>OY821781.1:36221253-41251253 GCA_963682175.1 Triglochin maritima
CTACAAGAGTTGGAACTTAGTGAGGTGAAGACGAATTGGCTGCGAGCCGAAGCAGCACTTAGGGAGGCGACCGTTAAAATTAACAACCTGGAGGAAGAACTCCGGATCTCTCAAGAATAGTGTCGTAGGCTGAGAGTCCGTGGGGAGGAGGAAGAGAGGGAAAAGAGAGAGGAGGAAGAGAGAAATAAGAGGGAGGCGGAGGAGAGGGAAAAGAGGGAGGAAGAGAGAAATAAGAGGGAGGCGGAGGAGAGGAAGAAGAGAGAGGAGGAAGAGAGGGAGAAGAGAGAGGAGGAAGAAAGGAAGAAGAGGGAGGAGCAAGAGAAGAAGAAGGGGGAGGAGGATGAGAAGAAGAGGAGGGAGGAGGATGAGAGGAATAAGAGGGAGGGAGGATGAGAGGAATAAGAGGGAGGACGATGCGAGGAAGAGGAGGGAGGAGGATGAGAAGAAGAGGAGGGAGGAGGAAGAGAGAAAAAAGCGGAGGGAGGAAGAGAGGAAGAAGAGGGAGGAGGAAGAGAGGAAGAAGAGGGAGGAGCAAGAGAAGAAGAAGAGGGAGGAGGATGAGAGGAATAAGAGGGAGGAGGAAGAGAAGAGGAGGGAGGAGGATGAGAAGAAGAGGAGGGAGGAGGATGAGAGGAATAAGAGGGAGGAGGAAGAGAGGAAGAAGAGGGAGGAGGAAGAGAGGAAGAAGAGGAAGGAGGAAGAGGGAGAGAAGAGGAAGGTGGATGAGAAGAAGGAGGAAGATATGAGGAGACAGCAGGAAAGAAAGAGGAAGGCTGTGGTAGCGCTATCGGTTTTGCACCCTCAAAAAATGCGGACCATTAAACAACGCTTGCGCACAGAACATATAGACGAAGCGCAAAGCAAATCTGGCCAAGATGAGGCACAGAAGAATGCCGTAGAAAAACAAGAAGAAATAAAGGAGGCCGAAGAAGCCACCACAAAAACAAAAGGGGCCGAAGAAGCCAGTGAAGAAATATACGAGGCCGACGAAACAGCGAAAGATGAACTGGCCACCCATGTTTCGTCCACGAGGCCCGATGTGGATGCGACCGCCTTGAGAACGCTGACCAATGATGAGTTACGTCGTTTATTGAATGCAACGGCTCCCGAACGAGAAGCAAAAGATATTATCTGGAGGGGGGTTCTGAGCAATATCACCAGGGGTGATCTCAAGGAAATAATTTCGCCAAAAATAGAATTCACCAACGAAACTCTTGACGGCCTAATTGAGGTACTCCTCAGAAGAGGAGGGCAACAAAAGGTGGTCTGCTTATCATCCTTCGAATCGGAAATGATTGTGGAGGGACATGGAGAAGATATAAGGAAAGATTATTTACTCCCAAAAATTGAAGGACTAAATGTGGAGGAAGTCATCATCGCACAACCATGCTGTTTGGCCGGCCACTGGACTCTGTTCGTTGCCCATGGACCTCGATCAAAGTTCATTCAGTACAACAGCCTCACCCGCACACTTAAAAAAAGGTGACAATCCTAACCGTTTTGTCGGAACTCATGAATGCACCGCGTCTAAGATAGCGGGATTCTGGCGAGGGTTGTTGAAGGTCGAGTGGCCGCTGAGAGTTGAGAGGAAGGGTAGCCAATGACAACTACCGGGGAGTAACGACTGCGGGCCATATGTTTTGTACTGGATGAAGCGTTTGATGGAGAATGCTGATCCGACGAAGCCGAAGCAGAGCAAGGTTATTCAACGTTTTAGAGGCGATTTGGCCAATTTCTTACTCGAAGACTCTAGGATGTGCGATCAACAATAAACGCCCTGAAAATGTTTTAATTTACTTTGCACAATTGCGCACTCAACAATTTTTTTCCAAAGTTATACATGTATACATGTTAAAATTACATAGACTATTTGAATGATTTATCAATACAAGGACATTTGGTGTTGGGTTTTATAAAATTATTTTCTTGTTTCCGGACATACATGATACGTAATCCGGACGAACATATAACGTAATCCGGACAGACCATTAGCGTAATCCGGACAGACATACAATGTAATCCGGACAGAAATAAAACGTAAACCGGACATACATTGTAATCCAGACAGCATAATTACGTATTCCGGACATATAGGTAACTTAATCCGGACATAAATAAAACGTAATCCGGACATTGATGAATCGTAATCCGGACGGACATATAACGTAATCCGGACATACTGGTAACTTAATGTGGACATAAATAAAACTTATTCCGGACAGAAATTAACGTAATCCGGACAGACAAACAATGTAATCCGGACAGCCTAAGTACGTCTTCCGGACATACTGGTCACTTAATCCGGACATAAATAAAACGTAATCCGGACATTGATGAATCGTAATCCGGACGGACATATAACGTAATCCGGACATACTGGTAACTTAATCCGGACATAAATAAAACTTATTCCGGACAGAAATTAACGTAATCCGGACGGACAAACAATGTAATTCGGACAGCCTAAGTACGTCTTCCGGACATACTGGTCACTTAATCCGGACATAAATAAAACGTAAACCGGACATACTGGTAACTTAATCCGGACATAAATAAAACTTATTCCGGACGAACATACAACGTAATCCGGACAGACAAACAATGTAATCCGGACAGCCTAATTACGTATTCTGGACATATTGGTCACTTAATCCGGACATAAAGAAAATGTAATCCGGACATTGATGAATCGTAATCCGGACGGACATATAACGTAATCCGGACATACTGGTAACTTAATCCGGACATAAATAAAACTTATTCCGGACGGACATATAACGTAATCCGGTCAGACAAACAATGTAATCCGGATGGCCTAATTACGTATTCCGGACATACTGGTCACTTAATCCGGACATAAATAAAACTTAATCCGGACATAAATAAAACTTATTCTGGACAGAAATTAACGTAATCCGGACAGACAAAGAATGTAATCCGGACAGCCTAAGTACGTCTTCCGGACATACTGGTCACTTAATCCGGGCTTAAATAAAACATAATCCAGACATTGATGAATCGTAATCCGGACGGACATATAACGTAATCCGGACATACTGGTAACTTAATCCGGACATAAATAAAACTTATTCCGGACAGAAATTAACGTAATCCGGACAGACAAACAATGTAATTCGGACAACCTAAGTACGTCTTCCGGACATACTGGTCACTTAATCCGGAAATAAATAAAACGTAATCCTAACATTGATGAATCGTAATCCGGACGGACATATAACGTAATCAGGGCATACTGGTAACTTAATCCGGACATAAATAAAACGTAATCCGGACATTGTTGAATCGTAATCCGGACGGACATGTAACGTAATCAGGACATACTGGTAACTTAATCCGGACATAAATAAAACTTATTCCGGACAAAAATTAACGTAATCCGGACAGACAAACAATGTAATTCGGACAACTTAAGTACGTCTTCCGGACATACTGGTCATTTAATCCGGACATAAATAAAACATAAACCGGACATTGATGAATCGTAATCCGGACAGACATATAACGTAATCAGGACAGACATACAACAAACCAAAATTACTTAAATATATTTGTCGCCATCAAAAATTAATTCACAAACGAACAAGCAAAGAAAGAGTTGAATCTTATGCAATAATACGGACAGACATACAATGACTTTCAACAAAATTACATAGGAATAATTCCAACCAAGGACAAATACAATAATCAAGGAGGAACTCCCTCGTAATGCAAATTCATGTCCCAGTCATCGAAATCGTGATCCCCCGGTTTGGGTGCTGCAGGGTGTAACGGGGGTAGAACCTTCTTCCTGATGATTTCTTAACGTTACTTTTAATTATTTTCTCAGACAAAGAAATCCGTCGTTTGCTCGGCGGTCTGCCTTTCCGTCTTGTCTTATCCGGATTGAGAACGGATGTACCATCGAACACAGGATCAGGTCGTTGCATACGTTCCTTAAGCAACTCAAGTGCCTCTACCGGCTGAAGATATCTGTCGTTTGAGTCAAAAACGGCCTCGGCGATCCAAACCGCATGACCCATTATGTCGTCGTGGCGACGAAGCGCATCGTTCCCCGTTATGCCACTTTGAAGGGGAAACTTGACTCCATAGCTCCTTCGGATCTCCTTCCTCCATCGGTGGACGATGTAAGACTCGGGGAGCAACGCGTTTGGACGTATTCGGGCAATAACAACATAAACGTGACAACATAGGATACCGACGTGATCAAACATTCTGCAATCGCATACCCACTTCTAATCTCTAATTTGCACTGTGAACCGTTTCGACAATGGGAGGATATGTGTCAATACATGTTCGGTCACGTTGAAGTGCAATGTGTCGTCCTCGTTGAACTCATCCTTGATGTCGTAGTACATCATCTTCCCAATTTCTAACTGCACCTTCTTGAAGACACCCACCGTATACAACTCGCTCAATTGCCCCTCGAATGGATATTTCGAAATCAATTGCGGAGCCTTATGCTGACAATCGAAATCAAACTGAGCTTCCTTCTCATACTTGTGGCGTACAGCGAGTTCGTATTGTTTCACAAACTGCTTAAGTGTCGTCCTTGATGTGAGATACTTATCGAAGAAGGCGTTCATACCCTCACTTCTCTGGGTTGATGTCATTGCTGCGGAAAAACAATCCCGCCAAAATGCAGGTACCCAGTGCTCTCGAATTGCATAAATGGATCGGAGCCAATTATTGTCGTGGAAGTCGAAATCATCTAGAAAACCCTGCCAATTCCGCTCGAATTCTGCCGGAGTCTTGGAATCGAATACACAGTTGTTGAGGTCAAACAACGTATGCTCCCGGTACTTCGTGGGCAGCTTCATAGGGGCCTTATTCATTATGTGCCATATACAAAATCTGTGCCGCGCTTCAGGGAACACAGTCCTCACAGCCGCAGCTATGGCGCCACATTGGTCTGTTATGATCGCCGGAGGGCTTGTATCTGCACACAACGCGATCAAGATAAAAACATATGTTAATCCGGACAGAAATAACGTAAACCGGACAGACGTCAAGGGTAAACCGGACGAGCAAAAAACGTAAACCGGACAGACGTAAGGGATAAACCGGACGAGCAAAAGACGTAAACCGGACAGACGTAAAGGGTAACCGGACAGGCACATAACGTAAAACGGACAAAGCCGGACAAAATAAAACACGTACCGTTCATGCACGTCAACCATGTTTGGAACAACCAAATGTAATTTTGTGTCGTCTCGGAAGAGAGGAGTGCGCAACCGAGTAGGACTGATGCATTGCATACATTGCATCATATGTCTTTCATTTAGATTACTTTTACATCAATAAATGCTACTAAGGTATGTGTTTAGTCTTATTTACAGAATACAGGGACCTGAATGCAATTTACCCACATCCCGAGCATAGACGCGTGCAAAAGATTCATTTCTATCATAAAGACCAAGTTCAAGTTTATCGGGTTACAAATGGAAATGTATCCAAGCATAAAAGCATTCAAGTCCTAATTGCAAAAAGAACAAGGACATAAGCACAAAAGTAACCAGGGACTTAACTGCAAAAAGTCAAGGACCTAATTGCAAATCACGAGTAGCTTTTATTCTCTTGGAGAAAATATATAGAAAAATCAATGTATATCTCCAAATATGTGAAGGAATTAATCCGGAGTTCAAAAGAATGGAAAGAATCAATCCAGACGCGCAAAGAAGGATCAAATCATACCATAAACATTCAACCAAAATCCGGACAAAATCAGGCCAGATTGTGCGGCGTTTCCGCCGCACCACACATGCAATATGCGGCGTTTCCGCCGCCCAAGCATCGATCCGTGTGCTCCAATTTCGTCCAGTCGTGTCTGGACACGTGTACTTTCCAATATTATACCTAGATCCCTTGTAGCAACTATAAATAGACCCGAGAACGATGTTAGAAGGGTCCTTAGTCTTTGGTGGTAGTTTTTATTCTTAATCTTAGTTTTGTATTCTTCTTTTCATTAATAAAATTCTGTCTTTTATTTCTTACTTTTAGTTTTCTTTTGTAATGTCTCAAGGACCCCTTCTTCCTCCCTCTATGAGTTTCTAACTCCTTCCAAAGGGTGGAGGTGACGGATTTAGGGTGAAGAGAAGACGAATAAATGTTATTATTTTAAGTTCGTGTTAGTATATTTTGATTACTTGAGTTTATCTTAAATCATTTATCATGTAATGCTTTATAACTAATATGATTTATTATAAGTTTCTGAATTCTCTAATCTAAACCTTAAATCTAAACCTCCACCCAACGGAATTCACTTCTTTGTTCTTGTTTTAGTTTTAATTGTTCTTGTTTCTTGCTTTAGATAATTAAAATCCAAAAATCTCAAAACCCAATTATTTCTTCTCTCCTTCTTTCCCCCAATCGAAATCACACTAATAACAAAATCTCTCCCTCCTTGTGTTCGACCCGTATTTGCCACGTCTTCATTGACACCGTGCACTTGCGGTATAAATAAAATTCTCATCAAGTTTTTGGCGCCGTTGCCGGGGAGGCGACGCAGATTTTGTTTTTTATTGATTTCGATTTTATCCTGTTTATCTTGTGCGCGATCTAAGTATTTGGATTTGTGTTTCAGGAGACAACAGAGTGCACGGCGAAATCCGAGCACCATCTGAGCTAAACGAGCGGCGAAATCGCCGCACCTGAAGAGTAACTTGCGGCGAATCCGCCGCACACTTGGAGCTTCTGGGCTTCAAATTTTTCTGGGACGCGACTCATCTCTGGGTGGACGCGTGAAGCTACTGAAATTTTGAGAGCGGGCGGCGAACCCGACTGAGCATTGCGTAGGTAACCTTTGTTGCCTTTTTCCTCGTAATTTCTAGTTTCAGAAAACTTCCTTTTATTAGAATTGCACGTGTTAAGCTTAAATTCCATAATTGGCAATAATTCAACTCTGACCTAAAAATTGGCAAAATTAGAAGAACTTAGTGCATGCATCATATAATGTTTTGTTTGCATTATTCTTGCTAAATTCTTGCAAATTATTTTTATTGTTGAAGAGTGCTGGAGGCAAGGTACGTATCGTGGTTTTTATCGATTGCATTTAGGCATATAATTTAGTTTGCATACAACCTTGCAATTGCCCCCCCTCTAAAGACCATTGTTTGACTATCTTTGCTAGATCTAAGTTAAACTATCTTAAGGGCAACTCCGTAGGCAAAGATACGGTGGGGATTTCATCACCCTTCCGTGGCCCACAAATCACAATCCTAAAGTGTCACCTAAGCCTTAAATTTAAAATCAATTAGACATTGGCCCCTAAGGACTCGGACTCATTTAAGGAGAAGAATTGGTTTGACTTGCTATGACCTGAAGCCGATTGAATTTAATTTGGTGTCTAGAAAGTGTTTTTGTGTTGACGTAAGTCTTCCAAGCGAAGTGGTTGTCTAATTGGCACCGACTCTGTCGGAAGCGCCCCCACTAGCTATACACGGCCTGGCCAAGTTGGTTTGATTAGTGAGGGAGGTGAATCAAGCGAATCAATTCGACTCAACCAGTTAGGAGTCGTCTAGATCTAAGCGACACTAGGTCTAGGATTGTTTGAACCGTGCTTTCTTAGGAATTTTCTGACCAACCCTTTTTCTATCTTTAGAGTTAGGTTTCCCTTCTCATCTGAGTCTTCTTTCTCTTCTCACCTAAATTCTCTAGATTAGGATTCCTTTCTCATCTTTCCCCATTCTATTGTTTGTTTCCCTTTTGAAAAGAAAAAAAACAAAAAAAATATAAAAAAAACGAAAATATATATTAAAAAAATTTAATTAATTAATTCTTGAAATTAAATTTGGAATTTAAATTTCGAATTTGAATTCAAAAATTGATTCAACCCGGTGCACTCATATTTGGATTCGGGACTTGAGTAATCGACTCTCACGAGTTCATCTAGATTCCAGTCTGGAACTTAACCCCAATCCACCTGTTGCACCACCTCACCCAGATCCAATGGGTGAGAACGTAGTGGACCCGCCTATTGCACAACCTATAACTCTAAGGGATCGATGCTATCCAGCGATGGCTGCTCAGCCATCGTGCATCGTTATGCCCACCATACCGGGTCGCGACTTCGAACTTAAGGCACAATACATGAGTATGTTGCCTAAGTTCACCTCTAGGGAAGATCCATATCTCTTCCTTAGAGAATTTGAGGAAATCTGCTCTCTTATGCAATACCAGCATATCCCTGAAGAGGCAGTGCGTCTGAAATTTGTGCCTCTGGCACTAAAGGACGACGCAAAGAAATGGCTATATAGTCTAGCCGAAAGATCTATTAGGAGTTGGGCTGAGTTTGTTCAAGTATTTCTGAAAAAATATTTCCCCAACCATAAGACTATGAGGATTAGGAATGAAATTGTTGCATTCGTTCAGTCTGAGAGCGAGTCGTTCTATTCCTATCTAGAAAGATTTAAGAGTGTTCTGACCCAATGCCCTCATCATGGAATTCCGAGATGGCAATTATGCCAAATTATTTATGAGGGATTGACACCCACATCTAGGGTTATGGTAGAATCCGTAAGCCAAGGGAATTTTATGTCGAAAAATGAAAATGATTCCTGGACTTTTCTCGAGGAATTAGCTGAAAATAGTATGCAATGGGACAATGCTAGAACACCGCTTAACCCGAGTATTGGATCTAGAATAGCAAGTCAACCCAAACCAGGTGTCTTAGCTGTTGATGCCAACATAGCGGCTGAAGCAAAACTAGCTACCCTTATGCGCAGAATGGAAAGTTTAGAGCTGCAAGCCCAAAATCGAGTGAATCAAGCCTCAACTATCCCGTGCTCTAGATGTGGTCAGACTGGTCATGTAATGGAGGATTGTGCGGAATGGGACCAAGTTAATGCCATGTATAACCATGCTAGAAATGACCCATACACATCAACCTATAACTCGGGTTGGCGTAATAATTCCAATTTCTCATCGAACCTACAAGGTCAACCTCCTAGACAACAACCAAACCCGTATAACCAAAATAATACATCATCTGGGTTTAGTAACAATAACGATCATGAGGTTAGGTTAACAAGCTTGGAAAATTTGATGAAAACTTTTATACAAACAACCAACCAGACCTTCCAAAGGCTAGAGACACAAGTCAGTCAACTAGCACAAATAGTAGGTGAAAGAGAAAAGGGTCGGTTTCCAAGTCAACCTGAGGTGAACCCTAGATCTAATAATTCATATCAATCATATCAAGCACCTTCAGGAAATAACAACCCTAGACCGGTTCAAATGGTTAATGAAGAAGGACCGTTCCAACAAATAAATGCTGTAGTATCATTACGGTCCGGAAGACAGATTGATAATAATGTGGTAAATCCTAGAACGTCTAATCAATCTAGCGATCAAACTGCCACATATGACCAAACCATTGAACCCGACGTCTAATCTGAAACGCCCACCCCACCTACTCAATCTGAACCCGTAGCTCAACCTGAACCTGAGCGAGTCTATGTCCCTAAAGCCCCATTTCCCAATAGACTCAAAAAGAACTCAAGTGCACAAATAGAGAAAATCTTGGAAGTATTTAAGCAAGTTAAGGTGAACATTCCACTTTTAGACATGATTCAACAAATACCTGCTTATGCTAAATTCTTAAAAGATTTGTGCACTAAAAAGAGAAAAACAAATGTACCAAAGAAGGCATTCTTAACTGCAAACATAAGTTCTATTTTGTCCAACACATCTCCCATAAAATATAAGGATCTTGGATGTCCCACAATTTCATGCGCAATAGGAGATACTTTTATCAACAAAGCCCTTCTAGACCTTGGTGCTAGTGTTAACCTACTCCCATTCTCTGTCTACGAACAACTCAACCTTGGTCCATTAAAACCCTCTAAGACAACCATTCAATTTGCTGATTGCTCTACTAAGAAACCAAGAGGTATAGTCGAGGACGTTTTGATCAAGGTGGGTGACTTCATTTACCCAGTGGATTTTGTCGTACTAGATACCGCACCTGTTGTAGATCCTAAGAGACAAATCCCTGTAATACTAGGCAGTCCCTTTTTAGCCACTTCTGAAGCTTTGATAAATTGTCGAAATGGGCTCATGCAATTATCTTTTGGGAACTTAAAAGCTGAATTTAATATCTTTCATATTGATAGTGAGCCAGAAATAACATGCAATCAAAGTGATGTTGTGATGAAATCGCGTATCTATAATATTTCTGAATCGTCACAAAATCAAAAAGGAAGTAAGAAAAAGGGGAGGAATTCATCTACACACCCACCGTCACTCTAGCAAATAAGAGAACCAATTTATGTGAGGGGTGTGGAACCTGTGACTCAGGACTCTCATTGCAACATGGGGAACAATTCAACTGGATACATGCACCAATATGGTGTCATTCAATCCAGTTCTGACTATGGTTGACTTTGAGCAAATTCCATCCTTCCACCGCAGTTCACCAAGGTAATAAGTGCATTTGCTTTATATTTGCATACATTGAGGACAATGCATGATTTAGGTGTGGGGGGTGTTTATGTACATATTTATCTATATATCTGTCTTTTATTTCTAAAAAAAAAATCATCAATGTTTCATGACATAGCTTAAGATTGAACTGCTAAAACCCGTGTACAAATTGCATTGAGTTTTTGTTCCTTATTATATAGTTCTGCTTGTAGAAATTGTGACATAAATCCAAGTTCCAAAGAAATAACCCGTTGCCCTTTAAGACATGTATGCACTTAAATTGGATGAATCAAATCTTTGAAGTGGTTGATAAAAAGCAGAGGTTGAGGAAAATATACCGGGAAGTGTGGACTTCTAATAGCAATTAAGCCTTGAAAAAATAATAATAAAGGAATAAAGTGAGGAAAACACATTCTGCAAAATGATTACAAAAGCCCAAGCCTTTGAGTCACTGGTCCGTAGGGGTATCTTGAAACCCGGTAACTTGAGTCTATCAGCTCGGGATTATCGACCAAACTCGCTACACAAATGCAAAAAGGGTAAAAGTGTCAAAAAGCAAATGTGTTGAATCACGGAAGAAAAGAAAAGAAAAAAAAATAATACTCAAGGCCCAAAGCTAAAAGAATGATCCATGCCATGGTTGATCCAAATGATACTTCACCACCAGAGGAGGCGTGCAAAATAATTCAAGTGATAAACATGTGTAAAAGGGTTAGTGGTGTGAATTGGAGGAACAAAGACCAAGTCATATTTTTAATGAGTTACATTTATATAATGCGCATGCAAGAATTCTCAGTGAGATGTATATGGTTGAGGTAGGGACATTGAGAACTATTAATGAAATGTTGATTCAGGATTTTGTGGGTATATCCGCTGAAAACCCTCAGGAGACAACACTCCTCCCCCTTGACAACAAGGAGGTTTAAAGGCTTGTTGCACATGCTAAGTGCAACCGTGATTCCTACGAAAGTGAGTTAGGATTTCCCTGTTTTCATTTTTCTTATATTCTGTTTTGCTAGGGACTAGCAAAATCTAGGTGTGGGGGTATTTGATGCATTGCATACATTGCATCATATGTCTTTCATTTAGATTACTTTTACATCAATAAATGCTACTAAGGTATGTGTTTAGTCTTATTTACAGAATACAGGGACCTGAATGCAATTTACCCACATCCCGAGCATAGACGCGTGCAAAAGATTCATTTCTATCATAAAGACCAAGTTCAAGTTTATCGGGTTACAAATGGAAATGTATCCAAGCATAAAAGCATTCAAGTCCTAATTGCAAAAAGAACAAGGACATAAGCACAAAAGTAACCAGAGACTTAACTGCAAAAAGTCAAGGACCTAATTGCAAATCACGAGTAGCTTTTATTCTCTTGGAGAAAATATATAGAAAAATCAATGTATATCTCCAAATATGTGAAGGAATTAATCCGGAGTTCAAAAGAATGGAAAGAATCAATCCAGACGCGCAAAGAAGGATCAAATCATACCATAAACATTCAACCAAAATCTGGACAAAATCAGGCCAGATTGTGCGGCGTTTCCGCCACCCAAGCATCGATCCGTGTGCTCCAATTTCGTCCAGTCGTGTCTGGACACGTGTACTTTCCAATATTATACCTAGATCCCTTGTAGCAACTATAAATAGACCCGAGAACGATGTTAGAAGGGTCCTTAGTCTTTGGTGGTAGTTTTTATTCTTAATCTTAGTTTTGTATTCTTCTTTTCATTAATAAAATTCTGTCTTTTATTTCTTACTTTTAGTTTTCTTTTGTAATGTCTCAAGGACCCATTCTTCCTCCCTCTATGAGTTTCTAACTCCTTCCAAAGGGTGGAGGTGACGGATTTAGGGTGAAGAGAAGACGAATAAATGTTATTATTTTAAGTTCGTGTTAGTATATTTTGATTACTTGAGTTTGTCTTAAATCATTTATCATGTAATGCTTTATAACTAATATGATTTATTATAAGTTTCTGAATTCTCTAATCTAAACCTTAAATCTAAACCTCCACCCAACGGAATTCACTTCTTTGTTCTTGTTTTAGTTTTAATTGTTCTTGTTTCTTGCTTTAGATAATTAAAATCCAAAAATCTCAAAACCCAATTATTTCTTCTCTCCTTCTTTCCCCCAATCGAAATCACACTAATAACAAAATCTCTCCTTCCTTGTGTTCGACCCGTATTTGCCACGTCTTCATTGACACCGTGCACTTGCGGTATAAATAAAATTCTCATCAAGGACGGACTGGTAGTGGTGATTTACCCCCACAAATGGGGCAAAAGGCATGTCATACTTGTTTGTTATGTATGTTGTGTCGAAACATATTGCATCTCCAAAGTAAGAGTAAGCAGCTCGAGAACGACTGTCGGCCCAGAACACATTTCGTAGTCTGCCTTCGTCGTCCATATCCATTACGTAAAAGAAGCGGGAATCATTCTTCTGCATCCTGATGAAATAATCTTGGATAGCTTGCGCATCTCCTGGTCCCATTTTGAGGTTTCTAACCTCGTTCACAACATTCCTGCGAAACATAATTTTTATGACAAAGCTAAATGCGTAACTTCAACCAGGTTAAGTGGAGAATAAATAACCTTAGGTCCCGCTCGTTGAAAGACAATTTATCGTGACCTCCAACTTCGACCACAAAAGATTGCATGGTCTTGGCGGCAGATATACCGGCAGCATCATTGCACAAAATGCGTGCTCTGGCGGACTCCGGGACGGATCGTTTTTGTCGGAGGAAGCGCATCTGGTCTTCCGACAGCATGACGTGATTATGTTCGAGATCTACGTAGTTAATTACGTAGCCTCTGGATGGATTACCGGAGACCCTAATCCGAGCAGTGCATTCGACCCTGCCGGATAACCTATGTTTCGGTCTACCTTCACCTTGGTTTCCGGGAGCATTACCCTCCTTTGAGCAAGTAAGAATGGCCCGTATTACAACACCATGACCGTAATGAGATTGCCTTATCTTCACACCAAAACAACAGGAATTGGCGTATGAAACGTAAAATGCTTTGGCTTCTTCGAAGGAAGGAAAATTCATCATCACTTGAGGGACGTTGGAGGCATGAGCCGGCTGTGAGGACACATTTACGAGTGCCATTACAGTACAACAAAAATGGAGGAAGGAGAGAAGAAGGAATGGTTCGTAGGATCGGAATAACCTAGACACTCATATTTGTATCTCCGTGAAGCGCCAAAGAATAAGAAAGAAGACGGAGGACGTGTTGATTTGAAAAGCATTAAATGCGATGGTGGACGCATCGGGAAAATAAAACAACAGCAAAAAAATTCAGGAGTAAGTAGTACGTCTGTCCGGAATAAGTGTTCCAACTGTCCGGCATAAATAGTAACTGTGTCCGGAATAAGTTATGCGCTTGTCCAGAAACTAAAGAAAATGACTGATGTGTGTGTCCGGAAAAAAATGAATTTATTAATAAAGAGAAGGGAAGAAATAGGAGGACGAATGTTGAGTAACTAGTCTTCAGTCTGTGTAGGAGCGTCAAAATGAAGTGAGTGATTTGAGACGCATTAATGAGAGATGGAGAAATTTGTACGAAACGAGGAATAAACTAAACAAAGAAATTGTTTCTGGGGAGAGTGCGCACTCAGCCGCGTCTGCTGACTGGGTTGCTCACATCAGCCAGTGTTCTGACTGGGTTAGCAGCGTCCGTGACGCAAGCGTTCAACAAACATTTCCCAAAAAAACTAATGTATGTAAGTATGTTTTGTCGTTTGACTTGTTGGCAAGTTTTGTTGAAGCTCTTTAGTAAGTAGTTTTTAAAATTTTCAAAATAAAAATTGAAAAAAAATCTAATTTTTCGTAAATTCTAATTTAAACTTATTCTAAGATAAAGTAATTCCTAGGGGAATACCGATTGGAGAGGAACTTATTTTTAAAACTTAATTTTACATTTCTACATTTTATACGGCCAAATGAATATATGCTCTCTCTCTCTCTTATTCTCCAAAAAAAATCAATTTGCATAAACTTGTTTTTGGTGAAATATTATATAAACATCCAAATTAAATAGACGAGGTTTATTGTCACTTGGTTCTGATGAAATTATGTCACGTAGAGTCAAAATGACGATAGTGATCCAATAGTCCATTTCTTTGGCTTTACAAAATGCATAAGCTATAAAATAACCTATAAATCTGCTAAGTCATATTTTCATACAAAATATAGTAATATGAATAAAACAGAGCTTGACATGATTGTTTTTGTTCTACAATTTATTTGTTTATTCATGATAATTAATGAAGAACGAACATTGAATCGATAATATAAAAACGTGACATGGAAAGGCATAACATTGATTGTTGTTTTAGTTTTGGCACAGAACAAAATATTAATTAACATTTTATCTAGACTAATCATTTGTGATTCAAGTGGATGTTGGATCTATTCGATGGCACAAAAACATTCATGTCATGCCATGTTACTATTAAGCATTCAAATATGGGAAAATTTTCAAATTATATGTAACACAAACACAATCAACATAATTTCTTTGAGTTGACTATCAAATTGCATGACAAGAATAATGCCTAAGAGTCAAGACAACGAAAATATAGTTTGTCTAATTATGACCTTAGAATCCTTCAACCAAATGTGATTTCAACCAAAATGTTGTAGGTTCTAACCATAATAATATATTTGGACGTATTAAATTGACTCAGTAAAATACATTGATGTGACTTGTCCTCGTAAATTGATTTATTGTCCCTAAATAGTGAGAGCAAGTCTCAAAAACTTAACTTTCATCTGGTTTTTTGACTTTTCATAATAAAAAAATGCTTTATCTTTTTCAAATTTTCTTTCAAATAGAAAAGTCTTGTAAATCTTAACACCTATATGTTGACTTTTTGGTCTTAATCTATATTTTCATGATTTAATCAACCTAATCTTAATAATAATCAATGTAGAGTAGCACACATATTGCATTGCATATATATTGTTTTGTGCTAACTTCTATATGTGATCAAAACTCAAGAAACAAAAGATTCAAGTCAAGACATGCAATCAAGCTTAATTGAAGACATGTAATTTGCATTTTTTTGAGTCTTAGGAACATTGTGTAAATTGAGCATACTTGAGCTAAAACCTACTCAAACACACACTAGGTTCCTTAAAGAAGTCACACACAAAATTTTATATAATTTGGACTTCAATAGATCACCCAAACTTATACCGGAAAACACTAAACACTTAACCTAAACTGTCTGCCCACAATCGGTCGACCGAAATAGACCGTTTGGTCGATCGAGTGATCAAATACCCACTTAGTGTTTTACTGCCCGGTTTCGGTCGACTGTGTTAACACAATTTCCGACCGTTTGTTTTGTCGTTTTATACCCAACGGTCGTATTCGTATTTTTCAAATACCCCAAAAATACAATTTTCTATCAGTCGACCGAGGACCTTGTTCGGTCGACCGAACTTAAGATGTCTCGACAAACCCAAACTGCCTATTGGTTTTCGGTCGATCGTGAACCTTGTTTCGGTCGACCGAATGCGATCTTGTTTGTCAACCCCAAAGAGCATGTTATTTTTTCGATCGACCGAACCCTATTCGGTGTTCGACCGATAACTTAAGTGCACCTAAGTTGTAGCCAAATCCGGTCGACCGCACCTTTATTGGACGACCGAACCGAGTTCAAATTTGCCTAACGGTCGACCGTTCAGCTAGATCCGGTCGACCGAACTCACTCAAATTTGGGCCATGCAATTTGATGTTTTGTGTTTCTTCCACAAACACTTACCAAACTTGTCCCAACGGCTATAACTCACTTGGAGCTTATAAATAGGTGTTCCTATGACACAATTACACAACTCTTACACTTCCATTTGTCATGTACACTTAAGAGAAAACTAAGTCTTCCAATTCCTAAATCTACTCTCCATGCCTAAATGATGCATTGCATACATTGCATCATATGTCTTTCATTTAGATTACTTTTACATCAATAAATGCTACTAAGGTATGTGTTTAGTCTTATTTACAGAATACAGGGACCTGAATGCAATTTACCCACATCCCGAGCATAAACGCGTGCAAAAGACTCATTTCTATCATAAAGACCAAGCTCAAGATTATCGGGTTTCAAATGGAAATGTATCCAAGCATAAAAGCATTCAAGTCCTAATTACAAAAAGAACAAGGACTTAAGCACAAAAGTAGCCGGGGACTTAATTGCAAAAAGTCAAGGACCTA
Source organism: Triglochin maritima (assembly GCA_963682175.1). NCBI lineage: Eukaryota > Viridiplantae > Streptophyta > Magnoliopsida > Alismatales > Juncaginaceae > Triglochin > Triglochin maritima. The sequence continues at coordinate 36,237,928 of OY821781.1, forward strand.
ATTGCAAATCACGAGTAGTTTTTATTATCTTCGAGAAAATCTAAAGAAAAATCAATGTAGATCTCCAAACATATAAAGGAATTAATCCGGAGATCAAAAGAATGGAAAGAATCAATCCAGACGCGCAAAGGAGGATCAAATCATACCAAAAACACACAGCAAAATTCCAGATTAAATCAGAGGATATTGTGCGGCGAAATCGCCGCATATCACAAGCATTGTGCGGCGAAAACGCCGTCCCAGAGCCGATCCGTGTGCTCCAATTTTGTCCAGTCGTGTCTGGACACGTGTACTCTTCAATTCTATACTTAGGTCTCTTGTAACAACTATAAATAGCCCCGAGAACGATGTTAGAATGGTCCTTGGCCTTAGACCTAGTTTTTAGTTGTTGTTTTTATTTGTAGTCTTTTCTTTGGAGTAATAAAATTCTGTCTTTTATTTCTTGTTTTTAGTTTTCTTTTGTAATGCCTCTAGGATCCCTTCTTCCTCCCTCCATGAGTTTCTAACTCTTTCCAAAGGGTGGAGGTGACGGATTTAGGGTGAAGAGAAGATGAATGAATGTTATTATTTTAAGTTCGTGATTAGTATATTTTGATTACTTGAGTTTATGTTAAATCATTTATCATGTAATGCTTCATAACTAACATGATTTATTATAAGTTTCTGAATTCTCTAATCTAAACTCAATACCTAAACCTCCACCCAACGGAATTCACCATCTTTGTTCTTGCTTTAGTTTTATTTGTTCATGTTTCATGCTTTAGGAAATTAAAAATCAAAAATCTCAAAACCCAATTTATTTCTTCTCTCCTTCTTCCCCTTAATCGAAAATCACACAAATAACAAGATCTCTCCCTCCTTGTGTTCGACCCGTATTTGCCACGTCTTCATTGACGCCGTGCACTTGCGGTATAAATTTAATTCTCATCACTTAACATCCAAACTTTAGTATCAATTCCACATCCTAAGCTAAGTGTTCTCAAGTTAGAGAGTGTGTTTCACTCAACATCTTTGTTGTAAAGAAGCAAGGACTTCGGTGAAAGCCCGAAGTGTTCCTCTCGGATTGTGAGAGAAGAAAGTCAAGCTTACGAGGGTGTTCGTGGAGCTTGTTTTGTAAAAGGCTTAATCTCAGCTCGGAACGAGGTTGATAGAGAAGATGCGAGCGAAGCTCGAGGGAGATCGAGCGGAGCTTGCAAGAGAGGAAGTAGGCGGGAGGCCGAACCTCTATAAAAATCCGGTGTCATCATTGTGGTTTGCTTTACTTGCTTGTTTTTATTTAAATTCCGCTGCATATTTTTGATTGATTAAACAAGTAGGTAATTAGCTTAAAAGTGATTAGAATTAGAGACCCTTACGATCCTACACTATAGGGGTAAAAATGTATCTTATAGAATAAAGTGGAAAACTAATTTTTGTGCTTTTGGAGTTTCTGCACTATCATTGTTCAAGAAGTGTTTGAATGTAACAGAGAAACATCCATTTTTTGGAAAACTTTGAGCAAATATATGATTATCCAAATACAACCTCAGTAGTAATGGTTTCTTAACGAAAAGGACCCCAAGACGGATACACACATATTTACCATTTTTTCCCACGCGCTAGTCCACGTGTCAGCCACGTCAGACTCAATGGGTTTCCTGGTTTTCTTGGGTGTAGTATTTTGAATTTAACATTTGAATTTTGAGTTGGTTTTGGTTTTCTCGAGGCATGACAGAATTTTCAAGACTTTGTACGGATTGGAGTGCTGGGATGAGTTTTGTTGGCATTCACTTGTTAATAGCAATATGAAGCCTTGCTTTAACCGGTTAATAGGAGTGCTTTCCCAAGAAAAGCTAAAATCTTCTTCTCACCTTCATCTCCATCTTGTTAGTTTTCTCCACCTCAAGCTTTTGTCACATTCCGGTTGAATCTTCAAGCATTTACCGGTCGAATATTTGTTCTAACAGGTGTTAGTTTCAACGAAGACGAAGATCTTCAGGTCCTCATCATCTTCATCATTTCTGAGTCCGCCAGGTGCTTTTCTATCCCTCCTTTCGAATCTCAAGCATTTTCACCTTTAGAACCTTGGTATAAAAAATTCACGGGTAACTTGGGCGAAGATTTTGTTAAGTTCTCATTTCCACTCTATGGGTTAGGACTGAGCATCGGTCCGGTCCGGTCCGGACCGGACCGGAAAAAAAAATTAGGTCCGGACCGGACCGGAAAAAATTTGAAGGGTCGGACCGAAGATCGGACCGGACCGGTCCAAAAACCCGATTTTTTACCTTAAATTTAAAAAAAAATTGGACCGGACCGGACCGGATCCAAATTTTTTGTTTCGGTCCAGACCGGAACCCGGACCGGTTGGTTCCGGTCCGGACCGAACCCGGACCGACCGGACCGGGTTTTGCTCACCCCTACTTTGGGTAAATTTGGGTTTTTTTATTAGATACTTTTGGTGCTTTATTATTTTTATTGTTTTGGTTAGATTTGGTTAAACATATTTTGTTTAAGTAATGTCGATTTTTTTGGGATTTTAACATCATCTACAAAAAATTTCTTCTATGATTTACTTTTTTTTTCTAAGTACTATATTCTACCATCCATTCTAATCTTATTGGAACATAAGTATTATTTTATTTCTATTAATATATGCCGAATGTGTGATTGTTTTCTTAGTTTGGAGTTATATATTTTGGAGATCAATTTTTGGTTTTTGTTTCGTTACCATTTGGTTTACTTACCATTTGGTGTTACAATTTTGTCTATTGTTTTTTTACCATTTGGTTTAGTTACAGTTAGGTGTTTTAGTTTTTTTAATAAATTTGGTTTTGATTTTGGTTTTGGTTAATACATTTGTGGGATCTTCCATTTTTTCATCCTTTTTAAAGCGTTGTTGGACCCACTAACTTTCACATTTTTATGGTTAATGTTTTTAGTAAGTAATGTTGAAATGTTAGGTACTTTAACACCATGGTTTTTGATATGTTTAAGCTATCTAAGTGTTTAGATTTCTTACAATTTCAGTTAATTTATTATGGGGTTTACTGAGTGATGAGAATTTTATTTATACCGAAAGTACACGACGTCGATGAAGACGCGACAAGTACGGGTCGAACACAAGGAGGGAGAAAACTTTGTTATTTTTGTGATTTTCGATTAAGGAAAGAAAGAGAAAGAAATAAGGTTGATTAGAGATTTTTGGATTTTCAATTTTCTAAAGCAAGAACAACAAAAACTAAAAAGAAAGCAAATATGGATGAGAGTCCAGCGGGTGGGGGTTTAGATATCCGGTTTTGTTTAGAGAAATCTGAAACTTATAATAAATCACATTAGTTATAAAGTATTACATGATAAATGACTCAACATAAACTCAAGTAATCAAAATATACTAACACGAAATTAAAATAATAACGTAATTCTTCTTCTCATCACCCTAAATCCATCACCCCCACCATTTGGAGAGAGTTAGAAACTCATGGATGGAGGGAAGGAGAAGGGGTCCTAGAGAAACTACGAAAGAAAACTAAAAACACGAAATAAACGAACAAAATTTTATTGCTAAAGAATGGAATAAAAAAAGTGCCCTTTACAACATAATTTCGGGGCTATTTATAGCCGATACAAGGGACCCAAGTATGAATAAGGAAAGGACACGTGCTATGACACGAATGGACGAAATCGGGGGGCATGGATCGCACACCATGCGGCGTTTCCGCCGCACATTGACCATCAGATGCGGCGGAATTGCCGCATGGATGGCTCAGATGAGGTTGTGCTTTTGCGGGTGTGTTTTTGGTATGTTCTAGATGGACTCCACGCGTCTGAATTAATTATTGCATATCTTCGGAGATCCGAATTTAATTTCTTCTTGAATACTTCTCCAAAATAACTTTTTAGCCTTTCTAATTTGCGATCAGGTCCCTGGCTTTTTATGTAATTAAGTCGCTGACCTTTTTTGTAATTAGGTATTTGAATGCTTTTATGCTTGGATGGACTTCAATTTGAACCCCGATAATCTTTAACTTGGTCTTTATGATAGAAATGAGTCTCTTGCACGCGTTTATGCTCGGGATATGGGTAATTTGCATTCAGGTCCCTGTATTCTGTAAATAAGATTAAACACATACCTTAGTAGCATTTATTGATATAAAATTAATCTAAATGAAAGACATATAATGCAATGTATGCAATGCATCACTGAGCTAATCAAGTTTCTTGGAAAACTTTATTAAGTTTAGGGTTACTTTGTTCGGATATAATGTATTTTTTATTTTAGTAAATACTTGGGGTATTTTTAGTATAAACTTGGGCTTGGTGTGGTTGATGTATTTTTGTGGTAGACTTGGTAAACCCCAAGTTTTTTGTATATTGGGGGTATACTTTATTGTGGATTGTGGTATTATCACAGTTTTTGGTTGTCTGATGGAAAAGAAATTTGGGGGTTGTTCTTGTATAAGGTGGGATATTTTCATTAATAGGCTGGGGGTTTCTTTTGGGGCTGTGTTTGGTTGTGGAAGATATGTTTTGGAAGGTATACTTGACAACACATTTAGATATTCTCACAGTGTAGTTATGTGTCATGAAATAGAAATATGTGTTTTTTTTTCCAAAAATAACTTGGGGTTTATTATATAAGTAGTTGGGTTATTTTTCAGTAAAAATCTAGGGGTATTTTCAGTTTGGGAAAACATTTTGGGATATTCATTTTTTGGTGCACTTCCGAAAAATGAACGGGGAATTGGTTTTTAAAAAGGTATTATTGGTTACTATTACTATTAGTATACACATTGACTTAAAGATGCATCGTCGAATTTGTGGTATGTAAATGGCTTTGCTGGGGTAATCTGGTTTGTACATTGGGCTAATTTTAGTACTTCTGTGGTATTAACTTGTCCTAGTTGTGACTGTTAACAATTGACTTATTCATAATATGTTGATACAATTTTTTTCCTTTGAAAAGGTTTATTTAACTTTCTTGTTAACGTAATTTTGAATTGTATTAAATATTCTTTACAATTGTGGTTTTGCTATGGAAGATGTTATCTTTAAGATAAATTTCCATATTAATATTTCACAGGAAGGAATGGATGAGTACACCGACAACCGGATCATTTTTATTCATTTGCTGGATACTGTGAAATAAATGAGACATCCGCACAAAGTGTTTTTTTACAATCCCTTTTGGGCACATATTGTAGAAAGAAAACGTTATAGTGAATGATGAGTTGCCGTAAGACCTAATAGGTTGTTATTCGACCAGCCAACACCGAAGAGAGTTGCTTCCATGTACGTTTCTTCAAAAAGAAATTACCAACACATGCAGATGTCCGTGCTTTGGAACAAACACTACTACCTTAAAATGATCCACTGGACATTGCAAATTGTGTGCGTTTTTACATAGTCCACATAGTTTGTGTGTTTTTGTTCGTTAGGCCCTCAATGCATATAAAGAAGTGGATGTCCTTCATTGTGGAAGACCTAAATGCTTTAGATTCTATTGGTTGGGGGTCTTGAATTGAAAGAATGAGGGTAACACTAATTGAAAGAATGGGTAACACCAATTGAAGATCTAAATCACGGTTCGTGGTGGTAACATGAATTGAAAGAATGGGTAACTTGAAAGGGTAACTTGGTTTAAATAGGAAAATTTAATGACAGATCGTGAAGGTAACCCGAATTGGAAGAAGGGGTAAGTTGAATTCAGTAGCAGGGGAACACAGATTAAATAGAAGAAATTACCTGAGATCCAATTGGTAGAAAGGATGATGGGTTGGGGTAAAATCTAGCTCCGCTGGGGGTAATTTGTTTACGTAGGACGATAAGTTGGAGTAAATAGAATTGCTTTAATGTTGGTTCATGGGGGTAACATGAATGATAGGTAGGGTATTTTGAATTCAATAGCAAGGTAAATCTAGATAAAATGTAGCAGGGGAAATCTAGCAGTGTAATCCTAATTAGTTGATGGGGGTAAGTTGAATTCAGTAGCTTGGGTAAATTGAATGCGATAGCAGGGGGATGCAATAACAAATAGTAAATAGAATGTATTAAATCATGATTCGTGGGGGTAACACAAATTGAAAGAATTGGCAATTTGAATTCAATACTAGGGCAACTTGGTTTAAATACGAAAAATTGAATGACGGTTCGTGGAGCTAACCCAAATTGAAAGAATGGGCAACTTGAATTCAACATCTGGGTAACATGGATTAAATACAAGAAATTAACTTTAGATCCAATTACTAGAAATGATGGTAGGTTGAGTTAAAAGCTACCTCCGCTGGGGGTAATTTGTTTTTGTAGGATGAGTAAGTTGGAGTAAATTGAATGGATTTAATGGTGGTTCGTTGGGGTAAACCTGAATGATAGGTGGGGTAAATTGAATTCAATAACAGGGTAAATGATAATAAATGAAAGGACATGGTTCGTGGGGGTAACCCTAATTGATAGACGGGGTTAGTAGAATTCAAGTTACACCGACTATTATTTCAGGTTACCTTGCTATTGAATTCAACTTACTCCGACAATCAATTAGGATTACCCTGCTCAATTCAATTAGATTTACCCTTCTCTTGGATTCAACTTAATCCGTCCATCAATTAAGGTTACCCCCACGAACCATCATTTAATACATTTTATTTACTCCAAGTTACTTGTCCTACTAACCAAATTACCCCAATCGCTTTTACCAATTGTTTTTATTAATCAGGATTACCGGTTATTGAATTCAACTCATACAGTCTATCAATTATATTAAATAGCACGATCGACAGATGTTTATAATTTTATGAAAACCGTATGGCGTAGGAGGACAGATGTATACACAATGTAGGTGAACTGCCCCAAAAAGATCAATTGGTGATGAATGAATTTGGTAGGTAACAAAAAACAATGGAGTTTTGTGTTCTCTTTGGAGAGGAGTTGTTCCAATCTCACGAGCAATCATTAGAGGTGATGGAAAGTCTAATGTCTTTAAAGTTGAGCTTACTTGAATCCAATGTACCCGTCCTATTGAATCAAATTACCCACTCTCGAAACTAGATTTACCTCAACCTACCATCCATTCTACAAACTGGATTTATCAACGAGGTTACCCTGCTATTGAATTCAATTTACCCCAACTATTGTTTCAGGTTACCCTGATATTGAATTCAACTTACCCCGATAATCAATTAGGGTTACCCAACTAGATTTACCCTGCTATTAGATTCAACTTACCTCGTCCACCAATTAGGGTCCCCCCCCCAAACCATCATTTAATACATTTTATTTACTCCAAGTTACGCGACTTATTAAACCAAATTACCTCTTATCACAACTAGATTTACCACAATTCATTCTACCAATTGGATTTATTAATTAGGGTAAACCTATCGATATACAAGGTAAGTTGAATGCAGAAGCGGGGTAAATTGGATTAAATAGAAGAAATTGAATGAATTGTTATTACCATAGAATCTTGTTTACATCTTTTCTCCAACACTTTACGTTTTACATAAAATTAGTTCACTTGCAATTATCGTTTGTGAGGTTAGAACGACTCCTCTCCAAAGAAAGCTTAGAACTATATTGTTTTTTGTAGGACAAGTAACTTGGAGTAAATATAATGAATTTTATGTTGGTTCGTGGGGGTAAACCTGAATGATAGGCGAGGTAAGTTTAATTCAATAGCAAGGTAATTTGGATTGTCAGGGTAAGTTGATCTTACTTACTCTAATTTATTAGTCACGTTGAACCAAATTATCCTCTATCACATCTATATTAACCAGTAGGTTTCCTATACAGCCACAACCCACTTTACAATTCCAGCTAATGTCTCCACGGAAGCTAAATTGGATCAACAAATTTATTGGATGGAAATAGAATGTATTAAGTGATGGTTCGTGGGGGTAATCCTAAATGATAGATGGGGTAAGTTGAATTTAACAACAAGGTAAATTGGATTAAGTAGAGAGATTTTAAATATGGCTCGGGGGGTAATCCTAATTGATGGACGGCGTAAATTGAATTTAGTAGCAGGATAAATTAGATTAAATACAAGGAATTAAATTATTGTTTGTAGGGCTAAGTTTGTCAATGTACATCAAATGAGAAAATTTTGTGTCCAATTGGTCGAATTCAATAGCAGGGGTTTGGTTGGGGTAAAGTTAATTGATAGACGGGGTAAGTTATATGTCACAACAATGTAACTTTAAAGGTCTTAGGCCTTCCATCACTTGCAGTGATCGTTCGTGAGATTGGAAACGATTACTCTCCAATGAAAACACAGAACTCTATTGCTTCCTATTACCTACCAAATGTATCCATCACTAAGGTGATATTTTTTTGGGGTAGTTCACCTAGATTTTTGTTCACATCTTTTCTTAAACACTGAATAACATATTTCGGTGGGACTACTTTGTTGATTTGTTTTAATTTCCAGACCGCAAGTATGTTGTAGCACAACATTCCAACATGTTCAAACATTTTACAATTGCAGCTGATTTCGCCACGGAAGTCAACCATCAAAACGGTCTGCATAACTATATAATTTTGAAGAAGGGAAATTATGATTAAATATAATGTATCAAATGATGGGTTGCAGGCATGTTGGGGTAAATATATATACGAGTTGTGGTAACTCTGATGGTAGGTTGGGGTAATTAAAATTAAATTACATCGAATAAAATGTATTTTTGTTGTGTAATTGTAATTGATGCAATGGGTAAATTTAACAGGTAGAGGGGGTAAGTTTGCGGATAAATGCGAATAACCAGGAAAGAGTAAGTCAGACAGTATGTTTTATCGTGGAGTAAAATAAATTCATAGATTGTGTATGTTTGAGTGGTAGCTGAGGTGTGAAATCCTCATCCTTAGACCACTCCATACTTAAATTTTGTAGTCCATTTCAATAAGACATGAAAACACAAAAACCATACAAATACATCATACCACATTATCCACAAATATAAAAACAACATAACAAGAACCATTCAAATACATCATGCCACATTATCCACAAACATAAAACAACATTATCAACATGTTTGGAATACCATAACACAAAACCACCAAAACTCACCCGAATGACCCCATTGTTGGAAGTTGTCGCAACTTCTCCCTCAAGCAACCAGGGATTCGCCCTTCCGAAGGTAGATATTAGAGTTAATCTCGTTATCGACAATCTCCGTATTCGACACAACCTCGACGTCATCAGGTTCGTTCAGCTAAATCAGCATAATAAGAGAGGGGGAGCGAGGGGTCTCGACCTCCATCTAGCACGGGGACTTGGTCGAGCTTGATGACCAAATCAGTTGTCCTCCTCATCATCCCGCCATGAGCTTTCAGCACAATGTGGTACATGATCTCAATTCTAACCCTAAACAAAAAAAATACAAAACGTAAGAACTTAACCACCAAAGAAAACCCAAATTACAAAAACAAATCCAACTTAAACTTGAACAATCCACAATCGTAAAGTAGCAAGAGCAATCTAAAAACCTTCAACCATGAAAACCAAATGAAAGATCGAGAGAAGAGAAGATTACAGTTCAAGAAGAAGGATTTAAGGCTAAGAATTTGAGGTGAAGGATGGAAGAAAGAGGGAAGAAGAAACTGGAGGAGAGAGGACTGGAATGATGGAAGGATGGAAGAAAAAGAGAAGATTCCAGTTCAAGAAATGAAGGATTTAATGCAACACTCTTTTCTACTTGTGTACTGGCAACTTTTAATTTTTGATTTCAAATTTTGATCACGATGTGAGCTGGATTACACCCATCCTGTATGGTCCTCCACATCACCCTCCACGTCCGACAACCTGAGAAATGAGGTCGGAAGTGTGTAAGATACAACTTTTCCTAACGAAAATATCCTCCGTCTCTTTGTATCCAAACTCTTCTAAGGTTATGTGTGCCTTTTACGTTCACTCCACTAACATAACTGTAATGCGTTCCAAAAAGCCTTTTGTCAATTCAGCAATAATAAGGAACCAAATAACAAAACACCAGAACAATTGATGCATCCTCTTAAGTGGCAAATTTGATTTTGTCATATGAAAACGTAAGCATATGATTTTTTCTCCTGACATCATCCTCTTAAGTCAAAATCAAACGTTTTGGACTTATTGCAGCCCAGCAGTCATGGGGCACAATAAAGAATATCAGAACCAACAGAAATGAAACCCCACCAACATCTGCCTAATTCTTGGCTTGTTAGACCAAAACACTTCTCAATGCTTGTCCATTTCTGATGTAAAAGAAAGAGACATTCATTGCCACCCAACAACAAGATGACCATCCAACGTAACTAAACCAACAAAATGAATTGAAACCAAACATTCTTGTCGTGTCTCAAAGTGAACTCGTATATGGTCATATTATAATAGTTAGACAGATCAATACGTAATGCCTGTAGAGTAAAAGTAAAATATTTGATTTGATTGTGTGTTTTTTTTTACTTTAGTCTTGTTGCTGCGTATAATGTTTTTTAAGTTTGAAATGTGTAGATTCTCTTTGAAGGGCACACGAGCCAAACTAGATTATTGATGATTATCTAATAGTATGCTCTTACACATTTGTTTCTACAAACATCATGAACACAAAACTTGCTGAAGCCCAACAGCTACATTTGAAGAAAAACAACAAGGCAGAAGAAGAAAAAATTACAAAGCAACTAATTGCAACTAGCAAACATAGATCTTAGTGTGAATAGATGCAACTGTCATGGATTCTGAGGCTGGAAATTCACTGTTCTTTTCTTGTTGGCTGCTCCATGCTGAAAAGAAAGTTGATAATGAATTAAATAAACATTAATATTTGAGTTTTTGCAATATTTGCACTACAATGAAATGCTGAAAAATTGTAGAGGTATAGAACAGAAACTCACAGGAAGTGCGAAAGATCTGAACTTTTGATCACTCGTAGCCTTTTTACGGTTGAAATGAACATGCTGCAAAAATTTAAGAAAAGGAAACATTATGTCCGATCTTTTTAACCTTATACGCATTTATTTTTGAAAGAGAAAGCTCCTTATTTCTGGGTCTTAATGTAGATGAAATTATGTTTCAAATTATTAAAAACAGAGGGACTGAGAAATATTGAATCTTACTTCCAAGAAACATCTCCAACCAACATCTTGTCTCCTTCAATGTCTTCATAAACCAATGTGTATTCTCCATTCCCATCTAATAATCCAGTTATTGCAAGATTTTCTTCTTTGCTATCATGTATTCTAGAGGCTGAAGTTTCTCTTTGTGCTATAAAACCAAAATACAAATAGGCAGTTATGGAAATTTTGTCTATCGTTTTGTGCATAATTTAAAAAATGTTGGTCATGTTTCCGGTCACACTGAAAAAATAAAAATTAATATTCTCATGAAAATTGACCTTATACATCCCTTATGTAAAATCAACATATTAGCATACAGAAATTGTCATAAATTGTTTATTGTGAGAAATTGTCATAAATCAACATATTAGCATACATAAATTGGCAGAAATTAATATCCAGCAAATCGTTTCATTTTTGATAAATTGTAATAACTAAGCTAATTAGCCCAATTTTCTTATTTATTTATTGTTCTTGACTTCATTCCTCTACATTGTCATAAGTAAGCTACTAAGCTGGAAACTTTGTAATTTTGACAAGTCTTGTTTGAATCTATCATGTCAAATTAAAAAAAAAACCCTACCTGACAGCAAAATATCAAAATTAATTCTTCTATCCCAGATTTACGATATTAAAGCATCATAAAAATGCGGTCCACCAAATAAGTTTCTAAACTTACCTGCAAGGAAGCCTCTGAAGAGTTCACTAGCAGCAGAGCAGAGCTTCTCGTAACTATCATGGAACTTAACATCTACTTTCCTGCCTATGGGAATTCCATCCATGTTGATCTTCACAAACATGGTCTTCGAGCCAATCTCGACCTTCTTGGACTTTCCGGAATCAAAATTTTGCGATGCACTGGCCGGTTTCGAGGAGCTAGAGCCGTGATTCTTGCGAAAAAAGCCCACCGGAGGCCAACCAACGACAGGTGCTTGGGAAATCCTAAATGTTCAGAAACAAATAAAAATCAAACTTAGGAAATATAAATTTGCAAAACTAAATTTGGGCATGACAAAGCTCAGAATCAAGTAAAAATCTACAAAAGATTTCAAAATTTTGTAGAATGCAATCATTTGTTGATTACAAACTGACATAAACAATCGAGAAATACATATTTAAAAGAAACTGAGGAATGTATTCATGATGAAAAGTGTGGGGAAAAATAATAGCAAACAAGGACAGTCAAAAAAAAAAGTAAAAAAATGTCCAAACTAGAAATGATCAAAAGTATCACCAAAATGGTAAAAAACACACAGAAAAAGTAAAATTCTCAAACCATGAAAATTAAAATATAATCAATTAAAAAGAACATTACTTGGTCTGAGAATTGGCAGGAGATTGTGTCTTTGAACATGCCATCCCTGCACAAGAACCAAAGTTCAAACAACAAGAATTTTAATCTATGGAACTTTTCACAAGACATGATGAATTACAAAAACTTTTATCTGACCTTTGGATGAATTTCCAAGAGTGTGTGTGAATCCTCTCTTTGCACCAGAAGAAGGGTTGGTTGTTTTGTTGGGGAAAAGGCCAAGACACAAAGCAGAGACATGATCTTGCATTGGTTTCACCACTGACCAATCTTCTTCTCCTGGAGGTGCAAGCCTGAGCTCAAGCTTCCTCTCATCCTCATTCTCACAACCATTTCTTCCCCATTCCTTGTTCTTTGACATCAAATCAAGAAGCTGAGGGATGGAATCCATTTTCCACAAACAAGAGCAGGAGCTCACATAACAAAAAATATAAAACTTTTTTTTTGGCTTTTGTTTTTGCCAAACCAGAGACTTCAAATGGGAGATGACCACAACTTGTGGGCTTTCAACACATGACAAGATCTATGAAATTTTGTTTTATAACTATTGGGTCTTTGCTGGAATCACCAAAAACCCAAGTCAAAACAATAAACAAAATTATCCTAAAAAACTCAAAAGCATGCATGGACTAGGAGTAGAGCTTTTGTTGATTGTGATGTGTTTTTGTAGGAGTGTTGTAACTAATTATTCATGGTGGAGATGGAAGTAATTTTGTGGTAGAGAAGAATGCAAGCTTTGTAGGTACTAGATGCTTTAATTTATAGGTTCTAGATGGGAGAAATATAGACATTCTTTCACATGAAGCTATTTAATTAATTCTTTTTTACAACATTAGGGAACATGTAAAAATGTAACTTCATTAAGTCAAGTCAAATTGTCCAACTGAAGGTTAACAAAAACAAACTTAGTTAGGAGCCAATCAAAATCAAAGGTTGACATTGGTAGGAGCCAATCAAATTGGAAGTAATTTTTTTAAATGTTTTACCACAAAGTGAAGCTTAGAATTGAAAAAAAGTCAAAGCATTTGATATTACAGATGCGATCGTGTTTGGAATCCGGTGTGCACTTTTTGATTGTTTCAAAAGAAGGGATTAGTCGATTTGGGAAAAGAATAGAAAATTAGTTCGTGGTCTGGCGGGACTCGGATTGTCAATCGTTAATTAGACTGTCCTCAGGAGTATCAACTGTGATATCTTAAAAAAGATAATTCCAATTTTCTTTTTACACTTCGCGGCACTAGGACCGTCAATTTTGGCTCGGCTCAATAGTTCGACTCGAAAAACGTTCGACTCCAGTTTAACTTCAAAATGAATGTTTTTGATGAAAAATGAAAAAAATCTTTAAATTTGGTTCGGTAAACGAACTGCTCGAACTCGAAAAAAATTGATATTCGGCTCGATATCTCGTTCGAAATTTTTATTGCTCGATTTATATTTATGTTTTTCTATTTCATCTTTTCAACTATAGCAAAAAATCATACTTGTCAAATTAATTGTTCACTTTCTTCCGAATCATTTCTTACCGTTTACAAATATATATATATATATATATATATATATATATATATATATATATACACTTATATTTTTTATGTATGAATTATTAATAAAATTTGATACAAACCCTAGAAAAGTAAAAGTTGAGAATAATTTCTTATTAAGATGTTGAAAAAGTAGGAAATGAAAATATAATCGTTTCAAAATTGGTAATTATTTTCTTTAAGTTAACCATTGAAAATCCAGTTTCAAAACTACAATATGTATTTAGGAATATAGGTGTCTATCCGTAGAACCTGAGAAGATAATAATTTTGGTGATTTTTATAAAATTTTATTATTTTTATTTTCTAACATATCTCCTTTTTAAACCAAACAATTCTTTTTCTTAATTATATTCATTATAAAATGAGTGGGTCCCGTTAAATTAAAAATAAAAAAACAAACAAAGGAAGACGATTTGTGCGTTAGAGCAACCGTAGTCATGATTTTTATAAAAAGATCATCCCAACTTTCTCTCTATCCCGTTAGATTTTCCACTTCATAAGATTTATCCGATTTTTTTTCATTTTCTCAACTATGATCTTTATAAAAAGATCATACTGTCAAATCAACTATTCACTTTCCTCAAACTCATTTCTTACATTTTACAAATAAATAAATATCATCATGTATCTCTTTTATGTACGAATTAATTAAAAAAATTGATACAATTTTTTTCATTTTATTTTTTAAAAAATAATTATTGGACAAATATTGGTAAAATAATTAATTTATTAACTGCAAGAGATGAATTTCGAATTATTACGAATCTTGTTCTTCTCTGCAAAAGAGAAAGTTGAGAATATAATGAATTAAAAAGTTGAAAATAATTTTTTTAAAGATGTTTGAAAATATAATTGTTTGAAAAGTGTAATATGTGAACATAATCGTTTCAATTTGGTAATTGTTTGAGTTACCACAGAATATCTAGTATTTCGAAAATACAATATTTATATAGCAATATGAATGTCTATACTTATAAGAACATGAGAACACAAGAATTATGTCAATTTTTATTTTATTTTCTGTGATATCTCAATTTAAATAATACAATCATCACTCTTAATTATATTCAATACAAAATAAAAAATAAGTCTCACCACCACCGTTAAAAAACAAAACAAAATAACCAAAACGATCAACCACACGGATTGTGAGGTGCGCGCAGCGTTGTAACAAACCAAAAAAAATGTTTTTAATCTTATTCCCATTCCCATTGTTGGTACCCAACGTGCACTTAGGGCTGTGCATTCGGTCTGGATCGGACCGGACCGGATTTTTATCCAACATCCGGACCGAAGACCGGACCAGACCAGACCGAACTGGTCTGGACCGGAAACCGGACCGGACCAGTTGGATTCAGTCTGGTCTGGTACTGTCCACGATCAATTTTTAACCTTAAAATTAAAAAAAACAAAAACCGGACCGGTCCAGACCGGACCAGACCGGCCCGAAACCAAATTTTCAAAATGTCCGGACCGGAACCCAGACCAGTTGGTTCCGGTCCGGTTGACCGGACCCACCCGGTTTCTGCACAGCCCTACGTGCACTCGTGCAATACGAGGCAAGTACTTGCGACCCGCATATACGCGTGTGTATACGTCTTTGTAAATTAATGTGATTGGAAATTTTAGGTGACTTATTTTTTTTAACAGGAATCGGAATCTCCATTCTGTTGTCTACCAAATCATGGTATTATGAGAGTGAATAAAAGTACAATATAAGGTAATCAAAAGTTGATAGGGTTGTAAATGAGATGGGGCGGAATGGGTTAAAACTCCGTTGATATCCGTTTCATTTACGTTGGTATGATTGCCAAAATTTCCTCATCCCCAACCCCCGACGCCTCATTTATGTTGGTATGATTGGGCAAAAACATGCGAGTTTCAAAAATGGGTCCCCTGGTGGGTTAATTAACTGATTGTTGGGTTAAATCCAAAATTAAAAAAATAGGAAAAAATAATAATTCAAAATGTAATACGATCACGATTCACACTCGCGATCCGTTGACACGGATCGCGGTTCACACCCGCGATCCGTGAAATTCGACGACCATAAAACCCCCTCCAATCTGTTTCTCTTTCATTCCATATTCCTCAGTCATTCTACTGTACACAGTCCTCGAATTTAGCTGATTTACAAATATTTTGCCCGATGATATCAATTTTTCTGATATGTGGGGCTTAGTTGGTGATATTTGAGGTAATTTTCTTCTTCTTAATTTGTATTATCATTGTTTAATAATTAGTAATTATGTCAAAACTTCAAATAATTGTAGTATAAAACTGATGAAAAAATACTGCATTGTATATTAACGGAAATGATTGCGATAAGTGTGTACTTTGGTGGTGATATAACTCAAAATGCAAGCTTTGGTGTAGAGTACACGATAAGTCCAAGACTTATCAATGTCTGCATGTTGAAGAATCTCGGTACTCGATTAATATTCAATGTCGTGTCAACATTGCACCGACATGTTTTTTTAATGTGATGTCCGTATATGACGAGAATTCGTGGAGAATAGCCAATGAAACAGCTTATTCGAAAATGGGGATGATGGAGATATATGTTAAGTTGAATCATGTGGAAATTGAGTGGAATGCTAAGATGTTTGTGGGTAGCCAACCTGGTAGTAGTAGTGGTGCACAGTCCATATCTCAACAATCATGTGTTGCAAACACCATAGTAGAAACCAGTCGACCTGCGAATAGAACTTCTGATTTGAATCCACAAGAAAGAACAAATTTCAAGCCGATACCAACTGATGATGAAGAAGAAAATGATGACGAAGATTACAATATTGAGTCAGAGGACAGGAATGAATCATCAGGTGAGGAGGATGATGAGGTTGATGAGGATGAAGATATTGGTTCGAATGTAAATCGGTTAAGTCAATTCAACCAATTTAGAGGTTGGGGTTGGGTTCACCCAGCTAAAAGTTTTCATGATTATTCTAGTTGGCTTCCTCCAGATACGTCTTTTATAGAAACCAACGTAATAGTCAAAGGTCCGTTAGCTGAGAATCAAGCATTCTCATCGAAAGACGCTCTAAAGAACGCCATATCGAAATGACATATTGACAATAACCAGGAGATCAAGGTGCAAGACAACAACAAAACCAAATATAGGGTAAGATGTAAAGATGAAAATTGTAGCTGAATGTTGTACGTTGCAAGAAACCGGCTCTGGTGATTCCTGGGCGATAAGAAAATGTTCATACAAGCATATATGTTGGTCTACAGCTGCCCGATTCGATCATGCTCAGCTAACTGCGAAGATGATGACCGATATTATTCGTGAAGATGTCGAAAATAATGTCTCGCTCTCGATTAAACAGGTTCATGGTCTGCTAAGAAAAGTATTTCCAGGTGTTAATCCAAAGTACAATAAATTATGGCGTGCCCGCGAGATTGTTGTTGCATACATGTTTGGAAGTTGGTCGGGTTCATATGCTTTGTTCCCTCACTTGTTAAATGCTATTAAACAATCAAATCCTAGGAGTAAAGTTGTAGTTCATTCTGACCCTTTACCATGCGCTGGTGTTCGTCAGTTTAAATGTGCAGTATGGACTTTTGGTCCTTGTATTCTGGCCTTCCAATATCTGTGTCCTGTTATCAGCATAGACACCTTATTTCTAAAAGGTAGCTATGTAGGAAGGTTACTTGTTGCTGGGTATGACGTTGAGAATCAACTTTTGCCTCTTGCATTTGGGCTCGTTAAGAATGAAAATATATCTAATTGGGGATGATTTATGAGAAGGTTGCGACAAGAGGTGATTGGAGATAGGAAAATATGTGTCATATCTGATCGACATGCTGCAATAAAACACATTTTTCAGAATCACGGTTATGGTTGGCACGAGGAAACAAATGAAACAGTTCACCTCTTATGCACACAACACATTGCCGAAAACTTGCTTAAGAATTGTAAGAACCAGTATGCAGTTTATTCTGAATATTATCTGTTTAACGCTGGAATTAAATCTTTATTTTAATCATTCTTAAGTAAAACATAATAAATAATGTGAAAAAATTAATCTGGATCCCAAAATAAGAAGTCTGATGAATTAGGTGGGTTATGTATTCGGAATAGCGGTCAACGTCAGAACAAATGATAATTATGTTAAAAAAGAAGATAGATGTGATGAGCTGATGGGAGAGAATAGGAGAGAAGAAGTAATGGAATGGGAAAGAGTTGTGCCACAGATCGTGGTTTTAAAGCCCGATCGGATTAGATTTCGAAATTACTTTTTTCCTATTTTTAAATTTCGGATCTTATTTTTTATTAAATTAAAAAATTACGGTTCCTTGGTGGGTTAATACAAAATAATTATATTTTTTTAAATTCATTTTTCTAATAAAAAATTATTTTTATATTTTTTTTTCAAATAGAGCAAGAATTTGAAATCAGATAAAAAAATAATTTTTTTAGAATTTTTTTATGAAAAATATTTTTTTTCGAAATAATATTCATTAGACAATGCATTTTTATAAAAAAAATTTAACTATTTTATATTCTTAAAATATAAAAATATCGAATTTCATTAAGTTAGTAACCGAGCCAATAAGTTTAGCGAGAAAAAGAAGAGATGGGAGAAGGAAGTTAAAGATGAGAGTGAGTATAGATAAATTATCTGAGTATTTTTTTACAATTTTTACGACACATATAATGAATTCTATGTTTTTTGAGGATGATTCTGCAAAATATTCATTAAATATTAATATACGTAACAAACGTTAATGGAAAAATTAACGGTTTGCTAACGGAATGACATTAGAAAAAAATTAATCGCATTAGGACAAATATTCTGATTTTTCTGTGGTATTAGTGGAAATAGTTGCTTTTAGATTACATAAATTCAATTTTGTTGTTTCTTGACAAACAATTCACCGTTTAAAAAGTTTTTCATCCATAATCCACGCCACAACTTATTCCCACCCCCATTGTTTGTGCCCCAACGTGCACTCGTGCAATACTAGGCAAGTACTTGCGACCCACTTATATATATGTGTGTGCATGATTTTATACGTCTTTGTAATTCATGGTATTATGAGAGTGAATAAAAGTACATCGAAAGTTGATAGGGTTGTAAACGAGATGGGGCGAAATGGGTTAAAAACTTAAAACTCAGTTGATATCCGTCTCATTTAGGTTGGTATGATTGCCATAATTTCCTCATCCCCAACCCCCGACGCCTCATTTTAAAAATGGGATCTTTGGTGGGTTAATAAACGGATTGGTGGGTTAGCTTAATTGATTTTTCTATTAATTTATCTCATTTATTATGACTAACGAATTTTTTTTATGTTTATATTTATATATTTAACAAATGTTATGCAGGTTGGTAGGTTATGGTTAGGAGACCATCCGATCCACCCCGTTCGAATTGGGAATCGACAGTTGGCGGATTAAATTTTTTAAAAAGGTTGAAGAATTTGACTGATACCCACTTTAGTCGGGACGTGGGTTAAAGCTGCCCCACACACAATCCTTGTCGTTTGGCAAGTCGAGTCGACATACTTAGACTTAGGTAGGATACTTAAATCCTACCGCTAAAGGAGGAGCATGTATTTTAAGGCAAATGCAATTGGAGATAGGGTTTGTAGAGATGGAGATAGAGAAAGAAATTAATTTGATTAAGCTTAAAAATCTCCTCCTTGTGAGACTTGTTTTAAGAGCTTAAAATCGCAAGGAAAAGATATTATTAAGTATCAAAAATATTTATTGTGAAACATTGTTAATTAATATATATATGTCTAACTATGAAATTGTTTATACCAATGGGTAATCTGGAATTTTACTAGCAGAAGATGAATTTCATCATAATCCTAAACTTGTGTAGCTTATTATCGATTGGATAATTTGGATACCAAACATATATATTTCTTCAGGCGTTCCGAAGTCAATGCAATGTTATTTTAATCTAATTTTGAATGATATTACTGGGAAAAACTCAAGTAAGACGTGAATGGATATATAAAGATGACTCATGACAGATAATTGCTTGTTAAAAAATATCAGCACTGTTGACAATGCGAAATCCATTTAAATAACTAGCCCGTGTGATGACATATATGCATTGACAATTTTATGTATGTGTGCAATTTCTTATAGAAAAAGACTATCTCTAATTAATTAATGCAACGTGTGAAACGAATGTGTTCTAAAAGTTTTACTTTTATATGTCAATTATTATGAATTGAATGTACAAACATTTTGTTCCTTAATTATAGTATTCGTCTTTTGGAAGTGTTAAGGAGAAGACGTTTGGTCCTTAACCGTAGAGCTCTAAAAGATAATGTTTACATAAATCAAAATTTATTCACAATCATGGTAGTTAACATAGAACATTAATTACCGAGATAAGATTGTCGTGTTGGTCATCGATTGTTGTAGCTCTACAAATAATTGACGACACGAGTATATAAAAGAGGAAAAGATTACTTTTATATATTGAATAGACCTAACAAGTAAGACATTGTGGAATTGTGTTTCGTGTCATTAATGTCTTACTGTGTCTTGGATTCTAATATATGAGACTTATATCTTTTCACTCAAGAAGTGCTTAATTTGATTATTGTCAAAAGCTACCAATGAGTGTAGTGATAACGACAATAGTTGGTTGAACATAACTTGTGTTGGAAAAGATAGCTAGTCAAATGATTATCATTGCCCCTCTTAATTGAGTGATGATATTAGTGGGCCCCTTGATAAAGCAAAATTATAATGTGCACAATGTAATTTGAGTTAAGTTACATAGTTATAATTAGCTTAAAGAGATCAAGAAATGAATATAATACAAAGATGACACATTTCTACTTTGTATATATTCTTAATATCATGAGGCAAAGGACGTACACAAGTGGTGCACTTACATCACTATATGGATCGTGTTTTAATTCAGGTGGAACAAAGACATCTATGCTAATTGGGTGACTATAATGTGTAGCTAGATACCGCTTATAGTCTGAGATATTAAGTGTTTAATATCACTGTCAATTAGGCTTAAATCCTCACATAGGTCACACCACAAAACTGGGAAACAAGAGGTTTGATTTTAAGTTCATATGATGTGTCATGTTTCTTATGAAAATGGGGCACATGTGGTGAATTAATTAAAATCAATATGTTATGAGAATTAACATAATTAGAATCATAATAAATTCATATGAGGTATATATTATGGGGTGTAATAATTTAATATTACATATGATAATATATATAGGATGTGAATTGCTAAAAATCCCAAAAGATCAAATTTTGTTGGAAATAAATCCAAAATTTGACAAAGGCAAAATCAGGGTCAAACACGGTGAACCATTCATGGTTCGGTTGACCGGGGCATCTTCGGATCGGTTAACCAAATAGGGAACGGGTAAGCGCAATTGGTTGACCGAGATTGCTCAGAGTGCCTGGACAATCGGGTTCGGTTAACCGATTGGAAACAGTCAACCGAGATGTAGTATTTTCGGTAGACCGAAGGTGACCCGGTCATCCGATGACTATGTTCCAGGAGCGATTTTGGTGGGTCAAAGGTAAACCGATTACAAGAGGAGCGATTTTGGTGGGTCAAAGGTAAACCGATTACAAGACGTGGTTCGTCCGAATTATTCTAGGGAATTTTTCTCATACCGATTCGGTTGACCGTCTAGCTCACGGTGCACCGAACACGTGTTATAACCGAATGTTTCGGTTGACCGAATAATCCTCGGTCTACCGAACAAGAACGATTCTGCTTGAATTATTAAGGGATTAATTAAATCATGGGTGAAATGATTCCAGATTTAATTAAAACGTTTTTAGTGGGTGATTATGTGGAATTTAGAGATTAATTTTAGGAGAGAAAAACAAGGGATCATGGCTAAATAATAGCTCTTGATAAGGATGTTTTGGGAGCCTATAAAAGGGCACGTATTCCTACTTGTTTTAACACTAATGCAAAATCTTTCTCTCATTAATCTCTCCCTAATCACCACGAAATTTCTCTTAGTAAAATTAAGTTTGGATATTAGAATCTCAGGAGACTTAAAGAGGGGTTATTAGCTTGTTTCTAAACCTTGTTAGAGATTGATTGACTAGCTCCGTTCTCTCTAACCTTGTTTAGAGTTTGGTGAACACTCAGAGGCAATTCCGTGGACGATTCAGCGGGCAACGCGACTCCGGATCACCAAAAAGGTTTTAGAGAACCTTTAGGTATGATTCTATCAATGTGGATTATTTTAATAAATGCAGGATTCATGTTATTAGAATAAAACACAAATATATGTACATAAAATTGCTGAAAATATGAAAACGATCTTGTTTGATGTATTAAAATTTTTAAAATATATACATACATGGGGACACGAAATCCTACAGTGGTATGAGAGTTTTTAGTTCATATTTTTAACAATTAGACTATATAATTAATTTTAGTTTACCATCTACAATCAAAACAATTCATGTTTTATGTCTTTTTCGAGTTTTCGATAGTTTTGTTGATTTAATTCTAAATTGATTCTTCTGATTGTTTTAAATATTTTAAAACACATCATATGAATGTTAGAATTAAGATTTAGACTTATGTCTGATTTATAGAATTTTCATTTTTAATTAAATGATTATTTTATAAGGAATCAACAAAACGAAAAAGGCATATGTTTATCTTTCTTTAAATGTTTAATTTTAGAAATTGGATAAACAGCGGTTCAAATATTTTATGAATTGAATTATGGATGCATAAAATTATTTTTAATGGTTTTCAAATGATTTTAGAATTGTTTGATTTAGAGATGCATGATAAACTAAATCGAGTAATATATAGTATATGTGAGTTTATATGTTCCATCGAAGCCACGTGTGAATGAATGAATGAATGTGTATGTTATTATTATTCAATCGCAGGAGCTTATGTATGTAAAAACCAAATTTTATTTCTATGTATATGCATGCATATGAGAGGATTTTTACATAGGACTTGCACTAGACAATTTTAAAAATTGAGAGATGCATGTTTATATTTTTTGCAATATCAACATCCATGGTGCAAGAGGAAGACGCTGAAGAAGCGCAAGGATCAAGGATATATTAGAGATCAAGGATCAATGACGCGGGAACATATAAACTCACGCAATGTTTGTGTGAATAGATTGATTTATGTTTGTGTGCCTGATATATATGTGATTGTATGGATGAATGTTAGGATGTGTATAGATGATAAATATGCATGATATCCTAAATTCTAAAATCACATATAAATGTTTAAATTGCCCAACCAAAAATTAAGAGTATCTTTCTTTCTTATTTCATCCACTAGCAGCCATCGATCGAGGGATATTCTGCTCGCCCTTAGCGGGAGATAGCTTCCTCCATCTTTGGGAATAGTGGGAGATATAAGGTTGTCTATTGTTGTGCCACGAATAGATGTACGAGGTGCGATTCACCCTTAGCGGACACCGAGTATATTTGTTTGTGAATACAATGGATAAACGTATCTCGTATCAAATGAAATAAGTTTTATTAACAAGACCCGGAGCCCTAGCTCGGTTTTGGGAAAGAGAGTTTTTCTTACGAGGATTGGTCATATTCCCTCCTAATTAAAATGACAAGAGTCATAAGAGTTTGAAAATGCAAATGTTGCGATATTTCGAAATGGTTATGATTAGAAAAATGTTTTCTTACCTTGATTTTAGAATATATCTGATAACCCTTAGCTAGTTTATGTTATAATTCATAGGATCTTGGATTGCTGCATTTATGGACAAATTTTTATTTGCGGTATTGATTTTTAAAACATAAAATTGACATTAAATCCCATATAATTTATTTTGTAGAAATGTCGAATATTCAACCTATTGTGCGATCTATGATTGAAAAACATCCTTTGGCAAATGATGACTCAAACTTCATAAGCTGGCAACTCAAGCTCAATATCGTGTTAAAGTTTGAGAAACTGTCTCATATTTTGGATGGTGAAATCCCAAAATCAAATGAGAGGGCAACCGATAGCGAGAGAGAGGTAAAAGCCAAGTGGGAAGACCAAGAGAACCAGGTTCACGGTTTAATGTTAGGCTCCATGGGTGACTCACTTCAGGCGAAATACTTGGATTCAAAATCCAACAAGACCATGGAAGCTTTAACAAAGATGTTCATGGATAGTGCTAGAAAAGAGCGCTATACGACCACCATCGCACTCACAAGGTGCCACATGGCAGAGGGGACATTGATATCCATGCATTTTCTCACGATGCAAGGATACCTTGAGAAGTTGTCGAAGCTCTCTTCCCCGATGCCCGATGATATTGTGGAAGATTTGATTCTTGGCTCTCTAGTCCCGTCCTACAAAGACTTCATTATGCACTATCATGTGCGTGAGAAAGTGGTGAGTCTTGAGGAACTTCACAACGCTCTCAAAACGGCTTAAGTTGACATGGGCAAGGGTCGGGACAAGCACGTCCTAGCCGTCCATGGAGGGAGCAAGAAGATCACCAAAGGTAAAGGAAAATTCACCAAGAATACGTCAATCAAGAGCAATGGAGTAGGTGGTGCTCGTGCGAGTGCCTCAAGGGGGAAATCTTTGAAATCTCCGACTCCCAATACGGAGTGCTTTCACTACGGTGAAAAGGGACACATCCGGCCAAATTGCCCCAAGTACAAGGAAGACCTTGACAGTGGAATGATTGAACATAAGCTCCCCATAAAGGCCAAAGGTATATTTGTTATTGAGATAAATTTAGCCACCTCTGTCCATGATTGGGTAATTGATACCGGATCTTGTGGTCACATAATCTCTAATGTGCAGCTACTAAAGGATAGGAAGGAACTCGTGAAAAACGAGATGATTTTGAAGGTCGGAAATGGTGCAAGCGTTGCTGCGATTGCACAAGGTTCTGTGGAGCTTCAATTATCTAGTGGTTTATATTTATATTTAAAGAATGTTTATTATGTGCCTTCGATTAGCAAGAACATTATTTCTGTATCATGTTTGGATATGGATAATTTTAATATAAATATTTCAAATTCTTGCTTGTCTATATCGAAGAATGGTATTTTCCATGCAAATGCATTCGTAAGGAATGATCTCTATTTGCTTGAATTGAATAATAAACAAATCTTAAACATCAATAACAAAAGACTTAAAACTACTCACGTGAATGATACACTCTTGTGGCACTATCGTCTTGGTCACATAAATGAAAAACGCATCAAGAAATTGCAAAAAGCTAACCTTCTTGGTCAACTTGATTTTAAATCATTGGAGACGTGCGGACCTTGCCTAATGGGCAAAATGACCAAGAGGCCTTTCAAGAAGAAAAGGACCGAGAGCGAATGACTTGTTGGATTTGATACATTCCGAAGTATGTGGTACAATGAGTACTAGTGCAAGAGACGGTTTAAGGTACTTCATTACATTCACGGATGACTATAGTCGTTGTGGCTATATTTATCTAATGAGAAACAGAAGTGAATCCTTTGACAAGTTCAAGGAATTCAAGAATGAAGTAGAGAACTAACTCAACAAGAAAATCAAGTCTCTACGAACGGATCGTGGAGGTGAGTACTTAAGTACCGAATTTGACTCATTCCTAAAGGAGTGTGGTATTGTACCACAACTCACCCCTCCCGGTACACCTCAGTGGAATGGGGTATCCGAAAGGAGGAATAGGATATTACTCGACGTGGTTCGATCAATGATGAGTCAAGCTGAATTGTCGCTTTACTTTTGGAGTTATGCACTAGAAGTTGCGGCTTACACACTAAATAATGTTCCATCCAAATCCTTAGAGAAAACGCCTTATGAGCTATGGAGTGGTAAAACACCTAAGCTCAATTTTCTCAAGATTTGGGGTTGTGAGGCCTACGTCAAGAGATTGATGTCGACTAAACTTCAACCAAAAGAGAATAAGTGCTTCTTTATAGGTTATCCTCGTGAGACAAGAGGATACTACTTTTGGCATATAACCTCCAATCACGTGATTGTAGAGAGGGATGCCGTATTTCTAGAAAAAGAATTTCTGGAAAGAATAAAAAGTAGTGGGAGTAGAGTTGTGCTTGAGGAGACTCAAGATACTCTACAAGATCATGATATGATGATGATATTCAAGATCATGAAGGCCCAACCGAGATTCCTTTGGTTAGTGGGAGCGTGAGTGAGAGACCTTCGCAAGAAATTGTGAGAAAAACCTAATCCTCCCCATCTAGTGTACATTTGAGAATCGAACACGAACCAATTCCACAAGAAATTGTGGAAGAAGTTCGAGAAGTACATGTAGAACCAAAAGAACTTAGAAGGTCAACGAGGGAAAGGAAGAAACCCGATATGTATTTGGGACTTCATGAGATCATGGTACTAGATACCGATGATCCCTCGACCTTTCAAGAAGCAATGGAAAGAAAGGACTCCAAACTATGGCTCGGCCATGGAATCCGAAATAGAATCCATGTATGATAATCAATTATGGAACTTGGTTGACCTTCCTCAAGGGAAAAAGGCCATTCAAAATAAATGAGTTTTCAAGAGGAAGATGGACATGGATGGAAACTTGACAACCTACAAAGCGAGGCTTGTAGCAAAAGGTTTCACCCAAGTTCAAGGAATTGACTATGATGAAACTTTTTCACCGGTTGCCATGTTCAAATCTATTCGGATTATGCTCGCTATTGCCGCATTTCATGATTATAAGATATGACAAATGGATGTCAAAACGGCATTCCTTAATGTGAACTTGGAGGAGGATGTGTACATGGTACAACCTCAAGGTTTTAAAGATCCAAAGAATAGCGAGAAAGTATGCAAGCTTCAAAGATCCATTTATGGATTCAAGCAAGCATCAAGGAGTTGGAACAAACGCTTTGAGGAAGAAGTCAAAACGATTCACTTCGTCCAAAGTAAGGAAGAACCTTGTATATACAATAAGGTTAGTGGGAGCCACATAATGTTCTTGATCTTATATGTCGATGACATACTCCTCATGGGAAATCATATACCTTTGCTTGAGCAAACGAGAAGTTCATTGAAATCTGCATTTTCGATGAAAGATATGGGTGAGGCTCAATACAACTTAGGGATCAAGATATATAGAGATAGATCTCGTAGACTCATTGGCCTAAGTCAACGTACATGCATTGACAAGGTCTTGGAAAGGTTCAGCATGAACAACTCCAAAAAGGGCAGTGTGCCAATGAGTATGGGTGTGCAACTCAAGAAGTTTCAACGTGATGAATCACGTAAAGACTTGGAGTACATGAAAGATATCCCTTATGCTTCGGCAATAAGATCGATCATGTACGTAATGACTTGCACAAGACCCGATGTCTCGTATGCTCTAAGCGTGACAAGTCGTCACCAATCCAACGCAAGTCCTGAGCATTGGACTGCGGTCAAGAATATTCTGAGGTACCTTAACCGGACCAAAGATAAGTTTCTTGTTTATGGAGGACAAAGGGAGTTAATAGCCGAGGGTTATTCAGATGCAAGTTTCATGAGTGATCCCGACGATAGAAGGTCGCAATCAGGATACGTCTACCTTCTAAATGGTGGAGTTGTGAGTTGGCGTAGTTGGAAGCAAAACACTATGGACGACTCAACCACCGCTTCCAAAGTAATGGTTGTCGCTGAAGCGGGCAAGGAAGGAGTGTGGATTAAGAAGTTCCTTGAAGAGCTTGGAGTAGTTCCCTCGAGCGAGGGACCAATAGAGCTATTTTGCGATAATAGTGCATCTATCTCGCAAATCAAGGATCCCAAATCACACCACAAAGTGAAGTACATGAATCGTAAGTACTTTGTCACACGTGACTTCATCGACGAGGGCAAAATAAATCTATTATGGGTGGACACAAACAACAACACAACTGATCCATTCACAAAACCCTTATCCCAAGTCAATGGCGAAATGCATTTCGAGTCCATGGGTCTGAGGAACCATGTACATTGGCTTGATGAGTGATTAGAGAGGGTTACCCTAGTTATTATTGTTTTATACATTGAGAATGTATGTGAGAGAAAACTTTGATAACAAGTGGGAGATTGAAAGAAATGTGTTCTAAAAGTTTTACTTTTATATGTCAATTATTATGAATTGAATGTACAAACATTTTGTTCCTTGATTATAGTATTCGTATTTTGGAAGTGTTAAGGAAGAGGCGTTTGGTCCTTAACCGTAGAGCTCTAAAAGATAATGTTTACATAAATCAAAATTTATTCACAATCATGGTAGTTAACATAGAACATTAATTACCGAGATAAGATTGTCGTGTTGGTCATCGATTGTTGTAGCTCTACAAATAATTGACGACACGAGTATATAAAAGAGGAAAAGATTACTTTTATATATTGAATAGACCTAACAAGTAAGACATTGTGGAATTGTGTTTCGTGTCATTAATGTCTTACTGTGTCTTGGATCCTAAGATATGAGACTTATATCTTTTCACTCAAGAAGTGCTTAATTTGATTATTGTCAAAAGTTACCAATGAGTGTAGTGATAACGACAATAGTTGGTTGAACATAACTTGTGTTGGAAAAGATAGCTAGTCAAACGATTATCATTGCCCCTCTTAATTCAGTGATGATATTAGTGGGCCCCTTGATAAAGCAAAATTATAATGTGCACAATGTAACTTGAGTTAAGTTACATAGTTATAATTAGCTTAAAGAGATCAAGAAATGAATATAATACAAAGATGACACATTTCTACTTTGTATATATTCTTAATATCATGAGGCAAGGGACGGACACAAGTGGTGCACTTACATCACTAAATGTATCGTGTTTTTGTTCAGGTGGAACAAAGACATCTATGCTAATTGGGTGACTATAATGTGTAGCTAGATACCGCTTATAGTCTGAGATATTAAGTGTTTAATATCACTGTCAATTAGGCTTAGATCCTCACATAGGTCACACCACAAAACTGAGAAACAAGAGGTTTGATTTTAAGTTCATATGATGTGTCAGGTTTCTTATGAAAATGGGACACATGTGGTGAATTAATTAAAATCAATATGTTATGAGAATTAACATAATTAGAATCATAATAAATTCATATGAGGTATATATTATGGGGTGTAATAATTTAATATTACATATGATAATATATATAGGATGTGAATTGCTAAAAATCCCAAAAGATCAAATTTTGTTGGAAATAAATCCAAAATGTGACAAAGGCAAAATCAGGGTCAAACACGGTGAACCATTCATGGTTTGGTCGACCGGGGCATCTTCGGATCGGTTAACCAAATAGGGAACGGGTAAGCGCAATTGGTTGACCGAGATTGCCCAGAGTGCCTGGACAATCGGGTTCGGTTAACCGATTGGAAACGGTCAACCGAGATGTAGTATTTTCGGTAGACCGAAGGTGACCCGGTCATCCGATGACTATGTTCCAGGAGTGATTTTGGTGGGTCAAAGGTAAACCGATTACAAGACGTGGTTCGTCCGAATTATTCTAGGGAATTTTTCTCATACCGATTCGGTCGACCGTCTAGCTTACGGTGCACCGAACACGTGTTATAACTGAATGGTTCGGTTGACCGAATAATACTCGGTCTACCGAATAAGAACGATTCTGCCTGAATTATGAAGAGATTAATTAAATCATGGATGGAATAATTCCAGATTTAATTAAAACGTTTTTTGTGGGTGATTATGTGGAATTTAGAGATTAATTTTAGGAGAGAAAAATAAGAGATCATGGCTAAATAATTGCTCTTGATGAGGATGTTTTGGGAGCCTATAAAAGGACACCTATTCCCACTTGTTTTAACACTAATGCAAAATCTTTCTCTCATTAATCTCTCCCTAATCACCACGAAATTTCTCTTAGTAAAATTAAGTTTGGAGATTAGAATCTCAGGAGACTTAAAGAGGGGTTATTAGCTTGTTTCTAAACCTTGTTAGAGATTGATTGACTAGCTCTTTTCTCTCTAACCTTGTTTAGAGTTTGGTGAACACTCGGAGGCAATTCCGTGGACGATTCAGCGGGAAACGCGACTCCGGATCATCAAAAAGGTTTTAGAGAACCTTTATGTATGATTCTATCTTTGTGGATTATTTTAATAAATGTAGGATTGCAAGTTATTAGAATAAAACACAAATAGATGTACATAAAATTGCTGAAAATATGAAAACGATCTTGTATGATGTATTAAAAATTTAAAAATATATACATATATGGGGACACGAAATCCTACAATATGGAGGCACGACCTCCGTTTAGTTTGCAAAAAAGAAAAGAAAAACTAAGATTTTGACTACCACAAGTGCCTCGTAAGTTTGAAATAGAGCAAATATTAGAATCAAGCAATCGTAAGAAAGTAATAAGTTAATTGTTATACGGATTGACAATATGTGCCGGGGCCTTATTCTACAAAAAAAAGTGTGAGATCCTAATTCTAATTGAGTTTTATTAATGATTTAGGTGGTGATTAGGAGGAGATGGGATTGGACGGCTGAGATCGAGTGGAGTGGATGGATGGTTGAGATTTGATTGAAGAAGATATTTATAGGTGAAGCTCTCCCCCTCTCTCTCACGTTTCCCTCATTTCTCTCTCACACACTCTCTCTCCCTCAGTTGTACTCCAGTGTGGAGGTGTCAAGCTCGGGCATGGCGGAGGCGTGCGTCAGGTATAGGTTGCTCGTGGAGGTGAGTTGTTGGTTTCTTAACCCTTCCAGCTCATTTTGGTTCTCTCCCTCCCTCGACCTAACTCGTTTTCCGTGGTTGTGGTTGGTTGGTGGAGGTTGACGGAGGTGGAGTCGTGTCTGTGGAGCGTCGAGGAGTTGTGATCGTTGATCGGGCGAGTCGTTCGTCGGTGGATCGTGATTTTGGGAAGAAGTGCTCATGGAGGCGTCGTCGAGATTCTTCGAAGGTTTCTTCGGACCTTCACGGTATACCAAACTTGTAGTTGTAGCTCACCTTTGTAGTGTGAGTATTTGGAAGTTGACGGTAAGCCTTCCGGCTCGTCGCAAGCAAACATGCAGCAAATTTACTGCCTGATCGTTCGACCAGTTGGTGAAATGGGTCGATCGTTCTTAATGAGATTTCGGGTTCTGCCTCACATCGGTCGAACGATGCCCTCGGGGCGGTCGACCGGTTGTGCATTTGAGGCAAGCCTGGTGACTTTCGGTCCTTTGCCGTTCGACCGTGTGCACTGTTTTAGGTCGGTTGGGGGCGTTGACCATCTAAACGGTCGACCGCCTATGTGACTTTGTCCGACCGGTGACTTAAGTTGGAATAGTGGTTGGTTCGACCAAAGGTGGTTCGGTCGACCAGACTTGATGTTGAGCGTGGGGGAATTCTCTGGTGGAATTCGGTCGACCGAGAGTGCTCGGGGGTTCGACCGGATTCGTTGGTGAGAGTTGGGGGAATTCCCTGGTGGAATTCGGTCGACCGAGATTGCTCGGGGGTTCGACTGGATTCGTTGTTGTGAGTGAGGGATTTTTCCCTGGTGACTTTCGGTCGAACCGGACCCCTTTGTTGTTCGACCGATTGGTCGTTTTGTTCGTTGAACCTGGGAGGCGACTTCTAAACGGTCGACCGGTCATTGAGTTTGGTTCGACCGAACGAGTGTGGTTGGTGGGAATTGGTCGACCGATGGAGTGCAGGTCGAGGCAATTGCCCTGTGTGTGAGATTCGGTGGACCGGGACTTTTGGTTCGGTCGACCGTTTGTATCCAGTTTTGCACGTTGAAGGTGCAGTTGTTGTGGTCGTCCGTGTGGGGCGAGTTGTGGTGCCGATGTTTTTCCGCCAAGTGTGCTAGTGAGCACGTGTGTTGCGGTGATTGGGTGAAAGAGCCCTGGAGCCCCGTAACTGTGTGAGAGTTGCGGTTGGGTGAAAAAACCGTGGAGCCCAGCTTGGAAATGTGTGTGTTGCGGTGGTTGGGTGAAAGAGCCCTGGAGCCCCGTAACTGTGTGAAAATTGTGGTTGGGTGAAATAGCTCGGGAGCCCAGCTAGTCTGTGCGGGATTGGGTGAAAAAATCCTGGAGCTCCGTAGTGCGTTCAGGTTGGGTGGAAGAGCCCTTGAGCCTGAGCATGGACCGCGTGTTAAGGGTTGGGTGAAAAAACCCTGGAGCCCTTGGATGTTTGGGTTGGGTGAAAAGCCATGGAGCCCTTGGTCGTGTCGTGGTAGTTGCGGTTGGGTGAAAAAGCCCTGGAGCTCAGCTTGGCGACGAGTGTGTTGCGGTGGTTGGGTGAAAAAGCCCTGGAGCCCCGTAACGGTGGTGTGTGCTGTGGTTGGGTGAAAAAGCCCTGGAGCCCAGCCTGGTTGCAGTGCTTTTCTTGTTTGTAGAATTGCATGCTAGAGTGTTTCAGTTCATGCATTGTAGAGTTTGGCATACGGGGTTTCCTTCTGGAAACTCAGGCATTGTTGCATGTTTGTTTTTCAGGTCGTGATCGACATTAGGTGGGGTGGTGACCGAGGAGAGGAGCACAGCTACCGGATCCAGCTTTCTCTCATTTTGAGGTCGGTTGATTACTGCATTCGTTGTATAACATTTTGATGTAATCACACTTTTGAAATACTCTGATGTACATATATATATTATATATGATTGGTGCACCGTCTTCTTGTTTTGAGTAATATCCTCTGTTGATTGTTGTGTTATTAAATTTTTTTAACTCTTCCGTTGTTTGAGGATGTTACACAAAATATTTGAGAGATATGAAAAGGAGTCTCCTATTTAGTGGGTCCGAACTACATTTTGTTTTTGAGTTAGTAAGACTAATACTATATATTATCCTCCAACAAACTGCATCACCACTTACACATCACATGCCACGTTCTATCCAATTAGGACTGACCAATATTAGTAGGAATTCCACTACTATAGATAAAATGCCAAAATGGTCAGATTTTTATAGAATGGCATGACCAGAGAGGGGACCTCCCTATAAAAATTATTGGATTAAGTAAAAAATAAATCTCAATTACTTTTAACCCTTGTTGTTGAGAGTACTTAAGGAGTTAGTACTCTAAACTTTTAGGGTCTTACTATTGATACTGAATGGGCATGTCAATGTCATGCTCTTAATTATTGTTACTTCGGCTAGAAGCAAGTGTAGTCAATGGTCATACTTTTATCTTCCAACTCACCAATTTTGGACCATTATTGGTTATTGTAACGATAATGGACGAGAACATGAGGAAACTAACTGCAAAACACAATTACGTACAATTACCTTGGAAGTGCATAAGCAGTCCATGACTACAGGGTAAGCGTGTTATTGGTTTATTATTGGTTAGCTGAGTGTGGTTAACTTAGTTTGAGTTAATCAGGAGCAGCGATCGATTCTCAACGTGTGAATTACATATTTGGAATTTAACTAAAAAATATATAATGTTATTCAGAAAAGAAGAAGTCTTACGATTTTGACAAATGACGGACGATCGAGTTTTGGGAATAAGAGAGTGAATAAGTTAGGATAAGAGTGCCATTTGTTTGGAAGGAAGTCGTTTGATTCTAGGCTTTTTACTTATAAGACGTTCCAATTAAAGCAAGTAGATTTACATTTTGGATGACTTTTCCAAATTAGTGAGTCGCCTAACCTTTTAACACACTCAGGGATATTTCAAAACTTCAAATCGATGGACTATTTAATATATTGGATTGGCCTGATAAGATATTCAATTGAAAATCCCACGTTGAGTTGTAAAATTAGAATATGTAAGATTCTCTCGTATATGTTCCAGATGCATTAGAGAATTTAAGAAGTAGATAAATGTTTATGTACATTGACTTCTCATACTCCTTTCAGGGTAGAGATAGAAGATGAGAGAATGACACTCACACTAACTCACTCATAGCGGTGTGATGTTTTTTTTCTTGTTTGCATTTGATTTTTTGAGAACTTATCTTATATTATGTTTGGCAAAAAAAAATCAAGAAAAATTCTTCTTGTTTTTGTCGGTTACAAATTTTGTGGATATAAAAGATCACATTTTTAACTTGGAAGTACACTTTTTTTGGTCTTATATGGATTTCTATAACCAACATTTCGCCCTTCTCCTCCAACGTTCTCAAGTGACACCGTACGGGTCGTCGACTCCAGTGTTCGCCATCATTGACGAGTACATTCTTTTTACTCAAACATGTACATGCACATGCACAGAAGAGAGAAAAAAGAATACGACTTCTAACACCTTTGTCGACTTAATTTTTCTTCTTCTTTTGGAACTGTTCACACTTTGAACATCACTTTCACAGACCCAGCCACACTAGATCGGGATAAGCACTTCATTAATAAGGCCAAGACTTACGTTTTAGACTTGTTAGTGTTAGAAGTACTTACAACCATTTGGACTTTGGTGTAGTTGGAATGTTGGAGCCATGCTTGATGGCAATGGTATCTTCTAAAAGATACGGAAGATCAAATTCCTTCAAAAGAATCTCATGTTTCCCATTACACAATATTGCTCGATTTTTTGTCTCTGTCTTTGTTTTGCGATAGCACCAAGTTTTGGTGGATACCATTCAAGATACCCCAAAACAATATATCCATTGATTAACAGCACTAAATGATCTACATGATAACAACAGCTTGGGAGAAGAAGATAACGAGGGAACTTGATTTTGTCTTATTTGGGGGTTAACACAAACTTTGGTGAGTATTTAAACTAAAGGCTTAATTGACTAAGTAAGTTAGCTCCAGATAGCTTCAAGTTCGCTCGGTATGTGACTTAGTAAACGGACATTGCATGAAGTCCATTTTCAGCTTAGTAGTTTAACAAGCTAAGTAAACATGAACTCTCAAACCAGCTTGAAAGATTATAGCTCATTTCGGTTTGATAACTATCCAAATAAACAATATAACATGATCAAGAGAAAAATGGATTCTCTTTCATTTTGCTTTCCATTGATTAAACACAAAATGTTGAAAGAACCAAAGCATCATACCTGGATCCGAAGCGCCCACCTCTGAATCATCACCAAGAAATAAATCAAACCAACAAACGCGTCTGTTCACTTATGCACAAACGGTCATCAACAACTTATATAAATCATGTAACTCAGAATGAAATAATCAATCACTCTTTTTTATTCATCTCTGTTTTTTATATGGTATTAGAGCAACGACCCACACCTTCTCATCACCGGTGATCCTCAGAGTTCTCTGAATTCATCACCGAAAAACCTCAGAAAAAACACCAGAAAAATCATCATCTTTGCCTCTCAAGGGGGTTGAAGGTGACCAAAAACCGACATCCAGACCCAAGGGAGAAAAAAATCAGAAATGAGGGATCCAGAAGTAAACACCCCAAGGTTGGTATCGCAACTGCTCAATGGACAGAATTATGTGTCATGGGCACGGGCGATTACCCTAGCCCTCAGTGGAAAGGGCAAACTCGGACACGTCACCGCAACAAAACAAGAAGAGTGGCAGGCGATGGACCACCTCGTCATGTCATGGGTGATAACCTCCATGCAACCGAAAATCGGTGCCATCTTCCTCTACAAAAACTCAGCAAAAGAACTCTGGGACGCGGTCCAAAATATCTACGGTAAAACCCACAACTTCGCGCATATATTTAAACTAAAACAAGACATATCGCAGATAAAACAGTAAGGACAAACCATCACAGAGTATCTCGGGACACTCCAGCGTTGGTGGGATGAGCTCGCCATCTAGGAGCCAGCGACTACTGACCCGAAGGTCATACTCGAGCGCAAAGAAAGGGACCACATCTACCAGTTCCTCATCAGACTCGACGACAGCTATGAAGCCATCCGGAGTCAAGTCCTCATGACCCAGAACTTCCAGATCTCGCGTCCATCATCGCGATGATCCAACAGGAAGAGTCCCGCCGGACCACCGCTCAAACTACCGATCAAACATCAGAATCTCAGACATTTTTCGCCGGAAAACCTCAAACCAGTAAAAACAAAAAATACAGAAACAGACCACAAGAAACATGCGACAACTGCAAAAAAACCCAGGACATAATAGAAACTCTTGTTGGTTCCTACACCCGCATCTCCGACCAACAAAGGAAGGAGGAGGAGATCATTGGAACAGGAAGAAAAACAGCAGTGGACCAATAGGAAATAGAGTGGCGGCTAACCCTAACACGGAGGTGGAGAAGAGGAAATGGGAAGTCAAAACGGATCCACGAGGCTTTATATCGTCGCGTGAAGAAACGGTCGGATCCGAGTATCTCTGAACCCGACCCGACTCCTATATAGCAAACTCCACTGCATCTGGATCCGGACCCGACCCAATTCCGCTGGATCAACTGCTGGCCCACCTAAGCACCTATTTACAGAAGAACCCCCAAGGATCAGGTAATTATGCAGGTATAAAATCTTGGCCCCAAAAATTTTCTGCAAATAAAACGTTAGAAAACACAAGACATGTGCATAATACTCAATGGATAATTGACTCGAGTGCTACGGATCACATGACCGGAAATCCTTTTTTCCTGCAAAATATCAAAGATAACTTAAATATGCTTAACAAATTTGTGATTGTAGCTAATGATAATCAAGTTGAAATAAAAGGTATAGGAGAAACTACTATATTAAATGAAATAAACAAGGATGTCTTATATGTACCATCTTTTACTTCTAATCTCCTTTCTGTAGCAAAGATTGCAAAAATCTTAAATTGCAATGTTGTATTCACCCCAAATGATGTATTCTTCCAGGATCGAACTACAGGGAAGACGATTGGTAAAGGAGTCAACATCAACGGACTCTATATTTTAGATACTCAGAATTAAACTCTTCATACTTATAGTAAACCTAATCATGACCTCTGACACAAAATAATGGGACACCCCTCCCATCCAGTTTTAAAAACGTTATTTCCTTTTATTTCATCTAATTATGCATGTGATGTCTGTCAATTTTCTAAACAAACTAGACTTCCTTTTTATAAATCTAAAACTAAATCTAGTTTTCCCCTTGAATTGATTCACTCCGACATTTGGGGTCCCGCTCCGGTTGAATCCTATAACGGTTTAAATACTTTATTCTATTTATTGACGATTTCTCACGAACACTTGGATTTATCTTCTTAAAAACAAATCAGATGTTTTTACAATTTTTTGTGAATTTGTAACATTTGTTGAAAACATGTATGATTTTAAAATTAAAACTTTAAGATCTGACAACGAGACTGAATACACCAGTCTCAACTTTCAAAATTTTCTGAAAACTCGTGGTATATTACACCCGACTACGTGTATTCATACTCCCGAACAAAATGGAGTCTCTGAACGGAAAAACCGTCATCTCCTAAACCTAACCAGATCTCTTCTTTTTCAAAATAATATCCCAAAACATTTTTGGTCTGATGCAGTCTTAACTGCTACCTATCTAATAAATCGACTTCCTAGTCCCGTCCTTCAAAATAAACAACCTTTAGAAATACTATTAGGCCGGAAAATTACCTTAGATCATCTTAAAGTTTTTGGATGTGTATGTTTTGTTCACAGGAAACGATGAGATAAATTTGATAGCAACTCTGTAAAATGTATTTTTCTTGGTTATTCCTTCAACAAAAAGGGGTACAAATGTTTCGACCCCGAGAACTGTAAAATGTATATCTCGAGAGATGTATCCTTTAGAGAGAGTGAGCCCTACTTTAAAGAAACCGAGGACACAAGGTCAACCGAGTCTCTCCCGGCCACTACATCCGTTCTACCGGAAGTCAACACTACCAACATCCAAACAAGAGAAGAAGAAGAAGAAGAAGAAGAAGAAGAAGAAGAAGAAACTCCACCTACAAACAATCAAGAGATCCCTCCGAGAAGAAGATCTACTCGACCACGTCGCCCACCTACTAGGTTTAACGATTTTAGTACCACTCACGTAACTTACCCTATTGAGGACCACTTGTCTTATAAACAAATACAACCAACCTATAAGATCTACCTAACCAAAATAAACGAAAACCTAGAACCTAAGACCTTTCAAGAAGCTTCTCAATGCCCTAAATGGCAAAAAGCCATGAAAGAAGAACTCAATGCCTTAGAAACCAATAAAACTTGGACACTTATCCCTAAACCAAACGGAACCAAACCAGTTGGATGCAAATGGGTTTACAAAATAAAATATAACAACAATGGAACTATTGAAAGATATAAGGCCCGTCTTGTAGCCAAAGGATATACTCAAACTTACGGCCTTGACTACCTAGAAACCTTCACATCAGTTGCGAAAATGAACACTGTTTGTGTCCTTCTATCCATAGTTGTTAACAAAAATTGGAAACTCTACCAAATGGATGTTAGGAATGCTTTTATCCAAGGAACACTTGAAGAAGAAGTATACATGACTCCCCCACCAGGGTACAACACCACTCCAAACCAGGTATGCAAACTCAACAAAGCCATCTATGGTCTGAAACAGTCTTCTCGAGAATGGTATGCTAAACTTAGTCACTTTTTGCTTGCTTATGGTTTTTTAAAATCTTCCGCTGACGCCTCTATGTTCACTAGACATCACAAAAAGGAAATCATCATAGTTTTAGTCTACGTAGATGACATTATCATTACTGGTGATAACACTAATGAAATTAATCAGGTTAAGCATTACTTTAAAAAAAATTGATATAAAAGACCTTGGTTTTTTGAAATATTTCTTAGAAATAGAAATTGCATATTCAAAAAGGGGTTTGTTCTTATCACAAAGGAAATATGCCCTAGATCTGTTAAGGGAAACAGGAAAACTTGGGGCTAAACTTGCTAAAACACTCATTGAAGCAAATCTCAAAACTAACCCTACTGATGGTGAACCTGTTAAAGATATTCACCAGTTTCAAAGACTTGTAGGAAAACTTATATATCTGACAGTAACTAGAACCGACATCACATTTGTTGTTAGCAGAGTAAGTCAGTTTATGCATGCACCCCGAACACCACATTTAGATATCATCGATAGAATTCTAAGATATATAAAACATACCCCAGGACAAGGACTACTAATGAGGAATAACAATTCTAACAGTATCATTGGTTTTTCCGATGCAGATTGGGTAGGAAGCTATGATCAAAAGTCCACTACATGTTTCTGCACATTCGTTGGAGGAAATCTCGTAACTTGGAGAAGTAAGAAACAAAAGGTTGTTGCCCGATCTAGCGCAGAAGCTGAGTACCGCGTCATGTCATCCACAACTAGTGAACTTAGATGGCTAAAACATCTTCTTCATGATCTAGGACAAACTCACACCAAAACCATGAACATGTTCTGCGACAATAATGCTGCTCGACATATAGCATCAAACCCCGTCTTTTATGAAAGAACCAAGCATATTGAAGTTGATTGTCATTTCATCGGAGAAAAAAATTCAAGCCGGAGAAATAGAAGTTCCATACATCTCAAGTAAAGAGCAATTGGCAGGTGTCTTCACCAAAGCTCTAAATCAGAAACAATTCAACTTGATCATAGACAAGCTGAGCACCTACAATCTCTTCCGGGCCCAACTTGAGGGGGAGTGTTGAAAGAACCAAAGCATCATACCTGGATCCAAAACGCCCACCTCCGAATCATCACCAAGAAATAAATCAAACCAACAAACACGTCTGTTCACTTATGCACAAACGGTCATCAACAACTTATATAAATCATGTAACTCAGAATGAAATAATCAATCACTCTTTTTTATTCATCTCTGTTTTTCTATACAAAAGGACCTCGAAATACTCGTTAAATATTGCTACTCTACCTCAATTAAATTTAAAATGGATGTTGCTCTCTTTGAAAGATTTCTCACTCATCAGCATACTAACAAATTATAACTTATAGTGTACATTCCTTGTAGGCTTTTCAAGCCAGATTAGGATTTTCTAGGCTAATGAAGTACACCTATATGCATTACATAAGTCAAACTTTACAACTGTGCCATATAATATAAAAACATAAGTGAACATATATTAATGATTTAGTCCCAACACTTTAATGTATTTGAAGTTTATTTATTTTACATTAAAATATGAGATCTAAACCACTTTTTATGACAAACTATACAATCACCTTTCAACCTTCCTAACAATATGGTTACCAAATAGTCATGGTAATTAAAGAAGCAAAACGAATTGCCCTAATTTGAAGAAACTAGTACATATAACTCAGTTATACTACTAATATTATCATAACTGAAAGCTCACAAGCTAAATTGTCGCTCAAGTAGTAACTAACATGGAGGGAGGGCAGCAAAAGAGAAATGATATAGCGGTAAAAGTTTCATATTAAAAATTATTACTTTCAATTTAAAAATGTTTCACAATTAATTATTTCGCCTACATCTCCACGTTAGGACTATTAATTGTGTCGTGTACTAATTGTGTATATAAGCCTTATATGTTAATATGTATCCAACTCAATAATCGTGTTGCTGGACTCGAACCACATCCAACCCATTTATACTTGTGTAGCACGACACAACCTGTTTATACATGATTAATAAACGGGTCATGTTGTGTACACGTTAGGATGCTTTTAACACCACTCCCATTTACACGTTTAGTTCCATTTACATGATTGCATGTCCCATTTAGTACGTGATCATCACCTGTTAAGTAAAATATTAAAACAACAATACTACTTGTTCTTGTACCAAACAAATATCAACCACTAATTAGCAATAGGTTTAAGAGTAAAATCTTGTTATGTATGTTATTATGTGTGTTAATAGTGTATTAATCATGTATTTTTTGTAATTGAGTGCCTACATAAACGATTACTTGTCGTGTCTCAATCGTGTTAATCATTTTGCAGAAGAAATTCATATTCAACTCATTTAATAATCATGTTTTCGTATCCAACACATTCATTAATTATGTTCAATTTCTTCAATCCATATCTGCTTATGTCGTTTTCATGTCGTATAATCGTATTTTATTTAAACTTCATGGTCCTACTCCAATCGATTACCTCAATCTTAATATTGATTGGTTAGATATATTCCCAGCTACGATCCGCTTTCACCAGCCTCGATGTCAAATCATCAAGGGATAGGTTTTTTATGCCCATTTGATCATTCAAAATAATACCCCTACAGGTGCAAGGTAGCTCACTTACTGTTAGTCCTTTTTGTATACGTTGGAAGTTGAGAAAGATTGGAAAATTAACATGATCGGAGGAAAATCAGGGCTTCAAGTTTAGATCCCAAAATATCACATTCTTTTTTGGTTGAAGATAAAGTGCAACATTCCTGATTTTCAAAGAAGTTTATTGATGCTTTCTACTTTTCAAGTACACACTTAACTTAAGCTACCTTGGCCAAAGCTAGACACATCATGATTATTTATTATTATCAAGGAGCTCTTTTTTGTGTGGATCTCATGCTACTTTTTATGTTTATGCTTTTCTTCGAATTTTGTGTTGCGTTAGAAAAGAATGATCTTGGAAGTGTGGGAGATGATGAGAACTTGATGCATGGTGGGCATTATTAAGTATCAAAATCTCAATTTCTAGGAAACTGTGTCTTTGTGGAAAAATTGATTCTAAAAGAGCTCTTTAAAGGATAATGACAACACAAATTAAAGAAATGGTTGTTCCAATGGAAACACATGTTAAGGCTCCTTCGAAAAAAAAGAAATGGAAATACATAAGGCTGATCCACAATTATGGTGATTTAAGTTTTCAACAAGCTCATATTCCATTCGTTCATTTTTCTTTCATAGAACCATTGATTAGTTTTTGAAATATTTTAGTATTTTTATTATTTAACGGGACCAATATGCATAAGTTTATAACAACAAATGCTCGTTTTTCAATCATTACTTATCACACAGACGCATGCATGAAAAATAGAGCAAATTAACCTTGACTTTACTATCAAAACTTTATGAGTCCCCGGATGTCCACCCAACTTCCAACCGGTTTTGTCACGCACTATCCAGGTGACAGAGACGTCTGCAATTTCACCCATGAGACCATGACAGTCTGTTGGTATTTTTTGTTCTGACATCTTTTTTTCCTTCTTCCTTTCTCTGACTGCACCTCTCTCTCTCCTCTGTATCCCTATTTTACTTTTCCATTGCAAATGTTTTTTGTTGAAAGTAATTTGGTTTATTTTTTAGACTTATACTTCCTCCTCCTCCTCACCGTACAGTTATTAATGGACTATCGCTTTTGATTTTCCAAGTTTTTGTGTAGCTCAATCCTAGTACTATTTCGGGTATCTATGGTTCAACGTTTTCCAGGTATCTATGATTATGATGTTTTTTGTTTTATTGTTTTGCCCAAGCATCTTTTTATTTTAGTCGAATGGATTTTTTTGGACCAATTTATTTTTTCCTTTTTTGATCAAAATATGTTTATCTTATATTTTTTCTCTCTTCCTGAAGTATTTATGATTGTATTTTTTAACTTCCGGAATTTGACATTTTACCTTTTGATTTTCCAGATTTTGATTTTTCAGTCTGTTCATGCTAGAATGTGGTAAGTTTGAACTCTTTGTCATTCATCTTTTCACTTTTGATTGTCTTTTATTTTTCCTTAAAACCCTAAATTTGATGTTGGGGACCTTGTTGTCCAATTGTTGCATTTTACTTTTTTAAAATGGGTTTTCAAATAAATTTTTACTAAATTCAATCAATTATTTGATGTCATATTATGGACCAAAAGACCCAAGTTGCAAATATAAATGAAGACAAAAATATTCCGACTGGAATAGGAAAATACCCAGATCTAACACGAAAATACCAAACTGCAACACAAGAATACCCAGATTGAAAACACAACATTCACTAAAATAAAACATTTTGTAATTGTGAATGCCCTTGAAAGTACTTTTTCTAACAAGGATTTATTCATGTCCAATTATATAGTATTTTCGTTTGAAAAATTGGGTAACTTCCAAATACCTACGTTATAAATTTTACAGTATAAGTAACGTACAACCGTCCCAAAGTAACATTTGTTTAGGTGTTTCATTGTGTGCTTTGTAAGGATAATCAATGTGAAAGATATAATAAATCTATTTGGTGGAATCATCATTAAGAACTCTTACACGTTCCATGCATACTAGGGGAATTTAACACCTATAAAATGGTAATTACATGTATATGTAAGAGTAATGCCATCTATAAGAGTAATTTTGGAAACTAATTGCTTCCATTTTATCCAATTTACCCTACCAATCAACAAGGATAACCTCGCAAATCAATCAAGATTAACCAGCAAGAATTACCAGTCCAGGGTTACCATGTTATTGCATTCAACTTACCTCGCATATTATTCTGGGTACCCCGTTACTTAATTAAGCTTACCCCATCAACCAATTAGGATTACACTGCTAGATTTAGCCTTCTACATTCAACTAGATTTACCTTAATGTTAAATTCAATTTACCTCGTCCATCAGTAAGGGTTTCCCCCACGAACCATATTAATACATCTTATTTACTTCAACTTACCAGTCTCGTTGAACCAAATTACCGCATCTATATTAACCCCATCCTAACATCCATTCTACCATATGGATTTATCAATTAGGGGTGGCCTGCGATTGAATTCAACTAACCCCGTCTATCAATTCAATTAAATAGAGGGTCGACATATGTTCCTCATTTTGTTGCCAAAAACATCTCCGTTTGCTAATGGATGCAATTGGTAGGCAACAAATAACAATGGAATTTTGTGCTTTCTTTGTAGAAGAGTAGTTCCAATCTCAATAACGATCATTGGGGTTGATGTAAGGTCTAAGGAATGAAAAGTTGAGTTACTGGATTACACGGCTAGATTTACCAGACTAAATTGCACTAGACTATGGTTAACCTGCTATTGAATTCAACTTATCCCGTCCTTTATTTAGAGTTACCCCGATATTGCATTCAAATTACCTCGTACATTATTTTTGTTTACCCTATTTTTGAATTCAGCTTACCCCGAGAACTAATTAGGATTACCCTTCTAGTTTTAACCTACTACATTCAACTATATTTTACACTACTGTTAAATTTAATTTACCCCGTCCATCAATTAGGGTTACCCGCATGAAACATCACTTGATTCATCTTATTTACTCCAACTTATCGGTCTTGTTGAACCAAATTACCCTCTACCACATCTATATTAACCCCATCCTAGCATCCATTTTACCATCTGGATTTATCAATTAGGGTTGGCATGCGATTGAATTCATTTAATTTCGTCTATCAATTCAATTAAATAGCAAAGTCGACAAATGTTCCTCATTTTATTGCCAAAAACATCTCCACTTGTTAATGGATGTAAATGGTAGGCAACAATTAACAATGGAATTTATGCTTTCTTTGTAGATGAGTAGTTCCAATCTCAAGAATGATCATTGGAGTTGACGTAAGGGGTAAGGAATGAAAAGTTGAGTTACCAGAATCTAAGCAGGATGCAAGGTGCAACGAAACTATAACTTCTACAAAAGCAAAACTGATATACTACAACTCTTCCTCCACTGGGATAATACTTCAAGACCGTCTATGGACACCAGTTGCAAATGTTTTTCATCTAAATGAATCCCCGTATAGGGGCACCGAACAAGGGTTTGGTTCCTAATCTGGTGAAGAAAAAAGGTCACCCAAGTGATACTAGGATAAAGTCTATAGTA
The DNA here is from genome assembly GCA_963682175.1 of Triglochin maritima. NCBI lineage: Eukaryota > Viridiplantae > Streptophyta > Magnoliopsida > Alismatales > Juncaginaceae > Triglochin > Triglochin maritima. Next base: position 36,282,352 of record OY821781.1, read on the forward strand.
GAGGAAAATAAAGCCAATGTACCCGTCCTATTGAATCAAACTACCCACTCGTGACACTGGATTTACCCCGATCGACCATCCATTCTACCATTCGGATCTATCATTTTAGGGTTACCCTGCTGTTGATTTCAACATACCCCATCTATTATTTAGGTTTCCCGACTATTGGATTCCACTTACCCCGTCTAGTATTTACGTTTTAATTGGTATTGAAAATTCAACTTCCCTAACCAATCAATTAGGATTACCCAACCGGATTTACCAGACTAAATTCCACTAGACTATGGTTAACCTGTTACTGAATTCAACTTACCTTGTTATTTACTTAGGATTACCCCACTATTACATTCAGCTTACCTCATTTTGATGTGTGTGAACAATATTTATGTGTTGATTTTTTCTGACATTTGTGTGTGAACAATATTTATGGGTTCTAACCTGAACTTGCTTTCTCATGATAGAAAGTTGTATATGTAAGGACAACATTTAGGGTGACATGAATTTATGTGTGAACAACATTTATAGTATCTATGTAATGCTAATTCCATCTATAAGAGTAATCCACCGTGGAGAGTAATTTCATATAGATACAAAGGTAAATTGATGTAGAGGATGGAGTAAATCTAGGGTTGTTCAACCGGTCAAAACCCGGACCGGATCGGAGACCGGTCCAGTCCAGAACTGGTTTTTTGCTTTAAAATTACCCACTCTCAAGACTAAATTTACCCCAACCTACAATTCATTCTACCAATTGAATTTATCAATTATGGTTACCCTGCAAGTTGAATTCAACTTACCCCGACTTATTATTTCAGGTTACCCTGCTATTTAATTCAACGTACCCCAACAATCGATTAGGGTTACCCTGCTCGATTCAACTAGATTTACTCTGCTATTGTACTCAACTTACCCCGTCCATAAATTAGGGTTACCCCCACGAACCATCATTTAATATATTTTCTTTACTCCAAGTTACTCGTCCTATGAAACCAAATTCCATTTCGAATTACCTTGTTGGATTTACCAGACGAAATTCCACTAGACTATGGTTAACATGCTATTGAATTCAACTTACCCCATCATTTACATTTGGTTACCCCGTTATTGCATTCAGCTTACCTTGTATATTATTTTTGGAAACCCCGTTTTTGAATTCAGCTTACCCCGTCAACCAATTAGGATTACCCTGCTAATTTTACCCTACTATATTCAACTAGATTTGACATTACTATTAAATTTAATTTACCTCGTCCATCAGTTAGGATTACCCTCCATGATTGATTCATCTTATTAACTCCAACTTATCGGTCATGTTGAACAAAATTATCCTCTATCACATTTATATTAACTAGGAGGTTACCTCCTAGTTTCCTATACCGCCATAACCCACTCTACCTGCAAGTTACGATCGATGTCCAGTTTCTTATCAATCACCAACCTAGTAATCATATACCGCGTCAAAGTGACCAGAAAAAGATTTACAAGGACGACAGTACCAAAACCGATGTTAATTCAGCATATGCAAAGCATTACACATACAAGACCTTCAAAACACAAACTTACATAACGAACTTAGTACCAACCGCACATATTCATAGATGTAACATCATAACAACAGACTCAATCGACCACACCAGACGACCGGAAAATTAAATTCCTTACAGTAACTCCCTCCCTCTGCATGCATTCACTTAGTCGGAGATATCGATGGACTTGACGTTGGGCTGCATGGATGCCTTGACCTGATCCACCTTGGCATTCTCCAGGAGACATATCCTCCTAAAAAACTTCACGTTCCCCCTCTCAACCCAATGTCATCGGTTTGTCTTCTCTTCTGTTACTTACCCTGAGTATTTTATGAGTTTACCCTGAGTACTTATGAATTTACCTTGAGTACCAAACCACATCTAAAGCAAGAAACAAACTTACCCAGTACTTGAAATTAATTTACAAATTCCTATCAACAACCATCACTTGGATCTTGTTCCACTTTAGAAAATAATTAAATGAAAATGGTCTTCAAGCAACATGAAAAATATATAAGTAGAACATCATCAATTAAAATGATACCTTCTTTACCCTTTACAATGAAATCTAAGCTCGTTGATTACCATGTGGATGGCGTGATGCATGACATCTATAGGGGGCGCAAGGTTTTGGTTCTTCACCCATTTGGAGCATGATTGTTCCTGAGGTTTTGCGTTGGTAAAATCACAATATATGTCACTTTCTGGGGGAAAAAGCTACTACATAGTTACGAACAATGATGAGGTTGCACCCACAAACATAACATGCACCAAAAAATATAAGATGCCTCAAAAAACAAAATAAACATGAAAGAGAACATAAAATGCATCAAATGAAGAAACAACTAAGACTTTTGTGCAATGAAGCATAAAATGCATAAAATGGACAAATTGTAGTGGACGACAACCCCATAAATAAAGCATGTAAATTCAGCTTCTCGACCTCCTCCTCGGCATCGATCACCTTCACCGCCAAACACAATTACCTTCACCGCCAAACGCAACTCTTCGTCCAAACTCAACCTAAACCCATCCAAAGACTCCACATTCACCCTTCCACATCCTGAAACCAAAACATAAGGAAAAATAATTTACGATAAGTTCCACATGAAAACCGAACAAAAATAACCTCACTCTTTGATGAAGAAGTCACAAAAAAGTGCAAGGAAGTGGGACTTTTAGGTTGGAGAATGAAAGAAAAAAAAAGATGTAAATGAAAATTTTGTTCCCCTCAAAATGAAGGTATTTCAAATTCAAAATGTTTGTTTGAGGGAGAAGATTTAATGGTTAATGGGGTAAGGCACGGTTTGAGAGAAAGCTACTGCGGTTTCCTCCTGCAACCGTTAGAAAGAAGATGAAGGATGCTAGGGTTTGGATTTAGGGTTTTGTATTTCAAAACTAAAGAAAATTAAGGTTGTGAGTCTCAATAATGGGAGGTTGGGTGGATGTACAGCAAGGAGGGAGAGAGTGGATGTCATTGCTTGTAGGGGATTTTGGAGAGAGAGAATGAAGGAGTGGAGCAGGAGGTGGCAGAAATGGCAGGAGGTGAAGGAGTGGAGCTTGAGGTGTGATATTTTGCTGATTGAGTTGTTTTGCTGATGTGGATGTACACCTCACATGTGCGTGAGGAAGTGGGTAGGAAAAATAGTTAGGGATCCTTTATTCGAAACTTTATATCTATTCTTAGACATCATGCGAGTCAAAATTAAGTTGCAGTTGAATGTGATTGTGACCACAAGTTAATATATCCAATTCAATCCAACATGTTATATTTGATTGTAGGTCACATTTGACTATTTGAGCTGGACTTTTAAGTTGCAAAGCATATAGAAATAATGAAGCTTAATGCATAAACTAAATCCACTATATTCGACATGAAAGTCTAAGCAATTATGTCATACGATTTTAATGTGCATTTGTACAACTAGACTAAGAGGCTGTTTGGATGGGAGGGGATCTGACCGCCCGATGAGGCCGGAGCTACTATAGAGCAAGGAAGCCAAAACGTGTGGGTGGATACTAGCCCGCAACCCAATGCCTTTTTCAATGGGATAGAGAAGATCTGGTCATGAGCTTCTCGCAGCTCCTACAGTTGCTGGTGTTATCACGAGATTTTGGTTATGAAACTACCCTCGCTGATTTGAGCAAATACCACGTTATATCCCACCGTAGGCATTAACATTGGGGTCATTTGAGGCCTTATTTACATAGGCAACCAGGCTGATATTTGCCAAATCATGCCACTAGGGAATAGTTGTATCACATGTCCCGCTACAAGTAAAATTTTGTTCGTCCGGGTCCTGTCGGAGTTCTCCGTTCTCCCTCTCGCGCGCAGTTGGCTGGAGTTGTTGTCATCTTCTGAGTTCGCCGCTTCTCATTCGAGCATTCAAGTATGCGTGGTTAGGTGGATCAAACAGTCGTCGATCCTTACATTCAAAACCCTTTTTCCAAATAATTTCGGATGATTCCATGACCAAACTTTGTGGATTTGAGTTTTGATGTAGTATTTACCTACAAAATGTCACTAATGTTGAGTAAACCTTCTATTTTGCCTTTTAATTTGCTGAAGTCATAGTTTATTAAAATGTTGTGCTTACTTCTCAATTGCTAGGCAATATTTGGGAACCAGTTGTGTCTGCATTCTTCTTAGCAAAGGGGAAAAATTTCCCATTATGGAAATATATATACTAATGTGTTGTCAAAATCAAAGAAGAATCCAATAGTTCTGTTTTCTCCGTCGGGTTACAAATTCTATTTTTTTAGGATTTTACATGATTAAACATGATTATAGAAAAGCAACTTCACATCTCAGGTAAAAAGTTCAGTAATCTCTTTATACTGGATTTTGTCAACAAACTCGTATTCTACATTCTTCATTTATTCGTAGTTGTGTCCATTTATTCCTAGTATTGTCTTGTAAGTTATGATGTAATGTACAAAGTGTTTATATATACTTATGTGTTCTATGTATACATGTATATATGTGTATATTATTTGGAAGTAATTGATATAAATTGGTTACGACCGTCTTATTGTTTGAAGGGGGTTTCTAGCTTATAGGGTTCACAACTTTTAGAGTATGGGCAATAAATTTTGTTTTCATGCTTTTACTCCCTTATTAGTTAAATAAACATGAGTGAAGAAACATTGGACCTACACCTTGAGGATGATGAGGACCTAGAGGATATGATTTCTTTCGTTGTCGATAGTGTACAAGAATATGTCAACAAATATGTAGTCAAAAGTAAAGTGCACACAACACCTTGTTCAGGTCAACAAAGTACCCAAGATTTACTTTCTGATCACTACCGGTTATGTTTGGACGGTTGTCGGATGCTACCTAACATATTCGTTAATTTATGTAATCTATTTAAGGAAAAAGGACTCCTAAGTCCTAACACCAACTAGGAACGTAACCATAGAAGAACAAATGCACATTTTCTTGTATGCCTTAGGCCACAGTCTTGTCAACCGGGCATTGCAGCAATACTTTCAACACTCAGGCGAAATAATTAGCCGTCACATTAATGCAATTTGGTCATGTGACATGCTCAAACTGAAAGACGACCTAAATGCAATTCCCGACCATATATTGCATCACCACGGTGGCAAGTTTTCCCCCCATATTTTAAAGAATGCATAGGTGCCTTAGATGGTACACATATTCAAGTGTCTGTTCCGAAAGTAAAACAACCTATGTACCGGTCTGGTCGCTAACCGAAGTACACCACTCAATTTGTTATAGGAGTGTGTGACATCCGAATGTAATTCATTTTCTTGTCGGCATGTTGGTAAGGTAATGCACATGGCAATCGAGTGCTGAACCATGCTATTTACGGGTCAAACTGCTTCGAGATGCACCTACCTGGTAATTACAGATAATAATTTACATTCCTAACTGATGCCTTCATAAATTAAATTTTATAGTAATAGTTGTTTCTACCGGCCTATGTAGGTAAATATTACCTGGTGGACTCGGTGTATCCCAACACAAAAGGGTTCCTAGCGCCGTATCGGAACACCCTTTATCATCTTCCAGAATTCCAGTCAAGCCAACCCCAAGGAGGGGATGAGATATTTATAGTATGCACTCCTCTTTAAGGAATGTGATCGAGAGGGCGTTTGGGGTTTTGAAAAAGAGATGGTGTATGTTAAATATGATGGGCCCTTACTCGCTCAAGGACTAAACGATGTTTGTAGCGGCTGTAATGTCATTACATACTTCATCATTGATCACAACAACGACCCGCTAACTGTGGAGTTCGATAACGTTGACTCGATCCCTACAAATTATAATAACGGTGGAGGTTAACTAGTAGGAGGAGACGATAATGATATGGGCGTAGTCCGCAATTGCATTCGAGATGGGATTGCCGCGAGTAGAGGGTTGTAATGGGATAGGCTATTGTTTTATGTATTTTAGCTCAAAAAAACTTGTAGTAGAGGGTTGTAATGTTGCACTTAAATATCTACTTCTTAACCAAGATCTTTGTTTGATTTGGTACTTCTATATATCAATTAATTTAGTGTCTGGTTGAAGGAATGGGAACCCCTCCGTCAATCACAGACGTATAATCTTGGATGGCTGAATTACAACTGCAGCAGTTTCCACCATCATTGCCAAATCCAGACTCTTGGAATATAGAAAACCACTCATTGCACCAATGCAACAACCAATTTGGGTCGTTGAACCACACATGTTCTGAGTCTCTACAACTGACGCCGACTGAAGACGTTGGAGGTCATTGTGGTGGTCGAAAGAGAAATAAGAAGAAAGTGGATGGAGATGGGAAGACGAACAAGGCTCATTGGTCTTCTTACCACCACAAGAGTTTGGTTATGTTATGCTTAGACGAGGTTTGTAGTGGTAACAATGTTGACAATGTCCTAACCAATAAGGGGAGAAAAATTTAGAAGACAACTTCTTCAAGGTAACTAGCACACACTACACTCGGACCCAACACAAGAAACACTGGCATAAAACCAAGAAAGCTTACCAGAATTGGCAATGGTTGAAAAAGCAAACAAGAATTGGATGGGATGACCAAAAGAAGTGAAATGAATGTGTTCTAAAAGTTTTACTTTTATATGTCTTTTATTATGAATTGAATGTATTGAACATTATGTTCATTGATTAATGAATTCGTCTTTTGGGTGTGTTAAGGAGGAGACTCTTGGTCCTTAACCGTAGAGTTATAAAAGATAATGACTTACATAAATCAAAAGTAATTCACAATCATGGTAATTAACATGGGACATTAATTATCGAGTTAAGATTGTCGTGTTAGTTAAGAGAGATATTTGAGCTCTACAAATATTTACCCACATGAGTATGTAAAATAGAAAATGTTTCTTTCATATATTGAAATGACCTAAGAAATGAAACATTATGGAATTATGTTTATGTCATTAATGTTTCATTGTGTCTTTGAATCCTAAGATATGAGACCTATATCTTTTCACATAATGAGTGTATCATTTGATTATTATTAAAAGCTATCAATGAGTATAGTGATAAATACATTAGTTTGTTATACATAATTTGTGATGGAAAAGGTGATATGTCAAATGATTATCATTGTCCCTCTTGACTTGAGTGATGATATTGCTGGGTCCCTTGATAAAGCAAAGTTATAATGTGCACTATGTAACTATTTATAGTTACATATTTATAATATACTTGAGAGATCAAGAAATGAATATATAATACAAAGATGACACATTTCTACTTTGTATAATATTCTTAATATCATGAGGCAAGGGATAAACACAACAAGTGATATTTTATATCAGTAAATGAATTGTGTTCTATTCGAGTGAACAAAACATCTTCGTTATTTAGGTAACTATAATGTGTAGCTAGATACCGTTTATAGTTTATGATATAAAATGTTTTATATCAATACGAAGATAACTTAGTTCCACCTATAGATCACACCAAAAAACTGAAAAACAAGAAATATAATTTAGTATTTTATATAATGTATTAAAATTCATATGATATGAAATTAAATACATATGGTGATGACAAAATTAATATGTCATGAAAACGACATGATTAGAATAATAAATAAATTCATATGGGATGTATATATATTATGGGGTATAATGTTTTGACATTATATATGATTACATATTCATGATATATTGTGATCCGTAACATTATAACATATGAATTTGTCAAAACTCCAAAGTCCAAATTTTGTTGGATATTAATCCAAAATTTGGTAAAGTAAAAAACAGTGAAACAATGGTCCAACCGTTTGCCTACGTTTTTTCATATATTAATAAGAATATTTTTATTGATTAATGGCTGGATTTAATCCACCTTGGTGAAATGTAATTATGGGTTGATGATGTGGCAAAATAAATAAGAGATCATATGCAAAGTGGTTTGCACATGATGTGGTTTAACGGTGAGATAAACAAGAGATCATGTGCAAAATGGTTTGCACATGATGTGGTTTAGTAGAGATTAACAAGAGATCATGTGTAAGTGGTTTGCACATGAAGTGGGTTAGAGGAAAGCCTATAAATAGGTTTCTCATCCCTTCCTTGTTTACAATAATGCAAAATTCATCTCTCCCCAATTTACTCCATCATTCCATCCGAAATTCTCTTAGTTTTAATTGCGCGCTGGAGATTAATTTCTTCGAAGTATAGAAGAGGTTATTAGGGTAGGATTTCGTGTCCTTATGTATGTATGTATTTTAAAAAAATTATACATGCATCTAGGATCGATTACCATATTTTCAAAAGATTTTATGGACATTGTTTCATATTTATTCTAATATCATGTAATCTACATTTATATTAAAATAAATAGAAGAGGATCATACCCAAAGGTTCTCTAAAACCTTTATGAAGATCTGGAGATATGTTGCTCGTCGAATCGCCCGTCGATTCGCCTCCAAGTGTTCACCAAACTCCAAACAAGATTAGAGAGAAAGGAGTCAGCCAATTCAATCTCTAAATCAAGCTTAGCATGTAACTAATAACCCCTCGAAAGCTCCCTGAGAATTTAATCTCCAAAAGCTCAAATAATTAAGAGAAATTGGGATGGATTAGTTGGGAGTTTAAGGAGAGAAAATATCTTTGCATTAACTTAAACAAGTAGGGACACAAGATCTATTTATAAACTCTCTCAACACCCACATCAAGGGCTACCCGTTAACCCATGATCTCTTCATTTTCTCTCACTTAAACCAATCACAAAATGACACATAATCATCCTAAAAATGTTTGACCATAATTGGAAAAAATCTAGCCCACGATCAACACTAATCTCTTAACAATTCAAGGCAGAATTGTGCCAAACGGTCGACCGTAATTTCCAATCGGTCGACTGAACGGTTGTGTTTCTGACATTCTCAGTGGACCGTGAGCCAAATGGTAGACCGACTACTCATCAAGAAAATTCGCTGATATTTTCGGTCGAACAAATATTTGACTCCCGTCGACCGTTCAAACATTAAGACGCGTCCTGATAATTTCGGTCGACCGCCTCCCTCGCTCGGTCGAACGTTTCTATTACCAAGATACTTCATGATAATTTTGTTGGAACCGTGCGTCATCTGATCTTTGTCCGTCTGACCATTTTAAAGCCTTCGGTTGATCGATCACCAAATGGTCTACCATGTTTTACCCGATTTTACCTTTGTCAAATTTTGGATTTATATCCAACAAAATTTGATCCTTGGGGTTTTTAGCAAATTCATATATCATGTAAGATATTATCTTATGTAATGTCAAACCATTAAACCCCATAATACATACATCTCATATTAATTTATTTATGATTCTAATTATGTCAATTTTCATGACATATTGATTTTATCGATTCACCACATGTATCACATTTCACATGAAACCCGATACATCATTTGAATACAAAATCAAGCTTCTTGTTTCCCAGTTTTGTGTTGTGAGCTATAGAAGGATCTAAGTTATGTTGGTAATGATATTAACACTCAATACCACAAACTATAAACGGTATCTAGCTCCAATTAGCAAAGATGTCTTGCTCACACGAACTAAACACGATCCATTTAATGATGTAAGAACATCACTTGTGTCTATCTCTTGCCTCATGATATTAAGAATATTATACAAAGTAGAAATGTGGACATTTTTATTCTATATTCATTTCTTGATCTCTTAAGCTAATTATAAATATGTAACTTAACACAAGTCACATTGTTCACATTATAATTTCGCTTTATCAAGGGGTCCACTAACATCATCACTCAAGTAAAGAGGAGCAATGATAATCTTTTGACGAATTATCTTTTCCGGTATAAGTCATGTTTAACCAACTATTACCTTTATCACTATGCTCAATGATAGCTTTTGACAATAATCAAATTAAATACTTCCTATGCGAAAAAACATAAGCTTCATATCTTAGGATTCAATAATGTCTTACTTGCTAGGTTTATTCAATATATACAGGTAATCATTTTCCTCTTTTATATACTCGTATCGTTAAATATTTGTAGAGCTACAATAATCTATAATCAACACGACAATCTTATCTCGGTAATTAATGTTTATGTCAAATACCATGATTGTGAATAAATTTTGATTTATGTAAACCATTATGTTTTAGACCTCTACAGTAAAGGACCAATAGTCTCTTCCTTAACACTTCTAAAAGACGAATATATTAATCAAGGAATAAAATATTTGCACATCCAAATCATAATAATTGACATCTAAAAGAAAAAATTTAGAACACATTCCCTTCAATTAGCAAGATTCCAACCTCGTATTAGAGATTGATTGACTAGCTTCGATCTCTCTAATCTTGTTTAGAATTTGGTGAACACTTGGAGGTAATTCTGAGATGATCCAACGTGCAATCCGACTTCCGATTGGTAAGAGGGATGTGATAATCCCCTAGGTATGATCCAATCCATGTGTTTCAATATTAAATAGTTTATTATACATATTGAAATACAATTAGGAAATTATGTACATAAAATTGTTGGAAAATATGAACACCGATCCAAATTGTTTGTCAAATTTTAAAAATATATATCCATGTATAGAGAAGTAAATCCTACAGTGGTATTAGAGTTTTTCGATCATATTTTCAATTATTAGGCTATTAAATATATTTAGTTTGCCATCTCTTAATTGAGTAATTCGAGTTTTACCCTTTTTCGAGTCCTTTTTTTTATTTTTGATGGATGCATCAAATTGCAATCATGGATTTTTATGTTTCTTATTTTCCTAGATTAATTTCTAATGTTAGTTAACCATTAAGATCAATGAATTAATTCTAATCTTTAAGGTGAAACAATGAAAATCGGGAAAATATAATTGTTTTGTTGATTTTGATTTTAATTTTTCTTTTAATAGTTTAAAATGTTTTAAAACATGTCATACGATTATTAAAATCAAGTTTTAGACTTATGTCTAATTTTGTAAATTTTTTGTTTATTTTAAATGATTATTTTACATGGAATTAACAAAACAAAAATAGCAAATAAGTTTATTTTGTTTGAATTGTTCTTGGGAATTTAGATAAATTTTGGTTCAAATATTTGTTATATCTTGAACTATGAATGCTTGAATCATTTTAAAGGATTTCAAATAATTTTGAATTATTTAATTGAGAGATGAAGGATCAACTAAATAGTGTAAAATAGTATATATATGTACATATTGTTGCACTTGTTTGGTTTTGCAGGAATAAGTGAGTTTATATGTTTTAATCAAAGTCATATGTGAGTGAATGATATCTGTATATCATTGTTATTATTATTATTATTATATATCACAGGGGCTTATGTGTATGTAAAAACAATTTATTTTATATGCAAGCATATGAGAGAACTTTTATATATAGGGCTTGCACTAGACAATTTATTTTCAATTTGAGAGATGCATTTTTATATTTTGCAATATTTATATCCACGGTGCAAGAAGAAAACGTGAAGAAGGCACGAACATCGAGGATGTGTGAACAATAAACTCACACCAATGTGTGAATGGATTTATTTATGTTTGTGTGCTTGACATGTATGTGATTGAATGAATGGTTAGGATATGTATGAATGTATGATTGCATTACCACCTAAATTCTAAAATTACATGTTAAATGCTTCATTGTCCAAACTAAAAATTAAGTTCTTTCTTTCTTATTTCATCCACTACAAGCCATCGATCAATGGACATTCTACTCGCCCTTATTGGGAGATAATTTCCCCCATCTTTGGAAATAGTGGGAGATATAAGGATATTCATTGTTGTGTCATCAATAAGTACATGAAGTGAGTTTCACCCTTAGTGGATACTAAGTGTATTTGTTTATGAATACAATGGACAATCATATCTTATATCAAATGAAATAAGTTTTCTTAACAAAACCCGGAGCCCTCACTCGGTTTTAAGAAATGGAGTTTTTCTTAGGAGGATTGGGAAAATTCTCTCTTAATTAAAACGACAAGAATCATAAGAGTTTGAAAAAACAAGAGTTTGCAAAATATCAAAATTGTTATGATTAGAAAATGTTTCTTACCTTGAATTTGTGATATATTTGATAGCCCTTAGCTAGTCTATGTTATAAATGATAGGATCTTGTATTACTGCATTTATCGACATAATTATTTATTTGTGGTACAGTTTTTACAAACATAAAATTGACATGAAAACCCCTATAAATTATTTTGTAAAATTGTCGAACATTCAACCTATTGTGAGATCTATGATTGAGAAGCATCCATTGGCAAATGATGACTCCAACTCAATAGCTGGCAACTCAAGCTTAACATCGTATTGAAGTTTGAAACTATCTCGTATTTTGGATGGTGAAATCCCAAAATTAAATGAGAACATAATTGATACTGAGAAAAAGAGATTGCAACAAAGTGGGAAGACCAAGAGAACCAAGTTCACGGTCTAATGTTAGCCTCCATGGGTGACTCGCTTCAAGCTAAATACTTGGACTCAAAATCCAAGAAGACCATGGAATCTCTCACAAAGATGTTTATGGATAGTACTCAAAAGGAGCGCTATAAGACCACCATAGCACTCACAAGGTGCCACATGACGGAGGGAACATCTGTGTCCATGCATTTTCTCACGATGCAAGGATACCTGAGAAGTTAGAAAAGCTATCTTCTCCGATGCCCAATGACATTGTGGAAGATTTGATTCTTGTCTCTCTAGCCCTATACTACAATGATTTCATCATGCATTACCATGTGCGTGAGAAAGGGATGAGTCTTGAGGAGCTTCATAACGCTCAAAACAGCTAAAGATGATATGGACAAAGGTAGGGACAAGAATGTCCTAGCCAATCATGGTGGAAGTAGAAAGTGTAGGATCATGTGGGTCGGGTTAATCTAATCACTTTTACGCTAATCCCTAACTAATCAAACAATAAACGTAGCGGAAACAATTTAAAGACTAGTAGGGAAAAGGAACAAGCAAACCACAAATCGACTCGGCGTTTTATAGAGGTTCGGCACCCCACCCGGGTCCTAGTCCTCTCTTGTAAGCTCCGCTCGGATCACCGAGCTCCGCCTATGACTTCACTAACCGCTCCCCGTTCTGGGCCGGGAGACAAAGCCTTACAACCGTCAAACTCGCGAACAACCCTCGCCGAGCTTGGAATCCTCTTCTCACAATCCGAGAAGGATCACTTCGAGCTTTCACCGAAGTCTATACTTGTATCTTGGGCTTTCACCAAGACCCTTGCTCTCTTGACAACAAATGTAACTTGAGTGGAACTCACTCTCTAATTGAGCACACTTAAGTTGGATGAGGATATGATCACTAAGTGTGGATTTAGGCTTATGGAGTGAGATTGGGAGCTTTGGGGATTGAGAGCTTCTCTCTAATGAATTGGACAATTGGAAGTTGGAGAGTTGTGTTAACAACAAGTCTTGATCCTCTATTTACAAGATCCTAAGGTATTCTAGCCATTGGGGATAGATTTGGTTGGGTTTTGTGTAAGATACACAAAGCAGAAAATCGGGCTGCAAATCTGTCCAGAACCGGTTGACCGAAACTAATAAACCGGTCGACCGTTCACTTGATTTCAAGGAGAACGGTCGAACAAATGAATATTCAGTCGGGCAAACGAGCTAGAACTTAACTCTACTTAAGTAAATCAGTCGAACCAAGGTATGGGGCGGTCGACCGTTAAGGGGATTCGGTTAAGACAATGTTGGATCGGTCGAACGAAGAGTGTGTCGACCGATAGCAGGGACATAATAAGTGTTCAACCGGTCGACCGAAACAAGGTCGTCGTTCGACCGGTTACCGAATGTATTTTGGGGTTAAGTTTGTTTTATACGAATACGACCGTTATAGAAATACGACAAAGGTAACGGCCATAATAAAATCCGGGATCGGTCGACCGAAAAGGTAGAACCGGTCGACCGGTAGAGTTCGGTAAAATCACTTTGGAGAGTCTGTTATAAACCGGTCGAACGGAGAACTGGTTCGGTCGACCGTTTCACACAGGAATTCTGGGTTTAGGTTTTAAGTGATTTCCGACTAAGGTTTGGGTGATCTAATGAAGTCCAAATAAGGTGAAATTTTATGTGTGACTTCTCTAAGGAACCTAGTGTGTATGTGATATGTTTTTAGCTCTTGTATGCTCAATTTACACATGTTCCTAAGACTCAAAATAAAATCAAGATTACAAGTCTTCATATAGCTTTATTACAAATCTTGACTTGGTTTTCTTCCTTCCATGAGTCTTCATCACCTGTAGAGGTTAGCACATGCAATATATATGCAATGCAATATGTGTGCTAGTCTACATTACTTATGATTAAGATTAGGTTGATTAAATCATCAAAACAAGGATTAAGGCCAAAAAGCCAACAGAAAGATCACCAAGAATAAAGCAAAAGGCAAATTCACCAAAAATATGCCAATCAAGGGCAATGGAGTAGGAGGTGCTCATGCGAGTGCTTAGAGGGAGAATTCTTCGAAATCTCCAACTCCCAACACGGAGTGCCTTCACTGCGGTGAAAAAGGACTCATCCAGCCTAATTGCCCTACGTACAAGGAAAACCTTGAGAATGGAGTGATTGAGCGTAAGCACCCCAATAAGGCCAAAGGTATATTTGTTATTGAAATAAATTTAGCCACATCTATCCATGATTGGGTATGCGATACTGGATCTTGTGCTCACATAATTTCCAATGTGTAGCTACTAAAGGATAGGTAGGACTTCGCAAGAGGAGAGATATTTTTGAAGGTTGGAAATAATGCAAGTGTCGCCATGATTGCACAAGGCTCCGTGGATCTTCAATTATTTAGTGGTTTAATTGTAAGTTTAAAGAATGTCTATTATGTACCTTCGATTAGCAAGAATATTATATCCGTGTCGTGTTTAAATATGGATGACTTTATAATAAATATTCAAATTCTTGCATGTCTTTAGCGAAGAATGAATTTTTCTATGCTAATGATTTCATAAGAAATAGACTCTATTTGCTTGAATTGAATAATAGACAAATCTTAAACATCAATAATAAAAGACTTAAGACAACTCACATGAATGATACAATCTTGTGGCATTATCGTCTTGGTCACATCAATGAAAAACGCATCAAGAAATTGTAGGAAACTAACCTTCTTGGTTCTATTGACTTTAAATCATTAGAGATATGCGAACCTTGCCTTATAGGGCAAAATGACCAAGAGACCTTTCAAGAAGAAAGGTCCGAGAGAAAATGACTTGCTGGATTTGATACATTCCGATGTATGTGGTCCAATGAGTCCAAGTGCAAGAGATGGTTATAGGTACTTCATTCCGTTGTCTCTTCGAGCGAAGGACCGATAGAGCTATTTTTGCGATAATAGTGTGTCTATCTCATAAATCAAGGATCCTAAATCACATCACAAGGTGAAGTACATACCTCGCAAGTACTTTGTCACCCGTGATTTCATCCACGAAGAATAAACAAATATATTAAGGATGGACGCAAACAACAACACAACTGATCCATTCACCAAACCATTATCCCAAGCCAAAGGCAAAATGTATTTCGAGTCCATGAGTTTGAAGAACTATGTAGAGTGACTTGATGAGTGATATGAAAGGGTTACTAATTGATCGTTTTATATTAACCGCAAGTGCACGGCCGCGTTGAAGCGGTGGCAAATACGGGTCGTCCACTGGGAGGTGTGTCGACGCTTGGTTTGTTCGAAGGCGAGAGGTAAAAGAAGGAGAGAAAGTTTTACTACACTACACTAATCTAAACTAGTAAACAAGCAAGCTGAAATGAAATAACTGAACAACTAAGCTAAACAACTAATGAAGAAGATAAAAAAGACAGGAATGGAAACCCCTAAGGGGTGGAGTGTGTGTGTGCACATGAAATAAGTGTGGTGTGGAATGCATACAAGAAGCTCAAGTTAGTTAGTGTTTGTTAATGCATAAGAGATACCTAATGGCAAAACCTATCATTTACAACACTAACTTATGTGAATAATATGAGCAATGCAAGGTTGTTATTAAGACACTTAGACAAGCATGGAATGTACCTAAGCTATGGCAGAAACCATTAAGTAAGGTTCTTAATAATTCAAGCAAGCATACTAATATCAACACAAAACATTCATATTAAGCATTAAAACCATCTACATAACATGTACACACATCTACTCCACCCCCAAAAGGGGATGGAACTACTCACACATATTTAAACTAACTACTCTAATAGAATGAAGCATTATACTGAAATGAAACTATACCAATCAAGCAAGAAATGTTAAAGAAGCATAAAACAAAACAAGCACCAAAGCAAACACATTAAAGGAAATTAACTAAGCAAGAATTAACAAGCTAAAGAAAACATCTATTATTAACTCACTCAAATTACAAGCAGCTCTTCCTCCACCAGAGTTTTGGTTCAAGGCTTCACTCTTAGTAGGGAAGATGTCACCAAAGAGAGAGATGGATACAATGGAAGGTGAAGAGTTCTATTTATAAGCATGGAAAAAGCTAATCCGGGACAATCCCCCGATGTGGGACTAAAGCAATACCAAAAATAGCCTAAACACACATTAATACAAGTCCAGGAGAAAGCTGAGCGGATCTGGGCTGATCCAGACCGCCAATTGGCGGTCTATAAGGCCCAGATCCGTCTGGGTTTTGTGTTGGGCTTTGCTGGAAGTAATTCTTAGTCTTTGATGCATCTACTTGGTTTGTTGGAGCTCCGACCCGAATCGAATTGCAAAAATACTCCCCATGATGGTGTGGAGTTTCCTGTTTTGCTCTTAGGTCCTTCGGTCTTACGATCAGGTCCTTCTCCCTTGCATCTTAGTCCCCAGGTCTCACAATTAAGTCATTTTTTCCTGCTTTTGGGTCCTTTCATGGCTCTTCTCTTCAAACCTCTTTATTCCTGAAAACTAAACATAAAACTCGTCACGTAGCATTGCTTAGGTGTAAGATAATGGATATAAGGTACAAATATAAGCATGAAATGATGTCAATCAAGTACCCCCACACCTAAGTTTTTGCTAGTCTCGAGCAAAACAAAGAAAGAGAAAAACAAACGAGAAACACGAAATCCTAACTCACTTTCGTAGGAATCACGGTTGTACTTAGCACGTGCAACAAGCCGTTAAACCTCCTTGTTGCTATGGAGGAGGAGTGTTGTCTCCTGAGGGTTTTCAGCGGATATACCCACAAAATCCGAACAAGATGCATTATTCAATCTAGACACTCAACTCGTTGGAAATATTTTGTCGATCATTAGACGCGGTAATCCTACGGGCCAACTCTATATAGGTAATCAGTCCACACACCTAACCTAATGAACCATTCGTGCAAGTTAAATAAGGAATTAAGTGAAAGACATGGACAACCTTAACATCCTCAAGTGATACAAAGTGTAGAGTCCATTAAGGTTCTTATTTGCATTACCATTTTTTTTCTTTTTGTTTCTTTTCTCATCATCATTTTTTTTCTTTTTATTAGTTGGAGCTTCATTCTCCCAGGGTCAGGTTTCGTGCATCATTGCCCATGAGGACTTACATTATCACGTACACCTTTCCCCAAATCTCTACATAGGGCAATCCCTACCACCCGTGTAACGGGAGTTTGGTCGGCACATCCCAAGTCAGATGACTCGAAAGCACCAGGCACAAAGTCCCCTCAGACCTACTTTCCCGAGTGATAGGAGTCGTGCGAGAAGAGAGAACACCTACTCACTTATTTCTTATCTACACATGAACCAAAACCCCTACACTTAATGTCTCACAACAAGATTCGAAGGGTCCTTGACTACAACAAACTTCCTTAAGTTAACAAACACGAATTATTGACTCACTAGGTTCAGGGTGGACTTCTTTAAATGTTAGAGCACTGAAACCCAATGATTACTCACCCCCAAGGGAAATTGGGGTGCATCCTAACGACTCGATAAATCCTAAAGCCACTGTACTAGATATCCTAATGCATGAAGTTCAAGACAATTTTGGGAGCTTTCTTTTTACTTTGCCTCTCAATGGTTTTGCACATGCTAAACACACGTAAAACCCACAAAACATTTTCTTTCGCAAACACATGAAGATTTTGAAAGAAATGTGGAAATTTTAAAGCACTAGGCAATCAAAAGAAGACAAGTCACCCAAGGATCAGGCAAGCAGATATATCGATATTAAATGTAGCATTAACATGACCCTAAAAATGCAAACAAAAGAAAACAAAATCAAAAGAAAAGACTCGACTATGTACACACGTAAAACACCCCCCCCACACACACACACCTACTTCATGCATTGTCCTCAATGAATGCGAGCAAGATACTACATGGAGTTATGCATGAAAAGTATAGATCTCACCAACGTGAAGTACACAGGGAAGTTTCTGGCTATGTTGATGGACACAACCCAAATTCCCTCAAAATCTGTGAGATGCTAAGGAAGGGATACAAATACGTGAAAGACTTGGGGCCCAAATACTCAAGGGTTGGGGCCCACAACAAACGATGCTCACTGAAGGATTTTTTTTTAACAAACGTGAAAGCACAACCACTCATGAAGGAGCATGAATGGTTGAGTGCGAGGGAGGTTCATGAAGGAACATGAACTCCTCGACTTCGGCTGGTGCCCCCTCCAATTAGGGTTTGAGGTGTTGTCCATTAACTTTAAACACGTCCCCATTCCCTGGGTTCAAGATGTCAACCGCTCCATGAGGATAGACGGTTTGGACAATAAACGGGTCAGACCAATGACTGTGGAACTTACCTGCAAACAGATGAAGCCGGGAATTGTAGAGCAACACCTTCTGCCCGGCCGTAAACACCTTTTGCATAATCATGCGATCGTGAAACATCTTGGCTCGGGACTTATGAATTTTGGCATTCTCGTACGCATCATTGCGTAGCTCTTCTAATTCCACAATATCAAACTTACGTTGTACTCCTACTTGATCAAGATCCATATTCAGGTTCTTGATCGCCCAGAAAGCACGATGCTCAAGCTCGACGGGTAGGTGGCAAGCCTTGCCGTACACTACCCGATATGGGGACATACCCAAACTGGTCTTGTACGCGGTGCGGAAGGCCCACAATGCGTCATTCAACTTGGTTGACAAATCCCTCCCCGAGGAACTAACCGTCTTCTCAAGAATTTGCTTTAATTGACGGTTAGAGATTTCGACCTGCCCACTAGTTTGCGGATGAAATGGGGTCGCAAGCTTGTGGGTGATCGAATATTTCCTCATAAGCGCTTCAAATGAGCGATTATAGAAGTGGGTACCCCTATCGCTGATTATGGTACGAGGAGTACCAAATCGCACAAAAATGTCCCTTAAGAATTTGGTGACCACCTTGTTGTCATTGGTCTGTGTGGGTATAGCCTCAACCCACTTAGACACATAGTCAACGGCCACCAGAATGTAAACATTCCCGAACGAGTTCGGGAAGGTACCCATGAAATCGATGCCCCACACATTGAAGATGTCGACAACAAGGATATTTTGCAAAGGCATCGTGTCACGTCGACCAATCCTGCCAAGGCGCTGGCACCTATCACAATGCTTACAAAAGTCGTAAGCATCCTTGAAAAGAGAGGGCCAGTAGAATCCAGATTGGAGCACCTTGGCAGCAGTTTTCTTTGCTCCAAAGTGTCCTCCACATGCCTTGGAATGGCAGAAGTGGAGCACACTTTGGAACTCGATATCTGGGACGCACCGCCTGAAAATTTGGTCAGAGCAGTATTTGAATAGGTAGGGGTCGTCCCAGTGGAAGAATCTGACATAAGATCTAAATTTGGTTTGGTCAGATTTTGACCAACCCACAGGAAGTTGCTCCGCCACGAGGTAGTTCACGATGTCGGCAAACCAAGGGTTATCTTCGATCGTGAACAACTGCTCATCACAAAATTCGTCATCAATGATTTGGTCCTGTGAGTTGGTCGTCTCTAAACGAGACAAGTGGTCAGCTACAACATTTTCACACCTTTTTTGTCCTGAATCTCGAGATCGAATTCTTGTAACAACAAGATCCATCTCAAGAGTCGGGATTTTGCATTTTTCTTCGCCATGAGGTGCTTGACGGCTGTGTGATCAGAATAGATAATCACGTGGGAGCCAATCAAGTACGACCGGAATTTCTCCAAAGCAAATATGATCGCTAAGAATTCCTTCTCGGTCACAGTGTAGTTCAATTGGGCATCATTGAGTGTTCTACTGGCATAGTAGATCACATGAGGCATTTTGTCCAATCGTTGCCCAAGCACTGCTCCCACTGCGAAGTCAGATGCATCACACATTAAATTATGGTTCAGTCCACATCGGTGCCTTAATAATGGGAGCTGAAGTCAACTCTTTCTTCAAGGTCAAAAAGGAATGGTGGCAATCCGGTGTGAACTCAAAAATGGCATCCTTAGCCAACAAGGCGGTGAGAGGTCGAGCAATTTTGCTAAAATCCCGAATGAACCGCCGATAGAATCCAACATGCCCCAAAAAGGCGTGGATATCCTTCACATTACGTGGCGGTGGGAGATTAGCAATGATACCCACTTTGGCGGGATCGACCTCAATTCCCCTACTTGAGACCACTGTCCAAGTACAATCCCTCGCTTCACCATGAAGTGACATTTCTCCCAATTGAGAGCGAGGTTCTTCTCACGGCATCGCTTGAGGACAATGCTCAAGTGATGAAGGCACTCATCAAAGGAAGCACCAAATATGGAAAAGTCGTCCATGAAGATCTCAAGGAAACGCTCAACCATATCGGAGAAGATGTTGATCATACACCTTTGAAACGTTGTCGGCGCATTACATAACCCAAAGGGCATGCGACGGTATGCAAACGTGTCAAAGGGACAAGTAAATGTGGTTTTCTCTTGATCCTCGGGGGTGATGGGAATTTGGTTGTAACCGGAGTATCCATCAAGAAAACGATAATACTCATGTCCGGCCAACCTTTCCACCATCTGGTCAATGAATGGCAACGGGAAATGATCTTTCCACGTTGCCGCATTGAGCTTGTGATAATCAACGCAAACTCGCCAGCCAGTTTGTAGGCGTGTCGGGATAATCTCATTATGCTCATTCTCCACAAACGTCACGCTTGATTTCTTGGGAACCACATGGACAGGATTCACCCACGAACTATCAGAGATATGATAGATTATGCCATGATCCAAGCACTTAAGAACCTCCTTTCGGACGGCTTCTTTCAGTACAGGATTCAATCTCCATTGTGGGTCCCTACGGGGCCTAAAATCCTCTTCCATGTGGATCCGATGCTGAACAATATCAGGGCTAATTCCCTTGATATCCTTCAAGGACCACCCGATTGCCTCTTTGTTTTCAAAGAGTACTCTTTTGAGGGCAACCTCTTGATCTTGTGCAAGATCAGAAGCAATAATGAGTGGCAAGGTCTCATTATCCCCTAAAAAGATGTACTTTAGGTTATCGGGGAGCGGTTTAAGCTCGACCAGAGGTGGGTCCTTGTCAGATTCAGAGTTACTTTCAAGTGGCTCAAGGGCCACGGGGTAAGAGGAGCAAGCACCCAGATGTGCCTCCTCGTCCAGAGATACGCTGGCAGATTCCTCAAGATCATCTTCACTCGCAACCTGGTCATTAGGCACCTCAATAATATGTCGATGTGAGTCGAACATGCCTAATGAGTCGGGCTCATCAGTGTCCTGGATGAAATTGGCTCCGACAGTGTCGTCAAAGAGCGTGGGTTGCTTACCAAGAGTGAAGATATTGAAATCCACCGTGAGGTTTCCAAAAGACAACCTCATCAAGCCATTGCGACAATTGATCAAAGCATTAGATGTCGCGAGAAATGGCCTCCCAAGGATCACAGGAATTTGTCCTTGTGGGTTGGACACAGGTTCAGTATCCAAGATGATGAAATCAACTGGAAATACGAACTCACTCACTTTGATAAGGACATCCTCCACACTCCCTCGTGTAATCTTGACGGATCTATCAGCCAACTGGAGGGTTGTCCTCGTTGGTTTAAGATCGCCTATTCCAAGGTTGACATAGACAGAGTAAGGCAGGAGATTCACAGATGCCCCCAAATCCAATAAAGCTTCAGAGATTGTCACATTCCCAATCATGCAAGAGACAGTTGGACAACCTGGGTCCTTGTACTTGACATTCATGGGTTGTGTCAATATTGAGCTCACATTGGCGGCCAAAAAGGCCTTTTGGGCACATTTGTTTTTCTCTTGGTGGTGCAAAGGTCCTTCAGGAACTTGGCATACGGTGGCATTTGTTGAACAATGTCCAACAACGGGATGTTCACCTTGACTTGCCTAAGTACCTCAACGATCTTGTCCCAATGCTCATCACGTTTTTTAGTCAACCTATGAGGGAATGGTGCCTTGGGGACATAAGAATCACGAGGAGGAGTCTCAGAATTAGGTTCCTTAACAGGCTCAAGACTCTCCTCGGAAGACTCTTCAACAGGGTTGGGTTCAGGCATTTCCAAATTGTTGTCAACGACCCTTCCCGATCTCAAGGTATGCACAACATTTGCATGTTGGGAAGGGTCACTTTCAACATTGTGTACATTCTGCCTAGCATGGGCAGGCTGACCCCTGGGATCAACCACAGGTTGACTCGAGAACTAACACTTCTTGCGTTCATGGAATTGATGAGCCAACTGGCTAACTTGCATTTCCAAAGCCTTGACTGTACTTTGCATGCTCTACATGAACGCTTGAAGGGTTGAATCACTAGAAGGGTCCTTGGGGTCAACCCGCTGAGGTGGTGGAGTCTGGATGGAATAACC
This sequence comes from Triglochin maritima, assembly GCA_963682175.1. Taxonomy (NCBI): domain Eukaryota; kingdom Viridiplantae; phylum Streptophyta; class Magnoliopsida; order Alismatales; family Juncaginaceae; genus Triglochin; species Triglochin maritima. The sequence continues at coordinate 36,305,114 of OY821781.1, forward strand.
CGATGATGAGGCATGAGAAGGTTGGTAATTTTGGTGCTGAGACTTTTGATGTGGGGGTTGGTAGGTCGCTGATGGGCATGGAGGTTGATAAGGTGGAGGTTGAGGTTGAGCGTGCGAGCTCTGACCGTGACCTCCACTAGGCCCCCAAGAGAAGTTAGGATGGTTACGTCATCCCGGGTTGTAGGAGTGATTGTATGGGTCGTTACGGGGCCATGGTTGATAAATCACATTTGCATGCTCAGTATCCCTTGGAGCGTAAGCGCATTCCAAATCATCATGTCCCGACAGTCCACACCTACTACACCCGGGAGTAGCGACCTGAGCTACAGGAGCTCAGTCCATCTCCAAACTCTCAATCCTACGCATGAGAGCAACCATTTTCGCCTCACACGCGATAGTTGACTCAACATGATATGATCCAGCTCGAACAGAAGACCTGGCGGTTGGTGGCTCTCTCATGGTGTCCCACTCGAAGGTACGCTCAGCCATAGCCTCAAAAGTGTCTCATGCCTCTTCGATGGGTTTCATTTGGAAGTCACCCTGAACATTGACTCCAACAATGTGCGGGTGTTGTAGTTGATGCCCTCGTAAACAATTTGGCACAGCTACCATAACTCAAATCCATGATGGGGGCACTGTTGGAGAAGGTCCTTGAACCTCTCAAAGAAACCATGAAACGATTCGGTCTCGGTCTGATACATTTGATGTATCTAGTGCCGTATCTGTTGAGTTTTCCTTTGAGGGAAAATCTCTTCAGAAAGACGGTCACAAAGTCATCCCATGACCGAATCGAGCTCGTCGGGAGGCTATACATCCATTTCTTCGCATTATCCTTCAATGCGAAAGAAATCATCCTCAACCGGACTGAATCCTCGTCAAGTTGTTGAAGCTTGAACATGGAGCATACTTCCTCGAATTTGCGTATAAAGATATATGGATCCTCCTTATTGGCAGTAAAGGTTCGAAGCATGCTCACATATTGAGGTTTCAGCTCATAGTTATTCCCGCGAGCAGGGGGAACAACTATGCAAGAAGGTTGTGCGGCCCGAACAGGATGGGTCTGCTCCCACAAAGTCATCGGTCTATCCTGTCGAGCTAAAGGTGGTGGTGAACCAAGAACTCGATCCTGACCGAATCTCCCTTCCTCTCGAGTCAGAGGAGGAGGAGAAGGAGGTCTACATGGTGGTGGGAGCGGACCGAGGTAATCCATGTATGGAACTCGGTCTCCCTCGCCACCACGAGACAACTCGGCCTCTTGCTCCAAAGGAGCACGAGGCGGAGATGGTCGATCACCAAGACCGTCCATCTCAGAAATATGCACTCTCTCTAGTCGAGCGCTCTCACCAGAACGAGCCCAACCTCGCATAAAAATGCTCGACTCGGCTATAAACAACACACAACAGAAGGTGTACTAGAGGAGGAGACTAAACGTAGAGAATAGATGAGGAGAGGACTCAGGTGAGGAGGGAAGAATCCCTAGAGCTAGCGTGGGTAGTGGGATCAGGAACAAGCCTAACTAGCAAGCACGGCTCAAACAATGTAAGGCGATGGGTCCTTAGGCTAGACGACGCCTAACTTCGAGGTCATTAGCCTCAACACGTCTCACCTCCCTACAACGTGGACCACAATGCCCAGAAAGTGATACCAGATCCGGAGATCCAGTACCTCCTACTATCGACAAGGAAGGCAACGTCGATCAAGTCATGACGGTCTCAACTAGATTACTCTCCTAGTGCGCCCGCAATCCTAGGGTCAATGTCTACTTGCTTTTAGTTAAGGCTTTATTAAGAGTAATTTTTGGGGACAAGGAAAGGGTGATGAAATCCCCCACCTTATCTTTTATGGGACAACCCCTCCTTAATAGCGTTTTGATCCTAAGTCTAGCAATCAATCGCTCCAATCAAACGCTCGCTCACTCTTGTCCTGATGCAATTCCTACTAACTAATGCATGGGCATACGAGATGAATGAATGAGTGTAGGAAATTACGTACCTCACGCCAGCACTCAACAACTGAAAATAAAGCAAAAAGAAAAGACAACTATACGCCTAAGTCAATACATGATGCGTGACCTAAACAAGTAAGAACGTCTAGTCTTTTGCTTTGGATTTTAGGGCCAAGTTGATTAATGGGGGAGTGATTAATGATCTGGGAGAAAACGAGAAGTCATAGCATGCAAAACAGGGCTCCCAGATAACACAAATTACAGATTTAACTACCAGCAAAAATTTGAGAGCACGAAACCCTCACCAGGCCGCCAATTGGCAGTCTCCAACCGCTGATTGGCGGTCCATTTAAGGCTTCTGTTCCTCAAACTTGTCCAGTAGCCTCCCCTTGATCCGATGGTTCCCTGAAACTAAGAAAAACTGGAAACAAAAAATTAAAAACCCCTTGAATCGTCCAAACCAACGTCTGGACAGAGCACCTCCCCGGCAACGGTGCCAAAAACTTGATTGATTGTTTTATATTAACCGCAAGTGCACGGCCGCGTTGAAGCGGTGGCAAATACGGGTCGTCCACTGGGAGGTGTGTCGACGCTTGGTTTGTTCGAAGGCGAGAGGTAAAAGAAGGAGAGAAAGTTTTACTACACTACACTACACTAATCTAAACTAGTAAACAAGCAAGCTGAAATGAAATACCTAAACAACTAAGCTAAACAACTAATGAAGAAGATAAAAAGACAGGAATGGAAACCCCTAAGGGGTGGAGTGTGTGTGTGTGTGTGCACATGAAATAAGTGTGGTGTGGAATGCATACAAGAAGCTCAAGTTAGTTAGTGTTTGTTAATGCATAAGAGGTACCTAATGGCAAAACCTATCATTTACAACACTAACTTATGTGAATAATATAAGCAATGCAAGGTTGCTATTAAGACACTTAGACAAGCATGGAATGTACCTAAGCTATGGCAGAAACCATCAAGTAAGGTTCTTAATAATTCAAGCAAGCATACTAATACCAATCAAGCAAGAAATGTTAAAGAAGCATAAAACAAAACAAGCACCAAAGCAAACACATTAAAGGAAATTAACTAAGCAAGAATTAACAAGCTAAAGAAAACATCTATTATTAACTCACTCAAATTACAAGCAGCTCTTCCTCCACCAGAGTTTTGGTTCAAGGCTTCACTCTTAGTAGGGAAGATGTCACCAAAGAGAGAGATGGATACAATGGAAGGTGAAGAGTTCTATTTATAAGCATGGAAAAAGCTAATCCGGGACAATCCCCCGATGTGGGACTAAACCAATACCAAAAATAGCCTAAACACACATTAATACAAGTCCAGGAGAAAGCTGAGCGGATCTGGGCTGATCCAGACCGCCAATTGGCGGTCTATAAGGCCCAGATCCGTCTGGGTTTTGTGTTGGGCTTTGCTGGAAGTAATTCTTAGTCTTTGATGCATCTACTTGGTTTGTTGGAGCTCCGACCCGAATCGAATTGCAAAAATACTCCCCATGATGGTGTGGAGTTTCCTGTTTTGCTCTTAGGTCCTTCGGTCTTACGATCAGGTCCTTCTCCCTTGCATCTTAGTCCCCAGGTCTCACAATTAAGTCATTTTTTCCTGCTTTTGGGTCCTTTCATGGCTCTTCTCTTCAAACCTCTTTATTCCTGAAAACTAAACATAAAACTCGTCACGTAGCATTGCTTAGGTGTAAGATAATGGATATAAGGTACAAATATAAGCATGAAATGATGTCAATCAGTTACCCTAGTTATTATAGTTTTATACATTGAGAATATATATATGAAAGAAAACTTTGATAACAAGTAGGAGATTGAAAGGAATATGTTTTAAAAGTTTTACTATTATAAGTCTTTTAAAATGAATTGAATGTATTGAACATTTGTTCATTGATTAATGAATTTGTCTTTTGGATATGTTAAGGAAGAGACTATTGGTCATTAAGCGTAGAGTTCTAAAGATAATGGTTTACATAAATCAAAAGTAATTCTCAATCATGGTAATTAACATGGGACATTAATTACCGAGTTAAGATTGTCATGTTGGTTAAAAGAGAGATCGTAACTCTACAAATATTTAACAACATGAGTATATGAAATAGAAAATGTTTCTTTCATATATTGAATTGACCTAACAAATTAAACATTATGGAATTGTGTTTGTGTCATTAATGTTTCATTGTGTCTTTGAATCCTAAGATATGAGACCTATATCTTTTCACATGAGAAGTGTATAATTTGATTATTTTCAAAAACTATCATTGAGTATAGTGATAAAGATAATAGTTAGTTATACATGACTTGTCCTTGAAAAGATGATATGTCAAATGATTATCATTGCCCCTCTTGACTTGAGTGATGATATTGTTGGGACCCTTGATATATCAAAGTTATAATGTGCACAATATAACTTATGTATAGTTACATATTTATAATTTGCTTGAGAGATCAAGAAAATAAATATATAATACAAAGCTGACATATTTCTACTTTGTATAATATTCTTAGTATCATGAGGTAAGGGATAGACACAAGTTATATTGTTTATATCACTAAATGGATCGTGTTCTGCTCGAGTGAACAAAACAACCTCGTTATTTGGGTAACTATAATGTGTAGCTAGATAATGCTTATAGTTTATTATATAAAATGTTTATATCATTACAAACATAACTTAGATCATCCTATAGGTCACACCACAAAACTAAGAAACAAGAAATACAATTTTGTATTTCATATGATGTATTAAAATTCATATGATATGAAATTAAATACATATGGTGATGACAAAATTAATATGTCGTGAAAATGACATGGTCAGAATAATAAATAAATTCATATAAGATGTATATATATATATATATTATGAGGTATAATGTTTTGACATTATAAACTTCCTCGCCCTCCACATAGGCATCACACAGATCTCCGGACAGTAACGCTCCAGCGCGTTGAACCTTTGGGTATACTCTGCAAGGGTCATCTCTCACTACTCGAGGGTCATGAACTCCTCCCTTCTCCCATCTCTGACATGCTCTGAGAAATACAGCTCATTGAACTCACGCGAAAAGTCCTCCCAGCTGATGTCGCTCTTGCCCTCAAAAACCACTGCAAATGTGGTTCTCCACCAGTTGGACGCGTCTCCGCCCAACACATAGGCTGCCATGCCCGCCTTCCTCTCTGGAGGGCACTCGATCGCCTTGAAAATCTCCTGGATCTTCAAGACCCAATTCTTACCAGCCTCAGAATCGTACCTGCCATCGAAGGTAGGCGGGTGCTGTCTCATAAAGCGATCGAGCATCGCTCTTGCCGCTACAGGCTCTCCTCTGCCTGACTGGCGATCCAACATCGCACCCAGTCTCTCCATCGTGTCATAGAGCATCCGCCGCTCCTCTGCCCAATTTGTGCCCCCAGTAGCATTGTTGGTGCTACGGTCGCATGGAGGAGGTCTCACGCGTCTCGGAGACATCTATACACAAACAAGACAAGACACAACAAAACATGAATGCATGAACAAATGCAAAATCTAATACTCTAAGGGTGGTTTATTTGGATAAGGACACTGGAACCGACCGCTCTGATACCAAGTTGTAACATCCTCAATCTGCGGAAAATTTTAAACTTTTAAAACATACAATCAACCAGAGGATATTACTAAGATACAAAGAAACTGCGTGCACCAACATATATAATATATATATCCAAGCGGTCGACTGTTTTGATGGTCTAGGCTCCAACCGACTTAGCAACGTATACTATTGGTCGAACGAGTCAATGGGCGATCGACCGTTTAGATGGTCAATGCCTCCAACCGACCTACAACAGTGCACCCGATCGAATGGCAAAGGGGCCTCGTCCGACCGGAAACATCTTGGGCTTGCCACTAACGCACCACTGGTCGACCTCCAGAGGCATCGTTCGACCGACGCGAGGTAGAAACCCAAAATCTCACTAGGAACAGTCGACCGATTCACCAATCGGTCGATCGATCCAGCAGATAAACTGTTGCACACTACCTGCGACAAGTCTTTCGGCCTACCATCGACTTCCCAAGTACTCACACAACATAAGTGAGCTACAACAATAGGTTTGACATACTGTGAAGGTCTGAAGAAACCTTCGAAGAACCTCAACGGCGCTTCCACGAGCACTTTTCTCGAAAACACGATCCTCCGACGAACGTCACGCTCGATCAACGGTCACATCTCCTCGTCGATCCACAACCACTCCTTTGCCTTCGTCGATCACCACAACTTGCTGGAGATTGTCACCACCTTCGTCGGAGCTCAGCACTGAGAGAGACGCGTGAGAAAGAGTGAGAGAAATCCACCTTATATACCCTCCATCACTTCATCCTCCCCATACACCCAACCTTCTCCACTCCATCCCAACCGTCCAATCCAATTCTCCCTAATCACCCTCCTAATCACAAATAAAACCTCATTAGGATTAGTGTCTAACATCAACATTCCTGCATTCCAACGAAAGTGGTAGTGTGAAGCCCAAAAACCAAGACTAGCACCTACAACTGCTATGATAATGCCGAAGCTGACTTGCATTCAAGAGGAAGTGTTGAAGATTAGGACCTTACGGGAGGATGGAATTGAAATGATGAAAAAATATAATGTGGAGTTATGTGTACAGCTGCTGGAGGAGTGTGGTGTCCAATCGGGTGAAAGGAATGTGTTCTAAATGTTTTACTTTTAAATGTCTTTTATTATGAATTGAATGTATTGAACATTTTGTACCTTGATTAATGTATTCGTCTTTTGGAAGTGTTAAGGAAGAGGCTCTTGGTCCTTAATCGTAGAGCTCTAAAAGATAATGGTTTACATAAAACAAAAGTAATTCACAATCATGGTAATTAACATGGGACATTATTACCGAGTTAAAATTGACGTGTTGGTTAAAAAAGATATTAGAGCTCTACAAATATTTAACCACATGAGTATATGAAATAAAAAATATTTCTTTCATATATTGAATTGACTTAACAAATGAAATATTAAGGAATTGTGTTTGTGACATTAATGTTTCATTGTGTCTTTGAATCCTAAGATATGAGACCTATATCTTTTCACATGAGAAGTGTATAATTTGATTATTATCAAAAACTATCATTGAGTATAGTGATAAAGATAATAGTTGGTTATACATGACTTGTGCTGAAAAAGATGATGTCTCAAATGATTATAATTGCCCCTTTTGACTTGAGTGATGATATTGTTGGGTCCTTGATAAAGCAAAATTATAATGTGCACAATGTAACTTGTGTATAGTTACATATTTATAATTAGCTTGAGAGATCAAAAGATGAATATGTTTTACAAAGATGACACAATTCTACTTTTTATAAATTCTCAATATCATGAGGCAAGGGATAAATATAAGTGGTATAACATATCACTAAATGGATCGTGCTTAGCTCGAGTGAGCAAAATATCTTTGTTTTTTGGGTAACTATAATGTGTATCTAGATACCGCTATAGTTTATGATGTAATATGTTATATATCATTGCCAACATAACTTAAATCCTTCTATAGGTCACACCACAAAACTGGGAAACATGGAATTTGATTTTACATTTTATATGATGTGTTGCGATAAATATGGTCAAATATTAAAATCAAATATGTCGTGATTACGTTATGGTTAGAACTAATAAATTTATATGAGATGTTAATATATTATGTGGTAGAATGTTTGACATTATATATGATAATATGTTGCATAGTATAATGTGATCCACAACATTATAAAATACAAATTTGCTAAAACCCCAAAGATCATATTTTGTTGGATAATAATCCAAAATTTGATAAAGGCAAAAATAGTGCAAAACGGTCGCACATTTTTCTTGGACCGGTCGACCGAATTTAACAGTAAATTTTAAATTCGGAAATGGTCGACCGGTTGGACGTGTGGTTCGACTGAAAATAACATAGACTTTTTTTGTTGTGAAACGGTCTACCGGTGTGGGTCTCGGTTCGACCGAAATTATCAGGGGCTTTCTTGGTAAAGATTTTGTCAACCGATTAGGAGCACAGTCTGGCCGATGGTGTCAATTTTGATCGATCGGTCGATTGGTAGTTTCGGTCGACCGTTTCTACACGATTTTGGTTGAATTAATAAGAGAATTTCTTTGATCATGGGTGGAATTGTTCTAATTCAGTCAGAGGAGGTTAAAAGATGATTACGTGTCAAAATATGATTGGATTAGATGAGCTATTAACAATGAATCATGTGCAAGTGAGTTACACATGAATATGTTTTGAGGTAGTCCAACAAATAGGACCCTCCTCTCCTCATTACATATAGATGAATGCAACATTCTCCTCTCAATATTTCTCCACCAAATCCATCCGAAAATTCCCTTGTTAGTTGAGTGTTTGAAAGATTAAATTCTCAGGAGCATCAAATGGGTAATTAGCTAGATTTTAGTCTTGAATTAGAGATTGATTGGCTAACTCCTTTCTGTCTAAATCTTGTTTACAGTTTGGTGAACACTTGGAGGAATTCTGAGGCGATTCAAGTGCAACATGACTCCGGATATTCGAAAAGGTTTTAGAGAACCTTTTGGGTATAATTTTTTTCTATACAATTTAATATTTATGTAGTATACATATACTCTAATGTATAGTTTATGTTTTGTACATGAAAATTTATTGAAAATATGAAAATCGATCCTAAATGCTTGTTAAATTTTTTAAAATTATACTTAAGTATAAATCACGAAATCCTACACTGGGTACAAGAGTTTGGGGTAGAATGTGTCAAAAATTCAAAAACTTATCAACTCAACAAACATTTGTGCTTGCAGGTGAGAGTCGTATATTCTGGTTTCAGGAAGAGCTCAAGGAGTGACTTCTGTTTGAGGTGTGAGGTGTCTTACGGACTATTTTAGTTTATTACTGCGATATTCATGTATTCCCAGTTCATTTGCAACTAATGGGTGTGCCATTTTAAAATGAAGAACAATTTAGGTGTGGATTTTGGTATTGATGGTGTTATCTAATGTTACATTGTGCTACAATATATTTCTTCAATCCTCTATTAACTATCTATCTATGTACTTAATCATTGTCCAGGTGGAAGCACTGCTGGGTGGGTAATATTCTGGTTTGGTTTTTCAATGTTGCTTTGTAAGAGGGTATATTCTTGATTTTGAATTGTGCTGCATGCCAGGAATGTGATTAGAGGTTGGTTGAAGTTTAGATTTGGAACTCTTATCATCTACTGATCTGTAGGTGGGGTGGGGATGTGTCCATTTGTTTTCCTAAAGTCTTTGTATGTTAGTTTAAAAATGAGTGCATGTAAGCACCTGTTCAGGTTGAATGGATGTGGAAGACGTTTATGTCTATGCTACATTTTGTTAAGGTTGGTAAATGGCACTGTATCCAATGTTCAGTATGTATTCAGGCCACTTTGGTGTGATTTAGTTTTTGATGTAGTAGGACCAATTGTATCCAAGTAGAAAGCACCTGATACATCATCTTCACCTTTACAATAATTAAATATACAAAGATGTGTGGCAGAATAAACACCTTTATCTTCTGTAATACTTAACAGAATATACATGGCATGCAAACTTATTAACCAAATGTTTGGGAGTATTGGTATCTTGTTTTGGGTTTCAAAAACTGTAACTTCTGCAAGTGGCCCAGAAATCAATTTGTACATAACAAGAAACTGAACTTTGTAAGCTATAACTCTTCTTGTTTGGGATGCGTACATGAAGACATGAATAATATGTATACCACTACCATTACGAATGCAAATAACAATTTCACATAAACATTTTGTAATTTATAATTTACATGTACCAAAGTTAATGGGGTTGACTCTATTTCATTACATAATTACTTATAGGTTGATAAGGCAAGATTAGGTACCACCCAAAAAACAAATCTTGCAAACCATCATATTCCAAAACACGTCAACCCTCGATAGAGACCCCTAAACCTCAATTTCAGTATTGTTTTGACAAAAAACGATCCCAAAAACTTGTTACATCTGCACTGTGAAACTTACACTCCGCTGCCACGGTCGGAAGCGTTGGTGTTATGTGGGAGGACGACTTGAAGTGGCCTCACATTGTGGACTGAACCACGCATGCCTACGGAGTGGCTATTTATCGACATTTCCACCTGCTGAGTGATGCAAATGCTCCCGCATTTAATGCATAGGTGCTCCTTGAAACCCATTTTCCTTTTCCTAGATTTCCTTGGAGGCCCACCTATTTCATTGAATGTAAATGAAGAAGGGACGTTATTAAGTTTCGCAAATCAAGTCAACTACATTTGATAAACTCTAGCTTAGTTTTAAAAAAAATATAGTCATACACCGATGTTGTACAACCCAACATTTTTCAAACTAGATAAATTAGTGAAACAATCAAGATAGGATACATTATGAAATACGTAAACCACAACCCCTAAACCTACTCATCACTATCAACGTCAGACCAATAGGAGGGTCCTCGGAAAATGCCTTCTTCCATCTCCTTCCTTTGTTCCTCTGCCTCCTGAGCAGCCATTTCGTCATGCCATCGCATTTCCATTTCCTCTTCCACAACCATAGCTAGTTCATGGTCTCGGAGCATCTCCTCGAAGGTTGGGGTGAGTTGGATGCAGAAGCAGTGATACACAAGTTGTTTAGGTCATCCAGCAGTTGCACAGAACGACTCACTTCAAAACCAACCCAAAAAAATTATAGTTTAAATACTACAACAGTAAATGTCATTGGGCTTATTTTGTAACCGGTTTGCTCCAAAAAGTCTAGGTTTGATCATGAAAATGACCTAGTCTACGCTATGCTATCCTCCAAACAAATCTAGTTTGTAACTACACTGAGGTTATGTTACCCTCCAAACAAGTCTAGGTTTGATCATGAAAATGACCAAGTCCACGAAGAAACCAAAGAGCATTTTTGACATTGTAGTCCTATGTACTGAAATAGCATTTCAAGTAGTGATGATTAACTTCTATAGCAAATTTGTTCAGTTAAAAATGAACAGCTATAGCAAAGCTTCCTAAATTGGTAAGTATAAATATAAGAAGATTGACAGTCGTCGGCATTTCGAATAATTTTATGATTTTTTATCCTCACTATATATAACACAATTGAACCAAATGCGCGCAGCAAAGACAAACCACACATAATCATTTCAAAGCATTGAGCAAAAAATAGTAAAGTGAATGTTAACACTCAGATCTTAACACTCCAACTGAAAGGCAACAACTGATCTCACAACTTCCATATCATAACCATTTATTTAAGCATTTCATTAAACAACAAATATTTCTTCCTAGTAGACAAGACACACATGGTAATCGATGGTAAGGTGTTTGCTTACCACATGGACTTGATTTGGGGGGGGCGTCCTCTTTCACAGCTTTGACCACCCTCTCCACTACACACTCAACAGCTGCCTCCATAGTACCCAACAAGGTCTTCTCCATCTTCTCAAGGGGCCATGAAGGTAACTAACGACCCCAACCACTGTGGCGGTGACAGACTCCTCGGATAACATGTAGTCGCACCGTCCCTCATCCAGCTGACACATGAAATCGAAACAAAGAGTAACCGCATAAATGATCACGATGTTAAGCAAGGGGAAAAGATATGGAAAAACCTTAAAATCTAACATCCAAACTCACCAAATCGCGGTTGCATTCGTAAATGATCGTGGTTAATTACATTCGTATAAAATATACCTTCTAATTGAATAAGAAACCTACGCCCGTACTACAATTTTTTAAAAATGTTACAGTCGTATTAGGTGAACAAATTTTATAAACGATTCAATTTCTTCAAACAAGATATATAATTGGATTTGCTTGTATCGATCAATTCATGTTATACCATAAGATCAACTCAACGCAAATACAATGACCGATTGTCAAAAAAGACAATTTCTGGACATTTAAGAGTGTAAGCCTTATATGAAGTTATAAATACGACCCATCTCCATCAGAAAATGAATTCAGCTTACTGATAACACAAGTTTGACATGAAGACAAGAATTTTAACTTTGAGAACAAAATAAAACTTATAAATTTTATCTAATGTGGTAAGTCATTAACTTATATGTTTCTTTTGAAGTAAAAATTAAACTTATATCACAAAAAATTGTAGTCCATATTTGTTATGTTCAACAATTAATTCAGTGGAATATAAATAAATGGGCTCTGGTGAATAGTAATGACAGCAGAGCCCTCTCTCACACCCAATACCAAATAAGAGGAGGCGTCCTTTGTTTCAAAGAGAGAAAAATGGGTTATTCAAATTTAATTTGATGGTCAGAAGGGAATTGAAAACTAAGCAGTAGTAATTATAAAGATCGCTCGTGAAAAAATAGAGATGTCTCTACGTGAAACTATCTATGTAATTTCACAGTCATTCAGTCTACTTACGTTCTCTCTTCCAAATGCAATCCAACCAAGGAGCCCACAACAAACACTTTTGTGTTAGTAATAAGGTCAGAACAATCCACAAACACAAACCTAAACAAATTATATCTCCCCAAAGTTAATTGTTTGTGCAATGATTTTAACCTTTTTTTAAAATTTTATTGTTATAAATTATCTATCTTCGTTTACTTTTTCACAGTTATATATATACTCATATAATACATTTTTTCCATCAAGACCTACCTTTTTGCATTAAGGATTAACTAAAAGTTAATTATATGTAAAGACATTTTATTTTTAATTTCATTGCTACATATTTTCCATCTCAAACCTCTTGCCTTTGGTAATTATGACTATGCCTATGAATTGTATCTTCACCCGTACTCGTCGATACTACGAAGTAATTTCCACACATTTAGAAAGCGTCATGAAAGCCCTAAGAAGACATTAAAAAAACATGCTTTAAGTGAGTGTCATAAAAAGATTTTACAATTTAATCGATGCTTGCAATTCAGATATCGTTTAAGTCCTCTAATGATAATTATTAATGTAAAACAAATACAAATGTAGGCTTCTCAGAAATGTCCTTGAAATGGAGTAAGCTGCGATTTATGTTCTTCAAAGAAAAATAACAAAAGGAAATAAATTGATTGGAAGGGTCAAATTTCATGAAATCTAGATAATCCTCCAAACATGTAGAATATAAATAGAGTTGAAGCAATATTCTCCATAGTTAAACCCTACAACACTATAAAAAAGCGTAGCATTTTGGTATTGGTAAGATTATTAATTTTTAAAAATATAATTTTAAATAGCATCCCGACATAATTAACAATATCACCATTAATACCAATACCAATACAGTCTAGATAACTCAAAGTATCACCTCTATACTAGTATTCCATAATATCTTAAAAGTTCATTTTAGTTGAACATCCAATTATACCTTCATCTTGGATCATATTGGAGTTTAACTCTTACACTCATAACGGAGCTCAGTTAGTGCAATTAAAGCTTTAAAGTCAAATTTCATGCAAAACTAAACCTATCTTATGTTCGAATTAAAGTGAAATGATATAGAAAGGACATATAATAATTAAAAGTAAGTAAGGGATGCATATTAGATGAGGTGAGACACTGCATCTTGCATATGCGGGATGCAGATATGACGTGGGTGCATATACGATTTACGATTTAATAATTAAATAATAAAATATATTAATATATTAATTATAAATTATATACATGTAACAAAAAAATTAGGTGAAATTTTGAATAATTTCTAACATCAATAATTCAATAATAAACTTCAATAATAAACAAAAACAATAATGTTGTTTTTAAGGTACCCCATCTTCTCGTATTTTTGAACAACCGTGAAAGTAAAAGATATATGTCGGCCCACAACCCAACCCACCTACTACTTCACCCACACAGATGACCAAGAGTCCCACGTACACACCTAAAGGACTACATTTAGTCATGATAGGACCAAAAGGGAGAATATGTCCGTCCTTGTTAGTAGTTGTGGCATATGATTTCCTTTACACGTGAAACCCATGATTGAGTATAGAATAGCAGACTCCTGCACTATTAAAGGGTGGAGAAAACGGAATAAAGATCATAACGAGATTTGCTCCATCTTCTCTCTCCTCTCTTCTTATCCTCTCTCTTTCATCTCCTCTCCCCTCCTTATTGTTCCATTGCCCAACAACTTGCATCTTCCATTAAGAGCACTAAGCAAAAAAATGGGGGAGGAGGACAATTTTTACATGAAACAATGACACGTTGGTTGGTTGAAAGTCATTGAACTCCCGCCTTGGACCACCAGGAGACCTAGATCTCTGGCCCGACTCCATCAGGTTGATCCGCCGGTTAACCTTCCAAATCTCCTTGAGCAAAAGGGTCTAAAAGACATCGAATTGTTCATTTTCATAAACCTTAAATGTCGACAGCGGCTCTGATACCACTTTGTTACCGTTTAGATCTTCGTCGGCGGCCATGGAGCTTACCCTTGCTCTCTGACGAGTGTAAAAGGTTGTTGTGCAGGGGAAAGAGTCATGAAACCCTAGAAATGGTGGACGAGAAGATAATTCAGTTTCGAACACTCGAGAGCTCCGATTTCAACAAACCAAAGATTTGGACTCGAAACAATCATCACCTCAATTTGAGGTGGTTGTTACTATTTATAAGCTCAACTTGTTGCAGGAAGATTTTTATTACAGGTGTGGACTTATCTGCCACATGGATCAGAAAGTAACAAACTAAAACAGAATCACCCAATTCTTAGCTTCAGAGACGACGGGTGAACAATAATCCCTAACGGAATTAACCGTCGCTCAATTGGATAATCTTAGTCGTCGGATATGCTCCCGCAAGATATTCTCTTTAAATGTAGGCCTTCGGATGTCCTTTTTAGTTGTTTATTCTTAGTCATTGTATTATTCAAAGGGTTATGGTGTAATGTCCCGAAAGAGCGAAATATTTAAAAATTGAAACAAAGCATCATAGAGATTAAACCCAAAAACGCGGGAACGTTACTCATAAAACATCCAAGAGGTGTACCATATTACATCAGAGTTTTTCAAAAGGTATGACTACATCAAAGTACAAGAAGAGTAAATACAAAAAGTCATACTACTTAGTAAAGTACAGAAAGAGGATCCGATCCCAGAGTACCCTCGTCCTCGGTCACCACCTGCCAGAACCTACTGCGGTCCTAAAATGCAAATAAAATGACAATGCCTGAGTTTCCATAAAGAAACCCCATATACCAAGCTCGCCTATATGCATGCTAAAGTACAATGAAATGAACCTATCATACTAGTATAGCATGACAAGATATAATGCAATCTGTAACATTTCCCTCCAAGGGTAAAAAAATACATCTTACAGAAAGCTCGCAACGTACCCCACACGTGACTACACTAATCATGGGGTACAGTGAGGTTTTCTGATGTCGAGGTCAGTAGAATCAACTGAATCTCGAGGTCAACACCTCACCGACGCAGTCATCGCTCAGGTCGGTTCATCTCACCTAGTTGTGCCACAACCAAGCTACTTGCCAGAATACATTGTCGGTCAGTTACCGCCGCCACACAAGCCTCACGGTCCTTTCCACCACCATCTAGGTCGCGTGAAGGAATCCTCACATGGCTGCCTCTCAGCACAGGCTACCAACACCGCCCATCTAGGCCACGCGGGTCACATCATCGCCATTAAGGCCAATCGAATGTATTCGTCTCCCGTTGGCCGACCAATCAACTCATCCAGACCAAAGTCTGTAGGGTCATCTTGCTCCGTAAATCCGTGCACATCGTGCATTGGGATCCACGATCCCTCAGGTCTATTACTCTAGAGTGACTCAAAAATGCAATATGTCACATGAAAAGCAATAAAACTCTTGGATGGTATGTGCAACTAAATCCAGCAACTATGTCCCTCAGTCCAGAAGTCCGTCCACAATCCGTCTAGAAGTTTGTTCAGAAGTCCGTCAAGAAACTATGTCTAGAAATCCGTCTAGAAGTATGTTCAGAAGTTCGTCTAGAAACTCTGTCTAGAAATCCATCCTTTTGTCTAGCAATCACATCCCTCAGTTCACAGTTTCGTCCCTCAGTTCCCAATCGCGTTCGTAGTTACGTCCCTCAGTACGGCAATCACGTCCCTCAGTTCGCAGTTGTGTCCCTCAGTTCGGAAATTACGTCCCTTAGTTCGCAGTTGCGTCCCTCAGTTCGGCCATCGCGTCCCTCAATCCTGAAGTGTTGTCCTCCCATTCCAGAAGTGTTGTCCCTCCATTCCAGAAGTGTAATCCGGCAGAGACCGACCACTCCGGCGGCCCACTAGCCGTCGCTTGTCTCCGATGAGGCCCCCGGCCAGCCGGCCAACGACGAGACACCCTTTTGAGTTAAAACTAATGCATTGAACTTGGCATACCACTCTTCATGATTTTCGACGCTCGCCGGAGCTCACACGCAACCACCTCCATTCCGCAACCCCTCACTCACCCTCCTTGTGTCAAGCTCCACCTTGCGCACCACCTCATGCAAGCTCGCCAACAGAGCTTGCGTAATCCCCTCTGTTCGTCGGAAAAAGAGAGAGATAAGAGAGATGATGAGTGAAAGGAGGAGAAGGGAAGGTGAGGTGAGGAAAGGAGAGCAGTGGGTGTTTTCTCCCTTTAAAAGCAAATCATACACCCCACCCATACCTCCTACACCACCACCTTACCTCCCATCCCATCAAACACACCAAGGAGTTAGCAGATACTTTTAAGTGTAGAAAGTGGAGGAGAGTCATGTTTTCTACTTCAGAGAAGGAGTATAATAAAGTTGTCTTCTGTGAAAGATTCGTATAAATCTTGGTCGACTCTCATGAAGTATGTGGACGGGACGTGTTAGTGCATAAATAAAAGTTTGTGTTGAATTGGATGAACAAAGCCCTTCACTTTGGCAAAACTACAAACTATAGAGTCGAAAGCGCTCATTCGGCTCTGAAAGACCGGATCACTTCATCGACTGCAGCTCTGGACACTCTTTTCGACCGCATCAACGCGACTATTGAAATGTTGATTACAAATATTCAAAACTTTCTTGAGGATTTGAGACGTTAAAATTGCACTAACTTTGAAATGCTTCTATATCAGCATCTAAATGGTCGAATTTCCCATTACTGCTTGTCATTGTTGAGTCAGGAGGTTAAGAGAATGAAGGACATAAGTGATCAAGTTAAAACTCGTTGTGGGTGGGCTGTTCTAACTTCACATGGGATTCCTTGTGCATGTACCATCAACCGTTCTATTCAGTCTGGCGAATGGATTTATCTAGACCAGATTCATCCATTCTGGAGAACACTTGTCATTGGAGGCAGACTGGACATCCCAGAGTTTGTCGATCAGTCATCACAAGACGTTGAGCATTTTTCGAACCTCATTGATGAGATTTCTGGCAGCGACCCTGCAGTAATTTGTAGTAATTCGTAGTGTCTCACGTCTTATATACGCGTAGCTACACCACAATCAGTCGAACCATGCTGATCCCGAAGAAAAGACTATAGTTCGAGGTCGACCAAGGGGATCGTCGATACGACGGGTCCCGAGCACCCTGGAGTATGTTGAGCGAGGTCGAGGTCGTGGTAGTAGTCGAAGCAAGGGCGTGATCAATCTTCTAGTTCGTCTCGATCCTCCGTAAACATTATGACAGGATCTGGTATGACGACATATTTGCTATTATTGTTATTATTATTGTCTACCTTCCAGTTATTATATATAACTTTGCTATTTTTCTGCAGTGTCTGGACGGATGGACGTAGATGATTTTCCATATTTGGATAGACTTCGAGGAATCATCTTACCATTTCTGGAGCGATGGAATGATATACGTGCGGATGGCAAATGTTGATTTCGATTTCTTGCAGATGCTTTCCATGGTGATAAAGACAATTGGTTATACGCATGTCGTGTGATTTCTAATGAGATAGTGGTGCATCTCATTAATGAGCACGTTTATTATGACAGTGTGGAATAAGCTCGTCGGTGAATTGATTGGGGCGGAGGATGTTGTGGCGATGATCACTATATGGAGATTATTTGCGACTTGTTCTCGATTGCTAACTATACGGGGGGCATCCCATTAATGATCACTATTATTTGGAATAAGCTCGTCTATACGTGTGAAAAACAAATAGACCGAGTCATCTGTTTTTTATTTATGATGACAGAGCATGTAATTTGGTGCATGTGTTCTTTTATGATTAAGTAACGTATATAGTACATGAGCTTGAACATCGACAACAAGGTGGGAAAGAATATTGCCTTTACATGCTCGGTATTCACTCACTAAAAACAAGTACACACAGTTCGTTTTCTACTTGAAATCTTCCTTTGGATTTTCGAACTTAAGGTGGCACTCATTCAGCACTCAAAATAACTTGATACATACTCGAACTAACTCGATCCACACTCCAACTTACTCGATACAGACTTGGACGAACTTCAATTAACTCTATCCAGACTCGAACTAATACGTTCAACACTACAAATAACTCGATCCAGACTCGGACTAACTCGTTCAACACTCCAACTAACTCATTCAACACTACAACTAACTCAATTCAGACTCAAACTAACTCGATCCACACCCCAACTAACTCGATCCAGACTCGTACTAACTCGTCCAACACTTCAACTAACTAGATCCATACTCTAACTAGCTCAATCCACATTCCAACTAACTTGATCCATACTCTAACTAACTTAATCAACACTCCAACTAACTCGACCCAGACTCGAACCAACACGTTCAACACCCCAACTAGCTCGTTCAACATGATTGATTCAGTTATAATAACCACAAGTGCACGACCGCGATGAACCAGAGGCAAGTACGGGTCAAGTCCACCGGGAGAGCGTGCAAGTCGAAATCCACCATACTCAAATTGGAAAAGAAGAGAGAAATAAGGTTGGAATTACACTACAATGCGTATGAAATCAGTAAACAAACAACAAAACTAAACCCCGTAGGGGGTAGAGAAAGAACGTGGAAATGAAAATATGTATATGTGTGAGTGTTCATTTGTGCTCATCACAACATGTAATACAAGAAATCTATAAAACCAAATCCAATTTTGCCTCCACATGAAATAAGATAAAATATTATCATTAAAACATACAAGAAAATAATTGAAATGTGGATAAATGAGCTCATGCATAAAGACCAAACCCCACTATGTCTCAACACGAAATAAGATTTACACAATCGTTAAAACATACAAGACATCAATTAAGATGACACCAACAATAGCACATGCTCCCACATATCATGTTTCCTTCTTCCAGACCATCTTTATCCTCACTTCATCATTCCCATAAAATAGGTTCACTAATCTAAGCATGTGCTAAGCATCACTCAAGAGCATTAGCAAAATAAGAGTGAAAATCTCATTAAATGGATATAAAAATCATGTGAGATTCAAATGTTACGATTAACACACACACCTAATACATCACATAATCACACAACCTTCTTCACCCCCATGGGGATGGACTACTAACTACTCATCTCTAAACTTAAAAAAAACATAAAACACAACACAACCCATAAATAAGTAAAAAAAAACTAGAGTTAACCAAAGAAAGTGGACAAAATTTGCATCAAATAAATATAACAACAAGAAGAACATAAAAACTCACTTGATTAAGAAAATGAAGAATACAAAGTTGCATTTTTTCTCCTCCACACACTAAAACCTACTCTAATAAACAAGAAATAAAATCTACCCTACTAAACAAGAAAAGAAACTAAACTAAGGATGAGAGGAAGGAAGAAGAATAAAATAGGCATTACAAGTTTATTTATAGAAGATTAGAGGGTTTGGATGGATCTGGGCATAATCGGGCGGTTGTAACTCAGATATGGATGTTCTATATTTCTGTGACCCGACAACCCAACCTGTTGGAGAAATCCGGCTTCCAAACTCTTAACCGGATCGTTTAATCGTTTTAAATACCACAAGTGCACGCCGCGTTGAAGTGGTGGCAAATACGGGTCGATCCACAAGGAGGTGTGTAGACTCTGGTTTGTTCGAAGGAAAGTGGGAAAAGAGGGGAAGAATTGTTATTACACTAAACTAGACTAACTACACTAAACGAGTAAGCATCAAACAAGGAAAACGTAAGCGAGGGGAATTGAAAGCTGAAATCAGAAATGGAAAACCCCTAAGGGGTAGAGTGTGTGCACACATGTAAAAAGATGGTGAAGAATGCATTCTATAGGCACAAATGTAGGTAGTGTTTTCATGCATAGGAAGTGTCTAAAGGTTATGGCAAAACCTATAATCCATTCACTAACCTAGTTAATTAACATTCATATACACAAGATGGTTATTTCAGAACCTAAACAAGCATGGGAGGTGTCTAAGATGTGTGGAAAAACTCATCAAGTGTAGTATTCTACTCTAACAAGCAAGCATACATTCACATTTATCAACACAATCAAAATATAAAGCATTCATATCCATTCTTTAATGCATGTATGAACATCATCTCCACCCCCAAAGGGGGATGTATCTACTCACTACACATTATTCTAACAATTAAACTAAAGTAGAAAAGAAACATTCTAACTACTTTAGCCTAGAATCAAAGAAATAAAACTAAGCTAAGCATGCATAAAGAAACAACATAAGAACAAAACAATGGAAAAATTATTTTATTAGATGACTCACATTGAAGGTAGCATTATTCTTCACCTTGAGATTTTGCTCCAAGGCTTACTCCAAGTAGAGAGAATGCCACCAAGCAATGAGTGAATACAATAGAATGTGAAGAGTTCTATTTATAGCCATAGAAAAAAGTAATCCGGGACAATCCCCCGTATGGACTAAACAAATACCAGAAATAGACTAAATACACACTAATACACACTCCACATAAATCTTAGCGGATCCGGACCAAACGTGACCGCCAATTAGCGGTCTTGGACTACTAATTCGCGGTCTACAGTGTTCGGATAGCTCTGGATTTTCTTGTAGGCTTTTCTGGAAGGCTTTGTTTGTCTTTGATGCATCTACTTCGCTTGTTGGAGCTCCGACCAAATAGAATTGCCAAAATACTCCCCATGATGGTGTGAAGTATTCTTATTTGCTCATTGGTCCTTCGATCTTACGTTCAGGTCCTTTGATCTTGCATCTTAGTCCTTGAGTCTCTCAACTCAGTCTTTTTTCATGCTTTTAGGTCCTTTTATGCCTCTTCTCTTCAAACCTATTTATTTCTGAAATTCAAACATAAAACTCGTCATGTAGCATTGTTTAGGTGAAAGATAATGGATATAAGATACAAATATAAGCATTAAATGATACGTAGCATTGTTTATGTGACCCGACAACCCAACCTGCTGGAGAAATCTGGCTTCCAAACTCTTAACCGGATCCACCAGTGGTGGATTGGCAGATCAATTTTGTCTGATCGCCTCCAAATTTTGACCACAACTTTAGTTCACAGAAAGTGGGGTGCGTCCGGACCTGTTGGCTCGAGTCCGTTTGGTTTTAATTTTTGATTTCCTCCTCAGGTTCACGAGATTAGAGATTTTAGCAACCAACATGTTTTTCCTTACACGTAGACCCCTTTGGGTTTTCACTTAGGTCCTTCCTGACTTACAATCAGGTCCTTGGGCAATACAAACATGTCAGAACCTTCCAAATCAGTCCATTCTTCTCGCGTTTAGGTCATTTTCTCTTCATTTCTCTTCTTTATTGCCTAAACCCTGAAATATATCAAATAAACACTCGAGCAGCACAAATATGGGTCAAAATAAAGGATATATAGCATGAATGCAATGTATGATATGCTATTAATCACAACACTCCAACTAACTCAATCCAGACTAGAACTAACTTTATCCGCACTCCAACTAACTTGATCCATACTCCAACTAACTCGACCCGGACTCGAACTAACTCGATCCACACTCCAACTAACTTGACCCAGACTCCAACTAACTCGATCCACACTCCAACTAACTCGACCCAGACTCGAACTAACTCTCTCGCCACTTCAAATAACTAGATCCAACCTATGACTAACTCGTTCAACACTTCAACTAACTCGATTCAGACGCGGACTAACTCGATCCATACTCGGACTAACTTGCTCAACACATCAACTAACTAGATCCAGACTCGGACTAACTCGTTCGACACTCCAACTAACTCGTTCAATACTCCAACTAACTCGTTCAACACACCAACTAACTTGATCCACATTCCAACTAACTCGATCTAGACTCGGCCTAACTCGCTCAACACTTCAACAAACTCGCTCTAGACTCGAACAAGCTCGTTCCACACTCCAACTAACTCGATCTAGACTCAAACTGACCTGATCCACACTACAACTAACTTGATCCAGACTCGGACTAAGTCGCTCAACAATTCAACTTACTCGATCCACACTCGGACTAACTCGTTCAACACTAGAACTAACTCGGTCCAGATTTGGACTAACTCGTCCAACACTTCAACTAACTCGATCAAGACTCAGACTAACTCATTCAACAATCCAACTAACTCGATCCATACTGGAACTAACATGATCAACACTCTAACTAACTTTTTCAACACTCCAACTAACTCGATCCACACTCTAACTGACCTGATCCACACTACAACTAACTTGATCCAGACTCGGACTAACTCGCTCAACAATTCAACTTACTCGATCCCACTCGGACTAACTAGTTCAACATTAGAACTAACTCCATGGAGACTCCAACTAACTCGATCAGACGCATCGGTCGATCGAAAAATGTGTTCCTTTTGATATGAAAATGTGTTTCGTTCAACACTCCAACTAACTCGGTCCATACTCGAACTAATGTGATCCACACTCCAACTAACTCGATCCACACTCAAACTAACTCAGTCCAGACATGGGCTAACTCGCTCAACACTTCAACAAACTCAATTCAGACTCAGACTAACTCGTGTAACACTACAGCTAACTCGATCCAGACTCGAACTAACTCATTCAACACTAAAACAAATTCCTTCAACACTCCAACTAACTCCATCCAGACTCGAACAAACTCGATTCACACTCTAACTAACTCGATCCAGATTTGGACTAACTCGTCCAACACTTCAACTAACTTGATCCAGACTCAGACTAACTCATTCAACAATCCAACTAACTCGATCCATACTGGAACTAACCTGATCAACACTCCAACTTACTCGATCCACACTCAAACTAACTTCTTCAACACTCCAACTAACTCGATCTACACTCTAACTAACTCTATTAACACTTCAAATTACTTGATCCAGACTCAGCCTAACTCGCTCAACACTTCAACTAACTTGATCTAGACACGGATTAACTTGTTCAACACTCCAACTAACTCCATGGAGACTCGAACTAACTCTATCAACACTCCAGCCAACTAGATCCAGACTCGAACTAACTCGATCCACACTCCAACTAACTCGATCCATATTCAGACTAACTCGCTCAACACTCCAACTAACTCGTTCAACACTCCAACTAACTCGAACTAACTCGATCCATACTCCAACTAACTCGATCCATATTCGGACTAACTCGCTCAGTACTTCAACTAACTCGATCCGGATTCAGGCTAACTCAATCAACATTGCAACTAACTTGATCTAGACTCGAACTAACTCGATCCAGACTCAAATTAACTCACTCAACACTTCAACTAACTTAATTCAGACTTGGACTAACTCATTCAATACTAAAACTAACTCGTTCAACACTCCAATTAACTCAATCCATATTCGAACTAACTCGATCCAGACTCGAACTCTCTAGCCCAAATCTTCAACTAACTCGATTCACACTCCAACTAACTCGATCCAGACTAGGACTAGTTCGGTTAACACAAACTAACTCGGTCCATACTTGAACTAACTCGATCCACACTCCAATTAACTCGATCTAGACTCTGACTAACTTGCTTAACACTTCAACTTACTCGATCCTAACTTGAACTAACTCGTTCAACACTATAACTGCCTCGATCCTGGCTCGTTCAACACTCCAACTAACATGTTAAACACTCTAACTGACTCGTTTAGCACTCCAACTAACTCGATCTAGACTCAAACTAACTTGATCCACACTCCAACTAACTCTCTCAACACTTTAACAAATTCGATCCAGACTTGGACAAGCTCGTTCAACAATCGAAGTGACTCAATCCAGACCCGAACTAACTCGATCCACACTCCAACTAACTCGATACAAACTCAGACTAACTCGCTCAACACTTCAACTCACTCGATCCAGACTCAGACTAACTCGTTCAACACTACAAATAACTCGATCAAGACTCCAACTAACTCGAACCAGATGCATCGCTCGACCAAAAAATGTGTTCCATTCAACACTCCAACTAACTCGATCCAGACTCAAAATAACTCGATCCACACTCCAACTAACTCGCTCAACACTTCAACTAACTCGATCCATATTTGGACTAACTCGTTCAACATTACAACTAACTTGATTCAGACTCGAACTAACTCAATCCACACTCCAACTAACTCGATACATACTCGGACTAACTCATTCAACACTTCGACTAACTCGAACCAAACTCAGACTAACTTGTTCAACCCTACAACTAACTCGATCCAGACTCCAACTAACTCGATCCAAACACATCGGTCGACCAGAAAATGTGTTCCGTTCGACTGGAAAACGTGTTTCATTCAACACTCCAACTAACTCAATCCAGACTCGAATTAACTCGATCCACACTCCAACTAACTCAATCCAGACTCGGACTAACTCGCTCAACACTTCAACAAACTTGATCCAGACTCAGACTAACTCGTACAACACTCCAACTAACTCAATCCAAACTCAGACTAACTTGTTCAACACTCCAACTAACTCGTTCAACACTTGAACTAACTCGATCCACACTCCAACTAACTCAATCCAGATTCAGACTAACTTGCTCAACACTTCACCTAATTCGATCCAGACTCGGACTAACTTGTTTAACTCTACAACTAACTTGATCCAGACTTTGACTAACTCGTTCAACACTCCAACTATCTCGTTCAACACTCCAACTTACTCGATAGACTCGAACTTACTTGATCCATACTTCAAATAACTCGATCCAGACTCGGACTAACTCGCTCCACATTTAAAGTAACTCAATCCAAACTCAGACTAACTCGCTCCACACTCGGACTAACTCGCTCCACATTTAAAGTAACTCAATCCAAACTCAGACTAACTCGCTCCACACTTCAACTAACTCGATGCATACTCGAACTAACTCAATCCACACTCCAACTAACTCGATCCAGACTCAAACTAACTCGCTCAACACTTCAACTAACTCGATCCATACTCAAACTAACCAGTTCAACATTACGACTAATTCGATCCAGGCTCAAATTAACTTGATCCAGATGCATCGGTCGATCGGAAAATGTGTTTCGTTCGACCGGTGGGACTCACATCGGTCTGGTCCTTAAGTTCACTTAAATGACTGGTCAAAAAGTTTACCACTGATCGACCACCTTTGTTCGACCGTTGGTCTTTCTAGTTTGACAGAATTTTCCAAACACTTTCTATCTTACCTCACTATTTTTATTTTAAGGTTCAATTGGTTTTCAACTTCTGCCTTAAGTTTTTTAAATTTGTAAAGGGCATCTGTGGGAGTAAAATAACACAAAGGTATTGACAAAAGAAAGAACCAAAGTAAAGATAAGAGGCACCACAATAAGCACAATAAAGGGCATCGATGCTCTCAAATTGAGGTCTATAGCTGTCAAAATAATACAAAGTTGGAGTATTTTTAGAACTCATCGACATCGTTAATAGTCATTGCTTCCGCCATCAATAAACGTAATAAATGATTTATGTTTGTTAAGACTTGAAGTAGGAAAAGGTCCACATATATGTGTGTGGAAAATTTCCAATAGTCCCCCACTTCGAGTAGCCCCTCTCTTAGTTCCTTTAACATACTTTCTTTTAATGAATTCAACGCAATCATCAAAATCAGAAAAATTAAATGTCGGAAGAATTTCATCTTTAACGAGATGTTGCATTCTATGTCGAGAAATATGACCTAAACAACAGTACCATAATTTTGATGAGTCTTCACTATCACAATTTCTTTTGATTCCACGTTTATTACTATTGATACTACATTCATAGAAAATAAAGAACTAGTCCATGAATAATTCAGATGCAGTTTGTAGAGGTCACTATCTAAAATTCCAGAACCAGCAAAAACGTTAGAGTAAAGTTTAAGCATCTCATTTCCAAACTGACATGAATAACCACAAAGGTCAAGTTAAGACACAGAAACTAAAATTCTAACGACGAAGGGAATATAAACTACATCACACAAATAGATGACAAAACCATTCTTTAAAATTAAAGGAATGGTTCCAACAGCCTCAAATTAAATTCAGTCTCTTGCCCATTATCAACTTTGAGTTTCCTTCCTCCCTTAAGGAGTTTGGTCACTTAATAGAATGTAGGATTTTGTGTCCTTATATATGTGTATATTTTAAAAAAATTATACATGCATACAAGATCGATATTCATATTTTCAGCACTTTCATGTATATTATTTTATATTTATTATAATATCATGTAACCTACATATATTAAAATAAATTCAGGAGATGATCATACCCAAAGGTTCTAAAACCTTTGGGTATGAATATCATATATAGTTGCGTTGCTCGTCGAATAGTCCATCGATCCACCTTCAAGTGTTCACCAAGCTTTAAATAAGATTAGAGAGAAATGAGCTAGTCAAATTTTGGATTTACTTCCAACAAAAGGTCTTCCATTTTGACCTTGATTTTGCCTTTGTCAAATTTTGGATTTACTTCCAACAAAATGTTATCTTTGGGGTTTTTAGCAAATTCACATATCATGTAATATATTATCTTATGTAATGTCATACAATTACACCCCATAATATATACATCTTATATGAATTTATTCATGATTCTAATTATGTCAATTTTTATGACATATTGATTTTATCAATTCACCACATGTGTCACAATTCATATGAAACCTGACACATCCTATGAACTCAAAATCAAGCTTCTTGTTTCCCAGTTTTTAGGTGTAACCTATAGGAGGATCTAAGCTAGATTGGTAATGATATTAAATACTTAATATCATAAACTATAAGTGGTATCAAGCTACACATTATAGTTACCCAATTAGCATATATGTCTTGTTCCACTCGAACTAAACACGATCCAATTAATGATGTAAGTGCATCACTTGTGTCTTTCCCTTGCCTCATGATATTAAGAGTATATACAAAGTAGAAATGTGTCACCTTTATATTATATACTTATTTCCTAATCTCTTAAGCTAATTATAAATATGTAACTTAACTCAAGTCACATTGTGCACATTATAATTTTGCTATCAAGGGGCCCACTAATATCATCACACAAACTAAGAGGGGCAATGATAATCTTTTGACTAGCTATCTTTTCCACCATAAGTCATGTTCAAGCAACCATTGTCTTTATCATTATATTCATTGATCGTTTTTGACAATGATCAAATTAAACACTTGTTTTGTTAAAAGATATAAGTCTCATATCGTAGGATTCAAGACAAAGTGAAACATTAATGACACATAACACAAATCTATAATGTTTCACTTGTTAGGTCTATTCAATATATAAAGCAACCATTTTCCTCTTTTATATACTCGTGTCCTCAAATATTTGTAAAGCTACAATAATCGATGCCCAACACGACAATCTTATCTCGGTAATTAATGTTCCATGTCAATTACAATGATTGTGAATAACTTTTCATTTATGTAAACTATTATCTTTTAGACCTCTACAGTTAAGGACCAAGAGCATCTTCATTAACTCTTCTTAAAGACGAATACAATAATAAAAGAACAAAATGTTTGCACATCTGATTCATAATAATTGACATATAAAAGTAAAACTTTTAGAACACATTCCCTTCAATCGCCCACTTGTTATCAAAGTTTTCTTTCACATACATTCTTAATGTATAAAACAAGAATAACTAGGGTAACCTTCTCAAATCACTCATCAAGCCACTCCACATGGTTCCTCAGACCCATGGACTCAAAATGCATTTCTCCTTTGGCTTGGGACAAGGGTTTGGTGAATGGATCAGTTGTCTTGCTGTTTGGGTCCACCTATAATAAATTTATTTTGCCTTCGTCGATGAAGTCACGTGTGACAAAGTACTTGCGATCCATGTACTTCACTTTGTGGTGTGATTTAGGATCCTTGATTTGCAAGATAGATGCACTATTGTCGTAAAATAGCTCTATGGGTCCCTCGCTCAGGGTAACTACTCCAAGCTCTTCAAGAAATTTCTTGATCCACACTCCGTCCTTGCTCGCTTCAGCGACATCAAAAACTTCGGAAGCGGTGGTTGAGTTGGTCGTAATGGTTTGCTTCCAACTACGCCAACTCACGGCTCCACCATTTAGAAGGTAGACATATCTGATTGCGACCTCCTATCGTCGGGATCACTCATGAAACTCGCATCTGAATAGCCCTCGGCTATTAGCTCCATTTGTCCTCCATAAACAAGAAACTTATCTTTGGTCTGGTTAAGGTACCTCAGAATATTCTTGATTGCAGTCCAATGATCATGACCTGCGTTGGATTGGTGACGACTTGTCACGCTAAGAACATATGAGACATCGGGTCTCGTGCAAGTCATCGCGTACATGATCGATCTTATTGCCGAAGCATAAGGGATATCTTTCATGTACTCCAAGTCTTTACGTGATTCAGCACGTTGAGACTTCTTGAGTTGCACACTCATACTCATTGGCACACTGCCCTTTTTGGAGTTGTTCATGCTGAACCTTTCCAAGACCTTGTCAATGTATGTACGTTGACTTAGGCCAATGAGTCTACGGGATCTATCTCTATATATCTTGATTCTCAAGATGTATTGAGCATCACCCATATCTTTCATTGAAAATGCAGATTTCAATGAACTTCTCGTTTGCTCAAGCAAAGCTATATGATTTCCCATGAGGAGTATGTCATCGACATATAAGAACAAGAACACTATGTGGCTCCCACTAACCTTCTTGTATATATAAGGTTTTTCCTTACTTTGGACGAAGTGAATCTTTTTGACTTCCTCGTCAAAACGTTTGTTCCAACTCCTCGATGTTTGCTTCAATCCACATATGGATCTTTGAAGTTTGCATACTTTCCCACTATTCTCTGGATCTTCAAACCCTTGAGGTTGTACCATGTACACATCCTCCTCCAAGTTCCCATTGAAGAACGTTGTTTTGACATTCATTTGCTGTATTTCATAATCATGAAATACGACAATAGTGAGCATAATCTGAATAGACTTGAACATGGCAACCAGTGAAATAGTTTCATCATAGTCAATTCCTTGAAGTTTAGTGAAACCTTTTGCTACAAGCCTTGCTTTGTAGGTTGTAAGTTCTCATCCATGTTCATCTTCCACACTTGATTATTATACATGGATTTTATTTTGGATCCATGGCTTTAAACCATAGTTTGGCGGGGATGATTAGGTTTCTCTAACAATTGCTTGCGAGGGTCTCTTACTCACGCTCCCACTAACTAAAGTAACCTCGGTTGGGCCTTCGTGATCTTGAATGTTTTCATTCATATCATGATCTGGTAGAATATCTTGAGTTTTCTCAAGAACAATTCTACTCCCGATACTTTTAATTCTTTCGACAAATTCTTTCTCTAAGAATACAGCATCCCTCTCGACAATCACTCGATTTGAGGTTTTGTGACGAAAGTAGTATCATCTTGTCTCTCGAGGATAACCTATAAAGAAGTGTTTATCCGCTTTTAGTTGAAGTTTGGTCGACATCAATCTCTTGACGTAGGACTCACAATCTCAAATCTTGAGAAAATTAAGCTTAGGTATTTTACCACTTCATAGCTCATAAGGCGTTTTCTCCACGGATTTGGATGGAATATTATTTAGTGTGTAAGCCGCAGCTTCTAGTGCAAAACTCCAAAACTAAAACGGCAATTCAGCTTGACTCATTATTGAACGAACCATGTCGAGAAATGTCATATTCCTCCTTTTGGATACCACATTCCACTGAGGTGTATCGGGACGAGTGAGTTGTAGCATAATACCATACTCCTTTAGGAACGAATCAAATTCGGTACTCAAGTCCTCACCTCCACGATTGGTTCGTAGAGACTTGATTTTCTTGTTAACTAGGTTCTCTACTTCATTCTTTAATTCCTTGAACTTGTCAAAGGATTCACTTTTATTTCTTATTAGATAAATATAGTCATAACGACTATAGTCATCCGTGAACGTAATGAAGTACCTAAAACCGTCTTTTGCACTTGTACTCATTGGAACACATACATCGGAATGTATCAAATCCAGCAAGTTACTCGCTCTCGGACCTTTCTTCTTGAAAGGCCTCTTGGTCATTTTGCCCATCAGACAAGGTTCGCAGTCTCCAGTGATTTAAAATCAATTTGACCAAGAATGTTAGCTTCTTGCAATTTTTTGATGTGTTTTTCATTTATGTGACCAAAACGATAGTGCCACAACAGTATCATTCACGTGAGTAGTTTTAAGCCTTCTATTATTTAATTCAAGTAAATAAAGAACATTCCTTATGAATGCATTTGCATAGAAAATTCCATTCTTCGATATAGACAAGCAAGAGTTTGAAATATTTATATTAAAATTATCTATATCCAAACATGATACAAAAATAATATTCTTGCTAATTGAAGGCACATAATAGATTTTCTTTATACGTAAATTTAAACCACTAGATAATTAAAGCTCCACGGAACCTTGTGCAATTGCAGCAACGCTTGCACTATTTCCAACATTCAAAATCATCTCGTTCTTCACGAGTTCCTTCATATTCTTTAGTAACTGCACATTTGAAATTATGTGAGCACAAGATCTGGTATCAATTACTCAATCATGGACAGATGTGGCTAAATTTATCTCAATAACAAATATACCTTTGGCCTTTTTAGTGCGCTTACGTTCAATCACTCCATTGTCAAGGTCTTCCATGTACTTGGGGCAATTTGGTCGAATGTGTCCATTTTCACCGCAGTGAAAGCACTCCGTGTTGGGAGTCGGAGATTTCAAAGAATTCCTCCTTGAGACAATCACACGAGTACCTCCTACTCCCTTGCTCCTGATTGGCGTCTTTTTAGTGAATTTGTATTTACCTTTGTTGATATTTTGCTCCCTCCACGGACGGCTAGGACGTGCTTGTCCTAACCCTTGCCCATGTCAACTCCAGCCATTTTGAGAGTGTTGTGAAGTTCCTCAAGACTCACCCCTTTCTCACACACATGATAGTGCATAATGAAGTCATTGTAAGACGGGGCTAGAGACCAAGAATCAAATCTTTCACAATGTCATCGGGCATCAGGGAAGAGAGCTTTCACAGCTTCTCAATGTATCATTGCATAGTGAGAAAATGCATAGATACTGATATTCCCACCTCCATACGGCACCTTGTAAGTGCTATGGTGGTCTTATAGCGCTCTTTTCTAGCACTATCCATGAACATCTTGTTAAAGCTTCCATGGTCTTCTTGGGTTTTGAATCCAAGTATTTCGCTTGAAACGAGTCGCCCATGGAGGACAATATTAGACTGTGAACTTGGTTCTCTTTGTCTTCCCACTTAGCTTTAGCATCTTTCTCATAATCGGTTGCCTTCTAATTTAATTTTAGGATTTCACCATCCAAAATATGAGATAGTTTCTCAAACTACAACACGAGAATGAGCTTGAATTGTCAGCTTATGAAGTTTAAGCCATCATTTGCCAAAGGATGTTTTTCAATCATAGATCGTACAATAGGTTGAATATTCGACATTTCTACAAAATAAATATATATGGTATTTAATGTCAATTTTATGTTTGAAAATCAATACCGCAAATAAAAATTTGCGCATAAATGCAGCAATTCAAGATCTTATAAATTATAATATAAACTACCTAAAGGTTATCGGATATATTATAAAATCAATGTAAGAAAATATTTTCCAATCATAACCATTTCGAAATTTTGCAACTTTTGCATTTTCAAACTCTTATGACTCTTGTCGTTTTAATTAAGAGAGAATTTGACCAATCCTCCTAAGCAAAACTCTTTTTCTCAAAACCAAGCTATGGCTCCTGGTTATATTAAGAAAAAATATTTCATTTAGTACGAGATACGTTTGTCCATGGTATTCATAAACAAATACACTCGGTGTTCACTAAGGGTGAATCGCATCTCGTACATTTATTCATGGCATAACAATAAACAACTTTATAGCTCCCACTGTTTCCAAAGATGGAGGAAGCTATTTCCTGCTAAGGGCAAGCAGAATATCCTTCGATCGATGACTGCTAGTAGATGAAATAAGAAAGAAAAATATTCTTAATTTTTTGGTTGGACAATTAAATATTTATATGTGATTTTAGAATTTAGGTGATCATGCATATTTAACATCTATACACATCCTTGTTGGTTTTTTGGCCCCTTTAATCTTAATTTTGATGATTAAAAAACTAATATTATGCACAACTCTGATTAGCACATCACACACATCATATTGTCAAATTGCATAGATATTGTGTATTCTTAACAATGTAGGTGCTCAAACCAATGGACTAATCAACTTCAAGATCAAGGCTCAAGACTTGTAATCAAAGCTCAAGGACTTCATATGTAATTTTCTATTTATTTGAGTTATTGGATCAAATGTACACTTGTTACACAAATGGATAAATTTGTCTCTGTCAGTCGACTGCTTGCCTCTCGGTCTACCGAACTTGTTCCAAACGGATGACCGAGTTACCCTCGCTGAACCGTATCCTTAGAGTCAGTAACCACTTGATCTTCCTGAAACCCTTGTTTCGGATTACCGAATGCTACCTGATCAACCGTGCCATTCTACTCAGTAGCTTCGGAATTTCTCTGGATATCTCAATTCAGTTTACCGAATGGGTATCAGTACTTCACTTGTGTCTTTTGGCCTAAACGACTTCATACTATTGGCCTACATGGCACAAACTATCTACAACAAACTTATCTTTTGTCAATTAGTAACAACCTTTGAAACATCCAATATCGGTCTACCGAGAACCCTTCGGTGTACCGAGTACTTGTTGACTAATCTGAACCTAATGGCTCTCTTCCACATAAGATTTCGACCATTATCGATAACCAATTTCCCAGCCCATGTCAGCAGAAAACCCGCACATGTATCAGTCAACGACCTTTCCACGGTCTACCGAACAAGATCACCAAATCACAATAATTCTTTACTGTCCAATTGGAACGGTGAACCGAAGTTCTCTTGGTCAACCAAATTTAAGTGGTCGATATTAAGAAAAAGTTACTAGAAGTTGGTGAACGGTTATCCGACACATAATTGGTCAACTGAGTGCTTCAATCTAACCAAAAAACCCACACGTTGTCGGACGATCGTTGGTTTCACGGTTGACCGAATTTGTCCTGAATTCTGCCCGAGCTTAAGTCACTTCTTGTTTCTTATTGGTCCAAACATCACCAACTCACCATACCGGCTCTATTTGTTTTCAATGTTATATAAGCTTCACTTAAGAGACACATTCACTCCAATACTTGCAAAAAAAATCAATCCTACTCTTGTGCTCTTAATATCAAAGCCTTCAAAGCCCCACCAACTCTCAAACTTCCATTAAATTCACTCAAAGCTTAATTTCAATCCTTGAGTGCATTCAAGTTAGAGTTCAACAACCTCATTCAATTTCCATTGTGTTGTAAAGCTTCGAGGAAGCACCCTCTCGGGTTGTGAGAAGAGATCCGAGCAAGGCGAGGGTGTTCGCAAGGCTCCGATTGTAAGAGGGTTTATCTTCGACCGGGAACAAAGATAATAATTAATTCTCAAGGATCGGAGGAGCGATCGGAACTTGAGGAGAGGACTAGATCACGGTGGTGTGATCGAACCTCTATAAATCTCCGGAGTCAACTTGTGGTTTGTAATCTTTCTCTTACTATTTTAATTGTGCAATTGTTTAAGAAAATTAGAACATAATCTATTCACCCCCCTCTAGATTAGTGATCAATCAACTTACAATCCTAACATTCATTCACATAATCACATACATGCCAAGCACACAAACAAAAATCAAATTCATTCACACACATTTGTGTGAGTTTATATGTTACCGCGTCCTTGACCTTCGTGTATTCTCCGCGACTTCCTCTTGTACCATGAATTTAGATATTGCACAAATATAAACATGCATCTCACAATTTTGAAAATTATCTGGTGCAAGTCCTATGTAAAAACTCTCTCGTATGAATGCATCTACATAAATATATATATTTGGCTTTTACATATACATAAGCACATGTGATTGAATAATAATAACATACACATTCATTCATTCATTCACACATAGCTTCGTCGGAATATACAAACTCACATATAGCAAAAGAGAACTACAGCAACGCATGTACATTTACCATATATTACTCGATTTAGTTTATCCCTCGTCTCTAAATCCATAGCTCAAAATATAAAATATTTGATCCGTTGTTTATCCAGTTTCCAAAAAATAATTTTTTAAAGAAAGATAAACTTATGACTCTCTCATTTTGTCGATTCCTCATAAAATAATTATTTAATATTAAAACGAAAATTTTATATATTAGACATAAGTCTAAATCTTAATTCTAACATTCACATGATATGTTTTAAAACATTTAAAATATCAAAAGATCAATTAAAATTAAATCAACAAAACTGTTGGAAAACTAGTAAAAGACATAGAACATGAATTGTTTGGATTAGATATGGTAAACTAAAATTAATTATATAGTCTAATCATTGAAAACATAAACTAAATGCTCTGATACCACTGTAGGATTTCGTGTCCCTATGTATATATATATTTCAAAAAACAAATACATGCATACAAGATCAATATTCATATTTTCATGATTTTGTGTTTATCATAATGTCATGCAAATCAACATATATTAAAATAAACAAAGAAGAGAGGATCATACCCAAAGGTTCTCTAAAACCTTTGGGTATGAATATCAGAGTTGCGTTGCTCATCGAATCGTTCACCGATCCACCTCCAAGAGTTCACCAAGCTTTAAACAAGATTAAAGAGAAATGAGCTAACCAATTGAATCTCTAAATCAAGCTTAGAATCTAGTTAATAACCCTTCTAAATTGACACATAATCATCATCAAACACGTTTAACCATAATTGGAATAAATACAACTCGTGATCAACATTATTCTCTTACTAATTTGGTAGAAATTATGTCGAACGGTCGATGGAAAAACCACTCGGTCAACCGAACGACTGTAATTTTGCAAGTTCGGTCGAACCGTGAGCGAGAGGGTCAACCGAATATTCATGAAAAAAATTCTCTGGAAAATTTCGATCGAGCCATGTCTCACTCCGGTCGACCATTTAGTTACAAAAATTTCTCCTGGTACATTACGGTCGACCGTGTCTCTACCGGTCGACCATTATATCACCAAGATAACTCCGGGAGATTTTTGGTCGACCGTTTACTACGCTCGGTCGAAGGATCCTAATATCCAGACATGTCCTGGTAATTCTGGCTGACCACCCGCACATCCGATCTTTGTCCAGTCGACCGTCCCGAAGGACCCGGTTGACCGAACTCAAAACGGTCTTCCATTTTGACCTTGATTTTGTCTTTGTCAAATTTTGGATTTACTTCCAACAAAATGTGATCTTTGGGGGTTTTAGCAAATTCACATATCACGTAATATATTGTCCTATGTAATGTCATACAATTACACGCCATAATATATATATCTTATATGAATTTATTCATGATTCTAATTATGTCAATTTTCATGACATATTGATTTTATCAATTCACCACATGTGTCACATTTCATATGAAACCCGACAAATCATATGAACTCAAAATCAAGATTCTTGTTTCCCAATTTTTAGGTGTGAACTACAGGAGGATTTAAGCTAGATTGGTAATGATATTAAACACTTAACATCATAAACTATAAGCGATATCTAGATACACATTATAGTTACCCAATTAGTGATGTAAGTGATGTAAGTGCACCATTTGTGCCTATCTCTTGCCTCATGATATAAGAGTATATAAAAGTAGAAATGTGTCACCTTTGTATTATATACTTATTTTTTTTATCACTTAAGCTAATTATAAATATGTAACTTAAGTCAAGTCACATTGTGCACATTATAATTTTGCTTTATCAAGTGGCCCACTAATATCATCACTCAAACTAAGAGGGGCAATGAAATCTTTTGACTAGCTATCTTTTCCACTATAAGTCATGTTCAAGCAACCATTGTCTTTATCACTATACTCATTGATAGTTTTTGACAATAATCAAATTAAATACTTCTTATGTGAAAAGATATAAGTCTCATATCTTAGGATTCAAGACAAAGTGAAACATTAATGACACATAACACAAATCTATAATGTTTCACTTGTTAGGTCTATTCAATATATAAAAGTAATCATTTTTCTCTTTTATATACTGGTGTTCTCAAATATTTGTAGAGCTACAATAATCGATGACCAACACGACAATCTTATCTCAGTAATTAACATTCCATGTCAATTACAATGATTGTGAATAACTTTTCATTTATGTAAACTATTATCTTTTAGACCTCTACAGTTAAGGACCAAGAGTCTTCCTTAAATCTTCTAAAAACGATTGCAATAATCAAGGAATAAAATGTTTGCACATCCAATTCATAATAATTGACATATAAAAGTAAAAGTTTTAGAACACATTCCCTTCATGGAATTCTTGCAATGAGTTCATAGTGTGCACAGTTGCACCAGTATCAACCCACCATGTATAGGTGTCTGGCTAAGACGCATGTACCATCGTGGAGGCGTCTGGCTAAGACGCCTCCACGATGGTACAGGCGTCTTAGCCAGACACCTAGACCATGGTCTAGGCGTCTGGCTAAGACGCCTCCA
Source organism: Triglochin maritima (assembly GCA_963682175.1). NCBI lineage: Eukaryota > Viridiplantae > Streptophyta > Magnoliopsida > Alismatales > Juncaginaceae > Triglochin > Triglochin maritima. The sequence continues at coordinate 36,342,024 of OY821781.1, forward strand.
CGATGGTACAGCCAGACACCTAGACCATGGTCTAGGCGTCCTAGCCAGACGCCTCCACGATGGTACAGGCATCTTAGCCAGACGTCCCGTTTTTTTTAATTTTTTTGTCAAATTAAAATTATACTGTGTGTTATCTCAAATTATTTAACGTTTCTTTGCAAGTTTTCGGTGGTAACCGGTCGGATTACAATGAGATTTTTGCAAGTGATAAAGATTCAAAAAAATTCCAGATCCAACATTTTTTAAGATCCAAAATCGCCCGGCGGTAAAATATCCTGACTTACAAATACCACCCCATGGGGGAGGCGTCTTACCCAGACGCCCCCCTCCTACATGGGGCGGATCCGTCGGACGCCCGTAATTTTTATTATTTTTTATTATTTTTTTATTAAAAAAATGTTAGATATTTTACCATATTCGAGTACACTGGGGCGTCCGTTGGCTCATTACTGACCTCCAAAACATTATTTTTTATGATTATAAGAGGAAGATGAAGAGAGATGTGTGATAGGAGGGTAAAATGTCGCGTTATAGCAGTAGAAATGAGAGAAGGGCAAAATGATAATTTCAAGAGACGATTTAAGTAATTTTGGGACGATGTTTAGCAATTCAGAAAAATAACCGACTTGAACATGTTCCTTCGTGAAAATAACGTACGGTTAGGTTTTTCCAATTACATAATAAATAAAGTTGAAAAAAACTGCACATGTCCATCTACATGAAGTTTGATCTTTTCTTTTATTTAAGTAATGAATAAAAGAAAATAAAAAACATGGTTGGTTACTTGTTCAACATATAGATTATGCATTTCCAATTTCAACTTTCATAAAGGTGAATAGAATGAAATATAAATATCCGATTTAAAATCAAGTTGGATGCGAGAACTAAACATCACGTGTGGTCAAACATAATTTACTATACATTAACAATGATTTCGTCAATTTCCATAAGCTACAATTCATGCAACAATATTTAAAAAAATTAAAATTTGGAAACGCATCAGGTAAAGTAATTTTCAATTTGGCATGCAATAATGATCTTAAACATGATAATAATGATTAAACGCATGTCAAAATGTCAAAATATGTATTTTCAACGAATTTAGTTTGACTCTTGATACCAAATGTTAGACACAAGTGTGTTCAAATATATCAAGAACATAATCAAATAACCAAGAATTATATTTAAATTCGATATAATATAACATGAAATGGTGTACTTACAACTAGATGTGAAAGACATCTCGGAGAAATTAAACGGAAGCGAAATCTTAAGACAATGATTTTCAATGGTTTCTCTAAGTTAAAATGACGAAACAAAAGTACCATCTAGATTGGAAGTGATTAGGATGAAGAAATATGTTTGGGCAACATTTTGGGATCATTCTATTATTTATAGAGTTTTTAAAAATGTGTTTCCTCCATCAAAATAGCTACGGCAAAAACTACTAATTAACCCATGTAATAGAAAAGGACTACTCATTAACCCATGTAATACAAAAAGTGATATTTTAATTAATTAATGGAAAATTTTAGACCGCATAATTCTAACATCATAAACTTTCTTACGGATGTTGGACTTCCAGCAATAGAAAAACTCGGGAAACATATCCAAATAGATTTAGAAACACGCGTGCAATAGATATGATACCGACTTTTTGAAGTGTGTCAATCGGAATCGGAAACCTACTCATAAACATTAACCTCAGGTCTATTTTGAATCCAAAAGCTCATTAAGAGACACTTTTGGAAAGGTGTAATTACGTGAAGATCTCAAAAAATTAAAAATGGATTGTTAATTTCTTCCTCGTACCCTTGAAAGGTGAAGCATTCCATGTAAATTCCACATATTTATGGTCAGTATTTCGTGTTTTGATACTTAAGGTACTTAAACAATTGAATTTTGAGTACTGAGTATTGTAACTTACACTGTCAAATCGGGTCATGATACGAAATTCGAACCCCAACACAACTCAAAATTTTCGTGTTTGGGTTGATCTATTTCGAGTTTCGTGTAATTCGTGTCGACACGAACTACAATTTGTAAGTCTACCGAGGATTGACATTTTTGTGTTATCTAAAAAAGCAACAGCTTTGGTTCTTAATTTCTTATAGATGATAAAAGTTGTGGAGATTACATCAATTCATTCATGTAGAGCCCTAGTTCATTGCTTTGCAATTTTCATGGTCCATTCAACATGGTCATGGCCTAAGTCATTAATCCAACTTCACGTGAAAATATTGGTGGGCTTTTCACTTTTGTATTTGGTTCATAAAGCTTCAAACTTAAGCGAACAATTGTATGTTTGGTTGATCGAATGGTACGATTGTACTAGCTCCTCTTGTCTCTACTGTGCATTTTCGAGTATGAAAATTATTAAAACAAAACTTCACGACGTAATGGATGGTGAATTTCTCATGAATTCTATGGTTATCTAAAATTTTAATGAAAATTGCAACAACAGAAAAGTACTAGATTTTATTATAAAAAATTTGTAATATGAAGAAATGTTGGTCTCAATTTTAGTTTTGCTGTACTTTTTTACATGTTTATTTATGCATGAGATTTTATTGCAATTTTATTGCAATTGATAAAATTATGAGTCTGAATATGCCCCTCTCCTTTAAGTCGCCAACAATGTTCCAATAAGAAAAGGGAAATACTATTCGTCGTCCGCAAATTACATCAATCGCCGCGTCAATTACCATTTTACCATTCACATTTCATTTAATACACATTTCATCCCGAAAAATGTTAAATTTATGATTTTTGACATTATGAATTAAGCAAAAACGATGAGAAATCACCAGTTTTCTCACAAACAAGCCACAAAACAACTAATTTTGCAAATAAAAACCTCATTTTTTATTATTTTAACTATATATTATATTAATTAATTAATTAATTAATTAAACAGATAAATGGGTAAACATGTATGGGTATAGGTATACTTGTACCCGCCTTATTTATTAAACAGGTAAAACAGATATGGGTAAACGAGTATAATTTTTAAAATGAGTATAAAAATTGTACCCGTACTTGCTTATTAAATGGAGCGGGTAAGTAGGTAATACCCGCCCCAATTACACCCCTAATTTCAAGCCACGACGACATCAAGTTAGAGTCAAACCGATATTCCAAACATGTTTTGCAACCGTACGTCGTTGTGTTGCCTCCGACTAAGTTTCAAGCAACGCTCCCTAGAAATTTTTAGGAAAAAAACCGTCTCAAAACCCCAAAGAAACCAAACAAGAATCGATACATTTCCACATCGTCTCTAATGAAATCGTGAGAGACTATTTCAAAAGAAGAAGAAAAACCCTCATGAAACCCAAACCGACCTCACCTAATCCCTCATTAAACCCCTACATGAAAACCAATAAACATAATAAAACCCCAAAGAAACCAAATAAAAACTGAAACTTTTATCCCCATTATTTAATAAAATCATAAGAGACAGCCCAGAAAAAAAAACTCCCAAAACCCAAACCAAACCGACCTAACCTGGTCCTTAATTAAACATGTACATGAAGACCAATCAATCTAATTCAACCCCAAAGAAACCAAAAAAATAAAAAAATCAAAACTTGTATCATCCATTCTTTAACTGATCTGTTATTCATCGCCGTAAAACTACTTAAATCGCTCATACAGATTACTATTTTGTCCTTCTACTTTTTCTACTTATATAACTCTTCACTTCACTCTCCTTACACCACTCTCTCTTCATATTACTCTTCTATTCACCAGATACAATGTCTCGGAGGTCAGGAACATAGGGCAACGCGTATGCGGGAGACGCCTCCCCCATTGGGGAGGCGGCTCTGGCAGACGCCTCCCCGAACGTTAGGGTGTCTCCGGTAGACGCCCCAATTTTTTGTTTTTTTTTAATTTATTTAAATTGATTATAAATTGTGATAAATTTAAAATAAATTGAATATTATGTCAATAATGAATTAAATTAGTTTAGTAAATCCTTTATTGATTATAAATTGTGATAATTACTAAATAAATCGACTATTAAGTTAATAATTAGTTTAATTATTTTAGTAAGGAATTATTGATTAAAATTTGTGATAATAGATAAATAAATTGATTATTAAGTTAATAATTAGTTGTGTACGATTTTAGTAAAGGAATATTTATTAATTGTGATAATTGCTAAATAATTTGATTATTAAGTTAATGATTAGTTTAATTATTTTAGTAAATCCATTAATAAAATTTTATTTTTAAAATTGAATTAATAGTCATCGGATTACAGTGGAGGAAAAGGGAAATCAATTCCCTTACGCGTGGTACGTAGTGTAGCAGATGAGTCAGGTCCTCGTCATCCATGTAGACGGGGTATTTCTGCTTCAGTTAGGAGAGAGAGATCTTTTACATCGTCGTCAGACACATGGGGATTCTTTCGACGACGAGGATGATTCAGATGAGTTGAGGAGTCACGACGAGAGTGACGATGGGGGCCGGTATGGCTTGAAGCCACAGGAGGAGGCGATACAGCAGTACGGTCGTGGACGGGGGCGACATTGTAGTCCTTCGGCTGAGTGGGTCATTAGGAAGGGTTGACGTGGCCGGTTTGTGACCAGTGATTCGAGTATGTGCACTGTAAACGCCTGAGCTCAGAAGAAGAAGAGGGGTGAGGACGAGTCTTGGATCGTCACGGATATGATGCCCGGTAGTCATCTAGATGGCAGCGTCATTCCGAGTTTCGGAGGCCACATCGCCAGACGCATCTGGGATGACGAGGATCGGAAGGTTTTGAAGTGCCATAATCGGCACTGAGCCTGTACGACATTGCAGGTTTGGCGTTCAGTGATGACCGATGATATGACGGTGATGCATTGCATACATTGCATCATATGTCTTTCATTTAGATTAATTTTATATCAATAAATGCTACTAAGGTATGTGTTTAGTCTTATTTACATAATACAGGGACCTGAATGCAAATTACCCAAATCCCGAGCATAAATGCGTGCAAGAGACTCATTTCTATCATAAAGACCAAGTCAAGATTATCGGGATTCAAATGGAAGTTCATCCAAGCATAAAAGCATTCAAATACCTAATTACAAAAAGGTCAGGGACTTAAGCAGAAAAGTAGTCAGGGACTTAATTGCAAAAGCCGAGGACCCGACTGCAAATTACGAGTACCAAAAGATTATTTTGGAGAAGTTCTAGAGAAAAATCAATTTGTATCTCCAAATATATGAAGAAATTAACTCGGATCTCCAAAGATATGCAATAATTAATCCGGATGCGCAAATGACAGCTAAAACATACCATAAACACACTGGAAAAATCCAGGTCGATTCTGAGCCAAAAAGGTGGCGATTCCGCCACACCTCATGTACAAATTGCGGCGATTCCGCCGCACAAAAGTTGATCCGTGTGCTCAAATTTTTACCAATGTTGTATTGACGCGTGTACTTTTCGTTTATATATTGGGATCCCTTGTATCGGTTATAAATAGCCCCGAAACGATGTTGTAAAGAGTCTTAGTTTTTGTTCCAAAATTTAGTAATAAAATTCTGTTCTTTTAATTCTTGTTTTTAGTTTTCTTTTGTAGTTTCTCTAGGACCCCTTCTTCTTCCCTCCATCCATGAGTTTCTAACTCTCTCCAAAGGGTGGGGGTGACGGATTTAGGGTGATGAGAAGAAGAATAAAGTTATTATTTTAATTTCGTGTTAGTATATTTTGATTACTTGAGTTTATGTTGAGTCATTTATCATGTAATGCTTTATAAGTAATAAGTTTTATTATAAGTTTCAGAATTCTCTAATCTAAACCCGAGATCTTAAACCCCCACCCACTGGACTTTCATCCATCTTTGCTTTATTTTTAATTTGTTTTTGTTCTTCTTGCTTTAGAAATTAATTAAAAAACCAAAAATCTCAAACCAAACTTATTTCTCCCTCTTTCCTTAATTCGAAAATCACAAAAATAACAATATCTCTCCCTCCTTGTGTTCGACTCGTACTTGCCACGTCTTCATTGACGACGTGCACTTGCGGTATAAATTTAATTCTCACCAGACGGCGACCGTCAGTGACAGTGGATTGGGTCACTTGCCGTACAATATGTTTTCCTGCATCGACATGTCGTTGATTTCGGCTTTTGTGGAGCGGTGACAGCCTGACACCAACATTTTCCACTTGCCGTTCGGAGAGATGACGATCATGTTGCATGACGTCTTTCAGAAAGTGCACATTCCTGCCGAGTTCACGCGGTCGAAAAGAGTGTCGAGAGTGGCAGTCGATGTAGTGATCCACTCTTTCAAAGCCGAATGTGCACTTTCCACCCTGCAGTTCGTAGTGTTGCCGAAATAAAGGACTTTATTCGTCCAATTCAACACAAACTTTTCTTTATGCACCAACCACGTGTCTTCCACATACTCCGTCAGCACTGGCCAGGACTTGTAAGGATCTTTCAGACTACGGACTGCTCTACCATAATCCGTCTGTGAATCAGAAAGCATGACTTTCCTCCACTTTCCACGCCTCAAAATCTCTGCAGACTACTTGTTCTTGCCGAAAACGCGGTAAGCGTAGTTGTACATGTCTTTGTTGATATTGTTGGATCGTGTGGGTTATGGGTCCACAATACTAATCACAATTTTACACTAATTACCTACTTGTTTGATGTATCAAAGATATGCAGCGGAATTTAAAACTAAACAAGCAAGTAAAAGGAAGATAATGCAAACCACAATGGACACGGGGGTTTTACAGAGGCTCAGCCACCGCCTACGTCCTCTCTTGCAAGCTTCGCTCGACACTTCGAGCTCCGCTCACGACTTCACTATCCACTCCCCGTTCCGGGCCGGGAGAGAACACCTTTTACAAAACAAGCACCGCGAACACCCTCGCTTGCTTGACTTTCTTCTCTCACAATCCGAGAGGAACACTTCAGGCTTTCACCGAAGTCTTTGCTTCTTCACAAACGAAAACTTGAGTGGAATACACTCTCTAACTTGAGCACACTTAGCTTATGATGTGGAATTGATCTTAAGTGTGGAAATTAGAGGCTTAGAGTGTTTGGGATTCTCTCTAATGTTTTGGACAAGTATGTAGTGTGAGAGTTGTGTTAAAATGTGTTTTACAACTCTTTATATAGGTGATGTGAATTAAATTTATACCGCAAGTGCACGGCGTCTATGAAGACGTGGCAAGTACGGGTCGAACACAAGGAGGGAGAGATTTCGTTATTTTTGTTATTTTCGATTAGGGGAAGAAGGGAAGAAGAAATAAGTTGGGTTTTTGGTATTTTTGATTTAATTATCTAAAGTACGAAACATGAAGCAATTAGAACTAAAACAAGAAATAAGAAGAGAAATCCGTTGGGTGGAGGTTTAGATTTAAGGTTTAGATTAGAGAACTTAGAAACTTATAATAAATCATGTTTAGTTATGAAGCATTACAAGATAAATGATTTAACATAAACTCAAGTAATCAAAATACTAATCACGAACTTAGAATAATAACATTCATTCATCTTCTCTAACCCTAAATCCGTCACCTCCACCCTTCGGAAAGAGTTAGAAACTCATGGAGGGAGGAAGAAGAAGGGGTCCTTGAGACATTACAAAGAAAACTAAAAAGTAAGAAATAAGAAAGAGAATTTTATTAATAAAACTAAGTTACACAAATAAGAACAACAACCAAGGACCCTCTTTACATCGTTCTCGGGGCTATTTATAGTTGTTACAAGAGACCTAAGTATAGAATTGGAGAGTACACGTGTCCAGACATGACTGGACAAAATTGGAGCACACGGATCGCCAAGGGGGCGGCGTTTCCGCCGCACAAGGCATGTAATATGCGGCGATTTCGCCGCATAATCTTCTCTGATTTGGTCCAGATTTTGGTTGAATGTTTATGGTATGATTTGATCCTCCTTTACGCGTCTGGATTGATTCTTTCCATTGTCTTGAGCTCCGGATTAATTCATTCCATTGTTGGAGATTTATATTTGATTTTTCTTTTGACTTTCTCCACACAATAACTTGGTCCTTTTATTTTGCAATCAGGTCCTTGGCATTTTGCAATCAGGTCCTTGGCATTTTGCAATTAAGCCCTTGACCTTTTTGTAATTAGCTCCTTGAATGCTTTTATGCTTGGATGCATTTCCATTTGAAACCCGATAAACTTGAACTTGGTCTTTATGATAGAAATGAATCTTTTGCACGCGTTTATGCTCGGAATGTGGGTAATTTGCATTCAGGTCCCTGTATTCTGTAAATACGACTAAACACATACCTTAGTAGCATTTATTGATATAAAAGTAATCTAAATGAAAGACATATGATGCAATGTATGCAATGCATCAAATACCCCCACACCTAGATTTTGCTAGTCCCTAGCAAAGCAGAATATAAGAAAATGAAAGCAGGGAAATCCTAACTCACTTTCGTAGGAATCACGGTTGCACTTAGCATGTGCAACAAGCCTTTAAACCTCCAAGTTGCCTTAGAGGACGAGTTTTGTCTCGTGAGGGTTTTCAGCTGACACACCCACAAAGTCTTAATTCAACATTCCATTAATAACTCTTAATATTTCTACCTCAACCTTATACATCTCACTTAGAATTTTTGCATGCTCATTATACAATTCTAACTCATTAAAAATATGACTTGGTCTTTGTTCCTCCAACATTCACACCACTAACCCTTCTACACATGATATTACTTAAATTATTTTGCACGCCTCCTCTGGTGGTGAAGTATCATTCGGATCAACCATGGCATGGATCATTCTTTTAGCTTTGGGCCTTGAGTATTTTTTTTTTTTTCTTTTCTTCCGTGATTCAACACATTTGCTTTTTGACACATTTACCCTTTTTGCATTCGTGTAGCGAGTTTGGTCGATAATCCCGAGCTGGTAGACTCAAGTTACCGGGTTTCAAGATACCCCTACGGACCAGTGACTCAAAGGCTTGGGCTTTTGTAATCATTTTGCAAAATGTGTTTTCTTCACTTTATTCCTTTATTTTTATTTTTATTTTCCACAAGGCTTAATTGCTATTAGAAGTCCACACTTCCCGGTATATTTTCCTCAACCTCTGCTTTTTATCAACCACTTCAAAGATTTGATTCATCCAATTTAAGTGCATACATATCTTAAAGGGCAATGAGTTATTTCTTTGGAACTTAGATTTATGTCATAATTTCTACAAGCAGAACTATATAATAAGGAACAAAAACTCAATGCAATTTGTACACGGGTTCTAGCAGTTCAATCTTAAGCTATGTCATGAAACATTGATTTTTTTTTTTTTTAAACAGATATATAGATAGATATATACATAAACACCCCCTCACACCTAAATCATGCATTGTCCTCAATGAATGTGAGCAAGATACTACATGGATTTATGCATGAAAAAGGAAAGATCTCACCAACGTGAAGTACAAAGGAAAGTTCATGGCTCTGTTGATGGACAAAACTCGAATTCCCTCAAAAACCTGTGAGATGCTAAAGAAGGGATAAATACAACAGATGACTTTTTATTTATTTATTTATTGTTATACATATATAACTATATACAAACATAAGTTCCCATCTTCATTTGTCAAGAGACATCAAATGGAAACTTCAAGAGTGGGTCAGTGCACCTGAAAAGGAAACATGACACCACGTGGGGCCAGAAAATGCATGTGTGGGCCGCCTTCACAAAAAGCGCTAGATGAAATGAGAGGTTCATGAATTGGACGCAAAGGCGTCTCATTCAACGGATCAAACTGAAAGAGCTTGAACCTCTCGAGAGTTTGGGAATTAAGGGGCAACGGAAGAGGAGTTTCTTCCGTTGCGGTACTGAAGTTATGATCGTCAATCCAAACTCTCCAACCAACTGGCTGGTGTGTCGGAACGAGGTCAAGAACCTTGTTAGGCAAGTCCGACTCACCGGGTAAACATAAAATGGGTCTCATACCCAAGGTATCCTCCAAGGAACTCCTAATACCCTCATGAGCACTGTAGTCGTTTGATGTTCCATCATTTCCAAGATGACCAGGAACGATAGTGAGAGGCAAACTCTCATCAGGTTGTTTGAAATTGAGGGTGCTAGGGAGCTCTTGCTCCACCGGAAGTGAGTCCTTAAGAGGCACAACATGAAGATCATGTGGCTCAAGGGCCACGGGGCACGAAGATAAGGCACAATCCTGGGCCGACTCATGATGAAATTGGTCAATGTGTATCGAATCCTCCACTAAGTGATCGTGAATTGAAACCCCAAGTCCTTCAGACTGACTAGGAGTTTGGCTTTGACAGATTGTGCTTTGAATTTGTGAATGTGGTGGTGGTTCGATATCAAAAGGTGGATCCTCATGTTGACACGAAAAGTTACTCTCCTTACGTTCACCTAATTGTTGTATCATTTGACTCAAATGCGATGTTATATTTTGTACAGATCGTTGAGTGGATTCCATGTACGTAAGGAAAGTTTGTTCCAAGGAATTAGGTACGTGGTCAGCTATGAGGTCCAAGTTTGAGCTTGTGAAATTATGGGATTGGGTGTTGATGGGCTGAGAATAATGATTTGACGTGGGGAGTTGGTAGAATTCTGGGTATTCGGGAGGAGGATACTGAGGTGAAAATGAAGTATAAGAAATTGGATAGGAATTGTTTCTCCACGAATCCATCACTCTCGGGTTGTACGCGGATGCGTAATCGTCATTTTGAGCGTTTTGGGAAAAAGTATGCTCATACTCAGGCTCTGGGGGAACATAAGGGCATTCCCCGATAACATGACCACTCAACCCACAACAGTCGCATGGTACGGCTACTGGAGCCACCAGTGCACTCATGTTGTCTGTCCTACTCATGAAAGAGGCAAAAGCTTGTTGTAAATTCTCAGTTTGTTGACCAGCATATGATCCGACATAACTAGATTGTGGTCTAGCAGTCGGTGCCTCTCTCATGTTACCCCAATATGAAGATTGCTCAGTCATACAATTAGGATTGTCCCAATCATATGGGGTGTTAGTCTGAGCCACCCCAGCCTGCATGGCTTTAGAATACCAGGAAGCATTGTCCTGGTCCCAACAATGATATGGATGGTTGCTCATGTAACCATCCATCAAAACACTCTTGAGTCAAGTACTCTTACCCTTAGGAGGCTAAGCAAGCACAAGTTCTCGACTCGACCCTAAAATGCTAATAGAGAATGTAAAGGGGAGGAGACTAGAACATATAAGTAGGTGAGAAGAAGATGACTCAGAAGAGAAGGGAAACTTAACTCTAAAGATAGAAAAGAGGGTCGGTCAGAGGTTTCCCAAACAAGCACGGTTCAAACAATCCTAGACCTAGTGTCACTTAGATCTAGACGACTCCTAACTGGTTGAGTCGAATTGATTTGCTTGATTCACCTCCCTCACTAATCAAACCAACTTGGCCAGGCCGTGTATAGCTAGTGGGGGCGCTTCCGACAGAGTCAGTGCCAATTAGACAACCACTTCGCTTGGAAGACTTTCGTCAACACAAAAACACTTTCTAGACACCAAATTAAATTCGATCGGCTTCAGGTCATAGCAAGTCAAACCAATTCTTCTCCTTAATTGAGTCCGAGTCCTTAAGGGTCAATGTCTAATTGATTTTAATTTAAGGCTTAGGTGACACTTTAGGATTGTGATTTGTGGGCCACGGAAGGGTGATGAAATCCCCACCGTATCTTTGCCTACGGAGTTGCCCTTAAAATAGTTTAACCTAAATCTAGCAGAGATAGTCAAACAATGGTCTTTAGAGGGGGGGCAATTTCAAGGTTGTATGCAAACTAGATTATATGCTTAAATGCATTCAATAAAAACCGCGATACGTACCTTGCCTCCAGCACTCTTCAACAGAAATTGATTTGCAAAAATTTAGCAAGAATAATGCATACAAAACACTAGATGATGCATGCACTAAGGCCTTTCTAATTTTGCCAATTTTAGGTCAGAGTTGAATTATTGCCAATTATGGAATTTTTGCCCTAACACGTGCAATTCTAATAAAAGGAAATTTTTTTGAAAATAGAAATTACGAGGAAAAGAGGCAACAAAGGTTACCTATGCAATGCTCAGTCGGGTTTGCCGCCCGCTCTCGAAATTTCAGTAGCTCTACGCGTCCACCCAGAGATGAGTCGCGTCCCAGAAGAAGTTGAAGCCCAGAAGCTTCAGGTGTGCGGCGGATTCGCCGCAAATTGCTCAATAGGTGCGGCGATTTCGCCGCTCGTTTAGCTCCAAATGTGCTCGGATTTCGCCGCGCACTCTGTTGTCTCCTGAAACACAAATCCAAATACTTAGATCGCGCACAAGATAAACAGAATAAAATCGAAAACACAAAAATAAACAAAATCTGCGTCGCCTCCCCGGCAACGGCGCCAAAAACTTGATGTGAATTAAATTTATACCGCAAGTGCACGGCGTCTATGAAGACGTGGCAAGTACGGGTCGAACACAAGGAGGGAGAGATTTCGTTATTTTTGTTATTTTCGATTAGGGGAAGAAGGGAAGAAGAAATAAGTTGGGTTTTTGGTATTTTTGATTTAATTATCTAAAGTACGAAACATGAAGCAATTAGAACTAAAACAAGAAATAAGAAGAGAAATCCGTTGGGTGGAGGTTTAGATTTAAGGTTTAGATTAGAGAACTTAGAAACTTATAATAAATCATGTTTAGTTATGAAGCATTACAAGATAAATGATTTAACATAAACTCAAGTAATCAAAATACTAATCACGAACTTAGAATAATAACATTCATTCATCTTCTCTAACCCTAAATCCGTCACCTCCACCCTTCGGAAAGAGTTAGAAACTCATGGAGGGAGGAAGAAGAAGGGGTCCTTGAGACATTACAAAGAAAACTAAAAAGTAAGAAATAAGAAAGAGAATTTTATTAATAAAACTAAGTTACACAAATAAGAACAACAACCAAGGACCCTCTTTACATCGTTCTCGGGGCTATTTATAGTTGTTACAAGAGACCTAAGTATAGAATTGGAGAGTACACGTGTCCAGACATGACTGGACAAAATTGGAGCACACGGATCGCCAAGGGGGCGGCGTTTCCGCCGCACAAGGCATGTAATATGCGGCGATTTCGCCGCATAATCTTCTCTGATTTGGTCCAGATTTTGGTTGAATGTTTATGGTATGATTTGATCCTCCTTTACGCGTCTGGATTGATTCTTTCCATTGTCTTGAGCTCCGGATTAATTCATTCCATTGTTGGAGATTTATATTTGATTTTTCTTTTGACTTTCTCCACACAATAACTTGGTCCTTTTATTTTGCAATCAGGTCCTTGGCATTTTGCAATCAGGTCCTTGGCATTTTGCAATTAAGCCCTTGACCTTTTTGTAATTAGCTCCTTGAATGCTTTTATGCTTGGATGCATTTCCATTTGAAACCCGATAAACTTGAACTTGGTCTTTATGATAGAAATGAATCTTTTGCACGCGTTTATGCTCGGAATGTGGGTAATTTGCATTCAGGTCCCTGTATTCTGTAAATACGACTAAACACATACCTTAGTAGCATTTATTGATATAAAAGTAATCTAAATGAAAGACATATGATGCAATGTATGCAATGCATCAATAGGCATTAAAGAGAATAGATCTGTTGGGGTTGATTGGGTGAGTGTTGGTGTATGATACACAAAATAGAAACTCGCATGACCCAATTCTGAGTTAATTCGGTCGACCGGATCGGTCTGAACGGTCGACCGTTTGACAGTTTTGAACTCAGTTCGGTCGACCGGTTAGGTAACGGTCGACCGCCCGACGTTACGACTTAGGTACACTTAAGTGATCGGTCGAACTCCGAAAAGGGTTCGGTGGACCGATTTGCACCATGCACTTCGGGTTTGACAAACAATGATCAATTCGGTCGACCAAGCTAAGGTCTTGCGGTCGACCGATTTTGTCCAGGAGGTTCAGGTTTGTCAAGAGGCAGATATTCGGTCGACCGAACAAGGTCCTCGGTCGACCAATACATGAAATCTATTTGGGGTATTTTTGGTTAATACGAATACGACCGTTGGGTAAAATACGACAAAATAAACGGTTGGAAAAATAAGTTCATACGGTCGACCGAAACCAGGCAGTGAAAACACAAATAGGATAATTGATCCCCCGGTCTACCGAACGGTCTGTATCGGTCGACCGAAAGTGGGCAGGCAGTTTGGGTTCAGGTTTAGTGTTTTCCGGTCTAAGTTTTGGTGATCTATTGAAGTCCAAATTATGTGAAATTTCGTCTGTGACTTCTATAAGGAACCTAGTGTGTGTTTAAGTTGATTTTAGCTCAAGTATGCTCAATTTACATAAGTTCCTAAGACTCAAAGAAAATACAAAATACATGTCTTCAAAAGAGCTTGATTACATGTCTTGACTCGATTTTCCTTTCTTCCTTGAGTCTTGATCACCTGTAGATGTTAGCACAAAGCAATATATATGCAATGCAATATGTGTGCTACTCTACATGATCATAATTAAGATTATGCTGATTAAATCATCAAAACATAGATTAAGGCCAAAAAACCAACAATCTTCCCCTTTTTTATGTTGGCAACCTATATCTTAACTATATCTTAATACATGGAATTTTTATATGTAACTATGCATATAAATTCTCACCCTATGGATGTGCATAGTTTTTGTTCAATTTAACTCAAATTCCAAGTTTTACCCCCTTAATTAACTCTCCATATTTGACATCCATCAAAAAATGATATTTATATAAGAAAATTTATACAATTGAAGTTCAATGTGGATGTCTTGTAATGAAGTTGCTCCCCCTAAATTTTGCACTTCATTACTCTAAGAAAATGATATTCAATAAGCTCCCCCTATCGATATGAATATGATTTTTCAATTAAGTTCAATTCTTAATTCTCCCCTATTAACATCAAGCAAATACTACAATTTACCATGTGATGTTTTCATTTCCCCTTTTTACATCCATTTAGATAATTTGACTCTAAAACTATGGATGTTATACAAACATTTAGGATTTGCAATGAATGGGTAATTGATATGTCAATTGATATGTCAATTGAGCATGTATCCTAGACTAGAACCAATTTTATCGAAAAATTTAGAGGATATGAAAATATACCAACTTGAAGCTTGAATTGGTTTTACCCTTCATTCGGTGATGCACCCGGCTTTCAATTTGACTCTTAAGCTCGTCCAGTCACCACCGATTTCTTCCTCAAGCACCTATAAGTGTAGATTTAGGTACCCACACAACTTTGGGTCCTTGAATGTTAGCTTTGGGAACCCAAACCATGTTGGTTTTAGGAGCCCACACATTTGAGGAAGTATGTTTTACAACTAAGTGTTTTCCATTTAAAGTTGTATAAGATGCATGGTTTTTCAATTTAGCATTAAATCCTTAACCATGTTTTTGCAAAGATTGTCTTTGACTTCCTAATAGCATGTTAAGCATCTTAGTTCCATGTGTGAACCTTTCTAAATCTTTTCTTAATTGCACATTGCAAGCTTGAAGATCTAGTTGTTCATAATCTATAGGTGTTGCTTTTAATTTATCAAGATTTGATGTATTATTTTCAAGTCTAGCAACCACCTCATTTTTCTCATTCATGCATGTTTCAATTTGGCTTTGGAGATCTTTGATTAGCTTTCTAGCACTTTTATTCTTTTCACAAATGATCTCATATTGTTTAACTAAGTCATGGAATGCATTTTGAAGTTCATCATGTGTATAATTTTCATTATTTGCACTAGAGTTTGAGCTATCACTATAATATGACTTAGTTGAGCATGAATTATTAGAACAAGAGTTAGACTCTACCTCACTTTGATCTTCAATAGCCATGAAGCATGAGTGAGCCACCTCTCTTCTACTTTGCAAGGAAGACGACGATGATGATGGTGATGAAGAGTCATCCCATGTAGCCTTGTGTGCTTCCTCCTTCCTTTCTCTTCTCTTGCTCTTCTCCTTTTCTCTTCTCCTCTCCCTTCTCTCCTTTTTCTTCTCCTCTTCTCTCCTCTCATTCTCACTCTCTTCCTTCTCCTTCTTCTTTTCTCTCTTTTCACTTCTTCTACCTCTTCTTTCATTCTTTTCTTCTTTATCTTTCTTGAGGTATTTGAAGAATTCTTTGGCTAGGACTTCAATGTCCTCATCTTCTACACTCCTCCTTGGTTGGTCAATATTTTCATGTAATCCCAAGGTTGGTTTGTTCTTGGAGGCTTCCTTCCCTTTCGATGGTTAATTTGGAGCTCATAAGCCATGAGATTTCCAATTAACTCCTCCATCTTGAGTTGGGAAAGGTCGTGTGCTTCTTCAATTGGGACCACCTTATCTTCCCAATCGTGACTTAGCGATCGGAGGAATTTCCTTGTCATCTCTCCTTCATTTAATCTTCTTCCAAGAACCAAAAGAGAGTTAGTAATATCGGTGAAGCGAGTGTTCATTTCGCTTATGTTTTCACCGATTTGCATAGAAAAGATTTCATATTTATGCATGAGGAGACTAATGCGGGTTTCCTTAGTTTTGCTATCCCCCTCATGATGCATTTGCAATCTATGTCATATTTCATATGCACTTACACAGCCCTTAATCCTATTATATTCACCATCATCAAGGCCAGAATACAAGATATTCATAATTTTCGAATTCATTTCGATTTCTTTCATTTTGGGTCTTGTAAGTGAATCCAATTCATCTTCATTTAGGGGGTGTATGGATTTTGAAGAAACATCCAATACTTAAGGTCATTAGAAATTAGGAAAATCTTCATCTTATTCTTCCAATAATCATAATTTGACCCATTTAGCAAAGGAGATCGAGTTGTGCATAATCCTTCTATGTGATTAGATGAAGTAGAGATCATGCTAAAAATACGATTAATTATGAGAATTAGCTAACAAGACTCTGATACCAAATGTTGGATCGTGTGGGTTATGGGTCCACAATACTAATCACAATTTTACACTAATTACCTACTTATTCGATCTATCAAAGATATGCGGCGGATTTAAAACTAAACAAGCAACTAAAAGGAAGATAATGCAAACCACAATGGACATGGGGGTTTTACAGAGGTTCGATCACCGCCTACGTCCTCTCTTGCAAGCTCCGCTCGACACTTCGAGCTTCGCTCACGACTTCACTATCCACTCCTCGTTCCGGGCCGGGAGAGAACGCCTTTTACAAAACAAGCACCGCGAACACCCTCGCTTGCTTGACTTTCTTCTCTCACAATCCGAGAGGAACACTTTGGGCTTTCACCGAAGTTCTTGCTTCTTCACAAACGAAAACTTGAGTGGAATACACTCTCTAACTTGAGCACACTTAGCTTATGATGTGGAATTGATCTTAAGTGTGAAAATTGGAGGCTTAGAGTGTTTGGGATTCTCTCTAATGTTTTGGACAAGTATGTAGTGGGAGAGTTGTGTTAAAATGTGTTTTACAACTCTTTATATAGGCATTAAAGAGAATATATCTGTTGGGGTTGATTGGGTGAGTGTTGGTGTGTGATACACAAAACAGAAACTCGTAGGACCCAATTCTGAGTTAATTTGGTCTACCGGATCGGTCTGAACGGTCGACCGTTTGGCAGTTTTGAACTCAGTTCGGTCGACCGAGCTAAGGTCTTGCGGTCGACCGATTTTGTCCAGGAGGTTCGGGTTTGTCGAGAGGCAGATATTCGGTCGGCTGAACAAGGTGCTCGGTCGACCGATACATGAAATGTATTTGGGGTATTTTTGGTTAATACGAATACGACCGTTGGGTATAATACGACAAAATAAATGGTCGGAAAATAAGTTCATACGGTCGACCGAAAGGGCATATACGGTCGACCGAACGGTCTGTATCGGTCGACCGAAAGTGGGCAGGCGGTTTGGGTTCAGGTTTAGTGTTTTCTGGTCTAAGTTTTGGTGATCTATTGAAGTCCAAATTATGTGAAATTTCGTGTGTGACTTCTATAAGGAACATAATGTGTTTTAAGTTGATTTTAGCTCAAGTATGCTCAATTTATATAAGTTCATAAGACTCAAAGAAAATACAAAATACATGTCTTCAAAAGAGCTTGATTACATGTCTTGACTCGATTTTCCTTTCTTCCTTGAGTCTTGATCACCTGTAGAGGTTAGCACAAAGCAATATATATGCAATGCAATATGTGTGCTACTCTACATGATCATAATTAAGATTAGGTTGATTAAATCATCAAAACATAGATTAAGGTCAAAAGGCCAACAGATATGTCAGGTGCATAGTAAATGAGCAGACTCAGGAAAAAACTCTGTCACTGGTCGCATCAGACCCAACTCCCGGTCCGTTATTGTTGCAGTCGGGCTAACAATATCCAATAACAGATCTCGCAACCTCTCCAACACCCACCGGTAACTAGACTCGGTCTCATCCTTCAAAATCGCATATCCGATGAGGAAATTCATGTTTGTTGGAGTAACCCCAACCATCTCAAACAAAGGCATCTTGTACTTGTTCGTCTTATACGTCGAATCCATGCAGATTACGAATGGGTATGTACGCAACAACTGAACTGAAGTCGGATGTACCAAAAATGCGTGAGTGAGGACATTAGTTTCTTCATCTGCCACAATCCAATGCAAATAGTTATGCTGCACTGCCTGACTGAGAAACTGCTGCGTGGGATTCCTGTCTTCAGATTTCGTCATCCTCATGTACTCTCTGAAGTTATAAATGTGTATTTGATTGGGATTATCCTCCGGGAATTTCTCCTTTACCGCCAACAAAATGTTAAGTAGTCTTGCTTGTGCCTCTGTCATATCACGAACAATTTGTTTGGCCCCAGCACTAAGTCCGCTGACCTGTCGGTGACCCTCTGAATAAACTGCAAGTGCGTGGTTGTGCTGCCCAGAGGTGCTACTAGAAACAACTACTTATCCATCACGATCCCGTCACTCAACCACTTTTACCAAAAAACGACAACCGCAATATTTTCTTTTTGTGTTCTTTCACAGTGCAATACTCGTATCACTAGAACTCATTTCACGTCTGCGATCACATCTCAGGTAACAATCCATCCGGTTATCTGCTTTTGGTTTGTATGATGATATAACCCAAAAAAAAATTGGCTCCTATTGCAACTTGTTTCGCCCATTTACAAGTTTCCTCGATTGTTGTAAATATTTGTTTACTATCAAAAAGCTCACTGTAATCTACTTCATCACTACCGAAATCTTGCAATGGAACCTGAAAAAAATTAATTTAACAGAAAATTAATTTTTTTTAAAACGGACGTCTGCCCAAAACGCCTCCACCAAGGTGGAGGCGTCTTAGCCAGACGTCCGAGTCGGAAAAAAAAATCCACCTCCGTTACCTCGTCGGATCCAGATACTTCGCTAGACATTTTCATGGTGTTGGTACTAGGAATGTGAGTAAAATTGAGTCAAAAACTTTGTTTAAAGACACAAGACGAAATGTGTATTAATTGATTTGTTAAAGATAAAAATGTAATTTTTGAAACGATTTAACTAATTTTCCGACGACGACACTTCTTCAATGGAATCAAATCCGGCTATTGGGGGGGGGGGCATCCCAAAATCCGACCCAAAAGATTAAATTGCGATCTTTAACGCAAGTGATATTTATTGTCCCGGTGAACCACCCACGCTTATCGAACTCCATCCCTGATTAACCCCTAGTCGAAGACCAATCAACCTAATCAAAGCATCAAAAACCCCAAATTATCCAAACAAAACCTCTCTCTCTCTCTCTCTTCCCAAACCCATGGCATCGTCATCAGATCCATCATCTTCGTCCACCTCCAGCATCTACAAGCAGAGCCGAGCCATAAAGAAGCTCCACAACAGCCTCTACAACGCCCTCCTCTCCATCCACCACGACGCCGTCTTCGTCTCCGAGATCTCCAACCTCTGGCCGTCGCTCCCCCTCCTCGCCAACCTCAGGTGCGGTCTCTGGTACTCCTCCGCCTTCGACTCCACCTGCTACTTCAAGTCCACAGATGGCCACACTAACAACCTCTCCTTCAGCACCGCCAGGCTCAACCTCCACGTTGCCGACATCGCTGGTACGGGATTGATTTTCAGGATTGGATCAAAGGTGGTGTTTTTGGGGTAGGGCTATCAATTTTGGCTCGATCTTGAAAAAAGCTCGTCTTTCAGTTTAGTTTTAAAACGAAGGATCTAGGACTCTCAATTTTGGCTCGAGCTCAAAACTCGAAGAAAACCTGGACTATGGTTTAGTTTGAAAAGTATCTAGGGCTGTCAATTTTGGCTCAAAAAACTCGACTCCGGTTTAGCTTGAAAAAAAATGATCTAGGGTTGTCAATCCTAGTTCGAGCTCGAAACTCGACTCGAGCTTGGCTGAAAAAACTTGACTCTGGTTTAGCTTCAAAACGAAGGATCTTGATGAAAAATAAGAAATTATTCCAACTTGGTTCGTTAATAAGCTCACTCAGAACTCAATAAAATTAAAAGTCGACTTGAGTTTTTTTTGCTCAATATATATATATATATATATATATATATATATATATATATATATATATATATATATATATATATATATATATATATATAGTATTTGGTAGAATAATACTTGATGCTCGAAATTTTAGCTTGGTTCGACTTGTTTACATCCTTATTTTGGGGTGATTGGGGGTTTGGAAATTGGAATTGGGGTTTTGGGAATTGTTTTGGAGAATTTGATGGGGGGATTGGCGGTTTGGAAGTTAGGGTTCTTTTGGGTGGGTTTTTGGGGTTTTGGAAGAAGAAGAAGAAGAAAATTTTGTTGAGAAATTTGATGGTTGGGGAGTCGAGAGGTGGGATTTTGGGGGGAATTGAGGAGTTTGTGGGTTTTGGAAATGTGGAGGTTTTGGAATTGGGGGATTTTTTCACACCCGCAAACTTTTAGGGTTTTTTGTAAGAATTTGATGGTTGGGGAGTCAAAAGGTTGGATTTCGAGGGGTTTTGGGGTTTGGGAATTGGGGTTTTTTATGAGTTTTGGAAATGTGGAGGTTTGGAAGTGTGGGTGTTGATGGTATACAGGATGGAATTTTTAATAGATTAAGAACTTAAGGTGCATTTTGGTTTGATTCACTGTTCTGAAAACCGGACCGGACCGGCCGGTCGGACCGGTTCGACCGTGAACCGCTGGCCTGTCCGGTCCGGTGAGGGTGCAAAAACCGTTTTTGAAGTGAACCGTGATGAACCGGAGGTTCAACCGGTCGGACCGGTTCAACCGTGCGGTCGGACCAGCGGTTCGAAACAATCGGGTAATCGGCCATCCGGATCCGGAAAGGAAAGGAAAAAAAAATCCACCTTCCTGAAACCCTCCTCTCCCCTACGCCGACCCTCCCCCTCACTCCTCTCTCTTCCGTCGGTCCTCCGGCCACCTCCGACCAAGACTCCCGTCGTCACCGGCCAAGACTTTGACAACACTGAAAAACCAGAGATGAGAGAGAGAGAGAGAGAGAGAGTGGAGAAGACAGTGGATCTGGTGTTGGAGGAAGGAAGGGGAGAGGAGGTGTTGGAGGGGAGGAGATATGGGAGCTGGAAGAGGAGAGGAGAGGAGAGAGGCGTTGGAGGAGAGGAGAGAGGCGTTAGAGCAGAATAGAGAGGAGAGAGGGGTTTTGTTGGGTGTGGTGTTTTATTTGTGGGTCTTTTTTAAAAAACACCTTATGAAAGTTATTATTGTATACTTTTATATATTATATGTATATATAATATGACTTTTATTATTGTAGACTTTTATAAATAAGACTTTTATATATAATATGTATATATGACGTCATGCTGACGTCACCGGTTCAACCGGTTCGATTCGGTCCGACCCCGGTTGAACCTCTGAACCTTTGACGTTGCCGGTTCGACGTCCGGTTCGGTTCTGAAAACCTTGGTTTGATTGGCCTAACTAACTCCTTTGAAATTTCATTTAGATTTCTGCTTTGAAGGTAAGAAAGTTGTCTTTTGCTAAGCATTTTTATCTTTTCCTCTATCTTTTAGTGAAAATGATTGATTTTATAAGGTCCAATTCGGTTTCAATCATTTTAGTTGCCCATTATTCCATCCCCATTGGATTATGCATGGAGTGGGTTTTCTTTTTTTAAATCCTTACCAAAGCCTATTAGTGCTCATGTTGCTTGTTTTTTTGTTATTGGTGGGTAGGAAAGAGAGGAGGATGCATTATAGTTGATTCGACAAGGAAAGGGAAGCGATTTCCAGATAGCATGTCTAAGACTATACCTATTTGGGCTTGCGTTTTGAATAGAGCCATAAAGAAGCGAAGAAGAATGTGTAATGGACATGAAAATGCTTGCAATACGGTATTTTCCCTTAACTTGTTTTATGATCTTTCTTATGCTAGGTACCGATTTTTGAGTGGTGAACTAGTGTTTGTAGCTCCTCTATTGGCAACTGCCACTTTTATTAGGGGGAAAAATAGATGCACACTGTCATCCTAAATATTGTTCAGAATTTTTGGTCCGAATAATTTGACTAGTAGTTTTGGTTTGGTATTTGAGGTATTGGATTGATGCCAAAAATTGTATCCCTGGGTGCCCGGTCGTGCCCCCGAATATTCCCACACTTCAAGTGCCTTCTTTTTCCCTTTTATCTACACATTTTTAAAATGTCTACCCCAAATAGTCTCACAAAATCAGAATCTCCATTACTGGCAAAATTTTCTTCGAGAGCGAGAGGTGAAACACGTTCAACCGTCTAAATAAATATTGCAATCATATGAACTTGACGATGTAATTCCTTGTTTTCTGAATTAAAATTTTCATTCCAGGCTTCTAGTTTGCCATGAGAAATGTGCTGCATGTTTCAACAACTTCAGCACATCATAACTCTGGTATAGATCTCTTAGCTGATCAATTAAAAATAAAAAATTCATCAAAGTATGACAGTTTTTTTTCCATAATGTAAAACAGGAGCTACTTGACTGGGATGACTCTTTGCATCTTCCTTTATGGGTCTCTAAGACTGAAAGAGCAGCCATTGAGAGGTGCCTCGAGCGTTGGACGGAACAATTTGAGAGCACGGGTGCCGATCTCGACTCCATTGTGTCTTCCTTGAAAAAACCATTACGTCCAATGTGGATTTCGCAGAGGACAGTTATCTGGCTAAATGAAGTACCTGATGTAGAGTCTTGGGATTTCACCCCTATTATCCTAGTGTCAGCGTCTTCTGAAACTGGAATTGTCCGACAAACTTCAATCTCAGAGTTCAGTTGGTGTTACATACCTGGGGCAGGAGATGATGAAGAAAGTTGGTCTAGAGGTTTATCTCCGCAATTGTTTTGGGAGCACGTTTTTGATATCATAAGTTGGGGACCATACTTGTGTAACCAAAAGATAGCTGATCTCGTTGAAAAAGATCGAGTTTATCGTAGCCAACGAGGACAAAATATCCCGCAAATAAAATTTAAAAAATCAGTTGACTGTCAAACTATTATTTCAGCTGATCCAATTACGGATATCAATTGCAATCCCATGGATTTCAACCCTCACTCAAGGGCCGAGATGAAATCATCTCAACATGAGCCAAAAGTGTTTTGGATTGGCACCACCAATCTTGCTGTTGGCGCTACTTCACATGGTATGATCCAATTTTACTAATCAAGTGCAATCTCTTGGAATTTAACCATGTTTTCTTTGTGATACCTTTGCTATTTGGTATTTTAAGTTTTATGAGTTTTACAGTTTCCCTACAAGAGGGGGGTGACCTATGAAACTCCATTTGCCAGTGAAAAGGAAAAGTTGTGTGTACAAATTTATCCTCTCCCAACCTTCGCATAATGGGGAGAGCCTTTTAACGAAGTTGATATCACGATGTTTATTATACACCAATTATTTTGCTCAACTCTGTTTTTTTATATGTTCATTTACATTGACATAACGTTTATATGTGGTTTTGTTAATACTTCTGTTAGACTTCCTTTTTACTATATCGTGATGCAAACTTTTATATTGTGTATATATATTTTCCATAAAGTTAAGACTGGTAAAAAAAATATTTATGAAAAAATCTACATCAACTAACTTTCAAAAGCTACCATGGAAGGTCGGAATTTTGGGACAACTAGATCAAATTACATGGTATGAGATATAGAATAGCTCATTTTGATGGTGTAGATGTAACTGAACACAATGAGGGGTGTAAATGCAAAACAAATCCTATATTTCTCTGCTGATTAATTAGTATAATTTAGTTAATTGATATATTTTAATTTTATTAATTTTGTGCAGTGGATAACGTCATGGAAGATATAGAATGTGTAATTAACTGCGAAAGCAAGTCCGATTTTTCTTGTGGAGATTCTCGTTTACATTTACCTATATTGGTATGTTTGTTAGTGTATAACTTTGAAATTATATTCACGTCTCTAGTTTATTTTATAAATTTAATGTTCTCTTTTTCTTCGTTTTTTTTTGCAGACTTCAAAAGTAGACAGATCTTCCTTGCTTAAAAATCTGCATCCTGCACTCAAATTTGCTAAACTACAACTTAACATTGGGAAAAGGTTAATTATATGTTGTGAAAGTGGTAAGACATTAACTTAATACTCATGTTATATTCTCATTATGATTGGTTATACACTTTTTTTTTAATATGGCATACAGGAGAAGATATCAGTGTATGTGTGTGTGTAGCTATATTGACGTCTTTGTTTGATGAATCAGGTACGTTGTGTTTTTGCATTGTAGAAATCATGTATAAAAATTGTGCTAACAATTTGTTTGGTAAAGACGATTTTTAAATGAATATTGGACAATTAAAGGAAACTTTTTATTTGATTTTATCTTAGGAGTGTTTGATAAGGGGAAGACATTTTCGGAATCATGTATAACAAAATGGGAACAGAAGAAGAGATTGATATTTATATGTAAGTATGCAGCAAGTGCAAGACCTTCAAGAGGGAACTTGAAACAAGTGTATTCTTTTCTTACTACAGAGAAAAACAAAAAGTCCCATGAAGATGTAGACTCTTGTACTGTGTAATGATTATTTTTTCAAATTCATGTAGTAAATGGATAATAAATTTTGGTATTGTAAGGTCATCTATGTGTAAATTATGAGAACATGGTTAGTGTACATTGCTTTTTTTATATTGATTTAATTATAGTATTGTGCATTTAGTAGCATGAAACATGACATTAGAAAAACAACATAATTTTAATAAGATAACAACTCATTTATCATAACATTATATAGTTTCAACTAACTGGACTAGTTTAGTTGGGAGATCAATTGTCTTAAGATAGTTGAGATTATGAATCGAATTCTAACACTCATTTGTGTGTTTGGGAGGTTTGGATTTAAAACATGGTGGGTAGTAGAGTAGGTAAAATTTAATTAAAAAATTATTATATAGTTTCGTAATTACATTGGCAAAGAATATCATTTTTTTCTTGCACATGTTTTCAGATTTTTTAGTATACGAACTTTGTAAAATTCCATTAATGGCAGTACAGTATTCCAATAAATAAACCAATCTTCATAAAACTAATAAAGTCTGGTAATGTTAAACTTTCGCTTCTCTATTTTATAAGCATATAATTCTCATCTAACTTGTATTCTTCATTTTTAACCCACTCGCTGGTAAATATTTTTTTAAAGTACATGTTCTTTCACTCTCTTTTTTGTACTTCGTAAATTTTTCCAGGTTTTTTAGTTTTCTTAACATGGGTTTTACTTTGACATTTTCATGATTTTAGTTGTGAAGTAAAAATTGTTACTTTTTTTGTTGTATATTTTAATTCTCCAGTTATAATGTTGTTGCATGTTGACACGTTGTGTATCAAATTTAGTGCTTGTGGTTTTTTATTTGGAAATAATGTGGCTATGAGCCTATGAGTCCCTTATAGCCATCTTGACTATAATGCTTTATTGTTAATAACATTATAGACATTTTTCTAATCAAAGTAAATCATAAAAAAAATTAGAAATCTCAAACATACTAAATTGATAGGTCATCCAAGTTGATATTACCATTGACCTAAAATATTCAAATTTAAACTACAATTTACTTAATTTGAAGTTGTTAAATTTAGGGTAGTGGCGGATCTACACTTTAGGTAGTGGGGGCCATAGCACTACTGAATATTTGCTAAAAGTTTAGGAAATTGTTTTTCTACCAATACATAAAAACATATTTGAAATATGAAATAATATCTAAATGTAGCATTGGTATATATTAAAGTGACTTCCATTTGGTTTGAAATTTCTACCAAAACATTCAATAAAAATAACTCGTAAAAAATGTAGGATAGTCAAGGTGGCTCTAAAAAAGTCATAGTCCTCTATTAACTTTTCATTTATAAATCTAATTTTTTTAAACAAAATTAAATAAACAATACATTTTTTGATTCAATTATCAAGTATCTTACATGAATTAGTTGTGGCTACAATTAGCATCTAAAAAATATTGAAATATAATTTAAATATTAACTTTTAATATTTAACAATTAATGTTTTAAGAAAATATTATGTTGATAAATTCAAATAATATTAAAAAATTAGTATTAGATATTCCAAAATATAAAAAATGTTATAGAAAAAGTTTGAATTAATTTTAATAATATAATTATCAACAGATTTTAGATTTTTAGCCAAATTTTAAATGTCATATTTTATAATATTGAAATGATATAAAATTAAATATATTTTTTATCGACATTTAAGTTAAGTATTTATCACGAAGAAAACAAAAGTTGTTATAATTAAGTAACATTATTGTAACTAAAAATGTGGAATTAAATAACATTATCTTACATTTATAGTATTTTTTAATTTTTTGTATAAATTTAGAAATAGTGAGATAATAAATAGAAGTTGAGTTTATGAAAATTATATTGTGAAATATTTATATTTTTAGTTTGTTTATCTTTTTGTATCATTAAAGTTTGCACATGGAGATCGTTGTAATAAATATTCATTGTATGGTTTGCATCACAATAATTAGACATTTCAGATCCTTGAAAATTAGAGAAGATTTCTTGGAATATAAAATTGGTACTACGACTCACATTTTCTTTCACTACCCATATATCACTTGGGTTGAAGATCATATTTGCAAGACAAAAGGAGTTTCATTTATGGATGGGAATGGAAAGTTGGGGAGAGGATGGAGCAAGTGAAATTCATTGTACGATGAGATAAGTAAATTAATGGTAGTAGAAATATCTACAATGCTTTATTTGGTTGGTGTTGCTGTATTTAATAAATAATACGTTTGGGTGTCGTTGGATTGGATTTACAATATTGCAGTATTAGGTACATATAATGATACAATGTCTGTAGCACGAAGGACATAAATCGCTCGTTCATCTCATTTCAAGCAGTAGCTTAGACATAATCTTTCTTGAGATGTTTTACGTGACCATATTTGACACTTAGTTCTATATGAAATGACGAAGACTTGCTTCTTAATTATGTAACTTAAATGGATGTAGGTTCGAGTTAAAAGTAAACAGAAGAAAAGACTGCCAACCATGGAACATCGGCAATGCCTTCAAGATTAAAAAAAGGAATTCAACCCCAAAATTTTCATAATATAAAGCTAGATGCTTATTTCCCCAAGGAAATGTTGGTATTCATGTTCCAAAATGAACCGAAAAATTGGAATGTGGAACACCAGAATCAACTCAACAAAATGGCTTTTGTTGTAGCCCACATTAGGTATTCCACATTAGGTTACCTTCTTAAGAAACCCATTGCCTGGTAGACATTATCCAAGGTTTTATCTGCTATGTTAGATGCTTTTGAGGAACCATCTAACAAAACCTGGTTCAGATAACTTGGGTCATCTATAATCTCCTTAAATCGCACCTGCACACAAATTCCACGCTTAATTAGCAAACAAAAATACAAAATAATTTCTCAAATGAGGAAGTATAGAATATTTGTGTTAGTGTAAACAAAACCTGAATTGGATGAAGATGCTCGATTAAAGCGTCAGCAAGGTTGGTTTTGAATGTACCCCAGTTCATATCTTGACATTCAAACGCTACATCCTATATGGCCAGTGAGACATGACATGTCCGTTATGCGGGGTTTAATAGAAAAACATTTGTTAGAAATAGCCGCTTCATACAATAACAACAAAATAGTTTCATGAAATAGCATTAAGATGAGATGCAATGGATACACTGATCTAGTAGGGAAATTCGAGCATAATTTTTTGCTACCTCTTTGGTTTTTCCACCAACAAGTTGATAAATAGAGAGAAGATTGTTACATTCAGGTCTTTCAGGATTGTCAAACTCCAACCTGCATGAAAGGAAATAAGATGAATTACCAAAGACAAAAAAGAAGGCACAAATACTACAATCCGCATACCTACTCAGGGTACACTAAACAATGACAAGAAACATGTGTTAAATATATAACCATGCTCAAGGAGACAACCTTCCAATATTTGGTTAATTGCAAAATTTGCTCTTCAAAAACCAACACCTCACGAACTCATAGAACGTTGAATCTACTTAGATACAAAGCTGATTAATAAGGTGGGTGTGATAATGTAGTTACATCATTGTGTACACATAGTATGATTATTAAAATAATATCATCGAACCAAAGTTTGTGATTTAAGTATATTAATGTTCACCATGATTACGATTATTTTCAAGCCAAAGTAGACCATCCACTGGCAGTGCACCCACAAGTCGTGTTGGCTAAAGAAAATTGGACTTCGTTAGCCCCAGACTATTGTTCAACATCAGTACTAGTATTGATGGTGTGCATGTGAGCATGTTTCACAAACTACCCGTAAATTTTGAATGAGACAAAAATTCTAAAGCATTTTGTTTGTTTTAAACAATACCGTTCAGAAGAGTAATACACAATACTAGTAAACAACATAAATACTGATAGTATTACACTGTCAACAGACGCATGTAACTGCCACATATAAAACACATACATGCATTTTGTTGACCACAAAAGTTCAAGAAGAGATACCAATGTGGTAAACAAAGATGCCGCAGCCAGATCCACAGCCCCGGAATAAAGAAATAATTTAGAAGAAAAACAGATGATAAGAATAGATGAAATAAAGCGGAAACTATTCCATGAACCAGCACTCCAGCAGCCCCTATTATCATCAACTTGATAAGAGTAAAAGAAATTGCATACGATGATACTCTCTAAAAGAATTGATTTAGAAAATGAAAAGTGATGTACAAACCCTGGAAAAGAGTCAGTTTTGCAGCGCTTTATCTTGTTTACAATCACCTGAAAGGGCATTTAAGTAATAAATAAATTGCAAAGGAAATAACAAATGCAGTAGATAAATAAAGAACCACCACAATTGAGTGGTTGACCATAAGATGACGACTGGATCTTATAAAAATTTCAAATGCACCATGGAAGATCATTTCAAGTTGGGAGGATGATGATACTCAAATGAAGGATGGCCGTCACGAATTCACGATCCAATAATATTTTACTCTGTGATTATTTTATATAACATGAAATTTTCACAAATGCTACATGCAAGCCTAAGAAACTATATGAAATACCCCTAAAGTTTTGCAATAGCTACCAATTAAAAGAAAATTTTGCAATAGCTGGCTAGACACTCGTGAACCTGGAATAGTGAAGGATGGCCGTCACGAATTCACGATCCAATAATATTTTACTCTGTGATTATTTTATATAACATGAAATTTTCACAAATGCTACATGCAAGCCTAAGAAACTATATGAAATACCCCTAAAGTTTTGCAATAGCTACCAATTAAAAGAAAATTTTGCAATAGCTGGCTAGACACTCGTGAACCTGGAATATAGTTATGAGATGATTCCTAAGATAAATTGCATTAATAACCATGACACTTTGTGTGAGCAAAAACAAGATAATAATCTAAACATATCAGTCACATGTCTTGTTTGTATTCTACAACCCATAAAATATCTCAAACTTACATCCTTAGAGTCCAAGATATTGATACGGGACTGATCAGAGGGCGCCGACTTGGACATCTATAATGGAAAACAGAAAGGTGAGCCTAAGAAAAGCATAATTGAGCTATCTCAAAACCCTCTCCAGCTTCCAAAGCGAGCCTTGCCTTTCAAGCAAGAGAGCTGCTTATGTAGTAGAAACCAAGTTCCAATGCAAGGAAGTGTTAAATCATGGCAAACTTCTCGCAAATAAAATACATACTGAAGGTGATACCTTTGAAAGACCATCAGTGAGGGACATCACACGGGCTCCAGCTAGTGGAATAAGGGCCTCAGGGACCTACTGAAGAAACATTTCTGTAAGTTCACAGTGGGACAGATGAGATTATGATATCTATATTCGTGCATTAAAGGGGAAGTCACCTTAAACAAAGAACCACCTCTTCTGCAATCAAAATACGGACACTCTTAGTCCTATGAACAATATAAAAAAAGTGTAAGGGATACCAAAAATGAGTTGAGTCCTACCCTCCAATTTTTTTCCATTTTCTACCACCATATAAATAATTTACCCGTTCTGCAAGTTCACGAGTCAGCTCAAGATGTTGTTTCTGGTCTTCTCCAACAGGCACCAAATCAGCCTGCATGTAAACATACTGACATATTAAACTTTTTGTCAAAAACCATATATATACAAACTGCAACAAGTTGGATAAGAAAGGTTCAGGGCATTAATAAATGCAAATTAAACGAAAATAATAACAAAAATCTTACGAAAATCAAAAGTAAAAATTGCCACCAACAAACAGGTAAACAACTGTTTTACCTGATATAAAAGAATATCAGAAGCCATCAACACAGGATAAGTAAGAAGGGCCACTCCAACATTTTCATCACCCTGTGGCAAGTAGATCATCAATACTAATGCGACATATTGAAGTACAGGTGGATGTCTGTGCTATTGTAACTACAAATTTGCACTATGGAAGCTGCAAAGTACTACTTTGTAGTTTGAACTTAAATGGATTATTAGTTTTATGGAACTTTTTTTAAAATCCTTGTGGCACTTCAGAGGAATCAGCTTCTTTTAGTTGGTCCAAAACGAGTCAATTCTATAAGAATGCAGCAACATTATAGGCATGGGATCTTTGTCCTCTTCTACCTTGTTTTCTGTATGTATTTTCTTCAATTCATCAAGCCAATTAAATTTTTATGATGCATGTTGGATGCACAGAGAGTAAGCACCTTAGTTCATTGGTTCATCCTCAAAGTGATAAGATGTATATAAGTGATACATTTTTGGAAAGATACTATGAAAACAGTGAGCTTATACAATTTTAACGCACCGCCTTTCGAGATTTCTCTTTAAACTGGATCATTCTATTCAACCAACCAATTGGTGTGGCTGCACTCAACAGCCACATCAGTTCCACGTGGGCACGAACATGAGATTGTACAAATATTGAAGCCTGAAAGGAAAATTGAAGTTATACTATCTTGACGAGTGTCATTGTTCACAGAAAACCTGAAGTTTATCCACTACCTTAGATGGATTAACACCACATGCCAAATAAATTGCTGCTGTGTTCCTAGTTGCTTGGGAGAGGTCTTTAGTCTCATACGGCAATGTTATCTGCAGACAAGGGTAAAAAAAGGCAACCAAAACATATCAACAAAAAGAAAGTACATACTGAAAGATCTGAGACTTATGTAATTACTATTATTTAAGAAAATCATAGAGTGCATATACTATGAGGATTAAAGGTAGCAAACATCTGAACTGGACCTAATGACATCACATGCAATTAAAATGTTGGAAGCTCAAAACATTCACAAGTAGATCTATAGAGTGAGAGAAAGCTAGATTTCGGAAAATTCAAGAAAAGTTTAGGGGTTATAAATACCATCCCAACTGCATCTTACTCCCAAGGTTGTTAAAATCTCGAAAGCAGATGGGTAAGTACATGTAAGTGTTAGGATACGTTTGGATGTTGCAGTTTAACTGGATTTCGGATCTTATGATTCAAATGCGTAAAAGTCAATTGATTGAGTGGTTGTCTCTACAGACATACAAATCTTTGGTAGAGCATAAAAATACTATTGATCTGGGATAAAATGTGACAAAAACAATCCTGTAAATGAAATTGAATTTGACATTTTCAAATTACATAGGACGACATGAATCTCTCTAGACCAACGTTGAAGGGGGGCAGAGTTATCATTTTGGAACCAACAAAAATAAGAAAATAGACATCCATATCAATTGAGTTTTCAACAACTATCCTTGAAGATGACACTTCATCCAAACAAGGATAAAAAAATCCCAATGTATGTGAATTTTGAAATTCTAAAATCAACAACTACAAGACTTCTTCGACATTTTTACCACCGTGTCCAAAAGCACTTTATTAACCTTGATATTTACACAACAATAGCAAAGTTGTTAATCGTGATCTTGTCAGAATAAGGTAAACATGAAACTTATCAAGAATCACAATGTCAACATGTAAATCAGCCGGTTCCTTGCAATTTTGGCCACATGTCATGGTGGTAATGTGACAAACCAACACAGGTGTATGCGGACTAATAGATTCTACGTAATAATAAGTTGTTAGAATAGGCTACATTTTCACCTTGGTTCAAGTTGCATGTT
The DNA here is from genome assembly GCA_963682175.1 of Triglochin maritima. Taxonomy (NCBI): domain Eukaryota; kingdom Viridiplantae; phylum Streptophyta; class Magnoliopsida; order Alismatales; family Juncaginaceae; genus Triglochin; species Triglochin maritima. Next base: position 36,374,550 of record OY821781.1, read on the forward strand.
TACTTGTGAATTCCATTAACTCAATTGCCAAAACAACCACTCCTACATCCATATAATACAGCATATCTATTACACCAATGGAATTAGATGAAATGCAAAAAGTCATAGAGATATCAAACATACAGCATGCAAGTCCACGATGAAGAACAGCGTTTCATAGTAATCCTGCCAATAATAAACAATCAGAACATTAACAATGTGCAAACTTATCTTCAAATGAAAAAATTGCTGATAAAAAAGCATCTCCTGCAATATTATGCAAATTAGGGGGTTTTATGCTTTTGCACCCAATCCTCCAAGAATCTTAAGTCTTAACCTTTAGAAAGTGTGATGTTAATATGAAAAACTGCTTAAGAATATTAAATCACAAACAATTGTTATTCGGTTTACCGAATCACCATTCTTCTTATTAAAACTTTACTTTCTCTTGAAGCTCTAGTATTACAATTATACCCTCCTCTTATCTCTAATGGTGTGTTTGGATAGAAATGAAGGAGAGAAAAGAAATGATTTGGAGAGAAAAGAAAAGACGAGAAGAGAAAATGTTGTCATTTTCCCTTGTTGGATAGAAGTATGTAAAGAGAGGAGAGAAAATGATTTTTTTGGTACATATTACCAAAGCAGCTATGAGTGTGTTAAACCTCCTTATTTTATTCTAGGGTATATTGGAAGATTAGGCGAGTTATAAACTTTCTCTTCATTTTTCTCCAATTTGGGAGAGAAAGTTAATGCACCAATGTGTGTAAGATATTTTCTCTCCATTTATTCCCCTCTCTTTTTCCCCCTTAAAATTCTTATCCAAACAAGAGAAACATCACTTTCTTTCCATTTCTCTTCTTTTCTCTCCATTTCTCTCATATCCAAACAGACCATAATTCTCCATCTTTTCTCTTGAGAACATAACAAAAGTTTGCAGAGACGTAATGTAATAAGTTGAATGTAGGTAAAAGTTGGACTAAAATTGAAGCTCCAAGGATTCAACTTTCAACCACTCACATGGCTCTTGGTTGGGTGTTGGTGATCTAAACAAACACCAATAAATGTTGTTCATTTAGAAATTGGCATTCTGCAAAGAAAATGAATTCCTTTTGTGAATCCTAAGTTTAGAAATCTCACCAAAATGCAACCTTAAGATGTGACTGGATGGGGAAATATATTTCCAAAGCTTATTCCATGTAATTGATTTAGGGAGCTATTATATTGGATGATCTTTTGAGTCCTAAGACCTTTAGTTTTGAAAACTCTACTTTAAGGAAGTGGATAGACTGTTTAGTACTTGATTTTGACTTCATTATTAAGTTGGAAGTGGAGAAAATTATGTAATTCTTAAAGTTTTGTAGTTTCCATGATTTTCCACTGGTTTAGACGAAAATAGGAGAAGTGGTTATGTTAATATATTTTTTAGTTAGGAACTAAATTTTCTTACTTTTCAATAGACAAATTACGTCATATCCAAAAAAATAAACGGATCATGAAAGTTCAACTTTGGAACTAGTTTCCCTACTACACGCTATTTTTTCTGCAAACCAATCTTACACGAGTCAACTTGGGATCCCCTTCTCCAACTCAAAAAAAAAATCTTTCTGAATCGGTTTATTAGAAACTAGACCTAACCGGTTGAAGTGGGAATCGGCCAAGTGACCGATCAATAGGGGGTTAAAAATCCGAAATTCCGGTTAAGTGACCCATAGACCTAGTGCTTTGACCAGTCCAATGTCCGGGCCATGTTTCAAAACATTGATTAAGTTCTAATATTTCTCCCCTAAAATCAAGTGAAGTTAAGAAAATCAAAAAACTAAACTAATTCGCCCAATTCCAACTTAAATCCAACTCAATGCTCATTATAAACCAATCACTAAAATCTCAATCTACCAAGGTATATTTTCCAAAGTTGTAATTTCATTCGGAATGTTAGTTTGTACTTCCAAAAATCCAATTAATAACTACACGTCGCTGAAACTAACACAAGACTAATAATCATCAAACATAAAGCCATCATTCTGAATACAATCCTAGCAGCCACTCGCTTCAATAACCAACACTTAAACTAACAGCCCAATTTCTCGAGGTGGAATTCTTAGTATTTGAAGCATTCCTCTAAAATCTAAAGAAACCTAAAGCGGAATCCACTCCTTGGTCACCCCAAGATAGCTCCACCACTTTCATCATAAATCAATTCAATGCCAATTAAAAAACTAACCAATAAAGTATCAACCTACTACTTTCAAGATAATTTTTCCAGAGGCACAGTTTCAAGTTATTTTGACACTCCTTCAAATTCAATTGACAACTACATGTCACTGAAACCAATACAACTAACAACCAATGCTCAGAAATGCAGGATGCGGATTCGATGCCGCTAGGCATCGCATCCGACATATGCGGGTATGCGGTTTGCGATTTAATAATTAAATAATATAATATAAATATATTAATTATAAATTATATACATATAACTAAAAATTTAGGTAAATTTTTGAATAATTTCTAAGATCAATAATTCAATATTAAACAAATCAGAATAAAAAATTAAATAAATAAACAAACAAACAAAAAATGAGTATTTTGATATGGGACCGCATCGGGCCGCATATGCGGGTCACATATGCGCATCTCCCAGCACCGCGCCTGCATCAGCGTATGCGGCCACATTCCTTAACGGAGCTTATAACCACCAAACAAAAAGCCGAGCTGACCAAACAATGCTGGGAATAAAACCCGATTGTCGAGCTACAGTTCTTAGAACTCGAAGAATTCCTCTGACATTCAAACAAACCTGAAGCGAAACCCAGTTCTTGATCGCCCCGAGGTAGTTCCCAAGATGCACCGTCCCCGTCGGCTGAACTCCAGACACCACCCTCTTCCTGCAATAGAAATCAACACAAAACCCTAAATCCAACCAAATCCGAACAAAAAAAGACGAAATTTGACGATTTTTCTCACTTTCTCGGGGGCGTGGCTGGGTCGGGAGAGGAAAGGGCGGCAGCTGAGAGGCGGCAGGGAGGGGAGGGGAGAAGGGAAGGGGAGGAGCGGATTAGGGTTTGGGGGATGCGAGGGGAGAATGCGGAGAGGAGGGAACGAGCCATTTGGGGGCGTGTGGATTAGAGGGAGGAGGTTTGAAGTAGGGTGGATGGATGATGGGTGGTGGGATGATCCTGGCCGTCCACTTGAATCTGTGATTTCTTTTTTCGCGATTTCCCCGAGTTTGAAGAGAAAACGGGAGAGAAAAAAATCGAATGTACTTTTAACATTTTAGGAGGTTATTGAGCTTTCAGAATTTGGCTTCCCAGAATTTCTTCAAAGGGGTTGTTTCATTCGTAAAAAATAGGAAAAACTTAGAAGTCCAATTTTAATAACTATAGTTTCCAGAATTTGAAAACTAAAACTCTAAAAACTCAGATTGTATTTGGATGTGTGTTTTCTTAAAGAATTTGTCCCAAGAAGTTTGTCACTCGACTTCTCCACCGTGTATTGTAAATGCACATGTGATTACCAAAAAAAAATGTGGGTCATAGGACATGTGATTGGAACAAAACATGTATTTGACCGCGTATTTTATACGTTAATGTATGAAAGCTCTCCTCATAAGTTTCTCAATAAATTGCACAAGAGAAGCGTAATTTGGGGGACAAGCATGAAAAGCTTGTCCCTCTTGCTTTTGTTGTTTGGATGTTTATACGTTACCTTTTTTTCCTTCCCGGAACAAAAATGGATGGAGAGCTTCTAAAATTTTAAGAGAACTTCTAAGAAGTGGATGTGTTAGGGTGCAACAAATTTTGGTCATGTTAGGTATGCAAGTTTGTAGTTGCAACAAATACTTTTGTTGTTTGGATGTTTGTACTTCACCTTCTTCTTCTTCTTGGAACAAAAATAGATAGAGTTTCTAAGATCTTGATGCGTCAGGGTGCAACAAATTTTGGTCATGTTAGGTATGCAAGTTTGTACTTGCAACAAACATGAAACGTCAAGTTACTTTTATATATTGAATAGACCTAACAAGTAAAACATTATGGAATTGTGTTTCGTGTCATTAATGTTTTACTGTGTCTCGGATCCTAAGATATGAAACTTGTATCTTTTCATTTAAGAAGTGTTTGATTTGATTATTGTTAAAAACTATCAATGAGTATAATGATAAAGACGATAGTTGGTTGAACATGACTTGTGCTGGAAAAGATAGCTAGTCAAACGATTATCATTGTCCCTCTTAATTGAGTGATGATATTAGTGGGCCCATTGATAGAGCAAAATTATAATGTGCACAATGTAACTTGAGTTAAGTTACATAATTATAATTAGCTTAAAGAAATCAAGAAATGAATATAATACAAAAGTGACACATTTCTACTTTGTGTATATTCTTAATATCATGAGGCAATGGACGGACACAAGTGGTACACTAACATCATTAAATGGATCGTATTTAGTTCGAGTGGAATAAAGACATTTATGCTAATTGGGTAACTATAATGTGTATCTAGATATCATTTATAGTTTGAGATATTCAGTGTTTAATATCGCTGGCAATTAGGCTTAGATCCTCCTATAGGTCACACCACAAAACTTGGAAACAAGAAGCTTGATTTTGAGTTCATAAGATGTGTCGGGTTTCATGTGAAAATGGACACTGTGGTGAATCAATATGTCATGAGAATTGACATAATCATAATCATGGATAAATTCATATGAGGTGTATATATTATGGGGTGTAACAAATTAATATTACATAAGATAATATATTACATAATATATGGATTTGCTAAAAACCCCAAAAGATCAAATTTTGTTGGATTTAAATCCAAAATTTGACAAAGGCAAAATCGGGGTCAGCACGGTAAACCGTTTAGGGTTCGGTCGACCGATGTGTCTTTGGAACGGTCAACCGAATGGGGAACGGATAACACAATTGGTTGACTGAAATTGTCTGAAGTGCCTGGACAATTGGGATCGGTCAACCGGGCTTGAATGGTCAACCAAGAGAAAATATCCAAGAGCTCTTGAGATATTTTCGGTAGACCGAACATGACACGGTTGTCCGAAGAAAATCGCCAGGAGAAATTTTGGTGAGTTAACGGTCAACCGGAGCAAGACGCGGATCGTCTGAATTTTTCCAGGGAATTTTTCTCATGTATATTTGGTTGATCGTCTAGCTCACGGTCATCCGAACATGTGTTAAAACCGAATGGTTTGGTTGACCGAGAAGAATTCGCGGTGAACCGAACAACACGATTTTTGCCTGAATTATTAAGAGAATAATTAGATCATGGGTTGGATTAATTTCAGATTTGATCAAACATTTTTTAGGATCCTTATGTGGCATTTTGGGATTAATTTTAGGAGAGAAAAACAAGAGATAATGACTAGAGAATAATTCTTGATATGGATGTTTTGGGAGCCTATAAAAGGACTCATCATCCTACTTGTTTTATTACATGCAATATAATTCTCTCTCTAATTCATTCCTTAATCACCACGAAAAAAAATTAATAGTTTTTTGGAGAAAGAAATCTCAGGAGCTTAAAGATGGGTTATTAGCTAGATTCTAAGCTTAAATAGAGATTGATTGACTAACTCATTTCTCTCTAATCTTGTTTAGAGTTTGGTGAACACTTGGAGGCGAATCGTCGGATGATTCGACGAGCAACGGAACATCGGATCTTCTGAAAAGTTTTAGAGAATCTTTGGGTATGATCCTCTCTCTTTTTTGTTTTTTTTAATATGTGTAGGAATGCATGATATTAGAATAAACATATACATGTACATAAAATCAATGAAAATATGAAATCGATCTTGTATGTTTGTATTAAAAAATTTAAAATATACACATACATAGGGACACAAAATCCTACACTTGCCTCATGTTTCCTATTGTTGCATTCGGCCAAAATGTGTCAAACCATAGCAGCAAGCAAGGACCACATCAATTCCCAACAGGGGGAGCGAAAAGATATCATGTTGATCTTAGCCATGGAGTGCTGAAGATTTGCAGATTGTGTCTCAGTAATGTCATTTGTCCGACCCTCCACCCCCTGCCAAATATCCTTTAAGTAAGCGCATTCAAAGAAAAGATGACCCAGATTCTCATTATGATGCAAGCAAAGATGACAAGTCACATCCAAGTCCGGTTGGTTTTGGCTCTCTGAGACATCGCCTCCTGAGTCGTGATGCAGTCCCATCGAGCTCTCTAGAGGGTGAACGAAGACTTTACTTTTCTCTAGGATAATTTGTAGTCTCATGCTATCTAAGAAGTCCTAGAAAGATTCCCGGATGGCCTTTAAAAGATGTCTTGGTGGCCTTACAAAACAGGAGTAAGTCATCAGCATAGGCTGGGTGGGAAACTGTCATGCAGTCGCAACACTTGAACAAGTTAATCTTGCATTATCGAACCTTCTCATCAATGTTTCTAGATAAGTTCTCCATCAGTAGGGTAAAAAAGGTAGGGAGATAGGAGGTCTCCCTGCCTTAGCCCTCGTTGTGCGCCGAAAGGATTAGTTAAGCACCCATCGACTAGCACCAAGAATGATGTGATAGTCACACATTCCATGAGAATGTTTGTTGCTCTTTGGTCAAACCCAAGATCCTCTAATGTCCCCCGAAGTACGCCACAGTCTACTGAATCGTAAGCCTTAGATATGTCCACCTTGATACAGACCCGGGGGCGCAACTAGCTCTATTGAAACCATTCACAAGTTCTGTCGCAAAATAGAAATTATCCCCTATGTAACTGTCCTTTTAGAAGGTTGTTTGGTTCGAGAAGACGATATCCTAACATATATGTATGTCTTTTTGCAATAAGTTTGGCCAAGATCTTATAGGATCCGACACTTTTGTCCCTCATGCACTCTTAACTTCTAAGTTTGCTCTTGTACCTGTACCTGCACCACTGGTGCTTGATTGACATCATATCATGCATACATTTGTGTCTTATATTCTTTATCTTTCACCTAAAAATGTTGCGTCACGAGTTTTATGTTTGAGTTTCAGTAATAAACATGATTGAGGAGAAGATGCATAAAAGGACCTAAAAGCATGAAAAAGGAATGAGTTGAGAGACTTAGGGACTAAGATGTAAGGGAGAAAGACCTGAATGTAAGCCCAAATGACCAATGAGCAAATGAAGAAACTTCACACCATCATGAGGAGTATTTTGGTAATTAAATTCGGGCCGACACTCCTATAACCGATCTGAGTGCACCCCGTGTGAAGAATTGAAGACATAAAGAACATATCCAAAAATGGGTCGGATCCGGGAAAAAGTGATCTCCAATTGGCGGTTCAAGACCGTTAATTAGTGGTTTGTTTGTCTCCGAATCCGACCCGGTTTCTCCAGGACATGGGTTATGTGTTTATGTGTATTTTGGTAAGGTTTTATTAGTCCAACATCGGGGGATTGTCCCCAATTAACTTTTTCTATGGATATAAATAAAACTCCTCATTTTGTAATCACATATTGCTTGGTGGCATTCTCTCTACTTACAGTAAAAGCTTTGAGGCAAAACTCAAGGTGGAGAAGAATGTCACTTGCAATGTGAGTCATGTTAATAAAATATTGTTTCTTAGTTTCTTTTAATAGTGTCTTGTCTTTTAATTCTTGCATGCTTCTTTAGTTTAGTTTCCCTTCATTTAGCTTCTTTAATATTCTTGTTTGCTTAGTTTAATTGTCTTTCATTAGAATGTTCATTTCGTTAATGTAGTTTGTAGTGTAATGATTAGTGAGTAGTTTCATTCCCTTTTGGGGGTGAAGTTGATGCTTTATACATGCAAAAGAGAATGAAATTGAATGTTTTGTATGAAATGTGTTGATATACATAAATGTATGCTTACTTGTTTAGGATAGAACTTGTAACTTGATGAGTTTTGCCACAAATATTAGACACCTCTCATGCTTGTTTAAGTTCTGAAATAACCAACTTGTATATGTGAATGTTAATCAACTAGGTTAGTGAATGAATTGATAGGTTTTGTCATAACCTTTAGATACTTCCTATACATGAAAATACTACCTACATTTGTGCCTATTGAATGCATTCTTCATCATCTTTTTACATGTGTGCACACACTCCACCCCTTAGGGGTTTTCCATTTCTGATTTTCAGCTTTCTTATATTAGTCAATTTAATTTTATCTTGTCTCATGTTTTCATCTTCTTTGTTTGTTTCGTGCTAACTTAGCGTAGTCACTTTAGTGTAGTCACAACTTCTTACCCTCTTTTTCCACTTGCCTTCGAACAAATCAGAGTCGACACACCTCCCTATGGATCGACCCGTATTTGACACTGCTTCAACGCGGCCGCGCACTTGCGGTTATTTTAAAACGTTTAAACAATGCTCCCATAGCACCAGCTTTTGCGTTTGTGTCTGGACCTATGTTAGCACTCTCATCACCTACCATCCACACCTTTCTCCCAGTTCAGAGCCTAGCCATGCTCCTGTCCCCATGCAGGCTCATGTGATCACCTCTTCCTTAGTCGACTCCATGCATGCGTCATTAATGCGTCTCATGTCCTACCCTGTGGTCGCCCCTCCCTTGGTCGTCTCTGTGGGCGCGCCATTAATATGTCTCATGTCGTGGCTAGATTTTGTTGCACGTTTATGTCTGCTTCTGCCTCCTTCCACACTACCACACTTGTCACTGTCTTGGCAACATCCTCCCACGTCTGACAGTCTCACGTGCTCTGCCTCGTCAGGTGTCTCCTCGAGCATGATGGCTCCCCTTGGCCAGCATGCTCGTCGGCCACCTTGACATGCCTCCCTTGTTTGCTGCTTTAGTCTGATGGCATGTGGTCATTTTGTGACGACACTTCTCCATTTAGTGCCCAAAGCACCTACAATTTGAGCATTTTAAAGGTGGATGGATATAAGTCAACAATATGTCTAAGATCTCCTTCTCAAAAGCATTTTCCGTTAAAATCTTCACCGTCGTTGGAAACTATTTACCACCATCCATAGCAATAAAAAGTTTGGCGTTCGACCCTTCTCCCCTCAAGGTGAGGGAATCCACCTTACTCAGTCATTTTAGCAAAGAACCCACTCGACTAAACGTCTCCTTATCCCAAAGATGGCTAGGGAAAACTGGGGGTGTAACCCATATGGGTACCACCTTTGGTGTCCTCTCTTCCAATGCTTTGGCTTGACTCCACAACCTAACAAAGGTGAATACCCCAAGTATGAACTGATCCCCCATGTCCAACACCCGTTTGAAATCCTCGTCACCCTTGAAATGAACATAAAACACCTCATTGTGTCTTTTTCACACGTCAAAATCTCTGATTGGCCTCCACACCCTTTTGATGTAGCCTGTCATTTGCTGCTTGTACAACTTGTAGGATTTCGTGTCCCTATGTATGTATATATTTAAAAAAAATTAATACAACATACAAGATCGATTTTCATATTTTCAATAAATTTTATGTACATAGTTTTGTGATTATTCTAATAACATGCAATCCTACATTTATTAAAATAAATCACAAAGGTAGAATCATACCTAAAGGTTCTCTAAAACCTTCTTGAAGATTCGGAGTCGCGTTGCCCGTTGAATCGTCCATGGATTTGCCTCCGAGTGTTCACCAAATTCTAAACAAGATTAGAGAGAAATGAGCTAGCCAATCAATCTCTAACAATGTTTAGAATCTAGCTAATAACTCATCTTTAAGCTCCTGAGATTCTTATCTCTAAAACTTAAATTTACTAAGAGATTTTCGTGGTGATTAGGGAGAGATTAATGAGAGAAAGAATTTTTGCATTAGTTATTAAACAAGTAGGAGTAGGGGTCCTTTTATAGTCTCCCAAAACACCATTATCAAGAGCTATTATTTAGCCATGATCTCTTGCTTATTCTCTCCTAAAATTAATCTCTAATTTCCACATAATCACCCACAAAAATGTTTTAATTAAATCTGGAATTAATTCACCCATTATTTAGTTAATCTCTTAATAATTCAGGCAGAATCGTTATTGTTTTGGTAGACCGAGTATTATTCGGTCAACCGAACCATTCGGTTATAACACGTGTTCGGTGCACCGTGAGCTAGACGATCGACCGAATCCTTATGAGAAAAATTCCCTAGAAGAATTCAGACGAACCACGTCTTTTACTCGGTCTACCGTTGACCCACCAGAATCGCTCCTGGGACATAGTCATCGGATGACCGTGTCACCTTCGGTCTACCGAAATTACCTCTTCTCAGATGACTGTTTCCAATCGGTTAACCGAACCCGATTGTCCAGGCACTCTAGACAATCTCGGTCAATCAATTGTGTTTACCCGTTCCCTATTCGGTTCACCGATCCGAAGATACCTCGGTCGACCGAACCCCGAACGGTTCACCGTGTTTGACCCCGATTTTGCCTTTGTCAAATTTTGGATTTATTTCCAACAAAATTTGATCTTTTGAGGTTTTTAGCAATTCACATCCTATATATATTATCATATGTAATATTAAATTATTACACCACATAATATATACACCTCATATGAATTTATCCATGATTCTAATTATGTCAATTCTCATGACATATTGATTTTATTCATTCACCACATGTGTCATATTTTCATATGAAACCCGACACACCATATGAACTTAAAATCAACCTCTTATTTCCCAGTTTTGTGGTGTGACCTATAAGAGGATCTAAGCCAAAATGACAGTAATATTAAACAGTTAATATCTCAAACTATAAGCGGTATCTAGCTACACATTATAGTTACCTAATTAGCATATGTGTCTTTGTTCCACCCGAACCAAAACACGATCCATTTAGTGATGTAAGTGCACCACTTGTGTCCGTCCCTTGCCTCATGATATTAAGAATATATACAAAGTAGAAGTGTGTCACATTTGTATTATATCCATTTCTTGGTCTCTTTAAGCTAATTATAACTATGTAACTTAACTCAAGTTACATTGTGCACATTATAATTTTGCTTTATCAAGGGGCTCACCAATATCATCACTCAATTAAGAGGTGCAATGATAATCGTTTGACTAGCTATCTTTTCCAACACAAGTCATGCTCAACTAACTATTGCCTTTATCACTATACTCATTGATAGCTTTTGACAATAATCAAATTAAGCACTTCTTGAGTGAAAAGATATAAGTCTCATATCTTAGGATCCAAGACACAGTAAAACATTAATGACACGAAACACAATTCCATAATGTTTTACTTGTTAGGTCTATTCAATATATAAAAGTAATCTTTTCCTCTTTTATATACTCGTGTCGTCAATTATTTGTAGAGCTACAACAATCGATGACCAACACGACAATCTTACCTCGGTGATTAATATTCCATGTTAATTACCATGATTGTGAATAACTTTTGATTTTATGTAAACCATTATCTTTTAGAGCTCTACGGTTAAGGACCAAGCGCCTCTTCCTTAACACTTCCAAAAGACGAATACCATAATCAAGGAACAAAATGTTTGCACATTCAATTCATAAAAATTGACATATAAAAGTAAAACTTTTAGAACACATTCTTTTCACAACTCCCCCACAAACTTGAGCTCCACTGTTCCTCGCCATTTCTTCCGAGCCCTGCATTGGATCTCCTCCCCAATCAGCGCCACCACCTCCCCATTCACCTCAATTGGTGGAAAGAACCGCAAAGAACAATTTTCCTCCTTAAGTCCATTCCTCAAGGTGTCTGCGAAGGACCGCCCCCCGCTATGAACGACCATGCTAGTCTCCTTACCTACGCCTTTCTTCAACATCTTAGCAAACGTTTTGTCGACCCTGCTCCCTCAGACCCCCGACTAGACAGAGGAGGGCCACTCGTGAAGAGTGGAGACCCGCTCGGTCCATTTCCATCAGCCATGGAGAGGGCCAGGATGAAGGTTTCCCAAAAAGCTCAAAGTCGCCGAAAGAGAGAGAGAGAGATTGGCTTGTCCTTCCTCGCTCCTTCATGTTTTCTACTTTTCTCCTTCCCTCCATCGCACACCAAAATGCATCATCTCATTGGGATCCATTTTGCTTTCCTTGCACTACAAACCAAGATGCCTCATCTCCTAAGGATCTGTTTCGTCTTGTTCCATCGACGAGGCGAGATGGTCAGGCCGAACCAAATGTGGCTATTGGTTGATGATGAAGTGGATTTGGTGTCATTTTGGGCATTTGATTAGTAGCATATCATGCATCATATTCATGCTATATATCATTTATTTTACCCCAATATTGTGCTACTCGAGTATTTCTTGAAGTGTTTCAGGAGTTAGGTAATAAAGAAGAGGAATGAAGCAAAAAAGACCTAAATGTAATAATAATGGACTTAATTGAAAACTTTTGGACCCATTTGTAATGCACAATGACTAGACCGCAAATCAGGAATGACCCAAGAGAAAACTCGAAGGGACCTGATGGTAAAGAACAAAATGTTGTGCCACATGACTTGAATCAGATTAGTATTTCTCTAATTAAAACCAAATCGGGTCGAAATAGTGGACTAGAGCTTCACCACTTGTGCCAATCAAAGAAATACAACATCAGACCTACTTGATCCACCCCTGAGGGATCAAAATGGTCCACATGTTCTCAAATTTTGGTCGTAGGTCGGGTATTCGGGTCAGAGCATTCCAGGACCATCAGATGTGATTTAGAGTCGTCCGATTATTTTCAGATGAATCTTAACCATGTATTAGTCTATATATACCATTGTAATCCATTCTCCCCCACTTCTTCTTGCTTCTCCATTAGTTTTAGGTTTTACTTTGCTGCTCATTAGTGTAAGAGGAGAAGAAGGAGGAGCTTTGTAATTTTTTCATTTCAAGTTAGTTGAATCTTGTTCTTTCCATTAATGTCTTTACTTTGATGTTGTTGTTTGCTTAATCTTCATTTTCTTCATTTCCATTATGAGTTTATGTTGTTTGTATGTTTTCTTTAGTCTAGATATGAGTACGGAGTAGTCCAACCCCATTTAGGGGGCTGGAGAAGAAGGTGATGTGATTATGTGATGTATGAAGTGTGTGTGTTAATATTAATCTTTTGAGCCTTGCAATATTTCCATAACCATCTAATGAGATTTCACTCTTATCTTTGATGTGCTAATGCTCTTGAGCGAAGCTTAGCACATACTTAGATTAGTGAGTCTATTTTATGGGGAATGATGATGTGATGATAAGAATGGAGTGGAAGAAGGAAACAAGACATGTGCATGCATGTGCTCGTGTTGGCTTTATCCTAATTATTGTCTTGTATGTTTTAATGATTGTGATAAATCTTATTCATGTGGAGACATAGTTGGATTTGAGTCATGATTCATGTGAACATATTAGCTTTATTTCAATTATTGTCTTGTACGTTTTATCTTATTTCATGTGGAGACAAAGTTGGAGTTGAGTTTTATGGATTTCATGTATGACCTGTTTTGATGAGCACATTTGAACATATACACATACACATTTTCGTATTCGCTTTCTCTCTCTACCCCCTAAGGGGTTTAGTTTTGATTGTGTTGTTTTCCGATTTCCTACGTGTCGTAGTGTAATTTGATCGCATCTCTCTCTCTCTTCTTCTCCCCCACTCAAGTATCGTGAATCCGACTTGCGTGCACTCCCTGTGGACCGACCTATACTTGCCTCCGCTCAAAACTGAATGATCTTGATGAAAAATAAAAAATCTTCCGACTTGTTTGGTAAAAAGTCGACTTGAACTTGAAAAAGTGAGGCTCGACTTGAGTTTTTTTTATCATTCAATTTATATATGTTTCTTTGTATTTACTAATAATATAGATTAATACTGAGACTCAAAGTTTTAGTTTAATTCAACTCCTTTACACCCCTACCTCCAACTGAGTCAAATCGAATATGGATTCAACCCGAACCCACACGAAATCTACCACCCCACTCAGTTTGCGTTTGGTAACCTAATTATTCATGGATTCTTGGAATGGATGCCAAACAATGTCTTGGTTTATTTGGTTTTTTTAAAGAACCTTGCATTTTTTCTGTGAAACCCGCTCTCACACCTACACAATATCCCTAAAACCAATTCTACCCCGTATTCCCAGATTCTCCAAGCCTACGAACATGATCAACCTTGGTTTTGTTCGTCGAAACGGAGAATAGTGAAAAACAAACCAAGTATGTACTTCAGTTCAGAAGGATGAACAACATTTTTGAAATAAAAGGAACCAATCAGAAGTTTTAAGGAGAAATCGGTAAGATCTCGTTTGGGTAACTAAATGTTTCAAATCTTTAATTTCAAAAATGTATTTTTCAAGTTGGCATCTAATTCAAATAATGTGTTCTGAAAATACATTATCATACATGATAAATGTGTTTGGCTAAAAAACTTGTTTTTCGTACAATCAAAGGTTTTGTGAGAAATAGAGAAGAAAGAAGAGACCCAACATATTTGAGACAAAAAAGAGGTTCAAAAAACACGTTTTCAGCAGAAAATGCAGATTTATGATGTATTATTCAGATGATCCAAACATCCCCGTAAGATTGAAATTTGTATTTTTCTGAATAATACAATTTCCTTTAAAACCATGGTACTTGAGGCTATCCTAACAAATCATAAATATAAGTCGAACGAAACGCAATAGGGTGTAAACGAGTCGAGCAAAAATTTCTAGCCTGAGCTATTAACCTATATTATTACCAAATACAAAAATAATTACAAATAGAGCAATAAAAAAATCGAGTCGAGCTTCAATTTTTTCGAGTTCGAGCAACTCAATTACCGAACCAAGTTGGAAGAATTTTTTTATTTTTTATCAAGATCTTTCATTTTCATGCTAAACTGTAGTCGAACGTTTCGACAATTGACGACCTTAAAAAATAGCAGACTTAAAATGCAACCTCAGTCCACCACCAACCTCTAAGGGCTACGTTTGGATGACAACAAATTGAACGTGTTTTTCCAAAAAAACGAGACTGTTGATGACACGACTTTTGATGAGATTTCTTAGGACCATAAGTGGATTGTTTGGCTTCCAAAAACACATTTCAGTTTTTGGATGTCACGTCGTTTCGAAAAGACGAAAAAACCATTCCCTTCAATTTAAGTCATGAGTATTAGTCTCCAAAAGTTGACGGCAGAACTTGTAATTTGACAATCATATAAGACCCGAAAATTAAAGTCAATGCAGTGGGGACCACTGAAAAATTGGAAAAGCTGGGTTCACCAAGTTCTTGCTTTGTAGTCTTAAATTCCAAAAATTGAGTTGTATTTTTACAAAAAAACACAACCCAGGGAATCATGTTTGGGTGGTAGTTTTTGATAAACCAGTTTCTGCAAAAAAAAAAAAAAGGTTCATTTTTTGGCCATCCAAACGTAGCCTTAGATTTACTTACCAAACGCTACAAATTTACTTACCCACCAATACCCGGCCGGGTGAGAAATCCTCGAATTCCCACCCACTCTCCCTCAGACACTCAACTCACCTCGAACTCATCGACCGCTCCTCCTTAACCTCCCATTCGTTCCCTTTCTCTCTTCCATCCATTCCGCCTCACACCTCCCAAACCTTCCCTTCCAGATCCGCCGATCCACCTCGATTTCCCGCGGATTCGCGATCATGGACGCCGTCATGGCCCGGACGTCTCTCGGATCCGCCCCTGCGCCCGTGAGTCGCCCGCATTTCGGGGTTTTAGGGAGGTTTTGGTGGGATTGTGGGGGGTTTTGTGATGAGGAGTGGTGAATTGGTTGTGAAAGTTTTGTTTTGTTTTGTTTTGATTCGGTTTTGTGATGAGGAGTAGAGGTTTAGTTTAGTTGCGTAAAGTTCAGTGTTTTTTGTTTTGTTTTGTTTTGGAATGATGTAGTTGAGTTTGATTTGGTTTTTTAATTAGGAGTGGAGGATTAGTTGTGAGAAGTGGTGTGCGTTTTGTTGATTTCATTTGATTTACTGGAGGTAGTTGATAGTAGAGTTTGATTTGGTTTTGTGGTTAGGAGTAGAGGTTTAGTTTAGTTGCATGAAGTTCAGTGTTTTTTTTTTGTTTTGGAATGATGTAGTTGAGTTTGATTTGGTTTTGTAATTAGGAGTGGAGGATTAGTTGTGAGAAGCGTAATGTGTTTTGTTGTTTTGCTTTGATTTCATTTGCTTTGATTTACTGGAGTGGTTGATAGTAGAGTTTGATTTGGTTTTGTGGTGAGGAGTAGAGGTTTAGTTGCGAGAAGTTCAGTTTTCTTTTCCCGTAATGATGTAGTTGAGTTTGATTGGGTTCTGTAGTTAGGAGTGGAGGATTAGTTGTGAGAATTGTAGTGTGTTTTGTTTTGTTTTGTTGTTTTGCTTTGATTTGTTTTAATGGAGGTAGAGGATAGTGGAGTTTGATTTGGGTTTGGAAGCTAGGAGCTGAGATTTTGTTGTGAGAAGTTCAGTGTTTTTTTTTGTTCGATTTAGTGGAGGTCGAGGATAGTGGAGTTTGATATGGTTTTGTAATGAGGAGCAGAGGATTATATGTGAGAAATTTAGCGATTTACTGTTTCAACAAATTTTTGTTTTGTTTTTTGGGTTTAATGTAGTGGAGGTCGAGGATGGTGGAGTTTGATTTGCTTTTTAATTAGGAGTAGAGGATTGTATTTACAAAAAATAGTGTATTTACTGTAAAAAACAAACTTTTGTTCTGTTGTTTTTGTTTAATCTAGTGAAGGTCAAGGGTAATGGATTTTGATTTAGTTTTGCATGACTACAGATTGGTTGTAAGGGTTACATGTGAACTTTATCGTGTTGGTTTGAGGTAGTGAAAGTTGAAGATAGTGGAGTTTAATTTAGTTTTATAATGAGTAGAGGCCAATTAGTGGTAAGAAGTTTAGTGTGTTATATTTTGCTGTTTTGGTTTGTTCTAGTGGAGGTTAAGGATAGTTGAGTTTTCATTTGGTTTTGCTATGAGTAGAGGATTAGTTGTAAAAAGTTCACTGTGTGTTGTTTTGACATAGAAGAGGATGGTGGAGTATTGATGATTAACTGTAAGCAGTGTAGTGTCTTTCTTGTTGGTGTTTTTGTTTGATCTAGTAGACAGTGGAGTTTGATATGGTTTAGTGATGAGGAGTAGAGGGTTAGCTATAAAGACTATAGTTTATTTCACATTGTTGCTTGCTTCGGTTTGGTTAACAAGAGCTCCAAGACACCGATAAAAAAAATAAAAAAATAAAAACAAGAGCCCCAGGATGGTGGGTTTAATTTGGTCATGTAATGAGAAGCAGGGAAGTAGAGGATTTGGTGTAATAAGTAAAGTGTGCTTTTTGTTATTTTGTTCGGTCTAGAGGAGGACGGTGGAGTTTAATTTGCCTTTGTGGAGAGCAGAGGATTAGTCGGTGATGTTTTTGCTTTGGTCGTGTCTTGATTCATCATTTTGTTTCTTCTCACTCACGTTGAACACAATTTTTTCTCTGCAGGGTCTATTTTTGTCACCTGCAAGGGGGATAAAGGCTTCACAGTGTAGCTTTATGCTGGGCAATGCCGTGAACTTTCCAAAACTCCTCCATGCTAGTCAGAGATCTGCTTGTGTTAATAGAAAGGCTAAAAGATGTGGAGGTGCTCTTGGTGCAACTTGTCGGGATGAAAAGATCCTCGTGGCTAATAGAGGTGAAATTGCTGTGCGAGTGATTCGAACTGCTCATGAGATGGGGATACCATGTGTTTCTGTTCACTCCACAATAGACAAGGATGCACTCCACGTAAGGCTTGCAGATGAAGCAGTTTGTATTGGTGAAGCCCAGAGCAGCCAATCGTAAGAGACTATCATTTGTTTAGATATTGTTTGAGTTTTGACAATTTATGCAATTGAAATTATTTATGTACCATGGTTTACTGTCTCAAAACTCAAAAGTGATCCATGCTATTCTTCGTTAGTATTTCTTGTCAGGAGCATCTTAGGGTCCAGGAGCACAAACACTTCAAATCGGTCTTTGTATTTGTTTCATACCCCTACAAGACATGCACCCGATACATGTTGGATACATCATTTGGTGTGTTTTCGGAAGTTGGGGTATTTTACAAGTTTGTACAAGGTTGAACACTATACTAGTGCGTGGACACGCTAAGAAACATCTGAACCTGACAATTTATGTGATTTTTGACTTTTGGTTTTAGTAAAGTCAACCTACCTGATTTTACATGCGGTAAAGTTATGATTCTTCAAGAAAACAATCAAAAGGCTAATCCTCTTCGTTTTGAATTAGAAAACCTTAATGCAACAAGAAATTATCACCCAGCCATTGCTCCCTCCACCCTGCAGCTGGTAAACCGACATCCAGTCTGATTATCAATTTGCTGTTAGCCTACTCCATTCTCCTTAAAATTTGGCAATTTCTATTTATTTTTATCACTTTGAAGCAAACCACCTAGTTTGCTCCATCTTGTCCCCTCATACCTTGTCTTTTTTTGCCTCAAAGGTGAACTGTTCATGTTAATTTATTATCTTGTTCTTCATTTCTTTGCCTTTATTGTGTTCATTCTTAAGGTTTTTCTTTGAAATTTTACATAATGATTTTATGTAATCTATTAAAGGTTGAAATTTCTGAAATAAACATAAGAAAACTAATGTTACTAAATATAGTATTTTTTTATCATTTAAATATAGTATTTAAAGTCATATCCATGCGTTGTCTTGCCTGATATAGTTTTTGCTATATCTCCATATTCACATAGTGTCGTATGCTGCCTGGCTGGGGCTCATTTCTGTGTAGCATTATTTACATGCCAATTAACCTTAACATTTACTCACCTATCCAAAAAATAAAATTATTATTAAAATCTCAGCATTTACTCTTGGTTCTTGATTCCCTGGGAGGTGCTGCTCTTGTTAACCACTTAACTGCAGGTTGGTGACTGGTTATAGAGCTTTGGTGAAGTTGACTGTTCATTTGATGGATTTTATGATTTGATTAAATTTTAATGGCAAGGCTTTTGGGGTTCGGATGCCCACTTTTATCATTGGACTTCTTCTTTGGATTTCCTTCCAAAATAATAGTATATTTTGCTTCAATACGTACACCTGCTTCTTTTGGGATTTGGACTACTTTACATTTCAGAATGTTTTTGTTAGGTATCTGCTGATTCCAAATGTTCTATCTGCTGCTGTTAGCCGTGGTTGCACTATGCTTCATCCAGGCTATGGTTTCCTTTCAGAGAATGCTACCTTTGTTGACATGTGCAGAGAGCATGGAATAAACTTTATTGGGCCTAATGTAAGTAATCCATCAAAGGGAAGGTTGTTATGTCAACCGATGAGCACTCATTCTCTTTTTTCGTTCAATTCGAGCACAAATAGCCTATTCTTGGGCAAAAATACTTCCTTTTCATGGGCCAGTGGGCATTGAATCATGGACATTATGTAGTTCTCTACAATCTTTACAGGCAGATAGTATCCGTGCTATGGGTGACAAATCAACAGCTAGAGAGACAATGAAGAAAGCAGGAGTTCCAACTGTGCCCGGAAGCGAAGGGTTGTTACAGGTGATTCATGAACTTTCAACTGAATAATAAGTAATCATAGTTCAGTTTTTTTATAACAATTTTCAATTTGTATTTGCAGTCAACAGAGGAGGGTATCAAGATTGCAGAAGAAATTGGTTATCCTGTAATGATTAAGGTACCTTCTCTAAATATGAATTTTTTTCCTTCTTTATGCCAATCGTAATTTCATGTAGGTCCTGCATGTTTTTATTCCTGATTTTAAGGGATAGAATTACCCAAAGCATTTAAACTCCTTGTTAATAAAACTTGCAATGCCCAAGGTGGCAAGGTAGTTGCAATCAGGAGATACAGGATAGTAAGGTCAGAAATACTCCAGATAATTATTTATTTTGATGAGGCCCTTTTCTAAGTTGTGAGACTGTGAGTACCACGAGTCATTGACTGTTCTGTTGAAGTGATTTGTATGATTTTAGATATTGAATTATTATTTTTTGTATGCAACAATATAATGTCTTACGACATCTCAAGGGAATTAAGTGTCTTTTCCATTTGCGGAGAACATTAAATGGATATTTTGTGCCTACTGACAAATAAAAATTCAATACAATAATGATAATGGTTATACTTCTTTTGCAAAAACCCAAGATTCAACGAGATACCAAAAAAAGCCATATGGGTTATATAAAACATTTACCCACATTTTTTTTGTCAGTAACATTTACCTCACATAATCCATTGAGACTCCACACGACTCTTTCAGAACATATGTTGAAATGGTTGACATATAAGGACTAGTTTGGATTACTGATTCATATGGTACTGCAGTCTGTTGCAGTCTGCAGGAGAGCATGTTGGTAATAGAAATTACATATAACTTCACAGTTCACACGAGGGTTGTTGGATCACTAAATACTTGAATAGGTGCTCTACGGCCTCTAAAAATAAAAGAATTTGGTGAGTTACTCCATTCCTCTTGGGCATTCTATAGACCTATTAAAGTTCTGTAAGCGTTGACAAATGGCCGCATCTTCTTCTGCCCATAAGAGTGGTTATTTTCACTTTGACTCCCTAGTGGACTTTGGCATCACTGGACCCAGGTTAGATTGTCCGAGAGAACCCATCAATCTTAACATTAGGGATCTTTTGACATCAATCTTTTTGTTCTGATAAAAACTGATGATTGGGTGGCTTATATTCCTATCAGGGGTTCTGGAGAGCAACAAAACCTTTGGTTTGTGTACCAAGTGAGGATGGGGTTTGTTTGATTTGATATTTCACCAATGTTTTCATTCGGGTATCAATCTTGATTACTTTCTAGTCTGCCTCCTTACCAATGCTTCTAACTGTTTTTAGTTTCAATATCACGAATACTTAAAATTTCTGACTGATTAAAAAGGTTCAGCTTGTGCTGTTATATTTAAGCATTTTATAACTTTTTATGCGGTCTGCAGGCAACTGCTGGTGGTGGAGGACGTGGAATGCGTCTAGCAAAAGAGCCTGATGAGTTTGTGCGTTTATTACAGGTGTTGTCTCAAATTGAAACTTATTCATTTCAAAGTTTGTGCTGATAAGCTACAACATTTCATGGATGTCATGATTTTCCTATAATTTTTTTGTTTGAAATTTATCTCTGCATTTTGCAGCAAGCAAAAAGTGAGGCAGCTGCTGCTTTTGGAAATGATGGAGTTTACTTGGAGAAGTTTGTCGTGAACCCAAGGCACATTGAATTTCAGGAAAGCTTTGGTTTACTCTTTTAGTGAATTCCTTTGTGTTTCTCCCTATTATAGAATAGCTCTTGCAACAGAACATTGAGCGCGTTTACCGATAGATATCATCTATTGGAAAATATTTCTGTAAGATGATAAGATCAATGCCAATTATCTGAAAGCAAAACAAAAGGTAACAATCACCAACACCTCATATTAAAAACAATTTATCAATGTATAATCTTTTATAGAAATCTGTTATGATTGAAATCAAAGAGAGCATAAGTGGTAGTGGTTGCCCTTCACCAAGATAAAATTGTGTAACAGTGGAATAAGGGTGAACATCTGACGACGAAGAAATAGGTCAAAACTCAATTGAAGCTGATTACCATTTTATCTTCTTCTTGACATTCATTTATTTTGTTTTCCACTAATTTTTTATTGTTTTAGCGATAAGTGGACTTCGTATAATGTCACCAAGTATATCTATATATTGCATCCAATCAAATATTGGCAGTCCAGTTTACCTACTCTTGAAAAACATTTATGTCCATTAACCACAAATCATCAGTCTCATGGGGTCTATATTCGTTTGCAGGTTCTGGCGGACAAGTATGGTAATGTTGTTCACTTTGGTGAGCGTGATTGCAGTATTCAGGTATTCCTTAGAGAAAAAACATGGTATTGATGTTGTTAATTATATGTGATTGTTAAACTGACATACTGGTCTTTAAGGTTTGATTTGATACTATAAAACATGATGCTGATCGAGACATTAAAAGATGCAGAGCACTTAAAACTTTAGAAATTGGACTAGTGGATTAACCTGCCCTCCGGGCTTATTGTATCTTCGTTGAGAAATTAGAAGCAACCTTCTACATCCCAATTCTTCCATTTACCCCATCCTAGCTTCGTCAATGCGAGTTGAATGCCTAGTACTACTGCGGATTTCTACCTCAGGGGAAAAACCCAATCATTTTCTATTGTTTTGTTAAGGCGTTATTTTCTAAAAAATTGAAGTCATAACTAGCTGTCAGATTATATGCTTCAAAATTTGAATGATGGATAGTTGAATACAACAATATGTATAAAGTTATTTAGCGTCCTGAGCAATGTCAATGGGTACCTTGATCATCCCAATCAAGCATGTACAATTTTCCTTGTCACATTAGTACTAGTTGGTTTCCATTTGATACTTCAGGCATTGTATCCGATAGAAACTACGAACTAAGCATATCAGATTGATATATCGTTTTCTCCAAAGCAAAGTCCTGCCAAGTTGTCAGACAATATGGCAAAAATTTGTATGATAGTTTCAGCAATCTGTGTAAGTCTTGCTTAGCTCCCTGAACAAACTTCTTTGAACATAATAATTCCAGAGTCATCACAATAGTGGGAATGAAAACCAGAAGTATACACCGATAAAAACAACAGAATGTTCCATGTCTTGTTTCTGTTCTTCATGATTCCCAGATTCCCCTTTAAAAGTGAATTGCCCAAACTATTGTGAACCCTTGCTGCTGTTGGTAGAGAAGGAATCAGAAACTACTTGAAGAAGCACCATCTCCTGTCTTGACTCCTGAACTCAGAAAAGCCATGGGAGATGCAGCAGTTGCAGCCGCCGCATCAATTGGATATATAGGTGTTGGAACTGTAGAATTTCTCTTGGATGAACGTGGTTCCTTTTACTTCATGGAGATGAATACTAGAATCCAGGTACGGCAGATTTCAGAAACTTGTGCCTTGCTGCATTTTTTATAACATCTTTCTGAGTGTAATGAATTCCATTTCCATCTTAACAGGTTGAGCATCCTGTTACAGAAATGATTTCTTCGACAGATCTAATTGAGGAGCAAATTCGTGTAGCACTTGGAGAACATATCACATACAAGCAGGCATGTGAATTCATCATTACTTATCATAATTTTCTTGATTATAGTTATAAACCATCTTGGGGGTTTTCAGGAAGATATTGTACTCAGAGGGCATTCAATTGAATGCCGCATCAATGCTGAAGATGCATTCAAAGGATTTCGGCCAGGACCTGGTATGCTTGACTTTGTGTAATATGCATGCATTAAACCTGTGTGACTGTCCTTTTATTTCTTCATAGTTATAACTTGTATAATTTTGTTATACTTCTGTCTCCTGGCCTATCGGGGTTTCTGTTCATTCAGTTTTATCTTCAATTCGGACGGGTTGAGGAAAATTAGCTTTTGCCTAGGAACTATAAATGAATAAATGATGCTTTCCACATGTTATTCAGTTACTCTATAGTCTATATTGTTCTTAAATTTGGTACTTTTGATGAACTAAATTCTCACACTTCTTTCTGAAGCAAAGATAATCCTTTTACAACTTCCAAGTCCTGTTGGTTTCTTTAGTAATTGAAATTATTTATGTTCCTCTAACTATCTATCTTTTGGAGGTACATTGTGCATCTTAAATGATTTTATTCTGTTGCCTATGTTGGCAGTCAATCAGTGGTACCTGTGTCTACATCATTTACGTTCTTATCCAATCATTTTATCTGCAGGGAGAATAACAACATACTTGCCATCCGGTGGTCCTTTCGTAAGAATGGATAGTCATGTTTATCAAGATTATGTAGTTCCACCTAACTATGACTCCCTCCTAGGAAAGGTAAGCATACTTTGGTTGCCATGCTTCTCTTTGAATGTAGTCATGTTAAGAGCAGGAGTGAACTGTAATTTTGTTATGTTGATAGTTTTACTTCAATTTTTTTATAAAGAATTTAACTTTTAGGTGACTTAAGTAGTAAAGTGATTTGGTTAAAGCTACGGATTGTTGCTTTTATACTAGCTTAAGAAAGAACCTCTCCCTAGAATTAAGGGCTTTGCCTTCCATTAAAGTGAAAAGGCCCAAGAGATAATAAATATACAGCAGTCCTTTTTTCATGACTAACCACTCTTAGTGCATGTTAATCTTTTATTCAACAATTCATTAAGGAAGAACTGGATCACATGAAAGAATAATCATCTGAAAAATGGAGCTCATGATTTATGATCAGTAATTTGATTCCATTGCTGAGGAAGAAGTGGTGAGTATTGGAGAGAAGGTGGGGGATGGGAGATGGGAGATGGCAGATGGTTGATCTTATTTGCTGGTAGTTGGCCATCAAAGGAATCCATAACAAGCCTTTTTACCTTCTCTTTCATGTTAGCTTGCTGTAGAGAGGCTAGGGTTGTGGACTAATCTACTAGTTTTCTTTTTCCTGAGAGGATTCAGTGGGCTTAACTGCAGAATCCTTAGTAGCGTTTTCTTGATCTTTTATAGGGCACAAGAGCTTAGAAAACCAAACAAAGAAAGCAGAAATCAAAAACAAAAAAGACGGAGAAGAAATCCATCACACCATACATAAGCGATTTGTCCAAAATATACCCACAAGATGTGGGGTATACCAGGAAAAAAACTCACTACCACCCCTATAAAAACAGGAATATAGTTTGTAAAACAGAAAATCCGCTGATATCCCCGAAACTTGTAGCCAAAAATATGGCCCGAACTGTCTTTTTCCAAATCTCCTCAAGTACAAAAAGAGGAAGAATAGCGTTGAATGCTAAAAGAGGAAGATTAAGTAAACTTCTACATGCCTAATATCGACCCAAATGAGAATATCAGCTCCAAGTCAGGATCTAGGCTTTGTACATCAGAAATTGAGTTGGTGTTTTGGTTTTTAACTCTGTAAAACACCAATGAGGCAATGAGAAATTATCCTAAAATCGGTCAATATCCTTGGGTATCCGTAGTAAATGTGATCATCAACATTACCTCACTGCTTCAAAAGAGGCTCCTGCCTAGGCGAGGTAGGGGGTGGGGTGTACACAACCCTACTACTGTAAAACAGTGAGGTTGTTTCCAATTGACCTAATGATGCAAAGTGCAACTAACCATCTGCGATTTCACAATATATAAGAAATGCAGATTGTTTAGATAACCATTTGATATAGTCCATGGTGCTCCAAATGCCAAAAAACAACATAATCTTTGACACAATGGAAATTGACATATCCTAAGTAAATGTGATAAATGAGAAAAATGTTTATATCAAGCTCTTTACCTTTGTTCTTTTTTTTGGGTTCTAATGTAGCATCATTTGTGTCCTGACAGCTTATCGTTTGGGCCCCGACCAGAGAAAAAGCGATTGAGCGCATGAAAAGGGCTCTAAATGACACTATTATTACTGGTAATACTTCTAAAGCACAAAATGACACTGTCGTGTAAATTTTATTTTAACCTTTTCATATGGGTATGTACATATTCAGTTTATTCGTCCAATGGATCGTCAAATTAAGAGGCATTTATCCATCAAGTGACAACTTGTATATTCCTGATGGTTGCTTCATATCCTTAACTGTACTGCAACGTCTTGTCCAGATATTTGATATAGAACAAGTTATTTGCATTAAAAAATGCTGCATCACTTTCTATTTGGACATGAAATTGTCATATAGATTATACAGCTTTACGCCTTTACCAAGGTTTTGGAATCTCTCAGGAAAAACATCTATAAACTGGTTATTGAAAAGATAAAACCAAGGATGGTACTGAACTAGTAAATGAAACCTTTCTATGCTTGTTCTGAACATTTTTTTCACGACCCTTATAAAAAGATGCTAAAGTTGATAAGCACAAAGTGCTTTATCGTACACCTACTTTGTTTCCCTGTTTCTATTCTTGACACCCTACACTAATTGCTAAAAATCAAAATAGAAGTTTTACATTGATATTTGCAGTTCATGTGGTCAACAGTTGCTTCATGGAGTATAGCACTTTAGGTTGTCTTATGAGAGAGTTTCATGTTACATCAACATTACAAAATACAAATTCCTCTGGTGGGGTTAAAATCGTACCATTGCAGAGCTGAGTTGCATTGAGTACTCTTTCTTGACTAAATGCAACATTATGTTTCTCAATTTGGTCAGCTTTGCAAACGTTGTTTGAACCTTTTGTAGTCAGTGCAGGAGTTAAATGAGGAAACACTGAACATGATTGTGATGGCGTATGGTTCTATTCATTTTTGTATCAAGTCATTGAATTTGTTTTTGATGATTTTTCTTCTTTTATTTGGCAGGAATCCCTACTACTATTGACTACCATAAACTTATTTTGGAGATTGAGGTATAAAAAATTGTTAACACCTTTGGAGTTTCAGCAACAATTAGAAAGAATCCAATGCTTTAGCATGAAAAATTGACCATTTCTAACACCAATCAAAATCACAGGACTTTAAAATCGGCAAAGTGGATACTGCCTTCATCCAAAAGCATGAAAAAGAATTGGCAGAGGTGAGTATCTCCATCCTCCTATATATTGTTTGTAAGCTAGTTATCCTACAAATCATTCTCCCCAAACAATTAGCCAATTGTTGGAGAAAATATAGGGTCCACAAAAACAGTTAGCCAGTTACCCTACAAATCCCTTACAATCTGGATGAGAGAACTTGGGACTTCGATAGACAGCACCTCCAAGAACAAGAAGATTCCCAAAGCTGATTGTAATTCCGATGCCAAATCAGGTGCTCCTTTTCTAATTAATTGGTTGCCCTAACCCTAGAAGGGTAAAGAAGGCTCTTATAATAGGTCTAAATGTTTAATTTAGGGTTAGACTTCCCAAAATACCCCCATATAAGAATCTATATTTATTTCAAGGCATGCTCAATCGAACAACTCTGATTTGTATAGCATTTCTTTTGATTTGTCGACAATAATGTGATAGATAATTTCTTTTCTGGCCAAGGCACTGAAGATGTAATTCGAAATGCAGGTTTTTTTTTGCTGATGCTGAATTATTTTTATTCAGAATATTAGTACTCTTACATGTAACCGTGAATACCTAAATTATTCTTGTCTTCCAGCCTCAAAAGATTGTGTTATCAACTCCTGTAAAAGAACTTACCGAGACAAGTGCTTAGGTTACGCTGGAACTGCTAATAATGAGCATGGACCGAAATCCTTAATAACTTGCTTATACTGAGTGGCCACCGATGGTTTGGTATGAGAATAATTTCTATGCCGGGGTCTCATATCTCCTACAGAAAATTCCAAGGTCAGATCTATATGCACAAGAGATGGTGTTTGAAGTAGTGGACTTCACATTTTAGAACTGTTACTTGTGTAATCGTCATTTTATTTGTTGAGATGTTGCTCATGATGTACCCTATACTTGTGAACTATTCTTTAATCCAAACACTATTTTTTGTAGGCCTTAATAGATGCGCTTCTGGATGTCCACACCAATAATTTTGTTCTGGGGGATATTATGTTACATTTTTGTCAAGATGTGTTACTTCCCCGCCTTCATGCATGTGATTTTTGTTTGTGATTAGTTGACATGATTGTTGCCTGATTGACCTTTTACTTTGAGTTCTGTAATATGCAGGTAATATATACCTTTTTATGAAAAATGAATTCGAACTGGTGACAGTATAGAGTAGTAGAGCGTGGTTTGAATAAGTTCGTCTCTAGCCATTTCGTTTGGTTCTGGCGCGGTCTACGTAAAGAACTTCTTGTACCTAACCTAAACAATATCTTGACTTGAACTTAAGGAGTAGTCATGTAACATCTCTATACGTGAAAATTTAAAAACTATTATCAAGACATCAGAAACTAATAATTAAAGACGAGACTGTTACTTATCATAAAATATTTAAGCGGTGTACCATATTATATTGGAGTTTTGTCAAAAAAGCTACATGATTACATCAGAAACAACAAAAGGAGATACAAGTAATCATGTCGATCTCAGTGGTCCGAATGAGAGGATCTGATCCCAAGATGCGTGTGCCCGCTGATCACCACCCAACTGGACCTATTGCGATCTTGAAATAAAACATGTAACAATGCATGAATTTCCATAAGGAAACTCCGTATGTCAAACTCACA
Organism: Triglochin maritima; assembly: GCA_963682175.1. Taxonomy (NCBI): domain Eukaryota; kingdom Viridiplantae; phylum Streptophyta; class Magnoliopsida; order Alismatales; family Juncaginaceae; genus Triglochin; species Triglochin maritima. The sequence goes on from OY821781.1 coordinate 36,402,531, forward strand.
TACTATATGCATGCAGTAGTACAAATGGACTTATCATACTAGTAGCATGTCATGTCATCAACAGTAAGGAAAACAGTTCCCCCGGAGGGTAACACAGGACATCAGTCCGATAATCATCATCGGGTCTCCCAAGGAGACCTATCGTAGGCACATACGGTCTAGCGGAACAAGAAGTGACGCTCCCCACACGCGGCTATACTAATCATGGGGTTCAGCAATGAGCATCCGCCAAGTCCGCGCCATAAGAAACATATCTGTAACTTCGTGGTCGAAACCACACCAACGGAGTCGTTGCTCGGTCGGTCCATCAATCATCATCTCAGTAGGTGCCCAGCTGAGGCAAACATAGCCGGAACAGTATCGGTCCATCAATCATCATCGCCGGAACAACATCGACGACATCACTGACACTGCATCGGTGGTCCAACAATACGTCCGACACAACATCGGACGGGTCCAAACCGAAGTCTGCCTGGTCATCAGGCTCCACGAGCCGCAAACACCAACTCCGCCGCTATAAAAGCAAGGCAGCGACCTCCGTAGCCATCCAGACCGGTAGTCACCTCACCCAACGACAGTTGCGTGCTCGCAAAACATCGTACATTGGGATCCGCGATCCCTCAGGCCTGCTACTCTACAATGAGTTCATCAATCCATCACATCAAGTCACGATCCACACACGGAGGTGATACGTCCCGAACACTCTCACTCTTCCACACGGCGGTCCTTGGGCAGGCACGTGTACCCGCCCATTGTCACCTCTCGGCACACGCACAAGGCGAGGACACGGGTTTCCGTGAACAGAGTTGGCATCCTAAAAAGGACCTGGAATTCAGTTCTGTGCACAAACGGTCGACCGAAAGAGGCGATCCGGTCGACCGTCCCCCAGAAGGTTCGGTCGATCGAAAGTCTGCAACGGTCGAACTCTCTGCGCAAAATCTAAGTCCCAACGGTCGAACAAGAGTCTAAAACTGGTCGACCAAAACGTGGTCAAAATATGGAGTCTGGTCAACATCAATTCAATGCTACCGGTCGACCGACTCAGGGGTCTCGGTCGACCGAAAACTATCAGGGCATCCTAGCAGTTCTAAGTCATAAACGATCGAACACATATAAAGAAACGGTCGAACAAGCATGCATCAAATCCAGTACACTTAAGTTCCGATCGAACGAATACAAGAAACTGGTCGACCGAAACACAACAGACAAACCCGACCCACCAGCACAAGCACTACCGGTCGACCGCCACAAGACATCGTCCGACCGGTGTTGGTTAAAGTCGGGCAAAATACACTACATCGGTTGACCTCCCGAAAGGACCCGGTTGACCGTTGGATTTACGCCGTTCTCGTCGCCAAGGATTTACGCCGTTCTCGTCGCCAGAGAGGTCTCCGACCTCCCCCGACCGACCAACACATCCCTCACCCGAGGGTGAACAACAAATCACACTAAGAAGCCGACATACCTCAAGGAAGAAGACGGAGCACATCGGAGTTCGCTCAACGTCGGAAGCCTCAACGGTCACGCCGCGCCTCACTCACCACGCTCCGACGCCGCCTCCACCACCACTGGAACACCATGAAAAGGAAGAAGAAATGAGGGATGAGTGCTGGAAAGGAAGGGAAGAAGAAGAAATGGGAGAAAACGTTTTGGGTTTTAAAACCAAAACTCAGCTCAACAGTAATCTTCTCCTCATCCACAACACCCTACACACCCCAACCCATCACCCTCCACGCCACCACTGTTCACGCCACCTCTTCCCCATGCAAACTCCCACTAAACCCGGGATTAACCCTAAGCATGGGTTAGGATCATAACAAGTCACATAAGGATAGTGTCGAACATAGGACTTGTAAATAGGTGAAAGTGGTCGACGACCGTTTGGTGTTAATTTAAGGAGTGCTTGGATGCGTATGCTATTGTAAGACACTCTTACGAGCGAATACACTTTACAAAATATTTTGGGTATTCAATCCTTCTATTTTCGTTCAATTACGCGTTCCAAGTAATTTATGTTAATTTAGTATTTTTGAGAACTACAAGATGTTTTTGAGGGGTTTAAAGATATACTTAATGAAGACGGTCTGTTTGAGTACTATTTTGCCATGAAGTATGTTTTCATATCAGTTTTCTTTAATTGGTTGTTACTCCGGTCAGTTCCGGGGACACGTAAAATCGACATCGACATTCAGCTTTGTGTGAGAATCTTTTAACTTTATTGGTTATTATTGAACTCAGTTATTGAACTTGGTTATGTCAAATCCACACGGATTGACTGGAATAACTAATCCAACGTCAAATATCCATGCAGAGATATCACTTTTCATATTAGTAAGCAATATGTATTTGTATTCATGTTTTTTACACAAATAAATAAAAATATGGATATATCTATATCACTCCATTTTCACCTCTAAAAATAGCCAATTAAAAAGTAAAAATACAAACAAACTGAAATGGACAATTCTTTTGATATATTTTGTAGGCTGAAAAAAACGAACAAACAAATAAGCAAATACCTATCTAGGGATGTTTTAAGCGTAGGTTGCAGACTTGAAGTCAACGACGGAAAGCCGAGGACAAATAGATTATTTGGGGACCCTTCGTATAATCGACCATGACATCACAAAGGAAGCAACCCCCAGTCGCAGAAAATGTCAAAGATGAACTGTTAATTGGAATGCTTTCATTTTCCATTGTTTTTGCATTGACTTCAACTGAAGACAAAAGACAAACATTCCAATATATTTGGGATTCTTAATTTGTCTACATTTTTCCTAGAGGGACATGAGAAACAAAAGACAAACATTCCAATATATTTGGGATTGTAAAGGGAAAAAGAAAAAGAAAAATTCTTTCCTGAGCTACCACAAACACTTGGAAAATAATTTGTTTAAGGGGACGGAATAAAATTTTCCACTCGTTTTCACAATGCACAAATGGTTGGATTTCGTCCCTATGCTTGGGTATATATGTTAATTTTTTATATACAAGCAAGATCGTCTGTTTCATATTTACTCAATAATTATATACAAAACTCCCTTATGACATTTTAATATATGATATATGCTACACAATATTAAAATACACAAGCTGATCATACTTAAAAGGATTGTCAGACCCTTTTATTCGTCGTAAGTCGAGTTGAGATCTGAATCGTTCGGAAAATTTCCTCCAAGTGTTCACCAAACTCTAAACAAAATTAAAATGATTGAAGCTGGCCAATCAATTCTAATACAATGTTAAAATCTTGCTAATAACCTCTTTATATTGGATAAAGTCATTCTAATTCTAATAACATAATACTTATATTAGCAATTATATAAAATACTTTATATCATAAAGTATAAGCGGTATCTAGCTATACATTATAGTTAACCAAGTAACAAAGATATTTTGTTCATTAGAACAAAACACGATCCATTTAGTGATATGTAATAATATCACTTGTGTTTATCACTTGCCTCATGATATTATGAATATTGTACAAGGTAAGCTGTAGTGCTCTGTTTCCAGCTACGTCAACTCACAGCTCCACCATTCATAAGAAAGACATCCTAATTGAGATCGCCTATCTTCTGGATCACTCATGAAAGTCGCATCCGAGTAGCCCTCAGCTACCAGGTCCTTTTTCTCTCCATAAACAATAAACTTATCTTTGGTCCGGTTAAGGTACCTTAGAATATTCTTGATTGCAGTCCAATAATCATGACCTACGTTGGATTGGTGACGACTTGTCACACTTAGAGAAAACAAGACATCGGGTCTTGTGCAAGTTATCATGTACATGATCGATCATATTGTTGAAGCATAAGGAATGTCTTTCAAGTAATCTAAGTATTTACGTGATATTGCACGTTGAGACTTATTGAGTTGCTGCCTATACTCATTGACACATTGCCCTTTTTGGAGTTGTTCATATTTGAACATTTCCAAGACATTGTCAATGTATGTACGCTGACTAAGACCAATGAGTCTACGTGATCTATCTCTATATATCTTGATTCTCTATATATCTTGATTCTCAAGATGTATTGAGTCTCACCCATGTCTTTCATTGAAAATGCAGATTTCAACGAGCTTCTCGTTTGCTCTAGCCAAGGGATATGACTTCCCATGAGGAGTATGTCATCGACATACAAGATCAGAAATACTATGTGACTTCCACTGACCTTCTTGTATATACAAGGTTCTTCATTGCTTTGGACGAAGTTAATATTTTTAACTTCTTCGTCAAAGCGCTTGTTCCAACTCCTCGATGCTTGCTTCTATCTATAAATTGATAATTGAAGCTTGCATACTTTGTGACTATTCTTTGGATCTTCAAAACCTTGAGGTTGTACTATATGCATGTCCTCCTCTCCATTATGGAATGTTATTTTGACATCCATTTGCCATATTTCATAATCTTGAAATGCGGTAATAGCGAGCATAATCCGAATAGTTTGAACAAGACAACTAGTGAATTTTTTCATCATAGTCAATTCCTTGAATTTAAGTGAAACCTTTTGCTACAAGCCTTGCTTTGTAGGTTGTCAAGTTTCCATTCATGTCCATCTTCCTCTTAAAAACCCATTTGTTTTGAACGACTTTCTTTTCTTGAGGAAGGTCAACAAAGTCCCATACTTAATTGTCATACATGGATTGTATTTTGGATTCCATGACTACAATTAGTTTCGAGTCTTTCCTTTCCATTGCTTCTTGAAAGGTCGAGGGGATTCATCGACATCAAGTACCTTGATCTCGTGAAGCTCCAAATACATATTGGGCTTCTTTCTCTCCCTCGTTGACATTCTAAGTTATATTGGTTTTACGTGTATTTCTTGAACTTCTTCAAAAATTTCTTGCGGAATTTGTTCAGGTTCAATTCTTGAATGAACACTAGGCGATGATGATTAAGTTTCACTCACAATTGCTTGCGAGGGCTGCTCATTCATACTCTCACTAAGCAAAGGAATCTCGGTTGGGTCTTCATGATCTTGTACAATATCTTGAGTTTCCTCAAGCACAATTCTACTCCCACTACTTTTTACTCTTTTGAGAAACTCTTTATCTAAGAAACACAACATCCCTCTCGACAATCACTCGATTGGAGATTTTATGCCAAAAGTAGTATCCTCTTGTTTCACGAGGATAACCTATAAAGAAGTATTTATTTGATTTTGGTTGAAGTTTGTTCGACATCAATCTTTTGACATAGGCCCCACAACCCCAATCTTGAGAAACTTGAGCTTGAGTATTTTACCACTCCACAACTCATGTGGTGTTTTCTCTAAGGATTTAGATGGAACATTGTTCGATGTGTAAGCCACAACTTACAGTACATAACTCCAAAAGTAAAGTGGCAATTCAGCTTGACTCATCATTGATCAAACCATGTCTAGCAATGTCTTATTTCACCGTTCGGATACACCATTCCACTGAGGTGTACCAGGTGGAGTGAGATGTGGTATAATACCACAATCATTTAGGAATGAATCGAATTCGGTACTTAAGTACTCACCTCCATGATCGGTTTTCGTAAAGATTTGATATTCTTATTGAGTTGGTTCTCTATTTCATCCTTGAATTCCTTGAACTTGTCAAATGATAAATGTAACTGTAATGGCTATAATCATCCATGAACGTTATGAAGTACCTATAACCATCTCTTGCACTTGTACTCATTGGACCACATACATCAGAATGTATCAAAACCAGCAAGTTACTTGCACTTGGACCTTTCTTCTTGAAATGACATTTGGTAATTTTGCCCATAAGGCAAGGTTCACATATCTTCAATGATTTAAAATCAATTTGACCAAGAAGGTTAGCTTCCTGCAATTTCTTGATGCGTTTTCATTTATGTGACCAAGGCAATAGTGCCATAAGATTGTATCATTTATATGAGTCATCTTAAGTCTTTTGTTATTGATGTTTAAGACTTGTCTATTATTCAATTCAAGCAAATAGAGTCCATTTCTTATGAAAGTATTTGCATAGAAAATTCCATTTTTCGATAAAGACATGCAAGAGTTTGAAATATTGATTACAAAGCCATCAATATCTAAACTTGATACGAATATAATATTCTTCCTAATTGAAGGTAAATAATAGACATTCTTTAAACTTAAAATCAAACCACTAGATAATTGAATATCCAAGGAGCCTTGTGCAATTGCAGTGACGCTTGCACCATTTCCGACCTTCAAAATTATTTCTCCTCTTGCGAGGTCCTTCCTATCATTTAGTAACTGTGCATTGGACATCATGTGAGCACAAGATCCTGTATCAAGTACCCAATCATGGATAAAGGTGGATAAATTTATTTCAATAACAAATATACCTTTGGCTTTTTGGGGGTTCTTGCGCTCAATTACTCCATTGCCAATGTCATGCTTGTACTTGAGGCAATTAGGGTGGATATGTAATTTTCCACCACAGTGGAAACATTCCGTGTTAAGAGTCGGAGATTTCAAAGATTTCCCCTTGAGGTGCTCGCATGAGCCTACTCCACTTCCTTTGGATGGTGCCCTTTTGACTAATTTGTTCTTGCCTTTCGCTTTACCTTTGACGATCTTTCTACCTCCACCATAGACGGCTAGGACATTCTTGTTCCTACCTTTGCCCATATCAACTTCAACCATTTTGAAAGCGTTAGGAAGCTCCTCAAGGCTCACCATTTTCTCACGCACATGGTAATTCATGATAAAGTCCTTGTCGGATGGGGGCTAGAGAATCAAGAATCAGGACTTCCGCAATGTCCTTGGGCATCAGTGAAGAAAGTTTTTCTAACTTCTCAAGGTATCCTTGCATTGTTAGAAAATGCATGGACACAAATGTTCCCTCCACTATATGGCACCTTGTGAGTGCTATGGTGATCTTATAGTGCTCCTTCCTAGTGCTATCCATAAACATCTTTGCTAGACTTCCATGGTCTTCTTGGGTTTTGAGTCCAAGTATTTCATTTGAAGCGAGTCACCCATGGACGCAATCATTAGACAATGAACTAGGTTGTCTTGGTCTTTCCACTTTGTTGTAGCCTCTTTCTCAGCATCGGTTGTCTTCTCACTTAATTTTGGGATTTCACCATCCAAAATGTGATACAGTTTTTAAAACTTTAACACAATGTTGAGTTGCCAGGTTGTGAAGTTGGAACCATCGTTGGCTAGTGGATGTTTTTCAATCATGGATTGCACAATATGTTGAATATTCGACATTCTACAAAATAATTTATAAGGTCTTATGTCAATTTTATGTTTATAATTATTTGTCCTACAAATAAATAAATTTATTCATAATTGCAGTCATACAAGATCCTATCACTTATAACATAAGCTAGCCAAGGACTATCAAATATGTCATAAACTCAAGGTAAGAAACATTTTGTAATCATAACTATTTTGAGATTCTTCAAACTTTTGCATTTTTCAAACTCTTATGATTCTTGTCTTTTAATTAAGAGAGAATTTCATCTATACTCCTAAGAAAAAACTCTCTTTCTCAAAATCGAGCGAAAGCTCCAATTTTGTTAAGAAAAATTATTTCATTAGATACGAGATACGATTGTCCATTATATCCACGAACAAATACACTTAGTGTCCACTAAGGGTGAAACTCACTTCATGTATCTATTGGTGGCATAACAATGTACATCCTAATATCTCCCACTATTTCTAAAGATTGAGAAAATTATGTCCCGCTAAGGGTGAGCAGAACATTTCTCGATCAATGTCTTCTAGTGGATGAAATAAGAAAGAAATGTCTTCTTAATTTTTAGTTTGGACAATTAAACAATTCATATGTGATACTAAAATTTAGGTAGTCATGTATGCATTCATTCATACCTATACTAAACATTCAATCATTCAATCACATACAAGTCAAGTGCATAAACATAAAATAAATCCATTCACACATTGGTGTGAGTTTATATGTTCCCGCGTCTTGACCTCCGCATCTTCTTCTTGCACCATGGATGTAAATATTGCATAATATTTAAACATGCATCTCACAATTTGAATATTATCTAAATTTGCTAGTGCGAGTCCTATATAAAGTTCTCTCTTATGCATGCATACAAAACAAAAGACTTTTATATATGCATCAACCACTGGGACTAATTAATAAATACAATTTTATTAATTAAACAAATAATATATATCATACATTCACATATGGCATTGATGAAAACACATAAACTCACTTATTCCTGCAAAACAGAACAAGTGCAACAATTGTACATATGTTATTTTATACTATTTGGTTGATCCTTCATCCCTCAATTAGATAATTCAAAAATCATTTGAAATCCTTTAAAATGATTCAAGCTACCATAGTTCCAAATATAAAATATTTGAACCGGAGTTTATTTGCATTTCCCAAAAGAAAAACTTTAAGGAAAATAAACTTACTTGCCCCTTTATGTTTTGTCAATTTCCAAGTAAAACAATCATTTAAACTAAATGAAAAATCCACACTATTAGACACAAGTCTAAAACTCGATATTAACAATCATACGACATATTTTAAAACATTTAACTTTCAAAAGAATGAATTAGAATCCAAATTGACAAATCAAATCTAAATTGAGGCATTGCTGGATTTTCCCGAACAACCCTAATTTCATGATTGTTGTTTCACCTTAAATATCAGAATAAATCCAATGATCTTAGTGATTAATCTATCTTCTAACATTACATACTAATGTAGAAAAATAAGAAACACAAAATCTAGGATTCTAACTTGATGCATCCATTGAAAATGCAAAAAAAGGCTCAATAGGGCAAATCTACGATTTATTTAATTAGGAGATGGTAAACTAAACTTTAAATAGCCTAATTATTGAAAATATGAAGTTTTTGCTCTAATACCACTCTTGGATTTCGTCCTATGCTTGAGTATATATTTTAAAATTTTATATACAAGCAAGATCGAATGTTTCATATTTACTCAATAATTATATACAAAACTCCCTTATGGCATTTTAATATATGATATATGCTACACAATATTAAAATGCACAAGTTGATGATACCTAAAAGTATTGTCAAACTCTTTTATTTGTTGTTAAGTAGAGTTGCGATCTGAATCGTCTTGAAAATTTACTTCAAGTGTTCACCAAACTCTAAACAAGATTAAAATGATTGAAGCTAGTCAATCAATTTTAATACAAGGTTAGAATCTAGCTAATAACCATTTTTGGCCACCAAGAATTTAATCTCCAACACTTAATTAACAAATAGAATTTTTGATGAAAGAATGGAGAAAATATATGGAGAAGAGAAATTTTTGTATCAATTAGCAAAGGAAGGAGGAGAGGCCTATTTATAGGGTATTTTCCAAACCACATCATGTGCAAACCACTTACACATGATCCATGTTAATTTCTACTCTAAACCAATTATATTTTGACACATCATCATTCCATAACTACCATTGGCAAAGATGGATTAAATCACGTCATTGATCAACAATAATCTTAATATGTTTAAAAACGTAGGCTAACGGTCAACAAACAGCTCAACCGATCGACCCTTTGGTTATCTAAAGATGATTTTGATCAAACATTAAGCCCATACGGTCGACCCTTCCACTACCAAGAAAAGTCCTTGATAATTTCGGTCAGACTGTGTTTCATGTCAGTCGACCGTACCCTTATCAAGAATGCTCCTGATAAATTCGGTCGAACCATGAACCACACCAGTTGACCGTTCCTGTACCAGGAAAGCTCTTGATAATTTCGTCGAACCGCATGTCCAGCCGGTCGACCGTTTTCGAACTCAAAAATTACGGTTAAATTTGGTCGACCAGTGCCCAAAAAACGTTCGACCATTTTTCACTATTTTTGCCCTTTCCAAATTTTAGATCAATATCTAACAAAATTTGAAATTTAGGGTTTTAGCAAGTTTATATGTTATAATGTTGCAGATCATATTATATTATCTAATATATTATCATATATAATGTCGAACATCATACTCCATAATATATACATCTCATACAAATTTATTTTTTATTCTAACCATGTCATTTTTACAACATATTAATTTTATCATTTTACCATATGTATTTCATTTCATATCATATGAAATTTAATACACAATATAAAAAACAAAATTATATTTCTTGTTTCCCAATTTTGTGGTGTGACTTATAGGACTATAGGAGGATCAAAGTTATATTTGTTGGCCTTTTGGTTTCATTACTCCTAATTTTGATGTTTAACAAACTAATATGATGCATAACTCCAGTTAACACATCACACATATCATATTGTCAAATTGCACATATATATATTGTATATTCCTAACATTGTAGGTGCTCAAATCAAAGTACTAATCAACTTCAAGATCAAGTCTCAAGACTTGTAATCAAAGCTGAAAGACTTTACATGTATTTTTCTATTTATTTCAGTCATAGGATCAAATGTACACTTGATGCCCAAAAGGATAAACTCGTCTCTGTCGGTCAACCGTGTTTTTCTCGGTCTACCGAATGTGTACCAAACATACGACTGAGTTTCTTTCGGTGGTCTGTTTCTATCTACTCAGTAGAGTTCGAACCTTCCCTGAAATTACTATTTTGGACTACTGAATGTATGTCGGTCAACCGTGTCCATCTACTCATTGACATTCAAACCTTCCCTGGAATTCATGATTTGGTCTACCAAATTGGGATCGGTCAACTGAACCGTAACCTTTGTTTTTAATCCAAACGACCAGATCCTATTGGCCTACGTGGCAATAAATCTGTTGAGAGTTTTTTCAACGGACTTATCTTTTGTCATCTAGCAACACATTTTGAAATGTCCTTAAACGGTCTTCCGAGTCTTCTTCGGTCGATCGAATCATTGTTGCTAATCAGAGTGCAATGTCTCTTTTCCACGTGTCATTTGACCGTTACCCATTAACCAACTTTTTAGCCACAATTGTCAACATAAAACCCACATGCACGTCGGTCTACCGAATAGCCAGAGGTCGACCAAACATGGCCATCAGAGTCCGACCATTTTCTTACTATCCATCTTAGAATGGTGAACCAAATTCTATTCAGTTAACCAAAGTTTAATTAGTTAAAATTAGAAAAAGTTACTGGAAGTTGGTGATCGATTAGTCGAATATTTTTTGGTCTACCGAGGGCTTCATTCTGACCAATACACCCACAGTGTTCCGGATGACAGTTTGTTTCCCGGTCGACCGAACCAGTTCTTAATTCTGCCTGAGCTCAAGTCATCACTTGCTTCTTATTTGCCCAAACTTCACAAACTCACAATAACGACTCTATTTGCTTTGAAGGTTATAAAACCTTCATCTAAGAGACACAATACATACTTTACTTGCCAAAAATCTTTAATACTCTTGTTCTCTCAAACTCCAAGTCTTCAAAGTTCCACCAACTCTCAAACTTCAATCAATTCACTCCAAGTTCAACTCCAATCCTTTGAGTGCATTCAAGTTAGAGTTCAACAACTTCAATCAACTTTCATTGTGTTGTAACGCTTCGAGGATGCTCCTTCTCTGGTTGTGAGAGGAGTTTCGAGCAAGGTGAGAGTGTTCGCAAGACTTCGATAGTAAGAGGGTTTATCTTCGACCTAGAACAAACAGATTAGTGAATTCTCGAGTAGGGATAGAAGACCAATCAAAATTTGAGGATATGACTAGATTAGGGTGGTGTAGTCGAACCTCTATAAAATCGCCAGAGTCGACTTTTGGTTTGCATTCTTTTCTTCATTGTTTTAATTGTGCATTATTTAGCTAAATTACCATATAATCTATTCACCGCCCTCTAGATTAGTGATCGATCAAATTAACAATATTGACAATGATATAAAACACTTTATATTATAAACTATAAACGGTATCTAACTACATATTATAGTTACCCAAATAACAAAGATGTTTTGTTCAGTAGAACATAGCACAGTCCATTTAGTGATATGTAATAATATCACTTGTGTCTATCCTTTGCCTCATGACATTAGGAATATTATACGAAGTAGGAATGTATCATCTTTGTATTACATATTATTTTCTTGATCTCTTAAGCTAATTATAAATATTTAATTATACATAAGTTACATTGTGCACATTATAATTTTGCTTTATCAAGAGACTCATTAATATCATCACTCAAGTCAAGAGGGGCAATGATAATCTTTTGACATATGATCTTTTCTGGCACAAGTCATATATAACTAAATAATATCTTTATCACTATACGGAATGATAGCTTTTGATAATGATCAAATTATACACTACTAGTATGATAAGTTCATTTTATTGTATTGTTGCATTTCATATAGGTGACCTTGGTATACGGGGTTTCCTTATGGAAACTGAGGCATTGTCATTACATTTGTATTTCAGGATCATAGTAGGTGTTGTTCTGCAAGCAAGCTCATTTTGGGATCGGATCCTCATCCTGTCCTTGTGAGGTGGTCATGATTACATGTATTTATGTTTCTTGTACTTGATATAATCATGTTCTTTAGACAACTCCTATGTATTATGGTGCACCAGATATATTGGGTATTTTCTGAGTAATGTCCCCACTCTTGATGGTCTTAATCTGTGTGATTTTTTGTGTGTTTTTTGTTAAAATTTTCCGTTGTTCGGGAACATTACAAAATGGTATCAATGCGGTCAGTTCTTGTGTGCTCATCCAAAGAAATCACTCTTAGGAGTAAAATGGATTAATTTTTGCATTTTCATTTAAGCATGCATGCATATCTAAGTCGTTTACCTTCTGACGTGCGACCGGAGTAAGCAAGGATAGTTGGACGAGTCTTCACTATCCAGGCTGATGAGGCGAAAGATGCCAACACCGTGGTGGAAGGTACAATTTCTGTTTGTTTCAGCACCACACACTCCTTCTTCTCGGAGAAGTGTGCTGCCATGTTGGATCAAACCTCTGAGCTATTGACTGATTTCTTGGACATTAGTACACCCATGGGTGAGATGGGCACCATGGGGAGCCTCCTCCCCGACACAACAATTGTTTCGGGATACCACAATTTTCTGGCAGATCTGGTCTTGCTACCGATGGAGGAATTCGACACCATACTAGGGATGGGCTGATTGTCACAGTACGACATGCGAGTCTTTTTCCGTGAGAAGAAGATTATGATCCCAAGGAAGAACCTACTTGATGTGCTGATCAGGGGGACGAAGAGCAGAGGAAGTTGTCTCATCGTGTCTGCAGTTAAGGCACAAAAGCTGATGCACCAGGGTTGCAAAGCCTTTGTGTCTACACTGATAGTTCCAGATCCCGAGACGAGAAAATTGGAGGACATAGAGGTAGTGCAGGACTTCCCATAGGTGTTCCCAATAGATATTTCTGGTTTGCCGCTGCACAGAGAGATCGAGTTTGGCATAGAGTTGGTAGCGAGTACCACACGTCAGTCGAAGACTCCATACCGGATGGGACTTGCACAACTAAAGAAGCAGTTGCAGGAGTTGATGGATTATAGGTTTATCCGACCCAGTGTCTCACCATGGGGAGCGTCGGTGTTGTTCGTGAAGAAGAAGGACAAGTCGTTGCGGGTGTGCATCGACTACAGGATGTTGAATAAGGTTACCGTCAGGAATCAGTTGTAGGATCGTGTGGGTTATGGGTCCACAATTAAGGCTAATTAACAAATTTAATCCTAAACAAACTCTACTTGCAAGTCAAAAGATGATGCAGCGGAATTTAAAACAAATACAAGCAAGTAGGGAATAGAAAATGCAAACCACAATCACACGGGGGATTTTATAGAGGTTCGGCACCCCACCCGGGTCCTAGTCCTCTCTTGTAAGCTCCGCTCGGATCACCGAGCTCCGCTCACGACTTCACTAACCACTCCCCGTTCCGGGCCGGGAGAGAACGCCTTTACAAGTCTTCAAGCTCGCGAACAACCCTCGCCGAGCTTGGCTCCTCCTCTCACAATCCGAGAGGATCACTTCGGGCTCTCACCGAAGTCTATACTCGTGTCTTGGGCTTTCACCAAGACCCTTGCTTCTTTCACAATGGTTGAGTGGAACAACACTCTCTAAACTTGAGCACACTTGAGTAGAATATGGAATTGATCACTAAGTGTGGAAGGTTTGAGCTTTTGAGTGTGTTTAGCTTTCTCTCTAATGTTGGGGACAAATAGGTGTTGGAGAGATGTGTTAAAATGTGTTTTACATCTCTATTTATAAGCTCCAAAAGAGTTATAGCCGTTGGGATTGATTGGGTAAGAGTTGGTGTAGGATACACAAAACAGAAACCTACAGAACCCAATTCTGCCTAAAAACGGTCGACCGAATTTGGTATTCCGTTCAACCGTTTGGTCAAAATCCAGCTTTGACTTAAGTTCACTTAAGTTAACGGTCGAACGGGCTCAGGGGATCGGTCGACCGAATTAGTCCAGGCACTTCTGGGAGACCAAATTGTGTTGGTTCGGTCGACCGTTAGGAAAGTTTCGGTCGACCGGATGTTTGGTAATTTTGGGGTATTTGGGAATAATACGAATACGACCGTTGGTAATAATATGACAAAACAAATGGCCTGAAAAAATGTGTAAACGGTCGAACGGAAAGGTTAAAACGGTCGACCGTTTTGGACAGTTTTGTTTAGGTGTTTTCCGGTTCTAGTTTGGATGGTCTATTGAAGTCCAAATTACGTGAAATTTTGTGTGTCACTTGTATAGGGAACCTAGTGTGTGGTTGAGTAGTTTTTAGCTCAAGTATGCTCAATTACACAAGGTTCCTAAAGACTCAAAAGAAATCAAGATTACATGTCTTCGATTTAGCTTTAATTACATGTCTTGACTTCATTTCCTTCTTTCTTGAGTCTTGATCACCTGTAGAGGTTAGCACAATACAATATATATGCAATGCATAGTGTGTGCTACTCTAATTAAGATTCGGTTGATTAAATCATCAAAACATAAGATTAAGGCAAAAAAGCCAACATCAGTATGTTTTACCCAGGATCGAGGACCTCTTCGACTAGTAGAAGTCAGCGAAGGTCTTCTCGAAGATTGATATGCACTCAGGATATCATTAGCTAAGGATTAAGGAGTCGGACGTCCAGAAGACAACTTTCTGGACGCGATACGTGCACTATGATTTCTTGGCGAGCTCTTATGAGGGAGAAGAAAGGTTGGATCAGTAGATCTATAGATCTGTACCATGCCATTTGGACTGACAAATGTAGGTAGGATCATGTGGGTCTATGGGTCCACAAACTAATCACGATTAAGCCCTAATTAACTACTTGGTTGATCGATCAAAGAAATGCAGCGGAAATTAAAAACAAATCAAGCACAAGTAGGAAATCAATGCAAACCACACAAAAAGACACATCAGATTTACAGAGGTTCGGCCGCGCCTACGTCCTCTCTTGCAAGCCCCTCTCGAATCCCCGTTCGAGCTCCACTTGCGTCTTCACTATGCCTCCCCGTTCCAGGCCGGGAGCAACGCCTTTTACAAGTCTTCAAGCTCGCGAACAACCCTCGCCGAGCTTGACATCACCTCTCACAACCCGAGAGGATCACTTCGGGCTTTCACCGAAATCTCTACTTATTTGTCTTGGGCTTTCACCAAGACCCTTGCTCACTTGACAACACAAGTAACCGAGTGAGATTCACTCTCTAATTGAGCACAACAATTGCTAGATTGATTGTATGATGAAGGATGTGGAAATTAGGCTTTGGAATCACTAATTGGGAGCTTTGAGGTTGTGGAAAATCTCACTATAAGTTTGACACTTTGGAGTTGTGAAATCTTGTGGAAAACTAAGTGTGAACCTCTATTTATAAGCTCCTAAAGATTTCTAGCCGTTTGGACAAGATTTGATTGGGTTTTGTGCAAGATACACAAAACAGAAAATCGGGTTCAGAAATCTGTCCAGACACGGTCGACTGAAAGGTGTATCGGTCGACCGAACACGTTTTGGCTCACCCGGTCACCACCAATCTCCTCCTAAAGCTCCTACAAGTGTAGATTTTGGTACCCATTTTTGCTTGAGTCCATTAAGTTTAGCTTTTGGTACCCAAATCCAAGTTGATTTTGGTACCTCTACACTTACTTTCTTTTTCATGGCAAAATTAATTTGAATAGGAAAGTTTTTAACATAAAAATTATTTTTATTGCCATGTGTGAACTTATGCAATTTATTTGACAAATTTTCATTTAAGGCATTAAGTTCACTGTTTTTAGTTGCTAGAGATTCATTTAAGCAATTTAGATTTTTAATCATAGAATTATGCTTTTCATTCATGTTAAGCATGTGAATCTCTAAATTTGCAACGTTTTCATTCATGCAATTCAAGTCATTTAAAGTTTGCTTGCTTTCAAGATATGATTTATCTAGTTTCTTTAGCAAGTCAATTTTGTCATTTTCAAGCATATGACTTTCAATTGCATTAGATGAGGTAGATTTATCATTTAAGCACTCATTCTTCAAGCATGCATTTTCTAAAGTAAGAGCATCAATTTTAGCAAGCAAATCAACTTTATCATCTAACATAGATGCATTTTGACATTTAAGCTCATCTATTTGCTTGTTTGCTAATTTATTTGATTCATGAAGCTCTTTACATTTTTCTACCATTTTCAGAAATGCATTTTGTAGTTTATGTGAATGTGATGATTTTCCACTTGAACTACAACTTGAAGAGTGACTAGAAGATACCTCATCTTCACTTTCTCCATCGGATGAGCTTGACGATGATGAAGATGTTGAGTGAATCTCCATTTTCTTTGCTCGAGCTACATCCTTTGGAGTGGTTGCTCCTTTCTCCCCGGTTGATGAATCTCCTTCACCAAAGTTCTTTTCTAATGTTTGCCATATAGAGTGAGCACTATCACATGAGCAAACAACATTAAAAAGTTCATCTCCTAATGCACAAAATATGACATTCATAGCCTTAGCATTTAGGGATGCATTTTTCTCATCTTCTAAACTCCATTTACTAAAATCATATCTAGGTGATTCATATGGAGTTTGAATCATAAACCACATGTTAATGTTCATGGATTTAATAAATGATATCATTTTACTTTTCCATGAAACAAAATTATTTCCATCAAAGTGTGGTGGTTTATAAGATTCTAAAGGTGTGGATGCATTAAGAGCCATGTTAATTTATCGATTAAGAACAAAATTAACGAACAAGGCTCTGATACCAAATGTAGGTAGGATCATGTGGGTCTATGGGTCCACAAACTAATCACGATTAAGCCCTAATTAACTACTTGGTTGATCGATCAAAGAAATGCAGCGGAAATTAAAAACAAATCAAGCACAAGTAGGAAATCAATGCAAACCACACAAAAAGACACATCGGATTTACAGAGGTTCGGCCGCGCCTACGTCCTCTCTTGCAAGCCCCTCTCGAATCCCCGTTCGAGCTCCTCTTGCGTCTTCACTATGCCTCCCCGTTCCGGGCCGGGAGCAACGCCTTTTACAAGTCTTCAAGCTCGCGAACAACCCTCGCCGAGCTTGACATCACCTCTCACAACCCGAGAGGATCACTTCGGGCTTTCACCGAAATCTCTACTTCTTTGTCTTGGGCTTTCACCAAGACCCTTGCTCACTTGACAACACAGGTAACCGAGTGGGATTCACTCTCTAATTGAGCACAACAATTGCTAGATTGATTGTATGATGAAGGATGTGGAAATTAGGCTTTGGAATCACTAATTGGGAGCTTTGAGGTTGTGGAAAATCTCACTATAAGTTTGACACTTTGGAGTTGTGAAATCTTGTGGAAAACTAAGTGTGAACCTCTATTTATAAGCTCCTAAAGATTTCTAGCCGTTTGGACAAGATTTGATTGGGTTTTGTGCAAGATACACAAAACAGAAAATCGGGTTCAGAAATCTGTCCAGACACGGTCGACTGAAAGGTGTATCGGTCGACCGAACACGTTTTGGCTCACCCGGTCACCACCAATCTCCTCCTAAAGCTCCTACAAGTGTAGATTTTGGTACCCATTTTTGCTTGAGTCCATTAAGTTTAGCTTTTGGTACCCAAATCCAAGTTGATTTTGGTACCTCTACACTTACTTTCTTTTTCATGGCAAAATTAATTTGAATAGGAAAGTTTTTAACATAAAAATTATTTTTATTGCCATGTGTGAACTTATGCAATTTATTTGACAAATTTTCATTTAAGGCATTAAGTTCACTGTTTTTAGTTGCTAGAGATTCATTTAAGCAATTTAGATTTTTAATCATAGAATTATGCTTTTCATTCATGTTAAGCATGCGAATCTCTAAATTTGCAACGTTTTCATTCATGCAATTCAAGTCATTTAAAGTTTGCTTGCTTTCAAGATATGATTTATCTAGTTTCTTTAGCAAGTCAATTTTGTCATTTTCAAGCATATGACTTTCAATTGCATTAGATGAGGTAGATTTATCATTTAAGCACTCATTCTTCAAGCATGCATTTTCTAAAGTAAGAGCATCAATTTTAGCAAGCAAATCAACTTTATCATCTAACATAGATGCATTTTGACATTTAAGCTCATCTATTTGCTTGTTTGCTAATTTATTTGATTCATGAAGCTCTTTACATTTTTCTACCATTTTCAGAAATGCATTTTGTAGTTTATGTGAATGTGATGATTTTCCACTTGAACTACAACTTGAAGAGTGACTAGAAGATACCTCATCTTCACTTTCTCCATCGGATGAGCTTGACGATGATGAAGATGTTGAGTGAATCTCCATTTTCTTTGCTCGAGCTACATCCTTTGGAGTGGTTGCTCCTTTCTCCCCGGTTGATGAATCTCCTTCACCAAAGTTCTTTTCTAATGTTTGCCATATAGAGTGAGCACTATCACATGAGCAAACAACATTAAAAAGTTCATCTCCTAATGCACAAAATATGACATTCATAGCCTTAGCATTTAGGGATGCATTTTTCTCATCTTCTAAACTCCATTTACTAAAATCATATCTAGGTGATTCATATGGAGTTTGAATCATAAACCACATGTTAATGTTCATGGATTTAATAAATGATATCATTTTACTTTTCCATGAAACAAAATTATTTCCATCAAAGTGTGGTGGTTTATAAGATTCTAAAGGTGTGGATGCATTAAGAGCCATGTTAATTTATCGATTAAGAACAAAATTAACGAACAAGGCTCTGATACCAAATGTAGGTAGGATCATGTGGGTCTATGGGTCCACAAACTAATCACGATTAAGCCCTAATTAACTACTTGGTTGATCGATCAAAGAAATGCAGCGGAAATTAAAAACAAATCAAGCACAAGTAGGAAATCAATGCAAACCACACAAAAAGACACATCGGATTTACAGAGGTTCGGCCGCGCCTACGTCCTCTCTTGCAAGCCCCTCTCGAATCCCCGTTCGAGCTCCTCTTGCGTCTTCACTATGCCTCCCCGTTCCGGGCCGGGAGCAACGCCTTTTACAAGTCTTCAAGCTCGCGAACAACCCTCGCCGAGCTTGACATCACCTCTCACAACCCGAGAGGATCACTTCGGGCTTTCACCGAAATCTCTACTTCTTTGTCTTGGGCTTTCACCAAGACCCTTGCTCACTTGACAACACAGGTAACCGAGTGGGATTCACTCTCTAATTGAGCACAACAATTGCTAGATTGATTGTATGATGAAGGATGTGGAAATTAGGCTTTGGAATCACTAATTGGGAGCTTTGAGGTTGTGGAAAATCTCACTATAAGTTTGACACTTTGGAGTTGTGAAATCTTGTGGAAAACTAAGTGTGAACCTCTATTTATAAGCTCCTAAAGATTTCTAGCCGTTTGGACAAGATTTGATTGGGTTTTGTGCAAGATACACAAAACAGAAAATCGGGTTCAGAAATCTGTCCAGACACGGTCGACTGAAAGGTGTATCGGTCGACCGAACACGTTTTGGCTCACCCGGTCACCACCAATCTCCTCCTAAAGCTCCTACAAGTGTAGATTTTGGTACCCATTTTTGCTTGAGTCCATTAAGTTTAGCTTTTGGTACCCAAATCCAAGTTGATTTTGGTACCTCTACACTTACTTTCTTTTTCATGGCAAAATTAATTTGAATAGGAAAGTTTTTAACATAAAAATTATTTTTATTGCCATGTGTGAACTTATGCAATTTATTTGACAAATTTTCATTTAAGGCATTAAGTTCACTGTTTTTAGTTGCTAGAGATTCATTTAAGCAATTTAGATTTTTAATCATAGAATTATGCTTTTCATTCATGTTAAGCATGTGAATCTCTAAATTTGCAACGTTTTCATTCATGCAATTCAAGTCATTTAAAGTTTGCTTGCTTTCAAGATATGATTTATCTAGTTTCTTTAGCAAGTCAATTTTGTCATTTTCAAGCATATGACTTTCAATTGCATTAGATGAGGTAGATTTATCATTTAAGCACTCATTCTTCAAGCATGCATTTTCTAAAGTAAGAGCATCAATTTTAGCAAGCAAATCAACTTTATCATCTAACATAGATGCATTTTGACATTTAAGCTCATCTATTTGCTTGTTTGCTAATTTATTTGATTCATGAAGCTCTTTACATTTTTCTACCATTTTCAGAAATGCATTTTGTAGTTTATGTGAATGTGATGATTTTCCACTTGAACTACAACTTGAAGAGTGACTAGAAGATACCTCATCTTCACTTTCTCCATCGGATGAGCTTGACGATGATGAAGATGTTGAGTGAATCTCCATTTTCTTTGCTCGAGCTACATCCTTTGGAGTGGTTGCTCCTTTCTCCCCGGTTGATGAATCTCCTTCACCAAAGTTCTTTTCTAATGTTTGCCATATAGAGTGAGCACTATCACATGAGCAAACAACATTAAAAAGTTCATCTCCTAATGCACAAAATATGACATTCATAGCCTTAGCATTTAGGGATGCATTTTTCTCATCTTCTAAACTCCATTTACTAAAATCATATCTAGGTGATTCATATGGAGTTTGAATCATAAACCACATGTTAATGTTCATGGATTTAATAAATGATATCATTTTACTTTTCCATGAAACAAAATTATTTCCATCAAAGTGTGGTGGTTTATAAGATTCTAAAGGTGTGGATGCATTAAGAGCCATGTTAATTTATCGATTAAGAACAAAATTAACGAACAAGGCTCTGATACCAAATGTAGGTAGGATCATGTGGGTCTATGGGTCCACAAACTAATCACGATTAAGCCCTAATTAACTACTTGGTTGATCGATCAAAGAAATGCAGCGGAAATTAAAAACAAATCAAGCACAAGTAGGAAATCAATGCAAACCACACAAAAAGACACATCGGATTTACAGAGGTTCGGCCGCGCCTACGTCCTCTCTTGCAAGCCCCTCTCGAATCCCCGTTCGAGCTCCTCTTGCGTCTTCACTATGCCTCCCCGTTCCGGGCCGGGAGCAACGCCTTTTACAAGTCTTCAAGCTCGCGAACAACCCTCGCCGAGCTTGACATCACCTCTCACAACCCGAGAGGATCACTTCGGGCTTTCACCGAAATCTCTACTTCTTTGTCTTGGGCTTTCACCAAGACCCTTGCTCACTTGACAACACAGGTAACCGAGTGGGATTCACTCTCTAATTGAGCACAACAATTGCTAGATTGATTGTATGATGAAGGATGTGGAAATTAGGCTTTGGAATCACTAATTGGGAGCTTTGAGGTTGTGGAAAATCTCACTATAAGTTTGACACTTTGGAGTTGTGAAATCTTGTGGAAAACTAAGTGTGAACCTCTATTTATAAGCTCCTAAAGATTTCTAGCCGTTTGGACAAGATTTGATTGGGTTTTGTGCAAGATACACAAAACAGAAAATCGGGTTCAGAAATCTGTCCAGACACGGTCGACTGAAAGGTGTATCGGTCGACCGAACACGTTTTGGCTCACCCGGTCACCACCAATCTCCTCCTAAAGCTCCTACAAGTGTAGATTTTGGTACCCATTTTTGCTTGAGTCCATTAAGTTTAGCTTTTGGTACCCAAATCCAAGTTGATTTTGGTACCTCTACACTTACTTTCTTTTTCATGGCAAAATTAATTTGAATAGGAAAGTTTTTAACATAAAAATTATTTTTATTGCCATGTGTGAACTTATGCAATTTATTTGACAAATTTTCATTTAAGGCATTAAGTTCACTGTTTTTAGTTGCTAGAGATTCATTTAAGCAATTTAGATTTTTAATCATAGAATTATGCTTTTCATTCATGTTAAGCATGCGAATCTCTAAATTTGCAACGTTTTCATTCATGCAATTCAAGTCATTTAAAGTTTGCTTGCTTTCAAGATATGATTTATCTAGTTTCTTTAGCAAGTCAATTTTGTCATTTTCAAGCATATGACTTTCAATTGCATTAGATGAGGTAGATTTATCATTTAAGCACTCATTCTTCAAGCATGCATTTTCTAAAGTAAGAGCATCAATTTTAGCAAGCAAATCAACTTTATCATCTAACATAGATGCATTTTGACATTTAAGCTCATCTATTTGCTTGTTTGCTAATTTATTTGATTCATGAAGCTCTTTACATTTTTCTACCATTTTCAGAAATGCATTTTGTAGTTTATGTGAATGTGATGATTTTCCACTTGAACTACAACTTGAAGAGTGACTAGAAGATACCTCATCTTCACTTTCTCCATCGGATGAGCTTGACGATGATGAAGATGTTGAGTGAATCTCCATTTTCTTTGCTCGAGCTACATCCTTTGGAGTGGTTGCTCCTTTCTCCCCGGTTGATGAATCTCCTTCACCAAAGTTCTTTTCTAATGTTTGCCATATAGAGTGAGCACTATCACATGAGCAAACAACATTAAAAAGTTCATCTCCTAATGCACAAAATATGACATTCATAGCCTTAGCATTTAGGGATGCATTTTTCTCATCTTCTAAACTCCATTTACTAAAATCATATCTAGGTGATTCATATGGAGTTTGAATCATAAACCACATGTTAATGTTCATGGATTTAATAAATGATATCATTTTACTTTTCCATGAAACAAAATTATTTCCATCAAAGTGTGGTGGTTTATAAGATTCTAAAGGTGTGGATGCATTAAGAGCCATGTTAATTTATCGATTAAGAACAAAATTAACGAACAAGGCTCTGATACCAAATGTAGGTAGGATCATGTGGGTCTATGGGTCCACAAACTAATCACGATTAAGCCCTAATTAACTACTTGGTTGATCGATCAAAGAAATGCAGCGGAAATTAAAAACAAATCAAGCACAAGTAGGAAATCAATGCAAACCACACAAAAAGACACATCGGATTTACAGAGGTTCGGCCGCGCCTACGTCCTCTCTTGCAAGCCCCTCTCGAATCCCCGTTCGAGCTCCTCTTGCGTCTTCACTATGCCTCCCCGTTCCGGGCCGGGAGCAACGCCTTTTACAAGTCTTCAAGCTCGCGAACAACCCTCGCCGAGCTTGACATCACCTCTCACAACCCGAGAGGATCACTTCGGGCTTTCACCGAAATCTCTACTTCTTTGTCTTGGGCTTTCACCAAGACCCTTGCTCACTTGACAACACAGGTAACCGAGTGGGATTCACTCTCTAATTGAGCACAACAATTGCTAGATTGATTGTATGATGAAGGATGTGGAAATTAGGCTTTGGAATCACTAATTGGGAGCTTTGAGGTTGTGGAAAATCTCACTATAAGTTTGACACTTTGGAGTTGTGAAATCTTGTGGAAAACTAAGTGTGAACCTCTATTTATAAGCTCCTAAAGATTTCTAGCCGTTTGGACAAGATTTGATTGGGTTTTGTGCAAGATACACAAAACAGAAAATCGGGTTCAGAAATCTGTCCAGACACGGTCGACCGAAAGGTGTATCGGTCGACCGAACCCTTGAGTCTGTTGAAGGATCGGTTGACCGAACATAGGTACTGGTCGACCGAAACACTTAAGTTCTATAGGTCAACGGTCGACCGAACAGGTACCGGTCGACCGAACTACTGGGTTCGGTAGAGAGAAATCTTGATCGGTTGGACAAACTTGTGTCGACCGATAGCATGGGGTTTTTCACGAATTAAACGGTCGACCGAATAAGGTAGTTTGTTCGACCGGTTCTAATGTATATGGGGGTGTATATTGAGAAAAATGTGTATACGACCGTTGTATAATACGACAAATAAAACGGTCGTATTTTTACCAGAAATAGCAAACGAAACGGTCGACCGAAGGTCTACCGGTCGAC
This sequence comes from Triglochin maritima, assembly GCA_963682175.1. Taxonomy (NCBI): domain Eukaryota; kingdom Viridiplantae; phylum Streptophyta; class Magnoliopsida; order Alismatales; family Juncaginaceae; genus Triglochin; species Triglochin maritima. The sequence goes on from OY821781.1 coordinate 36,426,704, forward strand.
CGAACAGGTCTGGGTAATCGGTTAAATAGATGTGTGATCGGTTGAACGGATTGGTCTGGTATAACAAAAATTGTGTATAACCGGTCGACCGAAAGGTGAACGGTCGACCGAACTCAGGCAGACTGGCGACCAACGTTTTAGGTGTTTAGGTGATCTAATGGAGTCCAAATTATATGATATTTTGTGTGTGACTCCTAAAAGGAACCTAGTGTGTGAATGCATGCATATTAGCTTAAGTTATGCTCAATTTACATAAGTTCCTAATTCTCAAAGAAAGGTAAAATTACATGTCTTCAATCCTAGCTTGATTACATGTCTTGACTTGATTTTTCTTCTTTCTTGAGTCTTGATCACCTGTAGATGTTAGCACAATACAACATGTATACTATTATACTACATGTGCTAATCTACATGTCCTTATTAAGATTAGGTTTAATTACATCATCAAAATACGGATTAAGGCCAAAAAGCCAACAAAATGCACCTGCAATATTTATGGATCTGATGAATATGACATTCCATCCATACCTTGACAGATTTGTCATCGTCTTTGTCTAGGATTTCGTGTCCCTATGTATGTATGTATGTATTTTAATTTTTTTAATACAACATACAAGATCATTTTTCATATTTTCAACAATTTCTATGTACATTACTTTGTGTTTATTCTAATATCATGCAACCCTACATTTATTAAAATAAACCACAAAGGTAGAATCATACCTAAAGGTTCTCTAAAACCTTTTTGAAGATCCAGAGTCGTGTTGCCCGTTGCGTCGTCCACGGATTTGCCTCCGAGTGTTCACCAAACTCTAAACAAGATTAGAGAGAAATGAGCTAGCCAATCAATCTCTAATAAGGCTTAGAATCTAGCTAATAACCCCTCTTTGAGCTCCTGAGATTTCTATCTCCTAAACTCAAAATTACTAAGAGAATTTCGTGGCGATTAGAGGAGAGATTAATGAGAGAAATAATTTTTGCATTAGTATTAAACAAGTAGGAGGATGTGCCCTTTTATAGTCTCCTAAAACACCCTTATCAAGAGCTATTCTTTAGCCATGATCTCTTGCTTATTCTCTCCTAAAATTAACCTCTAATTTCCACATAAGCACCCACAAAAACTGTTTTAATTAAATTTGGAATTAATCCACCAATGATTTAATTAATCTCTTAATAATTCAGGCAGAATCGTTCTTGTTCGGTGGACCGAGTATAACTCGGTCAACCGAACCATTCGGTTATAACACGTGTTCGGTGCCCCGTGAGCTAGACGGTCGACCGAATCCGTATGAGAAAAATTCCCTGGAAGAATTCGGACGAACCAGGTCTTTTACTCGGTCGACCGTTGACCCACCAAAATCGCTCCTGGGATATAGTCATCGGATGACCGTGTCACCTTCGGTCTACCGAAAATACTACTTCTCGGTTGACCGTGCACACTCGATTAACCAAACCTGATTGTCCAGGCACTCCAGACAATTTCGGTCAACCAATTGCGCTTACCCGTTCCCAATTCGGTTAACCGATCCGAAGATACCCCGGTCGACCGAACCATGAACGGTTCACCGTGTTTGACCCCGACTTTGCCTTTGTCAAATTTTGGATTTATTTCCAACAAAATTTGATCTTTTGGGGTTTTTAGCAAATTCACATATTATGTAATATATCATCCTATGTAAGATTAAATTATTACACCCCATAATATACACACCTCATATGAATTTATTATGATTCTAATTATGTCAATTCTCATGACATATTGATTTTAATTAATTCACCATATGTGTCCTATTTTCACATGAAATCCAACACATCATATGAACTTAAAATCAAACATCTTGTTTCCCAATTTTGTGGTGTGACCTATGGGAGGATCTAAGCCAAATTGGTAGTGATATTAAACACTTAATATCTCAAACTATAAGCGGTATTTAGCTACACATTATAGTTACCCAATTAGCATAGATGTATTTGTTCCACTCGAACTAAAACACGATCTATTTAGAGATGTAAGTGCACCACTTGTATCCGTCCCTTGCCTCATGATATTAAGAATATATACAAAGCAGAAATGTGTCATCTTTGTATTATATTCATTTCTTGATCTCTTTAAGCTAATTATAACTATGTAACTTAACTCAAGTTACATTGTGCACATTATAATTTTGCTTTATCAAGGGGCCCACTAATATCATCACTCAATTAAGAGGGGCAATGATAATCATTTGACTAGCTATCTTTTCCAGCACAAGTCATGCTCAACCAACTATTGCCTTTATCACTACACTCATTGATAACTTTTGACAATAATCAAATTAAGCACTTCTTGAGTGAAAAGATATAAGTCTCATATCTTGGGATCCAAGACACACTAAAAATATTAATGACACGAAACACAATTCCATAATGTTTTACTTGTTAGGTATATTCAATATATAAAAGCAATATTTTCCTCTTTTATATACTCGTGTCGTCAATTATTTGTAGAGCTACAACAATCGATGACCAACACGACAATCTTATCTCAGTGATTAATGTTTAATGTTAATTACCATGATTGTGAATAACTTTTGATTTATGTAAACCATTATCTTTTAGAGCTCTACGGTTAAGGACCAAACACCTCTTCCTTAACACTTCCAAAAGACGAATACCATAATCAAGGAACAAAATGCTTGCACATTCAATTCATAATAATTGACATATAAAAGTAAAACTTTTAGAACACATTCCTTTCACTTTGTGGACGACATATTAGTGTACTCGCCCGACAGAGAGCAACATCGGGAGCACATGAGGATTGTACTTGACATCTTAAGGGATCAGAAGCTGTATGCCAAGTACACAAAGTGCGAATTTTGGTGGGACCAGGTAGCTTTTCTGGGGCACATTGTTTCGGCAGACGGGATATCAGTGAACCCAACATGCATCTCCACTAACGACATCGACACAGAAGGGTGTCAAGTTTGTTTGGTTCAAGAAGTGCGAGGACAACTTTTAGGAGTTGAAGAGGCGACTGACGGCTACACTGATTCTGATGCTTCCGAGTGGCAGTGAAGATTATGTGATCTATAATGACACGTCAAGGATCAACTTGGGTTGTGTACTCATGCAACATGGGAAGGTAGTGACTTATGCTTTGAGGCAGTTGAAGGTCCACGAGAAGAATTACCCCACACATGATTTAGAGTTAGTAATGGTGGTTCAAGAGTTGAAGACCTGGCGACACTATCTGTATGGGGAGCAGTTTGAGGTCTTCACAGATCACCAGAGCCTAAAGTATCTGTTTTCACAGAAGGAGCTGAATATGAGGCAGTGTAGATGACTCGAGTTCATCAAGGATTACAACTTCACCATCTCCTATCACCCAGGGAAGGTGAATTCAGTTGCAGATGCTCTGAGGAGGAAGGTGGATGTGTCAGTTGCCAGCTTGTGTATTCAGGAGTGGAGGCTGCTCGAGATGTTGTCAGAGCGAAAGCCGTTCACTGAGGGATCAGAGGGGGCAGTGATTGCAGGACTGCCAGTATAGCCGTATATAGTCTCCAGGGTTGTGGAAGCTCATAGAGCAAATAAGGAGTTAGCCAGTCTGGTGTAGTTGGTGGTGAATTATGGATCTGACTTCAGTGTGGGAGTAGATGGTGGTATGAGGTTTAGGAATCGGATCTAGGTGTCGAAAGTAGACGAGCTGAGAGAGAAAATCATGGAGGAGGCATACAGAGCTAGATATTCTATCCACTGGGGAGCACGAAGATGTATAAGGACCTGCAACAGAACTTCGGGTGGAAGGGCATGAAGAGAGACATAACAGAGTTCATCACCAGGTGAAGATTGAGCATCAACGACCAACAAGACAGGTGTAGAGTATTGAGCTGCCAGAGTGGAAGTGGGAGAACATGCGTGACGATGGATTTCATCACAGGTCTGCCGAAGAAGAGGAGATTCCACGATGTGATTTAGGTGATAGTTGATTGACTGACCAAGTCGGCGCACTTCTTAGCTATCACGACCATGTTACCTTTGGAGGTTCTAGCTAAGTTGTACATGGTGGAGATAGTTGTCATGTGCTGGGTACCAGTGAGCATCATATCTGATCGAGATCCAATATTTACATCCAGATTTTAAGGGAGTTTGCAACAGGCGTTAGGGACATGATTGAAGTTATGTACAATGTTTCACCTATAGACAAATGGGCAGTCGGAGAGGACTATCTAGACCGTGGAGGATATGCTAGAGCATGCACACTAGATTGGGTTGGACACTGGGATGATCACCTGTCGCTGATAGAGTTCACCTACAATAATAGCTACCACATGAGTATTGGGATGACACCGTACGAGGCATTATATGGGAGGCCTTGCAGATTACTGATGTGCTAGAGTGATGTAGGCGAGAGGCAGTTGATTGGGTTGGAGCTGGTGCAGATTTATGCAGAGAAGATCGATGTGATCAGGAAGAGGTTGACAAAAGCACAGAGCAAGAAGAAGAGCTACACTGATAGGGGCAGGCGGGTGTTGAGGTTCGAGGTTGGCAACCACGTGTTTTTGAAGATCTCTCCTGCCAGAGGAGTGATGAGGTTTGGCAAGAAGGGGAAGCTCAGTCTGAGGTATATCAGGTCATTCGAGATCCTAGACACAGTTGGAGAGGTCATCTACCAGATTGCATTACCGCCACAGTTTTCGGGTCTTCACAACGTCTTCCACGTTTTGATGTTGAGGAAGTACATTGCAGATCCAACTCAAGTTATCGAGATAATACTGCCAGAGATCCAGCAATACTTGTCTCTTAAAGAGAAACCAGAAGAGATTGTCGATCGCGTAGTGGACCAGCTCAGGAGGTGGACCATTCCGATGATGAAGGTCCAGTGGCAGCATCACAGTCAGTGCGAGGCCACCTGGGAGATTGAGGAGGAGATTCGAAAGCAATACCCGGAGCTTTTCGGTGGGTTGCTTGTTTGAATTTTGGGACGAAATTCTTTTAAGGAGGTGGATTGTGAAATCCTTAACGCAATTAGTAGGCTAATGAAGAGGACTGGAGATTAGCTCTGTGTGTTGACTTTTGGTGGACAGATGGATGACATGATGTGGAGTATGGTGGAGGTATGGTTGTGGTAAGGGGAGGAATGGGCTGGGTGTCTTTTGTTGGTGAGGGTTTTGTTTAAAAACAAAACTCACGTCTCCATCTCCTCTTCTTCTTCTTGTTCTTCTTCTTCAACTCTTTCCACTTCCTTTCACTCACCTCTCTCATTGTCCCTCTCTTCTCCGGTGAAGTAGTGATTGTGGGTGCTCTGGTAGGTGTCGACGAGTGTGATCCTGAGGTGTGAGGCATGTGGAGTTGACGCGAGGAGGAAGACGTTCGGAGGCTGCTGACCGGAGGCGGGCATTGCGCAAGCGGAGCTTCAACGAGTTTTTTTGTCAACCTAAGACATATGTTGGTTCAATAGCTGCATTATTTCTCACACTAGTTGGTGTGAGGTTTGGCCGGTCGCCGGAGGTCAGAGACCTCGCCGACACAAGAGGGCGGCAAGATAGACATAGCTTGGATAGGTAGTTGCCGGCCAACAGTCGACCGGAGCCCTTGGGCGGTCGACCGAATGAGGTGTAATCTCTAATCTTAACCAACACCCATTGAACGATGCCTTGCGGCGGTCAACCGGTTGTGCTTATGCTGGTGGGTCAGAAGAGCCTTTGTTGTTTTTCGCTTGAAGGTGTTTTCCTTGCGTTCGACCATTGCTATGTGAATTGACCTGGACCGGGCCTTGGCCATCTAAATGGTCGATTGCCCTAGACCTTGGTCAGACCGGCAACTAAAGTATACTAATGGTTGGGTCGACCAATCAGATATCGGTTTGACCGTTTATGACTAGATGCATATAGGTGGCCTCTGTTGTTTTTTGGTCAACCGGGACCCTTGAGTTGTTCGACTGTTTACCTTGTATGCTTAATGTGAGTTAGGCGTCGACCATCTAAACGGTCGACCGCCCATGGATTTTGGTTTGACCGTTGTAGCTTAAGTCCTTAGCCCAAAGTTCGACCGTTGCAGGCGTCCGTTCGAACATCTCCCTATTCCCTTGGAACGGTCGACCATTTGTGCCCAAGACTGAGCCTTTGTCCTTGTGAAGTGTCAGCTCTGTCCATGGAAACATGTGTCCTTGCCTAGAGCATGATCCAGGAGGTGACAGTGGGTACATTTATCGTGCCTACCCAGGGACCGCTGAGTGGGAGAGTGTGGGTACTCGGGAAGTGCCACCTCTGTTCATAGACCATGGTGTACTATAATGCTTTACTTGTTTCACCTAAGAATAATAGCCCTAAGGGATTACAGATCCCAATGCATATTGTTGCATGGCTCACGGAGCATGATGACCCCTACAAACTTCGGTCCGAATCTGTCGATTTGTCTGGCCCTCTGGGTGGTAGATACCTTCGAATGGCCTTGATGGTGATGTTGACCACGACAATGTTGGTAACCTGTGCTGTAAGATATCCAGGTGATGATTCCTTTGTGCGACCTAGATGGTGGTGGAGAGGACCGCGCGACCTAGATGGCGACAGTGATTGTCCAACGATTTATTCTGGCAGGTTGCTTGGCTGTGGCACAACTAAGTGAGTTGAGCTGACCTGAGCGATGGCTCCGTCGGTGTGGTGTTGACCACGATGATTCAGATCTGATTCTTATGATGCGAAAGTGCGGACGCCCCTCCTCGAACCCCATGACTAGTGTAGCCATGTGTGGGGTGTGTTGCGTACTATTTCGTAATACCATATGTGCCTATGGTAGGTCTCCAAGTGAGACCAGATGATGTTGGTAGGACAGATGTCCTGATTTACCCTTGGAGGGGAACTATTTTCCTTATTGTTGATGACATGACATGCCACTAGTATGATAGGTTCATTTTATTGTACTGTTGCATTTCATATAGGTGAGCTTGGTATATGGGGTTTCCTTATGGAAACTCAGGTATTGTTATTACATTTGCATTTCAGGATCGTAGTAGGTGTTGTAGGGTGGTGACTGGGGACGGGCGCATTTTGGGACTGGGTCCTCATCCTGTCCTTGTGAGGTGGTCATGATTACATGTATTTATATTTCCTGTACTTGATGTAATCATGTTATTTTGACAACTCCTATGTATTTTCTGAGTAATGACACCACTCTTGATGGTCTTAATCTATGTGATTTTTTCGTGTTATTTTTTTTAAATTTCCGTTGTTCGGAAACATTACATAATTATTATAGGATAGGAAGTAGTAGTATCACAACACAAACACTCTAACTTTGCACACCTAATTTTGGTATGAAGCTAGGAACACAAGTGTGGGATTTAAGCTTTATGTGGTGGTGTAAAGAGTAAAAGATGTAACTTTAAGGCTTGGAGTTGAAACAGTTGGATACTAATGAAAGGTCTAGAGAAAGGATGCTAATTCATGCTAAAATAAGTGTAAGAACACAAATTTATAGGTTCTCAAAGTTTCATAGCCGTTGGAAAAGGTTTGGGGGTGGTTTGGTCAAGTTTGGAATATAGTCATGGTATGGCTAACATAACGCCTAGTTTTATATACTAGTCTAATATTTGATAAGATTCAGACGACTGAATAGAGTCATGGTACTTCCGAGTTGGTAGGTCAACGAATGGTCAGCATAAAATCAAGATGACTTTGGACAATTGGCTAGAGAATCGATTGTCCAAATCTAGGTGAATAAATGTTCACTCCCAGTCCAAGAGATTTCGGACAACTGGATGGTTAAATGGGTCATCCGACATCGGTGAGGAGGTATCCAAAAAAGTTCACTAGACGTCCGAAATAAAGGTGTGTATACGAGACAAATTTGGATATAATCGTTGTATAAAGTTTAAAGTACTGACAAGGTAATGAATATATTTGGTATAAACACCTCTAATCAAACACATGGTTCAAACAACTCAAAGAGTGGTTTGGTCATCCAAAATATTTGTCCAAACACAATATGAATTTGGACGACTGAATAAGCAGATTGGTCGTTAGAAAAAAAATGGAGGAAAGAATTGGTAATTCAAAGAAAATGTTCGAACAAATGAATGAAGGAATGGGACGTTCGAAACATGGTTGAATCAAGTCAGGATTTACTGGTGACATGTTCAGATGACTGGAGCAAGGGTTTAGTCATCCAGCTCTAGGTGAATTGGTTGATCGTTTTATTTAAACCGCAAGTGCACGATCACGTTGAAGCGGTGGCAAATACGGGTCGTCCACTGGGAGGTGTGTCGACGATTGGTTTATTCGAAGGCGAGAGGTAAAAAGAAGGAGAGAAAGGTTGGATACACTAAACTACACTAAGATGCAAAAAGGAAATGGAAGAAAAGCAAGAAAACTAAACCCCAAAGGGGGTGGAGAAATAATGTGAACATAAAGAAGTGTGTGTGTGTGTGTTCATTAAGCTCCTCACAACATGTAGTGCATGAAATCATATAACTACATCCAACTTTGCCTCCACACGAATTAAGATAAGACTACATCATTAAAACATACAAGACAATAATTGGAATGAAGCTACATGAACTCAAGTATAAAGACTAGACCCTACTATGCCTCCACATGAATTAAGATAAGACTACATCATTAAAACATGCAAGACATTAGCTAAGATAAAGGCAACAAGAGCACATACACTACAAATTGTGTTTCCAATATTAACTTCATCCATATCCTAACCTTATTATTCCCCATAGAATATGTCCACTAATCAAAGCATAAGCTAAGCTTCATTCAAGAGCATTAGCATATCAAAGATAAGAGTGAAAACCCATTAGATGGTTATGGAAATCATATAAAGCTCAAGGGATAAATATAACACACACTTACTACACTACATGATTATATCACATATTTCTCCACCCCCCAAATGGGGATGAAACTACTCACATATATTTAAACTAACTACTCTAATAAAATGAAGCATTATACTGAAATGAAACTATACTAATCAAGCAAGAAATATTAAAGAAGCATAAAACAAAACACGCAACAAAGCAAACACATAAAAAGAAATCAACTAAGCAAGAATTAACAAGCTAAAGAAAACATCTATTATTAACTCACTCAAATTACAAGCAGCTCTTCCTCCACCAGAGTTTTGCTTCAAGGCTTCACTCTTAGTAGGGAAGATGCCACCAAAGAGAAAGATGGATACAATGGGAGGTGAAGAGTTCTATTTATAAGCATGGAAAAAGCTAATCCGGGACAATCCCCCGATGTGGGACTAAACGAATACCAGAAATGGACTAAATACACACTAATACGTAACCCAGAGAAATCTTAGCGGATTTGGGCCCAAAGTGACCGCCAATTAACGGTCTTGGACCGCTAATTAGCAGTCTACAATGTTTTGATTGGTCTGGATTTTCGTATGGGCTTTTCCGGAAGGCTTTATTTGTCTTTGATGCATCGATGTCGCTTGTTGGAGCTCCGACCCGAATAGAATTGCCAAAATACCTCCCATGATGGTGTGAAGTATTCTTGTTTGCTCATTAGGTCCTTCTGTCTTACATTCAGGTCCTTCTCCCTTGCATCTTAGTCCCTAAGTCTCACGATTAAGTCATTTTTCCTGCTATTGAGTCCTTTCACGACTCTTCTCTTCAAACCTCTTTATTTCTGAAATTCAAACATAAAACTCGTCACGTACTCATTGCTTAGGTGTAAGATAATGGATATAAGATAGAAATATAAGCATGAAATGATGTCAATCAAATACCCCCACACCTAACTTTTTGCTAGTCCCGAGCAAAACAAAGAAAGAGAGAAACAAACAAGAACAAGAAATCCTAACTCACTTTCGTAGGAATCACGGTTGCACTTAGCACGTGCAACAAGCCGTTAAACCTATTTGTTGCCAAGGAGGAGGAGTGTTGTCTCCTGAGGGTTTTCAGCGGATATACCCACAAAATCCGAACAAGATGCATTATTCAATCTAGACACTCGACTCGTTGGAAATATTTTGTCTATCATTAGACGCGGTAATCCTACGGGCCGACTCTATATAGGTAATCAGTCCACACACCTAACCTAATGAACCATTCGTGCAAGTTAAACAAGGAATTAAGTGAAAGACATGGACAACCTTAACATCCTCAAGTGATACAAAGTGTAAGGTCCATTAAGGTTCTTATTTGCATTACCATTTTTTTTCTTTTCACATTTTTTTTTCTTTTTTTCTTTTTATTAGTTGGAGCTTCATTCTCCCAGGGTCAGGTTTCGTGCATCATTGCCTATGAGGACTTACACTATCACGTACACCTTTCCCCAAATCTCCACATAGGGCAATCCCTACCACCCGTGTAACGGGAGTTCGGTCGGCGCATTCCAAGTCAGATGTCTCGAAAGCACCAGGCACAAAGTCCCCTCAGACCTACTTTCCCGAGTGATAGGAGTCGTGCGAGAAGAGAGAACACCTACTCACTTATTTCTTATTTACACATGAACCAAAACCCCTACACTAATGTCTCACAACAAGATTTAGAGGGTCCTTGACTACCACAAACTTCCTTAAGTTAACAGACACGAATTATTGACTCACTAAGTTCAGGGTGAACTTCATTAAATGTTTGAGCACTGAAACCCTATGATTACTCACCCCCAAGGGAAGATTGGGGTGCATCTTAACGACTCGATAAATCCTAAAGTCACTGTACTAGATATCCAAATGCATCAAGTTCAAGACAATTTTGGGAGCTTTCTTTTTACTTTGCCTCTCAACGGTTTTGCACATGCTAAACACATGCAAAACCCACAAAACATTTTCTTTCGCAAACACATGAAGATTTTGAAAGAAATGTGAAAATTTTGAAGCACTAGGCAAGCAAAAGAAGACAAGTCACTCAAGGATCATGGCAAGCAGATATATCGATATTAAATGCATCACACTAACATGACCCTAAAAAAGAAAACAAAAGAAAACAAAATCAAAAGAAAAGACTCGACTATGTACACACGTAAAACCCCTCCACACCTACTTCATGCATTGTCTTCAATGAATGTGAGCAAGATACTACATGGATTTATGCATGAAAAAGGAGAGATCTCACCAACATTAAGTACAGAGGGAAGTTCGAGGTCATGTTGATGGACACAAACCCGAATTCCCTCAAAACTTGTGAGATGCTAAAGAAATGATGCAAATACGTGAAAGAAATGGAGCCCAAATACACAAGGGTTGGGGCTCACAACAATCGAAGCACACTGAAGGAGTCTTTTATTGTACTTTTTTTCTTCTTCTGGAAACTGAAAGCACAACCACTCATGCAGGATCATGAATGGTTGAGGGCGAGAGAGGTTCATGAAGGAACATGACCTCCTCAACTTTGGCTGGTGCTCCCTCCAAATAGGGTTTGAGGCGTTGTCCATTAACTTTGAACATGTCCCCATTCCCTGGGTTAAAGATGTCAACCGCTCCATGAGGATAAATGGTTTGGACAATAAACGGGTCAGACCAGCGACTGCGGAGCTTACCCGCAAACAGATAAAACCGGGAATTGTAGAGCAACACCTTCTGCCCGGCCGTAAACACCTTTCGCATAATCATGCGATCGTGAAACATCTTGGCTCGGGACTTATAAATTTTGGCATTCTCGTACGCATCATTGCGTAGCTCTTCTAATTCCATAATGTCGAGCTTACGTTGTACTCCTGCTTGATCAAGATCCGTATTCAGGTTCTTGATCGCTAAGAAAGCACGATGCTCAAGCTCGACGGGTAGGTGGAAAGCCTTGCCGTACACTACCCGATATGGGGACATACCCAAATTGGTCTTGTACGCGGTGCGGAAGGCCCACAACGCGTCATTCAACTTGGTTGACCAATCCTTCCTCAAGGAACTAACCGTCTTCTCAAGAATTTGCTTTAATTGACGGTTAGAGATTTCGACCTGCCCACTAGTTTACGGATGATATGGGGTCGCAAGCTTGTGGGTGATCGAATATTTCCTCATAAGCGCTTCAAAGGAGAGATTACAGAAGTGGGTACCCCCTATCGCTGATTATGGTACGAGGAGTACCAAATCACGCAAAAATGTCCCTCAAGAATTTGGTGACCACCTTGTTGTCATTGGTCTTTGTGGGTATAGCCTCAACCCACTTAGACACATAGTCAACGGTCACCAGAATGTAAACATTCCCGAACGAGTTCGGGAAGGGACCCATGAAATTGATGCCCCACACATCGAAGATGTCGACCACAATGACATTTTGCAAAGGCATCATGTCACGTCGACCAATCCTGCCAAGGCGCTTCCACCTATCACATTGCTTACAAAAGTCGTAAGCATCCTTGAAAAGAGAGGGCCAGTAGAATCCAGATTGGAGCATGATGCATTGCATACATTGCATCATATGTCTTTCATTTAGATTACTTTTGCATCAATAAATGCTACTAAGGTATGTGTTTAGTCTTATTTACAGAATACAGGGACCTGAATGCAAATTACCCACATCCCGAGCATAAACGCGTACAAAAGACTCATTTCTATCATAAAGACCAAGTTCAAGTTTATCGGGTTTCAAATGGAAATGTATCCAAGCATAAAAGCATTCAAGTCCTAATTACGAAAAGAACAAGGACTTAAGCACAAAAGTAGCCGAGGACTTAATTGCAAAAAGTCAAGGACCTAATTGCAAATCACGAGTAGCTTTTATTATTACGGAGAAAATATAAAGAAAAATCAATGTGGATCTCCAAATATATGAAGAAATTAATTCGGATCTCCAAAGATATGCAAGAATCAATCCAGACGCGCAAATGACATTGAAATCATACCATAAACACACAGGAAAAATCCGGGTCGATTCGGAGCCAAAAAGGTGGCGATTCCGCCGCACCTCAAGAGCAAATTGCGGCGAATCCGCCGCACCAAATTAGATTAATGCTCTAAAATTTTTACCGGTTGCGTGTTGACGCGTGTACTTTCTTATTTCATGCTTAGGTCCCTTGTATCGGCTATAAATAGCCCCGAGAACGATGTTGTGAGGAGTTCTTCCTTTTGTTCCATAATTTAGCAATAAAATTCTGTTTCTTTTATTTTGTGGTTTTAGTTTTCTTTTGTAATGCCTCTAGGACCCCTTCTTCCTCCCTCTATGAGTTTCTAACTCCTTCCAAAGGGTGGAGGTGACGGATTAGGGTGAAGAGAAGATGAATGAATGTTATTATTTTAATTTCGTGTTAGTTTATTTTGATTACTTGAGTTTATGTTAAATCATTTATCATGTAATGCTTCATAACTAATATGCTTTATTATAACTTTCTAAATTCTTTAATCTAAACCTTAAATCTAATCCTCCACCCAACGGAATTCACTTCTTTGTTCTTGCTTTAGTTTTAATTGTTTTTGTTTCTTGCTTTAAATAACTAAAACCCAAAAATCTCAAAACCAAACTTAATTCTTCTCTCCTTCTTTCCCCTTAATCAAAAATCACACTAATAACATAATCTCTCCCTCCTTGTGTTCGACCCGTATTTGCCACGTCTCCATTGACGCCGTGCACTTGCGGTATAAATTTAATTCTCATCAAGTTTTTGGCGCCGTTGCCGGGGAGGCGACGCAGATTTTGTTTATTTTTGTGTTTTCGATTTTATTCTGTTTATCTTGTGCGTGATCTAAGTATTTGGATTTGTGTTTCAGGAAACAACAGAGTGCGTGGAGAAATCCGGGCACATTTGGAGCTAAACGAGCGGCGAAATCACCGCACCTAAAGAAGAACTTGCGGCGAATCCGCCGCACACTTGGAGCTTCTGGGCTTCAAATTTTTCTGGGACGCGACTCATCTCTGGGTGAACGCGCAGAGCATCTGAAATTTCGAGAGCGGGCGGTGAACCCGACTGAGCATTGCATAAGGTAACCTTTGTTGCCTCTTTTCCTCATAATTTCTATTTTCAGAAAATTCCTTTCGTAGAACTGCATGTGTAGGGCAAAAATTCCATAAATTGCAATAATTCAACTCTGACCTAAAAATTGGCAAAATTAGAAAGGCCTTAGTGCATGCATCATCTAGTGTTTTGTATGCATTATTCTTGCTAAATTCTTGCAAATCAATTTCTGTTGAAGAGTGCTGGAGTCAAGGTACGTATCGTGGTTTTCATGGATTGCATTTAAGCATATAATCTAATTTGCATACAACCTTGCAATTGCCCCCAACTAAAGACCAATGTTTGACTATCTTTGCTAGATCTAAGTTAAACTATCTTAAGGGCAACTCCATAGGCAAATATACGGTGGGGATTTCACCACCCTTCCGTAGCCCACAAATCACAATCCTAAAGTGCCACCCCAAGCCTTAAATTAAAATCAATTAGACATTGACCCTTAAGGACTCGGACTCAATTAAGAAGAAGAATTGGTTTGACTTGCTATGACCTGAAGCCGATCGAATTTAATTTGGTGTCTAGAAAGTGTTTTTGTGTTGACGAAAGTCTTCCAAGCAAAGTGGTTGTCTAATTGGCACCGACTCTGTCGGAAGCGCCCCCACTAGCTATACACGGCCTGGCCAAGTTGGTTTGATTAGTGAGGGAGGTGAATCAAGCAAATCAATTCGACTCAACCAGTTAGGAGTCGTCTAGATCTAAGTGACACTAGGTCTAGAATTGTTTGAACCGTGCTTGTTTGGGAAACCTCTGACCGACCTTCTATTCTATCTTTAGAGTTAAGTTTCCCTTCTCTTCTGAGTCATCTTCTTCTCACCTACTTATACGTTCTAGTCTCCTCCCCTTTACATTCTCTATTAGCATTTTAGGGTCGAGTCGAGAACTTGTGCTTGCTTAGCCTCCTAAGGGTAAGAGTACTTGACTCAAGAGTGTTTTGATGGATGGTTACATGAGCAACCATCCATATCATTGTTGGGACCAGGACAATGCTTCCCGGTATTCTAAAGCCATGCAGGCTGGGGTGGCTCAGACTAACACCCCATATGGTTGGGACAATCCTAATTGTATAACTGAGCAATCTTCATATTGGGGTAACATGAGAGAGGCACCGACGGCTAGACCACAATCTAGTTATGTTGGATCATATGCTGGTCAACGAACTGACACATTGCAACAAACTTTTGCCTCCTTCATGCGTTGGGCTGACAACATGAGTGCACCGGTGGCTCTAGTAGTCGTACCGTGCGACTGTTGCGGGTTGAGTGATCATCTTATCAGGGAATGTCCTTATGTTCCCCCAGAGCCTGAGTATGAGCATACATTTTCCCAGAATGCTCGATATGACCGTTACACTTCCGCATACGTCATAACCCAAGAGTGATGGATTCGTGGGGAAACAATTCATATCCAAATTCTTATACGTCATTTTCACCCCAATATCCTTCTCCCGAATACCCAGAACTCTACCAACAACCCACTTCAAATCATTGGACTTATCCTCAGTCTACCAACACACAACCTAAAAATGTCCCGAGTTCTGACTCGAACCTCATAGTTGACCACATACCTGATACCTTGGAACAAGCTTTCCATACGTTCATGACAACTACTCAACAGTCCGTAGACAATATGGTATTACAATTGAGTCAAATGTCGCAGCAATTAAGTGAGGAAAGTAACTTGTCGTGTCAACATGAGGATTCATCTTTTAGTATCGAACCACCACCACATACACAAATTCAAAGCACAATCTTTCAAAGTCAAATTCCTTGTCAGTCTGAGGGACTTGGAATTTCAATTCACGATCACTTAGTGGAGGATTCGATTTATATGGACCAATTTCATTATGAGTCGGCACAAGATTGTGCCCTATCTTCTTGTCCCGTGGCCCTTGAGCCACATGATCGTCATGTTGCATCTCTTAAGGACTCACCTCTGGTGGAGCAAGATCTCCCTAGTACCCTCAATTTCAAACAACCTGGTGAGAGTCCGCCTCTCACCATTGTTCCTGATCATCTTGGAAATGATGGAACATCAAACAACCACATAGCTTATGAGGATATTAGAAGTGCCTTAGAAGATACCTTGGGTATGAGACCCACTCTTTGTTCATCTGGTGAGTCGGACTTGCCTGACAAGGCTCTTGACCTCGCTCCGACGCACCAGCCAGTTGGTTGGAGAGTTTGGATCGATGATCATAACTTCAACACCGCAACGGGAGAAACTCCTCTTCCGTTGCCCCTATTTCCCAAACTCTCGAGAGGTTCAAGCTCTTTCAGTTTGATCCTTTGTATGAGACGCCTTTGCGTCCAATTCATGAACCTCTCATTTCTTCTTGTGCTCTTTGTGAAGGGGGCCCACGCATGAATATTCTGGCCCCACATGGTGTCATGTTCCCTTTTGAGGTCTTTTGACAAATGAAGATGGGAACTTATGTTTGTACATAGTTATATTTGTATAACAATAAGTAAAAAAAAAAAATTGTTTTTATCCCTTCTTTAGCATCTCACAGGTTTTTGAGGGAATTCGGGTTTTTGTCCATCAACAGAGCCATGAACTTTCCTTTGTACTTCACGTTGGTGAGATCTTTCCTTTTTCATGCATAAATCCATGTAGTATCTTGCTCGCATACATTGAGGACAATGCATGATTTAGGTGTGGGGGGTTTATATATGTACATATCTATCTATTTGATTTTCTGCTCTGCTTTATTTTAAATAAAAAAAATAAAAAAAAAAAAATTCAATATTCTATGACATAGCTTAAGATTGAACTGCCAAAACCCGTGTACAAATTGCATTAAGTTTTTGTTCCTTATTATATAGTTCTGCTTGTAGAAATTATGACATAAATCTAAGTTCCAAAGAAATAACCCATGGCCCTTGTAAGACATGTATGCACTTAAATTGGATGAATCAAATCTTTGAAGTGGTTGATAAAAAGCAGAGGTTGAGGAAAATATACCGGGAAGTGTGGACTTCTAATAGCAATTAAGCCTTGAGGAAAATAAAAGTAAAATAAAATAAAAATAAAGTGAGGAAAACACATTTTGCAAAATAATTACAAAAGCCCAAGTCTTCGAGTCACTGGTCCGTAGGGGTATCTTGAAACCCGGTAACTTGAGTCTGCCAGCTCGGGATTATCGACCAAACTCGCTACACGAATGCAAAAAGGGTATAAGTGTTAAAAAGAAAAGCAAATGTGTTGAATCACGGAAAAGGAAAAAAATAAATAAATACTTTAAGATACTCAAGGCCCAAAGCTAAAGGAATGATCCATGCCATGGTTGATCCAAATGATACTTCACCACCAGAGGAGGCGTGCAAAATAATTTATGTGATAACATGTGTAGAGGGGTTAGTGGTGTGAATGTGGAGGAATAAAGACCAAGTCAAACTTTTTATAAGTTAGAACTGTATAATGAGCATGCGAGAACTTTAAGTGAGATGTATAAGGTTAAGGCAGAAATATTAAGAGCTATTAATGGAATGTTGAATTAAGACTTTGTGGGTGTGTCAACTGAAAACCCTCACGAGACAAAACTCGTCCTCTAAGGCAACCTGGAGGTTTAAAGGCTTGTTGCACATGCTAAGTGCAACCGTGATTCCTACGAAAGTGAGTTAGGATTTCCCTGTTTTCATTTCTTTTATATTCTGTTTTGCTAGGGACTAGCAAAATCTAGGTGTGGGGGTATTTGATGCATTGCATACATTGCATCATATGTCTTTCATTTAGATTACTTTTGCATCAATAAATGCTACTAAGGTATGTGTTTAGTCTTATTTACAGAATACAGGGACCTGAATGCAAATTACCCACATCCCGAGCATAAACGCGTACAAAAGACTCATTTCTATCATAAAGACCAAGTTCAAGTTTATCGGGTTTCAAATGGAAATGTATCCAAGCATAAAAGCATTCAAGTCCTAATTACGAAAAGAACAAGGACTTAAGCACAAAAGTAGCCGGGGACTTAATTGCAAAAAGTCAAGGACCTAATTGCAAATCACGAGTAGCTTTTATTATTACGGAGAAAATATAAAGAAAAATCAATGTGGATCTCCAAATATATGAAGAAATTAATTCGGATCTCCAAAGATATGCAAGAATCAATCCAGACGCGCAAATGACATTGAAATCATACCATAAACACACAGGAAAAATCCGGGTCGATTCGGAGCCAAAAAGGTGGCGATTCCGCCGCACCTCAAGAGCAAATTGCGGCGAATCCGCCGCACCAAATTAGATTAATGCTCTAAAATTTTTACCGGTTGCGTGTTGATGCATGTACTTTCTTATTTCATGCTTAGGTCCCTTGTATCGGCTATAAATAGCCCCGAGAACGATGTTGTGAGGAGTTCTTCCTTTTGTTCCATAATTTAGCAATAAAATTCTGTTTCTTTTATTTTGTGTTTTTAGTTTTCTTTTGTAATGCCTCTAGGACCCCTTCTTCCTCCCTCTATGAGTTTCTAACTCCTTCCAAAGGGTGGAGGTGACGGATTAGGGTGAAGAGAAGATGAATGAATGTTATTATTTTAATTTCGTGTTAGTTTATTTTGATTACTTGAGTTTATGTTAAATCATTTATCATGTAATGCTTCATAACTAATATGATTTATTATAACTTTCTAAATTCTTTAATCTAAACCTTAAATCTAATCCTCCACCCAACGGAATTCACTTCTTTGTTCTTGCTTTAGTTTTAATTGTTTTTGTTTCTTGCTTTAAATAACTAAAACCCAAAAATCTCAAAACCAAACTTAATTCTTCTCTCCTTCTTTCCCCTTAATCAAAAATCACACTAATAACATAATCTCTCCCTCCTTGTGTTCGACCCGTATTTGCCACGTCTCCATTGACGCCGTGCACTTGCGGTATAAATTTAATTCTCATCAGAGCACCTTGGCAACAGTTTGCTTTGCTCTACAGTGTCCTCCACATGCCTTGGAATGGCAGAAATGGAGCACACTTTGGAACTCGGTATCTGGGACGCACCGCCTGAAAATTTGGTCAGATCAGTATTTGAATAGGTAGGGGTCGTCCCATTGGAAGAATCTGACATAAGATCTAAATTTGGTTTGGTCAAATTTTGACCAACCCATAGGAAGTTGCTCGGTCACGAGGTAGTTCACGATGTCGGCAAACCAAGGGTTATCTTCGATCGTGAACAATTGCTCGTTAGGAAATTTGTTATCAATGATTTGGTCCTGTGGGTTGGTCGTCTCTAGACGAGACAAGTGGTCAGCTACAACATTTTCACACCCTTTTTTGTCCCGAATATTGAGATCGAATTCTTGTAACAGCAAGATCCATCTTAAGAGTCAGGGTTTTGTATCTTTCTTCGCCATGAGGTGCTTGATGGCTGTGTGATCAGAATAAATAATCATGTGGGAGCCAATCAAGTACGACCGAAATTTCTCCAAAGCAAATATGATCGCTAAGAATTCCTTCTCGGTCACAGTGTAGTTCAATTGTGCATCATTGAGTGTTCTACTGGCATAGTAGATCACATGAGGCATTTTGTTCAATCGTTGCCCAAGCACTGCTCCCACAGCGAAGTCAGATGCATCACACATTAACTCAAAGGGTTCAGTCCACACCGGTGCCTTAATAATGGGACCTGAAGTCAACTCTTTCTTCAAGGTCAAAAAGGCATGGTGGCAATCCGGTGTGAACTCAAAAATGGCATCCTTAGCCAACAAGGCGGTGAGAGGTCGAACAATTTTGCTAAAATCCCGAATGAACCGCCGATAGAATCCAGCATGCCCCAAAAAGGTGCGGATATCCTTCACATTACGTGGTGGTGGGAGATTAGCAATGATACCCGCTTTGGCGGGATCGACCTCAATTCCCCTACTTGAGACCACATGTCCAAGTACAATTCCTCGCTTCACCATGAAGTGACATTTCTCCCAATTGAGAGCGAGGTTCTTCTCACGACATCGCTTGAGGACAATGCTCAAGTGATGAAGGCACTCATCAAAGGAAGCGCCAAATATGGAAAAGTCGTCCATGAAGATCTCAAGGAAACGCTCAACCATATCGGAGAAGATGCTGATCATACGCCTTTGAAACGTTGCCGGCGCATTACATAACCCAAAGGGCATGCGCCGGTAGGCAAACATGCCAAAGGGACAAGTAAATGTGGTTTTCTCTTGATCCTCGGGGGCGATGGGAATTCCGTTGTAGCCGGAATATCAATCAAGAAAACAATAATACTCATGTCCGGCCAACCTTTCCAACATCTGATCAATGAATGGAAACGGGAAATGATCTTTCTGCGTTGCCGCATTGAGCTTGCGATAATCAACGCAAACTCGCCAGCCAGTTTGCAAGCGTGTCGGGATAAGCTCATTATGCTCATTCTCCACAACCGTCACGCCTGACTTCCTGGGAACCACATGGACAGGACTCACCCACGAACTATCAGAGATAGGATAGATTATGCCATGATCCAAGAACTTAAGAACCTCCTTTCAGACGACTTCTTTCAGTACAGGATTCAATCTCCGTTGTGGGTCCCTGCGGGGCCTAGAATCCTCTTCCATGTGGATCCGATGCTGAACAATACCAGGGCTAATTCCCATGATATCCTTCAAGGACCACCCGATTGTCTCTTTGTTTTCAAAGAGTACTCTTTTGAGGGCAACCTCTTAATCGTGTGCAAGATCAGAAGCAATAATGAGTGGCAATGTCTCATTATCCCTTAAAAAGATGTACTTTAGGTTATCGGGGAACAGTTTAAGCTCGACCAGAGGTGGGTCCTTGTCGGATTCAGAGTTACTTTCAAGTGGCTCAAGAGCCACAGGGTAAGAGGAGCAAGCACCCAGATGTGCCTCCTCGTCCAGAGATACATTGGCGGATTCCTCAAGATCCTCTTCACTCGCAACCTGATCATTAGGCACCTCAATAATATGTCGATGTGAGTCGAACATGCCTAATGAATCAGGCTCATCCGTGTCTTGGATGAAATTGGCTCCGACAGTGTCGTCGAAGAGCCCATGTTGCTTACCAAGAGTGAAGATGTTGAAATCCGCCGTGAGGTTTCCAAAAGACAACCTCATCAAGCCATTGCGACAATTGATCAAAGCATTAGATGTCGCAAGAAATGACCTCCCAAGGATCACAGGAATCTGTCCTTGTGGGTTGGACACGAGTTCGGTATCTAAGATGATGAAATCAACTGGAAATACGAACTCACCCACTTTGATAAGGACATCCTCCACACTCCCTCGTGGAATTTTGACGGATCTATCAGCCAACTAGAGGGTTGTCCTCGTTGGTTTAAGATCGCCTAATCCAAGGTTGACATAGACTAAGTAAGGCAGGAGATTCACAGATGCCCCCAAATCCAATAAAGTTTGAGAGATTGTCACATTTCCAATCATGCAAGAGACAGTTGGACAACCTGGGTCCTTGTATTTGACTTGCATGGGCTGTGTCAATATGGAGCTCACATTGGCGGCCAAAAAGGCCTTTTTGGGCACATTTGTTTTTCTCTTGGTGGTGCAAAGGTCCTTGAGGAACTTGGCATACGGTGGCATTTGTTGAACAACGTCCAACAACGGGATGTTTACCTTTACATGCCTAAGTACCTCAACGATCTTGTCCCAATGCTCATCACGTTTTTTTGTCAACCGGTGAGGGAATGGTGCCTTGGGGACATAAGAATCACGAGGAGGAGTCTCAGAATTAGGTTCCTTAACAGGCTCAAGACTCTCATCGGAAGTCTCGCCAACAGGGTTGGCTTCAGACATTTCCAAATTGTTTTCAACGACCCTTCCCGATCTCAAGTTATGAACAACATTGGCATGTTGGGAAGGGTCACTTTCAACATTGTGTACATTTTGCCTGGTATGAGCAGACTGACCCCTGGGATTAACCACAGGTTGACTCAGGAACTGACCCTTCTCACGTTCATGGAATTGATGAGCCAACTGGCTAACTTGCATTTCTAAAGCCTTGACTGTACTTTGCATGCTCTGCATGAACGCTTGAAGGGTCGGATCACGAGAATGGTCCTTGGGGTCAACCCGCTGAGGTGGTGGAGTCTGGTTGGAATAACCTGACGATGAGGCATGAGTACGTTGGTAATTTTAGTGCTGAGACCTTTGATGTGGGGGTTGGTAGGTCGCCGATGGGCGTGGAGGTTGATAAGGTGGAGGTTGAGGTTGAGCGTGCGAGCTCTGACCGTGACCCCCACTAGGCCCCCAAGAGAAGTTAGGATGGTTACGCCATCCCGGGTTGTAGGAGTGACTGTACGGGTCGTTACGGGGCCTTGGTTGATACATCGCATTTGCATGCTCAGTATCCCTTGGAGCGTAAGCGCATTCCAAGTCATCATGTCCCGACAGTCCATACCTACTACACCCGGGAGTAGCGACCTGAGCTACAGGAGCTCGGTCCACATCCAAACTCTCAATCCTACGTATGAGAGCATCCATTTTCGCCTCAGACGCGATAGTTGACTCAACATGATATGATCCAGCTCGACCAGAAGACCTGGCAGCTGGTGGCTCTCTCATGGTGTCTCACTCGAAGGTACGCTCAGCCATAACCTCAAAAGTGTCCTATGCCTCTTCGATGGGTTTCATTTCGAAGTCACCCTGACACATCGACTCCAACAATGTGCGGGTTTTGTAGTTGATGCTCTCATAAACAATTTGGCACAACTGCCATAACTCAAATCCATGATGGGGGCACTGCTGGAGAAGGTCCTTGAACCTCTCAAAGAAACCATGAAACGATTCGGTCTCGGTCTGATACATTTGATGTATCTGGTGCCGTATCTGTTGAGTTTTCCTTTGAGGGAAAAATCTCTTCAGAAAGACGGTCACAAAGTCATCCCATGACCGAATCGAGCTCTCCGGGAGGCTATACATCCATTTCTTCGCATTATCCTTCAATGCGAAAGAAATCATCCTCAACCGGACTGAATCCTCGTCAAGCTGTTGAAGCTTGAACATGGAGCATACTTCCTCGAATTCGCGTATAAAGATATATGGATCCTCCTTATTGGCAGTAAAAGTTGGAAGCATGCTCACATATTGAGGTTTCAACTCATAGTTGTTCCCGTGAGCAGGGGGAACAACTATGCAAGAAGGTTGCGCTGCCCGAACAGGATGAGTCCGCTCCCACAAAGTCATCGGTCTATCATGTCGAGCTAAAGGTGGTGGTGCACCAAGAACTCGATCCTGACCGAATCTCCCTTCCTCTCGAGTCAGAGGAGGAGGAGAAGGAGAAGGAGGTCTACGTGGTGGCGGAAGCGGACCGAGGTATTCCATGTATGGAACCTGGTCTCCCCCGTCACCGCGAGACGACTCGGCCTCTTGCTCCAAAGGAGCACGAGGCGGAGATAGTCGATCACCAAGACCGTCCATCTCAGAAGAATGCACTCTCTCGAGTTGAGCGCTCTCACCAGAATGAGCCCAACCTCGCATAAAATGCTCGACTCGACTCTAAAGTAACACACAACAGAAGGTGTACTAGAGGAGGAGACTAAACGTAGAGAATAGATGAGGAGAGGACTCAGGTGAGGAGGGAAGAATCCCTAGAGCTAGCGTGGGAAGTGGGTTCAGGAAGAAGCCTA
Source organism: Triglochin maritima (assembly GCA_963682175.1). NCBI lineage: Eukaryota > Viridiplantae > Streptophyta > Magnoliopsida > Alismatales > Juncaginaceae > Triglochin > Triglochin maritima. The sequence goes on from OY821781.1 coordinate 36,450,179, forward strand.
ACTAGCAAGCACGACTCAAACAATGTAAGACAATGGGTCCTTAGGCTAGACGACACCTAACTTCGAGGTCACTAGCCTCGACACGCCTCACCTCTCTACAACGAGGACCACAATGCCCAGCAAGTGATACCAGATCCGGAGATCCAGTACCTCCTACTATCGACAAGGTAGGCAACACCGATCAGGTCATGACGGTCTCAACTAGATTACTCTCCTAGTGCGCCCACAATCCTAGGGCCAATGTCTACTTGCTTTTAGTTAAGGCTTTATTAAGAGTGATTTTTGGGGCCAAGGAAAGGGTGATTAAATCCCCCACCTTATGTTTTATGGGACAACCCCTCCTTAATAGCGTTTTGATCCTAAATCTAGCAATCAATCACTCCAATCAAACGCTCGCTCACTCTTGTCCTGATGCAATTCCTACTAACTAATGCATGGGCATACGAGATGAATGAATGAGTGTAAGAAATTGCGTACCTCACGCTAGCACTCACCAACTGAAAATAAAGCTAAAAGAAAATACAACTATATGCCTAAGTCAATACATGATGCGTGACCTAAACAAGTAAGAACGTCTAATCTTTTGCTTTGGATTTTAGGGCCAAGTTGATTAATGGGGGAGTGATTAATGATCTGGGAGCAAACGAGAAGTCATAGCATGCAAAATAGGGCTCCCAAATAACACAAATTAAAGAAATAACTACCAGCAAAAAATTGAGAGCACAAAACCCTCACCGGGCCGCCAATTGGCGGTCTCCAACCACTGATTGGCGGTCTCCAACCGCTGATTGGCGGTCCTTTTAGGTCTTCTCTTCCTCAAATTTGTCCAGTAGCCTCCCCGTGATCCGATGGTTCCCTGAAACTAAGAAAAACTGGAAACAAAAAATTAAAAACCCCTCAAATCGTCCAAACCAACGTCTGGACAGAGCACCTCCCCGGCAACGGTGCCAAAAACTTGGTTGATCGCATTATTTAAACCGCAAGTGCACGACCGCGTTGAAGCGGTGGCAAATACGGGTCGTCCACTGGGAGGTGTGTCAACGATTGGTTTGTTCGAAGGCGAGAGGTAAAAAGAAGGAGAGAAAGGTTGGATACACTAAACTACACTAATATGCAAAAAGGAAATGGAAGAAAAGCAAGAAAACAAAACCCCAAAGGGGGTGGAGAAATATTATGAACATAAAGAAGTGTGTGTGTGTGTGTTCATTAAGCTCCTCACAACATGTAGTGCATGAAATCATAAAACTACATCCAACTTTGCCTCCACACGAATTAAGATAAGACTACATCATTAAAACATACAAGACAATAATTGGAATGAAGCTACATGAACTCAAGTATAAAGACTAGACCCTACTATGCCTCCACATGAATTAAGATAAGACTACATCATTAAAACATGCAAGACATTAGCTAAGGTAAAGGCAACAAGAGCACATACATTACAAATTGTGTTTCCAATATTAACTTCATCCATATCCTAACCTTATTATTCCCCATAGAATATGTCCACTAATCAAAGCATAAGCTAAGCTTCATTCAAGAGCATTAGCATATCAAAGATAAGAGTGAAAACCCATTAGATGGTTATGGAAATCATATAAAGCTCAAGGGATAAATATAACACACACTTACTACACTACATGATTATATCACATATTTCTCCACCCCCCAAATGGGGATGAAACTACTCACATATATTTAAACTAACTACTCTAATAAAATGAAGCATTATACTGAAATGAAACTATACTAATCAAGCAAGAAATATTAAAGAAGCATAAAACAAAACAAGCAACAAAGCAAACACATAAAAGGAAATCAACTAAGCAAGAATTAACAAGGTAAAGAAAACATCAATTATTAACTCACTCAAATTACAAGCAGCTCTTCCTCCACCAGAGTTTTGCTTCAAGGTTTCACTCTTAGTAGGGAAGATGCCACCAAAGAGAGAGATGGATACAATGGGAGGTGAAGAGTTCTATTTATAAGCATGGAAAAAACTAATCCGGGACAATCCCCCGATGTGGGACTAAACGAATACCAGAAATGGACTAAATACACACTAATACGTAACCCAGAGAAATCTTAGCGGATTTGGGCCCAAAGTGACCGCCAATTAGCGGTCTTGGACCGCTAATTAGCAGTCTACAGTGTTTTGATTGGTCTGGATTTTCGTGTGGGCTTTTCCGGAAGGCTTTATTTGTCTTTGATGCATCTACGTCGCTTGTTGGAGCTCCGACCCGAATAGAATTGCCAAAATACTCCCCATGATGGTGTGAAGTATTCTTGTTTGCTCATTAGGTCATTCGGTCTTACATTCAGGTCCTTCTCCCTTGCATCTTAGTCCCCAGGTCTCACGATTAAGTCCTTTTTCCTGCTATTGAGTCCTTTCACGACTCTTCTCTTCAAACCTCTTTATTTCTGAAATTCAAACATAAAACTCGTCACGTAGTCATTTCTTAGGTGTAAGATAATGGATATAAGATACAAATATAAGCATGAAATGATATCAATCAAATAAATCCAGAGTTGGCTTTTCTATCGAAGAATTCAAACGACTAAAGCAAGGTTTTGGTCATCCAAATGACCCATAATTCTACCCCTACCAACTGTGCCAAGTTTACAATTAATCCATTGACTCAATAAATGGAAATACATGTCTTCTTGAAGCATGTTACATTCCTTGAGTCTTTAATTCTTGATCCTCCATGTCTTTGACACCTAACAAGATAAAGATATGCACAATACATGTATATATGATATGCATGGAATATGTTTCACTAGATGGATTGATTGTGCATGAACTAATATTAAGTTTTCAATAGTCATCAAAATAAACATGATTAAAACCTAAAAGCCAACAAGGTCCTATGTTAGCTTTTAAATGCGAATAAAATACTCACTCGAGATAAATTCATTAAGAAAGGATAACACCAATCCTAATTCTCCTCTATGAACAAGAAACCATAGACCACTTTATTTTAGAACTGCAAAATTGCATCTTGATTTTGGACCACAGTTGCATAATTTGGCCTTAACATCGCACCCTATAATAATTAACAATTTAGGAGTTTCTAATCGACTCAAATTTTACAAGGACACTTGAAATTGCTCTTTAAATGTTTTTTTCCGGTGCATTTGGTCTGAAAGAAACAACCTGAGTTTTTGGGGACATGCAAACTCTGATGTTCATATTATGAATATTTGTTTTCATTACATTGAAAATTGGACAGAATTCCTGGAGGGGGGGGGGGCTCTTCAATAATCCACATAAATGTGAGTAAGACATTTATTCGACACAACGTCGACAGAAGCATTTTCAGCAAACCGGCCGGCAAACCACACCACTCTAGACCCGACGCCCCCCGTGGCGTTGGCTAGATTGGTGGATGGGAAGATTACATACGCTACACTTACTTGTCAGAAATTGAGTTGCAAGACATTAAAAGGTTGACCACAATAGAAGATGAAGCTCAAGAGAGCCACGAGAGGAAGAGGAGGCAAGACTAATAGAAGTAGAGGAGCATGTTCGTTATTTCAAGACCTTCGACACTCTTCTACTTCAATCGCCATCCTCACCGACATACGAGAGTTAGTCCTGTTCGTAGGATTGAAATAAGTTACGCATATTAGATGTTATCTTTTGTAATATATGATATCATATAAAATATTTGAGCACATGACTCTTGTTCTGAGGAACAATTTTTGTATTTATTTTGAATGTTATGACTTATAAAATCTAAAACTAAACTTTTATTAGTGAAAATCACTCTTTTATAACAATAAAAATATATGTAAGATAATTAATATCCGAGGGTTTTATTGAAGGAGCCGTGATAGACGGACGCAGGCGTCACGGACGCGCCTTACGTGGATCTGTACAGCTCAGATATTTTCTTTGAGTCAGCGTCCAGTCAGCGAAATTTCTCTTCGCGCGTTTTGGTCTTTTTAAAAAACGCCGGTTCTTTAAGTTGAACGATTCATTTCCCAATACACAGATAAGACAGTGTGCAGACCCTAGAACATCGTGCAGTCTCATTATTCGTGCAGAGCCCACACTTATCATAATAAAATATTTGTTTTTAAGTTTTACGTTGGATCAACTTAATTTGTCTAGCTTACTTTATGTGTGTGTGCAGTTTACGTTATGTGTTTGTCCTGTTTACGTTATGTGTCTGTCCGGAATAAGTGTATTTGCAGTCCGGAATAAGTGTATTTGTTGTCCGGTTTAAGAATAAAGTGTGTCCAGAAACGAAACATAAAGTTTGTCCGGAATAAGTGTATTTGCTGTCCGGAATAAGTGTATTTGCAGTCCGGAATAAGTGTATTTGTTGTCCGGTTTAAGAATAAAGTGTGTCCAGAAACGGAACATAAAGTTTGTCCGGAATAAGTGTATTTGCTGTCCGGAATCGCAATAAGTGTATTTGTTGTCCGGAATAAGTGTATTTGCAGTTTGGAATAAGTGTAGTTGTCTAGAATAAGAAGAAAGTGTGTTTAGAAACGGAACAGAAAGTTTGTCCGGAATAAGTGTATTTGCTGTCCGGAATAAGTGTAGTTCATGTCCTGTTTATGTAGAAAGTTTGTCCTGTTTATGTATAAAGTTTGTCCTGTTTTGTCCTGTTTATGTAGAAAGCTTGTCCTGTTTTGTCCAGTTTATGTAGAAAGTTTGTCCTGTTTATGTAGAAAATTTGTCCTGTTTTGTCCTGTTTATGTAGAAAGTTTGTCCTGTTTTGTCCTGTTTATATAGAAAGCTTGTCCTGTTTTGTCATGTTTATGTAGAAAGTTTGTCCTGTTTATGTAGAATGTTTGTCCAGTTTATGTAGAAAGTTTGTACTGTTTATGTACAAAGTTTGTCCTGTTTATGTAGAAAGTTTGTCTTGTTTATGTAGAATGTTTGTCCAGTTTATGTAGAAAGTTTGTCCTGTTTATGTATATATAATGAGAGCACAATGAGATATTGATGGTACATAATATTGATGATAACTATTACACAATAAGATACAATGAGAGCACAAAGACAAACAAACAATACAAGCACAAACACAAACACACAAAAATTACAAAAATAATATATCATCTCCCGGTAAATCACACACAAACAAACAATACAAACACACACAAATTACAAAGATAATATATATTTTCCCAGTAAATCGGAAAGAAGATGTAAGACTTAAACATGATCGTCTCATTCACGCTGCTTACGTTGTGAAGAACCTTGGGAGTCGACATCAGACGCTTCTTCGACGTAATATCTTACTCGAAATGGTGATTTATTACGGAGAGATGTACGACATAAACCGAACAGACGTAAGTCTTCACCACGGAGCGTTGTACCTCTCTCCAGAATAAATCACCATTTCGAGCAAGATATTATTTCGAAGAAGCGTCTGATGCCGACTCCCAGGGTTCTTCACAACGTAAGCAGCGTGAATGGGGCGGTCGATGACACTCTTTCTTTCTTCTTCCTTCTTTTTCTGTCATGGGCACTCCAACAATGCAACAAAGATGTTGTGGTGCGAAGTCTTCACCACCGGATCGTCATATTCACGATGCTAACGCTGACAAGAACATCAGGAAGTCTTCGCACCGTCCCATTCACCCTGCTTACGTTGTGAAGAATACTGGGAGTCGGCATCAGACGCTTCTTCGACATAATATCTTGCTAGAAATGATGATTTATTCTGGAGAGAAAGAATGAAGAAGAAAGAAAGAGTGTCATCATATTTGTATTTGGCTGGAGAGAGAGAACGTGCTGAGTTGAAACGCATTTAATGTGATTTGAGTGGACATTAGGAAGAAAAAACAAAAAATATTCATGCTTTGGCCACGTAAAGGTTGACATGGATATCCACGTAGAGCGCGTCCGTGACTCGCTGATTCATAATTTCAACTTCAAGTTGATTTTTCCAAATTCAACACATTTCTTCCTTTTCCATCTACTTTTCTCTTTCCACGGTGGTTGACATGAACAAATCATGAGACCAAACACAGAAATCAGCATCTCCGGTTCCGGACTCCACAGACCCCTCTTATTCCTCCTCCTCCTCCTCCTCCTAGACTTCGCCTCCTCCTCATTCCACCCCTCCCCTCTCCTCGGCGTCGCCCCACAGGGTCCTCACCTCTCTCCGCCCTCCAATTCCATCCCTATTTTCCTTTGAGAATTTTTTTGTTTGTTTCGAGAGCTGCAGATGAGGAGTACTACGCGTCGGAAGTGATCGCGTGCAGGGACGGATCGAGGTCGTTCGGGCGGGACCGCCTTAACGACGGCTTCTGCGACTGCCCGGATGGCACCGATGAGCCGGGTTCGTTCTGATTGCTTATGAGCCATTTTGTTTGTTCGAGTTTGGGTCTTTTTTGCTATTGAGTTTTTGTTATGTGTATTCGTTCTGTGTTCGTGGCTAGTGAGGGTTTATTTGAGGTCGGCGGGTAAGCTTCGGAGCGTAGGTAGACGATGGTTTTGTCGAGTTTTATTAGGGTAGGAGTTTGGCTTGTGAGCTTACTTGCAAGGTATCAATGGTAGTACTTCATCACCAGCTACAATGTTCTTGGGAGCAAGCAAAATTTTCCAAGAAGGGGCTAAAAATGGATTTTTTTTCGAAATTCAACTCCATAGATTAGTAGGCTTGGATGGGTGCTTCCGCTCTGGTGGCTCGCACTGAAACGACGCCTTAGATGCCCAGTCGAGCGTGTTTGGGGGGAGGGAAGTATCTTTTCTTCATTCAAGAACCAGAGAACTTAGGTATACTGAGTTAGATAATTCATCGATGGCTACGGGGGATTGAGCCCCCACAACTCCCGCCTACCACCAGCAATATTATATTGCATATGAATTTTTTTCTTCTACAATTAGTCTAATAAGGTTGGGCAAAATTTTTAAGGAGAAATGACCGTTGAGATAAATTTTTGGAAGCGTAATCATTTCATTCCTCTGCTCTAGGTTTGGAAAAGTTAGGAAACAGTTTATGGAGTAAGTAATCGAAGCTGTAAATTCTAGTGTTGGACACTCCTTTTGACTTGAAAAACCTCAACCAGAGCCAACCCAACTGGTTCAATTCGGGTCAACCTTTGGTTTTACTTGACCTAACTAAGGATAAAAAGGATAAAAAGGAAAAAGAGAAAAAATGAACTTACTTCTCGAATTCCTACCTTCAAAGATAAGAGGGCAAAAATTAGTTTTTCACGGGCTTAATGTTTCTCCTCACCCATTTCAAACACTCTTGGATAGTCCTAGTGATTATGTTTTAATATTTATCCTCTCATTCTCCTACCTAGGCGAGCGCCTAGGCGTTTGGGCGGTTGTCAAGTTCTTAGCAACCCATTTTTTATTGGGTTTTATGTTTGCATGTCATTTAAAAAAATTATATTTCCGTTTCTGCAATCACTAGATATTTATTTGTATTAATGCCACTAAAAAATCAAACAAATTCCATTAATGTCACTAAAAACTATACAAATTTCATTAATGTCATTCAATTAACTTTTTCCGTTAACACCGTTAAAAATATATACTATTTTAATAGTAATATTTACAATTTCTACCATATATAAATTAATAACTTAGTAATCCAAATCTGTCATTTTTATGATTTTCACTGCAAAACACTTAAATTCCAAAAATGAAGACTTTTAATTTTTATAGCGAAGAAACACCAAAACACACAACACTGCCGTTTGTACTTATGAAAATAAAAATTCTTGATTTTTGGAATTTAAGTGTTTTGCTGTGAAAATTATAAAGGTTTAATTTTGTTTAAGTGTTTTTGAATTTAATTTTTCACAGCAAAATATTTTATGATTTTCACAGTAGAACACTTAAATTACAAAAATCAAGAATTTAAACTTCATAGCAAAAAAACACCAAAACACACATAACACCACTGTTTGTACTTTGTACTTGTGAAAATTAAAAGACTTGATTTTTAGAATTTAAGTGTTTTGCTATGAAGATCATAAAAAAGACAGATTTGGATTACTAAGTTATTAAATTATATAAGGTAGAATTTGTAAATATTACTATTAAAATAATATATATTTTTAACCGTGTTAACGTAACAGTAACGACATTAATGGAATGACGTTAATGAAATTTGTATAGTTTTTAGTGACATTAATGTAATTTGTATAGTTTTTAATGACATTAATACAAATAGCTATTTAGTTATGGTAGAAACGGAATATAGTGTTTTGAAATGATATGCAAGTAAAAAATTCTTTTATATTTATTTAATTTTTTTTGGTTTTAATTAAAAATCAGGAAAAATGCAAATAAAATATAGAAACAAACCTTACATGCTTGAGTTTCAAAATGATACCTAGATCACCGACCATAGTCTCACTAGGTACCCACCTAAACACTTAATGTAGATGTTCTCGTCAACTTTTTCATCATCGGTCGGAATGAAGTCTTCATCAACATCCTGGGGAGTTTCAAAACTCCATGCACCTAGATCTCCATAACTATAACGAGTTATGTTGATGTCTTCATCTAATCCTAACTTAAGAATGGTGTAGATGAAGACGTCGTGGATCGACGAGCCCGTCTTTGTGAAGATGAAGGTCCTAAGGCAGCTTCCTCCACCCCAGCCCACGTCAGATCCTCCCCAGCGAAGACCGGATCCTCAATTTCTGCTAATCAAAGATGATCCTCTAAGAGGTCGTAGTCCACACCGATAGGATCAAAGAAACCGAGATGTTCTATTCTTGTTTCAAATCTTTGCCGCAACTTTTGGTTGTAATTCACGAAGACCAAATCATTCAACTTTTTCGTCGCCAATCTGTTTCTTCTCTTCGTGTGCATTTGCTCGAACACACTCTAATTACGCTCGCAACCGAAAGCCAAACACGTTAGGCCAATAACCTTTAGTGTCAGCCTATGCAATGCCTCGTCCTTCATGTCCGCTCTGTACACACGCCACCAATCAATCAATCTTCTTTTAGTGCGTTGTCTCTTTACAATGTCCTTCTCGAACATTCATAGTTCAGATGTGTAACGATCCAACAAGCTTGAACACTTGTTTTGACCTTTACGAGTACGAAAAAGGCGGTAAATGATGTCTACGAAGCTTGGCTGGCATGTGCTCGCTCATGGCTGTGGTTCGTTCATCTACCGGAGTTGAGAAAAAAGTTCCCTGGTTAAGTAGGAATCCAACTGAGTGGTGGAAAACTCATCATTCTTCCTTCACCCTATCTATTGTCAATGCAGTCGACGATCTTTTGATAAGGTTTTGGGTCACTCCTAAAGTTTTGGATGATGATTTCCTTGGCCTTTTTCATTGCATCATAAAGATAATCCATTGTTGGTTTCTTATCGCCGTCCACCAACCTAAAAACATTGACTATTGGTTGTGAAACTTTGAGTGCTTCCACAACGTTGGCCTAGAAGCGTTGCTGAAGAATGACTTCGACCACTTGGGTGGAGGTTTCCTTCAACCTCTTGTTCTTCATCCAGGTAGCATTCGGGTAGTTGTAATCGACGGAGACAAAAAAGATATGAGTTGTTCCTTCTTGAAATATAGCATCTGCAATGTCAAGAAAGTTGTAGCAAATCGGGTGACCATCTGCCCTAACAAGTTGCCCTCGATGACTTTTCGCATCCACGGGAGTAATAAGGTATGGTCGTTAAAATGCCTTACGATCCGTCGGCTTAAGGCGATGGTATTCAAAAATAACTTGCCGATATCTTCGGATGAGGTTGATGCAGTGTGTGGCGCAAGGAGTCCAGAAAAGATGCTCCATCTTTTGCATCAACATCTTCCTAGCGGCTACGTACGCAGTGGCGTTGTCGGTGACAACTTGAACCACGTACTCCTCCCCTACTTCTTCAACAACATTGTCAATTAACTTGAACAAGTTGTTAGCTGTGTGTAACTTGTTGGATTTCGTCCCTATGCTTGGGTATATATATATTATTTATACACAAGCAAGATCAATTTTCATATTTATTCAATAATTTTGTGTATAGGATTACCTAAAGCATTTCCATAAAATGTATTCTACATAATAATGAAATGCATAAATTAAATCATACCTAAAAGAATTGTAAAACCCTTTTGGATTGTCGGAAATCGAGTTGCAGTCGATTTTCCTTTGAAAACTTTCTGTAACTGTTCACCAAATTCTAAACAAGATTAGAATGATTGAAGTTAGCCAATCAAATATAATGCAAAGCTAGAATCTAGCTAATCACTCATTCTACACCACCAAACATTAGATCTTTCAATGACTAGCACTCAATTAATTAAGAGAGTTTAATGGAGGGATGAAGAAAAATATGGAAGAGAAAATCTGTATTATTTTCAAAAGAATAAAGGAGAATTATATTTATAGTCTATTCTCCAAACTACCTTATGTGTAAAACTACCCACATATGTTCTATGGTAGTTTCTCCTATCCACCAATCATATTTTTACACATCCTCCTATAAATTCCATTGACCAACATGAATCAAAATCCCTCTATTAATCAGCAACAATCTCTTATTAATGTGGACAAAACGTGGGTAAACGGTCGACTGAAATACCTAACCGGTCGACCGTTCCGTTATCTTGAAAAGTTTCTGATAATTTCAGTCGAATCTAATCATGTTGGTCGACCGTTCCCTTACCAAGAAAGTTCCTAATAATTTCGGTCGACCGTGACACAACGGTCGACCGTTCTGAACTTAAAACGTTACTTAAAAATTCGGTCGATTGGTTCACGGGACGATCAACCTTTTTCTCCTGTTTTTGCCTTCACAAATTTGGATCAATTTCCCATATTATTTTAGCTTTGGGGTTTTAGCAAATTCATATGTTATAATGTTGCGGATCACATTATATCATGTAATATATTATCATATATAATGTCAACATTATATTCCATAATATATATATACATCTTATATAAATTTATTTCTTATTCTAACCATATCGTTATTACGATATATTAATTTTATCATTTTACCCTATGTATATTATTTCATATCACATGAAATTTAATACATCTCTATAAAATATAAAATCATATTTTTTATTTTCCAATTTTATGGTGTGACGTATAGCAAGATGTAAGTTATGTTGGCAATGATATAAAACATTTTATATCACAAACTATAAACAATATCTGACTACACATTATAGTTACCCAAATAACAAAAAAGTTTTGTTCACTAGCACATAACACAATCTACTTAATAATATGAAATAATATCACTTATGTCTATTCATTGCCTTATGATATTAGGAATATTATACAAAATAGGATGTGTCATTTTTATATTATATTTATTTTTTCTTGATTTCTTAAACAAATTATAAATATGTAACTATACATAAGTTATATTGTGTACATTATAATTTTTTTATATCAATTGACCCAATAATATCTTCACTTAAGTTAAGTGTGACAATGACAATTTTTTGACATATAATCTTTTTCCCGCACAATCCATATACAACTAACTAATATCTTTATCATTATGCGTAACGACAGTTTTTGATAATAATTAAATTATACACTTCTCATGTGAAAAACATATAAGTCTTATATCTTAGGATTCAAATATACAATGAAAACATTAATGATACAATCACAATTCCATAATTTTTCATTTATTAGGATTATTAAATATATAAATGAAAATATATTCTCTTTTATATACTCATGTTAAATACTTGTAGAGCAATAATAACTTTTAACCAACATGACAATCTTATATTGGTAATAAATGTTCCATGTTAATTACCTCGATTGTGAATTACTTTTGATTTATGTAACATTATCTTTTAGAGTTGTATGATAAAAGACCAAGAACTTATTCAAGAACTCTTCTAAAAGACGAACACATTAATCAAAGAACAAAATGATCAGACATTCAATTCATAAAAAAACATAAAAATAAACTTTTAAAACACATATTCGTTTCACCCGCATCAACTGAACATAAAAGCATTTTTCCTATCGGACAATTCATTAAAAAGTTTGTTAAACTTCTACCAGATCTATCGGTCCATGCATCCGTCATTATTGTAAATCCATATAATTTTTCAATCTTGCCTATATGAACTTCGAAAACCCATAGTGACTTTTTTTAAGGCATGTATCGCTGACTTCGTGATAAGTGATGTGTTTTAAGCCAGGAATGTATGTGTAAGTAGCCTCAATGACTTCCTTAGACTCAGTTGTATTAACAACATTAAAAGAAAGAAATTTCACATCTATAAAAAAATTAGCTCATTTTTTATTAATTGTTGTACGATCATCATTCTTAAAATGTCGTTCAATTCTGGTTTGTTGGGTCCAGTCAACATCTTGAGATTGACTACAAAATCGATCTATTGGTCCTCAAGTACCCTTCTCTTTTGAGGAGCCAAGTAGGGGTGAGCAAATTTTGGTTCGGTTCGGTCCGCACACAAATGTGTACACATGGTCGCCTAGGTGTGCATTGTGCGGGTGGTCGCATATGACTGCCTAGGCGACTGCCCGCCTGAACCTTGCTTACTGGTATCCATTTGATTATCTGATTATAACCCATACTGAATATTGAAGAAGAAAATAGACCTATAAACTGAATACACTGTCTCTACTACACCACTTACCGATCCTAGTCTTCGCTCTCCTTCGAAAGAATGTTGGTGCTCTCTTGAGTCTTCATACCACATCTTCTTGCTGCTCATCACCACCGTTGTTGCTTAATTAGCAGTTTCAAATTTGAACTTTAAATTCTTCATAATATCTGACTCTCCACGTTCGATGCTCTTACTCAGTTTTGTAGCTTTGGATTCAAAGTTTGTTATAGGAAATGAAGTCCTTCAGCATGTGATCAATCATAATATGTGTTGTTTTAAAGAAGACTACCATGGTTAGTTGATTAAGTAATTTATTTATATTATTTTCAAGTTGTGACATAATTGTTTTCTGATTTTTTTTCCCTTGGTAAAGTTTGTTCGAGTTGAAGATCCAATTAGGGGTGCACATGGGTTGGGTTCAACCCGAAACCCAACCCGAACCCGACTGGTCGGGTCGGGTTGGGTCGGGTTGGGGAGGGGTTCGGGTCGGGTCGGGTTGGGAAAATCAAAAACCCGAATTTTCGGGTCGGGTTCGGGTTGAGGGGGTCGGGTTGACCCAACCCAACCCGAACCCGATTTTTATTTTTTTTATTTTTTCCCAAATAAACCGGTCGACCGAACATCACTCGGTCGACCGTTTCCAACCCGAAAATTTCGGGTGTTCAAGCCACCGGTCGACCGTTTAAGCACCGGTCGACCGTTTCAACCCGAATCCGACCAAGTTTGGGAGAAAATTCCCGAATTCGGGTTCAACCCGATCCAACCCGACCCAACCCGAAAATTTCGGGTCGGGTTGGGTTGAACCTAAACCGGTTCGGGTTCGGGTTGGGTTTTTTTCCAACCCGAAAATTTCGGGTTGGGTCGGGTTGAGGCCCAAACCCGACCCAACCCGACCCATGTGCACCCCTAGATCCAATGCTTCATCCTTGAAATGAGTAACCTCATTTTGTCACGTGCCCCTGTTTTAACATAGTTTCTGAGCTCCCATATCTCTCATAGGATATAACAGAATATTTGTCTTTGTCGTCCTAGCAAGAAATTTCAAGAATGTTCTTAATGACTGTTACATATGTTATTGTTCTGTTGGAAAATTAATTGAATAACCAATTCCATCAGACATGAGTCCATGAGCTATAAAAATAAAGGTTCTCTAAAGAGAGAAGAGTGGCTATAAGACTATTAGTTGTGCAAGTACTTGTCATTTCCTTGACTTTGCATGAATTTTTTATTGTATATGCCTATATTTAACGATGAGTACCTTAAACCTTTTCTTCGACGAATCAGTGGAAGGAGAAGCTTATGGCTGGCTATGTTGGTAGTTTTTGTTTCCTTGATTATGTATGAATGTACTGCAGTTCATTGTGTTGGTTGTCACGTTCTTGTTAATTTTCACATGCTTATATTACTGTACATCACATTTCGTCTCTTGCATGCAATATTTGATCAACCCACCTCACATCACGACATCATGGGTATGTATAATATAATGCACGGTTTTGGTTATCATTAATGAAAACTCTTGTCATACTTGCATCAACATTTAATCTTCTGGTTGTTACATTGTATTCCTCAAACATATATAGAGCTTAATGTACAGTATTTAATCTAATAATTCATTCTTCAATAATAATCTATCCATTGGGGTGATTGTATCCTGGCCAGTACGGTATCACGTGAATGATGATGGTTCTACTTAAGTTTGTTTAGTTAGTACTTACTTCATCCCCACTGTTTTCTCTGTGTTGATTGAGCTAACTACATGAGCATGACCACTCTCGTTGGGCATTCCATGTATTTTCCTGTAACTTAGCAATACCGGTTCATGCAGAATCTAGGATGGATATCCTATTTGGCCTTTTCATTATTGACATTGGTATTGGTGATATTAACATAATTATCCCCTCAACTTTTCTTGGCAATCCAACACCCTCTACCTCATTATGATTATGCTTAAATTTACAGTTCACAAAGAGTCCAGTGTAATAAATTTATACAAATAGCATGGTGTGAGAAGTTTCAAGCGCAATTAATTTTTCAATTTTTTCACGCTGTCAGATCAATTACCACCTTTTTTGCCTGCTGGCTTATAATCTTTTTCTGTATGACTTCAGGAACCTCAGCTTGTCCAGAAAGTAAGTTCTACTGCAAGAACTTAGGAGACAGAACACGAATCCTATTTTCATCCCGTGTGAATGACCAAATCTGTGGTACACTTGACAGATTACTTCTTCACATTCATGTTATGAAGAATGTCCACTAATTCTGTTTCATTTGTTTATAGATTGCTGCGACGGAAGTGATGAGTATGATGGAAGAATCATCTGTGCAGATACATGTAGTAAGAAAGACATCATTGCCGCTGTCATGAAGGCCAAGAACGCTCATGATATGGAGACAGAGAATAGTGGTCAACTGAGTGTATTTGAAAATGATACTACGATTGGTTTTAAGGAAAATATAGAAAGTATCAAAGGTAAACTGAAATCTAGTTCTGAAATATATTCTCACCAAGCTATCCTTTTATACTTAAAACTGAGAATACTCTTTTTTTTGTTTTTGTTCAGATCTGAGAATTGCCATTATTCTGGAGATTGTTGTTGCTGCTAGCTTGTTAACCTGCTGTATTTTTCACTGGTGGACACGATATAATAGGAGGCACCGTCGGTTGAAAATTTAGTGCCATGGAAATTTTGCTTGTGATTATAGTGATTGCTCAACAGAAGCGAAGATATCTGGTGTTGGACAACTTATTGGTTACGTACCGAGCCAAAAAAAATGAAACTTGTAATGTAACATTGTTTTGCCTTTTTATGCTCAAATTACGATTGAATTTGAAATAACCTGTTATCAAATCTCTAGATTGCTGTGGTATTTTTCCGGAGCATGTAAAAATCCTAAAGTTTATATACTTGGTATGGCTTGTTTGCCAGCTTTATAGGTTGTTGTGGCATTTTCCGAAGCTTGTTTTTTTGGAGTATTTTTTTATCGATCTCATTAAATCCCATTTTACAACTGTTCACATCGACTTTGATTTTTGGGTCAGGCGCATTTAAAATTAGAGATCAATTAATTGAATGATTGTTGTGTGATTTTCCGTAAGACGTTTCTTTTAAAGTGTTTTAGATTTTTTAATCAAATCTCAACTCTTGACTCAACATGTTACTCAGGTGTTGAGATTCACAATCTAGTCCAAGTTAAGTCAAGACCAAGGATCTATTATTGAGCAAATTCCAATTGAATTTTTCTATAACATGTTAAAAATTAATTTTTTATACTTGGTATGATTTGTTTAGAAACGCTTAGGCTTTTAGTAATTTAGTTAGGGTGTCAACATATAAGGATAAGATATAAGTACATCTATTTTTATATTCACATAAAATTTATAGATACATATTGTGTTACGGATATAAGAAGTCTATATTTGTTCGGTTATTTGACGGATTGGGAGTGGATACGGATAATATCTGCATCTGTAAACATAACGACCAACCTCGTAACGTTTTTTGGTTTTCACTTACAAAAATTCTTATACATAATCACATTTATTTAGTTTCAAATGTTAATTTAATTTATGTTAACTACTAGCTTCGTGTTCTGAAAATAATAACAATATTGAATGTTTAAATAATTTTAATTAAATGTAATTATTGGATGCTATTTTTGAGTAAATAAATTTAAAATCTATATTCAAAATATAATCACACAATGTGAAAATATGGATACTATTAGTTATAATAATGTACTGTATAAGTATACAAATACAAATACAGATACAAAAATGTAGTCCCATAGTGGATGTTATTCGGATCAGATACACCAATATCCATATCCGCTCCGCGAGTTGACGAATACTTCATCCCAGGTATGAATATGGATTTCGGATACATTTTTTTCCAATTAAAATTTTCAATTTCAAATACGTTTGCAATTGTATTTCGAATATCTATTGACACCCCTAAATTTAGTACTGATAAACCTTGGATAGTTTTTCTTCTTGCCACTCCAGAGTTATTTTTCTTGCATACCCCTGCAAAACAATAACTCATGATATGTTAGTGACCTTTGAACATTGGCCAAGAAGTAAGGTTCAGAAATGCAGAATGCAGATTGAATACAGGGTAACCACATCTTGTATATGCGGGATGCGATGCGGATGTATATGTAGTTTACTATTTAATAATTAAATAATATACATATACATATATTAATTATAAATAATATATATGTAACTAAAAATTTAGGTAAAAATTTGAATAATTTCTAAAATCAATAATTAAATATTAAACAAAACAAACTTAAAACAATGTTGTTTTGAAATACACCATATATATATGTAGGTAACGATGTAGACCACATCAAGATACCGCATCCTTGGAATGCAACGGAATCCACCCGCATTTCCCCTCGTATGTGAACAAGGCCCAGAACACAATGTTCTGCGCATGAGTTACATACTTGCATGCATATAATCCTATTATTAAAAAGCTGATAACCCTGTCAAACATGTGTCAAATGATATAATGTGAATATTACACTGATATTAAAAAATATTTGTCAATTGAATTTGTTTTACTAGCATGGCATGAATGCCTAATTACCTACATTTGTCCTTCTGTTACCTAAAATATAATTTCAATTTTGTGGCATGTCTAAAATAAAAGTTGGACATTTACATATGGATACGTTGCACAAATTTAACAATGCAAAGTATAATTTTATTGAGTTGTGAATACAATAGGAAATCCAATCTAGGGATGCATTAGTGATGTCACTATTGAATCCGAATTTAACGCCCACAACTATTTCTAATTGTTACGGTTAGGCCTGTAAATGTACAGTCCAAAACCGGCCCGAACCGGTAACCAGACTGGGTTTCTTTTTTTTTGGGCTGATGGGTTTTTAAATTTTCTTTTATCACCTTTTTTCGTATTGTTTTCGGGTCCACGGAGCTCGTAGTTTTTCTTTTTGTAAACCAGCATCAACAATTCGTAGTTGTAGCATCGTGAATGTATTTTATGTGTTATCGGGTCCACGATTCAAACCAGCATCAACAACAATTTTGATAAGCTTTACCAATGCTACAACTAATTAACTTTGTTTAAATCTTTGAGTGAAATAATATAAGTAAATATATGAACGGCCAAATAAGTTTACTTTGTCGATAAAATATTAATAATAACAGATATAAATTAAAATACTACAAAAGATTTTGAGTAATATAATATTACTAAAATATAGACAATGAATGTCAATGAAATATTACATAATAACAACAAATATATATTAAATACTACAAAGACTTTTCCATGTTTTATATAAAAGCAATTTTGTTCTAACATTTCCCTCGTAAAATATGTTGTGTGGACATTCAAAGTTGAAAAACAAATTTGGTAGTTAAGCTTGAGATTTTTTGTGAAGTTTAATCATTTCAATTGTAATTAATGATTATGGATATGATGTATGCAAATATGCGTACATAGTAAATCGTGAATGTATTTTGTAAGCTCAATGGTACAAATTTTAGTTTCATTAATATCTTACGTGGATATTATATATCATTGGATATTTTAAAAGTTATTTGATTTTGAATGACCAAAAATATATAAGGAAATTCAATCTTTTTAGAAATATAATTATCTGAGAATTACTTGACAAAATTACAATATATATACATTTGCCTAACATATGTAAATATAGCGTGTATGAAATGAATATTAAACATAATAAGCAATTCACGTATTTTATTTTCTAACACTAGCTTGAGAATAACTCAATTGATTTCTTCTTATGGTTTTGAAGTGATCAAGTCACGAGTTTAATATAGAATTAAATCTTTGATTTCTCTACTGATTATTATTTAATAAAATATGTTATGTGTAGAAGAAGTTGTAATAGTAAATAAATAAAAAACCATTTTAGAACGATTTTCTATGTTCACCCCAAACCATTTTAAAACAAATCTCACAATAGAGTTTTATCATCATTCGACCAAATACTAGTATATGAGTATGCCTTATATTAAATATAACTATTGTGACTCTTCGACACAAAATTATAAATAATATAATAAATAACAATATTCGGTATCATTTGCATCCCGCAACACCTTAAAACTCAAGATTAGACGTGTTTAGGGGTGGACATGGGTCGGGTTGGATCGGGTTTGAACTAGAACCCGACCAAACTCGAAAAATTCGGATTTGGGAAAAACCAGGCCCGGCCCATAGCAGGAGCAGGGTGAGCTCCTGCTCCGGGCCTCATTTTGAGGGGGGCCTCAAATTTTTTTTTTATGTATATGAGCTTATTGGATTGCAAAGAAGATTTGTAGTGCTAAGATGACAAAAAATATTTATGTATATGAGTTTATTGGGTTGCAAAGAAGATTAGTGCTAAGATGACAAAAATTATTTATGTATATGAGTTTATTGGGTTGCAAAGAAGATTAGTGTTAAGAATATAGCACATAAACATTGATAAATTTGTCTCAAAAATACTAAGAGAACAAAAAATTTAAGTGATATTGCACTAAGTTAGTGAATTTTTATTTATTTAAACTAGGAGGACAATTTTTTTCAAATTTAGGAATCTCATTGTTGATTTTCGCACAGGACCTCGAAAATTCCCGAGACGGCCCTGGGAAAAACCCAACCCGAACCGGAACCAATTCGGGTTCAACCCAACCCGACCTGAAATTTTCGGGTTGAGTTGGAACGGGTCCAACCCGAATTTATTGCAATTAGATGCTTAAATTTCCAATACGCAGCAAGATTCGAGTCATTTTTTAACAATTTAAGTTTCACTCTTCGTTCAAAACACCACACACTCCACTCTGAACATTAAATCAAATTTGATAGAAAATTATAATTATTCTTCAGATCTCCAATGAAACTAATCGCAGGAACTACCAAATCTAAACAGGAAGTAGAAACAAACATAACAAATTCTTCCACAAAAAAAACTAATAACAATCAGATCTCCACTTCAACCATCCATCAAACAATCAAATCCGAACAAAATCAGATTTAAAAAAAATGGACATTTTCCGAACAGAAATCATCATCGACCCGAAAAAAATTAGAAAAAAATCAACTTTTCTGGTAGATCTCTACCAAAGGTCCAAAACCATCTGAAAATCAAAACAAAAGCATAATTGTAGATCAAGTGCGCTTTAGTCCGCAGAGAACGTGGTGGATGGGCTTCTCCCTCCCGAACAACCTTGTAGATCTTCGTTTTCACATCCTCCGCTGATGGTGAGAGGGGGCGACACGTCGAGGCCGCGAAGGAGGAGAGGGGGCGAGGATTTAGGGGCAGCCGCGAGGGAGGAGAGGGGGAGAGGCTGTTGGGTTTCGTTTTGGGAGTCGACGAGGCATTTGGCTTTGGATTAGAGATGGCCCAAGTTTAGTGGACGACCCGTGCCACATATTAAAACAAAAACTTCGGGTTCCGGTTGGGTTGGTTCAACCCGATCTTTCAACCCGAACCCGACCCGATAACTTCAGTTTTTAGCTTTATCAACCCAACCCGAATTCCTACCAAATCCAACCCGACCAGTCTGGTTCGGGTCGGTTTTCGGATTCAACCTGGCCCGTGTGCACCCCTTGATGTGTTATCATGTATTAAACCGTAAATAATAACGCAAACATGTGTTGGTGGCTTGGTGTCGTGGTTAAGGTTGGGTTAAAGGTACATGAGGTCATGGGTTAAATCCGGTAACCGCCCCAAATGGATTCGGTTATGGGCCCGTTAATCGGGCTAGGCCCGGAAGTTTAACAAAAGACATTGCAAGTTTGCATGATCAGAAATATTTATTTCTTAATAAGAATACTGAACTGCTAAACATCGCCCCAAAATTACTTAAATCGCCCCTTGAAATTACCAAATTGCCCTTCCTCCTATTTTTTGCTTATATATCTCACAATTTCACTCTTTTTTCAAAACTTTCTCTTCCTATACCTACTACACAAGATTACGAATGTCTCGGAGGCCAGGGAAGCAGCCAGCAGTTCCCCCGGTGTACCCGTATGAGGTAACATTACGTTATTTATTTGTTTTTTTAAAAAAAAAAAAAAAAAGTCGTCGGCGTCCGAGGGAGACGCCCCCCGCATGGGGCGGGCGTCCGAGGAAGCCGCTCCCCCTATGGGGGTATTTATCAAAAGTGATTGCTATTTATCAAAAAATAATCATAGATTCATCAATAGAAACAAAAAATTTACATATCCGCACCTAACTATGACCATCTTGTTTAAAAGTCAAAATATTAGTAGTTTGGGAAGATATATGTGAAATGTATCTATACTTGCAAATCAAAACATACACCAATGCAAACGGACTCCCCACCTTCATCCTCTATTTCTTTCTCATCATTGTGACTTATAAAGGTGGGAACTAAAACAATCATTAAAAAATAATCTTTTACTAAAGTTAGAATCTCTCTAATGAAACCCAATCAACTGAAATTTTACTGGACCATCAAGTCATCATAAAAGCCCCAATTCCACAGAAACCAAAGGAAAACACCAACAACAAAAATTAAAATTACCTCATTTAACTTGTCCAGCATGGACGAAGCACTCGTCTCCTCCTTCCCATTCTCGAAGTGGTTGTGGCTGTGGAGGAGGGAGATGGGAGGAGTGGATGTGGCGGCGTAGCTGTGGTTGAGTGTTGAGAGTCTTCAGACGAGGGAGGACGGGAGGACTGGTTGTGGCCTGTGGCTGTGGGAGACGGGAGGAGCGGCGTGGTCTGTGGGAGAGGAGAGGGAGTAGGGATTTAGGGTTAGGGAGTAAGGACTTTTGTATTCTAATCTAATTGGGTAGTCGGTAATAGGTAATATAGGGTAATCAGTAATCCGGTATTTGGGTAAAATTAATTTCGTATACTTTTGGGTACCTGACAGCCGAGACACGAAAACAATTCCATGTACCCACGACATGACACGAAACAAGAAATCAGTAAACCCAGACACAGATTTTTCATGTCGTGTTATCGTGTTTCGTGTCAAATTGCCAAGCCTAATTACAAGAAAGATTCAAAGTTTGACTACATCAAGGAACATGGAAATATATAATACAGACAAAGACAATAACATAAAGATAAGACTGGAGGATCCGGTCCAGTGAACTCTCATCCTTCGTCGCCACCCACTCAACACTTAACGAGGCCCTGAAATGCAACATGATAAAATGCTTGAGTTTTCATAATTAAAACTTAGTATGCGAGTCCATATATATATATATATATATATATATATATATATATATATATATATATATATATATATATATATATATATATATATATGAATGTACTAGGGGTGTCAACGGATCAGATATGGACCGGATATAGGTATATCCATATTCGTATCCGCATGAAATTTACGGATTCGGATTGTTTGCAGATATGAAAAGTCTATATCCGTTCGGATATTTGACGGATTCGGAGTGGATACGGATAATATCCACATCCGTAAACATAATTCCCAACCTTATAACATTTTTTTATTTTCACTTAGACAAATTCTTATACATAGTCACATTTATAACTTTATTTGGTTTCAAATATTAATTTACTTTATCTTAACTTCTAACTCCATATTCTGAAAATGAGAAATATTCAATGCTTGAATAAATGTGATCAGTAGATGTATTTTATTTGAATAAATAAATTTAAAATATATATTCAAAATATAATCACACAATGTTGAAATAGGAATACTTCTAGGTATAATAATGTATTGCATAAGTATATAAAACAAATATGGATATAAATGTTGAAATATAGATATGTAGTTCCGAAGCGGATATTAATCGGATTAGTACTTTAGGGGTAGTAATTTAGAATAGTTTATATATTTAGGTAATTTATAGAAAAAATACCTAACTTATATATCATTAATTTAAAGAATAACTATATATATAATACATATACAAATATAGATGTTGAACTACGGATATTCGATCCCGGATCATATATTATACGGATCGGATGTACTAATAACCATATCCGCTCCATGACTTTACGGATCGGATACGAATGGATGCTCGGATATTCGAATATCCACTGACACCCCTAGAATGTACAATGTCATGCTCCTATCATACTAGTATCACATGACATAATGGTAAGAACAGGAAAACGTTCCCCAACCCGGAGCATAATGGACAACAGTCCCACCAACAACATCGGGTTACCCGATGACACCCACCGCAGGCACACACGGTCTTACAGAGAGTACGCGACACACTCCCACTCACAACCATACATGAGGGTTCGGTGAGGGTCGCATGCACTTCCAAGTCATAGATCTGTCTGATCTCGTGGTCTTCATGCCACAACATCCGCCAGAGCCATCGTTCTAGTCGGTCGTATCCGTCGAGCCTTGCCACAACCTAGATGATCATCTCCTTCGAACCGAAGTCCGGACAGTTATCTCACTCTGTGGAGTTGCGTAACAACAATGCATTGGAATCCGTGATCCATCGGGTCTACTACATATGGTGACCCAATGAAATGCAACGTGTCATACTAAAGCTTATCAACACAAAGGTGCACACTCTTTCGCTTGGCGGTCCCTGGGTAGACACGATCATCGCACCCACCATCATCTCCTGGCTCACGCTCGAGACGAGAAAACAAGTTTCCGAGGATCGAGCACGTCGGTACCTGGTCCAGTCACCACGTTGATACCATTACATATGGGAGAATAGTGAAACAACAACTAATTACATTTAAATCTATGATCATCCGTTATACACAACATGATCATTAATAAGTTGAGAAGCAACTCAATAAGAGAATCAAAGTCTTGCAATTGGATCATGGAGGCAAGTACACGAGTCAGGAGTTCAAAGTTTATCTTATGGATTGTGGAATGGTCTCGCAATTTACCCCTCCAGGGACTCCTCAATGGAATGATGTTTCCAAGGGGAGGAATCGTAGCTTGTTAGACATGGTTTGATCTATGATGAGCCAAACTTCGTTACCGAAGATCTTTTGAGGTTACACGCTTGAAACAACCGCATTCACATGACATCAGGTTCCAACAAAGTCCATTGAAAAGATACCATATGAGTTATCGTTTGGGAGGGTCCCAAGCATGTGTTTTTTCTTAAAATTTGGGTTTGTGAGGCAAACGTTAGACGGATGGTCCTGATGAGCTCGAACCCAAGTTGGACAAATATTTCTATATAGATTATCTTAAGGAAACCAAAGGCTGCTACTTTTATCATTAGTCGGAGAGCAAAGTCATTGTTTCTCGACATGGTGTGTTCTTAGAGAAAGAATTTCTCACAAGAAGTAGTGGAAGTCAAGTGAAGCTTGAAGAAATTCAAGGCACATCGCAAAACTCGAATAATGTAATTCCACCTTTGGATCACTACGTCTAGTTGGAGTTACATAAACCTACTCCATCGGATATGGATAGGAGTCATGACTTGCCACAAGAGGCTACGACTCAAGTTGAAGACGCTTCAGCTCAAGTCGAGGATGCTTTAGCACAAGCTGAAGAGGAATCGAGTACACACGTAGTGGAAGAGGTTCCTCAGCCGGAAGCGCCTGTCCTACGAAGGACAACTAGGATAGTTCGTGCACCTAATAGGTAAATGAGATTACATAAGCTTTTGGTATTGGACACTGACCCATTGACTTATAAGGAAGTGATGGATAGGCCTGACTCTGATGATTGGCTTGGAGCCATGAAATCTGAAATACAGTTCATGTAAGACAATCAAATATGGAACTTGGTTGATCCTCCATTAGGAATCAAGCCTATTGAAAACAAGTGGGTTTTCAAAAGGAAGAGTGACATGGATGGTAATTTGACTGCATACAAAGTATGATTGGTTGAGAAGGGTTTCAGACAGAATCAAGGAATTGATTACGATGAAACTTTTTCACTTGTAGTAATGTTCAAGTCAATTCGGATCCTTCTAGTAATTGCCTTTTTTCATGACTATAAAATTTGGCAAATGGATGTTGATGCATTGCATACATTGCATCATATGTCTTTCATTTAGATTACTTTTACATCAATAAATGCTACTAAGGTATGTGTTTAGTCTTATTTACAGAATACAGGGACCTGAATGTAATTTACCCACATCTCGAGCATAAACGCGTGCAAAAGACTCATTTCTATCATAAAGACCAAGCTCAAGATTATTGGGTTTCAAATGGAAATGTTTCCAAGAATAAAAACATTCAAGACCTAATTACAAAAAGAACAAGGACTTAAACACAAAAGTAGCCGGGGACTTAATTGCAAAAAGACAAGGACCTAATTGCAAATCACGAGTAGCTTTTACTATCTTGGAGAAAATCTAAAGAAAAATCAATGTGGATCTCCAAATATATGAAGAAATTAATCTGAAGCTCAAAAGAATGGAAAGAATCGATCCAGACGCGCAAAGGAGGATCAAATCATACCATAAACACACAGCAAAAATCCAGATTAAATCAGAGGAGATTATGCGGCGAAATCGCCGCATATCACATACATTGTGCGGCGGAAACGCCGCCCCCTCAGCGATCTGTGTGCTCCAATTTTGTCCAGTCGTGTCTGGACACGTGTACTCTCCAATTCTATACTTAGGTCTCTTGTAACAACTATAAATAGACCCGAGAACGATGTTAGAAGGGTCCTTAGTCTTTGGTTGTAGTTTTTATTCTTAATCTTATTTTTGTATTCTTCTTTTCATTAATAAAATTCTGTCTTTTATTTCTTACTTTTAGTTTTCTTTTGTAATGTCTCAAGGACCCCTTCTTCCTCCCTCCATGAGTTTCTAACTCTTTCCAAAGGGTGGATGTGACGGATTTAGGGTGAAGAGAAGAAGAATAAATGTTATTATTTTAAGTTCGTATTAGTCTATTTTGATTACTTGAGTTTATGTTAAATCATTTATCATGTAATGCTTCATAACTAATATGATTTATTATAAGTTTCTGAATTTTCTAATCTAAACCTTAAATCTAAACCTCCACCCGACGGAATTCACCTCTTTATTCTTGTTTAATTTTAATTGTTCTTGTTTTGCTTTAGATAATTGAAACCCAAAAATCTCAAAACCCAATTATTTCTTCTCTCCTTCTTCCCCTTAATCGAAAATCACACTAATAACAGAATCTCTCCCTCCTTGTGTTCGACCCGTATTTGCCACGTCTTCATTGACGCCGTGCACTTGCGGTATAAATTTAATTCTCATCAAGTTTTTGGCGCTGTTGCCGGGGAGGCGACGTAGATTTTGTTTGTTGTTGATTTCGATTTTATTCTGTTTATCTTGTGCGCGATCTAACTATTTGGATTTGTGTTTCAGGAGACAACAGAGCACGCGGCGAAATCTGAGCGCAGTCTGAGCAACAAGGGCGGCGGAATCGCCGCACATCAAGAGTAACCTGCGACGGAATCGCCGCACAAGTGAAGCATCTGGGCATCAAATTTTTCTGGGGTTAGTACCATCTCTGGGTGGACGCGTGGAGCTACTGAAATTTCGAGAGCGGGCGGCGAACCCGACAGAGCATTGCGTAGGTAACCTTTGTTGCCTTTTTCCTCGTAATTTCTAGTTTCAGAAAATTTCCTTTTCATAGAACTGCATGTGTTAGGGCAAAAATTCCATAATTGGCAATAATTCAACTCTGACCTAAAAATGGCAAAATTAGAAAGGCCTTAGTGCATGCATCATCTCGTGTTTTGTATGCATTATTCTTGCTAAATTCTTGCAAATTAATTCTTGTTGAAGAGTGCTGGAGTCAAGGTACGTATCGCGGTTTTTATCGATTGCATTTAGGCATATAATTTAGTTTGCATACAACCTTGCAATTGCCCCCCTCTAAAGACCATTGTTTGACTATCTTTGCTAGATCTAAGTTAAACTATCTTAAGGGCAACTCCGTAGGCAAAGATACGGTGGGGATTTCATCACCTTTCCGTGGCCTACAAATCACAATCCTAAAGTGTCACCCAAGCCTTAAAATTAAAATCAATTAGACATTGACCCCTAAGGACTCAGACTCATTTAAGGAGAAGAATTGGTTTGACTTGCTATGACCTGAAGCCGATTGAATTTAATTTGGTGTCTAGAAACTATTTTTGTGTTGACGTAAGTCTTCCAAGCGAAGTGGTTGTCTAATTGGCACCGACTCTGTCGGAAGCGCCCCCACTAGCTATACACGGCCTGGCCAAGTTAGTTTGATTAGTGAGGGAGGTGAATCAAGCGAATCAATTCGACTCAACCAGTTAGGAGTCGTCTAGATCTAAGCGACACTAGGTCTAGGATTGTTTGAACCGTGCTTTCTTAGGAATTTTCTGACCAACCCTCTTTCTATCTTTAGAGTTAGGTTTCCCTTCTCATCTGAGTTTTCTTTCTCTCCTCACCTAAATTCTCTAGATTAGGATTCCTTTCTCATCCTGCCCATTCTATTGTTTGTTTCCCTTTTGAAAAAAAAATAAAAAAAAACGAAAAAAAATATATTTTTAATTAATTCTTGAAATTAAATTTGGAATTTAAATTTCAAATTTGAATTCAAAAATTGATTCAACCCGGTACACTCAGATTTGGATTCGGGACTTGAGTAATCGACTCTCACGAGTTCATCTAGATTCCAGTCTGGAACCTAGCCCCAATCCACCTGTTGCACCACCTCACCCGGATCCAATGGGTGAGAACGTAGTGGACCCACCTGTTGCTCAACCTATAACTATGAGGGATCGATGCTATCCAGCGATGGCTGCTCAGCCATCGTGTATCGTTATGCCCACCATCCCGGGTCGCGACTTCGAACTTAAGGCACAATACATGAGTATGTTGCCTAAGTTCACCTCTAGGGAAGACCCATATCTCTTCCTTAGAGAATTTGAGGAAATCTGCTCTCTTATGCAATACCAGCATATCCCTGAGGAGGCAGTGCGTCTGAAATTTGTGCCTCTTGCACTAAAGGACGACGCTAAGAAATGACTATATAGTCTAGCTGAAAGATCTATTAGGAGTTGGACTGAGTTTGTTCAAGTATTCCTGAAAAAATATTTTTCCAACCATAAGACTATGAGGATTAGGAATGAAATTGTTGCATTCGTTCAGTCTGAGAGCGAGCCGTTCTATTCCTATCTAGAAAGATTCAAAAGTGTTCTGACCCAATGCCCTCATCATGGAATTCCGAGATGACAATTATGTCAAATTATTTATGAGGGATTGACACCCACATCTAGGGTTATGGTAGAATCCGTAAGCCAAGGGAACTTTATGTCGAAAAATGAAAATGATGCCTGGACTTTCCTTGAGGAATTAGCTGAAAACAGTATGCAATGGGACAATGCTAGAACACCGCTTAACCCGAGTATTGGATCTAGAATAGCAAGTCAACCCAAACCAGGTGTCTTAGCTGTAGATGCCAACATAGCGGCTGAAGCAAAACTAGCTACCCTTATGCGCAGAATGGAAAGTTTAGAGCTACAAACCCAAAACCGAGTGAATCAAGCCTCGACTATCCCGTGCTCTAGATGTGGTCAGACTAGTCATGTAATGGAGGATTGTGTGGAATGAGACGAAGTTAATGCCATGTATAACCATGCTAGAAATGACCCATACGCATCAACCTATAACTCGGGTTGGCGTAATAATTCCAATTTCTCATCAAACCAACAGGGTCAACCTCCTAGACAACAACCAAACCCGTATAATCAAAATAATACATCATCTGGGTTTAGTAACAATAACGATCATGAGGTTAGGTTGACAAGCTTGGAAAATTTGATGAAAACTTTTATAGAAACAACCAACCAGACCTTCCAAAGGCTAGAGACACAAATCAACCAACTAGCACAAATAGTAGGTGAAAGAGAAAATGGCCGGTTCCCAAGTCAACCTGAGGTGAACCCTAGATCTAATAATTCATATCAATCCTATCAACCACCTTCAGGAAATAACAACCCTAGACCGGTTCAAATGGTTAATGAGGAAGGACCGTTCCAACAAATAAATGCAGTAGTGTCATTACGGTCCGGAAGACAGATTGATAATAATGTGGTAAATCCTAGAACATCTAATCAATCGAGCCATCAAGCTACCACATATGACCTAACCATTGAACCCGACGTCCAATCTGAAACGCCCAACACACCTACTCAACCTGAACCCATAGCTCAACCTGAACCTGAGCGAGTCTATGTTCCTAAAGTCCCATTCCCCAATAGACTCAAAAAGAACTCAAGTGCACAAATAGAGAAAATCTTGGAAGTATTTAAGCAAGTTAAGGTGAACATTCCACTCTTAGATATGATTCAACAAATACCTGCTTATGCTAAATTCTTAAAAGATTTGTGCACTAAAAAGAGAAAAACAAACGTACCAAAGAAGACATTCTTAACTGCAAACATAAGTTCTATTTTGTCCAACACATCTCCTATAAAATATAAGGATCCTGGGTGTCCCACAATTTCATGTTCAATAGGAGATACTTTTATCAACAAAGCCCTTCTAGACCTTGGTGCTAGTGTTAACCTCCCATACTCTGTCTATGAACAAATGAACCTTGGTCCACTAAAACCCTCTAGGACAACCCTTCAATTTGCTGATTGCTCTATTAAGAAACCAAGAGGTATAGTAGAGGATGTTTTGATCAAGGTTGGTGACTTCATTTACCCAGTGGATTTTGTTGTACTAGATACCGCACATGTTGTAAATCCTAACCGACAAATCCCTGTAATTCTAGGCAGACCCTTTTTAGCCACTTCGGAAGCATTGATAAACTGTCGAAATGGGCTCATGCAATTATCTTTTGGGAACTTAAAAGCTGAATTTAATATCTTTCATATTGATAGTGAGCCAGAAATAATATGCAATCAAAGTGACGTTGTGATGAAATCACGAATCTATAATATTTCTGAATCATCACAAAATCAAAAAGGAAGTAAGAAAAAGGGGAGAAATTCATCTACACACCCACCATCACTCGAGCAAATAAGAGAACCTAATTATGTGAGGGGTGTGGAATCTGTGACTCGGGACTCTCATTGCAACATGGGGAACAATTCAACTGGATACATGCACCAATATGGTGTCATTCAATCCAGTTCTGACTATGGTTGACTTTGAGCAAATTTCATCCTTCCACCGCAGTTCACCAAGGTAATAAGTGCATTTGTTTTATATTTGCATACATTGAGGACAATGCATGATTTAGGTGTGGGGGGTGTTTATGTATATATTTATCTATAAATCTGTCTTTTATTTCTAAAAAAATAAAAAAAAAATAAAAAAATTCAATGTTTCATGACATAGCTTAAGATTGAACTGCCAGAACCCGTGTACAAATTGCATTGAGTTTTTGTTCCTTATTATATAGTTCTGCTTGTAGAAATTATGACATAAATATAAGTTCTAAAGAAATAACTCATTGCCCTTTAAGACATGTATGCACTTAAATTGGATGAATCAAATCTTTGAAATGGTTGATAAAAAGCAGAGGTTGAGGAAAATATACCAGGAAGTGTGGACTACTAATAGCAATTAAGCCTTGAGGAAAATAAAAATAAAAATAAAAATAAAGGAATAAAGTGAAGAAAACACATTTTGCAAAATGATTACAAAAGCCCAAGCCTTTGAGTCACTGGTCCGTAGGGGTATCTTGAAACCCGGTAACTTGAGTCTACCAGCTCGGGATTATCGACCAAACTCGCTACACGAATGCAAAAATGGTAAAAGTGTCAAAAAGCAAATGTGTTGAATCACGGAAGAAAATAAAAAAAATACTCAAGGCCCAAAGCTAAAAGAATGATCCATGCCATGGTTGATCCGAATGATACTTCACCACCAGAGGAGGCGTGCAAAATAATTTAAGTGATATCATGTATAGAAGGGTTAGTGGTGTGAATGTTGGAGGAACAAAGACCAAGTCATATTTTTAATGAGTTAGATTCATATAATGAGCATACAAGAATTCGAAGTGAGATGTATAAGGTTGAGGTAGGGATATTGAGAGCTATTAATGGAATGTTGAATTGAGACTTTGTGGGTGTGTCAACTGAAAACCCTCACGAGACAAAACTCGTCCTCCTTGGCAACAAGGAGGTTTAAAGGCTTGTTGCACATGCTAAGTGCAACCGTGATTCCTACGAAAATGAGTTAGGATTTCCCTGTTTTTATTTTTCTTATTTTCTGTTTTGCTATGGACTAGCAAAATCTAGGTGTGGGGGTATTTGATGCATTGCATACATTGCATCATATGTCTTTCATTTAGATTACTTTTACATCAATAAATGCTACTAAGGTATGTGTTTAGTCTTATTTACAGAATATAGGGACCTAAATGCAATTTACCCACATCTCGAGCATAAACGCGTGCAAAAGACTCATTTCTATCATAAAGACCAAGCTCAAGATTATTGGGTTTCAAATGGAAATGTTTCCAAGAATAAAAGCATTCAAGACCTAATTACAAAAAGAACAAGGACTTAAACACAAAAGTAGCCGGGGACTTAATTGCAAAAAGACAAGGACCTAATTGCAAATCACGAGTAGCTTTTACTATCTTGGAGAAAATCTAAAGAAAAATCAATGTGGATCTCCAAATATATGAAGGAATTAATCCGGAGCTCAAAAGAATGGAAAGAATCAATCCAGATGCGCAAAGGAGGATCAAATCATACCATAAACACACAGCAAAAATCCGGATTAAATCAGAGGAGATTATGCGACGAAATCGCCGCATATCACATACATTGTGCGGCGGAAACGCCGCCCCCTCAGCGATCTGTGTGCTCCAATTTTGTCCAGTCGTGTCTGGACACGTGTACTCTCCAATTCTATACTTAGGTCTCTTGTAACAACTATAAATAGACCCGAGAACGATGTTAGAAGGGTCCTTAGTCTTTGGTTGTAGTTTTTATTCTTAATCTTAGTTTTGTATTCTTCTTTTCATTAATAAAATTCTGTCTTTTATTTCTTACTTTTAGTTTTCTTTTGTAATGTCTCAAGAACCCCTTCTTCCTCCCTCCATGAGTTTCTAACTCTTTCCAAAGGGTGGAGGTGACGGATTTAGGGTGAAGAGAAGAAGAATAAATGTTATTATTTTAAGTTCGTATTAGTCTATTTTGATTACTTGAGTTTATGTTAAATCATTTATCATGTAATGCTTCATAACTAATATGATTTATTATAAGTTTCTGAATTCTCTAATCTAAACCTTAAATCTAAACCTCCACCCGACGGAATTCACCTCTTTATTCTTGTTTAATTTTAATTGTTCTTGTTCTTGCTTTAGATAATTAAAACCCAAAAATCTCAAAACCCAATTATTTCTTCTCTCCTTCCCCTTAATCGAAAATCACACTAATAACAGAATCTCTCCCTCCTTGTGTTCGACCCGTATTTGCCACGTCTTCATTGACGCCGTGCACTTGCGGTATAAATCTAATTCTCATCAGATGTCAAAACCACTTTTCTAAATAGTGATTTAGAAGAGGATGTGTACATGGTACAACCTGAGGGTTTTGTCGATCTTGAAAAGGCTAATATGGTATGTAAACTTCGAAAGTCTATTTATGGACTCAAGCAAGCATTTAGGAGCTGGAATCTTCAATTTGACAAGGAAGTCAAGAAGTTTGACTTTGTTGAATGTGGAGAGGAACCTTGTGTATACAAGAAGGTTAGTGGGAGTGCAATTGTCTTTCTAGTGTTGTATGTCGATGATATACTTCTGATCGGAAAAATGACATTCCCTTTATGAGTTCTGTCAAATCTTTGTTGATGAAAGTGTTCTCCATGAAATTAGGTGAGGTAGTCTATGTGCTAGGCGTTAAGATCTACCAGGATACGTCTAAAAGACTCACTGGATTGAGTCAAAGTGCATACATTAACAAGGTGTTGACGATTCAGCATGCAAGATTCCAAGAAGGGATTCTTTCCCATGTCACATGGTACACGTTTGAGAAAGACTCAATGTCCTTTAGGAATTGATGAGCTAAACCGTATCAATAAGGTTCTGCCATTAGATCCATTATGTACACTATGTTGTGGACTCGCCTCGATGTCTCTTATCCTTTAATTGTCACATTGGGCTACTGTCACAAATATCCTTAAGTATCTTCGAAACTCAAAGGATATGTTTC
This sequence comes from Triglochin maritima, assembly GCA_963682175.1. Lineage (NCBI taxonomy): Eukaryota > Viridiplantae > Streptophyta > Magnoliopsida > Alismatales > Juncaginaceae > Triglochin > Triglochin maritima. The sequence goes on from OY821781.1 coordinate 36,482,825, forward strand.
TCATATATGGTGGTGAGACTGAGCTCATTGTACGGGGTTACACCGATGTACTGAGCTCAAGCAAAGGAACCAAGGTCACACTAGAGATCCAAGCACGTTCTACGATGTTATCACCTGATCAAGGAGATCATAGACAGGTGATATAAAGGTTTGCAAAGTAGATTCAGACAGTAACACAGCTGACCCGCTGACAAAACCTCTACCTAAAGCAAAGCACGATGTGAACACATCTTCTATGGGTGTTAGATACGTTGGAGATTTGCTTTGAGTACTAGACGTTGTACTTTACCTATTTTAAGTTATGTACGTACAGTTGTGTAGAGTTGATTTATTGATTGCTCTAGCTCAAGTCGGAGATTGTTAGTGTTTACGATATAGGAGAAAATCATTGGATGATTGTATGTTTATGTTAATAATTATGGATATTATTTATATCATTTGTTTCCTTGAGTTATTTTATCATTTTATATATTTTCGAGTTGACAACTTGGATTGTGAAACTCTATAATAGTATATGATATTTTCTCTAAAGCGTCCCTAATCCTGGTAATCAGCAAGGAACACTGATTAGCCATAAAAGGATTAGTATGTAGATTATGGTTGGTTATGTTTCACGAGCCATATTTAATCTGATTGATGCATGTTTGGAACATGACATTGCACAAACCCTAAAATCAATGTTATAAGAATTGTGTTAATGTCATTTATGTTTCATTTGTGTTGGATTCTATAGTTGAGATGTGCATTGTACATGGGTAGGAAATATGTGTTTGTGGCAACAACCCAACGCTAACCGTAACAGGTAGCCATACAGGTTTTAGCTCGATACATAGGACTTGTGCTAAGTGATGGTGTCCATCCAGACATTGTTGTCCCTCTTGATTGAGTGATGATATCATCGGGCCCCTGATAGGAATATGATTGTATGTGCACAATACTATTGGAACATATGTACAATCAATTCTGGTATCAAGAAGAGAATATTGTCGCAAGGATCATGATTGACATCATTTCATGCTTATATTTGTATCTTATATCCATTATCTTTCACCTAAACAATGCTACGTGACGAGTTTTATGTTTAAATTTCAGAAATAAATATGATTGAAGAGAAGAGTCATAAAAGGACCTAAAAGCATGAAAAAAGATTCAGTTGAAAGACTCAAGGACTAAGTTGCAAGATCGAAGGACCTGAACGTAAGATCGAAGGACCAATGAGCAAACAAGAATACTTCACACCATCATGGGGAGTATTTTGGCAATTCTATTCGGGTTGGAGCTCCAACAAGCAAAGTAGATGCATCAAAGACAAACAAAACCTTCCAGAAAAGCCCACAAGAAAATCCAGAGTGATCCGAACACTGTAGATCGCTAATTGGCGGTCAATTTTGGTCCGAATCCGCTAAGATTTATGTGGAGCATGTATTAGTGTATATTTAGTCTATTTCTGGTATTTGTTTAGTCCCATACCGGGGGATTGTCCCGGATTATCTTTTTCTATGGCTATAAATATAACTCTTCACCTTCTATTGTAATTACCCATTGCTTGGTGGCATTCTCTCTACTTGGAGTAAGCCTTGGAGCAAAATCTCAAGGTGGAGAAGAATGTTACCTTCAATGTAAGTCATCTAATAAAATAATTTTTCCATTATTTTGTTCTTATGTTGTTTCTTTATGCATTCTTAGCTTAGTTTTATTTCTTTGATTCTAGGCTAAAGTAGTTAGAATGTTTCTTTTCTTCTTTAGTTTAATTATTAGAGTAATGTGTAGTGAGTAGATCTATCCCCCTTTGGGGGTGGAGATGATGTTCACACATGCATTAAAGAATGGATATGAATGCTTTATATTTTGATTGTGTTGATAAATGTGAATGTATGTTTGCTTGTTAGAATAAAATACTACACTTGATGGGTTTTGCCACACATCTTAGACACCTCCCTTGCTTGTTTAGGTTCTGAAATAACCAACTTGTGTATATTAATGTTAATCAACTAGGTTAGTGAATGGATTGATAGGTTTTGCCATAACCTTTTAGACACTTCCTATGCATGAAAACACTACCTACACTTGTGCCTATAGAATGCATTCTTCACCATCTTTTTACACGTGTGCACACACTCCACCCCTAAGGGTCTTTCTCTTTCTGATTTCCAATCGTTGTATTAAGTTCTTTTAGTTTCGTTTGAAGTAATCTTTAGTTGCTTTACTTTGCATTTTTCTTCTTAGTAGTTTAGTGTAGTGTAGATTAGCATAGACAAACTCTTCTCCCCTTTTGTTGCCACTTGATTTCTGAAAAATCAGAGTGCTCTCTCCTCCCCGTGGATCGACCCGTATTTGCCAAGTCTTCACCGACTCCGTGCACTTGCGGTAGTTTAAACGATTAAACAGATCACTACTGTAGAAAATGAATATACGTCGGATATACAGGAGTATATACATCGGATATAAGCATTACCAGATCCGACGTCTATGTATACGTCGTATATACAAAGACGTTGGTCGCGTAAAAGCCGGCGTCTATACATAAAGAATAGACGTCGGTCGTTATATACAACCGACGTCTATACCACTACTACAGAAAAGGGAATATACGTCGGATGTACGGGGGTATATACGTCGGATATTAGCATTCCCAGGTCCGACATCTATGTGTACGTCGTCTATACATAGACGTCGGACGTGCGAAATCCGTCGTCTATTCTTTAAGTATAGACGTCGGCTGTTTGTATCAGCCGAGGTCTATACTTAAAGAGTAGACGCCGACCGTTCTATAGGACCGACGTCTATTCTTTAGGTATAGACGTCGATGAAATAACAGACGACGTCTATTCTTTTCTTCAGAGGAATAAACGTCGGCTAATACAAACATCCGACGTCTATTCTTAAACCTGGACAAAAAAATAAATAGCATCCTGCAAACTTGTATTTAGTCATCGAATTCGTGTACATAAAACCTGCACCAAATTCGTTCACAAATACTCACACTTTCAGCCACATGTACATACAAGCACAAACACACAAGCGTACATGCCCAAACATACAACCATACATGAACAAACACAAACATACAAGCATACACACAATCATTCAACACACTTGGAATTAATTCATACATAAACAATTGGCATTCATTCTAAAATTGAGGTGATTATATTAAGGCATAAATTGTAGGTTTGTAATACAAGTGAACTTGTTATCTAAATTACAAAAAAATGCTAGTGACAGGAGAACCTCTTAGTTCATCAACATGTTTCTGATAAAATGGCGAGTCCATCGGTCGCGAGTTTCATCGAGCTCCTGTTGCGAGAAGGGATCACAACTTTTTGGGAAGACATATCAAAAAAATACAAGTAAAAATTTTAATAACTAAATATTGAAACTACAACTATACAAGTGAATAACGATCTACATTACCTCGGATAGGCATACGTCTTAGGTTGCCAATTCGAGGATTTCCTCCATGTATCTCATCACGCAGTAATAACATTCCGTATTTTCAACTTGCTTCCGGTACTACAAACATAGAAATTCGCTAAATATATGTTCCTAACTTAATTAACAAAAATGGGAGAGAACGTACTCTCATTCCATGTCATGTTATTCCTGCTTTTGTGGTTGTTCTCCTGCCACCTAAAGCTTTGTAAACATTAATTGCCCTAAGTAGCAGAAGTTAAATTTCATTCCATAATACTAATAAAAATCCACGAATTACAAATACGATAACTAAAATGAACTTACAAATTTAGAAGTTTCTTTATTGAGTCCATTGGTTTATTCGACCACAACGGACCAAACCAATATGCCGAATTAGTCGTGGGGCATACAACGACAAGCATCCAATGAGCCCTTTTATATATATAATTAGAAGCTTATTACAAAATAAAATTCCACTTTGAATTACAAAGTTTACCTCTCATGATAAGGGAGCAAATAATATCTTTTATCTTCTTTTTCAAGAGAGTTCCAAGGTGACCCGATTTATCGTCATTCACGTATATATATGTAGATGGACTGATAAATCCAAATACTTGGTCATCGGGAAAGACTGACCTTCTGGCGTCATAAAGATGTCTACAAGAGTAAAAATTATACTTTATTACAGTTTCGATAAAATTATTCAATACATTTCATTGTATACCAAAGAAAACACTTACTTCACTTGCACGTCGATAATCATGATACAAAATGTTTCCATCGCTAAGAACTGCATGATATCCTCTTTGGTGACGTACAAAGCCGGAAGCAACCCTTTATCCCCCTCCAACTCCCAGCTACTTAAGGATTGTGCTTCCCTACCTACCATACATTGATACAACATTTTGCACCTACTTGGAAGAAAATTAATGTTGATCGGAGATTGGTTGTTTGACACTTTGCTCCGGGAACTTGACACCTTAGAGATATATATACAACCGTTAAAATACAATTATTAACAAATTTAAAGTTTAAAGTCTTTCAAAATTAAACTATACCTCATGTGTGTCGTTTAACTCTACTAAATAACTAGGCCACCTCACGAACCCACCGATAGCATCGCCGAGAGTAACAATCTCTTCTTCCGGAAATGGCACCAAAGCACCAGCATCTAAGCAACTCCCAACTGCAACCTTCACTTCTCCCTCTTCCACCTCTGTGAAGTGGTGTCTAGAGATGTTATAAACTTTCCCGTGTCCCACCAATCTTCCATCAGGGTCTTCGATAAATAAAGCACATCTACATCCATCCGCGAACTTTCCAAATGATGGACCGCCGACGAGGGCCAATTCTCGAGAATGAGACACGAAATCATATTGTCGATCAGGGTGGAACACTGGCTGCACTGGAGGAGTGGTCTCCGGGGAAGAACCGGTCCTACGACGGGTAGGAGAAGTAGGCAAATCACGATCCAATCTCTCCAAAACAAGTTGCAACGTATTCTCCAAATCTGTGATCTCTTGCGGCATTTGGTATGACCAGTTAACGAAGTAGACCGTTGAGTCTTTCCATAATATTGTCCCAGTCCAACTCTACTCCCTACCCCCCGCACATGACCGGGGTGTTCGTCGTTTCCCAAGGCCTTGCGTAGAATATCATTCCGACCATCGGAAGCAAATTCTCCTTGAGATTCTCTCAACTTCAGAGAGTCCTAAAGTTTAAAAAATATTTACCAACAATTGAAAAATATAAAATTACTGAATCTGAATTAATAACATATATAAGTGATGCAACATAATATCTTCGAGTCGATCGCTTGCGAGTCGTCTGTGACGTACTCCCCTTTGGAGTTTACTCTTGCTCTCTTCCAAGAATCACAATGAGCAACGGGAGAAGGAGGAGATAGGTTACTTGCTTGCTCCTCACTTATACCGGAGTCAATTGCCTCTTGTTTCTTCAGAGAAATTTTTTCAGTCATCATTTGTGCTTCTAACTTTTGGTACCCCGCTCGAGACATACAATGTGTATACTTGTTAGAAGATCTAATCTTTTGGTTTTGGGGTCGGATGGCCTAAAACCAAGTTTATTAGATTGTCACTTAAACAATAGCTAAATAACTTTATATTCTAAATTAAACTCAGTTACCTCAAACTTCGGGCTATCTCTGGATTTTCTGAATTGCTCTCATTGATTCGGAGTGATAAAGTTATAGACATCGCATGGATTTCTATCCTGGTAGTCTCTGAATATGTACTTGTTCGTTAAATTTGTTTTTAAATCCCTCCAATGAACCAACATGTATGTCATCCACTTTTTCTTCAACTTGTCAATGGATTGGAACTCAAAAGATTCCTACAACACGTTAACTTTATATATATCAAAAGTTCGACTAAAACTATAGAAATCTATAATGGAATCATTACCTGCACGTTATCTCATATTGTGTCCTTCAACTTCTCATCTACATCGGCCCAACTCGACAAACAAATGTCAACTTTGGCCCTCGCTAAGCTACCCAAATAACTTTTCCAATTATTAGACAGCATGCCTATCGGCTCAAGACGGTCATCAAACTGGATTGGAACTCTACCGTCTCTATTTCTTCTCCCCACAAATTCTTTCATGAGACAAGGACCTCGTGAACTGTATGTCTTCGAGCTTTCAGACTCTAAGGGAGTGGGTTTCTTTTTTGGAGCCATGATACGATAAAAGATAAAGTCAAGGCATTAAAAACTAAAAGGTCGAGACATTAAATGGCTATTACAATGTGTTACAACAGAAAATTTGCACCTTTACTGGGGGTTTTTCCTTAATGGATTTTCAATCCATATACCTTCACCATGGTCATCTCAAAACATACAAGTCTCAACATTTATTTTTCGTCTACTGAGTTCAACTCAGGTGCTTGCTTAGAGAAAGGTGAAATCTCTTCATACTCGATCAAACTATCATCTAATACAATTTATTTCTTCCCTTCCAGAATTACTGCCCATTTTTTATCACATGGATCAGCCACATAGAAGACTTGTTTCGCTTGGGAAGCAAGAATAAAAGGTTCTCCTTTATACACTTTTTTTGAAAAATCAATTAAAGTGAACCCATAGTCATCCACTCGAACTCCACTTTTATTATCAGCCGACTTGAATCTAAATATAGGTACATTGAATTTAACAAAGTCTAGTGCCCATATGTCTTCAATTACACCGTAATAGGACATGTCGACGTATACAAGATTCTTGTCTTTAGAACTAGACACATGCAAAAACTCTGCTATTAAGGTGACACCACTGTTCTGAATAACACTTTTCGCATCTTCACAGACTGTGTAGAAAGAATATCCATTGATATCATAACCACTGTAACTTATAACAACAGAATGCGGACCGTAGGCCAACCATTGTATTTTCTCAGAAACATCACGCTTGTAAGCCAGATTTTTGAACCAAGAGATGAAATTTTTATTGTGACTATTTATTACTTGTTGATCACTCCACAAAGGATTTCTTTCCTTTAGAAACTTCATGTGTTCATTTAGGTATGGTTGAACTTCATTATAATTGCACAACACATAAAAATATGTTGTCATTAAGTCCTCGCCATTTGGATTTAACATTTTCATCCCACGTGTCCCTTACCATCGACACGTTTATCGTGACGATTCTTCGGAATTCCAACAATTTTGGTGTTTGCTAGGTATCCACTGCAAAACTTGATAACCTCCTCAGCTATGTATCCTTCAACAATACTAGCATTTGGTCTTTGACGATTTTTACAATAACCTTTCAACATTTTCATATAACGCTCGAAATAATACATCCACCTTAAAAAAACTGGTCCACACAATTTAACTTCCCTAACCAAATGAATAACTAGATGAATCACAATGTCGAAAAAAGTAGGGGAAAGAACATCTCCAACTGACATATTGTCACTACAATTTCATTCTGCAACTTATCTAACTGCACGAGATCGACCACTTTACTGCAAATCTTATTGAAAAAGGAACACAACTTTATTATTGCATCTATAACATCTTTTGGTAATATGGATCTCAGTGCAACATGTAACAACTGCTGCATTAAAGTGTGACAATCGTGAGACTTCATCCCCACAAGTTTCAAATCCTTCATAACAACAAGACTACTGATATTTGAAGAATAACATTGTGGAACCCTTACATTGTGCAAACACTGACAGAGAATTCTTTTTTCCTTTCTAGACAATGTATAACTAGTTAGAGGTAAGTAATTCTGGTCTCCTTTCTTCTCTGGTGCCAACATTGCTCGTATACCAAGATCAACGAGATCAAGTCTTGCATTATATCAATCTTTGGTTTTACAAGGTATGTTCAACAGAGTGCCAACAAGACTATCACAAACATTTTTCTCTACGTGCATAACATCAATACAATGTCTAACTTCTAAAGTTTTCCAGTAAGGGAGATCAAAAAATATGGATCTTTTTTTCCAAGTAATTTTGTCGTTTGCTCGTTTGTACGGTTTTCAAAATTCACATTCAATGTTCATTAAACGTTCGTACACCTTTTCGACGCTGATTTCAACTTGTGGATTCTGAAACTCCTGTTTTCCATTAAATGTCTTCTTCAACCTACGATAGGGGTGGGAGTTCGGTAAAAATCTCTGATGACCAAGATAGATTGTCTTAGAACCATTAACTAGTTGCAAAGAGCATGTATTTTCTTCGCAAATTGGACAAGCTTTATGACCTTTGACTGAATATCCAGACAGATTACCATAAGCTGGAAAGTCATTAATTGTGCAAAATATCATTGCCTGCATTATGAACGACTCCTGACGATAAGAATAAAAAAATAGCTCTCCGTCATCCCACAATCTCTTTAGGTCATCAATTAAAGGTCTTAAATACACATCGATGTCGTTTCCAGGTTGTTTCGGACAAGAGATAAGACAATATAATATATTTGCGTTTCATGCATAACCACAGGGGCAGATTGTAAATTACAGGCAGAACAGGCCAAGAACTGTGAATGCTGCTCAAACTACCGAAATGATTCATTCCGTCAGTACAGAGTCCAAGTCGTACATTCCTGGATTCTTCACCAAACACAGGAAAGTCGAAATCTATTTTTTCCATTGAGGTGAATATGCAGGGTCACGTAGCAACTCATCATTTGGTTTCTCACGATCAGCATGCCATGTCATGTTCTTGGAATCCTCCTTACCCGCAAACAAACGTTTAAGCCATGGTATTATCGGAAGATACGACAAAATCTTAGCAAGAGGTCCTTTGATTTTCATGTCATCAGCTTCTTCATTGTGGTTTGGTCGACTACGTTTAATTTTGTATCGTGAAACATTACGCCTAGGACAGGAATGTAAGTTTTCAAACTCACCCCTATACAATATACAATCGTTCGGGCATGCATGTATCTTCCTATATTCCATTCTCATATGACACAACACTTTCTTAGCATCATAAGTTCTATATGACAACTCATTATCATCTGGAAGCATCTCTTTCAATTACTTCAACATTGATGTGAAACTGACATCGGACCAACAATTTCCAGCTTATAAATTGTACAACTTCAACACTGTTGACAATCTAGTGAATTTGATACAACTCTTATACAACGACTTCTCATTGTCACTCAACAAACTACCAAGTAAATCGGGGTTGGATGAAAACTTTTCAGCCATATCCTGAACCATTTCCTCTAAGTGATCTTCCACACTAATGTTGTCTCCGTCATTCTTGGAATGACTAAATGATTTATTTTCACCGTGCCATATCCACCGTCTGTAATTTTGGTCGAAACCTTTCTCAAACAAATGATCTTTGATTTTCTGAAAAGTCAGCACTGACATATTATGACACTTATTGCACGGACAATAAGTCATGTCGTTGTCTTTCATTTTTTTGAATGTTTTTTGACAACCTCTAAGAACATATTCACTCCATTCTCATACTCATCACTCAATCTGTTTGAAACAATCCATTCTCGATCCATTTCAATCTAAACATTAACAAAAATGATAGTTATTATTGGAGGAAATAAATAAAATTTCAATTTAAAAGAATGTGTTCGTAGATGAGAAGATTCAGAGACATTAAGATGAGAAAAGAATAACTCAGAGGAGAGGAGATGAAGTCCTTAATCTAGCGTGGGAATAAGGAAGGTTAGAAACCTAACTAAGCAATCAAGGCCAAAACAAGCCTAAAGTGCACTATAGGTCCTTAGTAATAGACGACGCCTAACTTCGAGGTCCCACCGAGGACCACTAGTCTGTAGGAAATCAAGAACCCAGAGGTCCCTAATATCTTAGGGAGACTAGATGGACAACGACGTTCAGGCCGAAATGGTCTTAAATATCGAGGACCACTAATCTGTAGGAAATCAAGAACCCGGAGGTTCCTAAAATCTCAGGGAGACTAGATGGGCAACGACGTTCAGGCCATAACGGTCTTAAACAATTTCCTCTCATTAAAGCGTCCGGAAATCCTAGGGGCCAACGTCTAATTGATTTTATAAAGGCTCTTTTATTAAGTGGTTTTTGGGCCAAGGAAAGGGTCACGAAATCCCCCACCTCATCTCCTATAGGTGACTGCCCCTAAGTGTTTTTCATACCTTAATCTAACAAACAACACACCAAACAAACACTCACCACACTCTTGTTCCAATGCAAGTCCTACTAACTAATGCGTGCTTTCTAATGAATGATAAGTGAAAGAGATTACGTATCTTACTCCAGCAATCTATGACAGAAATCATAAATAAATAATAAATACAATGAATGCAAATCCTATATGATGAATGACTTAGCAATATTGTCTAATCTTTTGCTTTAGGTTATTAAAGGTCAAGTTGCTTAATGGGGGCAATGAGTTAACTAAACAAAAAAATTGTTTTAAGCATAAATAAACATAAATAAATAAACTTTTAACTAAGCTAAACATTAATAAACATAAATAAATGTATGAACTCACTAAACTAATTAAACATAATTTTTTTACATGATCTAAGTTATATTCCTTTTAATATAAAATCTAAGTTATTATTTTAAAATATCATGTTATTAATAACAATTGAGATTATATTTTTTTTGAAATTTTGGCAGAACCTCCCCTAAAATTTGCTATGTAAAAGTCTTCAAATCCTATAATTAACAAGAAAAATTTGTAATAGTACACGATATAAACTTGATCGCAATTCCACCCAATTCATCACAAACACACTACATCTAAACCCCTCAAACTTCAACATAACACATGTTTACATTTAGTCATATGTTTACATTTTCCACATAACAAAATTGGCTTCTTGATTAAAGAATAAATAGCTAAAGGCTAGTCCTTAATACTTGTTATCTCATGAGCAAGCTACCAACAAACTCCATTAACAATGATTATTGACAAATACATAACTAAGTGGACACAAACATACAATTTATTACTTATATATTTATATTTCTTCCAAACATATTACAATGTATCAGTTTTAAACACACAACGGAAAACTTACTAACAACAATTCAAACTAAGAGACAAAATGAGTGGAATTACGAACCAGCGAACACGCATCCTCCTTCTTCTCGAATGCGCGTCCTCCCTCGAATCTGCCAAATATAGATAGAATCCAACCTAAATAACTGAATTTCTCTTATGATAAAACTTGACCTTTTAATGCCCATTTAATCCATGTGCTCTTAAAAATGCATTGTAATGAATATTTACTTTCGCAATTACTGCCACTGGTTCAGTAGTTGCAATGAGCTACTTACTGATGCAGACTTAACTTACATAGTACTTTCTGATGGGGCTAAACACAAATATTATGGAGTTTGTTTGATGACACTAAAGATGATATGCACGATATAATGAATAAAAATGGACTACATTGAATTACATAAAACAAAATTTAAGATGTAGTTTCTTATATATTTTATACGACCCCTTAAGCTGTGAACTTCACTAATCTTTTCTTTGGGCCATTTATTGGTTTCTATTTGGCTTTAACAAATGTTGTTAACATTTTAACAATTTTAATGAGCAAATACTTAGGAGACCACCTTCTAGCAAATTTTAACGAGCAAATACTTAACAACCACAACCACCAACATCACAATCACAACCATCAATCCACAATTCCAAACTAAAAATCCAGAAAAACACAAACACAATGAATCCCAATCACCTAAATCCACAAACATCATGACACACAAAAGATACCTCTTTGATGATGGCAGAAAGGTTGGCGGTGACCTTGTTGTTGACGACGGCGTTCTCGTCCCTATTCAAAATACGAACAAAAATCGAAATGTTGGATTCGAACAAGAGGAGAAGTTTACCAAGAAAGAAAAGAATCATTACTCCACCAAAAATCCGAAAATAAACCAACCAAAACTAAACAAAACTCTTACGGTGGTTAGGGATGTGGAGGAAGGCGGAGGAAGATGGAGGAGAGGGCCGGAGAACGGGAGGAGAGGTTGGGACGTCGCTGCGGTGCCGGAGATTGCTGCAAATCGGTTGGAGATCGGTCGTGGAGGAGGGTTCGGTCGCGAAACGGCTAGCGTTTGGTTGGGTTTTCGTCTGTATTTGCTCTGCTATGCATTTGCTATTAATGGCAACAAATGTAATTAGTGGGTTGTTATGCATGTGATGTGTATATACACACTAATTGGAATTGGTAAAATGAAACAGTTAGAACATTGGAAGAAAACTGCCTACATGTTCTTCATGATTTACTACCTGATCTTACACTAATTTCTTTTATAAAAGGGCTATTAATTAGTGCAGATTGTGTGGCTAATGAAAAACCCTTCTTGCCATTCTCGAAAAACCCTTCTTGCCATTCTCTATTCCGTTTTCCGCCTCTCTCTCTCAAGCGTTGAGAACAACCACCACCAAAATTAGTTTGAGAATTAATTTTTGTGTGGAGATTAGGGTTAAAGAGAGGGCTTTCAATTATTGCTAGCACAAGAAAGAAAGTCTTCTAGTTAACTCTTGGTGGATTCGTTGGAGGCTTCATCCGTTTGGAGCTTTCGGGAAAACTGAGCAACCAATGCGTCAACCGTTCGAGAAGGACAACTTTGATGCTAACAACCACTTCTTGGATCTTGGATATTCGTATCAAGTTACGAACAACTTAATAAGGTATAATTCAATGTCTCTTATATATAGATTAGATTAGAAGCAATTAATACGCAAGATCCAACATGCTTTGAGGGATTTTCATATGAATTTTTTTAATTTCCGCACTTATTTGATTTCTCTCGAGATTTAACATAAAGAAGAGAAAGGGAGAGAAAAATACTTAAATGCAAGAAGAAAGGACTCATTTGAAACATTTTTTGACATGTTTGTCATGCTCAAGAACCCATCTGCAAATTAGTAAGGACCCAGACGAAATCCAGAGGGACTTGAACGCACATAAAATATTTATGACGCAAATCCCTCAATACTATGATCTTGAGTAGTATTTGGGGAATTAAGAACAACCTGACTTAAACCAGTGGACCAGAAGATCTCCCCATGCACACAATTCACAACTTAAGTCATAGATGAAGTTTCGGACGTATCCGACCAAAATAATCCACATGGGGTGGACCACTTGGTGAATCTGGCACCATAATTTTGGTCGTGGCTCGAGTCAGTTTAATCGCGTACACCAAAACTTAGAGAAATTAATTACAAGCATTGGATTACTCCCATGTTCATCTCAATCACACTTTCTTCTATAAATAGAATTGTTTATCCTACCTTTCCTCTTCCTCTCCACCTCCACCATTAGAATAGCTTAGGTTTACCCATTTGGGTTGCAAGAATAAGGAGGTGGATGGAGCTTGTAAACTAATGCTTTCTTTAATGTAATGGTATAATCTTTGCCCCCTGTCTTTAACTTCCTTTCTATCCAAGTATTTTTATGTTGATTTTCTACTTTGCTTTTCTTGGCATGTTTAGTGTAGATTTCTTGATTTCCATAGTTGTTACCATGAGTAGAGAGTAGTTCCATCTCATTTGGGGTGGAGGTGATGTAGATTATGTGATGTGTTGGTGATGGGTTCCTCTTATCTTGTGCCATTTCATATTCTTAATGTAGATCTATGCATGTAACTTGCTTAAACATGTATTATATGGGAAAGTGACCATGTTGGGTACTTCTCTCATGCTAGATCTAGAGTTTATCTTGTTGCTTGTAATGACATATCTTGTTATGAAAAATAGCTTGTTATGTATGGATGCTTGATTAGTAGAAAATGCATTAATGTATTAAGTTGTATGGAGGGTTAATTGATCTCCTAATGTGCAAACTAGGTACTTAGTTCATTCTTGAGAACCCAAAGTGCATCTTAACTTCACGTCTAACTATATAAGTCATGTATTCATGCAAATGTAGTTGATATTAATTAGACTACAGACTAGCTTCTAGTTTATATCACCTACTTTACACACTTGTGCTTAATCAAATAAAGACTTACTCACTCACACACCTACACTCCATGGGGGTTTAATTATCATTGTTATTAATCCTTAGTATAGTTTAGTTAGTGTAGTTTATGTAGGATTTCTAGTTTAATTGCACATATATATTTTCGAAATTTTTATGGACAATAAGGATCATTACAATTTTCTATGATTTATTTCATGCATGCATCGGTTTGTTTCAATAACTAGTTTCAAAAACTTTATTAAAACAAACACAAGGGACTCCGAAATTCATACCTAGAAGTTCTCTAAAACTTCTTGATGATTCGGAGATGCTGAAGAAGACGATCGTCGCTTCCCGTTGCGCCAGATGCCTCCGAGTGTTCACCAAAACCCTAAACAAGGTTGGAGAGAAAGGAGCTAGCCAATCAATCTCCAAACTAGCTTAGAATCTAGCTACAAACCCCTTACTTAATCTCGAGATTTCTCCTTCCAAAGACTTAGAAAACTAAGAGAATTTTCATGGCTTTTTGTGGTGAATTAGGAGAGAAAATAATTAGAAAACATCTAACTTAATTAAGGAGAATAAGGACCTATTTATAGACTCCAATCTTACTCTCAATCATGGCTATTATTAAGCCACGTTTTCTTGACATTTTCTCTCACAAACTAATTCCAAAATGTATTACATGCATCCACAAAACGTTTGACCAAGTTTGGAGCCAATCCAACCATTGATCAAATTAATCTCTTAATTATCAAAGGCAGAAAATCGGTCGAGGTTCGGTTTACCGAGTCCCACTCGGTTAACCGAATATGTCTCGATCGTTTAACCGAGTATTAGACGGATGACCGATTCTTAATGAGAAAAATTCTCCTTAACCGATCAGACGAATTTGCGTCTAAACCGAGTGCCATTCGGTTAACCGAAAATATCGGAATTGGACATGTTTCCGTCAACCGTTCCTGGTTCGGTACACCGTACCAGAGTTCCAGGCACTTTGGTCAAGTTCGGTCAATCAACTATTGTAATATCCTCAACACAGCGGAAAATTTAAATTTTTTATAACACACAATCAACAGAGGATATTACGCAAATACTGAACACAGGTGCACCAACATATATAATATATATATATGAACATCAGAGTATTTCAAAAGTTGTGATTACATCAAAAAGACTATACAAATGGAAGCAGTAATCACTCGACCTCAACTGAGAGAAAGCTGGATCCGGTAGCGGTGCTCCTCTCCTCGGTCACCACCCCCTATCGCCGCTCACGACCTGAAAGTAAACATGCAATAATGCCTGAGTTTCCAAAAGAAACCCCGTATGCCAAACTCTAAATACATGAACTGAAAGACGCCCTAGCATGCAATTCTACTAAACAAGAAAAGCATCTCAAATAAACGGCTGGGCTCCAGGGCTCTTTCACCCAACCACAGCATACACCACGGTCACGGGGCTCCAGGTCTAATCTCAACCAACCACCGTACCACACACTCGTCGCCAAGCTGGGCTCCAAGTCTTTTTCAACCAACCGCAGCTACCACGACACGACCAAGGGCTCCAGGTCTATTTTCAACCAACCCAAACGTCTAAGGGCTCCAGGTCTTTTTCAACCAACCCCTACACGCGGTCTCTGCTCAGGCTCCAGGCCTTTTTCAGCCAACCTGAACGCACTACGGAGCTCCATGTCTTTTTCAACCAACCCCGCACAGACTAGCTGGGCTCCAGGTCTATTCTCAACCAACCGCAGCTCTCACACAGTCACGGGGTCCAGGTCTCTTTCAACCAATCGCCGCAACACCACAATTCTAAGCTGGTCCTCAGGCCTATTTCAGCCAATCCCAAGCTCACACACGGATACGGGGCTCCAGGTCTAATCTCAACCAACCACCACAACCCTCGAGCACCTAGCACACTTTCCGGAAGAGCATCGACACCACAACTCGCCCCACACGGACGACCATGACAACAACACCTCCATAGTGCAAAACTAGACACAAACAGTCGTACAAACCAAAAGTCCCGGTCGACCGAATCAAGCAAATACAGGGCAATTGCATCGACCGGCACTCCATCGGTCGACCGATTCCCACCAACCGCACTCGTTCGATCGAACCCAAATCAAGGGACGGTTGACCGTTTAGATGGTCAACTCCCGGTTCAACGAACAAAACGACCAATCGGTCGAACGACAAAGGGGACCTGTTCGAACGAAAGTCACCAGGGGCAAATCCCACAACCACCTCAACGAATTCGGTCGAACACCTGAGCACTCTCGGTCGACCGAATTCCACCAGGGAAAATTTCTCAACTCTCCCACGAATCCGGTCGAACGCCGAGACCTCCTCGGTCGACCGAATTCCACTAGAGCGTTCCTCACGCTCAGCACACAGGTCCGGTCGACCGAAACTACCTTTGGTCGAACCGACCACTATTCACACTTAAGTTACGGTCGGACAAAGTCAACGAGCGGTGGACCGTTTGGATGGTCAACGCTCCCAACCCACTTAAGACAGTGCACACGGTCGAACGGCAAAGGGGACTCGTTCGACCAAACCTCACCAGGCTTGCCTCCTATGCATGAACGGTCGACTGCCCCAAGGGCATCATTAGACCGATTTGAGGCAGAACCCGAATTTCTTCACGAACGGTCGACCGTTTGCACCATTCGGTCGACCAATCAGGCAGTGAAATCTGCTGCACAATTACTCGCGACGAGCCGAAAGGCCTACCGTCGACTTCCAACTACTCACGATAATTAAGTGAGTGATCTTGACATACCGGAAGGCTTGAAGAAGCCTTTGAAGAACCGCGACGACGCCTCCACGAGCACGTCTCCCGAAATCACGATCCGTCGACGAACTTCGCATCCAAACGACGATCAATCGTCTCCTCGACGATCGACAGCACCACACTACCTCCAGCAACCTCCACAAGCCAACCACAACCATCGAAACCCGAGTGAGGCCAAGAGAGAGAAACCAAAACAAGCCGGAAACAAGCCGAGAGAGTAACACTCACCTCAAACCACCAACGCCCTTAATCTCGCCAAAGCCCCGCGCCTCCACGCCGGCGATCACCAACTGAGGGGAGAGAGAGAGACGTAAGAGAAGAGAGGGAGAGACTCACCTCTAAATATCTCTTCTTCCTCTCATCTCAACCATCCATTCCATCCAACCATCTCCACCACTCATCTCATCTCCAAACCATTCTAGACGTTCATCTTCATTTCCCCTAAACTCCACCTAAACCACATCAAAGTACAATTAGGATTAGGAATAGGATTAGGATTATGATCCTACAACTATGACTATCCGTTCCACGTTCGGTTGACCGATCCACAGATCCTTCGATCGACCGAACCATAACGGATTACCGAACTTTTTCACGATTTTGCCTTTTCAAAATTTGGATTTATTTCCATCAAAATTTGAACTTTTGGGGGTTTTTAGCAAATTCACAACTTATGCAATATATTATCCTATGCAATAATAAATTATTGCACCCTATAATATATGCATCTCATATGAATTTATCATGATTCTAATTATGTTATATACAACATAATTGATTTTACTTGTTCACCACATGTGTCATATTTTCTATAAGAAACCCGACGCATCATATGAACCAAAAATCAAGCTTCTTGTTTCCCGGTTTTTGCGGTGTGACCTATGGGAGGATCTAGACTAAGTTGACAGTGATATTAAGAGTTTAATATCACAAGCTATAAGCGGTATCTAGCTACACATTATAGCTCCCAATTAGTTAGATGTCTTAATTCCACTCGAACCAAAATCCGATCCATTTAGTGATGGAGTGCACCACTTGTGTCCGTCCCTTGCCTTATGATATTAAGAATACACACAAAGTAGTATTGTGTCATCTTTGTATTAGTATTCATTTCTTGATCTCTTTAAGCTAGTTATAAATATGTGACATAACTCAAATCACATTGTGCACATTATAACTTGGCTTTATCAAGGGGTCCACTAATATCATCACTCAATTAAGAGGGGAAATGATAATCTTTTGACTAACTATCTTCTCCAACAAAAGTCATACTTAACCAACTAATGCCTTTGCACTACACTCATTGATAGCTTAAGACACTAGTCTAATTAAACACTCCTTAAGCGATCAGATATAAGTCTCATATCAAAGGACCAAGGACACAGTAAAATATTAATGACACAGAAACACATTCCTATAATATTTTACTTATTAGGTCAATTCGGTATACAAAAGTAGTATTTTATTATTTTGCGTACCCATGTTGTCACTCACTTGTAGAGCTACAACGATCTGTGACCAACACGACAATCTTAGCTCGGTAATTAATGTCCTATGTTAATTACCATGATTGCGAATATCTTTTGTTTTATGTAAATCAATATCTTTTAGAGCTCTATAGTTAAGGACCAAGAGCCTCTTCCTTAACACTTCTAAAAGACGAATAACATAAACAAGGAACAAAATTATTTCTCGTTCAATTCATAATAATTGACATTTAAAAGTAAAACTTTTAGAACACATTCCCTTCGATCTCCCACTTGTTATCAAAGTTTTCTTTCATATACATTCTCAATGTATAAAACATTAATAACTAGGGTAACCTTCTCAAATCACCTATCAAGCCAATACACATGGATTCTCGGATCCATGGACTCGAAATATATTTCGTCTCTTAGCTTGGTATGAAGGTTTGTTGAATGGATCAGTTGTGTCACTGTTGTGTCCATCCATTTATTTATTTTGTCTTTCGTTGGTGGTTGAGTTAGCCGTAGTGATATTACTCCTAACTACACTAGCTCATACCTCCACCTTCGATAATGATGACGCATCATCATTCCAACCTCCTATTCTCAAGAATCCCTATGAGAATTGCATCAAAATAGCCCTCGACTATTTTCTCCTTTGTCTTCCATAAACAAGAACCTTATCTTTAGTCCAGTTATGGTAGTTCAGAATATTCTTGACTGCAATCCTATGCTTAGTATTTGCGTCGGATTGGTGACTACCTATCATGCTTAGAGCATACGAGATATCGAGTCTTGTGCAAGTCATTGTGTACATGGTCCTTCCTTTTGCCGAAGCATAAGGGATACCTTCATGTACTCCAAGTCTTTGCGTGATTGAGCACGCTGAGACTTCTTGAGTTGCACACCTATACTCATACTTATTGACACATTGTCCATATTGGAATTGTTCACCCTGAACCTTTCCAAGACCTTGTCAATGTATGCACATTGACTGGGGCTAATGAGTCTACGGGATGTATCTCAACGTATCTTGATTCTCAAGATGTGCTGAGCCTCATCCATTTCTTTTCATTGAAAAATGCCGATTTCAATGAAATTTCTTGTTTGCTAATGCAAAGGTATATGATTGCTCATGAGCAATATGTCATCGACATATAAGATCAGAAGTACTACATGACTCCCACTAATCTCCTTGTATCAACAAGGTTTTCCCTTACTTTGAATGAAGTGAATCTTCTTCACCTCTTCGTCAAAGCGTTTTGTTCCAACTCCTCGATGCTTGCTTCAATCCATAAATGGATCTTTGAAACTTGCATATTTTCTCGCTATTCTTTGGATCATCAAAACCTTGAGGTTGTACTATGTACATATCCTCCTCCAAGTTCCCATTAAGGAACGCCATTTTGATATCCATCTTCCATATTTCAAAATTGTGAAATGTGGCAATAGTGAGCATAATCCGAATATATTTTAACATGGCAACCTCTCAAAAATTTCATCAAAGTCAATTTCTTGAATTTGAGTATAACTTTTGCTACAAGCCTTGCTTTGTAGGTTGTCAAGTTACTATCCATGTCTATCTTCCTCCTAAAAGCACATGACATTTTCTCTTGAGGAAGGCAAATCAAGTTCCATACTTGATTGTCATACATGGATTCTATTTTGGATTCCATGGCCTTAAGCCATAGTTTGGAGTCTTCGCTTTCCATTACTTCTTGGAAGGTCGAGGGATCTTTGGTATCTAGTACCACGATCTCATGAAGTCCCACATACTTATTGGGTTTCTTCCTTTCCCTCGTCGACCTTCTCTATTCTTTTGGTTCTTCTCGTGTCTCTCGAGCTTCTTCCACAATTTCTTGAGAAATAGGTTCACGTTCGACTCTCGAACGTACACTGGGTGGGGATGATTGAGATTCTCTCATAATTTCTTGTAAGGATCTCTCTCTCATGCTCCCATTATCCAAATGAATCTCGGTTGGTAGGGTTGTAAGCGGGGCGGGGCGGGGCGGGTTTTCGCCCCACCGCTACCCGCCCCGCGTAAGGATGGACTAGGCTATGCGGGGCGGGTTGGCGGGTTTGGCGGGTTTAATTTTTTTATTAAAGCTAAATACAAAAATCAATTTATTTTCTTTAATATTATCTATTTTAATCAAAGTTAAGTACAAAAATGAAGGAAAAAATCAATCAATGTATGTTTTTAAAGCTATATATAAACAAATTAAAGCTAAATACAAACTAAATCATAACTAAATACAAAAAAAATCAAAAAAGATGTAAGGCTTATGCGGGTTGCGGGTTATGCGGGGCGGGTTGGGAGAAAACCGCAACCCGCCCCACTTATTATGCGGGTTGTGCGGGTGGCGGGTTGGCGTGTAGCAATTTTTTGTCCGCAACCCGCGTTAAGCGGGGCAGGGCGGGTTGCGGGTAAATTTCAACCCATTTACAGCCCTATCGGTTGGACCTTCATGATTTTGAATGCAATATTCACATCATGATCTCGTAGAGTATCTTGAGTTTCCCAAATCTTAACTCTACTCCCACTACATTCTCTCTTTTCCAGAAATTCTAGAAAAAACATATCTCTCTCTACAATCTTTCGATTGGAGGTGATACACCAAAAGTAGTATCCTCTTGTCACACGAGGACAACCTATAAAGAAGCACTTATCCGATTTTGGTTGAAGCTTGGTCGACATCAATTCCTTGACGTAGACCTCACAACCCCAAATCTTGAGAAAGTTGAGCTTAGGTGTCTTTCGACTCCATAGCTCACAAGCCATTTTCTCCACGGATTTGGATGGAACATTATTTAGTGAGTTGGTCATTACTTGTAGTGCATAATTCCAAAAGTAAATAAGCAATTTAGATTGACTTATCATTGATCGAACCATATCGAGCAATATCCTATTCCTACTTTAGGAATGAGTCAAATTAGGTATCCTAAGCACTCACCCCTACGAACCTTTCGTAGAGACTCGATATTCTTGTTGAGTCGGTTCACTACTTCATCCTTGAATTCTTTGATTTTGTCAAAGAATTCACTTTTGTTTCCCATTAGAGAAATACAGCCATAATGACTATAGTTGTCCGTGAACAAAATGAAGTACCTAA
Source organism: Triglochin maritima (assembly GCA_963682175.1). Taxonomy (NCBI): domain Eukaryota; kingdom Viridiplantae; phylum Streptophyta; class Magnoliopsida; order Alismatales; family Juncaginaceae; genus Triglochin; species Triglochin maritima. The sequence goes on from OY821781.1 coordinate 36,504,028, forward strand.
ACCGTCTCTTGCACTTGTACTCATTGTACCTCATACATTGGAATGCATCATATCCAATTAGGCACTCGTTTTCGTTCCTTTCTTCTTGAAAGGTCTCTTGGTCATTTACATGACCAATCCGATAGTGTTACAAGAGTGAATCATTCACGTGAGTTATCTTAGTTTCTTTTTGTTATTGTTTGTTTGAGTTTGTTTATTATTCATTTCAAGCAAATAGAAGTCATTCCAAACGAATGTATTTGCATAGAGAATTCCATTCTTCGATATAGACAAGCAAGAATTAGAAATATATATTAAGTTATCCATATCCAAAACATGATACAGAATAGTTCTTGCTAATCGAAGGCACATAATAAACATTCTTCAAAACATAAATTTAAATCATTAGACTATTGAAGTTCCATAGAACCTTGTACAATCACTGCTATGCTTGTACTATTTCCGATCTTCAATATCATCTCGTTCTCCACGAGTTCCTTCCTATCCTTCATTAGCTGCACATCAAAATTATGTGAGCACAAGATCCGGTAACCATTACCAAATCAAGGATAGAGGTGATTAAATTTATCTCAATAACAAACATACCTACGGCATTCTTCGGGCGCCTACGTTCAATCATCCCATTTTCAAGGTCTTCCTTGTACTTGGGGCAATTAGGTCGGATGTGTCCATTTTCACCGCAGTGAAAGCACTCTTATGAGCACCTCCTACTCCCTTGCTCTTGATTGAACCACTTTTGGTAGATTTGCCCTTTCCTTTACCAATCTTTTGGCTCCTCCCATGGACGGCAAGGACATGCTTGTCCCTACCCTTGCCCATGTCAACTTCAGTAGTTTTGAGAGCGTTGTGCAGCTCCTCAAGACTCACCCCTTTTTCACGCACGTGATAGTGCATCACAAAGTCCTTAAAGGACGGGGCTAGAGAGCCAAGAATCAGATCTTCGGCAATGTCCTCGGGCATTGGAGAAGAGAGCTTCGACAATTTCTCAAGGTATCCTTGCATCGTGAGAAAATGCATGGATACCGATGTTCCCTCCGCCATGTGGCACATTGTGAGTGCGATGGTGGTCTTATAGCGCTCCTTTCGAGCACTATCCATGAACATCTTAGATAAAGCCTCCATGGTCTTCTTGGGTTTTGAATCCAAGTATTTCGCTTGAAGCGAGTCACCCATGGATGCTAGCATAAGACCGTGAACTTGGTTCTCTTGGTCTTCCCACTTGGCCTTAGCCTATTTCTCTTCGTTGGTTAATCTCTCATTCCATTTTGGGATTGGACCTTCCAAAATGTGAGATAGTTTCTCAAACTTTAACATGATGTTGAGCTTGAGTTGCCAACTAATGAAGTTTGAGCCATCATTTGCTAAGTGGTGTTTTTCTATCATGGATCGTACGATAGGTTGGATATTCGACATTTTTCTACAAAATAAATCATACAGGTTTTAATGCCAATTTTATGTTTTAAAACACATACATATGTATCGAATATAAATGTAAACACTGCAAATAGAATTTTGCTCGTAAATGCAGTAATCCAAGATCCTATCAATTGTAATATAGACTAGCTAAGGGCTATCGAATACATCACAATATCAAGGTAAGAAAAACTCTTTCTAATCACAACCTTTTTGAATTTTAGCAACATTAGCATCTTCAAACTCTTGTGATTCTTGTCATTTTAATTATAAGGGAATATGACCTATCCTCGTAAGAAAAACTTTTTCCCAAAACCGAGCGAGGACTCTAGGTAATGTTAAGAAAACTTATTTTCATTTGATATGGGATACGTTTATCCATTGTATTCACAACTAAACATACTTGGGGTTCACTAGGGTCAAACACACCTCCTATATTTAATTGTGTCACAACAATAGACAACCATTATATCTCCCACCATTCCCAAAGATGGAGGGAGCTATTTCCCGCTAAGGGCGAGCAGAGTATCCCTCGATCAATGGCTACTAGTGGATGAAATAGGAAGGAAAATTACTCTTAATTTTTGTTGGACAATTTCATGTATCAACATGTGATTCAGAATTTTAGGTTATCATGCATATTATCATTCATACACATCCTAACATTCAATCACATTCATCACATGCATAGCAGAAATTAAAAAACAGAAATTAAACCATTCACACAATCCACATCGTGTGAGTTTATATGTTCCCTTCAATCCTCGATCCTCGATCCCTGATCTTTGATCCTCGATCGATGCACTACAGCAGCGACTTCCTCTTGCACCGGAGATGTAGATTTTACAGAAAATAAACATGCTCCTCACATTCGATAAAAACTGACTAGTGCAAGTCCTAAGTAAAAACCTCTCATATGCAAATGCAATTATCTAAAAGACAGAAAGAGGGAATTTTGGCTTTTACATATAAATAAGCCCCTGTATAATAATAATCACATACATTCATAGTTGCTGATTTGGAACATATAAACTCACAATTCCTGCAAAAACAACTCGAGCATCCATGCACGCAATATTGCTATAAACTATAGAACCTAGTTTATCAATCATCTAGAATCCCAAACAATTCTTTGAAAAACATTTTGAAATCCATTAAAAACGTTTTTCATCCATCCATAGTTTAAAAATAATTTTGAACCGCTGTCCATCAAATTTCCTATGGAAAGATGAACCGCAGTTTTTCGGTTTTGTTGATTATCTTACAAAATAATCATTTCTTTATAAAACGAAATTATTGTAAGTTAGACTAATGTCTAAATCTTAATTCTAATAATTAAATGGCATGTTTTAAAACACTTAAAACATTTAAAACGAATTATTATAGAGAATTATATCGACAAATCATTCATAGACCGAAAAACCGGTAAACCGAATTGTTTAAATCCTATATGGTAAACTAAATTCGTTTACAGCCTCAAATCATAAGAAAATTGAACCCTATGCTATGATACCACTGTAGGATTTCTAGTTTAATTGCACATATATATATTTGAAATTTTTATGCACAATAAGGATCAATTACAATTTTCTATGATTTATTTCATGCATGCATCAGTTTGTTTCAATAACTAGTTTCAAAAACTTTATTAAAACAAACACAAGGGACTCCGAAATTCATACCTAGAAGTTCTCTAAACCTTCTTGATGATCCGGAGATGCTGAAGAAGACGATCATCGCTTCCCGTTGCGCCGGATGCCTCCGAGTGTTCACCAAAACCCTAAACAAGGTTGGAGAGAAAGGAGCTAGCCAATCAATCTCCAAACTAGCTTAGAATCTAGCTACAAACCCCTTACTTAATCTCTGAGATTTCTCCTTCCAATGACTTAGAAAACGAAGAGAATTTTCATGCCTTTTTGTGGTGAATTAGGAGAGAAAATAATTAGAAAACATCTAACTTAATTAAGGAGAATAAGGACCGATTTATAGGCTCCAATCTTACTCTCAATCATGGCTATTCTTAAGCCACGTTTTCTTGACATTTTCTCTCTCAAACTAATTCCATAATGTATTACATGCATCCACAAAACGTTTGACCAAGTTTGGAGCCAATCCAACCATTGATCAAATTAATCTCTTAATTATCAAAGGCAAAAAATCGGTCGAGGTTCGGTCTACCGAGTCCCACTCGGTTAACCGAATATGTCTCGATCCTTTAACCGAGTATTAGACGGATGACCGATTCTTAAGGAGAAAAATCCTCCTTAACCGATCGGACGAATTCGCGTCTAAACCGAGTGCCATTCAGTTAACCGAAAATATCGGAATTGGACATGTTTCGGTCGACCGTTCCTATTTCGGTACACCGTACCAGAGTTCCATGCACTTTGGTCAAGTTCGGTCAATCAACTATGACTATCCGTTCCACGTTCGGTTGACCGATCCACAGATCCTTCGGTCGACCGAACCATAACGGATTACCGAACTTTTACCCGATTTTGCCTTTTCAAAATTTGGATTTATTTCCAACAAAATTTGAACTTTTGGGGTTTTTAGCAAATTCACAACTTATGCAATATATTATCCTATGCAATAATAAATTATTGCACCCTATAATATATGCATCTCATATGAATTTATCATGATTCTAATTATGTTATATACAACATAATTGATTTTACTTGTTCACCGTATGTGTCATATTTTCTATAAGAAACCCGACGCATCATATGAACCAAAAATCAAGCTTCTTGTTTCCCGGTTTTTGTGGTGTGACCTATGGGAGGATCTAGACTAAGTTGACAATGATATTAAGAGTTTAATATCACAAGCTATAAGCGGTATCTAGCTACACATTATAGCTCCCAATTAGTTAGATGTCTTAATTCCACTCGAACCAAAACCCGATCCATTTAGTGATGGAGTGCACCACTTGTGTCCGTCCCTTGCCTCATGATATTAAGAATACACACATAGTAATACTGTGTCATCTTTGTATTAGTATTCATTTCTTGATCTCTTTAAGCTAGTTATAAATATGTGACTTAACTCAAATCACATTGTGCACATTATAACTTGCCTTTATCAAGGGGTCCACTAATATCATCACTCAATTAAGAGGGGCAATGATAATCTTTTGACTAACTATCTTCTCCAACAAAAGTCATACTTAACCAACTAATGCCTTTGCACTACACTCATTGATAGCTTAAGACACTAGTCTAATTAAGCACTCCTTAAGCGATCAGATATAAGTCTCATATCAAAGGACCAAGGACACAGTAAAATATTAATAACACAGAAACACATTCCTATAATATTTTACTTATTAGGTCAATTCGGTATACAAAAGTAGTATTTTCCTCTTTTGCGTACCCATGTTGTCACTCACTTGTAGAGCTACAACGATCTATGACCAACACGACAATCTTAACTCGGTAATTAATGTCCCATGTTAATTACCATGATTGCGAATATCTTTTGTTTTATGTAAACCAATATCTTTTAGATCTCTACGGTTAAGGACCAAGAGCCTCTTCCTTAACACTTCTAAAAGACGAATAACATAAACAAGGAACAAAATTATTTCTCATTCAATTCATAATAATTGACATTTAAAAGTAAAACTTTTAGAACACATTCCCTTCAGTTTAACCATCTCATTCTCCTCTCCTCCCCACTCGAGTATGGTGGGAATAACAACACTCATAACCCCTTGAGGTTTGACCCGTATTTGTCACGTTTTCTCCGACACTGTGCTCTTGCGGTAATTAAAAGGATCAATCAGCCAGCTAGTCCGCTCATCCTAGAAGATCGATTCATTTGCTCCGATTCTTCTCATTCGCTACGAATATTCGAATCCGCTACGACTCATTCTTGTTAAAGGTTGTTTATGTTCGTAGACTGTTGTAATTTATAGAATTTTCAATGTAAAATTATGAGGTATCTGATGAGAATTTTATTTATACCGCAAGTGCATGGCGTCAATGAAGACGTGGCAAGTACGGGTCGAACACAAAGAGGGAGAGATATTGTTATTTTTGTGATTTTCGATTAAGGAAAGAAAGAGAGAGAAATAAGGTTGGTTTGAGATTTTGGATTTTTAATTTTCTAAAGCAAGAACAACAAAAAAACAAACTAAGAATAAAGCAAATATGGATGAGAGTCCAGCGGGTGGGGGTTTAGATATCGGGTTTTGTTTAGAGAAATCTGAAACTTATAATAAATCACACTAGTTATAAAGCATTACATGATAAATGACTTAACATAAACTCAAGTAATCAAAATATACTAACACGAAATTAAAATAATAACATCATTCTTCTTCTCGTCACCCTAAATCCTTCACCCCCACCCTTTGGAGAGAGTTAGAAACTCATGGATGGAGGGAAGGAGAATGAGTCCTAGAGAAACTACGAAAGAAAACTAAAAACACAAAATAAACCAACAAAATTTTATCGCTAAAGAATGGAATAAAAATAAGTTTTTTTACAACATAATATCGGGGTTATTTATAGCCGATACAAGGGACCAAAGTATAAAATAGGAAAGTACACGCGTCAACACGCAACTGGACAAAAGCGCGACCCGCGGATCCACAGGGGTGCGGCGGAAACGCCACAATTTACATGTAATGTGTGGCGGAATAGCCGCAATTCTGGATCAGATTTTATCCGGATTTTTCCTGTGTATTTATGTTATGATTTAGCTGTCCTTTGCGCGTCCGGATTGATTTCTTTCATTTCTTTTGAGCTCCGAATTAATTTCTTCATATATTTGGAGATCTAAATTGATTTTTCTCCAAAATAATATTTGGGTACTCGTAATTTGCAGTCGGGTCCTCGGCTTTTTGCAATTAAGTCCCTCACCTTTTTGAAATTAGGTCTTTGAATGCTTTTATGCTTGGATGGACTTCAATTTGCACCCCGATAATCTTGAACTTGGTCTTTATGACAGAAATGAGTCTTTTACACGCGTTTATGCTCAGGATATGGGTAATTTGCATTCAGGTCCCGGAATTCTGTAAATAAGACTAAACACATACCTTAGTAGCATTTATTGATATAAAGTTAATCTAAATGAACGACATATGATGCAGTGTATGCAATGCATCAAATACCCCCACACCTAGATTTTGCTAGTCCCTAGCAAAACAAAATATAAGAAAAATGAAGACAGGAAAATCCTAACTCACTTTCGTAGGAATCACGATTGTACTTAGCATGTGCAACAAGCCTTTAAACCCCTAAGTTTCCTTAGAGGATGAGTTTTGTCTCGTGAGGGTTTTCAGTCACCCACAAAGTTTTAATTCAACATTTCATTAATAACTCTCAATATCTCCACCTCAACCTTATACATCTCACTTAGAATTCTTGCATGCTCATTATATAAATCTAACTCATAAAAAATCTGACTTGGTCTTCATTCCTCCAATATTCACACCACTAACCCTTCTACACATGTTATCACTTAAATTATTTTTGCACGCCTCCTCTGGTGGTGAAGTATCATTCAGATCAACCATGACATGAATCATTCTTTTAACTTTGGACCTTGAGTATCTTAAAGTCATTCAACCCATTTGTTTTTTTGACACTTTTACCTTTTTTGCATTCGTGTAGCGAGTTTGGTCGATAATCCCGAGCTGGCAGACTCAAGTTACCGGGTTTTAAGATACTCCTATGGACCAGCGACTCGAAGACTTGGGTTTTTGTAATCATTTTGCAAAATGTGCTTTCCTCACTTTTTTTATTTTTTATTTTTTTTACTCAAGGCTTAATTGCTATTAGAAGTCCACACTTCCTGGTATATTTTCCTCAACCTTTGCTTTTTATCAACCACTTCAAAGATTTGATTCATCCAATTTAAGTGCATACATGTCTTAAAGGGTAATGGGTTATTTCTTTGGAACTTAGATTTATGTCATAGATTCTACAACAGAACTATATAATAAGGAGCAAAAACTCAATGTAATTTGTAGACGGGTTTTGGCAGTTCAATCTTAAGCTATGTCATGGAGCATTGATTTTTTTTTGAAGAATATATAAATAGATAGATAGATAAACACCCCCACACCTAAATCATACATTGTCCTCAATGTATGCAAAGATAAAGCAAATGCACTTATTACCTGAATCAACTTGCGGTAGAGGGATTGAATTTGCTCAGATTCAACCATAGTCAGAACTGGATTGAATGTCACCATGTTGGTGCATGTATCCATTTGAATTGTTCCCCATGTTGCTCTGAGAGTTCTGAGGTAAAGATTCCACACCCCTCACATGTGTTGGTCCTCTTATTTGCTCGAGTGATGGTGGTTGGGTAGATGAATTACTCCCTTTTTTCTCACTTTCTTTTTGATTTTGTGATGATTTATTTGATTCAGAAATCTTATAGATACGCGATCTTATCACAACATCACTTTGATTGCATACTATTTCTGGTTCACTATCAACATGAAAGATATTAAATTCAGCTTTTAAGTTTCCAAAAGATAGTTGCATGAGCCCATTTCGACAATTTATCAAAGCTTCAGAATTGGCTAAAAAGGGTCTGCCTAGTTTTACAAGGATTTATCTCTTAGGATTGACAACAGGTTCAGTGTCTAGAACGACAAAATCCACTGGGTAAATGAAATCACCAACCTTAATCAAAACATCCTCTACTATACCTCTTGGTTTCTTAACAGAGCAATCAGCAAATTGAAGGGTTGTCTTAGAGGGTTTTAGTGGACCAAGGTTTAGTTGCTCATAGACAGAGAACAGGAGTATGTTAACACTAGCACCAAGGTCTAGAAGGGCTTTGTTGATAAAAGTATCTCCTATCGCACATGAAATTGTGGGACACCTAGGGTCCTTATACTTTATAGAAGACGAGTTGGACAGAATAAAGCTTATGTTTGCAGTTAAGAATGCCTTCTTTGGTACGTTCTTAGTGCACAGATCCTTTAAGAATTTAGCATAAGAAGGTATTTGTTGAATCGTATCTAGGAGTGGAATATTCACCTTAACTTGCTTAAATACTTCCAAGATTTTCTCCATTTGTGCACTTGAGCTCTTATTGAGTCTATTGGGGAATGGGGCTTTAGGAACATAGACTCGCTCAGGTTGAGCTATAGGGTCAGGTTGACTAGGTGGGTTTGGCTTTTCAAATTTGGACTTCAGGTTCAATGGTTAGGTCACATGTGGGTGCTTGACGACTAGATTGATTAGGAGCCCTAGGATTTACCACATTGTTATCAACTTGTTTTCCGGACCGTAATGATACAACTGCATTTATTTGTTGGAACGGTCCCTCCTCATGAACCATTTGAACCGGTCTAGGGTTGTTACTTCCTAGAGGTGGTTGATAGGGCTGATATTGATTATTACATCTTGGATTCACCTCAGGTTGACTTGGAAACTGACCATTTTCTCTTTCACCTACTATTTGTGCGCTGACTTGTGTTTCTAGACTTTGGAAGGATTTGGTGGTTGTTTGCATAAAAGTCTTAACTAAATTTTCCAAGGTTGTCAACCTAACATCATAATCTCCATTGTTACTAAACCCCAGATGATGTATTATTTTGGTTATACGGGTTTGGTTGTTGTCTAGGAGGTTGACCTTGTTGGCTCCATGACAAATTGGGAGCCAACCCGGGTTATAGGTTGATGCGTATGGGTCATTTCTAGAATGATTAAATGCGGCATTAACTTGTTCCAAGTCCGCACAATCCTCCATTATATGATAAGTTTGACCACATCTAGAGCAAGGGATAGAAGAGGCTTGATTCACTAGGGGTCGGGTTTTTAGCTTTAGACTTCCCATTCTACGCATAAGGGTAACTAGTTTTGCTTCAGCAGCTACAGTAGCATCTACAGCTAAGACACCTGGTTTGGGTTGACTTGCAATTATAGATCCAATACTCAGATTATTCGGTGCTCTAGCATTGTCCCATTGCATACTATTTTTGGCTAAATACTCAAGAAAAGTCCAAGCATCATTCTCATTTTTGGACAAGAAGATTCCTTGGCTTACATATTCTACCATAACCCTAGATGTAGGTGTCAATCCCTCATAAATAATTTGGTACAATTGCCATCTTGGAATTCCATGATGAGGACATTGGGTCAACAGACTTTAAATCTTTCTAAATAGGAATAGAACGACTCGTTCTCAGATTGAACAAATGCAACAATTTCATTCCTAATCCTAATAGTCTTATGGTTGGGGAAATATTTCTTTAAGAATACTTGAACAAACTCGGCCCAACTCCTAATAGATCTTTCGGCTAGACTATATAGTCATTTCTTAGCGTTGTCCTTCGGTGCTAGAGGCACGAATTTGAGACGCACTGCCTCCTCAGAGATATGTTGGTATTGCATAAGGGAGCAGATTTCCTCAAATTCTCTAAGGAAGAGATATGAGTCTTCCTTAGAGGCGAACTTGGGCAACATACTCATGTATTGTGCCTTCAGTTCGAAGTCGCGACCCGGTATAATGGGCATAACGATGCACGATGGCTAAGCAGCCATCGTTGGGTAGCACCGATCCCTCAGAGTCATAGGCGGGTCCACTACATTCTCACCCATTGGATCCGGGTGAGGTGGTGCAACAGGTGGATTGTGGCTAAACTCTAGACTGGAATCTAGATGAACTCGTGAGAGTCGATTGCTCAAGTCCCGAACCCAAATCTGAGTGCACCCGTTTGAATCAATTTTTGAATTCAAATTTGAAATTTAAATTCCAAATTCAATTTCAAGAATCAATTACTTTTTTTTCAAGAATGGAAACAAACAATAGAAGGGGGGGGGGGGGAGATGAGAAAGGAATCATAATCTAGAGAATTGAGATGAGAAGAGAAAGAAGACTCAGATGAGAAGGGAAACTTAACTCTAAAAGATAGATGAGAGGGTTGGTCAGAAGTTTCCTAAACAAGCACGCTTCAAACAATCCTAGACCTAATGTCGCTTAAATCTAGACGACTCCTAACTGGTTGAGTCGAATTGGTTCGCTTGATTCACCTCCCTCACTAATCAAACCAAATTGGTCAGGCAGTGTGTAGCTAGTGGGGGCGCTTCTGACATAGTCGGTGCCAATTAGACAACCACTTCGCTTGGAAGACTTACATCAACACAAAACACTTTCTAGACACAAAATTAAATTCGAGCAGCTTCAAGTCATAGCAATTCAAACCAATCTTCTCCTTAATTGAGTCTGAGTCCTTAGGGGTCAATGTCTCATTGATTTTAATTTTAAGGCTTGGGTGACACTTTAGGATTGTGATTTGTGGGCCACGGAAGGGTGATGAAATCCCCACCGTATCTTTTCCTACGGAGTTGCCCTTAAGATAGTTTAACTTATATCTAGCAAAGATAGTCAAACATTGGTCTTTAGTTGGGAGACAATTGCAAGGTTGTATGCAAACTAAATTATATGCTTAAATGCAATCGATAATAACCGTGCACGTACCTTGCCTCCAGCACTCTTCAACAAAAAATAATTTGCAAGAATTTAGCAAGAATAATGCAAACAAAACACTATATGATGTACGCACTAAGTCTTTCTAAATTTGCCAATTTTTAGGTCAGAGTTGAATTATTGCCAATTATGGAATTTGAGCTTAACACGTGCAGTTCTACGAAAAGGAAATTTTCCGAAAATAGAAATTATGAGGAAAAAGGCAATAAAGGTTACCCTCGTACTGAGCTTCCCCTTCTTCCCGAACCTCATCACTCCACGAGATGGTGAAATCTTCAGGAAGACGTGGTCACCTACCTCAAACCTCAGCTCTCGCCTACGCCTATCCGCGTAGCTCTTCTGCCTGCTCTGAGCAGTCGGTAGTCTCTGCCTGATCACATCAACCTTCTCAGCATACATCTGCACCATCTCAGGGCCAACGAGCTGCCTCTCGCCTACATCACTCCAGCATACCGGTGATCTACATGGCCTCCCGTACAGGGCCTCGTACGGTGCCATCCCAATGCTCGAATGGATGGTGAGGATGTGTTTTGGGGAGATATTTAGGAGTTTTTCCCTCTCTCTCTCTCACCCGCGATTTCTCTCTCTCTCTCTCTCTCTCCTGCAGTGGTGCTCCGGTGAAGAAGAGGTGATCTCCGGCGAGTCGAGTTCGGAGCCGTTTGTGGTGGAGGTGAGTTGGTCGGTTGTTAGCTCATCTCGTGGTTTCCGTTTTGGGTTCTCTCTCCCTCTACCTAACTCCTGATTCGGTGGTTGTGGTTGGTGGTTGGAGGTTGCTGGAGGTGGATTCGTGAGTGTGGACCGTCGAGGAGGCGATTGATCGTCGTTTGGACGCGAGGTTTGAGGTAGGTGACCACGTCTTCCTGAAAATTTCACCATCTCGTGGAGTGATGAGGTTCGGGAAGAAGGGGAAGCTCAGTCCGAGGTATGTTGGACCGTTTGAGATCCTCGATCGGGTTGGAGAGGTTGCCTACAGGATAGCGCTGCCGCCAGAGTTTTTTGGTCTTCACAACGTCTTCCATGTTTCGATGCTGAGGAAGTACGTAGCAGATCCTTCTCATGTGATTTAGTTGGAGGTTCCAGAGATCCGTCAGGATTTGTCTCTTGAGGAGAGACCGGTGGAGATTGTGGATCGGATGGAGCATCAGTTGAGGAGGAGGACTATTCCGATGGTGAAGGTCAGGTGGCAGCACCACAGTGAGCGAGAGGCCACTTGGGAGAACGAGGAGGAGGTCTGGAAGGAGTTTCCGGAGTTGTTTGGTGAGCTTCGGTCTTAATTTCGTGGCCGAAATTCTTTTAGAAGTGTGGATTGTAGGATTCTATCCTAATCCTAATTGTGTTTTGTTGTTGGTTAGGGGGTGATTAAGGGAGATGATGATGGATGGCCTGGATTGAAGGGGATGGATGGAGGGTTGAGATGGAGAGGAGATGAGATGTGTGGTGGAGATGGAAAGGAAGGAAATGGATGGTGAGGATGTGTTTTGGGGAGATATTTAGGAGTTTTTCCATCTCTCTCTCTCACCCGCGATTTCTCTCTCTCTCTCTCTACTGCAGTGGTGCTCCGGTGAAGAAGAGGTGATCTCCGGCGAGTCGAGTTCGGAGCCGTTTGTGGTGGAGGTGAGTTGGTCGGTTGTTAGCTCATCTCGAGGTTTCCGTTTTGGGTTCTCTCTCCCTCTACGTAACTCGTGTTTCGGTGGTTGTGGTTGGTGGTTGGAGGTTGCCGGAGGTGGATTCGTGAGTGTGGACCGTCGAGGAGGCGATTGATCGTCGTTTGGACGCGAGGTTCGTCGACGGATCGTGTTTTGGGGAGACGTGCTCGTGGAGGCGTCGTCGCGGTTCTTCAAAGGCTTCTTCAGGCCTTCCGATATGTCAAGCTCACTCACTTAATTATCGTGAGTAGTTGGAAGTCGACGGTAGGCCTTTCGGCTCGTCGCGAGTAAATGTGCAGCAGATTTCACTGCCTGATCGGTCGACCGGTTGGTGCAAACGGTCGACCGTTCGTGAACAAATTCGGGTTCTGCCTCAAATCAGTCGAACGATGCCCGTGGGGCGGTCGACCGATCATGCATAGGAGGCAATCCTGGTGAGGTTCGGTCGAACGGGTCCCCTTTGCCTTTCGACCGTGTGCACTGTCTTAAGTCGGTTGGGAGCGTTGACCATCCAAACGGTCGACCGCTCGTTGACTTCGTCCGACCGTGACTTAAGTGTGAATAGTGGTCGGTTCGATCGAAGGTAGTTTCGGTCGACCGGACCTGTGTGCTGAGCGTGAGGAACGCTCTGGTGGAATTCGATCGACCGAGGAGGTCTCGGCGTTCGACCGGATTCGTGGGAGAGTTAATGAATTTTCCCTGGTGGAATTCGGTCGACCGAGAGTGCTCGGGTGTTCGACTGAATTCGTTGTGGTGGTTGTGGGATTTGCCCCTGGTGACTTTCGGTCGAACGGGTCCCCTTTGTCGTTCGACCGATTGGTCGTTTTGTTCGTTTAACCGGGAGTTGACCATCTAAACGGTCGACCGTCCCTTGATTTAGGTTAGACCGAACGAGTGTGGTTGGTGGGAATCAGTCGACCGATGGAGTGTCGGTCGATGCGATTGCCCTGTATTTGCTTGATTCGGTCGACCGAGACTTTTGGTTCGGTCGACCGTTTGTGTCCAGTTTTGCACTATGGAGGTGCTGTTGTCGTGGTCGTCCGTGTGGGGCGAGTTGTGGTGCCGATGTTCTTTCGGCAAGGCTGCTAGGTACACGAGGGTTGCGGTGGTTGGTTGAGATTAGACCTGGAGCCCCGTAACCGTGTGTGAGCTTGGGATTGGCTGAAATAGGCTTGAGGACCAGCTTAGAATTGTGGTGTTGCGGCGGTTGGTTGAAAGAGACCTGGAGCCCCGTGACTGTGTGAGAGCTGCGGTTAGTTGAAAATAGACCTGGAGCTCAGCTAGTCTGTACGGGGTTGGTTGAAAAAGACCTGGAGCTCCGTAGTGCGTTCAGGTTGGCTGAAAAAGGTCTGGAGCCTGAGTAGGGACCGTGTGTAGAGGTTGGTTGAAAAAGACCTGGAGCCCTTAGACGTTTGGGTTGGTTGAAAATAGACCTGGAGCCCTTGGTCGTGTCGTGGTAGCTGCGGTTGGTTGAAAAAGACCTGGAGCCCAGCTTGGCGACGAGTGTGTGGTACGGTGGTTGGTTGAGATTAGACCTGGAGCCCCGTGACCGTGGTGTGTGTTGTGGTTGGGTGAAAGAGCCCTGGAGCCCAACCGTTTTTTTGGGATGTTTTTCTTGTTTAGTAGAATTGCATGCTAAGGCGTCTTTCAGTTCATGTATTTAGAGTTTGGCATACGGGGTTTCTTCTGGAAACTCAGACATTGTTGCATGTTTACTTTCAGGCCGTGAGCGGCGATAGGGGGTGGTGACCGAGGAGAGGATTACTGCTTCCATTTGTATAACCTTTTTGATGTAATCACAACTTTTGAAATACTCTGATGTTCATATATATATATATATATATTACATATGTTGGTGCACCTGTGTTCAGTATTTGCGTAATATCCTCTGTTGATTGTGTGTTATAAAAAAATTAAATTTTCCACTGTGTGGAGGATGTTACATTTAATATCATTGTCAATATAACTTAGATCCTTATATAGGTCACACCACAAAACTGGGAAACAAAAAGTTTGATTTTATGTTCATACGATGTATCAAGTTTCATGTGCTATGAAATAGTATACATGCGGTGAATTGATAAAATCAATATGTCTTGAAAATGACATAGTAGAATCATAAATAAATAGTTATACGTAGTTAGAATCATTAATAAATTCATATGAGATGTATGTATTATGGGGTGTGATGTTTGACATTACATATGATAATACATTACATAATATAATGTGATCCTCAATATTATGACATAAGAATTTGCTAAAATCCCAAATGTCGAATTTTGTTAGATATAAATCCAAAATTTGACAAAGGCAAAAACATGTCAAAACGGTAGACCATTTTGTGATCTGTCGATCGGATGCTTTGGAAAGGTCGATCAGACAAAGATCGGATTACACATGGTTTGACCAAAAACTTCCAGGAGAATATCTTGGTGTTAGAACGGTCGACCGACGTAGGACACGGTCGACTGAAAATTATCAGGAACAATTTTGGTAAGGGAACGGTCGACCGAAGTGAAACGTGGTTCGACCGAAAATTATCAAGGACTTTTCGTGATGGGGATTCGGTCGACCGTCTGGCTCACGGTTTGACCGAAATTGTCAAAAACTCACCCGTTCGGTCGACCGATTGGTAATTCCGGTCGACCATTTGCCACGATTCTCAGTTATTAATAAGAGATTAGTGTTGATCATGGGTTGGATTTATTCCAATTTGATCAAACATGGATGTGGGGTCATTATGTGTCAATTTGTGATTGGTTTAGAGAAGATAAAAGCAAGAGATCATGGGTTAGTGTGTTACACATGATTTGGTTTTGAGGAGAAACTATAAATAGGTATTCTCACCATCCTTGTTTTTGTTAATGCACAATTTCTCTCTCTCCTTAACCTCCCCACTAATCCATCCGAAAATTCTTTTAATTGTTCAAACTTTTGGAGATTAAATTCTCAGGAGCATTAGATGGGTTATTAGCTAGATTCTAACCTTGAATTACAGATTGATTGGTGATGTGTTCGTCTTAAATACCGCAAGTGCACGACGTCGGTGAAAACGTGATAAATACAGGTCGATTCACAGGGAGGTTTGTCGACTATGGTTCGTTCGAAGGCAAGTGAGAAAAAAAGAGAGAAGAAGTTGATTACGGTAAATTAGACTAAACTAAACTAAACTAGTAAGCACAAACAAGGAAATGAAAGCACGCAACAATGAAACTAAACTAACTAAGACAACAAGATGAAATTCAGGAATGCAAACCCCTAAGGGGTGGAGTGTGTGCACATATGACGTGAAATAAGTGATGAATGACGCATGTAAGTATGTATGTGTGTCTTGTGTGTGTCTTCATGCATAGGAAGTGTCTAAAGATGTCACAAAACCTATCAATCCATTCACACAACGTATCGACAATTACTACTTGATTAGCATAAGACTAGGTTCAGCATGAGAGGTGTCTAAATGTTATGGGAAGACTCACCAAAACCAGGAACTTATGTGAAGAACAAAGCTATGCATGAGAAGTGTCTAAATGTTCTGGAAAAACCCATCAAAGCAAACTTTCTTCAATCAATTAAGCAAACACAAATACAAACACATAACTAACATGTAGCATATTCAACAGGAAATTTCAGTCAATAAACAAGAGGAAACTATGCATGAGAAGTGTCTAAATCTTATGACAAACCCCATCAAAAATCCCCCAACATGTAGATGATTAAAACACCCCCGATGAACATATAAACTTGCAAGTCTACACAATCAAAAATTCATCAAACATCCAAACTTCACAACATATATGTATATCATCTCCACCCCCAAAGGGGGATGAAACTACTCACTACTCACTAATAAAAGAAGACAAAATGAAATTAAACAAAACATGCAAGAATTAAAAGAGAAGACAAAAACAAACTAAGAAAAAATATTATATTTACACGACTCACATTACAAGTAGCATTATTCTCCACGAGTTTTGCTCCAAGGATTACTCTAAGTAATCCTTGGAGACAAAAGAGGAGGAAGAGTTCTATTTATAGTCATAGACATAAAACAACATAATCAAACACTCGACTAAACCATGAATAATTTGGAGCCATTTGGACCGCCAATTGGCAGTTTGAGACAGCCAATTGGCAGTCTGGATTGGCTTGATGGCGTCTGGTTTTGGGTGGCTTGATTTCATCGTGTTTAATGAACCCAATTTGGTTGTTGATGTTTAGGCCCGGATCTAATTGCCAAAATACTCTTCATGATGGTGTGGAGCTTCTTGATTTGCTCATTAATCCTTTTGGTTTACATCTGAGTCATTCTTTCTTGCATCTCAGTCCATAAGTCTTTCAAATTCAATCATTTTCCTTGCTTTTAAGTCCTTTTTGAGTCTCTTTTTCTCAAACTTGTTTATTCTTGAAACTTAAACATAAAAATCATTACGTAGCATTGCTTAAGCTAAAAATAAAGGATATAAGATACAAATATATGCATGACATGATGTCAATCAATTGGCTAACTTCTTTCTCTCTAATCTTGTTTAGAGTTTGGTGAACACTTGGAGGCGAATTGGTGGACGATTCAACGCGCAACACAACTCCAGATCTTCATGGGGTTTTAGAGAACCTTTGGATATGATCTCCTTCTCTTTATTTTAATATATATGTAGATTACATTGTATTAAAATAAAACACATGATTGTATGCATGTAATCGTCGAAAAATATAGAAAACGATCTTGTATGCATGTATAAAAAAATTAAAATATACACAAATATAGGGCACGAAATCTAACAATGGTGTCAGAGATTTTAATTCATATTTTCAATTTTTAGACTATATAATTAAATTTTAGTTTACCATCTCCAAACAAAACAATTCGTGTTTGATGTCTCTTTCGAGTTTTTCGATATTTTTGTTGATTTAATTCTAATAGATTCTTTTGATAGTTTTAAACGTCTTAAAACATGTCATATGAATGTTAGAATTTAGATTTAGACATGTGTCTAATTTTGTAGAATTTTTATTTATTTTGAAATGATTATGTTACAAGGAATCGACAAAACGAAAGAGGCTAATAAGCTTATTTTTCCTTAAAGTTTTTCTTTTGGGAATTTAGATAAACTTTGGTTCAAATGTTTTATATTTTGAACTATGGATGCATGAATCATTTTTAGTGGATTTCAAATGATTTAGGAACTGTTTGATTAAGAGATGAAGGATGAACTAAATAGTATAATATATAGTATATGTGCATGTGTTGCGCCTGTTCTCTTTTGCAGGGATAAGTGAGTTTATACGTACCATCGAAGCCATATGTGAATGAATGATGTGTATATTGTTATTATTACTATTCAATCACAGGGGCTTATGTATATGTAAAAGCTATTTATTTCTGTATGCATGCATATGAGACGACTTTTACATAGGACTTGCACTAGATAATTTTCGAAATTCAGAGATGCATGTTTATATTTTGCAATATTTACATCCATGGTGCAAGAAGAAGTCGCGCAGAAAGTGCAAAGGTCGAGGACACAGGAACATATAAACTCACACCAATGTGTGTGAATGGATTTATTTTATGTTTGTGTGCTTGACATGTATGTGATTGTATGATTGAATGTTAAGATGTGTATAAATGTTAATATGCATGATTACCTAAATTCTAAAATCACATATAAATATTTAATTATTCAAACCAAAATTTAAGAGGATTTTCTTTCTTATTTCATCCACTAGAAGTCATCGATCGAGGGATATTCTGCTCTCACTTAGCGGGAGATAACTTCCTCCATCTTAGGGAATAGTGAGACATATAAGGATATTCATTGTTGTGCCATGAATAAGTACATGAAGCGAGTTTTACCCTTAGTGAACACTAAGTGTATTTGTTCATGAATACAATGGACAATCATATCTCATATCAAGTGAAATAAGTTTTCTTAACAAGACCCGTAGACTCGTAGCCCTCACTCGGTTTTGACAAAAAAAGTTTTCCTTAGGAGGATTGTACAAATTCCCTTTTAATTAAAAAGACAAGAATCATAAGAGTTTGAAATACAAAACGTTTGCAAAATATCAAAATAGTTATGATTAGAAAATCTTTCTTACCTTAAATTTATAATATTCGATAGCCCTTAACTAGTTTATGTTATAAATGATAAGATCTTGAATTACTGTATTTATGGACATATTTAATTATTTGCGCTATTTATTTTTCAAACATAAAATTGACATGAAAACCCTTATAAATTATTTTGTAGAAATGTCAAATATTCAACCTATTGTGCGATCTATGATTGAAAAACATCATTTAGCAAATGATGACTCCAACTTCATAAGCTGACAACTCAAGCTCAACATTGTGTTGAAATTTGAAAAACTATCTCACATTTTGGATGGTAAAATCCCAAAATGAAGTGAGAAGGTAACCGATGATGAGAAAGAGGCTAAAGCTACGTGGGAAGACTAAAAGAACCAAATTCACGGTCTAATATTAGCCTCCATGGGTGACTCGCTTCAAGCGAAATACTTGGATTCAAAACCCAAGAAGACCAAGGAAGCTTTAACAAAGATGTTCATGGATTGTGTTAGAAAAGAGAGTTATAATGTAGGATCGTGAGGGTCGCTAATTCTAATCACTTTTATCCCTAATTACCTACTTGTTTAACGATCAAAGATATGCAGCGGAATTTGAAACTAAACAAGCAAGTAAGAAATAGAAAATGCAAACCACAAGGAACACAGGTTTTTTTACAGAGGTTCGGCCTCCCGCCTAAGTCCTCTCTTGCAAGCTCCGCTCGACACTTTGAGCTCCGCTCACGACTTCACTATCCACTCCCCGTTCCGGGCCGGGAGAGAACGCCTTTACAATCTTCAAGCTCGCGAACAACCCTCGCCGAGCTTGGCTCCTCCTCTCACAATCCGAGAGGGATACTTCGGGCTCTCACCGAAGTCTATACTCTTTGTCTTGGGCTTTCACCAAGACCTTTGCTTCTTTCACAATGGTTGAGTGGAACAACACTCTTTAAACTTGAGCACACTTGAGTAGGATTGGATTTATGACTAAAGTGTGGAAGGTTTGAGGCTTGGACTGTTGGATCTTCTCTCTAATGTATGAGGCAACTATGTGTGGGAGAGTTGTGTTAAAATGTGGTTTACACTCAAACATACGGGTTTGGTTGTTGTCTAGGAGGTTGACCTTGTTGGCTCCATGAAAGATTGGGATGATTACACCAACTAGGGTTATAGGTTGATGCGTATGGGTCATTTCTAGAATGGTTAAATGCGGCATTAACTTGTTCCAAGTCCGCACAATCCTCCATTATATGATTAGTTTGACCACATCTAGAGCAAGGGATAGAACATGCTTGATTCACTAGGGGTCGGGTTTTTAGCTCTAGACTTTCCATTCTACGCATAAGGGTAGCTAGTTTTGTTTCAGCATCTACAGTAGCATCTACAGCTAAGACACCTGGTTTGGGTTCAGTTGCTATTCTAGATCCAATACTCGGGTTATTCGGTGTTGTAGCATTGTCCCATTGCATACTATTTTCGGCTAAATCCCCAAGAAAAGTCCAAGCATCATTCTCATTTTTGGACATGAAGTTTCCTGGGCTTACAGATTCTACCATAACCCTAGATGTAGGTGTCAATCCCTCATAAATAATTTGACACAATTGCCATCTTGGAATTCCATGATGAGGGTATTGGGTCAACAGACTTTTAAATCTTTCTAAATAGGAATAGAATGGCTCGCTCTCAGATTGAACGAATGCAACAATTTCATTCCTAATACTAATAGTCTTATGGTTGGGGAAATATTTCTTTAAGAATACTTGAACAAATTCGGCCCAACTCCTAATAGATCTTTCGGCTAGACTATATAGTCATTTCTTAGCGTCGTCCTTCAATGCTAGAGGTACGAATTTAAGATGCACTGCCTCCTCAGAGATATGTTGGTATTGCATAAGGGAGCAGATTTCCTCAAATTCTCTAAGGAAGAGATATGGGTCTTCCCTAGAGGTGAACTTGGGCAACATACTCTTGTATTGTGCCTTCAGTTCGAAGTCGCGACCCAGTATGGTGGGCATAACGATGCACGATGGTTGAGCAGCCATTGTTGGGTAGCACCGATCCCTCAGAGTCATAGGTGGTCAGTGGCGGACCCACGTTGAGAGGAGGGGGGGCAATTGCCCCCCCTAAAATTTTGAAAAAAAAACCCTATAGTATATTTATATAATATACATATCTATGTAAATTACTTTAAAAATTCATGATTATATCTATGTAAGGTATTTTAAAATTCATGATTATATCCATGATTAATCTATGAAAATTGCCTATGAAGCAAATCGTCATGTATAAATTAAATATTAGGTGTTTTATGTAGTGACGGACCCAAAATGGGTCTCGAAATATGAATATTAACTCAGAATACATAATCATAAAATTCAACAAAAAATATTAATATATAAAACTTGATTACAACATTCCCTTTCGAATGGTACTCACAACTATTTGACTCTTTTTTTCACTTCATCAATGGTTATTTCAAACGATTCAGTGAGTTTTTTTCTTCTTTAATTTTGAAATATCTTTCTACGGTGAAAGCTATATTTTACCCCAAAAAAATCAAGTAATTAATCATGCAATCCAAATGGAACAAAAATTAGGCAAAACACCAAAAATAAACAAATACACAAACCTACAATGTTCCCACCTATAATTTTCTAATATATTTCTTCAATCCATTTTTATAATTAATTTTAGAATCCAATTCTAAGAAAGCATAAATAAAAGTAACATGCAAAATCCAACAAAGATTTTGTCCACCACGTTGGAAACCACGACACAAAACTTCAATCTCCCAACACATTCTCTCAAAATTCTTGTTGACTAAGCTAACTCCAACTTCTCATTAACACAAATCCAAACCAAAACAAATTCTTAAATCAAACCAAATACAAAAGAGATTTGTTACATTTGTGTTGGAAAAATGAGGGTTTGTGTGATTTGGGGGTGTTGATTTTGGGTTTTTAATTTTTTTTAATGCCTTAATAGTAAAAAAAATCAAAAGAAATTTTATGTTTATACTATTTTCATCCATGTAATGTCATTACTGATAAACTAGAATTCATTTTAATGGAAGATTGAGTTTGAGATATGGAACTTCACATCTTCCACTTGCACTAAATCTTATAATAATACAATTTAACTTTTTTATATTATGATGAAAATATTTATTGGAACTTTCTTCACAAGTTTAAGCAGAAGTAAACGTGAATATCGATCGATTACACATCTTCGTTATTTCAAGAATTACATTTTTCATGCAATGATTGATACTCAATTGCAAGAGCTTAATAATCTTCTAATGACTTTTATGGGTATTTTTTATGTTAAACATTTGAGTATTAATCGTTTAGTTTGACTACCGTGGAATTTTTTTGCCCCCCCTGTAAAAATTTCCTGGATCCGCCCCTGTAGGTGGTGCAACAGGTGGGTCCACTACATTCTCACCCATTGGATCCGGGTGAGGTGGTGCAACAGGTGGATTGGGGCTAAGCTCTAGACTGGAATCTAGATGAACTCGTGAGAGTCGATTGCTCAAGTCCCGAACCCAAATCTGAGTGCACCGGTTTGAATCAATTTTTGAATTCAAATTCCAAATTTAAATTCAAGAATCAATTGATTTTTTTATTTTTATTTTATTTTTTTATATATATTTTTTTCAAAAATGGAAACAAACAATAGAAGGGGGAAAGATGAGAAAAGAATCCTAATCTAGAGAATTGAGATGAGAAGAGAAAGAAGACTCAGATGAGAAGGGAAACTTAACTCTAAAAGATAGATAAGAGGGTTGGTCAGAAATTTCCTAAACAAGCACGGTTCAAACATTCTTAGACCTAATGTCACTTAAATCTAGACGTCTCCTAACTGGTTGAGTCGAATTGGTTCACTTCATTCACCTCCCTCACTAATCAAATCAAATTGGTCAGGCAGTGTATAGCTAGTGGGGGCGCTTCCGACAGAGTCAGTGCCAATTAGACAACCACTTCGCTTGGAAGACTTACGTCAACACAAAAACACTTTCTAGACACGAAATTAAATTCGATCAGCTTCAAGTCATAGCAATTCAAACCAATCTTCTCCTTAATTGAGTCTGAGTCAATAGGGGCCAATGTCTAATTGATTTTAATTTTAAGGCTTGGGTGACACTTTAGGATTGTGATTTGTGGGCCACAGAAGGGTGATGAAATCCCCACCGTATCTTTTCCTACGGAGTTGCCCTTAAGATAGTTTAACTTAAATCTAGCAAAGATAGTCAAACATTGTTCTTTAGTTGGGGGACAATTGCAAGGGTTGTATCCAAACTAATTTATATGCTTAAATGCAATCGATAAAAACCGCGCACGTCCCTTGCCTCCAACACTCTTCAACAAAAAATAATTTGCAAGAATTTAGCAAGAATAATGCAAACAAAACACTATATGATACATGCACTAAGTCTTTCTAATTTTTCAATTTTTTAGGTCAGAGTTGAATTATTGCCAATTATGGAATTGAGCTAAACACGTGCAGTTCTACAAAAAAGGAAATTTTCCGAAAATAGAAATTACGAGAAAAAAACAACAATGGTTACCTATGCACGTTCAGTCGGGTTCGCCGCCCACTCTCGACAATTTCCAGTTGCTCTACGCATCCACCCAGAGATGGAGATGACCCCAGAAAAAATTGAAGCCCAGATGCTTCAGACGTGCGGCGGATCCGCCGCAGGTTGTGCTTTAGATGCGGCGATTTCGCCGCCCTTCTTGCTCCAACTGTGCCCGGTTTTTGTCGTGCACTCCGCTGTCTCCTGAAACGCAAACCCAAATAGTTAGATCACGCACAACATAAACAGAAAAGAATCGAAATCACAAAAAATAAACAAAATCTTCGTCGCCTCCACGGCAACGGCGCCAAAAACTTGATGAGAATTTTAATTTATACCGCAAGTGCACGACGTCAATGAAGACGTGGCAAGTACGGGTCGAACACAAGGAGGGAGAGATATTGTTATTTTTGTGATTTTTGATTAAGGAAAGAAAGAGAGAAAAATAAGGTTGGTTTGAGATTTTTGGATTTTTTAATTTCTAAAGCAAGAACAACGAAAACAAATTAAAAAAATAAAGAAAAGATGGATGAGAGTCCAGCGGGTGGAGGTTTAGATGTTAGGTTTTGTTTAGAGAAATCTGAAGCTTATAATAAATGACATTAGTTATAAAGCATTACATGATAAATGATTCAACATAAACTCAAGTAATCAAAATATACTAACACGAAATTAAAATCATAACATCATTCTTCTTCTCGTCACCCTAAATCCATCACGCCCACCCTTTGGAGAGAGTTAGAAACTCATGGATGGAGGGAAGGAGAAGGGGTCCTAGAGAAACTACAAAAGAAAACTAAAAACACGAAATAAACCAACAGAATTTTATTGCTAAAGAATGGAATAAAAACTCGTCTTTTCTCAACATCGTTTCGGGGCTATTTAGAGCCGATACAAGGGACCCAAGTATAAAATAGGAAAGTACACGCATCATGACACGACTGGACAAAATCCGGGGCCACGGATTGAAAGGGGTGCGGCGTTTTTGCCGCAAGTTGTTTGTGATGTGCGGCAGAATCGTCGCAATCGTAGCTCTGATTGGATCCGAATTTTTCCTGTGTGTTTATGGTATGATTTAGCTGTCCTTTGCGCGTCCGGATTGATTTCTTTCCTTTCTTTTGAGCTCCGAAATTATTTCTTCATATATTTGGAGATCCAAATTGAATTTTCTCCAAAATAATATTTTGGTACTCGTAATTTGCAGTCGGGTCCTCGACTTTTTGCAACTAAGTCCTTGACTACTTTTGTGCTTAGGTCCTTGGCCTTTTCGTAATTAGGTCTTTGAATGCTTTTATGCTTGGATGAACTTCAATTTGAACCCCGATAATCTTGAACTTGGTCTTTATGACAAAAATGAGTTTCTTGCGTTTATGCTCGGGATATGGGTAATTTGCATTCAGGTCCCTGTATTATGTAAATAAGACTAAACACATACCTTGGTAGCATTTATTGATATAAAGTTAATCTAAATGAACGACATATGATGCAGTGTATGCAATGCATCACATTCGGTCGACCGTTTACCGCTTAGCGATCGACCGTTTTTGTACGGTACTACAGACTGGTCAAATTTCGGTTTAACCCCTACAAAATTTGACATTTCGAGATTAGTAGTAAGTTCACAACTTATGTAACATATTATCCTATGTAATGATAAATCATCACACCCCATAATATTTACATCACATATGAATTTAATTTAGATTCTAATTATGTTATTAATCACAACATAATTTTGATTTTGCTTGTTCACCACATGTGTCATATTTTCTACATGAAACCCGACACACCTTATGCACTCAAAATCCCCATTTTTTGTTTCCCAGTTTTGTGGTGTGACCTATGGGAGGATCTAAACTAAGTTGGCAGTGATATTAAGAGCTTAATATCACAAGCTATAAGCGGTATCTAGCTACACATTATAGCTCCCAATTAGTTAGATGTCTTAATTCCACTCGAACCAAAACCCGATCCATTTAGTTATGGAGTGTACCACTTGTGTCCGTCCCTTGACTCATGATATTAAGAATACACGCAAAGTAGTATTGTGTCATCTTTGTACTAGTATTCAATTCTTGATCTCTTCAAGCTAGTTATAAATATGTGACTTAACTCAAATCACATTGTGCACATTATAACTTTGCTTTATCAAGGGGCCCACTAATATCATCACTCAATCAAGAGGGGCAATGATAATCTTTTGACTAACTATCTTCTCCAACAAAAGTCATACTTAACCAACCAATGCCTTCACACTACACTTATCGATAACTCAAGACACTAGTCTAATCAAGCATTTCTTAAGTGATCGGATATAAGTCTCATATCAAAGGACCAAGGACACAGTAAAACATTAATGACACAGAAAACACAATTCTATAATGTTTTAATTATTAGGTCTATTCAATATACAAAAGTAGTATTTTTCTGTTTTGTGTACCCGTGTTGTCACTCAGTTGTAGAGTTACAATGATCTATGACCAATACGACAATCTTAACTCGGTAATTAATGTCCCATGTTAATTACCATGATTGCGAATATCTTTTGTTTTATGTAAACCATTATCTTTTAGAACTCTACGGTTAAGGACCAAGAGCCTCTTCCTTAACACTTCTAAAAGACGAATAACATAGACAAGTAACAAAATGGGTTCTCATTCAATTCATAATAATTGACATTTAAAAGTAAAACTTTTAGAACACATTCCCTTCACACGGGTGGTAGGAATCGCCCTATATGGAGATTTGAGGGAAGGTGTACGTGATAATGTATGTCCTCATAGGCAATGATGTACGAAACCTGACCATGGGAGAATCAAACACCAACCAATAAAATGCTCCAAAGAAAAAAAAAAAAGAAAAGAAAAAAAAGAGTCAAATAAGAACCTTAATGGACTTTACACATTGTATCACATTCAGAAGTTAAGGTTGCCTATGCCTTTCACTTAAATCCTTTACTAACTTTCACGAATAATTCACGAATAAATAAAAGAATATGAACAATATAGAATAAACTCATTGAATAAATATATTATTTGGACTTGCAGTCCTGATTTTTGAAACTATATCCCTGAAGGATACAAATACAAATCACAATAACAATGTGATACATTATAAAACGAGAAGTAATATAAGGGTATTCCCAGGACTGAACATCCAATCGTGATATTATTCATTCTCTCGTAATACTGATAATACGTTATGTATATGATCAATATGATATGCATATAAGATATGTTGTGACTTTAAAGTTTATAAGTCACTTATTGATACTTATATGAGAGTTCCTAAAAGACTAAGATGACAAAGTACCTTATATAATGACAAGAATCAAAAGATGCACTATACAAATTTTGAAAAGATCGCTATATGAAGAAACAAGTAAGAGTGTTCATCTAACCTCTTCAATCAAAGTCATCCCGAACAATGATACGAAGTTGAACTTATTCGTCCATATGTTTTACCCAATAACAAAACTTACAATTATTTTTTATATTTATTACATGCTTATAATTTGATGTCATAGGACCTTTTGTAGAGTTTTGGAAAACCTGTGAAATATTTAAAAGATAAATTTTTGAAATAAACGTCTACTGAAAAACCAATTGTTTTTTACTTGAAGTTCGAACATTCTCTAGAAGAGAATTTGTACAATGATTCAATTGTAGAAAAAGAATATTGAAAAAAAATTCTACTAAAATGCTCACTTTGAAAGCACACTAACAATAGGGCATCTATTGTAAATCGACGAAGATCGAATTGTAATAGGACCTGAAAGTTCATTATCAGAACGTCATGAAAATTTTCTTATAACTTGAAACCTAATCATGTTCATAGTGAATGTTTTATCTAAGTATAATGTTATCAAATATGTTTAACTAGGATGTATTTGTTTATTGCATCCCCATGCACTTTTGTGTTTAAGAGATTCGTAAAATATATTCATAAATTTGGTAAACAACGAATCAGGAGGAACATATTTGTATTTTTTGCCTATAAAGGACGGATATCCATAAAGGATAAAGTTTGTAGTTGCACTTTTTTTTTCATTTTCTCATTTTTGTCCTAAAAGTTTTTATTGGTTAAAAGTTTTTTATGAGACAACTTGTGAAACTTTGTTAGCGTATGTTATGCCTTTTTTACCATAGTTATGTTTTCCTACAGGGTTTTGTAGTAAAGTTTTTAATGAGACATGAACATAACACATATTGTCTAAGAGAGTATTATAAATGTATTGTAATGCGCATTGTATTTACATCTTTATTTAGTATAGGCTATATATGTAACTTCCACACCTCTATGTGTATATATATGACGTTGTGCTATGTATTGAGATAATACAATAAAAGGGTATCCATCTTCCTTCCCCCTCCACATTGTTGTTTTTTGTTCTTCTACTATACAAAAAACAACATGGTACCAGAGCAAACGTTCTGAAAAAAAAGAGGAAAGAAAAACAAATCCCACCCAAAACCCACACCCAAATCCGACCTCAGCTGCCTCCTACAGCTCATCATCGGTCGGAAAACTAGGCGGTTGCGAACTCAATCGCCTTCCACTCCTAGCAATGGCCGACGGTGGTGGAGAATCCCAACGCCTCACCACACAACCCCTAAATGGGACCAACTTTCTCTCCTGGTCGCGTGCCGTCTCCCTATCCCTCAGTGGCAAAGGGAGGCTCGGCCACCTCACCGGGACAATCGCAAAGCCTACTGCCCCAGGAACCGAAGCCAAACAGGAGGAATGGCAAAACGCCGATCACCTCGTGATGTCTTGGCTCCTACAGTCAATGCAAAACCAGATCGCGGAGATATTCATGTACAAAAATAGCGCAAAGGAACTATGGGACTCCGTCCAAGAACATTATGGTAAGCAACAAAATTTTGCGCATATTTTTAAACTAAAGCAAGACCTCTCTCAGATCAAGCAAGGACAAAAGAACGTCACGGAATACCTCGGCCTGCTAAAGAGAACGTGGGACGAACTCGCCATCTACGAGCCGCCTACCACAGACCCGACAATCATACAAGCAAGAACCGAGCAAAATCGAATATATACTTTTCTTGTTGGACTGGACTCAAGCTACGAGACACTCCGTTCCAGCATCCTCATGTCACCGGAACTTCCAACATTCTCGACCATCATTGCGATGGTTAACCGGGAAGAAACTCTCCGGAAAACCAAGCCCGCTCAGTCGGAAATCAACCTTGAAAATCAGGCATTTGTCGCGGACAAAAACAACACAAAACCCCACGACAAAGGTAAAAACAAATATGGTTCAAAAAGCCACGAATATTGCGATAATTGTAAGAAACAGGGACACAACCGATCAACATGCTACTTCCTCTACCCGCATCTCCGGCCATCTAGGGACGGCTCAAAGAGGAGGGGGGACGGGAGGAGCGGCGGCCACGCAAACCCGATCGGGAGAAGCGGCGGCGGCACTCAACCCTCTGGAGGAAACCCTAGCAATCAAGGAGAAGGACACAAATGGGGTGGAATCGGGTCTGGATCGGATCAACGAGGTTTTTATGCTGCGAATGGTGGAGGATCCGACCCGACGCACCTCTCTCCGGATCTTCAACTATTCGGGTCCACCAGTAACGGAGGCACCGACCCAGCCCAGCTTGGTGCTCTCTTAGCCCATTTAAATTCATTTTTGCAGTCTAACACCCCAAGTAAAGGTAATTTCTCAGGTATGGACACAATCTTGGATAATTGCAATGCATATTCTTCAGTAAATAATTCTAATAATTCCAGTTGGATTATAGACTCCGGTGCAACTGACCACATGACAGGAAATTCATCCCTGATTTGTAATATAAAAAATAGTCTAAATCTTCTAAATAAATTTGTAACGGTTGCAAATGGAGACAAAGTACAAATTAAAGGGACAGGAGAAGTACATTTTTTAGATGATAAAATACCTGACAATGTTTTGTATGTACCCAACTTTGATTCCAATCTTCTGTCTGTTGCTAAACTCACAAAAAATTTAAATTGCAATATCATTTTTACACCTCTTGATGTAACCTTTCAGGATCGTACCACAGGGAGGACGATTGGTAAAGGCAAACTCGCCAATGGACTTTATGTGCTCGAAAACCAAACAAAAGGGATGCTTGTTAAAATGTCACGGAATACCTCGGCCTGCTAAAGAACGTCACGGAATACCTCGGCCTGCTAAAGAGAACGTGGGACGAACTCGCCATCTACGAGCCGCCTACCACAGACCCGACAATCATACAAGCAAGAACCGAGCAATCCTTCCCCCTCCACATACTTCTCTTGTCTTGTTTTCTTGTGTTTCCAAGGATCTTCGACATATTTACACTAAATTGTTATTTTCGTATTTTTGTTTCTTGGGCCAATTTTTAAAGAGGAGACAACTATGCTTTTCAATACATTGGTGGTTGTGTATATATGCATAGCTATTCAATTATTTTCAAAACGTAGAAATATGTTTGGGATTTTTGCAATTGGCTCCATTCTATACCAAATCTACACCAAATCATTCTACAATAACGACTCCTCAAAGAAGAAATGTGAAGAGAGAGAGAGACAAAAAGATAACGAGAAGAGGGAGACAGAGAAAATAAAGAAAAGAAAGAGACATAAAGAGAAAATAAAGAAGAGGGAGATAGGAGAGAACACGAGTGGAGAAAGAGAATGAGAATAGAGTATGAGTTGATTATTTATGTGCTTTTAATTACTGAATTACTAACGGGAAGTTTTACAAAAATTATAATTAAAAAATTAATTTATATTAACAGAGTTTACTAAAAAGTTAACGGAGTGCCATGATTTGGAAAAGTAATGAGTACAAAATACTATTTATATTTCATAATGACATCTACAAAAAATAAGTTGTTTCTTGGTGACTCATGGGGAAATAATTATAAACTTAATTTCGTGGTTTCTCAGTAGCATGCAAGCGAAAAATCCTTATAGTTAATAGTTTACGAATTGCATACTGATATGAAATTTAAATGTTAATTTGTTAAATTACATTACTACGGAAAAGTTAATGAGCAACTACGATAGGAGTCAATCAGCCAAATATTAGAATTATCAATGTGAGTATGAAGTTCTTAATCACCATCCTTTGGTTCATGTGAAAAGAAAGAAGAGATTAGGATATATCAATCCGTTTTGGCATTATTAGGAAGCATTAGTTGGAACTTTGTGGAGATGATGTATGTCACTTTGTAGACAAAACTTGTGGAAGAGTTCAGTTGAAAAGGAAATCTCACTATGGATTACACCAGATGCATAATATCTACATCCTGATTGATTTCAGACAGCAAAAAGTTCAAGCTTTTGTAATAGTTCACATTCCATATGTTTGTTTCTTTGGTCTCATCCATCGCAGGCCATTTATTCTCTAAAAACTCAACCGACCATATAAATGCATTGTTCTATTTTTAATCAAGTGGTTATACAAGAGTTAATTAATTTGGATGTGAAAACGATGGATAATTATGTGGAAAAAATGATTCAAGATTACATAAGTACGTATATATATACATGCGTACAGAAAATGTAAATAAGTCTAGGGCACATAATTTTTTCTTGCGTTCTCCTTTTCGTTTTTAGTGACTTAACTGTTGGATGGCAAGTTTTGATCTATTACGTTTATTAAGAGGAACCATCCTTTTAGATAAAGATTAAAAAAATGCTGATTCCTTCGACGGTGACGGTATACATGATCATGAATTCATACTCCAAACAACTATATGGGATTTGGTGAGAGGAATTTCACACATTTCATCACCTAAATAAACAACAATACATTGTATCATTAGTAACCCACATTTGTTACACTTTGCCAACTTATTTGACGTTGTATATAGGGATGCTTGTTCCGGTATACTTAAGAGTTAAGAATAGGAGTGGAAATCCATATTTTTATCCATATAGAGACGGTTGTTATGGATATGGTGTGGGTATAGGTATATCTATATTTTTATCCATTTTCTGAAATCCGATACAGATACAGACCATTACAGATATAAAAAAATGATATCCATATCCTTTCAAAATGGATATGGACACGACCCAGATACAAAACCGAAGGAATTGAACAAATACGAGTACATAATGGATGTAAAAATAGATATCTGCAATATCTATATAATATAAACTATACATAATTTATATTAAAAAATATTACATATTAAAATATTGAATAGGTGTTAGAACTAAATATTTTAAAATAACTTAATTAGTTTAACAATAACGGATAAATTCAGAGAAATAATGTTTCAAAGTTTTCGGATAGTAGAGTACTGAGTAATTAGTAGAATGTTAAATTTTGTATTTAAAACTAGTTTTTGGAATATTTTAATTTTAAAGTTGATATGATTTACACGACGGAAAAAAAAACAGGTTTGAGGAAATGAAATAATATAAAATAATATAAACATACGTAGTTTAGTAATTTTAGACTTTTGATGTTATAAAATTAATATAAACATACCAAAATAATACATTACTAGTAATTATTAACTATATGAAATAAAAGTGGTACAATTAGATTTGTAACTACTATGCATGTATTGCAATTTTTTAATATGTGGGTATCCATATCCGTGTTCGAGAAAAAAAAGAATGTATTTGTATCCGTATCTGCTTATTTTTTAACATATTATTCGTATCCGTATCCGAAAAATTTGAAAAACCAATATATGTATCCATCGGATGTGAAACTTTATATCCATATTCTAAAAAAGACGGATACGAATATGGATACCGACATATAAACTATATCCATTTGCACCCCAACTTAAGAAACAAGCATTAATTCCTAACTTTTATACCCATCTGGTCGTGAAACCTTAGTTCTCAAATTATCTTCCAAAATTTAGTGATTCCCTTGATTGAAGCCATTATTGTCGAAATGTCTTCCCTTCTTTGTTTAACGTCGATGGAATGCTATCATCTCGGGAGCTTTAAATAAGACACACCATCTAGCAACACCTTCTGCCATTTTCCCGTGCCTGACCTAACATTGTTGTCGAACCAACTCCGAACCAACTCTGGAATAGAAGATGAAGTGTGTAGGAGTGTTGTAGAAGGTGTTTGGAACAATGAGAAGAGTTTGCTTGAAAATCTGGCCAGTTGAAGGCTTGACATGAGGCATGTTAGTGAAACTACTTCTCTTAATCTAACGTTGTCAAAAAAAAGTGAAAACAATCAAAGACAAAAAACGCTCATAAAACATGAAATGCACTAATGTAATTTTGCAATTCGGAAAGTTTACTTACACAAACACAAAGTAATATGACATAAGCAGTCTGTTGATATCTGACGTAACATACGTGATAACACGAAATCACAAGACATATAATATTTTTCAGTGTTTTAAGATTTATAAAATCGATTAATATCCTAACACCGCCCATGATCAGCCTTATCCACAAGCATTATAAATCTGCAAACATCGCGACGAATAATTGGTCACTCATTGATCCAGAGACAATGAAATGTGAATATAACCAACACTTCAAGAAGTCATTCCGAAAAACAATCAAATATCAAAGAGCCTTTTTCCTCCAAAAAGAAAAGGAGTGTTGTCACTCAATAATTCACTCGATAATGGTGCAACAACAAGTCGTTTGGATATGTTCTCTCTCTTTCTTCTTCTTTTTGGGGAATTTGCTTCAAATCATGTGCACAAAGTGCAAGGGGTATGTGGAGACAAGAATAAGAATCTGTGATCTACATACTTATTAGTTATACATTGACAACAACCTAGTTTAAAGCATACCTTTTGGAGTGTGCCATTAACTAACACACAGTTGTTGTTGCTTGGTGTTGGTGACATTATTGGTGAAACAACGGCTCTAAGGTTGAGAAAGAGAGCTTGGTGTTGGTGACATTATTGGTGAAACAACGGCTCTAAGGTTGAGAGAGAGAGAGAGAGAATATTTGACCATCAACATTGTTATCCAAAAGTCTTGCTTTTCTACTAGTAATTTTTCTTTGTTCGTGTTTATATCGATATCGATCATCCATTATTAGTAATTACGTTTGCACATGTGATGTAAACTTGTACACTTTTTTTTTGAGGAATCATTTATCTAGTTTATTCAACTAAACTAGACTTAGGATACAATTTTATTATATATATGATGTATCTGATTTTTTTGGTTGTCGCTATTTTAAGGCTAAAGATATATTAAATGACTTACCGGCCTCCACTTGCACAAACTAATACACCCAGAAAGATATGCTTGGTTTGGATGTGACTCCCAGATATACGTTTCTGGTGGGAAATCAGTGATTAGTAGCATATCATGCATCATAGTCATGTTATATATCCTTAATTTTACCCACACATTATGCTACTTGAGTGTTTGTTGTTATATTTTAGGGATTAAGTAATAAAGAAGAGAATGGAAGAGAAAAATGACTAAAACGTAAGAAGAAAAGACTTAAATGAAGCAAAATTGACCTCTCGGTTATACACAATGACCCATCTATAAGAGGGAATGACCTAAACATAAACCCGAAGGGATGAAATAGCAAACCGAGAAACTCCGCACCATCATGAGGAGTATTTTGACAATTAGATTCAGACTCAGACTCCAATTACCAATTTGGATGAACCCCACGTGACTAATTGAAGCACCAAAGAAGATATCCAAAAATAGATCTAATCCGAGAAAAAGTGACCACCAATTGGCGGCCCAAGACCACCGATTCGTGGTCTGTTTTTCTCAGAATCCAACCCGATTTCACGTGGACATGGGTTATGTGTTTATGTCTATTCCGGGAATGTTTCATTAGTCCAACATCGGGGGATTGTCCCCAGTTTAATATTTTCGTGCCTATAAATAGAGCTCTTCCTTCTCCTTTGTAATCTACACATTGCTTGGTGACTATTATCTCTACTTAGGGTAAGCCTTGGAACAAAACTCAAGTGGAAAAGAATGCTACTTGTAATGTGAGTCATGTAAATAAAATAATTTTTCATAGTTTTGTTTTAATGTTGTCTTTTTTAATGCTTGAATGTTTAGCTTAGTTTATTTTCTTAATCTCAGTATAATTAGTTATAATGTCTTTCTGTCTTAATATAGTTTGTAGCATAATGTGTAGTGAGTAGTTTCACCCTCTTTGGGGTGGAGATTGTTGCTTATACATGTAATGAAGAATATGATGAATGGTATCTTTTGCAATATGTGATGAGTTTGAGTGTATGGTTGTTTATTTAAAAGAGAATACTTAACTTGATGGGTTCTGTCATAATCATTAGGTACTTCCCATTGTTTAGGTTCTTAATAACCAACTTGTTTATGCTCATGTTAATCAACTAAGTTAGTGATTTGGATGATAGGTCTTGTCACAACTATTAGGTACTTCCTATGCATAAAAACATAACCTACACTTATGCCCTATTGAATGCATTCTTCACCACTTTATTTCATGTGTACACACACTCCACCCCTTGGGGGGTTTTATTCCTGAATTTCATCTAGCTTTGATAGCATTTAATTTAGTTTCAATTCCTCTTGTGCCATCATCTCCTTGTTTGTTGCTTGCTAGTTTAGTATAGCTTAGTTTAGTTTAATCAACTTCTTCTCCCCTTTATTTTCCACTTGATTTCCAAAGAATCCTGAGTTGACACACCGCCATATGGATCGACGGTCGTGCACTTGCGGTTAAGCTTTATTGAAACAAGTTATTGGCGTCATTGCCGAGGAGGTGCTCTATCCAGAATCTAGTTTGGACGATTCGAGTTAATTTAATCTTTTTTTAGTTTTGGTTTGTTTCATGACATCACATCATCAGGGGAAGACCGCAGGAGAAATTTGGAGGATTAAGAAGACACTCGGACTGCCAATCAGCAACACAAGACCGGCAATTGGTGGTCTAGTGAGTTATTTCTGACTCCTATTTTCTTGTGTGTTCTTACTTGGAATAGTGTTGTCTGGGAGCCCAACTTAGTATGTTTGAACCTTTAGATTGCTTCCAGATTAATTAATAAACCAATCATTCCCCTTTTTAATCAAGTTGGACCTTAAAACTCAAAGCAAAATATTAAACTAATTGTCTTCTAGGTCATGCATCATTTGTAGACCTTGCACGCACTCGTCTTTTCTTTTATATGCATTCTTGTTGTCGATTGCTGGCATGAGGTACGTGCACTCATTCTCTCATTCAGGTATGGTTAAAGCATGCATTAGTTAGTAAGGTGCATTGGAACAAAAGTGAGGTGAGTGCTTGTTTGGTGATTTGCTTGCTAGCGTAAGGATTCAAAACATCTTTAAGGGGCACCACCTATAGTCTTCAGGATAAGGTGGGTGATTTTGTCAACCCTCCGTTAGCCCCCACAAACCACACTCTAGTAAAGCCTCAATCTAAATCAAGTTTACATTGACCCTTAAGGACCTCAGACGCATTAGGAGAGTGATCTGATCACGACCGTCGTAGCTTGATCGACGTCGCCCACTTTGTTGATAGTAGGAGAGACAAGATCTCCAGATCTTGGCTCACTTGCTGGGCTTTGTGGTCTTTATCGTAGTGGTGTGAGGCGTGTTGAGGCTGTGTGACCTCACAGTTATGTGTCGTCTAGTTGTAAATACCTATAGTGACCTTAGGTTGTTTGAGCAGTGTTTGCTAGATTAGGCTTCTACCATCACCTTTACCCACCCTAGCTTTAAGGATTCTTCCCTTCTCCTTTGAGTCATATTCTTCTGACATTCTTCTACGTTCTAGTCTCATCGCCTTTACACTCTCTATAAGCATTTTAGGGTCGAGTTGAGCACTTTTTGCGAGCTTGACCTTATGGTGGTGAGAGTGGTCGAATCGTGGGTTCTTTGTTTAGATGGGTGGTTACATTGGCGACCATCCATTTCATTGTTAGAACTATGACTTTTCTCCCTGGTATTCTGGACCCATGCATCCTGGGGTGCCTCAAACAAACACCTCGTATGGTTGGGTCAATCTTAATTGTGTGGCTGAGTAGTCTTCAGATTGGGGTACTATGAGAGAGGCACCGACTACTAGACTGTCATCTAGTTATGTCGGATCATATGTTGGTTAGCAAACTGAGACATTACAACAACGTTTGGCCTCTTTCTTGCATGTGGTAGACAACATGAGTGTACTGGTGGCTCTAGTAGTCATACCGTGTGACTGTTATGGGTTGAGTGGTCACGTTATCGGGCTCTTTCAGTTTGATCCTTTGAATCATACGCCTTTGCGTCTAATTCATGAACCTCCCCCATTATTTTGTGCACTTTGTAAGGGGGCACACATGAGTTTTTTGGCCCCACGTGGGGTCATGTTCTCATTCCAATTGCATTGACCCACTTTTGAGGCTTACATTTGATGTCCATTCACAAATGACAATGAGAACCTATTTTCGTACATAGTTATATTTGAACAAAAACAAGAAGACTCCAAGAGTGAGCACAACTTGTTGTGTGTTCCAACCCCTGTGTATTTGGGCTCATTTGTTTCACGTATTTGTCTCCCTTCTTTAGTATTTCACAGGTTTTAAGGGGAATTCGTGTTTGTGTCCATCAACATAACCATGAACTTCTCTTTCCACTTTATGTTGGTGAGATCTTTTCTTTTTCATGCATAAATCCATGTAGTATCATGCTCAAATTCATTGAGAACAATGCATAAAGTAAGTGTGTGTGGGGGTGTTTTACGTGTGTACATAGTCAAGTCTTTCTCATTTTGTTTTGATTTCTTTTATTTGTATTGTTAGGGTCATGTTAGTATACTGCATTTAAAATCGATATATCTGTTTGCCACGATCCCTAGGTGACTTGCCTTTTTTTGCTTTCCTAGTGCTTTAAATTTTCCATTTCTTTCAAAATCTCCATGTGTTTACAAAAGAAAATGTTTTGTGGTTTTTGCATATATTTAGCATGTGCAACACCGTTGAGATGCAAAGTAAAAAAGAAGGTTCCAAAACTGACTTGAACTTGATGCATGATATCTAGTACACCGGCTTAGGTCTTATCTAGTCGTAAGGATGCACCCTTGTTTTTCCTCGAGGGGAGAGTAATCATAGGGTTTCAGTGCTCAAACAAATAAACAACTCCACCATGAACCAAGTGAGTCAAATAATTCGTGTATATTAGTATAAGGAAGTTTGTCGTAGTCAGGGACCTTTTAAACTCCTTTTGTGAAACCTTAAGTGTTGGAGTTTTGGTTCATGTGTAGATAATAAATAAGTGAGTAGGGTGTTCTCTTCTTGCAAGGTTTCCACCATTCGAGAAATTAGGTCCGTGTGAACTTAGTGTCTGGTGCTTTCAAGCCATCTAACTTGGGATGCACCGACCGAACTCTTGTTACACGGGTGGTAGGAATCACCCTATGTGAAGATTTTGGGGAAGGTGTACGTGATAGTGTAAGGCCTTATAGGCAATGATGCACGAAACCTAACCCTGGGAGAATTAAACACCAACTAGTAAAAAACTGATGACAAAAAAAAGATAGTAATGCAAATAAGAACCTCAACGGACTCTACACGTTGTATCATTTGAGGATTTAAGATTGCCCATGTGTTTTACTTATGTCCTTCATTAACTTGCACGAATGATTCATTACGCTAGGTGTGTTGACTAGATACATATATAGAGTCGGCCCGTAGAATTATTGTGTCCAATGATCGACAAAAGTAGGCCCGACAAGTCGAGTTGCTAGGTTGAATAATACATCAATGTTTGGATTTTTTGGGTACATCCGCTAAAAACCCTCAAGAGACACCACTCCTCCTCCTTGGCGACAATGGGGTTTAATGACTTGTTGCACGTGCTAAGTGTAACCGTGATTCCTAAGAAAGTGAGTTAGAATTCCTTTTTTTCTGTACGTTTTTCATTTTTTCCACTGCTAGAAAAAAGGTCTACGACGTCGGATATTAATGGGGTACAACGTCAGGTTGACCGCTCTCCATGACCGACGTGGTACATGGGAGACATTATAAAGGTGTACCCTTTAACGTCGGTCATTACAACCGACGTGGTAGTATGCTCTATAACGTTGATCATAGTTTAACCGTAATCGATGTGAAAAATCGATGCGCACGTGGGCTCCTCAATATCCTACCATGCCGGTCATCTTATATCACCGATTGTGGTAGGGTCTTTAATATATAAAAAATTAAAAATAACCTACAATGTCGGTTGTTTTATAGAACCGACGTAGTAGGGTTGTTAAAATAAAAATAATATCTTACAACGTTGGTGCTGCATAAAGGCCGACGTAGTAGGATCTTTCTTTTTATATGTTTAATTTTATTATTTGTTTGATACCTCTATTTCAGACTCAAACCCTGCAGTATCAATCAAACATTCATATCTATCAAACAAGTAATTCACAATATTCATATCTATCACAACATTCATATCAAACATACAAATCTATCAACATATCAATAGACAAATTCACAACATTTGTATCCATCAAACAAGTAATTAATTCTCACAACATTCATATTAAGTCCAGCAATTACAAAATCATATCCATGAAATGCACAAGATTCGTATCAACATACAAATGGATCTACTTAATACAACATACAATGAACCTTTAGTTTTTATGTGTTCATTTTTTGCTCATAGGATCCTCGATCCATATTCCTTCATGATGATCATCTCGGATAATTAAGTTGTCAACAGTTCTGTCATCATCAAGCGATTTATGTTCAGGTACTCGTGCAAACGATGGAATTTCTCCAATCTCATTAACATATTCTTCAGCCACGATTTGTCATTTTCCTTCTAAAACTACCGACCATTCATTAGCACATGGGTCTTTTACATATTTTTTTGTTTTGAATTGCTTGAGATGCTAGAATGAAAGGATCTTCCTTAAAACCTTCTTTTTTAAGGTTCACCAAAGTAAACCCCAAATCATCGACTTGAACACCATTCTTATTGTCCATCCACTTGCATTTAAATACCGCAACATTGAATTTAGTAAAGTTCAGCTCCCATATTTCTTCAATCTGACCATAATAAAACATATTGGCATATATGGGATTTCTATCTTTCAAACTAGATATGTGCAACGATTCAGCTACCAATGTGACCCCACTATTCTACATTGTGCTTTTCTCGTCCTTCATTTTTGTATAGAAAGAAAAACCTTGATATCATAGCCGTTATAAGATGTCACTGTAGGATTTGGTCTATATGCCAATCATTTCAAATTTTCAAAAACTTTACAGTTGTACACAGTTTCCCTAAACCAATCAGCAAAAGCATTATAGTTAGCATTAATTACTTGTTGATTAGTCCAAGAAGGATATTTTTCCCTAACTATGGTCTTGTGCCCATCCAAATAAGGTTGGACTTCATCAGAATTGCACAACACATAAATACACTTTAAAGAGATCCTCACTTTTTGAACTTATCATCTTCAGGCCACGCGCACCTTTACCTTCAATCCTATCTTCATGTCTATTCTTAGGAAGTCCCACACTCTTAGTATGAGCCAAGTACACATTACAAAACTCAATTACTTCTTGAGCTATGTAACCTTCAACGATACTCGCATCTGGCCTTCATTGATTCTTACAATAATCTTTCAACTCACCCATGTAACACACGAATGGATACATCCACCTAAAAAATACGGGACCCAGTAGCTTAACTTCTCTAACCAAATGAATCACCAAATGAAACATAATGTCAGAAAAAGATGATGGAAAGTACATCTCCAACTAACATATTGTAACAAGGCTTGTCGAATTTGCATTAGATGTTCTTCACCCGCTCAAGAACTTGTCTTGCACTGATTTCTGTAGGAGGTTCTTCAAATTCTTTCTTCTCCTTAAATGCCCTTTTCATTTTACGATACGGATGACTCATAGGAAGAAATTTACGATGACCAAGATACATTGTCTTACTGCCATGCACAAGTTGCAAAGAAAATGTGTTTTCTTCACAAATAGGACATGCTCTGTGCCCTTTCACAAAATAGTCAAACAGATTTCCATATGCAGGGTAGTCATTAATTGTGTAAAATATCATCGTACGCATTGTATTTGATTGTTCACAGTGGGCATCCCACACTTCCTAGCCATCATTCCACAATTTCTTCAAGTCATCAATTAGGGGAGCCAAATACACATCTATGTCATTACCTGGTTGTTTTGGACCAGAAATCATTAAAAACATCATGTATCTTTGTTTGATGCTTAACCATAGAGGTAGATTGTACATCACTAGTAGAACATGCCACGAATTATGAAGGCTACTCAAACTCCCATAAGGATTCATTCCATCAGTACACGGACCAAGTCTTAGATTTCTGGATTCTGGACTGAACACCGGAAAATATGAATCGATCTTCTTCCACTACGGAGAATCAGCAGGATGTCGAAGCATCTGATAATTTGTTTTATCACGATCTGCGTGCCATGTCAGATTCTTTGAATCCACAGAGCAGGCAAATGAACGTTTCAACCTTGGAATGATCAGAAGATATCACAACACCTTCGCAGACGACCCTTGTATTGGTATATCACCACTCACATTTTTCTTTTGTTTATACCTTGATGCATTAAAAACCGGACAACAATACAGATTTTCATATTGGGCCCTATATAATATGCAATCATTAAGGCATGCATGTATTTTCCTGTGTTGCATACCCATTGGACACAACTTGTTTGCCTCATATATACGGTTTGGAAGTTCATTATTTTCTAGAAGAATTTCTTTTAAATTAAGTAATACAATAAAACTGACATCACTCCAACCATTGGAGGATTTGAAGGTATATAACCGTAACACTGCAGACAATCTACTGAAATGATTGCAACCCGGATATAAAGGGTTTTCATTGTCTGACAACAAATTACTAAGTACTTGTGGTTTATCATCAAACTTTTCAGCAACATCTCGAATCATATCCTATAACCACATCATCATTAACATCTTTCTGTGAAGGACCATCACTTTCTTTACGTATTTCATTCTCATTGTGGCATATCCAACACGTATAACCTTCATCAAAACCTTTTTTCAAACAAATGAGTCTTGATTTCTTTTACATCTCTTAAGAACATGTTAAGACACTTCCTACACGGACAGAAGACCTTTCTTTCATTTCTAAAATGGATATTATTTTGTGCAAACTCTAGGAATTGATCAACTCCGTACTCATACACATCACTCAATCGACTTGTAAAAATCCAAATTCGATTCATTTTTATCTGCACAAAAAAAAAACAATGTGATATAAAATGAACATAATATACAGTAATTTTAAAGTAACACAAAATTAACCAAATCCAAAATCACCAGCAGAGATGTTATATTCTTAGATCAATTAACAATTCAGCCAAAAACAAAATTAAAATCAGCTTTCTACTAGTATAGTAGCATGCATTCAAAGACATTTTACTAAAAACTCAACTATCAATCAATCATAGGAAAATAAGATAAATTACGCAAAATAAAATCTAATCCACATAAAGATCCAATACATTTGACTTTGACACGGGCGAGATAAGTAGTTAGATCCACACGAAACACTTAAAAATCAGATCATTAGACCGAAGCGACGCGTCTAAAGATGGAATCTTTGATTTGGTGATTGAATGCGTCTACATATCCAGTTAAGTGGAAACATAAAATGAAAAAGAACTCTTGACAATAAAGAGAAAATTTTCTCTTCTTACAATATCAACCAAACAAGAGAAGCAAAAAATCGTGTAAAAGAGGGACCTTGTTCGAGTTAATGTGATCATGAAGAGGATAGATCGGAGTCTGGCTGCGGTGGGACTGTTGTGTGCTCGGAGGTACTGCGGTGGGTTTAGAGGCTGCGGTGAGCTCGGAGATGGTGCAGTGGGCTGCAGTGAGGTGTTATGGGGTTTACGTCTGAGGGGTTGGCTACTAGGGTTACTGGTCGCACTAAAAAATACCCATTATGACGTCGGATATGGAGTAAATCCAACGTGGTGGTCCATTATAATTTTGGGTCGAACAATTGGATAAATTGGATGTGAGTTACATTTTCAATGTAGGGGATTGAGTCTGAATTAAAACCATCAAACCCAAACATATCCAACGTCGTAGACCCATTATCGAATTTAGGGTTTGATGGTTTTAATTCAGACTCAATCCCCTGCATTGAAAATGTAACTCACATCCAATTTATCCAACTGTTCGACATCAAATTTATAATGGATCTACCAAGTCGAATTGATAATGGGTCTACCAAGTCACACTGCTGAGATGTTTGATTGATCGTTTTATTTAAACCGCAAGTGCATGGCCGCGTTGAAGCGGTGACAAATACGGGTCGTCCACGGGGAGGTGTGTCGACGTTTGGTTTGTGCGAAGGCGAGTGGTAAAAAAAGGAGAGAAAGGTTGATTACACTAACTACACTAGAATGCAAAAGGAAATGAAAGATAAGCAATAAAAACTAAACCCTATAGGGGGTAGAGAAATAATGTGAATATAAAGATGTGTGTGTTCAATTAAGCTCCTCACAACATGTAGTGCATGAAATCATAAAACTACATCCAACTTTGCCTCCACATGAATTAAGATAAGACTACATCATTAAAACATACAAGACAATAATTGGAATGAAGCTAAATGAACTCATGTATAAAGACTAGACCCTACTATGCCTCCACATGAATTAAGATAACCCAATATCATTAAAACATACAAGACATTAACCAAGGTAAAGGCAACAAGAGTACATACACTACAACTTGTGTTTCCAATATTAACTTCATCCATATCATAACTTTATCATTCCCCATAAAATAGGTCCACTAATCATAGCATAAGCTAAGCTTCATTCAAGAGCATTAGCATGTCAAAGATAAGAGTGAAAACCCATTAGATGGTTATGGAAATCATATAAAGCTCAAGGGATAAAGATAACACACACTTAATACACTACATGATTATATCACATATTTCTCCACCCCCAAATGGGGATGGAACTACTCACATATATTTAAACTAACTACTCTAACAAAATGAAGCATTATACTGAAATGAAACTACACTAATCAAACAAGAAATATGAAAGAAGCATAAAACAAAACAAACAAATAAGCATGCATATGAAAGGAAATGAAACTAAGAGAGAAACAACACAATTAAAGGAAAAAACATCTATTATTAACTCACTCAATACAAGCAGCCCTTCCTCCACCAGAGTTTTGCTTCAAGGCTTCACTCTTAGTAGGGAAGATGGCCACCAAAGAGGGAGATGGATACAATGGAAGGTGAAGAGTTCTATTTATAGCCAAAGAAAAAGGCAATCCGGGACAATCCCCCGATGTGGGACTAAACAGATAACAAAAATAGCCTAAACATCCTCTAATACATGTGCTGGAGAAATTTGGGCGGATCCAGAGTGATCTGGGCCGCCAATTAGCTATCCCAGACCGCCAATTGGCGGTCCATAAACTTTGGATCGAGTTGG
This sequence comes from Triglochin maritima, assembly GCA_963682175.1. Classification (NCBI taxonomy): domain Eukaryota; kingdom Viridiplantae; phylum Streptophyta; class Magnoliopsida; order Alismatales; family Juncaginaceae; genus Triglochin; species Triglochin maritima. The sequence goes on from OY821781.1 coordinate 36,547,613, forward strand.
AATTTGTTGTGGGCTTTTCTTGGTATATTTTCTGGTCTTGGATTCATTTACTTGGTTTGTTGGAGCTCCGACCCGAATCGAATTGCTAAAATACTCCCCATGATGGTGTGGAGTATTCAATTTTGTTCTTAGGTCCTTCTGTCTTACATTCAGGTCCTTCTCCCTTGCATCTTAGTCCCCAGATCTCACAATTCAGTCCTTTTTCCCAGCTTTTGGGTCCTTTTATGCTTCATCTCTTCAAACCTATTTATTCCTGAAAACTAAACATAAAACTCGTCACGTAGCATTGCTTATGTGTAAGATAATGGATATAAGATACAAATATAAGCATGAAATGATGTCAATCAAATACCCCCACACCTATGTTTTTACTAGTCCCGAGCAAAACAAAGAAAGATAAAAACAAACGAGAAACAAGAAATCCTAACTCACTTTTGTAGGAATCACGGTTGCACTTAGCACGTGCAACAAGCCGTTAAACCTCCTTGTTGCCAAGGAGGAGGAGTGTTGTCTCCTAAGGGTTTTCAGCGGATATACCCACAAAATCCGAACAAGATGCATTATTCAATCTAGACACTCGACTCGTTGGACAAATTTTGTCGATCAATGGACGCGGTAATCCTACGGGCCGACTCTATATAAATAATCAGTCCACACACCTAGCCTAATGAATCATTAGTGTAAGTTAAATAAGGAATTAAGTGAAAGATATGGACAACCTCAACATCCTCAAGTGATACAAAGTGTAAGGTCCATTAAGGTTCTTATTTGACTCTTTTTTTGTTTTTGTTTCTTTTCTCAAAAAAATTTCTTCTTTTTATTAGTTCGAGCTTCATTCTCCCAGGGTCAGGTTTCGTGCATCATTGCTCATGAGGACTTACACTATCATGTACACCTTTCCCCAAATCTCCACATAGGGCAATCCCTACCAGCCGTGTAACGAGAGTTCGGTCGGCGCATCCCAAGTCAGATGACTCGAAAGCACCAGGCACAAAGTCCCCTCAGACCTACTTTCCCGAGTGATGGGAGCCATGCGAGAAGAGAGAACACCTATTCACTTATTTCTTATCTACACATGAACCAAAACCCCTACACTTAATGTCTCACAACAAGATTTAAAGGGTCCTTGACAACAACAAACTTCCCTAAGTTAACAGACATGAATTATTGGCTCATTAGGTTCAGGGTGGACTTCTTTAAATGTTTGAGCACTGAAACCATATGATTACTCATCCCCAAGGGAAAATTGGGGTGCATCCTAACGACTCAATAAATCCTAAAACCACTGTACTAGATATCATAATGCATCAAGTTCAAGACAATTTTGGGAGCTTTCTTTTTACGTTGCCTCTCAACGGTTTTGCACATGCTAAACACACACAAAACCCACAAAACATTTTCTTTCGCAAACACATGAAGATTTGGAAAGAAATGTGAAAATTTTGAAGCACTAGGCAGGCAAAAGAAGACAAGTCACCTAAGGATCATGGCAAGCAGATATATCGATATTAAATGCAGCACACTAACATGACCCTAATAATGCACACAAAAGAAAATAAAATCAAAGGAAAAAGACGCAACTATGTACACACGTAAAATAGCCCCCCCACACCTACTTCATGCATTGTCCTCAATGAATGTGAGCAAAATACTACATGGATTTATGCATGAAAAAGGAGAGATCTCACCAACATGAAGTACAAAGGGAAGTTCAAGGTCATGTTGATGGACACAAACCCGAATTCCCTCAAAACCTGAGATGCAAAGGAAGGGATACAAATACGTGAAAGAAATGGGGCCCAAATACTCAAGGGTTGGAGCCCACAACAATCGATGCTCACTGAAGGAGTCTTTTATTGTACTTTTCTTTTTATTTATAACTATGTACAAAAATGGGCTCCAATCTTCATATGTCAATGGACATCAAATGGGAACCCGCCATCTCTCGAGCCAAAAATGCACATGCATGAGCTCGCGACATACAAATCAGAATTGCTTGACCACCTGATACCCTTATAAGCGTTGTGGTCATTTGATGCCTCTTGAGAGTGAGCAAGATAGGAGGCATAAATGAGAGGTGAACCTCTATCAGGTTGAAGGGTATCAGCCTATCAGTGGTTGATTCTGAACCCACATGGGGTCCTCAACAGATACAGAATGAAGATCATGTGGCCCAGAGGCCATAAAAATGGTATCTTGGGGCTCAAGGGCCACGTGATCAAAAGGATGTGGCTCAAGGGCCACAAGATCAGAAGAATGTGGCTCAAGGGCCACAAGATCAAAAGGATGTGGCTCAAGGGCCACAAGATCAAAAGGAGGTGGCACTGAGGCTACATGATCAGAACATAAGGCACCTTCTTGTGCCAGCCCAGGTGAAACATCTTCACCACCTTCAGGATCTCCATCGAACAATTCTCTGAAGTACTTGAAGGTGCCATCAACTTCAATTTCATCCAAATGCAGGATAAGGTTGACCCCAACAGGGTCATTGAAGGTACCTGGCTTCTTGCCGATGGTGAAGATGTTGAAATCAGCGCATTGACTACCATAAGTCAAGCGCATCAGACCATTGTGACAATTGATCAATGCATTGGAAGTCGCAAGGAATGGTCACCCCAGAATGACAGGAATTTGTCCAAGTGGGTTTGGCACAGGTTCAGTATCCAAGACAAAGAAGTCGACTAGATAAATGAACTCTCCCACTTTGATTAGCACATCTTCCACCACACCCCTTGGTTTCTTCATAAACCTATCAGCCAATTGAAGAGTGGTTTTTTTTGTTTGAGGTCTCCAAGACCGAGGTGGACGTAGACAGAATATGGCAGAAGATTAACAGATGCACCAAGGTCCAATAAGGCTCGATATATGGACACATCACCAATCACACAAGAGATAGTAGGACAGCCAGGGTCCTTGTACTTGACTTGCATGGGTTGTGCCAACAAAGAACTCACGTTAGCCGCAAGAAAAGCTTTCTTTGGAACATGAGTTTTTCTCTTCTTGGTGCATAAGTCCTTGAGAACCTTGGCATAAGGTGGCATTTGCTGAATCACCTCCAATAGAGGTATGTTCACCTTAACTTGCCGAAACATCTCAAGCATCTTGTCATGCTGATCAGAGGTTTTCTTTTAAAGGCGCTCAGGGAATGACGCCTTCGGGGCATAAGGGTGTGAAGGAACATCAGAATTCTGGTCCAAAGAAGCATGAGTGGGGACCTCAGAATTTGATTCCTTTGACACAAAAGAAGACAAGGGGACCTCAGGTTTGGCCCCATTGTCGAAGGAAATGTAGAAGGAACCTCAGGATCATGCTCCTTCCTGGAAGTATTGGTGGAGGGAACCTCAGGATCCGGCTCCCACAGAGATGCAAGTATTACCACAGGTCTGGTGACACCAAGAGATAGTGATGACAAGGAAGGCACCCCAATGTGGTTATCCACCTCCTTACCAGTCCTCAAAGTATGAATCACATTAATGTAATGGGTCGGTTCAGAAGTATCATAAGGTACATGTGGCCTTCCTTGAGAATGGGTACCCCGAGGATTCACCTCAGGTTGACTCGGGAACTGACCATTCTCACGTTCATGGAATTGATGAGCCAACTGGCTAACTTGCAATTCCAAAGCCTTGGCTGTACTTTGCAATGCTTGAAGGGTCGGATCCCAAGAAGGGTCCTTGGGGTCAACCCGCTGGGGTGGTGGAGTCTGGTTAGAATAACCTGATGATGAGGCATGAGGAGATTGGTAATTATGGTTCTGAGACCTTCGATGTGGAGGTTGGTAGGTCGTCGATGGGCGTGGAGGTTGATAAGGTGGAGGTTGAGGTTGAGCGTGCGAGCTCTGACCGTTACCCCCACTAGGCCCCTAAGAGAAGTTAGGATGGTTACGCCATCCCGGGTTGTAGGAGTGACTGTACGGCTCGTTACGGGGCCTCTGTTGATACATCGTATTTGCATGTTCAGTATCCCTTGGAGCGTAAGCGCATTCCAAGTCATCATGGCCCGTAAGTCCACACCTACCATACCCGGGAGTAGCGACCTGAGCTACAGGAGCTCGCTCCAACTCTAAACTCTCAATCCTACGCATGAGAGCAGCCATTTTCGCCTCAGACGCGATCGATGACTCAACTTGATAAGATCCAGCTCGACCAGAAGACCGGGCGGCTGATGGCTCTATCATGGTGTCCCACTCAAAGGTGCGTTCAGCCATTAACTCAAAAATGTCCCATGCCTCATCGATGGGTTTCATTTGGAAGTCACCCTGACACATCGACTCCAACAATGTGCGGGTGTTGTAGTTGAGGCCCTCATAAACAATTTGGCACAGCTGCCATAGCTCAAATCCATGATGAGGGCACTGTTGGAGAAGGTCTGTGAACCTCTCAAGGAAACCATGAAAAGATTCGGTCTCAGTCTGATACATTTGATGTATCTGGTGTCGTATCTGCTGAGTTTTCCTTTGAGGGAAAAATCTCTTCAGAAATACGGTCACGAAGTCATCCCAAGACCGAATAGAGCTCGCCGGGAGGCTGTACATCCATTTCTTTGCGTTATCCTTCAACGCGAAAGAAATCATCCTCAACCGGACTGAATCCTCGTCAAGTTGTTGAAGCTTGAACATGGAGCATACTTCCTCGAATTCGCGTAAAAAAATATACGGATCCTCCTTATTGGCAGTAAAGGTTGGAAGCATGCTCACATATTGAGGTTTCAGCTCATAGTTGTTCCCGCGAGCAGCGGGAAGAACTATGCAAGAAGGTTGCGCGGCCCGAACAGGATGGGTCCGCTCCCACAAAGTCATCGGTCTATCCTGTTGAGCTAAAGGTGGTGGTGCACCAAGAACTCGATCCTGACCGAATCTCCCTTCCTCTCGAGTCAGAGGAGGAGGAGAAGGAGGTCTATGTGGTGGTGGGAACGGACCGAGGTAATCCATGTATGGAACCCGATCTCCCTCGCCACCACGAGACGACTCGGCCTCTTGCTCCAAAGGAGCACGAGGCGGAGATGGTTGATCACCAAGACCGTCCATCTCAGAAATATGCACTCTCTCTAGTCGAGCGCTCTCACCAGAACAAGCCCAACCTCGCATAAAAATGCTTGACTCGACTTTAAACAACACACAACAGAAGGTGTACTCAGAGCAGGAAACTACACGTAGAGAATAGATGAGGAGAGGACTCAGATGAGGAGGGAAGAATCCTTAGATCTAACGTGGGTAATGGGATCAGGTAGAAGCCTAACTAGCAAGCACGGCTTAAACAAGTTAAGCTCTGGGTCATTTGGTTAGACGACGCCTAACTTCGACGTCACTAGCCTCGACACGCCTCACCTCCCTACAACGAGGACCACAATGCCCAACAAGTGATACCAGATCCGGAGATCCAGTACCTCCTACTATCGACAAGGTAGGCAACGCCGATCAGGTCATGACGGTCTCAACTAGATTACTCTCTTAGTGCGTCTGCAATCCTTAGGGCCAATGTCTACTTGCTTTTAGTTAAGGCTTGATTAAGAGTGATTTTTGGGGCTAAGGAAAGGGTGATGAAATCCCCCACCTTATCTTTTATGGGACAACCCCTCGTTAGTAGCGTTTTGATCCTAAATCTAGCAATCAATCGCTCCAATCAAATGCTCAACTCACTCTTGTCCTGATGCAATTCCTACTAACTAATGCATGGGCATACAAGATGCATGAATGAGTGTAGGAAATGCGTACCTCATGTCAGCGCTCGACAACTGAAAATAAAGCTAAAAGAAAAGACAACTATATGCCTAAGTCAAGTACATGATGCGTGACCTAAACAAGTAAGAACGTCTAGTCTTTTGCTTTGGATTTTAAGGCCAAGTTGATTAATGGAGGAGTGATTAATGATCTGGGAGCAAACTAGAAGTCACATCATGCAAAATAACGCTCCCAGATAATGAAAATGAAGCAAACAACTACCAGAAGAAAAATGGAAGCAAGAAGACCTCACCAGGCCGCCAATTGGCGGTCTTAGATCACTGATTGGCGGTCCCTTTTGATGTTTAGGTGCTCCAACTCGTCCAGTAGCCTCCTCGTGAGCTCTAGGATCCCTGAATCTAAGAAAAACTGGAAATAAAAAATTAAAAACCACTCGAATCGTCCAAACCAAGGTCTGGACAGAGCACCTCCCCGGCAACGGCGCCAAAAAAACTTGATTGGTCGTTTTATTTAAACCGCAAGTGCACAACCGCGTTGAAGCGGTGGCAAATATGGGTCGTCCACTGGGAGGTGTGTCGACGTTTGGTTTGTGCGAAGGCGAGTGGTAAAAAAGGAGAGAAAGGTTGATTACACTAACTACACTAGAATTCAAAAGGAAATGAAAGATAAGCAATAAAAACTAAACCCCATAGGGGGTAGAGAAATAATGTGAATATAAAGATGTGTGTGTGTGTGTTCAATTAAGCGCCTCACAACATGTAGTGCATGAAATCATAAAACTACATCCAACTTTGTCTCCACATGAATCAAGATAGGACTACATCATTAAAACATACAAGACAATAATTTGAATGAAGCTAAATGAACTCATGTATAAAGACTAGACCCTACTATGCCTCCACATGAATTAAGATAACCCAATATCATTAAAACATACAAGACATTAACCAAGGTAAAGGCAACAAGAGTACATACACTACAACTTGTGTTTCCAATATTAACTTCATCCATATCCTAACCTTATCATTCCCCATAAAATAGGTCCACTAATCAAAGCATAAGCTAAGCTTCATTCAAGAGCATTAGCATATCAAAGATAAGAGTGAAAACTCATTAGATGGTTATGGAAATCATATAAAGCTCAAGGGATAAAGATAACACACACTTAATACACTACATGATTATATCACATATTTCTCCACCCCCAAATGGGGATGGAACTACTCACATATATTTAAACTAACTACTCTAACAAAATGAAGCATTATACTGAAATAAAACTACACTAATCAAACAAGAAATATTAAAGAAGCATAAAACAAAACAAACAAGCAAGCAAGCATATGAAAGGAAATGAAACTAAGAGAGAAACAACACAATTAAATGAAAAACATCTATTATTAACTCACTCAATACAAGCAGCCCTTCCTCCACCAGAGTTTTGCTTCAAGGCTTCACTCTTAGTAGGGAAGATAGCCACCAAAGAGGGAGATGGATACAATGGAAGGTGAAGAGTTCTATTTATAGCCAAAGAAAATGGTAATCCGGGACAATCCCCCGATGTGGGACTAAACAGATACCAAAAATAGCCTAAACATCATCTAATACATGTACTGGAGAAATTTGGGCGGATCCAGAGTGATCTGGGCCGCCAATTAGCTGTCCCAGACCGCCAATTGGCGGTCCATAAACTTTGGATCGAGTTGGAATTTGTTGTGGGCTTTTCTTGGTATATTTTCTGGTCTTGGATTCATTTATTTGGTTTGTTGGAGCTCCGACCCGAATCGAATTGCTAAAATACTCCCCATGATGGTGTGGAGTATTCTATTTTGCTCTTAGGTCCTTCTGTCTTACATTCAGGTCCTTCTCCCTTGCATCTTAGTCCCCAGATCTCACAATTCAGTCCTTTTTCCCAGCTTTTGGGTCCTCTTATGCTTCATCTCTTCAAACCTATTTATTCCTGAAAACTAAACATAAAACTCGTCACGTAGCATTGCTTAGGTGTAAGATAATGGATATAAGATACAAATATAAGCATGAAATGATGTCAATCAATGTTGTTTATACATGTAGAAGCGTTCATAGAAAGTTCATCTTACACAAAATTAATTTTAAATTTTATTATTAATTAATAACCATATATGTACACAAAACATAAAAATTAAAGTTAACTTACAATATTGGAGGCAACTAGTTCAGACTCTTCATTAATGTAACAACCTTCCAAAGTAATACGCTCTCGCTTCTACTTTTCTTCTCTAGATATCGGAGATGGAGACGACAAATTACTTTCCTGCTCTTCACTCATACCCACTTCCACAGATTCTTTTTTTGGAAATTTTTTCCGTCATCATAGACCCCTCAAGTTTTCGGTAACCCCATCTGGACAATCTATGTTGAAACTTGTTACTAGATTGTCGTTTCTGGTTCTACTCTCATATTTCCTAAAAAATAATATTATGGATTAATTAACAAAATAAAAATTATAAATTCTACATATAAAAAGATTGAGTATATAATACCATAAATTATGGAGAAAGTCTGGTTCTTTTGAACTCAGCCAATGTCGGCGGTGAAATGAAACTGTAAGTAGCACAAGGGTCACAATTCTTATATTCCGCAAAGATAAACATGTACGTTAGCTTTCTTTTAAAGTCTTTCCACCAGTTACTAACATAGGAAATCAACTTCGTCTTCAACACTTTAGTGGATTCAAAAATTGAATTTGGCGTACAACCAAAAAAACACTTGAAAATTAGAATCAATAAGAGAGGAAATTTTAAATAAAACTAATAAACAAAGACATACCATTATATCTTTCCAAATTTGTTCTTTCAGAGAAGAATCAACTTGTGTCAAAGTTTCAATACAAATATCAACCTTGGTTCTAGCAACAGTACCCAAATAACTTGGCCAATAAATTTTATTCTCTCTGATAGGCTCTAAGAGACGATCAAAGTCCAAAGGCAATAGACCTTCACATTTTGCTTTTTGTTGAAACTCTAACGTAAGAGTTGCTCACTGTGGAGGAACCGAAGTTGAGGTTTCATCGTCATTTTGGGGTGGTTTTTCTTGCTGGGAGCCATTAACCTGAAGGAAGAATAATAAAAACTTATGGTATGACTTCTTGATCCAACGTTGGAGCCATTTTGAATATGGTTACTCCGACAGAATGAATCTCAGTCAAAACCAATCAGAATTCAGATAAAACCAATTAGATTTTGGGTCGGGTGTTTTTTCGAATACCCTACCACGTCGGATAAATTATGCACCAACATGGAAGACCCCATACAATGTCGGATAAATTTAACACCGACGTGGGAGACCCCTACAATGTCAGCTAAATTGAACACCAACGTGGAAGAGATAAACCAAAAATGCAAAACTCGTAATGCATTTCCATATGTATGTTTATAGCCAAATAACTTGACATGAAAGAATTTTTGAGCAAACAAACATTTTTCCAACCAACCAACAAAAGAAATATTGCCGAAAGACCCTACCAAAGAAAAACAATAAACAAAGAAATGTTGTTGTCAAAGACTTAGACTTCGGTGTTGGCGGAGGGAGAGCGCGTTTGAGGGAATTAAGGGAAGAGGAATGCTCGGGAAGTAAAGATAGGTCACGCGAGTAAGTGAAGTGGAATGCTCTGGTCGGCAAGACGAAGGGTTTAGTGTTTCTTGAAGCATGGGTTTGGGAATATGAAAACCCTACCACGTCGGATTACACTACCACGTCAGATTAGTTATTAACCGACTTGATAGGGTGCCCTACCACGTCGGTCTACTGGGTCGACATGGTAGGGTATGAATTATTTAAAAAAATCATAAACGAACCCTTCCACGTCAGTCTGTGTAAACGCCGACGTAGAAGACCCCCTACCATGTCGGTTTCTAAGACCGACGTGGTAGGATGTTGGAAAATGGATCATTCCACGTTGGCCTGTTAATAGCCGATGTGGTAAACTCTCTGCCATGTTGGTTTAGTAATGTCTAGCGTGCTAGGGTTGACGTGGTAGTCCAACTTTTCAATAGTGTTCATTTTTTCTCTTACTTTGTTTTGCTTGGGACTAGCAAAAGGTAAGTGTGGGGGTATTTGATTAGAAGCATGTCATGCATCATATTCATGCTATATATCCTTAATTGTAATCACATATTATGCTACTTGAGAGTTTGTTGTTATATTTTAGGTATTAGGTAATAAAGAAGAGAATGGAAGAGAAAAATGACTAAAACGTAAGACGAAAAGACTTAAATGATGAAAAATGTACCTCTCGGTCAAACATACGAACCCATCTGTAAGAGGGAAGGACATGTACATAAGCCCGAAGGGACCAAATAGTAAACCGAGAAACTCTGCACCATCATGAGGAATATTTTGGCAATTAGATTCGGCCCAGACTCCAATTGCCAATCCAGTCCACCCCACGTCACTAATTGAAGCACTAAAGAACATATCCAAAAAGGGATCCGATCCAAGAAAAAGTGACCGCCAATTGGCGGCCCAATTGGATATGGGTTATGTGTTTATGTCTATTCCGGGAATGGCATACACCCACATCGGGAGATTGTCCCGGTTTCATTTTTTCATGCCTATAAATAGAACTCTTCTTCCTCCCTTGTTATCTACCCATTGTTTGGTGGTAATTCTCTCTACTTAGAGTGAGTCTTGGAACAAAACTCAAGTGGAGAAGAATACTACTTGTAATGTAAGTCGTGTAAATAAAAAAAATCATAGCTTTGTTTAATGTTGTGTTTTATAATGCCTACATGTTTAGCTTAGTTTGTTTTCTTATTCTTAGTATAATTATTTATTTTGTCTTTCAGTCTTAATATAGTTTGTAGCTTAATGGGTAGTGAGTAGTTCCACCCCCTTTGGGGTGGAGATGTTGTTTATACATGTAATGAAGAATGAGATGAATGCTATCTTGTACAATATGTGATGAATTTGAGTGTATGCTTGTTTGTTTAAAAGAGAATACTTAACTTATTGGGTTCTGCCATAATCATTAGGTACTTCCCACTGTTTAGGTTTTTAATAACCAACTTGTTTATGCTCATGTTAATCAACTAAGTTAGTGATTTGGATGATAGGTCTTGTCACAACCATTAGGTACGTCCTATGCATAAAAGCAGAACCTACACTTATGCCATATTGAATGCATTCTTCACCACTTTATTTCATGTGTACACACACTCCAACCCTTTGGAGGTTTTTATTCCTGAAATTCATCTAGCTTTGATAGCCTTTAGTTTAGTTTCAATTCCTCTCGTGCCATCATCTCATTATTGTTGCTTGCTAGTTTAGTGTATCTTAGTTTAATTTAATCAACCTCTTCCCCCCTTTATTTTCCACTTGATTTCCGAAAAATCCAGAGTTGATACACCTCCCTATGGATCGACTAGTACTTGCCCCTTCTTCACCGATGACCGTGCACTTGCGGTTGAGCTTTATTGAAACAATTGGCTTCTGGGAATGTGGATCCCGGAGCAACTTCTTCCTTAGAGGTTGAGAGTTGTTTGGATGGGGAGAAGGCTTGTGGGAGTCTCAGATGTCTTGTCAAATTAAATTCCCAAATTACACACAGACTTTGATAAAATAAAAGGTATATGCTTGAATCAACATGAGTAAAATCGTCACAAAAATCCATTAAGTGGAGGAGCTGCCAGAAACTCCTCCGATGAGCTTCTCTATCTCAATAGAAAACATGTCTCAATTGTCGGGTTGGGAGCCCAACTCCTGGGGATTCATCCCCATGTTTGGATGCACCCCAGATACTGTAGCAGCTCCCATGCCTCCTAGAAGGTGGGCACCGTGACATCCAAACAGACCCTATAGTCTCATTTGATACAATTTGCCATAATATATGATATATCATTTTGTTATGAGTAATATGTGCATGCATCAAAAACCTCATTTTTTATTCTAAAACGTCAATTTTTTCAATATTCACAATTAAACCCTTCAATACGATGCAATTATGTCAAATATAATCCACTTTATGCTGCTATATACAATTTATAAAATGCGATATTGTCACGCCTCAATCTTTAGTCCCATAGTAGTAGTAGTTGGTCCATGACCAACATGCTGGTGCGCATGCAAATTAAGATTGAAATAATTTATTATATTAAAATAAAAATTAATTATAAAATTGAAATTATGTATGCATAGATGTCTTTAATTACTTTTATAATTATAAAGTAATATTAAGTAAGAACTAATAGATAGTATTGAAATTTTGATCCAAAGATAATACTAAATTACTAATTAAATCACCTATAAATAACTTGTCATCATAAAAAAGGTCAGGACAAGCACGTCCTAGCCGTCCATGGAGGGAGCAAGAAGATCACCAAAGGTAAATGCAAAAACAAATTGGCCAAAAAGGTGTTAAAAGGGAATGGAGTAGGAAGGGCTCATGCGAGTGCCTCAAGGCAGAACTCTTCAAAATCTCCGACTCCTAATATGGAGTGTTACCACTGTGGTGGGAACACTACAACATTTTTACCCTTTAGCCACGGAAAATATCTGTGGCTGTAACTAAGTGTCTGTCGCAATGGACCAACCACCACGGATTTTTTCGTGGCTAATACGACGGTCACTGTAGATCTTCAGCCACGGATATTATTGTGACGAAAAAATACCGATGTTGCTTCCTTTTTGGCAGGAGAAGTGAGCGCGAAAATATATATCAGCCACGGATTTTATCCGTGGCTGATATGGTAACTATAGTAACAGCCACGGAATATTTCCGTCACTATTGGTCCTCTGTTAATGACCAATAGCCACAGAACTTTTCCATGGTTGTAGCTAAGTTTCATTCCAGACATAAACGCAGCCCATTTTTTTGATATTATTCATTTCAAATCCTGTTTCAAATAATAGATTGTAAAATAGATGCATACAAGAAACACATTGTATATCCATCATCCCACAAACACATGCATACAAGAAATTCATTGTCAATTACAATCATGCATACTATTCATTGAAATTAATAAGCAAAGTTCAACAAAATATTTAAGTTACTAGTCAAAGTAAATAACAAGTGTTTTAAGACTCAAGTAAAGGAAACAAACTTATACATCTCCCCCAACTCCCCATCCATTCCTAGTAGTCATTGGAGAAGATTCATCTTGCACTCCATCTTCATTCTGAGTATAACTATCTATAAACAAGTTTTTATATTTACCATGTCACTTAAGTTGAAGCCAAATCTTCTCGACATTTGGAGGAAAAATTGATCATGTTGAGCACATCGAGCTTCATTAAGGCTCATCCTTTCTTTCATCTCGGCTATTATTTGTCGTTGTTCGGCTATTGTTTCTCGTTGCTCGGCTATTATTTCTCGCTCACTTCCTATGGCTTCCATTCTCTGGTTGATTCCGACTTCGACTCGAACATTTATCTCTTCAGCACTTGAAGCACCTCTACAACCAAATATGTCGGTAGGAGTAACGAGAGCGCCTACTGCTCGAACACGGCCGTGTTCGTCATTACCCATTACTTTTGCAAGGGCGTCGTGTCTACCGGTACTAACCATAGAACCAGAATCTCTGATATTTGTTTCCTCTTATCTCAGTTTACTCTACACATACATTCATCATTGTAATAAAAAAGAATTTGACATACAACAAGAAGAAGTAAGCTTAAAAAACTATATTATCACCTTAATCTCCACTGAAGCAGGATCTTTGTCAGAATGCAACAAACACCACATCTGTGCTCAAGTTGGAGGTGGGTCTTCTGGATTCGCTTTTCTCTACAAAATGCATACCATAACAAACAGACTAACTTTGACTAAGGTACTAGGGACTACATATCTTATATATCTTATATGTAGTCTAATCAGATTTGAAATGACGCAATCTGAAAGTGGAATAGTTTCAAACCGACAAAGTCCAAGAGACAATGAAAATGGGTCATTTTCTTGTAAACCCCTGTAAATTTGGATTTTTTTCTTCCATATGAATATGACCAATATGGCATTATGGCAACATACTTTCATTTTTTTATTTTACACTAAAAATCAGTAAACCACGGTTAATGTTGCACTAGATTAAGTATGTTTCTGTTGTCAGTGCTATTAGAAAAAAAATTCATGTGGAGGGAAGGGTACCACACAACTTCAATGATAAACCATGATAAGCTACTTTTCACGATACTTTATGTGTAATTGTGTCTATATGTGCTAGGAAAACCAACTTAAGATGAATAAGCAAGTTATTTAGATGGCTAAAGTTACCGTGGATCATATTGCTTGCACTATGAAACGTCAAATAAGCTAATAAAACACTATTCTGAGTAGCAAGCAAAAGAGTTGGTGGAGAGAGATAACAAGAACGGAGCAAAAGTAAGATCTTAGATTACAGATATGTCTTGCAAAATTAAACCAAAACCTTTTGTAGGTGGCTGAAGTTGATCAAACAACACAAGCATAAAAATTTAAATGCGTTTTATTTCCTTACTATAAAGTTATACAATTAGGGTCTTTTTCCATATAAATGTGTTATTTATGAAACTTTAGCGCAAGCCCAAATTGACTACAATGTCAAGTTATTATTCTGTTCTTTTTCTATGCTTCTTCATTTTGAACTTGTGGGCTCCAACTAGATGTTGTACACTGAAAAGGAGACATAATATAGATGTTTTTAAGGCTTTTTTTGGTTTCATCAAGCCAATAGAGAGGAAGCTAAATTAATCTAAGTATGATTTACTGTTGACAGATTTACAAAATGTTGACAGATTAATCTAAATTAGAGAAATTAGCTTCCAAAAATGCTTCTCAAGGCATGATAAACAGAATGAGCATAAATTTAGCATGTGTGCCTTGGGTATTCTGTTGTTTATGTGTGTGCATTTTTTATTTTTTTTGAAAAACAATCTGAATTGGTCAAGTAAAGGACTTGGAGAAGCACAAAATTGGTCTGAAGGAGAAAAACAAAAAAGGTCATGACATTACTCAATACTATGTTGACAAAATCAAGTTTACTTTGATTTTCTCTACATACAACAACAACAAAAAAGAAACCATTTTAAGCAGTAAGGAGTTAAATTTGCTCACAACTTACAATTTCCTCAGCTTTGCGAGCAATGGACTTCGTGCCGCAACTGTGGGGTATTACATTTTTGGCTATGTTGTTCTTGTTTACCTCACTTTTTCGCTAATTAAATGTACAAAAATATAATGTATTAGTAAAAATACAAATTAAAAGTATATCATAACTTTGACTAATTTAAAATACCAATTTACCTTAAATTCTGGGGTTTGCCAATAGTCTAATAGTGTAACCCATTGTTGAGGATTAACTTCATCGGGTCTAGCACCAAGTCGATCAGATCTACTCTCCAAACCCTCAACTAAAACATGTAATTTATTTTTACACCCTTTCCATCTCAGATTCATCCAAGCAATCAGCTTCTTCTTGTGATGTTCCTCAATGTTAAATTGTTCCTAATTTATAAAAGTATTTGGTAAAAAACATATTTACATTACATTAATTAAATTTTGGGAGTGTAAATGTACCTTAACAATGTTCCATGCCTTTTCTTTATCTTCTTTAGGGACAGAACGCCAGTCAGAATACGTCAATGGAAGAAGATTACCATTCCTCACAATGCTACCCACAAATGTTGCTAATGTAACTGCATTAGGCCCGACAGGAAGCCCATTCACGTCCCAACTCAACATTAACATGTTTTCGGAATTGAGCTCCCACGTAGAAAGAGCTTGGGTGCGTCCCCGACGTTTTGTGGAATTCGAATCCACTACGCAACAATTTAGAAGTTTAAATAAATGAGTAAATAACACCACTTCTATCAAACACACTAACTATGTAAATCAATTTACTAACTTGAGGAAGGAAGTGATGCGTCAATGTTATTGTCATCCTCAGGCACGTGTGGAGGGATGTGTTCAACTGGATCATCTTGTGTCTCATTCTCATGTTGAGTGGGTTGTGATGTTTGACTCGAAGAACCCCTCACAAAACGCATCAATCTTTTCATATCTGCGAAATGTTTAAAAAGAACAAATGTTAAATTTCATTAAATCAATAGTTTAAAAAAACCAAGATTGTAAAACTTGTTATATAAATGCAATACATATCCAAAATTATAAATATATAAATAATTTACCAATTATCACTATCTACATCATCCTCCTCTACTTCAAGTGGAGGATCTACTAATTCCTCAAGGTCAGGTCTACTCCAATCGACATCAACAATTTCAACATGGGTATTACTTAAATCCAGAGGACGAGCTTGACAATATAACTCATCTGTCTTTGGTGTGTCAGACTCTGGCATGTTATATAAATGCCTTGGTGTGGTCCTAATAACCACAAGCCATTCTTGCTCTCCAGGATCCAAGAGTTTTTCTTTTGCGTAAAAAACTTGTTCTTCTTGACTTGCAAAAATAAAAGGTTCGTCACTATTCAGATACCTTTTTGGGTTCACCAAAGTAAACCCGAATTCGTCCCTTTTTATCCCAGTATCACGAGAAGTAGTGTCATACCAATCACATTTAAATAATACATCTTTTATATCATCATAGTAGTCAATTTGTATGATATCTTTAAGAACACCAAAATATTCAACTTCTCCTACAACGGGGTTAGAGTCTCTTCTGTTTGAGTAACTTTCAGTTGATGTTGTGACAACTACACCACTATTTTGTGTCTTTCGGGATGATCCACGATCTGCGGTGTTGAACCGATACCCGTTGCTTAAATAAGGAGAATAACGCTTGTCAATTGTATTTCGACCTCTCGCCATTGCCATTAAGACGTTAGACAAAATCATGCCTGATTCATTTTCCTCTTTAACTGTTCAGAAAACCAGCTACTAAATTCCCTATTTCGTTGATTGGTAACATCTCTTCGAATACGCCTTCGACCCCGCATGGCATTCAATACATTCCAACGTCTGTAGTCCAGAAATGAATTATTTTGTTTCTAATAGACATAAACAAAAGTGACCAAAGGAAAAAAAGTAATCATACTCTATATATGGTTGAACTTCTTCGTTGTGGAATAAAATCCAACGATGTGCTTTCTCTAAATCAGTTGTTTCAATTCGACACATGTCAGAACATCCTATTGCACAACCTTGGTATCCTTCATTGCTTAATGGCTGATTGATTAGAGTTTCATCTTTACGCAAATAACATGAGCAAAATGTCGCACACTCATCGGCAATGTAACCTTCAGCCATTGACCCTTCTAGACGACTCGTATTACGAACATATGATTTCAACCTTGCCATGTACCTGAAATTTGACTACATATTTATAAACATATCCTAAATAATATTATTACTTACTACAATTACAAACATAATGTACTTTTACCTTTCGAATGGATACATCCAACGGTAATACATGGGACCACATAAACTAGCTTCCTTAGGAAGTGCAGCCTTATATCAAAGAAGCTTGGTGGGAATATCATTTCCAACTCGCATAAGGTATGAGATATCTTCTTTTCTAGTTGAAGGAAGTCTACAACCCTGAATTCTTTCGAGCACAGACCTCTAAAGAATTGACACATGTCAATCACAGTTTTTCGGACATGCTTTACTCCATGTGATTGTCGAAGGGCCAAAGGGAGCAGTTCTTGCATCATAATATGACAATCATGACTCTTCAGTTGATGCAACTTCCGTTCGTTCACTTTAACACAACGTGATATATTGGATGAGAATCCATTTGGCATTTCAAAAACTTCAATATCCGACAAAAGTTTTTCTGCTCATTGTTTTTCATCCAAAAGGCGGCAGGTTTGAATTTCCCTTCATTTGGTCCATTGTGTGGATGTAAATCCTTTCTGATGTTCATCAACTGCAAGTCCTTCCTAGACTTTAGATTGTCTTTACTGTTAGGCAAAACACCCACCACAGTGCTTAACAAACTATCACACACATTTTTTTCAATATGCATTGCATCAAGATTGTGCCGAACCAGAATGTCTTTCCAATAAGGCAACTCAAAAAATATGCTTCGTTTGTTCCAACTGTGATCTTTACCTAAATCAACATGTGGTCGTCCTTTCCCAAATACCACTTCAAATTCTTTCACCTGATCAAAAATGACATCACCAGTCAAAGCAACATGAGCACTTCTTTGTTCAGTAGATCCATCAAAGTGTCTTTTATCCTTTCTCCAAAGATGGTTTTCATCTAACTAGCGACGATGCCCCATGTAACAAAAGTTTTTGCTATTTCTTAACCATCGAGAGCAAGTTTCTCCTTGGCAACAAGGACAAGCAAAATGACCTTTTGTGCTCCAACCACTTAGGTTTGCATACGCTGGAAAATCATTTATTGTCCATAAAAGTGCGCATCGCATTGAAAATGTTTCTTTTCGAGATGCATCATAAGTGTTTACTCCTAAAACCCATAATTCCTTGAGTTCTTCAATTAAAGGTTGCAAGTAAACATCAATGTCATTTCCTGGGGCTTGTGGGCCTGGTATTAGGAGCGACATGATGAAATGTGGATGTTTCATACACATCCATGGTGGCAAGTTATAAACTACAAGTATCACTGGCCATGTACTATGTGCAGACCCTCGAAACGGTTGAAAACCATCTGATGCTAATCCAAGTCTGACATTTCTTGGTTCACATGCAAAAAATGGATGGATTCTATCAAATGCATGCCAAACTTCTGAATCAGCTGGGCGTCTCAAAACTCCATCTCTTTTCCGATTCTCGTCATGCCATCTCATCGACAACGCCAGAAGTAAGACCTTTGAAGTCTATCCTTAATTGGGAAATGACGTAAGACCTTTGCTGGAATCTTCTTTTGCTTATTTTTCTTCTTCGATGTAGTGGCAATTATGTCTTCAGCATCTTCGTCTATTTCTACAACCTTCCATCGTGAAACTTCACATACGGGACAAGAAATGGCTTCACTCAATTCTTTCCAGTACAAGATACAACTATTAGGACAAGCGTGTATTTTATTGTAACCAAATCCTAAGTTGTTCATCATCTTCTTTGTTTCATAATGATTTTTAGGCACATGTGCACCATCTGGAAGTACATCCGCAAAGAACTCCAACAATTTATTAAATGAACTATTGGTCCACTTACTTACGCACTTCAAGTGGAATAGCCTTGTGATGAAAGACAACTTTGTGAGCCCCAATTTACAACCAGGATATAATTCTTCTTCTGCATCTTCTAAATATTGGTAAAGCTTCGTCATTTGGTCACCTACAGGAATTGAATCTTCCATGTTTTCATCACGCAACTCATTTGCATCCATTTGATTGCGTAACAAATCCTGGACCATGCCATGCATGTCATCAAATTCCTCAACATTCTCTCCCTCAATTCGTGACGTGGTCGATGGATTTGAAATTCCAAAGTCCTCGCCATGAAAAATCCAACATGTGTAATTACGAGTGAAACCTTGAAAAATAACATCTTCATGCACATCTTTCTGTTTCTTCCATTTGGAATTGTTACATTTAGAACAAGGACAAACTATATGTGAACTCTGACTAGATGCAAACGCAAAATCCAGAAAACCATTAAGTCGATCGGAAAATGTAGAACTACTTCTTCCACCATACAACCAACTTCTGTTAGACTCCATGCTGTCTCTATCAAGTTCAAATAAATCACAAAAACTATGTTGGATAAAATCACAAGAAATCCATGTTGAACAATAAATCAGAAGGTGAATAAAATGAGCATTTTGTTTAAATTAAGCTTGACGTTCATTAGTTGTAAGTCAAGTCTCTAATACAATAAAAACATCATGACCAGGTGAAGATTTATTGACGAGGAAAGACTACCAAGAAATGCAATTTTACTGCAAATTAGTAAGCCATTTGGTTGGTTTCAACAACAAAGCCTTGCATCCCAAACTAGTGGGTGATTTGTTTAGTTGTTCTATAGTAAAGTTGGAATGTATGTCCAAGTTGAGATGTACATTATGCTTATGTCCTTGGAGCTAGCTTCATCTAAGTATTATTATGTAACAATCGGATGGCAACCAACATATGTAACAATTGTGATTACCAACATATGTATCTTATTTTCTTCATAACATTCACAAATGAAGTCCAAATTAACTTCTGAAGGATGTTTTGGAAAGCTAATTCAGAGATGTAGCTCTTATTTTCTTGTAAAAACATTAAACATGATCAAATTTGGATTACAAAGGAGTCAATTTACAGTGTTAAAGGAAGGTCATCTTGACTTTTGAGGACCAACCCGAGTGGATTATGATGCACCCGCCAATCAAGTTCTCAAATCTCAATATGATTTTGTTGAGGATTTATTTTACTTTAATATACTCAAACAACTTTTGGATCGATGTAATCCGGTTTGTCGAAGTTTGAAATTAACCTATAGCATTGACTAGCTATTTAAAATCTCAAAATCTCCCAATACATGATCAAACTAACGAAAATTGACTCCATGTAAAATGAGATTAAGCACAAACAAACAAAGATTATTATTCCATAGATAAGTTCAAACAAGATCTCACAACTGCAGTTGACCAAATCCTTCCAAAACCAATGGAAAAGAAAGACCCACAAAACCTGGAGGGTTGGACAACGCGAGGTTGGAGGGTTGGACGACGCGAGGTTGGATGACGTGAGGTTGGATTGTTGGACGTACGATGTTGGATAGTTGGCTGCGGGGATTTGGAGTTTCGGAGAGGGGTTTCGGGGTTTAGGTGAGGGAAGAGGTTGGGTCGGAGGAAGGTTGAGGTCGGAGGAGGGTTGGGTCGGAGGATGGTTTAGGTGAGGGTTTTTTTTGTTGTTGGGTGAGGGTTTGCGAAAGGATTGATTTGGGGGTGAGGGAGTCAGGTTTTCTTTTCAAGAATTTGGAGTAATGACTCAACCACGGGATTTATCCGTGGCTGATTCATTCACATCCGTCATTGTTGTAGGCAATAGTGATGGAGCCTACAGCCACGGATACACCTCTCGTGGCTGTAGGTTTAGTTTCTTGTAGTGGAAAGGACACATCCGCCCGAGTTGCCCCAAGTACAAGGAGGATCTTGACAATGGGGTAATTTAGCGAAAACGTCCCCAAAAGGCTAAAGGTATATTTGTTATTGAAAAACAATTGGCCACCTCTATCCATGATTGGTAAATTTATACCGGATCTTGTACTCACAGAATTTCTAATGTGCAGCTATTAAAGGATAGGAAGGAACGCCTGAAGAACGAGATGATTTTGAAGGTTGGAAATGGTGCAAATGTTGCTGCGATTGCACAAGGTTCAATGAAGCTTCAATTATCTAGTGGTTTACATTTATGTTTAAAGAACGTCTATTATGTGTCTTCGATTAGGAAGAATGTTATTTCTGTATCATTTTAGATATGAATAATTTTAATATAAATATTTCAAATTGTTGCTTATCTATATCGAAGAATGGAATTTTCTATGCAAATGCATTCATGAATTAAATAATAGACAAATTTTAAACATCAATAACAAAAGGATTAAAACTACTCATGTGAATGATACACTCTTATGGCACTATCATCTTGGTCACATAAATGAAAAACACATCAAAAAATTGCAAGAAGTAACCTTCTTGGTCAACTTGATTTTAAATCATTGGAGACATACGAACCTTGTCTAACGGGAAAAATGACCAAGAGGTCTTTCAAGAAGAAAGGTCCGAGAGCGAGTAACTTATTAGATTTAATACATTCCGATGTATGTGGTCCAATAAGTACAAGTGCAAGAGACGGTTTTAGGTACTTCATTATGTTCACGGATGACCATAGTCGTTATGGCTATATTTATCTAATGAGAAACAAAAGTGAATCCTTTGACAAGTTCAAGAAATTCAAGAATGAAGTAGAAAACCAACTCAACAAGAATACCAAGTCTCTACGAACGGATCGTGGAGGTGAGTATTTAAGTACCAAATTTGATTCGTTCCTAAAGGAGTGTGGTATTGTATCACAACTCACTCTGCCCAAAACACCTCAATGGAATGGGGTATCCGAAAGAAGAAATAGGACATTGCTCGACATGGTTTGATCAATGATGAGTCAAGCTGAATTGCCGCTTTAATGTTGGAGTTATGCACTAGAAACTGCGGCTTACACACTAAATAATGTTTCATCCAAATCCGTAGGGAAAACGCCTTATGAGTTGTGGAGTGGTAAAACAATTAAACTCAATTTTCTCAAGATTTGGGGTTGTGAGGCCTACGTCAAGAGATTGATGTCGACCAAACTTCAACTGAAAGCGGATAAGTGCTTCTTCATAGGTTATCCTCGTGAGACAAGATGATACTACTTTTGGCATATAACCTCTAATCGATGATTGTAGAGAGACATATCGTATTTCTAGAAAAAGAATTTCTGAAAAGAATAAAAAGTAGTGGGAGTAGAATTGTGCCTTAGGAAACTCAAGAGATTCTACAAGATAATGACATAAATGGAAACATTCAAGATCATGAAGGCCCAGCTGAGATTCTTTTGGTTAGTGGGAGCGTGAGTGAGAGACGCTTGCAAAGAATTGTGAGAGAAACTCAATCATCCCCACCTAGTGTACGTTCTAGAATCGAACACGAACCAATTCCACAAGAAATTGTGGAAGAAGTTCGAGAAGTATACGTAGAACCAAAAGAACTTTGAAGGTCAACGAGGGAAAGGAAGAAACCTGATATGTGTTTGGGATTTCATAAAATCATGGTACTTGATACCGATGATCCCTCAACCTTTAAAGAAGCAATGGAAAGATAGGACTCCAAACTATGGTTTAAAGTCATGGAATCCGAAATTTAATTCATGTATGATAATCATGTGTGAAACTTGGTTGACATTCCTCAAGGGAAGAAAGTCATTCAAAATAAATGGGTTTTCAAGAGGAAGATGGACACGGATGGGAACCTGACAACCTACAAAGCAAGGCTTGTAGCAAAAGGTTTCACTCAAGTTCAAGGAATTGGTTATGATGAAACTTTTTCACCGGTTGTCATGTTCAAGTCTATTCGAATTATGCTCGCTATTGCCGCGTTTCATGATTATGAGATATGGCAAATGAATGTCAAAATGGAATTCCTTAATGGGAACTTGGAGGAGGATGTGTACATGGTACACATCCAGGTTTTGATGGTCCAAAGAATAACAAGAAAGTATGCAAGCTTCAATGGTCCATTTATGGATTGAAGTAAGCATCAAGGAGTTGGAACAAACGCTTTGACAAGGAAGTCAAAAAGATTCACTTCATTCAAAGCAATGAAGAGCCTTGTGTATACAAGAAGGTTAGTGGGAGCCACATAGTATTTTTGATCTTATATGTCGAGGACATACTCCTCAAGGGAAATCATATACCTTTGCTTGAGCAAACGAGAAGTTCATTGAAATCTGCATTTTCAATAAAAGACATGGGTGAGTCTCAATACATCTTGGGAATCAAGATATATAGAGATAGATATCGTAGACTCATTGGCCTAAGTCAATGTATATACATTGACAAGGTCTTGTAAAGATTCAGCATGAACAACTCCAAAAAGGGCAATGTGCCAATGAGTATGGGTATGCAAGTCAAGTAGTCTCAGCGTACTGAAACACGTAAAGACTTCGAGTACATGAAGGATGTTCCTTATACTTCAGCAATAGGATCAATAATGTACGCCATGACTTGCACAAGACCCCATGTCTCGCATGCTCTAAGCATGACAAGTCGTCACCAATCCAATGCAGGTCCTGAGCATTGGACTGTTGTCAAGAATATTTTGAGGTACCTTAATCGGACCTAAGATAAGTTTCTTGTTCATGGAGTACAAAGGAAGTTAATAGCCAATGGCTATTCAGATGCGAGTTTCATGAATGATCCCGACGATAGAAGATCGCCATCCGGATATGTCTTCTTTCTGAATGGTGGAGTCGTGAGTTGGCATAGTTGGAAGCAAACCACTACGGCCGACTCAACCACCATTTCCGATGTTATGGTTGTCGCTGAAGCGAGCAAGGAAGGAGTGTGGATTAAAAAGTTCCTTGAAAAGCTTGGAGTAGTTCCCTCGCGCGATGGACCAATACAACTATTTTTCAATAATAGTGTATCTTGAAAATCAAGGATTCTATTTAAATTTTAAAATATACACTTACATAGGGGCACCAAATCCAACACTAACACTCTATACTTGAGCACACTTGTATATTGATATGGAATTGGATATGCAAGTGGTGAATTTTTGGCTTGAGTTTTGAAGAATGCGAGCTTGAAGATGAAGAGGATTTGGCTTTGAGTATTAGATAGATAGGGAGTGTTCAAGAGTCTCAAAACCAACAAATGGGGTTTTATTTATAAGCCTTCAAGATCTACTAGACGTTTGGGAGTTTGTGGGGGAAATGGACCAATGAGACGCAAGATGGGACTTAAGTTCGGGTAGATTTTAGACCAGGTTCGGCCGACCGTTCAAGTAATGGTAGTATGATACACAATGGTTTGATTGATCTGAAGTAAGTATACGGTTGACCGAATAGGTTTCGGATCACCGTACACCAACCTCCAGTAACTATTTTCATTTTTCCCTATTTAATTTCGGTTAACCGAATTCCATTCAGTTCACCGTTCCAAGGTGGATAGTAAGATTGGTTGGGCTCTTATACCTCTAGTTTGGTTGACCGTGTACACTTCAGTAGACCTATGTTAGTGCGGGTTTTGCGTTGATAGTTAAGTTGAGTACAACGATCAAGTCCACGTGTGAATAGCCGCTGGGCACCTTAAGCCAAGAAGGACTGGGTTGACCGATAGGTGTTCGGTCGTCCGAATTAAGACAAGTGAATTGGGCTCTAGGAACTTGATTCAAATGTGACCATTGGAGCAAAGTCCAAAACCAATCTAGGGTTATTCGATCGACCGAAGTGAAAGGAATGTGTTCTAAAAGTTTTATTTTTATATGTCAATTATTATGAATTGGATGTACAAACATTGTGTTCATTGTTTAATGTATTCGCCTTTTGGAAGTGTTAAGGAAGAGGCGCTTGGTCCTTAACCGTAGAGCTCTAAAAGTTAATAATGGTCTTCCTAAATCAAAAGTTATTCACAATTATGATAATGAACATGGAGCATTAATTACAGAGTTAAGATTGTCGTGTTGGTCATCGATTATTGTAGCTCTACAAATATTTGACGACACGAGTTTATAAAAGAGGAAAAGATTACTTTTATATATTGAAATAGACCTAACAAGTAAAACATTATGGAATTGTGTTTCGTGTCATTAATGTTTTTCTGTGTCTTGGATCCCAAGATATGAGACTTATATATTTTCACATAAGGAATGTTCAATTTTATTATTGTCAAAAGCTATCAATGAGTATAGTGATAAATGCAATAGTTGGTTGAACATGACTTGTGCTGGAAAAGATAACTAGTCAAACGATTATCATTGCCCCTCTTAATTGAGTGATGATATTAGTGGGCCCCTTGATAAAGCAAAATTGTAATGTGCACAATGTGACTTGAGTTAAGTTACATAGTTATAATTAGCTTAAAGAGATCAAAAAATGGATATAATACAAATGTGACACATTTCTACTTTGTTTATATTCTTAATATCATGAGGCAAGGGAAGGACACAAGTGATGTCCTTACAACACAAAATGGATCGTGTTTAGTTCGACAGAACAAAGACATCAATGATAATTGGGCAACTATAATGTGTAGCTAGATACCGCTTATAGTTTATGATATAATACAAAGGTGACACATTTCTACTTTGTATATATTCTTAATATCATGAGGCAAGGGACGGACACAAGTGGTGCTCTTGCATCACTAAATGGATCATGTTTGGTTCGAGTGGAACAAAGACATCTATTCTAATTCGGTAACTATAATGTGTAGCTAGATACCGCTTATAGTTTGAGATATTAAGTGTTCAATATCGCTTCAAATTTAGGTTAGATCCTCCTATAGGTCACACTACAAAACTGGGAAACTAGAAACTTGATTTTGAATTCATATGATTGGTCGGGTTTCATGTGAAAAGCGACAAATGTGGTGAATTAATAAAATCAATATGTCATGAGAATTGACATAATTAGAATCATGGATAAATTCGTATAAGATGTATATATAATGGGATGTAATAATTTGACATTACATAGGATAATATATTACATGAGATATGAATTTGCTAAAACCCCAAAAGATCAAATTTCGTTGGAGATAAATCCAAAATTTGAGGAAGGCAAATTCATGGTCAAAATGGTCAACTGTTTTGCGTTCGGTCGACTGGGTGCTAAGGGACGGTCGACCATACCAGGATCAGAATGCATGGGTTGACTGAAATTATCCAGGACTTGTCTTGGAGATATAGCAGTCGACCGATACGAGGACACAATCGACCGAAATTTACCATGAGAAATTTTGGTAGGTAAACGGTCGACCGGAGTGAGACGTGGTTCGATCGGAAATTTCCAGGGACCCTAAGTCTTGCAAATTTGGTCGACCGTCTAGCTCACGGTCCGGCCAAACTTATAAAAACTTAATTGTTCGGTCGACCGATTGAAAATTACGGTCGACCGTTCAACATGATTTATGCCTGAATTATTAACAGAATAATTAGATCATGGGCTGGATTAATTCCAGATTTGGTCAAACGTGTTTAAGGGTGATTATGTGGCAAATCGTGATTGGTTTAAGGGAGATAAAAATAAGAGATCATGGCTGGAGAAAAGTTCTTGATGTGGGTGATTTGGGAGACTATAAAACTTGTTTCATAAGATTTATTGCAAATACTCTCTCTCCCTGATCTCTCCATTAATCACCACGAATTTCTCTTAATTACTTTGAGCTTTTGGAGATTATTTCTCGTGGAGCTTTAAGGGGTTATTAGTTAGATTCTAACCTTAATTACAGATTGACTGGCTAGCTCCTTTCATTCTAATCTTGTTTAAAATTTGGTGAACACTTGGTGGCGAATCGACAGGCGATGTACATAGAAATTGGTTAAAATATGAAATCGATCATGTACGCTCGTATTAAAATTTTAAAATATACACATACATAGGGACACGAAATCCAACACGAAGGTGGTTCGGTCTTCCGTCGGGCCAATTCCATATAACACCTAAGGTTTACTGATGCGAAGTATTCGGGTAACCGATAGGTGTTCAGTCGATCGAACTAGAAAAGTTTTGGTTCACCGGAAAGGGTTCGGTTTATTGAATATTGATGGGACAGAATCCTAGTGCTTAAGTTTACATTAAACCTTATGAACTCAAATAAATAAAAAATTACATGTCTTGGTCCAAAGCTTTGATAACAAGTCTTGAGTCTTGATGTCTTTATCCCAATGTCCTTTTCTTGATTATCTTGATCAACCTATTAAGATGATTGCAAGTATACAAGTATGTATGCAATGCATGTAATCGTGTTTGCTCCATTTGATTGATTAGGTTGATTGATTAAGATTAGTTTGATTAATAGCAGAACTATATCTTAATACTTGAGTTTCATTTTATGCTCTCCCATTTTCTATATGATTTCTCTTGCTTCATATATGCGAACTGTGCATGTATAAGATACTCCCCCTAACAATATGCATAGTATGAGTAAATGGATGCTCAATCCTTATGATTCTCCCCCTTTGACATCAATCAAATGCAAACAATACAAGCATATGATGCAAAGGTTTATGATTACATAATTCTCCCCCTTAATTAGATGATATAACATTATATGCTCCCCTATCACTAAGGCCTAAAAGCAATGATGTATGTTATCGTTTAAGCATGTTACAATTCTAGATTAGAACCAAATGTTAAAGTTTAAGAGGATTGAAAATTTCACCAAACTTTTGATACTCGATTTGGTATTGGTTCCAATCTCCTTTCGATAGCGACGACGACTTTATGTATTCGATCCAAATGATTTCCTTGAAGCTTGGAATCGATTTTTTATTGCTTGAGTCGATCGCTACCGATTTTCCTCCTTCTAAGTACCTACAAGTAAAGATTTTGGTACCCAAACAACCTTAGGTACTTTGACATTAATTTTTGGTACCCAAACCATTTTGGTCATAGGTGCCCAAACACTTGAGGAACTTTTATTCACAAAGAAATGATTTCCATTCGATGTAGTATGAATAACATGGTTTTTGTAGTTGTTAACATAATAGCATAAACCATGCTTATTTAAATATTGTATTTGACTACCAATAAGCCTATCAAGCATTTTCTTTCCCTTTGTCAAACTTTCAAATTTTTTTTTGTAATTGAACATTCTTAGCAATTAGATCTTAAATATCATCACTACGTGAAGGTTTTGCATTTAGAGTTGCAATTTCATCAATTAAATGAGTGTTCTCTAATGCAATTTTTTTCATGACTAGCAAGCAATTCATTTTTCTCATTCATGATACATTCAATTTGACATTGTAGCTCATTTATTTTCTTTTTAACTACTTTGTTTCTTTGACAATTTTTCTCAAAATTTTTAAGCAATTCATTGAAGTTCATTATGCGCATTTGAATTAATTCAATCATAACTAGAGGAAGAAGATACCTCACTGTCTTCATCTTCTATTGTCATGAAGCACATTGAGGCGAATTCTCCATCAATTGATGAGGAAGATGAGTTGTCCCAAGTTGCTTTGAGAGCTTTCTTGTTCTTCTCTTTTCTCTTGCTCTTCTTCTTCTCTTTTCTCCTTTCTTTTTTTTCTTTGAGGAACTCCTTGAATTGTTGTATCACCAATTGTTCTTCAATGTCACTATCTCCTTTGATTGAATTGGCGATGGCGTATAGTACCAAGGATCTCTTGGCTTCCTTCTCCTTGCGATCTTTCATTTGTATGTCATATGTCATGAGACTACCCATAAGCTCCTCGACCGATAATTTGGTGAGATCATGTGCTTCTTACATAGCGGTCGTCTTCTCCTTCCAATGCTTGGTGAGTGACCGAAGAATCTTTCGAGTCATTTCTCCCTTGCTAAAATCATCGTCGAGTGCTTTGAGAGAGTTAATGATCTCGATGAAGCGAGTGTGCATCTCGCTTATGTTCTCACCGGATAGCATACAAAAGAGTTCATATTTATGCTTGAGCAAATTAATCTTAGTTTCTTTCAATCTATTTGAACCCTCATAATGCATTTCTAATATATGAAAATACCATAAGCACTTTCACAACCCCTTACCCTATTGTATTCCCCTTCATTTAACCCACAATACAAGATATTCATAATGCGGGAATTCATCTCCGCTTTCTTAATTTTGGATTTTGTTAGGGACATAATTTCACCATCATTTGGAGGTGCGTAGGAGTTTAATATGAATGTCCAATATTTCAAATCATTTGATTGCAAATAAATCCTCATTCTTTTCTTCCAATGGTCATAGTTTAACCCATTAAATAAAGATGGCTTAGATGTGGATAATCCTTCACAATGATTAGAACTAGATGTCATGCTAAATTGATTAAGTAATTGAAATTAGCAACATAATGCTTTGATACCAATTGTTAGGATCTATAGCCCTCTAATCACTCGATAACTGCGGAATTAAAAATACTAATTGAAGGATTAAGGGAAGAGACAATTGCAAACCACAAATTCATCGAGACCGGAGTTTAGAGACGTTCGACACCGCACCCCGGTCCTAGTCCTCCTCGCAAGACTCAATCAATCCTCTGAGCCTCGCTTACAGTTCCACTAACTTATCTCCATTCCGGGACGAGATCAACGACATTTACAACACCGAGTCTCGTAAACAATCCTCGCCTCGCTCGGGTCTCCTTTCACAACCCGAGAGGGAACTTCCCCGAAGCTTTACAACTCTGTGATGATTCTTGAATATGCAGGTGGAATCACAATCTACCTAACACTTTATACTTGAGCACACTTGGATATTGATATGGAATTGGATATGCAAGTGGTGAAGTTTTGGCTTGAGTGTTGAAGAATGAGAGCCTGTAGATGAAAAGGATTTGGCTTTGCGTATAGGATAGATAGGGAGTGTTCAAGAATCTCAAAACCAACAAATTGTGTCCTATTTATAATTCTTCAAGCTCTACTAGACCTTTGGGAATTTGTGGGGAAATGGACCAATGAGAAGCAAGATGTGTCTTAAGCTCGGGCGGATTTTAGACCAGGTTCGGTCGACTATTCAAGTAACGGTAGTCTGATACACAAGGGTTTGATTGGTCTGAAATAAGCATATGGTTGACCGAATATGGTTTGGATCACCGTTCACCAACTTCCAGTAACTATTTTCATTTTCGCCCTATTTAATTTTAGTTAACCGAATTCCATTTGGTTCACCATTCCAAGGTAAAGAGCAAGATTAGTTGGGCTCTTATATCTCTAGTTCAGTTGACTGTGTACACTTCGGTAGATCAAAGTGAGTGTGGGTTTTGCACTAATAGTAGAACTGTCAATTTTGGACACGACACGATTACACGACACGATAAGGAGACACAATTTAGACACGACTTTACACGAATTTTTTTATATGATTGAAATGATTTATTATGATGTTTTGTGAACATACAAATATAAAATAATTGGTACACGATTTGACACGAACATGACACGATAACACGTAAGTTGTTTTTGTACACGAAACATACACGAACTGCATCTTTTGTTAGATAATCAATTGTTTTTTACTTAATAATAGTCAATTAAGATGTTATTTAGAATGAAAAATATCAATATAACATGCCACTTAACTATTTTCAATATAAACATGATGAAATCTTTTCAATTTATACTATACACGATAACACGAAATCCTGACACGAATGCATAACTGTAAGACACGATAGTACACGAACACGACACAATTGACAGGTCTAGCTAATAGTTATGTTGGGTACAACGGTCAAGTACCACGTGTAAATAGTTATTGGGCACCTAAACCCAAGAAGGACTCGGTTGACCGATAGATGTTCTGTCGTCCGAATTAGGACAAGTCAATTGGGCTCTAGGAACTTAATTCAAATGCCACCTTTGGAGCAAAAAGTCCAAAACCTGTCCAGAGCTATTCGGTCGACCAAAGGTGGTTCGGTCTTTCGTCGGGGCAATTCCAGATAATACCTAAAATTTACTGATGGTAAGTATTCGGGTAACCGATAGGTGTTCGTTGGACCAAACAAGAAAGGTTTCAGTTGACCGGAAAGGGTTCGGTTTATTGAATCTTGACGGGACAGAATCCTAGTGCTCACGTTTACATTAAACCTTATGGACTAAAATAAATACAAACTTACAGTCTTGGTCTAAAGCTTTAATTACAAGTACTGAGTCTTGATGTCTTTGTCCCAATACTCATTTTCTTGATTATCTTGAGCAACCTATTAAGATGATTGCAAGTATACAAGTATGTATGCAATGCATGTAATCGTGTTTGCACACTTTGATTGATTAGGTTGGTTGATTAAGACTAGTTTGATGAATCATCAAATTAATATAGATTAAGGTCAAAAGGCAACAATACCACACTAAAAATACAAAACCCGGCTAAGCCTTATCGGATCTAGAGCAGATCCAACTGCCAATCAGCGGTCTGGATTGCTTAGATCCAGCCTTGGCATGGATGACACTTTGCGGGATTGATTTCTTCATGTGTAGTCCACCCGAAGTGGTTGCTGGAGTTTGGGCCCGGATCTAATTGTCAAAATACTCCTCGTGATGGTGTGGAGTTTCTCAATTTGCTAATTGGTCCTTTTGGTTTACATCCGGGTCCTTCCCTCTTTCATATTAGTCCATAAATCTCACAATTCAGTCTTTTTTCTTGCGTTCAGGTCATTTTTGTGTCTCTTCTTCTCAATCAAGTTTATTCCTGAAACTTAAACATAAAACTCGTTACGTAGCATTGCTTAGGTTCAAAATAGAGGATATAAGACACAAATATATCCATGATATGATGTCAATCATCGATCGCCTATAAAACCTATCGAGCACAAAATATAAAATATCAATCTTAAGATTGTTTGTTAAGTCATAGTCCAAAGAAAACCATCACGAAAGCATAGAGCTCGTAACATGTTGCGAGGAGAGAATAGATCTAAACAAACATTAACCGCATAGGAAACAACCGTCGTTCCATGTCAAGCGCCTATCGAGCCTGTCGAGAAAAAAATCAATAAAATTCAACCTTAAGATTGTTCGTTAAGTCATAGAAATCGAAAACCATCGCGAAAGAATAGAGCTCGTATCGAGGGATGAGAAGAGAACATATCTAAACGAACATCAACCCCACAGGAAAACAATCATCGATCCATGTCGAGTGCCTATCGAGCATGTCGAACAAAAAATAAATAAAATTCAACCTTAAGATTGTTCATTAATTCATAGACCATCGAACACCGTCGCAAAATAATTAAGCTCATATCAAGGTACGAGGAGAGAACAGATCTAAACAAACATAAACCTTATAGGAAAACAACTGTCGATCCATGTCGAGCGCCTATCAAGCTTAAAATTTAAAAATATCAACCGTAAGATTGTTCGTTAAGTCATAGACCATCGAACACCGTCACGAAACAATTGAGCTCATATCGAGCACAACATTTAAGAAAGGAAAAGTTTATAGTCTAACTTTACATCTCCTCTTATTGCGTCCACTTCCACCACATCTACCGCACTTGTGCATTTTGACCACAACTTCCCTTAGAGATGGCAGACGTTTTCTATTTATCCTTCCTAATTTTTTCCTCTTCAGACGACCAACTGGATTTCTTTCAACAGGCACTCTGACATGCAAATTCTTTATGTCATCAGAAGTAGTCCATTCATCCTCGTTACCACAAGGGTAAATTGTTTCTTTATATGTCTCCCTCCACGACTAAATGGCGTACCATGGGGAACACAATGTGTAGAACGCAATAGGATACGAGTGGTTGTTTGCATCCAATGCAACAACACATAACATGTGCCCACCGTATCTAGTCTTCAAGAATGTGTCCTCTACACATAGCACAAGATGACACTATCTAAATCCCCTTCTTGAAGCTCTAAGAGAGAAGAAGCAATATAGGAAGTGGTCATCTTCTGTGACAAAATCAGGGCTCGTGCCTGGATTCTTTTGCTCCAACATGTACAGGTACGCAGGTAACTTTGAATAAGATTCCTCTGGTGTCCCTCTTACATACGTAAGTGCCTTGTCTCTGCATGTCATCGCCTTTTTGTAACTCATATTTATGTCATATTGTTCATTCATATCCTCCTTATGTCTTTTACCAAATAGCAAGTATTGTCACTGACATATTTGTTGTTGATTAGGTGACCTTCTCCAAGACATTAATTAACTAAGAGAAATTTTTAATGGAAAGATGGAGAAAATATGGAGAGAGAAATTTTGTATCAATCAACAAAAGGAAGGAGAAGAGCCTTATTTATAGTGCACTCTCCAACCCACATCATGTGTTTTTCCATTTGCACATGATCCATGTTAGTTTTCCCTTTAAAGCAATCATATTTTGACACATCATCATCTCATAACTTCCATTGACCATGATGGATTAAATCCAACTATTGACCAACAATAATCTCTTATTAATGTAGGCAAAATCGTGGGCAAACGGTCGATTGAAACACCCAGTTAGTCGACCGATCAGTTACTTAGAAAAGTCCTTGATAATTTCGGTCAGGCAGTAAGCCAAATGGTCAACCAATCCCTTACCAAGAACACTCCTGATAAATTCGGATTAACCAAGAACCTCACTGGTCGATTGATCCCTTACCGGGAAAGCTCCTGATAATTTTGGTCGAACCACATGTCCAATCGTTGCCCAGTCGGTCGACCATTTCTGAACTATACAAGTTATTGTTAATATCAGTCGATGTTTCCCAAAAAACTTTCGACCATTTTTTCTCTGTTTTTTGCGTGTACAAATTTTGGATTAATATCCAACAAAATTTGAGCTTTTAGGTATTAGGAAACTCATATGTCATAATGATGCGGATTACATTATATCACGTAATATATTATCATATATGATGTGGAAACATCATACCCCATAATACATACATCTCATATAAATTTATTTGTTATTCTAACCATGTCATTTCATGACATATTAATTTTACTCTTTTATCATATGCATATTATTTCATATCACATGAAACTTAATGCACCTTATAAAATATGAAATCACATTTCTGGGGGTGAGCACTTGTTCTTTGCCCCTCAATCTCCAACCACAATTAGGACTCTTGCAAGTGATATATCATACTTGTTTACTAGACTTTTCACTACAAACTCAAAATTATTCTTCATTGCAAATAAAACAGCTTTGGTTTTCAATTCACCTTGCTTTCGAAAGTCTTAACCATGGTGGAATTCACCAGGTGATTCGCCGGTAGAGAGTGTGGCTAGAATCCAGTATATCTTCTATTGTTAACATTGGGGTACTCCAACTTCTGTTATCTTTTGGTGAAATGAATTGAGAACTCCGTGTGCTATTTTCCGTTCTACTTGGATGACTGTTATTTTTCCAGATATTTGGTTTCCTTGACTTCCGAGATGTGGGTGGCTTTTCGTTGGGGGTTGTGAGTGTGTGTGGCAACTCTTCACTACCATCTCTTTCTGAATCTTCTTCCCAATTTTCATCTTAATTACCTAAATTCACAACAGGATCGTCATTCGTACAGGGCTTGTACTCATTCAATTAGTGGGGGACATCAACATTAGGAACAACTATCTCACCTCCGGTAGCCAAGGGATTTGTTTGGGGAACAAAAGTCTCAACCTGACTTCTAACTTATTTGTTAAAGTTGGAATTGGGCAATGGTTCTACAAGTACTTTCTTTTTAACTGGAGTAACACATAAAGGAATCTTGTCTTGTAATATTTTAGAGACGAAAAAATGGATGTCAGAATCATCTGTAATTTCAACATGTCTCAATGGTTGCCCGGTGTTCTGTTAGGGGCCTCCACTGTGAGCTCATACATCAACTTATCAACATCAAACACCTTATGTAAAATTTCAAGCAGTTGCAAGTATATTACATATTTTTCTATCGTGGTCCCTTTACTCTTGTCATCGTTGAAAAACCATTCTCTACCATCCATTTTCCAAACACCATTGTACGCAGCCAATATGTTAATAGTCGCACCTGATACGACAAAAACAGTAAAAATGTCAAAAGAGTGGAGTTCAGATTAATAATCATAGACCATCGAGTTATATCGAGTTTTTATCGAACTTATATCGAGTAACCAAATCGAGCAAAATCTAGTTAAACCGAACTCTAATAAGGTATAACTATCAATTATACACATGGACATGCTCTATCGCGTACTGTCAAATTCACTCGAACTCAATTGAACTCTAAATAATCTTAACTATCGAGCATATCTATCGTGGATCCCCGAGTACGATCGAGTACCTTCTGGCATCGCCTTCAACCATCAGAAATGTTCATTCGTCAAGCTCTATGGAATGGGATCGAGCACAACACCCACACAAAAGGAAGATTCAAACAAAACTTGAAAACCCCAACAAAATACATCAAGACATTGACATATCTATTCGAAAATGCAAAGAAAATGCAACAAAGTAACACCCACATCAATTGTTTACAATTTCACTTACCCATTCTCTTTGTTGACCGGTTTCTCCACCAAGAACACTAAAACAACTTGTGAATTCCGGTGGGGATCCGTCGGGAAACCGAGAGGGACGATCTCACAGATAATGGCTACTGCGGGCTCAATTTGGTCTTCACTCCCAATTTAAAAATCAGAGCTCGATGCGCCTAAAAAGATAATGAAAGAGAGAAAAAGAGGGAAATGGTCTTGGGGTTTAGGTACGAGTATTTTGGGAAGAAATTGAAAGATAAGTATATTTTTCAGAGTATATCAATATGCGTTTTTTTTCAATTTTGAGTCACTTGGAGCATAAAAAGTTAAATTTTCCAATACATATATATGTATGTACGTGCATAGATATGCATGTCTATATTAATTAATGTTCTTTTGTTTAGCAGATATAGGCACCAACATAGGTTTTCTTTTTTGAAAGTTTTTTAGGTAACATAAGTATGTGTTAGGGACGGTAATCTCTAGATGCAGGACACTTTCTTGTCTCTCCAAACGGATACCTATCATGATGACCTTTTCCAAATGAGGACCAAAACATGTTAGACCGAGATTTTTGTTTATCTCTTGAAAATGTTGTGATGCTGATGTGCAATTTTGAACCACGTCTATGGCCAATAATTCCAACAAATGGCTAAATGATTGAGCTAGACATCCTGCCCAACACTAGTGCAGAAAAGTCCATATACGTCGGATATACAGGGGTATAGACGTCGGATATACCAATAGACGTCAGATGTTTTTATATCCGACGTTTATTTGGTGACGTCTATTGAGCATTCTGCACTAGTGCAAGTATCCTATTATTATAGTGGTGGCCTGGTGGGCATGCATGGGCAACTCATAACGAAAACTATGGGCATGCATTGGAAACTTATAACCAAACTATGTATAGAAAATTGATATAGTATTGACCAATCTTCAAAAAAACAAAAAAGAAGAAGTTTTAAACATGATTTCACAAAAACATCTTCAGATTTTAAATCTTTATAATAATAAATATTTGTTTGAAGTTGTAAAATTAAATACTTAGCTCCCTAAAAAATAATTTTTCTGTGAACTAATGCTTCTCAAAGGACCCAATCATCTGTACCCCCGAAAATATTTAATACTAATACTGGATCCCACAACATATCTGTTAAACCCTAAATGATAATGAACCATAATACTAAATATAAGAAATAGAAAAAAAAAGGATAATCACTCTTGGGACATGTCACTTTCCTCTCCTTTTCATCTACATGGCGTGAGTATTCATAAAAAGAAAACAAGGACAAGCATCATCTAAATCATAGTAGGGTTTTATTTTTTAAAGTTTTTATTATTATGACTTCATTCTTTCTTTTCTCCTTATCAAATTTGTTAACGTTAAAGTGGACATGAGAATTATAGAAATTAAATTCGTCGATCACCTCTAATGCGTCAAAACATACATGCAGTGATGTAGAGAGGAATCAGTATGTGTGTTTTCTAATGTTTTCTACTAATAGTGTATGCGTAGTGTGGGACAAAACCAAAGCTTAAAATATTATAGAGACAAGATACGTACTTGCCTATATCTGTCCAATAAAAGGTTTTGATGTGTGTTCTATTAGCTTAGAATATAAGATAGCTTTTAGAAAGTTAGTATATAACATCTGAAAATTGTAATTTTTTGAATGTTGTCCTAGACAATGCTAATAAAAGCTAAAACTTTACAAAATCATTTACGTTGGCTTTCGATGCCTAATTAAGTTAATTAGAAGTCCTAGTGTGACTTATAATTGACTTCAATATCAATTAAGTCAACTAGGCCCAAGATAATTGTAATAAAAATTAAAAGTTAAAAAATCATTTACGTTGCCATTTGAGCCCTAATTAAGTAATTTTAATTATCAATGAATCCTGATTTGACTTATAATTCACTCCAACCGTCCGGAAGGTCATGGAAATAAGGGATTCCCCTTTAGTGACATTTAGATAGTTTTTATCTATCGCCCTCCAGATACGTCATCAATCTGTATATATATGCATTCCAATAATCACAATTTCTTAAATATTCTCTAATTTGACCAAAAATTTAAACAACAATCGGAAATTCAATCTTTTTGTAAGAGTGTTTATTCTAGTTAGGAATACCGTACATGGCTGCACATTCATAATTCACAAGAAAAAAAATTAAACTTTAAGAATCTTATGGACACAGAAGAACATGTAGGTGCCCACGACCACACGCATGATGCATCTCAATTCCTCAACATATAAAACATGATCCCAACAACAAGCATCCTGCATAGTACTTGCTTTATTTCTCAACTCAAGTATGTGAAGAATGGCACTTGGATATGGGTAGCATGTCCATTATGGTATTATTAACTTTTCCTTTTCCTTTTCCAGAAGGAGAATTATTGCAATCTCTGCTCAATAATGTCAATCTCCAAAGGCAGTTCCAATCCAACCATCAGTTTACATGTTCACAACCACAGTTTCCCATCCCTTATATATAGGCCACAACTCTTTGTTTATTCTCACCATTAGCTCTTCTTTCAAAGTCTATTACTTCTTGTTCTCTAGTTTTCTCCTTCCATTTTGCACTTGAAGATGGAATTTTCTCGTCGCAATCTTGACATCATGAAGAAGACTCTTTTTGAAAAGGTTTAGTGAAAATTTTGTAGTTTTCATCACAAAGGTCATAACTCTAATTAGCTTAGTGGGTTATATATATGAAAGTAAATATGCTTCAGCTAAAAAAATATATTTAGATCTTAAAAAAGTGGTGCCTATTACTTTTGCCTTCTTTTTTCATAAAACTGTTTTCTTTATACTTTTACGACCTCGGAAATAAATAGTACTTAGAAATTTATTTATTTTATTTGGTCTCACAATCATAGCCATCAATGTCTATTAATAAGGTATGACTTATAATGTGAAAAATTAAAGCTTACGTTCGTGATTTTCATCTATTTTAGTCTTTTATTGAGACAAACTCATATTCTAGCATGAAGTACTTTTTCCACTTCTTCAAGAAGAAGTTTATCTATCCTTTAACAAAAAATATTTATTTATTTTCCTTTGACAAAATATTAAGTTACCGATTCATCTTTGCATGAGCTCACAATATTAATGATGATGTTTTGGAGGTAAGTACTATTTGATAGCTGATCACATTGGATCTTATAGTTAAAAATTTACATAGAAAAAAGTATATGCCACCTTATATTAACAAAATGTTCATTGTTAAAAAGAATGAATGATGATGGTATTTTCATTGCATGCTAGATTGACCAAAGTTGATAGAAGGGTTATCATCGTAATCGGCAAAATTTTGAATAATGGATAAGCTATATATTTTAATTTTTTTTAATGAATTGGAGAGGATCTAGGTCTTTTCTAACCTTTGTTATATTTTGTTATCTTGCCATCTTACTATGAAGTTTTTAACTATATTCCATGTCGCGTGCTTATATTATGCTATGATTGATCCAATGCATTAGCTATTTTCAAGTCTCACGGTCTACCCATTAGATTAGACGATTCTTTAGCTTGTCTCGCTTACTTCATCGTCTATGCACCTTGATATTACTAATGAAACGTTTATTTTGTTATTCGATAATGACAAGTGTTTCATTAAACATGATTTGCATTGTTATTTTTTATCTACTTTCATTTATACATATGAATGGATAATGCACGTTAAAACAGTCCAAGAATAAGCATAGAGTTTGATGTTTAGGGTGTGAACGCATGCAATTATAGACTGAGAATGGACTTCTCCATCAAAACGTCCAACTAAAATCTTTGCGTTACATAAAGGGTCGTTAATTCGTTTATCTATGTTTAGTTCAATAACATAACATAATTTAGGGTTTTACAGGGTTACCTAGACGATCAATTCCACCAGTTGGAGGAGCTTGCAGACGATGTTAGCCCTAATTTTGTTGAGGAAGTTGTTGTGTTGTTTTTCAAGGACTCTACAAGGTTGCTAGATAACATCGACAAGGCATTGTAAGTTATAACCTAATATACCATAATTATCACTGATGTAATAAATTTTCATCATTTGAGGATCAAATGTGATATTGTTCTGCAATCTTATCTTTAGGCTCAAAACTCCACATGATTTCTCAAGACTTGATGCGTATATGTATCAGTTCATTGGTAGTTGTTCCAGGTATAATCTTGGATCTTGATTGATCATAAGATATGCTTGGTATTAATATTTACGTACAACTAGTATAATGTATTTTAAATTGTAGGTCACAATGAATTTCAAAATTGCAGTTAATATTGCAGCACTTAAACTACTATATTGTGATGACATGTTCTCGTGAAAATATTTTTTGTTGCAGTA
This sequence comes from Triglochin maritima, assembly GCA_963682175.1. Taxonomy (NCBI): domain Eukaryota; kingdom Viridiplantae; phylum Streptophyta; class Magnoliopsida; order Alismatales; family Juncaginaceae; genus Triglochin; species Triglochin maritima. The sequence continues at coordinate 36,587,165 of OY821781.1, forward strand.
TTGGTGCTATAAAGGTGAAGCAAGAGTGCTTCATGTTTAGAGAGTACTGCAAAAATGGAAACATTGAGGGGTACTTGCTAAACGTCCTATAGTGTTATACTATACTAGTGGATATTTTAAATATTAATTGTTGATTTTATTATAAAAAAAATTATCTATTTATTTTCTCGGATGACAAAGGGTGATAAAAATCAATTGGCTTGCAACATCAAGTTTATGTAATTTTTAATAATCTCATAATAATCTATTTTCTCTCTAAATATACCATTCTCTATCTATAAATCTCCAATTAAAATATATTTTTTTCCTCTGTAGAATTCAGAAAACTCTTTTTATCTCTCTAGATTTTTTTACATTGACTTTATAACTTTAGTTAAATTTAAAGAAACCACCAAAGTTTTGATGACATGTAATTTTTGGCTATGGTTTGGGCTAGTTTCCAGATTTTCATATAAAATAATACAAAATCAATATTTCAAACAAAGGTTACCCAGTAAGAGATAAGTGTTCCACGATAAACATGATGCCATAGAAGGTGTATCTATTCAATTTATCAATGTTATATAATGTGTAAATATATAAATTTGATGTTTTCAATGCATCCAAGCATAAAGCCCTCTTTGTCTTGTTGACCTTTTCAAATAAATTGTGTATTTGCTTGCAAAGTTTTAGTAACATAGTGACGTTTGCTTCATATGGGGAAAAAAAGGTGCAGAAGGACGTTCCAAAAGGCCAAGAAAGAACTTAGCATAGTGAGACAAAAGCTTGAGACATATTTTCAGGTATTTAAAATTTTTAGTCTATCGAAAAATCCTATGTTGACTTGAAATTAATGAATTTCAATTTTGTTTTGTTTTGCAGCTGCTGAGGCAGATTGGGCCTATATATGGAGAAAGCTGTTAAATCCTATTAATGCGAAGAAAAATTGTGTGCTCTCTTAATTATAAGGTCAATAACGAAGAAAGGCAGCAATTAAGAGAATATTTATATTTAATGCATGTTATATGAGTTAATATGGCAGTAATAGATGGATCTATGCACTTCAAGCAATAAGTGGTATAGAGCCCATTTGTTTTTCAATATGTATTTGCAAATGTGATGAAGGTTATTGAAAATGGAAGAGCAAATAATGCGCCTTTTACTAGTCTATTATTTTTCATTTTACTAATAAAATGGATAAATCATAAACAAGATAAATTATGAAACCAATTAAGTAAATATCAACCGAACAAAGAACAACATACATGAAAATAAAGAGTTAAAATGGCCACAACTCTCAAGAAGGTAACTACAACCACTGCTGTTTCAAACCTAAAAGCATATCCAATTTTTTATTTGGCAACGAAACATTAAGAAATAGTGGAATTGTATGAATCACTTCTCATTTTGTACTATAAATAAACAGAGATTTTGCGAAGTATGTATGAATTATTTATCATGTATTGGTTTTTATTGTTAAACATATTCATAGTAGTCTGGCACTTCTTAAGAGTCAAGACAGATACACTAGCTAGATATCTTGAAATTTATTTCCAAACTTTAGGATACTCTGTTAGGTCCTATTCATCTTTAATTCAATGGTAGCCCACAGGGCTCATGAATAGTGTTTCTTCCTTCTTAAAAACATGACATGTGTCGTGACTCATTTTAAGATATTCAAAACTTTAATTTAACTATCCTTTCAACTACATTGTAATTTCCATTGGTTTAGAACCATATATTAATCTTTTAGTAAGATAAATAAATAACGCAACTTATGAGTGTTAAGAGACTTCGACATTAATATTCATAATGAGTTTTGAAGTTCAGTTATGGATCTAATTCCAGAAAGAATGCCATTAATTTATTTTACATTCCTCATAAAGTAGTTCTATTAAGGTAGGTTAAAATGTTGTTTTCCAAGGATGAGTCTTAAGATGTGGATTATTATACGATTGATTTCAATAAAGATGAATAATTAGTTCTATCATTTATATATTGTTAAAACAACTCATTGCATTTTATACGATAGTTTTATGTGAGTATTTCCAATAAAGCGTTTCAGACTCTATGTTTTTCTCAAGGATAAAATTCAAATAGGAGAGATTATTTTGCCACCATAAAATTACATGAATATTACACTAATCGAATATTATTCGGATGGGATATTGTTCGGATCGAATATTTTTTGAACCGGATGCAAACAAATTTTCAAATTCTGAACCTACGAAATCAGAATATTGTAAAATTGTATCCAAATTGTATGTATAAATTCGAGTTTGTATCCAAATTCTGAATTCAAGTGGGAAAATAATTATTGCATTTTAATTTTTTTCTCAAAAAATAGCCACAAGCTAGAAAAATTAAAGTTTGTTTCTGGATTTAATCTCGGCAATATCATGTAATACGAAAAGACATCAAAAACCTTGTTAAGCGCATATTCATTCAGATGTTTTGAGCAAAGTTTTCTGGTCCAAAATTTTATTCATCTTCATTATTATTCAATGTACTTATATACATAAATTCGTTATTTATTAAAAATGAAAATGCAATAAAATATTATATTTTGTCCGTGCAAAGCACCCGCTGCGAGCTAGTAATCAAGATTCAAATTCTAACCAACTTATCAGACTTGACAACCTACCATTGTATATCATTTTCATATCCATGAATATTCAATTCAGATCTGTCCTGATTCAATACGAATCACCATGCAATTCAATTCAGATAATTTAAACAAAGTAAACAAGTAGAAAACTCAAAGGTATTGCAAATCATTTTTAACGAAATTCGCCCATGCCTAGTCATTACTCATTGGCAAATGCCCAATTAATCCTAAATTACTTGTCTCATTGAAACCCAACAATTACATTCTCCAAGCCCACAAACAAGCTGACTCTACATCCAAATAAGTCCAGTCGACTAAATAAGTCCACTTCATTATCAATCTTTTACAAACCAACCAAACCATTAACCATTCCAGTACAGAGTACACAAGCCTCATCTCATTGCTCTTGCAACCAGTTTACTCTTGGTTTCCCCTGAGCCTTCTTCATCTTGCAAATCTCCATTATTTCTGGAATATGTTGCCGCAATCCAAACTGACGCATCACCCTGTCTGGAACGTGCGTTGCGGCAACTCCGAAACAAACATTCATCTTCTGCTCATCCAAACCTCATGTCCTTGGCGGCAATTAGCAGGTAACGCCATCAGATCTACTTCTTCGTATGTGTTCCAACAAACTTGACTTTCGTCTTGAACGTCGAACTCATTTCTGTAAAATTCAATCTGAGTCGTCTTCACATTGTTCGCCCACGACCTCGGAGTCCGCCAATGTGAACCTAAAGGACAAAATGGAAGTTGCACACCGGGAATTCTAGATGGTCGTCCGACATGAAGATGTTCCCAACACCATATATGTAACAATGTAAGGAAACCAACTAATTGTTTCCCTTTTTTCATACATACATGATCCAAATATTGATACAAAACAGCTAAGGATGCAACTCCCCAACTATAGTTTCAACATTCAAATATGTTTTCCAACAATAAATATCTAAGGTGGACTTTGTTTCCACTCTTATCGCCTACTATTCCGGATCCTAACTGAAACAAAATGTACGCTCTCGTGTGCTGTATAACAGGCTCATCTGTTGCATCTTGCTCAACCTGAAAATTTTGCTGCAACCACTACAATGACACGTATCATCCTTTCACTGCAATTCTCGCTTCTTCTTCTTCTTCTTCAACACCCAACAAATTCATGCAAACCTGAGTCCAATCGTGATCTAATGTTGCACACACTGCCAAACAGTCAAGACGAAGACCACTAAGCATACGTCTTGTAGCGTGATGGTCATCTCCCCGTGTCTAAAATGGAAGATGTGTCTCAGGCCTCCATCTCTCCACAACAGCACGAATCAGATTCCAATCCAGTTGCAGTCGTTGCAATCGAGACATATTGTCAAATCACGCAATCACTAACAAATCTCACATCCTTTCATCTTGCACATTCCACGTGTTGAACTGAATGACGTGCTCAACACATTTAATATCCGTCAAAGGCTCCTGAAAAATATATTTAATTATTTTACGTCAAATAAAAACCAATACCGATACATAAAAATTAAAAATTAAAAGTCAAAACACTTACATTTTCAAGAATCCAAGATGATATATGATCTTTCTGTAGTACTAACACTGAAGGATCAACAGGACCATGACAATCGTGTGAAGTCGACATTTTGGAAATTGTAAAACATAATTAACAAAAAACAAATTACATACTATTCGGTCAAATAATACAATCCAAACAAATTCAATACATTATCCACAATCAATCTAATTTCAACAACTACAACATTCATCATTCAATTTGATTGGTTTAACACAAATCCACACAATGCGAAACTCACCAAACAATGTAAACTTATTAAATTGGGACTTCGGAGATTAATTTATCCATTATTCAAATCATCAAATCCGCACAAGATTAATAATCATAATAATATAACATCATCCACAAGATTAATTAAACAAAGTAGGGTAAACTCATCAACCAAATATCAATCATCGAATCCACTTCAAATCAAACAATCCACACAAATCCTAACCAAACCAATCAAATGCACATAAATACAAATTAATAAGGCAAAATCTTAACAAAAATTGATCTAAAAATACCTGAAATCGCAGGAGAGAGGGAGAGGAAAAAATACAAAACTATTTGGGAATATTAGAGAAAATGGGGTCTTGGTGCCGTTTTTAACGCTAGTTTAAAAACGGCATCTCAGATGCCGTTTTTATCTAGGGTGAAAACGACACCAGTGCTGTAGTTTCTAACCAAGTGAAAAACGGCACCAGTAGTGTTGTTTTCACTTAATAAAAATGGTAGCTCGGGTGCTATTTTTCAATGTGTATATTTTGCCAATTAAGTTTCTGAAGTGCATATTTTTACAAATTTTTTATGTTTTTTGATTATTTTGAAAAAAAATCCTTTAAAGAATGATAAAATAAATGAATGTTACCGAGACATGAAATGAATTAAGTTGATGTAGATTGGGTCTTATAAATAATGAAAAATAAAATAAATAAAGTATACATATATATATTAAGCTCAATTGTTTGGGTATATATACTTAAGCTTTGATAATGTTTCGAAAAAATCAAAGGGCTAAAGTTTCTTTGGCATAATGTAATTTACTTATGTGAGTTATATACTTATACTACGATGGTTTATGATATTAGTAATTGAATTTTCGAGCCATTAGTGTTGTTTTACAAATGTTCAATTTTGAATGTGTTAATTTTTTTGTGAAGAGTTTATGTAGTGGATAATTAAGTTCGCCATCCATTGTAACAAATTACAGGATAAATCGTAATCAATATTTATAGTATTTTTTATATTAATGAAACTGTGCTTTGTCATTTAATGCATTCTTTGTCTAACTCAAGACTCAAGTAATTCTATATGAAATGAAATTACAACGTGCAACTGTATTATAATGAGAATTAAACATAACAATCAATAAATTAACTGAATTGCTATTCATCGCCCCAAAATTACTTAAATCGCCCCAACAAATTACCATTTTGCCCTTAGAAACTTTAAAAAAAAAATTTAGGGGGAGGCGTCTGCCGGAGCCGCCTCCCCATAGGGGGGAGGCGGCTGACACAGACGCCCGACCCTTGGATCGGGCGTCTGTGGCGGACGTCGCCCCCCTATGGGGAGGCGGCTCCGGCAGACGTCTCTCCCTAAAAAAAAAAATTTTGGGTTTTTTTTAATATTAATAGAAAATAGGGTTTACATTATCAAATTTAATATGTTTGTACATTATGTAGTGTGGATTGATTATCAAAAAATTTGAAAGATAGGACACTCATCATAAAAAAATAACAGTACGACAGAGAAACAAAAACAAATACGAAAACAAACGTACGACAGATAAAAAAATACTAATGGGGTTGTTATGTACAGTGGATGGGTAAGATGATTTGGGCTGTGTAGCCGATCCTGGAGAAGAAGGACGAGATGTCAGGCGAGTACACCAGAGCTGCTTGTGTAGATGATGATCACTTGATACAGGCGTGACATTCTCAGTTGGGCATCCCCGACCATGATTAGGTTGATGAGTAGTTAGAGTATTAGTATCTTACTCTTATTACTGTATTCTCGTTTCTGTCGTACACTTACTATTCGTACTTGTATTTGTTTATCTGTCGTACGTTTGTTTTTGTTTCTCTGTCGTACTGTTATTTTTTTATGATGAGTATCCTACCTTTCAAATTTTTTGATAATCAATCCACACTACATAATGTACAAACATATTAAATTTGATAATGTAAACCCTATTTTCTATTAATATTAAAAAAACCCAAAAAAAAAAATTGGGGGGAGGCATCTGCCGGAGCCGCCTCCCCATAGGGGGGCGACGTCCGCCACAGACGCCCGATCCAAGAGTCGGGCGTCTGTGTCAGCCGCCTCCCCCCTATGGGGAGGCGGCTCCGGCAGACGCCTCCCTCCTATGGGGAGGCGGCTCCGGCAGACGCCTCCCCCTAAAATTTTTTTTTTTAAAGTTTCTGAAGGGCAAAATGGTAATTTGTTGGGGCGATTTAAGTAATTTTGGGGCGACGAATAGTAGTTCCCTAAATTAATCCAGAAAAAGATGACTGCAGAAATGTATAGTTTTTAAACTATATGGATCTCACGTTGCGGCGGATCCAGACAATTTTGCCAGTGGGGGTACATTTCTAAGAATATATATATATGTTGGGTTACGATGAAAAATACAACGGAAAAATAACATAAAAACGATTTCTAAATTCATCAACCACTCAAGATCCATCCACATGATAATAATGAGGAAAACTAATGTACAATCATTTATACCTTTGATGTGTACCTTTCTTTTGCTCACGGAAGAAGTACAGAGAATCTCAAGTGTGATTTCTCTACTTGGGACACACGAACCACGGACTACACTCCACCAACACGTTAGCTAGAACGAGAGGGATGGAAGAACAAACTTCTTCCTTGGTGGTGGAAGAGAGGGGACGGCTAGGGTTTCTAGGAGAGAAATGGTTTGCTTCCTTTTTCTCTTCTTATCCATATATTTATAGACCTCTCTTAAGCTACCCCTAATCTCATTAGGTAAGTGAGTTTAATGGGTCATTAGTCATCCATTTGTTTAGCTCATAGATTCCAATGTGTGTAACCCTTATAGGATCTGATTATATTAGTAACGCACACAATAATTGACACGTAGATCATAATTGGTTTCTAGCTAAACATTACGACCCCTAATGTAATCAGATTAATTTTCCTTTAAACTATTTATTCATTGCCATCTTGATTTAATGACACCTCCTTCAATCTCCCACTTGTCCTTAACAAGTGTGCAATAATAAATTCTTTTGTCTCTTATTGTCTTGATCTGAACATCAGGTAAGATAGTATGTCATCCCATTCCGTTCAGACCATTTCTTGAAATCCGAGTTCAAACTGCTGAAACAAATGATTAACTTTTAATCCATTTGAGCACGGCCGTGCATTTCAGTTTTCACTTTTCAAGAGGCCCAAAGACAATCATCCTATTAAATAGGAGGACAATCCAATCTTGCACCTCCACAATTCTCTATATGATTCATGTCAATTCTGACCTCCGCCTTTATAGCTTCCTTTTACGGCACGACGTTTGACGGAGTCAAGAATATACCAATTCTCATATAAGTAAAGTGATGCACTCGTGTTTGAGGAATTTACATAAATAGTCAATGAGAAATCTTATGACATTCCAAATCTCGCAAAGATTCTCATAGCGGGTTAGTCCAATATATGTTCTCCAACATATATCCATGTAATTGACTAGACATCAAATGTCTCTATAGCCATGAAACAATGCTATTAATCAACCTACAAACTAGTCTTTACAAGTCATTGACGTCTAACTCAATGACCTAGACCATGGACAATAATAAAATATACATTCAAGTTCACATTATAGGGTTTCATTTATCAAATAACGTATTTGACAAACCTATTTGAATTTATAATTTATTTTAGACAATTATTTAATTCTAAACCATAATTAAATAAATACTGAAATTTTATTGCATTTCACAAATGTAAACAATACCAATATTCATGAACTACTTCGTAATACTAGATATTACATAATCAAAGTCATTCTGCAATGTGCTTTATTCCTATGGCCCTAGTATGACTCTCATGCTTAAGCTGAGGCAATGGTTTAGTTAACGGATCGACCACATTGTCGTCCGTATGAACCTTGCAAATCTTTACATCTTTCCTTTCAGTGATATCTCGTATTACATGAAACTTCCTGAGAATATGTTTGGGTTTTTTATGAGATCTAGGTTCCTTCGCTTGAGCAATGACACGATTATTATCACAATAAAGGTTCACTCCATTATCAATACTAGGAACTACACTAAGCTCAGTAATGAACTTCTTAATTCAAACCCCTTCCTTTGCAACTTCTGAAGCTGCAAGGTATTCTACTTCAGTTGTAGAATCAGCGACAGTATTCTGCTTTGAACTTTTCTAGCTCACCGCTCCTCCATTCAGACGAAAAATGTATCCGAACTGAGACCGGAAATCATCTCTGTTAGTTTGGAAGCTCGCATCAACATAGTATTTGATAATAAGCTCACTTTCTCCTCCAAACACCAAGAAACTATCCTTAGTCTTTCGCAAGTACTTAAGGATGTTCTTAGCGGCAGTCCAGTGTGCCTCACCTGGATTTGATTGGAATCTTCTACACATGCTCAGAGCATATGCAACATCCGGGCGAGTACAAATCATGGCATACATGATAGATCCGATTGCCAAGGCATAAGGGATCATACTCATACGCTTCCCCTCATCAAGCCCAGATGGACACTGAGTTTTGCTTAGCGTTGAGCCATGAGACATGGGTAGAAATCCTCTCTTAGAGTCTTTCATATTGAATCTTTCAAGTACCTTATCTATATAAGTTCCTTGACTTATTCCAATCATCCTTTTACATCTATCTTATAGATTTTGATGCCCAAGATGTACTCTGCCTCTCCCAGGTCTTTCATTAAAAAAACTTTCCAAGCCAGATCTTTGTAGATTCAAGCATTAGAATGTCGTTTCCTATGAGCAGTATGTCATCTACATACAAGACCAAGAAAACAACACAACTCCTACTAGCCTTCTTGTAGACACAAAATTCTTCTTCATTTCTGAGGAAACCAAACCTTTTGACGACCTCATTAAAGCGAAGATTTCAGCTCCGTGATGCTTTCTTCAGTCCATAAATGGACTTCTGAAGCTTACATACTTTCCCAGTATTCATGGAGTCCACAAAACCCTCAGGCTGTGTCATATACACATCCTCTTCCAAAACCCCATTTAGGAAGACAATTTTGACATCCATCTGCCAAATCTCATAATCATAATGAGTGGCAATTGCTAAGAGTATCCGAATGGATTTAAGCATGGCGACTGGTGAAAATGTTTCATCATAGTCTATACCATAAACATGTCGGTAACCTTTTGCTACCAGCCTAGCTTTGAAAACACTCACGTTTATATCCTTGTTTGTTTTCAATTTTAAAATCCATTTGCAGCCTATGGGTGTTACCCCCATCTGGCAAATCAACCAAGTTCCAAACTTGATTTTCAGACATGGATTCCATTTCAGATTTCATGGCTCCAAGCCATTTTTCGGAATCTGGACCCGTCATAGCTTCTTTGTAGCTGTTAGGCTCCTGACTTTCCAAAAGTAGAATTTTACAACTCTCGGTCGAAAGTGTTGGATGTTTGGTCTTAATCTATGTTTTGATGATTTAATCAACCTAATCTTAATTATGATCATGTAGAGTAGCACACATATTGCATTGCATATATATTTCTTTGTGTTAACCTCTACAGGTGATCAAGAGTAAAGGAAGAAAGGAATTCAAGTCAAGACATGTAATCAAGCTTGTTTAAGGACATGTATTTTGTATTTCTTTGAGTCTTTAGGAACCTTGTGTAATTGAGCATACTTGAGCTAAAAACTACTCAAACACACACTAGGTGTCCTATAGAAGTCACACACAAAATTTCACATAATTTGTACTTCAATAGATCACCCAAACTTAGACCGGAAAACACTAAACATGTACCCAAACAGTTTGCCCACATTCGGTTGACCGATACAGACCGTTTGGTCGACCGGGTGATCAATTATTTTGTTATGTGTTTAACTGCCTAAGTTCGGTCGACCGACCAGACCATTTCGGTCGACCGAGTCCCAATTAATTTCCGACCATTAGTTCTATCGTATATACCCAACGGTCGTATTCGTATAAACCAAAAATACACCAAATACATTTTCATGTATTGGTCGACCGAGAACCTAGTTCGGTCAACCGAATATATGTCTCTTGACAAACCCGAATCTCCTGCTGGAATTCGGTCGACCGTTAGATCTTGGTTTGGTCGACCGAATATAACTTTGTTTGTCAACCCCTTAGAGCCTGTTGTAAATCGGTAGACCGAACCCTTTGCAGTGTTCGACCGATCACTTAAGTGTACCTAAGTCGTAGCGTTGGGCGGTCGACCACTCCTTAACCGGTCGACCAAACTGAGCTCAAAACTGCCAAACGGTCGACCGAACGACCCGATCCGATCGATCGAATTACCTCAGAATTGGGTCCTGCGAGTTTTTGTTTTGTGTATCCTACACCAACACTCACCCAATCAACCCCAACGGCTATAATCTTTCAAATGCCTATATAAAGAGTTGTAAAACACATTTTAACACAACTCTCCCACTACTACTTGTCCAATACATTAGAGAGAAAACCCCAAGCTCAAATTTCCCCAATCCTACACACCAAGCTTACACTTCCACACCTTAGCATCAATTCACATCCTAAGCTAAGTGTGCTCAAGTTAGAGAGTGTGTTCCACTCAAGTTATCGTTTGAAAAAGAAGAAAGGACTTCGGTGAAAGCACGAAGTGTTCCTCTCGGATTGTGAGAGAACAAAGTCAAGCTCACGAGGGTGTTCATGAAGCTATTTTTGTAAAAGACGTTCTCTCCCGACCCGAAACGAGGAGAGGATAGTGAAGACGCGTGTTTAATCGTTTTAAATACCGCAAGTGCACGGCCACGTTCAAGCGGTGGTAAGTACGGGTCGATCCTCAGGGAGGTGAGTAGCCTCTGGTTTTTCAGAAATTAAGTGGCAACAAAAAGGGAGAAGAGTTTGTCTATGCTAATCTACACTACACTAAACTACTAAGAAGAAAACTGCAAAGTAAAGCAACTAACGATTACTTCGAATCAAAACTAAAAGAATGTAAAACTAAGCTGGAATCAATAAGAGAAAGACCCATAGGGGTGGAGTGTGTTCACACATGTAAAAAGATTGTGAAGAATGCATTCTATAGGCACAAATGTAGGTAGTGTTTTCATGCATAAGAAGTGTCTAAAGGTTATTGCAAAACCTATCAATCCATTCACTAACCTAGTTGATTAACATTCATATACACAAGCTGGTTATTTCAGAACCTAAACAAGCATGGGAGGTGTCTAAGATGTGTGGCAAAACCCATCAAGTGTAGTATTCTACTCTGACAAGCAAGCATACATTCACATTTATCAACACAATCAAAATATACAACATTCATATCCATTCTTTAATGCATGTATGAACATCATCTCCACCCCCAAAGGGTGATGGATCTACTCACTACACATTACTCTAACAATTAAACTAAAGAAGAAAAGAAACATTCTAACTACTTTAGCCTAGAATCAAAGAAATAAAACTAAGCTAAGCATGCATAAAGAAACAACTTAAGAACAAAACAATGGAAAAATTATTTTATTAAATGACTCACATTGAAGGTAGCATTCTTCTCCACCTTGAGATTTTTCTCCAAGGCTTACTCCAAGTAGAGAGAATGCCACCAAGCAATGGGTCATTAAAGTAGAAGGTGAAAAGTTCTATTTATAGCGATAGAAAAATGTAATCCGAGACAATCCCCCGGTATGGGACTAAACAAATACCATAAATAGACTAAAGATACACTAATACACGCTCCACATAAATCTTAGCGGATACAGACCAAAAGTGACCACCAATTAGCGGTCTTGGATCGCTAGTTAGCGATCTACAGTGTTCGGATCACTCTGGATTTTCTTGTGGGCTTTTCTGGAAGACTTGGTTTGTCTTTGATGCATCTACTTTTTCTTGTTGGAGCTCTGACCCGAATAGAATTGTCAAAATACTCCCCATGATGGTGTGAAGTATTCTTGTTTCATCATTAGTCCTTCGATCTTACGTTCAGGTCCTTCGGTCTTGCATCTTAGTCTTTGAGTCTTTCAACTCAATCTTTTTTCATGCTTTTAGGTCCTTTTATGACTCTTCTCTTCAAACCTATTTATTTCTAAATTTTAAACATAAAACTCGTCATGTAGCATTGTTTAGGTGAAGGATAATGGATATAAGATACAAATATAAGCATGAAATGATGTCAATCAAATACCCCACACCTAACTTTTGCTAGTCCCGAGCAAAACAAAGAAAGAGAAAAGCATACGAAAAACAAGAAATCTTAACTCACTTTCGTAGGGATCACGGTTGCACTTAGCACGTGCAACAAGCCGTTTAACCTCATTGTCGCCAAGGAGGAGGAGTGTTGTCTCTTGAGGGTTTTCAGTGGATACACCCGCAAAATCCGAACAAAGATGCATTATTCAACCTAGCTACACGACTCGTTGGCTCATTTTTGTCGATCATTGGATGTGGTAATACTACGGGCCGACTCTATATATGTAATCAGTCCACACACCTAGCCTAATGAATCATTCGTGAAAGTTAATTAAGGACTTAAGTGCAATACGTGGACAACCTCAACATCCTCAAGTGATACAAAGTGTAAGGTCCATCAAGGTTCTTATTTGACTCTTTTTTTCTTTTTTTTCTTTTTCTTTGGAGCATTATATTGGTTGGTGTTTGATTCTCTCAGGTCAGGTTTCGTGCATCATTGCATATGAGGACTTACACTATCACGTACACATTCCCCCAAATCTCCACATAAGGTGATCCCTACCACCCGTGTAACAGGAGTTCGGTCGATGCATCCTAAGTCAGATGACTCGAGAGCACCAGGCACAAAGTCCCCTCAGACCTACTTTCCCGAGTGATAGGAGCCGTGCGAGAAGAGAGAATACCTACTCACTTATTTCTTATCTACACATGAACCAAACCCCTACATTTAATGTCTCACAACAAAATTTAAAGGGTCCTTGAGTACAACAAACTTCCTTAAATTAACATACACGAATTATTGACTCACTAGGTTCGAGATGGACTTCTTTAATTATTTGAGCACTGAAACCCTATGAGTACTCACCCCCGAGGGAAAACTGGGGTGCATCCTAATGACTCGATAAGACCTAAAGTCAGTAAACTAAATATCCAAATGCATCAAGTTCAAGACAATTTTGGGAGCTTTCTTTTTACTTTGCCTCTCAACGGTTTTGCACATGCCAAACACACGCAAAACCCAAAAAATATTTTCTTTCGCAAACACATGAAGATTTTGAAAGAAATGTGAAAAATTTAAAGCACTAGGCAAGTAAAAGAAGACAAGTCACCCAAGGATCGTGGCAAGCAGATATATCGATATTAAATACAACACACTAACATGACCCTATCAATACACACAAACGAAAAAAAATCAAAGGAAAAAGACTCGACTATGTACACACGTAAAACACCCCCACACACACCTACTTCATGCATTGTCCTCAATGAATGTGAGCATGAAACTACGTGGATTTATGCATGAAAAAGAAAAGATCTCACCAACGTGAAGTACAACAAGAAATTCATGGTTATGTTGATGGACACAAACCTGAATTCCCTCAAAACCTGTGAGATGCTAAAGAAGGGATACAAATACGTCAAAGAAATGGGGCCCAAATACACAAGGGTTGGGGCCCACAACAATCAATGCTCGCTCATAGAGTCTTTTATTGTACTTTTTTGTCTTTTTTTTAATAAAACTATGTACAAAATTAAGTTCACATCTTCATTTGTCAAAGGACATCAAATGAGAATCTCAAAAGTGGGTCAATGCACTTGGAAAGGGAACATGACACCACGCGGGGCCAGAATACTCATGTTTGCCCCCCCCCCCCCCCCCCCTCACAAAGAGCACAAGATGAAAGAAGATGTTCATGAATTGGACGAAAAGGCGTCTCATTAAAAGTATCAAAGTGAAAGAGCTTGAACCTCTCAAGAGTTTGAGAATAATTGCGCAATGGAAGAAGAGTTTCTGCCGTTGCGGTACTGAAGTTATGATTGTCAATCCAAACTCTCCAACCAATAGGCTGGTGGGTCGGAACGAGGTCAAGAACTTTGTTATGCATGTCTGACTCACCAAACGAACAGAAAGTGGGTCTCTTACCCAAGGTATCTTCCAAGGAACTCCTAATACCCTCATTAGCTTTGTGTTTTATGGTCCAAGTTGTCTTAAAAAGGGAATTGATTAATCTGGGAGCTAACTACAGGTTGAAATATGACAAATTGAACTCCCAGACTACTACACTCAAACAACAAACCACCAGAACAACAATGGGAGCAAACGAAGCTCACCAAGCCGCCAATTGGCGGTCCAAAAGGCCGTTCTATGCTCACAATTTCTCCTTGTGTGTCCCCTTGATGCTGCAATGTCCCTGAAACAAAAATAAACTAAAAACAAAAGATTAAAACCACTCGAATCGTCCAAGCCAGAGTCTGGACAAAGCACCTCCCCGGCAACAGCGCCAAAAACATGTTTGATCGTTTTAAATACCGCAAGTGTACGACCGTGTTGAAGCGGTGGCAAGTACGGGTCGATCCTCAGGGAGGTGAGTAGCCTCTGGTTTTTCAGAAATCAAGTGGCAACAAAAAGGGACAAGAGTTTGTCTATGCTAATCTACACTACATTAAACTACTAAAGCAACTAACGATTACTTCGAATCAAAACTAAAAGAATGTAAAATTAAGCTGGAATCAAGAAGAGAAAGACCCATAGGGGTGGAGTGTGTTCACACGTGTAAAAAGATTGTGAAGAATGCATTCTATAGGCACAAATGTAGGTAGTGTTTTCATGCATAAGAAGTGTCTAAAGGTTATGACAAAACCTATCAATTCATTCACTAACCTGGTTGACTAACATTCATATACACAAGCTGGTTATTTCAGAACCTAAACAAGCATGGGAGGTGTCTAAGATGTGTGGCAAAACCCATCAAGTGTAGTATTCTACTCCGACAAGCAAGCATACATTCACATTTATCAACACAATCAAAATATACAACATTCATATCCATTCTTTAATGCATGTATGAACATCATCTCCACCCCCAAAGGGTGATGGATCTACTCACTACACATTACTCTAACAATTAAACTAAAGAAGAAAAGAAACATTCTAACTACTTTAGCCTAGAATCAAAGAAATAAAACTAAGTTAAGCATGCATAAAGAAACAACATAAGAACAAAACAATGGAAAAATTATTTTATTAAATGACTCACATTGAAGGTAGCATTCTTCTCCACCTTGAGATTTTTCTCCAAGGCTTACTCCAAGTAGAGAGAATGCCACCAAGGAATCGGTCATTACAGTAGAAGGTGAAGAGTTCTATTGATAGCCGTAGAAAAAGGTAATCCGAGACAATCCCCCGGTATGGGACTAAACAAATACCATAAATAGACTAAAGATACACTAATACACGCTCCACATAAATCTTAGCAGATACAGACCAAAAGTGACCACCAATTAGTGGTCTTGGACCGCTAGTTAGCGATCTACAGTGTTCGGATCGCTCTAAATTTTCTTGTGGGCTTTTCTGGAAGACTTGGTTTGTCTTTGATGCATCTACTTTGCTTGTTGGAGCCCCGACCCGAATAGAATTGCCAAAATACTCCCCATGATGGTGTGAAGTATTCTTGTTTACTCATTGGTCCTTCGATCTTACGTTCAGGTCCTTCGATCTTGCATCTTAGTCCTTGAGTCTTTCAACTCAATCTTTTTTCATGCTTTTAGGTACTTTTATGACTCTTCTCTTCAAACCTATTTATTTCTAAATTTTAAACATAAAACTCGTCACGTAGCATTGTTTAGGTGAAAGATAATGGATATAAGATACAAATATAAGCATGAAATAATGTCAATCAACGCGAGCGGAGCTCGAAGTGTCGAGCAAAGCTTGCAAGAGAGGACGTAGGCGGGAGGCCGAACCTCGGTAAAAATCCTCGTGTCCATTGTGGTTTGCATATTCCTTCCTTACTTGCTTGTTTGTTTAAATTCCGCTGCGCATAACTTGATCGATCAAACAAGTAGGTTATTAGGATTAATAGTGATTAGTTTGTAGACCCCCACGATCCAACAAAAAGGAAATCAACATACCTCTTGGGCCGAGATTGTGGCCTATCAGATCTACGTAGGACTAGAGAAACGGGAGAAGTGTTTACAACGGTTTGTGAATCTTCGCATGAATTAAATTTGAGTGGGACATTAATAGGGTCGTGTGGTGAATGCACAACTTCAGAGAAATTATTTGTAACCTTTGTCGGGGTTTCAGAGTCATGTACCTCTACCTCCGGCATAGGTACTCCCACCTCGATTGAGGTGTCATACACAGATGCCTCTGCCTCTGATGTGGGTTAAACCACATCCATTTGTTGCTCTTCTCGAATTTCTTCAAGAACCACATCACTCCCACTTGTATGTTTGGAAAGAAATTCTCTTTCCAAAAAGACACCATCACGAGCAATAAACACTTTGTTCTCTGACTGGTTATAGAACTAATAGCCCTTAGTTTCTTTAGGATAACCCACAAAGAAACATTTGTTTGACTTAGGTGCAAGCTTATCAGAGAGTAAACATTTTACATAAGTTTCACATCCCCCAAACTTTCAGAAAAGACAACTTTGGAACCTTTCCAGTCCATATCTCATATGGTGTCTTCTCCACAGCTTTTGACGGAGTTCTATTTAGTATAAAAGCAGTTGTTTCAAGAGCATCTGCGCAGAAGGATACTGAAAGACTGGCAAAACTCATCATAGATCGAACGATGTCTAACAATGTTCGATTTCTCCTTTCGGACACACCATTCCATTGTGGTGTTCCTGGTGGAGTTAGTTGTGAAACAATTCCACAACTTCTAAGATGATCATCCAATTCTTGACTCAAATACGCGCCACCACGATCTGATCGTAATGACTTGATTTTCTTGCCAAGTTGGTTTTCTACTTCATGCTGAAACTGTTTGAACTTTTCAAATGATTGGATTTATGTTTCATTAAGTATATGTAACCGTATCTACTTAAGTCATCAGTAAACGTGATGAAGTAATAGAAACTTCCTCTAGCCATGGAACTCATTGGACCACACACATCTGTATGTATGAGTCCTAAAAGTTCACTTGCTCTCTCACCCTTTCCTGTAAAAGGTGTTTTTGTCATCTTTCCCATCAAACAAGATTCACATGTATCTTATGATTCTAAATCAAATGAAGTTAGAAGCCCATTGTTTTGGAGCTTCTGCATGCTATTCAGGTTGATTTTTTCCTTTTGGTGTTTATGTTAAAGATATTACGATCTAATTCAACTAAATAGAGACCATTAATTAATTTAGCACTGACATAAAACATGTCATCTTTATAGATAGAACAACATTGATTCTTTATTATAAATGAATAAGCTTTAATATCCAATAGTGAAGGTGAAACAATGTTTCTACCAATAGCGGGAACAAAATAACAATTATTCAGTACTAGAACTAAGCATGAGGGAAAACATAAATCATAAGATCCTACAGCTAGTGCAGCAACTCTTCCTCCATTTCGAACTCGTAGATCAACTTCCCCTTTTGCCAAGTTCCTAATTCTTCTTAGTCCATCCACATTGGAAACAATGTGGGATCCACATCCGGTATCAAATACCCATGAAGAAGAATATGCTAAATTAACATCAATAACAAGGGTATCTGAAGAAGAAGCTAATGCGGCATTCTTCTTGTCCTCCTTGCTTTCTGACCTGAGAACAATTCTCTGATGCCTTTCCCAATCAAGGAAATTATTTCCGTTCAGCTTGTCCTTCTCAAGGATAGAACGGATATTGAAAGCGGTATTACTATTTCCGGCCATTAATCTACATTTGAAAAAAAATTGCAAGTTTATTACATTTGTCATAAATATCTCAAAACATTTAAACAATTTAAATAGTTAAGCTAAAACACACTACTCAATTTATAATTTGTCCCTTATTGAACTAGTGATTCCAAGACTCTATTTCACATAATATTAAGCGGACTTTGGCACTTCCTCAACACTAGGTGATCAAGGTAAGGAAACTCCTTTACTGGTTATAACTCTTATAACTCTTGGTTGGTAGGTAACATCTTATGTTAAAATTCCCACTCTTTTGCCTCAAAGTCCAAAACTCTTTTGATGATTTTGTTGAGATCAACCAAATTAAACATGTAAACCCCTTCTTTTAATTTACCCGTACTATCCCAAGAGAATAGGTGACACCTTGCTTTGGCATAACTCATCACCAATTTTCGAGGGCTTCGCAGACGTCAATTTGTAAAGGCATGTAAACTCAATTTTCTTATAGGGACTTATGTTTATTATGTTTGTTTATCATGTGAACTCATAACATAAACATCCAATATTCATAAACATAAACACACACAAACCATGAAAATAATCAAAATTAGGGTTTAACCGATTTGAGCGAATAATCATGAAAAATTTAACCAAAAACAATCTAGAAATACATCATATGTTTCTAGATCAATGATTAAAACATAAAACTTATTCTCATGCAAATTTAATCTAATTAAATCAATCATATGTTCATGCAACATGCATCTCTACCCAAAACAAATTTGGTGATACATATATACAAAAATGCATGAAAGGAAGAGAAGAGAGAGAAAAACATTTTAAAAAATATATAATTTCGGAAATGCATCAAATGAGAAAAAAAACATTTTTCTTTTCAATGTAACCATCAAAATCATATGCACGAGGCTCTGGTACTACTGTTGTGTTACGATGAAAAACGCAGCGGAAAAATAACATAGAAATAATTTCTAAATTCATCAACCACCCAAGATCCATGCACATGATAATAATGAAGAAAACTAATATACAACCATTTATACCTTTGATGTGTGCCTTTCTTTTGCTCACGGAGGAGGTGCGGAGAATCCCAAGTGTGATTTTCTCTACTCGGGACGCACGAACCACAGACTAAACTCCACCAACACGTTAGCTAGAACGAGAGGGATGGAAGAACAAACTTCTTCCTTGGTGGTGGAAGGGAGGGGACGGCTAGGGTTTCTAGTAGAGAAACAGTTTGTTTCATTTTTTCTCTTCTTTTCCATATATTTATAGAGCTCTCTTAAGCTAACCCTAATCTCATTAGCTAAGTGAGCTTAATGGGTCCTTAGTCATCCATTTGTTTAGCCCATAGATTCCAATGTGTGTAACCCTTATAGGATCCGATTATTTTAGTAATGAACACAATAATTGACACGTAGATCGTAATTGGTTTCTAGCTAAACATTATGACCCCTAATGTAATTGAATTAATTTTCCTTAAACTATTTATTCATTGCCGTCATGATTAAAGGACAGCTCCTTCAATATCGACTAACAAAATCCATACAAAAGTGGAACTTTAATAGCGTATATAACTTACTTTAGTATAACATCAAATTCCTACAAAATTCATCGATGATTTTTCATGTTTGAAAACTTTACATCATTGTATCATTTCCTATAGTAGAAAATACATCTCTCTCAATGTAAGTAATAAATAATCATTCCATAATTCATCTCAAATCTTATTACGAAATACGAAGTGGACTTTTGATGATCTTCGGGCTAGGAAAGGCTATTTCTGTAGAATCTAAATGACCAAATGCAATGCAAACGGAAAATTAAAACAAGCGATACTACTAGAAAAATAGGTTTTACTTACGGATATATAAACGTGGGTGAAGCATCCGTCGGTAGTATACACCGACGGATATGCTCACATACACTGACGACAAAAGTCTGTTGATTAATATTTTCATAGTATTTGTCAGACACCGACGGATAGGTACCGTCGGTGTATGTTTTCGAGAAACAAATCCTCAGTAAAATGAAATTTGTCACCCGAAAAAAATAACTGACATTTATGTTACCCTTCACCAACGGATATATCTGTCAGTGTATTGTTTTCAAAAGTCAGCGATGGATAGCATCTATCAGAGACAATTTCAAAAAACAATCGTAACGTACTTAATACGTTTATCCACACCGATGGTAAAATGAAGACATACACCGACGGCTACGTTCTGTTAGTGGATGTTTTAGATAAAGAAATCGACAATCAAATGAAATTTGTTGTGCAAAAACAATCACCAACTGTTGTGTTAGCTACACCCATAAATATCATCTGTCACTAACAGATATCGTCCAACAGAGAATATTTTGAAAATCAACCCTTACGAACTTAGTACTTTTAACATCACTAACGAACACTTAAAGAACCTTTCACGGACAAGTTTTGTCGGTGTATAATTATATCAGGAGTCACTTTCGGGCTTCCCCTTCACTCTCCTTCATTCCCCAAAATCACGCAGCCTCCGCCCATCCAAAACCCTAATCTCGCCGCCATCATTGTCTATGCGCTGCCATGGTAATCCCTCCACCCCATCCCCCTTCTTCCACGACCGCCCTCCTCCCATCAAGCCTGCCTCGACCAACCCCGACCCCACTTATCTCCCTAGCCCCACCCCTCCGCGCCTGCCCAGATCGACCCCCACCCCACCAAGACGAGCCCCGACGAGACCCTAGCCCAGACCCCTCCCGCCCCCACCCCAAACCCTTCCGCTCAGACCCTAGACAGAGTGATTAAATTTGATATTCTGAGTAGACACCAATGAAGGTCCTTTTGATGGTGAGGAAATTGGTTTGAAATTTGTGATTCCAAGTAGACAGCAAAGATGGTATCTTTTCATGAAGTCAAATTGATGGGTTGGTGCTTTGTCACAAGGATTTCAAGTTCATCAGTTGGATATTGGGTCCACAAATTAGGCTGACTAGTTTGCTTGAAGTTGATCACTGACTGGATAGTTGGATGACTTTTAGTAGTTACTCTCTGATTAACTCATGTAATGTATATTATAAGTAGATAGCCAAGGAATTTTTTTTATCTCAAACAACTCGATGTGATTGGTGTTTCCTTATCGATGTAGGAAATGTGTTGGCAAAATTATTGGTCAGTACTCAGATGGTAGTCACGAAAATATGAGAATGAAAGGATGGCAACCACCACAATGTGGTGGACGGATAAAACTCACTTCTTCGTTGTATCTACGGGCATGAGTAAAGAAAACGTACTTGTTAACAAATTTGTATTCTTTTACATGTTTCCCATTCATTTAAATTTCAAATCAATAAGGCAGTTAACTCCTTGTTGTTAACCAGCTTAATTGCTTAAATTTCGTGTGTCCAAATAGTTTAAAGTAAAGTTAGGACTTATGTAAAGTTAAGTTAGCCTAGGGCTTGTTTACGCCATGTCCCCTTGTCATTGTCAACTATTCTTTAATGAATGTAATTCTATAATTGATGTAGTATTGACCTATTTTTCTATAGTTGAAGTGTGGTGCGATCGATTAGTTACTTGTGTTAAACTAAGTTCAATTGGATTGGTTTTTGCCAGATTGTTAAATTGAAATAAAATAAAGGTTTTATTTGTAGTGGTGGTAGGAGTATGAAGTTTTAAGTTTGAATTCGATTCATTGGAGTGCAATGAGGTTTAAATTTTGAAGTTTACTTTAGGATGTATGATTTGTGTCATGTTTGGTTTGGATGTTGTCTATTTGTCAAAATTCATTGATGAAATTGTTCGAAAGATATGTTATTTTTTCTTGTCAATACAGGTCTTCAAAAAAATTCTGTATGAAAATATAAGGGACGTTCTATCAAAATTTATATAAATTTTTTATTAAATTTAAGTTTGTTTACGGTTTAGTTATATTGAGTTGGATCATTTAGTTGATTGTTAGATTGGTTAATTGATATAACTAGATTGATTTGGATGAGTTGGATGTGGTAATTAGATTTAGTGAAATATTCCTAGAAGTTGGAATTTTTAACATGTTATGTTTAACATGTTTTATTTGAAACCAATAGAATTATGGTCTCAAACAGAAGTTGGATGTATGACAAGAGAATTAGTTAGACATTCATGGAAAATCAGAAGTCATTCCTAAACTTTGTCTTTAGTCCTCACAACCAATACATTCATGATAAGAAAATCTTTTGTCCGTGTAAGAAATGTTGTAACAACAAATGTGCGACTCAAGGTGATGTCATCGATAATATCGTCGTAAATGACTTTGCTGATAATTATGAGCAGTGAGTTTTTCATGGGAAAAGCATTGCAAGTTTGAGTGCCTAAGTTGTCACGACAATGACAACACGACCAACAGAGATTGAGTCAGAAGAGGATAACTTGATGACATAGAGGGGATGATACACGATGTGGTCGAAGGTGGTAACGTCACAACCGATTCGTCGACACTGAGGATCACAAAATATGCTAAGAAGTTTCTTGCCTACATGAAAGATGAAGCAACAAATATTAGAGGCTTTACGAGGATCGGGTGAGACAAGCTCTTAGAGCTCTATCAAATAGGTGGCTACCGCAGAGGATTTAGTCAGAACTATTCTAGGCGACTGGCATGGACGTGTGAGGATGATGTACTCAAGTCTTGTCACCTTGACAGACATGTATGGATCGCGCGGGTGTCAGCCCAAGCAGAGATTGAGACCATATCGTAGGTTTAGCAAAATGTTCGACAGGAGCAACAGCTCGGGATGGGATAAGCGAGCTAGCGGAGATGAACAACAAGCTTCCAGACTTGCAGTCGACCATCGAATATTTGATGGCGAAAGTGGGTTCTAAGGATCAGTTTTTAATTTGAATTTAATAAATTTATTTATTCAAATTATAAATCTTAATGTTTAATATTTCAATTGTGCATAATATTAATATAACATCCATTTGCACACCCCAACCACCGGCAAGTCGAGATGATGATGACAGACCATTAGGCAGAGTAGGCATGGGAGGATTGACAACTTAGTGTTTCTGTTTTCTATCTGTTATTATTGTTATACTTTGTTTGATTGCTTAATGAATTCAAAACTTATTTACAATTAAACGTCAGCTTCTAAGTATGAAGTGTTTTGAGATGAATCCATATTTATATATGAGTTCTTGTGTCTAAATGTTTGAGTTGTGATGTGTGAATGTTTGGTGAATGATGAATGAGTTCTGATGTATGAATGTTTGCTGATGGTACATATCCGTCGGTATGCTTTGATGTTCGTAGTCTATCTACACCAATGTCTAGTATCCGTCAGTGAAGTGTCCTATGTTTATCTGTAACGGTATACCAACAGGACATATCCATTGGTGAAGGTTACTAACATGATGAACCAACGAAACCTATCCATTGGTTTACGTCTATATCCGTCGGACAAAGTATTAGTCAGTGTAATCTACATCAATGTATGTATCTATTCAGCCATCGATGTTCTTCCATCCGACGAAAGAAGGCAAAAAAATTTGGAGGAAAATTTCACTCCAAAATTGACACTGATGACCTTTATCCATTGGTGTTCTCCTACACCAATGGATATCAATAGAAACCGACGGATAGGTTCCGTCGGTGAAGCCCTGTTCTATTGTAGTGTGAGATGGGAATTGCAAACTACAAGGACACAATGATATAAAGTTGTTCAACACCCTCAACTGGGTTTTAATCCTCTTTTACAAGGTGCACTATATTGAGTGCCCCTTGCATCGTCACTATCTAATCTCTATTCCAGGTCGAGATCAGAACTCCTTACAAAGCAAACACCCAAACAACATCACGTGATGCTTGAGCTTCTCCCACAACCTGGGAGTATGCTCAGGCTGAGCTACAACGTTTCAATCAGCAAAAAAATGGAGAACTCAAATATCGCACTTGAATCACAAAGATGATATGTAAAGGTGGTGATCAAGTGAGAGTTGAATCTTATAGTGATGAGCAAGAGAAAATAAGAGTTATGTAAGTGCAATGGACGATTTTGATCTTGGGTCTAAGATTTACATTTATAGACTCACAAAGAATGAGTTAAAACCAAATATATAAAAGGTAAAAGAGACAAGATATGAATTCTGCTCAAGCCCAGATTCGGACAACTCAAGCCAGCCCGGACGTCTGAAACATTTGGTTAACATGAGTCAACAAGTCTGTAGGATGACACAACAACGGTTTAGTTGTCCGAATGAAGGTGACATTAAAATCAGAAGATATTGAAGCTCAAATTCGGATGTCGTAGACTAGCTTCAATCATCTGAAATAAAGCAATAATAGAATGACATGAAATAATAATATGTCTTTCAGATGACTAGAGGAAGCTTGTCTCATTCGATCAGAAAGGTTAGGTTGTCTGCAATTGAACATATAGGTTGTCCGAATTAAAGTGCTAGAGTAAGACAAATTGGGATATAGTTGTTCGAATAAAGATGTAAAGTACTGACAAAACAACTATTTTTGGTATAAACACCTCTAAAGATTTTGGAATTCGAACGACGAAAACAAGATAGGTCATCCGAAAAATGAACATAATGGTCACTAGAAGACCAAAATTCGGATCGGAAAATAAATAGGTTGTCCGAAATAATTTGGAACAATTCTAGGTAAGTCAAGAGAAAATTTTCGGACGTCCAAAATGGGCACAAGTCATGCGAAAACGTGAAGATGCAACCTTGAAACTTACTGGGTTTGAATTTTGATGACCGGAGAAAAGGTATGTTTACCAAAATAGAACCATACTTGATTTTGAGTGCAGTGTTGAGATTTTCGGACGACTAATAGGGATTTGCTCATTCAAAACTGAGACTATGATCTTATGATTTCTTTAAGTATTTGATCGTGATTCTAATAACACACAAGTTTACATATGATCCTAGGACTCAATAAAAAATAAATTTACAAGTTTTCTTGAGGTTGATTACATGTTTTAACTTAAACTTAAGTCTAATTGTCCGTGGGATTTCAACACCTAATAAGATAAAACACCTAATAAGATAAAACATGCACAAGTATGGTGTATAATGTGTATGTGAATTGACTTATTAGATTAAGTTTTGGAATTTAAGAACATTATCAAAATAAAGAGTAGATTAAGACTATAAAATAGGATTGTAAGTCAAATTCGAGCAAACATGCTTGGCCCGAACTCGGCTCTCGCTAAGATGTTTTCCCTGTTCGATACTCGCTTGATAATTGACTTGACCCGCTCGAATACTTGTTGAAACAGGTTAAGGTGGCACCCTCCAAAGTTCAAGGTTAAGGCAAGTACGCAACAAAGATGGGGGTGTGTTGCTATTTATAGGGGTGAAGTGTGGACGTTTATTTGGAACCGGCGATGTGGGACTGAAAGAATGGGATGAAATCTCTGGTATTATTTCTCAAGAACAAAACCTGATTTGTTGGTTTGTGCATATGCATTCAGGTCCGACCCAATTATTATAAGCCCATTACTAGATCCATATACACCAACAACAATTATCCCCATTAAAAGCCCATTAAGAGGTCCATATTTCATGCATGCAACAACATGGCTCAGATTATTTTGACAGATCTTGTATTTTTTTCAAATTTAATTTGCATGTGCTGATAAATACTAGGGTCGTTGGTTCAATGATTCGTAGAGAAATTATTAGATTGTAATTGGTCTCTAAAACATGACCACAATCTCTTCTATAGATAACAAATTCAGTGGAAATATATATATAATCGAGCGGTCGAGCGACCATCGAGCAAGCGGGGTCTACTCGTGCTCAGCTCGTTTAGTTCGTCGAGCGAATTTATTTGTTCGTGTTCGGCTTATTACTAACCGATCCGAGCTACGACGAGCAAAAAATCGAGCAAACGTCGAGCGATCCACCGATCCCGAGTAGAACTTGACAACTCTACTATAAAACCAACACTTTTTACAGTAGTTATGGCAACATGCAAGATTAAGACCAAATTGACTAGGAGAAACATTAATGAATAAACCTCAGTTTTCCTTCGAGCCACCGACACTAATGAATAAACCTAAGTTTTCCTTCTAGCCACCATTTTTTGAGCAAGATCTTTAATTCCTTTTGTTTTACTAAGTTTTGGTCACTACGAACATGATTATATGTAATTTTGAAGCTCACCAGCTAACTCTAGTAGCGTAATCGAAGAGCAATCATGTGGTTAGAACTACGCAACTCCTACCAGCTTAGCCTTGTGAAAGGAGGAGAATGACTTTAGTGATTCAAGACACGCCATGCATAGTAGAAACTCGGTATTTACTTCATCAAAGTGATTGTTTAGTTGTTGAAGTTGCATATCAATCATTCTATAGAAGAGCTCCACTTGGTAATGATGAAGATTTGTCGTTTCTACACATCTACAAGGTGATCGATATTTTGGAGGTGGACAATATCCGTCCAAATGTTCCTTACGCGCATCTTTTGCAATGAATAAGTGCCGTCAAAAACACATTTTATGTAGCCAACCAAGCTTAAGAAATTGCTAACCTTCTTTTCATTTTAGGTGAGAAGAATCTTAGTAGTTGTTAAACAAAATTGGTGAAATTAGCTGCTAACCTTGTTTTCATTTTAGGTGAGAAGAATCTTAGTAGTTGTTAAACAAAATTGGTGAAATTAGCACAAAGAGGGATTGATTCACTTCCTTTAAAAAGTGTCGTTATAAATTTAGGGGACTACTAAACGTCGCCCCAAAATTACTTAAATCCCCCCTTGAAATTACCAAATTGCCCTTAACAATATATTTAATACCCATATCGTCACGTGTCTTCAAACAAGGTTTTTGACTCAGTTTTACTAACATTCCTAGTACCAACACCACGAAAATGTCTCGCGAAACACCTAGATCAGGCGAAGTAACGGAGACGGATTTTTTTTCCGACTCGGGCATCTGGCTAAGACGCCTGCACCATCGTGGAGGCGTCTGGCTAAGACGCCTCCACCATGGTTGAGGCGTCTTATCCAGACGCCTATACCATGGTCTAAGCGTCTAGCTAAGACGCCTCAACCATGGTGGAGGCGTCTTAGCCAGACGCCTCCACGATGGTACAGACGTCTTAGTCAGACGTCCCGTTTTTTTTAGTTTTTTTGTCAAATTAAAATTATACGGTGTGTTATCTCAAATTATTTGACGTTTCTTTGCAAGTTTTCGGTGGTAACCGGTCGGATTACAATGAGTTTTTTTGCAAGTGATGAAGATTCAAAAAAAAATCCAGATCTAACATTTTTTAAATTCCAAAATCCCCTGGTGGTAAAACATCCTGACTTACAAATACCACCTCGACAGGTCGTTCGGGGGTCTCGCTCACCGGTGAGCGAGCGGCATTCCACCTCGCCGGTGAGGTGGCGGGGGTGGCAAGGGGGCAGCGCCTCCTGGAATTTTTTTGGATTTTGAAATTGTTGGATCTGGAAATTTTTGAATTTTCGGTGTACCGAAGGGGTATCGGTCATCCGAATATAGTAATTATTAACTTATTAATTAATTAATTTAACAATTATCCAAATTTATAATCAATTATCTTTTAAAAAAAATAATAATAAATTACGGGCGTCCAACGGAGCCGCCCCACGTAGGAGGGGGCGTCTTGCGAAGACGCCTCCCCATGGGGGGGCGTCTTACACAGACGTTTGTCCCATGGGCGGAACGTCTGGGTAAAACGTCTCCCCGATGGGTAAGGCGTCTGGGTAAAACGTCTTCCCCATGGGGGAGGCGTCTTAGCCAGACGCCCCCTCCTACGTGGGGCAGCTCCGTCGGACGCCCGTAATTTTTATTATTTTTTTATTAAAAAGATGTTAGATATTTTACCAGATTCGAGTACACTGGGCGTTCGATTGTTCATTACTGACCTCCAAAACATTATTTTTTATGATTATAAGAGGAATATGAAGAGAGATGTGTGATAGGAGGGTAAAATGTCGCGTTATAGCAGTAGAAATGAGAGAAGGGCAAAATGGTAATTTCAATGGACGATTTAAGTAATTTTGGGACGATGTTTAGCAATTCAGTAAATTTAACACTCAATAATAACTTAAAATGAAAATTTTAAATTGCAAATCTTGTCTAATAACACATTATTAATATGTTTGTCAAAAGTAATAAAATTTGAAGGTCGTTTTATGTAACACGTTACTTCGAATATATAACATATATGGTTTGTTGATATTTTCAATATTGAAATATCACAAAAAATGACTTTGGAATTTTATAATTTTCGACCTACATACTTATATTGTGATATAAAACAAGATTTACGAATTAAATTTTCTATTTTGGGAGTCTGAGTGATGAGAATTAAATTTATACCGCAAGTGCACGGTGTCAATGAAGACGTGGCAAATACGGGTCGAACACAAGGAGGGAGAGATTTCGTTATTTTTTTGTTATTTTGATTGAGGGGAAGAAGTAGAGAAAAATCACTTAGGGTTTTTGGAGTTTTTGGTTTAATTAACTAAAGTACGAAACAAAAGCAATTAAAATTAAAACAAGAACAAAGAGAGAAATCCGTGGGGTGGAGGTTTAGATTTAGGTTTAGAGTAGAGAATTACTGAAACTTATTATAAATCATGTTAGTTATGAAGCATTACAAGATAAATGACTTAACAAAAACTCAAGTAATCAAAATACACTAATCATTAACTTAAAATAATAACATGCATTCATCATTCTCTAACCCTAATTCCATCACCTCCACCCTTTGGAGAGAGTTAGCAACTCATGGAGGGAGGAAGAAGAAGGGATCCTAGAGACATTAAAAGAAAAGAGAGACAAAACAAAATAAAACAGAAATTTATTACTATTGATCCAAGACCAAAGGTTCAAAGATGTGTTACATTCGTCCTACAGGGCTATTTATAGCCGATACAGGGGATACCAATACATAAAAGGAGAGTACACGTGTCAACACAACACTGGACGAAGTTTGAACGCAAGAAGAGAAGGTGGGGCGGCGAAATCGCCGCCTGGTACATGTATTGTGCGGCTAATTCGCCGCACAATATAGTCAGATCGCGTCCGGATTTTTGTGGTGCGTTTATGGTATGATTTGATCTTTATTTGCACGTCTGGATGATTCTTTCCATTGTCTTGAACTCCGGATTAATTCCTTTCATTGTTGGGGATTTATTTTTGACTTTTCTTTTGACTTTTCCAACAAAATAACTTTATCCTTTTCTTTTGCAATCAGGTCCTTGGTATTTTGCAATTAAGCCCTTGACCTTTTTGTAATTAGCTCCTTGAATGCTTTTATGCTTGGATGCGAAACCCGATAAACTTGAATTCGGTCTTTATGATAGAAATGAATCTTTTGCACACGTTTATGCTCGGAATGTGGGTAATTTGCATCCAAGTCCCTGTATTCTGTAAATACGACTAAACACATACCTTAGTAGCATTTATTGATATAAAAGTAATCTAAATGAAAGACATATGATGCAATGTATGCAATGCATCACTGAGTTATCAATAAACAAAAATCGATGTCAACATGTTTAAAGGGTAGTGACCCTTCTCTTTAAAAAAGACTACTAGTAAAATAAAAGTAAAAGGATAAGACACTTTGGCATCTCTCTACTGAAGTTTTAAGTCAAAATTTTGATACCGATGTGTGACTTCTGTGAACACCATGTTTGTTTGACCACGTATTAGAATTGTAAACTTTTGATGACATTTTTTTCACTGGTATACAAAATTCATCAAAATCAAATTTTATGTTGAGATGTGAAACTTGGAATTTCTGCATAATATACTTTAACATTTATCATTAAAATAGTTATACAAAAGGTTAAAGATAAATCCTAAGTATCGCCGATGCATATTCATATTTGTTTTCGTAAATCAGACGTAATTCTTGAACTTCATACGAATTGGAGAACAATGTTACTAATATGGTCAGATACGAACTTCTGAAATTGCTAGCATTTTAAAATGATATGTTTGTTCAAAAAGTTTAATACTAATCGTGTCATTTATAAATCTAGAACATGTACATCCCATCGATTGAAAAACACCATCAAACTTAACGGATCCAAACTCGCCCAAAAAGAATTACATATTAATTAGACTTTTTAGAAGAATATTCTCACAATAAAGCCAAAAATCCACACATAAACAACACGTCGGTAGCCCAATAAATGCTCGAAACTCTCCCATTAAACTCTAATCAAGTTAACTTCCCTCCATGACAAAGCTTCAGCTCACATGATGGAATCTCGCACCAAATGAGTTTTATAGATGTGGGTACATCTTTGACCACCATGGCATGCAGGATGCACCACACCGCCAACTTTGGTTCCCAACACGAGCCCAAGGGTGCACATGCTGGTCTGACACACTAGCCCACTCACGTGCACCACGGGTCCACCTTAATGTTGCCAATATAATCAACTCCACCCAACATAATAGTAATTTCCCTTTTTATTATGGCCCTCCTAGATCAACAACATTACCCAAAACACCAAAAGAGACTCCTAAGTTAAGTAGGATTAGGGGGGATCAGATGTATACAACTATATCCTTGTAACTTTGTAACAGAGAGACTATTTCTGATTGATCCGTGATATGATGGCTAGACAACTTTCAACTAATTTACAATAAATAAGAATCGCAGATAACATGTATGAATCATGTTGATTTAGTCCATGCAAGAGGGAGTGTCACTTTTGCTCGCTAAACACATCTAAATATAACATATCAAGCATGGTGTGTTGAGGAAGTAGACGTTACATGCATAGGAAATTCAAACAAACAATGTAAAAGTGACTTGAGATTAAGGACAAAGTTCAAAAACAAATGCCAAAAATATAAGTCAAAATGTGGTTTTTTATTGGAAATTTAGTTTTAAAAGTAGAGTTTATAAGGAATTTAATTTTAGAAATTGAGATTATGAATCTCCAGAAAGTATTGTAATTGGCTGAGAGACCACCAAGTTGCCGCAATTTTTTTTAGAATTGTTTCTGTGAATGTTGCTACCGTAAGGTCGTTTTTCCTTGACTCAACAATATATTGGTGCCGCTATATGCTCAAGACCTCAAGTATGACTCGTCTTTTTGAGTAGCAAAATTTACATGGTTTTCAAGTTATTTATTGCCTATAAGAAAATAATATTAAAGTTACTGTGTTGTCTTCTGGGCTTTTGTTTTATTGAAAACAATGTGGGATGATTTCTGTAAAAAAACTTTGACAAATTCTTTTTCAGAATAGTGTTGCATTTGGTTAAATTTTAGTATCAGACCTTTATATCAATTTGAGCAAATATATACGATACAAATTCAATGGATAAATATATTAATTTTTTATAAAAAAATATTGTCAGATGTATTCGTTGGAGGAGATACAAAAGCATCAAACTAAGAATGGTGAATATATGTTGAAAACCAATAGATAATTAATAGAAATGGAGCAAAGTGCTGCACTCCTTTTTGAATGGTATATTTACAAAAAGTCCAAAAAATATTTGAATAAAAGACAATTGGTGTTGTAAGAACGAATAGGTGAAAGAAATTTAAAATCAACCATCCATACATAACAAAGACTTTATGCTCACCCACTTTCTTTCGTTTTATTCCAAGCAACGGGTAAGAAAACTTTCTAATAAATGGGGTCAAGTCCCAACAACGTAGCATTTTGGACTTGTTAGAACGAGGGTTGCACGCTCATGATTTGTATTTTGGATTGACATTTCATAGTTTTTTTGTTTTTTATAACTTCAAAATATGTAATTTATATTTACTTTCTCAAATTTCATTTGTATTTTATTTAATTATGTAATTAATAGTAATATAACAAAATTTACGGGGTTTTTATTATATAAGTTGTTCAAAAAAATCTTATTATAGTTACAAAATTACAATAAATAGTTTGTTACTAAATTTTATGTATATTGATCAGTTTTGTAAGTTAGCAGAGTCAAAGTTTATAATGTGGAAATTATCTCACCTTAAAATTTGCTGCTCTTGACTTTAACTGATCTAAAATGATGGAAAGTATAAACAAATTGTTTTTGGGAATTTGCTATAAACAAGTTGTAAGTGTTAAAATATTGTTCCCAAGCTTATCACAATTATCTCGATTAGGTTTGTCATCGTTAGCATTTCGTATTATGTTGCAATTTGTCTTTCATTTTCTTATAATGCAATTTACTCTAATTTAATGTTATATTTTTAGTGAAATCTTTAATTCAGTCATTTGTGAGTTATCTTAGTTTAATAGTTTTCGTTAGCATTTCACATTTTTGTAGGTTATTCCTTACTTTGTGTTATCATTAACATTAAATAAGTAATGTTTTAAATAAATTAGTTTGCCTATTGTTTTTTGGGTAATAAATTAACCTGAAACCAGTGAACTCGATAATGGCTTATTACGCATTATTTGATTATCTTCAGATAAGTTTTTATTCAAAAAAAATGAAATGTAGCATATCATTTCAATATATAGTTGAATAAAAATAAGCAATAATATGTGTTGATTTACTAGATAGCTATGAGGGTTTACGAATACAGTGATTAGTATAGTTAAATAGTTTAGATAATTACTAAAATACTTAAATTTCAGAAAACCCTATTTCTCAATTACGTTAATAATTTCTAATTAGAATAAGGTGGGCATAAACATATATATCTTTTTGCTAATTTACAAACCTTTTTACTCTTACTTTACAAACAACAATTTTGTAAAACCTAATTTAAAAATTTTCAAATATGTTTTAAACTTTTTATGTGGATCTAATTTGGGCTACATCTTAAATCTTGAACATATATGCAAACAATTTAAGTTTTAGTTTATTAAATATTACGATTTTCTACTAAAGCGTAATAACATTTTAAGTAAAATATGACTACTACTAATTACAAAAAAAACCTAATGTAAATATTTAATTTCAAATACATCTAGCATCTTTTTTTATGCCTGAGAAGTTGGAATTGGGAATTAGGTTTGAATAATGGTCAAGATTTAAGTTAGGGTTGCATTCATGAGAATAGAGAAACAAAAAATGTATTAAATATTTTAATTATTGTAAGTATAAGTTGGTTAATTTTTATTTTTATTTTTGATATAACAACAAATGTCATACAACACCCTTTTCTAGCTCGGTAAATTCAATTACATGAAAAAAATTACATACTAAACTACATAATATAGAATGATTCATTTTCCATCCCCTAAACGTGCACCAAACACTAGTGGGAAAATGTCATATATGTCGGATATATAGTGGTATATACGATGGATTTTGGCGATCCAAGTGTCTGACGTATATTCCACCGACGCATATACCCTTGTATAATGGACATCGGCTATATACGACTGACGTCTATACAATGTACAATGTATAGACGTGCTATATACGGCCGACGTATATACAATGTACAGTGTATAGACATCGACTATATATGACCGACGTCTATTATACCTTTAATTTACCTAATAACCGCGTAGAGCAAGCCCAAATAGCCCAAGTGACCAAACTTGTTCGCATTTGTTTGTAGAGAATTAGTGGAGTACACCACAACAACAACAAAAAATTGGCCGATGTGGGACTAAACTTTTACGACCTATAGATGCCGGATATATGGGTGACTGCCGTCTATACATATCGTACAACCTATAGGCGTCGGCCACGCTATATGTCTGACATCTATACATTTAAATAACAATAATAATAAAAATACAACCTATAAACGTCAGTCACTCTATACATCCGACGTCTATATACAGGTAAATAGTAAAAAAACATTACAACCATCTTAAGCCCAAGTGTCAATCTTTTGACAATTAAATATATATATATATCCCATTTGCCTAGAGTGTGGTACCTCAACTCCTATTTAGAAGTAAAGGAGTGGTGGAGTACTTCAACTCCACCAACAAAAAAAATTCTCCAATGTAGGACTAAACTTCAACACATATGATCATACACACATGTGTACAACACACATGTGATAGTTACATTGATGTAACTATTTTTAAAACAATTGAAACAATTCACATTATTCTTATAAAAAATAAATCCACAAAAATTCTTACACGAAATAAATCCCAAAAATTGCATTAATTCTTATACAAAATAAATCCACATAAATTCTTATACAAAATAAATCCAAAAAAATAAACAAAAAATATTTTTCTTCTTTCAGGAGGTATAGATGTCGGTTATACTAAAAACCCTGACGTTTATACAAACCTATAGTCGTTGGTTGTCCAAACATTTGACATTTATACCTATAGACGTCGAATGTTTTTATATCTGACGTCTATTCGGTAACGTCTATTGTGCATTCTGCACTAGTGAAACCAGAATCCATACATATTAACGCGAAATTCATCATTACTTTCAAACCCATAACATGTAACATATCAAACTTAAATCCAAGCATAGGATAAGTACTTATTGTAGGATCGTGAGGGTCTCTAATTCTAATCACTTTTAAGCTAATTACCAACTTGTTTAATCAATCAAGATATGCACAGTGGAATTTAAACAAATACAAGTTAGCAAAGCAAACCACAATGATGACACCAGATTTTTATAGAGGTTCGGTCTCCCGCCTACTTCCTCTGTTGCAAGCTCCGCTCGCGTCTTCACTATCAACCTCATTCCGGGCCGAGATTAAACCTTTTACAAAACAAGCTCCACGAACACCCTTGTGAGCTTGACTTTCTTCTCTCACAATCCGAGAGGAACACTTCGGGCTTTCACTGAAGTCTTTGCTTCTTTACAACTGAGATCTTGAGTGGAACACACTCTCTAACTTGAGCATACTTAGTTTAGGATGTGGAATTTATGCTAAGATGTGGAAGTTTAAGCTTGGAGAGTAGGATTTGGGGAATGTGAGACTTGGGAGCTTCTCTTAGGTGTATTTGACAAATGGAAGTGTAAGAGGTATCTAATTGTGTCAAAGGAACACCTATTTATAAGCTCCAAAGGTATTATAGTCGTTGGGGTTAAGTTGGGTAAGAGTTGTGTAAGAAAAACAAACAGAAATCTGCAGGATCCAAAACCGAGTAAATTCGGTCGACCGGATCTGGCTGAAGGGTCGACCGTTTGGCAATTTTGGACATGGTTCGATCGACCGGTAAAGGAACGGTCGACCGCCCAAGGCTATATTCTAGGTACACTTAAGTTATCAGTTGAACACCGAGATGGGTTCGGTCGACCGATTTATAACAGGCTCTACATGGTTGACAAACAAGATCAAATTTGGTCAACCGAACCAAGGTCCACAGTCGACCAAAAACCGACAAGCACTTTGGGTTTGTCAAGAAACATAAGTTCGGTCGACCGAACAAGGTCCTCGGTCGACCGATAGGAAAATACATTTTTGGGGTATTTGGAAAAATACAAATACGATCGTTGGGTATAATACGATAATTCTAACGGTCGGAATTTTATGTTACACGGTCGACCGAAAAGGTCTAGACGGTCGACCGAACTAGGGAAGAAAAACTCTAATAGGATAATTGATCACTCGGTCGACCGAACGGTCTGTTTCGGTCGACCGAATGTGGCCAGATTGTTCATGTTTTGGTTTAGTATTTACCGGTCTAAGTTTGGGTGATCTATTGAAGTCCAAATTATGTGAAATTTCGTGTGTGACTTCTATAAGGAACCTAGTGTGTGTTTGAGTAGTTTTTAGGTCAAGTATGCTCAATTACACAAGGTTCTTAAGACTCAAAGAAATACAAATTACATGTCTTCAAATGGGCTTGATTACATGTCTTGACTTGATTTCCTTTCTTCATTGAGTCTTGATCACCTGTAGAGGTTAGCACAAAACAATATATATGCAATGCAACATGTGTGTTACTCTACATGATCACAATTAATATTAGGTTGATTAAATCATCAAAACATAGATTAAGGCCAAAAAGCCAACACTTATGTGTCTATTAACCAATCTACATCAAGTTCAAACACGATACAAGTATATATTTAGCATTAAGTACGTGAAAACGGCAAATATAAGTGCAACTCATCAACACACATCAATCACCGACATCATCCTCCATCGCCAAGGGTTGGATGTACTCACTTATCATTGCTAATAACATGAAACACACATAAACATAAAACTCATCAATCAACTCTAAGCAAAGGAGGAAAGAAATGACAAACTCAATGTAAAACAAACTAGCATTACCACATAAGGAAGCTTCAAGCTTAAACAAATAAAACACCACCAAAGTCTCATTCCATCATCCAAATCTAGTTTTTGTTCATTACAAAAAAGTATCCAAATGGCGGCTAAACCTAGATTAGGGAAGAAGAAAAAGAAAGGTGGAAAAGGACTTTGTTTTTTATTAGGGAAGAAGAAAAGGAGTTTGCAAAACATAGTTGGGTGCATAAATCAAGTTGAAACAACTGCAGTTGAAATTATCATATACAGAGTTGACCGGACCCCACAAGACGAGGCTACCATGTTCCCCCGGTCGAGCAAGCAGCAAGCCTAGACCCGGTTCGAGTTGTTATCATAGATGGTGAAATGCATAAAACAGAAAGGGAGAAAAGAGAGGAAGCGCGGGAAGATTGTGTGGATGGAGGTCGAAGGAGGTATTGTGAGTAAAAGATCCGGGCTGGATCCTTCTTCCACATCTGGGCCCGAGGAAAAGCTTGGTACCGACGACAATTAAATTGAATGGCATCAATACAATACAACTTTTTTGGTATCACACAATAGTTATAAGTAAAAGGGTAAATTGCAGTTTGTCCCCCTGGTCTTGTTCCCTTTGCACTTTGAATCCATGTCCTTTGGGAATAGGCATTAAAGAGTAAACACCCATTACATTGCTATTTTGGCAATTTGCCCCCTATATCATTTTTTCTTCTTCTCAAAATGCCCATAATTTTACAAGGTAATTAATGGTAATTGATTTTATAAGGACATTTTTCATCATTTTAATTTTTTAATTTTTCTTTTCCCCCCTATGTCCGTGAAAGAAAAGAAAAAAGAACTAAACACTACTACAGAAAAGGTCATATACGTCGGATGTTAAGGCCTATACACGTCGGATATCAGCACCCTCACATCCGACGTGTATTCGCACGACGTCTATTGTCCAAGGAATAGACGTCGGATATTCAAGACATCCGACGTCTATTCCTAAACATTGACAAAAAAAAAATAGCATCCTGCACAAACACAAACATACAAGCATATATAGACAATCATTTATTCATTCATTACAAAGAAATGTACAACACAAAGAAATGTACAACACAAGTCTTCAGTTTCCTCCATGTATCTCATCACGTAGTGTGGGCTGAAAGGAAAGGAAAAGGAAAAGGAAAAAGTTGTTAGTTAGTGTATTAATTAGGATTTTAGCTAGGTAAGGAGGAGACACCTTGAGGAGTTTGTTGACAATTTTGCAGACCAAGGTCTTGGGGAAACCAAGCGGACGCATGGCGTCGACGCCGACGTCAATCCTCTTTAAATCTACCTGCAGACAGAGGAAGGTAGGTTTAAAGATGATTGACGTCGCCGTCGACGCCATACAATTACTTGTACAGCATTGTTCGGCCATATCGATGTAAATAAAATGCTGAGCAGGCCGTATCGCCTTCACATACGCCGTGTGATTGTTTTTATCTATCTAATTATTCAAACATAATTAGAAAATTGAACACATCATTGTTAGAGGAAATAAACTACAAATGAACAAAAATAATCTTTACTTACATGGAATCTGACGTCCCCATAGTGGAACTGTAGTGGCGGAGGAGATCGCGGGATGGATCGGAGAAATCAGACGGGATGGATCCGAGGAATCAGACGGGATGGATCGAGGAATCGGATCGCGGCGGCTAGGGTTTCGTATTTTCTGTCTGGAAAGAGTGAAAGAAAACGCAACTGTCTGATTTCTTTTAAAGACATATAGACGTCGGATATTGCATATCTCCGACGTCTATTCCCCGACGTCACCAATAGACGTCGGCTTCTGTGAAGTCCGACGTCTATTCCCCGACGTCTATTGAATATAGACGTCGTATTATAACAGACGACGTCTATTCCCCGACGTCTATTGGGTATAGACGTCGGAGTTATATGCGGCCGACGTCTATTCGATCTTCTCTATATTAGACGTCGGTCTTTGTAACAGCCGACGTCTATTAGGCGACGAGTATTCCCAATTCTGCAGTAGTGAAACAAAAATAATAAAGAATGAAATATTATCTTGCAATATTAAGGGTATTTTTATTTATTTCCCTATTCTTTACTTTTCTAGACATCTCTCTTTAATTCGTTATTATTTTTTGAGAAAGAAAAGAAAAAAAATTAAAATAATGAAAAATGACCTTAGAAAATCACTTATCGTTGCCTTATAAAATTAAGGGCAATATGGGAAGAAAATTTGGACGGGTGCAAAATGTCAAAATTACAAAGTTCAAGTCCGAACATGGGTACAAAGTCCAACTGGATCAAATGAGGTAAACTCCAATTTACCCTAAGTAATATTAGAAAAAATGAAATTCGCACCCAAAAAAATTCAAAGGAGAAATGAACGATGGACGCCATTTTTGTTGGACTTTCATGCAAACAAGAAATGCCTGGGTTATTTGAAATACAACTTACTCTAATTTTGCATGTGCCGTTGCCTCAAATATAGGGGGAGAATCAATCTCAACAACTTATTTGACGAAAATATAGCTTATTAATATCGAGGGAACATTTGCTTTTACAACTAAATAATATTCATATTTTACTTTCAATATGTAAATTTAGTTTCGAAAAATCTTACTAAAGTTTGACTTCACAAAGCTTTCGTTTTTGTAAAAGCCTAATTGCAAATTCTTCAAATATTGTTTTTGGATTTTTTTTGTGTGTATTTAAAGACCTTAGATCATGAATGTGTGCGTAAATGTAAGATTTTATTATGTCAAACATAGGAATTTATTATTTTGGCTTAATAAAAATTTAATGGAAATACAATTACATTTTTATTCAAATAAAACAACTTGCCAAAACAAAAGTTCAATCTATACCAAATTTATATTAGTATATAAAACTGAAGCTTTATTAATCTTACATGTGTTATAAAATAAATATACATGGAACAAAGAAGATAGAGATTTGGGAGAGAACATTTGTAGTATTTCATCATCACCAAAGTATTACAAAAGTCTCCTATTTATAGGCTAAATGAGGCAAATGAAAGAGTGTGAGAGGTTGATGAAGTTATGGGAGGAGAATGTGAAGCATCCATAATATTTTACAACACTCTCCCTTGGATCTTCACCTTTATACGCTAGAGATGTTGCCTCGTTAAAAACCTTACCAAGAAAAACTCGATGGGATAAAAACTTGATGAAGGAAAAAAGAGTGCAGCGCGTATGATGTTCCCCCTCACTTCAACATATATTCTTCAAACGACGAACACCAAATTTGAAGACAAGCTTCTTAAAGACTTTGGTGGACAATGACTTTGTAAATAAATCTGCCAAGTTCTCGCTTGATTGGATCTGATCAGTTGTCACTTGATTGATCTGCCTAATTTAAAACCTTACCAAGTAAAACCGTGTGGGACCAAAACTTGGTGAAAGAACAAAAAGTGCACTGATAATTCTCCCCCTCAATTCAACATACATTTATAATACTCTCTTAGTTAATATGCGTTATGTTTATGTCTCGTTAAAAATCTTGCTACAAAACCCTGTGGGAAAAAGTAGCTAAGGAAAAAAGTGCATAACATACGCTAACAAAATTGCACAAGCTGCCTCATTAAAAACCTTTAACCAATAAAACATTTTAGGACAAAAGTTAGAAAAAAGGAAAAGAGTGCAACTACAAGCCTTCCGGGTTTTATCCTTCAGGGATATTCGTCATTCAGGGACGATAAATATCAATCCGCTCCCTCTGATTCGTAGTTTACCAAACTTAGAAATATATTTTACGAAGTCCTTAAACACAAAATTGCATGGGGATTCAATAAACAAATATATGGTAGTTTAACGGATTTAATGGATATTTACTATATTTCACTTAGATAATAAGATTGTGAAATATGTTTGCGCAATTTTTCTTAAATAATATGCTGGGAGTAACACAAATTGTGGTAACTTTTGCAAAATATAAATATGTTACCTCAAAAGATATTACTTATGAACAATTTAAAGATGTCTCATAATTATATTGATGTCATAGCGATATGAGAATGTGAGAATCAATAACTGATTCGCCAACTTGCATAAAATTATAATGACCACGTAATGACACCAAAATTTTGTGATAGTAATTGATGTGGATCAGACATATAAGAAACATTGCTGATGTAAATCTTTATCGCATGACTAGAGATTGGTTGATCATTGAGTGTCATCTAAATATTTTCAGATGAACTTTATGCTTAGATAAAACATTTACTGTGAACCATATTAGATTTCAAGTTATAAGAAAATGTTCATGACGTTTTGATAAGGAACTTCAGGTTCTATTACAATTGGATCTTTGTTGATATACAATAGATGTCATTTGTTAGTGTCCTTTCAATGTGAGCATTAAGTAGAATATTGTTTTTCTACAATATTCACTTTCAACAATTGAATCATTTTACCAATTCTCTTCCAGAGAATGTTCGAACTTCAAGTCGAAAAATAATTGGGTTTTCTCTAGTCATTTATTTCAAAAAACCGTCCATTAAATATTTCATGAGTTTTCAAAAACTCTGTTTGAGGTTCTACGACATCAAGCATGTTATAAATATAATAAATAAAAATAAATTTTGTTATTGAATGAAACATATTGACGACTAAGATCAACTTCGTATCATTCTTCATGATGACTTTGATTGAAGATGTTATATGCACACTCTTACTTGTTTCTTCATATAATCATCTTTTCAAAATTTGTATAGTGCATCTTTTGATTCTTGTCATCATATAATATATTTTGTCATATTAATCCCTCAGGGACTCTCATATAAGTATCAATATTAAGTGACTTATAAAACTTTAAAATCACAACATATCTTATATGAATATCATATTGATCATGAAACAGAACGTATTATCAATATTACGAGAGAATGAGTAACATCACAATAGATGTTGGGTCCTGTGAATACCCTTATATTACTTCTCGCTTCATAATGTAGCACATTGTCATTGTGATTTCTATTTGTATCCTTCAAGGATGTAATTTCGGAAATCAAGACTACATGTCCAAATAATATATTTATTCAGCAAGTTTATTCTACATTGTTCGCCTTCTTTTATCTATATCAAATACGAATGCTTCTGGCATTCTTATAATATCATAGGTTTTGGATCCAATTCCTCGTGATATAGCATGTTATTAAGAATGTGAATGAATTGTCGACAATAATTTTAATAATTATTTAATCTCTTATATCAACATATATAGTTAATTGCAAGTTTTACGTCAATAATAATCAAATCCTCATCGTTTCCCAAAACTTTAGGATTTGACCGTTCTGTATCCCCGTAATTTCATTAATCTTTTGTTTAGCAGCTGCATTTATTTTTACGGGTTTATATTTTTCAGGAATAATCTCTTCAGGATGTGCAATGAGAGTGACTAACTTTTATTTTATTTTCACAAATAATTTATGTTGTGGTCACGCTTCTGGCATTGGTTGAGCTCAAATATATTTTTATCATATATGTGGAGATCTCCACTTTATAATATGTGGTTTATGTCTAGTAATATAAGGCTTAGTCGCTCTTTTGTGATCAATAAAAATGTATGACAATTACTTGCTAGATATTGCAAGATAATGATTTTATAAACTTCAGGTTCAACAATACTTGTACGTATATTCTCTTATGAACTTCAGGTTCAATATAATACATTTTCTTGACATTCTTTAAGCTTCTAGCTTCTCCCTCTAATGCCAGAAAATGTACATCCAATATATATGATTATTGGATTGGACAATAAAATTTAGCCCTTCAGGAGCTTTAAATCGCAAGAGAGAAATAATTTATTTATTATTGTACAAGTAAAGTAGGGGAAGATTCATAGCATGATGTATATCAATCATAAAAATTAATGAATAATATTAGCATGTATATATGCACATTAATGTATCATGTATAAATTTTAAGATCTCATAATGATCAATATTGAGAGATATTTTAAAAACAGATGGACTCTCATTTTATTGTGCAAGTCGGTCGACAAATTTGACCTTATTTTGGTCGTGATAGAAGTCAACAAAATTATCTAAAGCTTTACAAAAACAATACCAATGATGACATCCATAATTAATATAAGAGATGATTTTATTTAGGCACTTTTGGGCATGTTTTGTATCTTTGATGTCATCTTTATTTCATACTTCTTATTTGCACAAAATTTAGTGCACTGCATATGCTATTGTTTTCACGACACACCAAAAAATAAACAAGAAAATTATCGTGATTTTTCAACAACTCTCGTGACCTTCAATCATCGGTGATGCATAACCCAAAAAAGTATTAGGTCATTAATTTGTAAAGCGATCAATAAAATGTTTTTTTCTTTTACTACTAATCTCTATATATCTATGAACTTCTGGTCATAGGGTTTGATTTAGAGATCGACGTGCATTTTTACTCAATTAGTTGTTTGCACGTCGTTTAGATGGTCATACGAATCCTTCAGGGATTATCATAAAATTTCATAACCCTCTTTAAATGAATAATTTCTAAATCTTGGTATAGTAGCATTTTATGAATATTAAGATATTCGCCTTATGGGCAAATGCATATCATTTTCAATAACA
Organism: Triglochin maritima; assembly: GCA_963682175.1. Taxonomy (NCBI): domain Eukaryota; kingdom Viridiplantae; phylum Streptophyta; class Magnoliopsida; order Alismatales; family Juncaginaceae; genus Triglochin; species Triglochin maritima. The sequence goes on from OY821781.1 coordinate 36,630,042, forward strand.
TTGATCACTTGTAACATGGTGATTCAAATTCCACTATAATGTAGCACATTATACTATATATACACATCTATCAAGATGGAAATTATGTGCTCACGAGATGAATGTTCGTAACAACAAGTAACAATCCCATTGTGGCATTAAAGCATAATTGGTACATGCAACTTATTACCTCTTTTTTTAAAACTCATATACATGTATTGCTTATCGGTGCATACTAAAACATCTCAAAACGGAATATATTATAATTTACTTGAATCATATGATAAACAAAAGTGCATATTAGCAATTCCAAAAGCAACATAGCAACATATATATAAATTGTATACATGTAGTCTCATTTATTTTATATATATTTACAAAATTGACACAATGTATTCTATGCATCATGTGAGTAAATTAATTCCCTCGTAATGAATAAATACACATTCAAGATGTAAGTAAAATAACCTTATTATACGCACATGATGGAATTAAGTTAGTATTTACATATGAATCATCTTCATAAATCAATAAATAACATTTTATTGATACATTAATTACTTATTCCAAAAGAAATGCTACATGCTTAATTTTGATGCATATATACTAGTGAATCACAACTCACGATATAACTTCCATTCAACCAGAATAGATAATCGTGAGGTTAAAAATTAACATAGATCAAACACAATTGCAAAGAATATGTATATCATAGATAAGAAAAAACCTTATGAGTTACGAAGGTATTATCCACAACAAGAAAATATATTACCATTACAAAAAGAGTCAAATTAAATAATAAAAAATTTGTAACTGTTTCGTTACCATCGGTCCATAAACCCCATAACTTTTCTTTGTTATAGAATTAAAGCTAAAATGAAAAGAATGATTCCAAGTCTATTAATAACAATTAAAATTTGACTACCAAATGTGGGTAATTAACTCCAACGTAAACAGACCTTTTGAAATTTTCCGAAAACTTATTAGGGAAAATTTCAACCATTACTAATTTCCAAATTCTAATTTTTTAATTTTTTCTAATCTAATATGATTATACAACAAAATGAGACAGTTATTCACACACGTTCTGGCACCATATGCACGCTCCATACACAAACTAATCTAACATTTATTTCTTTCTTAATTAAAATATGCAAAAATAGAATACTACAGGAATGATCTGATTTATTCATACGGACAGAATAAAAGTCTAAAATTAAGTGAATAATAATGGAAATCTTCTGACATATATTTCATGATTATTAACAAGTATTTCATGATTATTGAATATATATAGAAGAATAAACAAGATCAACCACACATCAATGTCCAATTTGACAAGAGAGCACTTTTCATGTGATTTATTTATATATACAAGACTGTAATCAGAGCTTTTAAGGGTCTGAATTGTTTTGCCAGGGAATGACAATCAAACACGAAAGGAATAAAATGGAAGGTGAAATACTCAAACAAATTTCACATCCACCACTACTATTTGTTTACAACAGTTACGTCTTTACATATTCCACATATCATCTCACTTGAAAAGTTCAGATGAATGTGTCACTAGCCAACTTTAAATAGTTAAGTTTTTGCATGGGACAAAATGTAAGCAGTAGGCTATCACGCACGAGATACCGCCATGGTCTTGTTAAACATAACAATTATTAAAACATGTCTAAGAATACAATCCATCAAACGTAACGAAAGAAAAAAGTTCTCTCAAACATATTTGCACGCTGATAATTTCGTGATTTCTCAGATGATACAATTAAAAGGTAGCGTACATACCTTGGTTTGTCCTTTACCATTTGGACCTCACGAATTAGAGAGAGAAAACCTTTTGAGAAATACAAAGATTATAAACTCATACTCCGGTCGATCATACAAGAAACTATCGTGCTGATAACGTTTTATAAAATAAATATACATGAAACAAAGAAGATAAATATTTGAGAGAGAACATTTGTAGTATTTCATCATCACCATAGTATTACAATAATCTCCTATTTATAAGTTAAATGAGGCAAATGAAAGGGTGTATGTTACAAGAGTTTACAAATGAGAATGTGAGAGGTTGATGGAGTTATGAGAGGAGAAGGTGAAGCATCCATAATGTTTCACAACAACATGTAAATTATATTGTAATATTTAAACCTTTTTACAACCCAATTATTACAAAACCTATTGATATGCCCCAAGATTTACAACTCTTGAGATCTGTCTTTTGAAAATATTACATCAATTATTGTCCAAAAATAAAATAAACTAATATTTTAAATTTACAGGCCGGTTTGGTAAAAAAAATTAATTAAATGAGCCTGAAAGAAATAATACATTGTTTTCTTTGAGTCGAATATTTCTGGTAAAATTTCGAATTTTGAGCTGAATGTTGAAGGGAAACTTTTAAATGCCAATTATTATGAATTGAATGAGAAATCATTTTGTTCCTTGTTTATGTTATTCGTCTTTTAGAAGTGTTAAGGAAGAGGCTCTTGGTCCTTAACCGTAGAGCTCTAAAAAGATATTGGTTTACATAAAACAAAAGATATTCGCAATCATGGTAATTAACATGGAACATTAATTACCGAATTAAGATTGTCGTGTTCGTCATAGATCATTGTAGCTCTACAAGTGAGTGACAACACGGGTATGCAAAAGAGGAAAATATTACTTTTGTATACTGAATAGACCTAATAAGTAAAATATTATAGAAATGTGTTTCTGTGTCATTAATATTTTACTGTGTCTTTGGTCCTTTGATATGAGACTTATATGTAATCACTTAAGGAATACTTAATTAGATCAGTGTCTTGAACTATCGATCAGTGTAGTGTAAAGGCATCGGTTGGTTAAGTATAACTTTCGTTGGAGAAGATAGTTAGTCAAAAGATTATCATTGCCCTTCTTAATTGAGTGATGATATTAGTGGGCCCTTTGATAAAGCAAAGTTATAATGTGCACAATGTGATTTGAGTTAAGTCACATATTTATAACTAGCTTAAAGAGATCAAGAAATGAATACTAATACAAAGATGACATAATACTACTTTGTGTGTATTCTTAATATCATGAGGCAAGGGACGGACACAAGTGGTGCACTCCATCACTAAATGGATCGGGTTTTGGTTCGAGTAGAATTAAGACATCTAACTAATTGGGAGATATAATGTGTAGCTAGATACCGCTTATAGCTTGTGATATTAAGCTCTTAATATCACTGCCAACTTAGTTTAGATCCTCCCATAGGTCACACCGCAAAAACCGTAAAACAAGAAGCTTGATTTTTGGTTCATATGATGTGTCGGGTTTCTCATAGAAAATATGACACATGTGGTGAACAAGTAAAATCAATTATGTTGTATATAAACATAATTAGAGTCATGATAAATTCATATTAGATGCATATATTATGGGGTGCAATAATTTATTGTTGCATAGGATAATACATTGCATAAGTTGTGAATTTGCTAAAACCCCCTTAAGTTCAAATTTTGTTGGAAATAAATCCAAAATTTGAAATAGGCAAAATCGGGTAGAAGTTCGGTAATCCGTTGAGGTTCGGTCGACCGAAGGATCTATGGATCGGTCAACCGAACGTGGAACGGATAATCGTAATTGATTGACCGAACTTGACCAAAGTGCCTGGAGCTTTGGTACGGTGTACCGAACCAGAAACGGTCGACCGAACAATGTCAAGTTCCGATATTTTCGGTTAACCGAATAGCACTCGGTCTTAGACATGAATGAGTCCGATCGGTTAAGGAGAATTTTTCCCCTTAAGATTCGGTCATCCGTCACGTACTCGGTTAAACGATCATGACAAATTCGGTTAACCGAGTGGGACTCGGTAAACCGAACAGCGGTCGATTTTCTGCCTTTGATTATTAAGAGATTAATTTGATCGATGGTTGGATTAGCTCCAAATTTGGTCAAACGTTTTGTGGGTGCATATAATGCATTATGGAATTAGTTTGTGAGAGAAATTGTCATAAAACCGTGGCTAAAGAATAGTCATGATTAAGAGTAAGATTGAAACCTATAAATATGTCCTTATTCTCCCTAATTGTCATACACAATTCAGAAATTATTTTCTCTCCTAATTCACTACTAAAACCCACGAAAATTCTCTTAGTTTTCTAAGTCTTTGGAAGGAGAAATCTCAGAGGCTAAGGAAGGGGTTTGTAACTGGATTCTAAGCTTGTTTGGAGATCGATTGGCTAGCTCCTTTCTCTCCAACCTTGTTTAGGGTTTCGGTGAACACTCGGAGGCATCCGGCGCGGCGAGAAGCATCCCCAACGTCTCCGAATCTTCAAGAAGTTTTTGAGAACTTCTAGGTATGAATTTCGGAGCCCTTGTTTGTTTTAATAGAGTTTTGAAACTAGATGTTAAAACAAACCGATGCATGCATGAAATAAATCAAAGAAAATTGTAATTGATCCTTATTATACATAAAAATTTCGAAAATATATATGTATAATTAAACATGAAATCCTACAGTGGTATCAGAGCTTAGGGTTCAATTTTCTCATGATTTATGGCTGTAAACAAATCTAGTTTACCATCTAGGATTTAAACAATTTGTTTTACCGTTTTTTCGGTCATTAAATGTTTGTTGAAATAATTCTTTATAATAATTCGTTTTAAATGTTTTGAATGTTTAAAACATGACATATAATTATTAGAATTATGATTTAGACATAAGTCTAACTTGCAATAATTTCGTTTTAATTATAAACGATTATTTTGTAAGAGAATCAACAAAACCGAAAAACTGTGATTCATCTTTCCATTGGAAATTGGATGGACAGCGGTTCATAATTAATTTGTGAACTATGGATGTATGAAAAATGTTTTTAATGGATTTCAAAATAATTTTCAAAGAATTGTTGAGAATTCTGGATGATTGATAAATTAGATTCTGTAGTTTATAGCAATTGCGTGCATGGATGTTTGAGTTGCTTTACAGGATTGTGAGTTTATATGTTCCAAATCAGACACTACAAATGTATGTAATTATTATTATACAGGGGCTTATGTATGTAAAAGACAAAATTCTCTATATTTCCGTCTTTTAGATAGTTGCATTTGCATATGAGAGGTTTTTACATAGGACTTGCACTAGTCGGTTTTATCGAATGTGAGGAGCATGTTTATTTTCTGTAAAATCTACATCTCCGGTGCAAGAGGAAGTCGCCTCTGTAGCGCATCGATCGGGGATCGAAGATCAGGGATCGAGAATCGAGGATCGAAGGGAACATATAAACTCACACGATGTGGATTGTGTGAATGTTTAATTTCTGTTTTTATCTTGTTATGCATGTGATGAATGTGTTGAATGTTAGGATGTGTATGATTAATAATATGCATGATAACCTAAAATTCTAAATCACATGTTAAATTGTCCAACAAAAATTAAGAATAAATTTCCTTCTTATTTCATCCACTAGCAGCCATTGATCGAGGGATATTCTGCTCGCCCTTAGCGAGAGATAGCTCCCTCTATCTTTGGGAATAGTGGGAGATATAAAGGTTGTCTGTTGTTGTGCCACAATTAAATATATGAGGTGTGTTTCACCCTAGTGAACCCCAAGTATGTTTAGTTGTGAATACAATAGATAAACGTATCTCGTATCAAATGAAAATAAGTTTTCTTAACATTACCTAGAGCCCTCGCTCGGTTTTGGGAAAAAGTTTTTCTTACGAGGATAGGTCGTATTCCCTCATAATTAAAACGACAAGAGTCACAAAAGTTTGAAGATGCTAAATGTTGCTAAAATTCAAAAAGGTTGTGATTAGAAAATGTTTTCTTACCTTGACATTGTAATGTATTCGATAGCCCTTAGCTAGTCTATATTACAATTAATAGGATCTTGGGTTGTTGCATTTATGGGCAAGATTTTAATTTGCAACATTTACAGTTATATATTCGATATATATATGCATGTGTATTAAAACATAAAATTGGCATTAAAACATGTATGATTTATTTTGTAGAAAAATGTCGAACATCCAACCTATCGTACGATCCATGATAGAAAAACACCCTTTAGCAAATGATGGCTCAAACTTCATTAGTTGGCAACTCAAACTCAACATCGTGTTAAAGTTTGAGAAACTATCTCACATTTTGGAAGGTCCAATCCCAAAGTGGAATGACAGATTAACCGATGAAGAGAAAGAGGCTAAGGCCAAGTGGGAAGACCAAGAGAACCAGGGTCACGGTCTTATGCTAGCATCCATGGGTGACTCGCTCCAAGCGAAATACTTGGATTCAAAACCCAAGAAGACCATGGAGGCTTTATCTAAGATGTTCATGGATAGTGCCCGAAAGGAGCGCTATAAGACCACCATCGTACTCACAAGGTGCCATATGGCGGAGGGAACATCGATATCTATGCATTTTCTCACGATGCAAGGATACCTTGAGAAGTTGGCAAAGCTCTCTTCACCAATGCCCGAGGACATTGCTGAAGATATGATTCTTGGCTCTCTAGCCCCGTCCTTTAAGGACTTTGTGATGCACTACCACGTGCGTGAAAAAGGGGTGAGTCTTGAGGAGCTGCACAACGCTCTCAAAACTGCTGAAGTTGACATGGGCAAGGGTAGGGACAAGCAAGTCCTTGCCGTCCATGGGAGGAGCCATAAGATTGGTAAAGGAAATGGCAAATCTACCAAAAGTAGTTCAATCAAGAGCAAGGGAGTAGGAGGTGCTCGTGTGAGTGCCTCAAGGGGAAATCTCATAAATCTCCAACTCCCAATACGGAGTGCTTTCACTGCGGTGAAAAAGGACACATCCGGCCAAATTGCCCCAAGTACAAGGAAGACCTTGACAACGGAGTGATTGAACGTCGGCGCCCCAAAAAGGCCAAAGGTATATTTGTTATTGAAATAAATTTAGCCACCTCTGTCCAGGATTGGGTAATTGATACCGGATCTTGTGCTCACATAGTTTCTAATGTGCAGCTACTCATGGATAGGAAGGAACTCGTAAGGAACGAGGTAGAATTGAAGGTCGGAAATGGTGCGAACGTGTCTGCGGTTGCATAAGGTTCTGTGGTGCTTCAATTATGTAGTGGTTTAAATTTATGTCTAAAGAATGTTTATTATGTACCTTCGATTAGCAAGAATATTATTTCTGTATCATGTCTGGATATGGATAATTTTGATATAAATATTTCAAATTCTTGTTTGTCTATATCGAAGAATGGTGTGTTCTATGCAAATGCGTTCATAAGGAATGGTCTCTATTTGCTTGAATTGGATAATAAACAAATCTTTAATATCAATAACAAAAGACTTAAGACCACTCACGAGAATGATACTCTCTTGTGGCACTATCGTCTTGGTCACATAAATGAAAAACGCATCAAGAAATTGCAAGAAGCTAACCTTCTTGGTCTACTTGATTTTAAATCATTGGAGACGTGCCAACCATGTCTAATGGGAAAAATGACCAAAAAGCCTTTCAAGAAGAAAGGTCCAAGGGCGAGTGGCTTGTTGGATTTGATACATTCCGATGTATGTGGTCCAATGAGTACTAGTGCACGAGATGGTTTTAGGTACTTCATTACGTTCACGGATGATTATAGTCGTTATGGCTATGTTTATCTAATGAGAAACAAAAGTGAATCTTTTGACAAGTTCAAAGAATTCAAGAATGAAGTACAGAACCAACTCGACAAGAAAATCAAGTCTCTACGAACGGATCGTGGAGGTGAGTACTTAAGTGCCGAATTTGACTCATACCTAAAGGAGTTTGGTATTGTACCTCAACTCACCCCTCCCGGTACACCTCAGTGGAATGGGGTATCCGAAAGGAGGAATAGGACATTGCTCGACATGGTTCGGTCAATGATGAGTCATGTGGAATTACCTCTTTACTTTTGGAGTTATGCACTACAAACTGCGGCTTACACACTAAATAATGTTCCATCCAAATCCGTGGAGAAAACTCCTTATGAGCTATGGAGTGGTAAAACACCTAAGCTCAGTTTTCTCAAGATTTGGGGTTGTGAGGCTTACGTCAAGAGATTGATGTCGACCAAACTTCAACCAAAAGCGGATAAGTGCTTCTTTATAGGTTATCCTCGTGAGACAAGAGGATACTACTTTTGGCATATCACCTTCAATCGAGTGATTGTAGAGAGGGATGCTACATTTCTGGAAAAGGAATTTCTAAAAAGAGTAAAAAGTAGTGGGAGTAGGGTTGTGCTTGAGGAAACTCAAGATACCCTACAAGATCATGAAATGAATGATGACATTCAAGATCATGAAGGCCCAACCGAGATTCCTTTGGTTAGTGGGAGCGTGAGCGAGAGACCATCACAAGAAATTGTGAGAGAATCTCAATCATCCCCACCAAGTGTACGTTCAAGAGTTGAACGTGAACCCACTCCTCAAGAAATTGTGGAAGAAGTTCGAGAGACACGAGAAGAACCAAAAGAACTTAGAAGGTCAACAAGGGAAAGGAAGAAACCCGATTTGTATCTGGGACTTCATGAAATCATGGTACTAGATACCAATGATCCCTTGACCTTCCAAGAAGCAATGGAAAGGGAAGACTCCAAACTATGGCTTAAGGCCATGGAATCCGAAATAGAATTCATGTATGATAATCAAGTATGGGACTTGGTTGACCTTCCTCAAGGGAAAAAGGCCATTCATAATAAATGGGTTTTTAAGAGGAAGATGGACATGGATGGGAACTTGACAACCTACAAAGCGAGGCTTGTAGCGAAGGGTTTCACTCAAGTTCAAGGAATTGACTATGATGAAACTTTTTCACCGGTTGCCATGTTTAAGTCTATTCGGATCATGCTCGCTATTGTCGCATTTCACGATTATGAAATATGGCAAATGGATGTCAAAACGGCGTTCCTGAATGGTAACTTGGAGGAGGATGTGTACATGGTACAACCTCAAGGTTTTGAAAAGCCAAAGAATAGCGAGAAGGTATGCAAGCTTCAAAGATCCATCTATGGATTGAAGCAACCATCAAGGAGTTGGAACAAACGCTTTGACGAGGAAGTGAAGAAGCTTCACTTCATTCAAAGTAAGGAAGAACCGTGTGTATACAAGAAGGTTAGTGGGAGCCATGTAGTATTCCTAATCCTATATGTCGATGACATATTGCTTATGGGCAATCATATTCCTTTGCTTGAGCAAACGAGAAGTTCATTGAAATCTGCATTTTCGATGAAAGACATGGGTGAGACTCAATACATCTTGGGAATCAAGATATATCGAGATAGATCTCGCAGACTCATTGGCCTCAGTCAACGTGCATACATTGACAAGGTCTTGGAAAGGTTCAAGATGAACAACTCCAAAAAGGGCAGTGTGCCAATGAGTATGGGTGTGCAACTCAAGAAGTCTCAACGTGCGCAATCACGTAAGGACTTAGAGTACATGAAAGATGTCCCTTATGCTTCGGCAATTGGGTCGATCATGTACGCGATAACTTGCACAAGACCCGATGTCTCGTATGCTCTAAGTGTGACAAGTCGTCACCAATCCAACGCAGGTCCTGAGCATTGGACTGCGGTCAAGAATATCCTGAAGTACCTTAACCGGACTAAGGATAAGATTCTTGTTTATGGAGGACAAAGGGAATTGATAGCTGAAGGTTACTCGGATGCGAGTTTCATGAGTGATCCAGACGATAGAAGGTCGCAATCAGGATACGTCTTCCTTCTGAATGGTGGAGCTGTGAGTTGGCGTAGTTGGAAGCAAAGCACTACTGCCGACTCAACCACTGCTTCCGAAGTGATGGTTGTCGCTGAAGCGAGCAAGGAAGGAGTGTGGATTAAGAAGTTCCTTGAAGAGCTTGGAGTAGTTCCCTCGAGCGAGGGACCAATAGAGCTATTTTGCGACAATAGTGCATCTATCTCGCAAATCAATGATCCCAAATCACACCACAAAGTGAAGTACATGGATCGTAAGTACTTCGTGACGCGTGACCTCATCGACGAAGGCAAAATAAATCTGTTATGGGTGGACACCAACAGCAACACAGCTGATCCATTCACAAAACCCTTATCCCAAGCCAAGGACGAAATGCATTTCGAGTCCATGGGATTGAGGAACCATGTAGATTGGCTTGATGATTGATATGTAATGGGGTTTACCCTAGTTATTATTGTTTTATGCATTGAGTATGTATGAGAAAGAAAACTTTAATAACAAGTGGGAGATTGAAGGGAATGTGTTCTAAAAGTTTTACTTTTAAATGCCAATTATTATGAATTGAATGAGAAATCATTTTGTTCCTTGTTTATGTTATTCGTCTTTTAGAAGTGTTAAGGAAGAAGCTCTTGGTCCTTAACCGTAGAGCTCTAAAAAGATATTGGTTTACATAAAACAAAAGATATTCGCAATCATGGTAATTAACATGGAACATTAATTACCGAGTTAAGATTGTCGTGTTGGTCATAGATCATTGTAGCTCTACAAGTGAGTGACAACACGGGTATGCAAAAGAGGAAAATATTACTTTTGTATACTGAATAGACCTAATAAGTAAAATATTATAGAAATGTGTTTCTGTGTCATTAATATTTTACTGTGTCTTTGGTCCTTTGATATGAGACTTATATGTAATCACTTAAGGAATACTTAATTAGATCAGTGTCTTGAACTATCGATCAGTGTAGTGTAAAGGCATCGGTTGGTTAAGTATAACTTTCGTTGGAGAAGATAGTTAGTCAAAAGATTATCATTGCCCCTCTTAATTGAGTGATGATATTAGTGGGCCCTTTGATAAAGCAAAGTTATAATGTGCACAATGTGATTTGAGTTAAGTCACATATTTATAACTAGCTTAAAGAGATCAAGAAATGAATACTAATACAAAGATGACACAATACTACTTTGTGTGTATTCTTAATATCATGAGGCAAGGGACGGACACAAGTGGTGCACTCCATCACTAAATGGATCAGGTTTTGATTCGAGTAGAATTAAGACATCTAACTAATTGGGAGCTATAATGTGTAGCTAGATACCGCTTATAGCTTGTGATATTAAGCTCTTAATATCACTGCCAACTTAGTTTAGATCCTCCCATAGGTCACACCGCAAAAACCGTGAAACAAGAAGCTTGATTTTTGGTTCATATGATGTGTCGGGTTTCTCATAGAAAATATGACACATGTGGTGAACAAGTAAAATCAATTATGTTGTATATAAACATAATTAGAGTCATGATAAATTCATATTAGATGCATATATTATGGGGTGCAATAATTTATTGTTGCATAGGATAATACATTGCATAAGTTGTGAATTTGATAAAACCCCCTTAAGTTCAAATTTTGTTGGAAATAAATCCAAAATTTGAAATAGGCAAAATCGGGTAGAAGTTCGGTAATCCGTTGAGGTTCGGTCGACCGAAGGATCTATGGACCGGTCAACCGAATGTGGAACGGATAATCGTAATTGATTGACCGAACTTGACCAAAGTGCCTGGAGCTTTGGTACGGTGTACCGAACCAGAAACGGTCGACCGAACAATGTCAAGTTCCGATATTTTCGGTTAACCGAATAGCACTCGGTCTTAGACATGAATGAGTCTAATCGGTTAAGGAGAATTTTTCCCCTTAAGATTCGGTCATCCGTCACGTACTCGGTTAAACGATCGTGACAAATTCGGTTAACCGAGTGGGACTCGGTAAACCGAACAACGGTCGATTTTCTGCCTTTGATTATTAGGAGATTAATTTGATCGATGGTTGGATTAGCTCCAAATTTGGTCAAACGTTTTGTCGGTGCATATAATGCATTATGGAATTAGTTTGTGAGAGAAATTGTCATAAAACCGTGGCTAAAGAATAACCATGATTAAGAGTAAGATTGGAACCTATAAATAGGTCCTTATTCTCCTTAATTGTCATACACAATTCAGAAATTATTTTCTCTCCTAATTCACTACTAAAACCCACAAAAATTCTCTTAGTTTTCTAAGTCTTTGGAAGGAGAAATCTCAGAGGCTAAGGAAGGAGTTTGTAGCTGGATTCTAAGCTTGTTTGGAGATCGATTGGCTAACTCCTTTCTCTCCAACCTTGTTTAGGGTTTCGGTGAACACTCGGAGGCATCCGGCGCGGCGAGAAGCATCCCCAACGTCTCCGAATCTTCAAGAAGTTTTTGAGAACTTCTAGGTATGAATTTCGGAGCCCTTGTTTGTTTTAATAGAGTTTTGAAACTAGATGTTAAAACAAACCGATGCATGCATGAAATAAATCAAAGAAAATTGTAATTGATCATTATTATACATAAAAATTTCGAAAATATATATGTATAATTAAACATGAAATCCTACAAATGTTCCATCTAGAACTATTAACTTCTAACCACTCTTCAAAAATACGAACCGAATGCGGGGCATATGCGCATCACATCTTCAGGATGCGGTCTGCATCCTTACCCACATAAGCGGCCCAATGCGACCGCATTTGTTTTGGTTTTGATTTTTTTTGATTTTTTTCTCTGATTTGTTTAATACTGAATGATTGTAGAAATTATTTAAAATTGTACCTAAATTTTTAGTTACGTGTGTATAATTTAAAATAAATATATCTTTGTTATATTATTTAATTATTAAACCGCATGTACACTAACATCGCATCGGCGTCCCACATAGGTCGGTAGGGCTGTCAATTTTACACGAAACACGATAACACGACACGAAAACGACACGAAGTTAGCGGATATGGATTGAGAATTTGAACACGATTAATAAATGAGTTGGATATGGCAACACAATTATTAAATGGGTTGGATATGAATTTCTGCTGCAAAAACGATTAACACGATTAAGTAATTGGGTAATTAGGCACACGATTGCGAATACGACACGATTACTACACGACTAATACCGACAAGTCTATAAATAATATATAAATTATAATAAACAAATTCTAAGAACTGAATGTCATATTTATAATTTTACCAATTATATATATGTGAGTGGTTTGAAACTTTGAAGTTTGAACTCTGAACGAGTGGATAATCGTGTGTTCAATGATGTAAACGGTAACGGTATTAAACGTGTACACGAAGTAACCCGTTTAATAATCGGGTATAAACGGGTTGGATACGGCAACACGATTATAAATGGGTTGGATACGGTAGAAATTTAGCAACACGATTATTTAATGGGTCGGATACGGCGTAACACCTAGAGCTTATATATAGTAGTTGACACGACACGATTAGCCCACGACACGATTGACAGCGTTATAGTTCGGAGGCAGCGAATCGAACTTTGCTACTGACATAAAAAAAAACCTTAAAACCAAGCACTAACTTCGGTTCTTCGTAAAAATATTTAATCGCGCGTGGCATTTTCGTACTTTGCTACTGACATAAAAAACCTTAAAACCAAGCATTAACTTCGGTTCTTCGTAATTGTTTTTTAATAAAAGCAGAAACTTCAAAATAGAAAGTCTAATAAAACTCAAAGTTCCAAAACTCGTAATCGAGACTACAAAAGAGATTTCACACGTGCACGTTATTAACGCTGTAGACAGAGTTCCGAAAATCGAACTAAACCGAACAGCTTAGTCCACAGGTGGAGCACTGCACCAGCTAATATATACTACGAAACCAAAAATAACCAAAAGAAAAAAGAACAAACCTTCACCACCAAACAACACAGAGATGTGTTGTTACCCAGTTGAGGTTGTGATACTTGAGATAACAGAGGGCAAGAATTGGTTACTCAGGAGGACAAATTTAATTAACAAAAAAGAAGAGGAAATGCTGTTTTCGAGCAGAAAAATCCGGGTAACACTTAACTTTTTAGTAAAGCTTCCAAGGAGCTTTGAACACTACAATTGGCCATGTCAAAGGGAAAAAAACACTTCAGTTTTAATTTTGATAATTAACTCATAGGTATATGCTCTCAATTTTAGCATGCTTTTCTGTAATTAAGGATTAAATGTATAAAGACTAAACTCTCTCGTGTTAAAATTCTCTTTTTGCTTCGATATTATCGATGACTAATTATGTGATACGACGCAAATAAATAATTTCCATCCAAAATAGCATAATTTATTTGCAAAATACATGTGTTAAATGACTATATTTATCACTTAGGTGACTATTCAAAGATAAATAAAAGGATTTTTATCTTATAAAAAAATACAAATGAAAATGTCAAAAACCCTATAAATATATGAACGAGAATGTTGAAATAGTAGATGAGTAAAACGCTCTGGGTAAAGGAACTAGTAAAGTGGAACTTCATTTGTGAAAAAAAAGATTAACACGTTAGCTGTTTAATTAATGAAGATTGTACACTTAAGCATATTACCCTATAAACTTTAAGTACCTTAACTCCCTAATGAAAAGATTTTAGCTTATTTCTTCTTATGTCATTTGAAGTAACAGGTTAACTCCAACTTAACCTCTCATTTTCAATCAAACTCAATCTCAAGGTGTTAAAAACCTAAATTTCTCCAATTAATGTCACCATACTGATAATTAAGATATAAACTTGTTTCTTGTACATACAAGAATGTATTTATTTGTCACAACAAACTATTAACTAGCTAAACGGACCTAACTTAATTAGTGAATGTCGATAAGTAGTACGAGACATTAAACTTGAACTCAAGCGAACTCACGAAATGAAGTTATTAAAGACTTGTCTTTCCACTATAAACACTCAACTCATCCCCCACCTTAGAACTCCTCCACCACGTGTGTGTCCAAACTATCCAAAACCCCAGTGTATCATCAAAAAGAAAAAGAAAAGAAAAGTAAACTCCAAAAAAACAAAAAACAAAACACAAGAAAGGAAAAGTAAATTCTACCCGAGCTTGAGGTCATTTTACTCCCAACACAACACCAACTCACTATAAATTCCAGCCCTCACGTCCAAACCACACCTATAAACCCTCACCACTAACACCACTACTCTCTCCTCTCCTTCTCGGAATGGAGGAGTCACGTGAGGAGTTGGAGGAGCCATTCAGTTTAGAGGACCTCCTAGACTTCTCTCAGGAGGAGGAGGCGGTTCTCGCGGCCGCCGAGGAGATCGTTGTGTCGGCACATTCCGGCGAGTCTTCGGCCGGGTTGGACTCTAGCTCGAACTCGTGTGAGGGGACCGGAGAGAACCATGTCAGCGGCCTGGCCAATCCTCCCCTTGGAGGGGAGATTCCGGTATATGTATATCACTTTGAGGATCTCTTTAGAATTTTGATTTGGTGTTGGAATTTTGTCTGGTTTATTTTATTTTTTTTGGATTTTTTTTCTTTTAATGAATTAATGTAATGTAGGCTGTTTTTTTCTTGTTTCTTTTTCTTGGTGGTGAATTATTGTCTTTTTTATGTTGGAATTTGGTTGGTTTGGTTTTTTTTTCTTTTAGTAAACCTCTTTTGGTTTTTGATGGCTGTGGAATTTGGTTTTTTGAGACTTGTTTTTGAGTATTATAAGCCTTGTGATGAGTTGATTGAGTTTTTATTTACATTTTTTCCTTCTTTTATGAAGGAATTTTGGTCTCATTTGTGTTGGAATTTTGTGGGTCCTTTTCTTTTTGGAAATATAGTGTTTGATCATTGAGAATTTTGATTCCCCCCCCCCCCCCCCCCCCCCTGATTTCAAAGATGTTTTTTTGAAGTTATTTAGGTTGAATTAATTCTGGTTTGGTTTGTGTAAGAATTTTGTCTTCTAATGCGTTCTCAAAATGAGAGAAAGGCATCTTTCTGATTCCTGAGGAATCCAGTGTCTTAAGGTGAAAATGGAGTTGTCTTTTTCTTCAATTATGAAGGTTTCAGATTTTGGGATTTGTGTTGCACTTTGGATTGTAATGGTGATGTTTAGTAGAATATAGTGTTGAATCGGTGGGATTTTTTTGGGTTTCGGAGAAATTCTTTGGATTCCTGAGGAATCTAGTAATTTGAAGTTTTTTAACCGGTTGAGTGTTTTGGGATGAAGGGGTGGATTTTAATTTAGATTTAAAATTTTAAAAGTTTCAAGCCTTTTTGTGATGAGTCCTCTTTTTATTTCTGAAGAATTCGATCTTTTCGAAGAGTGCTTGCAATAGAGTTGTTTGGAATTTCGGATTCTACAAGAATCACATTTTCAGTTTCAAACACTGTTTTGGTGTGGAACTGCTGAGAATTTTGGATTCACTTTATTTCGAGAAATAATGTAACGCCCACTCTGTTCATCACCCATTTCATGTGCATGTTCGGACATGTCATAAATACATTTTTCTCTTAATTTCAATTTCTAGAATTCATATTTTTTATAACATTTCTTATAACATTATTAAAACCTTCATCTCGAGAGGAGTATTATACGTTGTATGATTTGTCTGAAAATCAATTATATGTAATATTAATAATACTTTAAAATTAATTTTTTTGGATGTTTTTAATTGGTAATATTCGATTTTCCCTTTAAAAGGTGATGGTCTCCACGTTTTCTTCCGAAGTGAAGACTACGGTAACACTTGCACTGTATTACTTAAATCTCGGTAATTTGTCATTAGATTACCCTTAATAAACAAAAAAAAAGAACTTTTAAAATTTGAGTGCGATGGCATGAACTACATACTTGTCATGGTTTGCATATTGACCCTTAACTTTTGATGTAAATATCTGTGAGTTTGTTATATCATTAATATACAGCTCAATAATATTACTCAAAACATTAGCTATAATCAGATTAAATAAAAAGCAGTTCCCCCTCACGTTGCTATTAATTATTTCTTCTTCCTAAATTCCCATTACGTACCATTTACGCATTATCCCTCTTCAATACATTGGTAGTGCGTCAAGTCAAGGGGAGGACATTTTTGTTATTTTGCAAATAGGTTCTTGAAATTATTAGAAAATATTTAGAACATTTTTCGTATTTTGCACATAAGTCCTTTGAGTTATTAGAAAATTAATAAATTCTGGATATTTTAAAATTAAGTCTTTGAAGTTATTGAAAAGTGTTTAAAAGTTGGATTATTATTTGTGATAATTTTTTGTTGCTTTTACGATGAAAATTTTGGGATATCATCTATTGGCTTTTTATGCATGTGATTTTTAGTATTTTAGGTAGATCTAATTTAAGTCGATATTAAACATTATATTGAATAAAAGTTTGAGGATATGTTTATTGGGTACTTTAAAATAAACCCTTGGAGTTATTAGAAAGTATTAAAATTCTGAATACTTTAAAATTAAGTTGCAGGAGTAAGTATAAAGTGTTGAAAAGTGGGATAATTGTATGTGATGATTTTTTCAGTAGTATTCATGATGGAAGTCGGAAGTTTTGTGATTATAATCTCTTGAAAGTTGTCCATGTGAATTTATGATTTGTTAAGTAAAACTACTTTAAGTTGATATTAAATATTATATTGAAGAATTTTGCGAGATGCATCGATTTTTTGTCATTATTTCAGAACCTTAAAGAATAAAATTTTAAAAATCACATAGGTTAAAAATAATACCGTGCAACGTACGTGTTTCAGTCTAGTATATCTCATAAACAAATAACTAAATATCGGATACTTTATTGCTTTCATCATGCTGTCCTCACAAACACAACTCAACCCTGCCTAACTTTTAGAAAATCAATGCGAGGAAATGGAAAATGGGGTTCACGTTCTAAACTGCTACCGGTTTCAACTTTTAATTAGTTTCTATATAATTACTTTAATTTTTTGTTCATAGGATGAGGAAATTGCTCACTTGGAGTGGTTATCCAAATTTGTGGAGGAGTCCTTCTCGAGCGACGATATCCATCAGCTTCAAGCGATTTCCGATTCGGTCAAGCTCGAACCGATTTCCAACAATGTGGACACTCTTCCTGACCAAAACATCGACGCCGATCAGTCGTCATGTGTCAAAGCTCGAAGCAAACGCGCTCGTGTTGTCCCTTGCGATTGGACTTCTCGTGTATTTAAGTCGAAAATCGAGAAAAACACGAGTGCCTCATCGCCTGAATCCGAACTCATTAATCCACCACCTCCAAAGATCGCCAAGAGAAAAGAGAACCAAACCACATCGGAAGGCAAAAATTTGGCTCCATCCGATGGACGTAAATGCCTACATTGTGCAACTGATAAGACCCCCCAATGGCGAACCGGACCCAAAGGGCCCAAGACACTATGCAATGCATGCGGGGTGAGGTACAAATCCGGTAGGCTCGTGCCGGAATACCGCCCCGCAACGAGCCCTACTTTCGTACCGACACAACATTCGAATTCCCACAGGAAGGTCTTGGAAATTCGTCGAAAAAATGAAATCGAAGGAACCAAACATCACCAACAACAATTGCACCATCACCACCAGCAATTGCAACATCAACTGCAACAACAGCTGCACCACCAACAACAACAACAACAATTACAATTGCAACACCAACACCTCCAACATTATGGGGGAGAGTTCCTTCCACAAAACCATGGCTCACTGTATGACACGCTCGAGGAGGAATACTTGATTGACCCAGACATGAGTCCCAAATTCGGAGAGTTTATCTGATTAGATGGAGGTTCTCACACTCTGAGAGTTTTTGGGGAGTGAGGGATTTGTCTTAAGATGAGTCCTTAGTGTTAATCAGGTTTTGGTCTCAGATGATTTCTTTTTAAGTTTAAAGGCAAGAGTTGGTTTTTTGTAGCATTGTTGTCCTTTTTTATTATCATATTGCTGTTTAAAACAACTTTGATGATAGGTTTTAGTCAATGTTGTATTTGCTAATTGCAAATAAGTTAGAAAAGTAAGATTTACATTTTTTTCTTTGGGGGAAAAGCTTTAGCAATAGTGGTTTACATTGCTCCATTTCTACATTGCTTTCGCTAGCTAGAAGCTATTTAATCATCAAACAATGAAAAGAACGAATGGTCTCATAATATTGTAGTTGGTCAAATCTAGGTTCAGGCATTGGGATCCTCAAGACAAATAATGCACCATTAGTACCGATTGAGTTGACATTTTGTGGTACAGATAATCACATCATCTTGGGGAAATAGAATTGGGTGGAAAGCACAGTTCTCATCAAATTGGCCACCGAAGAAGATATGAAGAAAGGCGTGGAGTTGTGAATGGGTAGTCCATTTTCCACTCCATATCTGCTTTGCATTCAGTGCGAAAGTAGAAAGTGTGATTGATTTGATTAATTTGCATACACGGATTAATTGATGTTTCCTAATAGATAAATCCAAAATAACTTGCAAGTTGGGAGTTGAATTTTATGTTAATTATACCTTGTTAAATTTAAATTACATGAATACCCTCAGAAATCTTTTGTTTACACAAACCCCCTCTATGTTTGTTAAAATTGAGCCAACAGTCATTTCCAAAATAGCACTACTCAAGTATGTTAAATGTTCGTTAACAATTATGAGGTCAGATGTCATAGATATTACGTTGCAACTTCTAGAGTTTGTTTCCATCTTATTGACAACATGTTTTTTCTTTATTTACACATACCATTTTGGTAACATAGTCCTTATAGCATTCTGATCATCTATTCTTTTTGATAAGAACTCAACTTTCTACCTTAAGGTCGTGTCAACCAAAAAATGTAAGTTTAAATTTTATTAGTCTCAAATTTTCCCTCTTTCTCTCGGAGTTTATATATGTTACATTTGTTCCGTAAATTTTATTATTTTGAAAGAAAAAAATTTTCTTATTTTTACTCTAATATTTTTGCAATATATACTTACCAGTACATAAATATATTTTTGCAATATATTTTTGCAATCAAACTTAGCGCCCACAACCAATGGGATATCCCTTGAAATCTTAATCAGAAATACAACCTATAATAATGTGTGTAGACTTGCCTGTCAATTACTGCCAAGTACGTAGGAGAGAGTAACACACTAACATGGCGTGGCAAAATTATAATGAGTAGGGGGCTCGCGATCCCAGAAGGGTGCTAATCCAAAGACTGTAATTTATTACTATTAGTTAATGGTTTGATTTGTGGTGAAGGGGAACATACGCAGAGTTTCTCACATGTCCACATGTAACAACTCTCTAATTTTTTCTTCCCATGCATGTTACCGTTACCCTTCAAGTTTCATCACAATCATCATAATAATTGTGCAACAAAAATAAACAATAATAGTATCTTGATCAGAAAACAAAAATAATGGTAGAACTGTAGCCAAAACAAATTTTTACACCACACCCTTCAAGTTTGGTTTGATAATAGTAATAAAACAAATTGCCTCGTAGCCAAAACGGTAGTTGCAAAGGGTTTTCACTTTTCAAAGTGAGTTCATGTAAGCAAATATTAGGAAGATGTAAACCATTTTTTATTTGGATCTTGGGATGGCTACGCAAGAATCCACCCGTTTTCCCACAAGTAGGCCACGTGGTCGCAACGTTGGACGAAATAGGTTTGGTGCATTTCATGGACGAAATATGTACTGTTTAGCGGGTCAATTCGGCAGCCTTTTGCCTGACTTTTTCAACCAACGCAATATTCAAGGGATTCCTTTGGAACATCCTTTTACACGGTTAACAAGAGCAAAACAACACTTTACTCTCCTTTTTCTCCATCTCTTTTGGTTTTCTCCCCCCCACTTTCTTTGCTCTGATCCCTGCCCTTCAAGCAACTTCCACCTCCAACATAGCTTTCCGGTCAAATCTTGAAGCATTTTCCGATCGAATCTTCAAGCAACTCCCACCTCACTGCAGGTTTTCTCCTCTTCATCCATTTTTTGATGACTTAGTGCCCTTGGTACATTTTTAAAAATCCCAAGTCCGTTTTTTTGATACATTTCATGTTCTGGTAAAATTAGATTTTTATGTTAAGATCAGGTTAGTTTTTTTTAGAAGTTCAACTTTTGTTATGTGATTTTTTAACTTTGGTGCTTTATTATTTAGAATGTTTTTTAGTTACTTGAACATAAAATTTATGGAGTAATGTTTTAATTTTAAGGCTTGTACCAAGAGACAGACTAGTTATTTTTGTAAAGTAATATTTTTATAAAGTTTAATACCTGAAGTAATTATTTTGTTATTGTAGTTTGGGTTATATAGTTGGTACTTAATCTTTTGGGCTTATTTTTTCTGGAAGAATTTCATGGTATTTACATGAACTAGTATGGGTAATCCGGTTGTAATTGTTGAAGGTTAAGTATGTTATTTGTTTGCATGATCGGGGGATCAGGGGATTTGTACGGTAATCATGTTGGAGTTGTTTGCATGCTAAGTATGGTATTTACATGAGCTAGTAATGTGAAACGAGAGATTTGTTCAATGTTAAGTATGAGATTAAGAGTATATTTGGTAACAATGAGGGAGTATTTACGCTAGTTCAGTTTTATAATTTTTTTTCAATTTAAGTTTTGTTTATCATTTTTGTACTGCGAATTGGGTTTTTTTACATGTTATATATGGGGTAACCCCGCTTTATGTGTAGGGTATTTTCAATACTTAAAACCAATTCGGTTAGTGAATGAGAGTAAAATCATTCACTATGTAAGGGATCACGACTTTATAATCCTAAAAGCGTGTCGATTAAGACATAGAAATGCCATCCATTTGGGAAGTTGACCTAACGGTCGAGTCAAGCTTTCATCTACGCTTTTCAACGTGTTATTTTATTGGGCAGTTATATATTATGACTTTTAATAAACCCATTAGATTGAAGATTAATAGTTTTTAAAATAATATTTTATTACATGGGTAATCTGTTGCCATTGTGGGGTATTTATAATATCATGCAGGGTCTATTTAACATCATGGGTGATAATATTTAATATTATCATGTTGCCGTCAAAGTGTAGGACACTTACATTGGATGAGCTGGTCGGCGAGGCAGATGGTTTCCACAAGGAGGTTGCGTCAATGACATCAATTTTCTAGAGATCATATTTGGATTGTTTATGGTCTCCTGAATTTGTTCGAGATTGCCCACAATAACATGAGAGGTGTAACGATAATGGATTGTTTGTTATTTATTGTATTTGAAGGTTGGATTACTGGACTCCCACTAGATATTTGTGACGACGAAGATCATGTGTACAAAATATGTAGGGACATATCAAAGGCCATTATTATGATTGAATGCATAGATACCAAAAACTGGGTGAAGTAATTTACTATTTTATGGGTGTTAAGCGGTATGAACTTATTTAATGTTGAATACTGATATTAAGGTACTAGTGTTGTTGTGATGGATATGTTTGTTAAGTGTTTTGAACTTATTTAGGATAAATATTATGAATGTATGCTTTTATATTAATGTCTTAGTAAGTTTTACAATTCAGTATCTTGTATTGTTTCTTAGTTTGCTTATGTGTTTTTTATATTTAAGAAGGTTATACTAGTACTTAGATTGGTGCTCCCCCATCAGGTTCAAAATACATCTATAATAGTGATCTACCTTGGAGAGTAATTTTACATAGATACAAAGGTAAATCGATGTAGAGGATAGAGTAAATCCATTTGGTGGAATCCTCGTTAAGAACCTTACAGGGTCCACTCATACTAGGGTAATTTAATACATATAAAAGGGCAATTTCATTTATATGTAAGGGTAATTCCATTTATAAGAGTAATCTACCATAGAGAGTAATTTTACATAAATACAAAGGTAAATCGATGTAGAGGATAAGTTAAATCAATTTGGTGGAATTCTCGTTAAGAACCTTACAAGTTCCATGCATACTAGGGTAATTTAACATATATGAAAGGGTAATTTCATGTATAAGTAAGGGTAATTCTATCTATAAGAATAATCCACCGTGAAGAGTAATTTCACATAGATATGAGTAATTTAACACATATAGAAGGGTAATGCCATGTATATCTAAGAGTAATTTCATCTATAATAGTGATATATCGTAGAGAGTAATTTCACATAGATACAAAGGTAAATCGATGTAGAGGATAGAGTAAATCCATTTGGTGGAATCCTTGTTAAGAACCTAACATGTTTCATGCATACTAGTGCAATTTAACATATATAAAAATGAGTTGAAATTACAAAATACACCATTTGCTAACCTTCTCGACTGGTAACAATGAGTTGATTGTCTGTTACATCATAGAATTACCTCTCCATGTGTTTAAAATTACCACCACTTGTGTTTGGTATTACCCCACATGATATAATTTTGTGCCCATACTTTGTTGTTCTCCCAACACCAACTTCTTTGTGCTCCCCTTTCTTTTCATTGATATTGTTGAGTTTTATTCGATATTAATGTGATGATTTGAATGCTGGTTTAATGTGTTCCATATCTTGGTTACATGTTGCTACATTCGATGGGCTGAGATACAAGTTTTTTCGAATTTTGGTAACATTTAATAATGGAGTTTTTGATTCTCTGCCATCTCAACCGTCGTCAACCAACAACGGTCTAATTGACTTGGATACAATTTACGAAACAATTTTATTTGTTTAGATGTGGAGATTACCTCTCCATATGGCTGGGATTACCCTTACATGTGTTTGGGATAATCTTTATATTCTCTTTATTCAAGGCGATCATCAATAATGGCATTGAATGCAAACCAAATATTAAAATAATATGAACGGAAATAATTTGGTTTTAATTTTTACCAAATAAAGAGAATGCATTAGAACTACCCATTATGATGTTTGAGTTTGTACCTTCCTACATATTAAAATACTTCTCGAGCTGAAACTATGTTACACCTTAAGAATACATCAAAAAATCCCCTGGCATAATAAATATTATGAATGTTTGCTTTTATATTTATGTCTTAATTAGTAAGTTTTACAATTTAGAATCTCGTATTGTTTCTTAGGTTGCTTGTATTTTTTATATTTAAGAAGGTTCTACTAGTACTTGGATTGTTGTGCCCCATCATGTTCAAAATACCCCATTTTGTATAGTAATATACTTTTTTATCCATGTGTTGTTACCCCCTTATATAATAGCAATTTACAAAGATATATGGTTGGTATAAGTATAGGTGCTAACATATATGCTTGGTATAAGTATAAGTGCACTGTTACATTATAAAGCAAACTAAATGCTTGGTAACTGCTGCTTAAGGATGTTTATTGTTTCTCCATTATAAAACAAATTTAGAATTATATTATTTGTTAAAAAAATTACACAGGCAAATGGAGGAGTACACTCCTAGTCGACTTAGTTTCATTTTTTGGCAAAAAAACCCGAAACAAATGAGACAACCTCATAGAAATTTGTTCTCAACGACGCCCTTTGGCCATATTCTACAAATGGAAAACATTCTAGGAAATGACGAGTTGCGTTGTGATGTAATCGAGTGTTATTTAAGTAGTCGGAAATCGGTCGTTATGGGTGAATATGAAATGATATTCGAGGACGTTTACGTGGCTTGCATTTTAGGAATGTCACTTGGTGGTGAGAACTATTACAACCTTATTGCGAACATTATTGAAAGTCACTTCCATCTTCGTTTTTTCTAGAAGGAATTGCTAAGACATGTTGAGGTCAAGGCTTTAGAACTCAAATTGTTGGATTCAAATGATCTAGTGGATGTTGTTAATTGTGTTTGTCTTTACATAGTACATTTGTTTTATGTATTCTTAATTGATAGAAATGTATAATTAAACCTTAAACACCAACACATGTATGGGAAATTCCACATACATGTGAATGTGATTTTGTAAAACATAGAGGGTAATTTCACAGGATGGTCGAGGTAAATCTAGTTGTGAACAGGGGTAATTGGATGTAATAAGACGGGTAACTTGGAGTAAATAGAATGGATTAAATGATGGTTCGTGAGGGTAAGCCTAATTGGTAGACGGGGTAAGTTGAATTCAGGAGTATGGTAAATTAGAATAAATAGAAGGAACTAAATTAAATTCAATTAGGGTTACCCTGCTATTGAACTCGATTTACACCGTTTATCAATTGGGTTACTTTACTAGATTTACCATGTCCGTGAATTCAACTTACATTGTCTATCAAGTAGATTTACCCTGCTATTAAATTCAACTTACCTCATGTATCTATTAGGGTTACCCCCACGAACCAACATTTACTCCAAGTTACCCGTCTTACTCAATCAAATTACCCCCTATAGAATCTTGATTTACCCCAACCTACCATCCATTCTACCAACTAGATTTACCCCAACCTGTCATCCCTTCTACCACCTAGATTTATCAATTGAAGTTACCACTTAGATTTACTCCCTAGCATGGTGGTCATATGTTCCTCCATTACATGATAGATATTACACACGAAGGGTTCGAAATAAGTTCTCGAAGTTCCATTACCTAAAAAATATGTAACATCACCAGCCAAATACTAGGAAAATAACACACGAACTGTTCAAAATAACAACCACAAAACATCAGAAAATAACACAATCATAGTTGATATCCCATTAAATCGGAACCTTAGTGGGTTTGTAGTTGTGTTTACTCTCCAGTTCATAGATGACCGACAGTATCCCATTCATTGCGTTTAGGTACGGTTTTCTTTTCTTTTTGACAGTAGACTTTAACCTAGCATTAATTGGGCAGTCTTTGCTCTTCACCAAATTAGGGTCTACTACCTTTAGTGGTGTCATTGTAGTTAAGTTAGATGGTGATCTATTTAGATAAAAACATTTTAAGTTGGCGTTTGATTTAATAGGAGTAAGTTTTGACGGTTTATATAAAATGAATAACATATGTCAATAGGGTATGTTGAATCCAGTAGTTGGGTAACCATAATTTATAATCGGGGTAAGTTGAATTCAAAAGCAGGGTAACCCTGATTGATCAATCCAATTGGTAGAAGGGATGGTAAGCTGAGGTAAATATAGTTGTGAAATGGTGTAATTTGATTTAGTAGGACGTGTAACTTACCCTGCTATTGAACTCAACTTACACCTTCTATCAATTACGGTTACCCCCACGGACCATAATTTAATTCTTTTTATTTAACCAAGATACCCTGTTATTGAATTCAACTTACTTCCTATCATAACTAAATTGACCCCAACATACCATCAATTCCTTCTATTTAATCAATTCTATCATCAATCCAACTTAAGTTACCA
Organism: Triglochin maritima; assembly: GCA_963682175.1. Lineage (NCBI taxonomy): Eukaryota > Viridiplantae > Streptophyta > Magnoliopsida > Alismatales > Juncaginaceae > Triglochin > Triglochin maritima. The sequence goes on from OY821781.1 coordinate 36,655,994, forward strand.
CTTCTTCCAGTTAGGGTTCCTCCCATGAACCATCATTTAATCCATTCCATTTACTCCAAGTTATCCGTCCTTTAAAATCAAAGTTACCCCTATCGCAACTAAATTTACCCCAACCTACCATCTATATTACCAATTAGATTAAATAGCAGGGTCGATATATGTTTCTAATTTTTTGTGTACCGTCAAATTTACTCATTCTATCAAAATAATTTTAAGAACAACATGTAGTCATAGAGCTAAAAGTTACACAATAACATGGTGAATGTATTTACCCCATGATATATTTGAATTTACCCTAACTTAATGTTTAATTTACCCCCCGTAATGTTGTTTAATTTACTCCCTAGAACAAACCAAAACTCATTGCCAAGGTCAACAAATGGAAGATTAAAGTAGCGAAATGCAATGTTGAGAGGATCAGACTCGGCACCGTAAATGATTCAATAGAAGAACAATATTTAGTCATAGAACTAACAATTGCACAATAATAGGATAGATGTGATCAAATGAGTTTGGAAAAAGTTTCATTAACTCAAAAACTGTTGGCTTTTTGGCCTTAATCTATGTTTTGATGATTTAATTAACCTAATCATAATTATGATCATGTAGAGTAGCACACATATTGCATTGCATATATATTGCTTTGTGCTAACCTCTACAGGTGATCAAGACTCAATGAAGAAAGGAAAACAAGTCCAGACATGTAATCAAGCTCATTTGAAGACATGTATTTTGTATTTATTTGAGTCTTTGGGATCTTGTGTATTTTGAGCATACTTGAGATAAAATCAACTTAAACACACACTAGGTTCCCTATAGAAGTCACACACAAAAATTCACATTATTTGGACTTCCATAGATCACCCAAACTTAGACCGGAAAACACCAAACCTGAACTTTAGCTGTCTGAACCAAAACGGTTGACCGAAACATGCCGTTCGGTCGACCGGATGATCAAGTAATCCAGTTTGTGTTTCCCTGTCTAGTTTCGGTCAACCGCACCATCTCTTTCGGTCGACCATTTGAACTTACTGTTCCAACCGTTATTCTTGTCGTATATACCCAATGGTCGTATTCGTATTAAAACTATATACACCCCCATATACTTTACTAAACGGTCGAACCATTTGCCCAGTTCGGTCGACCGTTTAACCTTTTCAAGAATTCCCTGCTATCGGTCGATACGATCTCGTTCAACCGATCCAAATTTCCCTCTACCAAAACGCACGTTCGGTCGACCGGTAACCCTGTTCGGTCGACCGTTTATTTAATAGACTTAAGAGTTCGGTCGACCATTCCATATTTTGGTCGACCGTGTCTTTAGAGAACCCAAGAGTTCGGTCGATTTTTTCACCTTTCGGTCGACCGTTGCTGGACAGATTTGCAGCCCGATTTTCTGCTTTGTGTGCTTTGCACAAAACCCAATCAAATCTTGTCCCAACGGCTCTATTCTCTCTAATGCCTATATAAGGAGTTGTAAAACACATTTTAACACAACTCTCCCACTACAAACTTGTTCCAAACTTTAGAGAGAATCCCAAACACTTCAAACCTCAATTTCCACACTTTAGTGATCAATTCCTTAATCGTACTCAAGTGTGCTCAAGATTTAGAGAGTGTTGTTCCACTCAACCTTTGTTCAAGAAGCAAGGACTTCGGTGAAAGCCCGAAGTGTTCCTCTCGGATTGTGAGAGAAGAAAGTCAAGCTCGCGAGGTTGTTCGCGGAGTTTGTTTTGTAAAAGGCATTCTCTCCCGGCCTGGAACGGGGAGTGGTTAGTGAAGACGTAGGCAGAACTCGCGGAGTCGAGCGGAGATTACAAGAGAGGACTAGGACCCGGGTGGGGTGTCGAACCTCTATAAAACCCGACGCATCTTTGTGGTTTGCATTATTCTTCCTTTACTTGCTTGTTTGCTTTAAAATTCCGCTGTGCATCTTGATTGCCTAAACAAGTAGGTGATTAGATTAATAGTGATTAGTGGACCCATAACCCACACGATCCTACAAATACAACTAACTTCACCACTTCACATAGGATGTTTGATACTAGGAATTTATGGTTCCAAAAAACTGTCAATGTACGGACAACAGGAAAGTTATTCATCCACTTCAACCAAAATTCATCCAGAGACTCCACCTTCACCATTAGGCCTGTCAATCGGGTCGTGTACGTGTCTTATCGTGTCGTGTATGATCGGATGCTAACAGGTATTGGGTATACACGAACCTGACAGGATAAGAAATCTTGTACACGAACCCGGACACGGATACGACACGCTAATTTTCGTGTATACACGGACACGACACGATTTGTACACGATTTCTTATCGAGTCGTGTAACATGAAACACGACAATACCCGAATGGACACGAAGATTACCTATATACACGATAATTACCTACAAACACGATAAGAACCTACATACACGATAATGACCTAATACACGATAAATACATATATACACGAGTAACCAATTAACCACGGTAATACATGTATACAATAATAGTCACGATAAAGAACCGATTACACGATAGACACGAATTTGTAGAATTTCCAGAAAATACACTAAATAAAACATAACTAACTTTGAAAGGAAAATACAATAAAACACATGGAACTCACTCAAATGGTTTCCACACGCCTAGAGATTGTTTTGAGTTACAAAAAAACACCAGACATCGACTAACCTTATTCAGGAGGGATATCATTTATAAATAATAAATAAAACAAGGGCATCATTCCTGAAGCAACAAAACCACATCAGCCAACCTGATTGTATTCACAAGATATATGCAATTATGCACATGATGGAACACACAACTCGACACTGGTAAGGTAATGTGTGAAATGTTGCCCTGCCTTCCAAATATGCCGAACTTAAAGAAGAAATGACGAATGTTTTAGGTGATCAAGAGACTCCGATTGTCTTTCCAAGAAACCACAGAACCAGAGCAAGCTCTACACCAAAAATCATGTGGAGCCATGACCGGTCTAGCATAAAGCCGTACACTGTGATTCCTGCTCTGTTGTTTTCCAGATAAGTAACTGTCCAGTTCACAAACAAATTACAGATTAAAATTTCATTTTATAACATAATCTAGTAGATGTTCATAAGGGAAACAATATGCATGTCACAATTTTTGACAGTTTCAAGAGACCATTTTATATTAAACTCAAGTTTATATTTGTTTCACGATTAAAATAAGTCTCTTTTTGTTTTGTATTTTTTGCTATAAAGCGCAATGGAAAATGAGCAATAATACAGTGACACGGGAAAATATTAATGGCAATTAACCAGATTGTATTAGATGATTTATCATGCAAATTTCATATCAATCTGGAGATGCTTGCAATAAAACTACAAGACTCTATAACCTTAAACCAATGTGATGTCAAAGACAAAAAGGAAAAAGGGAACCATCAAATAAAAATAACGGTTTTGTTTTCTCATAATTGGATAGCTTAAAAATCTTCTCAATATAGGAAAGCATTTTATTCAGGGGTATATGCGGAAGCTCCACGGGGACCTTTTTTTCTTCCTTGGAAAGGATATCTGGTTTTAGATGAAGTGCAGTCTTTTAGTTATCAAAAGTTCCATCCATTATGGGGCCCAAACCCTTGAAAATTTGAAAGATTGGAGGTAATATTCAAATAAAAGCTTAAAATAATTACGAAATTGATGTATCCTACTAATTTCAGATAAACTGGCAGATTAATCTAAACTAGCAAGTTATGATGAAAATGTCAATAGCATGCTTTCAAGTCTTTTTAAACAAGAGATATCAGTGAGTCCTCACGATAATACCTGGACATCGTCGGCGTAGAAGCGGGGGAGAACGGATCGAGCGACGGTCTCGATGTCACGAACCTTGATGCCGGCGAAGGCGACGAAGATGAAGGTGTTGATGGCCAAGGCCTCGGAGAAGAAGATGTAAAGAGTGTAAACGAGGGGGACGGAGAGGAGGAGGAGAAAGCCACGTAGGAAACTCCTGGCCTCCACCGCCACAAGCATGAAGTAGGGGAATGCGCTCCGGCAAACCAGAAGGGTCCCGTCCAGGTCTGCCGCCACCGTCTGGTTCGACCTGTCGGCGTCGACGGACTTGCACTCCGGGGAAGGAAACAGACTGAGTGAGGGTGGAGAGGAGGTGCTGGACGGGGAGTGGCGGCGAGTTAGGGTTAGGGGTGAGGAAACGAGGAATTGAGGACGAGTGAGGAGTGAGGGTTTGGGTTCGGTTGGGATTAATTTGGGGGGGGGGGGGGTTCGGAACTTTGGAGTTTGGATGGGTTAATTTGGGCTCACATTAGTCGGTTTGGTTTAGGTTAATCGGATCGGGTTCTAACGTGTATATCGTGTCTATCGTGTATCGTGTATACCTGATATACATGATACCCTTATCGTGTATGTTATCGTGTATTTCGTGTATAGACCCTCATACCCGGACCTGACCCTATAAGGATTCGTGTATTGTGTCGTGTATGCTTATCGTGTATTTGTGTCCAGGTTCCTGTACCCATACACTAAATTATCGTGTCGTGTCCGTGTCGTGTTATGGTGTCGTTCTGATTTTGACAGGTCTATTCACCATTCCACCACCTAAAACCAAAAAAAACAAGGTAAAATTAATTTTCTACGATAAATTCCACATGAAAAATGATTCAAAATCACTCATTTAACCAACAAATCAAATGCATGTGTTGTTATAAAGTGCCAAGTAATATAACAATGAACAAGTGGGTTGTAACATAAGTAAAAAATCAAAAAAAGATTGAGATGATAAGTTGTACATACATTGAAGAAGTTTTTAACATCAACGAACAAAATGTCAAAATAAATCATAAAACAACATCGAATAGGAAGCATCCATTGAGGTTTTGTATCCCAATAAAAGGTAAATTATAATCATTAAATAACAAAAGGAGGAAATAATGAATCATTGAATAGAAAAAAATGATGCTAAAATCAAGAATGAAGCATTTAATAGCAAAAATGTCGAATTATAGCCCAAAAAAGGCATGAGGAAGTAACCAATGAACAATAGATTGACTTGCACTTACTTGTTCACAAAGAATATACAGGAGAAGTTACGCCTCCATCACAATATCAGATGAGCCTTTTGGTTTCGCACCGAAGGTTTCACATGAAAAGTTTTGGAGGTTAGCCATGCAAGAAGCCAATAGGTAGAAGGAGGGTTTGGGGATTTGTTGGTTAATTTATCACATCAAAGTGGAATTTGAAATTCAAAAAACCCACTTTTGGTTCAAAAGCATGGACATTGACCTCATTAATGGCACCTGTAGCGAACATACAACATGACTTGTGTACGTGATGATTGTTATTGGCTGAGAGGGTGTTTTCTGGAGAGAGAAAGTGTGTATTCAGGTGAGAGAAGTTGTGATTGGTTGGGAGGTATTATTGAAAGGATGTGTAAATAGCCGAAGGGTGATTTTTGGAGAGAGAATGTGATATTTCTTGTCTCCTGGAGTAATTTTTTTTGCCAAGCTGGTTTGGTGACTAAGCAAAAATTGTTGAGTTGGAATGTTCAACTCATTGTGCGTGAGTTTTGTGGTGGAGAAGTGAGTAGAATACTACTTTTCCTTTTTATTTTTTAAAGGGCCCCGGGACACCCACACAGGATTTCACCCAACTTCCCACGCACATCACATGTGTTAGCCACGTAGGAATGACTAGGGTTGAGTGAGATACGTTTTTTTGGGTTTAAACATTTTGAATAAATGTAGAGTGAGTGTCTAAGGCTGCATACTGTACTGTACTTGTTGATTTGCTGTCTTTTACCTATTTTTTCTGTTTTTTGCAGGATTTGAGTTGAAGTTTACTTTTACATGGTTAATAGGTGTGGTTGGACCGGTTTATAGGTTAATATGTAGGAGAACATGATTTTAAATGGTTAAAAGGGAAAATCACCTATCAATTTTATATCTCTCCAGCTTTTACAGCATGATGCATAGTATCTTTTGCATAAAGTATCCAATTTTGAATTTATTTGAAATTCAACTAAAAGTAATTTTTTTTCCACAACACTATTATATTTGTTCACCACATTTTCATTTTTTTGTTATTTCTTGATTTAGTTATGTCTGATTCAACTTTTGGGGTGGAAACTCCTCACTGAAGGGTTTATATATTGCAGTTGGTTTGTGGGGTAACTCTTATTGATGGACGAGGTAAGTTAAACTCAATAGGTGGGTAAATGTAGTGTATCTGACAGGGTAAATCTGGCGGGGTAAACTTAATTGATTGATAGAGTATTTTTAATTTAATAGTCGGGTAACCCTAAATAATAGACGAGGTAAGTTGAAATTCAGATAACACTTGCACTCTTTCCAAAACACTACAATATTTGGTAACCACTTTCTACGTGGTAAGTTGAAATCCAGATAATATTTGGTCACCACTTGGTTATAACAATGTATGATTCAACTATTATTTGGGGATGAGTGTATTCCACGTGATGGTAGGTTGAGATAAATCTAGTTATGAACATGGGTAATTGGATTTAATGGGATGAGTAACTTGGAGTAAATAGAATAAATTAAAGGATGGCTCGTAGGGGTTACATTAATTGGTAGACAGGGTAAATTGAATTCTGGATTGGGGTAATTTGGATTAAATAGAAGGAATTAAATTCAATTCAATTAGGATTGTCCTGCTATTGGATTCAACTTACACAGTCTATCAATTAGGGTTACCCTGCTAGATTTACCTGATAAATTTATCATGTTATTAACTTCAATTTACACTATCTATCAAGTAGATTTACTTTTCTATTGATTTCAACTTATCTCGTCTATCAATTACGATTAACCCACACGAACCAACATTTAATTCATTTTATTTACTCCAAGTTACTCATCCTATTAAATTACATTACCCCCTATAGAATCTAGATTTACCCCAACCTACCATCTCTTCTACAGACTAGACATATCAATTGAAGTTACCCCCTAGATTTACTTCTTAGCTTGGTCGACATATGTTCCTCCGTAACAAAATAGATATTACACACGAATGAGTCCAAATAAGTTGTAGAAGTTTTATTACCTAAAAAAAGGTAACATCGCCAAGCAAGTACTAGGGAAATAACACACAAATGGTTAAAAATAACAGTCACACTGGTGTTTGATTTAATAGGAGTACGTTTTGACGGTTTACATAAAATGAGGAACATATGTCGACAGGGTAAGTTGAATCCAGTAGAAGGGTAACCCAAATTTATAATCGAGGCAAGTTGAATACAATGGCAGGGTAACCCTAATTGATCAATCCAATTGGTAGGCTGGGGTAAATGTAATTGTGAAAGGGGTAATTTGATTTAATAGGATGAGAAACTTTGAGTAAATAGAATTGATTACATGATGACTCGTGGGGTAACCCTAAGTGAAAGACAAGGTACGTTAAATTCAATACCATGGTAAATTGAGATTACTCTTACAAATTTGTCACAAACATTTATATTTATGTATTAAAAAATATGCATCACTATGCAACTGAAATACCACTGTATAGCCGAAATAACAAATCTTTTGTTATTTTCGTTGAAAACACCATCATCAATAGTTGGGAATACTTCAAACATTCTCATAATAACCATGCCAATAACTGGCCTTGTAGAGTCAACGAATATGCCCATACAATTACAACAAGTGTAAGGATAGGTTCGACTAGTTTTCAGTTGATGTAAGGTTGCATGTATCTACAATCCTAGCCTTCTTGACATAAGTATCACATTGATCGCCCATTATGTGGCCGACTTTCTAATTGTTGATGTTATAGGTTGAGGTCGTTAAGAAGATGGACATTGAAGTTGGGATCATCTCAATACTTTTTAAAATAGAACAGAGTTACTCACGTCAATGATTGTTCTTTAATGAACTTTCTTTAATCATTACACTCGTCAATAGTTGAGAATACTCAAGAATATGTTCATACGATTAACATACAAAACTATTAGATACTCTATAAGAGTTGACAAATAGCCACAAACAATAGTTGAGAATACCCATCAATGTTCTTGTATTTACCATGGTCAACTGGCCGTATTATTAAGCCACAAAAGTTGTATTAGTAATGATATGTGGGGGTAAACTTATCGATGATCGGGGTAAGTTGAATGGAAGCACATGGTAAATTGGATTACATATGATTTTAGTAATGGTTCGTGGGGGTAAACTTATCGATGACCGGGGTAAGTTGAATGGAGGCACATGGTAAATTGGATTACATAGTATGATTTTAGTAACATTTTTGTGGGGGTAAACTTATTGATGGTCAGGGTACGTTGAATGGAGGAGCACGGAATATTGGAGTACATAGTAGGTTTTTAATAATAGTTCGTGGGGGCAAACTTATCAATTGTTGGAGTAAGTTGAATTCAGGAGCTCGGTAAATTGGACTACATAGTAGGATTTTAATAATGGTCATGGGTGTAAACTTATCAATTGTCATGTAACTTAAATTCACGAGCATGGTAAATTTGATTAAATAGAAGATATTGAATGAATTGTTATTATCCTCGAATCGTGTTTACATATTTTCCCCAACGCTTTACGTTTTACATAAAAATTGTTAACTTACCTAATTATCAATTTACATTATTATTGTTTGTGAGGTTAAAAGGACTCCTCACATTGTGTGCAAGGTGTTAAAAAGTTTACAATTGTGTGTCGTTACGGAAGACATCTATAAACTGTTAGCAATTAATGTATTAAATGATGGTTTGTGGGGGGTAATCCTAAATGACTCATAGGGTAACTTAATGTCACTATGAAGGTAAATTAGATTACTATGAAGGTAAATTAGATTACGGGTAATTTATGTTATTACAAGGTAATTGAAGCATGTAGCTCCTTTTGTTATTACAACTCCAATCCCAACCACCAGGACAAAAAAATCCAACAAAACCCCACTCACACTTTTATCCAAACTATATAGAACATAAGTTATTAAAACTGCAATATTAATCACTCCATACTATACATCAAATACAACTAACATAACAACCATAATCTTAACTAATGAAATGGAGAGAGAAACCCAAAAAATACAACTTTGCTGCAGTTAGACACAAAATAGAGACAACAAAATATACTTAATCCACAACAACTTGAGGCATAACAAAAAGAAAGGGAGGTTGTAAAATGAAGTTTCCTTCGTACAATTCCAAACAATAAAGTAAGAACTTTATGAACTAATTGAATACAATGGTGACTAAAAATACCCACATGTCACATATAAAAAAATTCGTTGTATTTTTCAGAAAATAATGGACTTATATCCACAAACAATTTGTTCTCCCACAACTAAATGTGAAAATCTACAATTATAAGACACCTTAATGAGAATACCCTAAAACCTAAAATAGAAAATAGTAACCTTGTCTCCATTGAATCTTCTCTAATAATACCTGAACATAGACACCATACAACTAAAAAACCTTACCTTTATTCAAAAATACCCCAACACACCTAGAAAAATACCTCTTGACGATTCATCAGTCTCATCTTGGCAAAAACGTAGTACAACCTCCGTACTGCACTTTGAGCACGACAAACATCAGGAACAACTTCAAGAACTCCACAATTCGTGTGTCCCCATCGGGCACTGCGATCAACCTCACGACAAACACCAAAACTTGCCTGAGAAGCTCTTTGCACACCTCATCCTTACACAAAAGCACCGAGAAAGGAAAAATGTTCAATAAATGGTTGAAGCAAAAGGTCTAGTAAAGGTTTCACCTTTACGAAGATTTAGGGATCAGAGTGTGACGGGAGAGGAATCCTATGGCCTTGACGATGAGGGAAACGGAGGAGATCGAGGAGGTGTCGAGGGTGGAGAGGAGCTCGAGGACGGCAACAGAATGGGAAGAAGAAAGAGGGAAGAAGAAATCTTGAGGTTAGGGTTGGAAGGAAAATAGAAGAAGAAATTGGAGGAGAGAGAGGAAAGAGTGATGCATGCAACTTCTGCATATGTACTGTCAGCTTTATTTTTTCATATTTTAATTTTAACTATCGATTTCAAATTTTGAAATGATGTGAAGTGGAATCCAACTCACATTACACGTCACCTGCGTGGGAAGGAGTGTAGGAGACTTTTTTTTTCTTTTTTAAAAGGGTGTGGTTGCAAAGGGATCATGTACGAATTGGATATTAGCCTTGAGTCTAGCTATAACCTACTAAAACCTCATAAAGTAGGTGTAAAAAAATTGTGGATATAATTTTGTTTTCTTATCTAAATGTTTCCTAAAGGACATATCGATATATTGTTTTGAGTTTTAATTGGTGCTTACAAAAGGGATATAGAAATTGAATTTCGAATTTTATCAGATAAAGATACCGACAATATTTGATTTTTTTGGGATATAGATAGAGTTACGATTATTTATTGAATTATTTTAATTTTGAAAAATATTTTTGAAGTATAAATAGAACGATAATTAGGACACTAACCGAGATGGGTATTATGCGTTTCCACGAAATTTTTCCTTAAGATTGAAGCATGCACAAAATGTTTTTATGTTATACTTCTAAGTTAATTTTACTAATCTACAATAAATATGTATAGTACAATATCAAATTAGCTAACTGTAATATAAACTCTATGATAAATTTGTTTGCTCGTTTTCAAATTATGTGCAAATTACGAATATGAGATATACGTTGAATCTGTTTGCCAGACATTTTGTATTTGTATTCATTTTTAAAGATATAATATGCATTTTCCATATTCACATACAACTGACATCTGTATTTGCATTTCAAGAATATGTACATATATGAAAATGTCAATAACCTTCTACGTTTCATTTGGACAAATTGGGTTTTGTAAATATTTAAGCTTAAACTTGAAGTAAATGTTCCGAAAGGACAACATTTGTTATATAATCACCACTAGTGCAATTTTAAAATGCCTAAGCTAAGTATGGTCCCAAATCTTGAAGAAGTTCCTTGAAAAATAATATTTAAATTTGAAATTTCAAAACAAAAAACCCTATAATAAGGCACAACTTCTTATCCCAAGTGATAAACCATTCTCGCAAAATTGATCATACTTGCAAGTTGTAATACCTCAAAATAGATTCACATTACTTATCAGAGTAACAAGAGATTGTTAGGGCGAGTTATGTAAACATTAATCTACTGCAATAACACCGGTCAACCAACTTAAATTTCATGTCAATCTTCTAAAGAGATATTGTTGGATAACGTGGGTGACAGATCGGGATCGCACTAGACTAAAGAAGGGGTCTTACAATACATGATAAAATACTGTCACAAAAGCTGAATCTCATCCTCCACGGATATAACCGTCGCTTAAATGATACTTTGCTTAATTCATAATATATAATTTTTTTTGGGTGACGGAACATAATCTTTGGTTGCACGTGCTTGTCCGAGTGTGCACGTGTGTGTCCCTCATTTGGTCGGAAAGGATTGGTATGGAAGTGTTGATGATGGTGGTTAACGTGCCTTCATGTAAGCCCACATGACTCCACTTATTAACTGATCACTTTCTGATGGACAAGAAGTTCCCAACTCCACTCTCTACTAATAAATGGTACTCTTACCAACTTTATTTAATGTGCCTTTCTTTCTACCATATGTCATTCGTTTTTATATCAGACAAGGATAAAAAAAATGGTAGTTAATTTTGTAGTAGTAGTAAGTAGTAACTTGTATTGCTATGGACAGAAAAGATGTAAAATATTCTATAAAAATAACCAATAATAAAAAAAGGAATAAAATTGCAGTGAAACTTTATTCGAAGACCATATTTATAATAACAAAGAACAAGTGATTTTGCAAAACAAAATTTACTACCACTTTTGCATAGAACATTAAATTTTATTGTATAGATACATAAGTATGTGGATCTTAATTGCTCAATTCTATTACATTTTATCTAAAATCTAGATTAATAGAAGCTTCCCCATGAAGACGACATTTGAATTTTGATGTTGAAATAGCAATATTTAGTGAACAACTAATTATCAGATTAAGTACATCATAATTTAACTGACAACTCTGATTATGTCAAGTGTTAAACGTATGCTTTATTTACACGTTTAAACTCATGCATTAGTTAATGGAGACGTCAACGGATGCGATGACATACGGAGGAACTACAATATAATCTACATATTATGAATCTCGCTAGAAGATAATTAATTAAATCTAAAACACTTCTATCAGAAAATTAATCGTGTTACACTTTTAATGCAGGAAAAACCAACAATAACACACCCATACTTGATTGTTTCTCTCACTACTTAATAGCTAAACGAAAAAAACTTATTATATTTTTTCATGAAAATAAGAAACTGATAGTCTCGCCCTAATTTTTTTCTGTAAATAAGACACTGATAAATCTATAAATATCTAGTTTTGGAGAATGAATATGCCCTAATTTGTTTCTGTAAATAAGACACTGATAAATCTATAAATAATTAAATATTAAGTTTTGGAGATTGATCAACCCACCAATGTGGCATTCAATTCCGGGAAGTAAGTCAAAATGTGATAATGGATGAAATTATTGGACACCACCTAAATATATGATTAAAAATTCCAAAAGTAAGTATGAACCCCATTTAATAAGTTAAGAATGAGCACATGGTGCAACTTTGGAGTTGAATTCTATGTCCTCGGTAAGGGCAACTAGCAACCAGTCTCAAAGACCAGGACACAATTTTTTTTTAAAAATGTAAATAGATTAAATAAAATTTCTTGTTGTTCTTGTATGGTTTTATCTCTTTTACTAACTTGATTCCAAATAGACCAGTGACCACATCTCTGCTGCAAAACCCTACCCATCACATGGAAATATCCTCAAAGCATCATCATGTCATACCATATTATCATATTCCACTGCACATATCATATGTGTATGTGCATCTTAATAAATAATGGTGTTTTTACAAAAAATATCTTTTAAAATTAATGTAGTTCATTTTAATAATCTTTTAAGGACTTTTTATTTTTATATCCTTTTGAATGTCATTAACCTATAATTTTGGCAGCACCTCAAAATTTGCCAATAACCATATTTCTAAGTACACCTCAATATATGAATGAATAAGATAAGATGTAAACATAATGACTAGTTGGGTGGGGGTGACGACACAAATTTAATCTAAATAGATTAAATAAAATTTCTTGTTGTTCTTGTATGGTTTTATCTCTTTTACTAACTTTATTCGAAATAGACATGTGTATCTTTTTATATGTCACATAATGACATAAAGGTAATTACACTATCAATTTCATGTGCATCCACGATGATATATAGGTCTATCTTAGCTTCTAACGGTCTCAACATGAGTGTACCAGTGGTAGATCCAGGGGCTAAGGAATTTACTAACATAATCACGTTAATACTTACTTCAAAATTAAATGGAAGTGACGGGTAACAATTATGCTAAAAGAACTTTTTTTATACATAATTATGAGTAACTCTGCAGAGAATCAAGGAGCTACAAAGGAAGGTCAACGGGAACGTAGTATTTAACGGCGAACCAAAGAATTTCCAAAGGGAGACCCAAAACACCACTTTTAATTTGAAAATTGTAAAAAGAACTTGATAAAAATGAAAGAGATGAAGAAGACAAAACAATGTAATTTGGAATAAGGAGTTTATCCGTCTTTTCCTTATAATAGGTAGGGTATGGTTATACTATATTGTAACTGTTACGCTCGACCGTTCAAAATTATCACGTAGAATAATGAAATATCTTATTATGTTAATTTGTATCCTACCCATTGACGAACCTACTAATTGGTCATCGGGAAGCGATCGATTTGTAGGATTTTGTGTCCCTATGTATGTGTATATTTTAAATTTGTTATACATGCATACATGATCGATATTCATATTTTCAGTAATTTTATGTATATTATTTTGTGTTTATTCTAATATCATGCAATCCTACATATATTAAAATAAATCACGAAAATAGGATCATACCCAAAGGTTCTCTAAAACCTTTATGAAGATCCAGAGTTGCGTCACTCGTCGAATCGTCCACCGATCCGCCTTCAAGTGTTCACCAAACTCTAAACAAGATCAGAGAGAAAGAAACTAGTCAATAAATCTCTAATCAATCTTAGAATCTAGCTAATAACCCCTCTAAAGCTCCATGAGAATTAATCTCCAAAATCTCGAAATAATTAAGAAAATTTTGTGGTGATTAGTGGAGAGATTAGGGAGAGAGAGAATTTGCAATTCATGTATATGAACAAGTAGGGTAAGTTGACCTATTTATAGCCTCCCGAATCACCCACATCAAGAACTATTCTCTAGCCACGAATCTTTTGTTTTTCTCTTCCTCAAACCAATCACAATTTGCCACATAATCATCCTCAAACACGTTTGACCATAATTGGAATTAATCCAGCCCATGATCTACATTAAACATTATTCTCTTAATAATTCTGGCAAAATCGTGCTCACCGGTCGACCGAAAGTTACCTACTGGTCGACCGATTGACAGTTAGTTACGGTTTCTGTTGGACCATGAAACCGAACGGTAGACCCATCACACGCTTTACAAGCTACTGTGAGTTTTCAGTCAGACAAACTTCCCAAACTGTCGACCGTTTCTACACTAGAAACCCAATGGATGAGCCACTGGAATTTTTCGATCGGACTGTATCTCAAAGTCGGTCGACCGATCACTACCAAGATCAACCTCCGGAACCTCTTGGAAATTGTTCGTCGAACCACGACCATATACCAGTCGACCGGTCACTACCAAGACGCGCTCGCGAAGCTACGGGAAGTTTCCGGTCGACCAAACGCATCGTTCCAGTCGACCATTCACACGCTCAACAACTACTGTGAATATTCGGTCGACCGGTCTCCGAAAAATGTTCGACCGTTTTGTCCGATTTTTGCCTTTATCAAATTTGGATTTATCTCCAACAAAATTTGAACAATTAATATCTCAAACTATAAGCAGTATCTAGCTACACATTATAGTTACCCAATTATCATAGATGCCTTTGTTCCATCTGAACCAAAACACGATCCATTTAGTGATGTAAGTGCATCACTTGTCTCCGTCCCTTGCCTCATGATATTAAGAATATATGCAAAGTAGAAATGTGTCACCTTTGTATTATATTCATTTCTTGATCTCTTTAAGCTAATTATAACTATGTAACTTAACTCAAGTTACATTGTGCACATTATAATTTTGCTTTATCTATGGGCCACTAATATCATCAGTAAATTAAGAGGGGCAATGCTAATCTTTTGACTAGCTATCTTTTCCAACACAAGTCATGTTCAACCAACTATTGCCTTTATCACTATAGTCATTTATAACTTTTGACAATAATCAAATTAAACATTCTTTATGTGAAAATATATAAGTCTCATATATCTTAGGATCCAAGACACAGTAAAACATTAATCAGACATAACACAATTCCATAATGTTTCACTTGCTAGGTCTATTCAATATATATAAGTAATCTTTTCCTCTTTTATATACTCGTATCGTCAAATACTTGTAGAGTTAAAATAATCGATGACCAACACGACAATCTTATCTCTGTAATTAATGTTCCATGTTAATTACCATGATTATAAATAACTTTTGATTTATGTAAACCATTATCTTTTAAAGCTCTACGGTTAAGGACCAAATGTCTTTTCCTTAATTCTTCCAAAAGACGAATACAATAATCAAGGAACAAAATGTTTGCACATCTAATTCATAATAATTGACATATAAAAGTTAAACTTTTAGAACACATTCCCTTCACAATTGGCCTCTAGTAGTCCCAACACAAGTCTTACTAAAACTTCTGAATGGACGATTGGTTCCCTATCAGACGACTAATTCTCTATTTTGTTCAAGGCTCGATCTTCACAATCGGAAGTTTGTAACTGGATATCCGATCCTAATCCGACAATCGAAGCTTAATTTTAACTAGGGTCAAATATCAAGATTCAGACAACCAATTATATTTCTCTCTGCTCGAGATTTGAATCTCTTGACCTCAAGTTTCTGACCAACTCTCACCAAAACCCAATCAGTTAGTTGAGCTTGAGAGGTATAAAATCATTGTTTCATATATATCTTGTAGTCCTATTCTTCCATTTGTTAGAGGCCTTTTAGATCATTTTATCTATTAAAGCCTGCCCTCTAGATATGTTGAAACATTACCAAACTTGGCTAAGGACCAAATGGTCATCTTCACCAATCAAGGGACCAATTATTTGCTTCAAGGATTCCAGAATCTCCAAACAAGGCAACATATAATTTGACAATCACACACAATTGTAATAACAAGAATCTGTAATGTAATAACAAGAAATATCAATATAATACAAATCTCATTTTAGTATGGTATCCGAGCAACGATTCTAAAACCTCAGATGCTCCGACAATGTAACCTCCGGAAAACAATAGAAAATTTCAAAATAAATAACAACTAGATTACAATCCAAAAGAACGAGACCGCTACTCAAATACATCACCAAAGGTGCACCAATATACAGGAGTTTGTCAAAAGTATGATTACATCAAGGATATCAACTACGACTACATATAATACATGTAATCATAAACTACCTAAATTGGACTAATAGCAGTTGAAATCATAAGACCATCAAATATAATGAGCTCATCACGTTGATTCATTCGATTTTGGGTTTGAATGGTAACGAACTTGGATTCTTTATTGGAAGCGACTTTCAAATTCCAAAAGAATGTTCCTTCAAACGACTAGACGGAGATGTAAACAACACCTTCCCAAATTATGTCAAACCATCTCTTAGTTTTGGTATGAGCAACACATCAAGAGCCTGTGGATTAATATCCAAGAAAGCTAGTACCCTTGTCATCTTTGCAGACGACGTTGGAAGGGATCTCCTTCGATACAATTTTATCGAATCTGTAATAAATACGTAGTGTATATTGAAAATATGAAGGTAGATTGGGAGCTCAAACTGATAATATACAAATGAATCTTATAGTTGGGCCTTCATTAGCAACATTAGTTGTGGCTGCTTTGGCAGATTCCGACTCGTTGGTAGTTGAGGCAGATTATTGTTTCCTCCCAAAAATAAAAAAAATGCAATTAAAATACATCCAACACTAGAAAAATAACATTCAATATCCAACTTAACGTCAAATAAAAACCAACATCACAAAAAAAATAAACATTCATCTAACATACTAATATAAATATTATAATCATAAAAATACATATATAGACACTTGACCTACAAACAAAAAAAGTCCAAACCAGCACTTCTCTCACCTTCCTAAACTACGAACATCTACTTTGTTGTCCATCTTGCAAATTCAATGACAAAAATTAGGATCAAAATTTGATCAACGAGTAAGCTCTTAAGAAAAATTCCATTTTAAATGCATACTAAATGAATAGAAACACAAAATGACCAACCACAATGCATGACATCACAAATAAAATCCAACATTCATATTGATACTCATTTAAACACCATAATCATTAAAAAAGAATCAGAAAAATAATATCAACTATCTACATCTAAATTTTCACATTCAACTATCTTCCTTCCTGAAGCTGTAAATGGCAACATCAATATCATTTACGAGATATACCAATACCAAGAATTAAAATTACAAGCAAAAAATGTTGCAAGTAAGATAAATGACATTAGCAACCCATCAAGTAACATAAATTCTCACCTAAGTACACAAAACCCAAAAGCTACTAATACATCTCATCTGCTGCATATTAGAAAAGAGACTAAAAGGAAAATAGTGACACATTTAAATTAATCAAGTCCACTTATCTAGTTACAAGAGTATAAATCAAGTCCAATAAATCTCCACAAAAAGTGCACTACAACTATTCTTACAGATAAGTTAAAACGCGTAAAAGAAAATAAGCTGAATCTCTAAAAGAGAATAAGCACATTATCGAAATCCAAAATTATTTTGTCTAACTGGAAGTCATACTTTAAAATCCTCGAAAATAGTGGAAATTTAAAATTTAAAACTCAAGAATTTAAACCAGAGAATGCGAAGACATTACTCAAATATCACATCAAAAGGTGCACCATTACATGAATGTTTGAAAAGTGTGATTTCATCAAAAGACAAGAAGGACAATATACAAGTAATCATAACAACCTAAAAAGTAAGACGAGAGGATCCGGTCCTGGTGAGCTCGTCCTCAGTCACCACTCACTCAATGTCACTCGGAGCCCAAAATGTAAACATGAAACAATCTCTGAGTTTCCATAAGGAATTTTTGTATACCAAATCCACTTACAAGCATATGAATGTACAGTACAAGAAACCTATCATACTACTACACATGACATATAATAATAGAACATAAAGCCTTCCCCAACCAGGGTAAGAAAGATCAATAATTCCACCAACAACATCATGTCCTACACAGGTACCCATGACATCCACATACTGTCGTACAGATGTATTCTTACACAAGTTGAGCCATAGGCTGCTCTCACAAGAAGATACCTCGATTGCTCACACGAGCTGACACATTGCTCACACAAGCTGACACATACATTGCTCACATCCAACACCATAAAGGCTGGGTAGTTACCTCCATCGTTATCAAGGCTGGTAGTCACGTCACCCCACGGAGTTGCATAACCATGCCAAACATTGGGATTCATGTTCCTTTAGGTCCACCACATAAGGTATGATGAAATGCAACATTGTGCAAAAAGCATAAAAGCAGTAAATCCAATATGGGTATCAAATGTCGACCGAAAATAACCACTTGGTCGACCGTTCGGAAGTTGAACTAGACGGGTTCGAACTGCAATTCGATCGCTTGAACAAACATACATGCAAAACGGGCGTACAAAGGTACATGAACAGTCGACCGTTTGCACTTTAAAATCATTAAATAAACATAGGAACGGTTGAACGACAAAGTGGTCCCGTCCAATCGAAAATAACAGAGTCGTCCTACGTTCCACAAAATTATAATCGATCGAACCGAACACAAATTGATCGAACACTAATTCAGTACACTTAAGTTAACAGTCAAACAAAGTCTTAAGGAGGTCAACCATTTAGAAGGTCTAAGCCCGGAACTGACTTAATTTAGGTGCAACCGCCGGTCGAACAACAAAGGGGTCTCGTCCGACCAAAAATAACAAAATTTCCTTGATGCCGCCAATTATGCGCAACCGGTTGACCGCCAATAAGCATCGTTTGACCGGTGCGGGTTGATTGACATCTTGTTATACATATCTTTGTGTCTTATATCCATTATCTTTCACCCAAACAATACTATGTAACAAGTTTAATGTTTAAGTTTCAGAAATAAGTAGGTTTGAGAACGAGAGACAATAAAATGACTCAAAAGCAAGAAAAAAAAACTAAGTTGCAAGACTTATGGACTAAGATACAAGAGAGAGGGACCCGAATGCAAAACCAAAGGACCAATGAGCAAATAAAGAAACTCCACACCATCATGGGGAGTATTTTGGCAATTTGATTTGGGTCGGAGCTCCATCAACCGACTTGGGTACATCACACATGAAGAAAACCATCCCAGAAATCCCACACAACAGCCCAACCGAATCCCAACCTTGTATACCGCCAATTGGAGGTCTGGGACCGCTGATTGGCGGTCCGGGTTGCTCCAGATCAGATGAGGTTTAGTAGGGTCATGTATAATTGTGTGTTATGTCTATTTTTGGTATTGTATTAGTCCCATACCGGGGGATTGTCTCCGATTGCATTTTTCTTTGACTATAAATAAAACTCCTCCTCCTCCCTTGTATTCATCACACTCTTGGTGACCATCCTCTCTACTAGGAGTAAAAGCCTTGAAGAAAAACCCTGGTGGAGAGATGCTACTTGTATTGCGAGTTTGAAATTAATAAAGTTTTCTTTAGTTATGTTGCTTCTTTCTTAGTTTAATTTCTTTTCATATGTCTTGCATGCTTCTTTAGTTTTATGTCCTTTTAGCTTCTTTAATATTTCTTGCTTGCTTAGTTTAATTTCATTTCAGTAGAATGTTTCATTTTAATAATGTAGATTGTAGTGTAATGATTAGTGAGTAGTTCCATCCCCATTTGGGGGGGTGGAGAAATATGTGATATGATCATGTGATGTATTAAGTGTGTGTTATCTTAATCCTTTGAACCTTACATGATTTGCATAACCATCTACTGGGATTTCACTCTTGTCTTTGATATGTTAATGCTCTTGAATGAAGCTTAGCATATGCTTAGATTAGTGAACCTTTTTATGGGGAATGATGATGTGAGGATATGAATGGAATTGATATAGGAAACATGATTTGTAGTTGCATGTACACTTGTTGCCTTTACCTTGGTTAATGTCTTGTATGGTTTAATGATTGTCTAAATCTTATTTCATGTGGAGGCATAGTGAGGTTTGGTCTTTATACATGAGTTCATTTAGCTTCATTCCAATTATTGTCTTGTATGTCTTAATGATATTGTGTTATCTTATTTCATGTGGTGGCAAAGTTGGATTCAATTTTATGATTTTCATGCACTACATGTTGTGATGAGCATAATTGAACACACACACATACACATATCTTTGTATTCACATTCTTTCTCTTCCCCCGATGGGGTTTAGTTTTATTCCTGAATTTTCCATTTCCCTTTGCATTTAGTGTAGTTAGATCATAACTCCTTTCTCTCATTTCTTTCCCACTCGCCTTCGAACAAACTAAAGTCGACACACCTCCCTGTGGATCGACCCGTATTTGTCACCGCTTCAATGCGGCCGTGCACTTGCGGTTAATTAAAACGTTCAATCACGGGTCAAAACCTAAAATTATATTACAACCAGGCGACCAACAATAATATTGGTCGACCGTTCATGTGCAAAACTCTTGGTGTACCTTATCACTGTCAAGGCCTCCGACCTCCGACGACGGACCAAACCCCTCACACACCTTGTGTGAGTTTCTAAATTGAACTTGGCATCCCTTATATGCTCGCGGAAGCTGCCAACGTTGCCAACGATCTCCACCTCCTTCCTTGCACCTCTGGCAACTTCTTGCACCGAGCTTCACACCACCCACTTACACGAACTCCGCCAGCCACGCCTTGCCGAACTCTTTCCTTACATGCCGTCCACCTCTACCCCCCTACTTGAAGAAGAGAGAGTGAATAAGAAATGAGAGAGAAGAGTATTTGTTCCCTTTTAAACCCACACCTCTCAATCTTCCAACCAAAACTCAACAACTCAACCCTCACACATCACATCTACCTCTTCTCCATGTCAAAAGAAATCACTTAATCACCCATTAACCATTCAAAACATGCTTAATTTCCCTAATTATGGTTTAGGTCCAAACACATACTCTTTTTGAAAGGAAACAAACAACACAAGTATGATTCCTCTTGTACCTTAATTCTAATTTCAGGCAAATAACAACCAATGAAAACAATAAATTTCGAACAGAATCCAACTAAAACTAAACTGGAAAAAGATGAGACATAAGACTTTTGTTTGGCTTTCTCATCCTGTTCAATTTCCATAAAAAACAACTAACTGAATGGGGAAAAGTACAGAATCATCAGTAAACCTAAAATTTAGAACCATATGCCCAAAACTTATAATCATACCAATCATACCATCCACCACCAAATGAAACATTCAGATAAGCCTAAAACTTATAATCGTGCCATTCATATGAAACATGTTTCCAGTTATAGCATATATCAACCTTGCAGTATATTTTTTTTTCAAAAGAAACGACCCAACACGACGAGATAATTTTCAAGATGGTGTTGCTCAAATATTATTCATTAAAAGATGAAATGCAAATTGAATCTGGTGTTGCTTGGCAAAAAAAAAAAAACTGGTGTTGCTTAAAAGGAACCAAAAGAAAGAAGCATATGATTGCTAAAATATAATTTCTTACCACACTAATTAACAGATCTTCAGGAACAAAGAAATCAATAGTGCTTGAGTAGAAGAAACACATAACAACCTCCCTTTTATAAACAACAAGAATATAGAAGAACTCTCCTGAATCCAATTTGTCAAGTAATTTTCCTGCTGGAAAAACTTAACCTACAAACAAACAAAAACACAACCAAACCACTAAATTGAAGAATGAGACGCATCATGTACTTCTTTTGTCAAACAACCATACACTTGTGTCAGGAAATGACATATCAAGTGAAGCACTTTTTGAATAGGATTGAACATGTTTGGGATTTGGATTGAGCCAAATAACGAGATGTCTCGATTTCTTCATATTTTAAAACATCCTAAGGATTCATTCTCAAGCAAAACACAACTGATTTGGCCAATAAAAAGTTAAATGTTACAATTTAGTGTAAGAGATCAATAAATTGTGTAAAATCATGTTGTTTTCAAGTCAATGTCTAATCATGTGATATGTGTCCCACTTATTTCTTAACATTACACTTAAATTGTTAAAACTAAGCATATAAACCACACAAAAAATTGAGTCAAAATGTTAACTTATAAATTATTTCATCTATCGTGTTAGTAATTATCAGGTCTAGAAATCACAAACAAGCCACCAAAATCATTTTTTCTTCCAAACAACGATCACACAACTCAGAACCTAAACAACTAGAGACTCCACATTTAACCCAAGCAAAATCAAATTAAGTGACTTAATGACCTCAAGAAACCAAATGGCAAAACAAGCATGAAAAAGAGAATCACAATATCAACAAAAAAATCTTGAATCCACAAAAAATCAACAAATCAAGCAAGCAATCAATCTCCTAAATCCACATGCCAAAACTCATAAGCATCAAAATATAGTCAAACTAAACCAAACAACTTCTCAACTCTCAATCAACTACATTATTCCCCAAACCCACATGACAATATCATCAAAGCATAATAATTTCCACTGCGAAATCTTTGAAAAACGAACATTATCAACAACAACGACAATAACAAGCACAAATAATAATAAAAACCCAAATTTTCAACAAAAAATGTGCATGTGCCAACACCAAGTGAAACAAAAATCTCACATTAAACTTAACCTATTTCAAATGGAGAAAGTTATATCACGAGTATGACACAAAAATAGATAGATAACACATGTATTCCTGCTTTCAACTCAGTTAGTCTTATCGACTAAAAGAAAATATAACCATAGAAAATATATATTTAATCTTGTCGAAGTAGTTTGGTCAAAATAATAAAAAGGAAATCTAAGGAAAAACATCCCACCAGAGGTGATCTTTCCTGATTTCATACTATCCTCCTGCATTAAGATATGTGAGAAAACATAGAGAAAAAAGTATTGGCATAATCATTTTCATTTTGAAGTAAAAGACTGGATCTAAATAACCCACTGGATATGCATATTGCAAAATTCTTATAAGCATATCGCATACAAAATTAGAAATTCAGAGGTTCTATATATCCTGATGAGTGCTGAACACAATGAGTAATGGTCTAACATGTCAAGCTTCTTAGAAACAACATGGAAGATTTCATAACATGAAGATGGCATCACACAACAAGGATGACAGAGGATCAAACATTAAGCTGAGCAATATGCAATGGAAGATCAATGGCAAAGATGTCAGATGTGCGAACACATAAGATACAATATGCACAGAAGGATTAGGGCTGCCACAAGATCCAAACCATGTATACACGTATAAGATACAAAATGCACAATTTTTGTGGGTATATTTGAATTAAAATCAATAATATTAGCGATTTTCCATAAAACAACAAAAACGAACACAAAAACATATCAAAATCAAATACCACAACAAAATCAACACAAACCACATCAAAATCGAAACTAAACCAAAACTACCTAAAATTGCTGCACGATGCTGCAGGTGTATTGGTTAGACCGAATGACATCCTCAAGAACTCGAAACGTCCATAACGTATTCTGAACGCCGTCTACTGAATATCCTGATCCTTGATTCTTAGCTGTTGATAGGCGGACCTCGTATCAATCTTAGAGAACACCTTTACCATCTCCAACGTGTCAAATAAATCATCAATCATTGGTCGTGGGTACCGATTCTTGGTTGTGACCTTATTCAACATCTTGTAATCGATGCACATCCACATGGAACCATCTTTATTCTTCAACAAAAACATCGGCGCTCCCCAAGGCGAAACACGAGGTCCGATGTAGCCCTTAACTAGCAACTCCAATTGATTCTATAATTGATACTATAATGCCTCCGATCTTGCGGTACGCACGTTGGGGAGTCCAAGCGATGTCACAATCAGAGTGTCCGCGACTAAGAAGGGAGATACAAAGGAACGATTGGAAAACAAACGAAAAGACATACAAACAAAAGCGTACATTGATACACATGAACATGGCATCATACCAAAATAGGAAAGTAGCCATATATAGAAATAAGCTCAGAATTCAATACATGAAGTTATGAAAGGAAATACAACAAAAATTGGAAGAAAAAAATGAATATAGAAACGGCCAGCATGTCCCTCATGTACAGAATCGTTCGAGGCATATCCAGTCCGACCCTTGCTAGAAACCTAATTACCTGAGGCAAAAACAACAACAAATATGCGTGAGTTTTCAATAAGAAAACCCTGTTTTCCTCCAGTCAAAAAATGGGAAAGGAAATCTAGCATGGAAACCCATATGTGACACATGCAAACAATACAAGGCCACAACTCTACATAGTTGTGCCTTTCGGGCCACGCCTGGCGTGACACCTCTACATAGGCATGCACGAACACTGGCTTTGTCGGTCTAATCCACAAGCGGGTCACCTCAAAGAGTGAGCCACCGCTCGACACAACGGTCTTCCGGATTGACACCCCAACTCGTGGTAATAAACGTACATGATTTCATCGCGAAGTCAAGTATGCCCATTCTATATTATTATGACAGTGATCACGTACAAGTTTTATCTTACGCTTGACCTCTCTACATAGAGGTCTTTCCAATAGGGCCATCGGCCTCACAATCAATAGTGCCCAGAATTCATTAACATCATCATATGCACATGCAAGCCATCTAATGAAACATATAAAATATAGATATTCATAATAGCATCTAATGCAAAGACCATGCTATGAGCATCCACCATAAACCCATATGCATCATAACATCAATAATAACAACATGCATGTGCAACTACATGATAAGATGAGCAATAAAATCGTAGATATAAAAAGTGCTGAAGGCATTATAATAACAAAACATAGCTAGCTACGGGTCATGCAATTTTGGTCGAAGCTCATAAAAGGAAACAAATGTTCATGTACCACAAAAGGAAACAACCGATGACCAAGCATACGTCGAGGTCAGCTAGCCAACCAACTCTGGGACAGTAACGTCCCCAAAAACACGTCTTGGAAATTACGCATACAGGGCATACAAGGTTTTCTTTAGGAAATTACGCATATTTGTTGATGTTTTAACTCAAGTACTCAGGTTTTTCCACAGGGGCAGACTGAAGATGTTTTGGAGGATTCAGTACACGAGGGACACGTCGACCAGATTCTACCAGTTGTCTTTTACTTGCACATTATTTATGATGTATTTCCCTTTGAACTCAATGTAATGAATCAATATTATTATTTCCATATATGGATCACTGTCATTTAGTTTGGTTTCTTTTTGTCTATCCAAGTATGTATTTATATAGTATGTTGTGCATGTGTCGTCTTTCTTGTATCTCCTTCGGTCGTCGTTGATGACTCTAATGCATGTATGTACATCTACTCCATCCCGCAAAGGGGATGAAACTACTCACTAAACATTACACTAATTATTAAACTAAGCAAAGAAAGCATATTAAAACTAGGCTAGAAATAAAAGACGATTAAACTAAAACATGCACAAACAATAAAAGAAGCATAAAAAAACAATGAAAGAAACACAAAACTTTATTGATAAAATGACTCACATTTCAAGTAGCATCCTCCTACTTTAGTGTGTGCTTCAAGGCCTCACTTCTAGTAGGAAGAATAACCACTTAAAATATGGAGTGATTACAATGGAAGGTGAAGAGTTCTATTTATAGCCATGGAAAAAGGCAAACCGGGACAATCCCCCGATGTGGGACTAAACCAATACCACAAATAGCCTAAACAAATATTAATACACGTCCAGGAGAAAACTTGGCGGATTTGAGCCAAAACAGACCGCCACTTAGCGGTCTTGGACCGCTAATTGGCGGTCAAAAAAGTCCGGATCCATCTGGAATTTGTGCTGGGCTTTTCTTTGTGTATTTGGTGGTCTTGGATGCATCTACTTTGTTTATTGGAGCTCCGACCCGAATCCAATTGCTAAAATACTCCCCATGATGGTGTGGAGTATTCTGTTTTGCTCTTAGGTCCTTCTATCTTGCGTTCGGGTCCTTCTCCCTTGCATTTTGGTCCCCAGATCTCACAATCCAGTCTTTTTTCCCAGCTTTTGGGTCCTTTTATGTTTCATCTCTTCAAACCTATTTATTCCTGAAAACTAAACATAAAACTCGTAACATAGCATTGTTTAGGTGAAAGATAATGGATATAAGATACAAATATAAGCATGAAATGATGTCAATCAGTCACTGTCGAGTGACTGCCTTTGACCAGCGAGGCTCGTGTTTTGGCTCCTTTCGAGGAATGGTTCGGGTGCACCCGACTGACATGACTTATGGAGTCGTAGCCTTCTGTTGCATTTGATGCTTTCTATTCTGTTCTGATCAGCATGGTTGGTATTCGGGTTCTCTTGGAGGGATTTCTGGGGGTGTTACCCGATTGGCACGACTGATGGAGTTGTAGCGTTCTGATGCATTATCTGATTTTCTGTTTCTGTTACGGATGCTTTTGTCTTTGATAGATTGCATGCATTCTTCCATGTGACTCTGTTTGGGCCAGGGGCATACTGGGTTTTCTTAATTGAAAACTCACGCATTTGTTAATGCGGTACTTGCAGGTACTTAGGTTTCCACAGGGCAGACTGGACGAGTAGTCAAAGATTCTGTATATGAGGGCACGTCAACCAGATTCTTCAGTTTGTCCTTTGCTTCCGCATTATTTATGATGTATTTCCCTTTTGAACTCGATGTAATGCATTTGACCTTGTTACCATATATGGATAATCTCTCACTTTTCAGTTATGTTTTATGTTAGTTTATCCATGTATGATCTCTCTACGTATTGTCGAGTCGTTGTTTGGTCTGTCTTTTGTAACTCCTTCGGTCGTCGCGGAGGTCCCTGATCACGACACTTGTAGTCTTTCCCAGTGTGCGTACCCGCGAGATCGGGGGGCGTTATGTGAGATATGCATGTTCATGGTTTGCCATGTAGTATTGTGTATCCAACACTTAGATTCTACACTAACTTCTACTTGTATGCCACACAAACTACACTTGTTCTTAATTGAAATGAAGACCCACCCACACCCACATACCTACACACGTCCACTCCATTAGAGAATAATGTAATTGTTAGTTCATTCATAGTTAATTGTAGTTAGCATAATCACACTTCTTCTCCCCTCTTTTCACACTTGTCTTCAAATGAAACAGAGTCGACACATTTCCCTATGGATTGACCCATACTTTCCCCTTGTTCACTGACAGACGTGCAGTTATGGTACTTTAAACTAAATCACAAACACACCTCGCTCATAGCTCCCACCTTGCCTGTACCCATGCCACCAGCAGCCTGCACCACCGCGGCCCATACAACTAGCAATCCACTACCACCAACCAACGCCACCAGTACCAACACCCCTGCAGCCAACAATGCCACCAGTAACAACCTTCAACAGCCAACGCCCAATCCAGAAGTTCCTGCCACTACTCCTTCAATTCCCCTAACTCCGCTGAAGCCATGCAGTGCCACACCTGAGAGATGGGTGCCATCCTGACCAACATGTCGATGGAGAACTCGATCTCTCGAGGTGGTGGCAACCCTGGATATCCTATGGAAGCACATCTGGAACTCCCGAACTACCTCAATCTCCTATAGAGACTTAACTACCTTCTAGGTCGACATCACGCTAGCTCGAAACGCACAACCATTCTCCAATAGTCGTCGAGCCTTTAGAGCAGAGATAACCAGATGACCATCCCAACCCAGAACACCCTTGACAACCAATGAAGGCCCCTTCGGTCTGGAGATCACAACTCTCCTTTCCCGACAGAGAACGCACACATCGTGGTTAGAAAGACAATCCATTCGGAGGATCACGTCAAAATTGGACATTGGTAGAACAACGAGGTCAAACGAAAGGTCCTGGTCTCCCAGTACCACCGACACCATCGAAAGAGATGTCCTCATAGCAAAAACATCGCCGACCGGGGTACTGACCTCCAAGATAAAAGTTAGATCCACCGGCTCCCAATCCACTACGACCGCGAATCCCTCCGAAATGAAGTAATTTGTTGCCCCACAATCAAAGAGTATCTTCACGACACGACCAGGAATAACCATTTTACCTTCGATGATGTCGCCATACTTCTCTGCGTCCTCAGCTCGAATAAAGAATGCATTTGCAGCTGGCCTGCCCTACTCGGAGCCACGATCGTGCCCACCCGAATTATTGCCCCGACTCGCATTAGTGTCTGCCTTGCTAGTGCCTGCACCCTGTCCCCCAGGAATCTTCTGCAGACACTCCCGGATGATGTGCCCCATTTGACCACATCTCAGACAGGCTCCTGACTTCTTGTAGTAGTCTTTCGTTGTGTGTGCTTGATTAGTAGCATATCATGCATCATATTCACGCTATATATCCTTAATTTTATCCCAATATTGTGCTACTTGAGTGTTTGTTGTTATATTTCAAGAATTAGGTAACAAAGAAGAGAAGGGAAGAGAAAAATACATGAAACGTAAGAAGAAATGACTTAAATGAAGCAAAATGGACCTCTCTGTCATGCACAAAGACCCATCTGCAGGAGGGAAGGACCTGGACGTAAGCCTGGAGGTAACAAATAGCAAATCGGGAAACTCCACACTATCATAATGAGTATTTTGGGTAATTAGATTTGACGTAGACTCAAACAACCAATTCGGGTGCACCACACTTGGCAAATTGAAGCAATAAAGAAGCCAACCGAAACCCAGTCGAATCCGACCAAAAGTGATCACCAATTGGCGGCCCCAGACAACCAATTGGTGGTCCAATATGCTCAGGATCTGACCTGGCTTCTCGTGGTTGTATATTATGTTGTTTGTATCAATTTGTAGAAGTTTCATGAGTCCCACATCGGAGAATCGTCCCAGTTTCCTTTTTCGTGCCTATAAATAGAATTCTTGTTCCTCCTTTGTAAACCACTCCTCGCTTGGTGGTCATTCCCTCTACTTAGAGTAAAGTGTTGGAGCAAAACTCAAGTGGAGAGATGCTACTTGTAATGTGAGTCATAAATAAAAGAAATCTTTGTTAGTTTCATGTTGCCTCTTTTAATTCTTGCATGCTTAGCTTAATTTTGTTTTATTAATCTTAGTAGAATTAGTTATAATGTTTTCTCTTCTTAATATAAATGTTAGCTTAATGATTAGTGAGTAGTTCCATCCCCTTTTGGGGGGTGGATATGATGGACATTTATGTTTTGAGGTTTTGATGTTTGACGAATTTAGATTGTGTAGACTTGAATGTTTATGTTCATCGGGTTTGTTTTAATCATCTACATGTTGGGGGATTTTTGATGGGGTTTTCCATAATATTTAGACCCTTGTCATGCTTTGTTTCCTCATGTTTATTGGTTGAAATTTCTTGTTGGATATGCTAAATTTTAGTCGTGTGTTTGTATTAGTGTTTAATCGCTTGATTGATTGAAGAAACTTTGTTTTGATGGGTTTTGCCATAAATTTTAGACACCTCCCATGCTTAGCTTTGTTCTTCAGATGAGTGCCTGGTTTTTTTAGGAGTCTTGCCATATTTTGAGTCACTTCTCATGCCGAGCCTCGTATTGTGATAATCAAGTTGTCATTGCTCATATGGTGTGCGAATGGATTGATAGATCTTGCCAAATCTTTAGACACTTTCTATGCATGAAGACACACACATGACACACATACAAATACATTCTTACATGCATCGTTCATCACTTCTCTCACCTCATATGTGCACACACTCCAACCCTTAGGGGTTCATCCATACTTAGTTGCACATCGTTTGCTGCATTTCTTAGCTTTCATTTGCATCGTAATCTAGTTTGTTTTGCATTATTAGTCTAGTTATCTTTTTAGTAGTAGTGTAATAATCTATTCTTCCATCATTATTTCCCACTTGACTTGCTCACTCAAAAGTTGGCAACGCTCCATGTGGATCAACCAGTAGTTACTCCATCTTCACCGACAACCGTGCACTTGCGGTTAATAGTAATATGTTTTAAAAAAAATGGCGCCATTGTTGGGGAGCGTCTTGTCCCAACCTTTGTTTGGGTAATTCGAGTGATTTTAATTTTATTTTTTTAGTTGTAGTGTTGTCCAGGTGATAAGGTGAGCTTCAGATTTCGGTGGGAGCTTGGGAGCCGCATTTGGAGCTAAACAGACGGCCATATAACGATCTGTAGTCAGCAATTGGTGGTCTGGTACTTTCTGCCAGTCCTGTAGTTTCTCTTGTAGCTCACACGTCTTGTTTTGTGTCTGGGAACATATTTCTTGATTGTTTTGAGTTATTTTACTACTCCCAGTTTACATCTTAACCTAAATATCCCATTTAATCAACTTGGACACTAAAACCCAAAGAAAAAGATTAGGCATTTGCTATGTTTACACGTCTTGCTATGTCATGCATCATCTTGTAATAACTTGAGCATGTTATTTGTCTTCTCTTAGTTTTATTTTTTGTCGTTGATTGCTAGAGCGAGGTGAGCATTCCTTAACACTCATTTATGCATTAGTACATTCATTAGTGAGTAAGGTTTGCATTGAAACAAGAGTGAGGTGAGTGTTTGATTGGTGAGTTTCTTGTTAGTTTAAGAAACAAATAAAATTCAGGGGCACCACCTATTGTCTACAAAGATAAGGTGGGGGATTTTATCACCCCTTCCATAGCCTAAAAAACCACTTCTAAAGCCTTAATTCTAAAAGCAAGTAGACATTGGGCCATAAGGATTGCGGACACACCAGGAGAGTGATCCAGTTGAGACCGTCATTACCTGATCGGCGTCGGCTGACTTGTCGATAGTATGAGGTACTAGATCTTTGGATCTGGTATCACTTGCTAGGCATTGTGGTATTCGTTGTAGGGTGGTGAAGTGTGTTGATACTAGTGATCTCAAAGTTAGGTGTCGTCTAGCCAAAGGATCTATAACCATAAGTTGTTTGAGTCGTGTTTGATTGCTTGTCTTTTACCCTCACCGATACCTCGTAACTTAAGGACTTCTCCCCTCTCCTCTCTGTCCTCTAGCCTTCTCACCTACGCCCCCTTCTCAATTTATGTTTTTTAATTTTTTTAATGTTTTGTTCATGTGTGTGTGCAGCTTTGTGCATGCTTGTGTGGGCACTAGACGAGAGTGACCATTTGACGAGGCACGTCATCAATCTTGCCTTGGTAGTCTATTTCTCAACACCTTCCCCTTCTCGTGTTCCATACAGTCTGGGTTCCATGGCTCATCATCACCGCAAGGAGTAGTTGCTAGACCCATCTGTTCCCGTTTCTCTCCGTGACAGATGCTTTCCGGCACAGACTGCTCTTCCGTCCGGCATCACATTGCCCCAGGCAACTGGGAACCACTTTGAGGTTAAACATCAGTATATCTCTATGCTCCCTCATTTCTCGGGTAAGGGTGATCCCTATCTATTTGTTCGAGAATTTTAGGAGGTCTCTAATATGTTTAAGCTGCAACAGTTGAGCATAAACTCCATCCATCTTTGACTGGTTCCTTTTTCTCTTAAAGATGATGCCAACAAGTGGTTGTATAGCGATCAAGCGAGTGCCTCTGCAACTTGGGACCAGTTTCAATATGCATTTCTCAAAAAAGTATTTTCCTCATCATCAGACTCAAAAGCTGAGACAAGAAATCAATTCTTGTTAGCAACTCGAGTCTGAGACATTTCATGCATGCTTTGAGAAGTTTACGGAGGTACTTTCCTCGTGCCCTCGCCATAGCATTGAGTTGTGGCACCTTTGTCAAATTGTGTATGTAGTTCTGAGCACTTCATCTCGAATGTTTCTTGAATCCATTTGTCAAGGAGATTTCTTGGGAAAGGAAGAGAGAGACACATGGGATTTTCTCGAAGACTTCTCTGAAAAGTTCATGCAATGGGAATGCATTAGGGAACCAACTGCATCACGTAGTAGCATAGGAGCGAGGATAACAAATTCCAACCAAGCGAAAGCAAGTCTAGTTTTTTGTCGTCGATTCCAATACAGCAAATGAGGCATGCTATGCAGTCTTGATGCGTTGTATGGACTCGATGGAGCTCCAAAACCAAACGAAAAGTTCTCAAGCATCTGTAAGTAGTTCTGTTTCATGTCATAGGTGTGGTATGGTCAGTAATGTGAGCAAGGAGTGTGGCTATATGGCTCTAGAAATGGAGCAGGTTAATGCCATTAACTACTGCCCCAGAAATGACCCGTTTTCTTCATCATATAACCCAAGTTGGAAGAACCACCCAAACTTTTATTGGAGCCCAAATATTGGTCAAGGTGGTCCTCCTAACTATTCACACCCCCAACCACAACCTTACAACACACAACATACATTCATCATCCATGCATTCAACTAAGATGCATCCTACCCAAGTCCAACCTGTTGGCCCACCAGGGTTCCCCAATGGAAACAATAATGAGGCCGAATTTGGGTCGCTTGAGAACTTGATCAAAAATTTCATATCTAACCAGGGTCAAGCCCTTACGACCACTCAACATGATCTAGCTTCCACTAAGCAATCCCTGAAAACTCTTAAGCTTCAGGTGGGCCAATTGGCCCAATCTATACATGTAAGAGAACCAGGGACGCTTCTTAGGCAACCTGAGGCTAATGCCCACATGTACCGGCAACCACACATGCAAAATGAGAGTTCGGTACCTTGGGGTCGGCAAGTGAACCATGTGGAGGAACTTGTTCACCATGTCAATGTCATTGTAACCTTACGGAATGGAAAGCAGGTCGACAATCACATTTTCTTTCTCCTATCACCATCTGTGTAGCCCCTCAGTGAAATGATGGTGAGAAAGAGACTGAGGGTGAAGGTAATACACCAACGCCTCCTTCTCAGGCACCATAGAAAACCTACCTGCCAAAAGCTCCCTATCCTAGTAGGTTAACCAAAAAGCAGAGTGATACAATGGATAAGATATTAGATGTTTTCAAACAAGTGAAGCTTAACATCTCCTTGTTGGATGTCATCCAATAAATACCTCAATATGCCAAAGTGTTGAAAGATCTCTACACAACCAAGAGGAAGACCAATGTTCCTAATAAAGCATTATTAGCTGCAAGTGTGAGCTCACTTTTTTCCAATCCCACATACACAAAGTACAAGGACCCTGGGTGTCCTACTATCTAGTGTATGATAGGGGACATTAGCATGAGTAACGTATTGCTTGATTTAGGTTCAACGGTCAACCTCCTCCCATCTTCTGTTTATCAACAGTTGAACTTGGGAGAATTGAAACTAACTAAGATCACCCTCCAATTGGTGGATAGATCCATTAGTGTCCCAAAGGGAATTATCGATACCAACCCTGTTGCAAACACCCACTCTCAAATACCTTTGATTTTGGGTAGACCATTTTTGGCAACCTCGAACGTCTTAATTAATTCTAGAAATGGTCTCATGAAGCTCTCATTCGGTAACATGAGTTCTGACTTTCATGTGTTCAACTCTGGTAGGCAACATGAGCCCTTGGACCAACCATTAAATCTCAACCTCATCCGCCAATTAGAGAAAAGCACTGCAAAATCAACAAACACCCCCAAGACCAACGCAACTCATTGAAAATGTTTGTGTGCCCAGTGAAAACTCATTACCTATCTTTGCAATGCAACAGAGTGAGCTAGCATCAAGCATGAATACACAAAGGGAGTGTTTGTTGCATGATTTAGTTGAGACTGTTAGTGAGGATGACACACCTCATCATATGCCCAAACTAGAAGGTGTGTTAACCCCATGTCCCGTGGCCATTGAGCCTCATGAGCTTCATTTTGTCTCCAACAAGGACACACCTACGACCGAGCTTATGATTGATAATTTAAAGGAGTTTGGGTGGTTTTTGCTGGAAGACTTGGAGAAGCCTCATATATAGTGGGACAGGTGTGTCACATCACACGAATGAGCCTGAGGAACTCATTCCGATGCACCCGCCTATTGGTTAGAGGGTTTTGTTCGACGAGCATCTAACCCCTAGTGAGGCAACCAAACTCCAATCATTCACATTACCTATGCCCAACCCATATCATGAGAGATTCAAGCCTTTTAGTTTTGATCGTTCACCTCTCATGATACCTCAGAGTACCAATGAAGCGGGCCCATTATGGCATAACGCTGGTCCGCCTAACTCGATGTTTCCATTTGAAAAATGACAATGGGAACTTATTTTTGTACATAGTTATATTTGAAACAAAAAGAGACAAAATGACTCCATGAGTGAGAACAGGTTGTTGTGGGCTCCAACCCTTTTTTATTTGGGCCCCATTTGTTCCACATATTTGTCTCCCTTCTTAAGTATCTCACCGGTTTTGAGGAGAATTCCGGTTTATGTCCATCAACATGACCACAAAAATTTCCTTGTGCTTCAAAGTTTGGTGTGATCTTAACTTTTTCATACATGTAGTATCATGCTTGCATACATTGAGGACAATGCATGAAGTAAGTGTGTGTGTGGGGGGGGGGGGGGTGTTTTACAATTGTATATATGTGGAGTCAAGTCTTTTTCACTTTGTTTTTTTGTCTTCTTTTGTTTGCATTGTTAGGGTCATGTTAGTGCTACATTTAATATCATCATAACTGTTATACCATGAACCTTGCGTGACTTCCTTCTTTTGCTTGCCTGGTGGTTTAAAATTTTCATTTCTTTCAAATATCTTCATTTGTTTGCGAAACCGTTGAGAGGCAAAGTAAAAAAGAAATCTCCCAAAATTGACTTGAACTTGAAACATTAGTATATCTAGTACATCGGCTTTAGGTCCAATCAAGTCGTAAGGATGGACCTCAATTTTCCCTCGGGGCGAGTAATCGTAGGTTTTCAGTACTCAAACAAATAAAGAAGTCCACTCTAATCCTAGTGAGTCGAATATGTCGTGTCTGTTAGTATAAGGAAGTTTGCCACAGTTAGGGACCCTTAAACTCCTATTGTGAAACCTTATGTGTAGGGGTTTTGGATCATTTGTAGGTAAGAAATAATTGAGTAGGTTGTTCTCTCTTCTCGTATGACTATTATCACTCGGAAAATAATGTCCGAGGGGACTTAGTGGCTGGTGTTTTTGAGTCATCTGACTTGGGATGCATTGACCGAACTCTTGTTACATTGGTGGTAGGGATCATCCTATGTGGAGATGTGGGAAAAGGTGTACGTCATAGTGTAAGTCCTCATAGGCAATGATGCACAAAACCTGACCCTGGGAGAATTAAACACCAACTAGTAAAAAATGAAAAAGAAAAGAAAAAGAAAAGGAAAAAGAAAAGAAATGGTAATGTACATAAGAACCTTAATGGACTTCACACTTTGTATAACTTTAGGATGTTAATGTTGCCCATGTCTATCACTTAAGTCCTTAATTAACTTGCACGAATGATTCATTAGGCTAGGTGTGTGGACTGGACACATATAGAGAGTGACATGTTCGATTACCTTGTCCAATGATTAACAAAAATAGGTCCATCGAGTTGAGTTACTAGGTTGAATAATGCGTCAATGTTGAGATTTTGTGGGTATATCCGCTGAAAACCCTCAGGAGACACCACTCCTCCTCCTTGGTGGCAAATAGGTTTAACGACTTGTTGGACGTGCTAAGTGCAATCGTGATTCCTACGAAAGTGAGTTAGGGTTTCCCTGTTTGTGTATGTTTTTCCTTTCTTTGTTTTACTCGGGACTAGCAAAAGGTAAGTGTGGGGGTATTTGATTAGTAGCATATCATGCAATATATTCATGCTATATATCCTTAATTTTACCCCAATATTATGCTACTCGAGTGTTTGTTGTTATATTTCGGGTATTAGGTACTAAAGAAGAGAAGGGAAGACAAAAATAGCTGAAACGTAAGAAGAAATGACTTAAATAAAGCAAAATGGACCACTCTATCATGCACAAGGACCCATCTGCAAGAGGGAAGGACCTGGACGTAAGCTCGGAAGGACCAAATAGTAAATCAAGAAACTCCACACCATTGAGGAGTATTTTGGGCAATTAGATTCCGACGCAGACTCAAACAAAAAAAATCGGGTGCACCAAACGTGGCGAATTGAAGCAATAAAGAAGCCAACCAAAACCCAATCAAATACGACCAAAAGTGACGGCCAATTGGTGGTCCAATATGCTCAGGATCCAACCTGGCTTCTCACGGTTGTGTATTATGTTGTTTGTATCAATTTGTAGAAGTTTTATTAGTCCCACATTGGTGAATTGTCCCCATTTTCTTTTTTTCATGCCTATTAATAGAAGTTTTCTTCCTCCTTTGTGAATCACTCCTTGCTTGGTGGTCATTCCCTCTACTTAGAGTAAAGCCTTGGAGAAAAACTCAAGTGGAGAGATGCTACATGTAATGTGAGTCATAAATAAAAGAAATCTTTGTTAGTTTCATTTTGCCTCTTTTAATTCTTGCATGCTTAGCTTAATTTGGTTTTATTAATCTTAGTAGATGATTTACATCATTCCATACATTCATTTGTTTCCTATATCCATTATCTTAAACCTAAACAATGCTATGTAACGAGTTTTATGTTTGAGTTTCAGGAATAA
The DNA here is from genome assembly GCA_963682175.1 of Triglochin maritima. NCBI lineage: Eukaryota > Viridiplantae > Streptophyta > Magnoliopsida > Alismatales > Juncaginaceae > Triglochin > Triglochin maritima. The sequence continues at coordinate 36,692,829 of OY821781.1, forward strand.
ACAGGTTTAAGGAGAAGAGGCATAAAAGGACCTAAAAGCAAGAAAAAGACTAAGTTGCAAGACTTATGCACTGAGGTGCAAGAGAGAATGATGCAGATGTAAAACCGAAAGGACTAATGAGGAAATCAAGAAACTCCACACCATTATGATGAGTATTTTGGCAATTAGATGCGGGCCCAAAGATCAACAACCAAATCGGGTTAAGCAAACATCAAGAAATCAAGCCAGAAATGAACCACCGAAATCCAGACTCAATCAAAGCTATCTCGACCGCCAATTTGCAGTCCAAATTGGTCCAAAAGTTTCATGGTTGAGTCGGGCTGTGTATTATGTTGTTGTATGTCCATTTCTAGTATGTATTTAGTCCCATACCAGGGGATTGTCCCCTGTTACCTTATTTCATGCCTATAAGTAGAACTCTTCCTCCTCATTTGTATTTACCCATTGTTTGGTGGCATTCTCTCTATTTGGAGTATATCCTTGAAGCAAAACTCAAGTGGAGGAGAATGCTTGAGTCATGTTAATAAAATAATTTTCTTAGTTTGTTCTCATGTTGTCTCTTTTTCTTGCATGCTTAGCTTAGTCTAAATTAGTTAGAATGTCTCCTTCTCTTTATATGAATGATTGGTTAATGTGTAGTGAGTAGATCCATTCCCTTTGAGGAGTGGAGATGATGTACATATATGATGTAAAGTTTGGATGTTTGATGAATTTTGGATTGTGAAAACTTGCATGTTTGTATGTTCATTGGGGGTATTTTAATCATCTACATGTTGGGGATTTTGATGGGTTTTGCCATAACATTTAGACACTTCCCATTCTTAGTTTCCTCATGTTTATTAACTGAAATTTCCAGTTGAATATGCTACATGTTAGTTATGTGTTTGTATTTGTGTTTGCTTGTTTGATTGATTGAAGAAACTATGTTTTGATGGGTTTTGCCATAACATTTAGGCACCTCCCATGCTTAGTTTTGTTCTTCACATGAGTTCATGGTTTTTGATGAGTCTTGCTATATCTTTAGACACTTCTCATGCTGGGCCTAATCTTATGATAATTAAGTAGTCATTACCGATACATTGTGTGAATGGATTGATAGGTTTTGCCACATCTTTAGACACTTCCTATGCATGACAACACACACATACATGCTTGCATGCATCATTCATCACTAATTTCAATTCATATGTGCACACACTCCACCCCTTAGGGGTTTCTCTTCTTCATTTCCAATCTTTCAATGCTTTCTTTTGCATTTCTTACTTACTAGTTTATTGTAGTTTAACTTAGGATAATCACATCTCTTCTCCCTTTATTTGCCACTTGATTTCTGACAAACCTGAGGCTACTCACCTCCCCATGGATCGACCCGTACTTGCCACTGCTTCATCGCGGCCGTGCACTTGCGGTAATTAGTAAAACGTTTAAACAGTAGAATTAGTTAAAATGTTTTCTCCTCTTAATATAAATGTTAGCTTAATGATTAGTGAGTAGTTGCATCCCCCTTTGGGGGTGGAGATGATGGACATTTATGTTTTAAGGTTTTGATGTTTGACGAATTTAGATTGTGTAGACTTGAATGTTTGTATGGTCATCAGGTTTGTTTTAATCATTTACATGTTGGGGGATTTTTGTTGGCTTTTGCCATAAGATTTAAAAAAACTTCTCATGCTTGGTTTCCTCATGTTTATTGGCTGAAATTTCCTATTGGATATGCTACATTTTAGTCGTGTGTTTGTATTAGTGTTTAATCGCTTGATTATTGATGAAACTTTGTTTTGATGAGTTTTGCCATAAATTTCAGACACCTCCCATGCTTAGCTTTGTTCTTCATCTTAGTTCCTGGTTTTCTTATGAGTATTGCCATAATTTTAGACACTTCTCATGTTGAGCCTCCTCTTGTGATAATCAAGTAGTCATTGCTAATATGGTGTGGGAATGGAATGATAGATCTTGCCAAATCTTTAGATATTTTCTATGCATGAAGACACACACATCACACACATACAACATAGATGATTACATTCGTCATTCATCACTTTGCTCACCTCATATGTGTACACACTCCACCCCTTAGGGGTTCATCCATATTTTGTTGCACATCGTTTGCTGCATTTCTTAGTTTTCATTTGCATCGTAATCTAGTTTGTTTTGTATTCTTGGTGTAGTTATCTTTTTAGTAGTAGTGTAATAATCCCTTCTTCCACCATTATTTTCCACTTGATTTTGGTCACTCAAAGGTTGGCAACGCTCCCTGCGGATCGACTCGTACTTGCCCCCATCTTCACTGACGACCATGCACCTGCGGTTAATGGTAAAATGTTTAACAGTGCTCCGCCACAATGCTCGCACTAGCCACCTCCAGACTTCTGGATCTTCTTCCCGTCTCTATGAGGCCGCTTTGACGAACTGCCGCTCGGCTTCCCCTTGTCCTGCCGACCACGAGGAGCATCGAATGATCGCTTCCCATTAGGCTGCCCCACCCGAGTATCTGACACCAATAAGGTGAAAGGAATGTGTTCTAAAAGTTTTACTTTTACATGTCAATTATTATGAATTTAATGTGCAAACATTTTGTTCCTTAATTAACATTTTGGAAATGTTAAGGGAGAGACTCTTGGTCCTTAACTATAACACTCTAAAAGATAATGGTTCACATAAATCAAAAGTTATTCACAATCATGATAATTGACATGGAACATTAATTATCGAAATAAGATTGTCGTGTTGGTCATCGATTATTTTAGCTCTACAAATATTTGACGTCACGAGTATATAAAAGAGAAAAAATGTTTACTTTTATATATTGAATAAACTTAGCAAGTGAAACATTATAGATTTATGTCATGTGTCATTAGTATTTTCATTGTGTCTTGAATCCTAAGATATGAGACTTATGTCTTTTCACATGAGAAGTGTTCCATTTGGCTATTGTGAAAAGCTATCAATGAGCCTAGTGAGAAAGGCAATAGTTGGTTGAGCTCGACTTATGCTGGAGAAGATTAGTCAAAATATTATCATTGTCTCTCTTAATTTGAGTGATGATATTGGCGGACCCCTTGATAAAGGAAAATTAGAATGTGCACAATGTGACTTGAGTTAAGTTACATATTTATAATTAGCTTAAGAGATCAAGAAATGAATATAAATAATACAAAGGTGACACATTTCTACTTTGTATATATTCTCAATATCATGAGGCAATGGATAGACACAAGTGGCGTCCTTACATCACTAAATGGATCGTGTTTAGTTCGAGTGAACAAGACATCTATGCTAATTGGGTAATTATAATGTATGGCTAGATACCGCTTATAGTTTATGATATTAAGTATTTAATAGCATTGTCAATCTAGCTTAGATCCTCCTATAGGTCACACCACAAAATTGGGAAACAAGAAGCTTTCTTTTATGTTCATATGATATATTGGGTTTCATGTGAAATATGATACATGTGGTGAATCGATAAAATCAACGTGTCGGGAAAATGACATATTTAGAATCATAAATAAATTCATATGAGATGTATGTATTATTGGGTGTAATAATTTGACATTACATGCGATAATATATTACATGATATGTGGATTTGCTAAAAACCCCAAAGATCAAATTTTGTTGGATGAAAATTCAAAATTTGACAAAGGCAAAATCAGGACAAAATTGTAGACCATTTTGGCATCGGTCGACCGGACAGAGATCGCATACGCATGGGTCGACCGACTATGACCAGGACATGACTTTGTAATAGGATCAGTCGACTGGGGCATAGTACACGGTCGACTGAAAATCTCCAGGAGATATCTTGGTGATAAAACGGTCGACCAGTATAATGACACGGTCGACCAAAATGTACCAGGAGACATTTTGGTAAGTAAATGATCGACCGGAGTGAGACGTAGTTCAACCAAAATTTTCCAGGGAATTTTTCTCATGAATATTCGGTCTACCATCTAGCTCACAATCCGACTGAACTTGTGAAAGTTATAATCGTTCCGTCGACCGAGTGGTAATTTTGGTTGACCGTTCGACATGATTATGCCTTGAATTATTGAGATTAGTGTTGATCATGGGCTGGATTTATTCCAGTTATGGTCAAACTTTTTTAGGATGATTATGTGTCAATTTGTGATTAGTTTAAGGGAGAGAAAAGCAAGAGATCGTGGGTTAGTGGGTAGCCTATGATGTGGGTATTCGGAGAGCCTATAAATAGGTTCCATCTCCCTACTTGTTTTAAATTAATGCAAAAAATTGGTATCTCCCTAACCTCCCCACTAATCCATCCGAATTTCTCTTAATTATTTGAAGATTTTGGAGATTAAATCTCAGGGAGCTTTAGATGGGTTATTAGCTAGATTCTAAGCTTAATTAGAGATTGATTAGCTAGCTCATTTCTCTCTAATCTTGTTTATAGTTTGGTGAACACTTGGAGGCTAATCGGCGGACGGTTCAATCGGCAACACAACTCTGGATTTTCTTAAAGATTTTTAGAGAACATTTGGGTAAGATCCTTTTTTAATATATATGTTGATCATATAATATTAGAATACATATAAAATTGTGTACATAAAATTGTCGAAAATATGGAAATTGATCATGTATGCATGTATATTTTTTTTTTAAATATAGACATACATAAGGCGCACGAAATCCAACACAAGGTAGTGCATTTCACTGCCTCTTACCAATTCTGAGGCATCCTAATCACCTTCGATCGTATGCCTCTTTGTAGTCCCCAAATAAACTTCATAACTGTTGCTCGTCTGTAACATATATTCCTTGGAAATACTTCTCCAAGGAGTGGAACTTGTTGATGTATGCCTCCGAGCTCAAGTCTCGCTGCTCAAGCGCCAGAAACTCTTCGCACTTCCGATACTGCACGTGCCGAGGGAAAAACTTCCGATTGAACTCAACTAGAAACTCCTCCAACAGATATATGCCCTGTCCCTGAATACGACCCAGAAGTCATGCTCCACCAAGTCACAACATGCTCTGGAATACATACGTTGCCAGATCCACTTTCCTCTCTAGCGGACACTCGATGACCCCAAAGATCCACCAGATCTTGTAGACCCACTCCTCCGCAACATCTGGACTCACTCCGCCCCAAAAGACTGGTGGATTCTGCCTCATGACCCGCTCGTGCACCACGGCGGCTCTATCTGCTGGAGGCCTCTACACCTGACCTTCTGTGAGAGTGCCTAATTGCCCGACAACCTCGATCAGCATGCAGTGATCTGCCTCCCAATCCTCACTAGTCCCAAAGGACTCGGGTCTACGTCTAGGTGTCAGAAATCTGCCAATGCAAATATGATCTATTACTATCAGAATTTGCAACTCTAAGAGATAAGAAATTACCGATATGGTTGGGAAGATGCCTCACTGGAGAGTCTTCAGATTCTTTACACTTTTGGAAACTTCATTCATGTTCGACTTGCAACGAATCAGTTTGAGGCGAGACGTGAATCTCTTCCACATTGTCTTGTAAGATTCGTTCTTCCCTACTCTCCAATAACTGAAGCATCCAGTGATAGGACACGATTACTACTAACTGTATTATTCCGTAATGTATCTTTAACTTCTTCAAGTCTTACATTGCTCCCACTAAGTTGTCTTAAGAGACACTCTCTCTCTTAAGAACATACCATGTCGGGTAAGAAACATTTTGTTCTCCTACTTGTGATAGAAATAATATCCTTTAGTTTACCTAGGATGTCCTATGAATAGGCATTTTTCCGATTTGGGTCCAAGTTTGTCAGATGTTATACATTTGACATATACCTAAGAATCCCAAATCTTAAGTAAAGTTATAATTGGAACATTTCCGTGTAATATCTTATATGGTGTATTTTCTATGACTTAGATGGAACCTCGTTTAGTGTGAATGTGGCAGGATCAAGTGCATGTCCATAAAACAAGGTAGACAAGTCACTTTGGCTCATCATAGATCAAGCCATGTCCAACAATGATCGATTCCACCTCACAGAAACACCATTACACTATGGCATTCACGGAGGAGTCGGTTATGGGACTATTCCACACTCCTTTAGATAATTACCAAAATTATAACTCAAGTATTTGCCTCCATGATCTGATCGTAAAAACCTTTATTTTCTTATCCAGCTAGTTCTAAAATTCATTATTGAACTCCTTGAAATTTTCAAAAGAATAGATTTATGTCTCATTAAATAGACATAACCATATATACTGAAATCATCAGTTAGTGTGATGAAGTATTGATAACCTCCTCGTGCACTTGTACTCATGGGTCCATATACATCACTATGTATTAGACTTAACAAGTTACTTTCCCTTTCACCTTTCCTGGAAAAGTGTGCCTTAGTAATTTTTTGAAGTAAACAACATTCATATATGTCAAGTAATTCTAAATCAAATTGAACAAGAAGTCCAACTTCTCTCAATTTCTTGATGTTATTCTCATCTGTATGACCTAGGCGAGAGTGCCACGTGAGAGTCATACTCTGATGACAAGTCTTGAGTCTTTTATTATTGATGTGTAGGACTTGTTTTTCCATTTCAAGCAGGTATAAACCATTCTTCACATAAGAACATTAATAAAATATTCCATCTATGTAAAAGGAAAAACAATTGTCTTTCATAGTAAAAGAAAAACAACCATATCCAAAACCCCTAGAATGTATCTATTCTTATGTTCGATAATATATCTTTAACCTGGCAAAAACCCCTAGAATGGTCGACCATCTACTTATTTAGTTTGTCCGTTCACTTAAGTTGTAGCCCTAGTGTTCGATCGGTCTTTACTTCAGTTCAAACATTTTCTTTTAAACAAGAAAATGGTCAACAACTTGACCGGAACTGGTCGACCGTTGGTGCCCTGAAATTGCTGAACATTGTTTTTGTTTTGTGTTCTTCACATAAATCTTTACCAAATCAATCTCAACGTCTATAATTGTTGAACGTTTTAATTAAACCGCAAGTGCACGGCCGCGTTCATGCAGTGGCAAATACGGGTCGTCCTCAGGGAGGTGAGCAGCCTCTTGTTTATCAGAAATCAAGTGGCACAATATGGTGGAAGAAAGTTGTTTATGCTAATCTAAACTACGCTAACTACGAAGAAGCAAATGCGAAAGAAAGACACAACCGATGAAATAACAACTAAGCTAAGAACGAAATGCAGGAATTCAGGAAATGGAAAACCCTTAAGGGGTGGAGTGAGTGCACACATGCAAAGAGGTGGGTGTTGAACACATTCTTTAAGCACAAATTAAGGTGGTGTTATCATGCATAGGAAGTGTCTAAATGCTATGGCAAAACCTATCAATCTATTCACCAACCTAGTTGATTAACATTTACATATGCAAGATGTTTATTTCAGAACCTAAACAAGCATGAGAGGTGTCTAATCATTTTGGCAAAACTCATCAAGTTATAAATTCTATCCTAAACAAGCAAGCAAACATTCATGTTTTATCAACACATTGAAAAATAAAGTATTCATTCCATTCTCTAATGCATGTATGAATATCTACTCCACCCCCAAAGAGGATGGAACTACTCACTACACATTACACTAAGATAAGAAGACATTTTAACTAAGCTAGATTTAATAAAGACGATTAAACTAAAACATGTACAAACAATAAAAGAAGCACAAAACAAATAAAAGAAACACAAAACTTTATTGATAAAATGACTCACATTTCAAGTAGCATCCTCCTACTTTAGTGTGTACCTCAAGGCCTCACTTCTAGTAGGAAGAATGGCCACTTAAAATATGGAGTGATTACAATGGAAGGTGAAGAGTTCTATTTATAGCCATAGAAAAAGCAAATCCAGGACAATCCCCCGATGTGGGACTAAACCAATACCAAAAATACCCTAAACAAACATTAATACAAGTCCAGGAGAAATCTTAGCGGATCTGGGCTGATCCAGACCGCCAATTGGTGGTCTAAAAAGTCTGGATCCAGTTGAATCTTGTTCTGGGCTTTGCTTGGTGTCTTTGGTGGTCTTGGATGCATCTACTTCGTTTATTGGATCTCCGACCCGAATAGAATTGCCAAAATACTCCCCATGATGGTGTGGAGTTCTCTGTTTTGCTCTTAGGTCCTTCTGTCTTGCGTTCAGGTCCTCCTCCCTTGCATCTTGGTCCCCAGATCTCACAATTCAGTCCTTTTTCCCAGCTTTTGGGTTCTGGTATGCTTCATCTCTTCAAACCTATTTATTCCTGAAAACTAAACATAAAATTTGTAACATAGCATTGTTTAGGTGAAAGATAATGGATATAAGAAACAAATGTAAGCATGAAATGATGTCAATCAAATACCCCCACACCTAACTTTTGCTAGTCCCGAGCAAAACAGAGAAAGAGAAAAGCATACAAAAATAAGAAATCCTAACTCACTTTCGTAGGAATCACGGTTGCACTTAGCAAGTGCAACAAGCCGTTAAACCTCCTTGTCGCCAAGGAGGAGGAGTGTTGTCTCCTGAGGGTTTTCAGCGGATATACCCACAAAATCCGAGCAAGATGCATTAATGAATCTAGCCACAAGACTCGTTGGACTCATATTGTCGATCATGGGATACAGTATTACTATGGGTCGACTCTATATATGTAATCGGTCCACACACCTAGCCTAATGAGTTATTTGTGAAAGTTAGTTAAAGACTTAAGTGAAAGACATGGTCAACTTTAACTTCTGAATGTGATACAATTTGTAAAGTCCATTTTGGTTCTTATTTGACTTTTCTTTTTCTTTTTCTTTGGAGCAGTTTATTGGTTGGTGTTTGATTCTCCAAGGGTCAGGTTTCGTGCATCATTGCCTATGAGGACTTACACTATCACGCACACCTTCCCCCAAATCTCCACATAGGGCGATCCCTACCACCCGTGTAACAGGAGTTCGGTCGGTGCATCCCAAGTCATATGACTCGAAAGCACCAGGCACAAAGGCCCCTCAGACCTACTTTCCCGAGTGATAGGAGCCGTGCGAGAAGAGAGAACACCAATTATTTATTTATCTACATGGGAACCAAAACCCTTACACTTAAATTTCACAAAACGAGATTAAGAGCCCTTGACCACGACAAACTTCCTTATACTAAAAGACACGAATTATTTAACTCACTAGGTTCAGGGTGGACTTCTTTAAATGTTTGAGTGCTGAAACCCTACGATTACACGCCCCCCGAGGGAAAACCGGGGTCCATCCTAACGACTCGATAAGACCTAAAGCCAATAAACTAGATATCCTAATGCATCAACTTCAATACAATTTTGGGACCTTTCTTTTTACTTTGCCTGACAACGGTTTTGAACATGCTAAACACACGCAAAACCTACAAAAACATTTTCTTTGGCAAACACATGAAGATTTTGAAAGAAATGTGAAAATTTTAAAGCACTATGCAAGCAAAAGAATACAAGTCACCCAAGGATCATGGCAAGCAGTGAAGGGAAGAGGCTCTTGGTCCTTAACCGTAGAGCTCTAAAAGATATTGGTTTACATAAAACAAAAGATATTTGCAATCATGGTAATTAACATGGGACATTAATTACCGGGTTAAGATTGTCGTGTTTGGTCATAGATCATTGTAGCTCTACAAGTGAGTGACAACACGGGTATGCAAAAGAGGAAAATATTACTTTTTTATACTGCATAGACCTAATAAGTAAAATATTATAGAAATGTGTTTCTGTGTCATTAATATTTTACTGTGTCTTTGGTCCTTTGATATGAGACTTATATCTGATCACTTAAGGAATACTTAATTAGATCAGTGTCTTGAACTATCGATAAGTGTAGTGTAAAGGCATTGGTTGGTTAAGTACAACTTTTGTTGGAGAAGATAGTTAGTCAAAAGACTATCATTGCCCCTCTTAATTAAGTGATGATATTAGTGGGCCCCTTGATAAAGCAAAGTTATAATGTGCACAATGTGATTTGAGTTAAGTCACATATTTATAACTAGCTTAAAGAGATCAAGAAATGAATACTAATAAAAATATGACACAATACTACTTTGTGTGTATTCTTAATATCATGAGGCAAGGGACGGACACAAGTGGTGCACTCCATCACTAATTGGATCGGGTTTTGGTTCGAGTGGAATTAAGACATCTAACTAATTGAGAGCTATAATGTGTAGCTAGATACCGCTTATAGCTTTTTAGATCCTCCCATAGGTCACACCACAAAACTGGGAAACGAGTAATGGGGATTTTGAGTACATAGGATGTGTCGGGTTTCATGTAGAAAATATGACACATGGGGTGAACAAGCAAAATCAAAATTATGTTGTGATTAATAACATAATTAGAATCTAAATTAAATTCATATGTGATGTAAATATTATGGGGTGAAATGATTGATCATTACATAGGATAATATGTTACATAAGTTGTGAATTTACTACTAATCCCGAAATGTCAAATTTTGTAGGGGTTAAACCGAAATTTGACAAGTCTACAGAACAGTGCTCCCACGGTCGATCGGTTAGCAGTTAACGGTCGACCGATCGGGCACGGTCGACTGGATGTGTCTCGACCGATAACAGGGAATTTTCATCTGTTCGAACGGTCGACCGAACATAGCGATGTAATAATTCTTGTTACGAACGGTCGACCGAGTTATTGAATGGTCGACCGAAACCAGGTTCGAGCAGTCAACCGAACCTACAATAGGTCGACCGGTCCAGACGGTTAATGCAGAATTAATTTAAGAATTAATTAGATCATGCATGGAATTGGTCCATAATTGATTTAATTCATGGCTAATATTATTTATTATTAAATAATGGACGGTTAGATGGAATTTTGCAGGAAATCATGGGCAAGAGGTTGCACATGAATAGGTAATTTGGAGAGAACTTATAAATACAAGTTATCTCATTACCTCCTTAGTTGAATTAATTCATTGTTTTTCATGCAAAATCTCTCTCCTTAATTCTCCATGAAATTTCCACAAATTCTTAAGTTTAGATTTAGTTTCAAGATGTCATCTTATCAAGGAAACTAAAGGGGTTAGTAATTGGATTCTAAACTCTATTGGAGATCGAGAGGCTAGCTCTTCTCTCTCCAATCTCGTTTAGAGTTTGGTGAAATCTCGGAGACATCCGGCGCAGCAACAAGCATCCACAACGTCTCCGAATCTTCAAGAAGTTTTAGAGAACTTCTAGGTATGAATTTCGCAGACACATGTTTGTTTTAATAAGTTTTTAAAACTAGTTATTGAAACAAACCAATACATGCATGAAATAAATCGTAGAAAATTGTAGATGATCCTTATTATACATAAACATTTTGAAAATATATATGTATAATTAAACATGAAATCCAACAGTTGTATCAGAGCATTAGGGTTCAATTTTCTTTTGATTTAAGGTTGTAAACGAATTTAGCTTGCCATCTAGGATTTAAACAATTCGGTTTACCGGTTTTTCGGTGTATGGATGTTTTGTTGATATAATTCTCTGTAATAATTCGTTTGAAAGTTTTAAGAGTTTTAAAACATGCCATGTAATTATTAGAATTAAGATTAAGACATTAGTCTAACTTACAATAATTTCGTTTTATTTAAAAATGATTATTTTGTAAGAGAATCAACAAAACCGAAAAACTGCAGTTCATCTTTCCATTGGAAATTGGATGGACAGCGGTTCAAAATTAATTTTTGAACTATGGATGAATGAACAATGTTTTTAATGGATTTCAAAATATTTTTCAAAGAATTGTTTAGGATTCTAGATGATTGATAAATTAGATTCTGTTGTTTATAGCAATTGCGTGCATGGATGCTTGTGTTGCTTTGCAGGATTGTGATTTTATATGTTCCAAATCAGCAATTGTGAATGTATGTAATCATTATTATACAGGGGCTTATGTATGTAAAAGCCAAAATTCTCTCTCTTTCCGTCTGTTAGATAGTTGCATTTGCATATGAGAGGTTTTTACATAGGACTTGCACTAGTCGGTTTTTTATCGAATGTGAGGAGCATGTTTATTTTCTGTAAAATCTACATCTCCGGTGCAAGAGGAAGTCGCCGCTGTAGCGCATCGATCGAGGATCGAAGATCAGGGATTGAGGATCGAGGATCAAAGGGAACATATAAACTCACACGATGTGGATTGTGTGAATGTTTAATTTTTGTTTTTATCTTGCTATGCATGTGATGAATGTGTTGAATGTTAGGATGTGTATGATTAATAATATGCATGATAACCTAAAATTCTAAATCACATGTTAAATTGTCCAAACAAAAATTAAGAATAAATTTCCTTCTTATTTCATCCACTAACAGCCATTGATCGAGGGATACTCTGCTCGCCCTTAGCGGGAGATAGCTCCCTCCATCTTTGGGAATAGTGGGAGATATAATGGTTGTCTGTTGTTGTGCCACAATTAAATATATGAGGCGTGTTTCACCCTAGTGAACCCCAAGTATGTTTAGTTATGAATACAATGGATAAACGTATCTCGTATCAAATGAAAATAAGTTTTCTTAACATTACCTAGAGCATTCGCTCGGTTTTGGGAAAAAGTTTTTCTTACGAGGATAGGTTGTATTCCCTCATAATTAAAACGACAAGAGTCACAAGAGTTTGAAGATGCTAAATGTTGCTAAAATTCAAAAAGGTTGTGATTAGAAAATGTTTTCTTACATTGATATTGTAATGTATTCGATAGCCCTTAACTAGTCTATATTACAATTGATGGGATCTTGGATTGTTGCATTTATGGGCAAAATTTTTTATTTGCAACATTTATATTTATATTCAATATATGTATGCATGTGTATTAAAACATAAAATTGGCATTAAAATCCTATATGATTTATTTTGTAGAAAAATGTCGAACATCCAACCTATCGTACGATCCATGATAGAAAAACACCCTTTAGCAAATGATGGCTCAAACTTCATTAGTTGGCAACTCAAACTCAACATCGTGTTAAAGTTTGAGAAACTATCTCACATTTTGGAAGGTCCAATCCCAAAGTGGAATGAGAGATTAACCGATGAAGAGAAAGAGGCAAAAGTCAAGTGGGAAGACCAAGAGAACCAAGTTCACGGTCTTATGCTAGCATCCATGGGTGACTCTCTTCAGGCGAAATACTTGGATTCAAAACCCAAGAAGACCATGGAGGCTCTATCAAAGATGTTCATGGATAGTGCCCGAAAGGAGCGCTATAAGACCACCATCGCACTCACAAGGTGCCACATGGCGGAAGGAACATCGGTATCTATGCATTTTCTCACGATGCAAGGATACCTTGAGAAGTTGGCAAAGCTCTCTTCACCAATGCCCGAGGACATTGCTGAAGATATGATTCTTGGCTCTCTAGCCCCGTCCTTTAAGGACTTTGTGATGCACTATCACGTGCGTGAAAAAGGGGTGAGTCTTGAGGAGCTTCACAACGCTCTCAAAACTGCTGAAGTTGACATGGGCAAGGGTAGGGACAAGCAAGTCCTTGCCGTCCATGGAAGGAGCCAAAAGATTGGTAAAGGAAAGGGCAAATCTACCAAAAGTGGTTCAATCAAGAGCAAGGGAGTAGGAGGTGCTCATAAGAGTGCCTCGAGGGGAAAATCTCAGAAATCTCCAACTCCCAATACGGAGTGCTTTCACTGCGGTGAAAAAGGACACATCCGGCCAAATTGCCCCAAGTACAAGGAAGACCTTGACAACGGAGTGATTGAACGTCGGCGCCCCAAAAAGGCCAAAGGTATATTTGTTATTGAAATAAATTTAGCCACCTCTGTCCAGGATTGGGTAATTGATACCAGATCATGTGCTCACATAGTTTCTAATGTGCAGCTACTCATGGATAGGAAGGATCTCGTAAGGAACGAGGTAGAATTGAAGGTCGGAAATGGTGCGAACGTGTCTGCGGTTGCACAAGGTTCTGTGGTGCTTCAATTATGTAGTGGTTTAAATTTATGTCTAAAGAATGTTTATTATGTGCCTTAGATTAGCAAGAACATTATTTCTGTATCATATTTAGATGTGGATAATTTTAATATAAATATTTCAAATTCTTGCTTGTCTATATCGAAGAATGGTGTTTTCTATGCAAATGCATTCATAAGGAATGGTCTCTATTTGCTTGAATTGAATAATAAACAAATCTTTAATATCAATAACAAAAGACTTAAGACCACTCACGAGAATGATACCCTCTTGTGGCACTATTGACTTGGTCACATAAATGAAAAGCACATCAAGAAATTGCAAGAACCTAACCTTCTTGGTCTACTTGATTTTAAATCATTGGAGACATGCCAACCATGTTTAATGGGAAAAATGACCAAAAGGCCTTTCAAGAAGAAAGGTCCAAGGGCGAATGGCTTGTTGGATTTGATACATTCCGATGTATGTGGTCCAATGAGTACTAGTGCACGAGATGGTTTCAGGTACTTCATTACGTTCACGGATGATTATAGTCGTTATGGCTATGTTTATCTAATGAGAAACAAAAGTGAGTCCTTTGAGAAGTTCAAAGAATTCAAGAATAAAGTAGAGAACCAACTCGACAAGAAAATCAAGTCTCTACGAACGGATCGTGGAGGTGAGTACTTAAGTGCCGAATTTGACTCATACCTAAAGGAGTTTGGTATTGTACCTCAACTCACCCCTCCTGGTACACCTCAGTGGAATGGGGTATCCGAAAGGAGGAATAGGACATTGCTCGACATGGTTCGGTCAATGATGAGTCATGTGGAATTACCTCTTTACTTTTGGAGTTATGCACTACAAACTGCGGCTTACACACTAAATAATGTTCCATCCAAATCCGTGGAGAAAACTCCTTATGAGCTATGGAGTGGTAAAACACCTAAGCTCAATTTTCTCAAGATTTGGGGTTGTGAGGCTTACGTCAAGAGATTGATGTCGACCAAACTTTAACCAAAAGCGGATAAGTGCTTATTTATTGGTTATCCTCGTGAGACAAGAGGATACTACTTTTGGCATATCACCTCCAATCGAGTGATTGTAGAGAGGGATGCCACATTTCTGGAAAAGGAATTTCTAGAAAGAGTAAAAAGTAGTGGGAGTAGGGTTGTGCTTGAGGAAACTCAAGATACTCTACAAGATCATGACACGAATGATGACGTTCAAGATTATGAAGGCCCAACCGAGGTTCCTTTGGTTAGTGGGAGCGTGAGCGAGAGACCATCACAAGAAATTGTGAGAGAATCTCAATCATCCCCACCAAGTGTACGTTCCAGAATTGAACGTGAACCAACTCCTCAAGAAATTGTGGAAGAAGTTCGAGAGACACGAGAAGAACCAAAAGAACTAAGAAGGTCAACAAGGGAAAGGAAGAAACCCGACTTGTATCTGGGACTTCACGAAATCATGGTACTAGATACCAATGATCCTTTGACCTTCCAAGAAGCAATGGAAAGGGAAGACTCCAAACTATGGCTTAATGCCATGGAATCCGAAATAGAATCCATGTATGATAATCAAGTGTGAAACTTGGTTGACATTCCTCAAGGGAAAAAGGCCATTAAAAAAAAAGGGTTTTCAAGAGGAAGATGAACATGGATGGGAACTTAACAACCTACAAAGCGAGGCTTGTAGCGAAGGGTTTCACTCAAGTTCAAGGAATTGACTATGATGAAACTTTTTCACCGGTTGCCATGTTCAAGTCTGTTCGGATAATGCTCGCTATTGCTACATTTCATGATTATGAAATATGGAAAATGGATGTCAAAACGGCGTTCTTTAATGGGAACTTGGAGGAGGATGTGTACATGGTACAACCTCAAGGTTTTGAAGATCCAAAGAATAGCGAAAAGGTATGCAAGCTTCAAAGATCCATTTATGGATTGAAGCAAGCATCAAGGAGTTGGAACAAACGCTTTGACGAGGAAGTGAAAAAACTTCACTTCATTCAAAGTAAGGAAGAACCTTGTATATACAAGAAAGTTAGTGGGAGCCATGTAGTATTCCTAATCTTATATGTCGATGACATATTGCTTATGGGCAATCATATTCCTTTGCTTGAGCAAACGAGAAGTTCATTGAAATCTGCATTTTCAATGAAAGATATGGGTCAGGCTCAATACATCTTGGGAATCAAGATATACCGAGATAGATCCCGTAGACTCATTGGCCTAAGTCAACGTACATACATTGACAAGGTCTTGGAAAGGTTCAAGATGAACAACTCCAAAAAGGGCAGTGTGCCAATGAGTATTGGTGTGCAACTCAAGAAGTCTCAACGTGCGCAATCACGTAAGGACTTAGAGTACATGAAGGATATCCCTTATGCTTCGGCAATTGGGTCGATCATGTACGCGATGACTTGCACAAGACCCGATGTCTCGTATGCTCTAAGCGTGACAAGTCGTAACCAATCCGACGCAGGTCCTGAGCATTGGACTGCGGTAAAGATTATCCTGAAGTACCTTAACCGGACTAAGGATAAGATTCTTGTTTATGGAGGACAAACGAAATTGATAGCTGAAGGTTACTCGGATGCGAGTTTCATGAGTGATCCAGACGATAGAAGGTCGCAATCAGGATACGTCTTCCGTCTGAATGGTGGAGCTGTGAGTTGGCGTAGTTGGAAGCAAAGCACTACGGCCGACTCAACGACTGCTTCAGAAGTGATGGCTGTCGCTGAAGCGAGCAAGGAAGGAGTGTGGATCAAGAAGTTCCTTGAAGAGCTTGGAGTAGTTCCCACGAGCGATGGACCTATTGAGCTATTTTGCGACAATAGTGCATCTATCTCGCAAATCAAGGATCCTAGATCACACCACAAAGTGAAGTACATGGATCGTAAGTACTTCGTGACACGTGACCTCATCGACGAAGGCAAAATAAATCTTTTATGGGTGGACACCAACAACAACACAGCTGATCCATTCACAAAACCTTTATCCCAAGCCAAGGGCGAAATGCATTTCGAGTCCATGGGATTGAGGAACCATGTAGATTGGCTTGATTGATATGTAATGGGGTTTACCCTAGTTATTATTGTTTTATGCATTGAGTATGTATGAGAAAGAAAACTTTAATAACAAGTGGGAGATTGAAGGGAATGTGTTCTGAAAGTTTTACTTTAAAATGTCAATTATTATGAATTGAATGAGAAATCATTTTGTTCCTTGTTTATGTTATTCGTCTTTTAGAAGTGTTAAGGAAGAGGCTCTTGGTTCTTAACCGTAGAGCTCTAAAAGATATTGGTTTACATAAAACAAAAGATATTCGCAATCATGATAATTAACATGGGACATTAATTACCAGGTTAAGATTGTCGTGTTTGGTCATAGATCATTGTAGCTCTACAAGTGAGTGACAACACGGGTATGCAAAAGAGGAAAATATTATTTTGTATACTGAATAGACCTAATAAGTAAAATATTATAGAAACGTGTTTCTGTGTCATTAATATTTTACTGTGTCTTTGGTCCTTTGATATGAGACTTATATCTGATCACTTAAGGAATACTTAATTAGATCAGTGTCTTGAACTATCGATAAGTGTAGTGTAAAGGCATTGGTTGGTTAAGTACAACTTTTGTTGGAGAAGATAGTTAGTCAAAAGACTATCATTGCCCTCTTAATTGAGTGATGATATTAGTGGGCCCCTTGATAAAGCAAAGTTATAATGTGCACAATGTGATTTGAGTTAAGTCACATATTTATAACTAGCTTAAAGAGATCAAGAAATGAATACTAATACAAAGATGACACAATACTATTTTGTGTGTATTCTTAATATCATGAGGCAAGGGACGAACACAAGTGGTGCACTCCATCACTAATTGGATCGGGTTTTGGTTCGAGTGGAATTAAGACATCTAACTAATTGGGAGCTATAATGTGTAGCTAGATTCCGCTTATAACTTGTGATATTAAGCTCTTAATATCACTGCCAACTTAGTTTAGATCCTCCCATAGGTCACACCACAAAACTGGGAAACGAGTAATGGGGATTTTGAGTTCATAGGATGTGTCGGGTTTCAGGTAGAAAATATGACACATGGGGTGAACAAGCAAAATCAAAATTATGTTGTGATTAATAACATAATTAGAATCTAAATTAAATTCATATGTGATGTAAATATTATGTGGTGAAATGATTGATCATTACATAGGATAATATGTTACATAAGTTGTGAATTTACTACTAATCCCGAAATGTCAAATGTTGTAGGGGTTAAACCGAAATTTGACAAGTCTGCAGAACAGTGCTCCCACGGTCGACCGGTTAGCCGTAAACGGTCGACCGATTGGGCACGGTCGACCGGATGTGTCTCGACCGATAACAGGGAATTTTCATCTGTTCGAACGGTCGACCGAACATAGCGATGGAATAATTCTTGTTACGAACGGTCGACCGAAACCAGGTTCGAGCGGTCGACCGAACCTACAAACGGTCGACCGGTACAGACGGTTAATGCAGAATTAATTTAAGAATTAATTAGATCATGCATGGAATTGGTCCATAATTGATTTAATTCGTGGCTAATATTATTTATTATTAAATAATGGATGGTTAGATGGAATTTTGCATGAAATCATGGGCAAGAGGTTGCACATGAATAGGTAATTTGGAGAGAACTTATAAATACAAGTTATCTCATTACCTTCTTAGTTGAATTAATTCATTGTTTTTCATGCAAAATCTCTCTCCTTAATTCTCCACGAAATTCTTAAGTTTAGATTTAGTTTCAGGAGGTCATCTTCTCAAGGAAACTAAAGGGGTTAGTAATTGGATTCTAAACTCTATTGGAGATCGAGAGGCCAGCTCTTCTCTCTCCAATCTCGTTTAGAGTTTGGTGAAATCTCGCAGGCATCCGGCGCAGCAACAAGCATCCACAGCGTCTCCGAATCTTCAAGAAGTTTTAGAGAACTTCTAGGTATGAATTTCGTAGACTCATGTTTGTTTTAATAAGTTTTTAAAACTAGTTATTGAAACAAACCAATACATGCATGAAATAAATCGTAGAAAATTGTAGATGATCCTTATTATACATAAAAATTTCGAAAATATATATGTATAATTAAACATGAAATCCAACAAGTAGGTATATCAATGTTAAAGAAAACAAAAATCAAAAGAAAAGACTCGACTATGTACACACGTAAAACACCCCCCACACCTACTTCATTCATTGTCCTCAATGAATGTGAACAAGATAGTACATGGATATATGCATGAAAAAGGAAAGATCTCACCAACATGAAGTACAAAGGGACGTTAATGGTCATATTGATGGACACAAACCCAACTTCCCTCAAAACCTGTGATAAGCTAAAGAAGGGAGATAAATACGTGAATAAATTGGACCCAAGTACACAAGGGTTGGGGCCCACAAAAATCGATGCACACTGAAGGAGTCTTTTATTACTCGTTTTTTTAACATGATATATACAGCAGCAAGGATATTCTCATAATCATTTGGTCAAGTAACATCAAATGAGAACATCAAGTCATGAGGACCAGAGACTTGCCGAGATGGGCAAACTTCACTAGTACTCTGAGGTGTCATGAGGGGTGAAAGGTCAAAGCTGAAAGGCTCGAACCCCTCATGATATTGGTCGGGTGTAGGCAACATGAAAGAGTGAAGATGTGTTGCCTCACTAGGGTTTAGTTGCTCATCGAACAAAACCCTCCAACCATTAGGCGGGTGCATCGGAATGAGTTCCTCAAGCTCATTCGATGGATAAAGCAGACCTGCATCACTAAGAATGGGGCTTCTCCCGAGGTCATCCAGCAGGGACCTCCAACCATCATTTAGATCATCAAGCATACGCTCGGTCATAGGTGGATCCTTGTTGGAGTCAATATGAAGCTCAAATGGCTCAATGGCCAAGGGACATGAGATAGAGACACCTTCTGGTATAGGCATATGATGAGGTGTATCACTCTCAATAGTACTCTCAACTGAATCATGCAACGAACACTCCTTTTGGACATTTATGTTTGATTCCAGCTCACTCTGTTGCATTGCAAAGATAGGCAATGAGTTTTGCGGTGCTTTCTCTAATTGGCGGATGAGATTGAGATTTAAAGGTTCATCTATGGGCTCCTGTTGCCTACCAGAGTTGAACACATGAAACTCAGCACTCATGTTACCGAATGAGAGCTTCATGAGACCATTTCTACAATTAATCAAGCCATTGGAGGTTGCCAGAAATGGTCTACCCAAAATCAAAGGTATTTGAGAGTGGGTGTTTGCAACAAGATTGGTATCGAGGACAACAAAATCGACTGGAAATATAAAATCTCCAACTTTGATAAGCACGTACTCGATAAACAATTGGAGAGTGATCTTAGTTGGTTTTAATTCTCCCAAGTTCAACTGTTGATAAACAGAGAATGGGAGGAGGTTGACCGCTGATCCCAAATCAAGCAAAACATTGCTCATTCTAGTGTCCCCTATCGTACACTGCATAGTAGGACACCTAGGGTCCTTGTATTTTGTGTAGGTGGGATTTGACAAAAGTGAGCTTATATTTGCAGCCAAGAATGCTTTCTTAGGAACATTGGTCTTCCTTTGGTTGTGCAGAGATCCTTCAATACTTTGGCATATTGAGGTATTTGTTGGATGACATCCAACAAGGGGATGTTAACCTTTACTTGCTTAAATACCTATAATATCGTATCCATGGTGTCACTCTGCTTTTTGGTTAACCTACTTGGATAGGGAGCTTTTGGCAGGTAGGTTTTCTGCAGTGCCTGAGAAGAAAGAAGCGTTGGTGTATTACCCTCACCCTCAGCCTCTTCTTCACCACCATTCCCACTGAGGGCTGCATAGATGGTGGTGGGTGTGGCAAGGATATGTGATTGTCAACCTGTTTTCCATTCCTTAAGGTAACAATGGCATTGACATGGTGAACATGTTCCTCCACATGGTTCACTTGCCTCCCCCGAGGTACCACATTTTCATTTTGTATATGTTCTTGCTGGTACATACAGGGGTTAGCCTCAGGCTGGCTAGGCAAAGACCCTCTCTCTCTCTCTCATGTACAGACTGAGTCAATTGGCCCATCTGAAGCTCTAGAGATTTGATGGTTTGCTGATTTGAAGTGAGAACTTGACTCGTGGTTGACATAAAATTTTTCATTGAGTTTTCAAGTCCACGAGTCAAGGTCTCAAGTGAATTGAATCGGGTTTCCATATTGTTGGAATTTGGGAAACCCGATTGATTAGTGGTTTGCGCTTGGGGTTGCTGATAAGATTGTGCATGCATGGGAGGTTGGTGTGATTGGTAAGGTGGTCTAGAGGAGTTTGAAGGACCACCCGGGGCATTAGTTTGGTTCCATGAAAAATTGGGGTGGTTCCTCCATCCAGGATTATAAGATGATGAGTATGGGTCATTCCTAGTTCTGTCATAGATGGCGTTGACACGCTCCATCTCAGGAGGAATAGACACACACTCGCTTTCTACATGACCTACCCTACCACATGAATGATAGGGAACTGGACCAGATGTGGACATGTGAGGTGCACCTTGTTGGTTTTGGAGCTCAATCGAATCCATACGGTGCATTAAGGCCGCCATGCATGCCTCGGTGACCGTAGTGGTATCGATAGCAAATGTGGCACCCAATCTAGTTGAGTTTGCATTCGCGATCCTCGCTCCTATACGAGACGATGCAGGTGGTTCCCTTGCACTCTCCCATTGCATTGTTTTCTTAGCAAGGTCTTCTAGGAAAGCTCATGCCTCCCTTTCATCCTTTCCCAAGAACTCTCCTTGACACATGGACTCAAGGAGCGTTCGGGACGGGATGCGAAGACCTTCGTAAATAATCTGACAAAGGGCCACAACTCGATGCCATGGTGAGGGCATGAGGATAGTAGCTCCTTGAACCTCTCTAAGTATGCATGGAATGGTTTGGTCTCATGTTGATAGAACGAATTGATTTCGTTCCTCAATTTTTGAGTCCTATGATTTGGGAAGTACTTCTTGAGGAATGCAGATTGAAACTCGACCCAAGTCTTAAAGGCATTCGCATGGTTGCTGTACAACCACTTCTTGGCGTTATCCTTTAGTGCAAAAGGAACGAGCCTAAGATGGATGGAGTCTGTGCTAAGTTGTTGCAGCTTGAACATAGCACAGACCTCCTCAAATTCCCTGAGAAAGATATAGGGGCCACCCTTCCCAGTGAAGCGAGGGAGCATGGAAATAAACTGAGGCTTAACCTCAAAATAGTTCCCCTTAGCCTCTGGCAATACGATGCATGAGGGTAGAGCCGTACGACTCGGGTAGCATCGATCACGTAGAGGTATGGGAACGACAACTAGAAGCACTGGTGGAGCAGGTGGGTCCAGCAACTGCGTGTTGGAAATTAGCAGCCATTGAATTCGGACTGCGTGCGACACGAGAGTAGGAAGGTGTCGAGAAATCGATGACCGAAGCCGGATTGACAACGCTCCTCGTCAAACGACCACTCTCGTCTCGTGTCCACGAAAGCATGCACAAAGGTGCACACACACCAAAACCTTTTTTAACAAAGAATGTACGTAGAAGAGAAGACAAGGGAACACAGGAGAGAAAGAATGACTCAGGAGAGAAGGAAAGAAGTCCTTATGCTACGGCGGATGGGTACAGGTAGAAGCACACAAGTAAACAAGGCTCAAGCAATCTTAAGGTAGTTATAGGTCCTTACAGCTAGACGACGACTAACTGCGAGGTCACACGGCCTCAACACGCCTCACTTCCCTATGACGAGGACCACAAAGCCAAGCAAGTTAGCCATGATCCGAGGATCTCATCTCTCCTACTATCGACAAAGTGGGCAACGCCGATCAGGTCATGACGGTCGGGACCGGATCACTCTCCTAATGCGCCCGAAATCCTTAGGGCCAATGTGTACTTGATTTTACAAATTAGGCTCTTTATTAGTGTGGTTTGTGAGGTGAAGGAAAGGGTGATGAAATCCCCCACCTTATCTTTTATGGGACAACCCCTCCTTAGTAGCGTTTTGGAGTCCTAATCTAGCAATCAACTCTCCAAACAAACGCTCAACTCACACTTGTTGCAATACACTTCCTACTAAGTAATGCATGTTCATACGAAATGCATGAATGAGAGTAGAAGGTGTGTACCTCACGCCAGCTCTCAGCAACAGAAAATAAAGCTAAGATAAAAGACAATCTAAATGCCTAAGTCACATACATGATGCATGACCTAAACAACAAGAATGTCTAATCTTTTGCTTTGAGTTTTAGGGTCCAAGCTGCTTAAAGGAGGTTTGATTATTGATCTGGGGACAAACTATAAGTCAAAACATACCAAATCGAGTCCAGATCACTATATCAGATAAAGAAATACTCCACAGAAATTTAGAGGTGAAATGAAACAACCAGACCGCTAGTTGGCGGTTGTAAACCGCTGATTGGCGGTCTTCTTCTCTCAGACCGCCTCCAAACTTCCCCAGATGCCTGTCCTGTAGGATTTCATGTTTAATTATACATATATATTTTTCGAATTTTCATGTATAATAAGGATCTATTACAATCTTCTTCGATTTATTTATGCATGCATCGGTTTGTTTTAACAACTAGTTTCAAAAACTTATTAAAACAAACACAAGGGACTCCGAAATTCATACCTAGAAGTTCTCTAAAACTTCTTGAAGATTCGGAGACGTTGAGGAAGATGATCGTCGCTTCCCGTTGCGCTGGATGCCTCCGAGTGTTCACCGAAACCCTAAACAAGGTTGGAGAGAAAGGAGCTAGCCAATCGATCTCCAAACAAGCTTAGAATCTAGCTACAAACCCCTTCCTTAGCCTCTGAGATTTCACCTTCCAAAGACTTAGAAAACTAAGAGAATTTTCGTGGGTTTTAGTAGTGAATTAGGAGAGAAAATAATTTCTGAATTGTGTGTCACAATTAGGGAGAATAAGGACCTATTTATAGGTTCCAATCTTACTCTTAATCATGGCTATTCTTAAGCCACGGTTTTATGACAATTTCTCTCACAAACTAATTCCATAATGCATTATATGCACCCACAAAACGTTTCACTAAATTTGGAGCTAATCCAACCATCGATCAAATTAATCTCTTAATAATCAAAGGCAGAAAATCGACCGTTGTTCGGTTGACCGAGTCCCACTCGGTTAACCGAATTTGTCACGATCGTTTAACCGAGTATGTGACGGATGACCGAATCTTAAGGAGAAAAATTCTCCTTAACCGTTCGGACTAATTCTCGTCCAAGACCGAGTGCCATACGGTTAACCGAAAATATCAGAATTTGACATTGTTCGGTCGACCGTTTCTGGTTCGGTACACCGTACCAAAGCTCCAGGCACTTTGGTCAATCAATTACGATTATCCGTTCCACGTTCGGTTGACCGATCCATAGATCCTTCGGTCGACCGAACCATAACGGATTACCGAACTTCTACCCAATTTTGCCTATTTCAAATTTTGGATTTATTTCCAATAAAATTTGAACTTAAGGGGGTTTTAGCAAATTCACAACTTATGCAATATATTATCCTATGCAACAATAAATTATTGCACCCCATAATATATGCATCTCATATGAATTTATCATGATTCTAATTATGTTATATATAACATGATTGATTTTACTTGTTCACCACATGTGTCATATTTTCTATAAGAAACCCGACACACCATATGAACCAAAAAATCAAGCTTCTTGTTTCACGGTTTTTGCGGTGTGACCTATGGGAGGATCTAAACTAAGTTGGCAGTGATATTAAGAGCTTAGTATCACAAGCTATAAGCGGTATCTAGCTACACATTATAGCTCCCAATTAGTTAGATGTCTTAATTCCACTCGAACCAAAACCCGATCCATTTAGTGATGAGTGCACCACTTGTGTCCGTCCCTTGCCTCATGATATTAAGAATACACACAAAGTAGTATTGTGTCATCTTTGTATTAGTATTCATTTCTTGATCTCTTTAAGCTAGTTATAAATATGTGACTTAACTCAAATCACATCGTGCACATTATAATTTTGCTTTATCAAGGGGCCCACTAATATCATCACTCAATTAAGAGGGGCAATGATAATCTTTTGACTAACTATCTTCTCCAATGAAAGTTATACTTAACCAACCAATGCCTTTACACTACACTGATCGATAGTTCAAGACACTGATCTAATTAAGTATTCCTTAAGTGATCAGATATAAGTCTCATATCAAAGGACCAAAGACACAGTAAAATATTAATGACACAGAAATACATTTCTATAATATTTTACTTATTAGGTCTATTCAGTATACAAAAGTAATATTTTCCTCTTTTGCATACCCGTGTTGTCACTCACTTGTAGAGCTACAATGATCTATGACCAACACGACAATCTTAACTCGGTAATTAATGTTCCATGTTAATTACCATGATTGCGAATATCTTTTGTTTTATGTAAACCAATATCTTTTAGAGCTCTACGGTTGAGGACCAAGAGCCTCTTCCTTAACACTTCTAAAAGACGAATAACATTAACAAGGAACAAAATGATTTCTCATTCAATTCATAATAATTGGCATTTAAAAGTAAAACTTTTAGAACACATTCCCTTCATGTCCTTCTCAATGTAAGTCTCCTGAAACAAAGAAAACTACAAGACCAAAATTAAACTCACTCGAATCGCCCAAACAAGAGTCTGGACTGGCACCTCCTCGGCAACGGCGCCAAAAACTTGTTGAACGTTTTAATTAAACCGCAAGTGCACGGCCGCGTTGAAGT
This sequence comes from Triglochin maritima, assembly GCA_963682175.1. Classification (NCBI taxonomy): domain Eukaryota; kingdom Viridiplantae; phylum Streptophyta; class Magnoliopsida; order Alismatales; family Juncaginaceae; genus Triglochin; species Triglochin maritima. The sequence goes on from OY821781.1 coordinate 36,718,511, forward strand.
GGTGGCAAATATGGGTCGTCCTCAGGGAGGTGAGCAACCTCTTGTTTATCAAAAATCAAGTGGCACAATAAGGTGGAAGAAAGTTGTTTATGCTAATCTAAACTACGCAAACTACGAAGAAGCAAATGCGAACGAAAGACACAACCGGTGAAATAACAACTAAGCTAAGAGCGAAATGCTGGAATTCAAGAAATGAAAAACCCCTAAGGGGTGGAGTGAGTGCACACATGCAAAGAGGTGGGTGTTGAACACATTCTTTAAGCACAAATTAAGGTGGTGTTTTCATGCATAGGAAGTGTCTAAATGTTATGGAAAAACCTATCAATCTATTCACCAACCTAGTTGATTAATGATGCATCGCATACATTGCATCATATGTCTTTCATTTAGAGTGCTTTTAATTCAATAAATGCTACTAAGGTATGTGTTTAGCCTTGTTTACAGAATACAGGGACCTGAATGCAAATTACCCACATCCCGAGCATAAAACGCGTGCAAAAGATTCATTTCTATCATAAAGACAAGTTCAAGTTTATCGGGTTTCAAATGGAAATGCATCCAAGCACAAAAGCATTCAAGGAGCTAATCACAAAAAGGTCAGGGGCTTAAGTGCAAAATGTCAAAGACCTGATTACAAAATAAAATGGCCAAGTTATTGTGTTGGAGAAGTCAAAAGAAAAGTCAAAAATAAAATCCCAACAATGGAAGGAATTAATCCGGAGCTCAAGACAATGGAAAGAATCAATCCAGACGCGCAAAGGAGGATCAAATCATACCATAAACGCACAGCCAAAATCCGGACCCGATCAGACCAGATTGTGCGGCGTTTCCGCCGCACAACACCTACAATCTGCGGCATTTCCGCCGCACCCCTGTCGATCCGCGTCCCCAAATTTTGTCCAGTCCTGTGTCGCCACGTGTAATTTCCTTTCATATACTGGTATCCCTTGTATCGGCTATAAATAGCCTCGTAGCACGAATGTAACACATCTTTGAACCTTTGGTCTTGGATCATTAGTAATAAATTTCTGTTTTATTTTGTGTTGTTTCTCTTTTCTTTTAATGTCTCTAGGATCCCTTCTTCTTCCTCCCTCCATGAGTTTCTAACTCTTTCCAAAGGGTGGAGGTGACGGATTTAGGGTTAGAGAAGATGAATTGCATGTTATTATTTGAAGTTCATGATTAGTATATTTTGATTACTTGAGTTTATGTTAAGTCATTTATCTTGTAATGCTTCATAATTAACATGATTTACAATAAGTTTCAGTAATTCTCTGATCTAAACCTAAATCTAAACCTCCATCCAACGGATTTCTCTCTTATTTCTTGTTTTAGTTTTATTTGTGCATGTTTAGCTACTTAATCCAAAAACCTAAAAACCCAATTGATTCTTCTCTCCTTCTTCCTCTTAATCAAAAATAACATCAACTACGAAATCTCTCCCTCCTTGTGTTCGACCCGTACTTGCCACGTCTTCATAGACGCCGTGCACTTGCGGTATAAAATTTAATTCTCATCAATTAACATTTACATATGGAAGATGTTTATTTCAGAACCTAAACAAGCATGAGAGGTGTCTAATCATTTTGGCAAAACTCATCAAGTTATAAATTATATCCTAAACAAGCAAGCATACATTCATGTTTTATCAACACATTGAAAAATAAAGTATTCATTCCATTCTTTAATGCATGTATGAATATTTACTCCACCCCCCAAAGGGGATGGAACTACTCACTACAAATTACACTAATTATTACACTAAGATAAGAAGACATGTTAACTAAGCTAGATTTAATAAAAGACGATTAAACTAAAACATGCACAAACAATAAAAGAAGCACAAAAAAAACACAAAACTTTACTGATAAAATGACTCACATTTCAAGTAGCATCCTCCTACTTTAGTGTGTGCTTCAAGGCCTCACTTCTAGTAGGAAGAATGCCCACTTAAAATATGGAGTGATTACAATGGAAGGTGAAGAGTTCTATTTATAGCCATAGAAAAAGCTAATCCGGGACAATCCCCCGATGTGGGACTAAACCAATACCAAAAATACACTAAACAAACATTAATACAAGTCCAGGAGAAATCTTAGCGGATCTGGGCTGATCCAGACCGCCAATTGGTGGTCTAAAAAGTTCGGATCCAGTTGAATCTTGTTCTGGGCTTTGCTTGGTGTATTTGGTGGTCTTGGATGCATCTACTTCGTTTATTGGAGCTCCGACCCGAATAGAATTGCCAAAATACTCCCCATGATGGTGTGGAGTTCTCTGTTTTGCTCTTAGGTCATTCTGTCTTGCGTTCAGGTCCTTCTGTCTTGCATCTTGGTCCTCAGATCTCACAATTCAGTCCTTTTTCCCAGCTTTTGGGTTCTTTTATGCTTCATCTCTTCAAACCTATTTATTCCTGAAAACTAAACATAACACTCGTAACATAGCATTGTTTAGGTGAAAGATAATAGATATAAGATACAAATATAAGTATGAAATGATGTCAATCAATAATATTTTAAGAACTTATAAATAGAGGTTCCCAAACCTTATTTACACATCTCTCTTATACTCAATTCATTCACGCATTAGAGAGAAACTCTCCCACTCCCAAATGCTCAATCCAAGACTCAAAGCCTAATCTCTACACTCTTGATCATAATTCTTATCCATCAAAGTGTGCTCAGTTTGTAAGAAACAATGCTTGTATGGCTTCAGTGGAAGCTACCTTCTTGTGTTGTGAGAGGAGGTTTCGAGCTCGGTGAGGATTGTTTGCGAATTCGTGGTGTAAAGGTGTTCCTCCCAGCCTAAAATGAGGAGTGGATAGTGAAGACGTAGACCAAAGCTCGTGAAATCGAGCAGAGCTTGCAAGAGAGGAAGTAGGACCCAGGTGGGGTGCCGAACCTCTATAAAAACCCTTTTTCTTCGTTGTGGTTTACGATCTCTTTCTCTTATATTTTTAATTCTGCTGCATAACTTTTTTAAGTAGATATTAAAGTAAAATTGATTAGACTAATTAGGGCCATTCAGATCCTACACTTTCTTCTTCTCTAGGGCCTACCACATACCACTTCTTGGAACTATATCATATGCCTTCTCTCTAATCAATAAAAACCATGTGTAAATCTTTCTTTTGTTCCCTATATCTCTCCATAAGTTTCCTAATAAAAAATATGGCCTCTTTCGTTGACCTACAAGGAATGAAACTGATTGAACGTTTCCAATAACTGCAAGTGCACGGCCGCGTTGAAGCGCTGACAAATAGACATAAAACACTCTAATACATGACCCGCCTAAATCTTATCAGATCTGGAGCAAAACAGATCGTCAATCCACGGTCTTGGACCGCCAATTCGCGGTCTAAATGGTCTGGATTTGGAGTGTGGTTGTGTGTCTTGATTTCTTCATGTCTGATGCACCCTAATCGGTTGTGTAGGTTGTGACCCGAATCCAATTGCCAAAATACTCCTCATGATGGTGTGGAGTTTCTTCTTTTCCTCATGATGGTGTGTAGGTTGTGACCGCCAACTCGTTACGTAGCATTACTTAGGGTAAGAATAAAGGATATAAGACACAAATGTATGCGTGATATGATGTCAATCAAATACACCCACACCTAACTTTTTCTAGTCCCAAGCAAAACAATGAAAGGGAAAAATGAAAGAAAGGAAAAAACATACGAAAAATAGGGAAATCCTAACTCACTTTCGTAGGAATCATGGTTGCACTTAGCACATGGAACAAGCCATTAAACCTCCTTGTCTCCAAGGAGGAGGAGTGTTGTCTCCGGAGGGCTTTCAGCGGATATACCCACAAAATCCAAACATTGATGCATTATTCAATCTAGAAACTCGACTCGATGGACTCATTTTTGTCGATCATTGGACACAGTAATCCTTCCTGCAGACTCTATATATGTATCCAGTCCACACACCTACCTTAATGAATTATTCGTGCAACTTAATTAAAGACTTAAGTGAAGGACATGGACAACCTTAACCTCCTCAAGTGATACAAAGTGTAAAGTCCATTAAGGTTTTTATTTGCATTAGCTTTTCTTTTCTATTCTTTTCTAGTAGTTGGTGTGTAGTTCTCCCAGGGTCAGGTTTCGTGCATCATTGCCTCTGAGGACTTACACTATCACGTACACCTTTCCCCACATCTCCACATAGGGCAATCCCTACCATCCGTGTAACGGGAATTCGGTCGCTGCATCCCAAGTTAGATGACTGATTGACATCATATCATGCATATATTTGTGTCTTATTTCATTTAATTTAGCCTAAGCAATGCTATGTAATGGTGTTTATGTTTCAGGAATAAATAGGTTTAGGAAGAAGAGACTCAAAAAGGACTCAAATACAAGGAAAAGTACTAAGTTGCAAGACTTATGGACTGAGTTGAAAGAGAGAAGGACCCGAATGTAAAACAAAAAGGATTAATGAGTACATCAAGAAGTTCCAGACCTTAATGAAGAGTATTTTGGCAATTAAATCCAGACCCAACCATCAACCACCAAATCAGGTTCATCAAACACCAAGAAATCAAGCAAGAACGAAGCCAAAGAAATCCAGACCCGATCAGAAGAACATAGACCGCTGATTAGCGGTCCCAGACCGCCAATCAGTGGTCAAGATGTCTTCAAATCGCACATGCTTTGGTCGGATGTTAGATTAGGGTGTATTTAGTCCACATATGGTATGTTTTGAGTCCCATACCGGGGGATTGTCCCGGATTACCTTTTTCCATACCTATAAATAGAACTCTTCACTTTACTTTATATTCACCCATTGCTTGGTGGAATTCTCTCTACTTGGAGTAAGCCTTGAAGCAAAACTCAAGGTGGAGAAGAGTGCTACCTTCAATGTGAGTCATTTTAATAAAATAAATTTTCTTAGTTTCATTTCATATTGTCTTGTCTTTTAATTCTTGCATGCTTCTTTAGTTTGATTTCTTTTCATTTAGCTTCTTAAACATTTTTTGCTTGCTTAGTTTAATTTCATTTCAGTACAATGTTTCATTTTGTTAATGATTAGTGAGTAGTTTCATCCCCATTTGGGGGTGGAGAAATATGTGATATGATCATGTGGTGTATTAGGTGTGTGTTATCTTAATCCCTTGAGCCTTATATGATTTCCATAACCATCTAATGGGATTTCACTCTTGTGTTTGATATGCTAATGCTCTTGAATTAAGCTTAGCTTATGCTTAGATTAGTGGACCTATTTTATGGGGAATGACAATGTGAGGATATGGATGGAATTGATGAAAGAAACATGACTTGTAGTGTAGATGCTCTTGTTGTCCTTACCTTTATTAATGTCTTGTATGTTTTAATGATTGGGAAAATCTTATTTCATGTAGAGGCATAGTGGGGTTTGGTCTTTATACTTGAGTTCATTTAGCTTCATTCCAATTATTGTCTTGTATGTTTTAATGATATGATCTTATCTTTTTTCTTGTGGAGGCAAAGTTGGATTTAGTTTTATGATTTTCATACACTACATGTTGTGATGAGCATAATTAAACACACACATACACATATATTTATATTCACATTCTTTCTCTACCCCCTTTGGGGTTTAGTTTTATTGCTTATTTTCCATTTCCTTTCGCATTGTAGCGTAGTGTAGATCATAACTCATTTTCTCTCCTTTCTTTCCCACTCGCCTTCGAATAAACTAAAGTCGACACACCTCCCTGTGGATCGACCCGTATTTGCCACCGCTTCAACGCGACCGTGCACTTGCGGTTAATTAAAACATATCAATCAATGACTCAAAAATACCATGCACAAAGTCCCCTCAGACCTAATTTCTCGAGTGATAGGAGTCGTGCGAGAATATAGAACTCCTACTCACTTATTTCTTATCTACACATGAACCAAAACCCTAACACTTAATGTCTCACAACAAGAGTTAAATGGTCCTTGACTACAACAAACTTCCTTATATTAACAGACACGAATTATTTGACTCAGTAGGTTCAGGGTGGATTTCTTTAATTGTTTGAGTATTGAAATCCAATGATAACACGCCCCCGAGGGAAGACTGGGGTGCATCCTTACGACTCGATAAGACCTAAAGCCGGTATTCTAGATTTCCCAATGCATCATGTTCAAGACAAATTTGGGAGCTTTCGTTTTACTTTACCTCTCAACGGTTTTGCACATGTTAAACACACGCAAAACCCACAAAACATTTCCTTTCGCAAACACATGAAGATTTTGAAAGAAATATGAAAATTTAACGCACAATGCAAGCAAAAGAAGACAAGTCCCCCAATGATCATGGCAAACAGATATATCAATTTTAAATACAACACACTATCATGACCCTAACAATACAAACAAAAGAAAACAAAAAAACAAAATGACAAAGACTCGACTATGTACACACGTAAAACACCCCCCACACACACTTACTTCATGTATTGTCCTCAATGAATGTGAGCATGATACTACATGGATTTATGCATGAAAAAGAAAAGATCTCACCAACGTGAAGCACAAATGGAAGTTGATGGTTATATTGATGTACACAACTTGTGCGATGCTAAAGAAAGGATACAAATATGTGAAAGAAATGAGGCCCAAATACATAAGGGTTGGAGCCCACAACAATCAATGCTCACTAGGGGAGTCTTTTATTGTGTTTTTTTGAAATATAATTGTACAAAAATAAGTTCCCATCTTCATTTGTCGAAGGACATCAAATGGGAACCTCAAAAGTTGGTCAATGATCTTGGAATGGGAACATGACACCACGTGGGGCCAAAATACTCATGTGTGGCCCCCCCTCACAAAGAGCACAAGATGGAAGGAGAGGTTCATGAATTAGATGCAAAGGCATCTCCTTCAAAGGATCAAACTGAAAGAGCTTGAACCTCTCAAGTGTTTGGGATATAATGTGCAACGGAAGAAGAGTTTCTCCTGTTGCAAAATTGAAGTTATGATCGTCAATCCAAACTCTCCAACCAACAAGCTGGTGGGTCGGAACGAGGTCAACAACCTCGTTATGCATGTCCTACTTACCAGGCGAACAGAAGGTGGGTCTCTTACCCAAGGTATCCTCTAAGGAACTCCCAATACCCTCATTGGCGATGTAATTGTTTGATGTCCCATCATTTTCAAGTTGATCAGGAACAATAGTGAGAGGAAACTCTTATCAGGTCGTATGAAATTAAGGATACTAGGGAGCTCTTGCTCAACCACGGGAGAGTCCTTAAGAGGCACAACAATAAGATCATGTGGCTCAAGGGCCATGGGACAAAAAGATGAGGAACAATCCTGTGCCAACTCATAATGAAGTTGGTCCATGTTTTTGTAAATTGGAATCGAATCCTCTACCAAGTGATCGTGAATTGAAACCTCAAGTCCCTCAGACTGACAAGGAGTTTGACTTTGAAAGATTGTGCTTTGAATTTGTGGATGTGGTGGTGGTTCTATATTAGAAGATAAATCTTCATCTTGACAAGAAATGTGGTGGTGGTTCGATATCAGAAAAGATACTCTCCTCATGTTCACGTAATTTCTGCGTCATTTGACCCACTTGCGTTACCATATTTTGTATGGACTGTTGAGTGGTTTCCATGAACGTAAAGAAAGATTGTTTCAAGGAATCAGGTATGCAGTCAACTATGAGGTCCAAGTCAGAGTTTGGGAAATTATGGGGTTGGGTGTTGATGGGCTGAGAATGAGTCCAATGATTCAGAGTGGGGTGTTGGTAGAATTCTGGGTGTTCGGGAAGAGGATACTGGGGTGGAAATGATGTATAAGAATTGTCTCCCCACGAATCCATCCCTCTCGGGTTGTACGCAGATGCGTCAGGGTAACATTGAGCATTTTGGGAAAAGGTGTGCTCATACTCAGGCTCTGGGGAACATAAGGACATTCCCCAAAAACATGACCACTCAACCGCAATAGTCGCACGGTACAGCTACAGGAGCTACCGGTGCACTCATGTCATCTACCACATGCATGAAAGATGCCAAATGTTCTTGTAATGTCATAGTTTAATGACCAATATATGATCTGACGTAACTAGATGGTGGTCTAGAAGTCGGTGCCTCTCTCATATTACCCCAATCTGAAGATTGCTCAACTACACAATTAAGATGGTTCCAACCATACTGGGTGTTGTCTTACGTACCCCAGGATGCATGGATCCGGAATACCAAGGAGAATAGTCCTGGTCCCAATAATGAAATGGATGGTCTCCCATGTAACCACCCATCTCGACAAAGAACTCTCGAGTCGACCACTCTCACCACTAAGAGGCCAAGCTCGCAAAAAGTGCTTGACTCGACCTTAAAATGCTAACAAAGAGGAGGAGAATAGTGTAGGATTTCATGTTTAATTATACATATATATTTTCGAATTTTTTTATGTATAATAAGGATCAATTTTCTATAATTTATTTCATGCATGCATTAATTTGTTTCAATATCTAGTTTTAAAACTTTATTAAAACAAATATGGGCTCCGAAATTCATACCTAGAAGTTCTCTAAAACTTCTTGAAGATTCTGAGACGTTGGTGATGCTCCTCGCTGCGCCGGATGCCTCCGAGTATTCACCAAACTCTAAACAAGATCGGAGAGAGGGAAGCTAGTCTCTCAATCAAGGATAGGGTTTAGAATCCAATTACTAACCCCTCTTTAATTCTCTTGAGAAAATGATCTCTTAAGAACTAAAACTAAACTTAAGAATTAAGGGATTTTCGTGGAGAATTATGGAGAGAGAATTTTTGCACAAGAAATAATGAATTAGATTAGTTGGGTAATGAAATAAGCTTGTATTTATAAGCTCTCTCCAAATTACCTATTCATGTGCAACCCCTTGCCCATGATCTCATGCAAAATTCCATCTAACCATCCATTATTTAATAATAAATAATATTAGCCACGAATTAAATCAATTATGGACCAATTCCATGCATGATCTAATTAATTCTTAAATTAATTCTGCTGAAAACCGTCTGGACCGGTCGACCGTTTCAAGGTTCGGTCGACCTCTCAAACCTAGTTTCGGTCGATCGTTCCACAACTCGGTCGACCGTTCGTAACAGGAATTATTCCATCGCTATGTTCGGTCGACCGACCGATCATATTCGGTCGACCGTTCGAACAGATGAAAATTCCCTGTTATCGGTCGAAACACGTCCGGTCGACCGTGCCCGATCGGTCGACCGTTTACTGCTATCTAGTCGACCGTTTGAGCACTGTTCTGCAGACTTGTCAAATTTCGGTTTTACCCCTACAAAATTTGACATTTCGGGATTAGTAGTAAATTCAATTTACATATTATCCTATGTAATGATCAATCATTACACCCCATAATATTTACATCACATATGAATTTAATTTGGATTCTAATTATGCTATTAATCACAACATAATTTTGATTTTGCTTGTTCACCCCATGTGTCATATTTTCTACATGAAACCCGACACATCTTATGAACTCAAAATCCCCATTTCTTGTTTCCCAGTTTTGCGGTGTGACCTATGGGAGGATCTAAACTAAGTTGGCAGTGATATTAAGTGCTTAATATCACAAGCTATAAGTGGTATCTAGCTACACATTATAGCTCCCAATTAGTTAGATTTCTTAATTCCACTCGAACCAAAACCCGATCCAATTAGTGATGGAGTGCACCACTTGTGTCCGTCCCTTGCGTCATGATATTAAGAATACACACAAAGTAGTATTGTGTCATCTTTGTATTAGTATTCATTTCTTGATCTCTTTAAGCTAGTTATAAATATGTGACTTAACTCAAATCACATTATGCACATTATAACTTTGCTTTATCAAGGGGCCCACTAATATCATCACTCAATTAAGAGGGGCAATGATAGTCTTTTGACTAACTATCTTCTCCAACGAAAGTTATACTTAACCAACTAATGCCTTTACACTACACTCATCGATAGCTCAAGACACTAGTCTAATTAAGAACTCCTTAAGCGATCGGATATAAGTCTCATATCAAAGGACCAAGGACACAGTAAAATATTAATGACACAGAAACACATTTCTATAATATTTTACTTGTTAGGTCAATTCGGTATACAAAAGTACTATTTTCCTCTTTTGTGTACCCGTGTTGTCACTCACTTGTAGAGCTACAATGATCTATGACCAAACACGACAATCTTAACCCGGTAATTAATGTTCCATGTTAATTACCATGATTGCGAATATCTTTTGTTTTATGTAAACCAATATCTTTTAGAGCTCTACGGTTGAGGACCAAGAGCCTCTTCCTTAACACTTCTAAAAGACGAATAACATAAACAAGGAACAAAATGATTTCTCATTCAATTCATAATAATTGACATTTAAAAGTAAAACTTTTAGAACACATTCCCTTCAAATAGAACGTAGAAGTATGGGAGATGAAGATGACTCAGAGGAGATGAGAAGAATCCCTAAAGACTAGCATGGGTAATGGGTGAGGGTAGAAGCCTAGTCTAGCAAACACGGCTCAAGCAGCCTACGGTCACTATAGGTACTTACAGCTAGACGACGCTTAACTACGAGGTCACACGGCCTCAACACGCCTCACCTCCGTACGACGAAGACCACAAAGCCCAGCAAGTGAGCTAAGATCCAGAGATCTCGTCTCTCCTAATATTGACAAAGTGGGCGACGCTGATCAGGCCATGACGGTCGTGACCGAATCACTCTCCTAATGCGCCTGAGTGCTAGAGTCAATGTATACTTGCTTTTAGATGAAGACTTTACTTAAGTGTGCTTTTTGGGGCTAAGGGAGGGTTATGAAATCCCTCACCTTATCTTTATAGACTATATGTGATGTCCCTTAAAGATGTTTTGAAATCTTAGGCTAGCAAGCAACTCACCAAACAAACACTCCTAACTCTTGCTAAAATACACCTTACTAACTAATGCATATTCTAACCATGCATGAATGAGATAATGGGTGCACGTAACTTACACCAGAAATCGACAATAGTAATTTAAAGCAATTGAAAGACAATGTGCATACGAGGTCTACAAGTGATGCATGACCTAGATGGCAATTAGTCTAATCTTTTGCTTTGAGTTTTATGGTCCAAATTGTCTTAAAAGGGGGAATTGATTGATCTGGGAGCTTACTACAGGTCACAACTTGCAAAATTGAGCTCCTAGACAACTAAATTGAAGAAACAAACAACCACAACAAAAATTGGAGCCAAAGCATCTCACCGGGCCTCCAATTGGCAGTCCCAGGCTGCTGATTGGCGGTCACTTTGGTGTTTTTCTTACTCCAATTTCACCAGTGACCTCCCCTTGATCCTTAGAATCCCTGAAACAAACCAAAACTAAAAACAAAAAATTAAACCCACTCGAATCGTCCAAACCAGAGTCTGGACTGGCACCTCCACGACAACGGTGGTAAACACTTGATTAAACGTTTCAAATAACCCGAAGTTCACGACCGCGTTGAAGTAGTGACAAATACGGGTCGATCCACAGGGAGGTGTGTCGACTTCGATTAGTTCGAAGGCGAGTAGGAAACAAGATGCGAGAAAATGTGATTACACGAAACTAAGAATGAACAATCAATAAAACTAAACCCCATGGAGTGGAGGTGTGTAGGTATGTGTTTGTGAGTGGGTCTTCTTTTCAATTAAAAACAAGTCTAGTTTGTGTGTCATACATGTAGAAGCTAGTGTAGAATCTAAGTGTAGGATACACAACACTACATGGCAAACCATGAACGTGCATATCTCACATAAAGATGAGGTTGATTTTAGATTCTCAAGAATGCAATAAGTACCTAGTGTGGCCATTAGAGCATCAATCAATCCTACATACAACCTAAATCATTCATGTAAATGTGCACCAGACATGGATCCATACATAAGAAGCAATTCCCATCAAATCATTACAAGCAACACGATAAACTCTAAAGCTAGCATGAGATAAGTACCTAATGTGGACATTATCTCATCTATTACAAGTTTAAGCATGCTACAAGTATAGATCTATATCAAGCATATGAAATTGCACAAATAAAAGAACTCATCACTATCACATAGTCTACATTACCTCCACTCCATATGGGGATGGAACTACTCACTACTCATTAAGAAGATAAACAAAATTAAACTAAGCATAGAAGAATTGAAAGAGACAATATAAAACTAACTAAGAAAATTATTTTATTGACAATACTCACATTACAAGTAGAATTTTTCTCCACCTTGATTTTTTGCTCCAAGGCTTACTCTATGTAGAGAGAATATGGTAGTATACAAAGGACAAGTAAGAGTTATATTTAAAGTCATAGTAAAAGGCAATCGGGGACAATCCCCCGATGTGGGACTAATGCACTACTAAAAATAGACATAAGACACTCTAATACATGACCCGCCAAAATCTTATCGAATCCGGAGCAAAACAGAGTGCCAAGCAGCGGTCTTGGACCTCCAATTGGCGGTCTATATGGTCTGGATCCGGTCTAGATTTGGAGTGTGGTTGTTTGGCTTGATTTCTTCACTGATGCACCCTAATCGGTTGTGTAGGTTGTGTCCTGGATCCAATTGCCAAAATACTCCTCATGATGGTGTGAAGTTTCTTCATTTGCTCATGGGTCCTTTTGGTGTTACATTCGGGTCCCTGTCTCTTGCATCTCAGTCCATAAGTCTTGCAACTTAGTCTTTTTTTTGCTTTTAAGTCCTTTTTTAGTCTCTTCTTCTCAAACCTGTTTATTCCTGAAACTTAAATATAAAACTCGTTATGTAGCATTTCTTAGGCTAAGAAGAAAGGATATAAAACTAACACAAATATATGCATGATATGATGTCAATCAGAAACCAAATTGATTATCTTTAACACATGTCTCTTTCCATAGATGGTGCTTAAATTACTCTTTCCCACAAATTCATATATGAACACATGAGCTTGATACCTCTATAGTTAGTGCAATTTTGAAAATCTCCTTTATTCTTGTAAATTGGCACCAAAGTACTACTTCTCCTCTCATTTGGTATTTTCTTTTTCTTAAAGATACTACTAAAAATTTAGTTAACCACATTAAGGATATAGTCTGGTCCTAACGCCTTACCAACTTGCATCCTATTTAAGGCTTCGTTAACCTCAACTTCTGTTATCCTGTGTACAAATCGTCTTTTATATTCCTCAACTGTATCCTCCACTTCGAAAGTGTCACTGTCATTTTCTCCGTTGAACAACTTATCGAAATACCCTCTTCACCTTTCATTGATATCCTCAAACTTAACTAAAAGTTTATTATTATCATATTTAATGCATTCAACTTGATTAAGGTCTCTAGTTTTCTTCTCTTACTTTAGCCAACTTATATATTCCAACCTCTCCCTTCTTTGTTCCCAACTTTTGGTATAAGTTCTCATAAACAACTCATCTAGCCTCTCTTACTGCTTTCTTAGCGTTTTTATTACTCAACCTAACTCTTCTAAGTTAGTTTCATTTTTATCTTTAAGCCATCTCCTATAACACTCTTTCTTAGTTTTAATTGCCTGTTGTGCATCCTGATTCCACCACCATGTCTCTACCGAATCTAGTCTACCTCGTCTACTCTCCTCACAAACCTCTTTAGCCACTCTTTGAATGTAAGATGACATACCCTCCCACATACTATTAGCCTCTCCTTCAACATCCCAAGGTCCCTCTTCCATAAGCCTATCTCTAAATATAACACATCTTTCTCCTTTAAGATTTCATCACTTAATCTTCACATCTCTACACTTTTTCGTACAACACCAATACAAAAGCAAAAATCAACTACTACCAACTTATGTTGAGTTACCACACACTATCCACGTATTATCTTACAATCTAAACAATATCCTTAATCATCATTTGAGTAAGCACAAAATCAATCTAACTCCGGTATTGACCACTACAAAATGTAATTAAATGATATTCGCTTATCCTAAAGGAAGTATTTGCTACTATGAGGTCATATGCTACATTGAAATTCAGAAAATCTTCTCCTTGTTGGTTCCTAACACCATGCCAAAAACCTCCATAAATACGTTTCAAATCCTCCACGGATATGTTCAAAACCTCCACTATCTTTACCCAACATGACCGTTAAAATCTCCTCCAATACAATGTTTCTCACTACTAGGGATCCCTCTCACCATAATGTCAAGGTCCTCTCAAAATTGTTTCTTCACAGTTTCACTCAAACCTACTTGTGGGGCATAGGCGTTAATGACATTCAAAACTAGTTTTTCGATAACTAACTTAATCAAAATTATTCGATCACCTTGTCTTTTAACCTCTACTACCTCATCTCTAAGGCTCTTATCTACTAATATCCCTATCCCATTCTTGTTTCTATCTTTTCCACTATACCATAGCTTGAACCCTGTATTCTCTACCGTTTTAGCTTTTTCACCTACCCATTTGATCTCCTTAACACACAGAATATTTACTTTTCTCTTGTTGACCACATCCACTAGCTCTCTCAATTTTCCCGTTAAAGATCCAACATTCTAACTACCTAGTGTATCCTATCATCCTTAACTAGCTTCCTTACCCCTCACACCCGCTAAGGAAAGTGTGAGAACCCTAGTTCCTTGTGAACTACATTTGGGCACTGATGCAGTGTGCCACTAAGTTGGTGGCATCGCTTAACTAGCTTCCTTATTGCTCACACCCGTTAAGTATGATGCGTAGACCCTTGCTCACTTTGAACCACTACATTCGAGGCCCGATGTTGAGAGATGCTAAGAGGGTGACGCCCTAAACACGATTTTATCCTAAGTTTCATTTGCATGGGAATAGCTAGGAGTTTATGCTGGCTCACAACACCTATCACAACCCTCCTCCTTTATCCTGACTTGGGATAGGCTATGTACACACATATAGGTGGAGTTAAAGAAATATATTATGTATTTATAAAATTTAATTGCAAAGAGATATATCAAAAAAGTTGTTACTAAGGAAAAATATTTTAAGAACACCATCATAAAAATCATTAAAATAATTTTTCCCTATAATAATCTCCCAACCATACCAAACTACCTTATGAAGTAACCACTTAAAAGATTTTGTGGTAAGCTATTATCCTTTTAACAATTACTCTACTCAATCAACTATCACCGCCCCTCTCCTCTCTTTAAAACTATACCCCATCCTTAGCGAATCCTCAGGCTACGATATTCCTTGATCACTAGTTAGTATCCATGCATCACTATTGGAAAAATGGTCTACCAGGTCACCCCTAACACGTTGGATATTACCAAACCAATGTGGCAAACCTCTTACGACGTCGGATAATACCAACTCGACGTGGCAGACCCCTTACCACGTTGGCCTTAAACCTACGTGGAAGGGTTCAACAATTCATATCCTACCACGTCTGTTTCCTTGGACTGACATGGTAGGGTATCTTCAACGTCGGTGTTAAAGTTAACTGATGTGGAATAGTCCATTTCTCAAAAAAAATTAAAATAATTTATACCCCACTACGTTGGTTTTGGAGACCAACATGGTAGGGTGATTTCCACGTCGGCAATAAAGATAATCGACGTGGAAGGGACCATTTTTCAATTTCTTTTGTAAAATAATTTATACCCTACCATGTCAATTTTGTAAACCGGTGTGGTAGGGGGTCTTCCACGTTGTTTGTAATTAATCTGATGTGGAAGGGTATTCGTAAAATCAAACAAACCCCCCAACCCAGAATTCAACAGACACAAACCCTTCCTTCTTCTAACCAGAGCATTCCTCTACTCTTGCCCACTCGACATTCTTCCTGCAACACCAAAGTGATTTTTGTGTGGTTTAATCCAACGTTTTGCAAACTATTTTTCTCCTTTTCCACTTTCGTCCAAAAATTTAGTTTGGCCATACGTTATGACTATCGTTTCTCATTCTCTTCCTTACAAATTAATATGCATGTAGAATGTTATTGTTATTCATGTTAAATGTGTGAGAAATCCATGTTGAAGAGTTCCTTACAAATTAATATGCATGTGAAATCCATGTTGAAGTGTAAGAGCAAAAGAAGAGATTATGGCCAAGTAGAATGTTATTGTTATTCTTGCTTATGTCAAATGACAATGTCATATTTTCTCACAAAAAATACACGTTGCTAGGTTCCATATATTATTGATCAAATAATTCGAGTTTCAGTAGCCATAGCAAATTTACAACTAAAATTTCTTCTTGGTTGGATATTATTGTGTTGGGCACTCTTTGTTAACTAGTTAAATTGTCAATTCTAAATTAAGTTGTCATTGAGCTCCTTATATTATATACAAAATCAATGTAAGTAGAAACACATCTGCAAAATAAATGGCTTACACTTGTTGTCGTAGTCAATTTCTGATTGTTTTGTCGTGATTGCTTTTCTTTTGTCTACTTTCAGCTTAATGGCTCCTAGCAAAAAGACCCCCCCCCCCCCCCCCCCCCAAAAAAAAAAAAATTGGCAATGAAGGCCTGACATCGGTTCCTCCGCGCGGAGCAACTCTTATGTTAGAGTTGCAACCAAAAATAAAACCTGAAGGTTCATTGCCTTTGGACTTTTGATTGTGTCTTAGAGCCGATCGGAGAGAATAAAATTTATTGGCCTAGTTATTTGGGTACTCTCTCTACAACCAAGGTTGATATTAGTATTGAGATATTGTCACAAGTTGATTCTTCTCTAAAAGAAAAAAATTGGGATAATGTAACGGTATTTATTTGTTTATTAGTTTTATTTAAAATTTCCCCTCTTATTGAATCTAATTTACATTTTTTGGTTGTAGGACAAATTCATTTTTCAATCCACTAAAAGATATTAGAAGAAGTGGATTTCGTATGTTGGTAACCGGTGGGAAAAGTTTAAAACAAGGCTCACATACATGTTCATCTTTGGGGAATATAAGGATCGTGATCCTTGTGCTATTTACAATTTCATTTTGCGGACGTCATGGGCTGAGTTCAAAACAACCAGACTTTCTCTTGAATTTATGGAAATATATACTCATTTTTTAATACGTAGAATTTATTATATTTATTTTTCTAATTAATCCATTAATTTCATTTTCAGGAAATACGGCAGATTAACAAGAAACGATAATCTGGTAACAAGTTTCAGCATAGATTGTCCAGAGGTGGTTACCGCAAACTTTAGAAAAATATGATGATAGAAGAAAAAATCCCAAAAAAGAAGGTGCTATGGAAGCGGGTATGAGTGAAGAGCAAGCAAGAAATTTGTCGCCTCCATCTCCAATATCTAGAGAAGAGAAGTCGAAGAAAATGTGCATTACTTTGGAAGGAAGCTACATCAATGAGTCTGAACTAGTTGCCTCCAAGATTGTAAGTTAATTTTAATTTTTATGCTTTGTGTATGTGGTTATTAATTAATAATAAAATTTAAATTTTTTTGTATACGATGAACTTTCAATGAAAGCTTCCCAAGGAGAATTTGTTACAGAAAGAAGACATGATATAATGTCCACAGCCTTGGGTAAAGAGGAGCATCCTCGGCGGGTAGTCGAATAGGACTACACCAATATTTTGGGTCATCATCCTCACAACATCATTCCAAAGGTGACCACGTGAAATGCAACGAGAATATCCATCACCTGGTGAAGAGTTTGTATCATCACCTTGAAGTTTCCACTGATATTGCTACAAATTTAGCAACACCTCGTACTGCTTCAAGTGTACATCGTAGGGAGGTTTTCCCACAAGAAGGATTTGAGGATATGTACTTTTTGCGAATGATCTGGATATGCGACTTGTAGCATATGGGAAGGTGTACACACTGAAGTTGCATCACGGTAAACAAGTTGGATCCAAGAATTTGAAGGTGACATTGGATACATATGTCTGTGGTGATGCACTACTACCAATTTTTGAATCTGAATTTCAAATGATGGGTGAAGTTGAAGGATGGGTGTTGCAATGGCCTCGTTCATTGATTAAAATAAATGTGAATGCAAATGTATCGACTTTAATTTTAATAATTGCATAAATGGTTGATGCATAGTAATCATGTAAATATGTTCTAATAATATTGTTTTTTAATTTCATAAAGTCGTAGGTCCAACATTGAAGCAATCTGAAAATGAAATTGTATTTGACGAGAGACAATTTCCTCCGAATTGTCAAATGTTATACAATTTCATATGACATAAGGATGAAGATTCTACAGTTCAAAGTGCTATGAATAAAGCATTTGTACGGGACATGACCGACGATGGCATCAAACCTAAAGTTGTATGTCATAATAAAGGATGTCATGCAATTTTTGAGGATGGGAAAATTGTGTATAACAATCATCCAAGTTCAATTAAAGTAAGTAATTTTGTTTTTTATATATTTGATTATTAAATTAATAATCATGGTATATTGATTTTTGAATAGGCTTTTCTATGAATTGCCTTTTGGAAAAAATCGGTTATTTGTGTCCCACAATATTCTGGCATCCAGGCAATTCAAGCGATGACAGTAGACCGCAAAAGATTGCTAAGATTATGTGTGATTGCGAGAAGAAGATTTATCTAGCATCGTATTGGGAGGCGTAAGTATTTCATTATATTTTATATTACTTGTTATATTATTATTAAATGATTAATAAAGTTATTTAACATGATTGATTTTCAGTGATCATTGGATGTTGGTTGTTTTAGTTCCCGATACGAGTAGTGCATATTGGTTTGATCCTCTAGCATTAGATAAATCGAGAATTTTTTTGAAGAATAATGTTCAGTTGTAAGTTACTTTTAGTAGTTAATTTAAATTTGTTTACTAATTTTTTAGTATTGCATATTTGAGTAAAACTTTCAACCTTTTGTGTAATTTTGACAGAGTCATGGATGTATAAAAAATGATGGTTCAAAAAAGGACTCAGAATAAGCTAACAACTTGGCATACCATGAAGGCAATATTATTCATTATTAAAAAATTCTATAAAAAGCGGTATAATCTGTACTCATTTCATCATTTGGATATCATAATGAATATATTTTATTTGTAATTGTTGTAGTACCGTAGACAGGTAGAAAATTCGACATTGATACGGGGTCTACAACGTCGGTTGTCCAAGAAACCGACGTGGTAGTGATTTTGGAGAACTAGCAGGCGAACGGTTTATGTGTTCCATTCGGCTAGATTTTCTCCCCTCAGTTGTAACTTAAATTATCTTAAGTTACCGGTCGATCCATTTTCCACCGTTTGATAGATGTAGTTCGACTGTTGGCCTCTCTTGTTCGACCGATGTTTTCAAGCTCTTTCCAACACCTATATTAGTTCGACAATTTTTACCTCACGTCTCATTCGGCCGAAAATTTCAGGCACATTTTACATCAAATTTTGACGCTTCTATATATCGGTCGAAACTACGCCCAATTTGTTTAATTTTTTTGATTTTTTTGTTTTTCAGATATTTAAACCACTACCATGTTGTATATAGCTAAGAATCGATGTTGTATACCCCTTATTAATTGCGATCGACCAGTGGTACAAATAGGTCGACCGGTTTTGGGTCTCAGAAGTCCCTGTTATTTTCGGTTCGATGATGATGGGTACCGTTTGACCGATAGTTCTCAAAAACAACTTCCACGTCGGTTTCTTTGATAACCGACATAGTAGACCCCCTACCACATCCGTTGTTTATAAAACCCAACGTTGTAGGTTTTTTTTTGTTATTTTTTTTGGATGTTTGTACTTCAATAAACTCAAACCCTAGAACATTTATATACATTCCAACAAATGAAACACAGTTCATATATAATCAAACAAATGTAACATAGTTCAGTGTACTCATATGCATTCAGTATGCTCATATATCCAACATGTATCTAACATATTCAGTTTAGTATACTTATATCCAACACAGTTCAGTATACTAACTTATATATTCAGTATGTAACACAGTTCATATACAATTCATATATACCCAAATAGATATCACCCAAATGATTTTTGCGAAGCAAAGGTGAGAGGGAATCAAGTCCATGAAGGACTGAATCGAAGCGAGCTTCAGACGATCTATGATAAGCGTTGATGGAGGCTTCAATACGATCGAAGCAAGTGGATATGGAATCTTCAAATGTTGGTTTCCAAAACACAACTCACCAATTGAACGGGAGCAAGGGTCGACCAGTAGAGGAAGGCGACGGTGATGGTTAGAAGAGTGAGGGAGAAAAATTGAAAAGAAAAACATGATTTTTACTTAGACGTAGAAGAAAATGCGTCAACGGTCGACTGGAAGGGCACAGACGGTCGACCGAACGAAGATACTTGCAAACAAATTCATCGATTTCGGCGAAGGTTTGACCAGTAAATAGACCAGTCGACAAAAATGAGATGTAAAAAATGCCTAAAATTTTGGGTCGAATGAGAAGCAAGAAACTGTCGAACGAAAAGAGGGGTAAAAACTGCCTGAACTTTTCGGTCGAACGAGAGGCAAAAACGATCGAACGAAAATAGGCATTTGAATGAGCCTGAAAACATCAGTCGAACGAGAGAGGCCAACGGTCGAACAGTGCAAAATGGTTCAATCGGTAAGCGAACATAAGATACAGCTGAGTGGAGAAAAACAAGTCGAACGGAACACATATTCTCGTCGACCAATAGGAACTAGAAAAGTGAGTTTTAGCCAAAAATCACTCCCTACCATGTCAGTTTCTTGGAAAAGTCAACGTTGTAGGTTTCTTTTTTTTATTTATATATTTGATACTTGTAATTCAGACTCAGAAATACACCCCACTATCACGTCAGATTTGGTTGAAATTTGGGTCGGATTGGTACTAAATCCGACCCACATTCCAATCATATCGGACCTCCGCTTCGATCCAAACTTTCACATAAATATAGATTTAAGAGTATACTAGGGATACAAAAAAACGTCTTTGGTTTTAAATATTAGAATTTTAAAGTTCGGGGGGGGGGGGGGGGGGGGGGGGGGGGGGAATGTTACAAAACGAAAGTACATGGGTGCTAACTTTTAACTTTGAAAGTTCAGGAGTGAAAAATGATATCAAGACATAGTTCAGGAGGCCAAACTATAATTGACCCTAAAAGAAACATATGTTTCTAATCTACACACTGCATTGAAATACTACATTTTTTAGTAGTTAGTGATTTTTTTGAAACATGATTAAAACACCAACGGTACCAACATGATTTTTCAATAAGGATACGTTCAGACGCATCGCCTATATATGAAATTTCCTTTTTTGTGGAATTTTAAAATGTAGCATTTGTAAATGGCATGGTTGGTTAATTGAAGATTGAAATTTGTAAATTCCAAGTGGAAAGTTGGAAATTTCATTCCCATGCAAAAGTTGCAAAACAAAATTCCACATTTCCACCCTTTAGTTGGAATTACAAATGGTGGGTCAATTGGTTTTGTGCACCCGATTCGGAAACAAATTGGTCACGTGCACCCGTATTTCTCATAATTAGCCTGGTACACTCGGGATCTCAAATTGTTTACACCTATGCACCTCTACCGTTTATGGAGCCCACTCACTTACGGATTATGTTGGAAATTTTAGACATTATACCTTATATTTTTTACTAACAACATTTTCTGTTAGAAATTTTACGCATTACACCTTATAAATTTTGTTAATAAAATTGGTGAGAGGGAATCAAGTCCATGAAGGACTGAATCGTAACGAGCTTCAGACGATCTATGATGAGCATTGATGGAGGCTTCAATACGATCGAAGCAAGTGGATATGGAATCTTCAAATGTTGGTTTCCAAAACACAACTCACCAATTGAACGGGAGCAAGGGCCGACCAGTAGAGGAGAGGCGACGATGATGGTTAGAAGAGTGAGGGAGAAAAATTGAAAAGAAAAACATGATTTTTACTTAGACGTAGAAGAAAATGCGTCAACGGTCGACTGGAAGGGCACAGACGGTCGACCGAACGAAGATACTTGCAAACAAATTCATCGATTTCGGCGAAGGTTTGACCAGTAAATAGACCAGTCGACAAAAATGAGATGTAAAAAATGCCTAAAATTTTGGGTCGAATGAGAAGCAAGAAACTGTCGAACGAAAGGAGGGGTAAAAACTGCCTGAACTTTTCGGTCGAACGAGAGGCAAAAACGATCGAACGAAAATAGGCATTTGAATGAGCCTGAAAACATCAGTCGAACGAGAGAGGCCAACGGTCGAACAGTGCAAAATGGTTCAATCGGTAAGCGAACATAAGATACAGCTGAGTGGAGAAAAACAAGTCGAACGGAACACATATTCTCGTCGACCAATAGGAACTAGAAAAGTGAGTTTTAGCCAAAAATCACTCCCTACCATGTCGGTTTCTTGGAAAAGTCAACGTTGTAGGTTTCTTTTTTTTATTTATATATTTGATACTTGTAATTCAGACTCAGAAATACACCCCACTATCACGTCAGATTTGGTTGAAATTTGGGTCGGATTGGTACTAAATCCGACCCACATTCCAATCGTATCGGACATCCGCTTCGATCCAAACTTTCACGTAAATATAGATTTAAGAGTATACTAGGGATACAAAAAATACAAAAAAAACGTCTTTGGTTTTAAATATTAGAATTTTAAAGTTCGGGGGGGGGGGGGGGGGGGGGGGGGATGTTACAAAACGAAAGTACATGGGTGCTAACTTTTAACTTTGAAAGTTCAGGAGTGAAAAATGATATCAAGACATAGTTCAGGAGGCCAAACTATAATTGACCCTAAAAGAAACATATGTTTCTAATCTACATACTGCATTGAAATACTACATTTTTTAGTAGTTAGTGATTTTTTTGAAACATGATTAAAACACCAACGGTACCAACATGATTTTTCAATAAGGATACGTTCAGACGCATCGCCTATATATGAAATTTCCTTTTTTGTGGAATTTTAAAATGTAGCATTTGTAAATGGCATGGTTGGTTAATTGAAGATTGAAATTTGTAAATTCCAAGTGGAAAGTTGGAAATTTCATTCCCATGCAAAAGTTGCAAAACAAAATTCCACATTTCCACCCTTTAGTTGGAATTACAAATGGTGGGTCAATTGGTTTTGTGCACCCGATTCAGAAACAAATTGGTCGCGTGCACCCGTATTTCTCATAATTAGCCTGGTACACTCGGGATCTCAAATTGTTTACACCTATGCACCTCTACCGTTTATGGGGCCCACTCACTTACGGATTATGTTGGAAATTTTAGACATTATACCTTATATTTTTTACTAACAACATTTTCTGTTAGAAATTTTACGCATTACACCTTATAAATTTTGTTAATAAAATTTTCAATTAGAAACTTTTGCTAATTACACCTTATAAATTATGCTAATAATACTTTTATTAGAAAATTTGCAAATTACACCTTATAAATTTTGCTAATAACATTTCAATTAGAAAATTTTGCAAAGTACAACTTATAAATTTCTTTAATTACGATTTCGATATCCTAAATATCAATAAAAATTTAAAAAAACCAAATAAACATTACCCTCTTTCTTTCTTTTCCGTCTCCTTCTCAAATCCTCTCTCTCCTTTCCTTTCTCTCTCATCCGTCTTTCTCCCCTCTTCCTCTATCTCTTTCCTCTCTCTTCTCTTCCTCTCTCTATCTCTCTTCTCCTCTCTCTCTCTCTCTCAAACTCCTAACCCCTCTACCCATCCATGGACCCCACCCACCCTCTCTCCTCTCTCTCTCTCTCAAACCCTCTTCTCCTCGTTCATCTCTCACTCAAACCTTTTCAGTCATCTCTCTCTTTCCACCCACCCTCTCTCTCTCTCTCTCTTCCACTTCCTCAGTTCCTTCAACCGGCCCAACTCCGGAATGGCACAAACTCCCGTCAATCTCTCCAACTTCGTAAAATTCCTTAACTCAACCGGAATGGCGCCGGAGAAGTTATTCCCAGTCAAGTTGAGATGTAGGAGAGACGGAAAGTTAGTGAGGGAAGACACAAGGGCTCTGACGAAGAGGTTCTGGAGAGGTCAAGGTGGGTGAGGGAGCGGTAGTTGGTGAGGGGAGGGAGGAAGGAGTTGCGAAGTTGGAGGGGAGGGAGAGGGAGGTGAGATTGGGGAGGTTGCAAAGGTGAGGGGAGAGTGGGCCAGAGACTTAAGCATCCAGGATGGAGAGGGGGTGAGATTGGGGTGGTTGCAGAGGTGAGGAGATAGTGGAACGGAGACGGAAGCGTCTAGGAGGGAGAGGGAGGTGACAGAGAGGGAAGGGGAGCAAGTCGTTCCATGTGCATGGGGTTTGGGAGTGTGGGGTCTACGTGGAGAGGGTCAGGGTTGGGAGGAGGAAGGACTTGAAGTGGAGGAGGTAGAGGCCTTCTTGGGTTAGGAAGAGGATGGTCGGGAGGAGGAGGAGAGAGAGAAATTAAGGGGGAGAAAAAGGATGAGAGAGAAAGAAAATGAGAGAGGATTTGAGAAGAGAAAAAGAGATGAGAGAGAGTAATGTTTGTTTGTTTGTTTTTTATTTTAATTTTTTATTGATATAATGAAGGGCAGTGCGGCCGCACCGATCACGACCGCACTGCCCTTCATCTCCTCGCCTCCATGACCTGTACTGCAGTCCCCGTCGATGGTTGCCTACTCCTCGTCTTCCACCTCTGCTGAGGCCCTCCTTGTCGGGAGGTTCATGCATGGGCTGAGGGTGAAAATCGGGTTGGTTATCAAATCCCTTGTTTTCTTCGTCGTTGGTGTTTATGTATGTCGGGTTTTGGTTTCGATGGAACAGAGGAGAGGGATGCCATGCTTTGAACTACGATGTTGTCTCACTACACATGGGTCAAGGAGGTTGAGATGGTTGTGGAGGAGTTTAAAATGATGGAATACTTGTAAATGTTGTGATTTTAAAATGACAAAAGACGAATCCAGACAGACCAGAGATGGGGACATGAACATGTCTTCTCCTTCTTGTTCATGGTCTCCAACTACTACCACCACCACCACTAATGGTAATGGTAATGTCATGCTCAATGGGAGTAGTGGTTCTTTGCCTGGGGTAGTGGATTACAATTGATGGAATCAGTTCGAGAAGTAGTGAACTCTTCAGCATTAAGACGGACCCTAATAAAATATTCAATAACTTCAAGGATGTGATTTAAGTACTATGACTTTGTGGTAGGATATAATATATTGGACCACCGTGGTTTTTTTAACTTCTTAACTTTTCGACAAAATCTAATGCGTAAAACTATTTTCAGATATTATATCAAGAACGCCATTGGCTTCAGTTTCTTATTAATCTTCGAAGCTTGTTTTACATATTGTTACATTCCAAATAGTTAGTTACGTATTGTTGGTCAATAATAAACCACTATACTACGTACCTCAATAATTAGCATTTGAAAATGGGTTTTCATATTTCATATTCTGACTTATTGTAGAGTATGATCGATGGACGTCATGGATCGCTCTAACCTAACTACATGCGCTCCCACACCCCCATAACTTGCTCTTAGGGTGTCTAAATCCGCAAAATGATTCTAATGTATGTTGCAATTAGTATTGTGGAATTAACTTAAAGGTACACCAAATTAAGGTTGAAATGTCGTCGTATTCTTAAACAAGCGCAGATACGAGAAAAGATTAAACATCTAATCATTTTTACACTTTCATATGTATATCTAGATTAGAACTATGCGACAAGCACTGCTGGAAAAATAGACTATAATGTTGAGATTTTACGTCAAATTTTTAAAAAAACTCGACGTGAATTGACCTTATCACGTTGGTTTTTGAAACACCGACATGAAATACTAGTATATCACATCGATTTTACAAAAATAGACGTGAAAAGGAATTTCTCACGTTGGATTTTAAAAACTGAGATGATATATTCAAGAAATCACGTCGGTTTTTAAAATACCGATGTCATACATTCAAGAAATCACGTCTTTTGTAAAAAAAACCAACGTGTTTTCCTTTTTTTTAAATAATCAGTTAACCCTAGCTGACATCTACTTCTCACTCCCATCTCAAAACAACACAAATCCACGTTCTCCCCCGCAACTCCACCCAATCTGCCCCCCGTGCGACCACGCCTACCGAATTATGTGGGCTTTGACATATTTTTTTGTTATTGTTTGCTATAGATTTTGGTTAGATTTGTGGGATTTGTGAGTGTTTCAGTCGATTCAGGTTTGGTTGAGTTCTAGAGGTGTTTGTGATGTGAAATGGAGTTTGATTTTGCTGGAGAATAGGTCTAGAGGTCTTTCTCGTCTTCTCTATCTTCAATCCGTTTATTTTCAGGTAAATTTTTAGAAGTTTTTTGTGAATTTTGGTTTCAGATCGATTTCATCTTCGCTCTCGATTGTTCGATCGAATCTTAATCTGCGAAATTAGGATTTGTTTGGTATATTTGATCGTAGTTAATGTTAGGGTTTGTTGTTCTTTTGATGTGATAGAGATCCAAATAATGTTTCCAGAAATATGGGTTTAGATTGGAATTCCGCTTTCTGAAGTTCAGCTATTAGGTTAGAATTGGGGCGTGAATTATATCGTAGACTTCTAAATT
The DNA here is from genome assembly GCA_963682175.1 of Triglochin maritima. Classification (NCBI taxonomy): domain Eukaryota; kingdom Viridiplantae; phylum Streptophyta; class Magnoliopsida; order Alismatales; family Juncaginaceae; genus Triglochin; species Triglochin maritima. Next base: position 36,744,959 of record OY821781.1, read on the forward strand.
GGTGAAAAAATTCAGGTTTTTTGGTATTCATTTGATGACACTAATTTGATATTTGAATGATGCTTAAGAAATTTAAAGAATTGTTTTAAGTGTCTTTAAGAAATTATTTTCAAGTATTGAAACAAATACAATTGTGAGTTGTAGGGGTTTTTGGAGTATCAGAATCTATCTTCCTGGATGGTTGTCCATCAAGAATCCAATTAGATAATCTGATTTTCCAAAATCCATTTAGATCTCAAAATCAGTTCTCAAACGTACTCTAGCGTTAGTACTAAGATCTGAGTTTTTAGATACTAATTGTAAACCAAATTTGATTTTAGATAAAAAAATGATTATCAATCAAATGGACCCTTACCGTCTAATAACTTTATGTTGGACCATTTTAGTAGACTATATTGTGTATCTTCTTGTGGTTCTGCTTAGCAATCTGATATTCTTTGCTGCAGGTGTTAGGTACTTAGCTTTACAGTAATACAAATGGCTTTTTCTGTTGAATCTCAATTCCTTCTGTAGCCTCGGCTCCCAATAGACAGTAAGCATTATGTTCTCTGTCTTACTCTAAATGGCCATAACATTTTCAGTTTTCATCTCATAATTGGGTTTTATGAAGATGCTGGGGGTATGCACGCCGAGGGTTCCATGCCAAGCTAAGCGAGCACGAGAAAGATCTAGGTATTGAATTAGGCTTGTCCCATCTTGTTGCTGCGCATCTTTTGATTATGTTGTCAAATTTGAGGGGTCATATCCTTGATTTTATTTTCTCCTTGTCACTTAGGATGGATTGTCTTGTAACATTGTAGTTGGTTAATGATAATAAGATCTACATAAACATAAAGAAATTAGAGTTTTGGTCAAAACAAAACATTTTCTTCGCCAAACATGTTGCACCATATCTGATAATGGTTTCATGCAAATAATTCTTCCAAAGACCAGGTTCTAGAAACATGTCTTTCTTTTGTCGAAATACAATAGTAAAACTTGGACTCATTGTTGTGCTGGCTGTGACAAGCTTCCTACATCATGGGACATATGTTAAAATTTACAAATTAAACATAGCCTTCAAGATTCAATGGACCACTTGATTTCCGATAACAAAAAAGGATTTTTTTTGTTATAGCATGACTTTTTACTTTGGTTATCCAAAAACCGACGTGATAAGGAGGACATATCTCGTCGGTTTTCCGAAGAACCGATGTAGTGTGACTACGTTTTTACGTCGGTTTTTAGATAACTGACGTAAAAAGTCTTGCATATCACGTCGGTTTTTGAACCGACGTGATATCTTCTTTCCTATTACGTCTCCCAATTACAACGTCAGTATATTTGAACAGTAAATCCGACGTGATATGGTCAAAAAAACCGACGTGAAAATCTTTTTTTCCAGCAGTGAAGAAATAAAGATGTTTAGACCTACACATATTGGTTTAATATATCCAACAAATAAGATCATGTAGCGGAAACTTGAAATTTCAATATTATTAGGCATATAATTATTCATCTTACAAAACTCATTCCTATCATTACACATGACATGGTATCAGCCTAGACAAAAATCAATATCATCAATATTGACGCCCTAACAACTTCCATTAACTTAAATATCCCTTAGGTGACAAACCTATTTTCAGTTCGGCAATTCACAGACGTAGTTTCCAAATCATTAGGAAGAAGAACTGATAGATCACAAAAGACATGCAACAAATTGTTTTGCCAATCAATGTGAATTATATCTAGCAAACACGTAACCGTAACATCCATATCAAGATGACATATGATATCCAAATTTGAAGCCTAATAACACATACTTCTACTAATCTAAACTGAAAATATCACTCAAATCTTTCCTAACACAAAAGATTTCTATGAATCTCAATCAGTTATACTACTCGGACCTGCCAAAAGTTACCTTCACCACGAACCACCACCAGTTCTAGCATAAGGAAAAGCTCCATCTCCATCAAGATTGTTGGTCAGCAACACAAACAAATAAACCTATAGGAACCATAAAATCATGGTGCGAAAATCCATCAGAGGTTGTGGGTTTGTGATGAGAATTTTATTTATACCGCAAGTGCACGGTGTCAATGAAGACGTGGCAAATACGGGTCGAACACAAGGAGGGAGAGATTTGTTATTAGTGTGATTTCGATTGGGGGAAAGAAGGAGAGAAGAATAAATTGGGTTTTTGAGATTTTTGGTTTTTTATTATCTAAAGCAAGAAACAAGAACAAATAAAACTAAAACAAGAACAAAGATGGTGAATTCCGTTGGGTGGAGGTTTAGATATCGGGTTTAGATTAGAGAATTCTGAAACTTATAATAAATCATATTAGTTATAAAGCATTACATGATAAATGATTTAACATAAACTCAAGTAATCAAAACATACTAATACGAAATTAAAATAATAACATCTTCTCTTCTCATCACCCTAAATCCGTCACCCCCACCCTTTGGAAAGAGTTAGAAACTCATAGATGGAGGGAGGGAGAAGGGGTCCTAGAGAAACTAAGAAAAGAAAATTAAAAACATAAAATAAAAGAAACAGAATTTTATTGCTAAATTATGGAACAAAAGGAAGAACTCCTCACAACATCGTTCTCGGGGCTATTTATAGCCGATACAAGGTACCTAAGCATGAAATAAGAAAGTACACGCGTCAACACGCAACCGGTAAAATTTTTAGAGCATTAACCTAATTTGGTGCGGCGGATTCGCCGCAATTTGCTCTTGAGGTGCGGCGGAATCGCTACCTTTTTGGCTCAGAATCGACCCGGATTTTTCCTGTGTGTTTATGGTATGATTTCAATGTCATTTGCGCGTCTGGATTGATTCTTGCATATCTTTGGAGATCCGAATTAATTTCTTCATATATTTGGAGATCCACATTGATTTTTCTTTATATTTTCTCCATAATAATAAAAGCTACTCGTGATTTGCAATTAGGTCCTTCACTTTTTGCAATTAAGTCCCCGGCTACTTTTGTGCTTAAGTCCTTGTTCTTTTCGTAATTAGGTCTTGAATGCTTTTATGCTTGGATACATTTCCATTTGAAGCCCGATAAACTTGAACTTGGTCTTTATGATAGAAACGAGTCTTTTGTACGCGTTTATGCTCGGGATGTAGGTAAATTGCAATCAGGTCCCTGTATTCTGTAAATAAGACTAAACACATACCTTAGTAGCATTTATTGATGTAAAAGTAATCTAAATGAAAGACATATGATGCAATGTATGCAATGCATCAAATACCCCCACACCTAGATTTTGTTAGTCCCTAGCAAAACAGAATATAAGAAAAAATAAAAACAGGGAAATCCTAACTCACTTTCGTAGGAATCACGGTTGCACTTAGCATGTGCAACAAGCCGTTAAACCTCCTTGTTGCCAAGGGGGAGGAGTGTTGTCTCCTGAGGGTTTTCAGCGGATATACCCACAAAATCCTAAATCAACGTTTCATTAATAGTTCTCAATATCCCTACCTCAACCTTATACATCTCACTAAGAATTTTTGCATGCTCATTATATGAATCTAACTCATTAAAAATATGACTTGGTCTTTGTTCCTCCAACATTCACACCACTAACCCTTCTACACATGTTTATCACTTGAATTATTTTGCACGCCTCCTCTGGTGGTGAAGTATCATTCAGATCAACCATGGCATGGATCATTCTTTTAGCTTTGGGCCTTGAGTATTATTATTATTTTTTTCTTTTCTTCCGTGATTCAACACATTTGCTTTTTGACACTTTTACCCTTTTGCATTCGTGTAGCGAGTTTGGTCGATAATCCCGAGCTGGTAGACTCAAGTTACCGGGTTTCAAGATACCCCTACGGACCAGTGACTCAAAGGCTTGGGCTTTTGTAATCATTTTGCAAAATGTGTTTTCTTCACTTTATTCCTTTATTTTTATTTTTATTTTCCTCAAGGCTTAATTGCTATTAAAAGTCCACACTTCCCGGTATATTTTCCTCAACCTCTGCTTTTTATCAACCACTTCAAAGATTTGATTCATCCAATTTAAGTGCATACATGTCTTCAAGGGCAATGGGTTATTTCTTTGGAACTTAGATTTATGTCGCGATTTCTACAAGCAGAACTATATAATAAGGAACAAAAACTCAATGCAATTTGTACACGGGTTTTAGCAGTTCAATCTTAAGCTATGTCATGAAACATTGATGATTTTTTTTTCAAGAAATAAAAGACAGATCTATAGATAAATATATGCATAAACACCCCCCCACACCTAAATCATGCATTGTCCTCAATGAATGTGAGCAAGATACTACATGGATTTATGCATAAAAAAGGAAAGATCTCACCAACGTGAAGTACAAAGGAAAGTTCATGGCTCTGTTGATGGACAAAAACCCGAATTCCCTCAAAAACCTGTGAGATACTAAAGAAGGGATAAATACAACAAATGATTTTTTATTTATTTATTTATTATATATATAACTATGTACAAACATAAGTTCCCATCTTCATTTGTCAAGAGACATCAAATGGAAACTTCAAGAGTGGGTCAGTGCACCTGAAAAGGAAACATGACACCACGTGGGGCCAGAAAATGCATGTGTGGGCCGCCTTCACAAAAAGCGCTAGATGAATTGAGAGGTTCATGAATTGGACGCAAAGGCGTCTCATTCAAAGGATCAAACTGAAAGAGCTTGAACCTCTCGAGAGTTTGGGAATTAAGGGGCAACGGAAGAGGAGTTTCTCTCGTTGCGGTGTTGAAGTTATGATCATCAATCCAAACTCTCCAACCAACTGGCTGGTGTGTCGGAACGAGGTCAAGAACCTTGTTAGGCATGTCCGACACACCAGGCGAACAAAAAGTGGGTCTCATACCCAAGGTATCTTCTAAGGTACTTCTAATACCCTCATGAGCTATGTGGTTGTTTGATGTTCCATCATTTCCAAGATGATCAGGAACAATGGTGAGAGGCAGACTCTCACCAGGTTGTTTGAAATTGAGGGTGCTAGGGAGCTCTTGCTCCACCAGAGCTGAGTCCTTAAGAGATGCAACATGAAGATCATGTGGCTCAAGGGCCACAGGACAAGAAGATATGACACAATCCTGTGCCGACTCATAATGAAATTGGTCCATGTTTTCTCAATATAAATCGAATCCTCCACTAAGTGATCGTGAATTGAAATCCCAAGTCCCTCAGACCGACTAGGAATTTGACTTTGAAAGATTGTGCTTTGAATTTGTGTATGTGGTGGTGGTTCGATACTAAAAGATGAGTCCTCATGTTGACACGAAAAGTTACTTTCCTCACTTAATTCCTGCGACATCTGACTCAATTGCAGTACCATATTGTCTACGGACTGTTGAGTAGTTGTCATGAACGTATGGAAAGCTTGTTCCAAGGTATCAGGTATGTGGTCAACTATGAGGTTCGAGTCAGAACTCGGGACATTTTTAGGTTGGGTGTTGGTAGACTGAAGATAAGTCCAATGATTTGAAGTGGGTTGTTGGTAGAGTTCTGAGTATTCGGGAGAAGGATATTGGGGCGAAAATGACGAATAAGAATTTGGATATGAATTGTTTCCCCACGAATCCATCACTCTTAGGTTATATGCGGAAGTGTAACAGTCATATCGAGCATTCTGGGAAAATGTATGTTCATACTCAGGCTCTGGGGAAACATAAGGACATTCCCTGATAACATGACCACTCAACCCGCAACAGTCGCACGGTACGGCTACTGGAGCCACCGGTGCACTCATGTTGTCAGCCCAACGCATGAAGGAGGCAAAAGTTTGTTGTAATGTGTCAATTCGTTGACCAGCATATGATCCAACATAACTAGATTGTGGTCTAGCAGTCGGTGCCTCTCTCATGTTACCCCAATATGAAGATTGCTCAGTTATACAATTAGGATTGTCCCAACCATATGGGGTGTTAGTCTGAGCCACCCCAGCCTGCATGGCTTTAGAATACCAGGAAGCATTGTCCTAGTCCCAACAATGATATGGATGGTTGCTCATGTAACCATCCATCAAAACACTCTTGAGTCAAGTACTCTTACCCTTAGGAGGCTAAGCAAGCACAAGTTCTCGACTCGACCCTAAAATGCTAATAGAGAATGTAAAGGGGAGGAGACTAGAACATATAAGTAGGTGAGAAGAAGATGACTCAGAAGAGAAGGGAAACTTAACTCTAAAGATAGAAAAGAAGGTCGGTCAGAGGTTTCCCAAACAAGCACGGTTCAAACAATCCTAGACCTAGTGTCACTTAGATCTAGACGACTCCTAACTGGTTGAGTCGAATTGATTTGCTTGATTCACCTCCCTCACTAATCAAACCAACTTGGCCAGGCCGTGTATAGCTAGTGGGGGCGCTTCCGACAGAGTCGGTGCCAATTAGACAACCACTTCGCTTGGAAGACTTTCGTCAACACAAAAACACTTTCTAGACACCAAATTAAATTCGATCGGCTTCAGGTCATAGCAAGTCAAACCAATTCTTCTCCTTAATTGAGTCTGAGTCCTTAAGGGTCAATGTCTAATTGATTTTAATTTAAGGCTTAGGTGACACTTTAGGATTGTGATTTGTGGGCCACGGAAGGGTGATGAAATCCCCACCGTATCTTTGCCTACGGAGTTGCCCTTAAGATAGTTTAACTTAGATCTAGCAAAGATAGTCAAACAATGGTCTTTAGAGGGGGCAATTGCAAGGTTATATGCAACTAGATTATATGCTTAAATACAATCGATGAAAACCACGATACGTACCTTGACTCCAGCACTCTTCAACAGAAATTGATTTGCAAGAATTTAGCAAGAATAATGCATACAAAACACTAGATGATGCATACACTAAGGCCTTTCTAATTTTGCCAATTTTAGGTCAGAGCTGAATTATTGTCAATTATGGAATTTTTGCCCTAACACGTGCAATTCTAATAAAAGGAAATTTTCTGAAAATAGAAATTACGAGGAAAAGAGGCAACAAAGGTTACCTACGCAATGCTCAGTCGGGTTCACCGCCCTCTCTCGAAATTTCAGTAGCTTCACGCGTCCACCCAAAGATAAGTCGCGTCCCAGAAAAATTTGAAGCCCAGATGCTTCAAATATGCGGCGATTCCGCCGCAAATTGTTCTTGGTATGCGGCGATTCCGCCGCTCGTTAAGCTCAGAATGTGCCCGGATTTCGCCGTGCACTCTGTTGTCTCCTGAAACACAAATCCAATTATTTAGATCGCGCACAAGATAAACAGGATAAAATCGAAATCAACAAAAAACAAAATCTGCGTCGCCTCCCCGGCAACGGCGCCAAAAACTTGATGAGAATTTTATTTATACCGCAAGTGCACGGTGTCAATGAAGACGTGGCAAATACGGGTCGAACACAAGGAGGGAGAGATTTGTTATTAGTGTGATTTCGATTGGGGGAAAGAAGGAGAGAAGAATAAATTGGGTTTTTGAGATTTTTGGTTTTTTATTATCTAAAGCAAGAAACAAGAACAAATAAAACTAAAACAAGAACAAAGATGGTGAATTCCGTTGGGTGGAGGTTTAGATATCGGGTTTAGATTAGAGAATTCTGAAACTTATAATAAATCATATTAGTTATAAAGCATTACATGATAAATGATTTAACATAAACTCAAGTAATCAAAACATACTAATACGAAATTAAAATAATAACATCTTCTCTTCTCATCACCCTAAATCCGTCACCCCCACCCTTTGGAAAGAGTTAGAAACTCATAGATGGAGGGAGGGAGAAGGGGTCCTAGAGAAACTAAGAAAAGAAAATTAAAAACATAAAATAAAAGAAACAGAATTTTATTGCTAAATTATGGAACAAAAGGAAGAACTCCTCACAACATCGTTCTCGGGGCTATTTATAGCCGATACAAGGTACCTAAGCATGAAATAAGAAAGTACACGCGTCAACACGCAACCGGTAAAATTTTTAGAGCATTAACCTAATTTGGTGCGGCGGATTCGCCGCAATTTGCTCTTGAGGTGCGGCGGAATCGCCACCTTTTTGGCTCAGAATCGACCCGGATTTTTCCTGTGTGTTTATGGTATGATTTCAATGTCATTTGCGCGTCTGGATTGATTCTTGCATATCTTTGGAGATCCGAATTAATTTCTTCATATATTTGGAGATCCACATTGATTTTTCTTTATATTTTCTCCATAATAATAAAAGCTACTCGTGATTTGCAATTAGGTCCTTCACTTTTTGCAATTAAGTCCCCGGCTACTTTTGTGCTTAAGTCCTTGTTCTTTTCGTAATTAGGTCTTGAATGCTTTTATGCTTGGATACATTTCCATTTGAAGCCCGATAAACTTGAACTTGGTCTTTATGATAGAAACGAGTCTTTTGTACGCGTTTATGCTCGGGATGTAGGTAAATTGCAATCAGGTCCCTGTATTCTGTAAATAAGACTAAACACATACCTTAGTAGCATTTATTGATGTAAAAGTAATCTAAATGAAAGACATATGATGCAATGTATGCAATGCATCAGTTTGCAATGCCATTTTCACTGTAACGCACTACTAGAAAGTTCGAGTACCACGTCGATCATAGAATACAGACATTACTAAACTGATGTGGAAGGATCCATTTTCCAACATCCTACCACGTTAGTCTTAGAATTTGACGTGGAAGGGGGTCTTCCACGTCGGCGTTTACACAAACTAACGTGAAAGGGTTCATTAATGTTTTTTTAAATAATTCATACCCTATCACGTCGGCCCAGTCGACCGACGTGGTAAGGCACCATATCACATCGGCTAATAACTAATCCAACGTGGTAGTGTAATCCTATCACATCAGTGAATAACTAATCCGACATTGTAGGGTTTTCATATTCTCAAACCCATGATTCGAGAAACACAAAACTCTTCGTCTTGCCGACCAGAGCATTCATCTTCCCTTACTTGCGTGACCTATCCTTACTTTCCGAGCATTCCTATTCCCTTACTTCCCTCGAGCGACCTCTCCCTCCACCAATGCCAAAGTGTAAGTCTTCGACAACAACATTTCTTTGTTTATTGCTTTTCTTTGGTAGAGTCTTTTTGCAATATTTCTTTTGTTGGTTGGTTGGAAAATATTTGTTTACTCAAAAACTTCTTGCATGTCAAGTTATGTGGCTATAAACATACATATGGAAATGCATTATGAGTTTTGTATTTTTCATTTATGTCTTCCACGTCGGTGTTCAATTTATCTGACGTTGTAGGGGGTCTCCCACATGGGTGTTAAATTTATCCGACCTTGTAGAGGGTCTAAAATGTCGGTGCATCATTTATCCGACGTGGTAGGGTATTCTAACAAACACCCACCCCAGAATTCTGATTGGTTTTGTAGAATTCTGATTGGTTTTGTATGAATTCTGATTGGTTTTGTATGAGATTCATTCTGCCAAAAAAACCATATTCAAAATGGCTCCAACCTTGGATCAAGAACTCATTCCAAAAGTTTTTTTGTCTTCTTTCAGGTTAATGACTCCCAACAAGAAAAACCACCCCCAAAATGGCGATGAAGCCTCGACTTTGGTTCCTCCACGGGGAGCAACTCTTATGTTAGAGTTTCAACAAAAAGTAAAATGTGAAGGTCCATTGCCTTTGGACTTTGATCGTCTCTTAGAGCCGATGGGAGAGAATAATTTTTATTGGCCTAGTTATTTGGGTATTTTCACTAGAACCAAGGTTGATAGTTGTATTGAAAATTGGTCACAAGTTGATTCTTCTCTAAAAGAACAAATTTGGGAGGATATAAGGGTATGTATTTGCTTATTAGTTCTATTTAAAATTTCTTCTCTTATTGATTCTAATTTTCAAGTACTTTCTCAAAATTTGAAGCCTAATAGCACATACTTCTACTAATCTAAACTAAAAATATCACTCAAATCTTGCCTAACACAACAGATTTCTACGAATCGCAATCAATTATACTACTAGGACCTGCCAGAAATTACCTTCACCACGAACCACCACCAGTTCTACCAAAAGGGAAAAGCTCCATCTCCACCAAGGTTGTTGGTCAGCAACTTCTGCAACTGGTTCATGAACATATGTTGCAGCTTGTCGGTACAATCAAATAAACCTATAAGAACTATAATCATGGTGCGAAAATCCATCAGAGGCAATGGGTTTGCAATGCCATTTCACCGTAATGCTTCTTGAGGACGAGGAATGCAACCACAAAAGGTAATAGCTCTAAGAGAGCAATGCAGACAAGCCCACCAATTGTGTTTTTCAACGTGCCCATAAACGACATCTTTGGAATGTGAGTGAGAGGAGAGAAAGTAGAGAAAGGGAAGAGAAAGAATTATGGCAAGACAGTAGCAAATTGATGGTATATAACACTGCGAGAGATGGGGGGTTAAACTTGTTAGTTTTTTAAGTTAGTTAGGCGTTGTTAGTTGAGAGGTTTGAAACATAACGACAACATTATTCTCCGAATTTAAAATTTAGATGTTTTCGAATTTCATCAATTTAATTTTCATATTTCACATGTTCCCACGTATGCACATTATAGAAGAGATTAAGGAAAATATTACCACACGTGCTTTTCAATAACTATTCTCACGAATAAATATTTTTGATCGAGATATAAAAAATAACTTATTACAAAGTAACCAAATTCTTTTCAATATATTGGAATAATAGTTAAATACCTCTTCTTGTGTCTTCAATATATTGACATCATATCATGCATATATTTGTGTCTTATATCCTTTATTCTTAGCCAAAGCAATGCTACGTAACACGTTTTATGTTTAAGTTTCAGGAATAAACAGGTTTAAGAAGAAGAGACTATAAAAGGACTTAAAAGCAAGAAAAAGGACTAAGTTACAAGACTTATGGATTGAGATGCCATAGAGAGGGACCCGAATGTAAACCAAAAGGACCAATGATAAATGAGTAAACTCCACACCATCATGAGGTGTATTTTAGCAATTGGATTCGAGTCGCAACATACACGACCGATTAGAATGCATCAGACAGGAAGAAATCAAGCCACACACCTACACTCCAAAACCTGACCCAATCCAGACCATATAGACCGCCAATTGACGGTCTATTTTAGTTCAGATCCGATAAGACTTTGGTGGGTCATGTGTTAGAGTGTTTTATGTCAATTTTTAGTAGTGTATTAGTGTCGTACTGGGGGATTGTCTCGGATTACCTTTTTCCATGCCTATAAATAGAACACTTCCTCTCCTTTTATATTTGCCTATTGCTTGGTGGCATTCTCTCTACTTGGAGTAAGCCTTGGAGCAAAAACTCAAGGTGGAGAAGAATTCTACTTGTAATCTGAGTCATGTAAATAAAATATTTTTTCTTAATTAGTTTTATATTGTCTCTTTTTGCATGTTGAGTTTAATTTCGTTTTGTTTTCCTTTCTTAATGATTAGTAAGTAGGTCCATCCCCATTTGGGGTGGAGGTAATGCAAAAAATGTGATGTTTGTGGGTTCTTTTATGTGTCCTTTCATATGCTTAATATATATCTATACTTGTAGCATGATTAAACTTGTATTAGATGAGATAATGTCCACACTAGGTACTTATATCATGCTAGCTTTAGAGTTTATCTTGTTGCTTATTATGATTTGATGGGAATGACTTGTTATGTATAGATCCATGTTTGGTGAACATTTACATGAATGATTCAGGTTGTATGTAGGTTTGATTGATGCTCTAATGGCCACACTAGGTACTTATTGCATGCCTAAGAATCTAAAATCAAACTCAACTTTATGTGAGATATGCATGTACATGGTTTGTCCTGTAGTGTTGTGTATCCTACATTTAGATTCTACACTAGCTTCTACTTTTATGCCACACAAACTACACTTGTTCCTAATTGAAAAGAAGAACCACTCACACACACATACCTACACAACTCCACTCCATGAGGTTTAGTTTTATTGTTTGTCATTCTTAGTTTAGTGTAGTGTAATCACATTTCTCCACCTTGTCTCCCAGTCGCCTTCAAACTATCCAAAGTCGACACACATCCCTTTGGATCGACCCGTATTTGCCACTGCTTCAACGCGGTCGTGCACTTGCGGTTTATTATAACTGATTCAATCAAGTTTTTGGCGCCGTTGCCGCGGAGGTGTTCTGTCCAGACTTTGGTTTGGACAATTCGAGTGGTTTTAATCCTTTTTTGTAGTTTTAGTTTGTTTCAGGAGGCTTCAAAGATCAAGAGACGTCACTAGGAGAAGCCGGGAGGTGAACATGACTAAACGGACCGCCAATCAGCGGTTGTGGACCGCGAATTGGCGGCCTGGTGAGCTCCAAATTCCCTCTTATTTTTTCTGGTGGTTTCTATATTCACTAGGTCATCTGGGGCTCAATTTGGAATGTTTTGACTTGTTGTTTGCTCCCAGATTAACAATCAAGGTCCTTTAATCAACTTGGACCTTAAAACTCAAAGTAAAAGAGTAGATTGATTTCCATCTAGGTCATGCATCATTTGTAGACCTTGCACGCACTCGTATTTCTTTTCTTTACATTCTTGTTGTTGATTGCTGGCGTGAGGTGCACGCACCCATTCTCTCATTCATGCATGGTTAAAGCATACATTAGTTAGTAAGGTGCATCGGGACAAGAGTGAGGTGAGCGTTTGTTTGGAGAGTTGATTGCTAGATTAAGACTCCAAACGCTACTAAGGAGGGGTTGTCCTAAACAAGATAAGGTGGGGGATTTCATCACCCTTTCCTTTGCTTCAAAAAATATTCTTAATAAAAGCCTTAATTCTAAAAGCAAGTACACATTGGACCTAAGGATTTCGGACACACTTGGAGAGTGATCAAGTTGAGACATGACCTGATCGGCGTCGCCTGCCTTGTCAATAGTAGGAGGTATTGGATCTTCGGATCTGGTATCACTTGTTGGCCATTGTGGTCTTCGTTGTAGGGAGGTGAGGCGTGTCGAGACTAGTGGTCTCCAAGTTAGGCGTCGTCTAGCCTAAGAACCTATAGCCATAAGTTGTTTGAGTCGTGCTTGCTTGATTAGGCTTCTACCTTCTCCCACTAACCATGTTAGTTTTTAGTGATTCTTATCTTCTCCTCTGAGTCATCTTTTTCTCACATACTTATACGTTCTAGTCTCCTCCCCTTTACACTCTCTGTTAGCGTTTTAGGGTCAAGTCGAGCACTTTTTTGCGAGCTTGGCCTCGTGGTGGTGAGAGTGGTCGACTCGAGAGTTTTTTTGTTGAGATGGATGGTTACAAGGGCGACCATCCATATCATTGTTGGGACCATGACAATTCTCCCTGGTATTCTAGACCCATGCAACCTGGGGTGGCTTAGATAAACACCCTGTATGGTTGGGACAATCTTAATTGTGTGACTGAGCAATCTTCATATTGGGGTAATATGAGAGAGACACCGACTACTAGACCACCATCAAGTTACGTCGGATCATATGTTGGTCATCAAACTGAAACATTGCAAGAACTTTTGGCCTCTTTCATGCATGTGGTAGATGACAGGAGTGCACCGGTGACTCCCGTAGCCGTACCGTGTGACTGTTGTGGGTTGAGTGGTCATGTTATATGGGAATATCCTTATGTTCCCCCAGATCCTGAGTATGAGCATACATTTTCCTAAAATGTTCAATATAACTATTACACATCCGCGTACAACCCAAGAGGATTGGATTTGTGGGGAGACAATTCTTATTCAAATTCTTATACATTATTTTCACCCCAGTATCCTCCTCGTGAATACCCAGAATTCTACCAGTACCCCACTCCGAATCATTGGACTCATTCTCAGCCCATCAACACCGAACCCCGAAATTTCTCAAGCTCTGACATAGCCTCATAGTTGACCGCATACCTAATTCCTTGAAACAAACTTTCTTTACGTTCATGAAAACCACTCAATAGTCCATGAAAAATATGGAAATGCAAGTGAGTCAAATGACGCAGCAATTACGTGAACGTGAGGAAGGTAACTTTTCTTGTAAACATGAGGATTTATCTTCTGATATCAAACCACCACCACATACACAAAGTCAAAGCACAGCCTTTCAAAGTCAAACTCCTAGTCAGTCTGAGGGACTTGGGGTTTCAATTCACAATCACATGGTGGGGGATTCAATCCAAATTGAGAATAACAAGGACCAACTTCATTATGAGTCGTCACAAGATTATGCCTTATCTTTTTGTCCTGTGGCCCTTGAGCCACATGATCTTCATGTTGTGCCTCTTAAGGACACCTCTGGTGGAGCAAGAGCTCCCTAGTACCCTTAATTTTAAACGACATGATGAGAGTTTGCCTCTCACTATTGTTCATGATCATCTTGGAAATGATGGAACATCAAACAACTACATTGCTAACGACGGTATTAGGAGTTCCTTGGAGGATACCTTGGGTATGATACCCACTTTCTGTTCGCCTGGTGAGTCGGACATGCATAACGAGGTTCTTGACCTCGTTCCGACCCACCTGCCTGTTTGTTGGAGAGTTTGGATTGGCGATCATAACTTCAGTACCACAATGGGAGAAACTCTTCTTCCATTGCCCCATATTTCCCAAACTCTTGAGAGGTTCAATCTCTTTCAGTTTGATCCTTTGAATGAGACACCTTTGCGTCTAATTCATGAACCTCTCCTTTCATCTTGGGCTCTTTGTGAGGGGGGGGGGGGGGGGGAGGGGCCGACATGAGTATTCTGGCCCCACGTGGTGTCATGTTCTCTTTCGAAGTGCATTGACCCACTTTTGAGGTTCCTATTTGATGTCCTTTGGCAAATGAAGATGGGAACTTATTTTTGTACATAGTTATATTCAATAAAGAAAGAAAAAAAAGTACAAGAAAAGACTCCATGAGTGAGCATTGAATGTTGTGGATCTCAACCCTTGTGTATTTGGACCTCATTTCTTTCACGTATTTGTATCCCTTCTTTAGCATCTCACAGGTTTTGAGTGAATTTGGGTTTGTGTGCATAAACATACCCATGAAGTTCTCTTTGCGCTTCACGTGGGTGAGATTTTTCCTTTTTTCATGCATAAATCCATGTAGTATCTTGCTCACATTCATTGAGGACAATGCATGAAGTAGGTGTGTGTGTGTGGGGGAGGGGGGGGGGTGTTTTACTTGTGTACATAGTCGAGTCTTTCTCATTTTGTTTTGTTTTCTTTTGTTTTCATTGTTAAGGTCATGTTAGTGTGCTGAATTTAATATCAATATATCTGCTTGTCATGATCCTTGGGTGACTTGTCTTCTTTTGCTTGCCTTGCGCTTTAAGATTTTCATTTCTTTCAAAAATCTTCATGTGTTTGCGAAAGAAAATGTTTTGTGGGTTTTGTGTGTGTTTAGCATGTACAAAACCGTTGAGAGGCAAAGTAAAAGGAAGCTCCCAAAATTGTCTCGAACTTGATGCATTAGGATATCTAGTATACCAGCTTTAGGTCTTATCTAGTCGTAAGGATGCACCCGGTTTTCCCACGGGGGGCGAGTAATCATAGTGTTTCAGTACTGAAACAATTAAAGAAGTTCACCATGAACCTAGTGAGTCAATAATTCGTGTATCTTAATTTAAGGAAGTTTGTTGAGTCAATGACCCTTAAAATCTTGTTATGAAACTTTAAGTGTAGGGGTTTTGGTTCCCATGTAGATAATTAATAAGTGAGTAGGTGCTTTCTCTTCGTCCATGACTCCTATCACTCAAGAAATTAGGTCTGAGGGGACTTTGTGCCTAGTGCTTTTGAGTTATTTGACTTGTGATGCACCAACCGAACTCTCCTAACACGGGTGGTAGGGATTGCCCTATGTGGAGATGTGGGGAAAGATGTACGTGGTAGTGTAAGTCAACATCGACAATGATGCACGAAACCTTACCCTGAGAGAATTACACTCCAACTAGTAAGAAGGAAAAAAATAAAAAAATAAAAAAAAATTAGAAAAAGAAAGAAAAATGCTAATGCAAATAAGAACCTTAATGGACTTTACACTTTGTATCACTTGAGGATGTTGAGGTTGTCCATGTCTTTCACTTAAGTCCTTAATTAACATGCATGAATGGTTCATTAGGCTAGGTGTGTGGACTAATACCCATATAGAGTCGGTCCGTAGGATTACCGTGTCCAATGATCGACAAAAAAATGAGTCCATCGAGTCAAGTTTCTAGATTGAATAATGCATCAATTTTCGGATTTTGTGGGTATATCCGCTGAAAACCCTCAAGAGACAACACTCCTCCTCCTTGGCGACAAGGGGGTTTAACGGCTTATTACACGTGCTAAGTGCAACCGTGATTCTTACGAAAGTGAGTTAGGATTTCCCTATTATACGAATGAATTTTCCTTTATTTCATTTTTCTTTTTCTTTCTTTTGCTCGAGACTTCCAAAAGTTAGGTGTGGAGGTATTTGATTGACATCATATCATGCATATATTTGCGTCTTATATCCTTTATTCTTAGCCTAAGCAATGCTACATAACGAGTTTTATGTTTAAGTTTCAGGAATAAACAAGATTGAGAAGAAGAAAAAGAAAGAAAAAAATACTAAGTTGCAGGACTTATGGACTGAGATGCAAGAGAGAGGGACCTGAATGTAAAACCAAAAGGACCAATGAGCGAATGAGGAAACTCCACACCATCATGAGTATTTTGGCAATTGGATTGGGGTTGCAACCTACATGACCGATTAGGATGCATCCGACATGAAGAAATCAAGCCAGACACCCACACTCCAAAACCTGATCTTATCCAGACCATATAGACCGCCAATTAGCAGTCCAAGACCACGGATTGGTGGTCTGTTTTGGTCTAGATCCGATAAGACTTTGGTTGGTCATGTATTATAGTTTTATGTGTATCTATGTAGTGCATTAGTCTGATACCAGGGCATAGTCCCAAATTACCTTTTTCCATGCCTATAAATATAACGTTTCCTCTCCTTTTGTATTCACCCATTTCTTGGTAGCATTCTCTCTACTTGGAGTAAGTCTTGGAGCAAAAACTCAAGATGGAGAAGAATGCTACTTTAATGTGAGTCATGTAAATAAAATATTTTTTCTTAATTAGTTTTATATTGTCTCTTTTTGCATGCTGAGTTAAATTTCGTTTTGTTTTCCTTTCTTAATGATGAGTGAGTAGTTCCATCCCCATTTGGGGTGGAGGTAATGCAGAAAATGTGATGTTTGTAGTTCTTTTATTTGTGTCATTTCATATGCTTAATATATATCTATACTTGTAGCATGATTAAACTTGTATTAGATGAGATAATGTCCACACTAGGTACTTATCTCATGCTAGCTTTAGAGTTTATCTTGTTGCTTATTATGATTTGATGGGAATGACTTGTTATGTATAGATCCATGTTTGGTGAATATTTACATGAATGATTCAGGTTGTATGTAGGATTGATTGATGCTCTAATGGCCACATTAGGTATTTATTGCATGCTTGAGAATCTAAAATCAAACTCAACTTTATGTGAGATATGCATGTTCATGGTTTGTCCTGTAGTGTTGTGTATCCTACACTTAGATTCTACACTAGCTTCTACTTGTATGCCACACAAACTACACTTGTTCCTAATTGAAAAGAAGAACCACTCACACACACATACCTACACAACTCCATTCCATGGGGTTTAGTTTTATTGTTTGTCATTCTTAGTTTAGTGTAGTGTAATCACATTTTCTCCACCTTGTTTCTCAGTCGCTTTCGAACTAACCAAAGTCGACTCACCTCCCTGTGGATCGACCCGTATTTGCCAAGGCTTCAACGCGACCATGCACTTGCGGATTATTATAACTGATTAAATCAGTTGCACCGAGGAAGTCATGGCGTTGGGTTGCAGGAGGCCGGTCGTGCGGTGGGTTATGCGAAGGAGGGGTCTCGCTGGCGCGGGTTGCGACGTTGGCGGCCGGGCCACCGTCGCCCTGGTGGTAGTCATCGGCCCCCTGGCGAGGCATCAGGAACTACTGAGGCATAAGGAACTGCAGGTAGGAATGCAAATGGTAACCGATTATCCCAGTATATGATTCGAAAATTACAATTTGGTTGGTATTTGGTAAAAAAGTTCGTAGCGAATATAATTTGGAATTGTAATTGGTTTAAATTATTTTACCACTTTCAAATTTGGATACGAATTTGGATATAGGTCTACCATATCCGAATATCCAAAAATATCAATTTTGGCATCCAATATATGTGGTTATTAATATTTGTATTGTATTGTATTGTAAGTTACTAAAAAACTAAGTTATTTCCTATGTAAATATAAACATAATAGAAATGCAAAAGTAAATTATAATATAATTCTCTTAAAATAACTTTCCAAACCATTTTAGATTATACATCAAAATATATAAAAATATATGTTATAAGAATTTGAACATTATCTGAATTCAAATCTGAATTCAAAAAGTTCTCAAATTCGGATATGAAATTGGTAAGCTATAAAATTTGAATTTGAATTTGGTATGTTCATTTCGAATTTGGATTTGAATTCGGATATAGGTTATACAAAATTTGAAAATATCCATTTGCAACCCTGACTGCAGGGGTGTCAGCAAGACTTTCAATATCATGCTGGACTGCATGACGTTGTTGCTTGTCTACGGCATTGGCAGCTTGAGAACCTTCCGGGACTTGAAGTACTTCCGGGCCTTCAGGAACTGTCGTTGCGTCAGGAACTGCGGGGGCGTTTGGAACATCTGGGGCTTGAAGTCTTACCGGGGCTTCATGTTCCAATGGTTGAGGCGGCGTCAGGGCTTGTTGTCCTATTGGTGACCTCTTTTAGTGAAGACAAGAAGTTTCATGTCAGAGATTAGAATGAAGAAATAGAGCAAAATGACGATAACCACTCCCATCACAATTTCAACTACGACGAAAATCTCCAGCTTGTCGGTACAGACAAATAAACCTATCATAATCATGGTGCGAAAATCCATCGAAGGTTGCGGGTTTGCAATGCCATTATGGCCGTAACGCTTCTTGAGGACGAGGAATGCAACCAAAAAAACTAATAGCTCGAAGAGAGCAATGAAGACAAGCCCACCAATTGCGTTTTTCAAAGTGCCCGTAATCGACATCTTTGGAATGTGAGTGAGAGAAGGGAAAGTAGAGGAAGGGAAGAGACAACATTATCACTACAGAGTAGCAAATTGATGGTATATATAATGTTGCTAGAGATGGGGGTTAAATCTATTAGTTTGTTGAGTTAGTTAGGGGTTGTTAGTTGAGAGGTTTGAAACATAATGACAACATTAATCTCCGAATTCAATATTTTCATTTTTTTAATTTCACCAATTTAATTTTAATATTTCACACATTCCCACGTGTGCACATTATAGAAGAGATTAAGGACAATATTCCCACACGTGCTTTTCAATAACTATTCACACTAATCAATATTTTTGATCGAGATATAGAAAATAACTTGTTACAAAGTAATCAAATTCTTTTCAATATATTGGAATAATAGTTAAATATGTCTTCTTGGTTTAATTTGAGAAGAAGGTCATCAGGTATCCCCACCTTCAGGTTCATCCAGCAACAAGCAATGTTGAACCATTGAAAGGATAAGATAGCCCTTCAATCATACATTTAAGTTATGGCTAATCTCCGTTCAAAGTCTTGTTACATTAGTTACCAATGTTCTAATCTATGCCAGAATGTTGTAATGTCAGAGGTAGAAATTAAACCATAAGTGTGAAAACCCAAAACCTCAACCTTGCTCTTTTCCTCCCCTCCTCTCCCTTCTCCGGCAGCACGAGCGGTGGCGTCGAGCTCCGACACCATCTCCGACATGTCTCTAGTGATCTCAGGTATGCCACTTATCCTTTGTCGTGGTTTGCGGTGGGGTTGCGGGTTTGGGAGGGTTGGATCCCGTTTGGTTGGCGAAGGAGACGGACTTGGAGTGTCCAAGGCGTGGGGAGGTTGGCTGGAACGGAGTGATGACGTAGCAGGCTGCACGGTGGAAGTCACAGTGTTGGGCTGCAGTACTCCAGCGGCGTAGTGGGTTATGTGAAGGAGGGGTCTCGCTGGCAAGGGTTGTTGCATCAACGGCCGGGCAGCCGCTGCCCTGGCGGGAGCCGACGACCTCCTACCGAGGCATCAGGAACTGCAGGGGCATCAGGAAGACTTTCATTATCATGTTGGACCGTATGTTGTCTTTTTTAGCTAAATAATTGCTAATCCATTTTATGATTAACTAACATATCAATAAACACAAGTAATCAATTAATATCATCGCATGCATATATTGTATTTCTAACGTTTCAGAAACCAAGTATGGATTGAGACCAGAAATGAAGAATGAAGAGTAGATAGGTTTATATTTCTTGTACTTAGACTATAATGTAACTTGGAACTAAAATCATTGATGAATTGTATTGCATAACCCTTAGGGAACCTATTGAAATCTCACATTTAAGTCCATATCAAATTGACTTCAATAGGACATCGACCAAACATAGAAATTTCCCAAGAACACGATTTCATAATCAAATTCGTTGACCGGAATTCCATCTGGTTCGATCGAAATTCAACAGACTCACATTCCCTTTCTAAACGGTCGACTTCGATTAGTTCGAAGGCGAGTAGGAAACAAGATGCGAGAAAATGTGATTACACGAAACTAAGAATGAACAATCAATAAAACTAAACCCCATGGAGTAGAGGTGTGTAGGTATGTGTTTGTGAGTGGGTCTTCTTTTCAATTAAAAACAAGTCTAGTTTGTGTGTCATACATGTAGAAGCTAGTGTAGAATCTAAGTGTAGGATACACAACACTGCATGGCAAACCATGAACGTGCATATCTCACATAAAGATGAGGTTGATTTTAGATTCTCAAGAATGCAATAAGTACCTAGTGTGGCCATTAGAGCATCAATCAATCCTACATACAACCTAAATCATTCATGTAAATGTGCACCAGACATGGATCCATACATAAGAAGCAATTCCCATCAAATCATTACAAGCAACACGATAAACTCTAAAGCTAGCATGAGATAAGTACCTAATGTGGACATTATCTCATCTATTACAAGTTTAAGCATGCTACAAGTATAGATCTATATCAAGCATATGAAATTGCACAAATAAAAGAACTCATCACTATCACATAGTCTACATTACCTCCACTCCATATGGGGATGGAACTACTCACTACTCATTAAGAAGATAAACAAAATTAAACTAAGCATAGAAGAATTGAAAGAGACAATATAAAACTAACTAAGAAAATTATTTTATTGACAATACTCACATTACAAGTAGAATTTTTCTCCACCTTGATTTTTTGCTCCAAGGCTTACTCTATGTAGAGAGAATATGGTAGTATACAAAGGACAAGTAAGAGTTATATTTAAAGTCATAGTAAAAGGCAATCGGGGACAATCCCCCGATGTGGGACTAATGCACTACTAAAAATAGACATAAGACACTCTAATACATGACCCGCCAAAATCTTATCGAATCCGGAGCAAAACAGAGTGCCAAGCAGCGGTCTTGGACCTCCAATTGGCGGTCTATATGGTCTGGATCCGGTCTAGATTTGGAGTGTGGTTGTTTGGCTTGATTTCTTCACTGATGCACCCTAATCGGTTGTGTAGGTTGTGTCCTGGATCCAATTGCCAAAATACTCCTCATGATGGTGTGAAGTTTCTTCATTTGCTCATGGGTCCTTTTGGTGTTACATTCGGGTCCCTGTCTCTTGCATCTCAGTCCATAAGTCTTGCAACTTAGTCTTTTTTTTGCTTTTAAGTCCTTTTTTAGTCTCTTCTTCTCAAACCTGTTTACTCCTGAAACTTAAATATAAAACTCGTTATGTAGTATTTCTTAGGCTAAGAAGAAAGGATATAAAACTAACACAAATATATGCATGATATGATGTCAATCAGAAACCAAATTGATTATATTTAACACATGTCTCTTTCCTTAGATGGTGCTTAATTACTCTTTCCCACAAATTCATATATGAACACATGAGCTTGATACCTCTATAGTTAGTGCAATTTTGAAAATCTCCTTTATTCTTGTAAATTGGCACCAAAGTACTACTTCTCCTCTCATTTGGTATTTTCTTTTTCTTAAAGATACTACTAAAAATTTAGTTAACCACATTAAGGATATAGTCTGGTCCTAACGCCTTACCAACTTGCATCCTATTTAAGGCTTCGTTAACCTCAACTTCTGTTATCCTGTGTACAAATTGTCTTTTATATTCCTCAACTGTATCCTCCACTTCGAAAGTGTCACTGTCATTTTCTCCGTTGAACAACTTATCGAAATACCCTCTTCACCTTTCATTGATATCCTCAAACTTAACTAAAAGTTTATTATTATCATATTTAATGCATTCAACTTGATTAAGGTCTCTAGTTTTCTTCTCTTACTTTAGCCAACTTATATATTCCAACCTCTCCCTTCTTTGTTCCCAACTTTTGGTATAAGTTCTCATAAACAACTCATCTAGCCTCTCTTACTGCTTTCTTAGCGTTTTTATTACTCAACCTAACTCTTCTAAGTTAGTTTCATTTTTATCTTTAAGCCATCTCCTATAACACTCTTTCTTAGTTTTAATTGCCTGTTGTGCATCCTGATTCCACCACCATGTCTCTACCGAATCTAGTCTACCTCGTCTACTCTCCTCACAAACCTCTTTAGCCACTCTTTGAATGTAAGATGACATACCCTCCCACATACTATTAGCCTCTCCTTCAACATCCCAAGGTCCCTCTTCCATAAGCCTATCTCTAAATATAACACATCTTTCTCCTTTAAGATTTCATCACTTAATCTTCACATCTCTACACTTGTTTCGTACAACACCAATACAAAAGCAAAAATCAACTACTACCAACTTATGTTGAGTTACCACACACTATCCACGTATTATCTTACAATCTAAACAATATCCTTAATCATCATTTGAGTAAGCACAAAATCAATCTAACTCCGGTATTGACCACTACAAAATGTAATTAAATGATATTCGCTTATCCTAAAGGAAGTATTTGCTACTATGAGGTCATATGCTACATTGAAATTCAGAAAATCTTCTCCTTGTTGGTTCCTAACACCATGCCAAAAACCTCCATAAATACGTTTCAAATCCTCCACGGATATGTTCAAAACCTTCACTATCTTTACCCAACATGACCGTTAAAATCTCCTCCAATACAATGTTTCTCACTACTAGGGATCCCTCTCACCATAATGTCAAGGTCCTCTCAAAATTGTTTCTTCACAGTTTCACTCAAACCTACTTGTGGGGCATAGGCGCTAATGACATTCAAAACTAGTTTTTCGATAACTAACTTAATCAAAATTATTCGATCACCTTGTCTTTTAACCTCTACTACCTCATCTCTAAGGCTCTTATCTACTAATATCCCTATCCCATTCTTGTTTCTATCTTTTCCACTATACCATAGCTTGAACCCTGTATTCTCTACCGTTTTAGCTTTTTCACCTACCCATTTGATCTCCTTAACACACAGAATATTTACTTTTCTCTTGTTGACCACATCCACTAGCTCTCTCAATTTTCCCGTTAAAGATCCAACATTCTAACTACCTAGTGTATCCTATCATCCTTAACTAGCTTCCTTACCCCTCACACCCGCTAAGGAAAGTGTAAGAACCCTAGTTCCTTGTGAACTACATTTGGGCACTGATGCAGTGTGCCACTAAGTTGGTGGCATCGCTTAACTAGCTTCCTTATTGCTCACACCCGTTAAGTATGATGCGTAGACCCTTGCTCACTTTGAACCACTACATTCGAGGCCCGATGTTGAGAGATGCTAAGAGGGTGACGCCCTAAACACGATTTTATCCTAAGTTTCATTTGCATGGGAATAGCTAGGAGTTTATGCTGGCTCACAACACCTATCACAACCCTCCTCCTTTATCCTGGCTTGGGATAGGCTATGTACACACATATAGGTGGAGTTAAAGAAATATATTATGTATTTATAAAATTTAATTGCAAAGAGATATATCAATAAAGTTGTTACTAAGGAAAAATATTTTAAGAACACCATCATAAAAATCATTAAAATAATTTTTCCCTATAATAATCTCCCAACCATACCAAACTACCTTATGAAGTAACCACTTAAAAGATTTTGTGGTAAGCTATTATCCTTTTAACAATTACTCTACTCAATCAACTATCACCGCCCCTCTCCTCTCTTTAAAACTATACCCCATCCTTAGCGAATCCTCAGGCTACGATATTCCTTGATCACTAGTTAGTATCCATGCATCACTATTGGAAAAATGGTCTACCAGGTCACCCCTAACACGTTGGATATTACCAAACCAATGTGGCAAACCTCTTACGACGTCGGATAATACCAACTCGACGTGGCAGACCCCTTACCACGTTGGCCTTAAACCTACGTGGAAGGGTTCAACAATTCATATCCTACCACGTCTGTTTCCTTGGACTGACGTGGTAGGGTATCTTCAACGTCGGTGTTAAAGTTAACTGATGTGGAATAGTCCATTTCTCAAAAAAAATTAAAATAATTTATACCCCACTACGTTGGTTTCGGAGACCAACATGGTAGGGTGATTTCCACGTCGGCAATAAAGATAATCGACGTGGAAGGGACCATTTTTCAATTTCTTTTGTAAAATAATTTATACCCTACCATGTCAATTTTGTAAACCGGTGTGGTAGGGGGTCTTCCACGTTGTTTGTAATTAATCTGATGTGGAAGGGTATTCGTAAAATCAAACAAACCCCCCAACCTAGAATTCAACAGACACAAACCCTTCCTTCTTCTAACCAGAGCATTCCTCTACTCTTGCCCACTCGACATTCTTCCTGCAACACCAAAGTGATTTTTGTGTGGTTTAATCCAACGTTTTGCAAACTATTTTTCTCCTTTTCCACTTTCGTCCAAAAATTTAGTTTGGCCATACGTTATGACTATCGTTTCTCATTCTCTTCCTTACAAATTAATATGCATGTAGAATGTTATTGTTATTCATGTTAAATGTGTGAGAAATCCATGTTGAAGAGTTCCTTACAAATTAATATGCATGCGAAATCCATGTTGAAGTGTAAGAGCAAAAGAAGAGATTATGGCCAAGTAGAATGTTATTGTTATTCTTGCTTATGTCAAATGACAATGTCATATTTTCTCACAAAAAATACACGTTGCTAGGTTCCATATATTATTGATCAAATAATTCGAGTTTCAGTAGCCATAGCAAATTTACAACTAAAATTTCTTCTTGGTTGGATATTATTGTGTTGGGCACTCTTTGTTAACTAGTTAAATTGTCAATTCTAAATTAAGTTGTCATTGATCTCCTTATATTATATACAAAATCAATGTAAGTGGAAACACATCTGCAAAATAAATGGCTTACACTTGTTGTCGTAGTCAATTTCTGATTGTTTTGTCGTGATTGCTTTTCTTTTGTCTTCTTTCAACTTAATGGCTCCTAGCAAAAAGACCCCCCCCCCCCCCCCAAAAAAAAATGGCAATGAAGGCCTGACATCGGTTCCTCCGCGCGGAGCAACTCTTATGTTAGAGTTGCAACCAAAAATAAAACCTGAAGGTTCATTGCCTTTGGACTTTTGATTGTGTCTTAGAGCCGATCGGAGAGAATAAAATTTATTGGCCTAGTTATTTGGGTACTCTCTCTACAACCAAGGTTGATATTAGTATTGAGATATTGTCACAAGTTGATTCTTCTCTAAAAGAAAAAAAATTGGGATAATGTAACGGTATTTATTTGTTTATTAGTTTTATTTAAAATTTCCCCTCTTATTGAATCTAATTTACATTTTTTGGTTGTAGGACAAATTCATTTTTCAATCCACTAAAAGATATTAGAAGAAGTGGATTTCGTATGTTGGTAACCGGTGGGAAAAGTTTAAAACAAGGCTCACATACATGTTCATCTTTGGGGAATATAAGGATCGTGATCCTTGTGCTATTTACAATTTCATTTTGCGGACGTCATGGGCTGAGTTCAAAACAACCAGACTTTCTCTTGAATTTATGGAAATATATACTCATTTTTTAATACGTAGAATTTATTATATTTATTTTTCTAATTAATCCATTAATTTCATTTTCAGGAAATACGGCAGATTAACAAGAAACGATAATCTGGTAACAAGTTTCAGCATAGATTGTCCAGAGGTGGTTACCGCAAACTTTAGAAAAATATGATGATAGAAGAAAAAATCCCAAAAAAGAAGGTGCTATGGAAGCGGGTATGAGTGAAGAGCAAGCAAGAAATTTGTCGCCTCCATCTCCAATATCTAGAGAAGAGAAGTCGAAGAAAATGTGCATTACTTTGGAAGGAAGCTACATCAATGAGTCTGAACTAGTTGCCTCCAAGATTGTAAGTTAATTTTAATTTTTATGCTTTGTGTATGTGGTTATTAATTAATAATAAAATTTAATTTTTTTTGTATACGATGAACTTTCAATGAAAGCTTCCCAAGGAGAATTTGTTACAGAAAGAAGACATGATATAATGTCCACAACCTTGGGTAAAGAGGAGCATCCTCGGCGGGTAGTCGAATAGGACTACACCAATATTTTGGGTCATCATCCTCACAACATCATTCCAAAGGTGACCACGTGAAATGCAACGAGAATATCCATCACCTGGTGAAGAGTTTGTATCATCACCTTGAAGTTTCCACTGATATTGCTACAAATTTAGCAACACCTCGTACTGCTTCAAGTGTACATCGTAGGGAGGTTTTCCCACAAGAAGGATTTGAGGATATGTACTTTTTGCGAATGATCTGGATATGCGACTTGTAGCATATGGGAAGGTGTACACACTGAAGTTGCATCACGGTAAACAAGTTGGATCCAAGAATTTGAAGGTGACATTGGATACATATGTCTGTGGTGATGCACTACTACCAATTTTTGAATCTGAATTTCAAATGATGGGTGAAGTTGAAGGATGGGTGTTGCAATGGCCTCGTTCATTGATTAAAATAAATGTGAATGCAAATGTATCGGCTTTAATTTTAATAATTGCATAAATGGTTGATGCATAGTAATCATGTAAATATGTTCTAATAATATTGTTTTTTAATTTCATAAAGTCGTAGGTCCAACATTGAAGCAATCTGAAAATGAAATTGTATTTGACGAGAGACAATTTCCTCCGAATTGTCAAATGTTATACAATTTCATATGACATAAGGATGAAGATTCTACAGTTCAAAGTGCTATGAATAAAGCATTTGTACGGGACATGACCGACGATGGCATCAAACCTAAAGTTGTATGTCATAATAAAGGATGTCATGCAATTTTTGAGGATGGGAAAATTGTGTATAACAATCATCCAAGTTCAATTAAAGTAAGTAATTTTGTTTTTTATATATTTGATTATTAAATTAATAATCATGGTATATTGATTTTTGAATAGGCTTTTCTATGAATTGCCTTTTGGAAAAAATCGGTTATTTGTGTCCCACAATATTCTGGCATCCAGGCAATTCAAGCGATGACAGTAGACCGCAAAAGATTGCTAAGATTATGTGTGATTGCGAGAAGAAGATTTATCTAGCATCGTATTGGGAGGCGTAAGTATTTCATTATATTTTATATTACTTGTTATATTATTATTAAATGATTAATAAAGTTTTTTAACATGATTGATTTTCAGTGATCATTGGATGTTGGTTGTTTTAGTTCCCGATACGAGTAGTGCATATTGGTTTGATCCTCTAGCATTAGATAAATCGAGAATTTTTTTGAAGAATAATGTTCAGTTGTAAGTTACTTTTAGTAGTTAATTTAAATTTGTTTACTAATTTTTTAGTATTGCATATTTGAGTAAAACTTTCAACCTTTTGTGTAATTTTGACAGAGTCATGGATGTATAAAAAATGATGGTTCAAAAAAGGACTCAGAATAAGCTAACAACTTGGCATACCATGAAGGCAATATTATTCATTATTAAAAAATTCTATAAAAAGCGGTATAATCTGTACTCATTTCATCATTTGGATATCATAATGAATATATTTTATTTGTAATTGTTGTAGTACCGTAGACAGGTAGAAAATTCGACATTGATACGGGGTCTACAACGTCGGTTGTCCAAGAAACCGACGTGGTAGTGATTTTGGAGAACTAGCAGGCGAACGGTTTATGTGTTCCATTCGGCTAGATTTTCTCCCCTCAGTTGTAACTTAAATTATCTTAAGTTACCGGTCGATCCATTTTCCACCGTTTGATAGATGTAGTTCGACTGTTGGCCTCTCTTGTTCGACCGATGTTTTCAAGCTCTTTCCAACACCTATATTAGTTCGACAATTTTTACCTCACGTCTCATTCGGCCGAAAATTTCAGGCACATTTTACATCAAATTTTGACGCTTCTATATATCGGTCGAAACTACGCCCAATTTGTTTAATTTTTTTGATTTTTTTGTTTTTCAGATATTTAAACCACTACCATGTTGTATATAGCTAAGAATCGATGTTGTATACCCCTTATTAATTGCGATCGACCAGTGGTACAAATAGGTCGACCGGTTTTGGGTCTCAGAAGTCCCTGTTATTTTCGGTTCGATGATGATGGGTACCGTTTGACCGATAGTTCTCAAAAACAACTTCCACGTCGGTTTCTTTGATAACCGACATAGTAGACCCCCTACCACATCCGTTGTTTATAAAACCCAACATTGTAGGTTTTTTTTTGTTATTTTTTTTGGATGTTTGTACTTCAATAAACTCAAACCCTAGAACATTTATATACATTCCAACAAATGAAACACAGTTCATATATAATCAAACAAATGTAACATAGTTCAGTGTACTCATATGCATTCAGTATGCTCATATATCCAACATGTATCTAACATATTCAGTTTAGTATACTTATATCCAACACAGTTCAGTATACTAACTTATATATTCAGTATGTAACACAGTTCATATACAATTCATATATACCCAAATAGATATCACCCAAATGATTTTTGCGAAGCAAAGGTGAGAGGGAATCAAGTCCATGAAGGACTGAATCGAAGCGAGCTTCAGACGATCTATGATAAGCGTTGATGGAGGCTTCAATACGATCGAAGCAAGTGGATATGGAATCTTCAAATGTTGGTTTCCAAAACACAACTCACCAATTGAACGGGAGCAAGGGTCGACCAGTAGAGGAAGGCGACGGTGATGGTTAGAAGAGTGAGGGAGAAAAATTGAAAAGAAAAACATGATTTTTACTTAGACGTAGAAGAAAATGCGTCAACGGTCGACTGGAAGGGCACAGACGGTCGACCGAACGAAGATACTTGCAAACAAATTCATCGATTTCGGCGAAGGTTTGACCAGTAAATAGACCAGTCGACAAAAATGAGATGTAAAAAATGCCTAAAATTTTGGGTCGAATGAGAAGCAAGAAACTGTGGAACGAAAAGAGGGGTAAAAACTGCCTGAACTTTTCGGTCGAACGAGAGGCAAAAACGATCGAACGAAAATAGGCATTTGAATGAGCCTGAAAACATCAGTCGAACGAGAGAGGCCAACGGTCGAACAGTGCAAAATGGTTCAATCGGTAAGCGAACATAAGATACAGCTGAGTGGAGAAAAACAAGTCGAACGGAACACATATTCTCGTCGACCAATAGGAACTAGAAAAGTGAGTTTTAGCCAAAAATCACTCCCTACCATGTCGGTTTCTTGGAAAAGTCAACGTTGTAGGTTTCTTTTTTTTATTTATATATTTGATACTTGTAATTCAGACTCAGAAATACACCCCACTATCACGTCAGATTTGGTTGAAATTTGGGTCGGATTGGTACTAAATCCGACCCACATTCCAATCATATCGGACCTCCGCTTCGATCCAAACTTTCACGTAAATATAGATTTAAGAGTATACTAGGGATACAAAAAATACAAAAAAACGTCTTTGGTTTTAAATATTAGAATTTTAAAGTTCGGGGGGGGGGGGGGGGGGGGGATGTTACAAAATGAAAGTACATGGGTGCTAACTTTTAACTTTGAAAGTTCAGGAGTGAAAAATGATATCAAGACATAGTTCAGGAGGCCAAACTATAATTGACCCTAAAAGAAACATATGTTTCTAATCTACATACTGCATTGAAATACTACATTTTTTAGTAGTTAGTGATTTTTTTGAAACATGATTAAAACACCAACGGTACCAACATGATTTTTCAATAAGGATACGTTCAGACGCATCGCCTATATATGAAATTTCCTTTTTTGTGGAATTTTAAAATGTAGCATTTGTAAATGGCATGGTTGGTTAATTGAAGATTGAAATTTGTAAATTCCAAGTGGAAAGTTGGAAATTTCATTCCCATGCAAAAGTTGCAAAACAAAATTCCACATTTCCACCCTTTAGTTGGAATTACAAATGGTGGGTCAATTGGTTTTGTGCACCCGATTCGGAAACAAATTGGTCGCGTGCACCCGTATTTGTCATAATTAAGCTGGTACACTCGGGATCTCAAATTGTTTACACCTATGCACCTCTACCGTTTATGGAGCCCACTCACTTACGGATTATGTTGGAAATTTTAGACATTATACCTTATATTTTTTACTAACAACATTTTCTGTTAGAAATTTTACGCATTACACCTTATAAATTTTGTTAATAAAATTTTCAATTAGAAACTTTTGCTAATTACACCTTATAAATTATGCTAATAATACTTTTATTAGAAAATTTGCAAATTACACCTTATAAATTTTGCTAATAACATTTCAATTAGAAAATTTTGCAAAGTACAACTTATAAATTTCTTTAATTACGATTTCGATATCCTAAATATCAATAAAAATTTAAAAAAACCAAATAAACATTACCCTCTTTCTTTCTTTCTTTTCCGTCTCCTTCTCAAATCCTCTCTCTCCTTTCCTTTCTCTCTCATCCGTCTTTCTCCCCTCTTCCTCTATCTCTTTCCTCTCTCTTCTCTTCCTCTCTCTATCTCTCTTCTCCTCTCTCTCTCTCTCTCTCAAACTCCTAACCCCTCTACCCATCCATCGACCCCACCCACCCTCTCTCCTCTCTCTCTCTCTCAAACCCTCTTCTCCTCGTTCATCTCTCACTCAAACCTTTTCAGTCATCTCTCTCTTTCCACCCACCCTCTCTCTCTCTCTCTTCCACTTCCTCAGCTCCTTCAACCGGCCCAACTCCGGAATGGCACAAACTCCCGTCAATCTCTCCAACTTCGTAAAATTCCTTAACTCAACCGGAATGGCGCCGGAGAAGTTATTCCCAGTCAAGTTGAGATGTAGGAGAGACGGAAAGTTAGTGAGGGAAGACACAAGGGCTCTGACGAAGAGGTTCTGGAGAGGTCAAGGTGGGTGAGGGAGCGGTAGTTGGTGAGGGGAGGGAGGAAGGAGTTGCGAAGTTGGAGGGGAGGGAGAGGGAGGTGAGATTGGGGAGGTTGCAAAGGTGAGGGGAGAGTGGGCCAGAGACTTAAGCATCCAGGATGGAGAGGGGGTGAGATTGGGGTGGTTGCAGAGGTGAGGAGATAGTGGAACGGAGACGGAAGCGTCTAGGAGGGAGAGGGAGGTGACAGAGAGGGAAGGGGAGCAAGTCGTTCCATGTGCATGGGGTTTGGGAGTGTGGGGTCTACGTGGAGAGGGTCAGGGTTGGGAGGAGGAAGGACTTGAAGTGGAGGAGGTAGAGGCCTTCTTGGGTTAGGAAGAGGATGGTCGGGAGGAGGAGGAGAGAGAGAAATTAAGGGGGAGAAAAAGGATGAGAGAGAAAGAAAATGAGAGAGGATTTGAGAAGAGAAAAAGAGAGGAGAGAGAGTAATGTTTGTTTGTTTTTTATTTTAATTTTTTATTGATATAATGAAGGGCAGTGCGGCCGCACCGATCACGACCGCACTGCCCTTCATCTCCTCGCCTCCATGACCTGTACTGCAGTCCCCGTCGATGGTTGCCTACTCCTCGTCTTCCACCTCTGCTGAGGCCCTCCTTGTCGGGAGGTTCGTGCATGGGCTGAGGGTGAAAATCGGGTTGGTTATCAAATCCCTTGTTTTCTTCGTCGTTGGTGTTTATGTATGTCGGGTTTTGGTTTCGATGGAACAGAGGAGAGGGATGCCATGCTTTGAACTACGATGTTGTCTCACTACACATGGGTCAAGGAGGTTGAGATGGTTGTGGAGGAGTTTAAAATGATGGAATACTTGTAAATGTTGTGATTTTAAAATGACAAAAGACGAATCCAGACAGACCAGAGATGGGGACATGAACATGTCTTCTCCTTCTTGTTCATGGTCTCCAACTACTACCACCACCACCACTAATGGTAATGGTAATGTCATGCTCAATGGGAGTAGTGGTTCTTTGCCTGGGGTAGTGGATTACAATTGATGGAATCAGTTCGAGAAGTAGTGAACTCTTCAGCATTAAGACGGACCCTAATAAAATATTCAATAACTTCAAGGATGTGATTTAAGTACTATGACTTTGTGGTAGGATATAATATATTGGACCACCGTGGTTTTTTTAACTTCTTAACTTTTCGACAAAATCTAATGCGTAAAACTATTTTCAGATATTATATCAAGAACGCCATTGGCTTCAGTTTCTTATTAATCTTCGAAGCTTGTTTTACATATTGTTACATTCCAAATAGTTAGTTACGTATTGTTGGTCAATAATAAACCACTATACTACGTACCTCAATAATTAGCATTTGAAAATGGGTTTTCATATTTCATATTCTGACTTATTGTAGAGTATGATCGATGGACGTCATGGATCGCTCTAACCTAACTACATGCGCTCCCACACCCCCATAACTTGCTCTTAGGGTGTCTAAATCGGCAAAATGATTCTAATGTATGCTGCAATTAGTATTGTGGAATTAACTTAAAGGTACACCAAATTAAGGTTGAAATGTCGTCGTATTCTTAAACAAGCGCAGATACGAGAAAAGATTAAACATCTAATCATTTTTACACTTTCATATGTATATCTAGATTAGAACTATGCGACAAGCACTGCTGGAAAAATAGACTATAATGTTGAGATTTTACGTCAAATTTTTAAAAAACTCGACGTGAATTGACCTTATCACGTTGGTTTTTGAAACACCGACATGAAATACTAGTATATCACATCGATTTTACAAAAATAGACGTGAAAAGGAATTTCTCACGTTGGATTTTAAAAACTGAGATGATATATTCAAGAAATCACGTCGGTTTTTAAAATAACGATGTCATACATTCAAGAAATCACGTCTTTTGTAAAAAAAACCAACGTGTTTTCCTTTTTTTTAAATAATCAGTTAACCCTAGCTGACATCTACTTCTCACTCCCATCTCAAAACAACACAAATCCACGTTCTCCCCCGCAACTCCACCCAATCTGCCCCCCGTGCGACCACGCCTACCGAATTATGTGGGCTTTGACATATTTTTTTGTTATTGTTTGCTATAGATTTTGGTTAGATTTGTGGGATTTGTGAGTGTTTCAGTCGATTCAGGTTTGGTTGAGTTCTAGAGGTGTTTGTGATGTGAAATGGAGTTTGATTTTGCTGGAGAATAGGTCTAGAGGTCTTTCTCGTCTTCTCTATCTTCAATCCGTTTATTTTCAGGTAAATTTTTAGAAGTTTTTTGTGAATTTTGGTTTCAGATCGATTTCATCTTCGCTCTCGATTGTTCGATCGAATCTTAATCTGCGAAATTAGGATTTGTTTGGTATATTTGATCGTAGTTAATGTTAGGGTTTGTTGTTCTTTTGATGTGATAGAGATCCAAATAATGTTTCCAGAAATATGGGTTTAGATTGGAATTCCGCTTTCTGAAGTTCAGCTATTAGGTTAGAATTGGGGCGTGAATTATATCGTAGACTTCTAAATTGGTGAAAAAATTCAGGTTTTTTGGTATTCATTTGATGACACTAATTTGATATTTGAATGATGCTTAAGAAATTTAAAGAATTGTTTTAAGTGTCTTTAAGAAATTATTTTCAAGTATTGAAACAAATACAATTGTGAGTTGTAGGGGTTTTTGGAGTATCAGAATCTATCTTCCTGGATGGTTGTCCATCAAGAATCCAATTAGATAATCTGATTTTCCAAAATCCATTTAGATCTCAAAATCAGTTCTCAAACGTACTCTAGCGTTAGTACTAAGATCTGAGTTTTTAGATACTAATTGTAAACCAAATTTGATTTTAGATAAAAAAATGATTATCAATCAAATGGACCCTTACCGTCTAATAACTTTATGTTGGACCATTTTAGTAGACTATATTGTGTATCTTCTTGTGGTTCTGCTTAGCAATCTGATATTCTTTGCTGCAGGTGTTAGGTACTTAGCTTTACAGTAATACAAATGGCTTTTTCTGTTGAATCTCAATTCCTTCTGTAGCCTCGGCTCCCAATAGACAGTAAGCATTATGTTCTCTGTCTTACTCTAAATGGCCATAACATTTTCAGTTTTCATCTCATAATTGGGTTTTATGAAGATGCTGGGGTATGCCTATATATGCAAGCACGCCGAGGGTTCCATGCCAAGCTAAGCGAGCACGAGAAAGATCTAGGTATTGAATTAGGCTTGTCCCATCTTGTTGCTGCGCATCTTTGATTATGTTGTCAAATTTGAGGGGTCATATCCTTGATTTTATTTTCTCCTTGTCACTTAGGATGGATTGTCTTGTAACATTGTAGTTGGTTAATGATAATAAGATCTACATAAACATAAAGAAATTAGAGTTTTGGTCAAAACAAAACATTTTCTTCGCCAAACATGTTGCACCATATCTGATAATGGTTTCATGCAAATAATTCTTCCAAAGACCAGGTTCTAGAAACATGTCTTTCTTTTGTCGAAATACAATAGTAAAACTTGGACTCATTGTTGTGCTGGCTGTGACAAGCTTCCTACATCATGGGACATATGTTAAAATTTACAAATTAAACATAGCCTTCAAGATTCAATGGACCACTTGATTTCCGATAACAAAAAAGGATTTTTTTTGTTATAGCATGACTTTTTACTTTGGTTATCCAAAAACCGACGTGATAAGGAGGACATATCACGTCGGTTTTCCGAAGAACCGATGTAGTGTGACTACGTTTTTACGTCGGTTTTTAGATAACTGACGTAAAAAGTCTTGCATATCACGTCGGTTTTTGAACCGACGTGATATCTTCTTTCCTATTACGTCTCCCAATTACAACGTCAGTATATTTGAACAGTAAATCCGACGTGATATGGTCAAAAAAACCGACGTGAAAATCTTTTTTTCCAGCAGTGAAGAAATAAAGATGTTTAGACCTACACATATTGGTTTAATATATCCAACAAATAAGATCATGTAGCGGAAACTTGAAATTTCAATATTATTAGGCATATAATTATTCATCTTACAAAACTCATTCCTATCATTACACATGACATGGTATCAGCCTAGACAAAAATCAATATCATCAATATTGACGCCCTAACAACTTCCATTAACTTAAATATCCCTTAGGTGACAAACCTATTTTCAGTTCGGCAATTCACAGACGTAGTTTCCAAATCATTAGGAAGAAGAACTGATAGATCACAAAAGACATGCAACAAATTGTTTTGCCAATCAATGTGAATTATATCTAGCAAACACGTAACCGTAACATCCATATCAAGATGACATATGATATCCAAATTTGAAGCCTAATAACACATACTTCTACTAATCTAAACTGAAAATATCACTCAAATCTTTCCTAACACAAAAGATTTCTATGAATCTCAATCAGTTATACTACTCGGACCTGCCAAAAGTTACCTTCACCACGAACCACCACCAGTTCTAGCATAAGGAAAAGCTCCATCTCCATCAAGATTGTTGGTCAGCAACACAAACAAATAAACCTATAGGAACCATAAAATCATGGTGCGAAAATCCATCAGAGGTTGTGGGTTTGCAATGCCATTTTCACTGTAACGCGCTACTAGAAAGTTCGAGTACCACGTCGATCATAGAATGCAGACATTACTAAACTGATGTGGAAGGATCCATTTTCCAACATCCTACCACGTTAGTCTTAGAATTTGACGTGGAAGGGGGTCTTCCACGTCGGCGTTTACACAAACTGACGTGAAAGGGTTCATTAATGTTTTTTTAAATAATTCATACCCTATCACGTCGGCCCAGTCGACCGACGTGGTAAGGCACCATATCACATTGGCTAATAACTAATCCAACGTGGTAGTGTAATCCTATCACATCAGTGAATAACTAATCCGACATTGTAGGGTTTTCATATTCTCAAACCCATGATTCGAGAAACACAAAACTCTTCGTCTTGCCGACCAGAGCATTCATCTTCCCTTACTTGCGTGACCTATCCTTACTTTCCGAGCATTCCTATTCCCTTACTTCCCTCGAGCGACCTCTCCCTCCACCAATGCCAAAGTGTAAGTCTTCGACAACAACATTTCTTTGTTTATTGCTTTTCTTTGGTAGAGTCTTTTTGCAATATTTCTTTTGTTGGTTGGTTGGAAAATATTTGTTTACTCAAAAACTTCTTGCATGTCAAGTTATGTGGCTATAAACATACATATGGAAATGCATTATGAGTTTTGTATTTTTCATTTATGTCTTCCACGTCGGTGTTCAATTTATCTGACGTTGTAGGGAGTCTCCCACATGGGTGTTAAATTTATCCGACCTTGTAGAGGGTCTAAAATGTCGGTGCATCATTTATCCGACGTGGTAGGGTATTCTAACAAACACCCACCCCAGAATTCTGATTGGTTTTGTAGAATTCTGATTGGTTTTGTATGAATTCTGATTGGTTTTGTATGAGATTCATTCTGCCAAAAAAACCATATTCAAAATGGCTCCAACCTTGGATCAAGAACTCATTCCAAAAGTTTTTTTGTTTTCTTTCAGGTTAATGGCTCCCAACAAGAAAAACCACCCCCAAAATGGCGATGAAGCCTCGACTTTGGTTCCTCCACGGGGAGCAACTCTTATGTTAGAGTTTCAACAAAAAGTAAAACGTGAAGGTCCATTGCCTTTGGACTTTGATCGTCTCTTAGAGCCGATGGGAGAGAATAATTTTTATTGGCCTAGTTATTTGGGTATATTCACTAGAACCAAGGTTGATAGTTGTATTGAAAATTGGTCACAAGTTGATTCTTCTCTAAAAGAACAAATTTGGGAGGATATAAGGGTATGTATTTGCTTATTAGTTCTATTTAAAATTTCTTCTCTTATTGATTCTAATTTTCAAGTACTTTCTCAAAATTTGAAGCCTAATAGCACATACTTCTACTAATCTAAACTAAAAATATCACTCAAATCTTGCCTAACACAACAGATTTCTACGAATCGCAATCAATTATACTACTAGGACCTGCCAGAAATTACCTTCACCACGAACCACCACCAGTTCTACCAAAAGGGAAAAGCTCCATCTCCACCAAGGTTGTTGGTCAGCAACTTCTGCAACTGGTTCATGAACATATGTTGCAGCTTGTCGGTACAATCAAATAAACCTATAAGAACTATAATCATGGTGCGAAAATCCATCAGAGGCAATGGGTTTGCAATGCCATTTCACCGTAATGCTTCTTGAGGACGAGGAATGCAACCACAAAATGTAATAGCTCTAAGAGAGCAATGCAGACAAGCCCACCAATTGTGTTTTTCAACGTGCCCATAAACGACATCTTTGGAATGTGAGTGAGAGGAGAGAAAGTAGAGTAAGGGAAGAGAAAGAATTATGGCAAGACAGTAGCAAATTGATGGTATATAACACTGCGAGAGATGGGGGGTTAAACTTGTTAGTTTTTTAAGTTAGTTAGGCGTTGTTAGTTGAGAGGTTTGAAACATAATGACAACATTATTCTCCGTATTCAAAATTTAGATGTTTTTGAATTTCATCAATTTAATTTTCATATTTCACATGTTCCCACGTATGCACATTATAGAAGAGATTAAGGAAAATATTACCACACGTGCTTTTCAATAACTATTCTCACGAATAAATATTTTTGATCGAGATATAAAAAATAACTTATTACAAAGTAACCAAATTCTTTTCAATATATTGGAATAATAGTTAAATACCTCTTCTTGTGTCTTCAATATATTGACATCATATCACGCATATATTTGTGTCTTATATCCTTTATTCTTAGCCAAAGCAATGCTACGTAACACGTTTTATGTTTAAGTTTCAGGAATAAACTGGTTTAAGAAGAAGAGAGTATAAAAGGACTTAAAAGCAAGAAAAAGGACTAAGTTACAAGACTTATGGATTGAGATGCCATAGAGAGGGACCCGAATGTAAACCAAAAGGACCAATGATAAATGAGTAAACTCCACACCATCATGAGGTGTATTTTAGCAATTGGATTCGAGTCGCAACATACACGACCGATTAGGATGCATCAGACATGAAGAAATCAAGCCACACACCTACACTCCAAAACCTGACCCAATCTAGACCATATATACCGCCAATTGACGGTCTATTTTAGTTCAGATCCGATAAGACTTTGGTGGGTCATGTGTTAGAGTGTTTTATGTCAATTTTTAGTAGTGTATTAGTGTCGTACTGGGGGATTGTCCCGGATTACCTTTTTCCATGCCTATAAATAGAACACTTCCTCTCCTTTTATATTTGCCTATTGCTTGGTGGCATTCTCTCTACTTGGAGTAAGCCTTGGAGCAAAAACTCAAGGTGGAGAAGAATTCTACTTGTAATCTGAGTCATGTAAATAAAATAATTTTTCTTAATTAGTTTTATATTGTCTCTTTTTGCATGTTGAGTTTAATTTCGTTTTGTTTTCCTTTCTTAATGATTAGTGAGTAGTTCCATCCCCATTTGGGGTGGAGGTAATGCAAAAAATGTGATGTTTGTGGGTTCTTTTATTTGTGTCCTTTCATATGCTTAATATATATCTATACTTGTAGCATGATTAAACTTGTATTAGATGAGATAATGTCCACACTAGGTACTTATATCATGCTAGCTTTAGAGTTTATCTTGTTGCTTATTATGATTTGATGGGAATGACTTGTTATGTATAGATCCATGTTTGGTGAACATTTACAAGAATGATTCAGGTTGTATGTAGGTTTGATTGATGCTCTAATGGCCACACTAGGTACTTATTGCATGCTTGAGAATCTAAAATCAAACTCAACTTTATGTGAGATATGCATGTACATGGTTTGTCCTGTAGTGTTGTGTATCCTACATTTAGATTCTACACTAGCTTCTACTTGTATGCCACACAAACTACACTTGTTCCTAATTGAAAAGAAGAACCACTCACACACACATACCTACACAACTCCACTCCATGAGGTTTAGTTTTATTGTTTGTCATTCTTAGTTTAGTGTAGTGTAATCACATTTCTCCACCTTGTCTCCCAGTCGCCTTCAAACTATCCAAAGTCGACACACATCCCTTTGGATCGACCCGTATTTGCCACTGCTTCAACGCGGTCGTGCACTTGCGGTTTATTATAACTGATTCAATCAAGTTTTTGGCGCCGTTGCCGCGGAGGTGTTCTGTCCAGACTTTGGTTTGGACAATTCGAGTGGTTTTAATCCTTTTTTGTAGTTTTAGTTTGTTTCAGGAGGCTTCAAAGATCAAGAGACGTCACTAGGAGAAGCCGGGAGGTGAACATGACTAAACGGACTGCCAATCAGCGGTTGTGGACCGCGAATTGGCGGCCTGGTGAGCTCCAAATTCCCTCTTATTTTTTCTGGTGGTTTCTATATTCACTAGGTCATCTTGGGCTAAATTTGGAATGTTTTGACTTTTTGTTTGCTCCCAGATTAACAATCAAGGTCCTTTAATCAGCTTGGACCTTAAAACTCAAAGTAAAAGAGTAGATTGATTGCCATCTAGGTCATGCATCATTTGTAGACCTTGCACGCACTCGTATTTCTTTTCTTTACATTCTTGTTGTTGATTGCTGGCGTGAGGTGCACGCACCCATTCTCTCATTCATGCATGGTTAAAGCGTGCATTAGTTAGTAAGGTGCATCGGGACAAGAGTGAGGTGAGCGTTTGTTTGGAGAGTTGATTGCTAGATTAAGACTCCAAACGCTACTAAGGAGGGGTTGTCCTAAACAAGATAAGGTGGGGGATTTCATCACCCTTTCCTTTGCTCCAAAAAATATTCTTCATAAAAGCCTTAATTCTAAAAGCAAGTACACATTGGACCTAAGGATTTCGGACACACTTGGAGAGTGATCAAGTTGAGACATGACCTGATCGGCGTCGCCTGCCTTGTCAATAGTAGGAGGTATTGGATCTCCGGATCTGGTATCACTTGTTGGCCATTGTGGTCTTCGTTGTAGGGAGGTGAGGCCTGTCGAGACTAGTTATCTCCAAGTTAGGCGTCATCTAGCCTAAGAACCTATAGCCATAAGTTGTTTGAGTCGTGCTTGCTTGATTAGGCTTCTACCTTCTCCCACTAACCATGTTAGTTTTTAGTGATTCTTATCTTCTCCTCTGAGTCATCTTTTTCTCACATACTTATACGTTCTAGTCTCCTCCCCTTTACACTCTCTGTTAGCGTTTTAGGGTCAAGTCGAGCACTTTTTTGCGAGCTTGGCCTCGTGGTGGTGAGAGTGGTCGACTCGAGAGTTTTTTTTGTTGAGATGGATGGTTACAAGGGCGACCATCCATATCATTGTTGGGACCATGACAATTCTCCCTGGTATTCTAGACCCATGCAACCTGGGGTGGCTTAGATAAACACCCTGTATGGTTGGGACAATCTTAATTGTGTGACTGAGCAATCTTCATATTGGGGTAATATGAGAGAGACACCGACTACTAGACCACCATCTAGTTACGTCGGATCATATGTTGGTCATCAAACTGAAACATTGCAAGAACTTTTGGCCTCTTTCATGCATGTGGTAGATGACAGGAGTGCACCGGTGACTCCCGTAGCCGTACCGTGTGACTGTTGTGGGTTGAGTGGTCATGTTATATGGGAATATCCTTATGTTCCCCCAGATCCTGAGTATGAGCATACATTTTCCCAAAATGTTCAATATAACTATTACACATACGCGTACAACCCGAGAGGATTGGATTTGTGGGGAGACAATTCTTATTCAAATTCTTATACATTATTTTCACCCCAGTATCCTCCTCGTGAATACCCAGAATTCTACCAGTACCCCACTCCGAATCATTGGACTCATTCTCAGCCCATCAACACCGAACCCCGAAATTTCTCAAGCTCTGACATAGCCTCATAGTTGACCGCATACCTAATTCCTTGAAACAAACTTTCTTTACGTTCATGAAAACCACTCAATAGTCCATGAAAAATATGGAAATGCAAGTGAGTCAAATGACGCAGCAATTACGTGAACGTGAGGAAGGTAACTTTTCTTGTAAACATGAGGATTTATCTTCTGATATCAAACCACCACCACATACACAAAGTCAAAGCACAATCTTTCAAAGTCAAACTCCTAGTCAGTCTGAGGGACTTGGGGTTTCAATTCACAATCACATGGTGGGGGATTCGATCCAAATTGAGAATAACAAGGACCAACTTCATTATGAGTCGTCACAAGATTATGCCTTATCTTTTTGTCCTGTGGCCCTTGAGCCACATGATCTTCATGTTGTGCCTCTTAAGGACACCTCTGGTGGAGCAAGAGCTCCCTAGTACCCTTAATTTTAAACGACCTCATGAGAGTTTGCCTCTCACTATTGTTCCTGATCATCTTGGAAATGATGGAACATCAAACAACTACATTGCTAACGACGGTATTAGGAGTTCCTTGGAGGATACCTTGGGTATGATACCCACTTTCTGTTCGCCTGGTGAGTCGGACATGCATAACGAGGTTCTTGACCTAGTTCCGACCCACCTGTCTGTTTGTTGGAGAGTTTGGATTGGCGATCATAACTTCAGTACCACAATGGGAGAAACTCTTCTTCCATTGCCCCATATTTCCCAAACTCTTTAGAGGTTCAATCTCTTTCAGTTTGATCCTTTGAATGAGACACCTTTGCGTCTAATTCATGAACCTCTCCTTTCATCTTGGGCTCTTTGTGAGGGGGGGGGGGCAGACATGAGTATTCTGGCCCCACGTGGTGTCATGTTCTCTTTCGAAGTGCATTGACCTACTTTTGAGGTTCCTATTTGATGTCCTTTGGCAAATGAAGATGGGAACTTATTTTTGTACATAGTTATATTCAATAAAGAAAGAAAAAAAGTACAAGAAAAGACTCCATGAGTGAGCATTGACTGTTGTGTATCTCAACCCTTGTGTATTTGGACCTCATTTCTTTCACG
This sequence comes from Triglochin maritima, assembly GCA_963682175.1. NCBI lineage: Eukaryota > Viridiplantae > Streptophyta > Magnoliopsida > Alismatales > Juncaginaceae > Triglochin > Triglochin maritima. The sequence continues at coordinate 36,787,213 of OY821781.1, forward strand.
TATTTGTATCCCTTCTTTAGCATCTCACAGGTTTTGAGGGAATTTGGGTTTGTGTGCATCAACATACCCATGAAGTTCTCTTTGCGCTTCACGTGGGTGAGATTTTTCCTTTTTTCATGCATAAATCCATGTAGTATCATGCTCACATTCATTGAGGACAATGCATGAAGTAGGTGTGTGTGTGTGGGGGGGGGGGGGGTTTTACTTGTGTACATAGTCGAGTCTTTCTCATTTTGTTTTGTTTTCTTTTGTTTGCATTGTTAAGGTCATGTTAGTGTGCTGAATTTAATATTAATATATCTGCTTGTCATGATCCTTGGGTGACTTGTCTTCTTTTGCTTGCCTTGCGCTTTAAGATTTTCATTTCTTTCAAAAATCTTCATGTGTTTGCGAAAGAAAATGTTTTGTGGGTTTTGTGTGTGTTTAGCATGTGCAAAACCGTTGAGAGGCAAAGTAAAAGGAAGCTCCCAAAATTGTCTCGAACTTGATGCATTAGGATATCTAGTATACCAGCTTTAGGTCTTATCTAGTCGTAAGGATGCACCCGGTTTTCCCGCGGGGGGCGAGTAATCATAGTGTTTCAGTACTGAAACAATTAAAGAAGTCCACCCTGAACCTAGTGAGTCAATAATTCGTGTATGTTAATTTAAGGAAGTTTGTTGAGTCAATGACCCTTAAAATCTTGTTATGAAACTTTAAGTGTAGGGGTTTTGGTTCCCATGTAGATAATTAATAAGTGAGTAGGTGCTTTCTCTTCTTCCATTACTCCTATCACTCAAGAAATTAGGTCCGAGGGGACTTTGTGCCTAGTGCTTTTGAGTTATTTGACTTGTGATGCACCAACCGAACTCTCCTTACACGGGTGGTAGGGATTGCCCTATGTGGAGATGTGGGGAAAGATGTACGTGGTAGTGTAAGTCATCATCGGCAATGATGCACGAAACCTGACCCTGAGAGAATTACACTCCAACTAGTAAGAAGGAAAAAAATAAAAAAATAAAAAAAAATTAGAAAAAGAAAGAAAAATGCTAATGCAAATAAGAACCTTAATGGACTTTACACTTTGTATCACATGAGGATGTTGAGGTTGTCCATGTCTTTCACTTAAGTCCTTAATTAACATGCATGAATGGTTCATTAGGCTAGGTGTGTGGACTAATACCCATATAGAGTCGGTCCGTAGGATTACCGTGTCCAATGATCGACAAAAAAATGAGTCCATCGAGTCAAGTTTCTAGATTGAATAATGCATCAATGTTCGGATTTTGTGGGTATATCTGCTGAAAACCCTCAAGAGACAACACTCCTCCTCCTTGGCGAAAAGGGGGTTTAACGGCTTATTACACGTGCTAAGTGCAACCGTGATTCTTACGAAAGTGAGTTAGGATTTCCCTATTATACGAATGATTTTTCCTTTATTTCATTTTTCTTTTTCTTTCTTTTGCTCGAGACTTCCAAAAGTTAGGTGTGGAGGTATTTGATTGACATCATACCATGCATATATTTGTGTCTTATATCCTTTATTCTTAGCCTAAGCAATGCTACATAACGAGTTTATGTTTAAGTTTCAGGAATAAACAAGTTTGAGAAGAAGAAAAAGAAAGAAAAAATACTAAGTTGCAGGACTTATGGACTGAGATGCAAGAGAGAGGGACCTGAATGTAAAACAAAAAGGACCAATGAGCGAATGAGGAAACTCCACACGATCATGAGTATTTTGGCAATTGGATTGAGGTTGCAACCTACATGACCGATTAGGATGCATCCGACATGAAGAAATCAAACCAGACACCCACGCTCCAAAACCTGATCTGATCCAGACCATATAGACCACCAATTAGCAGTCCAAGACCACGGATTGGTGGTCTGTTTTGGTCTAGATCCGATAAGACTTTGGTTGGTCATGTATTATAGTTTTTATGTGTATCTATGTAGTGCATTAGTCTGATACCAGGGCATAGTCCCAAATTACCTTTTTCCATGCCTATAAAGATAACGTTTCCTCTCCTTTTGTATTCACCCATTTCTTGGTAGCATTCTCTCTACTTGGAGTAAGCCTTGGAGCAAAAACTCAAGATGGAGAAGAATGCTACTTTAATGTAGTCATGTAAATAAAATATTTTTTCTTAATTAGTTTTATATTGTCTCTTTTTGCATGCTGAGTTAAATTTCGTTTTGTTTTCCTTTCTTAATGATGAGTGAGTAGTTCCATCCCCATTTGGGGTGGAGGTAATGCAGAAAATGTGATGTTTGTGGTTCTTTTATTTGTGTCATTTCATATGCTTAATATATATCTATACTTGTAGCATGATTAAACTTGTATTAGATGAGATAATGTCCACACTAGGTACTTATCTCATGCTAGCTTTAGAGTTTATCTTGTTGCTTATTATGATTTGATGGGAATGACTTGTTATGTATAGATCCATGTTTGGTGAATATTTACATGAATGATTCAGGTTGTATGTAGGATTGATTGATGCTCTAATGGCCACACTAGGTATTTATTGCATGCTTGAGAATCTAAAATCAAACTCAACTTTATGTGAGATATGCATGTTCATGGTTTGTCCTGTAGTGTTGTGTATCCTACACTTAGATTCTACACTAGCTTCTACTTGTATGCCACACAAACTACACTTGTTCCTAATTGAAAAGAAGAACCACTCACACACACATACCTACACAACTCCATTCCATGGGGTTTAGTTTTATTGTTTGTCATTCTTAGTTTAGTGTAGTGTAATCACATTTTCTCCACCTTGTTTCTCACTCGCTTTCGAACTAACCAAAGTCGACTCACCTCCCTGTGGATCGACCCGTATTTGCCACGGCTTCAACGCGACCATGCACTTGCGGATTATTATAACTGATTAAATCAGTTGCACCGAGGAAGTCATGGCGTTGGGTTGCAGGAGGCCGGTCGTGCGATGGGTTATGCGAAGGAGGGGTCTCGCTGGCGCGGGTTGCGGCGTTGGCGGCCGAGCCACCGTCGCCCTGGTGGGAGTCATCGGCCCCCTGCCGAGGCATCAGGAACTACTGAGGCATAAGGAACTGTAGGTAGGAATGCAAATGGTAACCGATTATCCCAGTATATGATTCGAAAATTACAATTTGGTTGGTATTTGGTAAAAAAGTTCGTAGCGAATATAATTTGGAATTGTAATTGGTTTAAATTATTTTACCACTTTCAAATTTGGATACGAATTCGGATATAGGTCTACCATATCCGAATATTGGATACGAATTCGTATATAGGTCTACCATATCCGAATATCCATAAATATCAATTTTGGCATCCAATATATGTGGTTATTAATATTTGTATTGTATTGTATTGTATTGTATTGTATTGTATTGTAAGTTACTAAAAAACTAAGTTATTTCCTATGTAAATATAAACATAATAGAAATGCAAAAGTAAATTATAATATAATTCTCTTAAAATAACTTTCCAAACCATTTTAGATTATACATCAAAATATATAAAAATATATGTTATAAGAATTTGAACATTATCTGAATTCAAATCTGAATTCAAAAAGTTCTCAAATTCGGATATGAAATTGGTAAGCTATAAAATTTGAATTTGAATTTGGATTTGGTATGTTCATTTCGAATTTGGATTTGAATTCGGATATAGGTTATACAAAATTTGAAAATATCCATTTGCAACCCTGACTGCAGGGGTGTCAGCAAGACTTTCAATATCATGCTGGACTGCATGACGTTGTTGCTTGTCTACGGCATTGGCAGCTTGAGAACCTTCCGGGACTTGAAGTACTTCTGGGCCTTCCAGAACTGTCGTTGCGTCAGGAACTGCGGGGGCGTTTGGAACATCTGGGGCTGGAAGTCTTACCGGGGCTTCATGTTCCAATGGTTGAGGCGGCGTCAGGGCTTGTTGTCCTATTGGTGACCTCTTTTATTGAAGACAAGAAGTTTCATGTCAAAGATTAGAATGAAGAAATAGAGCAAAATGACGATAACCACTCCCATCACAATTTCAACTACGACGAAAATCTCCAGCTTGTCGGTACAGACAAATAAACCTATCATAATCATGGTGCGAAAATCCATCGAAGGTTGCGGGTTTGCAATGCCATTATGGCCGTAACGCTTCTTGAGGACGAGGAATGCAACCAAAAAAACTAATAGCTCGAAGAGAGCAATGAAGACAAGCCCACCAATTGCGTTTTTCAAAGTGCCCGTAATCGACATCTTTGGAATGTGAGTGAGAGAAGGGAAAGTAGAGGAAGGGAAGAGACAACATTATCACTACAGAGTAGCAAATTGATGGTATATATAATGTTGCTAGAGATGGGGGTTAAATCTATTAGTTTGTTGAGTTAGTTAGGGGTTGTTAGTTGAGAGGTTTGAAACATAACGACAACATTAATCTCCGAATTCAATATTTTCATTTTTTTAATTTCACCAATTTAATTTTAATATTTCACACATTCCCACGTGTGCACATTATAGAAGAGATTAAGGACAATATTCCCACACGTGCTTTTCAATAACTATTCACACTAATAAATATTTTTGATCGAGATATAGAAAATAACTTGTTACAAAGTAATCAAATTCTTTTCAATATATTGGAATAATAGTTAAATATCTCTTCTTGGTTTAATTTGAGAAGAAGGTCATCAGGTATCCCCACCTTCAGGTTCATCCAGCAACAAGCAATGTTGAACCATTGAAAGGATAAGATAGCCCTTCAATCATACATTTAAGTTATGGCTAATCTCCGTTCAAAGTCTTGTTACATTAGTTACCAATGTTCTAATCTATGCCAGAATGTTGTAATGTCAGAGGTAGAAACTAAACCATAAGTGTGAAAACCCAAAACCTCAACCTTGCTCTTTTCCTCCCCTCCTCTCCCTTCTCCGGCAGCACGAGCGGTGGCGTCGAGCTCCGACACCATCTCCGACATGTCTCTAGTGATCTCAGGTATGCCACTTATCCTTTGTCGTGGTTTGCGGTGGGGTTGCGGGTTTGGGAGGGTTGGATCCCGTTTGGTTGGCGAAGGAGACGGACTTGGAGTGTCCAAGGCGCGGGGAGGTTGGCTGGGACGGAGTGATGACGTAGCAGGTTGCACGATGGAAGTCACAGTGTTGGCCTGCAGTACTCCAGCGGCGTAGTGGGTTATGTGAAGGAGGGGTCTCGCTGGCAAGGGTTGTTGCATCAACGGCCGGGCAGCCGCTGCCTTGGCGGGAGCCGACGACCTCCTACCGAGGCATCAGGAACTGCAGGGGCGTCAGGAAGACTTTCATTATCATGTTGGACCGTATGTTGTCTTTTTTAGCTAAATAATTGCTAATCCGTTTTATGATTAACTAACATATCAATAAACACAAGTAATCTATTAATATCATCGCATGCATATATTGTATTTCTAACGTTTCAGAAACCAAGTATGGATTGAGACCAGAAATGAAGAATGAAGAGTAGATAGGTTTATATTTCTTGTACTTAGACTATAATGTAACTTGGAACTAAAATCATTGATGAATTGTATTGCATAACCCTTAGGGAACCTATTGAAATCTCACATTTAAGTCCATATCAAATTGACTTCAATAGGACATCGACCAAACATAGAAATTTCCCAAGAACACGATTTGATAATCAAATTCGTCGACCGGAATTCCATCTGGTTCGATCGAAATTCAACAGACTCACATTCCCCTTCTAAACGGTCGACCAAACTTTATCTTAGTCGACCAATTCCTTATTATGCCTTCACAGGCTTATTCGGTCGATTGAACCTTGTTCCATGGTCGACCATGTCACTTTGTCAAGTTGAATCAACCTTGTTCAACCGATACACGTCTCATTCTCCAATCTTATCTTGACACGTGTCCTGGTTAGAGTAGAAACCGGTCGACCAAAAGGTCATTTGGTTCGACCGATTCATTTCTGTATTTTTCTTCAATATGACCTTTATACTTGTCCTATATACCAACAGTCGTATACACATACTCACCTAACCACTATTTTAGATTTGGTCTATCGGTTGACTGAGACCTTTTATACGATCGACCAATTCATGAAACTCTCCGACTCCAATTTTATTGGTCACTTTCGATCGGACCACATCTCTACCTTGTTCGATCGTTAGCTCATTCCCACTACTTCATCCTGACCAAATTTGCCAAACGGTCGACTGAACCTTTCATATGTTCATCTGTTCACTTAAAGTCTAGCCCAGTTGGTTCAACCGTGTGCACCTTGCCTTCGAATGAACTCTTATTGTTCTCTAATCGGTCGACTGATTGACCCGATCCGGTCGACCGTTGCTGTGCAGGTTTGTGTCCTGGCCTTCACTGGTTTGTGTATTCTTACACAACTCTTTCCCAACTTAATCGCAATGGCTAGAATTAGTTTAGATCTTATAAATAGAACTGAGAATACACTTCTAAGGTGACCAATCTTTCTCCAAGCTCAAATATTCTTACTACTCTTACTTTGCTCTAAACGTCCTTGTGCTCACATCTTCACACTTGAAATCACTCTTATTGATTGTATCATTCATTTCAAGTGCCCAAGATTAGTTTGCTGAAGTAATTTCTTCAAGCGTTGTACAAGCTTCTGGAGTGCAGCTCTTCTCAGATTGTGAGAAGGTGGTCCAAACTAGGTGAGGGTGTTTGCAAAGCTTGTGGTGTAAAGGCGTGAACTCGGCATGCAACGGAGATCAGATTAGTGGAGGACACAAAGTTGCTAGAGGAAGAGCAATTCGTAAGAGAGGACTAGGATCCTGTGGTTGGATCCAAACCTATATACACCGGTGTTGTGGTTTGCTGTTCTCTCCTATACTTTCATTGTTATAGCTTTTAATTTGAAATTCTAGTTTAAAGAACTTAATTAGTCTATTCACTCCCCTTTAGACTAATATTAGGGCACATTATATCCTACACGCATGATGTTGCTACATGTCTACGGCATCGGCAGCTTGAGAACCATCCAAGACTTGAAGTACTTCCGAGCCGTCAAGAATTGCTTAGGCGTCAGGAACTTCCGGGGCGTGAAGTCTGACCGGGGCTGCAAGTTCCAGTGGTTGAGGTACTGTCGTGGCTTGTTGTCTTGCTGGTGGTCACTTAATCAAGGCAAAAAGTCTCATGCTGGAGATTATAATGAAGAAAGATAGCAAAATGGTGACGACCACTTCCTCTCAATTTCCACTACGATGGAAATCTCCAACTTGTCGGTATAGACAAATAAACCTATAGGAACCATAATCATGGTGAGAATATCCATCGAAGGTTGTAGGTTTGCAATGCCATTTTGGCCGTAATGCTTCTTGAGGACGAGGAATGCAATCAAAAAAGATAATAGCTCGAAGAGAGCAATGTAGTCAAGCCCACCAATTGCGTTTTTCAAAGTGCCCGTAAACGACATCTTTGGAATGTGAGTGAGAGGAGAGAAAGTAAAGAGAGGGGAGAGAGAGAATTATGTGTTACCTTTATTTCTTTAATCTATATTAATTTTGATGATTAATGAAACTAATCTTAATCAATCAACCTAATAGTTCAAAGTGAGCAAACATGATTACATGCATTGCATTTATACTTGTATACTTGCAATCATCTTAATAGGTTGATTGGGATAATCAAGGAAATGAGCATTCGGACAAAGACATCAAGACTCAACACTCGTAATCAAATCTTTGGACCAAGAGAATAATTTTGTATATTATTGAGTTCATAAGGTTTAATGTTAACTTCAGCACTAGGATTCTGTGTCGTCAAGATTGGATAAACCAAACCCTTTCGATCAACCGAAGCCTTTCTTGTTCGGTCCTCCGAACACCTATCGGTTACCTGAATCCTTCATATTAGTAAACATTAGGTTGTTCTCTGGAATTTCCTTGACGGAAGACCGAACTACCATCGGTCGACTGAATAGCCCTGGACCGGTAATGGACTTTGCTCCAACGGTCGCATTTGAATCGAGCCTTTAGAGACCAATTGACTTGCCCTAATATGGATGACTGAATGCCTATTGGTCAACTGAGTACTTCTTCGCTTTAGGCGCCCAACGACTATTTACACGTGGCACTTGACCGTTGTACCCAATGATTATTTGAGCCTTAACTACAAACGCAAACCCCACGCTAACTTCGGTCTATCGAAGTATACACGGTAACCGTACTTGAGTAATCAGAGACCAACCAATCTTATTGTCCACCTTAGAACGGTGAACCAAATGGAATTCGGTGAACCAAAATTAAATAGGGCAACATTGAAAATAGTTACTGGAAGTTGGTGAATGGTGATCCAAACTCTATTCGGTCAACCGTATACTTTGTTCAAACCAATCCCTTTCTAGTGTCTCAGACTACCATTACATGAATGGTCGACCGAACTTGGTCTAAATTCTACCCGAGCTTTTAGGAAAATCCTTGCGTCTCATTGGTTCATTTCTTCACCAACTCCCCAATGGATCTCTAAGCTTTGAATCGTATATAAAGACCACTCAAGAGACACAAACATGCTCTTTACACTCTCCATTCATCTATTATCTTTGTACTCTGAATCCCCAAACCTTCAAAGCTCATTCTTCTACACTCAAGCATAAACTTTACCACTTGCATATCCATTCTAATTCAATATCCAAGTGTGCTCAAGTATAGAGTGTTAGATTCTGATTCAACTTCCATATCCAAGAATCACCAAAGAGTTGTAAAGCTTCGAGGAAGATCTCTCTTGTATTGTGAGATGAGACACGAGCGAGGCGAGGTTGTTCGTGTCGGTGTTGAAAACAGTGTTGACCTTGGCCTGGAACGGAGATCGGTTAGTGGAACCAAAACTGAGGGTCGAGGATTGAGCGAGGCTTGCAAGGAGGACTAGGACCGGGGTACGGTACCGAACCTCTCTAAACTTCGGTGTCGACGGTTTTGTGGTTTGCAATTGTGTTATCTCTTAATCCTTTACTTAGTCGTTTTAATTCTGAATTTAGTTTAGTGATTAAACGGATATCGATCTTAACATTTTCGTGAGAGAGTAGCAAATTGATCGTATATATAATGTTGCGAGAGATTTGAAACATAACGACAACATTATTCTCCGAATTGAAAATTTTGATTTTTTAATTTCATCAATTTAATTTTAATATTTCACATGTTCCCACATGTGCGCATTATAGAAGAGATTAAGGACAATATTCCCACACGTGATTTTCAATAAATATTCTCACAAATAAATATTTTTTATCGAGATATAAAAAATAACTTGTCACAAAGTAATCAAATTCTTTTCAATATATTGGAATAAAAGTTAAATATCTCTTCTTGGTTTAATTTGATAAGAGCGTCATTAGTTATCCCCACCTCCGGATTCATCCAGCAATAAGCAATATTGACCATTGAAAGGATAAGATAGCCCTTCAATCATACATTTAAGTTATGGCTAATCTCCCTTCAAAGTCTTGCTACATTAGTTACTAATGTTCTAATCTATGCCAGTATGTTGTAATGTCAGAGGTGGAAGTTAAACCATAAGTGTGAAAACTCAAAACCACACCCTTCCACTTTTCATCCCCTCCTCTCCCTTCTCTGATAGCATGGGCGGTGGCAGCGAGTTCCGGCATCATCTCAAGCGATCTTAAGTACGCCACTCCTTTAGTCGTGGTTAACGGTGAGGTTGTGCGTTTGGAAGGGTTGGATCTCATTTGGTTGGCAAAGGAGGCAGCCATGGAGTTGCCAAGGAGCGGGGAGGTTGGCTGGAATGAGGCGATGATGTAGCAGGCTACACGGAGGAAGTTGTGGCATTGGGTTGTAGGAGGCCGACGAGGGCTACGACGACGGCGGCCGACCAACCGCGACTCTGGTGGGAGCCGCCAGCCTCCTGTCAAGGCATCAGGAACGTCTGAGGCGTTAGGAACTACAGGGGTGTCAGCAAGACTCTCAATAGCATGCTGGACTGCATGACGTTATTGCATGTCTACGACATCAACAACTTGAGAACCTTCGAGGACTTGAAGTAGTTACGGGCCTTCAGGAACTGTTGAGGCATCAGGAACTGCAGGGGTGTCAGGAATATCTGGGGCGTGAAGTCTGATCGAGGCTTCATGATTGAATACTTTTAAATACTGCAAGTGCACGTCGTCGGTGAAGACGTGGCTAATACGGGTCGAGTCCACAGGGAGGTGTGTCAACTCTGGTTCTTTCGAAGCGAAGTGGAAAATAAGGAGAGGAGAAGTTTGATTACACTAACAACACTAAACTATGAATGAAGTAACAATTAAACTAAACCCCCATGGAGTGGAGGTGTGTAGGTATGTGTGTGTGTGAGAGAGTGGGTCTTCATTTCAATTAGGAATAAGTGTAGTTTGTGTGGCATACAAGTAGAAGCTAGTGTAGAATCTAAGTCTACGATGCACAACACTACATGGCAAACCATGAACATGCTTATCTCACATAAAGTTGATGTTGATTTTAGATTGTCAAGCATTCAATAAGTACCTAATATGGCCATTAGAGCATCAATTAATCTGACATACAACCAAAATCATTCATGTGAATGTGCACCAAACATGGATCCATACATAACAAGTCATTTCAATCAAACCATTATAAGCAACAAGATAAACTCTAAAGCAAGCATGAGATAAGTACCTAGTGTGGACATTATCTCATCTAATACAAGTTTAAGCATTCTATCACATAATCTCCATCACTAGAAATGGCACAAATAAAAGAACCCATCACTATCACATAATCTCCATCACCTCCACCCCAAATGGGTTGATCTACTCTTTACTCATTAACTAACAATTGTATTAAGGAAAAAACATTCTACTAATTATACTAAGATTAAGAAAACAAAACTAAGCTAAACAAGCAAGGAAAAATTAGACAACATTAAAACAAAAATATGAAGAATTATTTTATTTACATGACTCACATTACAAGTAGTATTCTTCTCCACTTTAATTTTGCTCCATGACTTACTCTAAGTAGAGAGAATGGTCACCAAGAAATAGGTATATACAAAGGAGGTAGAAGTGTTATATTTATAGGCATCAAAAAAGGTAACTGAGGACAATCTCCCGATGTGGGACTAATGACACTTCTTAAAATGTACATAAACGATAAAACAAACATCCGAGCCATAGACGATTGGATTTGGGCCATAGTGGACCGCTAACTGGCATACTATGACTGCTGATTAGTGGTCAGTTTTGTTATGATTTGCCCCGGTTTTTGTTGCCTTCTTCATTGGTTCAATTCTTTACGTGGCTGCACTCGGATCGGTTGTCTGAGTCTAGGCCCGAATCTAATTGCCAAAATACCCCTCATGATGGTGTGAAGTTTCTCGATTTCTAATTGATCCTTTTGCCTTGCATTCGGATCCTTCCCCCTTGCATATCAGTCCATAATTTAGGATATACTAGCCCCTAAACTTAGTCTAAAGGGGCGGTGAATAGACTAATTAATGTTGTTTAACAACCTTAATTAGTCCAACTAAAGTGAATTTCTCTAAATCTTTTGTGAGTTGCTTATTTTTGGCAATGAGATCTTCATTTGTATGTCTATCTCTTGTAGATTCAGAATTTGTATCTCATCATTTAGAGTCTCAATTTATTTGGTTAGCATGTCACATTTGATAGATTGATCTAAATTTACTTTTCTAGCTAATTTGTTTTTATAACAAATCATTTCATAACGTTCGGCAAGTTCATGAAAAACATCTAACAAGTCATCATAAGGAGGTATTTCGTTTAGGGATACCTCATCGTCGTCAATCTCCACCACGTGAGGTTGATCACTCGTCTTTGGTGATGGAGGAGGGATGGAGTCGGAATCAGATTAGATGTCATTAAACACATGTGTGCTTCTTCTTCTTGGGAGTATTCGGAGTCAGAGTCCTTTGATGAGAGTCATCCCAAGTAGCCTTGAGAGCCTTTTTCCCATCTTTTTCGTGATGATCCCTTCTCTTTTAATCGTCACGTCTTCTAGGCCTCTCTTCTTTTCCATTTCGGGATGGTCTTTCATCTCTATCACTTCTTGGTCTCTCATCCCTTTCTCTTCTAGGAGGATATTTCTTTTCTTCTCTTCGTTCACGATCCCTCAGCCTAAGCAATGGGCAATCCTTCTTCATGTGGACGGTTTTGTTATACTCATAGCAAGTGAATGTCCAAGAAGATTCTCCCCGTCCTTTTGCAAATTATCCTTTGGAGAGGAACTTCTTGAAGTTGCGGGTTAGGAAGGCAACATCTTCATCGGTGTCATCATCTTCGATTGCGTCCGAATCCGAGGTTGCTTTTAAAGCAATTTGCTTCTCTTTCCGTCTACACCCTTCCCGTTCCTTCTCCTTCTCTCTTCTTTCTTCCATTTGAATGTCATATGACATGAGGCTTCCAATGAGATCCTCCATCTTCAACTTTAAGAGATCTTTCGCTTCCTCAATTGCCGTAGTCTTTTTCTCCCAATCCAAAGTCGATACTGTCGTACCCTATCACTTTCAATCAAGACCTTACCAAGGTTCTTCAAAGAGTTAGTAATAAGAGTAAAGCGAGTATACATCTCGCTAATGGATTCATTTGGTTTCATAGCAAACATTTCATACTTTTGCATAAATGAATCTATCCTAGTTTCCTTAACCAATGATCGACCTTCAAAGTGACTTTATAACATATGCCAAGCTTCAAATGCAGAATCACATGCGTTAATTCTACTATATTGTTCTTCGGTCAAACCACACATAAGTATGTTCATGAGTTTAGCATTCATTTGAATCATGGCTAATTCATCATCATCCATGTGTTCTAATGGTTTGTTTTGTGTATATGGTATTTGAAAGAAACTCGTAGTTTAACATCATAAGATTATATGAACGTGGTCATACATTTCTTCTAATAAGCATAGTTGGTTCCATCAAACAACGAAGGTCTTCCGGTGTGAAATCCCTCTCGTTGTTGGGTCGTTGCTACAAATGTGAATTTGTCTAAATGCAATTAGCAAGGCTCTGATACCAAATGTAGAATCTACTAGCCCCTAAACTTAGTCTAAAGGGGGGATGAATAGACTAATTAAGCTTGTTTAACAAACTATGCCAAATTAAAAGCTAAGACAATTAATATGAGGGAGAGAACAACAAACCACAACTCCGGATGTATAGAGGTTTGGATCCAACCACCGGATCCTAGTCCTCTCTTACGAATTGCTCTTGCTCGAGCAACTTCGCGTCCTCTACTAATTTGATCTCCGTTGCGGGCCGAGATCACGCCTTTACACCACAAGCTTTGCGAACACCGTCGCCTAGCTTGGACCATCTTCTCACAATCCGAGAAGAGCTTAACTCCGGAAGCTTAGTACAACTCTTGAAGACTTAACTTCAGAAACTAATCTTGAGCACTTGAAATAGATGATGCAATCAAAGGATGGTGATTTCAAGTGAAAAGATGTAAGCACAAGTGTTTAGAGCAAATATGAGAGTAGTAGTGAGATTTGAGCTTGGAGAAAGATTGGTCATCTTAGATTAGTGTTCTTAGCTCTATTTATAAGCTCTAAACTAGTTCTAGCCGTTGAGATTGAAATGGTAAGAGGTTGTGCAAGAGAACACAAGTCAGGAAGTGACATGACACATTTCAGGACCCGAACGGTCGACCGGAATGCAACAGTACAAGATTCGGTCGAGTGAAGATGCAAACGGTCGATCCAATTTGGCTAGAACTTAAGTGATCAGTCGAACGGTTTGGATCACCCGTTCGACTGAAAATGACAAGTAGGACTTGATCTGGAAAAGAAGTAATTATCGGTTGATCATGAAGAGAGTTTCGGTCGACCGTTTGACGTGTTGGATTTTAGACAAGATAAAATCAAATGCAATCGGTCGAACAGACTGGATTGATGATTCAACCGAAAACTCCCAGTAAGAATGGGTCTGGGAAGTTTTCAAGATTCGGTCGACCGTTAAGGAACGTTCGGTCGACCGGAAGGCCAAATCCAAAAGAGGGGTTAGGTGAGAAATGTGTATACGATCGTTGGAGTATACGACAAGTATAACAATCATATTTAATACGAAAACGGAATACAATCGGTCCAACAAAAACAAGGTTTCGGTCGACTGAAAGTCTCACTAACCAGGACACGTGTCGACAACTGATAGGCTGAAAGATTTGTAAAGGATGACCTAAGTCCTATCACTCGACAAGGTGAGACGATAGAACCAAACAACTATTTCGGTCGACCGATGTTGGACAGTCAAAATAAATTGAAGAAACGGTCGAACAAAACGGATATTCTGGTCGACCGATTTCAGACAGGCAAGACATATTTAAGGCACGGTCGAACTGGGAATGTAAGTCGGTCGACCATTTTGGACAAAATAAGCTTTCTAGAAAGTCTGTTGAAATCCGATCGAACCAAATGGTTCTACCGGTCGTTTGTTTGAGTGCAGAGATCCAGTGCTTGGTTTCTAATGAGTTTCAATGATTTTCTATTGAAGTTAGGTTAATTGGAATGTTGTGTGAGACTTCTATTGGTTTTCTAAGTGTCATGCAATGCAATGAATCAAAGATTTCAAGTGGCAATTTACATTTGTAACCTAAATACATAGAATTTAAACCTAGCTACGCTTCAATCTTGATCTCTCAATTCAACTCAAACTTGATTCCTGAAACGTTAGATAATACAAGTATATGCAAGCAATGATCTTTTAATTGATACATGTGTTTATTGATATGTTGATTAATTATCAAAATGAATTAACGGTTATTAGCTAAAAAGCCAACAATCTCCATTTTTTGATGATGACAACTTATCAATCTAAATACATGTTTGAATTGAAATTTTATCATTAATAACCAATGTCTAAAGCTCCCCCTATCTTATGGCTCCCCTATCTATAAGCATGTATTTATTTCTCCCCTATGGCATAATAAAAATGACTCATGAGATAAAATGATATTTAATTTAAGCGTAATCATGAGATAGAGTAATGGAAGCAAAAATATTTAGCCAAAAAGTGAGACAATAATAGACCATGCATTAAACTTAGAATTCAAAACAAACAACCAAAGGCCAACTTCGAAAGCAAATAGTACAATAAGTTCAAAGCAAAATACATCAATAAGGAAATGTTTGAAGCAACTACATCATACACTGAAGTTCAAAGCAACTGAAAAACAGCACACACTCCACAAAACCAACACTAAATCACACAAGCCTCTGATCACGAAGCAGCAAGGATAGAGAATCAAGAGAGTCTTCAATACGACTGAGCTAAGCAGAGGTGACGTTGTGACAAGAAAGAGAGGAAGCCTCAAGCGCATCGATACAAGCAGTAGAAGTCGCCTCAAGTGCATCAAACCTAGCAGATGTGGAGGTCTCAAAAACATTGACCTGGTCAGACATGTGATGAAAGAGATGGAGATCAATGGAAGTGGAAGCTGACCACTGCCCTTGAGACCATGCTTCAGAGTCTCCCTCACCCCACCAAGAGCTAGAGTCACGAGGGACATGAGGAGGCATCCACCTCGGATCTTCAAACGACTCTTCTTCTTCTTCTTTGGAATTTTCAGCTGATTCCTCAACAGAGGAATGAGGTGGCGAAGGAGGAGGAATGAATTTCATTTTGGAGAGAGTGGTCTTACAAATGGGAAATTTGTAGACCAAAGAGGTAAATGGCTCCACATCGATCTTCCAATGTTCAAACATAGCAGAGAGCCACATCATATAAGGAAGGTAGGAACCACTATGATGAGTCATATGCATTATTATAAATGATGGCCAATCAACCAAGATTTTCTTGAATAGACAGGAGATGCACATGAGCTCCATGTTGGAGATCTCATTGTGATGACCCAATTTAGGAAGAAGGTTATACGAAATTATTTGGGGAAGGATTCGTTGAACGAGATGCAAAAGGGAGGCATTATGTTTATAACGACCGTTCACACGAGGTGGTGGAATAGCATATAAATCAGTGACCATTTTAACAATTTCGGTGCCGGGAAGAGCACCTAGAGGATAATCAAGATAAATGTGGGTGCCCCTCGGATCTTGATGTAGAGCTTCGGCCAATAAAGTGGGGGTAACATTATACTCTTTTGCCATTTATCATAGTGGTTAAAACGTGAAAATTAGGGACCTTACGGAGATTGCAATAAAATTGTTGTACGGGAAATGGATAATAGGGTTTAGATGCAAGTTTAGTGAGTTAGTAAGTGAGCCTATTTGCATCTAACAAAGCTTTTAACGATAAGGAAGCAAAATCGGCTATCTCAACCTTGCGACAACGCATGAAGTTGGCAACCGAGAAGATTTCGTCCCATGCCTTTTGAGCGGCATCGTCAATAGGGAAGAAGTGATGCAAATGTGGAACCGGAGAAGCCAGACCACGAGAAGATGAGGGTTATGCGTCTTGTTTCTTCTTTGATCGACGCTCGGTAACCCCCTCCGAAGTGGCTCATTTCTTGGAGATGTACATCTTCCGGTGGTTCATTGTAGATGAGGAAGGTGGAGAAGGATGAAGGTTGACAAGAAGGAGTTGAAAAATGGACGAAAAAGTGGTGGAGGATGGCTGGAAAGAGCTGGCGGTCGACCGGAAGAGGAGGGGCAACACTTAGGATTTGAGGAGAGGAAGGGTAAAGTGAAGAGAAAAGCCTTGTAATTGCCCTAAAATGGTGCTGAAACGAAACAAACGGTCGACCGTTCGGATGCACTGGTCGACTAGTGGGTTAAAAAAGTTAAAAATCCCACGACCGCACAGCCGCTGGTCAAAATTGGTCGGACGAGAATAAAGAGTCGGTCGACTGAGAGGAAAGAAAAAAGGGGCACGTACTGTCGCGTTTCGGTTGGACGAAACGAGAGAGTCGGTCGACCAAAGAAAGAGTGTGAAACAAGGAAAGCTACTGGGTGATTTTGGTTGAACAAAAAAACACGCATGGTCGAGCAAAACATCACCATGGTCGACCGAAACTCAAAAATGGTTCGATCGGTCACTTAAGTTAACTTAAGTCAGATCGACCAGAAGAGAAACGGTCGAACGGAGCAAAAATATGCGGTCGACCAAAACACACCAGGGAAAACAAAATTAACACACCAAACGAACTGGTCGAACGAACACAATATTTCGGTCGACCGATGGGGACAAAATTTTAAAACTGTCTTGCCGCACTCTAATCTGGTCGAACGAACCTTGATTTTGGGTCGACCGAATAACATCTGAAAGACCACACATTTGAAAAACACACAAAAATCCGCAAAGACTTGAAATGAAACCTCAATCAGTAGGAAATTTTGAAAGAGTCGCATGATATATCCAAGTTATACGTCATTTAAATTGCAAATGCCTAGATTTAGTCTTATATGATAGAATTGATCAACGTTTAAAGGTTTTGTAAAGATGTCCGCAAGTTGATCATTTGTGGGAACAAATATGAGCTTAATGTCTTCTTTTGTTGCATGATCTCTAAGAAAATGATGTCTAACATCAATGTGTTTAGTTCGAAAATGCAATATGGGATTTATCGAAAAAATTATTGCACTAGTATTACCACAAAGTATAGGAGTTGTTTGAAACTCAATTTTCAAGTCTTTGAGGGTTTGCCTCATCCACAAGACTAGTGCACATGCACAACTGGCGGCAATGTATTCGGTCGCGGTTGTCGACACTGCAACACTATTTTGTTTCTTACTAAACCAAGACACAAGCGATTTTCCCAAGAATTGGTCAACGCCACTAGTGCTTTTACAATATAATATGCAACCGGCATAGTCGCCGTCTCTATAGGCAACAAGATCAAAAGCACTAGTCTTGGGGCAAAAGAAACCAAAATCTTGAGATCCTTTGAGATAGCAAAAAATACATTTTAAAGCATTGAAATGAGATCCTTTTTGACAAGCTTGAAAACGAGCACATAAACACACGAAAAACATAAGATCCGGACGACTAGAGGTAAGATAAAGCAAGGATCCGATCATACCTCGATTTTTCTTGATATCCACCTCCTTGCCATTTTCATCTTTGTCCAACTTGGTGCTAGTGCTCATGGGAGTGTTGTGTGGCTTGTTATCTTCAAGACCAAAGCGTTTTAGGAGTTCTCTTGTGTACTTTGCTTGGTGTATGAAGTTCTCATCTTGAGTTTTCTTAATTTGGAGTCAAAGGAAGAAATTTAGTTCACCAATTAAGCTCATCTCGAACTCCTCCTACATGGACTTGGAAAATTCTTTGCAAAGACGCGGGTTACTTGCACCAAATATTATATCATCAACATAAATTTGTACCACTAGTAAATCATGATCATAAGTTTTAACAAAAAGAGTGGTATCCACTTTACCCACACAAAAACCTTTGTTGATTAAGAAGTTCTTCAATCGCTCATACCAAGCTCTAGGAGCTTGTTTGAGCCATAAAGAGCCTTCTTAAGTTTAAACACATGGTTTGGGTAAGTTTCATTTACAAATCCAGGGGGTTGTGCAACATAAACTTCTTCATTTATAAAGTCATTTAGGAAAGCACTTTTAACATCCATTTGAAATAATTTTATGTCCATGTAAGATGCATATGCTAATACCATGTGAATGGCTTCTATTCGAGCGACGGGGGCATAAGTTTCATCAAAGTCTATACCCTCCTCTTGGTGATAGCCTTGAGCAACGAGTCTAGCTTTGTTTCTAACTACATTCCCATCTTTGTCAAGTTTGTTTCGAAAGATCCATTCGGTTACAATAAACGTTTGGTTGGAAGGTTTTTCAACAAGTTCCCATACATCATTTCGAACAAATTGATTTAGCTCTTCATGCATAGCCATTAGCCAAAATTCATCATTACGTGCTTGATCTATTTTCTTGGCTTCTAATGTAGAGATAAATGCATAAGAATCACAAACTACACGTGCTTTAGACCGTGTCGTCACACCTTGAGAGACATCTCCAATCACAAAGTCCTTCAGATGATCCTTTCTATACTTCCAATTCTTTGGAAAATCCTTCATGTCCTCTGGTGGAGAACTAGGAGGCTCTTGATGAGACTCAAGAGGAACATCTTGTGATGATACATGTCTAATGACATCCATGCAATCATCATCAAGAGAGGAGTTATCTACACGAGCTAACTCGTCAAAGTTAACGTGTAGAGATTCCTCAACACAACTTGTTCGTTTATTATAGATTCTATATGCTTTACTCCTATCGGAATACCCTAAAAAGATGGCCTCATCAGATTTTGCATCAAATTTATCCAAGTTGTCTTTAGTATTGAGGACAAAACATTTTGAGCCAAAAGCTTTAAAGTATGAAATTTTAGGAGTTCGGTCATTCCAAAGTTCAAAAGGAGTTTTCTTTAAAATAGGTCTAATGAGAACACTATTCAAAAGATAGCAAGATGTATTAATGGTTTCACACCAAAAATATTTTGGAAGCCCTTTTTCCACAACCATTGTTCTTGTCATTTCTTAAAGAGTTCTATTTTTCCTCTCAACTACCCCATTTTATTGAGGAGTGCGAGGAAAAGAAAATTTATGCTCAATTTCATATTTTTCACAAAACTTTTGAAATGATTCATTTTCAAATTCTCCTTCATGATCACTACGAATAGTGATTATGTTAGAATCTTTTTCCCTTTGAACATGTTTGCAAAAACTTTTAAATCTTTTAAATGCATCATATTTGTTTGCTAAAAACAAAACCCAAGTGAATCTCGAAAAATCATCAACTATCAGAAATGCATATCTTTTCCCTCCTAGACTTACGGTCCTTGAGGGTCCAAAAAGATCTAAGTGTAAAAGCTCAAGGGGTTTTGAAGTTGACACCACAATTAGAGATTTGAAGGAAGATTTAAATTGTTTTTCAAATTGGCATGCATCACAAAGTTTGTCCTTTTTTAAATCAATTTTTGGTAGTCGTCTAACCAATTCAAGTTTGGATAATTTGTGCAATTGTGACATACTAATATGTCCCAAACGGTTATGTCATAACCAAGCTTCGTCAAGTGAGGCAACTAAGCAAGTTTCAACATTTAAGTTTCTAAGGTTATCAACATGCACAATGTAGATGTTATTTGATCTAAACCCCTTAAAAACAATTTCCATGTCATGTTTAGAGATGATATGGCAAGTATGTTTATCAAATACAACTAGAAAATTCGTATCGGTTAATTGACTAACACTAAGCAAGCTATGTTTGAACCCATCTACTAATAAAACTTTTTCAATATTCCGAGTAGTAGAATTACCAACATTGCCAATGCCGACAATGTGTCCTTTAGCATTATCTCCAAATGTGACGGTTCCTCCCTTCTTAGGCTTTAATCTTGATAAAACTTGGGAGTCTACCGTCATGTGCCTTGAGCACCCGCTATCGAGAATCCACTTCCCTTTTCTCCTTGGTTTTATCTACAAACAAAGAGACAAGTGAAGGCTTTGGTACCCAAATTTATTTTGGTCCTTGAGGGTTAGCTTTTGGTACCAAAACTTGAGTAGTACCCAAACATTTGAATAAATTTTTTTCTTAACAAAGGAGTTATTCATTTTAACAAAATAGGATGTGGGCTTCTTTTGCTTACCTCCATTGTAGCCTATACCATGTTTTGTTAGGGATTGAGTTTGTGTTCCAAGAAGCATGTCAAGCATCTTTCTACCTAAAGTCAATTTCTATAAATCATTTCTGAGTTGCTTATTATTGGTAATGAGATCTTCATTTGTATGCCTATCTCTTGTAGATTTCAGAATTTTTATCTCATCATTTAGAGTCTCAATTTCTTTTGTTACCATGTCACATTTGATAGATTGATATAAATTTACTTTTCTAGCTAATTTGTTTTTATAACAAATCATTTCACAACGTCCGGAAAGTTCATGAAAAGCACCTAACAAGTCATCATAAGGTGGTGTTTCGTTTAGGGATACCTCATCGTCGTCAATCTCCACCACGTGAGGTTGATCACTCGTCTTTGGTGATGGAGGAGGGCTCGAGTCGGAATCGACATTAGACGCCATGAAACACATGTGTGCTTCTTCTTCTTGGGAGTATTCGGAGTCGGGGTCCTTGGATGAGCTTGAGTCATCCCAAGTAGCCTTGAGAGACTTTTTCCCATCTTTTTCGTGACGATCCTCTCTCTTGTAATCGTCATGTCTTCTAGGCCTCTCTTCTTTTCCTTTTCGGGATGCTCTTTCATCTCTATCTCTTCCTGGTCTCTCATCCCTTTCTATTCTAGGAGGATATTTCTTTTCTTCTGTTCGTTCACGATCCCTCGGCCAAAGCAATGGGCAATCCTTCTTCATGTGGCCGGTTTTGTTACAGTCATAGCAAGTGAATGTCCGAGAAGATTCTCCCCGTCCTTTTGCAAATTTCTTTTGCAGAGGAACTTCTTGAAGTTGCGGGTTAGGAAGGCAACATCTTCATCGGTGTCATCATCTTCGATTACGTCCGAATCTGAGGTTGCCTTTAAAGCAATTTGCTTCTCTTTCCGTCTACACCCTTCCCGTTCCTTCTCCTTCTCTCTTCTTTCTTCCATTTGAATCTCATATGCCATGAGGCTTCCAATGAGATCATCCATCTTCAACTTTGAGAGATCTTTCGCTTCCTCAATTGTCGTAGTCTTTTTCTACCAATCCAAAGTCGATACTGTCGTACCCTATCACTTTCAATCAAGACCTTACCAAGGTTCTTCAAAGAGTTAGTAATAAGAGTAAAGCAAGTATACATCTCGCTAATGGATTCATTTGGTTTCATAGCAAACATTTCATACTTTTGCATAAATGAATCTATCCTAGTTTCCTTAACCAATGATCGACCTTCAAAGTGACTTTATAACATATGCCAAGCTTCAAATGCAGAATCACATGCGTTAATTCTACTATATTGTTCTTCGGTCAAACCACACATAAGTATGTTCATGAGTTTAGCATTCATTTGAATCATGGCTAATTCATCATCATCCATGTGTTCTAATGGTTTGTTTTGTGTATATGGTATTTGAAAGAAACTCGTAGTTTAACATCATAAGATTATATGAATGTGGTCATACATTTCTTCTAATAAGCATAGTTGGTTCCATCAAACAACGAAGGTCTTCCGGTGTGAAATCCCTCTCGTTGTTGGGTCGTTGCTACAAATGTGAATTTGTCTAAATGCAATTAGCAAGGCTCTGATACCAAATGTAGGATCTACTAGCCCCTAAACTTAGTCTAAAGGGGGGATGAATAGACTAATTAAGCTTGTTTAACAAATTATGCCAAATTAAAAGCTAAGACAATTAATATGAGGGAGAGAACAACAAACCACAACTCCGGATGTATAGAGGTTTGGATCCAACCACCGGATCCTAGTCCTCTCTTACGAATTGCTCTTGCTCGAGCAACTTCGCGTCCTCTACTAATTTGATCTCCGTTGCGGGCCGAGATCACGCCTTTACACCACAAGCTTTGCGAACACCCTCGCCTAGCTTGGACCATCTTCTCACAATCCGAGAAGAGCTTAACTCCGGAAGCTTAGTACAACTCTTGAAGACTTAACTTCAGAAACTAATCTTGAGCACTTGAAATAGATGATGCAATCAAAGGATGGTGATTTCAAGTGAAAAGATGTAAGCACAAGTGTTTAGAGCAAATATGAGAGTAGTAGTGAGATTTGAGCTTGGAGAAAGATTGGTCATCTTAGATTAGTGTTCTCAGCTCTATTTATAAGCTCTAAACTAGTTCTAGCCGTTGAGATTGAAATGGTAAGAGGTTGTGCAAGATAACACAAGTCAGGAAGTGACATGACACATTTCAGGACCCGAACGGTCGACCGGAATGCAACAGTACAAGATTCGGTCGAGCGAAGATGCAAACGGTCGATCCAATTTGGCTAGAACTTAAGTGATCAGTCGAATGGTTTGGATCACCCGTTCGACTGAAAATGACAAGTAGGACTTGATCTGGAAAAGAAGTAATTATCGGTTGATCATGAAGAGAGTTTCGGTCGACCGTTTGACGTGTTGGATTTTAGACAAGATAAAATCAAATGCAATCGGTCGAACAGACTGGATTGATGATTCGACCGAAAACTCCCAGTAAGAATGGGTCTGGGAAGTTTTCAAGATTCGGTCGACCGTTAAGGAACGTTCGGTCGACCGGAAGGCCAAATCCAAAAGAGGGGTTAGGTGAGAAATGTGTATACGATCGTTGGAGTATACGACAAGTATAACGGTCATATTTAATACGAAAACGGAATACAATCGGTCCAACAAAAACAAGGTTTCGGTCGACTGAAAGTCTCACTAACCAGGACACGTGTCGACAACTGATAGGCTGAAAGATTTGTAAAGGATGACCTAAGTCCTATCACTCGACAAGGTGAGACGATAGAACCAAACAACTATTTCGGTCGACCGGTGTTGGATAGTCAAAATAAATTGAAGAAACTGTCGAACAAAACGGATATTCTGGTCGACCGATTTCAGACAGGCAAGACATATTTAAGGCACGGTCGAACTGGGAATGTAAGTCGGTCGACCATTTTGGACAAAATAAGCTTTCTAGAAAGTCTGTTGAAATCCGATCGAACCAAATGGTTCTACCGGTCGTTTGTTTGAGTGCAGAGATCCAGTGCTTGGTTTCTAATGAGTTTCAATGATTTTCTATTGAAGTTAGGTTAATTGGAATGTTGTGTGAGACTTCTATTGGTTTTCTAAGTGTCATGCAATGCAATGAATCAAAGATTTCAAGTGGCAATTTACATTTGTAACCTAAATACATAGAATTTAAACCTAGCTACGCTTCAATCTTGATCTCTCAATTCAACTCAAACTTGATTCCTGAAACGTTAGATAATACAAGTATATGCAAGCAATGATCTTTTAATTGATACATGTGTTTATTGATATGTTGATAAATTATCAAAATGGATTAACGATTATTAGCCAAAAAGCCAACACATAAGTCTCACTAATTAGTCCTTTCACCAGTGCAGAAAAGTCCATATAGGTCGGATATACATGGGTATATACGACAGATTTTGGCGGTCCAAGTACCCAACGTATATTTCCCTGTTGCCTATGCCCTTCTATATAGACGTTGGCTATATACTAACGACATTTATACAGTGTATAGACGTCAGCTATATACGAACGACATCGATACAGTTTATAGACGTGGGCTATATACAACCGACGTCTATTATACCTTTAAATAACGCAAAATAATACATATTATACATTACAACTTATAGCAGTCATTCAACCCGCATATTAATAAAGCCCAAGTGACTAAACTTTTGACCAATAACCACGTACATGATGCCCATGTTGCCCAAGTGACCAAACTCGTTCACATTCACTTGTAGAGGAGTGGTGGAGTACATCAACCACAGTAGAAAAAAATGATGATGTAGGCCTAAACTATTATGACCTATAGACGTCGGCTATATAAGGTGACCGACGTCTAAACATACATTATCACCTATAGACATTGGGTACCCTATAAATCCGACGTCTATACATTTAAATAACAATAATAAGAATCAATTACAACCTATAGACCTCAGCTACCCTATAAATCCGACGTCTATCTCCTAAAATAGTAAAAAGAACATTGCAACAATCTTAAGCCATTAAATATATATCTCACTTGCCTTTTGTAGTGTGGTACCCAACTCCCATTTACATGTAAAGGAGTGGTGGAGTACATCAACTCCACCAAAAAACAAAATTTCTCCAACGTGGGACTAAACTTCAACACATATGGTCATAAACACACATATGTACATCAACACACATGGGATAGTTACATTGATGTAGCTATTTTTATATCAATCCAAATAATCACATTACTTTCTACGAAGTACAAAAAAAATATTGCATTCAGGTTCTTTTTGTGTCTCTTCTTCTCAGGCCAACCAGTTGTGTTCAACATAGAGGATATAAGACACGAATATATGCATGATATGATGTCAATCACTTCATGTTCCAGTGGTTGACGTGGTGTCAGGGCTTGTTGTCCTGCTGATGGTCACTTAATCAAGGCAAGAAGTTTCATGCCGGAGATTATAATGAATAAAGAGAGCAAAATGACGACGACCACTTCCATCACGATTTCCACTGTAACAGAAATCTCCAACTTGTCGGTACAGACAAATAAACCTATAGGAACCACAACCATGGTTCAAAAATACATCGGAGGTTGCAATTTTCCAATGCATTTTTGCTATAATGCTTCTTGAGGACGAGGAATGCAACCAAAAAAGTTAATAGCTCGAACAGAGCGATGCAAACAAGCCAACAAATTGTGTTTTTCAAAGTGCCAGTAAACGACATCTTTGGAATGTGAGTAAAGAGAGAAATTAGAGAGAGGGAAGAGAGAGAATTATGGTGAGAGTAGCAAATTGATCGTATATATAATGTAAGTTTGTTAAGTTAGTTATGGGTTGTTAGTTGAGAGGTTTGAAACATAACGGCAACATTATTCTCCGAATTCAAATTTTTGATTTTTTTTAAATTCATCAATTTAATTATAATATTTCACATGTTCCCACGTATGAGCATTATAGAAGATTAAGTACAATATTCCCACACGAGCTTTTCAATAACTATTCTCATGAATAAATATTTTTGATCGATATATAAAAAATAACTTGTTACAAATTAACCAAAGTGTTTTCAATATATTGGAATAATAGTTAAATATCTCTTCTTGGTTTAATTTGATAAGAACATCATCAGTTATCCCTACCTTCAGGTTCATCCAGAATTAAGCAATATTGAACCATTTAAACGATAAGATAGCCCTTCAATCATACATTTAAGTTATGGCTAATCTTCATTCAAAGTCTTGCTACATTAGTTACCAATGTTCTAATCTATGCCAGTATGTTGTAATGCTAGAGGTAGAAACTAAACCATAAGTGTGAAAATCCAAAACCTCATGTTTCCTCTCCTCCTCTCCTTCTCCGGCGGTACGAACGGTGGTAGCGAGCTTCGGCGTCATCTCTCATGTGTCTCAAGCAATCTATGGTACTCAACTCTTCCCTTTGTCGTGGTTTCTAGCGAGGTTGCGGGTTTGGAAGGGTTGGATCCCATTTGGTTGGCGAAGGAGGTGGCCATGGAGTGGCCAAGGCACAGGGAGGTTGGTTGGAACAAGGCGATAACATAGCAGGCTGTGCGGAGGAAGTCACGGCGTTGGGCTGCAGGAGACTGGCGGCGCGGCGGGTTGCGTGGAGAAGGGGTCTAGCCGAGGTTGGAGGGTAAGGAGTTAGGTTTGCATTTTGCACCTAGCCCTTGGACTTTTTTGTTTTGATTTTATAGTTTAATTGGGATAATTTCATAATCATCCTAGACTTATTTGTTTTAATTAAAACAGTTTATTTGAAATAATTGCTATAAAACCCCGAGAATTTGCAGAATTCTTGGAAATAACTTAATTCAGGGAAATTTGTCATTTTCCCTGAATTTCCAGATTTTGTAGTGAACAATGTTTATTAGGAAATTTACTATTTTTCTCCTAAACTTATGAAATTAGTGATTAGTATGGAAACCTTAGTGAAACTTATGATGTTATCTGATATGATTTGTTCCGGTTGTATGGCTCGTACTTTTAGGTAAATTATGTTTACCATGTTTCCTTATGTGATTATGTGAGAGGTTTGTGGAACAGTTTGTCTACCCACGTCGTGACAAGTGGTCGTTGGAGCTGGGCTCATGAGCTCGGGCGTGAGGTGGTAGTGGTTGACATGTGAGGCCTCGACTTCGTATCAGAGCTATGGTCAGTCCTTTCACGTGTGCTCAAGTCAGTCTACTTCTTTGCTTGTTATAGTTTATTATTGACTATTGTGTCCGCGTTTGCGGATTAGGGGTGTTACAGCTTCGTATCAGAGCTCAGGTCAGTCCTTTCACGTACAACCTGTTGGATTTTGTGTCCCTATGTATGTGTATATTTTAAAATTTAATACATGCATACAAGATTAATTTCATATTTTCATCGATTTCATGTACATAGTTTTTTGTTTATTCTAATATCATGTATATCCACATATATTAAAACAAACAAGGAAGAGAGGATCATACCCAGAGGTTCTCTAAAATCTTTATGAAGATCCGGAGTTACGTTGCTCGTCGAATCGCCCGCCGATTCGCCTTCAAGTGTTCACCAAACTCTAAACAAGATTAGAGAAAAATGAGCTAGCCAATTCAATCTCTAAACCAAGCTTAGAATCTAGTTAATAACCTATTTAAAGCTTCACGAGATTTGATCTCCAAAAGCTCTATCAAACTAAGAGAGAGGATTTTTCATTAACCTTCAAACTAGTAGGTCAGAGGACTTATTTATAGCCTCCCAAATCACCCACATCATGAGCTATTTTCTAGCCATGATCTCCTATTTTTCTCTCCCTTAAACCAATCACAATTTGACACATAATCATCCTCAAACACATTGCCCATAATTGGAATAAACTGGGCCCATGATCAACATTATTCTCTTAATAATTCAAGACAGAATCGTTCCGAACGGTCGACCAAAATTACCAAATGGTCGACCGATCGGTTAAGATTTTACTGGTTCAGTCGGACCGTGATCTGGACGGTCAACCGAATGTGTAAGACAAAAGGTCCCTGTAAAATTAGGACAAACCACCTCTCACGGTAAACAAGTTGGATCCAAGAATTTGAAGGTGACATTGGATACATATGTCTGTGGTGATGCACTACTACCAATTTTTGAATCTGAATTTCAAATGATGGGTGTTGTTGAAGGATGGGTGTTGCAATGGCCTTGTTCATTGATTAAAATAAATGTGAATAAAAATGTATCAACTTTAATTTTAATAATTGCATAAATGGTTGATGCATAGTAATCATGTAAATATTTTCTAATAATATTGTTTTTTAATTTCAAAGTTGAAAGTCCAACGTCGAAGCAATCTGAAAATGAAATTGTATTTGCGAGTGACAATTTCCTCTGAATTGTCAAATGTCATACAATTTCATATGACATAAGGATGAAGATTCTACAGTTCAAAGTGCTATGAATAAAGCATTTGTACGGGACATGACCGACGATGGCATCAAACCTAAAGTTGTATGTCATAATAAAGGATGTCATGCAATTTTTAAGGATGGGAAAATTGTGTATAACAATCATCCAAGTTCAATTAAAGTAAGTAATTTTGTTTTTTATATATTTCATTATTAAATTAATAATTATGGTATATTGATTTTTGAATAGACTTTTCTATGAATTGCCTTTTGGAAAAATACGGTTATTTGTCTCCCACAATATTCTGGCATCCAGGCAATTCAAGTGATGACAGTAGACCGCAAAAGATTGCTAAGATTATGTGTGATTGCGAGAAGAAGATTTCTCTAGCATCATATTGGGATTTCATTATATTTTATATTACTTGTTATATTATTATTAAATGATTAATAAAGTTATTTAACATGATTGATTTTCAGTGATCATTGGATGTTGGTTGTTTTAGTTCCCGATACGAGTAGTGCATATTGGTTTGATCCTCTAGCATTAGATAAATCGAGAAATTTTTTGAAGAATATTGTTCAGTTGTAAGTTACTTTTAGTGGTTAATTTAAATTTGTTTACTAATTTTTTAGTATTGCATATTTGAGTAAAACTTTCGACCATTTGTGTAATTTTGATAGAGTCATGAATGTATAAAAATGATGGGTCAAAAAAGGACTCAGAATAAGCTAACAACTTTGCATACCATGAAGGTAATATTATTCATTATTAAAAAAACTATAAAAAGCAGTATAATCTGTATTCATTTCATCATTTGTATATCATAATGAACATATTTTTATTTGTAATTGTTGTAGTACCGTAGACAAGTAGAAAATTCGACATTGATACGGGTCTACAACGTCGGTTGTCCAAGAAACCGACGTGGTAGTGGTTTTGGAGAACTAGCAGTCGAAAGGTTTATGTGTTCCATTCGGCTAGATTTTCTCCCCTCAGTTGTAACTTAATTCACTTAAGTTACCGGTCGATCAATTTTCCACTGTTTGATAGATGTAGTTCGACTGTTGGCCTCTCTTGTTCGACTGTTGGCCTCTCTTGTTCGACCGATGTTTTCAAGCTCTTTCCAACACCTATATTAGTTCGAAATTTTTTACCTCACGTCTCATTCGACCGAAAATTTCAGGCACATTTTACATCTAATTTCGATCAACCGCTTCTATATACCGGTTGAAACTACGCCCAATTTGTTGAATGTTTTTGATTTTTTGTTTTTCAGATATTTAAACCACTACCATGTCGTATATAGCTAAGATTTGATGTTGTATACCCCTTATTAATTGTGATCGATCAGTGGTACAAATAGGTCGACCGGTTTTGGGTCTCAGAAGTCCCTGTTATTTTCGGTTCGATGATGATGGGTACTGTTTGACCAATAGTTCTCAAAAACAACTTCCACTTCGGTTTCTTTGAAAACCGACATAGTAGACCCCCTACCAAATCCGTTGTTTATAAAAGCCAACGTTGTAGGGTTTTTTTTTGTTATTTTATTTTTTGGATGTTCGTACTTCAGTATACTCAAACCCTGCAACATTTATATACAATCCAACAAATGAAACACAGTTCATATATAATCAAACAAATGTAACATAGTTCAGTGTACTCATATACATTCAGTATGTAACACAGTTCATATACAATTCATATACACCCAAATAGATATCACCCCAAATTATTTTTCTGAAGCAAAGGTGAGAGGGAATCAAGTCCATGAAGGACTGAATCAAAGCGAGCTTCAGACGATCTATGATGAGCATTAATGGAGGCTTCAATATGATTGATGCAAGTGGATATGGAAGCTTGAAGTGTTGGTTTCCAAACCACAACTCACCAATTGAATGGGAGCAAGGGTCGACCAGTAGAGGAGAGGCGACGGTGATGGTAGACGATTGAAGGAGAAAAAGTGAAAAGAAAAACATGATTTTTTACTTCGACGTAGAAGAAAATGCGTCAACGGTCGACTGGAAGGGCACAAACGGTCGACCGAACGAAGATAATTGCAAACAAATTCATCGATTTAGGCGAAGGTTTGACAGGTAAATAGGACCAGTCGACAAAAATGAGATGTAAAAAATGCCTGAAATTTTGGGTCGAATGAGAAGCAAGAAATTGTCGAACGAAAAGATGGGAAAAACTGCTTGAACTTTTCGGTCAAACGAGAGGCAAAAACGATCGAACAAAAATAGGCATTTGAATGAGCCTGAAAACATCAGTCGAACGAGAGAGGATAACGGTCGAACCACATCGGTCGAACGGTTCAAAATGGTTCGATTGGTAAGTGAACATAAGATACAGCTGAGTGGAGAAAAACAAGTCGAACGAAACACATATTCTTGTCGACCAATAGGAACTATAAAAGTGAGTTTTAGCCAAAAATCACTCCCTACAATGTCGGTTTCCTGGAAATGTCAATGTTGTAGGTTTCTTTTTTTGATTTTTTGATTTATATATTTGATCCTTGTAATTCAGACTCAGACATACACCCCACTGTCACGTCAGATTTGGTTGAAATTTGGGTCGGATTGGTACTAAATCCGACCCACATTCCAATCATATCGGACCTCCGCTTCGATCCAAACTTTCACGTAAATATTGATTTAAGAGTATACTAGGGATACAAGAAAAGCGGCTTTGGTTTTAAATATTAGATTTTTAAAGTTCGGGGGGGGGGGGGGGGGGGGCAAAATGTTACAAAACGAAAGTACAGGGGTGCTAACTTTGAAAGTTCAGGAGTGAAAAATGATATCAAGACATAGTTCAGGAGGCCAAACTATAATTGACCCTAAAAAGAAACATATGTTTCTAATCTACATACTGCTTTGAAATACTACATTTTTTACTAGTTAGTGATTTTTTTGAAACATGATTAACACACCAACGGTACCAACATGATTTTTCAATAAGGATACGTTCAAATGCGTCGTCTATATATGAAATTTCAATTTTTGTGGAATTTTAAAATGTATCATTTGTAAATGGCATGGTTGGTTAATTGAAGATTGAAATTTGTAAATTCCAAGTGGAAAGTTGGAAATTTCATTCCCATGCAAAAGTTGCAAAACAAAATTCCACATTTCCACCCTTTAGTTGGAATTATAAATGGGTAAAATTGGTTTTGTGCACCTGGTTCGGAAACAAATTGGTCACGTGCACCCGTATTTCTCATAATTAGCCAGGTACACTCGGGATCTCAAATTGTTTACACCTATGCACCTCTACCGTTTATGGAGCCCACTCACTTACGGATTATGTTGGAAATTTTAGACATTATACCTTATATTTTTTACTAACAACATTTTCTGTTAGAAATTTTACGCATTACACCTTATAAATTTTGTTAATAAAATTTTCTATTAGAAACTTTTGCTAATTACACCTTATAAATTATGCTAATAATACTTTTATTAGAAAATTTGCAAATTACACCTTATAAATTTTGCTAATAACATTTCAATTAGAAAATTTTGCAAAGTACTTCTTATAAATTTTGTTAATTACGATTTTTATATCCTAAATATCAATAAAAAATAAAAAATCAAAACAAACAAACATTACCCTCTTTCTTTCTTTTCCTTCTCCTTCTCAAATCCTCTCTCTCCTTTCCTTTCTCTCTCACCGTCTTTCTCCTCTCTTCCTCTACCTCTTTCCTCTCTCTTCTCTATCTATCTCTAGAGATCTCTACCTCTCTCTCTCAAACTCCCAACCCCTCTACCCATCCATCGACCCCACCCACCCTCTCTCCTCTCTCTTTCTCACTCAAACCTTTTCAGTCATCTCTTTCTTTGCAATCCTCTCTTTTTCCACCCACCCTCTCTCTCTCCCACTTCCTCAACTCCTTCAACCGGCCCAACTCCGGAATGGCGCAAACTCCCGAACTCCCGTCAATCTCTCCAACTTTGTAAAACTCCTAAACTCCACCGGAATGGCGCCGGAGAAGTTATTCCCAGTCAAGTTGAGATGCAGGAGAGACGGCAAGTTAGTGAGGGAAGACACAAGGGCTCTGACGAAGAGGTTCTGGAGAGGTCAAGGTGGGTGAGGGAGCGGAAGTTGGCGAGGGGAGGGAGGAAGGAGTTGAGAAGTTGGAGGGGAGGGAGAGGGAGGTGAGATTGGGGAGGTTGCAAAAGTGAGAAGAAAGTGGGTCAGAGACTTAAGCATCCAGGACGGAGAGGGGGTGAGATTGGGGTGGTTGCAAAGGTGAAGAGATAGTGGGCCGGAGACGGAAGCGTCTAGGAGGAAGAGGGAGGTAACAGAGAGGGAAGGGGAGCAAGTCGTGCCATGTGCATGGGGTTTGGGAGTGTGGGGTCTACGTGGAGAGGGTCAGGGTTGGGAGGAGGAAGGACTTGAGGTGGAGGAGGTAGGGGCCTTCTTGGGTTAGGAAGAGGGTGGTCGGGAGGAGGAGAGAGATAAATTAAGGGCGGATGAAAAAGGATGAGAGAGAAAGAAAATGAGAGAGGATTTGAGAAGAGAAAAAGAGAGGAGGGAGAGTAATGTTTGTTTGTTTGTTTTTTATTTTTTATTTTATAAAGTGTGATTTGTAAATTTTCACTTCAAAATCTTAATAAGCAAATTTATAAGGTGTGATTTGCAGAATTTCACGTCAAAATCGTAACTTAACAAGAATATAACGACATAAGTGCATAAATATAAATAATTTTAGATTCCAGGTGTACTTGGCTAATTATGAGAAATACAGGTACACGCGGCCAATTTGTCCCCAAACCAGGTGCACAAAATCAATTTACCCTTTACAGATAGCCCCAAGTTCTTGATATCGAATCCTAGACTTCCTCTCACCACTTCTTCCCATCCGCCACCTCCACGTTGACTCCTCCTCCCAGACCATATATTCGACCTTGTCCACGCATCCCATCCGCTCTTCTACTCCCGCCATACCTTCTCCTCTCCTCTGCCCTCCACTTCTTTCATGATATGCCCCCGCCACAACACTGATTCCTAATTCATCCTCCTCGCCACCTTGCCGCACCGATCACGACCGCACTGCCCTTCATCTCCTCTCCTCCATGACCTGTACTGCAGTCCCCATCGATGGTTTCCTACTCGTCTTCCACCTCTGCTGAGGCCCTCCTTGTCGAGAGGTTCGTGCATGGGCTGAGGGTGAAAATCAGGTTGGTTATCAAATCCCTTGTTTTCTTCGTCGTTGGTGTTTATGTATTTCGGGTTTGGGTTTCGATGGAATAGAGGAGAGGGATGCCATGCTTTGAACTACGATGTTGTCTCACTACACATCGGTCAAGGAGGTTGAGATGGTTGTGGAGGAGTTTAAAATGATGGAATACTTGTAAATGTTGTGATTTTAAAATGACATACCACAAGACGAATCCAGACAGACCAGAGATGGGGACATGAACATGAACATGTCTTCTCCTTCTTCTTCATGGTCTCCAACTACTACCACCACCACTAATGGTAATGGTAATGTCATGTTCAATGGGAGTAGTGGTTCTTTGCCATGGGTAGTGGATTACAATTGATGGAATCAGTTCGAGAAGTAGTGAACTCTTCAGCATTAAGACGGACCCTAATAAAAAATTCAAATAACTTCAAGGATGTGATTTAAGTACTATGACTTTGTGGTAGGATATAATATATTGGACCACCGTGGTTTTTTTAACTTCTTAACTTTTCGACAAAATCTAATGCGAACCATTGTCAGATATTATATCAAGAACGCCATTGGCTTCAGTTTCTTATTAATCCTCGAAGCTTCTCTTTACATATTGTTGCATTCCAAATAGTTAGTTACGTATTGTTGGTCAATAATAAACCACTATACTACGTACCTCAATAATAATTAGCATTTGAAAATGGGTTTTCATATTTCATATTCTGACTTATTGTAGAGTACGATCGATGGACATGTCATGGATCACTCTAACCTAACTACATGCGCTCCCACACCCCCATAACTTGCTCTTAGGGTGTCTAAATCGGCAAAATGATTCTAATGTATGTTGCAATTAGTATTGTGGAATTAACTTAAAGGTACACTAAATTAAGGTTGCAATGTCGTCGTATTCTTAAACAAGCACAGAGATGAGAAGATTAAACATCTAATGATTTTTACACTTTCATATGTATATCTAGATTAGAACTATGCAACAAGCACTGCTGGAAAAATAGACTATAATGTCGAGATTTCACGTCAAATTTAAAAAAAAACCCGACGTGAATTGACCTTATCACGTTGGTTTTTGAATCACCGACATGAAATACTAATATATCACGTCGGTTTTACAAAAATGGACGTTAAAAGGAATTTCTCACGTTGGTTTTTAAAAACTGACATGATATATTCAAGAAATCACGTCGGTTTTTAAAATACCGATGTGATATATTCAAGAAATCACGTCTCTTTTTAAATAACCCGGCTTGTTTCTCTTTTTTTTTAAAATAACCAGTTAACCCTAGCTGACATCTACTTCTCACTCCCATCTCAAAACAACACAAATCCCACTCCGAAAACTCCGCCCAACGTTCTCCCCCGCAACTCCACCCAATCTGCCCCCCATGCGACCACGCCTACTGAATTCCGTGGGCTTTGACATATGTAATTTTATTGTTTGCTATAGATTTTGGTTGGATTTGTGGGATTTGTGAGTGTTTCAGTCGATTCAGGTTTGGTTGAGTTCTAAAGGTGTTTGTGATGTGAAATGGAGTTTGATTTTGCTGGAGAATAGGTCTAGAGGTCTTTCTCGTCTTCTCTTTCTTCAATCCGTTTATTTTCAGGTAAATTTTTAGAAGTTTTTTGTGAATTTTGGTTTCAGATCGATTTCATCTTCGCTCTCGATTGCTCGATCGAATCTTAATCTGCGAAATTAGGATTTGTTTGGTATATTTGATCGTAGTTAATGTTAGGGTTTGTTGTTCTTTTGATGTGATAGAGATCCAAATAATGTTTCCAGAAATATGGGTTTAGATTGGAATTCCGCTTTCTGAAGTTCAGCTATTAGGTTAGAATTGGGGCGTGAATTATATCGTAGACTTCTAAATTGGTGAAAAAATTCAGGTGTTTTGGTATTCATTTGATGACACTAATTTGATATTTGAATGATGCTTAAGAAATTTAAAGAATTGTTTTAAGTGTCTTTAAGAAATTATTTTCAAGTATTGAAACAAATACAATTGTGAGTTGTAGGGGTTTTTGGAGTATCAGAATCTATCTTCCTGGATGGTTGTCCATCAAGAATCCAATTAGATAATCTGATTTTCCAAAATCCATTTAGATCTCAAAATCAGTTCTCAAACGTAGTCTAGCGTTAGTACTAAGATCTGAGTTTTTAGATACTAATTGTAAACCAAATTTGATTTTAGATAAAAAAATGATTATCAATCAAATGGACCCTTACCGTCTAATAACTTTATGTTGGACCATTTTAGTAGACTATGTTGTGTAACTTCTTGTGGTTCTGCTTAGCAATCTGATATTCTTTGCTTCAGGTGTTAGGTACTTAGCTTTATAGTAATAAAAATGGCTTTTTTCTGTTGAATCTCAATTCCTTCTCTAGACTCGGCTCCCAATCGACAGTAAGCATTGTGTTCTCTGTCTTTCTCTAAATGGCCATAACCTTTTCCGTTTTCATCTCATAATTGGGTTTCATGAAGATGCTGCGTATGCCTATGCAAGCACGCCGAGGGTTCCACGCCAAGCTAAGCGAGCGCGAGAAAGATCTAAGTATTGAATTAGGTTTGTCCCATCTTGTTGTTGCGCATCTTTGATTATGTTGTCAAGTTTGAGGGGTCATATCCTTGATTTTATTTTCTCCTTGTCACTTAGGATGGCTTGTCTTGTAACATTGTAGTTGATTAATGATAATAAGATCTACATAAACATAAAGAAATTGGAGTTTTGGTCAAAACAAGACATTTTCTTGGTCAAACATGTTCCACCATATCTGATAATGGTTTCATACAAATAATTCTTCCAAAGACCAGGTTCTAGAAACATGTCTTTCTTTTGTCGAAATACAATAGTAAAACTTGGACTCATTGTTGTGCTGGCTGTGACAAGCTTCCTACATCATGGGACATATGTTAAAATTTACAAATTAAACATAGCCATCAAGATTCAATGCACCATTTGATTTCTGATAACAAAAAAGGATTTTTTTTGTTTTAGCATGACTTTTTACTTTGGTTATCAAAAAACCGACGTGATAAGGAGGACATATCACGTCGGTTTTCCATAGAACCGATGTAGTTTGACTACCTTTTTACGTTGGTTTTTAGATAACTGACGTAAAAAGTCCTGCATATCACGTCCGTTTTTGAACCGACATGATATCTTCTTCCCTATTACGTCTCCCAATTACGACGTCAGTATATTTGAACAGTAATTCCGACATATATGGTCAAAAAAACGACGTGAAAATCATTTTTCCAGCAGTGAAGAAATAAAGATGTTTAAACCTACGCATATTGGTCTAATATATCCAACAAATATGATCATGTAGAGGAAACTTCAAATTTCAATATTATTAGGCATATAATTATTCATCTTACAAAGCTCATTCCTATCATTACATGTGACATGGTATCAACATAGACAAAAATCAATATCATCAATATTGACGCCCTAACAACTTCCATTAACTTAAATATCCCTTAGGTGACAAACCTATTTTCAGTTCGGCAATTCACAGACGTAGTTTCCAAATCATTAGGAAGAAGAACTGATAGATCACAAAAGACATGCAACAAATTGTTTTGCCAATCAATGTGAATTATATCTAGGAAACACGTAACCGTAACACGTAACCGTAACACAAAAGATTTCTATGAATCTCAATCAGTTATACTACTCGGACCTGCCAAAAGTTACCTTCACCACGAACCACCACCAGTTCTAGCATAAGGAAAAGCTCCATCTCCACCATGGTTGTTGGTCAGCAACACAAACATATAATCCTATGGGAACCATAAAATCAAGGTGCAAAAATCCATCAGAGGTTGTGGGTTTGCAATGCCATTTTCACCGTAACGCACTGCTGGAAAGTTGGAGTACCACGTCGACCCTAGAATGCAGACATTACTAAACCGATGTGGAAGGATCCATTTTCCAACATCCTACCACGTTAGTCTTAGAATTCGACGTGGAAGGGGGTCTTCCACGTCGGCGTTTACACAAATTGGCATGAAAGGGTTCATTAATGATTTTTTTAAAATAATTCATACCCTATCACGTCGGCCCAGTAGACCGACGTGGTAGGGCACCATATCACATCGGCTAATAACTAATCCGACATGGTAGTGTAATCCTACCACGTCAGCGAATAACTAATCTGACATTGTAGGGTTTTCATAATCTCAAACCCATGCTTCGAGAAACATAAAACTCTTCGTCTTGCCGACCAGAGCATTCATCTTCCCTTACTTGCATGACCTATCCTTACTTCCCGAGCATTCCTCTTCCCTTACTTCCCTCGAGCGACCTCTCCCTCCGCCAATGCCAAAGTGTAAGTCTTCGACAACAACATTTCTTTGTTTATTGCTTTTCTTTGGTAGAGCCTTTTTGCAATATTTCTTTTGTTGGTTGGTTGGAAAATATTTGTTTGCTCAAAAACTTCTTGCATGTCAAGTTATTTGGCTATAAACATACATATGGAAATGCATTACGAGTTTTGTATTTTTCATTTATGTCTTCCACGTCGGTGTTCAATTTATCTGACGTTGTAGGGGGTCTCCCACATCGGTGTTAAATTTATCCGACCTTGTAGAGGGTCTAAAATGTCGGTGCATAATTTATCCAACGTGGTAGGGTATTCTAACAAACACCCACCCCAGAATTCTGATTGGTTTTGTATGAATTCTGATTGATTTTTTATTGACATCATTTCATGCTTATATTTGTATCTTATATCCATTATCTTTCACATAAACAATGCTACGTGACGAGTTTTATGTTTGAATTTCAGAAATACATAGGTTTGAAGTGAAGAGTCATAAAAAGACCTAAAAGCATGAAAAAGGACTGAGTTGAGAGACTCAAGGACTAAGATGCAAGATCGAAGGACCTGAATGTAAGATTGAAGGACCAATGAGCATACAAGAATACTTCACACCATCATGGGAAGTATTTTGTCAATTCTATTCGGGTCGGAGCTCCAACAAGCAAAGTAGATGCATCAAAGACCACCAAAGACATCCATAAAAGCCCAGAAGAAAATCCAGCGGGATCCGAACCATATAGACCGCCAATTGGCGGTCTGTTTTGGCCCGAATCCGCTAAGATTTTGGTGGGTCGCGTATTAGTGTGTATTTAGTCTATTTCTGGTATTTTTTTAGTCCCATATCGGGGGATTGTCCCGAATTACCTTTTTTCTATGGCTATAAATAGAACTCTTCACATTCTATTGTAATCACCCATTGCTTGGTGGCATTCTCTCTACTTGGAGTAAGCCTTAAAGCAAAACTCAAGGTGGAGAAGAGTGCTACCTTCAATGTGAGTCACTTTAATAAAATATTTTTTCTTAGTTTCTTTTAATCTTGTCTTCTAATTAATTCTTGTATGCTTCTTTAGTTTTATGTCCTTTTAGTTTCTTTAATATTTCTTGCTTGCTTAGTTTAGTTTCATTTCAGTAGAATGTTTCATTTTAATGTAGGTTGTAGTGTAACGATTAGTGAGTAGTTCCATCCCCATTTGGGGGTGGAGAAATATGTGATATGATTATGTGATGTAGTAGGTGTGTGTTATCTTCATCCTTTGGGCCTTATATGATTTCCATAACCATCTAATGGGATTTCACTCTTGTCTTTGATATGCTAATGCTCTTGAATGAAGCT
This sequence comes from Triglochin maritima, assembly GCA_963682175.1. Lineage (NCBI taxonomy): Eukaryota > Viridiplantae > Streptophyta > Magnoliopsida > Alismatales > Juncaginaceae > Triglochin > Triglochin maritima. The sequence goes on from OY821781.1 coordinate 36,825,973, forward strand.
TAGCATATGCTTAGACTAGTGGACCTATTTTATGGGGAATGATGAGGTGAGGATAATGATGGAATTAATATTGGAAATGTGACTTGTAGTTGCATGTACTCTTGTTGCCTTTACCTTGGTTAATGCCTTGTATGTTTTAATGATAATGTACTATCTTATTTCATGTAGGGTTTAGTCTTTATACATGAGTTCATTTATCTTCATTCCAATTATTGTCTTGTATGTTTTAATGATATTGTGTTATCTTATTTGATGTGGATGCAAAGTTGGATGTAGTTTTATGTTTTCATGCACTACATGTTTTGATGAGCTTAATTGAACACACACATACACATATCTTTGTATTCACACTCTTTTCTCTACCCCCTATGGGGTTTAGTTTTATTGCTTATTGTTCATTTCCTTTTGCATCTTAGTGTAGTTTCGTGTAATCAATCTTTCTCTCCTTTCTTTCCCACTCGCCTTTGAACAAACTAAAGTCGACACACCTCCCTGTGGATCGACCCGTATTTGTCACCGCTTCAACGTGGTCGTGCACTTGTGGTTAATTAAAACGTATCAATCACTTTTGTATGAATTCTGATTGGTTTTGTCTAAGATTCATTGTGCCAGAAAAACCATATTCAAAATGGCTCCAACCTTGGATCAAGAACTCATTCCAAAAGTTTTTTTTGTCTTCTTTCAGGTTAATGGCTCCCAGCAAGAAAAACCACCCCCAAAATGGCGATGAAGCCTCGACTTGGGTTCCTCCACGGGGAGCAACTCTTATGTTACAGTTTCAACAAAAAGTAAAACGTGAAGGTCCATTGCCTTTGGACTTTGATCGTCTCTCAGAGCCGATCGGAGAGAATAATTTTTATTGGCCTAGTTATTTGGGTATTGTCACTATAACCAAGGTTGATATTTGTATTGAAAATTGGTCACAAGTTGATTCTTCTCTAAAAGAACAAATTTGGGAGGATATAAGGGTATGTATTTGCTTATTAGTTCTATTTAAAATTTCTTCTCTTATTGATTCTAATTTTCAAGTGCTTTCTCAAAATTTGAAGCCTAATAGCACATACTTCTACTAATCTAAACTAAAAATATCACTCAAATCATGCCTAACACAACAGATTTCTACGAATCTCAATCAGTTATACTACTCACACCAGTCAAAAATTACCATCACTACGAACCACCACCAGTTCTACCAAAGGGAAAAGCTCCATCTCCACCAACGTTGTTGGTCCAGAACTTCTGCAACTGGTTCATGAACATATGTTGTAGCTTGTGGGTACAAACAAATAAACCTATAAGAACTATAATCATGGTGCGAAAATCCATCGGAGGCAATGGGTCTGCAATGCCATTTCACCGTAACGCTTCTTGAGGACAAGGAATGCAACCACAACAGCTAATAGCTCTAAGAGAGCAATGCAGACAAGCCCACCAATTGTGTTTTTCAACGCGCCCGTAAACGACATCTTTGGAATGGGAGTGAGAGGAGAGAAAGTAGAGAAAGGGAAGAGAAAGAATTATGGCAAGACAGTAGCAAATTGATGGTATATAACGCTGCGAGAGATGGGGGGTTAAACATGTTAGTTTGTTAAGTTAGTTAGGGGTTGTTAGTTGAGAGGTTTGAAACATAACGACAACATTATTCTCTGAATTCAAAATTTTGATGTTTTTGAATTTCATCAATTTAATTTTCATATTTCCCACGTTCCCACGTATGCACATTATAGAAGAGATTAAGGAAAATATTCCCACATGTGATTTTCAATAACTATTCTAACGAATAAATATTTTTGATCGAGATATAAAAAATAACTTATTACAAAGTAACCAAATTCTTTTCAATATATTGGAATAATAGTTAAATATCTCTTCTTGTGTCTTCAATATATTGACATCATATCATGCATATATTTGAGTCTTATATCCTTTATTCCTAGCCTAACCAATGCTACGTAACACGTTTTATGTTTACGTTTCAGGAATAAACAGGTTTGAGAAGAAGAGACTATAAAAGGACTTAAAAGCAAGAAAAATGACTAAGTTACAAGACTTATGGACTGAGATGTCAGAGAGAGGGACCCGAATGCAAACCAAAAGGACCAATGAGCAAATGAGTAAACTCCACACCATCATGAGGAATATTTTAGCAATTGGATTCGGTTCGCAACCTACACGACCGATTAGGGTGCATTAGACATGAAGAAATCAAGCGAGACACCCACACTCCAAAACCTGACCCGATCCAGACCATAGAGACCGCCAATTGGCGGTCTGTTTTGGTTCAGATCCGATAAGACTTTGGTGGGTCATGTATTAGAGTGTTTTATGTCCATTTTTAGTTATGTATTAGTCTCATACTGGGAGATTGTCCCGGATTACCTTTTTCGAGGCCTATAAATAGAACTTTTCCTCTCCTTTTGTATTCGCCTATTGCTTGGTGGCATTCTCTTTACTTGGAGTAAGCCTTGGAGCAAAAACTCAAGGTGGAGAAGAATGCTACTTGTAATGTGAGTCATGTAAATAAAATATTTTTTCTTAATTAGTTTTATATTGTCTCTTTTTGCATGTTGAGTTAAATTTTGTTTTGTTTTCCTTTCTTAATGATTAGTGAGTAGGTCCATCCCCATTTGGGGTGGAGGTAATGCAGAAAATGTGATGTTTGTGGGTTCTTTTATTTGTGTCATTTCATATGCTTAATATATTTCTATACTTGTAGCATGATTAAACTTGTATTAGATGAGATAATGTCAACACTAGGTACTTATCTCATGCTAGCTTTAGAGTTTATCTTGTCTCTTATTATGATTTGATGGGAATGACTTGTTATGTATAGATCCATGTTTGGTGAACATTTACATGAATGATTCAGGTTGTATGTAAGATTAATTGAGGCTCTAATGGCCACACTAGGTACTTATTGCATGTTTGAGAATCTAAAATCAAACTCAACTTTATGTGAGATATGCATGTTCATGGTTTGTCCTGTAGTGTTGTGTATCCTACACTTAGATTCTACACTAGCTTCTACTTGTATGCCACACAAACTACACTTGTTCCTAATAGAAAAGAAGAACCACTCACACACATACCTACACAACTTCACTCCATGAGGTTTAGTTTTATTGTTTGTCATTCTTAGTTTAGTGTAGTGTAATCACATTTTCTCCACCTTGTCTCCCAGTCGCCTTCAAACTGACCAAAGTTCACACACGTCCCTTTTGATCGACCCGTATTTGCCACCGCTTCAACGCTGTCGTGCACTTGTGGTTTATTATAACTGATTCAATCAAGTTTTTGGAGCCGTTGCCGGGGAGGTGTTATGTCCAGACTTTGGTTTGGACAATTCGATCGGTTTTAATCTTTTGTTTGTAGTTTTAGTTTGTTTCAGGAGGCTTCAAAGATCAAGAGACGTCACTAGGAGAAGTCGGGAGGTGAACAGGACTAAACGGACCTCCAATCAGTGGTTGTGGACCGCCAATTGACGACCTGGTGAGCTCCGAATTCCATCTTATTTTTTTGGGTGGTTTCTATATTCACTAGGTCATCTGGGGGCTCAATTTGGAATGTTTTGACTTCTTGTTTGCTCCCAGATTAACAATCAAGTCCCTTTAATCAACTTGGACCTTAACACTCAAAGTAAAAGAGTAGATTGATTGCCATCTAGGTCCTGCATCATTTGTAGACCTTGCACGCACTCATCTTTCTTTTCTTTACATTCTTGTTGTTGATTGCTGGCATGAGGTTCGTGCACCCATTCTCTCATTCATGCATGGTTAAAGCATGCATTACTTAGTAAGGTGCATCGGGACAAGAGTGAGGGCTTGGAGAGTTGATCGCTAGATTAAGACTCAAAACGCTACTAAGGAGGGGTTGTCCCAAACAAGATAAGGTGGGGGATTTCATCACCCTTTCCTTTACTCCAAAAATTACTCTTAATCAAAGCCTTAATTCTAAAAGCAAGTAGACATTGGACCTAAAAATTTCGGACACACTAGGAGAGTGATGAAGTTGAGACATGACCTGATCGGCGTCGCTTGCCTTGTCGATAGTAGGAGGTATTGGATCTCCAGATCTGGTATCGCTTGTTGGGCATTGTTGTCTTCGTTGTAGGGAGGTGAGGCATGTCGAGACTATTGATCTCGAAGTTAGGCATCGTCTAGCGTAAGGACATATAGTCATAAGTTGTTTGAGTCGTACTTGCTAGATTAGGCTTCTACCTTCTCCCACTACCCATGCTAGTTTTTAGGGATTCTTCTCTTCTCCTCTGAGTCGTCTTTTTCTCACCCACTTCTACGTTCTAGTCTCCTCCCCTTTACACTCTCTATTAGCGTTTTAGGGTCAAGTCGAGCACTTTTTGTGAGCTTGGCCTCGTGGTGGTGAGAGTGGTCGACTCGAGACTTTTTTTGTTGAGATGGATGGTTACATGGGTGACCATCCATATCATTGTTCGGACCAGGACAATTCTACCTGGTATTCTAGACCCATGCAACCTGGGGTGGCTTAGACAAACACCCTGTATGGTTGGGACAATCTTAATTGTGTGACTGAGCAAGCTCTATATTGGGGTAATATGAGAGAGGCACCGACTGCTAGACCACCATCTAGTTACGTTGGATCATATGTTGGTCATCAAACTGAAACATTGCAAGAACTTTTGACCTCTTTCATGCATGTGGTCGATGACATGAGTGCACCGGTGACTCCCATAGTCGTACCGTGTGACTGTTGTGGGTTGAGTGGTCATGTTATCTGGGAATGTCCTTATGTTCCCCCAGAGCCTGAGTATGAGCATACATTTTCCCAAAATGCTCAATATTACCATTACTCATCCACGTACAACCCGAGAGGATTGGATTCGTGGGGAGACAATTCTTATTCAAATTCTTATACTTCATTTTCACCCCAGTATGCTCCCCCGAATACCCAGAATTCTAAACCCAAAATTTCCCAAGCTCTGACTTGGACCTCATAGTTGACCGCATACCTGATTGCTTGAAACAAATTTTCCTTACGTTCATGGAAACCACTCAACAGTCCATACAAAATATGGCACTGCAAGTGAGTCAAATGTCGCAGCAATTACGTGAACGTGAGGAGAGTAACTTTTCTTGTCAACATGAGGATTCATCTTGTGATATCGAACCACCACCACATCCACAAATTCAAAGCACAATCTTTCAAAGTCAAACTCCTAGTCAGTCTTAGGGACTTGGGGTTTCAATTCACCATCACTTAGTTGAGGATTTGATTCAAATTGAGGAAAACAAGGACCAAATTCATTATGAGTCGGCACATGATTGTGCCTTATCTTTTTGTCTCGTGGCCCTTGAGCTACATGATCTTCATGTTGTGCCTCTTAAGGACTCACCTCTGGTGGAGCAAGAGCTCCCTAGTACCCTTAATTTCAAACGACCTGATGAGAGTTTGCCTCTCACTATTGTTCCTGATCATCTTGGAAATAATGGAACATCAAACAACTACATTGCTAATGAGGGTATTAGGAGTTCCTTGGAGGATACCTTGGGTAAGAGACCCACTTTTTGTTTGCCTGGCGAGTCGAACATGCCGAACGAGGTTCTTGACCTCGTTCCGACGCACCAACCTTTTGGTTGGAGAATTTGGATTGACGATCATAACTTCAGCACCGTAACGGGAGAAAATCTTCTTCCGTTGCCCCCATATTTCCCAAACTCTTGAGAGGTTCAATCTCTTTCAGTTTGATCCTTTGATTGAGATGCCTTTGCGTCCAATTCATGAACCTCTCCTTTCATCTTGTGCTCTTTGTGAGGGGGCCCAAACATGAGTAATCTGGCCCCACATGGTGTCATGTTCCCTTTCCAAGTGCATTGACCCACTTTTGAAGTTCCCATTTGATGTCTTTTGACAAATGAAGATGGGAACTTATGTTTGTACGTAGTTATATTCAAAAAAAATTACAATAAAAGACTCCTTCACTGAGCATCGATTGTTGTGGGCTCCAACCCTTGAGTATTTGGGTCCCATTTCTTTCGCGTATTTGTATCTCTTCTTTGGCATCTCACAAGTTTTGAGAGAATTCGGGTTTGTGTTCATCAACATGACCTTGAACTTTCCTTTGTACTTCATGTTGGTGAGATCTCTCCTTTTTCATGCATAAATCCATGTAGTATCATGCTCACATTCATTGAGGACAATGAATAAAGTAGGTGTGTGTGTGTGTGGGGGGGGGGGGGGTTACATGTGTACATAGTCGAGTCTTTCTCATTTTGTTTTGTTTTATTTTGTTTGCATTGTTAAGATCATGTTAGTGTGCTGCATTTAATATCAATATATCTGTTTGTCATGATCCTTAGGTGACTTTTCTTTTGTTTGCCTTGCGCTTTAAGATTTTCATTTCTTTCAAAAATCTTCATGTTTGCGAAAGAAAATGTTTTGTGAGTTTTTTGTGTGTTTATAATGTGCAAAACCGTTGAGAGGCAAAGTAAAAGGAAGCTCCCAAAATTGTCTTGAACTTGATTCATTAGGATATCTAGTATACCAGCTTTAGGTATTATCTAGTTGTAAGGATGCACCCCGATTTTCGCGTGGGGGGTGAGTAATCATAGTGTTACAGTACTGAAACAATTAAAGAAGTTCACCCTGAACCTAGTGAGTCAATAATTCGTGTCTGTTAATTTAAGGAAGTTTGTTGAGTCAATGACCCTTAAAATCTTGTTGTGAAACTTTAAGTGTAGGGGTTTTGGTTCCCATGTAGATAATAAATAAGTGAGTAGGTGTTCTCTCTTCTCGCATGACTCCTATCACTCAAGAAATTAGGTCTGAGGGGACTTTGTGCCTAGTGCTTTCGAGTTATTTGAGTTGGGATGCACCGACCCAACTCCCATTACACAGATGGTAGGGATTGTCATATGTGGAGATGTGGGGAAAGGTGTACGTGATAGTGTAATTCCTCATAGGCAATGATGCACGAAACCTGACCCTGGGAGAATTACACTCCAACTAGTAAGAAGGAAAAAAATAAAAAATAAAAAATAGAAAAAGAAAGAAAAATGGTAATGCAAATAAGAACCTTAATCGATTTTACACTTTGTATCACTTAAGGATGTTGAGGTTGTCCATGTCTTTCACTTAAGTCCTTAATTAACTTGCACGAATGGTTCATTAGGCTAGGTGTGTGGACTAATACCTATATAGAGTCGGTCCGGAGGATTACCGTGTCCAATGATCGACAAAAAATGAGTCCATCGAGTCGAGTTTCTAGATTGAATAATGCATCAATGTTCGGATTTTGTGGGTATATCCACTGAAAGCCCTCAAGAGACAACACTCCTCCTTGGCGACAAGGGGGTTTAACGGCTTATTGCACGTGCTAAGTGCAACCGTGATTCCTACGAAAGTGAGTTAGGATTTCCCTATTTAAGAATGAATTTTCCTTTCTTTCATTTTTCTCTTTCTTTGTTTTGCTCGGGACTACCAAAAGTTAGGTGTGGAGGTATTTGATTGATATCATATCATGCATATATTTGTGTCTTATATCCTTTATTCTTAGCCTAAGCAATGCTACATAACGAGTTTTATGTTTAAGTTTCAGTAATAAACATGTTTGAGAAGAAGAGACTATAAAAGGACTTAAAAGAAAGAAAAAATACTAAGTTGCAGGACTTATGGACTGAGATGCAAGAGAGAGGGACCTGAATGTAAAACGAAAAGGACCAATGATCAAATGAGGAAACTCCACACCATCATGAATATTTTGGCAATTGGATTGGGGTTGCAACCTACATGACCGATTAGGATGCATCCGACATGAAGAAATCAAACCAGACACCCACACTCCAAAACCTGATCTGATCTAGACCATATAGATCGCCAATTAGCAGTCCAAGACCACTGATTGGTGGTCTGTTTTGGTCCAGATCCGATAAGACTTTGGTTGGTCATGTATTATAGTGTTTTATGTGTATGTTTAGTAGTGCATTAGTTTCATACCGGGGCATAGTCCCAAATTACCTTTTTCCATGCCTATAAATAGAATGTTTCCTCTCCTTTTGTATTCACCCATTTCTTGGTAGCATTCTCTCTACTTGGAGTAAGCCTTGGAGCAAAAACTCAAGATGGAGAAGAATGCTACTTTAATGTGAGTCATGTACATAAAATATCTTTTCTTAATTAGTTTTATATTGTCTCTTTGTGCTTGCTGAGTTAAATTTCGTTTTGTTTTTCTTTCTTAATGATTAGTGAGTAGTTCCATCCCCATTTGGGGTGGAGGTAATGCAGAAAATGTGATGTTTGTGGGTTCTTTTATTTGTGTCATTTCATATGCTTAATATATATCTATACTTGTAGCATGATTAAACTTGTATTAGATGGGATAATGTCCACACTAGGTACTTATCTCATGCTAGCTTTAGAGTTTATCTTGTTGCTTATTATGATTTGATGGGAATGACTTGTTATGTATAGATCCATGTTTGGTGAACATTTACATGAATGATTCAGGTTGTATGTAGGATTGATTGATGCTCTAATGGCCACACTAGGTACTTATTGCATGCCTGAGAATCTAAAATCAAACTCAACTTTATGTGAGATATGCATGTTCATGGTTTGTCCTGTAGTGTTGTGTATCCTACACTTAGATTCTACACTAGCTTCTACTTGTATGCCACACAAACTACACTTGTTCCTAATTGAAAAGAAGAACCACAAACACACACATACCTACACAACTCCACTCCATGGGGTTTAGTTTTATTGTTTGTCATTCTTAGTTTAGTGTAGTGTAATCACATTTTCTCCACCTTGTTTCTCACTCGCCTTCGAACTAACCAAAGTCGACTCACCTCCCTGTGGATCGTCCCATATTTTCCACCGCTTCAACGCGACCATGCACTTGCAGATTGTTATAACTGATTAAATCAGTTGCACCGAGGAAGTCATGGCGTTGGGCTGCAGGAGGCCGGTCGTGTGGTGGGTTATGCGAAGGAGGGGTCTCGCTGGCGCGGGTTGCGGCGTTAGCGGCCGGGTCGCGGTGGCCCTGGTGGGAGTCATCGGCCCCCTGCCGAAGCATCAAAAACTACTGAGGCATAAGGAACTGCAGGTAGGAATGCAAATGGTAACTGATTATCCCAGTATATGATTCGAAAATTACAATTTGGTTGGTATTTGGTAAAAAAGTTCGTAGCGAATATAATTTGGAATTGAAATTGGTTTAAATTATTTTAATGATTAGTGAGTAGTTCCATCCCCATTTGGGGTGGAGGTAATGTAGAAAATGTGATGTTTGTGGGTTTTTTTATTTGTGTCATTTCATATGCTTAATATATATCTATACTTGTAGCATAATTAAACTTGTATTAGATGGGAAAATGTCCACACTAGGTACTTATCTCTTGCTAGCTTTAGAGTTTATCTTGTCTCTTATTATGATTTGATGGGAATGACTTGTTATGTATAGATCCATGTTTGGTGAACATTTACATGAATGATTCAGGTTGTATGTAAGATTGATTGAGGCTCTAATGGCCACACTAGGTACTTATTGCATGCTTGAGAATCTAAAATCAAACTCAACTTTATGTGAGATATGCATGTTCATGGTTTGTCCTGTAGTGTTGTGTATCCTACACTTAGATTCTACACTAGCTTCTACTTGTATTCCACACAAACTACACATGTTCCTAATTGAAAAGAAGAACCACTCACACACACATACCTACACAACTTCACTCCATGAGGTTTAGTTTTATTGTTTGTCATTCTTAGTTTAGTGTAGTGTAATCATATTTTCTCCACCTTGTCTCCCAGTCGCCTTCGAACTGACCAAAGTTCACACACGTCCCTTTGGATCGACCCGTATTTGCCACCGCTTCAACGCTGTCGTGCACTTGTGGTTTATTATAACTGATTCAATCAAGTTTTTGGAGCCGTTGCCGGGGAGGTGTTCTGTCCAGACTTTGGTTTGGACAATTCGAGAGATTTTAATCTTTTGTTTGTAGTTTTAGTTTGTTTCAGGAGGCTTCAAAGATCAAGAGACGTCACTAGGAGAAGTCGGGTGGTGAACAAGACTAAACGGACCGCCAATCAGTGGTTGTGGACCGCCAATTGACGACCTGGTGAGCTCCGAATTCCATCTTTTTTTTTGGTGGTTTCGATATTCACTAGGTCATCTGGGGGCTAAATTTGGAATGTTTTGACTTGTTGTTTGCTCCCAGATTAACAATCAAGTCCCTTTAATCAACTTGGACCTTAACACTTAAAGTAAAAGAGTAGATTGATTGCCATCTAGGTCCTGCAACATTTGTAGACCTTGCACGCACTCATCTTTCTTTTCTTTACATTCTTGTTGTTGATTGCTGGCGTAAGGTACGTGCACCCATTCTCTCATTCATGCATGGTTAAAGCATGCATTACTTAGTAAGGTGCATCGGGACAAGAGTGAGGTGAGCATTTGCTTGGAGAGTTGATTGCTACATTAAGACTCAAAACACTACTAAGGAGGGGTTGTCCCAAACAAGATAAGGTGGGGGATTTCATCACCCTTTCCTTTGCTCCAAAAATTACTCTTAATCAAAGCCTTAATTCTAAAAGCAAGTAGACATTGGACCTAAGAATTTCGGACACACTAGGAGAGTGATGAAGAAAATATTCCCACATGTGATTTTCAATAACTATTCACACGAATAAATATTTTTGATCGAGATATAAAAAATAACTTATTACAGAGTAACCAAATTCTTTTCAATATATTGGAATAATAGTTAAATATCTCTTCTTGTGTCTTCAATATATTGACATCATATCATGCTTATATTTGTGTCTTATGTCCTTTATTCTTAGCCTAAGCAATGCTACGTAACACGTTTTATGTTTAAGTTTCAGGAATAAATAGGTTTGAGAAGAAGAGACTATAAAAGGACTTAAAAGCAAGAAAAAGGACTAAGTTACAAGACTTATGGACTGAGATGTCAGAGAGAGGGACCCGAATGTAAACCAAAAGGACCAATGAGCAAATGAGTAAACTCCACACCATCATGAGGAATATTTTAGCAATTGGATTCGGTTCGCAACCTACACGACCGATTAGGGTGCATCAGACATGAAGAAATCAAGCGAGACACCCACACTCCAAAACCTGACCCGATCCAGACCATAGAGACCGCCAATTGGCGGTCTGTTTTGGTTCAGATGCGATCAGACTTTGGTGGGTCATGTATTAGAGTGTTTTATGTCCATTTTTAGTAGTGTATTAGTCTCATACTGGGAGATTGTCCCGGATTACCTTTTTCCAGGCCTATCTATAAATAGAACTTTTCCTCTCCTTTGGTATTCGCCTATTGCTTGGTGGCATTCTCTCTACTTGGAGTAAGCCGTGGAGCAAAAACTCAAGGTGGAGAAGAATGCTACATGTAATGTGAGTCATGTAAATAAAATATTTTTTCTTAATTACTTTTATATTGTCTCTTTTTGCATGTTGAGTTAAATTTTGTTTTGTTTTCCTTTCTTAATGATTAGTGAGTAGGTCCATCCCCATTTGGGGTGGAGGTAATGCAGAAAATGTGATGTTTGTGGGTTCTTTTATTTGTGTCATTTCATATGCTTAATATATTTCTATACTTGTAGCATGATTAAACTTGTATTAGATGAGATAATGTCAACACTAGGTACTTATCTCATGCTAGCTTTAGAGTTTATCTTGTCGCTTATTAGGATTTGATGGGAATGTCTTGTTATGTATAGATCCATGTTTGGTGAACATTTACATGAATGATTCAGGTTGTATGTAGGATTAATTGAGGCTCTAATGGCCACACTAGGTACTTATTGCATGTTTGAGAATCTAAAATCAAACTCAACTTTATGTGAGATATGCATGTTCATGGTTTGTCGTGTAGTGTTGTGTATCCTACACTTAGATTCTACACTGGCTTCTACTAGTATGCCACACAAACTAAACTTGTTCCTAATTGAAAAAAGAACAACTCACACACACATACCTACACAACTCCACTCCATGGGGTTTAGTTTTATTGTTTGTAATTCTCAGTTTATTGTAGTGTAATCACATTTTCTCTACCTTGTTTCTCACTCGTCTTAGAAGTAACCAAAGTCGACTCACCTCGTTGTGGATCAACCCGTATTTGCAACCGCTTCAACACGGTCGTGCACTTGCGGATTATTATAAGTGATTCAATCAGTTGTGCCGAGGAAGTCGTGGCATTGGGCTGCAGGAGACTGGTCGTGCGGTGGGTTAAGCCAAGGAGGGGTCTCACCAGCGTGGGTTGTGGCGTTGGCGGCCGGGCCGCCGCGGGCCTGGTGGGAGTCCTTGGCCCCTTGCCGAGGCATCAGGAACTACTGAGGCATAAGGAACTGCTGGTAGGGATGCAAATGATAACCGATTATCCCAGTATCTGATTCGAAAATTACAATTTGGTTGGTATTTTGTAAAAAAGTTCGTAGCGAATATAATTTGGAATTTAAATTGGTTTAAATTATTTTACCATTTTCAAATTCGGATACGAATTCGGATATAGGTCTACCATATCCGAATATCCAAAAATATCAATTTTGGCATCCAATATATGTGGTTATTAATATTTGTATTGTAACTTACTAAAAAACTAAGTTATTCCCTATATAAATATAAACATAATAGAAATGCAAAAGTAAATTATAATATAATTCTCTTAAAATAACTTTCCAAACCATTTTAGATTATACAACAAAATATATAAAAATATATGTTATAAGAATTTGAAGATTATCTGAATTCAAATCTGAATTCAAAAAGTTCTCAAATTCGGATATGAAATTGGTAAGCTATAAAATTTGAATTTGAATTTGGATTTGGTATGTTCATTTCGAATTTGGATTTGAATTCGGATATAGGTTATACCAAATTCGAAAATATCCATTTGCATCCTTAACTGCAAGGGTGTTAGCAAGACTTTCAATATCATGTTGGACTGCATGACGTTGTTGCATGTCTACGGCATTGGCAGCTTGAGAACCTTCCGGGACTTGAAGTACTTTCAGGCCTTCAGAAACTGTCGTTGCGTCCGGAACTGTGGGGGTGTTAGGAACGTCTGGGGCGTGAAGTCTAATCAGGGTTTCATGTTCCAATGGTTGAGGCAGCGTCGGGGCTTGTTGTCCTATTGGTGAACTCTTTTATTGAAGACAAGAAGTTTCATGTCAGAGATTAGAATGAAAAATAGAGCAAAATCACGATGACCACTCCCATCAAAATTTCCACTACGACGGAAATCTCTAGCTTGTCGGTATAGACAAATAAACCTGTCATAAACATGGTGCGAAAATCCATCGAAGGTTGCGGGTTTGCAATGCCATTTTGGTCGTAACGCTTCTTGAGGACGAGGAATGCAACCAAAAAAGCTAATAGCTCGAAGAGAGCAATGAAGACAAGCCCACCAATTGCGTTTTTCAAAGTGCCCATAATCGACATCTTTGGAATTTGAGTGAGAGAAGGGAAAGTAGAGGAAGGGAAGAGAGAGCATTATCACGACAGAGTGGCAAATTGATGGTATATATAATGTTGCTAGAGATGGGGGTTAAATGTGTTTGTTTGTTAAGTTAGTTAGGGGTTGTTAGTTGAGAGGTTTGAAACATAACGACAACATTATTCTCCGAATTCAAAAAAAAAACATTTTTTTAATTTCACCAATTTAATTTTAATATTCCACACATTCCCACGTGTGCACATTATAGAAGAGATTAAGGACAATATTCCCACACGTGCTTTTCAATAACTATTCACACTAATAAATATTTTTGATTGAGATATAGAGAATAACTTGTTACAAAGTAATCAAATTCTTTCCAATATATTGGAATAATAGTTAAATATCTTTTCTTGGTTTAATTTTAGAAGAAGAACATCAGGTATCCCCACCTTCAGGTTCTTCCAGCAACAAGCGATGTTGAACCATTGAAAAGATAAGATATCCCTTCAATCATACATTTAAGTTATGGTTAATCTCCGTTCAAAGTCTTGCTACATTAGTTACCAATGTTTTAATCTATGACAGAATGTTGTAATGTCAGAGGTAGAAACTAAACCATAAGTGTGAAAACCCAAAACCTCAGCCTTCCTCTTTTCCTCCCCTCCTCTCCCTTCTCTGGCAGCACGGTCTCTAGTGATCTCAGGTATGCCACTTCTCCCTTTGTCGTGGTTTGTGGTGGGGTTGCCGGTTTGGAAGGGTTGGATCCCTTTTGGTTGGCAAAGGAGACGGACTTGGAGTGTCCAAGGCGCAGGGAGGTTGGCTGGAATGGAGTGATGACGTAGCAGGCTGCACGCAGGAAGTCACGATGTTGGGCTGCATTAGTCCAGTGGCGTAGTTAGTTGCGTGAAGGAGGGGTCTCACTGGCAAGGGTTGTGGCATCAGCGACCGGGCAGCCGCTGCACTAGCGGGAGCCGACGACCTCCTGCCGAGGCATCAGGAACTGCAGGGGCGTCAGGAAGACTTTCATTATCATGTTGGACCGCATTGTTGTCTTTTTGGCTAAATAATTGCTAGTCCGTTTTATGATTAACTAACATATCAATAAAGACAAGTAATCTATTAATATCATCGCATGCATATATTGTATTTCTAACGTTTCAGAAACCAAGTATGGATTGAGACCAGAAATGAAGAATGAAGAGTAGATAGGTTTATATTACTTGTACTTAGACTGTAATGTAACTTGACACTAAAATCATTGATGAATTGCGTTGCATAACCCTTAGGGAACCTATAGAAATCTCACATTTAAGTCCATATCAAATTGACTTAAATAGGACATCAACCAAACATAGAAATTTCCCTACAACACAATTTCATAATCAAATCCGTCGACCGGAATTCCATCTGGTTCGACCGAAATTCAATAGACTCACATTCCCCTTCTAAACGGTCGACCAAACTTTCTCTTAGTCGACCAATTCCTAGTTATGCCTTCACAAGCTTATTCGGTCGATCGAACCTTGTTCTATGGTCGACCGTGTCACTTTGTCAAGTTGAATCAACCTTGTTCGACTTATACACGTCTCATTCTCCAATCTTATCTTGACACGTGTCATGGTTAGAGTAGAAACCGGTCGACCGAAAGGTCATTTGGTTTGACCGATTCATTTCTGTATTTTTCTTAAATATGACCTTTATACTTGTCATATATACCAACGGTTGTATACACATACTCACCTAACCACTATTTTAGATTTGATCTATCGTTCGACTGTGACCTTTTATACGATCGACCAATTCATGAAACTCTCCGACTCCAATTTTATTGGTCACTTTTAATCGGACCACCTCTCTACCTTCTTCGATCGTTAGCTCATTCTCACTACTTCATCATGACCAAATTTGCCAAACGGTCCACCGAACCTTTCATCTGTTCGTCCGTTCACTTAAAGTCTAGCCCAGTTGGTTCAACCGTTTGCACCTTGCCTTCGAATGAACTCTTGTTTTTCTCTAATCGGTCGACTGATTGACCCGATCCGGTCGACTGTTGCTGTGCAGGTTTGTGTCCTGGCCTTCACTGCTTTGTGTATTCTTACACAACTCTTTCCCAACTTAATCGCAATGGCTAGAATTAGTTTAGATCTTATAAATAGAACTGAGAATACACTTCTATGGTGACCAATCTTTCTCCAAGCTCAAATATTCTTACTACTCATACTTTTCTCTAAACGTCCTTGTGCTCACATCTTCACTCTTGAAATCACTCTTATTGATTGCATCATTCATTTCAAGCACCCAAGATTTGCTTGTTGAAGTAACTTCTTCAAGTGTTGTACAAGCTTCCAGAGTGCAGCTCTTCTCAGATTGTGAGAAGGTGGTCCAAGCTAGGTGAGGGTGTTTGCAAAGCTTGTGGTGTAAAGGTGTGAACTCGGCATGCAACGGAGATCATATTAGTGGAGGACACGAAGTTGCTCAAGGAAGAGCAATTCGTAAGAGAGGACTAGGATCCGGTGGTTGGATCCAAACCTATATACACTGGTGTTGTGGTTTGTTTTTCTCTCCTACACTTTCATTGTTATAGCTTTTAATTTGAAATTCTAGTTTAAAGAACTTAATTAGTCTATTCACCCCCCCCCCCAGACTAATATTAGGGCACATTAGATCCTACACGCATGATGTTGCTGCATGTCTACGACATCAGCTGCTCGAGAACCTTCTGAGACTTGAAGTACTTCCGGGCCGTCAAGAATTGTTGTGGCGTCAGGAACTTCCGAGGTGTGAAGTCTGACCGGGGCCTCAAGTTCCAGTGGTTGAGGCAGTGTCGTGGCTTGTTGTCTTGCTGGTGGTCGCTTAATGAAGGCAAAAAGTCTCATGCCGGAGATTATAACGAAGAAAGATAGCAAAATGGCGACGACCACTCCTCTCAATTTCCACTACGACGGAAATCTCCAACTTGTCGGTATAGACAAATAAACCTATAGGAACCATAATCATGGTGCGAATAACCATCGGAGGTTGTAGGTTTGCAATGCCATTTTGACCGTAATGCTTCTTGAGGACGAGGAATGCAACCAAAAAAGAAAATAGCTCGAAGAGAGCAATGTAGACAATCCCACCAATTGCGTTTTTCAATGTGCCCGTAAACGACATCTTTGGAATGTGAGTGAGAGGAGAGAAAGTAAAGAGAGGGGAGAGAGAGAGAATTATGTGTTACCTTTATTGCCTTAATCTATATTAATTTTGATGATTAATGAAACTAATCTTAATCAATCAACCTAATAGTTCAAAGTGAGCAAACATGATTACATGCATTGCATTTATACTTGTATACTTGCAATCATCTTAATAGGTTGATTGGGATAATAAAGGAAATGAGCATTGGGACAAAGACATCAAGACTCAACACTCGTAATCAAATCTTTGGACCAAGAGATATAATTTTGTATTTATTGAGTTCATAAGGTTTATGTAAACTTGAGCACTAGGATTCTGTCTCATCAAGATTCGATAAACCAAACCCTTTCGACCAACCGAAGCCTTTCTTGTTCGGTCCTCCGAACACCTGTCGGTTACCTGAATCCTTCAGATTAGTAAGCATTAGGTTCCTCTCTGGAATTTCATTGATGGAAGACCGAACCACCATCGGTCGACCGAGTAGCCCTGGACCGGTAATGGACTTTGCTCCAACGGTCACATTTGAATCGAGCCTTTAGAGCCCAATTGACTTTTCCTAATATGGATGACTGAATGCCTATTGGTCAACTGAGTACTTCTTCGCTTTAGGCGCCCAACAACTATTTACACGTGGCACTTGACCATTGTACCCAATGATTATTTGAGCCTTAACTACTAGCGCAAAACTTACGCTAACTTCGGTCTATCGAAGTCTACACGGTTAACCGTACTTGAGTAATCAGAGACCAACCAATCTTATTGTCCACCTTAGAACGGTGAACCAAATGGAATTCGGTGAACCAAAATTAAATAGGGAAAAATTGAAAGTAGTTACTGGAAGTTGGTGAATGGTGATCCGAACTCTATTCGGTCAACCGTATACTTTGTTCAAACCAATCCCTTTCTAGTGTCTCGGACTACCGTTACATGAACGGTCGAACGAATTGGTCTAAATTCTGCCCGAGCTTTTAGGAAAATCTTTGCTTCTCATTGGTTCATTTTTTCAGCAACTCCCCAATGGATCTCTAAGCTTTGAATCCTATATAAACACCACTCAAGAGACACAAACACGCTCTTTACACTCTCCATTCATCTATTATATTTGTGCTCTGAATCCCCAAACCTTCAAAGCTCATTCTTCTACACTCAAGCCAAAACTTTACCACTTGCATATCCATTCCAATTCAATATCCAAGTGTGCTCAAGTATAGAGTGTTAGATTCTGATTCAACTTCCGTATCCAAGAATCACCAAAGAGTTGTAAAGCTTCGAGGAAGCTCTCTCTTGGATTGTGTGATGAGACACGAGCGAGGCGGGTTGTTCGCGTCAGTGTTGAAAATAGTGTTGACATCGGCCTGGAATGGAGATCGGTTAGTGGAACCAAAATTGAGGCTCGAGGGATCGAGCGAGGCTTGCGAGGAGGACTACGACCGGGGTACGGTACCGAACCTCTCTAAACTCCGGTGTCGACGGTTTTGTGGTTTGCAATTGTCTCATCTCTTAATCCTTTACTTAGTCGTTTTAATTCTGAATTTAGTTTAGTGATTAAACGGATATCGATCTTAACATTTTTGTGAGAGAGTAGCAAATTGATCGTATATATAATGTTGCGAGAGATGGGGGTTAAATCCGTTAGTTTGTTAAGTTAGTCAGGTGTTTCTAGTTGAGAGGTTTGAAACATAACGACAACATTATTCTCCGAATTCAAAATTTTGATTTTTTAATTTCATCTATTTAATTTTAATATTTCACATGTTCCCACATGTGCGCACTATAGAAGAGATTAAGGAGAATATTCCCACACGTGATTTTCAATAAATATTCTCACAAATAAATATTTTTTATCGAGATATAAAAAATAACTTGTAACAAAGTAATCAAATTCTTTTCAATATATTGGAATAAAAGTTAAATATCTCTTCTTGGTTTAATTTTATAAGAGCGTCATTAGTTATCCCCACCTCGGGGTTCATCCAGCAATAAGCAATATTGACCATTGAAAGGATAAGATAGCCCTTCAATCATACATTTAAGTTATGGCTAATCTCCATTCAAAGTCTTGCTACATTAGTTACTAATGTTCTAATCTATTCCAGTATGTTGTAATATCAAAGGTAGAAGTTAAACCATAAGTGTGAAAACTCAAAACCTCACCCTTCCTCTTTTCATCCCCTCCTCTCCCTTCTCCGGCAGCATGGGCAGTGGTAGCGAGCTCCGGCGTCATATCAAGCGATCTTAAGTACGACACTCCTTCATTCGTGGTTAGCGGCGAGATTGTGCGTTTGGAAGGGTTGGATCTCGTTTGGTTGGCAAAGGAGGCAGCCATGGAGTGGCCGGGGAGCGGGGAGGTTGGTTGGAATGAGGCGATGACATAGCAGGCTACACGGAGGAAGTTGTGGCGTTTGGTTGTAGGGGGGCGACGAGGGTTACGGCGACGGCGGCCGAGCAGCCGCGGCTCTGGTGGGAGCCGCCAACCTCCTGTCAAGGCATCAGGAACTGCTGAGGCGTCAGGAACTACAGGGGCGTCAGCAACACTCTCAATATCATGCTGGACTGCATGACGTTATTGCATGTCTACGGCATCAGCAACTTGAGAACCTTCGAGGACTTGAAGTAGTTACGGGCCTTTGGGAACTGTTGAGGCGTCAGGAACTGCAGGGGTATCAGGAACATCTGGGCATGAAGTCTGACCGAGGCTTCATGATTGAATACTTTTAAATACTGCAAGTGCACGGAGTCGGTGAAGACGTGGCAAATACGGGTCGAGTCCACAGGGAGGTGTGTCAACTCTGGTTCTTTCGAAGTGAAGTGGAAAATAAGGAGAGAAGTTTGATTATACTAACAACACTAAACTATGAATGAACTAACAATTAAACTAAACCCCCATGGAGTAGTGTGTAGGTATGTGGGTGTGAGAGAGAGTGGGTCTTCATTTCAATTAGGCATAAGTGTAGTTTGTGTGGCATACAAGTAGAAGCTAGTGTAGAATCTAAGTGTAGGATACACAACACTACATGGCAAACCATGAACATGCTTATCTCACATAAAGTTGATGTTGATTTTAGATTGTCAAGCATGCAATAAGTAGCTAGTGTGGCCATTAGAGCATCAATTAATCTGACATACAATCAAAATCATTCATGTGAATGTGCACCAAACATGGATCCATACATAACAAGTCATTTCCATCAAACCATTACAAGCAACAAGATAAACTCTAAAGCAAGCATGAGATAAGTACCTAGTGTCGACATTATCTCATCTAATACAAGTTTAAGCATTCTATCACATAATCTCCATCACTAGAAATGGCACAAATAAAAGAACCCATCACTATCACATAATCTTCATCACCTCCACCCCAAATGGGTTGATCTACTCTTTACTCATTAACTAACCATTGTATTAAGGAAAAACATTCTACTAATTATACTAAGATTAAGAAAACAAAACTAAGCTAAACAAGCAAGGAAAAATTAGACAACATTAAAACAAAACTATGAAGAATTATTTTATTTACATGACTCACATTACAAGTAGTATTCTTCTCCACTTTAATTTTGCTCCATGGCTTACTCTAAGTAGAGAGAATGACCACCAAGAAATAGGTATATACAAAGGAGGTAGAAGAGTTATATTTATGCATGAAAAAAGGTAACTGAGGACAATCTCCCGATGTGGGACTAATGACACTTCTCAAAATGGACATAAACGATAAAACACATCCGAGCCAAAGGCGACTGGATTTGGACCATAGTGGACCGCTAATTGGCAGATTATGACTGTTGATTAGTGGTCAGTTTTGTTTTAATTTGCCCTAGTTTTGGTTGCCTTCTTCATTGGTTTAATTCTTTACGTGGCTGCACTAGAATCGGTTGTCCGAGTCTAGGCCCGAATCTAATTGCCAAAATACTCCTCATGATGGTGTGAAGTTTCTCGATTTGCTAATTGATCCTTTTGGCTTGCATCCGGATCCTCCCCCCTTGCATATCATTCCATATTGTAGGATCTACTAGCCCCTAAACTTAGTCTAAAGGGGGGTGAATAGACTAATTAAGGCTGTTTAACAACCTTAATTAGTCCAACTAAAGTGAATTTCTCTAAATCTTTTGTGAGTTGCTTATTTTTGGCATTGAGATCTTCATTTGTATGTCTATCTCTTGTAGATTCAGAATTTTTATCTCATCATTTAGAGTCTCAATTTCTTTGGTTAGCATGTCACATTTAATAGATTGATCTAAATTTACTTTTCTAGCTAATTTGTTTTTATAACAAATCATTTCATAACGTTTGACAAGTTCATGAAAAGCATCTAACAATCCATCACAAGGAGGTGTTTCGTTTAGGGATACCTCATCATCGTCAATCTCCACCACGTGAGGTTGATCACTCGTCTTTGGTGATGGAGGAGGGCTCGAGTCGGAATCGACATTAGACGCCATGAAACACATGTATGCTTCTTCTTCTTGGGAGTATTCGGAGTCGGAGTCCTTTGATGAGCTTGTGTCATCCCAAGTAGCCTTAAGAGCCTTTTCCCATCTTTTCATGACGATCCCTTCTCTTGTAATCGTCACGTCTTCTACGCCTCTCTTCTTTTCCTTTTAGGGGTGGTCTTTCATCTCTATCTCTTCTTGGTCTCTCATCCCTTTCTGCTCTAGGAGGATATTTCTTTTCTTCTCTTCGTTCACGGTCCCACGGCCTAAGAAATGGGCAATCCTTCTTCAACTTTGAGAGATCTTTCGCTTCCTCAATTGCCGTAGTTTTTTTCTCCCAATCCAAAGTCAAGGGCCTAAGAAACTTTCGTACCCTATCACTATCAATCAAAACCTTACCAAGGTTCTTCAAAGAGTTAGTAATAAGAGTAAAGCGAGTATGCATCTTGCTAATGGATTCTTTTGGTTTCATAGCAAACATTTCATACTTTTCCATAAATGAATCTATCCTAGTTTCCTTAACCAATGATCGACCTTCCAAGTGACTTTCTAGCATATGTCAAGCTTCAAATGCGCAATTACATGCGTTAATTCGACTATATTGTTCTTCGGTCAAACCACACATAAGTATGTTCATGAGTTTAGCATTCATTTGAATCATGGCTAATTCATCATCATCCATGTGTTACAATGGTTTATTTTGTGTATATGGAATTTGAAAGAACACCCATAGTTTAACATCATAAGATTGTACGAATGTGGTCATACGTTTCTTCAAATAAGCTTAGTTGGTTCCATCAAACAACGGAGGTCTTCCGGTGTGAAATCCCTCTCGTTGTTGGGTCATTGCTACAAATGTGAATTTGTCTAAGTGCAATTAACAAGGCTCTGATACCAAATGTAGGACCTACTAGGCCCTAAACTTAGTATAAAGGGGGGGTGAATAGACTAATTAAGCTAGTTTAACAAACTATGCCAAATTAAAAGTTAAGACAAATAATATGAGGGAGAGAACAATAAACCACAACTCCGGATGTATAGAGGTTTGGATCCAACCACCGGATCCTTGTCCTCTCTTACGAAATGGTCTTACTCGAGCAACTTCGTGTCCTCCACTAATCCGATCTCCGTTGCGGGCCGATATCACGTCTTTATACCACAAGCTTTGCGAACACCCTCGCCTAGCTTGGACCACCTTCTCACAATCCGAGAAGAGCTTCACTCCGGAAGCTTAGTACAACACTTGAAGACTTAACTTCAGCAAATAATTTTGAGCACTTGAAATAGATGATGCAATCAAAGGGTGGTGATTTCAAGTGAAAAGATGTAAGCACAAATGTTTAGAGCAAATATGAGAGTAGTAGTGAGATTTGAGCATGGATAAAGATTGCTCATCTTAGATGAGTATTCTCAGCTCTATTTATAAGCTTTAAACTAGTTCTAGCCGTTGGGATCGAAATGGTAAGAGATTGTGCAAGAGAACACAAGTCAGGAAGTGACATGACACATTTCAGCTCCCAAACGGTCGACCGGATCGAGTTACTCGGTCGACCGGAATGCAACAGTACAAAATTCGGTGGAGTGAAAATACAAACGGTCGATCCAATTTGGATAGAAATTAAGTGATCAGTCGAATGGTTTAGATCACCCGTTCGACCAAAAAGGACAAGTAGGACTTGATCTGGAAAAGAAGTAAGTATCGGTCGTCCGTGAAGAGAGTTTCGGTCGACCGTTTGACGTGTTGGATTTTAGACAAGATAAAATCAAATGCAATCGGTTGAACAGACTGAATTGATGGTTCGACCGAAAACTCCCAATAAGAATGGGTCTGGGAAGTTTTCAAGATTCGGTTGACCGTTAAGGAAAGTTCGGTTGACCGGAAGACCAAATCCAAAAGAGGGGTTAGGTTAGAAATGTGTATACGACCGTTGGAGTATACGACAAGTATAACGGTCATATTTAATAAGAATACGGAATGCAATCGGTCGAACAAACACAAGGTTTCGGTCGACCGAAAGTCTCACTAACCAGGACACGTGTCGACAACTGATAGGCTCAAAGATTTGTAAAGGATGAACTAAGTCCTATCACTCGACAAGGTGAGACGGTCGAACCAAACAACTATTTCGGTCGACCGATGTTGGACAATCAAAATAGATTGAAGAAACGGTCGAACAAAATGGATATTCTGGTCGACCAATTTCAGACCGGCAAGACATATTTAAGGCATGGTCGAACTGGGAATGTAAATCGGTCGACCGTTTTGGACAAAATAAGCTTTCTGGAAAATCTGTTGAAATCAGGTCGAACCAAATGGTTCTACCGGTCGACCGTTTGGGTGCAGATATCCAGTTCTACATTTCTAATGAGTTTCAATGATTTTCTATTGAAGGCTAAGTTAATTGGAATGTTGTGTGAGACTTCTATACATTTTCTAAGTGTCATGCAATGCAATGAATCAAAGATTTCAAGTGCCAAGTTACATTTGTAACCTAAATACATAGAATTTAAACCTAGCTACGCTTCAATCTTGATCTCTCAATTCAACTCAAACTTGATTCCTGAAACCTAGATAAATTGATACAAGTATATGAAAGCAATGATATTTTAATTGATACATGTGTTTATTGATATGTTGATTAATTATCAAAATGGATTAACGATTATTAGCCAAAAAGCCAACAATCTCCCCTTTTTTGATGATGACAACTTATCAATCTAAATACATGTTTGAATTGAAATTTTATCATTAATAACCAATGTCTAAACCTCCCCCTATCTTATAGCTCCCCTATCTATAAGCATGTATTTATTTCTCCCCTATGGCATAATCAAAACGACTCATGAGATAAAATGATATTTAATTTAAGCGTAATCATGAGATAGAGTAACGGAAGTGAAAATATTTAGCCAAAAAGAGATACAACAATAGACCATGCATTCAATATAGAATTCAAAACAAACAACCAAAGGTCAACTTCGAAAGCAAATAGTACCTTAAGTTCAAAGCAAAATACATCAATAAGGAAATGTTTGAAGCAACTACATCATAAACTGAAGTTCAAAGCAACTGAAAAACAGCACACACTCCACAAAACAAACACTAAATCACCCAAGCCTCTGATCACGAAGCAGCGAGGATAGAGAATCAAGAGAGTCTTCAATACGACTGAGCTGAGCAGAGGTGACGTTGTGACAAGAAAGAGAGGAAGCCTCAAACGCATCGATACGAGCAGTAGAAGTCGCCTCAAGTGCATCAAACCTAGCAGATGTGGAGGTCTCAAAAGCATTGACCTGGTCAGACATGTGATGAAAGAGATGGAGATCAATGGAAGTGGAAGCTGACCACTGCCCTTGAGACCATGCTTCGGAGTCTCCCTCACCCCACCAAGAGCTAGAGTCACGAGGGACATGAGGAGGCATCCACCTCGGATCTTCAAACGGCTCTTCTTCTTCTTCTTTGGAATTTTCAGCTGATTCCTCAACAGAGGAATGAGGTGGCGAAGGAGGATGAATGAATTTTATTTTGGAGAGAGTGGTCTTACAAATGGGAAATTTGTAGACCAAAGAGGTAAATGGCTCCACATCGATCTTCCAATGTTCAAACACAGCTGAGAGCCACATCGGATAAGGAAGGTTGGAACCACTATGATGAGTCATATGCATTATTATAAACGATGGCCAATCAACCAAGATTTTCTTGAATAGACAGGAGATGCACATGAGCTCCATGTTGGAGATCGCATTGTGATGACCCAATTTAGGAGGAAGGTTATACGAAATGATTTGGGCAAGGATTCGGGGAACGGGATGCAAGAGGGAGGCATTATGTTTATAACGACCGTTCACACGAGGTGGTGGAATAGCATACAAATCAGTGACCATTTTATCAATTTCGGTGTCGGGAAGAGCACCTAGAGGATAATCAAGATAAATGTGGGTGCCCCTCGGATCTATATGTAGAGCTTCGGCCAATAAAGTGGGGGTAACATTATACTCTTTGCCATTTATCATAGTGGTTAAAACGTGAAATTTGGGGACCTTACGGAGATTGCAATAAAATTATTGTATGAGAAATAGATAATAGGGTTTAGATGCATGTTTAGTGAGTGAGTAAGTGAGCCTACTTGCATCTAACAAAGATTTTAATGATAAGGAAGTGAAATCGGCTACCTCAACCTTGCGACAAGGCATGAAGTTTGCAACCGAGAAGATTTCATCCCATGCCTTTTGAGCAGCATCGTCAATAGGGAAGAAGTGATGCAAATGTGGAACCGGAGAAGCCGGACCACAAGAAGATGAGGGTTATGCATCTTGTTTATTCTTTGATCGAAGCTCGGTAACCCCCTCCGAAGTGGCTCGTTTCTTGGAGATGGACATCTTCTGGCGGTTCATTGTAGATGAGGAAGGTGGAGAAGGATGAAGGTTGACAAGAAGGAGTTGAAAAATTGACGAAAAAGTGGTGGAGGATGGCTGGAACGAGCTGGCGGTCGACCGGAAGAGGAGGAGCAACACTTAGGGTTTGAGGAGAGGAAGGGTAAAAATGAAGAGGAAAGCCTTGTAATTGCCCTAAAAAGGTGTTGAAACGAAACAAACGGTCGACCGTTCGGATGCACTGGTCGACCAGTGGGTTAAAAAAAGTTAAAAACCACACGACCGCATAGCCGCTGGTCAAAATCGGTCAGACGAGAATAAAAAGTCGGTCGACCGTGAGGATAGAAAAACTGGGCATGTACTGTCACGTTACGGTCGGACGAAACGAGAGAGTCGGTCGACCAAAGAAAGAGTGTGAAACAAGGAAAGCTGTTGGGTGATTTTGGTTGGACAAAAAAACACGCATGGTCGACCAAAACTCAAAAATGGTTCGATCAGACACTTAAGTTAACTTAAGTCAGATCGACTAGAAGAGAAACGGTCGAACGGAGCAAAAATATGCGGTCGACCGAAACACACCAGGGAAAAAAAATCAACACACCAAACGAACTGGTCGAACGAACACAATATTTCGGTCGACTGATGGGGACAAAATTTTAAAACTGTCTTGCAGCACTCTAATCTGGTCGAACGAACCTTGATTTTGGGTCGACCGAATAACATTTGAAATGAAACCTCAATCAGTAGGAAATTTTGAAAGAGTTGCATGATATATCCAAGTTATACGTCATTTAAATTGCACATGCCTAGATTTAGTCTTATATGATAGAATTGGTCAGCGTTTAAAGGTTTTGTAAAGATGTCCGCAAGTTGATCATTTGTGGGAACAAATATGAGCTTAATGTCTTCTTTTGTTGCATGACCTCTAAGAAAATGATGTCTAACCTCAATGTGTTTAGTTCGAGAATGCAATATGGGATTTTTCGAAAAAATTATTGCACTAGTATTACCACAAAGTATAGGAGTAGTTTGAAACTCAATTTTCAAGTCTTTGAGGGTTTGCCTCATCCACAAGACTTGTGCACATGCACAACTGGCGGCAATGTATTCGGTCGCGGTTGTCGACACTGCAACACTATTTTGTTTCTTACTAAACCAAGACATAAGTAATTTTCCCAAGAATTGGTCAGTACCAGTAGTGCTTTTACGATCTAAAATGCAACCGGCATAGTCTGCGTCTCTATAGGCAACAAGATCAAAATCACTAGTCTTGGGGCAAAAGAAACCAAAATCTTGAGATCCTTTGAGATAGCAAAAAATACGTTTTAAAGCATTGAAATGAGATCCTTTTGGACAAGATTGAAAACGAGCACATAAACACACGGAAAACATAAGATCCGGACGACTAGAGGTAAGATAAAGCAAGGATCCGATCGTACCTCGATTTTTCTTGATATCCACCTCCTTGCCATTTTCATCTTTGTCCAACTTGGTGCTAGTGCTCATGGGAGTGTTGTGTGGCTTGTTATCTTCAAGACCAAAGCGATTTAGGAGTTCTCTTGTGTACTTTGCTTGGTGTATGAAGTTCTCATCTTGAGTTTGCTTAATTTGGAGTCAAAGGAAGAAATTTAGTTCACGAATTAAGCTCATCTCGAACTCCTCCTACATAGACTTGGAAAATTCTTTGCAAAGACGCGGGTTACTTGCACCAAATATTATATCACCAACATAAATTTGTACCACTAGTAAATCATGATCATAAGTTTTAACAAAAAGAGTCGTATCCACTTTACCCACACAAAAACCTTTGTCGATTAAGAAGTTCTTCAATCGCTCATACCAAGCTCTAGGAGCTTGTTTGAGCCATAAAGAGCCTTCTTAAGTTTAAACACATGGTTTGGGTAAGTTTCATTTACAAATCCAGGGGGTTGTGCAACATAAACTTCTTCATTTATAAAGTCATTTAGGAAAGCACTTTTAACATCCATTTGAAATAATTTTATGTCCATGTAAGATGCATATGCTAATACCATGTGAATGGCTTCTATTCGAGCGACGGAGGCATAAGTTTCATCAAAGTCTATACCCTCCTCTTTGAGATAGCCTTGAGCAACGAGTCTAGCTTTGTTTCTAACTACATTCCCATCTTTGTCAAGTTTGTTTCGAAAGATCCATTCGGTTACAATAACCGTTTGGTTGGAAGGTTTTTCAACAAGTTCCCATACATCATTTCGAACAAATTGATTTAGCTCTTCATGCATAGCCATTAGCCAAAATTCATCATTACGTGCTTGATCTATTTTCTTGGCTTCTAATGTAGAGATAAATGCATAAGAATCACAAACTACACGTGCTTTAGACCGTGTCGTCACACCTTGAGAGACATCTCCAATCACAAAGTCCTTCAGATGATCCTTTCTATACTTCCAATCCTTTGGAAAATCCTTCATGTCCTCTTGTGGAGAACTAGGAGGCTCTTGATGAGACTCAAGAGGAACATCTTCTGATGATACATGTCTAATGACATCCATGCAATCATCATCAAGAGAGGAGTTATCTACACGAGCTAACTCGTCAAAGTTAACGTGTAGAGATTCCTCAACACAACTTGTTCGTTTATTATAGATTCTATATGCTTTACTCCTATCGGAATACCCTAAAAAGATGGCCTCATCAGATTTTGCATCAAATTTATCCAAGTTGTCTTTAGTATTGAGGACAAAACATTTTGAGCCAAAAGCTTTAAAGTATGAAATTTTAGGAGTTCGGTCATTCCAAAGTTCAAAAGGAGTTTTCTTTAAAATAGGTCTAATGAGAACACTATTCAAAAGATAGCAAGATGTATTAATGGTTTCACACCAAAAATATTTTGGAAGCCCTTTTTCCACAACCATTGTTCTTGTCATTTCTTAAAGAGTTCTATTTTTCCTCTCAACTACCCCATTTTATTGAGGAGTGCGAGGAAAAGAAAATTTATGCTCAATTTCATATTTTTCACAAAACTTTTGAAATGATTCATTTTCAAATTCTCCTTCATGATCACTACGAATAGTGATTATGTTAGAATCTTTTTCCCTTTGAACATGTTTGCAAAAACTTTTAAATCTTTTAAATGCATCATATTTGTTTGCTAAAAACAAAACCCAAGTGAATCTCGAAAAATCATCAACTATCAGAAATGCATATCTTTTCCCTCCTAGACTTACGGTCCTTGAGGGTCCAAAAAGATCTAAGTGTAAAAGCTCAAGGGGTTTTGAAGTTGACACCACATTTAGAGATTTGAAGGAAGATTTAAATTGTTTTTCAAATTGGCATGCATCACAAAGTTTGTCCTTTTTTAAATCAATTTTTGGTAGTCGTCTAACCAATTCAAGTTTGGATAATTTGTGCAATTGTGACATACTAATATGTCCCAAACGGTTATGTCATAACCAAGCTTCGTCAAGTGAGGCAACTAAGCAAGTTTCAACATTTAAGTTTCTAAGGTTATCAACATGCACAATGTAGATGTTATTTGATCTAAACCCCTTAAAAACAATTTCCATGTCATGTTTAGAGATGATATGGCAAGTATGTTTATCAAATACAACTAGAAAATTCGTATCGGTTAATTGACTAACACTAAGCAAGCTATGTTTGAACCCATCTACTAATAAAACTTTTTCAATATTCCGAGTAGTAGAATTACCAACATTGCCAATGCCGACAATGTGTCCTTTAGCATTATCTCCAAATGTGACGGTTCCTCCCTTCTTAGGCTTTAATCTTGATAGAACTTGGGAGTCTCCCGTCATGTGCCTTGAGCACCCGCTATCGAGAATCCACTTCCCTTTTCTCCTTGGTTTGGTACCCAAATTTATTTTGGTCCTTGAGGGTTAGCTTTTGGTACCAAAACTTGAGTAGTCTTAGGTACCCAAACATTTGAATAATTTTTTTCTTAACAAAGGAGTTATTCATTTTAACAAAATAGGATGTGGGTTTCTTTTGCTTACCTCCATTGTAGCCTATACCATGTTTTGTTAGGGATTGAGTTTGTGTTCCAAGAAGCATGTCAAGCATCTTTCTACCTAAAGTCAATTTCTATAAATCATTTGTGAGTTGCTTATTTTTGGTAATGAGATCTTCATTTGTATGCCTATCTCTTGTAGATTTCAGAATTTTTATCTCATCATTTAGAGTCTCAATTTCTTTTGTTACCATGTCACATTTGATAGATTGATCTAAATTTACTTTTCTAGCTAATTTGTTTTTATAACAAATCATTTCACAACGTCCCTCATCCCTTTCTGCTCTAGGAGGATATTTCTTTTCTTCTCTTCGTTCACGGTCCCACGGCCTAAGAAATGGGCAATCCTTCTTCATGTGGCCAGTTTTGTTACACTCATAGAAAGTGAATGTCCGAGAAGATTCTCCCCGTCCTTTTGCAAATTTTCTTTTTGAGAGGAACTTCTTGATGTTGCGGGTTAGTAAGGCAACATCTTCATCGGTGTCATCATCTTTGATTGCGTCCGAATCCGAGGTTGCTTTTAAAGCAATTTGCTTCTCTTTCCCTCTACACCCTTCCCGTTCCTTCTCCTTCTCTCTTCTTTCTTCCATTTGAATCTCATATGCCATGAGGCTTCCAATGAGATCTTCCATCTTCAACTTTGAGAGATCTTTCGCTTCCTCAATTTCCGTAGTCTTTTTCTCCCAATCCAAAGTCAAGGACCTAAGAAACTTTCGTACCCTATCTCTTTCAATCAAAACCTTACCAAGGTTCTTCAAAGAGTTAGTAATAAGAGTAAAGTGAGTATGCATCTCGCTAATTGATTCGTTTGGTTTCATAGCAAACATTTCATACTTTTGCATAAATGAATCTATCCTAGTTTCCTTAACCGATGATCGACCTTCAATGTCACTTTCTAACATATGTCAAGCTTCAAATGCAGAATCACATGCGTTAAAAGGACCTAAGCAATGCTAAATATTTCATGCTTATATTTGTATCTTATATACATTATCTTATACCTAAGCAATGCTACGTGACGAGTTTTATATTTGAATTTCAGAAATAAATAGGTTTGAAGAGATGAAGCATTAAAGGACCCAAAAGCAGGGAAAAGGGACTGAATTGTGAGACCTAGGGACAAAGTTGCAAGGGAGAAGGACCTGCACGTAAGACGAAAGGAAGAGAAAAACAGAAAACTCCACACCATCATGGGGAGTATTTTGCCAATTCTATTCGGGTCGGAGCTCCAACAAGCGAAGTAGATGCATCCAAGACCAACAAATACATCAAGAAAAGCCCAGAATGAAAATGAGCCCGATCCAAATCCTGTAGACCGCCAATTGGCGGTCCGGATCTTCCCGAGTCCGCTAAGATTTCAGGAGCACGTGTATTAGTGGATGTTCAGTCTATTTTTGGTATTTGTTTTGTCCCACATCAGGGGATTGTCCCGGATTACCTTTTTCTATGTCTATAAATAGAACTCTTCACCTTGTATTGTAAACTACCCATTGCTTGGTGGAATTCTCTCTACTAAGGAGTAAGCCTTGAAGCACAACTCAAGGTGGAGAAGAATGCTACATTCAATGTGAGTCATTGTTAATAAAATAATTGTTTTAGTTTCTTTTAATCTTGTTTTTAATTCTTGCATGTTTCTTTAGTTTATGTTTCTTTCAATTAGTTTCTTTAATGTTCCTTTCTTGCTTAGTTGAATTTCTTTTCAGTAATATGTTTCATTTTGTTAATGTAGTAGTTTAATGATTAGTGAGTAGTTTCATCCTCATTTGGGGGGTGGAGAAATATGTGATATGATCATGTCGTGTATTAGGTGTGTGTTATCTTAATCCCTTGAGCCTTATATGATTTCCATAATCATCTAATGGGATTTCACTCTTATCTTTGATATGCTAATGCTCTTGAATGAAGCTTAGCTTATGTTTAGATTAGTGGACCTATTTTATGGGGAATGATAAGGTGAGGATATCGATGGAATATATATTGGAAACACGATTTGTAGTGTATGTACTCTTGTTGCCTTTACCTTGGTTAATGCCTTTTATGTTTTAATGATATTGGGTTATCTTATTTCATGTGGAGGTATAGTAGGGTCTAGTCTTTATACATGAGTTCATTTAGCTTCATTCCAATTATTGTCTTGTATGTTTTAATGATATAGTCTTATCTTATTTCATGTGGAGGCAATGTTTGATTTAGTTTTATGATTTAATGCACTACATGTTGTGAGGAGCATAATTGAACACACACACACACATCTTTATATTCACATTATTTCTCTACCCCCTATGGGGTTTAGTTTTATTGCTTATCTTCATGTCATTTTGCATCTTAGTGTAGTTTAGTGTAACCAACCTTTCTCTCCTTTCTTTACCACTCGCCTTCGCACAAACCAAAAGTCGACACCTCCCTGTGGATCGACCCGTATTTGCCACCGCTTCAACGCGGCCGTGCACTTGCGGTTTAATTATAAAACGAATCAATCAATCTCGCTAATGGATTCATTTTGGTTTCATAGCAAACATTTCATACTTTTGCATAAATGAATCTATCCTTGTTTCCTTAACCGATGATCGACCTTCCAAGTGACTTTCTAACATATGTCAAGCTTCAAATGCAGAATTACATGCGCTAATTCTACTATATTGTTCTTCGGTCAAACCACACATAAGTATGTTCATGAGTTTAGCATTCATTTGAATCATGGCTAATTCATCATCATCCATGTGTTATAATGGTTTGGTTTGTGTATATGGTATTTGAAAGAACACCCATAGTTTAACATCATAAGATTGTATGAATGTGGTCAAACGTTTCTTCAAATAAGCATAGTTGGTTCCATCAAACAACGGAGGTCTTCCGGTGTGAAATCCCTCTCGTTGTTGGGTCATTGCTACAAATGTGAATTTGTCTAAATGAAATTAACAAGACTCTGATACCAAATGTAAGATCTACTGGGCCCTAAACTTAGTATAAAGGGGGTGAATAGACTAATTAAGGTTGTTTAACAAACTATGCCAAATTAAAAGTTAAGACAATTAATATAAGGGAGAGAACAACAAACCACAACTCCGGATGTATAGAGGTTTGGATCCAACCACCGGATCCTTGTCCTCTCTTACGAATTGCTCTTACTCGAGCAACTTTGTGTCCTCCACTAATCTGATCTCCGTTGCGGGCCAAGATCACGCCTTTACCCCCACATGCTTTGCGAACACCCTCGCCTAGTTTGGACCACCTTCTCACAATCCGAGAAGAGCTTCACTCCGGAAGCTTAGTACAACTCTTGAAGACTTAACTTCAGCAACTAATCTTGAGCACTTGAAATAGATGATGCAATCAAAGGGTGGTGATTTCAAGTGAAAAGATGTAAGCACAAGTGTTTAGAGCAAATATGAGAATAGTAGTGAGATTTGAGCATGGAGAAAGCTTGTTCATCTTAGATGAGTGTTCTCAGCTCTATTTATAAGCTCTAAACTAGTTCTAGCCGTTGGGATTGAAATGGTAAGAGATTGTACAAGAGAACACAAGTCAGGAAGTGATAGGACACATTTCAGGTCCCAAACGGTCGACCGGATCGAGTTACTCGGTCGACCGGAATGCAACAGTACAAAATTCGGTCGAGTGAAGATACAAACGGTCGATCCAATTTGGCTAGAACTTAAGTGATCGGTCGAATGGTTTAGATCACCCGTTCGACCGAAAAGGACCAGTCGGACTTGCTCTGGAAAAGAAGTAAGTATCGGTCGATCGTGAAGACAATTTCGGTCGACTGTTTGATGTGTTGGATTTTAGACAAGATAAAATCAAATGCAATCGGTCGAACACACTGAATTGATGGTTCGACCGAAAACTCCCAGTAAGAAGGGGTTTGGGAAATTTTTAAGATTTGGTCGACCGTTAAGGAACGTTCGGTCGACCGGAGGACCAAATCCAAAAGAGGGGTTAGGTGAGATATGTGTATATGACCGTTGGAGTATACGACAAGTATAATGATCATATTTAATACGAATACAGAATGCAATCGGTCGAACAAAAATAAGGTTTCGGTCGATCGAAAGTCTCACTAACCAGGACAAGTGTCGACAACTAATAGGCTCAAAGATTTGTAAAGGATGAACTAAGTCCTATCACTCGACAAGGTTAGACGGTCGAACCAAATAACTATTGCGGTCGACCGATGTTGGACAATCAAAATAGATTGAGGAAACGGTCGAACAAAATGGATATTCTAGTCGACCAATTTCGGACAGGCAAGACATATTTAAGGTACGGTCGAACTGGGAATGTAAGTCAGTC
Organism: Triglochin maritima; assembly: GCA_963682175.1. Taxonomy (NCBI): domain Eukaryota; kingdom Viridiplantae; phylum Streptophyta; class Magnoliopsida; order Alismatales; family Juncaginaceae; genus Triglochin; species Triglochin maritima. The sequence goes on from OY821781.1 coordinate 36,859,695, forward strand.
AACCGTTTTGGACAAAATAAGCTTTCTAGAAAGTCTATTGAAATCCGGTCGAACCAAATGGTTATACCGGTCGACCATTTGAGTGCAGATATCCAGTTCTAGGTTTCTAATGAGTTTCACTGATTTTCTATTGAAGTCAAAGTTAATTGGAATATTGTGTGAGACTTCTATAGGTTTTATAAGTGTCATGCAATGCAATGAATCAAAGATTTCAAGTGGCAAGTTACATTTGTAGCCTAAATACATAGAATTTAAACCTAGCTACGCTTCAATCTTGATCTCTCAATTCAACTCAAACTTGATTCCTGAAACGTAAGATAAATTGATACAAGTATATGCAAGCAATGATCTTTTAATTGATACAAGTGTTTATTGACATGTTGATAAATTATAAAAACGGATTTACGATAATTAGCCAAAAAGCCAACACATAAGTCTCAGTGGTTAGTCTTTTCACCACTACAGAAAAGTCCATATAGATCAGATATACATGGGTATATACGACAGATTTTGGCGGTCCAAGTACCCAACATATATTTCCCTATTGCCTTTGCCCTGCTATATAGACGTTGGCTATATAGTAACGACGTTTATACAGTGTATAGACGTCGGCTATATACGAATGACGTCTATACAGTTTATAGACGTGGGCTATATACAACCGACGTCTATTATATCTTTAAATAACGCAAAATAATACATATTATACATTACAACCTATAGCACGCATTCAACCCGCATATTAATCAAGCCCAAGTGACTAAACTTTTGACCAATAATCGCGTACATGATGCCCATTTTATCCAAGTGACCAAACTCGTTCACATTCACCTGTAGAGAACTGGTGGAGTACATCAACCACGGTAGCAAAAAAAGGCCGATGTAGGCCTAAACTATTATGACCTATAGACGTCCGCTATATAGGGTGACCGACGTCTAAACATACATTATCACCTATAGACATTGGGTACCCTATAAATCCGACATCTATACATTTAAATAACAACAACAATAATAATAATATTCAATTACAACCTATAGACGTCAGCTACCCTATAAATCTGACGTCTATCTCCTAAAATAGTAAAAATAACATTACAACCATCTTAAGCCATTAAATATATATCCCACTTGCCTTTTGTAGTGTGGTACCCAACTCCCATGTACAAGTAAAGGAGTGGTGGAGTACATCAACTCCACCAACAAACAAAATTTCTCCAACGTGGGACTAAACTTCAACACATATGATCATAAACACACATATGTACATCAACACACATGGGATAGTTACATTGATGTAACTATTTTTATATCAATCCAAATAATTCACATTACTTTCTACGAAGTACAAAAAAATCTTGCATTCGGGTTCTTTTTGTGTCTCTTCTTCTCAAACCTGTTTATTCCGAAAACTTAAACATAAAACTTGTTACATAGCTTTGCTTAGATTCAACATAGAGGATATAAGACACAAATATATGCATGATATGATGTCAATCACTTCATGTTCCAGTGGTTGACGCGGTGCCAGGGCTTGTTGTCCTGCTGGTGGTCTCTTAATCAAGGCAAGAAGTTTCATGCCGGAGATTATAATGAATAAAGAGAGCAAAATGACGACGACCACTTCCATCACGATTTCCACTGCGACAGAAATCTCCAGCTTGTCGGTACAGTCAAATAAACCTATAGGAACCACAATCATGATTCAAAAATCCATCGGAGGCTGCAATTTTCCAATGCCATTTTCGCTGTAACGCTTCTTGAGGACGAGGAATGCAACCAAAAAAGTTAATAGCTCGAAGAGAGCGATGCAAACAAGCCAACCAATTGTGTTTTTCAAAGTGCCCGTAAACGACATCTTTGGAATGTGAGTAAAGAGAGAAACTAGAGAGAGGGAAAAGAGAGAATTATGGTGAGAGTAGCAAATTGATCGTATATATAATGTAAGTTTGTTAAGTTAGTTATGGGTTGTTAGTTGAGAGGTTTGAAACATAACGACAACATTATTCTCCGAATTCAATTTTTTGATTTTTTTTTAAATTCATCAATTTAATTATAATATTTCACATGTACCCACGTATGCACATTATAGAAGATTAAGTACAATATTCCCACACGTGCTTTTCAATAACTATTCTCACGAATAAATATTTTTGATCGAGATATAAAAAATAACTTGTTACAAAGTAACCAAAGTGTTTTCAATATATTGGAATAATAGTGAAATATCTCTTGGTTTAATTTGATAAGAACGTCATCAGTTATTCCTACCTTCGGGTTCATCCAGCATTAAGCAACATTGAACCATTTAAACGATAAGATAGCCCTTCAATCATACATTTAAGTTATGGCTAATCTTCGTTCAAAGTCTTGCTAAATTAGTTACCAATGTTCTAATCTATGCCAGTATGTTGTAATATTAGAGGTAGAAACTAAACCATAAGTGTGAAAACCCAAAACCTCATGTTTCCTCTTTTCCTCCCCTCCTCTCCTTCTCCAACAGTACGAGCGGTGGTAGCGAGCTTCGGCGTCATCTCTGACGTGTCTCAAGCAATCTACTGTACTCCACTCCTCCCTTTGTTGTGGTTTCCGGAGAGGTTGCGGGTTTGGAAGGGTTGGATCCCATTTGGTTGGCGAAGGAGGTGGCCATGGAGTGGCCAAGGCACAGGGAGGTTGGCTGGAACAAGGCGATGACATAGCAGGCTGCGTAGAGGAAGTCACGGCGTTGGGCTGCAGGAGACTGGCGGCACGGCGGGTTGCGTGGAGAAGGGGTCTAGCCGAGGTTGGAGGGTAAGTAGTTAGGTTTGCATTTTGCACCTAGCCTTTGGACTTTTTTGTTTTGATTTTATAGTTTAATTGGGATAATTTCATAATCATCCTAGACTTATTTGTTTTAATTAAAATAGTTTATTTTAAATAATTGCTATAAAACCCCGAGACTTTGCAGAATTCTTGGAAATAACTTTATTCAGGGAAATTTGCCATTTTCCCTGAATTTCCAGATTTTGTAGTAAACAATGTTTATTAGGAAATTTACTATTTTTCTCCTAAACTTATGAAATTAGTGATTAGTATGGAAACCTTAGTGAAACTTATGATGTTATCTGATATGATTTGTTCCGGTTGTATGGCCCGTACTTTTAGGTAAATTGTGTTTACCTTGTTTCCTTATGTGATTACGTGAGAGGTTCGTGGAACAGATTGTCTACCCACGTCGTGACGAGTGGTCGTTGGAGCTGGGCTCATGAGCTCGGGCGGAAGGTGGTAGTGGTTGACATGTGATCCCTCGACTTCGTATCAGAGATATGGTCAGTCCTTTCACGTGTGCTCAAGTCAGCCTCCTTTGCTTGTTATAGTTTATTATTGACTATTGTGTCCCCATGTGCGGATTAAGGGCGTTACAGCTTCGTATCAGAGCTCAGGTCAGTCCTTTCATGTACAACCTGTTGGATTTCGTGTCCCTATGTATGTGTATATTTTAAAATTTAATACATGCATAAAACATTAATTTCATATTTTCATCGATTTCATGTACATAGTTTTCTGTTTATTCTAATATCATGTATATCCACATATATTAAAACAAACAAGGAAGAGAGGATCATACCCAGAGGTTTTCTAAAATCTTTATGAAGATCCAGAGTTACATTGATCGTCGAATCGCCCGCCGATTCGCTTCAAGTGTTCACCAAACTCTAGACAAAATTAGAAAAAAATGAGCTAGCCAATTCAATCTCTAAACCAAGCTTAGAATCTAGTTAATAACCTATTTAAATCTTCAAGAGATTTGATCTCCAAAAGCTCTAACAAACTAAGAGAATTTTGGATGGATTAGTGGAGATATTAGGGAGAGAGAGAATTTTGCATTAACCTTCAAACAAGTAGGTGCGAGGACTTATTTATATCCTCCCAAATCACCCACATCATGAGCTATTTTCTAGCCATGATCTCTTGTTTTTTTCTCCCTTAAACCAAGCACAATTTGACACATAATCATCCTCAAACACGTTGACCATAATTGGAATAAACTACGCCCATGATCAACATTATTCTCTTAATAATTCAAGACAAAATTACCAAACGGTCGACCGATCGGTTAAGATTTTACTGGTTCAGTCGGACTGTGATCTGGACGGTCAACCGAATGTGTAAGACAAAAGGTCCCTGGAAAATTAGGACAAACCACGTCTCACGGTAAACAAGTTGGATCCAAGAATTTGAAGGTGACATTGGATACATATGTCTGTGGTGATGCACTACTACCATTTTTTGAATCTGAATTTCAAATGATGGGTGATGTTGAAGGATGGGTGTTGCAATGGCCTCGTTCATTGATTAAAATAAATGTGAATGAAAATGTATCAACTTTAATTTTAATAATTGCATAAATGGTTGATGCATAGTAATCATGTAAATATGTTCTAATAATATTGTTTTTAATTTCATAATAGTATTTAGCTACACATTATAGTTCCCCAATTAGCATAGATGTCTTGTTCCACTCGAACTAAACACGATCCAATTAGTGATTTAAGTGCACTACTTGTGTCCATCCATTGGCTCGTGATATTAAGAATATTATACAAAGTATAAATAAGTCACCTTTGTATTTTATATTCATTTCTTGATCTCTTAAGCTTATTATAAATATGTAACTTAACTCAAGTCACATTATCCACATTATAATTTTGCTTTATCAAGGGGCCCACTAATATCATCACTCAAACTAAGAGGGGCAATGATAATCTTTTGGCTAGATATTTTTATCAGCATAAGTCATGTTCAACCAACCATTGTCTTTATCACTATACTCATTGATTGTTTTTGACAACAATCAAATTAAACACTTCTTATGTGAAAAGATATAAGTCTCATATCTTAGGATTCGCGACACAGTGAAACATTAATGACACATAACACAAATCTATAATGTTTCACTTTTCAGGTCTATTCAATATATAAAACTAATCATTGTCCTATTTTACATACTCGTGTAGTCAAATATTTGTAGAGCTACAATATTCGATGACCAACACGATAATCTTATTTCGTTAATTAATGTTCCAAGTCAATTACGATGATTGTGAATAACTTTTGATTTATGTAAATCACTATCTTCAAAGCTCTACGGTTAAGGACCAAGAGCCTCTTCCATAACACTTTCAAAACACAAATAAAATAATCAAGGAACAAAATATTTGCACATTCAATTCATAATAATTGACATATAAAAGTAAAACTTTTAAAGCACATTCCTTTCAATCTCACACTTTTTATCAAAGTTTTCTTTCACATACATTCTCAGTATATAAAACAATAATAAGTAGGGTAACCCTCTCAAATCACTCATCAAGTCAATCCACATGGTTCCTCGGACCCGTGGACTCGAAATGCATTTCGCCCTTGGCTTGGGATAAGGGTTTGGTGAATAGATCAGTTGTGTTGTTGTTTGTGTCCACCCATAATAAATTATTTTGCTTTCGTCGATGAATTCACGTGGGACAAAGTACTTGTGATCCATGTACTTCACTTTGTGGTGTGATTTAGGATGCTTGATTTTGCAAGATAGATGCACTATTGTCGCAAAATAGCTCTACTGGTCCCTCGCTCGAGGGAACTACTCCAAGCTCTTCAAGGAACTTCTTAATCCACACTCCTTCCTTGCTCGCTTCATAAACAACCATTACTTTGGAAGCGGTGGTTGAGTCGGCCGTAGTGCTTTGCTTCCAACTACGTCAACTCACAGCTCCACCATTTAGAAGGTAGACGTATCCTGATTGCGACCTTCTATCGTCGGGATCACTCATGAAACTCGCATCCGAATAGCCCTCGGCTATTAATTCCCTTTGTCCTCCATAAACAAGAAACTTATCTTTGGTCCAGTTAAGGTACCTTAGAATATTCTTGACCGCAGTCCAATGCTCAGGACATGTGTTGGATTGGTGACGACTTGTCACGCTTAGATGATCCTATTGCCGAAACATAAGGGATATCTTTCATGTACTCCAAGTCTTTACGTGATTCAGCATGTTGAGACTTCTTGAGTTGCACACCCATACTCATTGGTACACTGCCCTTTTGGAGTTGTTCATGTTGAACCTTTCCAAGACCTTGTCAATGTATGTACATTGACTTAGGCCAATGAGTCTACGGGATCTATCTCTATATATCTTGATTCCCAAGATGTATTGAGCCTCACCCATATCATTCATTGAAAATGCAAATTTCAATAAACTTCTCGTTTGCTCAAGCAAAGGTATATGATTTCCCATGAGGAGTATGTCAACGACATATAAGATCAAGAACACTATGTGGCTCCCACTAACCTTCTTGTATATACAAGGCTCTTCCTTACTTTGGACGAAGTGAATCTTTTTGACTTCTTCGTCAAAGCGTTTGTTCAAACTCCTTGATGCTTGCTTCAATCTGTAAATGGATCTTTGAAGCTTGCATACTTTCTCGCTATTCTTTGGATCTTCAAAATCTTAAGGTTGTACCATGTACACATCCTCCTCCAAGTTCCCATTAAGGAACGCTGTTTTGACATCCATTTGCCATATCTCATAATCATGAAATGCGGCAATAACGAGCATAATCCACATAGACTTGAACATGACAACCGGTGAAAAAGTTTCATCATAGTCAATTCCTTGAAGTTGAGTGAAACCTTTTGCTACAAGCCTCGCTTTGTAGGTTGTCAAGTTCTCATCCATGTCCATCTTCCTCTTGAAAACCCATTTATTTTGAGTGACCTTTTTCCTTTGAGGAAGGTCAACCAAGTTCCATACTTGATTATCATACATGGACTTTATTTCAGATTCCATGGCCTTGAACCATAGTTTGGAGTCCTTTCTTTCCATTGCTTCTTGAAAGGTCGAGGGATCATCAGTATCTAGTACCGTGATCTCATGAAGTCTCAAATACATATCAGGTTTCTTCCTTTCCCTCGTTGACCTTCTAAGTTCCTTTGGTTCTACGTGTACTTCTCGAACTTCTTCCACAATTTCTTGTGGAATTGGTTCGTGTTGGTTGGGCCTGAGATTGTGCAAATGTATGCTGAGAAGGTCGACGTGATCAGGCAAAGATTAGCGATAGCTCAGAGCAGACAGAAGAGCTACGCAGATAGGCGTAGGCGTGCGCTGATGTTTGAGGTAGGCGATCACGTTTTCCTGAAGATTTCACCATCTCGAGGAGTGATGAGATTCGGGAAGAAGGGGAAGCTCGGTCCGAGGTATGTCGGGCCATTTGAGATTCTCGATTGTATCAGAGATGTTGCCTATATGATTGCGCAACTGCCACAGTTTTTGGGTCTTCACAACGTCTTCCACGTTTCGATGCTGAGGAAGTACGTAGTAGATCATTCTCACGTGATTCAGTTAGAGGTTCCAGAGATCCAGCAGGATTTGTCTCTCGAGGATAGACCTGTGGAGATTGTGGATCAGATGGAGCACCAACTCAGGAGGATGACCATTCCGATGGTGAAGGTCAGGTGGCAGCACCATAGTGAGCGAGAGATCACTTGGGAGATCGAGGAGGAGGTTCGGAAGAAGTTCCCGGAACTGTTTGGTGAGTTTTTGTTCTAATTTCGTGGACGAAATTCTTGTAAGGATGGTGGATTGTCGAGGGAGCTACTCCAAGATCTTCAAAAACTTCTTAATCCACACTCCTTCCTTCCTCGATTCAGCGACATCCATCACTTTGGAAGTTGTAGTTGAGTCGGTCGTAGTGGTTTGCTTCCAACTACGCCAACTTACAGCTCCACCATTCAGAAGGAAGACATATCCTGATTGAGACCTTCTATCGTCGGGATCACTCATGAAACTCACATCTGAATAGTCATCGGCTATTAGCTCCCTCTATCCTCCATAAACAAGAAACTTATCTTTGGTCCGGTTAAGGTACCTCAGAATATTCTTGACCGCAGTCCAATGGTCAGGACCAACGTTGGATTGGTGACGACTTGTCACTCTTAGAGCATACAAGACATCGGGTCTTGTGCAAGTCATGGAGTACATGAATGATAATATTGCTGAATCATAAGGAACATCTTTCATGTACTCCAAGTATTTACGTGTTTCAGCACATTGAGAGCTCTTGAGTTGCACACCCATACTCATTGGCACATTGCCCTTTTTGGAGTTGTTCATGCTAAACTTTTCCAATGAGTCTACGAGATCTATCTTTATATATCTTGATTCCTAAGATGTATTGAGCATCACCCGTGTCTTTCAATGAAAATGCATATTTCAATGAACCTCTCGTTTTCTCAAACAAATGTATATGATTTCCAATGAGGAGTATGTCTCGACATATAGATTAAAATACTATGTGGCTCTCACTAACCTTCTTGTATATACAACGCTCTTACTTTGGATGAACTGAATCTTTTTGACTTCCTCGTCAAAGTGCTTGTTCCAACTCCTCGATGCTTGCATCAATCCATAGATGGATCTTTGAAGCTTACATACTTTCTCGATATTCTTTGGATCTTCAAAACCTTGAGGTTGCACCATGTACACATCCTACTCCAAGTTCCCATTAAGGAACGCTATTTTGACATCCATTTGCCATATGTCATAATCATGAAATGTGGCAATAGCGAGCATAATCCGAATAGACTTGAACATGGCAACCAGTGAAAATGTTTCATCATAGTCAATTCCTTGAACTTGAGTGAAACCTTTTGCTATAAGCCTCATTTTGTAGGTTGTCAAGTTCTCATACATGTCCATCTTCCTCTTGAAAACTCATTTATTTTTAATGGCTTTCTTCCTTTGAGGAAGGTCAACCAAGTTCCACACTTGATTATCATTCATGGATTCTATTTAGGATTCCATGGCTTTAAACCATAGTTTGGAGTCCTCTCTTTCCATTGCTTCTTTAAAGGTCGAGGGATCATCGGTATCAAGTACCATGATCTCATGAAGTCCCAAATACATATTGGGTTTCTTCCTTTCCCTCGTTGACATTCTAAGTTCTTTTGGTTCTACGTGTACTTCTGGAACTTCTTCCACAATTTCTTGCAGATTTTTTTCATGTTTGATTCTCGAACGTACACCTGGTGGGGATGATTGAGTTACACTCACAATTGCTTGTGAGGGTCACTCACTCACGCTCCCACTAACCAAAGGAATCTTTGTTGGGACTTCATGATCTTGAATGTTTTCATCCATATCATGATCTTGTAGAATATATTGAGTTTCCTCAAGCAAAATTCTACTCCACTACTTTTTATTCTTTCCAAAAATTCTTTTTCTAGAAATACGGCATCCCTCTCTACAATCACTTGATTGGAGGTTATATGTCAAGAGTAGTACACTTTTGTCTCACGAGGATAACCTATAAAGAAGCACTTATCCGATTTTGGTTGAAGTTTGGTCGACATCAATCTTTTGACGTAGGCCTCCCAAACCCAATTCTTGAGAAAATTGAGCTTAAGTGTTTTACCACTCCATAGCTCATAAGGCGTTTTATCCACAGATTTTGATGGAACATTATTTAGTATGTAAGCCGCAACTTCTACTGCATAATCCCAAAAGTAAAGCGACAATTCAGCTTGCCTCATCATTGATCGAACCATGTCGATCAATGTCCTATTCCTTCTTTCGGATACCCCATTCCACTGAGGTGTACCGGGAAGAGTGAGTTGTGGTACAATACCACACTCCTTTAAAAACGAATCAAATTCAGTACTTAAGTACTCACATCCACGATCGGTTCGTAGAGATTTGATTTTCTTGTTGTGTTGGTTATCTACTTAATTCTTGAATTCCATGAACTTGTCAAATGATTCACTTTTGTTTCTCATTAGATAAATATAGCCATAATGACTACAGTCATCCATGAACGCAATGAAGTACCTAAAACCGTCTCTTGCACTTGTACTCATTGGACCACATACATCGGAATGTATCAAATCCAACAAGTTACTCGCTCTTGGACCTTTCTTCTTGAAAGGCTTCTTGGTCATTTTGCCCATAAGGCATGGTTCCCATGTCTCCAATGATATAAAATCAATTTGACCAAGAAGGTTAGCTTCTTGCAATTTATTGATGTGTTTTTCATTTATGTGACCAAGACGATAGTGCCACAAGAGTGTATCATTCACGTGAGTAGTCTTACGTACGTGATAGTGCATGACGAAATCCTTTTAAGATGGGGCTAGAGAGTCAAGAATCGAATCTTCTGCATTGTCATCGGGCATCAGGGAAGAGATCTTCGCTAACTTCTCAATGTATCCTTGCATAGTGAGAAAATACATGGATACCGATGTTTCTTCGCCATTTGGCACCTTGTGAGTGCTATGGTGGTCTTAGAGCGCTCTTTTCTAGCACTATCCATGAATATCTTTGTTAAAGCTTCCATGGCTTTCTTGGTTTTTGAATCCAAGTATTTTGAATGAAGCGAGTCACCCATGGAGGCCAACATCAGACCGTGAACTTGGTTCTCTTGGTCTTCCCACTTGGCTTTAGCTTCCTTCTCATCATCGATTGCTATCACACTCAATTTTTAGAATTTCACCATCAAAAATGTGGGATTTAATGAAGTCCTTGTAGGACGGGGATAGAGAGCCAAGAATCAAATCTTCCGTAATGTTATCGAGAATCGGGGAAAAGAGCTTTTACAACTTCTCAAGGTACCCTTGCATAGTGAGAAAAATCCATAGATACACTGAATAGTAGGACACCCAGTGTACTTGTTTTTTGTGTAGGCAGGATTGGACAAAAGTGAGCTTACATTTGCAACCAAGAATGCTTTCTTAGGAACATTGGTCTTCCTCTTGGTTGTGTAGAGATCCTTCAACACTTTGGCATATTGAGGATTTTATTGGATGACATCCAACAAGGGGATGTTAACCTTAACTTGCTTAAACACCTCTAATATCTTGTCCATTGTGTCACTCTGCTTTTTGGTTAACCTACTTGGATAAGGAGTTTTTGGCAGGTAGGTTTTCTACAGTGCCTGAGAAGGAGGCGTTGGTGTATTACCCTCACCCTCAGCCTCTTCTTCACCATCATTCCCACTAAGGGGCTGCATAGATTGTGGTGGTGGTGGCAAGGAAATGTGATTGTCAACCTGCTTTCCATTCCTTAAGGTCACAATGGAATTGACATGGTGCACAGGTTCCTCCACATGGTTCACTTGCCTCCCCCGAGGTACCTGATGCATTGCATACATTGCATCATATGTCTTTCATTTAGATTAATTTTATATCAATAAATGCTACTAAGGTATGTGTTTAGTCTTATTTACACAATACAGGGACCTGAATGCAAATTACCCATATCCCGAGCATAAACGCGTGCAAGAGACTCATTTCTGTCATAAAGACCAAGTTCAAGATTATCGGGATTCAAATGGAAGTCCATCCAAGCATAAAAGCATTCAAAGACCTAATTACAAAAAGGTCAAGGACTTAAGCACAAAAGTAGCCAACACCTAATTGCAAAAGCCAAGGACCCGACTGCAAACTAAAGTACCAAAATATTATTTTGGATAAGTTCTAAAGAAAAATCAATTTGGATCTCCAAATATATGAAGAAATAAATTCGGAGCTCAAAAGAAAGGAAAGAAATCAATCCAAACGTTCAAACGACATTTAAATCATACCATAAACACACAGGAAAAATCCGGATCGAATCTGAGCCAAAAAGGTGGCGATTCCGCCGCCCCCCATGTACAAAATGCGGCGGATTAGCCGCACAAAAGTCGATCCGTGCTCTCAAATTTTTACCAATGTTGTATTGACGCGTGTATTTTTCTTTTATGTATTGGGATCCCCAGTTGAGGCTATAAATAAGGCCGAATCATGTATTGAAACGACCCTTGGTTTTTATTTCATACTTTAGTAATAAAATTCTGTTGGTTTATTTTATGTTTTTAGTTTCTTTTGTAGTTTCTCTAGGACCCCTTCTCCTTCCCTCCATCCATGAGTTTCTAACTCTCTCCAAAGAGTGGGGGTGATGGATTTAGGGTGATGAGAAAAAGAATGATGTTATTATTTTAATTTTGTGTTAGTATACTTTGATTACTTGAGTTTATGTTGAATCATTTATCATGTAATGCTTTATAACTAATGTGATTTATTATAAATTTCAGATTTCTCTAAACAAAACCCGACATCTAAACCTCCACCCGCTGGACTCTCATCCATATTTGCTTTATTTTCTTTTTAATTTTTGTTGTTCTTGCTTTAGATAATTAAAAACCAAAAATCTCAAACCAAACTTATTTCTCTCTCTTTCTTTCCTAAATCAAAAATCACAAAATAACAATATCTCTCCCTCCTTGTGTTCGACCCGTACTTGCCACTTCTTCATTGACGCCGTGCACTTGCGGTATAAATAAAATTCCCATCAAGTTTTTGGCGCCGTTGCCGGGGAGGCGACGAAGATTTTGTTTATTTTTTTGTGATTTTGATTCTATTCTGTTTATCGTGTGCGCGATCTAACTATTTGGGTTTGCGGTTCAGGAGACAACAGAGTGCGCGGCGAAATCCGGGCACATTCGGAGCTAGAAGGGCAACGAAATCGCCGTATCTAAAGCACAAACTGCGGCGGATCCGCCGCACGTCTGAAGCATCTGGGCTTCAATTTTTTCTGGGGTCGTCACCATCTCTGGGTGGACGCGTAGAGCAATTGAAAATTTTCGAGAGTGGGCGGTGAACCCGACTGAGCGTGCGTAGGTAACCTTTGTTGCCTTTTTCCTCGTAATTTCTAGTTTCGAAAAATTTCCTTTCTGTAGAACTGCACGTGTTAAGCTCAAATTCCATAATTTGAAATAATTCAACTCTTACCTAAAAATTGGCAAAATTAGAAAGACTTAGTACATGCATCATATAGTGTTTTGTTTGTATTATTCTTGCTAAATTCTTGCAAATTATTTTTTGTTGAAGAGTGCTGGAGGCAAGGTACGTGCGCGGTTTTTATCGATTGCATTTAAGCATATAATTTAGTTTGCATACAACCTTGCAATTGTCCCTCAACTAAAGACCAATGTTTGACTATCTTTGCTGGATTTAAGTTAAACTATCTTAAGGGCAACTCCGTAGGAAAAGATACGGTGGGGATTTCATCACCCTTCCGTGGCCCACAAATCACAATCCTAAAGTGTCACCCAAGCCTTAAAATTAAAATCAATTAGACATTGGCCCCTAAGGACTCAGACTCAATTAAGGAGAAGATTGGTTTGACTTGCTATGACTTGAAGCTGATCGAATTTAATTTGGTGTCTAGAAAGTGTTTTTGTGTTGACGTAAGTCTTCCCAGCGAAGTGGTTGTCTAATTGGCACCGACTCTGTCGGAAGCGCCCCTACTAGCTATACACTGCCTGGCCAATTTGGTTTGATTAGTGAGGGAGGTGAATCAAGCGAACCAATTCGACTCAACCAGTTAGGAGTCGTCTAGATTTAAGCGACATTAGGTGTAGGATTGTTTGAACCGTGCTTGTTTAGGAATCTTCTGACCAACCCTCTTATCTATCTTTTAGAGTAAGTTTGTCTTCTCATCTGAGTCTTCTTTCTCTTCTCATCTCAATTCTCTAGATTAGGATTCTTTTCTTATCTTTCCCCCTTCTATTGTTTGTTTCCATTTTTGAAAAAAATTTATAAAAAAAATCAATTGATTCTTGAATTTGAATTTGGAATTTAAATTTCGAATTTGAATTCAAAAATTGATTCAAACCGGTGCACTCAGATTTGGGTTCGGGACTTGAGCAATCGACTCTCACGAGTTCATCTAGATTCCAGTCTAGAGCTTAGCCCCAATCAACCTGTTGCACCACCTCACCCGGATCCAATGGGTGAGAATGTACAGGACCCACCTGTTGCACCAGCTATGACTCTGAGCGATCGGTGCTACCCAACGATGGCTGCTCAGCCATCGTGCATCGTTATGCCCACCATACCGGGTCGCGACTTCGAACTGAAGGCACAATACCTGAGTATGTTGCTCAAGTTCACCTCTAGGGAAGACCCATATCTCTTCCTTAGAGAATTTGAGGAAATCTGCTCCCTTATGCAATACCAGCATATCTCTGAGGAGGCAGTGCGTCTTAAATTCGTGTCTCTAGCACTGAAGGACGACGCTAAGAAATGGCTATATAGTCTAGCCGAAAGATCTATTAGGAGTTGGGCCGAGTTTGTTCAAGTATTCTTAAAGAAATATTTCCCCAACCATAAGACTATTAGGATTAGGAATGAAATCGTTGCATTCGTTCAATCTGAGAGCGAGCCGTTCTATTCCTATTTAGAAAGATTTAAAAGTCTATTGACCCAATGCCCTCATCATGGAATTCCAAGATGACAATTGTGGCAAATTATTTATGAGGGATTGACACCTACATCTAGGGTTATGGTAGAATTTGTAAGCCAAGGAAACTTCATGTCCAAAAATGAGAATGATGCTTGGACTTTTCTTGAGGATTTAGCCGAAAATAGTATGCAATGGGACAATGCTAGAGCACCGAATAACCCGAGTATTGGATCTAGAATAGCAAATCAACCCAGACCAGGTGTCTTAGCTGTAGATGCTACGGTTGCTGCTGAAGCAAAACTAGCTACCCTTATGCGTAGAATGGAAAGTCTAGAGCTAAAAACCCGACCCCTAGTAAATCAAGCATCTTCTATCCATTGCTCTAGATGTGGTCAAACTGGTCATACAATGGATGATTATGCAGACTTGGAACAAGTTAATACCGCATTTAACCATTCTAGAAATGACACATACGCATCAACCTATAACCCGGGTTGGCGTAATCATCCCAATTTGTCATGGAACCAACAAGGTCAACCTCCTAGATAACAACCAAACCCGTATAACCAAATAATACATCATCTGGGTTTAGTAACAATGGAGATTATGATGTTAGATTGACAAGCTTGGAAAATTTGGTTAAGACTTTTATGCAAACAACCACCCAACCCTTCGAAAGGCTAGAAACACAAGTCATCCAACTAGCACAAATAGTAGGTGAAAGAGAAAAGGGTCAGTTTCCAAGTCAATCTGAGGTGAATCCAAGATCTAATAATCAATATCAGCCTTATCAACCACCTCCAGGAAGTAACAACCCTAGACCGGTTCAAATGGTTCATGAGGAGGGACTGTTCCAACAAATAAATGCAGTTGTATCATTACGGTCTGGAAAACAAGTTGATAACAATGTGGTAAATCCTAGAGCTCCTAATCTATTTAGCCATCAAGCACCCACATGTGACCTGACCATTGAACCTGAAGTCCAATTTGAAAAACCCAACCCACCTACTCAACCTGACCCTATAGCTCAACCTGAGCGAGTCTATGTTCCTAAAGCCCCATTCCCCAATAGACTCAAGTAGAACTCAAGTGCACAAATGGAGAAAATCTTGGAAGTATTTAAGCAAGTTAAGGTGAATATTCCACTCCTAGATATGATTCAACAAATACTTGCTTATGCTAAATTCTTAAATGATAAGTGCACTAAGAAGAGGAAAACGAACGTACCAAAGAGGGCATTCTTAATTGCAAACATAAGCTCTATTATGTCCAACTCATCTCCTATAAAGTATAAGGACCCTGGGTGTCCCACAATTTCATGTGCGATAGGAGATACTTTTATCAACAAAGGCCTTCTAGACCTTGGTGCTAGTGTTATCCTTCTCCCGTTCTCTGTCTATGAGCAACTAAACCTTGGTCCACTAAAACCCTCTAAGACAACCCTTCAATTTGCTGATTGTTCTGTTAAGAAACCAAGAGGTATAGTAGATGATATTTTGATTAAGGTTGGTGACTTCATTTACCCAGTGGATTTTGTCGTTCTAGACACTGAACATGTTGTCGATCCTAAGAGACAAATCCTATAATACTAGGCAGACCTTTTTTAGCCACTTCTGAAGCTTTTATAAATTGTCGAAATGGGCTCATGCAACTATCTTTTGGAAACTTAAAGGCTGAATTTAATATCTATCATGTTGATAATGAACCAGATATATTATGCAATCAAAGTGATGTTGTGATGAGATCGCGTATCTATAAGATTTCTGAAACAAATAAATCATCACAAAATCAAAACGAAAGTGAGAAAAGGGGGAGAAATTCATCTACCCAACCACCATCACTCGAGCAAATAAGAGAACCAACACATGTGAGGGGTATGGAATGTTTACCTCAGGGCAACATGGGGAACAATTCAACTGGATACATGCACCAACATGGTGACATTCAATCCAGTTCTAACTATGGTTCACTCTGAGAAAAATCAATCCCTCTACCGCAAGTTGACTCAAGTAATAAGTGCATTTGCTTTATCTTTGCATACATTGAGGACGATGCATGATTTGGGTGTGGGGGGTGTTTATCTATCTATCTATATATATATTCTGTTGGTTAAAAAAAATATTCAATGCTCCATGACATAGCTTAAGATTGAACTGCCAAAACCCGTGTACAAATTGCACTGAGTTTTTGTACTTTATTATATAGTTCTGCTTGTAGAAATGATGACATAAATCTAAGTTCCAAAGAAATAACCCATTACCCTTTAAGACATGTATGCACTTAAATTGGATGAATCAAATCTTTGAAGTGGTTGATAAAAACAGAGGTTGAGGAAAATATACCGGGAAGTGTGACTTCTGATTGCAATTAAGCCTTGAGGAAAATAATAAAGGAATAAAAGTGAGGAAAGCACATCTTGCAAAATGATTACAAAAACCCAAGCCTTCGAGTCACTGGTCCGTATGGGTATCTTAAAACCCAGTAACTTGAGTCTGCCAGCTCGGGATTATCGACCAAACTCGCTACACGAATGCAAAAAAGGGTAAAAGTGTCAGAAAAAGCAAATGTGTTGAATCACGGAAAAAAATATACTCAAGGCCCAAAGTTAGAAGAATGATCCATGCCATGGTTGATCTGAATGATACTTCACCACCAGAGGAGGTGTGCAAAATAATTTAGGTGATAACATGTGTAGAAGGGTTAGTGGTGTGAATATTGGAGGAATGAAGACCAAGTCAGATTGTTTATGAGCTAGATTTATATAATGAGCATGCAAGAATTCTAAGTGAGATGTATAAGGTTGAGGTGGAGATATTGAGAGTTATTAATGAAATATTGAATTAAGACTTTGTGGGTGTGTCAACTGAAAACCCTCATGAGACAAAACTTGTCCTCTAAGGAAACTCAAAGGTTTAAAGGCTTGTTGCACAAGTTAAGTGCAACCGTGATTCCTACGAAAGTGAGTTAGGATTTTTCCTCTTTTCTTTTTTCTTATATTATGTTTTGCTAGGGACTAGCAAAATCTAGGTGTGGGGGTATTTGATGCATTGCATACATTGCATCATATGTCTTTCATTTAGATTAATTGTATATCAATAAATGCTACTAAGGTACGTGTTTAGTCTTATTTACAGAATACAGGGACCTGAATGCAAATTACCCATATCTCGAGCATAAACGCGTGAAAGAGACTCATTTCTGTCAGAAAGACCAATTTTAGATTGTCGGGATTCAAATGGAAGTCCATCCAAGCATAAAAGCATTCAAAGACCTAATTACAAAAAGGCCAAGGACTTAAGCACAAAAGTAGTCAGGACCTAATTGAAAAAGCCAAGGACCCGACTGCAAATTAAAGTACCAAAATATTATTTTGGAGAAGTTCTAAAGAAAAATCAATTTGGAACTCCAATTATATGAAGAAATAAATTCAGAGCTCAAAAGAAAGGAAAGAAATCAATCCAGACGCTCAAAGGACATTTAAATCATACCATAAACACACAGGAAAAATCTGGATTGAATCTGAGCCAAAAAGGTGGCGATTCCGCCACACCCCATGTACAAAATGCGGCCCTTGGTTTTTATTCCATACTTTAGTAATAAAATTTTGTTGGTTTATTTTATGTTTTTAGTTTTCTTTTGTAGTTTCTCTAGGACTCATTCTCCTTCCCTCCATCCATGAGTTTCTAACTCACTTCAAAGGGTGAGGATGATGGATTTAGGGTGATGAGAAGAAGAATAATGTTATTATTTTAATTTTGTGTTACTATATTTTGATTACTTGAGTTTATGTTGAATCATTTATCATGTAATGCTTTATAACTAATGTGATTTATTATAAGTTTCAGATTTCTCTAAACAAAATCCGACATCTAAACCTCCACCCGCTGGACTCTCATCCATATTTGCTTTATTTTCTTTTTAATTTTTGTTGTTCTTGCTTTAGATAATTAAAAACCAAAAATCTCAAACCAAACTTATTTCTCTCTCTTTCTTTCCTAAATCGAAAATCACAAAAATAACAATATCTCTCCCTCCTTGTGTTCGACCCGTACTTGTCACGTCTTCATTGACGTCGTGCACTTGCGGTATAAGTAAAATTCCCATCAGTACCACATTCTCATTTTGCATGTGTTGTTGCTGGTACATGTGGGGGTTAGCCTCAGGCTGGCTAGGAAAAGACCCTCTCTCTCTTTCATGTACAGACTGAGCCAATTGGCCCATCTGAAGCTCTAGAGATTTGATGGTCTGCTGATTTGAAGTGACAACTTGACTTGTGGTTGACATAAAAATTTCATTGAGTTTCAAGTCCACGAGTCAAGGCCTCAAGCGAATTGAATCGGGTTTCCATATTATTGGAATTTTGGAAACCCAATTGATTGGTGATTGGATCTTGGGGTGACTGATAAGATTGTGCATGCATGGGAGGTTGGTATGATTGGTTAGGTGGTCGAGAGGAGTTTGAAGGACCACCCGGGGCATTATTTTGGTTCCATGAAAAATTAGGGTGGTTCCTCCATCCAGGATTATAAGATGATGAGTATGGGTCATTCCTAGTTGTCATAGATGGCGTTGACACATTCCATCTCAGGAGGAATGGACGCACACTCGCTTTCTATATGACCTATCCTACCACTTGAATGACAACGAACTCAACCAGATGTGGAAATGTGAGATGCACTTTGTTGGTTTTGGAGCTCAATCGAATCCATACGGCGCATTAAAGCCGTCATGCGTGCCTCGGTGGCCGTAGTGGTATCGATAGCAAATGAGGCACCCGATCTAGTTGAGTTTGCATTCGCGATCCTTGCTCCTGTGCTAGATGATGCAGGTGGTTCCCTTACACTCTCCCATTGCATAGTTTTCTCAGCAAGGTCTTCTAGGAAAGCCCATGCCTCACTTTCATCATTTTCCAAGAACTCTCCTTGACACATGGACTCAAGGAGCGTTCGGGACGGGATGTGAAGACCCTCGTAAACAATCTGACAAAGACGCCACAACTCAATGGCATGGTGAGGGCATGAGGATAGTAGCTGCTTGAACCTCTCTAGATATGCATGAAATGTCTCGGTCTCAAGTTGATAGAACGAATTGATTTCGTTCCTCAATTTTTGAGTCCGATGATTTGGAAAGTATTTCTTGAGGAATGCAGATTGAAACTCATCCCAAGTCCTAAAGGCATTCGCCTGGTTGTTGTACAACCACTTCTTGGCGTCATCCTTCAGCGCAAAGGGGACAAGGCTAAGATGGATGGAGTTTGTGCTAAGTTGTTGCAGCTTGAACATAGCACAGACCATAGCACAGACCTCCTCAAATTCCCTGAGAAAGATATATGGGTCACCTTTCCCAGTGAAGTGAGGGAGCATGGAAATAAACTGAGGCTTAACCTCAAAATGGTTCCCATTTGCCTCTGGCAATACGATGCATGATGGCAGAGCAGTACGGCTCGGGTAGCATCGATCACGGAGAGGTATGGGAACGACAATAGGAAGAACAGGTCGAACAGGTGGGTCCAGCAACTGCTCCTCCTCACGGAAATTAGCAGCCATTGAACCCGACCTGTGTGCGACACGAGAGGAGGAAAGCGTCGAGAAATCGATTACCGAACCCGAATTGACAACGCTCCTCGTCAAACGACCTCTCTCGTCTTATGTCCACGAAAGCATGCACAAAGGTGCACACACACAAACCAAAACCCTTTTTTTTAAACAAAGAATGTCCGTAGAGGAGAAGACATGTGAACACAGGAGAGAAAGAATGACCCAGGAGAGAAGGGAAGAAGTCCTTATGGTACGGCGGATGGGTACAGGTAGAAGCACACAAGCAAACAAGGATCAAGCAATCCCAAGGTCGCTATAGGTCCTTACAGCTAGACAACGCCTAACTGCGAAGTCACACTGCCTCAACACGCCTAACCTCCCTACGACGAGGACCACAAAGCCCAGCAAGGGAGCCAAGATCCGGAGATCTCGTCTCTCCGACTATCGACAAAGTGGGCAACGCCGATCAGGTCATGATGGTCGGGACTGGATCACTCTCCTAATGCGCCCGAAGTCCTTAGGCCAATGTCTACTTGATTTTAAAAATTAGGCTCTTGATTAGTGTGGTTTGTGGGGCGAAGGAAAGGGTGATGAAATCCCCCACCTTATCTTTTATGGGACAGCCCCTCCTTAGTAGTGTTTTGGAGTCCTAATTTAGCAATCAACTCTCCAAACAAACGCTCAACTCACACTTATTTCAATGCACTTCCTACTAACTAATGCATGTTCATACGAAATGAATGAATGAGAGTAGAAGGTGTGTACCTCACGCCAGCACTCAGCAACTGAAAATAAAGCTAAAATGAAAGACAATCTATATGCCTAAGTCACATACATGATGCATAACCTAAACAAAAAGAATGCCTAATCGTTTGCTTTGGGTTTTAGGGTCCAAGTTGCTTAAAGAAGGTTTGATTATTGATCTGGGAACAAACTATAAGTCAAAACATGTCAAATCAAGTCCCAGATCACTACATCAATTATGTAAACACGCCACAGAAATAAGAGAGTAAACTAAGCTCCCCAGACCGCCAATTGGCGGTCTCAGGCCGCTGATTGGTGGCCTACAGTGCCCAGCTTGCCTCAAAATTTCTCCAGGTGTTCCTCCTGGCGACTCCAAGTCTCCTGAAACAAAGAAAAACTACAAAACACAAATTAAATCCACTCGAATCGTCCAAACAAGAGTCTGGACTGGCACCTCCCCGGCAACGGTGCCAAAAACTTGTTGAACGTTTTAATTTAAACCGCAAGTGCACGGCCGCGTTGAAGTGGTGGCAAATATGGGTCGTCCTCAGGGAGGTGAGCAGCCTCTCATTTGCACGAAATCAAGTGGCAAAATAAGGAATAGAGATGATTACGCTACACTACACTACGAAGTACGAAATGCGAAAGAAAACAACAAACGATTAACTAAAACTAAACTAAGAATGAAATAAGAGTGCTGGAATTCAGAAATGGAAAACCTAAGGGGTGGAGTGAGTGCACACATGCAAAGAGGTGGGTGTTGAACACATTCTTTAAGCACAAATAGAGGTGGTGTTATCATGCATAGGAAGTGTCTAAATGTTATGGCAAAACCTATCAATCCATTCACCATCCTATTTGATTAACATTTACATATACAAGTTGTTTATTTCAGAACCTAAACAAGCATGAGAGGTGTCGAATCATTTTGGCAAAACTCATCAAGTTATAAATTATATCCTAAACAAGCAAGAATACATTCATGTTTTATCAACACATTGAAAATAAAGCATTCATTCCATTCTCTAATGCATGTATGAACATCTACTCCACCCCCAAAGGTGATGGAACTACTCACTACACATTACACTAATTATTAAACTAAGCAAAGAAAATATATTAACTAAGCTACTAAAACTAATGAAATGAAATTAAACAAAGTAAAACAAGAAACATAAAACAAACAACATAATAAATAAACATTTATTAAAGTGACTCACATTTCAAGTAGCATCATCCTACTTTAGTGTGTGCTTCAAGGCCTCACTTCTAGAAGGTGAAGAGTTCTATTTATAGTCATAGAAAAAGGCACTCCGGGACAATTCCCCGATGTGGGACTAAACAGATACCAAAAATAACTTAAACATCCTCTAATACATGTGCTGGAGAAATTGGGGCGGATCCAGAGTGATCTGGACCGCCAATTAGCGGTCCATAAACTTTGGATCGGGTTGGAATTTGTTGTGGGCTTTTCTTTCTGGTATTGCTTGTCTTGGATGCGGTTACTTAACTTGTTGGAGCTCCGACCCGAATAGAATTGTCAAAATACTCCCCATGATGGTGTGGAGTTTTTTGTTTTGCTCTTTGGTCATTTGGTCTTACGTTCAGGTCCTTCTCCCTTGCATCTTAGTCCCTAGATCTCACAATTTAGTCCTTTTTCCCAGCTTTTGGGTCCTTTTATGCTTCATCTCTTCAAACATATTTATTCCTGAAAACTAAACATAAAACTCGTTACATAGCATTGTTTAGGTGAAAGATAATGGATATAAGATGCAAATATGAGCATGAAATGATGTCAATCAGTCTTCTCCAAGCCCCTCCGGTTTCTCCACGCGACACACATCTTTGATTTCTTCAAGATCTCATAAAAGCTTCGGTGGAGAGGTTGTGATGCTAGACTTTGTGAAGCAAATGTTGGATGACTTAAAAAGACAAAAATGCTTTCATAGAAGGTGTCAAACATTGATATTGTTGTGACTGTAAAAAAGTATTCTACTAGCAAAATATTATTATCTTCTAATTTTTCAATTTCCTTGTGTTTTCATCTTAGATATGCATTCCAAATTGTCTTGCAAACTCGAAAAATATTGCAAGCCTTACCTTCTTTAGTTGATGTAACCGTTCCAGATGGTGAACATTTCACAGTGTGTGGAGACGTACTTGGTCAGGTATTGTTTTAGTGCACTTACTGATTTAATCTAAAAATAATACTTTATTTTTTCATTTAATTGGAAAAAAAATTCTAATAAATGCTAGTATGATATCTCTCTATTTTTTTATAGTCTGGGTCATTTTGTACTCAAGCTTTAGATGCAACTTTAGTTTCTAATGTTTTTCACAATGCTTATTGTTAATACTTTTAAGAAATTGGAGATGTTATTGATGAATTTGGTAATGTTTTGTATTATTTCTCTTGATCCAATGTGTTACAAATTTGAGAGTATATATATATTGCGTACAGGAGATAACCATTGGTGACAATATGAGATTGGTTATTACATTTATTATGATGCATAAATGGAATATTTGTTGCCTTGATGAGATGCACGTTTGATAAGTTTCCTTTGATGAAGAAGACCGTTGGGGTGGAGGTATTGTTTCCTTATGGTCGTGATGATTGTAAAGAGTCTGAGCCACCTTCGTATTTTAACACTCCCCTCAAGTTGAGTTCGGAAAAGATTGAAGGAACCCAACTTGTGGAGAATGTTATGGAATTGTTTCTGGTCGAGTGGTTTAGTGAAGATATCTGCAAGTTGATCTTTACTTGGAACATAAGGAACCTCAATTTCTTTGGCTTGGATTTTTCTCGAATGAAGTGACAATACACTTCTATGTGCTTGGTTCGTTCGTGAAAAAAGGGGTTGGAGCGATGTGTCGAGCGTCATGGTTGTCACAATGCATTAACATAGGCTCCTTGTATGGAACTTTCATTTCACTGAGGAGTTGTTTGAGCCAGATAAGTTCACTAGTAGTAGATGTCATTTCCCTGTATTATGCTTCTGCACTCGATCTTGCGACAACGTTTTGCTTTTTACTTCTCCATGTGACCAAGTTTCCACCCATAAAAGTACAAAATCCGGTTGTAGACTTTCTATCACGAATGTCGCCCAATCTGCATCAGAGTAACCAATTATTGAATTAGAGTAGTTTCTTTTCATCCATATCTCTTTCCCTGGTGTTTTCTTTAAGTACCTAAGCATCCTATCTATAATGTCAAGGTGATGTGTGTGAGGAGTGTGCATGAACTAACTTATTGTGCTAACAGTATATGTTATGTCGAGTCTAGTGACAGTGACATAAATGAGTTTTCCTACTAATCGTTGGTATTGTCCTATGTCATGGAGGGGTTCTTAATTAGTGGGCCCAATTTTGCGATTGGTCTCAATAGGGGTATTGGCAGGTTTAAACCCTAATTTTCCAGTTTCCTTGAGAAGATCTAGGATATACTTTCTTTGAGATAGGAATAAACTTTTCTTAGAATGAGCAATTTCGATGCCTAGAAAGTATTTCAAGGTTACTAGATCTTGAATATCAAATTTGGTTTTTAGATAGGATTTCACATGGTTGATCTCAAGATTATTATTTCCAGTGATTATGATGTCATCTACATAAACTAGGACAATGATTGTAAAATTGTTAGAATGTCTAATAAACATGGATGTATTAGCAGAGCATTTGTTGAAACTGAAATGAAGAAGAGAGAAACTGAGTTTTGCGTATCATGCTCTAGGATATTGTTTTAGTCCGTAGATGAATTTGTGAAGTTTGCATACCTGATTTTGAGGGGAGTTATACCCTGGAGGAGGAGTCATGTAGACTTCGTCTTCAAGAGACCCTTGAAGAAAGGCATTTCGTACATCCATTTGATAGAGGTCCCACCCATAATTAACAACAATAGATAGAAGAACTCTTACAGTGTTCATTTTGGCTACAGGAGCAAAGGTCTCTAGGTAATCGAGCCCATAGGTTTGTGTGTACCCTTTAGCCACCAGTCTAGCCTTATATCGGTCAATAGAACCATTAATGTTGTACTTAATTTTGTATATCCATTTACATCCTACAGGTTTGATTCCAGGTTTTGAGGGAACTAGAGTCCAAGTTTGGGTTTTTTTCTAGTGCTTCTAGTTCGTCTTTCATAGCTCTTACCCAATTTAGGTCTCTAAGGGCTTCATGATAGAAGTGGGTTCACTAGTTTTATCGATTACATTCAAAAAGGAGTAATAAGAAGGTGTTGTAGTATTGTAGGAGATGTAATTTTGGATGGGGTACGTCGTATTGTAGGTGACGAAATCCTGAAGACGAGTAGGAGTCCAGGTTGGACGTTTAGACGTTCTTGTGGGAGTCCCACTGGGATCGCCATTGAGTATGAGTTCAGTACCTGTAACCTGTTCGCCATTGAGTGTGGGTTCAGTACCTGTAACACCTGTAACTTGTTCGTCTCCCCCGGCTTGAGGAATAGGATTTTCCTCTAGGAAAGGAGATAAATCAATCATATCAATGGTAGGGAGAGGAGGTGTCTCACTTGGTGGGCTAGTGTCAAAGGATTTAAAGTAGGATTCATTTTCAAAAAAGGATACATCGCGAGATATGTAAAGTATCCTTTCTTGTGAGAGGAATACCCAAAGAAAATAGTTTTGACAGACAGAGAATCAAATTTATCAATTCGTTTTTTTGTGAACATAACACGTACATCCAAAAATCTTAAGGTGGTCAATGCTCATGTGTCTACCATTAAGAATTTCTAGGGGTTGTTTGTTTTGAATAACAGGACTAGGAAGTCGATTAATAAGATAAACTGCAGTTTAAATAGCTTCAGACCAAAAAATCTTGGGTACATGAGTTTGGAAAAGCAAGGCTCGAGTAACATTCAGGAGATGACGATTTTTCCTTTCAGATATGACATTTTGTTCAGGTGTGTTAATGTAGGTAGTTTGATGAAACATGCCTTTTTCTTTTAAATTTTTTTGGAATATGTTACTGGTGTATTCATATTTGTTATCAGATCGAAATATTTTAATCCTAGAATCATACATATTTTTTACGAAAGAGACATATTCACAGAAAACAGAGAAAACATCGGATTTTGATCTTAACAGGTATAACCAAGTGGTGCAAGAGAAAACATTGATAAAAGTCACAAAATATTTAAACCCATTATAAGATTCGACTGGGGCAATTTAATTTCGAGTGATCCACGATACAGATAGAAGGTTTGTCGTGAATTCTGGGATATATAAAACATTTTTAGTGGTTTGGTTTAGCAATTGTGATTCTCCTATTCCACTAATTCTGACTTGATTTCCATTTACAACAGTGACAAACTTATTCATATTTGGATCATAATAAATATTATTTAATAGATTTTTAGCTCCGGTGTCGATAATCCATGAATTCGTGAAATTAGCAAGATTTGCAATGGAATTAAGAGGACTAATAGCTGATCTATTACCTGAGTGACTCTGATTTTGTCCTGAAATCTGAAGAAGGCTATTGAGGTGGGTTAATACTTGGTTGAGCCCCTGTTGGACCGACCCAGGCCCATGTAGCCCACAGTCTGCTCTTGTTCGTGCCTCAGCACACGCGTTTATATGCGGTTCCAGAGCTGCCCGCCTGCTTGTGTTGTCGATGTTTAGGTGATCCGTGTAAGAATCAGAGATAAAACCTCAACTCCCCGAGCTCGACCCGATCTGCCCTCATTTTTGGTATTCTCCTGCAAAGTTATGGTTAGGGTTTTGGTCTGGTTTTCCGTCACCGCTTGGTCCTCTGCTATCTCCCCCTTTTCCACTGCGTCCATCCTTGGGTGGTCGGAGGTGTGGGTAGAGAAACCAACAGTGGTTGCGGTTGTGGCCTTGCTTCTTGCAGTTGTCACAGTGCTCATCTCTCCTTCTGCCGAACTGCCCTTTGTTCTTTGTGTTTTAGTTTTGATTGTTTACGACATCAAATGCTTGGTTTTCTTTTTGTGTTTTGGTGCATTCCTTGCCTTCGGGTTTCTTCTCGTTGTGCCATCACTATGATCTGACTAAGGGGCTGAAGCTTCGATGAGGACAAAATTTGCGACCTTAGAGTCTCGTAGCTAGGGTCGAGTCCCATGAGGAAGTGGACTCTTTCCTGGATGACCTTGGGGTCAGTGCTTGGTGGCTCGTAGATTTTGAGCTCGTCCCACCGACCTTTTAATGCGCCGAGATATTCGGTGATGGATTTTTGCCCTTGTCTTGTTTGTTCGAGTTCTTGTTTTATTTTGAAGACGTGGGCAAAATTTTGTTGCTTTCCATACATGTTATGGGTTTCATCCCACAATTCTTTTGCTGAGTTTGAGTAGAGGAAGAGGTCGGCGATCGATGGATGCGTGGAGTTTAATATTCAGGTCATCACTAAATGGTCCGCCATTTGCCATTTTGCTACCTTGGTGTCGTCAGTTTGTTTGTTTGTGTGTATCTCTTGTGATATGTCCTAGTTTGACCTTGTCACTAAGGGATAAGGTGACTGATCTCGCACATGATAGATAGTTTGCGTCGTTGAGAAGTTAAGTGGTCAGTCTTTGCGGCGTTGCTGCTTTTGAGGCCATTAGAGGGATGGATGTTGTCTTTTGACGTCAGCCCCCTCGTGAGATTCGGGATGCGAGTTTTGGTCTCCTTGGTTTGGTTTGTGGGATGGGAGTCGATGAAATAGTTGTCTGGGAGCACAATTTGGCATGTTTTGACTTCTAGTTTGCTCCCAGATCATTAAACCAATCCCCATTAATCAAACTTGGACTTAAAATCCAAAGCAAAAGATTAGACATTCTTACTTGTTTAGGTCACGCATCATGTACTTGACTTAGGCACATAGTTGTCTTTTCTTTTAGCTTTATTTTCAGTTGTTGAGCGCTGGCATGAGGTACGCATTTCCTACACTCATTCATGCATCTTGTATGCCCATGCATTAGTTAGTAGGAATTGCATCAGGACAAGAGTGAGTTGAGCGTTTGATTGGAGCGTTGATTGCTAGATTTAGGATCAAAACGCTACTAAGGAGGGGTTGTCCCGTAAAAGATAAGGTGGGGGATTTCATCACCATTTCCTTCGCCCCAAAAATCACTCTTAATCAAGCCATAACTAAAAGCAAGTAGACATTGGCCCTAGGATTTCGGACGCACTAGGAGAGTAATCTAGTTGAGACCGTCATGGCCTGATCGGCGTTGCCTACCTTGTCGATAGTAGGAGGTACTGGATCTCCGGATCTGGTATCACTTGCTGGGCATTGTGGTCTTCGTTGTAGGGAGGTAAGGCGAGTCGAGGCGAGTGACCTCGAAGTTAGACGTCGTCTAGCCTAAGGACCCATTGCCTTACATTGTTTGAGTTGTGCTTGCTAGTTAGGCTTCTACCTGATCCCATTACCCGCGCTAGATTTAAGGATTCTTCCCTTCTCCTCTGAGTTATAGTCTCCTCCCCTTTACACTCTCTGGTAGTGTTTTAGGGTCGAGTCGAGCACTTTTTGCAAGTTTAGCCTCGTGGTGGTGAGAGTGGTCGACTCGAGAGTTTTTTGTTGAGATGGATGGTTACATGGGCGATCATCCATATCATTGTTGGGACCAGGACAATTCTCCCTGGTATTCCGGACCCATGCAACCTAGGGTGGCTCAGACGAACACCCCGTATGGTTGGGATAATCTTCATTGTGTGACTGAGCAATCTTCATATAGGGGTGATATAAGAGAGGCACTGACTGCTAGATCTCCATCTAGTAACGTTGGAGCATATGTTGGTCATCAAACTGAGACATTGCAAGAAATTTTGTCCACTTTCATGCGTGCGGTAGACGACATGAGTGCACCGGTGGCTCCAGTAGTCGTACCGTGCGACTGTTGTGGGTTGAGTGGTCATGTT
Source organism: Triglochin maritima (assembly GCA_963682175.1). NCBI lineage: Eukaryota > Viridiplantae > Streptophyta > Magnoliopsida > Alismatales > Juncaginaceae > Triglochin > Triglochin maritima. The sequence continues at coordinate 36,888,093 of OY821781.1, forward strand.
ATCGGGGAATGTCCTTATGTTCCCCCAGAGCCTGAGTATGAGCATACATTTTCCCAAAACGCTCAATATGACCATTACGCATCCGCGTACAACCTGAGAGGGATGGATTTGTGGGGAGACAATTCTTATTCAAATTCTTATACATCATTCCCACCCCAGTATCCTCCTTCTGAATATTCTGAATTCTACAAACACCCCACGACCAATCATTGGACACATTCTCAGCCCATCTCCACCCAACCCATCCATTTCCAAAATTCTAACATGAACCTTACAGTTGACCCCAAACTTGATTCTTTAGAACAAGCCCTCCAAATGTTCATGGAAACCACTCAAGGTTAGTGTTGAAAATGATAGGTTTTGCCATGAGGTACTTCTTATGCATTAACAAACACTAACCACACTTGAGCTTATTGTATGCATTCACCACACTTATTTCATGTGCACACACACACTCCACCCCTTAGGGGTTTTAGATTCTTGAGTTTTATCTCCTTTCATTAGTTGCTTAGTTTAGTTTGTTTTGTCATTTCATTTCATGCTTTCTAGTTTCCTAGTTTAGATTAGTGTAGTTTAGTGTAATCAATCTTTCTCTCCTTTCTTTCCCACTCGCCTTCGCACAAACCAAAAGTCGACACACCTCCCTGTGGATTGACCCGTATTTGACACCACTTCAACACGGTCGTGCACTTGCGGTTAATTAAAACGAAACAAGATTTTGGTGCCATTGCCGGGGAGGTGCTCTGTCCAGACTTTGATTTGGACGATTCGAGTGGTTTAATTTTTTGTTTTTAGTTTTTGTGTGTTTCAGGCATTCTGCGGAACAAGGGGAAGCGACTGGAGGAATTTGAGAGCGCAAAACTCTCAATATGAGTATGAGCATACATTTTCCCAAAACGCTCAATATGACCATTACGCATCCGCGTACAACCCGAGAGGGATGGATTCGTGGGGAGACAATTCTTATTCAAATTCTTATACATCATTCCCACCCCAGTATCCTCCTTCTGAATATCCTGAATTCTACCAACAACCCACGACCAATCATTGTACACATTCTCAGCCCATCACCACCCAACCCATCCATTTCCAAAATTCTAACATGAACCTTACAGTTGACCCCAAACTTGATTCATTCTGCGGAACAAGGGGAAGCGACTGGAGGAATTTGAGAGCGCAAAACTCTCAATATGAGTATGAGCATACATTTTCCCAAAACGCTCAATATAACCATTACGCATCCGCGTACAACCCGAGAGGGATGGATTCGTGGGGAGACAATTCTTATTCAAATTCTTATACATCATTCCCACCCCAGTATCCTCCTTCTGAATATCCTGAATTCTACCAACACCCAACGACCAATCATTGGACACATTCTCAGCCCATCACCACCCAACCCATCAATTTCCAAAATTCTAACATGAACCTTACAGTTGACCCCAAACTTGATTCATTCTGCGGAACAAGGGGAAGCGACTGGAGGAATTTGAGAGCGCAAAACTCTCAATATGAGTATGAGCATACATTTTCCCAAAACGCTCAATATGACTATTACGCATCCGCGTACAACCCGAGAGGGATGGATTCGTGGGGAGACAATTCTTATTCAAATTCTTATACATCATTCCCACCACAGTATCCTCCTTCTGAATATCCTGAATTCTACCAACACCCAACGACCAATCATTGTACACATTCTCAGCCCATCACCACCCAACCCATCCATTTCCAAAATTCTAACATGAACCTTATAGTTGACCCCAAACTTGATTCATTTTGCGGAACAATGGGAAGCGACTGGAGGAATTTGAGAGCACAAAACTCTCAATATGAGTATGAGCATACATTTTCCCAAACGCTCAATATGACCATTACGCATACGCGTACAACCCGAGAGGGATGGATTCGTGGGGAGACAATTCTTATTCAAATTCTTATACATCATTCCCACCCTAGTATCCTCCGTCTGAATATCCTGAATTCTACCAACACCACACGACCAATCATTGGACACATTCTCAGCCCATCACCACCCAACCCATCCATTTCCAAAATTCTAACATGAACCTTACAGTTGACCCCAAACATCAGATGAACACCCCGTATGGTTGGGATAATCTTCATTGTGTGACTGAGCAATCTTCATATAGGGGTGATATGAGAGAGGCACCGACTGCTAGATCTCCATCTAGTTACGTCGGATCATATGTTGGTCATCAAACTGAGACATTGCAAGAAATTTTGTCCTCTTTCATGCGTGCGGTAGACAACATGAGTGCACCGGTGGCTCCAGTAGCCGTACCGTGAGACTGTTGTGGGTTGAGTGGTCATGTTTTCAGGAAATGTCCTTATGTTCCCCCAGAGCCTGAGTATGAGCATACATTTTCCCAAAACGCTCAATATGACCATTACGCATCCGCGTACAACCCGAGAGGGATGGATTCGTGGGCAGACAATTCATATCCAAATTCATATACTTTATTTTCACCCCAGTATCCTCCTCCCGAATACCCAGAATTCTACCAACACCCCACTTCAAATCATTGGACTCATTCTCAGCCCATCAACACCCAACCCCAAAATTTCCCAAGCTCTGACTTTGACCTCATAGTTGACAGCATACCTCATTCCTTGAAACAAACTTTCCTTACGTTCATGGAAACCACTCAACAGTCCATACAAAATATGGCACTGCAAGTGAGGCAAATGTCGCAGTAATTACGTGAAGTGAGGAGAGTAACTTTTCTGGTCAACATGAGGATTCATCTTTTGATATCGAACCACCACCACATACACAAATTCAAAGCACAATCTTTCATTGTCAAACTCCTAGTCAATCTGAGGGACTTGGGGTTTCAATTCACGATCACTTATTGGAGGATTTGATTCAAATTGAGAAAAACAAGGACCAAATTCATTATGAGTCGGCACAGGATTGTGCCTTATCTTTTTATCCTGTGGCCCTTGAGCCACATGATCTTCATGTTTTGCCTCTTAAGGACTCACCTTTGGTGGAGCAAGAGCTCCCTAGTACCCTCAATGTCAAACAACCTGATGAGAGTTTGCCTCTCACTATTGTTCCTGATCATCTTGGAAATGATGGAACATCAAACAACTACATTGCTCATGAGGGTATTAGGAGTTCCTTGGAGGATACCTTGGGTATGAGACCCACTTTTTGTTCGTCTGGTGTGTCAGACATGCCTAACGAGGTTCTTGACCACGTTCCGACGCACGAGCTTGTTGGTTGGAGAGTTTGGATTGACGATCATAACTTCAGCACCGCAATGGGAGAAACTCTTCTTCCGTTGCCCCATATTTTCAAACTCTTGAGAGGTTCAAGCTCTTTCAGTTTGATCCTTTGAATGAGACGTCTTTGCGTCCAATTCATGAACCTCTCATTTCATCTTGTGCTTTTTGTGAAGGGGGTCACGCATGAGTATTCTGGCCCCGCGTGGTGTCATGTTCCCTTTCTAAGTGCATTGACCCACTCTTGAGGTTCCCATTTGATGTCTTTTGACAAATGAAGATGGGAACTTATGTTTGTACATAGTTATATATATATTAAAAAAAGACTCCTTCAGTGAGCATCGATTGTTGTGGGCTCCAACCCTTGTGTATTTGGACCAATTTTCTTTCATGTATTCATATGCCTTCTTTAGCAACTCACAGGTTTGAGGGAATTCGGGTTTGTATCCATCAACATGACCTTGAACTTCCCTTTATACTTCATGTTGGTGAGATCTCTCCTTTTTCATGCATAAATCCATGTAGTATCTTGCTCGCAATCATTGAGCACAATGCATGAAGTAGGTGTGGGGGGTGTTTTTACGTGTGTACATAGTCGAGTCTTTTCCTTTGATTTTTGTTTTCTTTTGTGTGCATTGTTAGAGTCATGTTAGTGTGCTGCATTTAATATCGATATATCTGCTTGGCATGATCCTTGGGTGACTTGTCTTCTTTTGCTTGCCTAGTGCCTTAAAATTTTCACATTTCTTTCAAAATCTTCATGTGTTTGTGAAAGAAAATGTTTTGTGGGTTTTGTGTGTGTTTAGCATGTGCAAACCGTTGAGAGGCAAAGTAAAAAGAAAGCTCCCAAAATTGTCTTGAACTTGATGCATTAGGATATCTAGTACAGTGGCTTTAGGACTTATCTAGTCGTTAGGATGCACCCCAGTTTTCCCTCGGGGCGAGTAATCATAGTGTTTCAGTACTCAAACATTTAAATAAGTCCACCCTGAACCTAGTGAATTAATAATTCGTGTCTGTTAATTTAAGGAAGTTTGTTGTAGTCAATGACCATTTAAATCTTGTTGTGAGACATTAAGTGGGTTTTGGTTCATGTGTAGATAAGAAATAAGTGAGTGGGTGTTCTCTCTTCTCGCACGACTCCTATCACTCGGGAAAGTAGGTCTGAGGGGACTTTGTGCCTGGTGCTTTCGAGTCATCTGACTTGAGATGCACCGACCGAACTCCCGTTACACGGGTGGTAGGGATCGCCCTATGTGGAGATTTGGGGAAAGGTGTACGTGATAGTGTAAGTCCTCATTGGCAATGATGCATGCAACCTGACCCTGGGAGAATGAAGCTCCAACTAATAAAAAGAAAAGAAGAAAAAGAAAAAAAATGAGAAAAAAACAAAAAGGAAAAAAAATGGTAATGCAAATAAGAATCTTAATGGACTTTACACTTTGTATCACTTGAGGATGTTGAGGTTGTCCATGTCTTTCACTTAATTCCTTATTTAACTTGCACGAATGATTCATTAGGCTAGGTGTGTGGACTAATTACCCATATAGAGTCGGCCCATAGGATTACCGCGTCCAATGATCGACAAAATTTGTCCAAGGAATCGAGTATCTAGAATGAATAATGCATCTTGTTCGGATTTTGTGGGTATATCCGCTGAAAACCCTCAGGAGACAACACTCCTCCTCCTTGGCAACAAGGAGGTTTAATGTCTTGTTGCACGTGCTAAGTGCAACTGTGATTCCTACGAAAGTGAGTTAGAATTTCTTGTTTCTCGTTTGTTTTTCTCTTTCTTTGTTTTGCTCAGGACTAGCAAAAACTTAGGTGTAGGGTATTTGATTGACATCATTTCATGCTTATATTTGTATCTTATATCCATTATCTTACACCTAAGCAATGCTACATGACGAGTTTTATGTTTGAATTTCAGAAATAAATAGGTTTGAAGAGATGAAGCATGAAAGGACCCAAAAGCAGGGAAAAATGACTTAATTGTGAGACCTAGGGACTAAGATGCAAGGGAGAATGACCTGAACGTAAGACCGAAGGACCAAAGAGCAAAATAGAAAACTTCACACCATTATGGGGAGTATTTTGGCAATTCTATTCGGGTCGGAGCTCCAAAAAGTGAAGTAGATGCATCAAAGACCAACAAAGACATACAGAAAAGCCCAGAATAAAATCCAGCGTGATCTTGACCATATAGACCGCCAAATTGCGGTCCAAGACCGCTAATTGGTGGTCTGTTTTGGCCCAAATCCTCTAAGATTTTGGTGGGTCGCGTATTAGTGTGTATTTAGTCCATTTCTGGTATTTGTTTAGTCCTACATCGGGTGATTGACCCGGATTGCCTTTTTCTTTGGCTATAAATAGAACTCTTCACCTTCTATTATAAACTACTCATTCCTTGGTGGCATTCTCTCTACTAAGGAGTAAGCCTTGAAGCAAAACTCAAGGTGGAGAAGAATGCTACCTTCAATGTGAGTCATTGTTAATAAAATAATTGTTCTAGTTTCTTTTAATCTTGTCTTTTAATTCTTGCATGTTTCTTTAGTTTATGTTTCTTTCAATTAGCTTCTTTAATGTTCCTTTCTTGCTTAGTTGAATTTCTTTTCAGTATAATGTTTTATTTTGTTAATGTAGTTAGTTTAATTATGAGTGAGTAGTTTCATCCACTTTGGGGTGGAGTAGAGGTATGTACATGTTATGTAGATGGTATGAATGCTAGATATTATTGTTGTGAGAGATATTAGTATGCTTGCTTGAATTAATAAGAACTTTACTTGATGGTTTCTGTCATAGTTAGGTACACTTCATGCTCGTTATGTTCTTAATAACAACATTGCATTGCTCATATTAATCACCTAGGTTAGTGTTGAAAATGATAGGTCTTGCCATGAGGTACTTGTTATGCATTAACAAACACTAACCACACTTGAGCTTATTGTATGCATTGACCACATTTATTTCATGTGCACACACACACTCCACCCCTTAGGGGTTTTAGATTCCCGAGTTTATCTCCTTTCATTAGTTGCTTAGTTTAGTTTGTTTTGTCATTTTATTTCATGCTTTCTAGTTTCCTAGTTTAAATTAGTGTAGTTTAGTGTAATCAATTTTTCTCTCATTTCTTTCTCACTCGCCTTCGCACAAACCAAAAGTCGACACACCTCCCTATGGATTGACCCGTATTTGTCACTGCTTCAACGCGGTCGTGCACTTGCGGTTAATTAAAATGAAACAATCATAGTTCATGGTAATCTTTTTAGCGTTGATGGTGTTAAGCTTTCAGATATTAGGGCAATTGATCGGTTTTGTGCAGTTGAGTGGGGAAATCCCAGTAAATTTGGTTGTAATAAACAGTTGTTGTGGAGTATTATTTGAGTATTATTTGGATGGTTTAGAGTTGAATAGTTGTTGCTGTGGAGATGAAATATAAATGTTAATTTAGGGGGGGATAATTTTTGCATACTGGATCCGTCTGGATACCCGTCAACAAAATGGATCTGGTTCTAGGTATCGAAGATGGGAACCGATCCGGATCCGGAATCGGATCCCAATTTATAATATGGATATGGTTCAGGTTCTACTAGTACCGGAACCGGTCCGTTGTCATCCCTAAAGCCAACCATGAATAATCCGAAAGAATAATGAAATTGTTGCGTAAATACTAAATAAGTTGTGTTTTGGTCAACTAATACATCCAAGTATGATGTCATTCTGCACCAATGTCTTCTGCACTGTCCGTTAAAAAATTATTTTTTTGTTTTTAAAATATCTCCAAAAATACATAAAATACCTCCAAAAATACCTAAAATATTAAATATAAATAAAATTACTAGGTCCAGTCCATTTAGCCTTCCTGGCCACACCGGTCCGGCCTGATACGTACCCAGGTTTAGTCATGACTCATGAGAGTGAACGTACAAAAGTGGAGGGCTTGAGCTGCTTGAGTTGTAATCTTAGCCCATTATGGATATCAATTTAAAGAAATCTGAAGCGGCAGTTTTATAGCGACTGGTCTAGGTAGTGACTAGTGATTGATTACCAAACCTGGATACATTATCTATAGAGTAGTTTTAGATTCTCTATCCTTTCAAGCTTGTATTACTTTGAATTGCTCAATTAGTTTTAGGTATATGAAAAACAAATAGGTATATGTAGCCTTTTCTCTCCATTTTTTTGCCATCCGTGTGTTGTATTTCTCGTGCTTTTTTCTTCCATGACCACAAAATATAACTCCCATATTAAACTACAACATAAGGCTACAGTTATCACCTCACGGTAGAGTCATTAGAACATACAAGAAGGCTCATTTTGTTGAAATGATGTCGGCCCTTATTCTAACATTTATGTTTATATTAATATTGAAGGAGTTTTTGCCATCTTGGAATCAACTATTCCGACCTATCTTTTGTGCTTAAACCTCATGCTTGACTAGTGACAGAAGGCCAAAATTGACAAATTCATAAGACAAATGATATCTTTATGTAACCCAATTCATTTTAGAGCGTGAATGTTATCGTCGAAAAGTTTTAAGAAGTTGGGAACTAGACTTCTAAAATAGGTTTTAGGTGATCAATAGTCTGAAAAATTCTGAACATTTTGGAACTCAAGTTCCAAAACAACTTCCGTAACTTCAAATGATAAAGAAGAAAAGTCACAGGAGCGAAGTTCTATACTTCCTCTAACTTCGAAGTATCAATCACACCCTTAAATGAATCACCTTTAGTAAGATGCATATGGGAGCCGCCAAAATCAATGCCACGAGAGCACATCAACTAGATACGTTTTCACTTTCATGCAAAAGCAAGCACGATTAAATGATCCCCATGCCCATCAATACGAAATTTGTTGACCTAGGGACTATGCATGATCTTGTGAAAGCCTGATTGCTTTGGATATGTATAGCTTAATTTCTTCCAACTTGTGACCATATATGTGCATTTACGGTAAATTAAAGTGGAAAAGATAGACATATAACCCATTCTATATAGTTTTTGATAAGATAACGTATTATATAGTACTGTATGAAAAATATCTGAGACGCAAGCGATATTTGTAATATTACTTTGGTGAAGGTGAAAGATATGCATGAGGTATATATGATAATTCGAGGAACTTAACCAACTAGGGGTAACTTGGTTAAAAGATTTATTGTCTTGAGATATTCAATATCAGGGATCAAATCCTAATAGTCTCGTTCGTATGATTGGGATGCTGCAATTTAAAATGGAATGTGTAGTATAGTAGAGAAAATCAAAAGAAAAGGAGAACTTCATCCATAGGCAACATAATGGTTATGGTTGATGGTAAATTAGTTATTTGAAAATTTATTTATCCGGTGGAAATGTAAGAGGTTGTGTGTCTACAAATCTACATACAAATATGTCGTACTATGAAAGTCTTTATAGGTAGTTTTTGTAAAATCGTAGCAAGAAAATTTTGAGGAAATAAAAAATTAAACTATAGGAATGAAATTAATCAAGTTAGATTATCAGCTTGAAGGTAGACAGAAAAATAGAAATTGAAATTCTAAATATATTTTTTAAATGAATTTTGAATAAATTGTCCCGCTTACACAGCGAAATAAGAAAATGAAATTTTACTAATTGCAACAAAAGATAATTAAATTCTACTACTCTTCAACATCTACATGCACATACCTTAATTTATACCAATTACTAAGCACTAACCACTTTTGGTAATTAGATTTCTTATTCAAACTCACTTCCTCGTAAAATAACCAAACCCTCGGATGAGCCAGCTGCTAGATTAGATAGAACATGTAGAATTATGAACTAGGATGCGTTCCACTTAATTACCTGACGGTCAAGTTCTGTAAATACATTTTCAGTTTTTGATATAATTGAAATTTTAAGTCGTACATTTGGATCTATGATGCAAGTTATTCATGCATGTCAAAAATCATAAACTTTGGTAATTATTTCATATAAGATTAAGAGACCGACAATTATAGTGCATTCATTTGTATTTTTGTTTTGGTTTTGTTGAAACATACATGGATAACTCGCGTCATAGGTCAAAATGTGCGGTTTGAATTTTCAATTATGTTAAAAATTAGAGTATATTAAGGAACTTGACCGTCAACGAAAGGAGAGAATCTCGATCCGTAGAATTATAGAGAAGTGGTTTGAATGATAAAATTCGTATTATGTAAAAAATGTAGTAATAATTAATCCCTCGACAACAAAAAATCGTATTAGAGAGTCACGACAGGAAAGCTTCCAGCGTCCAAATCCGGTCAACAACAAAAATGCAGCAAGTCAACGATTTTCAACTTTAAAAAGTTTTTCATATATAGGATATAGAGAGTCCCGACCCTAGACTACATTTTCACAACTAGCCCTCGCCTTGATAAACACTAATATTGCATTAATTGAAGTTCATAGTTTCTTACATCTACACTTCACTTTCATGATGTGGGCGTTAACATGTATATAGCTTATAAAAGGGTTCATAGGCAACTCTAACTTGCATCCATGTCCTTATTTGCTAAGTTCCATCATGTTTAGTAAGACCAGTGGGGAAAAGAAATTTATGCTCCCACCAAAGGTAAACCCTATGTTATATAGTTCCTGATAATTAATAAGTTTTGTTTGGGCTGTTTTGGTAGATGGGCTCCTAGCTATATGCCCTTACTCTCCAATTATTTGATGTATATTTGTGCTTATCAATTTGCTTATTTCAATTCTCACATTGTTTTAAATAGTATTAATACTACTATTTTTTGTTAAACCCATTTATATGTTGTTAATAAAGAGTTGTTTGATTTTGTTGTCTTTCGAAATCACATAACTGATAAAAATTTAAAACGGTACATAAAATAGTTATAGTGTGGCCGTGACGCCTAACTTCAGTAGACATTTATCATAAGAATATCTAAGATCAAATATCAAAATTGAGAAGCCTTCAAACAAACTAAGGTTTAAAAGCATGTTTGACAAAATTAATGGTATGAAATTGGAATTTCATAAATATGGTAGCTCAAACCCATGACTATATATCAACTATTATTATTTCTCTAACAATTAATACTCTTTGTGAAAACAGAAAGATCAGAAACTGAGAAGGGTCTTCTCAGACACCCAAGGGACCCAAAGTCCTATCAACGAAGCAACAATCCAAATCCACCAACCAAAACAACCACAACTCCAAATTGTGGACTGTGAATGTTGTGGCCTTCAAGAGCAATGCACACCAACCTACATCACCACCATCAAATCCTCCCACTTTGGGAAGTGGATTTGTGGTCTATGCTCAGAAGCAATCAAGGAAGACATGAGGAGAACACCAGAGGCAGGAATGGAACATGTCCTTGAGTCTCATGTATCCCTCTGTAAGGGCTTCAACACCACCACTAGGGTTAACCCTAAGTTGTCCTTCGCCGGTGCGATGAGGGACATCGCGAGGAGGAGCTCTAGTTATAGGAAGAATAAATTTAGTAGGACTAGTAGTTATTAGCTTTGGATGGAATGGCTAATGTTCTCGTAATCAAGTGGTCGTGTAGAAATATGTAGAACTTGACTAGAAGTTTAAGTGTTATATATGTATGTGTGTCTTATGTATATATTGAGTTTTAACTGGAAGTCTGGACGTCCTACATGTTAATAATGAAAATTGTACTTTGACTGGTTTTACCTTACATGCTTGGGTATTCATCTTAGAAGTTTAACTTCCATTTCACGTTAGGTTTAATTGGTTAATTGAATTGAATGTATGTGGTAAACGCCTACAATTTCATAACTTCTTTGATTAATTTTGGATCAACATTCGGATGTTTGGGTCTAACTTGATTATAGAAACTTATTACAACCTATACCTTCATTTTGAATCAACTTTCTATCTTTAAAACAGTCAAACCGAAAGGTTCCCCGTTCGACTATTCCCCAAAACAATAAGCTAACGGTATAAAATTAGTCGCTAAACAAGAGGACAAAATAGAAAAGAAGAGTAAGGTGGAGATTTAGTCGAACCAAAGGACTTTGTTCGATCGCTAGCTCAACAGGTCACCCACCCTCTTTTGGGAATAGTCGAACGGAACCCTAAACCCTAAATTAGTGATATAATTGCATGATTATCCTTTTTGTGAATAGTTGTAATCTTGTGCATTACTTAGCGATATAATTACATTTTACAATAATCAGAATTAATATGCATAATTTCCATATTAATTCTAGTTGTTGTAAAATACAATTATATTGCTAATTAATGCACATGATTACATTTACTTACTATATCTAATGAATTTTTGTAATTAATTGGTTTTCTTCACTTTCATCAGCATGGTGTTAGACATATATCATATCCAGTGACACTTGTATAGGTGGCCGGAACATCATTGGTATATATATTAATCAGTTTGTAATTTACTAAATTATACATGTATATCGTATCAATTTTATGTTTTATTAAATTTTATTTATAAACATGTGTTTAATATTGTTAGATCATTTTCTCTATGCACATCTTCCAATATGTCCCGTCGTACGAGCATCGATGTGTCGCGAACGTCAGCATTTCAAATTTAAAGTCAAAGTCCATGCCGTCAGTCAGGAACTACATTCAACATTTTATTGGAAAAAACGAAGTGGAGGAAGAAGAATTTCTCATATTTCTATTCTGCCATTCTGGAAATTATTTTTAAAAAACAATTGTATTATTATGTAATAATATTGTAAAAACTTAAATTATTTATTGTTGAATTTCGATGGTTCTAAATTAACCAGACCTTTATCATGATTAGTGTTGTTTATCGGTTCAAAATTGAATGGGTCGACTCGATCTGAACATCTTTTGGACAAAATATCACTTTGTTAAAGTATTTTCTTTTATAACACTAAATTATACATTTATGTTGTATTTTGTGAATTTTATGTATATCAAAATTTATTCATAAACATAATTTATTATTGTCTAATAAATTTTATTTGTGCAAATTTTATTTGCAGATAATACGGATTTCCTACATGTTTCCAGCATGAATATTAAAATTTAAAATTTAAAGACAAACTGAATACCGTCACTCAAGAACTACATTCGATATTTGATTCGAAAGGAAAACGAAGTGGACAAATAAAAATTTATCAGATATTTATTTTGGTACTTAATAGTTGTATTATTATAATATTGCAAAAAGTTAAATTAGGTATATTAACTTGATCGTTCTTTGTTTAAGCCAAACCTTTGTCTTGTTTAGGGTTGTTTGTTGTTTCAAAACCTAATGGGCCGAATGAATCCAAATCAAATATTGTACACAACAATTTCATAAATCAAAATATGGACTGAAAATGTTCAGTTCGCCACTCGATAAGACTGGAAAATTAACTCAATACCTGGATCGAACATGTTTTGGACAAAATATCACTTTGTTTAAAGTAATTCATTTTATTATAATTTTTATATACAATTCATACAACCAAACACTTATTATCTAAAAGTGGGAAAGTTATGAAGTTCAAAAGAAATTACAAATTCAATACGTATAGTTAGTTAATTGGGTACAATACGACTCAGGTTTGGATTGGAGGCCCTTAATTGGATCAAATCCGAGTCTTCAAATATTTCTGAACCACGAATCAACCAGAATGGGGTTTCGATTTAATCATGTTTACAACTCAGAATATATAGTAGATTATGCACATCCCCAATGATGATGATTAATGGTGATGGTCTAACGTGAAAACTCCATTTAAATATTTCAAGTGTTGTTTATATTTCTAATTAACATTCTTCTTTCAGGAGGATACTGGATGAGTTGAGATTTTTACACATCAATGGTGAATTTGCACCGTTAATGCGCATTGACTTCTGTTTCATCAACGATGCTGAGACGATTCTCTTGTACTATGTTCAGAATGCAGGTGCGTTAATATCTGTTCGTGTGTATTTTTATTTTCTTTTGTATTAATTTTTAAGTAACATTATTTATTTACACTTTCTTTTATAATAGGTGATATTGGTCAAGATATAGTTAGAGTTTCACATACTTTTCCCGAGATAATATCTTATCTGGGCCTTATATTCTCAACAGAGCATGAGTTTTATGTTTTTTTTTGTTAGAAATTGGTTTATTTTGTTAAGGAAGAAAAATTAACAAAACGGTCGACCGGTGGTGGACATCGGTAGACGGAAAATAACAGTAGCTCTCGGATCTGGCGTTCGGTCGACCGGTGTTGGACACCATTTGATCGAAAATAGCATGTATTTTTCAGATGTGAAAGTCGGTCGACCGGTGCTAGACATCGTTCGACCAAAAATAACAAGATTTTTTTTGGAGTCAGGAACGGCCGACCGATGGTGATTGCGGTCGACTGGATAGTGATTCAGAGCTTAAGATAATCGTGGAGCGGTTGACCGGTCGGTTACACCGGTTGACCATTGTCCACGTTTTCTGCACATTTCTGTACGGTTTTCTAGTCGTCTATTTAAGGGCTCACTTGGCCTAATTTGTATAGAACGTACAATTATTATTTTATTCATTAAGTATTGAGATTAGGGCTAGAGAGATATCAAAAGTACTTTGGAAGACATATTGTCTCTACAAACTTGTAATCTCGGTTGCTTCTCTTGTTGGAAAATCAAAAGAATGAAAGAAAACTCTTTAGGAGACCTCCTAAGGACGTAGACACGTTGTTGAACCTTGAAACATTTGTGTGTCGTGGTTGTTTTCAAGTTTGCGTTTCTTTTATTGTTTGTTTGCTTAGTCTTGTGTGTGTTTGTTTCATTAAAGGTTAGGAGAGAGTCAGAAGTTAATTTTTTCGCAATTCAATATTTGTTTCAATTCCCCTGTGCATCTTAACCCGTTCTCGCGTAGTAGTATTGTTGAATCCTCTCCCAACACTTTTGAGATCTTGAGAAACCACAATTGCCATTAAGTACATTTTTAGATTAAATCATTTCTTATTTGATATTTTTATCAGTTATGTTATTATATTTTTAGTGTTGATGTTGTCATGGCCCATTATGCATTTTGGAAAATACCGAAGAGAAGAAGTCTGCTCGTCGAAGTTTACGAAAGTAATTTTTTTGAAATAACCATCTGAAAAAACAAAATTAGTAGAATGTAAGGCTAAGAAACTTATTAAACAGAATGTGAGGCATCAAAATGACAACTTTATTTCTGCTTTTATTACAGAGAAAACGGCATCCATGATGCCGTTTTTATTATACATGTCTATTGAAAACGACAATAAGATGTCGTTTTCATGAAAAAGAAAACGATATTCGAGATAATGTTATCTCTTTCAAGAATTACACAAAAAAATATTCAACAAACTATCATATAAATAATTTCAAATGTTAGAATTACCCAAAGAGGATTATGACATTTTCTATGCTTAAGAAAACAATACGTGATTCATATATATTATATAACCCATTTTGTTTAATATTTATGAGTTTAATTTGAACGATCTTTATATACTGAAACCTTGTTATTTTTAAGATGGCATTTCAAATTCAAATCTTCTTCAATTTCCTAAAGCAGGGGATTGTCATATGCAACTTTGCAAATTGATTTACACATTTAATTAGAACGTACAGAGTCATGGACATCAAAGAATCAATTCTCAAACATACTCTAGTCTTTCCAAAAAAAATCCAAATCACTATAAATCAACCAACACAACTAATCCAAATCACAAGGGCAGAGTAAAAGGGGTGGTGGTTTTGGGAAATTAAATTTAGCGAAGAAATCGTGGGAGAGAAGGAGGCGACGACCCCTTTTCGCCCTAAACGAAAATTTGGCGAAGAAATCGTTGGTTTCAACGTGATTAGATTTTAACTAGAATGATACAAGGAAGGTAATTAATTAATGACTCGTTTATAAAGACACTAGATTCTTAAGCACACAAAAACATGTCAACATATATAGATTTGAGCAACAAAGGGACACAACTGACATTTATAGTTAGAAGTACATATAGATTTAACCAACAACAAGAAATACTCAATACCAGCCTGAGAAATTCTCCTAAAAAATATGAAGAAAAACTAATGGCTGGTAAAAGCATCTCACTTGGATCAGTCGACTAGCCACATTAATTTAGTTACACAAATTAAGGAGCTATATATAACTAACCAAATGAGAAGGCGAAAAAGAGGGCTCAATTCGCCTTCTAAAAAAACCTCGATCCTACTACTTAAGTACTTCTGGTCCACGCTCAAGCTACTCGATCGCACGTCTTATTATCACTTTTGTTATAGTTAAGCATCCTATTAGATGTCCTTTGTGATGGCCGGAATACAACTGCTGCTTCTGGTGATAACTCCCTTCTTTTGACCTACATTGATCTCTCTTGGACTACTGGACTTGGCCCTTTGCCTGGAGCACTTCTTGAGTATCTCCCCCATTGCGGCCGCCTGCCCTAGCAACGGTTGCCTCCGACCAATCCTATTAAACCTATCACACACAACCATGTGAGACTTCAACGCCTCCTCGCGCACAACCCCTCTCTTCTTTTCCTCCTCCTCCACCGCCTCGCAGCAGAGTCCACATATCCATCGACCGTAATACTTCTCCCTCACCCGCGCAATGTAGCCCTGGGTGCACTCTTCCGACATGCCACAACACTCACACTTTGCATCCTCCACCTCGGAGATGGTGGGGAGCTTAGTGTTTATAGCCTCTTTGCTAATCTCCGACGACAAATCTGATATCGCCCTTTGAAGCCCTTCCATTGGGAGTCTTTGAGGGTGGTAGAAGCTAACCATGGTTTGTGCATTGTTTGGTGCCATTCGATCTGGTGATCAGCTCAAGTTGTGGTTTATTTGTTGATCACATGTAACACAATACAATATATATATATAGCTGATGGTGTATTAATTAATATAATTACATGACATGCATGCAAACCCTAGATTTTTCATGAAGATTTGGGATATGGATGGTGTTGGGGAAGTACTCGTGAAGGTTGATGTGGTTGTTCATGGACATGGATGTGTTACGTGTAGGTTGAGTTGGGGATTGATGAAACCATTCTTAGGGGAGGAGAGAGTGGAATCCATAAAAGGGAAATGAGAGAGAGGGATCAACACTTTTATGCTTTAATGGAACTGCCTTTATTTGATGACATCATATGATAAATGTTGTTAAAGTATAGGTGCCCTTTGAGCTTGAGAATGGCTAGCTAGCTAGGAAGGTGCCTTTTGAGATTGAGAATGGCTAGCTAGGAGGGTGCCTTTTGAGCTTGAGAATGGCTAGCTAGGAAGTTTCAATATGGATAACAGATTCATAATGTTGTAAATATAGAAATTTTCCAATTATCGAATTCATAATTACACGGTCTAAAAATTGACATGATCTGTTATTTTTAAAATTTTATATAAAAATCATTTTTGAGTAATGGTTATTCAATTACTCATTTCCCATAATATTTTCTTAGATAATGTAGTGTCTAAAACCATGTACAAACTAATGAAGCACATAAAAATGCAAATCTGATCATATCAGAGAGAGAAATTACCAATTCGGGCCAAGCAAATTGACTAATTAAACTTATGACGAAATTTCCATCTCGGCTTCACTACTACGGACATGGTAGTTTTTTCTATAAATTTTGAATAAATTGATATTCTAAATTCCTTAATTAAAAACTTATTTTTTTCCTTAAAAAATGCATATATGTCCAAAAATACTTCACGTGTCATAACCTTAATTTATAATGAGTTTCATTTCTAACCTATGTCAATTAGTTTAATCGAGAATGAAGTCTTTTTTGTTGTTACTATTGTATATGACCAAAGAAGTCATTACAAATTACACAAATTTACAAATTCAACTTCAAATGGGTTCTTTGAGCTTCAAGTAGATCCCATATCCATACTGTATGTAATGAGCTGAATGCTATTGTTTACCCGGAAAAATTAAAAGTCAGATAATTAACATAAATAATTGGCTTGTTAATTTCTAAAGCATAACAAAACACACACAAAATAGTGTTAGATTGCCCCGAAATTTAAAGCAAAAAACCTTAAACAATATATTGGGATCCCATTGATTACTTTTTAGCAATTCTTTTTTTCAAACTCTAACTGTAACATCCCGAAACAGCGGAAATCTAAAAATTTAATAATCAAGAGATTACTGAGATAAAATCATCAACGGGAATGTTACTCATATAAGTCAGCAGTCGGTGCACCAATAATACAACAAAGTTTGTCAAAAGACGTGATTACAACAATATAATGAAAAGACAGGTAAAGTAATCACGACGACCTCGGAGAGTCCGATGAGGATCCTGGCCCCAAAATGTGTGTGCCCGCTGTCACCACCCGACAGAACCTACTGCGGTCCTGAAACATGAATCAAACAACGATGCATGAGTTTCCCATTAGGAAACCCCGTATGTCAAGCTCACCTATATGCATGCAATAATACGGTAAATGAACCTATCATACTAGTGGCATGTCATATCACATCTGCAATGCATCAAGTCCCTCAACAGGGTAAACGGGACCTCAGTCCAACAACAACGACCCTCAACAGGGTCCACAAGGACATCAGTCATGCAACCACAACGGGTCTCCCTCGGAAACCTACCGTAGGCACATACGGTCTTACAGATAGTACGCGACGCGTCCCCCCACACGCGACTACACGAGCCTAAGAGATCGGTGAGGAGCGTCCGCACTTCCGCGCAAGGAACCACGTGGTCTACACCACCTTCGACGGAGCCGGAGCCCGATCGGTCAACATCCCAGGATAGGTGCCCAATCGGGGATCATCGCTGGCACAACATCAGCGGCATCGCCGGCACAACATTGACGGTACAACATACGTCCGGCACAACATCGGACGACACAACCGCAAGCCGGAACATCGTCGGCACCATCATCGCCGGCAAAACCTCGGCGGCATCGCCGGCACAACATCGGCGGTACAGCATACGTCCCGCACAACATCGGACGGGTCCAGACCATAGTCTGCAAGGTCATCATGCTCCACGAGACATGCATCACATGCATTGGGATCCGCGATCCCTCAGGTCTGCTACTCACCAGAGAGTAAGACAACAACACGTCACACCACGTCCAATACGGATGTGGCATGACTCAAGTGTTCACACTCTTCCACACGGCGGTCCCTGGACGGTACGAGCACGTACCCGCCGTCACCTCCCGGCTCACGCTCTAAGCGAGGACACGGGTTTCCGTGGACAGAGTTGACACGACCACAAGACCAAGAATTCAGTTCTGCACACAAACGGTCGACCGAAAAAGCCTAACCGGTCGACCATCCCCAATAGGTTCGATCGATCGAAAGTCTACAACGGTCGAACTATTCTACGTGTCACTTAAGTCCAAACGGTCACAGAAGTCTAAAACCGGTCGACCGAATACGAGGTCAAAATCCGGAGTTGGTCAAAATCACCAAAGACTATTCGGTCGACCGACTCAGGGGTATCGGTCGACCGAAAACTACCAGGGTCATCCTAATAGTCTACGTCAAATAACGGTCGAACGATATACATAAAACGGTCGAACAACATGCATAAATCTCAAGTACACTTAAGTTCTGGTCGACCCAAAAGCAAGGAACGATCGACTGAAATTCAATAGCAAGCCTCCAACTCACCAGCACATAAGCAACCGGTTGACCGCCACTCTGGCATCGTTCGACCGGTGATGGTTAAAGTCAGGCAAAAAGGTAAAACCGGTCGACCGCCCGAAGGCACCGGTCGACCGTTGGTCGACAGCAACCTTGCGCCAGCCAAGGATTTTACGCCGTATCTCGTCACCGGCGAGGTCTCCGACCGACCCAAACTTCCCATCAACGTGGGGAACAACAAAACCAAACTAATAAGTCGGCGTACCTTGACGAGAAGACGGAGCACACCGGAGTTCGCTCGACGTCGACGCTCGACATCAACCTTCGCACCCACGCCTCACGCTCGCACCTCCGCAACCCCGAGCTCGCCTCCACACGCCGGAGTTGCCTCATCCACCTCTGGAACGCCGGACAAGGAAGAAGAAAGGGTTAGAGAAAAGGTGGAGTGAAGAAGAAGAAGAAGAAGAAGAAAAGAATTGAAGAGATGATGGTTTTCTCCTCAAAACCATCACCCCAACGGTACCGGCCCCCTACCCCGATCACCATCACTATTCTCCCACCCATTCCCCATGCTAATCTCCCACTAATCACAGGATTAGCCTAAGCGAGGTTAGGATCTAACACTAACCACACCAAATTATTTGACCAATTTTTAGAGGGCACGCCCTTAATATGTATCAAGCTTAAAAGAAATTATCAACAGTTTTATATGTCATTTGTCAATACATCCAAGTGTTACAAATTCTAGTTGTTTCTGGATCTTCAAGTGCAGAAAATTTTGATTGATCTTGTCAAAAACCTTAAACTTCCAGTTGTTTCTAGTTAGACTCTCTAATGTAGACTGGTAAACTAGCAAAGTTCCATATGCTTTTTGCTGAAACTTTATTCTGCCTTTCTCTTACTCGGTAATGTTTCAAAACATTGTTGTCAAAATTACAACCGGTGAAATTTGTAATTTATAAGAACATCAAATTTTGAGCTTTGAAAACTTTTACTTTGACATTTTCTTTTCGAGTCAGTAATCAATTCGTACTTAAAAAGACGAGCATAGAAAATTTGTAAATAGATTCTATTGTTTTCTAGGATTATTGAAGGAATCGTATTGTTTTCAACAGTGTTTTCTATTGTCTTCTATACAATAAAATGTTAGGGTATTTTATACAATAAAAAAATAATTTTTTTGTAATGTGTGTACACCCTACGAATTTTCGACAACGTTACCAAATTTTTATTTTAATTAGTTTTAGTGTTTGTTTAAAATTTAGTTGTAAATAATTTCTTATTCTGGTTAAGAAATTTTATTTTTTATTGTATAAAATACCCTAACATTTCAATACGTCGAGTTATCGACGTAAGTTGGAGGTCGATTTTTGAAAAAATTAAAAATAAAATAAAAATAATATCAATTAGAAAACATATTTTGAAAAAAAATATTTAAAAAAGATAAAAAATAGTTATAATAAAAAAGAAAAACAGAAATAAAAAAATAAAACTAAAAAAGAAAAGTTAAAAAAATTATTTAAAAAAAATTGCACGGATCGCAGTTCACAACCGCGATCCGTGAAATTTTCTGCAAAAAAAAAAAATTAAAAATTTTCACGGATCACGGTTCACACCCGCGATCCGTCAAAAAAAAAATTTGGGGTACGGATCGCGGTTCCTACCCGCGATCCGTGCCGCTGACCCGCGATCCGAGTACTTTTGGAAAAAAATTCCTAAAATTCGAATTTTTGATTTTTTTTTAATTATATAAAAATATTACGGTATATACACCCTAAATCTTAAGACTAATTAACTCTCTCCGTTGAAGTATGTTTGTGGTATTGATCATATACAATTAAGAACACATTATCAAAGTAATTAGTCACTAGTTACCACATAATCAAACCATGAAATAGTGTTTCCATCACGAGGTGCACTGTTGAAGCCACACAGCCAACAGTTGCTATATGGAGATATTTTTGCCACAGAAAGACTATTGGCAACATGGATTGTCCTCAACCAGATGATGAGTGGATCAAAAGTAGATTTCCCACACGAGAACTTTGGTTTTGTAGAGTGTGGGAGCAAAACTTCCTAATCATTAATTAATTTAGTAGCATCATAATAAAGTAGAGAAAAAAGGTTTGCCATGCATGCTTGAAGTTTAGTGGAGTGCAAGTGACGTGTTAAACAGTAAGATGAAATTATGATTATTGGTTTGTTATGGGTATTAGCATTTGATTTATGTTTAATAAAAATATGATGGTATTGGAGTATTAAGCCTATTCCTTTGAATCCCAAACTTCTTAAGGTAACCTGAGAAATTTACCATATTAATTATGTCAAATTAGGGTAACACTGAGATGAGGTATTGAAAAGGCGGAGAGATCAATCAAAATGTTTGATGATTTGGAGCTTAAAAGAAGGTAGAAAGTCAAGGGAAACTATAGTACTCTCTCTCCAACTATGTCTTTGGTTTTAGATTGCCCTTTGAGTTTTAAAACTTGTCATTATGTCAACTATGACTTATACTTTTAACACGTTTTCCTCTTCTACGTTATTGATTTGTTAGTTTTCAACATATTCGTTGTTATTTAATAAGTTTTTTGTGTTTTTTAAGAATGCTCAAAATCTAATTAACTTGGTAACAAAGTGCGAGTTTGAATTAATGTAGATTGAAATCTGATATCCAATGTTCCACAGTTTGGACCCTAGCTAAAATGTTAAATGTTATGGGAATTTCGAGGTAAGCAAAATGGGTTCCTATTGATATATATATCCCAAAAGAGAAAAGGTTTCAACTTAATTTGCTTCTTTATTTGATCTCCTAATCATACACTTTCCCTAAAGTTAAACATCACAATCAGACTTTCTAACAAACGAAAACTAACTAATTACCACTTAACAATGTAAGCAATAATTAACAAGATCAAAACATAAAGACTAATTGAAGAGGTTGAGCTTGCAAGTGGGGGGCATGCATTGGGATCTCTCTCCTAACTTCCCTCCATCATACTGTATATTAAATTCCACCATGCCATTAACCAACAAGAGAATGCGATGTTCTCTTTCTCCACCCAATCATTGTTGGCTATGGAGGGATTGCTCAAAAGCTCACATGTTTGGCAATGGAAATCCCCTTTATTCATGCTCCCATCACGTTAAGGATCTAAACTTGTAAAACTGGCATCATATGATGGATATAGATGTGGATGTGGATTTGTGTGTGGGTTCACATTCACCGAACGTGGCTTTGGTTGTTAAACATGCATCGTGGGTTGAGTTTGGCGATCTGTATTTGCAAAGATAATCTTTATTTAATTTACGGATAGGGTTGCAAAAACATATAGTGATGTTATCTAACATTCTTGGCGAAAGAAATTTAAAATTTTAATATAAATTGAAACATGAGGATATTACGGAAAATTCAGTCAACCGGTGCACCAACATATATATATATACATAATATATATCCGAGAGTTCAAAAATGTGATTAGAACAAAAGCTAAAGGAAAATGTACATGTAATCACTAAGGCCTCGAAAGGAAAAAAAACAAGATCTAGCTCCAAACACCCTCCTCCTCCGTCACCACCTCCTAGCGCCGCTAACGGCCTGAAATACAACATGAATTATGCATGAGTTTCCCATAAGAAAACCCCGTATGTCAAACTTCTATCACATAAATGAACTAGAGAACTACACGCATGTATGGTATGAAATGTAGTAAAACAACTATCGTCGTCGCACTGGGCCTCAGGGAACTCTCTCCGAGCCTCTGCAGACACGAAATAGTGACGGGTCTCAAGGGTCCTCACGTCCAACCCTCACACATGCTCCATGCACCACAGCCAGAAACATCCTCGGCAACAACACAACCTTAGATCACTATCAGGCCAGCAATGTCTGTATCGTTGCCCTCAAAGGTCGGGGACCTGTTGCCCTCAAAGCTGATCCGACGAACCACTCTTAGGTCGGCAATGTCCGTACCGTTGACCTCAAGGTCGGGGACCTGTTGCCTTCGAGTTGGTTCCACAACACCACAACAACACCAAACACACAGAACCGGTCGGACAAAACCAACACGTCGGTCGACCGAATCCCCATCCAGAGGACTGGCCCAACCGAAAAATCCACCAACTGGTTGAACGACATGGGGGACCCATTCGACCACCAGCAAAATCCACTTCACGCACCAAAAACACGAACAGTCGAACAACAACATGAACAATGGTTGACCGGAAAAAGGCAGTAAATTCATATTGGAAACAAATTATACCGGTCAACCGAAACCATAAGGGGTCGAACAAACTTTAAGTTAAACTTAAGTCATCGGTCGAACGAGATCTTAGGGCGGTCGACCATTTTCGTGGTCTACACCCCCAACCGACTTAAAATAGTACATCCAGTCGGACTGGTCGACAGGGCAGTCGTGTAGGATTTCATGTTTAATTATACATATATATATTCGAAATTTTTATGTATAATAAGGATCAATTACAATTTTCTACGATTTATTTCATGCATGTATCGGTTTGTTTTAATAACTAGTTTCAAAAACTTATTAAAACAAACACAAGGGACTCCAAAATTCATACCTAGAAGTTCTCTAAAACTTCTTGATGTTCCAGAGACGTTAAGGAAGACGATCGTCGCTTCTCGTTGCGCCGGATGCCTCCGAGTGTTCACCGAAACCCTAAACAAGGTTGGAGAGAAAGGAGTTAGCCAATCAATCTCCAAACTAGCTTAGAATCTAGCTACAAACCCCTTCCTTAATCTCTGAGATTTCTCCTTCCAAAGACTTAGAAAACTAAGAGAATTTTCGTGGATTTTTGTGGTGAATTTAGGAGAGAAAATATTTAGCAAACTTCTAACATAATTAAGGAGAATAAGGGCCTATTTATAGGCTCCAATCTTATTCTCAATCATGGCTATTCTTAAGCCATGTTTTCTTGACATTTTCTCTCACAAACTAATTCCAAAATGCATTACATGCATCCACAAAATGTTTGACCAAGTTTGGAGCTAATCCAACCATTGATCAAATTAATCTCTTAATTATCAAAGGCAGAAAATCGATCGCAGTTCGGTTTACCGAGTCACACTCGGTTAACCGAATATGTCACGATTGTTTTACCGAGTATTGGACGGATGACCGATTCTTAAGGAGAATAATTCTCCTTAACCGATCGGACGAATTCTCGTCTAAGACCGAGTGGCATTCGGTTAACCGAAAATATCGGAACTGGACATTGTTCGGTCGACCGTTTCTGGTTCGGTACACCATACCAGAGTTCCAGGCACTTTGGTCAAGTTCGGTCAATCAACTATGACTATCCGTTCCACGTTCGGTTGACCGATCCACAGATCCTTCGGTCGACCGAACCATAACGGATTACCGAACTTTTACCCGATTTAGCCTTTTCCAAATTTTGGATTTATTTCCAACAAAATTTGAACTTTTGGGGTTTTAGCAAATTCACAACTTATGCAATATATTATCCTATGCAATAATAAATTATTGCACCCCATAATATATGCATCTCATATGAATTTATCACGATTCTAATTATGTTATATACTACATAATTGATTTTACTTGTTCACCACATGTGTCATATTTTCTATAAGAAACCCGACACATCATATGAACCAAAATCAAGCTTCTTGTTTCCCGGTTTTTGCGGTGTGACCTATGGGAGGATCTAGACTAAGTTGGCAGTGATATTAAGAGCTTAATATCATAAGCTATAAGCGGTATCTAGCTACACATTATAGCTCCCAATTAGTTAGATGTTTTAATTCCACTCGAACCAAAACCCGATCCATTTAGTGATGGAGTGCACCACTTGTGTCCGTCCCTTGCCTCATGATATTAAGAATACACACAAAGTAGTATTGTGTCATCTTTGTGTTAGTATTCATTTCTTGATCTCTTTAAGCTAGTTATAAATATGTGACTTAACTCAAATCACATTGTGCACATTATAACTTTGCTTTATCAAGGGGCCCACTAATATCATCACTCAATTAAGAGAGGCAATGATAATCTTTTGACTAACTATCTTCTCCAACGAAAGTCATACTTAACCAACCAATGCCTTTACACTACACTCATCGATAGCTCAAGACACTAGTCTAATTAAGCAATTCTTAAGTGATCAGATATAAGTCTCATATCAAAGGACCAAAGACACAGTAAAACATTAATGACACAGAAAACACAATTCTATAATGTTTTACTCATTAGGTCTATTCAGTATACAAAAGTAATATTTTCCTCTTTTGTGTACCCGTGTTGTCACTCACTTGTAGAGCTACAGTGATCTATGACCAACACGACAATCTTAACTCGGTAATTAATGTCCCATGTTAATTACCATGATTGCGAATATCTTTTGTTTTATGTAAACCAATATCTTTTAGAGCTCTACGGTTAAGGACCAAGAGCATCTTCCTTAACACTTCTAAAAGACGAATAACATAAACAAGGAACAAAATGATTTCTCATTCAATTCATAAAAAATGACATTTAAAAGTAAAACTTTTAGAACACATTCCCTTCAGGTCGACCATTTAAATGGTCAACGCCCCCAACCGACACACTACAGAGCATTCGGTCGAACTGCAAAGGGGACTCGTTCGACCAAAAACTCCTAGAGCTTTCATCTTCTCGTTGAAAATGCACATTTGGTCGACCACCTAAGGGTATCATTCAACCGGTGCGAGATATGAACGCCCAAAATACACTACAACCGGTCGACCGATTCAGTGTTGAACTCTGTTGCACAACTCCGACGAGCCTTCTGGCCTACTGTCGACTACTCAAACACTCACTCTAGCCTGAGTGAGCATAAAAGTAAAGTTTGACATACCTTTAAGGCTTGAAGAAGCCTTAGAAGATCAACCGCGAGTGTTTCCATGCCAACGAGATACCTCTGGCGAAAACCTTCGAGCAACAATCAACCCAACTCCGGTGAACGCAACCTCCACCTCGTGCACGTTCTTCTCCCGACCTCACCGGAGCTCCAGGAAGCCTTCGCGCACCGACTAGAGAGTGAGAGAGAGAGAGATTTGAGAGACTAGTGAGAGAGAGAGAGAAACAAACCTTATATAAATCCCCCAATCAATCTCAACCGTCCATCTCCCAACTATAATTCCTCCCTAAACAACCACTACTCAAGCCCAAACATGATCAGTGCAAAGAAAGGATTTAGGATATTACAATCCACTATCCTGTAGTATTTCGTGTCCCTATTTATGTATATATTTAAAAAAAATTAATACAACATACAAGATCGTGTTCAAATTTTCAACAATTTCTATGTACATTGCTTTGTGTTTATTCTAATATCATGCAACCCTACATTTATTAAAATAAACCAAAAATGTAGAATCATACCTAAAGGTTCTCTAAAACCTTTTGAAGATCCGGAGTCACGTTGCCCGTTGAATCGTCCACGGATTTGCCTCCGAGTGTTTACTAAACTCTAAACAAGATTGGAGAGAAATTGAGCTAGCCAATCAATCTCTAATAAGGTTTAGAATCTAGCTAATAACCCCTGTTTGAGCTCCTGAGATTTCTATCTCCTAAACTCAAAATTACTAAGAGAATTTTGTGGTGATTAGAGGAGAGATTAATGAGAGAAATAATTTTGTATTGGTATTAAACAAGTAGGAGTAGGTGCCCTTTTATAGGCTATCAAAACATCCTTATCAAGAGCTATTCTTTAGACATGATCCCTTATTTATTCTCTCCTAAAATTAATCCCTAATTTCCACATAAGCACCCTAAAAAATGTTTTAATTAAATCTGGAATTAATCCACCCATGATTTAATTAATCTATTAATAATTCAGGCAAAAATTGCACTGTTCGGTTGACTGAGAATTTTTCTTGGTTAACCGAACCATTCGGTTATAACACGTGTTCGGTGGACCGTGAGCTAGACGATCGACCGAATTTGAAAACAGTGAGCTACATTCTAAACCATTTTAGAAATTGTTGAAAATATGAAAACGATCTTGTATGTTGTATTAAAATATTTAAAATATATACATACATATGGACAAGAAATCCTACAGTGGTATCAGAGCATTTAGTTCATATTTTCAATGATTAGACTATATAATTAATTTTAGTTTACCATCTACAATCAAAACAATTCATATTTTATGTCTTTTTCGAGTTTTCCGATAGTTTTGTTGGTTTAATTCTAATTGATTCTTTTGATAGTTTTAAATGTTTTGAAACACATCATGTGAATGTTAGAATTTAAATTTAGAATTATGTCTAATTTATAGAATTTTTTCTTTTTTAATTAAATGATTCTTTTAGAAAGAATCGACGAAACGAAAAGGGCACATGTTTATCTTTCTTTAAATTTTTATTTTTGGAAATTGGGTAAACAGTGGTTCAAATATTTTGTGTATTGAACTATGGATGCATAAAATCATTTTGAATGGATTTCAAATGATTTTAGAATTTTTTGATTTAGACATGCATGATAAACTAAATCGAGTAATATATAGTATATGTGCATGCGTTGCTCAAGTTCTCTTATGCAGGGATTTGTGAGTTTATATGTTCCGAAGAAGCCATGTGTGAATGAATGAATGTGTATGTTATTATTATTCAATCACCGGAGCTTATGTATATGTAAAAGCCAAATTTCTATTTCTATGTATATGCATGCATATGAGAGGATTTTTACATAGGACTTGCACTAGACAATTTTCAAAATTGAGAGATGCATGTTTATATTTTTGCAATATCAACATCCATGGTGCAAGAGGAAGACGTTGAAGAAGCGCAAAGATCAAGGTTCAGGGATCAATGATCAAGAACGCGGGAACATATAAACTCACACAATGTGTGTGTGAATGGATTTATTTATGTTTATTTGCTTGATATATATGTGATTGTATGGATGAATGTTAGGCTGTGTATAGATGATAAATATGCATGATCACCTAAATTCTAAAATCACATATTAATGTTTAAATTGTACAACCAAAAATTAAGAGTATCTTTCTTTCTTATTTCATCCACTAGCAGTCATCGATCGATGGATATTCTGCTCGCCCTTAGCGGGAGATAGCTTCCTCCATCTTTTGGAAAAGTGGGAGATATAAGGTTGTCTATTGTTGTGCCATGAATAGATGCACGAGGTGTGATTCACCCTTAGTGGACACCGAGTATATTTGTTTGTGAATACAATGATAAACGTATCTCGTATCAAATGAAATAAGTTTTCTTAACAAGACCCGGAGCCCTAGCTCGGTTTTGAGAAAGAGAGTTTTTCTTACGATGAGCGGTCAAATTCCCTCTTAATTAAAACGACAAGAGTCATAAGAGTTTGAAAATGCAAATATTTTGATATTTCGAAATGGTTATGATTAGAAAATGTTTTCTTACCTTGATTTTATAGTAGCCCTTAGATGGTTTATATTATAATTGATAGGATCTTGGATTGCTGCATTTATGGACAAATTTTTATTTGCGGTATTGTTTTTTTAAAAACATAAAATTGACATTAAATCCCCATATAATTTATTTTGTAGAAATGTTGAATATTCAACCTATTGTGCGATCTATGATTGAAAAACATCCTTTGGCAAATGATGGCTCAAACTTCATAAGTTGGCAACTCAAACTCAATATCGTGTTGAAGTTTGAGAAACTATCTCATATTTTGGATGGTGAAATCCCAAAATTAAATGAGAAGGCAACCGATAGCGAGAGAGAGGCAAAAGCCAAGTGGGAAGACCAAGAGAACCAAGTTCACGGTCTAATGTTGGCCTCCATGGGTGACTCGCTTCAAGCGAAATACTTGGATTCAAACCCCAAGAAGACCATGGAAGCTTTAACAAAGATGTTCATGGATAGTGCTACAAAAGAGCGTTATAAGACCACCATCGCACTCACAAGGTGCCACATGGCGGAGAGAATATCGGTATCCATGCATTTTCTCACGATGCAAGGATACCTTGAGAAGTTGTAGGATTTCGTGTCCATATGTATGTATATATTTTAAAAAAATTAATACATCATACAAGATCATTTTCATATTTTCAGCAATTTTATGTACATCTATTTGTGTTTTATTCTAATAACATGCAACCTACATTTATTAAAATAATCCACAAAGATAGAATCATACCTAAAGGTTCTCTAAAACCTTTTTGATGATCCGGAGTCGCGTTGCCCGTTGAATCGTCCACGGAATTACCTCCGAGTGTTCATCAAATTCTAAACAAGATTAGAGAGAAATGAGCTAGAATGTAGCTAATAACCCCTATTTAAGTCTCCTGAGATTCTTATCTACAAAATTAATTTTACTAAGAGTATTTTCGTGATCATTAGGGAGAGATTAATGAGAGAAAGATTTTTGCATTAATTATAAAACAAGTAGGAGTAGGACCTCTTTTATAGGATACCAAAACCTCCTCATCAAGAGCTATTTTTTAGCCATGACCCCTTGTTTTTCTCTCCTAAAATTAATCTCTAAATTCCACATAATCACCCACAAAAAACGTTTTAATTAAATATGGAATTAATTCATCCATGATCTAATTAATCTCTTAATAATTCTGGCAGAATCGTTCTTCTCGGTAGACCGAGTATTATTCGGTCAACCAAATCATTCGGTTATAACACGTGTTCGGTGCACCATTAGCGAGACAGTCGACCGATTCCTTGTGAGAAATATTCCCTGGAAGAATTCGGACGAACCACGTCTTTCAATCAGTCTACCGTTGACGCACCAGAATTGCTCCTGGGACATAGTCATCAGATGACCGGGTCACCTTCGGTCTACCGAGAATACTAAATTCTCGGTTGACCGTTTCCAGTCGGTTAACCAAACCCGATTGTCCAGGCACTCTAGACAATCTCGGTCAATCGATTGCGCTTACCCGTTCCCCATTCGGTTAACCGATCCGAAGATCCCTCGGTCGATCGAACCATGAACGGTTCACCGTGTTTGACCCTGATTTTGCCTTTGTCAAATTTTGGATTTATTTCCAACAAATTTTGATCTTCTGGGGTTTTTAGGAAATTCACATCTTATGTAATATTATCCTTTGTAATATTAAATTATTACACCCCATAATATATGCATCTCATATGAATTTATTATGATTCTAATTATGTCAATTCTCATGACATATTGATTTTATTCATTCACCACATGTGTCCCATTTTCATAAGAAACCCGACACATCATATGAACTTAAAATCAAAACTCTTGTTTCCCAATTTTGTGGTGTGACCTATAGGAGGATCTAAGCCAAATTGGCAGCGATATTAAACACTTAATATCTCAAACTATAAGCGGTATCTAGCTACACATTATAACTACCCAATTAGCATAGATGTCTTTGTTCCACTCGAACCAAAACACAATCCATTTAGTGATGTAAGTGCACCACTTGTGTCCGTCCCTTGCCTCATGATATTAAGAATATATACAAAGTATAAGTGTGTCACCTTTGTATTATATTCATTTCTTGATATCTTTAAGCTAATTATAACTATGTGACTTAACTCAAGTCACATTGTGCACATTATAATTTTGCTTTATCAAGAGCCCACTAATATCATCACTCAATTAAGTGGGTCAATGATAATCGTTTGACTAGCTATCTTTTCCAGCACAAGTCATGTTCAACAAACTATTGCCGTTATCACTACACTCATTGGTAGCTTTTGACAATAATCAAATTAAACACTTCTTGAGTGAAAAGATATAAGTCTCATATCTTAGGATCCAAGACACAGTAAAAACATTAATGACACGAAACACAATTCCATAATGTTTTACTTGTTAGGTCTATTCAATATATAAAAGTAATATTTTCCTCTTTTATATACTCGTGTCGTCAATTATTTGTAGAGCTACAACAATTGATGACCAACACGACAATCTTATCTCGGTGATTAATGTTCCATGTTAATTACCATGATTGTGAATAACTTTTGATTTATGTAAACCATTATCTTTTAGAGCTCTACGGTTAAGGACCAAGCGCCTCTTCCTTAACACTTCCAAAAGACGAATACCATAATCAAGGAACAAGATGTTTGCACATCCAATTCATAATAATTGACATATAAAAGTAAAACTTTTAGAGTACATTCCTTTCAGTTGTCGATGCTCTCTTCCCCGATGCCCGATGACATTGCGGAAGATTTGATTCTTGGCTCTCTAGCCCCGTCCTACAAGGACTTCATTATGCACTATCATGTGCGTGAGAAAGGGGTGAGTCTTGAGGAACATCACAACACTCTCAAAACGGCTGAAGTTGACATGGGCAAGGGTCGGGACAAGCACGTCCTAGCCGTTCATGGAGGGAGCAAGAAGATCACCAAAGGTAAAGGCAAATTCTCCAAGAATACGTCAATCAAGAGCAAGGGAGTAGGAGGTGCTCATGGGAGTGCCTCAAGGGAAATCTTTGAAATCTTTGACTCCCAACACGGAGTGCTTTCACTGCGGTGAAAAGGGACACATCCGGCCAAATTGCCCCAAGTACAAGGAAGACCTTGACATTGGAGTGGTTGAACGTAAGCACCCCAAAAAGGCCAAATGTATATTTGTTATTGAGACGAATTTAGCCACCTCTGTCCATGATTGGGTAATTGATACCGGATCTTGTGCTCACATAATTTCTAATGTGCAGCTACTAAAGGATAGGAAGGAACTCGTAAAAAACAAGATGATTTTGAAGGTCGGAAATGGTGTGAGTGTTGCTGCGATTGCATAAGGTTCTGTGGAGCTTCAATTATCTAGTGGTTTAAATTTATGTTTAAAGAATGTTTATTATGTGCCTTCGATTAGCAAGAATATTATTTTTGTATCATGTTTCGATATAGATAATTTTAATATAAATATTCAAAGTCTTCCTTGTCTATATCGAAGGATGGTATTTTCTGTGCAAATGCATTCGTAAGGAATGGTCTCTATTTGCTTGAATTGAATAATAAACAAATCTTAAACATCAATAACAAAAAGCTTAAAACTACTCACGTGAATGATACACTCTTGTGGCACTATCGTCTTGGTCACATAAATGAAAAACGCATCAAGAAATTGCAAGAAGCTAACCTTCTTTGTAAACTTGATTTTAAATCATTGGAGACGTGCGAACCTTGCCTAATGGGCAAGATGACCAAGAGGCCTTTCAAGAAGAAAGGATTGAGAGCGAATGACCTGTTGGATTTGATACATTCCGATGTATGTGGTCCGATGAGTACTAGTGCAAGAGACAGTTTTAGGTACTTCATTACGTTCACGGATGACTATAGTCGTTATGACTATATTTATCTAATGAGAAACAAAAGTGAATCCTTTGACAAGTTCAAGGAATTCAAGAATGAAGTAGAGAACCAACTCAACAAGAAAATCAAGTCTCTACGAACGGATCGTGGAGGTGAGTACTTAAGTACCGAATTTGACTCATTCCTAAAGGAGTGTGGTATTGTACCACAGCTCACCCCTCCCGGTACACCTCAGTGGAATGGGGTATCCAAAAGGAGGAATAAGACATTACTCGACATGGTTCGATCAATGATGAGTCAAGCTGAATTGCTGCTTTACTATTGGAGTTATGCACTAGAAGCTACGGCTTACACACGAAATAATGTTTCATCCAAATTCGTAGAGAAAACGCCTTATTAGCTATGGAGTGGTAAGACACCTAAGCTCAATTTTCTCAAGATTTGGGGTTGTGAGGCCTACGTCAAGAGATTGATGCCGACCAAACTTCAACCAAAAACGGATAAGTGCTTCTTTATAAGTTATCCTCGTGAGACAAGAGGATACTACTTTTGGCATATAACCTTCAATCGAGTGATTGTAGAGAGGGATGTCGTATTTCTAGAAAATGAATTTCTGGAAAGAATAAAAAGTAGTGGGAGTAGAGTTGTGCTTGAGGAGACTCAAGATATTCTACAAGATCATGATATGAATGGTAACATTCAAGATCATGAAGGCCCAACCGAGGTTCCTTTGGTTAGTGGGAGCGTGAGTGAGAGACCCTTGCAAGAAATTGTGAGAGAAACTCAATCTTCCCCACATAGTGTACGTTCGAGAATTGAACACGAACCAATTCCACAAGAAATTGTGGAAGAAGTTCGAGAAGTACACGTAGAACCAAAAGAACTTAGAAGGTCAACGAGGGAAATGTAGAAACCCGATATGTATTTGGGACTTCATGAGATCATGGTACTAGATACCGATGATCCCTCGACCTTTCAAGAAGCAATGGAAAGAAATGACTCCAAACTATGGTTCAAGGCCATGGAATCTGAAATAGAATCCATTTATGATAATCAAGTATGGAACTTGGTTATCCTTCCTCAAGGGAAAAAGGTCATTCAAAATAAATGGGTTTTCAAGAGGAAGATGGACATGGATGGGAACTTGACAACCTACAAAGTGAGGCTTGTAGCAAAAGGTTTCACTCAAGTTCAAGGAATTGACTATGATGAAACTTTTTCACCGGTTGCCATGTTCAAGTCTATTCGGATTATGCTCGCTATTGCCGCATTTCATGATTATGAGATATGGCAAATGGATGTCAAAATGGCGTTCCTTAATGGGAACTTGGAGGACGATGTGTACATGGTACAACCTTAAGGTTTTTAAGATCCAAAGAATAGCGAGAAAGTATGCGAGCTTCAAAGATCCATTTACGGATTGAAGCAAGCATCAAGGAGTTGGAACAAGCGCTTTGACGAAGAAGTCAAAAAGATTCACTTCGTCCAAAGTAAGGAAGAGCCTTGTATATACAAGAAGGTTAGTGGAATCCACATATTGTTCTTGATCTTATATGTCGATGACATACTCCTCATGGGAAATCATATACATTTGCTTGAGCAAACGAGAAGTTCATTGAAATCTGTATTTTCAATGAAAGATATGGGTGAGGCTCAATACATCTTGGGAATCAAGATATATAGAGATAGATCTCTTAGACTCATTGGCCTAAGTCAACGTACATACATTGACAAGGTCATGGAAAGGTTTAGCATGAACAACTCCAAAAAGGGCAGTGTGCCAATGAGTAGGGTGTGCAACTCAAGAAGTCTCAACGTGCTGAATCACGTAAAGACTTGGAGTACATGAAAGATATCCCTTATGCTTCGGCAATAGGATCAATCATGTACGTGATGACTTGCACAAGACCCGATGTCTCGTATACTCTAAGCGTGATAAGTCGTCACCAATCCAACACAGGTCCTGAGCATTGGATTGCGGTCAAGAATATTCTGAGGTACCTTAACCAGACCAAAGATAAGTTTCTTGTTTATAGAGGACAAAGGGAATTAATAGCCTAGGGCTATTCGGATGCGAGTTTCATAAGTGATCCCGACGATAGAAGGTCGCAAGCAGGATACGTCTACCTTCTAAATGGTGGAGCTGTGAGTTGGCGTAGTTGGAAGCAAAGCACTACGGCCGACTCAACCACCGCTTCCAAAGTAATGGTTGTCGCTGAAGCGAGCAAGGAAGGAGTGTGGATTAAGTAATTCCATGAAGAGCTTGGAGTAGTTCCCTCGATCGAGGGACCAGTAGAGCTATTTTGCGATAATAGTGCATCTATCTCGCAAATCAAGGATCCCAAATCACACCATAAAGTGAAGTACATGGATCGTAAGTACTTTGTCACACGTGACTTCATCGACGAGGGCAAAATAAATCTGTTATGGGTGGACACGAACAACAACACAGTTGATCCATTCATCAAACCCTTATCTCAAGCCAAGGGCGAAATGCATTTCGAGTCCATGGGTCTGAGGAACCATGTGGATTGTCTTGATGAGTGATTAGAGAGGGTTACCCTAGTTATTATTGTTTTATACATTGAGAATGTATGAGAGAGAAAACTTTGATAACAAGTGGCAGATTGAAAGGAATGTGTTCTAAAAGTTTTACTTTTATATGTCAATTATTATGAATTGGATGTGCAAACATTTTGTTCCTTGATTATGGTATTTATATTTTGGAAGTGTTAAGGAAGAGGTGCTTGGTCCTTAACCGTAGAGCTCTAAAAGATAATGGTTTACATAAATCAAAAGTTATTCACAATCATGGTAATTAACATGGAACATTAATCACTGAGATAAGATTGTCGTGTTGGTCATCGATTGTTGTAGCTCTACAAATAATTGACGACACAAGTATATAAAAGAGGAAAAGATTACTTTTATATATTGAATAGACCTAACAAGTAAAACATTATGGAATTGTGTTTCGTGTCATTAATGTTTTTACTGTGTCTTGGATCCTAAGATATGAGACTTATATCTTTTCACTCAAGAAGTGCTTAATTTTATTATTGTCAAACGCTATCAATAAGTGTAGTGATAAAGGCAATAGTTGGTTGAGCATGATTTGTGCTGGAAAAGATAGCTAGTCAAACAATTATCATTGCCCATCTTAATTGAGTGATGATATTAGTAGGCCCTTGATAAAGCAAAATTATAATGTGCACAATGTAACTTGAGTTAAGTTACATAGTTATAATTAGCTTAGAGAAATCAAGAAATGAATATAATAAAAAGATGACACATTTCTACTTTGTATATATTCTTAATATCATGAGGCAAGGGACGGACATAAGTGGTGCACTTACATCACTAAATGGATCGTGTTTTGGTTCAGGTGGAACAAAGACATCTATGCTAATTGGGTAACTATAATGTGTAGCTAGATACCACTTATAGTTTGAGATATTAAGTGTTTAATATCTCTGCCAATTTGGCTTAGCTCCTCCTATAGGTCACACCACAAAACTGGGAAACAAGAGGCTTGATTTTAAGTTCATATGATGTGTCAGATTTCATGTGAAAATGGGACACATGTGGTGAATGAATTAAAATCAATATGTCATGAGAATTGACATAATTAGAATCATAATAAATTCATATGAGGTGTATATATTATGGGGTGTAATAATTTAATATTACATACGATAATATATTATATAAGATGTGAATTTGCTAAAAACCCCAAAAGATCAAATTTTGTTGGAAATAAATTCAAAATTTGACAAAGGCAAAATCGGGGTCACGCACGGTGAACCGTTCAAGGTTCGGTCGACCGAGGTATCTTTGGATCGGTTAACTAAATGAGGAACGGGTAAACACAATTGATTGACCGATTGGAAACGGTCAAACTGAAAAAAGGTATTTTCGGTAGACCGAAGGTGACACGGTCATCCGATGACTATGTCCCAGGAGACGGTGCACCGAACACGTGTTAAAACCGAACGGTTCGGTTGACAGAGTAATACTCGATCCACCGAACAGAACGATTCTGCCTGAATTATTAAGAGATTAATTAAATCATGGGTGGATTAATTCCAGATTTAATTAAAACATTTTTAGGGTGCTTATGTGAAAATTAGAGATTAGTTTTAGGAGAGAATAAACAAGAGATCATGGTTAAAGAATAGCTCTTGATAATGATGTTTTTGTAGCCTATAAAAGGGCACCTACTCCTACTTGTTTAATACCAATGCAAAATTATTTCTCTCATTAATCTCTCCTCTAATCACCACAAACTTATCTTAGTAATTTTGAGTTTAGAAGATAGAAATCTCAGGAGCTCAAAGAGGGGTTATTAGCTAGATTCTAAATCTTATTAGAGATTGATTGGCTAGCTCATTTTCTCTCTAATCTTGTTTAGAGTTTGGTGAACACTCGGAGGCAATTATAAAGGTTTTAGAGAATATTTAGGTATGATTCTACCTTCGTGGTTTATTTTAATAAATGTAGGGTTGCATGATATTAGAATAAATACAAAGTAATGTACATAGAAATTGTTGAAAATATGAAAACGATCTTGTATGTTGTATTAAATTTTTTAAAATATATACATACATAGGGACACGAAATCCTACATACATCACTCCAGCACACCGGTGATCTGCAAGGTCTCCCGTATAAAGCCTCATGCGGTGTCATCCCAATACTCGAATGGTAGCTGTTATTGTAGACGAACTCTATATCAACGGTAAATGCTCATCCTAGTGTCCTGCCCAATCAAGTGCGCAAGCTCTCAGCATGTCCTCTAGAGTTTGGATCGTCCTCTCCGACTGACCATCTGTCTATGGGTGGAATGTTGTGCTGAACTTCAGCCGAGTGCCTAGAGCCTACTGCAGACTCCCCAAAAATCTGGAAGTGAACTGGAGTCTCGATCAGAAATAATACTCACTGGCACACCATGAAGTATAATTGTCTCCACAATGTACAACTTAGCTAGACCCTCCAGAGGTAAAGTGGTCCTAATAACTAAGAAGTTGCTGACTTGGTCAGTCTATCGACTATAACCCAAATCACGTCATGGAATCCCCTCATCCTCGGCAGTCCGGTGACAAAATTCATAGTCACATGCTCCCACTTCCACTCTGGAAGCTCGATCCTCTGCATCGGTCACATGGGTCTCTGGTGCTCAATCTTCACATGCTGATAAACCAGACATCTATCAACAAACTCCGTTATCTTCGTCTTCATCTTCTTCCCCCAGAAATTCCTCTGAAGGTCCTTATACATCTTCGTGATGCCTGGGTGGATAGGATAACGGGACTTGTGTGCCTCCTCCAAGATTTTCTTCTTCAGATCTCCTCCCTTTGGCACCCAGACACGGCCTCTGAATCTTAGACCCCCATCAACTCCTATCCTGAAATCTGATCCATCTCTGCAACAACCCAGCTAACTCATCATCAGACCTCTGAGTTTGTACAATACTCGTGACAATGTGAGGCTCTACTCTCAGTCCAGCTATCACTGCGCCCACAAAGTCCTCGGTGAATGGCTTCCACTCTGACAAGATCTCAAGTAGCTTCCACTCCTGAATATACAAACTAGCAGCTGACATCTTCACCTTCCTTCCCAAGGCATCTGCAATTCCCCTTCCCCAGATGATAAGAGATTGTGAAATCATAATCCTTGATCAACTCAAGCCACCTGCGCTGCCTCATATTTAGCTCCTTTTGCGAAAATAGGTACTTCAGACTCTGGTGATCTGTGAAGACCTCGAACTTCTCGCCATACAGATAATGACGCCATGTCTTTCATACGTGAACCACTGCTGTCAACTCCAAATCATGAGTGGGATAGTTCCTCTCGTGCACCTTCAACTGCCTCTACGCATACACAACCACCTGACCGTGTTGCATCAGTACACAGCCAAAACCCACGTCAAAAGTGTCGCTATAAATCACAAAACCTCCAGTGCCACTGGGAAGAGTCAAAACTGGACCAGTCGTCAACCGACTCTTCAGTTCCTGGAAACTGTCCTCACACTTCTCGGACCAAACAAACTTCACTCCCTTCTGTGTCAATGCCGTCAGAGGTGAAGCAAGCCTCGAGAAATCCTTGATGAACCGATGATAATAACCCACCATTCCAACAAAGCTCCTAATCTCGATCACACTCGTCGGAGCTCTCCACTGGGTCACTGCCTCCACCTTCGCTGGATCCACTGATATCCCAGCTCCTGATACTATATGTCCAAGAAATGCAACACTGTCTAACCAGAACTCGCACTTCGTCTCCACTGGGCGTACAACTGACGATCTCTCAAAATGGCAAGTACAATCCTCAAGTGCTCCCTGTGTCGCTCTATATTTGGTGAATATACCAAAATGTCGTCCACGAAGACAATCACAAATCGGTCGAGGTACTAGTTAAACGTCATGTTCATCAGATCCATGAAAGTTGCATGCATGTTCGTCAATCCAAACGGCATCACCAGAAACTTATAATGATCGTACCTTGTCCGAAATGTGGTCTTCTGAACATCTGCCTCTCTAATCCTCAACTGATGGTAACCAGATCGTAGATCGAGCTTCGAGAATACATTCGCTAACTGCAACTGGTCAAAAAAGTCCTCAATCCTGGGTAAAAGATATTGATTCCTCACGGTAACCTTATTCAGCATCCTATAATCGATATACATCCGCAACGAGTAATCATTCTTCTTCACGAAGAGTACCGGAGCTCCCTAGGGTAAGACACTAGGTCGGATAAACCCAATTTCCAATAAATCCTGTAACAGCTTCTTCAGCTTGGCTAATTCAGCAAGTGCCATCCTGTATGGTGCCTTCGACTGCGGAATGGTCCCCGTCACCAAATCAATACCGAACTGAAACTTCTTGTGAGGCGGGACACCAGTGACATCCGAAAATACCTTTGAAAACTCCTGAACAATCTCTATGTCCTGAACAGATCTGGAACTACTAAGGTGGCCACGAAGGCTCTGCAACCCTACTCAATCAACTTTTGTGCCCTACTTCTGACACCACTACTCGACCTCCTCTGTCCTTCGTCCCTCTGATCAGCACATCAGGGAGACCATTCCTCTGGATCAGAATCTTTTTCTTCCGGTACAAGACTCGCACATCATATCGTGACAACCAATTGATGAGAATTTTATTTATACCGCAAGTGCACGGCGTCAATGAAGACGTGGCAAGTACGGGTCGAACACAATGAGGGAGAGATATTGTTATTTTTGTGATTTTCGATTAGGGAAAGAAAGAGAGAGAAATATGTTTGGGTTGAGATTTTTGGTTTTTAATTTTCTAAAGCAAGAACAACAAAAGCAAATTAAAAATAAAGCAAAGATGGATGAGAGTCCAGCGGGTGCGGGATTAGATATCGGGTTTTGTTTAGAGAATTCTAAAACTTATAATAAATCACATTAGTTATAAAGCATTACATGATAAATGATTCAACATAAACTCAAGTAATCAAAATATACTTAACACGAAATTAAAATAATAACATCATTCTTCTTCTCATCACCCTAAATCCGTCACCCCCACCCTTTGGAGGGAGTTAGAAACTCATGGATGGAGGGAAGGAGAAGGGGTCCTAGAGAAACTACAAAAGAAAACTAAAAAACACAAAATAAAAGAACAAAATTTTATTTCTAAAGAGAAGAACAAAAACTAAGCCTCTTCACAACATCGTTTCAGGGCTATTTATAGCTGTTACAAGGGACCCAAGTATAAAATAGGAAAGTACACGCGTCAAGACACGACTGGACAAAATCCGGGGCCACATATCGCAAGGGGTGCGGCGTTTCCGCCGCATATTACATGTAAGGTGTGGCGATTTCGCCGCAATATGTGCTCTGATTGGATCCGGATTTTTCCTGTGTGTTTATGGTATCATTCAAATGACCTTTGCGCGTTTGGATTGATTTCTTTCCTTTTTTTAAACTCCGAATTTATTTCTTCATATATTTGGAAATCCAAATTGATTTTCCTTTAGAACTTCTCCAAAATAATATTTTGGTCCTTAAATTTGCAGTCGGGTCCTCGGCTTTTTGCAATTAAGTCCCTGGCTACTTTTGTGCTTAAGTCCTTGGCCTTTTTGTAATTAGGTCTTTGAATGCTTTTATGCTTGGATGGACTTCCATTTGACTCCCGATAATCTTGACTTGGTCTTTATGATAGAAATGAGTCTCTTGCATGCGTTTATGCTCGGGATATGGGTATTGCATTCAGGTCCCTGTATTCTATAAATAAGACTAAACACATACCTTAGTAGCATTTATTGATATAAAATTATTCTAAATGAAAGACATATGATGCATTGTATACAATGCATCTCCAATCCATCCCCAGTATCACGTTGAAGTCCTCTATCGGTAGCAAGACCAGGTCTGCCGCAAACTTCTAGTCTCCTAAAAAAATCGTGGCGCCGGGGAGCAAGCTCCCCTACAGTGCCAACCAGACCTAGTGGTGTGCTGACTTCCAAAGTGGCAGTCAACATCGCAGGGGTATGGCCCAACACGCTCAAAGATTGCTCCGAGATAAACAAGTGTGTGACCTCACAATCAAAAAGCACTCTGGCTACCAAACCATCAACAAAAAGCGTACCTTCTACCACAGTGTTGGCGTCTCTCGCCTCCTCTGCCTAGATGGTGAAACCTTGCTTGGTCCACTGTCCCTGCTGAGGTGGAACAAAAGGACGACGACCTCTGTCTCTACTTGCTGCTGGGGGTCTCGCTCGGCCATTAGACTCGCCTGATCCACTCGCAGAATCTCTGGCATAACGACCCAGCTGACCACATCCAACTGAAACAAACCCTAGGACGGGTCCCACACTCTCGCCCTGGGTGGACCCTGCCACACTTCCTGCATGGCTCAGGCTGGCGTGCACCGTTCCCCTCTATCCGGGGTCTCTTGCCTGGATTCCTACTAGTGGAACTCCCGGGCGTTTACTAATCTTCCCATGTGGCCTCCTAGACTCTGCGTAGTTCTCCTGATAGTCCTGGTCTATGAGAGTCGCAAACTTCACAACATCCGCCAGAGTCTGCGACATACTGTAGGTCACGTGAGTACGGAGGTGCTTCCGAAGCCCTCGAATAAACTTCATCGCTCTCTGAACCGGTGTCACACAGATCTCCGGACAATAACGCTCCAAGGCATTGAACTTTCAGACATAGACCGCCAGTGACATCTCCTCCTGCTCGAGGCTCATAAACTCCTCACTTTTCCCATCCCTGACATGCTCAGGGAAGTAGTGCCCATTGAATTCCCCGAGGAACTCCTCCCAACTAATATCATCTCTGCCAGAAAACACCCCTACAGTCGTGGTCCTCCACCAGTTGGACGCCTCACCGCCCAACACAAACGTAGCTAAACCCACCATCCTCTCCTTCGGGCTCCCAATAGCAAAGAAGATCTCCTGGATCTTAAAGACCCAGTCGTAGGCAGCCTCAGAATCTACTCTGCCACCAAATGCAGGAGGGTGTTGACGCAGAAAATGGTCTTGCAGGAGGGGTAACCCAGAGAAATCTTAGCGGCTTCGGGCCAAAAAAGACCGCCAATTAGCGGTCTTGGACCGCTAATTAGCGGTCTACAGTGTCTTGATCGGTCTGGATTTTCTTGTGGGCTTTTCTGGAAGGTTTTGTTTGTCTTTGATGCATCTACTTCGCTTGTTGGAGCTCCGACCCGAATAGAATTGCCAAAATACTCCTCATGATGGTGTGAAGTATTCTTGTTTGCTCATTAGGTCCTTCGGTCTTACATTCAGGTTGACTGACATCATTTCATGCTTATATTTGTACCTTATATCCATTATCTTACACCTAAGCAATGCTATGTGACGAGTTTTATGTTTAGTTTTCAGAAATAAAGAGGTTTGAAGAGAAGAGCCATGAAAGGACCCAAAAGCAGGAAAAAAGGACCTAATTGTGAGACCTGGGGACCAAGATGCAAGGGAGAAGGACCTGATCGTAAGACAGAAGGACCTAAGAGCAAAACAGGAAACTCCACACCATCATGAGGAGTATTTTGTCAATTCGATTCGGGTCGGAGCTCCACTAAACAAGTTAGATGCATCCAAGACCAAGAAACACACCAAGGCAAGCCCACCAGAAGACCCAGATGGATCTGGGCTTTATAGGCCGCCAATTGGCGGTCTGGATCATGCAAGATCCGCCCCAACTTCTCCTGGACTTGTATTAGTGTTCGTTTAGGCTATTTTTGGTATTGGTTTAGTCCCACATCGGGGGATTGTCCCTGATTAGCTTTTTCCATGCTTATAAATAGAACTCTTCACCTCCCATTGTATCCATCTCCCTCTTGGTGGCCATCTTCCCTACTAAGAGTGAAGCCTTGAAGCAAAACTCTAGTGGAGGAAGAGCTACTTGTAATTGAGTGAGTTAATAATAGAAGTTTTTCTTTTAATGATGTTGTTTCTCTCTTAGTTTAATTTCCTTTCATTTGCATGCTTGTTTGTTTGTTTAGTTTTATGTCTCTTTAATATTTCTTGCTTAAGTAGTATAAATTTCATTTCAGTATTATGCTTTCCTTTGCTAAATTAGTTAGTGTAATGAGTAGTGAGTAGTTCCATCCCCATTTGGGGGGGGTGGAGAAATATGTGATATAATAATGTAGTGTATTAAGTGTGTGTTATTTTTATCCCTTGAGCTTTACATGATTTCCATAACCATCTAATGGGTCTCCACTCTTATCTTTGATATGCTAATGCTCTTGAATGAAGCTTAGCTTATGCTTTGATTAGTGGACCTATTTATGGGGAATGATAAGGTTAGGATATGGATGAAGTTAATGTTGGAAACACAATTTGTAGTGTATGTACTCTTGTTGCCTTTTCCTTAGCTAATGTCTTGTATGTTTTAATGATGTAGTCATCTTAATTCATGTGGAGGCATAGTAGGGTCTAGTCTTTATACTTGAGTTCATGTAGCTTCATTCAAATCATTGTCTTGTATGTTTTAATGATGTAGTGAAATCTTAATTCATGTAGAGGCAAGATTGGATGTAGTTTTATGATTTCATGCACTACATGTTGTGAGGAGCTTAATTGAACACACACACACACACACATCTTTATGTTCACATCAGTTCTCTACCCCCTTTGGGGTTTAGTTTTATTGCTTATCTTCATTTCCTTTTGCATTCTAGTTTAGCATTGTAGTGTAGTTTAGTGTAACCAATCCTTTTCTCCTTTCTTTACCCCTTGCCTTCGCACGAACCACGTGTCGACACACCTCCCAGTGGACGACCCGTATTTGCCACCGCTTCAACGCGGCCGTGCACTTGCGGTAGAAATATAAAACGATCAATCACATGTCCTTCTCCCTTGCATCTTAGTCCCCAAGTCTCACAATTAAGTCCATTTTCCTGCTTTTGAGTCCTTTCATGGCTCTTCTCTTCAAACCTCTTTATTTCTGAAATTCAGACATAAAACTCGTCACGTAGCATTGCTTAGGTGTAAAATAATGGATATAAGATACAAATATAAGCATGAAATGATGTCAATCAAATACCCCCACACCTAAGTTTTTGCTAGTCCCGAGCAAAACAAAGAAGGAGAAAAACAAACAAGAACAAGAAATCCTAACTCACTTTCGTAGGAATCACGGTTGCACTTAGCACGTGCAACAAGTCGTTAAACCTCCTTGTTGCCAAGGAGGAGGAGTGTTGTCTCCTGAGGGTTTTCAGCGCATATACCCATAAAATCCGAACAAGATGCATTATTCAATCTAGACACTCGACTCGTTGGACATATTTTGTCGATCAATGGACGCGGTAATCCTACGGGCTGACTCTATATAGGTAATCAGTCCACACCTAGCCTAATGAACCATTCGTGCAAGTTAAATAAGGAATTAAGTGAAAGACATGGACAACCTCAAAATCCTCAAGTGATACAAAGTGTAAGGTACATTAAGGTTCTTATTTGCATTACCATTTTTTTTTCTTTTCTCATTTTTTCTTCTTCTTTTTCTTTTTATTAGTTGGAGCTTCATTCTCCCAGGGTCAGGTTTCGTGCATCATTGCCCATGAGGAATTACATTATCACATACACCTTTCCCCAAATCTCCACATAGGGCAATCCCTACCACCCGTGTAACCAGAGTTTGGTCAGCGCATCCCAAATCAGATGACTCGAAAACACCAGGCACAAAGTCCCCTCAGACCTACTTTCCCGAGTGATAGGAGCCGTGCGAGAAGAGAGAACATCTACTCACTTATTTCTTATCTACACATGAACCA
Source organism: Triglochin maritima (assembly GCA_963682175.1). NCBI lineage: Eukaryota > Viridiplantae > Streptophyta > Magnoliopsida > Alismatales > Juncaginaceae > Triglochin > Triglochin maritima. Next base: position 36,932,440 of record OY821781.1, read on the forward strand.
AAACCCCTACACTTAATGTCTCTCAACAAGATTTAAAGGGTCATTGACAACAACAAACTTCCTTAAGTTAACAGACACGAATTATTTACTCATTAGGTTCAAGGTGGACTTCTTTGAATGTTTGAGCACTGAAACCCTATGATTACTCACCCCCAAGGGAAAACTGGGGTGCATCCTAATGACTTGATAAATCCTAAAGCCACAGTACTAGATTTCCTAATGCATCAAGTTCAAGACAATTTTGGGAGCTTTCCTTTTACTTTGCCTCTCAACTGTTTTGCACATGATAAACACACACAAAACCCACAAAACTTTTGCTTTCGCAAACACATGAAGATTTTGAAAGAAATGTGAAAATTTTAAAGCACTAGGCAAGCAGAAGAAGACAAGTCACCCAAGGATCATGGCAAGCAGATATATCGATATTAAATGCAGCACACTAACATGACCCTAACAATGCACACAAAATAAAACAAAATCAAAGGAAAAAGACTCGAATATGTACACACGTAAAACACCCCCCCACACCTACTTCATGCATTGTCCTCAATGAATGCGAGCAAGATACTAAATGGAATTATGCAATGAAACAGAAGAGATCTCACCAACGTGAAGTATAAAGGGAAGTGCAAGGTCATGTTGATGGACACAAACCCGAATTCCCTCAAAACCTGTGAGATGTTAAAGAAGGGAGACAAATATGTGAAAGAATTGAGGCCCAAATACACAAAGGTTGGAGCCCACAACAATCGATGCTCACTGAAGGAGTCTTTTATTGTACTTTTTTTTAATATAACTATGTACAAACATAAGTTCTCATCTTCATTTGTCAAAAGACATCAAATGGGAACCTAAACAGTGGGTCAATGCACTTGGAAAGCGAACATAACACTACGCGGGGCTAGAATACGCATGCGTGCGCCCCCTTCACAAAGAGTACAAGATGGAATGAGAGGTTCATGAATTGGACGCAAAGGCGTCTCATTCAAAGGATCAAACTGAATGATCTTGAACCTCTCGAGAGTTTGGGAAATAAGGGGCAACGGAGGAAGAGTTTCTCCCGTTGCAGTACTGAAGTTATGATCGTCAATCCAAACTCTCCAACCAACAGGCTGGTGCGTCAGAACGAGGTCAAGAACCTCGTTAGGCATGTCTGACACACCAGGCGAACAAAAAGTGGGTCTCATACCCAAGGTATCCTCCAAGGAACTCCTAATACCCTCATGAGCAATGTAGTTGTTTGATGTTCCATCATTTCCAAGATGATCAGGAACAATAGTGAGAGGCAAACTCTCATCAGGTTGTTTGAAATTGAGGGTACTAGGGAGCTCTTGCTCCACCAGAGGTGAGTCCTTAAGAGGCACAATATGAAGATCATGTGGCTCAAGGTCCATGGGACAAAACGATAAGGCACAATCCTGTGCCGACTCATAATGAAGCTGATCCAAGTTTTTCTCAATTTGAATCGAATCATCCACTAAGTGATCGTGAATTGAAACCCCAAGTCCCTCAGACTGACTAGGAGTTTGACTTTTAAAGGTTGTGATTTGAATTTGTGGATGTGGTGGTGGTTCGATATCAAAAGATGAATCCTCATGTTGACAAGAAAGGTTACCCTCCTCACGTTCATGGAATTGTTGTGTCATTTGACTCACTTGCATTTCCATATTTTGCAAGGAATTCAAGTTGGACTTCAATAAAGTTTGAGTGGTTTCCATGAACGTTTGGAGGGTTTGTTTTAAGGAATCAAATTTGGGGTCAACAGTGAGGTCCAAGTCAGAGCTTGGGAAATTTTGGGATTGGGTGTTGATGGGCTGAGAATGAGTCCAATGATTTGAAGTGGGGTGTTGGTAGAATTCTGGGTATTCGGGAGGAGGATACGAGGGTAAAAATGAAGTATAAGAATTTGGATAAGAATTGTCTCCCCACGAATCCATCACTCTCGGGTAGTACGCGGATGCGTAATGGTCACATTGTGCATTTTGGGAAAAGGTATGCTCATACTCAGGCTCAGGGGGAACATAAGGACATTCCCCGATAACATGACAACTCAACCCACAACAGTGGCACGGTACGGCTACTGGAGTCGTCAATGCACTCATGTCGTCTGCCATACGCATGAAAGATGTCAAAGTTTGTTGTAATGTCTCAGTTTGTTGACCAGCATATGATCCGACATAACTGGATTGTGGTCTAGCAGTCGGTGCCTCTCTCATGTTACCCTTATATGAAGATTGCTCAGTCACACAATGAAGATTATCCCAACCATACAGGGTGTTCGTCTGAGCCACCCCCGGTTGCATGGGTCCGGAATACCAGAAAGAATTATCCTGGTCCCAACAACGATATAGATGGTCGCCCATGTAACCATCCATCTCAACAAACAACTCTCGAGTCGACCACTCTCACCACCACGAGACTAAGCTCGTAAAACGTGCTCGACTCGACCCTAAAACGCTACCAGAGAGTGTAAAGGGGAGGAGACAGAAACGTAGAAGTAGGTGAGAAGAAGATGACTCAGAGGAGAAGAGAAGAATCCCTAAAGCTGGCGTGGGTAGTGGGATCAGGTAGAAGCCTAACTAGCAAGCACGACTCAAACAACTTAAGGCTAAGGGTCCTTAGGCTAGACGACGCCTAACTTCGAGGTCACTAGCCTCGACACGCCTCACCTCCCTACAACGAGGACCACAATGCCCAGCAAGTGATACCAGATCCGGAGATCCAGTACCTCCTACTATCGACAAGGTAGGCAACGCCGATCAGGTCATGACGGTCTCAACTAGATTACTCTCCTAGTGCGTCCACAATCCTTAGGGCCAATGTCTACTTGCTTTTAGTTAAGGCTTTATTAAGAGTGATTTTTGGGGCCAAGGAAAGGGTGATGAAATCCCCCACCTTATCTTTTATGGGACAACCCCTCCTTACTAGCGTTTTGATCCTAAATCTAGCAATCAATCGCTCCAATCAAACGCTCACTCACTCTTCTCCTGAAGCAATTCCTACTAACTAATGCATTGGCATACGAGATGCCTGAATGAGTGTGTCACCTTTGTATTATATTCATTTCTTGATATCTTTAAGCTAATTATAACTATGTGACTTAACTCAAGTCACATTGTGCACATTATAATTTTGCTTTATCAAGAGCCCACTAATATCATCACTCAATTAAGTGGGTCAATGATAATCGTTTGACTAGCTATCTTTTCCAGCACAAGTCATGTTCAACAAACTATTGCCGTTATCACTACACTCATTGGTAGCTTTTGACAATAATCAAATTAAACACTTCTTGAGTGAAAAGATATAAGTCTCATATCTTAGGATCCAAGACACAGTAAAAACATTAATGACACGAAACACAATTCCATAATGTTTTACTTGTTAGGTCTATTCAATATATAAAAGTAATATTTTCCTCTTTTATATACTCGTGTCGTCAATTATTTGTAGAGCTACAACAATTGATGACCAACACGACAATCTTATCTCGGTGATTAATGTTCCATGTTAATTACCATGATTGTGAATAACTTTTGATTTATGTAAACCATTATCTTTTAGAGCTCTACGGTTAAGGACCAAGCGCCTCTTCCTTAACACTTCCAAAAGACGAATACCATAATCAAGGAACAAGATGTTTGCACATCCAATTCATAATAATTGACATATAAAAGTAAAACTTTTAGAGTACATTCCTTTCAGTTGTCGATGCTCTCTTCCCCGATGCCCGATGACATTGCGGAAGATTTGATTCTTGGCTCTCTAGCCCCGTCCTACAAGGACTTCATTATGCACTATCATGTGCGTGAGAAAGGGGTGAGTCTTGAGGAACATCACAACACTCTCAAAACGGCTGAAGTTGACATGGGCAAGGGTCGGGACAAGCACGTCCTAGCCGTTCATGGAGGGAGCAAGAAGATCACCAAAGGTAAAGGCAAATTCTCCAAGAATACGTCAATCAAGAGCAAGGGAGTAGGAGGTGCTCATGGGAGTGCCTCAAGGGAAATCTTTGAAATCTTTGACTCCCAACACGGAGTGCTTTCACTGCGGTGAAAAGGGACACATCCGGCCAAATTGCCCCAAGTACAAGGAAGACCTTGACATTGGAGTGGTTGAACGTAAGCACCCCAAAAAGGCCAAATGTATATTTGTTATTGAGACGAATTTAGCCACCTCTGTCCATGATTGGGTAATTGATACCGGATCTTGTGCTCACATAATTTCTAATGTGCAGCTACTAAAGGATAGGAAGGAACTCGTAAAAAACAAGATGATTTTGAAGGTCGGAAATGGTGTGAGTGTTGCTGCGATTGCATAAGGTTCTGTGGAGCTTCAATTATCTAGTGGTTTAAATTTATGTTTAAAGAATGTTTATTATGTGCCTTCGATTAGCAAGAATATTATTTTTGTATCATGTTTCGATATAGATAATTTTAATATAAATATTCAAAGTCTTCCTTGTCTATATCGAAGGATGGTATTTTCTGTGCAAATGCATTCGTAAGGAATGGTCTCTATTTGCTTGAATTGAATAATAAACAAATCTTAAACATCAATAACAAAAAGCTTAAAACTACTCACGTGAATGATACACTCTTGTGGCACTATCGTCTTGGTCACATAAATGAAAAACGCATCAAGAAATTGCAAGAAGCTAACCTTCTTTGTAAACTTGATTTTAAATCATTGGAGACGTGCGAACCTTGCCTAATGGGCAAGATGACCAAGAGGCCTTTCAAGAAGAAAGGATTGAGAGCGAATGACCTGTTGGATTTGATACATTCCGATGTATGTGGTCCGATGAGTACTAGTGCAAGAGACAGTTTTAGGTACTTCATTACGTTCACGGATGACTATAGTCGTTATGACTATATTTATCTAATGAGAAACAAAAGTGAATCCTTTGACAAGTTCAAGGAATTCAAGAATGAAGTAGAGAACCAACTCAACAAGAAAATCAAGTCTCTACGAACGGATCGTGGAGGTGAGTACTTAAGTACCGAATTTGACTCATTCCTAAAGGAGTGTGGTATTGTACCACAGCTCACCCCTCCCGGTACACCTCAGTGGAATGGGGTATCCAAAAGGAGGAATAAGACATTACTCGACATGGTTCGATCAATGATGAGTCAAGCTGAATTGCTGCTTTACTATTGGAGTTATGCACTAGAAGCTACGGCTTACACACGAAATAATGTTTCATCCAAATTCGTAGAGAAAACGCCTTATTAGCTATGGAGTGGTAAGACACCTAAGCTCAATTTTCTCAAGATTTGGGGTTGTGAGGCCTACGTCAAGAGATTGATGCCGACCAAACTTCAACCAAAAACGGATAAGTGCTTCTTTATAAGTTATCCTCGTGAGACAAGAGGATACTACTTTTGGCATATAACCTTCAATCGAGTGATTGTAGAGAGGGATGTCGTATTTCTAGAAAATGAATTTCTGGAAAGAATAAAAAGTAGTGGGAGTAGAGTTGTGCTTGAGGAGACTCAAGATATTCTACAAGATCATGATATGAATGGTAACATTCAAGATCATGAAGGCCCAACCGAGGTTCCTTTGGTTAGTGGGAGCGTGAGTGAGAGACCCTTGCAAGAAATTGTGAGAGAAACTCAATCTTCCCCACATAGTGTACGTTCGAGAATTGAACACGAACCAATTCCACAAGAAATTGTGGAAGAAGTTCGAGAAGTACACGTAGAACCAAAAGAACTTAGAAGGTCAACGAGGGAAATGTAGAAACCCGATATGTATTTGGGACTTCATGAGATCATGGTACTAGATACCGATGATCCCTCGACCTTTCAAGAAGCAATGGAAAGAAATGACTCCAAACTATGGTTCAAGGCCATGGAATCTGAAATAGAATCCATTTATGATAATCAAGTATGGAACTTGGTTATCCTTCCTCAAGGGAAAAAGGTCATTCAAAATAAATGGGTTTTCAAGAGGAAGATGGACATGGATGGGAACTTGACAACCTACAAAGTGAGGCTTGTAGCAAAAGGTTTCACTCAAGTTCAAGGAATTGACTATGATGAAACTTTTTCACCGGTTGCCATGTTCAAGTCTATTCGGATTATGCTCGCTATTGCCGCATTTCATGATTATGAGATATGGCAAATGGATGTCAAAATGGCGTTCCTTAATGGGAACTTGGAGGACGATGTGTACATGGTACAACCTTAAGGTTTTTAAGATCCAAAGAATAGCGAGAAAGTATGCGAGCTTCAAAGATCCATTTACGGATTGAAGCAAGCATCAAGGAGTTGGAACAAGCGCTTTGACGAAGAAGTCAAAAAGATTCACTTCGTCCAAAGTAAGGAAGAGCCTTGTATATACAAGAAGGTTAGTGGAATCCACATATTGTTCTTGATCTTATATGTCGATGACATACTCCTCATGGGAAATCATATACATTTGCTTGAGCAAACGAGAAGTTCATTGAAATCTGTATTTTCAATGAAAGATATGGGTGAGGCTCAATACATCTTGGGAATCAAGATATATAGAGATAGATCTCTTAGACTCATTGGCCTAAGTCAACGTACATACATTGACAAGGTCATGGAAAGGTTTAGCATGAACAACTCCAAAAAGGGCAGTGTGCCAATGAGTAGGGTGTGCAACTCAAGAAGTCTCAACGTGCTGAATCACGTAAAGACTTGGAGTACATGAAAGATATCCCTTATGCTTCGGCAATAGGATCAATCATGTACGTGATGACTTGCACAAGACCCGATGTCTCGTATACTCTAAGCGTGATAAGTCGTCACCAATCCAACACAGGTCCTGAGCATTGGATTGCGGTCAAGAATATTCTGAGGTACCTTAACCAGACCAAAGATAAGTTTCTTGTTTATAGAGGACAAAGGGAATTAATAGCCTAGGGCTATTCGGATGCGAGTTTCATAAGTGATCCCGACGATAGAAGGTCGCAAGCAGGATACGTCTACCTTCTAAATGGTGGAGCTGTGAGTTGGCGTAGTTGGAAGCAAAGCACTACGGCCGACTCAACCACCGCTTCCAAAGTAATGGTTGTCGCTGAAGCGAGCAAGGAAGGAGTGTGGATTAAGTAATTCCATGAAGAGCTTGGAGTAGTTCCCTCGATCGAGGGACCAGTAGAGCTATTTTGCGATAATAGTGCATCTATCTCGCAAATCAAGGATCCCAAATCACACCATAAAGTGAAGTACATGGATCGTAAGTACTTTGTCACACGTGACTTCATCGACGAGGGCAAAATAAATCTGTTATGGGTGGACACGAACAACAACACAGTTGATCCATTCATCAAACCCTTATCTCAAGCCAAGGGCGAAATGCATTTCGAGTCCATGGGTCTGAGGAACCATGTGGATTGTCTTGATGAGTGATTAGAGAGGGTTACCCTAGTTATTATTGTTTTATACATTGAGAATGTATGAGAGAGAAAACTTTGATAACAAGTGGCAGATTGAAAGGAATGTGTTCTAAAAGTTTTACTTTTATATGTCAATTATTATGAATTGGATGTGCAAACATTTTGTTCCTTGATTATGGTATTTATATTTTGGAAGTGTTAAGGAAGAGGTGCTTGGTCCTTAACCGTAGAGCTCTAAAAGATAATGGTTTACATAAATCAAAAGTTATTCACAATCATGGTAATTAACATGGAACATTAATCACTGAGATAAGATTGTCGTGTTGGTCATCGATTGTTGTAGCTCTACAAATAATTGACGACACAAGTATATAAAAGAGGAAAAGATTACTTTTATATATTGAATAGACCTAACAAGTAAAACATTATGGAATTGTGTTTCGTGTCATTAATGTTTTTACTGTGTCTTGGATCCTAAGATATGAGACTTATATCTTTTCACTCAAGAAGTGCTTAATTTTATTATTGTCAAACGCTATCAATAAGTGTAGTGATAAAGGCAATAGTTGGTTGAGCATGATTTGTGCTGGAAAAGATAGCTAGTCAAACAATTATCATTGCCCATCTTAATTGAGTGATGATATTAGTAGGCCCTTGATAAAGCAAAATTATAATGTGCACAATGTAACTTGAGTTAAGTTACATAGTTATAATTAGCTTAGAGAAATCAAGAAATGAATATAATAAAAAGATGACACATTTCTACTTTGTATATATTCTTAATATCATGAGGCAAGGGACGGACATAAGTGGTGCACTTACATCACTAAATGGATCGTGTTTTGGTTCAGGTGGAACAAAGACATCTATGCTAATTGGGTAACTATAATGTGTAGCTAGATACCACTTATAGTTTGAGATATTAAGTGTTTAATATCTCTGCCAATTTGGCTTAGCTCCTCCTATAGGTCACACCACAAAACTGGGAAACAAGAGGCTTGATTTTAAGTTCATATGATGTGTCAGATTTCATGTGAAAATGGGACACATGTGGTGAATGAATTAAAATCAATATGTCATGAGAATTGACATAATTAGAATCATAATAAATTCATATGAGGTGTATATATTATGGGGTGTAATAATTTAATATTACATACGATAATATATTATATAAGATGTGAATTTGCTAAAAACCCCAAAAGATCAAATTTTGTTGGAAATAAATTCAAAATTTGACAAAGGCAAAATCGGGGTCACGCACGGTGAACCGTTCAAGGTTCGGTCGACCGAGGTATCTTTGGATCGGTTAACTAAATGAGGAACGGGTAAACACAATTGATTGACCGATTGGAAACGGTCAAACTGAAAAAAGGTATTTTCGGTAGACCGAAGGTGACACGGTCATCCGATGACTATGTCCCAGGAGACGGTGCACCGAACACGTGTTAAAACCGAACGGTTCGGTTGACAGAGTAATACTCGATCCACCGAACAGAACGATTCTGCCTGAATTATTAAGAGATTAATTAAATCATGGGTGGATTAATTCCAGATTTAATTAAAACATTTTTAGGGTGCTTATGTGAAAATTAGAGATTAGTTTTAGGAGAGAATAAACAAGAGATCATGGTTAAAGAATAGCTCTTGATAATGATGTTTTTGTAGCCTATAAAAGGGCACCTACTCCTACTTGTTTAATACCAATGCAAAATTATTTCTCTCATTAATCTCTCCTCTAATCACCACAAACTTATCTTAGTAATTTTGAGTTTAGAAGATAGAAATCTCAGGAGCTCAAAGAGGGGTTATTAGCTAGATTCTAAATCTTATTAGAGATTGATTGGCTAGCTCATTTTCTCTCTAATCTTGTTTAGAGTTTGGTGAACACTCGGAGGCAATTATAAAGGTTTTAGAGAATATTTAGGTATGATTCTACCTTCGTGGTTTATTTTAATAAATGTAGGGTTGCATGATATTAGAATAAATACAAAGTAATGTACATAGAAATTGTTGAAAATATGAAAACGATCTTGTATGTTGTATTAAATTTTTTAAAATATATACATACATAGGGACACGAAATCCTACATACATCACTCCAGCACACCGGTGATCTGCAAGGTCTCCCGTATAAAGCCTCATGCGGTGTCATCCCAATACTCGAATGGTAGCTGTTATTGTAGACGAACTCTATATCAACGGTAAATGCTCATCCTAGTGTCCTGCCCAATCAAGTGCGCAAGCTCTCAGCATGTCCTCTAGAGTTTGGATCGTCCTCTCCGACTGACCATCTGTCTATGGGTGGAATGTTGTGCTGAACTTCAGCCGAGTGCCTAGAGCCTACTGCAGACTCCCCAAAAATCTGGAAGTGAACTGGAGTCTCGATCAGAAATAATACTCACTGGCACACCATGAAGTATAATTGTCTCCACAATGTACAACTTAGCTAGACCCTCCAGAGGTAAAGTGGTCCTAATAACTAAGAAGTTGCTGACTTGGTCAGTCTATCGACTATAACCCAAATCACGTCATGGAATCCCCTCATCCTCGGCAGTCCGGTGACAAAATTCATAGTCACATGCTCCCACTTCCACTCTGGAAGCTCGATCCTCTGCATCGGTCACATGGGTCTCTGGTGCTCAATCTTCACATGCTGATAAACCAGACATCTATCAACAAACTCCGTTATCTTCGTCTTCATCTTCTTCCCCCAGAAATTCCTCTGAAGGTCCTTATACATCTTCGTGATGCCTGGGTGGATAGGATAACGGGACTTGTGTGCCTCCTCCAAGATTTTCTTCTTCAGATCTCCTCCCTTTGGCACCCAGACACGGCCTCTGAATCTTAGACCCCCATCAACTCCTATCCTGAAATCTGATCCATCTCTGCAACAACCCAGCTAACTCATCATCAGACCTCTGAGTTTGTACAATACTCGTGACAATGTGAGGCTCTACTCTCAGTCCAGCTATCACTGCGCCCACAAAGTCCTCGGTGAATGGCTTCCACTCTGACAAGATCTCAAGTAGCTTCCACTCCTGAATATACAAACTAGCAGCTGACATCTTCACCTTCCTTCCCAAGGCATCTGCAATTCCCCTTCCCCAGATGATAAGAGATTGTGAAATCATAATCCTTGATCAACTCAAGCCACCTGCGCTGCCTCATATTTAGCTCCTTTTGCGAAAATAGGTACTTCAGACTCTGGTGATCTGTGAAGACCTCGAACTTCTCGCCATACAGATAATGACGCCATGTCTTTCATACGTGAACCACTGCTGTCAACTCCAAATCATGAGTGGGATAGTTCCTCTCGTGCACCTTCAACTGCCTCTACGCATACACAACCACCTGACCGTGTTGCATCAGTACACAGCCAAAACCCACGTCAAAAGTGTCGCTATAAATCACAAAACCTCCAGTGCCACTGGGAAGAGTCAAAACTGGACCAGTCGTCAACCGACTCTTCAGTTCCTGGAAACTGTCCTCACACTTCTCGGACCAAACAAACTTCACTCCCTTCTGTGTCAATGCCGTCAGAGGTGAAGCAAGCCTCGAGAAATCCTTGATGAACCGATGATAATAACCCACCATTCCAACAAAGCTCCTAATCTCGATCACACTCGTCGGAGCTCTCCACTGGGTCACTGCCTCCACCTTCGCTGGATCCACTGATATCCCAGCTCCTGATACTATATGTCCAAGAAATGCAACACTGTCTAACCAGAACTCGCACTTCGTCTCCACTGGGCGTACAACTGACGATCTCTCAAAATGGCAAGTACAATCCTCAAGTGCTCCCTGTGTCGCTCTATATTTGGTGAATATACCAAAATGTCGTCCACGAAGACAATCACAAATCGGTCGAGGTACTAGTTAAACGTCATGTTCATCAGATCCATGAAAGTTGCATGCGTGTTCGTCAATCCAAACGGCATCACCAGAAACTTATAATGATCGTACCTTGTCCGAAATGTGGTCTTCTGAACATCTGCCTCTCTAATCCTCAACTGATGGTAACCAGATCGTAGATCGAGCTTCGAGAATACATTCGCTAACTGCAACTGGTCAAAAAAGTCCTCAATCCTGGGTAAAAGATATTGATTCCTCACGGTAACCTTATTCAGCATCCTATAATCGATATACATCCGCAACGAGTAATCATTCTTCTTCACGAAGAGTACCGGAGCTCCCTAGGGTAAGACACTAGGTCGGATAAACCCAATTTCCAATAAATCCTGTAACAGCTTCTTCAGCTTGGCTAATTCAGCAAGTGCCATCCTGTATGGTGCCTTCGACTGCGGAATGGTCCCCGTCACCAAATCAATACCGAACTGAAACTTCTTGTGAGGCGGGACACCAGTGACATCCGAAAATACCTTTGAAAACTCCTGAACAATCTCTATGTCCTGAACAGATCTGGAACTACTAAGGTGGCCACGAAGGCTCTGCAACCCTACTCAATCAACTTTTGTGCCCTACTTCTGACACCACTACTCGACCTCCTCTGTCCTTCGTCCCTCTGATCAGCACATCAGGGAGACCATTCCTCTGGATCAGAATCTTTTTCTTCCGGTACAAGACTCGCACATCATATCGTGACAACCAATTGATGAGAATTTTATTTATACCGCAAGTGCACGGCGTCAATGAAGACGTGGCAAGTACGGGTCGAACACAATGAGGGAGAGATATTGTTATTTTTGTGATTTTCGATTAGGGAAAGAAAGAGAGAGAAATATGTTTGGGTTGAGATTTTTGGTTTTTAATTTTCTAAAGCAAGAACAACAAAAGCAAATTAAAAATAAAGCAAAGATGGATGAGAGTCCAGCGGGTGCGGGATTAGATATCGGGTTTTGTTTAGAGAATTCTAAAACTTATAATAAATCACATTAGTTATAAAGCATTACATGATAAATGATTCAACATAAACTCAAGTAATCAAAATATACTTAACACGAAATTAAAATAATAACATCATTCTTCTTCTCATCACCCTAAATCCGTCACCCCCACCCTTTGGAGGGAGTTAGAAACTCATGGATGGAGGGAAGGAGAAGGGGTCCTAGAGAAACTACAAAAGAAAACTAAAAAACACAAAATAAAAGAACAAAATTTTATTTCTAAAGAGAAGAACAAAAACTAAGCCTCTTCACAACATCGTTTCAGGGCTATTTATAGCTGTTACAAGGGACCCAAGTATAAAATAGGAAAGTACACGCGTCAAGACACGACTGGACAAAATCCGGGGCCACATATCGCAAGGGGTGCGGCGTTTCCGCCGCATATTACATGTAAGGTGTGGCGATTTCGCCGCAATATGTGCTCTGATTGGATCCGGATTTTTCCTGTGTGTTTATGGTATCATTCAAATGACCTTTGCGCGTTTGGATTGATTTCTTTCCTTTTTTTAAACTCCGAATTTATTTCTTCATATATTTGGAAATCCAAATTGATTTTCCTTTAGAACTTCTCCAAAATAATATTTTGGTCCTTAAATTTGTAGTCGGGTCCTCGGCTTTTTGCAATTAAGTCCCTGGCTACTTTTGTGCTTAAGTCCTTGGCCTTTTTGTAATTAGGTCTTTGAATGCTTTTATGCTTGGATGGACTTCCATTTGACTCCCGATAATCTTGACTTGGTCTTTATGATAGAAATGAGTCTCTTGCATGCGTTTATGCTCGGGATATGGGTAATTTGCATTCAGGTCCCTGTATTCTATAAATAAGACTAAACACATACCTTAGTAGCATTTATTGATATAAAATTATTCTAAATGAAAGACATATGATGCATTGTATACAATGCATCTCCAATCCATCCCCAGTATCACGTTGAAGTCCTCTATCGGTAGCAAGACCAGGTCTGCCGCAAACTTCTAGTCTCCTAAAAAAATCGTGGCGCCGGGGAGCAAGCTCCCCTACAGTGCCAACCAGACCTAGTGGTGTGCTGACTTCCAAAGTGGCAGTCAACATCGCAGGGGTATGGCCCAACACGCTCAAAGATTGCTCCGAGATAAACAAGTGTGTGACCTCACAATCAAAAAGCACTCTGGCTACCAAACCATCAACAAAAAGCGTACCTTCTACCACAGTGTTGGCGTCTCTCGCCTCCTCTGCCTAGATGGTGAAACCTTGCTTGGTCCACTGTCCCTGCTGAGGTGGAACAAAAGGACGACGACCTCTGTCTCTACTTGCTGCTGGGGGTCTCGCTCGGCCATTAGACTCGCCTGATCCACTCGCAGAATCTCTGGCATAACGACCCAGCTGACCACATCCAACTGAAACAAACCCTAGGACGGGTCCCACACTCTCGCCCTGGGTGGACCCTGCCACACTTCCTGCATGGCTCAGGCTGGCGTGCACCGTTCCCCTCTATCCGGGGTCTCTTGCCTGGATTCCTACTAGTGGAACTCCCGGGCGTTTACTAATCTTCCCATGTGGCCTCCTAGACTCTGCGTAGTTCTCCTGATAGTCCTGGTCTATGAGAGTCGCAAACTTCACAACATCCGCCAGAGTCTGCGACATACTGTAGGTCACGTGAGTACGGAGGTGCTTCCGAAGCCCTCGAATAAACTTCATCGCTCTCTGAACCGGTGTCACACAGATCTCCGGACAATAACGCTCCAAGGCATTGAACTTTCAGACATAGACCGCCAGTGACATCTCCTCCTGCTCGAGGCTCATAAACTCCTCACTTTTCCCATCCCTGACATGCTCAGGGAAGTAGTGCCCATTGAATTCCCCGAGGAACTCCTCCCAACTAATATCATCTCTGCCAGAAAACACCCCTACAGTCGTGGTCCTCCACCAGTTGGACGCCTCACCGCCCAACACAAACGTAGCTAAACCCACCATCCTCTCCTTCGGGCTCCCAATAGCAAAGAAGATCTCCTGGATCTTAAAGACCCAGTCGTAGGCAGCCTCAGAATCTACTCTGCCACCAAATGCAGGAGGGTGTTGACGCAGAAAATGGTCTTGCAGGAGGGGTAACCCAGAGAAATCTTAGCGGCTTCGGGCCAAAAAAGACCGCCAATTAGCGGTCTTGGACCGCTAATTAGCGGTCTACAGTGTCTTGATCGGTCTGGATTTTCTTGTGGGCTTTTCTGGAAGGTTTTGTTTGTCTTTGATGCATCTACTTCGCTTGTTGGAGCTCCGACCCGAATAGAATTGCCAAAATACTCCTCATGATGGTGTGAAGTATTCTTGTTTGCTCATTAGGTCCTTCGGTCTTACATTCAGGTTGACTGACATCATTTCATGCTTATATTTGTACCTTATATCCATTATCTTACACCTAAGCAATGCTATGTGACGAGTTTTATGTTTAGTTTTCAGAAATAAAGAGGTTTGAAGAGAAGAGCCATGAAAGGACCCAAAAGCAGGAAAAAAGGACCTAATTGTGAGACCTGGGGACCAAGATGCAAGGGAGAAGGACCTGATCGTAAGACAGAAGGACCTAAGAGCAAAACAGGAAACTCCACACCATCATGAGGAGTATTTTGTCAATTCGATTCGGGTCGGAGCTCCACTAAACAAGTTAGATGCATCCAAGACCAAGAAACACACCAAGGCAAGCCCACCAGAAGACCCAGATGGATCTGGGCTTTATAGGCCGCCAATTGGCGGTCTGGATCATGCAAGATCCGCCCCAACTTCTCCTGGACTTGTATTAGTGTTCGTTTAGGCTATTTTTGGTATTGGTTTAGTCCCACATCGGGGGATTGTCCCTGATTAGCTTTTTCCATGCTTATAAATAGAACTCTTCACCTCCCATTGTATCCATCTCCCTCTTGGTGGCCATCTTCCCTACTAAGAGTGAAGCCTTGAAGCAAAACTCTAGTGGAGGAAGAGCTACTTGTAATTGAGTGAGTTAATAATAGAAGTTTTTCTTTTAATGATGTTGTTTCTCTCTTAGTTTAATTTCCTTTCATTTGCATGCTTGTTTGTTTGTTTAGTTTTATGTCTCTTTAATATTTCTTGCTTAAGTAGTATAAATTTCATTTCAGTATTATGCTTTCCTTTGCTAAATTAGTTAGTGTAATGAGTAGTGAGTAGTTCCATCCCCATTTGGGGGGGGTGGAGAAATATGTGATATAATAATGTAGTGTATTAAGTGTGTGTTATTTTTATCCCTTGAGCTTTACATGATTTCCATAACCATCTAATGGGTCTCCACTCTTATCTTTGATATGCTAATGCTCTTGAATGAAGCTTAGCTTATGCTTTGATTAGTGGACCTATTTATGGGGAATGATAAGGTTAGGATATGGATGAAGTTAATGTTGGAAACACAATTTGTAGTGTATGTACTCTTGTTGCCTTTTCCTTAGCTAATGTCTTGTATGTTTTAATGATGTAGTCATCTTAATTCATGTGGAGGCATAGTAGGGTCTAGTCTTTATACTTGAGTTCATGTAGCTTCATTCAAATCATTGTCTTGTATGTTTTAATGATGTAGTGAAATCTTAATTCATGTAGAGGCAAGATTGGATGTAGTTTTATGATTTCATGCACTACATGTTGTGAGGAGCTTAATTGAACACACACACACACACACACACATCTTTATGTTCACATCAGTTCTCTACCCCCTTTGGGGTTTAGTTTTATTGCTTATCTTCATTTCCTTTTGCATTCTAGTTTAGCATTGTAGTGTAGTTTAGTGTAACCAATCCTTTTCTCCTTTCTTTACCCCTTGCCTTCGCACGAACCACGTGTCGACACACCTCCCAGTGGACGACCCGTATTTGCCACCGCTTCAACGCGGCCGTGCACTTGCGGTAGAAATATAAAACGATCAATCACATGTCCTTCTCCCTTGCATCTTAGTCCCCAAGTCTCACAATTAAGTCCATTTTCCTGCTTTTGAGTCCTTTCATGGCTCTTCTCTTCAAACCTCTTTATTTCTGAAATTCAGACATAAAACTCGTCACGTAGCATTGCTTAGGTGTAAAATAATGGATATAAGATACAAATATAAGCATGAAATGATGTCAATCAAATACCCCCACACCTAAGTTTTTGCTAGTCCCGAGCAAAACAAAGAAGGAGAAAAACAAACAAGAACAAGAAATCCTAACTCACTTTCGTAGGAATCACGGTTGCACTTAGCACGTGCAACAAGTCGTTAAACCTCCTTGTTGCCAAGGAGGAGGAGTGTTGTCTCCTGAGGGTTTTCAGCGCATATACCCATAAAATCCGAACAAGATGCATTATTCAATCTAGACACTCGACTCGTTGGACATATTTTGTCGATCAATGGACGCGGTAATCCTACGGGCTGACTCTATATAGGTAATCAGTCCACACCTAGCCTAATGAACCATTCGTGCAAGTTAAATAAGGAATTAAGTGAAAGACATGGACAACCTCAAAATCCTCAAGTGATACAAAGTGTAAGGTACATTAAGGTTCTTATTTGCATTACCATTTTTTTTTCTTTTCTCATTTTTTCTTCTTCTTTTTCTTTTTATTAGTTGGAGCTTCATTCTCCCAGGGTCAGGTTTCGTGCATCATTGCCCATGAGGAATTACATTATCACATACACCTTTCCCCAAATCTCCACATAGGGCAATCCCTACCACCCGTGTAACCAGAGTTTGGTCAGCGCATCCCAAATCAGATGACTCGAAAACACCAGGCACAAAGTCCCCTCAGACCTACTTTCCCGAGTGATAGGAGCCGTGCGAGAAGAGAGAACATCTACTCACTTATTTCTTATCTACACATGAACCAAAACCCCTACACTTAATGTCTCTCAACAAGATTTAAAGGGTCATTGACAACAACAAACTTCCTTAAGTTAACAGACACGAATTATTTACTCATTAGGTTCAAGGTGGACTTCTTTGAATGTTTGAGCACTGAAACCCTATGATTACTCACCCCCAAGGGAAAACTGGGGTGCATCCTAATGACTTGATAAATCCTAAAGCCACAGTACTAGATTTCCTAATGCATCAAGTTCAAGACAATTTTGGGAGCTTTCCTTTTACTTTGCCTCTCAACTGTTTTGCACATGATAAACACACACAAAACCCACAAAACTTTTGCTTTCGCAAACACATGAAGATTTTGAAAGAAATGTGAAAATTTTAAAGCACTAGGCAAGCAGAAGAAGACAAGTCACCCAAGGATCATGGCAAGCAGATATATCGATATTAAATGCAGCACACTAACATGACCCTAACAATGCACACAAAATAAAACAAAATCAAAGGAAAAAGACTCGAATATGTACACACGTAAAACACCCCCCCACACCTACTTCATGCATTGTCCTCAATGAATGCGAGCAAGATACTAAATGGAATTATGCAATGAAACAGAAGAGATCTCACCAACGTGAAGTATAAAGGGAAGTGCAAGGTCATGTTGATGGACACAAACCCGAATTCCCTCAAAACCTGTGAGATGTTAAAGAAGGGAGACAAATATGTGAAAGAATTGAGGCCCAAATACACAAAGGTTGGAGCCCACAACAATCGATGCTCACTGAAGGAGTCTTTTATTGTACTTTTTTTTAATATAACTATGTACAAACATAAGTTCTCATCTTCATTTGTCAAAAGACATCAAATGGGAACCTAAACAGTGGGTCAATGCACTTGGAAAGCGAACATAACACTACGCGGGGCTAGAATACGCATGCGTGCGCCCCCTTCACAAAGAGTACAAGATGGAATGAGAGGTTCATGAATTGGACGCAAAGGCGTCTCATTCAAAGGATCAAACTGAATGATCTTGAACCTCTCGAGAGTTTGGGAAATAAGGGGCAACGGAGGAAGAGTTTCTCCCGTTGCAGTACTGAAGTTATGATCGTCAATCCAAACTCTCCAACCAACAGGCTGGTGCGTCAGAACGAGGTCAAGAACCTCGTTAGGCATGTCTGACACACCAGGCGAACAAAAAGTGGGTCTCATACCCAAGGTATCCTCCAAGGAACTCCTAATACCCTCATGAGCAATGTAGTTGTTTGATGTTCCATCATTTCCAAGATGATCAGGAACAATAGTGAGAGGCAAACTCTCATCAGGTTGTTTGAAATTGAGGGTACTAGGGAGCTCTTGCTCCACCAGAGGTGAGTCCTTAAGAGGCACAATATGAAGATCATGTGGCTCAAGGTCCATGGGACAAAACGATAAGGCACAATCCTGTGCCGACTCATAATGAAGCTGATCCAAGTTTTTCTCAATTTGAATCGAATCATCCACTAAGTGATCGTGAATTGAAACCCCAAGTCCCTCAGACTGACTAGGAGTTTGACTTTTAAAGGTTGTGATTTGAATTTGTGGATGTGGTGGTGGTTCGATATCAAAAGATGAATCCTCATGTTGACAAGAAAGGTTACCCTCCTCACGTTCATGGAATTGTTGTGTCATTTGACTCACTTGCATTTCCATATTTTGCAAGGAATTCAAGTTGGACTTCAATAAAGTTTGAGTGGTTTCCATGAACGTTTGGAGGGTTTGTTTTAAGGAATCAAATTTGGGGTCAACAGTGAGGTCCAAGTCAGAGCTTGGGAAATTTTGGGATTGGGTGTTGATGGGCTGAGAATGAGTCCAATGATTTGAAGTGGGGTGTTGGTAGAATTCTGGGTATTCGGGAGGAGGATACGAGGGTAAAAATGAAGTATAAGAATTTGGATAAGAATTGTCTCCCCACGAATCCATCACTCTCGGGTAGTACGCGGATGCGTAATGGTCACATTGTGCATTTTGGGAAAAGGTATGCTCATACTCAGGCTCAGGGGGAACATAAGGACATTCCCCGATAACATGACAACTCAACCCACAACAGTGGCACGGTACGGCTACTGGAGTCGTCAATGCACTCATGTCGTCTGCCATACGCATGAAAGATGTCAAAGTTTGTTGTAATGTCTCAGTTTGTTGACCAGCATATGATCCGACATAACTGGATTGTGGTCTAGCAGTCGGTGCCTCTCTCATGTTACCCTTATATGAAGATTGCTCAGTCACACAATGAAGATTATCCCAACCATACAGGGTGTTCGTCTGAGCCACCCCCGGTTGCATGGGTCCGGAATACCAGAAAGAATTATCCTGGTCCCAACAACGATATAGATGGTCGCCCATGTAACCATCCATCTCAACAAACAACTCTCGAGTCGACCACTCTCACCACCACGAGACTAAGCTCGTAAAACGTGCTCGACTCGACCCTAAAACGCTACCAGAGAGTGTAAAGGGGAGGAGACAGAAACGTAGAAGTAGGTGAGAAGAAGATGACTCAGAGGAGAAGAGAAGAATCCCTAAAGCTGGCGTGGGTAGTGGGATCAGGTAGAAGCCTAACTAGCAAGCACGACTCAAACAACTTAAGGCTAAGGGTCCTTAGGCTAGACGACGCCTAACTTCGAGGTCACTAGCCTCGACACGCCTCACCTCCCTACAACGAGGACCACAATGCCCAGCAAGTGATACCAGATCCGGAGATCCAGTACCTCCTACTATCGACAAGGTAGGCAACGCCGATCAGGTCATGACGGTCTCAACTAGATTACTCTCCTAGTGCGTCCACAATCCTTAGGGCCAATGTCTACTTGCTTTTAGTTAAGGCTTTATTAAGAGTGATTTTTGGGGCCAAGGAAAGGGTGATGAAATCCCCCACCTTATCTTTTATGGGACAACCCCTCCTTACTAGCGTTTTGATCCTAAATCTAGCAATCAATCGCTCCAATCAAACGCTCACTCACTCTTCTCCTGAAGCAATTCCTACTAACTAATGCATTGGCATACGAGATGCCTGAATGAGTGTAGGAAATTGTGTACCTCACGCCAGCGCTCACCAACTGAAAATAAAGCTAAAAGAAAAGACAACTATATGCCTAAGTCAATACATGATGCGTGACCTAAACAAGTAAGAACGTCTAGTCTTTTGCTTTGTATTTTAGGGCCAAGTTGATTAATGGGGGAGTGATTAATGATCTGGGAGCAAACTAGAAGTCACAGCATGCAAAATAGGGCTCCCAGATAACGAAAGTGAAGCAATAAATCACCAGAAGAAAAATGAAAGCAGGAAGACCTCACCAGGCCGCAATTGACGGTCCCTTTTGAAGTGTTGGTGCTCCAACTCTTCCTGTAGCCTCCCCATGAGCTCTAGGATCCCTGAGACTAAGAAAAACTGGAAACAAAAAATTAAAAACCACTCGAATCGTCCAAACCAACGTCTGGACAGAGCACCTCCCCGGCAACGACGCCAAAAACTTAATTGATCATTTTATATTAACCGCAAGTGCAAGATACGGGTCGTCCACTGGGAGGTGTGTCGACAATTGGTTTGTTCGAAGGCAAGAGGTAAAAGAAGGAGAGAAAGATGTATTACACTACACTAATCTAAACTAGTAAACAAGCCAGCTGAAATGAAATAACTAAACAACTAAGCTAAACAACTAATGAAGAAGATAAAAAGACAAGAATGGAAACCCGTAAGGGGTGGAGTGTGTGTGTGTGTGCACATGAAATAAGTGTGGTGTTGAATGCATACTATAAGCTCAAGTGTGGTTAGTGTTTGTTCATGCATAAGAAGTACCTCATGGCAAGACCTATCATTTACAACACTAACCTAGGTGATTATTATGAGAAATGCAAGGTTGTTATTAAGACACTTAGACAAGCATGAAATGTACCTAAGCTATGGCATAAACCATCAAGTAAGGTTCTTAATAATTCAAGCAAGCATACTAATATCTCTCACAAAACATTCATATTAAACATTCATACCATCTACATAACATGTACCACATCTACTCCACCCCCCAAGGGGATGGAACTACTCACACATATTTAAACTAACTACTCTAACAAAATGAAGCATTATACTGAAATGAAACTACACTAATCAAGCAAGAAATATTAAAGAAGCTTAAAAGGAAAAGAAAGACTAAACAAGCATGCACAAATTAAAAGACAAGATTAAAAGAAAACTAGAACAATTATTTTATTAACAATGACTCACATTGAAGGTAGCATTCTTCTCCACCTTGAGTTTTTGCTTCAAGGCTCACTCCTTAGTAAAGAGAATGCCACCAAGCAATGGGTAATTACAATAGAAGGTGAAGAGTTCTATTTATAGCCATAGAAAAAGGTAATCCGGGACAATCCCCCGATGTGGGACTAAAACAATACCAGAAATAGACTAAATACACACCAATAAATACATAACCCAGAGAAATCTTAGCGGCTTCGGGCCAAAAACGACCGCCAATTAGTGGTCTTGGACCGTTAATTAGCGGTCTACAGTGTCTTGATCGGTCTGGATTTTCTTGTGAGCTTTTTTGGAAGGCTTTGTTTGTCTTTGATGCATCTACTTCACTTGTTGGAGCTCCGACCCGAATAGAATTGCCAAAATACTCCTCATGATGGTGTGAAGTATTCTTGTTTGCTCATTAGGTCCTTCGGTCTTACATTCAGGTCCTTCTCCCTTGCATCTTAGTCCCCAAGTCTAACAATTAAGTCCATTTTTCTGCTTTTGAGTCCTTTCATGGCTCTTCTCTTCAAACCTCTTTATTTCTGAAATTCAGACATAAAACTCGTCACGTAGCATTGCTTAGGTGTAAAATAATGGATAGAAGATACAAATATAAGCATGAAATGATGTCAATCACACACCATAGAGCATTCGGTCAAACGGCAAAGGGGACCCATTTGACTGGAGACTCCCAGAGCCTTCATCTTCTCGCTGAAAATGCACATATGGTCGACCACCTAAGGGTATCGTTTGACCGGTGCGAGATATGAACACCCAAAATACACTACAACACGTAATGGTTGACTGATTCAGTGTTGAACTCACTGCACAACTCCGACGAGCCTTTTGGCTTACCGTCGACTACTCAAACACTCACTCTAGCCTAAGTGAGCATAAAAGTAAAGTTTGACATACTTTTAAGGCTTGAAGAAGCCTTAGAAGATCAACTCCGAGCATTTCCACGCCAAATAGCTACCTCCGGCGAAAACCTCCGAGCAACGATCAACCCAACTCTGGCGAACGTGACCGCCACCTCGTGCACGATCTTCTCCCAACTTCACCGGAGCTCCATGAAGCCTTTGCGCACCGACTAGAGAGTGAGAGAGAGTGTGATTTGAGAGACTAGTGAGAGAGAAAGAGAGAGAGAGAAACAAACCTTATATAAATCCTCCAATCAATCTCAGTCGTCCATCTCACCAACTCCAATTCCTCCCTAAACAACCACTAATCAAGCCCAAAACATGATTAGTGGAAAGCCAGGATTTAGGATATTAAATGTTACAATACGAATATTCAATCTCGGAGTACATATTTTTCTACGACGATACACTTACTCGACACATTCATGGATTTCCTTGAAGTTGTAGTTGAGGTGATTGGCGAATCTTTCAATTTCATTGCATGCATGCATAGCCATTCAATTCGTAGGTAGAACATTTACAAATTTGTTCTCGTTATTTCTCTTCTGAGACTTACAGGAAGGTGTACGAAATGTCTATATATCATATACCTACAACCAATCGTCCCTCGTTGATCTTACCGACATCAACCAAATTGAACCGCCAATTACCAAACCAAGATCCAGTAGGCCAAAGAAGAAATGAATTCCATCTAGTATTTGAGATACGAATCCTATCTGATGTTCCCGTTGTCATGTTGGGTCATCATAATCAAAAGACATGCACGAAAGAAATTGAAGAATAGAAATTATGGAATATTGTGTTTCATTTTTGATCTGCTTATTATTGTGCTTCCTATTTACTCTATGTTAGGTGCTTATGTTACTAACTATTTACGGAATATTTACTTTGTGTCAGGTGCTTCCTATTTACTATGTGCCAAGTGCTTAATATGGCTTATTATTGTTCTTACGAAAAAGTCAAACAAGAATCACTAACCCATACATAAAGAACAACTAACTGCTACAAACGTGAAAACTAACTCACGGTCTTGCAAAACTATCATATTCACTAATTAGACCTCTGTTAGGAACTAAGTGATTGAAGTTGACGAACTAACTACTCCAACTTGAAAAACTAACTCATGTAGACCAACAACTGAATACCATATTCAGTAAGTGGACCTATGTTTAACACTAAGTACTCAAACGAGAATACTAACTCAAGCATACACAAGTGCAGAACAGACTTTACTCGTCGCCACATATATGTCGGCCGTTAGAACGGCCGACGTCTAGTAGGGAGATGACAGAATAGACTTCGGTCGTTACTATGGATGACGTCTATATGGTCCTATAGACATCGTCTATTGCAATACCGAGTTTAACCGACGTATATAGGATATAGACGTCGACATATAGACGTCGGTTGTTGGAATACCCTCTGAATCTGACGCCTATAGGGTATAGACGTCGACCCGTAGACGTCGGATGGTATAGAAGGCTGACGTCTATACTCGATGCATATAGACGTCAAGATATAGGCGTCAGATATCTATAACATCCGACGTCTATATGTCTTAAAGAAATCGAACAGATGCATTTCTGTCATTCATCTCAAACGAAAACCCACCCAAACTCTAGTCGTCCCGCTACCGAACTCTCCTCCGCGACTAATCTGCACCGTCTCTGGCACCGCAGCGACGTCCTTTGTGCTCTCCTCCCCTTCTCTGTCCCTCTGCACCGTCTCCGTAGCCTCCGCGACCACCGTTACCGCACCATCCTCCGCGACCGCTGTCACCGCAGCCACGACCTCCTCCTCCTCTGGTTCGTGCTCATACTGTTTGTGTAGTTGTGGATTGAGTTTTTTATTTAGTTTTTTTGATTTTGTGTAGTTGTGGGTGTAGTTGTTGGCGCGACCACCAGCACCACACCTCCTCTTCGACGTCTGCAGCAACTTTCCCTTCCTCCTGTGGTTCGTGTTTCACCACCTGTAGAAAAATTAACTTCAAGTGAAACCAAAAGGAAATCTACTAAATTGTTTGATTAGGTTCTCATATTTGATATGTTTAGATTGTGGTGTTTGGATTTGGATTTTAGATTGTTGTGTTTGGATTTGGATTGTTTAGTTGGTTGTGGAGATTGTGAATTTTGGATTTGTTTGGTTGACGAGAATTGAGTGTGATTGTATGAATGTTTAATTCATTTTTTATATGTTATTGCTATATGTTATGATGATGGATGTGGCCTTTATTAATGAGATATCATTTGATTTCACTCGTTCATTGGATTGGTTTGTTTTGGATTGAGTTGAGTTGGGTTGGGTGGATGATTTAAATGAGTATATATAAGTTGGATTGCTTTGATTTGTTATCTTAGGTCTTGAGTTGGGTTGGTTGAATGATTTAAGTAACGATGAAGAGTTGTTTGTGATGCATTATTAAGTAAATTTGAATGTAAATAAACTAACGTTCTTCATGGATCTCATTCATGTGTATTTCAATATGAGTAGATTTGTAATGTGAATGTGATGTAGTGGAGAAATACATGATGTGAATGTGAGTGGATATACATTTTTCTTGTTAATTCCAGGATTTGAAGAATTTTACATATAAAATTTTAAGGGGAGGTTCTGCCAAAATTTCAATAAAATTTTATTTTCAAGTGTTATTTATAACATGATATTTTGTGTTTAAAATATTTTTCTGTCAATCCAAGTAATTATTTTTAGTGCTTGCTTTTAATATTTAAAATGTTTATTGTCTTGCTTTTTTGAATTTTTAATATTATGATAATAACCTCATTGACCCCCTTAAGTAACTTGGCCTTTAATAACCTAAAGCAAAATATTAGACAATATTTGTTAAGTCATTCATCATAGAGGATTTGCATTCATCGTATTTATTATACATTTTACAATTTCTGTCGTATATTGCTGGCGTAAGGTACGTAATTCGTGAATTTTTGTAAGTTCGTTTTAGTCATAGTAAAAGTAATTCGTGGATTTTTATTAGTATTATTGAATGAAATTTTGACTTGTGCTACTCAGGGCAATTAAGGTTTACAGAGCTTTAGGTGGTAGGAGAACAACCACAAAAGCAGGAATAACATGGCATGGAATGAGAGTACGTTTTATCCCTTTTTTTAATTAAGTTAGGAACATATATTTAACGAATTTCTATGTTTGTAGTACCGGAAGCAGGTTGGAAATACGGAATGTGGTTACTACGTGATGAGATACATGGAGGAAATCCTCGAATTGGCAATTCAAGACGTATGTCTATCCGAGGTAATGTAGATCGTTATTCAATTGTATAGTTGTAGTTTAAATATTTAGTTATTAATATTCACACTTGTATTTTTTTTATAGGTCTTCCCAAAAAATAGTGAACCATTCTCGCAACAGGAGCTCGATGAAACTAGCGACCGATGAGCTCGCTATTTTATCAGAAACATGTTAACGAAATAAGAGGTTCTCCTGTCACTAGCATTTTTTGTAATTTAGTTAACAAGTACACTTGTATTACAAACCTACAATTTATGCCTTAATATAATCGCCTTAATTTTAGAATGAATTAATTGCAAGTGTGTTGAATGTCAATTGTGTATGGTTGTATGTTTGTGTTTGTGCATGTATGGTTGTATGTTTGTGTTTGTGCAAGTTGGTAAATGTGTGTTTGTGCTTGTATGTACATGTGGATGAAAGTGTGAGCATCTGTGAACGAATTTGGTGCAGGTTGTATGTACATGAATACGATGACTAAAAACAAGTTTGCAGGATGCTATTTTTTTGTCCAGGTTTAGGAATAGACGTCGGATATAATTTATAATCCGACGTTTCTTTTTTAAGAATAGACGTTGTTTGTTAGTTCACCGACGTCTATACCTAAATAATAGACATCGGTTAGATATAAAGGCCGACGTCTATTCTTAAAACATAGACGTCGGTCGTATGTAGGAACTAAGTGATTGGAGTTGACAAACTAACTGCTCCAACTTGAAAACTAACTCATGTAGACCAACAAATAAATACCAGATTCAGTAATTGGACCTACATTTAACACTAAGTACTCAAACGAGAATCACTAACTCAAGCATAAAGAACAACTGATTGCTACGAACATGAAAACTAACTCATGGTGTTGCAAAAACTAACTGCCAGATTCACTAACTGGACCTCTGTTAGTAACTAAGTGATTGAAGTTAACAAACTAACTTCTCTAACTTGAAAAAATAACTTACGTAGACCAACAACTGAATACCAGATTCAATAAGTGGGCATGCTTGTGGTTTAAGGACACTTTCATGTTTTAAATGACACTTTTGAGTTTCAAACGACATACCCTAGTTTAAAGGACAATTAGAGTTTTAATGGATACATTCCAGTTTAAAAGACAAAAGTTTCCTTTAAGGGCACTAAGGACCCTTTCGAGTTCTAAGGACATACATGTTATGTGTTTAAAGGACATTAAGTGTCCTTTAATAGATGGGCATGTTATTTGAGGACTCTTTTGTGTTTTAAAAGACACTCAGTTTCAAAGGGCAGACTTGAGTTTTAAAGGACATATTTGTGGTTTAAAAAACAGACTCGTGTTCTTTAAAATCATGTTTCTGGTTTAAGAACTCTTTCAAGTTTTAAATGACATTTTCGAGATTCAAATGGCAGGCCCTATTTTGAAGGACATTTTCGAGTTTTAAAAGACACTTTCAAGTTTCAAAAGACATACCCTAGTTTTAAAGGATACTTTGAGTTCACTTAAAACTTAATGAAAACATTCCAATTTAAAGGACATAAGTGACATTTTAAGGGCATTAAGGATGCTTTCTTGTTTTAACACGTTCTATATCTAAAGGACATATGTGTACTTTAAAAGGTGTGCCTGTTATTTGAGGACACTTTCGTGTTTTAAAGGAC
Source organism: Triglochin maritima (assembly GCA_963682175.1). Classification (NCBI taxonomy): domain Eukaryota; kingdom Viridiplantae; phylum Streptophyta; class Magnoliopsida; order Alismatales; family Juncaginaceae; genus Triglochin; species Triglochin maritima. The sequence goes on from OY821781.1 coordinate 36,959,614, forward strand.
ACTCGATTTTAAAAGACAAACTTGAGTTTTAAAGGACAGATTTGTAGTGTAAGGAATAGGTTGGTGTCCTTTAAATGGTAGGCTTGTGGTTTAAGAACTCTTTCGAGTTTTAAAGGACACTTTCGAATTTTAAAGCACACTTTTGAGTTTCAAAGGACGGACACTAGTTTTAAACGACACTTTCGAGTTTTAAAGAACATACCCTAGTTTTAAGGTACTCAAGTTTTAATGGACACAACCATATGCAATTAGTGAGTATATGTTGGGTTATGGATGGATTTGAAAAGCCAAATAGTAGTGCATGAATGTAAAATATAAATAAAGTGGAACTTGTTATGCAAAATCAACTTTTTGAAAGGTTAAAAAAAAGGATTTGTATGCAACAAATCTAACGAGTCATGTAGTCAAAGGTCTGTCGGTTTCTGACACAATACGAACACGACATGATACGGTGACACGAATTAGACATGACATTACACACAAAAATTGTGCGGTAAAGAAGAATTTTCTTTTATCAATCAGTCAGATCAGCGCACTAACCTTAAATCCTAACTAGGTTTAAACTTTTAAGCCCTTACATAATTAAATCTATATTTGAGTTGAATCATGAGTGTAACATAGGAGATTTTTCTAAACATAAAAGTCGAAATATATTTAAACCCTCCAAATAAGATGGATATTTTGCATTTTACCCCTACATGTGCTCAAATGTGGGTTTTTTCGAGTCTAACAAGATTTTATTCGAGTGTCCTATTCACACTTTCCGTAAAGTTAAACATAGCCTTTCTAACAAACGAAAACTAACTAATTACCACTTAACAAAGTAAGCAAAAATTAACAATATCAAAACATAAAGACTAATTGAAGAGGTTGAGCTTGCAAGTGGGGGCATGCATTATAATCTCTCTCCTTGCTTCATCACACTAAATGTTTGATGATTTGGAGCTTAAAAGAAGGTAGAAAGTCAAGGGAAACTATAGTACTCTCTCTCCAACTATGTCTTTGGTTTTAGATTTGCACTTTGAGTTTTAAAACTTGTCATTATGTCAACTATGACTCTATACTTTTAACTCGTAACACGTTTTCCTCTTCTACGTTGTTGATTAGTTTTCAATATATTTTCATTGATATATGATAAGTTTTGTGTTTTTTAAGAATGCTCGTAACCTAATTAACTACTTAACAAAGTGAGAGTTTGAATTGAGGTAAATTTGATTCTGAGTTGTATCATGCTGGTATCTAATGTTCCACAGTTTGGACCCTAGCTACAATGTAAAATATTATGGATATTTCGAGGTAAGCAAAATGGCTTGATATTGATATATATCCCCAAAGAGAAAAAGTTTCAACTTAATTTGCTTCTTTATTTGATCTCCTAATCATACACTTTCCCTAAAGTTAAACATCACAATCAGACTTTCTAACAAACGAAAACTAACTAATTACCACTTAACAAAGTAAGCAATAATTAACAAGATCAAAACATAAAGACTAATTGAAGAGGTTGAGCTTGCAAGTGGGGGGCATGCATTGGGATCTCTCTCCTAACTTCCCTCCATCATACTGTATATTAAATTCCACCATGCCATTAACCAACAAGAGAATGCGATGTTCTCTTTCTCCACCCAATCATTGTTGGCTATGGAGGGATTGCTCAAAAGCTCACATGTTTGGCAATGGAAATCCCCTTTATTCATGCTCCCATCACGTTAAGGATCTAAACTTGTAAAACTGGCATCATATGATGGATATAGATGTGGATTTGTGTGGGTTCACAATCACCGAACGTAGCTTTCGTTGTTAAACATGCATCGTAGGTTGAGATTGGCGATCTGTATTTGCAAAGATAATCTTTATTTAATTTGCGGATAGGGTTGCAAAAACAGATAGTGATGTTACAACACGAATATTCAATCTCAGAGTAGATATTTTTCTATGACGATACACTTACTCGACACATTCATGAATATTCTAACTCAAGTGAAGCAAATACGATGCGAATGAGTTATCGAATCCTCCACTAACACCAAAATATAGATTTTTTTTCAAAGTTGTATCAATTATTGTCCTCAGTTAGAGTTGTAAACGAGCCGAGTTCGAACGAGCAGACTCGACTTGTTTAGATTCTCTACTCACTCGTGGCTTGCTCGAGTTGAGCAGAAAAAGTCGCTTGTGCTTGGCTCGTCACATGCTCGCGAGCCGTTCGGCTCACTCGCTAGTTTTCTGCTTAATTAGACAAATTTTCTTACTAATTTGTTGTTCTGATCGGTAGAATAACATCATAAAATAGTTTAAATGGTAAAAAAATCTAAACCAACATATAATTATTCAACCAAACATGCAAATTAAAGTGCAAGTTTAAATATAAAAATATGCTAAATAGAGTAATAGTTTCCAGAAATTAAAACACAACAGTTCTATAATCAAAATAAACAAGAATTTTAAACTTTTCATATAAAAGATAATACAAAAATAAATCAAAGGATTGTGGTTTGGATATTTTGATACTTATATGAGTTGTGTAAATACGTGATTGTATGAAGTAATTGGGTTTAGATATTTAGATTGTAGATATATGAATTGAATTCGAACCAGTGAATGAGCGGACAACAAGCAACGAGCGAGGATATTTTTTTGCTCATGTTTGACTTATTACCAACCGATCCGAGCCACAATCTGAGCGAAACTGAGCAAACACCGAGCGAGCCACCAAATCGGAGTAGAATTTGACAGCACTATCCTTAGTAAACCAAATATAGTGATGTTACAATCCCTCCGTAGTGGATATTTGTTTGTGGATAGGGCTGCGAAAACAAATATAGGGATGTTACAATACAAATATTCAATCTAGGAGTGGATATTGTTCTATGAAGATATACTTACTCAACACATTCATGGATATATTCGAACTCAAGTGAAGTGAATATGATGCAAATGGATTGTCGCGAATTTCGTACATCCAATAACACCATTCCACCGATATATAGATTTCTTCAGAGTTGTCATATCTTCCTTATCATCTTCGGTAAACCAAAGATAATCTTTACTTCATTTGCAGATAGGGCTGCAAAAACAGATAGTGGTGTTATACAGTATGAATATTCAATCTCGAAGTAGATATTGTTCCATGACGATATACTTATTCAACCCATTCATGGATATTCTAATTCAAGTGAAGTGAGTAAAATGCGAACGGGTCGTCGAATTTCTTACATCCACTAACATTAATATATAGATGTGTGTATTCATATATTGGAACGTCCTATCATTGGAACTGCAAAAGAGCCCATGAGTTCATTATACCTCGACAATCTCATGAGATTTCCAAAAAATTAAGTTAGGAATTGTGGTAGTAACTACCTCGCCTCTTTAAGAGCACCAGCCAGAGTGGATTGAAAAAAAAAAGAAAAAAAACTGAACCGCTAAACATCGTCCTAAAATTACTTAAATCGTCCCTTGAAATTACCAAATTGCCCTTCATCCTATTTTTGCTTATATATCTCACAATTTCACTCTTTTTTCAAAACTTTCTCTTCCTATACCTACTACAGAAGATTAGAATGTCTCGGAGGCCAGGCAAACAGCCAACAGTTCCCCCGGTGTACCCGTATACGGTAACCTTACTTTATTTATTTGTTTTTAAAAATAAAAAAAAATTAAAAAAGTGGCCGGCGTCCGAGGGAGACGCCCCCCGCATGGGGCGAGCGGCTTCCTCGGACGCCCGCCCCATGCGGGGGGCGTCTCCCTCGGACGCTGGCCACTAGCGGGAGACGTCTGGGGAAGACGTCTTCCCGATGGAGGAGACGTCTTCGGCAAACGTCTCCCCCAAAGAGGAGGCGTCTCCGACATACGCCTCCACCATAGGGGAGGCGTCTCTCGCAGACGCCTCCACAATTTATTTTTTTAAATTATTAAATCTGATAATTACTTTAATAAATTGTGATAAATCTGAAAATTTAATTTAACAAATTCTTATTAAGTTTAACATTTGTGATATTTAGTTTTAACAATTTTTGATTTAGTTTAACAATTGTTTTAATTTAGTTTAACAAATTTTGATTTAGTTTAACAATTGTGATAATTTAGTTTAACAAATTTTGATTTAGTTTAACAATTGTGATAAATATGATAATTGAGTTTAACAAATTTAACAAATTTGTAATTAAAATTTCAATTAATAGTCATCGGGTCACAGTGGAGGGAAAGGCAAGTCGATACCATTACACGCCTTCCGTTCTTTAGAGGATGATTCAGCACCGCGTCATCCACGTAGACGGGGGATATCTGCTTCGGTCAGGAGGGAGAGAGAGGCATTACGTCGTCGTGAGGAGGATGATGATTCCTTCGATGATGAGCATGTGGACAGTCCCGACGACGGGAGCGACGATGATGACCCGTATGAGTTAGAGCGCCCGGAGGTGGAGAGGCAGGGGGAGTATAGCAGAGGACGTGGTCGAGCGGGTAGTTCTACTTCCGCGGGATGGATGGTGCGGAAGGGTAGGGGTGGGAGGTTTACGACCGGGGATTCGAGCTCGTGCACTGTTGATCCCCGCGCTCAGAAGAAGAAGAGGGTCCAGGACGATTCTTGGATCGTGAGCAGTATGACGCCTGGTGGTCCTTTAGATGGGAGCGTCATTCCTAGTTTCTGGGGTCACATCGCTAGACGGATCTGGGACGGAGAGGATCGGAAGGTTCTGAAGTGCCATAATCGGCACAGAGCCTGTACAGCACTACAGGGTTGGCGGTCTACACTGAGTGCTGATATCAGAGATGAGATTAGTGCCACGCATTTGGGGCACTTACCGTACAGCATGTTCCTTTATCTCGACATGCCTTTGATTTCTGCGTTTGTGGAGCGGTGGCAGCCTGACACCAACACTTTCCACATGCCTTTCGGAGAGATGACGATCATGCTTCACGATGTTTTCCAGATCCTGCGCATTCCTGTGGATGGTCGTCTGGTTAGTGCTCAGGGGTCGACGTCTGAGCTGAGGTGTTATGTGGCAGAGTTGCTTGGTGTCACACCTGATGGTCTGGCGAGAGATACAGCTTTATGGAGTGGTGGTGGTGTCGGCATCGACTCCCTTGAGGACCTATGCAGACGGGCACGACCTCCGCGGGCCGATGATACACAGTTGACGGCGTACCTATTCTTGATGCTCGGAGCCGTCTTGTTTGTCGACAAGAGTGGTTGTCGGATCAGACCACGCGATCTACTGGAGGCTAGGGACCCGGACACCGTTCGTGAGTACTCGTGGGGGTCAGCAACGTTGGCATACCTGTACCGGCAGCTTGGGATAGCTAGCCGTGCGGATTGTTCTGGGATTGCAGGTTGTCTTACGCTGCTGCAGGCGTGGATATACGAGTACTTTCCTGCATTCCGCCCGCATCGTGAGCGGAAGATTATCGACGAGGGTCATCCACGTTCGGGTATGTGGGCCGTCCGGAGCGAGGACAAGAGCGATGGACGATTGCGTTCCATCCGCGCACGGCTAGATCAGATGACTGCATCAGAGGTATCAAACTTTACACCATTTATTTAATTTTAAGATGTATTATTATTAATGTGTTAAACTTTAGGTGGAGTGGTTACCCTATGGTCCTGACCCAGCAGCGGATGTCCCGAGGACTTTATTGATGGGTCTTATTCGTTATCGGGATATCATAGAGCCTTATATGCCCGATTGGGTTTTGCGTCAGTTAGGATATGTTCAGGTGATCCCGGTTGACATCCCGACACCAGAGCATGCGGTGCGGTCTGCGACAGCAGCGACGTACGACGTCAGGTTCCCCGCTTCTACAGCGGAATCAACTTGGCGGACATTTCCGAGATCATGTCGATTGTTCCTTGGCGACTTCAGACGTAGTCGCGACCCCTCCGAGTGTGATGCACGTTATCTTGATTGGTTTGGTAGTTACTCACATCCTATCATCGTCCGTGGTGCCTCCCGGAGAGCATATCGACCACCAGATAGGACGTGTGGCGATCTGGTAATTTTTTCATTTTATCTATATTTATTTGTACCGTATAATTTGTTAATGTACGCTAATGTTATTGTTATGTGCAGTGGATGGGTAAGATGATACGGGTTGTAGACCCAATCTTGCAGATGAGGGATGAGCTGCCAGACGATGCCAGAGCTGCATGCGGAGATTTGGATGAGATCATACACTCGTGGCATACTCAGTTAGGCATCTCCGACCATGATTCGGATGATGAGTAGGCTGATCTGTTGTACCGTACTCTTAGTATTTGCATTTATATTTGTTTATCTGTCGTACGCTTATTATTTGTATTTGTGTGTTGTGTTTGTGTTTGCTAACATATCGTACGCTTATTATTTGTATTTGTGTTTGCTTATTTGTCATACGCTTATTATTTTTATTTGTGTTTGCTAACGTATCGTACTATTATATATAATGCAAATAAAGCAAACATATCAAAACATATTACATAATAAAGCAACAATATATAGTGTACAAACATATCAAAACATATTACATAATTGGTACAAACATATCAAAACATATTACATAATTGTTGCCAAGATGCTATCCTATTTTGGTACTCCAGCTCCCATCCAATAACACTCTCATCTCGTACTTGAAACCACAGAGTCGCTATAGGAGGTACGGGGAATCCCTCATTCAAATCCAAACGAATGTAATGAGCGTAACTCCCTAAATGAGCAATAATCAACTCTCTGCACGGTCTCGTCACGGTAGGTGGACTCTCCCAAGGTAGAACTGTAAGACATGGGTACAACGAACCATCATTTCCGAGAGAGAAGAACATAACTGCACACTTGTAAAAATTTGCAATGGGAAACAAGTCCGTCCACGTCTCCATGTAGTGATTCTCGCCACAAGGTCCCCCGCCCCAATTAATCCGGTGACGAGCCTACGCCACACCGTCGTAGTATATGTGCTCATAAAAAGATGGGTTCGCAGCTAGCTCATTTGAAATCGAACGACGGGCGAGTTGCCAATTGTCTTCACCACCGTGAAAAACATCGGCGACACATCGAAATCCACAGTTTCCATCAGCACGTACATCATTCCACTGGTGTAGGAATGGCATAATGATTCCTGGAATCCTATCCGCATATGGAAAGTCGTCTACGTCAGCCCGCCCAGTCACTACAATATCAACAAAAAATACAGTTACATATAATAACAAAAGATACATATTTACTGAAATAAATAACAAAATTATAATAACAATAAATATAGGGATGGTATACCTGATCCTCCCCTCACAGACGAAGAACCAGAAGATCGACCACGACCTTTGCTTCCACTACCGGAAGAACGACCACGACCTCTACTCCCACTACCTGAAGATCGACCACTACCTCGCTCTGCATACTCAAACGCACTAGGGTCCCGTCGTGTCGACTTTCCCCTTGGTCGACCTCGTAGCTTTGTTTTTTCTGCAGGCTCTCTCAAATTCGCATGTTCGGGGTGTAGCTGCTCGAATAAAACCCGAGAGGCAGATCGAATTACGGTGGGGTCACTTCCTGCAATCTCATCAACCAGGCTGCGAAAATGTTCGGCGTCTTGAGCTGCCTGAGACACAAACTCTGCGTTCCCGGCTCCTTCCCCAATGACAAGTGTCCTCCAGAACGAATGAATCTGCTCTAAGTAAATTCCGTTGTCTGATTCAAGACATCCGCGGATGGTACATGCGCAAGGTATCCCATGAGAAGTCAGAAAAGCGCACTCACAACGATATTCAACTTCATCATCTAACTCTTGCATTCTTTTCACCTCCTGACTCAGCAATTGCAAGCAGTGATGCGAAACTCGACCATTTATGTGACGATATAGAGCATGTCCGAAATTAGTCAAATTTCGCCGTCTCGAGTCTTCAAGAGCATTTCGAATATTCGTCAGCTGCATTTCAATAGCCGCGTTGACGCGCTCGAAAAGAGTGTCCAGAGCTGCAGTCGATGTAGAAATCCACTCTTTTAGAGCCGAATGAGCACTTTCGACCCTACAATTCGTGGTGTTCCCAAAATGAAGGACTTTGTTCGTCCAATTCAGCACAAACTTTTCTTTATGCACCAACCACGTGGTGTCCAGATACTCCGTGATAGCCGGCCACGATCTATACAAATCTTTCAGAGCATACACAGCTCTATCATACTCGGCTTCTGAAGTAGAAAGCATGATTTTCCTCCATCTTCCACGCCTCAAAGTCTCTGCCATCTGCTTATTTTTCCCGAATACGTGGTATGCGTAGTTCAATACGTCTTTGTTGATGTGCCATGTGCAGAGTAAATGAGCAGAGTCAGGAAATACCTCTCTCACTGGTCGCATAAGGCCTAACTCCCGGTCTGTTATTATTGCAGTCGGGCTGACAATCCCCAATAACAGATCTCGCAACTTCTCCATCACCCACAGATAACTGGAGTAAGTTTCATCCATCAAAATCGCATATCCAATAAGGAAATTCATGTTTGTTGGTGTGACCCCAATCATTTCGAACAAAGGCATCTTATACTTGTTCGTCTTGTAAGTCGAATCCATGCAGATAACGAAAGGATATGTCCGCAACAACTGGACTGATGTCGGATGTGCCAAAAAAGCGTGAGTGACGACATCAGTTTCTGGATCCGCCATAATCCAATGTAAGTACTCACACTGCACTGCTTGATAGAGAAACTGCTGGACGGGATTCCGGTCTTCAGATTTTGTCCTCCTCATGTAATCTCTGAAATTATAAATATGCCTTTGATTTGGATTGTCCTCCGGGAGTTTTTCTTTTACTGCCTTCAAGATGTTCCGTGGTTTTGCTTGCGCCTCAGTCATATCACGAACAATCTTCTTCGCCCCAGAACTTAGACCACTAATTTGACGATGACCCTGGATAAACTGTCAGTCTGTGGTTGTGATGTCCGTGAGCACTATTAAAAACCACAACCCATCCATCACGATCTCGTCGCTCCACCACTTTTATTAAGAAACGACTGTAGGATCAGGATCGTGTGGGTTATGGGTCCACTAATCACTATTAAGCCCTACTTAACTACTTGGTTGATCGATCAAAGAAATGCAGCGGAAATTAAAAAACAAATCAAACACAAGTAGAAAGTAATGCAAACCACAAAAAGAAGACGCGTCGGTTTTACAGAGGTTCGGCCGCGCCTACGTCCTCTCTTGCAAGCCCCTCTCGAAACTCCGTTCGAGCCCCTCTTGCGTCTTCACTATGCCTCCCCGTTCCGGGCCGGGAGCAACGCCTTTTACAAGTCTTCAAGCTCGCGAACAACCCTCGCCGAGCTTGGCACCACCTCTCACAACCCGAGAGGATCACTTCGGGCTTTCACCGAAATCTCTACTTCTTTGTCTTGGGCTTTCACCAAGACCCTTGCTCACTTTGTCTTGGGCTTTCACCAAGACCCTTGCTCTCTTTACAACAATGGTGACTGAGTGGAACTCACTCTTCTAGTATTGAGCACAACAAATGCTAGATGATTGTGTGATGAAGGATGTGGAAATTAGGCTTTGGAATCACTAATTGGGAGCTTTGAGGTTGTGGAAAATCTCACTATAAGTTTGACACTTTGGAGTTGTGAAAAATTGTGGAAAACTAAGTGTGAACCTCTATTTATAAGCTCCTAAAGATTTCTAGCCGTTTGGACAAGATTTGATTGGGTTTTGTGCAAGATACACAAAACAGAAAATCGGGTTCAGAAATCTGTCCAGAAACGGTCGACCGAAAGGTGTATCGGTCGACCGAACCCTTGAGTCTGTTGATGGATCGGTTGACCGAACATAGGTACTGGTCGACCGAATCACTTAAGTTCTATAGGTCAACGGTCGACCGAGCAGGTACCGGTCGACCGAACTACTGGGTTCGGTAGAGAGAAATCTTGATCGGTTGGACAAACTTGTGTCGACCGATAGCAGGGGGTTTTTCACGAATTAAACGGTCGACCGAAAGATGTATTTTGTTCGACCGGTTCTAATGTATATGGGGGTGTATATTGAGAAAAATGTGTATATGACCGTTGTATAATACGACAATTAAAACGGTAATATTTTTACCAGAAATGGCAAACGAAACGGTCGACCGAAGGTCTACCGGTCGACCGAACAGGTCTGGGTAATCGGTTGATAGAAATGTGATCGGTTGAACGGATTGGTCTGGTATAACAAATATTGTGTATAACCGGTCGACCGAAAGGTGAACGGTCGACCGAACTCAGGTAGACTGGCGACCAATGTTTTAGGTGTTTAGGTGATCTAATGGAGTCCAAATTATATGATATTTTGTGTGTGACTCCTACAAGGAACCTAGTGTGTGAGTGCATGCATATTAGCTTATGTTATGCTCAATTCACATAAGTTCCTAATACTCAAAGAAAGGTAAAATTACATGTCTTCAATCCTAGCTTGATTACATGTCTTGACTTGATTTTTCTTCTTTCTTGAGTCTTGATCACCTGTAGATGTTAGCACAATACAACATGTATACTATTATACTACATGTGCTAATCTACATGTCCTAATTAAGATTAGGTTTAATTACATCATCAAAATACGGATTAAGGCCAAAAAGCCAACAATCTCCCCCTTTTTGATGATGGCAACCTATATCTTAAACCAACCTAATACTTGAAACATGTATAAGTTAACTATGCATATACATGCTCCCCCTATGGATGTGCATAGTTTTTCTTGATAATTTCATGTATATTTCAAGTATCCCTAATCTATTACTTCTCCCCCTTTGACATCCATCAAAAACAACAATTAATTATGACTTTAAGCATAGAGTTTGGATGTCTTGTAATGAAGTAGCTCCCCCTAAATTTAGCACTTCATTACTCTTAATAAAAGATATGACAATTAAGCTCCCCCTATCAATAAGGCTAAATGGAAACAATGAGTATGATTCAAGTTAAGTTCATTTAAGTTTCAACTTAAGCCTTATTCTAACATCCATTTAAAATTTGACATTTAGAATCAATGGATGTGATAAATGATTTGCAATGAATAGGGTTAATGATTTGCAATGAATTAAACTCTAAGGATATGACAATTAAGCATATTAACAAGATTAGAGCTATTTTTCAGAAGTTTTAGAGATAGAAATTTTTATACCAAACTTGAATCTTGAATAGCTCCAATCTTGATTTGGTGATGCAACCGGATTCGAATTCGACGCTTTGGCTCACCCGGTCACCACCAATCTCCTCCTCAAGCTCCTACAAGTGTAGATTTTGGTACCCATTTTTGCTTGGGTCCATTAAGTTTAGCTTTTGGTACCCAAATCCAAGTTGATTTTGGTACCTCTACACTTACTTTCTTTTTCATGGCAAAATTATGTTTAACATTAATTTGAATAGGAAAGTTTTTAACATAAAAATTGTTTTTATTGCCATGTGTGAACTTATGCAATTTATTTGACAAATTTTCATTTAAAACACTAAGTTCACTGTTTTTAGTTGCTAGAGATTCATTTAAACAATTTAGATTTTTAATCATAGAATTATGCTTTTCATTCATGTTAAGCATGTGAATCTCTAAATTTGCAACTTTTTCATTCATGCAATTTAAGTCATTTAAAGTTTGCTTGCTTTCAAGATATGATTTATCTAGTTTCTTTAGCAAGTCAATTTTGTCATTTTCAAGCATATGACTTTCAATTGCATTAGATGAGTTAGATTTAACATTTAAGCACTCATTCTTCAAGCATGCATTTTCTAAAGTGAGAGCATCAATTTTAGCAAGCAAATTCGTTTTATCATCTAAGATAGATGCATTTTGACATTTAAGATCATGGATTTGCTCATTTGCTAATTGATTAGTCTTGTGAAGTTCTTTATATTTTTCAAATAATCTTTGAAATGCATTTTGTAGTTCATTAAAATCATGGGCATTATCTTTTGAACTACTACTTGAAGAATAGCTAGAGGATACCTCATCTTCACTTTCTCCATCGGATGAGCTTAATGATGATGAAGATGTTGAGTTAATCTCCATTTTCTTTGCTTGAGCTACATCCTTAGGATTTGCTTCTCCCTTCTTCCCGGTTGGTGAATCTCCTTCACCAAAATTCTTTTCTAATGTTTGCCATATTGAATAAGCACTATCACATGAGCAAACAACATTAAAAAGTTCATCTCCTAATGCACAAAATATGACATTCATAGCCTTAGCATTTAGGGATGCATTTTTCTCATCTTCTAAACTCCATTTACTAATATGATATCTAGGTGATTCATATGGAGTTTGAATCATAAACCATAAGTTAGCATTCATGGATTTAATAAATGAAGACATTTTAAATTTCCATGAGCTAAAGTTATTTCCATCAAAATATGGTGGTTTACATGATTCATTTGGTGTGGATGCATTAAGAGCCATGTTAATTTATCGATTAAGAACAAAATTAACGAACGAGGCTCTGATACCAAATGTAGGTATAGGATCGTGTGGGTTATGGGTCCACTAATCACTATTAAGCCCTACTTAACTACTTGGTTGATCGATCAAAGAAATGCAGCGGAAATTAAAAAACAAATCAAACACAAGTAGAAAGTAATGCAAACCACAAAAAGAAGACGCGTCGGTTTTACAGAGGTTCGGCCGCGCCTACGTCCTCTCTTGCAAGCCCCTCTCGAAACTCCGTTCGAGCCCCTCTTGCGTCTTCACTATGCCTCCCCGTTCCGGGCCGGGAGCAACGCCTTTTACAAGTCTTCAAGCTCGCGAACAACCCTCGCCGAGCTTGGCACCACCTCTCACAACCCGAGAGGATCACTTCGGGCTTTCACCGAAATCTCTACTTCTTTGTCTTGGGCTTTCACCAAGACCCTTGCTCACTTTGTCTTGGGCTTTCACCAAGACCCTTGCTCTCTTTACAACAATGGTGACTGAGTGGAACTCACTCTTCTAGTATTGAGCACAACAAATGCTAGATGATTGTGTGATGAAGGATGTGGAAATTAGGCTTTGGAATCACTAATTGGGAGCTTTGAGGTTGTGGAAAATCTCACTATAAGTTTGACACTTTGGAGTTGTGAAAAATTGTGGAAAACTAAGTGTGAACCTCTATTTATAAGCTCCTAAAGATTTCTAGCCGTTTGGACAAGATTTGATTGGGTTTTGTGCAAGATACACAAAACAGAAAATCGGGTTCAGAAATCTGTCCAGAAACGGTCGACCGAAAGGTGTATCGGTCGACCGAACCCTTGAGTCTGTTGATGGATCGGTTGACCGAACATAGGTACTGGTCGACCGAATCACTTAAGTTCTATAGGTCAACGGTCGACCGAGCAGGTACCGGTCGACCGAACTACTGGGTTCGGTAGAGAGAAATCTTGATCGGTTGGACAAACTTGTGTCGACCGATAGCAGGGGGTTTTTCACGAATTAAACGGTCGACCGAAAGATGTATTTTGTTCGACCGGTTCTAATGTATATGGGGGTGTATATTGAGAAAAATGTGTATATGACCGTTGTATAATACGACAATTAAAACGGTAATATTTTTACCAGAAATGGCAAACGAAACGGTCGACCGAAGGTCTACCGGTCGACCGAACAGGTCTGGGTAATCGGTTGATAGAAATGTGATCGGTTGAACGGATTGGTCTGGTATAACAAATATTGTGTATAACCGGTCGACCGAAAGGTGAACGGTCGACCGAACTCAGGTAGACTGGCGACCAATGTTTTAGGTGTTTAGGTGATCTAATGGAGTCCAAATTATATGATATTTTGTGTGTGACTCCTACAAGGAACCTAGTGTGTGAGTGCATGCATATTAGCTTATGTTATGCTCAATTCACATAAGTTCCTAATACTCAAAGAAAGGTAAAATTACATGTCTTCAATCCTAGCTTGATTACATGTCTTGACTTGATTTTTCTTCTTTCTTGAGTCTTGATCACCTGTAGATGTTAGCACAATACAACATGTATACTATTATACTACATGTGCTAATCTACATGTCCTAATTAAGATTAGGTTTAATTACATCATCAAAATACGGATTAAGGCCAAAAAGCCAACAACGACAACCGCAACCCTTTCTTTTGGTGTTTCTTCGAAGTGCAGTATCCATATCCCGAGACTCCATTTGATTTCGCCGGTTGCATCTCAAATAACAATCCATCCGACTATCTGATCTTGTTTTGTACGAAGACACGACCAAAAAAAACCCAGCTCCGATAGCTACTTGTTTGGCCCATTTACATGCTTCATCGATTGTTTCAAAGATTTGTGTAGTTTGAAATAACTCACTGTAATCCACTCCATCACCACCGAAATCTTCCAACGGAACCTACAAAAATAAAATCGAAATTAAAAAAATCAAAAAAAATTCGGGCGTCTGTATTAAACGCCTCCCCCATGGGAGGGGCGTCTGAGTTAAACGCCCTTCCCAAGGGTGAGGCGTCTGCGTAGGACGCCTGACCCTAGGGAAGGGCGTCTACTACAGACGCCTTACCCAAGGGGAGGACGTCTACATAAGACGCCTCTCCCATTGCGTAGGCGTCTGCGTTAGACGCCTCGGCCAAGGGGAGGACGTCCTACGCAGACGCCCTCACCTTGGGGGAGGCGTCTAATGCAGACGCCCGGCCCAAAATTTGCCCCGCGCCAGACTTACCTCACCGGATGCATCACCTTCGCCAGACATTTTCGTGGTATTTTTACTGATAAATTATGAATATACAAGACCGTATGCCTAATTTATAGACACGGGACGATATGGGTATTAAATATATTGTTAAAGGCACTTTGGTAATTTCAAGGGGCGATTTAAGTAGTTTTGGGGCGACGTTTAGTAGTTCCCAAAAAAAAAAAAGCTGAGAATAAGGCTTTTTTCAGGAAATGGGAATGGTAGATTAGATTTGGGTAACGACTCTCGTTATCGTGCTGACCCAAGCCTAACGTGATAAGGGGTCACGGGCCCGTAGGCCCATTCCCTATCGTGCTGGCCCGCCTGCTCAACGACTATAATACCCGTTGCGAGTAGGATTGTGCATCTGGACCGGACTGGTTGGATTCGGTTCGATTCGGTCTAGGATCGGATTTTTGCCTTAAAAAACAAAAAAAAACAAAAATTGGACCGGACCGGAACCAGATTTTCAGAAATGTCCGGATCGGAACCCGGATCGGGTTTTGCACAGCCCTAATTGGGAGGCTGACCTGCCGGCCCCACCCGACGGCCCGGGTATTGGCTCGACGTGTCAGGCTTGCCCGATTAAACAATTGGGCTAGCTGTTACCCAGGTCTATGGTAGATTAGAAAAAACTTTTACACAACTGATCCATCAAACTCACTCTTTGATGCACGGGAGAAGAAAAAATCGTGCTGACATTTGTCATGTTACGGGTTTTTTTCTTTGTGAAGGGACCCATGAATAAGCAAACCCAAAAAGATTTTGGTAATCTATTTTACTTCTAAAAATATTTTATAAAAATCATCAAAAAAATTATCTTTTCAAGATCTATGCATAGACATCCATATTGCTATATAACATTTGTAATTTAAAAATTCTACGTGGTTTGATGGTTAATTCAAATGGAAAACCACGTGGTTTGAAACAAATATATTCCTAACTTTTACTTTTCAATAGTTTTATTCTCAACTTTAACTTTTCAAGAAATTTTATATACTTTTTAGTTTGCTTTTTGGCTTTAATCTATGTTTTGATGATTTAATCAACATAATCTTAATTGTAATCAATGTAGAATAGCACACATATTGCATAACATATATATTGCATTGTGCTAATCTCAATGAAGAAAGAAAATAAAGTCAAGACATGTAATAAAGTTCATTTGAAGACATGTTATCTTGATTTATTTTGAGTCTTAGGAACTATGTGTAATTGAGCATACTTGAGTTAAAAACCACTCACATATACACTAGGTTCCTTATAGAAGTCACACACAAAATCTCACATCTTTTGGACTTCAATAGATCACCCAAACCTAGACCGGAATTCACTAATTAAGTATGCCAGAGTCTATTCGGTCGACTATCTGTTTCCTTTAACTTAGAGTGAATTTTACTACCTGATCGGTCGACCGTTCCGACCTTTTTCAGTCGACTGTGTAACAACATTTTCTAACCGTTAGGCTTGTCGTATTATACCAACGGTCGTATTCTAATTATTCACCCATACCCCCAAAATACAATTGCCTATTAGTCGACCGTGATCCTGTTTCGGTCGACCGAACATTATTGTCTCCACAAACCCAAACTGCTTGGTAGATTCTGGTCGATCGTGGACCTTGTATCGGTCAACCGAATTTGATCATTTTTGTCAACCCCGTAGAGTATGCTAGTTTACGGTCGACCAAACATATCTCGGTGTTCGAATGTTAACTTAAGTGTACCTAAGTTATAGCTTGTTTCGTTCGACGTTTCCCTTATTGATCGACCGAATGTTGTTCAAAATTGCCAATCGGTCGACCGTTCTACCCGTTTTGGTCGACCAAACTTGTTCTGAATTGGGTCCTGCAGGTTTCTATTTTGTGCATCTCACTCAAACCTTACCCAACTTAACCCCAACGGCTATAACACCTTAGGAGCTTATAAATAGGTGTTCTTATGACACAATTAGACAACTCTTCCAATTCCTATTGTCATATACACTTAAGAGAAAACTCCAAGTCTCCCATTCCCTAAAATCCTACTCTCCAAGTTTACACTTCTACATCTTAGATCAATTTCATATCATAAGCAGTGTGCTCAAGTTAGAGAGTGAGTGATCCATTCAACCCACTATTGTAAAGAAGCAAGGACTTCGGAGAAAGCCCGAAGTGTCCCTCTCAGATTGCGAGAGGAAGAAATCAAGCAAGCGAGGGTGTTCGCGGTGCTTGTGGTGTAAATGTTTAATCTCGGCCCTGAACAATGTTGATAGTGAAGACGCGAGTGGAGCTCGAGGGAGTTCGAGCGGAGCTTGCAAGAGATGAAGTAGGCGGGAGGCCGAACCTCTATAAAAATCCGGTGCCTTCTTTGTAGTTTGCTGGATTTACTTTGCTTGCTTGTTTAAGTTTTAATTCCACTGCATCTTTGATTGTTAAGCAAGTAGAGTTTGTTTAGGGTTAAAAGTGATTAAACTAAGTCGCATTCACGATCCTACAGTAATGTTTAATTATACGTGATCGTTATTGTAATCCTGGTAAGTTTAGTTTATCAAATTACTATTATCACATTTCAGTAAATAAATTAATTGTTTTATGAATGTTTGTCCAACAATAATTTCGAAACAAAATTAATACTGAAACAAACTTTAATAGTGAAGTTTATTAATGATTAAAATTAATATATAAATGTCAAATGATAATATATATATTTATTTGTAAAAACTGAGAAATGAGTTGGAGGTTAGAGAAAATTTGATTTGACATCAAGATATTTTTATAAAATGTTGTAATTGAGAAGATGAAAGTGAATCAAATTGTGGTTAAATATTATGAAGTGAAATAGATGACCAAGCAGAAAGAGAAAATTGTGACAACCAGTAGCGGATCCAGGAAAGAAACTATGGGTAGGCACAATAAAATACATTCTTTGTAAAACAAGTATAACATTCGGGATATATCATTCTTTAAAACAAAATGATACTTTTCACTCCTTAGTTGTGGTAATTTCCCTCAACGAGTTTTTGTGAAAGTTTTGTGGAGCGGTAGAGGTAGGTGTTTGATTTTTCTCGCCAATCAAGTATCTTATGTTGCTCAATTTGGAAAAATCTAATAGAAAATTAAGGTACAATATCTTCTGTTATTAAGAATAGAAAATGTCAAGTAAGAAATAGACTTAGATTTAGAGATAAATGAATGTAGTGCCTAGTAACCTTTTGTTTAAAAATTAAGTTTAATAAATACCAGAAATTATAATATATGAGTATATTATTTAGTAATAATATATGAGTATGTTATTTTTTTTCAAACGGACGTAGGACACCAAATATACTACTTAAAGGAAAAACTAAATCCATGTGTGGGCACGTGCTTACACGTGCCCACCCTTGAATCCGTCGCTAGTGACAACATTTATATAAACTCTCTTCTCTCACTCTCTTCACCCAATCCAAACTCAAATCCGAAACCATATCCAAATTTGGATTGGATTTCCGGTTGTAAGATCTTTTTGTTACCTTGAGCAAAAAAAAGTAGAGAGGGAAAGAGAGATAATAGAAAAGAAAAATAAATAATATTTATAAAATTATTTAGGGAAGATTTCATACAATTTACGGATGTAAATTGGATATAATTTGCTTGTTTGGGTTTGGATGAAAATTTCGTATTATTTTATTATAAAGATAACAGATTTGTAACGAAAGTGGGACCCATAGCATTTGCACCAAAATAAATCTTGTGATTTGCAAGTGTACCACTCTAAATTCCAACTTTGGATGCGCAAAGATGCAATATAACTACTATCGAATTGCACCCAAGCAAAAAACCCTATTCTAAATGCACAAATCATGTAGTTAAACAACAAAAATTGTTGGGATTTGATGATTGGTTTTGTCTATCTCAAAGTAAAAGATCTCCCAAATGAGTAAATCCGTTAGCAGCGCACATTGTTATTAACGTTATACTATTATATATAATCGCTTGTTCTCATGATTATTAGTGTGAACGTTATCGTAGTCAATTACCCATCATGATCAGATACATTATCATCTCCTTCATCCTTCGTATATGAAAAACATCTCTTTCAATTTTTGTACTTTGCAGCTCTTGAACTTATAATTCTTAAATAAATTTACAACTATAAATTGGAAGAGTTTAGATTGGTCAGGTGTTTAAGTATAGATATACAAAAATAAACGAGCAATGTCTTTGGTTGGGATGTTCATCGACAACTACTGCTTCTAGGTTTAATTATTGGTCTGGAGTTTGTACGTCAAGACACCGCTCCTTCTAAAGTTAAAAATTGTATTTATTTGGCAATGAATTCTAATTAGACTTCATATTTATGGTGTCGAACAATTAATTTCTGCAACTAAAAATGTTCATGCTATATGTACATTTGGACTTGTTTGAATATTGATATCAATTTTTATGCGCATGATCTTATTTTCCACAATGATGAATTTTAAAAAAAATCACTCAGCTTCATGCTTGTCTCCATTGAGATGTCTATTTCTTGGTGATGTGAGTTTATGAAGAGAGAGAAAAATATTGATAAATTCTAATCATGAATCCATGTGCAAATAATTGAAAAGTTGCACAATTGGATGAAACTAATTAATGAAGTGGTTGTATACTTGTATTCAATGACCATTTACATCAAACCAACAAAGATGAGTGGTTGATGGATTTGTTACATATATAGTATTTTGTGTATATCCAAAATGTACACGAAATTATATGGGACATACAGGTTAGGATGATATGTCTAGTACGTATAAACCAACGTGGACACCCTAAAGAAAACAATACATAGTGTAGACACGCACCTTAAAGAAAACAATATATAAGTTTATTAACATAAAAATCTAAAGGTGGACACTTGCCTACGCGTGCCCACACCTGCTGGTTGTATTCAACGACCATCTACATCAAACCAACAAAGTTGAGTGGTTGATGGATTGGTTATATATATATATATATATATATATATATTATGTATATGACTGCATTTGCCGAGGAATGGTATTCATACACGTAACGAGGAAGATTTAATTACTAAGGTAAGAAACACCAATAATAATAATGCATAGGATTTGTTTGATGTGGACATGTGGTATCTAGTGTTAATTCAAACTTGGTATGTATCCACCAATAGATTAATCAAGCAGAGGCTTGGGGATTGAAGTGAATTAAGTAGTCAACCGATTGCTTTTTTTTGTGATTTGAAAACTGCGCATTTTCTTTACTTTTTTTTATCCACAAGTTGAATTACTCTCTAATTTCAATTACTATTATTCGTCCAATCGTGTTCAATAAAATCAACCGTGTTTTCAGGATTCTCTTGGTCTATCGATCATATTTCTTTGTTATCTGATAAATTTAAAATCTTTTGGTTAGTTGAACCAGGAGAATTTGTTGATTTGGTTTCATTTTCAAAACGGTTGTTCCAACTTGCAGATTTCTCAAGCATACATGGAATATATAATTGGACGTTGATTTCAAAGATTTCTTCGAAAATAGTCAAAATACACAAAGACTGTACAATGAAGTCCGGTAAACAGCACAAATCATTATTGCAAGCAGAAGCTTCCTTCCAAGAAACAGATTCCAATCCGATTCAATCCCAATCAAGTAGAGATCGTTTCTTAGGTTTAGATACACAGAAAAAAAAACCAACTTAAGCAAAAGTTTTATTCCTATATTTGTGTATACCAACTAAAATAAAGTTTCCACTTCCCATTGAGTATATGCCACAAAATGTAGTGAAATTGGAACTAAAACCTAGAAAATATGAGTCAACCTTATGCAACAAGAGAGTATATATTGGGTTGTGGACGGATTTGAAAAGGCCGAATAGTAGTGTATGAATGTAAAATATAAATAAAGTGGAAATTGTTGTGCAAAATCAACTTTTTGAAGGGTTAAGAAAAATGTTTAGTGGACAAGAGCGTCACAGATGTCCGTAAAAAGGACAAACCTGATGTTTAAAAAAGATTGACCGTAAGTGTAAAAGTACCCTCAGAAGTGATGGAATACTCAGTGTTTAAAAAGGACGTCCGTAAGTATAAAAAGGACAGACAGAGTATTTAAAAAGGTAACACGTCTGTGACGCCTACGTCCGCCTATAACGGTTCTAAAAAAAAGGGTATGTAAGCAACAAATCTCACGAATCATGTAGTCAAAGGTCTCTCGAATTCTGACATGTCACGATATGATGACACGATTTAGACACGACATTACGTGAATTTTTTTGTGTGGTTGAAATATTTTACAATGATGATTTGTGAAGATATAAACATAAAATAATTGATACATGATTTGATATGAACACGATATGTTTTTTTATACGATACGAATAAAATCTTTTATTAAGTAATCAATTTTTTTAACTTCATAATGATCAATTATTATATTATTTAAATGAAAAATATCAATATAACATATCATTTAATTATTTTCAATCAAAACATTATGAATTTTCTTCACGGTGTGCTAAACAAAAGGTTTAGATATGCGGGATGCGGATGCGATGCGGCGAGGCGAGGCACCGCATCCGACATATGCGGTATGCGGATGCGATGCGGGTGCATATACGCTTTGCGATTTAATAATTAGATAATATAATATAGATATATTAATTATAAATTATATACATGTCACTCAAAAATTAGGTAATATTTTGAATAATTTCTAAAATCAATAAGCTAATATTAAACAAATCATAGTAAAAAACCCAAAAAGTAAGTATTCTGAAATGCAGCCGTAGTGACCCCACATATGTGGATGCATCGGGGAGATGTGATGCGTCCCCCCCCCCCCCCCCCCCCCCCCCACCCGCATCGTGCCTGCATCTGCAAATGCGGCTGCATCGAGGAGATGCGATGCGTCTTTCCCCCGTATCGTGCCCGCATCCACATATGTGGCCGCATCGGGTTGCATTTCAGAACAGATGCTAAACGCGAAATCCTGATACAACTACATAATTATATGACATGATAGTACGTAAACACGACTCAATTGACATGAATATTAGTTTTGCAAGTCCATACCGTTGACCTACCAAACCAATTATCCGTTGTCCCAAAGTTTGAAAATGAGATTTTAGTTGGAAGTAGATTGTCGGAGAAGTCCACAAAATTGGGCTTTTCCACACGCTTTGACTCGGATACAAGATGTTTATCTTAAAAAAAGACAGTTTATGAATGCATTGCTTCTTTACGAAATATGGAGTCTGTGGGATGTTATCTATAGGATTATGAAATATTTAAAGGTATTAGTCATAATTTAAGTTTTTCACAGAATAGTATGTGGACTAGGTTCGACTCATCCATTTAAGAGTAGAGAAGAATTTTCTTTTATCAATCAGTCAGATCCGCTAACCTTAAATCCTAACTAGGTTTAAACTTTTAAGTCCTTAAATAATTGAACCTATAAGTTGAATCATGAGTGTGACATAGAGATTTTTCTAAATATAAAAGTCGAAATATATTTAAACCCTCCAAATAAGATGGATATTTTGCATTTTACCCCTACATGTGCTCAAATGTGGTTTTATTCGAGTCTAACAAGTTTTTGTTCGAACTGACCTATTGTCCGTAAAAATTTAACTCAATTTGACATGATTTGTTCGATTTATCAGTTCCCACGATTCGACTCTTTTACCTACATTCACGTGGTTTTTGACATATATAACGATTGCTCTTCAAATTCGGCCATGATTTGCAAAAAACCCAACCCAAACTGACCTAACTCGTTTTGTTAAGTATCTTAATGACACTCGCTTTTACCATTAACATTTGGGTATCTTGTGAAATCACTTAAAAGTAAGTGGATACACACATATATATTTTCACAGTTAGATTTTTGACATTTGGTCTAGCTTTGGTATTCGGTCGGTATTTTGAATTTACATAAGAATTAATAAGCTAACCAAACGACCTAGACTAATTTTTCAACAGTCGTTGAATTTTAGTTAAATCATAACCACATCTTAAAATAACTTTTGCCGAATTGAAAATGTACACCACCTTTTGAAATGCCCAAAAGCTAGTATCAAAACAGCCCTAAGAGTGATTGGTTTCAAGAAAACGAGGGAAAATCTAAAAGTTTAGTTCATGGGTACTCTAGTTCTCAAAACTCAAATTCTAATGATCGACACAAAATTGTACTTTTAATAAAATTAGAAAATAATTTATTTTTTTGGTTACTATTAGAGAAAACATTTTTACGTAGAAACTATTGCCAACTAGACTTCCCTTTGTTTTTTAGTGGAAGTTGATGAATACATCTCTAATATAAATTAATGAAGTCTTTGAACTCGTGTAATTTCAGTTGAAGTTTCATTGCAAACCAATCACCCAAAACTTATCGCAAAAGTCCAATTCTCATCACTTCCTTAAGTTTTACTACAAACCAATCACATTGTAAGTAGTCATGTCAATAGTGTCGTGTTTATGTACTCTTGTGTCAGATAATTCTGTAATCATGTTAGAATTTTGTGTTATCGTTTTAAGCATAATTTAAGAAAGATCAATCATACTGAGATTAAAAATAGTTAAGTGAGATACGATTTTGATATTTTGTTTCTAAATAATATCTTAATTAACCATTATCAAATAGAAAATAATTGATTACCTATCAAATATATTATTAGTGTAAAAGATCAACTTATTATTTTCGGTGTCAAATAATATATCAATTATTTTATGTTTGCATATTTACAGATCCATATTTTATGTTTGCATATATTATCGTACAATGTACTCATGTTATTGTGTCTACTGTGTCACGTCAGAAATTAACATTCCTATTTTAATCGGATTTCTATTGGATTCCTCCTATTTAACTCCAATCACAACCATTCTCTGACCTTTCTCTCTTTCCCACCTCTAAACAGAAGATCAAAAGAAAGTTAAGAAACCCCCAAACGCTAACCCTAATGGGCCCGACCTCGCCGGCGACGACCGGACGACCCCCTCTCCTGCTCACCTCCGGCGCAAGTGGGCGCGTCCGGTCCCTCCTCTCTCCACCGTCCCTCCTCCGACTCGTCCACTTCCTCCACTCCCTCCTCCTCCAGGTCCTCCTCTTCGTCCGCATACGAGGGAAGCCACCCTCGTCCCCGAGACGGCGGCGGGGGAGGCGGGACGAGGAGGATGCGGCGAGGAGGAGGCTGATCGCGGAGGGAGTGGGGATGGGGGAGGGTGGGGAGACGTGGGTCGGGGTTGGGAGAAGGGGGAATGAGATCTTCTGTCGGAAGTGGAGGGCGAGTGGGGAGGGTTTGAGGTGAGAGTTTTGGTTTTGATTGTTTTTTGGTTAAATTTTTGTTGTAATTGTTTGTGACAACTTGTGAGGATTGGTTTTCAAAATTTTTGTTGGAAATATTGTGTTTTGGTTCGAGAACGTGAATTCGTGCATGCAATTCTTTGGATTAAAACGTGGTTAAAAATTCTTTGTTTTCGCTAGTATAGAAAGAGTACATAGAGTTTAACATGGTCAACTACAAATGTGAAGATTTGATTGAGGTTGATTAGTTGCTTGCTGGGATATATCTTCGTAATGAAATCTTTAGAAAAAATGAAAAATACATAGAGTAGAATATGGGTACTGGTTGGCAACATTGTTATCATTATCAAATGTTGTGGAATCCATGGAGGGGGTTTGAGGTGTGCCGTTTGGGTTGAAGTTTCAGGTTAAATTTTTGTTATGATTGTTGCTGTTATTGTTTTTGAGTGTGTTTGCAACACCTTATAAGGGCTGGTTACTTGAAATTTGTCGGACAAGATCTTGTTTGGGTTCCACGGATATGAATTTGTTCATGTGAATTCTGGGATTGCAATAGAGATACGAAAATCTTTTATTTATCTATTTTTGTGTATTTAGTGTCCACTATAGATAGAGGAATACCGAATGCACGGAGTTAAACATGGTAAAGTAAAAGTTCAAACATTGTGTCTTGGGAAGCGAATCATAGGTTCATTTCTAAGAATTCCGATAAGGGAAAAACTATGGTATAGCAATTTCTGTATATAATGAATCTATTCTACGGATAGAAGATTACATTGGGTTAAACAAAGTTACCATTACGAAATGTTGTTACCAAAACAAATGGGAAGTTAATTTTTTGAGATTTTTAAAATTTTAATCTTGGCTTCATTTCCTTCTTGACTTGGGAATCAAATTTTGACTTTCAAAGCTTTGGAAATAGACTTTTCATTTTGCTTGATTTTGAGAATCTTATATTTGAAATGTGACACTGAACAAACTCATAGTCAAACAAAGAATTGAGATTTTTTTGTTGAAAATTGGTCGTTCACATATTTCTTGAAAAGCTAATCATAGTTCTTTTTCCACCCAAACTATATATTTCTCCACTATTGACGGTCTCTGTCTCCTTGAAAAGTAGAATTTTTCTGCTCCTGGATTCCTTTGGACTGCTTTTGGGTTGATCCACCTATAGGTCACCCGGTTATACCTACTTGTAGGCCAATTAACTTCGTTCTGAAACACTCATTATGTATAGAATTGGAATTAAAGCACATGCAGTCAGTTTTAAGAATCTCCACCTATTCAAACACGTATTAATACAAAGTGGATAACTACAGGAAGTAACTTTTCTAGGAGGACGTGTCCTGTTTTATGTTTACATACATATGTGATGCTTAGTATAGTTTCTTTTAGTTTGTTGCACTATGCAGTGTTATGGTCGTAAAGCCTAATATATTTTTTATCTTGTGTACGCTTCAGGGGCATATTAGTCATCATTCATGGCCTCAATGAGCACAGGTGATTTTCGTTTTTCCCTAGACTAGATTCTAGCTTCAAGATAAAAACATTCCCATTCTGTCTATCACTGTTTTCTATTGGTTGGCGCATTCATATTGATTATTGCCACTTATATGTTTTGGTATTTTCATTTCTCAGTGGAAGATATGCTTATTTTGCTAACCAACTGATTTCTTCAAACTTCGGGGTTTATGCCATGGATTGGATTGGTATGTACAAGTTTCTTGTTTCTCCCAAGTTATTATTGTTACTTATTTGATCCTGTTCGCATGAAGAGCAATTTTTTATTTGATTGCTTGGAATAACATGCACGTACAAACTGATTGATTTAGGATGGAACCTATTGACCTTGCATTTTGGTATATTATATGTTGATTATCAAAAACTGTGTGAATCACATGTTCAACTTGTAAAGTCGGAGACTTGTAAATAATGCAGCTTAGGTTATGAACTCCATCAGTCCATGTCAACTGTCAGTGTCAAGTGTTTGAAGCAGTTTGGGTGCAAGTGATTAGCAGATTATTAGACTAGTAGTTTGTTAATGACAATAATAAGAATCAACTATTACTATATCTATCAGCTGATATTAGTTAAGGGATTGGCTGTGAGTTTGTGACCTCATAGACACCTATTTGGGATATTACCAGATTTATCATTTGATATTATTCAAGGGATCGTCTGTGAGTATGTGATCTCTAACACAGACACCACCTTTCGAAATAAATATTGTTCACCATGTATGTATTTGTCTAAAATCTTATGTGTAAGCAGCCAAATGAATTTTTTTTGTTATCGATTAATAGGACATCACGTACCAATCCAAACAAAAAAAGAAATACAGGACATCATGTCCCCAAACCATGATTCTTGATGAGCTTCCTTTTAGCCTAACCCCAACTAGTTTGGGACTAAAGTCTTTTTGTTGTTATTTGTATTGATCAACAGGTCATGGTGGAAGTGACGGATTACATGGATACGTACCTTCACTTGACCTTGTTGTTGCTGATACAGTATGCACTCTTTGCCTTCTGATTTCCCTTTCGTTGATCTACAAATTTACTTTTCCTACTTCCCAGCTGCTTTTATATTGGTTGAATTGTGGTCTCAACTTTAAAATGGTATTTCCTTTTGTCTGAGTTTATCTTTTTACATTCTGTGAAGGGAATATTTCTTGAGAAGATCAAGTTAGAAAATCCTGAAGTTCCGATTTTCCTTTTGGGTCACTCAACTGGTGGAGCTGTAGTTTTGAAGGTACACCCTATTTATTTCGACCATCTTGATCAAAATGACTTGGCTAAGTCATTCCTTGGTTAATGTGTTAATTATTCTCAGGCAGCTTCATATCCTCACATTAGAGTCATGCTTGAAGGAATTATACTGACTTCTCCAGCATTGCGTGTGAAACCTGCTCATCCTATAGTTGGGGTATGTTTTTCATTTGCAATTTGCAAATGTCATCTGAACCTTCATAAAGTCTAAATCTTTCTAGTAAATTACTTTTTTGTTTTATTTTGAATCTCAAGTCAACAAGTTATGCACAAACTGCTTTATGGTTACAAAATTAGTTCATTTTTCAAACAAAATAACGTTGCCAGATCGTCTGTATGAAATATGTTAAAAAAGAAAAGAAATAGGAATCACAATTTCCAGAATCAGATAATTTTATGGAACCATGTATAGAACAAGCATGGGGAAAAATGTACCAACATGGGTTCTCAATTGTAAATATTGAAGGAAAACATTGTTCTGGACTCTTGAGTTGGTTTTCCACGTCTCTTTTGTTTTCATTAATTCCGTTGGTTCTCTTTTGTTATATTTTCAAATTTATGATTTGATGGATCATAGAACTCCTTGTAGGTTGTGGCTCCTGTAGTCTCAGTTGTCCTTCCTAAGTTTCAATTCAAGGGTGCAAACAGAAGAGGTATTCCAGTATCAAGAGATCCAGCCGCCATGTTGGCCAAGTATTCCGACCCTCTAGTTTACACTGGTCCGATAAGAGTTCGGACAGGTTACGAAATCCTACGAATTTCATCGTACTTGATGCAGAACCTCAGATCGGTCACAGTTCCCTTCTTTGTTCTGCATGGAACTGCTGATAAGGTCACTGATCCATTGGCTTCCCAGCAACTGTACAACGAAGCGTCCTCTGAGTACAAGGACATAAAACTCTATGATGGTTTCTTGCATGATCTTCTCTTTGAGCCAGAACGTGACGATGTTTGTGCAGATATAGTTGGCTGGATGGAACAAAAGCTGCGAAACCATTCTGCGGAATAATCTCGAACTTATTATTTGCTAACGGCAAAATGTTCGAAGTTGATTGAAGTTTTCAACTCGACAGAAGCTGATTTGAAGCAGTGATACATACTTGATTGCTGGTTGTATTTAGAAGAGTGATTTTTCCATTGTATTTCTACTATAATCTAATTTGTGTTCACATATCAAGAGGCTTTCGATGAAAACCTCAGTTCTTCCATATATAGTTTGTATATTTGATCAATTTGATGGATGCGGGTGAAAGTAACCGCAAAATTTAAAGAAAATGTAAGGTTTCAGATTGTTTATGTGGATATTGTATTTTTGTACACAAAATTAAAAGATGTTTGCGACCCAAGTTATTCGAGGTCATTCATCATGCACTTGTTTGATCAGGGTACATGCTTTGTTTCGACAAATTAGGATGCATAACCGTTTAATCTTGGCTTGTGATCTAAATAATGCAACAACAAAAAAAACGTTTAACGTGAAGGTTCTGTATCCACCGGTCACAGGTTGTTACTAGATTGTCTCTCACCCCCTAGTTGATACTTAATGGTGATGGAAAAACCATTTGACTGTCGGATGTTAAAGAAAGACAATGGGCGTTGAGCCCTTTACATGTCGTTTGGATGTTCATTCATTTAGAGATGGAACTATATGGGGACTACGGGATCATGTCGTTAGAACGTGCATTTTCAACTTTGCAGGTTGTTGAAACAAAACTTCGCAACAGACTGGATGATGAATTTCTTATGAATTCTATGGTGGTCTAAATTTTTGATGAAAATTGTAAAAAAAATAGATTTGATCATAATAGATTTTGTAATATAAAGGAACGTTGGTCTCAATTTTAGTTTTAATGTATTTCATTTCGTTTTTTTTCTTTTTGACATGCTCACTTATGTATATTTTAATACTTATTCATATGAAATATTTAACATAAGTTTGACTCCCCCCAACACTCAAATCCTAACTCCATCTCTGTTGTCATTGATTTCAAATAACTAGTGGACCACCATGATTTAAGCATTAACTGTACCGTGACTATATATTTATCAGATTTAGAGACTTCTGTGTTTTCACTTTAGCATCGGAAATTTTCATTGTCGAATTCATCCTATCTTAGGAAATTACTGGCATATATGTATTTGTTGTTATGATTAATTATCATTTCAAAATTAAGAACAATTCAAACACTTAATGTGAGATCCTAATCTCTAATCAGTGGCCTAATTGTGTTTAGGTGGCTAATGGGGGTTAGTGTTGGTTTGAAGTGGAGTGAAATGATTGGTGGAGGAGTTGTGAGGTGTATATAAGGTTTGAGCTCCCTCCCTCTCTTCTCACTCGTTTCTCTCTCTCCCGCTCGTTCTCTCTCTCAAATTCTTCCCCTCTCAGACATCTGAAGCTCCAGAGAGGTATGGAATCGGCGAAGCAAGGAGAAGCTCAGACGATTGTCGGAGTTGAGGTGATCGGGTTCGAGGAGTTTGCCGAAGAAGAAGAGCTTTTTCGAGGAAACGTTCGCCGTGGTTTTTCAAAGGCTTCTACAAGCCTTAAAGGTATGTCAAGCTTTGCTTTTATGCTCACCTTAGATAGTGTGAGTGCTAGAGTGGTCGACGGTAGGCCAAAAGGCTCGTCGAAGGTAGTGTGCAACAGAATTCTGCACTGTAACGGTCAATCGGTGGTTACTTCGGTCGACCGGTCGTAGTGTAATATGGGCATTTATATCTCGCACCGGTCGAACGATACCCTAAGGTGGTCGACCGGTTATGCAATTTGAACGAGAAGATGAAGGCCCTGAGAGTTTTTGGTCGACCGGGACCTTTTGTCGTTCGACCGAAAGCACTGCTTTAAGTCGGTTGGGGGTGCAAACCTCAAAACGGTCGACCACCCTGAGACCTCGTTCGACCGATGACTTAAGATAACTTAAAGTTTGTTCGACCTTTGTTTGCTTTGGTTGACCGGTGTAGTTTGATTCGATGTCGAGTTTTACTGGAAGTTTTCGGTTAACCGTTTTTCTTGTTTGTTCGACCGATTGTGCACTTTGAGCGAGGGGAGGAAATTACTGGGAGTTTTCAGTCTAACAGGTCCCTTTTGCCGTTCGACCGATTGATAGGTTTTTCGGTTGGGTCAATCCTTTGTGTGGGGATTCGGTCGTCCGTGCTTGTGGTTTTGTTCGACTGTTTCTACTTTGTTTGTGGTTTTGAGTTTTTATTTTGATCTGCTTTGAGGGCAACGAGTCCTCGGCCTTTTGGGGGCAACGATACAGACATTTCCAACCTGATAGTGATCAGTGGTTGTGGCTCTACGGAGCATGTGCCTTGTGTGCACATGTATTTTGTTGGCCGATGATTTTCTGGCAGTGCCTTGTGTGCAAGTGTGATTTGTTGGCTGATGATTTCCTGGCAGGTGCCTTGTGTGCACGTGTGATTGTGGGGTTCTGGCGAGAGGACCCTTGAGACTCGTGTTGGTTGTGTCAACTGTGGTTGGGAGAGAGGTCTCGAGAACCCAGTTGGACGGTAACAGTTGTGATATATCTCATTTTCATATCATGTCATGTATTTGTTTAATTCATGCATTTAGGGTTTGACATATAGGATTTTCTTATCGGAAACTCAGGCATAGTTTTATTTTTGCATTTCAGGACGTGAGCGTCGTTAGGAGGTGGTGACTATGGATGAGCGCACCCAGACTAGATCCCGTCTTCTTGAGTTTTGAGGTTGATATAATTACACTTGTATATGTTGTATATCTTTTGTGATGCACTCATACTTTTGATTCCTTGTACTATACGGTGTACCACTCGATATATATATATATATATATATATATTTCGTAGCGTCCCTGTGATTTAATCTATTGATATATCTATCTTTTAAAGTTTTAAATTTTCCACTATTTCGGGACATTACACTTAAAGTTTGGAGTTACCAACCTGCCACCGGTGTCGGTTGAGATAAGTTGGTTACCCAAAACTATTATAAGTATTTTTTGTCGGTTTGATAACCCACTGAATCCTAGGTAATGCAAAGAGATCTTTAAAAATGAATGATGATGTCAGTCGATTGGATGCAAGGGATTCCAGCTTATCTACAACTAAGGAGTTGCTACAGTGTTGGAGCACATCCAAACACTTTTGAGAGTCCTATAATTTGAGCTCAGCATGCATCCCGATGTAATTTTTTGTATTGATGGGATCTCCAGCTCCAAAGCTGGTTTCCTGGTGTTTGGACCATTTGGTCTATGTTTTTCTTTTCCACCTTCACAAATAATATTTGATTGAAGGGTACTTTGGGAATTTCGTTTGACAAGACATCTGGGGATCCACCGAGCTTTTCGCCATCCAATCAGTTTCGATTTTTACTAGGAAGAAACAACTTCTGGGATCACTCATCTAAAAGTCGACTTCCTACAAGAATTCATCATTCATACGAACTTTGAAATAAATTATTAGTATCATTAAAAAGATAAACTATTTGTCAATCCTCGGTGATACGGATGATGATAGGCAACAGTGTAATTTTATTATTACTTTACTACCCATCCAATTTCAAATCTTAAACATTCCAAACATGCGACTAAAACTGCAAATGTGTAAAAATCAAGAAGTACATACGTTGTTGCTTGTCACAATAATAAACGTACAATGTTATATCACGCTGGTATTAGGATAATTTAGTTTGATGCGACATGTTATGCTCAAGTAGCTTGCTCATCTAGGACAAAGTCCGTCTTACTTTGCTTCTTAATTAGTTAGGTTGGGGATTCAAATTTTTGATGTAGTTGTAGTTTCGTAGCTAATGTTACCACCCCTAATGGAAATCACATTAGAAATGTTCTCAGATTGAGTCTCAACTGTGGGTGAAGTCGTCACACTTCCTTTGCTTAAATTAGAACTTGATTTAGCAATTTTTTTCTAAAAAGTGTGAATGTAAATAAAAAACATCTTCAAGATAACGCCTTGTATATTAAAAAAATGTTAGTTTTACTATAGAAAATCAAAACCGTGGCATAGTTTTGAACTTTTGATTATAAATTTGTAGTGTTATATTATCAACCATGTAACGAAATCATAAAACCTTAACAGAGGTCTCATCGTAGTCATTCATGATCTAAGAGATTTTATATCGTCGAATTAAACATCGGCGACACTCGTACAACCGACAGGATTTGTCCCTCATCCTTAACCAACTCTCAAAGTTAAAAATCAAAGTTTTGAATTCAAACTTTTCATGTAAATTCCAAAAAAAAAGTGACAATTTTTTGGAAAATAGATTTTGCAATTAGTTGGAGTTTCTGTGACAACAACAATATGGACTTTTCCACAACCCATAGCATGAAGAAGACCAAAAGCCGACCCACTTCTCCCATGTTAAATCAACCATACTTCCAAAAAAATAAAGAGGGAAGCAATTAAAGAAGGCTTTATGGTGGTGGTTTGCAATAGTTTATACGATTGTAAGTTGTAACATGGGGACACATCCACACCTCTACAAGGAAATTACAAGGGCAAAGTTCATGTTGTGTCAAGATATCATATTAGGAAGTACAAAAGAAAGTCTAAAGTCATCAGACATAATGGCCTAACCACTACAGAAAAAATAGATATATGCTGGTAACATGATGGTGAGAAAGGCACGATTGAGGAGAACAAAAAAATCGATCTAATTAGCGTTTAGTACATCATTCAGAATAAAATGGATTTTTTTTACTCTTGAACTTCAATTCTGTGTAACATTAGGATTGAATTTTATCAAACTGTTAAATAGTCTACATTGCTTAACACAAGATGTATACAACACTTTATAATAAAGTTGAATTCACTACTTTTAACACAAAATGCTTAAGTTTTGCAGGTGGTAGACCAACTAACTTTGACACAAACAAGCTAAATTTAAGCTCAAATAGGATTATTAACAAGCCATATATGTCAAAATTAACGTACGTCATATAGTAGGACAATCACGTTAATTAGTAATAGGAAAATGATTTTTGACCGCTCTCTGGAACGCCTTTCGCAGACGCTGCTGACTTGGACAATTCCAGCTCAGCAGAATACAAAACGTTTTTTGGTTTGTGGTTTCTGTTTGCTTTCCGACGGGGGACACACACATTTAATGTTTCTCACTAAATTCTTCTCAAATCAGACCTTTCATCCCTTTTGGCGCTTCATCCTTCATACGTTCCATCTTCCCGTAGCCCTCTCTCCTACGAAGATGCACAGAATGTCGACCTTTCATATTCCTCACCATTTCATCCCTTTCTTTTTCGTTTGGAGGTTATTTTTCATTCAAATGGAGATTGTAAACATGTCTACCCAAGAAGACATCCCGTTAAACGTTACTGAGGAGAAGATGTATTTTCGTTCTTTCGAAGAAGCAAAAACCTTTTACAACGACTATGTCGATGCTTGTGGTTTTGGTGTTAAGCTAAGACATACTCATTACGAAGGTGGTGTTGTTACCCGGACTACACTAACTTGTTCCAAGGAGGGCAAGGCACAAACATGCCAAGGAAAAGGAATATTGAAGCCACGTTTATCCAGTAGAGTCAAGTGCACGGCTCGCATCAGGGTTTCTGGAAACCCAACAAGGGGTTACCAGATTAACTTTGTTGAACTCAAGCATAACCATGAAATGCTTCACGAGGACCAGATGCGTTTTCTAAGACAAACGATTTGTACCTGAGGTCGCGATTGCACGAATAACATGCAATGATGGTTCCGGGATCTCGGCTGCTAAGACCATGCAATTGGTTGTTGTCGAGGTTGGGGGCATGACAAACTGACTTTCAACGATAGGAACTTAAGGTTTGTGTTTTTTCTGACGTTATTGTATTTCAAGACATCTCCGTCCTTAATATATTTTTCTTGCATAGGAATGTTATAGTCGAGGTCAAGATTTGAAAATGGTACTCGACGATGCACAAGCTCTTCAGAACTATTTCATTAAGATTAGGAGATTAATTCAATATTTTTCTATGTCATGGACATGGATGGCGAAGGAATATTGAGGAATGTCTTCTGGGCCGACTGGCATTCTAGAGCTGTTCATTCATATTTCAGGGATGTTA
This sequence comes from Triglochin maritima, assembly GCA_963682175.1. Lineage (NCBI taxonomy): Eukaryota > Viridiplantae > Streptophyta > Magnoliopsida > Alismatales > Juncaginaceae > Triglochin > Triglochin maritima. The sequence continues at coordinate 36,993,330 of OY821781.1, forward strand.
TATGTTTCAACACTACATACATCACCAACAAATACGACATGCCGTTTGCACCATTTGTAGGAGTTAATCACCATTTCGAGTCTGTGTTGCTCGGTTGTGCTTTGCTGTCTTGTGAGACCACTGACAATTACATATGGTTGTTCCAGATGTGGCTTTCGTGTATGGGCGGTACGTTTGAGGAAAAGTTGTCCTTTTTATCTTATGATTTGTTCCTTTTAATATATAAGGTTGTCTTTTTTATTTATCTGTATTCAGAACAAGTACTTATTGAAAGGAATGTGTTCTAAAAGTTTTACTTTTATATGTTAATTATTATGAATTGGATGTGCAAACATTTTGTTCCTTGATTATGGTATTCATCTTTTGGAAGTGTTAAGGAAGAGGCGTTTGGTCCTTAACTGTAGAGCTCTAAAAGATAATGGTTTACATAAATCAAAAGTTATTCACAATCATGGTAATTAACATGGAACATTAATCACCGAGGTAAGATTGTCGTGTTGGCCATCGATTGTTGTAGCTCTACAAATTATTGACGGCACGAGTATATAAAAGAGGAAAAGATTACTTTTATATATTGAATAGACCTAACAAGTAAAACATTATGGAATTGTATTTCGTGTCATTAATGTTTTACTGTGTCTTGGATCCTAAGATATGAGACTAATATCTTTTCACTCAAGAAGTGCTTAATTTGATTATTGTCAAAAGCTATCAATGAGTGTAGTGATAAATGCAATAGTTGGTTGAACATGACTTGTGCTGGAAAAAATAGCTAGTCAAATGATTATCATTGTCTTTCTTAATTGAGTGATGATATTAGTGGGCCCTTGATAAAGCAAAATTATAATGTGCACAATGTAACTTGAGTTAAGTTACATATTTATAATTAGCTTAGAGAGATCAAGAAATGAATATAATACAAAGAAGACACATTTCTACTTTGTATATATTCTTAATATCATGAGGCAAGGGACAGACACAAGTGGTGCACTTACATCACTAAATGGATCGTGTTTTGGTTCGGGTGGAACAAAGACATCTATGCTAATTGGGTAACTATCATGTGTAGCTAGATACCGCTTATAGTTTGAGATATTAAGTGTTTAATATCTCTGTCAATTTGGCTTAGATCCTCCTATAGGTCACACCACAAAACTGAGAAACGGGAGGCTTGATTTTAAGTTCATATGATGTGTCAGGTTTCATGTGAAAATAGGACACATGTGGTGAATGAATAAAATCAATATGTCATGAGAATTGACATAATTAGAATCATAATAAATTCATATGAGGTGTATATATTATGGGGTGTAATAATTTAATATTACATATGATAATATATTACATAATATGTGAATTTGCTAAAAAACCCAAAAGATCAAATTTTGTTGGAAATAAATCCAAAATTTGACAAAGGCAAAATCGGGGTCAAACACGGTGAACCGTTCATGCTTCGGTCGAGCGGGGTATCTTCGGATCGGTTAACCGAATGTGGAACGGGTAATCACAATTGGTTGACCAAAATTGTCTGGAGTGTCTGGACAATCGGGTTCGATTAACCGAGTGTGAACGGTCAACCGAGAAAGAGTATTTTGGTAGACCGAAGGTGACGCAGTCATCCGATGACTATGTCCCAGGAGATTCTGGTGGGTCAACGGTCGACCGAGTAAAAGACGTGGTTCGTCCGAATTTTTCCAGGGAATTTTTCTCATGTGGATTCGGACGACCGTCTGGCTTACGGTGCACCGAACATGTGTTAAAACCGAATGATTTGGTTGACCTAGTAATTCTCGGTTCACCGAAAAACGATCCTACCTGAATTATTAAGAGATTAATTAAATCATGGGTGGATTAATTCCAGATTTAATTAAAATGTTTTTTAGGGTGCTTATGTGAAAATTAGAGATTAATTTTAGGAGAGAATAAACAAGGGATCATGACTAAAGAATAACTCTTGATGAGGATGTTTTGGGAGCCTATAAAAGGGCACCTCCTCCTACTTGTTTAATGTTAATGCAAAAATTATTTCTCTCATTAATCTCTCCTCTAATTACCACGAAATTCTCTTAGTAATTTTGATTTTAGGAGATAGAAATCTCAGGAGCTCAAAGAGGGGTTATTAGCTAGATTCTAAGCCTTATTAGAGATTGATTGACTAACTCATTTCTCTCTAATCTTGTTTAGAGTTTGGTGAACACTCGGAGGCAAATCCGTGGACGATTCAGCAGGAAACGCGACTCCGGATCTTCAAATGGGTTTCAGAGAACCTTTAGGTATGATTCTACCTTTGTGGTTTATTTTAATAAATGTAGGGTTGCATGATATTAGAATAAAACACAAAGTTATGTACATAAAATTATTGAAAGTATCCAATCGATCTTGTATGTTGTATTAAATTTTTTAAAATATATACATACATAGGGACACGAAATCCTACACTTGTTTGGTCAAAGTTCATTGGCTTGTACTTTTTAAATATTGATTTTTCCTTTTTAAAAGCTGGTTTGCCCTTTATATGATCGATTATGTCCTTTATATTTAAAGTCAGTGTAATGTGAAGTCGTTGGATTGTCCGTTTTATGTTTTTCTATGTCCTTTGAAGAATGATGTTGTCCTTTTAAAGAATTTGTTTGTCCTTTATAAGAATAAGTTCGTCCTTACGTTATCATGTGCCCTTTTTTAGAATGTCTTTGTCCTTTTTAAGAATGAGTTTGTCTTTTATAAGAATAAGTTTGTCTTTTTTAAGAATGAGTTTGTCCCTTTTAAGCATGATTTTGCCATTCTTCAGAATGAGTGGGCTTTTTTAGGAATGAGTCTTCCCTATTTTCCTTATTTGTTTTTCCTTAAATATCCGTATTTTTGCAGATATCCCTCCACCATCTATCATAACTGACCAATGTACCGCCATTACTACTGCTGTGAGGATTTTCTTGCACAGATTTTGCATATAGCACATAATGAGCAAAGCTCCCATCAAGTTGTCGTCTCAGTATCGCAAGAACATGTTATTTGATCTGAAATTGATTGTGTATGACTCCAAAAACCCAACTGAATTTGAGCGGAACTGGCACGGTTTCCTGACTGATTTTGAGCTTCGAAACCATAGCTGGCTCCAAACCATTTACGGTATCCGTGAGGCTTGGGTTCCTGCTTTCTTGTGTGATTTCGTTTTCGTGGGAATGACTTCTACCCAAAGAAGCAAAAGTATGAACGTGTTCTTTGACAAGTACGTAACTTCCAAGACCACCCTTAAACAGTTTGTTCAACAATACGAACTCGTTCTTCGTCACAAGTACGAGAAGGAAACTCAATCAGATTTCGATTGCCTTCATAAGAACCCCCAATTGGTCTCAATATATCCCTTCGAGAGGCAAATCGGCGAGTTGTATACCGTAGGGGTTTTCAAGAAAGTCCAGTAAGAAATTGGGAAGATGGTGAACTGCGACCTAACCGAGGAGTTCCAATCAAACGACGCCTTGCTTTACAAGGTCACTGAACGTGTATGGACTGGTGAGCAACTATTATCGAAATGTTTCCTTGTACAAAAGACAAGTATGAACTTCACTTGTGATTGCAGAAAGTTTCAATGTGTTGGTCTTCTTTGTTGTCACTTGTTGGTTGTATTTGCACATATAGATCCTAATGCATTACTCCCACCATCATACCTCATTAATCGATGGTGGAAGGATATTTGTCGCAGCTATGAAGACAAGATGTACGAAGATGATGGCGTAATGGAGAAGGATGTGCTGCATTGTCACACCGATATAATGGGTCGTGCTCTTTGGATCGCACAAGAAGCTCTCATTTCTCATGAAAGGTATCTTAAGGATGTGAAGGGTATGGAGTGGCTGAGGTCAGGTATGAACATTACCCAGTGCCCTACCCTAGCTGATGAAGCTATGCCCGCAGGTACCTCTTTGTGCAATCCAGATAAAGTCAACCATCCAGGGCGACCGCCTACTAGACGTTAGGTTTCTTTAGCCGAGAAGATCATTAAAAGAAGCCAAAAGAAGCACATCACTGAAGAGAAGAGAAAGTATCGAAGGAAGGGCAAATCTCCCATGCATCAGATAGTCCCTAGACCAGGGGATCCAGATTTTCTCGATTGGGACATGAAGTTGTATTACGAGCAACAGACTCCTTAACTTTGTAATATGTACACTGTTATAATATTCACGCATTGCCCTTTGAAATAGGTTCTTTAGCTTTTTAAGTTTGGATTTGTCCTTTTTAAGCATGTCTTTGTCCTTTCTAAGCATGACCATTGTTAACTAGTTTGTCCATATTTTCACGATTGGGACATGAAGTTGTATTGCGAGCAACGAGCTCCTTAACGTTCTAAAAACGCTTGGCCTTTTGTAATATGTTCACGTTTCTAATATTCACGCATTGCATTTTTAAGTCTGGATTTGTCCTTTTTAACTGGGCTTGTGTTCTTTTTAAGAAGAAGTTGTCCTTAAGCAGGGGTTTGTCCCATTTAAGGACCAGTTTGTCAGTTTTCAGGATATTGTCCCTTTTAAGTAGGCATTTGTTCTTTTTAAGGAAGAGCTTGTACTTTTTAAGTAGAGGGTTGTCATTTTTAAGGGCGGTATTGTCCTGGTGATGGTTTATGCTTATCGGAGGTAAGACATGGGCTTGTCCTTTTTGTAGGATTTCATGTTTAATTATACATATATATTTTCAAATTTTTCATGTATAATAAGGATCAATTTTCAATTTTCTAGAATCTATTGCATGCATCGGTTTGTTTTAACAAACTAGTTTCAAAAACTCTATTAAAACAAACATAAAGGAGCTCCGAAATTCATACCTAGAAGTTCTCTAAAACTCCTTGAAGATTCGGAGACCGTTGGGATGCTCCTCGCTGCGCCGGATGCCTCCGAGTATTCACCAAACTCTAAACAAGATCGGAGAGAGGGAAGCTAATCTCTCAATCTCCGATTGGGTTTAGAATCCAATTACTAACCCCTCTTTAATTCTCTTGAGAAGATGATCTCTTAAGAACTGAACTAAACTTAAGAATTTATGGAATTTTCGTGGAGAATTAAGGAGAGAGATTTTGCATGAAAAGCAATATTAATTAAGATGTAGGAAGGCAATGAGATAACCTCTATTTATAGGTTCTCTCCAAATTACCTATTCATGTGCAACCTCTTGCCCATGATTTCATGCAAAATTCCATCTAACCATCCATTATTTATTAATAAATATTATTAGCCACGAATTAAATCAATTATGGACCAATTCCATGCATGATCTAATTAATTCTTAAATTAATTCTGCATAAAACCGTCTGGACCGGTCGACCGTTTCAAGGTGCGGTCGACCGCTCGAACCAATGTTTCGGTCGACCGTTCAACATTCGGTCGACCGTTCGTAACAGGAACTATTCCATCGCAATGTTCGGTCGACCGTTCGAACAGATGAAAATTCCCTGTTATCGGTCGAGACTCGTCCGGTCGACCGTGCCCTACCGGTCGACCGTTTACTGCTATTCGGTCGACCGTTTGAGCACTGTTTTGCAGACTTGTCAAATTTCGGTGTAACCCTACAAAATTTGACATTTCGGGATTAGTAGTAAATTCACAACTTATGTAACATATTATCCTATGTAATGATCAATCATTACACCCCATAATATTTACATCTCATATGAATTTAATTTAGATTCTAATTATGTTATTAATCACAACATAATCTTGATTTTGCTTTGTTCACCCCATGTGTCATATTTTCTACATGAAACCCGACACATCTTATGAACTCAAAATCCTCATTCCTTGTTTCCCAGTTTTGTGGTGTGACCTATGGGAGGATCTAAACTAAGTTGGCAGTGATATTAAGAGCTTAATATCACAAGCTATAAGCGGTATCTAGCTACACATTATAGCTCCCAATTAGTTAGATGTCTTAATTCCACTCGAACCAAAACCCGATCCATTTAGTGATGGCGTGCACCACTTGTGTCCGTCCCTTGCCTCATGATATTAAGAATACACACAAAGTAGTATTGTGTCATCTTTGTCTTAGTATTCATTTCTTGATCTCTTTAAGCTAGTTATAAATATGTGACTTAACTCAAATCACATTGTGCACATTATAACTTTGCTTTATCAAGGGGCCCACTAATATCATCACTCAATTAAGAGGGGCAATGATAGTCTTTTGACTAACTATCTTCTCCAACAAAAGTTGTACTTAACCAACTAATGTCTTTACACTACAGTCATCGATAGCTCAAGACACTAGTCTAATTAAGAACTCCTTAAGTGATTAGATATAAGTCTCATATCAAAGGACCAAAGACACAGTAAAATATTAATGACACAGAAACACATTTCTATAATATTTTACTTATTAGGTCTATTCAGTATACAAAAGTAATATTTTCCTCTTTTGCATACACGTGTTGTCACTCACTTGTAGAGCTACAATGATCTATGACCAACACGACAATCTTAACTCGGTAATTAATGTTCCATGTTAATTACCATGATTGCGAATATCTTTTGTTTTATGCAAACCAATATCTTTCAGAGCTCTACGGTTAAGGACCAAGAGCCTCTTCCTTAACACTTCTAAAAGACGAATAACATAAACAAGGAACAAAATGATTTCTCATTCAATTCATAATAATTGACATTTAAAAGTAAAACTTTTAGAACACATTCCCTTCAATCTCCCACTTGTTATCAAAGTTTTCTTTCACATACATTCTCAATGCATAAAACATCAATAACTAGGGTAACCTTCCCAAATCTCCTATCAAGCCAATCCACATGGATCCTCGGATCCATGGACTCGAAATATATTTCGTCTCTTAGCTTGGTATGAAGGTTTGTTGAATGGATCAGTTGTGTCACTGTTGTGTCCACCTATTTATTTATTTTGTCTTTCGTTGGTGGTTGAGTTAGCTGTAGAGATATTACTCCTAACTACACTAGCTCATACCTCCACCTTCGATAATGATGACGCATCATCACTCCAACCTCTTATTGTCTAGAATTCCTATAAGAATTGCATCAAAATAGCCCTCGGCTATTTTCTCCTTTGTCTTCCATAAACAAGAACCTTGTCTTTAGTCCGGTTAAGGTACTTCAGAATATTCTTGACCGCAATCCTACGATTAGGACTTGCGTTGGATTGGTGACCACTTGTCACGTTTAGAGCATACGAGATATTGAGTCTTGTGCAAGTCATTGTGTACATGGTCCTTCCTTTTGCCGAAGCATAAGGGATACCTTCATGTACCCAAAGTCTTTGTGTGATTGAGCACATTGAGAGTTCTTGAGTTGCACACCTATACTCATACTTATTGGCATATTGTCCATATCGGAATTGTTCACCCTGAACATTTCCAAAGACCTTGTCAATGTATGCACGTTGACTGAAGCCAATGAGTCTACGGGATGCATCTCAATGTATCTTGATTCTCAAGATGTGTTGAGCCTCATCCTTTTCTTTTCATTGAATACACTGATTTCAACGAAATTTCTCGTTTGCTAGTTCAAAGGTATATGATTGCTCATGAGCAATATGTCATCGACATATAAGATCAGAAGTACTACATGGCTCCCACTAATCTCCTTGTATATACAAGGTACTCCTTTACTTTGAATGAAGTGAATTTTCTTCACCTCTTCGTCAAAGCGTTTGTTCCAACTCCACGATGCTTGCTTCAATCCATAAATGGATTCTCGAAACTTGCATTTCTTTTCGCTACTATTTGGATCATCAAAACCTTGAGGTTGTACCATGTACATATCCTCCTCCAAGTTCCTGTTTAAGGAACGCCATCTTGATATTCATTTTCCATATCCCACAATTGTGAAATGCGGTAATAGTGAGCATAATCCGAATAGATTTTAATATGGCAACTTCTCAAAAAAATTCATCAAAGTCAATTTCTTGAATTTGAGTATAACTTTTGCTACAAGCCTTGCTTTGCAGGTTGTCAAATTACTATCCATGTCTATCTTCCTCCTAAAAGCTCATTTATACCAAATGATATTTTCTCTTGAGGAAGGCAAATCAAGTTATACACTCAATTATCATACATGGATTCTATTTCGGATTTTATGGCCTTGAGCCATAGTTTGGAGTCTTCCCTTACCATTGCTTCTTGGAAGGTCGAGGGATCTTTGGTGTCTAGTACCATGATCTCATGAAGTACCACATACTTATTGGGTTTCTTCCTTTCCCTCATTGACCTTCTTAGTTCTTTTGGTTCTTCTTGTGTCTCTCGAACTTCTTCCACAATTTCTTGAGGAATAGGTTCATGTTCGACTCTCGAACGCACACTAGGTGAGGATGATTGAGATTCTCTCACAATTTCTTGTAAGGATCTCTCGCTCATGCTCCCACTAACCAAATGAATCTCGGTTGGGTCTTCACGATTTTGAATGCAACATTCACATCATGATCTTGTAGAGTATCTTGAGTTTCCTCAAGCTCAACTCTACTCCCACTACTTTTCTCTCTTTTCCAGAAATTCCAGAAAAGCCATATCTCTCTCTACAATCTTTCGATTGGAGGTGATAAACCAAAAGTAGTATCCTCTTGTCACACGAGGACAACCTTTAAAGAAGCACTTATCCGCTTTTGGTTGAAGCTTGGTCGACATCAATTTCTTGATGTATACCTCACAACCCCAAATCTTGAGAAAGTCGAGCTTAGGTGTCTTTCAACTCCATAGCTCACAAGACATTTTCTCCACGGATTTGGATGGAACATTATTTAGTGAGTTTGTAATTATTTGTAGTGCATAATTCCAAAAGTAAATCGGCAATTTAAATTGACTCATTATTGATCGAACCATGTCGAGCAATATCCTATTCCTACTTTAGGAATGAGCCAAATTAGGTATCCTAAGCACTCACCCCTACGAACCTTTCATAGAGACTCGATATTCTTGTTGAGTCGGTTCACTACTTCATCCTCGAATTCCTTGAACTTGTCAAAGAATTCATTTTTGCTTCCCATTAGACAAATATAGCCATAATGACTATAGTTGTCTGTGAACAAAATGAAGTACCTTAAACCGTCTCTTGCACTTGTACTTATCGGACCACATACATTAGAATGTATCATATCCAATTAGTTGTTCGTTTTCGTTCCTTTCTTCTTGAAAAGTCTCTTGGTCATTTATTTGACCAATCCGATAGTGCTACAAGATTGTATCATTCACGTGAGTTATCTTAGTTTCTCTTTTGTTATTGTTTGTTTGAGTTTGTTCATTATTTATTTCAAGCAAATAGAAATCATTCCATATGAATGTATTTGCATAGAAAATTCCATTCTTCGATATAGACAAGCAAGAATTAAAATATTTATTAAAATTTATCCATATCCAAAACTTGATACAGAATAGTTCTTGCTAATCGAAGGTACATAACAAACATTCTACAAAACATAAATTTAAATCACTAGACTATTGAAGTTCTATAGAATCTTGTACAATTGCAGCGATGCTTGTACTATTTCCAATCTTCAATATCATCTCGTTCCCAACGAGTTCCTTCCTATCCTTCAATAGCTGCACATCAAAATTATGTGAGCACAAGATCCGGTAACCATTACCAAATCAAGGATAGAGGTGATTAAATTTATCTCAATAACAAACATACCTATGGCGTTTCTCGGGCGCCTACGTTCAATCATCCCATTTTCAAGGTCTTCCTTGTACTTGGGGCAATTCGGTCGGATGTGTCCCTTTTCACCGCAGTGAAAGCACTCCGTGTTGGGAGTTGGAGATTTGAAAGATTTCCCCTTTGAGGCACTCCCATGAGTGCCTCCTACTCCCTTGCTCTTGATTGACGTATCCTTGGTAAATTTGCCTTTACCTTTGTTGATCTTTTTGCTCCTCTCATGGACGGCTAGGACATGATTGTCCTGACCTTTGCCCATGTCAACTTCAGCCGTTTTGAGAGCGTTGTGAAGCTCCTCAAGACTCACCCCTTTTTCACGCACATGATAGTGCATCACAAAGTCCTTGAAGGACGGGGCTAGAGAGCCAAGAATCAGATCTTCGGCAATGTCTACTGGCATTGGAGAAGAGAGCTTCGACAACTTCTCAAGGTATCCTTGCATCGTGAGAAAATGCATGGATACCGATGTTCCCTCCGCCATATGGCACCTTGTGAGTGCGATGGTGGTCATATAGCGCTCCTTTCGGGCAATATCCATGAACATCTTGGTTAGAGCCTCCATGGTCTTCTTGGGTTTTGAATCCAAGTATTTCGCTTGAAGCGAGTCACCCATGGATGCTAGTATAAGACCGTGAACATGGTTCTCTTGGTCTTCCCACTTGGCTATCGCCTCTTTCTCTTTATCAGTTGCCTTCTCATTTAATTTTGGGATTTCACCATCCCAAATATGAGATAGTTTTTCAAACCTCAACACGATATTAAGATTGAGTTGCCATTTCATGAAGTTTGAGCCATCATTTTGCAAAGGGTTCTTTTCGATCATAGATCGCACAATTGGTTGGATATTTGACATTTCTACAAAATAAATTATATAGGTTTTAATGCCAATTTTATGTTTTAATACATACATACATATATATATCGAATATGATGTAAATACTGCAAATAAAATCTTGCCCGTAAATGTAGTAATCCAAGATCCCATCAATTGTAATATAGACTAGCTAAGGGCTATCGAATACATTACAACATCAAGGTAAGAAAACATTTTCTAATCACAACCTTTTTGAATTTTAGCAACATTTAGCATCTTCAAACTTTTGTGACTCTTGTCGTTTTAATTATGAGGGAATGCGACCTATCCTCGTAAGAAAAAACTTTTTCCCAAAACCGAGCGAGGGCTCTAGGTAATGTTAAGAAAACTTATTTTCATTTGATACGAGATACGTTTATCTATTGTATTCACAACTAAACATACTTGGGGTTCACTAGGGTGAAACACACCTCATATATTTAATTGTGGCACAACAACAGACAACCTTTATATCTCCCACTATTCCCAAAGATAGAGGGAGCTATCTCCCGCTAAGGGCGAGCAGAGTATCCCTCGATCAATGGCTGCTAGTGGATGAAATAAGAAGGAAAATTATTCTTAATTTTTGTTGGACAATTTTAACATGTGATTTTGAATTTTAGTTTATCATGCATATTAAAATTTATACACATCCTAACATTCACCATTCATCACATGCATAGCAGAAATTATAAAAAACAGAAATTAAACATTCACACAATCCACATCGTGTGAGTTTATATGTTCCCTTCGATCCTTGATCCTCGATCCACGATCCTCGATCCTCGATCGATGTGCTACAGCGGCGACTTCCTCTTGCACCGGAGATGTAGATTTTACAGAAAATAAACATGCTCCTCACATTCGATAAAAACCGACTAGTGCAAGTCCTATGTAAAAACCTCTCATATGCAAATGCAACTATCTAAAAGATGGAAATAGAGAGAATTTTGGCTTTTACATACATAAGCCCCTGTATTATAATAATAACATACATTCACAATCGCTGATTTGGAACATATAAACTCACAATTCCTGCAAAAACAACTCGAGCATCCATGCACGTAATATCGCTATAAACTATGCAATCTAGTTTATCAAGCATCTAGAATCTCAAACAATTCTTTGAAAAATGTTTTGAAATCCATTAAAAACATTTTTCATGCATCCATAGTTCAAAAAATTAATTATGAACCGCTGTCCATCCAATTTCCAATTTCCAATGGAAAGATGAATCGCAGTTTTTCGGTTTTGTTGATTCTCTTACAAAATAATCGTTTATACATAAAACGAAATTATTGCAAGTTAGACTTATGTCCAAATCATAATTCTAATAATTACATGCCATGTTTTAAACATTCAAAACATTTAAAACGAAATATTATAAAGAATTATTTCAACAAACATTTAAAGACCGAAAAAACTGGTAAAACGAATTGTTTAAATCCTAGATGGTAAACTAAATTTGTTTACAGCCATAAATCATGAGAAAATTGAACCCTAAGCTCTGATACCACTGTAGGATTTCATGTTTAATTATACATATATATTTTCGAATTTTTCATGTATAATAAGGATCAATTTTCAATTTTCTAGAATCTATTGCATGCATCGGTTTGTTTTAACAAACTAGTTTCAAAAACTCTATTAAAACAAACATAAAGGAGCTCCGAAATTCATACCTAGAAGTTCTCTAAAACTCCTTGAAGATTCGGAGACCGTTGGGATGCTCCTCGCTGCGCCGGATGCCTCCGAGTATTCACCAAACTCTAAACAAGATCGGAGAGAGGGAAGCTAGTCTCTCAATCTCCGATTGGGTTTAGAATCCAATTACTAACCCCTCTTTAATTCTCTTGAGAGGATGATCTCTTAAGAACTGAACTAAACTTAAGAATTTATGGAATTTTCGTGGAGAATTAAGGAGAGAGATTTTGCATGAAAAGCAATATTAATTAAGATGTAGGAAGGCAATGAGATAACCTCTATTTATAGGTTCTCTCCAAATTACCTATTCATGTGCAACCTCTTGCCCATGATTTCATGCAAAATTCCATCTAACCATCCATTATTTATTAATAAATATTATTAGCCACGAATTAAATCAATTATGGACCAATTCCATGCATGATCTAATTAATTCTTAAATTAATTCTGCATAAAACCGTCTGGACCGGTCGACCGTTTCAAGGTGCGGTCGACCGCTCGAACCAATGTTTCGGTCGACCGTTCAACATTCGGTCGACCGTTCGTAACAGGAACTATTCCATCGCAATGTTCGGTCGACCGTTCGAACAGATGAAAATTCCCTGTTATCGGTCGAGACTCGTCCGGTCGACCGTGCCCTACCGGTCGACCGTTTACTGCTATTCGGTCGACCGTTTGAGCACTGTTTTGCAGACTTGTCAAATTTCGGTGTAACCCTACAAAATTTGACATTTCGGGATTAGTAGTAAATTCACAACTTATGTAACATATTATCCTATGTAATGATCAATCATTACACCCCATAATATTTACATCTCATATGAATTTAATTTAGATTCTAATTATGTTATTAATCACAACATAATCTTGATTTTGCTTTGTTCACCCCATGTGTCATATTTTCTACATGAAACCCGACACATCTTATGAACTCAAAATCCTCATTCCTTGTTTCCCAGTTTTGTGGTGTGACCTATGGGAGGATCTAAACTAAGTTGGCAGTGATATTAAGAGCTTAATATCACAAGCTATAAGCGGTATCTAGCTACACATTATAGCTCCCAATTAGTTAGATGTCTTAATTCCACTCGAACCAAAACCCGATCCATTTAGTGATGGCGTGCACCACTTGTGTCCGTCCCTTGCCTCATGATATTAAGAATACACACAAAGTAGTATTGTGTCATCTTTGTCTTAGTATTCATTTCTTGATCTCTTTAAGCTAGTTATAAATATGTGACTTAACTCAAATCACATTGTGCACATTATAACTTTGCTTTATCAAGGGGCCCACTAATATCATCACTCAATTAAGAGGGGCAATGATAGTCTTTTGACTAACTATCTTCTCCAACAAAAGTTGTACTTAACCAACTAATGTCTTTACACTACAGTCATCGATAGCTCAAGACACTAGTCTAATTAAGAACTCCTTAAGTGATTAGATATAAGTCTCATATCAAAGGACCAAAGACACAGTAAAATATTAATGACACAGAAACACATTTCTATAATATTTTACTTATTAGGTCTATTCAGTATACAAAAGTAATATTTTCCTCTTTTGCATACACGTGTTGTCACTCACTTGTAGAGCTACAATGATCTATGACCAACACGACAATCTTAACTCGGTAATTAATGTTCCATGTTAATTACCATGATTGCGAATATCTTTTGTTTTATGCAAACCAATATCTTTCAGAGCTCTACGGTTAAGGACCAAGAGCCTCTTCCTTAACACTTCTAAAAGACGAATAACATAAACAAGGAACAAAATGATTTCTCGTTCAATTCATAATAATTGACATTTAAAAGTAAAACTTTTAGAACACATTGCCTTCACTTTTTATGTAGGTGTTTGTTCTATTTAAGGAAAAGTTTGTACTTTTTAAGTAGATGGTTGTACTTTTTACGTTGGCGTTTGTCCTTTTTAAGTACTCGGTTGTTCTTTTTAAGAAAAAGTTTGTCCTTTTTAAGTACTCGGTTGTCTTTTGGGATCCCTCGCTTCCGTTGTGGAGACCTTTTGCATGAGACACTATCCAGTACAAACAAAAATACCGCAGTCGTTGCTCCTTGACATTTGTCTTTGGCACGTATCCCTAAGGTATCTCAATGACCAATCCACCTTTAGACGACTTCTCCAGTATTCACCGACGTCTTTGGCTGAACATTCATGTCTGCCTACAGCATTGTCGGGATTCTCATATGGAACTAGCTCCCTGGAGCAGCTGTTGTAATGCAGGATCTCCTCGTCCAAGCCATTAACAACCACCAAGGTCTAGTGTGCTGCCAGCAACATTGGTTGTGTGATGATGACCCTTCCAGGTTCGACGCCTTTTAGTCTTGAGGTGAGCCAAGCTTCAATGCTATGTCCCTAGCTAGTCACAATTGAATCTGAATAGAAATTTGGAATACAAATTACCTCTTGGGGGGTACTTTTCTATTTTTTGGTGCTCTTCTAGTACACAAAGCATACAGTCAATCACCTCATTTAAGAAATCCATCCCCGTAATGAGCTCCTTCAGGTCGGAACATTTGAAGAAACAAGAATCACTTCTCCAGATCATCTCCCTTTGTTTTTGTGTGGGTACGGTCAAATTTTGTAGAATGTTCAACTCATCGGGACTCAACATGGCCAATGCACCCATATCAATGTCCGGCCTTGTCTCTCGCGAGCAATGAGCCAACCTGAATTCATCCTCTGACCTCTTTCTTTTTTTGTTTAGGCTCCTCTAGATCCTTCTTTCTTCCATTTTCCGCTCCTCTTCCTTCTTCTTCTTCTCCTTGAATTCATCTTCTTTTCTTGCGGCCATTGAGCGATGTCCTTTGGCCCCTACCTCCCCCTCCTGACCTTCTCCTCCTCCTTTTCTTGCTCCCTGCTCCCCTCTTCTTTCTCCTTCTCCTTTTCATTCTCCTCCCCCTTCCTCATTCTCTCTTCTTTCTCCCTCTCCTTTTCATTCTCCTCCCCCTTCCTCATTCTCTCTTCTTTCTCCCTCTCTTTCTCATTCTCCTCCTCTACCTTCTTTCTTTCCTTATCCTTTGCTCTCCTCTTCTCCTCCTATCTTTCCTTCTCTTCTCTCACCCTCTTTCTTTCTTTCTCGATCTCCCTCCTCCTCTTATCCTCTGCTATACTCTTCTATCTTCTATCCCTTTCTCTTTCCTTCTCTGCCTCCCTCCTCCTCTTCTTTTCTCTTCTCTCCTCTTTCCCTCTATCTTTCCTTCTCTTCTTCCCTCCTAATCTTCTCCTCCTCTCTCCTAGCCTCTTCTATCTCCCTCTCTTTCTCCTTTTCCTCCTTTCTTATCTTTCCCTCTCTCTTTCCTCCTCTTCCTCCCTCCTATTATCCTCCTCTCTTTCCTGCTCTCCTTTGCTTTCCCTATTCTCCTCTCTTCCCTCTTCTCATTTATCTCCACCTTGTAGACCATATCCTCGAAGATATGCAATCTCTTCATTCAGACTCTCATTCTCCTCCCGGTACTTCCTCAACTCCCCATTGAGCCTCTTAACCTCATTAGTTGCCTCCTTTAGGGCAACTTCAGCTTGCAACCATTTCGTCTTGAGCCCAGTCAACTCCAACTCCTGAAGCAGTGGGTCCCAAGAGATGCTGCAATCTCTCAATTGCACACTTCGTTCTGTGCTTGTGGAAGGACCTTCAATCTCCATTCGTTTCATTGGCTCAGGTTTTTTAGCCACACCAATGAGTTCCTTCTCCTTCGGTGTAAGGGTGGGCAGCTGCGCCAGATTGAATTCGCATTCGTAAATTTTAGAGAGGGTGATGCCACGTTCCTCCAATCTCCTTAGAATGAGTCATTTTCCAAACATTCTGGACCAACAGCTCCACCTTGGAGAGGCACCCATTTTTGGCTCCCCCAACATGAACTTCTCGCACAACCACACCTACGAAGGACAAACCAAATGAAAATCTACAACTCCGAAATGAACACACAGGTCTTAAAATCAACAAGACAACATGTTAAACAAATGACAGATAGAGAATGTATAAAGGAAAATGAATAACTTAAAAAGGACAACCCAACACTTAAAAAGGACGAGCGAAGTGTTTCAGAGAAGACACAGAAGACGTCTTTCTTTGTGTCCTTCAACTTCCCTAACACCTCCTCTATCGGCGTCCACGAACATTTTGAGGGCTGAAAGTAGTTGGAAGACGCATGAGAAGACATAGAAAATATCAAAACCCTTGATTCACTACCGAATCCAGTGCATTTTTCCAGTTAAGACAACAAACCTGATACACCACCACATTCGTAGGAGATGATTAACGGGGAGAATCCATATCGTCGATGACCAAAAAGTGAAATGGGAGGGTTTAGGGTTGAGAAAGATAACGGGAGGCAATAAAGCGTAAAAAGGTTCAGGAAGGGAAGGAGAAATGCGATGGGGCAATGTTTTGTTTCCTTTTTCTTTTGTTCTAGATGGGATGTGAACAAGCGCTTGTTCTGGTGTCCCATCGTTGCGTAAGAAGAGGAACCGTCGCACGCAAGACACAAGTATTTTTTGAAAAAAATGGGCGAATTTCCCCCTGATGTCTGGACGTTGACTGGATGTTGAATAGACGTTGACTAGATGCCACGTCGGTGGCGTCCGAGACGCCGGCGTCGGTCTATCATGACTCTTAGTAATACTGATGACTCGAAGGCGTGTTTCTGAATGCGGAATATAATATTATTCATGTATATCTTACATATAAACTAAATGTGAACATAATATTATTCATGTATATATTACAAATAATTATCATACGAATGAGGTATCGAGCTTTTAACAAAACAGTGGCACATGATTGAGTTCGATTTCTTTATTCAGAAATGAGCATATTTCGTGATTGAGTCATGTTAGTTTTAAATCTAATTGTTCAATTAAGTTATGATAGTGTCAAACTAGAGCGAGCTCATGCAATCAACCTATTTGGACATCCTTACATCCATGCAGGGGCGGACCCAAGACGGTATTGAAGGGTGGGTACCCTATAAGCAATGTTTTAAAAACCGAATCGAAGAGTGAACCGAAAATAACTCGGTTTGGTTCAAAGTGGTCCAACCGACGGTTCAATCTGGTCTAACTGATGATGACCTCAGCATTACATCAGCATTTTGTGAACCGAGTGTTGAATCAAACTAACTGTGTAGCGACGGTCTAATAGACGGTCCCACCAATTAAACCGGTTTTAAAATAAACATATAATAATCTTAAGATAAAATATTCAATATTTTCGAACCAAGAAACACTTGGTTTCTATTTAGATGAAAATGATGAGAAGAAAAAGTAGTTGATAAATAATGTCACACTAAAATCACATTGCTCCGAACATAGAAATAACTATAAGAATGTTCTTAACACCTTAAATATCATCATTTCAATTACCCTGGAATTCAACAAAATTAACCACACATATTAAGCATTCAAAAAAACCCAAAGAGTTTGAATTTTGTGGTGAAGTGCTGAAACCACACATATTAAGCATTCTTAATATAGAATTTTGTGTACACAAAATACACGTTACTATTATATATTTACTAAAGTACATATAAACATTAACAACTTTGTATCGAACTCGGGCTTCAACGCAGGATTGCATCTATGATTAACCACTACACCGTTATTTTTTCTCTATATAAACGAAATAGCATTGTTATAATACTTTAAATATGTAAGAATAGGGGTGGGCACACTTCAAGAAGTGTCCATAACATAAAAATTCAGACGAGTGCACTTGCCTACGTGTGCTCACTCCTGGATCCACCCCGCATTCATGGTTGTCCAACTCGTACAAGTCAAACGAAAACATTCCATATCTTATTATTGAACTTCAATACTTCAAATTTCAAACTTCATCTAGGAAGATAGAAGTAACAAAGTATGATCTAAAAACTAAAGCATGTCGAAAAGCTCAACCCGACATAGGAAACAGTAAAAGAATAGCAAAGGATGAGACTCTTATGTTGTGTTGTCAAATATAGGCAAAAACGACATTTTGTTGTAAACTATTTGGTCATTGTTGCAACAAATTAGAGAAGTGCCTCAAAGAAACTCAAGATCCTTCTAGAAGTAGTAGGGAAGATAACTTTTCCTTGGAGCAAAAGTAATAAAATTGTTTCTTAAGCAATCCCATGCCACCATAAACCCTTTCACAAATAGGAAGGGTCAGTTGACATTAATGATTGTGAAGTGTGCATGCAAGTTATGTGGTCTATTCCCAACTGAGAAACTTCAAACACTCAAAACTTGATGATTATGACTATGGGTGTGTTTGGGAACTGATTCGAATAATTTTCCAATTTTAGGGAATAGATACTTTTCAAAATCATATCCAAATATTACATTATGATTTGAATTTTTCGCTATAATTTGATTTTTCATGTTGTGATGTGAACTTAATAATTTCTAAAACTTGAGTTTGTAAAGGAGTTTCATGACTTGAAAAATTGTATTTGAAGTGAGTTTCTGCTCTTCCATCCTAAAATGAAGAGAATTTATGGAAGTATAGTTCTAAACTTCCCTCCACTTCTTCCCTACCAATCATACCTTAAACAATATTCTAGACTTACATTGTAAAGTCCTCAAACAACGGAAAATTTTAAAATTTAAAGCAAATAATCGACTCGAGGACATTACGGCAAGACACAAGAGAACAAATGTACCAACATATAATATATATATGTAACAGATTTTACAAAAAATGTGATTACATCAAAAGCTCATAAAAGAGAATATACACATGTAATCACAACCACCTCAAAAGGAAGGAAAACAGGATCCGGTCCCGAGCGCTCTCATCCGCAGTCACCACCCTCTTAATGCCGAACCCGACCTGAAAAGCAAACATGGAACTATGTCTGAGTTTCTATAAGGAAACCCAGTATGCCAAACCTAACACATGAATGAACAAATACAACAACTGAAAACGACATAAGCCCAACAACATTAAAACACCACAAATTGTCACTTTCACCGGAGCCACGATTTTGCATCAATTGTCGGAGCCACAACGACAACGTATACATGCAGGGTTTCGCCGGAGCCACGACCTTGCCTCATTTGCCGAAGCTACGACGACAACAATACAATCCGCTGCGTAGAGCCACAACTGATCGCCATTAGGCCGGCATGTCCGTTCGTTGCCCCCAAAAGAGCCAGTGAACTCGTCGCCCTCTAGCCGATCAAAAACAAACATAAAAGTATACCAAACTGTGCAAAAATGGTTGACGACCGATTCCTCCTTAAAACGCACGGGCATTCGACCTTTTTCGCGACTGGTCGAACCACAAAACTAATAAAACGACCAAAAGATCGAACAAAAGGTCTCTGACGGTCGACCGTTTGGATGGTCTACGCCACAATTAATATTAAATTCAACACCCCATCGATCGAACGACAAAGGGGACACGTTCGGTCGAAAGCCACCAGTAAAACTCGAGATCGTCCAGGCTATACCGATCGACCGAAACAACAATTGGTCGAACAAACTTTAAGTTAAACTTAAGTCATCGGTTGTACGAGATCTCAAGACGGTCAACCGTGTTTTGGTCTACACCCCCAACCGACTTAAAACAGTGCTTCGGTCAAACGGCAAAGGGGACCCGTTCGACCGAACACACCCAAAGCTTGCCTAACATGCTTAATCGGTCGATCGCACGAAGCATCGTTCGACCGATGCAAGGCAAACTCCCCAAAATCGCACCAACAACGATCGACCGAACACAACAGAAAACTAGTGAACTGAAGTCCAACAAGCCTTTCGGCCTACCGTCGACCGCTCCAACACCCACACAAAACTTAGGTGAACATAAAAGAAAGCTTGACATACCTTTAAGGATTGAAGAAGCCTTTCAAGATCAAACGGAAAGCTTTCCTCGAGAATGCTAAACTCCAACGAACTCTCCACTAACCGACGATCACGACAATCGCCTCTACTTCACCGATCACCACCTTCTTCTTCGTCGAGAGCGCCTTGAACCAATATCAGAGGGCTGAAGGAGAGACGAAAATTAGAGGGTGAGGAAGAAAAGAGAAAGAAGGAGATGGGTTCACCCTTTATACCCTCACCTCAACACCTTTCCAACCAAACCAATCTCAGCCATCCAATCTAAACCCCCTCCAAACAACCACCTAAACACCATTAACCACTAAACAAGGGTTAGGATATAACATAAATGACCAGATCATGGAAGTGGAGTCAGGGAAGTGATTTTTCACTGACAGTAAAGTCTGATATTGGTAAAGCATTATGTTGTTCGAATGAGTTCCCAAGTAGAGCTCCCATGTGTTTCGCAAAACAACCATTTTGATTCCCACATTTTCTAGGCATGAAAGGTTCCTCGGATTTATAAACACACGACTCTGCTACCCCCAACAACTTCAAGTTTAAGTTCTTAAAACTCTTATTATATGTGTTGAAATAATGTAACATGTCAACAACATTGTGAAGCAATAATTTCATGATCAACAATCACGAGTAAAACTTCTACATGTTTTAAGTAAGATTAATAGGTGGTTATATTGTCTGAATATCTTTTGTATCTTCTTCTCTTGTGGTGTGTATGTTTTGGCTTATGATTCCACTTCCACCAAAATCAAAACTTCTACATGTTTTAATTAAGATAAATAGGTGGTTACATTAATGTGTGTCTATGTTATGTCCCTAAACCCTTTCTTAGGATTAATGGTGATTAAGTATGAGCTTTGCATGGGGAGGGGACGCGCACAGTGGAGTGCATGGGGATGGATGAGTGTGCAGTGAGGGTGATGGGTGAGGGTGTAGGAGGATGGTAGTAGGGGATGGTGGTGTTGGGTTGGATGTTTTATGCAAAGAACTCACATCTCTCTCCCCCATTCGTTCTCTCTCTCACTCTCTCCATTTCCTTGTGCGGCGAGCAGCGGCGGAGGTGACGGCTCCGGCGGAGTAGGCGTGCGGAGGTGGACGCGTGAGGAGGTGACAGAGACGGCGTGCGTGAGTGAGCTCCGGCGTGTTTTGTCGTTCTCTTCGAGGTATGCCGGCTTCTAGTGTGTTTTGATGTTGTCCACCCTCACGTGAGGGTCATGTTGGTCGGTCGAGGGAGGTCGGAGACCTCCCTGACAGTGAGTTTTGCCTAAAACCTTGGCTGACGCAAGGTTGAAGATGACCAACGGTCGACCGGGTCCCTTCGGTCGACCAAATGTAGTGTATTTTGATTGCCTAGTTGTTTTCGGTCGACTGGTTCCTTGTGGTCGGTCGACCAGAACTTAAGTGTACTGGATTTTTATGCTTGTCTGCGGTCGACCATTATATGACTTAGAATTACTAGGATCCCTGGTAGTTTTTGGTCGACCGAGACCCCTGAGTCGGTCGACCGATAGTTTGAATTGATGTTGACCAGATTCTGGATTTTGACCTCGTTTCTGTCGACCATTGGGACTTAAGTTTTGCGCAAAGAGTTTGACCGTTGCAGACTTTCGGTCGACTGATTCCCTCGAGGAAATGGTCGACAGGGTTGCCTTTTTCGGTCGACTGATTCCCTTGAGGAAATGGTCGACAGGGTTGCCTTTTTCGGTCGACCGTTTTTACGCAGGACTGAATTCCTGGTCCTGTTTAGGATGCCAACTCTGTCCACAGAAACCTGTGTCCTCGCCTTGTGCGTGAGCCGGGAGGTGATGGTGGGCGCGTTACGCGTGCCTGCCCAGGGACCGCCGTGTGGAAGAGTGTGGGTGTTCGGGACGCTTCACCTCCATGTATGGATCGTGACTAATATGATGGATTGATTTGACTCATTGTAGAGTAGCAGGCCCGAGGGATCGCGGATCCCAATGTATGATGATTGTGCAGGCACGCAACTATCGTTGGGTGAGGTAACTACCAGCCTATGTGGCTATGGAGGTCGCTGCCCTGCTTTTATAGCGGCGCGATTGGTATTTACGGCTCGTGGAGCCTGATGACCTGGCAGACTTCGGTCTGGACCCGTCCGATGTTGTGCCGGACGTATTGATGGACCACCGATGTTGTTCCGGTGATGCCGCCGATGTTGTTCCGGGGATGATGATTGATGGGCCGATGATGTTCCGGCTATGCTCCTCAAATGGGCACCTACTGAGATGATGATTGATGGACTGACCGAGCGACGACTCCGTTGGTGTGGTTTCGACCACGAAGTTACAGATATGTTTCTTATGGCGCGGACTTGGCGGATGCTCCTTGCCGAACCCCATGATTAGTGTAGCCGCGTGTGGGGAGTGTCACGTCATGTTCCGTTAAACCGTATGTGCCTACGGTAGGTCTCATTGGGAGACCCGATGATGATTGTCGGACTGATGTCCTGTGTTACCCTTCGGGGGAACTGTTTTTTCCTTATTATTGATGACATGTCATGCTACTAGTATGATAGGTTCATTTGTACTACTGCATGCATATAAGTGAGTTTGGCATACGGGGTTTCCTTATGGAAACTCAGGCATTGTTGTTATATCTTTTTCAGGACCGCAGTAGGTCTAGTTGGGTGGTGATCAGTGGGCGCGCGCATCTTGGGATCAGATCCTCTATTCGGACCATTGAGGTCGACATGATTATGTTTATCCCTTTTTGTCGTTCTGTTGTAATCATGTATTGTTTTAACAAACTCTGATGTAATATGGTGCACCGCTTATATGTTTTATGAGAAGTAACAGTCACGTCTTTGATTATTGATTTCTTTTGTCTTGATGAAAAATTTAAAATTTTCGCTGTTTCGGAATGTTAAAGTCTATCTTTTGTTTCTTCTTCTCTTGTGATTAGAATGTTTTGGCTTATCAAATCCCACTTGTGCCTTAGAAGCCCACTTGTGCCTTAGAAGCTACGTAACCACCACCATTGCCACTTCCCTCAGGACAACACCACTTCATTGTTCCCACTCTCTTGGCTCTACTTTTCCATCTCATAACTTTAATGTTCCCCTTGCATAATTAATGGTTGGTTTACTTAAAAAGCTAATTGGTTGGTGACCCTCCAAACTTTGTTGCTGCCTTTGGGGTCTCACCACCTTTTCTTGGGAATAATTGCACTTTTTAGTAAGTTTTTGTAGTGACGATGGATTGGCGGAGGCAAGTGTTTCCTTAATAGCTAGACACGTGGGTACATAGGATATGGTTAGGTTGGTAGTTAGTGGTTAAGTTGCTTGTTTTAAATATCTATACGTTGGGAGGGAACTTTGGGGGCTGCCCTCCTACTCTAACTTATTACCTGTTAGATTAAAGGGAGGATTTTCGTTTTCTTCCTACTTAAGGTGTCATTGGATGTTCAACAAATACAAGAAGTAGCTCTTTAGAAGGGAGAAAAAAATGCGAGTGTTTACACTAAAGATAGACCTAACATGGCTACATATGCTTATAAACCCACAGGAAATATATATCCTAATTATAAATGACCCTATACTATCATATCTAAATTGTTGTTTTTGTGTCAAATGAGGTGCCAAATTGATACAAGTTTGAATATAATCTGATGCAATTTTCATTTCATTTTGTTAAAAAGTTAAGGTTAAGAGTATCTGTTGAAAATGATAAGAATAAATCGAGAATTAACGAATAGTATGTGGGAAACCGAAAAAGTCAATCGATAAATGGACCATCGTTGCAAATTGAAAGTTTATGAATATAATTGTGACATTATGAAGTTAAAAACATATAAGAGAGTCGTAGTTAAAGGGTTTATATGTAACTTGACTAAAAGTTAACCTTATAATGTTTTTCGGTTTCAATGTTTTTGAAATTGAACCGAATAGTGAACCGATAAATGCTCGATTTGATTAAAAATAATGGTTCAGGTCCAACCAATGATGATTGTCAGGGTGACAACATCATTTTGCGAGTCGAGAGTTAAACCGAATCGACTACAGGATGACGGTCCAACCGGTGGTCTGATTGATTGAACTGAATTTTACATATATTTTATCAAATATTTAAGTTTTTAAAGACTTGATACGACATATGTAACTAAAATTAATTTTGAACTTTACAAAATATTGAAATATATGAGTGATTATCAACTATCAACAAAAAGAGAAAAATAAAGTTTAGGGTTACATAATGCT
This sequence comes from Triglochin maritima, assembly GCA_963682175.1. Taxonomy (NCBI): domain Eukaryota; kingdom Viridiplantae; phylum Streptophyta; class Magnoliopsida; order Alismatales; family Juncaginaceae; genus Triglochin; species Triglochin maritima. The sequence goes on from OY821781.1 coordinate 37,017,594, forward strand.
AATTAATTTTATCTCCTTGTCATAATCTAGCTTTTCACAAATCCAAAATAATTATTATATTTGAATATTCTAATGATTGAAAAAAAAATTGGGCTAATTTGAAATAAAATTATTATTTTTGGGGGTAGACTGTTATTTTTATTGTCGAGGGTGAAAGTTGTAATTTAATATTTTTTGTCGGTTCAACCAATGACCTCACTTTTTTTCCCGTCTTTTATCCCTACGTCTATTAACTATCATTTTTCTTCTTTTGTTCAAAAATGTATTATGACAATGTAGTAGTAGTAGTGTGTCTTTTGAAAAATGAGAATCATGGTAAAAAGAAAACTACATCTATGAGCTTAAATGTGAAATCTCTCATTATTCCTGTAACCTATAGCTAGATTATACCAACTAGCAAGTACCTTTACATCATCCATAATATCGTAATTTCTTTTCTCTCTCCATTACATAAGTACTTTTGTAATATGTCTTTGTAAATATAACAAAATCATACAGATACACAACATACTTCCGAATGAACAACTGATTAATTTATTTTTGTTGATTGTAATGAACCCATTTTTTGCCAACATAAAAAAGACAGCAAAAGTGAGCCTTTTTTCTGTAACTCATAGATTGATGGATGTTAAGTATGGAAAATTTTAGTTAACGGGTCACCCTAATCGACTGGTGTTTGAGACAGTAATAAGTCACCAACTGCAGCTAGCTCAGTAAAGAGATCTATTATTTTTAGATAATGAAGATCATATATCGAATCTTTGCAGTATTATTCGCAGGTATACGATTAAAAATGGATGAGTGAGGTAAAGTAGATTTTCTAAAAAGAAGTCAGCGATAAGTCGTATAATCACCAAATTCTTGCCATGGGCATGAATCAAAATTCAAAATGCATAACCTTAATTATATATAATTATGAACTATATCTTACGTGATCGATAACGTGAATCATGCACACAACTTTAGTCACAATCAATGACCACATAAATCATGAAGTCACTCTCACAAGGCCCCTCACCATAATCTTAGCACCAATTGTTTCGTGTCATCCACAAACCCACACACCCCACTTCCTCTCCTTAAGCCATCTCCTCCTCTTCCACCCTTTAAATACCACTCCTAATCACACTCCAAATCCCAACAAAAACAAACACAAAACACCAACCAAACACCTTCACAACACATGGATACAACACCAAATCCAAAACATAAGAAGAGTCTATGGCACATAGTGAGGGTCTTTTTCTACACCTTCCGCAAAGGAATAACCAAAAGAAAGCTCATGCTGGACGTCCACTTCCTCCTTAAACGACGAAAACTCACCGGAAAAGCCTTTAAGAACCTCATGTCCCTCCACCACCACCATAAGTGTGAAGCGCCTTTGGATGCTGAGTGCAACCACCACAAATATGAAGCCGAATTCGCCAAGGTTTTCGAGGTTTTTGATTCGAAATTTGATGTTGGAAGCCCATATTGGGGAGAACAGATGAGTCCAATGCCGATTAGGCAACTTCGGGTTACAGATTCTCCTTTTCCAATGGCCGGGGAGGACGATGGTTGTGGTGAGGTGGACAAGGAGGCGGAGGTGTTTATAAGGAGGTTTTATGAGCAGCTACGAGGACAACAAAGATTGGTCGAGCTAGAAGGGTGGTGAAATACACGGAGATGATTTGTATTCACAGATATCCAATTTTAGATCTTGGTTATTCTAAAAGTAGACCGGCTAATTGGATGCATACATTGGCTTCCTAATCTCTACCTGTAGAGTAGAGTTTGTTTTGATGGAATTTCCAGGAAGTCAATGAATTGTATTGGGTACGTTTAAGGTTAGTTAAGTGGGAGTAGTATGTAGTATGGATTAGTGGTATTCAATTATTATTTTTATTATTTATTGGTAATTTCAATTTGCAATGTGAGTGGAGCATAACATTCTTCGAATGCGGTTTTAGACATATCTACCATGGAGCCAGATTTGGAGTGTATAACGTTCACACTGTAATGTCAAATTATACATGACGCATTTAATATGTCAAGTTATAAAGATTTTCTATATAAAATTTAAATATCAAGTTATTAACAATAACAATGGTAAATTTATGTCAACAAAGCTTAATGATAATGATCCCTACCCCTCGTATAAACATAAAACATATGACGAGGCAACTGAACAAAGTTTGAGCGAGCAAAGTCCAACTTGGCTCGGCTTGTTAATTAAATTATTATGTCATTTGAGACTATTTGAACTTGAAAAGGAAATCGAAACCCAATTTGAACTCAGCTTATGTTTCCTTGTCAAACAAATATTACTTGATACAAAATTCAAACTTTGAAATACTACAAAGTTAGAGGTTTTAAAGAACAGAAAGAAAAGAATGATACATTTTGGTAAATAAACCCTGAATTTAATCAATCTTTACAACAAATATTCAGCAAGAAATACCGTTCTTACAGTAACTCAAACTTGAAATTTTGAATTACAAAACAGAACGAAAAAACTAGAAAGGACATTTCAATACTAAATTTAATAATCACAACTAAAAAAGTACAAACTACCTTAACGTAATTTTTTGGGATTTATTTCGTGTAAGAATTTTTGTGGATTTATTTTGTATAAGAATAATGTCGATTTAAAAATAGTTACATCAATATAACTATCACATGTTTGTTGTGCACATATGTGTGTATGATCACATGTGTTGAGTTTAGTCCCACATTGGAGAAAATTTTTTATTGGTGGAGTTGAAGTACTCCACAACCATATATATATATGGTCAAAAGATTGACACTTGGACAACTTAGGCTTAAAATTGTTGTAATGTTTTTTTCCTATTTACCCATGTGTAGACGTCGGTTGTATATGGTAGCCGACGTTAATAGGGCGCATTTTTAATTAAATTATTGGTATATACATCGGATGTATAGTATGACCGACGTCTATACATACAACACGACCTATAGACATCGGTCAACCTATATATCCGACGTCTATAGGGCGTAATAGTTTAGTCTCACATCGGAGAATTTATTTTTGTTGGTGTGGTTGATGTACTCCATCACTCCTTTACTGCTAAACGCGAACTAGTTGGGGCACCTGGGCATGTTGGGCTTGATACTCGTGGTTATTTGTCAAAAGATTGGCACTTGGGGCAGCTTAGGCAGCTTGGGCTTGATTAATGTGAGTTTTGAATGCCCGATATAGGATATAATGTATTTTTTGGGTTAATTAAACGTATAATACACGTCGGTCGTATATAGCCGACGTCTACACAACAAGGAATAGGCGACAAGGAAATATACGTCGGGTACTTTGACGGCCGAAATATGACGTCTATACCCCTATATATTCGACATATATGGGCTTTTCTGCACTAGTGCTTAGTTAATTATGACCCTTAAGAGCTACATTCATTATAAAAAAAGATTAATTATAGTTACCCCTGAACTATGACTTTATTTCATTTTGCACCCTGAACTTAAAAATGTGACAGTTATCCCCTTGCACTTTCATTTTTGTAATTTTTTGCGTTGTATCCCTAATACTCATTTAAACCTAGTTTTAAGTAAAAGTTCAAATCAAATCGGAAGTCATATATGGTTGAAATTTGGATTAGATTCAGTACTAATAAGACCAAATTCCAATCATATCTGACATATGATTCAAATTTTCACGTAAAACTAAGTTTAGATGTGTATTAGGGATACAACATAAAAAATTACAAAAAATAACGAATGTGTGTTTAAATAATGAATTTTTAAAAGAGACAATTTTACAAAACGAAAAATTAAGGGGGAATAATTTTAGGGGGCTACTATTCGTCGCCGGAAAACAACTTAAATCGCCCCAAAAATTACATTTTTGCCCTTAACAAATCAATTAATACTTATTTCGTCCCGTGTCAGACAGTGGAGCATAAATATTTGCATTGGATTGTGGCAGATGAAGAAACTAATGTCCTCACTCACGTATTTTTGGCACGTCCGACTTTAGTTCAGTTGTTGCGTACATACCATTCGTAATCTGCATGGATTCGACATATAAGACGAACAAGTACAAGATGCCTTTGTTTGAAATGGTTGGGGTTACTCCAACAAACATGAATTTCCTCTTCGGATATGCGATTTTGAAGGATGAGACCGAGTCTAGTTACCGGTGGGTGTTGGAGAGATTGCGAGATCTGTTATTGAATACTTGATTGACATCATTTCATGCTTATATTTGTATCTTATATCTATTATCTTACACCTAAGCAATGCTACGTGACGAGTTTTATGTTTGAATTTCAGAAATAAAGAGGTTTGAAGAGAAGAGCCATGAAAGAACCCAAAAGCAGGAAAAAAGACTTAATTGTGAGACTTGGGGACTGAGATGCAAGGGAGAAGGACCTGAATGTAAGACCGAAGGACCTAAGAGCAAAACAGAAAACTCCACACCATCATGGGGAGTATTTTGGCAATTCGATTCGGGTCGAAGCTCCAATAAACAAAGTAGATGCATCCAAGACCAAGAAATACTTCAAGCAAAGCCCAACACGAAATCCAAATGGATCTGGAGCTTATAGACCGCCAATTGGCGGTCCAGATAGCTCTGGATCCGCTAAGATTTGTGGAGCACGTGTATTTGTGTATGCTTTGTCTATTTTTGGTAGTTGTTTAGTCCTACATCGGGGGATTGTCCCGGATTAGCTTTTTCCATGCCTATAAATAGAACTTTTCACCTTCCATTGAAACTACACATTGCTTGGTGGCATTCTCTCTACTAAGGAGTGAGCCTTGAAGCAAAAACTCAATGTGGAGAAGAATGCTACCTTCAATGTGAGTCATTGTTAACAAAATAATTGTTCTAGTTTCTTTTAATTTGTGCATGCTTGTTTAGTCTTTCATTTCCTTTTAAGTTTATTTAGTATTTCTTGCTTGCTTAGTGTAGTTTCATTTCAGTATTATGCTTCATTTTGTTAATATAGTTAGTGTAATGAGTAGTGAGTAGTTCCTTCCCCATTTGGGGATGGAGAAATATGTGATATGATCATGTAGTGTATTAAGTGTGTGTTATCTTAATCCCTTGAACTTTATATGATTTCCATAACCAACTAATGAGTTTTCACTCTTATCTTTGATATGGTAATGCTCTTGAATGAAGTTTAGCTTATGCTTTGATTAGTGGACCTATTTTATGGGGAATGATAATATTAGGATATTGATTGAATTAATATTGGAAACACAATTTATAGTGTATGTACTCTTGTTGCCTTTACCTTAGTTAATGTCTTGTATGTTTTAATGATATTGGGTTATCTTAATTCATGTGGAGGCATAGTAGGGTCTAGTCTTTATACATGAGTTCATTTAGCTTCATTCCAATTATTGTCTTGTATGTTTTAATGATGTAGTCTTATCTTAATTCATGTGGAGGCAAAGTTGGATGTAGTTTTATGATTTCATGCACTACATGTAGTGAGGAGCTTAATTGAACAGACACACACACAAACACATGACGAGGCATGTCAGAGAGTTGGTCATTGCTCATTTAGGGAGTTACAGACATTTTATACGTTTGGAATTAGCTAATGATTTCCCAGTACCTCCTATAGCGACCTTGTGATATCAAATGCGAGATGAGAGTGTTGTTGGATGGGAGGATCAGTACGAAAGTAGGATGACGTATTGGAACCGGTTACGTAGTGCATTTTGATTGTAATTTGTAATGCATTTGTAATGTATAATATATCGTGTACTTGTACTTATATCGTATTGTTCTTTTACCAGATTTTAAATTTAAGTATTATTTGATATCTAAAGAAAAAAGTAGAAGATATGTTCGTGAGAAATAAATATTAAAAATACGATAGTCAAAGAAATAAGTAGAAGATATGTTCGTAACAATACGATATGTTCGTAACAATAAGTAGAAGAAATAAGTAGAAGAAATAAATAATAAGAGTACACAGATAAGCATAAGCAAATACCAACAAATGTAGTAACAGTGCAACATATAATAAAATGATAGTAAGAGCAAGTGAACTACAACTCAGCATCCGAATCATGGTCTGAAATGCCCAACTGGTTGTTCCAATCCTCGATGAGGCGATCCCAATCTGTACATGCAAGTCTCGTATCCTCAGTCTGCATCCTGTCTCTCTGTCGCAAGAACGGCTGCGTATACCGTATCGCCCTACTCATATCCCTATAACGACTAACGCCCATAAATGTAGTCCTCGGCACATCTACAACAGACTCAGGACCATACGACAACCACTCCACCTAAACGTTTATACGTTAATAATAATAAAGTTGAAATTTAAATAAACGTGAATGATTTATACATTATATACCTGCGATGCAGTCATCTGATCTAGCCGTCTACGAATAGAAAGAAGTCGACTCTCGCTCTTATCCTCGGCCCGGACAGCCCACATACGCGAACGAGGATGACCACGCTCAATAATCTTCCGCTCCCGATGCGGGCGGAAAGCAGGAAAATACTCATAGATCCAAGTCTGCAGTAGTGTAGGACAACCCGTAATCCCAGAACAATCAGCACGACTCGATATACCCAGCTGGCGATACAGATTTGCCAACGTCGCCGACCCCCATGAATACTGACCAATGGTATCTGGCTCCTTCGCCTCCAATAGGTTGCGTGGTCTGACTCTGGAACCGCTCTTGTCGACAAACAAGACGCAACTTAGCAGTAAGAAGAGGTAAGTAGTCATATGTGTATCCTCAATCCGTGGTGGTCGCCCCCGTCTGCAACACTCGTCCACAACATCGATACTAACACCACCGCCACTCCAAAATGAGCTATCCCGCCCAAGACCCTCGAGGCTGACACCCAGCAACTCTGATACAAATAACTTCAGCTCAGACGTCGGCGCCTACGCATTGACCATAGGACCCTCAACAGGAATGTGCATAATTTGAAAGACGTCATGCAACATGATCATCGTCTCTCCGAACGACAATTGGAAAGTGTTGGTGTCAGGCTGTCACCGCTCCACGAAAGTCGAAATCAACGACATGTCAATGCAGGAAAACATGTTGTACGGCAAGTGACCCAATCCACTATCACTAACGGTCGCCGTCATATCATCAGTCATCACTGAACGCCAAGCCTGCAATGTCGTACAAGCTCTGTGCCGATTATGGCACTTCAAAACCTTCTGATCCTCACCATCCTATATGCGTCTGGCGATGTGGCCTCCGGAACTCGGAATGACGCTGCCATCTAGAGTACCACCGGGCATCATATTCGTCACGATCCATGACTCGTCCTCACCCTTCTTCTTCTTCTGAGCTCGGGCGTCTGCAGTGCACGAACTCGAATCACCGGTCACAAATCGGCCACCTCGACCATTCCTAATGACCCACTCAGCCCAAGGACTACAATGTCGCCCCCGTCCTCGACCATACTGATGTATCGCCTCCTCCTGTGGCTCCAAGCCATACTGGTCCCCATCGTCACTCTCGTCGTGACTCCTCAATTCATCTGAATCATTCTCGTCGTCGAAAGAATCCTCAGGTGTCTGACGACGACGTAAAAGATCTCTCTCTCCTAACTGAAGCAGAAATACCTCGTCTACGTGGATGACGAGGACATGACTCATCTTCTATACTACGTACCGCACGTAAGGGAATTGATTTCCCTTTTCCTCCACGGTAACCCGATGACTATTAATTAAATTTTAAAAATAAAATTTCGTTAATGAATTTACTAAAATAATTAAAGTAATTATTAACTTAATAATTAATTAATTTAGCAATTACCACAATTTATAATCAATAATCCTTTACTAAAATCGTACACAACTAATTAAACTAATTATTAACTTAATAGTCAATTTATTTTGTAATTATCACAATTTATAATCAATAAAGGATTTACTAAACTAATTTAATTAATTATTAACATAATATTCAATTTATTTTAAATTTATAATCAATTTAAATAATTTCTATAAAAAAAATTGGGGCGTCTACTGGAGACGCCCCAACGTTCGGGGAGGCGGCTCCGCAGACGCCTCGCCGTACATTCGGGCGTCTCCCGCGGACGCACCAGCCAAAAAAAATTTTAAAAAATAAATTAAAATAAACAAGACAATTTACCATATTTGAGTAATCCGGGACGTCCACTAGTTCTTTTTCTGGTCTCCGAGACATTATTTCTTGTGAATATAAGAGTAATATGAAGAGAGACTGATGTTAGGAGAGTGAAATGAAGAGTTATATAAGTAGAAAAGTTAGAAGAGCAAAATGGTAATCTGTACGGGCAATTTAAGTAGTTTTACGGCGATGAATAACAATTCAGTAATTTTAACCTATTAAAGTTCACAGGTGTAAAGTAAAATCAAAATATAATGCAGAGAGTCAAACTATAATTAACACTAAAAAAAGTATTAACTACCATGGTCTCATATATTTCTACGAAATATAAATATTTTTGTAGAAACTTAGTGAGGCATTGGCCCCACGACCTGTGAGATCCTAATCTTTGATTAGTGGCCTAATCTTGTGTTAGGTGGCTGATGGGGGTTTAGGGGATGATTTGGGTAGATGAGAGGGGGAAGTGTATTTAAGGTAAAATCCCTCATCTCTTCTCACTTCACTCTTTCACGCATCTCTCTCTCTGAAACTCTTTCCCTCTTAGCTCTGAAGCTTCAATGAGGTTTGGTGATCGGCGAGCAAGGAGTAGGAGTTGTGGTTGCTAGAGGTGTGGTGATCGTTGTTCGGGAGAAGATCGTCGGACAAAAAGGGTTAATCGTGCGGTGGTATTCGTCGTTGATCTTCAAAGGTTTCTTCAAGCCTTCAAGGTATGTCAAGCTTCTCGTTTAGACTCACCCAACATGTGTGAGTGGTGACTTTAGCTGACGATGGCCATTTGGCTCGTCGGAGGTTGAAGTGCAGCAGGTTGCTGCTAAATAACGGTCGACCGGCGTTGTGCCTCGATCAAACGATGCTAGCGTAAATGCGGGTTTCTGCCTTGCATCAGTCGAACGATGCATTTGCATCGGTCGACTGATGCATTGCATACATTGCATCATATGTCTTTCATTTAGATTACTTTTGCATCAATAAATGCTACTAAGGTATGTGTTTAGTCTTATTTACAGAATACAGGGACCTGAATGCAAATTACCCACATCCCGAGCATAAACGCGTACAAAAGACTCATTTCTATCATAAAGACCAAGTTCAAGTTTATCGGGTTTCAAATGGAAATGTATCCAAGCATAAAAGCATTCAAGTCCTAATTACGAAAAGAACAAGGACTTAAGCACAAAAGTAGCCGGGGACTTAATTGCAAAAAGTCAAGGACCTAATTGCAAATCACGAGTAGCTTTTATTATTACGGAGAAAATATAAAGAAAAATCAATGTGGATCTCCAAATATATGAAGAAATTAATTCGGATCTCCAAAGATATGCAAGAATCAATCCAGACGCGCAAATGACATTGAAATCATACCATAAACACACAGGAAAAATCCGGGTCGATTCGGAGCCAAAAAGGTGGCGATTCCGCCGCACCTCAAGAGCAAATTGCGGCGAATCCGCCGCACCAAATTAGATTAATGCTCTAAAAATTTTACCGGTTGCGTGTTGACGCGTGTACTTTCTTATTTCATGCTTAGGTCCCTTGTATCGGCTATAAATAGCCCCGAGAACGATGTTGTGAGGAGTTCTTCCTTTTGTTCCATAATTTAGCAATAAAATTCTGTTTCTTTTATTTTATGTTTTTAATTTTCTTTTCTTAGTTTCTCTAGGACCCCTTCTCCCTCCCTCCATCTATGAGTTTCTAACTCTTTCCAAAGGGTGGGGGTGACGGATTTAGGGTGATGAGAAGAGAAGATGTTATTATTTTAATTTCGTATTAGTATGTTTTGATTACTTGAGTTTATGTTAAATCATTTATCATGTAATGCTTTATAACTAATATGATTTATTATAAGTTTCTAAATTCTTTAATCTAAACCTTAAATCTAATCCTCCACCCAACGGAATTCACTTCTTTGTTCTTGCTTTAGTTTTAATTGTTTTTGTTTCTTGCTTTAAATAACTAAAACCCAAAAATCTCAAAACCAAACTTAATTCTTCTCTCCTTCTTTCCCCTTAATCAAAAATCACACTAATAACATAATCTCTCCCTCCTTGTGTTCGACCCGTACTTGCCACGTCTTCATTGACGCCGTGCACTTGCGGTATAAATTTAATTCTCATCAAGTTTTTGGCGCCGTTGCCGGGGAGGCGACGCAGATTTTTGTTGTTTTTGTGTTTTCGATTTTATCCTGTTTATCTTGTGCGCAATCTAAGTATTTGGATTTGTGTTTCAAGGGACAACAGAGTGCGCGGAGAAATCCGGGCACATTTGGAGCTAAACGAGCGGCGAAATCGCCGCACCTGAAGAACAACTTGCGGCGAATTCGCCGCACCAGTAAGGCTTCTGGGCGTCATTTTTCTCTGGGGTCGTCTACATCGTGGATTGGTCGCATTGAGCTACTGGAAATGCCGAGAGCAGGCGGCGAACCTGTCTGAGCATTGCGGAGGTAACTTTTCTTGCCTTTCTCGTATAATCTGAATTTTCGAAAAGTTTCCTTTCGTAGAATTGCACGTGTTAGGGTCAAAAATTCCATAATAAGCAATAACTCAACTCTGACCTAAAAATTGGCAAAATTAGAAAGACCTTAGTGCATGCATCATATAATGTTTTGTTTGCATTATTCTTGCTAAATTATTGCAAATTATTTTTGTTGAAGAGTGCTGGAGACAAGGTACGTATCGTGGTTTTTAACGACTGCATTTAAGCATATAATTTAATTTGCATACAACCTTGCAATTGCCCCCATTAAAAAGACCATTGTTTGACTATCTTTGTTAGATCTAAGTTAAACTATCTTAAGGGCAACTCCATAGGAAAAGATACGGTGGGGATTTCATCACCCTTCTGTGGCCCACAAATCACAATCCTCAAGTGTCACCCAAGCCTAAAATTAAAATCAATTAGACATTGACCCCTAAGGACTCGGACTCAATTAAGGAGGAGATTGGTTTGACTTGCTATGACCTGAAGCTAATTGAATTCAATTTGGTGTCTAGAAAGTGTTTTTGTGTTGACGAAAGTCTTCCAAGCGACGTGGTTGTCTAATTGGCACCGACTCTGTCGGAAGCGCCCCCACTAGCTATACACTAACTGGCCAACTTGGTTTGATTGGTGAGGGAGGTGAATCAAGCAAATCAATTCGACTCAACCAGTTAGGAGTCGTCTAGATCTAAGCGACACTAGGTCTAGGATTGTTTGAACCGTGCTTTCTTAGGAACCCTCTGACCGACCCTCTTATCTATCTTTAGAGTTAAGTTTCCCTTCTCCTCTGAGTCATCTTCTTCTCACCTACTTATACGTTCTAGTCTCCTCCCCTTTACATTATTTATTAGCATTTTAGGGTCGAGTCGAGAACTTGTGCTTGCTTAGCCTCATAAGGGTAAGAGTACTTGACTCAAGAGTGTTTTGATGGATGGTTACATGAGCAACCATCCATATCATTGTTGGGACCAGGACAATGCTTCCTGGTATTCTAAAACCTTGCAACCTGGGGTGGCTCAGACTAACACCCCATATGGTTGGGACAATCCTAATTGTATGACTGAGCAATCTTTATATTGGGGTAACATGAGAGAGGCACCGACTGCTAGACCACAATCTAGTTATGTCGGATCATATGCTGGTCAACAAACTGAGACATTACAACAAACTTTTGCCTCCTTCATGCGTAGGACAGACAACATGAGTGCACCGGTGGCTCCAGTAGCCGTACCGTGCGACTGTTGTGGGTTGAGTGGTCATGTTATCAGGGAATGCCCTTATGTTCCCCCAGAGCCTGAGTATGAGCATACTTTTTCCCAAGACGCTCAAAATGACTATTACGCATCCGCGTACAACCCGAGAGTGATGGATTCGTGGAGAAACAATTCCTATCCAAATTCTTATACTTCATTTTCACCTCAGTATCCTCCTCCCGAATACCCAGAATTCTACCAACTCCCCACGTCAAATCATTATTCTCAGCCCATCAACACCCAATCCCATAATTTCACAAGCTCAAACTTGGACCTCATAGTTGACCACGTACCTAATTCCTTGGAACAAACTTTCCTTACGTACATGGAATCCACTCAACGATCCGTACAAAATATAACATCGCATTTGAGTCAAATGATACAACAATTAGGTGAACGTAAGGAGAGTAACTTTTCGTGTCAACATGAGGATCCACCTTTTGATATCGAACCACCACCACATCCACAAATTCAAAGCACAATCTGTCAAAGCCAAACTCCTAGTCAGTCTGAAGGACTTGGGGTTTCAATTCACGATCACTTAGTGGAGGATTCGATGCACATTGACCAATTTCATCATGAGTCGGCCCAGGATTGTGCCTTATCTTCGTGCCCCGTGGCCCTTGAGCCACATGATCTTCATGTTGTGCCTCTTAAGGACTCACTTCCGGTGGAGCAAGAGCTCCCTAGCACCCTCAATTTCAAACAACCTGATGAGAGTTTGCCTCTCACTATCGTTCCTGATCATCTTGGAAATGATGGAACATCAAACGACTACAGTGCTCATGAGGGTATTAGGAGTTCCTTGGAGGATACCTTGGGTATGAGACCCATTTTATGTTTACCTGTTGAGTCGGACTTGCCTAACGAGGCTCCTGACCTCGCTCCGACGCACCAGCCAGTTGGTTGGAGAGTTTGGATTGACGATCATAACTTCAGCACCGTAACGGGAGAAACTCTTCTTCCGTTGCCCCCTATTTCCCAAACTCTCGAGAGGTTCAAGCTCTTTCAGTTTGATCCTTTGTATGAGACGCCTTTGCGTCCAATTCATGAACCTCTCATTTCTTCTTGTGCTCTTTGTGAAGGGGGCCCACGCATGAATATTCTGGCCCCACGTGGTGTCATGTTCCCTTTTGAGGTCTTTTGACAAATGAAGATGGGAACTTATGTTTGTACATAGTTATATTTGTATAACAATAAGTAAAAAAAAAAAAAATTGTTTTTATCCCTTCTTTAGCATCTCACAGGTTTTTGAGGGAATTCGGGTTTTTGTCCATCAACAGAGCCATGAACTTTCCTTTGTACTTCACGTTGGTGAGATCTTTCCTTTTTCATGCATAAATCCATGTAGTATCTTGCTCGCATACATTGAGGACAATGCATGATTTAGGTGTGGGGGGTTTATATATGTACATATCTATCTATTTGATTTTCTGCTCTGCTTTATTTTAAATAAAAAAAATAATAATAAAAAAAAATTCAATATTCTATGACATAGCTTAAGATTGAACTGCCAAAACCCGTGTACAAATTGCATTAAGTTTTTGTTCCTTATTATATAGATCTGCTTGTAGAAATTATGACATAAATCTAAGTTCCAAAGAAATAACCCATGGCCCTTGTAAGACATGTATGCACTTAAATTGGATGAATCAAATCTTTGAAGTGGTTGATAAAAAGCAGAGGTTGAGGAAAATATACCGGGAAGTGTGGACTTCTAATAGCAATTAAGCCTTGAGGAAAATAAAAGTAAAATAAAATAAAAATAAAGTGAGGAAAACACATTTTGCAAAATAATTACAAAAGCCCAAGTCTTCGAGTCACTGGTCCGTAGGGGTATCTTGAAACCCGGTAACTTGAGTCTGCCAGCTCGGGATTATCGACCAAACTCGCTACACGAATGCAAAAAGGGTATAAGTGTTAAAAAGAAAAGCAAATGTGTTGAATCACGGAAAAAGGAAAAAAATAAATAAATACTTTAAGATACTCAAGGCCCAAAGCTAAAGGAATGATCCATGCCATGGTTGATCCAAATGATACTTCACCACCAGAGGAGGCGTGCAAAATAATTTATGTGATAACATGTGTAGAGGGGTTAGTGGTGTGAATGTGGAGGAATAAAGACCAAGTCAAACTTTTTATAAGTTAGAACTGTATAATGAGCATGCGAGAACTTTAAGTGAGATGTATAAGGTTAAGGCAGAAATATTAAGAGCTATTAATGGAATGTTGAATTAAGACTTTGTGGGTGTGTCAACTGAAAACCCTCACGAGACAAAACTCGTCCTCTAAGGCAACCTGGAGGTTTAAAGGCTTGTTGCACATGCTAAGTGCAACCGTGATTCCTACGAAAGTGAGTTAGGATTTCCCTGTTTTCATTTCTTTTATATTCTGTTTTGCTAGGGACTAGCAAAATCTAGGTGTGGGGGTATTTGATGCATTGCATACATTGCATCATATGTCTTTCATTTAGATTACTTTTGCATCAATAAATGCTACTAAGGTATGTGTTTAGTCTTATTTACAGAATACAGGGACCTGAATGCAAATTACCCACATCCCGAGCATAAACGCGTACAAAAGACTCATTTCTATCATAAAGACCAAGTTCAAGTTTATCGGGTTTCAAATGGAAATGTATCCAAGCATAAAAGCATTCAAGTCCTAATTACGAAAAGAACAAGGACTTAAGCACAAAAGTAGCCGGGGACTTAATTGCAAAAAGTCAAGGACCTAATTGCAAATCACGAGTAGCTTTTATTATTACGGAGAAAATATAAAGAAAAATCAATGTGGATCTCCAAATATATGAAGAAATTAATTCGGATCTCCAAAGATATGCAAGAATCAATCCAGACGCGCAAATGACATTGAAATCATACCATAAACACACAGGAAAAATCCGGGTCGATTCGGAGCCAAAAAGGTGGCGATTCCGCCGCACCTCAAGAGCAAATTACGGCGAATCCGCCGCACCAAATTAGATTAATGCTCTAAAAATTTTACCGGTTGCGTGTTGACGCGTGTACTTTCTTATTTCATGCTTAGGTCCCTTGTATCGGCTATAAATAGCCCCGAGAACGATGTTGTGAGGAGTTCTTCCTTTTGTTCCATAATTTAGCAATAAAATTCTGTTTCTTTTATTTTATGTTTTTAATTTTCTTTTCTTAGTTTCTCTAGGACCCCTTCTCCCTCCCTCCATCTATGAGTTTCTAACTCTTTCCAAAGGGTGGGGGTGACGGATTTAGGGTGATGAGAAGAGAAGATGTTATTATTTTAATTTCGTATTAGTATGTTTTGATTACTTGAGTTTATGTTAAATCATTTATCATGTAATGCTTTATAACTAATATGATTTATTATAAGTTTCTAAATTCTTTAATCTAAACCTTAAATCTAATCCTCCACCCAACGGAATTCACTTCTTTGTTCTTGCTTTAGTTTTAATTGTTTTTGTTTCTTGCTTTAAATAACTAAAACCCAAAAATCTCAAAACCAAACTTAATTCTTCTCTCCTTCTTTCCCCTTAATCAAAAATCACACTAATAACATAATCTCTCCCTCCTTGTGTTCGACCCGTACTTGCCACGTCTTCATTGACGCCGTGCACTTGCGGTATAAATTTAATTCTCATCATCGACCGGTTGTGTGTTTTAGGCAAGCCCTGTTAGTTTCGTTCGAATGGGTCACCTTGTCGTTCGACCGGTTCACTGTTGGTGAGTTGGTTGAGGGCATAGACCATCAAAACGGTCGACCACTCTTGACTTTGGTTTGACCGATAACTTATGATTTGTGCGACTGATCGTGTGTTGGATCGATCAATGATTTATGATCCAAACGGTCGACTGGTAGATGTTTAATTTGAAATTCGAAACCCCTGTTATATTCGGTCGACCGGGCCCCTTTGTCTTTTGATCAATGGGATGTTATGTTGTTGGTGTTGTGGCGTAGACCTTTTAACGGTTGACTGTATGTGACATTTGTTCGACCGATTGATCGTTTTGTTGGTTGGATTCGTTCGACCGGTCTTGGTGATGGTTGGACCTAGACTTGTTCTCTTAGGGAACCGGTCGACCGGCTGTTTGGTTCGGTCGACCGTTGTTGCCCTATTTTGTACTTGTGAGGTTCTTTTGGTGTTGTCGTCCTTGTGAGGTGGGTTGGTTGACCGACGTTTTACCGATGGTGCCTTGTGTGTTGTGTGGTACGGTGGTTGGGTGAAAAAACCTTGGAGTCCTATTGTGGACCGCGTGATATAGGGTTGGGTGAAAGAGTCCTGGAGCCTGGTCGTTGATCGTATTTGCTTTGGTTGGGTCAAAGAGCCTTGGAGCCCAGCTTCGCGATGATGTTTTACTACATTGGATTGGTTGCATTTTTATGCTAGTTGTTTCTTGTTCATATATGTGTTAGGAGTTTGTCATACGAGGTTTCCTTATGGAAACTCAGACATAGTTGCATATTTTCATTTCAGACTGTGAGCGACGATAGAGGTGGTGCCTGAGGAGGAGCTCACTCGGGATTGGATTCTCTTTTCCCTTTTTGGAGGTTGTAGTGATTACATGTACATTTATTTTATAGTCTTTTAACGTAATCACACTTTTGAAACATTCAGATATATATGATATTTATATATTGGTGCACCTTATAATTGTTTCCAATAATATCTTCTTGTGTTGATTTCTTTTTAAAAGTTTTAAAATTTTTGATGTTTGAGGATGTTACACGACCACCATTGCCCAAGATTGAAGATTTATTGGTATAAGCTAAAGGTGTATTTAGATTCCACTCACTTTTAAAATCAAGTAAGATTTTAAGCTTAAATTTGGCTTAATGAAATTCAAGCTGAGCTCGAGCTCGGATCGACCAAAATTCGGTAGACTCGAATTCAGCTCAACACAAGCTCGACTTTAAGATGTAAGATGGAAACGTAAGTATAAATTTTAACTCAAGTGTTTTGCATTATACGTCTACTAGTAAGGCGTAGCAATAGTTAAATTACAAAATATTGCTTTTTAGGTCCCTTCACTTTTAAATTCTATATCTAATCCACAAATAATGATATCAAATGAAAGCTGAAGTTTAAACTAACATGACCTGAATTAATTTTGTTTTTTGTTTGATTTGAGTTCTTATTTTGTTCAGCTTTTTAGGTACAGTGAACTTCAAAACTTGTACGAAACTGACCTAATCCATCCTCAAAGGAGATGGAAAAAGAAGGTGGTGGTATTTTGCATTTGGGGGTTACATAGGTTTGTTTTTTTACCCAAAATAAATTGAGAATGACATGCTAAATAAGATAAAATAAATAAATCACATTCTTTGGCAATCTAAAATAAGATATCATATTTCTTCTTAGTCTGAAATTATTCCTACTAGAGAACAATTAACAATAAGAATCCATAAAGTAACGAACAGACTTGAATTTCCTCCCGTAAATATATGATAAGTCTTCCATAAATTAACTGAATTGCTAAACGTCGCCCCAAAATTACTTAAATCGTCCATTGAAATTACCAAATTGCTCTTCTCTCATTTCTACTGCTATAACGCGATAGTTTACCCTCCTATCACACATCTCTCTTCATCTTCCTCTTATAATCATAAAAAATAATGTTTTGGAGGTCAGTAATGAGCCAACGGACGCCCCAGTGTACTCGAATCTGGTAAAATATCTAACATCTTTTTAATAAAAAAATAAAAAAAAATAAAAAAATTTACGGATGTCCGACAGAGCCGCCCCCACGTAGGAGGGGGCGTCTGGGTAAGACGCCTCCCCCATGGGGGAGGCGTCTTACCCAGACGCCCCGCCCATGGGGGAGGCGTCTCACCCAGACGCCCCGCCCATGGGACGAGCGTCTATGTAAGACGCCCCCTCCTACGTGGGTTCGGCTCCGTCGAACGCCCGTAATTTTTTATTATTTTTTATTATTTTTTTAAAAAGATAATTGATTATAAATTTAGATAATTGTTAAATTAATTAATTAATAAGTTAATAATTACTATATTCGGATGACCGATACCCCTTCGGTACACTGAAAATTCAAACATTTCCAGATCCAACAATTTCAAAATCCAAAAAATTTCCAGGGGGATTTGGGATCTTAAAAAATGTTGGATCTGGAAATATCGAGACCCCTGAACGACCTGTCGAGGTGGTATTTTTGTAAGTCATGATGTTTTACCACCGGGGGATTTGAGATCTTAAAAAATGTTGGATCTGGAAATTATTTGAATCTTCGTCACTTGCAAAAAACTCATTGTAATCCGACCGGTTACCACCAAAAACTTGCAAAGAAACGTTAAATAATTTGAGATAACACACCGTATAATTTTAATTTGACAAAAAAAACAAAAAAAAACGGGACGTCTGGCTAAGACGCCTCCACCATGGTTGAGGCGTCTTAGCCAAACACCTCGACCATGGTACAGGCGTCTGGCTAAGTCCCCTGTAAGATGGTGGAGGCGTCGACGCCTCCACCATGGTCGAGGCGTCTTAGCCAGACCTCCACCATGGTACATGCGTCTTAGCCAGACGTCCAAGTCGGAAAAAAAATCCGTCTCCATTATTTCGCCTGATTTAGGTGTTTCGTCAGACATTTTCGTGGTGTTGGTACTAGGAATGTTAGTAAAACTGAGTCAAAAACTTTGTTTAAAGACACATGACAATATGAGTATTAAATATATTGTTAAGGGCAATTTGGTAATTTCATGGGGCGATTTAAGTAGTTTTGGGGCGACGTTTAGTAGTTCCCTAAATTAAATGCACAAAATAAAAAGAACCTTGCTTGCATCACACCTAGACCTGTCAATTGGGTCGTGTTCGTGTACTATCGTGTCTGACAGTTCTGCATTCGTGTCAGGATTTCGTGTTATCGTGTATAGTATAAATTTAAAAGATTTCATCATGTTTAGATTGAAAATTGTTAAGTGACATATTATATTGACATTTTTCATTCTAAATAACATCTTAATTGACTATAATCAAGTAAAAACAATTGATTATCTAACAAAAGATGCAGTTCGTGTCTGTTTCGTGTACAAAAATAACTTATCGTGTTTGTGTCAAATCGTGTACCAATTATTTTATATTTATATGTTCACAAAACATCGTAATAAATTATTTCAATCATACAAAAAGTTTCGTATAAAGTCGTGTCCAAAATTGACTCGTCTAAATTCACACCCCACCATAAACGCCCACCGTGGGGCTCGAACCCACGACCACAAGGTTAAGAGCCTTGCGCTCTACCAACTGAGCTAGACGGGCTTTGTCGACTCCATCCCATATTTAACTTATTGGTAAGACGCAAAACACCCCTTCCCTCTCACCACTCCACTTCGCTTCCAAAACACACAACGAAAAAAGAAAAAGAAGACGAGTTCTTCTCTTCTCTCCTCCGATGGCGTTTTGGCTCAAAGCCGCCGAAGGTAACCCTAATCCCCCGGATCTGTACCTCCCATTTCCGATTCGAGTCGTTCTGATCCGATTTGGAAATGCCAAGATTTCGTGTAAGCCTTCGATTTCGGATCTGGAAATGAGAATCGTCGAGGTTGGTGTTGGTGGGAGTTGTTGTGAATTTATGGGATTTATGTGTCGGTAGGTTGGATCGGCGAATGTTATCTTGGTTTGTTGCATGGATTGAGTCGTTGAGGTTTGTTTAGTGGTTGATTCGTGTGTTTTGTTAGGTAGATTTTGGAATCTTAGATTGCCGACGATTGTTGCTCGAATGGTGTTGCGATTTTGTTTTTCGTGTGGAAGTTTCAAGTTCGAGAGCATATATTTGTGTTCTGTTGTTCGACTCAGTGGAAATGTTGGGGTTTTGAAGAAAACTGGATTGATTTGGTTGGTGTTTCAATCGGAAGTTGCAAATTTTGAGTTCAATAGCACACATTTGAAACCAGTGGAAACCAATGGAAAGGAAACGAGATTCCGTTCGACTCCGTGGAGAGAGATTGTTTGTACACTCCTTGGAATCCATGCTCGGATTCTGTGGTATGTACAAAATTTTCTTTGAGTTTTCTCAACGTTTGAGGTCAGAAAACAATGGAAACTGAACCTTTTCAACTGTTAACCATCCGGACCACCGAAATGATTTTAACATACGACCGAACACACTTCGGTCTACAGAAATTCATAACTTTGATGACTAGTTCGGATGACCGAAATTCATTCCATTAACGTTCGCTAAGAGGAAATCATTGGAATTCTCGTTTCGGTTGACAAAAATTTGTTCGATCATCTGTTTTTGGTATCCAAACCGTCCGAAAATTATTTGTCTAAACATGCACAAACAACGGAATTTAATGAAAAGGAAACTGCCTTCCATTAGATTATTTTTCTTTTGCTTTCTGTTTGACTCCGAAAATCAATTTCCAGAACTTCCCACGCCACTTAGACCGTTTGGTGTTCAATCAATGGAAATGTTTAGGTTTTGAAGAAAATTGGATTGATTAGGTTGGTGTTTCGATCGGAAGTTGCAAAGTTTTTGGAGGGATTTTGAATGGTTTTGCATTATGTTATGATGGAAGTTTTTGAAGGTCTGTTTGGAATGGTTTGCAATTTGAATCTTTGATTTAAGTGTTGCTTATACTATGATTAACTCTGTAATAATGCAAAAATTAAGAGGTTTGAAATGCAAATTTTCAAGATATTAGGAGTATTTCTAAATATTGTAAATCAATAGAACATTGGAATTGGTCAATAAAGCCCATTGAAGTCTCTATTTTATCCGAGATTTATGAGATTGAGAATTGTTATTTAATTAAGTTAATTTGGATTGTTTCATAAATTATTAAATAGTGGTGAGAATTGGTCTTGGTATTAATCGGTTAAGGGTTTGGGGAATTCAATATTAATAGGTAACTTTGAAATAAAGAAATATTATTATTAAGATAAAATTGTGAGAGAAAACTGTTACGTGAGGAATAGTTGTGAGTCGGGCTGCACATGGGTCGGGTTGGTTTGATTCTGGATCTAACCCGAGCCCAACCTGACCTGGTCGGTTTGGATAATTCCAGAACCGAACCTGAACCAATCAAGACCCAAAATCGAACCAACCCGACCTAGGAAATTCGGTTTTGATTGGTTTGGTTTCCAGTTAACTCATCACAAGTAAAACTAAGGAGAAAAAGAAAAATGCAATGAATTATTACAACATTGTTTTCCACATTCATGTTTAAAATTTAAATTTAAGGATCAAACCCTTTTGATAGAAAATTGAACTCAACAACCAAAAACACAATAATGTACATCACAAATTAAAATAACAGTGTACTGCAAAAATTTGACATGTTCGGTTCCATACTTTGGGGAGAAAGACGTGTTATTCTAATCAAAACCAAACTCAAATAACATAATCACTATTCACCAACATCTTGTGATTTCGACGTGTTGCAAATCGGAGTTGGAAAGGGACGGAGCGCAAAACCGTCGAAGTTGTGGAGCATGGAGGCGTGGAGCTCGCACTCGTCGGAGGTCGTGGAGCATGGAGGTGTGGACTAGAAGTCATGGGGGGCGTTGATTGGGGTATGGATTGGGTCGACTAGACTCATGGAGTCATGCTATTGTGGAGCGTGGAGGTGTGGGCTAGATCAAAGTTGTCGTGGAACGTGGAGGCGTGGGCTCGTCGGAGTGGTGGTCCGGTGGAGGCTTGAAGTGTTGGGGTTGGGGGGTGGTCGTTGTTAGGGTTGGGGTGAGAGTTGAGAGAGAATAATATATTGAAATGTATATAAAAGAAATAATATCTAATATGATTTCTCAGAACCGAACCAACCCGAGTTTAACAAAATCCGATCCAACCCGACCCAACCGTTTCGGTTTGGGTTGGTTTTCGGTTTGAACCCAACCAATGTGCGCACCCCTAGTTGTGAATTTTATGGGACGTTGATTGTTGTCTGGGTTCGCGTTTGAAGTCGTTGAGTTCGGGTTCAAGTTTAACGTCATGTTGGGTTAGTTGTTTGGGCTTCGATTCTTGGTCAAGTTATGCAAGAGTTGTTTCCGAATCGGAATGTACTCACCTAGTCTTTGGTTGGGTTTTCGAGTTTTACATGTTTTAGTTTTCGTGGAATATATTTTGGAATTTGGTTATGATTTTATACGATTTTCAGATGTATGATGTCTGGATTTTTATTTGGTAACGTATTGAATTCATTGGTTGACTAATTATACGTAAATTTTGATTTGCTAATCTAGGAAACAAATTAATGATTTGGTTGCTTGTTTAGGTAACTTTGTTGTCTATAAGAACTTTGAAATGCTTAGCTTGGTTATTAAATATTATGGTGTTTTTCCTAGTCGAAAACTCATGTTTTATTATGGCTATAGTTTAAGTTTCTATGTTCTATATTTAACCGAATTTGCATATAAATTAGTAAGTACCAGTTTTAGATTTAATGAGTTTTGGTTATAGTGAGTTTAACTGTTTCATGTGGTCAACGACTTATACCAACTTGAATTTATTATAATTAATGGTTTAATTTGGAATCTTGCTTTCAAAGGTTTTAAGAAGGTTTTAATTTTTTACAAAAATGATATATGTTAATTGAAAGATAATCGAATGAATTGTCTTGGCACTTTTGCTCCTCGTGGTAATCGGTTGACGAACCGGCTTCGGAGGACTATATGTATTGTGGTCCAAAGTGGATCCAGTGGCAACAATATGTCCACACGACTCAGATCTAGTGTCTTAATGAATGTATTATACAGGTTAGTGTGCGAGGTCTCCACGATGTGTCGATACCGATTTGAATGATTTTAATTGTTAATTGTTTTGG
Organism: Triglochin maritima; assembly: GCA_963682175.1. NCBI lineage: Eukaryota > Viridiplantae > Streptophyta > Magnoliopsida > Alismatales > Juncaginaceae > Triglochin > Triglochin maritima. Next base: position 37,040,189 of record OY821781.1, read on the forward strand.
TCTGTGGATGTGTCGTATACTATTCGGAAGACCATGGTGTTGACGGTGGGGGTGGGGTGGTCCGGGTGATGGCCTTATGAATTGAAATGAATGAAATTGAAAAGTTTATGGTAATGGTTATTGGTTTTCCGTAGTTGAATTGTGATTTATGATATTTGAAAATGTTAATTGTTTTAAACCACCACTAGATTAAGTGAATGGTTCTTGCATACTGAGTCTTTTAGGCTTGGGCCTTTGTTATATTTTATTTGTAGGCTTCTTAAAAGTAATTTTGCATTGAGTTGAATTGCATTCTAGGCATGTTTCACTGCAGACAACAATTGACCATATTTTGTACACATGGAACCGAGTGAAGGCAATCAATATTTTAGCTAGTTTATGTTTCATTTAACCATACGCTAGAGATGAAATTATGATCGTTTATTTTCCGTGTGTAATAGCCATTTTATATTTTCTATAAATATATTAGTTTGTTAGTGACATCCATATTATAAAATAAAATCGATTCCACATATTGTTTCAATTTGAGATGTTACAAACTCTGTCAAGCGTAGTTTTCCAGTTTAAAGTCTTATATGTTTCCTCTGATTTGCCTTTCACTATTTTACGTAGGAATTATCAAGTATACGATACTAGAGCTTGGTTTGAATTTTAACCATTTGGACTCTTTTCAAAATTCTATCTTGCATATTTTCCTTTGAAAATTTTAATATAGTTATTCTAGTTTGATATTTTCCCCTTTCGGTATAATTTTCAGCAATATCAAACCTTTTAAGGTAATGTATTGTGGCAGATAACTGATTAACTGAAAAAGTTGATACGATTTCATGGAATATCTCAGATTTGTTTGAAGTTGTGGATCGCAAAGCAAAGCTTGTGGCTGACGAGCAGACTCATTCAGTATTACCAGGTATACACCCTTTATTTGGCTTGTTGGTCTGAACAAATGTGCTGCTGTGCATAGTTATTGTTTTCTTTGTTTCAGCATTTGAAATCATACTTAGCAATTTTGATTTGCTCACTTTATTTCCCTCCTCTGGACCAACAAAGCCTCCAGTGGACGAGATGCCCAGGATAGGAGTATTAAATCAAAGGACAACGTATGTATGATGTATCTGGTTTTTGGACCCCTCCCGTTTCTCGTTTCAAACTGTTTTTCTCTTCAGTTCCCTGTTTGACCCATCTCATTTCCAGGCTCAGCGGAAACCATCCAACTCTCAACCTCCCAAAGTTAAGGCTCCTGTATTTGATAAGAGCAATGTTGAAATGCCACCTGTCATTGTACCATCAGATAAAAATGATTTTCATCCAGTGGATAAGGTGGAAGAAATTTCTCCTGACGCTACAGTCGGAGCTTCTGAAGATCCTCCTCTTACACTAAAAGACGCAACCACACCAAATGATGTTTCTACCACGGGTTCTGCACCAGTTGGCAGAGAAGATGGCAGCAACAATGTCATGGATATCTCAGAAGTTGGTCCTATCAATTCTTCCTTTATTAATGACCCTGGCGCTGGGAAATTTGATGATTCGCTTGAGATACTTACCTCTGCACCATCAATTGATCAAGCTGAGACTTTGCCTGTGGATCTTCCTGTTTATGAAGAGGATAAATCAGAAAACACCTCCCTGAGTGTTGGTGATGTAAAATCTGAATCTGGAAGCTTGGAAGTGAACAATGTAAAAACTAATCAAGGAAATAATCCAGATTCCTTTGCAGAAACTTCACCTCTTGTAAAGATGGCTAATGATAATGTAAATGATACCACACCTGCAGGTGTTCAAGACCAACTGAATGAGGTATGGCATTCCAATTACCTGTTCTTATTAAATCTGCTTAACACTCATATGAACAATCTTGACATTGACTACTATCACTTTTGGTTTTGCAGGCTCAGGGACTTCTTAAAACTGCAGTTTCTACAGGTCAGTCAAAATAGGCAAGGTTAGCTAGGGTATGTATCAATGTTTCTACCTTAGATTTAACTCTCGGATGTTTTCTTTTTGTGAATATTTTTTTGTAAAAGTGGTTACACAGTAAATGAAAACCTAAAACTTATGAAACTTTAGGATTTAGGTTCTCTTGTTTCGAAGTTGTCTTATAGGCGACCTTGTATTTTTATCTTATGCTTCCAACCTATAACGTATAAATTATTTAAAACTGTCATCCATTTCTAAAACAGTTACAACTGAATCTCCTAACTGTTGTAGTTCTATTACCATAGATACATTGGTACCCTTTGTATCCTTTTTGTGTGTAAACCACACCCAACATTACATTTTCCTTGTATTTCTCTTCAAATAGTTAATTTTGTTTCCCTGTGATGATCTCATAACTTGATTTAGACTTATATATAAAAAATTATCTTTTTTCTATTCTCTCCTTTTTGGCTACTTTTGGATTTTTTATTCATGTATTTACTATTTACTAAAATCTGAAAATTTGGCGAATATGAAATTCAGATACACAGGGGGGGAAAACCCATGTCTTTAATGAGAAAGTTGAGAGAGTTAGTGAATGTGATCAACAGGAGAAAATTCAACATTCTTTGTGTTGAGGAGACCAAATGGGTAGGTGAAAAAACTAAAGAAGTTGAAAATATAGGGTTTAAGTTATGGTATAGTGGAAAAGATAGAAACAAAAATGGAGTATGAATCTTAATAGATAAGAGCCTAAGAGATGAGATAATAGAGGTTACAAGACAAGGTAATCGAATAATTTTGATTAAGTTAGTTATCGGAAAATTGATTTTGAATGTCATTAGCGCCTATGCCCCACAAGTAGGTTTGAGCGAAACAGTGAAGAAACAGTTTTGGGAGGACCTTGACATTATGGTGAAAGAGATTCCTAGTAGTGAGAAATTTTGTATTGGAGGAGATTTTAACGGTCATGTTGGTAAAGATAGCGAAGGGTTTGAACGTATCCATGGAGGGTTTGGGTTTAGTGTTAGGAACCAAAAATGAGAAGATTTTCTGAATTTCACTGTAACATATGACCTCATGGCAGCAAATACTTTCTTTAGGAAAAAAAAATCTCATTTAGTCACATTTTGTAGTGGTCAACATCGGAGTCAAATTGATTTTGTGCTTACTCGAAAAGATGATCGACGATCTTGTATAGATTGTAAGATAATACCTGGAGAGTGTGTGGTGACTCAACATAAGTTGGTAGTAGTGAACTTTCACTTTCGTATTGGTGTGGTACGAAATAAGTGTAATAAAGATGTGAAGATTAAGTGGTGGAATCTTAAAGGAGAACAATGTATTAGATTAGGGATAGACTTATGACAGATGGACATTAGGATGTTGTAGGAGACGCTAATAGTATGTGGGAGAGTATGTCATCTTATATTCGACGAGTGACTAAAGAAGTTTGTGAGGAAAGTAGAAGATGTAGACTATTCGAGAGACACGTGGTGGTAGAATGATGTACAACAGACAATTAAAACTATGAAAAAATGTTATAAGATGTGGTTTAAAGATAAAAATGATACTAACTTAGAAGAATATAGGTTAGTTAATAAAAAAGCTAAGAAGGCAGTAAGAGAGCCTATATGGGTTGTTTATGAGAGTTTATACCAAAAGTTATGATCAAATAAGGGAGATGTTGGAATATATAAGTTGACTAAAATAAGAGAGAAGAAAACTAGAGACCTTAATCAAGTTAAATACATTAAAGATGATAATAATAACCTTTAGTTAAGGTGGAGGATATCAACGAAAGGTGGAGAGGGTATTTTGATAAGTTGTTCAATGGAGAAAATGATAGTGACATTTTTGAAGTGGATGATACAATTAAGGAATCTAATAGACGATTTATACGGAGGATAAGAGAAGTTGAGGTTAAGGAAATCTTAAAAATGATGAAAGTTGGTAAGACTTTTGGACTAGACGAGATCCCGATTGAGGTGTGAAAATGTATCAGAGATAAAACAGTAACGTGGTTAACTAAATTGCTTACTAGTATCTTTGAGAAAAATAAAATACCAAATGAGTGGAGGAATACTTTGGTGCCAATTTACAAGAATAAATGGGATATTCAAAGTTGCACTAACTATAGAGGTATCATGTTCGTGTGTCATACTATGAAATTGTGGGAAAGAGTAGTTGAGCACCGTCTAAGGAAAAAGACATGTGTTGGAGATAATCAATTTGGTTTCATGCCTCGAATGTCAACGATAGATGTCATATTTCTTATTAGACCACTTATGAAGAGGTATAGAAAACAAAAGAAATATCTATACATGGTTTTTATTGATTTAGAAAAGACATATGATAGAGTTCCAAGAAATGTTATGTGGTGGACCCTAGAGAAGAAGAATGTATCAACAAAATATGTGAATTTAATTAAAGATATGTATGAAGGAGTTGAAACTAGCATTAAAATTTGTAATGGTGTGACTAAAGCTTTTCCGATTAAGATTCGACTTTATCAGGGTTAAACTTTAAATCCATATATCTTTGCTTTAGTAATAGACAAGGTGATAAAAGACATACAATGTGAGATTTCATGGTGTATGTTTTTTTGCGGATGATGTAGTATTAATTGATGAGAGTATGATAGGTGTGGAGAGAAAACTAGAGTTGTGGAGAAATACATTAGAAACAAAAGGTTTTAAACTAAGTAGATCTAAATCATCAATATATGAAGTGTTGTTTCAGTACCGTTAATACCGAGGAAGAGCAGATTATATTAGATGGACAACTGATGCGTAGAAAAGATATTTTTAGATATTTTGGATCAATACTTCAAAAAGATTGGGAGATCGATGAAGATGTTAACCATAGGATTAGAGCATGATAGATGAAATGGTGACAAACCTCAGGTGTCTTATGTGACAAGAAAATTCCACTTAAGTTAAAAGGAAAATTTTATAAAACCGCAATAAGTCCTACAATGTTATATGGTGCGGAATGTTGGGCCACTAAAAGACAACATATACAAAAGATGAGTATATCTGAAATGAGGATGTTGAAGTGAATGTGTGGTCATACGCGGATGAATCATATTAGAAATGAAGACATTCATGAGAGAGTTGGAGTTGCTCCAATGGAAAAGAAAGTTATCCAACACAGACTGAGATGGTTTGGACATGTACAAAGAAGACCTATGGAGACACCTATAAGAAGATGAGTATTGAATCGGATCGAAGACATAAAAAGATGAAGATGTGGAGCACAATTGACTTGGGAGGAAGCGGTCAAAAGATATTTAAAAGATTGGAATGTTCCTCGGGAATTTGCATTGGATAGAAACGCGTGGAAGAAGGCGATTCACGTGCCTGAATTGTGACTCCTTAGAGTTTCATTTCTAGCCTACCCCAACTAGTTTGAGATAAAAGACTTTGTTGTTGTTGTATTAAAGCACTTCAAGGTCTAGCAGATTGATGGGCCATTGGCAATTTAGCACCAGAGTTACCTAATATCATTTTCCTTGTTTATTAGTTATTAACCAAATGATGAAACTTTTAACTTGTTTTTCTTTTGTAGCTACTTCACCACTGCAATAGTATATTTTCTTGTACATCATTTCTTTGTTATCTTTGAGAAAAATTGACTCTCCCTTGTGGTTAAGTTAGACCTTATTTCATACTTAGTTCATAGTTATCAAATGCTCCTCTTGCAGGTTTGTGCAGGGCTCTCTTCTCGTCTCCAGGAATACAAATCTGAGAATGCGCAACTGGAGGAACTTCTAGTTGCAGAGGTTTTCCTTGTTTTTTTATCATTTGCTTACATGGTGCCCACTTTGCCTCTCATATTTGTGAAGTTGAACCTATTTAGTTAGGATATGCTTATTGTTGATGCAGAGAGAGCTAAGTTCTTCATACCAGGCTTGCATAAAGCAGCTAGAGAAAGATATATCTACAAGGAGGGGTGAAGCGGCCATAGTTGAGTCAAGTATGGCTGATGCTTTAGCTGCTAAAAATGCTGAGATTGAAGCTCTTAGTTATTCAGTGGAAACCTTCAAAAGACGAGCATATGAGTCTGAAGAAAAGCTTTTATCCTTACAGGTGTGCTAATTTTCCATTAACTGTATAGGATTTGCGCTGGCATGCTGAATCATTTTTCACAGTTTATGAGCATAAGAAAAGAAATTTTTTGTGCTCTGGTGGGAGATTGTGTGATTTTGTTCTTCATTCTTTTCTTGGTAGCAATACTTTAATTTAATTGGCTTTTCTAATGATAAAAAAATTAGTTGTCTTTTTCTAACTCAACATGAGAAGCTGTCACCAACATGTTGCATGTATTGTTAAATTGATGTTGATACAAATGGAAAATCTGTCTAATACTCTACTACTTTTTACTTCCAACACTTCTTTTTACTGGAGATTTGGCTTCTGTGTTCCATCATCCTCATTTTCATCATGAAAAAGTTTATTTGTAATGAATTTTTATAGTTATTAGCTTTAGTCCTTTGGCTTTTGTGACATTTGAAATATGTGTCATTTATGATCCCATTAAGAAATGCTTTGACTAATCCCATAATTGTTTTTGCATTATTACCAGGAAAACATGGACACTATAATGAGAAGTCGAGAGCTTACTGAAACACGAATGATGCAGGTATACATGCATATTTTGAAGAAACAAAACATCATTTTTTCCATGTTGATGCTCTATTTTAATGAAGATTTGACTCTCCGTACTTTCTCCATTTTGTAGGCTCTGAAGGAAGAGCTTGCTTCAGCAGAGCGTCGGGCAGAAGAAGAGCGTTCCGCACACAATGCAACCAAAATGGTATCTCTTAAGGGCTTAGACTATTTATCATCTCATAAAATGTTCATCTTTAAATTTTAATATTAATTTATTTATAATACCTAGGCAGCAGTAGATAGAGAAGTTGAACTAGAACACAGAGCTGTTGAGGCTTCTAATGCATTGGCAAGAACCCAGGTATGAACAATCTGGTATTGGTAATATAGAAAATTGTTTGGTAGTGAGTTTTTATAATAACCTTTTGCTTGTTCCATGCCTTGATATTTGGAGCTGAACCTGGAACCGAGAAATTTTGCATGTTAGATGCTGCCTATACATTACAGCCCTTCCTACGGATTTACGTAGTCTTTTACTCTTTGAACTCAATATCATATTATTTCAGGAATATAATTGGATCCAACAGTTCCATATGTTTATATGAGAATCATATCTTTAATCTTCTGGAATATAATTTTTTTATCTAAATTATAATCTAGTATTATTATCTTCCCATGCCATATTGTACAACATCAGATGTCATGACAATATATATGTGTGTGTGTAAGATTGTTCGATAATTTTTAGTCTCCATTATTCTAACTATTGCCGAACTTGTCTAAAAATCGTTAAAATAAAGGAAATCTTATTGTTATGTCTTTGATCAGTAGAGTGGTTACACGGCAGGTGTATTAGTAGACGAAATTAATGCTTTTCGGTGCATTATGTGTTCATTTAGTTAAAAGCAAAAGTTGGTGAAACTTTTCATTGAATATTAGCTGTATTTTTCCATTCAGAGAGCTGCAGAAGAGAGCTCATCAAGGGCAATGGATCTTGAGCACAAATTGGCTTTGCTTGAGGTAGTGCTTCGCCTCTGACTGTTATCAATGTTTCATACAAGTTATGCACAGTTTTTGTTTTCTTAAATAGGATAACTAGTACATATATTAAAGGGCTTCGGATACATTATTTTCAGCATAAATTGTAGAAATGTACATTATGGGATTTTTTTGGAACTGAAGAAGCACTGCAGTATTTACTTGTTGCTAATAGTAATAGTAGCTGTGTTACCTCTCTGCAAAAATATGGCATGATAAATACATCCAGCATTAAAACCTTGGGACTACACCACAAGGAAGAGTGACATGCTGGAAGTGTGGTTTACGGATGATTTGGTGAAACCTGTATGTTTGATTTATCAGAATAAATTTATGTATTTTCAGGTTGAGTGTGCAACTCTGAATCAAGAGTTGCAAGAGATGGAAGCGCGGGCTCGTCGTGGACAGAAAAAATCATCTGAAGAGACAAATCAAGTTCTTCAGGTAATTTTAGTTGTTTTATGTCCCTATTAATTGTGGTAAGGCTTTTCATGTATTAAAAAAATAATGATATCTCATATATTTCACAACACAACTAGGATTGCCATCATATTATAAAGGGTAAATCATATTCCGTCACCTATGGGCCAAGATCAGAATGCAAAATGATGCTTCAAAAAGTTCCAATCGCATATGTATTTTACACCTTATAAGAAAGCGTGTCAATTTTAACTCGGACGTAGATTCAACTTCAGTTTCACTTGATCAAAGTTTGACTTGAATTCGGCTTAAAACGAAATGAGATGAATCACAAGCTGAGCTTTAGGCCTGTCAAAATATAAACCACCTCAGATCGACTTGCTGAGAGCTTATCAGGTTATATGATTATATATTTATCTTCATAAAGTCATTCATCTTCTGAGATATAATATTATTCTTATCATACATATTTAAAAAATTATTTGTGCAAAACAAAAATAATTATTCTATATCATTATTTTAAATATTACATGTGAGTTTTCATATGCAAAGTGTTAGTATTGTTTAATTTTCATTCTTGTTGACTAAAGTGAGCTATCTCAAATAGTCAACAACTCCATTTAAACTCTGCTTTGTTCGAATTTTAACCAATCCGAACTCAGCTTAGGTTCGATGAACTTAACTACCCGACGAGCTTCAGCTTAACTAAGCTTCATCAGGTTTTGTTCATTGCTCAAGAATGACCTGTCCATATTCACATTGAACTTTGATATTGGTTGGAGTTGCATGATCATCTGTATTGAAAGTCAGTCAAACTGCTTCATGGTAGAACATAGTAAACCTGTACATCTTTAAAAATTAGGCCAACTAGTCTTTCCAATAACAAATTTAGCACAAACAATCAAATTAGCAATGCAATCAAATCATCTTCGGAAAAAAATGGCCTTCATCGAAAAGAATCTGTAAAAATAATGACATTAGCAACAGTAAGGTTCTATGGTGGATTTTTCTCAACTCAGAGATGGAATAAAAAGAAGCCTAGAGATCCATCATAACTCATAAATGTCAATAACATCATCTCGTTCTGTTTCAGTTTTCACATTCTCATCTCTCTTTAATCTTGACTATGCACATTAGCATGTTTGATGTCTCCTCTTATCCCATTCAACATTGGTTTCTCAGTACTAGTTGTTTCTGAACCCATAAGCTGTAATAAATAAGGAAGATGGTGGTTTGGAGAGTAAGATGAATTGTGGTAGTGGTTGAGACTGGTCAGTTGGTGAGAAAGACAAATGTTGGTCACTTGGTTGAGAATAGAGGTTTCTCACAGAGTTGAGAGTACTGGTATTGATTGGACATGGTCGAAGTGACGGAATTGAAGAAGAAAAGGTATAGTGCAAGCATGGGTTTAGATTTCATTGTGTTTTGACCAAAGATTGGAGGATAGCATTATCCTTTTCTCAACGTTACCTTTATTCACAGGGAGTGTTGCAAATCAATATTATGTAGTGGGGAGATTGAAACTTTACACATTTTGGCGATTTCTCCTGATTTGGTGTTGCATTGAGTGGCTAGAACATCTGATGTCAATTTTTTTCTTATATAATTTGATACACTGCTAAATTATGCATCCCTTGTCTATTATATAATAGTTGTAGTTTACAAATGAAAGCATGATCTTATCATGATATTTTTGCAAATTTATCATGTTATCATGATTCATGTCTTGTTGGCAGCTATTGTATCACTCAATCCCACTATGTGCTTTCATTTCGTCAGTGATGTTCTAGTTGTCCGTAATGTAGATCTATCTATCTATTGTTTTGTTTTTTTTAAAATATTAGATACAAGCATGGCAAGAAGAAGTAGAACGAGCACGACAAGGTCAAAGAGATGCAGAGAGCAAGTTGTCCTCTTTAGAGGTGATCACCTTGTTTTCAGACGCAAAAAATGTTCTCTATATTCTAGGAAAAGATTATGTTATCCTTCATGTTGATTCCAGATTTTTATGGTAAAATGATACATCACTGTTGTTGCTACTCTGGAACTTATATTTTTTATTTGAGTAACCAATAGTTTTGTATACCTTAAACAAAGACATATGTTTGACTGTCTGAATCACAATGTTATCTTTTCTGTAGGCCGAGATGCAGAAAATGAGAGTAGAGATGGCTGGCATGAGAAGAGATGCTGAACATTATTCACGTCATGTGAGATTGTGGTTGTCATTTTGTTATTTTCCGAGTGCTATATCACTTCGTTATTCCTGTATTAATACTCAGTTCATAATTTCTTCATGTGTCATCGTTCAGATAATGAACTTCAAATACCACTGCAATTAGTTGTGAGTGTGCATCTTGATTTTGTTGGTAAAAGAAAGGCTGAATGCTTGCGTTTAAATCCCGATACTATGGTCAGTTTGGATTTTGTAAAGAACGTGAATCGTATAATAAACTGATAAATTTAGTACTGTTGATATCAGTCTAAGTAGGTTCCACCACTTTTAGTAAACCAAAAATAGGACGAGCTGTAGATACTCGTCTTCTATCCTACCTTCCATGTCTTCAGACCACATTTGGTCATTTCCTACCTTATTGTAAACAATAACATCTTCAGGTCTACTTCATACTCATTGTTTCCTTATAAAATTCAAATATATTCCTAGAAGGCTAGAAGTAGGCTTTTTGCTACTACTATGAAGATAAAGTGGAGAGGAAAATGTACTCTCGCATGTCCTATACCACATGCTATTGATCATCTTTACAACCCAGTTGCTACATCAATATGAACAGAAACTTTTAGAAAACTGTAGAAGTATCACCAGATAAATCCGATAAAAAAATGCATCACCAGATAAATGACTTGAAATTTTAGAAGTCATAGTAAGATACCAAACCTCACTGTTAGATGAAGCATTCTAGTAAAAGAAGTAGAGTAAATGTTATCCCTTGACCATAGGTAAAGGATACATAGAATTGGAAAACGATGTTTTAGAGAATCGTATGTGTTCGTTAGTGGAATTTTCTAATTATCATACCTAAAGGCCTTTATTTGTTTAGAAATTTCTCCTATGAATAAGTCTGAAACCGTCAGAGATCTCTTTGGTCATTTTCTTTCTGGTATAAGCTTATCAATTTTGTGACGTTGCTCATTCTCCAAAACCTCATCATGTTGACTGGTCAATTGAACACAACAAAATCCATAAACTGGGGCTGAGTTTTGATCCACTCCTCACTCTGGAACACTGAGGATTCTTTCTGTGCTTGAGATCTTGTTTATTTCCAGTCAGTATTGGCCATCGAAATATTAATCAATGTTGAGAATGAGTTGCAACTTGGTGCAAACGTCTGGATTACGTTCTCATCAGAATATCTAAAGGAAATTTGTGCTAATAACTTATCATTCCTAGTTCACATGCATGAGTTAAACCCATTGTTGTTGATGTTAATTTGTTCTTTATACTCTTTGTAATTAGATGCATTTGTTATCTCATTGTTTCTGTATTGCTGTGCTCAATGTAGGAACATATGGAACTAGAGAAACGATATCGTGAGCTGACAGATCTATTGGTATGTAACAGCACTGGACATTAAGTACCATTAACCAGAAAGTAAGCAGTATTTTCTTCTAAGTGATACATTTGTCAAGTTTTATTTCTGTTCAGTACCACAAGCAAACACAACTGGAGACTATGGCCAGTGAAAAAGCAGCTATAGAGTTTCATTTGGAGAAAGAAATCAAACGCCATCAGGAAGCTCAGGTTTGTGTATTATAAAGGTCTAACCAGTAAAGTAAGTAATTATTGTAAGCCTATGAGGCTTTGGATAAAGAGCACCATGGCCATCCCATCTATAACCAAGTCATAACAGGTTGAAGCAGAAAGAAGCAGGTCTTCTCGTCGTGCATCATCAACTTGGGAGGAAGATGCAGATCTCAAAACTCTTGAGTATGAAAACTCCTGTTTTACAAAGACCACATAATCCTTATTCTTCAAATTTTAGTCATTGAAAGATCATTCTCTCTGTCACGTGGAAAAGCAAGTCGATCCATCTATGTTGTTACGAGCATTAATCATCAATATTTCAGGAATGACTTTTAGGAAGGGAATAACCATAGTGAACATGTAAAAGTCAAATTTTATTGATTGACATGGATATCGATTGAAATGAATGCATAATGGGAAAAAAGAAATTAAAGAAATGACGGGGAAAAGGAAAGATGTAACGAGACTCGGGATTGGATCTCAATTGTCATTATAAAGATCCCACGACCTAAATTTTAGAATTCTTGTAATGTCTAGTGCTAACAAAAAAATTCTTTGTAGATACATTTTTTTATTTGTACTTTTAAGAGTTTTTTTAATTAATACAATAACTGCAGGCCTCTCCCACTGCACCACCGGCACATGGCTGCAGCGAGTATTCAGGTTTTTATACCTCAAACCCTCTTTATCTTCAGCATGCGTCTTGTTTTAGGTTTTTCTTCAATTAGTCCTTGGTAATGACAGTTAGAAAGAGCTGCAAAGTTTGTAGATTCAGGTGCTGTTAGGGCAACCAGATTCCTCTGGAGGTATCCTTATGCTCGGGTCATACTTCTCTTCTACCTTGTAAGTGTTGTTTTGCTTCTAAACACTGTGCTGTTTGAACAAAAGCTTGTTGAGATATGAAAGTCAATATTAACTCCTTCGCAGGTGTTTGTGCATCTTTTCTTGATGTACTTGTTGCACCGCCTTCAGGTATTTTGGTTGTGCTATTATAACATATATTGTCGATTGTTTTCAGCATTATTTTGAGTGAGATCAATTTTTTATTTTTTTACGATTGCGTTACCAAATTTGTCAATTTCGTCTCTATTCTCTCCCTTGTCAGTTGTTATTATAGGTGATACTTCATGTTATCCTCAATTCTATATTTGTTTCACTTGTAGATTTTCACATTTGAATTTCACCATTTTAAAACTAAAAACACTATGTTGCTACTTATTTTCAAGATAGGGTAGTGATAAATTTTCAAGTTGAAAGTTTCAAAGTGACCTTCACACGTAGTTTGCGGTATTACGATTGAATCTACCCTATTTTTTGGTATGAACACATTTAAGTCACTAGAGATGCAATTTGTCTTTTATTTTGTCCATTCGTGAAGCGGCTAGTCCTGTTAGTAGCTCATTGTATAGTGAATAGTCAAGATCAGTGATAGTTGAGCGACAACTGGTCGTATCTTGCAGTTTAGTCAAAGTAAGGTAGACTAAATTTTCAAAAAAAAAAACAAGTGCACGCAATGCTTATCCTTCTGTAGTAGCGTTGAAAACTACTGTATCAGTGTTGGAAAGTTTTGTTGGTTTGCACATTTACTTTGTTCTTCTGTGACATATACAGGAGCAAGCAGATTCATTTGCTGCCAGAGAAGTTGCTGCGTCGATGGGCCTCAACAGTTCTCGCCTACCGTAAGAAGTCATACACCTCTCGTCCTTCCTTGTCTAGGACATTATTTTAACAGGTTTTGTTTGATTTTTTGCCTTGTATAGTTTGTACTTCATTAGTGCTAGTATTGGTCATTCATTTAAAATGGTAATATTGTAAGCTGAATTCCTGTTTTGTCAGTAGTCTTTGATCGACAACTAACAATTCATTAGACGAGAGCGTAGAAAAAGCGATCATAGTGTGTACATTTAACATGATTACTTACATATATTACCTTACTGATTTACCATCCATCTAGTAGTAATATCTATAACTTTTTTATTTCGTCAAAAGCATTGATGCATAGCAGTTTGTACCGAATTCAAATTGTTTTGCTTTCTGATAGAAGTTTATAACTTAATTAGATGGAAGTACTGTCTATGAAACCAACCTCGCACCTGAAGTAGAAAATAAAGGCTAGTGCCTTAGTGCAGGTGGTCCAAAATTATATTACATCATAAGCAGAATGTCCTATCAAGCCGAACAAAAGTTCGAAGTTTGTAGGGAGAGAGATTTACTCCATGATCCAAGATACTCTGGAGGAAGAGGATCCTTTAAGACGGTGGTACACAGTACGAGCAGCAAATAGCCTGAAATTCAAAATTTTCTTATTATTTATACAAGACGATATTCAAATGGTGTGCATAATACTAAATCCAATTTTTTGCATAGAACGATCAATTTATATAGAAAATACCTTAGAGGAGGAAACACGAAATCTTATTTGATTACCAGATAACTGTTTTGCAGCAAGAATGGCATTTAGTTCCAAAGCCAATCGACTCATGAAAATAAAATTGAAATCATTTTCACAATTTTTCCTCGAAATTCGAGTGACTAGTTTAGGGTAACGAGTGAAGTTAGTCACCAACTAATAAATTAGAGTTCTCCGGACTAGACTTTTCAGTTTGTTTGTTTGTTTTTGAAAGTTTTTCTCACTTTCAGTTTTTTCTCTCTTCATACTTTTCCGCCATTAAAGCTCGAACTCTTTACTCCAATATCCAAATAATCACTAGTATGGTTTTAAGTTTTTTAAAACCAGTAGGCCTGCTCTCATTTCTCACTGGGGAGTTGGGATGACAATCCGGAAGTTTTCAAATTTACCAATAGAATGAGTTTCCTTATCAAAATACTCTGTTTTCTCGTAAGGTTGTTGAGTCAAAGCTATTCGGATTGCAGTTGTATGATTCTTTGTATTGAGATAGTCAGGATCAATAATCAAATTCCAGCAAATACATCCCGGTGCCGTAATTTTTTTATATAATAAAAAAAATTTAAATTTCGAAATTTAGGAAAAAAAAATTTTTTTTTCGAAAACTAGGTGGATCACGGGTGGGAACCGCGATCCGTCCTTCCCGCCAAAAAAAAAAAATTTTAAATTGTTTTTATTTTTTTTTAAAAGTTTTCTGTTTTATTTTCTTTATTTCTGTTTTTCTTTTTTATTATAATTATTTTTAATCTTTTTTGAAATATTTTTTTTTCAAAATATGTTTTCTAATTTATATTATTTTTTAAAAATTTAAAAAAATTGTTTTTAATTTTTTCAAAAATCGACCTCCAAATCACGTCGATAACCTGGCGTATTGAATTGTTAGGGTATTTTATACAATAAAAAAACAAAATTTCTTTGTCAGAATAATAAATTATTTACAACTAAATATTAAACAAACACTAAAATTAATTAAAAGAAAAAATTGGAAACGTTGTCAAAAATTCGTAGGGTGTACACACATTACAAACATATTTGGAGGTCGATACAGCAAAAAATTTAAAACACAATTAAATTTTTTTAAAAAATATTAAAAATTACAAAACATATTTTGAAAGCAAATATGATAAAAAACATAGTTAAAACGATTTTAAAAAAATCAAAACATCAAAACACTACGACTAAAATCCGGGACTTTTTTATTTTCTTCTGTTTTTGTTTTTTTCGGTTTTCTGTTTTAGTTTTTTTCCGTCTGTTTTTTTCTTTTTTCTTTTAATTATTTGTAATCTTTTTTAATATTTTTTTTTTCAAAATATGTTTTTCTAATTGATATTATTTATTAAAAAAAATTAATTTTGTTTTTAATTTTTTTAAGAAACGACCTCCAAATCCTGTCGATAACTCGATGTGTATTGAATTGTTTGGGTATTTTATACAATATAAAAACAAAATTTCTTAGTCAGAATAATAAATTATTTACAAGTGAATATTAAACAAACCATAAAACTAATTAAAATAAAAAATTGGTAACGTTGTCAAAAATTCGTAGGGTGTACACACATTACAAACATTTTGGAGGTCGATACAGCAAAAAATTAAAAACACAATTAAATTTTTTTAAAAAATATTAAAAATTACAAAATATATTTTGAAATTAAATATAATAAAAAACATAGTTAAAATGATTTGTAAAAAAACAAAACATAAAATCAAAAACAATAAAAGAAAAAAAAGTCACGGATTTTAGTTGTAGTGTTTGATGTTTTGATTTTTTTAAAATCGTTTTAACTACGTTTTTTATCATATTTGCTTTCAAAATATGTTTTGTAATTTTTAATATTTTTTTAAAAAAACTAATTGTGTTTTAAATTTTTTGCTGTATCGACCTCCAAACATGTTTGTAAGGTGTGTACACCCTACAAATTTTTGACAATGTTTCCAATTTTTTGTTTTAATTAATTTTAGTATTTGTTTAATATTTAGTTGTAAATAATTTATTATTCTGACAAAGAAATTTAGTTTTTTTATTGTATAAAATACCATAACAATTCAATACGCCGGGTTATCGACGTGATTTGGAGGTCGATTTTTGAAAAAATTAAAAACAATTTTTTTAATTTTTAAAAAATAATATAAATTAGAAAACATATTTTGAAAAACAAAATTCAAAAAAGATTAAAAATAATTATAATAAAAAAGAAAAACAGAAATAAAGAAAATAAAACAGAAAACTTTTAAAAAAAAATTAAAAAAAAATTTTTGGCGGGAGGGACGGATCGCGGTTGGGAACCGCGATCCGTGCTCCACGGATCGCGGTTCCCACCCGCGATCCGTGCCCCACGGATCGCGGTTCCCACCCGCGATCCACCCAGTTTTCGAAAAAAAAAACTTTTTTTTCCTAAATTTCGATTTTTTTATTATATAAAAAAATTACGGTCCCGGTGGTAGTTTGTCATACGCAATGCCTAAGTCTCCCTTTGCTTTTACAGGTTCAGAATAAAAAAGCTTAGAAATGCTTTCAAAATGTCAATCACTAAAACAATCTTCGAAAGAGAATCAATTGAAGTTGCCACCCTATTGCCTACCCTTTAGGAAGTTTATCAATGAGTTTCGTATCGGTATTGAAAGAAAAAATTCCACAACCATTCTCCAGAATTGAAAATGTTCATCATAAGGTCTAAACTGGTATTTTACAGGGTTATTGTAGATCAAAAGACAATATGGATGTGTCGTCTCCACTCAGGTTTTTGCAGAGTTAAGAATAGGTATTGTGTATAGTGCTAAAAGCAGTAAGTTACATGAGCTATTTCAACTATTACTTTGTAAGAAGGTGGCGATTAAATACCAACCAAATTTTAATTTCCTAATCGAATATAGATAATTGGTTATCATTTGCATTTTTGTTTGGGAAATAGTAATCTCTTTTGACATCTCTTCATCTGCATGTAATTCTCTTCATCTTTACGATCGTACAATTCTCTATCATGTTTTTAAACTAATGATGACTATATGCGTCCAATTATGTTAATCCTACGTTGTTGAATTGGGATAACGATGATGATCGTGACATTCTAAAAGAACAAGCTTGTGTGAAACAAAACAACTACTATGATTTAGGAGTAGGGTGCAAATGGATATGGTTTATCTGTATGTTTATGTAATCATGTCCGACCTTTTCAGGATATGATATCATTTTTTTCTTATCTGATGTATGTAGATATGGATAAGGGTGTAAATGAGCAGTTTTCGAGTGAGCCGAGCATGCTTGAACGATGCTCAACAACCTTTTTTTTGTGCTCGTCGCTTGGTCGTTATTGGAGTCTAGCAGAAAATTTCATTCGTGCTCGGCTCATTCATTGCTCGCGAGCAGCTCGATGGTTCACAATTTGAGCGTATATTCACTTAGCCACTTCAAAATCTTAATTTTTAACCATTTAAGTAAGATATCATTAAGGCTCATGAATATAATCTCATGATAATCACAAAGTAACACAACAAGTGCTCCATAACTGAATAAGTGTTGTGGGTGGGTGTCGCTTATATAGTCCAAGTTTGGACTCAAGAATATAGTATGGGCGATGTGAGATTAAATTTGTCTTGTAAGATACGCAAAATATTTTTTGAATAAATAAAATGATCATACAATCAAATTGGTAAGGTGGTGCAGCGGTGTGTTCTCTTACATGCTTAATGCAAGTCTTAAGTTCCAATCTTGGTCGGGGTTTTTTTCTTCAAAAAATTGGTGGTAGAACAACTAGATTATGTAATAATTAAATAATACAACAATTAAGATATTTTTTTGTAATGTAATATGTGTATAAACTTTAGAAATTAGTATAGTGTCTAATATTCTAATGTGTACCTAGAAATACAAGTCGGATAAATATTGGATTTAGACGAGCATCGAGCAAAGTCTGCTCGTGCTCGGCTCGTTACTAACAACTCTGAGTCACATTCCAAACAAAATCAACCGAACACCGAGCGATCCACCAATCCCGAGCAAAAGTTGTCAGCCCTATTGTCATCCCATAGTATAATTTATTTGCTCCTTTGGCATATAGGTACCTACATATTTGATATATTGCAATATTTGCATATAGATATTTGTAATCATATTCAAGAAAAAATGATATAGCAGTATTCATATTCATATCCGCTTATTTGTTGAACTTGATATCAGTATCGATAATTGTATTTGAAAAAATTGGAAAATCAATATCCATATTAGGGTTGTAAATGGGTAGGGTCATAACCGTTTAATAAATGGACGGGTAAGGGTTGTGAAAATCATAATCGTTTAATAAATGGACGGATAAGGATACGTGATTTCACCTGTCCATTTTACCATTTAACTGCAAAACATAATGAATATATATATATAATGTTTTGTTATATATACTATATACATATAATTTTTGATGTTTGTCATTACTTGTTATGTGTGGATGTTTGGTGTTGTTTGATATGAATTTGTGGATGTTTAGATTATGGATTTTCAGAGGTTTTGATTATAAATTTATGGATGTTTGATGTTAAATATTGTAAGTATTATAAGTTTAGTTTGTTATCCGTTTCCATTTGACAAGTTTTTCTCCATTTAACCATTTATCTAATTCTTACATCGATTTTAGTATCCAGTAACTTTTAACCATATAACTATTTAACCACCAAAAACCGTTTAATTAAATAAAACGGGTAGGGTCATGAGTAGAGGTAAAAATGAACGAGTTTCTAACCGAACCGTGAACCGTTTAGTTAATCAGGTAAGGTCATGGGTAAGTCTTGTTGGTTTTTTGGCCTTAATCTATGTTTTGATGATTTAATTAACCTAATCTTAATTATGATCATGTAGAGTAGCACACATATTGCATTGCATATATATTGCTTTGTGTTAACCTCTACAGGTGATCAAGACTCAATGAAGAAAGGAAAACAAGTCAAGACATGTAATCAAGCTCATTTGAAGACATGTATTTTGTATTTATTTGAGTCTTTAGGAACTTGTGTATTTTGAGCATACTTGAGCTAAAATCAACTTAAACACACACTAGGTTCCTCATAGAAGTCACACACGAAATTTCACAATATTTGAACTTCAATAGATCACCCAAACTTAGACCGGAAAACACCAAACCTGAACTTTAGCTGTCTGAACCAAAACGGTCGACCACAACATGTCGTTCGGTCGTCCGGATGATCAAGCATTCTGTTTTGTGTTTCCCTGTCTGTTTTCGGTCGACCGCACCATCTCTTTCGGTCGACCGTTTGAACTTATTTTTCCGACCGTTACTTTTGTCGTATATACCAAACGGTCGTATTCATATTAAACCAAAAATACCCCAAATACATTTCTTGTATCGGTCGACCGAGGACCATGATCGGTCGACCGTTTGTCCATCTCTTGACAAACCCGAATCTCCTGTTGAAAAACGGTCGACCGCTAGACTTGTTTCGGTCGACCGAATATCTATTTGTTTGTCAACCCCAAAGTGCTTGGTACAAATCGGTCGATTGTTTCCCCTTAGGTGTTCGACCGATAACTTAAGTGTACCTAAGTCGTAGCGTTGGGCGGTCGACAGGTTCTGTTTTGTGTAATCACACATCAACTCATACCCAAGCAATCCCAACAGCTCTATTCTCTCTAATGCCTATATAAGGAGTTGTAAAACACATTTTAACACAACTCTCCCACTACAAACTTGTCCCAAACTTTAGAGAGAATCTCAAACACTCCAAACCTCAATTTCCACACTTTAGTGATCAATTCCTTAATCCTACTCAAGTGTACTCAAGAATTAGAGAGTGTTTGTAACGTCCCGAAAATAGCAGAAAATTTGAACAATATAAAAGACCGTCAACGGTCAACACCGGTCACGTCACGGGAAAACAAACCAACATATATAATATATATAAGATATAGATCCACGTGGAAGTCAAAATATACATAAGAATCAACTGTAATTACAACAAAATGTATACAACGGGTAATCACTACCTCAACAAAAAGATATACAAGGAAGACAAGATCAGATCCCGGGGGCACTCTCCTCAGTCACCACCTCGACTCTAATGCAACTCGCTACCTGAAATGAAAATAATTAAAACATGCCTGAGTTCCCTAAAGGAACCCCGTATACCAAACCTCCTAAAATACAAAATGGAATTAAAGACAATGCAATGCAATGCACATGATCATCCGCCTCAGGTCCACAATAATACCCATCTCTGCCTCCACGGTACTGAACCACTCCTGCCACCACTAGGTCAAGTCAGTCCACCGCTGCCTCACAAGGGTCAGTCGGCACCACTGCTCCCCAAGAGTGCAGAAAGGAACCCTGGTACTACGCCGCCACCCCAGGAGCGAGTCATCCCGCCGAATACGGAACTCGGGTCAGACGACAGCCGTTGCTCCCCCAAGAGCCGCCAGACGCGCACCCTGCCGGAACATCCTCGGCCTACCGACAAACCCCAGCAAACAGCCCAAGGTTTACGACACTCATCTCTCACACCCCGCTCGATATGAGAGGCCAACAATAATACGCCCTCGTCGAAGGTGAAATTTGTCGCTCTCAAGGCCGGTAATCGATCGTCGCCTCGGAGCCGGTAGTCGACCTATACTCAATGGCTCGCGTGTGGATAAATCCACCAACCTGCGGCAGATCGGTCGACCGCTACAAGCACACCGGTCAACCGGTCTTCCACACAGTACTCGGTACTGTACAAACAAGTGTATCGGTCGAACCACGCCAACCGAATTACCGACCCATCGGTCGAACAAAAGTCATCTAGCGGTCGACCGTTTGGATGGTCTACGCTATACAATATTTATAATATTTATATATTTGACCGGTCGAACCAAGGGGTCGTTGAACCGATAACAGGGACTTCAGCATTTTGCCTAAGTAATATTCGGTCGACCGGAACAGAGATATTGTTCGACCGAAAGATCAAAGGCACTCTACTGCTTAATTAAAATGCTCGGTCGGTCGACCGAAAGTTAAAGAGCGGTGGAACGTTTTGATGGTCAAAGCTCCCAATCGACTTAGCATCGAATAGATCGGTCAAACCAGGTTAAGGATGTTCGACCGTTTAATAAGTCAAAATTCCCAAACGACCTATTCTCATTGTTTCGGTCGACCGGCTAAGTGGACTCATTCGACCGATAACAACATCAACCCTTTTTCCCACACAAATCTGGCATAACGGTCGACCGTCCTCAGACATCGTTCGACCGTTCGCGGGTGCAAATCAATATAATAATAGGATCGGTCGACTGCCCACAGGCACCGGTCGACCGATCGTTGTCTTCAACCTCTGAATAGGTTGCAATCGGACGGGGAATTCAACACCAACGTTGATGCCCAACACTCACAAGGCTTAAGTGAGTTATAATGAAGATTTGGCATACCTTTTTGACGTTTGTGGACGCCTCCCGAGCTTTGGCAAGCCCAACCCAACTATTCTCCTTCACTTCCTCTCCTTCTCCTTCTCTCCTTCTTCTTCTCCAAATTCACCTCTCTCTCACTCTCTGAAGAAACCAAGGATGAACAAAAAACGTTTTTCTTAACCTAACATCCCTATTTATAGCAAAATCCAAATCTTATCCAAACCTCCACCTCATGTTTCACTGTTCACGGCTTAATTAGGTTAATTAGGTTTAGTTTAGGTTAATTAAGGTGTTTTAGATCAAGGTTATTACAATCTACCCTCCTTAAAGGAATTTCGTCCGTGAAATTCGGAACAACTGACTTACCGGAATAACTCTGGATATTGCTTTCTGACATCCTCCTCGATCTCCCAGGTAGCCTCTCTGACACTGTGATGCTGCCACCTGACCTTCACCATCGGAATCGCTCTCCTCCTGAGCTGATGTACCATCTGATCCACAATCTCAACTGGTCTCTCATCTAATGACAAATCCTGCTGGATCTCTGGCACTGCTATCTCTATCACATGAGCTGGATCGGCCACATACTTCCTCAGCATAGAAACATGGAAGACGTTGTGAAGTCCTGCGAACTGTGGCGGTAAGGCAATCCTATATGCCACGTCCCCAACCCGATCCAATATCTCAAAAGGTCCGACATACCTCGAACTCAACTTCCCCTTCTTCCCGAATCTCATCACCCCTCTGGAAGGTGAGATCTTCAGGAAAACATGATCTCCTGCATCAAAAGTCAGCTCACGCCTCCGCGTATCAACATAACTCTTCTGTCTGCTCTGCGCCGTAGCTAGTCTTGTCTCCGAATCACGTCAACATTCTCTGAATATAATTGTATAATGGCGGGTCCAACTAGCTGTCTCTCGCCCACATCACTCCAGCATACTGGCGATCTACACGGCCTCCCGTATAATGCCTCATATGGTGTCATCCCAATACTCGAGTGGTAGTTGTTGTTGTAGGCGAACTCTATCAGTGGCAAGTGCTCGTCCCAATGCCCAGCCCAGTCGAGTGTGCACGCTCTCAGCATGTCCTCCAATGTCTGTATCGTCCGCTCTGACTGGTCATCTGTCTGTGGGTGAAAAGTTGTGCTAAACTTCAGACGTGTCCCCAGTGCTCCGTGTAGACTCTCCCAAAATCGCGAAGTGAATCTGGGATCTCTATCTGAAATGATACTGTCTGGTACACCATGAAGTCTGACAATCTCCTCAATATATAACTTAGCTAGACCATCTAGAGCAAGAGTGGTCTTAATAGCTAAGAAATGCGCCAACTTGGTCAGTCGATCGACTATAACCCAAATCGCATCGTGGAATCTCCGTGTCTTCGGTAGCCCCGTAATAAAATCCATCATCACGTGCTCCCACTTCCACTCAGGCAACTCAATCCTCTGCATCTGCCCAGCTGGTCTCTGGTGCTCAATCTTCACCTGCTAACAGACCAAACACCTTGACACAAAGTCTGCAACGTCCTTCTTCATCCCTCGCCACCAGAAGTTCCGCTGCAAATCCTTGTACATCTTGGTGCTTCCTGGATGAATGGAATATCGCGATCTATGTGCCTCCTCCATGATATCATGTCTCAGGTCCTCTGTCCTCGGCACCCAGATACGGTATCTGAATCTCAGACCTCCATCAACTCCAACTCTGAAGTTTAACCCATCTCTAGCAGCTAACTGTAACAAACTGCTCAACTCCTCATCTGTAGTCTGAGCATGAATCACTGTCGATACTGTCTGAGGCTCTACTCTCAATCCTGCAATCACTGTACCCTCAGAGCTATCTGTAAATGGCCTCCACTCTGCTAAAGACTCCAGTAGTCGCCACTCCTGAATGCATAGCCCTGCTACTGATACCTCCACCTTCCGGCTCAAAGCGTCCGCAACTGTGTTCGCCTTCCCCGGATGGTAAGAGATAGTGAAATCGTAGTCCTTAATGAACTCAAGCCATCTGCGCTGCCTCATATTCAACTCCTTCTGCGAGAACATGTACTTCAGACTCTGATGATCTGTAAACACCTCAAACTGCTCGCCATAAAGGTAGTGTCTCCAGGTCTTCAGTGCGTGAACCACTGCTGCTAACTCCAAATCATGAGTCGGGTAATTCCTCTCATGGACCTTCAGCTGTCTGGATGCGTACGCGATCACCCTCCCGTGCTGCATAAGTACACATCCTAAGCCAATACCTGAAGCGTCGCTATAAATCACAAATCCACCTGTGCCACTCGGTAATGATAAAACTGATGCTGTGGTCAACAGTCTCTTCAGCTCCTGAAAGCTGTCCTCGCACTTCTGTGACCATACAAAAGTGACTCCCTTCTGCGTCTGAGCCGTCAGTGGTGCTGCCAATCTCGAGAAGTCTTGGATGAAGCGACGGTAATAACCCGCCAGTCCAACAAAGCTCCTAATCTCCGTCACGCTCGTAGGGGTCCTCCACTGTGTCACTGCCTCTACCTTCGCCGGATCCACTGATATCCCCTCTGCTGATACAATGTGTCTGAGGAACGCTACTCTGTCCAACCAAAACTCGCACTTTGAGAACTTAGCATATAACTGCCGAGCTCTCAAGATGTTGAGTACAATCCTCAGATGCTCTCTATGCTGCTCCACATCTGGTGAATAGATCAAAATGTCATCCACAAAGACAATCACAAATCTGTCAATATACTCTCTGAAAGTCTGGTGCATCAGATCCATGAACGCTGCTGGAGCATTCGTTAATCCAAATGGCATCACCAAGAACTCGTAGTGTCCATATCTCGTCCTGAAAGTTGTCTTCTGGATGTCCTCGTCTCGGATCCTCAACTGGTGATATCCTGAACGCAGGTCAATCTTCGAGAAAACCTTCGCTGACTGCAGCTGGTCAAAAAGGTCCTCGATCCTAGGTAAGGGATACCTATTCTTCACCGTCACCTGGTTCAGCATCCTGTAGTCTATGCACATCCTCAAGGATCCGTCCTTCTTCTTCACAAACAAAACTGGTGCACCCCAAGGCGAGACACTCGGTCTGATAAATCCAGAGTCCATCAACTCCTGCAACTGCTTCTTCAACTCTGTCAACTCAGCAGGTGCCATCCGGTATGGAGCCTTCGACTGCGGTGTAGTGTCAGCTGTCAACTAGATACCGAACTCCAACTCTCGGTGCGGTGGTAAACCTGGAATCTCCACTGGAAAAACATCCGCAAACTCCTGCACCACCTCAATGTCCTCCAACCTCTGAGACTCTGCCTCCGCCACCACAAGCGTCGCTAAAAATGCTGCACAACCCTGCTGCAACAGCCTTTGAGCCCTCACAGCAGATACAATAACGCAACTTCCTCTGTTTCTGACCCCTCTGATCAGAATATCAGGCAAACCCTTCCTCGGGATCAAAATCTTCTTCTCACGGCACAAGACTCGAACATCATATTGGGACAGCCAATCCATCCCAAGTATGACATCAAAGTCCTCCATCGGTAGCAAGACCAGGTCTGCCGGAAACTCCTGATCTCCCGAAACAACCGTGACGCCGGGGACAAATCTCCCCACAGTGCCCACCAGACCCAGGGGTGTGCTGACCTCCAACGTGACAGTCAACATCGTAAGGGTACAACCCAACACTCCCACAAATCGCCCTGAGATGAACGAGTGTGTTGCGCCACAATCAAAGAGCACCCTAGCTACTGAACCAGCGACAAGAAGCGTACCTTCCACAACAACGCCTCCATCCCTAGCCTCCTCTGCCTGGATGGTGTAAACTCTGCCAGTGCGCTGCCCCTGTTGAGGTCTAAAAGGTGGTCTACCTCCGCCTCCACCTCGGCCTGGCGCTGGTAATCCCGGTGGTCTGCTCGGCCCAGCTCCTCGGCTCGGACAACTCCTAATAAAGTGACCCAGCCGGCCACACCCATGACAAGCTCCGGTGGTGAAACACTGCCCACAAGGCTCAAGTCGTGGTGCTGCAGCTCCTGCTCCCTCGAATCGGGGCCTCTTTCCCGGATTTCCCCCAGTCTGACCTCCTGGCCGCCCAGAAGAACCTACCCGATGGCCTCCTCTCATCCTGGTAGTTCTCTCTATATTCACGATCAAGAACAGTAGCACTCTTCACGGCCTCGGCTAACGTGCTCGGCATACGCGTCAGCACCTTCGTCCTCAACTGCTTCCGGAGCCCCCGGACAAACTTCCCAGCCCGCTGCTCCTGCGTGATATACATCTCGGGACAGTAACGCTCAAGGGCGTTGAACTTCCCGATGTAACCTGCCAGGATCATGTCTCCCTGCTGAAGACTCAGAAACTCCTCCCTCTTTGCATCCTGCACATGCTGCGGAAAATACTGCTCGTTGAACTCGCCAACGAACTCCTCCCAGGCTATATCATCTCTATCCGCAAACACCACTGCAGATGTTGACCTCTACCAGTTGGATGCAGCACCGCCCAACACATAAGTAGCCAGACCCACCTTCGCCTCTGGAGGACAACCAATAGCACTGAAGATATTCTGCATCGTGAAGATCCACTCCTCAGGTGCCTCTGCATCGTACTGCCCCAGAAAGGTAAGCGGATGCTGGCACATAAACCGGTCATGCATAGCACCAGTCCCCATATGCCAAGTCTGTGTTGTCTGCTGCTGCAACATCTCAGTCAGACGTCCGACCGTATCGAACAACGTCCGACGCTCCTCCTCCCAAGCCTCATCCCTCGCAGTCTCACTCTCACCGCGAGTATGAGCGACGGCCTTCCCCCGTCTAGGAGGCATCTGTCAAAGGAAACAAGACAATCATCAATATAAAATATGCATGCATGATCCTCTAAGACCTACTTCCTAACTAAAAGGTGGTTTCTTTGGACAAGTACGCCGGAATCAACGCTCTGATACCAAATTGTAACGTCCCGAAAACAGCGGAAAATTTGAACAATATAAAAGACCGTCAACGGTCAACACCGGGCACGTCACGGGAAAACAAACCAACATATATAATATATATAAGATATAGATCCACGTGGAAGTCAAAATATACATAAGAGTCAACTGTGATTACAACAAAACGTATACAATGGGTAATCACTACCTCAACAAGAAGATATACAAGGAAGACAGGATCAGATCCCGGGGGCACTCTCCTCAGTCACCACCTCGACTCTAATGCAACTCGCTACCTGAAATGAAAACAATTGAAACATGCATGAGTTCCCTGAAGGAACCCCGTATACCAAACCTCCTAAAATACAAAATGGAATTAAAGACAATGCAATGCAATGCACATGATCATCTGCCTCGGGTCCACAATAATACCCATCTCCGCCTCCGCGGTAATGAACCACTCCTGCCACCACTAGGTCAAGTCAGTCCACTGCTGCCTCACAAGGGTCAGTCGGCACCACTGCTCCCCAAGAGTGCAGAAAGGAACCCTGGTACTACGCCGCCACCCCAGCAGTGAGTCATCCCGTCGAATACACAACTCGGGTCAGACGACAGCCGCTGCTCCCCCAAGAGCCACCAGACGCGCACCCTGCCAGAACATCCTCGGCCTACCGACAAACCCCAGCAAACAGCCTAAGGTTTACGACACTCATCTCTCACACCCCGCTCGATATGAGAGGCCAACAATAATACGCCCTCGTCGAAGGTGAAATTCGTCGCTCTCAAGGCCGGTAATCGACCGTCGCCTCGGAGCCGGTAGTCGACCTATACTCGATGGCTCGCGTGTGGATAAATCCACCAACCTGTGGCAGATCGGTCGACCGCTACAAGCACACTGGTCGACCGGTCTTCCACACAGTACTCGGTACTGTACAAACAAGTGTATCGGTCGAACCACGCCAACCGAATTACCAACCCATCGGTCGAACAAAAGTCATCTAGCGGTCGACCGTTTGGATGATCTACGCTATACAATATTTATAATATTTATAAATCCGACCGGTCGAACCAAGGGGTCGTTCAACCGATAACAGGGATTTCAGCATTTTGCCTAAGTAATATTCGGTCGACCGGAACAGAGATACTGTTCGACCGAAAGATCAAAGGCACTCTACTGCTTAATTAAAATGCTCGGTCGGTCGACCGAAAGTTAAAGGGCGGTCGACCGTTTTGATGGTCAAAGCTCCCAACCGACTTAACATCGAATAGATCGGTCGAACCAGGTTAAGGATGTTTGACCGTTTAATAAGTCAAAATCCGCAACCGACCTATTCTCATTGTTTCGGTCGACCGGCTAAGTGGACTCGTTCGACCGATAACAGAATGAAACCTTTTTCCCGCACAAATCTGGCATAACGGTCGATCGTCCTCAGACATCGTTCAACCGTTCGCGGGTGCAAATCAATATAATAATAGGATCGGTTGACTAACCACAGGTACCAGTCGACCGATCGTCGTCTTCAACCTCTGAATAGGTTGCAATCCGACGGGGAATTCGACACCAACGTCGATCCCCAACAATCACAAGGCTTAAGTGAGTTATAATGAAGATTTGGCATACCTTTTTGACGTTTGTGGACGGCTCCCGAGCTTTGGCAAGCCCAACCCAACTCTTCTCCTTCACTTCCTCTCCTTCTCCTTCTCTCCTTCTTCTTCTTCTCCAAATTCACCTCTCTCTCACTCTCTGAAAAAACCAAGGATGAAGAAAACGTTTTTCTTAACCTAACATCCCTATTTATAGCAAAATCCAAATCTTATCCAAACCTCCACCTCATGTTTCACTGTTCACGGCTTAATTAGGTTAATTAGGTTTAGTTTAGGTTAATTAAGGTGTTTTAGATCAAGGTTATTACAGTGTTGCTCCACTCAAATTGTGTGTCAAAGGAAGCAAGGACTTCGGTGAAAGCCCGAAGTGTCCCTCTCGGATTGTGAGAGAAGAAAGTCAAGCTCGCGAGGTTGTTCGCGGAGTTTGTTTTGTAAAAGCCATTCTCTCCCGGCCCAGAACGGGGAGACGTGAGCGGAGCTCGAAGTGTCGAGCGGAGCTTGCAAGAGTGGACGTAGGCGGTGGCCGAACCTCTGTAAAAACCCCCGGTGTCCATTGTGGTTTGCTTATTTCTTACTTGCTCGTTTTGTTGTTTAAATTACGCTGCATATAACTCGATCGATAAAACGAGTAGGTGATTAGCGTAAAAGTGATTAGTGGACCCATAACCCACACCATCCAACAAGTCCTATAATCACCTACAAACCGACCATTTACAACCCTAATCCATATGCATAAGCATGAACAAAAACACACGATTGGAGTGGGGCCCACATGCCACCTTCAAAGTGTTAATACTTCACCATCCTCTATATATTATAATCTCCCAACCTTTTTTCTTCCTACCTTCCCTTCTCCCTTTGTTTCTAAAACGAGCACTTCACTGGGAACTCGAATCTCTACCCTCCATCCAATCTTCGGGGAGAGAAAAAGAGGGAGAAAGGAAGGGAGGGTTTGGATGGTGGTTAACCAAAAATTATGTAAATAATTTTAAAACCACCAAACCATAATTGAAAGTGAAACAAGAACATTCATAACAGAAAATCACAATAACAGTGTGCAGGGTAAAGAAAGTTGGGGTTTACGTTTGATTTTATATATAGTTGGTAGTCATTACAAGCCACAAAAAACCCAACTATTTAACTACAACTAGTTAGTTTAACTTGGATCTAGTAAGTTAAACCATTCACAAGACATCCTTCCCATCCACATTAAACCAAGAACATCCAACAAAAGATGACGATCGTACCCCTTCACGGAGTAGGGTGGTCAACAGTTGGACTACCAAGATGAGGAAGACGAGTCCTTGGTTGGAGAAAACAGCCCAGTGCGGTTCCTGCCCACGCATCAGGGTAGTGACTTATACTCCAAGGGCAACTAGGCGTTGGGCAAAGTCGTCGTAAGCAAGGATCTCATCAAACATTCCCCCATTTTCCGCTTCATGGAACGAGACTTCGTTGATCGAACGAAAATAACCACACCTAATCGAGGTTTGCATAAAAAATCAAAATCACACAATCAACCTAACATTTCTTCAAAATTGTGCGGAAAAACCAACAAATTCATACTGCGTACCACAAGTGAACCACGGGAATAGAAGAGACGGTTTGGGTTCCTGGAGGTGTGAGATTTGTTCTTGTGCGTCGGGTATCCACACAAACAAGTCGGTCGACGAAAATGCACAAATTTGACGAAGAGAGAGAAAGAGGCCATGGTAGTAAGGGGAAGGAAGCGATGTCAGAGAAAAAATAAAGAGAATGGGGTAAGCAAGAGGGAGGAAGGTCCGGTGGTTAATATAGGCGGGAAGAAAAGGGGCAACGATTGAACCGATGCACTTGAAAGCTCTGAACGGTAGAGGTCATCTAAGGATGACAACAAATCGATTCTGGTTCGGGCACTAGGATAATCAGAACCAAATACATATTATACTTAGGTACCCAGAACCGAACCAGATCCGGATCGGTTCCCAACTTGGGTAACCAGAATTAGATCTGGTGGGATCACAGGTACCCAGAACCATATTCGTTGGAACTACAAAACTTTTTTTTCAATTTACCTAAATTTACATGTACAAACGTTTTTTCATTTCCACAACTTTAACTACTCCATTTATCTAATTTTAAAATGCAATTTGTTTCTAAACAACAAGTTTAGCTACGTCACACATCTTCAATTTAAAATAGGGTCATTTACTTGGGTAGACCTCAAAAGGTGCATAATTGGTTAAATATCCCTGAAATTTCAGTATTCACTTGGGTACACCTCGTTTCACTACATATTGCTTGCATGCCTTTGGGC
This sequence comes from Triglochin maritima, assembly GCA_963682175.1. Lineage (NCBI taxonomy): Eukaryota > Viridiplantae > Streptophyta > Magnoliopsida > Alismatales > Juncaginaceae > Triglochin > Triglochin maritima. The sequence continues at coordinate 37,070,524 of OY821781.1, forward strand.
CGTTTGTGGGGCCGATGAATTACAAACGTTGTGTGCTCTCCGTCAACGTCGTCTGCTCTCCGTCAACGCCGTTCACCCACTTCGTTAGCTTAAATCACCCCTAAATTCTCATCCCCAATTCCCAGTTCACCTAAAAAACAACACAAATCACTAACAAATTCCGCCTAGAAGCAGCCGATCGAGATGCAGCCCAAGATACAAACAACAACAGCACAACCGCAGCCCAGAAATCAGCACAATTCAGCCCAATGAGGTTATTAAAATCAGAACAAAAGCAGCACTATTGAGCAAGAATTCAGCAATAAATTAGGTTCAAATTCAGCAATAAATTGGCAGCAAAAATTAGCACAAGACCACGCGAATTGGCTCCAAATTAACTCAATAACAGATCCACGCAACACCAATATAGCAGAAGCAACACAAAATGCAGCAATTTCAGCAATATCAGAAGCAATTTAGCCCAGAACAATTTAAACAAGAAATTGAGCAATAGTAGGACACAAAAATAGAAAATACTGGAAATTGAAGTCAGAATGCAGCAATACTAATTAATTGAGAAGTAGCACAAGTCAAAACAACAAAAGATAGGCTCTGTTAAACAACAATTCGAAATAAAAATGCACTATTTCGATTCAATTCCAGCAAAGGAAAAAGAGCGAGGGGGGAATGAGGTGGCATGGGATCGTAGTTGAGGGGGAGGCAGGTTTAGGTGTCCGGGGTGTTGGAGGTCCGACGAGAAGGACCAGGAGGCTGCGACGTCCAGAGACGGCGATGGAGGTCCTATCGGCATTTTAGGTGAACTGGGAATTGGGGATGAGAATTTAGGGGTGATTTAAGCTAACGGAGTGGGTGAACGGCATTGATGGAGAGCAGACGGTGTTGACGGAGAGCACACAACGTTTGTGATTCGTCGGCCCCACAAACGGCACAATGGCATGCAAGCAATATGCAGTGTAACGAGGTGTACTCAAGTGAATACTAAAATTGCAGGGGTATTTACCAATTGTGCACCTTTTGAGGTCTACCCAAGCAAATGACCCTTTAAAATATAATCAAATACATGTTGAAAGAGTTTAGAAATAATTAAAAGTAAGAGAACATATCCAAATACAAATAAGCGTTCGTGGACCATGATTAGTTATGTTGCAAACTTGCAATCCTTCGTTCTATTGATCTTCAAGTCCGTAAAAAATCAACATAGAAGAATTTGAATAATGTACATACTAAATTTCACCAACTACAAAGCCAACCAAAGTACAAGCGGTCTTTGATTGGTCTTTGTACCATGTAAATGCTAATTTATGCTAATCCATCCAAATTTTACCCAAATGCATAAACTAAAAGTAGCAACTAAAAGCACCAAAATGCAAGTCCCAAACTAGCATATCTTCAACCCCCATGTTTCAAACCATTGGAATGGAAACTAACAAATAGATAGAACAAATCAAATTAACATCCACCGCTCCTAATTTCTGAAGGGAATGTGTTCTAAAAGTTTTACTTTTAAATGTCAATTATTATGAATTGAATGAGAAATCATTTTGTTCCTTGTTTATGTTATTCATCTTTTAGAAGTGTTAAGGAAGAGGCTCTTGGTCCTTAACCGTAGAGCTCTAAAAGATATTGGTTTACATAAAACAAAAGATATTCGCAATCATGGTAATTAACATGGGACATTAATTACCGAGTTAAGATTGTCGTGTTGGTCATAGATCATTGTAGCTCTACAAGTGAGTGACGACACGGGTATGCAAAAGAGGAAAATATTACTTTTGTATACTGAATATACCTTATAAGTAAAATATTATAGAAATGTGTTTCTGTGTCATTAATATTTTACTGTGTCTTTGGTCCTTTGATATGAGACTTATATCTAATCACTTAAGGAATACTTAATTAGATCAGTGTCTTGAACTATCGATCAGTGCAGTGTAAAGGCATTGGTTGGTTAAGTACAACTTTTGTTGGAAAAGATAGTTAGTCAAAAGACTATCATTGCCCCTCTTAATTGAGTGATGATATTAGTGGGCCCCTTGATAAAGCAAAGTTATAATGTGCACAATGTGATTTAAGTTAAGTCACATATTTATAACTAGCTTAAAGAGATCAAGAAATGAATACTAATACAAAGATGACACAATACTACTTTGTGTGTATTCTTAATATCATGAGGCAAGGGACGGACACAAGTGGTACACTCCATCACTAAGTGGATCGGGTTTTGGTTCGAGTGGAATTAAGACATCTAACTAATTGGGAGCTATAATGTGTAGCTAGATACCGCTTATAGCTTGTGATATTAAGCTCTTAATATCACTGCCAACTTAGTTTAGATCCTCCCATAGGTCACACCACAAAACTGGGAAACAAGAAATGGGGATTTTGAGTTCATAGGATGTGTCGGGTTTCATGTGAAAATATGACACATGGGGTGAACAAGCAAAATCAAAATTATGTTGTGATTAATAACATAATTAGAATCTAAATTAAATTCATATGTGATGTAAATATTATGGGGTGTAATGTATTATCATTACATATGATAATATGTTACATAAGTTGTGAATTTATTACTAATCTCGAAATGTCAAATTTTGTAGGGGTTAAACCGAAATTTGACAAGTCTGCAGCACAGTGCACAAACGGTCGACCGCTGAACAGTAAACGGTCGACCGGATGTGAGACGGTCGACCGCAATATTGCACGGTCGACCGGATGTGTGCACATCGTAACAGGGATTTCGTCTGTTCGTTTTCGACCGACCGAATTTATCGGTCGGTCGACCGAACATTGTGATGAAATATTTTAATGTTGTGAACGGTCGACCGAGTGTCTAAACGATCGACCGAAACCAGGTCTAAACGGTCGACCGGTCAGACGGTTTTATGCAGAATTAATTTAAGAATTAATTAGATCATGCATGGAATTGGTCCATAATTAATTTAATTCGTGGCTAATATTATTTATTAATAAATAATGGATGGTTAGATGGAATTTTGCATGGAATCATGGGCAAGAGGTTGCACATGAATAGGTAATTTGGAGAGAACCTATAAATACAAGGTTATCTCATTACCTCCTTAATTTATTCATTATTTTTCTTATGCAAAATCTCTCTCCATAATTCTCCACGAAATTACAGTAATTCTTAAGCTTAGTTTTAGTTCTTCAGAGGTCATCTTCTAAAGGGAACTAAAGAGGGGTTAGTAATTGGATTCTAAACCCTATTGGAGATCGAGAGGCTAGCTCGTCTCTCTCCAATCTTGTTTAGAGTTTGGTAAAATCTCGGAGGCATCCGGCGCAGCAACAAGCATCCTCAACGTCTCCGAATCTTCAAGAAGTTTTAGAGAACTTCTAGGTATGAATTTCGGAGCCCCATGTTTGTTTTAATAAAAGTTTTAAAACTAGTTATTGAAACAAACCGATGCATGCATGAAATAAATTATAGAAAATTGAAAATTGATCCTTATTATACATAAATATTTCGAAAATATATATGTATAATTAAACATGAAATCCTACAATTTCTTCCATGCCGGTGAAGCCTACAATCATGACATTCAATTGAACTCGCACAACACTTGGTTCTATAAAGAAACACCACTTGCAACATCCATAAAAAGGTAACCTCTCAAAAAAATTCACAAAAGAATATTAAAACTTCCAACGCTTAAATCGTCAATGAATAGTAAGAACCCCTTGAAAATACCTAACAATGTAGGACAAAAGTAGCGAAAAAACCTACCTTGTAAACTACCAAAGATGAAAACTTGAAGCAAAAATAAGTTGCATTCTATTGAAACCTTTAATATTTAAGACAAAATAAAACATACCTTCGTGGGGCTCCTATTCTTAGGACTTGGGAGAGGGAGTGGGACAACATCATGGCTAGAGACTGAAGAAGTGGATAGGGAGAGGTTGGGACTTGGGAAACTAAGTGGTGTTGATACAATTACAAATATGATCATGTAATACAGTGGGTTACATATGTCGAATAAATATTCCGTAAGGATCCAGATAAAGCCAGCATACAAAAACATGTATAGGAAAACAAGAAACGAAGGAACAGTGATTAGAGACGACCTCAAAGACCGAGCCGTCGGAAGGCGACTTGCCTCAGAGAAAATATCGGCCCACATACCAGTGCGTTTGATGATTTGCCGGTTTTCTCCCAGGATAGAACGGTCACACTGGAGTCGACGGACCACGAAAGGAGTGCGGAACCTCGCAAGAATTGGTCGCCAGAGAACTCTGGATTCGGAGACCTAAACTCGCCGGAGAGGGACGATTTTCGTAGAGAAAGGATGGGAATAAAACGTGTGTTTTTACAGGAGGAAACCGACTGTGATATATGTATGTATTTAATCTTGTAACCATCAAGGACTTAATTGCAAAAACAATTAACATGAGGTCCAAAAATTAAATACACCATCACCCTGAGGCTAAAGCCTCTAATTTCCCCCAAAACCCCCACTGCCTCGCCACGCCCCGGACCGGGACCGGCGGGCGCGCACTCGTGTGTGGAGAATTCTCTCATCCTCTCTTTCCACCTACAAAGGGTCAAGTGAATAGGATGTTTATCAACATCCTTCAACTTGTTAGTTTCACCAATGTGGGACTAAATGTGATGTGAGCACATGGCACATGGGGCAAAAGTTCTCATCTTCATCTCAATATTGGATTTCTTCATTTGAGTTATTCATAGGCCTAGCCCAAACTCAATAATCCAACAAGTGGGACGATGTCACGGTAGGAGACTGGAGAAGTGGAGAAGGAGAGGTTGGGAGAGGGAGTGGGCGACGTCACGGGCTCACGGCAGGAGACTGGAGAGGGAGAGGTTGGGTCTTGGCTCTTGGGAAAGTTGGGAAAGGGAGTGTGATGGCAAGGAGTGGGTTGGAGACCTTAGGGCACCCTTAACGGGGGTGCCATGCCCAGGCGCACCCCCGTTAACGGGGCGGGCGCCCCTTGGGTGCCCGCCCGGGACGCCCACCCGGGAGCTTGCCCGGGCGTTGGGCGTCCCGGGCAGACGCCTGGGGCGCCCTCGGGTGGGAGGCACGTGTCCCACCCTTATTCGTCGAATTTTTTTAGATTTTAATTATTTAATGGATGTTTTGTTATTAATGGATTGGGTATTTGTTATTAATGTGGGGGATAATAATTTTTTGCCACTGATAAAGATTCAAAAAATTCCAGAACCAACAATTTCAATATCCAAAAAAATTCTAGGGGGCGCTGCCCCTTTTACCACCCCCGTCACCTCACCGGCGAGGTGGAATGCCTCTCACTCACCAGTGAGCGAGACCCCCGAACAGCCTGTCGAGGTGGTTTAATAGTATGGTCTAATATCACGCGTGCACTTTAATCACACTTCCACTGAGCAAACACGCGTGCACTTTAATCACGCTTCCACTAAGCAAACACACGTGCACTGTTTTCAAACACACATGCACTGTTGAATCACGTGTGCACTGTTTTCAATCTACCTATCTCCTGACTCCTCACATTTCCTTAACTTCTTAACTTGTTAACTTCTTCTCTCATCAATGTCGGATAATAGTTTAAACTCCGGTTAATCTGACGATGATAACTGGAATGAGACATTAAATATAATGGACCGCGTTGTTGAATTGGCCGGACGGGTTGTTTACGAAAGGACTACACGTCCTAAGCAGCGTCGAAGGAGAACGACGAACTCAGATAGAGATCGTGAACTAGGTTACAGACACCTTATAGACGATTATTTCTCTGACAACCCTGTGTATTTTGATACTATTTTCAGGACAAAATTTTGGATGAGAAAGCATGTCTTTCTGCGCATCCACAATGCCATCGAAGCATCTGATGTCTTCTTCCAACGAACACCGGACGCAACTGGTAGGATGAGCATCTCCGGTATACAAAAAAGTACGACAGCAATGCGAATGCTAGCATATGGCGTTGCAGCTGATGGGATCGATGAGTACCTACGAATGAGTGCGGCAACATCCAGAAATGCTCTCCTCAAATTCTGTGAAGGTGTTATTCGCATCTTCGGCCCTGAGTATTTACGTCGGCCAACTGCAAATGACTTGGCACGCCTACTTTACGTTGGTGAGCAACGTGGGTTTCCAGGTATGATGGGGAGTATCAATTGTATGCACTGGGAGTGGAAAATCTGTCCAGCTGCTTGGAAGGGACAACATCAAGGGCGTGCTAGGAAAACAACTCTGATCCTTGAGGCTGTGGCATCGTACGACTTATGGATCTGACACTCCTTCTTCGGAATACCAGGTTCATGCAATGACTTGAACGTCCTACAACAATCTCTGGTTTTCGACGACATACTAGAAGGCCGAGCACCACCTGTAAATTATGAGGTAAATGGTGTTCAATATGATATGGGATACTATCTTACTGATGGTATTTATCCACAGTGGGCGACCTTCATCCAATCCATCATTCACCCTTACACCCCGAAGCACAGATTGTTTGCTGAAGTGCAGAAGGTAACGTGTAAAGATGTTGAACTCGCTTTCGGAGTGTTGCAAGCGAGGTTCGCGATCATTAGAAACCCGACTCTTGCCTGGAGCAAGGACGTTCTGTCCAAAATAATGTCAGCTTGTATCATCATGCATAACATGATAATGGAGACGAACGTGACTGTTATGCTAATTTTGGAGATATTCGCGAATTTATGGAAGATCGTCCTGGAACTTCAGCTGAGGAAACGTCGTATTCGACCGATATTATAGCGGATATTCACGAGTTTTTTGTCAATCAAGATCGAATGCGTGACAGAAACCAACATTTGGATCTGAAAGACGATTTAATCGAGCATATATGGCAACACTACGACCGAGGAGCGGTTTGAAAATCGGTTAACGTAGTTGTTAATGTAGTATTTGAAATTTATTTTATGTAATATGTACTGTTGTTTCTTAACTCTGAGTGTAATATTTTCTATTTCAGTTTATCTTAAATGTAATGTGGTTCCATAATATTTAATAATAATTTCGTGATTTAGCAGTAATTATTAATAATATTTCGAGTTAAAATAAAATTGTAATGTTATTAGAATTAAAATTATATAAAATGTAATTTGTTAAATGTTGTGTGAAAATTATAATTGTTTAATTAAGAAATGATGTAGCTGAAAGAGAGTGTAGGATGGGTGGGGGTAGTCTGGACATGGGTAAGGATTTTTTTGGGTGGGTTGGGTAAGCTGATGTGACAGAGAAAGAAGCTGACGCGGCAGAAAAAAAATGCAGAACGCCCGGGACGGGTCCGGACGGTGTTACTTGTGTTCTTAGAGTTAGACGTTAGGGTCTCTTGGGATTTTTATTTATTTTGATTTTAAAATTGGATACCTATATTCGTTTTATACCGATTCGGTTTGATTTGACTACTTCTGTACACTAATCGTCACTTTGAAGTCAGTCCCAAACAGTAGGAGCTTTTCTGCTGTTTGATTTGAGGATGGACAAGTGGGGGCACCAAACGCACCCACAAACAAAAACACACAAATGGGGGGTGGGACCCACATGGCACCTCCAAAGTGTTAATACTTCACCATCCTGTCTATCTATTTTAATCTCCCAACCCTTTCCATCCTTCCTTCCTTCCCTTCTCCTTCTGTTTCCGAAACGAGCACTTCACCCAGAACTCGAATCTCCACCGTCCATCCGATCTTCGGGGAGAGAGAAAGATAAAGAGAGAAGGGAAGGGAGGGTTTGGATGGGGAGATGAAGGATGCCGGCGCTGCGTAGTGGCGTTGGAGGGAGGAAGAGGGATGTGAGGGAGGAGAAGGTGGTGGTTGTGGTGGAGGAGATGGACGAGTACGGGAGTGGGGACAAGGCCGATGATGAGGAACACAATGGGCAGCTTCCCGATAAGGTACTTCTAGGGGAATTTTTTTATTGGGATCGGTTTTGGCGGATAATGGTCGTTTTTTTGGGGAAAAGATTGTCGTTTGGGGTTAGTTTTGGTGGGTTTGGGGGGGAATGTCTTTTTTTATTTGATTGGGTGTTTGTTTTAGGAGAAAGATTGGTTCTTTCATATAGGTTTGGTGGAAAGGATTGTTTATCATTTGATTGGGTGTGTGTTTTAGGAGAAAGGTTCGATCTTGGGGTGATTGAGTGGGAAAAGAATGGTGTTTGGGGTTAGTTTTTGGTGGGTTTTGGAGGAAAAGGTGTTTTTGATTTGTGTTTTAGGAGAAAGATTGGTTCTTTGATTTAGGTTTTTTGGAAAATGTTGTTACTTGGTCGGTGGATTTTTGGGATAATGATTGTTTTTGGGGGGAAATATTGTTTTGGGGTTAGTTTTGGAGGAAAATGTGTTTTTGGTAAGATTGGGTGTGTTTTGGGAGAAAGGTTTGATCTTGGGGTGGTTGAGTGGGAAAATGATTGTTAACGCTTTAGTTTTTATGGAGATTGGTGAATTTTCCCGGAAAATATTTGCTGCTTTGGTTGGATGTGTGTTTTAGGAGAAAAATTGATTATTTGATTTTAGGTTTGGTGGAAAAGATTGGTGGGTTTTTAGGGATAATGGTTGGTTTTGGGAAAAAGATTGTTGTTTTGATGGGTTTTGGAGGAAAATGTGTTTTTGATATTATTGAAGGCTCACAACCTTGAGGTCACAGGTTCAAAGTCACAGGTTCAAATCCTGTCTCCGCAACATTTTTTGTCCAAATTAATAATTGATTTATGTAATTATGTATTTAGTAATTACGGGCATTCTTCACTTTCTTCCGTTTTATTTGTGTTTTGGGAGAAAGATTGATTCTTTGATACGGGTTTGGTTGAAAATGTTGTTCTTAGGGTGATTGGGTGTGTTTTTTGGGGAAAGGTATGATCTTGGAGTGAATAGTGTTAGCAGAGCCCATCCCAAAAACTAGCTTGTAGATTGGTTATTGCCTTTGTTTTTGTGGAGAGTAGTGGATTTTAAGATTGTTGGTTGGGGTGATGGGTTGTGTGATTTTAGGGTAAAGGTTGTTGTTTGGTGTGGGGTTTTGGGGAAAAAATATTGTAATAAGCTTGGGTTTTGGTGGACTGTTGGGATAAATGATTGTTTTTGAGGTGATTGCGTGTGTGTTTTAGTTTGGCGATAGTTTTGGTAGAGTTTTAGGGCAGAAAGATTGTTCTTCTTGTGATTGGATATGTGTTTTAAGAGGAAAAGGTGTTCTTTGCTGTGAAGTTTGGTGGAGACTGAAGTTTTTTCTTGGAGTGGCTGGGTTTTTTTAGGAAAAAAAGAACAATTTTTCTGTTGTTGGACTAAATTCAGGAACAATTGATATTGTAGTTTTTCATGGAGTGGCTGGGTTTTTGGACTGAAAACCCTGAACAATACAAGGGAAAAACCCACACTCCAAGGAAAAAAACACGGTGTTCTTGGAGCCATATGACACTAAGATGTCACGCATGGTTTATGATAGCTCAATGCTGCTATGATCTGATCCTGAGAAATCGACAAACTACCATATCAAAATGGACAAATGAAACATAGAGGCAGGGATTTTTGGGCTTTCAGTAATTTATTGTTCTTGTAGTGATTAGATGTTTTTCATTTTGGATCACTCTGGTGAATGTGTTTACTACAGATAGGGTCTAGGTTTATGAACTTTAATTGTAGGTTGTTGGGTGTTTGTATCCCTGACTAGTTTGAGAGTAAGACTTTGTTGTAGTTGTTGGGTGTATGGTTCTTTGACTTCTTTCACATTGTTCTTGTGGATGTGTTTTTCAGATATGATATCTGGGATTTCAGTCAAAAAATTTGTCTGTTTTGGGAAGAATATTTCTCTTGGCGTGGTTGGTCTGAATGTCATTATCAGTTTGCTCTGTGGAATCTTGTTTTCTGAATATAATGATCACACTTTGTTTCTAGAAAAAAGATTGATCCTTAGGGATAGTGGTGGTTTTCTGTCTTTTTTATTGGTTACTTTGTTGAATGTGTTCTTCCGCAATGCTTTTTTTTCCGGAGAATATTGTTGCATATATTAAGACTGTCAAATAGGAGAAAAGGGTGATTTTGTTGTAGTTATGTTCATATAGAGGAATAATGGAACATAAAGAGTAGTAACAGCAACTGATAATTGAGGTATGTGCTTGTTATGTCAAAGTGGTAACAGCTAAGTTTGGTCGTTAGATGATTCGAAAAGGGTTGGGAACTGTAAATATGCTGTGTTAAAAACGTAAAATTGCAAATTCCTACCGAAACTCTTGTGTACTTCAAGAAAGGTTTGAGATTGTATCCAACCTGAATGCATGAGTGCATCAGATGTATCAAATTAATCTGTTTTTATCAGATGTCTTAGTGAAATCACAATTTAAATACCTAAGTTGTAAATTAAGTATATGAAATGGTACATGAGGTTGCACATGAAGTATATGAAACAAAATTCCTAATTTCTTCATTTGCCTATAAAATTTACTCTTTCCAGGTGCTTGATTATCCCCTTTTAATAGGATCAGTAATATCCACATGCTGTTTTTAAAGGGCAGATGTGATAAGTTGGTTGTCAAACTGAATGAAGCAGGTCCCTCATATTTACTATTTGTAAAAAGAATATAAAGTAATTCATTCTTTTGTTTTTTTTAACAGATTCAAATTGGGAGCTCTCCAGTATACAAAATTGAACGAAAACTCGGGAAGGGTGGTTTCGGACAAGTTTATGTTGGTCAACGGATCTCTGGTTCTGGGACTGGTGCAGTAGAGGTGATGATACAATGTTTTACCTTACATGGATTAGTGACGTTGAACTTCTCCCTTTCTATGTTTTGTTTAGTTGATCGGCTTTTGTTGTTGTTTGAGTTGTACCTTTTACCTTATATTTGTGCCTGTACATGGGTATTTTAAGCTGTTCAGTTCAAATTTTGATTTATTTTCTGCATGTTGCTGATTCCTGTCTCTTGTGAACTCTAGGTGGCTCTCAAATTTGAACATAAAAGCAGTAAAGGATGTAATTATGGGCCTCCATACGAGTGGCAAGTTTACAAGTAGTATTCCAAATCAACTTTCCCCCACTTCTGCATTTGTGTTATGCCGATTGTGAAGAGTCGAATTTGTAATTGATATTTGAGTTCTCTTTACAGCACATTAGGCGGCATTCATGGGGTCCCTCAAGTACATTATAAGGGTCGTCATGGAGATTATTATGTCATGGTAATCAAAATATGTTCCGTACTATTTTCTGGTGCACAACAAATTCTTTTTAGACACATCCGATCTAAAGTTTCACTGCAGGTAATGGATATGTTAGGGCCAAGCTTATGGGACGTTTGGAACAACAATTCCCACACGTAAGTTTTTTCTTTACCTGCTAATACTTGCTTCTTTTCCACCTTTTGAAACTACTGATTAAGAATACAATTTACGATCTAGAATGTCCATCGAAATGGTTGCATGCATTGCGATTGAAGCCATCTCAATTTTGGAGAAGATGCACTCCAAAGGGTATGTTTTGGTTGTAGCTTTTGATATAATATATGTGAAACTCTGGATATAATTTCATTTGTTTTTCCCCTTTTGCCTTGTGAAATTTACCCAAGGTGATTATACTTGCAGGTATGTGCATGGTGATGTGAAGCCAGAGAACTTTTTACTTGGCCCTCCTAGTACCCCTGAGGAGAAGAAACTTTTCCTTGTTGACCTTGGTCTAGGTTGGTATTTACTCCTTTACTAGGCATGTATTTCCTCCTCCTATAACTAATGTTTGTTCATCTACTCGTCAGCAACTAAATGGAGAGAAACTTCTACTGGTCATCATGTAGAGTATGATCAGCGGCCCGATGTTTTCAGGTAAATGAATTGGCAACCTGATTCCAACCAATTGCTTTTGAATGTTGAGAGTAGAAAAACTTCAAGGAATTCTTGATGATCATTTATGTGTAAGTAAAAGCACTGCCATTGTTTTTTTATATCATTTATAGAGTAAAAAATGATACAAGAGGTGAGAAAAATCAAACAAGGATAACCGAAAAATAAATAGAAAGCTGGAAACAGGAGTCCGCCACAGCTAAACAGAAGCGAAGTGTCCAAAATAAAAACCACAAGATGTGGAATAACAGGACAAAAAAAACTCGCAATCACCCAACAAAAAACGATTCTAAAACAGAAAATCCATCGTTATCCCCAAAGTTTGCATCCACAGGTAGACATCCCGAGCAGTCTTTTATCAGATCTCCCCAAGTACAATTCTCTTGTTATCAAACCGTAGTCTATTATGTGTCACCCAAATATCCCACAATAAGGCAAGAGGGCCAAGAGATCTAGCTTCCTTGACGGGACCATTAGGAGTGTCGAAATCCAATTGAACCAAAATTCTCTAAAATTTGCACCCACGTCAACCAAACCCATGGCAAGCTTAGAAGCAAGCTTTTCCAACACAACACTGGTAATCTCACAATCTCTGAAACGATGATCATCTACTAGCCAAACACCAACCCCTAGATTTTAGGGTGATCTCTGTCAGAGTTTTACCGTGAAAAATCAGCCAAGCCAGGGGAAAATTTCGACGGTGCGTTCTTGTTCCAAATCAGCAACACTGCCAACACAAGATCTAAGTACGACCCTGGGCCAAGCAGAATATGATAGAGAGATTTGACCGAGAAAGAAAATTTAGATTGGAAATTCTAAATAGGGGAGTCAATAATAGAGATAGAGCACGAGTTTAACAAATCCAAAAGAGAGCAAAAGTGAAAGGATTCACGGTCTGTGAGGGGTTGGGAGAAAGAAAATTTTCAAACTAGTGATGAATCCTGCCATGTCAGGAGATTAACTCACGCCTCATTATCCACAACTAACCTATAAAGTAAGGGAAAAGTAACCATAAGAGACGCCAACCCATCTATTTAACCAAAACCTAATATTCACCGCATCTCCTACACCACACCTCATTCCCAATTGTACCACATCTTCTCATTCAAGCACATCACTCCACAAGCCTTTTATAGTTTTGATATGTTCAGGGAACCATTCAGAAGAGTCACGGTAGTATTTATCTCGGATTACACGTTTCCACAAAGGTGGATCTGGGTCAGGTGGACCAGACTTTCTCCAAATCTATTTGCCCAACAAGGCTTGATTAAAAGACTTAATATCATGATTAAAGCATTGCCATTGTTAAAACACAATTGCTTCAAACTGCTTGAATTACTCTTCACAGAAATGTGTCGTCGATAGATTCTTTACTTGTCCATTGGTTCTGGCAGAGGAACTGTCAGATATGCTAGTGTACACGCGCATCTTGGAAGAACAGGTAGTAGGAGAGATGACTTGGAATCTCTTGCTTATACCCTTGTTTTTCTCCTTCGTGGCCGACTTCCTTGGCAAGGATACCAGGTCGGTCTTACTAGCGTTTATTTATAACCCGTATGTAAATATGTTGTCCATTGCATTTTCTTATTGTCATTGTGCTTCACTTTCAGGGTGATAACAAGAGTTTCCTTGTCTGCAAAAAGAAAATGGCTACGTCTCCAGAGAACCTCTGTTGCTTTTGCCCGTTGCCATTTCGACATTTTGTTGAATATGTAGTAAATCTAAAATTCGATGAGGAACCTAATTATGCCAAGTGTATCTCTTTGTTTGATGGCATTGTGGGCCCTAATCCTGATATCAGACCAATCAACACAGATGGTGCACGGACGGTAATAACATGCCCATAAGTCTCGTCTTTGTAATGGGTCTACTATTTTCCTCTTAACACTTTACTTTGATGAATGAAGCTTATATATCAAGTTGGTCAAAAGCGTGGCCGACTTATGATGGAAGAGGGCGACGATGAGCAGCCTAAGAAGAAGATTAGGATGGGTACACCTGCAACACAATGGATAAGCGTTTATAATGCCCGAAGACCCATGAAACAAAGGTAATTATTAGAAAATAGTGGGATTTAAGTCTTTTTACCTGTAAGATGAGTTTATTGATTTCTTTGTGCCAGCTATTTGTCTTGAAGAAACTGATATTTTAATGTAATCTTATTTACAGATACCATTATAATGTTGCCGATGCAAGGCTTGGGCAACACATAGAGAAAGGAATTGACGATGGGTTATATATCAGCAGTGTTGCTTCTTACACTAATCTCTGGGCACTGATCATGGACGCAGGGACAGGCTTCTCTAATCAAGTTTATGAACTCTCAACATATTTCCTCCACAAAGTTTGTATTCTTTTGAACCTGATTGGTTTTAGTCTTTTTAAAATTTAATCTTTGTGAAGCCATCTTTGTGATGTCTGTTGTCTGTTGCTGTGCATATAGGATTGGATTATGGAGCAATGGGAGAGGAACCATTACATTACTGCTTTAGCAGGAGCCAATAATGGTCACTCGTTAGTAGTTATGTCGTCAGGTAAGCTCTATTTACGCTTTGTGTGCACATTTTAAAAAACTGTGTAAAATTTTCTTTATGTTTTTGGTTTCAGGTACAACTTATGCACAACAGTCCTATAAGGTTAGCGAGTCATTCCCATTCAAGTGGATAAACAAAAAGTGGAAGGAGGGCTTTTACGTCACCGCAATGGCCACGGCAGGGAATAGATGGGGAGTTGTCATGGCCCGTGGTGCTGGTTTCTGTGATCAGGTATTTTTGCTTGATTTTTTATGCTAGTATTGCGATACCTAGTCCTTTGTTTTGAATTTTGTCGTTTTGATGATGTGAGCTTCTTGCTTTTAGGTTGTCGAACTTGATTTTCTCTATCCAAGTGAAGGAATTCATAAAAGATGGGACAATGGGTATCGCATAACAGCAACTGCTGCGAATTGGGATCAGACTGCACTTGTTCTGAGCATTCCAAGAAGAAAACCTTCTGATGAAACACAAGAGACGTTGCGGACCTCAGCCTTTCCCAGTCAACACGTGAAGGTTTCTTATCTTTTCGTTAGTGTCACCTTACTAGGGAATTGCTTCCTTTTGCTAAGAAATAACACGACATCTACTTAACCGATTTCAGGAAAAGTGGGCAAAAAATCTTTACATTGCTTCCATCTGCTACGGCCGAACGGTCTCTTAAGGGTTGTATTGGTGCAGTGTGATCGACTAGAATTCATGGGTTCTCAGTAATAGTTTGTCACAGTTCTTGGCACCTCGAACGACTAACCCCACCTCGCTCACCCGGATGACTAAAGATGTACAGGTTTTGATATATTTATTTTATTGTCTTTTGAGGTCAAAATTGTATTAGTTCTAATCTTATTACAGTTCATGGCAAGTTCCTAATGTCTCTGCAGTTACATGGGTTTCTTCTTTCTTGACTTGGAAACCATGGTGAGAATTTATAGCACAAAAAGGGCTGCTAGTTGCTAGACCCAATGAATGAGACCAACAAATTTCAGTTATTTGTTTCTTAGACATATTTGCATTACTTTCTGATTGACCTCCCATCCGATTTTCACTAAATATATGTTGTTTCATAATAAATAATAAAAAAATGCAAATGGTTTTAGTATACCATTTTAATTTAGCTCATTATAAAAAAAATTATAGCGTTTGGATTGTGATTATTTGTGGCGTTGGAAATGGGCATTTTAAGGCTTTGGTTATTTGTAAATAATCTGACTTGTAAAAATATTTATATTATAGTATAAATAAAAAGAAAAATGCAGATCTCGACCATTTACTTTTGAATAAATAACTGGGTTATAATGGCTTGACACCTTCTCACAGTCACAGATATGTATTAAAACATGTATCTATTGGTTGTATATTTCTTTTAGCTCGACCTGGTATTTGAATGTGTAAAATATATGCTATCATAATTGAGTACTAATTCTCGTAGATGCATGACTGTTGACTGAAAATTTAAATATATAATTTTAAAAAGCGAACTGCGTAAGGTTTCTTTTGCAAAGTTACAATGTGAAAATTCAGAATTACATGATAGAATATTTTTAGTTTTATGTATTTGCAACTTAATCAAATTGGATTTTTTTGTTCTTATTCAAAGATTTATTATATCAATTTGAAAACACGTTTTAGGTTACTTTGGATTTGCTAGTATGATTTTAATCATATTTGACTAGTTGACATCTATTTATTATAGGCTATATGAAATCATTATAAACTTATAAATTGTGCTTTGGAAAGTTCAAAATTCACACTGAAAACCTAATGGTATCTCATAGGGGTGTAAATTCACTTTTACTGGGGATCGTACAAAGGAAGCTGTTAGAGCACCCTTAACGGGTGCTCTTTTTCAGGCGACATGTCCCTCCGGATGGGTTAGTTTTTTTTTGATTTTTTAGTTAAAAGAAAAATATTTTGGTATATATTTAAATTAATGTATTGATTAGTTAAATTGTAATTTAATTAATTAGGTTTTGTAATTTAATTGTAGTTAATATTTTGATGTTGTTTGAATTTTCTAATAATTGTACAATTATTTCTTAATTAATTAAATTGGTTCTGATTTATTAAGATCTAGTTAAATTTACAAATAAAACAAATCATATATGAAATGAAGATAAGTTTTGATTTATGCTCGGTGTAGTCACGCGCACACTGTAGGTTCTCGATGCTCGAGTGGTCCAAAATTCGTTGTTATCGTCTTGTGTTCCGTGTAGTCACGTGCACACTGTAGCTCCTCGATGCTCGAGTGATTCAAGATTCGATGTTATCGTCTTGTGCTCCGTGTAGTCACACGCGTACTAAAACGTTATTTCTCACAACTACAAAAATACAGTTCTTATGGTTGGTTCTACCATATCTCACAAATACACTCCATCCACTACCGATGTCTTCATCTGATAAGTCCTACATGTCAAAGTCATTATCGTCTTCATCATCCGATGACGAAGCTTACAAGCAAGTGTTAGACTCCTTAACGGAGTATGCCTCCGAAGTGATGGATCAACAAAGTACACGTCCTAAGAGTCGTAGAAGACGAACTACGAACTATAGGGAGCTTGGTTACCGTCGTTTAATTGCTGATTATTTTTCTGACGACCTTGTTTATCCTGACAATATTTTCAGGAGAAGATTTAGGATGTGAAAGCATATTTTTCTTCGCATTGTATGTGCCGTTGAGGCCTCCGATGTCTTCTTCCAACGTGTACCGGACGCCACCGGTCGGATGAGCATCTCCGCCCTGTAAAAATGTATTGCGGCTATCCAGATCCTAGCATACGGTGTAGCGGCTGATGTGGTGGACAAATACTTAAGGCTAAGTGAATGCACAACGAAGAAAGCACTTGAAATTTTGAGGCAATGGTGTCGGCTGATTTGGGGATATTGCACTCTTTTTTTGGCACACCAGGTTCATGCAACAACTTAAATGTCCTACAACATTATTCCATTTTCGACGACGTAATGGAAGGACAGACTCCACCTATGAATTTTGAGGTTAACGGTTCTCGATATGATATGGGATACTATCTTACAGATGATATTTATCCAAAATGGGCGGCATTCATTCCATCCGTTGTTCATCCACGAACACCGAAGGATCGGTTATTTGCTGAACGACAAGAAGCGGTACGTAAAGATGTAGAACGTGCATTTGGAGTCTTGCGAGCGTGGTTCGCAATCGTGAAGAAGTCTGCATTGTAATGCATAATATGATAGTGGAGGATGAATGTGACTTTTATGGTCATTTTGGAGATTGGAATGAATTTATTCAGGATCAACCTAGAAATTCCATAGACGACCTGGTATAGTATTCCACTAACCGTATAGTGGATATTAACAGGTATTTGATGAGGAGATTAATTGCGTGATCACACTACACATTTGAACCTTTAAGCCGATTTGGTCGACAATATATGACAACGATTTGGAGGAAATATGTCTTGATGTATTTGTAGCTTTAGTATTTAAAAATGTATTTCTAGTTTTAGTATTTAATTTTTCAGTTAATGTAGTATGTAATGCAGTTTCCTAAATATAAAAAATATTTTCGTATTTATATATTAATTGTTAATTCAAATTGAATGAATTAATTAAATTGAGTGATTATTAATATATTTTGTTGATTGTTGTGAGAGTTTTAGAGAAGATAATAAAAATAACGACGTGACAACAAATACTGTAGCGTGACTGGGTGGATTGGATAATGGTTAAGGAATTTGTAGGGGTTGGTTTATGTTGACGTGACTGAGAGAGAAAACAGGGCACCTGAGTGTAGGATTTCATGTTTAATTATACATATATATTTTCGAATTTTTATGTATAATAAGGATCAATTTTCAATTTTCTATAATTTATTTCATGCATGCATCAATTTGTTTCAATATCTAGTTTCAAAACTTTATTAAAACAAATATGGGCTCCGAAATTCATACCTAGAAGTTCTCTAAAACTTCTTGAAGATTCGGAGATGTTGGGGATGCTCCTCGCTGCGCCGGATGCCTCCGAGTATTCACCAAACTCTAAACAAGATCGGAGAGAGGGAAGCTAGTCTCTCAATCTCCGATAGGGTTTAGAATCCAATTACTAACTCCTCTTTAATTCTCTTGAGAAGATGATCTCTTAAAACTAAAACTAAACTTAAGAATTAAGGGATTTTCGTGGAGAATTATGGAGAGAGAATTTTTGCACAAGAAATAATGAATTCAATTAATTGGGTAATGAAATAAGCTTGTATTTATAAGCTCTCTCCAAATTACCTATTCATGTGCAACCCATTGCCCATGATCTCATGCAAAATTTCATCTAACCATCCATTATTTAATAATAAATAATATTAGCCACGTATTAAATCAATTATGTACTAATTTCATGCATGATCTAATTAATTCTTAAATTAATTCTGCACAAAACCGTCTGGACCGGTCGACCGTTTCAAGGTTCGGTCGACCGCTCGAACCTAGTTTCGGTCGACCGTTCTATAACTCGGTCGACCGTTTGTAACAGTAACTATTCCATTGTCGACTGTGCCCGATCGGTCGACCGTTTACTGCTAACTGGTCGACCGTTTGAGCACTGTTCTGCAGACTTGTCAAATTTCGGTTTAACCCCTACAAAATTTGACATTTCGGGATTAGTGGTAAATTCACAACTTATGTAACATATTATCCTATGTAATGATCAATCATTACACCCCACAATATTTACATCACATATGAATTTAATTTAGATTCTAATTATGTTATTAATCACAACATAATTTTGATTTTGCTTGTTCACCCCATGTGTCATATTTTCTACATGAAACCCGACACATCTTATGAACTCAAAATCCTCATTTCTTGTTTCCCAGTTTTGTGGTGTGACCTATGGGAGGATCTAAACTAAGTTGGCAGTGATATTAAGAGCTTAATATCACAAGTTATAAGCGGTATCTAGCTACACATTATAGATCCTAATTAGTTAGATATCTTAATTCCACTCGAACCAAAACCTGATCCATTTAGTGATGAAGTGCACCACTTGTGTCCGTCCCTTGCCTCATGATATTAAGAATACACATAAGGTAGTATTGTGTCATCTTTGTATTAGTATTCATTTCTTGATCTCTTTAAGCTAGTTATAAATATGTGACTTAACTCAAATCACATTGTGCACATTACAACTTTGCTTTATCAAGGGGCCCTACTAATATCATCACTCAATAAAGAGGGGCAATGATAGTCTTTTGACTAACTATCTTCTCCAACAAAAGTTGTACTTAACCAACCAATGTCTTTACACTACGCTTATCGATAGCTCAAGACACTAGCCTAATTAAGAACTCCTTAAACAATCGGATATAAGTCTCATATCAAAGGACCAAGGACACAGTAAAATATTAATGACACAGAAACACATTCCTATAATATTTTACTTGTTAGGTCAATTCGGTATACAAAAGTACTATTTTCCTCTTTTGTGTACCTGTGTTGTCACTCACTTGTAGAGCTACAATGATCTATGACCAACACGACAATCTTAACTCGGTAATTAATGTCCCATGTTAATTACCATGATTGCGAATATCTTTTGTTTTATGTAAACCAATATCTTTTAGAGCTCTACGGTTAAGGACCAAGAGCATCTTCCTTAACACTTCTAAAAGACGAATAACATAAACAAGGAACAAAATGATTTCTCATTCAATTCATAATAATTGACATTTAAAAGTAAAACTTTTAGAACACATTCCCTTCAATCTCCCACTTGTTATCAAAGTTTTCTTTCACATACATTCTCAATGTATAAAACATTAATAACTAGGGTAACCTTCCCAAATCACCTATCAAGCTAATCCACATGGATCTTCGGATCCATGCACTCGAAATATATTTCGCCCCTTAGCTTGGTATGAAGGTTTGTTGAATGGATCAGCTGTGTCACTGTTGTGTCCACCCATTTATTTATTTTGTCTTTCGTTGGTGGTTGAGTTAGTCGTAGTGATATTACTCCTAACTACACTAGTTCATACCTCCACCTTCGATAATGATGACGCATCATCATTCCAACCTCTTATTGTCTAGAATTCCTATAAGAATTGCATCAAAACATCCCTCGGCTATTTTCTCCTTTATCTTCCATAAACAAGAACCTTATCTTTAGTCTGGTTAAGGTACTTCAGAATATTCTTAACCGCAATCCTATGATTAGGACTTGCGTTGGATTGGTGACCTCTTGTCACGTTTAGAGCATACGAGATATTGAGTCTTGTGCAAGTCATCGTGTACATGGTCCTTCCTTTTGCCGAAGCATAAGGGATACCTTCATGTACTCCAAGTCTTTGTGTGATTGAGCACATTGAGACTTCTTGAGTTGCACACCTATACTCATACTTATTGGCATATTGTCCATATCGGAATTGTTCACCCTGAACATTTCAAAGACCTTGTCAATGTATGCACGTTGACTGAAGCCAATGAGTCTATGAGATGTATCTCTTTATATCTTGATAATCAAGATGTATTGAGCTTCACTCACATCTTTTCAATGAACATACTGATTTCAACGAAATTTCTCGTTTGCTAATGCAAAGGTATATGATCGCTCATGTGCAATATGTCATCGACATATAAGATCAGAAGTACTACATGGCTCCCACTAATCTCCTTGTATCAACAAGGTTTTCCTTTACTTTGAATGAAGTGAATCTCCTTCACCTCTTCGTCAAAGCGTTTGTTCCAACTCCTCGATGCTTGTTTCAATCCATAAATGGATTCTCGAAACTTGCATTTCTTCTCGCTATTATTTGGATCATAAAAACCTTGAGGTTGTACCATGTACATATCCTCCTCCAAGTTCCTGTTTAAGGAACGCTATTTTGACATCCATATTCCATATCCCACAATTGTGAAATGCAGTAATAGTGAGCATAATCCGAATAGATTTTAATATGGCAACTTCTCAAAAAAATTCATCAAGGTCAATTTCTTGAATTTGAGTATAACTTTTGCTACAAGTCTTGCTTTGTAAGTTGTCAAG
The DNA here is from genome assembly GCA_963682175.1 of Triglochin maritima. Taxonomy (NCBI): domain Eukaryota; kingdom Viridiplantae; phylum Streptophyta; class Magnoliopsida; order Alismatales; family Juncaginaceae; genus Triglochin; species Triglochin maritima. Next base: position 37,091,859 of record OY821781.1, read on the forward strand.
TTACTATCCATGTCTATCTTCCTCCTAAAAGCTCATTCATACCAAATGATATTTTTTCTTGAGGAAGGTAGATCAAGTTCCATACTTGATTACTATACATGGATTCTACTTCGGATTCCATGGCTTTTAACCATAGTTTGGAGTCTTTTCCATTGCTTCTCGGAAGGTCGAGGGATATTTGGTATCTAGTACCATGATCTCATGAAGTCCCACATACTTATTGGGTTTCTTCCTTTACCGTGCCCGATCGGTCGACCGTTTACTGCTAACCGGTCGACCGTTTGAGCACTGTTCTGCAGACTTGTCAAATTTCGGTTTAACCCCTACAAAATTTGACATTTCGGGATTAGTAGTAAATTCACAACTTATGTAACATATTATCCTATGTAATGATCAATCATTACACCCCATAATATTTACATCACATATGAATTTAATTTAGATTCTAATTATGTTATTAATCACAACATAATTTTGATTTTGCTTGTTCACCCCATGTGTCATATTTTCTACATGAAACCCGACACATCTTATGAACTCAAAATCCCCATTTCTTGTTTCCCAGTTTTGTGGTGTGGCCTATGGGAGGATCTAAACTAAGTTGGCAGTGATATTAAGAGCTTAATATCACAAGCTATAAGCGGTATCTAGCTACACATTATAGATCCCAATTAGTTAGATGTCTTAATTCCACTCGAACCAAAACCTGATCCATTTAGTGATGAAGTGCACCACTTGTGTCCGTCCCTTGCCTCATGATATTAAGAATACACACAAAGTAGTATTGTGTCATCTTTGTATTAGTATTCATTTCTTGATCTCTTTAAGCTAGTTATAAATATGTGACTTAACTCAAATCACATTGTGCACATTACAACTTTGCTTTATCAAGGGGCCCTACTAATATCATCACTCAATAAAGAGGGGCAATGATAGTCTTTTGACTAACTATCTTCTCCAACAAAAGTTATACTGAACCAACCAATGCCTTTACACTACGCTTATTGATAGCTCAAGACACTAGTCTAATTAAGAACTCCAAGCGATCGGATATAAGTCTCATATCAAAGGACCAAGGACACAGTAAAATATTAATGACACAGAAACACATTCCTATAATATTTTACTTGTTAGGTCAATTCGGTATACAAAAGTACTATTTTCCTCTTTTGTGTACCTGTGTTGTCACTCACTTGTAGAGCTACAATGATCTATGACCAACACGACAATCTTAACTCGGTAATTAATGTCCCATGTTAATTACCATGATTGCGAATATCTTTTGTTTTATGTAAACCAATATCTTTTAAAGCTCTACGGTTAAGGACCAAGAGCATCTTCCTTAACACTTCTAAAAGACGAATAACATAAACAAGGAACAAAATGATTTCTCATTCAATTCATAATAATTGACATTTAAAAGTAAAACTTTTAGAACACATTCCCTAGACCGAGAAGTGCCTAGGGGCTGATAAAGATGGTCCTAAACCCTTCTTCCAAATCCCTAACCCTCACCCTCATCTCTTTTTTACTCACTCTTCCCCCATCTTCTTCTTCATCCAATCCAACCCCAAACTCACCCATTTTCCTGTCCGTCCAACCTCCTCCAAGCTCCGGTGAGCAGTCTGAAGGTGACAACGACAAGGAGCTTCGACGATACGCCACCTACTCGGGTAGATTTGAATCCGATGAGTGGTTTGGGGGTTTTCAGACATTACTTATTTTGGATGGAGTTTTGATGGTTTGTTGGGGCTCAGGTGGCCCGATGGTGGCTGGGCTGGAGTGGCCCGGCAATGGCTGAGTTGAGGTGGCCCGGCGGTGGCTGAGCTGGGGTAGTCCAGCGTTGGTTGGGCTGAGAATGTCGATTTGATCGGTGTCCACCACGTGTTAAATGATATGTCCCTTGGAGCATGAATGTTGGAATATCAATTGCTTCCTTCCAATGCATGTTAATTGCTTTGTATTGTTGATTTAATATTCAAACTACATTATATATACTTGAACTACATGTTGATGCCATCGCGGTTATGGACCAATGAGTTTTGTTGTGGTTACTTGATAATCGTTTGGGTTGACCACATGTTCCATGCATATCTTGGGTTTGTACATTATGTTATGCTTAAGGAGAATACGGGTTGGGTTATTAGAGTATGAGATTGCCATTCGAGTTTGATAATTTGATGCACCATAGGTGTTTGTTACTAAGCTCCTTTGGTATGTTGTTAATATTATGGATTAATCAAATCATACACGTGTGTTTGTGGTCAAAGATGATATTTGGATTTGATTTTGGGTTAATTGCATGTTTTTCATGGATTGTTGGGTATTTGATTAAATAATGAATAACTGGTTTAATTGCCTTAAAATCTTGAATGTTATTGTAATTGAATTAGATGATTAATAATTGGAGCAATTGCATGAATAATCCTGGACTTTACTGAATTGGATTAAATGAATTGATTATTTAGGGGAAAATTACTCTTTTGCCATGTACTTTTAGATATTGTGGTAATTTCATTAGTGGGTAATTTATGGGTTTTCCCCTGGATTTATGTTTATTATTCTATAAATTGTGGATGCTTTAGCGGGGCTTATGTTATGCCTTGTTGGAGTTGTGGACCTGTGCGATTGGGGTAAATTGCTTTTACCCCTTGTCTTGTGAGACTGCAAGAATGTGAGAGGTTCGTGGAACCGATCGTTCACCCACGTTGTTGCGAGTGGCCGTTGGAGCGTTGCTCACGGAAATGTGTGGTCGAGTAGTGGAGATGACGTGTGAGGCACGTATGACTAGATGTTAGGGTGTTTTCCTGGTTGTGCGGTTCGGAAAGGTTCACTCACGTTGTGACGAGTGACCGTTAGGGAGCGTTGCTCACAGGCTCGGGCGTGCGGTCAACTTCCGAAGTCGGAAGCAGAATTGGTCAGCACACCAGCATTGTGACGAGTGGCCGATAGGGAGCGTTGCTCACGGGCTCGGGCGCGTGGTTGGAGTAGGGCATTGCCTTGTGAGCCGGATGCATGGTATTGTCGAGGGTGCACGCTCGGCCTGGCTGGGCGCGTGGTTGTCTTGGGACGTGTGACAGTTCTGTCGTGAGAGCGGGTTGAGTGTTGCATTGTGGGTTGGATGCGCAGTGAAGGTCAAGGTGTACGCTTGACCTCGTTGGGCGCGTGACCGCCATGGAACACGAGACCGGTGTGGTGGGACTCAGTTGTCATGTATTTTTCCTACTGTTCTCAGTAGTTATGTAGTAGAATTTAGAGTTCTTGTATTTTCCTTCCGTATTGTACTTTGACTTTGACCTTATTATATATTTTAATTGAGGCATCGTGTTAGTTATTTCAGTTAATGTCCATTTTTCGCTTCCTTTTAGTGTTGTGATTATTGTTGTGTCCCGAGTGCGGATTATGGGTGTTACCGAAGCAGTCTCTGAGATCTTATAAAAAATAGTCAAAATAATAATATATATATATATATATATATTAAACATACGTATCAATTTTTTTGTTTAGTTGCAAATAATAATTTTCAAGTCCTTTAATTTTTATTAACGTACATAAACCCTTCATTGTTCCCTATTTTCTTATGATAGATAAACACGAATGCTTTAATAATTTGACAATCCTTTGTGATGATCTGTAATTCCTTTTGATGCACTTGCAATCATCAATCCATCATTAGGTTTTTCACAAATTAGATATGATACACTTTTAACATATTTATTAGATATTTACAGATGTACAGTTATGACCGAAAACAACACTGATGTCAGTTACATGCAAAAAACGGACATTTGATAGGAAAATAAATTCCAATAATTTTACCTCTGTCTGTCCTTAAAAGTTAGAATTTAGAAGTAGAGAACGTTGATAAAGCTCTTAATCATTAAAAAAAATCAAAGAAAATTTGGAATTCCGTATGTTTATGTCTATTAATCATTTAATTGTAGTTTGTATCGGGTGTTACGAAACACTATCAGAACTGAAATTAAAAAAATTGGATTCAAATTTTTAACACTAATCCGGAGCAAACACACGTTTCCTACGTCTCAAACTCTCTCTCTTATCCTCAAATTTTAAAAATCAAATCAAAATTAGAAAACCAATAAAAAAACACATTAGCAACTAACAATAACCGTTCCCTCTAAAAACCACAGACACCCCTCAAACGTCATAACTTCTTTCTCTTCACTTCGCTTAAAACCAAACCAATTTGAGGCTTGGAAGATACCAAATACGAACACAAATGGGTTCTCACTTTGCACTCTTCCTAGTGTTTCTCTCCATCACTTGCAATTCAGCATTGGAGGCTTCTCCGGCTCGATTTCGTGTCGGCGATGATCAAGGATGGCGACAACCGGAGGCGATCAACACCGACTTGTACAATGTTTGGGCACAAAACATCCATTTCCATGTTGGAGACTCGTTGAGTAAGTTTCAAATAACGTTTTGCTTCATTTTGGTTTGAAATTTAGCGAAGGTATATGTTTTACATAATTATGTGTCGTCTATGTTAGCAACTCACTGATTAAGTTAGAGTTAATCTAGTTTGGTCGCTTAATTGGATTTTGTTTTTGCAATTTAACTTAGACATTGTGATGGATAATATCGTGGCCATATAATAGAAGTTAATAGTAAAAACTTTGTTTATCATATTTGATTTTATTTTTCCAAAAAAAATAAGTTTTAATCTATTTTCTTGCCTTCTATCATGTTTTAATCATAAGGTATATTAGGCACTTAGAGAAGGATCGCAGCTGTTACGTTATTATGAGAATCTCAAGAGATTTAGACACCGTCGTTAATACTATCATCATGTTCACTTGATAAATTACACTTTCAGTGACAGTAATAAAACTGTGATAAAAAAAATCCATAAAGTTCTAAGTACCCATCATCATGCATGCCAAATAATTAAGGAATGCATATCTTTCCTGACGGTAAATTATTGTTTTATATCTTTAGTGATAGGAATTAAACCAGCATTATTATTTTACATCTTTGTTGTTTTTGTCTAGTTTTTGTGTACAAGAATGACTCGGTGCTAAGGGTGGACAAAGGAGGGTACTACCACTGCAACACGACGAATCCTATGGAGACTTTTAATGACGGGCAAACCGTCATTTCCCTCGACAAGTCTGAATTCTTCTACTTCATAACTGGAAATGTTCAGCACTGCAAGAACGGACAAAGATTACTAGTCGACGTTGTCCCTTACGCGCAACCACCCTCTACCGACCCATCAACGCAACCACCACCAGAGTCCCCTGGCCCCTCACCCTCCCTAGGGGCCAACACGGCCGGCATTATGGGACCCAATGTTGTTGGAATGGTGGTTTGCACTGTCATTGCTATCATGTTGTATTGAATGAAGAATACTAAGGCTTTTTTTAAGTGTCAATGCTTTTGTCATTAGTGTTAAGTAGTGTTGTTGTTGTTGTGATACGTGTTTACTTTTAATTTTGATGTTATGAACATTTTTACTGTTGTTTAAGGATAATTATGCTATATATGGAATACATGTTGGCATGCTTAGCTATCCATCGGGAGATGACTGTTGGATCCTTGATTCCTTTTTTTATCTTAAGTTTGTTAGTGTGAGTAATTATTTATATAGACACACGCGTCATGGACCATGTATGGTTGGCAATTTCTTTTCTTTGTTGACTTCTAGTAATGATATATTTATGTCAGTAATATCAACTACTATAATTTAATAATTTCAAAGAACAAAAAATCAAATTTGTAAATTGAACTTCTGCTTGCGATCGATATTATTAGGCAGGGTTTTGCATCTAGACTACTTATAATAACCAAGCATTGCAACAATACTTTCAGCACTCAGGCGAAACAATAAGTCGTCACATTAACCATGTTCTTAGAGTGATGGTCATTTGGTCATGTGACATGATTAAACCAAAAGATGACATCAATTCAATTCCTGACCACATATTGCATCACAATGGTGACAAGTTTTTTCCCATATTTCAAAGATTGCATAGGTGTCTTAGATGGTACACATATTCATGCGTGTGTTCCAAAAGCAAAACAACATAGGTACTAGTTTGGTCACCAACCGAAGTACACTACTCAAAATGTTTTAGGAGTGTGTGACTTCAGAATGTGATTTATTTTTTTGTCGGTTGGTTGAGAAGGTAGTGCACACGACAATCGGGTGTGGACCCATGCGATTAGACCTGTCAATTGGGTCGTGTTCGTGTACTATCGTGTCTGACAGTTCTGCATTCGTGTCAGAATTTCGTGTTATCGTGTATAGTATAAATTGAAAAGATTTCATCATGTTAGATTGAAAATAGTTAAGTGACATGTTATATTGATATTTTTCATTCTAAATAACATCTTAATTGACTATTATCAAGTAAAAAATTGATTATCTAACAAAAGATGCAGTTTGTGTTTGTTTCGTGTACAAAAACAACTTATCGTGTTATCGTGTCGTGTTCGTGTCAAATCGTGTACCAATTATTTTATATTTGTATGTTCACAAAATATCATAATAAATCATTTCAATCATACAAAAAAATTCGTGTAAATTCGTGTCTCCTTATCGTGTCGTATAATCGTGTCGTGTCCAAAATTGACAGGTCTACATGTGATTTACAAGTCCAACTGCTTCCCGATGCCCCCGCCTAGTAATTGAAGATAACAATTTTTAGTTTACATTCCTTTAAAAATTACATTTTACAGTAATAAATATTTGTACCGACATGTACGTGTAGGTAAATATTACCTTGTGGACTCTGGTTATCCCAACAAACGTGGGTTTTTGACGATGTATAAGAACACATGTTATCATCTTCCGGAATTAAGGTCAAGTCAACCCCAAGGAGAGGGCAGATGTTTAATAGTATGCACTCCTCCTTAAGGAATGTGATTGAGAGGGTGTTTGGGGTTTTGAAAATGAGATGACGTATGTTAAAGATGATGGGCCCCTACTCACTCGTTGACCAAACGAAATTTGTGGAGGTTGCAATGTCATTGCATAACTTCATCATTGATCACAACAATGACCCGTTAACTGTGGAGTTCGATAACGACATGACAATGCCTACCATTTCTAATCACAGTAGAGGTCAACTGGTAGTGGGAGACGATAATGACATGGGCCTACTCCGCAACCGCATTCGAGATGAAATTGCCGCGAGTAGCGGGTTGTAATGGGATATTGTTTTGTAGATTTTAGCTCGAATGAACTTATATTACCTAAATTAGATTGTTTATTGTAATATTTCACTTTGATATCTACTCCTTAAAGCATTTCTTCGTCAGATTTGGTACTTCTAAATATGAAACATGTTATTGTTTGCCTTATCATTATTTCCTTTCACTATTGACTATTTCAATTTATTTATCTTGTGGCTACATGGTTGAAGGAATGGAAACCCCTTCGTCAATGACCGATGAAGAATCTTAGCTAGCTGAGTTACAACTCCAACAGATTCCTGAATCATTGCCCAATCCAAACGGTTGGAGTATAGACACCACTCCTCCCATCAATGTAGTAGCTATTTTGGTTCCTTGAACCACACTTCTTCTGAATCTCCGCAACTGACGCCTCATGAAGTCGTTGGGGTCAAAGTGTTGATGGAAAGACAATTATGAAGAAGATGATTGGAGATGGGAAGAGGAGCAATGCTCATTGGTCTTCTTCCCACCATAGGATTTGGGTTACGTTGTGCCTAGATGAGGTTTGTGTCGGTAACAAGGTTGACAACGTCCTAACGAGGAAGGGGAAGAAAATTTTTAGAGGATAATTTCTTCAAGGTAACTGGGATAAAACCAAAAACTGACGCAGTACACAAGGAAGGGGATAATTTCTTCAAGGTAACTGGGATAATTTCTTCAAGGTAACTGGCACGCAGTACACTAGGACCCAACACAAGAACCACTGGGATAAAACCAAAAAAGCATACCAAAATTGGCAATGGTTGAACAAGCAAACATGAATTGGATGGGATGACGAAAAGAAGATGTTCATTGCAGACGAGGAGTGGTGGACCTCGGCGGCTTAGGTAGTAGAAGTCCTATTATTCAAATTTTAAATTGTGTCGTTGTGCACCCTAACACTCCGTATTGATGTGATTTTAATTGTAGAAAAGAAATCAAGTGGAGAGGTTTAAGACACAAGGCTTAGAGTTTGAGGACAAACTATGTGTGATATTTGGTGACCATATTTCTGACGGAGATACAAACTTCATACCTGGACAACCTGGATTGAAGCTCTACCTCTTCCCACATTATTGTTGTCGATGTGCATGAAGATGAATAAACAACTGAGTCGGCTGAGGGGATAAATGAAGAGCCAAAACCACAAGATGCCACCAAAAGTGATAGTGTAAAGCCCGAAAACCTAGATTGGCGCCAGCAGCTGCTACATCGACTCAAACCTCTACGACATTTGAGAGGAAATGTCAAAGATGAGGACCTTACGGGAGGATGAAACTGGTTCGGTGAATAAATATATTATGGAGCCATGTGTACAAATCCTGGAGGACTGTGGTGTGAAACCACTGTAGGATTTCGTGTCCCTGTGTATGTGTATATTTTAAAAAAATTAATACAAATATACAAGATCGATTTCATATTTTCATTGATTTTATGTACATGTATATGTTTATTCTAATATCATGCATTCCTACACATATTAAAATAAACAAAAGATAGATGATCATACCCAAATGTTCTCTAAAACCTTTCAGAAGATCTGGTGCTTCATTGCTCGTCGAATCGCCCGCCGATTCACCTCCAAGTGTTCACCAAACTCTAAACAAGATTAGAGATAAATGAGCTAATCAATCAATCTCTAATTAAGTTTAAAATCTAGTTAATAACCCCTCTTTAAGCTCTTGAGATTTCTATCTCCAAAACTTAAAACTATTTAGAGATTTTCGTGGTGATTAAGGAAAGGATTAGAAAGAGAATTATATTGCATGTAATTAAACAAGTAGGATAAGGGGTCTTTTATAGGCTCCCAAAATATTCATATCAAGAACTATTCTCTAGTCATGATCTCTTGTTTTTTCTCTCCTAAAATTAATCCTAAATTGTCACGTAAGAATCCTAAAAATGTTTGATCAAATCTGAAATTAATCAAACTTATGATCTAATTATTCTCTTAATAATTCAGGCAAAAAACGCGTTGTTCGGATGATCATTAGCTAGACGATCGACCAAATATACATGAGAAAAATTCCCTGGAAAAATTCAGACGATCCGCGTCTCGCTCCGGTCGACCGTTGACCCACCAAAATTTCTCCTTACGAATTTCTTCGGACGACCATGTCACGTTCGGTCTACCAAAAATATCCCAAGATAGCTCCTTGATATTTTCTCTTGGGTGATTGTTCAAACCCGGTTGACCGATCCCAATTGTCCAGGCACTCCAGACAATTTTGGTCAACCTAATGCGTTATCCGTTTCCCATTCGGTTGATCGTTCTGAAGATCGTGCTGAACCCGATTTTCCATTGTCAAATTTTGGATTTATATCCAACAAAATTTGATCTTTTTGGGGGTTTTAGCAAATTCATATCTTATGTAATATATTTTCTTATGTAATATTAAATTATTACATCCCATAATATATACACCTCATATGAATTTATTCATGATTCTAATTATGTCAATTCTCATGTCATATTGATTTTATTGATTCACCACATGTGTCCATTTTCATATGAAACCCGACACATCTTATGAACTCAAAATCAAGCTTCTTGTTTTCCAATTTTGTGGTGTGACCTATAAGAGGACCTAAGCTAAATTGACAGCGATATTAAATACTTAATAAATTGGCTACACATTATAGTCACCCAATTAACATAGATGTTTTTGTTCCACTCGAACTAAACACGATCCATTTAGTGATGTCATTGCACCACTTGTGTCCGTTCATTGTCTCATGATATTAAGAATATATACAAAGTAGAAATGTGTTACATTTGTATTATATTTATTTCTTGATCTCTTTAAGCTAATTATAACTATGTAACTTAATTCAAGTTACATTGTGGACATTATAATTTTGCTTTATCAAGGGGTCCACTAATATCATCACTCAATTAAGAGGGACAATGATAATCATTTGACTAGTTATCTTTTTCAGCATAAGTCATGTTCAACCAACTATTGCATTTATCACTATACTCATTGATAGTTTTTGACAATAATCAAATCAAACACTTCTTGAGTGAAAAGATATAAGTCTCGTATCTTAGGATCCAAGACACAGTAAAACATTAATGACACGAAACACAATTCTATAATGTTTTACTTGTTAAGTCTATTCAATATATAAAAATAATTTTTTCCTCTTTTATATACTCGTGTCGTCAATTATTTTTAGAGAGCTACAACAATCGATGACCAACACAACAATCTTATCTCGGTAATTAATGTTTCATGTTAACTGTCATGATTGTGAATAACTTTTGATTTATGTAAAACATTATCTTTTAGAGCTCTACGGTTAAGGACCAATCATTTCTTCATTAACACTTCCAAAAGACGAATACCATAATCAAGGAACAAAATATTTGCACATCCAATTCATAATAATTGACATATAAAAATAAACTTTTAGAACTCATTCCTTTCAACCAGGTACAAGAGATTGGGCCACAATGTGTCACAAATTCAAGAATTACTACACCTGACAATCTTTTATACTTGTCGGCCAGAGCCGCCTATTCTGGCTTGAGGAGGAGCTTAAAGACTAATATTTTAAACTACTTCTCCAAACTCAAATCCTCGTTTCCTAGACCTTCTATGGGGGTGTTTTATTGTTACTGTGGATGTATTGATTGTTTTAATTTTATTGTGTGTGCCTTTAACGGCCTAGTAGTGATTCTATTATGTATCAGTACTTTGGTTAGTTTTTTTGTTATGTATATCTTCTTTCAGGTTTTTGTTTTGTTTTTTGAGCTTTTATTTTTTGGTTGCTTTGGTTTGTGAGCCTTCATATTTTGATTTCTCAGTGTCAAAGGTAGAAACTTCACTACATATGTTGTTGTTGTGGAGGTGTTTTGTTTTCATCATTGCCTTATGACATCATACTCCTTGCCACCATTACTCGTGTGTTTATCAGTTTCACAATTTCAGAAGTATTGTGATGGTTTAGGTGTAATTTAAACAATAGATGGAGTAAGTGTCTTATCTGTTCGTGAATCTGTAGTTCATCACGGTTTTTGTAATAGCTATGAATCTATGATAGATAATCATAATAAACACATTTTTATTGAGAATGGACCTTACTTTTATTACAACAATGTACACTTTGATTATAAAGAAAGTTACGCGAGGAGCTTACTATTATTTCATTCTTGTCGTAACATAAGAAACATTTACTGTAATATCCTCAACAGAGCGGAAATTTTAAATTTTTAATAACACACAATCAACAGAGGATATTACGCAAATACTGAACACAGGTGCACCAACATATATAATATATATATATATGAACATCAGAGTATTTCAAAAGTTGTGATTACATCAAAAGACTATACAAATGGAAGCAGTAATCACTCGACCTCAACTGAGAGAAAGTTGGATCCGGTAGCGGTGCTCCTTTCCTCGGTCACCACCCCCTATCGCCGCTTACGGCCTGAAAGTAAACATGCAACAATGCATGAGTTTCCAGAGGAAACCCCGTATGCCAAACTCTACAATACATGAACAGAAAGACACCCTAGCATGCAATTCTACTAAACAAGAAAGCATCTCAAAATAGGCTGGGCTCTAGGACTCTTTCACCCAACCACCGTATCACACGCACGTCGTCAAGCTGGACTTTAGGTCTAATCTCAACCAACCGCAGCTACCACGACACGACCAAGGGCTCCAGGTTTAATTTCAACCAACCCAAACGTCTAAGGGCTCGAGGTCTATTTTCAACCAACCCCTACATGCGGTCCCTGCTCAGGCTCCAGGCCTCTTTCAGCCAACTTGAACGCACTACAGAGCTCCAGGTCTTTTTCAACCAACCCCGCACAGACTAGCTGGGCTCCAGGTCTTTTTCAACCAACCACAGCTCTCACACAGTTACGGGGCTCCAGGTCTTTTTCAACCAACCACCGTAACACCACAATTCTAAGCTGGGCCGCATGCCTTTGTCAGCCAATCACAAGCTCTCACACCGTTACGGGGCTCCAGGTCTTTTTCAACCAACCACCACAACACTCGTGCGCCCTAGCACACTTGCTGGAAGAACATCGGCACCACAACTCGCCCCACACGGACGACCACAACAACCGCACCTCCATAGTGCAAAACTGGACACAAACGGTCGACCGAACCAAAAGTCCCGGTCGACCGAATCAAGCAAAAAGAGGGCAAATCACCTCGACTGAATCAAGCAAAAAGAGGGCAAATCACCTCGACCGATTTTCTCAAACCACACTCGTTCGGTCGAACCCAAATAACGGGACGGTCGACCGTTTAGATGGTCAACTCCCAGGTTCAACGAACAAAACGACCAATCGGTCGAACTCCGAGCACTCCTCGGTCGACCGAATTCCTCCAGGGAATAAACCCTCTCACTCACCACGAATCCGGTCGAACGCCGAGCCCTCCTCAGTCGACCGAATTCGTCCAGAGCATTCCCCACGCTCAGCACACAAGTCCGGTCGATCGAAACCACCTTTGGTCGAACCGACAACTATTCTCACTTAAGTTACGGTCGGACGAAGTCAACGAGTGGTCGACCATTTGGATGATCAACGCTCTCAACCGACTTAAGACAGTGCACACGGTCGACCGGCAAAGGGGACCCGGTCGACCGAATCTCACCAGGCTTGCCTTCTATGCACAATCGTTCGACCGCCCAAAGGGCATCGTTCGACCGATTTGAGGCAGAACCCGAATTCTCTTCACGAACGGTCGACCATTTGCACCAACCGGTCGACCAATCAGGTAATGAAATATGCTGCATGTTTACTTGCGACGAGTCGAAAGGCCTACCGTCGACTTCCAACTACTCACGATAATTAAGTGAGCAAGCTTGACATACCGGAAAGCTTGAAGAAGCCTTTGAAGAACCGCGACGACGCCTCCACGAGCATGTCTCCCCAAAACACGATCCGTCGACGAACCTCGTGTCCAAACGACGATCAACCACCTCCTCGACAATCCACAGCCACAACACCACCTCCGGCAACCTCCAACAACTAACCACAACCACCGAAACACGAGTTAGGTAGAGGGAGAGAGAACCAACGCAAGGAACGAGTTGACACAACAACGCACTCACCTCCAACCACCACTCGTGTCGATCCTCCCTTCGCCGGAGCACGCCAACACCACACCGGAGATCACCAACGGAAGAAGGGAGAGAGAACTGCGAGAGAGAGCAACGAGAGAGAGAAGACTCCCCTAAATATCTCCTCCAATCACATCCTCATCATCCATTCCACTCCTCTCCATCTCAACCACTCATCCAATCCAGAACATCCTAGCCCTTCATCCATCTCCTCTTAATCCCATCCGTCCATCTCTATCGCCCTTAATCACCACCTAAAACATCCACAAAACTCAATTAGGATAGGATTAGGCTCAAGATCTCACATTTACTGAAACATGCTAGTTGTGTATTTGGACTGAACTAGTGAATCTTAAAGAGGTTTGTATGCACATTTATAAATGATTATTTGTATTGTTCAGGTCATTAAAATTAAACTCTTTTGGCACCCACACCTTCCAATTTGACGGGAGAGTGTCCAAACAATGTTCAATTGGTCAGAGTATGTCACTTACATTACTTGTGTTAGATAATATATCCACGGATCGATTAAGGGATGCCAGTGTATACCGTTTACAAAGAGATTGTGACTTCAATGGAAAATGGCCAATCATCATCAACATTGGAAAATGGAAGTATATGTTATGTTTAAGTTTTAACCAAGAGGAACAAACGACTATAGCTGAATCTGAGCACAGTTCAAAACAAGTGGCTATAGCTGTTAGACCCTAACCTCGTTTTTGGACTAATACCTTGATTAGTGGAGTGCTTTGCATGGGGAAGAGAAGGGGAATAGTGGGTTGGTGATGAGTGATGGAGTAGGGGGCAGTTACTGTTGAGTTTGGTTGGTTTTGAGGAGAAACCATCACCTCTTCATTTCCTCTCTTCTTCTTCTTCACTCAACCATTTCTCTCACCCTTTCTTCTTCTCTTGTCCGACGATTCAGAGAACGTGACGGCGACTCTGGCGTGTGGAGGCTAGTTCGGGGTCGCGGAGGTGCGATCGTGAGGCGTGCGTGCGAGGGTTGTTGTCGAGCGTCGACGTTGATCGGATCTCCGGCGCGCTCCGTCTTCTCTTCGAGGTATGCCGACTTCTAGTATGATTTTATTGTTCCTCACGTTGGTGGGAATTTGTGGTCGGTCGTGGGAGGTTGCCGGCGATGAGAAACAGTGTAAAATCCTTGGCTGGTGCATGGTTGCTGTCGACCAACGGTCGACCGGTGCCTTCGGGTGGTCGACCGGTTTTACCTTTTTGCCTGACTTTAACCAACATCGGTCGAACGACGCCATTGTGGAGGTCGACCGGTTGCTTATGTGATGGTGAGTTGGAGGCCTACTGTCGGTTTTTGGTCGACCGTCCCTTGTTGTGGGGTCGACCGGAACTTAAGTGTACTTGATAATTATGCATGTTGTTCGACCGTTTTATATATATTGTTCGACCGTTATATGACGTAGACTATTAGGATGACCCTGGTAGTTTTCGGTTGACCGGGACCCCTGAGTCGGTCGACCGAATAGGCTTGTTGATTTTGACCAACTCTAGATTTTGACCTCGTGTTTGGTCAACCGGTTTTAGACTTGTGTTCGACCGTTTGGATTTAAGTGACGCGCAGAATAGTTCGACCGTTGTAGACTTTCGGTCAACCGAACCTATTGGGGACGGTCGACCGGTTAGGCTTTTTCGGTCGACCGTTTGTGTGCAGAACTCAATTCATGGTCTTGTGATCGTATCAACTTTGTCCACGGAAACTTGTGTCCTCGCTTAGAGCGTGAGCCGGGAGGTGACGGTAGGCACGTGCTCGTGCCGCCCAGGGACCGTCGTGTGGACACCACCTCCGTGTTGGACATGGTGTGACGTGTTGTTGCCTTACTCTCTGATGAGTAGCAGACCTGAGGGATCGCGGATCCCAATGCTTGTGACGCATGGCTCGTGGAGCATGATGACCCTGCAGACTACGGTCTGGACCCATCCGATGTTGTGCCGAACGCATGTGATGCCGCCGAGGTTGTTGCCGGTGATGGTGCCGACGATGTTCCGGCTTGTGGTTGTGTCGTCCGATGTTGTGTCGGACGTGTGTTGTACCGCCGATGTTGTGTCGGCGATGTCGCTGATGTTGTGGCAGCGATGATCCCCGATTGGGCACCTATCCTGGGATGTTGACCGACTGGGCTACGGCTCCGTCGAAGGTGGTGTAGACCACATTGTCTTTGCGCGGAAGTGCGGATGCTCCTCACCGATCCCTTTGGCTCGAGTAGTCGTGTGTGGGGGGACGCGTCGCGTACTGTCTGTAAGACCGTATGTGCCTACGGTAGGTTTCCGAGGGAGACCCATTGTTGTTGCTGGACTGGTCCTTGTGGACCCTGTTGAGGGTCGTTGTTGTTGGACTGAGGTCTCGTTTACCCTGTTGAGGGACTTGATGCATTGCATATGTGACATGACATGCTATTAGTATGATATGTTCATTTACCGTACTATTGCATGCATATAGGTGAGCTTGGCATACGGGGTTTCCTAATGGGAAACTCAGACATCGTTGTTTGATTCATGTTTCAGGACTGCAGTAGGTTCTGTCGGGTGGTGAGAGCGGGTGCACACATTTTGGGGTCAGGATCCTCATCGGACTCTTCGAGGTCGTCGTGATTGCTTTACCTGTCTTTTCATTGTATTGTTGTAATCACGTCTTTTGACAAACTCTGTTGTATTATTGGTGCACCGACTGTTGATTTATCTGAGTAGCATTCTCGTTGATGAGTTTATTCTGATAATCTCTTGATTGTTTAAATTTTTAAATTTCCGCTATTTCGGGATGTTACAATAGTTGAACTGCAAATAAATATACCCCCTTCTGCACATTGATATTGCTAATGCTTTCTTACGTACCACAATCTACAATACCACTGATGCCACAAATAATCCTTTCATAACATTTCTCAAGGATAACTTCAATTTTTTTTGCTCTATCCATTTGTGTTACAAAAGAAAGAGTCCAAATAACATGTTAAAATAACATCCCATTCTAAAAGTGTCATAATCAAACTTATATGGACGATGAGAAATGGAAACTTAAATTGAAAGGAATGTGTTCTAAAAGTTTTACTTTTATATGTCAATTATTATGAATTGAATATACAAACATTTTGTTCATTGAATATAGTATTCGTCTTTTGGAAGTGTTAAGGAAGAGGTGTTTGGTCCTTAACCGTAGAGCTCTAAAAGATAATGGTTTACATAAATCAAAAGTTATTCACGATCATAGTAGTTAACATGGAACATTAATTACCGAGATAAGATTGTCGTGTTGGTCATCGATTGTTGTAGCTTTACAAATAATTGACGACACGAGTATATAAAAGAGAAAAAGATTACTTTTATACATTGAATAGACCTAACAAGTAAAAACATTATGGAATTGTGTTTCGTGTCATTAATATTTTTACTGTGTATTGGATCCTAAGATATGAGACTTATATCTTTTTACTCAACAAGTGTTTAATTTGATTATTGTCAAAAGCTATCAATGAGTATAGTGATAAAGACAATAGTTGGTTGAGCATGACTTGTGCTGGAAAAGATAGCTAGTCAAACAACTATCATTGCCCCTCTTAATTGAGTGATGATATTAGTGGGCCCCTTGATAAAGCAAAATTATAATGTGCACAATGTCACTTGAGTTAAGTTACATAGTTATAATTAGCTTAAAGAGATCAAGAAATAAATATAATATAAAGATGACACATTTCTACTTTGTATAATTCTTAATATCATGAGGCAAGGGACGGACACAAGTGATGCACTTACATCACTAAATGGATCATGTTTTGGTTCGGGTTGAACAAAGACATTTATGCTAATTGGGTGACTATAATGTGTAGCTAGATACCGCTTATAGTTTGAGATATTAAGTGTTTAATATCGCTGCCAATTTGGCTTACATCCTCCTATAGGTCACACCACAAAACTGGGAAACAAGAGGGTTGATTTTAAGATTCATATGATGTGTCGGGTTTCATGTGAAAATGGGATACATGTGGTGAATTAATTAAAATCAATATGTCATGAGAATTGACATAATTAGAATCATAATAAATTCATATGAGGTATATATTATGGGGTGTAATTATTTAATATTACATATGATGATATATATATAGGATGTGAATTGCTAAAAAACCCAAAAGATCAAATTTTGTTGGAAATAAATCCAAAATTTGACAAAGGTAAAATCGGGGTCAAACACGGTGAACCGTTCATGGTTCGGTCGACCGAGGTATCTTCGGATCGGTTAACAGAATAAGGAATAGGTAAGCGCAATTGGTTGACCGAAATTGTCTGGAGTGTAGGATTTCGTGTCCCTATGTATGTATATATTTTAAAATTTTAATATAACATACAAGATCGTTTTTCATATTTTCAGCAATTTTATGTAGATCTATTTGTGTTTTATTCTAATAACATGCAATCCTACATTTATTAAAATAATCCACAAAGATAGAATCATACCTAAAGGTTCTCTAAAACCTTTTGATGATCCGGAGTCACGTTGCACGTTGTGTTGCCCACGGAATTGCCTCCGAGTGTTCACCAAACTCTAAACAAGATTAGAGAGAAATGAGCTAGCCAATCAATCTCTAAATTCCTCGATCGATGGCTGCTAGTGAATGAAATAAGAAAGAAAGATACTCTTAATTTTTTGTTGGATAATTTAAACATTTATATGTGATTTTAGAATTTAGGTGATCATGCATATTTATCATCTATACACATCATAACATTCATCCATACGATCACATATATATCAAGCACACAAACATAAATAAATTCATTCACACAAACATTGTGTGAGTTTATATGTTCTCGTGTCCTTGATCTTTGATCCTTGATCCTTGCGCTTCTTCAGCGTCTTCCTCTTGCACCATGGATGTTGATGTTGCAAAAATATAAACATGCATCTCTCAATTTTGAAAATTGACTACTGTCAGTCCTATGTAAAAATCATCTCATATGCATGCATATACATAGAAATAAAATTTGGCTTTTACATACATAAGCCCCTGTGATTGAATAATAATAACATACACATTCATTCATTCATTCACATATGGCTTTGATGGAACATATAAACTCACATATCCCTGCATTAGAGAACTCGAGCAACGCATATACATATACTATATATTACTCGATTTAGTTTATCATGCATCTCTTTAATCAAACAATTCTAAAATCATTTGAAATCCATTAAAAATGATTTTATGCATTCATAGTTCAATTCATAAAATATTTGAACCGCTGTTTATCCAATTTCTAAAATTAAACATTTAAAGAAAGATAAACATATGCCTTTTTCGTTTTGTTGATTCCTTATAAAATAATCATTTAATTAAAACGAAAATTCTATAAATCAGACATAAGTCTAAATCTTAATTCTAACATTCACATGATGTGTTTTGAAACATTTAAAACTATCAAAAAATTTAATTAGAATTAAATCAACAAAACTATCGAAAACTCGAAAAAGACATAAAACATGAATTGTTTTGATTGTAGATGTTAAACTAAAATTAATTATATAGTCTAATTGTCGAAAATATGAACTAAAAGCTCTGATACCACTGTAGGATTTCGTGTCCCTATGTATGTATATATTTTAAAATTTTAATATAACATACAAGATCGATTTTCATATTTTCAACAATTTTATGTACATCTATTTGTGTTTTATTCTAATAACATGCAACCTACATTTATTAAAATAATCCACAAGATAGAATCATACCTAAAGGTTCTCTAAAACCTTTTTGATGATCCGGAGTCGCGTTGCCCGCTGAATCGTCCACGGAATTGCCTCCGAGTGTTCACCAAACTCTAAACAAACTTAGAGAGAAATGAGCTAGTCAATCAATCTCTAACAAGGTTTAGAATCAAGCTAATTACCTATCTTTAAGCTCCTGAGAATCTTATCTCCAAAACTTAAATTTACTAAGAGATTTCCGTGGTGATTAGGGAGAGATTAATGAGAGAAAGAATTTTGCATTTGTGTTAAAACAAGTAGGAATAGGTGCCCTTTTATAGGCTCTCAAAACATCCTTATCAAGAGCTATTATTTAGCCATGATCCCTTGTGTTTTCTCTCCTAGAATTAATCTCTAAATTCCACATAATCACTCACAAAAAACGTTTTAATTAAATCTGAAATTATTCCACCCATGATCTAATTAATCTCTTAATAATTCAGGCATAATCGTTCTTGTTCGGTAGACCGAGAATTATTCAGTCAACCGAACCATTCGGTTATAACACGTGTTCGGTGCACCGTGAGTTAGACGGTCGACCGAATCCGTATGAGAATAATTCCCTGGAAGAATTCGGACGAACCACGTCTTTTAATCTGTCTACCGTTGACCCACCAAAATCGCTCCTGGGACATAGTCATCGGATGACCGGGTCACCTTCGGTCTACCGAAAATACTACTTCTCGGTGGACCGTTTCCAATCGGTTAACCGAACCTGATTGTCCAGGAACTCTGGGCAATCTCGGTCAACCAATTGCGCTTACTTGTTCCCTATTCGGTTAACCGATCCGAAGATGCCCCGGTCGACCGAACCATGAACGGTTCACCGTGTTTGACCCCGATTTTACCTTTATCAAATTTTGGATTTATTTCCAACAAAATTTGATCTTTTTGTGTTTTTAGCAAATTCATATCTTATGTAATATTATCCTATGTAATATTTAATTATTACACCCCATAATATATACACATTATATGAATTTATTATGATTCTAATTATGTTAATTTTCAAAACATATTGATTTTAATTAATTCACCACATGTGTCCTATTTTCACATGAAACTCGACACATCATATGAACTTAAAATCAACTTCTTGTTTCCCAGTTTTGTGGTGTGACCTATAGGAGGATCTAAGCCAAATTGGCAGCGATATTAAACACTTAATATCTCAAACTATAAGCGGTATCTAGCTACACATTATAGTCACCCAATTAGCATAGATGTCTTTGTTCAACCCGAACCAAAACATGATCCATTTAGTGATGTAAGTGCACCACTTGTGTCCGTCCCTTGCCTCATGATATTAAAAATATATACAAAGTAGAAATGTGTCACCTTTGTATTATATTCATTTCTTGATCTCTTTAAGCTAATTATAACTATGTGACTTAACTCAAGTGACATTGTGCACATTATAATTTTACTTTATCAAGGGGCCCACTAATATCATCACTCAATTAAGAGGGGCAATGATAATCGTTTGACTAGCTATCTTTTCCAGCACAAATCATGTTCAACTAACTATTGCCGTTATCACTACACTCATTGGTAGATTTTGACAATAATCAGATTAAACACTTCTTGAGTGAAAAGATATAAGTCTCATATCTTAGGATCCAAGACACAGTAAAAACATTAATGACACAGAAAACACAATTCTATAATGTTTTACTTGTTAGGTCTATTCAATATATAAAAATAATTTTTTCCTCTTTTCTATACTCGTGTCGTCAATTATTTGTAGAGCTACAACAATCGATGACCAACACGACAATCTTATCTCGGTAATTAATGTTCCATGTTAATTACCATGATTGTGAATAACTTTTGATTTATGTAAACCATTATCTTTTAGAGCTCTACGGTTAATGACCAAACGTCTCTTCTTTAACACTTCCAAAAGACGAATACCATAATCAAGGAACAAAATGTTGTACATTCAATTCATAATAATTGACATATAAAAGTAAAACTTTTAGAACACATTTCTTTCATGGAGTGTCTGGACAATCGGGTTCGGTTAACCGAGTGTGCACGGTCAACCGAGAAGTAGTATTTTCGGTAGACCGAAGGTGACCCGGTCATCCGATGACTATGTCCCAGGAGCGATTTTGGTGGGTCAACGGTAGACAGATTAAAAGACGTGGTTCGTCCGAATTCTTCCAGGGAATTATTCTCATACGGATTCGGTCGACCGTCTAACTCACGGTGCACCGAACACGTGTTATAACCGAATGGTTCGGTTGACTGAATAATTCTCGGTCTACCGAACAAGAACGATTATGCCTGAATTATTAAGAGATTAATTAGATCATGGGTGGAATAATTTCAGATTTAATTAAAACGTTTTTTGTGAGTGATTATGTGGAATTTAGAGATTAATTCTAGGAGAGAAAACACAAGGGATCATGGCTAAATAATAGCTCTTGATAAGGATGTTTTGAGAGCCTATAAAAGGGCACCTATTCCTACTTGTTTTAACACAAATGCAAAATTCTTTCTCTCATTAATCTCTCCCTAATCACCACGGAAATCTCTTAGTAAATTTAAGTTTTGGAGATAAGATTCTCAGGAGCTTAAAGATAGGTAATTAGCTTGATTCTAAACCTTGTTAGAGATTGATTGACTAGCTCATTTCTCTCTAAGTTTGTTTAGTGTTTGGTGAACACTCGGAGGCAATTCCGTGGACGATTCAGCGGGCAACGCGACTCCGGATCATCAAAAAGGTTTTAGAGAACCTTTAGGTATGATTCTATCTTGTGGATTATTTTAATAAATGTAGGTTGCATGTTATTAGAATAAAACACAAATAGATGTACATAAAATTGTTGAAAATATGAAAATCGATCTTGTATGTTATATTAAAATTTTAAAATATATACATACATAGGGACACGAAATCCTACATAAATATCATATCCTTGGTTGTTGTAAATAAATTACAACTTAACCTTTAACCATAGCTCAAGATTGTTAGGATCTGGCACCATGGATGTTGGCATAGCATAGATGAAGTGATGTTACACATATTCAGTAAACGAAAGTAAACTTGGAAATTCTGATACACCTTCAAATACAGCTAGACAAACAACCAAGTCACTGTGTTTGATCATTCAGAAGACATCCCAATGGTACATTAGTACTTCGGTTAATGTTTGACCTTCTAATATACCTTCGGAAGACAAACTTCTAATACACCTTCACATACAGCTAGACAAGCAATTAAGTCTTAAACTTGTAGCATCATATTTAAAATAATTTACACCTGCACAAGTACTTCGGTTAATGTTTGACCCTAAATAACTTGATGGTTGAAGGGGCAAGAGTAGGCATAACCCAAAAACCTAGACTTGCTAATAAGCATCCATGGCAAAAACACGTCAACCATCAATACAAAGGAGGACTAAATACAGACTTCAAAAACCTCCAAAACACAGTTCACGTCAATCCTTCTTCAGCTAGACCCTACTACCCTGGTCGGAGGCATTCGCCTTGACCGGTAGGATGACGAGCCTAACAATATGTACTGGACTAGGCATGGTTACGAAGTGACTATTTCTGGAACGCTCCACTAGTTGAGCACAACATGTACTGCCACATTTGATGCAAATATGTTCCTTGAATTTTGTTTGTCGCTTCCTCTTCTTAGTTGTGGGCGACCTGATGCATTGAAGTTAAACTTAGTAGGGAAAAACACATTTTGCAACTGATGTGTCAAGGATGATGACCACCTAAAATTCATGAAGTTTAATTTTATTGGAGTCGTACACAAATGTCTTACAAGCTTTGGTTATACGATTAGAAAAACCATTCTAAGACACAACCATAACATATAGTTTTCCTAAACATTAACAACTATAGAATTTAGGACTCCATTTAATCATCACTGCAGTCGTCTAAAGCATGCCAATCAAATCGGAAAAAAAACTTCTTCCATTTCCTTTCACCTTTCCTCTGCGTCCTGGGCGTCCATATCGTGGCGCCATTGTCTTTCTATTTCCTCTTCCTCGAGCGTACTCCTTTCATGGTCTCGAAGCATTTCCTCAAATGTTGGTGGAGAGTTGGAGGCTCAAGCAGTGATACGCAAGTTGTTAAAGTCATCCAAGAATTGCACAGATCGATTAACTTCAAAATCAACCCAAATAATAAAATTAATTATTTTATTACAATTACTAATTGTAATGTACCCATTGATACTTATGTGAGGGAAGAAACTTAATACAACCATGCTGTGAAGAGGTGAACAATTTTTTTTCCAAAAAAGAAGAGCTTGAAAACATTATGATTCCAATAGCTCCATGCCATTATAACAATTGGATTTTCCTCAATAATGTCTTTAAAATTGTGGAGATTGGGCTAGTGATGTTGAAAGGTGACCTTGATCAATGACTGAAAAAATGTAATTGTATTTTCTTGGGCAAACTTCAAAATAAAATGTGATAGTAATACATTATCATTGTCATAAGTTATACCAAATCAATAGATAAACTGAATCGACCACTTCAATATGTTGCTGAACAGTCCCCAATCATGATTCCAGAACACGTAACACCCAATACCTCCAAATGCAATCTTTAAGTTACAACTAACCCTTTCCCAAGTCAAGAAAGTTCTTATTAAAAGTTAGGCTACATAGGTTGATCAATCAATTTCTTTAGAAACATGCTTTAAGATTAGAGAACATAGAAAAGGTAACAGACTATAGCAGAGATTAAAGAACACAAAAAAGGTAAAGATTGATTTCACATTATATCAAAAATCAGACCATTATGGAGAACTAATCCAACCATGGAGTCCAAAACTAAACCAACCACCAGTTCTACAACTTCTAAACAGGAAAAACAAAATGTTACTCAAGGGTTGGTCAAAAAATTACCACACGGTGGGGGTTCGGAGTGGGGGTTGCCGCCTCTTCTTTGAACTCTTTCACCACCTTCTGAACGACCCGTTCCACCACTTGTTCGATTGTTCCTAACAGGAGTTTCTCAAGGTTTTCCATCCTGTCAGCAAGGTCACGCACCACACCACCAATGATGGCCACCACCGCTTCTTCTAGTAACATGTAATGACATCTACTGTAATCTACTGATAAAGATGAGAGTACCTAACCCTTGAGTGAAAATGAACTTCAAACAACGTTTAGAACTCACCATGTCACGACTGCACTTATAGTACAACTTCATCGGCCGTCCTTGTTCAACATTTTCCCAAGTTTTCGCTGACATCCCACAAAAGCAATAAGGCATCACCGCGGGCCTTCAATTTCATTTTATTTTCTCTTATTAGTTATTATCCAAATAGAATATTAGCGTGTACACGACATGTTACGTTTGGTAATAGTGCACAAAATGATATTGTCGTGTATACACGATTATGAAAGTTTCAGATATAATCTATATGGGTAAAAGTCCACAACAAGTACTTAATAAGTCGAATACAAATTTACAGACAAAACTTATATATTTTAGCATTCACGACACAATTAATTCACGACATCACATACGCACCAAAACTCCTAAAAATGATGTTTGAATTTCGAACTTCTAAAACATCAAATCCCTACAAAATTTAAACTAATTACTTCGGCTCTTCCAAAACCCTAACTCCGGCGATCTCTCCCGCGACATCCCGCAATGCCGGGCGTCCCCTCCGACTCCATCACCCCATTCAACTTCTCCCACCAGGACCCAACCCCTTCCCCCCTCCGGCACGCCCCGGAACCCCCGATAGCGCGCGTCTTTGTCTCCTGGGCCCGCGGGAACCTCCTCCGCGTCGCCTGTCTCCGCCCGGCGTCGAAGGACGACGAGGACGGCTGCGGGAAGGTCGTGGAGGTGCGGATGGGTGGGGGAGATGGGGAGATCGGGGAGGCCGGGATGAGGAGGGTCGTGTACGGGTCAGTTCCGGCTTTTGCTGTGCTGCAGAGTCGGAGGAATGCGGAGGTGGTCGGGGGAAGGACGGAGGCTTCGCTTCTCGTGGCGGATAGGTAGTTATATGTGGTTTTGGTGTTGTTAGGATGTTTGTTGATGTATGTTTGGTAAGTTGTTTGGGGAATCACATTAAAAGTCGGCCAACTAGTTTGACGGCTGGTAGTTAAAGTAGACTTAGATGACTGGCTGGATTAATCAGACTAGTTGTTTATGATTTTGTTAGTTGTTTGTAGCTTTGGTATATGTTTGATTGTTGATGTATCTTGGCTAAGTTGGAATTCAGGAAATTGGATTGAAAATCGGCTGTCTAGTTCAATTAGTCGGCAGTGTGGTCCAGTTCGACTAGACAGCCCGATTAGTGCAAGCAGTTCTGTACTG
Organism: Triglochin maritima; assembly: GCA_963682175.1. Classification (NCBI taxonomy): domain Eukaryota; kingdom Viridiplantae; phylum Streptophyta; class Magnoliopsida; order Alismatales; family Juncaginaceae; genus Triglochin; species Triglochin maritima. Next base: position 37,117,209 of record OY821781.1, read on the forward strand.
ATTTCGAACCTGGAACTTTTGCTTCGATGATTTGAAACTGATTACTGGTTTCGGTTTTCAGGGACAGGGACCAAGCATATCCTTAAATCATTTCTAGACATTAAATTATGAATATAGATTCCTCAGCATATTTACATTGTTTTGGGTATTGATATCACAGTTGAAACGTGAAAAACAATCTAAATGACCATTTGGATAACATGAATATTTTTTGTAGAATGGGATTTTGGGAAACCAGTTCCAAAGTAAATTGTAGTTTGTTTTTGGTTATAGTTGGATGCTGAAGTGTGTGCTTTTGCAGTTGAAAACTTGAAACTGGAAATGATAGCTTCCATAGCGACCTAGAGTATAGATTCCTTTAGCATGACTGCACAGTTGAAATATTGTCATTGAAGATGAACATCAAAGTCCAAAGTCACCATTTAGACCATAAATTTATGATTCTATGGAATAAACAATTTGGAAAACTAATTCTCAAATGCAAACACAGTTCACTTTCGGTTCCAGCTGGATGTTACGGAGTGTGCTTTTGTGTTTCAAATTTGTAACTTTTATCTGTTGGTGTTTTCTTGAACACTTAAAAGCAAGGAAGCTGTGAAATGAGGATCTGTCTCACTGGAAAAACATATGACCTATATAAAGTTCATTTAGTGAACGAGTCATCGTAAAATTCATATATGTGATATGCATGTACACTTGTGCAGTACACCATGTCGTAATTTACCACAATATTCTTTTGTACTTATCTAGATTTTTTATGTAAATCGTTTCTTATAATGTCCACCTAAAATGAGAGATTTTGTACTATCTGTTTTGTGTTTCCCCTCTTCACCATTTCAATTCAAATTTACTTATTACATGCTTATGGGGCTTCACTTGTGGTGGTCTGTGCAAAAACCAAAGGGAACATGGAAGACGAACTTGGTACTTTTGATTCGATGTTCTTTCCTTAGTAAGAACTCCAAATTCCATTAATTTTGTTCTGTGCATGTGCTGGTAAGATTAATACTGTAATAGATACAGTTCTAGTACTTTTTTATTGTATATAGCTTTGCGCGTAGCAATTTAGGAGGTCTAGCCTGTTATTTTACCCTTGTTTATTGAGTGGCTCATATTGTAGGATTGAAATTATCTTTGATCTTGCTGCTCATGTTTACATGTGTATCTTCACTACTTATTCTAATCTAAATTTTATGGAATTGAAGTACTGCCTTTGTTTATAATGACTGCAGATGGCAATACATTCTGGATTACAGCATGCAAATAAAAGCGCTTCTTGGGGGTTTAAACCATTCCCGGAGACCAGTTATTGAGGATCCTAGAACTGTTTTAGAGGTAAATAAATATCTTGCATCATTGCGTAAACATTTAACTGTCGTGCTAAGCTTTTTTAATCATTTTATCCAGTTACTCATTTTGCAGCTAATGTGTTTTTCATTTTCCTCCAAGTTAACGTAGCATACTCTATATGTAGCCACTTGAAGATTTGACGAACCTCAAGGCTGCCTGGGAGCTCATGGAGATATTTTATGCTGATAAGCAATCATGGGCATGGCTTCCAGAGAGACTTCTAGATTGGTTAGCAGTAAGGATCTTTTTTACATTTGTTGCACCCCTGCCACTGAAAAATTATGCCACTATGCTCTTAACTATAGGTTCTCTGCAGGAGTATGATAGTCTGATAACCAGAAACGAGCCTACAACTTATTCAAAGCTCGTTCATTTGCAAAAGAAACTAGCAAACATTCAGGTTGATCTCTTTCCCTAAAGTTTGGAATTGTCATTTAAATTATTTAGAGTTTCTTTAAGAAAATTATATCGATGCCTACATGTCAGATAAATATTAATTTTTATTGGATAGAGTTTTTAACAATATTTTATCCTCTAGAGTTTAGACCCCTTTTACAGTTAACTACTTGCCTCTTCCAACTCGCCCTTCCGGTATTTTTAGTATGACCGTGCATCTTTCATATCCTTTTTGTTGAAGTGGTAATACTGATGTTGTGCCTGCTGGTCAGAAAAAAAGATGTTGGGTGTCTGGATTGTTTTCTCGGGGAGTTTTTGTTCTCATTTTTTTGCCATTGGTTGACATGCTTCATATATATTAATGTTGTGTTTTGCTGTTTCCTCTCTATGTATTATTAGAGTAAGAGGGCTTATCCCACCAATTCTTGAAAATGTTAGATCTATATTACTTGTTTTTACAGATTGTCGAGGACGACCCTGAATATTGGGAAGGAGTATCATCAGCTTTAGCTGTGGGTTGGCTTGACATTGTGGTAAGACACCCTTTGCTTTTATAAGTCGATGGGATGTTTTTGACATCGATAAGTTATGCTTAAAAGTTTTCATATTGCAGGTGAAGTTATTGAGATTGCATGGATCTTATCAGCCAGACCAACTAGACAGCCGTGAGGTTTGTAGGATCTATCTTTATCAACATATAGTTGAGAAGTGTTGAACATTTTTAATATTGAGCCCCTAAAGTTGGACAAACTCCAATCCTGTGAATGCCATTAAGGATTTAGTCCATGTTTGTGTTTTTTACTCAGTGATCTCCATAGGGTTCTTTGATCTGGATTTATTTTGTAGACGAGTGTTTTAAGCCTTCACTCCTGATCTACTTGGAAATGAATTAGTTGGGTGTTGATATCACCCTATGAGTTTGACAAACACTACAAAGTGTGTCAGAAACATAAATTTCTTCACTTTAAATCGCTAGACAAAGAATGGATTAAGTGTTTGAAATGGTTGAACTTTATTTTAGGTTGTAAAGTAGTTTAATTTAAGTAGGGTAACGAGGATTGACTCAATTTTGGGTTTTGGTAGGATGATTGTAAGCGTTGATTTGTGGTTTTTAAAATGGTTGTTCCTTGTCATATGGGAGACAGGAAAGAAAAATAAGAAGTTGCTAACCACATAATAAGAGGAAGCAAGTAAATGGGGTAATAACATCCACAAAAGGTACATTTATTAATTTTTTGTCAAATTGGCAGTTAGTTTGTACGGCTAATAGAAAATGAAGTTGTTTGAGAAAAATGGAATTTTGTGTTAATTTTTTTTCTTTCAAACAAGTAATAAAGCCACTGGAATTTCTAGGAAATGTTGATTCTTCATGGTTATGGAATAAGGTTTGTAAGACATAATCCCAACCCCCAAGTGCAATTGCAGACTCCAATTGTGAGTTCAACGAACCGCTATTTAGCACAGAAGGTTGAGTACTCTACATCTTAAAAGCTTTCTTTGGGAATTATGATATTGCCTTGCTTCTCCAGAGAAGTTGTGCATGCGGTCGGAAACGTGGCTTCCGCAATTTTTTGTAGAAGCTAAACTTTGATGCCTGCTTGTTAGATGATATAACTGTAGCTTGACATGGATCGACTAAAAACTAAACAATATGCCTTTTTTTAACTAAGAAATTTGGAGAAAAATTGTTGTTTTTAATAAAAAATCGAGTAAGGTAGTTTAAATATGTTTTTTTATCATTTATAGAGTAAAGAGAAGGGAAACAAGAGTTGAGAAAACCAAACAAAGAAAGAAAAAATCAAAAACAAAAAAGACAGAAGAAATCTGTCACACCATACAAAAGCGATTTGTTCAAAATATATCCACAAGATGTGGGGTATACCAGGAAAAAATTCGCTACCACTCCTATAAAACAAGAATATAGTTTCTAAATCCGTTGATATCCCCGAAACGTGTGGCCAAAAATAGATGTCCCAATTTGTCCTTTTCCAAATCTCCCCAGGTATAATTCTCTTGTTGTCAAATCGTTGCCTATTACGAGTCATCCAAATATTCCACCATAAGACTAGAGGGCTAAGATTTTCTGCTTCCATGAACGGGGCCTTTAGGAAAGTCCGATATCCAATTCCCCTAAAATTCTCTAAAATCTTCACCTAGGACCACCAGACCCTTGTCTAGCTTAGAAGCAAGTTTCTCCAACATAGCTTTGGTAATCTTACAATCTCTGAAAATATGATCATTATGCTCTTCCTCCACCAAACAGAGTGGGCACCTACTAGCCAAACGCCAACCCCTAGATTTCAAGGGGACCTCAATCAAAGTCTTACCATGAAAAATAAGCAAAATTTTGGCCGAGCGTTCTTGTTCCAAATCAGCAAATCGATGTCTAAGGTTGGGCCTGGGCCAAGAAGAATATGGTAGAGGGATATGATTGAGAAAGATAGGTTGGATCGGAAATTCCAAATAAGGGAAAAATGGTCAAACATTAGAAATAGACCACGAATTTAACAAATCAAGAGCAAAATCGAGAGCAGTCGCGGTCTGTGAGATCTACAACCCACGCCTCCTTGCCCACCGCTAACCTGTAGAGTGGGGGAAATGAGACCATAAGAGACGATTGACCCACCCATCTATCGGACCAAAATTTAATATCAATCCCATCAACCACTCCACACCTCATTCCCAATTGTACCACATTCTCCACCTCAAGAATTCCACTCCACTTGCCCTTTATAGTTTGATATGTTTAGGGAACCATTCAGAAAAGCCACAGTAGTATTTGTCTCCGATTACACATTTCCACAAAGGTGGATCTGGGTCAGGTGTAGTTTAAATATGTTAAGCTTTTACATTCAAAGACGTGAAGTGAGGCTTATTCCTACACATACATAAATATTATATACATATCTATGTTGTGTGTACTTACATTTTCATGTATATGTATGCATGCATGCCTGCATGCATGCGTATGTGCGTGCATATACGTATGTTTGTAAGTGGAATGTTAAGAGCCCGGTTGTTTGATAGGACATTCAAGAAGTGTACCAGTGCAACCGATTATCTCTTCACTTTATGCTGTTTCTCATAATCAAACAAAGAACCTCTGCAATGTTACCTTTTACTGGACCTCATAGTGAGAGGCGGCTGGCTGATATGGGCATTTTATTATTAAGAATAACCAAAACGCATTAGTTATCCATGTCTATTTGCTGATGAAGCCATTACTTCAACTCGTCTGTTGCATGAATAGCATAGATAACACATAGATAACACTGTTATATGTGTTTGTATCTTTATACATTTTAATGATTATGCTTGTAACAGACAGAAAATGGCTTAGTAGAGGCTGTTGGTGTTCTTATCTCATCAATGCCCCGTATGAGATCAGACTTACCAGACGGAAAGCTTGGGAAATGCTACAAAACAAAGCCAGATTTCATAAAGGTGCTAGTGCATAACATTCCTTCGATTGTTAATGCCTCTATTCACCCATTTCCATGCTCATTATTTTCAAAACAGGCATGGGATAAATGGCGAGGTCACATAGCTAAGTTGGACTGTAGTGCCTTCTGGGTTCAGTGCAGTCATCGCAGAACAAGGGATGGCTTAAAAAATACGTTGCAGATTATGCAAGGAAACATGAACAGTTTAACCGCTTCTACATTTCACTGGATAGAGCTTTATATATCTCACTTTCTTTATCTGAGGCCATTAACAACGGTCAGATTTTGCTGAATTTGAGCAAATGTTATATTTTGTTGGTCACGTACGAAGCATTCCATTTGAGATATTTTCTGTATCTTGCCGTACTTTTCTTTTCTTTATGCAATATCAATGAGTCGATAAGCTTCATTCTTTTATTAACACTTGTTTTATTAAATAATTTCTGTCGTAGTTCTTGTTTCTTCTGATAGCTTTGTTTGATAAGCAAAATTATTAGCCTTAGGGGGACCCAAATAAATGCTCACATTAATTAGCATGGAATCCTTTTAACATGTGGATCAGAAAAACTACATATTAACAGATTAATACTTACATTACTTATTCAATAAAAAAATTAGTGTTTCACTTTCCAAATATGAATTACTTAGATTGTAGATACTATATTTTTCTAGTTTAATGTGTTACCTTCTAAAAGGAAATCTGGATTTCATCCAGTTGAGTCTAAAATCTAAGTTGGATAATAAGGGTGTGATTAACTTGCCTAGTTTTGAGTTTCCAACGAGTTTCAACAAAGTAGGGTGAAGTGAGACAAGATGTCCAATTGTGGTGAGTGTAGACTATAGGTTTTGATGAAATATGTAAACCTTTTGCTGCTTTGCGTGCAATTTTTGACTTGAGGAAAGAAAATAGATACTGTTGAAGTTAGAAAGTATTCCTCTGTAAGTGGGTAAAGACCCTGAATGAGTTATGGTACTCTATGTACATGCCCAGTGATTTCTCAAGCAAAGACATGCTTATAAAAGGTAGTGATGATTCCCCTTTAACCGTAGTGTCATTGTGTCTTTGCGTTTATACCCCTTCTATTCACCTCAAAAGTCTAAACCCATAGTTACTTCCTCAAAAGTTGTTCTGTCTTAAATCTTACTGATCTTTTTTGTTAAAAAAATATTGTGGAATTGATGTTTCAGGGCTTAGACGGGTTGTACAATCTAGCACAAAAATGTACGGAGTTGAAGTCAAAGTCTTACGCAAGCATACTGACCAGGCTTCTTCTCAGCATTCTTGGAGAAAATACCGAGGTCCAATTTTACTTAATTTTTACTGAGAAAAGAGAAATTGTAGCTTGAGCACACGTCCAATATTGACCCAATTTACTGAGAATTATTATCTTCTACTTTGTTTGTGTAGGTTGTCTTAGCGGAATGCTCAAAAACATTCGGTCCATGGTGAGCTGCTGATCCTGTACTTTTTGAGCTTGTATTGCAAGCTCAATAATGCTTACTGTGTCTACATCTTGAGTGTTGGCCTTACAACAATAAAAAGAAAATACACGTAGGCACTGTCTTCTTGTTTACACCATCTAAATTTTGTCTGTGCAGGATGGTTGTACATGCTATTGAATTATTAGCAACTGAAAGTAATCAAGCTGAAGTTCTATTACATGAAGAGAGGTATAACTTGGGCGGTTTCAGTATAGAGGAGCTTCATCGTCTAATTTATGCTCAAGTTCTATCCTCTCATGCTTTGACCTGGCAAGTGAGTGTTTTAGGTATCTGAAGTTACTACTGATAGTCTGGCAGATATTCTATTCTCTTATTTTCTTTTCATAACAGGTGTCCTCCCTCGCCTTTTCAGATTGCTCCTACTTATTTAGCATCGTGCCCAAATCAGGGTCTCGGATTACTAGAGATTTTATTGTACAAGCAGCCTGTCGAACATTATAAGTTGTTACTCAAGGTGACTGAAATAGATTGGTTTTGGAAGAAAAGTTATGCTATCTTTCTTATGCATATTATTGTGTGAGGCAACTGTAAAATGTATTTTATTGGTTTTGTATTCATAATGACAAGGTGCTTTGTTTGAAAGATCATTCTCATTTACTCGAAGATTGTTGACTATCCAATCATTTATTCTTTCTTGCATGTCATATTGCAAAAGCCCATAGGAGTATTCATACTGTTGCTCCTTAGATTTTCTGATTGGTAATAGTAGCTTTATCAGTCTCCTATATTCTTCAAGAAATCACCAAATCAAATTCACATTTTTAGATATATGAGATCCCATGCCACTTCTTAAATCCTCTGGGGATGGGTAGACAATATCATGTCTGTATCCTCATCTTCCCTGTCAGGGACTCAGGAGGGTTACTGATAACATCTGTATTAACAATTTTCTCATGCCTTTTGGGGATATGATTTTGTACTAAACCCCAAAGATGTAAACTTAGGAGGTTTTATTTTCAATATCCATGTATTCTTTGCTTGTCTGAGAACATTCCATGTTTTTAATGTACTATATATGCATATATATATATTATATGTTGATGTTTTTCATTTTCATTGAAGTATTTTGTTTTTTGGACAGAACCTGGAAATTTGTCGTTTGTATGAGCTTGAGAATGTCAGTTTGAGTATTATGAAGGTACCTCTCTTGTGTTTCCATCTAGCTTAATATGAATATTTTTTATCCACTTCCTCAGCAACTGAGTGAGAATTGGGGTTTCGGATGAATAATGGCATTCACTCCACATTTCAAAAAATGCTGCTAGGTTTTCAGTTTGTTTTTTGTTGGCCAGATTGCTGGGATACACCACTGGAAGCATGGGAGGAAAGGAGCTGGGATATACTGGCTTCAACAAGCTCGTGATGAAGTTTTGCTCAGCAGGATTTCACAAAAATTATTTGATTCTATAGGAAACTCAATATCGGATACGGGATTCAAGGTATTTGATTTTTTTCAAGTCCAAGCACTTTCTTATTTTGATCTTTTCAGAGGGAGACAAATGGAAATAAGGTTGTGTTTTCCCATATTTTCTTCGTTGGCTTCTCAGTTGATTTATTGGTATTTATGTTTAATAATTAAGTATATGACAGCAATGGGAAGGATTGATTGAACTCCTAGGATCTGATGTTGGAAAAGCAGGAGGCCTCGAATTCCTTCACAAGTACTGTTGCTCTAATCCCCTCAAGTCTCCTAAAGTTCTTTAGTTGCAGCTGACTCGCTTAAGAAGAAAACTGGAATGTGTGCATCTATTGCTTTTCTTATAAGCTAAACTTACAGGTACCGTGATTTCAAAAGGTCTCTGCAGCAGGTGGAAGATTGTAAATCTGTTGTTGCTGCTCAGCAGGCTGTGGAATATCTTATACAGGTTGAGAAATATATTCTGCAATTGATCACTATGCTTTTTACCTGATTGAAAAACTATTCATGATTATTTATTTTTGAAAAAATATTATCAATATCTGAAATGAAACCATCAAGTAGCTTACAAAATGAATGAGATTTTTTCACATTTTATTTGCGGAAAAGGTAGTCTCTCTTTCCTTTTTACCTGATAAGACATTGCACTATGCTGGTTTGGAAATTTTCTCAACAATGATATGAGAAGTTATGCTTTCATCGTTCTAGATGTCTTTAGCTAGTGATTCCTAGATAGGACGGTTGGACATTATCTGCCTTGTGAATGTTTTACTATGGTGCTTACTCAACCCTACACTCAGCAAAACTCAAATAAGAGGGTAGGATTGATTTGGTGTTTTACATCATTCTCCATCTATTTGTAGGATTTCATGTTTAATTATACATATATATTTTCGAAATTTTTATGTATAATAAGGATCAATTACAATTTTCTTTGATTTATTTCATGCATGTATCGGTTTGTTTTAACATCTAGTTTCAAAACTCTATTAAAACAAACAAGGGCTCCGAAATTCATACCTAGAAGTTCTCTAAAACTTCTTGAAGATTCGGAGACGTTGGGGATGCTCCTCGCTGCGCCGGATGCCTCCGAGTATTCACCAAACTCTAAACAAGATCGAAGAGAGGGAAGCTAGTCTCTCAATCTCCGATAGGGTTTAGAATTCAATTACTAACCCCTCTTTAATTCCCTTGAGAAGATGATCTCTTAAGAACTAAACTAAACTTAAGAATTTGTGGAATTTTCGTGGAGAATTAAGGAGAGAGATTTTGCATGAAAAACAATATTAATTAAGATGTTGGAAGGCAATGAGATAACCTCTATTTATAGGTTCTCTCCAAATTACCTATTCATGTGCAATCTCTTGCCCATGATTTCATGCAAAATTCCATCTAACCATCCATTATTTATTAATAAATAATATTAGCCACGAATTAAATCAATTATGAACTAATTCCATGCATGATCTAATTAATTCTTAAATTAATTCTGCATAAACCGTCTGGACTGGTCGACCGTTTTTGGAGGTTCGGTCGACCGCTCGAACCAGTTTCGGTCGACCGTTCAATAACTCGGTCGACTGTTCGTAACAGGAACTATTTCATCGCAATGTTCGGTCGACCGACCGATCACTTTCGGTCGACCGTTCGAACAGATGAAAATTCCCTGTTATCGGTCGAGACATGTCCGGTCGACCGTGCCCTACCGGTCGACCGTTTACTGCTAACCGGTCGACCGTTTGAGCACTGTTCTGCAGACTTGTCAAATTTCGGTTTAACCCCTACAAAATTTGACATTTCGGGATTAGTAGTAAATCCACAACTTATGTAACATATTATCCTATGTAATGATCAATCATTACACCCCATAATATTTACATCACATATGAATTTAATTTAGATTCTAATTATGTTATTAATCACAACATAATTTTGATTTTGCTTGTTCACCCATGTGTCATATTTTCTATATGAAACCCGACACATCTTATGAACTCAAAATCCCAATTTCTTGTTTCCCAGTTTTGCGGTGTGACCTATAGGAGGATCTAAACTAATTTGGCAGTGATATTAAGAACTTAATATCACAAGCTATAAGCGGTATCTAGCTACACATTATAGCTCCCAATTAGTTAGATGTCTTAATTCCACTCGAACCAAAATCCGATCCATTTAGTGATGGAGTGCACCACTTGTGTCCGTCCCTTGCCTCATGATATTAAGAATACACACAAAGTAGTATTGTGTCATCTTTGTCTTAGTATTCATTTCTTGATCTCTTTAAGCTAGTTATAAATATGTGACTTAACTCAAATCACATTGTGCACATTATAACATTGCTTTATCAAGGGGCCCACTAATATCATCACTCAATTAAGATGGGCAATGATAGTCTTTTGACTAACTACCTTCTCCTACAAAAGTAGTACTTAACCAACCAATGCCTTTACACTACACTGATCGATAGTTCAAGACACTGATCTAATTAAGTATTCCTTAAGTGATTAGATATAAGTCTCATATCAAAGGACCAAAAGACACAGTAAAATATTAATGACACAGAAACACATTTCTATAATATTTTACTTATTAGGTCTATTCAGTATACAAAAGTAATATTTTCCTTTTTTGCATACCCGTGTTGTCACTCACTTGTAGAGCTACAATGATTTATGACCAACACGACAATCTTAACTTGGTAATTAATGTTCCATGTTAGTTACCATGATTGCGAATATCTTTTGTTTTATGTAAACCAATATCTTTTAGAGCTCTACGGTTAAGGACCAAAAGTCTCTTCCTTAACACTTCTAAAAGACGAATAACATAAACAAGGAACCAAATGATTTCTCATTCAATTCATAATAATTGACATTTAAAAGTAAAACTTTTAGAACACATTCCCTTCACTATTGTCACTCATACTTGCTGTAAAACAATGATATAGATCATAAGGTGCTATATTCTATTAAGAGATGATGGTTTGTGTTATTTCTTTCATTTCCTGAAATTTTCTCGACTTGCCTGGATCCAACAACATATGTATGAAAGTAAACTTCTGATCAACATTCTCTCACAGGATTATTTAATTTTAGCGTTCTAGCTGATGGTGTTTTCTTTGACTGACAGCTTGTGAAAAGTCCGGCCACACCACGACGCTTTTGGCTCAAACTTTTACATGATTCGGTGGGTCCTTATTCTAAATGACTGTTATAAAAGATCAATGATATCTATTGACATATTAATCTACATGTGTTACCAGGTTAAATTGCTGAATTGGCCAGGCCGTCCGCTGATTAACGTCTCCCAAACCAATCTGTTGCTGAGCAAACTACAGGAGCTCTCTATGGCTAGTTTGCGGCCTGATTATGTTGAAACCGTCTTACCTGCTCATGCATTAAGCTCTGTCAGATTGGCACTCGCTACAAATCTTGCAAGATCGATTCTCGAAGAATAATATGTTCAATGGGTATATGCTGGTATATATTTTTTCCATGTTATATCTTACAGTAGCTGTGGTAAGTTGAATTTAGTCAATTGTTGTACTGCCAGAAAAAAAGCATTTTAACGGCTTGCTCATATCAGTTACAGCTCTCATGTCGGATAAGTTTTGCCGCGATGTGTTGTGCTACTCGTGCGCGTGTTCTGCCCAACAAAGCCATCTTGCATTAATTTGCTGCTAATAGCGAAAGGTATATAAGATCATTGATGCAAAGCTGATCTGTAAAAAATATCCCCGATCGAAAGTGATCAAAGCAGAGATGATTGGGTGAGAGAGCAGATCTGGTGTGAAGATGTCTGTTATCTATCTTCCTTTAAAGCATATCTGCTAATAGTTTGCATCTATGTATGATAGCTTTTCTCTGTGCATGGTGTTTTGATTTTAGAGGTGCACACTAGCTAATTATATATAATTGTAGCATTTAATCAGGAGTGAAGCATGGCAACTTAAATCTTTAATTATGGTCTCATTTTACCTGTGGTTAAATGTAGTTTTGTTGTCTGCCTTTTGGTGTTTGTGCTTGATAATTGCATTTTCATTTACTCTGCTAATTTTTCTGTTTGACTACATCTAGTACTGAAATCTGAAATTTTGTCCATAGGGAACTCCGACACAATAGAAACGATTTATTATGTGTGCCCACGCTCGTGCTAAAACCAAGTTTGAACTCCATGATTAATGAAGAGACATCGTATTATCTCGTTTCAGTTGTATTTTAAATCGTCGAGTTTGAAAATTGCATCCACAAAACATGCATTATTTGTCGTGTAGTTGCTCATTCGTCATCGTGCAAGTGTATTAGCAAGTGTCTTTAGTTCGAGTAAATATGACTTCTTTTTTTGTTCTATAATATTAATACAAGTGACTACATAGGACTTCAGTATTGCAGTTTTATGGGCCTAAAAGTCTGATAGGTTTTCAATTTCCCCTAGGGCTTAAGGGTAGTAGTAAATATTCAGGATGGAAAAAAAATTCCCAAGAAGAATCGAGCACCGCAGAAAAAAAATCAAAAATGAAGTAAATTCCCAAGAAGAAAAAAATCCAAAGAGTTCTGTTAACCAAATAAGTAATCAACACTGTTTAACTTTAGAGTCTCTAAGCATCGAGCACCGCAGAGTTTCGAGTCCAAGTCATAAAAGCACTTTATAGTCTTACCGAAAAACATAAGCAGTCACCACGTATATTACATATACCTGTCAAAGAAATAAATATTGCGTAGACATGATCTGTTCAAAATATATATTATTACAAAAAAATGAAATAAATAATAAATGCACAATGAGTATCTTTACGACTAAAAGAAATATTCACAAGCTCTACTGTAGAGTTCCCACTACCACAAACTATGTTACCGGACGTTAAAGAACTGCTCTGCTATCATATTTCGAACTCCTTGCTTTCAGATCTCACCACTAGTTGTCAACTACCATAGGTGACATTCATCGCATGTATAAATGGTGGTACCGCACTTCGTGTTAAAAGAATACACATTAGATCTTCTTGGGAAGACCATAAGTTTTCTTCAAGAACTTGGAAGCAGTTTCTTCGTTTCGATGGCATAAAACTCTTAGGATGGTATTTGCTTCAGTTGGATTCCAGTGTCCTGTAGTGGGAGGCATTGGGAGTTTTGATTTGGCTGCAGCGCCGAAAGCCTCTATAATCATGCGCTTGTATCGATCAATGAGGCTGTCAGTGTCGGTTCGGAACAAAGGTAAGATACCTCTCACTTGGATCGCAGCCTTCTCCACCAATTCTTCTGGCAAGCCATCACCATCTGCCAAATAGAGCTCTTTCAGTGACTTAAAATCTTCCTCCAATACCTGTGAATCTTGGCGAGAGAATGCACGAGAAGAACCACCTGCAAGGAGCACTAGCAAGAAGGCATCAAAAGAAGCTTTCATAACTGTAGTTATTAGACGATTGCAAACTCTAGGATGCACTGTCTGTGATACTGTTTCCAAATTTGGGTCAAGCTCTTTTAGCAGGGGATCAATCCTTGAAGTGACTGTCCCGCCAACATATAAGTTATCATAAAATACATGGCTTAAATCATGGAATATTAGCTTGTATGCAGCAGCCTCGCAGAGTTGTTGGATGCCTTCTTGACAAGCAGCCAGAGATAGCTCAAAGTTCATGTTAAGACCAACTGTGACATCTGAATGTGCAGATTCTACATTCCTTAAGGAAGTAACCATTCTTTTTTCCAGATTTTCCAATTCTGTTCGAATGTGATGCAGAGTATTCATGCGAACACACAGCTGCTGTAAACTGAAAGAGCCACCCCCATTCATTGTTCCGACCTGTGATTTCATTTTCTGGAAGCTTGGTGATTTCTCCTTTTTCTTCCATACACCAGAGAATTTTGATTCAGTTGCACATCTTGTTAATCCTGGCAGTGCAGGAACAAATGTGTTTCTTGTTCCTGATAGACAACACAGTTAGAATGAAGAATCTTTAGTTACAGACCCCGGAAAGAATTTACAGAGATTTAAACCATACCACAACCAGTCTTTGCTTTTGATATGTACTGCTGCAAGCTCCTATCAAGTCCGGTTATCAAGTCTGGAAGCAATGCTGGATGTGTTGGTATAGGTAGTGCAAAGAAAGCATCTAGGGTTTCATCCATTAACCTTAAAACTTCAACTACAGAAGTAGCAATATTCTCCTTATTCTCCTTGGGAATCCATGCCTAAAACAGATAGAGAATTTAGGGTTTTATTTGCATCGCTATTAATTTACAAATTTGTGTCATTCACCGCATCAAATGATGGTTCACGTTGTGGAAAAACTAGAGATTTCTCCCATTATTTTAGTTCCCAAAGGCAAAATTCATACCAAGTGAGAAGAAAATACTAGTGTGCTGGTCGAATTAACAGGCAAAACTACAAATGAAATTGAAGGGCCTACGCTTCATTTAACTCAACAAGCCAAGATATATGGTGTTCCCTCGGAAGCCTAAGAGATTTCAACCAGGGAGCATGGAAATCCAAAAAACACAGTGACTTCCCGTCCACAATTACCTCAAGTGGGAACAACATGAGGGATATAAACATAAAGTATGTCCAACCAGGGATCCAAACCAAACAGATGTGCATCTAGTAGTGTTCAAAATGTCCAAGTATGAAACCTAGAGTGGTCAACAAAATCAACGCCTAAAAAGGGAAATGATATCTAGAAAAACATAAGAATCCCAAATTAATCATCTCAAAATGGAGTTTGAAGGAGGTTGTTTTCCACACAGAAAAGTATAACACTTCATTGTTACCAGTGCTTATCTATACTTTTCAGGAGGGATATTTTCATTTTAGCTTCTTTTTTTTTGAAGTTACAAAGAGGAATCACAAACCTCTTGCTGCAACTTTCTGTCAATCCATTCCTTCACTTTGTCCACTTTTGTCTTTATCCATTTCCTTGCAAGATTAGCCACAGTATACTCAGCCTCATAAGGGGGCATCTCACGAATTATAGCCTTACCACCGTCCTCGCTGTCAACTGACTCTTCAACAGCAACCTGTACAAGGTCCTTTTCCAACTTGTCTGCATCTTTCAGTACCTGGACAGAGTCAGGTGTGAGCTCTGTTATTCCTGAAATGAACTGCTTCAGTTCATTCCTATAGCAGGCATGAAGTGTGGCAACAGCAACACCTGCAGCTAGAGGATGCCATTTTTTTAGTATCGGGCTGAACGTATCTTTCTCCTTGTTAGCAAGATCAGCAATATCCTTTGCAAGGATAGAAAGAACAGGGGGACTTTTTTGATTTCTAGACCGTCTGCTTGAGTCTGCTTGTTCCATTCTCTGCAGTGATACGAGATGGAAGATTGGAAAGTGTTTACTTTGAGCAAATATATAGATGTCTGAGTTGTGCTCTTATGCAGTCGTATGCTAGTGTATGTTGCAGAAAGATCATCTCTAATAGACCACAAATAAAAATAAGTCAACACTCAGCTCCTGAAAGATGTAACAGGAAATTCTAAACCGAAATTTGTAGTGTTGCTGAAAGATGGACACTACAAAAGTAACTCCTTTGCAACGCTTTACTCATCAAATGCAGAATAAAACATATTATTTAGTTATTCATTTAACTATTACTGGAAACATCTCACGGTAATTTGCACTTCAACAACTCCGTGGATGACATTATTAAATTTATGACAGATAATTTTAATCTACAGGGTTTTCCTTTCTGGTTTATAGTTAGTGGCATGTTTCTCTCCACATAGCTCCACATGCAACAGTATTTTAGCAGGAATACAGGAAAGACAAAAAAAGTGTGAACAGGTCCATCAGAATACCAAAATCCGAAGTATGAACTTTAAGACTTGCCTGAGCAAAAGCAGTGCGAAGAGACGATCGGATGTAGGTCTCAACCCTGTTGCGAGCTACATCAACTTCTTCTCTTCTCTTACGACGATACTCATGAGATATGTCCTCCACTAGAACCTTTGCAGCTGATACACCCAAAGAAACGACACATTCCATTGATTCAATATTATCCCCATTAAAGGTGTCATGGTATGCAAGGAGATGCTTCTCTGCCCAACCCAATATTGAACTCAAGGTTGAACTCAATATCTTTGAGTATACAGTATCTTTGGTTGCTTTGGCATCCTTAATAACTTCGCCCAGTTGATCATCAGCAGCAAAAAGTAAATCATGGTCCTTTTGACCAGTTACAACATACCGATGAAAAATGGTCCACACAAAACAGATGTTATGAAGCACCTGGTCCATTCCAAGAATACCCCAAGTTTTCTTTATTAATTCCAGCACCTCATCAACCTCTTCAATTATAGATCCTTCTTCACTGTTCTCGAAACAAGCTTCTAATAGCATCTGATACAAATGCAGATTCAAAGGGAGACCATCTGCCCAATGGCATGTATCAGAACCATATCCATCAACAGATCTTGAGGCAAGCGCCATAACAGCACTGCGTAATATCTGCATTGATTCTGAATTCTTTCCTGTTTCCAATGGTTTGTCTGATGCTCCACGTTGAATCTGCCGGAACCTTTGGGCTGCGGCATCTGACTTATTCAATGGGACATGAGGGTGCAAAAGTAATCCAGCTTCAAGAACTTTTAAGTGTCTTGATTGCCAGGCTTCATACTCCTGACGATCAGGAAAGTCCGAAGCCTTGAATTGTTGCAACAGCTCCAAAGGCAAAACCATGGACTCTATGCGTCTTCCAAGCTGTGACAGAAAAAGCAAGTCAATAGAAAACCCAGAAGGAGAGGTGACAGAGCACACACCTATAGATAGGGGAGAGCATGAACCGGTCCGGGTTTCGGTCCGAACCCGGTCCAAAACCCAATTCCCCCCCCCCCCCCCCCAAAAAAAAAATCCGGTCCGGGTTTTTGGACCGGACAAAATCTGACCGGTCCGATCTTCGGTCCGGACCCCGGAGAGCATCCGGGTTCGGTCCGGGTCCGGACCGATGCTCAACCCTACCTATAGAAGAGTAACTTTCTCACCAATTAAAAAAAGGAGTAACTTTCTCAACTTTAACCAGATACGAGATGAGTATCACAAGAGATTATTTGGTAAGGTAACTCTGATCATGCAAAACATAATAAAAAAAAATCTATTAGGAAGAGCCACCAAACAATATTTTTCTTCCCCAAATTACGGTTTAACCAATGATAAATTGACCCGGTGTCCCCAATTTGACATCCAGAATAAATTCCATAACCTTGACTAGTATAAATATTTGTAATATTACCAAATTCTAAATTAAATAATTTTGATGATTTCAAAATGCTAAACTAATAGTACGTATTTGACGTCAAACTAAAATCATTGTTTAAGCAATCCTCTAACTAGTTAAACTAGTGACTCATTGACCCACGTGGACGGTTTGATGTCCGTTTCGGATTTCAGAACCTTGGGTAAGGTTGCATAGGGTGGTCAATCAAAAACGTCTCTGTTAGCCACACAATCAGGAACATTTGGGATAATGTGGGCATAGATGATAGACCTCATGTTGATGGGAAATGTAAGACCATGTGTTTTCCAATACAAAAGTGAACCTGATATCAAAAACCTGAAACCCAAATAAACTGTCAAATGGTAAAAGCAGCGGGCCAATGGGTTCAACCAAATCGATAATTGGTTGAACCGTGACATTAACATGACGTCATATATGCATTACTATACTAGTTTAAAAATTGTAACCAAATCATTTAGTTAAGAGTTCAACAGGTTAGAAATTTGGACAGTACCGATCAAGGTTCTAAAATCTGGAGTACATGTAAACTAGGTCAATGGGCCACCAGTTTAACTGGTTCAACCTTGGTGTTATTGTCATGTCATATTATTATTTTAAGAATTTTATCCAAGTTCAAAATAAAAGACTTTATTTTGAAGATTTAAAAGGTATCTCGGCAACTTCAATGGTTTCACACAAAAACCATGAAAATTGGGTTTTACGGTTTCACCCCTACCCGCACTAACTCCCTGGCCCCTTGTCAGTTCAGCAGACATGCTCGGTCTGGTTAATTTTATTAAAGTTGACCCCTTTGTAAAATAGAGGAAGTTCCTTATCCACTCTTGACACAAGGAAATCGTTCGATCATCTGCCACGCAGTTCAATGACACATTTCCCTTCTAATGAGTTACAAGTCAAAAGCCAAAAAAGAATAGCTTTTTCATCGGTATAATGACTCTTTTCACTCCACCAAAATCCAACAAACATAAAACACAAACCCGAGTTAACTATATATAGAAATTCAAAGACAAAAAAATTGACTGAAAATTTACGCCAACATTAGCTTAATGTGATGTCATCAGCATGACATCATCACATGTCTATTACTAATTAAGTTTCAAGCTAACTCGTTTAATATAGTGCAATAGGATTACACATTTGAACAATTCCGGTCAAGGTTCTAAATCACAAATTGGATGTTGATGTAGTCGGGAAACCGTGTTAAAGAGACTAGGTGAAGCGTGACACCAACAGTGTGATCACTGTTATTTATAACCATTAAATTTTAGATATCCAACGTTTAAAAAAGTGTGTTTGGTAGAACCCACGGTTCAACGCAGAAACCAGGATTTTTTATACCCCTATCCAAGCTGGGTTTTCTCACTAATTGTCGGATCAACCAACATGTTCGGTCTGATGATCAAAACCATGGTTGCACATGTCCCCAGCATTCAGAGTATTTGTTTCCAATTGATCCTTGATTCAAAAACACAAATATCATCTTAATCCACTATAACCCAAAAGGCAAAAAAAGGTAATCTAATAGACATAAACTACCAACCCGAGGTACCTTTGTATAGATTTTTTATATAGTTTGGAATTAAAAGCTTTGTTGTTGTTGTTAATAGAAATTCAAAGAAAAAGTAATTGACTTCAAATCCTACACTACTAAATCCACACTAATCCAAACCCAAGTTACCAGTAAATACAAATTCAAGAAAAAACAAAAAAATGACAAAATTTTACACCATCATTAGCTTTTTGCACCTTCCAAATGACCAAATGTTATGAGTTTCAAATAACCAAAACCATCAAACCTTTTCTTTAAAAAATAAATAAAATTAACACCAAATTAAGTACAAAACCAAATTAAAAAAAAAACTTTGAAATTTTGACGCAAGCATCATCTTGTCGTACTTTCCAAATCTTATGAGTTTCAATTTACCAAAACCATCAAACCTTTCCTTAAAAAAGAAACAAATATCACACTATCACATCAGATCCAATCTAATCCAAACCAAATCTCATAAGTTGTAATTTAACAAAACAAATAAACACTACAGCTTAGATCCAAACTCACACAAACCTCCTCCTCACCTGCCCAACCACTCACTATAACGACTCTTTTTCATTTTCTAACAGATGAGTTATTTTGATTTAATCACCACTACATAGAAATTCAAAGACAAATAAGTAATTAACTTTCAAAGTCACACTAATCACATCAGATCCAAACTAATCCAAAGTAAACCAAACCTCCTACTTCTCCTCCTCACCTGGCCAGCAGCGACACGAAGCAACCCCTTCCTCACCCTCCCATCAGCCTCCTCCACAATCCCCATCTGGAGCCTAACCATCTCCCCAACCGTCCTCGACCCCTTCCCCTCCCCACCACCTCCGCCCTTCGACTTCATCCCGAGCGCCTTCTTCATCCTGCTCGCCGTCGTAGACGTGACCGACTTCCGTTTCTCCGGGGACGGGGTGAAGGCGAGGGGCTTGGAGGATGCGGAGCGGGTGGAGGCGACGAAGATCTCGTAGGCCGTGGATTGGAGGTCGGTGGGGGAGAGAGTTGGGATTGGGGGGAAGGGGGAGGGGAGGGTTAGGGTTTCGGGTGGGCGGAGATGGCGAGACATTGGACGGTCGAGATTGGATCTGGGGTTTGGCAAGAGGAGGGACTCTGGTGGTGGGTTTGGAGAGAGGAGGTTGGAGAAGTAGAGTGCGGAGTGGAGACATGGACTTGGAGTGTAGATTCTTTATTTTATTTTTCGAATTTTTTTATTTAAATTATTTTCTCGTACTCTATTTTAAATATTTTTATGAAAAATAAAAAATTCTTTCGAATTGGTTCAATAAACGAGTCGTTCGAAGTCGTAAAATTGAAGTCAATTCAAATTTTTATTGATTTATTTATAATTATTTTTTTGTATTTGATAATGATATATATTAATACTTTAAGTTTGAAATTTTCGCTCGACTCAACCTGTTTACCCCCTAAAACTCATAGAGTTCTGTGTATATAGTTTTCTAAATATTTTCGAAATGTTTATATTCTTATTACTTTTTTTTCTTTTGATGTTTCAAAAATCCTTTTGCTTTTTTAGTTAAATTATTTGCTAGCATTTTCGTATCTCATAGAAGGTGACCTCGTCTTTCCGAAGTAAGAAGGGGTAGAGAAAATGACTTAAATGTGTTTTGTAGTTATACAGACTAAGCCGTGGTAGGGAAAGAAAATGGCTGAGACTATTTCTGTCACTGATCCACATGCACCCAAACGACGGCATAGTTTTTACTACCAAATGATGTCATTAAGCAAACTAAGATTTTGAGAATCTATGATTGTGTATATGTCAAGATATATTAGTCTTGGGTCACTTGAAGTTTACAATTGTCTTTTATTTGTCTCAACTCTCAAGCAGTAAAGAGTAGATCCTAGGAAATTCTAGGTAATTGAAAATAAACCTAACTGTTTGTATTTGGTAATCCCTGGTCATTGATGTTAATACTAATGTTTCTTTGAACACCGTCTTTGACATATTTTAACTCCTAAAAGAATCTATGTGGACACATTTGAATTTTATTTTAACTCATACATTTCAGGTGCCAACTTTCTTATATATTTGAAATATATAGGAATTGCTCCGGAAAAGAAAGCCTATCCGAGAGCCAAATTAAAGAATACGATCTATGATAAGTCATATATATATATATGTGTGTGTGTTTGCAATTTTTTTAATGATACCTTTTGTTTTGGGAATTGTTAAGGGTCGTCCGGTTTTTACTTAAATCACCTGTGTCAATTACCATTTTGTCATTCGCAATTCATTTAATACTCATTATGTCCCGTAAAAAAATAAAAAAAATCGGGGCATCTGGCTAGAACGTCTCCCTCATGGTAGGGGCGTCTGGCTAAGACGCCCCGTTTTTTTTAAATCTTGAATTTATACGATGTGTTATTTCAAATTATTTCAGGTTCCGTTGCAATTTTTCGGTGGTTATGGAGTGGAAAAAAAACACAAACGTAAATAAACGGATCAATATCCAGAATACAATAATAGGTGTCGAAACAAAACGTCCCCCGCATACTTACTCTGATTCCCCCGTAAATAAACACTAGCATCCGCCGCAGGGGCTGCCGTCCCCTGCCACCCCCACAATCTTACTCTGATTTAATTTTTCATGGTTATTTTTTGTTGTAGTATGAAAAAAAGAAAATATATTTGAAGAAGAAATGAGTAAAATGAAGAAGAAATACATTTTGCTGTCTTTAAAAAATAGCGGGGGTACACATGGCTGGTGGTGGAAAGATAGTGATGCGGTGCAAAGATACTGCTGCGGAAATTGAGGAAGTGATTGTATTTGGTAATTTTTGGTTCAGTCCTTCTAACTTCCTGTTTTCTTTTTGCAGACGAGTGAACTATAAATTTCTGTAATAAAATGTTGTTGATAATTTGGGCGATATGTTGACTAAAATATAAATCAAGGTGAAATTTCTAAATTTAATGGACGAGTAAAGGCGGGATCACATTTTAAATTGGATTTGTCCTTGTGTTTAGTTCAAATATCAAGCTTTTTTGGTTTTTTAAAAGCAGAACATCGAATAATTTTGGCCTCTCGATTGATCATTTAGTTAAAAAAAATCCTTTCTAGCGTGTATAATTGCATTTTGAAAATACTCTCATATGCTACTAGTTTGCTAGTGCACCCATTTTGAAAAGAGGCACTAGAAAAATTACCATGGGTTTTTTAAAACAATTAACACGTGCATCATAAATAAATAGTTTCATTTTTTCCTTCACAATTTGGGTACCAAAACATCAATAGCTACTTATGTACGTTGAACTGAAGTGAATAATTTTCGTTAGTTCACAATTATTCAAAATGTCTCTTTGTGGTAAAGATCACGGCTTCATTTATTGGGTGTGGTTTCTTCAGAGTTTTTCAGAATATAGACTTCCCTTTTTTATTGTAAAAATTAAAATGTTAAAATGAAGTTTTATCATGGGCACATATATTTTGAAGCTATTTGAAATATATTGATGTATTATTATTTTATATACACAACAAAACAAGTCTTTTCGTCCACTTCCACTCAAATTCCACAAACTATGATTATTTGCAATTTTGCACTTCATTTATCATGTAATAATACATTATCAGATCACATTGTATGTTTATGTAACACTCTTTGTGTTCTTGAAATAAAACGAGTAAAAGTTACAAAGCAACACTGAGCATTAAAAAAACGTTTAATTGACAATTAAGAACTAATCATACAAAGTAATCATTGGACCCGAATGAGGTTCTTTCTGGAAGTTGACAGTGGACCTACCTGTAACAACCACAGGTTGTGCTTCATTATTGACAGCACATGACAATGATCAACTACCTGTCTGTTTGCCACCACCTATTTGGTGTCTCTTTAATCTTTAATTAATTGCAAGGGATACCCCTTGTTGTAGATAAAGTTATACACAACATGATGAAATCCTGTGATTCTTATAAATTACATACACAATTCTGAAATATTTTCATTCTTTTTGTGTATATTCATCTCATAGTCATGGTCTCTTTTTCTAGGAAAACATCTTATAATTGGCTGCAATAATACTTTATCTTCGTACCATTCCAAACCAAAACACAAAAAATTTAGAAATACTGAAACTCACATAATATATTAAATTACAACAAAACCACCAAATGTAATTCTTTCCAATATTAACATCATACTTGTAACATCCTCGAAAGCGGAAGAAATTTAATTTTTTAATAAAACACAACGCGAGGATATTATCAAGAAAAACAGTCAACTGGTGCACCAACATATATACAATATATATCTGAGAGTTTCAAAAGTGTGATTACAACAAAAGATAAGGAAAATATACATGTAATCACTCGGACATCAAAATAGGAAAAACATGATCTGGCCCCGAACGTGCTCATCCTCAGTCACCACCTCCTAGCGCCGCTTACGGCCTGACATAAAACATAAATATGTTTGAGTTTCCCATGAGGAAACCCCGTATGTCAAACTTCTAACACAATAAATGAACTAGACAACAATGAGCATGTATGAAATGAAATGCAATAAACAATCATCGTCTCACTCGGCCCCCGGGAACTCTCTCCCTACCACAGTAGACACCAAACAGTGACGGGTATTGCGGGTCCTCTAGCCCAACCCTCACACGTGCCCCAGGCACCACAGCCGGAAACATCCTCGGCTACAACACACGCTGGATCACTCTCAGGTCGGTAATGTCTGTATTGTTGCCCCTCTAGGGTCGGAGACTCGATGTCATCTTGAGCTGCTCCAGAAGACCACTCTCAGGCCGGCAATGTCTGTACCGTTTCCCCTCTAGGGCCGGAGACCCGTTGCCATCTTGAGCTTGCCCCGTACTCACACGAACCACCCTCAGGCCGGAAATGTCTGTATCGTTGCCCCAAAAGAGCCGGAGACCCGTTGCCATCTTGAGCTGGCCCCACGACACTAAAACCACACAAAACCGCACCAAACGGTGGAACAAAATCACCAAACCGGTCGATCGAATCCTCTCTGTAGGTCTGGTCCAACCGAAAAACCTGTCAACCGGTAGAACGGCAAAGGGTCCCTGTTCGACCGAATTTGAACAGTAAAAACTCCATGACGCAATAAAAAGCACAAACGGTCGAACCACACGTAATCACCGGTCGACCGAAAACGGGCAGTAGAAAATCCAAATCAAGCAGAAAACTCCGGTCGACTGAACCATCACGCGGTCGAACAAACTTTAAGTTATTTAAATCGTCGGTCGAACGAGTCAACTAGGCGGTCGACTGTTTGGATGGTCAACGCCCCAACCGACCTACAACAGTGCTTTCGGTCGACCAGCAAAGGGGTCCCGTTCGACCAAAAACACACAGAGTCTCCATCTCTCGCTCAATATGCACTACCGGTCGACCACCTCCAAGGTATCGTTCGACCGGTACGAGAGATTTGACCCAATTTACACTACGACCGGTCGACTGTTTATATGTAAGATCGTAACGGCTATTTTTCCACGTAATATTTTGACCGTTATTGATAAACCAATTTCCCATGCAATGTCAACCGAAAACCCGCACATGTATGGGTCAACCGAACATGCCACGGTCTACCGAACTTATTCACTGAATCACACCAAATCTTTACTGTCCACTTTTGCACGGTGCACCGACACAGTCTCGGTCAACCGAAATTAATTATCCGATATTAGGAAAAAGTTACTGGAAGTTTGTGAACGGTTATCCGACCTATATTCGGTTAACCGAGTTCTTATGTCTGACCATTTATTCAGACTACCGTGTTTCTAACGGTCGACCGAATCTGTCTCGATTTCTGCCCGAGCTTAAGTCACATCTTGTTTTCCCTTGGTCCAATTCTCACCAACTTACCATAACGGCTCTATTTGTTTTGAAGACTCTATAAGCTTCACTTAAGAGACACATTCACCACCTTACTTGCAAAAATATCAATCCTACTCCTGTGCTCTCAATCTTCAAGCCTTCAAAGCTCCACCAACTCTCATACTTCCACTAAATTCACTCCAAGCTTAAATCATATCCTTGAGTGCATTCAAGTTAGAGTTCAACAACCACATTCAATTTCCATTGTGCTGTAAAGCTTCGAGGAAGCACCCTCTCGGGTTGTGAGAGGAGATCCGAGCAAGGCGAGGGTGTTCGCAAGGCTCCGATTGTAAGAAGGTTTATCTTCAACCCGGAACGAAGATAATAGTGAATTCTCGAGTAGGGATCGGAGGATCGATCGGAACTTGAGGAGAGGACTAGATCACGGTGGTGTGATCGAACCTCTATAAATCTCCGGAGTCATCTTGTGGTTTGCATTCTTTCCCTTATTGTTTTAATTGTGCATTTGTTTAAGAAAATTAGGAGATAATCTATTCAACCCCTCTAGATTAGTGACCGATTAACTTACAGTTTCTTAACTTTGAATGTAATATTTCCGAATTCAATTTATGTAATATGTAATGCGGTTTTGTAATATTTAATAATAATTACGTGATTTAATAGTAAAAGCTAAATATTTCCGAGTTAAAGTAATTAGAAGTAGTAATTAGAATTAGAATTATATAAAATGTAATTTGTTAAATGTTGTGTAAGAATAAAAATTGTTTAATTAAGAAATGATATGGAGGAAAGAGAGTGGAGGGTGAGTGGAGGTAGCCCGGGCGTGGTTAAGGAGTTTTTTGGGTGGGTTGGGTGAACTGACGTGGCAGAGAGAGAGAGAGAAGGGCAGGTGAGTTTAACCCGAGCATGATTATTTATGGTCTTAAAGCATGTTTAAGAGCATCCTAAAACGGGTTGGGTGGTCGCCCGGGGCACCCACCCTGGTGGGTGATTGTGCGCCGAACGTCCCGATTGGACGCCTGGGGCGCCCTCGGGCGGGGTCATGTGTTGCCCCCCATTGGTCCAATTATTTTTTAATGTTTTTTATTTTAGTGGAGGATTTGTTTATTAGAAGTAATTGATAATGAATTGTGTATTTTTGATTAACGTGGGGTGATAATTTTGATGTAATTCACTTGAACAATATTTGAAATATTTAAATTACATAAATCAAAGGTAAATCCATATTTAATGCTCAAATTGGAAATATTAATACTACAACATCATATGAACAACACATTGCAGTACAAAAAAACAAACTAGACGTAATACGGAGCAGTACGAAATACACGAAAACAAACCAACAAACTACATGTAATATAAACTACACGAAATACGACATAATATAAACTAACAAACTACATGAAACCATTATCTTCCGCCCAGTCCACGAGTTTCACAATCATTTTTTTATCCCGCTCCGACGGGTTGTCCTTTTTTCATCAGAGAGTGAAGCACGTCGAGCTTAAATTTTTTTACATGTCTTTGAAAATTTCGCTCCGCTAATTCCTCCTGCTTGGCAAAACCATCTTCTCTCACTTGGGCATTGTATGCAATTTGTTGTGCAAGTTCTCTAACATTTGTGTTGCATTCGGGGCCTAATGAACTTTTACCCTTATTTTTTGTCTTCTTGACACCTGGTGGGCGTGTAGACGGTTCTGACGTCATTTCTTCTGCCTCTAATGGTGATTGCGTCCTAGAGTCATCAGTACACTTTCCTTGCACGCGTAGATCGTGCATTCACGCGTGTACTGTACATTCACGCGTACACTGTGCATGCACGCGTACAATGTGCATTCATGCGTGTACTATGCATTTCTAATTTTAATTAATATTTTTTTATCGTGGTTTAATATTAATTATTAATGTTAATTACTAATTATTAATATTAATCATTTCGTCAATGGGAATTATAACGTAATTAGAATTAGAATTATATAAAATGTAATTTGTTAAATGTTGCGTAAGAATTAAAATTGTTTAATTAAGAAATGACGTGAAGGAAAAAGAGTCTAGGGTGAGTGAGAGTAGCTTGGGTGTGGTTAACAATTTTTTGGGTGGGTGGGGTGAGTTGACTTGGCAGAGAGAGAAACTGACGTGGTGGAGAAAGAGAGCAGGGCGGCTGGAGGTAGCCCGGACATGATTATTTATGGTCTAAGAGCACCCTTAGACCACCCTTAACGGGTGGTCTTTTTCGGGCACCTGGATTGGGCACTCGAAATGCCCACCCTTAGTGGGAGGGTGGATCAGGATCCGCCCCGCCTGGGCGCCCAATCCATGGGGCCACGTGGACCCTCGGATTGGGTGAAATTTATTTGTTTTTCATTTATTTGTAGTGTGCCTGACCACGTAGGCCGGAAGGGTGCCGCATCCACCACCAGGGCGGAAAATTGGGGGGGGGGGGGGGGGGGGGGGGGGGGGATGTGGCCCCATGATTGATTTTTGTTTTTTAAATATAAACAATATGTGAAAAATTATTTTAAATCATTTTTCCAAAAAAATGAAAATATGTTTTTTATTTGTTTATATTTTTAAAAAATTAATATTTTTTGTGTTTTACCCAGAATTGATCACCAAATGACGTGGATGAGAGAGAATGTAGAGCGTTTGGGTTATTTCTAGGGGTGGTTAAGGAAAATTTGGGGGTTGATTTGTACAGACGTGACAGAGAGAAAAAATGATGTGGCTGAGAGAGAAAACATGACGCCCGGGAAGTGCCCAAACGCTGCTAAAGATGGTCTTAGAGCACCCTTAACAATGCTACTCTAGCGGGTGACACTGTAGTGTGCCCGACCACGTAGGCCGGAAGGGTGTCGCGGCCACCGCCTGGGCGGAAAATTGGGTGGGTGGGGTGGGGGTGCATGTGGGCCCCCTGAATCGTTTTTGTTTTTTAAATATAAACAATATGTTAAAAATTATTTTAAATCGTTTTTCAACAAAAAAATTATGAAAATATGTTTTTTATTTGTTTAATTTTTAAAATAATATTTTTTGTGTGTTTTACCGAGAATTGATCCTCAAATGACGTTGAGGGGAGAGAATGTATGGCGTTTGAGTTGTTTCTGGGTGTGGTTAAGGAAAATTTGGGGGGGGGGGTTGATTTGTATTGACGTGACTGAGAGAAAATCTGATGTGGCTGAGAGAGAAAGCAGGGCGCCCGGGAAGTACCCGGGCGCTGCGAAAGATGTTCTAACGGCGCCTGGGAGTAGCCCGGGCACCCTGCTTTCTTTTTCTGCCGCGTTAGTTTCTCTCTTTGCTACGTAAACTCATCCAACTCATCCCAAAAAATCCTCTTAATCACACCCAGAAACACCACAAACACCCTACACTCTCTCTCATCTACGTCATTTGGAGATCAATCCTAGGTTAAAAAAATTCACAAAACATTCTACTAAATCAAAACAAATAAAAACACATATTTTCATTAAAAATAAATTGATAAAATAATTTAAAACGAATTTAAAATGTTTTTTTTGAAATTTAACCATTTTTTTCAACGAATTGTGGAGCTACACTTGCCCCACCCAAGGCTTCCAAACATTCGCCCAATGCGATCATGTCGTCTGCCGCACGATCATCCGCTCGTGCGGACGTCCCGCGCAACAAACATGGAGATTTTGGCGGACGTCGAGGGCGCCCAATCAAAAACCGACCGTTAACTGTGCTCAAGGAGAAAGAGGAGATGATGAGACAATGCTAGCCGTTTTACAATAGGTGAGATTTCAACATGTGAGGAAACTCTAAGGCGACCGGTTAAACCATTTCAACTTGTTGAGATGTTCATTTATTGTTAAAATTAATAATTTGTATGAGTCATTTTCATGCAAGTCGCATAATGCGTTATAGTATTACACACACCTTTAGTATTACAAATAGAGTCTGCTAGAGTCACTGAAGTATTGTTAAACGTTTGTACGGTCTACTCATTCGATTTGTTTGGCATGTCCGAAACTAATATTACCTCCACCAAGTTTCAAGTGTTTCTTATGATTACAATAGTTTACAAAGATGAAAGTGATTCCCCAAGTTGTTCCTGAATAAGTAATTTGACGTCGCTACTTGTAATTTTAGATATCCATGTTTTACCATATGCATGTGAAAACAACCTATTTCATTCATAACAAGTCTTTCAACATCTGTTATTAATTTGTTGCTACACCTAAACAAAATCCTGAAATCTAAACACAAGAACTGTATCCAATTGGCAACTAGTCCAATCACAAGTTGGGTGAGGGTGAAAACACATGTTCAATCCCCACCCCTGGTGATTGGTGGATGTACTCACAACGTAGTATCAGAGTCATAAATGTACAATGATTGGCTGAATACATCCACTAATGCTGTTGTCCACATATAGACATGGAAAAAATAATCTCATTCACGTGTGCAACTGAGTGTTAAAAATAATCTCAGGTGAAAGGATTTGGTGATTTTATTCTGGGTAATTAAGTTAAGGTTTTTTGCTACGGTGCACCTTTCGGGAGACGTAATTGGCGATATATACTAATTTTTTTTACTATTACCTCAAGTGCACCTGTGAGTCGATACTAATTGTGCATATGCACCTCTGCCGTTAGTAAGTCACACTCCGTCATCGTTTCCGTTAAACACCGTCAGAAATTTTACAAATCAAATCTAGTAAAATTTTAAATGTCCTTAATAATAAAAATAAAAAGTAAAAAACTTTAAAAAAATCTTCTCCCCCGCCTCCACCACCCTCTCCTCTTCCTCCTCCTGCCTCCTCTCCCTCCTCCTCTTCCCTCCCCCAACCCCTCGCCTCCACTCCCTCCATGACATCCAAACAAAACAAAAAAACTTAAGAAGAAAATATCTACCCATATTTTGTTCCTTATTACACAAAATCTTAATTGAGCATAAAGTGTAATTCTCTCTCTTACCATTTCTCTTTTCCACCAAAAATAATAAAACATGACGAATAACAAGGTCAAAAGGTGACATGTGTCCCAATGTCCGCTTTCACCACCCATCAAAAATATTAAGATAATTGTGGAACCCAATGCTCCTTTTTCCCTCTATTTTAAAAATAGAACTGAACCGGTCGACGGTATAAGCGGGTTGGACCAAAAATCGAAAGTTAATCGGTCAATTCATAGAAAAAAGTTACCGAATTCCTCACCAAACTAGATTGAACCGGGTTGGATCGGAAAAAACTGAAAAAACCAGTCGGTTTAGTCATTGATTAAACCACGGTCTGACCATGCAATTTGTATCCTATCTATAAAAAGTAAACAATTTACCCTAAAAATAATTATTTTGTTACAATTTAGCCCAAAAACATTACTTTGTTTCGATCATTAAACTTTTCAAATATAATTAATATTTTGGGTATGTGAAAATGTAGATTACGGCGTTGAAATAAAATTAATAAAAATTATGTATCCTTAAAATTCATCTTTCTTTTTTGTTGATGGTTGATGATCATTATATAATAAGTTAATAACCAATATGTTTCGATATTTTTGTAAACTTCATTATTAATTTCAGTTATATATTGTAAAAGATTTTAATAACTTAAACATTTAGTAAAGTACGTGTAAAACTCAATTGAATCGATCCAATTGGACCTTATCAATTGGACCGTTATCCTGGAGTCGGTTCGGTTCAACTCTCGGTTTACAAAATGATGATGTTATGCTAACGTTATAATCGATTAAACCATGTTGAACCATCGATTGAACCATTTTGAACCAAACTGAGCATTTACCGGTTCTCTTCGGTTCGTTTTCAAAAACCATGCCTTTTCCCCTGGGTAGATTGGTTATATGCTCCTAAACTTTTTCTTTGGGGAGTATTCCCCTACTCCACAATTTTGAAAATGAAAATGTCATGAACACTTACCCTACGAATTAAATAAATGCCAAGTGGGTCCAAATCATATTTTCCTATCATCCACAACAATTTTCCATCAAACATTCCAAAACTTAATATTTATCCAAACTCTAACATTTTATCCCAACATTTCCACCCTATCATTTCTCTCTTTTGCAAAAAAAAAGTGTCTGTACAAAAGTGGCTTGTATCAGAGTATCCATTTCACAATGCACCCCAAAAAAACTAAACTAAGGATGCTGATACACAGAAGCGCGCGCCCCGGACGTGCAGCCAGGTCAACGACCACATTAGCATCATTGCTAAGCAGGGATGAAAATGGTAACCGATTATCCGAGTGTTCGATTCAAAAATTACAATTTGGTTGATATTTGGTAAAAAAAATTTACCAAGTACAATTTCGAATTGAAATTGGTTTTAAAAAAATTACCGTTTTCAATTTCGGATATGAATTCAGATATAGGTCAAATCATATCTAAATATCCGAAAAAACCAATTTTGGCATCAAATATATGTGGTTATTAATATTTGTATTATGAGTTAATAAAAAACAAAGTTATTTTCTATGTAAATATAAACATAATAGAAATGCAAAAGCAAATTATAATATAATTCTCTTAAAACAACCTTCCAAAATATTTTAGATTATACAACAAAAGATATATAAAAATATGTTATAGGAATTTGAACATTATCCGAATTCGAATTAGAATTCGAAAAGTACTCAAATTCGGATATGAAATTGGTAAGCTATAAAAATTTGAATTTGAATTCGGATTTGATATGCTTATTTGGTATATGGATTCGAATTCGGATATAGGTTATACCAAATTCGAAAAATATCCATTTGAATCCCTTATTCTAAGGGGGTGGGGGGTTTCTCGATAAAGGAGTATGACTTTATTTGTCTCCAAACAAATTGTGATTGAGAATTGTTAAACGTCGTCCGAGTTTTACTTAAATCGTCTGTCTCAATTACCCTTTTGTCATTCACAATCCATTTAATACCCATTATGTCCTGTAAAAAAAATTGGGGGCGTCTAGGCTAGCCAGCCCCCCATGGTAGGGGCGTCTGGCCCGGACGCCCCCACCAGGGGGCATTGGGGGGGGGGGGGGGGGGGGGTCTGCCGAGGACGTCTCGTTTTGTTTTTTTAAAATCTTGAATTTATACGGTATGCTATTTCAAATTATTTTAGGTTCTGTTGCAAGATTTCAGTGGTGATGGAGTGGAAAAAAACACAAACGTAAATAAACGGGTAAACAGATCAATATCTAGAGTGCAATAATAGGTGTCGAAACAAAACGTCCCCCGCATTCTTACTATGATTCCTCGTAAATAAACATTAGCGTCCCCCGCAGGGGTTGTCGCCCCTTGCCACTCCCGCATTCTTACTCTGATTTTATTTTTCATGGTTATTTTGTTGTAGTATGAAAAGATGAGAGCATATGGGGAGCAGAAATAAGTAAAAGGCTAGAAGGGCAAAATCGTAATTGACACGGGCGATTTAAGTAATTTACGGACGACGTTTAGTAGTCCAGTTGTGATTCCCAAAATTTTGAAGTTTTCATTCCAAAAAAGGACATGACTGTTCACATTCTATCCATACTCAGTTCAGAATGGACACGGTTCTGGACACGATTGTCGAAACTCAGTCCCCATTGTCCAAACTCTGGACACAATTGCCCAATTTGTCCAGACTGTGTCCAGACTCAGTCCATAATGGTCACGGTTTAGTCCATACTTGTCCAGAATATGAACAATCGTGTCCAGAATGTGAACAATCCTGTCTTTTTTTGGAAGGAAATCTTCAAAAATATGGGAGTCACAATTTGTTTGAAACAAATAAATCATCATTCTTTATCAGGAAACTCCCCACCCTTAGCAATGGTGCTAACATGGCCGTTGACTTGGCTGAGCGTCCGGGACGCGTGCGTCCAAAAATCGTTTTCTCTGAACTAATAGTACATCTTAATGCACCTTGCTTTTTGTGTGGGGGTTGAGCCGTGCAGGCTTCCCAACTTTTGCTATGGGGAGAATTTTCTGTTCCCCTAATTTTGAAAATCAAAATGTCATAGAATACTAACTAATAATTTTTTTAAAATTCTCATAAATGACGCTTGAAGAAAATGTGGTGATAGCTAGAGAACATTTGAGTATGATCATCTCTTGTTTGTTTATTTTAATATATATATATATATATATATATATATATATATATATATATTTGCATGATATTAGAATAAACACAAAACAATATACATAAAATTGCTGAAAATATAAAATAGATCATGTATGTTTGTATTAATTTTTTTAAAATATACACGTACATAAGAACGCGAAATCCTGCTTCCTAATTAGTATAAATCCCTCCCAACAATAAAATAACCCCAATTTTTAATATAAAAAAACAATAACGTACTTTGTAATTGAGCTGGTTGAGAAGTGATGTAAGAGTCAAGAGGTCAAGGTTGAGCTCTTGATATTGTCTCCCAAGTTTAAACAACATTGTGTCGAGATGTAGTTTTATACGTTGTGATTACGATTATTTTCTAAGAAACAAGATTTTGCAAATCTTAAGAGCTAACCTCTGAATACAATGTTGTTGGACCGTCGTCCTAAATTCTAATTCAAGCTTTCAAATCGAAATACAAGAAAAATATCTTCAATAAAAAAATACTAGAAAAATCTTCCAACTTATCTATCACATGTCACAATTAAAAATCCATTTCACTGTTATTAATCAAGGAACAACTACGTGTTTCAATATGCCACTAGTCATCCTTTGAAGATGGGTCAGCAATGCTTCGCATAACGCTCGGCAATTATTCTCGGGAACTACTAAACGTCGCCCCAAAACTACTTAAATCGCCCCTTGAAATTACCAAATTGCCCTTAACAATATATTTAATACACATATCGTCCCGTGTCTATAAATAAGGCCTATGGTCTTGTATATTCATAATTTATCAGTAAAAACACCACGAAAATGTCTGGCGAGGGTGATGCATCGGGTGAGGTAAGCCTGGCGCGGGGAAATTTTTGGGCCGAGCGTCTGCATTAGACGCCTCCCCCATGGTGAGGGCGTCTGCGTAGGACGCCCTCCCCATGGCCGAGGCGTCTAACGCAGACGCCTACACAATGGGAGAGGCGTCTTATGTAGACGTCCTCCCCATGGGTAAGGCGTCTGTATTAGACGCCCTTCCCTACGGCAAGGCGTCCTACGCAGACGCCTTACCGTTGGGGAAGGCGTTTAACACAGACGCCCCAGCTATGGGGCAGGCGTCTAATACAGACGCCTGTTTTTTTTTTTTGATTTTGATTTTGTTTTTTTAATTTCGACTTTATTTTTTAAATTTTTTAATTTCGATTTTATTTTTTTATTTTTTAAATTTCGATTTTATTTTTGTAGGTTCCAGATTTCGGTGGTGATGGAGTGGATTACAGTGAGTTATTTCAAACTACACAAATCTTTGAAACAATCGATGAAGCATGTAAATGGGCCAAACAAGTAGCTATCGGAGCTGGGTTTTTTTTTGGTCGTGTCGTCGTACAAAACAAGATCAGATAGTCGGATGGATTGTTATTTGAGATGCGACCGGCGAAATCAAATGGAGTCTCGGGATATGGATACTGCACTTCGAAGAAACACCAAAAGAAAGGGTTGCGGTTGCCGTTTCTTAATAAAAGTGGTGGAGCGACGAGATCGTGATGGATGGGTTGTGGTTTATAATAGTGCTCACGGACATCACAACCACAGACTGGCAGTTTATCCAGAGGGTCATCGTCAAATTAGTGGTCTAAGTTCTGGGGCGAAGAAGATTGTTCGTGATATGACAGAGGCGCAAGCAAAACCACGGAACATCTTGAAGGTAGTAAAAGAAAAATTCCCGGAGGACAATCCAAATCAAAGGCATATTTATAATTTCAGAGATTACATGAGGAGGACAAAATCTGAAGATCGGAATCCCGTCCAGCAGTTTCTCTACCAAGCAGTGCAGTGTGAGTACTTACATTGGATTATGGCGGATCCAGAAACTGATGTCGTAACTCACGCTTTTTTGGCACATCCGACGTCAGTCCAGTTGTTGCGGACATATCCTTTCGTTATCTGCATGGATTCGACTTACAAGACGAACAAGTATAAGATGCCTTTGTTCGAAATGATTGGGGTCACACCAGCAAACATGAATTTCCTTATTGGATATGCGATTTTGATGGATGAATCTTACTCCAGTTATTTGTGGGTGATGGAGAAGTTGAGAGATCTGTTATTGGGGACTGTCAGCCCGACTGCAATAATAACAGACCGGGAGTTAGGCCTTATGCGACCAGTGAGAGAGGTTTTTCCTGACTCTGCTCATTTACTCTGCACATGGCACATCAACAAAGACGTATTGAATTACGCATACCACGTATTCGGCAAGAATAAGGAGATGGAAGAGACTTTGAGGCGTGGAAGATGGAGGAAGATCATGCTTTCTACTTCAGAAGCTGAGTATGATAGAGCTGTGTATGCTCTGAAAGATTTGTATAGATCGTGGCCGGCTATCACGGAGTATCTGGACACCACGTGGTTGGTGCATAAAGAAAAGTTTGTGCTGAATTGGACGAACAAAGTCCTTCATTTTGGGAACACCACGAATTGTAGGGTCGAAAGTGCTCATTCGGCTCTAAAAGAGTGGATTTCTACATCGACTGCAGCTCTGGACACTCTTTTCGAGCGCGTCAACGCGGCTACTGAAATGCAGCTGACGAATATTCGAAACTTTCTTGAAGACTCGAGACGGCGAAATTTGACTAATTTCGGACATGCTCTATATCGTCACATAAATGGTAGAGTTTCGCATCACTGTTTGCAGTTGCTGAGTCAGGAGGTGAAGAGAATGCAACAGTTAGATGATGAAGTTGAATATCGTTGCGAGTGCGCTTTTCTGACTTCTCATGGGATACCTTGCGCATGTACCATCCGTGGATGTCTTGAATCAGAAAACGGAATTTACTTAGAGCAGATTCATCCGTTCTGGAGGACACTTGTCATTGGGGAAGGAGCCGGGAACGCAGAGTTTGTGTCTCAGGCAGCTCAAGACGCCGAACATTTTCGCAGTCTGGTTGATGAGATTGCAGGAAGTGACCCTACCGTAATTCGATCTGCCTCTCGGGTTTTATTCGAGCAGCTACACCCCGAACATTCGAATTTGAAAGAGCCTGCAGTAAAAACAAAGCTACGAGGTCGACCAAGGGGAAAGTCAACACGACGGGACCCTAGTGCGTTTGAGTATGCAGAGCGAGGTAGTGGTCGATCTTCAGGTAGTGGGAGTAGAGGTCGTGGTCGTTCTTCCGGTAGTGGAAGCAAAGGTCGTGGTCGATCTTCTGGTTCTTCGTCTGTGAGGGGAGGATCAGGTATACCATCCCTATATTTATTATTATTATAATTTTGTTATTTATTTCAGTAAATATGTATCTTTTGTTATTATATGTAACTGTATTTTTTGTTCATATTGTAGTGACTGGGCGGGCTGACGTAGACGACTTCCCATATGGAGATAGAATTCCAGGAATCATTATGCCATTCCTACACCAGTGGAATGATGTACGTGCTGATGGAAACTGTGGATTTCGATGTGTCGCCGATGTTTTCCACGGTGGTGAAGACAATTGGCAACTCGCCCATCGTTCGATTT
This sequence comes from Triglochin maritima, assembly GCA_963682175.1. Classification (NCBI taxonomy): domain Eukaryota; kingdom Viridiplantae; phylum Streptophyta; class Magnoliopsida; order Alismatales; family Juncaginaceae; genus Triglochin; species Triglochin maritima. The sequence continues at coordinate 37,153,485 of OY821781.1, forward strand.
CAAATGAGATAGCTGCATAGTGTTGCTTTATTATGTAATATGTTTTGATATGTTTGTACATTATATAGTGTTGCTTTATTATGTAATATGTTTTGATATGTTTGCTTTATTTGCATTATATATAATAGTACGACAGGTTATCAAACACAAATACAAATAATAAGTGTACAACAGATAAACAAAACACAAATACAAACAATAAGCGTACGACATGTTAGCAAACACAAACACAAATACAAATAATAAGCGTACAACAGATAAACAAATATAAATGCAAATACTAAGCGTACCACAGATAAGCAAACACAAATACTAAGCGTACAACAGATAAACAAATATAAATGCAAATAGTAAGAGTACGGTACAACAGATCAGCCTACTCATCATCCGAATCATGGTCGGAGATGCCTAACTGAGTATGCCACGAGTGTATGATCTCATCCAAATCTCCGCATGCAGCTCTGGCATCGTCTGGCAGCTCATCCCTCATCTGCAAGATTGGGTCTACAACCCGTATCATCTTACCCATCCACTGCACATAACAATAACATTAGCGTACATTAACAAATTATACGGTACAAATAAATATAGATAAAATGAAAAAATTACCAGATCGCCACACGTCCTATCTGGTGGTCGATCTGCTCTCCGGGAGGCACCACAGACGATGATAGGATGTGAGTAACTACCGAACCAATCAAGATAACGTGCATCACACTCGGAGGGGTCGCGACTACGTCTGAAGTCGCCAAGGAACAATCGGCATGATCTCGGAAATGTCCGCCAAGTCGATTCCGCTGTAGAAGCGGGGAACCTGACGTCGTACGTCGCTGCTGTCGCAGACCGCACCGCATGCTCTGGTGTCGGAATGTCAACCGGGATCACCTGAACATATCCTAACTGACGCAAGACCCGATCGGGCATATAAGGCTCTATGATATCCCGATAACGAATAAGACCCATCAATAAAGTCCTCGGGACATCCGCTGCTGGGTCAGGACCATAGGGTAACCACTCCACCTAAAGTTTAACACATTAATAATAATACATCTTAAAATTAAATAAATGGTGTAAAGTTTGATACCTCTGATGCAGTCATCTGATCAAACCGTGCGCGGATGGAACGCAATCGTCCATCGCTCTTGTCCTCGCTCCGGACAGCCCACATACCCGAACGTGGATGACCCTCGTCGATAATCTTCCGCTCACGATGCGGGCGGAATGCAGGAAAGTACTCGTATATCCACGCCTGCAGCAGCGTAAGACAACCTGCAATCCCAGAACAATCCGCACGGCTAGCTATCCCAAGCTGCCGGTACAGGTATGCCAACGTCGCTGACCCCCACGAGTACTCACGAACGGTCTCCGGGTCCCTAGCCTCCAGTAGATCGCGTGGTCTGATCCGACAACCACTCTTGTCGACAAACAAGACGGCTCCGAGCATCAAGAATAGGTACGCCGTCAACTGTGTATCATCGGCCCGCGGAGGTCGTGCCCGTCTGCATAGGTCCTCAAGGGAGTCGATGCCGACACCACCACCACTCCATAAAGCTGTATCTCTCGCCAGACCATCAGGTGTGACACCAAGCAACTCTGCCACATAACACCTCAGCTCAGACGTCGACCCCTGAGCACTAACCAGACGACCATCCACAGGAATGCGCAGGATCTGGAAAACATCGTGAAGCATGATCGTCATCTCTCCGAAAAGCATGTGGAAAGTGTTGGTGTCAGGCTGCCACCGCTCCACAAACGCCGAAATCAAAGGCATGTCGAGATAAGGGAACATGTTGTACAGTAAGTGCCCCAAATGCGTGGCACTAATCTCCTCTCTGATATCAGCACTCAGTGTAGACCTCCAACCCTGTAGTGCTGTACAGGCTCTGTGCCGATTATGGCACTTCAGAACCTTCCGATCCTCTCCGTCCCAGATCCGTCTAGCAATGTGACCCCAGAAACTAGGAATGACGCTCCCATCTAAAGGACCACCAGGCGTCATACTGCTCACGATCCAAGAATCGTCCTGGACCCTCTTCTTCTTCTGAGCGCGGGGATCAACAGTGCACGAGCTCGAATCCCCGGTCGTAAACCTCCCACCCCTACCCTTCCGCACCATCCATCCGGCGGAAGTAGAAGTACCCGCTCGACCACGTCCTCCGCTATAATCCCCCTGCCTCTCCACCTCCGGCCGCACTAACTCATACGGGCCATCATCGTCGCTCTCATCGTCGAAACTATCCACATGCTCATCATCGAAGGAATCATCCTCCTCACGACGACGTAATGCCTCCCTCTCCCTCCTGACCGAAGCAGATATCCCCCGTCTACGTGGATGACGCGGTGCTGAATCATCAACTAAAGAACGGAAGACGTGTAATGATATCGACTTGCCTTTCCCTCCACTGTGACCCGATGACTATTAATTGAAATTTTAAATACAAATTTGTTAAATTTGTTAAACTAAATTATCATATTTATCAAAATTGTTAAACTAAATCAAAATTTGTTAAACTAAATTATCAAAATTGTTAAACTAAATCAAAATTTGTTAAAACTAAATATCACAAATGTTAAACTTAATAAGAATTTGTTAAATTAATTTTTTTGATTTATCACTATTTATTAAAGTAATTATGATATTTATTAATTAAAAAAACAAAAAAGGTGGAGGCGTCTGCGAGAGACGCCTCCCGCAAGGTGGAGGCGTCTGTCGGAGACGCCGCCTCCTACGAGGAGACGTCTTCGGAAGACGTCTCCCCCATCGGGGAGACGTCTTCCGCAGACGTCTCCCGCTACGGGTCGGCGTCCGAGGGAGACGCCCCCCGCATGGGTCGGGCGTCCTCGGAAGCCGCTCCCCCTATGGGGGGAGCGGCTTCCTCGGACGCCCGCCCCATGCGGGGGGCGTCTCCCTCGGACGCCGACGACTTTTTTTTTTTTTTAAACAAATAAATAACGTAATGTTACCTCATACGGGTACACCGGGGGAACTGCTGGCTGCTTCCCTGTCCTCCGAGACATTCGTAATCTTGTGTAGTAGGTATAGGAAGAGAAAGTTTTGAAAAAAGAGTGAAAGTGTGAGATATATAAGCAAAAATAGGAGGAAGGGCAATTTGGTAATTTCAAGGGACGATTTAAGTAATTTTGGGGCGATGTTTAGCAGTTCAGTTATTCTCTGGACATCTTCTACTAGCTTATGTTTTATTTTGTATCTCTCTCCAACAAAACATACATGTGGCGTAAAAAATTCTAAAAATTGATTTTCGGAGTAAAATAGAAAATATAAGGGGAAAATTCCAATACATTGTATTTTTCATTTTGACTAAATTCTATTTTTTATGTTTGTTTGGACAAATAATTTTCGATTGGTGTGGATGGCACGCACTGATGATTGAAAAAAGGTAGGTGGACCGAATGAGAAAGTATGAAATTTCTCTAAACAAACGTGGATGGATGACCGAATGGATTCAGTTATCCGAACTAGTGATTCTTTTTGAGGACTTCGGTGGACCTAAATGTATTCGGTCGTCTGTTAAGAACATTTTCAGTGGACCAAAATGTGTTCGATTGATCACATACAATGAGTTTTCGTTACATTCCAAATTCAAATGTTGAGAATGAAAAATAAATTTTTTCTGCATAACACGAAATCTAATGAAAAGTGAGTAAAAATTCACAAGAGTGCACAAATAACCCCTATGAACGGAGTCAAACGAAATCTCATTTACTTTTTCGTTGTTTTCGCTCAAATTCCAGGTATACAAACCTCATAATGTCGTTGCCTTTTCAAAATTAGTTACCATGAATTAATAAATTAAAATAAAATCCCTCCCAACCCAAAACAACATAACCGTCACAGATCTTTCTGGAAACCTCCCAACCCAGCAAAAGGATTGACGGTTAAAGTCAAGTGTTAACAAAATAATTAACAATAATCTAACAAAAAAATAAAAAAAGAACGAAGGCAAGATAACAGAGTGATAGGTGGAAAAACATAATGGCATCATTTAGAATATTTTTTGAGTAACATCTAAGGAATAGACGTAACTAGTGGGCATGTCGAAATAACATGTTTTTAGGTGGTACTATAGCAAAAACACCCCAAATTTTAAACGATTTAAAAAATAAATCCCTCCCAACCGAACAGCAACATTAACCGCCACGGATACTTCTGGAACCCTCCATCCTCTTCCCCTTCTCTCCAGCACCTTCTCCTCCCCTTAATAAAACCCAAACCCAAACCCAAACCATAATCAACAAAAACCAAATTTCTCTTTTTTTTTCTTTTCAAATCATAATCACAACAAACCAACTTTGTCTTAGTCATGGATCCAAACAAGTTCACCCACAAGACCAACGAAGCCATTGCAACCGCCCACGACCTCGCGTCCACGTCCGGCCACGCTCAGATAACTCCCCTCCACCTCGCCGCCGCGTTGCTCGCCGATCCCAACGCGGTGCTGTCTCAGGCGATCGGGGCAGAAGGTGCCGAGGCGGTGAAGAGAGTGGTGGAGAATGCGCTTAGGAAGATCCCGTCCCAGAGTCCACCGCCGGACGAGGTCCCGGCTTCGACGGCGTTTATTAAAGTTTTGAGAAGGGCGCAGTCGGCGCAGAAGGCCAGGGGGGACTCGCATTTGGCTGTGGATCAGCTTATTCTAGGCTTGATCGAGGATTCTCAGGTATTTCCATCCTAACAAACTTGAAATTTGATATTCAAAGTTCGAACTGTAATCCACGTTTTAAGGTGAGGTTAAGGGAATTAGAGTTAGATGAGTGAGATTTGTTGGAATGTTGGAATTCTTCAGTTTTGGATTTGCTGGAATGTTGAAAATTGTGGTATTTGTCATTTGAATGTGTGTCGGTAGCCGTGGTTTGTGGAATAGTTTTTTACTGGTTTTTGCGCATTTGGTCGACGATCAGATTATTCTCGGCTTGATCGAGGATTTGATTCTCAAGTGAGTGAAATTCAGCTTCGGATTTGGTGGAATGTTGAAAATTGTGGTATTTGTCATTTGAATGTGTCGGCAGGCGTGGTTTGTTTTGTTTTTTTACTGATTTTTTGCACATTTGGTCGACGATCGGATTATTCTCGGCTTTATCAAGGATTATCAAGTGAGTGAGATTCAGTTTAGGATTTGCTGGAATGTTGATGATTGTGGTATTTGTCATTTGAATGTGTGTCAGCCGCCGTAGTTTCAGATTTGCTGGAATGTTGAAAATTGGGGTATTTTTAAGGATTCTCGGGTGAGTTTGAGAAAACGATGGTAAGATTTGTTTTGCAACCGTTGTTTTCTGGGACTTAAGCTTGGTTATGCTTAATGATTTAGATCTTTGTGATTTATGATTTGGTTAATTGCGATTTAGACATGACTTGGAACCGTTTATTTTTGTTTCTGATTTGTTGAGTTTTGGTGCGGAATGAATATGTTGTGTTTTTTGAGTGAGGGAATGAATATGTTGGTACATGACTTGTGGAATTGTTAGGTGGAAATTGAACTTAAGTACATGTCTTTGTTTATTGATGTATGTGTGTATTTGAATTATGATAATTAATTTCGATATTATATACACAACTTGATAGACTAGTGGAATTGTTAGGTGGAATTTGCACTTTTGTATATGCACTTTACAATATGTATTTGTCTTTGGTTATTGATATATTTGAATTATGACAATTAATTTTGATATTATACACAACTTGGTAGTCACGATTTTCTTGAAACAGGAATGGTAGTCTTAGTTGAGTATGTTTTCTTTGAGAATTTTAACTAAAATTGGTTCATAACTTGCAGATATCCGAACTCCTCAAAGAAGCTGGCATTGTCCCGGCCTCGGTTCGCACCGTGGTGGAGAAACTTCGAGGGAAGGAAGGCAAGAAAGTGGAAAGTGCATTGGGTGATTCGAACTTCCAGGCATTGAAAACATATGGCCGTGATCTGGTTGAAATGGCGGGGAAGCTTGACCCAGTCATTGGCCGCGATGAGGAGATCAGACGGGTGGTTAGGATTCTGTCTCGGAGAACAAAGAACAACCCGGTACTTATTGGAGAGCCAGGGGTCGGAAAGACTGCTGTTGTGGAAGGGTTAGCACAGCGTGTCGTGCGTGGTGATGTCCCTAGTAATTTGGCTGACGTGAGGTTGATAGCGCTCGACATGGGGGCATTGGTGGCGGGTGCGAAGTATAGGGGAGAGTTCGAGGAGAGGCTAAAGTCAGTTTTGAAGGAAGTCGAGGAGTCAGAGGGGAAAGTCATTCTTTTCATTGATGAGGTCCATCTTGTACTTGGGGCAGGTAACTGTTCTATTTCTCTGTGGATTTTATTTGCTTGTTTAATGCTTTTGGATTATATATATTCTTTTTAGGATCTTAGCTAAAATATTATAGAATAAACCTCTTACTTCAGTAGTTTTGTTTGATAACTTTGTTAGTTGTTTTTAGTATAATATAATAATTGTGTGACAATGGAAAATGTGCGCCTTGAGATCATGTTAGGTTGTGTGACAATAATTTGTGTTAATTGTTTGGATTTCAAATAATTTCTCTTCTGACAATGGTAAATTCTTGATGCATGACAAAAGGAAAAGGTTCTTGTTGTCTGGTGTAATTTGCTCGGAGCAACATTGTGAATGATTAGGGAGGTTTTAAGGTTGTGCCCTATAATAGTTTCGGGATCAGTAATTGTTGTTGATGGGGAATTCTGATTGAACTTGTTGGGCTTGTTTTGTAATAAAGGTCGCACGGAAGGATCGATGGACGCTGCCAATTTGTTCAAGCCAATGCTAGCCAGAGGACAGCTACGGTGTATTGGGGCAACAACTCTCGAGGAGTATAGAAAATATGTTGAGAAAGATGCTGCATTTGAACGACGTTTCCAGCAGGTGTATGTTGCAGAGCCAAGTGTAGCTGATACCATCAGCATTCTTCGTGGTATCAAAGAGAAATACGAGGGTCACCATGGTGTCCGAATTCAGGACCGTGCACTTGTAATGGCTGCGCAACTGTCTCACCGCTACATTACAGGTATGAAGTGGTTTCTTGTTTATTCTTCCAATTTTTATTGTCTCTTAGTAAAATGATTCTGGATTAAATTTCAGGTACACTGTAGGCTATTTTCTTGTATCATGTAAACATTTTATAATCGAATTTGTCAATTCTTTCGATGTTTGAGGGGTTAAAAGGATTTGTGAACTGATGCTCGTTGCTTTTTATTATCTTCTGAAGGGCGGCGTCTACCTGACAAGGCAATTGATCTCGTGGACGAGGCTTGTGCAAATGTGAGGGTACAACTTGATAGCCAGCCTGAGGAGATTGACAATCTTGAAAGAAAAAGGATCCAATTGGAAGTTGAGTGGCATGCTCTTGAGAAGGAGAAGGATAAAGCAAGCAAAGCTAGACTTGTAGAAGTAAGAAGGGCCATACTAAAATTGATTTTCGTGTTGTCATTGTTGGATATATTCATGTGCAGAATTTTGTACTAAACCTGGAAAATTGGACTTTCAGGTCAAGAAAGAGTTGGATGACTTGAGGGATAAATTGCAACCTCTGATGATGAAGTACAGAAAGGAAAAGGATAGAATTGACGAGATCCGGAGACTGAAACAGCGGCGTGAGGAGTTGCTGTTCACTCTCCAGGAGGCCGAGAGAAGAATGGACTTGGCCCGTGTGGCAGATTTGAGGTATGGCGCTCTCCAAGAGATTGAGATTGCCATTTCAAAACTTGAGGGGAGCACCAATGAGAATTTGATGTTAACAGAGACAGTTGGGCCTGACCAAATTGCAGAGGTATGTGTGCTTCAAATCGAAAGACTTGTACATTTTTTTCTTCACATTTTCTATCAACTGTGGTTTCTGATTATAATTTTTTAATTTTATTTTAGGTTGTTAGTCGATGGACTGGCATCCCGGTGACACGACTTGGCCAGAACGAGAAGGAGAGACTAATGGGTCTTGCAGAGAGACTACACAAAAGAGTTGTCGGTCAAAACCAAGCTGTTGATGCTGTGGCTGAGGCAGTGTTAAGATCGAGGGCTGGTCTAGGAAGGCCTCAGCAGCCAACAGGGTCGTTTCTCTTCTTGGGGCCAACCGGTGTTGGTAAAACTGAACTGGCCAAAGCTCTTGCCGAGCAACTCTTTGACGACGAGAACCTCCTTATTCGCATTGATATGTCTGAATATATGGAGCAGCATTCTGTTGCTCGCCTCATTGGAGCACCTCCTGGGTAAGCTTGAATCACCAGAAAGGAAAATAACTTCTTGTAAGTGTGTTTTTAGAATTCATAATTTATATTGACTTTTGTTTGTCTTTAGATATGTTGGTCATGATGAAGGTGGTCAGCTAACCAAGGCAGTGAGAAGGCGACCATATAGTGTTCTGCTCTTTGATGAAGTGGAAAAAGCACACGTTGCTGTCTTCAACACTTTGCTTCAAGTTCTTGATGATGGAAGGCTGACTGATGGGCAAGGAAGGACAGTTGATTTCACTAATACAGTCATCATCATGACTTCCAATCTTGGCGCTGAGCATCTCCTTGCTGGGATGGTTGGCAGCTCTTCGATGAAAGTTGCTCGCGAGCATGTCATGCTAGAGGTAAAATTTAAGCTTATCGGACCACATTCTTAGGTACTAGAAATCTAGCTATTCTTAAGTAATCTCAATCAATTATAATTGCAGCAAATGTCTGAACAGAATTGAAGTTCAGAAGGATCTATGAGTTGCCAAAACTTTTAATTAACATCCTAAGTGTATTTTTGATCTTATAAATTTTGATAACAATAGAAGTTGGTAAAGATTTTTGATACTCTGAAACTTTAATTGGGTTGACAATTGAGCTTATAAAATTCTTCAGGTTAGGAAGCACTTCAGGCCAGAGCTTCTCAACCGACTGGATGAGATTGTGATTTTCGATCCTCTATCGCATGACCAGCTTAGAAAGGTTGCAAGGATGCAAATGAGAGATGTTGCTGCTCGTCTTGCTGAACGAGGTGTAGCCTTGGCTGTAACCGATGCCGCGTTAGACATTGTTTTGGCAGAATCATATGATCCGGTATGTATCCTACAAAGGTCCTGATAACTACCATCATGTTTTCACTTCACCGTTATAAATGCTTACATGTTTGTCCTCTTTGTTTGTAGGTGTATGGAGCGAGGCCAATAAGAAGGTGGCTGGAAAAGAAAGTGGTAACGGAACTCTCAAAGATGCTGATAACTGGCAAGATCGATGACAACTCGACTGTGTATATTGATGCCGACCTAGCAAGGAAGGGGTTGGCTTACAGGGTGGAGAACGGAGGAATAGTGAATGCCGAGACTGGAGCCAAATCGGATATTCTAATTCAGCTGCCGAATGGAGTGACGAAAAGTGATGCTGCTCAGGCTGTGAAGAAGTTGAAGGTGACTGCCGATGAGGAAGATGATGAAATGGAAGAAGAGTAAACAACAGGTCGATAATGCTGTTATTGGCTTGTCGTGATGTTTCTGCGTTAATTATACGATTGAGATGTGCGTTCTGATTGTAGTTTGGTAGTAACGTGAAGATGTCTTCTGAGACTTGGTCTTTGATGCTTTTCAAACATCCTGTATTTTGGACACTGTATAGGCTTTTCCATGACTACAACATGAATGCACATCTTCTATGAAAGTTTCTATTTGAAAACTATCGTATATTTGTATTACTATTTGAGCCCAAAAGTCTGATCTCATCACTTTTACTATTTCGATTTCTATATTATATTCGAGTTTTGAAAACTTCGTATAGTCAATGGCGGTACTATATAGGGGTCGGAGGGGCATGTCTTCTTTGGATTTTGATTTTTTTCCACAAAAACTTATACTAAGAGCATCCTTAGAGCACCCTTAACGGGTGCTCTTCTCCCGGGCACCCTCTGGGGCGCCCGGGCAGCCCTCCCTTAATGGGAGGGCGCGCCCTAGGCGCCCGGGTGGGGGGCCACGTGTCCCCCCATTCGTCCGAATTTTGTTTTGTTTTGTTTTGTTTTAAAATAAAGATTATTTATATATAATTAGGATAATGTATTAATTAGGTAAATGAAATTTAATTAATTAGGTATTATAAAATAATTGAAAAAATATTTTATAATTAATTAACAAATTTTTGATTTACTTAGATATAAATAAAATTAAAAAAATCATAAACAAATTAAGAAATAGTAGTACAATACTCATATATTTCGGAAACAAAATACAATACAAATACAGAATACGAAATACAACATAAATAAGGAAAGGAAAGACAATCTTCCTACGGATACGGAATTTAAACTACTAGAATACTGATAAACTACCGCAGACATATTGAAAACATAAGCACCTACAGATATCCTTGTGCTTTTGCCCACTCATTGAGTTCAGCAAGTATTTCTTTATCGAATTTGTCATTGTTTTCTTTCTTCATTAGAGCGAAGAGGACATCAAGTTTCTTGCTGTTCAGTTTCCTTTGGAAATTCGCCTCACAGCTTCGATGTGTTTCCTCTCCATCCATTCTTCGTAACGCAAATATTTTTCCTCTTTCACTTTTGCGCTATATTCAATTTGTTTCCCCAGCTCTAACATATCAGGATCAAGTTGTGTCTGAAATGGTTGTTTCCCCTTCTTTTTTTGGCTTTTTAACACCTTCAGGACGAGGACATGTTTCGAACACCATTTTATCTGCTGACGGTGTTGCGTTACTCCCATCGTCGTCGGTGCTTTTTCTTTTCCCGCTGTTAAAACTCTCCGGACTTTCTGTAGCGACGTCACGCGCATACTGTAGCTCCTCGATGCCTGAGATGTCCAAGCCTCAATCCAATCGTCTCGTCTTTTGTGAGTCACGCGCATACTGTAGGTCCTCGATGCCTGAGAAGTCCAAGCCCCTATCCAATCGTCTCGTCTTTTGTGAGTCACGCGCATACTGTAGCTCATCGATGCCTGAGAAGTTCAAGCCTCGATCCAATCGTCTCGTCTTTTTTTAGTCACGCGAATAATGTAGGTCCTAAATTTTAAATTTATTAATTTGTGGTTTTCTAAATTTTAATAATATTTTGTATTTATTAATTAAATGCTAATTAAAAACGAATGAATTGTTGATATTAAATAATTACGGTAATGATTATTAATATATTTTGTTGATTGTTGAAAAAGTTTTGGAGAGAAGAATAAAAATAACGACGTGGCAACAAATACTGTAGCGTGACTGGGTGGATTGGGTAATGGTTAAGGATTTTGTAGGGGGGTTGGTTTGTGCAGACGTGACAGAGAGAGAAGCTGACGTGGCTGAGAGAGAAAGCAGGGCGCCCGGGAACTGCCCGAGCGCCGTTAAGGATGCTCTTAAAGGTTCAAATGTGTGGTGCGATCACACACTTGATCTCTCCTTCTCAAGTACCTGGTAATATCCAATACACGATCAGTGGAATACCGAACCGCGTCGTTCACGGAATTTCCAGGTTGATCCTGAAAAAATTCGTTCCAATCTCCAAAATTACCGAAGGAATCACGCTCATCCTCCACTATCATATTATGCATTACAATGCAAGTTGTCATCATTTTGTTAATTACAATCTTACTCCATGCAAGAGATGGCTTCTTCACTAACGCGAATCGCACTTGCAAGACTCGAAATGCACGTTCTACATCTTTGCGTGCTGCTTCTTGTCGTTCAACAAATAACCTGTCCTTCGGTGTTTGTGGATGAACGATGGACGGAATGAATGCTACCCATTTTGGATAAATACCATCAGTAAGATAATATCCCATATTATATCGAGAACTGTTTACCTCAAAATTCACAGGTGGAGCTCGTCCTTCCATTACGTCGTCAAAAACCGGAGATCGTTGCAGGACATTTAAGTCATTGCATGAACCTGGTGTGCCAAAAAAACGAGTGTCATATCCACAAGTCAGCCGACGCCACTGCCTCGAGGACAAGAGTGGCATTGCCACTACACCCTTGATATTGGCCCCTCCAAGCAACAGGGCAATTTTTCCACACCAAGTGCATGCAATCGATACTTCCCATCATGCCTGGGAACCCACGCTGCTCACCAACGTGAAGTAGTCGTGCTAGGTCATTTGCATTAGGTCTTCAGAGGTACTCACCGCCGAAGTTGTTAATTACACCATCGCCGAATTTCTCAAGTGCGTTTCTTGCCGTGGATTCGCTTAGCCTCAAGTATTCGTCCACCTCATTAGACGCAACACCCTACGCTAGCATACGAATCGCCGCGGTACATTTCTGCAGGCCAGAGATGCTCATCCTACCGGTGGCGTCTGGATTACGTTGGAAGAAGACATCAGACGCCTCAATGACACTCACAATGCTAAGAAATACATGCTTTCGCATCCTAAATCTTCTCTTGAAAATGTTGTTAGGATAAACATGGTCGTTAGAAAAATAATCGGCAATCAAACGGTTGTAACCAAGCTCTCTATCTCTATCTGGGTTCGAAGTTTGCATTCTACGCCTCTTAGGACGTTGGTCCACCACTTGGGAGACATACTCCGTTAAGGAGTTCAACACTTGGTCGTAAACTTCGTCATTAGATGTTGAAGATGATGATGACTTCCAACTGGAAGACTTATCGGGTGAAGACATTGTTCGTAGATGAATGAGAGAGAACCAACCAGGAGGAGTACATTTATAGTTGTGAGAAGTAACATACAGTACGCGCGTGACTCACAAAAGACGAGGCGATCGGATCGAGGCTTGGACTTCTCAAGCATCGAGGACCTACAGTTAGCGCGTGACTCACTAAAGACGAGACGATTGGATCGAGGCTTGGACTTCTCAAACATCGAGGACCTACAGTACGCGCGTGACTAACTAAAGACGAGATGATTGGATCGAGGCTTGGACTTCTCAAGCATCGAGGACCTACAATACGCGCGTGACTCACTAAAGACGAGACGATTGGATCGAGGCTTGAACTTCTCATACATCGAGGACCTACAGTATTTCGTATTCTGTACTTGTATTATATTTTGTTTCCGAAGTGTATATGTCTTGTATTTGTATTTTGTATTTCTTAATTTGTTTATGATATTTTAGTTTTTTTTATATCTAAGTAAATCAAAAAATTGTTAATTAATTATAAAATATTTTTTCAATTATTTTGTAATAACTAATTAATTAAATTTCATTTACCTAATTAATACATTATCCTAATTATATATAAATAATCTTTATTTTTAAAACAAAAACAAAAACAAAAACAAAAAATCGGACGAATTGGGGGGGGGGGGGGGGGGGGCACGTGGCCCCCCGCCCGCCCTGGGCGCGCCCTCCCGTTAAGGGAGGGCTGCCCGGGCAAAGAGCACCCGTTAAGGGTGCTCTAAGTACTAACTAGGATTTTGTCCACTTGGATTTTGAATTTTAAGTAGTTAAGTATACAACAACTAAATTTTGCCCCTCCCGGAGTTTGGATTTTATGTACTTAAGTACCACAAATACTGGATTTTTTAATCCCTTATATATTTTCGAGGATGTCACACAAATTGTGCCCCTCCCGTTCCTCACATGACATCCTGGCACTACCTCTGCATTTAGTCCAACCTCCTTGTTTGGATGATTGAATCCATTTGTAGTATTCTTCGAGCTTAAGTGGACGTTGGTCAATCATGTTTAGTTATCATGCTGTTGTTAAAACTTTTATGTAACTAATTGACTATTATCTTATTTTTTGGTCGACGAACCAGCTTAATGAATAATTGGTATTTATTTGTTGAAAATATTTTCTTTTGTTTCATCTTACATCCATTAATGTTTATGATAAGTGAATTAACAATCGAAAGATAGATATGGTAATCTATGTTTTTGAGGATACAAACCTTGTGGGATTGTTTTGTGGTATTCTGTAATTTCTTGAAGAAGTTACCTTTTTTTATGGATTCCTTTACATTATTAAACGAAACACGATCACACGACATAAAGTTAATCGATATAGGTGGGATATCTTTGCACATTGAATATACAGGTCGAACATGGACTTAAGAGCTAAACACGATTAGCACGAGTGCACGATAGACATAGTGATACACGATCATCGGTACACGAATTACGAGTAATACATGATTACTACACGGATATACATGAGTGATATTTATGTTTATACGCTTAGCATTTTTATTATTTCAAATACAATACCTTAATACAGATTGTATTGCAAGATACTAAACATTTACTATTTGTGTACTAAATAGGTAATAGGCATGTAATCAAAACAGGTACAAAATGTGGTGTTGGCTTTTAAGTCTTAATCTATGTTAGTTTTCATGATTAATCAAACTAATATTAATCAATCGACCTAGTTAATCAAAGTGGATAAACATGGTTACATGCATTGCATATATACTTAAATGTGTGCAAATCATTTTAATAGGTCGACCAAGATTATCAAGAGAAACACAAGGACAAAGACTCAAGATTGTAACAAAATTTTAGACCAAGACTTGTAAACCCTTAATTAAACATGTTCTAGAGTTCATACGATATGACATGATTAGTTTTGTTTGCAACAGTCCTGTTATCTATACACGGTTATAAATGGGTTGGATATGGGTATAGGTCCAACTACTAATTAGTAACTATACTAAATGCAGTGACGATTGAGTAGCTCCCAACTTCCCATCTCCTACCAGGCTACTAGCTAGTGTGTAGTTCTCAATTTCCCATCCTATACTATCGATGTTATGACCTAATCCTTGTTTAGGAAAAGCCACGAAATTAGGGTAGTTGCATGGGGTTTTGGGGTGCCTTGCATGGGGAAGAGAAGTTTGATGATGGGTTTAGGGTGATAGGTGGGGGACGGGTACTGTAGCAACGTTTAGGTTTTGTTTTAAAAACCATCCTTGTTGCTCATTCCGTTTTCCACCCAAACCTTACCATTTCCCTTGCATCCCGGCGACCAGAGGAGGAGCTCCGGCGACGTGGTGGAGACGCACGCGAGGGAGGAGCAACGAGAACGGAGGAAGGAGGGAGAAGAAGCTAGAATCGCCAAGGAGAAGGAGGAGCTCGTCGGCGCGCATCTCTCCACGGTGAAAGGTATGCCAAGTCTTCATAATAACTCCCCAAGTGGTGTGGGAGTGTAGGGGGCGGCGTTGGTGCCGTTTCCCAGGCAAAAAAACCCACTGAACCAAGGTTGAAGACGACTGGTTCGGTCGACCGTTTTGTGTCTCGGTCGACCGAACATTGTCTAAATGATGCATGTTCAGTGGTGATTATGTTTTGTTCGGTTGACCTTGTGAGGTTCGGTCGACCGATATCAGTGAATATTAACTTACTGCCCGAAAACGGTTGAACGACGTCTGTGTGACGGTCGACCGTTTATGCCAAATTTTAGCGGGAATGTAAGGGTTACATTAGTCGGTCGACCGGTATTGTTTCGGTTGACCGAATCCCTGTAGATAGTTTAAACAGACCTTTGGCCGACCGAGTGTGTGTCTCGGTCGACCGAACTGCGCAAAGTCGGTCAAGAGCGTTGACCATCTAAACGGTCGACCGCTCTGGATCCGGTCGACCGACCGCGTGCAGTTTTCCTGTAGTGAAGTGTCTGCTGATCCGGTCAACCGAAAGAGTTTCGGTCGACCGAATACAAGGGGCATGATTCATGCAGTTTTCCTTATCGGTTGAACGAACCCTGGTTCGACCGACATGATATATATATGTATATAAAATGTATAGCATAGACCTTCCAAACGGTCGACTGCTACATTTGACCTTGTTCGACTGGTGGGTCGAAGTAATTCTTTGGTGGATGTATCCACATGCGAGACGTCGAGCATAGGCGACTACCGGCTGCCGAGCCCACGGTCGATCACCGGACCTCGGAGCTACGGATTTCCCCTACGACGAGAGCGTATTTCAGTTGGACCCCTTGAGCCTGTGCGGCAGAGGGATGCCTTCCATGCCTGTGTGGGTGGTCGATGCCTTCTTCCTTGTGTAGGGAGGGGTTGCACTTTCCGTGTGTCGGAGAGCGAGGTCACTCATGCCTGTGGGGCCGAGAGACGCCTTCTTCCTTGTGTAGGGAGGGGATGCACTTTCCTTGTGTTGGAGAGCGGAGGCAGTCAGTGGGCCCGAGGCGGATTTGCATTGCATGTGCATTCATGGTTTTTTGTATTTGTTTCTGTTTATGTTAGGAGATGTTGGCATACGAGGTTCCTTTCGGGAACTCAGGCAGATTTCATGTTTCATTTTCAGGGAGCAGGCAGACGTAGGTTGGTGGTGACCGAGGGGAGTACCTCCGGGATCGGGTCCTGTCTTCTTAGTTTTTTGTAGAGGTAGTGATTACAGTAGTTATGTATTAGACATGTAATCACTCTTTTGACACTCTGTATTATGACTTCCACGTGGAGATCTTTTATATATATGTATTCAGTTGACTTTTCCAGTAACGCGCCCTTGTTGACCGTTGACGGTCGTATGTTTATGTTTTTAAATTTGAAAAATTTCTTCCGCTGTTTTGGGACGTTGCAATCGAGTTGTTCCTCTCCTGCATGTGACTAAATATAGCGTTTCGAGGGTTGCTATAAATAAAGGGAAATGTTTGTTGAACGCTTCGCGTCACGGACGCTGCAAACCCAGTCAGCAGAATGGCTGATGTGGGCAACCCAGTCAGCAGACGCGGCTGAGTTGGCTCTCTCCCCAGAAACAATTTCTTTGTTTAGTTTATTCCTCGTTTCGTACAAATTTCGCCATCCCTCGCCATCCCTCATTAATGCGTCTCAAATCACTCCATTCTTTCATCATGTTGGCGCTCCTACACTCAACATTCGTCCTCCTATTTCTTCCCTTCTCTTTATTAAATTCATTTTTTTCCGGACACACACATCATTCATTTTCTTTAGTTTCTGGACAAGCACGTAAGTTATTCCGGTCAAAGTTACTATTTATTCCGGACAGTTGGAATACTTATTCCGGACAGACGGAACACTTATTCCGGACAGACGAACTACTTACTCCTGTTTTTTTGTTGCTGTTGTTTTATTTTCCCGATGCGTCCACCATCGCATTTAATGCTTTTCAAATCAGCACGTCCTCCGTCTTCTTTCTTATTGTTTGGTGCGTCACGGAGATACAAATATGAGTGTCTAGGTTATTCCGATCCTACGAACCATTCCTTCTTCTCTCCTTCCTCCATTTTTGTTGTACTGTAATGGCACTCGTAAATGTGTCCTCACAGCCGGCTCATGCCTCCAACGTCCCTCAAGTGATGATGAATTTTCCTTCCTTCGAAGAAGCCAAAGCATTTTACGTTTCATACGCCGATTCCTGTGGTTTTGGTGTGAAGATAAGGCAATCTCATTACGGTCATGGTGTTGTAATACGGGCCACTCTTACTTGCTCAAAGGAAGGTAATGCTCCCGGAAACCAAGGTGAAGGTAGACCGAAACATAGGTTATCCGGTAGGGTCGAATGCACTGCGCGGATTAGGGTCTCCGGTAATCCATCCAGAGGCTACGTAATTAACTACGTAGATCTCGAACATAATCACGCCATGCTGTCGGAAGACCAGATGCGCTTCCTCCGACAAAAAAGATCCGTCCCGGAGTCCGCCAGAGCACGCATTTCGTGCAATGATGCTGCCGGTATATCTGCCGCCAAGACCATGCAATCTTTTGTGGTCGAAGCTGGAGGTCACGATAAATTGTCTTTCAACGAGCGGGACCTAAGGTTATTTATTCTCCACTTAACCTGGTTGAAGTTACGCATTTAGCTTTGTCATAAAAATTATGTTTCGCAGGAATGTTGTGAACGAGGTTAGAAACCTCAAAATGGGACCAGGAGATGCGCAAGCTATCCAAGATTATTTCATCAGGATGCAGAAGAATGATTCCCGCTTCTTTTACGTAATGGATATGGACGACGAAGGCAGACTACGAAATGTGTTCTGGGCCGACAGTCGTTCTCGAGCTGCTTACTCTTACTTTGGAGATGCAATATGTTTCGACACAACATACATAACAAACAAGTATGACATGCCTTTTGCCCCATTTGTGGGGGTAAATCACCACTACCAGTCCGTCCTACTCGGTTGCGCACTCCTCTCTTCCGAGACGACACAAAATTACATTTGGTTGTTCCAAACATGGTTGACGTGCATGAACGGTACGTGTTTTATTTTGTCCGGCTTTGTCCATTTTACGTTATGTGCCTGTCCGGTTACTCCCTTACGTCTGTCCGTTTTACGTCTTTTGCTCGTCCGGTTTATCCTTTACGTCTGTCCGGTTTACGTATTTTGCTCGTCCGGTTTATCCCTTACGTCTGTCCTGTTTACGTCTTTTGCTCGTCCTGTTTATCCCTTACGTCTGTCCGGTTTACGTCTTTTGCTCGTCCGTTTTATCCCTTACGTCTGTCCGGTTTACGTATTTTGCTCGTCCGGTTTATCCCTTACGTCTGTCTGGTTTACGTTTTTTGCGCGTCCGGTTTATCCCTTACGTCTGTCCGGTTTACCCTTGACGCCTGTCCGGTTTACGTCTTTTGCTCGTCCGGTTTATCCCTTACGTCTGTCCGGTTTACGTCTTTTGCTCGTCCGGTTTATCCCTTACGTCTGTCCGGTTTACGTTATTTCTGTCCGGATTAACATATGTTTTTATCTTGATCGCGTTGTGTGCAGATACAAGCCCCCCGGCGATCATAACAGACCAATGTGGCGCCATAGCTTCGGCTGTGAGGATTGTGTTCCCTGAAGCGCGGCACAGATTTTGTATATGGCACATAATGAATAAGGCCCCTGTGAAGCTGCCCAAGAAGTACCAGGAGCATACGTTGTTTGACCTCAACAACTGTGTATTCGATTCCAAGACTCCGGCAGAATTCGAGCGGAATTGGCAGGGATTTCTAGATGATTTCGAGTTGCACGACAATAATTGGCTCCGATCCATTTATGCAATTCGAGAGCACTGGGTACCTGCATTTTCGCGGGATTGTTTTTCCGCCGGAATGGCATCAACCCAGAGAAGTAAGGGTATGAACGCCTTCTTCGATAAGTACCTCACATCAAGGACGACACTTAAGCAGTTCGTTCAACAATACGAACTCGCACTACGCCACAAGTATGAGAAGGAAGCTCAGTCTGATTTCGATTGTCAGCATAAGGCTCCGCAATTGATTTCGAAATATCCATTCGAGAGGCAATTGAGCGAGTTGTATACGGTGGGTGTCTTCAAGAAGGTGCAGTTAGAAATTGGGAAGATGATGTATTGCGACATCAAGGATGAGTTCAACGAGGACGACACATTGCACTTGAACGTGACCGAACATGTATTGACACATATCCTCCCATTGTCGAAACGGTTCACAGTGCAAATTAGAGATGAGAAGTGGGTATGCGATTGCAGAATGTTTGATCACGTCGGTATCCTATGTTGTCACGTTTATGTTGTTATTGCCCGAATACGTCCAAACGCGTTGCTCCCCGAGTCTTACATCGTCCACCGATGGAGGAAGGATATCCGAAGGAGCTATGGAGTCAAGTTTCCTCTTCAAAGCGGCATAACGGGGAACGATGCGCTTCGTCGCCACGACGACATAATGGGTCGTGCGCTTTGGATCGCCGAGGCCGCTTTCGACTCAAACGACAGATATCTTCAGGCGGTAGAGGCACTTGAGTTGCTTAAGGAACGTATGCAACGACCTGATCCTGTGTTCGCTGGTACATCCGTTCTCAATCCGGATAAGACAATACGGAAAGGCAGACCGCCGAGCAAACGACGGATTTCTTTGTCTGAGAAAATAATTAAAAGTAACGTTAAGAAAATCAACAGGAAGAAGGCTCTACCCCCGTTACACCCTGCAGCACCCAAACCGGGGGATCACGATTTTGATGACTGGGACATGAATTTGCATTACGAGGGAGTTCCTCCTTGATTATTGTATTTGTCCTTGGTTGGAATTATTCCTATGTAATTTTGTTGAAAGTCATTGTATGTAATTTTGTTGAAAGTCATTGTATGTAATTTTGTTGAAAGTCATTGTATTATTGCATAAGATTCAACCCTTTCTTTGCTTGATCGTTTGTGAATTAATTTCTCATGGCGACAAATATATTAAGTAATTTTGGTTTGTTGTATGTCTGTCCGGAATACGTAATTAGGCCGTCCGGATTACATTGTTTGTCTGTCCGGATTACGTTATATATCCGTCCGGAATAAGTTTTATTTATGTCCTGATTAAGTTAACAGTATGTCCGGTTTATGTTTTATTTATGTCCGGATTAAGTGACCAGTATGTCCAGTATTTAACAGTAAGTGTATTTGTTGTCCGGAATAAGTGTATTTGTTGTCCGGTTTAAGACTAAAGTGTGTCCCGAAACGGAACAAGAAGTTTGTCCGGAATAAGTGTATTTGCTGTCCGGAATAAGTGTATTTGTTGTCCCGAATAAGCGTATTTGTTGTCCGGAATAAATGTATTTGTTGTCCGGTTTAAGAATAAAGTGTGTCCGGAATAAGTGTATTTTCTGTCCGGAATAAGTGTACTTGCTGTCCGGAATAAGTGTATTTGCTGTCCGGAATAAGTGTATTTGTTGTCCGGTTTAAGACTAAAGTGTGTCCCGAAACGGAACAAAAAGTTTGTCCGGAATAAGTGTATTTGCTGTCCGGAATAAGTGTATTTGTTGTCCGGAATAAGCGTATTTGTTGTCCGGAATAAATGTATTTGTTGTCCGGTTTAAGAATAAAGTGTGTCCGGAATAAGTGTATTTTCTGTCCGGAATAAGTGTACTTGCTGTCCGGAATAAGTGTATTTGCTGTCCGGAATAAGTGTATTTGTTGTCCGGTTTAAGACTAAAGTGTGTCTCGAAACGGAACAAAAAGTTTGTCCGGAATAAGTGTATTTGCTGTCCGGAATAAGTGTATTTGTTGTCCGGAATAAGCGTATTTGTTGTCCGGAATAAATGTATTTGTTGTCCGGTTTAAGAATAAAGTGTGTCCGGAATAAGTGTATTTGCTGTCCGGAATAAGTGTACTTGCTGTCCGGAATAAGTGTATTTGCTGTCCGGAATAAGAATAAAGTGTGTCCCGAAATGGAACAAAAAGTTTGTCCGGAATAAGTGTATTTGCTGTCCAGAATAAGTGTATTTGTTGTCCGGAATAAGTGTATTTGTTGTCCGGTTTAAGAATAAAGTGTGTCCCGAAACGGAACAAAAAGTTTGTCCGGAATAAGTGTATTTCCTGTCCGGAATAAGTGTATTTGCTGTCCGGCATAAGTGTATTTGCTGTCCGGAATATGTGTATTTGTTGTCCGGAATATGTGTATTTGTTGTTCGGAATAAGTGTATTTTCTGTCCGGAATAAGTGTATTTGTTGTTCGGAGTAAGTGTATTTATTGTCCGGTTTAAGAATAAATTTTGTCCAGAAACGGAACATTAAGTTTTTCCGGAATAAGTGTATTTGCTGTCCGGAATAAGTGTAATTGTTGTCCGGAATTAGTGTATTTGCTGTCCGGAATAGGTGTATTTGTTGTCCGGTTTAAGAGTATTGATAATTTATACATGTCCTTGTATTGATAATTTAACCCAACACCAAATGTCATTGTATTGATAAATCATTCAAATAGTCTATGTAATTTTAATATGTATACATGTATAACTTTGTAAAAAAAATTAAAACATCGAGAGTCGTTTATTGTTGATCGCACATCCCAGAGTCTTCGAGTAAGAAATTGGCCAAATCGCCTCTAAAACGGTGAAGAACCTTGCTCTGCTTCGGCTGAGTCGGATCAGCATTCTCCATCAAACGCTTGATACAGTACAAAACGTATGGCCCGCAGTCGTTACTCCCCGCTAGCTGTCGTTGGCTACCCTTCCTGTCAACTCTCAGTGGCCATTCGACCGCCAAAAACCCTCGCCAGAATCCCGCTATCTTAGACGCGGTGCATTCATGAGTTCCGACTAAACGGTTAGGATTTTCACCTCTTTTCAGCGTGCGGGAGATGCTGTTGTACTGAATGAACTCCGATCGAGGTCCGTGGGCAACGAACAGAGTCCAGTGGCCGGACAAACAGCATGGCTGTGCGATGACGACTTCCTCCACATTAAGTCCTTCTATTTTTGGGAGTAAATAATCTTTCTTTATATCTTCTCCCTGTCCCTCCACAATCATTTCCGATTCGAAGGTTGATAAGCAGACCACCTTTTTTTGCCCTCCTCTTCTGACGAGTACCTCAATTAGGCCGTCAAGAGTTTCGTTGGTGATTTCTGTGCCTCGCGAAATTATTTCCTTGAGATCACCCCTGCTGATAATGCTGAGAACCCCCCTCCAGATAATATCTTTTGCTTCTCGCTCGGGAGCCGTTGCATTCAATAAACGATGTACCTCATCATTGGTCAGCGTTCTCAAGGCGGTCTCATCCACATCTGACCTCGTGGACGAAACATGGGCGGCTAGTTCATCTTTCGCTGTTTTTCACTGGCTTCTTCGGGCCCTTTTGTTTTTGTGGTGGCTTCTTCGGCCTCCTTTATTTCTTCTTGTTTTTCTGCGGCAATCTTCTGTGCCTCATCTTGGCCAGATTTGCTTTGCGCTTCGTCTATGTGTTCTGTGCGCAAGCGTGGTTTAATAGTCCGCATTTTTTGAGGGTGCAAAAGCGGAAGCGCAACCCCAGCCTTCCTCTTTCTTTCCTCCTGTCTCCTCATAACTTCCTCCTTCCTCTTCTCTCCCTCTTCCTCCCTCCGCTTATTTCTCTCTTCCTCCTCCCTCTTTTCCCCCTCTTCCTCCTTCCTCTTCTTCCTGTCTTCCTCCTCCCTCTTCTTCCTCTCTTCCTCCCTCCGCCTTTTTCTCTCTTCCTCCTTCCTCGTCTTCCTCTCTTCCTCCTCCCTCTTATTCCTCTCATCCTCCTCCTCCCTCCTCTTTTTTCTCTCTTCCTCCTTCCTCTTCCTCCTCTCTTCCTCCTCCCTCTTATTCCTCTCATCCTCCTCCCTCCTCTTCTTCTCATCCTCCTCCTCCCTTCTCTTCCTCTCTTCCTCCTCCCTCCTCTTCCTCTCTTCCTCCTCCCTCTTATGCTTCTCATCCTCCTCCCTCTTCTTCTTCTCATCCTCCTCCCTCTTATTCCTCTCATTCTCCTCCCTCTTCTTCTTCTCTTCCTCCTCCCTCTTCTTCCTCTCTTCCTCGTTCCTCTTCTTCCTTTCTTCCTCCTCTCTCTTCTCCCTCTCTTCCTCCTCTCTCTTCTCCCTCTCCTCCGCCTCCCTCTTACTTCTCTCTTCCTCCTCCCTCTTTTCCCTCTCCTCCGCCTCCCTCTTATTTCTCTCTTCCTCCTCCCTCTCTTCCCTCTCCTCCGCCTTCCTCTTCCTCCTCTCTTCCTCCTCCCTCTTTTCCCTCTCTTCCTCCTCCCCACGGACTCTCAGCTCACGACACTCTTCTTGAGAGATCCGGAGTTCTTCCTCCAGGTTGTTAATTTTAACGGTCGCCTCCCTAAGTGCTGCTTCGGCTCGCAGCCATTTCGTCTTCACCTCACTAAGTTCCAACTCTTGTAGCAGTGGGTCACATGGAATGCTGCATTCACTGAGTTGTATCCTTGGTAGAGTGGATGTTGAAGGTGTTTCCTTCGAGGCGACTGTTGCTTCTGCAGGAGTTGAAGGTGTTTCCTTCGCTGCGGGAGTTGCTGCTGCAGGAGGAAATTGATCCTCTGACAACAGTGAATGCTCCCGTGCACTGAGTTTTGGGGTGCCCTTCAACTCAAATTGGCCCGAGTATATCCGGGACAAGTTGATGCCTCGATCTTCCCATTTTCTAAGGATTTGGCGTCTGCTAAACATTTCGGTCCAACACTTGAACCGTGGAAATGCTGACCGGGGATCCCCCAATTTGAACTTCTCGCAAAGCCACACCTGAAAACAGGAATGAGTTAAAAAACAGAAACATAACATCCCCAGGACAGTCTCATAACGTTAATCAGAAAGACCAAACACTAATTCCGGACAACACTACTCTTATTCCGGACAGACACAACTCTTATTCCGGACAGACACAACTCTTATTCCGGACAACCACAACTCTTATTCCGGACAGACACAACTCTTATTCCGGACAGACACAACTCTTATTCCGGACAGACGCAGACGTATTCCGGACATACAAGTTACTTATTCCGGACAGACACAAGACGTATTCCGGACAGACAAGACACTCATTCCGGACACATACAGGACTATTCCGGACTGGCAACACACTTATTCCGGACAGACAACACACTTATTCCGGACAGAGACAACACTCATTCCGGACAACCTCAAGACACTTATTCCGGACAGAGACAACACTATTGAGGACAGACACAAAACTTATCCCGGACAGACACAAGACTTATTCCGGACAGAGACAACACTATTCAGGACAGACACAAGACTTATCCCGGACAGACACAAGACTTATTCCGGACAGACAAGACAATCATTCCGGACACATACAGGACTATTCCGGACAGGAAACACACTTATTCCGGACATAAACCAACACTACTCCGGACTGACACAACACTCATTCCGGACAACCACAAGACACTTATTCCGGAAAAAGACAACACTATTCAGGACAGACACAAGACGTATTCCAGACAGACACAAGACGTATTCCGGACAGGCAAGACAATCATTCCGGACACATACAGGACTATTCCGAACAGGCAACACACTTATTCCGGACATAAACCAACACTACTCCGGACTGACACAACACTCATTCCGGACCAAGATGCTTACTTGTAATACGGCAACGCAACCAGACACGTAGCCCTGCTTCATAGAGAAGTTCGCTGACGATCTCCTCCTCGAGAGGTCCCGTTGGGCTTCCTCCAGGCCTTCAACCAAAAAAGTGTGAACCGCATTTGCCCACGCATATCTCTTGAGGCGCTTGAGGTTCTTAAGGTGTTTCGTGTACCACGCTTTAGTTCGCAGTGATCCATCGAAGAACAAAAAATGATTGAAAATCATAGAAATAAGGAGTCGGACGTGCTCCTCCTCCTCGCCCATCTTGCTCGTGGCGGTAAGATGACCCAGTAGCTGGGTGTTGTCGAGGTTAACCCCGTCACGTTTCTCTACGTACATGGCATCCATATCCACTCTCTGCCCATGTACTCTTAGTCCAAGTAGAAGGGCGACGTCTTCTACCGTAAATGGGACCACCCCAGTGGCTATTCTCAGACCGACTTCATTGGCGTCGAAGTGTTCGACGAACCAACCCAGTATCTCGTTGTCAGTTGTCACGTGAGGAAAGCTGAGGAAGTGACCGAAAGGCGTCCGTTGGAAGACATTTTTCTCCTCCTCCTTCATCCGGTCGAACTGCTTGTGAAGGGCCGCGAAACCGCACTTGGTTTCGCGGAAGTAGTACGTGCTTCCCTTAAACCACACAAAAAAATTGTTAGAGGCCAATAATGAACCTTAAAATGAACCAGAAAGAACATGGTTGACAAAACACCTGCGCGGCTACAATTTCAGGAGCAATGGAGGTTTCAGGTAGAGAAAGATCCATTTTCGCCTTGTCTTGGTTTTCGTTACTGGAATGGAAAGGTTTTGGAGGAATGAAGGTTTTGGATGAGCGTATGGAAAGGAACTCCGGGTGAAATGGGGAAAGTTACTCGAATGCTGTACCGCCGCTACTGATGTACGTGAAGTCGAACCGTCTAATCGTTATTTAGGGAAATGAACCGTCGCACGGAAATGAACCGTCGCACCCAACAAATCGTGATTTAGGGAAATGAACCGTCGCACCCAACAATTCGTAATTTTCATTTCCCCGCGTAAAAGTTTTGGTTGACTGGACGCTGAACTGGCAGCTGACGTGTTATTCCACGTAGGACGCGTCACGGACGCTCGCGTCCGTATATAACTATTCATAAATATATATAGTCCCATGACCACGAGCAACTTGTCCTTAGCTCAAGATCTATATGTCTTGTCCTTACAGTTTCTTCCTCGAGGAAAATGACGGAGAAGTAGTTTATATGTTATTTATGGGCAACCCTGAGGAAGAATAAACTTGGAGAGTGATGAATCAACATTAATATTGATTAGGGGCTTTTGTCTAACTTAAATGGACATTAAGCATTAATTTTTGGATCAATATTTTCATATAACATCTATTGGTAGGTGTACAACGAGGAGATCATACTTTTGGATCGGAGTACATAATTTTTTTGGTTTCGAAAATTGATGCCGGTAAGTTGTGACCACTTCGTAGTACTCCTTATAAGATAATTAGATTATATCATTAAGTTGTAAGTTAATTACATTAGAATATAATCAAATTGTTCCAATTTTACCAAAAGTTCTTTAAATTTTTGAAACTTGGCTGTTCGGGAATCTACCGACAATATTCTCACTGGATATGTATCAGAATTATTAACTTACTAATTGTTTTTGAAGTACATCAGAATTCAATTCAAACTTCACCAAACTATGTAATTTGAATATAAGAAATTTGGTTCATGAAAATGTAATCTATTTACGTAGAATTGAGCTAATCCAACCGTCAAAATCCATTTGCACGTAGCCACTTGTTTTTTTTATTTATATTTTAAACTTTACGAATGAACCTTTTGTCAGAAATGAAAGGCTGATATTCCTAAACGTAAGTAAGAAATAAGAGAAACTCGCTTTTGAGAAATTCTACGAGGGAGCTTCAAGGTGTGATACATTTTTTTTTTGGATTTTGGAATCGCCTAGAAATTGAGTTTCGAAAACATCCATCAAACTCAACTTCGATTCGCCAACCAACCCTATGACCATCACATAAGCTTCATCTGCAAGAATTTAACCAATAATAACAGTCTTGGGTGAAAATCCTTCGTTCTTGCAACTCATTAATTGGTGATGTAAGAATAGGTTGGTTTGTTGCACTTACTTAAATAGCACCGCCATAACTTGCGTGGTCCCATTTCATATATATATAAAAAAAGACTAGAAACTTGGATGTTGAAATAATTTAATTGAGTGAGACAGCTAAAAGCATGTGCATTTAGTTACATTCTGTTCATGTGCATTTAGTAATTGAAGGCTAACAACTTGTCCTAAATTTATGATGTTATATCCTTGAATTTTAGAGCTTTGGTTATAATTTGGAATATGTATTTTCTTTTAACCATAAATGATAAACCCAACTCTCGGAGAAATAAAAAAGAAAAAGCTGTATTTCAAAGATTGGGCTTATGGTTTCAAATAGAGTTACCCATCCAAATTAGATCCATGAAATATTCAAAAAAATTCCTATGTAAGAACATGTGAGGGAATTTTGAGATATGAAATCATCTTACAAGATGGCATATCTTAGTCTATCGTTTTCATATGTTAAGAAAGAAAATGCTAATGAAAATTTGCACTTTTCGGATCACCCTTTCCATTCGAAACGATATTTATAATAGTCTTATCGATCTCATGAGAAAATATTAGAGAAATTCTGCCTTCTCGTTAATGTGGTCACTAGGTCAATTTGGGAATTCCATAGGTTATTACCCTTCCTACCCTTGGGGATGTATGTCAACATTGGGAAGTGAAGTTTTCAGAAAATAGCGAAGGCAATTCGATTTTTTTACGTCACGTAATGGTATAATTTTGGTAGATTTTCAAGTGAAAGGTTTTTTTTGGAAACATTTGAAAATATATAAAGTGAAATTGTAATGTCAGAGCGGCAAGGTGAGAAATTCCTATAAATTGAAAGAGCAAAGTGTAATTTCTTTCAAAAGAGCATCATTCCTGTGATTGGTAATCTCGTGGATGTCTAGAATTTCGACTTCTCTTTATTTTTAAGTGAAAGTTCTCGAAATCATCTTAAATAAGGAAACTTAATGTTAGATTTTTAAAGTTTTATAAGCTACAAATCACCAAGAATTCATTCTGGACGTCTAGTTCATTATTTCCTTGAAATTTTCCTGGGTACCGACCATACACTTAGTGGTAGTCGATTTCAATCAATTTGTCCAATCACAAGTGTTCCCTTTCAAATTTTTACATGCTCAAGATTTTTTTTAACGATGACATTATAGTATAATAATAGAAAACATCGAGTAAAGTACATGTCCATTCGTGTTTACTCGTGTAAAGATTCACCACACATGACTAGGACTCTAAATGGGTCGGGTCGGAACGGGTTTCGAACCCGTTGCTACCCGACATGTCTAAGGTAGGCGAGTTGGTCGGTCGGGTCGGGTGAATTTTTTTTAAACCGCTACCTGACCCGCCTAAGATCGGGTAAACGGGTTACACGGGTGGGGCGGGTCGGGTAAACGGGTTATGCGGGGCAGGTAGATGGATAAATGAATTTTTTATATGTTTTTTTCTTTTTCTGCATAAGACCATAAATTAAAAACATGACACATTAGCACCTTAAAAACATGACCATGTGATTAACACCATAAAATTATAAATAACTTCAACTTTATAACACTATTAGTAAATTAGAGATTATAGATATGTATAAGGATATAAGTGTATGTATGTATGTATATATATATATATAATATTTATTATTTAATTTATTAAATTCTTAGGCGGGTAATCGGGTAAACGGGGCAGATAGAAAATACAACTGCCACCCGCCCCGATTATTAGTCGGGTAGGCGGGTGTCAGGTTGGATTTTTTACACCGCCACCCGACTTAGGCGAGTCGGATCGACGGGTCGGGGTGGGTTTTACCCGTCTAATTTACAACCCTACACATGACAACACATGCATCTTCCTCCATAGGATATCTCACGGAGGAGGAATATTTGTGCCCTATCATTTTCAAGCATGGAAGTTTCATAATTTGAAATTGCTATACCAACGATTTTCAGATTATTTAAGAAATTAGAATTATTAGTGTTGTAACATCCCCGAACAACGGAAAAATTTAAACTTTTATAATCAAATGGACATACTGATTAAAACCATCAAGAATCGGGTCATTACTAAAAAAACCCAAATAACACTGGTGCACCATATTACATAAGATTTTGTCAAAAGTATGATTACATAAGGAACAGAAAGATACAAAGATAAGGAGGCATGTAATCATAATGACCTAAAGTAGACTCGAGGATCAGGTCCCAAAGTGCAATCTCCATCTGTCACCACCCGTCGGAACCTACCACGGTCCTGAAAATAAACATAACAACAATGTCTGCGTTTCCGTAAGGAAACCTCGTATGACAATCTCACCTATATACTCTATCATACTAGTATGACATGACATGATACAAAGCAATTAAACAACATTCCCAACAAGGTAAAATTGGACATCCGTCCCGCAATCGTTCCCGCTGCCACACAGGCCGCACGATCTATAATCACCACCGCTACCACACAGCCCACATGGTCCACAACACAGAGACCTACCGTAGGCACATACGGTCTAGCAGACAGCACGCAACACATCCCCACACGTGACTACACCAGCCAAAGGGATCAGTGAGGAGGCGTTCACACTTTCGTGCAGGTAGAATCAGATATGAAAACATCATGGTCCACCACCACACCGATGGAACTGTCGCTCAGGTCAGTCCATCACCGATGCTACACAGACCGTACGGTATCTCACTCGATAGGTGCCCAATTGAGCTACCTGCCGGAAATCATCATCGGCAGTTCATCGTTGCTACCACACAGGCCACGCGCAATCCTCCCTTCCGCTATACAGGTCGCACAAGGGCTCTCCCATCGCCCTACAGGCCACACGAGCTCGTGCAATCACTGCCTATCAAGGTCATTCGAACATATCCACCACACAGATGGTCAGACAATTGACAGATCTGAACCGAAGTTAGCGGGGTCATCGAGCTCCATGTGCAGACACCAACTCCGTCGCTATCAAAGCAGGGTAGCGCAATTGCTTCAGCTAACGACAGTTGCATGTCTGCTGAAAGCAATGAGATCTGCAATCCCTCAGGCTGCTACTCTAATGTGAGAGTCAAGGCATAAACTACGCCACCCTCTATAATACAGAGGCGACACGTCCCAAATATCCACACTCTTCCACACGGTGGTCCCTAGGCAGGCACGAGCAATGTACCCACCATCACCTCCTGGCTCACGCTCTATGCGAGGACACGGGTTTCCGTGGATAGAGTTGACACTTCACTAGGACCAGGATTAAGTTCTGGGCTCAAACGGTCGACCGAAAAAGGTATACCGATCGACCGCTTCCCCAAGGGAATCGGTCGACCGAACGCCTACAACGGTCGAACTCTGTGCTCAAAACTTGATTCCCAAAGGTCGAACAAAAGTCTAAAACCGGTCGACCGAACGTTGTCAAAATCCAAAGTCTGGTCAAAATCATACAAGTCTATTCGGTCGACCGACTCAGGGATCCCGGTCGACCAAAAACTACCAGGGGCATCCTAGCATTCTAGGTCATCTACCGACCGAACAAGATACAACAATCGGTAGAACAACATACTAAACAATTAAGTTCACTTAAGTTCCAGTCGGACTAAAGGTGAGGAACGGTCGACCGTTTGGATGGTCCACGTCCGGTCCAAGTGAAACACGAAGCAACGGTCAAACAATTAGGGGTCACGGTAGACCGAAAACTCCCAGACAATCATCCAACCCACCAGCACATGCACAACTGGTCGACCGCCACAAGTCGTCGTTCGACCGGTGTTGGTTAAAGTCGAGCAAAACACTAAACTGGTCGACCGTCCGAAAGCACCGGTCGACCGTTGGTCGACAACAACCTTGCGCCAGCCAAGGAGTTTACGTCGTTTCTCGTCGTCGGCGAGGTCTCCAACCTCACGCAACCAACCACAACTCTACCCCAATGTGGGTGAGCAACAAAACATCTAATGCAAGAACTTGGCATACATTCTTCGCGAAGAATGACGACAAACACCGGAGCTCACACGACGACACCTCGAGACCTCGACCTCACGCACGTCTTCCACGCACCGCCCACACCCATCACGCCTTTGCCTCACGTGCGCCTTCACCACCAATGCTCGGAGCCAGAGGGAGAGGAAGAGATGGATGGGAGGAGAGGGGTTTGAAGAAGAAGAAGAAGAAGAAGAAAGGAAATAGAAGAAGGAAACATTGGTTTCCTCTTAAAACCAACACCTCCCTCACCCATCCAATCACACCACTCCATCATTCCCCTACACCCCTAGCCCATCCCTCTTCACATCACCACCCCTACCTCCACTATTCGTCCCCCCAACTCCCATGAAAACCTCTCCAATTAGCACCCTAAACACCCATTAGTCCAAGCAAGGTTAGGGTCTTTACAATCCATCCCCCTTAAAAGGATTTCGTCCTCGAAATCACGACAAGCCGTGTTGAACGTTTTAATTTAAACCGCAAGTGCACGACCGCGTTGAAGCGGTGGCAAATACGGGTCGTCCTCAGGGAGGTGAGCAGCCTCTCGTTTGCACGAAATCAAGTGGCAAAAATAGGGAAGAGAAATGATTATCCTACTCTACGCTACGCTACACTACGAAGTACGAAATGCGAAAGAAAGCAATAAACGATTAACTAAAACTAAACTAAGAACGAAATAAGAGTGCTGGAATTCAGAAATGGAAAACCCCTAAGGGGTGGAGTGAGTGCACACATGCAAAGAGGTGGGTGTTGAACACATTCTTTAAGCACAAATAGAGGTGGTGTTATCATGCATAGGAAGTGTCTAAATGTTATGGCAAAACCTATCAATTCATTCACCATCATAGTTGATTAACATTTACATATACAAGTTGTTTATTTCAGAACCTAAACAAGCATGAGAGGTGTCTAATCATTTTGGCAAAACTCATCAAGTTATAAATTCTATCCTAAGCAAGTAAGCATACATTCATGTTTTATCAACACATTGTAAATAAAGCATTCATTCCATTCTTTAATGCATGTATGAACATCTACTCCACCCCAAAGGGGATGAAACTACTTACAACACATTACACTAATTATTAAACTAAGCAAAGAAAGCATATTAACTAAGCTACTAAAACTAATGAAATAAAATTAAACAAAGTAAAACAAGAAACATAAAACAACACAACATAATAAAGAAACTTTTATTAAAGTGACTCACATTTCAAGTTCCATCCTCCTACTTTAGTGTGTGCTTCAAGGCCTCACTTCTAGTAGGAAGAATAGTCACTTAAAATATGGAGTGATTACATTAGAAGGTGAAGAGTTCTATTTATAGCCATAGAAAAAAACACTCCGGGACAATTCCCCGATGTAGGACTAAACCAATAACAAAAATAGCCTAAACAAACACTAATACATGTCCAGGAAAAATCTTAGCGGATCCGGGAAGGTCCAGACCGCCAATTGGCGGTCTATAAGATCCGGATCCATCTGGAATTTGTGCTGGGTTTTGCTTAGTGTATTTGGTGGTCTTGGATGCATCTACTTCGTTTATTGGAGCTCCGACCCGAATAGAATTGCCAAAATACTCCTCATGATGGTGTGAAGTTTTCTGTTTTGCTCTTAGGTCATTCTGTCTTGCGTTCAGGTCATTCTCCCTTGCATCTTGGTCCCCAGATCTCACAATTCAGTCTTTTTCCCAGCTTTTGGGTCATTTTATGCTTCATCTCTTCCAACCTATTTATTCCTAAAAACTAAACATAAAACTTGTTACATAACATTGTTTAGGTGAAAGATAATGGATATAAGATACAAATATAAACATGAAATGATGTCAATCAAGCCACTCACTGAAGCTCTGAGTCCTCCCTCCGAACTTCCACCGTGAAGATGGAAAACACAACACACAAACTACCCAAATTATCAACAAGGCCAAAAACAGACAATGCACCTCCCGTTCCCGTTCCGGTGATACTTAAATAGCTATCATCTTGTGTGTCTACTGCACCAATGTCATAAATAGCATAAATAAATCCCAACCATGTTGTTGCATTTGGAGATCATATAAGATCTATTTTTGAAGTGTTGTTTCACTATTTTAGACGCGGTTACGAACTTACCGGTGTTAATTCTGAAAAATTTATACATAGTTTTCAGGTTGACATACATATCTAATTTTATTGTTTCTCCTTAATATTTCAAAAAAAGCGATGCGCGTTCATGCATGCATATGCAGCATATCCGTAATGATTAAGATTAACCGACAATATACCCTTATTAGAAAACCTTGAAATAGTAATCCTACACATCTATCAGAAAGATTTATAAGTTTTTAACTTGTCTATTTTTCTCCTAAACTTTGATTGGTTGGTTGTCAATTTAATTGTGAAAACAAAGATCGTCAATCGTGTCTTGTTGTGTACTAATTATGTTGTATATGGTCGTATATATAAGCTATATATTTGATTGACATCATTTCATGCTTATATTGTATTTTATATTCATTATCTTTCACCTAAACAATGCTATGTGACGAGTTTTATGTTTGAATTTCAGAAATAATAGGTTTGAAGAGATGAAACATAAAATGACCCAAAAGCAGGGAAAAATGACTGAATTGTGAGACCTGAGGACTAAGATGCAAGGGAGAAGGATCTGAACGTAAGACCAAAGAACCAAAGAGCAAAACATAAAACTCCACACCATCATGGGGAGTATTTTGACAATTCTATTCGGGTCGGAGCTCCAACAAACAAAGTATATGCATCAAAGACCGACAAAGAAACCCAGAAAAACCCACAACAAATTCCAGCCAGATCGAAATCTTATGGACCGCTAATTGGCGGTCTGGATCTCTCTGGATCCACTCAAACTTCGGGGGCATATGTATTAGAGGGTGTTTATTCTATTTCTGGTATTTGTTTAGTCCCACATCGGGGGATTGTCCCGGATTGCCTTTTTCTATGACTATAAATAGAACTCTTCACATTCCATTGTAATCACTTCACATTTTGAGTGACTATTCTTCCTACTAGAAATGAGGCCTTGAAGCACACACTAAAGTAGGAGGATGCTATTTGAATTGTGAGTCATTTTAATAAAAGTTTCTTTATTATGTTGTTTGTTTCATGTTGCTTGTTTTACTTTGTTTAATTTCATTTCATTAGTTTTAATAGCTTAGTTAATATGCTTTCCTTGCTTAGTTTAATAATTAGTCTAATGTATATATAAGCTATATATTGCAATCCATATCTGACACATTAAATAATCATGTTGTTGGACTCGAACCATATTCAACCCATTATTATCGTGTAAACATGACCCAACCCATTTATACTCGATTAATTAACATGTCATGTCGTGTAGATGTTAGGTCCCGTTCAACACGAATCTTGTCTACATGTGTAGAATAAGAAACAATATACGTTTAATATTATTTATTACATGATTTGCTTCTAAGTATGTTAATATAAATAACCAACAGTAAAACCTATTTATGTATATTATTACTTGTATTAATCATGTATTATTTGAAATCATGTACCTAAGTATACGATTACTTATCATGTTTTATCTGTCCCAATCGTGTAAATCATTTTTGTAACTAAAAATTATATCTGACCCATTTAATAATCGTATTTTCATATCCATCACATTTATTAATCAAGTTCAATTTATCACTCAATATTCGCTAATTTTGTGTCGTGTTTCGTGTGTTTCGTGTAAATCCTATAAACCCCCTCGTTCAATATCTTGTTGATGGGAGACTAGTATATACTTTGTTGTAATCTAGTGATCCACATTTTTCCACGTCCATCCAATCAAACCTACATCCTTTCCATACACCAATACATCACAATCAACGTTTTATGTCTCCATGTGCAAATATTTCCATTCCAAGCTTGCTCTTACGAGATCACACTTTCTTTACTAGAAATGGATGATCACCAACAACATAGATCAAGTGAATCGAGGAGTTCATCTAGATATTCCATGAATTCACCAAGCTTACAAGATGGCATATCAATAATAGTCTATCATTTTCTGATTTTCATATGTTAAGAAACCAAATGTTAATGAAATATTGCACTTTCGGATCACCCCTTCCATCGAAACGATGTTACAATAGTCTTATCAATGTCATGAGAAAATATTAGAGAGAAACTCTGCCTTCTCGTTAATGTGGTCAGTAGGTCAATTTGGGAACTCCGTAGGTTATTACCTTTCCTACCCTTGGGGATGCATGGCAAATTGCCAACACTGGGAAGTGAAGTTTTCAAAAAATAGCAAAGGTAATTCGATCTTTTTTACGTCACCTTCAATTCGTATAAATTGAAGGTGTAAAGTGTAATTTCTTTCAAAAGAGCATCTCTTGTGTTGCACCATTTATTGGCTTCTGTGCTTAAGTGTGATTAGTATTCTAGTTGGAGTGGTCTCATTTTAAAGTGGAAATTCTCGAAGTCATCTTAAGTAAGGAAACTTGAGAGTCACGTTTTTTAAATTTTGTATGCTACCCATCACAAAGAATTCATTCCGGACGTCTAGTTCATCATTTTCTTGAAAATTTACCGGATACCCTTACTTAGAAGTCGATTTCAATCAATTTGTCCAATCACACATGTCCAATTTACAAGCTCAATAATTTTTTAATGATGTGATAGTATAATAATAGAATTATCGAGTAAAGTACATGTCCATTCATGTTTACTCTATGTAAAAATTCACCACATGACAAACATGAATCTTCCTACACAGGATCTCATGGAGGAGGAATATTTATGCCCTATCATTTTTGAGGATGGAAGTTTCATAATTTGAAATTGTTATACGAACTATTTTCAGATTATTTAGGAAGTTAGAATTATTAGTGTGGTGATACTTAAATAGCTATCATTTGTGTGTCTACTGCAGCAATGTTCTATTGGCCAGCAGATATGATGAGCTATCCATAGGTTATGGTTAAA
The DNA here is from genome assembly GCA_963682175.1 of Triglochin maritima. NCBI lineage: Eukaryota > Viridiplantae > Streptophyta > Magnoliopsida > Alismatales > Juncaginaceae > Triglochin > Triglochin maritima. Next base: position 37,189,192 of record OY821781.1, read on the forward strand.
ATTTTGAATTGTAATAGACTTTATGTAATCTTTTTTAGTAATGATAATATAGTAGTGGTAGTGTTTATCCCAAAAAAAAAATTAATTGGGGAAGGGCACCTACATCTACATGTCATAAATAGCCTAAATAAATCCCAACCATATTGTTGCATTTAGAGATCATATAAGATCTATTTTTAAAGTGTTGTTTCACTATTTTAGAGACGGTTACCAACTGACCATGTCGTGTCAATTATGGAAAATTTATACTTTTCAGGTAATTTTATTGTTTCTCCGTAATATTTAAAAAAAACCCCTCCTTCTTCATGCATGCATACCCGTAATGATTAAGAGTAATCAACAATAATATCCTTATTAGAAAACTTTGAAATAGTAATAAGAAAGATTTATAAGTTTTTATCTCGTCTCGTCTCTTTCTCCTTATCTAGTTGTGAAAACTAGACTGACAATCGTGTCATGTCGTGTTGTTGGACTCGAACAATATCTAACATATTTATTATCATGTAAACACGACCCGACCTATTTATACATGATTAATTAACATGTCATGTCGTGTAGATATTAGGACACATTCAACATGAATATTGTCTACATGTATAGAACAAGAAACAATATACGTTTAATATTGTTTATTACATGATTTGCTTCTAAGTATGTTATTATAAATTACCAAAACTAAAAATTATTTATATATATTATTACTTGTATTAAACATGTACTATTCATAAGCATGTAACCAACTGCACGATTACTTATCATGTTTTATCTGTCTCAATCAATGTTCACGGACCGCCTAGGCGACCGGGGGCGTCCGGTCGCCTGGGCGGTTGTGCGACCGCCCAAGTCTGGGCGGTCTTTTTTTAAATTCAATTAAATTTTATAAAATAGATAAAAATCAGGAAAAATCGGGAAAAATAGGAAAAAATGCACAAATCTTATCTAAAAATACCATACATGTTTAGGCTTCGAAAAGACACATAGTTCCTCGACCAAGGCCTCACTAGGCACCCCCTCTTCCCACCTAAACACTTAGGTATACAATTTATTGCTTAGTAGTACGATTACAAAGGTAACTCAGAGTTCATACAATAGGAGATAAGAGAGAAATTAGAATTACAAGCTAACTAACTAATTCCATTGGACACATTGATCTAATGTCGAACTGGGAACCATATCATATCCTCCACCACCATCAGAGTCGTCGGAGTGGTTCTCGTTCGGATTGTCGATGTAGACATCATCTTCTTCAGTTTCTTCATCGTCGGATTGGACGTATTGCTCGTCGGTGTCCATCGGTGGTTGAGAACTCGATGCACCTGGATCTCTAGAACTAATGTGAACGATGACATCATCCATGCCACCACCTAATAATGGCGCGTCAGATGCTGTGGAACACCGCGCGTCAGATGCAGTGGACATGGATCGAGCAAAGCGTCTCCGTGAAGAAGAATGTCCTAAAGTTGCTTCCTCGGCATCGGCCCATGTAAGCTCGTCTCCAGCGAAGACCGGATCTTCAGTTTCTACCAACCATGGATGCTCGTCGAAGAAATCGTAGTCCACACTAATGGGGTCATAAAATCTGAGCTTCTTCATCCTTTGCTGAAACATTTGTCTTAACTTTTGGTTGTAGTTCACATACACCAAGTCATTCATCAATAGGAAAATTGGGAGTAGTGACAAACTTGTAAATTTTGAAGAAAAACAAAACAAAAAAGGAAAGAGTCCAACTCCAACGGCTCTCGCCTAGGCGATCTCTTATTTCGTCGAGCTTTGCTAGGCGAAAGGCGGTGGTCGCCCAGGCGACCACCGTGACGGGCAGTCGCCTACGGAAATATTGGTCTCAATCGTGTAAATTATTTTTGTACATAAAATTTATATCTAATCCGTTTAATAATCGTATTTTCATATCCATCGTATTTATTAATCAAGTTTAACTTCTCGATCAAGATCTACTAACTTTTTTCCCTGTAAAATTGAGGAGGTTACTGAAAACCTATAAACCCCCTCCTTCCGTATCTTGTTGATGGGACTCATATCTACTTTGTTGTAATCCAGTGATCCACATCTTTCCACATCCATCCAATCAAACCTACACCATTTCCATACACCAATACATGACAATCAACATTTTATATCTCCATATGCAAATATTTCCATTCCAAGCTTGCTCTTACGAGATCACAGTTTCTTTACTAGAAATGGATGATCACCAACAACCTAGATCAAGTGAATCGAGGAGTTCATCTAGCTAATCCATGAATTCCCCAACTTCTTCCTCTCTCACCATTTCCAATCCTCCAAATCAATACAACTTCATAGAGAAGCCCTCAATCGCTACGCCGACATCGACAAAATCACAAGAAGTCACTAAAAGCCGCGTCTACCATGGTGTTCGGATGCGCAACTGGGGCAAATGGGTGTCTGAAATCCGCGAGCCTCGCAAGAAGTCCCGCATTTGGCTTGGGACTTACATGACTCCTGAAATGGCGGCTAGAGCTCATGATGTCGCAGCATTATGCATAAAGGGTAACTCAGCAATCCTTAACTTCCCTGAATTGGTTGACTTCCTCCCTAGACCTTTATCTAACTCCCCTAGGGACGTACAAGCGGCGGCGGCCAAAGCGGCTGCTATGGATCCCACAATTGCTATGGCGGCGGCCCCACCGACATTGCCGGACGAGTTGGGTGAGATTGTTAAGTTGCCTGAATTGGGCTCTAGCTTCTCCCATTCATTGGAATTGCTTGAGGACTTTGTCTTCTATGATCATCCAATTCAAGATGAGTATTATGGCTTCTTATCCGAGACGCTAGATTTTGAATTTCCTTCGATTTTCAATGCCGGATCATAATAGAGGAAATAAATGATTGTCAAAGATAAGAGCTATATATCTTCTTTGATCACTTTGTGTTTAGCTTTGCCAAAGGTACAAAGCCTCTTTTGATTGGTCTAAATACTCTTGTATCATCCAAATGGTCTTGTATTTGATATAGTGTTTAATTGTATGGCATATATGTAGAACATATTTAGCTTCTAATAAAAGGTATTTTTATAATTACTTAAAACTTCAAAGATAATTTGCTAAGATGTTCTTTTTTATTTGTTTTCTATTTTGACCGCATCATCTTTTTCCTGCTCCTTGCTGGTGAGTGGTGACTTCTATTAGCTGTATCTAATTTGCTTTTTATTAGTAGTCAAGTTAGTAAGTCTAGTGTAAAGTTCACTATTTCAAGAGATGTTGACAATGCAATGAACTTGATATAACACAGAAGAAGAGAAAATGCATGTCTATATTAATGTAACTTTGATACTACTGATACATGGAAGCGTCTTCTTTTCTGGAAGAAAATCAACATGTCTACTTAGAGAAACAAAATAAATGAAGTTATCTAATTAAGGGAAATTCTTGAAAAAATAGATACATGATTTGTGGTTCAAAATTCTGTAAAAGTAAACTTATTGAAATAGAAAGAAGTTACAGTGTCACCCAAGCCTTAATTCTGAAATCAATTAGACATTAGACTTCAAGAATTTGGACTCTAGGAGCTTGGATCCTTTCCAATAGGTAGAGAATTGAAGAAGTCCAATTCACTAAAATCTAACCATCAATTCTTTAATGAATGGTGGATTGTGTGGTTTGCTCAAAAAGTCTTATTTATTACAATTTGAAATGTAATTGTGCAATTACTTAAATTTAGTTATGTTAAAAATCCGTCTTATTAATGCTCATGTCTATGCTTTAAAATTGAATGTGGTGTAGAACTTTGGAAACTATGATGCATAAACTATACGAAGAAAAATATGTCTACGGTGTTGTTAAGAATTCAACACCAACCCAAATCTAAGCCCAAGAGACATATATTATCTTATAAGGTAATTAGTAGACGCGATCCAAAATGCCAAATTTTAGAGTTTTCTTACTCCAGAATTCTCTTTGTTCTCCATTACTTGGAGAACTCTAGAACGCTCAAAGACTAAAAAATTTCAACATCTCTACAACCTTCCATCGGCTCCTATAAATAGGGATGTTCATCACCATCTCATGTATCTCAAGTAATAGATAGTCTTCATCACTACACATTGGCGGACCAAGTCGTGGGCACGCGTAGGCAAGTGTCCACGCTTCGATTTTTAAGTTAATATTGTTATGGATCCCTATCTTGAAATGTCATGCACACCCTTATTTTTCGCAAGACGGTGTCCACCGTTCGATTCTTAGGTCATCTTTAACGACACTCTGCTTTCTCTTTATTTATACCATTAACTGTGTCTGAAACCCCAAACACCCTATATTTTCTCTTTTCCACGTCATTTGGAGATTAATCCTGAGTAAAATAAATAAATAAAATTTAAAAAATTATAAATAATAAAAATAAATAAAAAACATATTTTCATAAGAAAAAAAATTGAAAAAAAGATTTCAAATAACTTTAAATAAATATATTACCACTATTAACTATTAACAAAATAAATAAAAATGGGGGGACGTGCCATCCACCCGCACGGGCGACACGCCCTCCTATGGAAGCAAATGGATATTTTTGAATTTGATATAACTTGTATCAAAATTTGAATCCGAATTCCAAATAAACATACCAAATATGAATTCAAATTCAAATTTTTATAGCTTACTAATTTCATATCGGAATTTGGGAAATTTTCAAAATCGGATTCGATTTCGGATAATGTTCAAAGTCCTATGACATATTTTTATATATCTTTTGTTATATAATCTAAAATATTTTTGAAAATTGTTTTAAAAGAATTATATTATAATTTACTTTTACATTTCTATTATGTTTATATTTACGTCAGAAATAACTTTTTTTATTAACTCACAATACAAATATTAATAATCACATATATTGGATGTCAAAATTAGTTTTTTCGGATATTCGGATTTGGTTTGATGTATATTCGTATTTGAATTTGAAAACGATATAAAAAAATTAATTTCAGTTCCAAATTGTATTTGGTGAAGACTTTTTTACCAAATATCAACAAAATTGTAATTTTCGAATCGGATACTCGGATAATTGGTTAGCATTTGCATTGCTAGCCCCTCCCGCTAGGGGGGTTTCTCCCGGACGCCCAATAAAAGAGTCACGTTAAGGGTGATCTTAGAGACCGTTTACAGTTATAAGGTGCCCACCCTTCAATTTTGTCCTGAGTCCGCTCCTGTCACTACAAAAAGTGAGTCTTATGGTTGCGTTAGCTAGGGAGTGTGTATTGTAATAAAGAAATTCTTGTATAATAGTGAGTATAGTAGTATAAAAATTAGTTGTGAGTATGTCTCAGAAGTTAAATAGTGTGTAAGTTGTAATATTCTAACATTAATTGTTATAAACACAAACTTACATTTCATATATCTTTGCTACTCAAGAGATGTATCGTAACAAACATACTTGAGTAAATTTATGAATTATTAATGATACTGATATATTATTTATCATTTTATCCTTCTAGCTAGTTACTACAAAAACAAAAGCTTAACAATATGCCACCAAAAGTTCACATGAATAGTGCAAACCATCACGCTTAACTTTACAAAGAAATATTGAAACTTTGAAAGGCAAATGATACATCAAAGAGGGTCGTAGAATAATTAGAAATGTTTAATATGAAAATTATTGTACAATTTAGTTTAGTTAGGCACTAGACAAAACTTCAGATTTAAATTATTCATAAACGAACTGAGCTCATGTCCATACATTAACTAGTACTTCGTAGTAAACTTTTATGAACAGACTCTAATATTTTTATTTTTTTAAGAATTAATAAATCAAAATATAATTTTTATATAAATCCAATCATATCATGCGTTCAAAAAATAATATCCAATCACTAAATATTTCGACTCATTCGGAAAATCAACATATTATTAAATATATAAAATTTTGGTTTTCAAATAAGATATGTTCTAAATAAGCAAATAAAAGTATAAAAAGGTGATGTTATAATCAAATTCAAGAGAATGTAATCATGGGGTCATAAAAGGGACCAATGGTTATCGCAATGGTAATGGCGATGGAGACCTTAAGGGCACCCATTAAACGGTTTGTGTTTTTTTTTAAGTTTCAATTTTTTTAATTTGTTTTAGTATGCATTTATGTTTAAAGTGAGACGGTAGTGGGTGACCTAAGATAGCAAGGGGATGAGGTGGAATTGTATTCAAAGTGAGACAGTAAGGAACATTATTATTCTCGATGATCTCAAGTTAAATAACATTGTTATGAACATCCTCAAAAGATAAGATTGTTAATCCTTTGTGGAAATCTAGACTTAGGGCACGTAAATTACAACAAGATAAACACCACTATTAAAGAGTCGACGTTAAAGGGTTTGCCTAAGCTTGAGATCATCGAGAATGTGGTTTAGTCAAAATGTGGCCTTAACCTAAATCTCAGTAGAACCTAAAATCATTCACAACTAAATCTCAATGTACAGAAATTTATTGTGATTCGATCACGATTTAACCAAATGCACGAGTGGAGATATCAACTGAAGCTTCATTAAATATGCATAGGTACAAATATGGAAGCAGAATAGTTGTATATTAATTAAGTAATTAAACACCAACAAGTAGAAACTTGATGAAGAATACAATCAAGCAGCAAAAGGAAGACACTCTAGAGTTTTCATCTTTCTCAAATATCTAGTGAAAACATGTTTGCTATAATATAATCATTCTCTAATCCTAGTAGGTTGAAGAGATATTTATACGAAGCCTTTGAATTCTAAACATAGGGTTAAAACATCCCAAATTAAAATTCTATGGGTAATTGTTGGAAAACATGACCCGATTGGGTTCAAGGTTGCATCATACTTGACACCATGGAACCGGACTCGAGTCAATTTGAAGTGTGAGCTGAATCATGACGAATTTATTCTTGTTATGAGCGGCTAGCATTTTGTTTATAAGCCCAAGCAATATGTATTTTTACTCGATTCTTCCACCGCTAATATAATTAGCGTTTATTGTAATTATTCTTTGTCCATCTTCTTCCTCCGTTCCGTGTGTATGGGTCTTTAGGTCTACTATAGATCGTGGTTTCGAGGAGTTTGCATATTTTAAAAATGATACATGATTACCTCATGAGTAACTTAACCAAATCAATCATTTTCAATATAAATAACAAATTGTCATTTAACCAATGATCTTCTATTCGATTATGCAAATGGTCTTTAACAATGTTTATTGCGGAAAATAGTCGTTCAATGGTTGACGTTGCAACCATTTTATCTGCTAAAACAACAATTCCTTCTAAGTTACAAAAGTCATCTAACCTAGGCATGTTAAGGATATATGTCCAAAGCTCATTAGAAAGACTGATATGATTTATACTGGAGAATTCATTGGGATGGTGTTCTGTATAACAAACAAGCCTAGATCTAGGCATTACATGAAAATGAGTAATTCTATATTTATTTCATTGAAATGGTTGCTTAATTTTTGAAGTTCCGTGTTTATGATAAAGTAAAACAACTTAACACGATGAAGATAAATATTTGTGATTTCTTCACCCCTTCAGTGTGGTCGGTCATCAAATATAAATTATTTATCTATAATATGAATCGTAATTTCGTAAGTAAGACAAAATAAGTACACTTACTATATTAGGTCATCCGAATTTTTATCTTACAATTTTAACTCAATCTTTATTTCAATGTCAAAAGAAGAGGGCCCACCTCCAATGATATTGGTTCCACTCTGGGAAAAAGTAAACCCATTATGTAATTACGATAGTTTAGTTGATGATGGTGACGTGCCAACCCCGTTGCCAATAATGGTCACAAATGGAGCCTCCTGCATTAAAGATGCTCTTCTCTTTGTTAGCCTGAATTTATCGAAAAGTTCTTTATTTTTCTTAATTTTATGGTATAACTAAGGTAAGGAAGAATTCTTTAAAATATAGAAAAATTAAGAAGAATAAAGAACTTTTAAAAGAAAATTGTTAATAAAAATGTTGTACATTACTGATTCCTTATGATTTCAAAATTAATGAAGAGAGATGCCCACCACTATGATATTTTGTTATATCCTATCAAAAATATTGTAAAGTACTATATCTTTAAATAATTTCAAAATTTCAAGGACGGCCCTGTTTGCAAACTTTTTTTCTTGATTTCAAACAAAGAAGGGATGCAATTGTGATTTGTGATTTTTTTTCATGCTGCCTCACTAGGGGAAAATAGACCCATAGAACTTTTCCCACCAATCAGAGTGTAAGCTTTTGAATCGATCATAATATTCAAAATCAAAAATTAAATTAAATACATGAATATATACTATATTTAAAAATCCATTAGATTAATTAGTTGTTGAAGATCTCATTGTCATCAGAAATTATCACAAGACATCATCAAATCATCTTAGATGGTATAAAAGACAAAATAATATTGGACGTGTCCATAAGATTTGATGGCGACATGCCTTAGAAGGAGTTGTTACTGCGTCCATCTCAATCAATTATGACTAATTAGAGAACAAAGACTTTATTAGGTCATGTTGGTTATTTGTTTAATAGCAAGTTGATGCCGACTTCTATATTGTCTGTAGCTCGTGACAACAATCGTTTTGTATAAATTTAATTTGGATATGAATGTACGTAGGATTGTCAATTTTGGTTCGACTTGATACTTCGATTTGAATACGACTTGAAAAATTTTGACTTTAGTTTAACTTGAAAATGAAGAATCTTGATGAAAAACCAAAAATCTTTAAACTTTGTTCTGTAAACGAACCGTTCGAACTCGAATTTTTTTTTAATTCTCGACTCGATTCTCGCTCGAATTTTTTTATTGTTTCATTCATAATTATTTTTTTATATTTGTTAATAACATAGAGATGATACTTATGATTCGAAATTTCGCTCGACTCGGTTCTTTTACACCATTAAATTTATGATCACGTTGTTTGGTTGTTGGTAAGAGTATTTGATCGGGAGGATGGAATGAAACTTATTATATGTAGATTTTAAAGACTAATTTATTGTTGTCTACAAGTAGGATCGTTGAATTAGCCTAATTGTTTATTCATATTCCATATTTCCACGATTTTTATCCAAAAAATATTTTACCAATAACCATATTAACTACCATTTTCGTATAACTCTAAAGTCGCTACTGACTCTATAGAACAAATTATTACCGGTGCAATTTATAGCAAAATTACATTAAACATTTTTGGTTATCATAAGTAGTAGTATAGCTCTCAGTAAATTTTGGTCTCTCAATTCGATTCAATTTTCTTTATTTGGTCTCTCAAATGATTCTTGGTTGTTAATTATTTATTCTGAGTTTTTAAACATGAAAAAAACAATGTGGTCCCACTAATTCCACTATATTTTAGTCTTACACTTATCTTGATCTTTTTTTGCTTCATTTTAACATCAATATAAGTTCTCAACTCAATCTAGTTACTTATGACGTCTAAATTAATTTCACAAAAGTCCTTACGAAAAGACAATTAACAAATCCGTAAAAAAAATTATATAAAACTTGAACATTATATTGATGGTTTTTTACTATCTCTTTAACCTTTTCCATTGATAACGTCACTTTTCCGTTAACGACCTTAATAAATGAAATATGTAATAGTAAAATTTATAAAATCTGCACTAATTTTTTAACAAATGTTATTCACATTTCTTCTCTCTTATTTTTCTCCTTTCAGTATGTTTATTCTCTCTCCTCTCTCTTTTCTTTCTTCTCTCTTTTGTCTCCTTTCTTCCTAATCCCTAATTCCAGAGAGTAGAGAGGAGAGAGGAGAGAGGAGAGAGAAGAGAGAAGAGTAGAGAAGAAAGAAAACGAAAAGAGAAAAGTAAGAGAGAAAAGAGAGATGGATAACATTTGTTAAAATATTTAGAGCATATTTTATAAAATTCACAATCTTGAAGTAAAAATAATGTCATCAACGAAATCTGTTGACGAAATGACATTTCAGAAATATAACGGTATTTTGGAACGTAAAATTATTTTCTTGTTGTATTCAAGAAAATTTGTGTACATAGCTAGCAAAAACATAATTTACCTGTTTTCTAATGACACAAGCTAAAAACTCCAGATTAGTTCAATGTCATGCATATCTCGTTTCTAATTGTATATATTTTCTTGGGCCACATGATAATGAAGATTGACCAGATAGATAAAATATATGCTAATTGCAGTTTATTTAATTCTTAGTGGATTAGATGCATTTAAGTATCTTCCGAGAATCTTTGCATGTGCGCTAGTGTTTGTTTACGAACTTAAACACTACAATATAAACCTACTAAATCCCACTAGTTCTCGTAGTATAATTGCTCCATATCACACCACTAACATCTTAATGCCGACATCAAATGGTGAATAAAATATTAGGATTACTGTATGTAAAAGATTTTGTTCTGGAAATGCAGTATTTTTTTTTTGTTTTGAATTAATTCATTGGTGAGGTTTTAGGTGGTCCATGTAGCGGTTAAGAGTTTAACTTGTAAATCATGTCATGTTCGTGTACTAGTGGGTCAGACGATTCTGTACTTGTGTCAGAATTTCGTGTTATTGTGTCAAACACAATTTATAGTAGATCCATCATGTTTATATTAAAAATAGTTAAGTTACACATTATATTGATAAGTTTCTTTTTAAAATAACATATTATTTGTTTATTATATATAAGTAAAAAATAAATAATTACCCAATATAAGATGCTATTTTTTGTGAGTTTAACGTAAAAAAAATCAACATATTATGTAATCGTGTTGTATTCATGTTAAATTGTTTACCAATTCTTTTATGTATATTTTTATAAATCATCGTAATAAAGTATATTGACACACAAAATTACGTCAAGTCGTGACTAAATTGTGTTACCATTTCATATCGTGTTATCATGACGTGCCAGAAATTGACAGACCTATCTCGTGCAAATTAATGGGAGTGTGGACAAACATTGTTATGCCCTTTTTTCATCCATAATACTTATATACATCCAAACAATGCGAAGATGGTTGATTATATGTGATTTATTGATATGTTTATGCTCACTCATCTATTTTAGATATCTAGAATTACCAGGGATGATATTTTTATATTTAAGCTACTTTATCATATTATTATCTCAAACTTGAGAATAAGACTCTTGGAATTCGATCTTTACCTTAACGAGCTATATGTGCGATTGACACCGCTACGGAAGGGTAAGCATACCCTATCTTCTTGATCGACCTAAACATCAAGTTGTCACAAATAAGGTCAATATATATCAAATGGTATCTATCTAAAAGCTCTCATTCACACTTTCATGATTACACTGGCATGGAATGAGTCCAAAATTCTAACAAGGTTTAATATGATCAACAAGGGCGGTGTCAGGGATTTTGTTTAAAGTGTTCAAATTTTATTAAGAGAATCCAAACAGAATATTCTATTAAAGTGAAGTTAAAAAACTACAAACTATCAGTTTCAAGTATAAACAATTTGCAATCACCGTAACAATTAGGACTCTTAGTGCCTTTTATTTTTGAAAGCAACTCTTATTGGCTATTTTAGCTATAAACGGGTAAAGAGATACCCTCGGTAAATAATTTTAGGGTTAATTACAGTTTGACCTCCTGAACTATGCATTGATATCACTTTACACTCCTAAGCTTTCAAAATTAACAGTTATCTCTCATGAACTTTCATTTTGTAACATTTTGGTCCCTTTGAACTTTAAAAATTCATTATTTAACACACATTCGACATTTTCCCCCAATTGTTTTCGTTGTATCCCTAATATACTCTTAAACATATATTTACATGAAAGTTTGGATCGAAACAGATGTCAGATATGGTTGAAATTTGGATCATATTGGTACGGATCGAAGCGGAGGTCGGATATGGTTGGAATTCGGGTCGGATTGGTACGATCAAAACGGATGTCAGATATGGTTGAAATTTGGGTCAGATTGGTACTGAATCCGACCCAAGTTCCAACCATATACGACATCCGTTTCGATCCAAACTTTCACGTAAATATAAGTTTAGGAGTGTATTAGGGATATAACGAAAAAATTGGGGGAAAACGTCGAATGTGTGTTAAATAATAGAATTTTAAAGTTCAGAATGACAAAATATTACAAAATGAAAGTTCAGATGATGTAACTGTTAACTTTGAAATTTCAGGATTACAAAGTGTTATCAAAGTATAGTTCAAGGGTGCAAACTGTAATTAACCCTTATTTTTAACTAGATTAATTGGACAAAAATCTTATCCTCCAATCTAATATTTGTAATCACGAAAACACAAGGGGGTGAAATAAAAAAAAGGATTTAAGGGAGGCGAAAGCCAAAGAGTTCTTACGTACTTTTAAAATCCAAGGAAGTAGTCTTTACATTTAAAACACGAGGGATAATATTATAAAACATCAAAGGTCAATTTTTATATTTTAATAATATTATGAAATTACGTTTTAGCATTGGATAATAATATGTGGAAGAAGGATAATCCAGAACAGCGATTCTTGTTGAGTTTTGTTTCTAACCTAATTTGGGATAAGGACATTTTTGTAGCTGTAAGAACATGACTAGGTAAAATCCAATTTGCATGACATGTTAAAGTCTAAAAAGTTTAAAAATTCAATATGAGTATCCTTAATGATCTTACAAAATCAGTCTCGACTAATTATTTATTGTCTTTCAAACCTAATTTCTTGCCTAATTTCACAATGGTCTTTTTCTATTTGCTAAATATTTTTTGTATAAAACATGTCTTGAACCATATAAATCAAAGTGTAGGTCACGAAAATAAATGTGAAATTAAAATTAGGTAAAATGTAAGATCACAAAGAGGTATATATTCATTGTAATGTGTTATCGTAAGAAAATAATGTGTGATGAGTACACATTAGTGTGTTAACAATATCAATATGTGCTATGGGAAGGAATGTCGTAATAATATTGGTCTTATGAAGCTCTTCTGGGTTCTTATTTCGGACGATGAGTCACTCTGGTTGCGTTGGATGCGCCATATATCTACTGGCGATATCGATTTGGCATAATATTGCGTTGGCATGCCAGCATTCCCCACAAGGACTCGTGGGCGTGGAGGGTCATTCTCTGGATACACCACCTCATTCATAACAATGTTGAGATGCACAACAATGGGAATAGGACTATGGTCCCATTCTGGAAATGGACATCTACGGGGAGGTTCACTCTAAACTCAGCCAAAGCACAATGGACGCAATTTTGGTTGTTTTGTTTGGGGGACGTCATAAGTGTGGCATTTATCGCAACTAGTGCAGAATAGACTTTACTCGTCGCCCATTAGACGTCGGCCGTTATAACAGCCGACGTCTAGGATAGACGTTATAGCATAGACGTCAGTTGTTACTACGACCGACGTCTATGTGGTAATATAGACGTCGGCTATTGTATTACCGCGTTTATCTGACATCTATGGGGTATAGACGTCGACAAATAGATGTCGGGTATTAGAATACCCTGTGCAATCGACGTCTATAAGGTATAGACGTCGAATGTATACATGTTCGACGTCTATAATCCATGCATATAGACGTCGGAGATGTATAACATCCGACGTCTATAGGTCTTAAAGAAAACGAACAGACGCGTTTTCTGTCATTCATTTCAGACGAAAACCCGCCCAAACTCTAGCCGTCCCGCGACCGAACTCTCCTCCGCGACCGATCTCCGACCGAGTTGCACCGTCTCAACCACCGCAGCGACGTCCCTTGTGCTCTCCTCCCCTTCTCCGTCCCTCTGCACTGTCTCCGTAGCCCACCGCGACCACCGTCACCGCACCCTCCTCCGAGACTGCCGTCACCGCACGACCTCCTCCTCCTATGGTTCGTGCTCATACTGTTAATGTTCCTCGTAGTAGGGTAGTGATAGTGATTAATGGTAGTAACTAACTTGTTGCATATATAAGAAATGGCGATGGTAATTTAGTATGGTCTCGAAGCCCTGATCTTGTGCATGTATCCTTTTTGGATGGTTAGCTCTAATGCATGTATTGTTAGATGATTGTGAGGATGATTTTAGCGGTAAAGTTTGTCGTTCGATCGTTTTGGGTATTGGTTCAGAAACTTTTAGGTGATTGGGTATTTAATTTGTCTCATTTTTATTTAGATTTAGGTTTGAAAGAAAAAATGAGCATAGAAAGTATGAATTGGGTATGAAAATTTGGAAAAAAAACAAAGGATTGACAAATTGATTCAATACGAATGTGGTGCTCTTGATAAATTGGGTATGAAAATAGAAAGTATGAATTGACAAATTTGAATTGGGTATAAAAATTTGAACACAAAATATTTTTAAATTATGTTTTCATTTTGATCTCCATTTAGAGGTAGATGCTCTTTCTTCGTGCTTAACATGATATTTTGTGTTTAAAATATTTTTCTGTCAATCCAAGTAATTATTCTTAATACTTGCTTTTAATATTTAAAATGTTTATTGCCTTGCTTTTTTGAATTTTCAATATTATGATAATAACTCATTGACCCCCTTAAGTAACTTGACCTTTAATAACCTAAAGCAAAAGATTAGACAATATTTGCTAAGTCATTCATCATATAGGATTTGCATTCATCGTATTTATTATAAATTTTACGATTTCTGTCGTAGATTGCTGGCGTAAGGTACGTAATATATCTTTCACTCATCATTCATTAGAAAGCACGCATTATTTAGTAGGAATTGCATTGGAACAAGAGTGAGGTGAGTGTTTGTTTGGTGTGTTGTTTGTTAGATTAAGGTATGAAAAACACTTAGGGGACAATCACCTATAGGAGATAAGGTGGGGGATTTCATCACCATTTCCTTTGCCAAAAAACCACTTAATAAAAGAGCCTTAATAAAATCAAATAGACGTTGGCCCCTAGGATTTTCGGACGCATTAAGGAAAGGAAACCGTTTAAGACCGTTATGGCCTGAATGTCGTTGCCCATCTAGTCTCCCTGAAATTTTAGGAACCTCCGGGTTCTTGATTTCCTACAGATTAGTGGTCCTCGATGTTTAAGACTGTTTCGGCCTGAACGTCGTTACCCATCTAGTCTCCCTGAGATATTAGGTACCTCCGGGTTCTTGATATCCTACAGACTAGTGGTCCTCGGTGGGACCTCAAAGTTAGGCGTCGTCTATTACTAAGGACCTATAGTGGACTTTAGGCTATTTTGGCCTTGATTGCTTAGTTAGATTTCTAACCTTCCTTATTCCCACGCTAGATTAAGGACTTCATCTCCTCTCCTCTGAGTCATTCTTTTCTCATCTTAATGTCTCCGAATCTTCTCATCTACGAACACATTCTTTTAAATTGAAATTTTATTTATTGTCTCCAATAATAACTATCATTTTTGTTAATGTTTAGATTGAAATGGATCGAGAGTGGATTGTTTCAAACAGATTGAGTGATGAGTATGAGAATGGAGTGAATATGTTCTTAGAGGTTGCCAAAAAACATTCCAAGAAAATGAAAGACATGGCATATTGTCCGTGCAATAAGTGTCATAATATGTCAGTGCTGACTTTCGGAAAATGAAAGATCATTTGTTTGAGAAACGTTTCGACCTAAATTACAGATGGTGGATATGACACGGCGAAAATGAATCATTTAGTCGTTCCAAGACTGATGGGGAAGACGCTAGTGTGGAAGATCACTTAGAGGAAATGGTTCAGGATATGGCTGAAAAGTTTCGTCCAACCCCGATTTACTTGGTAATTTGTTGAGTGACAATGAGAAACCGTTGTATAAGAATTGTACCAAATTCACTAGATTGTTAGCGGTGTTGAAGTTGTACAATTTAAAAATTGGAAATGGTTGGTCCGATTTCAGTTTCACATCAATGTTGAAGTTATTGAAAGAGATGCTTCCACATGATAATGAGTTGCCAGATAGAACTTATGATGCTAAGAAAGTGTTGTGTCCTGTGGGAATGGAATATAGGAAGATACACACATGCCCAAACGATTGTATATTGTATAGGGGTGAGTTTGAAAACTTACATTCCTGTCCCAGGCCAGGTGTAATGTTTCAAGATACAAAATGAAACGTAGTGGACCAAACCACAATGAAGAGGCTGATGAGATGAAAATCAAAGGACCTCCTGCTAAGATTTTGTGGTATCTTCCGATAATACCAAGGCTTAAACGTTTGTTTGCGGGTAAGGAGGATTCCAAGAACATGTCATGGCATGCTAATTGTGAGAAACCAAATGATCAGTTGCTACGTCACCCTGCAGATTCACCTCAGTGGAAAAAAATAGATTTCGACTTTCCTGTGTTTGGTGAAGAATCCAAGAATGTACAACTTGGACTCTGTACGGACGGAATGAATCTTTTCGGTAGTTTGAGTAGCATTCACAGTTCTTGGCCCGTTCTGCTTGTAATTTACAATATGCCCCCGTGGTTATGCATGAAACGCAAATATATCATGTTGTCCTTAATGATTTCTGGTCTGAAACAACCTGGAAACGACATCGATGTGTATTTAAGACCTTTAGTTGATGACCTAAAGAGATTGTGGGATGACAGAGAGCTAGTTTTTGATTCTTATCGTCAGGAGTCGTTCGTAATGCGGGCAATGATATTTTGCACGATTAATGACTTTCCAGCTTATGGTAATCTGTCTGGATATTCAGTCAAATGTCATAAAGCTTGTCCAATTTGCGAAGAAAATACATGTTCTTTGCAACTAGTTAATGGTTCTAAGACTGTCTATCTTGGTCATCAGAGATTTTTGCCGAACTCCCATCCTTATCGTAGGTTGAAGAAGGCATTTAACGGAAAATAGGAGTTTCAGAATCTGCCAGTTGAAATCAGCATCGAAAAGGTGTACGAACGTGTAAGAACATTGAATGTGAATTTGGAAAACCGTACAAACGAGCAAACGACAAAAGTAATTTTTTGATCTCCCTTACTGGAAAACTTTAGAAGTTAGACATTGTGTTGATGTGATGCACGTAGAGAAAAACGTTTGTGATAGTCTTGTTGGCACTCTGTTGAACATACTTGGTAAAACCAAAGATGAATATAATGCAAGACTTGATCTTGTTGATATTGGTATACGAGCAATGTTGGCATCAGAGAAGAAAGGAGATCGGAATTACTTACCTCCAGCTAATTATACATTGTCTAGAAAGGAGAAAAGAATTCTCTGTCAGTGTTTGCACGATGTAAGGGTTCCACAAGGTTATTCTTCAAATATCAGTAGTCTTGTTGTTATGAAGGATTTGAAACTTGTGAGGATGAAGTCTCGTAATTGTCACACTTTAATGCAGCAGTTGTTACATGTAGCACTGAGATCTATATTACCGAAAGATGTTAGACATGCAATAATAAAGTTGTGTTCCTTTTTCAATCCATGCAATAATAAAGTTACCGAAAGATGAAGAAAAAGTGGATGACATACATGTCAGTTCGTTGGAGGGATTTCAAAACAAATTTAACGAACAAGTACATATTCGGAGACTACCACGATAGAAATCCATGCGATGTCTATAATTTTATCACTCCAAATCAATGGGAGCTATTCAGAAACTCCAGAGATAGCCCGGAGTTTGAGGTAACTGAGTTTAATTTAGAGTATAGTAACTGAGTTTCAAAACAAACTTTTTAGTTATTGATTTTAGTGACAATCTAATAAACTTGATTTTAGGCCATCCGAGCAAAAAACCAAAAGATTAGATCTTCTAAGAAGTATACACATCGTATGTCTCGAGCGGGGTACCAAAAGTTAGAAGCACAAATTATGGATGAAAAAATTGCTCAGAAGAAACAAGAGGCAATTGACTCCGGATGAGTGAGGAGCAAGCAAGTAACCTATCTCCTCCTTCTCCCGTAGCTCGTTGTGATTCTTGGAAGATAGCGAGAGTAAACTCCAGAGGGGAGTACGTCACAGACGAGTCGCAAGCGATCGACTCGAAGATATTAAGTTGCATCACTTATATATATGTTATTAATTCAGAATCATTAATTTATATTTTTCAATTGTTAGTAAATATTGTTTTAAACTTAGGAGTCTCTCAAGTTGAGAGAATCTCAAGGAGAATTTGCTTCCGATGGTCGGAATGATATTCTACGCGAGGCCTTGGGAAACGTCGAACACCCCGGTCGTGTGCGGGGTAGGGAGTAGAGTTGGACTTCGACAATATTATGGAAAGACTCAACGATCTACTTCGTCGACTGGTTATACCAAATGCCAGCAAGAGATCACAAATTTGAAGAATATGTTGCAACTTGTTTTGGAGAGATTGGATCATGATTTGCCTACTTCTCCTACCAGTCATAAGACTGGTTCTTCCTCGGAGACTACTCCTCCAGTTCCGCCAGTGTTCCACCCCGATCGAAAATATGATTTCGTGTCTCATTCTCGAGAATTGGCCCTCGTCGGCGGTCCCTCGTTTGGAAAGTTCACGGATGGATCTAGATGTGCTTTATGTGTCGAAGACCGTGATCGAAGATTGGTGGGACACGGGAAAGTTTATAACATCTCCAGACACCACTTCACAGAGGTAGGAGAGGGAGAATTGAAGGTTGCAGTTGAGAGTTACTTAGATGCTGGTGCTTTTGTGCCATTTCCGGAAGAAGAGATTGTTACTCTCGGCGATGCTATCAGTGGGTTCGTGCAGTGGCCTAGTTATTTAGTAGAGCTAAACGACAAACATGAGGTATAGTTTATCTTTGAAAGACTTTAAACTTCAAATTTGTTAACAATTGTATTTTAACAGTTGTATATATATATATATGTAAGGTGTCAAGCCCCCGGAGCAAAGGGTCAAACAACCAATCTCCGATCAACATTAATTTGCTTCCAAGTAGGTGCAAAATGTTGTATCAATGTATGGTAGGTAGGGAAGCACAATCCTTAAGTACCTGGGAGTTGGAGGGGGATAAAGGGTTGTCTCCCACTTTGTACATCACCAAAGAGGATATCATGCAGTTCGTGGCGATGGATTCGTTGTGTATCATGATTATCGACGTGCAAGTGAAGTAAGTGTTTTTTTGTATACAATGAAAAGTATTGAATAATTTTATCAAAACTGTAATAAAGTATAATTTTTATACTTGTAGACATCTTTACGACGCCAGAAGCTCAATCTTTCTCGAGGATCAAGTATTTGGATTTATCAGTCCATCTACATATATATACGGGAATGACGATAAATCGGGTCAGCTTGGGACATTCTTTAAAGAAGAAGACAAAAGATATTATCTGCTCCCTTATCATGAGAGGTAAACTTTGTAATTCAAAGTGAAATTTTATTTTGTAATAAGCTTCTAATTATATATATAACAGGGCTCATTGGATGCTCGTCGTTGTATGCCCCACGACTAATTCAGCATATTGGTTTGATCTTTTGGGGTCGAATAAACCAAGAGACTCAATAAAGAAACTTCTAAATTTGTAAGTTCGTTTAGTCGTGAAAAAAGTAATTCGTGGATTTTTATTAATATTATTGAATGATATGTTAACTTGTGCTACTCAGGACAATTAAGGTTTACAGAGCTTTAAGTGGTAGGAGAACAACCACAAAAGCAGGAATAACATGGCATGGAATGAGAGTACGTTCTATCACATTTTTGTTAATTAAGTTAGGAACATATATTTAGCGAATTTCTATGTTTGTAGTACCGGAAGCAGGTTGGAAATACGGAATGTGGTTACTACGTGATGAGATACATGGAGGAAATCCTCGAATTGGCAACTCAAGACGTATGCCTATCCGAGGTAATGTAGATCGTTATTCAATTGTATAGTTGTAGTTTCAATATTTAGTTATTAATATTCACACTTGTATTTTTTTGATAGGTTTTCCCAAAAAGTAGTGATCACTTCTCGCAACAGGAGCTCGATGAAACTCGCGACCGATGAGCTCGCTATTTTATCAGAAACATGTTGACGAACTAAGAGGTTTTCCCGTCACTAACAATTTTTGTAATTTAGTTAACAAGTGTACTTGTATTACAAACCTACAATTTATGCCTTAATATAATCGCCTTAATTTTAGAATGAATTAATTGCAAGTGTGTTGAATGTCAATTGTGTATGCTTGTATGTTTGTGCATGTATGGTTGTATGTTTGTGTTTGTGCATGTATGCTTGTGTGTTTGTGCTTGTATGTACATGTGGATGAAATTGTGAGTATTTGTGAATAAATTTATTGGTGAACGAATTTGGTGCAGTTGTATGTACACGAATACGATGACTAAAAACAAGTTTGCATGATTCTATTTTGTGTGTGTTCAGGTTTAGGAATAGACGTCGGCTGTTTGTATTAGCCGACGTATATTCCTCTGAAGAAATGTATAGACGTCGGTTGTTAGTTCACTGACGTCTATACCTAAAGAATATACGTCGTCTGTTATTTCACTGACGTCTATACTTAAAGAGTAGACGTCGGTCTTAAATAACGACTGACGTATATTCGTAAAGAATAGACGTCGGTCCTAAAGGACGGCCGACGTCTATTCTTTGAGCATAGAGGTCGGATATATCGCGTCTGACGTCTATGTATAGACGACGTACACATAGACGTCGGATCTGGGAGTGCTTATATCTGACTTATATAGCCCCGTACATCCGACGTATATTCCCTTTTCTGTAGTAGTTCGCACTGTGTTCGAGGGTTGGAAGTTTATTAGTTAGTGTGCATAATAGCTCGCTATGAGCTTTACTTGTGAAGGGTTATAGCGGGGTATTTTGTCGCCTTGTTAATTATGTAATTCTTCATTTGTGAATAATATACATAGGAAATATGTCTTACCTCGCAAAAAAATAACAATATCAATATGTTTCAATATTAATGTATGTTATAAATCTAAGAATATATGAGGTGAGTTGCTTTGAAGAATGTGAAACTAAGAGTGTTATTAGTTTGGAGGAAGTGAAATAAAATTTAGAACTTTAGTTACAAGACCTCTTCCTTTTCAAGTGGAAGTAGAAGAAGTTTTTTACAAGTACAAAATTATAAGGATGTCAAATTCTTCAAAATGGACTTTCAAATTTTTTACAAGTTTTTCTACAAATAAATCACCAAAATTCGTTCTCGTAATCCAATTCCAACTTTCATATTATTTGGCTACAAATCAATACTCTAAAGTACGAAAGCAAAAAGATCCCAGAGGAATAAACAAAAATTAATAATGAGAACTGACATGTCAAATCCCCAACGTGATTTTTTTTGATAATGGTTGGTTTGCATCAGATAAAATCCTCTGCATGAATTAAAATGGTAAAAATGAAAGGCCATAAAACCACCACGTCACTGCAGGAATATTTTTAAAAAAAATATGGAGCGCGTGCCCATTATTCTATTACTCTCGTAATATAAACTCTAGAAGATGGGAGGGTTTTCAACACAAATATCATTTTAGGTTTAGGGATCGAAACCAATAACTTTGGTTTATGTGGAGATGAAAGTTTAATATTGTGCAACATCTCTTCTTTTCTTGGGCAACTAGTTTAGTGTTTCTTTAAAAAGTGTCATAATGAACAAGGAAAATTCTAACCACGAATGTACTACAGGTATTCATGGTCGCTTATTGATATTGTTGAGATCATCTCTGTGACTCTGTTAGAAATTCGACCCGTAGAAACGATCAAACTAAGCAAATGACAAACAAGCACGCAACCACAAGACACAATTTTTACGTAGGTCACCTTGCACTCTTTAATCCACTATATCTTCAAAAGGTTACATTAAAGAAAAGAGAATCATGAGTATTTATGGAAAACCCTACATCAAATTCCAGATAAACGAGTAAATGTGACTTCAGAGTGCATACAGACATCTGAAATTAACCACCCCCCAGATTTACCAATTATATCCAAATTCTCAACTATCTCAGTTGGTATAATGCGAAACTTCAAACATTTCTGAAACCGAAAGCAATATTAAAGTTGATCGCGACAATTTAACAACTGAGATGGGATATTCTAAAGAGAATCCAAAGGCACCCTTTGGTCACAATTGGCAAAACCTATAGTGACTTATTGGTGTCTACTTAATTATACATTTAAGGTGGTGTAGGATGACAATGTAGCATATGATGTGAAAGTATAACTGTGGTATTGGTCATTGGCGCTATCTTTGAGTTACACCACAAGACTTGCATGGTCCCTTTGAATTGATTTGCTACAATACATTAATAAAAAAATTGATCCCGAAACAGTTGGATGTGGGAAAATTAACTACAATTGGCCTTAAAGATCCAATCATTTAGGACAAAAATCCCCTTCTCTGCCCACATACAAGAGATATGACTACCTTTGTGTGGCAAAATGTCCTCACTTCCAGGATCAACTCTGAGATATCCATCTTAATATCCCATGTAAATAAATGATTCAAGTTTTACAAATTAATAATACATTAAGTGGCTGAAATAATTTGTCATAATAAAGAGATAAATAATATTGTTAGTGAAGAGGTGCAATACCGTGATTGCCGTTACACCTATATATAAAGTTGGTCCTCCATATTCTTTGTTACCCTAAGTTAGTTTTCTCCATCAGAAACTACCATCAAGTTCAAAGGGGGTGAAGAAAGACGAAACCAGTTTTGAAAATCAGTGTTTGTCTTTTTATCAACAAGTGTATCATGGAATAAGGTACGCGTCATGTGTATTATTAATTGTCTTGTGGAAATAATAGGTTCAAGATCCTAAACTTAAAGCAAATTAAAATTACATTGACTCCTGAAACTTACATGGTAGTTAGTTGTTGTGAAGTCAACCGATCATATTGAAGTTTTAATTTTCAGGTTGGTAAGTGAAATTATAACATAATTACTCTAAACATAATTACATGAATTTCCTTTTAAGCGGCTGTCGTAGATACTCACAAATTTGATGCTGAGGTTGTATGCTGATACTATATTTCATTTGTTGACATTGCAGTGCACCCTTCATTACATAAACCTGCTCTCATTCCCTACATTTACAACAATATTCGTGCTGATGTGTTTTAATTTTTGTTGTATCTAAATGCACATAATTATCTGCATAAACATAATTATCTCAAGATTAATTATCTCCTAATTGAGCTAGCTTAAATCGCTATATATATTTCTCTTCTCCTTAGCTGTATTAAATATATATCTTTGCGTCAAACTTTTTCGAGGAGTTAGTTGACCACCCATTTCAACAAAACTCAACCACGTTAACCACAAATATTAAATGTAATTATCTTATAAAATAAATATTTGGTGTCTAGTAATACGAGACTCTTTTCCGATCATTCTTTATATATTATTTCAAATGAATAAAAATATAAGGAAACAAAGTATAAAGAGAGTAACTTGGAAACTGACTTTTTCACGCTTGAGGGGAGTATGGAAGTGTGAAAACCTCTATTTTAAAAATCAGACCGGACCGACGATCGGACTGGGTCAGACCAAAAATTGGAGGCAAACCGGTCAGTCCATGATAAAAATCGGATTCCAGCCTAAACCGATGCGAACCGGAAAACCGATCGAACCAATCAGTTTTTTCTCCATGCATGGTCTGATTGGGTTTGACCGGTTTAAGTTTTAGTCTTTTACCAAAAGGAACGAACCTAGGGTTATTTTTCATGCCGTCCCGAGCCCACCTCTCCCTCCCCCGCCTCCTGACTCCACCTCCGCCCTCGTCGGCCCCTGCCTCAACCTCCAAAACTGCATACAGTCCCTCATCCATTCCTCCGACACCTAAACCGGTCGCCACGACATATCGCATCGAACCCCACTCCACGCCCTCCACTGCGACCCCTCCGCTCTTCGTTCCCCCGCGTCCTCTCCCTTCCCCGCCTCTTCCCTCGTCGGTCACTGCCTTAACCTCAACAATTGTGTCCAGTCCCGCATATGCTCCTCCGACCTTCACTCCGCCTCCCAAACCGACCACCACACCATCTTCTCCTCCACTCGGCCCATAATGCTCCTCCACATTGCCGACTCGGTGGCCTTGATCGTGGTGGCCTTAGCCTTGGGCCTGAGTTTGAGCTGATTCAAAGTACTCCTATTGCTCTTGAAATTGTGGTAAATGTCTCTTCATCAGTTCGAAGGAAGACTGATATTGCTTGGGCACGTTAGAAGGATAGGACTATTATGAAGTGTATTTACTGTAATAAAGTTTTCAAAGGAGGTGAAATTCATAGAATAAAAACTCATCTAGTTAAAGTAAAAAAGACACTATATTTTGTAGCAAAGTACCAACACATGTCTAGCATCAAATGGAATCAAGTGTGAAAACTTATAATAAAGGAAAAGAAAAGAACAGTGATGCATGTTATTCTCAAAGTGAAAATTGAAGCGAATGCGTTCTAAAAGTTTACTTTTATATGTAATTATTATGAATTGGATGTGCAAATATTTGTTCCTTAATTAATGTATTCGTCTTTTAGAAGTGTTAAAGAAGATGCTCTTGGTCCTTAACTGTAGAGCTCTAAAAGATAATAGTTTACATAAATCAAAAGTTATTCACAATCATGGTAATTAACATGGAACATTAATTACCAAGATAAGATTGTCGTGTTGGTTAAAGAGTATTGTAGCTCTAGAAATATTTAACGACACGAGTATATAAAAGATGAAAATGATACTTTTATATATTGAATATACCAAACAAATGAAATATTATGGAATTGTGTTTAAGTGTCATTAATGTTTCATTGTGTCAAGAATCCTAAGATATGAGACTTATATCTTTTCACATAAGAATTGTTTAATTTGATTACTGTAAAAAACTAACATTAAATATAGTAGTAAAGACAATAGTTGGTTGAACATGACTTATGCTGGAAAAAGATAGTTAGTCAAAAGATTATCATTGCCCCTTTAGCTTGAGTGATGATATTAGTGACCCCCTTGATAAAGAAAAATTATAATGTGCACAATGTGACTTGTGTTAAGTTACATATTTATAATTAGTTTAAGAGATTAAGAAATGAGTATATAATACAAAAATGACACATTTCTACTTTGTATAATACTCTTAATATCATTAGGCAAGGGACATACACAAGTGTTGTTTTCTACATCACTAAATGGACCTTGTTTAGTTCGAGTGTAACAAGACATATTTATTAATTGAGTAACTATAATGTGTAGCTAGATACCGCTTATAGATTATGATATTAAGTGTTTAATATCATTACCAATATAGCTTAGATTCTCCTATAGGTCACACCACAAAATTGGGAAGCAAGAAGCTTGATTTTTGTGTTCATATGATGTATCGGATTTCATGTGAAATGAGATACATGTGGTGAATCGAAAAAATCAATATGTTATGAAAATTGACAAAATTAGAATCATAAATAAATTCATATGAGATGTATGTATTATGAGGTGTAATAGTTTGACATTACATATGATAATATATTACATGATATATGAATTTGCTAAAAATCCCAAAAATCAAATTTTGTTGAATATAAATCCAAAATTTTGACAAACGTAAAATCGGGTAAAAAATGGTAGACCATTTCATTATCGGTCGACCGAAATTATCAGGAAGTATCTTGGTTATAGAAACGGTCGACTAGGCGAGGGACGCGGTCGACCAAAATTATCAGGTTGCGTCTTGATGGTTGAATGGTCGACTGAAGTCAAATATTTGTTCGACCGAAAATATCAGGTAATTTTCTTGATGAGAAATCGGTCGACCGTTTGGCTCATGGTCCACTGAAAAAGTCAGAACACAACCGTTCGGTCGACCCATTGGAAATTCCGGTCAACAGTTTGAAACGATTCTGCCTAGAATCGTTAAGAGATTAATGTTGATCATGAGTTAGATTTATTCCAATTATGGTCAAACGGTTTTGAGAATGATTATGTGTCAATTAGTGAATGGTTTTAAGGAGAGAAAAGCAAGGGATCATGGGTTAGTAGTTAGCCTATGATGTGGGCGTTGAGAGAGTCTATAAATAGGTTCTCTCTCCCTACTTGTTTATGATAATGAAAAAATATTCTCTCTCCCTAATCTCTCCAATAATCCATCTAAATTTCTCTTAATTATTTCGAACTTTTGGAGATTAAATTCTCAGGGAGCTTCAGAGAGTTATTAGCTAGATTCTAAGCTTGATTTAGAGATTCAATAGGCTAAATCCTTTATCTCTAATCTTGTTTAGAGTTTGGTGAATACTTGGAGGCGAATCGACGGGCGATTGGACGAGCGACGCAACTCCAGATCTTCATAAAGGTTTTAGAGAATCTTTGGTTATGATCATCTTATATTTCTTTATATGATATTAGAATAAATATAAAATAATGTACATGAAATCATCGAAAATATGGAAATCGATCTTGTAAGCATGTATAATTTTTTTTAAATATATATATACACAAGGGCACAAAATCCAACAAAAATTCCCTTGGAGTGGTTGAATGTAGTGAAAAAATGCTAGTCATGGTGGACCTCCCATTCAGAAGGGTTATTTAGAGACCCAACCATACATAACGAGTGTTATGGCTGTTGGGTTACGATTTTATGCAGTGGAAAATAATTTAGAAACGATTTCTAATGACATCGACCACCACAAGATCCATGCATATGATAGTAATGAGAGAGACATGAGTGTGATAGTTTATACCGTTGATGTGTGCGTCTCCTTTTGGAAGAACAGATGACGGAGAATCCCAAACGTGATTTCTCTACTTGGGACACACGAACCACATACTAAGCTACCACCGAACGTTAGCTAGCATGAGATGGATGAAAGAACAAACTTCTTCCTTGGTGGTGGAAGGGAGGAGGCGGCATGTGTTTTGGAGAGAAAAAATAGTTTGCTTCCTTTTTCTCTTCTTTCTAAAACCCATAATTCCCATATATTTATAGACCTCTCTTAGGTTAACCCTAATCTCATTTGGTAAGTGAGTTTAATGGGCCATTAACCATATATTTGCTTAGCCCATAGATTCAAATGTGTGTAACTTTATAGGACCCGATTATATTAGTAACACGCACAACAATTGACACGTAGATCGTAATTGGTTTCTAGCTAAACGTTACGACCCCTAATACAATCAGATTAATTATCCTTTTAACTATTTATTCATTGCCACTTTGATTAAATGACACCTCATTCAATCTCCCACTTGTCCTTAATAAGTGTGCAATAATAAATTAATTTGTCTCTTATTGTCTTTATCCGAACATCAGGTAAGATAGAATGTCATCCCATTCCGTTCAGACAATTTCTTGAAATCTGAGTTCAAACTGCCGAAACAAATGATTAACTCTTAATCCATTTGAGCACGGCCTTGCATTTCAGTTTTCACTCTTCAAGAGGCCAAGGACAACCTTCCTACTAAGTAGGAGGACAAATCCAATGTTGCACATCCACAATTCTCCATATGATTCATGTCAATTCTGACCTCCGCCTTTATAGACTCCTTTTACGACACGACGTTTGACAGAGTCAAGAATATACCAATTCTCATACAAGGAAAGTGATGCACTCATGTTTGAGGAATCTACATAAATAGTCAATGGAAAATCTTATGACATTCCAAATCTCTTACAGATTCTCATAGCGGGTTAGTCTAATATATGTTCTCCAACATATATCCATGTAATTGATTAGACATCAAATGTCTCTATAGCCCATGAAATGACGCTATCAATCAACTTACAAACTAGTCTTTGTAAGTCACTGTCGTCCAATTCAATGACCTAGACCAGGGACAATAATAAAAGATATATATTCAAGTTCACAGTATAGGGTTTCATTTATCAAATCACGTATGTGACAAACATATTTGAATTTATAATTTATTTTGGATAATTATTTAATTCTAAACCATAATTAAATAAATACTAAAATTTTATTTCATTTGACAAACGTAAACGATACCAATATTCATGAACTACTTTATAATACTAGATATTACATAATCAAGGTCATTCTGCAATGTGCTTGATTCCTATAACCCTAGTACGACTCTCGCGCTTGGGTTGAGGCAATGATTTAGTTAACGGATCAGTCACATTGTCGTCCTTATGAACCTTGGAAATCTTCACATCCTTCCTTTCATTTATATCTCATATCACATGAAATTTCCTGTGAATATGTTTGGATTTTTGGTGTGATCTAGGTTCCTTAGCTTGAGCAATGACACCATTATTATTATTACAATAAAGGTTCACTTCTCTATCAATGATAGGAATTACACCATGTTCAGTAATGAACTTCTTAATTCAAACCCCTTCCTTTGCAGCTTCCGAGGCTGCAAGGTATTCTACTTCAGTTGTAGAATCAACGACAATGCTTTGCTTTGAACTTTTCCAGCTCATTGCTCCTCCATTTAGACGAAAGATGTAACCAGGCTAAGACCGGAAATCATCTCTATCAGTTTGAAGCTCACATCAACATAGTCTTCAACAATAATCTCACTTTCTTCTCCAAACACTAAGAAACTATCCTTAGTCCTTCGTAAGTACTTAAAGATGTTCTTAGCTGCAGTCCAGTGTGCCTCACCAGGATTTGATTGGAATCTGCTGCATATGCTCAAAGTATATGCAACATCTGGGGGAGTACAAATCATGGCATACATGATAGATCCGATTGTCGAGGCATAAGAGATCATACTCATACGCTTCCGCTCATCAGGCCCAGATGGACACTGAGTTTCGCTTAGCATTGTGCCATGTGACATGGGTAGAAATTCTTTCTTAGAGTCTTTCATGTTGAATCTTTCAAGTACCTTATCAATATAAGTTCGTTGACTTAATCCAATCATCATTTTAAATCTATCTCTATAGATGTTGATGCCCAAGATGTACTCTGCCTCTCGTAGGTCTTTCATTGAGAAACATTTTCCAAGTCATATTTTTATGGATTCAAGCATTTGAATGTCGTTTCCTATGAGGAGTATATCATTTACATACAAGACCAAGAAAACAACACATCTCCCACTAACCTTCTTGTAGACACAAGATTCTTCTTCATTTATGAGGGAACCAAACTTTTTGATGGTCTCATTGAAACAAAGATTCCAGCTCCGAGATGCTTGCTTCAGTCCATCAATGAATTTCTGAAGCTTACATATTTTCCCAACATTCTTGGAGTCCACAAAACCCACAGGTTGTGTCATGTACACATCATCTTCCAAAAATCCGTTTAAGAAGGCGATTTTGACATCCATCTACCAAATCTCATAGTCATAATGAACGGAAATTGCTAAGAGTATCTGAATGGATTTAAGCATGGTGACTGGAGAAAATGTTTCATCATAGTGTATATAATGAACCTATCGGTAACCTTTTGCTACCATCCTAGCTTTGAAAACTCTTACGTTTCTATCCTTGTATGTTTTCAATTTGAAAATCCATTTGCATCTTATGGGTGTTACCACATATGACAATTCAACCAAGTTCCAAACTTGATTTTCAGACATGGATTTCATTTCAGATTTCACGACTCCAAGCCATTTTTCGGAATCTGGATCCATCATAGCTTCTTTGTAGTTGTTAGGCTCCTGACTTTCCTGGAGTAGGATTTCATAACTCTCGGTCAAAAGGAAATCAATATACCTCTTGGGCCGAGATTGTGGCCTATCAGATCTACGTAGGACTGGAGCAGTAGGAGAAGTGTTCACAACGGTTTGTGAATCTTCACACGAATTGGATTCGAGTGGTGAATGCACGACTTCAGAGACATTATCTGTTACCCTTGTCGGGGTTTCAGAGTCATGTACCTCTATCTCTGGCACAGGCACTCCCACCTCAATTGAGGTGTCATACACATATGTCGTTACCTCTGATGTCGGTTGAACCATATCCATTTGTTGCCCTTCTCGAATTTCTTCGAGAACTACATTACTCTCACTTGCCTATTTGGAAAGAAATTCCCTTTCCAAAAGACACCATCACGAGCAACAAACACTTTATTCTATGATTGGTTATAGAAGTAATAGTCATTAGTTTCTTTGGGGTAACCCACAAAGAAACATTTGTCTGACTTAGGTGCAAGCTTATCAGAGAATAAACATTTTACATAAGTTTCACATCCCCAGACTTTCAGAAAAGACAACTTTGGAACCTTTCCAGTCCATATCTCATATGGTGTCTTCTCCACAGCTTTTGACGGAGTTCTATTTAGTATAAAAGCAGTTGTTTCAAGAGCATCTGCCCAGAAGAATACTGAAAGACTAGCAAAACTCATCATAGATCGAACCATGTCTAATAGTGTTTGATTCCCCTTTCGAGCACACCATTCCATTGTGGTGTTCCTCGTGGAGTTAGTTGTGAAACAATTCCACAACTTCTAAGATGATCATCAAATTCGACTCAAATACTCACCACCACGATCCGATCATAATGACTTGATTTTCTTGCCAAGTTAGCTTTCTACTTCATTCTGAAACTATTTGAACTTTTCAAACAATTCAGATTTACGTCTCATTAAGTATATGTAACCGTATCTACTTAAATCATCAGTAAATGTGATGAAGTAATTGCAACTTCCTCTAGCCATGAAACTCATTGGACCACACACATATGTATGTATGAGTCCTAATATTTCACTTGCTCTCTCATCTTTTCCAGTAAAATGTGCTTTCCTTATCTTTCCCATCAAACATGATTCACATGTATTGTATGATTCTAAATCAAATGATGTTAGAAGTCCATTCTTTTGGATCTTCTGCATACGCTTTAGGTTGATGTGACCAAGGCGACAATGCCAGAGGTAAGTGAGATTCCATTCGTTTGATTTTTGCCTTTTGGTGTTTATGTTAAAGATATGACGATCTAATTCAAGTAAATGGAGGTCATTAATTAATTTAACACTGACATAAAACATGTCATCTTTATAGATAGAAAAACATTAATTCTTTATTATAAATGAATAACCTTCAATATCTAATACTGAAGATGAAACAATATTTCTACCAATAGCAGGAACAAAATAACAATTATTAAGTTCTAGAACTACGCCTGAGGGCAAATATAAATCATAAGATTCTACGGCTAGTGCAACAACTTTTGCTCCATTTCCAACTCGTAGGTCAACTTCCTCTTTTGCCAAGTTCCTAATTCTTCTTAGTCCCTGCACATTGGAAACAATGTGGGATCCACATTCGGTATCAAATACACATGAAGAAGAATTTGCTAAATTAACATCAATAACAAAGGTACCTGGAGAAGAAGTTATTGTGTCATTCTTCTTGTCCTCCAAGTACTTCAGGCAATTTCTCTTCCAATAGTCAGTGCCATTGCATAGAGACACTTAGTGTAAGAATCAACACCTTTGGGTTTGCGATCGACAACTTTCTTGCCTTTTCATGTAGACCCTTGCTTCTTCTTTCCACCACCCGACTTCTTAAACCTCTTTCCCTTTTGAATCATCAAAACTTCCTTTTTAGATTCTAAGGTCCCAAAGTTTTGCTCAGCAGTTTTCAACATGCCATGCAATTCTTCCAAAGTCTTATCCAAACCTTGCATGTTGAAGTTCAACCTAAATTGGTTAAACCATCATGGAGAGAGTGGAGAACAATGTATGTGGCCAACTCTTGACCATAGGGAAACCCATGTCGGGTCATGTTCTCAAAAAGACCGATCATCTTGAAAACATAGGGCCCAACAAGTTTGCCCCTCTCGAAACAACGCTCGAGAATAGCCTTTGAGGTCTCATACCTCTTCATCCGGGACTGCATCTGGAACATGTTCCTTAGATGTTGGATGATAGTATATGCATCCATGTCCACAAACCTCTTTTGGAGGTTAGTGTCCATAGTTGCCAACATCAGGTAGGTGACAGTGATAGACTTACTGCGAATACTACTCTCAGCAGCTCATTCCTCATCAGTTGAAGTGGAAGTGAATTTTGAGTTAGGAGTTTTAAGGACATCCTCTTTGTTTTCTGATCTGAGAACAATTCTCAGATTCCTTTCCTAATCAAGGAAATTATTTCCGTTCAGCTTGTCCTTCTCAAGGATAGAACGGAGATTGAAAGCGGTATTATTATTTCCAGCCATTAATCTACACTTGAAAGAAAAGAATTGCAAGTTTATTACGTTTGTCATAAATAGCTCAAAACATTTAAACAATTTAAATTGTTAAGCTAAAACACATCATTCAATTTTGAATTTTGTCCCTTATTGAACTAGTGATTCCAAGATCCCATTTCACATATGGACTTTGGCCCTTCCTTAAGACTAGGTGATCAAGGTAAGTAAACTCCTTTACTAGTTAAAACTTTTATAACTCTTGGTTGGTAGGTAACATCTTAGGTTAAATTCCCACCCTTTTGCCTAAAAATCCAAAACTCTTTTGATGATTTTGTTGAGATCAACCAAATTAAACATGTAAACCCCTTCTTTGAATTTACACGTACTATCCCAAGAGAAAAGGTGACACCTTACTTTGGCATAACCCATCACCAATTATCAAGGGCTTCGTAGGTGTCAATTTTGGAAAGGCAAGTAAACTCAATTTTTTTAGGGGCTTATGTTTATTATGTTTGTTTATAATGTGAACTCATAACATAAACATCAAACATACATAAACATACACAAAGTATGCACAATATATCATGATCCTAGTATGACCCCTACTCCTTAAAGACTAATCGTCATTGGAACACCGTCTTGAACGCCTTGGATCTTCATCCTTGTTTTTTCAATCAAGCTCACAAGACTAAAATACATAATCCTAATTACTATTACAATAATACACCACGATACGTAGATCATATAAAATATAAAATAAAATAAGGATTTACAAAATCATGTGCAACGATACGCAAATCGTATACTCGGTCATACTAGTCATCTTACAAAACCATACATTCATAACATCACACATTATAAACATACATCATGCATTCACATTAATATCACATATCACACGTAATATTACTCATCCATGCATAATATCACATGTCATTCACGCATAATATCATACATTTACGACTAAGTGAATGCTAAATATTTTAATCAAATTAAAAAATCTTATTTAACTAATCAGTTCAGCCATTTAAAATTAGTCAAACAATCTCTTAAACATTTTAAGCAACTAATTCACTAATGGATATGGACATTAATCATATTAACAAGGTTGCCTTACATATGGCAAGTTCAAAAAATCATATGCATTTAACGTTTCAAGCCCAAGCGGGAAAGGAAAAATAATAATTATGTTCACGACTCCCACTCAAATTTATATATGATCTAATCACATATTAAGTCCTAAAATCATGCATGTATATAAAGCAACAATTGTCCAAAATATGCATGTACATTTAAAAAACTTTTGTTCAAATTTAACATCATATATAATCTGAAATTATAAAATTTCAGATTACATCAATTTTATAACATCAATTTACCACTATGTTAATCAATATTATCATATCATAAATTGAATATATGGGACAAAAATTTGGGCTTAGTTATTTTGAGTGACAAAATCATGCAACAAAACAAAAGGAAACAATTTCTTAAAATCACATGCACTGAAAATTCCAGTCCATCGAAACATCACGTGATTTTTAGAAATTAAAAAAAAAACACGTTTATCCACTGAAATCAACAATTTCAGTCCATCAGAACAACCTTTGATTTTCAGAAATTAAAACAACATGTTTATCCATTGAAATCAACAATTTCAGTCCATGAAAACAACACGTTTAATTTCGGACACGTTTAATTTTAGAAATTAAAAACGCATCAAAACAAGGAAGAAGAAAAAGAAATCTTTCTTTTCGGTAATGTTAAAAATCATGCATCAAAACCAACGCATCACGAAACATGCATCAAAACAATTTTAAACGTTTTTTTCTTCTAGTAATGTTCAAAACCAACACATCAAAACAAAAAAAAACTATATATATTTTTTCCAGTCTAACCATTAAAACCACATGCATGAGACTTTGGTACTACTGTTGGGTTACAATGTTACATAGTGGAAAATAATTTAGAAATGATTTCTAATGACATCGACCACCACAAGATCCATGCATATGATAGTAATAAGGGAGACATGAGTGTGATAGTTTATACATTTGATGTATGCCTCTCCTTTCGGAAGAACAGATGATGGAGAATCTCAAACGTGATTCCTCTACTAGGGACACATGAACCACAGACTAAACTACCACCGAACGTTAGCTAGAACGAGATGGATGGAAGAACAAACTTCTTCCTTGGTGGTGCAAGGGAGGGGACGGCTAGGGTTTTAAAGAGAAAAACATAGTTTGCTTCCTTTTTCTCTTCTTTCTAAAAACCATAATTCTCATATATTTATAGACATCTCTTAAGTTAACCCTAATCTCATTAGGTAAGTGAGCTATGGGCCATTAGCCATCTATTTGCTTAGCCCATAGATTCAAATGTGTGTAACCTTATATAACCTGATTATATTAGTAACGCGCACAACAATTGACCCGTAGAGTGTAATTAGTTTCTAGCTAAACGTTACGACCCCTAATACAATCGGATTAATTATCATTTTAACTATTTATTCATTGCCACCTTGATTAAAGGACACCTCCTTCAATGACAACTATAGAAACAGTAGGCGTTGTTGATTTTGCTATAGCTAGATGGATGTATGATGCTTGCATACCTTTTAATGCAATGAACTCGATTTATTTTTAAAAACTGGTGGATGCAATCACTTCAATTGGTTTTGGGTACAAGGAACAAACATATCATGCCATTAGGGATCCTTTGCTAGATAAGAATATGGTTGATTGTCTTAGTACATTGCAACATTTAGGAAACACTGGAACACGTATGGGTGCACCATAATGGATGACGGGTGGACAAATACTTGACAAAGGACTCTTATAAACTTTCTTATATATTGTCCCGAAAAGACAATCTTTCTGAAATAAGTTGATGCGTCACATAAGTCTAAAACTACAGAAATGTTGTTTGAATTGTTTAAGGAAGTAGTTGAGTATGTTGGTCCAAAAATGTGGTTCATTTTGTAATGGATAATGCTTCTTAATTATAAGAGTGTTGGCACATTAATCATATTAACAATGTTGCAAATACATTATGGTCACATGTCGTAGAGTCCTTATAGTGCTCATTGTCTTGATTTGATGCTTGAAAAATTCGATAAACTTCCTGCAGTTAGTGAGGTTCTTAAAAGGGCAGGAGTCATAACAATATTTTGTATAATCATGATTTTGTGCTGCAATTAATGAGGAAGTATTGCCACAACAATTTGCTTCGAACTACCACAACTATATTTGCGGCCAACTTTTTGACATTACAAAGTCTTTTTAGTCATAAGGATACTTTGATAACTGTGGTAGCTTCTAAAGAATGGTCAGACATTAAAGTCTCAAAATTCCAAGTTGCTAGTAAAGTGAAAGAATTGATAATGAGCACATCAATTTGGAATACATGCAATGTTCTTATCAAAGTGACTAAACAATTTGTCAAAGTATTGAGGATGGTAGATAGTAATGAAAGACCATCTACGAGTTACATTTTTGGAGAAATGAGAAGGGCAAAGGAAGCAATAAAAGTTGCTTTTAAGGACAATGCAGAGGAATATGGGCTTTATATATGTGAATATTGTTGATGATAAGTGGGAAGGACAACTAGGACATCCTTTGTATTCCGTGGGGTTTCTTTTGAATCCAAAGTTCTTTTACAAAGATGTTGCCTTTACTAATCACAAAATTTGGAGAGGTTTTCTTGATGCTGTGGAGGTCATG
Organism: Triglochin maritima; assembly: GCA_963682175.1. Taxonomy (NCBI): domain Eukaryota; kingdom Viridiplantae; phylum Streptophyta; class Magnoliopsida; order Alismatales; family Juncaginaceae; genus Triglochin; species Triglochin maritima. The sequence continues at coordinate 37,224,825 of OY821781.1, forward strand.
TATTACAATGATGAGACAAAGATAGATAAAATCAATGCTGAAATAGAACTTTATAGAAAGGCAGTTGGTGACTTTAGGTATGGATCCGCAATTAGAATCGTTACAAAATGCTTCTTGGTTCCTCGTTATAAAATGCTTTAATTCATTGTGTTGTCAATTTTAATTTTGGTTGTCCACCTTTTCAATATTGTGATAATGAAAACGTTAACATGTTTGGAACGTTGTGGTTGGAACACTTTGGAGGTGGGACTAAAAATTTGAAAAAGATGGTCATTCGAGTTCTGAGTCAAACTTGTAATGCATCTAGTTGTGAACGCAATTAATGTTGTGTCTTCATGCTTATACATACCAAAAAGAGAAACATACTAGAACATGCAAAGCTGAACAACCTAGCTTTCATCCACTGCAATTTACGTTTGAGGTAATGAAGCCCAGTTCTTTCATATTGAAGAGAATTTTATTCTTTTAAACTTGTACACCAATTGATATTTTTTGGTAGGGAACGTGATATTGGGAATAGAAAGTTTGATCCAATATTCTTGGACTCGATACATTTTTTGATGAGTGGATTGAAGAACCCTCGGTCACACATGAAGATATGGATTCTTTGATAACTGTTGTAGCTTCTAAAGAATGGTCAGACATTAAAGTCTCAAAATTCCAAGTTGCTAGTAAAGTGAAAGAATTTATAATGAGCACATCAATTTGGAATACATGCAATGTTCTTATCAAAGTGACTAAACAATTTGTCAAAGTATTGAGGATGATAGATAGTAATGAAAGACCATCTACGAGTTACATTTTTGGAGAAATGAGAAGGGCAAAGGAAGCAATAAAAGTTGCTTTTAATGACAATGCAGAGGAATATGGGCTTTATATATGTGAATATTGTTGATGATAAGTGGGAAGGACAACTAGGACATCCTTTGTATTCCGTGGGGTTTCTTTTGAATCCAAAGTTCTTTTACAAAGATGTTGCCTTTACTAATCACAAAATTTGGAGAGGTTTTCTTGATGCTGTGGAGGTCATGTATTACAATGATGAGACAAAGATAGATAAAATCAATGCTGAAATAGAACTTTATAGAAAGGCAGTTGGTGACTTTAGGTATGGATCCACAATTAGAATCGTGACAAAATGCTTCCTGGTTCCTGGTTACAAAATGCTTTAATTCATTGTGTTGTCAATTTTAATTTTGGTTGTCCACTTTTTCAATATTGTGATAATGAAAACGTTAACATGTTTGGAACGTTGTGGTTGGACCACTTTGGAGGTGGGACTAAAAATTTGAAAAAGATGGTCATTTGAGTTCTGAGTCAAACTTGTAATGCATCTAGTTGTAAACGCAATTAATGTTGTGTCTTCGTGCTTATACATACCAAAAAGAGAAACATACTAGAACATGCAAAGTTGAACAACCTAGCTTTCATCCACTGCAATTTACGTTTGAGGTAATGAAGCCCAGTTCTTTCATATTGAAGAGAATTTTATTCTTTTAAACTTGTACACCAATTGATATTTTTTGGTAGGGAACGTGATATTGGGAATAGAAAGTTTGATCCAATATTCTTGGACTCGATACATTTTTTGATGAGTGGATTGAAGAACCCTCGGTCACACATGAAGATATGGATGGTTGGCTGGGTTCGGAGGAGCTCTAGATTGGATTAGAGAACTTTTTCGGTCACACATTGGGGGTGGTTTCTCTTGCTGAATTTAAGTTCGGTCACACAGTGATGGTACTCTGTCGGAGTCATATTTTTGTGAACTTCTATGCTGTATTGCTACTATATTTTGTTGTTGGCTACTTGTTAAATAGTTAAACATGTCCAGACTTAAATAATTAAATGACAGTGTTGGTTAATTATTATTTGCATGTTAAATTTTAAGTTCTATGTTTGCATTCAAATGGTTACGTTGATCACTTCATTTTTGTTTATAGGTTTTAATTAAGTTATTGTACAAATGCACATTTTTTGTTCAATTATTCATTGCCCAGGCACTTGGTTTTCAGGCTAAAAAAATAAACAATAGTTAAAATTGATTCAATCGATCGAACCGTCACTATGAAGTCGATTCAGTCCAACCATTGATTCACAAAATGTTGATATTATGATGACAACATCATCGGTTGAATCAGATTGAACCATCGATTGTATCACTCGGAACAAATCGAGTTATTTTCGATTCATTCTTCGGTTCTATTTTTAAAATATATCCCTTGATTTGATCCTTCAACTCTGTTTGATTTGATCCTTCAAATCTGTTTGATTTGACTATGCTTTTGGAAGGCACCGAAGCTTCCGAAATTAAACTTGTCCTTTTTCTTATTTTATCACCAAAATAGAACACTATTAAACTACAGTATTTGTATCTTTTGGAAAACAAGGATGTCCGGATGATGTAGGCACCTAAATGATACAAGTAGTATATTTTTTTTAGAATTTCTTTTAGTCCGTTTCTCTTGAAATTAGTAATAATTAAGAGTTATAGAGTAGGAATCTGTTCTAGAGTTAGATGCTTCTCCAGACGGGATGGACCACACTTTTTTTTTTAAATTATTATGGTTGACAACATTTGAATGAATGAAAATTATTGAAGAAAACTGTAATCGTAGTCCTTCCTAAATAATGTAGGGGTCAAAAAATAGGCATTGAACCCAAAGAAGCATAACTATTCTAATGACAACTAAGAGTCCTTTTATAACTTGTAAGATGATTAATTAATACTTCTATATTTGTAAAAATATAGTTCATGCAATATTGATAATCTTTATGATGTTTCATAGTTGCGGAGGGATCTAATACCCTTGAAATGTATTGACACAAATTTTATACTCCATATTATTTTGATATTTGAACACTGAAAGGAAAACACCAAGCTTAAATCTTGATTACACAATATAAGTAGGCACGTTGAAAATCATGAAGTTTGGAAGTTATTTTATATAAGATCAGGTTGTAATGCCCCTTACTCGCATCGAGTATGATCCATTACTCATGAGTCAACTGGTCTACAAGACTGGCCTGAATTGTCGTAAAATTTTTGTTGATTGGTGTTACAGTTGTAGTCATGTCTATATAACTCACCCCAACATTCTCATGTTAGGCGATGTGAGACTATTGGTGGGATATTACAACCACACACACTTGAACATCTGACGATCTCGTCACGGTCAAGCCACAATCCCATCAACTAGACGTTGTAGGATTCTAAAGGTGATTTCTACCATTTTAGTGTAGCACTCAATTCGTACCATTATGACTGATTAAGATTCTGATACCACTTGTAAGAAAATTTGAATAACCAATCATAATAATTAGATCGTATTGTTGAACAATTAAGAATCAAAAAACCAAATATTGCAGTAGCATACATGAATCCATTCTTGATGGATTATCCTTCATAAGCGAGATCTTGATCTTCCAAATCAACATAATACTCTGGATGATCCCTTCAGAATATCTCTAGATCTCTCTCTTGGTGATGGGATGCAAGGAGTGTTAACTAGAGTCTTATGATTTGGGGACCAAGATTCATTTATATAATTATTTACATATAAGCCCAATGTTGATACATATACTTGAATCTATTTAACCGTGACAATACCAATCATATAATTATTTTACATATAAGTCCAATGTTGGATTAATGATCAAATATTGTCAAATTTGTAAGTTATCTTGTGAGTTGACTTTTTTTCATTGACACCGTAATTTTTTCCCTGGTTTCACGTTTGCTACTTGAATATAAAAGCATGGATGAATGCCAATTCATATCGATCTATACTTTTGAGAGCATTGGATCCCTCCTTCATCTCACAGTTATTGGGTTATGATAATGTTTCATGATTAAATTTCATGATCATTCAAAAAAGTTTGCTAATGTACTAGTCATCCCGTTAAAATGCATTGGTGTTTATACTGTCATTCCTGAGTGTCATTAAACGTTACAGTAGTTTTGCTGAAATTAAATTATGTAAAGTGAAATCTAGTTTCTATTGGAAATGATAGTCTTATCCACCATCCATCACCTAAGTGGCTAAGTGTGTAAGAATATTGATGAGATGATAAACTAATCAATTTTCAAAACTTCCCAAACTTACGCCTAATATAATTCAACTGAAATAAACCAAATTAGAATTTTTGAAGAGAAATCCTTTGAACCTATTCTCACTTTAGTCTATAGTAGAGGTGGTTGGGAAGCTTATTTGCATAAGCTAGATCATGAAACATGAACAGATTGAATGAGACAATTACAGCTTGTTGGGTTCATCTCTTGTACGTGAATCTCCATTGGTTGGCAGAGAGAGCATGGCCTGTCTCCATTGATGGTGATATTATTGAATTTATATAATTTTGTGGTGGCCCTAAACTGGCACGTCATTCTTGGAAAAGGCACAGGTGGCATGTCTGTCCATTGTGTGTGTATATTCCTCTTTTGGATGGTTCCAAAGTGAGAACATTACCGCAACTTTTGGAATCACTAAAATTTATCATGATGTGAATGGATTTATGTGTTGGACAATCTTGGATATTGCCAAGAAAATCGTGTCTTCGCTAGCATGATCTGCTGGATTATGTTATAGACTTGTAGACCCAACTTTTTAATAATCAATTAATTGTGATTCTTTTCCTTTTTCGTTTCACTTTTTTAGATAGATAGTAGTGATTAGTTTTACACTTTTACTTGTTAAGGTTTAGGTGTTGTTAGACATGAGAAACCTATCTTAAAATCTAAACATGCGCATAAAACAATTTTTTCATCCGAAAAACCGAAACTATTTAAAAGTCACTCGTTCATGGGTCTTAAAACAAAATGTTTGGTAGCAAGTGCAATGACATATTGACATTAACTATAGCTCGTGAGTGCTAGACATGAATTAAGTCGTTGTAAGAGCTTAACTTTGTATTAAGTTGTGTGCTAACAGCATACAACGTGCATGCATGAAAATGGCATATATTCTTAGGTGTTTCATTATTGGATTAGAGCTAGAGGTCTCAAATTAAATGAACATGATTTTTAGCATCGGTAATTTTTTTTAATAAAGAATCATTTAGGTGTAAATTTGAGAGATTTTTTGATTTATTATTTAAATACCAACAATGCATCTTGATTATGCCAAAATACTTTCCTTATTTCAATATTTAGTAAATACCCTCGGTGTGATACTGTGATTGCATTTGTGCATTACCGGCCCTCTATTAATTGTAATAATCTAAAACCATCATTTTTCGCTACTGTTTGGATTACCATATTAATGTGATAATTGGATTAATCTTGAGAATTATAATAAACGTTTTCAGGTTAATTTTGTTATATTTAGGGTATTTGGTAGTTGAATAAAGGAAATGAAGCGAAAACAAACCTGATTAAATAATTTTTGAGACTGGTTATGACAAGTTTGGATCTATCTGCAAGAAGAAAATACTTGATTACAAACCCATTAAAACATGCTTGAAAAGTTGGAGTCTTTTTTTTCCAATAGTGCGACTTTTTAAAGGGAACTAACTTGACATTATCAAAATCACATCTTAACTCACAATATGATCCTACTTGACTCTAGGGGTGCACCAGCAAAGACCAAAATTGATCAATACTAAAAAAAATTGCCAGCATTTGAAGCATCTTTTGCGCCAATGCCGGCAAATATTTGTCCCAAATACTCATATATCTTTGTCTTACAGCACAGATGTTGGATGAAATTCGCAATTGTAATATTCATTCAAACACAACACAAGTTATCATGTTACAGTGACATGATACTATTAATTGTAAATGATTAAAATTTTATGGTTTAACAATTTTGTTACGCGCCATTTTCTCTAGCACAAGGGGTTAAATTTGAAAAATTAAATCCCAAGACTTCTCAAATTAATTTATATAGCCAAAAGCGATTTTAATTTGCAAAAACACTATAATAATTCAAGAAAAAACTTCCTTAAATTAACTGAGAATGATATATAAAACATTTAAAATTTTGTTTTCCAAATTCTGAAGACCAACAACTTGAGCACGTGTCAACTACGAAGAACGTGAAGGATTTGGTGGTTCACCATAACTAAAAACAAAGACACGACGTGGTGTTTCAAGAACCACAAAGTGTAAGTTTTACAACCTTTAAAATATACATCACCTAACCACGATCTTTATTACATCCCTAAGAATTAACACTGGAATTTCTAGACCATTTTTTCATACAGAAACAAAGCTATAATTTCAAATCTTCAAGATACTTTTCTTAAAGAAAAGATAAAACAAAATATCACCAAGTATGGAAGAAAATTACCTTAAGCAGTAAACCCTAACTGTGGCATGCAATGGTTTGACATGTGCCCACAAGAAACGACAAAAGAATCTACAATTAGACTTTTTTGGTTTAGAGATCTTCTCATCTTGATGATAATTATTCTTTAATCACCATAAGCACTTTTGATTCATGTATATATAAAGTATTTGAGACGTGTGTTAGTATCCCGAGCATTTTCTCAAATCACGATCGTTTAATTTATTTTAAGAGCAATGCAAATTGATAGTTCTACTTTTTAATTTTCCTGGTGGATTTATTCATGTGGTCCTGAGGCTTTTAACATCGCAACTTCCTATTTTTATATGTATCGAATTTGTATTCATTTCACAACATCATAATTTTCCACGTTCGTTATAAATATATTGCAAGGACTTGACTACCTTTATTAATATAAAGCAAGGCATGTTTTTTAAAATAAATTTTGGGCATTATATATACACCAAACAAATCAATTATTTGTACGAAACATGCCCATTTCCCTCTATTTTTTAACAAATTCTGCCATAAATAATCGTGCTGTTGACTTCACTGTTAACACCTAAAAAGGAACATCTTCAGTAAAAAACAAAAAAATACGGTGGGCGAGAGGCAGTCACATAAAAATAATATGTTTGGGTATTTTTTATTTAAAAATCATAATTTGAAATAGACAAGCAAACATAAAAAACAAGTATAGCCCTTCGCATAATAAAAGTCAAATCTTAATCGTACATCAAAATGCCTAATACTCGTGCTTATTGATGCGAATAATAAGCACGCCTACTTTTGTGTTTGATAACTAGTTATGAGATTGTGCTGGTGTAATTTTACACACTTTATCCTCATGAATTAGGATAAAAGTGTGGTAAGGGCACCCACTGTGGTGCCCTCAAATCGGGCGCCCGATTTACACCCCTCGGTATGGATGTATTCTAATAATACACACGTGTCCCCTACCTGTTGGTTTTTTTTTTTGTTTTTTTAAGTTATTTTTTTAATTTGTTTTAGTATTCATTTATGTTAAAATTTGATTTTTGATAATCATATTTTTTTTAATATTACTTTACATTTATCTAAATTAAATTTTGTTAATATGTATTTAAACTTTAATTATTGTAATATGTAGTTGTCAATTATTAATTATCAATAATATTTTTATGGTTTTAATCGTAATACTTGTTAATTAATTGGATTAAGTAATTACAAAAATAATTTAGTAATTAGTTTGTGGATTATTGTGAAAAATAAAAAAGAATGTAAAAAGAAATGACGTAGAGAAAAAAATATTTACAAGTTAGGGATTATTAAGAAGAACGGTTGGTGTTAGGTAGATAAAAAACGTGATAACGTGGCGGGTAGCAGACGACCTTAATCACCATAGAATTCTTAATTAATTAGCCACTTTCGTGACAGTGAAACTGGTATTTTGTTGGGAATATCCAAAAGGTTGGCCTTAGTGCATGGTAAAAAGAAGGGAACTACTAAACGTCGCCCCAAAACTACTTAAATCGCCCCTTGAAATTACCAAATTGCCCTTAACAATATATTTAATACCCAGATCGTCCCGTGTCTTTAAACAAGGTTTTTGACTCAGTTTTACTAACATTCCTAGTACTAACATCACGAAAATGTCTGGCGAAATACCTAGATCAGGCGAAGTAACGGAGACGGATTTTTTTTTCCGACTCGGGCGTCTGGCTAAGACGCCTGCACCATCGTGGAGGCGTCTGGCTAAGACGCCTCCACCATGGTTGAGGCGTCTTATCCAGACGCCTCCACGATGGTCCAGGCGTCTTAGCCAAACGCCTATACCATGGTCTAAGCGTCTCGCTAAGACGCCTCAACCATGGTGGAGGCATCTTAGCCAGACGCCTCCACGATGGTACAGACGTCTTAGCCAGACGTCCCGTTTTTTTTAATTTTTTTGTCAAATTAAAATTATACGGTGTGTTATCTCAAATTATTTGACGTTTCTTTGCAAGTTTTCGGTGGTAACCGGTCGGATTACAACGAGTTTTTTTGCAAGTGATGAAGATTCAAAAAAAATCCAGATCCAACATTTTTTAAGTTCCAAAATCCCCCGGTGGTAAAACATCCTAACTTACAAATACCACCTCGACAGGTCGTTCGGGGGTCGTTTTGGATTTTGAAATTGTTGGATCTGGAAATTTTTGAAGTTTCGGTGTACCGAAGGGGTATCGGTCATCCGAATATAGTAATTATTAACTTATTAATTAATTAATTTAACAATTATCTAAATTTATAATCAATTATTTTTAAAAAAATAATAAAAAATAATAAAAAATTACGGGCGTCCGTCGGAGCCGCCCCCACGTAGGAGGGGGCGTCTGGCTAAGACGCCTCCCCCATTGGGGAGGCGTCTTACACAGACGCCTGTCCCAAGGGCATAGCGTCTGGGTAAAACGCCTACCCGATGGGTAAAGCGTCTGGGTAAAACGCCTCCCCCATGGGGGAGGCGTCTTAGCCAGACGCCCCCTCCTACGTGGGGGCGGCTCCGTCGGACGCCCGTAATTTTTTTATTATTTTTTATTATTTTTTTATTAAAAAGATGTTAGATATTTTACCAGATTCGAGTACACTGGGGCGTTCGTTGGTTCAATACTAACCTCCAAAACATTATTTTTTATGATTATAAGAGGAATATGAAGAGAGATGTGTGATAGGAGGGTAAAATGTCGCGTTATAGCAGTAGAAATGAGAGAAGGGCAAAATGGTAATTTCAAGGGACGATTTAAGTAATTTTGGGGCGATGTTTAGCAATTCAGAAAAAGAATAGTGATTCTTTCTGTTTTATTATTCGTCCAACTAGTTTGAGATAAAAACTTTATTGTTATTATTTGTCAAATACTTATAAAATTTAAATCAATTGTTTTCTATGAAACATATCTCTAACCCGTTTTATAATCTTTGTATATTTGAAATTAACATGTATTGAGATAGACAAGCAAACATTTTTTTAAAAAGTCCCGAGCAAAATTTAATACAAATTCTAATGATACATCAAGATACCTGATATGTCTGAAAAAATTCCATTTTAAAACTCTGAAGTTTGCATTATTACAAAATATCTCCTTCCTATTATTGCGAATAAGCATTAGAATACTAATGACAGTTGATAATGTAGAAATCCATAACAAGTCGCCCTTTAGTTAAGATTTAGAATAATGAACAAAAATTAAATTGGAAAATTTCTGGGGCATGTTAACTTCGTAATAACAGAGCACCAGATCTAGATTTAACCTTTTGGGACACAAAGGGATGGACAAAAATATATCCACTTGATTGCTGAAAATAAACTGTTAGGCCAAGTTGTAAACCTTAAAGAATATAACAAGTTGCATAGAGCATCTTTAGCACGATGAGTCTATATTCCACTTGCAGATGATGTTAAATACAAAAGTACAAGATAATGACTGTCTAATATTGTTTGATATGCTACTTAGATTTTAATTTTCATAATTTAATTTTTGGTGGTTTGTGTGCCTTGTAGGAATCATGGAAGTGAATTAAGCACTGATCTCATTGGATTTCAAAAAAGAAAAAGAATTTTTTTTGCCATACATACTAGTACTACTACTCTACGTGAAAACTGAATATAATATATAATCTTTTGCAGTTTTGTCCTTTCAGTAATATAACATGTAACATGATCAATAATATTGAGAACTACTAAACGTCGCCCCAAAACTACTTAAATCGTCTCTTGAAATTACCAAATTGCTATTAACAATATATTTAATACCCATATCGTCCCGTGTCTTTAAACAATATTTTTGACTCAATTTTACTAACATTCCTATTACCAACACCACGAAAATGTCTGACGAAGCACCTAGATCAGGCGAAATAATGGAGGCGGATTTTTTTCCGACTCGGACGTCTGGCTAAGACGCCTCCACCATCATATAGGGGTCTTAGCCAGACGCTTGTACCATGGTCGAGGCGTCTGGATAAGACGCCTCCACCATGGTGGAGGCGTCTTAGCCAGACGTTCCGTTTTTTTTGTTTTTTTGTCAAATTAAAATTATACGGTGTGTTATCTCAAATAATTTGACGTTTCTTTGCAAGTTTTTGGTGGTAACCGGTCGGATTACAATGAGTTTGTTGCAAGTGATGAAGATTCAAATAATTTCCAAATCCAACATTTTTTAAGATCTCAAATCCCCCGGTGGTAAAACATCATGACTTACAAAAATACCACCTCGACAGGTCGTTCGGAGGTCTCGCTCTCCGGTGAGCGAACGACATTCCACCTCGCCGGTGTGGTGGCAGGGGTGGCAAGGGGACAACGCCCCCTGGAAATTTTTTTTGGATTTTGAAATTGTTGGATTTGGAAATTTTTAAATTTTCGGTGTACCGAACGGGTATCGGTCATCCGAATATAGTAATTATTAACTTATTAATTAATTAGTTTAACAATTATCTAAATTTATAATCAATTATCTTTTAAAAAAAAATAATAAAAATTACGGGCATTCGACGGAACCGCCGACACGTAGGAGGGGGCGTCTGGGTAAGATGCCTCCCCCATGGGGGAGGCGTCTTACACAGACGCGCGTCCCATGGGCGGGGCGTCTGGGTAAAACGCCCTCCTACGTGGGGGCGGCTCCGTCGGACGCCCGTAATTTTTTGTTATTTTTTATTATTTTTTTATTAAAAAGATGTTAGATATTTTACCAGATTCGAGTACACTGGGGCGTCCGTTGGCTCATTACTGACCTCCAAAACATTATTTTTTATGATTATAAGAGGAAGATGAAGAGAGATGTGTGATAGGAGGGTAAAATATCGCGTTATAGCAGTAGAAATGAGAGATGAGCAATTTGGTAATTTCAAGGGACGATTTAAGTAATTTTGGGGCGATGTTTAGCAATTCAGATAATATTCTTATATTTTTTGCTGACTTTTAAACCAAAAATCCAACTAAAATACCCAAAGGAATGTGTACAACAAAAGGAACCGATTTGAGAAAATAAAATTAAAAAAAGATTTACTTGGAAATTTCTCCCAATAAGAAAGAAAGAAAGAAAGAAAGAATACCTCAAAATATTCGTGCATTATGCTAATTGTTATAACTTTAGTACAACCTTTTGATCTAATCTCCTAAGGAAACACCTAAGTTCGCAGGTCTTTATCCATGAAGTTAACATCTAGCAGCATAAATCAAATGTGCATAAGTCATCGTGTTGTAGGGGCACTATAGTCCAAGACATGACAATAATTTGCAGGAGAAAACGAATCCAACAAAAAAAATATTGGAGTGTAGATATTTTCACTCTAAAATGTGAGAGACTTTTCATTTGGATTTCGTTTGCCACTTTTGGTAGGAAATTGTTTTACTTTTATGGAATGACAGCATCGATCCTTATCATTTCGAAATTAAACACCATATATATTGCATATTAATTGCAAAAATTACATAAACACTCTATACAACTCATCCATATTTGTCCACATTATGCATAAGAAAAAGAAGTGGGAAAGAGAGGGTAGAGAAAATATCAACAACTCAAGAAACAAAAGAAATTACCAGAATAGATGAAACAAATTAAGAAAAGGTTTGTACATGCACCTTATACATAAACATCGATCATTTGAGAGGATATCATTATGTGACCATTAATATATAATGTAAAACATCGATTTCCTTCTACACGTACGTACGTACCCTTCCTAATGGCGTTCCCACAAAGGCTCATCGAAGATGGAAGGAAAAGCTAAATCCGGTGGTGCTTCATATAATAATCCGTACTCGTCGTAAATTTGATGATCGTAGAAAACGAATTCGTTGGCCAATTCCGATAAATGGGCGAAACTAGAGCCCAATTCAGGTAACTCCACAATCTCCCCTAGTTCATCTGGAGTCAAGTCGGGCTTAGTAGGGTCCATTGCCGCCCCTTTAGCGGCCGCGGCTTGGACGTCCCTCGGAGAATTAGATAATGGCCTAGGGAGAACGTCAACAAGCTCAGGGAAGTTGAGAATTGCTGAATTACCCTTTATACAACATGCCGCTACATCATGGGCACGAGCGGCCATCTCAGGTGTCGAATAAGTCCCTAGCCATATGCGCGATTTCTTGCGAGGTTCGCGTATTTCGGACACCCATTTGCCCCAGTTACGCATCCTGACGCCATGATAAATCGGGTGTTTCTTGTCGTCGACTCGCGCTTTTTTAGACGTTGTCGGAGAAAAAGAGGCTTTCTCTGTGGACTTGGAAGGATATGGTGGAGTGGAAGAGATGTGGGATGATGAGTGCATTGAATTCCCACATGAGCTCTCAGCTGGTTCACTTGAATTGGTATTGTGTGCACCTCCCATTGCTATGAAATTAAGTGTGAGCTAGCTTCTATATGTCCAATTATGATATGCAATTAATTAGATGACATATGAGGAATTAGAAACAAAATGGAGGAAATTAATAGAACTATATATATATGATTGATTGGCTTAGAGAGAAGGCAAAGTGCAATAGGGAATTGAGGAAATAAATGAATCAATAGGGAAAGAGGATTATGTTTTGGAGAGGTGAGGAGACAAAAGTTTGCAATTGGGAAGGAGGAAAGAGGAGGGGTTTTAGTAGAGGCTTCCACCATCAAATTGACAACCAACCAACCAAGGTAGAGAGAGAGAGAGAGAGAGAGAGAGAGTGAGTGGGGTTCCTTCAAGTTATTAATTTTTCTCCTTTGTTGGTTTCGCTTGTTTACCTTTTTGGTTGATTGGTTCGTCTCTTTGTTGGCCATGCACACAAGTCATCCTCTCTTTGGAGGTTTGTTGTATTTATATTGAGGCAAGTTGAACTTCTTAATGCTTAAGAAGGACCTACGTGGAGAAAATATCTTCCTTACCTAAGTGTGAATTTTCTCATGAGGGTGGTGAAGAAAAAACTAAAAAAACTTACATAGACAAGTAGCTAGCAAACACATATATATTTCACTTACGTCACAATGCACAAGCTATGATGTGGCAACTTTTGCATTTTTGGAAAGCTTGTGAGTTTGCATTAATACTCGTCATCTTAATTCTTAAATAATAATTAGCCATGAAACATAGTTATGACTCAACTTAAGCACGTATAGAGTGCTTCTCTGATCACGTCTTAATAATATAAATAAATATATTTTATTAGCTAATATGTAGTATACTCTACTGGTCATCCACGTCAACATCTTTTAAGAAGAAAAAAAATTTCAATTTTCTCTCTCCACCATGTCATATGTTCAACTTCACAACTTTTAACTACAATTTTATTTCTTTCTTCTTCTCAAACACAACATTTTATAAAACATTCTTGGTGTCAAATACTTTACTCTTACTCAACTCATTTCTCATTCTTCACAGGTAAATATATATTATCCTTTGACTTTATACATTAATTTTAATTATTAATAAACTTGACTCTTAATGATTTTTCCTTATTATTTATTTCCAAAATCATGTATTTATCCTATTTCAAATAACCACCTGTTATTTGAAATTTCGAAATTACAAAATTTATATAACAATATGGGTATGTATTTGTAGATCTTGAAAAAATATTTTTTTGGTACTTTTTATTTTTCATAACTTTTATTTTACAAGAAAATTGATTAGAAAACATATTTTGTTTTACTCAAATAATGGACCTAGAAAACATATTTTCGTTTTACTCAAGTGATGCCCCCCACCATGGAGAAAAAACTGAAAAATAATACAATACATGTTGTGCCGTACCGACGTGTCGCCACGATAATTCATGCCCTCGTATTCGTGGAAGAGTCTATTGATGCGATCGGTCGTCCCAAAGCTTAACTATAAACTATCGCCTGGTTTTTAAAAAATACTTTACCCCCAACATTTTCTCAAGGTATATATTTTTATCCGATGCCATTGCTGATGCCCTAAAGACAACCAGAATAGCTACGACTACGATTCGTTCACACGTGCAATCTATATTATCGTTCTTGCAAAACTGAGCTTTGATGTTTGTAAATTTGATGATGTGTGTATATGCATGGAATAATACGTATATTTATATGTTATTTAACATTTATTAGTATATGGACCCACCTTTTCCTTGCTATATATTATTTGATACGTGGGCTGAATAGAACCTTTATCTTTTTTTGTCTTTAATGAGCATGGTATGCAAAACATATAAAAATAAGATATCAACTTGTATTAAAATAAGCAATCACTGATATTTGTAAATTGCCGTAATATAATATTATCTCATGCATAGGGGTTTAACTTTAATAACTTTCTCTTCATTTCTGAAGAAATGTTGAGACGATCTATTCTGCGCATAAGAGTTTATTTTCCCTCATAAGTTTCTATCCAAGTGAGAGAACTTGCGGAATTATCATCTTGTTACCATTTTAAAGTAGCATTAATTAAACAAAACATTAGCTCTTTCTTCATAAATTAGCCTACATATATGGTTTCTTCCACTTGTTTGGTTAATCAACAGTGCAATTATTATGGTCAATAAAATGTAATGTTGGTCCCCTCCGCTTTAATAGATTTTTGCAGTTGGCTGTTATTTGTTGCTATTATAGCAATTTCATTTCTTGGATGACATTCATGCTCGTATTAAGCATATAAAGAGAGGGTGGATAGGAAAGTTAATTATGATTAGTCATGGTCGTGGTACCTCTTGGAAATCGAGAAACCATTGCAATATTTCCCACACTTCAATTAGCATTATGAAATGTGATTAGGTTGTCTTCTTGTTTTTAATAGAATCTTTATAAGGTTTTTAAAATTGGCATCACAATGAGAGAAGGTAATTTAAGAGAATTGCCACAACCCAATCGGACTAGGTATGGTTTCAAATTAATGTACTTGGTTTTATGCCGACAAAGGTATGGGCGATACACACTGTTGTGAATAATGTCACCCAATTAATTCTGAGATTCAAGAGGGTCAAAATAGTCTCTCCTTCTGGTTTACGTGGAATAAGTGATCGTGGACCTCAATTTTGTCTATGGGTTCGAGCCACTGTGCATCGATCTGACACAATCAAATTTTATAAGTTTTCATTTACATCCACTTAATCATTTTCTTGAATTGCAACCATAGATTGTACAGTTGCACGTCATTTTGCCTTAGTAAATGAACTTATGAGCACATGTTGATTATTATTCAAACCGTCTGTCATCGTCAGATAAGGATATTTCACTGTAGTTTACATAAAGATAAAAAAAAAATTGTTCGTATGTATGTGATAAGTTGTTTAATTTTTTTTGATGGTGTATACGAATACTAATCTTTTCACTGTGATATTTCGATGTTATCTATGAATTAAAATCTAATTACTTATAATAATTTAAGTTTTACAATAATCCTTGATCAAGTATTGTTATTTAAAAACTATTAGCATGACAAATCTCACTAAATTTGAGTTCACCGCCCTTGATATATTGGGAAAGAATTACCTCCCATGGACTCTCATTGCGGAAATTCATCTCCCCCCAAATAATCTTGATGAAACAATTAAAGAAGAAAATACCGCCTCCCCGCAGTAGCACGCCAAAGCAATGCTATTTCTCTGTCATCACCTCGATGAGGACCTTAAAACTGAATACCTAATAGTGAAAGATCAGTTAGAATTATGGAAGAATTTGAAAGAAATGTATGACCACCTAAAACAAGTAATTCTTCCAAAAGCTCGCTATGAATGGATTCATTTAAGGTTGCAAGACTTTAAAACTATAAGTGAGTATAACTCCACAATATTTTGAATCACATCTGAATTAAAATTATGCGGAGAAAATATTAGTGATAATGACATGTTGGAGAAGACATTTTCCACATTCCATGCCTCAAATATGCTCCTGCAGCAGCAATATTGAGAGCGTGGATTTAAGAAATATTTTGAACTAATATCTTGTCTTCTTGTTGTTGAACAAAACAATGAGCTTTTGATGAAAAATCACAAATCATGCCCCACATGTTCTTTGCATTCCCTGAAGCAAATGTGACATTATTTGAGCGTAAACGTCAAGGTGAGTCATTCCCTGAAACGAATCCAACATCTTTCAATCATAAACGTGAACATGAGTGTGGCCATGGGCAAGGCCATGGACGAGGTCGTGGACGTGGCCGTGGGAATGTTTGGCATCGTGGCCGTGGGAATGTTTGGCATCGTGGTGGTCATAATTTCAAAACAAATAATGATGGGAGAAATACAAAAAAGAAGGAATTGCAACAAAATACTTCAAATGGATAAGAGAATGCTTGTTACAAATGTGGCATGACAAATCATTGGTCATGCATATGTCGCATGCCAAACACTTTGTTGAACTTTGTCAAACACTTGTTACTCAAGAAAAAGCAAACTGTAGAAACAAATTTCATTGACAATAGTCAAGATGACATGCTTATGGATCCGCACTTGGACGTTGCAGATTCCTTCTAAACACCAATGAAAATGTGGATACTTTTACCGATAATGGAAATGACCACTATGATATGTAGTTTTTGTTATTGCTATTTGTTTTCCGTTCATCTAGAATTTCGGTCTTTTATCTTCCTATATATGCAATGCTTGAATCTTGAATATTGCTTTCGACTTTATCAATATTTTAAGTCTTTTAAATCTAATTCTGATATAATATACTGCTGCGATAAAATAAAATTTATTATATTTTATTTTTCTTTTGTTTTCCTGTAGAAAGAAGATATGACTAATGCTATGATAAATGATGGCGAACAATGTCTAGTAGACAGTGGAACAACAAACACCTTCTTGAAAAGTACAAAATATTTTTCCCAATTACATAACAAAAACAAATGTCAACACAATTTCGGGCACTAGCAATTGATTGAAGGCTCCAGAAGAGCTTTTGTTTTGTTATCTAATGGGATACAACTATCAAGAAATGATGCTTTATACTCTAGTAGATCCAGAAGAAATCTACTAAGTTTTAAGGATATATGTGTTAATGGTTATGACATTGAGACTGTGAATGAAGATAATATTGAGTATCTCCACATTACATCTAATGTGTTTAGCCAGAAAATTGTGTTGTAAAAAATACAAGCTCTCTCTTTTAGATTATATATTACATTCATAAATCCTATTGAATCAAATATGATCACTAACTAGAAGTTAGTTGATCCAAGTTTTGAAATTTGGCATGACATATTGGGTCACCTAGGTACCATAATGATGTGAAGAATTATTGAAAATTCAAGTGGCAAACAATGAGGAACCTGAAATTCCTTCATCAAAGAATTTTTGATGTGCAACATACTCTCTTGGAAAAATGATAATAATGTCTCCCACAAATAAAATTGAAAATGAAATGCCTACATATTTAGAGCGAATCCAAGGAGATATTTTGGACCCATTACTCCTCTATGTGGACCATTTCATTATTTTATGGTATTGATAGATGCATCAACCCAATGATCACATGTTTGCCTTTTATCAACTCGAAATGTCGCATTTGCTAGACTTCTAGCAGAATAAATCAAATTGAGAACACATTTCCCAGATTATCCAATTAAGAAAATCCAACTTGATAATGCTGGAGAATTTACATCCCAAACGTTTAACGATTATTGCATGTCTGTTCGGAACACAATGGAGCATCTTGTGGCTCATGTCCATACATAAAATGGTCTAGCTGAATCCTTGATTAAGAGATTACAATTAATTGCTATACCATTACTAATGAGATCTAAATTACCAGCATCTTCCTGGGGATATGTCATTTTACATGTTGCTGCACCTATAAGAATGAGACCAACTGCTTATCATAAATACTCTCATTTACAATTGGTCTCCGGTAGAAAACCAAATTTGTCTCATCTAAAGGATTTTTGTTGTGGTGTGTAAGTGCCAATTGCACCACCACAACGTACAAAGATGGGACCTCAAAGAAGATTGGGAATATATATTGATTTTGATTCTCCGTCAATAATAAATTTTTTAGAGTCGTTAACCGGTGATATTTTCACAGTACGATTTGCTAATTGTCAATTTAATGAAAGTGAATTCCCAATCTTAGGGGAGAAAAACAAAAATTAGAAAACAAATAAGTGACTTGAAATGTATCATCGATTCCAGACCCTCGAACAGGTCAATGTGAACTTGAAGTTCAAAAGATTATACATTACAACGAATTGCAAATGGGTTGCCTGATGTATTCACTGATACTAAAAGAGTCACTAAGTAGCATATATCTGTTGTAAATACACCTGCTCGGATTGATATTCCTAATGTTACAAATGAATCTATTATACGTCAAAAACATGGAAGACCAATCGATTCCAAAGATGCAAATCCACGGAAGAAGAAAGAGCAAAATAACGCAGTTGGTGATATTAAAATTATTAAAACCCCTGTAGAGGTGATAAGGCAACAACAAATGGACAAGGATAAATTTCTGAAAGAGGTACATGTACCCGACAATGAAAATGATGATGAGATCTCCATCAATTATGTACACAATGGGAAATGATTGAACCAAAATAGAACCACTGTTGATGAATGTTGAATATTGTGAGCCAAAATCAAATGATGGGTGTCGACACCGAAAGATTGGCCACAATGGAAAAATGTAATTCAAGAAAAATTGAACCCACTTGAGAAACGTCATGTGTTTGGACCTGTAGTTCCGACACCAAATAATGTAAAACCTGTAGGATACAAGTGAGTAATTGTAATTAAAAGAAATGAGAAAAATGAAATTGTAAGATACAAGGCGAGACTTGTAGCGTAATGTTTTACACAAATACCAGGAGTTGACTATGAAGAAACATAGTCACTTGTAGTGGATGCAACAACTCTTAGAATTTTGATTAGCCTTGCAATTGGAGAAAAACTTGAAATGCGACTTATGGATGTCGTTACAACTTATCTATATGGATCACTAGATAACGACATTTTCATGAAAATCCCTAAAGGATTAAAGTTGTCAAGCACATGTGATACAAAACCTCAAAAGATGTATTCTATAAAACTAAAAAGGTCTTCATATGGATTAAAACAATCCACACGAATGTGGCACAATTGTCTAAGTGAAAGCCTTTTCAAGGAAGGGTTTGAATATAATTCCATAAGTCCATTTTTTATTAGAAAATCAACATCTCGCTTTGTAATTATTGTTGTATATGTTGACGACTTGAATATCATTGGGAACCCTGAAGAGATTGAAAGAACTGCTAAATATTTGAAGAATGATTTTGAAATGAAACACCTTGACGTAACTAAATTTTGTCTCGTCCTGCAGATCGAGCACTTACCAAATGAAATTTTCATTCATCAGTCAAATTATATAAAGAAGACATTAAAACGTTTTTATATGGATGAAACTCATCCATTAATTTTGCAATGGTTGTTCGTTCTCTTAATGCTAAAAATGACCCTTTCTATCCTTGAGAGAATAATGAAGCCATTCTTGGTTCAGAAGCACCATATCTAAGTGCTATCAGGGTTGTAATGTACATGACTAATAATACAAGACATGATATTTCATTTTCAGTAAATGTATTGACTAGATATAGTTCTGAACCAACACGTAGACATTGGAACATAATTAAACATGTATTCTGTTACCTTTGTGGAACGTGTGATATGGGGTTATTTTACTAAAAGAATTTAGAGCCCGAATTAATTGGATATGCCGATGCTGGATATTTGTCAGATCCACGTAAAGCTAAATTCCAAACAGAATATGTGTTTATATATGGTGACACAACAATTTCATGGCGATCAACGAAACAAACATTAACATTAACATCTTCCAATCATGCAGAGTTGATTGCATTATATGAGGCTAGTCAAGAATCTGTATGTTTGAGATGAATGATCCAAAGCATACAAGAAGAATGTGGACTCGACAAAATTAAAGACCATCTGACAATTTTATACGGAGACAATACTGGATGCATTGCTCAAATAAAGGAAGGATACATCAAAGGAGACAATACTAAACATATTTCACCAAAGTTCTTCTCGACGCATGATTTACAAAAAGATAGTGAGATAAATGTCTGTCATATCAAATCAAGCGAGAATTTGACAGATTTATTTACAAAGTCATTTCTCACCAAAGTCTTTGACAACTTGTTTTTAAGATAGGTGTTTGTCGCTTGAAGAATATATGTTAAGTTAAAGGGGAGAATTATACGCTTTGCACTCTTTTTTCCTTCACCAAGTTTTTGTCCCACAAGATTTTACTTGATAAGGTTTTTAATGAGGTAGGTCAAAAATGCGTATAACAGAAGGTGATTATCCAAATGGGAGTGTTATGAAAATTGTATATAGTGGATGATTCATTTTCCAAGATGATTCCTCTTCTAACCAATCAATTGTAACTCCTTTATTAAAATGTATTGTAATGTGCATTGTATTTACATCCTTATTTAGAGTAGGCTATGTAACTTCCACACATTTATGTGTATACATATAGGGTTGTGCTATGTATTGAAATATACAACAAAAAGTATCAATTTTCATCCTCATTCACATACTTCTCTTGTCTTATTGTTCTTGTGTTTCCAAGGATCTTCGACATATTTATAACAAAATAATTTTTATTAAATATTAAATGTGCGTTACAATAACTATACTCGAAATTAAAATAAAACACAATTAATAAAAATCATTCTCAATTCCCAAGTTGTTTGTAGCGCTACCAGATGTTCTCGATCAAGTCATCTTTGAGTTGCAAATGTTTAGGACGGTCTTGAACGTGATCTTTATTGTCCAAGTACATGTTGATCAACAACGTGGTCGGACGAGAACTGAAAGAACTAATCATCAGAAATTCTACTAGACGAACTCAGTTGATTCGGTGAATCTGGTTGTATCTCCAAAATTAGCATGTGCATCTCGCTCATTCTCCACTATCATGTTGTGCATCATGATGAATGTCATTGTGACATTGTTTAAAATATTAGGATTCCATGCGAGTGATGGTCGCCTAATAATTGCAAAGCGTGCTTGAAGCATTCTGAATGCACGTTCCACATCCTTACGAACCGTAAAATTAAGAAAAATAATTACAATTTTTTTTTATCATAACTCGTTGCTTTAATTTACAAATTAAACTAACCAATTGTAAACCTCATGAATGCAATATGTCCATTCCTGTTTTGATTACTAACGTGGGTCAGTTCAATTGAAAAATATCTTGTTCTTATATGGTAAATACCAGAGATTGAATTCTATCAATCTCATTCCTTTGTTTTGGATGTTGGAATTTAAATTGGCGTGAGTGTGTAGTAGATAGATAAAATCAAAAAGTAAGTACTGTATATGAGATGTTATATCAATATTTCACAACACCTTTGAAAATCTCGGGGGAGTAGATAGATTTTGTGAATTATGTTCCTTAAGGTTGCATTTGGAAGTTTCACTTAAAGCTCGAATTTCACTTTAAGCTGGAATTTCAAATTATGCCTTTTCCAAATAACATGTTTGGATGATAATACATTAAGAATTGCAAATTATTCTTGGCATTTTGAAATTCCAACTATATAAAATTTGACAAAATCAAATTTCATGCTAAAATGTGAATTAAAAAATTCCAAATGACTTGTTATTACAATGGTTATTCAAATTAAGACGAAATGTTAATGTTATGTTCCAATATAATTTTATGCATGGTAGGATGTATTTTTTATGGTTTTGAAACAAATTTAAATTCAAAAGTCTATAGGATATCATGCTTTTCTTAGTTGTTATTTAAAAGAACATGTTTATCTAAATCAGGTCCTTTATAGATTCTAGATTTGTAAATATCATCAATTGAAAAGTTCACCGAATTTGCAAATACAACGTCCAAACCTATGGCCACATGTTCATTTCCAAGTGGAAAGTAAAGCTCGAACATACTCCTTTTAAAGCCCATTGTATATAAATCAAAGCAGTCAGAGAAGAATTTATCTACTCGAGAATAGAAATGTAAACTTATCGCCTAAAAACATGAATTTCTCTCCTTTGGTGGTGTTGATCAGAGTCCAATCAGAACTTGATATCGCCTAAAAAGAGGCAGGTTGGGTTATAAAAATGGTAATCTGCTACCTTTAAGCGGGGTTAGAGCTTATACGGGCTCTTGCAATGCAAGTATGGTTTTTTAGGGTCTAATTAGTTGGTAAACATGTTTGTGGATTGATAAGAGGAACTTCTATTCGTCGTCTGATTTTTACTTAAATTGTCAACCTTATTACCATTTTCCTCTTCACAATCTATTTAATATTCATTTCGTCACGTTTCTTAAACTAAAGCTCGTGTCTCAGTTTTTTTTTCACTCTACCAATACTAACACCACGAAAATGTCCTAGGCTCTCCATGGGGGAGGCGTCTGGGTAGGGCGCCTCCCCCATGGGAGAGGCCCCCGGCTAGGACACCCAGCCCCTGAAGGGAATGTGTTCTAAATATTTATTTTTATATGTCAATTATTATGAATTGAATGTGTAAACATTTTGTTCCTTGATTAATGTATTTGTATTTTAGAAGTGTTAAAGAAGAGACGCTTGGTCCTTAACCCTAGAGTTCTAAAAGATAATGCTCTATATAAATCAAAAGTTATTCACAATCATGGTAATCAACATTGAACATTAATTACCGAGATAAGATTGTCGTGTTGGTCATCGATTATTGTAGCTCTACAAATATTTGACGACATGAGTATATAAAAGAGAAAAAGATTACTTTTATATATTGAATAGACCTAGCAAGTAAAATATTATGGAATTGTGTTTTGTGTCATTAATGTTTTACTATGTCTTGGATCCTAAGATATGAGACTTTTATCTTTTTACATAAGGAATGTTCAATTTGATTATTGTCAAAAACTATCAATGAGTATAGTGATAAAGACAATAGTTGGTTAAACATGACTTATGCTTGAAAAGATAGTTTGTCAAAAGATTATCATTGCTCATCTTTACTTGGGTGATGATATTACTGGGTCACTTGATAAAATTAAATTATAATGTGCACAATGTGACTTATGTTAAGTACATATTTATAATTACCTTAAAAGATCAAGAAATGAATATAAAATATAAATATGACACATTTCTACTTTGTATAATATTCTTAATATCATGAGGCAAGGGATGGACACAAGTGATGTCCTTACATCACTAAATGGATTGTGTTTAGTTCAAGTGAACAAAGACATCTATGTTAATTGGGTAACTATAATGTGTAGCTAGATACCGCTTATAGTTTATGATATTAAGTGTTTAATATCATTGACAATTGACTTAGATCCTCCTATAAGTCACACCACAAAACTAGGAAACAAGAATGTTGATTTTATATTCATATGATGTATTGAATTTCCTGTGAAATAGTATATATGTGGTGAATCGATAAAATCAATGTGTCATGAAAATGACATAGTTTGAATCATTTATAAGTTCATATGAGATGTAGGTATTATGTGGTGTAATGGTTGCCATTACATATGATAATATATTACATGATATATGAATTTGCTAAACACCCAAAGATTAAATTTTGTTGGATATAAATCCAAAATTTGGTAAAAGACAAAGAAACGTTAATACGGTTTTGCCCGAATAATACGAAAATGGGTTGTGATTGTCGTTTTTTGATAAAGATGATTGAGCGACGGGAGCATGATGGATGGGTCGTAGTTTCTAATAGTACTCATGGTCAGCACAACCACATACTTGTAGTTTATGTAAAGGGTCACAGACAGATCAGCGGTCTTAGTCCTGGGGCCAAGAAAATTGTTCGTGATATGACTGAGGCACAAGCGAAACTACGTAACATCTTGTTGGCAGTAAAGGAGAAATTCCCAGAGAATAATCCGAATCAAAGTTACATTTATAACTTTAGCGAGTACATGAGAAAGATGAAATCTGAAGATAGGAATCCCGTTCTGTAGTTTGTGCATCAGACAGTGCAGTATCAGTACTTGCATTGGATTATGGCGAATGAAGAAACTAATGTTGTCACTCACGTATTTTTTGCACATCTTATGTCAGTTCAGTTGTTGCGCACATACCGTTTTGTAATCTGTATTGATTCGACGTACAAAACTAACAAGTACAAGATGTCTTTCTTCGAGATGGTTGAGGTGACACCAACAAGCATGAACTTCCTTGTCGGCTATGCGATTATGAAGGTTGAGACCGAGTCTAGTTACCGGTGGGTGTTGGAGAAGTTGCGAGATCTCTTATTGAGTACTGTCAACCCGACTGTAATAATAACGGACCGGGAGTTATGGCTTATGCGACCAGTGAGAGAGATTTTTTCTGACTCTGCTCATTTACTTTGCACCTGACATATGAAAAAAGACGTATACAAGTACGCTTACCACACATTCGGCAAGAACAAGCAGTTGGTAGAGACTTCGAAGTGTTGAAAGTGGAGGAAAATCATGCTTTATACTTCAGAACGCGATTATAATAGAGTTGTGCGTACTCTGAAATATTCATATAGGCTTGGCCGGCTATCACGAAGTATCTGGACGACAAGTGATTAGTGCATAAAGAAAAGTTTGTGTTGAATTGAACGAACAAAGTCCTTCATTTCGGCAACACTACGAACTGTATGGTCGAAAATGCTCATTCGGCTCTGAAAAAGTGGATCACTACATTGACTGCAGCTCTAGACACTCTTTTCGACCGCGTGAACGCGGCTATTAAAATACAGCCGACGAATATTCGAAACTTTCTTAAAGAGTCGAGACGTCGAAATTTGACTAACTACAGAATTGCTTTATATCAGTACATAAATTGTCGAATTTTACATCATTGCTTGTTATTGAGTGAGGAGTTGAATAGAACGTGTGGCTTAAGCAATCAAGTTGAATATCGTTGTTGGTGTGCTTTTCTGACATCGCATGAGATTCCTTGTGCATGTACCATCCGTGGTTGTATTGACTTAGGTGAAGGAATTTATTTAGAGCAAATTCATATATTTTGGAAAACACTTGTCATTGGAGAAGGAGTCGACGTGCCAGAGTTTGTGGATGAGTCATCACAAGACGTCAAACATTTTCGGAATCTCGTTGATGAGATTTCGAGGAGCGACCCTCCATGATAACCCGATGACTATTAATTAAATCTTAGAAATAAAATTTTGTTAAACGGATTTAAGCATCTAAATTAACAAAATTATTAATTATTTTTAACTAATTACCAATTAATACTAATTATATTTACTAATTATTACTTATAACTAATTAAAAATAAAATAAAATTGGAGGGGCGTCTGCGGGAGATGCCTCAAGGGGTGGGCGTTCGATGGGATCCCCCCACCCCCAAGGGGGGAGCGGCGCCCGCGGACAAAATTAATTTTTTATTTTATTAAACTTGAAGTAAGTGGGACATTTTACCAAATTCGAGTGCATCGGGGCGTCCGTTGGCTCATTTCCTGGCATCCGAGACATTATTTTTTATGATTATGATAGGAAGATGAAGAGAGAGTGGTGGTTGGAGAGTGAAATGAAGATATATATAAGTAGAAATGAGAGAAGGGTAAAACGATAATTGACACTGGTGATTTAAGTAATTTTCGGACGACGTTTAACCGTTCAGTTTTTATATGGGCTACAGAGATGTCCACTTTTTGCATGTCTACTTTAACTAGTCAAATTTCTTTTAGGTCTTCTTTTTCTCCTTTCTTATTGTCCTTGTTTTTCCTAGATTTTCAAAACTAATATCATCTTTTATCTAGGATTTGTTGTGGAGATAACTCACTATTTTTCAGTTTTCTCCCTCAAATCCTTCCCTGCTCATTTTTCTCCACACTCAAGGAGTTCTAAAGGTTAAATTTTTTATATTAGAAGCCCTAAAGGTTAAATTTTGTATTCTATTACGATCATTCTCTCGTCAAAATGTATTTTTTGCATTTTTTTTAAATATATTGTATTTTCCTTTTCGATATGGATGTGAAATTCACGTTCTTTTTTGTGACTTCGATCCACCTCCTTTTTTTAAAGATTTCATGTTTTATGTTTTCTTCATTTATGGGTACTTACATCTACTTTGTTTAATGAAGATATTATTTGTTAATAATTTATTTGAACTTGAAAATTGGTTTATTTGTTTCTAAGGATCTTGTATTGTTAGGAGCTAAGCTTCTTTTAAGGTTCTAAATGTAATTAGACAAATTAATTGGGTGTTTGTGTGGTATTAGGAGAAGATAGGGTGTGAGTGCAAATTTCACAACCTTAATTGTAGATGTGTGAGAGGAGGGAGGAATGACGGTAAAGATCAGTGGGTTAATAAAGGTGGAGTTGATTGTGAGAAGAGAAGTTTGGCTGAGAGAGAGAGAGAGGAAGCAGAAGAAGAGAAGGAGGAGAAGTCAGAGAAGAAGAAAATCGAGTTTCTTCATTCGCTTGCCGGAGGTGCGAGGAAGTGAAGCGGAGATAGTTGTCGATGTTTGGAGCTTCGTCGATTGTAAAAAGGTATGTCAAGTTCAATTAGAAGTTCACACAAGGTGTGTGAGTGGTTGTGGGAGTCGCCGGAGGTCGGAGACCTCGTTGGTGGCAACATGCAGGAAGGTTGTTGTAGGTTAACGGTCAACCGGATTGTAGTGTAAATGTGAGTTTTCCCTCGCACCGGTCGAACGATGTCTACAGGCGATCGACCGGTTGTGCATAATTCGGCGAGAGGAAGAAGACTTTGTTATTTTTCGGTGGATGGGATCCATTTGCCGTTCGACCGTTTGCATCTAAAGTAAGTCGGTCGGGGCCTAGACCTTTTAAACGGTCGACCCCCTTAGATCATGTTCGACCATTGAATTAAGTGAACTTTTTTAATGTTCGACCGATTTGAGTGTGGGTTCGACCGATTATGGCTTTGACGAACGTAAGAAGATTCTGATATTTTCTGTTGGACATAACCCTTTTGTCGTTCGACCGTTGATCTGAATTGGTTTAGACCTTCTTAACGGTCGACTACCCATGACCTTTTGTTTGAGTTTTTCTCTAACGTTTTGTTCGACTGGTTGGGTGGAAGTTCGGACCTTTTTCTGGTTCAAATTCCAAGCGTCGACCACTTGACCATTTTCACTCAACTGTTGGTGCACATATTTGATTTCTTACTTTTATGCACATTTGCACCATGTTGCATTCCATTCCCTATGTAGAAGCCTTGTGGGATTGCAGATCACAATGCATTGTATTGCATGTTCCTGGCTCAATGGAGCCGGACGCTATCTGACGATTATTCGTGCATGTAGCTGACTGAGTCACAGTCAGGCGAGTGTTTCAATTTGTGTGAGCACCCACACGACCTTGATGGTGACAAAAATTTCTATCTGACGATGTATTCCAGCATGTAGCTTGGTTGTGGCACAACCATGTAAGTTGACCGCCCTGAGCGACGATTCTGGTTGAGTGGCGTTGACCATGAGATCAGATCTCTATCTATGATGTGGATATGTTTGCAACTCTCACCGAACCCTCATGAGTAATATAGCGGTGAGTGGGGATTAGTCGTGTATCTCCGTAAGATCATGTGTGCTCGTGGTAGGTACCCTTGGGGGACCCAATGTAGTTGTTGGGACTGATGTCCTTCATGACCCTTGGATGGGGAAGAGTTTACTATTGCATTTTATTATGTTATGTTATACTAGTATGATATGTTCATTGTACAGTACCTTCATATGCATGTAGGACTTGGTATATGAGATTTCCTTATGGAAACTCAGATATTGTTATTATATTTGCATTTCAGGACCTCAGTAGATGTTGGGTGGGGTGGAAACCGAGGACGAGCGTGCACCATGATTGGATCCTCAGTCTACATTTTTAGGTTGTTATGATTACTTGTATTTATATCTTTGTGTAATCTGATGTAAGCATACTTTTGACAAACTCATGTATAGTGGTGCACCATTTTGATGTTATATGTGAGTAGTTTTCTCGTTTGATCTGATGATTGATGTCTTTCAATATAGTTTAAATTTTCTGTTGTTTTTGGAAAGATTACATGTATATTTCGTTCTAACAATTTCTCTTGTTTTTTCCCTTTTCCATACAATGCTAATGGTTTTTGAAAAATTCTACGTTCCTCAGGTTTAATTTTAATTTTCAACGATAATTTTTACTAATAATAGTTGTTACAGCACAAGTTCATGAGTACTGTCTCATACAATAAATTCGATCGCTGTCCTGAAAGTTGTTACGACTGTTGAGTCTTAAATTCTTAACAGATTCCAACACTAAAATCGGTTGGGTTTATTGCTACATGCACCCTTGTACTCCAACAAGTTTCCCTTTCCCAGTACCCCACGTCCCACCAAATATTTCTTGAAATTCAAATTAGCAAAATTAAACGTGTAATATTTTCGTTACAATTTGATTGACTAATCCTCGTAATTACAAATACTTGGTTGTGAATAGGGGTGCAAATGGTTACCAACTATCCGAGTATTTGATTCGAAAATTTATATTTAGTTGATATTTGATAAGTTCATTGTTACCAATTTAATTTTGGATACGGATTTGGTTTAAAAAAACTTACCAAATAGAAATCGGATACGAATTCGGATACAAGATGTTTCAAATTCGAATTATCCGAATTATTCGGATACATGACCACATACACATTAGTATTCGGAAATAGTATTCGAAAATTTTGATTCGAAAATTAATTACAATATACATATCTTTTCAATTTCGGATAATATCTGAATATCAATTAGTATTCGAAAATTTTGAAGATTCAGATTCGAATTCGGGTAGTTCTATTGATTTCGGAATCAAATTCGAATTTGGTAATGGATGACGGAATTCGGATTTGAATTTAGATATGCCAGGTATCCGAGTCAAATTATCCGAGTTGCACCCCTAGTTGTGAACCCTAATAAGAGTCTAATCCTTTCATATCCGGCACCGAGATGTAAGGAAAAGGTGGTAACTGTATTTTGGTAATTGCCTTTTTTATTGAGAACACAGTGTTACATGCTCTTATACATTCTAATGAAAACCAAATCTTAATATGATATCAGAGCGAATCAATCAACTTGTGGGTCATATTCCAATCATATTGTCCACACATAAACACAGAAAAAATAATTCTCGTCGCACGTGTGACACTCATTAATAGTTGGATCCATTGTCTACTACCTAAGTGTTTAGAGTTTTTGTTGAAGAAGTAGACCAACCAAATTTAACATAACAAACCATGTGAGTCATTTTCTTCGGTGGTCATTTTTCTCAACACTCAAGGTGTTCTTCTAAAGGTCAATTTTTTTATATTAGAAGCTCTAAAGGTTAAATTTTGTATTCTATTATGTTCATTCTCTCATCAAAATGTTTTTTTTGGCATTTTTAAAATATTTCGTTTTTTCCCTTTTCAATTTGCATGTGAGATTCACATTCCCTTCTTTTTTTTTGACTTCGATCCACCTCCTTTTTTTTAAGATTTTGTGTTTTTTTTTCATTTACGGGTACTTACATCTACTTTGTTTAATGAAGATATTATTTATCAATAATTCGTTTTTGAACTTGAAAATTGGCTTATTTGTTTCTAAGGATCTTGTATATTTCGTTCTAAAAATTTCTATTGTTCTTTTACCTTTTCCATACAATGCTAATTGTTCAGGAAAAATTCTATGTTCCTCAGGTTTAATTTTAACTTTCAACGATAATTTTTACTGATAAGAGTTGTTACAGCACAAGTGCATAAGTACTGTTTGATACTCACAATAAATTCGATCGCTGTCCTGAAAGCTGTTGCGACTTTTGAGTCTTTAAATTCTTAACAGATTCCCTGTCCTGAAAGTTGTTGCGACTGTTGAGTTCTTTAAATTCTTAACAGATTCCAACACTAAATCGGTTGGGTTTATTGCTACATGCACCCTTGTACTCCTACAAGTTTCCCTTTCCCAGTACCCCCACGTATACCATTAAATATTTCTTGAAATTCAAATTAGCAAAATTAAACATCTTATGTTTTCGTTGTATTTTGTTTTCTAAGATACCAGACTGTTAAGCAAATAGCCGTATTCCTATATTAATTAATAATCATAAAATGTGTGCAATGTTTTATAATAGAATTAGAATCCACGTCGTAAGTGTTAGTTTTGTTGAAGTAGTTCAATGTTCAGTTTATATATAATTTCTTAAACAAAACTAATAATTGACCCAACCAGTTTAACTTGTGAGATGTAAAATGCAATAATGAAAATTTTCATCGACTAATATTTTTTTTGTTGACATGAGACGTTTTGAAAATTAATTTTGGTTAAAAGTTTTCAGGATAAATTACAGATAGCTTATGGGTTCAATTCACTTAATCATAATGAGCTTTAAAACATGAAACTTACTCCCTTGAATTTTCAGTTTTCTAACACTTTATTACCCCCATTTCCATAAAAAAAAACATGTTAATTTTCAAGATATTCATAATTATTTTTAATTTTTTTTTGCATTACTTACATAGATTTTACCCCTGACACTAATTCTATGACATCCTCTAATTTAGATTTACAGTAGATTTGATACAATTTGGTCTTCATTGTTGTACACATTTCATGCAAATATGATCTATAGATTCAATGCATATTTAATTTAAACGTTTCGTGAAGTTAACGTCAGGGTTAATCTTTGAAAGAAGAAAACAAAGGTGAACAAGTCGAAAAATAACACATTGTTGGTGGAGAAAGGGAAATTGTCAGAAAACTAAAAGTTGAAGGGGTTAAGTGTATAACGTTTTAAATGTCATGGGGTTAAGTGAATTGCGCCTGTAGTTCAGGGGGGTATCTGTAATTTAACTCAAAGAACAAAGTTAAAGTATGAATATGTAGCGGGCCTGGCGTGGACATATATTGTTTGGCCCATTGTCTAAATATTATGTATAGTTGTGCCATTTCTGCATACGTTTATGTGTATATATGCAGTTCAAATCGGTTTAGAAACTAGTTGCGTGTGGATGTTAATATGGATGCAGGCTGCATCCATATTAGGTCCGGTCCGAGATCGGACCGAATTTGGACAGAATCTAGACCAAATCGAATCCAAACCAGACCAGACTATGATGCTTTCCGGGGTCCTGATTGAAGCCCGAACTGATCAGATTCGGTCCGGTCTGGTCCAAAACCCAGACCAAGTTTTTGTGAGAAAATTTGGGTTTTGGACCGGGTTCGGACCGGACCGAAACCCAAACCCATCCTCGGGATCCGACCTGGAACCCGGACCGGTCGGATTCGGGCCGGACCGAAAAATGCTCTCCCCTGGATGCATCTTTTTGGAAATTGTTTTTTAAACAAATTCTAATGTAGATGTCAAACCTTGTCCCCTTAGTTTTTCCTCAGATTTTGTGTTTTATGGTTAATTGCATATGTAAAATTATTGAAAAACCAAAAAATGTTGATATTTTGCATATATTATGGGGACAGAATTGGTCACCCGAACTTATTAAACTAGATTTGTGGATGGAGATCTGAGAAAAGTTCTCCCAACGTGACATCCAAACCATGACAAGGTCACCCGAGCTTAAACTAAAATTAAAAGGTAATCATTTTCTTTTAATGAATATGTAGGGCGGTCAATGGATGAGTTTTGTTTTAATTTTACATGACTTCTCAAAGAAATGTAAAACGGCTACTACCAATTTGTATGATTTTCCCACTGTTCTACGACTTTCTACCCCGTGCCTTGAAACAACGTCGAATATTCTTACCAATTATGATCAAGAAAATTACTAAAAATTAGTAAATGGATGTCAAAAATTTGGACAACGGATTAGTCATACTTTGACACATAAATGGACAAAACGATCAATTCCGACATGTGTAATCGTAATCTACGCTATTACACCACCTCCACCACCGGGGTGGATGCAGAGCGAATATAAACAGATAATGTATCCATAATCACGCCCGCATAAAAATACAAATAAGAATACATACATGGATGGTACAACACAACCTTTTGGCCCAAAACCTCATAATTCATCATTCAACAACTTTGGGATTATGGTTCGTGAAGTAAAGCGGGGTATCGGGTCGGGCCTCAGCATTTCCTAGGGGTCGGGCCCAGCCCGGCCCGCCACGCTTTTGGCCCAAAAACTCATAATTCATCATTCAACAACTTCGGGATTGTGGTCCGTGAAGTAAAGTTGGGTAACCCAACCCGGACCGGGAGGCTAAACGGGTCGGCCTCAGCGTTTCACAGGGGGTCGGGCCCAATGGGTCGGGTCCTATCGGGTTCGGTTGGGTTCAGGTTCTTGTCGGTCGGATTTGCATAGCCATTTTTTGTACTAAAGATATTAATAAACCTATAACGTATAAAGTTTCAATTAAAAACACTTTCAAATTTGGATTTCAACAAACTAATTGTTTCATCGGCGTCATTACCTCACCGACTACCCCGGCTACTATCAAATTCGGATATCTAAGAGCCGTTAGACAAACGGGTCTGACAGGTCAACTCTTTTAACGAGTCGGGCCTAAAGCCCGACCTGTTAGTTTTGCCCAGACCCAGTCGGGCTCAAAACGGAAGTGAAGGCAAAAGTTAGGATCTAATTATTAAATGAGGAGAGATATGCAACATTTTAAAAACAATTGCCAAAAAATTGTCCTTGAACATTGAGTTAAAAGTCTGAACGATAAATGTTAATCTATGTACGTCGAAAATAAATAAATAAACTTATATTCATTCAATATCATTTCATAGAACATTTTAAATAACTTGAGCCATAAATGAATCCCAATGGTTTGAATTTTTAATTTGAACTTCAAATTCTAGTTATTAAACATAATAAATTTAGGGGGCTACTATTCGTCGCCGGAAAACTACTTAAGTCGGCCCCAAAATAACATTTTTGCCCTTAACAAATCAATTAAAACTCATTTCGTCCCGTGTCTTTAAACAATGTGTTTGACTCAGTTCTACTCACATTCCTAGTATCAACACCACGAAAATGTCTGGCGAAGCACCTGAATTCGGCGAGGTAACGGGGGTGGAATTTTTTCCCCGACTCGGCGTCTGGCTAAGCCACCTCCACATAGGTGGAGGCATGTTAGCCAGACACCTTCTTTTTAATTTTCTATTAAATTCAATTTTTTCAGGTTCCGTTGCAAGATTTCGGTGGTGATGGAGTAGATTACAGTGAGTTTTTTGACAGTAAAGAAATATTTACAACAATCGAGGAAACTTGTAAATGGGCGAAACAAGTTGCACTAGGAGATAGATTTTTTTTGGTTATATCATCATACAAACCAAAAGCAGATAACCGGATGGATTGTTACCTGAGATGTGATCGCAGACGTGAAATGAGTTCTCGTGATACGAGTATTGCACTGTGAAAGAATACAAAAAGAAAAGGTTGCGGTCGTCGGTTTTTGGTAAAAGTGGTGAAGCGACGGGATTGTGATGGATGAGTCATTGTTTCTAGTAGCACCTATGAGCAGCACAACCACTCACTTGCAGTTTTTCAGAGGGTCGTCGACAGGTCAGCGGACTTAGTGCTGGGGCAAAGCAAATTGTTCGTGATATGACAGAGGCACAAGCAAGACCACGTAACATTTTGTTGGCGGTAAAGGAGAAATTCCCGGACGATAATCCTAATCAAAGACACGTTTATAACTTTAGAGAGTACATGAGGAGGACGAAATCTGAAGACAGGAATCCCGCGCAGCAGTTTCTCAGGGAGGCAGTGCAGCATAAGTATTTGCATTGGATTGTGGCAGATGAGGAAACTAATGTCCTCACTCACGCATTTTTGGCACATCCGACTTCAGTTCAGTTGTTGCGTACATACCCATTCGTAATCTGCATGGATTCGACGTATAAGACGAATAAGTACAAGATGCCTTTATTTGAGATTGTTGGGGTTACTCCAACAAACATGAATTTCCTCGTCGGATATGCGATTTTGCAGGATGAGACCGAGTCTAGTTACCAGTGGGTGTTGGAGAGACTTTGAGATTTGTTATTGGATATTGTTAGCCTGACTACAATAATAACGGACCGAGAGATGGGTCTGATGCGACCAATGGCAGAGGTTTTTCCTGAGTTTGCTCATTTACTATGCACCTGGCATATCAACAAAGACGTGTACAACTACGCATACCACATATTCGGCAAGGACAAACAACTTGCAGAGAGTTTTAGGCGTGGAAGGTAGAGCAGTCCGTAATCTGAAAGATTCTTACAAGTCCTGGCTAGTGCTGACGGAGTATGTGGAAGACACGTGGTTGGTGCATAAGGAAAAATTTGTGTTGAATTGAACGAATAAAGTTTTTCTTTTCGGCAACACTACGAACTGCAGGGTGGAAAGTGCACATTCGGCTCTGAAAGAGTGGATCACTACATTGACTGCCGTTCTCAACACTCTTTTCGACCGCGTGAACTCGGCTATTGAAATGCAACTGACAAATTTTCAGAACTTTCTTGAAGATTCGAGACGTCGAATTGTGACAAACTACATAGGTCCTTTGTTTTAGCATATAAATGGCCGAGTTTCGCATCACTGCTTGTCGTTATTGACTCAGGAGTTGAAGAGAATGCAGAACTTAAGTGATAAAATTGAATATCGTTGTGGGTGTGTTTTCCTGACAACACATGAGATTCCCTATGCATGTACCATGTACGAGTATTTTGCGTCAGGTGATGGAATTTATTTAGAGCAAATTCATCCATCCTGGAAAACACTTGTCATTGGAGAAGGAGCCCGATGTCAAAGTTTATGTATCAGTCAGCACAAAACGTCAAGCATTTTCGGAAGCTAGTTGATGAGATTTCGGAGAGCGACCCTGCAGTAATTCGTAGTGCCTCTCGTATTTTATACGAACAGTTACACCCCGATCAGTCGAACTATGGAGAACCCGCAGAAAATATTAAGGTACAAGGTCGACCAAGGGGAAAGTCGACACGTCGGGACCCGAGTGCCTTCGAGTATGCTGAGCGAGGTCGTGGTCAGTCTGGCAATAGTGGGAGCAGGGGTCGTGGTCGGTCTTCCAATTCGTCTCGATCGTCCGTGAACACGGGCACAAGATCTTCTGGTATGACGATATCTTTGTTGTTATTTAATATATATCAGTAATCTAGATGGGGTTGAATATATTATCTCCTAATTTTGTTGTTTTAATGAATTGTTATTTACCTAACTTACAGTGTCCGGACAGATTGACATGGATAACTTCCCATATGTTGATAGACTTCCAGGAATCATTTTACCATTTCTGGAAAGATGGAATGATGTACGTGTTGATGATAACTGTGGATTTTGATGTGTTGCCGATGTCTTTCATGGTGGTCAAGAGAACTGGTCGTACGCCCGTCGTGCGATTTCTAATGAGATAGGTGCACATCCTATTTATGAGAGTGTCTATTTTGGCAATGTGGGAGAGGCTTGTCAACGAATTGATTGCGGCGGGGGAGCTTGTGGCGAGGATCATTATATGTAGGTTTGGGCCAACTTGTTTCCTATTGCTAATTTTTACAAGTGTGCGATCGTGTATTTCGCAATGAGAACGGATGGTTCGTTGTTCCCGTGTCTTACTGTGCTACATTGGGAGAGTCCGTCTGCCATGACGAGGCCAGTCAGAGAGTTGGTCATTGCTCATTTAGGGAGTTACAGACATTTTATTCGTTTGGAATTAGCTGATAATTTCCCAGTAGTTCCTATAGCGACCTTATGGTATCAAATGCGAGATGAGAGTGTTGTTGGATGGGAGGATCAGTACGAAAGTAGGATGGAGTATTGGAATCGGTTACGTAGTACATTTTGATTGTAATTTGTAATGTTACGCTGCTATCTACAAGACCAGCGGGCATAATATCCGTGACGATCCAAGAGTCGTCCTCACCCCTCTTCTTCTTCTGAGCTCGGGCGTCTGCAGTGCACGAACTCGAATCACCGGTCACAAACCGACCACATCGATCCTTCCTAATGACCCACTCAGCCGAAGGACCACAATGTCGCCCCATCCTCGACCAGACTGATGTATCGCCTCCTCCTGTGGCCCCAAATAATTCCAGCCCCCATCGTCACTCTCGTCGTGACTCCTCAACTCATCTGAATCATCCTCGTCGTCGAAAAAATCCATAGGTGTGACGACGACGTAACAGATCTCTCTCTCCAAACTGAAGCAGAAATACCACGTGTACGTGGATGACGAGGATCTGACTCATCTGCTATACTACGTACAACGCGTAAGGGAATACTTTTAAAAATAAAATTTTATTAATGGATTTACTAAAATAATTAAACTCATTATTAACTTAATAATCGATTTATTTAGCAATTATCACAATTAATCAATAATCCTTTACAAAATTCATACACAACTAATTATTAACATAATAATAAATTTATTTAGCTGTTATCGCAACTTTAATCAATAATTCATTACTAAAATAATTAAACTAATTAACTTAATAATCAATTTATTTATTAATTTTCACAATTTATAATCAATTAAGGATTTACTAAACTAATTTAACTCATTATTAACATAATATTCAATTTATTTTAAATTTATCACAATTTATAATCAATTTAAATAAATTCAAAAACAAATCGGGGCGTCTACCGGAGACGCCTGCCCTACGTGGGAGGCGTCTCCCGCAGACGTCTTGGCTAATGTTCAGCCGTACGCGGGAGACGCCCGACCCAATTTTGTTTTAAAAAAAAAAATTAAAATAAACAAGGCAATTTACCAGATGTGAGTAGTCCGGGGTGTCCGTTGGTTCTTTTCCTGGCCTCCGAGACATTATATCTGGTGAATAGAAAAGTGATATGAATAGAAAGTTGTGTTAAAAGAGTGAAATGAAGAGTTATATAAGTAGAAAGGGTAGATGGGCAAAATGGTAATCTGTTGGGACGATTTAAGTAGTTTTACAGCGACGAATAGCAGTTCAGTAAATTTATGTCACAAAAATTTATAGGTACATACCCACAAAATCTGGTAAATATAACACCAAACCTATAACAATGCAACGTCAGGTCGTTAAAAACATCTAATCCATCAACTCATGCAACCATTCCTCAAATTATTAACAAACATCAAAAGTTACAAAAAATTTGTAGTACTCAAGATCAAAGAAACTAAAACATCCTGTTTGGAACAACCAAAAAACAAAAACAAGACAACAAGCATGTATTGTGGTTGATGACTATATCCTCCTTCCACATATCTTCTTGCTCTTACCAATCTCAACCAACAAAGTAAGCAAAGCCTCGCACATCACCGTCGCGTCCACCTCCGAATCATCTTTTTTGAATGAGT
Organism: Triglochin maritima; assembly: GCA_963682175.1. Taxonomy (NCBI): domain Eukaryota; kingdom Viridiplantae; phylum Streptophyta; class Magnoliopsida; order Alismatales; family Juncaginaceae; genus Triglochin; species Triglochin maritima. Next base: position 37,262,298 of record OY821781.1, read on the forward strand.
AAACCATCCAAGCGTGGTCGAGTTTCCGGTCGGGACGTACAACAACCGATCCAGGCACCTCGGCATCGCGGCAAGTTACTAATCCGTCGCTTTTCTCACCATATCGTAGTTTTAGGTGGAGTGCCGATACTGCCATTGCAGCCGATAAGGGAATTACCACCGGAACCTTCACGCTCGACTCTTGTTCGGCCTCTCGGATGAAATTCGGGAGGGGGAGCCAAGGAAGCTCGGCGTGGGCAATGTGGGACATTGTGGCGAGCACACCGGGATTTAAACCGGCTTCGGTGTGGAACGAGACTATAGGAATTTCGTTGGTCGGGAGCCGGTGTCGCGATACAAATTCCTTTCGCTTCTCTTATGTGAGATCTTCTAACGCTCTTAGATCACCCTGAATGCAAAAAATGTACTATGTTTTATAAAGATCATATTCGAAAAAATGAAAGAGATCGTGGATAAATATTGTCTAAGTGGAAAAGCTGAAGTGACAGAAACAGAAAACTGATCTTTTTTAAAGATTATGGTTGTGTATGCTCTTACTATCGATCATAAATCAATGGTTTCTAATTTGTACCTTGATCAATTTGCATACGATGAATTCCATTATCCTCCGAGCCTCCAATCTGCTACTTGACCTTTACGAAGTATGTCGGAGGCCATCAGACTCCCACCATAGGGACTTTGTACGGGCGCTAGGCCCCCAACTTTGTTTCTCAACTGGGGCCAGTAAAGCGCTAGCGCTGCCGCCGCATCTGTAACATCCCCGAACAACGGAAAATTTAAACTTTTAAAATCAAGGGAAACACGAGGATAAAACCATCAAGAATGGGGACATTACTGAAAGAAATACTCAAATACAACTGGTGCACCATAATACATAAGAGTTTGTCAAAAGAGTGATTACATCAGAATACGTAATACATAAAACACGTAATCACGACAACCTAAAGTAGGTAGACGACAGGATCCACTCCCAAAGTGCAATCTCCCTCGGTCACCACCCGCCGGAACCTAACGTGGTCCTGAAAAAGATGCAACAACAATGCCTGAGTTTCCATAAGGAAACCCCGTATGACAAGTTCACCTATATGCCCTAACATACTAATATAACATGACATGAAATACAAAGTAGTAAACATTCCCACAAGGGCAAAATCGAACATCCGTCCTGCAATCGTTCCCGCTGCCACACAGACCCCGCGGTCTACAATCGCCACCGTTGCCACACAGGCCCCACGGTTCACAACATCGCCGTTGCCACACAGGCCGCACGGTCCAACAACCACCGGTACCACACAGGCCACACGATCAAACATCATCGCCACCACACAGGCCGCACGGTCCAACATCGGGTCCCCGTAAAGACCTACCGTAGGCACATACGATCTAACGGACAGTACGCAACACATCCCCACACGCGACTACACAAGCCAAGTGATCGGTGAGGAGGCGTTCGCACTTCCGCGCAGGTAGAATCAGATCTGAAAACATCATGGTCCACCACCACACCAACGGAGCCGTCGCTCAGGTCGATCCGTCACCTGCACCACACAGGCCGCACGGTACCTCACTCGATAGGTGTCCAGTCGAGCTACCTGCCGGAACACATCATCGGCAGTCCATCGCCGCAACCACACAGGCCACGCGCGATACTCCCTGCTGCCACACAGGTCGCACAGGGGCCCTACCGCCGCCAGACAGACCGCACGACACGTGCAATCACTGCCATCAAGGCCAGTCGAACATATCTGCCACACAAAGGGCCAGACAATCGACAGATCTGAATCGAAGTCTGCAGGGTCAACGAGCTCCACGTGCAGACACCAACTCCGCCGCTATAAAAGCAAGGCAGCGACCTCTGTAGCCCCTCAGGTCGGTAGTCACTTCACCCAACGACAGTTGCGTGCCCGCTGAAGCAATGAGATTTGCAATCCCTCAAGCTGCTACCCTAACGCTAGTCAAATAATCCACCAGAAATAGTCACGATCCATACATGGAGGTGACGCGTTCCGGACACCTACACTCTTCCACACGGCGGTTCCTGGGCAGGCACGCGTAACGCGCCCACCGTCATCTCCCGGCTCACGCACAAGGCGAGGACACAGGTTTCCGTGGACAAAGTTGACATCCTAAGCGGAAGCAGAGATTTTGTCCTGTGCAAAACGGTCGACCGAAAAAGACAACTCGGTCGACCGTTTTCCTCAAGGGAATCGGTCGACCGAAGTGACAACCGGTCGACCGCTTCCACAAGGGAATTGGTCGACCGAAGCGTCTGCAACGGTCGAACTATTTGCGCAAAACATAAGTCCTAACGGTCTACCAAAGGTCTAAAACCAGTCGACCGAACGAGGTCAAAGTCCGGAGTTTGGTCAACATTAAATTCAAACTATCGGTCGACCGACTCAGGGGTCTCGGTCGACCGAAAACTAACATGGTCATCCTATTATTTCTACGTCATATAACGGTCGACTGCAAACCACACTAAAGGTCTGGTACACTTAAGTCCCGGTCGATCGAACACAAGGACCCGGTCGACCGAAACACCACAGACAGACGAAATACACTACGTTCGGTCGACCGTCCGAGGGACCCGGTCGACCGACAGTCGTCTTCAACTTCGCGCCAGCCAAGGTTTTGACGTTGTACCTCGTTGCCGATGAGGTCTCCGACCTCCCGCGACCAACCACTACATCACCCCAACGTGGGTGATCACTAAAGGCCTCTAATCCAAGAACTTGACATACCTTCTTCGCAAGAACGACGACTTCGCCGGAGAACTCCGGAGCTCGCCGCCTTGCTTGCCTCCGACGATCACCACCTCACACTGAATTGTATGAATCCAAACAAATTGTATTTGTTTTCAACGTTAAGTTTTATACTTCCCCAAAGTTATGAATCCAAAATTTCGCATTTTGTTTCACATCTTTACGTACCGATGCATTTTGGAAGCCTTACGACTAAATTCAAGGCTTTGTTGTCGTTGTATGATCAAATTCCTAGCATGTGTAGTTAAAAGATTATTCTATCTCGCATAAATCTTAACTTGTATTTTTCATGGAAAAGTGTTAAGTTTTGGGAGTAAATGATTTGCATTGATATTATAAAACATGTTCTATATAAGTATATAACATTGATTTCAAATTAAATAAACTAAAATAAATTACAAAGGATCTAAAAATTGACATAGCCTGCATTGCCATATGGTATTTTGCTAGCATATGCAAAATTGTTGTTTGAGGAACTCTGATTTGGAATTTGTCTTTTGGTTGATAATCCATCAACAAAATTATTACTTTCAAAATTGTACATGATAAAAACCAATAAACTAAAATTACAATTTCACACGTTATCAAAAAAAAAAGGAAAATACAATTTGACACGTCTTATGATGCTAGTTTATTATAAAACAAATTACCATATATGTAAATGCAAATCATATACACGTCCAATATGATGCCCACAAACCAACAAAAAACAAGAACAAACTATACAAAATTACACACCCAAAACTATTAGTCACGTCCCTTACACTTGATAAACTCTGTTAATCCAAACATTGTAAAGAATCATATGAAACAAATCATACTTCTCTGCCTTTTTATTCCACAAAAAGTGTCTTCTTACTTGTGTTACTCCTCTCTTCAACTCAAAATACTTAGACTCGGGAATGCCCAACAAGATATCTCTCAACCTTGCAATATCTTTTTCCGGCAAAATAACCGAAAATCGCGACCATTCAAATACTTCAAACAATGGAGGCACAAAGTTGTCCGACATTATAACCGGTACACATCCGTAAAATATAGCCTCGACCACCCTCGGGCTATTCACCTCGTATCCTCTCGGGCAAATGCAATACTTACTATCCTTCATGTGGTTCATGTACGGATTTATTGTTACTTTAGTAGTTATCAACCCGTGGTTGTGTCTTTTCTTTCTTCTTCGTTTTTTCTTCGAATTTTTGTCCATGGTGGTTGAGTTTACATTGGTTACTAGGCGATGCGGTATGGGACCGGAGATGAACATGTTGGGGTCTTTATTTTGCCAATGTTGGAGGAGGATCGGGCGGAAGTAGCCATGCATTTTACCTGCAAAGAAGACAAGAATTGTGCGAAGGTGTGCCGGTTTGCCGCCGATATTTTGAAGAGGTTCGCCTTGATTCAGGACTTTTGTTTCAGGCAAAGAAACATCCTTGCCAATGCGAAAGCCAATATTGACATCCGCATTGCATAATGCTCTTATCGAATTACTCATGCTTTTTGATGTCTCTTGCGTCGCCTGTGAATTAAAAGAAATAGTATGTAATTAAAATAAAATGCAATTTCAATCTTGCATAAGGTAGAGTAACATTTAATTACCCAATCATGGCAAGCCGCGAGAAAATGGTCCGCTCCGTTGGTCCTATTCCAGGAAGGATATTTGGACGCGATGTTGCTAACGTAATTCCTCAAATGAGCAATGATGTTCTTCTTACTATGCGAGTTTGGCACATATAGTACGTGCCTTAGAATCCAAGAGCTAAATGGTAAGTAGAACAAATGGGCTTTCGACGTATCGTCGGTTACGAATTGCTTGTTGTCCTCCATGTGTTTCATGAACCACCCTTCCGACGAGTAGATTCCGGTGAAGAATGGTTTGTGGAAGATGGGTTGATCACCTTCTTTGTAGATGTACACCTTCAACATTTTCTCCATCAACTCATAACTCCTGCAAGAACAAAAACCACTATCTAATTATGCTTGGTTGATTTCTATATCGATATTCGCTATATGTCAATCCCTTCTTGTAGGACACATTTAGTTTGAAGTGGTTTGGAAATTGATTAGATCCAAATTTGCACGGTTGTAGGGTACAGTATTTGTTTTGGTGCAATCAATTGAATTATGATTACCACAGTAAGCATTGTTCAAGTCAACAAAGTCACAAATTTCGATTTAGATGGTCTAATCACCAATTACGTTAATCAAAACAGAGATCAGTTTTAGAACAGATACTTGCTTGTTGAGATTCATGATTGTTGCCAGATATAAAAGCTTAATGAAGTGAATTTAATTTAAGTATAAATTTGGACATCCATACTAACCAAATGTTTCATCCAATAATTTAAGAGGCTGTCAGTTAATATGAGAAGTAACAGGGTCGAAGGTTCTCACCTTACAAATGCAGAGAAGTTACGGAAAACCGACGGATATAAGCCTTCATGTTCAGTCACAAAGGGAGCATTCTCAATCTCTGTTTTTGCATCTAACAATTGTTGATCGACTTCAGTCGACCACAAAGGCTTCTGCTACAACCATTAACAAAGAGAACATCAAATAATTAAGCTAAATCATAATACGTTTTAACTCCTAATAATGGGTACATCTTCCCAAATATGTAATAGGTAGTGATTGCTAAATCTGAATATTAGCAAAATAAATTAAGTATATGCATACTGTAAATAAATGTAGAAGCACTTGTTAAATTTTTGAACAATAAAAGCCTACCAAAACTACGATTCAAAGTACATTTGCCATACCGTTGAGTCGGGAAAAGCACGATTCATTTGCAATGCGCGCTCCATCTCTGGATATGTCATCTCCTTGTAAACATGTCGCTTCGTATCTACCTTCTTTCTGTTGTTCTTGTCTGCCTTTTGCTTCTTTGCAATTGGGCTACTTGTCGGTGGCGTCGGACTAGAGATCTTTAAATTGCCTTCGGCTTGTGTCATATCCTCTTTCGGTTCAGTAACTACAGAAGTGAAACTAGAGTGAGTGGTGTTGTTTGTCAATGGAAGCCCATCTTTAGTCTTTTCTACTCTTATAGGACCGCCTTTCTTTTTATTCAAAGTGGTCAAGTTCCCGATATCGAACTTGAATTCCTTGCCCGTTTCCTCCTGATAATCGTTCGATTGTTTGGATTCTTCGCTGTCGTCGTCTAACGGGGATTCAGTTGCATTCACTAAATTGTTTGAAATGGGGGAACTCTTTGACCATACCGCCGGAAAGATTTCTGAAGGAAGTACAAGTTTCTGTAACGCGACAACGACAAAGAACAGCACCACCATCAATAAGAGGGGCTTTGCAGTTCGAGTTTTCCATAGTTTTTGGAACCGATCCATCAAGGAAAATCTTTAAGAACTTGAACAAGGTCTGATTACCATTTCAAATCCTGAAAAGAAACACATGACCAAAAAAAGAAGTTAATTCTGAAACGTTTTCAAGTATCTATACAGAATTATGTGTGCCCAGAAATGTTCAACCACTACACTTTCGTCACTATTTGCATTCCTGAAAAAAATACTAAAATCTAATAAAATGGTAAATTCACAAATGTTGCAAAGAAATCTTACTTCACAACCAGAGATAACTATTTCATATTTGTCAGCTACCGAAAACTAGAATGGAAAAGGTTGGTAAAAATTGTGTATGTGGGCAAAAAAAAGACAACCAAGAAATGTGTGATTCCTATACAAATCTCTTGTTTTTTAGAAACACAAATAGAGACATCAAAGGATCCATTGAGTAGTTTAGATCTTCTGAGAATTTAAATGCTAAAATTCAAAAATAATTGTGATACAAATATCAGCACTTCTGCAATGACTCATGTACCACTATGTATGCAATCATAATCATGAATTTATTACATTATCAAAGAAATATTCCTCAACAGCTAGAGTCAGCATATAGTGCAATTATTACAATCAAATTTTTGGTACTTCTGTTTCAAAAAATCCAAGAAAACAACCAAAACCCAATTCAAAACGAAAATCAAACAAAAACCCAATTCCAAGATCCAAAAGTTACAATAATTCGAACAATCAAAAGAAGAAGAAAAAACTTCCGAACTTTTTTTTTCTGGTTTATGTTCATAGAAACTTACCATAATAACCTCAAAACCAAGAAGAGACTTCACCTGTTTCCATGATTTCTGCAAACGAGAGAACTCGAAGATTCCGTTCCAGATATTTACCAGAACTAATATCAATATAATAATTTTTGCAGAAGCTGAGATTTGTTGGGAATTGAGCACATTTTTTGAAGGGTGTTTGTTTTTAGCTTAAGCAAGTTATTATTGACTGCTGCCAATGAGCTCTTTAAATACTTCCTACATGCTACAATTACAGTTTAGATCACGTTGGACCTTGTGTTTGACCCAATGTAGCATGTTCTATATATGTCCTACATCCTGATCTGTATTCGAGAAATAATTCATATCCGCATTCGAATCCGTATCCAATCAGATGTTGAAAATGTCCGAATCAATATAAACATATATAAACTTAATATCCCAAGTGAAACATCGGTCACTAAAATGATTTCACTAGGTCTCCATAACACAACCAAACTTGTCTAACCATCTATGAAAACATATATTTTTGCTTGCTTGCTAGAAAGCGGTTACTAATTTGGCGAAATGTCGCGAACAACCAATTATTTTTTCTAATGTTATAATAAACCTTCAGTACTGATTTTGTACTTTTGTACCATTTTGTTTTTGTTGTATCTCTTTCTCGTAACTTTTCCGTCAACCTTTGGTAAGTAAATTAATATTCTCTGGGAGTGTTTGCAGAGTCAACCTTTATTAATCTAATAAACTTGATTTTCCTTCTCTATATTGTAATTTTTCCAAAGCTCGTTTAAATAATCTATTAAATCTTTTTCACTTCTACCGTCTCTCATTTCTCTCTCATCAATGACATCGCTTCTTACTCTCACTAAAATTCACATGATTCCAAAAATGTGCCTAATCAAAATTAAGAGGCCCAACTGCTTAACTGCCAAAATTAGTACTTCTTTTACATTTGAAATTTTCATAAAGAATCTAAAAAATTATTGTTTTCGATTATTTAGTTTTCAAATTTAATAAATTTTTTTTATTTTAAAATATTTAATAAGAAATTTTAAAAACAATTAAAAAATATTTTTGAATAAAATTTTTTAGTTTAATATTTATTAAAAGTTTAACTTCAAATTATTATACAAAATAGGCTGAAATATGACTAGTTCAGCAAACGACTCTCGTACGTTACTACAAAAATATAACTAAAAAGTGTCATCAAATGTCTACAATGTCGCTAGAAAAAATGATTTCTATATTCGTGTCATCAAATGTCTTCAAAGTTATTTCTTCAAAATAGATATCGAAAGTGTATTTCAAAAATAAAAAAGTACAATTTATTTATGAAATCATGATGGATATTAGGATTCAAACTTACATGAATTATGAGCATCTCGAATAACCACCACAACGCTTTGATACTATTGTAATTCTCTATTCTTAATTACTATATATTAGTAATATATTAATGTTGCTAGGATTTTAGAAATAGTTTACAAATAATTTTAGATATCAATTCCATTATTAACCTTATTTATATTTCATTCTATTAATATACGTATATTATATTTTATATCAGTTCTTAAAATCAAAATTTTAATAAATTTATTTCTTTAATATTTCAAAGATACGCATTCTACGACGATCCTTGAAATGTACTATTTTTTCAAAATGAGTTTTTCATGGCTTTGTAATGTTGTAATAATCTCTATACATAATCAAACTACAATCTTAGTGTTTACAAAACTTTTTTCAAGCCTAAGTTTCTATTACACTTCTTCAAGTGTGTCATTGGAATCAATTTTTCAATGACTAACCACGTCCACTTCGTTGATATATTACACACGAAATTATGCAAATGTGTGGTACTTTGTCACATGATGCGGTAACGTACACAGCATGTCATGATACAAAATGGTGACGCGATTTAAATTTGATCTAACAAGGTGATGATTCATGCCATTAATTAGTTTAATTAGTGGTGGAGATTTTTAAACACCCTGACTAAATTGACGGATGAAACGGTGTTCAATTCTTAATAGTTAATACCATTATTATTGGTTTGTAAGAGTGCAGTAAATTAAATCATTGGTCACAGTTTGCATGGTTTGGTAACCTAACTTTGCAAGTTTTACGATTAGATGACGAAAATGTGATGTTGTCTCAACTCGTAATGATTGATTACTTTATGCTTACTTAGGGAACACATAAAAGATGCATTAAATAAGTCAACCCATTGGCACATATCATGTTAATGTCTTCCAGTAATTACACTAGACAGTATGTCATTTAGTCCGTCTGTGCAATTATTTGGTATTATTCATTTTTGCTATTATATTTGGAATAGTTTCGCACAATTGGTAATTACATAGGTTCTAATTCCTTTACCATTTTTTGAATCTGTGGCTTCCGTGGCAGTTAAAAAGATTCTGGTAAATTTTCAATTCGTATATTTTTTGTATTATAAAATAATTATAAGAACAAAAAAATAGAAAAGATGCTAAAATGGTTTAAAGAAAACAAAGCTGGCCATATCAAAAGAAAATGAACCGTAGATTTATCTCCAAATCCTTTTAACGTTCATGATCGAATTTCTTATCTTTGGCCTCTGGCTTTTCAAAAAATAGAAAATCTTTAGCTTCTGAAAATCTCTGCTGAGCCATAGAATTAACTTTCTTTTAAAAAAAAAGTTTACTTTGTATCCGTATTGAGAGTAATCTCTTGTCAGGTCCAAAATTAATTATATTTTTCAAGCTCGACTTAATCACTTATCGCACATCAAACGTCATAACTTAGGAATTCACCTTCAGCTTACAATTACCATCATGAATATTAAGATTTTTCTTCTTTTGAAGTTCAGAACAAATACTTGCATACTTTGAAATCAAAATGAAATTACTTATTGGTGATTATCATTATATGTTGTGACTACTTGTCCTCATTATATTGATCGATCTTTATCAGGAAAAAATTGGCTAATTGCAGTTGGTGGTTAGCTTATGATTCAACCCTCTTAAATCAATAAATGACAAAACTATCTTTCTTTGTTCCTATCATAAACTACAACCATACTTCTCGAATCGGGTGAGTAGCTCCAATTCTCCAATAATTGAAGAGGATTCCAGTCCTATAATTGCTAAATTTGCTGAAACCAAAAAACGAAAAGATTACGGTGCGAAAAATTTGTTACTCGACGTAAAAGAAAGGATTTAGATCTAAAAAAGACGTATCTGCAGGACCAAGAGGGACAAACAGTCGATTGCAATAATTGAAGAAATAATGAGTTCAGTCTCTTTCAAGGATAATTATTCTCTTACTTGCAAAATCTACGGATACCAAAGAAGCATAAAATAAGGAAACTACTGTTCGTTTAAAATTACTTAAATTGTCTGTCTAATTATTATTTTGTCATTCACAATTTATTTAATACGTATTTCGTCGTGTCTCTTAAACTAAGACTTTTGTTTAAGTTTTCCTCACTTTACCAATACCAACACCACGAAAATGTATGGCGAAGCGTCTGAATCCAGTGAAGTAAGTCTAGCAAAAGAAAAAAAATCCATCCTGAACGTTTGTCTAAGTCAGACACCCCCACCATTGGGGTGGCGGCTTAGACAGACGCCTCCCCCATGGACGAGACGTATGGGTAGGGCGCCTCCCCATGGGAATGGTGTCCTAGCCAGACACCCAAATTTTTATTTTTTTATGTTGTGTTATTTCAAATTATTTCAGGTTCCATTGCAAGATTTCGGTGGTGATGGAGTAAATTACAGTGAGTTTTTTGTAAGTACACAAGTATTTTCAACAATCGATGACGCGAATAAATGGACGAAACAAGTTGCTATCGGAACCGGATTTTTTTGGTAATATCATCATATAAATCACAATTAGATAATCAGATGAATTGTTATCTGAGATGCGATCGCCGAAATGAAATGGATTCTCGGGATATGGATATTGCAGTACGGAAGAACACGAAAAGAAAGGGTTGCGGTTGTCGTTTTTTGATAAAGGTGGTCGAGCAATGAGAGCGTGATGGATGAGTCGTAGTTTCTAATAGTATTCATGGTTTTCACAACCACAAACTTGCACTTTATCCAGAGGGTCACCGACAGATCAGCCGTCTTAGTCCTGGGGCCAAGAAAATTGTTCGTGATATGACTGAGGCACAAACAAAACCACGTAACATCTTGTTGGTGGTAAAGGAGAAATTCCCGGAGGATAATCCCAATCAGAGACACATTTATAACTTCAGAGAGTACATGAGGAGGACGAAACTTGAAGATAGGAATCCCGCTCAACAGTTTCTGCATCAGGTAGTGCAGTATCAGTATTTGCATTGGATTATGGCGGATGAAGAAACCAATGTCGTCACTCACGTATTTTCGGCACATACGACGTCAGTTCAGTTGTTGGTCACATACTCTTTTGTAATCTGCATGGATTTGACATACAAAACGAACAAGTAAAAGATGTCTTTGTTCGAGATGGTTGAGGTGACACCAACAAACATGAACTTCCTTATCAGTTATGCGATTATAAAGGATGAGACTGAGTCTAGTTACTGGTGGGTGTTGGAGAAGTTGGGAGATATGTTATTAGGTACTGTCAGCCCAACTGCAATAATAACGGACCGGGAGTTAGGGCTTATGCGACCAGTGAGAGAGGTTTTTCCTGAGTGTGCTAATTTACTCTGCACCTGGCATATCAACAAAGACATATACAACTACGCATACCACGTATTCGGCAAGAACAAGCAGTTTGCAGAGAATTTAAAGTATGGAAAGTGCAGGAAAGTCATGATTTCTACTTCAGAAACCGAGTATGATAGAGTTGTCCGTAATCTGAAAGATTCTTTTAAGTCTTGGCCAGCTATCACGGAGTATCTGGAAGACACGTGGTTAGTGCATAAAGAAAAGTTTGTGTTGAATTGGATGAACAAAGTCCTTCATTTCGGAAACACTATGAACTGTATGGTCAAAAACGCTCATTCGGCTATGAAAGAGTGGATCACTACATCGACTGAAGCTCTGGACACTCTTTTCAACCACGTGAACGCGGCTATTGAAATGCAGCTGACGAATATTCGAAACCTTCTTGAAGAGTGGAGACGTCGAAATTTGACTAACTACAGAAATGCTTTGCATCAGCATATAAATGGTTGAATTTCGCATCGCTGCTTGTCGTTATTGTGTGAGGAGTTGCAGAGAATGCAGAGCTTGAGTAATCAAGTTGAATATCGCTATGGGTGCGCTTTTCTGACATCACATGAGATTCCTTTTGCATGTACCATGCACGATTGTATTGAGTTAGGCGAATGAATTTATTTAGAGCAGATTCATCCATTCTGAAAAACACTTGTCATTAGAGAAGGAGTCGAGATGCCAGAGTTTGTGGATCAGTCATCACAAGACATCGAGCATTTTCGGAACCTCGTTATGAGATTTCGGCTTGCGACCCCGCAGTAATTCGTAGTGCCTCTTGTATTTTATACGTGTAGTTACACCCCGATCGGTCGAACTATCTACAACCCGCAGAAAATACTAAGGTAGGGGATCGACCAAGGGAAAGTTGACACATCGGGACCTAAGTGCCTTTGAGTATGTTGAGTGAAGTCGTGGTCAATCTTCTAGTAGTTTAGCAGGGGTCGTGGTCGATCTTCTAGTTCGTCTCGATCGTCCGTAAACACGAGTACAAGATTTGGTATAAGACATGTTTGCTGTTATTATTATTACTTCGTTTTCCCTCACTAAACATGTTCTTCCAGTTATTATATATAACGTTGCTATTTTTTCATCCTGTAGTGTCCGGACGGAATGACATTGATAACTTCTCATATGTTAATAGACTGCAAAGAATCCTCTTACCATTTCTGGAGAGGTGAAATGATGTACGTGTTGATGGCAACTGTGGATTTCGATGTGTTGCCGATGTTTTCTATGGTGGTCTTGCGATTTCTAATGAGATAGGGGCGTAACCCATTTATGAGCACGTTTATTATGACGGTGTGGTACAAGCTCGTCAGCGAATTGTTTGTGGCGGAGGACCTTGTGGTGATGATCACTATATGGAGATTTGGTGTGACTTGTTCCCGATTGCCAATTTTTACAAGTGTGCAGTTTTGATTTCTCAGTGGGAACGGATGGTTTGTTGTACCCGTGTATTACAATGCTACATTGGGAGAGTCCATCTACCATGACGAAGTCATGCAGAAAGTTGATTATTGCTCATTTAGGGAGTTATAAACATTACATTCGTTTAGAATTAACTTAGGGATTTCCATTACCTCCTATAACGACCTAGTGGTTTCAAATGCAAGACGAGCTGGATGGGAGGTGGAGTACGAAAGTAGGAGAGCATGTTGGGACCCGTTACGTAGTAGATTTTGATTGTAATTTGTAATGTATTGGTTAAATCACTATTCTTTTAATGTGTAATTTGTTCATGTTGTTTTCTTATCGTGTTATTTTTTTATTAGATTTCAAATTTGAAATGCATCAAATATAACAAATAGGGAGAAGATATGTTCGTCAGAAAGAAATAATAAGAGTACAACAAGTATGCAAATAGAAATACAAATAATAAGAGTTCAACAGATAATAAAGTAAATAACGTACAAGCCGACTACAACTCATCATCCGAATCGTGGTCGGAAATGCCCAACTGATTGTTCCACACCTGTATGAAGTCATCCCAACCTTCACATGTAGATCTCGTCTCCTCATTCGGCATCTGGTCCCTATAATCCAGAAATGGTTGCGCAAGCCGTACGCCCTACTCATGCACTTGGTCTAACATCAAAATTATTGTACATTAACAAGAAAAACAAAATATACAATACAAATAAATAAATAAAAAATAATTTACAAAAACTTAGTGCAACGCCACATGTCCTATCTAGTGGTCTCTCAGGTCTCGGAGCGGTACTGCGCACGAGAACTGGATGTGAGCACGTACCGAACCAATCCAAATAATCTGCATGACAAGTGGAGGGGTCGGCTACGTGTGAGATCTCCAAGGTGAAGTCGGCCTCCTTTGGGAAATGTCCTCCAAATCAATTCCACGCTTGAGGCATTGTACCTGATATCGTACGTCGTCGCAATCGCAGACTGCACTGCATGCTCTTGTATCGGGATGTCAACCGGGATAACCTGAACGTACCCTAACTGACGCAAGACGCGATCAGGCAAATAAGGATCCATGATATCCCGATAACGAATAACATCTATCAATAAAGTCCTCGACACAGCCGCAACAGGCTCAGGACCATAGGGCAACCACTTTATCTAAACGTTTATACGTTAATAATAATAAAAATAAAATTTAAATAAACGTGAATGATATAGAGTTTTATACATGCGATGTAGTAATCTGATCTAGCCGTCTACGAATGGAATGGAATCGCCCTTCGCTCTTATCCTCGCTCCGGACAACCCACATACGCGAACGAGGATAACCTGACTCAATGATTTGCCACTCTCGATGCCGACAGAAAGGAGGAAAATACTCATATATCCAAGACAGCAACAACGTAAGACAACCCGCCATACCAGATTAATCAGCACGACTAGCTATCCCCAACTGACGATACAGGTATGCCAACGTCGTTGACCCCCATGAGTATTGACCAATCATATACCGGTCCCTAGCCTCCAATAGGTTGTGTGGTCTGACTCTGCAACTACTCTTATTGAGAAACAAGACGCATCCGAGCAGTAAGAACAGGTAGGCAGTAACCTACGAATCCGCGGTGGACGTCCGCGTCTGCAAAAGTCGTTAACATTGTCGATGCTAACACCACCACCACTCCAAAAAGGGCTATCCCTCTCTAGATCATCGACGCTTACCCTGAGCAACTATAATACATAACTTTTCAGCTCAGGCATCGATGCCTGAGCACTGACCATACGACCCTCAACAAGAAGCTGCAGAATCTGGAATAAGTCGTGCAACATGATCGTCATCTCTCCGAAAGGCAAGTGGAAAGAGTTGGTGTCAGGCTGCCACCGATCCACAAATGTGGAAATCAACGGCATGTCAAGGCAGGGGAACATGTTGTTAGGCAAGAGACCCAATCCACTATGAGTAATGCCCCCCGTGATACTATCACTCAAAACTGAGCGCCAACCCTGCAATGTAGTATATGCCCTGGGCCGATACACTTCAGAACGTTCCGATCCTTGCTCTCCCAAACACTCAGAATGACGTTGTCATCTAAAGGACCACCGGGCATCACACCAGTCACAATCCAAGAATCGTCCTCAACCTTCTTCTTCTTCTGAGCTCGGGCATCTGCAGTGCACAAACTTGAATCACCGGTCACAAACCTACCACCTCCACCCTTCCGAATTACTCACTCAGCGGAAGAAGAACTACTATGTCGCCCCCATCCTCTACTATACTGATGCCTCTCCTCCTCCTGCCGCTCCAACTCCAACCCATACCGACCCCCATCGTCACTCTCATCGTCACTCTCCACCTCATCCAAATCCTCGTCGTCGTCGAAAGAATCCTCACGTGTCTGACGACGACGTAAACTATCCCTCTCCATCCTAACCGAAACAGATATCCCCCGTCTACGTGGATGACGAGGTGTTGGATCCTCTTCGTAAGCACATACAACGCGTAAGGGTTATGAATTTTACTCTTCCTCCACGGTAACCCGGTAACTATTAATTAAATTTTAGAAATAAAATGTTGTTAAATGGATTTAAGCATTTAAATCAACAAATTTATTAATTATTTTTAACTAATTATTACTTATAATAATAATAATAATAATAATAATAATAATATGGGAGGGGCGTCTGCGGGAGACGCCTTCCCAATGGGGGGGGGGGGGGGGGGGGGGGGCTGCTCCCGCGGACGCGCACCCCAATTTTTTTTTAAAATTAAATAAATGGTACATTTTACCAGATTCGAGTGCACTGGGCGTTCACTAGCTCCTTTCCTGGCATCCGAGACATTCTTTTTGATGAGTATGAGAGGAAGATGAAGAGAGAGTGGTGGTAGGAGAGTGAAATGAAGAGATATATAAATAGAAATGAGAGAATGACAAAATAATAATTGAGACGAACGATTTAAGTAATCTTGGGACGGCATTTAACATTTCGGTAAAATAAAGTGACAAATTAATAGTTGTCATACCTCAATAGGATACCTCAGTTGAGGGATATAACGAAGATTAATCTTCGATGATGTGTGTATATAAAATCTTATAATTATTTTTATAACTAATTAGTAAGACTATTCTATCAATAGACTAGTCCAATTTCATAGCCGAAACAATTGAAAGTGGCCAAGTCATATGAAAACGACATCTTAACAAACATGTTTGGTTTTTTAAACAAAAACTTCTAAATTGAAAAAAATCTGAAGAAGATTGATTTGAACAGAGAATGGTAGCAAGTCAACAGATTGGAACATTATCTAACGATTGGAAGATTAATTATGTTACACATGCTAAACTTAGTTGTTGGAATGAAATCATTCGTTTTATATTATAGTTTGTCCCTCTTCCACTCCAGAAAGATGAAAATCATCATCAATAATATTAGTTGAGATTTACAAATGTCCATTTTATGTTCTCAATTCGCTTAGAAAATTCTCTTTAAAACTTAACATGATGAAAGCAAGAGTAAGACGATTGTTAGAAATTGGTTCAATTTTGTTATGGTGGAAACATGATAAAACAGTCGACCTGTGGAGAAGTCCGGTCGATCGAAATTATCAGCATCGCTCAGAGGTGAAGAACGATCGATCGAAAATAACAAACACTTTTCAGATGTGAATGTCGGCCAACCAATGGTGACTCCGGTCGACCGGAAAGTGGTTCAGAACTGAAGATAACCTTGGAGTGGTCGACCGTTGCCTACGCTTTCTGCATGAGTTGTCTATTTAAGAGCTTTTGAGCGCTTGTATACAACACATTATTCTTATTTCCTTCATTGAGTATTGAGAGATTAGTGTTGGCTTTTTGGCATTTTAATCTTAATTTTGATGATTAACAAACTAATATTATGCACATCTTCAATTAGAACACTACACACATCATATTGTCAAATTGCATAGATATTGTGTATTCCTAACAATGTAGGTGATCAAACCAATGGACTAATCAACTTCAAGATCAACGCTCAAGACTTGTAATCAAAACTCAAGGACTTCATATGTAATTTTCTATTTATTTTAGTTATAGGATCAAATGTACACTTGATGCACAAAGGATAAACCCGTCTCTATTGGTCGACCGTTGGCCTCTCTGTCTACCAAACTTGTTCCCAACGGATGACTGAGTGACTCTCGGTGAACCGTGTTCTTAGAGTCAGTAACGACTTGATCTTCCTGGAATCCTTTTTTCGGTGTACCGAACCATACCCGGCCAACCGTCGCCTTAGAGTCGGTAACCACTTGATCTTCCTGGAAACCTTGTGTCGGTTTACCGACCTCTACCCGGTCAATTGTTTCCTTATCCCCAATAGCTTCAAAATTTTCTCTGGATATCTCTATTCGGTGTACCGAAGGAGTAACGGTCATCCAAACGTCACTTATGTATTTTGGCCTAAACCACTTCATCTTATTGGCCACGTGGCACAAACTAACTCCAACAAACTTATCTTTTGTCGTTTAGCAGCAACCTTTGAAACGTCCATTTCGGTCTACCAATTACCCTTCGGTTTACCGAAGACTTGTTGTCAATCAAAACATAACGGCTATTTTTCCACGTAATATTTCGACTGTTATCGATAAACCAATTTCCCAGGCAATGTCAGCAGAAAACCCGTACATGTATCGGTCAACCGACATTGCCACGGTCTACCGAACAAGAACACCAACTCACAACAATTTTTTACTGTCCAATTGGAACGGTGAACCGATGTGTGCTTGGTCAACCGAATTTAATTACTCGATATTAAGAAAAAGTTACTGGAAGTTGGTGAACTGTTATCCGACCCATAGTCGGTCAACTGAGTTCTTCAATCTGACCAATCAACCCACATTTTGTCGGACGACCGTTGGTGTCCTGGTCGACTGAATTCGTCCTGAATTCTGCCCGAGCTTTAGTCACATGTTGTTTGTTATTGGTACAAACATCACCAACTTACCATAACGGTTCTATTTGTTTTGAAGGCTATATAAGATTCACTTAAGAGACACATTCACTCTTCTTATTGCCAAAAATAAATCATACTCTTGTGCTCTCAATCTTCAAGCCTTCAAAGATCCACCAACTCTCAAACTTCCATTAAATTCACTCCAAGCTTAATTCCAATCCTTGAGTGCATTCAAGTTAGAGTTCAACAACCACATTCAATTTCCATTGTGTTGTAAAGCTTCGAGGAAGAACCCTCTCGGGTTGTGAGAGGAGATCCGAGCAAGGCGAGGGTGTTCGCAAGACTCCGATTGTAAGAGGGTTTATCTTTGACCCGGAACGAAGATAATAGTGAATTCTCAAGTAGGGATCAAAGGAGCGATCAGAACTTGAGGAGAGGACTAAATCACGGTGGTGTGATCGAACCTCTATAATCTCCAGAGTCATCTTGTAGTTTGCAATCTTTCTCTTATTATTTTAATTGTGCAATTGTTTAAGAAAATTATGAGATAATCTATTCACCTCCCTCTACATTAGTGATCGATCGACTTACAATTAGGGCTAGAGAGAGATCTAGAGTGCTTTGAAGGACATATTGCCTCCATAAACTTGTAATCTTGGTTACTTCTCTTGTTGGAGAATGGAAGAAGGAAATGAAACCCGCAGGAGACCCCCAAGGACGTAGGTACGTTGCTGAACCTTGTAAAATGTTTGTGTCGTGGTTGTTTCAGGTGTGCGTTCATTTATTGCTTGTTTCTTTATTTTTGTGTTTGTGTTTTGTTGCGTATCAAGTTTAGGAGAGAAACAAAAGTTATTTTAAATTCCGCAATTAATATTCTTGTAATCCTCTTGTGCATCTAATCTCATCGTTGCATAGTAGTATCGTTAGATCATCTCCCAACAGTTGGTATCAGAGCTTTGATTGCTTCTATTGATGGCGGAGGATGTAAGAAACTTCCGTGTGGAGAAATTCACCAAAATGACACTTTTGCACTTGGCAAATGAGGGTTCATGCGTTGTTGTCGCTGACGGACGGATTGCTCAACACGTACTTTGGGTGGTTAAGAAAAGAGATCGACGAAGATGACCGATAAGAACTGAGAGATGTTGAATCTCTGGGGGATATGGATAATCAAATTATGTCTTTATGGTGTTATTCTCTTCGAGGAATCGACGACGACAATGGCCGAATATTGGAAACTGATGGAGGAAAGATTTATGAAGAAAAGCCTCAACAACAAGTTGAATTTGAAGTGTCATCTATACACGCTTCGGATAAGGGAGAACACACTATTTGTTGATCATCTATCAATGTTCAACAAGCTTGTCTTAGATTTGACGCAGTTGGGTGTCATATTGGAAGATGATGATAAAACAATACTTTTGTTAACGTCACTCCCGGACTCGTTTGAGAATTTGGTGAATACGATCATATATGAGAAGGATTTGTTGGTGTTAGAAGAAGTCAAGGGCATGCTGATCTCTTTTGACTTGAGGAAGAATTTGGGTAGTAGCCATTCTGATAAGGGTGAAGGATTGATCGTTTCACCGAGTGGTGGGGGCAGGATGGGTAAGAAAGGAAGTGGAAACAACAGGGGTCGATCAAAGTCAAAAGGGAGAACCTTTGAATGCTTTTTCTGCAAGAAGACAAGTCATATGAAACGTGACTGTAGATCCTTCAAAGAGGCACAACAGAAGGGTAAAGCCCGGTTTGATTCCGCCAGTGTGGTGGAGGAACGAGATGCGGTAAACGTCCTAACAGTTTGCACTGTAGGTATCGACAAATCATTGACGTGATGGATTTCAGATACAGGAGTATCATATCACATGTGTCCAGTTAGAGGGTGGTTTATATCCTATGAACCACTCAAAGGAGGAATCGTTGTTATGAGCAACGACGCACCATGCACAACCGTTGGAATCGGTTCCATACAACTTAAGATGTTCGATGGATGCATTCGAACGTTGACGGGAGTTTGTCTTGTTCCGGAGTTGAATAAGAACCTGATATCTCTAGGAGAGTTGGGTACTCTCGGGTGGAGATGGTCCGGCGAGGTCGGAAAGGTCAATGTCACTCATGGATCGATGACATTGATAAAAGGAACCAAGGTGGGCAATTTGTATTGGATTTAGGGAAATGTAGTAGTAGGAAAGGGTGCAACAAGTGTGTGCAAGACGACGAAGATAACATCGTCATTTGGCATATGAGGCTTGGTCATATGTCAGAAAAATGGTTTGTGCGAGTTACACGAACAAGGTTTGTTGAAGGGTGTTTGGAGTTGCAAATAGAATTTTCGCAAATATTGTGTTTTCGGAAAACAACACAAGATTCGATTCAAGACAATTACCCACAAAACGAAAATCATATTGGAGTATGTGCACTCTGACTTCTGGAGATCGGCACAGGTTCGGTCAAATGGTGGAGCCGAATATTTCGTCACAATCATCGACGACTTCTCAAGGATGGAATAAGTTTATTTTTTGAAGAATGAATTTGATGTATTTGAAAAGTTAAAAGAATGGAAGGCTCAGGTGGAGAAAAGTATGGGAAAGTTTGTTAAGTACTTAATGATAGATAATGGAGGTGAATACTCCTCAAAGGAGTTCACACGTTTCTGTGAAGAAGAAGGCATCACAAGGCATTTCACTACACCACGAAGTCCGGAACAGAACGACGTAGCTGAAAGGATGAAGATGACATTGTGTGAACGGGAAAGAAACATGAGGCTACATGTGGACCTGTTGAAGGATTTCTGGGTTGAGGAAGTCGATCTTGCGTGTTATCTGGTAAATGTCTCACTGTCATCGGCACTTGATTTAAAGACGTCTCAGGAAGTATGGATGGGTGAGCCATATGATTATTCAAGGGTGAGAATATTTGGATGCAAAGTTTATGTGTTGGTTAATGAAACACAACAGTCGAAATTGGATTCGAAATCCAGGAAATGCATTTTCGTTGGTTACGATAGGGCAGTGAAAGGATATAAGTTTTGAGATCCAATAGACAAGAAGGTGCTCATAAAGAGTAATGTAGTATTTGATGAGACAAGTTTACTTAAAAGCCTTGAGGAGAAAGAGCAGCAAGATGGTTCCATGCGGGGAGACGAAATTGAAGGGTCAAAACTTTAGAGGGTGAATCGAGTAGGGAAGTTCAATAGGAAACAATCGACTCACGAGTAGAGGAAGAGCCTGAGCAGGAGAGCATTGCTCAGGGGGAGAAAGGAGGATCACTAGGGCACCACAGAGTTATGGTTACGATGACCCTGAAAGGAATGCGTTCTAAAAATATTCTTTTATATTTCTTTTATTCTGAATTGAATGTATAAACATTTTGTTCCATGATTAATGTATTCGTCTTTTAGAAATATTAAGGAAGATGCTCTTGGTAATTAACCGTAGTGCTTTAAAAGATAATAGTTTGCATAAATCAAAAGAAATTCACAGTCATGGTAATTAACATTGAACATTAATTACCGAGATAAGATTGTCATGTTGGTTAAATGATATTGTAGATCTACAAATATTTTAACAACGTGAGTATATGAAATGGAAAATATTTTCTTTCATATATTGAATAAACCTAATAAATGAAACATTATGAAATTGTGTTTGTGTCATTAATATTTTCATTGTGTCTTTGGATCCTAAGATATGAGACTTATATCTTTTCACATGAGAAGTGTGTAATTTGATTATTATCAAAAGCTATCATTACACATAGTGACAAAGATATTAGTTGATTATACATAACTTGTGCTTAAAAAAATGTTATGTCAAAAGATTATCATTGTTCCTCTTCATTTGAGTGCACATATTATAGCATCCCTTGATAAAGTAAAATTATAATGTGGACGATGTAACTTATGTATAGTTACATATTTATAATTAGCAATTATGAGATCAAGAAAAATGTATATAATACAAAGATGACACATTCATACTTTGTATAATATTCGTAATATCATGTGGCAATGATAGACACAAGTTATATATTACAAATCACTAAATGGATCGTGTTCTGTTCGAGTGAATAAAATATTTTTTGTTATTTGAGTAATTATAATGTGTAGTTAGATAACGATTATAGTTTATGATATTAAATGTTTAATATCATTGCCAACATAACTTATATCCTCCTATAGGTCACACCACAAAATTGGAAAACAAGAAATGTGATTTTATATGATGTATTAAGTTTCATGTTTTATGAAATAATATACATGTGGTAAAATAATAAAATTAATATGTCATAATAAAGACATGGTTAGAATAACAAATAAATTATTATGAGAAGTATATATTATGGGGTATAATATTTTGACATTATATATGATAATATATTACATAATATAATGTGATCTGCAATATTATAATATATGAATTTGCTAAAACCCCAAAACTTAAATTTTGTTGGATATTAATCAAAAATTTGGTCAAGTAAAAAACAGTGAAAAATGGTACAACCGTTTGCCCACGTTTTTGCATATATTAATAAGAGATTTTCGTTGATTAATGACTGGATTTAATCCACCTTGGTCAAAGGTGTTGACTTTTTGGCCTTAATCTATGTTTTGACGATTTAATCAACCTAATCTTAATTGTGATCGTGTAGAATAACACACATGTTACATTGCATATATATTACTTTGTGCTAACCTCTACAGGTGATGAAAACTCAAGGAAGAAAGGAAATCAAGTCAAGACATGTAATCAAGTTTATTTGAAGACATGTATTTTGTATTTCTTTGAGTCTTAGGAACTTTGTGTAATTGAGCATACTTGAACTAAAAACTACTCAAATACTCACTAGGTTCCCTATAGAAGTCACACACGAAATTTCACATAATCGGGACTTCAATAGATCACCCAAATTTAGACCAGAAAACACTAAACCTGAACCCAAACTGTTTGCCCACATTCGGTCGACCGAAACAGACTGTTCGGTCGACCGAGTGATCAATTAATCTGTTAGTGTATAACTGCCTAAGTTCGGTCGACCGTTCAGACCTTTTCGGTCGACCGAGTCCCAAGTATTTTCCGACCGTTTGTTTTGTCATATATATACCCAACGGTCGTATTCGTATTAACCAAAAATACCCCAAATACATTTCATGTATCGGTCGACCGAGGACCTTGTTCGGTCGACCGAATATCTGTCTCTTGACAAACTCGAATCTCCTGCTGGAATTCGGTCGCCCGTTAGACCTTGGTTCGGTCGACCGAATAGAACATTGTTTGTCAACCCCAAAGTGTCTGGTGTGATTCGGTCGACCGAACCTTATTCAGTGTTCGACCGATCACTTAAGTGTACCTAAGTCTTAGCGTTGGGCGGTCGACCGTTCCTTAATCGGTCAACCGAACTGAGTTCAAAACTGCATAACGGTCGACCGTTCAGCCCGATCCGGTCGACCGAACTCATCCAGAATTGGGTCCTGCGAGTTTCTATTTTGTGTATCTTACACCAACTTATACGCAATCAACCCCAACGGCTATATTCTCTCTAATGCTTATAAATAGAGTTGTAAAACACATTTTAATACAACTCCTCCACACATATTTGCCTCCTACATTAGAGAGAAGATTCAAACACTCCAAGCCTCAAACCTTCCACACTTTAGTCATAAATCCAATCCTACTCAAGTGTGCTCAAGTTTAGAGAGTGTTGTTCCATTGTGAAAGAAGCAAGGGTCTTGGTGAAAACCCAAGACAAAGAGTATAGACTGCGGTGAGAGCCTGAAGTATCCCTCTCGGATTGTGAGAGGAGGAGCCAAGCTCGGCGAGGGTTGTTCGCGAGCTTGAAGATTGTAAAGATGTTCTCTCCCGGCCCCGAACGGGGAGTTGATAGTGAAGACGCGAGCGGAGCTCGAAGTGTCGAGCGGAGCTTGCAAGAGAGGACGTAGGCGGTGGCCGAACCTCTGTAAAAACCCCAGTGTTCCTTGTGGTTTGCATTTTCTATTGCTTTACTTACTTGTCTATTTTAAATTCCGTTGTGCATAACTTGATTGCTTAAACAAGTAGGTAATTAGCCTAAAAGTGATTAGAATTAGAGACCCTCGCGATACGACAGACACATAGATGAGGAGATCTATATGAAGCAGCATGATGAGTTCATTACACAAGGTAAAGATGGTCAAGTACGCAAGCTGAAGAAGTCCCTCTATGGGCTTAAGCAGTCGTCGAGGCAGTGGTACAAAAGGTTCAATGCATTTATGTTAAAGAATGATTTTGTACGTTGCGACTATGATATCTATGTTTACTTGCAGAGTCTCAAAGACGATTCATACGTGCTCTTGCTCTTGTATGTTGATGATATGTTGATCCCGGCAAAGGAGATGAAACATATAAATGATCTCAAACAGAAATTTCGTGGTGAGTTTGAGACAAAAGATCTTGGGAGTGCAAATAAAATTCTCGGTATAGAGATCTCCAAGGATACCGAAAGAGGTGAAATTCTTCTCACTCAAAAAAGTTATATCCGGAAAATTCTCGAAATGTATAATGTTGAGAATGCTAAGCATGTTGCCACACCTATAAGTGCTCTATTCAAGCTCTCGATGAAGTGCAACCTCTCTACTGAAAAGGAAAGAAGAGATATGGATAGAGTTTCATATGCTAGTGCAGTCGGGTCCGTTATGTATGCTATGATCTGCTCTAGGCCAGACATTTCACACGCAGTTAGTCACGTGAGTCGTTATATAGCTAACCCAGGAAATGAGCAATGGGAAGCGTTGTAGTGATTGTTGAGGTACCTGAAGGAATCGATTGATGTTAGTTTGAAGTACACCAAAGATGGAGCACAAAGGCAAGTGGAGATGTACGTAGATTCAGATTATACTAGTGATCTGGATAAATGGAGGTTCACAACAGGATACTTGTTCACTCTAGGTGGAGAACCAGTAAGTTGGAGATCTGTTGAACACAATACTACCACGTTGTCTACGATGGAAGCAGAGTATATGATAGCCATTGATGCCGGAAAGGAAGTTATATGGTTGAAGAGTTTGGTAAGCCCTCTTGCAATGGAACAAGAAGTGACTAAATTGCATTGTGACAGCCAAAGTGCAATTTATCTAGCCAAAGATTAGACGTTCCACTTAAGAACCAAACATATTAAAGTAAGGTACCATAAGATCAGTGAGTGGATCGAGGAAGGCATGTTATTCTCAAGAAGATCAATATGAGTGAGAATCCAGCGGATATGATGACCAAGGTAGTCAGTTGGAAGAAGTTCGAGTTGTGCTCGAAGCTTCTCAACGTCCTCAGAAACTGAGAAGGATGAGCGTTCCATGGGGGTAGCGTCAACGGTGCTTTATGGAAGCACAAAGGAAACGGGTTAGAAGACGACTCAGGTAACAAATTCCAACCAAGGTTAAGATTGTTAGAAATTGGTTTAATTTTGTTAAGGCAGAAACATGATAAAGCGGTCGACTGATGGGGAAATCTGGTGGACCTAAATTATCAGTAGTGCTCAGAGGTGAAGAGCGGTCGACCGAAAATCACAAACGCTTTTCGGATGTGAAGGTCGGTCGACCAATGGTGACTCTGGTCGACCGGAAAGTGGTTCGAAGCTGAAGATAACCGTGGAGCGGTCGACCGATCGGTTACACCGGTCAACTATTTCCCACGTTTTTTGCAACTTTTTGTACGGTTTTCAGTCATCTATTTAAGGGCTTTTGAGCCGTAACTTGTATGCAACGCATTATACTTATTTTCTTCATTGAGTATTGAGAGATTAGGACTAGAGAGAGATATAGAGTGCTTTGGAGGACATATTGTCTCCATAAACTTGTAATCTCGATTGCTTCTTTTGTTGGAGAAGCGGAAAAATAAAATGAAACTCGCAGGAGACCCCCTAAAAATGTTGGTACGTTGCCAAACCTTTTAAAACGCTTGTGTCGTGGTTATTTTATGTGTATGTTTATTTATTGTTTTTTTTTAAATCTTTATGTGTGTCTTGTTGCTTATTAAGTTTAGGAGAGAAACAAAAGTTATTTTAAATTCCGCAATCAATATTCTTGTATTTCACTTGTGCATCTAATCCCGTCGTTGTGTAGTATAGCATCGTTTCGTCTCCCAACAGCAAGTTCGATTAATTTTAGATAACTTTGATTAAACTATGATGCTTCTATTTTATCACATTACAATTTCAACCGTATGAGTTTTTTTCACTATATAAATTGTTAATAGAAATTGATACTGACTAATATCAAGGTTACGACTTCAAGAAACACAAACATATTGAGTTGATTCTCGAACCACATTAAATGAAAATCAAAAGTTCTTGTTAAATCAAATTGAATTTATGATTACGTTTCCAAAACATAGCTTCAACACTTGACCTCTTGCTTCTTCGAGAAGATTGAAAAAGGAAACCCACCTTTTATCACACATCGATTCAATATCACAAAAAAGATGTCGAAACATACGTGCATGAAAATAAGATAACACCACATAAGTGATCTTGCCTAGCTAGTTCTACTTTACATTGTAAATTCTGTTTATCCAAACATTGTAAAGAATCATATGAAACAAATCATACTTCTTTGCCCTTTTATTCCACAGAAAGTGTCTTCTTACTTGTGTTACTCCTCTCTCCAACTCAAAATACTTAGACTCGGGAATGCCCAGCAAGATATCTCTCAACCTTGCAATGTCCTTTTCCGGCAAAATCACCGAAAATCGCGACCATTCAAATACTTCAAACAATGGAGGAACGTAGTTATCTGACATAATAACTGGAACACATCCATAAAATATCGCCTCGACCACTCTTGGACTATTCACCTCAGACCCTCTTGGGCAAATGCAATACTTACTATTCTTCATGTGGTTCATGTACGGATACGTAGTCACTGTCTTCGTGGTCATGATCTCGTACTTGTTCCTTCTTTTTCTTTTTCTTTGATTTCTCTTGCGATTGTCGTCCACCGAGGTGGTTATGTTTACTTTAGTTGTGAGGCGATGTGGTATAGGTCCCGAGATAAGCATGTTTGGGTCTTTATTTTGCCAATGTTGAAGCAGTATCGGGCGAAGGTAGCCATGCATTTGACCGGCAAAGTAGGCGAGCAAGGTGCGAAGGTGGGCCGGTTCACCACCGATGTGTTCAAGCGGATCGTTGGCATTGGGGACGTTCGTTTCAGGTAGAGACACATCCTTGCCAATACGGAACCCAATGTGGACATCGGCAACGCATAATGCTCTTATCGAATTATTCATGCTTTTTGATGTCTCTTGAGTCGCCTGTGAATTTAATTACAGGAATCATAGACACTCAGCACATGTACTATGTCTAAAATTTGAAAATAATTAAGACAAGTCGAGTTTGAGCCGAGTTTAGTTTAATTTGGGAATCTTTTATAACTCGAAAAGTGAAAAAAATATAGCTATATAGGGGAGAGAGATCCAGTAGCGAAGAAAATTATTGAATTGTGGAAAATTTGGTTGGTCTATTACCTTAACAAAATCTAAATACTTAGGTGAAAGATAATTGTTCAAACTCTATTATAAAGTTTGTTACACATAACTTGTGTTTACCAAGACTATATGTTCACATATAAGGTCAAGGTGATTTGGATGTATACTTGGATCTCACATACATAAAGTAATTGGGAATTAGATAAAAGAGAAATGGTAGTTTTGACATTGAATTTGGTCGGGATATTTTTTTTCATTTTCTCTCCAATTTTAAAAATAAAGTTAGAAGACCATAGCCATCTTCCTTTCTATTTCTCTTCCATTCTTTCCTGTAAAATCATTACACAAGCACTAGACATGCGCTACTTACTTTTCTTTTATTTTCTCTCCATTTCTACCGTTAAGACAGTTATCCAAACACACCATTAAATACAATGGTGGATAAAAAGTGATATAAGGTAGAATAACATTTACCCAATCATGACAAGCCGCGAGAAAATGGTCTGCTCCTTCGGTTCTATTCCAAAAAGGATATTTGGAGGCGACGGTGCTAACGTAACTCCTCAAATGAGCAATGATGTTCTTCTTACTATGCGAGTTCGGCACGTACAATTTTTGTCTAAGAATACGTGAGCTAAAGGGCAAGTAGAACAAATGGGCTTTCAAAGGATTGTCGGTAACGAATTGCCTGTTGTCCTCCATTTGTTTCATGAACCACCCCTCGGACGAGTAGATTCCGGTGAAGAATGGTTTGTGGAAGATGGGTTGATCACCTTCTTTGTATATGTACACCTTCAACATTTTCTCCATCAACTCATAACTCCTACAACGACAAGAATTGGGATTTGATCTTATGTTAGATGTGTTGGTTTTTATATCAACCTCTTCTTATGTAAGATTTATTTGGTTTCTACATCAGTTTCCTTTCTTCAAGACACATTTAATTTGATGTAATCTAGAACATGATTGTTGTTGTAGAGTACTATATTTTCCTTGACGTGATCTATTGAACTACTTAGTCACAAATAAGTATTGTTTAGGCCAACACTATCGAAATCGTTCTAGTTGGTAAAAACACTGATTAAGAAAAGAAAGAAAAAAAACTGCTTGAGACCAAACACTCACTTATTTAGAGTTATGAGTGTTGATAAATATAAAAAATTGATGAAACTCAACAATAAATTTTAACAATGATATAAAAACATGATGTTTCATCCAACTGAAAGAAGTTTCCCGTCACCATTAGAACATATAATAGAGTCATAGTTACAAATAATTACCACCTTATGAATGCAGAGAAGTTACGAAAAACCGACGGATACAAGCTTTGATGTTCAGTCACAAATGGAGCATTCTCGATATCTGATTTTGCATCTAACAATTGTCGATCCGCTTCAGATGACCACAAAGGCTTCTGCGACAATCAATAACCAAATAGATCACTGAAAGATCAAAGTAGACAAATAGATGCTATTATTATTGTTTTATGCTTTTGATGATGGGTAAATATTTCTATGCCTTAATTACAGTTTAGGAAGGCAAACTGAAACTAAGACATAATTTAAAACCGCAAGTTCATATTAAACCGCTAACGATCATTGTACAATAACCATACCACTGAGTCTGGAGAAGCACGATTCTTTTGCAATGCGCATTCCATTTCCAAATATGTCATTGGCTTATAAATTTTTCTCGATTTTGTTCTCTTACTTTCATTTCGCTTCTTTGCAATGGGGCTAGTTGTCGTTGGGGTGGAAATAGAGCCTTTCAATTTGTCCTTCGGTTTGAAAACTATAGAAGCCAAACTAGAGTTAGCAGTATTATTTGTCGTCGGAATACCGTCATTAACCATAGCGGTCTTATTCCCAACATTGGACATGAACTGCTCCCTTGTTTTCTCATGATAATTGTACATTTCTTTGGATTTTCGACTCTCGCCATCTTTTGATAATTCAGTTGTGTTTGCTAAATTGTCTGAAATGAAGAAACCTTTTGGTCTTTCAGTCGGAAAGATTTCTGAAGGTAGCACAAGTTTCTGAAACGCGACGACGACAAAGAACATCGCGATCATCAATAAGATGAGCTTCGCAGTTCGAGTTTTCCATAGTTTTTGTAACACAAGAATGTAATCATCCATCGATAATACTTGTTTATGAACTTGATCGAGATTTGGCTACCAATTCAAAGCCTGAAAATTTATCAAAAGAAAAGTAACTTTCTGAAATTTTACCAGGAGTATATACAGAACTACAAATAGTTCCTAATTGTTCAGTGGAATGCTTTGGTCATGAATGTTCACTTCGTAGTGATTTCATTAGTATCTAAGTTCAAGAGACAACACTAAAAGTTTTTTTTTTTTTGAAACTCTCAATTCGAAGAAGAAATCATACTTGACAAACAGAGAACTGTTTCTTATGTCAATTATTGCCTGTAAAAAAAAGTAAGTTGCTCATCTCAATCCTTGAAAAGTGAGTAAATTCAAAGGTTGGAAAAAAAATGTAAACACAAGCAAGAGATGTCTGATTCCGATATTAATCTGCTGTCTTTCAGAAACTAGAAAAAAAAACATACATATAAAAAAAATGTAATAAGTTCTGACTTGGAACACACAACAGTGCAAGAATTGGGACATTTTTTTATATCTCTTGACAAATTTAAAATGCTAATATTCTGAAATAAAAAAGTGTCTCACTCATAATTATCATTAATTCCTCCACCACAACTGTGTCTGTGTAAACCCATTAAAATCAGGAATATACAATACTAATAAATATTCTTTAAAAATTCAGACCTTTTGGTACTTTGGGTCCTAGTGCTACTTCATATATTTCAAAAATATATTAAAAATCCAACCAAAGTTACCAAACAAACAAATCCCAAGTCAAAACGAAATTCCAACTGAAACCCACTTCCAAGAACTAAAAATTACAAAAATTAAAATAATTAAAATAGCTTCTTCCTAACAAGAACTTTTTCTTTTCTTCTTATTTGCCTAACTTTATAGAGACGTATATATATATATATATATATACCATAGTAACCACACATAAACTCAAGAAGAGACCTCACCTTATTTCCTGATTCCATAAGTTTGGTTGAAAGCTTAGGATTCTGGGGAATTGAGGTGATTTTAATTGAAGGGTGTATGTTTCGTGATGAAGAAAGTTCTTGACTGTCCTCCCAACAAACAGTTTTAAGTACTTCCCGCATATTACAATTACTGTTCGGGTAAGTTGCTTAAGATGACCTGTCTAATTTCCAAATTACAGTGCTATGTTAGAGAGTATGCGCCTATATCTACATCCGAGGAATTTCGGCATATCCATATTAATCTAGCTAGATGTTAACGTCTACGGTTGCAATATGGATTAATGTGTCGTTTTTGTGTTGAATCCATTTACAACCTGATTCGATCTATACAAATTCAAACCCGACCAATCTATCATACAAGTTGGAAAAAAACCTAAATTCGACTCATCTAATATCGTGTCAATCCGGCTCAACCCGTCTACCTTCTTCAATATTTTATAAATGCATCGTGTTTTTGAGGGGGAACGTCATTTTTTGTCAAAAAAATGTACATTTCATGGCAACGTAATAAATTCTATTTGATAAGGAGAAGAATAATAAATGGGTAAATTGAAGTTTGCCCAGTGTCCTTTAATCCAGTTGCATTTTGCGTCCGCTTTCTTTGGAAATGGGCACTTAATACTTCTGATCATTGTTATTTTGGCAGTTTACACCCCCCACACACACACAATTTTTCTTCCAAAATTGTTCATAATTTTATAGCGTAAATGGCAATTAGTTTTTAAGGTCTTTTTTCATCGTTTTATTTTTTTCTTTTTCTTTTTCTTTTACTTTTTATTATAAAAAATAATAACAAATTTAAGAAAGATGTTTGAGAAAGAAAGAAAACGAAAACAAAAATAATAATGAAATATTATCTTGCAATATTAAGAACATTTTTATTTATTTTCCTTTCTTTTGTTTCTTGAACATCCTTCTTTAATTTGTTATTATTCTTTTGAGAAGGAGAAGAAAATGAAAAAAAACTTTGAAGTGATAAAAAAAACTTATAAAATCGGTTACTATTCATTGCTTTATAAAATTAAGGACAAGTTGGAAAGAAATTTTAGATAGTGGTGCAAATGGACACAATAACAAAGATCAGAATGCTAAATGCCTATTTTCAAAGAACATGGGTGCAAACTACAACCGGATCAAATGTCAAGGGGCAAAATGCAATTTTCTCATAATAAAATTACCAAAAATAATTATTAGCTGATGGTACTCAGAGGTCGTTTGGATATTAATTCCTGACTTAATTCTGCGATTGTTACTGGGGTGAGAATAAAACTTTTGATGAATCCTCACCTAAAGTTACTTCGTCCACTGGTAAATCACATGTTGTTCTCCTACGAATGATCATACTGAAGGGAATGTATTTTAAAAGTTTACTTTTATAAGTCAATTATTATGAATTGGATGTGTAAACATTTTGTTCCTTAATTAATGTATTCGTCTTTTAGAAGCGTTAAAGAAAAGACTATTGGTCTTTAACTGTAAAACTCTAAAAGATAATGGTTTACATAAATCAAAAGTTATTCAAAATCTTGGTAATTGAAATGGAACATTAATTACCGAGATAAGATTGTCGTGTTGTTTAAAGAGTATTGTAGCTCTACCAATATTTAACGACACGGCTATAAAAGAGGAAAATTGTTATTTTTGTATATGGAACAAACCTAAGAAATGAAATATTATGGAATTGTGTTTAAGTGTCATTAATGTTTCATTGTGTCTTGAATCTTAAGATATGAGACTTATATCTTTTCACATAAGAAGTGTTTAATTTGATTAGTGTCAAAATCTATCATTGAGTATAGTTATAAAGTCAATAGTTGGTTGAACGTGACTTATGCTGGAAAAGATAGTTAGTCAAAAGATAATCATTGTTCATCTTAGCTTGAGTGATGATATTAATGGGTCCCTTGATAAATCAAAATTATAATGTGCACAATGTGACTTGTGTTAAGTTATATTTTTATAATTAGCTTAAGATGTCAAGAAATGAGTATATAATACAAATGTGACACATTTCTACTTTGTATAATACTCTTAATATCATGAGGCAATGGATAGACACAGGTGATGTTCTTACATCACTAAATGACTCGTGTTTAGTTCGAGTGAACAAAACAACTATGCTAATTGGGTAACTATAATGTGTAGCTAGATACCGCTTATAGTTTGTGATGTTAAATGTTTAATATCATTGTCAATATAGCTTATATCATCTTATAGGTTACACCACAAAATTGGAAAACAAGAAGCTTGATTTTGTGTTCATATGATGTATCGGGTTTCATGTGAAATGTGATACATGTGGTGAATCAATAAAATCAACATGTCATGAAAATTGACATAATTAA
The DNA here is from genome assembly GCA_963682175.1 of Triglochin maritima. Classification (NCBI taxonomy): domain Eukaryota; kingdom Viridiplantae; phylum Streptophyta; class Magnoliopsida; order Alismatales; family Juncaginaceae; genus Triglochin; species Triglochin maritima. Next base: position 37,295,055 of record OY821781.1, read on the forward strand.
AATTATGAATTAATTTATATGAGATGTATGTATTATGGGTGCAATGATATGACATTATATAGGATAATATATTGCATGATATGTGAATTTGCTAAAAATCCCAAATATCAAATTTTATTGGAGATAAATCAAAAAATTGATAAAAGCAAAAATTCGGACAAAACGATCGAACGTTTTCAGAAACCGGTCGACCGAAAATTCACAGTAGCTGTTGCATGTGAAAACGGTCGACCGGATGGACGTGTCGGTCAACCGAAATATTCCAGGAACTTTTCCTGGGATGGATCGGTCGACCGGTGGAAGTCGTGGTGCGACCGAAAACCACCGGGAACTTCCGCGAATTTTTCTTTATTGCAATCGGACGACTGACTTGAGATTCTGTCCGACCTAAAGCTTCCAGTAGTAGTTTCTCGTATAGAATCGGTCGACTGTTTGTGTGTTCTGTTTGACCGAAATATCACAGTAGCCTTGGGAGAGTGTGATGGGTCGACCGTTGGGTTTCATGGTCCAACCGAAACCTTGATTAATTGCCAATCGGTCGACCGGTTGGTTAATGTCGGTCGACCGATGGGCACAATTTTGCTTGATTTGTTAAGAGATTAGTGTTGATCATGGGTTGGATTTATTCCAATTATGGTCAAACGGTTTTGATGATGATTATGTATCAATTTGTGATTGGTTTTAAGGAGAGAAAAGCAAGAGATCATGTGTTAGTGGTTAACTCACGATGTGAGTGTTGGGAGAGTCTATAAATAGGTCAACTCTTCCTACTTGTTTTTGTTAATGCAAAATTCTCTCTCCCTGACCTTTCCATTGATTCATCCGAATTTCTCTTAAGTTTTCGAGCTTTTGGTGATCAAAATCTTAGGGAGCTTTAGAAGGGTTATTAACTAGATTCTAAGTTTGATTTATAGATTTAATACGCTAGCTGCTTTCTCTCTAATCTTATTTAGAGTTTGGTGAATATTTGAAGGTGAATCAACTGACGATTCGTCATGCGACGTAATTCCGGATATTCATAAAGATTTTAGAGAACATTTGAGTATGATCATCTTACATTTGTTCTAATATATATGTGAATAATATGATATTACAACAAATATAAAACAATATACATGAAATTATGAAAATATGAAAAACGATCTTGTATACATATATAATTTTTTAATATATATATACATAAGTACACGAATATTGATGTGCATACATATTTTCGTATGCATACATGTGCTGACGTCATGTTAGCCTTCTTGACTTTCATAGAATATTGATGTTATTACTAATGATCCCACGAATATTCAAAGACCGCTAACGTAATACTATCAAAATCTTAATATATGTCATCTTCGGTTCTTAAAAATAACAAACATGTGCTCGCTAAAATGATGCTCAAGAACTTTGTTTTGGTCAAGAAATGACATTTGAATGGGACTTTTTTGTTTGTCTTTAAGTTGACAAAAATACTGATAATATTTAAAATGAAGTGCCAACTAAACCTCATTTCTTTTTCTCGTTTCAACTTTCATGAGTTCATCTCCAAACTAATATAAGTCCACTTCAAATGATATATATTACTAGCACCACTTGTTTATCAATATATTTGTATCAGTTTTTACTTTTGACATATAATGGTGATTTTGCAACTCAGTATTTAATACGATTTAGCATGAAAAAAGTTAATGCAATTAAGAGATTTAGTTATGAACATGTGAATACATGTTAATTAATTGATATTTGAAACGTTATTCAGTCGTAATTACAAATAATTGTTTTGCAAGTGTGTATTTTATTATCATCATTGTCAGATTTCGTATGGGTTGGTTAGCTAACTTTGCAAAATTTACGAATATATAGATGATGAAAACATGATGTCGTCTCACCTCATAATGTGCTTTTTAATATCTAAACAGATGCATGATTGTATTAGGAAAATTTCATGATGAAACACGTAAAAAATGCATGTCATCCGATGATAAAACCAAAGATTTATAGGTCAGCCATCGACTATCATAAAACATGTAAATATCCTCCATTAATTATACTGCAAAATATTATCCATTATTTTGCACTTTTCTTTTTGCCACTTTGTGCACTATTCTTTTTGAACAATTAAAGTTATTTTGTGTAAATTTTAATTTGTGTGATTTTTTATGATTCGGAAACCAGAAGAAAAAAAGAAACAAATTATGCTAAATTATGAAACATTTCCAATTCATCAATTATATATCTTTTTTTTTTGTCAAAACCAGTACTGCTAATGTACGGGATTCACTTTGTCTTCCTATTGATATTGTTCTCTTTCTCTGGTTTGAAATTAATTACTTACTTTAAGTTCTTCACTTTATAAATGGAACATAACTTGCCACTCCACCTAAAACTACACAATTATTAATACGAACATTAGAAATCAAATTTGTTAACCAACCGGAGATAGTTTAGATAGTCAAGAGCAGAAGTCAAATCCCAGCGGTCTCATTCTCATATTCGAGTGTTTGAGATTCAAATGGGCTGGGAGTAGACCTAACAATCATGTCGTGTCGTATACTTTTGTGTTGTGTTTTTTTCCGTGTACTGAACAACTTCAGTAGACACGAACACGACCCGAATCATTTCGTGTTTACAAGAACACAATGCAGGACCAAGACGAAAACCAACCAATTTTTTTTTAATTTAAAATTTTCAGTAATTACTCTAGATAGATTTCAATAGAGTATACTAATCACACATGCCAACCTAATGGGTTGAGGTGTGAGTTGGGATGAGTTGTGGATGGTTGTGTTGGCTTTATAGAGTGGAATGAAGTGAAGGATGAGAAACAACAACCGGCGATGTGGGACTAAATTTTTAGAGTACCAGACACAAAAAATGATCTATTAATTAATGGAAACATGCAAGATATACAAAACGCTGAAGTTGGCTTGGTGGCTAGCTGTGGTTATTAAGACATTTTGGGACGCATGTTGAAGTTGGCTTAGTAGCTAACTGTGCTTATTAATTCGTGTCATCCGTGTATTTTTCGAGTACCCGAACAAGAAACACGAAAACGACACGAAATAATTTTGGGTATCTGAAATCCGACACGAAACCACGAAATCTTCGTGTTCTGTGTCAAATTGTCAGGCCTAGGTGAGAGATTAGAGTAGATAAATTAATAAAAAAAATCAAATTTTCTAAAGTTCAAACAATATTAATTTTTGTAATCAATGATATCTGATAATTTTTAAGTAGTTATCTTTGATACTGTGATTAATTTTCTCATTAACTCGATCTTTGTTAAGAATAAGTTTTCTATGGGCTTCATGTTTTAAATTTGTAAAGTAAAGAACACCATGGTGCAGTAGAATACTATTGATTTTCGAAGAAAAGATTTGGACCTCAAAAAGAAATGTTACCTGCTTCCAATATTTAACGCAATGATGAGTTGAATTCTTTGGTTCAATATATTAATTTGTGAATTTTAAAAAACAAAGTAAATTTTTATTGTGAATAAAAAAAGAGAAAAATTATATTTGGTTGCTATTTAAAATTTCATTCTATCATCAAATATATTAATTTGAGAAATCGATATTTGAATCAATCATTTCAGAAAATCTAATAGACTAGAATCTAAAATTCTATTTAGATAAATTGATTTACAGCAAATAGGATAAGAATATACAATAAAAACTACAAAAGCACTATAATTGCTATGGAAATTTCAACCTAGTCTCACCTATGTCCACTTGAAGTAGAAATTTTAATTTGTAATATCTACTAATTTCATAAATTTTGAAATTGTTTCTCCACAAATAAGTAGCCACGTCGAATCCACACATAAAATTTATTTCAAGCCAAGGGCAACGATAATCGTTTGACTAACTATCTTTTCCAGCACAAGTCATGTTCAACTAACTATTGTTTTTATCACTATACTCATTGATAGCTTTTGCCAATAATCAAATTAAGCACTTCTTGAGTGAAAAGACACAAGTCTCATATCTTAGGATCCAAGACACAATAAAACATTAATGACACGATACACAATTCCATAATGCTTTACTTGTTAGGTCTATTCAATATATAAAAGTAATCTTTTCCTCTTTTATATACTCGTGTCGTCAATTATTTGTAGAGAGCTACAACAATCGATGACCAACACGAGAATCTTATCTCGGTGATTAATGTTCCATGTTAATTACCATGATTTTGAATAACTTTTGATTTATGTAAACCATTATCTTTTAGACCTCTATGGTTAAGGATCAAACACCTCTTCCTTTACACTTCCAAAAGACGAATATCATAATCAAGACACAAGATGTTAGCACATCTAATTCATAATAATTGACATATAAAAGTAAAACTTTTAGAACACATTCCTTTCGATCTCCCACTTGTTATCAAAGTTTTCTTCCACATACATTCTCAATGTATAAAACAATAATAACTAGGGTAACCCTCTCTAATCACTCATCAAGCCAATCCACATGGTTCCTCAAACCCATGGACTTGAAATGCATTTTGCCCTTGGCTTGGGATAAGGATTTGGTGAATGGATCAGCTGTGTTGTTGTTTGTGTCCACCCATAATAAATTTATTTTGCCTTCGTCGGTGATTGAGTCAGCCGTAATGATTTGACTCCAACTACGCTAGCTCATGGTTTCACCTTCCAGAATGATGACATATCATTATTGCGATCTCCTATCGTTGGGATCACTCATGAAACTCGCATCCGAATAGCCCTTGGCTATTAACTCTCTTTGTCATCCATAAACAAGAAACTTATCTTTGGTCCGGTTAAGGTACCTCAGAATATTCTTGACCGCAGTCCAATGCTCAAGACCTACGTTGGATTGGTGACGACTTGTCACGCTTAGAGCATACGAGACATCGGGTCTTGTGCAAGTCATCACGTACATGATCGATCCTATTGCCGAAGCATAAGGGATATCTTTCATGTACTCCAAGTCTTTACGTGATTCAGCACGTTGAGACTTCTTGAGTTGCACACCCATACTCATTTGCACATTGCCCTTTTTGGAGTTGTTTATGCTGAACCTTTCCAAGACCTTGTCAATGTATGTACGTTGACTTAGGCCAATGAGTCTACGGGATCTATCTCTATATATCTTGATTCGCAAGATGTATTGAGCCTCACCCATATCTTTCATCGAAAATGCAGATTTTAATGAATTTCTCGTTTGCTCAAGTAAAAGTATATGATTTCTCATGAGGAGTATGTCATCGACATATAAGATCAAGAACACTATGTGACTCCCACTAACCTTCTTGTATATACAAGACTCTTTCTTACTTTGGACTAAGTGAATCTGTTTGACTTCTTCGTCAAAGCGTTTGTTCCAACTCCTTGATGCTTGCTTCAATCCATAAATGGATCTTTGAAGCTTGCATATTTTCTCGTTATTCTTTGGATCTTCAAAACCTTGAGGTTGTACCATGTACACATCCTCCTCCAAGTTTCCATTAGGGAACGCCGTTTTGACATCCATTTTCCATATCTCATAGTCATGAAATGCGGCAATAGTGAGCATAATCTGAATAGACTTGAACATGGCAATCTGTGAAAAAGTTTCATCATAGTCAATTCCTTGAACTTAAGTGAAACCTTTTGCTACAAGCCTCGCTTTGTAGGTTGTCAAGTTCCCATCCATGTCCATCTTCCTCTTGAAAACCCATTTATTTTGAATGACTTTTTCCCTTGATGAAGGTCAACCAAGTTCCACACTTAATTATCATACATGGATTCTATTTCGGATTCCATGACCTTAAGCCATAGTTTGGAGTCCTTTCTTTCCATTGCTTCTTGAAAGGTCGAGGGATCATCGGTATCTAGTACCATGATCTCATGAAGTCCCAAATACATATCGGGTTTCTTCCTTTCCCTCGTTGACCTTCTATGTTCTTTTTGTTCTACGTGTACTTCTCGAACTTCTTCCACAATTTCTTACGGAATTGGTTCGTGTTCGATTCTCGAACGTACACTAGGTGGGGAAGATTGAGTTTCTCTCACAATTTCTTGCGAGGGTCTCTCACTCACGCTCCCACTAACCAAAGGAACACCGGTTGGGCCTTCATGATCTTGAATGTCACCATTCATATCATGATCTTTTAGAATATCTTGAGTCTCCTCAAACACAACTCTACTCCCACTACTTTTTATTCTTTCCAGAAATTTCTTTTCTAGAAATATGACATCCCTCTCTACAATCACTCGATTGGAGGTTATATGCCAAAAGTAGTATCCCATTGTCTCACGAGGATAACTTATAAAGAAACACTTATCCACTTTTGGTTGAAGTTTGGTCGACATCAATCTCTTGACGTAGGCCTCACAACCCCAAATCTTGAGAAAATTGAGCTTAGGTGGTTTACCACTCCATAGCTCATAAGGCGTTGTCTCTACGGATTTGGATGGAACATTATTAAGTGTGTAAGCCGCAGCTTCTAGTGCATAACTCCAAAAGTAAAACGGCAATTCAGCTTGACTCATCATTGATCGAACCATGTCGAGTAATGTCTTATTCCTCCTTTCGGATACCCCATTCCACTGAGGTGTACCGGGAGGGATGAGCTGTGGTACAATACCACACTCCTTTAGGAATGAGTCAAATTTGGTACTTAAGTATTCACCTCCACGATCCGTTCGTAGAGACTTGATTTTCTTGTTGAGTTGGTTCTCTACTTCATTCTTGAATTCCTTGAACTTGTCAAAGGATTCACTTTTGTTTCTCATTAGATAAATGTAGCCATAACGACTATAGTCATCCGTGAATGTAATGAAGTACCTAAAACCGTCTCTTGCACTAGTACTGATCGGACCACATACATCGGAATGTATCAAATCCAACAAGTCATTCACTCTCGGTCCTTTCTTCTTGAAAGGCCTCTTGGTCATTTTTCCCATTAGGCAAGGTTCGTACGTCTCCAATGATTTAAAATCAAGTTGACCAAGAAGGTTAACTTCTTGCAATTTCTTGATGCGTTTTCATTTATGTGACCAAGACGATAGTGCCACAAGAGTGTATCATTCACATGAGTAGTTTTAAGCTTTTTGTTATTGATGTTTAAGATTTGTTTATTATTCAATTCAAGCAAATAGAGATCATTCCTCACAAATGCATTTGCATAGAAAATACCATTCTTCGATATAGACAAGCAAGAATTTGAAATATTTATATTAAAATTATCCATATCCAAACATGATACAGAAATAATATTCTTGCTAATCGAAGACACATAATAAATGTTCTTTAAACATAAATTTAAACCACTAGATAATTAAAGCTCCACAGAACTTTGTGCAATCGCAGCAACGCTCGCACCATTTCCGACCTTCAAAATCATCTCGTTCTTCACGAGTTCCTTCCTATCCTTTACTAGCTGCACATTAGAAATTATGTGAGCACAATATCCGGTATCAATTACCCAATCATGGACAGAGGTGGCTAAATTTATCTCAATAACAAATATACATTTGGCCTTTTTGGGGCGCTTATGTTCAATCACTCCATTGTCAAGGTCTTCATTGTACTTGGGGCAATTTGGTCGGATGTGTCCCTTTTCACCGCAGGGAAAGCACTCCGTGTTGGGGGTCAGAGATTTCGAAGAATACCCCCTCGAGACACTCACACGAGCACCTCCTACTCCCTTGCTCTTCATTGACGTATTTTTGGTGAATTTGCCTTTACCTTTGGTGATCTTCTTGCTCCTCTCATGGACGGCTAGGACGTACTTGTCCCGACCCTTGCCCATGTCAACTTCAGCCATTTTGAGAGCGTTGTGAAGTTCCTCAAGACTCACCCCTTTCTCACGCACATGATAGTGCATAATGAAGTCCTTGTAGGACGGGGCTAGAGAGCCAAGAATCAAATATTCCGCAATGTCATCGGGCATCGGGGAAGAGAGCTTCGACAACTTCTCAAGTTATCCTTGCATCGTGAGAAAATGCATGGATACTGATGTTCCCTCCGCCATGTGGCACCATGTGAGTGCGATGGTGGTCTTATAGCGTTCTTTTCTAGCACTATCCATGAACATCTTTGTTAAAGCTTCTATGGTCTTCTTGGGTTTTGAATCCAAGTATTTCGCGTGAAGCGAGTCACCCATGCAGGCTAACATTAGACCGTGAACCTGGTTCTCTTGGTCTTCCCACCTGGCTTTTGCCTCTCTCTCGCTATCGGTTGCCTTCTCTTTTAATTTTGGGATTTCACCATCCAAAATATGAGATAGTTTCTCAAAATTCAACACGATATTGAGCTTGAATTGTCAGCTTATGAAGTTTGAGCCATCATTTGCCAAAGGATGTTTTTCAATCATAGATCGCACAATAGGTTGAATATTCGACATTTCTACAAAATAAATTATATGGGATTTAATGTCAATTTTATGTTTTAAAATCAATACCGCAAATAAAAATTTGTCCATAAATGCAGCAATTCAAGATCCTATCAATTATAATATAAACTAGCTAAGGGCTATCAGATATATTATAAAATTAAGGTAAGAAAACATTTTTCTAATCATAACCATTTCGAAATATCGCAACATTTGCATTTTCAAACTCTTATGACTCTTTTCGTTTTAATTAAGAGGGAATTTGACCAATCCTCGTAAGAAAAAAATTCTCTTTCTCAAAACCGAGCTAGGGCTTCGTGTCTTGTTAAGAAAACTTATTTCATTTGATACGAGATACGTTTATCCCTTGTATTCACAAACAAATATACTTGATGTCCACTAACGGTGAATCGCACCTCGTACATCTATTCATGGCACAACAATAGATAACTGATTGATCGTTTTATATTTAACCGCAAGTGCACGACCGCGTTGGAGCGGTGGCAAATACGGGTCGTCCACTGGGAGGTGTGTCGACACTTGGTTTGTTCGAAGGCGAGAGGTAAAAGAAGGAGAGAAAGGATGTATTGATTACACTAAACTACACTAAGGTGCAAATGGAAATGGAAGAAAAGCAAGAAAACTAAACCCCAAAGGGGGTAGAGAAATAATGTGAACATAAAGAAGTGTGTGTGTGTTCATTAAGCTCCTCACAACATGTAGTGCATGAAATCATAAAACTACATCCAACTTTGCCTCCACATGAATTAAGATAAGACTACATCATTAAAACATACAAGACAATAATTGGAATGAAGCTACATGAACTCAAGTATAAAGACTATACCCTACTATGCCTCCACATGAATTAAGATTTCACTACATCATTAAAACATACAAGACATTAGCTAAGGTAAAGGCAACAAGAGCACATACACTACAAATTGTGTTTCCAATATTAACTTCATCCATATCTCAACCTTATCATTCCCCATAAAATAGGTCCACTAATCAAAGCATAAGCTAAGTTTCATTCAAGAGCATTAGCATATCAAAGATAAGAGTGAAAACTCATTAGATGGTTATGGAAATCATATAAAGCTCAAGGGATAAAGATAACACACACTTAATACACTACATGATTATATCACATATTTCTCCACCCCCCAAATGGGGATGGAACTACTCACTACTCATTACACTAACTATATTAGCAAAAGAAAGCATAATACTGAAATGAAAGTTAACTAAGAAGGAAAGAAGCATTAAAGAAACATAAAAGGAAAGGAAAGACTAAACAAACATGCACAAATTAAAAGACAAGATTAAAAGAAACTAGAAGAATTATTTTATTAACAAATGACTCACATTGAAGGTAGCATTCTTCTCCACCTTGAGTATTTCCTTCAAGGCTCACTCCTTAGTAGAGAGAATGCCACCAAGCAATGGGTGATTACAATGGAAGGTGAAGAGTTCTATTTATAAGCATGAAAAAAACTAATCGGGGACAATCCCCTGATGTGGGACTAAACCAATACCAAAAATAGCCTAAACACATAATAATACAAGTCCAGGAGAAAACTTAGCGGATCTGGGGCTATATGGACCGCCAATTGGCGGTCTATAAACTTCAGATCGAGTTGCTTTTGGTTGTGGGCTTTGCTTGATGGATTTGTTGGTCTTGGATGCATCTACTTGGTTTGTTGGAGCTCCGACCCGAATCAAATTGCCAAAATACTCCCCATGATGGTGTGGAGTTTCCTGTTTTGCTCTTAGGTCCTTCGGTCTTACGATCAGGTCCTTCTCCATTGCATCTCAGTCCCTAGGTCTCACAATTAAGTCCTTTTTTCCTGCTTTTGGGTCCTTTCATGGCTCTTCTCTTCAAACCTATTTATTCCTGAAAACTAAACATAAAACTCGTAACATAGTATTGTTTAGGTGAAAGATAATGGATATAAGATACAAATATAAACATGAAATGATGTCAATCAATAACCTTATATCTCTCACTATTCCCAAAGATGGAGGAACCTATCTCCCGCTAAGGGCGAGCAGAATATCCCTCGATCGATGACTGCTAGTGGATGAAATAAAAAAGAAAAATACTCTTAATTTTTGGTTGGACAATTTAAACATTTACATGTGATTTTAGAATTTAGGTTATCATGGATATTTATCATCTATACACATCCTAACATTCATCCATACAATCACATATATGTCAAGCACACAAACATAAATAAATCCATTCACACGCATTGTGTGAGTTTATATGTTCCCGCGTCCTTGATCCTCACGCTTCTTCAACGTCTTCCTCTTGCACCATGTATGTTGATATTGCAAAAATATAAACATGCATCTCTCAATTTTGAAAATTGTCTAATGCAAGTCCTATGTAAAAATCCTCTCATATGAATGCATATACATAGAAATAGAAATTTGGCTTTCACATATATATAAGCCCCTGTGATTGAATAATAATAACATACACATTCATTCATTCACACATGGTTTCATTGGAACATACAAACTCACATATCCCTCCATTAAAGAACTCGAACAACGCATGTACATATACTATAAATTACTCGATTTAGTTTATCATGCATCTCTAAATCAAACAATTCTAAAATCATTTGAAATCCCTTAAAAATGATTTTATCCATCCATAGTTCAAATTACAAAACATTTGAACCGCAGTTTATCTAATTTCCAAAAATAATTTTTTTATAGAAAGATAAACATATGTCTTTTTCGTTTTGTCGATTCTTTATAAAATAATCATTTAATTAAAAACGAAAATTCTATAAATTAGACATAAGTCTAAATTTCAATTCTAACATTCGCATGATGTGTTTCAAAACATTTAAAACTATCAAAAGAATCAATTAGAATTAAATCAACAAAACTATCGAAAAACTCGAAAAAGACATAGAACATGAATTGTTTCGATTGTAGATGGTAAACCAAAATTAATTATATAGTCTAATCATTGAAAATATGAACTAAAAGCTCTGATACCACTGTAGGATTTCGTGTCCCTATGTATGTATATATTTTAAATTTTTTAATACAACATACAAGATAGATTTCATACTTTCAACAATTTTATGTACATTACTTTGTGTTTATTCTAATATCATGCAATCTTACATATATTAAAATAAGTCACAAAGAGAGAATCATACCCAAAGGTTCTCTAAAAACCTTTCGAAGATCTGGAGTCACGTTGCCTGTTGAATCGCCCGCCGATTCGCCTCCAAATGTTTACTAAACTCTAAACAAGTTTAGAGAGAAATAAGCTAGTCAATCAATCTCTAATTAGGCTTAGAATCTAGCTGCTAATAACCCCTCTTCAAGCTCCTGAGATTTTCTATCTCCAAAACTTAAAATTACTAAGAGACTTTCGTGGTGATTAAGGGAGAGATTAATGAGAGAATGAGGGGTCCTTTTATAGGCTCCCAAAACAAGGAGATTAAGAATTTTTTTGCATTAACATAAACAAGGAGAATGAGGGGTCCTTTTATAGGCTCCCAAAACATCCTCATCAAGAACTATTCTTTAGTCATGATCTCTTGTTTATTCTCTCCTAAAATTAATCTCTAATTGCTTATCAAATCTGGAATTAATCCAACCTATGATCTAATTAATCTCTTAATAATTCAGGCAGAAATCGCACTGTTCGGTCGATTGAGAAATTTTCTCGGTTAATCGAACCATTCAGTTATGACACATGTTCGGTGCACCGTGTGATAGACGGTCGACCGAATTCGCATGAGAAAAATTCTCTGGAAAAATTCGAACGAACCACGTCTTCTCTTCGGTCTACCGTTGACTCACCAAAATTTCTCCTAGAGCGTAGTCATCAGATGACTGTGTCACCTTCGGTCTACCGAAAATACTTTTTCTTGGTTGATCGTTCACGCTCGGTTAACCGAACCCAATTGTCGAGACACTCCAGACAATTTTGGTCAACCAATTGTGTTTACCCGTTCCCCATTCGGTTAACCGATCCGAAGATACCCCGGTCGACCGAACCCTGAACGATTTACCGTGTTTCACCCCGATTTTGCCTTTGTCAAAATTTGGATTTATTTCCAACAAAATTTGATCTTTTGGGGTTTTTAGCAATTCACATCCTATATATATCATCATATGTAATATTAAATTATTACACCCCATAATATATACCTCATATGAATTTATAATGATTCTAATTATGTCAATTCTCATGACATATTGATTTTAATTAATTCACCACATGTGTCCCATTTTCTCATGAAACTCGACACATAATATGAACTTAAAATCAACCTCTTGTTTCCCAGTTTTGTGGTGTGACCTATAGGAGGATCTAAGCCAAATTGGCAGCGATATTAAACACTTAATATCTCAGACTATAAGCGGTATCTAGCTACACATTATAGTCACCCAATTAACATAGATGTCTTTGTTCAACCCGAACCAAAACATGATCCATTTAGTGATGTAAGTGCACCACTTGTGTCCGTCTCTTGCCTCATGATATTAAGAATATATACAAAGTAGAAATGTGTCACCTTTGTATTATATTCATTTCTTGATCTCTTTAAGCTAATTATAACTATGTAACTTAACTCAAGTTACATTGTGCACATTATAATTTTGCTTTATCAATGGGTCCACTAATATCATCACTCAATTAAGAGGGGCAACGATAATCGTTTGACTAGCTATCTTTTCCAGCACAAGTCATGTTCAACCAACTATTGCCTTTATCACTATACTCATTGATATCTTTTGACAATAATCAAATTAAGCACTTCTTGAGTGAAAAGACATAAGTCTCATATCTTAGGATCCAAGACACAGTAAAATATTAATGACACGAAACACAATTCCATAATGTTTTACTTGTTAGGTCTATTCAATATATAAAAGTAATATTTTTCTCTTTTATATACTCGTGTCGTCAATTATTTGTAAAACTACAACAATCGATGACCAACACGAGAATCTTATCTCGGTGATTAATGTTCCATGTTAATTACCATGATTGTGAATAATTTTTGATTTATGTAAACCATTATCTTTTAGAGCTCTACGGTGAAGGACCAAACGCCTCTTCCTTAACACTTCCAAACAACGAATATCATAATCAAGGAACAAGATGTTTGCACATCCAATTCATAATAATTGACATATAAAAGTAAAACTTTTAGAACACATTCCTTTCATATTAGTCCTAGACTCTGGATCTATCTGAGATATGTAACGACAAAGCCATTTCACCTTTGTAAAGTATTTGGTTAATGGACATACTTTCTTGCTTGACAGACATCAACTCATTCTCCAGAAGCTAAAGTCGGGCATCATGCTTTTGCGTGAAGAGCGACTTAAGTGTCAAGTAAATCATTTTTAATGGTTGTCTTGAGCACATACATGGTCTTCCCTGCCTTGATCTTTCATTTCCTATTTGCATCAACATTCTTTACAGGAGGTGGTGTAGTTTCATTCCTAGTAACAACCTCCCATAGATTATGCTCTTCCAAATATGATTCTAGGTAAAGATTCCAATACCTGTAGTTATCTCCATTAAGCTTCTAAAGTCACTGCATGGGACGTTTGACAAATCCGTCATCACCTTTTAGTTTCGAATTGATCGAACCAACTCCTTCAGCCTGATCTTAAACTCTTATGCAACGCTTCGATTATGTGGTTTCTAATGGACGGTCACCACGAACACGACTCTGATACAACTTGTTGAGTTGTGATGAAATGTAAGATTATATTTATAACAACTAATATTTCAATACTACAACTTACACTTACACACTATCTACCTTGTGAGACACACTCACAACTACATTTTCTACTACTATACTCACTCTATTATAATACACACTCTCTAGCTAATACAACTATAAGACTCTATCTTTGTAGTAGTGGAGACTAACTCTTGCTCGGGATGCATGAGATGGTGATGTACATTCCTATTTATAGGAGTTGATGGAAGGTTGAAGAGAGCATAGAATCTTCTAGTCTTTGAACATTCTAGAGTTCTCCAAGTGATGAATAACAAAGATAGTTCTAGTGAGAGTTTTCTAGAATAAAAAAATTCTACGATTAGCCCTCTTGGACCTGGCTTACTAATAATCTTAAATAATATTTCTTTTTTGGGCTTGGGCTTGGACTTGGAGTCAATTCGTGTTGAAATCTTAACCATATACGTAAAAATTGCATTAACCATCTCCGCCTCAGTTTTAATATTTTCTTTGAAGTTATGCATGAATTAACTTGTGAAATCTCTCGAATATGATTCCCTTTATATGCTTGCCGTTTATAATATATCTAAACAACGGCCCGAAGATACATGGAAACTTGAGGTATCTCACTAACAAGATTATAGGATGTGATTATCTGCTACAATATCTTATATTTTATACCCAATAAGGGCAATCAAGATGGGGCAGTAAACTATATTCCTATAATGTATGAATAGACTAGTCTAACTTAGTTGGCGAAATGATTAAAACGTTCACAGAGACAGTCGTATGAGAATGACATTGGATCGTCGATAAAAGCGATAGATTATGAAAATTATGACATGTTAACAAACTGGTTCTATTTCTTTTTCGGAAAATAAATTGAAATTGAAAGAATCGTATGAATTATTGGTGAACAACGAATAATAACATCAAATAGTAGAAAGTCAAAGTATTGGAACACTATCGCTTTCGCAATATTGATTTGTAGCTAGCACATGCTTAGCTTAGCTGTTGCCTGTTGGAATGAAATCATTCATTTCATATTGTAGCATAACCTCTCCCAGTAACCAAAGATGTGCATTATCTTCAGCAACACCACTACTACAAAAATAACAAAGGTAATAAGCTAATTAAGTCTTGTCTAATACATCCTCATTGCGTGAATTCTTCAAAAGTTATGTAATAAACACTCAATTACGTCAGTTGTATAAATAACAGAAGTAACAAATTTATTATATATGCGTGTTGGTTTTCGTCCGACGTAATAAAATATTGCGTTAGTTTTAATTATAACTCATATAAAAAAAGTAATATCACTAAAAACATGATCGAACTTACATGAAAATAAAATGGAACACAACATATTTAATTGTGCTTACATCTGCTTGACTTGGTAAATTCTATTTATCCAAACATTGTAAAGAATCATATGAAACAAATCATACTTCTTTGCCCTTTTATTCCACAGAAAGTGTCTTCTTACTTGTGTTACTCCTCTCTCCAACTCAAAATACTTAGACTCGGGAATGCCCAGCAAGATATCTCTCAACCTTGCAATGTCCTTTTCGGGCAAAATCACCGAAAATCGCGACCATTCAAATACTTCAAACAATGGAGGCACGAAGTTGTCGGACATAATAACCGGTACACATCCGTAAAATATCGCCTCGACCACCCTTGGACTATTCACCTTAAACCCTCTTGGGCAAATGCAGTACTTACTATTCTTCATATGGTTCATGTACGGATACGTAGTTACTGTCCTTGTGGTCATGAACCCGTACTTGTTCCTTCTTTTTCTTTGATTTTTCCTAAAATTGGTTACGTTTACGTTAGTTGTGAGGCGATGTGGTATGGGTCCCGAGATAAGCATGTTTGGGTCTTTATTTTGCCAATGTTGAAGAAGTATCGGACGAAGGTAGCCATGCATTTGACCAGCAAAGAAGGCAAGCAAGGTGCGGAGGTGGGCCGGTTTGCCACCGATGTGTTCAAGCGGGTTGTTCGCATTGGGAACGTTGGTTTCCGGTAGAGACACATCCTTGCCAATAGAGTACCCAAGGTGGACATCTGCAATGCACAAGGCTCTTATCGAATTATTCATGCTTTTTGATGTCTCTTTAGTCGCCTGTGAAATTAACATCAATGAGAGATATTCACTATAACATGTTTAAATTTTGTATATAATAACTAAGATTAGTCCAGTTTTAGTCGAATTATATTAGATCAATGACAATCTAAGTGTTTGGATTTAGGAGTTTGAGCACTCAAAATTTGACAACTCCGTCCACTACTCGAGCCTCTTATACACACATAGGAAGCATGCGCAACATATCAAATACAGAAACCACAATGGGAAGAGAAATTACCACCATTGTTTGGCAATACAAGTAAAATTGAGACATAATCTCAACATTTATCACATTAAAACTTTTACCCAATATATATAACTTGCATTGCTCAACATGTACTATTTAGGAATTGGGTGTACTAAATTCGGCTAGTCAAGTTTGTAAGGCCGTATTTTTGGAATAGTCAAAATCATAGATCAAACCCTAACAGTAAGGATCACATCCTTGGTTTAGGTAGGAAAGAAGAGACAAATCGTTGTAAAAACAACCTCTTTATTAATCGGAGACCGATAACCCTAACATTCATGTTGAGTTCTTGACCACTCCACTTTGTCTACTCTCATGGCATGTCTTCTCTATGATCTCATGTTCTTAAGTTACTATAATTTGTGTTATAAGTGATCATCAAAAACTTGCCACAAGTAGTTATCTAATGATCGACCTAAGGTTAGTTTTTCTGAATGGTGCAGTGTCAATATGTAGTTTCTATTTTGCTTCTCCCCTAATCTACATCCTATAAACGTTTCACATCAAAGAAAAACTAGTTTTGAGACATTATCCCAACAGAACGTAGAGATAGACTAAAATGGCACATATAAAGTGATGTGAGGTAGAATAACATTTACCCAATCGTGGCAAGCCGCGAGAAAATGGTCTGCTCCGTCAGTCCGATTCCAAAATGAATATTTGGACGCAATGGTGCTAACGTAATTCCTCAAATGAGCAATGATGTTCTTCTTACTATGCGATATTGGCTCATACAATACCTCTTGTAGATTGCGAGAGCTAAAGGGTAAGTAGAACAAATGGGCTTTCGATTTATCGTCGGTTACGAATTGCTTGTTGTCCTCCATGTGTTTCATGAACCAACCTTCGGACGAGTATATTCCGGTGAAGAATGGTTTGTGGAAGATGGGTTGATCACCTTCTTTGTAGATGTACACCTTCAACATTTCCTCCATCAACTCATAACTCCTACAATAACAAAAATCAATGATTAATTGTTTAATTTTATGTTTGGTTGGTTTCTATGTGAAATTGGTTGGTTTCCATATTGATCTTTACGCTTAGGACATATTATGTTTGATGTAATTTAGAAAACGATCAAAAGACATTTGTTGATCTCGAGTACAATATTTATGAAGTGAACTTAAATTTTGATTTCAATAACCAAACAAAATTTTCATTATCCAAAAACTTGAAGTTTCCAAGTATAACAAGAGCAAAGCGGGCCACAAATGAAGATTTCTCACCTTACGAATGCGGAGAAATTACGGAAAATCGAGGGATACAAGCCTTCATGTTCAGTCACAAAGGGAGCATTTTCGATATCTGCTTTTGCATCCAATAATTGTCGATCAACTTCAGACGACCACAAAGGTTTCTATTAGAATCAACATAAAAAACACTGAAAAATCAAACTGGGGATTCAAGTTAGATTATTAAAGTTTTGAGCTTTTTATGAGGAACGTATTTTTCTATGTAATAGGTAGTGATTGCTCTAGTTAAGGACAAGAAAAATAAATTAAGTATATGTGTACCGAAAATAAATATAGAAGCAATTGTATCTTACTTTAAAGTTAGGTGTATTCTCCGGGGGGGAAAACAAAAAATGAAGACATGATGGTGAATTTGTTGAAAAATAACATATTATTAACATAAAGGGGGTGGTAAAATGTTAAAATTTGTAAGTGTTACCTTTTAAATTTAAAGATGATAAACTGAAATCGAGTCATGATTCACAGAGCAAACTGTAATTTATTCTAGTTTAAAACTACAATTTCATATTACAACCGCGAAACAAAGCACATTTAATTACCATACCACTGAGTCAGTCGACGCACGATTTTTATGCAATGTGCTCTCCATCTCCAAAAATGTCATTGGCTTGTAAATTGGTCTCTTCTTCTTTATCTTCATTTCGTTATGTTTCGCCTTTTCGTTTGTCATGGATTTGTCGCTGCCGCCATATTCAGCTTGGGATTCAGTGGTATTCACTGAATTGTTTGAAATGAACAAAGTTTTTGGTCGTTCAATCGGAATGATTTTTGAAGGGAGCACAAGTTTCTGTAACACGACAATGACAAAAAACATCGATATCATCAACACGATGAGCTTCGTGGTTCGACTTTTCCATAGTTTTTGTAATACAAGGATGTAGCCGCCCATCAAGATATATATGCTCAAGAACTTGATCAAGATTTGGCTACGATTTCAAATCCTGAAATGTTATCCATGAAAAGAAGTAAGTTATTGTAACTTTTTCATGAGTATATACAGTATTAAAGAGATTTTCTAATTCTCAATGAAACGTTTTAAGTTGCTCAAGAGTGTTCAGAGCATAATGATTTTATTACAATAAAAATTCCAGAGAGAAACACTTGGGGAAAAATAACAAATTCTGAATGAAAAAAAAATCATATTTGACAACAGAGATAATTATTCATTGATCAGTGACTGTTTTACAGAAGAATATCTGTAAGCTATCCTTCTCTACCATTGAAGAGGGAAAAGGTAAGGAAATTTAAATGTTGGAAAAAACAATATAAACACAACCAAGAGATATCTGATCCCTATACTAATTCACTGTCTTTCAGGTATTTTTGGGTCAACACAAAAGCCCAACTCTTGGATAATTTTGATATCTTGACAAATATAAAATGTTTTCTATCAGAAAAAGTGCCTTAAAAACATTAGCCCTCCTTTAGTGATTCCCCTATCCCAGCAAATTAACCATTAGAATCATGAATTTATTACACCAACCTATGAGCAAATTTTTACAATATTCCACTTTTGGTACTTTGATTTCAAGTGCTACTCTACATATTTCACAAACATATCAAAAATCTAAACAAAGAAACAAAATCCAATTCCAAGAACAAAATATTATAACAATTCAAATAATCATTCCAGTTTCGTCCGAACAAGATTTCTTTTTTTCTTTTCTTTCTAACGTACTATAATTAATGACCATATAAACCCAAGAAGAGACCTCACCTTATTGCCTTGCTTCCATAATTTCTGCAAAAGAGAGATGTGGTGGATTCAGCTCCTGATTTCTTCCACACATATAAAAATTATTTTGGCCAGAGTTAGATTTATGGGGATTTGAGTAGACTTTTTTGAAGGGTGTTGAATTGTTGCTGAAGGAAGTTGTTTCTAACTCTGCTCCCAACGAGCAATTTAAATACTTCCGGCATCTTAGAGTTATAGTTTGAGATCATGTTGCTTAAGATCGTGTTTTTCTTAACCAATGGAGACCAAGGGTGTCTTTGACTGTTGCTTAACCAATGTTGACTAAGGGTGTGTTTTTCTTAACCAATGTTGCTTAAGATCGTGTTTCTCTTAACACACGTCTTGGATCAAAATAAAAATAGACTGAGACCTGTGAGGGACCCTTGGAATCAATTACCAGAAATTTGAGTTGCATGCTTGGGATAAAACCCAAAAAAATAGTAGAAATTGGTTTAATTTTGTTAAGACAGAAACATGACAAAATGGTCGACCGATGGAGGACACCGGTCGACCGAAAATAATAGGAGCTCTGTTTTGGAGTCAAGAACGGCCAACTGATGGTGATTCCGATCGACCGAAAAACAGTTTGAGAGTTGGTTGCAACCGCTGAGCGGTCGACCAGGCTATGGAGCCGGTCGACCAAAATTACCGAAAGTATTCATGGTAATTGCTTCGGCCGACCGTTGCCCATGTTTCTGTACGATTTTTAAGTCGTTTATTGATGCATTGCATACATTGCATCATATGTCTTTCATTTAAATTAATTTTATATCAATAAATGCTACTAAGGTATGTGTTTAGTCTTATTTACAGAATACAGGGACCTGAATGCAAATTACCCATATCCCGAGCATAAACACGTGCAAGAGACTCATTTCTATCATAAAGACCAAGTCAAGATTATCGGGATTCAAATGGAAGTCCATCCAAGCATAAAAGCATTCAAAGTCCTGATTACAAAAAAACCAAGGACTTAAGCACAAAAGTAGCCAGAGACTTAATTGCAAAAAACCGAGGACCCGACTGCAAATTAAAGTACAAAATATTATTTTGGAGAAGTTCTAAAGAAAAATCAATTTGGATCTCCAAATATATGAATAAATAAATTCGGAGCTCAAAAGAAAGGAAAGAAATCAATCCAGAGCACAACTTGCAGCGAAATCGCCGCACCTTACATACAAAAGGTGGCGGAAACGCCGCACCCCTTGCGATCTGTGGTCCCGGATTTTGTCAAGTCGTGTATTGACGCGTGTGCTTTCTTATTTTATACTTACGTCCCTTGTAGCGGCTATAAATAGCCCCGAAACGATGTTGTGAAGGGTCTTGTTTTTTTTAAGTTCTCTTTAGCAATAAAATTCTGTTCTTTTATTTTGTGTTTTTTTTAGTTTTCTTTTGTAGTTTCTCTAGGACCCCTTCTCCTTCCCTCCATCCATGAGTTTCTAACTCTCTCCAAAGGTGGGGGTGATGGATTTAGGGTGATGAGAAGAAGAATGACGTTATTATTTTAATTTCGTGTTAGTATATTTTGATTACTTGAGTTTATGTTGAATCATTTATCATGTAATGCTTTATAACTACTGTGATTTATTATAAGTTTCAGATTTCTCTTAACAAAACCCAACATCTAAACCTCCACCCGCTGGACTCTCATCCATAATTGCTTTATTTTCTTTTTAGTTTTTGTTGTTCTTGCTTTAGATAATGAAAAACCAAAAATTTGAAACCAAGATTATTTCTCTCTCTTTCTTTCCTAAATCGAAAATCACAAAAATAACAATATCTCTCCCTCCTTGTGTTCGACCCGTACTTGTCACGTCTTCATTGACGCCGTGCACTTGTGGTATAAATAAAATTCTCATCATCTATTTAAGGGTTCTTTTGCCCTAATTTGTTTAGAACGTACAATTATTATTTTCTTTATTCAGTATTGAGAGATTAGGACTAAAGAGAGATGTAGAGTGCTTTTGAGGACATATTGTCTCCATAAACTTGTAATCTTGATTGGTTGCTTCTCTTGTTGTCGAACCTTGTAAAATCTGCGTGTCGTGGTTGTTTGCTGGTGTGCGTTTTCGTTCATTGCTTGTTTCCTTAGTCTTGTGTGTGTTGTATTAAAGTTTAGGAGATAGTCATAAGTTAATTTTTTCCGCATATCACTATTCGTTTTCGATTCCGCTGTGCATCTTAACCCGTCGTCGTGTAGTAGCATCATTGCATCTTCTCCTAATAGCTGGTATAAGAGCTTTGGTTGCTTCTATCGATGACGAAAGATGCGAGAAACTTCTGAGTGGAGAAATTCACCAGAAAACGGAACTTTCCACCTGATAACGGAGGGTTCATGCGTTATTATCACAAACAGACAGACTGTTGAATACTTTGGGCGGTGAAGAAAAGAGGTCGTTGAAGATGACCGACGAGATGGGAGATGTTGAATCTTCGGGCGATAGGGATCATCGAATTGTGTCTTTCCATTGATATTCTCTTCGAGGAATCGGCGACGCAACGACTGAATATTGGAAGCTTCTGTTGTACAAGCTTATGATGAGGGAGAACACACCGATAGTTGATCACCTATCAGTGTTCAACAAGCTTGTCGCAGATTTGACGCAGCTGGGTGTCAAGTTGGAAGATGAGGACAAATCAACGTTGTTGCTAATGTCTTTGCCAGACCTGTTTGAGAATTTAGTAAACACGATCATATATGGGAAGGATTTGTTGGTGTTAGAGGAGGTCAATGGCACGTTGATATCTTTTGATGTAAGGAAGAATCCGGGCAGTAGTTCTTCTAAATAGGATGAAAGATTGGTCGTCTCACAGAATGGAAAGGGCAGGATGAGTAGCAAAGGAAGTGGAAGCAACAAAGGCAGGTTGAAATCAAAGGGGAAATCATTTGAATGCTTCTTCTTCAAGAAAATGGGTCACATAGAGCCTGATTGTAGAGCCTTCAAGGAGGCACAACAGAAGGGTAAAGCCTCCAGGTACGATTCCGCCAATGTGGTGGAATCGTACCGGACGAGGTAGACGTCCTGACAGTTTGCACTGCAGGTATTGACAAATCATCGACATGATGGATTTTGGATATAGGAGAATCATATCACATGTGCCTAGTTAGATAGTGGTTTACATCCTATGAACCACTAAAAGGAGGAATCGTTGTTATGGGCAACGATGCACCATGCACTACTGTCGGCATCAGTTCCATATAGTTTAAGATGTTCGATGAATGCATTCGAACGTTGACGGGAGTGCGTCATGTTCCGGAGTTGAAGAGGAACCTCATATCTCTAGGAGAGTTGGATACTCTGAAGGGAATGTGTTCTAAAAGTTTTACTTTTAAATGTCAATTATTATGAATTGAATGAGAAATCATTTTGTTCCTTGTTTATGTTATTCGTCTTTTAGAAGTGTTAAGGAAGAGGCTCTTGGTCCTTAACCATAGAGCTCTAAAAGATATTGGTTTACATAAAACAAAAGATATTCGCAATCATGGTAACTAACATGGAACATTAATTACCGAGTTAAGATTGTCGTGTTGGTCATAGATCATTGTAGCTCTACAAGTGAGTGACAACACGGGTATGCAAAAGAGGAAAATATTACTTTTGTATACTGAATAGACCTAATAAGTAAAATATTATAGAAATATGTTTCTGTGTCATTAATATTTTACTGTGTCTTTGGTCCTTTGATATGAGACTTATATCTAATCACTTAAGGAATACTTAATTAGATCAGTGTCTTGAACTATCGATCAGTGTAGTGTAAAGGCATTGGTTGGTTAAGTACTACTTTTGTTGGAGAAGGTAGTTAGTCAAAAGACTATCATTGCCCCTCTTAATTGAGTGATGATATTAGTGGGCCCCTTGATAAAGCAAAGTTATAATGTGCACAATGTGATTTGAGTTAAGTCACATATTTATAACTAGCTTAAAGAGATCAAGAAATGAATACTAAGACAAAGATGACACAATACTACTTTGTGTGTATTCTTAATATCATGAGGCAAGGGACGGACACAAGTGGTGCACGCCATCACTAAATGGATCGGGTTTTGGTTCGAGTGGAATTAAGACATCTAACTAATTGGGAGCTATAATGTGTAGCTAGATACCGCTTATAGCTTGTGATATTAAGCCTTTAATATCACTACCAACTTAGTTGAGATCCTCCCATAGGTCACACCGCAAAACTGGGAAACAAGAAATGAGGATTTTGAGTTCATAAGATGTGCCGGGTTTCATGTAGAAAATATGACACATGGGGTGAACAAGCAAAATCAAAATTATGTTGTGATTAATAACATAATTAGAATATAAATTAAATTCATATGTGATGTAAATATTATGGGGTGTAATGATTGATCATTACATAGGATAATATGTTACATAAGTTGTGGATTTACTACTAATCCCGAAATGTCAAATTTTGTAGGGGTTAAACCAAAATTTGACAAGTCTGCAAAACAGTGCTCAAACGGTCGACCGGTTAGCAGTAAACGGTCGATCGGTAGGGCACGGTCGACCGGACATGTCTCGACCGATAACAGGGAATTTTCATCTGTTCGAACGGTCGACCGAAAGTGATCGGTCGGTCGACCGAACATTGCGATGGAATAGTTCCTGTTACGAACGGTCGACCGAGCTATTGAACGGTCGACCGAAACTGGTTCGAGCGGTCGACCGAACCTCCAAAAACGGTCGACCGGTCCAGATGGTTTATGCAGAATTAATTTAAGAATTAATTAGATCATGCATGGAATTGGTCCATGATTGATTTAATTCGTGGCTAATATTATTTATTAATAAATAATGGATGGTTAGATGGAATTTTGCATGAAATCATGGGCAAGAGGTTGCACATGAATAGGTAATTTGGAGAGAACCTATAAATAGAGGTTATCTCATTGCCTTCCTACATCTTAATTAATATTGCTTTTCATGCAAAATCTCTCTCCTTAATTCTCCACGAAAATTCCACAAATTCTTAAGTTTAGTTTAGTTCTTAAGAGATCATCTTCTCAAGGGAATTAAAGAGGGGTTAGTAATTGGATTCTAAACCCTATCGGAGATTGAGAGACTAGCTTCCCTCTCTCCGATCTTGTTTAGAGTTTTGTGAATACTCGGAGGCATCCGACGCAGCGAGGAGCATCCCCAACGTCTCCGAATCTTCAAGAAGTTTTAGAGAACTTCTAGGTATGAATTTCGGAGTCCTTGTTTGTTTTAATAGAGTTTTGAAACTAGATGTTAAAACAAACCGATGCATGCATGAAATAAATCAAAGAAAATTGTAATTGATCCTTATTATACATAAAAATTTCGAAAATATATATGTATAATTAAACATGAAATTCTACAGTGGTATCAGAGCATAGGGTTCAATTTTCTTATGATTTATGGTTGTAAACAAATTTAGTTTACCATCTAGGATTTAAACAATTCGTTTTACCGGTTTTTTCGGTCTTTAAATGTTTGTTGAAATAATTCTTTGTAATAATTCGTTTTAAATGTTTTGAATGTTTAAAACATGTCATGAAATTACTAGAATTATGATTTGGACATTAGTCCAACATACAATAATTTCGTTTTATTTAAAAACAATTATTTTGTAAGAGAATCAATAAAACCGAAAAACTGCAGTTCATCTTTCCATTGGAAATTGGATGGACAGCGGTTCAAAAATAGTTTTGAACTATGGATGAATGAAAAATGTTTTTAATGGATTTCAAAATATTTTTCAAAGAATTGTTGAGAATTCTGGATGATTGATAAATTAGATTCTGTAGTTTATAGCAATTGCGTGCATGGATGCTTGAGTTGCTTTGCAGGGTTGTGAGTTTATATGTTCCAAATCAGACACTACAAATGTATGTAATTATTATTATACAGGGGCTTATGTATGTAAAAGCCAAAATTCTCTCTATTTCCGTCTTTTAGATAGTTGCATTAGTATATGAGAGGTTTTTACATAGGACTTGCACTAGTCGGTTTTATCGAATGTGAGGAACATGTTTATTTTCTGTAAAATCTACATCTCCGGTGCAAGAGGAAGTCGCCGCTGTAGCGCATCGATCGAGGATCGAAGATCAGGGATCGAGGATCGAGGATCGAAGGGAACATATAAACTCACACGATGTGGATTGTGTGAATGTTTACTTTCTGTTTTTAATTTCTGCTATGCATGTGATGAATGTGGTGAATGTTAGGATGTGTACGAATATTAATATGCATGATAACCTAAAATTCTAAATCACATGTTAAAATTGTCCAACAAAAATTAAGAATAGTTTTCCTTCTTATTTCATCCACTAGCAGCCATTGATCGAGGGATACTCTGCTCGCCCTTAGCGGGAGATAGCTCCCTCTATCTTTAGGAATACTGGGAGATATAAAGGTTGTCTGTTGTTGTGCCACAATTAAATATATGAGGTGTGTCTCACCCTAGTGAACCCCAAGTATGTTTAGTTGTGAATACAATAGATAAACGTATCTCGTATCAAATGAAAATAAGTTTTCTTAACATTACCTAGAGCCCTCGCTCGATTTTGGGAAAAAGTTTTTCTTACGAGGATAGGTCGTATTCCCTCATAATTAAAACGACAAGAGTCACAAGAGTTTGAAGATGCTAAATGTTGCTAAAATTCAAAAAGGTTGTGATTAGAAAATGTTTTTTACCTTGATATTGTAATGTATTCGATAGCCCTTAGCTAGTCTATATTACAATTGATGGGATCTTGGATTGTTGCATTTATGAGCAAAATTTTTATTTGCAACATTTACATTTATATATTCGATATATGTATGCATGTGTATTAAAACATAAAATTGGCATTAAAACCTGAATGATTTATTTTGTAGAAAAATGTCGAACATCCAACCTATCATACGATCCATGATAGAAAAACACCCTTTAGCAAATGATGGCTCAAACTTCATTAGTTGGCAACTCAAACTCAACATCGTGTTAAAGTTTGAGAAACTATCTCACATTTTGGAAGGTCCAATCCCAAAGTGGAATGAGAGATTAACCGATGAAGAGAAAGAGGCTAAAGCCAAGTGGGAAGACCAAGAGAACCAAGTTCACAGTCTTACGCTAGCATCCATGGGTGACTCGCTTCAAGCAAAATACTTGGATTCAAAACCCAAGAAGACCATGGAGGCTTTATCAAAGATGTTCATGGATAGTGCCCGAAAGGAGCGCTATAAGACCACCATCGCACTCACAAGGTGCCATATGGCGGAGGGAACATCGGTATCTATGCATTTTCTCACGATGCAAGGATACCTTGAGAAGTTGGCAAAGCTCTCTTCACCAATGCCCGAGGACATTGCTGAAGATATGATTCTTGGCTCTCTAGCCCCGTCCTTTAAGGACTTTGTGATGCACTATCACGTGCGTGAAAAAGGGGTGAGTCTTGAGGAGCTTCACAACGCTCTCAAAACTGCTGAAGTTGACATGGGCAAGGGTAGGGACAAGCAAGTCCTTGCCGTCCATGGGAGGGGCCATAAGATTGGTAAAGGAAAGGGCAAATCTACCAAAAGTGGTTCAATTAAGAGCAAGGGAGTAGGAGGTGCTCGTGCGAGTACCTCGAGGGGGAAATCTCAGAAATCTCCAACTCCCAATACGGAGTGCTTTCACTGCGGTGAAAAGGGACACATCCGGCCAAATTGCCCCAAGTACAAGGAAGACATTGACAACGGAGTGATTGAACGAAAGTGCCCCAAAAAGGTCAAAGGTATATTTGTTATTGAAATAAATTTAGCCACCTCTGTCCAGGATTGGGTAATTGATACCGGATTTTGTGCTCAGATAGTTTATAATGTGCAGCTACTCATGGATAGGAAGGAACTCGTAAGGAACGAGGTAGAATTGAAGGTCGGAAATGGTGCGAACGTGTCTGCGGTTGCACAAGGTTCTGTGGTGCTTCAATTGTGTAGTGGTTTAAATTTATGTCTAAAGAATGTTTATTATGTACCTTCGATTAGCAAGAATATTATTTCTGTATCATGTCTGGATATGGATAATTTTAATATAAATATTTCAAATTCTTGTTTGTCTATATCGAAGAATGGTGTGTTCTATGCAAATGCGTTCATAAGGAATGGTCTCTATTTGCTTGAATTGGATAATAAATAAATCTTTAATATCAATAACAAAAGACTTAAGACCACTCACGAGAATGATACTCTCTTGTGGCACTATCGTCTTGGTCACATAAATGAAAAGCACATCAAGAAATTGCAAGAAGCTAACCTTCTTGGTCTACTTGATTTTAAATTATTGGAGACGTGCCAACCATGTCTAATGGGAAAAATGACCAAAAAGCCTTTCAAGAAGAAAGGCCGAAGGGCGAGTGGCTTGTTGGATTTGATACATTCCGATGTATGTGGTCCAATGAGTACTAGTGCACGAGATGGTTTCAGGTACTTCATTACGTTCACGGATGATTATAGTCGTTATGGCTATGTTTATCTAATGAGAAACAAAAGTGAATCCTTTGACAAGTTCAAAGAATTCAAGAATGAAGTAGGGAACCAACTCGACAAGAAAATCAAGTCTCTACGAACGGATCGTGGAGGTGAGTACTTAAGTGCCGAATTTGACTCATACCTAAAGGAGTTTGGTATTGTACCTCAACTCACCCCTCCCGGTACACCTCAGTGGAATGGGGTATCCGAAAGGAGGAATATGACATTGCTCGATATGGTTCGGTCAATGATGAGTCATGCGAAATTACCTCTTTACTTTTGGAGTTATGCACTGCAAACTGCGGCTTACACACTAAATAATGTTCCATCCAAATCCGTGGAGAAAACTCCTTATGAGCTATGGAGTGGTAAAACACCTAAGCTCAGTTTTCTCAAGATTTGGGGTTGTGAGGCTTACGTCAAGAGATTGATGTCGACCAAACTTCAACCAAAAGCGGATAAGTGCTTCTTTATTGGTTATCCTCGTGAGACAAGAGGATACTACTTTTGGCATATCACCTCCAATCGAGTGATTATAGAGAGGGATGCCACATTTCTGGAAAAGGAATTTCTAGAAAGAGTAAAAAGTAGTGGGAGTAGGGTTGTGCTTGAGGAAACTCAAGATACTCTACAAGATCATGACATGAATAATGACATTCAAGATCATGAAGGCCCAACCGAGATTCCTTTGGTTAGTGGGAGCGTGAGCGAGAGACCATCACAAGAAATTGTGAGAGAATCTCAATCATCCCCACCAAGTGTACGTTCAAGAGTTGAACGTGAACCCACTCCTCAAGAGATTGTGGAAGAAGTTCGAGAGACACGAGAAGAACCAAAAGAACTTAGAAGGTCAACAAGGGAAAGGAAGAAACCCGATTTGTATCTGGGACTTCATGAAATCATGGTACTAGATACCAATGATCCCTTAACCTTCCAATAGGCAATGGAAAGGGAAGACTCCAAACTATGGCTTAAGGCCATGGAATCCGAAATAGAATCCATGTATGATAATCAAGTATGAGACTTGGTTGACCTTCCTCAAGGGAAAAAGGTCATTCATAATAAATGGGTTTTTAAGAGGAAGATCGACATGGATGGGAACTTGACAACCTACAAAGCGAGGCTTGTAGCAAAGGGTTTCACTCAAGTTCAAGGAATTGACTATGATGAAACTTTTTCACCGGTTGCCATGTTCAAGTCTATTCGGATCATGCTCGCTATTGCCGCATTTCACGATTATGAAATATGGCAAATGGATGTCAAAACGGCGTTCCTGAATGGGAACTTGGAGGAGGATGTGTACATGATACAACCTCAAGGTTTTGAAGATCCAAACAATAGCGAGAAGGTATGCAAGCTTCAAAGATCCATCTATGGATTGAAGCAAGCATCAAGGAGTTGGAACAAACGCTTTGACGAGGAAGTGAAGAAGCTTCACTTCATTCAAAGTAAGGAAGAACCTTGTGTATACAAGAAGGTTAGTGGGAGCCATGTAGTATTCCTAATCCTATATGTCGATGACATATTGCTTATGGGCAATCATATTCCTTTGCTTGAGCAAACGAGAAGTTCATTGAAATCTGCATTTTCGATGAAAGACATGGGTGATGCTCAATACATCTTGGGAATCAAGATATATCGAGATAGACCCCGTAGACTCATTGGCCTCAGTCAACGTGCATACATTGACAAGGTCTTGGAAAGGTTCAAGATGAACAACTCCAAAAAGGGCAGTGTGCCAATGAGTATGGGTGTGCAACTCAAGAAGTCTCAACGTGCGCAATCACGTAAGGACTTAGAGTACATGAAGGATGTCCCTTATGCTTCGGCAATTGGGTCGATCATGTACGCGATGACTTGCACAAGACCAGATGTCTCGTATGCTCTAAGCGTGACAAGTCGTCACCAATCCAACGCAGGTCCTGAGCATTGGACTGCGGTCAAGAATATCCTGAAGTACCTTAACCGGACTAAGGATAAGATTCTTGTTTATGGAGGACAAAGGGAATTGATAGCTGAAGGTTACTCAGATGCGAGTTTCATGAGTGATCCAGACGATAGAAGGTCGCAATCAGGATACGTCTTTCTTCTGAATGGTGGAGCTGTGAGTTGGCGTAGTTGGAAGCAAAGCACTACAGCCGACTCAACCACTGCTTCCGAAGTAATGGCTGTCGCTGAAGCGAGCAAGGAAGGAGTGTGGATTAAGAATTTCCTTGAAGAGCTTGGAGTAGTTCCCTCGAGCGAGGGACCAATAGAGCTATTTTGCGACAATAGTGCATCTATCTCGCAAATCAAGGAACCCAAATCACACCACAAAGTGAAGTACATGGATCGTAAGTACTTTGTGATGCGTGACCTCATCGACGAAGGCAAAATAAATCTGTTATGGGTGGACACCAACAGCAACACAGCTGATCCATTCACAAAACCCTTATCCCAAGCCAAGGGCGAAATGCATTTCGAGTCCATGGGATTGAGGAACCATGTATATTGGCTTGATGATTGATATGTAATGGGGTTTACCCTAGTTATTATTGTTTTATGCATTGAGTATGTATGAGAAAGAAAACTTTAATAACAAGTGGGAGATTGAAGGGAATGTGTTCTAAAAGTTTTACTTTTAAATGTCAATTATTATGAATTGAATGAGAAATCATTTTGTTCCTTGTTTATGTTATTCGTCTTTTAGAAGTGTTAAGGAAGAGGCTCTTGGTCCTTAACCGTAGAGCTCTAAAAGATATTGGTTTACATAAAACAAAAGATATTCGCAATCATGGTAACTAACATGGAACATTAATTACCGAGTTAAGATTGTCGTGTTGGTCATAGATCATTGTAGCTCTACAAGTGAGTGACAACACGGGTATGCAAAAGAGGAAAATATTACTTTTGTATACTGAATAGACCTAATAAGTAAAATATTATAGAAATATGTTTCTGTGTCATTAATATTTTACTGTGTCTTTGGTTCTTTGATATGAGACTTATATCTAATCACTTAAGGAATACTTAATTAGATCAGTGTCTTGAACTATCGATCAGTGTAGTGTAAAGGCATTGGTTGGTTAAGTACTACTTTTGTTGGAGAAGGTAGTTAGTCAAAAGACTATCATTGCCCCTCTTAATTGAGTGATGATATTAGTGGGCCCCTTGATAAAGCAAAGTTATAATGTGCACAATGTGATTTGAGTTAAGTCACATATTTATAACTAGCTTAAAGAGATCAAGAAATGAATACTAAGACAAAGATGACACAATACTACTTTGTGTGTATTCTTAATATCATGAGGCAAGGGACGGACACAAGTGGTGCACGCCATCACTAAATGGATCGGGTTTTGGTTCGAGTGGAATTAAGACATCTAACTAATTGGGAGCTATAATGTGTAGCTAGATACCGCTTATAGCTTGTGATATTAAGCCTTTAATATCACTGCCAACTTAGTTTAGATCCTCCCATAGGTCACACCGCAAAACTGGGAAACAAGAAATGGGGATTTTGAGTTCATAAGATGTGTCGGGTTTCATGTAGAAAATATGACACATGGGGTGAACAAGCAAAATCAAAATTATGTTGTGATTAATAACATAATTAGAATCTAAATTAAATTCATATGTGATGTAAATATTATGCGGTGTAATGATTGATCAATACATAGGATAATATGTTACATAAGTTGTGGATTTACTACTAATCCCGAAATGTCAAATTTTGTAGGGGTTAAACCGAAATTTGACAAGTCTGCAAAACAGTGCTCAAACGGTCGACCGGTTAGCACTAAACGGTCAATCGGTAGGGCACGGTCGACCGGACATGTCTCGACCGATAACAGGGAATTTTCATCTGTTCGAACGGTCGACCGAAAGTGATCGGTCGGTCGACCGAACATTGCGATGGAATAGTTCCTGTTACGAACGGTCGACCGAGCTATTGAACGGTCGACCGAAACTGGTTCGAGCGGTCGACCGAACCTCCAAAAACGGTCGACCGGTCCAGACGGTTTATGCAGAATTAATTTAAGAATTAATTAGATCATGCATGGAATTGGTCCATGATTGATTTAATTCGTGGCTAATATTATTTATTAATAAATAATGGATGGTTAGATGGAATTTTGCATGAAATCATGGGCAAGAGGTTGCACATGAATAGGTAATTTGGAGAGAACCTATAAATAGAGGTTATCTCATTGCCTTCCTACATCTTAATTAATATTGCTTTTCATGCAAAATCTCTCTCCTTAATTCTCCACGAAAATTCCACAAATTCTTAAGTTTAGTTTAGTTCTTAAGAGATCATCTTCTCAAGGGAATTAAAGAGGGGTTAGTAATTTGATTCTAAATCCTATCGGAGATTGAGAGACTAGCTTCCCTCTCTCCGATCTTGTTTAGAGTTTGGTGAATACTCGGAGGCATCCGGCGCAGCGAGGAGCATCCCCAACGTCTCCGAATCTTCAAGAAGTTTTAGAGAACTTCTAGGTATGAATTTCGGAGCCCTTGTTTGTTTTAATAGAGTTTTGAAACTAGATGTTAAAACAAACCGATGCATGCATGAAATAAATCAATGAAAATTGTAATTGATCCTTATTATACATAAAAATTTCGAAAATATATATGTATAATTAAACATGAAATTCTACATACTCTAGGGTGGAGATGGTCCAGTGCGGACAGAAAGGTCAAGGTCACTCATGGACCAATGATAGTGTTAAAAGGAACCAAGGTGGGGAATTTGTATTGGATAGGGAAATGCAGTAGCAGGAAATGAAGCAGCAAGTGCTACACAAGATGACGAAAGCAATACCGTCTTTGGCATATGAGACTTGGTCATATGTCGGCAAATGGTTTGTGTGAGCTACACAAACAAGGGTCGTTGAAGGGTGTAAAAAGTTGCAAATTGGATTTTTGTAAATATTGTGTCTTCGAGAAACAACATAGATTTCGATTGAAGACGGCGATCCACAAGACGAAAAACATACTAGAGTATGTGCATTCCGACGTCTGAGGACCAACGCATGTTCGATCAAAGGGTGGAGCCGTATATTTTATCATGTTCATCGACGACTTCTCAAGGAAGGTATGAGTTTATTTTCTGAATAATAAATCTGGTGTATTTGAGAAGTTTAAAGCATGAAATGGTCAGGTAGAGAAAAGTACGGGAAAGCTTGTTAAGTACTGGAGGACATATAATGGAGGTGAATACATCTTAAAGGAGTTCACGAGTTTCTATGAAGGACAAGGCATCACGAGACATTTCACTCACCGCGAAGTCCGGAACAGAACGAGGGTAGCTACAAGGATGAACATGACACTGTGTGAACGTGCAAGAAGAATGAGGCTTCATGCGGATCTGTCGAATGATTTCTGGGCTAAGGCAGTTGATCTTACGTGATATCTAGTAAATGTCTCGCCGTCATCTCACTTGAATTTAAGACGTCTCAGGAAGTGTGGACGAGTGAGTCATATGATTATTCAAGGCTCATAATATTTGGATGCAAAGCTTATGTGTTGGTTGATGAAACACAACTATCAAAACTGGATTCAAAATGGAAGGAATGCATTTTCATTGGTTACGATAGGGCAGTGAAAGGATATAAGTTTTGGGATCCAACAGACAAGAAGGTGCTCTTGAGGAGAAATGTAGTCTTTGATCGATGAGACAAGTTTACTCAAAGGCCTTGAGGAGAAAAAGCAACAAGATGGTTCCATGCGGGGAGACAAAACTGAAGTAAGGGTCACAACTTTAGGGGGTGAATCGAGTAGGGAAGTTCAGCAGGAAACAACTGACTCACAAGTACCGGAAAAGACTGAGCAAGAGAGTATTACTCGGGGGAGACAAAGGAGGATCACTAGACGTAAGTATTGTGTTTGCACTTGTAGCTGAATGTGAGGACCCTTCGACATTCAAAGAACCCGTTGAGCAGGAGGACAAGAACCAGTGGATAGTAGCCATACCGGAAAAGATGGAGTCTTTTCATAGAATCAGACTAGGGAGTTAACGGAACTTCCAAGGGGAAAGTGCACGATTGGGTGGTGCAAGTGGATCTTCAGGAAGAATGAATAGTCAACACCGGAGGAGGAGTTAAAATACAAGGTGAGGATGGTCGCAAAGGGATATGCTCAAAAGAAAGGGGTGGATTACAACAAAATCTTCTCACCCGTTGTAAAGCATACCTCTATTAGAATATTATTATCCGTGGTGCCAATGGATGGCATGGAGTTAAAGTAAATGGATGTGAAGACAACGTTTCTTCATGGGCACATAGAAGAGGAAATCTATATGAAGCAACCAGATGAGTTCATTACACAAGGTAAAGAAGGTCAAGTATGCAACCTGAATAAGTCACTCTGTGGGCATTAGCAGACGCCAACGTAGTGGTACAAAAGGTTCGATACATTTATGTTAGAGAATGGTTCTGTGCGTTGCGACTATGTTAGATGTGTTTACTTGAGGAGTCCCAAAGATGGGTCATACGTGTTCTTGCTCTTATATGTTGATGATATGTGATGCATTGCATACATTGCATCATATGTCTTTCATTTAGATTAATTTTATATCAATAAATGCTACTAAGGTATGTGTTTAGTCTTATTTACAGAATACAGAGACCTGAATGCAAATTACCCATATCCCGAGCATAAACACGTGCAAGAGACTCATTTCTATCATAAAGACCAAGTTCAAGATTATCGGGGTTCAAATTGAAGTCCATCCAAGCATAAAAGCATTCAAAGACCTAATTACAAAAAGGCCAGAGACTTAAGCACAAAAGTAGTCAGGAACTTAATTGCAAAAAGCCGAGGACCCGACTGCAAATTACGAGTACCAAAATATTATTTTGGAGAAGTTTTAAAGAAAAAATCAAATTTGGATCTCCAAATATATGAAGAAATTAATTCGGAGCTCAAAAGAAAGGAAAGAAATCGATCCGGACGCGCAAAGGACAACTAAAACATACCATAAACACACAGGAAAAATCTGGATCGATTCTGAGCCAGAAAGGTGGCGATTTCGCCGCACCTCATGTACAAAATGCGGCGGATTAGCCGCACAAAAGTTGATCCGTGTGCTCAAATTTTTACCAATGTTGTTTTGACGCGTGTACTTTCCTTTTATGTATTGGGATCCCCGGTTGAGGCTATAAATAAGGTTGAATCATGTATTGAAACATGCTTCTCCCTTCCCCTTCCCTTTAGCAATAAAATTCTGTTCGTTTATTTCATGTTTTTAGTTTTCTTTCGTAGTTTCCATGAGTTTCTAACCCTCTCCATAGGGTGAGGGTGATGGATTTAAGGTGATGAGAAGAAGAATTATGTTATTATTTTAATTTCATGTTAGTATATTTTGATTACTTGAGTTTATGTTGAGTCATTTATCATGTAATGCTTTATAACTAATGTGAATTATTATAAGTTTCAGATTTCTCTAAACAAAACCCGATATCTAAACCCCCACCCGATGGACTCTCATCCATATTTGCTTTCTTCTTAGTTTTTTTTGTTCTTGCTTTAGAAAATTGAAAATCCAAAATTCTCAAACCAACCTTATTTCTCTCTTTCTTTCCTTAATCGAAAATCACAAAAATATAAATATCTCTCTTTCCTTGTGTTCGACTGGTACTTGTCGCGTCTTCATCGACGCCGTGCACTTGCGTCATAAATAAAATTCTCATCAAGTTTTTGGCGCCGTTGCCGGGGAGGAGACGAAGATTTTGTTTATTTTTGTTGATTTCGATTCTATTCTGTTTATCGTGTGCGCGATCTAACTATTTGGGTTTACGTTTCAGGAGAAAACGGAGTGCGCGGCGAAATCCAGCCACAGTTGGAGCAAGAAGATCGGCGAAATTGCCGCACCCAAAGAACAACCTACGGCGGTGAAGGGAATGTGTTCTGAAAGTTTTACTTTTAAATGTCAATTATTATGAATTGAATGAGATATCATTTTGTTCCATGTTTATGTTATTCGTCTTTTGGAAGTGTTAAGGAAGAGGCTCTTGGTCCTTAACCGTAGAGCTCTAAAAGATATTGGTTTACATAAAACATAAGATATTCGCAATCATGGTAATTAACATGGGACCATTAATTACCAAGTTAAGATTGTCGTGTTTGGTCATAGATCATTGTAGCTCTACAAGTGAGTGACGACACGGGTATGCAAAAGAGGAAAATATTACTTTTGTGTACTGAATAGACCTAATAAGTAAAATATTATAGAAATGTATTTCTGTGTCATTTATATTTTAATGTGTCCTTGGTCCTTTGATATGAGACTTATATCTGATCGCTTAAGGAGTTCTTAATTAGACTAGTGTCTTAAGCTATCAATGAGTGTAGTGTAAAGGCATTAGTTGGTTAAGTATAACTTTCGTTGGAGAAGATAGTTGGTCAAAAGATTATCATTGCCCCTCTTAATTGAGTGATGATATTAGTGGGCCCCTTGATAAAGCAAAGTTATAATGTGCACAATGTGAGTTGAGTTAAGTCACATATTTATAACTAGCTTAAAGAGATCAAGAAATGAATACTAAGACAAAGATGACACAATACTACTTTGTGTGTATTCTTAATATCATGAGGCAAGGGACGGACACAAGTGGTGCACTCCATCACTAATTGGATCGGGTTTTGGTTCGAGTGGAATTAAGACATCTGACTAATTGGGAGCTATAATGTGTAGCTAAATACCGCTTATAGCTTGTGATATTAAGCTCTTAATATCACTACCAACTTAGTTTAGATCCTCCCATAGGTCACGCCACAAAACTGGGAAACGAGTAATGGGGATTTTGAGTTCATAAGATGTGTCGGGTTTCATGTTGAAAATATGACACATGGGGTGAACAAGCAAAATCAAAATTATGTTGTGATTAATAACATAATTAGAATCTAAATTAAATTCATATGTGATGTAAATATTATGGGGTGTAATGATTGATCATTACATAGGATAATATGTTACATAAGTTGTGAATTTACT
Source organism: Triglochin maritima (assembly GCA_963682175.1). Lineage (NCBI taxonomy): Eukaryota > Viridiplantae > Streptophyta > Magnoliopsida > Alismatales > Juncaginaceae > Triglochin > Triglochin maritima. The sequence goes on from OY821781.1 coordinate 37,331,938, forward strand.
ACTAATCCCGAAATGTCAAATTTTGTAGGGGTTAAACCGAAATTTGACAAGTCTGCAAGACTGTGCAAATGGTCGACCGGTTAATGGATAACGGTCGACCGAAGGTGCACGGTCGACCGGACGTGTCTCGACCGATAACAGGGAATTTTCGTCTGTTCGGAACGGTCGACCGAACATTGCGATGAAATATTCTACGTTAAGAACGGTCGACCGAATCTCGCACGGTCGACCGAAATTGGGTTCGAGCGGTCGACCGGACCTTCGTAACGGTCGACCGGTCCAGACGGTTTTATCAGAATTAATTTAAGAATTAATTAGATCATGCATGAAATTGGTCCATAATTGATTTAATTCGTGGCTAATATTATTTATTAATAAATAATGGATGGTTAGATGGAATTTTGCATGAGATCATGGGCAAGGCGTTGCACATGAATAGGTAATTTGGAGAGAACTTATAAATACAAGTTTATCTCATTACCTAATTAATTCATTCATTATTTTCTTGAGCAAAATTCTCTCTCCATAATTCTCCACGAAAATCCCTTAATTCTTAAGTTTAGTTTTAGTTCTTAAGAGATCATCTTCTCAAGGGAATTAAAGAGAGGTTAGTAATTAGATTCTAAACCCTATCGGAGATCGAGAGACTAGCTTCCCTCTCTCCGATCTTGTTTAGAGTTTGGTGAATACTCGGAGGCATCCGGCGCGGCGAGAAGCATCCCCAACGTCACCGAATCTTCAAAAAGTTTTTGAGAACTTCTAGGTATGAATTTCGGAGTCCTTGTTTGTTTTAATAGAGTTTTGAAACTAGATGTTAAAACAAACTGATGCATGCATGAAATAAATCAAAGAAAATTGTAATTGATCCTTATTATATATATAAATTTCGAAAATATATATGTATAATTAAACATGAAATCCTACAGTGGTATCAGAGCTTAGGGTTCAATTTTCTTATGATTTATGGTTGTAAACAAATTTAGTTTACCATCTAGGATTTAAACAATTCGTTTTACCGGTTTTTCGGTCTTTAAATGTTTGTTGAAATAATTCTTTATAATAATTCGTTTTAAATGTTTTGAATGTTTAAAACATGACATGTAATTATTAGAATTATGATTTAGACATAAGTCTAACTTGCAATAATTTCGTTTTAAGTATAAACGATTATTTTGTAAGAGAATCAACAAAACCGAAAAACTGCGATTCATCTTTCCATTGGAAATTGGATGGACAGCGGTTCATAATTAATTTGTGAACTATGGATGCATGAAAAATGTTTTTAATGGATTTCAAAACGTTTTTTCAAAGCATTGTTTGACATTCTAGATGCTTGATAAACTAGGATGGATAGTTTATAGCAATATTGCGTGCATGGATGCTCGAGTTGTTTTGCAGGAATTGTTATAATACAGGGGCTTATGTATGTAAAAGCCAAATTCTCTATTTCCATCTTTTAGATAAATTGCATATGTATATGAGAGGTTTTTACATAGGACTTGCACTAGTCGGTTTTTAACGAATGTGAGGAGCATGTTTATTTTCTGTAAAATCTACATATCCGGTGCAAGAGGAAGTCGCCGCTGTAGTGCATCGATCGAGGATCGAGGATCGGGGATCGAGGATCAAGGATCGAAGGGAACATATAAACTCACACGATGTGGATTGTGTGAATGTTTAATTTCTGTTTTTAATTTCTGCAATGCATGTGATGAATGTGGTGAATGTTAGGATGTGTATGAATATTAATATGCATGATAACCTAAAGTTCTAAATCACATGTTAAAATTGTCCAACAAAAATTAAGAATAGTTTTCCTTCTTATTTCATCCACTAGCAGCCATTTATCGAGGGATACTCTGCTCGCCCTTAGCGGGGGATAGCTCCCTCTATCTTTGGGAATAGTGGGAGATATAAAGGTTGTCTGTTGTTGTGCCACAATTAAATATATGAGGTGTGTTTCACCCTAGTGAACCCCAAGTATGTTTAGTTGTGAACACAATAGATAAACGTATCTCGTATCAAATGAAAATAAGTTTTCTTAACATTACCTAGAGCCCTCGCTCGGTTTTGGGAAAAAGTTTTTCTTACGAGGATAGGTCGTATTCCCTCATAATTAAAACGACAAGAGTCACAAGAGTTTGAAGATGCTAGATGTTGCTAAAATTCAAAAAAGGTTGTGATTAGAAAAATGTTTTCTTACCTTGATATTGTAATGTATTCGATAGCCCTTAGCTAGTCTATATTACAATTGATGGGATCTTGGATTGTTGCATTTATGGGTAAAATTTTTATTTGCAACATTTACATTTATATATTCGATATATGTATGCATGTGTATTAAAACATAAAATTGGCATTAAAACCTGTATGATTTATTTTGTAGAAAAATGTCGAACATCCAACCAATCGTACGATCCATGATAGAAAAACACCCTTTAGCAAATGATGGCTCAAACTTCATTAGTTGGCAACTCAAACTCAACATCGTGTTAAAGTTTGAGAAACTATCTCACATTTTGGAAGGTCCAATCCCAAAATGGAATGAGAGATTAACCGATGAAGAGAAAGAGGCTAAAGCCAAGTGGGAAGACCAAAAGAACCAGGTTCACGGTCTTATGCTAGCATCCATGGGTGACTCGCTTCAAGCGAAATACTTGGATTCAAAACCCAAGAAGACCATGGAGGCTTTATTAAAGATGTTCATGGATAGTGCCCGAAAGGAGCGCTATAAGACCACCATCGCACTCACAAGGTGCCATATGGCGGAGGGAACATCGGTATCTATGCATTTTCTCACGATGTAAGGATACCTTGAGAAGTTGGCAAAGCTCTCTTCACCAATGCCCGAGGACATTGCTGAAGATATGATTCTTGGCTCTCTAGCCCCGTCCTTTAAGGACTTTGTGATGCACTATCACGTGCGTGAAAAAGGGGTGAGTCTTGAGGAGCTTCACAACGCTCTCAAAACTGCTGAAGTTGACATGGGCAAGGGTAGGGACAAGCAAGTCTTTGCCGTCCATGGGAGGGGCCATAAGATTGGTAAAGGAAAGGGCAAATCTACCAAAAGTGGTTCAATCAAGAGCAAGGGAGTAGGAGGTGCTCATAAAAGTGTCTCGAGGGGGAAATCTCAGAAATCTCCAACTCCCAATACGGAGTGCTTTCACTGCGGTGAAAAAGGACACATCCGGCCAAATTGCTCCAAGTACAAGGAAGACCTTGACAAGAGAGTGATTGAACGTCGGCGCCCCAAAAAGGCTAAAGGTATATTTGTTATTGAAATAAATTTAGCCACCTCTGTCCAGGATTGGGTAATTGATACCGGATCTTGTGCTCACATAGTTTCTAATGTGCAGCTACTCATGGATAGGAAGGAACTCGTAAGGAACGAGATAGAATTGAAGGTCGGAAATGGTGCGAACGTGTCTGCGGTTGCACAAGGTTCTGTGGTTCTTCAATTGTGTAGTGGTTTAAATTTATGTCTAAAGAATGTTTATTATGTACCTTCGATTAGCAAGAATATTATTTCTGTATCATGTCTGGATATGGATAATTTTAATATAAATATTTCAAATTCTTGTTTGTCTATATCGAAGAATGGTGTGTTCTATGCAAATGCGTTCATTAGGAATGATCTCTATTTGCTTGAATTGGATAATAAACAAATCTTTAATATCAATAACAAAAGACTTAAGACCACTCACGAGAATGATACTCTCTTGTGGCACTATCGTCTTGGTCACATAAATGAAAAGCGCATCAAGAAATTGCAAGAAGCTAACCTTCTTGGTCTACTTGATTTTAAATCATTGGAGACGTGCCAACCATGTCTAATGGGAAAAATGACCAAAAAGCCTTTCAAGAAGAAAGGCCCAAGGGCGAGTGGCTTGTTGGATTTGATACATTCCAATGTATGTGGTCCAATGAGTACTAGTGCACGAGATGGTTTCAGGTACCTCATTACGTTCACGGATGATTATAGTCGTTATGACTATGTTTATCTAATGAGAAACAAAAGTGAATCTTTTGGTAAGTTCAAAGAATTCAAGAATGAAGTAGAGAACCAACTCGACAAGAAAATCAAGTCTCTACGAACGGATCGTGGAGGTGAGTACTTAAGTGCCGAATTTGACTCATACCTAAAGGAGTTTGGTATTGTACCTCAACTCACCCCTCCTGGTACACCTCAGTGGAATGGGGTATCCGAAAGGAGGAATAGGACATTGCTCGACATGGTTCGGTCAATGATGAGTCATGCAGGATTACCTCTTTACTTTTGGAGTTATGCACTACAGACTGCGGCTTACACACTAAATAATGTTCCATCCAAATCCGTGGAGAAAACTCCTTATGAGCTATGGAGTGGTAAAACACCTAAGCTCAGTTTTCTCAAGATTTGGGGTTGTGAGGCTTACGTCAAGAGATTGATGTCGACCAAACTTCAACCAAAAGCGGATAAGTGCTTCTTTATTGGTTATCCTCGTGAGACAAGAGGATACTACTTTTGGCATATCACCTCCAATCGAGTGATTGTAGAGAGGGATGCCACATTTCTGGAAAAGGAATTTCTAGAAAGAGTAAAAAGTAGGGGGAGTAGGGTTGTGCTTGAGGAAACTCAAGATACTCTACAAGATCATGACATGAATGATGACATTCAAGATCATGAAGGCCCAACCGAGATTCCTTTGGTTAGTGGGAGCGTGAGTGAGAGACCCTCGCAAGAAATTGTAAGAGAATCTCAATCATCCCCACCAAGTTCACGTTCAAGAGTTGAACGTGAACCCACTCCTCAAGAAATTGTGGAAGAAGTTCGAGAGACACGAGAAGAACCAAAACAACTTAGAAGGTCAACAAGGGAAAGGAAGAAACCCGATTTGTATCTGGGACATCATGAAATCATGGTACTAGATACCAATGATCCCTTAACCTTCCAAGAGGCAATGGAAAGGGAAGACTCCAAACTATGGCTTAAGGCCATGGAATCTGAAATAGAATCCATGTATGATAATCAAGTATGGGACTTGGTTGACCTTCCTCAAGGGAAAAAGACCATTCATAATAAATGGGTTTTTAAGAGGAAGACGGACATGGATGGGAACTTGACAACCTACAAAGCGAGGCTTGTAGCGAAGGGTTTCACTCAAGTTCAAGGAATTGACTATGATGAAACTTTTTCACCGGTTGCCATGTTCAAGTCTATTCGGATCATGCTCGCTATTGCTGCATTACATGATTATGAAATATGGCAAATGGATGTGTACATGGTACAACCTCAAGGTTTTGAAGATCCAAAGAATAGCGAGAAGGTATGCAAGCTTCAAAGATCCATTTATGGATTGAAGCAAGCATCAAGGAGTTGGAACAAACGCTTTGACGAGGAAGTGAAGAAACTTCACTTCATTCAAAGTAAGGAAGAACCTTGTGTATACAAGAAGGTTAGTGGGAGCCATGTAGTATTCCTAATCTTATATGTCGATGACATATTGCTTATGGGCAATCATATTCCTTTGCTTGAGCAAACGAGAAGTTCATTGAAATCTGCATTTTCGATGAAAGATATGGGTGAGGCTCAATACATCTTGGGAATCAAGATATACCGAGATAGATCCCGTAGACTCATTGGCCTTAGTCAACGTGCGTACATTGACAATGTCTTAGAAAGGTTCAAGATGAACAACTCCAAAAAGGGCAGTGTGCCAATGAGTATGGGTGTGCAACTCAAGAAGTCTCAACGTGCGCAATCACGTAAGGACTTAGAGTACATGAAGGATGTCCCTTATGCTTCGGCAATTGGGTCGATCATGTACGCGATGACTTGCACAAGACCAGATGTCTCGTATGCTCTAAGCGTGACAAGTCGTCACCAATCCAACGCAAGTCCTGAGCATTGGACTGCGGTCAAGAATATCCTGAAGTACCTTAACCGGACTAAGGATAAGATTCTTGTTTATGGAGGACAAAGGGAATTGATAGCTGAAGGTTACTCGGATGCGAGTTTCATGAGTGATCCAGACGATAGAAGGTCGCAATCAGGATACGTCTTCCTTCTGAATGGTGGAGCTGTGAGTTGGCGTAGCTGGAAGCAAACCACTACAGCCGATTCAACCACTGCTTCAGAAGTAATGGCAGTCGCTGAAGCGAGCAAGGAAGGAGTGTGGATCAAGAAGTTCCTTGAAGAGCTTGGAGTAGTTCCCACGAGTGAGGGACCCATTGAGCTATTTTGCGATAATAGTGCACCTATCTCACAAATCAAGGATCCTAGATCACACCACAAAGTGAAGTACATGGATCGTAAGTACTTCGTGACGCGTGACCTCATCGACGAAGGCAAAATAAATCTGTTATGGGTGGACACCAACAGCAACACAGCTGATCCATTCACAAAACCCTTATCCCAAGCCAAGGGCGAAATGCATTTCGAGTCCATGGGATTGAGGAACCATATAGATTGGCTTGATGATTGATAGGTAATGGGGTTTACCCTAGTTATTATTGTTTTATGCATTGAGTATGTATGAGAAAGAAAACTTTAATAACAAGTGGGAGATTGAAGAGAATGTGTTCTGAAAGTTTTACTTTTAAATGCCAATTATTATGAATTGAATGAGATATCATTTTATTCCATGTTTATGTTATTCGTCTTTTGGAAGTGTTAAGGAAGAGGCTCTTGGTCCTTAACCGTAGAGCTCTAAAAGATATTGGTTTACATAAAACAAAATATATTCGCAATCATGGTAATTAACATGGGACCATTAATTACCGAGTTAAGATTGTCGTGTTTGGTCATAGATCATTGTAACTCTACAAGTGAGTGACGACACGGGTATGCAAAAGAGGAAAATATTACTTTTGTGTACTGAATAGACCTAATAAGTAAAATATTATAGAAATGTGTTTCTGTGTCTTTAATATTTTAATGTGTCCTTGGTCCTTTGATATGAGACTTATATCTGATCGCTTAAGGAGTTCTTAATTAGACTAGTGTCTTAAGCTATCAATGAATGTAGTGTAAAGACATTAGTTGGTTAAGTATAACTTTCGTTGGAGAAGATAGTTGGTCAAAAGATTATCATTGCCCCTCTTAATTGAGTGATGATATTAGTGGGCCCCTTGATAAAGCAAAGTTATAATGTGCACAATGTGATTTGAGTTAAGTCACATATTTATAACTAGCTTAAAGAGATCAAGAAATGAATACTAAGACAAAGATGACACAATACTACTTTGTGTGTATTCTTAATATCATGAGGCAAGGGACGGACACAAGTGGTGCACTCCATCACTAATTGGATCGGGTTTTGGTTCGAGTGGAATTAAGACATCTGACTAATTGGGAGCTATAATGTGTAGCTAGATACCGCTTATAGCTTGAGATATTAAGCTCTTAATATCACTACCAACTTAGTTTAGATCCTCCCATAGGTCACGCCACAAAACTGGGAAACGAGTAATGGGGATTTTGAGTTCATAAGATGTGTCGGGTTTCATGTTGAAAATATGACACATGGGGTGAACAAGCAAAATCAAAATTATGTTGTGATTAATAACATAATTAGAATCTAAATTAAATTCATATGTGATGTAAATATTATGGGGTGTAATGATTGATCATTACATAGGATAATATGTTACATAAGTTGTGAATTTACTACTAATCCCGAAATGTCAAATTTTGTAGGGGTTAAACCGAAATTTGACAAGTCTGCAAGACTGTGCAAACGGTTGACCGGTTAATGGATAACGGTCGACCGAAGGTGCACGGTCGACCGGACGTGTCTCGACCGATAACAGGGAATTTTCGTCTGTTCGGAACGGTCGACCGAATCTATCGGTCGGTCGACCGAACATTGCGATGAAATATTCTACGTTAAGAACGGTCGACCGAATCTCGCACGGTCGACCGAAATTGGGTTCGAGCGGTCGACCGGACCTTCGTAACGGTCGACCGGTCCAGACGGTTTTATCAGAATTAATTTAAGAATTAATTAGATCATGCATGGAATTGGTCCATAATTGATTTAATTCGTGGCTAATATTATTTATTAATAAATAATGGATGGTTAGATGGAATTTTGCATGAGATCATGGGCAAGGCATTGCACATGAATAGGTAATTTGGAGAGAACTTATAAATACAAGTTTATCTCATTACCTAATTAATTCATTCATTATTTTCTTGAGCAAAATTCTCTCTCCATAATTCTCCACGAAAATCCCTTAATTCTTAAGTTTAGTTTTAGTTCTTAAGAGATCATCTTCTCAAGGGAATTAAAGAGGGGTTAGTAATTAGATTCTAAACCCTATCGGAGATCGAGAGACTAGCTTCCCTCTCTCCGATCTTGTTTAGAGTTTGGTGAATACTCGGAGGCATCCGGCGCGGCGAGAAGCATCCCCAATGTCTCCGAATCTTCAAAAGGTTTTTGAGAACTTCTAGGTATGAATTTCGGAGTCCTTGTTTGTTTTAATAGAGTTTTGAAACTAGATGTTAAAACAAATTGATGCATGCATGAAATAAATCAAAGAAAATTGTAATTGATCCTTATTATACATAAAAATTTCGAAAATATATATGTATAATTAAACATGAAATCCTACAGGCGGATCCGCCGCACGTCTGGAGTATCTGGGCTTCAAAATTTTCTGGGGTCGTCTCCATCTCTGGGTGGATGCGTAGAGCAACTGAAAATTTTCGAGAGTGGGCGACGAACCCGTCTTAGCATTGCGTAGGTAACTTTTGTTTCCTTTTGCGCAATTTTCGATTTTGAAAGTTTCCTTTTTGTAGAACTGCACATGTTAGGCTCAAATTCCATAATTGACAATAATTCAACTTTGACCTAAAAATTGGCAAAATTAGAAGGACTTAGTGCATGCATCATATAGTGTTTTGTTTGCATTATTCTTGCTAAATTCTTGCAAATTATTTTTTGTTGAAGAGTGTTGGAGGCAAGGTACGTGTGCGGTTTTTATCGATTGCATTTAAGCATATAATTTAGTTTGCATACAACCTTGCAATTGTCCCCCACTAAAGACCAATGTTTGACTATCTTTGCTAGATTTAAGTTAAACTATCTTAAGGGCAACTCCGTAGGAAAAGATACGGTGGGGATTTCATCACCCTTCCGTGGCCCCACAAATCACAATCCTATGGTGTCACCCATGCCTTAAATTAAAATCAATAAGACATTGGCCCCTAAGGATTCGAACTCAATTAAGGAGAAGATTGGTTTGACTTGCTATGACTTAAAGCTGATCATATTTAATTTGGTGTCTAGAAAGTGTTTTTGTGTTGACGTAAGTCTTCCAAGCGAAGTGGTTGTCTAATTGGCACCGACTCTGTCGGAAGCGCCCCCACTAGCTATACACTATCTGGCCAATTTGGTTTGATTAGTGAGGGAGGTGAATCAAGCGAACCAATTCGACTCAACCAGTTAGGAGTCGTCTAGATTTAAGCTACATTAGGTCTTGGATTGTTTGAACCGTGGTTGTTTAGGAAACTTCTGACCAACCCTCTCATCTATCTTTTAGAGTTAAGTTTCCCTTCTCATCTGAGTCTTCTTTCTCTTCTCATCTCAATTCTCTAGATTACGATTCCTTTCTCATCTTTCCCCCCTTCTATTGTTTGTTTCCATTTTTGAAAAAAAAATTATAAAAAAAAGTAATTGATTCTTGAAATTGAATTTGGAATTTAAATTTCAAATTTGAATTCAAAAATTGATTCAAACCGGTGCACTCAGATTTGGGTTCGGGACTTGCGCAATCGACTCTCGCGAGTTCATCTAGATTCCAGTCTAGAGCTTAGCCTCAATCCACCTGTTGCACCACCTCACCCGGATCCAATGGGTGAGAATGTAGTGGACCCGCCTAGGACTCTGAGGGATCGGTGCTACCCAACGATGGCTGCTCAGCCATCATGCATCGTTATGCCCATCATACCGGGTCGCGACTTCGAACTAAAGGCACAATACATGAGTATGTTGCCCAAGTTCACCTCTAAGGAAGACCCATATCTCTTCCTTAGAGAATTTGAGGAAATCTGCTCCCTTATGCAATACCAGCATATCTCTGAGGAGGCAGCGCGTCTTAAATTCGTGCCTCTAGCACTGAAGGACGACGCTAAGAAATGGATATATAGCCTAGCCGAAAGATCTATTAGGAGTTGGGCCGAGTTTGTTCAAGTATTCTTAAAGAAATATTTCCCCAACCATAAGACTATTAGGATTAGGAATGAAATTGTTGCATTCGTTCAATCTGAGAGCGAGCCGTTCTATTCCTATTTGGAAAGATTTAAGAACCTGTTGACCCAATGCCCTCATCATTGAATTCCAAGATGGCAATTGTGCCAAATTATTTATGAGGGATTGACACCTACATCTAGGGTTATGTTAGAATCTGTAAGCCAATGAAACTTTATGTCCAAAAATGAGAATGATGCTTGGACTTTTCTTGAGGATTTAGCCGAAAATAGTATGCAATGGGACAATGCTAGAGCACCGATTAACCCGAGTATTGGATCTAGAATAGCAAGTCAACCCAAATCAGGTGTCTTAGCTGTAGATGCTACTGTAGCTGCTGAAGCAAAACTAGCTACCCTTATGCGTAGAATGGAAAGTCTAGAGCTAAAAACCCGACCCCTAGTGAATCAAGCCTCTTCTATCCCTTGCTCTAGATGTGGTCAAACTGGTCATATAATGGAGGATTGTACGGACTTGGAACAAGTTAATGCCGCATTTAACCATTCTAGAAATGACCCATACGCATCAACCTATAACCCGGGTTGGCGTAATCATCCCAATTTTTCATGGAATCAACAAGGTCAACCTCCTAGACAACAACCAAACCCGTATAACCAAAATAATACATCATCTGGGTTTAGTAACAATGGAGATTATGATGTTAGATTAACAAGCTTGGAAAATTTGGTTAAGACTTTTATGCAAACAACCACCCAATCCTTCCAAAAGCTAGAAACACAAGTCAGCCAACTAGCACAAATTGTAGGTGAAAGAGAAAAGGGTCAGTTTCCAAGTCAACCTGAGGTGAATCCAAGACCTAATAATCAATATCATCCCTATCGACCACCTCTAGGAAGTAACAACCCTAGACCGATTCAAATGGTTCATGAGGAGGGATCATTCCAACAAATAAATGCAGTTGTATCATTACGGTCTGGAAAACAAGTTGATAACAATGTGGTAAATCCTAGGGCTCCTAATCAATCTAGCCGTTAAGCACCCACATGTGACCTGACCATTGAACCTGAAGTCCAATTTGAAAAGCCCAACCCACCTACTCAACCTGACCCTATAGCTCAACCTAAGTGAGTCTATGTTCCTAAAGCCCCATTCCCCAATAGACTCAATAAGTGCTCAAGTGCACAAATGGAGAAACTCTTGGAAGTATTTAGGCAAGTTAAGGTGAATATTCCACTCCTAGATATGATTCAACAAATACCTGCTTATGCTAAATTCTTAAAGGATCTGTGCACTATGAAGAGAAAAACGAACGTACCAAAGAAGACATTCTTGACTGCAAACATAAGCTCTATTCTGTCCAACTCATCTCCTATAAAGTATAAGGACCCTGGGTGTCCCACAATTTCATGTGCGATAGGAGATACTTTTATCAACAAATCCTTCTAGACCTTGGTGCTAGTGTTAATGATGAGAATTTTATTTATACCGCAAGTGCACGGCGTCAATGAAGACGTGGTAAATACGGGTCGAACACAAGGAGGGAGAGATTTGTTATTAGTGTGATTTCGATTGGGGGAAAGAAGGAGAGAAGAAATAAATTGGGTTTTGAGATTTTTGGTTTTTAATTATCTAAAGCAAGAAACAAGAGCAATTAAAACTAAAACAAGAACAAAGAGGTGAATTCCGTCGGGTGGAGGTTTAGATTTAGGGTTTAGATTAGAGAATTCAGAAACTTATAATAAATCATATTAGTTATAAAGCATTACATGATAAATGATTTAACATAAACTCAAGTAATCAACATATACTAACACGAAATTAAAATAATAACATTCATTCATCTTCTCTTCACCCTAAATCTGTCACCTCCACCCTTTGGAAGGAGTTAGAAACTCATAGAGGGAGAAAGAATGGGTCCTTGAGACATTACAAAAGAAAACTAAAAGTAAGAAATAAAAGACAGAATTTTATTAATGAAAAGAAGAATACAAAACTAAGATTAAGAATAAAAACTACAACCAAAGACTAAGGACCCTTCTAACATCGTTCTCGGGGCTATTTATAGTTGTTACAAGAGACCTAAGTATAGAATTGGAGAGTACACGTGTCCAGACACGATTGGACAAAATTGGAGCACACGGATCACTAAGGGGGCGGCGAAATCGCCGCAGATTGTAGGTGTTGTGCGGCGAAAACGCTGCATAATCATGTCAGATTAAATCCGGATTTTTGCTGAGTGTTTATGGTATGATTTGATCCCCTTTGCGCGTCTCGATGATTTCTTTCCGTTCTCTTGAGCTCCGAATTATTTCCTTCATATATTTGGAGATTCACATTGATTTTTCTTTAGATTTTCTCCAAGATAATAAAAGCTACTCGTGAATTGCAATTAGGTCCTTGACTTTTTGCAATTAAGTCCCCGTCTACTTTGTGCTTAAGTCCTTGTTCTTTTTGCAATTAGGACTTGAATGCTTTTATGCTTGGATACATTTCCATTCGTAACCCGATAATCTTGAGCTTGGTCTTTATGATAGAAATGAGTCTTTTGCACGCGTTTATGCTCAGGATGTAGGTAATTTGCATTCAGGTCCCTGTATTCTGTAAATAAGACTAAACACATACCTTAGTAGCATTTATTGATATAAAAGTGATCTAAATCAAAGACATATGATGCAATGTATGCAATTTGCTAGTCCCTAGCAAAACAGAATATAAGAAAAATGAAAACAGGGAAATCCTAACTCATTTTCGTAGGAATCACGATTGCACTTAACATGTGCAACAAGCCTTTAAACCTCCTTGTTGCCAAGGAGGACGAGTTTTGTCTCGTGAGGGTTTTCAGTTGACACACCCGCAAAGTCTTAATTCAACATTCCATTAATAGCTCTCAATATCCCTACCTCAACCTTATACATCTCACTTCGAATTCTTGTATGCTCATTATATGAATCTAACTCATTAAAAATATGACTTGGTCTTTGTTCCTCCAACATTCACACAACTAACCCTTCTACACATGATATCACTTAAATTATTTTGCACGCCTCCTCTGGTGGTGAAGTATCATTCGGATCAACCATGGCATGAATCATTCTTTTAGCTTTGGGTCTTGAGTATTCTTTTTCTTCCGCGATTCAACACATTTGCTTTTTGACACTTTTACCCTTTTTGCATTCGTGTAGCGAGTTTGGTCGATAATCCCGAGCTGGTACACTCAAGTTACCGGGTTTCAAGATACCCCTACGGACCAGTGACTCAAAGGCTTGGGCTTTTATAGTCATTTTGCAAAATGTGTTTCCTCACTTTATTCCTTTATTTTTATTTTCCTCAAGGCTTAATTGCTATTAGAAATCCACACTTCCCGGTATATTTTCCTCAACCTCTGCTTTTTATCAACCACTTCAAAGATTTGATTCATCCAATTTAAGTGCATACATATCTTAAAGGGTAATGGGTTATTTCTTTGGAACTTCGATTTATGTCATAATTTCTACAAGCAGAACTATATAATAAGGAACAAAAATCAATGCAATTTGTACACGGGTTTTGGCAGTTTAATCTTAAGCTATGTCATGAAACATTGAATTTTTTTTTTGAAATAAAAGACAGCTATATAGATAAATATATACATAAACACCCCCACACCTAAATCATGCATTGTCCTCAATGTATGCAAATATAAAGCAAATGCACTTATTACCTTGGTGAACTGCGGCGGAAGGATGAAATATGCTCAAAGTCAACCATAGTCAGAACTGGATTGAATGACACCATATTGGTGCATGTATCCAGTTGAATTGTTCCCCATGTTGCAATGAGAGTCCTGAGTCACAGGTTCCACACCCCTCACATAAATAGGTTCTCTTATTTGCTGGAGTGATGGTGGGTGTGTAGATGAATTACTCCTCCTTTTCTCACTTCCTTTTTGATTTTGTGATGATTTATTTGATTCAGAAGTCTTATAGATACGTGCTCTCATCACAACATCACTTTGATTGCATATTATTTTGGGCTCACTATCAACATGAAAGATATTAAATTCAGCTTTTAAGTTCCCAAAAGATAATTGCATGAGCCCATTTCGACAGTTTATCAATGCTTCAGAAGTGGCCAAAAAGGGTCTGCCTAGAATTACAGGGATTTGTCGATTAGGATTTACAACAGGTGCGGTATCTAGGACGACAAAATCCACTAGGTAAATAAAGTCACCAATCTTGATCAAAACATCCTCTACTATACCTCTTGGTTTCTTAATAGAACAATCAGCAAATTGAATGGTTGTCTTGGAGGGTTTTAGTGGACCAATGTTCATTTGCTCATAGACAGAGTACGGGAGTAGGTTAACACTAGCACCAAGGTCTAGAAGGGCTTTGTTGATAAAAGTATTTCCTATTGCACATGAAATTGTGGGACATCCAGGATCCTTATATTTTATAGGAGATGTGTTGGACAAAATAGAACTTATGTTTGCAGTTAAGAATGCCTTCTTTGGTACGTTCGTTTTTCTCTTTTTAGTGCATAAATCTTTTAAGAATTTAGCATAAGCAGGTATTTGTTGAATCATGTCTAAGAGTGGAATGTTCACCTTAACTTGCTTAAATACTTCCAAGATTTTCTCTATTTGTGCACTTGAGTTCTTTTTGAGTCTATTATGGAATGGAGCTTTAGGAACATAGACTCGCTCAGGTTCAGGTTGAGCTATGGGTTCAGGTTGAGTAGGTAGGTTGGGCGTTTCAGATTGGACGTCAGGTTCAATGGTCAGGTCATATGTGGGTGCTTGATGGCTAGATTGATTGGACGTTCTAGGATTTACCACATTATTGTCAATTTGTCTTCTGGACCGTAATGATACTACAACATTTATTTGTTGGAACGGTCCTTCCTCATTAACCATTTGAATCGGTCTAGGGTTGTTATTTCCTGAAGGTGGTTGATAGGATTGATATGAGTTATTAGATCTAGGGTTCACCTCAGGTTGACTTGGAAACCGACCATTTTCTCTTTCACCTACTATTTGTGCTAGTTGGCTGACTTGTGTCTCTAGCCTTTGGAAGGTCTGGTTGGTTGTTTGTATAAAGGTTTTCATCAAAATTTCCAAGCTAGTCAACCTAACCTCATGATCGTTATTGTTACTAAACCCAGATGATGTATTATTTTGGTTATGGGTTTGGTTGTTGTCTAGGAGGTTGACCCTGTTGGTTTGATGAGAAATTGGAATTATTACGCCAACCCGAGTTATAGGTTGATGTGTATGGGTCATTTCTAGCATGGTTATACATGGCATTAACTTGGTCCCATTCCGCACAATCCTCCATTACATGACAAGTCTGACCACATCTAGAGCACGGGATAGTCGAGGCTTGATTCACTCGGTTTTGGGTTTGTAGCTCTAAACTTTCCATTCTGCGCATAAGGGTAGCTAGTTTTGCTTTAGCCACTATGTTGGCATCTACATCTAAGACACCTGCTTTGGGTTGACTTGCTCTTCTCCAATACTCGGGTGAAGCGGTGTTCTAGCATTGTCCCATTGCATACTTTTTTCAGCTAATTCCTCAAGGAAAGTCCAGGCATCATTTTCATTTTTCGACATAAAGTTCCCTTGGCTTACGGATTCTACCATAACCCTAGATGTGGGTGTCAATCCCTCATAAATAATTTGACATAATTGCCATCTCGGAATTCCATGATGAGGGCATTGGGTCAGAACACTTTTGAATCTTTCTAGATAGGAATAGAACGGCTCGCTCTCAGACTGAACGAATGCAACAATTTCATTCCTAATCCTCATAGTCTTATGGTTGGGAAAATATTTTTTCAGGAAAACTTGAACAAACTCAGCCCAACTCCTAATAGATCTTTCGGCTAGACTATATAGTCATTTCTTAGCGTCATCCTTCAGTGCTAGAGGCACGAATTTCAGACGCACTGCCTCCTTAAGAATATGCTGGTATTGCATAAGAGAGCAGATTTCCTCAAATTCTCTAAGGAAGAGATATGGGTCTTCCCTAGAGGTGAACTTAGGCAACATACTCATGTATTGTGCCTTAAGTTCGAAGTCGCGACCCGGTATGGTGGGCATAACAATGCAAGATGGTTGAGCAGCCATCGCAGGATAGCATCGATCCCTCAGAGTTATAGGTTGTGCAACTGGCGGGTCCACTACGTTATCACCCATTGGATCCGGGTGAGGTGGTGCAGCAGATGGATTGGGGCTAAGTTCCAGACTGGAATCTAGATGAACTCGTGAGAGTCGATTACTCAAGTCCCGAATCCAAATCTGAGTGCACCGGGTTGAATCAATTTTTGAATTCAAATTCGAAATTTAAATTCCAAATTTAATTTCAAGAATTAATTACAATTTGTTTTATATTTTCGTTTTTTTAATATATTTTTTTATGTTTTTTTTTCAAAAGGGAAACAAACAATAGAATGGGGAAAGATGAGAAAGGAATCCTAATCTAGAGAATTTAGGTGAGAAGAGAAAGAAGACTCAGATGAGAAGGGAAACCTAACTCTAAAGATAGAAAGAGGGTTGGTCAGAAAATTCCTAAGAAAGCACGGTTCAAACAATCCTAGACCTAATGTAACTTAAATCTAGACGACTCCTAACTGGTTGAGTCGAATTGGTTCGCTTGATTCACCTCCCTCACTAATCAAACCAAATTGGCCAGACAGTGTATAGCTAGTGGGGGTGCTTCCGACAGAGTCAGTGCCAATTAGACAACCACTTCGCTTGGAAGACTTACGTCAACACAAAAACACTTTTTAGACACCAAATTAAAATCAATCGTCTTCAGGTCATAGCAAGTCAAACCAATTCTTCTCCTTAATTGAGTCCGAGTCCTTAAGGGTCAATGTCTAATTGATTTTAATTTAAGGCTTGGGTGACACTTTAGGATTGTGATTTGTGGGCCACGGAAGGGTGGTGAAATCCCCACCGTATCTTTGCCTATGGAGTTGCCCTTAAGATAGTTTAACTTAGATCTAGCAAAGATAGTCAAACATTGGTCTTTAGTTGGGGGCAATTGCAAGGTTGTATGCAAATTAGATTATATGCTTAAATGCAAGCGATGAAAAACACGATACGTACCTTGACTCCAGCACTCTTCAACAAAAATTAATTTGCAAGAATTTAGCAAGAATAATGCATACAAAACACTAGATGATGCATGCACTAAGGCCTTTCTAATTTTGCCAATTTTAGGTCAAAATTGAATTATTGCAAATTATGGAATTTTGCCCTAACACATTCAGTTCTACAAAAAGAAAATTTTCTGAAAATAGAAATTACAAGGAAAAGAGGCAACAAAGGTTACCTTATGCAAATGCTCAGTCGGGTTCACCGCCCGCTCTCGAAATTTCAGATGCTCCACGCGTCCACCCAGAGATGGTGCTAACCCCAGAAAAATTTGAAGCCCAGAAGCTTCAGGTGTGCCGCGATTCCTCCGCAGGTAGCTCTTGGTATGCGGTGATTCTGCCGCCCTTGTTGCTCAGACTGCGTTCAGATTTCGTCGCGCGCTCTGTTGTCTCCTGAAACACAAATCCAAATACTTAGATCGCGCACAAGATAAACAGAACAGAATCGAAATCAACAAAAAAAACAAAATCTGTGTCACCTCCCCGGCAACGGCGCCAAAAACTTGATGAGAATTTTATTTATACCGCAAGTGCACGGCGTCAATGAAGACGTGGCAAATACGGGTCGAACACAAGGAGGGAGAGATTTGTTATTAGTGTGATTTCGATTGGGGGAAAGAAGGAGAGAAGAAATAAATTGGGTTTTGAGATTTTTGGTTTTTAATTATCTAAAGCAAGAAACAAGAACAAATAAACTAAAACAAGAACAAAGAGGTGAATTCCGTCGGGTGGAGGTTTAGATTTAGGGTTTAGATTAGAGAATTCAGAAACTTATAATAAATCATATTAGTTATAAGGCATTACATGATAAATGATTTAACATAAACTCAAGTAATCAAAATATACTAACACGAAATTAAATAATAACATTCATTCATTTTCTCTTCACCCTAAATCCGTCACCTCCACCCTTTGGAAGGAGTTCGAAACTCATAGAGGGAGGAAGAAGGGGTCCTTGAGACATTACAAAAGAAAACCAAAAGTAAGAAATAAAAGACAGAATTTTATTAATGAAAAGAAGAATACAAAACTAAGATTAAGAATAAAAACTACAACCAAAGACTAAGGACCCTTCTAACATCGTTCTCGGGGCTATTTATAGTTGTTACAAGAGACCTAAGTATAGAATTGGAGAGTACACGTGTCCAGACACGATTGGACAAAATTGGAGCACACGGATCACTAAGGGGGTGGCGAAAACGCCGCATAATCATGTCAGATTAAATCCGGATTTTTGGTGAGTGTTTATGGTATGATTTGATCCTCCTTTGCGCGTCTGGATGATTTCTTTCCGTTCTCTTGAGCTTCGAATTATTTCCTTCATATATTTGGAGATTCACATTGATTTTTCTTTAGATTTTCTCCAAGATAATAAAAGCTACTCGTGAATTGCAATTAGGTCCTTGACGTTTTGCAATTAAGTCCCCGGCTACTTTTGTGTTTAAGTCCTTGTTCTTTTTGCAATTAGGACTTGAATGCTTTTATGCTTGGATACATTTCCATTTGTAACCCGATAATCTTGAGCTTGATCTTTATGATAGAAATGAGTCTTTTGCACGCGTTTATGCTCGGGATGTAGGTAATTTGCATTCAGGTCCCTGTATTCTGTAAATAAGACTAAACACATACCTTAGTAGCATTTATTGATATAAAAGTGATCTAAATGAAAGACATATGATGCAATGTATGCAATGCATCAGTTAACTTACTCCCGTTCTCTTTCTATGAGCAACTAAACCTTTTCCCACTAAAACCCTCTAAGACAACCCTTCAATTTGTTGATTGCTCTGTTAAGAAACCAAGAGGTATAGTAGAGGATGTTTTGATTAAGGTTGGTGACTTCATTTACCCAGTGGATTTTGTCGTTCTAGACACTGAACCTGTTGTCAATCCTAAGATACAAATCCCTGTAATACTAGGCAGGCCCTTTTTAGCCACTTATGAAGCTTTGATAAATTGTCGAAATGGGCTCATGCAACTATCTTTTGGAAACTTAAAAGCTGAATTTAATATCTTTCATGTTGATAGTGAACAGAAATAGTATGCAATCAAAGTGATGTTGTGATGAGATCACGTATCTATATGATTTCTGAATCAAATAAATCATCACAAAATAAAAAAGAAAGTGAGAAAAAGGGGAGTAATTCATCTACCCAACCACCATCACTCGAGCAAATAAGAGAACCAACACATGTGAGGGGCGTGGAATCTTTACCTCAGAACTCTCAGGGTAACATGGGGAACAATTCAACTGGATACATGCACCAACATGCTGACATTCAATCCAGTTCTGACTATGGTTGACTCTGAGCAAATTCAATCCCTCTACGGCAAGTTGATTCAGGTAAAAAGTGCATTTGCTTTATCTTTGCATACATTGAGGACAATACATGATTTAGGTGTGGGGGGTGTTTATCTATCTATCTATATATTCTTCAAAAAAAAATCAATGCTCCATGACATAGCTTAAGATTGAACTGCCAAAACCCGTGTACAAATTGCATTGAGTTTTTGCTCCTTATTATATAGTTTTGCTTGTAGAAACTATGACATAAAGATAAGTTCCAAACAAAATAACACATTACCCTTTAAGACATGTATGCACTTAAATTGAATGAATCAAATCTTTGAAGTGGTTGATAAAAAGCAGAGGTTGAGGAAAATATAATGGGAAGTGTGGACTTCTAATAGCAATTAAGCCTTGAGGAAACTAAAAGTAAAAAATAATAATAAAAAAAAATAAAATAAATGAATAAAGTGAGGAAAGCACATTTTGCAAAATGATTACAAAAACCCAAGCCTTCGAGTCACTGGTCCACAGGGGTATCTTGAAACCCAGTAACTTGAGTCTGTCAGCTCGGGATTATCGACCAAACTCGCTACACGGATGCAAAAAGGTAAAAGTGTCAAAAAAAGCAAATGTGTTGAATCACGGGAAAAAAACATTAAGATACTCAAGGCCCAAAGTTAAAAGAATGATCCGTGCCATGGTTGATCCGAATGATACTTCACCACCAGAGGAGGCGTGCAAAATAATTTAAGTGATAACATGTGTAGAAGGGTTAGTGGTGTGAATATTGGAGGAATGAAGACCAAGTCAGATTTTTTATGAGTTAGATTTATATAATGAGCACGCAAGAATTCTAAGTGAGATGTATAAGGTTGAGGTAGAGATATTGAGAGTTATTAATGAAATGTTGAATTAACCCTCACGAGACAAAACTCGTCCTCTAAGGAAACTTAGGGGTTTAAAGGCTTGTTGCACATGCTAAGTGCAACCGTGATTCCTACGAAAGTGAGTTAGGATTTCCCTGTTTTCATTTTTCTTATATTTTGTTTTGCTATGGACTAGCAAAATCTAGGTGTGGGGGTATTTGATGCATTGCATACATTGCATCATATGTCTTTCATTTAGATTAATTTTATATCAATAAATGCTACTAAGGTATGTGTTTAGTCTTATTTACAGAATCCTGGGACCTTAATGCAAATTACCCATATCCCGGGCATAAACGCGTGCAAGAGACTCATTTCTATCATAAAGACCAAGTTCAAGATTATCAGGGTTCAAATTGAAGTCCATCTAAGCATAAAAGCATTCAAAGACCTAATTACAAAAAGGTCTGGGACTTAAGCACAAAAGTTGTCAGGAACTTAATTGCAAAAAACCGAGGACCCGACTGCAAATTATGAGTACCAAAATATTATTTTGGAGATGTTTTAAAGAAAAAATCAAATTTGGATCTCCAAATATATGAAGAAATTAATTCGGAGCTCAAAAGAAAGGAAAGAAATCAATCCGGATGCGCAAAGGACACCTAAAACATACCATAAACACACAGGAAAAATCCGGATCGATTCTGAGCCAAAAAGGTGGCGATTCCGCCGCACCTCATGTACAAAATGCGGCGGATTAGCCGCACAATAGTTGATCCGTGCGCTCAAATTTTTACCAATGTTGATTTGACGCGTGTACTTTCCTTTTATGTATTGGGATCCCTGGTTGAGGCTATAAATAAGGCCGAATCATGTATTGAAACATGATTCTCCCCTCCCCTTCCCTTTAGCAATACAATTCTGTTAGTTTATTTCGTGTTTTTAGTTTTCTTTCGTAATTTCTCTAAGACCCCTTTCATTCCCTCCATCCATGAGTTTCTAACCCTCTCCAAAGGGTGGGGGTGATGGATTTAGGGTGATGAGAAGAAGAATTATGTTATTATTTTAATTTCATGTTAGTATATTTTGATTACTTGAGTTTATGTTGAGTCATTTATCATGTAATGCTTCATAACTAATGTGAATTATTATAAGTTTCAGATTTCTCTAAACAAAACCCGATATCTAAACCCCTACCCGCCGCACAATGTATGTGATATGCGGCGATTTCGCCGCACAATCTTCTCTGATTTAATTCGGATTTTTGCTGGTAGTTTATGGTATGATTTGATCCTTCTTTGCGCGTCTGGATTGATTCTTTCCATTCTTTTGAGCTCCGGATTAATCCCTTCACATATTTGGAGATATACATTGATTTTTCTATATATTTTCTCCAAGAGAATAAAAGCTACTCATGATTTGCAATTAGGTCCTTGACTTTTTGCAGTTAAGTCCCTGGCTACTTTTTCTGCTTAAGTCCTTGTTCTTTTTGCAATTAGGACTTGAATGCTTTTATGCTTGGATATATTTCCATTCGTAACCCGATAATCTTGAACTTGGTCTTTATGATAGAAATGAGTCTTTTGCATGCGTTTATGCTCAGGATGTGGGTAAATTGCATTCAGGTCCCTGTATTCTGTAAATAAGACTAAACACATACCTTAGTAGCATTTATTGATGTAAAAGTAATCTAAATGAAAGACATATGATGCAATGTATGCAATGCATCACTCCCCCTATGGATGTGCATAATTTTTGTTCAATTTTATGCCAAATTCCAAGTTATCCCCTTAATTATCTCTCCCCCTTTGACATCCATCAAAAATAATAATTATTTAAGACTTTAAGCATAGAATTTGGATGTCTTGTAATGAAGTTGCTCCCCCTAAATTTTGCACTTCATTATTCTAATAAAAGATATAACATTTAAGCTCCCCCTATCAATAAGGCTAAATTGAAACAATGAGTATGATAAAATTTAAGTTCAATTAAGTTTCTTCTTAAGCCTTATTCTAACATCCATTTAAAATTTGACAATTAAAATCAATGGATGTGATAATTGATTTGCAATGAATAGGGTATATGATTTGTAATGAATTAAACTCTAAATGTATGACATTTAAGCACATAAACTAGACTAGAGCTAATTTAACATGAATTGTAGATGATAGAAATTTATACCAACTTTGAATATTGATTAGCTCCAATCTTGACTTGGTGATGCAACCGGATTCGAATTTCGACGCTTTGGCTCATCCGGTCACCACCAATCTCATCCTCAAGATCCTACAAGTGTAGACTTTGGTACCCATTTTTGCTTGGGTCCATTAAGTTTAGCTTTTGGTACCCAAATCCAAGTTGATTTTGGTACCTCTACACTTACTTTCTTTTTCATGACAAAATTATGTTTAACATTAATTTGAATAGGAAAGTTTTTAACATAAAAATTGTTTTTATTATCATGTGTGAACTTATGCAATTTATTTGACAAATTTTTATTTAAGGCATTAAGTTCACTGTTTTTAGTTGCTAGAGATTCATTTAAGCAATTTAGATTTTTAATCATAGAATTATGCTTTTCATTCATGTTAAGCATGTGAATCTCTAAGTTTGCAACCTTTTCATTCATGCAATTTAAGTCATGTAATAATTGTTTGCTTTCTAAATGAGATTTATCAAGTTTAATAAGCAAGTCATTAGTGTCAATTTCTAGCATATGACTATCAATTGCATGAGATGAGGTATTCTTAACATTTAAATTTTCTTCCTTCAAGCATGCATTCTCTAAAGTTAGAACTTCAATTTTAGCAAGCAAATCAACTTTATCATCTAAGATAGATGCATTTTGACATTTAAGATCATGGATTTGCTCATTTGCTAATTGATTAGTCTTGTGAAGTTCTTTATATTTTTCAAATAATCTTTGAACTGCATTTTGTAGTTCATTAAAATCATGGGCCTTATCTTTTGAACTACTACTTGAAGAAGAGCTAGAGGATACCTCATCTTCACTTTCTCCATCGGATGAGCTTAGTGATGATGAAGATGTTGAGTTAATCTCCATTTTCTTTGCTTGAGCTACATCCTTAGGATTTGCTTCTCCCTTCTTCCCGGTTGGTGAATCTCCTTCACCAAAATTCTTTTCTAATGTTTGCCATATTGAATAAGCACTATCACATGAGCAAACAACATTAAAAAGTTCATCTCCTAATGCACAAAATATGACATTCATAGCTGATTGATCTCGTTTTATATTTCTACCGCAAGTGCACGGCCGCGTTGAAGCGGTGGCAAATACGGGTCGTCCACTGGGAGGTGTGTCGACACTTGGTTTGTGCGAAGGCGAGAGGTAAAGAAAGGGAAGAAAGGTTGGTTACACTAAACTACACTAAAACGCAAATGGAAATGGAAGAAAAGCAAGAAAACTAAACCCCAAAGGGGGTAGAGAACTGATGTGAACATAAAGATGTGTGTGTGTGTGTGTGTTCAATTAAGCTCCTCACAACATGTAGTGCATGAAATCATAAAACTACATCCAATCTTGCCTCTACATGAATTAAGATAAGACTACATCATTAAAACATACAAGACAATGATTTGAATGAAGCTACATGAACTCAAGTATAAAGACTAGACCCTACTATGCCTCCACATGAATTAAGATGACTACATCATTAAAACATACAAGACATTAGCTAAGGAAAAGGCAACAAGAGTACATACACTACAAATTGTGTTTCCAACATTAACTTCATCCATATCCTAACCTTATCATTCCCCATAAAATAGGTCCACTAATCAAAGCATAAGCTAAGCTTCATTCAAGAGCATTAGCATATCAAAGATAAGAGTGGAGACCCATTAGATGGTTGTGGAAATCATGTAAAGCTCAAGGGATAAAAATAACACACACTTAATACACTACATTATTATATCACATATTTCTCCACCCCCCAAATGGGGATGGAACTACTCACTACTCATTACACTAACTAATTTAGCAAAGGAAAGCATAATACTGAAATGAAATTTATACTACTTAAGCAAGAAATATTAAAGAGGCATAAAACTAAACAAACAAACAAGCATGCAAATGAAAGGAAATTAAACTAAGAGAGAAACAACATCATTAAAAAACTTCTATTATTAACTCACTCAATTACAAGTAGCTCTTCCTCCACTAGAGTTTTGCTTCAAGGCTTCACTCTTAGTAGGGAAGATGGCCACCAAGAGGGAGATGGATACAATGGGAGGTGAAGAGTTCTATTTATAAGCATGGAAAAAGCTAATCAGGGACAATCCCCGATGTGGGACTAAACCAATACCAAAAATAGCCTAAACGAACACTAATACAAGTCCAGGAGAAGTTGGGGCGGATCCTGCATGATCCAGACCGCCAATTGGCGGTTCCAGACCGCCAATTGGCGGCCTAGAATGCCCAGATCCGTCTGGGTCTTCTGGTGGGCTTGCCTTGGTGTGTTTCTTGGTCTTGGATGCATCTAACTTGTTTAGTGGAGCTCCGACCCGAATCGAATTGACAAAATACTCCTCATGATGGTGTGGAGTTTCCTGTTTTGCTCTTAGGTCCTTCTGTCTTACGATCAGGTCCTTCTCCCTTGCATCTTGGTCCCCAGGTCTCACAATTAGGTCCTTTTTTCCTGCTTTTGGGTCCTTTCATGGCTCTTCTCTTCGAACCTCTTTATTTCTGAAAACTAAACATAAAACTCGTCACGTAGCATTGCTTAGGTGTAAGATAATGGATATAAGGTACAAATATAAGCATGAAATGATGTCAATCAAATACCCCCACACCTAAGTTTTTGCTAGTCTCGAGCAAAACAAAGAAAGGAAAAAGCATACGAAAAAAAAACAAGAAATCCTAACTCACTTTCGTAGGAATCACGGTTGCACTTAGCATGTGCAACAAGCCGTTAAACCTCCTTGTTGCCAAGGAGGAGGAGTGGTGTCTCCTGAGGGTTTTCAGTGGATATACCCACAAAATCCGAACAAGATGCATTAATCAATCTAGCTACACGACTCGTTGGACTTATTTTGTCGATCATGGAATGCGGTAATACTACGGGTCGACTCTATATATGTAATCAGTCCACACACCTAGCCTAATGAGTTATTCGTGAGAGTTAACTAAGGAATTAAGTGAAAGACATGGGCAACCTTAACTTCTGAATGTGAAACAAAGTGTAAAGTCCATTTTGGTTCTTATTTGACTCTCTTTTTTCTTTTTTCTTTTTTTCATTTTCTTTTCTTCCTTTTTTTTTTCTTTGGAGCATTTATTGGTTGGTGTTTGATTCTCCCAGGGTCAGGTTTCGTGCATCATTGCCTATGAGGACTTACACTATCACGTACACCTTCCCCCAAATCTCCACATAGGGCGATCCCTACCACCCGTGTAACGGGAGTTCGGTCGGTGCATCCCAAGTCAGATGACTCGAAAGCACCAGGCACAAAGTCCCCTCAGACCTAATTTCCCGAGTGATAGGAGCCGTACGAGAAGAGAGAACACCACTTATTTATTCATTTATCTACATGGGAACCAAAACCCCTACACTTAAGTTTCACAAAAAGATATTAAGGGCCCTTGACTACAACAAACTTCCTAAACTAACAAACACGAATTATTTGACTCACTAGGTTCAGGGTGGACTTCTTTAAATGTTTGAGCACTGAAACCCACTGATTACTCACCCCCAAGGGAAAACTGGGGTGCATCCTAACGACTCGATAAATCCTAAAGCCACGTATTAGATATCCTAATGCATCAAGTTCAAGACAATTTTGGGAGCTTTCTTTTTACTTTGCCTCTCAACGGTTTTGCACATGCTAAACACACGCAAAACCCACAAAACATTTTCTTTCGAAAACACATGAAGATTTTGAAAGAAATGTGAAAATTTTGAAGCACTAGGCAAGCAAAAGAAGACAAGTCACCCAAGGATCATGGCAAGCAGATATATCGATATTAAATGCAGCACACTATCATGACCCTAACAATGCAAACAAAAGAAAACAAAATCAAAGGAAAAAGACTCGACTATGTACACACGTAAAACACCCCCCCACACCTACTTCATGCATTGTCCTCAATGAATGCAAGCAAGATACTACATGGATTGATGCATAAAAAGGAGAGATCTCACCAACATGAAGTACAAAGGGAAATGTATGGCCATGTTGATGGACACAACCCAAATTTCCTCAAAACCTGTGAGATGCTAAAGAAAGGGATACACATACGTGAAAGAAATGGGGCCCAAATACTCAAGGGTTGGGGCCCACAACAATCGATGCTCACTGAATGAGTTTTTTTTTTTTTTTTTTTTATATAACTATGTACAAACATGAAAGCTCAACCACTCATGTAGGAGCATGAATGGTTGAGTGCGAGGGAGGTTCATGAAGGAACATGACCTCCTCGACTTCGGCTGGTGCCCCCTCCAAGTAGGGTTTGAGGCGTTGTCCATTAACTTTGAACACGTCCCCATTCCCTGGGTTCAAGATCTCAGCCGCTCCATAAGGATAAACGGTTTGGACAATAAACGGGCCAGACCAGCGACTGCGGAGCTTACCCGCAAACAGATGAAGCCGGGAATTGTAGAGCAACACCTTCTGCCCGGCCGTAAACACCTTTCGCATAATCATGCGATCGTGAAACATCTTGGCTCGGGACTTATGAATTTTGGCATTCTCGTACGCATCATTGCGTAACTCTTCTAATTCCACAATGTCGAACTTACGTTGTACTCCTGCTTGATCAAGATCCATATTCAGGTTCTTGATCGCCCAGAAAGCACGATGCTCAAGCTCGACGGGTAGGTGGCAAGCCTTGCCGTACACTACCCGATAAGGGGACATACCCAAATTGGTCTTGTACGCGGTGCGAAAAGCCCACAATGCGTCATTCAACTTGGTAGACCAATCCTTCCTCGAGGAACTAACCGTCTTCTCAAGAATTTGCTTTAATTGACGGTTAGAGATTTCGACCTGCCCACTAGTTTGCGGATGGTATGGGGTCGCAAGCTTGTGGGTGATCGAATATTTCCTCATAAGCGCTTCAAAGGAGCGATTACAGAAGTGGGTACCCCTATCGCTGATTATGGTACGAGGAGTACCAAATCGCGCAAAAATGTCCCTCAAGAATTTGGTGACCACCTTGTTGTCATTGGTCTTTGTGGGTATAGCCTCAACCCACTTAGACACATAGTCAACGGCCACCAGAATGTAAACATTCCCGAAAGAGTTCGGGAAGGGACCCATGAAATCGATGCCCCACACATCGAAGATGTCGACAACAAGGACATTTTGCAAAGGCATCATGTCACGTCGACCAATCCTGCCAAGGCGCTGGCACCTATCACATTGCTTACAAAAGTCGTAAGCATCCTTGAAAAGAGAGGGCCAGTAGAATCCAGATTGGAGCACCTTGGCAGCAGTTTTCTTTGCTCCAAAGTGTCCTCCACATGCCTTGGAATGGCAGAAATGGAGCACACTTTGGAACTCGGTATCTGGGACGCACCGCCTGAAAATTTGGTCAGAGCAGTATTTGAATAGGTAGGGGTCGTCCCAGTGAAAGAATCTGACATACGATCTAAATTTGGATTGGTCAGATTTTGACCAACCCACAGGAAATTGCTCGGTCACGAGGTAGTTCACGATGTCGGCAAACCAAGGGTTATCTTCGATCATGAACAACTGCTC
The DNA here is from genome assembly GCA_963682175.1 of Triglochin maritima. Taxonomy (NCBI): domain Eukaryota; kingdom Viridiplantae; phylum Streptophyta; class Magnoliopsida; order Alismatales; family Juncaginaceae; genus Triglochin; species Triglochin maritima. The sequence continues at coordinate 37,360,140 of OY821781.1, forward strand.
GTCAGGAAATTTATCGTCAATGATTTGGTCCTGTGGGTTGGTCGTCTCTAGACGAGACAAGTGGTCAGCTACAACGTTTTCACACCCTTTTTTGTCCCGAATCTCGAGATCGAATTCTTGTAACAACAAGATCCATCTCAAGAGTCGGGATTTTGCATCTTTCTTCGCCATGAGGTGCTTGATGGCTGTGTGATCAGAATAGATAATCACGTGGGAGCCAATCAAGTACGACCGGAATTTCTCCAAAGCAAATATGATCGCTAAGAATTCCTTCTCGGTCACAGTGTAGTTCAATTGGGCATCATTGAGTGTTCTACTGGCATAGTAGATCACATGAGGCAATTTGTCCAATCGTTGCCCAAGCACTGCTCCCACAGCGAAGTCAGATGCATCACACATTAACTCAAAGGGTTCAGTCCACACCGGTGCCTTAATAATGGGAGCTGAAGTCAACTCTTTCTTCAAGGTCATAAAGGCATGGTGGCAATCCGGTGTGAACTCAAAAATGGCATCCTTAGCCAACAAGGCGGTGAGAGGTCGAGCGATTTTGCTAAAATCCCGAATGAACCGCCGATAGAATCCAGCATGCCCCAAAAAGGCGCGGATATCCTTCACATTACGTGGCGGTGGGAGATTAGCAATGATACCCACTTTGGCGGGATCGACCTCAATTCCCCTACTTGAGACCACATGTCCAAGTACAATCCCTCGCTTCACCATGAAGTGACATTTCTCCCAATTGAGAGCGAGGTTCTTCTCACGGCATCGCTTGAGGACAAGGCTCAAGTGATGAAGGCACTCATCAAAGGAAGCGCCAAATATGGAAAAGTCGTCCATGAAGATCTCAAGGAAACGCTCAACCATATCGGAGAAGATGCTGATCATACACCTCTGAAACGTTGCCGGCGCATTGCATAACCCAAAGGGCATGCGACGGTAGGCAAACGTGCCAAAGGGACAAGTGAATGTGGTTTTCTCTTGGTCCTCGGGGGCGATGGGAATTTGGTTGTAACCGGAGTATCCATCAAGAAAACAATAGTACTCATGTCCGGCCAACCTTTCCAACATCTGATCAATGAATGGCAACGGGAAATGATCTTTCCGCGTTGCCGCATTGAGCTTGCGATAATCAATGCAAACTCGCCAGCCAGTTTGCAGGCGCGTCGGGATAAGCTCATCATGCTCATTCTCCACAACCGTCACGCCTGACTTCTTGGGAACCACATGGACATGACTCACCCACGAACTATCAGAGATAGGATAGATTATGCCATGATCCAAGCACTTAAGAACCTCCTTTCGGACGGCTTGTTTTAGTACAGGATTCAATCTCCGTTGTGGGTCCCTGCGGGGCCTAGAATCCTCTTCCATGTGGATCCGATGCTGAACAATACCAGGGCTAATTCTCTTGATATCCTTCAAGGACCACCCGATCGCCTCTTTGTTTTCAAAGAGTACTCTTTTGAGGGCAACCTCTTGATCTTTTTCAAGATCAGAAGCAATAATGAGTGGCAAGGTCTCATTATCCCCTAAAAAGATGTACTTTAGGTTATCGGGGAGCGGTTTAAGCTCGACCAGAGGTGGGTCCTTGTCGGATTCAGAGTTAATTTCAAGTGGCTCAAGGGCCACGGGGTAAGAGGAGCAAGCACCCAGATGTGCCTCCTCGTCCAGAGATATGCTGGCGGATTCCTCAAGATCCTCTTCACTCGCAACCTGATCATTAGGCACCTCAATAATATGTCTATGTGAGTCGAACATGCCTAATGAATCGGGCTCATCCGTGTCCTGGATGAAATTGGCTTCGACTGAGTCGTCGAAGAGCCCAGGTTGCTTACCAAGAGTGAAGATGTTGAAATCCGCCGTGAGGTTTCCAAAAGACAACCTCATCAAGCCATTGCGACAATTGATCAAAGCATTAGATGTCGCAAGAAATGGCCTCCCAAGGATTACAGGAATTTGTCCTTGTGGGTTGGACACGGGTTCGGTATCCAAGTTGATGAAATCAACTGGAAATACGAACTCACCCACTTTGATAAGGACATCCTCCACACTCCCTCGTGGGATTTTGACGGATCTATCAGCCAACTGGAGGGTTGTCCTCGTTGGTTTAAGATCGCCTATCCCAAGGTTGACATAGACTGAGTAAGGCAGGAGATTCACAGATGCCCCCAAATCCAATAGAGCTTGAGAGATGGTCACATTCCCAATCATGCAAGAGACAGTTGGACAACCAGGGTCCTTGTACTTGACATTCATGGGTTGTGTCAATATGGAGCTCACATTGGCGGCCAAGAAGGCCTTCTTGGGCACATTTGTTTTCCTCTTGGTGGTGCAAAGGTCTTTGAGGAACTTGGCATACGGTGGCATTTGTTGAACAACGTCCAACAACGGGATGTTCACCTTTACTTGCCTAAGTACCTCAACGATCTTATCCCAATGCTCATCACGTTTTTTAGTCAACCGATGAGGGAATGGTGCCTTGGGGACATAGGAATCACGAGGAGGAGTCTCAGAATTAGGTTCCTTGACAGGCTCAAGACTCTCCTCGGAAGACTTGCCAACAGGGTTGGCTTCCGGCATGTTCACATTGTTGTCAACGACCCTTCCCGATCTCAAGGTATGAATAACATTAGCATGTTGGGAAGGGTCACTTTCAACATTGTGTACATTCTGCCTGGTATTAGCAGGCTGACCCCTGGGATTTACCACAGGTTGACTCGGGAATTGACCCTTCTCGCGTTCATGGAGCTGATGAGCCAACTGGCTTACTTGCATTTCCAATGCTTTGACCGTATTATTGTTGGCCGCAAGCATGGATTGAGTGCTCTGCATGAATGCTTGAAGGGTTTGTTCAATGGTAGAGTCCTTAGGGTCAACCCGCTGGGGTGGTGGAGTCTGGTTAGAATAACCCGACGAAGAGGCCTGACCAGGTTGGTAATTTTGGTGCTGAGACCTTTGATGTGGGGGTTGGTAGGTCGCCGATGGGCGTGGAGGTTGATAAGGTGGAGGTTGAGGTTGAGCGTGCGAGCTCTGACCGTGTCCTCCACTAGACCCCCAAGAGAAGTTAGGATGGTTACGCCATCCCGGGTTATAGGACTGACTGTACGGGTCGTTTCGGGGCCTTTGTTGATACATCGCATTTGCATGCTCAGTATCTCTTGGAGCGTAAGCGCACTCCAAGTCATCATGTCCCGACAGTCCACACCTAGTACACCCGGGAGTAGCGACCTGAGCTACAGGAGCTCGGTCCATCTCCAAACTCTCTATCCTACGCATGAGAGCAGTCATTTTCGCCTCAGACGCGATAGTCGACTCAACATGATATGATCCAGCTCGACCAGAAGACCTGACGGCTGGTGGCTCTCTCATGGTGTCCCACTCGAAGGTGCGCTCAGCCATGGATTCAAAAGTGTCCCATGCCTCCTCGATGGGTTTCATTTGGAAGTCACCCTGACACATCGACTCCAACAATGTGCGGGTGTTGTAGTTGATGCCCTCATAAACAATTTGGCACAGCTGCCATAGCTCAAGTCCATGATGAGGGCATTGCTGGAGAAGGTCCTTAAACCTCTCAAAGAAACCATGAAAAGATTCGGTCTCGGTCTGATACATTTGATGTATCTGGTGCCGTATCTGTTGAGTTTTCCTTTGAGGGAAAAATCTCTTCAGAAAGACGGTCACAAAGTCATCCCAAGACCGAATCGAGCTCGCCGGGAGGCTATACATCCATTTCTTCGCATTATCCTTCAATGCGAACGAAATCATCCTCAACCGGACAGAATCCTCGTCAAGCTGTTGAAGCTTGAACATGGAGCATACTTCCTCGAATTCGCGTATAAAAATATACGGATCCTCCTTATTGGCAGTAAAGGTTGGAAGCATGCTCACATACTGAGGTTTCAGCTCATAGTTGTTCCCGCGAGCAGGGGGAACAACTATGCAAGAAGGTTGCGCGGCCCGAACAGGATGGGTCCGCTCCCACAACGTCATCGGCCTATCCTGTCGAGCTAAAGGTGGTGGTGCACCTAGAACTCGATCCTGACCGAATCTCCCTTCCTCTCGAGTCAGAGGAGGAGGAGGAGAAGGAGGTCTACGTGGTGGTGGGAATGGACCGAGGTAGTCCATGTATGGAACCCGGTCTCCCTCGCCACCACGAGACGACTCGCCTTCTTGCTCCAAAGGAGCACGAGGCGGAGATGGTCGATCACCAAGATCTTCCATCTCAGAAATAAGCACTCTCTCGAGTCGAGCGCTCTCACCAGAACGAGCCCAACCTCGCATAAAATGCTCGACTCAACTCTAACAAACACACAACAGAAGGTGTACTAGAGGAGGAGACTAAACGTAGAGAATAGATGAGGAGATGACTCAGGTGAGGAGAGAAGAATCCCTAGAGCTAGCGTGGGTAGTGGGATCAGGAAGAAGCCTAACTAGCAAGCACGGCTCGAACAAAGTAAGGCAATGGGTCCTTAAGCTAGACGACGCCTAACTTCGAGGTCACTAGCCTCGACACGTCTCACCTCCCTACAACGAGGACCACAATGCCCAGCAAGTGATACCAGATCCGGAGATCCAGTACCTCCTACTATCGACAAGGTAGGCAACGCCGATCAGGTCATGACGGTCTCAACTAGATTACTCTCCTAGTGCGCCCGCAATCCTAGGGCCAATGTCTACTTGCTTTTAGTTAAGGCTTTATTAAGAGTGATTTTTGGGGCCAAGGAAAGGGTGATGAAATCCCCCACCTTATCTTTTATGGGACAGCCCCTCCTTAGTAGCGATTTGATCCTAGATCTAGCAATCAATCGCTCCAATCAAACGCTCTCTCACTCTTGTCCCGATGCACCTTACTAACTAATGCATGAACGAAACATGCATGAATGAGGGATGTGGGTGCACGTACCTCACGCCAGCAATCAACGACAAAATGTAAAGCAAAGAAAAGACAAATGCATGCAAGGTCTACCAATGGTGCATGACCAAGATGGCAAGAAGTCTAATCTTTTGCTTTGAGTTTTATGGTCCAAGTTGATTAAAGGGGGAGTGATTAATGATCTGGGAGCAAATAAGAAGTCACAGCATGCAAAATTGGGCTCCCAGATAACAAAAATTACAACACAAATGACCACAAAAAAATTGGAAGACAGAATCCCTTACCAGGCCGCCAATTGGCGGTTCCAAACCGCTGATTGGCGGTCCGTTGTTGGATTTGCTTCCTCAAACTTCTCCAGTGGCCTCCCCGTAATCAGAGTGTTCCCTGAAACTAAGAAAACTGAAAACAAAAAATTAAAAACCCCTCGAATCGTCCAAACCAAGGTCTGGACAGAGCACCTCCCCGGCAACGGCGCCAAAAACTTGATTGATCTCGTTTTATATTTCTACCGCAAGTGCACGGCCGCGTTGAAGCGGTGGCAAATACGGGTCGTCCACTGGGAGGTGTGTCGACACTTGGTTTGTGCGAAGGCGAGAGGTAAAGAAAGGGAAGAAAGGTTGGTTACACTAAACTACACTAAAACGCAAATGGAAATGGAAGAAAAGCAAGAAAACTAAACCCCAAAGGGGGTAGAGAACTGATGTGAACATAAAGATGTGTGTGTGTGTGTGTGTGTTCAATTAAGCTCCTCACAACATGTAGTGCATGAAATCATAAAACTACATCCAATCTTGCCTCTACATGAATTAACATAAGACTACATCATTAAAACATACAAGACAATGATTTGAATGAAGCTACATGAACTCAAGTATAAAGACTAGACCCTACTATGCCTCCACATGAATTAAGATGACTACATCATTAAAACATACAAGACATTAGCTAAGGAAAAGGCAACAAGAGTACATACACTACAAATTGTGTTTCCAACATTAACTTCATCCATATCCTAACCTTATCATTCCCCATAAAATAGGTCCACTAATCAAAGCATAAGCTAAGCTTCATTCAAGAGCATTAGCATATCAAAGATAAGAGTGGAGACCCATTAGATGGTTGTGGAAATCATGTAAAGCTCAAGGGATAAAAATAACACACACTTAATACACTACATTATTATATCACATATTTCTCCACCCCCCAAATGGGGATGGAACTACTCACTACTCATTACACTAACTAATTTAGCAAAGGAAAGCATAATACTGAAATGAAATTTATACTACTTAAGCAAGAAATATTAAAGAGGCATAAAACTAAACAAACAAACAAGCATGCAAATGAAAGGAAATTAAACTAAGAGAGAAACAACATCATTAAAAAACTTCTATTATTAACTCACTCAATTACAAGTAGCTCTTCCTCCACTAGAGTTTTGCTTCAAGGCTTCACTCTTAGTAGGGAAGATGGCCACCAAGAGGGAGATGGATACAATGGGAGGTGAAGAGTTCTATTTATAAGCATGGAAAAAGCTAATCAGGGACAATCCCCCGATGTGGGACTAAACCAATACCAAAAATAGCCTAAACGAACACTAATACAAGTCCAGGAGAAGTTGGGGCGGATCCTGCATGATCCAGACCGCCAATTGGCGGTTCCAGACCGCCAATTGGCGGCCTAGAAAGCCCAGATCCGTCTGGGTCTTCTGGTGGGCTTGCCTTGGTGTGTTTCTTGGTCTTGGATGCATCTAACTTGTTTAGTGGAGCTCCGACCCGAATCGAATTGACAAAATACTCCTCATGATGGTGTGGAGTTTCCTGTTTTGCTCTTAGGTCCTTCTGTCTTACGATCAGGTCCTTCTCCCTTGCATCTTGGTCCCCAGGTCTCACAATTAGGTCCTTTTTTCCTGCTTTTGGGTCCTTTCATGGCTCTTCTCTTCAAACCTCTTTATTTCTGAAAACTAAACATAAAACTCGTCACGTAGCATTGCTTAGGTGTAAGATAATGGATATAAGGTACAAATATAAGCATGAAATGATGTCAATCAATAGCCTTAGCATTTAGGGATGCATTTTTCTCATCTTCTAAACTCCATTTACTAAAATCATATCTAGGTGATTCATATGGAGTTTGAATCATAAACCACATGTTAATGTTCATGGATTTAATAAATGATATCATTTTACTTTTCCGTGAAACAAAATTATTTCCATCAAAGTGTGGTGGTTTACAAGATTCTAAAGGTGTGGATGCATTAAGAGCCATGTTAATTTATCGATTAAGAACAAAATTAACGAACAAGGCTCTGATACCAAATGTAGGATCGTGTGGGTCTATGGGTCCACAAACTAATCACGATTAAGCCCTAATTAACTACTTGGTTGATTGATCAAAGAATTGCAGCGGAAATTAAAAACAAATCAAACACAAGTAGGAAAGCAATGCAAACCACACAAGAAGACACCGGATTTACAGAGGTTCGGCCGCGCCTACGTCCTCTCTTGCAAGCCCCTCTCGAATCCCCGTTCGAGCTCCTCTTGCGTCTTCACTATGCCTCCCCGTTCCGGGCCGGGAGCAACGCCTTTTACAAGTCTTCAAACTCGCGAACAACCCTCGCCGAGCTTGGCACCACCTCTCACAAACCAAGAGAATCACTTCGGGCTTTCACCGAAATCCTTGCTTCTTTGTCTTGGGCTTTCACCAAGACCCTTGCTCACTTTACAATAATGGTGACTGAGTGGAACTCACTCTCTAATTGAGTACAACAATTGCTAGATGATTGTATGATGAATGATGTGGAAATTAGGCTTTGGATGACTAATTTGGAACTTGGAAGTTGTGGAAAATCTCACTATAGGTTTGACACTTTGGAGTTGTGAAATCTTGTGGAAAACTAAGTGTGAACCTCTATTTATAAGCTCCTAAAGATTTCTAGCCGTTTGGACAAGATTTGATTGGATATTGTGCAAAGAACACAAAACAGAAAATCGGATTCAAAAATTTGTCCAGAAACGGTCGACCGAAAGGTGTATCGGTCGACCGAACCCTTGAGTAAGTTAATGGATCGGTTGACCGAACAAAGGTACTAGTCGACCTAACACTTAAGTTCTATAAGTCACCGGTTGACCGAACAGGTACCGGTCGACCGAACTACAGGGTTCGGTAGAGGGAAAACTCGATCGGTTGAACTAAACTTGTGTCGACCGATAGCAGGTAGATTTTTCCTAATGGAGCGGTCGAACGAACAAGGTATTTTGTTTGACCGGTTCAAAAGTATTTGGGGGTGTATTAAGAGAAAAATGTATATACGACCGTTGTATAATATGACAAATATAACGGTCGTATTTTTACCAGAAATAGCAAACTAAACGGTCGACCGAAGGTCTACCGGTCGACCGATCAGGTCTGGGTAAACGGTTAACCGAAGTGTGATCGGTTGAACTGATTGGTCTGGTATAACAAATATTGTGTATAACCGGTCGACCGAAAGGTGCACGGTCGACCGAACTCAAGCAGACTTGCGAGCAATGTTTTAGGTGTTTGGGTGATCTAATGGAGTCCAAATGTTATGATATTTTGTGTGTGACTCCTACAAGGAACCTAGTGTGTGAATGCATGCATATTAGCTTAAGTTATGCTCAATTCACATAAGTTCCTAATACTCAAAGAAGGTAAAATTACATGTCTTCAATCCTAGCTTGATTACATGTCTTGACTTGATTTTTCTTCTTTCTTGAGTCTTGATCACCTGTAGAGGTTAGCACAAAGTAATATATATGCAATGCAATATGTGCTACTCTACATGATCATAATTAAGATTAGGTTAATTAAATCATCAAAACATAGATTAAGGCCAAAAAACCAACAGTTAGCTTTAAGCACACCAGAGATGGAGCACAAAGGCTGGTGGAGGAGTATGTCTATTCAGATTATGCTAGTGATCTGGATAAACGGAGGTCCACAATAGGGTATGTGTTCACTCTAGGTGGATGACCAGTCAGTTGGAGATCCATTCTCCAACAAACTACCACGTTGTCTCCAACAGAAGCAGAGTATATGACAACCATTGATGTCAGGAAGGAAACTATATGGTTGAAGGGTTTGGTAATTAAACTCTCTAGGTTGGAACAGGAGGTGACTAAATTGCATTGTAATAGCTAAAATGCAATTTATCTAGCCAAAGATCAGATATTTGACTCAAGAACCAAGCATATTGAAGTAAGGTACCATAAGATCTGAGAGTTGATCGAGGAAGGCCAAGTTATTCTCAAGAAGATTGATACGAGTGACAATCCGACAGATATAATGACAAAGGGTCGGGAGATTCGAGTTGTGCTCGAAGCTTCTCAACATCCTCAGAAACTGAGAAGAGGGGCGCTCCAGGGGGTAGCGCCAACGGTGCTTCATGGAAGCACGGAGGAAGCGGGTTAGAAGATGACTCAGCTAACAAATTTAAACCAAGGTGGAGACTGTTAGAAATTGGTATAATTTTGTTAAGGCAGAATAGGATAAAACGGTAGACCGGTTGAGGACACTTGTCGATCAAAAATAACATATGATCTTGGATGTCAAGTTCGGTCAACCGGTGTTGGACATCGTTCAACCGAAAATAACATGCACTTTTTTGCAGTCAAGAACGGTCGACCGATGGTGATTCCAATCGACTGAAAAGCTATTGGAGAGTTGGTTGCAATCGTGGAACGGTCGACCGAAATTAACAATAAGCATTCCTGGTAATTGCTTTAGTGAACCTTCGGAGAATTCCGGTCGACTGTTGCCCACGTTTTCTATACAGTTTTTTGGTTGTCTATTTAAGGGTTCTTTTGCCCTAATTTGTTTAGAACGTACACTTATTATTTCCTTCATTGGGTATTGAGAGATTGAGGCTAGAGAGAGATTTAGAGTACTTTGGAGGATATATTGTCTCCATAAACTTGTAATCTCGGTTACTTCTCTTGTTGGAGAAGCGGAAGAAAGAAAAGAAACTCACAGTAGACCCCCCCTCCCAACCCAAGACGTTAGCACGTTACCGAACCTTGTAAAATCCATGTGTCATGGTTGTTTTAAGGTATGCATTTTGTTTATTGCTTGTTCATTAGTCTTGTGTGTGTTTCTTGCATTAAAATTTGAGAAGGACCATAAGTTAGTTTTTCCGCATATCAATATTCGTTTTCGATTCCGCTGTGCATCTTAACCCGTCGTCGTGTAGTAGCATCGTTGCATCTTTTCCCAACAAAAAATACATATGATTTTTAAAATTTAAAAAATATCAAGTTGTTTTTTTATCATTCGTGGCAACGCTTAAGAAATTATGGGCACATCCATAATCAGAGCCATATCGATCCAGATGATGAAAATATACTTAACCATGTATCTGGAGTTAAGCATTCACAACCGGCGTTTGATTCTTCCATGTTATCCCCAATGAATCTCTCCAAGTCAGTAAATACCTTTCTGGATTTCGACTTTCTCGTATTTTTTTACCATTTTAGATTTCAGCCCCCTGGAATCTGGTATCTGTATAAAAAAAATCAATTAGTCTCGTACAATTAACAATTTACACATTTGTATGTAAAATACATAATCATATCCAATCAAACCGAAACAACTCATTACCTTTTTTTTTTGGCATCATCCTTACAATCTAATTTCCCAATCCGCCAATTAATCCAGGTCCAAGTGATTGAACATTTGTTTGGTGGGTTCGGGTTTATTTGACCCAATTCGACACTCAATCGGGGCATAATAGAACTTACGTTAGGGCGTTGTTTTATCATAAACTTAGTCAATTGTGATGTCTTGGATTGGGACAACATTGTTAACACTCCGTTGTTTCTTGGATTTTCAAGAAATACAGTTAACAATAGTAGTCATTTTTTGGATCTTTGCTTTAACACCAAGAAAGAAACGCAATTAACACCAACGGTGTACCTTAAATTGCATTTAGTGAGCTGAAAATGAGTGGCAACATGTTTGCGCATATGGTGACATAAATATATGATAACAAAGCTAATACTAAGACCAGTGTGTGTCAAGTATAGAAGTCCATTTGGGACACTCAGCTTTTGTATCTAGGATTCTCAGAAGCTACGTCAAAGAGTTGGACAGTTTTTTTTAGGAAAATGATTTGCGGCCGTTCTCTGTGATGCTCTTCTGTCAACCTGTACAAGTCCAGCTCATCAGTAGTTTTAGGGAGGTTTTATTTTTAATTTTTTTGGCTCTCTGTCCAAGAAAATTTACATTTAAAGTTTGTCACTAAAAACTTCTCAAATCATACATTTCATACCTTTTGGCGCTCTATTGCATTTGCGAACTTCCATCTTCCTGTAGGCCTCTATCATATGATAATCCACAGAATGACAACCTTTTGTCTTCCTTTCTATTTCGTTCCATCTTTTTTCCTTTTGATCATATGTCTCTCTTCTGTCAACTGCAATGGAAATTGTATCTATGTCTTCCCAAAAAATATGTCGTTAAACGTTCCTGAGGAAAAGATGTTTTTTCGTTCTTTCGAAGAAACAAGAACTTTTTACAATGACTGTGCAGATACTTGTGGTTTAGGTGTTAAGATAAAACAATCTCATTACGAAAGGGGTGTTGTTATCCAGGCTACGCTTACTTGTTCCAAGGATGGCAATGCACCAACAAACCAAGGACAACGAATATTGAAGCCTCGTTTAGACTAGAGTCGAGTGCACGACTCGCATCAGGGTCTCCGCAAACCTAGCAAGGGGGTACCAGATTACATTTGTTGATCTTAAACATAACCATGAAATGCTAAATTATACCTTAGGCCGCGATAGCACGAATAGCGTGCAATGATGCATCCGGGATCTCGACTGTTAAGACCATGCAATCTTTTGTCGTCGAGGCTGGGGGCATGAAAAACTGACTTTCAATGAGAGGGACTTAAAGTTTGTGTTTTTTCCGACGATAGTGTGTTAGAAGAAATCTCCATCGTTCATAACTCTTTTGTGCGCAGGAATGTTATAATTGAAGTCCAAAATTTGAAAATGGGACTTGGCGAAGTAAAAGTTCTTCAAAACTATTTCATTAAGATGCAGAATATTAATTCAATATTTTTCTATGTCATGGATATTGATGACGAAGGAAGACTAAGGGACGTTTTCTGGGCCGACTATCGTTCTAGAGTTGTCTATTCATACTTCGGGGATGCTATATGTTTTGACACTACCTACCTGACTAACAAATACGCCATGACATTTGCACCATTTGTAGGAGTTAATCACCATTTTGAGTCTGTGTTGCTCGGTTGCGCTTTGTTGTCTAGTGAGACCACTGAAAATTGCATTTGGTTGTTCCAGACGTGGTTGTCGTGCATGGGCGGTATGTTTATAGAGATGGTCTTATTGTATTAAGGGTCTTGGGCTTGTCCTTTTAAAAAAAAGAGTGTTGTCCTTTATAATTTATAATTTTGTCATTTTAATATATGGGTTGTCCCCCTTAAAATATGAGTTTGCCCTTTTTAAGAATGAATTTGTCCTTTTTAACCTATGGGAGTGACTTTTTTAAGGTATAAATTTGTCCTTTTTAAGAATGGGTGTGTCCTTTTTAACTCATGAGTTTGCTCTTAATTATCTCTATTTTGCATATGGTTCAATCGTATTAAGGGTCTTGGGCTTGTCCTTTTGAAGAGTTTTGTCCTTTTTACTTTATGGATTTGCCTTTTTAATATATAGTTTGTCCCCCTTAAAATATGAGTTTGCCCTTTCTAAGAATGGGGTTGACCTTTTTAACCTATGGTAGTGTCCTTTTTAAGGTATATGGTTATCCTTTTTAAAAATGGGTGTGTCTTTTTTAATATGTTTGTTTGTCCTTAATTATCTATATTGTGAAGATATCCCACCACCAGCGATCATAACAGACCAATGTGGCACCGTTACTGCTGTAGTAAGGAATGTCTTCCCAAACACCAAGCATAGATATTGTATATGACACAAAATGAACAAAGATCCCGTAAAGTTGCCAACGTAGTATCGCAAACACATGTTATTTGATCTTAAATTGATTGTGTACGACTCAAAAACCTAACTGAATTTGAGCGGAATGGCAGGGTTTCCTTGCTGATTTTGAGCTTCAGAACCATAGCTGGCTCCAATCCATTTATGCAATCTGTGAGTCTTGGGTACCTACTTTTTTCGGTGATTTGTTTCTGCGGGAATGACTTCTACCCAAATAAGCAAAAGTATGAACGCGTTCTTCGACAAGTACCTAACTTCTAAGACCACCGTTAAGCAGTTCGTTCAACAATACGAACTGGAGCTCCCTCACAAGTACGAGAAGGAAGCTCAATCATATTTCGATTGTCTACATAAGAACCCCCAATTGGTTTCAATATATCCCTTCGAGAGACAAATCAGCTAATTGTATACCGTAAGGGTTTTCAAGAAAATCTTGTTAGAAATTCGGAAGATGATATACTACGACCTAACCGAGGAGTTTCAATCGAACGAGGCGGTGGATTACAAGGTAACTGAACGTGTACCGACTGGTGAGCAGCTATTATCGAAACGTTTCCTTGTACAACACAAAAGTCTGAACTTCACATGTGATTGTAGAATGTTTCAGCATGTTGGTCTTCTGTGCTATCACATGTTGGTTGTAGTTGCACACCTAGATCCTAATGCATTGCTCCCATATGTATGTATATATTTTAAAAAATTATACATGCATACAAGATCGATTTCCATATTTTCGACTATTTCATGTACATTATTTTATATTTATTCTAATATCATGTAATCTACATATATAATAAAATAAACAGAAGATGATCATACCCAAAGGTTCTCTAAAACCTTTATGAAGATCCAGAGTTACGTTGCTCATTGAATCGTCCGCCGATTCGCCTCCAAGTGTTCAACAAACTCTAAACAATATTAGAGAGAAATGAGTTAGCCAAGCAATCTCTAAATCAAGGTTAGAATCTAGCCAATAACCTATCTAAAGCTCCCGAGAATTTAATCTCCAAAAACTTGAATAATTAAGAGAATTTTTGATGGATTAATGGGGTCGTTAGGGAGAGAGAGAATTTTTGCATTAGTATTACCAAGGGAGGATGAACCTATTTATAGGATTGTCACTAACTCACATCATGTGTAAACCACTTACACATGATCCCTTATTAATCTCTCCATTAAACCACATCATGTACAAACCACCTACACATGATCTCTTGTTTACATCTCCACTAAACCACATCATGTGCAAACCACTTTGCACGTGATCTCTTGTTTATTTTGCCACATCATCATCTCATAACTACATTTGACCAATGTGGATTAAATTCAGTTTACCATTATCTTTTAGAGCTCTGCAGTTAAGGATCAAGAGTCTCTTCCTTAACACTTCTAAAAGACGAATACATTAGTCAAGGAACAAAATGTTTGCACTTCTAATTCATAATAATTGACATATAAAAGTAAACTTTTAGAACACATTCCATTCAGGTACATCTGTGCGCAATCCAGATAAAGTCACACGTTCAGGAAGATCACCAACTAGACGTCAGGTTTCTTTAGCTGAGAAGATTATTCAAAAAAGACAAAAAAGTACCTCACAAAAGAGAAGAGCAAGTACATGAGGAAGGTTAAATCCCCCCTGCGACAGGTAACGCCGAGACCAGAGGATCCAGATTTTGGCGATTGGAACATGAAGTTGTATTATGAGCAACAAGCTCCTTAAGTTTGTGTTGTTAACTTTCAAAAGTTCATGGAAAACGAAGAAACATTTCAATAGGAGTTTGTCATTTTTAATATATGGGTTGTCATTTTTAACCCATGTGTTTGTCCTTTTTAACTCATGATTTTGTCCTTTTTAATATTTGGGTTTGTCTTTCTAAAGACCTAAGTTTGTTCTTACAATAGTTGAATTTATCCATGCAAAGATATGAGTTTGCCATTTTTAACCTTTGAGTTTGTCCTTTTTAAGACATGAGTTTGACATTTTTAATATATGAATTTGTCCTTTATAACTAGGACGTTTGTCCTTTTTAACATGGGGGTTTGTCCTTTTTAAGATGGGGTTTGTCCTTACAATAGTTGAGTTTGTCCGTGTTAAGATTTGAGTTTGTCATTTTTAATATATGGGTTTGTCCTTTTTGACATGGGCGTTTGTCCTTTTTGACATGGGGGTTTGTCCTTTATAAGATAGGGGGAAGTACGGGTCGTCCTCAGAGAGGTGAGTAGTCTCTTGCTTGTACGAAATCAAGTGGCAAAAATAGGGGGAAGAAAGTTGTTTATGCTAATCTAGACTACGCTACACTAAGAAGTATGAAATGCGAACGAAACAAACAAACGATGGAATAACAACTAAACTAAGAACAAAGGAAGAATGCTGGAATACAGAAATGAAAAAACCCCTAAGGGGTGGAGTGAGTGCACACATGCAAAGAGGTGGGTGTAGAATACATTCTTTAAGCACATGAAGGTGGTGTTTATCAAGCATAGGAAGTGTCTAAATGTTATGGCAAAACCTATCAATCTATTCACCAACTTAGTTGATTAACATTTACACATGCAAGGTGTTTATTTCAGAACCTAAACAAGCATGAGAGGTGTCTAATCATTTTGGCAAAACTCATCAAGTTGTAAATTCTATCCTAAACAAGCAAGCATACATTCATGTTTTAATCAACACATTGAAATTAAAGCATTCATCCCATTCTCTAATGCATGTATGTACATCTACTCCACCCCCCAAAGGAGATGAAACTACTCACTAAACATTACACTAATTATTAAACTATGGAAAGAAAGCATATTAAAACTAAGTTAGAATTAAAAGACGATTAAACTAAAACATGCACAAACAATAAAAGAAGCATAAAACAAACAATGAAAGAAACACAAAACTTTATTGATAAAATGACTCACATTAAAAGTAGCATCCTCCTACTTTAGTGTGTGCTTCAAGGCCTCACTTCTAGTAGGAAGAATAGCCACTTCAAATATGGAGTGATTACAATGGAAGGTGAAGAGTTCTATTTATAGGCATTGAAAAAGCTAATCCGGGACAATCCCCCGATGTGGGACTAAACCAATACCAAAAATACACTAAGCATACACTAATACACGTGCTACAGAAAACGAAACGGATTCTGGGCCATCTGGACCGCCAATTGGCGGTCTATATGGTTTAGATCCGTTTGGTTTTCTTTGTGGGCTTTGTTTGAAGTGTTTGTTGGTCTTGATGCATCTGGTTGGTTTGTTGGAGCTCCGACCCGAATCCAATTGCTAAAATACTCCCCATGATGGTGTGAAGTATTCTGTTTTGCTCTTAGGTCCCTCTGTCTTGCGTTCAGGTCCTTCTCCCTTGCATCTTGGTCCCCAGATCTCACAATCCAGTCCTTTTTCCCAGCTTTTGGGTCCTTTTATGCTTCATCTCTTCAAACCTAATTATTCCTGATAACTACACATAAAACTCGTAACATAGCATTGTTTAGGTGAAAGATAATGGATGTAACATACAAATATGAGCATGAAATGATGTCAATCAATAGGGGTTTGTCCTTACAATAGTTGAGTTTGTCCGTGCTAAGATTTGGGTTTGTCCTTTTTAACCCTTGAGTTTGTTCTTATTAAGATTTGGGTTTGTCTTTTTTCGTTTAGTTTGTCCTTGTTAAACCAAAGGCATGGATGAATTTGCGTGCATGTATAAATTCTTAGTATGAAAACTACAAATCAAATCAGAAAAACTGAGTATGTAATCTATACATGTATTTATAAATCTCCTCACGAGTACTATAAATCAAAAGTCAACACAGGCCCGGGAGTCCAACAGTAAAATCATGGTCAATTCATTCCTGACTGAGTGAAGTATCTTGGGGTCCATCTCATTCGTCGGCGAAACATTTTGCATGAGATACATTATCCAGTACAACACAAAAAATACCGCAGTAGTTGCTCCCCGGTATTTTTCGTTGGCACATGTCCCTCAGGTATCTCACTGGTCAGTCCACCTTCAGTCTGTTCCTCAATATTCACCCACGTCTTTGGCCGAGCATTCATGTACGCCTACCGCACTGTTGGGATCCTCATTTGGAATTAGCTCCCTATAGCAACTGTTCAAATGCAGGATCTCCTCAGATGAACCGTTAACAACCACCAGAGTCCAATGTTCAGTCAGTAGCATTGGTTGTGTGATGATGGTCCTTCCAGGATCAATGTTGAACGTTTTAATTTAAAACCGCAAGTGCACGGTCGCGATGAAGCGGTGGCAAGTACGGGTCGTCCTCAGGGAGGTGAGTAGTCTCTTGCTTGTACGAAATCAAGTGGCAAAAATAGGGGAAGAAAGATGTTTATGGTAACCTACGCTACACTACGCTAAGAAGTATGAAATGTGAAAGAAGCAACCAAACGATGAAATAAGAACTAAGCTAAGAACAAAACAAGAATGCTGGAATTTCAGGAAGGGAAAACCCCTAAGGGGTGGAGTGAGTGCACACAAGCAAAGAGGTGGGTGTATAATACATTCTTTAAGCACATGAAGGTGGTGTTTATCAAGCATAGGAAGTGTCTAAATGTTATGGCAAAACCTATCAATCTATTCACCAACTTAGTTGATTAACATTTACATATGCAAGGTGTTTATTTCAGAACCTAAACAAGCATGAGAGGTGTCTAATCATTTTGGCAAAACTCATCAAGTTGTAAATTCTATCCTAAACAAGCAAGCATACATTCATGTTTAATCAACACATTGAAATTAAAGCATTCATCCCATTCTCTAATGCATGTATGTACATCTACTCCACCCCCCAAAGGGGATGGTTCTACTCACTAAACATTACACTAATTATTAAATTATGGAAAGAAAGCATATTAAAACTAAGCTAGAATTAAAAGACGATTAAACTAAAACATGCACAAACAATAAAAGAAGCATAAAACAAACAATGAAAGAAACACAAAACTTTATTGATAAAATGACTCACATTAAAAGTAACATCCTCCTACTTTAGTGTGTGCTTCAAGGCCTCACTTCTAGTTAGAAGAATAGTCACTTAAAATATGGAGTGATTACAATGGAAGGTGAAGAGTTCTATTTATAGCCATGGAAAAAGCTAATCCGGGACAATCCCCCGATGTGGGACCAAACAAACACCAAAAATAACCTAAACGAACATTAATACAAGTCCAGGAGAAATCTTGGCGGATCTGGACTAATCCAGACCGCCAATTGGCGGTTCCAGACCGCCAATTGGCGGTCCAAAATGTCCGGATCCAGTTGACTTTTATTCTGGGCTTTTCTTTGTGCTTTTGGTGGTCTTTGATGCATCTACTTCGTTTGTTGGAGCTCCGACCCGAATCCAATTGCTAAAATACTCCCCATAATGGTGTGAAGTATTCTGTTTTACTCTTAGGTCCCTCTGTCTTACGATCAGTTCCTTCTCCCTTGCATCTTGGTCCCCAGATCTCACAATCCAGTCCTTTTTCCCAGCTTTTGGGTCCTTTTATGCTTCATCTCTTCAAACCTAATTATTCCTGAAAACTAAACATAAAACTCGTAACATAGCATTATTTAGGTGAAAGATAATGAATATAAGATACAAATATGAGCATGAAATGATGTCAATCAATCAACGCCTTGTAGTCGAGGGGCGATCCACTCTTCAATGGTCTGACCTTGGCCATTCACAATGCTCTCTGAACATAAGCTTGAACTACAAAGTACCTCTTGGGGGTAGTTTTTTTGTTTTTTGGCGCTCTTCTAGTACATAAAGCATATTGTCGATCATGTCGTTAGTCACATCCATCCCCTTCGTGATAAGCTCCTTCAGGTCAGAACATGTGAAACTACCCAAATCACCTCTCCAGATCACCTCTTTGTGATTGTGGGAGGTTGCGGTCAATTTCAATAGTATGTTCACCTCATTAGTGCTCAACGTGGCCAATGCATCCATGTCTATGTCTGGCATTGTCTCTCGCGAGTGATAAGCCAACCTGAATTCATCCTCTACCTTCTTCCTCTTTTTGTTTAGGCTCATCTGGGGTGCTCTTTCTTTCCTCTTCTGCTCCTTGATGAGAATTAAATTTATACCGCAAGTGCACGGTGTCAATGAAGACGTGGCAAATACGGGTCGAACACAAGGAGGGAGAGATTTTGTTATTAGTGTGATTTCGATTGGGGGAAAGAAGGAGAGAAGAAATAAGTTTGGTTTTGAGATTTTTGAGTTTTAGTTATTTAAAGCAAGAAACAAAAACAATTAAAACTAAAGCAAGAACAAAGAAGTGAATTCCGTTGAGTGGAGGATTAGATTTAAGGTTTAGATTAGAGAATTCAGAAACTTATAATAAATCATATTAGTTATGAAGCATTACATGATAAATGATTTAATATAAACTCAAGTAATCAAAATAGACTAATACGAACTTAAAATAATAACATTTATTCGTCTTCTCTTCACCCTAAATCCGTCACCTCCACCCTTTGGAAGGAGTTAGAAACTCATAGAGGGAAGAAGAAGGGGTCATTGAGACATTACAAAAGAAAACTAAAAGTAGAAAATAAAAGACAGAATTTTATTAATGAAAAGAAGAATACAAAACTAAGATTAAAAATAAAAACTACCACCAAAGACTAAGGACCCTTCTAACATCGTTCTCGGGTCTATTTATAGTTGCTACAAGGGATCTAGGTATAATATTGGAAAGTACACGTGTCCAGACACGACTGGACGAAATTGGAGCACACGGATCGATGCTTGGGCGGCGGAAACGCCGCATATTGTATGTGTGGTGCGGCGGAAACGCCGCACAATCTGGCCTGATTTTGTCCGGATTTTGGTTGAATGTTTATGGTATGATTTGATCCTTCTTTGCGCGTCTGGATTGATTCTTTCCATTCTTTTGAACTCCGGATTAATTCCTTCACATATTTGGAGATATACATTGATTTTTCTATATATTTTCTCCAAGAGAATAAAAGCTACTCGTGATTTGCAATTAGGTCCTTGACTTTTTGCAGTTAAGTCCCCGGTTATTTTTGTGCTTAAGTCCTTGTTCTTTTTGCAATTAGGACTTGAATGCTTTTATGCTTGGATACATTTCCATTCGTAACCCGATAATCTTGAACTTGGTCTTTATGATAGAAATGAGTCTTTTGCACGCGTTTATGCTCGGGATGTGGGTAAATTGCATTCAGGTCCCTGTATTCAGTAAATAAGACTAAACACATACCTTAGTACCATTTATTGATGTAAAAGTAATCTAAATGAAAGACATATGATGCAATGTATGCAATGCATCAAATACCCCCACACCTAGATTTTGCTAGTCCCTAGCAAAACAGAAGATACGAAAAATAAAAACAGGGAAATCCTAACTCACTTTCGTAGGAATCACGGTTGCACTTAGCATGTGCAACAAGCCTTTAAACCTCCAAGTTTCCTTAGAGGACGAGTTTTGTCTCGTGAGGGTTTTCAGTTGACACACCCACAAAGTCTTGAATCAACATTCCATTAATAGCTCTTAATATCTCCACCTTAACCTTATACATCTCACCTAGAATTCTTGTATGCTCATTATATGAATCTAACTCATTAAAAATATGACTTGGTCTTTATTCCGCCAACATTCACACCACTAACCCTTCTACACATGTTTATCACTTGAATTATTTTGCACGCCTCCTCTGGTGGT
Source organism: Triglochin maritima (assembly GCA_963682175.1). Lineage (NCBI taxonomy): Eukaryota > Viridiplantae > Streptophyta > Magnoliopsida > Alismatales > Juncaginaceae > Triglochin > Triglochin maritima. The sequence continues at coordinate 37,380,678 of OY821781.1, forward strand.
GAAGTATCATTCGGATCAACCATGGCATGGATCATTCTTTTAGCTTTGGGCCTTGAGTATTATTATTATTTTTTTCTTTTCTTTCGTGATTCAACACATTCACTTTTTTTGACACTTTTACCCTTTTGCATTCGTGTAGCGAGTTTGGTCGATAATCCCGAGCTGGTAAACTCAAGTTACCGGGTTTCAAGATACCCCTACGGACCAGTGACTCAAAGGCTTGGGCTTTTGTAATCATTTTGCAAAATGTGTTTTCTTCACTTTATTCCTTTATTTTTATTTTTATTTTCCTCAAGGCTTAATTGCTATTAGAAGTCCACACTTCCCGGTATATTTTCTTCAACCTCTGCTTTTTATCAACCACTTCAAAGATTTGATTCATCCAATTTAAGTGCATACATGTCTTAAAGGGCAATGGGTTATTTCTTTGGAACTTAGATTTATGTCACAATTTCTACAAGCAGAACTATATAATAAGGAACAAAAACTCAATGCAATTTGTACACAGATTTTAGCAGTTCAATCTTGAGCTATGTCATGAAACATTTTTTTTAAATAAAAGACAGAATATATAGATAAATATATACATAAACACCCCCCCCCCCACACCTAAATCATGCATTGTCCTCAATGTATGCAAATATAAAGCAAATGCACTTATTACCTTGGTGAACTACGGTGGAAGGATGGAATTTGCTCAAAGTCAACCATAGTCAGAACTGGATTGAATGACACCATATTGGTGCATGTATCCAGTTGAATTGTTCCCCATGTTGCAATGAGAGTCCTGAGTCACAGGTTCCACACCCCGCACATAAATTGGTTCTCTTATTTGCTCGAGTGACGGTGGGTGTGTAGATGAATTCCTCCCCTTTTTCTTACTTCCTTTTTGATTTTGTGACGATTCAGAAATATTATAGATACGCGATTTCATCACAACATCACTTTGATTGCATGTTATTTCTGGCTCACTATCAATATGAAAGATATTAAATTCAGCTTTTAAGTTCCCAAAAGATAATTGCATGAGCCCATTTCGACAGTTTATCAATGCTTCAGAAGTGGCCAAAAAGGGTCTGCCTAGAATTACAGGGATCTGTCGATTAGGATTTACAACAGGTGTGGTATCTAGTACGACAAAATCCACTGGGTAAATGAAGTCACCAACCTTGATCAAAACATCCTCTACTACACCTCTTGGTTTCTTAATAGAGCAATCAGCAAATCGAAGGGTTGTCCTAGAGGGTTTTAATGGACCAAGGTTCATTTGCTCATAGACAGAGTATGGGAGTAGGTTAACACTAGCACCAAGGTCTAGAAGGGCTTTGTTGATAAAAGTATCTCCTATTGCACATGAAATTGTGGGACATCCAGGATCCTTATATTTTATAGGAGATGTGTTGGACAAAATAGAACTTATGTTTGCAGTTAAGAATGCATTCTTTGGTACGTTCGTTTTTCTCTTTTTAGTGCACAAATCTTTTAAGAATTTAGCATAAGCAGGTATTTGTTGAATCATGTCTAAGAGTGGAATGTTCACCTTAACTTGCTTAAATACTTCCAAGATTTTCTCTATTTGTGCACTTGAGTTCTTTTTGAGTCTATTGGGAAATGGGGCTTTAGGGACATAGACTCGCTCAGGTTCAGGTTGAGCTATGGGTTCAGGTTGAGTAGGTGGGTTGGGCGTTTCAGATTTGACGTCAGGTTCAATGGTCAGGTCATATGTGGGTGCTTGATGGCTAGATTGATTGGACACTCTAGGATTTACCACATTGTTATCAACTTGTCTTCCGGACCGTAATGATACTACTGCATTTATTTGTTGGAACGGTCCTTCCTCATTAACCATTTGAACCGGTCTAGGGTTGTTATTTCCTGAAGGTGCTTGATAGGATTGATATGAATTATTATTAGATCTAGGGTTCACCTCAGGTTGACTTGGAAACCGACCATTTTCTCTTTCACCTACTATTTGTGCTAGTTGGCTGACTTGTGTCTCTAGCCTTTGGAAGGTCTGGTTGGTTGTTTGTATAAAAGTTTTCATCAAATTTTCCAAGCTTGTCAACCTAACCTCATGATCGTTATTGTTACTAAACCCAGATGATGTATTATTTTGGTTATACGGGTTCGGTTGTTGTCTAGGAGGTTGACCCTGTTGGTTTGATGAGAAATTGGAATTATTACGCCAACCCGAGTTATAGGTTGATGCGTATGGGTCATTTCTAGCATGGTTATACATGGCATTACCTTGGTCCCATTCCGCACAATCCTCCTTTACATGACCAGTCTGACCACATCTAGAGCACGGGATAGTTGAGGCTTGATTCACTCGGTTTTGGGTTTGTAGCTCTAAACTTTCCATTCTGCGCATAAGGGTAGCTAGTTTTGCTTCAGCCGCTATGTTGGCATCTACAGCTAAGACACCTGGTTTGGGTTGACTTGCTATTCTAGATCCAATACTCGGGTTAAGCGGTGTTCTAGCATTGTCCCATTGCATACTGTTTTCAGCTAAATCCTCAAGGAAAGTCCAGGCATCATTTTCATTTTTTTACATAAAGTTCCATTGTCTTACGGATTCTACCATAACCCTAGATGTGGGTGTCAATCCCTCATAAATAATTTGGCATAATTGCCATCTTGGAATTCCGTATGAGGGCATTTGGTCAGTACACTCTTAAATCTTTCTAGATCGGAATAGAACGGTTCGCTCTCAGACTGAACGAATGCAACAATTTCATTCCTAATCCTCATAGTCTTATGGTTGGGAAAATATTTTTTCAGGAATACTTGAACAAACTCAGCCCAACTCCTAATAGATCTTTCGGCTTAGACTATATAGCCATTTCTTAGCGTCGTCCTTTAGTGCTAGAGACACGAATTTCAGACGCACTGCCTCCTCAGGGATATGCTGGTATTGCATAAGAGAGCAGATTTCCTCAAATTCTCTAAGGAAGAGATATGGGTCTTCCCTAGAGGTGAACTTAGGCAACATACTCATGTATTGTGCCTTAAGTTCGAAGTCGCGACCCGGGATGGTGGGCATAACGATGCACGATGGCTGAGCAGCCATCGCTGGATAGCATCGATCCCTCAGAGTTATATGTTTTGCAACAGGCGGGTCCACTACGTTCTCACCCATTGGATCTGGGTGAGGTGGTGCAACAGGTGGATTGGGGCTAAGTTCCAGACTGGAATCTAGATGGACTCGTGAGAGTCGATTACTCAAGTCCCGAATCCAAATCTGAGTGCACCGGGTTGAATCAATTTTTGAATTCAAATTCCAAATTTAAATTCCAAATTTAATTTCAAGAATTAATTACAATTTTTATTTTACTTTTTTTTAATTTTCGTTTTTTTTTATGTTTTTTTTTCAAAAGGGAAACAAACAATAGAATGGGGCAAGATGAGAAAGGAATCCTAATCTAGAGAATTTAGGTGAGAAGAGAAAGAAGACTCAGATGAGAAGGGAAACCTAACTCTAAAGATAGAAAGAGGGTTGGTCAGAAAATTCCTAAGAAAGCATGGTTCAAACAATCCTAGACCTAGTGTCGCTTAGATCTAGACGACTCCTAACTGGTTGAGTCGAATTGATTTGCTTGATTCACCTCCTTCACTAATCAAATCAACTTGGCCAGGCCGTGTATAGCTAGTGGGGGCGCTTCCGACAGAGTCGGTGCCAATTAGACAACCACTTCGCTTGGAAGACTTACGTCAACACAAAAACACTTTCTAGACACCAAATTAAATTCAATCGGCTTCAGGTCATAGCAAGTCAAACCAATTCTTCTCCTTAAATGAGTTTGAGTCCTTAGGGGCCAATGTCTAATTGGTTTTAAATTTAAGGCTTAGGTGACACTTTAGGATTGTGATTTGTGGGCCACGGAAGGGTGATGAAATCCCCACCGTATCTTTGCCTATGGAGTTGCCCTTAAGATAGTTTAACTTAAATCTAGCAACGATAGTCAAACAATTGTCTTTAGTGGGGGGCAATTGCAAGGTTGTATGCAAACTAAATTATATGCTTAAATGCAATCGTTAAACCGCGATACGTACCTTGCCTCCAGCACTCTTCAACAATAAAAATAATTTGCAAGAATTTAGCAAGAATAATGCAAACAAAACATTATATGATGCATGCACTAAGTTCTTCTAGTTTTGCCAATTTTTAGGTCAGAGTTGAATTATTGCCAATTATGGAATTTAAGCTTAACACGTGCAATTCTAATAAAAGGAAATTTTCTGAAACTAGAAATTACGAGGAAAAAGGCAACAAAGGTTACCTACGCAATGCTCAGTCGGGTTCGCCGCCCACTCTCGAAATTTCAGTAGCTCCACGCGTCCACCCAGAGATGATGCGCGTCCCAGAAAAGTTTGAAGCCCAGAAGCTCCAAGTGTGCGGCGATTCCGCCGCAAGTTATTCTATAGGTGCGGCGATTTCGCCGCTCGTTTAGCTCAGATCGTGCTCGGATTTTGCCGTGGACTCTGTTGTCTCCTGAAACACAAATCAACAAGATAAACAGAACAGAATCGAAATCAACAAAAAAAACAATATCTGCGTCGCCTCCCCGGCAACGGCGCCAAAAACTTGATGAGAATTAAATTTATACCGCAAGTGCACGGTGTCAATGAAGACGTGGCAAATACGGGTCGAACACAAGGAGGGAGAGATTTTGTTATTAGTGTGATTTCGATTGGGGGAAAGAAGGAGAGAAGAAATAAGTTTGGTTTTGAGATTTTTGGGTTTTAGTTATTTAAAGCAAGAAACAAAAACAATTAAAACTAAAGCAAGAACAAAGAAGTGAATTCCGTTGGGTGGAGGATTAGATTTAAGGTTTAGATTAGAGAATTCAGAAACTTATAATAAATCATATTAGTAATGAAGCATTACATGATAAATGATTTAACATAAACTCAAGTAATCAAAATAGACTAATACGAACTTAAAATAATAACATTTATTCGTCTTCTCTTCACCCTAAATCCGTCACCTCCACCCTTTGGAAGGAGTTAGAAACTCATAGAGGGAAGAAGAAGGGGTCATTGAGACATTACAAAAGAAAACTAAAAGTAGAAAATAAAAGACAGAATTTTATTAATGAAAAGAAGAATACAAAACTAAGATTAAAAATAAAAACTACCACCAAAGACTAAGGACCCTTCTAACATCGTTCTCGGGTCTATTTATAGTTGCTACAAGGGATCTAGGTATAATATTGGAAAGTACACGTGTCCAGACACGACTGGACGAAATTGGAGCACACGGATCGATGCTTGGGCGGCGGAAACGCCGCATATTGTATGTGTGGTGCGGCGGAAACGCCGCACAATCTGGCCTGATTTTGTCCGGATTTTGGTTGATTGTTTGTGGTGTGATTTGATCCTTCTTTGCGCGTCTGGATTGATTCTTTCCATTCTTTTGAACTCCGGATTAATTCCTTCACATATTTGGAGATATACATTAATTTTTCTATATATTTTCTCCAAGAGAATAAAAGCTACTCGTGATTTGCAATTAGGTCCTTGACTTTTTGCAGTTAAGTCCCCGGTTACTTTTGTGCTTAAGTCCTTGTTCTTTTTGCAATTAGGACTTGAATGCTTTTATGCTTGGATACATTTCCATGAACTTGGTCTTTATGATAGAAATGAGTCTTTTGCACGCGTTTATGCTCAAGATGTGGGTAAATTGGATTCAGGTCCCTGTATTCTGTAAATAAGACTAAACACATACCTTAGTAGCATTTATTGATGTAAAAGTAATCTAAATGAAAGACATATGATGCAATGTATACAATGCATCAAATACCCTCACACCTAGATTTTGCTAGTCCCTAGCAAAACAGAAGATACGAAAAATAAAAACAGGGAAATCCTAACTCACTTTCGTAGGAATCACGGTTGCACTTAGCATGTGCAACAAGCCTTTAAACCTCCAAGTTTCCTTAGAGGACGAGTTTTGTCTCGTGAGGGTTTTCAGTTGACACACCCACAAAGTCTTGAATCAACATTCCATTAATAGCTTTTAATATCTCCACCTTAACCTTATACATCTCAGCTAGAATTCTTGTATGCTCATTATATAAATCTAACTCATTAAAAATATGACTTGGTCTTTATTCTGCCAACATTCAAACCTAAAACTTATAAAAATAAAGGGAAATTTTATCTATCGTACATTTGAGGGACAACAAAAAAGAATTATTTGTTGAGGGTAAAAACGTCCAAAAAGTAGGTGTTGGTGAAAAACTACGTGAGAATAGATTCCCAGACCAAGTCAAAATGAATTAGAGTGTTTGGTTCCAATCGCAGATTTTCAAACACAAAAAATCTCGTTTGGGACAAAACGTTGTGTCTAGACATACGGTGAAACCCAACGCAACTTATATCAAGTAGCATTGTCAATCGTATCGTGTGCTAATCATGTCGTGTCAAACTGTATATATAAGTTTTAGGTGTTGTGTCGTATCCGACCCATTTAATAATCGTGTTGCTAGACCTCTGCCGTATTCAACCCGTTTATACACGATAATTAAACGGGTTACTTTGTGTACACGTTTAACACGACCATATTTTACACCATTAAACAATAATCCATATATAATTAATTCCATTTATTACACGAATACCGGATTGCATGATTGTATGTCACTCGTTCTTTATAATTTATAACTTATATATTATTTGTAGATTTGTCGGTATTAGTCGTGTATTAATTGTGTAGTATTTGTAATCGTGTACCTAATTACCTGATTACTTATTGTGTCTTAATTGTGTTAATCGTTTTTGCAGCAGAAATTCATATCTAACACATTTATTAATCTTGTTCAAATTCTCAATCCATATTCACTAAATTCGTGTCATTTTTGTGTCGTGTAATCGTGTTTTGTGTAAAATTGACAGTCCTATTCTGTCAAAAAGGACCCTAAGTATTGCATATAATTAGGGCTATCAAATTTTGCTCGAGCTCGGTGACTTTCGCTCGGATCGTGGCTCGGATGTATTGGTAACGAGTTAAGCACAAGCAAAAAATATCACTCGACTAGTTAAACGAGCCGAGCAGGAGCAGACCCTTTCCTCCTCGGTGATCGCTCGATGCTTCTTTGCTCAGATCCAATTCATATATCTACTCTACTCAATTAACCATTTACAAAACTCATATAGGTATCCAAATATCCAAATCCTAACATTTGATTTATTTTTGTCTTATCTTTTAGATCAAAAGTTAAAACTCATGTTTATTTTGATTATACAATTATTGTTTTATAATTTGTGGAGGCTAATACTCTATCTAGTATATTTTATGTTTAAACTGACATTTACTTTGCATGTTTGGTTACATAATTATATCCTGGTTTAGATTTTTTACCATTTAAGTTGTCTTAGGAATTTTTTTACCAATCGGAATAACAAACCATAGTAAACAAATTTATCTAATTAAGAAGGAAACTGGCGTCTTAACGAGCAAACAAGTGAGCCGAACAACTCGCGAGCAATCGACCTCTTAACGAGCAAACAAGCAAGCCGAACAACTCGCGAGCAAGTGGTGAGCCGAGCACAAGTTGTTTTTTCTGCTCGACCGAGTAACGAGGGAGTCACAAGCGAACAAAAAAACTAATTGAGCCGAGATCAAACTAAACCTTCTCACTCACTCAAGTCATTTACATACCTACATAAAACCAACTATATTGCATAAAAATTATCATGACAAAGATCGAAGGATTGATTTTCAGTGAGGTTAGAATATTGGATGCACCTAGTTGGGCTTTAGGCCCGTTATTTTGCATGTTTAATTTACTGAATTGCTAAACATCGCCCCAAAATTACTTAAATCGCCCCTTGAAATTATCCTTTCGATTTTCTAGTTTAAACATTAGTTATAAGGTCATCCGTAACCATGACCAGCACGAGTTTTCTCTCTCTTTTTCACATCAGTTTATTTTCTCATCTACATCAACTTTCTCTCTCCCCAACCCACTTTCTTCTGTTTCCAATACTATTCACCTCTTAACCACAACTCATCTCTGTCATCAACATCATTTTTTATTTCCGCTAACTTTTATTCTATCCCAAAATCAATTATATTTACCCAAAATATTAATAACTCAAACAAAATTTATATTAATTAGCAAATAATAACTATTCTTATTATGAATAAAGAAAAAAACATATTTATTTTAATGATTGTACGTAGCACAATACAACAAAATATTACATTACCTAAATTTCATTAATGTGCTAATAAAAACACAATTAATTTTCGCTTCATCTGAATCGTTGCCATATGTGGTCAATCAAGTCGGATCTGAGGGCGAGATGCATGCTTCTTTCACGAATGTGGTCTCTGTTGTCCATGTATGTATTAATGTCCACAACACGACCGGTGGAGAACCGATTCGAACCCGGAGTTGATGTGTCGCTTAAGTTGGGTGGGAGGTTCTGCTCAAACTCTGTTGAATCATAAATAGTGGAATACGAGCCTCATTCATCGTCCACTATCATGTTGTGCATTATGATGCACGCAGTGATGATCTTGTTGAAGAGATCAATGTTCCACACAAGAAAAGAAGCTTTTATGATTGCTCACCACAACTGCAACACTCCAAATGCGCGTTCTATGTCTTTAAGCGCTCCTTCCTGGAATTGTGCAAATAACCTTTCCTTAGGAGATTGGGGCAGGTGGTTAGACTTCATGAAGACTGCCCAATGCGGATAAATATCAATAAATATCATCTGTAAGGTAATATCTCATATTATAAGAGCGACAGTTGACTGAGTACTCGATGGTAGGTGCGCGTCTTTCTAGCACGTATGTAAAAATAGGAGACCGCTAAAGGACGTTCAAGTCGTTACAAGACCTTGGAATACTGAAGAATGAATGTCATATCCATAGGTCGTAGGATGCTATGATCTCTAGGATAATAGTGGGTTCTACGACCTGACTAATGGCAACCTCACCGCTAGAAACCAAGACCATCAAAGGTCGTTGGGGGAGGATAAGTTCGGCAACGAGCAAGTGTCATCCTTGATGAAGCGACACGACGGATGATAAGTGGGCAGAACGAGGATGACATCATTAAACAAGCTCATTCGATTTACGAGCGTACTCACAACACCACCTTCTTGTACACCCACGCCAGGAGAATGCTGAAACAGTACATGAAGTGACGTTCTATGCTCTATGTTCCCAATTAGAACCCTCCAAGTCAGAACACAAGCAAATCTCACTTGGGAGGGGAAAGTACTCTGACTGGACCTTCCTCCAGGTCCTCCGATAAACGGAGTCGTACGGAGTCATCTGAAGAGTAACGATATGAAAGCTCACCTCCTACTTTTTCTCCGACAATCCTTGAATTTATGTCACCTCCTCAACCCGTCCTACGGGTATTAAAAAAAACAAAAAGAAAGGTAAAGTGGTAGCAGAGGACCCTGAAGGGGAGGCTATGGACCTGGCTGCTCGTCTTGCTTACAACACAACGGTAAAAGATAAAGAGGTTGCGTATAAAGAACGGAAGTTGGAGTACCAAAGGCAAAGAGACGAGAAGAGTTGTATGGATTTAAAGTATCAGATATACCTACAACTTCAGAAGATTAAAGAGAAGGGTTTGCTGACTGAGGAGGACGAAGTACTGCTAGCCAATATCCGTAAGAAGCTGAATTAATAAGCGTGCTAATGTAATTTAAATTTGGTTTAAGCGTTGTAATGTAGTTTATTTTCAGTTTAAGCGTACTAATGTAGTTTAATTGCAATTTAAGCATTTTAATGTACTTTTATTTCAATTTAAGGGTTGTGTCTTCCTTTTTTTGAATTTAACATTTGCATTCTAGTCTACTTTCGAAAATTAAGTAATTTTAAGTTAAATAACATAATTAATCTAACCGGGATTTGTTTTAAATCAATCTTAATAAATACCCAACTATTTACAAAATAATACCTCCAAATCATTTCAACCCAATTATATACACAACAAAAAAAAATTAAAACAAAAAAACATCCACAGGGACGCGCCACGACCCGGTCATCGATCGGGTTGTTTGAACGACCGGGTCGATATGACTTGTCGCCGCGGGGTCGTCCTGGTGGGATGACCCGTTAACGATGCTATGACGTAGTTTAATTGTTTAAATATTCAACTTGAAAATTAATAAATTTAGCGAGCAACGTCCCTTTTTTCTTTCAACAAAAAAACGGATACGTCAAAAAAGGGATTATAGCAATCCTTTTTTTGATGTTGTTTCTCAATACATTATGACAAACAATTACGTTGGACGTCTCCTATAACTTCTCTATATGTTAAGATCTTACCGTAACTGTAATATCATAACCCTTGCTTAATGTGTTATTTGTGCTTAGGGGAGGATTAGAGGAGATTAAGATGGATGGCTGGGATTGATGGGAGGTGATGTAGTGGTTGGTGGAGATTGAAGGAGGAGAGGTATAAAAGGTTTGGTTTTCTCTCTCTCCCTCACTTTTCCTATTCTCTCATCTCTCTCACGATCTCTCTCTCTCACTCGTCTCTCCCCTCAGTGCTTCCTCTGTGATCGTGGAGGTGGGATCGTCGACGCTTGCTGGAGCTCAGTTGGGTGCCGCGTCGAGGTGATCGAGTTCATGGAGCTCACCGGAGAAGAAGGGGTTGCGAGGAAGCATCCGTCGTTGTTTCTTCTAAGGCTTCTTCAAGCCTTAAGGTATGTCAAACTTGCTTTTACGCCCACCTATTATTAGTGTGGGAGTGGGTGCGGTCGACGGTAGGCCGATTGGCTCATCGGATCTGCACATCAGTTTCTGAACTGTAAACGGTCGACCGGTGTTTTGGTTCGGTCGACCGGTTATAGTGTAATTTGGGCAAAATCCCTCGCACCGGTCGAACGATACCTTCGTGGTGGTCGACCGGTGGTACAATTCTAGCGAGAGATGGAGGCTCTGGGTATTTTCGGTCGAACGGGACCCCTTTTGCCGGTCGACCGAAAGTACTGTCGTAGGTCGGTTGGGGCGATGACTATCCAAATGGTCGACCGCCTGTTTGACTCGTCCGACCGACGAATTAAGTTAACTTAATGTCCAGTCGACCAGAAGTGTTGTTTCGGTCGACCGTGTAGAATGGCTTGTTGAAGGATTTGCCCTCGTGGATTTCGGTCGACCGTGTAGCGTGGAATGTTGGCGGGTTCTACTGGAGGTTTTCGGTCGACCAGAAGTTTGGGGTCGTCCGACCATTTGATCGTGGATTGCGAAAATGTTTTCTTACTGGTGTTTTTCGGTCGACCGGGTCCCCTTTGTCGTTCGACCGATTGGCGGGTTTTTCGGTTGGGCCGGTTCTCTAGGTGAGGATCGGTCGACCGTTACACGGTTTTCGTTCGACCGTTTCTGCATGTTTTCGGTGGATTCGTGTTTTTATGAGTACACTTGACGGCGCCTCGTCTCTCCGGCCCTGGTGGGCAACGACACGGACTGTCGCCCGATAGTGGTGTGCTTGTACGCTTGAATGTGGCTCGTCTCTCCGACCCATTGGGCAACGGCACAGACTGTCGCCCTCTAGCGGTATGAGTGTTTGATTGAAGGCGGCTCGTCTCTCCAGCCCCGGTGGGCAACGGCACGGATTGTCGGCCTCATATCTTGTGGTGGTGCCTTGTGTGCACGAGTGTTGGTGGGGTTGGGGTGAGAGGACCCTTGAGACCCGGTTGTGTGTCCGTGATTTGGACCGGCGGTGCCTTGTGTGCACGAGTGTTGGTGGGGTTGGGGTGAGAGGACCCTTGAGACCCGGTTGTGTGTCCGTGATTTGGACCGGCGGTGCCTTGTGTGCACGAGTGTTGGTGGGGTTGGGGTGAGAGGACCTTTGAGACCTGGTTGTGTGACCGTGATTGGGTCGGCGGTGCATTGTGTGCACGAGTGTTGGTGGGTTGGGGTGAGAGGACCCTTGAGACCCGGTTTTGTGGCCGTGATTGGACCGGTGGTGCCTTGTGTGCACGAGTGTTGGTGGGGTTGGGGTGAGAGGACCCTTGAGACCCGGGTTGTAGTTTGGCTATGGCTGGGAGAGAGGTCCCAGGAACTTAGTGGTTGTGTCGGTTGTGTTATCCATTGTTCATTGCATCTTTCCCTATTGTTCATATATGTGTTAGGATTTGGCATACAGGGTTTCCTTCTGGAAACTCACGCATATTTTATGTCTGCTTTCAGGCCGTGGGCGGCGTTAGAGGGTGGTGCCTGCGGAGGAGAGTTGCTGGGACCTGATCCTGCTTTCCCCTCGTTTGAGGTTGTTGTGATTACATTTGTATATTTTATCTTATAGCTTTTGATGTAATCACCCTTTTTGTAAACTCAGATCTGTATATTGATATATACGTTGGTGCACCTTGTGTTTATCTTTGGTAATGTCCTAGTGATTTATTCTGGTTGTTGATTTTACAATTTAAAAAGTTTAAAATTTTCCGCTGTTCGAGGACGTTACAGTAACTTCTTCACATTTCTTGGTCTTATATATTGAACTAGCATTTCACTCTATTAATATAATGCAAATGTTTCAAAAAGATAAAGACCCTTTTAGACTTAGTAGATAAAAGTATATGATTTGGGGAGATTCAAGTGAATTTGTTGACTAATCAAGAGGACGTCAAATAGGATCAATCGATCATCTTCATTTATACATCAAATTAGGTGTAGTCCAATAGAGGAAGAGTGAAACGAATACTGTGATGATAAGAGTTGCTATAATATAATAGATCAAGATTGTGATGGTCGACCGAACTATAATAATTGTTTTGAAGTGTGTATTATGTTTCCATCATTGTCAAATTTCGCATGGTTTGGCGAGCTAACTTTGGAACTTCCACGGTTAGATGATAAAACATGATGTTGCCTCACCTCATAATGTGATTTTTAATCTCTAAACACAACCATGCAAGTATTAGGTAAATTTCAAATCATGAAAAACATGGAAGATGCAAAAGTCATCACACTTTAAAATCCAAGATTAAAAGGTCAACCATCAGTCATATTTGCCATTATTTGCAAATGATGTTCTTTATTCTATAAATTTACCAAATCGAAATAGCATTGATTTCTTCACGGTGATTAATATAGATAACAAAGAATCACGTAAGGTAAGAAACAACAGTTAATTAAGTTCACTCTTGAAGTGATTTAACATGTACATGTATCATCGTAAATTGTAAGGTTAATTACGGTTTGATCCCTGAACTATGTCTTGATATCATTTTGTCCTTCTGAACTTTCAAATTAAGCACGTTGACAGTATCCCTCTGAACTTTCGTTTTGTTACACTTTGTCACTTTGAACTTTAAAAATCCATTATTTAAACTCACATTCGTTATTTTTTGCAATTTTTGTTGTTGTATTCCTAGTAAACTTTTAAACATATATTTACGTGAAAATTCGGATCGAAACAGATGTCGAATTTCGTTGGAATTTGGGTCAGATTGGTACTGAATCTTTCAACTTTAAAAGTTCAGGGGTGCAAAGTAATATCAAGATATAATTCAGGGGTCAAACTATAATTAACCCTAAATTGTAATAAGCATCACTTTTTGCCTCATTTTTAATATATTTATTTTAAAGTTGTGCATGGTTTTGTGTGAACTCTCGAATTTGATTTCTGAGCAGTAAATTTTTATATTATATCTAATTCAACAGTACTGAGAAGTTATTTGGAAACCTGAGGTATCTCTCGGATCCGGATCCGCTTAAATTAGAGGAAAATTTGAGTGTTAAATTTAACCAATCTCAACCATCTATTTTTAATCTAATGGTGAATGTTTCATGTCTAACTAATGGTAAAATTGTACTGTTTTTATTTAAAGATTGTGGGGAGTAATATACAACTATCTTCAACAAATTGAAGTACGTTTAGTGTTCAAAATAAAGTAAAACCTAAAAAGAATCATAAAGGACTTTTTTTGGTATGAAAATGTGACATATAAAATATGTCATTAAAAAAAGTAAATAATAAGTATCCTTTGGAAAGAATACAAGATTTTGTGATGTACATCCTACACCTAATAGGACCAATCAAGAATTCAAGATTGGGCAGTAAACTACATTCCTATCATGTTACGAATAGACTAGTCTAACTTAGTTGACTAAATAATTAAAAAGGGTGCGCACTCACAATCATATGAGGATGACATTTGTTGTAATATAAAGGCGGTAAATTAATAGAATGACATGTTAACAAACTGGTTTTATTTGTTTCTCGAAAATAATTGAATGAAAGAATGGCATGAATAATTGGTGAACAATGAATAATAGCAGGTAGTCAGACGTTTGAATACTTATCTAAGTTAAGCAGTAGCACATGCTTAACTTAGCTGTTGGAATGAAATCATTCATATTCATATTATAAGTATATCATCTTTTCCATTCTACAAAGATTTGCGTCATCATCAATAAGATGCTAATGGTAGTTGAGACTCCCACTTGATTTATATATTTTTAATTAAATAAAAACTAAATAGAGATTTAAAAAAACAAATCTTGTCGACTTTACGCAATTTTGTTAGATAAAAATGTCGATAAAATCCAAATCATAATTACCTAAATATCCGACATACCACTTCAAGTAGCTCAAAAGTTCATTTACCTCTCTTGATATTTTAATGAAGAAAGGATCGTTATCCTTGAAATATTTGGCACAAATTTGACATTCATTACCAATTAAAAACGGAACTCCAAACAAAAAACCCGAACTGTATATCATATTTACAACTTAAGGTAAGCGCGCGCACAAGTAAAAAAACCGAAAATTTTGGTTTGTTAACGTAGAAGATTAACGAACCGATAAATCAACGCATCAAATAAACCACCTAAGCAATGTCTTGATTTTATCCAAACTGAATTACAAAAGTTACGATTTTTAGCATACATGCTTGCCTTGTGCTAGAGAATAAGATTGACTGTCCAGATTTTTCATTTGGTGTTCACATTTGAAGTTATTAAGGAATATCAAATTTCTAACGACTAATCTAGTATATATATATCAATTGATGAATATCTTAATAAGCTTTCATGAATTTAAAAGAGAACATCAAGAATATTAGCAAACAAGCTTTATGTAACGCCCCGAACCCGGACAACTGCTCACCCGCCCGAACCCGGTGCGTTAAGATACAATCCACGAACCTGAGCGCTGCGCACTCTGATATTTATATCCATCTGATAGGCCCATAACAATCTGAAAAATATAATCAACAATTTGTGAGCTCGACAGCCCGCAAGTTCCAACCGTCAATCAATCAGAATCATAATCATGTGGAAAATAATACGGAATATGACATTCAGTCAATAAGCACAATCAAGAGACATGCATCACAAATAAAATACATGCATAACAATCTGGAACCCCCATTCGGATTCGACAACATCCTGTACTTCTGAAATCTATCAATCAGTCAGACGCACACCTGGTAGCTCCACACTAACGACAAGCAGCTCTTTCCTCTCTCAGGTGGCTCCACGCTGTCCACTAGGCAGCTCTTTCCTAAGTTGCTCTGCCAGAAATATACACACAGCCACAGGACATGTCGATCGAAACACCACCATGCAATCATATGCATATCCATAAAATCAACATCAATACTCAGCATGCATGCAACTACGAATATCAAGAGAGAGAGACATGATATGAAATTGAAGAATAACGAATCAGTACTTGCCTCAAAGTCTTCATCTTCTTCTTCTCAACTCACTTCATCTCTTCACTACCCCTCTCTCACGCCTCACTTAAACTCCTCACGTTACGAGCAAAAACCATTCTTCACGTTTTAACCCCATCATACTCTATATATATGAATCCTTTAAACCAACACCTCCACATCCTCCAACCATATTCCAACACCTCCACATCCTCCAACCATATTCCAACACCTCATCCCCCAAGTCATCCCTCACCTTCCATGCATCCACCATGTCACCTATTTCCAAGCCAAAAGATAAATACCATGTAATTCACTTAAACCACTCAATTAACCCAATTAATCATCCAATAAGTTTAGTTTATCTTAAGCAAAACTTACGATTCTAACAATCCACCCTCCTTAAAAGAAATTTCGTCCTCGAAATTTTAATTCAACACCGTATCACTTTGAAATTCACACATCCATATTAAAATGAACTCTCACACATCTAAATCAGTTTGATCCAAATCCAATCATGTCAAGATTGATTCTCAAATTTAAATTCAATTTGGTCCAAATAAAGACATAAGTTTCAATCCAAATTTTATTAAATCTACAATTCAACTCCTACTATTTATTCATAATTTGGATAGTAAATCCAACCAAATCCAAATTCACATTTTACTCAAGTCCAAATAACTCTAAATTCATATTCAAATCAAAATTTTCTATTCTAAATCCGATTCCAACTAATTCCGAGGATCGTATTGCTCTGATACCAGATTGTAACGTCCCCGAAAACAGCGGAAAATTTAAACAATATAAAAAGACAGTCAACGGTCAACAATGGCACGTCACGGGAAACATACCAACATATATAATATAAATATAATCAACGTGGAAGTCAAATATACAAACTGACTGTGATTACGACAAAAGCTATACAATATGTAATCACCTCAAAAAGAAGAGACTGACGACTACAGGATCAGATCCCGGAGGCAGCCTCCTCAGTCACCACCTCGACTCTAATGCAACTCGCTACCTGAAATGAAAATAATTGAAACATGCCTGAGTTCCCTGCAGGAACCCCGTATGCCAAACCTCCTAAAATACAAAATGAAATTAAAGACAATGCAATGCAATGCACATGATCATCCACCGAAGGTCCACAATAATACCCCTCTCCGCCTCCGCGGTAATTAACCACTCCTGTCACCACGAGGGTCAAGTCAGTCCACTGCTGCCTCACAAGGGTCAGTCGGCACCACTGCTCCCCAAGAGCCGTAGAAAGGAACCCTGGTACTACGCCGCCACCCCAGGAGTGAGTCAGCCCGCCGAACGCACATCTCGGGCCAGACGACAACCGCTGCTCCCCCAAGAGCCGCCAGACGCGCACCCTGCCGGAACATCCTCGGCCTACCGACAAACCCCAGCAAACAGCCCAAGGTTTACGGCAATCATCTCTCACACCCCGCTCGATATGAGAGGACCAACAATAATACGCCCTCGTCGAAGGTGAAATCTGTCACTCTCAAGGTTGGTAATCGACCGTCGCCTCGGAGCCGGTAGTCAACCTATACTCGACGGCTCACGTGTGGATAAATCCACCAACCTGTGGCAGATCGGTCGACCGCTACAAGCACACCGGTCGACCGTTCTTCCGCACATTACTATATACTGTACAAACAAGTGTATCGGTCGAACAAAAGTCATCTAGCGGTCGACCGTTTGGATGGTCTACGCTATACAATATTTATAATATTTATATATCCGACCGGTCGAACCAAGGGTCCGTTCAACCGATAACAGGGATTTCAGCATTTTGCCTAAGTAATATTCGGTCGACTGGAAGTGAGATACAGTTCGACCGAAACATCACAGACACTCTACTGCTTGTGAGTTAGGAATTTGGTATCAGAACATTGATTCCGGTGTACTTGTCCAAAGAAACCACCTTTGAGTTAGGAATTAGGTCTTAGAGGATCATGCATGCATATTTTATATTGATGATTGTCTTGTTTTCTTTGGCAGATGCCTCCTAGACGGGGGAAGGTCGTCGCTCATACTCACGGTGAGAGTGAGACTGCAAGGGATGAGGCTTGGGAGGAGGAGCGTCGGACGTTGTTCGATACGGTCGGACATCTGACTGAGATGCTACAGCAGCAGACAGCACAGACTGGGCAGACGGGGACTGACGCTATGCATGGTCGGTTTATGCGCCAGCATCCGCCTACCTTTCTGGGGCAGTACGATGCAGAGACTGCGGAGGAGTGGATCTTCACGATGCAGAAGATTTTTAGTGCGATTGGTTGTCCTCCAGAGGCGAGAGTGGGTCTGGCCACTTATGTGTTGGCCGGTGCTGCGTCCAACTGGTGGAGGTCCACATCGGCAGTGGTATTTGCGGATGGAGAGGATATAGCCTGGGAGGAGTTCGTTGGCGAGTTTAACGAGCAGTATTTTCCGCAGCATGTGCATGATACGAAGAGGGAGGAGTTTCTGAGTCTTCAGCAGGGAGACATGACCTTGGCAGGCTACAACGGGAAGTTCAACGCCCTTGAGCATTATTGTCCCGAGATGTATATCACGCAGGAGCAGAGGGCTGGGAAGTTCGTCCGGGGACTCCGGAAGCAGTTTAGGACGAAGGTGCTGACACATATGCCGAGCACGTTAGCCGATGCAGTGAAGAGTTCTACTGTTCTTGATCGTGACTACAGAGAGAACTACCAGGATGAGAGGAGGCCATCAGGTAGGTTCTCTGGAAGGCTGGGAGGTCAGACTGGGGGGAATCCGGGCAAGAGGCCCCGGTTTGAGGGAGCAGGAGTTGCAACACCACGACCTGAGCCTTGTGGCAGTTGTGGCAGGTTTCACTCTGGGCAGTGTTTCACCACTGGAGCTTGTCATGGTTGTGGCCAGCTGGGCCACTTTATTAGGAGTTGTCTGAGCCGAGGAGCTGGGCCGAGCAGACCACCGGGATTACCAGCACCAGGCAGAGGTGGAGGCGGAGGTAGACCACCTTTTAGACCACAGCAGGGGCAGCGCACTGGCAGAGTTTTCACCATCCAGGCAGAGGAGGCTAGGGATGGAGGCGCTGTTGTGGAAGGTACGCTTCTTGTCGCTGGTTCAGTAGCTAGAGTGCTCTTTGATTGTGGCGCGACACACTCGTTCATCTCAGAGCGATTTGCGGGAGTGTTGGGTTGTACCCTTGCGATGTTGACTGCCACTTTGTAGGTCAGCACACCCCTGGGTCTGGTGGGCACTGTGGGGAGATTTGTCCCTGGCGCCACGGTTGTTTCGGGAGATCAGGAGTTTCCGGCAGACCTGGTCTTGCTACCGATGAAGGACTTTGATGTCATACTTAGGATGAATTGGCTGTCCCAATATGATGTTCGAGTCTTGTGCCGTGAGAAGAAGATTTTGATCCCGAGGAAGGGTTTGCCTAATATTCTGATCAGAGGGGTCAGAAACAGAGGAGGTCGCGTTATTGTATCTGCTCTGAGGGCTCAGAGGCTGTTACAGTAGAGTTGTGCAGCATTTTTAGCGACACTTGTGGTTGTGGAGGCAGAGTCTCAGAGATTGGAGGACATTGAGGTGGTGCGGGAGTTCGCAGATGTTTTTCCAGCGGAGATTCCAGGTTTACCACCGCACCGAGAGTTGGAGTTCGGCATCGAGTTTGCAGCTGGCACTACACCGCAGTCGAAGGCTCCATACCGGATGGCACCTGCTGAGTTGACAGAGTTGAAGAAGCAGTTGCAGGACTTGATGGACTCTGGATTTATCAGACCGAGTGTCTCGCCTTGGGGTGCACCGGTTTTGTTTGTGAAGAAGAAGGACGGATCTTTGAGGATGTGCATAGACTACAGGATGCTGAACCAGGTGACGGTGAAGAATAGGTATCCTTTACCTAGGATCGAGGACATTTTCGACCAGCTGCAGTCAGCGAAGGTTTTCTCGAAGATTGACATGCGTTCAGGATATCACCAGTTGAGGATCCGAGATGAGGACATCCAGAAGACAGCTTTCATGACGAGATATGGACACTACGAGTTCTTGGTGATTTTGACTTATCGGTCGAACGGATCCACTTCGCCGGTCGACCGAAACAATGAGAATAGGTCGGTTGGGGATTTTGACTTATTAAACGGTCGAACATCCTTAACCTGGTTCGACCGATCTATTCGATGCTAAGTCGGTTGGGAGCTTTGACCATCAAAACAGTCGACCACTCTTTAACTTTCGGTCGACCGACTAAGTGGATTCGTTCGACCGATAACAGCATTAAACCATTTTTCCCGCACAAATCTGGCATAACGGTCGACCGTCCGCAGACATCGTTCGACCGTTTGCGGGTGCAAAACAATATAATAATAGAATCGGTCGACTGCCCACAGGCACCGGTCGACCGATTGTCGTCTTCAACCTCTGAATAGGTTGTAATCCGACGGGGAATTCGACACCAACGTCGATCCCCAACACCCACAAAGTTTATGTGAGTTATAATGAAGACTTGGCATACCTTTTTGACGTTCGTGGAAGTCTCCCAAGCTTTGACAAGCTTAACCCAAATCTCCACCTTCACTTCTTCTCCTTCTCCTTCTCTCCTTCTTCTTTTCCTCCAAAATCGTCTCTCTCTCACTCTCTGAAACACTTAGGAATGAAGAAAATGTTTTTCTTAACCTAACACTTTTATTTATAGGAAAAACCAAATCTTCTCCTCATCTCCACCTCACCATTTATTGTTCATGACTTAATTAAGGTTAATTATGTTTAGTTTAGGTTAATTAAGGTGTTTAGATTAAGGTTATTACACTTTACATGTATTACTAGACAATGGTTAGGAATATAATTCAGCTGAGAGTTGAGTTGTTATGCTAGCTAGAGTGATGTGCACGTGCCAATTTGCTATTGGGTGATTTGTATGATTATGTTATGTCATTGAGGCATTGTAACAAACATTCATCACTTCACCCATTGCCGTGGTTATTTACTTCTGTTTTTCAATAAAGAAAACTACATATTGTTAAAATAATAGCAAATCTCAACAGAATTGGCTCAAATCATCATCGTCAATCATATCATCATCAGGAATATTGATCAAGATCTCATCCAAATTAGACAACAACTCAATTGGCAACTATATCCCGTTTGTATCTTGTGTATTGACTAGATTAGCCAATATATAAGAAAACCAAATGAAATCACTAAACATATATATATAGCAATAATACAAACACAAAACTCGTTTTATCATAAATAACTCTTACAAGCATAAAAGATTTCATCCTGCTTAGCTTTCCCTTACATTGTAAATTCTATTTATCCAAACATTGTAAAGAATCATATGAAACAAATCATACTTCTCTGGCCTTCTATTCCACAAGAAGTGTCTTCTTACTTCCTTTACTCCCCTCTCCAACTTGAAATACTTAGACTCCGGAATCCCCAACAAGATATCTCTCAACCTTGCAATGTCCTTTTCCGGCAGAATCACCGAGAATTGCGACCAATCAAACACTTCGAACAATGGAGGCACAAAGTTGTCTGCTATAATAACCGGTACACATCCGTAAAATATCGCCTCGACCACCCTCGGACTATTTACCTCATACCCTCTAGGGCAAATGCAATACTTACTATCCTTCATGTGGTTCATGTACGGATACGTAGTTATGGTAGTCGTCATGAACCCGAACTTGTTCCTTTTTTTTCTTCTTTTTCTTCTTTTTCGTTTCTTCTTTGAGCTTGTGTTGTCATTATCTTCGACGAGTGTTGTCACATTTACGTCGGTTCTAAGGCGATGCGGTATGGGACCCGTGATTAGCATCATGGGGTCCTTATTTTCCCAATGTTGTAGGAGGATAGGACGGAGGTAGCCGTGCATTTGGCCCGCAAAAAAGGCGAGTTTCGAACGTTCGTGAGCTGGCTTACCACCAACATTTTGAAGAGGGTTGCGACCATTAGGGACGTTGGTTTCAGGTAATGAGACATCCTTACCAATGCGGAAGCCAATGAGAACATCGGCATTGCATAATGCTCTTATTGAGTTTTCCATGCTTTGAGCTGTTTCATGTGTGGCCTGTGAATTTGAGAGGGGCAATTGATAAGTAACCACTTGTTTAACGTCGGTTTTTGTTTTTTTGGGCAAGAATCACAATACGTGAATATGATTTCTTTTTTGTTAAAAAAATTGATGCCAACACTACTATATATAGTAGAGCTACACTGTAAATTAAGCATATCAAATAGTAGTATCAAGTGGTTAGACCCTCAAATTTTGTGTTTGTTGATGCTAGAAAAATTGTATCCTTTGTATCAAGCAAAGTTTTTCAAAAACAATTCCATAGTTTGGTTGGTTGACGCTATCTAACATGATAGATTGACCTTTTCATGCTATAAAATACCTTTAATAACCATTCATAAGCAAAATGAATATTTGGCCAACAAAAATTGCTACAACTCTCATTTCACTGTGAAAATTCTAGAATCATATCTAATTGTGTCATTTTCTTGTCAAAATACGTCTTTTCATTTCATATGCATTATCCACAAATCATCTTAATTCAGCGACCAACCACAAAGGTATTCTCTTGTCCAGTCAATCATGCCACAGTTTTGTGTGCCGTCTCATTGGGCCAACATTAGTTTGATTTAAGTTCAAATAATTAAACTACGGACAATTTAAGTTTGAATGGAACTTTACAAAGTTAACATAAAAGTTGATCTCAATGATTGGCTGATCTGAAAATCACAAGTTAATTATCTAAGACATTAACAACAAATATAAAGTGAAGTAAGAATGAAGAGCATGCATTTACCCAATCATGGCAACCAGCGAGAAAATGATCCGCTCCTTGTGTGCGATTCCAAAAGTGGTATTTGGAGGCGATGGTGCTAACATAGCTCTTTAAATGCGCAATGAGATTCTTGTGGCTGTGCGAGTTTTGCACATATAATACCTCTTGTAGAATACGAGAGCTAAAAGGCATGTAGAACATATGGGCTTTTGAAGGGTCGTTAGTGACGAATTGCTTGTTGTCCTCCATGTGTTTCATGAACCACCCTTCCGACGAGTAGATTCCGGTGAAGAATGGTTTGTGGAAGATGGGTTGATCACCTTCTTTGTAGATGAACACCTTCAACATTTCCTCCATCAACTCATAGCCCCTAAAGCAAAAGTAATTGTTGTTAATTTAACCACATGTGCTATTTAATTTCTATACAATTTCTCCTTTAAGGATGTACATAGTTCGACGTATTGCTAAGCATAAGGCTTTGATATTGAAGCGGATTAAGACATCCCAACATGGTGTTTTTGTCGAACATCTAAAACTTTAGTTAGCACAAATTAAAAACTTTGAAAGATTCTCACCTTATAAATGCGGAGAAGTTTCTGAAAACAGGGGGGTACAAGCCTTGATTGTCACCAACAAAAGGAGCATCCTCGATCTCTGCCTTTGCATCTAATAGTTGTTGATCAACTAAAGAAGGCCATGAAGGTTCCTATTACAATCAAAATTAACAACAAATAAAATGAAGCGTTTAAATGTTGAACTCGATTGACAATATATATAATCATACCACAATTTCATCGTATAACTGATATCATAGCAAGTAAAATGCTAACATATGAGAAAAATAAACTATGTGATGATTTATACCACAAAATCGGGAGAAGCACGCTTCTCTTGCAACGTGCGCTCCATATCGACGAAAGACATTGGCTTGAAAACTTGTTTCTTATTCTTCTTGTTCTTTGCTTTCTTAATTACAACAGAGCTAGTCGTGGTTGTTGTCGAATTAGAGACCTTCAAGTCGACTTTGACTTGTGTAGGTTCATTTTTCGGCTCAGTAATTACGGAAGGAGAAGTAGAGTTATCACTAATATTTTCCACTGTTATATGACCATCTTTGTTTTTCTTCAAAACCATCCCATTTCCGACATCGAATGTGAATTCCTCGGTCGTTCCGTCCTGATAATCGAATGTTTCGTTCGATTCGCCGCTATTATCATCTGTGAGGGATTCAGTTGTGTTCACTGAATAGTTTGAGGCGGACAAAACTTTTGGTTGTTCAGTTGGAGAGATTTCTGAAGGCAGCTCAAGTTTCTCTAATGCAATGAATACAATCAACATTGCTGTCATCAATAAGATGAGCTTTGACGTTCGAGTTTTCCATATGTTTTGGATTTGAAGAATATAACCCCCCATCGAAAATTATTTATGAACTCGCCAAAGATTTGGCTACCATTCCCAATCCTGAAAGCAAAAACAAAAAAAAAAACCCATAACGAGATGTTAATTCACAAATATTTTAAGGAATGGAAACTGAAATATATTCAGATATCTGAATGTGCTTATTGAATTTTGTTTCTGAAAAATCTTTAAACACACAGTAATTTTGTTTACCATTTATATTGCCGAGACAAACATTAAAAGTAAAAAAGTTTGTGAATTATCAAATTCGAAAATATAAATCATACATGACAACAGAAAACAACTTTTTCACATGTGAATTCTTTGTAGCTACCTTTCCATCTGAAAAAATTCACTAAAATCAGGAGAGGCAGACAGTGGTCAAGATTTTGAAATGTTTGAAAAATGTAGCAACCAAGAAATATCCAATTCTACAAAGTTTCTTGTCCTTCAGAAAATAAAAGGAAAGAACATATTGGAACAGAGATTCATAAATTATTTTATTCATAAATGTAGACAAAAATGTGATTTTTTTCTTCTAAGATTTTCAATTATAAAAGTTTATGAAAAATGCCTTCCCACATTAGTTGTTCTGTCTGCACTAATTCCTCTGTCTAAACTCTATGTCAAAAGCTTGAATTTTATACACCACCATTGGAATATCGCTCAACACTGAAGTCAACATGGATTGTAATTATTAATATCTTCTTTTTTTTGCATTTCAGATTCAACTATCAAGTGCAATTCCACATTTTTCTTTGAAAACTCTGGACACAGAGCAAAATAACGAAAACCCAATTCAGAACAAAATTACACTAAAAAAGTCAATTGCAGAACAGAACCCAATTCAAAATATTTTTTTCTTAAAAGGAAAAGGGTTTTTTCCCTTTCTAAGAGCATTAAAAGGTATCATGATTACCATCAACCAACAAAGCTAGAGTCAAGACAAATTACAATCATTAAAAATCAACTTTTAGCACTTCAATTTCAAGTGCTACTTCACATAATTAAATATAACAGAGCCAGTCAAAAATAAATTCCAACAAAAACCCAATTCTAGAAACAACAAAATAGAACATCTCAATGCATAAAAAAGTCCTGACAAAGAAAAAGTTTTTCATTCGTGAGATCATGAAAAGGTACCATGATGATCATCAACCCAAAAGAACAGAGCCAACGTAGATTAAATTAATTATGAAGATTACAATCATTATGATCAAACTTTTACTACGGTTTCAAGTGATAACTCACATATTTCTCAGAAACATCCATTTGCACCGACCATAACAACCAAAGCCCAATTAAAATTCAAAACAAAATTTCAACAAAACCCAGTTGTCGGAGGAAAAAAAATCTTCGAATACCATAAATTTATCAACAATTTACATATTTCTTTGAAATATCCATGCAAAAGACATAAACAACCAAAATCAAATTCAAAACAGAATTCCTACAAGAACCCAATTCCATAACAAATAATAATAATCAGATGAATCAAATTCTTTTCTTGACAGAGAAGAAAAAAGTAAGTTTAGTTTCAAGATCTACTTCACATGTCTCTTTGAAAGAGAAAACATTATTCAGCAAGAAAAAAAAAACGAAAACCCAATTCAAAAACCCATATCCAAGAAGCAAAAACTACAACAATTTGATCAATCAAAATTTTTTCTTAACAAAGAAAAAGCTAATTAACGTTTATTGTAAGACCATGAAAAGGGAGACTTCAAGAAGAGAGACATCACCTGAATCATCCCACCAATCATGCAAAATAGAATCCTCAAACCTCGTGGATTCCGATCCTAATCTCCCCTTAACAACACTAATCTGGCAAAAAACTGGAAATTATTAGGATTCGTGGAGATTTTTGTTGTGTTATAAAGAGGTGTCTGGGTTCAGCTTACGTGTGTTGTTTTACGTCTGTTCCCAACGTGCATTTTAAATGCTCCCAGATTGTTACACAATTACCCCTGGATTTTGTTGTTATTAACTGTGTTTGGTCTGAATTGGAAACGGTTGTGGTTGTTGTTTGACTTCGTTGGTAGGGGTATTTTGGGAACTGAACATCTGGTTTAGTGTTAGCCACCGTGATTAAGAGGATGATTCATCGGGACAAGGATAGATTTTGACTTACACATGCAGTCTTATTAGCATAGTTTTTTCTGTTATTTTTTCCTTTTTTTATATTTGGTTAAGGGGAAAGTGAAGAATTAGAGTTACAGAATTATTTGCAGCTAATCGGTTTGTAAGAAAATTTATAAATTTATGATATCTATCCTCACACTTAATAGAATTTTATATAAATTTTATTTGTATATCGTTTAGAAGTTCAAGGGTTCATGTAGTTTAGAAACGGATTTCGTTGACAAATTTAACGATTTAATGACATAAAAGTAGTTCATATGCGTTTGAAATGAAAAGTATATTTTTAACGATATAATGGTCATTTCTTATGGATTTTATATTTACTTGTATTTTAGATCACTTTCCAAAATTATAAAAATGGAACGTGTCGAATGTCACGATCGACTTGCAATAATGTTTTGGTAAAAGATACCTACGTTATAAGTTATAACTAATCCATGAAACTTAGGTGCGAATCGTGTTACATACACATGATAATGGTCATAATAACCTTAATTTCTTAAAAACAATTAATTTACTCTTTTGGCTCTTCTCCATTGATTATTATTATTATACAAGCTGATATTTTATCCACATTTAGGGTGATTTATCATTTATGCCTTCTCGTGGAAATCACTAGTGGTATAACTCATAAATTTCGAAACCGATCGACTATCTCAATTATTTGACACTATTGAAACTATTTGCACTATTTTCGCTACTATTCATAATAATTTACCTTACATAACTACAACTTTAAATGAAAATCAAGTGATCAAGAGAGATTACAGTATTGTTGGTAGTGGATTATTATTATTATTACTATTTATTTTGTTTTGTTTTGTTTTTTGTTTCTTTCATATGATGTTACTTAGTGGATTCTTGTGGTTGGTGGGAGGAGAAGTGGCACAATAAAGGTGACACCCGAAAGGTGATGTGTTTGAGTGGTTTTAATAGAAGCATAAATATAGTGTCTTTCGTGATTACCAATTTATTTCCTTTTCAAAAGTTGATGTTATCCTAGCTGGGTTGCATGAACATGGAATCAATTACGATTGGAATTTGTCTTTTTTCTTGAAATTCCTTTCTTATTGAAGTACAACTTTACAAATGGATTATCCAAAACAAAAAAAAAACATGCATATTTCTATATGCATGTGAGAAGCAATTGGAAACTGAAATATTCAAAGCTAATTTGAACTCGTCTAGCTAGAAGTAGACAACAAATGTAACTGATTACTTGATATGGGAAAATATATAATCAAATTTAAGTAGAGCAATGAGGGTCCGGCCATTAGCTGATTTAGGTGTGTATGTATGCATGTGCATGTTTGTATTTGTAGATAGATGCCGTGACCATAATGTTAATGTAGGTGCATGTTTGAAATTTTCATGTTAATCTTTCTATAATGATCTTAAGTTCTATGAAAAGTATGTACTCATGGCAATTTGGTATGTTGAAATATTACTATAAAAAAAATCTTAGTTGCAATATAAAAAGATCCAATCGAATAATAGACTTTTCTGTCATGTGTCTCTTTCGCTTGATAGTGGAATTCATAACAATATTTCAAAAAGAATGTCAACTCAGTAAAATACAGCTTGGTGGTTGAAGAACAATTGGCTAGGCTGGAGTTGAATTTGAAACAAAATAAAACCACTGACAATTAAAAATAGCATATAACAACTAATTAATTTGAAATAAGCTAGACCGGATCCCAAAAAAAATTAAAAACCCAAAAACCGAGTTAAGTGTCATCTTTACGAAATTGTGTATTATGTGTAGGGTCAGCAAAATTCGGTTCGGTCCAGGTGTCTGGACCGAACCAGACTGAAAAAGTTTGTCCGATCTTCGGTCTGGGAGACCACGGGAATTCGGTTTTCGGTTTGGTCCGGTTCGATTCGGTCAAGTCAAAGACCGAAATTTTAAGGGTTAAATTCGGATTTTGGACCGAACCGGACTGGACCGAACCGAACCTAATTTATTTGGTCCGGTCTTCAGTCCGATCTTCCGAAAAGTTCGATTTCTGGTCTGGTTCGGTCCGGTACGGACCGAAGCTTACCCCTACTTATGTGTGATGTTTTTAGATTTATTTTGGATTTTATTTGTGAAAAGATTTTGATTTGAGAAACCTTTTTCATGAGTCATAATAAAAACTTAGTTTTTTACATATCTATCAAAAGCAACGTCATTGTATATTTGTTCATGGATTTTAAAAAATCATCTTGGTTTACACTTCACCTTTAATTTTTTTATAAATGCATATATGTCCCTAAACCTCCATTAATATCTATTGACAAATGTTGATTTTCCTTGGATTTTGAGATTTCTACTGGTTGTTATATAGTCTTTTGAGTTCCAAATCCCTTGAATTTATAACTTTATGTTCTCACTACTACAGAAAAGGCTTTTGCCGATGTATTCCGTCGGCAATAGGTGCCAATTCCATCAGGAAAAGCACCGTTGGGAGGAACGTTGCCGACAGAAATTCCGTCGAAAAGTACGAAAAATCCATATATTGTCTAACTATATATTAGAACCAAAATATTAAAACCACTAAATAACATTAAACCTTACATGAAGTTTTGTATTGTTCGGAAAGGTTTTTGATCATGTCTTGTGGTTCATTTTCTTCCGGTCGCGATTGATATTGTTTGTAAACCTCCTCTCTCTTTCTCTCTCTCCTCCCTTTTTTTCTCTCTCTCATCCCTCTTTCTCTCTTTCTCCTCCTTTTTCTGTCTCTTGAATCTCTCCCTCCCTCTCCACTCGTTCACCATCTCTCTCTCATCCCTCTCTAGTTTAACCCTGGAGTCCTTTCTGGACTAACTTTGGACAGGTTATGGTTCCACTCTGGATACTCAGTGTATCCTTAGTTCATCCTGTATTCACTCTGGATAGAGTATGGTGCGTCTCTGGATTCTCCGTGTACCCTTCGTGCATTCTCGAATCATTCTGGATCGTTGCTTAATTTAATCTTGAATTTATGGATCGACTCTGGAATCACTCTGGATCGACTCTGGATCGTTGCTTGATTCTCCACTCTTTCACTCACTCTCTCTTTCTCACTCTTTCTCCTCCCTTTCTCTCGTCCCTCCCTCTCTCCTCTCTCTCTTGAATCTCTCTCTCTCATCCCTCTTTCTCTATCTCTTGTAACCCTTGTCTCTATCTTGAATGTCCGTGGATTATCTCTGGTTTAACCCTAGAGCCCTTTCTGGACTAACTCTGGATAGGATATGATTCCACTATAGATACTAAGCGTATTTTTAGTGCATCCTGTAATCACTCTGGATAGAGTATGGTGCACCTCTGGATTCTTTGTGTATCTTTCGTGCATTCTGGAATCACTCTGGATCATTGCTTGATTTAATCTGGAATTTATGGATCGACTCTGGAATCACTCTGGATCATCTCTGGATCGTTGCTTGATTGAACAAGGAATTATTGGATCGTCTCTAGATAGATTATGGTTTGACTCTGGATAGTCCGGTTTTTCGATATTGACTCTGGATAGATTAAAAAGAAACGATCTAGACTCGATCCAGAGTGATTCCAGAATGCACGAAGGGTACACGGAGAATCCAGAGGCGCATCATACTCTATCCACAGTGATTACAGGATGCACTAAGGATACCCTGAGTATCCAGAGTGGAACCATAGCCTATCCAGAGTTAGTCCAGAAAAGGCTCCAAGGTTAAACCAGAGATAATCCATGGACATTCAAGATTGAGACAAGGGTTATAAGAGAGAGAAAGAGAGATATGAGAGAGAGGGAGGAGAGAGAGTGAGAAAGAGAGTGTGAAAGAGTGGAGAATCAAGCAACGATCCAGAGTGATTCCAGAGTCGATCCATAAATTCCAGATAAAATCAAGCAACGATCCGAAGTCGATCCAGAATGCACGAAGAGTACGCGGAGAATCTAGGGACGCACTATACTCTATCTAGAGTGAATACATGATGCACTAAGGATACGTTGAGTATCCAGAGTGGAACCATAACCTGTCCAAAGTTAGTCCAGAAAGGACTCCAGGGTTAAACTAGAGATAATCCATGGACATTCATGATCGAGACAAGGGTTACAAGAGAGAGAGAAAGAGGGATGAGAGAGAGAGATTCAAGAGGGAGAGGGAGGAGAGAAAGGGAGGAGAGAGTGAAAGAGTGGAGAATCAAGCAACGATCCAGAGTCGATCCAGAGTGATTCCAGATTCGATCCATAAATTCCAGATTAAATCAAGCAACGATCCAGAGAAAAAGGGGAGGAGAGAGAGAAAGAGAGATGAGAAAGGAGAGAAAATGGAGGAGAGAGAGAGAAAGAGGGAGGAGAGAAAGAAAGAGTGAATGAGTGGAGAAAGGAGAGAAAGAGGGATGAGAGAGATTCAAGAGAGAGAAAGAGATAGGAGAGAGAGAAAGAGGGACGAGAGAGATTCGAGAGAGAGAGGTAGGAGAGAAAGAGAGGAGAGTGAGTGAGAAAGAGAGAGTGAAAGAGTGGAGAGGGAAAATGAGAGAGATTGAAGAGAGAGAGTGTGGAAGAGGGATGAGAGAGAGAGAAAGTTGAGAGAAAGAAATAAAGAGAGAGATGAGACAGAGAGTGAAAGATTGCAGAGGGAGAAAGGAGAGAGAACCTGAAAGAGTGGAGATGGAGAAAGGAGAGAGAGTGAGTGAGTGAAATAGTGGAGAGGGAGAAATGAGAGAGAGGGAAAGATTCAAGAGAGAGAGGGAGAAAGGAGAGAGTGAGAGATTCAAGGGAGAGAGTGAGAGATTCAAGGGAGAGAGAGTGAGAAAAAGGGATGAAAGAGAGAGAGTGTGAAAGAGCGGAGACTGTTAGACAATTTGATTTTTATGGGGTTATTTGTGTCTACAATTAAGGACAATTCTATTTTACGAGGTTTAATTTGCAAATTGTCTAACACCGTTAGACTGTAACGGTAACAGAGTGAGAGGTAGTAACGGCAGAGGTGTATATGTGTAATTAATTCAACTCGCAGGTGTATATGAGGCAATATCAAAAACCCTGGTGTATATTGCCAATTTGGACACCTGAGAGGTGTACTGTAGCAAAAAACCCTAATGAAAATAGTTTAAGGTTAAAATGTGATATTAGAAGTACAAAATCAAATATTTAAAGACCAAAAATATTAATACATTTGCATTTTCAGTGTTCCATTCATCACACTAAATGATGAATTGGTCAGGATGAACCTGTGGATCACCTCTCGATGTCAAATATGTGACACTCTCTTCATTGGTCTCGAAAGGCATGTAGTATCTCTTATTTACCGAATATCGGTAATTTCTCATAAAATCGTTGATCTTTCCAAAGTAGTAGTGTCAAGCGTTTACACAATTGCCATATCGAAACGATCCTACAAATAATATATAAACACTTATTAGTACATCATATTAACATTCATGTATTAAATCTAAAAAAATAAACAAAGACGTACCACAAGAAGATCTTAATACATAGCGACCACAACAATGTCCAACCAATTCTGTTAGGCATACTAGATTACCTAATGATAAGAATAAATTTGGAGTTTCCTAATTGTTTTCGGTTCAACCCGACCCATCATCGTTCGATCCTTGCTAAGGCTTATATATGTTTTGTGATGGGTGGTTTTTCGGGTGTGGCTATCGGAGCAGGTTGGCAAGCTATTGTTGTAACATCCTCAACACAGCGGAAAATTTAAAATTTCTAACCAACAATCAATAGAGGATATTCACAAACATAAGGAAGACGGTGCACCAACATATAATATATATATATATATATATCCGAATATTTCAAAAGTTTGATTACATCAAAATGCTAACAATAAATACAAGTAATCACTCCGACCTCAAAATGAGAGAAAGCAGGATCAGGTAGCAACGCTCCTCTCCTCGGTCACCACCCCACCTAACGCCGATCACGGCCTAAAAAACAAACATGCAACAATGCCTGAGTTTCCAGAAGGAAACTCCATATGCCAAACTCTACAATGCATGAACTGAAAGACACCCTAACATGCAATTCTACCGACAAGAAAAACACCACAACCAGGCTAGGCTCCAGGGCTCTTTCACCCAACCACAGCACACACCACCATTATGGGGCTCCAGGGCTTTTTCACCCAACCACCGCAACACACACTCGTCGCCAAGCTGGGCTCCAAGGCTTTTTCACCCAACTGCAGCTACCACGACACGACCAAGAGCTCCAGGGCTTTTTCACCCAACTTTTAACACGCGGTCCATGCTCAGGCTCCTTGGCTCTTTCACCCAACCTGAACGCACTACGGAGCTCCCGGGCTTTTTCACCCAACCCCGCACAGACTAGCTGGGCTCCACGGCTCACACAGTTACGGGGCTCCAGGGCTCTTTCACCATGGCAATCACAACACCTCGCGACTCATCCGTGAACGGTCTCTATTCGGCCAGCACCTCAAACAACTTCCACTCCTAGATACAAAGGCCTGCTACGGTAACCTCCACATTCCTGCTCAATGCAACTGCAACTGCAACTGAATTCGCCCTTCCCGGATGGTACGAGATGGTGAAATCATAATCCTTAATCAGCTCCAGCCATCTACGTTGCCTCATATTCAGCTCCTTCTGCGAAAATAGATATTTCAGACTCTGATGATCTGTGAATACCTCGAACTACTCGCCATACAAGTAATGCCTCCAAGTCTTCAAATCGTGCACCACTGCTGCCAACTCCAAATCATGAGTGGGGTAGTTCCTCTCGTGCACCTTCAGTTGTCTCGAAGCGTATGCAACCACCTGCCCGCGTTGCATGAGTACGCATCCCAGTCCAACACCTGACGCGTCTCTGTAAATCACAAACCCACCGCTACCACTGGGAAGTGTCGGAACTGGAGCAGTCGTCAGCCGACTCTTCAGTTCCTAGAAACTTTCCTCGTACTTCTTGGACCACACGAACTTGACGCCCTTCCGCGTCAAAGCCGTCAACGGTGAAGCCAACCTGGAGAAATCCTGAATAAAACGGCGATAGTACCCCGCCAGTCCCACAAAACTCATGATCTCTGTCACACTAGTCGGGACTCTCCACTGCGTCACGGCCTCAACCTTCGCTGGATCTACTGAAATTCCAGCTCCCGATACAATGTGTCCCAGAAATGCGACACTGCTCAGCCAGAACTCGCACTTTGAAAACTTGCCATACAACTGATGATCTCTCAAAATACCAAGTACAACTCTCAAGTGCTCTCGATGCTGCTCCACATCTGGCGAGTAGACCAAAATATAGTCTACGAAGACAATCACAAACTGGTCGAGGTACTGACTGAACGTCCTGTTCATCAAATCCATAAACGCTGCAGGCGTGTTCGTCAACCCGAACGACATCACCAAAAACTCGTAATGCCCCTACCTCGTCCTGAAAGCAGTCTTCTGCACATCTACCTCTCTGATCCTCAATTGATGATAACCGGATCGCAGATCAATCTTCGAGAACACCTTCGCTGACTACAACTGGTCAAACATGTACTCTATCCTGGGCAAGGGATAATGATTCCTTACGGTAACCTTGTTTAGCATCCTGTAGTCAATACACATCCGCAGCGATCCATCCTTCTTCTTCACGAAGAGTACCGGCGCTCCCCAAGGTGAGACACTGGGGCGGATAAACCCTGTATCCATCAGATCTTGCAACTGCTTCTTCAGCTCTGCCAGCTCAGGAGGTGCCATCCTATACGGTGCCTTCGACTGCGCCGTAGTGTCAGCTACCAAATCAATACCAAACTCAATCTCTCACTGAGGCGGTAACCCGTAGACATCGTCGGAAAACACCTCTAGAAAATCCTGGACTATCTCAATGTTCTCCAATCTCCTCGCCTCTGGATCTGGAACTACCAGAGTGTCCACGAAAGCTCTGCAACCCTGTTGCAACAACTTCTGTGCCCTCACTGCTGATACAACTACTATGCCTCCTCTGTCCTTTGTCCCCCTGATCTGCACATCAGGTAGACCCTTCCTCGGGATCAGAATCTTCTTCTTCCTGCACAAGACTTACACATCGTACTGGGATAGCCAATCCATCCCAAGTATGATGTCGAAGTCCTCCATCGGCAACAAGATCAGGTCAGCCGGAAACTCCTGATCTTCCGAGACAATCGTGGCGCTGGGGAGGAAGCTCCCGACAATGCCCACCAGACTCAAGGGTGTGCTGACTTCCAACGTGGCAGTCAACATCGCAGGAGTACGGCCCAACACGCTCACAAATCACTCCGAAATAAACGAGTGTGTGACCC
This sequence comes from Triglochin maritima, assembly GCA_963682175.1. NCBI lineage: Eukaryota > Viridiplantae > Streptophyta > Magnoliopsida > Alismatales > Juncaginaceae > Triglochin > Triglochin maritima. Next base: position 37,414,862 of record OY821781.1, read on the forward strand.
CACAAGCAAACAACACTCTAGCACTCAACCCATCAACAAAGAGCGTACTTTCCACCACCGTGTTGGCGTCTCTCGCCTCATCCGCCTGGATGATAAAGACTCGTCCAGTCCTCTGACCCTGCTGCGGTGGCGCAAAAGGACGGTGACCTCCGCCTCTGCCTGCTGCTGGCGGCCCTGGATGTTTGCTGGACCCACTCGGCCCACTCGGACAATCCCGCACAAAATGGCATGGCTTGCCACACCCGTGACAAACCCTAGAACGGCCCCAACACTCTCCGGAGTGAACTCGACCACAACCTCGGCACGCCTCAAGCTGGCGTGATCCACATCCTCCAATCCGGGGCCTCTTGCCCGGATTCCCTTCTAGCGGAGCACCTGGACGTCCACTAACCTTCCCCGGTGCTCTCCTGGCCTCCGCATAATTCTGCTGATAATCCTGATCAATGATCACTGGGTCGGGCGTCTCCCGCGGACGCCCGACCATTGGGCTAGGCGTCTGAGGGAGACGCCTCCCACGTTGGGCAGGTGTCTCCCGCAGACGCCCCAGGATTTATTTTTTTAAATTATTTAAATTGATTATAAATTGTGAAAAAATTGAAATAAATTGAATATTATGTTAATAATGAATTAAATTAGTTTATTAAATCCTTTATTGATTATAAATTGTGATAATTAATAAATAAATCGATTATTAAGTTAATAATTAGTTTAGTAATGAATTATTAATTAAAAGTTGTGATGATATCTAAATAAATTGATTATTATGTTAATAATTAGTTGTGTACGATTTTAGTAAAGGATTATTGATTAATTGTGATAATTGCTAAATAAATCGATTATTAAGTTAATAATTTGTTTAATTATTTTAGTAAATCCATTAATAAAAAATTATTTTTAAAATTGAATTAATAGTCATCGGGTTACCGTAGAGGAAAAGGGAAATAAATTCCCTTACGCGCGGTACGTAGTGTAGCAGACGAGTCAGGTCCTCGTCATCCACGTACACATGGTATTTCTGTTTCAGTTAGGAGAGAGAGAGATCTGTTACGTCGTCGTCAGATACCTGGGGATTATTTCGACGACGAGGATGATTCAGATGAGTTGAGGAGTCACGACTATAGTGACGATGGGGGCCGGTATGGCTTGGGGCCACAGGAGGAGGCGATACATCAGTCCGGTCGAGGACGGGGGCGAGATTGTAGTCCTTCGGCTGAGTGGATCATTAGGAAGGGTCGAGGTGGTCGGTTTGTCACCGGTGATTCGAGTTCGTGCACTGCAGACGCCCGAGCTCAGAAGAAGAAGAGGGGTGAGGACGAGGCTTGGATTGTCACGGATATTATGCCCGGTGGTCCTCTAGATGGCAGCGTCATTCCGAGTTTCGGAGGCCACATCGCCAGACACATCTGGGATGGCGAGGATCCGAAGGTTTTGAAGTGCCATAATCGGCACAGAGCCAGTACGACATTGCAGGCATGACGTTCGGTGATGACTAATGATATGACGACGACCGTCAGTGACAGTGGATTGGGTCACTCGCCGTACAACATGTTTTCCTGCATCGACATGCCGTTGATTTTGGCTTTCGTGGAGCGGTGGCTGCCTGACACCAACACTTTCCACTTACCGTTCGGAGAGATGACGATCATGTTGCATGACGTCTTTCAGATTCTGCACATTCCTGTTAAGGGTCCTATGGTCAGTGCGCAAGCGCTGACATCTGAGCTGAAGTTATATGTATCTGAGTTGTTGGGTGTCAGCCTGGAGGGTCTTGGGCGGGATAGCTCATTTTGGAGTGGCGGTGGTGTTAGTATCGATGTTGTGGACGAGTGTTGCAGACGGGGGCGACCACCACGGACTGAGGATACACAGATGACTGCTTACCTCTTCTTACTGCTAGGTTGCGTCTTGTTTGTCGACAAGAGCGGTTCCAGAGTCAGACCACGCGACCTATTGGAGGCGAGGGAGCCAGATACCATTGGTCAGTACTCATGGGGGTCGACGACGTTGGCATATCTGTATCGCCAGCTGGGTATATCTAGTCGTGCTGATTGTTCTGGGATTACGGGTTGTCTTACGCTGCTGCAGGCTTGGATCTATGAGTATTTTCCTGCTTTCCGCCCACATTGGGAGCGGAAGATTATTGAGCGTGGTCATCCTCGTTCGCGTATGTGGGTTGTCCATGCCTAGGATAAGAGCGAGGCTCGACTTCTTTCTATTCGTAGACGGCTAGATCATATGACTGCATCGCAGGTATTTAATGTATATATCATTCACGTTTATTAAAATTTTAACTTTATTATTATTAACGTATAAACGTTTAGCTGGAGTGGTTGCCGTATGGTCCCGAGTCTGCTGTAGCTGTACCGAGGACTACATTTATGGGCGTTATTCGTTATAGGGATATCACCAAGCCTTATTTACCTGATCGCGTGTTACATCAGTTAGGTTACGTTCAGGTGATCCCGGTTGACATCCCGACGCCCGAGCATGCAATACGGTCTGCGACTGCAACGACGTACGACGTTAGGTATAGCGTTTCTTTCGCGGAATCAGTTTGGAGAACATTTCCGAAGGTAGGACGACTTCACCTGGACGATCTGAGTCGTAGCCGCGACCCGTCCACTTGTGTAGCAGATTATTTATAGTGGTTCAGTAGGTGCTTACATCAACTTATCGTACGTGGTATCATTCCGAGACCGGAGAGACCACTGGATAGGACATGTGTCGATGCAGTAAGTTTATCTACTTTTATTTGTAATTGTAATGTATAATTTGTTATTATTGTTAATGTACGCTAATTTTTATGTTACATACAGTGGATGAGTAGGCGATACGGTATACGCAGCCGTTCTTGCGACAGAGAGACAGGATGCTGACTGAGGATACGAGACTTGCATGTACAGATTGGGATCGCCTCACCGAGGATTGGAACAGTCAGTTGGGCATTTCAGACCATGATTCAGATGTTGAGTTGTAGTTCACTTGCTCTTACTATCGTTTTATTATATGTTGCATTGTTACTACATTTGGTGGTATTTGTTTATGCTTATCTGTGTACTCTCGTTATTTATTTCTTACGAACATATCTTCTACGTATTTCTTTGGCTATCGTATTTTTAATACTTATTTGTCACGAACATATCTTCAACTTGTTTCTTTAGATATAAAATAATACTTAAATTTAAAATAAAATATGGTAAAAGAACAACACGATATAAGTACAAATACACGATATATTATACATTACAAATGCATTACAAATTACAATCAAAGTGTACTACGTAACCGGTTCCAATACATCATCCTACTTTCGTACTGATCCTCCCATCCAACAACACTCTCATCTCGCATTTGATACCATAAGGTCGTTATAGGAGGTACTGGAAATCATCAGCTAATTCCAAACGAATAAAATGTCTGTAACTCCCTAAATGAGCAATGATCAACTCTCTGATAGGCCTCGTCATGGCAGACAGACTCTCCCAAGGTAGCACAGTAAGACACGGGAACAATGAACCATCCGTTCCCATTACGAAATACATGACCGCACACTTGTAAAAATTAGCAATAGGAAACAAGTCGGCCCAAACCTCCATATAATGATCATCGCCACAAGCTCCCCCGCCCCAATCAATTCGTTGGCGAGCCTCTACCACATTGCCGAAATAGACACTGTCATAAATAGGATGTGCACCTATCTCATTAGAAATCGCACAACGGGCATACGACCAGTTGTCTTGACCACCATGGAAGACATCAGCAACACATCGAAATCCACAGTTGCCATCAGCACGTACGTCATTCTACCTTTCCAGAAATGGTAAAATGATTCCTCGCAGTCTATCAACATATGGGAAGTTGTGTACGTCAATCCGTCCGGACATTGTAAGATAGATAAATAACAATTCATTAAAACAACAAAATTACTGATATATATTAAATAACAACAAAGATATCGTCATACCAGAAGATCTTGTGCCCGTGTTCACGGACGATCGAGACGAATTGGAAGACCAACCATGACCCCTGCTCCCACTACTGCCAGACCGACCACGACCTCGCTCAGCATACTCGACAAAATTACTTTCCCCTAGGTCGACCTCGTACCTTAATAGTTTCTGCGGGTTCACCATAGTTCGACTGATCGGGTGTAACTGTTCATATAAAATACGAGAGGCACTATGAACTACTGCAGAGTCGCTCTCCGAAATCTCATCAACGAGCTTCCGAAAATGCTCGACGTCTTGTGCTGACTGATCCATAAACTCTGACATCTGGACTCCTTCTCCAATGACAAGTGTTTTCCAGAATGGATGAATCTACTCTAAATAAATTCCATCACCTGATGCAAAACACTCGTACATGGTACAGGCACAAGGAATCCCATGTGATGTCAAAAGAGCACACCCACAACGATATTCAACTTCATCACTTAAGTCTTGTATTCTCTTCAACTCCTGAGTCAATAACGACAAGCAGTGATGCGAAACTGGGTCATTTATATGCTGAAACAAAGGACCTATGTAGTTTGTCACAATTCGACGTCTCGAATCTTCAAGAAAGTTCTGAATATTCGTCAGCTGCATTTCAATAGCCGAGTTCACGCGGTCGAAAAGAGTGTCAAGAGCGGCAGTCGATGTAGGGATCCACTCTTTCAGAGCCGAATGTAGGGGTGAGCATTCAGTCTGGACCGGACCGGACCGAATTTTTGTCCGGGGTTCGGACCGAAGACCGGATCGGACCGCATCGGTCTTGTCCGGTCCGGTCAAAAACCAAATTTTTAAATAAAAAACAAAAAAAGACCAGTCCAGACCAAAATTTTAAAATTCTCCGGACCGAAACCCGGACCGGACCAAAACAAAACTTTCCGGACCGAACCCGGACCAACCGGTCTGGTCCGGTCCAAAAACCCAGACCGGTCCAGGTTTTGCTCAGCCCTAGCTGAATGTGCACTTTCCACCCTACAGTTTGTAGTGTTGCCGAAATGAATAACTTTATTCGTCCAATTCAACACAATTTTTTCCTTATGCACCAACCACGTGTCTTCCACATACTCCGTCAGCACTGGCCAGGACTTGTAAGAATCTTTCAGATTACGGAATGCTCTATCATAATCCGTCTGTGAATCAGAAAGCATGACTCTCCTCCACTTTCCACGCCTAAAATTCTCTGCAAGCTGCTTGTCCTTGCCGAATACGTGGTATACGTAGTTGTACACGTCTTTGTTGATATGTCAGGTGCATAGTAAATGAGCAGACTCAGGAAAAACCTCTGTCACTGGTCGCGTCAGACCCATCTCCCGGTCTGTTATTATTGCAGTCGGGCTAGCAATATCCAATAACAGATCTCGCAACCTTTCTAACATCCACCAGTAACTAGAATCGGTCTCATCCTTCAAAATTGCATATCTGACGAGGAAATTCATGTTTGCTGGAGTAACCTCAACCATCTCAAACAAAGGCATCTTGTACTTGTTCGTCTTATACGTCGAATTTATGCAGATTACGAATGGGTATGTACGCAACAACTGAACTGAAGTCGGATGTGCCAAAAATGCGTGAGTGAGGACATTAGTTTCTTCATCTGCCACAATCCAATGCAAATAGTTATGTTGCACTGCCTCCTTGAGAAACTGCTGCGCGGGATTCCTGTCTTCAGATTTCGTCCTCCTCATGTACTCTCTGAAGTTATAAATGTGTCTTTAATTGGGATTATCGTCTGGGAATTTCTCTTTTACCGCCAACAAAATGTTACGTGGTCTTGCTTGTGCCTCTGTCATATTACGAACAATTTGCTTTGTCCCAGCACTAAGTCCGCTGACCTGTCGGTGACCCTCTGAATAAACTGCAAGTGCGTGGTTGTGCTGCCCATAGGTGCTACTAGAAACAATGACTCGTCCATCACGATCCTGTCGCTCCACCACTTTTACCAAAAACCGACAACCGCAACCTTTTCTTTTTGTATTCTTTCGCAGTGCAATACTCGTATCACGAGAACTCATTTCACGTCTGCGATCACATCTCAGGTAACAATCCATCCGGTTATCTGCTTTTGGTTTGTATGATGATATAACCAAAAAATCTGCCTTCTATTGCAACTTGTTTCGCCCATTTACAAGCTTCCTCGATTGTTGTAAAAAAATTCTTTACTGTCAAAAAGCTCACTCTAATCTACTCCATCACCACCGAAATCTTGCAACGGAACCTGAAAAATTTTAATTTAACAGAAAATTAAAAAAATAAATAAAAAAACGGGCGTCTGGCTAAGACGCCCCCACCTAGGCGGAGGCGTCGTAGCCAAGACGCCCGAGTTGGGAAAAAAATCTGCCCACGTTACCTCGCCGGATTCAGGTGCTTCGTCATACATTTTCGTGGTGTTGGTACTAGGAATGTGAGTAAAACTGAGTCTAACACCTCTTTTAAAGACACGGGACGAAATTGGTATTAATTGATTTATTAAGGGTAAAAGGTAATTTTTAGGACGATTTAAGTAATTTTACGACGAAGAGTAAAAGGGTCTCAAACCCCTCTCACACGAGTTAAGGAGGGTGACATGTTAACAAACTGGCTTCATTTATTTTTGTCATTATGTGACAATAATTTAAGTGGTGAAAGGAATCTTAGGAATTATTGGTGTGAAAAACAACAGAATACAAGTCAAACGTTTGTACACCATTTATATATGACAAAATTAAGTCTTTAGAAAATAACTTAGCTGTTGGAAAATTCATTCATTTGTTAATGCCCAAACCATGAAATTATGTAAAAGGTGAGACATATTTATCAAACTAATATGCTCATTAATTATCAAAATAAGTAATGACAAATTTATTGGCAAATTTCATCCATTTTAAGCAATTTTTCTTCATTTTTTATGCTTCGACTTCACTAGATGTTTCCAAGTACACAATTGCAGATACAAGGATATTCAATTACCCAACTTTAAGTGTGTCATTTCGAACTAAACACAAATATTTTGCACAACACGAATATAGATTAGGAGAGAGATACAAACACATCCATTTAACCTCCACTTCATCTCATACTCCTGAAACTTTAAATCATCAATGGAAATACGCATATAATGTTTAATTTGTAATAATTTGATTATGATAATTCTATTAAGACTTGTAATACTGGAAATCTTATTGTATTTTACACTGATGTAAGAATCTTTGAGTAATAAAGTTATGCTATGTCATGCTTTCGTAGAATTTTTTTATTTTATGAAGAGTGAGTCATTGTTTCTTTCAATCATTAGTAATCAAATTATGTTATTCTTTAAAAAATTGTCGTTATTAAGAGTGTTTCATTGACTTGTTGCTAATCAGTTTCATTCCATAATCCAGCTCTTTCGATAAACGTCAGGTTTGTTGGCCAAACAAAAATATGTTAGACATATACCATGTCTTACGTGCAAATGAAGATATTTTTATGATACAAATTTCTGAAACTTCACCCTTCGCTTATTTGTCAAGATGATGAGGTGAGGTGTAGTTCTAAACGGGAAGCAACCTAACACCATTTTCTTTATTAAAATTGTTGATTTTTGGACCACTTGACAAGCGTCACAAGCTAAAAACAGGTTAATATTCGACGCCATGTTGAAACATGGAAAGAAAGATACGTTGGAGAACACATACCAGAAACGACGATTCTCCCAAATCTCCCAAATCTCGCAATCCAAATCAAGGAAATCATGGAAACAATGTATTTGGAAAGAACAACGGTATTCTTAGTATTCCTTTGTATAAATACAACATCAAAACCCTAAATGAAATTAATCTTTTACTGTTCAAATTCAACATGGTACCAGAGCGTGCGTTCTGAGAAAAACAAAACCAAAAAAAAAAAACCCCACCCAAACCCAAACCCACCTCCGCCTCAGAAGCTCCCCGGAGCTCATCATCGACCGGGACAGCCAGGCGGTTGCGACCTCTGTCGCCCTCCACTCCTAGCAATGATGGACGGTGGTGGCGACTCTCAGCGCCTCACCACACAACCTCTCAATGGGACCAACTTTCTCTCCTGGGCGCGGGCCATCTCCCTGTCCCTCAGTGGCAAGGGGAAGCTAGGCCACCTCACCGGGAAAACCGCAAGACCCACCGACCAAGGATCCGAAGCCAAACAAGAGGAATGGCAGAACACTGACCACCTCGTGATGTCTTGGGTCCTCCAGTCGATGCAAAGCCAAATAGCGGAGATCTTCATGTACAAAAACAACGCAAAGGAATTATGGGACTCCGTCCATGAACACTATGGTAAGCAACAAAACTTTGCACATATTTTCAAACTAAAACAAGACCTCTCGCAGATCAAGCAAGGGCAGAAAAACGTGACCGAATATCTCGGTATGCTAAAGAAAACATGGGACGAACTCGCCATCTACGAGCCACCGACGACAGATTCAAAAACCATACAAGCCCGAACCGAACAAGATCGCATCTACACATTTCTTGTTGGACTGGACTCGAGCTACGAAGCACTCCGTTCCAGCATCCTTATGTCGCCGGAACTACCTAGCTTCTCGACCATCATTGCGATGGTTAACCGTGAGGAAACCCTCCGGAAAACCAAAACCGCTCAGCCGGAAAACTAAGAAAATCAGGCGTTTGTCGCCGCAAAACACATCGCAAACCACCGCGACAAAGGTAAAACAAAATATGGAAATAAAAGTCAAGAATATTGCGATAACTGTAAAAAACAGGGACACAACAGATCCACTTGCTACTTCCTCTACCCACACCTCCGGCCATCCAAGGACAGCTCGGAAAGGAGGGGGGATGGGAGGAGCGGCAGCCAGGCACACTCCACAGGGAGAGGCGGCGGCGATGGAAACCCTAGCTTTCGGATGGAAGGAAACAAATGGGCACATATCGGGTCGGTAGCGGATCAGCAAGGTTTTTATACCACAACAAACGGAGCATCCGATTGCACTGGTCCGCATCCGACAACTCCTCAGCAATCCGAGTTTTATTCCACCCGAGCTGGGCCCGAATCCACAAGCACAGGAGCTGATCCAACCCAACTTGGTGCACTTCTGGCCCACTTAAATGCCTTCTTGCAGCAATCCAACACCCCAAGCAAAGGTAATACATCAGGTATAAATTCCGTCTCCGACTCTTACAGAGCATATTTAGTAAATAATTCTCATAACTCTAGTTGGATTATAGATTCCGGTGCAACTGATCACATGACAGGAGATTCCTCCATGATAAATAACATAAAAACAAGTTTAAATTTTCTAAATAAATTTGTCACAGTCGCTAATGGAAACAAAGCACAAATTAAGGGTACAGGAGAAATGCAATTTTTTAATAATCAAATACCTGAAAATGTCTTATATGTACCTAATTTTGATTCTAATCTTTTGTCGGTTGCAAGGCTTACAAAAAATTTAAATTGCAATATTATATTCACTCCTTTTGATGTAATATTTCAGGATCGTATCACAGGGAAGACGATTGGTAGAGGAAAACTCGCCAAAGGACTTTATGTGCTCGAAAATCAAATAAAAGGAATGCTAGTTAATGTTCCTAATCACGATACCTAGCACCAAAGAATGGGGCACCCGTCTCACATGGTTTTACAAAAGCTATTTCCGTCTCTAAAAAATGAATTGTCTTGTGATGTGTGTCATTTATCAAAACAAACCAGACTCCCTTTTTATGCTTCTGAAAATAAAACAGGTCGCGTTCTCGAATTGATTCACTCAGACATTTGGGGACCCGCCCCTTTGGAATCCTATAATGGGTTCAATTATTTTATTTCTTTTATTGATGATTTTTCTCGTACAACTTGGTTATATTTATTGAAAGCTAAGTCCGATGCTTTTTTGGTCTTTTGTGAATTCGTTGCCTTTGTTGAAAATTTGCTTGGTTCTAAAATTAGAATACTTAGATCCGATAATGGATCCGAGTATACTAGCAACAATTTTCAAAAAATTTTGAAACAAAAAGGGATTTTTCACCAAACCACATGCATAAACACTCCTGCACAAAATGGTGTTTCCGAACGAAAAAATCGTCATCTGTTAAATGTTACACGATCCTTACTTTTTCAAAATAACATTCCAAAATATTTTTGGTCTGATGCTATTTTAACTGCCACTTACCTTATAAATCGCTTACCTAGCCCAACAATTCAAAACAAGCAACCCTTGGAGATTTTACATGGAAAAAAAATGAGCCTTGACCACCTTCGGATATTTGGTTGTACTTGTTTTGTTCACAGGAAGCGCATGGACAAGCTTGATCACAATTCAGTCAAATGTATTTTTTTAGGATATTCTGTTAGAAAAAAAAGGTACAAATGTTATGACCCCATTAGTTGTAAACTCTATATTTCTCGTGATGTGTCCTTTTTTGAAAATGTTCCATACTTCAAAAATCATCAAGACTCTTCCGCTGCATCTGAAGCTCCTCTACCGGTTGCGGATATCTTCGACGTTACCTCTTCACCGGATACTATCATCGAGACTCCTCCGCATGAAGCAAATACACCTCCACTGGACGACCAAGGGGGAGCTGAGCATCTTCCTCAGAGAAGAACCACCCGTCCTACTCGTCCACCTCCTCGGCTTCAAGACTATGTGGTATCTCATGTTACATACCCTATCGAGGACTACTTGTCCTACTCTCAAATCAAACCCACCTACCATGCCTTCTTAAGCCAAATAGATAAAATTCAGGAACCCACCAACTATCATGAAGCAATTAAAGACCCTAACTGGGCTAAAGCTATGGATGATGAACTAAAAGCTCTAGAAACTAACCAAACTTGGAGTCTTGTGACCCCTCCACAAGGCACAAAACCAGTAGGTTGCAAATGGGTTTACAAGATCAAATATAGTAGCAACGGAACCATAGAAAGATTTAATGCCCGATTAGTCGCAAAAGGATATACTCAGACTTATGGGATAGATTATCAAGAAACCTTTGCTCTAGTTGCAAAGATGAACACTGTTCGTGTTCTCCTCTCTGTAGCTATTAACTCAGGATGGAATCTCTTCCAAATGGATGTTAGGAACGCTTTTTTGCAGGGCAACCTAGAGGAAGAAGTCTATATAACTCCTCCCCCAGGCTACAAAACAAATCCAAACAAGGTATGCAGACTTCACAAGTCCATATATGGGCTCAAACAATCTCCTCGGGCATGGTATGCAAAACTCAGTCACTCCCTTCTTCTTTATGGGTTTTCTAAAAGTTCAGCTGATGCTTCCATGTTCACTAAACACTCTCATGGAATCACTATAATTGTTTTAGTATATGTGGATGACATTATAATAACCGGAAACAATGATAAAGAAATATCCTTAGTCAAACATTATCTTAAAACCAAATTTGATATTAAAGATCTAGGCATCATGAAATATTTTCTTGGAATTGAAATTGCTCACTCCAAAAAAAGGATTATTTCTATCCCAAAGGAAATACGTTCTAGATCTCTTACATGAAACTGGAAAGATAGGGTCTAAACCGGTCAACACCCCAATCGAGACAAACAGGAAAGTTAGTCTTATTGATGGTGAACCGGTTCAAGACATAGGACAATTTCAAAGATTAGTTGGTAAATTTATCTACCTCACTGTCACTAGACCCGACATTACATATGTTGTTAGCGTAGTAAGTCAATTTATGCATGCACCCCACAAAGGACATCTAGAGATTGTGGACCGGATCCTGCACTATCTTAAAAAAAACCTCGGGCCAAGGTCTCTGGATGAAGAAAAACAACTCTAATACAATTGTTTGTTACTCTGATGCAGATTGGGCATGTAGCCACGATCGAAAATCCACTACTGGCTTTTGTACTTTCGTTGGTGGAAACCTAGTCACTTGGAGAAGCAAAAAATAGAACGTGGTGGCTAGATCAAGCGCTGAAGCAGAATATCGTGCAATGGCCTCCACAACAAGTGAGCTAATTTGGCTCAAACAACTTCTCAAAGACATGAATATAGACAATCAAAATCCAATACAAATGTTCTGTGACAATAACGCCGCAAGACATATCGCCTCCAATCCCGTCTTTCACGAACGAACCAAACACATTGAAGTGGATTGTCATTTCATTCGTGAGAAGATACAAAATAAAGAAATCGAAGTCCCCTATGTTCAGAGTAATGATCAACTAGCAGACATCTTCACCAAAGCACTGGATCAGAAACACTTCCAACACATTCTTCACAAGTTAGGTTCCTTCAACATCTTCCGGAGTCAACTTGAGGGGGAATGTTGAAATATGGAAAGAAAGATACGTTGGAGAAAACATACCAGAAACGACGATTCTCCCAAATCTCCCAAATCTCGCAATCCAAATCAAGGAAATCATGGAAACAATGTATTTGGAAAGAACAACGGTATTCTTAGTATTCCTTTGTATAAATACAACATCAAAACCCTAAATGAAATTAATCTTTTACTGTTCAAATTCAACAGCCACTCAGCACTCAAACAGTTGGCACAAACAAATTGGAGATTTCTGAAAACTTATTGGAAGATAGTTTTGCTGCAAATATTTAGGGAATTGTTGATCGTCGTCCGGGTTTTACTTAAATCGTCCGTTCTAATTACCATTTTGCTCTCACAATCCATTTAATACTCATTATGTCCCGTAAAAAAAAAATCAAGGCGTCTGGCTAGGACGCCTTTTTTTTTAAATCTTGAATTTATACGGTGTGTTATTTCAAATTGTTTCAGGTTTCGTTGCAAGATCGGTGGTGATGGGGTGGAAAAAACACAAATTTAAATAAACGAGTAGATGGATCAATATCTAGAGTACAATAATAAGGTATCGAAACAAAAAAAATGCACGAGTGAGTGCTTCGGCGGCACGCCTACACTCATTGCGCAGGAGTGGCGCTTGTTGGGGCTCTCTCAAACCCGGATCCGAGGTCAACACGCAGAAGGCTGAGTAAGTCTCCGAATTGGAGATAGCGGGTGACATGCTGATCAGCGATTACTAGCGATTCCAGGACTGTACGTCAGACCTCAGCTTCATACGGACGTTCTTCAGGTCGAAACAAGTATCGTGATCCCATCCCTGACCTTGTCTGCTCCCACCCCTCTCCTGCCCTCTAGGCCTTCCGGACAAAAAACAACGTCGATGGAGACGTATAGGTGCATTGTTACGTGGTGAAGATTGCAAAAAAGTCCACCGTAGAAGTTGTCGCCCCCTGTCACTCCCGCATTATTACTCTGATTTTATTTTTCATGGTTATTTTTTGTTGTAGTATGAAAAGAAGAGAGTCTATTAGGAGCAGAAATAAGTAAAAAAGATAAAATGAGAAAACGATAATTGAGACAGGCGGTTTAAGTAATTTACGAACGTTTAACGGTCTAGAATATCGAAGACCAATTGATACTTATAATTCCACTCATATTGTTATTTCACACTTTTAGGTAAGGTTGTCAGTTTTCCCACTTGTTGGTCGATTTTGAACTTTTATACGTAAACTACCCTTATTGTTTTATTTTTTTGACTTTCGAGGGTAAGGATAGTTTGGGTATAAACGGACAAGGTGGCCTAAAAGTGTTAAAGTACAACATGACTGGAATTAAAATGTTAATTAGCCAATATTTAATCATTTATACATGTTTTCTTTGCTGATGTATGTAAGGGCTAATTGATGTATATTAATTTCCTACAATGATTATAATTTGTAGCGTATCCTTAATTCTGGAATAACTAAAATTATGGATTAAATCCAACATTAACATGCATGATAGGTTAACTTTATTATAATTATAACTAGACTAAAATTCGTGTGATGCATGGTGTGGTTTTTATCATATATGATTCTTTATCCTTGAATGTTTTCAAACAAAGATAATAAAATTAGTACATCTCACACAACTATTCAATAAATGTTCAATGGAGACATAAAGTAATCTTACTTAAAATATTGAAATAGAAATAAAATAAATTATAAGGGGTCATAATAATGTGTACAATTCGTTTAATAGTATAATGTGTACATAATGGAAAGAGAGAATTACTTGTATAACTTTGTTACAATTCGTTTAATAGTAATCTTTTAATAGTTTCTAGTAACTTCAATCTTATAACTTGTACAAGAGAGAGAATTAGAGTGTTTTATAAAAGGGTAATCTTAGATTGGGTCCAATCAGTTCACACTTCTAAGGTCCAATGCCTGTCTGATCAAACTCAAAATGATACCTGGCCCAGTCCAGGTTAGCCTTGGTTACAATTCGGTCATAATTATTGGTGTTGAATATGGCTTGAAAAAGAATAGAGGTTTTTACTTGGATTTATATTGGGAAGTCCACCCGAAAACTTGGTGATCAGTCCTATTATAAATTTATGTTCTACACTTTCCGGATTAAGAGTTTAGGACAACCAAATTAGAAGATAAGCACTTGTGTTTAAATTGGGATTTTAAAAAGCTCGAAGATTTTCTTGTTTTTGGAGGTGTTACCCATCCATTTCCTAAGTTCTTATTCGGGTTATAAGTTCTTGCTCTGGTGATCATCCATGTACTTGTAAACCTTCGTTTTACGGTGAATTTTTTTCTCTGATATCAACAAGGATTTCCACGTAAATCTTTGTATGTCGTGGTTTTTTATGTTTGATATCTTCTGGGGTGGATTTTGGTTTCGAGTTGCTCAACCTCAACTGTTACTTCTTTGTTACTGTTGTCTAGTCGGGTCATGGGTTGAGTTTTAATATAGCCTAACAGGTTGGTTTTTTCCTCTCCAAATCAGTTCTTTTTTATATAAAAAAAATTGCTACTTAGGCATGTAACCCAACCCAAGCCAACATAGCTTGCTTTGTTGTGATCGTCCTCAAGTTGGAAATAGTGAAATTTAGAGGATTTTCCCAAGACTTTTCCATGCCAATTCTTTTCCTTTCCTACGTTTAAATTTTTGGAACTCGTTTTTCACAAAAATAGTACCACTACTACTAACAATACCAACATTTCACTTGCACACAGGGGCGGACCCAATACGATATTGAGAGGTGGGCACTAGGGCTGTCAATTTTACACGAAACACAATTATACGACACGAAAACGACGCAAACTTAGCATATATGGATTGAGAATTTGAACACGATTAATAAATGAGTTGGATATGACAACGCGATTATTAAATGAGTTGGATATGAATTTCTGCTGCAAAAACGATTAACATGGTTATGACACGATAAAATACGATAAGTAATCAAGTAATTAGGTACACGATTACGAATACTACACGACTAATACCGACAAGTTTACAAGTAATAAATAAGTTATAAATTATAATGAACGGGTGGTGTGAAATCATGCAATCCGGTATTCGTGTAATAAACAGAACTTATTGTGTATAGATTATTGTTTAATGGTGTAAACGGTAGTCGTGTTAAACGTGTACACGAAGTAACCAGTTTAATAATCGTGTATAAACGGGTTGGATATGACAACACAATTATAAACGGGTTGGATATTGCAAAAGTCTACCAACACGAATATTAAATGGGTCGGATACGACACAACACCTAGAGCTTATATATACGACCTGACATGACACGATTAGCACACGACACGATTGACAGCCCTAGTGGGCACCCTTTAAAAATATATCAACCCAAAATTAATACAATAATTTAAAAAGTTTATTTTAATAACTTCAAGCATGTTTGTTGCATGTAATCCTACGAAGTTTCATGTTTTGAAATTTTTTCATTATAACTTCATCACTAACGTATCGAAAATCTCTCGTTCGATGTATGTAACGAGAGCATCAATGACCCATTCGTCTCTCATCCGATTCCGCAATCTGTTTTTCACGACATTCATGGCCGAAAACACTCTCTCAATTGTTGTAGTTACAACTGGAAAAACCAATGCAAGGTAATCAACAAGAAAACAAACAGAAAAGCTAAAATTTTCTTCTTTTGAACCATCTTCTCTGTGAGTTCTGTTAAATTTTTCAAATCCCCAAATTCTAGATTGGATCTGACATCACAAACATAAGTCTCCAATTGACTCTCAACAACAATGAGATCAAAATCAAAAAATTCTTTAAGATAAAATTTGGTCATTTGAAGCAATCTTGTCTTGTCAAACTGAGAGAGTATTTTTTAGAACTTAAACATGATACGCACATCAGTAACTCTGTGCTCCCCTCTGTGAAACGGTTGTTCAACTCCCGAAGTTGCATATCAATTACTATGTAGAATATTTCAACACGATAATGATGCACATTAGAAAATTTATCTACTCTTCGACGAGAATGCCCTCGAGGCCGATACAATTCAGACATTATAGGAACCATAATATCATGTTTCGTGCAGAACTGAGTAGTTTGCTCTAATATAGAATCACATCATTCTTCTCTCATTTCTTGTAGACTTTGTTATGCCACTGCCACTAAATCCAATGCATTAATAATGTCTTGGTCTTTTCTTTGTAATGCCACTAAAAGATCATTAGTCAATCCTAAGATATTTCTCATCAAATGTAAACAAAAGACAAATTCAAAGTCTTGCAAGTTGTGAAGTAGAATGATGGCTTCTCCTTTTTTCCCAGAATTTGAAGTTTCTTCAATAATCTCAAGTACATCAACAATAGAACCAAACATGAGACTCAAATTTATCAAAGCACCGTAATGAGAACCCCAATGCGTATCACCTGGCCTTTTGAGTGTAGTCTCTTGATGCAATATCCTCTCCCACTTTCAATGTCTCTCATTTCAAGTGCTTCTGCAATTTTTTTGGATTGTCTTTCACGAAGTATATCAAGTCTTTTGCATGAAACTTCAATAACATTTGACAAACTTGAAACCACATGAAAAAAACAAGTCTACTTGGCCATGATTTTGAGCAACAGGTACCAAGGCCAACTGTAATTGATGTGCAAAGCAATGGATGTAATATGATATTTCATTGTCTTTAAGGAGTAAGGTCTTCAGTCCATTGAACTCTCCCCTCGTGTTACTTTCTCAGTCATATCCCTGACCTCGTAATTTTGCAATACTCAAGCCATGCTTAGAAAGTGTTCTCTCGATTTCTTCCTTTAGAGATTTAGCATTAGTCGCACGGACATGAACAATAGAAAGGAAACGTTCAACAAGTCTGCCATTTTTATCCACAAACCGTAGTACTATAGCCATTTGCTCCTTTATCGGTGAATCTAGTGATTCATCAATTAAAATAGAAAAGAAAGAACTGCCCAATTCAGCAATTATTGCACTAGTTGTGTCACTTCCCGCAACACTAACGATGTCCTTCTGAATTTTAGGTGAGACCAATTTAGCATATTCTGAAGCATTTTTCATAACATTTTTTATGTCTTCACTGATATCATTTAATGTCTAACAACTCCAGACAGTTTGCATTATTTCATGAGTCTTCGGTTTCGTCATGACCACAAAAGGCCAATTTCTGCCTCAGAAGATAACGAACGGCTGTCACAGTGGAATTAAGATGAACTCTATAGCTTTTGCGTGTTTGATCTGTCTGCTTATCTAACATTGGTCGGATGTGTCTCTTTTCGTTAGTCAAGCTTTTACACTTGATTCTAGCATGATTGTGAGCACTATCGGGCCCTCCAACATGGGAATTTAGACGTTTCTTATCTTTCCAATTTCTAAATCTTATCGAAACAAATGCTTTCTCCGTCCCAAAAGAGCTGAACAAATAACAATAAAGACAGAAAGCAACATCTTTTGTGACACTATATTCCAACCAATCATTGAATCCGTTGAACCATTCGGTGTTGAACCGTCGCATTTTGGCACCAGTCTTGGTTTGTGGGAACTCGTACTTAGGATCAGAAGGGCGGTAAGGTCCTCTTAAGTAATATTCTCTACGAATATCATTATGCAGAGTAGGATGAAATTCAGAAAATTGCTTTCTTTCTCCTGGATCTTATACTAATTTCAACTAAATTTATTTCAACTCGACTACGCTTTGGGGTTATTTTATCAAAAACTTATCCATTCCCGAGAATGAAAAATAAAAATTGAATGGAGTTGTGATCAAACTCCATACTCTAAAACAACACAATGATCAAATTTTTCAAAGGCAAACACTAAATCAAAGGAGCTATTTTATTCTTCAATCAAAATTCGTAATCAAACACTAAATCAAGCAAAAGATGCAATTCAAGAAAAAAGATAGATCTTACACATTCATAGGAACCCCTAAGGATCAAAGGTGAACTAGACAGTAATCTCTCGGCGTCCCACACACCGTCAATCTCTGCTGGCAAGACGAGTATCATCCCACACACCAGTAGAAGGGACCACGAAAGATTATTAATTCAAAATAAATACATCCAAACATATTCATCACGAAAACATACCCATATTCAAAATAAATACATCCAAACATATTCTTAGAACCCCAAAAGACTTGCAAAGGTGCGACTTTTACTAGTTTTCTACAATCCCAAAGAGGATTTGGGTTTTGGGTATTCGTTTTTTCCAGAATAAAACTTCGATCTTTACTGGTTTGTTAAACTAAAGTGATAAGAAAAACAAAATAAACTAAAGTATCTAACCTTCAGGCGGGTCCGCTAGTGGATTGAGGTTGGTGAAGCCGTCAAGGCGTGTCGCGTGCGCGTGGCTCGTCGAGGTGGAGAAGTGATGAGAATTAAATTTATACCGCAAGTGCACGGCGTCTATGAAGACGTGGCAAGTACGGGTCGAACACAAGGAGGGAGAGATTTGTTATTATTGTGATTTCGATTGGGGGAAAGAATGAGAGAAGAAATAATTGGGTTTTGAGATTTTTGGATTTTAATTATCTAAAGCAAGAAACAAGAACAATTAAAACTAAAACAAGAACAAAGATGTGAATTCCGTCGGGTGGAGGTTTAGATTTAAGGTTTAGATTAGAGAATTCAGAAACTTATAATAAATCATATTAGTTATGAAGCATTACATGATAAATGATTTAACATAAACTCAAGTAATCAAAATAGACTAATACGAACTTAAAATAATAACATTTACTCGTCTTCTCTTCACCCTAAATCCGTCACCTCCACCCTTTGGAAGGAGTTAGAAACTCATAGAGGGAGGAAGAAGGGGTCCTTGAGACATTACAAAAGAAAACTAAAAGTAAGAAATAAAAGACAGAATTTTATTAATGAAAAGAAGAATACAAAACTAAGATTAAGAATAAAAACTAACACCAAAGACTAAGGACCCTTCTAACATCGTTCTCGGGTCTATTTATAGTTGCTACAAGGGATCTAGGTATAATATTGGAAAGTACACGTGTCCAGACACGACTGGACGAAATTGGAGCACACGGATCGACTAGGGGCGGCGGAATCGCCGCATGGTGTGTGTGATCTGCGGCGGAATCGCCGCACATCATGCTCTGATTTGGTCCAGATTTTGGTTGGATGTTTATGGTATGATTTGATTCTCCTTTACGCGTCTGGATTGATTCTTTCTATTCTTTTGAGCTCCGGATTAATTCCTTCACATATTTGGAGATATACATTGATTTTTCTATATATTTTCTCCAAGAAAATAAAAGCTACTCGTGATTTGCAATTAGGTCCTTGACTTTTTGCAGTTAAGTCCCCGACTACTTTTGTGCTTAAGCCCTTGTTCTTTTTGCAATTAGGACTTGAATGCTTTTATGCTTGGGATGCATTTCCATTCGTAACCCGATAATCTTGAACTTGGTCTTTATGATAGTAATGAGTCTTTTGCATGCGTTTATGCTCGAGATGTGGGTAAATTGCATTCAGGTCCCTGTAATCTGTAAATAAGACTAAACACATACCTTAGTAGCATTTATTGATGTAAAAGTAATCTAAATGAAAGACATATGATACAATGTATGCAATGCATCAAGAAGCGCTGCGGAGGTGGAGCAGGGGAGGGCGGGTGGACTGGAGCCGAGAGTTGGAGAGGTGGGTGGAGTCGTCAGGTCAGTCGTCGAGCCGTGGAGTTGGAGAGGTGGAGGCAGTGAATGGGGCATGAGGGGAAGCGAGGAGGTGGCCAGGTGGAGACGTGGAGTCGTGGTCTGTGGAGAAATGCAGAGGGAGGGGTGGAGGTGGAGGTGGAGGCGTGGAGTGGAGCAGGGAATCAGGGATTTTGGGTGGAGGTGGATTTTGGGTGAAAAAATTGAGTTTTTAAGGAATAAGGAGATGATGTAATTATGTAATGTAATGTATGGTTTTTGATTTTGTATAACACATTTCTGAATGGAAAATGATTTTTGGCCGCTCTCCGGACTACTCTCGCAGACGCTGCTGACTTGGACAATTCCAGCTCTGCAAAATACGAAACATTTTTTGGTTTGTGGTTTTTGTTAGCTTTCCAACGGGGACACGTGCATTTAATATTTCTCAGTAAAATCTTCTCAAATCAGACCTTTCGCCCCTTTTGGTGCTCCATCCTGCGGACGTTCCATCTTCTTGTAGTCATCTTTCCTACGAAGACGCACAGAATGTTAATCTTTCATCTTCCTTTCTATTTCATCCCTTTCTTTTTTCGTTTGGAGGTTATTTTTCACTCAAATGGAGATTGTAAACATGGCTATCCAAGAAGTCTTCCTGTTAAACATTCACGAGGAGAAGATGTATTTTCGTTCTTTCGAAGAAGCAATAACCTTTTACAACGACTATGCCAATGCTTGTGGTTTTGGTGTTAAGCTAAGACATACTCATTACGAATGTAGTGTTGTTATTTGGACTACGCTTACTTGTTCCAAGGAGGGCAAGGCACCAATAGGCCTAGGACAAAGAATATTGAAGCCACGTTTATCCAGTAGAGTCGAGTGCACGGCTCGCATCAGGGTTTTTGGAAACCCAACAATGGATTACCAGATTAACTTTGTTGAACTCAAGCATAACCATGAAATGATTCACGAGGACCAGATGTGTTTTCTAAGACAGAAACAATTTGTATTTGAGGCCGCAATTGCACGAATAGTGTGCAATGATGCTTCTGGGATCTTGACTGCTAAGACCATGCAATCGTTTGTTGTCGAGGCTGGGGGGCATGACAAACTAACTTTCAACGATAAGGACTTAAGGTTTGTGTTTTTTTGACGTTATTGTGTTTCAAGACATTTCCGTCCTTAATATATTTATCTTGTGCAGGAATGTTATTGCTGAGGTCAGGAATTTGAAAATGAGACCTGGCGATGCACAAGCTCTTCAGAAATATTTCATTAAGATGCAGAAGATTGATTCAATATTTTTCTATGTCATGGACATGGTTGACAAAGGAGGACTGAGGAACCTCTTCTGGGCCGAATGCCATTCTAGAGCTGTCTATTCATACTTCAGGGATGTTATATGTTTCGATACTACATACCTTACCAACAAATATGACATGTCGTTTGCATAATTTGTAGGAGTTAATCACCATTTCGAGTCTGTGTTGCTCGGTTGTGCTTTGTTGTCGTGTGAGACCATTGATAATTACATATGGTTTTTCCAGACGTGGCTTTCGTGTATGGGCGGTACGTTTGAGGGATAGTCGTCTTTTTTTAGGAATAGTCGTCATTTTTATCTTATGATTTGTTCCTTTTAATATATGAGGTTATCCTTTTTATTTATCCGTATTCGGGACAAGTACTTATTTGGTCAAATTTCATTAGCTTGTACTTTTTCAGTAGTGACTTTTCCTTTTTAAAACTAATTTGCCCTTTATATTATCGATTATGTCCTTTATATTCATGTTCAGTTTAATGTGAAGTCGTTGGGTTGTCTATTTTACGTTTTTTCTGTGTCCTTTTTGAGAATGATGTTGTCCTTTTAAAGAATTAGTTTGTCATTTGTATGAATAAGTTCGTCTTTACGTTATCATGTGCCCCTATTAGAATGTCTATGTCTTTTTTAAGAATGAGTTTGTCCTTTATAAGAATATGTTTGTCCTTTTTAACGTTGAGTTTGTCCATTTTAAGCATGATTTTGTCCTTCTTCAGAATGAGTTGGCTTTTTTTAGTAATAAGTCTTCCATATTTGACTTGTTTCTTTTTCTTTAAATGTCCGTATTTTTGCAGATATCCCTCTACCAGCTATCATAACTGACCAATGTGCCGCCATTACTGCTGCGGTGAGGATTGTCTTCCCAAACGTCAGGCACAGATTTTGCATATGGCACATAATGAACAAAGCTCTCGTCAAGTTGTCGTCTCAGTATCACAAGCACATGTTATTTGATCTGAAATTGATTGTGTATGACTCCAAAAACTAGCCAAATTCAAACGAAACTAACACGGTTTCTTGGCTGATTTTGAGCTTCAAAACCATAGTTGGCTCCAAACCAAATTTACAGTATCCGTGAGGCTTGGGTTCCTGCTTTCTTGGGTGATTGCTTTTTCGCAGGAATGACTTCTACCCAAAGAAGCAAAAGTATGAACGCATTCTTCAACAAGTAGGTAACTTCAAAGACCACCCTTAAGCATTTCGTTTAATAATACAAACTTGCTCTTCGTCACAAGTACGAGAAGGAAGCTCAATCAGATTTTGATTGCCTTCATAAGAACCCCCCCAATTGGTCTCAATATATCCCTTTGAGAGGCAAATAAGCAAGTTGTATACCGTAGGGGTTTTCAAGAAAGTCCAGTTAGAAATTGGGAAGATGAACTGCGACCTAACCGAGGAGGTCCAATTGAACGACGCCTTACTTTACAAGGTCACTGAACGTGTATGGACTGGTGAGCAAGTATTATCGAAACGTTCCCTTGTACAAAAGACAAGTATGAACTTTACTTGTGATTGCAGAAATTTCAGCGTGTTGGTCTTCTTTGTTGCCACTTGTTGGTTGAATTTGCACGCGTAGATCCTAATACATTACTCCCACTATCTTACCTCATTAATCGATGGTGGAAGGATATTCTTCGTATCTATGAAGACAATATGTACGAAGACGATGGCGTAATGGAGAAGGATGTGTTGCGTCGTCGCGTCGATATAATGGGTCGTGCTCTTTGGATCGCACATGAAGCTTTCATTTCTCATGAAATGTATCTTAAGGTCGTGAAGGGTATGTAGTGGCTGAGGTCAGGTATGAATATTACCCAGTGCCTTACCTTAGCTGATGAAGTTGTGGCCGCAGGTACCTCTTTGCGCAATCCAGATAAAGTCACCCGTCCAGGCAGACCGCCTACTAGACGTCGGGTTTATTTAGCCCAGACGATCATTAAAAGAAGCCATAAGAAGCACCTCACCAAAGAGAATATCACGTATCTAAGGAAGGGCAAATCTCTCCTGCATCAGATAGTCCCTAGACCAAGGGATCCAGATTTTCACGATTGGGACATGAAGTTGTATTACGAGCAACATGCTCCTTAACTTTGTAATATGTACACTGTTATAATATTCAAGAATTGTCCTTTTAAGTCTGAATTTGTCCTTTTTAAGTGGGCGTATGTTCTTTCTAAGGAAGAGTTTGTATTTTTTTGGTATAGGGTTGTCCTTTTTAAGGGCGATATTTGTCCTGGTGATGGTTCAGTCTTATCGGAGGTAAGACATGGGCATGTCCTTTTTATGCAGTCATTTGTTCTATTTAAGGAAAAGTTTGTACTTTTTAAGTAGAGGGTTGTACTTTTTAAGAGAGTTTGTACGTTTTAAGTAGAGGGTTGTCGTTTTTAAGGGCGGTATTTGTCCTGGTGATGGTTCAAGCTTATCGGAGGTAAGACATGGGTTTGTCCTTTTCGTAGGATTTCATGCCCTATGTATGTGTATATTTTAAAATTTTAATGCATGCATACATGATCGATTTCCATATTTTCAACAATTTCATGTACATCAATTTATATTTATTCTAATATCATATAATCAATATATGTTAAAACAAATATAAGATGATCATACCCAAAGGTTCTCTAAAACCTTTATGAAGATCCGGAGTTGCGCCGCTCGTCGAATCGCCCGCCGATTTGCCTCCAAGTGTTCACCAAACTCTAAACAAGATTAGAGAGAAAGGAACTGGTCAATTCAATCTCTAAATCAATGTTAGAATCTAGCTAATAACCCTCTTATGCTCCCGGAGAATTTAATCTCCGAAAGCTTGAAATAATTAAGGAATTTTCGGATGGATTAATATAGTGGTTAGGGAGAGAGAAATTTTTGCATTAATTAAAACAATGAGGGAGATAAGACATATTTATATGGTCTCCCAACCCCACATCATGGGATAATCACTAACTGATGATCTCTTGTTTTTCTCTCCCTAAAATCAATCACAATTTGACACATAATCATCATCATCATCCACATTTAACCATAATTGGAATAATTCCAATACATTATTAATATTAATTCGGGCAAAACCTTATTAACGATTTTTTTGGACTTTTGCCAAATTTTGGATTTCTATCCAACAAAATTTGATCTTTGGGGTTTTTAGAAAATTCATATATCATGTAATATATTATCATATGTAATGTCAACCATTACACCACATAATACATACATCTCATATAAACTTCTAAATAATTCTAACTGTCATTTTTTATGACACATTGATTTTATCGATTCACCACATATATATTATTTCACATGAAATTCGATACATCATATGAATATAAAATCAAATTTCTTGTTTCCTAGTTTTTTGGTGTGACCTATAGGAGGATCTAAGTCAATTGGCAATGATATTAAACACTTAATATCATAAACTATAAGCGGTATCTAGCTACACATTATAGTTACCTAATTAACATAGATGTCTTTGTTCCACTAGAACTAAACATAATCATTTTAGTGATGTAAGTGCACCACTTGTGTCTCTCCATTGTCTCATGATATTAAGAATATATACAAATTAGAAATGTGTCACCTTTGTATTATATTCATTTCTTTATCTCTTTAAGCTAATTATAATTACGTAACTTAACTCAAGTTACATTGTGCACATTATAATTTTGTTTTAGGGGCCCACTAATATCATCACTCATTTAAGAGGGGCAATGATAATATTTTGACTAGTTATCTTTTCCAGTACAAGTCATGTTCAACCAACTATTGTCTTATCACTATATTCATTGATAGTTTTTGACAATAACCAAATTAAACATTCCTTATATGAAAAGATATAAGTCTCATATCTTAGGATCCAAGACACAGTAAAACATTAATGACACATAACACAATTCCATAATATTTTACTTGCCAAATCTATTCAATATATAAAAGTAATCATTTTCCTCTTTTACATACTTGTGTCGTCAAATATTTGTAGAGCTACAATAATCGATGACCAACATGACAATTTTATCTCGGTGATTAATGTTCCATGTTGATTACCATGATTGTAAATAACTTTTGATTTATGTAGACCATTACCTTTTAGAGCTCTACGGTTAAGGATCAAACGTCTTTTCCTTAACACTTTCAAAAGACGAATACATTAATCAAGAAACAAAATGTCTGCACATCCAATTCATAATAATTGACATTAAAAAGTAAACTTTTAGAACACATTCATTTCACTTTTTATACACGTGCTTGTTCTATTTAAGGAAAAGGTTGTACTTTTTAAGTAGAGGATTTTACTTTTTACGTTGGCGTTTGTCTTTTTTTAGTACTTGGTTGTTCTTTTTAGGAAAGGGTTTGTCTTTTTAAGTACTCAGTTGTCCTTTTTAAAAAAGAGTTTATCCTTATAAAGTACTCGGTTGTCCTTTTTAAGGGCGGTATCTTACTTCGGAGCATGAAAACTACAAAATGTAATTACTACTCTAAAAAGTATTTGTTAATTTACAAACCACTACTTTAAGTACACACAGGTGCGGGAGTCCCTCAATAAATTCATAGTCAATTCCCCTCTGACCGAGTGAAGTGTTTTGGGATCCCTCGCTTCCGTTGGGGTGACATTTTGCGTGAGACACTTTATCCAGTACAAAACAAAAACACCGCAGTCGTTGTTCCCCAACATTTGTCTTTGGCACGTGTCCCTAAGGTATCTCAATGGTCAGTCCATCTTTAGACGGCTTCTCCAGTATTCACCACGTCTTTGGCCGAACATTCATGTATGCCTACCGCATTGTCGGGATTCTCATATGGAACTAGCTCCCTTGAGCAACTATTGTAATGCAGGATCTCCTCGTCCAAGCCATTAACAACCAACAAAGTCCAGTGTGCTGCCAGCAGCATTGGTTGTGCGATGATGACCCTTCCAGGTTCCATGCCTTTTAGTATTGGGGCGAGCCAAGCTTCAATGCTCTGTCCCTGGCCATTCATAATTTGATTCCGAATAGAAGCTTGGAATACAAATTACCTCTTGGGGGTACTTTTCTATTTTTTGGCGCTCTTCCACTACACAAAGCATACAATCGATCACCTCGTTTGTGAAATCCAACCCTTTCGTAATGAGCTCCCTCAGGTCGGAACGTTTGAAGAAACATGAATCACTTCTCCAGATCATATCCCTTGTATTTTGTGTGGGTACGGTCAAATTCAGTAGAATGTTCAGCTCATCGAGGCTCAACATGGCCAATGCATCCATGTCAATGTCTGGCCTTGTCTCTTACGAGCGATGAGCCAACCTGAATTCATCATCTGACCTCTTTCTTTTTTTTGTTTAGGCTCTCTAGATCCTTCTTTCTTCCCTTTTCCGATCCTCTTCCTTCTTCTTCTTCTTCTCCTTCAATTCATCTTCTTTCCTTGCGGCCATTGAGCGATGTCCTTTGGCCCCCACCTCCCCCTCCTGGCCTTCCTCCCTGCTCTACTTTTCTCTCATCTTCTCTTCTTTCTCCCTCTCCTTTTCATTCTCCTCCTCCTTCCTCCTTCTCTATTCTTTCTCCCTCTCTTTCTCATTCTTCTCATCTACCCTCTTTCTTTCCTTATCCTCTGTTCTCCTCTTCTCCTCCCCTCTTTCCTTCTCTTCTCTCACCATCTCTCTTTCTTTCTCGGCCTCCCTCCTCTTATCCTCTTCTCTCATTTTCTCTCTTCTGTCCCTTTCTCTTTCCTTCTCTACCTCCCTCCTCCTCTTCTCGTCTTGTTTTCTCTTCTCTCCTCTTTCCCTCTCTCTTTCATTATCTTTTTCCCTCCTTATCTTCTCCTCCTCTCTCCTAGCCTATTCTCTCTCACTCTCTTTCTCCTTTTCCTCTTATTTCCTCCTCTCTTCTCTTTCCCTCTCTCCTTCCTCCTCTTCATCCCTTCTATTTTCCTCCTTTCTTTCCTTCTCTTCTTCACTTCCATATTCTCCTTTCTTCCCTCTTCTCCTTTATGTCCACCTTGTAGACCATATCCTCGAAGATATGCAATCTCTTCCTTCATGCTCTCATTCTCCTCTCGGTACTTCCTCAGCTCCCCCATCAAGCATCTTAACCTCATCAGTTGCCACTTTTAGGGCAACTTCAGCTTGAAGCAGTGGGTCCCTAGGGATGTTGCAGTCTCTCAATTGCACCCTTGGTTCAGTGTTTGTGGAAGGACCTTCAGTTTTCGTTCGTTTTGTTGGGTCAGATTTTTAGCCACACTGATTATTTCCTTCTCCTTCGGTGTAAGGCTGGGCAGCTGCGCCGGATTGAATTCGCCTTCGTAAATTTTGGACAGAGTGATGTCACGTTCCTCCCATCTCCTTAGAATGAGCCGTTTTCCAAACATTTTGGACCAACGGTTCCACCTTGGAGAGGCACCCATTTTTGGCTCCCCCAACATGAACTTCTTGTACAACCCCACCTACGAAGGACAAACCAAATGAAAATGGACAACTCTGAAAGGAACACACAAGTCTTAAATCAACAAGACGACATGTTAATAAAGGACGGGCAGAGAATGTATAAAGGAAAATGAATAACTTAAAAAAGACAACACCACACTTAAAAAGGACAGGCAGAGAATGTAAAAAGGACAACACAACTCTTAAAAAAGACAACACAACACTTAAAAAGGACATGCAGAGAAAGTATAAAGGAAAACGAATAACTTAAAAGGTACAATACAACACTTAAAAAGGACATGCAGAGAAAGTATAAAGGAAAACAAATAACTTAAAAATGACAACACAACACTTAAAAGGGACGAGCGAAGAGTTATAGAGAAGACAAAATGGAAGGAGGGTAACGCGGCTTACTTGCAGTAAAGCAACACAGTCGTTGACGTACCCCTTCTTCGTAGATGCGTCACCACTAGATGTCCTAGCCCGTAGATCCTGGTTGGCCTTCTCCAGTCTCATCACAAGTGCTTCGTGAACAGCCTCCGCCCAAGCGTACTTGTGTAGGCGTTTGAAGTCAACCAAGTTGTCGAGGAACCAAACTCTGGTTTGATGTGTGCCATCACAGAACAAAAAGTGGCTGAAGATGTAAAAAATGAGTAGATGGACGTACTCCTCCGCATCACCCACATAACTGGTAGTTATCATATGGGCAGAAAGTTGAGCGTTGTTTAGGTTCTCGCCCGTTCATGTAGCGATGTCGTTAGGCTGCATCCGCACGGCCTTTTCACGGAGTCTGAGCCCCAAAATTAGGGCAACATCTTCGGTTGTGAAGTGTACTACCCCAGTGCCTATCCTCAACCCCACCTCATCGGCGTCTTAGTGTTCCACGACCAGTCGACAATATCATTGTCAATCAGAATGTTGGAGAGATCGAGGAAGTGACCGAATGGGATAACCCGGAAGACATCTTTCTCTGCGTCCTTCAACTTCCCCAACACCTTCTCTATCGGGGTCCATGAACATTTTGAGGGCTGGAAGTAATTGGTGGACGTCTAAGAAGACACACAAAATATCAAAACCCTTGATTCACTACCGAATCCAGTGCATTCCAGTTAAGAAAACAAACCTGATGCACCACCACATTCGTAAGAGATGATTGACGGGGAGAGTCCATATCGTCGACGACCAAAAAGTAAAATGTGAGGGTTTAGGTTTGAGGAAGGGAAAGATAATGGGAGCCGATAAAGCATAAAAAGGTTCAGGAAGGGAAGGAGAAATGAGGAGGGGGTGTTTCCATTTTCTTTCCTTCTAGACGGGATGTGAACAGGCGCTTGTTCACATTTTCCATCGCTGCGTCAGAAGAAGAACCGTCGCACGCAAGACAAGCGCTTTTCGCAAAAACGCGCAATTTTTTTTGCGATGATTGGACGCTTACTGGATGCTAAATATACGCTGACTAGATGCCACGTCGATAGCGTCCAAGACGCCTGCGTCTGTCTATCATGACTCTTTCAGAATAATCACACATCAGAAATCACTAATGGTTTGATGGAGTTTATAACTTTTCACCTCTCTACTCTATTGTGAGTTGATCACACACTCATAAGTCATACTGGACTTGATTGGCAACGTGGGTACACATTGATTTTTCTTAATATCTTACATTAATTTCAAATTTCTGGCGTGGGAACTTGCCTATGTGTGCCCACGCCTAGGTCCATCCCTGCTTGCACACATGCATATACTTCCACAAATAATAAAAGTTCAAGAATGGAGTTGCAATACAATAAATCACTATTTCGAGTAAGATTAAGTCACCCATTAAACCTAATTAAACACTTCCATTCTTTAGCACTTGATCGTCATCATGTTGATGATCAAACTCATCCCTTACAAACCTCTTCCAATACCAATGCTCCCTCCAAAGCCTAGACATCTCCTCAATTGGTACTTGTTTCGTCTCCGGAAGAAGGAAAAAGATGAACAAAGACATAACCACGATGAGGGCCGCGAAAAGCACGAACACTCCCCACCTAAGGTGGCAAAGGGAAGCCAAGAAGCATTGTGCAATTGCGGCCGTGAAAAAGAGGTTCACGCATACAACCATGCTTTGCCCTGCCGATCGCGTCTCGAGGGGGAAAATCTCGCTTGGGACGAGCCATCCCAGAGGCCCCCAAGACCAACCGTAGGCTACCACAAACATGCAAATCGCGAGTACCAAAACGACGGCAAGGCCCTTGGAGAGGACCATTCCGTGACCGAATTTTAGGGCCAATGTGGTGGCGACGACGACCTGCGAAAAAGTAGTCGTTACAACCATGTTTTTGAATAACACATTTAGCAGGAAACCATGTTAATACATGAGACAGGTGTGAATTATCGTAGATAAATCCTTCGGGAGTCTGAGTTTGAAAATTGTCACCTTTAAAAACTTTTGATGCTAATATTTTTACAAAGTTTTATTCATTCCTCCAATGGGACGAGTATGTGTATGATCTTGATTACCTAAAATACGTTCATGTAATTCAAATAATTTATGACATTTTTGTTTTGGACATATATGTTTCAAGTTTATCATATTAAATTTATGGGACCTGAACCTGAAATTGCAAATCGGATGCACATTTCTTTATTCAAAATTCAACGTAAGAAATTTGTATTGGTATGTAACTAGCCTTATAAGTCAATGTAATATCTTAATCAGATGTCTCCGAATGGGCAACGTAATATCATTATAGTAATTATGAATATGTGAAATTGGTTAAAACCATAAACATCAACTATACCTTTTAATTCTTATCAATTTATGTAAATACAAATCCTAAATTCCATAGCTTACCAATCTAACCAAAAGAAATTAATTATAAATTCAAATCAAATAATGAATCTTAAAATGCTTACCATTGATAAGATCATCTGAACTCCAGCTTCCATAAACAAAAATCTCCTCCCTCTCCTATCAACCACATACATCGAAACCAATGCGCCCACCACAAGCATCGATCCCGTAATAATGGATGAATAAAGAGCCGCACCCGACCCAAACCCAAGGCTCTGGAATATAACCGGTGCGTAAAAAAGAATAGAATTCATCCCGGTAAGTTGTTGAAAGGCCGGAATTCCCAAGGCCCCAATAACCAATTGGGGCCTATTTTTTCTCTTTAACAAGTTCCTGAATGGGTCCTTGACAGCCCGGGCCGTCTCGCTGGCCTCCAATAAGTCTTGGAATTCAGCATCGACTTTGTGGGTCCCACGGACCTTTTCGAGGGTCGTCCGGGCCTCGTCGAGCTTGTTTTGCTCGACGAGGCTGTTGGGAGTTTCAGGTAGGAATATACCCCCGAGGAACATTAAGGTTGCGGGGACGGTAGCGAGGCCCAAAGAGAGCCGCCACCCCCACGGGTGGAGGCCCTCCGTAAAGTAGTTTATGACATCGGCGACGAGGATGCCAAGACAGGTTGTCAGTTGGAAGAGTTGGTTGACTGCGCCGCGAATTTTTGGAGGTGAAATTTCAGAAAGAAACAAAGGGACCGCCTGCAGGTAGATATAACAAAATTACGTCGTAAATCGAGAAAATTGTCTTTCAAATAAATAGATTATCAACCACCGCACATCAATCAAACTCTTACATGTAAGGTGATAATAATATTAACGATCAAGATAAATTGTAACAATAACATTAAATTGTACTTTTAAAATTTACAGAACTGGAGTAACTAAGAATTAACTTGTCATCTACCAAAACTGAAATTTGAAGTCATATTGTATTTAAACATCAGTAAGAACTTAAAGTGTAATTAATCATTAACAGTATAAACTACAAAAAACCAACCAACTACTGATATGGTCAACATTTACATAATCAAACTCATCCTACAACTAACAGACTACATTCTACATTTTCTCATGACCCGTTTCGATTGATAAAACCTATTAGATATCAATCTTTTACATTATTTTTGTTTCAGATGTCTACCTGATTACCAAATCCAATGCCGAAACCGAGAAAAATCCGACCAACAATCAACATGGCTACATTCTGGGCGGCCGCATTGACGACACCCCCCATAAAGAAGCTGACAGCTCCAACGAGTATGCTCGCGCGACGACCGTAGTTTCGTGTGACATAGGAGGCGCCAAAGGTGGACACAAGGCCAGCGAAGTAGAGGGAGGAGGTGAACAAGGTTAGGATTTGGTTGTCATACTTGCAGTAGTCTGTCTCGTGCAAATGTTGTTGTTTCCTCTCATATATGGTCGGAAAGAACTTGATCAAGAAGTCATCCATGGATGTCACACCACCTTAATTTCAAATAAAATAAAATTATTATTCACTCCAAACATATATTGTACATACTTATTGACAATTTGACCTCAATTCTAAAAATATCGTTCATATCATGACATTAGGTCCGTTTGGAACTTGCGGTGCCAACGTTAACGGTCAGATATTGTTAGCTTTTGGTTGTACGTTGAAAACGCCGCACACAAAAATCTTGATCCAACGAGTTTCTCTCTTCAAGTTTTTTTCTAGGGAAAATGATTTATGAACTCGTTTTGACACGTCATTTAGGACACTCCTGATGTGGAGGAACATAATTTGTTTAGGAGTGTTGTCGACGTATAGTTATTTTTCAATAATATTTAATTTGCTGATAAATTGATGACATGACAATCTAAACGTTCGTTTGTTTTCAATGCAAAACTGTTTGTGTTTCCAATGCAAAATATATTGTGTTTTCAATACATGACAGATTGTGTGTCCCAATATCCGACGAGCCAAGTCAGACCACCTGAGCCAATGTTTCTAGCTTTGGTTGTAACTATTTCTCTGGTGCTTTTTCTAGAATATATATAACTATTTTATCTATACTAAGATATATCAATTGGACATGTTTTTTCCACTAATCCACATCAAGTCACTTATTTTCTCACTAAAGCACTCTCTACCTCATAACTCAAACTCAGTTGCCGATTCATTTATTTCTTCTTACATATGAGAATATAGAGACCTTTTGGGAGAAATTCAAACACTTTGGTTGAAGAAATTGATTGAGGAATTGGGCAGATAAAACTGCATTCTAATAATAACAAAACCATTTGATATTATAACTAAACTGAGGGGAATTATGTTTAAAAAATATCTTCTGTTAAAAGGGATAAGACAGATTTCTGGCTTCTGAACTGAGGAAAATAAACAGAGAATTAAAGACCACTGAAAAAAGTGCTTTCGTATGAAAACTTATTCAAAGAACAATTCAAAATACATAAATAAAAGAAATAAGAAACAAGATTAATTATTCAATGCATAACATTTCTCAACAAAAATACACAAATATAACAAAGACCCAATCAGAAAAGTGGATTTTGAATATATGAAAATAATTTCAAACTTTTCTTCTCACCCAAAACATAAAGATCATGTCAAAACTCAAAACATATTACGATTATACATATTCCCCAACAAGTTTGCATTTAATTACAAGAAAAATCCATAAAATTACCCAAAATCAACAGAGCTGGAAATCGTAAAAACAGATTTTGGATCAAAGGAAAAAATTGAATCGTTTGTTAAAACTCCAAGATCATGCCCATACATGTTACAGTTATGTATATTTTCCACCAGCAAATTTGCACTCCAACAAATTACAAAACCCATCAAAATAAACAAAAAAACACCTAAATCATAAAAATAGGCTTTAAATAAAGGACAAATAAAACAATTCCAATTGGTATTACTGACCTGAAACACCAAGATCATATCCAAACAGTGATCCTCCAAGTGACCCAACAATGCAAGCAAGTACAAAATATCTTGTAACTCTCCCCTCATACAACTCTGCTCTCTTCCCACTCTCACCAACAAATCCACCTCCTGCCATCTCTCTCTCCCCTCTCTCTCCAAACACAGAACACTCCTGTCCTGTTATAGCAACAAGAACAAAACATAGGCATCAAAGTCCAGGTCAGAAGTCAACATGTTGAAACCAACAAAAATAATTGATGCCCATGTGATTTTTTAAACCCAACATGATGATTTTCTATTGGAATTCGAAAATAAGATGAAGATAAAATAACATGAGACAGACACAAGTGGGCTTGCACTTTAGTGCAGGATTTGATTCTGTGGTGATGGTTAGAAGGAAACGTGTGATGTGTTTGTGGTTGTAATCATGGATATTTTGTGTTTGCAAAGTTTCTGGAATTGGAATTGTATAATGAATTAGCGATAATACTAATGACTAGTTTGTGGATAAGTATGTATTTAAAATATATTGGAGCCTTGGAGGATGCAAAGTAATTGAACCAATTACGACCAAAACTTTCTAAGTAGAACTTCTTTTCTAAAACTTAATTAGCCCACAACTTTTTTTTTAAGTAACATATAAGCTTCCGGATTTAGTATTATGATATCACGATAATTTCAAGAATTTGTGGAGATCATGGATTTTTTCTGATTAATTGAAAATCTAAAAATAAATAGAAAGATTCTCGAGATGTATGGAGACCCGATCGAATCATGTACAAAGTCAATGAAAGCTGTATATTAATTTTCCCCTTCTATTTTAGCAGTGGGTAAATTACAATTTGCATCCTCCAACTTTGATGACTATGGTAATTTTCCCCTAACAATTATTTGTAACACTTAACTGTCCTGTTTCAATTCCCATCACGCCTTAGAGCAATCCATCAAATCACTAGTTTTTTCCCATCTGTTTTCAAATTTTACAAAAATAATCTTCCAACATCAAAAGATTTAAACTCACGAACTTGTTTAAGCAAGCCATGTCTCGATAGTACACGCTTCGCGATAGTACGTAGGTAGTAGGTCGAAATTTGAAAAATAATGGGTAAAAATCATTTACAAATTGAACTAAAATTTGACAAAAATTGAACAAGAAATGTCAAATGTTACACGCCAAAGTTCACGAGCTACACAATCCAAAATTGAGGGGTGCAAAATATATTGTTAAGCATGATCCAAGTTCCAACAAGCTTGGAATTGCTTAAGTTTCTAGTTCATACATTAATTAAACGTGCAATAATTTTCCAAGATTGGAAGGAATTTAATGAATGAGAGGAAAGATAGAACTAATGAGGCAAGAGTCAACTGTGCATGTGATATGGTCACACTTATATCTTACTTATCATGTGCCGTTTATTTTGCAAATTGCTAAACCGGATAGGATAAGATATCATACCGGGGTTTAGTTGTTTAATTAATGGCATGTCCTCCTTGAAAAGGAAAATTTCTATCGAGACTTTCCATTTTTCATCATGACTTGATGGAAATGTTCAACAAACAAGAGGAAGGATTGGGTTGTTTAATCTTTCAATGTTTGACTATTTCAAATGCAAACAAATTGGAAAAGTTTTGTAGAATTGTCTCTTCCTTATATATATTATTATACTACATCTGTCGCATTATTGAAAGGGAAAGCAGTAATGAACTTTCCACCTGGTGTATTATTTCTTCCTGTAATTTAACTAGAGTCGACTAGGGGAAATATTTTGAAATATATATATTGAAATAATGGAATTACATCATATTAATAAGATTAAAATTTACTTAAGCTATTGGGGGTTAAGGAAGGTGAATCATCCACAAAACCTTTGGAATTCTCAACACTTCCCTTTGGATGATCACATTTATACACTAAGGATGTTGCCTCGTTAAAAATCTTACAAAGAAAAACTCGATGAGATAAAAACTTGGTGAAGGAAAAAAGAGTGCAACGCGTATGATGCTCCCCCTCACTTCAACATACATTGAACACCAATTTTGAAGACAAACTTCTTAAGGACTTTGGTGGGCAATGACTTTGTAAATAAATCCGCCAAATTCTCGTTTGATTGGATCTAATCAGTTGTCACTTGATCGGTCCGCCTTATTAAGACATTGTCAAGTAAAACCTTGTGGGACAAAAACTTGGTGAAGGAAAAATAGTGCACCATATAATTTTCCGTCTCAATTCAACATACATTTATAACACTCTCTTAGATAATATCTGTTATGTTTATGTCTCGTTAAAAACCTTGCTACAAAACTCTGTGGGAAAAAGTAGTTAAAGAAAAAAGTGCATAACATACGCTGACAAAATTTCACAAGCTGCATCATTAAAAACCTTTAACCAATAAAATATTTTAGGACAAAAATTGGAAAAAGAGAAAAAGAGTGCAACTACAAGCCTTCTGAGTTTTATCCTTCAGGGATATCCGTCCTTCAGGGACGATAAATACAAATATGTTTCCCCTTATTCGTAGTTTACCAAACTTACGAATATATTTTACGAAATCCTTAAACACAAAATTACATGATGATTTAATAAACAAATACATTATAGTTTAACGGATTTAATGAATATTTGCTATATTTCACTTAGATAATAAGATTGTGAAATATGTTTGCGCAATTTTTCTCAAATAATATGCTGGGAGTAATACAAATTGTGGTAACTTTTGCAAAATATAAATATGTTACCTCAAAATATATTACTTATGGACAATTTAAAGATGTCTCATAATTATATTGATGTCATAGCGATACGAAAATGTAAGAATCAATAACTGATTCACCAACTTGCATAAAATTGTAATGACTCTGCGCAATGACACCAAAATTTTGTGATAGTAATTGATGTGGATCGGACATATAAGAAACATTGTTACCGTAAATCTTTATCGCATGACTAGAAATTGGTAGATCCTTGAACGTCATCTAAATATTTTCAGATGAACATTATGCTTAGATAAAACATTTACTGTGAACCTTATTAGGTTTCAAGTTATAAGAAAATGTTCATGACATTTTGATAAGGAACTTCAGGTCCTAATACAATTGGATCTTTGTTCATATACAATAGATGTCCTTTCTTAGTGTCATTTTAATGTGAGTATTAAGTAAAATATATTTTTCTACAATATTCACTTTCTACAATTGAATCATTGTGCAAATTCTCTTCCAGAGAATGTTCGAACTTTAGGTCGAAAAATAATTGAGTTTTCTCTGGTCATTTATTCCAAAAAATTGTTCATTAAATATTTCATGAGTTTTCAAAAACTCTGCTAGAGGTCCTACGACATCAAACATGTTATAAATATAATTAATAACAATAAATTTTGTTATTGGATGAAACATATGAACGACTAAGATCAACTTCGCATCATTCTTCATGATGACTTTGATTGAAGAGGTTATATGCACACTCTTACTTGTTTCTTCACATAGTGATCGTTTCAAAAATTGTATAGTGCATCTTTTGATTCTTGTCATCATATAATATATTTTGTCATATTAGTCCTCCAGGGACTCTCATATAAGTATCAATATTAAGTGACTTATAAAATTTTAAAGTCACAACATATCTTATATGCATATCATATTGATCATGTAACAGAACGTATTATCAATATTACGAGAAAATGAGTAACATCATGATGGATGTTGGGCCCTGTGAATACCCTTATATTACTCCTCACTTTATAATGTATCACATGTTATTATGATTTCTATTTTTATCCTTCAGGGATATAATTTCATAAATCAGGACTACAGGTCCAAATAGTATATTTATTTAGCGAGTTTATTATATATTATGTATTCTTTTGTTTATATCAAATACGAATGTTTTTGGCATTCTTATAATATCATAGGTTTTGGATCCATTTTTCTTTTCTTGAGATAGCATGCTATTAGGAAGACGAATGAATTGTCGACAATAATTTTAATAATTATTTAATATCTCTCGTATCAACATATAGTTGATTGCATGTTTTACGTCAATAATAATCAAATCCTTATTGTTTCCCAAAATTTTAGAATTTGACCGTTCTGTATCCCCGTAATTTCATTAATCTTTTGTTTAGCAGCTGCATTTATTTTTACGGCTTTATATTCTTCGGGAATAACCTCTGAGGTGCAATGAGAGTGACTAACTTTTATTTCATTTCAACAAATAATATATGTTATGGTCCACGCTTCTAGCGTTGGTTGAGCTCAAATATATTTTATCATGTAGAGATCTTCACTTTATATTATGTGGTTTATGTCTAGTAATATAAGGTTTAGTCGCTCTTTTGTGATCAATAAAAATGTATGATAATTACTTGCCAGATATTGCAAGATAATTATTTTATGAACTTCAGGTTCAATCATACTTGTACGTATATTCTCTTATGAACTTCATGTTCAATATAGTACATTTTCTTGACATTCTTTAAGCTTCTAGCTTCTCCCCCTAATGTTAGAAAATGTACATCATATATATATATATATATATGATTATTGGATTGGACAATAAAACTTAGCCCTTCAGGAGCTTTAAATCACAGGAGGGAAACAATTTATTCATTATTGTACAAGTAAAGTAGGGGAAGATTCATAACATGATGTGTATCAACCATAAAAATTAATGGATAATATTAGCAGGTGTATATGCACATTAATGTATCATGTATAAATTTTAAGATCCCATAATGATCAATATTGAGAGATATATTAAAAACAGAAGGGCTCTCATTTTATTGTGCAAATCGGTCAACAAATTTGACTTCATTTTGGTCGTGGTAGAAATCAACAAAATTATCTAAAGCTTTACAAAAACAATACCAATGATGACATCCATAATTAATATAAGGGATGATTTTATTTAGGCACTTCTGGGCATGTTTCGTCTCTTTGATGTCATCTTTATTTCATACTTCTTATTTACACAAAATTTAGTCAACTGCTTATGCCTTTCTTCACGATACTTTGTAGTGTGTACTTCCGGCACACCAAAAAAATAAACAGGAAAAGTGTCGTGATTTTCCAAAAACTCTCATGTCCTTCAATAATCGGTGATGCATAACCCAAAAAAGTATTGGGTCATTAATTTTTAAAGTGATCAATATATTTTTTTCTTTTACTACTAATCTCTATATATCTATGAACTTCTGGTCATAGAGTTTGATTTAGAGATCGACATGCATTTTTACTCAATTAGCTATTTGCACGTCGTTTAGATTGTCATATGAATCCTTCAGGGATTATCGTAGAATTTCATAACCCTCTTTAAATGAATGATCTCTAAATCTTTGTATAGTAGCATTTTATGAATATTAAGATATTCGCCTTCTGGGCAAATGCATATCATTTTTAATAACAATGATCACTTTGTAACATGGTGATTCAAATTCCACTATACTACAGCACATTGTACTATATATACATCTATCAAGATGGATATTATGTGCTCACGAGATGAATGCTCGTATTGGTTGTGAATGATCATGTGATGCATCAAAATTAACAAGTAATAATCACATGCTTGAACCACTTTACAAATACTCTTTTTAATCAACATGATACTAAGAATTCATATAACTTATACTAAGCAAGTGAATCAATACAAAGTTGCATGAGATATATATCATTCAATTTTAGAAGCACTACTAAATATGTAACTATTTATTTTCATGCTTCATTGGATCGAGAAATCATGGAATTTTGATCAATAACTTGATGTTTTGTCCAGCCACAAAAATAGACATGAGATTAAATCATAATACTTTTATATCATTTTTAACAAATAGGATAGTAAAAGAAAATTACAACCTCCTCTTTATCTTGATTTGATGCTTATTTTCTCTCTAGTCATTGATGTTTTAAAAGACAATGGGTTGGGTTAAACATCCATAATCCATGATAAGAAGTCATTCTTATCCAATATGTCAAGTATAAAGTTAAAAGTCATAACAATCAAGTTTGAATCATTAAGTATAATTGGTACATGCAACTTATTACCCCCCTTTTAAACTCATATACATTGTAAATATCAAGCAAGTGAATCTATAAAAAGCCACACGAGGTAGAACTCATTTCCCCATTTTTAGCACATTATAAATATTTTAGATTTATAAGAACCTTAAACTCAAATATCATTCACATTCATATTTCAAATCAAGTTTCAAAGGTTCCAAAAAATATCATCCTTCCATATTTTGATTAATATCATAATGAAATCCATTTAATGCCAATTACAATTAATAATATTTATTTTTGGGAACGTAATATTTAAGCAGCCTGCAGGTATTACAGTTTTAAAAAAATAAGCTTATAAAGAAAATAAGTATATAATTCAATGCCCACGTTGTAACCATAAAATGGAGTTTACACTCAAATCAGAGTTCGATTGGAGAAAGACAACATCAAAGAAGAATTAGAAAGTTTTCTCATTTGTAAACTCAAGAACTCTGAGATTATATTATAATATTGTAATACCAATATATTATGCACCAGAGGCACCAAACTAAAGAAAACTAAGGTTTCAAACTATGCACCGATAAAATTGATCTTTGACGGCATATATTGATATACACCAAGTGAAGAACTAAAGCTAGGTAAAAAACAATGATTTAAAATACCTGCCTTGAATATTGTTCAAATTAAGGTGCAAATAAGATGTACATGTACTTATAATCTCGTGGATCTACAACGAGCAAACTGAAAACATATTTCTTGATTTATTGAGACATGTGAAGAAACATTTAAAAAATACCTAAATTATAAAGTCTCAATTAACTCTCTCTTTTTCATTAAGAGAATCAAGAATAGAAAATGCTAAAGTACAATCGTAGATTTACATATAACATGAATAATATTGTGATCAAGAAATATTCCAAATAAAATATTGATGTGTGTCATGACTAATTGTCAACACAATTCAGAAATCATCAATTACTTGCATAAACAAAAGCATGCATGGGAAAACACTGAAATATATAAAATCTCAAAACAATAACCTTTAGCATATTGAAAAAAGAAACAAAGCTAAGTAAAAGTTTGAGAATGTAAATTTCATGATTTCTCGTATCATACAACTAAAAGGTAGAGTATGTACTTTGGTTTGTGTTTTACCATTTAGACCTCATGAATTAGAGAAAACAAACTTTTTTGTTAAGAAATTACCAAGATTATAATCAGCTCATGCTCTGGTCGATCATACAAGAAACTATCGTACTGATAACGTGTTGTAAAACAAACAATTTGAAGAAGAAAAGATTGGAGAGAAGAGAGATATGTATTTTTTTTCTCATCACCAAATAGTACAATAGTCCCCTATATACAGGGTGAGGATGTAGTAGGGGTTACAACCAAAATAAATGGAATTACACCAAATTAATAAGAGTAAAATCTACTTAAGCTATTGGGGGTTAACAAAGATGAATCATCCACAAAACTTTTGAAATTCTCAACAAAAACAACCAAAAGTTAAAATGCACGATGAATTAATGTTTGTGGAAATAAAAATGATTAAAATTACTTTAATTGATCACAATGTGTTTCGAATTTTCAATTAGGAATTGAATGTGGGTCAGTTAGTATGTCCTTAGGTAATGGAAATTGTTTCATGAAATAATAATCTCAAACTTAGAGAAACCTAATCTAACCCTATAAATCGGGTTAATTTCGATTTTAATCGTCCTACTCTACCAAACAAAAGCATTAAAAGTGAAAAAAAGTGTCTCCCACCCTAATTATTCCCCATAATACAAGCATACTTAGGAGGTGAAAATTTAAACCCTTAATTATTTACCTCCTATTATCGTCCTACCAAGGGCACCCTCA
This sequence comes from Triglochin maritima, assembly GCA_963682175.1. Classification (NCBI taxonomy): domain Eukaryota; kingdom Viridiplantae; phylum Streptophyta; class Magnoliopsida; order Alismatales; family Juncaginaceae; genus Triglochin; species Triglochin maritima. The sequence goes on from OY821781.1 coordinate 37,456,042, forward strand.
AAATGTAATGCTGGGACTATTTAATTCAACATCCAATCCAACAGGTCTACAGGAAAGATATGAGATTGAGTTTGCGCTAATTAAAAAAGTTTGGGCTATAAACAGATTAGCCCAATTAACCCGTTTAATAGGAAGTTATACCGTGCTGAGGGTGTTTACAGAACATGCATGTTCGGAAAGTAACAATTAATTCTTTAGGAAGTTTTGAAATTTATGCACCAATAAATTATTTCTCTATATGTTCAATCCAAATGCCACATTCATTAATTCTTTAAACAGCTCGTGGTTGGTTGAGCTTTTTTGAACAAAAGTGTCATTTGTTTGTGTTTTAAAACCCATGTTTAACATGTTTGATTTGATTCAAACACGAGCTTCGAATCTGTTTTTAGTGTATATAAATTTGGAGCAGTTATTATGTTGTCTATAATACACAAGCGCGGGTCGCATTGTGATATTTATAATTACCAAGAATTACTTATTTAGTTATAGATAAAAGGGAAAATTAATTCAAGGTCTTAAACTCCCCTCTTCAATGTTGGAGTTCTCAAGCCATTCAACAATTTCACCTCTTAGATGGGATCAAATTGGTTAATATTAGAGAAAGTATTGGAGGCAATGAAGTATATTTTAATTTTCTTTTGTACTTTAGAAACACTTAGGGCGTTTGGATGGCTGAAAATCCAGCTCCCCTGCACCGTCAAAGTAACTACCGTACTTGTTAGAACCCAAAACCCGGATTAGGGTTAATTTGGTTTAGAAGAGGGGTTTGCATAGGGATGGAGGAAGAAGTGGTGGATGTGATGGGAGGTATGGGTTGGGGTGTAGGGTGATGGTGTAGGGTGAGGTGAGGGGGTGTAGGGTTATTTAAGTGGAAATATCTCTCTCTCTCTCTCTCTCTCTCTCTTTCCCTTACTTGCACTCTCTGACGCTCTCTCCATTTTCTATCCGGCGACCAGAGGAGGAAGAAGGCTCGGAGGTTCCGGCGTGAGGAGGTCGTCGCGGGGAGGACGACGCGCGTGAGGAGGACGGAGGCGTGAGCGTTGCTCCGGCGTTTCGTCGTCTTCATTTGAGGTATGCCGTCTCATTAGTGTGGTTTTCTTGCTCCCCAAGCGTGGGGGAGGTGTTGGTCGGTCGGGGAGGGGTCGGAGACCTCTCCGGCGACGTGTTTCTTCGTAAAACCTCGGTTGGCGCGAGGTTGAAGACGACCAACGGTCGACCGGTCCCTTCGGGCGGTCGACCGAGTGTACTATTTTACCCGACTTTAACCTTCACCGGTCGGACGATGCCTTGTGGCGGTCGACCGGTAGTGCGTATTTGCTGGTGAGTTGGGACTGCTTGTTGTGTTTCGGTCGACCGAGGTCTTGTGTTTGGTCGACCGGAACTTAAGTGTACTGGATTTTATTGCATGCTTGTTCGACCGATTGTTGGTTGCGTTCGACCGTTTTATGACGTAGAATGCTAGGTTGACCCTGTAGGATTTCGGTCGACCGGCACCCCTGAGTCGGTCGACCGATAGATTGGATTTTTGATGTTGACCAGACTCCGGATTTTGACCTCGTTCGGTCGACCGGTTTTAGACCTTTGTTCGACCGTTGGGGGTTCTGTTTTGAGCGCATCGGTAGACCGTTTTAGGAGTACGGTCGACCGATTCCTTTCTGGAACCGGTCGACCGAATCACCTCTTCCGGTCGACCGTTTGGGCCCAGGACAGAATTCCTGGTTCCCTTTTTGAACGTCAACTTTGTCCACGGAAACCCGTGTCCTCGCCTTGTGCGTGAGCCGGGAGGTGACGGTGGGTGCGTGATGCGTACCTGCCCAGGGATCGCCGTTGGGAAGAGTGTGGGTGTTCGGGACACGTCACCTCCATGTATGGACGGTGACTTGAGATGGATTGATTGGGCACTTTGTAGTATAGCAGGCATGAGGGATCGCGGATCCCAGTGTTGATGTTTGTGCGGACACGCAACTGGCGTTGGGTGAGGTGACTACCGGCCCACGGGCTACGGAGGTCGCTGCCCTGCTTTTATAGCGGCGCGGTTGGTGTTTGCGGCTCGAGGAGCCTGATGACCTGGCAGACTTCGGTCTGGATACGTCTGATGTTGTGCCGGACGTTTGTGTTGGATCCGTCCGATGTTGTGCCAGACATTGTGATAGACCACCGAGGTTGTGCCGGTGGTGCCGCCGAGGTTGTGCCGGTGGTGCCGCCGAGGTTGTGCCGGCGATGATGATTGTTGGGCCGAGGCTGTTCCGGCTATGTTGTTTTCCTCAGTTGGGCACCTACCGAGATGTTGTCGTTATACCTTCCGGGCGACGGCCCCGTTGGTCCCTGTGGCTCCGACCACTGAGATTTGCATATCTGTATTCTATCGGCGCGCAGGCGTGACAGAGGCTCCCTGCCGAACCCTTGAGTAGTGTAGCTGCGTGTGGGGGGTGCGATGTCGCGTGCTGTAAGGCTGCATGTGCCTGCAGTAGGCCTCCTCGGGAGACTCGTTGTTGATTGTCGGACTGATGTCCCGTTTTACCCTTCGGGGGAACTGTTTTCCATTTCTGTCGATGTCATGACATGCTACTAGTATGATAGGTTCATTGTGTAATGCATGCATATATAGGTGAGTTGGCATACGGGGTTTCCTTCTGGAAACTCAGGCATTGTTGTTGCATCTTTTTCAGGACCGCAGTAGGTCCAGTGGGGTGGTGATCGGCGGGCGCGCGCATTTGGAGTCGGATCCTCTAGTCGGACCACTGAGGTCAACATGATTACGTTTATCTTCCTTTGTCGTTTTGTTGTAATCATGTATTCATTTTGGCAAACTTTGATGTATTCTGACGCACCGCTATTTGTTTATGAGAAGTAACAGTCCCGCCTTTGATTATTGTGTTCTTTGTCTTAATTTTGAATTTTTGAATTTTCCGCTGTATCGGGATGTTACAGTACTCATGCTCATCCAAACGTGGTATGGCTCCTAGGGATCTCAGCTTGCATCCCAATGAACATATTTGGCTTGAATGGAGAAAGTCAGTTAGTGAGTTTTAGTAGCTCATGGTCATGTGGTGATGTTTGGTGATTTTTTTGGACGGTTCTGCCCATGGACAATTGAAGTTATTCCTCGTTTCATTCTTGATTAGGCCTTTTATTTTGGTTTTCAATTTGCTCATCTCATATGGTTTTGACTTTTCATGAGTTCAAATGATTGGATTTTCAAGAAGTCCATATTTGCTTTTTGTATATCCTACCTAGCCAACCATCGTAAATGATGACATTTGTGGATGAATTTGTGTATATAGTTATGTTTTTTATGTATATTTTTATTTTAGATAATTGTGGATGAAGTAAACTTGTCCTCAATTTTTTTTAAATCCTATGATATACTTATATGATATATTATATATACATATAAATTGATTTAAAAATTCATTATTTTGATCCATGTAAGGTGATTTAAAATTCATGATTATATCCATGTAAGGTGTTTTAAAAATCATGATTATGCAGTAGCAGACCTAAGAATTTTCAAAGGGGGTCTTAAAATATGAACATTAACTCATAATACATAAACATAAAATTCAGCAAAAATATATTAATATATAAAGCTTGATTACAACATTCCGTTTCGAAAGATACTCATCTGAATGTTGATTCACACAACTATTTGACTCTTTTTCTTTTACTTCATCAAATAATATTGTTTCAGACGAATCAATAGTTTTTTTCTTTCCTTTTGAAATTTCTTTCCACGGTGAAAGTTAAATTTCACAAAAACAATAAAAACATCAAGTTAATCATGCAATCCAAATGAAACTAAATTAGATAAAAAAGTAGACAAAACACCAAAAGTAGACAATACACAAATCTACAATTTTCCCTACTACAATTTTGTAATTTATTTCTTCATTCTATTTTTACAATTATTTTTAGAATCCAATTCTAAGAAAACATAAAAAAGTAAAACATTTAAAATTCAAAACCCAATAAAGATTTTGTCCACCGCGTTGGGAATCACCGCACAAAACTCCAATCTCCCAAACACCTTCGTCTAAAAATCTTTGTTGGTAAAGTAACTCCAACTTCTCTTTAATACAAACTCAAACCAAAACAAATACTTAAATCAAGCCAAATACAAGAGAAATTTGTTACATTTGTTTTGGACCCCCCCCCCCCCCCCCCCAAAAAAAAAAAAAACCTTGGAAGCAATCTTTGATTTGAAGGTTTGAGCTAGAGGAATGTTGGAGAAGACGAGGGTTTTTGTGATTTGGGGGTGTTGATTTTGGGTTCTCAATTTTTTTTAAAAATACCTTAATAGTAGTTTTTTTCTTTCAAAACTAGGCCCTTAGTTTTATGTTTATATTATTTTCATCCATGTTATGTCTTTACTGATTAACTAGAATTCAATTTGATTGAAGATTGAGTTTGAGATTTGGGACTTCAGATCTTCTACTTGCACTAAATCTTATTATAATGCAATTTTAACTTTTTAATATTAAGATTGAAAGATTTATTGGAACTTTTTTCACAAGTTCAAGCGGAATTAGCGTGGACATCGATCGATTACACGTCTTCATTAGTTCAAGAATTACATTTTTCATTCAGTGATTGATACCCAATTATAAGAGTTTAATGATCTTCTAATGACTTATGTGTGCTTATTATGTTAAACATTTGAGTTTATTAATCGTTTAGTTCGGCTGCCATGAAAAAAATATGTCCCCTATGAATTTTTTCTAGATTCGCCCCTGCTTCCCTTGTTAGTTTGGATGTAATTTACATAAATTGCTTATATATAGTTATGCGTTTTATGTATATATTTATTTATAAAATTGTGGATGAAGTAATTTTGTATTGTTAGTTTGGATGTAATGAACACAAATTGCTTATATATAGTTATGCCTTTTATGTATATATTATCTATGTGTGTATATTTTGGATGTAATGAACATAAATTTGTTATACTATTGTGCTTAACTCTTTGAGAGGGACGTTTGTGGTGTATTTTTATTTTTTTTGAGAGGGCATCCTTGTTTGAAGGGCATTTGGGACTTTCATTGGCAAGACATATGAGAATCCACCGCCATTGCTGCCATCCAAACAGCTCCGACGTCTGATGGTGAAGAAGCAACTTCTGGGGTCAAAAATCCAAGAGCTAATTTCCAACCATAATCACTCAATTGAGAGCCCCATCTAAACGAACCTTAAACCACACGATGCATCCCCTTTGTTGTTTTGTCAAGCGAATATTTGTCCTTCTTTTTCTTGATTATTTAAAAAAATGTTTGTGAAGTTTTTTCATTTAATTTCTTGCACTCAACCATTTCTGCATATACCCCTGAATCATCTTCTTTTGTTCTGTTATTGGCAAGTCAACTTGTCAACTATCAGATTGACAAACTGAGCGGAAATGATTGTTCCCAAGTATAGACAAAGAAAGATGAGAGGGGATGTACTGTCAGAGGTCGCAGTGGGCCCGACACAGTCTACTCCCTGAATAAAATATAGTAGAGTCGGAGGTCAACGATTACGTGAGTTGCTCAAACAATCCCAATCAGACCCTCTTACGGTTGACGAACAAATATTTACTATTTATATCGGAATGAATGGATATCTCGATTCATTAGAAATTAGTCTTTTTTCAAGAAGAGTTCTCTTTCTGTCACCTACAATGCATCTCTTTTCAATTTCCATTCAAGAGTTTTATGTGTTTCCCTGCCCTTTTGAGACTTGAAAAATGAAATGGACCAATTCTTGTTCTTAAGAACAAATACAAGATTCATATCTACAACTTATTGAGTGGTTATGTGTGGTGTATGTCTAAACTACATCAAAACCCAATCGTTCTAGGATTTGAAGTCTTTGAGAACGTTTTTTCTCTCATGTATCATTATTAAGGTGGATCTATTTAATCTTCTTCCATATTAGCAATTTCTCGTACTATTTGGTTGGTTGTAAACGACGGCCTTAACGGTGATAGCTGTAATTCATTGGATGAAAGTCTAAAGTAACTAAGCATTCGTTTTGAATCCAACAAGCAACTCCGTCATCCGACAACTTGTGCTTCAGCTGGCAAATCAGTGAGCTCTCACGTATCATTCAATCTAAGAGCTATCATTTCCTCATCCATTGCACTTTTCCACCCCGAATAGGACAAGGCCCAGCCTTGTTCCAAGGAGGTGGATTTCCGAAGAAGGCCCTTGAGTAAAGTCAGAAGTGCCATGGTTAACTCATTCAATGAATCTTCTTTCATTCACTACGTTGCTGAATTCTACTCCGTATTTACCAACAATGGAATAAAATAGTTGATTCTTTTGTAAATTTCTACTATTCTTATTCTTTGATCCTCGCTCGGGTGGCTCCCCATCGATCGAGCCAAGCTTATCTTTCTTCTTCCTCAATCGAGTAAGAAATAGATGAGACGGTTGGCAATTTAGGTTTACAGTTGCAAAAGGTAAAGAAAGTTTAGGACTAGTGATAGTGGCCTTCGGAGTACCTTTTTCACTGGTGCCTCTATCTGTATAGGGAATTCAATGCTGAAAGATCCTTCCCAGTGTCCCCCTCCTTCCCTCGCCGCCTTCCGACTTGTGGGAAAAAATCTCGAGAAAACAGATGAGGAGCTAACAAAAGGTCAAGAGTGATTCCTAGTGTTTCAATGTGCTATCGTATATTATGTGATTTTGAAAAAGGAGTTCTTTTAAGTCAATTTTAAGAAAAGATGACTCACTAAGAACAGAAAGGAGCAATCTGCCAATTTGATAGTTGACAAGCTGACTTGCCAACAACAGAACAAAAGAACATGATTCAGGGGTATACACAAGTGAAGTTGGTGAGCCGTATGATGGGTAACTATCTCCTGCGTTCGGAGAGGACTCAGTTGTCTGTTAGTACTCCATTTGAAGCTCCATGGAAAGGATCTCTGGCCTAATTGTTGGGCCGGTTCTGACAGACATTGGACAAGGGTGGGATCCGTAAATGTGTAGAGTCAAGTGTAGTGTGGTGTAGTAGGCACCGTTCCGGATGAATTGATACAATATTTGGTAAATACATAATTATCATGAATATATCAACCATTTCTTTATTTTCCGACCCCCTTCAAATTTTTGTGTCTAACCAAGCAACGATATGAACCAAGAAAAGATATGAAGTGTGACCAAACACTCATTTCTGCGAGGATTACACGCATATAAATAAAAAGTTAATTGCAATCCATTATGGGTGTAAAAGAGTCGAGTCGATATTATTCTTAAAACTCTTTTCCAACCTGAATAACCTTCAAAGTTTTTAAGATAATGTTAGTGTTTATGATCTAGGAGCAAATCATTGGATGGTTGTATGTTTATGTTCATGATTATGGATGATTATTTATATCATTTGTTTCCTTGAGTTATTTTATCTTTTTATAGATATTCGAGTTGATAACTTGGATTGTGAAACTCTATAATAGTATATGATATTTTTCTCTTAAGTGTCCTTAATCCTTATAATCAGCAAGGAACACTGATTGACCATAAAACGATTAGTATGTTGATTATGGTTGGTTGTAATTCACGGGCCATATTTAATCACATAGATGCATGTTTGGAACATGACATTGGACGTACCCTAAAATGAAACATAATAAGGATTGTGTTAATGTCATTTATGTTTCATTTGTGTTGAATTCTTTAGTTGAGATGTGCATTGTACTTGGGTAGGAAATATGTGTTTGTGGTTACAAGCCAACGCTAACCATTACAGGTAGCCATACAGGTTTTAGCTCGATACATAGGACTTATGTTAAGTGATAGTGTCCATCAAGAAATTGTTGTCACTCTTGATTGAGTGATGATATCACCGGGCCTCTGATATGAATATGATTGTATGTGCACATATGATTAGGTCATATGTACAATCAATTCTAGTATCAAGTAGAGAATAATGTCGCGATGATGACACACTCCTACTTTGGACTTATTCGTGATATCATGCGACAAAAGAATTAACACAAAAAAATTATTCTGGGAACAAATTTGTTATGGATCATAATAATATGTTTGTTTGCATATCATCTAAGTCAATTGGGTAGTCATAATGTATTGCTAGATATTGCTTATGACTTATGGAATTAAATTGGATTTAATTTCATTGTCAACATGACATGGATCCCAATGGGTCACACCTACAGAAACTCTGCTAGACACTCATGATTTTAGATATAAACGTGATGACAATTAAATATATTATATTAGATATAAGATTAAATTTAATTGATCATACGTATTATATCAAAAATCGTTGTCGTTGGATGACAACATAACCCTTTATCAATTGTTACATCCTAACCCTTGATTATTTGGGTTTATTGTGTTTAGGTGGTGGATTAGAAGAGGTGGAGATGGAGGGCTGAGATTGAAGGGAAGGGATGTGGTGGATGGTGGAGATTGAAGAGGAGAGGTTTATTAATTTTGGTTTTCTCCCTCTCTCCTCACTCATTTCTCACTCTCTCACACGTGTCTCTCTCTCTCTTTCTCTCGATCCCTCTCGTCCAGCTGAGGAAGACGCTCGGAGGAGATCTGGAGTTGCCGGAGTCGAGGTGATTACGGTTGGGTTCTCACCGGAGGAGAAAAGTTTGCGAGGAGGCGCTCGCCGGGATTCTTCAAAGGCTTCTTCAAGCCTTAAGGTATGTCAAGCTTTACTTTGATGCTCACTTATGCTTTGGTGGGTGTTGGGGTGGTCGACGGTAGGTCGGAGGGCTCGTCGGACCCGTGCAGCTGCGTTCTGCACTATAATCGGTCGACCGGCGGGTTGGTTCAGTCGACCGGTTGTAGAGTATTTTGGGCGGAAAACCCTTGCACCGGTCGAACGATACTCTTCGAGTGGTCGACCGGTGGTACGTTTTACCAAGGGAAAAAGGCTCTGGGTGTTTTCGGTCGAACAGGTCCCCTTTGCCGGTCGACCGAAAAGCACTGTTGTAAGTCGGTTGGGGGCGTTGACCATCTAAACGGTCGACCGCTCGTTGACTTCGTCCGACCGACGTTTAAGTTAACTTATTGGCCGGTCGACCGGGAGTGTGGTTTCGGTCGACCGTGTAGTGCGGTTTTGTTGGGGGATTTCCCTGGTTGTTTTCGGTCGACCGTGATCTGAGGGTCGTTCGACCGTTGGTGCTTTTTGAGCAAGAGAGGATTTCCCTGTTGGTTTTCGGTCGACCGTGATTTGAGAGTCATTCGACCGGTTGGACGTTAATTCGGTTTTTCTGAGGAATTGTTGTGGTGTTCGGTCGACCGTTTGGGTTCTTCCGTTCGACCGTTTGGGCACTGTTTTGCATATGGATGCTTGTGTCGTCGTGTGTTGTTGGATCCGCCTCGAGGGCAACGGGTCTCCGGCCTTTTTTGGGGCAACGGTACAGACATTGCCGGCCTAAGAGGAGGGTCGTGTTGTGGCTCTGAGGAGCGGGTGCCGTGTGTGCACGTTGTGTTGTGGCTCTGAGGAGCGGGTGCCGTGTGTGCACGTTGTTGTTGTGGCTCTTAGGAGCGGGTGCCTTGTGTGCACGTGTGATTGTGGGGTTGGGGTGAGAGGACCCTTGAGACCCGTGGCCGATGATGTTCCGGCGGTGCCTTGTGTGCACAGGAGATTGATGTGCTTTTACTGCATTTTCATTTCATGTTTCATTACGCATATTATGTTCATATTTTAGGGGTTTAGCATACGGGGTTTCCCACGGGAAAAAAAGCAGGAATCCCGCTGGATCTCCCAGATTTGGAGATCCCAGCTTTCTACGTCCAGGTTGGCCTGGTATTCCCCGTGGATACTCGCGGACGCGAGATTCGCCTCAGGCATATTCATGTTTTATGTCAGGTCGTACGCGTCAGTAGGAGGTGGTGACTACGGACAGGAGCACCCAGGCCAGATCATGTCTCTTTTGGTTCTTCGAGGTGGATGATCTTCCCTTGTACATGTGTTGTATATCTTTTGTGTTGGGTTGTAATCATCCTTGACTCTTGTATTGTACAGTTTTTCATATTATATATATATATGAACTCGTGGTTTGGTGACGACCCATGTGTTAATTCTTTATCTGTTTAAAGTTTTAAATTTTCCGCTGTTTCGGGGCGTTACATCAATTGTCTCAAAATCAGCATGAGAAGAAAATAAAATAGAATACTTATTTGGAATAATTATACTTTTGTATTAGATACAAAGATGGTGAAATAAGGAAAGAGATAATAATAGGAATGTTATGCATTTGCTATTAACGGCAACAAATATAATTAGTGGGTTGTTATGCATATGACGTGCATATACGTACTAATTGGAATTGGTAAAAAAGGGTTAGAACATTGGAAGACAACTTCCTACGTGTTCTCCATGATTTACTACATGATCTTCCGCTAATTACTTCTATAAAAGGGGTGTTAATTAGTGTAGATTTTTTCCATTGCCAATTTTCTAATTCTTCCTATTTTTGTTTTACTCTTCTTCTCTCTCATGCGTTGAGAACAACCACTACCAAACTTAGTTTGAGAATTAATTTTTCTTGTAGAAATAAGGGTTAAAGAGAGGACTTTCGATTATTGCTAGTACAAGAAAGAAAACCGTCTAGTTAACTCTTGGTGGATTACTTGGAGTTTTAGAAAAATCATATAACTGGTACATCAACTATTCGAGAATGTATAATTCTTTATCTTCTTGTTTCTATATCATATTAAGAGCAATTAATACGCAAGATTTAACATGTTTTGAGAGATATTTTTGATATTAGATAAAATTCCGCACTTAATTGATTTCTCTCGAAACACTAACAGATAAGACTCTCATCTTACAAGAAAAAAATAATTAGGTTGGATGAGAGTTTTGTTATATATGGTTCAATTGACTCCACAATTATAGTCCTACATTCCTACTAAATATACAACTACTCGTTTCAAACCCATGTCAAGATTACTATAACTGGAGAATTTTGATTTAGAAGAGTTAACTAACAATCCACTGCTCCTAAAAGACTAACTATCCACTGACTGTCCAATTAAAAAACCATTCATCATCTAACATTTCTGTATTATCTTCTAATAATGCAGTCTTCGTTTAAAAAAAAACATTCGTGTACACCACACCGCACGAATTTAGGTTATTAAATGTAAAGAACCGAACCTAATTAAAAATTGGTAGTTCATATTCTAGAAATAATGTGCCCAATGTCTCAGCACATTGATCTAGTTTTTGGGCACCTAAAAGTGCACAAGAAATGGAATTGAACGGAAATTTTTTTGGAACCATTTGGTGAACTCGGATATTCTGATTGTTGGAATATATCTTTTCAAATTTATAGACGATATAACTGTCCGATTATATTAGCTTATCAGACTAACATTTGGTATCAATGTGGACAGATTTTCAGAGTTCAAGTATCCACTGACATCCATAGTTCACACCTTTGATCCAATCATAGTATTTGGCATTAGATTTCAAATTTTATCATCAAATTTGATAAATAAATTGACAGTACACTATGTAAGATTAAAACAAGTGAAATCAACTAATATTTACATTGCATTTTGAGTTGTTTTCTGCGGTTTTTTGCAAAATATATTGCGTTTTGAATTTTACTTGTGTTCGATGAATATAGAAATGAAGCACGAGAAAATCACTTCGTATTAAAATTGTAAGGTGAAAATTTGAAATTGAATATTTTCCAACTAAACCATTCAAAGTTATTTTTAAAATTCATATCATTTTACCTTTTTATTATTTTCTTAGAAACAAATGGCATCAAGATTGTGACATCAAACCCACAACAAAACCAACGTGTTTATATAAAAAAGCAATAAAGAACAAAATATACTGTTATACACGCAAGCACACGCGCCATCAGTGTTTGAAAACAAAATAAGAAGTTCAGACACGAAGGTCATTATAATGAGACTATTGCTTGGGTATTTGCTATTAACTTTGCATGTTGTCGAATTTCATGGAAAGAAATGTTATTGTAACTTTAAACAAAATCGAATTCAAAGAAGTCCAGATAATGATGTAGTAGCTCTGAAGTGAGTTTTAAGTTGGAAGTGTAAATGACTTGTCCGAATAATTTATTTCTGAATTTTTTAATCCTTCGTGAAATTTTAAAATATAATCAGTAAATAAAACTTCTTGGATGTAAATTCAGAATAAATCGGTGTGACTTAGGCACTTAGCTCAACTTTAATTACTTCAAAATGATGCAAAAATCAAGTACAAGATGTCAGGGGTCAATTTTACAATGATGCAGGATCAGTGTAGCCAATCGCAATGTCAAATGAAAATTTTAATTACCATAACTTGAAATCAATAGGATATTTACCCAAACAAAGGAAACCTAAGTCATGTCATTTATAAACCTTAGCATTTTAAATCTCATCATTTTGAAAATATTTTAAAATATATAAGCTGCCCAACCAAAGCACTCCATATTGTACAATGATATAAAAATAAAAAAGTGTTGTTGGAAGGTCTTGATGCAATAATCCAAAACAATCCATTTTTAGATGAAAACACCATAACCTTAAATGGACCCATTGATGCAATAATCCAAAACAAACTATCTTTATAGGAAAACAACATAACCTTAAATGGACCCATTAGTCGGATTATGGGCTTAAATTACATCCAAGAAACTAAAAAGCCCATGACCAAATAAATGAAAAACACAAACCATACCCTATCATAAAAATTCAGATAAGGAAAACAAGAACCACTCAAATGTTAGCTCATATAAAACCAACAAAACAACCAAATAGTCCCAACACCAACACTACCTCTCCTTAGAACAAAAAATGGGCTCTCTTCATCTCAACCTCCCAACCTTCTCATCACCTTCACTTGTCTCAAACTCCAACCTCCAAACAAGAACACAACAATTCCTCAAGGTTCCAAATCCAACCAACATGTCCAAAGCAAAGAGAATAAGATCTTTGGAGTTGGATACCAAAGTGCCCATCACTGACCAAGAGACTACTACCACAAGTGCAACTGAACAAGAATCTCCTTCTATAGATTTTGCATTTGTTAGTGTAAGTTTTTCCTCACATATTTTTTTTGGTTTGGAAATTGTAAACATTTTGCAGGATCATTTTTTATGGGTATTTTTTTGTTTAATTTTTATAGTCAAGATTATTGCCGGATGGCACACCCGATATACAAATCCGGTCGGCATGCGGCGGGCAGAAACTTAGGGACATAATGCTTGAGTCCAACATTGATCTCTATGGCCCTTATGTAAGAATTACTAGTCATTCTTCTTCCAATGGTGACTTGATTCCCTGTAAAATGAGATCGTTAAAAAATGCCTGATTTTTGTTGCCCACTAGACTCATCAAAAGAAATATTATTTGTTATAAATTGTTTGGAATTTTTTTATTTTGGAAGGGTTGTGTTGCAGGAAAGACTACTTCTGAATTGTGGTGGAGGAGGCACATGTGCAACATGCCTTGTGGAGGTAGTAATTGCAAATCCAACTAATAAACTTAAATGTGTCAAAGATAATAAAAATGGAAATTTTCGGCTACTTCAACCAATAAATTGCTCAACATAACCCAAATATTAACCATGCAATGCCTATATTATTTGTTTTTGGGCAAATCTTTTATAGGTTCTACAAGGAAAGGAGATGCTTAGTCCAAAGACAGAGAAGGAGAAGGAAGCTCTCAAAAGGGTCTCCACCAATTCTTCTTGACTCATAACTTTAGGTTTTTTAAATCAAAATCTAAACTTTGGTTTATTACATATTTGGTTGGTGTTGCAGAAACCCAAGACATGGAGACTGGCTTGTCAAACCATGGTTGGCCAACAAGATTCAAGAGGAGAGGTGTGTCCGCTACTATAAATCTACATGATATGATACTCTGGATATAGTTAGTAAGTTACATGAAATTTGTCTAATACCAAACGTCCAAACATGTGAAATTCAATTGATCCACCAATTATTCGAAACATAAGTAGTGAGTAGTAATCATAAAACATATGACGTAAATTGTCTTGTGTGTCTACGTAAGAACAATATGCATCATAACGAACCTCACATGTGTCGAAAGCTAATAGGTTCAGTCTTTTTAAAACCTAAATATATTCATCGGAGATGGTGAACAGAAACTATTTCAAGAGAAATAATGTAAAATATTTGATGAGTTCTCTTCAGTTCATGCTGATTAATTTCTGCAGGTTGTCATCCAGCAACTACCTGAATGGAAAGCACATGAGTGGAGAAAAATGATGGATTAGATTAGTTTTATGTTAGCTTAAACATCCTTAATTGTATTGCACTGGTGAGGAAAAAGAAATAAAGTGTGTACATTTATCTCACCTTTTCTTTATTCGACACAGTGATGAAAATAATTTGTATTACCCCTGTGGAGAAAGCCAATAAGCTCATTAAATCGCTAAATATGGTTTGAAATCTTACTTCGCTATTCCTATCTTACGTGCAACTTATATCACCTAATGTTCACTCGTCCCTGCTTAAAAATAATGACTCGCTATGTGTAACAATGCTACGACTTGCTATGTCTAACAATGCTTAATGTAACTTAATGAATGAAATACAAGTCAAGTATTGTTTAAACTCATACCATCTCAGGTTAGTGGTGTCTAGATATTTCTAACGTGCTTTGTTACCGTCAACGCAAGTGCTACACAAAGCTTCTCGGTAAATCTCCCACTCTAACAAACTAAGGGAAACCGATGTTTGTAGGCTTACCAAAGCAATAACACAAAGCATCTACTATTTCATGATAAAACGACAATTTTTTAGCCATTTTGGTAATCATGTTCGGTAGTAAAAGAATTTTAGGGGGGTGATTTTAAAACATTTAATGTGCAGTAATGGAATGAAACAGTGCAGTAGGAGCACGAGAACTGATAACGTTGATTTAATCAAGAACAAGGACATGGCTAGGTAATCGAGATACAGAGTAGCTTTAATCGATCACCCTTTCCTGTGCCTGACGTTTATTAAAGTCGCATGTAGCTGCAATAAAAATTAAAAGAAATTTTATTAGAGGCTCATGTGGCAAAAGTAGAGGGAACAAATTTCTCCCATTCACATATGCTCATCTTGAATCTCGGTATCGGTTCATCACAGGCAACTTTTCATGAATGCCTACTGAATTATGTGTTTGTTTGAACTTTGAAAACTTTGTAACGACGATCAATAACTTAACAAAATTGCTATATAACACACTTGATGGATGTGTAACAACATTTCGTATCTGAAAATAAACCATTGGTTATCAGCAATTATCCAATCTGAACCAACTTTGGTACCAATAGTATTCATCGATTCGAAGTTCTATAATTATGCTAATGAATAAGTAGGGGAACAAAAGGAATTAAAAGACCAAAAACAATGCCATGAAGGTATACATAAAAAATGAAAATATGCTGAACCCAAGTGGACAAATGGGGAATACAAAGTAGAAGAGAACAACCATCTAATGTTAATGAGAAAAAAGAGAAATCACCTTCAGTGCTTGGCGGGCATCTTCCTTGGGGACCAGACCTGATTCAACATAGGCATCAATAATTACTCCTGGAATAAATTCTTAAGGAAACCCTTTTCGGAAGCATAACTATTGAAGACATCCAATATATCACTTCTTGAAAAGATGAATGGCAACAAAACAGAAAAGAAAAGAGATGCAAGAACATCTAGGATACGACATGCACGTAACAAACGACCCTCTCCACCAATTTCCTCCACTGGAGCATATATAACACGAGCATTAGATGGAGAACCTTTCATGCACGCCTGCAATAAATAACCAATCATAAAACATTTTGGAAATTAAAGTACAAGGCAATTCTATTTTCCCTACACAAACTGTACAAGTGTAGGCTAACTGTCAACACTCTACGGAGACATCTGCTGAAATTGGGACTTAAACAGTTAAACGAACCAAGCACCAAGTTAAACAAAATAAAAAAATAACATTTTGGAAGTTAATCTAGTGACCCACATCACCACCTACATTCATTTTCAATATTCAAACTCCATTTTTCATGCCCAAAATCAGAACATAGTAATAAAAATACAGTATTACCGGTCCCTTGAGTCTAATAGAAAGAGGTCTGTTATCCAGAGCATCCTTTACTTGTGATGAGATACTCTGTTGGAAGGACAGAAAGAAATAATTATCCAGGCGCAATTAAGCAGGCCTCATGAACTCTATCTATATATATGTGTGTGTGTGTGTTATATCTACCTGCAAAACCTGGGTAGCTGAAGTAATACGATCCTTATTATACAGCTTCAACATTAGAACAGTTAAGTGAAATGTTTTTGGTTTGATGAATATGGATCTGTCTATGCCCACACCTGAAAAAGGAGTTAAAGGTGTTTATAAGCAATAAATAACAAATTAAATGATAGGTAAAGGTGAACTAGTAAAACAGCAAAGAGAGGAAACATGCAAGTTTGGGTGAAAAATAAAATTCATCTATATTAGAAAACGATAACTGCAACTCTACCACAAAAATTCGCACAATAAAAGAAACCAAAAGAGCATAAACAAAATTGTATTATGTAGTGAAAAGAAGATAACTATTATCTGAAGAGTAGCAACAAGGAACTAAAGAGAGATAACCTTTTATCAACTTTGTTTGGGATGTGGTTCCAGAAGTATTAACTGAAAGTATACCTGATATCGAATGAGAGTTTGCCCCACCATGTCTAAAAGTAGGTGAGAATTAACTAATAGTATACCTGATTTTGAACGAGGTTTTGACCTACTAGCATTGCTCTCCCTGGTAAAAGTGGAAGCTACTTCAACTTTCACACTCTTCTCATCCTGAACCTCAAGCTTAGGGGCAATATCAGAACCTTCTGTCTGGAGATTTACAGCATCCTTGTGTGCAGGATTGTCAACTGAATTATTGTCTCCATTCTCATCTTGACTGAAATCATCTTCACCAAGTATACTATTCTGAAAATTCATAAGCTTGTCTACCAGTTCACCATGGACGGCCAATGGAAGGGATATAAAATGAGAATAATCAAGGCTTCGACTTTTAACTGCCTGTGCATTATGAATGGGAACCACTTAGTTGATAAAACGACACCTCTGAGTTTCCAATTCATAGAGATGTAAAACATACCGCTTCAACTATATTTCTAATTTTCTCTGAAGCCTGTGTCACACTCTCAGCAGAAGTGGCTTCTATATCTGCAAAAGGGAAACTTCTAAGTATCTTTGCAGTGCAACAACATATTTCATTCAAACATTAGTGCACTTTAAACCCGTATGATGGTAATAATTAGGAAAACACATGAAAAATAAAAGCCCTTACTTATAAAGGACCCATCCTTGGAAGAAGGGAAAACAAGTTTTACTCCTGTCTCCTGTTCAATTTGCCTCTGGGTGTATCCACTGGAAGAGAAAAGCATTTTGAGACATTTTAATGAAGATATGTCATATCATGTCCTTACTAGACCATCATATTGGTTCACAGTACAGGTTAGAGTCAGTTTTTGTTCTTACAATTTTCCTTTTACAAAACCAATCAGAGGAGCTGTAATATCCTGAATTTTTTAGTTGAGGTAATAATCAAATATCTTAATGGACTAATTAAGATTGTTGGATGATTGTGTGGTTTTAGGAGAAGATGGAATTTTGAGAAGATTATTGAGAAGAAAAAAAATGAAGATTTTGAGACAAATACTGATTCGTTATTCTTCAGTTTCATATCATGTCTGTCTCTCTTGATATTCGTAGTTGCATGCATGTTGAGCATTAATATTGATTTTATGGATATGCATATGATTGCATGGTGGTGTTTCGGTCGACATGTCATGTGGCTGTGTGTATGTTTCTAGCAGAGCAACTTAGGAAAGAGCTGCCTAACGGACAGCGTGGAGCCACCCGAGAGAGGAAAGGGATGTCTGTCGTTAGTGTGGAGCTACCAGGTGTGCGTCTGACAGATTGATAGATTTCAGAAGCACATGATGTAGTCGAATCTGAATGGGGGTTTCAAATTGATATGCATGCATTTTATTTGTGATGCATGTCTCTTGATTGTGCTTATTAACTGAATGTCATATTCTGTATTATTTTCCACATGATTATGATTCTGATTGATTGATGGTTGGTACTTGCGGGCTGTCGAGCTCACAATTTGTTGATTATATTTTTCAGATTATTATGAGCCTTTCAGATGGATTTAAATATCAGAGTGCGCAGCGGTCAGGATCGTGGATCGTATCTTAACGCACCGGGTTCGGGCGGGTGATCAGTTGTCCGGGCTCGGGACATTACAAGAGCACCAACCTGCAAGGCAAAAATAATTCAGATAGCATGTCAAGCAGGCATGACTAGTGGATTGATAATTTGCTTTGAAGAATCAATTTTACATGCTGATGTTGATCTATTAGTGTCTCTATTTAGGGGCAAAGAATGTAAGCAGCATAAGCTTATCAGCTTCATAACGACAACATTAAACAAGTAGAGAAATGATCTTTTGACTTTAGTTAGTACATTAGATAAGAGTTTGGATTGATTTTTCAACAACTAATCTGAAATTAGAAGTTATTACTTGTTAACATCTTAAATGTGATGAAAAAATGAATTCACATGTTAGTCCAGCAGACTAGAATGTCAGAAAATTGAGAACAATCTCAAAATTCTACTTATAAGTAGAAGGCCTAATGAATTTCACATCCATTAAATCATTTCCGAACTGTTTTCGTCACTGTTCAACAACTACACATCACATTAAGAAAAGGAAAGGCTGCATCTTTCTAAAAGTCTAAACTTCTATTCATGAGTTCTCAAAGACGTAACGTAACTTAACTAAACTGCACTGCATGCAAAATTGAATTCGAACTTACTAGTTCCCAACAATAAATTAAGAACAAATATAGTAACCCTAGCTAAATATGTTGGACTCCTGAATTTGAGACGAACGCACAAACTAAAGATGGTTGTGTACTTGGACAGTAAATGTAACATCCCGAAACAGCGGAAATTTAAAAATTTATAATCAAGACACAGGAACCCAATAATCAAAGACGGGAGTGTTACTTCTCATAAAACAAATAGCGGTGCACCAAAATTACATCAGAGTTTGTCAAAATGATACATGATTACAACAAAACGACAACAGAAGATAAAACGTAATCATGTCGACCTCAGCGGTCCGAGAAGAGGATCAAACTCCAAAATGCGCGTGCCCGCCGATCACCACCCAATTGGACCTACTGCGGTCCTAAAAAATATATAACAACAATGCCTGAGTTTCCAGAAGGAAACCCCGTATGTCAACTCATCTATATGCATGCATTACACAAGTGAACCTATCATACTAGTAGCATGTCATGACATCGACAGAATGCAAAACAGTTCCCCCGAAGGGTAAAACAGGACATCAGTCCGACAGTCAACATCGAGTCTCCCGAGGAGACCTACTGAAGGCACATGCAGCCTTACAGCACGCGACATCGCACCCTCCACACGCGGCTACACTACTCAAGGGTTCGGCAGGGAGCCTCTGTCACGCCTGTGCGCCGATAGAATACAGATCTGCAAATCTCTGTGGTCGGAGCCACTGGGACCAACGGGGCCGTCGCCCGGAAGGTATAACAACATCATCTCGATAGGTGCCCAGTCGAGGAATCAACATAGCCGGAACAACCTCGGCCCAACAATCATCATCGCCGGCACAACCTCGGCGGCATCACCAGCACAACATCGGTGGTCCATCACAACGTCCGGCACAGCATCGAACGGGTCCAGACCGAAGTCTGCCAGGTCATCAGGCTCCACGAGCCGCAAACACCAACCGTGCCGCTATAAAAGCAGGGCAGCGACCTCCGTAGCCCGAAGGCCGGTAGTCACATCACCCAACGCCAGTTGCATGTCCGCACAAACATCAACATTGGGATCCGCGATCCCTCAGGCCTGCTATATTACAATAAGTCAAATCCATCCAACACATTAGTCATGCTCCATACATGGAGGTGACGCGTCCCGAACACCCACACTCTTCACAACGGCGGTCCCTGGGCAGGTACGCGGAAACGCGCCTACCGTCACCTCCCGGCTCACGCACAAGGCGAGGACACGAGTTTCCGTGGACAAATTTGGCATTCAAAAAAGGATCCAGAAATTCTGTCCTGGGCCCAAACGGTCGACCGGTTCCAGAAAGGAATCGGTCGACCGTACGCCTGACACGGTCTACCGCTGCGTGCAAAACACAATTCCCAACGGTCTACCGAAGGTCTAAAACCGGTCGACCGAACGAGGTCAAAATCCGAAATCTGGGTAACATCAAAATCAAACTATCGGTCGACCGACTCAGGGGTCCCGGTCGACCGAAAACTAACATGGAATTTCTACATCATTTTAAACTATCGGTCGACCGACTCAGGGGTCCTGGTCGACCGATAACAGACAGGGTCAACCTATTATTCTACGTCATATAACGGTCGACCGAGATAAAACCAATGTCCGAACATCAAACATAATAATCCAATAAACTTAAGTTCCGGTCGACCGAAACACAACAGACAGACAAAATACATGCATTCGGTCGACCACCCGAAGGGTCCGGTCGACCGTTGGTCGTCTTCAACCTCGCGTCAGCCAAGGTTTTCCATGAAAACAACGCCGGAGAGGTCTCCGACCTCCCCGTCCAACCAACACAACCCTCCCACGAGGGTTAGGAACCACAAAACCACACTAACGAGTCGACATACCTCAAGCAAAGACGACGAACCGCCGGAGCTCGCTCACGCACGTCGCCTCCGGTAGACCTCAAGCACGCGCCGCACCTCCTCTAGACGTCCGACCTCTGCCCGCGCTTTGTCCTCGCCTCCTCCGATCGTCGCCTCAGCTGGAAGAATGAGAAGAAGAATGAAATGGAGAGAAAGAGAGAGAGAGAGAGAAACGCGTTTATAAACCCAACACACCCCTCCTCGCTACAGTACCCGCACCCTCACACCATCACCTACACCTCCTACCTCCTCCATTCCCATGCAATCTCCTGTTCACGTGCCTCTTCCCCATGCAAACCCCACCTTAATCCGAGATTAACCCTAAACCGGGGTTTGGGTTCTAACAGTAAATTTGTAAACCTTTAACAATTAAGATGTGAATTTTGATGGATATCACATGGGGTCCTCAGTTTTTCTGTTCCTAAGCTTCCGGTAGCACTAATAGGCACATCTTAGCATGGGTAATTATGACCAGGACATTAAGAATGAAACAACTCTAGGTGTTCGATTGGATAATACGTTCACTAACTTCACAATGTTAGGATCATTCTAGTGACTTCACAAAAGATAAGCTGATCCAAATTTAGTGGTCACTGTTAATACATGTCAATTGTTTAACAATTCAAGATTGAGCATCTAGAATGTAGGCTGATCACAGGATACACTACTTTATTTAAGCGCAAAAGAGATCTTTAAGAAATTACTGCCATGATTTGTATTCCGAAACTGAAGAACATCTTTCAAGAATTTCTGCCACAGCCAGGTTCCAGTAATCGGTAACGTAAAACTACATGAATATGTCATGAACCTTAAAAATATTTTAGCACGAATCACAGTAATCCAATACCTCCATTAATCAAACCTCCTCTTTGAAATTACATGCTCTGAAGATGGAGTGCAAATTGGAGATACAACATGGAAAGTGTAATAACCTAATCTAAACACCAAAATTAAACTAAACTAAACCTAACTTACCCTAATTAATTATGTTAATGAAGAGTTAGGAGATAAGGATGGGAAGATGAGGTGGCTTGCTTTGGTTGGTAGATTTGGAGGTGGTTAACTAAAGGTGATATATATAGTAAAGATAAGGTTAAGCTGAAAACGTTTTGCTTCTTTGTTTTGGATTATCAGAGAGTAAGAGAGAGGTTTCTTTGGAGAAGAAGGAGAGAAGAAGTAAAGAAGAAGAAGAGGAGAAGAAGAAGAGAAGAAGAAGAGAAGAGGTTGCCAAAGCTTGGGAGGCATCCTCACTCGACCAAAAGGTATGCCAAGTCTTCATATTAACTCCCCAAGAGGTGTGGGAGTGTAGAGGACGACGTTGGTGCCGTTTCTCCAGTGAAAATCCTACTGGACGGAGGTTGAAGACGACTGGTTCGGTCGACCGTGGTGTGTTTCGGTCGACCGAACAACGTCTAAATGATGCCTGTACAGTGGGAAGATGTATTGTTCGGTCGACCGGTATATGGGTCGGTCGACCGATATTTATAAATATTAACTTACTGCCCGAAAATGGTCGAACGATGTCTGTGTGACGGTCGACCGTTTATGCCAAATTTAGCGGGAAAGAAAGGGTTACATTAGTCGGTCGATCAGTGTTGTTTCGGTCGACCGAACCCAGTAGATAGGTTAGACAGGCCTTCGGCCGACCGAGTGTGTGTCTCGGTCGACCGAACTGTGCAAGGTCGGTTACGAGCGTTGACCATCTAAACGGTCGACCGCTCTGGATCCGGTCGACCGACCGCGTGCAGTTTTCCTGCAGTGATGTGCCTGTAGATCGATCGACCGGAAGGTAGGTTTCGGTCGACCGAATGTTGTAGGCAGGATTCAGGCAATTTTCCTTATCGGTGGAACGGACCCTGGTTTGACTGATTGGATATATATGTATATAAAATGTATAGAGTAGACCTTCCAAACGGTCGACCGCTAGATGACTTTTGTTCGACCGATTGGTCGGTATTTTCGGTTGGCGTGATTCGACCGATAGACTTGTTTGTACAGTACCATGTACTGTGTGGGGGACCGGCCGACCGGTGTGCTTTTAGCGGTTGACCGATCTACCACAGGTTGGTGGATTTATGCACACGCGATCCGTTGAGTATAGGTCGACTACCGGCTCCGAGGCGACGGTTGATTACCGGCTTTGAGAGCTACGGATTTCACCTTCGACGAAGGCGTATTATTGCACTACTGTTTCCTCTCTTACCGAGCGGGATGTGAGGGATGTGTGCCGTAAACCTTAGGCAGTTTGCTAGGGTTTAGCGGTAGGCCGAGGATGTTCTGGCAGGGTGCGCGCTTGGCGACTCTTGGGGGAGCAGCGGCTGTCGTCTGACCCGAGTTGTGTATTCGGCGGGCTGACTCGCTCCTTGGGTGGCGGCGTGTACCGGGGGTTCCTTCCTGCACTTTTTGGGGAGCAGTGGTATCGACTGACCCTTGTGAGGCAGCGGTGGACTGACTTGACCCTAGTGCCAGGAGTGGTTTAGTGCCGCGGAGGCGGTGAGGGCATTATTGTGGGCCCGAGGTGGATGATCATGTGCATAGCATTACATTGTCTTTAATTCCTTTTTATATTTTTAGGAGGCTTGGTATACGGGATTCTTTCAGGGAACTCAGGCATGTTTGTTTGTTTTCATTTCAGGTAGCGAGTAGCATTAGAGTCAGGTGGTGACCGAGGAGAGTGCCCCCGGGATTAGATCATGTTCTCTTTTGTATATCCTTGTTTGAGGTAGTAATTACATGTATATTCACTTTTGTTGTAATCACAGTTGACTCATTTGTATAGTTTGACTTCCACGTGGGTCTGTATCTTATATATTTTATATATATATTGGTTTGTTTTCCGTGACGTGCCCTGTGTTGTCCGTTGACGGTCTTTATTATTGTTTAAATTTTCCGCTATTTTCGGGTACGTTACAGAAAGCACATGGATTACTAGCAGTGAGAGTACATGAATTTAAAATACATAACTTCACATACATCGTGTAAAAGGTAAAATGAAAAATTACCTCGATAGCACTAGAATAATGCCTTGCGGTCGCACTAGCGAACTCTACATGAACTTGTGAACTTGATTCATGCATAGAATCGTGTTTTCCAACAGACCCATCTTCAAGATGCTTTTGATGCAGAATACTATCTGTTTCAATTGCAATGGAAACTGATGTGGTCTCTTTTACCTTATTCAAGTCACTATCTTTAACATCACTGGTACAGAAATTCAGCTGCCTAGCGTCATCACTAACTGTGCCAGCACCTTGACCAGCATCCAAGTTCATCTGACTGGAAACTGTTCAATAAAATTCAGTTGTAACGACATCATATGTCAAGCTATGCAGTAAAAATTGACACCAATAACATACAAAAATAAAGAAATTGAGTAAATAAACTGGAAGAAGACAACTGCCATGAATGCATATCTATGGCCACAAACTAGAAAAGGCAAAGAGGAAAGAAAAAGGGGGGGGGGGGATTCAGAGAAAATAGGAAAAGATAAAAAAGGAAGGATAATATATATGTCATGATTGTACAGTTCATTATCTTTTTCTGGAAAGTGGACCATCATCAAACTCTATCTGTTAATGGAAAACTACTCCAGGTATTTGAGTTTTAGTAACCAAAAAATCCAGGAAAAGGAAAAGCTCTCAAGACTAAAGGTTGGCGGTTTGGACAATTGATGGAGAAGTCACAGTGCAATCCAATACCTAACAATCAGAATACCAAACACCTGGAAAAGATAAATAGAAATAAAAAAACTACCAGATCAAACCTTCAAAGGAACTTGATTGAGTAGAAATCTCCCTCAATTGGAGGATTATATATATCTTTCTTTTTGGACCTGGCGTGATTGTTCCACGCCTTGCCCCAGACATCTTCCTGATATTGCCCAAATAATTACTCTTAAGATCAAGACCCTAGCATTATTCATATAAACATCATCAAGAACGATAACTAAGCCCTTGCGCATATTATTATTATTATTTTGATTATTTTGATTATTATTTTGATAATACTAAGCAGAGCTAACCGAAAATTAAAACAACAAAAGGCCGGAAACAGGATTCCGACAGCAAACCAACAAAAACGAAGTCAACAACAACAAACCACAAGATGTGGGGGAAAATAGTAGATAAAAACACAACTAATAGTCACCCAGCCCAAGACCAATACGATCTAAATTAGAATATCCCCTTTAAAACCCGAAGTTGTCAACCACAGAGGTAGACGTCCCAAACAATCTTTCGTCATATCTCCCCAACTACAATTCTCATGTTATCAAACCGTTGCTTATTACGTGCAACCCAAATATTCCACCAAAAAGCAAGAGGACCAAGGGATCCAGCAACCTTGACAGGGCCGTGAGGAATCTTTGAGATTCAGTTGTCCCAAAAAACTTTAAAATCTACACCCACATCTACCACACTCATGCCAAACATAGCTCTGGTAACGTCGCAGTCTCTAAAGAGGTGATTATTATGCTCTTCTGCCAAAAAACAAAGAGGACATCTACTGGCCCAATTCCATCCCCTCAATTTTATGGTGATCTCCGTCAAAGTCTTTCCATGAAAAATCAATCAAGCCAAGAAAAAAACTTTCAACGGTGTGTTCTTGTTCCAAATCAGTGATACAATGTCAAAAGATGACCCTGGGCCAGGAAGAATATAATAGAGGGACTTGACCGAGAAAGAGAGGTTAGATCGAAAACTGCAAATAAGGAAGTCAGTAGCATTATTAGAGATAAAACATGATTTTAACAAATCCAAAAGAGAGCAACATTGAAGGGATTCCCGGTTCGTGAGGGGTCGGGAAAATGAAAGATTCCAAACTGGTGATGAATCATGCCATGTCAGGATATCAACAACCCATGTCTCCTTATCCACCGTTAACTTATAGAGTAGGGGAAAAGTGACCTTAAGTGACGACTGGCCAACCCATCTATCTACCCAAAACTTCACATCCACTCCATCTACTATACCACACCTCATTCCTAATTGTACCACTTCTTCCCATTCAAGTACCCCACTCCACAAGTCTTTTATTGTTTTGATATGTGATGAGAACCAATCAGAAGAGTCACGGTAGTATTTATCCCGGATTACACGTTTCCACAAAAGTGGATCTGGGTCAGACGGACCCGATAATCTCCAAATCCATTTGCCCAACAAGGCTTGGTTAAATGACTTAATATCACGAATACATCGACCTCCCCCATCTTTTGGTTGACACACAATCTTCCAAGGGACAAGAGGATAACCTGAATTTTTATCACTCTTTCCTCATTTCCAAGGAATTTTTTTTGTAGTCAAATTATTTTATTTGCGACATTTGCTGGGATCACAAAAATTGACAAAAAATATATAGGTAAGTTAGTCAACACTGATTGGAATAATGTCAATCGACCGCTCCAAGATAAAAAAAACATTTCCATCCTACCAGTCTAAGATTCATCCTTTCCAAAACCGGGTCCCAATCTTGTTTCCAGATTTTTTTAGGTGAGAGAGGCAAGCCCAAGTATTTACATTGGAAATTATCCACTCTACACCCAAGCATTCTTGCCGTATCATAAATTTCTTCCTCCTCCCTACTTATGTCTATCACAGAAGATTTATTCCAATTAACGGATAGTCCTGACACCCATTCGAAGATAGTAATTAGGAAAAATAGAGTTCTAATCGATTCCTTATCCCCATTAAAAATAATAATGTATCATCCGCATATTGGAGGATATAGATTTCCTTACCACTTCTACCCACCTTGAAACCTGCCCACAAATTATGTAGTTTGAGTATCTCCACCATCCCCCCCCCCCCCCCCTAGGATTTCTCCGAAGAGAGTAAAAAGTAATGGGGAGATTGGGTCACTTTGTCTAATTCCTCTTGAGCTCTTAAAAAAATCCACATAGTGAACCACTCGCTAGAATTGAGAATTTGGCCGTGGACACAATGGCATTGATCCAGTCCCGCCATTTAGTCCCAAAATTCATTAATTGCATCACTTTATCAAGGACATCCCAATCCACACAATCATATGCTTTTGCTAGATCCAATTTTAGCATTAATCCAGGTTTTTTAGATCGTGATCTGGTCTCTACACATTCTTGGACAACATGGAAACCATTAGTAATTAGTTTATCCTCAACAAACGCAGACTGATAACACGAAGATAGTTTGGGTAAAACTGATTTGAGTCTTGCGGACAGAATTTTGGAGAAAATTTTAAGATAACAATTGAGTAGGCTGAAAAGTCATTCATGGAAATTGCCCCGACCGATTTCGGAATTAGGCTATGAAAGTCGAGTTGGCCAGGGAAAGGTCAAAATCATCAAAACAATCCTTAACAAAGCCTTCAACCTCTGGAGCCACAGTTTCCCAACATTTCTGATAAAAACTCATAGGAAACCTGTCCGGACCAGGAGCACTATTTGCCCGCATTTTAAAAACAATGTCCTTAATTTTTGCTTTCTTATTTCAGCCTCAAGACATGTATTTTTCTCATCTGAAAGAGATTTAAAAATTACATTATCAGCCCACGGGAACGCTTCAATCCTTTTCTCAAAGAGTTTTTTTGAAAAAACATATCTTCTCGCAACAAAGACCTTCCTTATCCGATGAAACCCCCAAAACAGTTTGTAATTTCGAATATCATTGAATCTTTTTCGCCCGTTTGCATTTGCGTGGAAAACTTTTGTATTTTTATCTCCTTTTAACCACTTAACTCGAGATCGTTGCTTCCAAAAAAATTCCTCCATTTTTAGCAATTGTTCTCATTCTATTTTTAGTTTCCCATGATAAAAAATTTGTTCCACAGAAAGCGATTGTCTTCTTCCAAAACATCTAACAATGGAGCTCATTAAGAATCTTGTCTTTGTTTACATTAACATTCTCGAATTCTTTTTTGTTCCAAGTTCTGACATGATTTTTAACTGCTCTTAACTTAAGTATTAAGGTCAAGATTTTATTTCTCTTTGGGGGCACCGTTTTCCACCACTAGTCAATTTTTTTAATGAGGTCAGCCTTTTCAAACCACATTTTCTCAAATCTAAAAGGAATAGGACCCCAGTTCGGACACTTAGTTTCAAGGCAAATGGGTATATGATCAGAGATGACACGAGGTAAACCCCCAACCCCAGAAAAAGAAAATGTTTCATCCCATTCTGTGCTTACTAGAAATTTATCCAACTTCGAAAGCACAGGAACATCTCTAAAATTTGAACAAGTAAAATTCTGGTTGGAAAGTGGGAGGTCAATTAATCCTAGATCATTGATAAGATTTGAGAAATTAGACATAGATTTCCCTCGTCTACCCATGGAGCTCTTTTCAAAAGAAAAACTTACAATGTTAAAGTCACCCGCGATTACCCATGGTTTAGTGAATTGAGTACCCAATTGGTGGAGCTCGGTGAGAAACTCTCATCTACAACTATCCTCACAAGGGTAATATACATTCGTGAAAATGAACTCGAAATTCGAAGAGAGACACAAAATGAATTGAGATGGAGAAATCTCCGACCCATTGGTTGATCAAGTTAAGCTTATTATTGTTCCAGAAAGTGATTAGGCCACCAGAGGCCCCAATTGCACCATTATCAACATCTAACTCCACTAGTGATAAACTCTCCTCTACACCATTTATATGACCACCCTCTAGGACTAAACCATATATATTAGGTTCATCACTTTTCGCCTATTACTCATTTCCATTGATTCGGAAAAGTTTACCATAAAGTGACTAAGCCAACATTCCAAGCACAACTACTGTCCAACCTCCAAATTAAGCCTCACCAGTCTCCACTCAACATCAATTACTAATGAGTTGGAAACTACATCATTTTGTGACCCAATTAGACCCAGATGGTTGAACCTACACTAGGAAAAGGGCGATCACATTTTAGAATTGAAGTTCCATAAGATAAAAAAAAATTGTACTCCAAAGGACCTTTACCTCTTCTAGTCCAACCAAGACAAGTCAAATTCTTTTTTCTTCTTTGCAAAAAAAGGAAATTGACTTGTCTTGGTTTAAACTAGAAGAGGTAAAGGTCCTTTGGAGATGAGTCAAATTCTTCTCTCATCACAACACAAGAATGGATTACTTCCCTCTATAACATCACTAGGAAGTGGACTACAATAAACAAAATTGAATGACGTGAGCTAAACTTCTTACTTCAATACTCTTTTTTTGCAAACAAATCACGCCCTAAGGGTGTGTTAGCAATCAAATTTTGATAATCAGATTTACTAAAATATGATCAAATCTCAAAATCAGCTCCAAAACGCACTCTGCCCTTATTGCAGATATTCTAAGTTTATAAATGTCAATTCTAAATCACATTTGATCCTCAACTTTTGGGAATGAAAATTTTATTATTAACGTGGTTCTAAATGGTCTACAACTTGCGAAAAATCACATCCTTTGGTGTCATTTGTGGTACAATTTTCTCAGGCCCTAACCACCAATTGGTTTAAATTGGCAGTTAGGTAATTTGCATAAACACCAAATCGCAAGTGGGTATACCCAAAGGTGTTTAGCTTCTGTCGTCTAGATTTTACTTAGGGTGTGATTAGTACTCAATAGTTCATGGAAGTCTGAAACTTCACTTCCATGACTTCCCCTCATTTGAGAGTGGAAGTTCTACAAGTCACTGTTAGTACGTATGTTTAAGTCATGAAACTCCTCCTGGAACTCAAATTCTAGATATTTTGAAGTTTTCCAAGCTATCAATCACTTAGAAGTCTTTCTGAAAGTTTTTTATCACTCATTTTGGAAGTTCGGTTCTCCACCTATTTGAAGTTTTCTTAAGTATCAATCACATCCTAAAGAATTAGGACGCTAACCAATACCAACCTTCATCGAACATTCGAAAGTGGTTAAATTACAACTACACCCTAGAGGCCTAGACGGAAGTTAGAGAAAAAAAAGTGTCCCAACAGGAATCAAAATGTGATTATTAACATGGTTTCAAATGCCTATAACTTGCAAAAAATTGCATCCTCCCAACGTCATCTACGATACAATTTTCGCAAGTATTAACCACTAACTACATTTCGGTTTCAATTGCCTTCTGGGTAATTTGCATAAACACCAAAATACAAGTGGATATACTCAAAAGGTGTTTAACTTCGGGCGTCCGGATTTTACTTAAGAATTGGGACGCTAACCAATACCATCTTTCGCCAGACACTACAAAGTGGTTAAATTACAACTACACCCTAGACGGAAGTTAGCGAAAAAATTGTGTCCCAGACGTGCGTGTTTATTACATCAGACGCCAAAAGCTGGTGTCCCAAACGGACCTGGAGAACCAAACTGAACATCAACGTGATAGAAACATATCTCATCCCAAAAGCTAGCTTGTAGGTTGGGGGAACCTACGAGGTTATATCCCACACTGGGTATCCCATTTTACCAGATGTGGGACTAAAATCCTTTAAGGATCTTAACACAACACCAACTAAATCAGCACAAAAAGATACCAAAAATAAAAACCAAAATTCGGAATTTAGAACCTACACCAAAGAAAAGAACGAACCTTAGAGTGGAGAATTGAACCTTGAAGAACGTTTTCAGTGGCGATTGCAGCTCTCCATACGCGATTGACGCTGGAAAGAGAAGAAATTAGGGTTTAGGGTTAGGGTTAGAGTTTTGGATGGGGAGAAAGAGGGAAGAGTTTCGGTTACCTGCACAAGTGTCTACAGAAGCTCATTGAGTTTCTTCAGGATCGATTATGTCTGGACGAACTTTTTTCGTAAGAGTTTTTTTCCAAAAGATTATATTGTATACGTCAGAATTTGTCGTTCGTAGATAAGTGTACACGTGAAATTATAGAAAATTCAAAAAATATATTGAATTTGCACATATAACGAGGACAATACAGGTATTTAATATCACATTGTATGAAAAACTGTAGAGAAATTTTCTCTTTCAACTTCTCCAACCCAATACAATTTGACATGGGAAAGCGTGAAAATATTAGAAACTTGTCTATCTTAAAAGTTGTTTGGATGTGCATATAAAGCTTCTATGAGACAAAAATTACTATGCAATTTTGAGAAGCTACATCCAAACATTACCTAAATGATTAGTTGAGGTGGAGATGTTTAATTTGACACAAATCTGACACGAATTCAATGTTATTATGCTAAGGGTGGGAGACTTGGGAAGTTGAGATGGTTTAGATTGGTTTGGGTGTTGATGACCGAGTCGCTTGACTTGCGGTTGGGTTTGTGTTTAACGTGTTTGTAAGTTTACTATTGTCAAGTTTTTATGTAGGTAAATTTTCATAGGATAGGTAAAAAAGTGAAAATATTGATGGTCGGGTTGCTTGACTTGGGGTTGGATTTGTGTTTGACTCGTTAAGTTTGTGATGGCTAAGTTTTTATGTGGGTTTTTTTTTTTTTTGATAGGATGGGTGAAATAGTTAAAATACTAATGGTCAAGTTGCTTTATATGTGGTTGGATTTTGGGTCTAACGTGTTTGTGTTTGGCTCGTTCATAATTGCTAAGTTGTTACGAATTTAAATTTTCATAGGATGAAAAGAAAAAAATTCTTGTTTGAGATTCTTATGGGACGTGTCACAAGTAGGATTTCAAGTGGATTTGACAACGTTTTGTTGATGATATTACTCCTAGTTGTAAGTTTGTAAGTAGAGGTTAGAAAGAAGTATTTTGTGAATGAGTTGAGGGTTTGAAAAATTGAGTTGCGATAGATGACTATTTTTATTATAAACCATTAATTTGGCTCCCTCGCCTCATTATCTGAATCGGATTGTAAGATTTTGTTATAGAAAACTAATTTGGCTCCCCCACCTCACCTATTATCTGCTTGTTGAAAACTTGATTATTCAGTAATAGTAATGTCATATATTACAATTACTTGTATTGATAATTGACTAATAGTAAAAAGTGACAACGGAATTCTCAGCAAAAAGCATTTTTCTGAAATGAAGAATCAAACATTGAAGGTTTTAACACATTGCTAATTGTTAAATATTTGGACAAATAAAGCCTTTAAACATTTTAAATCCGCTTAATATTCCGATATTGGCAACTTTTCAAGTTTGTATCATGGTACGCCATTACAGTTTATGTAACGTCCCGAGCCCGGACAACTGCTCACCCGCCCGAACACGGTGCGTTAAGATACAATCCACGAACCTGACCGCTGCGCACTCTGATATTTATATCCATCTGATAAGCTCATAATTAATCTGAAAAATATAATCAACAAATTGTGAGCTCAACAGCCCGCAAGTTCTAACCGTCAATCAATCAGAATCATAATCATGTGGAAAATAATACAGAATATGACATTCAGTCAATAAACACAATCAAGAGACATGCATCACAAATAAAATGCATGCATAACAATCTGGAACCCCCATTCGGATTCGACCACATCCTGTGCTTCTGAAATCTATCAATCAGTCAGACGCACACCTGGTAGCTCCACACTAACGACAGGCAGCCATTTCCTCTCTCAGGTGGCTCCACGTTGTCCGCTAGGCAGCTCTTTCCTAAGTTGTTCTGCCAGAAACATACACACAGCCACAGGACATGTCGACCGAAACACCACCATGCAATCATATGCATATCCATAAAATCAACATTAATATTTAGCATGCATGCAACTACGAATATCAAGAGAGACAGACATGATATGAAACTGAAGAATAACGAATCAGTACTTGTCTGTCTCACAACCACAAGATTTTCCTTCTCCTCTCAACCTTTTCTTTCTCCCTCAGCACTCTCCACTTTCTTACAAAATTATGTTTCTTTTCGCCTTTTTACTCGTATTCCATCTTGTCTCTACCTTCACCGTACCTTTTATACTACACCAATCCAACTTTATCCCAACACCTCCTCATCCTCCAATCAGCAACTCCCATCTCACCCAACTTATCACCTCCACATCATCAAGTCATCACCTCCCATTCCATGCATTCAACACATCACGCCACCTTTCCCTCCAAACAAGGAGATAACTACCAAGCAATTCATTAACTAATTAATCATCCAACAAGATTAGTCTTTTAAGTAGGGTTTAGGATTAGAGTTCTAACAGTTTAACTCACTAAGGTTCGCCAGATGTTCAACAAAATGAGATAACTAAAATCTTGAACAAGACTGTTGGAGTTGGCTCTCAAATTGTGATAATAATTACTTGATAAAGTAGACGTTGACTATTTGATTTTTTAGCAGTTTAAACTATCTATTTGTCTCAATAGCGTTGAAGCAAGAGCTGGGGTAAACAGGAAATAAGATTACTTGACACAGAAATAGAACAAGTGGATTCAAATATGAACATTTGGTAGCTATACTTCGGGCAAACTAAAATATTTAGAAGAAAGAAAGTGTGAATAAAATTGATCGTGTTTCATGTATTCATTGTGTCAACACACCTAATTTCAATTAAAGCATCAGTGCTCTTGACCTTTCGAAATAATTGTAATCAAGTTTTCCTTTCAAGACTTATAAGATCAAAAAATCAAGGGAACTACTATTGGTCGTCGGAAAACTACTTAAATCGTCCCAAAAATGACTTTTTTGTAGGATTTCATGTTTAATTATACATATATATATTCGAAATTTTTATGTATAATAAGGATCAATTACAATTTTCTTTGATTTATTTCATGCATGCATCGGTTTGTTTTAACATCTAGTTTCAAAACTCTATTAAAACAAACAAGGGCTCCGAAATTCATACCTAGAAGTTCTCAAAAACTTCTTGAAGATTCGGAGACGTTGGGGATGCTTCTCGCCGCGCCGGATGCCTCCGAGTGTTCACCGAAACCCTAAACAATGTTGGAGAGAAAGGAGCTAGCCAATCGATCTCCAAACAAGCTTAGAATCTAGCTACAAACCCCTTCCTTAGCCTCTGAGATTTCTCCCTCCAAAGACTTAGAAAACTAAGAGAATTTTCGTGGGTTTTAGTAGTGAATTAGGAGAGAAAATAATTTCTGAATTGTGTATGCAATTAGGGAGAATAAGGACCTATTTATAGGTTCCAATCTTACTCTTAATCATGGCTATTCTTTAGCCACGGTTTTATGACAATTTCTCTCACAAACTAATTCCATAATGCATTATATGCACCCACAAAACGTTTGACCAAATTTGGAACTAATCCAACCATCGATCAAATTAATCTCTTAATAATCAAAGGCAGAAAATCGACCGCTGTTTGGTTTACCGAGTCCCACTCGGTTAACCGAATTTGTCACGATCGTTTAACCGAGTACGTGACGGATAACCGAATCTTAAGGGGAAAAATTCTCCTTAACCGATCGGACTCATTCACGTCTAAGACCGAGTGCTATTCGGTTAACCGAAAATATCGGAACTTGACATTGTTCGGTCGACCGTTTCTGGTTCGGTACACCGTACCAAAGCTCCAGGCACTTTGGTCAAGTTCAGTCAATCAATTACGATTATCCGTTCCACGTTCGGTTGACCGATCCATAGATCCTTCGGTCGACCGAACCTCAACGGATTACCGAACTTCTACCCGATTTTGCCTATTTCAAATTTTGGATTTATTTCCAACAAAATTTGAACTTAAGGGGGTTTTAGCAAATTCACAACTTATGCAATGTATTATCCTATGCAACAATAAATTATTGCACCCCATAATATATGCATCTAATATGAATTTATCATGACTCTAATTATGTTTATATACAACATAATTGATTTTACTTGTTCACCACATGTGTCATATTTTCTATGAGAAACCCGACACATCATATGAACCAAAAATCAAGCTTCTTGTTTCACGGTTTTTGCGGTGTGACCTATGGGAGGATCTAAACTAAGTTGGCAGTGATATTAAGAGCTTAATATCACAAGCTATAAGCGGTATCTAGCTACACATTATAGCTCCCAATTAGTTAGATGTCTTAATTCCACTTGAACCAAAACCTGATCCATTTAGTGATGGAGTGCACCACTTGTGTCCGTCCCTTGCCTCATGATATTAAGAATACACACAAAGTAGTATTGTGTCATCTTTGTATTAGTATTCATTTCTTGATCTCTTTAAGCTAGTTATAAATATGTGACTTAACTCAAATCACATTGTGCACATTATAACTTTGCTTTATCAAGAGGCCCATTAATATCATCACTCAATTAAGAGGGGCAATGATAATCTTTTGACTAACTATCTTCTCCAACGAAAATCATACTTAACCAACTAATGTCTTTACACTACACTCATCGATAGCTTAAGACACTAGTCTAATTAAGCAATTCTTAAGTGATCGGATATAAGTCTCATATCAAAGGACCAAAGACACAGTAAAATATTAATGACACAGAAACACATTTCTATAATATTTCACTTGTTAGGTCTATTCAGTATACAAAAGTAATATTTTCCTCTTTTGCATACCCGTGTTGTCACTCACTTGTAGAGCTACAATGATCTATGACCAACACGACAATCTTAACTCGGTAATTAATGTTCCATGTTAATTACCATGATTGCGAATATCTTTTGTTTTATGTAAACCAATATCCTTTTAGAGCTCTACGGTTAAGGACCAAGAGTCTCTTCCTTAACACTTCTAAAAGACGAATAACATAAACAAGGAACAAAATGATTTCTCATTCAATTCATAATAATTGACATTTAAAAGTAAAACTTTTAGAACACATTCCCTTCAATCTCCCACTTGTTATTAAAGTTTTCTTTCTCATACATACTCAATGCATAAAACAATAATAACTAGGGTAAACCCCATTACATATCAATCATCAAGTCAATCTACATGGTTCCTCAATCCCATGGACTCGAAATGCATTTCGCCCTTGGCTTGGGATAAGGGTTTTGTGAATGGATCAGCTGTGTTGCTGTTGGTGTCCACCCATAACAGATTTATTTTGCCTTCGTCGATGAGGTCACGCGTCACGAAGTACTTACGATCCATGTACTTCACTTTGTGGTGTGATTTGGGATCCTTGATTTGCGAGATAGATGCACTATTGTCGCAAAATAGCTCTATTGGTCCCTCGCTCGAGGGAACTACTCCAAGCTCTTCAAGGAACTTCTTAATCCACACTCCTTCCTTGCTCGCTTCAGCGACAGCCATCACTTCGGAAGCAGTGGTTGAGTCGGCAGTAGTGCTTTGCTTCCAACTACGCCAACTCACAGCTCCACCATTCAGAAGGAAGACGTATCCTGATTGCGACCTTCTATCGTCTGGATCACTCATGAAACTCGCATCCGAGTAACCTTCAGCTATCAATTCCCTTTGTCCTCCATAAACAAGAATCTTATCCTTAGTCCGGTTAAGGTACTTCAGGATATTCTTGACCGCAGTCCAATACTCAGGACCTGCGTTGGATTGGTGACGACTTGTCACACTTAGAGCATACGAGACATCGGGTCTTGTGCAAGTCATCGCGTACATGATCGACCCAATTGCCGAAGCATAAGGGACATCTTTCATGTACTCTAAGTCCTTACGTGATTGCGCACGTTGAGACTTCTTGAGTTGCACACCCATACTCATCGGCACACTGCCCTTTTTGGAGTTGTTCATCTTGAACCTTTCCAAGACCTTGTCAATGTATGCACGTTGACTGAGGCCAATGAGTCTGCGAGATCTATCTCGATATATCTTGATTCCCAAGATGTATTGAGCCTCACCCATGTCTTTCATCGAAAATGCAGATTTCAATGAACTTCTCGTTTGCTCAAGCAAAGGAATATGATTGCCCATAAGCAATATGTCATCGACATATAGGATTAGGAATACTACATGGCTCCCACTAACCTTCTTGTATACACAAGGTTCTTCCTTACTTTGAATGAAGTGAAGCTTCTTCACTTCCTCGTCAAAGCGTTTGTTCCAACTCCTTGATGCTTGCTTCAATCCATAGATGGATCTTTGAAGCTTGCATACCTTCTCGCTATTCTTTGGATCTTCAAAACCTTGAGGTTGTACCATGTACACATCCTCCTCCAAGTTCCCATTCAGGAACGCCGTTTTGACATCCATTTGCCATATTTCATAATCGTGAAATGCGGCAATAGCGAGCATGATCCGAATAGACTTAAACATGGCAACCGGTGAAAAAGTTTCATCATAGTCAATTCCTTGAACTTGAGTGAAACCCTTCGCTACAAGCCTCGCTTTGTAGGTTGTCAAGTTCACATCCATGTCCATCTTCCTCTTAAAAACCCATTTATTATGAATGACCTTTTTCCCTTGAGGAAGGTCAACCAAGTCCCATACTTG
Organism: Triglochin maritima; assembly: GCA_963682175.1. NCBI lineage: Eukaryota > Viridiplantae > Streptophyta > Magnoliopsida > Alismatales > Juncaginaceae > Triglochin > Triglochin maritima. The sequence continues at coordinate 37,492,978 of OY821781.1, forward strand.
ATTATCATACATGGATTCTATTTCGGATTCCATGACCTTAAGCCATAGTTTGGAGTCTTCCCTTTCCGTTGCTTCTTGGAAGGTCAAGGGATCATTGGTATCTAGTACCATGATTTCATGAAGTCCCAGATACAAATCGGGTTTCTTCCTTTCCCTTGTTGACCTTCTAAGTTCTTTTGGTTCTTCTCGTGTCTCTCGAACTTCTTCCCCAATTTCTTGAGGAGTGGGTTCACGTTCAACTCTTGAACGTACACTTGGTGGGGATGATTGAGATTCTCTCACAATTTCTTGTGATGGTCTCTCGCTCACGCTCCCACTAACCAAAGGAATCTCGGTTGGGCCTTCATGATCTTGAATGTCATCATTCATTTCATGATCTTGTAGGGTATCTTGAGTTTCCTCAAGCACAACCCTACTCCCACTACTTTTTACTCTTTCTAGAAATTCCTTTTCCAGAAATGTGGCATCCCTCTCTACAATCACTCGATTGGATGTGATATGCCAAAAGTAGTATCCTCTTGTCTCACGAGGATAACCTATAAAGAAGCACTTATCCGCTTTTGGTTGAAGTTTGGTCGACATCAATCTCTTGACGTAAGCCTCACAACCCCAAATCTTGAGAAAACTGAGCTTAGGTGTTTTACCACTCCATAGCTCATAAGGAGTTTTCTCCACGGATTTGGATGGAACATTATTTAGTGTGTAAGCCGCAGTTTGTAGTGCATAACTCCAAAAGTAAAGAGGTAATTCCGCATGACTCATCATTGACCGAACCATGTCGAGCAATGTCCTATTCCTCCTTTCGGATACCCCATTCCACTGAGGTGTACCAGGAGGGGTGAGTTGAGGTACAATACCAAACTCCTTTAGGTATGAGTCAAATTCGGCACTTAAGTACTCACCTCCACGATCCGTTCGTAGAGACTTGATTTTCTTGTCGAGTTGGTTCTCTACTTCATTCTTGAATTCTTTGAACTTGTCAAAAGATTCACTTTTGTTTCTCATTAGATAAACATAGCCATAACGACTATAATCATCCGTGAACGTAATGAAGTACCTGAAACCATCTCGTGCACTAGTACTCATTGGACCACATACATCGGAATGTATCAAATCCAACAAGCCACTCGCCCTTGGACCTTTCTTCTTGAAAGGTTTTTTGGTCATTTTTCCCATTAGACATGGTTGGCACGTCTCCAATGATTTAAAATCAAGTAGACCAAGAAGGTTAGCTTCTTGCAATTTCTTGATGCGCTTTTCATTTATGTGACCAAGACGATAGTGCCACAAGAGAGTATCATACTCGTGAGTGGTCTTAAGTCTTTTGTTATTGATATTAAAGATTTGTTTATTATCCAATTCAAGCAAATAGACACCATTCCTTATGAACGCATTTGCATAGAACACACCATTCTTCGATATAGACAAACAAGAATTTGAAATATTTATATTAAAATTATCCATATCCAGACATGATACAGAAATAATATTCTTGCTAATCGAAGGTACATAATAAACATTCTTTAGACAGAAATTTAAACCACTACATAATTGAAGCACCACAGAACCTTGTGCAACCGCAGACACGTTCGCACCATTTCCGACCTTCAATTCTACCTCGTTCCTTACGAGTTCCTTCCTATCCATGAGTAGCTGCACATTAGAAACTATGTGAGCACAAGATCCGGTATCAATTACCCAATCCTGGACAGAGGTGGCTAAATTTATTTCAATAACAAATATACCTTTGGCCTTTTTGGGGCGCCAACGTTCAATCACTCCGTTGTCAAGGTCTTCCTTGTACTTGGGGCAATTTGGCCGGATGTGTCCTTTTTCACCGCAGTGAAAGCACTCCATATTGGGAGTTGGAGATTTATGAGATTTCCCCCTTGAGGCACTCACACGAGCACCTCCTACTCCCTTGCTCTTGATTGAACTACTTTTGGTAGATTTGTCATTTCCTTTACCAATCTTATGGCTCCTCCCATGGACGGCAAGGACTTGCTTGTCCCTACCCTTGCCCATGTCAACTTCAGCAGTTTTGAGAGCGTTGTGCAGCTCCTCAAGACTCACCCCTTTTTCACGCACGTGGTAGTGCATCACAAAGTCCTTAAAGGACGGGGCTAGAGAGCCAAGAATCATATCTTCAGCAATGTCCTCGGGCATTGGTGAAGAGAGCTTTGCCAACTTCTCAAGGTATCCTTGCATCGTGAGAAAATGCATAGATACCGATGTTCCCTCCGCCATATGGCACCTTGTGAGTGCGATGGTGGTCTTATAGCGCTCCTTTCGGGCACTATCCATGAACATCTTAGATAAAGCCTCCATGGTCTTCTTAGGTTTTGAATCCAAGTATTTCGCTTGGAGCGAGTCACCCATGGATGCTAGCATAAGACCGTGAACCTGGTTCTCTTGGTCTTCCCACTTGGCCTTAGACTCTTTCTCTTCATCGGTTAATCTCTCATTCCACTTTGGGATTGGACCTTCCAAAATGTGAGATAGTTTCTCAAACTTTAACACGATGTTGAGTTTGAGTTGCCAACTAATGAAGTTTGAGCCATCATTTGCTAAAGGGTGTTTTTCTATCATGGATCGTACGATAGGTTGGATGTTCGACATTTTTTCTACAAAATAAATCATATAGGTTTTAATGCCAATATTATGTTTTAATACACATGCATACATATATCGAATATATAAATGTAAATGTTGCAAATTAAAATCTTGCCCATAAATGCAACAACCCAAGATCCTATTAATTGTAATATAGACTAGCTAAGGGCTATCGAATACATTACAATGTCAAGGTAAGAAAACATTTTCTAATCACAACCTTTTTGAATTTTAGCAACATTTAGCATCTTCAAACTTTTGTGACTCTTGTCGTTTTAATTATGAGGGAATACGACCTATCCTCGTAAGAAAAACTTTTTCCCAAAACCGAGCGAGGGCTCTAGGTAATGTTAAGAAAACTTATTTTCATTTGATACGAGATACGTTTATCTATTGTATTCACAACTAAACATACTTGGGGTTCACTAGGGTGAAACATACCTCATATATTTAATTGTGGCACAACAACAGACAACCTTTATATCTCCCACTATTCCCAAAGATAGAGGGAGCTATCTCTCGCAAAGGGCGAGCAGAATATCCCTCGATCAATGGCTGCTAGTGGATGAAATAAGAAGGAAATTTATTCTTAATTTTTGTTGGACAATTTAACATGTGATTTAGAATTTTAGGTTATCATGCATATTATTAATCATACACATCCTAACATTCAACACATTCATCACATGCATATCAAGATAAAAACAGAAATTAAACATTCACACAATCCACATCGTGTGAGTTTATATGTTCCCTTCGATCCTCGATCCTCGATCCCTGATCTTCGATCCTCGATTGATGCGCTACAGCGGTGACTTCCTCTTGCACCGGAGATGTAGATTTTACAGAAAATAAACATGCTCCTCACATTCGATAAAACCGACTAGTGCAAGTCCAATGTAAAAACCTCTCATATGCAAATGCAACTATCTAAAAGACGGAAATAGAGAGAATTTTGACTTTTACATACATAAGCCCCTGTATAATAATAATAATTATAATAATAATTACATACATTATATAAACTCACAATCCTGCAAAGCAACTCAAACATCCATGCACGCAATTGCTATAAATTACAGAATCTAATTTATCAATCATCCAGAATTCTCAACAATTCTTTGAAAAATATTTTGAAATCCATTAAAAACATTTTTCATACATCCATAGTTCATAAATTAATTATGAACCGTTGTCCATCCAATTTCCAATGGAAAGATGAATCGCAGTTTTTCGGTTTTGTGGATTCTCTTACAAAATAATCGTTTATACTTAAAACGAAATTATTGCAAGTTAGACTTACGTCTAAATCATAATTCTAATAATTATATGTCATGTTTTAAACATTCAAAACATTTAAAACGAATTATTATAAAGAATTATTTCAACAAACATTTAAAGACCGAAAAACCGGTAAAACGAATTGTTTAAATCCTAGATGGTAAACTAGATTTGTTTACAGCCATAAATCATAAGAAAATTGAACCCTATGCTCTGATACCGCTGTAGGATTTCATGTTTAATTATACATATATATATTCGAAATTTTTATGTATAATAAGGATCAATTACAATTTTCTTTGATTTATTTCATGCATGCATCGGTTTGTTTTAACATCTAGTTTCAAAACTCTATTAAAACAAACAAGGGCTCCGAAATTCATACCTAGAAGTTCTAAAAAACTTCTTGAAGATTCGGAGACGTTGGGGATGCTTCTCGCCGCGCCGGATGCCTCCGAGTGTTCACCGAAACCCTAAACAATGTTGGAGAGAAAGGAGTTAGCCAATCGATCTCCAAACAAGCTTAGAATCTAGCTACAAACCCCTTCCTTAGCCTCTGAGATTTCTCCCTCCAAAGACTTAGAAAACTAAGAGAATTTTCGTGGGTTTTAGTAGTGAATTAGGAGAGAAAATAATTTCTGAATTGTGTATGCAATTAGGGAGAATAAGGACCTATTTATAGGTTCCAATCTTACTCTTAATCATGGCTATTCTTTAGCCACGGTTTTATGACAATTTCTCTCACAAACTAATTCCATAATGCATTATATGCACCCACAAAACGTTTGACCAAATTTGGAACTAATCCAACCATCGATCAAATTAATCTCTTAATAATCAAAGGCAGAAAATCGACCGCTGTTCGGTTTACCGAGTCCCACTCGGTTAACCGAATTTGTCACGATCGTTTAACCGAGTACGTGACGGATGACCAAATCTTAAGGGGGAAAATTCTCCTTAACCGATCGGACTCATTCACGTCTAAGACCGAGTGCTATTCGGTTAACCGAAAATATCGGAACTTGACATTGTTCGGTCGACCGTTTCTGGTTCGGTACGCCGTACCAAAGCTCCAGGCACTTTGGTCAAGTTCGGTCAATCAATTACGATTATCCGTTCCACGTTCGGTTGACCGATCCATAGATCCTTCGGTCGACCGAACCTCAACGGATTACCGAACTTCTACCCGATTTTGCCTATTTCAAATTTTGGATTTATTTCCAACAAAATTTGAACTTAAGGGGGTTTTAGCAAATTCACAACTTATGCAATGTATTATCCTATGCAACAATAAATTATTGCACCCCATAATATATGCATCTAATATGAATTTATCATGACTCTAATTATGTTTATATACAACATAATTGATTTTACTTGTTCACCACATGTGTCATATTTTCTATGAGAAACCCGACACATCATATGAACCAAAAATCAAGCTTCTTGTTTCACGGTTTTTGCGGTGTGACCTATGGGAGGATCTAAACTAAGTTGGCAGTGATATTAAGAGCTTAATATCACAAGCTATAAGCGGTATCTAGCTACACATTATAGCTCCCAATTAGTTAGATGTCTTAATTCCACTTGAACCAAAACCCGATCCATTTAGTGATGGAGTGCACCACTTGTGTCCGTCCCTTGCCTCATGATATTAAGAATACACACAAAGTAGTATTGTGTCATCTTTGTATTAGTATTCATTTCTTGATCTCTTTAAGCTAGTTATAAATATGTGACTTAACTCAAATCACATTGTGCACATTATAACTTTGCTTTATCAAGGGGCCCATTAATATCATCACTCAATTAAGAGGGGCAATGATAATCTTTTGACTAACTATCTTCTCCAACGAAAGTCATACTTAACCAACTAATGTCTTTACACTACACTCATCGATAGCTTAAGACACTAGTCTAATTAAGCAATTCTTAAGTGATCGGATATAAGTCTCATATCAAAGGACCAAAGACACAGTAAAATATTAATGACACAGAAACACATTTCTATAATATTTCACTTGTTAGGTCTATTCAGTATACAAAAGTAATATTTTCCTCTTTTGCATACCCGTGTTGTCACTCACTTGTAGAGCTACAATGATCTATGACCAACACGACAATCTTAACTCGGTAATTAATGTTCCATGTTAATTACCATGATTGCGAATATCTTTTGTTTTATGTAAACCAATATCATTTTAGAGCTCTACGGTTAAGGACGAAGAGTCTCTTCCTTAACACTTCTAAAAAACGAATAACATAAACAAGGAACAAAATGATTTCTCATTCAATTCATAATAATTGGCATTTAAAAGTAAAACTTTTAGAACACATTCCCTTCACTTTTTGCCCTTAACAAATCAATTAATACCGATTTCGTCCCGTGTCTTTAAACAAGGTGTTTGACTCAGTTTTACTCACATTCCCAGTACAAACACCACGAAAATGTCTGGCGAAGCACCAGAATCCGACGAGGTAACGGGGGCGGAATTTTTTTTCCCGACTCGGACGTCTAGCTAAGCCGCCTCCACCCAGGTGGAGGCGTCTGTCTAACACGCCTCCACGTATATGGAGGCTTGTTTGGCAGATGTCTCCACCTTGGTGGAGGCGGCTTAGCCGAACGCCCATTTTTTTATTTTTTTTGTAATTTTCTATTAAATTCAAAATTTTCAAGTTCCATTGCAAGATTTCGGTGGTGATGGAGTAGATTACAGTGAGCTTTTTGACAGTAAAGAAATATTTACAACAATCGAGGAAGTTTGTAAATGGGCGAAACAAGTTGCACTAGGAGCCGGATTTTTTTGGTTATATCATCATACAAACCAAAAGCAGATAACCGGATGGATTGTTACCTCAGATGTGATCGCAGACGTGAGATGAGTTCTCGTGATACGAGTATTGCACTGCGAAAGAATACGAAAAGAAAATGTTGCGGTTGTAGGTTTTTGGTAAAAGTGGTGGAGCGACGAGATCGTGATGGATAGGTCATTATTTCTAGTAGCATCTATGGGCGGCACAACCACCCACTTGCAGTTTATTCAGAGGGCCACCGACAGGTCAGCGGACTTAGTGCTGGGGCAAAGCAAATTGTTCGTGATATGACAGAGGCACAAGCAAGACCCCGTAACATTTTGTTGGCGGTAAAGAAGGAATTCCCGGACGATAATCTGAATCAAAGACACATTTATAACTTCAGAGAGTACATGAGGAGGACGAAATCTGAAGACAGGAATCCCGCGCAGCAGTTTCTCAGGGAGACAGTGCAGCATAAGTATTTGCATTGGATTGTGGCAGATGAAGAAACTAATGTCTTGACTCACGCATTTTTGGCACATCCAACTTCAGTTCAGTTGTTGCGTACATACCCATTCGTAATCTGTATGGATTCGACGTATAAGACGAACAAGTACAAGATGTCTTTGTTTGAGATGGTTGAGGTTACTCCAACAAACATGAATTTCCTCGTCGGGTATGCGATTTTGTAGGATGATACCGAGTCTAGTTACCGGTTGGTGTTGGAGAGGTTGTGAGATCTGTTATTGGATATTGTTAGCCCGACAGCAATAATTATGGACCGGGAGATGGGTCTGATGCGACCAGTGGCAGAGGTTTTTCTTGAGTCTGCTCATTTACTATCCACCTGACATATCAACAAAGGCGTGTACAACTACGCATACCACGTATTCGGCCAGGAGAAGCAGCTTGCAGAGAGTTTTAGGCATGGAATGTGGAGGAGAGTCATGCTTTCTGATTCACAGACGAATTATGATAGAGCAGTCCGTAATCTAAAAGATTCTTACAACTCCTGGTCAGTACTGACGAAGTATGTGTAAGACACGTGGTTGGTACATAAGGAAAATTCGTGTTGAATTGACGAATCAAGTTTTTCATTTCGGCAACACTACGAACTGTAGGGTGGAAAGTGCACATTCTGCTCTGAAAGAGTGGATCACTACATCGACTGCCGCTCTCGACACTCTTTTCGACCGCGTGAACTTGTCTATTGAAATGCAGCTGACGAATATTCGTAACTTTCTTGAAAATTCAAGACGTCAAAATTTAGAAAGTTACAGACATTTTATTCGTTTGGATTAGTTGATGATTTCCCAGTATCTCCTATGCGAGACATTGGATGCGAGATGATGGAGTATTGGATGGAGTATTGGAACCGGTTACGTGGTGCATTTTTATTGTAATTTGTAATGTTTTTGTAATGTATAATATATCGTGTATTTGTACTTATATCGTGTTGTTCTTTTACTGTATTTTAAATTTAAACATTATTTGATATCTAAATAAATAAGTTGAAGATATTTTCGTGAAAAATAAATATTAAAAAATACAATAGTCAAAAAATATGTAGAAGATATGTTCGTCAGAAATAAATAATAAGAGTACACAAATAAGCATAAGCAAATACCAACAAATGTAGTAACAGTACAACAAAACGAAAGTAAAAGCAAGACAACTACAACTCAGCATCTGAGTCATGGTCTGAAATGCCCAACTCGTTGTTACAATCCTCGATCAGGCGATCCCAATCTGTACATGCAAGTCTCGTCTCCTCAGTCGGCATGATGTCTCTCTGTCGCAAGAACGACTGCGTAGACCGTATCGCTCTACTCATCCACTGTATGTAAAATAAAAATTAACGTACAATAACAAAATATACTTTACAATTAAAAATAAAATTAGATAAACTTACCGCATCGGCACATGTCCTATCCAGTGGTCTCTCCGGTCTCGGAATGATACCGCGAACGAGTAGTGGATGTGAGCACCTACTGAACCACTGCAAATAATTTGGAGCACAAGTGGAGGGGTCGCGGCTACGACTCAAATCGGCCAGGTGTAGTCGTCCTACTCTCGGAAATGTCCTCCAAACCGATTCCGCAGACGAAACGTTGTGTCTAACGTCGTACATCGTCGCAGTCGTAGACCGTACTGCATGCTCGGGCGTCGGGATGTCAACCGGGATCACCTGAATGTAACCTAACTGACGTAACACACGATCATGTAAATAAGGCTCTGTGATATCCCTATAACGAATAACACCCATAAATGTAGTCCTGGGCACAGTTACAGCAGGCTCGGGACCATACGGTAACCACTCCGCCTAAACGTTTATACGTTAATAATAATAAATTTAAATTTAAATTTAAATAAACGTGAATGATATATACATTATATATCTGCGATGCAGTCATCTGATCTAGCCGTTTAAGAATAGAAAGAAGTCGACTCTCGCTCTTATCCTCCGCCCGGACAGCCCACATACGCGAACGATGATGGCCACGCTCAACAATCTTCCGCTCACGATGTGGACGGAAAGCAGGAAAATACTCATATATCCAAGCCTGCAGCAGTGTAAAACAACTTGTAATCTGACCACAATCAGCACGACTAGATATGCCCAGCTAGCAATACAGATATGTCAACGTCGCCGACCCCCGTGAGTAATGACCAATGGTATCTGGGTCCCTCGCCTCCAATAAGTCGCGTGGTCTCACTCTGGAACCGCTCTTGTCGACAAACAATACGCAGCCTAGCTGTAAGAAGAGATAAGCAGTCATCTGCGTATCTTCAGTCTGTGGTGGTCGCCCCCGTCTGCAACACTCGTCCACAGCATCGATACTAACACCACCGCCACTCCACAATGAGCTATCCCGCCCAAGACCCTCCAGGCTGACACCCAGCAACTCAAATACATATAACTTCAGCTCAGATGTTGACGTCTGCGCACTGACCATGGGACCCTCAGCAGGAATGTGCAGAATCTGAAAGACGTCATGCAACATGATCGTCATCTCTCCGATCGGCAAGTGGAAAGTGTTGGTGTCAGGCTGCCACCGCTCCACGAATGCCGAAATCAACGGCATGTCGATGCAGGAAAACATGTTGTACGACAAGTGACGCAATTCACTGTCAACCACGGTCGCCGTCATATCCTCAGTCATCACTGAACGTCATGCCTGCAATGTCGTACAGGCTATGTGCCGATTATGGCACTTCAAAACCTTCCGTTCCTCGTCATCCCAGATGCGTCTCGCGACGTGGCATCCGAAACTCAAAATGACGTTGTCATCTACACGACCACCGGGTATAATATCTGTGACGATCCAAGACTCGTCATCACCCCTCTTCTTATTCTGAGTTCAGGCGTCTGCAGTGCACGAACTCGAATCACCGGTAACAAATCTACCACCTCGATACTTCCTAATGACCCACTAAGCTGAAGGACCACCGTGTCGCCCCCGTCCTCGACCGGACTGATGTACCGCTTTCTCCTGTGGCCCCAAGTCGTATCGACCACCATCGTCACTCTCGTCGTGACTCCTCACCTCATCAGAATCATCATCGTCGTCGAAAGAATCTCCAGGTGTCTGACGACGACGTAACAGCTCTCTCTCTCTCCTAACTGAAGCAGAAATACCACGTGTACGTGGATGACGAGGACCTGACTCGTCTGCTATACTACGTACAACGCGTAAGGGAATTGATTTCCTTTTTCCTCGACGGTAACCCGATGACTATTAATTTAATTTTAAAAATAAAAATTTATTAATAGATTTACTAAAATAATTAAACTAATTATTAACTTAATAATCATTTTATTTAGCAATTATCAAAATTAATCAATAATCTTTTACTAAAATCTTACACAACTAATTACTAACATAATAATCAAATTATTTAGCGATTTATTTATTAATTATCACAATTTATAATCAATAAACAATTTACTAAACTAATTTAACTCATTATTAACATAATATTCAATTTATTTTAATTTTATCACAATTTAAAAAATTAAAAAAATTAAAAAAACTAAAATCGGGGCGTTAGCGGGAGACGCCTACCCTACGTGGGAGGCGTCTGCCGGAGACGCCTACCCTACGTGGGAGACGTCTCCCGCAGACGTCGTCGGGTCCTAGGGTCGGGCGTCCGCGGGAGCCACCCGACCCAACAATGTTTTTTTTAAATTAATTGAAATAAACAACGTAATTTACAAGATGTGAGTAGTCAGGGGTCTCCGCTGGTTCTTTTCCTGACCTCCGAGACATTTTATATTGTGAATAGAAGAGTGATATGAAGAGAAAGTTGTGTTAAAAGAGTGAAATGAAAAGTTATATTAGTAGAAATGGTAAAAGGCAAATGATAATCTTACGGACGATTTAAGAAGTTTTACGAGGACGAATAACAGTTCAGTTTAAAAATATCAAATTATAAATATTAAACAAAATTTATCATATTATTTTTGGAACATGTAACAATTTAGATTTACCACATTTTTAACAAAATGTATTTTTTTCAAAATTCATGGGTACTATACCAATTATAATTTTTGAGATGGGTAGCATACCAATTTTAATTATTGGGATGAGTACCACAACAATATTTCTTAATTAGTAGGTTAATACTGCATTAAAACAATTTAGATCAAGAAATCATAGGTATTATGTCAATTTTGAACCTTTTGTTATGTACCGCAGCAAAAAAACCATTTCTTTTTTACTTGTTCTTAGTTAAATTGGAGCCGCTTATTAGAAATCTAGATATCCTAAAAGGTGGGCCATCTAATTTGTACATTTTGAACCTTATTGATTTGCTTTGTTGGTTTGATCTCCGTTTCCTAGAATTTAGGTATTCTTACGGACTACTTCTTGCCATGTCCAATGATCCGTGTCGCATCTGAAATTCTAACTAAGCAGAAAAAAATTCAAAAGAGTATGTAGTGATAATGTCTCGCGTTATTGTTCTGAGAGAACTTCACTACCATTCTACATTCAACTTACATTTTAGGACACGATCCAAACCTAATCGTATTTGACCTCGACTTTTACTATGAGACTTGTCTTAATGGCACTTATGTTTATCTCAACCAAAAAAGAGAAAGCAGTACATATCCTTACCAATGCAAGAAATTATTGTTTAAAGTACAGTAGTATCGTATTCGATCCACTTGGATTGCCATGCTACTGTCGTATCCATCTCCAAAAAGTTCATAATTTTTTGACATTTCCCTACACGTTACAAAGCAATCAAAACATGTAAACTGCTCGACTCCGAGGTGACCATTTGAAGCAATAGTCATGCAGTGAGGTAGGAGTGTTGGGCATGCTTGTATAATCCATTATCATTACCTATCCAAGCAGCATAACACTCATAAACGCAAACTACAAGACGTGACGTTCAAAGAAGCGGACTCCAAAGACGTGCGGGGATCCAAGAAAGAAAACGAACTTTGGATGGAACCCAATGTGATTTGAAAAGTCTATTAAAAATGACAAGACACCACACAAATCAGTGGTGTCCTTTGACCAAAATACTGCGAAATCAGTGACGTAATAAATAAGCGAGACCAACGGTATAGGCTAAGCTCATTTTAAAAATTTGTTGGATAAATTTTGCAAACTCATTTAACAAGTTCCAATTAGCTCGTTTGGAGAAGATTTGGTAATCCAACTACAAACTCATAATACATGAATTTATGTGACAAACTTCATCTATGAAGTGACCCACATTTCTCGGACAAATAAGACGACAATATCATGTTAAAAAATCACGGTCATTCTCTTTCTAATTCAGAAGAGAAAAACTCACTGCACTTCCATGTTCTTACCGTGTTACACTTAAAGAGGACAGATTGTGAAAATTTATGTATAGCCTAGAAGATTAACACGGCAGAAAAACACACCAAAAAACCAAAAACACGTAATCTGAGCAAAAAGACTACGAAGCTGATTATAGTCTCTTGGAAACAAAGCAAAATCAAAATCAAAATCAAAGGTCCACTGAAGAGCGAAAAGGGAAACCACAGGATCGTCTCCTATGACTGGATAAGGAGTGTAATACGAAATCATACCAGAGATAGAAAATGTCCGGGTGAACAAACATATCGCCACTTTGGGTTGTAATTTTCCGGAGATGAAACCACATAAACTAAGAAAGATGTGTACCATTGTCAAATTCTTCTGTCTTCATTTACCTTCTTTCCATTCATAGCACTTCATTCTGGAGGTACAAAAAAATGGAGATGTCATATGGCTGTTGTAGCTGGTCTTTGATAATAAAAGCTAAAAGCACCACTGGAGCAGCAAGGAACTTACATCGTTAGAGAAACGGCACCAGAGGACCGTTAAAACCAGAAAAGATCACCTGGAATATTACAATCCTTTTGAGTATCTAACTAAAACGGATCCAGGTGATCGATCGGTAGCTCTGAACCAAAGAAACAGCAACAATTAACATTTACAAGAGCCCCGGAATCCTGAATCAAATGGAATGCACAAAGCACAATTGTTACAAGAAAACCTATGACGAACCAAGTATATATATACATATAAATATAGGTTAAAACAGAATATTTGACACAGCATCTGAGGTACATGGTCAATTAAATGCAGAATGGTATTCGGATAACTTTTTGCAGCTACGAACGAACCAGCACTCTTGCTTTTATGTCGAAACCAGCATTTAGCTTCATACAATGTCACTGTAGGCATCTAAAAGGACAATGTGGCATCATCCAGAAAAGAAAAACAATACTTTGGATGCGCTTGGAGCTTCTAGTCATTTGTAATCCTGTGGTACGGTGCTCTCTCCACATTTGTCCCTGAACATCAAAGTTGCCCATAAGGAAGGAGTTCAGATTCCCTAAAAATTAGATACTATATACATCTTCAGCTTGTGAAATCCGTGCATTAAGTTCACAAATTCAGACCCAGTAAAGGGGAACACTGAAGATAATCCCTATCTGACTTACACATGGGTTTCGACGCATTGCTTTGAACTACCATCATTTGCCAGACGCATTGTATGGAAATGACTGATACCAACTGCTTGATGCACCAATATTGCTTCCAACACCTTGGCCTGAATTAGCGGCAGCTGGTGGCATTGCATGCTTTGAAGTCGAAGCATTTTTACCAGCAAAACCTGAAGGACCAATCTGGGCTGATGATACTTGCTCTGCATCTGCTCCTACTCGCTGCAGGATGTATTTATAGATTGTAAGTCTACTATGGTGATACACAGGCAAATCAAGATATTAAATGAGGCCTCATCATCACATAAGAGTAACATGGTATTTGATAAGTCATCATGGCATAACTAATCCCACTTGAATATGAAAAATTAGATTACCGAAACTTCCCAAATAAACTAAATTAATAATTCGCAAAAAAGCCTAAGAACATTCTAGAAACCAACACAAATTGGCTAAAAATTTAGGTGCATTAGGAGGTTCATATTTATATCAATTCCTGCAAAACAGATAATGGATAATGATCAGATTATCATCCATTTGGCTACTTACCATGCTCTGAAGACGGTTGTCATTCGCACTTGGATTCTTATCCGCACCAGATTTGAATTGCATACGGAACCCTGGTCTTTCAGAAGTACTGGGTGCATACATATCATTAACTCCTGCTGTGCTGGAAACAACATTTCCACCTACAAAGAAGTGCAAAAGAATTACAATATAATATAGTAAAATAAATAAGCAAAACAGCTTCTGCAAGATCTACAATAGAGTACATGAAGGTCGGAAAGAGAAAAATCATAAAGCAATAACTTGGGCAATCATAGTAAATCAATGCAAGATTCAATTACACTACTGTGGACAAAAATAAGGGGCTAGTCACAAACGTGGAAAGCATACAAAGACGTCATAATGCTCATAAATGTTTCATGTGGTGACTTTTTCTGAGGTAGATAGAGCCTCCAATTCAAGAAGAATACAAGTACCATCAGTGTTTTTTATTGATGCAATTGTCAGATGGAACATGTGGAGATTCAAGAACAGAAGAACCATAACAGTCAAATGAAATACACTGCAGAAGACCACTACCACGCATCACATATGAGGGTATTACTCCTTGGTATTTGTCCATGTGTCTAGGCAACTAATGAATAGATAAGCAATATTTTTTTATCATAATAGATAAACAAGAAACTATATGTCAGGGAGGGGGTGATTACCTTGATTTCTATCAACATTCATTGGTGTTGGCCGATTTGTGGAAATGGGCTGTCAATTGAAACAAATTCTAATAAGAAAACAAAGAATCTGTTTCATCATCTATAATCCAAAAATATCAATTCCATAGTAGAAACTCATTGCACCATTCACTGTAGGATGGAATACTGACCGAAGGTCTTGGCTGTTGCTTTGCCTTCTGAGATTGTTGATACTTTAAGACAGTCCAGTCGTAAACGTAATCAAATTCATATCCTGAAGTGAATAAGAGAAAGCATTCTGAGCAAAAATATGTACAAAACTGCAACTCGTAATCGTAAAGGAACTTTTTTCCCTATTTAACAAAGATGGATCACAATACCAAATAAGAGGCAATAAGTTACAAACACGTGACAATCGGAAGCCTTAAGCCTTCTCTCAATCTGAAGAGATACCTTCTCGAATGTACAGGTCACGGAACAGGCGTTTCAGAAATCCATAGTCAGGTCTCTGATCAAAAGTCAATGAGTGGCAGTAATGAAAGTATGATGCAAATTCCACTGGGTGAGACTTGCACAAGACCTGCAACAGGGAAGGAAATGTGAGGACCATATATCACACCTTGCAGTCTTATAAAATAAAAGAGGCAGAGGAAAACTTCTATTGGAGTTGAAAGCTTCTTCTCAGCAATCTTATCATACTTCTGCTTTTTAGTGGCAGCTTTGAGACCCTGCCAAGGAAGGCTAAAAGAAGAGATGTATCAGCTTATTCATGGTAAATAATGAGTAATATAGCACCCTTGAGTAAACCTGATAACAAAACACATCTATCAAGTGGAAAAAAAATTGAAAGAAAAACTTTTTCCCAAGAAAGTGGAATTATTTGTAATTGAATCACATTAAGAGTAATTGTAGTGGCACTCAAATACAGCGAGTTGCAGCCCAGAAAAAAATGCCCACCTTCCTCTCAAGAAATACAAAAGAACATATCCAAGGGACTCCAAGTCATCACGCCGGCTTTGTTCTGGATGTCAAGCAAAATAAATATCATATTGGCATCTGCCAATGAATGTCAAAATTGAGTAATATTGTTTTACCAGGAAAGCGCACATACCAACTCCCAAATGAGTATTACAGCTTGCATAACGTGCAGTACCAGTTAAGCTTTTATTTTCCCTAAGACAAGAGAATGAGATTGGGTGAGTCTAATCTTGCAGGAAAAATAAATATGACTCTCACACTGGTTATGGGCTTGATCTGGTGATCTACCAGTGGGCTCTTACTTATATGGTATATGACGGTTGGAAACGGAATCCCTGTATCTTTTTGCCAGTCCAAAGTCAATGACGTATACCTTTTAACAAACATAAAAAAAGCTTGGTTTGACAACAATTTTAATTACCAAAAAAGTGGTGTTAGTCTTTAGCTCACACCTGGTTTGCTTTACGTCCAAGGCCCATGAGGAAATTATCTGGTTTAATATCCCTGTGCAGGAAACCTTTTGAATGCACAAACTCAATTCTTGTAAGCTGAAACATTAGAACAATGAACCATGAGGGCTAAAGGCAATGGTGTGGAGTCTTCTATGTGAATGGTTGGAAGGATAAAACCGTAGCATATTTGTTCATCACTAATGGCTTTCTTAAGGATATGATATATGAATTTGTTTGATACCATGAATCTAGCTAATAAAGATTCAAACCCCTAAGAATATTGACATTGTGAATCATGATAATGATTCTAACATTCAAATTCTTGTTGTCCTGGATTTTAAGGAGGAAAACATCTCAAGAAAAAATGAATATTTCCAATTATACTCTTGATGGTTTATACAAAAAAAAGTTACCGAAATGATGAATCTAGCCAAGGGCAAATAATGTAGGAAAGGATCGAACATATTTATCAAGAAGTGCAACGAATAATTCAAGTACACAATCAACTTTACCATCTGATCTGCCAGCAACAACACAGTCTTTAGAGAAAACTTTCTCCCACAATAGACGAACAAGTCCTCAAGGCTGGGCCCAAGCAGGTCTATAATGAGAACATTGTCTTCTCCATCTATACCACACCATTTAACATTTGGGATACCACCTGGAATAAAAGGTTTAGAAACGGAACATGGAGAACACTAACGGAATTTAGGAAATCGTGTGACAAAAACAGCTCAAAAAGATAAAACTCACTTCCTCCCTGAAGAGTCTTGTAAATTTTAGCCTCATAAAACAGCTGTGGATGTTTGGTTTTGCTTATCTCCTGATAAGTAAACAGAAGTAATCAGGACTTCTTATTTATATATGCGCTAGCAAGCAGCAACAGATTCAATTGATGAAAAGAGGAGCTTATATGTTAGTATCACACTTCAGCCTACAAAGATAACATCTTCATACTCCAACTCTCATAAAATAACAATTTCGAGTACCTCACGCAACTACAGAGAAATCACATATAGACAGTTTCAACGTGCATTCAAAACAAAAGCAGAAATCCAACAGCCAATACGCATGAATTGTGCATTAGGAAAGTACCCTCCACTAAACAAAAATAAAATCTCCAAACTGTTGGTACTTGACTATTCCCAAGTAAGAACAAGCACCTCACCTCCAAAAGTATGATTATACAAAAGAAACACCACATCTACACTAGTAAATCCATAATTAGTGCAAGGAACAGAACCGAAACAAACGCATAGGTCAACCTAAGTTACCCTGGTAATTCAAACCACAACTCCCACTCAATCAACAACAGAAACAGAAACACATTGTAAAGGTAAAACATCAGCAATGTTGCACTCCAACTAATCACAACTAAGAACCGAAACTACAATGTTCCCGTCCACACCTCAACTCGTGTGGGAGGGAACTACACCTTCAAAAGAAGCACGATGTTAATAGTCAAGAACCACTTAACCAAGCAGAACCACAACTTTCACAAGTCATATAACCGAAACCATGGAAATGCCAGATCAGAACAGCTGAAACAATAGACCACGAATCCTACAGCACCCCGATCGCCAATTGATGCATCAAAACCACAACTTCCACATATCCAACTCCCAGGACCCCAGAACTTGTACCAGATCAGGTTCATGAACCCAAAAAATCCCCTACCAAATACAAAATAGCAACCTAAATTCATCGGCTTACATCTTCGAGTATCCAACTTCCATAGTTCCACCACATAAAGCTCAAGAACAGTAAGTGTTCCCCTATCTTCCAACCAAACTACAACTTCCAAACAACAGTGTCAGTGTAAGTTACTCCAATCAGCAAAACCCAAAAAAACACATGTCTGATTCCCAATGAAACAATCAAAACAACAACGTCATCTAATCCAATTCCCAGACCACAACTTCCACCAAATCAAGCTCAAGAGCCACAACAAACCAAAACCCTAAACCAAATTGATCACATCCACTACCTCAATTGTTCTGATTCCCAAACTACGATTTCCACCAAATCAAACTCAAAATCCCCAACCGAATCAATCAAAACAACAACCTCGACTAATCCATTTCCAAAACCACAATTCCACTGCATCAAGCTCAACATCAACGACAAATCAAAACCTCTAACCAAATCGGCAAAATTTCAAATATAACGAATCCAAAACCACAAGCCATCAACTAATCCAATTCCCAAACCGCAACTTCCACCAAATCGAACTCAACAAACCAAAATCTCCAACTGAATCAATCAAAACCACAACCTCAACTAATCAACTTTCACAACTTCCAATCAGCAACAAGAAGTCAACAACAAAAACAAATAAAACCCCACAACCAAACCAACCAAACTTCCAATATAACGAATCCAAAACCACAACATCGACTAATCCAATTCCCAGACCACAACTTCCACCAAATCAAGCTCAACTACTCTTATTCCCAATCCGCGACTTCCACCAAATCGAACTCGAAATCCTCCACCGAATCAATCAAAACGACAACCTCGACTAATCCACTTCCAAAACTACAATTTCCACTGCATCAATCTCAACAAGGGCAAATCAAAATCCCCAACCAAACCAACCAAACTTCAAATATAACTAATCCAAATCCCCAACCGAATCGATCAAATCCACGACCTCAGCACATCCAATCCCAAAACCACAACTTCCACAGAATCCAACTCCAAAACCCTAAGGAGAATCCGAAAAGCTTACGATCTTCGCGGCGACGATCTCGCAGGTGTCAACATGAGTAGCTGCGACCATAAAACGCCCGAAAAAGTCAGAAAAATCCCCAAAAAAAGGAGAAAAAATGGAAGATCGAACGGCGCTGACCGACGAAGATCTCGCCGAAGGATCCGCTGCCGATCTTGCGTCCGAGCTTGTACTTGTCCCCGACGATCCTCTCCATGCCCTAGAGAGGGGGAAGGCGCGATCTGGTGGGAGAAGAAGACGACGAAGAGGGGATTAGGGGTAGTTTCGGAAATGCGGTGGTATTTATTTGACAGTCATCTGAAAATAGTCTCTGGTTTCGGAAATACGGTCATATTTATAGAACAGTGACGTACAAATTGAAATCAATTTCTCTTAGGCGACAGCGGTACAGAACTTGTGTGTCACACCTAAGACCCAAGACTGATGTGTTCCAACTCTTAGGCGACTAGTATTTATCTTATGTGACAAATACTAAATTATTATTCATCGTCAGAAAACTACTTAAATCGTCCGTATAGATTACCATTTTGCCCTTCTACCCTTTATACTTATATATCTCTTCATTTCACTCTCCCTACATCACTCTCTCTTCGTATTACTCTTATATTCACTAGAAAGAATGTCTCGGAGGTCAAAAATAGAATCAACAGACGCCCCGGATTACTCAAATCTGATAAAATGTCTTCTTTTGTTTTGTTTTGTTTTTAAATTTTGGGTTGGGCGTCCGCGGGAGACGCCTCCCCAAAGGATGGGGTATCTCCCGGAGACGCCCCCAATTTATTTATTTTTTAATTATTTAAATTGATTATAATTTGTGATAATTGCTAAATAAATTGATTATTCTGTTAATAATTAGTTAAATTAGTTTAGTAAATCATTTATTGATTATAATTTGTGATAATTACTAAATAAATTGACTATTAAGTTAATAATTAGTTTAATTATTTTAGTAAAAGATTATTGATTATAATTTGTGATAATTGCTAAATAAATTGATTATTAAGTTAATAATAAGTTTAATTATTTTAGTAAATCCATTAACAAAATTTTATTTTTAAAATTGAATTAATAGTCATCGGGTTACCGTGGAGGAAAAGGGAAATCAATTTCCTTACGCGCGGTACGTAGTGTAGTAGATGAGTCAGACCCTCGTCATTCACGTAGACGGGGTATTTCTGCTTCAGTTAGGAGAGAGATATATATTTTACGTTGTCGTCAGACACCTGAGCATTCTTTCGACGACGAGGATGATTCAGATGAGTTGAGGAGTCACGACAAGAGTGACGATGGGAGCATGTATGGCTTGGAGCCACAGGAGGAGGCGATACAACAGTATGGTCGAGGACGGGGGCGACATTGTAGTACTTCGGCTGAGTGGGTTGTTAGGAAGGGTCGAGGTGGCTGGTTTGTAACCGGTGATTCGAGTTCGTGCACTGCAGACGCCCGAACTCAGAAGAAGAAGATGGGTGAGGATGAGTCTTGGATCGTGACGGATATGATGCCCGGTGGTCCTCTAGATGACAGTGTCATTTCGAGTTTCGGAGGCCACATCGCCAAACGCATCTAAGATGACGAGGATCAGAAGATTTGAAGTGCCATAATCGGCACAGAGCTTGTATTACATTACAGGCTTGGCGTTCAGTGATGACTGATGATATGACGGCGACTATTAGTGATAGTGAAAGTTACCTCTCCAACACTCACTGGTAACTAAACTCGGTCTCATCCTTCAAAATCGCATATCCGACGTGGAAATTCATGTTTGTTGGAGTAACCTCAATCATCTCAAACAAAGGCATCTTGTACTTGTTCGTCTTATATGTCGAATCCATGCAGATTACGAAATGGTATGTACGCAACAACTGAACTGAAGCTGATTGTGCCAAAAATGTGTGAGTGAAGACATTAGTTTCTTCATCTACCACAATCCAATGCAAATAGTTATACTGCACTGCCTGACTGAGAAACTGTTGAGCGGGATTCATGTCTTTAGATTTCGTCTTCCTCGTGTACTCTCTGAAATTATAAATGTGCTTTGATTGGGATTATCCTCCTGGAATTTCTCATTTACTTCCAACAAAATGTTATGTGGTCTTGCTTGTGCCTCAGTCATATCACGAACAATTTGCTTGGCCCCAACACTAAGTCCGCTGACCTGTCAGTGACCCTCTGAATAAACTGCAAGTGTGTGGTTGTGCTGCCCATGGGTGCTATTAGAAACAACGACTCATCCTTCACGATCCCGTCGCTCGACTAATTTTACCAAAAAAAGACAACCGCAACTTTTTCCTTTTGTGTTCTTTCGTAGTGCAATACTCGTATCACGAGAACTCATTTCATGTTTGCGATCACATCTCATGTAACAATCCATCTGGTTATCTTCTTTTGGTTTGTATGATGATATAACCAAAAAAAATCTAACTCCTATTGCAACTTCTTTCGCTCATTTACAAGTTTCATTGATTGTTGTAAATATTTGTTCACTATCAAAAGCTCACTGTAATCTTCTTCATCACCACCGAAATCATGCAACGGAACCTGGAAAAAATTAATTTAACAGAAAATTAAAAAAACATAAAAAACGGGGCGTCTTAGCCAGACACCTCCACGTTAGGGGCGGCACCTTGCTAAAACGCATCTACCATGGTGGAGGCGTCTTACCTAGACGCCCGAGTCGGAAAAAAAATCCACTCTCGTTACCTCACCGGATCCATGTGTTTCGCCAGACATTTTCGTGGTGTTGGTACTAGGAATGTGAGTAAAACTGAATCAAAAATCTTATTTAAAGACAAATATAAGTATCTTCTTTGTATTTAACTTGTTTATTAGTGTGAAAATCAATCACCTTTTACTTTATCAAAAATTGTATTTTTAAACAATACAATAAAAAATGCAAGTGATAAGGTAACGGTGACACGAAGTGTTTCGTGTATCAAGACTTGTCATCTTTGTATAAATACTTTTCACATAAATACCACCACATTTCGAAACTACCCTTAAGTCTATCATTCGTAGGGTTGTAAACGGGGCGGGTAATACCCGTATACATGGTCACCCGCCCCAGTCAGGTACGGGTATGAGCTCAAAAACTCATACCTGTTTAAAAATTCAAACATGTATACTTGTATCTGTTTACCCGGTTAATAATCGGGTCAGGTACGGGTATATGCATTACACGTACTCGTATATCCGTTAAGATATATTATATATTTTTTATATATTTTATATGTTATATATTATATTTTTATATATTATATATTATACATGTTTACTCGCCCCGTACCTGCTAACTTAACGGGTACCGGTACGGGTCGGGTACGGGTATATACTCGTATCTACTAATTTAGCCGGGTACGAGTACGTGTAAAGGCATACTCGACTCGTTCCTGACCCGTTTACACCCCTAAATCATTCGTCTCCACCCCGGAAGAGGGGATACGTGTCAACTATATAATGGAGATAGATTATATCTTGTTAGCATCTCTGGTGGCGACGCGGTGTACCAAGTGATATGGAAATTCTATTTTCCGAAAAATAAATTATAGTGGAAAAGTCGTAATTTGTGAGTTTGCGGCGGGTGGATTTGGATTCGGTTACGTTATTGGAACTTCGAAGTTAATTCTTCAAGGATTTGGGGTTAATACGAGTACTTTGTAGGGGGAATATATATATATAGTGGGTTTTTTTATACTTTCTGTGAATACGTATGCTGATATATTTTTTGTATACGTCTTGTTGGCTAAAAATCGTTAATCCGTTTTGATGATTAATCAACATATCAATAAACGCATGTATTAATTAAAGATCATTGTTTGCATATACTTGTATTATCTAACGTTTCATGAATCAAGTTTGAGTTGAATTGAGAGATGAAGATTAAAGCGTAGCTAGATTTAAATTCTATGTATTTAGGTTACAAATGTAATTTGACACTTGAAATCTTTGATTCATTGCATTGCATACACTTAGAAAACTTATAGAAGTCTCAACTTCTTGACTTCTTGACTTGTGTTTTTTGCACAAATTTTTACCATTTCAATCCCAACGGCTAGAACTAGTTTAAAACTTATAAATAGAGCTGAGAACACTCATCTAAGGTCATCAATCTTTCTCTAAGCTCAAATCTCATTACTACTCTCATATTTGCTCTAAACACTTGTGCTCACATCTTCTCACTTGAAATCACCATCCTTGATTGCTTGTGGTATAAAGGCGTGATCTCGGCCCGCAACAGATATCAGATTAGTGGAGGA
Source organism: Triglochin maritima (assembly GCA_963682175.1). Taxonomy (NCBI): domain Eukaryota; kingdom Viridiplantae; phylum Streptophyta; class Magnoliopsida; order Alismatales; family Juncaginaceae; genus Triglochin; species Triglochin maritima. The sequence continues at coordinate 37,516,254 of OY821781.1, forward strand.
CGCGAAGTTGGTTGGATCTAAACCTCTGTACATCCGGTATTGTGGTTTGTTGTTCTTTCCTTCATATTAATTGTCTTAGCTTTTAATTTGACATAATTTGTTAAACAACATTAATTAGTCTATTCTCCTTTTAAACTAAGATTATGAGCTAGTAGATCCTACACGTCTTGCGTAGCAAATGACATGGAAAATCTTATTTAGGAACTTAAAAATAGCGAAGAAGTCGTTAACATAATTTCATAGTCGAATACTCTTCTAACTTCCAAGTCGGTTAAAGACTTGGGGTTAATCAGGATAATTTGGAAAATTGATCAAGACTTCGATTTAGAAAATAAGTCTTCAAATATTAAGCACTACAATCTTATACGGAAATTCATATTTTGGTTACTCCTTCCACCAATTAATTTAAAAAACTAACTAATTCAGACATTCTAATTAATATGGCGGGGGCATTTTGGTGTGAATACGTACTGATTGTCTCGCTAAAAAGATACTTATTGTGTTCTCTATTTTGGCCAGCACACTTGATCGATTTGGACCTAGGATTGTAAATGAGATGAGTATTATCTGTTTACTAGTCTTGTTTATTTACTCTGAGTACGAGTACACAATCATGTATGTTGAATTTTTTTATCTGTTTATCCATACCCGTGATTTCGTCTCTTTAAACAAGATGAATACGGATTTCACATATTTAAAATTTGTATAGTTAAATTTCTCAAGAATTTTCTCAACATAGTGAGATTGAGATATGAAAATATCATCAACTGACCTAGTCAGTTTGATACACAAGATCACATTTGCAACACTCATATATTTCATCTCAAACTTAGTTCACAAGAAAGACTTGTTTCATGTATTATATTAAGATTAGAACCGAACAGTAATATGTCATTGACATATAAACACAATGTAATACATGCATTACCTTGAACTTTGCAATAGACACATTTGTCAGAATCAATAACCTGAAATCCAAATGATAGTATAATTTTGTCAAATTTCTCATGCCCTTTAGATTACATGAATCTATTTGTAATTGTTTCAACAATCTCAGAGAAAATATTAATTATGTCGTCTAATAATTCGTTTGCACCAAAAATGGACATGACAGACATGTCCGTGTGGTAGAGTGTGGATACTTGAGACGTGTCACCTCTGTATTATAGAGTGTGACGTAGTTTATGCTTTGACTCTCTTTAGGGTAGTGCCTTGAAGGATTGCGGATGTCATTGCTTTCAGTTGGCACGCAACAGTCGTATGGTGAATTGACTACCAACTTGGATGACTACGAAGGTCGTTGCCCTGTTTTTATACGTAGAGCTCGATGACCCTGCGGACTTCGGTTCAGGTCTGTCGATTGTCTGGCCCTCTGTGTGACGGATAGGTTTGATTGGCCTTGATAGACAGTGATTGCACGAGCCCGTGCGACCTGTGTGGCGACGGAATGACCCCTGTGCGGTTTGTGTGGCGGCAAGGAGGATCGCGCGTGGCTTGTGTGGCAACGACGATGGACTGCCAACGATGATTTCCGAGAGGTAGGTCGATTGGGCACCTATCGAGTGAGATATTGTGAGGCATGTATGGCGGCGGTGATGGATCGACTTGAGCGACGACTCTGTCAGTGTGGTGGTGGACCACGATGCTTTCAGATCTGATTCTACCAGCGTGGTGTACGAACGCCTCCTCAGTGATCCCCTTGGCTTGTGTAGCCGCATGTGGGGGGTATTGTGTATTGTCTGCTAGACTGTATGTGTCTACGATAGGTCTCTACGGAGACCTGTTGTTTGTAGAATGTGTGCCTTGTGTGGCGCCGACGATGTTGTGGACCGTGTGGCCTGTGTGGCGGCGGTGATGTTGTTGACCGTGTGGTTTGTGTGGCAGCGGTAGTGGCGATTGTAGACTGTGCGACATGTGTGGCAGCGGGAACGTTTGCAAGACGGATGTCCGATTTTACCATTAGAGGGAATATTGATTTATTACTTTGTATCATGTTATGTTATACTAGTATGATAGGGCATATAGGTGAGCTTATCATACGGGGTTTCCTTATGGAAACTCAGACATTGTTGTTATGTTTATTTTCAGGATCGCGGTAGGTTCTGGCGGGTGGTGACCAATCAGTTTGCACACATAATCTCCTCAGTAAATCCATTATGTATACGTATCCATTTTACAAGGATATAGATTTGCAATTTCATATCCCAGCTGATTCGTATTCATATTTATATTCATAACTCAAATATGGATATGGAAATACATATATCCTCTCGTATCCAATCAGTTTGCACACATAATCTGAATATATTCCAAAACTCAATTCATTTCTATTATAATTATTTTAAAAATAAGATTATAAAGAATCCATAAAACAAAACGGATATGAACTACCGTCAATTTTCAACCCAAAACCAAATAGTTATCGAAATCCCAAAAAAATTGGAATTTTAGGTTGATCCAAGTCAATTAATTGTAATATCGTTCCAAAATATCCTGGAGTTCATTGGATCGTGAAGTGTTTAGATTAAGGCTCTGATGATCCATTTGATCGAATTTTTTTAACACATGATTGTTATATACGATATATCTTACCAACAAATTTTCTTAAGAAACAACTTACCAAAAGATGTAGAAAATGAAGTGTGGGGGTTAAGATGGCAATAGGCCTCCCGTAACCCAAGAGTTGAGTCATGTTGGGAAGAAGGAAAGTATGGGAGAGGTGAGAGGTCGGAGGTTGGTGGGTTTAGGGTAGGGTTGTTGATTTAACACGAATACACTATATGAAAATGACACTTAAGTTACTGGATATGGATTTGAAATATTTTACACAATTAATAAATGGGCCGAGCATGGATTTAAGGATCCAACACAATTAAAACAATAAATACACAATAACACACAATAATTATTTGGGTATTTAGGTACACGAATAAAAGTAATACACGATTACTGTAAAAATATACACGAGTAATATTCATGTTGATAGACTTAACATTTTATTTATTAATAAAATACAATACTCTGATACTAAACATAAACAACTCATGTACTAAATAGGTAATAATTGTGTAATCATAGTGTGAACTAAATGTGACCTAGTGTGTACATGACATAACAAGTTTAGTTATGATGTATAAACGGGTATACATGATTATACATTGTTATAATTAAATGAGTTAGATATCGGGATCCAACAACACGATTATTAAATGTGTCGGATACATATTAACACATAAGGCTTATATATTCGAATGTATATGACATGACACGATTGACAACTCTAATTTTGTGTGTTGGGAGTTAGGTTTTCTTTTTATGGTAGGTTTTTCGTATCCAGAGGAAAGTTTGGTTTCCTTAGTTTAGTAGAATTAGGGTTGTATATATTTTTGTATAATTATTAGGACAAACTTGACAAGATCCATTTATTGAATGGGTTAGTGGTTAAGCGGATTAGCGGATTGACGAGTTGAAAATAGTGATCCATATATGTGTTTCACGATTCAAGTCGGAACGGATTTACGGGTAAATTGTTACCCACGCTCAATCCTACTTATTCTTTGAGAGCCCACTTTGGCATGGTTAGGTGTGTTGTATTTGTGTCTTCTGAGATTGAATTTCGATCAGATTTACTCGACGATCGGTTGTTTATTGGCGCTGTATTAACTTGTGGTTCTATATATATTAGTGCGAATATGCAAAATGAAGCTTCATCATCTAGGAGTTCATAGTTAAGACAATTTCACAATATTCCATCACTTCCTATGATTTTCAGTTTTTCATTTCAATTACATTGAAGACAAAATTTCTTTCTGGAAGTTAAGATCTTGCATTTTCTGTTTGTTGTAAAATAAATAAACCATAAGGAAAGTACAACTCCAACATCCATCACACACAGTTCCAACATCTCTGGATCAATTTAAGTTAGTTTATTAGCCTGTAACCTAAAATTACTTCCAATCTAAGGTTGCAGAATTGAATTCCGACAACAAGTTCGTACCAAAAATATTCCTCTTGTTCTCTACTATTTCTTTAAAAAAAACTGCAACTGTAGGATTCTGATCCTAATCCTATCCTAATTGTGCTTTGTGGTTGATTAGGTGGTGATTAGAGGGGTTTTGGAATGGATGGCTTGGATTGAAGATGGATGGATGGAGGGTTGAGATGGAGAGGGGATGAGATGAGTGGTGGAGATGGATTGGATTGGATTGGATGGTTGAGATTAGAGGAGGAGGAGGAGGAGATATTTATTGTGGTGAGTCTCTCTCTCTCTCACACTCTCTCTCTCTCGTGTCTCTCTCTCTCACTCACGTTCTCTCCCTCTCTCAGTGCTCTCCGGCGAGGAAGGTGGTGGTGATCTCCGGCGTGTGGTGGAGGAGTTCTTCGGAGTCGTTGTGGTGGCCGGAGGTGAGTTGTGGTTTTGCTAACCCATCCCTCGCATCTCCTTTTCTCTCTCTCGACCTCACGTGTCTTGTGATCGTGGTGGTAGGATTGGTGGAGGAGTTGGAGTGCTCGAGTGTGTCGAGGAGGTGATTGATCGCCGTTTGGACGCGAGAGTCGTTGATGGATCGTGATTTGGGGAGGCACGCTCGTGGAGGCGTCGTCGTGGTTCTTCTAAGGTCTCTTCAGACCTTTAGGTATGTCAAGCTCGCTCACTTAATTACCGTGAGTATTTGGAAGTCGACGGTAGGCCGTTTGACTCGTCGCGAGTAAATGTGCAGCAGATTTCACTGCCTGATCGGTCGACCGGTTGGTGCAAACGGTCGACCGTTCGTGAAGAGAATTCGGGCTCTACCTCAAATCGGTCGAACGATGCCTGTGGGGCGGTCGACCGATTGTGCATTGGAGGCAAGCCTGGTGAGTTTCGGTCGACCGTGACCCCTTTGCCGGTCGACCGTGTGCACTGTCTTAAGTCGGTTGGGGGGCGTAGACTATATAAACGGTCGACCGCTCTTTGATCTCGTCCGACCGTGACTTAAGTGGACTTGTGGTCGGTTCGACCGAATGTGGTTTCGGTCGACCGGACTTGTGCGCTGAGCGTGGGAAACGCTCTGGAGGGATTCGGTCGACCGAGATGTGCTCGGGTTCGACCGAATTTATGGCGCGAGTGAGGGATTATTCCCTTGACAGATTCGGTCGACCGAGATGTGCTCGGCGTTCGACCTAATTCGTTGTGGTGTTGTGGGATTTGTTCCCTGGTGACTTTTGGTCGACCGGGACCCCTTTGTCGGACGACCGATTGGTCGTTTTGTTCGTTGAACCGGGAGTTGACCATCTAAACGGTCGACCGTCCCTTGATTTGGGTTCGACCGAACGAGTGTGGTGTTGGGAGTCGGTCGACCGATGGAGTGCCGGTCGAAGTGGATTGCCCTGTATTTGCTTGATTCGGTCGACCGGGTCTTTTGGTTCGGTCGACCGTTTGTGTCCTGTTTTGCACTATGGAGGTGCTGTTGTCGTGGTCGTCCGTGTGGGACGAGTTGTGGTGTCGATGTTCTTCCGGCAGGTGTGCTAGGTGCACGAGGGTTGCGGTGGTTGGTTGAAATTAGACCTGGAGCCCCGTAACCGTGTGTGAGCTTGGGATTGGCTGAAATAGGCCTGAGGCCCAGCTTAGAATTGTGGTGTTGCGGCGGTTGGTTGAAAGAGGCCTGGAGCCCCGTAACTGTGTGAGAGCTGTGGTTGGTTGAAAATAGACCTGGAGCCCAGCTAGTCTGTACGGAGTTGGTTGAAAATAGACCTGGAGCTCCGTAGTGCGTTCGGGTTGGTTGAAAATAGACCTGGAGCCTGAGCAGGGACCGTGTGTAGGGGTTGGTTGAAATTAGACCTGGAGCCCTTATACGTTTGGGTTGGTTGAAATTAGACCTGGAGCCCTTGGTCATGTCGTGGTTGCTGCGGTTGGTTGAAATTAGACCTGGAGCCCAGCTTGGCGACGAGTGTGAGTCGCGACGGTTGGTTGAGATTAGACCTGGAGCCCCGTGACTGTGGTGTGTGCGGCGGTTGGTTGAGATTAGACCTGGAGCCCCATACCAGTAGTGTGTCCTGTGGTTGAGTTTGAGAGAGCCATGGTGTTGGGCGTGTTGAGATGCTTTTCTTGGGTTGTAGAATTGCATGCTAGGATGCTTTTATTTCGTACATTTAGTGTTTGGTATACGGGGTTTCCTTCTGGAAACTCAGGCATTGTTGCATGTTTACTCTCAGGTCGTGATCGGCGTTAGGGGGTGGTGACCGAGGAGAGGAGCGTTGCTACCTGATCCAGTTTTCTCTCAGTTGAGGTCGTGTGATTACTGCTTCCTTTGTATATGCTTTTGATGTAATCACAACTTTTGTATACTCTGATGTTCGGATATATATTATATATATGTTGGTGCACCTGTGTCCCTTTTATTGCGTAATATCTTCTGTTGATTGAGTGTTTATAAATTTTAAAAAATTTCGCTGCTTTGAGGATGTTACGGCAACACCCTTTAATAAGTTATATACATCAATTACAATCATACTCCTACCTAAATAAAGTCAACATGACAACTTCAACTCCAGATCAATTTCATGTGCATTACTTGAATCCAAATATCTGCAACTGTTGGAAGAACCAGTGAATTTCCAATGCTCCATCAATTTCTTCTCTTCTGATTGACTCAGCAATGGCAGTGTCTCAGTGGGCATTAATGGTTGGTGAAAATTGCCTCCCATTGGTATAATCCTGTTTATAATTGTCATTCGAGTTTGCTATGTTAGTTATTGTAATAGTTAATTAGAAATAAAAATGGTGGTCAGAAAGGAAAGACCTGAATGTGTCATGTTGAATTTTGCCATGCCTAATGTCTGTTCTTCTCATATCTCCAAATCCCACCTAAAATTTTAAAAAAAGGATTATATATCAAAAGGTTCCACATTGTGATTTGAATTTTGGGTTTTAAAAACTATAAACTCCACTCTTGCCTACTTAAGAAGTAATTGTAGCACTATGAAATAAGATTGTGGTCTCCATACTAGCTTTCATATATTATTTGAACTTTTCATTTAATAAATAACTTCTCAAAGACTATTTTCATTTTCTCCAAGAAAAGCAACAATCAGAAATAAAAGTAATTAAAAATTTGACTACTATAATTGTGATCTTAGTTTTGACCAGTTATCTAGATTAATTTTTCTCTCTTCCAAATATCATGAAAGTATTCATGAAATTTATTGGAGGCATGAATCAAGATTGAAAAAGAAATGTACCTTTGTACACACAAGGCATTGAGACAAACATCCACTATTGATAAGACTTTGCAATCTCAACTTCTCCAATTGAGCCACACCCAAACCTCTTTGTGGCTTTCTAGGCTTGCCCAAATCACATTTCTTTCCTCTAGCGCTTGTTGAAGAACTTCTCTTCATCAAATGCCCACCCATATATCTTCTTCTCCTTCTAACCCTTCACAATCCAAAGACAACTCCAACCTATTTATATTAGATGCATGAGGACAAGGTTTAAATTATTATTAGTATTTATTTCTTAATTAAGTCTGGTTTGGTTTGAGAATCCAATGGTTGATCCCAATGATCTGATAACAAAAGGGGTGCTTGGCTGTAAAAGAGATTGCTTTGGATTTCATGGATATCTTAGATCTTGCTGGTCTTTTAAGTTCTTTTGAATATAAGTCTTGGGTTTTGCATATGTACCCTTCTCATTACAGGGTATGTGTTTAGTGTTGCCTTAAGTTTATTTATGTCATGATACTTTTTATTTCTATGAATTACATGCACACATCCACGTTTACTAATTGCAAAGATTATGTGCAAAAATCACAATCAATCTATTTTAACAACATTATGACATTTTAATAAACCTTGAAAATGTAGCCTATCAATCCTTTGTAAAACTTATATAAAAAAATTATGACATTTCTTATGATTGTGTAGGTGTTTGAAACACCTTCAAATGAACGATATCAAAAAAAATAAAAATATTGAAGCTTGTTGAAAATTATATAAAAGTACTATGAAGAAGGGCTTAGATGAAAACTTCCCAAAATTATGTGGACTTTATTTTCATTGAACAAGAAGGGGACTTTATTATTACATGTGGTTGCATAGTGGGAGAAGAGCATGTGGGGATGAATGATAATTTGTACTAAATAGAATATATTTCTCAAAGTTGAACCAACCAACTACAGTTTGATTTTGTCAAAGATTCTGTGTATATATAGTTGGACAAACACATCTGTTGGAAGCAAGATTTGATTTTGAATTGATCGAATCAGCTTTGGGATTGTGATCTTTGGTATAGATTTCTTGCAAGATTACAGCTGCATAGATATTACTTATTTGTGGCTATAATTTTACCTTTCTATAAGGATTTGTATCTTTATTTATAAGCAGTACATAAATCATTGCCAAATCAAAAAAGTCCAGATAAGGTGATTAATGAAGGCGAACCCCAACAAGTCAAGTTGTTAATAAGGTGATTAAACAAAAAAAACTGAATGCAAATCTCTGCTAACAATCAATTAATGTAAATACAATAAATGATATAACTTAGGTCACGTTTGGTCTGTCGATGATCTGACTAAACGTATAATCACGTTTCTTAGGTTGAGAAAAACTAGAGTTGTAATCACTTAGTAATTCAATATAAAAATATTCCAACTGCAACTATGCAATCCAATATAGAGGTAGTCGAATTACACAAAAAATGTAATCAACTGATTTTACATTAAAATGCAATTCATTGTTACATCGTCGAAACTCAACCTCGAAAACCGGAAGTATGGTGTAACTCCCACAATCTCTTTAGACATTTATCGGATTTATTAAATTATAAAATTATTTATAAATTAAGTTATCCGACAATATAAATTGAATACATGGAATTCAATTCCAGAAAATTTAATGTTATTATGTGGAGCCGAATAGGATTTTATATGCTTCAATTATGGTGAACAAAACATAACCTCAAGAGAGACAATGAAGTGACAATCTTGTAAATAACTCAATTTATTGGGAATGAAAGAGGTAAATCAATTTTGTAATTTTGCTACCAACTGAAAATCAAATGTAAGTTAAACAATGTTTTTAAGGAAGAACTTCAACTTTCCATGTATTGCATTCGAACAAAAAATTACAAAAAACCTTTCTATTATCTAAACTATGTTGAAATTTATACAAATCATGCATCACCCCTAACTAAATTAATTCAACAAGACAACTTCAGCTCCAGATCAATTCCATGAGCTTCATTCAAATCAAAGAACTTGAAAGTGCTAGAACCATTCCAGTTCCACTTCTCTTCCCTTCTCCTCTCTTCTGACTGGCTCAGCAATGGAAGTGTCACATTAATGGGCATTAGTGGTTGGTGGTAATTTCCCTCCATTTGTATAATCCTGTTCATTATCACACCACATTCCATTATTAGATATTGCCAAACATGAAAGTTTAATTTTGGTATGTCAAGGAGAGGTTAATTGTAATAACCTAATCTAAACACCTAAATTAAACTAAACTAAACCTAATTAACCTAATTAAGCTTTGATTAGTGAAAGCATGAGGTGGCTTGCTTTGATTGGATGAATGAGAGGTGGATTGAAGATAAACTTGGATTTTACTATAAATAAGAGGAAGAGGGTTAACTGGAAACGTTTCCTTCATTTCGTAGCTAACCAGAGCGTGAGAGAGGTGATTTTGGTGAAGAAGAAGAATGAGAGAAGAAGAGGAAGAGGAGAAGAAGAAGAAGAAGTGGGTTGAGGTTGCCAAAGCTTGGGAGGCTTCCACAACCGTCGAAAAGGTATGCCAAATCTTCATTATAACTCACTTATGCCTTGTGAGTGTTGGGGATCGACGTTGGTGTCGAATTCCCCGTCAGATTTCAACCAATTCAGAGGTTGAAGACGACGATCGGTCGACCGGTGCCTGTGGGCAGTCGACCGATCCTATTATTATATGGATTTTTACCCGCGAACGGTCGAACGATGTCGGTAGACGGTCGACCGTTATGCCAGATTTGTGCGGGAAAAAGGGGATATGCTGTTATCGGTTGAACGGGACCACTTAGCCGGTCGACCGAATAACAATGAGAATGGGTCGGTTGGGGTTTTGACTTATTAAACGGTCGAACACCCTTAACCTTGTTCGACCGATCCATTCGATGCTTAGTCGGTTGGGAGCTTTGACCATCAAAACGGTCGACCGCTCTTTAATTTTCGGTCGACCGACTGAGCATTTTATTTAAGCGGTAGAGTGCATGTGTTGATTCGGTCGAACTGTATAGCAGTTCCGGTCGACCGAATATCACTTAGGCAAAATGCGGAAAGTCCTGTTATCGGTTGAACGACCCCTTGGTTCGACCGATCGGATATATATATTATATAAAATTGTATAGCGTAGACCATCCAAACGGTCGACCGCTAGATGACTTTTGTTCGACCGATTGGTCGGTAATTCGGTTGGCGTGGTTCGACCGGTAGACTTGTTTGTACAGTACTGTGTACTGTGTGGGGGACCGGTCGACCGGTGTGCTTTTAGCGGTCGACCGATCTGCCGCAGGTTGGTGGATTTATCCACACGCGATCCGTTGAGTATAGGTCGACTACCGGCTCCGAGGCGACGGTTGATTACCGGCTTTGAGAGCTACGGATTTCACCTTCGACGAAGGCGTATTATTGTACTACCTTTTTCCTCTCTTACCGAGCGGGGTGTGAGGGATGTGTACCGTAAACCTTGGGAAGTTTGCGAGGGTTTAGCGGTAGGCCGAGGATGTTCCGGCAGGGTGCGCGCTAGGCGACTCTTGGGGGAGCAGCGGCTGTCGTCTGACCCGAGTTGTGTATTCGGCGGGCTGACTCGCTCCATGGGTGCGGCGTGTACCGGGGGTTCCTTCCTGCACTTTTTGGGGAGCAGTGGTGTCGACTGACCCTTGTGAGGCAGCGGTGGATTGACTTGACCCTAGTGGCAGGAGTGGTTCAGTGCCGCGGAGGCGGTGAGGGCATTATTGTGGGCCCGAGGCGGATGATCATGTGCATAGCATTGCATTGTCTTTATTTCCTTTTTATATTTTTAGGAGGTTTGGTATACGGGGTTCCTGCAGGGAACTCAGGCATGTTTGTTTGTTTTCATTTCAGGTAGCGATCAGGGTTAGAGTCAGGTGGTGACTGAGGACGGTGCCCCCGGGATCAGATCTTGTGTCCTCTTATTAGCTTCTTTTGTTTGAGGTAGTGATTACATGTACATTCACTTTTGTTGTAATCACAGTTGACTTATTTATATAGTTTGACTTCCACGTGGGTCTGTATCTTATATATTATATATATATATATGTTGGTTTGTTTTCCAGTGACGTGCCCTGTGTTGACCGTTGACGGTCTTTATTATTGTTTAAATTTTCCGCTGTTTTCGGGTACGTTACAATTTGGTATCAGAGCGTTGATCTCGGCGTACTTGTCCAAAGAAACCACCTTTGAGTTAGGAGTTAGGTCTAGAGGATCATGCATGCACAGATTATATTGATATTGTCTTGTTTCCTTGGCAGATGCCTCCTAGACGGGGGAAGGCCGTTGCCCATACTCGTGGTGAGAGTGAGACTGCGAGGGATGAGGCTTGGGAGGATGAGCGTCGGACGTTGTTCGATACGGTCAGACGTCTGACGGAGATGCTACAGCAGCAGACGGCACAGACTGGGCAGACGGGGACTGGCGTTATGCATGACCGGTTTATGCGCCAGCATCCGCCTACCTTTCTGGGGCAGTACGACGCAGAGGCTGCGGAGGAGTGGATCTTCACGATGCAGAAGATCTTCAGTGCGATCGGTTGTCCTCCGGAGGCGAGAGTGGGCCTGGCTACATATGTTTTGGGCGGTGCTGCGTCCAACTGGTGGAGGTCCACATCTGCAGTGGTGTTTGCGGATCGAGATGATATAGCCTGGGAGGAGTTCGTTGGCGAGTTCAACGAGCAGTATTTTCCGCAGCATGTCCAGGATGAGAAGAGGGAGGAGTTTCTGAGTCTTCAGCAGGGAGACATGACCCTGGCAGGCTACATTGGGAAGTTCAACGCCCTAGAGCGTTACTGTCCCGAGATGTACATCACACAGGAGCAGAGAGCTGGAAAGTTCGTCCGAGGGCTCCGGAAGCAGTTGAGGACGAAGGTGCTGACACATATGCCACGCACATTAGCCGATGCGGTGAAGAGTGCTACTGTTCTTGATCGTGACTACAGAGAGAACTACCAGGATGAGAGGAGGCCATCGGGTAGGTTCTTTGGGAGGCCAGGAGGTCAGACTGGAGGGAATCCGGGCAAGAGGCCCCGATTCGAGAGAGCAGGAGTTGCAGTACCACGACCTGAGCCTTGTGGTACTTGTGGGAGGTTTCACTCCGGGCCGTGCTTCACTCCCGGAGCATGTCATGGTTGTGGCCAGCTGGGCCACTTTATTAGGAGCTGTCCGAGCCGAGGAGCTGGACCGAGCAGACCACTGGGTTTACCAGCACCGGGCAGAGGTGGAGGCGGAGGTAGACCACCTGTTAGGCCACAGCAGGGGCAGCGCACTGGCAGAGTTTACACCATCCAGGCAGAGGAGGCTCGTGATGGAGGTGCTGTCGTGGAAGGTACGCTTCTTGTCGCAGGTTCAGTAGCTAGGGTGCTCTTTGATTGTGGCGCGACACACTCGTTCATCTCAGAGCGATTTGCGGGAGTGTTGGGTTGTACCCTTGCGATGTTGACTGCCACTTTGGAGGTCAGCACACCCCTGGGTTTGGTGGGCACTGTGGGGAGATTTGTCCCCGGCGCCACGGTTGTTTCGGGAGATCAGGAGTTTCCGGCAGACCTGGTCTTGCTACCAATGGAGGACTTTGATGTCATACTTGGGATGGATTGGCTGTCCCAATATGATGTTCGAGTCTTGTGCCGTGAGAAGAAGATTTTGATCCCGAGGAAGGGTTTGCCTGATATTCTGATTAGAGGGATCAGAAGCAGAGGGGGTCGCATTATTGTATCTGCTGTGAGAGCTCAGAGACTGTTACAGCAGGGATGTGCAGCGTTTCTGGCGACACTTGTGGTTGCGGAGGCAGAGTCTCAGAGGCTAGAGGACATTGAGGTGGTGCAGGAGTTCGCTGATGTTTTTCCAGCGGAGATTCCAGGTTTACCACCACACCGGGAGTTGGAGTTCGGCATTGAGTTGGTAGCTGGCACTACACCACAGTCGAAGGCTCCATACCGGATGGCACCTGCTGAGTTGACAGAGTTGAAGAAGCAGTTGCAGGAGTTGATGGACTCTGGATTTATCAGACCGAGTGTCTCGCCTTGGGGTGCACCAGTTTTGTTTGTGAAGAAGAAGGACGGATCCTTGAGGATGTGCATAGACTACAGGATGCTGAACCAGGTGACGGTGAAGAATAGGTATTCCTTACCTAGGATCGAGGACCTCTTTGACCAGCTGCAGTCAGCGAAGGTTTTCTCGAAGATTGACCTGCGTTCAGGATATCACCAGTTGAGGATCCGAGATGAGGACATCCAGAAGACAGCCTTCAGGACGAGATATGGACACTATGAGTTCTTGGTGATGCCATTTGGATTGACGAATGCTACGGCAGCATTCATGGATCTGATGCACCGGACATTCAGGCAGTATATTGATATATTTGTGATTGTCTTCGTGGATGACATTTTGATCTATTCGCCAGATGTAGAGCAGCACAGAGAGCATCTGAGGATTGTACTCAGCATCTTGAGGGCTCAGCAGTTATATGCTAAGTTCTCAAAGTGCGAGTTTTGGTTGGACAGAGTGGCATTCCTCGGACACATTGTATCGGCAGAGGGGATATCAGTGGATCCGGCGAAGGTGGAGGCAGTGACACAGTGGAGGACCCCTACGAGTGTGACGGAGATTAGGAGCTTTGTTGGACTGGCGGGTTATTACCGTCGCTTCATCAAAGACTTCTTGAGATTGGCAGCACCAGTGACAGCTCTGACACAGAAGGGAGTCACCTTTGTATGGTCGCAGAAGTGCGAGGACAGCTTTCAGGAGCTGAAGAGACTGTTGACCACAGCACCAGTTCTATCATTGCCGAGTGGCACGGGTGGATTCGTGATTTATAGCGATGCTTCAGGTGTTGGCTTAGGATGTGTGCTTATGCAGCACGGGAGGGTGATCGCGTACGCATCCAGACAGCTGAAGGTCCATGAGAGGAATTACCCGACACATGATTTGGAGTTAGCAGCAGTAGTTCACGCACTGAAGACCTGGAGACACTATCTTTATGGCGAGCAGTTCGAGGTATTTACAGATCATCAGAGTCTGAAGTACCTGTTCTCGCAGAAGGAGTTGAACATGAGGCAGCGCAGATGACTTGAGTTCATTAAGGACTACGATTTCACTATCTCTTACCATCCGGGGAAGGCGAACACGTTGCAGACGCTTTGAGCCGGAAGGTTGAGGTATCAGTAGCAGGCCTATGCATTCAAGAGTGGCGACTGCTGGAGTCTTTAGCAGAGTGGAGACCATTTGCAGACAGCTCTGAGGGAGCAGTGATTGCAGGATTGAGAGTAGAGCCTCAGACAGTATCAGCAGTGATTCATGCTCAGACTACGGATGAAGAGTTGGGCAGTTTGTTACAGTTAGCTGCCAGAGATGGATCAGACTTCAGAGTTTGAGTGGATGGAGGTCTGAGATTCAGAGACCGTATCTGGGTGCCAAAGACAGAGGACCTGAGACATGATATCATGGAGGAGGCACACAGATCGAGATATTCCATTCATCCAGGGAGCACCAAGATGTACAAAGATCTGCAGCGGAATTTCTGGTGGCGAGGTATGAAGAAGGACGTTGCAGACTTTGTGTCGAGGTGTTTGGTCTGTCAGCAGGTGAAGATCGAGCATCAGAGACCAGCAGGGCAGATGCAGAGGATTGAGTTTCCCGAGTGGAAGTGGGAGCACGTGACGATGGATTTTGTTACGGGGCTACCGAAGACACGGAGATTCCACGATGCGATTTGGGTTATAGTCGATCGACTGACCAAGTCGGCGCATTTCTTAGCTATTAAGACCACTCTTGCTCTGGAGGGTCTAGCTAAGTTATATATTGAGGAGATTGTCAGACTTCATGGCGTACCAGTCAGTATCATTTCAGACAGAGATCCCAGATTCACTTCGAGATTTTGGGAGAGTCTACACAGAGCACTGAGGACACGTCTGAAGTTTAGCACAACTTTCCACCCACAGACAGATGGCCAGTCAGAGCGGACGATACAGACATTGGAGGACATGCTGAGAGCGTGTACACTGGACTGAGCCGGGCATTGGGACGAGCTTTTGCCGCTGATCGAGTTCGCCTACAACAACAGCTATCACTCGAGTATTGGGATGGCACCCTATGAAGCATTATACGGGAGACCGTGTAGATCGCCGGTATGCTGGAGTGATGTGGGCGAGAGACAGCTAGTTGGACCTGACATTATCCAGTTGTATTCAGAGAAGGTCGACGTGATTCGGAGACGACTAGCTACGGCGCAGAGCAGGCAGAAGAGTTATGCTGATACGCGGAGGCGTGAGCTGACTTTTGATGTAGGAGATCATGTCTTCCTGAAGATCTCGCCTTCCAGAGGGGTGATGAGATTCGGGAAGAAGGGGAAGCTGAGTCTGAGGTATGTCGGACTTTTTGAGATATATTGGATCGGGTCGGTGAGGTGGCATATAGGATTGCGCTACCGCCACAGTTCGCAGGACTTCACAACGTCTTCCATGTTTCTATGCTGAGGAAGTACGTGGCCGATCCAACTCATGTGATAGAGATATCAGTACCGGAGATCCAGCAGGATTTGTCATTAGATGAGAGACCAGTTGAGATTGTGGATCAGATGGTACATCAGCTCAGGAGGAGAGCGATTCCGATGGTGAAGGTCAGGTGGCAGCATCACAGTGTCAGAGAGGCTACCTGGGAGATCGAGGAGGATGTCAGGAGGCAGTATCCAGAGTTGTTCCGGTAAGTCAGTTGTTTCAATTTCGTGGACGAAATTCTTTTAAGGAGGGTAGATTGTAATAACCTATTCTAAACACCTAAATTAAACTAAACTAAACCTAATTAACCTAATTAAGCTTTGATTAGTGAAGCATGAGGTGTCTTGCTTTGATTGGATGAATGAGAGGTGGATTGAAGATAAACTTGGATTTTACTATAAATAAGAGGAAGAGGGTTAACTGGAAACGTTTCCTTCATTTCGTAGCTAACCAGAGCGTGAGAGAGGTGATTTTGGTGAAGAAGAAGAAGGAGAGAAGAAGAGGAAGAGGAGAAGAAGAAGAAGAAGTGGGTTGAGGTTGCCAAAGCTTGGGAGGCTTCCACAACCGTCAAAAAGGTATGTCAAATCTTCATTATATCTCACTTATGCCTTGTGAGTGTTGGGGATCGACGTTGGTGTCGAATTCCCCGTCGGATTTCAACCAATTCAGAGGTTCAAGACGACGATCGGTCGACCGGTGCCTGTGGGCAGTCGACCGATCCTATTATTATATGGATTTTTACCCGCGAACGGTCGAACGATGTCGGTAGACGGTCGACCGTTATGCCAGATTTGTACGGGAAAAAAAGGATATGCTGTTATCGGTTGAACGGGACCACTTAGCCGGTCGACCGAATAACAATGAGAATGGGTCGGTTGGGGTTTTGACTTATTAAACGGTCGAACACCCTTAACCTTGTTCGACCGATCCATTCGATGCTTAGTCGGTTGGGAGCTTTGACCATCAAAACGGTCGACCGCTCTTTAATTTTCGGTCGACCGACTGAGCATTTTATTTAAGCGGTAGAGTGCATGTGTTGATTCGGTCGAACTGTATAGCAGTTCCGGTCGACCGAATATCACTTAGGCAAAATGCGGAAAGTCCTGTTATCGGTTGAACGACCCCTTGGTTCGACCGATCGGATATATATATTATATAAAATTGTATAGCGTAGACCATCCAAACGGTCGACCGCTAGATGACTTTTGTTCGACCGATTGGTCGGTAATTCGGTTGGCGTGGTTCGACCGGTAGACTTGTTTGTACAGTACTGTGTACTGTGTGGGGGACCGGTCGACCGGTGTGCTTTTAGCGGTCGACCGATCTGCCGCAGGTTGGTGGATTTATCCACACGCGATCCGTTGAGTATAGGTCGACTACCGGCTCCGAGGCGACGGTTGATTACCGGCTTTGAGAGCTACGGATTTCACCTTCGACGAAGGCGTATTATTGTACTACCTTTTTCCTCTCTTACCGAGCGGGGTGTGAGGGATGTGTACCGTAAACCTTGGGAAGTTTGCGAGGGTTTAGCGGTAGGCCGAGGATGTTCCGGCAGGGTGCGCGCTAGGCGACTCTTGGGGGAGCAGCGGCTGTCGTCTGACCCGAGTTGTGTATTCGGCGGGCTGACTCGCTCCATGGGTGCGGCGTGTACCGGGGGTTCCTTCCTGCACTTTTTGGGGAGCAGTGGTGTCGACTGACCCTTGTGAGGCAGCGGTGGATTGACTTGACCCTAGTGGCAGGAGTGGTTCAGTGCCGCGGAGGCGGTGAGGGCATTATTGTGGGCCCGAGGCGGATGATCATGTGCATAGCATTGCATTGTCTTTATTTCCTTTTTATATTTTTAGGAGGTTTGGTATACGGGGTTCCTGCAGGGAACTCAGGCATGTTTGTTTGTTTTCATTTCAGGTAGCGATCAGGGTTAGAGTCAGGTGGTGACTGAGGACGGTGCCCCCGGGATCAGATCTTGTGTCCTCTTATTAGCTTCTTTTGTTTGAGGTAGTGATTACATGTACATTCACTTTTGTTGTAATCACAGTTGACTTATTTATATAGTTTGACTTCCACGTGGGTCTGTATCTTATATATTATATATATATATGTTGGTTTGTTTTCCAGTGACGTGCCCTGTGTTGACCGTTGACGGTCTTTATTATTGTTTAAATTTTCCGCTGTTTTCGGGTACGTTACATTAATGAACAAAGATTACCTGAATAGGGTGTGTTGGGCTCTGTTGTGTCTCATGTCTGTTCTTCCCACCTCTCCAAATCCCACCTATATAAAAAAAAGATAACTTAGAGGGCATTTCTTTGTCAAATGTACATAAAACTTCAAAGTAATTAAAGAAATTGCATTTGTGTTCCCATTTTTGAAAACTTCATAAATAGTCATCTTTTAATAAAGCATAAGAGTGTAGATAACACATTCATTTCATGTTATGGTTTAATGACACAAAGGGAAGAGGGACCATGGAATTTGATTGAGTCATGTAACAAGATTGAAAGAGAAGTGTACCTTTCTATGCATTAGGCCTTGACTAGAGGAGATACATCCACTATTGATAAGATTTTGCAATCTTAACTTCTCCAATTGAGCCACACCCAAACCTCTTTGTGGTTGTCTAGGCTTATCCAACCCACCTTTCTTTCCCCTAGTGCTTCTTGAAGAACTTCTCTTCATCAAATGGCTACCCATTTTCTTCTTGTTGTTGTTGTTTTTGTTGTTCTAACTCTTCATATTTCCAAAGACAACACCAACCTATTTATACTAAATGCATGAGGACAACATGGTTTTAATTACTATTATTAGTGCACTTTCTTTAATGCCTGTTTGGTTTGAGAATCCAATGTTTGATCCCAATGATCTAATAACAAAAGGGTGCTTGGCTGGAAAAGAGATTGCTTTGGATATCATGAAGATCTTGGATCTTGTTGGTCTGATGAGTTTTTGCATTTACAACTTTCATTAAATTTTTGTTAAGCTCCCGTCTTCTTATTTTATTTGGTTAATTGTAGTTTGTCATTTTACCTTTACCTCGTTAATGCTTTTCAACTTTGACATTTAAAACTTAACAATTTTCAATCCTCAACCACTGGCGCGGTAAGCTAAGTTATAAACGACAATTCTAATCAGCTACAAAAGTGTGTCTGAAACAAGTTCCGTCGTTACATACAACGGGGTCCTTGTCGATGACCAGGTCGTCCCTAGTCGTTGCGGGACACGTCGCGTCCCTGTTGGTTTAAAATATTTTTTTTAATTATTTTTTGTTTTAATTTTTTTGGTTGTGTATGTAATTGTGTTTAAATGTTTTAGGGGTATTATTTTGTAAATAGTTGAGTATTTATTAAGATTTATTTAAAATAACGATTCGGACGAATTGAAAATTAATTGTTTTTATTAATTGACATTTTCTTTTTAATGAATTTTAGGTAAGGAAAAAAATTCGAAATAATCACCAAAAATGGATAAACAGGTAAACAGATCAATATCCGGAATACAATAATATGGTGTTAAAAACGTCCCCCGCTGGGGGCTACTGTCCCGCAAACTACCCCGAAGAGGGGGTCGGTCGGGAGGAGGAAGTGTATTGTGCTACTTACAAACATTTAAATAAAAATGTATTTTATTTTATTATTAATAATTATTTGCTTATTAATGTATATTATGTTTGAATTATTAATGTTTTGGGTAAATATAATTGATTTTGGAATATAATAAAAGTTAGTAGAAATAAAAAATGATGTGGAGAAGAGATGAGTTGTGGTGGTTGTGGTTAAGAGGTGAATAATGTTGGAAAGAGAAGAGAGTAGATTGAGAAGAGAGAAAACTGATGTGGATAAGAGAGAAAGTTGACGTGGAAGAGAAAAGAAAAAAAAAAAAAAAAGCTGATAACCGAATTAACAGTAGTCCGTTGATTTTGTTATTATAAACATGGTGTGAGAAAAGCATGTGGAGGATGGTGATGTTGTGCTACTTGAAATCCATTTCTTAAAGTTTGAACCTCAATTATGAGATGATTTGTCAAAGATTCTGCATACACGCTCCTATAGAAAATGGAGATTGCAAAGATATGCTACAAGTAAGATTTGGGATTTAATAAAATCAGCTTGTGATTTGTGATCTTGGTGAGGATCTTCATAGCATAAGGATATTTGTTTTGTTGGATTCAGTGTGGAAATAAATATCATTAGTGCTGTGCATCCGGTTTGGACTGGACCGGACTGGATTTTTATCAGGGGTCCAGACCGAAAACCAGACCGGACCGGATCCGGTCCGGTCCGGTCAAAAACCGAATTTTTTAAGTTAAAAAAAAATTGGACCGGCCCGGACCGAACCGGAAAATTTAAAATTTGCCGGACCGAAACCCAAACCGGACCGGATTTTTTCAAAAATTTACGGACCGAACCCGGACCGACCGGTCCGGTCCGGTCCGGTTGACCGGTTTGACCCGGTCAATGCTCTCCCCTAAATATCATCAAAGTTAATGTTTAATTAAACTTAATTGATGTTAAAAATACTTGTATAATATTACTATATTATTAATATAACACACGCCTTCGACTCTCACCCTCGACTTAATTGATCGTTGATCAAATTATTATATTGTCAGAATATCTTTTCATTAAGCTTCCCTAAACATACTTAAAGACCATTTGATAGGCAGGGAACAAAGCTCAAATCTACCTTAAACCAAATCTTAATGACACGATTTTATTTTGTTTCTTCTCCTTTATCTAATGCTTGGCCACCAGCATGCCATTGTTATTGTTGGTAGGAGAAGAGAGGTAAACAACCCATATATTTCTTTCAAAATTAAAGTAGTAATGACTATAAAAATGAGCAATAATGCCGTTTATTTTAAAATCAAATCTATCACGCATGAATCATGATGCGAACATAGATTTTCCAACAACAATGTCCCCCAACAAATTAACATTAACAACATTAAAGAACACAACATGATATTATTATTCCAAATAACTAGCTTACACACAAGCATGTGAGTCTCTGAGATGTTGTTTTAAGTTTATTGAAAGAATTGTTCCCTTACAAAAGGACAGATCACAATGCTTTACCATTCACATGCATTTTTTACAAAATTAATATAAGCAAAAGATTTATTTTTTTGAATGTTTCAACAAAATTTGTTAGTTGGTGATATTGGTAAAATAGTGATATACATAATACATTTAGAATTTTTTTTTCTTTTTAGAAAATTAAATTGAGGAACTATCTCGATCCAGTTCTACAAAACTCAATTGCAATTCTACGTGGAATGTAAGGTTACAAACTTGCAATACACTAACCGATCGACTCTGCGAAAATAAGTCACTAGATAAGCCAGATATCCGATCTAATAAAAGGTAGACATACTAACTCGTGTCCGATAAGCGAACCATGTCTACATGGTCCTATTAATAGATGGTTTTACCAATTCAAATTTTTGGCCCCATGAAAATCAAATTTCGTTTAAGTATTTGTGATCAAATAAATTAAAAAAATGCATGTTAATGAAACTTAACTAGTGGCTCTTCCTATATAACTCATTCCATTATTGTTCACATGGATATGTTGGCACTTAATCAATGACATGTGAATTTAATTACAAGTATGCTATATGATTTTTGTAGATGAAAATGTCCAACATTTCAGATAATGATTCCACTAGATTTTGCATTCATGATTGGGTCAATTAATCAATATAGCTTATGGGGCTATCCCTTTATTTGATCTCCAAATTTAGGGTTTTCTTTAATGTGAGAAAGATTATTTCACCTTTGGCTGTGTCCGTATCATCCTCGTGATTTTGGAGTTGTCACTTATCCTAAACTCACACTTAAACGTAAATAAGATCTCCTAAGACATCTCTACTCGAGGTTCGTGTCGTTGTGATAGAAAATGTGTATTACTATTTGTCATCCGTGAATTACTTAAATTGTTCACTCTCATTACTATTTTGTCATTCACTTTTTATTTAATATTTATTTCGTCTCGTCTCATAAAAGAAGGTTATTCCACGTATAATAAAATTGTGTCTTCTTTGAAAGATGCGTATAAATCTTAGTCGGTTCTCACGAAGTATGTGGACGGAACGTGGTTAATGCATAAAGAAAAATTTGTGTTGAATTGGACGAACATAGTCCTTCACTTCGGCAACACTATGAACTGTATAGTCGAAAGCGCTCATTCGGCTCTGAAAGACTTGATCAGTTCATCGACTGCAGCTCTGGACACTTTTCGACCGCGTCAACGCGGCTATTGAAATGCATGATACGAATATTCAAAACTTTCTTAAAGATTCGAGACGTCAAAATCGCACTAACTTTGAAATGCCTCTATATCAGCATCTAAATGGTCGAACTTCTCATTACTGCTTGTCATTGTTGAGTCAGGAGGTTAAGAGAATGAAAAACTTAAGTGGTCAAGTTAAAACTCATTGTGGGTGCGATGTTCTGACTTCACATGAGATTTGTTCTGCATGTCTCATCCACCGTTGTATTCAATCAGGCGAAGCGATTTATCTAGACCAGATTCATCCATTCTAGAGAACGTCTCTGTAATCTCATCTGCTATATATAAAAGCAAAATAAGCATCAATTAACAATAAAAACAAAACATACATTAATAATATAAGAACCTTCCGATCCTCGTCTGCTCAAATGCGTCTAGCGATGTGCCCCTAAAACTAGGATTTACGCTACAAAATATAGGACTACCGGGCATCATATTCAGTCACCATCCAAGAATCGTCATCAACTCTTTTCTTTTTGTGAGTTCAGACATCTACAATGCACGAACTAGTATCGTCACTCACAAACCTACCACATCTGCTCTTCCAAACTATATACTCAGCAGCCAAAGAACTACCATGTCACCCACGTCCGCTACCACACTCCTCCTCCCGCTCCAACTCCAACCCATACCGTCCCCCCTCGTCACTCTCCTCATTGTCACCCTCCTCATCATCGAAAACGTCAGACGCCTCCTCTTTTTTTTAAAGGATAATTTTTTTACCATATTCGAGTCTAACGGTGCGTCCACCGATGTCTTTCTTGGTCTTCGAGACTTTTTTTAATTGCATTTCTTGCCAATCTCATTTGTTTGCTTATATACATGAACTAATTTCGCTATTTCAAGTGCAAAATTTATTCAAAATCATTAAAAATGAGCAATGCATGAACCCATGCACAACACAGATCGCAGATTAATCACTTCGTTTACAGAAAAGTTGTCTGTTATGCTTTGACAGTCTGAGTTAGAGTTCTTCGTAAGGTTCGTTTAGGATCCGATCCCTTCAATATGCGCACTACGCTAAGGGAAAATGTATTGGGAAAATGTAAAATACCCCTCAGTTGCAGTCTTGCAGACGTCGTCAATTAGATGTCTCAAACGAACTTTTAATTGGAAAATATTAAAAATCGATATTCCATGCTTCTTCACCTCTAAATAGATATATTTTTACGAGAACTCATTAATATCTAACTATGTTTTATATAGAAACTAAAATTTCTTTTTCACACCCAAATATTTATTCAAACCCTATCAATCTTCTCGAGGGGAATTCCTATATATGTTGGGTTTGCAAACTAAAGTGGCCATATTCTTAACTTCCAAGTTTGTTGTAAGAAGTCAATAAGGGATATCCATGTGGGAATTGAGAAGAAAACATAAAAGATTTGATTATATCATTCATTACAATATATTAATGTTAAGATGATGGTGTTTGAACTTTGAAGCACCCAATCTAAATATAAAAATGATTAGGTGGTTGGTTCTTACTTTCAAAGCCAATATAAAATTGATGAAATTGGTTGTAAGCCAATAAGATTCCTCACATGTGGGTATGTGGGTGGATCACATAGTGTTGGAGTTGATGTGATCATCGTATCACATATATCTTGGAATGTTGTCCAAATATAAGTTGAAGTGCAAAGTCCTCAAAATCTACTAGAATGATTCTTGGCTCACATCATCACTTTGTTGTTGGTGGCTAAACCAACATTTGGTTTGGAAATCCACTTTGGTGTTGAGACATGAGGTTCTTTTTCTTGCAACAAAAATAAGATAAGATTGCATTTATTTGCATCTAACAATGTTATATGTATCTTTACATAATTTTATGAGTTAACTGCAATTAGTTTCCTTACATTCGATTGGCGATTTGTTTCTCCCTCTCGAACATTTCACTTTCACTTGTTGGCGTTTTTGACTCCGCAATAGCAATCCCTTTAATGAAAATAATCCCCTCATTTTCATTCTTTGATTAAAAATAATTAGAATACTATTAATTATGTTGAAAATTCAGCCGAACTAATATATATGCCTATCCATGTGATCCATTTTTCTCTCTCTAAAGCCCATGTGGCACATTCTGTTAAGAAAAAGAACCAATTGATATTGTCAAAAGTTTAAGCAAAGTCAAGCTTTAATTAAGATCAATCCTGACTTCTTATTCTTGTGTAGATAGTGGATTGTTTCTTGAACAGGTAAGAGGCTATCAGAAATAACTTAAGTCATACTTTAAGAAAGGCTGATTAGTTATTAAAATAACATCATTAAGTTTCCTTTTAATTATATTTGAATCAAAGGGAAATGCGAGCTATAGATGAAATCGAAGACCTTGAAATGGCTTCCCGATGTGAGATCCCAAAATTTCTATAATTTTTTTTAAAGAAAAACTGTGACTTCACGAAGAATTATTCTTAATTAATTATTACGAGAATGAAAGGCTTTATTGTTATCTTTCCTTTTTGAATGATGCCCATCGTGGCATTTCACTTTAAGACATGAATAAAGCTTATTAAGTGTTTATTTTTTTATTCAATTTATGTTTATTAAATTTATTTATAATTCCATTTTTGTGGCAGATAATGTATTTTTTTATTCAATACCTTTTTCTGGAACAATGATTTTAGTTAATTGTTAACATACTACGGAACTCTTCGCGTCAAGTTTGTGTATAGCAATTATGGTAATATATAAAAACTATATCTTTGACGTAGTGTTCTTGTAATATTGGAGCATATTTTATAGTTTTGTAGTTCAAAAGCTCACATATTTTGCTAAAATTGAGCGATTTGGAATAGACGTAGAGTTGATTACACTCAATAGAGGGCAACCATTCCTCCAGCGTCATTAGACTTTACTGATAATCCAGAAGATACACTTTACATTTATCTGAAGCATAGTAGCAATAGTTTCTACTTCGGTCACCATCGGTAGCTTGATAAATATCATCGTTCGAGGAGAAATAAAACAACATTTGATGACAAAGAGGAACATAGATGTACATCAGAATACAAAATTATGGAAGATGTTCTTGAAAATTTACAAATATATTCTCCAGGTAACGACGTGACGACAATAACATGACTAAGAGAAGTATATATTTTTAGCTACTATACTGAAAAATTCTTTTAGTTCGGCACAATATTGATGTGATGCACAGAAAAGAATGTGTGTGACTATTTATTGAATATTGACCCCCAAAAGAAAGAAAATAATAATAAAAATTCAAGAAATAACATAGAAGCAATGAGTATAAGAAGTGGCATGCATATCGGTCGTATTACCGCCACTAAAACGATATATTCACATGTTTCTTTTTGGATGAGCGCTAGTAAGAAGAAAACTTTTTGTAGTGTTATTCTTTCAATGAATATGTCAGATGGGAAGGAACACCTTGTTTCACACTTTGTGTTCGAAAGTAAACACTGTTAAAGATTTCGAACGTATGGAAAGAAACATTGATATTATTTTATGCTGGTTGAAAATGATATTTTGACCGAGTTTTACCGATGTTATGTTGCATTAGCATGTTCACTTGGCTTAGGAGACACGTTTGGCAAGTCCGATGTATTATCGTTGGATGTACATATTCAAAAGATATATGAATATGTTGAAATCTTATGCTCGAAACAGAAATACACTTGAAAGTTCAATTACTGAAGTACACTGGCCAAGGAATAGACTACTTTTTGCTTTAGATATTTGAAGAATGTAATGACAATTTTTAATAGACCTTCAAGATACGATGGAGGTGAAAGATCCTTAGGTAAGAGTCAAATACTTCTAGACATTTTTGCTCTAGACGGTAAGTTGTTGAGGATTTCAATCACCCTAAATTTGTACCTACGTCGACACGGGGACGAGCGGAGGAATTACAAAATTGAATTTTACAAGGGCCTAACTGAAAAGGAAAAAAAAGAAACACTTTTACTTTCACTCTACTCCCTGTCCACTTTCCAAAAGCTTCTACTCCGGTGACCGCCGGCGCATCTCCGGCGATGGCCGACCACATGCTCTCCTCCCGCCGCTCTTCCCCCCGCCGCGCCTCCCTATACCCCGACGACGACGATTCCAAAAAGCGAAAGCCCTTCCCATTCTGGTCTAGGGTTTCGTCCTCTACAAGACCGAAACTCCTCGCCGGCCTCGCCGCCGTCCTAGTCCTCTCCGCCGTCGTCCTCCTCCGATCCGGGACGGAGGTGTGCGTTGGGAGGGTGGATCGGAGTGGCAGGTTGGGGTTGTATCCTGGCCGGAGAGACGACGGGGAGCCGTTCGATTACGGCGTTCTCGGCGTGCCTTGGTGTAAGATCTGAATTGTGGCTGAGCTTCTTTTATTGGTGGTTTGAGATGTGGTTGTGTGTTTCAGTTAATATCCGCAAAATTTGACGATGTTAGATGTGTTTTAGATATGAATAGTAATGTGATAAGTTGTGATTGGGACAACGGCTAAAAGTAGTTAACTGCTTGGTTACTTAAATTAATTGTTATTTTGGTGTTTTAGATATGAATAGTAATGGTAATGTGAGTGGTAGTGATTGTGATTTCTCTGGATTTGTAGATACCTGAAAATGTTGCGGCTG
Organism: Triglochin maritima; assembly: GCA_963682175.1. Lineage (NCBI taxonomy): Eukaryota > Viridiplantae > Streptophyta > Magnoliopsida > Alismatales > Juncaginaceae > Triglochin > Triglochin maritima. The sequence continues at coordinate 37,542,851 of OY821781.1, forward strand.
AAGTATGTTGTCGTGACTTGTCCGAAATGAGAGGGGAAATAAGTAGTTATACCAAACGCAATAGGTAGTTGCTAGACCTATAAAAGTAATTACTATACGTAACTACTATTCGCCGGCTCAAACATGTTGTTTAATATATTTTTTATTTTGGTTAATGGTTTTTGATATGGTAGAGTAGAGTAGTAGTTTGAGGGCTCTCATGTGGTTTTGACCATTAACTAGGATGAAAGTGACCAGGAAGCATACCAAACACAAAATTAGTTTAATGATCATTAGTTAGTAGCTGACCATAGTCACCGTACCAACCACTGATTTTTTATATTCTGTTTAGTGGTTTGATATAGTAAAGTAGCAGTTTGAGGGATCTCATGTGGTTATGACGATTGAACTGGGATGAAAGTAATACTTGCCATAGTCTTTCAGATGTAGATCTATTATTTGATATTTTTGCTCTCTTTCAGTTTGATTTTCTTTTGATGGTTTGGTGTAGAGAGGAAGTTCAAGCCTTGAGGTGTCCGATGTGAAGAGAAGAGGAGAAATTCAAAAAAAGTTGCATATTGATGTTTTAATGTTGTCGTATTCATTACTTAAATGACCGATCAAAAAAAGTATTTATTACTTAAATGATCTTTCTGGATTTTTATGTATGGTTTTGGACAACACTTTGGTTAGTTCTTCTACCTTTCATATGAGTCATGCTATCTTGTAATTTTCTTTCCTTGAACACACTTGTTACATGGTAATGTGTCATTTAGTGAATGAAGTTTGGATTCACCTTTCAATTTTCTATGTTGTATTTTACTGTTTGAGACTTATACTATCACATTTTACTTACTTTCCTTGTACTATAGCATATACTACTTTTTATATCTTCAAGATGATTTTAAAATTAGTAATGTACCTAAACAATAGTCTCCACTCTCCAAGTACCTTCTACTTCTACGGACAACAATTCTACATTGGTATGTTTTGTTTCAAAAAAGAAACTAGAACCCAAAAGAAACTCATGAAGTTGACTACCAGTTGTCTACAAGTGTCCTAGTAGCCTAATGTGAATTATGACTCTTGTGAGTTGTGACATTAGTCATATTTCACATTAGGCTACTGATCGAGATAAAAATTGTTTCTTATTAGGCTATAACATATGTAATATTGGAAATTTTAAAGCATAATTTGTGATTGACTTATGACAAAACTAAAATTCTAATAGCTCCTCTTGTCTTGTTTACCTTGAACAGAATAGATTTTCATCTAATATCCATCAAAATAGAACAAGTAACATGAGCAATTGGCTTGGTCTTATATAAGGTGCTTTCCAATACAAAAGGCTTATAGTAGGTGTAACTAGTGATGGAAATAAGTGCACCTTTTGTATTGCTTCCAACCATGGTTGTACACCTTTCTTGTACTGCTTTCTTAGACTAAAGCGTACCACTTTTGTCCAAGAGTTTGAGCGCGGTTAGCTCTGGCAAGTTCTAATGCCTCTCGTAGTTCAGGTCTATTAACATATGGTTTGGTATTGGTTTTTTCAGATGATGCTCAGTCTATTATTTTTTATTTGTATATCATTATTTTGGAAAATATCAGTGATAAATTTTAATATGATTATGGCCTTGAAAGTTATGACTGTTCGGCATTTTTGCATGATATTGTTCTTGACAAAAGGCAGATCAAAACAAGGCAAAACTGTAGAATGGACCAGAGAGGACTTGCTCAAAGGTTTGGAAGAGTTTGTGCCGATCTACGAAACACGTCCTATCAAGAACAACATGTATGGAATGGGCTTCGATCACAGCTTTGGATTGTGGTTCATGACTCGATGGCTGAAACCTGATCTTATGATAGAAAGTGGAGCTTTCAAGGGTCATTCTACGTGGATCCTTCGTCAAGCAATGCCAATGACACGTATTATATCGCTCTCCCCTCGTCATCCTGCGAAATATATTTTAAAGGGGCCTGCATATGTTGATAAGAACTGCACCTATTTCGCTGGCAAAGATTTTCTGGATTTTGGTAGTGTAAACTGGAAGTCAGTGATGAAGAAGCATGGGATTTCAGATTTTAGCAAAGTGCTCATTTTCTTTGATGATCATCAAAATGAGTTAAAAAGGTATACTTACTCTTCATGATTGGTTATATTTTAAAGGAATCCAATGCCTTAAGTTGAGTGTATTCTTGAAATATCCTACAGCACGAAGTTTTCTTGTTATGGTGTAGGTTTTATATGATTTCTAGTAATCTTATATAATCTATATTCATTCTCTTGTAAACAGACTGACGGTTGTTGTGCCTCTTGTTCAATTGTTTTGTTGACAGATTGAAACAAGCACTAGAAGCTGGTTTCAATCATCTTATCTTTGAGGATAACTATGACACTGGTACAGGAGATCATTATTCATTGAGACAAATATGTGACCAGATGTACATTAAAGGTCCCCTTCCCTTCCCCTTTTTTATACCTATAGCGCATGAAGTCCTGCTGCATACTACTGAACTTTTGTTTGGTCAATGTTGGTGTTACCTACTCAATCATGTGGTACTTCGGACTTCCCTCACAGCAGAACTCCAAAATTGGTTTATGTAAAAATTCTTTTGCTACGTCTTTTGGATTTTCCCCAGTGATGATAACAAGATCCCTCCATTTTTGCTTAAAATTTTGCTTGAGTTTTAGTAAAAAATGGATTCCAATAAATTCTCAGAACATTTGTCTTTCACATTATCATGTTTTTTTCTGCATCTCATATGAGACATCAATTAGTACTGTCTACAAACCTCTTTCTTGAATTCTTATGTTAGCCTCCTAATTACTTATTAGACAAAATCAGTTAGTCAGGTGCTGACTTAGTGTGGCCTACACTTTGCAGGTGGAGGGCACAGCTGCTTCCGGGACAGCGATGAGGCTCGGATAAGAGCGGAGAGGAAAAACTTTTGGGAGAAGGCAGTAGACATAGACGAGCTATGCGGGAAAGGGGAGGCGTGGTGGGGCGTCAGGGGACAAATGCGTGATAACTTCAACCACAGCAACATAGTGATATCATATGCTGAACATTTTCAAAACAGCAGGTTTCTGGAATCTGTCTTGGATGTCTACTGGGAGCTTCCCCCGGTCGCTGGCTCTTCACTAACTCACCAATCAAGGTATGATCCTGCCCGATCAACCCCTCCACTAGTCAAAGATGGTGGGTTTCGTTTGTTTCAGAAGCTTGGTCTGACAAAACTAGAGCAATCGGTTTTTAATGGATACACACAGATGGTGTATGTTCAAATATCCGTACCCACCAAGTAGAAAATGCCAGGTTTCCCCCCCTTTCTGGCTCCAACAGTGGAAGAAAAGAGAATTTAGGAATGAAAACATTCACTAGAACATGTATTCTACTAGAAATACTGGATAGAGGGCTTGCAAACAAGAAGTATGGGTGAGACTACGAGTTGTAGTTACGAGCGAAGGGGAGATACCGCAGCGGCATGAGATGTTCTGTGTGGCTATGTCTTTTTTTATGTTAAACCTTTCTGTACATATTGTGGGAACTTAATGTGGTGCATTTTCAATTCCACCACTGCAATAGTAATGGTTCTATGGTTTTCAGTTTCAAGTTTTGTAGGAATACATGATCTGATGCTGAAGAGATTTTTTTTGTGTGTAATGTTGGGAGGTAGGTGATCATGGACTCATGGTGCCAAGGAATTCTCATTTGAAGCTGATCACATGAGCACAAGGAATTCTCATTTGTAAAAATAAATAATCCGTAGGTTTAATGAATGGTTTCTGGATTCTGATGATTGTGGCTAGGAAACATTCGTTCAAGTTATACCCAATTAACTGAATTTGTTAGATACGTTTTTATCTTGAAACTTTCGAGAGACATGTTTGATACGTTTGAAGATCTGTTTAGAGGAAAACTTGTTTATAGCACCCATTTTGAAATAATAAAAAGATCTACTTAAGCACTTGTTATAAACTTGCACAAACAACTTAAGTAGATTCAAAATATTGAATGAAATTTGACTTGAACGAGATAGATTCTAAGAGAAAGGTCTAACAAGTCGAACACGTGCCAATCCACCCTCTAATATTTTCGAAGTTAAGGTTGGACCTGGACTAGTTTGAGCTTCACCACTTCACTAGACTAAGAGAGTAGCTTCAAAATAAAAAAAAGTTACTTACATTGCAGTTTTATTTCGTGTCTTCATTTTGTGTCTTCCTTGCTCGAAATTTTACGACCGAATATCAGAAAAGGTGAAAGCAAGGACTAGTGTTCTTCCATTCGTTCCCCTGGATTAGAACCACTGACCATCATAATGAAGACCAAATAAACAGCCTAAACGTCATAGTTCGTTTTGACTTCAGGACACACACCTTGTAACCATTTTTCTTATAATCTACATTACAATTTCAGATGTGTGGTGAATATGGTTGAGGTTAAAAATAAAAAATCAAACTCCTAGCTCACTAAATAATTTCTACGAGGTATACCTCATCTAAGTAAATATGAGGAATAGTTTATGAGAACCGTTGGATTAACATATATTATTTACCACCATCAGATCAAGACAACACCTCAAACCCATTTCTATAAACTCTCATCTCTCCGCTCTCAAATCCCCAACTCTAAACCCACGAAACCCAGCCCAAAACCTTCTCTTCCACTCCAAAACCTTCAAACCCTAGATCTTCCCTTCGAATGTACGCCGACAACATCATTTACGACGAGTTATTCCTCTATTTCTAGATTGCATCCAACGATGAAGAGTAGAACTTCTCCTAGATTGCTTCATCAAAGTAAGATTTCATCTGTCTGTTTAGTATTTTGTGTGATTTAGATGTTTCTCCTTCGAAATAATGCTAGTTGATTTTATTTTATTTTTCTGAGAAATTTAGGGTTGAAATTTGGTTTAGGGTTTTTGTTTTAGGAGCTCTATTTATTTTCATTTTTAAAAAAATTCGGGTTGAAATTTGGTTATTTTGGGAAATGTAGAAGGAAAAGACGAAGTTTAAGTACTATAATTTAAATACTTATTTGTGTATTTTAAGTTTTAAACAATGTATTTTAATTATAGTTTAATTTGATACCAACAACTTTATAGTTTAATTATCGTTGTATGTAATCCACATACAATGAGAACTTGTTGTATGTAATCCACATCTTTCAATTTATTTGACATAATTTTAGCTCATTTTGTTGTACCTTTGATATTGTACATATTTTTCAATAAGATGTAGGTTTAGCTAACAATTAAATTTGATCTACTAGTGAAAGAATATTTCTCTTTCAGTGCCTATGCCATCATTTAGCTTAGGATCGAGTCAGATCGAGTCTCAGAGAACTCCAAGTCCAAGGAAAAAATCATCTACAACGTCGACCAACGTGGAGGGGATTAAAGTAAATGGAATAGAGAAAGTAAATGAAACTAAAATTAAGGAAACAATAACGAATAAAAGAAACTAAATGAAAGCAAAAAAAAACAAATGCTTGTATTTTTATGTATTTCAGTCATTCTTGTGTTGATTTTTTTTAGAAATTTTGTTTTTATTTTAATTCGTAATTTACGTTAGGTGTTTCACAAGAAATTGGTCATTCACCACATACTAATGCTCACAATTCACCACCTTCTCTTCGTCGTTCTCCAATAACACATAGTGTGTACTTTCTTTTTGCATTTTTATTTTTAATGTAAGTTTGTGTCTTTTTTTTAATGTATGTTGATGGATTTTTTGTGTAAATTTATAACCATTTATTGTTAGTTTATCAGTTTTTGAATCACTTCATAATGACTATTTTTATTGACTGTTATTTAACTTTAAAGTTAGTTCATCCTTTTATAGTGTATTTGTATTGATTGTTTATGCAAGTTTAAAGTTAGTTCATGCTTTTATAGTCTCTTTGTATTGTTTATGAATTTTAAATATTTTTTGAATCATGTTGCATGTAGTTCCTATTCCATAATTTAGTTTGGGATTGAGTGAGTGGGAGGTTGAGGATTCAAGTCCATTATCAGTCGAATTAACTCCAAATAGATTTGTCTCTGAAACGGCAGTATGTATCGCATCTACAATGAAGAAAAATGGAAAGAAAGTTAAAGTACAAATGCAAAGAAGAATGTCAGGAGAAGGAGGAGGTGAAGATATATTCTATATTGTAAAACTATTTACTTATTTTTTGAGAAGTAAATAGTTGTGACTTTTGAATATTTCATTGCAGCTCAAACCAAAATTCAACATAGATGTCGTGTATGACTGCATACAAGAAAATAATGGATAATGTTGAGCTTGATGAAAAACAAATACTAGTCATTTCTTCTACATGTTTCAACCAATTTTTGGAGATAGAACATTTCATTGTAGATAGATACGTGATCAACGATCTATTTCGAAACTACGTTGGTGGAAACACATTTTTGGTACTTGGTGAGAAGTTAAAGTTTGATGTTTAAGCTGTTGCAGACATTTTAGGTGTTCAGGATGGAGGCATTGACATGTTAGATTGCTTGTAGTAGCTGGAATGTTGTTTCAGTTAATGACTATCCACAACAAGACCCATCAAATGTCGATTGTGGAATTTTCGTGGCCAAGACTATTAAATTGCTAGCTATGGACTTGAGCATAAACTTCAAAAAAAATGATCGTATTAGAGGATAGATGATAGCAAGAATTATTGAAATCACATTTCTTCAAGATAAGATATGAGCAAACATTTCAGTCCTAGGTTTTCATGTGTGACATGATCTACTCTGTTTTGTTCAAAAACGTAAACTTGTTTGGATTTTGATCAAATGAAATCGAAGAACTATTTTACATTTTGAAATAGCAGTTATAATTTTGGTAGGATTCCGTACTCTTATTTGATGCATTTAAGTGATTGTGGATAATGTTGCCCCATAGGGTGTGTATTTCAAACATGGGTTGATATATTAAGAATATCGTTTTGTGTGTTTGTAGAAAGTATTTGTTTATTTTAAACATGAATTACTGTATTTAGAATATCGTTTTGTGTGTTTTTAAAATGTGTTTGTGTATTTTAGCTATGATTGTTTGCATTTTTAAAATGGTATTAAGTATTTTATGTACATCATCACATAGGAACCACACAATTTGAACAGAGGAATAAACACCAATCGTCATAAAATATGTTTAGTTCCTATACAATTTTTGCGTTCTTAAAATATACAAACATAAAGTAAACTAAAACCATAATTTTTTTCCTATAATTGTCATAAAACTATTACAAGTCACATGAAGAAACATAAAAAGATCAGGATTGTGTTGCTTACTATTATGAAAAAAATTCTAATTCTGAAATTTCTTGAAATATCCTCTAAAACACATTCCAAATGTGACGTTTCACTTTGATAATCACAATTTCATCCTCAACGTAAACCATCACAATATGCATGAATGAGATACATCAAATCCAATACATTCTTGCTTGTAGCTACACCCTTAGTAATAACAAACAAATGTTCTTTGATATTTTATTAATCCTTAAGCTAGGCTGAGATACATCAAATCCCGGCTGTAAATTTTACAAATTAATCCTTAAACTTTTGTAAATAAAAATGTCAGAGGTTTTTGTGTTGGGATGACTCATACTCTTTATACACACTCCGATAGGTTGGGTTGGGGGTCTCACTCACCGGTGTATTTTTGGGCTTGGATTTATTAAGATTTTTAACAGTTTGGATACCAAAAATGGACGACCGAAAGAGTTTCCAACGAAACTCAATGGGCTCGATAGACACTCATTCTAACGAAGCTCGATATGAGTTCGATAGGAACACGATTGTTGTGCTCTATATACTCGATTACTTTTGCATGTAAGCTCGATGAAATTATAGACTGATTGTTTTATGGAATGAATTGAATCGATGGAAGTCGAATCGATTTTCTACGTTTCCAACAAAACTCGATAGACTTACTAGATGTTAGATAGAAACATGATTGTTGTGCTCGATAAGCTCGATTTCTTTTGCATGTGAGCTCAATAAGGCTTCACAACAATTTGTTAAGTTTGTTTTAACTTAATGTTGAGTTTGTTTTTTTACGTGCTCGATAGAACTTGGATGTCATTGTAGAACATAATTGTTCAATAAATATACATTGTCTACACATCAATAAAATATAAACATTGGCCGGAAGTAAATGATGGATTTAAAGCTTGAATTATGGTTTGAGTAAGAGGAGTAAAACAGAAAAAAGGGGAAAAATGGAGTTCAATGCAAGTTTTGACATGTTTGTTTCACAAATATTCATTTGTTTAATCTATCATCTAATCTGAACCATATGCTTGTTGTCATCTAATAGCTGACATTTATTACATACAACCATGTAGGATATATAAAGACCTTGGTAAAGCAAATGCAATTATAAACACAGAATGCGGGATTTCCTACTGCAAGGCTGGATGGAAATATTTTTTATTGTCAAAATATACAGGGTCACAATTATGAAGACAAATTCATACTTAAAAACAAGAGATAGATAATAAACAAGGAATGACCGTGAGCTTCATCTCCCTCGACAAATTCTCAACCATCAAAATTGCGCTAGCAGCCCCATCATCATAGTGAAAAATGAACACCAAACATGTATAAACTATAAGGAGAACACAAAACAAGTACCAAACTTTTGAAGTTTTGCGTGATAAATCTTGATATCGATTATAAATTCAAAATATTGACATATACGTGTATTAAAAAAGTGGTAGTATTGCTAGCCGCAAAGAACTAGGGTTGGATATTTTTTACGTCATTTCACCAAAAATAAAAGAAATCACAATCCCACAAATAATTGCGTTTACATCACACATTTGAATGTGTATTCAAATCCACGAGGACCAAAATTTAATAATCAATACCAAAAATTTAATAGTTTCGGTCAATTTTTACATTGTCAAAAATTGATATTCAATACCAAAATTAATTCTGACCGATTAAGGAAAAGTTCTTCACATCCTCAAAAAATGAAAAAAAGCAGCAAATAACAATGGCTATTTCCAAACAATCAGATAACATAGATTGAAAGATGCCAACTTCATAATACACCACATTACGTCTAAGTACTAATGTCAACTTAATTAGTGGTTTAGTTCTAAACAGCTAATGGCTAATTAATACTTAAGATAACCAACCATACTACATTTTCACACAGATTCTACCTTACATGTTGACCTCACAGGGTTTGGCGGCGGCAAGTAGCTGAACCAAGTTAGTTCCGACTTTCGCACTTGTCTGTCACCGGTGGAGCTGCAGAATAGGGAAAAAACGGTCAGGATATTTGTTTAAGAGATTTTAGGTATAACATATGAGAATAATTTTAGAATCGGATCAAAATTCCATCGATGGAAGTTTTACGACTAAAGAAGAAAACATCAAGAAAGAATTAAACCAAAGCATGTGTACCTAATCCAATTGCATCTGAACCCTTCATGATCCTCAGCTTCCGACAGGTTTCAATGAACATTCTGCAGTAAAAACACATGAGGATTGCTGTCAATTTCCCAAGAAAGAAGAACAAAGTGAGATCACAAAGCAGTGATATATACACATCGGTGACAACGACAAGAGGATTGCTACTTCAGCATCCAAGATTCCTTAATGTGTTAAACGAAGTGGACGAGCAAATGGTCAAATACATGCAATTGAGTTCCAAGGGTTTGAGCTTATACTAGATTTTGTTTTGCGAGGTGTATCTTAAAGTAGGCTTTGAACTACAAAGATTTGAACTCAAAACCTTAGTGTGGGTGTATCTAAATTGTCAATTGCAAATGATCATTTACAACGAAGGTGGTCAAATACAAAGACTACCAACACTGGAAGAGTGGCAAAACCCTAAAAACTAGAGTTTGAACCACAAAGAAGCTTCTTTTGCCCAAAAGACTCCATTCCAACTTTTCTGGTTCCTACAAACCAAAAACACTACAACCCCTACCAAAGGACGAAACCCCAAAGTGGAAGCTGAACACTTGGAGTTCTTGTTAAGAAGCTGGTTTTGAGCCAAAGACTACCTTTTTCGATCTCCACGAGTCAAGAATCTTTTTAAAATCCAAGATTCTTTGAAGTGCTAACAGAAGGGGGCAAACAAATGGTAAAATACTTGCCTTATTACTTTATTAGAACATAAAAATCTGAATCACGCCACGTTTGCTTATATCAACAATGTACAGAAAACAAGATTAAAAAAAGGTACATAAACAAGACAGTATATTGAAAGCAAAATGCAAATTAGTTATATGGAGCAAGAGTCCGGGGGGGGGGGGGGGGGGGGGGTAATGGCCAAATAAATTCCACATGCAACTTCAAAGATGGAACATACAAAAGTTCCAGAGAAAAGCTAGTCAAAGGGTTCTTGACCTTTTAGGCATAAATATCAAAAGTAATCAGGAAGCATACGTATATGGTAAATCAAGTTAGAGGGCTAAATTTGTACTGATTACAATTACAAGCATAACTGTAATAAAATCATTTAACTAGTTTTTTTCTGAATTAGTTTAATTATCGTCTACTTACTTCCATGGAACATCACCAACAAGCATCCAGTCTCCATCCTTGTCTTCGTAAGTTAGTACATATTCAGACCCATCAGCCAAACGGCCTTCCTTGTGCCCATCTTTGCTTGGTGTAAAAACGTGGGAGCCACACTGACCTGAAAATCCACAGATTACAAATTACAGATAAAGAATTAAAACCACCATATAGACCCCTCAGTACCTATAATTTGCACTGCTTCCTTACAGAAAACGTGAAAAATTCATTCCCCGTATGTTCTACTTTCCAATGGTAACACTAAATCATATTTACACGTATCCAGAAAATTTAAAATACTAAAGAAAACAGGCTATCATCAGATTCCAAATAACACTCAGAAAGATGGTCCGCACATTACTCATTGTAATAATATCCAACTACAATAGAAGAGAAACAAAAATCCACTAAATTAATGATAAAATTTAAGAAAGGCAGATGAACATGGAATAATTTGCTAAACAGATACCAATAGTGAAACAGCTGAACATTTTCTTTAGTGCTCCAGAAAGGTCCTTGTAGTTGCAGTACGTTTTGAGGTTTATCTTTCGTAGATAAGGAGCGCCATCCATGCTCACTTTCACAAACACGCAGCCTGGCATTTGCTTCTCTTCGGTGTTAGCATCATTCTTCGATGGGTTTGATGTCATTGTATTCTTCTTGTTCCTGTAGTTTCGGACTGGCGGCCAACCAACTACCTGTGCTCTGTTAGCACAACATACATGACAATATAAGAATTCCATTATTGAAGTTTGATATTTATTTAGGGCAATTGTGAATAAAACTTGGACATTTGTTAAAAACTGAAAAATCTCCAGCAAAGCTAAAAACATGGGGGGAAAGCTAGGAAAGAAAAATATAAGATTAGGAAACAAGTTTTGGTTACAAGGAAGATATCAACAGAAGGTTCAGACTTCAGATGGAATTAAGCGTATTAATGTTCCAAATACAAGTCTAAGTTTCACAAATAGAAGAGAGGGACAAGCAGACAGAAGCAACACAAAAATCTGCTTCAGTAAATATCTTAAGACACAATACAAAACGCAAACCAAAAGAATTTACAAAGTAAAACCAAGAGATAACTTAAGCGACAATGTCTAACTAAAAGAAAATAAACCACAGTAACATGTTGCAATGAGACAAAACTATCAAGTCTCAGTTACACAGAGATCACATATTTTCTTTTTACCAACAAAAGAATCACAGGCTGAAACATGTAAATTTTGAAGTGATACAGAAAACCAGTCAAGCATTAACTACTACGAAAGTCAGCAGAAGTCACACAAGTAATAAATTGGCATCATCAAATCTCCACACAGAGCCAAAATAACACAATACTAAACTAAACATAACAAATGAAGTTCAGAATAAATATTAATCTCACTTTGAGGCAGGCGCCATTCCACACTCATTCACAACCGGAGAATCCTGCTCCTTCTCCATGCTACCGCCTTTCACAGCCAAACCGCCACAATCCTTACCCTTCATCCCATTCTCCAACCTAACCAAGCCACCATTTTTCCCAAATTCTATTTCAGATCCATTCCCACCAGCAAAGGCCCATTTGCTAGACCCACCAACAGTGTCCAAAAAAACCCTCTTTGATCCCAAAGCGAACCCGAGGCCAGTTACTGCCTTCTCTGGTCTCTCGAGTGATTCCAACCCGGGAAGTCCAAGCCTAAGCTCAGTCTCCTTATGACTCCCACCAAGCCCACAACCCTCACCACCTGAAACCCTCATGGAGGGCCCTAAGAACTCATGCCCCATCAATTTGGCAGAGGAAATTTCACAAACATGAAATGGGCACTTCAAAATCAGAGTTTAAGTTGGAAAATTTCCAACTTATGGGTTTGAAGTTTGAACTAATCAAACAAACTACCAACACTGGAAGAGTGACAACCCTAAAAACTAGGGTTTGAACTTTTTACTACAAAAAAGCTACCAAAGTTGAAAACCCTAAAACAGCTGGTTTTGACCCAAAGACACCACTTTTTCGATCTCCACGACTAATGTGCCCTAAATCACACAGAAACAGATCAAACCCCTAGAGAATGTCAAGTCGAAAACTAGGGTTTCAGAAAGAAGAAGCCACGAACGAACAAACCTTCCGAAACCCAAAAACACTCTAAAAAGGTCCCAAAAACGGATCCAAAACCCAAGAAAACGGCAAGACGAAAATAGGGTTTTCGAAAAAGACCCTTTTTTCCGCGCAAAGATTCCACCTTTCCGGGTTTACACTCCCCAACCAACCTCCATAAGAGCATATTTAACAGCACCCGGGCTACCCCCGGGCGCCCTGCACTCTCTCTCTGCCACGTCAGCTTCTCTCTCTGCCACGTCAGCTCACCCAACCCACCCAAAAAATCCCCTTATCCATGCCCAGGCTACCCCCACCCACCCTACACTCTCTTTCATCCACATCATTTCTTAATTAAACAAATTTAATTCTCACACAATATTTAACAAATTACATTTTATATTTTAAATCTAATTTAAAATATACAGTGGGGGATTTGTTGAGTTTGTTGAGTTTCGACATCATATTATTGCATTCCATATATTGATTCGTTTACCCGTATTTACCTACATTACGAAATATAAACGGGTAAATACGTTTACATTCCGGCATTCGTTTACCCACATTAATAACAAATACCCAATCCATTAATAACAAAACATCCACTAAAAATTAAAAAAATTAAAAAAAAAAATTTCGACGAATGGGGGGGGGACACGTGCCCCCCACCCGATGGGCGCCCGGGCGCCAAATCGGGTGCTCCGGCACCCGATTGCGCACCCGGGCGGGCGTCTGGGGCGCCCGCCCGACAGGCGCCCTCCCCGTTAAGGGGAGGGCGCCCGGGCGCCCGGGTCGGGCGCGAGGGCGCGCCCGACCCATTAAGGGTGCCCTAAGCCCAAACTCGACTTCGAAAATCACAAAAACGGATCCAAAACCCGAAAACTAGGGTTTGAGAAGAAGAAGAAGAAGGAGAGGTTTTGTTTAGTAAATAATAAATAATAATAATAAGGTTTGGGGGTTTTGTTTGGGTCTACAAGAAATGAAATGGAAGAGAAGGCGACAGGGACGGGCCCGACAGCGACTGCAGCGGTCGCTGCGACCGTTGTTTGTGCCCTAATCTTGTCGGGTTATTTGTTTAATACTTTCATTTAAATATTTAATGATGGTTATGGGTTTAGTCATTAGTGGAGTGGAAAGCGGATAAGGGAGTGTTTGTGGACCGTGGATTTGACATTTCGATTGGATTAGGATGAGATGAAAAGATTTGTCGTGTTTTTTCTTTCAATAATTTCATCAACTTCTAACGTATTTTTTGCCCCAAATGTGCGTAGTCGAGTGATTTTAGTGGTCACGACTCACGAGGCGAAGACGAAGTTCGAAAACTAATCTTGTCGGATTATTTGTTTAATACTTACATTTAAATATTTAAATATCTTGTCGGATTTTTTTATTTGTAATGTTTTTTTAACTTTTTATGGGGGATTTTAGGCTTGTGTGCCATCGTCTTTTGTTTATTCACGATGGTGTCATTATTTAGCAACGTGCCAGTTTGCTATTGGTTGATAATAAAATTAAGATTTTTTAAGTTAAACTAGATTAGTTAGCGACTAATATTCTAATTATTGTTAATTAAAATAATTAAGTAACTTAACATTTTCCTCGATCTCTCCTTGAAACAAACTCATCACCCCACCACTCATTTTCTCTCCTCACCTCTCAAATATTTTTTTCTCTATTTTCTTTTCATCTTTCTTTCCTATTTTCTAAATGGGTACGGTAGAAATCGTTTAACATCTTTAACCGAAAGGGTAGGTATAGTAGTAGGTAAAAAATTATAATCTTTTAATAAACAAAACATGTAAGGACATGAAAATATTAACTATTTAATAAATAGGCAGGTGTACAATAGTTCATCAACCCACTTAATCGCTGAATTGCTAAACATCGCCCCAAAATTACTTAAATCGTCCCTTGAAATTACCATTTTGTCATTCTCTCATTTCTATTGCTATAACACGACATTTTACCATCCTATCACACATCTCTCTTCATATTCCTCTTATAATCATAAAAAATAATGTTTTGGAGGTCAGTAATGAACCAACGAACGCCCCAGTGTACTCGAATCTGGTAAACTATCTAACATCTTTTTAATAAAAAACTAATAAAAAATTACGGACGTCCGACGGAGCCGCCCCCACGTAGGAGGGGGCGTCTGGCTAAGACGCCTCCCCCATGGGGGAGGCGTTTTACCCAGACGCCTTACCCATCGGGTAGGCGTTTTACCCAGACGCTCTGCCCTTGGGACAGGCGACTGTGTAAGACGCCTCCCCCATTGGGGAGGCGTCTTAGCCAGACGCCCCCTCCTACGTGGGGGCGGCGCCGTCGGACGCCCGTAATTTTTTATTATTTTTTTAAAAAGATAATTGATTACAAATTTAGATAATTGTTAAATTAATTAATTAATAAGTTAATAATTACTATATTCGGATGACCGATACCCCTTCGGTACACCCAAAATTCAAAAATTTCTAGATCCAACAATTTCAAAATCCAAAAAATTTCCAAGGGGCGCTGCCCCCTTGCCACCCCCGCCACCTCACCGGTGAGCGAGACCCCCGAACGACCTGTCGAGGTGGTATTTGGAAGTCAGGATGTTTTACCACCGGGGGATTTTGGAACTTAAAAAATGTTGGATCTGGAATTTTTTTGAATTTTCATCATTTGGAAAAAAACTCATTGTAATCCTACCACAGAAAACTTGCAAAGAAACGTCAAATAATTTGAGATAACACACCGTATAATTTTAATTTGACAAAAAAATTAAAAAAATGGGACGTCTGGCTAAGACGTCTGTACCATCGTGGAGGCGTCTGGCTAAGACGTCTCCACCATGGTGGAGGCGTCTTAGCGAGACGCTTACACCATGGTATAGGCGTCTGGCTAAGACGCCTGGACCATCGTGGACCCCATTTTCTCATTTTTTCCTCCAACCCAGTTTCTCTCTCCGCCACATCAGCAAAAAACACTATGCAACCCACCACCCAACCCAACCCATTTTTCACTTCTTAACCTCAACCCCACTTTCAACACTCTCTCTCATCCACATAATTTTTTTCTACCTCATTTTCTATTTCATCACAAAAACACATAAACTACTAAATAAATTATTTCTACAGTAACTTAATCTAATTAAATTACGTGCATTGTCAAATAATTTTAAAAAAGTAGATTTAATTAAAATTATTTCTTGTGTAAGCAGTTAATGTTAATTTATTTTCCTTTATTTTTGGGTTATTTTTACATTTATTTAATTTCCTTTTTCTTACTGATTAGTTGTAATTATAATGCACACCCCCAACGTCTCGGTCGGGGGTCTCGCTCCCCGGTGAGCGAGCGGCGTTCCACCTCGCCGGTGAGGTGGTGGGGGTGGTAAGGGGGCAGCGCCCCCTGAAGATTTTTTTTATTGAGATTTTTATTAGTAATTCTCTGCCGATTTTTTGGGTTACTAATGTATTTTGGGATGAACCTAGATAAATTCGTGTGTTCTATTTTTATGGTATTTTTATCTTAGTAATTTCATTTAATTACTTACATTTATAATAATTATTATTTTTACATTTATCTTACTAATTTTCATTAATTATTTTCATTTATTTTAATTTTCACAAATATATTCTAATTATATAAATTATTTTTCATATCAAATATATATTAAATAACAAATATAAAAACTAAAAATAGCAAAAAAAAAAATCAGCCAACCCGGGCTGGCCACGTGGCCAGCCCGGGTCCACCCCCGGGTCGGGTCGCAGACCCAGGTCTGGACCCGACCTGGGTCCGCCCCCCATTAAGGGAATAAATTGTCACGCCAACGCCATCAAAATAATAATCGAAGTAAGAGAAATAATAAAATATACTAAAAAGTAAAATAAAAATAAGTGGTGAGTGAGAAATGTCTTCGGCAATGGAAACCATAATTTGGTATCAACCAAAGGAGACATGTGCCACTGATGGCGTTGGCGTGACAATTTATTCTCTTTCCACATCATTTACTTCTCCCATGCCAACCTTTTTTTTAAATATATTTCCTTGGGCTTTTGCAGAAGTGTTCTCCAAAATTTATGTGTCCATTAGTAATTATTTAGTATTCCTTAATTTTGATGTTGTTTAGTTAGTTTAACCATCGTAAGTTTTGTTTGCAAAGAACTCCATGAGTTTGCAAATTTTGTTCTATTTTATCGTTATAGAATTTAATACGAGTGTTTTATGTTGGTATCCATATTTTCGAATACAAATATAGATCACTTACGAACTTCAAAAATGTATCTTAAAAAATGAATATGAACGAGAAACATATATTTTGTAAATGGATACGCTTAAAAGTAGACATGTAATTACTAATTAGGTTTCGCTTTTACTTTTAGTTCCTATTTGATATTGGTTGGAGATCTGAAAGGTAAACTAGAAATATAAGATATACGAAGACTTCGGTAATATCTTGTATAGAAATTCTAAACTAAAATTAGGTTTCATTTTCTAACATATAACTAGATTAAAAAAATAGCATGATTCATACTAATATTCATATAACACCTACATTTTTGTAAAGATAATGCATGTCCGTTAATATATAAAATCCAATATTTGCATTTGTATCCATTAAATTTTGAAATTGAAAAATAATTTAATGTTCATATTTGTTGTATAACTAAAGAAAAATGACGATACTAAAAAGTACCAAAAACATAATAAAAGTTGTACTCAAACGAATCAGTTTGATAAAAAAGAACTAAATTTTATGTTTACATTCCTAAAAATCTTCTTATAGTTATCCCAAACCAAACGTGAGTTGTATCATCTCTCCTTCCCAAGCTGACACGTGTAACCTCTCACTTTCCCCGGCTAACACGTGGACAAGCGTGCAGTTAAAAATGGATAATATGGACTTTTTTCATGACCTAGAATCCCGACATTCACTTAAACTTGAGGTGGTTCAAACCAATGTTTTCAAAACCGAACATGTCATCGAATCAACAAAACTTTGATTTTGGTTCCCGACCGTCGGTTTTTTGGCTGAATTGGCCGTCGGACCATCGGTTCCCGGTCCGACCGGGTCGAACCATCCGGTCCGGTTTGGTTTTTAAAACCATGGTTCAAATATTGAATTTTTTTTCATAATATTGTTTTTTTGAAATCTAAGACATCTTTTTTTGATAACTAAGGTACAGAGATTTTAGATGCGCTATCTTCTATCTGGAAGAAAAAGATAACTTAGCTCTGCCAACCACCTGCGGAATATCAAAATGAAATCTCTTGAAGTTGCGATACATACATATATGCATAGCTATTTCACCTTTTGATGTATTCAAGTGAAGTGTGTGATGGGACAAAATTAGCAGGAGGCAGAGGTTAGGTTGTCTAGTGTCGACACCCGACAACTTCACTTCACTGAGGTTGGGATCATAGCATGTCATGTGGATGGAACATAAGCAATTAAGGACAGTACATCTTACACAACTGGCCTATCCTTTTTGCGGAATCAAATCACAAGATTGATGCTTACGTTGTAACTAAGGCAATATTTGTGTTCCCACTTATTCTATTTATTGTTTTTTTCCTGACAAAATGTGATGTTTTCATTAACAATTATAAGGTTTTGGATGTTTGTCGCATGTTAAAAAGCAAAGAAGATGCTGATGGGATGTGCATTGCGTAGGATTATAGGAATGGAAAATGTTTAGTGAACGCGCGCGTCTGGGACGCGCGCTGATGTGGCTAGTCCACTCAGCAGACGCTGTTTAGTTGGCGCGATGGGATATGAAAAGTTTTTTGTTTTTTTATTCCTCTATTTTCGTACCTTCATCATTTCCACCATCCTTCTCTCCATCCCTCATTAATGCGACTCAAATCACTCTCTTCCTTCATCATTTTGGCGCTCGGCGCTCCTACACGGCACAGAAGACTTGTTATCAATCTCAAGATGCCTCTTCCTTTTCCTTCCCTTCTCTTCTGTGGTCATTCCTCTGTACCAAATGGAAATCGTTCCCGTGCCTTCCCTAGTGGAGCAGCCATCAAACGTTCCCCATGAGGGGATGTTTTTCCCCTCTTTCGAAGAAGCCAAAACATTTTACGTGGCCTATGCCGATTCTTGTGGTTTTGGCGTTAAGACAAGACAATCTCATTACGATCGTGGTGTTGTTATACGGGCCACGCTGACTTGCTCCAAGGAGGGCACCGCACCAACGGACCAAGGGCAAGAAAAATTGAAGCCTAGGTTATCCAGCAGAGTACAATGCACTGCTCGGATAAGGGTATCCGGAAACACAGCAAGGGGTTACAACGTTAACTTTGTGGATCTTAACCATAACCATCCCATGCTTGACCCGGAGCAAATGCGATTTCTCAGGCAAAAACGAACCGTCCCTGAGGCCGTCGTAGCACGGATATCGGTTAATGATGAAGCTGGGATATCGGCTGCTAAGACCATGCAATCTCTTGTGGTCGAGGCTGGAGGTTATGACAAATTGACTTTCAACGAAAGGGATTTAAGGTTTGTGTTCTTTCCGTCTAACATAATTGAAGTTGAACATTTTGCGCCTGGTCTTACTGGTTCCTGTTTGCAGGAATGTTGTAAACCAAGTCAGAAATTTGAAGATGGGACCTGGTGATGCCCAAGCTCTTCAGGACTATTTCATTAGGATGCAGAAGATTGATTCCATGTTTTTTTATGTAATAGATATGGATGACGAAGGAAGACTACGCAACGTTTTTTGGGCTGACAGTCGTTCTAGAGCTGCATATTCATACTTTGGAGACGCAATATGTTTCGACACAACCTACATTACCAACAAATACGACATGCCATTCGCCCCATTTGTAGGAGTCAATCACTATTTCGAATCAGTTTTGCTCGGTTGCGCTTTGCTGTCCTATGAGACTACTGAAAATTACATATGGTTGTTCCAAACCTGGTTGTCGTGCATGAACGGTAAGTTTTTTTCCTTCTTCCCTCTTCATATCTTCCTCTTTTTTGTTTGTCTATTCGTAATAAAAAGTCTGTCTGTTCGGAATAAGAAGAGTGTATGTTCGGAATAAGAAGTCTGTCTGTTCGTATTAAGAAGTCTCTCTGTTCGGATTAAGTGTTGTGTTTGTTCGGAATAAGAAGTCGGATTGTTCGGATTAAGTGTTGTGTCTGTTCGGAATAAGAAGTTTGACTGTTCGGATTAAGTGTTGTGTCTGTTCGGAATAAGTGGTCTGACTGTTCGGATTAAGTGTTGTGTCGGTTCGGAATAAGTTGTGAGTCTGTT
Organism: Triglochin maritima; assembly: GCA_963682175.1. Classification (NCBI taxonomy): domain Eukaryota; kingdom Viridiplantae; phylum Streptophyta; class Magnoliopsida; order Alismatales; family Juncaginaceae; genus Triglochin; species Triglochin maritima. Next base: position 37,562,696 of record OY821781.1, read on the forward strand.
CGGAATAAGTTGTGAGTCTGTTCGGAATAAGTGGTGGGTCTGTTCGGATTAAGTGTTGGGTCTGTTCTGATTCAGTGTTCGGTCTGTTCGGAATAAGTGGTGGTTCTGTTCGGATTAAGTGTTGTGTCTGTTCGGAATAAGAAGTCGGACTGTTCGGATTAAGTGTTGTGTCTGTTCGGAATAAGAAGTCTGACTGTTCGGATTAAGTGTTGTGTCTGTTCGGAATAAGTGGTCTGACTGTTCGGATTAAGTGTTGTGTCTGTTCGGAATAAGAAGTTTGACTGTTCGGAATAAGAAGTCTGTCTGTTCGGAATAAGAAGTCTGACTGTTCGGATTAAGTGTTGTGTCTGTTCGGAATAAGTGGCCTGACTGTTCGGATTAAGTGTTGTGTCTGTTCGGAATAAGAAGTCTGTCTGTTTGGATTAAGAAGTCTGTCTGTTCGGAATAATGTCTCACTCCTTTCGAATTGGGTCCCTTGTGCAGATATACCTCCCTCAGCTATAATAACAGATCAACGTGGTGCCATTACTGCTGCTGTAAGGAATGTCTTCCCAGATTCAAGACACAGATTCTGTATATGGCACATAATGAACAAAGCTCCCGTGAAGTTGCCGACGCAGTATCGGGATCACATATTATTTGATCTGAAATTGATTGTATATGATTCCAAAACCCCAGCAGAATTTGATCGTAATTGGCAGGGTTTCCTTCTTGATTTTGACCTGCAGAACCACAGCTGGCTCAAATCCATTTATGCAATCCGAGAGTCGTGGATCCCTGCATTTATTGGTGATTTTTTTTTTCGCGGGAATGGCATCTACTCAGAGGAGCGAGAGTATGAACGCCTTCTTCGACAAGTATCTTACTTCGAAGACCACCCTTAAGCAGTTTGTTCAACAATACGAACTTGCGCTCCGCCACAAGTACGAGAAGGAAGCTCAATCAGAATTTGATTGTCTTCATAAAAAACCCCAGTTGGTTTCAATTTATCCATTCGAGAGTCAGTTGAGCGAGTTGTATACCGTAGGGGTCTTCAAAAAAGTGCAGTTACAAATTGGGAAGATGATATACTGCGATATAACGGAGGAGTTCAATACGAATGAAACATTCCAGTACAAGGTATCTGAACGTGTTTTGGCTGGTGAGCAGCTACTGTCGAAACGTTTCCTAGTACAAAACACATCCATGAATTTTACATGTGATTGCAGAATGTTTCAGCACGTTGGGCTTCTATGCTGCCACGTTTTTGTTGTACTTGCACGCTTGAATCCTAATGCATTGCTTCCAGACTCTTACATCCTTAATCGATGGCGGAAGGATATTCGAAGGAGCTATCGAGATAAGACGTACCCAGACGATGGTGTAATGGCGAAGGATGCGCTACGTCGTCACGACGACATCATGGGTCGTGCCGTTTGGATCGCACAGGAAGCCTTCATCTCCCACAAAAGGTATATTGAGGCCGTGAAGTGTATTGAAATGCTTAAGGCACGTATGCACACTACACAAAACTTGGTTCGACCTGATGAACCTGAGTCTTCGGGTACATCGGTCCTTAATCCGGAAAAGGTCAGACGTATAGGAAGACCGCCGACTAGACGTCGAGTGTCTTTAGCTGAGAAGATAATTAAAAAGAGCCATAAAAAACACGCCCAACAAGAGAAGGGAAAGTGGAAGATGAAGGTTACTTCGCCGCTTCACGAAGTAGCACCAAAACCCGCGGATCCTGATTTCTCCGATTGGGACATGAGTTTGTATTACGAGGAATTTCCTCCTTAATTTACATTTTTTTGTTTTTTCCCGTTCTTGTAAAACCAAGAAACTTGTAATTGTTGATCTGTTTTGATCTGTAAATGGTTGTTATACAAGTTCAGTTCAGATTTACTTGTGTCTGATCGAAATAAGTTTTTCCTGTTCGGAATATGTTGTGGGTGTGTTGGGAATAAGTTGTGTGTGTTCGGATTAAGTGGTGTGTCTGTTCGGAATAAGTTGTGAGTCTGTTTGGAATAAGTGGTGGTTCTGTTCCGATTAAGTTGTGAGTTTGTTCGGATTAAGTGTTGGGTCTGTTCTGATTAAGTGTTCGGTCTGTTCGGAATAAGTGGTGGTTCTGTTCGGATTAAGTTGTGAGTCTGTTCGGATTAAGTGTTCGGTCTGTTCGGAATAAGTGGTGGTTCTGTTCCGATTAAGTTGTGAGTCTGTTCGGATTAAGTGTTGGGTCTGTTCTGATTAAGTGTTCGGTCTGTTCGGAATAAGTGGTGGTTCTGTTCGGATTAAATGTTGCGTGTGTTCGGATTAAGTTGTGAGTCTGTTCGGATTAAGTGTTGTGTCTGTTCGGATTAAGTGTTGGGTCTGTTCGGAATAAGTGGTGGGTCTGTTCGGAATAAGAAGACTGTGTTCGGAATAAGTTGTGAGCCTGTTTGGATTAAATGTTGCGTTTGTTCGGATTAAGTTGTGAGTCTGTTCGGATTAAGTGTTGCGTCTGTTCGGATTAAGTGTTGGGTCTGTTCGGAATAAGTGGTGGGTCTGTTCGGAATAAGAACACTGTGTTCGGAATAAGTTGTGAGCCTGTTCGGATTAAATGTTGCGGTTGTTCGGATTAAGTTGTGAGTCTGTTCGGATTAAGTGTTGCGTCTGTTCGGAATAAGAAGACTGTCTGTTCGGAATAAGTTGTGAGTCTGTTCGGATTAAGTGTTGCGTCTGTTCGGAATAAGAAGACTGTCTGTTCGGAATAAGTTGTGAGCCTGTTTGGATTAAATGTTGCGTTTGTTCGGATTAAGTTGTGAGTCTGTTCGGATTAAGTGTTGCGTCTGTTCGGAATAAGAAGACTGTCTGTTCGGATTAAGTTGTGAGTCTGTTCGGATTAAGTGTTGCGTCTGTTCGGAATAAGAAGACTGTCTGTTCGGAATAAGTTGTGAGCCTGTTTGGATTAAATGTTGCGTTTGTTCGGATTAAGTTGTGAGTCTGTTCGGATTAAGTGTTGGGTCTGTTCGGAATAAGTGGTGGGTCTGTTCGGAATAAGAAGACTGTGTTCGGAATAATTTGTGAGCCTGTTCGGATTAAATGTTGCGGTTGTTCGGATTAAGTTGTGAGTCTGTTCGGATTAAGTGTTGCGTCTGTTCGGATTCTGTGTTGGGTCTGTTCGGAATAAGAAGACTGTCTGTTCGGAATAAGTTGTGAGCCTGTTTGGATTAAATGTTGCGTTTGTTCGGATTAAGTTGTGAGTCTGTTCGGATTAAGTGTTGCGTCTGTTCGGATTAAGTTGTGAGTCTGTTCGGAATAAGTGGTGGGTCTGTTCGGAATAAGAAGATTGTCTGTTCGGAATAAAGTTAGGTTAAGAATGACATTGGTAATGTTTGTATTTTTACATGTAAATAGTTTGTGAACTGAATATGTAAACATTTTGTACATGTAAACCAAAAAATAAACAAAACTTAAAATATCTTTGTCTGTTTAGACCTGCACACACGACCGACGATCCCTAAGTAACATGACCGCCAATTCACCCCTGATAGAGTGGATGGTATTGGGGTCCTTCTCCTTCGTAGGGTCAAGATTGAACATTAGGCACCTTATCCAGTATAAAACGAAGGCGCCGCAATCGTTGCTCCCCGGTGGTTGTTGTTGGCTCTCTTTCCTCAGGATTCTCAGGGGGCAGTCGACCTTGAGTAGATCCCTCCAGTATACAGCCGCATCCGCTGCTGCACATTCATGTAGGCCTACAGTCTGCTCCGGATCATCACCTTCGCCTAGCTCCCTAGAGAGACTGTTGAATGCCAAAATCTCTTTGGACGGGCCATAGACAACCACCAGTGTCCAATGACCTGAAGACCAGCATGGTTGTGCGATCACGGTCTGTGTTGGAGACGTACCTACGATTTTAGGGAGGACAAAATCATCAACTTCTCTGCCTTGCCCTCCAAGAATTCGCCCCGACTCGAATGTGGATATGCATATAACTTTTTCTGGGTGGCGTCTTTCTTCGAGCACCGATAGCATAACGTCGATAGTTTCATCGCTAATATCCATCCTAGGCGTTATAAGCTCTTTCAGGTCGGAGCGTTTTAAACTGCACATATCGCCTCTCCAGATGACCTCCCTATTGTCCTTGTTGGGTTCGGTCAGGTTCAGTAGCATTTTGACCTCATCAACTGACAACGTGCCCAATGCAGGCATGTCAACATCCGGCCTTTTTTGCTTCAGGCTCCTTTGAGCCGCTCTATCTTTTCTTTTTTGCTCTTCCTTCTTATTCTTCTTGGCCAGATGTTCGCCTTCCTTCAGCTGCTGCTCAACGGTGGCCGTCGAGCGTTTTCTTTTCGCGACCCAGTTTGCTATCTGGGCCTTGCTTTCTTCTTCCTTCTCCTTCTTCTTCTTCTCTTCCCTCTTCTTCTCTTCCTCCTTCTCCACTATTTTCCTCTTTTCTCCCATCTTCCTCTCCTCCCCCCTCTTCTCCTCTTCTTCCTTCTTCCTTTCCTCCTCCCTTTTTCTCTCACATTCCTCCTCCTCCCTCTTCCTCTTTTCTCGTTCCTCCTCCTCCTTCCTCTTCTTCTCCTCTTCTTCCTTTGTCCTTTCCTCCCTTTTTCTCTCACATTCCTCCTCCTCCCTCTTCCTCTTTTCTCGTTCCTCCTCCTCCTTCCTCTTCTTCTTTTCTCGTTCCTCCTCCTCCTTCTTCTCTTCTTCTTCCTCCTCCCTCCTCTTTTCTTCTTCCTCCTCCTCCCTCCTCTTTTCTTCTTCCTCCTCCTTCCTCTTTTTTTCTTCTTCTTCTTCATCCTCCTTCCTCTTCCTATTCTCTTCTTCCTCCGCCTCCCTCTTCTTCCTATTCTCCTCCTCTTGCTCTCGCTCGTTCTCCCCACCAGGGACTCCAGTTGTCCCTGTCCCTCGAAGATATATAATATCTTTCCTGAGCCTCCCACACTCTTCCTGGGAAATCCTCAGTTCTTCCCTGAGGTCGTGTACCTGTTCTGTGGCCTTCTTAAGGGCAGCTTCGGCCCTCAGCCATTTTGTCTTCACCTCACTCAGCTCCAATTCTTGGAGCAGCGGGTCGCATGGAATGCTGCAGTCTGCCAGTTGGAGCCTTGGCAAACTGACGGTTGAAGTTGAGCTCTTTCGAACAGGACCAATAAGTTGCAGCTCCCTTTCACTCATTGATGGAGCCCCCATCAGGTCGAACGTGCCGTCGTAAATCCGATGTAAGGTAATTCCACGTTCCTCCCATTTCCTCAGGGTTAATCGTTTCCCAAACATCTCCGTCCATCTTTTCATCCGTGGGAAAACTCCAGTTCTGGGCTCCCCCAATTTAAATTTCTCACAAAGCCACACCTTCAAATGGAAAGGAAAAAAATGAGAACTACTATACCAACGTACCTTCATATTCGAAAGACAACTGAATCCGAACATACATTAAACGTAAACCGAACAGACACCCAACTTAATCCGAACAGACGGACTTCTTATTCCGAACAGACACACGTCTTATTCCGAACAGACCCACCACTTAATCCGAACAGACCCACCCCTTAATGCGAACAGACTCACAATGTATTTCGAACAGACTCACAATGTATTCCGAACCGACTCACAATGTATTCCGAACAGACCCAACACTTAATCCGAACAACCCCACCACATATTCCGAACAGCCCCACCACTTAATCCGAACAGACCCACAACGTATTCCGAACAGACTCACAACGTATTCCGAACAGACCCACCACTTAATCCGAACAGACGCACCACCTCACCCGAACAGACGCACCACTTAATCCGAACAGACGCACCACTTAATCCGAACAGACACCCAACTTAATCCGAACAGACACACCACTTAATCCGAACAGACACCCAACTTAATCCGAACAGACGCAACACTTATTCCGAACAGACTCACCACTTAATCCGAACAGACCCACCACTTAATCCGAACAGACCGAACACTTAACCCGAACAGACCCACCATTTAATCCGAACAGACCCACCACTTAATCCGAACAGACTCACAACGTATTCCGAACAGACACACATCGTCTTCCGAAAAGAACAAAAACAAAAAAAGAGGAAGAGAGGAAGTGTGAAGCAGGAACAAAAACTTACGTGTAGTATGGCAACACAACCTTCGACGTTCCCCTGCCTCATTATGAAATTCCCTGCCTTTTTCCTCTCCTACAGTTCTAAACTTGCTTTCTTGAGGCCTCCAACCAGGGTTTTGTGAACTGCACTTGCCCATGCGTAGCTGCTTAGGCGTTTGATGTTCCTCATAGGGTGCATGAACCATTCCTTCGGTCGCAGCGTTCCATCATAGAACAAAAAATTGTTGAAGATGAAAGAAATCAGGAGACGAACGTACTCCTCCGTCTCGCCCATGGTACTGTTTGCCATGAGATGAACTAAAAGTTGGGTGTTGTCAAGGTTCACCCCGTCTCGCTTCTGGACGCGCAATGGTTCCATCACCACGGCCTTCCCATGCGTACGTAACCCCAAAATTAGGGCGATGTCTTCCGGTGTAAGGGGAACTACCCCTGATCCTATTCTCAGCCCCACCTCCTCCGTATCGTAGTGCTCGACGAACCAACCGACTATTTCGTTGTCCGTCGTAATGTTAGGAAGGTTTAGGAAGTGACCGAATGGGGTGCTACGGAAAGCCTCCTTCTCCACCTTATTCATCCGGTCAAACTGCTTTCGGATGGTCTTCCAGGAGCATCGTGATTCCCGGAAGTAGTACGTGGTTCCCTAAAACCAAAAATTTAATAAACGACCCAGGGAAAGAAAAAATAACGACCCAGGGAAAGAAAAAATTAGAGACCCACCGCTTCTGGGACGTGTTCGATATCGACGGCCGGAGTTGAAGATTCCATTATCGTTTAGAAGGTGCGCTTCTTAGGGAAAGAAAGTCGGGAAAGCTTCACAGGTGCGCTTCCTACGTTCATAGGTAAGAAAGAAAGAAAGCGAGAGTCTCCCTTTAGGTCTGGATATGTTATCTTCCTCGGTATCCGAACCGTCTTTCGTAGGGTGTCTGCCGCTGTCTAATCTGGAAACGAACCGTCCTTCTTCGAAAACCGTCAAAAAAATTTGAAAACAATTTAAGCCGCGTTCGGAAGGAAAGCGTGACATGGCAATCCGAGTAGACGCTGACTCCTCCACTTTTTGAAGCCACGTAGGGCGCGTCCGTGACGCCCGCGTCCGTGTATAAGGACTCTATAGGAATACTTTAACACATCGTTGTCTGCGTATGTAGTGGATGTGACACATTTCATAGCTATTTCAACTCTACTTTGTTTAATATTAAATTATGATATTAGAAATCATACAAAATTTTACTTTAATTTTTAGGAAAATTTTTCAAAATAAATTTTTTTATAAAAAATTGTCAAAATAAATCTCCATTAAAAGTAATTTCCAAACTAGAACTGCTGTCACCACATGGTGACACGTGGCGGCGGCGGGTTTTGTTTTTTTGTGCATAGAGAACTCGACATCACCAGTGTCGAGTTCATCTTTTGAGAACTCGGCACTGGTGATGCCGAGTTCAACTTTGGTTTTTTATTGTCCAACACTTGAAATTCACTTAGGAGGTGACACTTGATAGAACTCGGCACTGGTGATGCCGAGTTCAACTTTGGTAAAACTCGGCATGGGTGATGCCAAATTCCACTTTAGTAGAACTCGGCATGGGTGATGCCGAGTTCAACTTGGTTTTTTATTGGCCAACACTTGACAATTTTTACTGATGTGATTCAAATAGAACTCGTCACTGAGAGTGCCGAGTCCTATATAAGAAACTGTTCTCCTGGCGCTCAGATGGTGCATGAGATGATTGAGGCATCAGGAGAACAGTTACTTAAATAGAACTCGGCACTAAGAGTGCCGAGTTCTAAAGGAAGAACTCGACGTTACTAACGCCGAGTTCACTTAAAAAAAGTGAACTCGGCGTTACCAACGCCGAGTTCCGTCGGGCTATAAAAGCAGCCCGACCCCCCCCCCCCCCCATCCGCCGAGTTTCGAGTTTTTAAGGTTAGGGTTTCGATTTTTTTTCATTTTCCACCGTTTTCTTGTCTTTTTATCTATTAGGATGATATACATTGTTGTTTTATGTATGATTGTAGTGTTTTGGTTGATTTAGGAACCCGTTTTGGTGGAAACTCGAATTCAATTTTGGGTTTTTTGGCAAAACGTTTTATTTCTTGTTTGATAGTTGATTATTGAATTTAGTTTTGTTGATTATAGGTCTACGGTAGTCATCTTAAAAATAGTTGAATTTAAGTACTATTATTGTGATTAAAAATAGATTTTATGTTGTTATTTAGGTTTGAATGTATGTTAATTTGAATGAATGTAAACTTAAAAGTGATTTATTTGAGTTTAAATGTATGTGAGTTTGAATGTATGTTAGAATTTAATTTTGTAGTATTGTTAGTTTGTTCTACCGTGCAGGTTTAAATTTACCAATTTAAGAAATATAGGAGAGGTTCTGTCAAAATTTAAAAAAAAATTATGACATGATTCGTAATGTTGTTTATTGTAGTTGGTTTTATTGGAGAGATTATTCGACGTTTACAGCCGTTTGCTACTACACTAAATTGAGGTAATTTCTAAAACATTAGAGTGTTCTCAACTTTTTAAGTAGTTAGTAATGAAGAACAACCATCTCACTTGTTAACGTGTTATGTGCAGATGGAGTTTGGTGGTTCTAGTACTGGTTCAGTTGGAGGTAGCTACGCTTCACAGGGTCCGGTAGACAGATCAGTGTTGGTTTTGCAGGCCAACCACAAGTCTGACTTGTTCAAAGATTTTGTAAGTATTTTACGTTTTCAAGTTAAATATTTGCACGTGAATTTCAATATTCTGACATTTCTCTAAATTTATGCAGAAGGATGTTGATGGTGTAAAATGCGTTGAGCATGGATCGAAGCTCAACGAATGGCAGATCACTGATGAGAGAATGTTGTTTCTGCTAGATATGACAGGGTTTGACACAGTCACTCGGTTGGGCCGAGTTCAGTTGGATCATACCTTACTGGGGGCGATGGTCGAGCGTTGGAGACCGGAGACTCATTCATTTCACCTGCGACATGGTGAGATCACGTGCACCTTGCGTGACATCTCGATGATTACCGGCTTGCGGGTAGATGGTTTGCCGGTGTGTGAGTCTCAGGAGTACGTTTGGTCAGAGGTCTGCATGGATTTATTGGGTCAGGTCCCCGATGACTTGGGTCGTAAGGGTTCCGTAACTCTGGGTTGGTTGCAAGCTCAGTTTCAGTACTTGACTTTTGATGCTGACGAGGAGACAGTTACACGACACACAAGGGCCTTCATTCTGTTCCAGCTGGGATGTAGTATTTTGGCAGATAAGAGTGGTACGATGGTTCACTTGAAGTACATGTATTTGCTCGGAGATTTGGCAGTCGCATCGGAGTACAGTTGGGATAGTGCGGCTCTGGCCCACTTATATCACATGTTAGATGAAACCTCACTGATTCCGACGAAACATTTGTGTGGTTTTCTTACGTTCCTGCAGTTGTGGTGCTGGGAACATCTACACATTGGGAGACCTTTGAAGAGAAGACCATTAGTATACCCGGAGGACGAGAGAGCACCATTAGGGTCCTGTTGGAGACGACCAAGGACATTCAAGGGTAGTGCGAAGACGACGACACTTGATTTTTATCGGAATGAGCTGGACGTGCAGGAATTCGATCAAGTGATCTGGGACCCTTATGCAAATTTGGATCTTAGTCAGTTACCACCACTATGTACGGAAGGTTCAGAGATCTGGACGAGCCGTACTTGGCTTATAAATTTTGGTGAGGTGGTTATGCATTGTCCAGACCGAGTGATGAGACAGTTCGGTCTACAGCAGCACATTCCAGAGCCGATGGAGAGACATGTAGTGAAATAGGCTCAGGGGAGGTCGGATGTTAATTGGTTGGTGGAAAATCACCAATTCATTCAGCATTGGTCGCACATAAGAGATTATCTACAGTTTGAGCGACCACTCCTAGGTGTCACTCCTGAAGAGAGCACACGACTGTTAACTTCTAAAACATTTAAGTATTTTCAACTTTTTAAGTATTTAGTAAGGAATTCGATCATCTCACTTGAACACATTTTCAAATATTTAGGTATGGATAAAGATGATGAAGGATCTTTGTTGGTCATGTATAACGGGAAATTAGAACGTAACAGAGATGTGGCAGACTACACAGGATCTGACCGCAAATTGGTAGTTGTTCCGTTGAACATCAAATATGAGGATTTAATGGATGTTATAAGATCTGAATGTGATTATCCACACAGTATGTTTGATGTCAAGTTGACGGCGAAATTACCATTAAACAATGATTGGACATACGTTCCATTAACCAATGATAGGTCGGTTTATGGATTGATGCGTTTGTTTAAACGGATGTCTGTGGTTGGAGTGTATGTGGAAGCTGAACCTAAAGTGCCCGACCCTACGCTGACAACGAACACTCATTCGCCGGAGTATGGTACAGTAAGGTCGACCGATTGGGACTGTGGAATAGATTTAAATATAAGTCTAAATCCTACAACCGAAGTTCCAACATACCAACAAATTCCATTTTTCCAATCACATAACTTCCAAACAGGCACCGAATGGCCAGAAAATGCGTGTGACATTCCTTCTAGCAGTGCAAATCCTTATCCTGGTTTGTCGCAATTTGAACCCACGCATTACAGTCATGATGAGTTTGCTGGAAGAGCTGGACCATCTACCTCATATCCCTACCTTGGGTTTGGTTTGTCAGTTGTTGACCCAATTAATTTTAGTCGACCAGAACGCCTGGAAGAGATGCATAGCGTTCAAGACGATGACACTGAGGAATTAGGAGATTACAGCACACCATTCGCTGTAGAAGATGGACCTGAAGGTGTTTCTGCTAATGAAGTCGTTTCGGAGATGCAGGATGTCATATATGCGATGGGACAATCCATAAACCGTGAAGACGACGACGTTGTTGATGATGCAGTTGCTAACAACGACATGGTTCCAACTCTTAATGAACTTCCCGATATCTTCGAGGACGACAACTGGATAGAGAATTCAGTAATGGAACACTCATTCTTCGATGTTGCGAACAATTTGGAACGGAGTGATTGACATACGGAAGATGGTCGTTCTTTCTGGGATAAACGAATTTTCCCAATGAAAGATGATTTGGTTCATGCTCTACAATCGTGGCACATTAAAAAGTTTGTTCAGTATTCAATTGTGGTTTCTTCAACGAAATGGTATACTGTTCATTGTATTCGTCGTGATGAAGATAACTGCAAATGACGTCTACATGCGTCTGTTCCAAAAGGTTGCAGATATTTTCAAGTTAAAACATACGACGCTGAGCACACTTGTTCCAATCCGATATTGCTAAACGACAACAAACAATGCAGTACTAATTTTGTATGCGACTTGATAATGCCATCCGTTAGAACTAAGTTCACAATTACTCCTGCTGAAATAATGGAAAGGGTGAAGACCAAATACTCACTTGAAATTGGTTACGCTAAAGCATGGCATGCTAGGCAAAAAGCGTTGAACCAAATATATGGTGCCGAAGAAGACAGTTTTAAAGATTTGCGAAGGTTCAGCACAGTTCTCTGTCAGAACAATGAAGGATCTGTTATCGAAATAGAGTCTGTCCAGGTAAATTCAGACGAGGAGATGTTTAAGCGTGTGTTTTGGGCGTTCGGGCCTTCAATTAGTGGGTTTCATTATTGTAGACCCGTTGTCAGTGTGGATGGAACACACCTCTATAGCAAATATAGAGGTTTATTGCTAATTGCTGTGGGCACGGATGCAAACAACGGAATTTTTCCTTTGGCATTTGCTGTTGTAGAGAGCGAGAATACAGAGTCGTGGACGTGGTTCCTTCATTTGCTGGCAAGTAGAGTTACAAGGCGACCCGATTTGTGTATTATCACCGACAGATTTTCGGGAATAAATGCTTGTGTGTGAGCCGCATTTCCACCTTCGGAGGGCCATGTACATCGATTCTGTCTTCGACACATGAAAGCAAATCTTGCTAAACATCGAAATTGTAAGGAAAGATTGGGACAAATCAAGTTTTACGAAGCGGGTAAAACTCATTCATTTATGAAATTTGAAGAGTTAATGAAGGCTATTGCAGAGGAACATACACTGATATACGACTGGATTCAACATCAAGGTCCTTTGGAAAGATGGACTTGTTGTCACGACGGGGTCGGCGTTTCAGATGTATGACAACAAACATGTCAGAAAGCTTCACCAACGTCTTACGAAGGGCACGCGGTATGCCAATTACAACCATGATTTTGATGACCTTTCTCCGCTTGAACAAATTCTTTGTTAAAAGAAGGGACGTCGCCGAGTCGTGGAATGAAACATATGTACCGATAGTCCACACCGTGGTGGTGGCAAACAGTAATCTGGCCAGAACACATACAGTAACTCGGTACCACCAGCTGATGTACCAGGTTGAAGCCAATGACCAGAAAAAATACCTCGTGAAATTTGAAGGAGTTATTATTTGCACTAGTGGATACATAATTGCAATGCACGTCCCATGTTCACATGTACTAGCAGTTTGCAGTGGCAGACATGCAAATGTCAACACTTCACATTTGGTGTCCCCGTATTATGAGGTTCAAATGTACAGGGAGGCGTACAAACCGATATTTGTCCCAATTCCTGATGTGAGGTATTGGCCAGATCGAGGCAACATCACAATGAAGTCTCCCCAAACCAAAAGACCTCCCGGTCGGCCTAAATCAACGCGAATCCGAAACGAGATGAACGAACACTCTGGAAGAAAGGTAAGGTGTGGGAGATGCGACGATATATGGCATAACCGAAAGCGATGCAAGGAACCTATATAGCAAAATATTTTGTATGTGAGACGAATGAATGTAAGAGTTGATGTATTGTAAGACTTGTAATGTATTTGTAATGTATTTTGTTATGACTTGAATGAATGTACGAAGACTTAAATCTTTTTTAAGAGTTGATTAATTGTAAGACGAATGAATGTAATGTATTTTTTAGGACCGCAAATTTGCCTACTTCAGCCTATTAAACTCACTTTTTTTTCCTTTAGAACTCGACACTCTCAGTACCGAGTTCTATTTAAGTAACTGTTATCCTGGCAATCAATCTCATACACGTCCTGATTGTCAGGAGAACAATTTCTTAAATAGAACTCGACACTCTAAGTACCGAGTTCTATTTGAATCACCTCAGAAAAAAAATGTCGAAGTGTTGGCCAATAAAAAACCAAATAGAACTCGGCATCACACATGCCGAGTTCTACCAAAGTTGAACTCGGCATCACCCACGCCGAGTTATACCAAAGTTGAACTCGGCATCACCAGTGCCGAGTTCTCAAAAGATGAACTCGGCACTGGTGATGCCGAATTCTCTACGCACAAAAAAACAAAACCCGCTGCCGCCACGTGTCACCACGTGGTGGCAGCGAGTCTAGTTTGGAAATTACTTTTAATGGATGTTTATTTTGAAAAAAATTTAAAGAAAATTTATTTTAAATTTTTTTCCTAATTTTTAATTATATATATATAATTTAATTATTAAATAACAAACCACGTGTACATCTACGTTGTATCCGCATCTGCATATACAAGGTAGGATATCTCTCAGCGTCCAATCCAATCCACATCTGACATTTTTGATCCTTCACAAGACCCTAACCATAATACAAATGAATTCCTGATGTAAGAAGCTAGAGCTAGAATGCTTCAAAAGTTTGACACCACCCTTCCATTTGCTTGTGTCTTGAATAGAATATCCCAACTAATCCAATAACTATTTCGAAGATTACTTGAATAGAAGTAGGTGACAAGTTTAATTTTTCGAACTTCTAACAAGTCTTACCCGTAGTAGGCAAAAATGTGGTTATACAATCCACCATGTGATTGAAATTAACCCTACCATTTGTTGTGCATTCTATATTATATTTAAGGGTTTTTTGCTTGCATGTCATTTCAAAACACCATATTTCAGTTTCTGTCATCACTATATCACTATTTGTATTAATACCACTAAAAAACAATACAAATTCTATTAATGTCACTAAAAACTATACAAATTTCATTAATGTCATTCTGTTAACGACGTTATTGTTTCGTTGACGGTGTTAAAAAATTATTATTTTAATAATTATATTTACAAATTCTACACTATATAATTTAATAACTTAGAAATTCAAATCTTTAATTTTTATGATCTTCACAACAAAACACTTAAATTCAAAAAATCAAAAACGTTAATTTTCACAAGTACAAACGGTGGGAATACCAGTGTTTTGGTGTTTTTTTGTTATGAAAATTACAATTCAAAACTTTTGGAATTTAAATGTTTTGCTGTCAAAATCATACAAGTTTAATCCTTGTTTAAGTGTTTTGGAATATATTTTTTATAGGAAAAAAAAACACCAAAATACCGTTATCCCCACTGTTTGTACTTGTGAAAATTAACATTCTTGATTTTTTGAATTTAAGTGTTTTGTTGTGAAGATCATAAAAATGACATATTTGGATTACTAACTTATTAAATTATATAGAATAGAATTTGTAAATATTACTATTAAAATAATAATTTTTAACGCCGTTGACGGAAAAAGTTAACGGAATGACGTTAATGGAATTTGTATAGTTTTTAGTGACATTAATAGAATTTGTAAAAAAATTAGTGGCATTAATACAAATAGCGATATAATGATGGAAGAAACGGAAATATGGTGTTTTGCAATGACATGCAAGCAAAAACTCTATATATAACAATCATTATAGGGAAGATTGCACATGCAGTACCTCAACCTGGTATTAAGACCACTATAGGTAGGTGTGTAACTGGGACGTGTATTACCCGTTTATGTGCCTCATTTAATAAGCGGAGACGAGTACGATTTTTGTACCCATTTAAAAAATTATATTCGTTTACCCATACCCGCTTTACCCATTTAAGAAATGGGTCGGGTATACCTATACTCATACCCGTTTACCCATTTACTTGTTTAATTATTTCATTAATATAATATATAGTTAAAATAATGAAAAATAAGGCTTTTGTTGGCAAAAATTGTTTCAAGGTTTGTTTGTGATAAATTTTGTGATTACTCATCATTTTGACTTAATTTCTAATCTTAAAAATCACAAATTTAACATTTTTTGACTTAAATCATTTTCATCCAATGATTAAGTTCTTTCAAGTTGAGTTTTGTTAGCAAAAATACATATTTTGTTAGCAAAAAGTATACCCGTAATACCCGTTAAGTATGCTCACACTTGTTTATTAAACGGGTATGGGACGGGTATGAGTACAATAATATTTAAACATGTATATACCCTTACCCGTTTAGTGAGACGGGTAGGGATACGGGTATGACCATACCCGCCTCATATCCGACCTGTTTACACCTGTAACTGTAGGGTTATATTTGCACTACCGAAAGCTAGTATTAGGCGCGTCACGAAGAGCTCTGTTTTACTGAAACAATTATGAATACGTTTTTCAAGATGACATCCAATTCTAATGTATTTCAAAAATACAATATTATACGTATTAATGTGTTAGGCTAAAAACGTATTTTTCGTAAAACCAAATGTTCATTGAGGAACAAAATAGGTAGAAGAAACACAACATATTTAAGAACATTTTCAGCAAAAAGTGAATTCTTAATGCATTACTCATGGTGATCCAAACATGACCGTGGCCCGTGGGATTGAAAAATGTATTTTTAAATAATACTATTTTCCTCGAGAACTATGATATTCTGAGCTGTCGAAACATATCCTTAGTAATTTTAAGTCACTTAGGAGTTACGAGGGAATACATTACAAAACGACCATGAAGAGAATAACTCACATGTGTAGTTATTAACGTCAAGAAATCAATCACTGCGTTATTTCGTCTTTCTAGAAGCAACGAAAAGTCGAGAGTCTTCCA
The DNA here is from genome assembly GCA_963682175.1 of Triglochin maritima. Lineage (NCBI taxonomy): Eukaryota > Viridiplantae > Streptophyta > Magnoliopsida > Alismatales > Juncaginaceae > Triglochin > Triglochin maritima. The sequence goes on from OY821781.1 coordinate 37,578,645, forward strand.
TAATCTTAAACCACCGTGCATACAAAAAGTACTAAAAAAACCTTCGGTTTTAAAGATGTGGACAATGACATGCACCCGAGGAAAGCCTGTCATCAGCTAAGACGAGGACAATAACGCACAAACCACATGAACATATGTCAGACACCTGACCGGTTGGTCCTAAATCTAGTCACCTGCATAATCACATAGACCCCACTAGAAGTTGTCCCCCACCTATGGATTCCAAACTCCCAACCTCTTCCCAAAAGTACCCGTTTCTAATCTCTACACAATGGTGAAGTGATCCCTTTCAAAAGGAAACATCAATGACAAAAGGAAAGAAAAGAAAAGAAAGAGAAATGAAAGTGCATACTTCCTTTTTTTTGTTTAGATAAAGTGAAGTGCACACTTCCTTTCATATGTAAACAGGAGTAGGACTTATGAGCGACTATTTCTTAAACAAACAATATGCTAAAACCAAATAGGTAAATTACCAAATCAATTGGCACAGGAGTTATTCCCACAACAATAGTTCTCTTTAGTTGAAGACTTACAAACTGGTAGGAACCTATCTAGTGACTGTCACCATCAGTTCTTTTCCAGAGCAAAATTTGCCAAATTGCCAATACTACCAGTACCTGTTTTATCATGGGGGCAGAATAAAATCTTTCCAACAGAAGAAAACTGGTTCCGCACAACTCACCTCACAAAGTGAGGCTAGCGCGCCGAGGAATTATGGGTCATAAAAAAACAGAAGAAAACTGGTTGGAGATGACAATAGTTGCAACTAATGGCGTGATTACGTCCGTGAATACACTCCTCCCTAAGCAACTACATTAGGCAAAAGCATATAGGTTTTATTTACATCAGGATCATTAAATAGTGGAAAAGGTTAGATTAAGATTTAAAATGCCTGGGAAAATTGTAGGCATGTTAACAGGAAAGACAGCTTTCTGAACAAACAATTGGAAGGGGGAAATTGAACGTAGAACGGAGGAAACTCGAGAAAATGTTCATCTCCATTTATCTCTCAGGTCCTTCTGTTCCGATAGTACCCATGTCACAAAGATGGCAGCAACCAGCACGACGATTGTGAGGAGAAGAAGAGCGTAATTGAAATCTTCTGTAAGAGAGTCATAAGTCCGTGAAGGAGCAATTTGAGTGAAGAAAAGGTCAATGCCGTAGCTGAAAACAAGAGTTGTTGATTCCAACTTGGCGGGAATGGCAACAATGTCCTTCAGACCCTCCACTTGTAGTCTGTGTGTTACATATGACTGCAAAATCATCCCACAAATCAGTACACAAGTCAAGGAGAGCATCATTTATTCAATTTAATCTGAAATACAGTCATGAATTAGTTAAGCTGCAGCACAATAACTGGTTTGTAAAAACCCAGCACATATCAACAGAGAGAGCTTCCACTTCAAATATTTTAACCAAACCAAAACAAAATAGCTCAAATCTCGACCATTATAAATGAAGTGGCATGGATAATGCACATGATGCAAAAAACATTCAACAACAAAACTGTTAATAATCTAAAATATCCCTCAATTTCCTAGGATGACATTTCAAGGTTAAATAATTCTATAAGTTTCTTGTGATGCCCAAACCCTATCCTAGCTAAATATATAGCATGATCTGACCAGATTAAAAATGGCAAATCAGGACCACAAGTACCAATATCCTGAAAAATATCCAGTTGATTTCCTATATTTTGACTTATGCATGCATTGAAACATCATACGAACTCGTTGCAATGCTAGTTAACTATATGATTACAACTTCGCCTATGTAGTTCTCTACATAGCCTATCCCAAGCCAGGATACATAGGAGGGTTGTGACGGGTGTGGTAAGCTGACTAAAAATCTCAGCTACTCGTGGAAATAATGAAGTAATTGCATTCTATTTTGAGTAAGATTTCCATGAGACAAATTACTACGACAGTTTTAATGTCAATTATGTCTGCATCGTAAATTAGACACTGAAAAATAGTAACTTACTATTCTACTAATATATAAACAAAAAAAAGTTCCCTGGACAAGTGTAGATATGTCTTAGCATACTGAATGAAGGGGAACACACTAAAGAAAAGAAAGCACAAGAAACCTGAGGGATGATAGGCAGCGAGTCTGTCAGAGGTATGACTCCCTCCTCCCTCTCTGACTGAGATGGATTAGGAGTGCGACGAGGATCAAGATATCGCTTGTCGAGTGCTAATACCTGTCACATTTCAACATATTCCCATGTTAAAGCCAATGCAGTAACAATCACATGGAAGATACACATAATATTTATCGACTTAAAAGTCTTATAAAAAACCAACTAAAACAATATATACTGCTGAGGAGGTTTACGACATATTATAAACGAAAAACTAAGTTGGTTCACATCTCAGTGACCCTTGTACATAGTGAAATACCAATCTTCTACCCTTTGTTTATGAAAATTGCTTCACAATATTTTTCCTTACTGGGTGATAAGCCCAATTATTCTTCTTATCACCCAGTAAGGCGAAAACATGAAATGTGAAGTACAAAACATATCAAAGAACATGAGAACGCACCTAAGATCATTTATTAAAAGTAGGCAAAAAAACCTTGCTCGACAAAGACTAGAAGTATTCAAAAATATATATCTACAATTGCAACATATTTGAGAGGGAAAGTTTGAGTTTCTGATTTTTAACAGAAATATAAATGTGGCAGTGGTTATAGCAAGAATGACTTATTGCTATAGATGACTAAAGTTTTTTTATCAGTGTGATAGATGACTAAAGTTACACTAAAAAGATGACAGTATGTCTGTTTGAGCAAGGGCATGTGTGCAGTCCCAAAACCAAACGAAGCAGTTGTGAAAGATTGTCTTCTTTAAGGTTGGTCACTGCATTAGGTGGTGGAAAGTGGAAAAACGACTTTGTTGACGTGGTTAGGTTTTCGCAGTTTTGCCCGTATCAAAAAGTGCAAATGCAATTGTCTTTTTGTGGTTTGGGTTTGGGTAAGGGAACTATCTGGGTTGGGTATCTTAAAAGAAACTTACCTAGGTTAGGTAACATAAGAAAAAAAAATTAAGGTTGGATACCATATATCAATATGTTTACCTAGGTGGGCATCACACGAAAAACTTGCCTAGATTGATTACCATACAAAAAAATTAACTAGGTTGGGTACCATACTAAAAATTTAATTCGGTCAGGAACAACAGGAAAAAATAGCCTTTTCTTGCATTTTGACGAAAACATGGTCATCCCAGCGTTTCAATCCACGCTTTAATGAAAGAACATCACAATCGAGCCTATAGCAAACACCCAAATTGCGTTTCAGCAGTTGGGTGCAGTTGCATTTTTCCCAACCACATAGGACACCAAATGCATAACTAAATGAACTCACTGTAGTTTATGATCTATTAGGAATGCACTTCGTAAAGTGGCATTGCATATTCTGATCAGCACGGGATCTAGATGGATAGGAAAAAACCATGGAGATTAAGGGAATCAGAAGAGGTTAAAGAGGGCTTGGAAGTTCCTAACTGGTATGTATGCCAGCAAAAACAAAAGAATGATGCATTTAGAGAGGAATGGTTGGGAAAGAAGCATGTTTATTGAATGGGAAACCATGCAATAAACATGCTTGAAAAGGCCAGGACATCATCACACATTCAAAACAATTTCAAAGGGGGAATGCAACTTTCATTTAAGGGGAATATCATGCTAAAAGTAGTTCTGACCTGGTCACCTATGGTGCCAATGAGAAGCTGCTTAGAAGATATGCCCTTTGCTGTTGCAGTCACAGCCAAAGCTTTAACCGAATGAGTGAAAGAATAGCTCTGTGACTTCATTACCACTTCTGGCCAAGAATATGATGAAATGGGAGATGTGAGATTATGCTTCCCAAGCACAAGCTTCAGGACATCTTTGTTATCCTGCAAAAAACAATATTATACATTAATTAATTAATTAAACAGAGATATTGTAGAGGGTGATAACATAAATACGATAAGGAACAACCAGGTTACAAAAAGAGAGAGGATGTGTGTAGGGAAAAAAATTACCGCACGAGATTGGTCATAAATCTCAATGACTGACATTTCATATTTGTGGGCTCTGAGATTGAAGTAATGATAGACAACCCAGTTCTCACTGAAAACCTTCATGTAGGAAATGCAAAACAATTAAATATTTATTGCTACATATTTAGTAGCCTCTATAATAATTAGACATAACTGTTAACATGGACCACTTACTGCCTGTACAGGACCCTGAGCACCATGATGAGTCATACGATGCATCACACGTCCCGTCACAGCATCAATAAGATATACAACTAAGCGAGCTTCTTCAGGGGTTGCTGATCCAATTCCTCCAGCAGCTTTTGGATCAACAGTTGCAACAAAGAACAAATTATTGGATATGTATTTATACATGACATCCTGATCTCCCACTGCCTTCGCTTGCGTATGAACCACCTAAAGATGATAATAATTCCTTGTAATTAAATTCAAAATAATATGAAAACACCAGGATTAAGATCAGAACTACTACAAAGGGAGACATCAAATAGCCATACTGTAAAAAGTTGTGATTCTTGGGAACCACAGATTATCTGAAAATTGAATAATAGAAAGGTGTATATTTGAAATGAGTATGGTTTAAGAAACATGTTTAAGGTTGCTGACACCGGGCCTGAATCACAACCATATTTCATTTGTTTCACCTCTTAACTGGCCTAGATGTTATTGATATGACATTGCAATTTATTTATTTGTATAACATAAATAGTCCAAAACAATGTGCCTATTTAAAATGATTTACAGATTCGAGAAAGATAGATGGGGCTGGATGCTCAATACAAAAATGTCATAGACGATTGCATGTTAACTACATTTACTATTTGTTACAAGGAAAACCAGTCCCTGACATGGAAAAGGAAGATTTGGTGGCAAAGAAGTGGAAAGTACAACTCATCCGCAATGGGCAATGGCATAATATCTGTCCAGTCAGGCAACTTTTAGCATGCCATTTAGTGGATGTAACCAACATATCATCCACATATGAGCTATTAACAAAACAAATTACATATAACAGTACGAAAAAAGAAAAGGAAACTAAGTGAATTCAACCGTGCATATAAAGCACCAGGAAAATGCATACCTCATTGAATTTTCTTTTTGTTGTCGTAATGATCTGCTCAGAATCAGATGGAAGTATAATAGACCACAATTTTCTGGTTTTAAAGCAGTATCTATCGGCAATGTTTTCCACACAATTGCCATTTAAAGAGTGACCTGTGATGATGCCTTTCTCCTTTTCAACGGAATACCAATACATATTTGAAACCTCGCGGAGGAAAATATCTATTGAATCGGGATCTTTAGGGTATAGGTGAGCATGACCATGTGTATCAATAATAAGATGAAGTCGCTGTTCTTGTGAATCTGTCAGAGGAAGTGGCATGATGTGAGATATTGAATGATCAACTTGCAAGGATCTAAGCTCCTTCCCCGTGTAGGAATCAATGATGGACAAAAGGCCCATGACATCAGAACTTTTTCCACATCTACCAGCTACAAGAATAGATGGGTTCTCATCCATGGCATGATGATGAGGAATTTGCCACTGATGTATACTTAGCCCAAAAGGCTCTTGACAGGTTTCTGATGCATGCAGCGAAGAAGGTAACATAGACCACACAACTCGTCCATCACCCGTATGCAACGCGAAAATTTTCCCTGATTTAGTGAGTACAATTAGGAGCTTCCTAAAGCCATTGTGATCCCTAGTCATCTTACTTTTCTCTGAGCTTTTGAGCCTCATTTCTTGTATAGCTGCAAGATCTTCCGGGCTTGCAATCATCAAAGTTCCTTTAAGTTTTAGAAAGTGCCCCTATCAATGAAAAAAATGGTTAGTGACAGCACATGCCAGCAAAAGAATATGTTGTACTTTTGTTCTTTCCTGTAGAAAAGCAACATTAGATGCGAATAATAAGAACAAACAATATATTATAGTTAAAGGCTTCAACATGCGAATGGTGCCACTGTTTTCGAAGAGAAATATATATAAAATAACCTCAAAAATAAGATCTTCCGAACGCTTTTTCAAGAAGAGATATGTGAAAGTGATACAAATTTATTCCAAGTTAAACTAGCACATCAGAGAGAGTAGATCTACACCAACCTAATAACCTTCTCTGAGATCTTTGGAAGGAGAAGAATCAAAACTAACATGATGGGAACATATTCTGATTAAACTACCAACTGATTTTAAGTGCCCAACCATCTATCAACTTTTTATAGCTAAAACACCATGTAAGCATTTTAGCATCAGATATGTCATATGATTGAAAACAGCAACAAGCATACCCTTTATCCTTTGGCAAGGATGAATCTTCTCAAATAAAGTATAAATGAGCACTGCTGAATAAAGAACCTAGAGGCTACGAGATTATTTCAAGTAGTAACTTTAATAAGATTCGAACAACACTTGCCCTCACTACACACTCATGAGTTAGGAAAGAAATAAAGGGAAACTTAGGATCCTACAAGGCTAATCATGAACATACTTGCCTCTAATTACCAAACACCACATAAGAATCATCGGAAATAACGACAATGTAAAAGCTTGTCTTAAACTCAAGTGGCCCCAATACTACCTCCATAAGAAGTCCAAAGAAATTTATAAACATTTTTTCCATCTAATTAGTAAATGTAGGCAAGAGAATAACCTTGAGCCATTCCAACAGGCTGTGCTCCACCTTGGCGACAGAAACTCCTTGTTTCTCAACTGGCAGTTCAGATGTCGTTGAATCTATTATTGAAGCAAGCCCATCTTCCCTACTCCACACAATCTCACCTTGCTGAACCAATAGTAGAGAATGATCTTCCATAACAATCAATGCCCTAAATCCATGTGAGCGGTCTGTTCTCACATAATTATTTATGAAAATTTTCTGCACCTGCCCCCTTTGATGGTCTAGCTGAATACTTTCTGAAAGTACTTCATTTTTTAACTCGCCATCAAGCTTTACTCTGATAGAAATTTGAGTTTTCTTATGCTGCACTGTGGCAAAGGCTTGTTGTCCCTCTGCAAGTGAAATGGCATCGCTGACAGAAGCTGGAAGGTCCAATTTTTCAACAATCACAAGCACATCAGGACTTTTGATTTGCACAAGAACTATGCAGGAATCAAGTTTTACAGCAAACATGTTGACAAACTTCGACGGCAAAATCAATGCCTTGCCAGAAAAGTCTTGAACGATGTTTGAGATATCAATCTGATGGAAATTGATGATTCCTTTTTTAAAATTAATCATCACTATTTTTGACCTTGTGGCATCTAAAGCCACCAGCATGTCATCATAGGGAAGTACAGTTTCTCCAGAGAGACTGCCAGGAAAAGATGCCGTTGTGTGCTTTAAAACGTCACCATATCTTCTGTTTATTTCATATATATCAATTTTCGAGGAATCACTAAACCCCACAACATATAAGGAAGCACTGTCCGCACGCTGATAAATCTGCTGAATTTGTGTACTGCTGTTCCATAGGAAATTGATTAAAAAACAATGAATACCATACTACAAGATAAAGAATGAAACTTCAACTCAAAGTTACCTCTCAAGAGAAAAATCTTTGCTCCAGACAATCTCTCCATCTAAACCAGATACGGCATGAAGCCATCTCCCACCAGAAACAAAAATAAGATCCTCTTTTTCGCTTTTACTTTTAATCTGGAGATCTTAGTGCATAAGTACCCCTTTTGTAAAAATAACAAGTTGACAACCTATGGTAAATGCTGCTACAATCTCCGAATATGAAACCAACACACAAGAATAATATAGGACATAGTGCAATAAACAAATAATAAGAATGATTTATTCACTAGAAACACAGTACATATGCAAAATAAAAGAGACATGGGATCTGAAAGTGAAGCGCAATTTCAAGAGTTTATGATAGATTAACATGAATGCTCAGAGAAAGCTTACTTCATTCTATTTATAAGCTTCTGGAAATACATTTAGTGAATTTGGTCTTACCGGAACACATAACAAAGACTTTGAGGATGCCGATGTTTGCAGAATGGACTCCCACACCATTTGTCCATCAGGCAGATTCCATGCTCTCAAAACACTACCTCCCGATGAAAGTGTTACAACATCTGAATATGAGAAAGAAAGAAAAATCAATATCTTTACAATGGCCGACAAACGGCAGCAATATAAGAGTCATAAACTCATTGCAAGGTTATGAAGCTAAAAAGGAAAAATTAATCTAACCACCTCATGACATGCTTGTATTTGGCAAAAGAAAACACTAGCTAGAGCTAAGAACCGTTAAAAAAATTCCAATTCCAATTTGAGTGGTTACAGACTAAAGAAATACATGTAGACCGTTAAGGCTGTGAGACCTATACATGCAAATTCTGGAAGATGAAGGAGACGGGAAGAGGATAATAATACACTCAGCTTGAACACAAGCACCAACTAAGAAATGTCTAATAGTCTGTAAAAAAGAGACGAGCCTGAACAAGCTCGGCTTGCTCGAGCTTGTCTCCTTAATCAACGCTTAGCTTAAGTCAAGCTCAGCTCGTGAGCTTGCTCACTCAACCCGTTAGCCCATTTCCTAACTGCTAAGTACTTTCACATGTTTGTCTTGGTTGATTACAACTAAGGCCAAATTTTACTTATATTCTCAATTCATCAAATAAAGAGATGCTGCTTGAATCTCAATTAAGTAGAGAATGGACAAATCTGTATTCCTATCTATAACATAATCACAACTTCTATTAAGTCGTTCTTGTTTCTCCAATGTGGGACTAAAAGGCTGTTAAAAACAACAAATGTCAACACTCAAACAAACAATGCATGAGTTAGCAAAAGATCCTTATTAAGACTTTTTTTGACCTTTTGAGCCCATGGGACTATCTTATTGCTAGGCTTAAACTTAAATGTAATGCATTTTATGGTGCTTCACTTATACCTATTATTCAGTACTCAAATGTTAGTTTATTTTAATAAAAAATCTAATAGTAATGATATTTTTAAAGTTTTATTTTACATAATCTTCAATAGTTACTAGTAATTAAAAAGCATTAATGCGCAATGCAACAAGCAAGCTCCATCCATGTTAGGTTCTTTAAGTCATAAAAAAGATTGTGGTTATGCTAGGCTAATTTAAAAACAAAGAGGCCACAAACTGCAATCGTTTATGAATTAAATTGACTGTTCACACCCCATAATTCATGTATCAAAATGAAAACACGGATTTACCCAAACACATATACATACATATATACATGCATTGGTTTTATTTACCAATTACATGCATATATTGGTAATATTACATCAACCAAGAAGAAAACAGCAAGCCAACTAGCAGGTTAACAAGCAAGCCACAAGCAGGTGAGCTGGCTCATGCTCAGACAGTTAAGATAATTGAGCTAGATTTTCTGCCGAATCTATGCTCATCACAATTGAAGATGAGCCGCATCAAGTGGGTCTTCAAAAAGCAATCAAGCTCAAAAGAAGTTGACAAGTCCAATTAATTGAAAGAAAGGAAGATTTGTGTAAATGCTTGAATTAAGGCAAAACAATGCTACTGCTACTGTAAACCTTGTTTTCGTTTGATATCCATTAATATAAACAATAAGACACAAATAAAACCAATCATCCAACAATGATAATAAAGGCATGATGACAGCGATAAGTAGTATACTGAGATAGTGAGATTTGCTATAGTAATGGGAACTTGTTCATTTACATTTCCTCATGTAGAACTATGCTTTAAGATATGAGGAAAAAGAGATTTAAAACAAAGACAACTATTGAGAAAACTACTTTTGTTGCTTGGTAAATAACTCTATTAGTAATAAATTCACCAGAGAGGCCAGGGAAGCAACTGACAATATGAATAAGATAATAGAAGTGCACAATCAGAGGGATCAGAGTTTTACATTTTCCAAGGGCGATATCAATGTGATCAATTGGGTCATTGCTGCCTAGAAGATGCCTCCAGACTGCACTAGGCCAAACCAACGAACTGTTAAAAAATTAGATAGCATGTCCGTAGAATAATTAAAACAAGGAACCAACAGATAATATCACACAAAAAATCGAATCACATGTGAGGTAAATAAAAACTAACTTTAAGCAAGGGATTCTGAAACAGCATTAAGCAATGAAATGTGATGTAACAGTAAGAAACTTACATATGGCTCCTCTCCTAAGATCTAGCGAAGCAATTGCATTCTCCTCGGTTGAAACTACGACACGCTTTCTCCCTGCTTTTTGAGTGTGAAAAACAGCTTGCTTAACCTTTCCTAGATATTGATGATGCCTTCAAGGAGAAAGAGAAAAATAAGAACACAACCATGGTTTATTTGCTTGTCATTTGGTAAATTTCATCGAGCTGCTCACAAGACCTCCAACCACACAAGACTCCGACTCGAACTCCTCCAATCCAAACACCAAAACCTAACCAGAAAACCACAAACTCCCACCCGAATTCCACCGATCCAACACAATCCCTCAACCAAAACCCCCCAAACCCCAAAACCAAACCACATACCATAAATTTCACCGAAAAATTCCCCCAACATTCACGGCAGTACCAAATCCATGTCATTCCCAACCGACAAGCCGTTAATTCCACCGGAATTCCCCGATCCAAACACGATTCCTCAACCAAACCCCCCGAAACCCTAAAAAACAACGGAAAACGAAGAAACGAACGAGAAGAAGCAAGACGGAGCGCGATCGGTCGAGGATCCGTACCAGTCCGCGACGCCGACCTGGTCCTCGTAGAGGGCGGAGGAGGAGGAGAGGACGGAGAAGATGAAGAGGAGAAGCGAAACCCTAATCGCCATGGATTGGGTCCGCCGCAGCAGTCGTCTCCGACGGGGTTTTATACTGGATCTGCAGAAACGCTAAAAACGTGAAGGTTTTTGGGGAGCTTGGATTTGAAGATGAAAAAGAGAAATCTGGAGATATTAACCAGCATGTTTATATTTTTAAGGGTTAATTACAGTTTCATTTCCCGAACTATAAATTGATATAACTTTGTACCTCTTAAATTTTAAAGTTAAAATTTACTTCTCTTAAATTTTCATTTTGTAACTTTCAAAAATATTTAGAAAAGGTTTGTTAACTTTGAAAGCTCAGATTTGCAAAGTAATATCAATACATAGTTGATGAGGTCAAACTGTAATTAACCTTATTTTAATTACTTCCCAAAGTGTATGGCTGGTTAATTTGATAAATATTTGTTTCGACTTGAATTTTTATTGCTCAATTTGTATTTATTTTTTGATGTTTAGTAATAATACAAATAATATGAAAGTCTCGAAATTTTAGTTTAACTGTCGTTTATACCTTTACTCTAAAGTAAAAATAGTCTGAGCAATGGACCCGAATTGTTTATGTTTTTGTGAAGTTTTTTAGATGAAAAGAGAAAGAAAAAAGAATGATATTTACATTTTTGTTTTTTCCAATTAAAGTGTTTTATATGTTTTAATTAAATCTCGACGTGTAACTCACTAAGGCCTAGGGGTGAAAATCGTTCGGACAGTAATCTTGTTTGGAAGTTGGAACACGCAAATTGCATCTGTCATTTCGGGAATTTGGAAAATATCACATAATCATGAGACCGTTCACGTTTTCTTTAAAAAAAATGAATTTCTATTTTCTAATCGTATCCCGACATGAAATCACGGTGTTGGAATCAATCCCCGTTGGTGCGACCTAATCATAGGTGTAATTTAGTTTGATTATACCCTTTTATGACATTCCATTGCTTGATTTTCTCTTCGGACCTTGTTGTGGTGTGGGAGTATGTATTCTTTCCATCGTAATTATCATTCCCCAACTTCCTTGTAAGTTTTGATGTAGAGAAAGTCTCGGCAAAGAGTAGATACCTAAATGCTTGAAGTAATAAAACAATGTCCATAACCTGAACCCTCGGCTGTCAGACTTTTAGCGTGTTTTCACTACGACTGGGTGTTGTTTCACTCATCTACTACAATCATTTTGCATATGATTTTTTTCGATGCAATAGGCTTCTTATAGAAGGAGTTTCCACCACGGTTGAAGAGGTTGCATTTTCAATTTGTAATCACTTCATAATTCAATTACGAAGGTTTGTCTGATCACACATCTTTCAAGGTAACTAGCTAACCTCATTAGAGGTTGTAACTCAATTACATTAGAGCATCATTAACAGCACCCGGGCAGTTTCCGGTCGCCCTAGTTTCTCTCTCAGTCACGTCAGCTTCTTTCTCTGTCACGTCAGCACAAACCAACCCCCTACAAAATCCTTAACCATTACCCAATCCACCCAGTCACGCTACAGTATTTGTTGTCACGTCATTATTTTTATTTTTCTCTCTAAAACTCTTTCAACAGTCAACAAAATATATTAATAATCATTATCGTAATTATTTAATATCAACAATTCATTCGTTTTTAATTAACATTTAATTATTAAATACGAAAATATTATTAAAATTTAGGAAATCACGTTACATAGTACATTAACTGGAAATTTAAAAACTAAAACTAAAAATACATCATTAAATACTAAACTTAAAATACATCAAGTTGCATTTCCTCCAAAGCGTTGCCATATATTGTCGACCAAATCGGCTTGAAGGTCAAATGTGTGGTGCGATCACGCACTTGATCTCTCCTTCTCAAGTACCTGGTAATATCCAATACACGGTCAGTGGAATACCGAATCACGTCGTTCACGGAATTTCCGGGTTGATCCTCAACAAATTCGTTCCAATCTCCAAAATTACCGAATGAATCACGTTCATCCTCCACTATCATATTATGCATTACAATGCAAGTTGTCATTATTTTGTTAAGTACAATCTTACTCCATACAAGAGATGGCTTCTTCACTATCGTGAACCGCGCTTGCAAGACTCCAAATGCACGTTCTACATCTTTGCGTGCTGCTTCTTGTCGTTCAGCAAATAATCTGTCCTTCGTTGTTTGTGGATAAACGATGGACGGAATGAATGCTGCCCATTTTGGATAAATACCATCAGTAAGATAATATCCCATATTATATCGAGAACTTGTCCTTCAGAAGATAATGGTTCACCAGAGTACCGACGATCTCCACGTCGTCCACCCCCAACACTAGGGCTGAGCATCGGTCCGGACCGGACCGGAATTTTTTTTTAGGTTCGGACCGAAAACCGGACCGGACCGGAAAAAATTAGGATTGGCGGACCGAAGACCGGACCGGTTCGGTCCGGTCCGGTCCAAAAACCCGATTTTTTGGCTTAAATTTAAAAAAAAAAAAAAATGGACCGGTCCGGACCGGACCGGACCGGAAAATTTAAAATTTGCCGGACCGAAACCCGGACCGGACCGGAAATTTTCAAAAATTTCCGGACCGAACCCGGACCGACCGGTCCGGTCCGGTCCGGTTTGACCGGTTTGACCCGGTTCTGCACAGCCCTACCCTACCCAACACAACACTTTTTCCCCTACCAAAATGTTCCACAACCAGGATTCCACCCGTTATACCAAAGCCAATTTAACCCACAACCAGGATTCCACCCGTCCCACCATAACCAATTTGCCACACCCAGGGTTCTACCCGCACAATCAATATCAACCACCAACTCAGGAAGAATGGCAACCCCAATTCCCAATGGGTATGTATACTCGCCTCCTAAGTGGCGAAAGTAGTGGAAATGCAAGCCGCATTACACCTGATGTGAATGACAAAAATGACGTTCAACCTACAAGTCGTGAGGGAACACGCAAAACCGCGACGATGACGTCGCAAAAATCGTGGTCCACACAAGAGGATCAACGACTTGTCTCAGCTTACATGGATGTAAGTGGTGATGTTGTGGTTGGGACAAACCAAAAAATGAAGTCCTTCTGGAGACGTGTGGAGCGCATCTTCAATGACTCAGGCGAGCCAGGTGCAGTAGAGCGTAACGATGAATCATTGAAGGGGCGATGGAGGCGTACATCGCCATCTGTGAACCAATGGGTCAGTTGCTTCGACCAGGCGGTGCGGAGGAAGAGAAGTGATTACAACGAGGACGATGTCATCCATGATGCGCACACCATCTATGAACGAACACACAACGCCAAATTTCAGTACATGCATGTGTGGCTTTTGTTACGCAGGTACCCTAAATGGGAATCTGTTGCGCTTGGACTTCCCACAGGAAATGTCGTTGTAGAAAGTTTGGAGAGTTTTAGCAGGGGGAATAGAAAAAGCACCGACGACGATGGGAGTCACGCAACACCTTCAACAGATGAAATGGTGTTCGAAACATGTCCTCGTCCTGAAGGTGTTAAAAAGCTAAAAAAAGAAGGGGAAACAACCATTTCAGACACAACTTGATCCTGATAAGTTAGAACTGGGGAAACAAATTGAATATAGCACAAAAGTGAAAGAGGAAAAATATTTGCGTTATGAAGAACGGGTGAAGAGGAAACGCATCGAAGCTGAGGTGAATTTCCAAAGGGAACTCAACAGCAAGAAACTTGATGTCCTATTTGCTATGATGACGAAGGAAAACAAGGACGAATTCGATAAATAAACACTTGCTCAACTCAAGGAGTGGGCTAAAGCACAATGATATCTGTAGGTGCTCATGTTTTCATTTGTAATATCAATATGTCTATTGTAGTTTATCATTATTCTGGTAGTTTAAATTTCGTATCCGTAGGAGGACTGTCTTTACTTTCCTTATTTCTGTTGTATTTCGTATTCTGTATTGTATTGTATTTTGTTTCCGAAGTGTACGAGTATTGTACTACTATTTCTTATTTTGTTTATGATTTTTTTTAATTTTAATTTTATCTAAATAAATCAAAAAAAAGATAATTAATCATAAAATATTTTTTCAATTATTTTTTAATACCTAATTAATTTAATTCAATTTACCTAATTAATACATTATCATAATTATATATAAATAATCTTTATCTTTAAAACAAAAAAAATCGGAACCAATGGGGGGGCACATGCCCCCCGCCCGGAAATGCGCCCAAGGTGCCCCGCCATGGGCGCGCCCTCCCGTTAAGGGAGGGCTGCTCGAGCGCCCTTCTCGGGTGCCCGAGCAAAGAGCACCCGTTAAGGGTGCTCTTACAATTTAATCGACTGAACTCACAACTTGTCACATTCTTGAAACTCGACCTCGACCATGTCGGACGTCTACCGAACCTTCGACATCCTCAATAGAATTTTATTACAGTTGTTGAATTACATTAGCATTTTAATTACATTATGATTTATGTGGTGAATTCTAATGTTACCAAATGATATAATTTGATCGAGTGAAATTTGATTTATGGGAACATAATCATATTGAGAAGAACCAAACACAACCTTAGGGTGTGTTTGGTGAATGAATATTGTAGTTGCTTTTCTGTTTTATCGCTTTTGTCACTGCTCCATCAAAAGTTCAGAATAGCTGTGACGGTTTGGTTGCACCTCCATTGTTGCTGCTTCTGGCGCCCCCGCCTTCCCGTTCTGCCCTCATGCTTGCCGCTTATATTAACCACCCACGCCAATTGTCCCAACCATCCCCTTCTCCTCTTTGCCTTTTCATTTTGTTTTTTCCGGTTTTTGAAGATGGCCTCTCGCTCCTCCTCCGTTGAGTCCGTTCATTTTTGCCGACCTACCTGCCTATGCGGGTACCTGGTGCAAAAGAATGAATCTCACACCTCCCCGTGTGTGTGAGCGACGAAGGATAGAATGGGTTGCTCCACCCGGGTGTTGGTGATTGGGGCGGCGGTGCGACGAAGCTCGGGGACAAAGTGAAGGGGAGCTACGACCGAAAATGGAGATTTGAGAAGTTTATTGGCGTAGACAATGGAGTAGTTGGAGGAGTGGGAAATTCGTAATTAAAGGAAATGGTAAGGCCTGTAAATTTCACGACTGAGAGCGTGAATGATGAAAGCAACTGCGAGAAGCTGGTTATGAATGTCTTTTTCTCTCTTGTTCACATGTGTCAGCGCAAAAACCAGATTTTTTTGTTGAAAAGCGGAATAGTCCTAGGTGTGTGTGTTTGGATACGATATAAGAAGCTACAGAAGCAGTGAACAGTAAAGGAAACCAAACGCACCTTTAGCGCAAACCAATTGAAAAACCAAGGGTCTACTAATAGAGGCTATCAGCATGTTGAACTTGATCATTGGTCAAGGTTAATCCAAGAATACGATCACATATAGTTCACAAATAGCGTTGTAAATGGACTGGGTTGGGTCGGATTAGATTGAAGCCCAACTCCAACCTCGTTTAAACAAGGGGGCTACTATTCGTCGCCGGAAAATTATTTAAATCACCCCCAAAAATACCTTTTTGCCCTTAACAAATCAATTAATATTCATTTCGTCCCGTGTCTTTAAACAATGTTTTTGACTCAGTTTTACTCACATTCTTAGTACCAACACCACGAAAATGTCTGGCGAAGCACCTGGATCCGACGAGGTAACGGAGGCGGATTTTTTTCCGACTCGGGCGTCTGGCTAAGACGCCTCCACGTGTTAGCCAAACGCCACCAACTTGGTGGAGGCGTTTTGGGCACACGCCCGTTTTTTTATTTTAAATTTTTTAAATTTTCTGTTAAATTAATTTTTTTAGGTTACGTTGCAAGATTATGGTGGTGATGGAGTAGATTACAGTGAGTTTTTTGATAGTAAAGAAATATTTACAACAATCGAAGAATCTTGTAAATGGGCGAAACAAGTTGCAATAGGAGTCAGATTTTTTTTGGTTATATCATCATACAAACTAAAAGCAGATAACTGATGGATTGTTACATGAGATTAGACCTGTCAAAATCAGACACGACACGATAACACGACACAGACACGACATGATAATTTAGTGTGTGGGTACAGGAACCTGGACACGAATAACGATAAGCATACACGACACGATACACGAATCCTTATAGGGTCAGGTCCGGGTATGATGGTCTATACACGAAATACATGATAACATACACGATAAGGGTATCGTGTATATCAGGTATACACGATACACGATAGACACGATATACACGTTAGAACCTGATCCGATTAACCTAAACCAAACCGACTAATGTGAGCCCAAATTAACCCATCCAAACTCCAAAATTCCGAACCCAAGCCCAAATTAATCCCATCCGAACCCAAGCCCAAATTTCTTGAGTACTCCATAATTTCTGCTGGAATGAGAACTGCGGACACACTATATTGACGCTTTAGCAAACGTCTATAACCTCATTGATGTATCCGCAATGCAATATGTATATAGATACATCTCTTTGTTAATCCATGTGTATTAGTATGTGTTATTTTCCTGTATCTTTTTATGTGTTCTCTAAACCATTCACATCACTATTAACTACGCTACACTTCCAGCCGATGTGCCGTGTGATGAATGTGGTAGCAGCAAGAGTTGAGAACAACACATAACTCCAGATCTCAGCTTTCCAAAATCCAAACTAGCTACAAATGGAAAATTTCATAAAGCAATTCCTCAATCATTCACATCACTTACTAACTCCTTTTAGTACGAAGATTCTATAATTTTAGATGTCAATTGCAAATCACACTTTGTTCTTGACTTTTGGGAACCAAAATGTGATTATCGAAGAGTGATCCCAAACAAACCTGAGAAAATTGTTGCTTTAGAGATTCCTTTGCGAACCTCAATGTATTTTCTAGGATCACATCCTACAATGGCTAAAACAAAAGTTAACTATGATAGCAAACCCTCTTATTAGTATTTGGTCGTCAATAAAAATCTGTAATGGCACTAATTAATGCACAAATAGGTTTTAAACCTAAGGATTATGCGTTAGCAAGTATATATTAATATATGTGACAGAGATTTCAAAATTGTATAGATTTACAAATTTAATTTTGTAATAAGTACGGTCGATATGTCCGAGTGGTTAAGGAGACAGACTCGAAATCTGTTGGGCTTTGCCTGCGCAGGTTCGAATCCTGCTGTCGACGTAACAATATTTTTTTAACATTCCGATTTTGATTTTTGTTTGGAAATGTCATAATCAGGTGCCTTCACTAAACCTTGTTTTAAATATTTTATTCTTTTCAGGGCCTTAATTTTTATATATAAAAAACTATATTCAAAATTCGAAATATAAAAAAAAATCGAAATCTACTCGGATCGCGATTCACACCCGCGATCTGTCATTTTTTTTGCACGGATCGTCGGTCTGAAATGCGATTTTTTTGCATTTAAAAATAAATAAAAATATCACGGTTCGCGGGAGTGCACCGCGATCAGTGTTTTTAATTATTTATTTATGTTTTCTGTTATTATTTTTTTGAAATCATGTTTGTCTGTTTTTTAATTATTATTATTTTCAAAATACGTTTTTTAATTGTTATTATTTCTTACAAAAATTATTTTTTTTCAATTTTTTCCAGAATAGACTCTCAGATTACGTTAATACCTCAGCGTGTTGAAAAGTTAGGTTATTTTATAAAATAAAAATTAAATTCTCGTATCGAGAATAATAAATTATTCACAATTAAATATTAAATAAACCCTAAAACGAATTAAAACAAAAAAAATTGATGACGTTGTAAAAAATCCGCAGGGCATACACTCATTACAAACATTTTTGGATGTCGATACAGTAAAAAATTAAAAACAAATTTATTATTTTTTAAAAATTAATAAAAATTAGAAAAAATATTTTAAAAATATATATATATATATAACATATTTAAAATGATTTCAAAAAAATCAAAACATAAAATCATAAAACTAAAATCCCTAAACCTAAATAATTAGTTTAAAAAAAACAATAACAATGATCACGGGCGAGACTTTTTAAAGGTAACCTAACTTTTCAACATGTTCATTATTCACGTAATTTGGAGGTCGATTCTGTAATAAAAAAATTAACAATTAGAAAATACATTTTGAAACTTAATTTTCTAAAAAAGATTAAAAATTATTTTAAAAAAATAAAAATAAAAAATAAAAAAGTAAAATAAAAAATTAAAAAAGTCACGCCCGTAATCGGGTGTGAACCGCGATCCGTCCAAAAAAATGCATTTATGGCAGGTGTGACTTTTTTTTTTGAAATGATTTCTAATCTTTTTTAAAAAAATAACTTTCAAAATGTATTTTCTAAATGTTATTTTTTTCCACGAAAATTGACCTCCAAATTACGTGAATAACTGAACGTGTTGAAAAGTTAGGTTAGTTTTAAAAAGTACCGCACACGATGGTTGTTTTTTATTATTTTAAAAAACTAAATATTTAGGTTTAGGGATTTAAGTTTTATGATTTTATGTTTTTATTTTTTAAATCATTTTAAATGTTATATACTTATATATATTTGTCAATATATGCTTTCTAATTTTTATTAATTTTTAAAATAATTTAATTTTGTTTTTAATTATTTTTGTGTATCAATCTCCAAAAATATTTGTAATGAGTGTTCATCTTACGGATTTTTAACAACGTCATCAATTTTTTTGTTTTAATTAGTTTTAGTGTTTGTTTAATATTTAGTTGTGAATAATTTATTATTCTGCATACGAGAATTTAGTTTTTTATTGTATAAAATAACCTAATTTTCAACACGCTTAGGTAGGGGTGAGCAAAATTCGGTCCGGTCCGGGCACCCGGACCGAACCGAATTTTTTCGGTCCGGTCTTCGGTCCACAAAATTTTGGAAATTCGGTCTTCGGTCCGGACCGGACCGAAAATTTAAGGGGAAAATCCGGGTTTTGGACCGACCCGGACCGGACCGACCGGACCGAACCTATTCGGTCCGGACTTACCGAAAATTCGGGTTTCGGTCCAGTCCGGTCCTGGACCGAAGCTCACCCCTACGCTCAGGTATCAACGTAATTTGAGAGTTAATTCAATTTAAAAAACATAGAAAGTAATAACAATTAAAAAACAAATTTTGAAAAAAAAATTAAAAACAGTTAAAAGTGATTTCGAAAAAAATAAAAATAAATAAATTCACGGATAACGATTCACACCCGCGATCCGTGAAATTTTTATTTTATAATTTTTTAAAAAAATGCCATGAATCCGTTGGAAAAAAATTAAAAATTTTGACGGATCACGGTTCACACCCGCGATCCGTGCAAAAAAAATAAAGTAAAAAAGTGACGAATCGCGGGTGTGAACAGCGATCCGAGTAGATTTCGATTTTTTTATATTCCTATATTCCTATATTTTGAATTTTTTTATTACATATAAAAATTACGGTTTGAGGGCGGATTTAGAAATTTTCTTTGAAGGGAGCAAACGGGAAAAGCAAATAGAAAACTCTAAAACAGTATATATTTTTTTTTGATTTTTTAGTGATAGTTGTAAATATAAAATATCTAATACTTCTCTCAATAGTTGTAACCTTAATTTGGGAGTGTAGCTTATCCAACTTAGTATGAGTTATTAGAAGCATGTTTAACAAATAATACGTAAAAAAAAGTTAAGAAAAAACTAATATGTCAAAAAATGATAACCTTTTGATGCCAAAAGCAGAAAGGTCAAAGTGTTACACAAATCAGAGTTTAAGGAATGTAAGTATGACGTTTTAAAGTTCAATGTGTTAAAGTGTTATTTGTCCATACTTGATGAGGCAAATGTAATTTATCTTTATTAATATTAATTAAGTACTTAAATCTCATATTTCCCACATGACGCATATGCAAGATAAGATAGTTTGCCGCATCGTGCATTCCTGAAACTCGACATTTTATATTTACAAGCATACATGATCGATTTCATATTTCCATTGATTTTATGTACATTTTATGTTTATTCTAATATCATGCAATCCTACACATATTAAAATAAACAAAAGGAAATATGATCATACCCAAAGATTCTCTAAAACCTTTTCGAAGATCCGGAGTTCCGTTGCCCGTCGAATCGTCCGCCGATTTGCCTCTAAGTGTTCACAAAACTCTAAAGAAAATTAGAGAGAAATGAGCTAGTCAATCAATCTCTAATTAAACTTAGAATTTATCTAATAACCCCTCTAAAAGCTCCCGAGATTTTAATCTCCAAAACTTAAAATTATTAAGAGAATTTTCGTGGTGATTAAGGGAGAGATTCAGAAGAGAGAATTTTTGCATTAACATAAACAAGTAAGGTGATGAGTCCTTTTATAGGTTCCTAAAACACCCATATCATGAAATATTATCTAGCCACGATCTCTTGTTTTTTCTCTCCTAAAATTAATCGTAATTTGCCACATAAGCATCCTAAAAAATATTTGACAAAATCTGGAATTAATCCAGCACATGATCTAATTATTCTCTTAATAATTCAGGCAGAAATCGTGCTGAATGGTCAACCGGAAATTCCAATCGGTCGACCAGACAGTTAAGTTTTTTATAAGTTTGGTAGGACCGCGAGCCAGACGGTTGACCAAATATTTATGAGAAAAATTCCCTGGAAAATTTTGGTCGACCGTTTCCTTGTACCGGTCGACCGCCATCTCTCCAAGACATGTCCTAGAAATTTCCAGTCGACCGTGTACACACACCCGGTCGACCACTCACGTATCTGATCTTCGTCCGGTCGATTGTTTCTAAGAAACCCGATCGACCGAACCCAGAAAGGTTGACCGTTTTGATCTTGATTTTACATTTGTCAAATTTTGGATTTATCTCCAACAAAATTTGATCTTTTGGGGTTTTAGCAAAGGGCCGTGATAGACGGACGCGGGCGTCACGGACGCGCCTTACGTGGATCTATACAGCTCAGATATTTTCTTTGAGTCAGTGTCCAGTCAGCGAAATTTCTCTTCGCGCGTTTTGCGCCGGTTCTTTAAGTTGAACGATTCATTTCCCAATACACAGATAAGACAGTGTGCAGACCCTACGACATCGTGCAGTCTCATTATTCGTGCAGAGCTCACACTTATCATAATAAAATATTTGTTTTTAAGTTTTACGTTGGATCGACTTAATTTGTCTAGCTTACTTTATGTGTGTGTGCAGTTTACATTATGTGTTTGTCCTGTTTACGTTATGTGTCTGTCCGGAATAAGTGTCTTTGCAGTCCGGAATAAGTGTATTTGTTGTCCGGAATAAGTGTATTTGTTGTCCGGTTTAAGAATAAAGTGTGTCCAGAAACGGAACATAAAGTTTGTCCGGAATAAGTGTATTTGATGTCCGAATTAAGTGTATTTGCAGTCCGGAATAAGTGTATTTGTTGTCCGGTTTAAGAATAAAGTGTGTCCAGAAACGGAACATAAAGTTTGCCCGGAATAAGTGTATTTGCTGTCCGGAATAAGTGTATTTGCTGTCCAGAATCGGAATAAGTGTATTTGTTGTTCGGAATAAGTGTATTTGTTGTCCGGTTTAAGAATAAAGTGTGTCCAGAAACGGAACATAATGTTTGTCCGGAATAAGTGTATTTGCTGTCCGGAATAAGTGTATTTGTAGTCCGGAATAAGTGTATTTGTTGTCCGGTTTAAGAATAAAGTGTGTCCAGAAACGGAACATAAAGTTTGTCCGGAATAAGTGTATTTGCTGTCCGGAATAAGTGTATTTGCTGTCCGGAATCGGAATAAGTGTATTTGTTGTCCGGAATAAGTGTATTTGCAGTCCGGAATAAGTGTAGTCGTCCAGAATAAGAAGAAAGTGTGTTCAGAAACGGAACAGAAAGTTTGTCCGGAATAAGTGTATTTGCTATCCGGAATAAGTGTAGTTCCTGTCCGATTTAGGAAGAAAGTTTGTCCTGTTTATGTAGAAAGTTTGTCCTGTTTTGTCCTGTTTATGTAGAAAGTTTGTCCTGTTTTGTCCTGTTTATGTAGAAAGTTTGTCATGTTTTGTCCTGTTTATGTAGAAAGTTTGTCATATTTATGTAGAAAGTTTGTCCTGTTTTGTCCTGTTTATGTAGAAATTTTATGTAGAAAGTTTGTCCTGTTTTGTCCTGTTTATGTAGAAAGTTTGTCATGTTTTGTCCTGTTTATGTAGAAAGTTTGTCATGTTTTGTCCTATTAATGTAGAAAGTTTGTCCTGTTTATGTAGAAAGTTTGTCCTGTTTATGTAGAAAGTTTGTCTTGTTTTGTCTTGTTTATGTAGAAAGTTTGTCCTGTTTTGTCCTGTTTATGTAGAAAGTTTGTCCTGTTTATGTAGAAAGTTTGTCTTATTTATGTAGAATGTTTGTCCAGTTTATGTAGAAAGTTTGTACTGTTTATGTACAAAGTTTGTCTTGTTTATGTAGAAAGTTTGTCATGTTTATGTAGAATGTTTGTCCAGTTTATGTAGAAAGTTTGCCCTGTTTATGTAGATACAATGAGAGCACAATGAGATATTGATGGTACATATTATTAATGATAACTATTACACAATAAGATACAAGGAGAGCACAAAGACAAACAAACAATACAAGCACAAACACACAAAAATTACAAAAATAATATATCTTCTCCCAATAAATCACACACAAACAAACAATACAAACACACACAAATTACAAAGATAATATATATTTTCCCAGTAAATCGGAAAGAAGATGTAAGACTTAAACATGATCGTCTCATTCACGCTGCTTACGTTGTGAAGAACCTTGGGAGTCGACATCAGACGCTTCTTCGACGTAATATCTTACTCGAAATGGTGATTTATTACGGAGAGATGTACGACATAAACCGAACAGACGTAAGTCTTCACCACGGAGCGTTGTACCTCTCTCCGGAATAAATCACCATTTCGAGCAAGATATTATTTCGAAGAAGCGTCTGATGCCGACTCCCAGGGTTCTTCACAACGTAAGCAACGTGAATGGGACGGTCGATGACACTCTTTCTTTCTTCTTCCTTCTTTTTCTGTCATGGGCACTCCAACAATGCAGCAAAGATGTTGTGGTGCGAAGTCTTCACCACCGGATCGTCACATTCACGATGCTAACGCTGACAAGAACATCGGGAAGTCTTCGCACCGTCCCATTCACACTGCTTACGTTGTGAAGAATCCTGGGAGTCGGCATCAGACGCTTCTTCGACATAATATCTTGCTAGAAATGGTGATTTATTCTGGAGAGAAAGAATGCAGAAGAAAGAAAGAGTGTCATCATATTTGTATTTGGGTGGAGAGAGAGAACGTGCTGAGTTGAAACGCATTTAATGTGATTTGAGTGGACATCAGGAAGAAAAAACAAAAAAACATTCATGCTTTGGCCACGTAAGGGCTGACATGGATGTCCACGTAGAGCGCGTCCGTGACGCGCTGCGTTCATAAAACATTTTCCTTTAGCAAATTCATATATCATGTAATATATTATCCTATGTAATGTGAAATTATTACACCCCATAATATATATATATATCTTATACGAATTTATCCATGATTCTAATTATGTCAATTCTCATGACATATTGATTTTATTGATTCATCACATGTGTCCATTTTCACATCAAACCCGACACATCATATGAATTCAAAATCAAGTTTCTTGTTTCCCAATTTTGTGGTGTGACATATAAGATGATCTAAGCTAAATTGACAGCGATATTGAACACTCAATATCTCAAACTATAAGTGGTATCTAGCTACACATTATAGTTACCCAATTAGAATAGATGTCTTGTTCCACTCGAACCAAACACGATCCATTTAGTGATGAAAGTGCATCACTTGTGTCCGTCTCTTGCCTCATGATATTAAGAATATATTTATAAAGTAGAAATGTGTCACCTTTCTCATTTTTTGATCTCTTTAAGCTAATTATAACTATGTAACTTAACTCAAGTTATATTGTGCACATTATAATTTTACTTTATCAAGGAGCCAACTAATATCATCACTCAATTAAGAGGGACAATGATAATCTTTTGACTAACTATCTTTTCCATCATAAGTTATGCTCAACAAACTATTGACTTTATCATTATACTAATTAGTGATAAACCTTCATATAGTGACTTGGCCATTTTCGGGTTACGATCTTCATCTTTGCTTGAAGAAGACATACCACCATCAAAAGTTGTAGAATAGTCAGAATAAAGACAATTTATCTTGTCATGTAGCTTGTCAACAGAATCCGAGTCATAAAGCTTGTTGTAGATGAAGTCTACAAATTCCAACTTGTAACGAGGATTAAATATTGAAGCAATAGCTAATGTATCACTAAATTCAACCCAATATTTCTGAAAAGCAGAATAACAATATACAATGACATGAAATTACAATGAAGAAGTTGGATACTCGGTTCCGGAGAATGTCATTGTGGCTTCATAAAAAACCTTCAAAAACTTGTGCACACTTTCAATTCTCTCACACTCTCATTTGTTGGACATTTTACTGTAGTTTGAATCGATCAATGCCAAATGTTGAAATCCACGACGGTAAAATAAAGCAATATCGAGCATAAGATATGTAGAATTTCATCTAGTCGTCACATCTTGACACAAACCTCTTTTACCATCGATGGAGACGAACCTGACACATTCAAGAAACTTCAACTTTCTAACTTGAGAACCTTTTACATATTTCACACTCTCCCGTACTTTGTCAACCAGGGAGTCGATTCCCTTCAAACCGTCTTGCACAATTAAATTCTGCACATGTGCGCAACATCGTAGATGAAAATTTATACCACCAGACAGAAGTAATCCTTTCGAATTCAAGTCTTATCTCAACTTAGCCACTGATCAATTATTAGCACTTGCATTGTCTAAAGTGCCAAATATTTTTTTCTCAATACCCCATTCAAACAACAAATTAGAAATGACATCACATAATACAACACCAGAGTGAGGAGGTGGGAGGTATGAAAAGTTTAAGATTCTTTTCTGCAACTTCCAACCAACATCAATAAAATGTGCAATCAAAGACATGTATCCATCAGATGTGAGAGAACTCCATAAATCTGTAGTTAAACTTATTCGACCAGGAGTTGCATGTAACAGAGTCCGGATTCTAACCTTTTCTCGCTTATACATTTTCATGCAATTTGTTTTTGCAGTATTTCTACTAATAACATGTATTTCAGGCCTCAACAAACTAGAATGACAAATCATGCATCACAATTGCAGAAACAAGCAACTCAGTAAATTTTTCAGAATCAAATTTAGTGTTATGCACCCCCAATGACTTTGAATCACTACTACCGATACCGACGAACAACTTTTGCCCACAGTCACGAGAACTCATCCTAGGACAAACTTTAATATGACGAGACATGTTCCCAGTCCCAAATTTACCACTACTGATGTAAGTCGCCCCACAAGCTTTGCATCTAGCCCTTTCTAGTACTTGTCGGGCTGGTTAGGTAGGTCCTCAAAAAAATTCCAAACATGTGATATCTTTGAAATTTTCGTTCCTCTTTTTTCTTTGGGTTTGCACTTCTATTACTTGTATCTCCTTGGGGTACTTATTCCCCTATTACAGTCTACTAGGTCATTTTCATCGACATTCATATTAAAAATAGAAGATGTCATTTGGAATGACCACTGCAAAAAAAAAATTCGAGCCAAAAATTAAGCTCACCACTAAATATTCAAACACTTTATGATATGTATACTCTAAATGATGGAACGTATGGTTCTCAAAGATTTTACTGTCACAAAGTTAATCATTATGCTTTACACCAACTATAGCCATTTTACCAACTATCCCGGTTCGAAATTATTTTCTAGTTAATATCTGATTTCCCACGTTCATTAATCAAATACCAAATACCTAACCCCATCCAATCCATTCCATCTTGTAGGCCTCACACCACATGAAACTGGACGGTTGAATCAAGGGTGGAGATGGATCCGATGTTGCTCTGTTGGAGTCTTGGAGAGTAGAGAGTAGAGACAGTTGGGGTTGTGGAATGTTTGTTATGGACTTGAGTTAGAGTTAGGAACTTAGAGTTTTTTGTTTTATTTTCTATTTGAAATTCGGATAATTCGTGTTAACACGAGTTATACGAAACCCAAAATATATCAACCCGAATCCGACCAGAATTACAATTTGTGTTGTTCGTGTCGACCCGAATTCAACACGAACCCGAAATAAGTCAACCCAAACCTGAAATTTCGTGTCGTGTTCGAGTTCAAAGTTCGTGTTGTGACACGAATTGACATCCCCATCCACAATATACATCTACGTGACAGATACGTCTAGTTAGTTTCAAGTATTTTTTTTTGAAAAAAAATGACGGACTCCAAATTCTCCTGAAATCTAGCCAATCCCGAACCTGGCGTCCGCTCCCTCCACCCTATAAATACCCCTTTCCGTTCTTCCCATCCTCGGAACTTGCACCACTCCAAGTCTCAACTTCTGAGCGGAATCTCTGTTGTAAAAGCTTCGCAATGGCGCCGATCGCCGTCGAAGACTCGATCCCGAAGGGTACCCTGGCGTGGTTCGACGAGAACGACCATATGCAGCAGGTCTCCATCCACTCCCTCGCCGCCGGCAAGAAGGTCGTCGTCTTCGGCGTTCCCGGCGCCTTCACGCCGACTTGCAGGTAACGAACTGACGGATTACGGAAAATTGTGGAAAATTGGGGTTGGTGGAAGTTTTGGAACGAAGGTGGATTTGGATTTGGATCGTGGTTTTTTAGTAGCGAAAGTTTGTTAGGAATTTTTTGTTTTCGATTTGGTGCTGGAAGTAGTGATTTGTGGTGGTAGAAGTTTCAGATCGGAGTTGGAGTCGTAGGATTACTAATGGAAAATGAGGTTTGGGATGATCGGATGGGAGTGTGTTTTGTGTGGTGGTTAGAAGTTTCAGATGGGAGATGGAGTTGCTTTGTTTTGTTTTGTTTTCTTTTCTAATGGAAGTTTGTTCGGAGTTTTTGTTTTGGATTTGGTACCGGAAGAAGTGATTTGTAGTGGTAGAAGTTTTAGATCGGAGTTGGAGTTGTAGGATTACTAATAAAAGTTTGTTAGAGTTTTTTTGTTAGGATTCTGTACCGGAAGTTTGGAGAAATGAGGTCGTGGATGATCGGATGAGAGCGTGGTGGAGTTGTTGATGTTTAGTAGATAGTTTTTTTTACTAATGGAAGTTTGTTAAGAGTTTTTTGTTTTGGATTGGTACCGGTAGAAGTTTCAGATCGGACTTGGAGTTGTAGGATTACTAATAAAAGTTTGTTAGAGTTTTCTTGTTAGGGTTATGTACCGAAAGTATGGAGAAATGAGGTTGTGGATGATCGGATGAGAGTGGTGGATAAGAATGTTTTGTGGGGTAAAATTTTGGATCAGATTGGGAGTTGTTGATATGTAGTAGGATTGATTTTTTACTAGTGGAAGTTAGTCTTGATACTGGAAGTTAGGAAGAAGTGAGATTTTGGATGATCGGATGAGAGTTTGTGGTGGATTGTGGTGCTAGAAGTTTCAGATCGGAGGAGTTCTAATGGAAGTTTGTTAGAGTTATTTGTTTTGG
Source organism: Triglochin maritima (assembly GCA_963682175.1). NCBI lineage: Eukaryota > Viridiplantae > Streptophyta > Magnoliopsida > Alismatales > Juncaginaceae > Triglochin > Triglochin maritima. The sequence continues at coordinate 37,606,971 of OY821781.1, forward strand.
ATTTCATACCAGAAGATTGGAAGAGGTGAAGTTTTGAATGATCGGATTAGAATTTGTGGTTGATTATAGTAGATCTCCAGATCACATAGTTGCCTTGTTGAATAAGTCTGATTGTGAGGGCAGAATATGGTGTTAACATGGAAGACTGAGTTTGGTGGGGTCTTTATGAAGGGAATGTGTTCTAAAAGTTTTACTTTTAAATGTCAATTGTTATGAATTGAATGAGAAATCATTTTGTTCCTTGTTTATGTTATTCGTCTTTTAGAAGTGTTAAGGAAAAGACTCTTGGTCCTTAACCGTAGAGCTCTAAAAGATATTGGTTTACATAAAACAAAAGATATTCGCAATCATGGTAATTAACATGGGACATTAATTACCGAGTTAAGATTGTCGTGTTGGTCATAGATCATTGTAGCTCTACAAGTGAGTGACGACACGAGTATGCAAAAGAGGAAAATATTACTTTTGTATACTGAATAGACCTAATAAGTAAAATATTATAGAAATGTGTTTCTGTGTCATTAATATTTTACTGTCTTCGGTCCTTTGATATGAGAGTTATATCCGATCGCTTAAGGAGTTCTTAATTAGACTATTGTCTTGAGCTATCGATGAGTGTAGTGTAAAGACATTAGTTGGTTAAGCATAACTTTCGTTGGAGAAGATAGTTAGTCAAAAGATTATCATTACCCCTCTTAATTGAGTGATGATATTAGTGGGCCCTTGATAAAGCAAAGTTATAATGTGCACAATGTGATTTGAGTTAAGTCACATATTTATAACTAGCTTAAAGAGATCAAGAAATGAATACTAATACAAAGATGACACAATACTACTTTGTGTGTATTCTTAATATCATGAGGCAATGGACGGACATAAGTGGTGCACTCCATCACTAAATGGATCGGGTTTTGGTTCTAGTGGAATTAAGACATCTAACTAATTGGGAGCTATAATGTGTAGCTAGATACCGCTTATAGCTTGTGATATTAAGCTCTTAATATCACTGCCAACTTAGTCTAGATCCTCCCATAGGTCACACCGCAAAAACCAGGAAACAAGAAGCTTGATTTTGATTCATATGATGTGTCGGGTTTCTTATAGAAAATATGACACATGTGGTGAACAAGTAAAATCAATTATGTATAACATAATTAGAATCATGATAAATTCATATGAGATGCATATATTATGGGGTGCAATAATTTATTATTGCATAGGATAATACATTGCATAAGTTGTGAATTTGCTGAAACCCCTAAAATTCAAATTTTGTTGGAAATAAATCCAAAATTTGAAAAAGGCAAAATCGGGTAGAAGTTCGGTAATCCGTTAAGGTTCGGTCGACCGAAGGATCTGTGGATCGGTCAACCGAACGTGGAACGGATGGTCAAGTTGATTGACCGAACTTGACCAAAGTGCCTGGATCATTGGTACGGTGTACCGAACCAGAAACGGTCGACCGAACAATGTCAAGTTCCGATATTTTCGGTTAACCGAATAGCACTCGGTCTTGGACGAGAATTAGTCCGATCGGTTAAGGAGAATTTTTCTCCTTAAGATTCGGTCATCCGTCGCGTACTCGGTTAAACAATCGTGACATATTCGGTTTACCGAGTCCTAGAGATTAATTTGATCGATGGTTGGATTAGCTCCAAACTTGGTCAAACGTTTTGTGGGTGCATATAATGCATTATGGAATTAGTTTGTGAGAGAAAATGTCAAGAATTCGTGGCTTAAGAATAGCCATGATTGAGAGTAAGATTTGAGCCTATAAATAGGTCCTTATTCTCCTTAATTATGTTAGTAGAAGTTTGCTAAATATTTTTCTCTCCTCATTCACCACAAAAATCCACGAAAATTGTCTTAGTTTTCTAAGTCTTTGAAGGAGAAATCTCAGAGGGTAAGGAATGAGTTTGTAGCTAGATTCTAAGCTTGTTTGGAGATTGATTGACTAGCTCCTTTCTCTCCAACCTTGTTTGGGGTTTCGATGAACACTCGGAGGCATCCGGCGCAACGAGAAGCGACGATTGGCTTCCTCAACGTCTCTGAAACGTCAAGAAGTTTTTGAGAACTTCTAGGTATGAATTTCGGAGTCCATTTGTGTTTGTTTTAATAAGTTTTTGAAACTAGTTGTTAAAACAAACCGATGCATGCATAAATAAATCGAAGAAAATTGTAATAGATCCTTATTATACACGAAAATTCGAAAAATATATATGTATAATTAAACATAAAATCCTACAGTGGTATCAGAGCTTAGGGTTCAATTTTCTCATGATTTATGGCTGTAAACGAATTTAGTTTACCATCTAAGATTTAAACAATTCGATTTACCGTTTTTTCGGTCTATGGATGTTTGTTGATGTAATTCTCCATAATAATTCGTTCTGAATGTTTTAAGTGTTTAAAACATGCCATGTAATTATTAGAATTAAGATTTAGACATTTGTCTAACTTGCAATAATTTCGTTTTAAGTATAAACGATTATTTTGTAAGAGAATCAACAAAACCGAAAAATTGTGATTCATCTTTCCATTGGAAATCGGATGGACATCGGTTCATAATTAATTTTTGAACTATGTATGCATGAAAACGTTTTTAATGGATTTCAAAATGTTTTTCAAAGAATTGTTTGAGATTCTAGATGATTGATAAACTAGATTGCATAGTTTATAGCAATATTGCGTGCATGGAAGCTCGAGTTGTCTTTGCAGGAATTGTGGGTTTATATGTTCCAAATCAGAAATTATGAATGTATGTAATTATTATTATACAATGGCTTATGTATGTAAAAGCCAAAATTCTCTCTCTTTCCGTCTTTTAGATAGTTGCATTTGCATATGAGAGGTTTTTACATAGGACTTGCACTAGTCGGTTTTTATCGAATGTGAGGAGCATGTTTATTTGCTGTAAAATCTACATCTCCGGTGCAAGAGGAAGTCGCCGCTGTAGCGCATCGATCGAGGATCGAAGATCAGGGATCGAGGATCGAGGATCGAAGGGAACATATAAACTCACACGATGTGGATTGTGTGAATGTTTAATTTCTGTTTTTTTATCTTGCTATGCATGTGATGAATGTGTTGAATGTTAGAATGTGTATGATTAATAATATGCATGATAACCTAAAATTCTAAATCGCATGTTAAATTGTCCAAACAAAAATTAAGAATAAATTTCCTTCTTATTTCATCCACTAGCAGCCATTGATCGAGGGATACTCTGCTCGCCCTTAGCGGGAGATAACTCCCTCCATCTTTGGGAATAGTGGGAGATATAATGTTGTCTGTTGTTGTGCCACAATTAAATATATGAGGTGTGTTTCACCCTAGTGAACCCCAAGTATGTTTAGTTGTGAATACAATGGATAAATGTATCTCGTATCAAATGAAAATAAGTTTTCTTAACATTACCTAGAGCCCTCGCTCGGTTTTGGGAAAAAGTTTTTCTTACGAGGATAGGTCGTATTCCCTCATAATTAGAACGACAAGAGTCACAAGAGTTTGAAGATGCTAAATGTTGCTAAAATTCAAAAAGGTTGTGATTAGAAAATGTTTTCTTACCTTGATATTCTAATGTATACGATAACCCTTAGCTAGTCTATATTACAATTGATGGGATCTTGGATTGTTGCATTTATGGGCAAATTTTTTATTTGCAACATTTACATTTATATTCGATATATGTATGCATGTGTATTAAAACATAAAATTGGCATTAAAATCCTATATGATTTATTTTGTAAAAAAATGTCGAACATCCAACCTATCGTACGATCCATAATAGAAAAACACCATTTAGCAAATGATGACTCAAACTTCATTAGTTGGCAACTCAAACTCAACATCGTGTTAAAGTTTGAGAAACTGTCTCACATTTTGGAAGGTCCAATCCCAAAGTGGAATGAGAGATTAACCGATGAAGAGAAAGAGGCTAAAGCCAAGTGGGAAGACCAAGAGAACCATGTTCACGGTCTTATGCTAGCATCCATGGGTGACTCGCTTCAAGCGAAATACTTGGATTCAAAACCCAAGAAGACCATAGAGGCTTTATCTAAGATGTTCATGGATAGTGCCCGAAAGGAGCGCTATAAGACCACCATCGCACTCACAAGGTGCCATATGGCGGAGGGAACATCGGTATCCATGCATTTTCTCACGATGCAAGGGTACCTTGAGAAGTTGGCAAAGCTCTCTTTACCAATGCCCGAGGACATTGCTGAAGATATGATTCTTGGCTCTCTAGCCCCGTCCTTCAAGGACTTTGTGATGCACTACCACGTGCGTGAAAAAAGGGTGAGTCTTGAGGAGCTGCACAACGCTCTAAAAACTGCTGAAGTTGACATGGGCAAGGGTAGGGACAAGCATGTCCTTGCCGTCCATAGGAGGAGCCAAAAGATTGGTAAAGGAAAGAGCAAATCTACCAAAACTAGTTCAATCAAGAGCAAGGGAGTAGGAGTTGCTCGTGCGAGTGCCTCGAGGGGGAAATCTCAGAAATCTCCAACTCCCAATACGGAGTGCTTTCACTGCGGTGAAAAAGGACACATCCGGCCAAATTGCCCCAAGTACGAGGAAGACCTTGACAACCGAGTGATTTAACGTCGGCGCCCCAAAAAGGCCAAAGGTATATTTGTTATTGAAATAAATTTAGCCACCTCTGTCCAGGATTGGGTAATTGATACCGGATCTTGTGCTCACATAGTTTCTAATGTGCAGCTACTCATGGATAGGAAGGAACTCGTAAGGAACGAGGTAGAATTGAAGGTCGGAAATGGTGCGAACGTGTCTGCGGTTGCACAAGGTTCTGTGGTGCTTCAATTGTGTAGTGGTTTAAATTTATGTCTAAAGAATGTTTATTATGTACCTTCGATTAGCAAGAATATTATTTTTGTATCATGTCTGGATATGGATAATTTTAATATAAATATTTCAAATTCTTGTTTGTCTATATCGAAGAATGGTGTGTTCTATGCAAATGCGTTCATAAGGAATGGTCTCTATTTGCTTGAATTGGATAATAAACAAATCTTTAATATCAATAACAAAAGACTTAAGACCACTCAGGAGAATGATACTCTCTTGTGGCACTATCGTCTTAGTCACATAAATGAAAAACGCATCAAGAAATTGCAAGAAGCTAACCTTCTTGGTCTACTTGATTTTAAATCATTGGAGACGTGCCAATCATGTCTAATGGGAAAAATGACCAAAAAGTCTTTCAAGAAGAAAGGCCCAAGGGCGAGTGGCTTGTTGGATTTGATACATTCCGATGTATGTGGTCCAATGAGTACTAGTGCACGAGATGGTTTCAGGTACTTCATTACGTTCACGGATGATTATAGTCGTTATGGCTATGTTTATCTAATGAGAAACAAAAGTGAATCCTTTGACAAGTTCAAAGAATTCAAGAATGAAGTAGAGAACCAACTCGACAAGAAAATCAAGTCTCTACGAACGGATCGTGGAGGTGAGTACTTAAGTGCCGAATTTGACTCATACCTAAAGGAGTTTGGTATTGTACCTCAACTCACCCCTCCCGGTACACCTCAGTGGAATGGGGTATCCGAAAGGAGGAATAGGACATTGCTCGACATGGTTCGGTCAATGATGAGTCATGCGGAATTACCTCTTTACTTTTGGAGTTATGCACTACAAACTGCGGCTTACACAGTAAATAATGTTCCATCCAAATCCGTGGAGAAAACTCCTTATGAGCTATGGAGTGGTAAAACACCTAAGCTCAGTTTTCTCAAGATTTGGGGTTGTGAGGCTTACGTCAAAAAATTGATGTCGACCAAACTTCAACCAAAAACGGGTAAGTGCTTCTTCATTGGTTATCCTCGTGAGACAAGAGGATACTACTTTTGGCATATCACCTCCAATCGAGTGATTGTAGAGAGGGATGCCACATTTCTGGAAAAGGAATTTCTAGAAAAAGTAAAAAGTAGTGGGAGTAGGGTTGTGCTTGAGGAAACTCAAGATACTCTACAAGATCATGACACAAATGATGACGTTCAAGATCATGAAGGCCCAACCGAGTTTCCTTTTGTTAGTGGGAGCGTGAGTGAGAGACCATCATAAGAAATTGTGAGAGAATCTCAATCATCCCCACCAAGTGTACGTTCAAGAGTTGAACGTGAACCAACTCCTCAAGAAATTGTGGAAGAAGTTCGAGAGACACGAGAAGAACCAAAAGAACTAAGAATGTCAACAAGGGAAAGGAAGAAACCCGACTTATATCTGGGACTTCATGAAATCATGGTACTAGATACCAATGATCCCTTGACCTTCCAAGAAGCAATGGAAAGGGAAGACTCCAAACTATGGCTTAAGGCCATGGAATCCGAAATAGAATCCATGTATGATAATCAAGTGTGGAACTTGGTTGACCTTCCTCAAGGGAAAAAAGCCATTCAAAATAAATGAGTTTTCAAGAGGAAGATGGACATGGATGAGAACTTAACAACCTACAAAGCGAGGCTTGTAGCGAAGGGTTTCACTCAAGTTCAAGGAATTGACTATGATGAAACTTTTTCACCGGTTGCCATGTTCAAGTCTATTCGGATAATGCTCGCTATTGCTGCATTTCATGAATATGAAATATGGCAAATGGATGTCAAAACGGCGTTCCTTAATGGGAACTTGGAGGAGGATGTGTACATGGTACAACCTCAAGGTTTTGAAGATCCAAAGAATAGCGAAAAGGTATGCAAGCTTCAAAGATCCATTTATGGATTGAAGCAAACATCAAGGAGTTGGAACAAACGCTTTGACGAGGAAGTGAAAAAGCTTCACTTCATTCAAAGTAAGGAAGAACCTTGTATATACAAGAAGGTTAGTGGGAGTCATGTAGTATTCCTAATCTTATATGTCGATGACATATTGCTTATGAGCAATCATATTTCTTTGCTTGAGCAAACGAGAAGTTCATTTAAATCTGCATTTTCAATGACAGATATGGGTGAGGCTCAATACATCTTGGGAATCAAGATATATCGAGATAGATCTCGTAGACTTATTGGCCTCAGTCAACGTACATACATTGACAAGGTCTTGGAAAGGTTCAAGATGAACAACTCCAAAAAGGGCAGTGTGCCAATGAGTATGGGTGTGCAACTCAAGAAGTCTCAACGTGCGCAATCACGTAAGGACTTAGAGTACATGAAGGATGTCCCTTATGCTTCGGCAATTGGGTCGATCATGTACGCGATGACTTGCACAAGACCCGATGTCTCGTATGCTCTAAGCGTGACAAGTCGTCACCAATCCAACGCAGGTCCTGAGCATTGGACTGCGGTCAAGAATATCCTGAAGTACCTTAACCGGACTAAGGATAAGATTCTTGTTTATGGAGGACAAAGGGAATTGATAGCTGAAGGTTACTCGGATGCGAGTTTCATGAGTGATCCAGACGATAGAAGGTCGCAATCAGGATACGTCTTTCTTCTGAATGGTGGAGCTGTGAGTTGGCGTAGTTGGAAGCAAAGCACTACGGCCGACTCAACCACTGCTTCCGAAGTAATGGCTGTCGCTGAAGCGAGCAAGGAAGGAGTGTGGATTAAGAAGTTCCTTGAAGAGCTTGGAGTAGTTCCCTCGAGCGAGGGACCAATAGAGCTATTTTGCGACAATAGTGCGTCTTTCTCGCAGATCAAGGATCCAAAATCACACCACAAAGTGAAGTACATGGATCGTAAGTACTTCATGACGCATGACCTCATCGACGAAGGCAAAATAAATCTTTTATGGGTGGACACCAACAGCAACACAGCTGATCCATTCACAAAACCCTTATCCCAAGCCAAGGGCGAAATGCATTTCGAGTCCATGGGATTGAGGAACCATGTAGATTGGCTTGATGATTGATATGTAATGGGGTTTACCCTAGTTATTATTGTTTTATACATTGAGTATGTATGTGAAAGAAAACTTTAATAACAAGTGGGAGATTGAAGGGAATGTGTTCTAAAAGTTTTACTTTTAAATGTCAATTGTTATGAATTGAATGAGAAATCATTTTGTTCCTTGTTTATGTTATTCGTCTTTTAGAAGTGTTAAGGAAGAGGCTCTTGATCCTTAACCGTAGAGCTCTAAAAGATATTGGTTTACATAAAACAAAAGATATTCGCAATCATGGTAATTAACATGGGACATTAATTACCGAGTTAAGATTGTCGTGTTGGTCATAGATCATTGTAGCTCTACAAGTGAGTGACGACGCGGGTATGCAAAAGAGGAAAATATTACTTTTGTATACTGAATAGACCAAATAAGTGAAATATTATAGAAATGTGTTTCTGTGTCATTAATATTTTACTGTGTCTTTGGTCCTTTGATATGAGACTTATATCCGATCGATTAAGGAGTTCTTAATTAGACTAGTATCTTGAGCTATCGATGAGTGTAATGTAAAGACATTAGTTGGTTAAGCATAACTTTCGTTGGAGAAGATAGTTAGTCAAAAGATTATCATTACCCCTCTTAATTGAGTGATGATATTAGTGGGCCCTTGATAAAGCAAAGTTATAATGTGCACAATGTGATTTGAGTTAAGTCACATATTTATAACTAGCTTAAAGAGATCAAGAAATGAATACTAATACAAAGATGACACAATACTACTTTGTGTGTATTCTTAATATCATGAGGCAAGGGACGGACATAAGTGGTGCACTCCATCACTAAATGGATCGGGTTTTGGTTCGAGTGGAATTAAGACATCTAACTAATTGGGAGCTATAATGTGTAGCTAGATACCGCTTATAGCTTGTGATATTAAACTCTTAATATCACTGCCAACTTAGTCTAGATCCTCCCATAGGTCACACCGCAAAAACCAGGAAACAAGAAGCTTGATTTTGATTCATATGATGTGTCGGGTTTCTTATAGAAAATATGACACATGTGGTGAACAAGTAAAATCAATTATGTATAACATAATTAGAATCATGATAAATTCATATGAGATGCATATATTATGGGGTGCAATAATTTATTATTGCATAGGATAATACATTGCATAAGTTGTGAATTTGCTGAAACCCCTAAAATTTAAATTTTGTTGGAAATAAATCCAAAATTTGAAAAAGGCAAAATCGGGTAGAAGTTCGGTAATCCGTTAAGGTTCGGTCGACCGAAGGATCTGTGAATCGGTCAACCGAACGTGGAACGGATGACCAAAGTTGATTGACCGAACTTGACCAAAGTGCCTGGATCATTGGTACAGTGTACCGAACCAGAAACGGTCGACCGAACAATGTCAAGTTCCGATATTTTCGGTTAACCGAATAGCACTCGGTCTTGGACGAGAATTAGTCCGATCGGTTAAGGAAAATTTTTCTCCTTAAGATTCGGTCATCCGTCGCGTACTCGGTTAAACGATCGTGACATATTCGGTTAACCGAGTGGGACTCGGTAAACCGAAGCACGATCGATTTTCTGCCGTTGATAATTAAGAGATTAATTTGATCGATTGTTGGATTAGCTCCAAACTTGGTCAAACGTTTTGTGGGTGCATATAATGCATTATGGAATTAGTTTGTGAGAGAAAATGTCAAGAATTCGTGGCTTAAGAATAGCCATGATTGAGAGTAAGATTGGAGCCTATAAATAGGTCCTTATTCTCCTTAATTATGTTAGTAGAAGTTTGCTAAATATTTTTCTCTCCTAATTCACCACAAAAATCCACGAAAATTGTCTTAGTTTTCTAAGTCTTTGAAGGAGAAATCTCAGAGGGTGAGGAAGAGGTTTGTAGCTAGATTCTAAGCTTGTTTGGAGATTGATTGACTAGCTCCTTTCTCTCCAACCTTGTTTGGGGTTTCGATGAACACTCGGAGGCATCCGGCGCAACGAGAAGCGACGATTGACTTCCTCAACGTCTCTGAAACGTCAAGAAGTTTTTGAGAACTTCTAGGTATGAATTTCGGAGTCCATTTGTGTTTGTTTTAATAAGTTTTTGAAACTAGTTGTTAAAACAAACCGATGCATGCATAAATAAATCGAAGAAAATTGTAATAGATCCTTATTATACATGAAAATTCGAAAAATATATATGTATAATTAAAAATGAAATCCTACACTTTATGAATCCAGTAGTAGCGTTGTGAGAATATATCTTCCAATCGGTTATACAATAGGCAACTGTTATTTTTATTCTCTCAGATCAGACCAAATTGTAGAAAATGTTAGGTCTGATAGGGGTTTTTGGAAGTAATATTGTTTTCGTATTAGAGCACATAATATTTTGGAAGTAATATCTTTTTGACCTACTTATGCATTGCTGTGAAGGGGTTGTGGTGTTATTGAATTCATCTGTTTGTTGCAAGTTGTTTCTTGCGTTACTGTGTATGAAGATGTGTAATTTTGTTGTTGTTGTTGTTGGCACTTGGCAGCATGCAGCATGTACCAGGATTTATTAGCAGCGCTGAGCAGCTGAAATCGAAGGGTGTCGATGAGATCCTCTGTATCAGCGGTATGTTTTTTCCCTTCTTTTTCTCCAGTTGGACATCTTAGTTTGGTTGGACATATTATTCATTTAGATAAAGTTTGTTCTTTAACTATGAGAGTAAATGAGACATATGTTATCTGTGACTTTTCTTTTGTTGTAATTGATCATATAATCCCATAAACAACGGTTGCTCAAGATAGGAATGGCTTTAAGTTCTTTACCTCCTGAGAAATTCGTGTGGTATAAAATTTGGAATTCAGATACCCTAATTTCCATTTCGTGACTAAACATACCATATGATTATGGTTATAGTACTAAATCAATCATTTCATGAACTTGTTGCCCTAAGGATCTAATGGTTCACAAACACTTTTTTGCTTGGAGTTGATCCTCATGATTTTAGTACAAAAGAAGTAGGCTAATGGATACTAATACATGTGTAGATACTGGAAGTCTGAAAGTTTGAATCATGTTGCATCGTCTACAGTCTACATCTATTTCACTATAAGTTCAGTTTTCAATGCGTTATTTTTTATTGACCAGTTTTATTCTTCATATATGCACTACAATCAACGATCCTTTCGTCGCTGATGGGGTAGGAAAGTACACCCATGTCCTCGGTCTTGAGCTAGACCTCTCTGAGAAAGGTCTGGGCGTCCGTTCCCGTAGGTTTGCTATTCTAGTAGATGACCTGAAGGTCAAGGTGGCCAACGTCGAGGAGGGTGGACAGTTCACCATATCTGGTGCAGAAGAGATTCTCAAAGCTCTTTAAGCAATTTCTGTTCTCGGTATATCCTCATTTCCTCCCTTCTTGTCAGTGATACTATGTTGTCAGTGATACTATTCTTGTCAGTGATACTATGTTGTTAGTGGATCTCGAACACTTTTAGTCATATTACATAATACAAGAAGGCAATGCTATCGTTGTATAGACACATTAGCGTGTCTGTTGAATGCTTCTTGCGACACCGCCTTAGCTTTGGAGGGTATTTTTTAGTGCAAAGTTAGGAGGCGGGGAATACAAGATCTTATGGTTTTATGTTTGGTTTGTACCTTTGAAAACTTAACTATTAGCTGGAAATACGAAGGGTATCTTTAAGCTATTTTATGTGATCTGTTGGATCGATCGCCCTCTTTCAGTCCCCACACACACTCATGTTGTTTGTGTGCACCTCTAGTATTTTGGGTAGGAATGCAAAATCCTCATCCATGATGCAAACTTTGAAGTGTGTACCAAACGAAGTCTTAGAAAGACTTCCCAAATTTGTACTCTAAAATTAGGAGAAGTCGTCAAAGTTAAGTTTTAAACTTTCCTCAACTTTCTCGATACCAATTCCAACTTCCATCCAAATCACTCTTGAAAAACAAAATTCAAAAACCCAAAGGACCAATCTGCAAAAACCGGCCACACAAAAATCCACCCGAACCTGAATCCAACGGCCCACCCTCACAACCCCACCCAGCTATGAATTTCCACCGTCAGATCCCTTCCTTCAATCTCCACCGTCCGATCCTTCAATTTCCCAATTCCAATTCAAACTCGAAGAGGGAGAGAGAGAGAGAACAAAACAAAACAAAGAAATCTCTCCAAAAAAATTTCCCAAAACCCTCGAATCGATTTCGATGGCAGAATCGAGGGTTTGAGGGGGAGGAAGATGGAGCAGGGCGTCGTCGATTTGCCGCCGAAGAAGTTGGCAAGGCAGCTCGATTTCACCGCCGCGACGACGACGGCGGCGGGGGTGGCGGTGGGACCGGCGGCGGCGGTCGGAGTGACGAGGCCGTTCGTGGCGGTGACTGTGTGAGTAGGGGGGGTTTTGGGGTTTTTGGATTTGGAATTTGAGGGGAAAGTTTGATTTTTTTGTTGTTGACGTTTTTGGTTGGATTTTGTGTGGTGTTTGAATTTGGGATAAAACACCCAAAAACAAATTTTAGTTAGATTTTGTGGTGGATTTTAAATTTGGGATAAAACAGAAAAACCAAATTTTAGTTGGATTTTGAATTTGGGAGTGGAGTTTGTTTTTGAATTTTTAGTGGTGTTGGAAAATTTTGTTTTGGTTTTTTGTTGTTGGAAGTTTTTAGTTGGATTTTGAATTTGGGAGTGAGGTTTGTTTTTGAATTTTTAGACGTGCTGGAAATTTGGTTTTCGTTTTTTTTGTTGAAGTTTTTAGTTGGATTTTGAATTTGGGAGTGAAGTTTGTTTTTGAAATTTTAGTGGTGCTGGAAATTTGGTTTTCGTTTTTTTGTTGTTGAAGTTTTTAGTTGGATTTTGAATTGGGAGTGAAGTTTGTTTTTGAATTTTTAGTCGTGCTTGAAATTTGGTTTTGGGTGTTTTGTTGGGAAATTTGGTTTTTGTGGATTTGGAGTTTGAGGGGAAAAGTTTGGTTTTTTTTTTGAAGTTAGGGGTTGGGTTTGGGGGGTTTGAGTTGAGGGGGATTTGGAATTTGAGGAAAGATTTGGTTGTTTGAACGTTGTGGTTGAGTTTGTGGAGAACTCAGGATTTGAAATAAAGTTTTGGTTTTTGTTTTAAATTGTAGTCGTGTTTGTGGTGAATTTGCAATTTGAGAGGAAAAGCTTTGGTTGTGTGAACTTTCTGGTTAAGTACATAAGATTGTGTGTCAGTGGGAGTTTTGTTGCAAATTTGGTTTCTTGTAGTTTGTTTGGATTTTAGTTGAGGTGGATTTGGAATTTGAGTTGTGCTGGATTGGGATGGGATGCAATTGGCTTTTGTGGGATAAGATTTGAGTTGTGCTGAATTTAGAATTTGAGAGCAATTTTTTGTTTTGTTTTATTATTTGAAACTTTGTAGCCGTTTTTTTAGTAGTGGTTGGGGTATCTTTTGAAGTTTTGATATGGGTATTGGAATTTGAGGTGCAAAATTAAATCTTTGTGGGTTTTGGAGATTACATTTTAGTTAAGAATTTGGTAATTGGGGAGGAAGTTTTTGTCCTTTTGAACCTTCGGGTGCAGTTTATTGCCATTTTTTCTTTTTGAATCTTTAAGTTTGGAGTTGGGCACTGGGATTCAATGTGCAAAATTTGATTTTATTGGGCTCTATTAGATTTGAGTTGTACTGAATTCGGAATTTGAATATATATTTTGTAAACTTTCTAATCATGTTTGTTTCGTCAAGTTTTTCTTTTGTCTCAAATTTTAAAAATTGAAGCTGGGTGTTGGGATATGGACTGCGGATTTCATTATTTGTTGGTCTTTTGTTGTGGGGTGTTGGTGATTTGTGTTTGAGTTTTTGATTCATTTCTTAATCTTTCAGTTTTTTTGTTGCCCTGTGTTACTGTCTTTTTATCGTCTTCTTGAATTTTTTATTATGTTTATGTGTGTCTTTTTTGAATTTAATCTAAAAGATTTGTTCATAAGTCCATTACCTTCCAATTTTGTTTCTTATTACATATTTCTGTACCTTTTTTTGCAATTTGTGATCTCTTTTGAATTTCTTCATAAGTTGGACTTTTTTTATTTTAAGCAAAAGGTTTTGGCCTTAACCTTCCAATTGTGTTTATTGCCATATTTGTTGGTTTTCTTCCATAGTATTTGAGTATGTTCTTTATTTATGTTAAGCGAAAACATTTGTTTTTTTCACATTGTAATGCGTCTATTGCCACACATTACTTTCAATTATATGGACGGGCTCTCTCATTTCAAGGATTTATAACCCTTCTAAAGGAATGAAGTTAACCTCTTCAACATTTCTGATGTTATCTGTCATTTTCGATTCTTCATTTTCAGGAAGCCAGAATCCCCTAAACCACGACCAAGGCCCATCGTTGAGGGAAAAGATGGTACTCCCAAGAAACAAAAGCAATGCAACTGCAAAAATTCAAAGTGCTTAAAGTTGTAAGTGAATATTTTACGTTGTGCTATACTCTGTTTATATAAGTGTGACAGTATGGAAGGGTATGTTTTACTTGCAATTACATATACATGCTTTAGTTATACAAGTCTTCCCATAAGCATCATGTACCATTCACCATGTACACATTCCATGTACATTTTTTACTATACACCTTATGGCTCTGCCTCACACATTTTTAGTAATAATTGTCTGTATAAAATCATACCCGTTGATACAGGGTCTGAAGCTGCGTTGCTCTTGTTTCTGAATAATAGATATTGGTAATAAGCCTAAATTGTACAAGCAGACAAAGCAATCTTTTTCTGTATGGCAGCAGCTCATCACAATTGCTTGAAGATATATTGTGGCTGTCATGTTGTTTAAGATTGTCAAGAGTCACAAAATATTACTGTTGATATATGAATTAGTTATGGCTCAAAACGTTATTTAAACTTTGATCTGTTTGTGATTCTTGTTTTAGTGGCTTGTGGACTTGGATCACGTATTTGAGGAGGATGTTATCCTAATTGTATATGATTTCCTGAAACAATCAAAGAATCTTGGGTCTTAAATGCCCGTGAAATAACCAGACACGCACCCGCCCACCTACACAAACCCAGCCCCTGAGTTGCCTCATTGGCAAAAGTAACATAATAATTACTTGCGTAAGAAACTATTAATTTCATGAAAGATAAACTAGCGAAAACAGTGGACTTGCCCTTTTCTCCATAAAGCTGTTAAGAATCTCTATTTAACATTTTTATTTTCATCTTCCTAGGCGAAAGAAACTATTCTAAGTCGGTTTGATGCTACCGCCAGTGCCTATTACTAGTCCTGGTGACTTCTTGAAGATGGGTTGTTTCAAATGTTAACAGCGAATAATCAATATGATCATAGCAATAAGTTAATAACCTTTCTTAATCAAGTTATTTGGTAACTAGTTCCTAGGAATGTATATTTAGTTTCCGTTCATTGCACATGTTTTCCTTCGACGGTCATCATTATTCTCGTGTTTGTTTCTCTAATCAAGTGGATTCTCATTTTTTTGTGCAGATACTGTGAATGCTTCTCATCAGGAGTTTATTGTGACGGATGTAATTGTGTAAATTGTTACAATAATATTGAAAATGAGGCTGCTAGGCGTGAGGCGGTCGAACTGACCTTGGAGCGCAATCCAAATGCTTTTCGACCAAAAATCGCTAGCAGTCCTCATGCTATTCGAGACAACAGGGTATGAAACAGTCATTGCTCTAGCATTTATACGTTGTGTGTACACATATTTTGCGTAAGTGTAATGATATGGATGTGTGTGTTGGTAGTTAGCACTTTGGTAAGGAAGTATTCATGAAAGTTTGAATTTTGACCTGCTAATAATTCTGTTTCCAAGAAGAGTGCATTAAATTGATGTCATACTAAGAAGCACGGAGACGGGACACGGACATGGACACGGGGATACGACATTTTTCTAAAAAGTAGGACACGGACACGGCATTAAAATTATAATATCTATAAATAAAAAATAATATACTTGTAAAAAAATAATTACTCATAAATGTTAAATGTTCATAATAAAATAATATACGTTGCTTCAGGTTGCCTCCTCATTGTTCATGACAAAAGTAGTCATTAGGCATATTCTTAAAGGGCAACAAACTGATTACTACCCAATAAAATAATATACTTTAAGGGTTGTATTGAAAATTCCTTGACCCAATGATTTATCTTCTTCTCCTCCTCTATATAAACATTCCGGTACCGAAAATGAGGAAGAAGAAAAAAGTCAAAAGTCAAAATCGAGACCAAGGAGTGTCCTAGCTGTGTCCGAGGAGTGTCCACAACTGTGAAATGTCAAAACTACCCCGGACACACCACCTGGCGTGTCCGACACGTGTCCAAGGCGTGTCCGAGGAGTGTCGGTGTCCGACACGGACACGACGACCATTCAGAAGTGTCCGTGCTTCCTAGATGTCATATAAGCTCTGTTCCTTTTTAATGTATTCTTTTCCCATGGATCCGCCTCCTAACATCATCACAACACGTCAAAATTGCCAAACAAGCCATTCCCCCTCAGCCCCTCCTATTAGGTAGCGGTACAACGTCGTTACAACTCTATTTTCCCTCTCAACCGAAGGAGTTCGTTTCAAAACTTTAATCACTATGTTTTTCACCGAACATTGCGGAAGTGGAGACCAACCAACAGGCTATAATCCATGATTCCCTCTGCTTCGAGAAACTCACAATCTTGATCTATTTGTCAGAATGGGTATAACATCTCATTTGCAGAAAAAACCTTTTAGGAGGCAATGTACTCATTGAAGAGAAATTAGCACCTCAAGAAGTCTTGAAACCAAGATTGTTGGAGGTGAAAAACAAAATTCAGGTCAAGATCTTTAAGAGTGGTAGTCTTGCTCTTCTCAATAAGTTTCTTTATGTTCGGAAGAGCATTTAATTAGTTTGAGGTACGTTACATGCTTAAAGTGTTAAAATGTGCCGTCTCTGTGTTGTTTCTTGAATTCTTGTTGATCATTTTAGTTCGCTAAAAAATTCCCATGATGGAAGTATAAAAAAGTTCAAGGTAGGTTAAGTAGGTAATAGAAGTACTTGCTACAATACCCTCTTACTGGATCATTGGTTCCTATTGTGCTGTGGTCTACTAGTGAAAGTGGATTCTCCTATTTGTTTATCGGTTAGAAAGCAGCCCCATCTTGGCTTGATTTCTTTCATTTCATTTTTTTACAGTAATTTGGTTACATTGATCTCTTACATGCTTAAACTTCAATAACGAATAGTACTTTGAATTCTAGGAAGAGGCAGGTGAACTTCCTATGGTCGGTAGACACAATAAAGGCTGCCACTGCAAGAAATCAGGATGCCTCAAAAAATATTGTGAGTGCTTTCAGGCGAATATACTCTGCTCTGACAACTGCAAGTGTGTCGACTGCAAGAATTTTGATGGGAGTGAAGAGAGAAGGTCGCTTTTTCATGAACACACTAACAACCTGGCCTATATCCAGCAGGCAGCTAATGCTGCTATTACTGGTGCAATTGGATCCTCTGGTTTTGCATCACCACAAATATCAAAGAAGAGGAAAAACCAGGAGACATTATTTGGTCCAACGCACAAAGAACCCCCTAATCAGAGGTTATCTCAATTTTCCCAGGTATATATGGCTTTTTAATTGGTGTTTTGGTAACATAAACTCATCAAACATTCCTAGCTTTAAATGGCAGTGCTTGTTGGCTTTTGTCAATCAAGAGAGATTCTGGATTGATATGGTTAGAAGACGAGCTAAATTTTTTAGGATTCCTTTTTAGAGTTGTTGCCCTTGCTTAGATTTCTTGTTCATGCTAGAATCTATATGCCTATACTCATGTAGGCAATCTTAGTTACTTTATTTGCATTTTCTATTAATTCTTTTCTAATGGACAGTTGTTAAAAGAAGAATGCCTTACAACTCAACAAAGTATTGTTACCAATAAAATAAAATAAAAACTCAACAGAGTATTGTTTCTTGATTCATACAGCAGCTACTTTTAAGAAAAACCTATTTTTTCATCTTGGCACTTCTGTTTGTGGTTTCACTGTTAGATATGATTCAAGATGTTCATATGCACTTCTTTTTTAAAGCCAACTGCTACTTGGCTTATAACTCAGTAAGGCTCAAGAAGAGAATTCCGTTATATCATTCTGAGTTGTCTGTGTGCTAAACAAACATTATGGCATTTGGAATAATTGGGCTAGTCTATGGATAGATATTCACTTTAAGTGATCTGTTTGTTTTCGTTGTTTTTCAAGGCAAATCTTGCAAAGACGATTTCACCTGCTCCATTCGGCTCTGTGCCTTTGGTTAGCACCTCCACTCATACAGGAATAGGAGCATCAAAGGTCACTTTCAGGTACCAATGTTGCTCATGTAAAGCATTTAACACCAAACTCTCTCTTTTGGCAAGAAGGCTGTTTTCATATATCAAAGTCAACCAGGTCAAGACTTCTTTCATCTTATTTTCGTCTTGTGTGTTTTTCCTCTGTTGAAGGCCTCTTCTAGCGGACATAATCCAGCCAGAAGATGTGAAGGAGCTTTGTAGGCTTTTGGTGGTAGAGGCAGGAGAGGTTGCAAAAAGAATTTCTGGTACGTAGATATTAGCAATTCCATGACTTATTTTGTATATTTGCAAGATTCATCACATATTTGCATGACTTATACCTCAGAAAAGAAAGGTTCGACGGAAGACGGTGCAGCGAAGAGGGAAGAAACCCGGGAGGCTTTCCCTGCATCTTCCAGTCAAGCAAAGGACAAGTTGCCCGTGGAATTTGATGATCAAAAGGTTCGAGCTGATGGCCACTCTAGCGGCACTGCTGGAGAAAAACCAGGCACTGAACAGGGTGGATCAGATTCTGCTGATGCAGTGAAAGAAGGAAGGCCAATGTCACCAGCTACACTAGCATTGATGTGCGATGAACAGGAACCTATGTTCGCTCCATCATCATCCCAGAATGTTGTTGAATCTTCAAGGCCTTCGTCTAGTCAGAATGTGTCGCAGGTCTATGTCGAACAAGAGAGACGGATTCTTACGGAGTTCAGAGATTGCCTTCGGAAGCTTGTAACTTATGGTAGAACGAAAGGTATCATCTACTTGCCTTGTTATCGTTGAGATCTATTGATTTTTATCTTCCAAACTTAATTAGACTGTAGGCAACTATTGAATTTGTATCGAAGGAAATCCCATATATGTTAGTAAACTCCTTTGAAGTCAGTTTTCAACTAGTTGTCACCAATTTACCAAAACCTTTCAGTATTCCACCCTTTCATGTAAAAGTTAAAGGAAACATGCTACTAGAATCCATATAACTTTATGGTCCTGATGTTATCATCCATTCCATTAACTGCATCCCTTCTGAAGATGTGTCCTCTATTCTCACAAAAAATAGCATTTATTTTTTTGTTGATAAAGTAATAGTTAGACATAATCGAACATTACATGTTAGGGTGTGTAATAAAATTATTTAGCATCTCAACTTGAAGAACTTGGGTAGATTTGTGATGCGATCTTAATGGTCGTGCAACAAATTAATCATCTGATTAATTTTTGGACACTTATCTTTAATGTTGTTCAAATGTTTCCAGAAGAGAAATATGCTTCTGTTGCATCAAGACCAGAGTTCACACACCATCGAACGCCTACTATAAATGGCTTCGCAAGAACTCACGAGACAACAAAATCAACACCACCACCAACAACAGCAGTTCATGTTTCAAATCCAACCAATCTTGCCAACAGGGGAGGGGAATTGAAGCCAAAGACAGAGAGAGTGGATTCTTAGAAATCTTAGTTTCATGAGAAGTGTTGTTTTCAGGTGTAATACTAAAATACTATAAAGTAAGTTAGGTTTAGGAAGGGTTTTGCCTCTCTTTTAACTTATTGGTTCGTGAAAATTGCAAATATCTAATCATTTATTCAATGATTAAGGTTACCATTGTCCTGCCCCTGCAATCTGTTGATGTCTTTATAATGCAATGGGTGAAATTACAATTTGCCTTCGTGAATTAAGCCTCGGGTTTAAAACGAGCTTCTGAACTTTGAAGTACACCTGGGACATGGGCCGGGCCGGCCCGGCATGGTCCCGTTTCTGGTGTGGGCCGGGTTGAGTTTTTGTTGTTGTCGTCCGATTGTGTGTTGAATTAAGTATACAATCATAATTTAGTTAAATAAAACACAAACATAATTTATTTTTCTCAGAATTAATCAATTTATTGATTAGAAATTGTTAACCCGATTCGAGAAATAATATATTTGTTGCATATAAAAAAATCCAAATGCTAACTAAACCTGAGTAATGAAAAAAACATAATGGTTATTATTATGAAAAATTTACTCCTTAAACAAAGTGATTTAGTTAATTTTTCTTCAATCTTCATCGTTATCGTCGCTGCTGTCGTGAATAATCATGTTCTGCATTTTATTCGTAGCGTCGAGCTAATCATTCAGACATACATGTTCATTTCGATGGACTTGTCGGACAAGTTTTGCCTCTTTTCGGACAAGACCCGCTTACCTGCACTAAAAACATCATCCGACGCCACAGTTGACGTCGGATGACATAAATCTCGTGCCATCAAAATCAGAATTTCCCCTATATTTCGCAAATATTTTTGTAATTGAACGTATTTTGTAAAAAAATATTTTAAAAAAGCTAACATAATATTGCAAATTCCTCAATCTTTGTCGGTTAAAAATGCCTCTTTTTTCATTATAAAAAGTTTGAATTATAAGATAATGATCAACACAAGATTTAAACATTTCATAAGTAGAATTCCATCTATGGGGAAAATTTATAATTTAAATTCCATAAGTTTAACAACATTATATACACAAAATTCTTTAAATTCTTGGTATCTAGATGTACCACTACAACCTAAAAAGACAATTGCATTCCTAACATTTCCTAAGTATAGTTTAATTAATTGAAGTTTAACTTGTACTACCAAGTTTAAAGTATGACAAACACATCCGATATGCAAAATTGAACCATTGAGATGTGACTATCAATAAATTCTAAACATTTTTATTGCTGCACTATTATTAGTAACATTATTAAATACAATTACACAAATTTTATTTTCAAGAGAATTAGATACGATGACATCTTTAGTGTAATCAAATATAACATTAGTAGTGTGGATGCAAAATAGGTAAAAATAATAATTTTATTATTTAACAACCATGAATCATCTAGATAATAAGCAGTTACACAATAATAATAATAATTATTTGGATCAGTCCAAACATCACTTGTTAATGCTACCTTATTGTTCATGTCAAAAAAATAACTAATCATGTTTTTTCTTTCTACTTCGAATTTATCAAATGCAACATTTTTAAGAATTCTTCTAGAAAATGGTTTAAATTGGAGATTATAATAGAGAATCGCTGCCCAAAGGAATTCAGATTCACATGTGTTAAATGGTAATTCATATATAATTATGAAATCAACATTATTTCTATACTTTTAATTGGATAATATTTCTGAAAAAATAAATTTCCACTAGCTGTCTAAAACAGATTGACGTGAATTCATTACTGACGCATGATTGTTCTTAACTTTACATACTTTTAAATGTCTGCCTAAATGATCGGTTCCCCCACTTGACTTATCTGAATATACATGACTATAATGTTTACAAGTAGTAATTACTTTACCAGTTTGATATCTACCTTCTTGAAAATCTTTCTATACTCAGCTAATTTTTTTCCTAAAACTAGTAGTAGTTATTTGGGGTGGTATATCAGGAAAGGTTGTACGATATCATTATCTTCAGAATCTGATGTTGAAGTCATGCAAATTACTAAATATGCAAAGAAAAATTTATTTATTTTCATAAAAGATAACATCATGATTAATTAAAAAGATTAGAAAACTTTGGGAAATAAAGAACGAAGTTGCAAAATCAGCGATCAACAGTCTGCTTGTAGCTTTAAACTTCACGCTTTAACTCAAATTCGGCCCGTATTCACCAAAATCAAAACAATTAGAGAAAATTAGATAAGATTGTAAGAGAGTTAGAGAGAATTTTGTAAAAAAATGAGAGGGGTTTAATGATTTATATATGACAGGGGAGGGGTAGTTTAGGAAAAAAAATTAAAAAACAAAAAACCCAACTCTGAGAACCGTTGGAGCTGATGTCAGCATTATCGTGCCACCCGACCTGTCGTGTCGGGATTCATGAATATCATTTGTAACTATCATTTGTACCAATAAATAACTGAACTGCTAAACATCACCCGCGAATTACTTAAATCGCCGACGTTAATTACTATTTTGTATTTCTCTCATTTTTACTTATTTCTGCGTCCAACCCTATAGACTCTACAATGTTCATACTACAACAAAAAATAATCATGAAAAATAAAATCAGAATAGGAATACGAAGAACGTTAGTTTATTTACGGAGACACCCTATTATTGTACTCCGGATATTGATCTGTTTACCTGTTTATTTACGTTTGTGTTTTTTTCCACCCGTCACCACCGAAATCTTAAAACGATAACTGAAATAATTTGAAATAACACACGATATAAAATAAAAAAATAAAAATTAGGACATCCACCTTAGACTCGACTCCCCGGTCTACTCGGCGGTCGGCACACCAAATTTATTCCATTTGACACTTTATTTCGTGAAGCATGATGCCGATATTAAATGCCGAACCCGAACCAAAAACTACCCTACAAAAACCATGGAGTTATAACTGCCCATATTATTAACATCCCGTGAATTAAATCTCATGAACATTGAAACATATACGCAGACTAAACATTCTGAATTGCACGTCCAGCATACATAGATCTGATTTTGATAACTACCCACCCTAAACATATAATTCTAATGTAACATGATTTAGGACCTAAATACTGAATCCTTGCGTACATTTCGGCAACATTATTTAAAACTCAGAACGATGAAGAGACTAGACAGCATCAAAGTCCTAAAAGAATAACTAATACTATCAAGTATAAAAAGTACTTGGGTCATTGTTTTTATGTGTTCTTATTCAAAGGTTCTTGGCGTGAACCGCCAGAACTTAAGGAACCTTTCCCGTTCGTCGAGCACCAGAGATAATGATGCACTGTTTCATATCAATTCTCTACAGGCGTGCCCTTGAGGATTTTTGAGAGGATTCGGCTGCAATCATACTCTGTATAAAAATGTAATAGATTAGTTGTTCGCTCAATACAGCACAAATATTACACCCTTACTCGGGAGTTTTTTGCCAGCAGCGCAAATTTTTCCAAGTGCATTAAGGATTTTTCTCTCTAGAATTAAATATGGATTGAATGCATAGAAACAACGTTCTAGCACTATAATGGGTACCCTAAGCTCTAACAATCCAACCAAAACAAAATAGAAATGATTTCATAACTGAACTCAAATGTTTTTAGATAAAGGCTAAGTCTGTTATGCCACTTCACTTCCATAGCATATAATCGTTATACTTGTAGACATCCTAATCAGAACTCTACTAAGTACTAACAATTATTGTTAATTGATATTTGTAAGTCTTGATACTGACTGATCCCTAAATCATTATTCAGTATTCACCAGGATATACCATCTAAAGATATTCAAACTTTATAGAGACCTCAATAAAAGATCGAAGTGTGGATACATCTAAAAAGTTGCAAAGAAATATAGCTCATAATGGAGGTAAAAATACGAAGGGAGGGGGCATACCAGTTGCATGCCTTTCCTTGCTCTTTCCTCTAGATAGGCCGATGGTTTGAAGAAGCTTCCGTAATTTCTTTCCCACTTCTGAAGACGTTCATATATGTATCCAGCCCCAACACTATCGGCCCAGAACACTAGTCCTCCCCTACAAATAAAATATCACTTACGTTATTTACAAAATATGTTGAAATCAATCAGGATTAAAAGTGATACATAAACTTTGCAACAGTCATCATTTATGTGTTATAAAGTGATCTAATTTCGAGTGCTTCAAGAAAAAATA
This sequence comes from Triglochin maritima, assembly GCA_963682175.1. Classification (NCBI taxonomy): domain Eukaryota; kingdom Viridiplantae; phylum Streptophyta; class Magnoliopsida; order Alismatales; family Juncaginaceae; genus Triglochin; species Triglochin maritima. The sequence goes on from OY821781.1 coordinate 37,630,775, forward strand.
AAAATAGACGGGCATAATAGTCAAAAGAGATTTGAAGGATCAAAATATTTCAGATGATTTGGCTTTGGAAGAAGTGCTCCATGATTCTTGATGAATTTCATTTCTAGCCTACCCCTACCCCATGGTTCCAACTCAAGTTAGCAACTTGAACTTCGATAATTCATTGGATATTTATTGTTCAACTACATCCTTTTTGCACCTATCATGTCAAGTAATGAAATATATAAAAGTAGCTGATCTAGTACTAACTTTACCAAGTCAGTAGAATTGGTTCATAAAATCAAATAACTATCAATATCAGATAATCACATAACTCATCTTCAATGTGCAATGCATCTTGTGGCGACAATTGTAAACTAAATCAAAACATTGGATCCTCAGAGAAGCACAACTCAACTGGTAGAAAGAACCGAATGGTTGAAGACCAAAATGTAAAATAGTGATGAAGTAGAAAGTAAGGGAAACAAGTTTTGAATTATGATATGCAGAACTGAAATTCCAAAATGATGTTAGGTTAACTTTGTAACTTCAAAAGTCTTTCCCTCGGATTTCACTCAATTGTACACTTTAAAGGAGAAAAATGTAGAAATAAAAAGGCAGAGTTGCTATATAGGGATACGTGTTGTATGATACCCTAAATTTCAAAGTAGGAAGTGTTTCTTAATATGTGGATATGTACTATAGAATCAGATAAAATTGGTGCACATGGACCACTCACCTATAATTTGGAAAACCCATTCCAAGAACAGATGCAATGTCAAGATCTGAAGCTCTAATAATCACACCTTCATCCATCACTCGGCAAGCCTCGTTCACAACAGGAAAGAATATCATCTCCAGAATATCTTGGTCACTTACATTTACAGGCTGAAATAAAGTTAGTCACATTCAATTTTAGCACCAGTGGATAGTGGAAATCAACGGTAAATGTGTAGCAGAAAGAGAACCTTTCCACCAGGCATGATATTAGCACGTCTTCGAGATTCCTCTATAATAGGAAGCACACTTGAATCTGGTTTTGGCTTCATCCCCTTCTCATATATGTAGTATCCCTTACCATTGTTCTTACCTGTATGACAAACATAGAAAGATAACCAAATGTCAAGACATAAGAGCATGCAATTAGTCAAGATTAAAATGCTAAACAACTTCTTTACCATTGTGGCCATTTTCTACCAGCAACTCAACCAAATCTGATTCATAAGTCCGACCCTCGAAAGAGGCCTTAAACTCTTTCTTCACTGCCAAAGCTACACCATATCCAGCAAGATCTTGAAGCCTGACAAACAGAACAGTTGCAAATATCAGGATCTACAGTTTTAATTAGATGACAAGTTAACATAACAACCATAGTGAATTGATGATGTTTAGAACCCAATTAAAAGCTGAGATACAAAACACATATGGAGCAAAGAAGGGAAAAAATTTAACCATGATAAGATAAATATTAAAATAACATCCAATAAATGGGCATTTTAAATTAGGCAAACAAAGTTCCAGAGAGATACAATCTCTGTAATTCTTCCAACAACAAGAACCCCCACAATTATTTTTTTTGAAAAAAATGAGATACTTATTTGAGTGTCTTGCTTATCAAATAAACAAAATAATTCCTATGAATTCATTGTTAATTCATAACACAAACTGATAGAAGAGTGACATGGTTACATAGTCACTCGGCTGAATTTTCAAGAGGAAATAGCTATTTCTTTTGGATACAGCTTTTCTGTCATGAAATAGGGAAAACTGGAATTGGGAAATAGTACTTACTGGAAAGGTCCCATTGGCATGCCAAAACTGCTAATTACCCTGTCTACCCTGAACACATCTACACCTAAATTTGCCAGTAGATGTGCCCCTTGACTGTATGGAAAGAAAGTTCGATTCACCGCGAAGCCCGTGCAATTTCCCACAACAACAGGCACCTTTTTTATGGCCTTTCCAACCGTCAAGAGATCAAGAATAACTTGTGGTGAAGTCTTCTCTGTGCGAACGATTTCTAGGAGAGGCATCACATGAGCAGGGCTTCAAAAGAGTAATTTAGAGTTAATCAAACATTAAAAAGGAACACAGGTTCAAAACAAATGACAGAATAATTTGCACAATATAAAAGAAAAAAATGAAATACGGCACCAATAAAGCATATCAAACCAAATACTTATTGGTAAGAAAATCACTTGGTATAAAGTTCATGTGCAATTAAAGGTCTCACATGTCATCAAGCTTTTACGAAATTAGTGAGCACGTCAAGGACATGCATACATGAATATTTGCATACTTTCCACTCTAGGGGATTGTAATCAGGTAAGAAATTGGCTTATATCAAAGTTCTGCAGTTTGTCCTACAAAAGTTACTGTTCCAAGGCGTTGCACATGTTATTCAAAACAAGGGCTAAGTCTGTATCTTGATAGAAGCCTTAGAGGATTGATGTCAAAGAAAAGAAAAAGGATAAAATTGAATAGTTTTACAAAAAAAAGGGCAACAGGTGGTGTTAAAATTATGTATGTAGGAAAGGAAACAGGTAGTGAATCAGCTGCACTAAAGTAAAGCATTATTATTATTATTTAAGAAAAAAAGTATGTTTACCCGCACAAAATTTTCATATTTGTGATGTATTATTATCGAGTATCCCATGTATACATACTTATCAAGTACCTGAAGAAGTGAGCTCCAATAATCCTATCCTGCGAACTTGTTTTCTCTCCAACAACATGTAGGTCAATAGTAGATGTGTTGGTCGCTAAAATGCAGTGCGGAGAGCAAGCCTTCTCAATTTCACTAAATATTGATTGTTTAAGAGGAACTTTCTCGATAACAGCCTATTAGCAGAAAAAATGATCATATATCAGAGAAACAGGTAGGAATTGGCATCCACAAATTCCAAACAAACATATGTCATAATAGGTAAACCAAGTTGAGGAGATGGTATGTAACAACTCATCGATTTGCAACAGAACTAGAGTACTTTATCATACACTGCGATTTGGAATGTAAATTTACTGAGAGAATAACCTCTATAACCATATCAACACGTCTAAACTCTGAGTAGTCCAGGACACCCTTCAAAAGTGATAGAGTATGATTCATCTTATCCTTAGACATTGCTCCTTTTTTTACAAGACCATCAAGATTTGCTGGCAAGATGAAAGTATAAAATTACTCAATAGTGTGAAACTATACATTCATGACTCACAAGTGAGGACAAACTAAGAAATATGCACAAATGTGGAGCCTAACCCAAGACTCGCTCCACATTACATGGATACCTGTTATCATTTTTATCCCCTTCTGCAGGTAGTCAGAATTTATCTCCTTCAGAAGAACAGAGATATTGCTCCTGAGAAGAGCAGTAGCTATGCCAGAGCCCATTAAACCTCCACCAATAACAGCAACTTTGCTTATACGGCGTGGTTTTAGTCCAACATCAGTCACTTTTGGTACCTGACATGTTCGAATAGTGCCCCCAAAACTAGTGAAAACTTGATCAGCATAAACAGATATATAGATATGGATATAGCAACGTACTAAGGTGATTTTAAATGTGTCAGAACTCAACGACCCACATTTCAGGGTAACAGATGGTATTAATGGTTATCATATGAAAAGTTAACACAATCATATTCTCATGTTTCCAATGTATTCCAACATCGGCGTAGTATTGGGGCCAGCAAGGTCGTCGAAGACAAAAAAAAGGCCGCCCTCTTATTTCCAATTTAGAGCCTTTTTGTCAACATTGGTAGTGAAAATATTACTATACAAACTTAAAAACATATATGTTCTTTTTTTATCATTAAAATTAAAACAGAGAGATGTGCATGGGCAAATAAAACATTTATCTTTAAAAATAACACGTCTTTACAATGTTGGCTCACGTCTTTACAATGTTGGCTTGAACAAAGAGCAACAAGAAATGTGATTGAACTTTCAACCATGAATGTAGAAAAATCATTGCAATATGTAATGCATCGTCAAAGAATACATAAAATTCATAGCAATAGATAACCGCAGTAAAAACTGGTGACCTACAAAGTAGTCTTGACTCTTGGCCTCACTAAATACAAAGATTAGAAGAAATAACATTTCTACAAGAAAAAGGTAGCAACTGATTAAAAAAACAAGAGAAAGGCAGACAGGGTTCACTAACTTCAGTTAGATATCAATTAACAAGATACAAACAGTACAGATTCACAGTTAAACCCTCTCAAGAAGAATTGCCATTACACAAGCACTTCAGATCACTTCTCATGGCTCCAAAATGAAACAATGGTAGTCCAATATCATGAGTAGCACCATCCCGTGATATCTCCGCATCGCAACTTTCTTGTCACCTATTCACTTAGGGAACCCAATGTGGAGGAGTTACCCATCATGGGAGAACAAATCATCACAATGACAACTCGTTCTTTCAACCATCAATATTCTCAGGGACGCCAATATAATCGAAAAATATCTAATTTTGCAGAGGGTGTGAGACTACCATATGTGATGAAGTGTCTGGGTTTGTGTGTGAGTATCCTAGCACAAAAGAAGTGAAAATGCCTTGTTTTCCTAGGAAAAAAGACTCTAGTTGCAATTTTCAGATTTGTGCTAGAATTGAAAGCAGAAGAACCACAAAACTTCATTCATGGACAAAATTAACAAGTGAATGTCTGTACAGTGTACATCAGACTTACAAGCAGCAAAAGAACCTAGGAATATTAGGTAGGAGATGAAACTGAAAATATCCAAAACGGCTACTCTTATAGTACACAACCAAAAGAAACAAACATAAGTACACACTACTGTATTAGAAGATTGTATATTAGTATCTCTCCTTAATTCCTAGTTCATCATGTTGCTTTAACATTATCTTTTGTCTAGCATCAGTTACAGTTTGGCCAATCTTTTGAATCTCACATCATTATAACATCAAAGCAAGTTGTGAAGCATTAATTGTATTAAGCAACTAGCGAACCACTGTGAATAACAGGATAACAGGGAAACCAACCACATAACCTTGGAATTCATAATCAAAATATTACCTTGGAAGTTGTTCGTTGAGCGAAAAATACATGAACCAGGCCTTTTGCGGTGCTTGATAGTACTAATTCCTTGAAAACTTGCGCCTCCTGAATACCATAAATATTTTAGAAATAGGATCAAAACTTTTCATTATTATTTAGAAGACAATTAATTAGTAAAATTTTGAAACAAGTAAAAAAAATCATCACCATTAAATATTGTAATCAGTAAGTTCTAAGGAGAACGTTTTAAACAAGAACCAATACAATAAGTAGCAAAAAATCATGGTTCATACTATATGCATAAGTTAAGAAAACATTATATTGAAGCTTGACGCACTTTTAGTGTACCAGCATATCCTCCAAAAAGTACACCCTCCTCGATTGCATCAAGGCAGACATTGTGCTGTGGCATGTTTGGTGCAATGTGTTTAGCCTGTTGTCTAGCAGCTTTTATTATATCACGTGCTTCCGCAAGTGAACCAAGTCTGTCAGTGCGACGAAGAGAACTAATCCATGGTTTTTGCCTATTGGCCATTTCAAGAGCCCATAGTCGTGAAACCGTGAGCAATTCACTGGGTGAAGCAAGAGCATCAATAAGACCAAGTTCCTTCCCTTGCTTGGCTGTAATTGTCTTCGAAAGCTGCAAATGGAGGTTAAAAGCACAAACTTCTCAGACCAGAAAAGGTGCAAATTACAATTAAATGATACAAAATTAACATAGCTGAATTAATTAAACACAACAGCAAAAAAGAGTGAATATCAAGGGTTGAGGCCTTGAGGGTTAAGGTAAGATAAAGGTTGGACTTTGGAGATCATTAGTGAGAATGCTGATACGAGAGATGGAACAAAGATGACGAGGAATGACATTGTTATGGTTGACTGTTATAGCATGATAATGGGAGGACACAACCACCATGACAACCTTCAATCCCAAACTAGTTTGGGTAGGCTTGTTAAGAAACTCATCATGAGTATTACAAAAATGGAAGTGGGAGGACAAAGAACAAAAAACATACTCTCGGGCCCAAATAAGAAAATGATACATAAACACATCATTGACAAGACACACCTGAGTCTACTGGAATCCGAAATACTATATCTAATCCTGATGAAAATTAATATTCTACAAACAAATTCAAAATTGTCACCTAACTAAATTCAGGTTCAACTTTCAAAACCCCAATTATTTAGTGATATTAGTCTCTTCATTCATGCATGGATAATAATATATATTGAAGAATGAGTATCTAACTCAAAACCAATTGGTTATGAGTGGAGGGATCCTACTGTTTGGTTTTTGGCTAATAATCGTTACTCCGTTTTGATGATTAACCAACATATCAATAAACACATGTATTATCTTAATATTATCGCTTGCATATATTGTATTCTCTAACGTTTCAGAAACCAAGTTTGACTTAACACAAGAAAATGAAGAATGAAGAGTAGATATGTTTTACATTTCTTTACGGTTGAGCAACAACTGGTCCGGTCTTTGGTCCGAGATCCGGAGCCAATTCGGTTCCGGTCCGGTCTGGAACAATCTGATTTTTTTTTTAATTTTAAGGTAATAAAACCGGTTTTGGACCGGAACGGTTCGATATTTGGTCCGGGGTACAGAGCCAATCCAGTTCCGGTCTGGGTCGAACCAGTTGCTCAACCCTACATTTCTTGTATATAGGCTACAATGTAACTTGACACTTGAAATCGATGTTTAATTGCATTGCATAACCCTTAAGAAACCTATAGAAGTCTCACATTCGAATCCATTTATTTTTGACTTCAATAGAAAATCGTCGAATCACATTAAAATCCTTAGAACAAGATTCTGTGCAAACCGGTCGACCGGTAGAACCATCTGGTTCGACCGGATTTCACCAGAGAGCCTCAGACTACCTTTTGTTTCTTAAACGGTCGACCCAATTCTTTTTTTCGTTTGACCAATTTTTTTTCTGGTTTCCCAGTCTAAATCGGTCGACCGAATGACCTCTTCTGTTCGACTATTTCTCCTTTGTCAACCGATAAGACTTAGTTCGACCGATACATATTTTCTAGTCTATTGTTTGTTGACACGTGTCCTTGTTAGTGTGACTTACGGTCGACCGAAATCTTGTTTTGTTCGACCGATTGTTTTTCCGTATTCTTCTTTAATATGACCGTTAAACTTGTCGTACATACCAACGGTCGTATACACATACTCACCTAACCCCTCACTTAGATTTGATATTCCGGTCGACCGAAACTCCTTTAACGGTCGACCAGTCCTTAAAACTTCCCATCTCCAAGTATTACTGGAAGTTTCCTGTCAAACCCTCAACTTATTCGGTTCGACCGATTACCCATTTGCACAAATTTGTCTTAAACCAAATTTTCCAAACGGTTGACCGAAACTCTTTTTACGGTCGACCGATTCATGAAACTTCCTAGCTCCAATTATACTGGAAGTTTCCAGTCGAACACTTGATCCATTCCGTTCGACCGGTCACTTAAGTTCTAGCCCAGTTGGTTCGACCGTTTGCACATTTGCTCGACCGAAATGTTAATTTTCACATACCGGTCGACCGATTAACCCGATCCGGTCGACCGTTAGTGTGCAGTTTTGTGTCCTGACTTTCACTGCTTTGTGTATTCTTACACAATTCTTTCCTTATTTAATCCTGACGGCTAGAATTAGTTTAGAGCATATAAATAGAGTTGAGAACACACTTCTAAGGTCATCAATCTTTCTTTAAGCTCAAATATCACTACTACTCTCAATTGTACAATATAAAACATCAATATCGTGATATTGTCTCAGACGACAAGATCCAGTGCAATAATATGGATATCGAAAATAGCAACTTTAAAAATACACGCAAAAGGAGGTGTTTTAGACACCTTCACCGAAGGGAGAACAACAAGATTGAACAATATTTTGAACTAGTAGTTTGTTGATAAAAGACAATGCCACTCACCAACATCATTTCAATAGCCTTCGATAGCCCAATAAGTCTTGGAAGACGCTGGGTGCCTTTCATGTGAATCAGAGAAGAGGTGTGATTACAATTTTTACCATAACACACGCAATAACCCATAGCTAATTAAAAACAGTCCACAGAAAAATTGGACAGGTACCTCCAAAACCAGGAATTACTCCAAGGGTCAACTCTGGCAACCCAAGTTGAGCTTCAGGGGTGGAAATTCGAGCATGACAACCCTGCCAATAAATTAGCCAAGCCACAAATTTCATGAAGATGGAATCAGGGGCAAAAAAACTGAGAGAAGTCGAATATAGCATACAAACACACACCATTGTCAGTTCCAAACCACCGCCAAGAGCGAGTGCTTGAATAGCTGCGACAGAAGGCTTCTTTCCATCTAACAAAAATAAAGAATACATGGTTACTTGGTTAGTAAGGAGCAAAAGGGAAAGAAGGCAAAAGTAAACCATCTCCCAGTACCAGATAAAACCAATCATAGGAACTATAATAAGCAATATCCATGAGAAAATTAAAACAAAATTAACTTAAGACTTTCATCAGACAAGGTAATATATGGCTCAACAGATGTGGCACAGTTGCAAGTACGATGTGTGTGTGTGAGTATGCATTTGCCTGATATTTACTTGATGGAAGACTTTCATCACATCAAAGTATCAAAAACTATAATTTATAAAATCATAAAACAATAATAACCAAGAGAAATTACCTTCAACGATGTTGACTAATAGCTCAATTGATACATCTGGTAGAAGAGAAACGTCACCTGTCCGGCAGAAATATATGTAAGTACATGATGCTACACCATAAAAGGAAATCAAACTCATGCTATGTATACAGTAACTGATAGAATGTTATGCATGTACCTGTAGCATGTACTTTCTCGAAAACATTGATATCAAAGCCGCCAGAAAATTTCCCAGCAGCACCTTTTCACCAAGAAAACATGAACACAGTAGTATCACGCAAATATTAATAAAAAAGTCAAGCATCCTATTATAAGAAAATTTTCAAATGTGCCTTGACAACGTGAAATGCAGATTACAAAGATAGTAACTTTCAGTCAAAACTGTACTTCAGCCTTTTGAACTGATAGGTGTAATCAATACTCTAAATCGTGTCACAATTATTCAAATGCAACAAGCATGCAAAATAATAGAGGGAGGAAACAAGCTTAAAGAAGTGGGAGTTTAAGAACACAAATAAACAACCCGAATTCTTCCAAACGTGTCACTTCAGAGGATCGCAAAATGGTTAAAACCAATCTTAACTATCAAATCTCTGAGAGAGAAAGAAGCCTCACCTGTGAGCACTATAGCTTTGACATCATCCCTGTTCATCACCTCCGTGTACATCTCCTTCAGTTCCCTGATTACTGCAACAATGAACAACCAAAACAAACAAAAAACACAATTTGAGGTGGGGTTCCTACACCAAATCAAAGTCAGATCACCCAAAATGACAACAAATGACAAGAAAACATTTATTACAGAGATCACAACGAAACACAAAATTACCCAAACACATAGTTTCAAAGCGAATTGCACTATATCAGTTCCAAGACTATCACCACGGCCACCAGTATACCAAAAAGAAAGGATTTGGAAGAAAAAAAGTTCCCTCACTAGTCACTACCATGACTACTACCACACAATACCACCAAACACCCTGAAAAAATGACAAATCAAAGTACAACAACCACCAAAAGGATAAAGGATTCCGGGAACTTCTCTTTCAACCAAATGATAACTACCACATCAAACCACCAAATCATCCACAAACAGGCAATTTCAAAGCAAATTCCGCCAAAGAAGTCAACATCGCCAAGACCATTGACTAACAAGAAGAAAGGATTTGTGAAAATTGACCAACTATGTCTACTTCTTCAATTCCACGACTCCAGCAAAATCAAACCACCAAAATAGCCAATTCGAAGCCAAGACTTTGAACTCATCAGAGTCCTGCCGAATTGAGACTGACATCATCATCCAAGCCCTCGGTCAACAGAAAAACAAAGGATTTTGCAACTTTCTCTAATCTTACAATAACAAAAAAAATCAAGCAACAAACATTTCCAAATGAAAACTTCACCAAAATCAAACTCAAAAGCAGTCAAACAACTCGGACTAACATCCTCAATGGTCAATGCAAGAACTAGTCATCAAAAAACAAAGGATCTGACAAGCTTCTCCATATATCCCACAGTTCCCACATCAACCCACCAAAAGCACAACTCCAAGACTGAAATCAATCGAGTCAAGACTCGAAACCCAAAAAGCACCACGTATTGTCGAGAAATTCCGAAGGTCGAGAAACAAGCAATGTGTACGACATGAGGGCATTGACAGGCAAAATCAAGATCACGATCAAAGTCACATGATTTCGCATGATTCCTAAAACACAGCCCACCAAAACTGTCCAAAAAACACGATTCCAATTTTTTAAACCCACCAAATTGAACTCACACGTATCACCTGAAACCTCAAATATTCTCAAAATGAAGACAGTGATCGTACTGGACGAGAGGTCACTAACAGGCAGTTTCGGGACCAAAATCAAATCACATGATTTCCACACTATTCCTCCAACATCAACCGACTCAAACTGCAAAACAAGACAATTCCAACACCAAAACAGCACCACCATATGGAACTCGAACCCATTAAAACAAAACAAAGACGTTTGAGATCTATCTCGACGGTGCAAGGGCATTAACGGCAAATTTGGTATCCTACAGCACAAACACACCAAAACCATCAAAAAACCGATGAATTTGAGATCAAAATCAATTTCTTTGCATGATTCATACATAATTCCTCACATGATTCCCAAAACATAACCACCAAAACAGCCTCAATCATCTAAAAATCCCCAAAAATCCAAAAAAAAAAATGAAAATTCCAAGGAATTGGATCATACTGGACGCTGCAAGGCCATCACCGGTCAGATTCGAAATCAAAACCAAAATCCTACACCAAAACAGAAAAAATCACAAATCCAACACCAAAACACAAATATCAAACTCAAAACAACCTGAGATCACCTAAAACCCCTAAAAACCAATAATCTCAAAACGAAGACAGTGAGCTGCAAGGACGTTAACGGGTGAATTTGAGATGAAACTCAAAATCTCGCAATATAACAACCAAAAACGCCAAAAAACCACAACTCCAACACCTAAATCGAACTCAAAGACACCAAAACAAACCTCAAATCACCAAGAAATCCCAAAAAAATATGAAAGTTCAACGAATTGCACCGTACTGGACACCACAAAGCTCTCACCGGTGGAATCCGGGGTCAAAACCAAAATCCTACACGAAAACCGCAAAAAAACACAATTCAAACACAAAAACAACCTCAGATCACCGAAAAATCCAAAAACAAACTGAAAATTCCACGAAATTTAACCATACTGGACGCCACAAAGCTCTCACAGGTGGAATCAGAGATCAAAACCAAAATCCTACACGAAAGCAGCAAAAAACCACAATTCCAACACGAAAACCACCAAACCAACCTCAGATCACCGAAAAAATCCAAAAAAAAGAAGAAAAAATCGACGGAATCCGATCGTACTGGATGGAGCGAGGGCGTTGACGGGGGGATTAGAGATGGTGATGAGCGCGACGCCATCGGCTCCGACCTCGAGCGAGAGTCCCACTTTCGCCATGTCGAATCCGACCCAAAAACGAGGGTTTCGTCGTTGACAGAAAGATCAGAAGAGAGCAGTGTTTCCGCCGAGCACGGGAGAGTATTTATAGGGTGGAGGTGAAATTTGGGGAAATTTTACGGCGACCCCTGCAGAAGTGGGGTTTATCGTATGGGTTAATTGATTGTGTGCCGTTAGAAAACAACGAAATCGTTTTTTACTATTGTTGTATCACTATTTATTTCCGATGATACAAGAATAGTAGAAAAGTAATTTAGTTATTTTTCAGTGGCACAAAAAAAATAATTTCCTCGTATTTGCGGTGAGTGGTCAATTTCTTAGAGGACATGAGTATACCATACGAAATGTTTTTGTAATTTTGTAGTTTAGTTGATATACTTTATGTGATTAATATTGAATAAAATAACAAGGAAAATGCACATTTTTCATGGAATTGACATCTTTTTCTTTAAGTGGACTGGTTTAAGTGTCCATTCGTGTTGGAGTCAAATGTTTAGTTATTTTTTAACTTTCGATTTAATTGGACTAAATTAACGTGGTTCATATAAATTATTTGTAATTCTTATTTATTGTGAATTAACAGAAAGTTGTATAGGTATTAGATCACAAATTAATTTAGAACAACCTCTGTCCTCATGAGTGACAACGATATGGCTCCCTTATCATGCTTAACGTGAGAGCCTCTTTTGAGGTTTTAGTGTAATATTAATGTTGACATGTTAAACATGTTTTGCAACTCAATTAATTTAGGGAACTACTATTCGTCGCCGGAAAACTACTTAAATCGCCCCAAAAATGACATTTTTGCCCTTAACAAATCAATTAATACCGATTTCGTCCCGTGTCTTTAAATAAGGTGTTTGACTTAGTTTTACTCACATTCCTAGTACCAACACCACGAAAATGTCTGGCGAAGCACCTGAATCCGGCGAGGTAACTGGGGCGGAATTTTTTTCACGACTCGGGCGTCTAGCTAAACCGCCTCCACCAAGGTGGAGGCGTTTGCCTAACACGCCTCCACATAGGTGGAGGCGGTTTAGACAGACGCCTCCACCTTGGTAGAGGCGGTTTAGCCAGACGCCCGTTTTTTTGTTTTTTTTTAATTTTCTGTTAAATTCAAATTTTTCAGGTTCCGTTTCAAGATTTCGGTGGTGATGGAGTAGATTACAGTGAGCTTTTTGACAGTAAAGAAATATTTACAACAATCGAGGAAGGTTGTAAATAGGCGAAACAAGTTGCAATAGGAGCCATTTTTTTTTGGTTATATCATCATACAAACTGAAAGCAGATAACCGGATGGATTGTTACCTCAGATGTGATCGCAGACGTGAGATGAGTTCTCGTGATACGAGTATTGCACTGCGAAAGAATACGAAAAGAAAATGTTGCGGTTGTCGGTTTTTGGTAAAAGTGGTGGAGCGACGAGATCGTGATGGATGGGTTATTGTTTCTAGTAGCATGTTTGGGCAGCACAACCACCCATTGACAGTTTATTCAGAGGGTCACCGACAGGTCAGCGGACTTAGTGCTGGGGCAAAGCAAATTGTTCGGGATATGACAGAGACACAAGCAAGGCCCCGTAACATTTTGTTGGCGGTAAAGAAGAAATTTCCGGACGATAATCCTAATCAAAGGCACATTTACAACTTCAGAGAGTACATGAGGAGGACGAAATCTGAAGACAGGAATCCCGCGCAGCAGTTTCTCAGAGAGGCAGTGCAGCATAAGTATTTGCATTGGATTGTGGCAGATGAAGAAACTAATGTCTTGACTCACGCATTTTTGGCACATCCGACTTCAGTTCAGTTGTTGCGTACATACCCATTCGTGATTTGTATGGATTCGACGTATAAGACGAACAAGTACAAGATGCCTTTGTTTGAGATGGTTGGGGTTACTCCAACAAATATGAATTTCCTCGTCGGATATGCGATTTTGCAGGATGAGACCGAGTCTAGTTACCGGTGGGTGTTGGAGAGGTTGCGAGATCTGTTATTGGATATTGTTAGCCCGACAGCAATAATTACGGACCGGGAGATGGGTCTGATGCGACCAGTGGCAGAGGTTTTTCCTGAGTCAGCTCATTTACTATGCACCTGACATATCAACAAAGACGTGTACAACTACGCATACCACGTATTCGGCAAGGAGAAGCAGCTTGCAGAGAGTTTTAGACGTGGAAGATGGAGGAGAGTCATGCTTTTTGATTCACAGACGGATTATGATAGAGCAGTCCGTAATCTGAAGGATTCTTACAGTTCCTGGCCAGTGCTGACGAAGTATGTGGAAGACACGTGGTTGGTGCATAAGGAAAAATTCGTGTTGAATTGGACGAATCAAGTTCTTCATTTCGGCAACACTACGAACTGCAGGGTGGAAAGTGCACATTCGGCTCTGAAAGAGTGGATCACTACATCGACTGCCGCTCTCGACACTCTTTTCGACCGCGTGAACTCGTCTATTGAAATGCAGCTGACGAATATTCGGAACTTTCTTGAAGATTCGAGACGTCGAAATTTGGCACATTACATAGGTCCTATGTTTCAGCATATAAATGGCCGAGTTTCGCATCACTGCTTGTCGTTAATGACTCAGGAGTTGAAGAGAATGCAAGACCTAAGTGATGAAATTGAATATCGTTGTGGGTGTGCTTTCCTGACAACACATGCGATTCCTTGTGCCTGTACCATGTACGAGTGTTTCGCGTCAAGTGATGGAATTTATTTAGAGCAGATTCATCCATTCTAGAAAACACTTGTTATCGGAGAAGGAGTCCAGATGTCAGAGTTTGTTGATCAGTCAGCACAAGACGTCGAGCATTTTCGGAAGCTAGTGGATGAGATCTCGGAGGGCGACCCTGCAGTAATTCGTAGTGCCTCTCGTATTTTATACGAACAATTACACCCCGATCAGTCGAACTATGGAGAACCCGAAGAAAATACTAAGGTACGAGGTCGACCTAGGGGAAAGTCGACACGTCGGGACCCGAGTGCCTTCGAGTATGCTGAGCGAGGTCGTGGTCGGTCTGGCAGTAGTGGGAGCAGGGGTCGTGGTCGGTCTGGCAGTAGTGGGAGCAGGGGTCGTCGGTCTAATTCGTCTCGATCGTCTTTGAATACGGGCACAGGATCTTCTGATATGTCGATATCTTTGTTGTTATGTTATTTAATATATATTAGTAATCTAAATGTGGTTGAATATATTATCTCCTAATTTTGTTGTTTTAATGAATTGTTATTTACCTATCTTACAGTGTCCGGACGGGTTGACGTGGACAACTTCCCATATAATGATAGACTGCCAGGAATCATTTTGCCATTTCTGCAAAGGTGGAATGACGTACGTGCTGATGGCAACTGTGGATTTCGATGTGTTGCCGATGTCTTTCATGGTGGTCAGGAGAATTGGTCGTACGCCCGTCGTGCGATTTCTAATGAGATAGGTGCACATCTTATTTATGAGACAGTCTATTTCGGTCATGTGAGAGTGACTCGTCAACGAATTGATTGGGGCGGGGGAGGTTGTGGCGAGGATCATTATATGGAGGTTTGGTCCGACTTGTTTCCTATTGCGAATTTTTACAAGTGTGCGGTCATGTATTTCGCAGTGGGAACGGATGGTTCGTTGTTCCCGTGTCTTACTGTTCTACCCTGGGAGTGTCCCTCTACCATGACGAGGCATGTCAGAGAGTTGGTCATTGCTCATTTAGGGAGTTACGCTCATTTTATTCGTTTGGAATTACTTGATGATTTCCCAGTACCTCCTATAGCGACCTTATGGTATCAAATGCGAGATGAGAGTGTTGTTGGATGGGAGGATCAGTACCAAAGTAGGATGGAGTATTGGAACCGGTTACGTTGATTGTAATTTGTAATGTTTTGTAATGTATAATATATCGTGTATTTCTACTTATATCGTGTTGTTTTTTACCGTATTTTAAATTTAAATATTATTTCATATCTAAAGAAATAAGTTGAAAATCTTTTCGTGAAAAATAAATATTAAAAAATACGATAGTCAAAGAAATATGTAGAAGATATGTTCGTCAGAAATAAATAATAAGAGTACACATATAAACATAAGCAAATACCAACAAATGTACTAACAGTGCAACAAAACGAAAGTAAAAGCAAGACAACTACAGCTCAGCATCTGAATCATGGTCCGAAATGCCCAACTGGTTGTTCCAATCCTCGATCAGGCGATCCCAATCTGTACATGCAAGTCTCGATCAGTCTCTCCCTTTGGGTCGGGCGTCTCCCGCGACCGCCCGACTCAAAAATGTTTTTTTAAATTAATTGAAATAAACAAGGTAATTTACCAGATGTGAGTAGTCAGGGGTCTCCGCTGGTTCTTTTCCTGTCCTCCGAGACATTTTATGTGGGGAATAGAAGAGTGATATGAAGAGAAAGTTGTGTTAAAAGAGTGAAATGAGGAGTTATATTAGTAGAAAGTGTAGAGGGGCAAAATGGTAATCTTACGAGCGATTTAAGTAGTTTTACGGCGACGACAGTTCAATTAATTTAAGATATTCCGTAATAGGAAAATATTTATGTCATAGTATCATGTATATCTTTAGAAATACTATAAAAATAACACGAAAATATACATTGTTCGACACAAAAGGTACACATTATTTGTTATACACTGATTTTGTTTGTTGTGCTATTAGGTAAAACATGTGCTTTACGCCTTTACCTGATGAATATATAGTAGCACACATTATTCTTTACCTAATTAATATAGTAGTACACATTATTCTTTACCTAATTAATATAGTAGTACACATTATTGGCCAATACCCAATGATACATCTTTGTTTTAAGAATCTCAATAGAGACGAAAGTGGAGTGACTATACTAGTATAGTTGTACATATGTATATCCAAATTTTAAACCAAGATCTTTAATTGCATCAAAAATTTATATATTCACTAGGCCAATTAATTAACTCTATATTTGTGAAAAATACAATAAGAAGACAAAATCGTCTCCAAGTAGATTGTAACTTGTAACTCGGGGAGTGATTTTTAAAGTGTATAATGAAACCATTAGTGAAAGATAGAAATAAGCTCGATTTTAGCAAACATTTGGGCGGAGGGTGTAAGTTTCACTTGTTTACTATTTATTGTTGTGGGATTTGTCCGGATAGGATGACAAATCTTATCTAAAGTTTATTAAAGACACTACTTTAGGAAGAAACCTGAAAGGAAAATCTTATCGACGTTAAATCAAAAATCTTATCTTGTCCAGTTTGTCCCTGAAAGGTCGAATCGAAATGGTCAAATTGGATTTGCCAACTTTCAACAAAAAAAAAGGTCAAATTGGTGGGGTTTTTAGGGAATTACTATTCATCACCCGCAAAATTCGTAATTTACATTCCATTTAATGCACATTTTGTCACGTCTCTTAAAATAAGACTTTTGTCTTAATTTTTCTCACTATATTAGTACCGACACCACGAAAATGTCTGACAAAGCGTCTGAATTCGGTAACACGCCTCCCCATGCCCCCCACCCCAGGGGAGGTCTCTGTTGCAGACGCCTAATTTTTTTTAAGTTTATATGTTGTGTTATTTCCAATTATTTCAGTGTCTGTTGCAAAATTTCGATGATGATGGGGTAGATTATAGTGAGCTTTTTGTAAGTCCGCAAGTATTTCCAACACTCGATGACGCAAATAAATGAGCGGAATAAGTTGTCATCGGAGTCATGTTTTTTGGTAGTATCTGTAGGATTTCTAGTTTAATTGCACATATATATTTTCGAAATTTTTATGCACAATAAGGATCAATTACAATTTTCTATGATTTATTTCATGCATACATCGGTTTGTTTCAATAACTAGTTTCAAAACTTTGTTAAAACAAACACAAGGGACTCCGAAATTCATACCTAGAAGTTCTCTAAAACTTCTTGATGATCCGGAGACGTTGAGGATGACGATCGTCGCTTCTCGTTGCGCTGGATGCCTCCGAGTGTTCACCAAAATCCTAAACAATGTTGAAGAGAAAAGAGCTAGCCAATCAATCTCCAAACTAGCTTAGAATCTAGCTACAAACTCCTTCCTTAATCTCTGAGATTTATCCTTCCAAAGACTTAGAAAACTAAGAGAATTTTCGTGACTTTTTGTGATGAATTAGGAGAGAAAATAATTAGAAAACATCTAACATAATTAAGGAGAATAAGGACTTATTTATAGGCTCCAATCTTACTCTCAATCATGGCTATTCTTAAGTCATGTTCTCTTGACATTTTCTCTCACAAACTAATTCCATAATGCATTACATGCATCCACAAAACGTTTGACCAAGTTTGGAGATAATCCAACCATTAATCAATTTAATCTCTTAATTATCAAAGGCAGAAAATCGATCGGGCTTCGGTTTACCAAGACATATTAACCGAATATGTCACGTTCGTATTACCGTGCACTAGACGGATGACCGATTCTTAAGGACAAAAAAATCTCCTTAACCAATCGGACGAATTCTCGTCTAAAACCGAGTGTCATTCGGTTAACCGAAAATATCGGAACTCGACATTGTTCGGTCGACCGTTTCTGGTTCGGTATACCGTACCAGAACTCCAGGCACTTTAGTCAAGTTCGGTCAATCAATTTTGACCATCTGTTCCACGTTCGGTTGACCGATCCACAGAACCTTCGGTCGACCGAACCATAAACGGATTACCGAACCTTTACCCGATTTTGCCTTTTCAAATTTTGGATTTATTTCCAACAAAATTTGAACTTTAGGGGGTTTTAGCAAATTCACAACTTATGCAGTATATTATCCTATGCAACAATAAATTATTGCACCACATAATATATGCATCTCATATGAATTTATCATGATTCTAATTATGTTATATACCACAACATAATTGATTTTACTTGTTCACTGTTGAACGTTTTATTTTAAACCGCAAGTGCACGGCCGCGATGAAGCGGTGGCAAGTACGGGTCGTCCTCAGGGAGGTGAGCAGCCTCTTGCTTGTACGAAATCAAGTGGCAAAAATAGGGGAAGAAAGGTGTTTATGCTAACTTACGCTACACTACTCTAAGAAGTATGAAATGTGAAAGAAGCAAACAAACGATGAAATAAGAACTAAGCTAAGAACAAAACAAGAATGCTGGAATTTCAGGAATGGAAAACCCCTAAGGGGTGGAGTGAGTGCACACAAGCAAAGAGGTGGGTGTAGAATACATTCTTTAAGCACATGAAGGTGGTGTTTATCAAGCATAGGAAGTGTCTAAATGTTATGGCAAAACCTATCAATCTATTCACCAACTTAGTTGATTAACATTTACATATGCAAGGTGTTTATTTCAGAACCTAAACAAGCATGAGAGGTGTCTAATCATTTTGGCAAAACTCATCAAGTTGTAAATTCTATCCTAAACAAGCAAGCATACATTCATGTTTAATCAACACATTGAAAATAAAGCATTCATCCCATTCTCTAATGCATGTATGTACATCTACTCCACCCCCCAAAGGGGATGGAACTACTCACTAAACATTACACTAATTATTAAACTAAACAAAGAAAGCATATTAACTAAGCTAATAAAACTAATGAAATGAGATTAAGCAAAGCAAAACAAGAAACATAAAACAAACAACATAATAAAGAAAACTTGTATTAAAATGACTCACATTAAAAGTAGCATCCTCCTACTTTAGTGTGTGCTTCAAGGCCTCACTTCTAGTAGGAAGAATAGCCACTTAAAATATGGAGTGATTACAATAGGAGGTGAAGAGTTCTATTTATAGGCATGGAAAAAGCTAATCCGGGACAATCCCCCGATGTGGGACTAAACAAACACCAAAAATAGCCTCAACGAACATTAATACAAGTCCAGGAGAAATCTTGGCGGATCTGGACTAATCCAGACCGCCAATTGGCGGTCCAAAATGTCCGGATCCAGTTGAGTTTTATTCTGGGCTTTTCTTTGTGCTTTTGGTGGTCTTTGATGCATTTACTTCGTTTGTTGGAGCTCCGACCCGAATAGAATTGCCAAAATACTCCCCATGATGGTGAGGAGTATTCTGTTTTGCTCTTAGGTCCTTCTGTCTTGCAATCAGGTCCTTCTTCCTTGCATCTTGGTCCCCAGATCTCACAATTCAGTCCTTTTTCCAGCTTTTGGGTCCTTTTATGCTTCATCTCTTCAAACCTATTTATTCCTGAAAACTAAACATAAAACTCGTGACATAGCATTGTTTAGGTGAAAGATAATGGATATAAGATACAAATATGAGCATGAAATGATGTCAATCATTCACCACATGTGTCATATTTTCTATAAGAAACCCGACACATCACATGAACCAAAATCAAGCTTCTTGTTTTCCGGTTTTTTACGGTGTGACCTATGGGATGATATAGACTAAGTTGGCAGTGATATTAAGAGCTTAATATCACAAGCTATAAGCGGTATCTAGCTACACATTATAGCTCCCAATTAGTTATATGTCTTAATTCCACTCGAACCAAAACCCGATCCATTTAGTGATGGAGTGCACCACTTGTGTCTGTCCCTTGCCTCGTGATATTAAGAATACACACAAAGTAGTATTGTGTCATTTTTGTATTAGTATTCATTTCTTGATCTCTTTAAGCTAGTTATAAATATGTGACTTAACTCAAATCACATTGTGCACATTATAACTTGGCTTTATCAAGGGGCCCACTAATATCATCACTCAATTAAGATGGGCAATGATAATCTTTTGACTAACTATCTTCTCCAACAAAAGTCATACTTATCCAACTAATGCCTTTGCACTACACTCATTGACAGCTTAAGACACTAGTCTAATTAAGCACTCCTTAAGTGATCGGATATAAGTCTCATATCAAAGGACCAAGGACACAGTAAAATATTAATGACACATACACACTTTTCTATAATATTTTACTTATTAGGTCAATTCGGTATACAAAAGTAGTATTTTCCTCTTTTGCGTACCCGTGTTGTCACTCACTTGTAGAGCTATAATGATCTATGACCAACACGACAATCTTAACTCGGTAATCAATGTCCCATGTTAATTACTATGATTGCGAATATCTTTTGTTTTATGTAGACCAATATCTTTTAGAGCTCTACGGTTAAGGACCAAGAGCATCTTCCTTAACACTTCTAAAAGACGAATAACATAAACAAGGAACAAAATGATTTCTCATTCAATTCATAATAATTGACATTTAAAAGTAAAACTTTTAGAACACATTCCCTTCAGTATCATCCTATAAACCACAACGAGATAGTCGGATGAATTGTTATCTGAGATGTGATCCCAAAAATGAAATAGGTTCCCAGGATATGAATATTGCAGTATGGAAGAACACGAAATGAAATGGTTGCGGGTGTCATTTCTTGATAAAGGTGGTCGAGCGACGAGGGCGTGATGGATGAGTCGTAGTTTCTAAAAGTTCTCATGGTCAGCACAACCACAGACTTGCAGTTTATCCGAGGGTCACCGACAGATCGGCGATCTTAATCCTGGAGCAAAGAAAATTGTTCGTGATATGACTTACGCACAAACGAAACCGCGTAACATCTTGTTGTTGGTAAAAGAAAATTTTCCGGAGGATAGTCCGAATCAGACACATTTATAACTGTAGAGATTGCATGATGCGGGTGAAATCTGAAGACAAGAATCCTGCTCAGCAGTTTCTGCATCAAAACAGTGCAATATCAGTACTTGTAATGGATTATGGCGGATGAAGAAACTAATGTTGTCACTCACGTATTCTTGGCACATCCGACGTCTGTTAAGTTGTTACGCACATACACTGGCGATACAGGTATGCCAACGTCGCTGACCCCCATGAGTACTCACAAATGGTATCCGAGTCCCTAACCTCCAATATGTCGCGTGGTTTGACTCTGCAACCGCTCTTGTCGACAAAACAAGACGCATCCGAGCAGTAAGAACAAATAGGCAATCAACTGCGTCTCCTCGGCCCGCGGAGGTCATCCCTGTCTGCGTAACTCGTCAATAGAGTCAATGCTAACATCATCGCCACTCCAACATGGGCTATCATTCCCAATGCTATCAACGCTCCCCCCAAGTAACTCTGCTACATCACTCTTCAGCTCAGTTGTCGATGTCTGAACACCGACATACGACCCTTAACAAGAATGTAAAGGATCTTGACCATGTCATGTAGCATGATCGCCATCTTTCCGAAAAGCAGGTGGAAAGAATTCGTGCCAGGTTGTTGATGAGAATTAAATTTATACCGCAAGTGCACGGCGTCAATGAAGATGTGGCAAATACGGGTCGAACACAAGGAGGGAGAGATCTTGTTATTTTTGTGATTTTCGATTAAGGGAAAGGAAGAGAGAGAAATAAGTTGGTTTTGAGATTTTTGGGTTTTAATTATCTAAAGGAAGAAACATGAACAATTAAAACTAAAATAAGAACAAAGAGGTGAATTTCGTTGGGTGGAGGTTTAGATTTAGGGTTTAGATTAGAGAATTCAGAAACTTATAATAAATCATGTTAGTTATGAAGCATTACATGATAAATGATTTAACATAAACTCTAGTAATCAAAATAGACTAATCACGACATTAAAATAATAACATTTATTCATCTTCTCTTCACCCTAAATCCGTCACCTCCACCCTTTGGAAAGAGTTAGAAACTCATAAAGGGAGGAAGAAGGGGTCCTTGAGGCATTAAAAAGAAAACTAAAAGCAAGAAGTAAAAGACAGAATTTTATTACTTAAAAAGAAGAATACAAAACTAAGACTAAAAATAAAAACAACAACTAAAAAACTAGGTCTAAGGCCAAGACCCTTTTAACATCGTTCTCGGGGCTATTTACAGTTGTTACAAGAGACCTAAGTATAGAATTGGAGAGTACACGTGTCCAGACACGACTGGACAAAATTTGAGCACACGGATCGCCTCTGGTGCGGCGGAAACGCCGCATGGTAAGTGTAATATGCGGCGGAAACGCCGCATATATTGCTCTAATTTTGTCCGGATTTTGGTTGAATGTTTATGATATGATTTGATCCTCCTTTGCGCGTCTGAATGATTTCTTTCCATTCTTTTGAGCTCCGAATTATTTCCTTCATATATTTGGAGATCCACATTGATTTTTCTTTAGATTTTCTCCAAGATAATATTTTGATGTTTTAATTGCTATTAGGTCCTTGGCTTTTTGCAATTAAGTTCCCGACTACTTTTATGCTTAAGTCCTTGTTCTTTTTGTAATTAGGTCTTGAATGCTTTTATGCTTGGATGCATTTCCATTTGAAACCCGATAATCTTGAACTTGGTCTTTATGATATAAATGAGTCCTTTGCATGCGTTTATGCTCGGGATGTGGGTAATTTGCATTCAGGTCCCTGTATTCTGTAAATAGGACTAAACACATACCTTAGTAGCATTTATTGATATAAAAGTAATCTAAATGAAAGATATATGATGCAATGTATGCAATGCATCAAATACCCTCACACCTAGATTTTGCTAGTCCCTTGCAAAACCGAACATAAGAAAAATAAAAACAGGGAAATCCTAACTCACTTTCGTAGGAATCACGGTTGCACTTAGCATGTGCAACAAGCCTTTAAACCCCCAAGTTTCCTTATAGGACGAGTTTTGTCTCGTGAGGGTTTTCAGTTGACGCACCCACAAAGTCTTAATTCAACATTTCATTCATAACTCGCAAATTCTCCACCTTAACCTTATACATCCCACTTAGAGTTCTTGCATGCTCATTATATAAATCTAACTCATAAAAATTTATGACTTGGTCTTTGTTCCTCCAACATTCACACCACTAACCCTTCTACACATGATATCACTTAAATTATTTTGCACGCCTCCTCTGGTGGTGAAGTATCATTTGGATCAACCATGGCATGGATCATTCTTTTAGCTTTGGGCCTTGAGTATCTTAAAGTATTATTTTTTTCCCATGATTCAAGACATCTGCTTTTTCTGACACTTTTATCCTTTTTGCATTCGTGTAGAGAGTTTGGTCGATAATCCCGAGCTGCCAGACTCAAGTTACCGGGTTTCAAGATACCCCTACGGACCAGTGACTCGAAGGTTTGGGCTTTTGTAATCATTTTGCAAAATGTGCTTTCCTCACTTTATTCCTTTATTTTTTTATTTTCCTCAAGGCTTAATTGTTATTAGAAGTCCACACTTCCCGGTATATTTTCCTCAACTTTTGCTTTTTATCAACCACTTCAAAGATTTGATTCATCCAATTCAAGTGCATACATGTCTTAAAGGGTCATGGGTTATTTCTTTAGAACTTAGATTTCTGTCACAGTTTCTACAAGCAGAACTATATAATAAGGAACGAAAACTCAATGCAATTTGTACTCGGGTTTTGGTGGTTCAATATTAAGCTATGTCATGGAACATTGATTTTTTTTATTTTTATTTTTTAAAATAAAAGACAGGTATATATAGATAGATACATACATAAACACCCCCCACACCTAAATCATGCATTGTCCTCAATGAATGTGAGAAAGATACTACATGGATTTATGCATGAAAAAGGAAAGATCTCACCAACGTGAAGTACAAAGGAAAGTTCATGGCTCTGTTGATGGACAAAAACCTGAATTCCCTCAAAAACCTGTGAGATGCTAAAGAAGGGATAAATACAACAAATGATTTTTTATTATTATTTATTGTTATACATATATAACTATTTACAAACATAAGTTCCAATCTTCATTTGTCAAAAGACAACAAATGGAACCCTTAAGAGTGGGTCAGTGCACCTGAAAAGGGAACATGACACCACGTGGGGCCAGAAAATGCATGTGTGGGCCGCCTTCACAAAAAACGCTAGATGAAATGAGAGGTTCATGAATTGGACGCAAAGGCGTCTCATTCAAAGGATCAAACTGAAGAGTTTGGGAATTAAGGGTCAACGGAAGAGGAGTTTCTCCCGTTGCGGTGTTGAAGTTATGATCATCAATCCAAACTCTCCAACCAACTGGCTGGTGTGTCGGAACGAGGTCAAGAACCTCGTTAGGCATGTCCGACACACCAGTCGAACAAAAAGTAGGTCTCATACCCAATGTATCTTCTAAGGAACTTCTAATACCCTCATGAGCTATGTAGTTGTTTGATGTTTCATCATTTCCAAGATGATCAGGAACAATCGTGAGAGGCAGACTCTCATCAGGTTGTTTGAAATTGAGGGTACTAGGGAGATCTTGCTCCACCAGAGCTGAGTCCTTAAGAGATGCAACATGAAGATCATGTGGCTCAAGGGCCACGGGACAAGAAGATAGGGCACAATCCTGTGTCGACTCATAATGAAATTGGTCCATGTTTTTCTCAATATAAATCGAATCCTCCACTAAGTGATCGTGAATTGAAACCCCAAGTCCCTCAGACCGACTAGGAATTTGACTTTGAAAGATTGTGCTTTGAATTTGTGGATGTGGTGGTGGTTCGATACTAAAAGATGAATCCTCATGTTGACACGAAAAGTTACTTTCCTCACTTAATTGCTGCGACATTTGACTCAATTGTAATACCATATTGTCTACGGACTGTTGAGTAGTTGTCATGAACGTATGGAAAGCTTGTTCCAAGGTATCAGGTATGTGGTCAACTATGAGGTTCGAGTCAGAACTCGGGAAATTTTGAGGTTGGGTGTTGGTGGGCTGAGAATAAGTCCAATGATTTGACGTGGGGTGTTGGTAGAGTTTGGGTTTTCGGGAGAAGGATATTGGGGCGTAAATGAAGCATAAGAATTTGGATATGAATTGGCTCTCCACGAATCCATCACTCTTGGGTTATACGAGGATGCGTAATGGTCATATCGAGCATTATGGGAAAAGGTATGCTCATACTCAGGCTCTGGGGGAACATAAGGACATTCCCTGATAACATGACCACTCAACCCGCAACCGTCGCACGGTACGACTACTGGAGCCACCGGTGCACTCATGTTGTCTGCCCAACGCATGAAGGATGCAAAAGTTTGTTGTAATGTATCAGTTCGTTGACCAGCATATGATCCAACATAACTAGATTGTGGTCTAGCAGTCGGTGCCTCTCTCATGTTACCCCAGTATGAAGATTGCTCAGTTATACACTTAGGATTGTCCCAACCATATGGGGTGTTAGTCTGAGCCACCCCAGGTTGCATGGTTTTAGAATACCAGGAAGCATTATCCTGGTCCCAACAATGATATGGATGGTTGCCCATGTAACCATCCATCAATACACTCTTGAGTCAAGTACTCTTACCCTTATGAGGCTAAGCAAGCACAAGTTCTCGACTCGACCCTAAAATGCTAATAAAGAATGTAAAGGGGAGGAGATTAGAATGTATAAGTAGGTGAGAAGATGACTCAGAAGAGAAGGGAAACTTAACTCTAAAGATAGAAAGGAGGGTCGGTCAGAGGTTTCCCAAACAAGCACGGTTCAAACAATCCTAGACCTAGTGTCTCTTAGATCTAGACGACTCCTAAATGGTTGAGTCGAATTGATTTGCTTGATTCACCTCCCTCACTAATCAAATCAAATTGGCCAGGCAGTGTATAGCTAGTGGGGGCGCTTCCGACAGAGTCGGTGCCAATTAGACAACCACTTCGCTTGGAAGACTTACGTCAACACAAAAACACTTTCTAGACACCAACTTAAATTCGATCGGCTTCAGGTCATAGGAAGTCAAACCAATTCTTCTCCTTAATTGAGTCAGAGTCCTTAGGGGTCAATGTCTAGTTAATTTTAATTTAAGGCTTGGGTGACACTTTAGGATTGTGATTTGTGGGCCACGGAAGGGTGGTGAAATCCCCACCGTATCTTTGCCTACGGAGTTGCCCTTAAGATAGTTTAACTTAGATATAGCAAAGATAGTCAAACAATGGTCTTTAGAGGGGGCAATTGCAAGGTTGTATGCAAATTAGATTATATGCTTAAATGAATTCGATAAAAACCGCGATACGTACCTTGCCTCCAGCACTCTTCAACAAGAATTAATTTGCAAGAATTTAGCAAGAATAATGCAAACAAAACATTATATGATGCATGCACTAAGTTCTTCTAGTTTTGCCAATTTTTAGGTTAGAGTTGAATTATTGCCAATTATGGAATTTAAGCTTAACACGTGCAGTTCTACAAAAGGAATTTTTTTTGAAAATAGAAATTACGAGGAAAAGAGGCAACAAAGGTTACCTAAGCAATGCTCAGTCGGGTTCACCGCCCGCTCTCGAAATTTCAGTAGCTTCACGCGTCCACCCAGAGATGAGTCGCGTCCCAGAAAAATTTGAAGCCCAGATGCTTCAAATATGCGGCGATTCCGCCGCAAGTTTTCTTGGTATGCGGCGATTCCGCCGCTCGTTAAGCTCAGAATGTGCCCGGATTTCGCCGTGCACTCTGTTGTCTCCTGAAACACAAATCCAAATATTTAGATCACGCACAAGATAAACAGGATAAAATCGAAATCAACAAAAAACAAAATCTGCGTCGTCTCCCCGGCAACGGCGCCAAAAACTTGATGAGAATTAAATTTATACCGCAAGTGCACGACGTCAATTAAGACGTGGCAAATACGGGTCGAACACAAGGAGGGAGAGATCTTGTTATTTTTGTGATTTTCGATTAAGGGAAAGGAAGAGAGAGAAATAAGTTGGTTTTGAGATTTTTGGGTTTTAATTATCTAAAGGAAGAAACATGAACAATTAAAACTAAAATAAGAACAAAGAGGTGAATTTCGTTGGGTGGAGGTTTAGATTTAGGGTTTAGATTAGAGAATTCAGAAACTTATAATAAATCATGTTAGTTATGAAGCATTACATGATAAATGATTTAACATAAACTCTAGTAATCAAAATAGACTAATCACGACATTAAAATAATAACATTTATTCATCTTCTCTTCACCCTAAATCCGTCACCTCCACCCTTTGGAAAGAGTTAGAAACTCATAAAGGGAGGAAGAAGGGGTCCTTGAGGCATTAAAAAGAAAACTAAAAGCAAGA
This sequence comes from Triglochin maritima, assembly GCA_963682175.1. Taxonomy (NCBI): domain Eukaryota; kingdom Viridiplantae; phylum Streptophyta; class Magnoliopsida; order Alismatales; family Juncaginaceae; genus Triglochin; species Triglochin maritima. The sequence continues at coordinate 37,658,422 of OY821781.1, forward strand.
AGTAAAAGACAGAATTTTATTACTTAAAAAGAAGAATACAAAACTAAGACTAAAAATAAAAACAACAACTAAAAAACTAGGTCTAAGGCCAAGACCCTTTTAACATCGTTCTCGGGGCTATTTACAGTTGTTACAAGAGACCTAAGTATAGAATTGGAGAGTACACGTGTCCAGACACGACTGGACAAAATTTGAGCACACGGATCGCCTCTGGTGCGGCGGAAACGCCGCATGGTAAGTGTAATATGCGGCGGAAACGCCGCATATATTGCTCTAATTTTGTCCGGATTTTGGTTGAATGTTTATGATATGATTTGATCCTCCTTTGCGCGTCTGAATGATTTCTTTCCATTCTTTTGAGCTCCGAATTATTTCCTTCATATATTTGGAGATCCACATTGATTTTTCTTTAGATTTTCTCCAAGATAATATTTTGATGTTTTAATTGCTATTACGTCCTTGGCTTTTTGCAATTAAGTCCCCGACTACTTTTATGCTTAAGTCCTTGTTCTTTTTGTAATTAGGTCTTGAATGCTTGGATGCATTTCCATTTGAAACCCGATAATCTTGAACTTGGTCTTTATGATAGAAATGAGTCCTTTGCATGCGTTTATGCTCGGGATGTGGGTAATTTGCATTCAGGTCCTTGTATTCTGTAAATAGGACTAAACACATACCTTAGTAGCATTTATTGATATAAAAGTAATCTAAATGAAAGACATATGATGCAATGTATGCAATGCATCAGTTGTCATCGTTCCACAAACGCAGATATCAACGACATGTTAATCTAGGTGAACATGTTGTAAGGCAAGTGACCCAATCCGCTAGCAGTAATGCTCTATTCAGATTTGGAGATATCGACACTCAAAACTGATTGTCAACCTTGCAGTGTAGTACATGCTCTGTTCAGATTTGGAGATACGAGAAGTTGTGGGATTTTTTTAGAACATTCTAGATATTAGATGAAAACAAATATAAAATATTTTTATTTTTCAAGATTCGTACAAACACTACGAAAACTTCTAATAAAAGGAAACATAGTTTTTTTACCTATATTTTAAGGGAACTACTATTCGTCGCCGGAAAACTATTTAAATCGCCCCAAAAATGACATTTTTGCCCTTAACAAATCAATTAATACTCATTTCGTCCCGTGTCTTTAAACAAGGTGTTTGACTCAGTTTTACTCACATTCCTAGAACCAACATCACGAAAATGTCTGGCGAAGCACCTGAATCCGACGAGGTAACAGGGGCGGAATTTTTTTCCCGACTCGGGTGTCTGGCTAAGCTGCCTCCACCCAGGTGGAGGCGTCTGGATAAGCCGCCTCCACATAGGTGGAGGCGGTTTAGCCAGACGCCTTCACCTATGTGCAAGCGTCTTAGATGGACGCCTCCACAAAGGTGAAGGCGTCTGGCTAACACACCTCCACGTATGTGGAGGCGTGTTAGGCAGACGCCTCCACCAAAGTGGAGGCGGCTTAGCCAGACGCCCGTTTTTTTTGTTTTTTTTTAATCTTCTGTTAAATTCAAAATTTTCAGGTTCCGTTGCAAGATTTCGGTGGTGATGGAGTAGATTACAATGAGCTTTTTGACAATAAAGAAATATTTACAACAATTGAGGAAGCTTGTAAATAGGCAAAACAAGTTGCACTAGGAGCTGGATTTTGTTTGGTTATATCATCATACAAACCAAAAGCAGATAATGGATGGATTGTTACCTCAGATGTGATCGCAGACGTGAGATGAGTTCTCATGATACGAGTATTGCACTGCGAAAGAATACAAAAAGAAAAGGTTGCGGTTGTCGGTTTTTGGTAAAAGTGGTGGAGCGACGAGATCGTGATGGATGTGTCATTGTTTCTAGTAGCATCTATGGGCAGCGGTGAAATCGAGCTGCCTTCCCAACTTCTTCGGCGGCAAATCGACGACGCCCTGCTCCATCTTCCTCCCCCTCAAACCCTCGATTCCGCCATCGAAATCGATTCGAGGGTTTTGGGAGCTTTTTTTGGAGAGATTTCTTTGTTTTGTTTTGTTTTTTTTCTCTCTCTCTCTCCCTCTTCGAGTTTGAATTGGAATTGGGAAATCGAAGGATCGGACGGTGGGGATTGAAGGAAGGGATCTGACGGTGGAAATTCATAGCTGGGTGGGGTTGTGAGGGTGGGCCGTTGGATTCAGGTTCGGGTGGAATTTTGTGTGGCCGGTTTTTGCAGATTGGTCCTTTGGGTTTTTCGATTTTGTTTTTCAAGAGTGGTTTGGATGGAAGTTGGAATTGGTATCGAGAAAGTTGAGGAAAGTTTAAAACTTAACTTTCACGACTTCTCCTAATTTTAGAGTAAAAATTGGGAACTACTATTCGTCGCCCCAAAACTACTTAAATCGCCCCAAAAATGACCTTTTTGCCCTTAACAAATCAATTAATACACATTTCGTCCTGTCTTTAAACAAGGTGTTTGACTCAGTTTTACTCACATTCCTAATACCAACACCACGAAAATGTCTGGCGAAGCACCTGAATCCGGCGAGGTAACGGGGGCGGAATTTTTTCCCCAACTCGGGCGTCTGGCTAAGCCGCCTCCACCCAGGTGGAGGCATCTGGATAGGCTGCCTCCACATAGGTGGAGGCGGTTTAGCCAAACGCCTCCACCAAGGTGGAGGCGTCTTAGCCAGACGCCCGTTTTTTTGTTTTTTTAATCTTCTGTTAACTTCAAATTTTTCAGGTTCCGTTGCAAGATTTCGGTGGTGATGGAGTAGATTACAGTGAGCTTTTTGACACTAAAGAAATATTTACAACAATCGAGGAAGCTTGTAAATGGGCAAAACAAGTTGCATTAGGAGCCGGATTTTTTTTTGGTTATATCATCATACAAACCAAAAGCAGATAACCGGATGGATTGTTACCTCAGATGTGATCGCAGTGTATGTAAAGCATACACCGTATCGCCATACTCATCCACTGTATGTAAAATAAAAATTAGCGTACAATAACAAAATATACTTTACAATTAAAAATAAAATTAGATAAACTTCCCGCATCAGCACATGTCTTATCCATTGGTCTCTCCGGTCTCGGAATGATACCGCGTACGAGTAGTGGATGTGAGCACCTACCGAAACCACTGCAAATAATCTGGAGCACAAGTGGAGGGGTCGCGGCTACGACTCATATCGTCCAGGTGTAGTCGTCCTACTCTCGGAAATGTCCTCCAAACCGATTCAGCCGCAGAAACGCTATGCCTCACGTCGTAAGTCGTCGCAGTCGCAGACCGTAATGCATGCTCGGGAGTCGGGATGTCAACCAGGATCACCTGAACGTAACCTAACTGATGTAACACGCGATCAGGTATATAAGACTCTGTGATATCCCTATAACGAATAACGCCCATAAATGTAGTCTTCAGCACAGCTACAACAGGCTCGGGACCATACGGTAACCACTCCACCTAAACGTTTATACGTTAATAATAATAAAGTTAAATTTAAATAAACGTGAATGATATATACATTATATACCTGCGATGCAGTCATCTGATCTAGCCGTCTACGAATAGAAAGAAGTCGACTCTCGCTCTTATCCTCCGCCCGGACAGCCCACATACGCGAACGAGGATGACCACGCTCAACAATCTTCCGCTCACGATGTGGGCAGAAAGCAGGAAAATACTCATATATTCAAGCCTGCAGCAGTGTAAGACAACCCATAATCTGACCATAAGTAACACGACTAGATATGCCCAGCTTGCGATACAGATATGCCAACGTCGCCGACCCCCATGAGTACTGACCAATGGTAACTGGGTCCCTCGCCTCCAATAAGTCGCGTGGCCTCACTCTGGAACCGCTCTTGTCGACAAACAAGACGCAACCTAACAGTAAGAAGAGGTAAGCAGTCATCTGCGTATCCTCAGTCCGTGGTGGTCGCCCCCGTCTACAACACTCGTCTACAGCATCGATACTAACACCACCGCCACTCCAAAATGAGCTATCCCGCCCAAGACCCTCCAGGCTGACACTTAGCAACTCAGATACATATAACTTCAGCTCAGATGTTGGCGCCTGCGCACTCACCATAGGACCCTCAACAGGAATGTGTAGAATCTGAAAAACGTCATGCAACATGATCGTCATCTCTCCGAACGGTAAGTGGAAAGTGTTGGTGTCATGCTGCCACCGCTCCACGAATGCCGAAATCAACGGCATGTCGATGCAGGAAAACATGTTGTACGGCAAGTGACCCAATCCACTGTCAACCACGGTCGCCGTCATATCCTCAGTCATCACTGAACGTCATGCCTGCAATGTCGTACAGGCTCTGTGTCGATTATGACACTTCAAAACCTTCTGCTCCTCGCCATCCCAGATGCGTCTGGCGACGTGGCCTCCGAAACTTGGAATGACGCTGCCATCTACAAGACCACCGGGTATAATATTCGTGACGATCCAAGACTCGTCCTCACCCCTCTTCTTCTTCTGAGCTCGGGCGTCTGCAGTGCACGAACTCGAATCACCGGTCACAAACCAGCCACCTCGATCCTTCCTAATGACCCACTCAGCTGAAGGACCACCGTGTTGCCCCCGTCCTCGACCGGACTGATGTACCGCCTCCTCCTGTGGCCCCACGTCGTATCGGCCCCCATCGTCACTCTCGTCGTGACTCCTCACCTCATCTGAATCATCCTCGTCGTTGAAAGAATCTCCAGGTGTCTGACGACGACGTAACAAATCTCCTCTCTCCTAACTGAAGCAGAAATACCACGTGTACGTGGATGACGAGGACCTGACTCGTCTGCTATACTACGTACCGCGCGTAAGGGAATTGATTTTATTTTTCCTCCACGGTAACCCGATGACTATTAATTCAATTTTAAAAATAAAAATTTATTAATGGATTTACTAAAATAATTAAACTAATTATTAACTTAATAATTGATTTATTTAGCAATCACACTTAATCAATAATCCTTTACTAAAATCGTACACAACTAATTACTAACATAATAATCAATTTATTTAGCAATTTATTTATTAATTATCACAATTTATAATCAATAAACGATTTACTAAACTAATTTAACTCATTATTAACATAATATTCAATTTATTTTAATTTTATCACGATTTATAATCAATTTTAAAAAAATTCAAAAAAAAACATTCGGAGCGTCTGCGGGAGACGCCTACCCTACGTGGGAGGCGTCTACCGGAGACGCCTACCCTACGTGGGAGACGTCTCCCGCAGACGTCGAGTCCTGGGGGTCGGGCATCTCCCGCGGAAGCCCGACCCAAAAATGTTTTTTTTAAAATTAATTGAAATAAACAAGGTAATTTACCAGATGTGAGTAGTCAGGGGTCTCCGATGGTTCTTTTCCTGGTCTTCGAGACATTTTATGTGGTGAATAGAAGAGTGATATGAAGAGAAAGTTGTGTTAAAAGAGTGAAATGAAGAGGTATATTAGTCGAAAGGGTAGATGGGCAAAATGGTACGGGCGATTTAAGTAGTTTTACGACGACGAATAACATTTCAGTATTTTAACTCAAATTGTAATGATCTCGACCAACAATGCATTACACGCGAAATCTATGGTCTTCAAATCCCCTCTGCGGTGGGTGTATCGATGACGGAATGAGTACTAGGTTGGTCCTAGGAGTGGCAACGGGTATCCAGAACCGGTGGTACCGAATTGGAACTGGACCGGGATAAAACATATACAGGTCGGATCTAGATATTTAATTTCAGAGCCGACCAGGATCCGATTCTCACCGTTGGACCCATATCCGGTTTATTATATATATTACAAAAATCCTACACCTCTCCACACTCCACAGCCTCCACTACACGTGACTTACCCTAAAAACCCCTACACCATCCACGCCACGAACAAACCCTTTCACCGCCTCCCTCTCCCCTAGTCTCCCTCTTCCGTCTCCTAGAAAAAAACATGTTAGTCTTTCTCATTTTAGAAGTTTTTCTCTTGTTTACAGTTAACAAGAATCACTTAATCCAACCATTAGAATGCTGATATAATTTCCTTTTTCCCACGATGTGATTTTTAATGTGAGGTTGAAAACTTTGTGCATCGAGTTCTATGAAAAATTGGAGATCCTGGGTATTTCTGAGAACATGTCATGACTATTAAATTTCTGTTGATATTCAGCAAATGAATGACAGTAAATAACAATTTCTGATTGACGGTTCGTTTTGAAATTTGAAAGACACATAACGATGTAATCCATATTTGTGCCTGCAATTCGAAATTGGGTATACTTCTAATTTTACTTAATTACAAATTGTTTATCGGTAGTTCGTACCACTAGTTTCACTTTTCCTATGGTAAATATGTAAAGTTTTTCTATCATATTCTTGTAGACGGTGGAGAATAGTGCTTTTTCCGGCATTACTCCTCACCACATTCCAGCTCCAAAACGAAGAATAATGGAAACGAAATATTTCCTAAATACTAAAAATGCTACATATATATTGAGTTTGGATTATATAACACCTTGTATTGGCATTTTGTTGAATTTTTTGTTGAATTTTTAGATCAGGAGAACGTGGGAGTGATAAGGTCTCATGTAAATTGGCACGACTTGTTTGTGTTTTGAGATCAACTAAAACTATGTATTTTCTTTTAATTATGGTTCTGAATTCTCTTTCAACAAGTATTTGGTTGCATAAATTGATAATGTATGATTTATTGCAATGGTAATGTCGACATGTTGGCAGTTGTTCCTATGAAGATGAATTTGGTTTTATAAAACTCCAATTTGGTTGTAATAAACAGTTACTGTGGAGTATTATTTGCATGGTTTAGAGTTGAACAGTTGTTGTTGTGGAGATGAAATATACATGTAAAATTAGGGGGGGATAATTTTTGCATACCGGATCCGGTTCTGAGTACCCGTCAACCAAACGGATCTGGTTCTGGGTATCCAAGATGAGAATCAATCTGGATCTGATTCTGGATCTCAATTTATAATATGGATCTTGTTCCGATTCTACTAGTACCCGAACCAGAATCGATCATTTACCACACCTAGTTGGCCCAAAGTAAAGAGGCAAATCAAATGATGATTTAATTAATAACAATGTCCCAATCCATTGAAGAATTTCTAAAATTCCTATTATTTATTTCAAATCAAACATTCCAAATGACAGCTTTGAACAAGATGTTCCAAATTAAAGAGTGGAGGTTGACATTATTCATGCCTTTTTTTCTTCTCGAGAAGTCATGATAATTTCCAATGTCACGATTCAGATCTAACTTCCTCGTGTTATATGAGTTATGTCAAACAAAACTAACTTATGATTTAAATCCGTCAAAAATATAAGACCATCCTTAACGCGGGATTCATCAGGGGTAGGGCGGGATTCAACCCACCCCCAACTCCCTTAACGCGGGAAAATGGGAGGTTGGGTCCCGACCTGGGTCGGCGACCCGACCTGATTTGGGACCTGGGTTTGGTTTTTTTGTTTTTTTTAAATAAACGATTAAAAATTAATTTTATATGTTTAATATTTTTTTATTGATATATATTTTTTATATAATTATAATTATTTGTTGAAAATTAAAATAAATAACCAAATATCCTACATTTTCTCCCCTTACGTTATTTGGAGATCAATTTTTGGTAAAAAAATTAATTTTAAAAAATAAAAACAAATAATAAACATATTTCTAGAAAAAAAATTGAAAAAAGATTTAAAATGACTTTAAAATAAATATATTAACTATTATCAATATTAAAAAAATTAGGTAAATTATTTAATTGATGTGTATATTATTTTATATAATTAGAATTAATTTCTGAGAATTAAAATAAATGAAAATTAATAAGATAAAATTGTTGTAAAAATAATTTATTTAATAGTTTGTGTATTTTTACGGTGGAATAAAAAATGATGTAAAAAGAAATGATTCGAAGGAGAGAGTGCGTTGAAAGTGGGGTTGATGTTAAGAGGTGAAAAATGAGTTGGGTTGATCGATGTCGTGAGGCAGAGAAAAACTTGATTGAGGGGAATTTTTGGGTTGCGCACATTTCAAGAATATATTTTTTATTTGGCCTTTTAATATTGTTGTCCTTTCGTGATTCTATCTAATAATTTTATTTGGCCTTTTAATATTGTTGTCCTTTCGTGATTCTATCTAATAATTTCAAGAAACATATTTTTTATTCTGGCACACATTTCAAGAATATATTTTTTATTTGGCCTTTTAATATTGTTGTCCTTTCGTGATTCTATCTAACTACTAAACGTCGCCCCAAAACTACTTAAATCGCCCCTTGAAATTACCAAATTGCCCTTAACAATATATTTAATACCCAAATCGTCCCGTGTCTATAAATAAGGCCTATGGTCTTGTATATTCATAATTTATCAGTAAAAACACCACGAAAATGTCTGGCGAGGGTGATGCATCGGGTGAGGTAAGCCTGGCGCGGGGAAATTTTTGGGCCGAGCGTCTGCATTAGACGCCTCCCCCATGGTGAGGGCGTCTGCGTAGGACGCCCTCCCCATGGCCGAGGCGTCTAACGCAGACGCCTACACAATGGGAGAGGCGTCTTATGTAGACGTCCTCCCCATGGGTAAGGCGTCTGTAGTAGACGCCCTTCCCTTCGGTCAGGCGTCCTACGCAGACGCCTTACCGTTGGGGAAGGCGTTTAACACAGACGCCCCATCCATGGGGCAGGCGTCTAACACAGACGCCTTTTTTTTTTGATTTTGATTTTGTTTTTTTAATTTCGAGTTTATTTTTTAATTTTTTTAATTTCGAATTTATTTTTTTATTTTTTTAATTTTGAATATATTTTTGTAGGTTCCAGATTTCGGTGGTGATGGAGTGGATTACAGTGAGTTATTTCAAACTACACAAATCTTTGAAACAAGTAGCTATCGGAGCTGGGTTTTTTTTGGTCGTGTCGTCGTACAAAACAAGATCAGATAGTCGGATGGATTGTTATTTGAGATGCGACCGGCGAAATCAAATGGAGTCTCGGGATATGGATACTGCACTTCGAAGAAACACCAAAAGAAAGGGTTGCGGTTGCCGTTTCTTAATAAAAGTGGTGGAGCGACGAGATCGTGATGGATGGGTTGTGGTTTATAATAGTGCTCACGGACATCACAACCACAGACTGGCAGTTTATCCAGAGGGTCATCGTCAAATTAGTGGTCTAAGTTCTGGGGCGAAGAAGATTGTTCGTGATATGACAGAGGCGCAAGCAAAACCACGGAACATCTTGAAGGCAGTAAAAGAAAAATTCCCGGAGGACAATCCAAATCAAAGGCATATTTATAATTTCAGAGATTACATGAGGAGGACAAAATCTGAAGATCGGAATCCCGTCCAGCAGTTTCTCTACCAAGCAGTGCAGTGTGAGTACTTACATTGGATTATGGCGGATCCAGAAACTGATGTCGTAACTCACGCTTTTTTGGCACATCCGACGTCAGTCCAGTTGTTGCGGACATATCCTTTCGTTATCTGCATGGATTCGACTTACAAGACGAACAAGTATAAGATGCCTTTGTTCGAAATGATTGGGGTCACACCAGCAAACATGAATTTCCTTATTGGATATGCGATTTTGATGGATGAATCTTACTCCAGTTATTTGTGGGTGATGGAGAAGTTGAGAGATCTGTTATTGGGGACTGTCAGCCCGACTGCAATAATAACAGACCGGGAGTTAGGCCTTATGCGACCAGTGAGAGAGGTTTTTCCTGACTCTGCTCATTTACTCTGCACATGGCACATCAACAAAGACGTATTGAATTACGCATACCACGTATTCGGCAAGAATAAGGAGATGGCAGAGACTTTGAGGCGTGGAAGATGGAGGAAGATCATGCTTTCTACTTCAGAAGCCGAGTATGATAGAGCTGTGTATGCTCTGAAAGATTTGTATAGATCGTGGCCGGCTATCACGGAGTATCTGGACACCACGTGGTTGGTGCATAAAGAAAAGTTTGTGCTGAATTGGACGAACAAAGTCCTTCATTTTGGGAACACCACGAATTGTAGGGTCGAAAGTGCTCATTCGGCTCTAAAAGAGTGGATTTCTACATCGACTGCAACTCTGGACACTCTTTTCGAGCGCGTCAACGCGGCTACTGAAATGCAGCTGACGAATATTCGAAACTTTCTTGAAGACTCGAGACGGCGAAATTTGACTAATTTCGGACATGCTCTATATCGTCACATAAATGGTAGAGTTTCGCATCACTGTTTGCAGTTGCTGAGTCAGGAGGTGAAGAGAATGCAACAGTTAGATGATGAAGTTGAATATCGTTGCGAGTGCGCTTTTCTGACTTCTCATGGGATACCTTGCGCATGTACCATCCGTGGATGTCTTGAATCAGAAAACGGAATTTACTTAGAGCAGATTCATTCGTTCTGGAGGACACTTGTCATTGGGGAAGGAGCCGGGAACGCAGAGTTTGTGTCTCAGGCAGCTCAAGACGCCGAACATTTTCGCAGTCTGGTTGATGAGATTGCAGGAAGTGACCCTACCGTAATTCGATCTGCCTCTCGGGTTTTATTCGAGCAGCTACACCCCGAACATTCGAATTTGAAAGAGCCTGCAGTAAAAACAAAGCTACGAGGTCGACCAAGGGGAAAGTCGACACGACGGGACCCTAGTGCGTTTGAGTATGCAGAGCGAGGTAGTGGTCGATCTTCAGGTAGTGGGAGTAGAGGTCGTGGTCGTTCTTCCGGTAGTGGAAGCAAAGGTCGTGGTCGATCTTCTGGTTCTTCGTCAGTGAGAGGAGGATCAGGTATACCATCCTTACATTTATTATTATTATAATTTTGTTATTTATTTCAGTAAATATGTATCTTTTGTTATTATATCTAACTGTATTTTTTGTTCATATTGTAGTGACTGGGCGGGCTGACGTAGACGACTTCCCATATGGAGATAGAATTCCAGGAATCATTATGCCATTCCTACACCAGTGGAATGATGTACGTGCTGATGGAAACTGTGGATTTCGATGTGTCGCCGATGTTTTCCACGGTGGTGAAGACAATTGGCAACTCGCCCGTCGTTCGATTTCAAATGAGATAGCTGCGAACCCATCTTTTTATGAGCACGTATACTACGACGGTGTGGCGGAGGCTCGTCACCGGATTAATTGGGGCGGGGGACCTTGTGGCGAGAATCACTATATGGAGACGTGGACGGACTTGTTTCCCATTGCAAATTTTTACAAGTGTGCAGTTGTGTTCTTCTCTCTCGGAAATGATGGTTCGTTGTACCCATGTCTTACAGTTCTACCTTGGGAGAGTCCGCCTACCGTGACGAGACCGTGCAGAGAGTTGATTATTGCTCATTTAGGGAGTTACGCTCATTACATTCGTTTGGAATTGAATGAGGGATTCCCCGTACCTCCTATAGCGACTCTGTGGTATCAAATACGAGATGAGAGTGTTATTGGATGGGAGCTGGAGTACCAACATAGGATAGCATATTGGCAACAATTATGTAATATGTTTTGATATGTTTGTATAATTATGTAATATGTTTTGATATGTTTGTACATTATATAGTGTTGCTTTATTATGTAATATGTTTTGATATGTTTGCTTTATTTGCATTATATATAATAGTACGAAAGGTTATCAAACACAAATACAAATAATAAGGGTACAACAGATAAGCAAAACACAAATACAAACAATAAGCGTACGACATGTTCGCAAACACAAACACAAATAATAAATAATAAGCGTACAACAGATAAACAAATATAAATGCAAATACTAAGCGTACCACAGATAAGCAAACACAAATACTAAGCGTACAACAGATAAACAAATATAAATGCAAATACTAAGAGTACGGTACAACAGATCAGCCTACTCATCATCCGAATCATGGTCGGAGATGCCTAACTGAGTATGCCATGACTGTATGATCTGATCCACATCTCCGCATGCAGCTCTGGCATCGTCTGGCAGCTCATCCCTCATCTGCAAGATTGGGTCTACAGCCCGTATTATCTTACCCATCCACTGCACATAACATTAACATTAGCGTACATTAACAAATTATACGGTACAAATAAATTTAGATAAAATGAAAAAATTACCAGATCGCCACACGTCCTATCTGGTGGTCGATCTGCTCTCCGGGAGGCACCACGGACGATGATAGGATGTGAGTAACTACCGAACCAATCAAGATAACGTGCATCACACTCGGAGGGGTCGCGACTACGTCTGAAGTCGCCAAGGAATAATCGGCATGATCTCGGAAATGTCCGCCAAGTCGATTCCGCTGTAGAAGCGGGGAACCTGACGTCGTACGTCGCTGCTGTCGCAGACCGCACCGCATGCTCTGGTGTCGGAATGTCAACCGGGATCACCTGAACATATCCTAACTGACGCAAGACCCGATCGGGCATATAAGGCTCTATGATATCCCGATAACGAATAAGACCCATCAATAAAGTCCTCGGGACATCCGCTGCTGGGTCAGGACCATAGGGTAACCACTCCACCTAAAGTTTAACACATTAATAATAATACATCTTAAAATTAAATAAATGGTGTAAAGTTTGATACCTCTGATGCAGTCATCTGATCTAGCCGTGCGCGGATGGAACACAATCGTCCATCGCTCTTGTCCTCGCTCCGGACAACCCACATACCCGAACGTGGATGACCCTCGTCGATAATCTTCCGCTCACGATGCGGGCGGAATGCAGGAAAGTACTCGTATATCCACGCCTGCAGCAGCGTAAGACAACCTGCAATCCCAAAACAATCCGCACGGCTAGCTATCCCAAGCTGCCGGTACAGGTATGCCAACGTCGCTGACCCCCACGAGTACTCACGAACGGTCTCCGGGTCCCTAGCCTCCAGTAGATCGCGTGGTCTGATCCGACAACCACTCTTGTCGACAAACAAGACGGCTCCGAGCATCAAGAATAGGTACGCCGTCAACTGTGTATCATCGGCCCGCGGAGGTCGTGCCCGTCTGCATAGGTCCTCAAGGGAGTCGATGCCGACACCACCACCACTCCATAAAGTTGTATCTCTCGCCAGACCATCAGGTGTGACACCAAGCAACTCTGCCACATAACACCTCAGCTCAGACGTCGACCCCTGAGCACTAACCAGACGACCATCCACAGGAAGTCGCAGGATCTGGAAAACATCGTGAAGCATGATCGTCATCTCTCCGAAAGGCATGTGGAAAGTGTTGGTGTCAGGCTGCCACCGCTCCACAAACGCCGAAATCAAAGGCATGTCGAGATAAGGGAACATGCTGTACGGTAAGTGCCCCAAATGCGTGGCACTAATCTCCTCTCTGATATCAGCACTCAGTGTAGACCGCCAACCCTGTAGTGCTGTACAGGCTCTGTGCCGATTCTGGCACTTCAGAACCTTCCAATCCTCTCCGTCCCAGATCCGTCTAGCAATGTGACCCCAGAAACTAGGAATGACGCTCCCATCTAAATGACCACCAGGCGTCATACTGCTCACGATCCAAGAATCGTCCTGGACCCTCTTCTTCTTCTGAGCGCGGGGATCAACAGTGCACGAGCTCGAATCCCCGGCCATAAACCTCCCACCCCTACCCTTCCGCACCATCCATCCGGCGGAAGTAGAAGTACCCGCTCGACCACGTCCTCCGCTATAATCCCCTGCCTCTCCCTCCACCTCCGGTCGCACATCATACGGGCCATCATCGTCGCTCTCGTCGTCGAAACTATCCACATGCTCATCATCGAAGGAATCATCCTCCTCCTCACGACGACGTAATGCCTCCCTCTCCCTCCTGACCGAAGCAGATATCCCCCGTCTACGTGGATGACGCGGTGCTGAATCATCCTCTAAAGAACGGAAGGCGTGTAATGGTATCGACTTGCCTCTCCCTCCACTGTGACCCGATGACTATTTATTGAAATTTTAAAAACAAATTTGTTAAATTTGTTAAACTAAATTATCATATTTATCAAAATTGTTAAACTAAATCAAAATTTGTTAAACTTAATTATCAAAATTGTTAAACTAAATCAAAATTTGTTAAACTAAATTAAAACAATTGTTAAACTAAATCAAAATTTGTTAAAACTAAATATCACAAATGTTAAACTTAATAAGAATTTGTTAAATTAATTTTTTTGATTTATCACTATTTATTAAAGTAATTATGATATTTATTAATTAAAAAAACAAAAAAGGAGGAGGCGTCTGCGACAGACGCCTCCCGCAAGGTGGAGGCGTCTGTCGCAGACGCCTCCTCCTACGGGGAGACGTCTTCGGAAGACGTCTCCCCCATCGGGGAGACGTCTTCCGCAGACGTCTCCCGCTTCGGGTCGGCGTCCGAGGGAGACGCCCCCCGCATGGGTCGGGCGTCCTCGGAAGCCGCTCCCCCCATAGGGGGAGCGGCTTCCTCGGACGCCCGCCCCATGCGGGGGGCGTCTCCCTCGGACGCCGACGCCTTTTTTTTTTTTTTTTTAAAAAACAAATAAATAACGTAATGTTACCTCATACGGGTACACCGGGGGAACTGCTGGCTGCTTCCCTGGCCTCCGAGACATTCGTAATCTTGTGTAGTAGGTATAGGAAGAGAAAGTTTTGAAAAAAGAGTGAAATTGTGAGATATATAAGCAAAAATAGGAGGAAGGGCAATTTGGTAATTTCAAGGGGCGATTTAAGTAATTTTGGGACGATGTTTAGCAGTTCAGTAATTTTATGTTGATATGTTTGACGTTGTTCCCCCCTCAAACGTTGGTGTTTTGTAGCTATGCCCCTATAAATCTTCTATTTTGTTCTACATATATGTAAATATTCTATTTTGTTTCATATTCTACATAATTAGATACAAATCTTACAGACAGACGCAAACGTCACAGACGTGTTACATTTTTAAACATTGTGTTTGTCCTTTTTATACTTACGGTCGGTCATTTTTAAACATTGGGTATTTCATCACTTGCAATGTGTTTCCATCGCTCATGGTGATACCTTTTTACACTTACGGTCGATCCTTATAAAACACCAGGTTAGTCTTTTTTACTGGCGTCTGTGACGACCGCGTCCGCTAAACATTTTCCATTAGATATTCCGTTAAGGTTTTAACTGTTTGATAATTAAATCTACAAATATATGTCTATTTGATGTCTTTCTTTACTTCACCAGCTCCAACACCGATGTCGATATCTGATAATCTGACTTGTACATCTGCAAGTGATTTTTAAGGCACAAACCTAACATTATTGAATCCATGTCACCGTTGAGTTGGCTTTGTTGATACAATTACTGAATAACATTTTGTAAAATTAAGCAAGTTTAGTAATTAATTAGTTATAATACCCAATACATCGGACCATGACAACGTTATAACGAGCTACCACAATCACGTCATTAAAACTCAACTTAAAATTTGTATTATAAGATATGCACAAGTTGTGGAAAAGATCGTCATACATTTTAAATTTGCATGATGTTGATATGTGCATGGAGAAAATATTATTAATTTGTTCCGGAAAAAGTCACTGTGGTGATTTTAAAAGGGAATTACTATTCGTCGTCGGAAAACTACTTAAATCATCCTAATAATTATAATTTTGTCTTTCACAATTCATTTAATACTCGTTACGTCTTGTGTATTAAAACAATATTTTTGTCTGAGTTTTCCTCACATTCCGAGTACCAACACTACGAAAATGTCTGACGAAGCGTGTGAATCTGGTGAGGTAAGTTGGAGGATTTTTTTCCGTCTCGGGCATCTGGCTAAGCCACCGCCCCATCCCTGGGGGGCGGCTCTCGCGGACACCCGACCCAAATGTTGTTTAATTATATAATTACTTAATTATTTAATTACTATATAAATCAATATATAATCATAGTTAAATAATAAAAAAGTAGAGTTTTTGTTGGCAAATGTTGTTTCGAGAATTGTTTGTGAGAAAATTGGGGTTTTTCTGATTGTTTTGGTTTAATTCCTAATGCCGAAAACAATAAATTTAGCATCTTTTTGGCTTAAAATTTTTTCATCTGATGATTAGATTCTTCCAAGTTGCATTTTATTATCAAAAAAATCCATTTTGTTAACAAAAATTATACCCGCAATACCTGTTATACCCGTCATGTACCTGTTTATTAAATGTGTACGAGACAGGTACGAATACTACAATATTTAAAAAAATATATATACCTGTTTAGTTAGGCGGGTATGACCATATCCGCCCCATATCCGTCTTGTTTACACCCCAGGTTAATCTAATGTATAAAATTTTATTTACAATTTAAGATTGTTTAAAAGTTTATTTAGTATTAGAAAATAATAATACCCTATTAAATTCATGATACTTATAAATTGTCTTTTATAAAAGTTTGGGCTGGAGACCGGACTTCCAGACTGGATTCAATCAAGTACAAACCGGGCTGAGCCGATTTGGTTTGGCACCATTACATGTTGTTACACCTCTCATATTCTAGTTGATCTAAAGCCTAATGTGATTCACTACACAAATGTTGTAACAAGCCTAATAGGATTGTCAAAGGTATAGACGATAGTGTCAAGCCGAGCTTGTTTAGTAGAAACAAAATCACGAACTAAATTAGTGAAGCCTGAATAAACAAGACCTGAATCGACTCGACTCGTCTCAGCTTGTTTGCACCCTTAGACATCGCTTCGGTCGTTGATCCAAGACTAGTCTTTAGCTGAGGTACGAGGTTTTGAGCTTGTTAAATAGATGGACAAAATTCATGAACTAAACTAGTCGACCCTAAGCAAACGAGACTTGAATCGACTCGACTCGTCTCCACCCTTTTACACCCTTAGACATCATTTTGATAGGGGGTTACATCCCTATCAAAATTACATTGAACAAATTACATTGGACCACAATCTCTGAGAGTAACTATAATTTATACAAACTTCTTTATTATCACATGGTAATGATAGAAAATTTGCATAATCAACAACTACATCTACATGCTTGTTGTTGTTGACTAGGGTTGACCACTTCATGAAGAGAATCTGGACTTATGTATTGATGCCTTCAAAATAGAAGACTTGGTCCAAATTAGTAACTATGGCCTGGGCTTGTTTTTTAATTAAGGAAACAGAGTTGCTTTATTAGAAGAAAGCGGTAACCTTTATTAGAGATAAATAAACTAGTATTGGTTCTTGGTTGTCGAGTAAGTGGTAACTCTTATTCTCCTCTTCCACTCATGTTGTGTATTTTTCGGAATTGTGGTTTTTTATGTATGTTATATTTTATCATATTCTGAAGAAAAAAAATTATTGAGATTGTTAGTCGAGAAATATTATGTCAGCTTATTGTTTTAATATCATGAGATGTCTTAACTCTTAAACAATCATTCCCAAGTAAAAATCAATTAATTATACTTGAAAAGATGTTTAACATCAAAAAACATATGTAAAATGTATTTTTCCCTCGTAATTATGCATTTTTCATGCCTTTGTGTCATTTTATTTCATGTTATTCTTTGCAAATTACCAAAGGTAATTTAAGCAGCCACACAAAAAGTAATTGTGTTGTCTTATTGGTTCGTATCATCTGGTGTTCCCTTTTCGTGTTAGAATTTGACAAGTTTACTTGAGTTTTTGACAAAAAATTGACTTGAAATTTTCAGTTTTGAATTGTATCTAATAACTAATCAGACCAAAATTGGACCCTCAAACCTAGATGCCATGTACAAAGTCCCCGTTTGTCAAACTTTTGGAGTGAATTTAAACCCATAACTTGAAAATACCTGATTTGACTAGACAAATTATTCATATCTAAGTTGTTTTATAACTAAGGACGTCAAGTTTGACTCGGGATCGACCGATCGCTCGATGTTCGCTCGATTTTGCTCGGATCGTCGCTCAATCGATGAGTAACGAGTCGAGCACGAGCAAAGAAATCCGCTCGACAAACTAAACGAGTCGACCACGAGCATACCTCACTCGCTCGAGAACCGATTACTTTATCCAATTACATGATTAACCTGAATACTCTATCAATTACCCAATTAGCAAATAATAAACTCATTTACCAAATTTATTTTCCATTTATCAAACTCATTTACCAAATTTATTTTCCATTTATCAAACTCATTTACCAAACTTATTACCCATTTACCACACCTAATAACCATTTAACAAACCAAACCCAATTACCCAATTACACAAATCTCCTCCACATTCTCAAACCCACGCCATGAAAGGAATGTGTTCTAAAAGTTTTACTTTTATATGTCAATTATTATGAATTGAATGTGCAAACATTTTGTTCCTTGATTATGACATTCGTCTTTTGGAAGTGTTAAGGAAGAGACGTTTGGTCCTTAACCGTAGAGCTCTACAAGATAATGGTTTACATAAATCAAAAGTTATTCACAATTATGGTAGTTAACATGAAACATTAATTACCGAGATAAGATTGTCGTGTTGGTTATCGATTGTTATAGCTCTACAAATAATTGACGACACGAGTATATAAAAGAGGAAAAAAATACTTTTATATATTGAATAGACCTAACAAGTAAAACATTATGGAATTGTGTTTCGTGTCATTAATGTTTTTACTGTGTCTTGGATCCTAAGATGTGAGACTTATATCTTTTCACTCAAGAAGTGTTTAATTTGATTATTGTCAAAAGCTACCAATGAGTGTAGTGATAACGACAATAGTTGGTTGAACATGACTTGTGTTGGAAAAGATAACTAGTCAAACGATTGTCATTGCCCCTCTTAATTGAGTGATGATATTAGTGGGCCCCTTGATAAAGCAAAATTATAATGTGCACAATGTGACTTGAGTTAAATCACATAGTTATAATTAGCTTAAAGAGATCAAGAAATGAATATAATACAAAGATGACACATTTCTACTTTGTATATATTCTCAATATCATGAGGCAAGGGACGGACACAATTGATGCACTTACATCACTAAATGGATCGTGTTTTAGTTCAGGTGGAACAAAGACATCTAATTGGGTGACTATAATGTGTAGCTAGATACCGCTTATAGTCTGAGATATTAAGTGTTTAATATCACTGCCAATTAGGCTTAGATCCTCTCATAGATCACACCACAAAACTGGGAAACAAGAGGTTGATTTTAAGTTCATATGATGTGTCGGGTTTCATGTGAAAATAAGACACATGTGGTGAATTAATTAAAATCAATATGTCATGAGAATTGACATAATTAGAATCATAATAAATTCATATGAGGTATATATTATGGGGTGTAATAATTTAATATTACATATGATAATATATATAGGATGTGAATTGCTAAAAACCCAAAAGATCAAATTTTGTTGGAAATAAATCCAAAATTTGATAAAGGTAAAATTGGGGTCAAACCCGGTGAACCGTTCATGGTTCGGTCGACCGGGGCATCTTCGGATCGGTTAACCGAATAGGGAACGTGTAAACGCAATTGGTTGACCGAGATTGCCCAGAGTGCCTGGACAATCGGGTTCGGTTAATCGATTGGAAACGGTCAACCGAGAAGTAGTATTTTCGGTAGACCGAAGGTGACCCGGTCATCCGATGACTATGTTCCAGGAGCAATTTTGGTGGGTCAAAGGTAAACCGATTACAAGACGTGGTTCGTTCGAATTATTCTAGGGAATTTCTCATACATATTCGGTCGACCGTCTAGCTCACGGTGCACCGAACACGTGTTATAACTGAATGGTTCGGTTGACCGAATAATACTCGGTCTACCGAACAAGAACGATTACGCCTGAATTATTAAAAGATTAATTAAATCATGGGTGAAATAATTCCAGATTTAATTAAATATTTTTTGTGGGTGATTATGTGGAATTTAGATATTAATTTTAGGAGAGAAAAACAAGGGATCATAGCTAAATAATAGCTCTTGATAAGGATGTTTTGGGAGCCTATAAAAGGACACTTATTCCTACTTGTTTTAATACTAATGAAAAATCTTTCTCTCATTAATCTCTCCCTAATCACCACGAAAATCTCTTAGTAAATTTAAGTTTTGGAGATAAGATTCTCAGGAGCTTAAAGATGAGTAATTAGCTTGATTCTAAACCTTGATTCTAAACCTTGTTAGAGATTGATTGACTAGCTTCTTTCTCTCTAACCTTGTTTAGAGTTTGGTGAACACTCGGAGGCAATTCTGTGGACGATTCAGCGGGCAACGCGACTCTGGATCATCAAAAAAGTTTTAGAGAACCTTTAGGTATAATTCTATCTTTGTGAATTATTTTAATAAATGTAGGATTGCATGTTATTAGAATAAAACACAAATAGATGTACATAAAATTGCTGAAAATATGAAAATCGAACTTGTGTGTTATATTAAAATTTTAAAATATATACATACATAGGGACACGAAATCCTACACGTCAGTCATAACCTTAGACAACCATTAACAACGTCCGGGCAGTTCCCGGGCGCCCGATTTTCTCTCTCAGTCATGTCAGCTTCTCTTTCCGCCACGTCAGCACAAACCAACCCCATACAAAATCCTTAACCATTATCTAGTCCACCTAGTTACGCTACAGTATTTGTTGCCACATCATTATTTTTATTCTTCTCTCTAAAACTCTTTCATCAATCAACAAAATATATTAATAATCATTATTGTAATCCGTTAAGAGTGCTCTTAACACCTCCTCCCCATTCTCAAACCACATCCTCCTCCCAATTCTCAATCTCATGCCCAAATCAAAACCCTAACACCTCCTCCTCGTCGCCACCTCCCCCTCCTCGTCGTCTCCTCCTAGTCGACGTCTCCTCCTCGTCGATACGAGTGATTTTGTGTTGGTCGCAAATGTTTTGGGGCTTGTGTGGTTCATCTATATTTTTTTGATGTGGATTTGAGTGTTTTCCGAGGAAACGAGTTCGTCTCCACATTTTTGTTGCATATCTTAAAGTTTTGTTGTGAATTTGTGAGTTTTCATGTTAATTACGAATTTCTACTATGGATTCGAGTGTTTGTCTTAAGGTTTTTTTGTGTGGATCCGAGTATTTGTGTGTTGATTGCAAAGTTCTTCGGTGAAATCGAGGGAATTCGGGTTTTGCTTTGTGATTTTACTGTTTAATGTTAGTTTTTATTTTTTGCTACCAATTCAAGTGTTTCAGATCTAAATGTTCCAATGGACTAATGTTTTTGTGTTAATCGCAAAGTTTAGCTTTGGATTCGAGTGTTTTTGTTGTGTTTTGTGTTGATCTTAAATATCAATAAAATGATTATCGAGCATGTCATTGATCTGAACCGCTCGCGAGCAGGTGACGAGCCGAGCACGAGCGGAATTTTCAGCTTGAATTCCTTATCGAGCGAGCGACGAGCGCAACAAATTTCTCATCGTGCCGAGCTCGAGCATGGTTGGCTCGCTCGATAAGAGATCGTTTACACCCTTATTTATAACTTAATCATATTCGACTTCGATTCAAGAAATATTTTTTCAATTTTTTTATTACATCACATCACCTCAAACCTGATAATGCGATCTATTTTGCGAGAACATGGTCCAAATTCCAATTCAATTAACAATACCACATTTTTTGAAAGAATCACCAAAAAAAGATAAAACATATGTGATGTTGTTTTCATTGGAAAAAAATAACATTATAGATATTGTTTTTTGTTAATAAAAATGGTAGCACATGTAAGGTTGTCAAGTTTTGCTCAGGATTGGTAGATCGCTCGATGTTCGTTCGATTTTGTTCGGATCGTGTTGCACGTGTATACCTTTTTTGTCAGTTTACCATCTTTATATATTTTTTAATTTTTTAGTGATTATTTCAAAAAAACAATCCATTTAAATTCTGAATTGCCAAACATCGCCCCAAAATTACTTAAATCGCCCCTTGAAATTACCATTTTGCCATTCTCTCATTTCTACTGCTATAACGCGACATTTTAACCTCCTATCACACATCTATCTTCATCTTTCTCTTATAATCATAAAAAATAATGTTTTGGAGGTCAGTAATGAACCAACGGACGCCCAGTGTACTCGAATCTGGTAAAATATCTAACATCTTTTTAATAAAATAATAATAAAAAATAATAAAAAATTACGAGCGTCCGACGGAGCCGCCCTCACGTAGGAGGGGGCGTCTGGCTAAGACGCCTTCCCCATGGGGGCGATGTTTTACCCAGACGCCTTACCCATCGGGGAGGTGTTTTGCCCAGACGCTCCGCCCATGGGACAGACGTCTATGTAAGACGCCTCGCCCATGGGGGAGGCGTCTTAGCCAGACGCCCCCTCCTACGTGGGGGTGGCTCCGTCGGACGCCCGTAATTTTTTATTATTTTTTTAAAAAGATAATTGATTATAAATTTAGATAATTGTTAAATTAATTAATAAGTTAATAATTACTATATTCGGATGACCGATATCTCTTCGGTACACCGAAAATTCAAAAATTTCCAGATCCAACAATTTCAAAATCTAAAAAATTTCCAGGGGGCGATGCCCCCTTGCCACCCCCGCCACCTCACCGGCGAGGTGGAATGCCGCTCGCTCACCGGGGAGCGAGACCCCCGAACGACCTGTCGAGGTGGTATTTGTAAGTCATGATGTTTTACCGCCGGGGGATTTTGGATCTTAAAAAATGTTGGATCTGGAATTTTTTTGAATCTTCATCACTTGCAAAAAACACATTGTAATCCGACCGGTTACCACCGAGAACTTGCAAAGAAACGTTAAATAATTTGAGATGACACACCGTATAATTTTAATTTGACAAAAAAAAATGGGAAGTCTGGCTAAGACGCTTGTACCATGGTGGAGGCGTCTTAGCCAGACGCCCGAGTCCGAAAAAAATATCCGTCTCCGTTACTTCGCCTGATTTAGGTGTTTCGCCAGACATTTTCGTGGTGTTGGTACTAGGAATGTTAATAAAACTGAGTCAAAAACATTGTTTAAGACACGGGACAATATGGGTATTAAATATATTGTTAAGGGTAATTTGATAATTTTAAGATGCGATTTAAGTAGTTTTGGAACGACGTTTAGTAGTTCCCTATGAATTTCCATACTATATCCTACACTTCACAAGACACCCTTATCCGTTGACTGAACTCTCACATTGTCACCTTCCTCCCTTTCCAACCACCATCCATGCATGGCTTCCTCCTTCTCCTACACCTCTCCCCACCAACACCACCTTCCCTTTGCAAGTGCCCACAACCTCCACACCTCCACAAGACCCAACCAATCACTTTTTCTCCACCCAAACACCCCTCCTTCCATGTATCTTCTCTTGCCAAGGCCCATGCACACAACATGCTTGAGGAAATGAGCCAAGGAAAGAATCACTCCCAAGTTGAAGGACCCATGGATTCCACAAAAGCAAGAGAAATTGGTGATGGGTCTTCTTCTTTGAGGCACTTGGGCAAAAGGGCAAGGAAGTATTCTCAAGAATATGATAAGACTAAAAGCTATAGGAGGAATGAGGAAGTTGGAGAAGTCTTGGATTCCATAGAACCAAGTGAAATGAGTGATGAGTCTTCTTCTTTGAGGCATCTGGACAAAAGGGTAGGGAAGAATTCTAAAAAATATGATAAAAGTAAAAGCTATAGGAGGGATGAGATAGTTGGGAAAATCATGGATTCCATGGAAGCAAGAGAACTGGGTAATGGCTCTTCTTCTTTGAGACCTTTGGACAAAAAGGTAAGGAAGAATTCCCACAGATATGATAAGACTACAATCTATAGGATAAATGAGGAAGTGGGTAGTACTAGGAATGAGAAGGTGAACACCAATGTTAGAGAGAAGCATCCCCAAGTGGGTAAGCTCATGGATTCCTTAAAACCAAGAAAAATGGGCGACAGGTCTTCCTCTTTGAGGCCTTTGGACAAAAGGGTAAGCAATAATTCCAAAAATTATGATAAATTTACAAGTCATAGGAGAAATGGAGAAGTGGGTAGTTCTAGGAGTGATAAGGTGAAGACCAATTTGGTCGTGGAAGGTAAGTTTGAAAAGAAGGGTAAGAAGTCCAAGAACAATTCACCTCAGTTTGAGTTGAGGGTTGGTTTGGATATGTGTTCAAAGAATGGAGATGTGATGGGGGCAATCTCTTTGTTTGATTCAGCATTAGAGAAGAATATAAGGTTAGAACAGTACCACTACAATGTTCTCTTGTATTTGTGTTCCTCTGCTGCTTCAAGTGTTGTTCATCCAGGTAAGAGTTGTAGCACAACTAATTTTGATAATGAAGAACAAGAAAGTAAGAATTTAGGAGATGTCAAGGATTCTGATTCATGGGTTGAGGATAAAATATTGAATAGTGAAAGTGGTGATGTTGGTTGTGCGTCTGAAGAAGATTTTGAGAGTGAAACTAGTATAAACGATTCCTTGAGGAAAGAAATTGGATCATCCAGGGGAACTTGCGAGGGAATTCAGGTAAGTGAGAGTATAAAGAAGTACTCACTCAAAAGAGGATTTGAGATTTATGAGAAGATAGGGTCAGAGCAAGTCCCCCTAAACTAAGCGGCTTTAACATCTGTTGCTCGTATGGCAATGGCAATGGGCAACGGGGACATGGCACTTGATATCGTGAAGGAAATAAAAGCATTGGGGTTAACATTGCGATTGTGATCATATGGTCCAGCTTTAGTCTCATTTTGTAACAATGGCAATATTGAGAAAACATTTGAGGTTGAACAACATATGTTAGAATCTGGGGTCGGCCCAGAGGAGCCTGAGCTTGCAGATCTTCTTCTTAAGGTCAGCATCGAAGCTCGTCGAAGCGAGAAGGTTTATTACTTGCTTCAGAAATTAATGACGAGTGTGAGACAAGTGTCCCCAAGTACCGTGGAGTTGATTGATATGTGGTTTAAAAGTTCAACTGTTTCTAGAGTTGGAAAAAGGAAATGGAACGATAATCTGGTAGAAAAAGCAATCTGTTTCTAGAGTCCTTTCTCTCTCGTAGAAGTTATCTTGCATGAGCTACTCGCTTATAACCACCAGTTTTGAATGAATTCAAGATTTGTTGGAAATGCGGATCATAAATCGTAGTACAGCAACGTTTGACTATCATACAACATAAATCCGTATACATAATGTGTTAGATCCTAACCCTTCTTTTGTGCTAATTGTGCTTAGGGGAGGATTAGTGGTGGATCGAGATCGACGGCTGAGATTGAGTGGTAGGAAGTATATAAGGTTTGGGTTTTTAACTCTCTCTCTCTCTCTCACGTTCACATCTCTCTCACTCTCTCTCTCTCTCTCTAGACTCGTCTCTCTCGGCAGCACAGGGAGGGTCGGCGTGGTGTGGTGATCGGAGAGCACAGGAGTTGTCGTTGGAGTCGCCGGAGGAGCGAGGATCGTCGATTACGGGAGGTTTCGCGAGGAAGAGCTCGTCGTCGTTCATCAAAGGCTTCTTCAAACATTAAGGTATGTCAAACTTGCTTTCAAGCTCACCTATTGTTAGTGTGCGAGTGGGAGCGGTCGACGGTAGACCGTTTCGGGCTCGTCGGACCTGCACAGCCGTTTCTGAACTATAAACGGTCGACCGATGTTTTGGTTCGGTCGACCGGTTATAGTGTATTTGGGGCAGAATCCCTCGCACCGGTCGAACGATACCCTTTTGGGCGGTCGACCGGTTGTGCAATTTTTAGCGAGAGAAAACGTCCTGGGTATTTTCGGTCGAACGGGACCCCTTTGTCGGTCGACCGAAAGTACTATTGTAGGTCGGTTGGGGCGTTGACTATCTAAACGGTCGACCGCCTGTTTGACTCGTTCGACCGACGTTTAAGTTAATTTAATGCCCGGTCGACCCGAAGTGAGGTTTCGGTCGACCGTGTGTATGGTTTGGTCGAAGGTTTGACACTGGTGGATTTCGGTCGACCGCTAGTGTGTGTGGTTCGACCGTGTAATTGTGTTTTATTGGAAGTTTTCTACTGGAGGTAAACGGTCGACCGATAGGGTTCGGTTGTTCGACCGTCTTACTGTTGTTTGCGAAAATGGATTTTCTACTGGTGTTTTTCGGTCGACCGGGATCCCTTTGTCGGTCGACCGTTTGGCGGGTTTTTCGGTTGGGCCAATTCTTTGAGTGAGGATCGGTCGACCGGAAGCCATGTTTTGTTCGACCGTTTTACACTGTTTGTGTGTGTGTGTTGCTATTGATTGGCTAGAAGGCAACAGGTCTCCGGCCCTTTTGGGGCGACGACACAGACATTCCGGCCCTATAGCGATTAGTGGTGACATGTGGGTTGTGATTTGTGGTCGTGGCTTCAACGAATGAGGCAAAGCCGTGGCTCCGGCGAATGATGCAAAATCGTGGCTCCGGTAACACTGAGGCAATGAGGGGGTTGTGTGGCCGTGTTTTGGACCGGCGGTGCCTTGTGTGCACGTGTGTTGGTGGGTTGGGGTGAGAGGACCCTTGAGACCCGTGTTGTTGGGCTATGGCCGGGAGAGAGGTCCCGGGAACTTAGCGGGTGTTTCTGTTGTGGTGTTTTACGTTTCTTTGCACATTTCATTTATGTCCATATATGTGTTAGGGTTTGGCATACTGGGTTTCCTCCTGGAAACTCAGGCATTCATTGTCTGCTTTCAGGCCGAGAGCGACGTTCGGTGGGTGGCGTCGGCGGAGGGAGCGCTCGAGACCTGATCCTGCTTCCCTACATTTTGAGGTGGTTGTGATTACTTGTGTGTATTCTCTGTATATGATCTTTTGATGTAATCACATTCTTTTGTAAACTCGTTCACATATATATATTATATGTTGGTGCACCAGTGTGTGTATTTCTTTCGTAATGTCCTCGTTGATTGTATGATTTAAATTTGAAATTTTCCGCTGTGTTTGAGGACGTTACAACTTGGTATCAGAGCGGTCAGTTTCAGTGTCTTCGTCCAATGGAACCACCCTTAGAGTTGTGTCAATCATGCATGCATTGTTCTCATTCATGTTTTGTGTCTCCTGTGTAGATGGCTCCGAGGCGTGTGAGACCTTCTCCCCGAGACCGTAGCACCAGTGATGAGGTGGGTGAGGGGAGTAAAGGTGAGGAGCTGAGGATGCTCCAGGGCACGCTGGGTAGATTGGGCGAGATTCTCGAGCGCCAATCCGCCCAGGCTGATCAGGGAGGAGCGGGCGCTGTGTGGGATCGGTTTATGCGTCAGCATCCCCCATCCTTCGATGGTAGCGGCGACCCTGAGGCTGCAGAGGACTGGGTCTTTAAGATCCAGAAGATATTTCGGGCGATTGGGTGTCCTCCTGAGAGGAAGGTGGACCTGGCCACTTACGTGTTGGACGGCGGCGCAGCCAACTGGTAGAGATCCACTTCTGCTGTGGTGTTCGAGGACAGTGAGGAGTTGAGCTGGGAGGAGTTCCTGGTGGAGTTCAACCAGCAGTACTTTCCGCAGCACGCCCGCGACAGGAAGAGAGAGGAGTTCCTGGCTTTAGAGCAGAGGGACATGACTCTGGCTGCCTACATCAGCAAATTTCACGCTTTGGAGCGATACTGTCCAGAGATTTATGTGACGCAGGAGCAGAGGGCTCGGAGGTTTGTACGCGGTCTGAGGCCGCAGTTCAGGGCCCGTGTTACCACGAGCATGCCACAAACGTTGGCAGACGCTGTGAAGTTCGCGACCATCATGGATCAGGATAGCCAGGACATTGAGGAGGCTAGGAGGTCGCAAGTGAAGACCAGAGTGCGTCCGGGGAGTCAGTTGTCAGGGAATCCGGGCAAGAGGCCTCGGATTGACGGAGGTGGACCACCGCAGACTGGGCAGTGCAGGCAGTGTGGTGGAGTTCATCCGGGACGCGGTTGCGGGCCCCGTTCTGGCGCGTGTCATGGTTGTGGCCAGCTGGGTCACTTTGTTCGTTCTTGCCCGAGTAGGCCGGGTGGACCTATTGTTCGGCCGGGATCATCCACAGCTGGTGGAGCTGGACCGAGTCGTTCTGCAGCACCACCCCAGCAGGGGAAGAGAGCAGGTCGCGTATTCACTATCCAGGCGGAGGAGGCTAGAGATGCGAGCACGGTGGTGGAAGGTACGCTACTTGTTGCAGATTTGGTAGTTAGGGTGTTGTTCGACTAAGGGGTCACACACTCGTTTATCTCTGAGCAGTTTGCGAGCGTGTTGGGTCGTACCCCTGCGATGTTGACTGCCACTTTGGAAGTCAGCACACCCCTGGGTTTGGTGGGCACTGTGGGGAGATTTCTTCTCGGCGCCACGATTGCTTCGGGAGACCAGGAATTTCCGGCTGACCTGGTCTTGCTACCGATGGTGGACTTCGATGTTATACTCGGGATGGATTGGTTGTCCCAGTACGATGTCCGAGTCTTGTGCTGTGATAAGAAGATTTTGATTCCGAGGCGAGGTTTGCCTGATCTTCTGATCAGAGGATTGAAGGACCGCGGGAGTCGGTTGATCGTTTCTTCAGTTAGAGCTCGGAAGTTGATTCAGCAGGGTTGCAGGGCTTTTGTGGCCACTTTGGTAGTTCCAGACCCAGAGTTGAGGAGGCTGGAGGACATCGAGATTGTTCAGGAATTTCCCGAGGTGTTTGCTGATGATGTCTCCGGTCTACCACCCCACAGAGAGATTGAGTTCGGCATTGATTTGGTAGCTGGGGCTACACCGCAATCGAAGACTCCGTACAGGATGGCGCCTGCAGAGTTGTCGGAGCTGAAGAAGCAGTTACAGGTTCTGATGGATACTGGGTTTATCCAACCTAGTGTCTCACCGTGGGGTGCGCCGATTTTATTTGTGAAGAAGAAGGACGGCTCGTTGCGGATGTGCATAGATTACCGGATGCTGAATAAGGTTACTGTGAGGAATCAGTATCCTTTGCCCAGGATCGAGGACCTGTTTGACCAGTTGCAGTCAGCGAAGGTGTTCTCGAAGATTGATCTGCGATCTGGGTACCATCAGTTGAGGATCAGAGAGGCAGATGTTCAGAAGACAGCGTTTCGGACGAGGTACGGGCACTTTGAGTTTCTGGTGATGCCGTTCGGATTGACAAACGCGCCTGCAGTATTTATGGATCTGATGAATAGGACTTTCAGTCAGTATCTCGACCGTTTCGTGATTGTCTTCGTGGACGATATTTTAGTCTATTCACCAGATATGGATCAGCACCGGGAGCATCTGAGGATTGTACTTGGCATTCTGAGAGATCAGCAGATGTATGCCAAGTTTTCGAAGTGCGAGTTCTGGCTTCATAGTGTTGCATTTTTGGGGCATATCGTGTCAGGAGCTGGGATATCAGTGGATCCAGCGAAGGTCGAGGTAGTGACGCAGTGGAGAGCCCCGACGAGTGTGACTGAGATTATGAGTTTTGTTGGATTGGCGGGTTATTACCGTCGGTTCATCAAAGACTTCTCGAGACTTGCTTCACCACTGACAGCGCTGACGAAGAAAGGAGTGAAGTTTGTTTGGTCCCAGAATTGCGAGGACAGTTTTCAGGAACTGAAGAGTCGGTTGACGACTGCTCCAGTTCTGACTCTTCCCAGCGGTAGCGGAGGTTATGTGATTTACAGCGACGCCTCAGGTGTTGGTTTGGGCTGTGTACTGATGCAGCACGGGCAGGTGGTGGCGTATGCTTCGAGACAGTTGAAGGTGCACGAGAAGAATTACCCCACTCACGATCTGGAGTTAGCAGCTGTGGTCCATGCTCTGAAGATTTGGCGTCACTATTTGTATGGTGAGCGGTTCGAAGTCTTCACGGATCATCAGAGTCTGAAGTACCTGTTTTCACAGAAGGAGCTGAATATGAGGCAGCGCAGATGGCTTGAGCTGATTAAGGATTTTGATTTCACCATCTCCTATCATCCGGGGAAGGCGAATTCAGTTGCAGATGCGCTGAGCAGGAAGGTGGAGGTGTCAGCTGCGAGTTTATGTATTCAGGAGTGGAGACTACTCGAGACATTGTCAGAGTGGAGGCCGTTCACCAAGAGCTCGGGGGGAGCAGTGATTGCGGGTCTTCGAGTGGAGCCGCAGACCGTCAGTCGAGTTGTCCAGGCTCAGCACAGGGATGAGGATTTGACTAGTCTGCTACAGTCAGCTGTCAGAGATGGGTCGGACTTCACTGTGGGAGTGGATGGAGGTCTGAGGTTCAGGAGTCGGATCTGGGTGCCGAAGGTCGATGCGCTGAGAGATTACATCATGGAGGAGGCACACCGAGCCAGATATTCCATTCACCCGGGGAGTACGAAGATGTATAAGGATCTGCAGCGGAACTTCTGGTGGCGAGGGATGAAACATGATGTGGCTGATTTTGTGGCTAGGTGTTTGGTTTGTCAGCAGGTGAAGATCGAGCACCAGAGACCAACGGGACCGATGCAGAGTATAGAGCTACCTGAGTGGAAGTGGGAGCACGTGACGATGGATTTCGTCACCGGGTTGCCGAAGACGAGGAGCTCTCATGACGCGATTTGGGTTATAGTCGATCGACTGACCAAATCGGCACATTTTCTGGCCATCCGGACTACTCTACCTTTGGAGGGTCTTGCGAGATTGTATATTGAGGTGATCGTCACACTGCATGGGGTGCCAGTGAGTATCATTTCAGATCGAGATCCGAGGTTCACTTCCAGATTCTGGGGGAGTTTGCAGCAGGCTCTGGGTACTCGTCTGAAGTTCAGTACAACATTTCACCCGCAGACAGATGGTCAGTCAGAGAGGACCATTCAGACGTTAGAGGACATGCTGAGAGCGTGCACTCTGGATTGGGCAGGGCACTGGGATGAGCACTTGTCGTTGATCGAGTTCGCCTACAACAACAGCTACCATGCGAGTATTGGGATGGCGTCGTACGAGACTTTGTACGGGAGACCTTGCAGATCACCGGTGTGCTGGAGTGAGGTAGGCGAGAGACAGTTAGTCGGACCTGAGATTATACAGATGTATGCTGAAAAGGTTGATGTGATCAGGCAGCGACTAGCGACAGCTCAGAGCAGGCAGAAGAGCTACGCGGATCGGCGTAGGCGAGTGTTGACTTTTGAGATTGGCGATCATGTCTTTCTGAAGATTTCACCGTCACGTAGGGTGATGAGATTCGGGAAAAAGGGGAAGCTCAGTCCGAGGTACATTGGGCCGTTCGAGATTTTGGACCGAGTTGGAGAGGTCGCCTACCGGATTGCGTTGCCGCCACAGTTTTCTGGTCTTCATAACGTCTTCCACGTTTCGATGCTGAGGAAGTACGTGTCGGATCCTTCTCACGTGATTCGGATTGAGGTTCCAAAGATCCAGCAGGATTTGTCTCTTGAGGAGAGACCGGTAGAGATTGTGGATCGGATGGATCACCAGCTCAGGAGGAGGACGATTCCTATGGTTAAGGTCAGGTGGCAGCATCACTCTGAGCGAGAGGCCACTTGGGAGGTTGAGGAGGAAGTTCGGAAGTCGTATCCGGAGCTGTTTGGTAAGCACTGGATTTAATTTCGTGGGCGAAATTCTTTTAAGGAGGGTGGATTGTTAGATCCTAACCCTTCTTTTGTGCTAATTGTGCTTAGGGGAGGATTAGTGGTGGATCGAGATCGACGACTGAGATTGAGTGGATCGAGATCGACAACTGAGATTGAGTGGATCGAGATCGACTGAGATTGAGTGGGGGACATGAAAATGTAAGATTCCAACAGAGCAAAATGACAACTAATTCATTCAGAAGTATTTACTAGAAGTCAAAGATCTCTTGCCAGAAACAGAAACAGACCTTTACAGCCTAACACCTTCAAAGCTTTCTAACATAGATGGATCATCAACGTCTTCACAATTTGGAGAAAATCAAAACAACCAAAAAAGAGGAATTCGCTGCCGTAATACTAAATTATTATTTCCGAGTTCCTCCTCAAGGAGAATGTATACACAAGATTGGACTTGGAAAGATAATCAAAATGAAGAAAAAAAAGGCAGGAAGAAAGAAGAATACATGCATATGTATAATGGGCTAGACGACGTGGGGGGGTTATACATGACCAAAAAGCAAAAACAACCTGCCAAACTAAATAATCAATCTGTAAATATCACAAGCTTCCAGTCTTCTTCATGGGGGGTTTCATTTGCTTTGACTTAGCAATGCTCCAAAGGTCACCAAACAAGTTGTCTTCCGCCTTTGATGGTCTCGTGTTCTGCTGTTGGAGAGAAGACGAATTAGATGTCTGTGAAGGATTCATAAGACTGTTGGCGCTGTGTAGAGAAAGACCGTACATTCTCTGGGCGATCTCGTTTGGATACGAATAAGGATAGTATTGCAACTGTAGCTGCTGCGGATATCCATAACCACCCATTTGACCAGCTTGCATTGGTGCTTGTAGCTGCATTCCTTGCATGGGGTAGGCGAATGGGCCTGTTGCCATTTGGGCACCTTGCATAGGGTAAGAATTAAAGCTTGACATTTGGGGACTTAGCATCTGTTGTTGATACATTCCCCCAAACTGTGGGTTCTGCATCATGGGGCTTTGAGGGCTCGATGGGGTGGTTGGCATCGAACGGTTCTGTAGACTGAAAGATGTGGTTGGCATTGTAGGGCTTTGCGGACTGAAAGGCGTGGTTGGCATGTTAAGGGTTTGTGGACTCATAGGCATCGATGGCAAAGGTGTTTGGGTGGCAATAGGTTGACTAGCCTCTGTCGATTGAGTTTCCCAAGGCGGTGGAGGAAGAGCTTCCCCACCTTGACCTGCAGCCCATGCAAAATTGAAAAATTGATAATCACACTTTCTTTATATTCTTTAAAATAAAGTATACCTAAAGCAAGTGGTTGCTGTTGCTGTTGCGTATTGAAGCTCTGAGAACCTTGGTTGTTCCATGCAGGACTTGCAGGGTTGAACTGAGATCCTTGACCATACTGAGGCAAGCCAGGCTGAGAAACCATGGTTCTTGTGGAACCGTTGGATTGCAAAATGGAGTGCCGCTGCTGTTGTGGGTGAAGTATTTGGGGAGCAGGATATGATTGATAAGAATTGAAAGAACCCGCAGCATTACTACTATTGTTGATGTTATTATGTTGAGAGAAAACATCTGAAAGCCCCAGTAGGTTTTGTTCAGATATAGAGGTGCTCTGAGGTTTGTCGACAGGGATGAGAGCCAATGAATTTTCGGTCGAAGGTGTGAGGAAGTCATCCCCACTAAGAAGGTCCATGTGAGGATCCATCTTTGGAGGAGATGGTGCTGTACTACTTTTTTCACTGGATGGCGGGGCAGGGAGAGCCAACTGCCCGAATATAGGTTGACTAGTGCTTGTGCTAGCAGTGGAACTGGGTGGAAATGTGAAACAATATAAGTACTGAGCATTTAAAAAAACACAGCATGCATCATTTAAGGACAACAATGCACTACATCAGAAACTCATCAGATAATTTGAAACTAAATGGAATCAATGGATTGGTATAATATATAAAATGAACCATGTCTAGGGTCTCCCTTCACAAGGCATGGCATATCTCTTGCAATGACCCAGTCGTGCTATAGTTCAATTTCAGGTGCATTGCATGTCAAATCTAGGGAAATTGTTGCAGATCTAGCTCTACATTAATTCTGGGTATTCAGACTCGCAAGTCGTAATTAAGTTGTATGGGAAAGTTACCAAAAAGTAAGAAAGTACCTTCCATTTGTGTTTGAGGTAGCATCACGAGTTTTGCTAGAGTCTCCTACAGTGGCAGACGTCGGTGAAGGTTTCGGTTTTTCCACTCGAACAGCAGTTCCAGAAGCAATGGCATTGTGCTTGGCAAGTACACGTTCTAAATCATCATTAAGAGCTAAACCTTGGGCAAGTAATTCTTCATCTCTAAAAAATAAATAAGACAGGAATGAGATTCACAGGATGAGAAATATGCTGACAACCGAAAGACAGTGGAAAGCAAGGATAATAGCGAAAGATCTGCATTCCTCTGTCAGATAAAATTCAAAATAAAGCAAGTAAGCAGACGGAAAGATATTAATATTTTAAACTGGAAAACTAAAAATTCGCATCCAGAGAATTTTCTAGGACTTACGAAGTTGTGTTTACAAGATGGACAACTCTCTGTTTGTAGGAACGACATTGATCGGCAAGATCAACAACAACTTCCTGTTTTAGACTCTGCATAAAATCATACAAAAACTGGTGTGTTATGTTAACGTCTTTGAGTTTGCCTTGTCAGAAGAGATTGGTGGCTAAAGACGGTTGCAAAACATCAAACCAACCTTTGCTGGTCTAAAGATCACATCAGTAGGCATGTCATGAGTTCAAGCATTAGAAAGTTAAATTACGTACTATTGCAAGAAAAATCACATGAACATAAAGATAACATGGACTTGTGCGGATCGGGGGGGAGGGGGGGGGGGGGGGGGGGGGGGGGGGGGGGGGGGGGGGGGGGAATGGTTCAGTTCTTGAAATATTAGGTGTTTACAAGGTAGAAAAGAACTGTACCTCTTTGTTTGTTGGCTCTAACGCACTAAGCATTTCAGCAAGAACATCCATTATCCCATGGGCATTTTGAATTTCTGATTGGCTGAAAAGATGCAAATTTTAGTCTTCAAAAAAATATCTTGAATAATATATTTGAAAGCAAAGCAAATGAATGTAAAATTAGCTTCTTGATAATGAAAAAGTCCAGTCAGTTCTAGGTAATGAAAAAGGTGTCCAAAGTTCAATTTATGAGCATGCCTAACAAGTTAAAGGTCTGAATGTTCCCAAAATGCATAAGGTAAAATGTCCAGAATCGTTAGAGAAACAATTTCAAGCATAACCTTCGCTTTTTCAACAGTCAAAACTGTCTTCTTAGTATCTTGGTTCATTCTGTAGCTTTAAAAAACATTGATTAAATTTCTGATAAATTTATTTGAAAATATATTTACCAATTCCAATTCACTAAGTGATTTCTTTGTGATTTATATTTTACTAGGCTTAATGGTAAATTTATTTATTTTGAACAACCAGAATCATTAGAGAAACAATTTCAAGCATGCCCTTCACTTTTTCAACAGTCACTACTGTCTTCTCTCAGTATCTTGGTTCATTCTGTAGCTTTAAAAAAAAGATTAAATTTCTGATAAATTTATTTGAAAATATATTTACCAATTCCAATTTATTTAGTGATTTCTTCGTGATTTATATTTTACTAGGCTTAAGGGTATATTTATTTATTTTGAACACATATTTGGTTATTATGCATTTACTGATTTAGCATGAATATACAATTATTTGTTATGAATTTCTACCTATTCTATCTTTTGATTACTAAAATAAACTGCATATGTCATAACTCCATGAGGTGACTCTCGACATGGGATCTGAATCTCCAAACCATGCATAAAATTTATGCAATGTAACCTTTTTTAACTGTACATTTGAATACTTGATTTTCATCAAATAAATCTCAAATGGGTTACGCTCCAATTATCACAAGAAAATAGTAGATGTACCTCAAAGTGGGAAAATCAGAAGCAATAGATGACTCAGGTGCTTCTCGTGGATGCTCAGGAGCATGCGTAGTTTGTGGATGAGATAGAGGATGTGTCTGTGGTGGAGTAAAAATGGGTGCGGAACTCTCAGATCTCTTAGGAAATACTGCTCCAGAACGCTGTTAGGAATCAATATTAGTGCGGAAATATAGTAAAAGTGTGATTGAGAACAATGAAACTATAAATTTCCAAATGCAACACCGATCAAAATATATATATATTTCCAAAATGCAATGAGATGCTAATTTCAGTACAGTGTACAGTTGTACACAAATAATACTTATTTGGAATTAAAATTTTCAATGGATGACTATGCAAAGGCTAGAGGATTTCCATCAATGTGGTAAGATTTCATTGTAATGAATCATATACTCTGAAAGGTAAATTATCATTCAATTATTAATGTGATTTCAGCAAGCTTTCATGAGATTAACAAGGACTTGGTTTACGAAATGTTAATACCAAGCTACTAACTCAGTAGAACTAAGAGAACCAATTAGAAAATTGATGGAAATAAATATTTTACAGAGGATCCAAACAAACCAGCAACTCCTGGTAAGCTGCATAGTATTGTGGATGGCGACCCCTTGGACCTCCGAATGCTTCTTGCCAAGTATCTATGAGAGTAAGTATCTTCTCCTTGACTTGAAAAGTAGGCTGCACTTGAAATACAGATCTTATGATTAAAATTATTCTATACGGTAAATATAACTGAAGAATAATCAAAAGATGGAGGACACAGAATTTCTTTAGTGAAAACCTTCTTTTTCACAATTTTCACCATCTCACGCAGTACATCCCTTTCAGCAACTTGCATGTGTACTAGATCCCCGCAATTCTTTACCATCATCTCCAGCAACTGGCATATGGAAAGTGAAAAGAGACCTTAGGATTGAAATATGGGCACCACATTAGTGGCCTGAAGTTGGGCAAGAAAAGTATCCAACAACGAAGTAATGGAGATAAAGCAAAACTCGCAACATCAAAAAACATGCTCTGAAATGAAATTGGACAAAATAATGATGCTTTTGCCTCGGAAAAAATGGACATCTAAACCGCACTTCAAATCGAGTCATGTGGAAGCTGAATAAAAAGACTCGGAAGAAGAAGAAAAAAGAGCTATTGATATCTCTACCAACAGGCATAACCAAACAAATCCTTTAATCCACCACAATCTATTTGCAATATAATACTTGAAAAGTAAACATCCCATGATAATTATATAAAATGCTAGAATAACCTAAAAATATTAATACGGACCTTGTGTATTTTCTATTCCCTTCAGATTACTCTTTCCTTTTCCCGGAAGTTGATATGCTTGGGTGAGGTTGAAACCTATGATTTACGGATTATGATGACCCCATAAGTGGAACTCTCTTTTGACACTTGTTACTATTACCATGAAAAGCTAAGAAACATTTCCATCTTAATTTATATCAGGATTGGTGGAAAAAATAAGATCTGCACCTATCCAAGCCTGAAGCCTGTACATTTACTCACTAAATGCTGCATGGATACGGATACAAGAATCGGGTGTGCGATACAAGTGTGGGGATTCGACAATTTTCCAAAAACCAGAATACGAGGATACGGCTAAAAAATGATTTTTATATAATTTTAAAATAAAAAGTATACATAATATACTTAAACTAGTATAATAAATGACAATTTTTTGGCTGTGTTTTGCAGAATTTTAAGACTTCAGGGTTTGGTTTCCGACTTTTTTAATTTTAAAACATTTTCCTTAGTTCCCGAACCCTCCATCCAACACACATCCTAACCCTAACTCCATCAAAGGTCTGCTGCCACTCCAACCGGCTGCTGTCGTCCTTCGACTAACCTCGCCTCCTCCTACCGGCATCCTCCAGCTGCCTCTCAAACCAGCCTCGCCTTCTCCGACCGGCATCACCTCTTTGACAATCGTGTCTCCTCTGAAACCCCACGAATCCACTGAAGCCCCACCAAAGCCGCCACACACCAGCCCCGAATCCAGCTCCAATATCTGTAGGACACACCACATGGTGTGTCAGATACGCACTCGGGCGAATCCGACCCACACCCAAGTCTGATATGCACCTTGTGCGGGGGCGGCACTGGTTTGGGTGAATCCATGCTACCGAGCTTAAAGTAAACCACTGTACATTGACATCTGCTTCTGTGCTGTGTAGAAATTTATAGTGATTGGCCATTGACCACTTGTATGAAATTCTAAAACTCGTACGGACTGCTTTCAATGATCAACTCCAGGTTCATATGACAGAATAAATAAATAAGGACATTTAAAACTCTTGTATTAAAAAATCATGCCACATTTTAGAATTTAGAATTTTTCATTATGTAAACGGATAATGGCTTAACATGAATAGCCAGGTGTTGTCAAGAGCTCTGAGCCTCTGAGTTATGAACATCAAGCACCCAGTCATTAATCATGAAATCCCAGCAGACAGAATTAAAAGAGGAAAATCAAACATTTAATAGTAAATATCATGTACCAATTTAGAACACACAACAAAACGAAGAGCTGCTGACAAAAAAAATACCAAACATTGAAATGGTAACAGAATGTAGGAAAAATGGACTTACAGTTAGAGCAAGAAACTGAACTTGGGGATTCTTACTACTGATACGTTTTTTCACACTTTTTATAACTTCCTTTGTTTGCCTGCAGAATGAAAAAGGGATCAGCATCCCTACCCAGTGATTGTTTAGAAAACCAAATCAAAACCAACCAACTTGACAGGTCCAACCAAGAACCAAAGGAAAGAGATTTCAGTCTCGTTCAATCACCGGTTCGCAGGTGGTAATAACATGTTATCATCTTTGAACCAAGTATTTTTTAAATAATTTATTTTCCCATATCTTCTATGTATTGATCTTACAACATGTGTTTACTTGACACACCCTCTTCCCATCAATGCTCTTAAACCTGAATCAAACCAACCAGTTCAATCGGTCCTACCAAGAACCAAAGGTAAGAAATTTCATGGTATGGTTTAATTACAAATCAATGGGCACCTAACATGCTAACATCCTCGGTCGGACCACACACAAGAACCAACACTTCACTTGTTCAAGTCCCAATTTTGTTTCCAAAAACTTATTGTTCCATGCAATACTTCTTACCTATTTACGAGAAAACTACCAACGAAGTCACACCAAAAACCAAGTGCTCTCAAGTAATTTATCTTCTACATAATGATTCCCTATCCATGGGATCACTTGACACACCCTCTTCCCATCACTGTCTTGAAACCTAAATTGAATCAAGTCACCAACCAACTCAGTTGGTCCGACCAAGAATCAAAGGCAAGAGACTGAAACATAGATTAATCAAAAGTTCATGGGTGATGATAACATGTTTACAACATCATGGATTGGACCAAGTATTCCCGATAGTTTAATTTATTTTTCAGAAATTTTATGTTTAATTTCATATACATTCGATTTCGATCACATTTCCCAAAAGGATTTTTTTTTCAAAATAATAACCTAATAATAAAAAATTGGAAGAATATGCACGTTAAAAACTTAATTGGCAAAATATACACATTGAAAACGGAACTTGTGATGTCGTTTTTACCCTAAGGGGTGTTAGTCGCACGGAAAATGCCGGAAAGTGATTTTTGGAGTCAACCGGAAAGCAGAAGAAAACAGAATCCAGTGGAAACAAATTTCCTTTTGACCGAATTCTGTTGTTTGTGTCTGTTTCTGGAATCCGACAGAAAACAGATTCTGTTGTTTGTGTCTGACTCTGGAATCCGACAGAAAACAGATTCTGTTGTTTGGTTTCCATGATAGTTTGCCTAGTCCCCAGCAGAAAACCCAAAATAGTAATAAAAAAATCAACACCAGAATGTTGGATGCTAGGACTGTTATAACATCGAACATGCTACTTTTCTCCATCTTCTTACAGAAATTTAAACTTCCATCTTTATCTAATCATGTAATTACATAATTCATTGTCTAGTTAAATTCTTAAGTTCAACTTCCAAAAAGTAAACAAAGTTGTTAAATTTGTTCTCTGGAGCGCTTGAGATCTTGTGTACATTAATAAATCACACAATAAAGTAATTCTATGTGATTTTATCCTAACATAGTAACATACATTTCTTTTTAACCAAAACCTTAAAAAGTAACCCAAGTAATTAAAATTTGAATGCTACAATACAACTAGCATACTGACTTAAATTGTTTAAGTTTAAACTTAGGTGCACTAAATTGAGGCTTTGTTTCAGAAAATATAAAATCTACAATACCCATTTGAGTCACAAACTTCTAAACCAAACAATCACCTCAAACATACAAATTGATGCTACGTTCGGGAACACATCACTCTTACCTTTACTTATACAAATTGATGTTATGAAATGCATGACTTCATCAATCTCCAGTACTTCCACAAACCATATAAAACATACATACAAAATTTGGTCAGTCAACCAGAGATTTTTTTTCCTTTCCTTTCTTTTCCTTCAGATTTTGAGGGCATAATCCCCCCTAAATGAAAACGACATCACTGATGCCGTTTTTTCCTAGGTAAAAAAGAAATCCGAGATGTTGTGTTTTATATGAAAACAACGCTATAAAAATAGAATCCGGGATGCTATTTTTTTCCTAAACGTAATTCTCGTGGGGTAAAATACATAGTGGAAGATTTGTTGAGTCTATGAGTTTGTGTGGGGACGGCAGCCCCTGCGGATATTGATCCGTTTACCTACATTAAGAAATATAAACGGGTAAACAGATTAATATTCGGAATACAATAATAGGGCGTCGAAACAAAAAAACGTCTGCAAAGCGTGCTCCCTCTATCCACTCGCTTGGGGGGGGACTGACGTCTCCCGTAGGGGCTGCCGCCCCCTGCCACTCCACACAAACTTATTGACTCAACAAATCTCCCACTGTGTGAGTAATCATAACAAGACGCCTCTCACTGTGTGGCAAGTAATAATCATAACAATCCGCAAAGCATCTTACCCCACAAGAATTACTACTTGGATATAATAATTTGAGTTGATTCATACAATTTCGATAAAGATTCGACGTAAATTACATAAGATGGGTATCTTAGCTGACTTGGTCACCAACTAGATGAGAGTAAGATGTGAGTTATGTTTTCACTCTCATAACCATAACAAACTAGGGTTGACGCATTTTTAAATTTAAGTTAATGCGTCGATTGATAGCTTACACGTTTCCCGGAGAGAGACTCACGATCTACCCATTACTATTTTTTTATACCTAGGTAAAAACGACATCACTGGTGTCGTTTTTATTTAGGGTAAAAACGGCATCAGTGATACTATTTTTAGTTAATGAAAACGACATCACAGGTGTCGTTTTCAATGTGCATATTTTACCAATTAAGTTTTCAACGTGCATATTCTTCTAATTTTTTATTATTAGGTTATTATTTTGACAAAAAACTCCTTCCCAAAATATCACTCCATGTAATACTTCTTACTCGTTCACAAGAACATAACCACCAACCAGGTTTGAAACTTCGACCGACCCAACCAAGAACAGAAGGTAAGAAATTTCATTTTCACCACACTCTAATCACCGATAAACAAGTGACAACAACATGATAACATAATCACCGGTTAAAACACCACAACCAAAACAAAACTTCAGTTTCTATTTCTGAACCCGTTACCGAAAATCACTTCATGCACTACTTTTTACTCTTTCAAAATAACATAACATCAAACCAAACAACATATCTAACTCTAACACAACCAACAACTCACAAAAACGATATTTTTAAAATCAAATATGAATTCAAAAGGTAACAAAATTCACAATACGCTCTAAACACCACTTGATGATGACAACAGTGGAAATAATTACTGGTCGTACCACACACCAACCGAAACCAACACTTCACTCGTTCAATTCCCGATATCGTTTCTAAGAATATTACTTCATATATTACTCATTACGCTTACACAAGAACAAAACCAAACAATAACAACCTCTAACACAACAATTCAATCACAAGAACGATACCTTCACAACCAAATCCAAATTCAAAACAAAGGTAACAAATTTCACTGTACGCATTAATCACCGATTGACGAGCGACAACACCATGCCCACGCAAGACCAAAACCAACACTTCACTCGTACAATCTCAGAATCCGTTTCCGGAATCACAACACCATATACTTCTTACTCATTCAAGACAACAAGCCAATCACAAAAAAAATATCTTTACAACCACATCTGAATTCGATCCAAAGGTAACAAATTTCACGATATGCCCTTACCACCAATTGACGAACAAAAACCTAACATAATCACTAGTCGAACCAAACCAAACCGAAACCAACACTTCACTTTCAATTTCCGATTCTGTTTCCAGAAAAACCAATCCATATACTACTTACTCAATCAACACAACAAACTCGTTACAACCAAATCCAGATTCGAACCAACGGTAACAAATTTCACGATAAGCTTTAATCACCGGTTGACGAGCGACAAAACCATGCTCACACCGGACAATAACCAATACTTCACTCATACAATCTCAGATTCCGTTTCCAAAAACACCACTCCATATACTACTTCCTACTCTATCAAGACAACAAGCCAATCACAATAGCAATATCTTCACAACCAAATCCGAATTCGATCCAAAGGTAACAAATTAAACAATGTGCCCTTATCACCAGTTGACGAGCGAAAACCTAACAGGATCACTAGTCGAACCAAACAAAGCAAACTGAAACCAACACTTCACCCATTCAATTTCTGATTCCATTTCCAGAAACATCACTCCATATACTACTTCTTACTCAATCAACACAACAAACTAATCACAAAAATGATATCTTTACAACCAAATCCAAATTCGAACCAAAGGCAACAAATTTCACAATATGCTCTAATCACCTAACACCAGACGAAACTAACACTTCACTCATTCAATTTCCGTTTCCAGGAACACCACTCCATATACTACTTCCTACTCAATCAAGACAACAAGTCAATCACAAAAACAATATCTTTACAACCGAATCCAAATTCAATCCAAAAGTAAAAAACTTCACGATATGCCCTTATCACTGGTTGACAAGCAACAACTTATGAAAATCACTAGTCAAATGACTTCAGCCAAACCAAACTGAAACCACTACTTCACCAATTTCCGGAAACACCACTACATATACAACTTCCTACTCAATCAAGACAAGAAGACAATCACAAAAACAATATCTTTACAACCAAATCCGAATTTGATCCAAAAGTAAAAACTTCACGATATGCCCTTATCACTGGTTGACGAGCAAAAACCTAACATAATCACTAGTCGAAAGACTCAAACCAAACCAAACCAAACTGAAATCACTACTTCACCAATTTCCGGAAACACCACTCCATATACCACTTCTTACTCATTCAAGACAACAAGCCAATCACAAAAACAATATCTTTACAACCAAATCCGAATTTGATCCAAGAGTAAAAAACTTCACGATATGCCCTTATCACCAGTTGACAAGCAAAAACCTAACATAATCACTAGTTGAAAGACTCGAAGTCTCGAACCAAACCAAACCGAAACCACTACTTCACCAATTTCCAGAAACACCACTCCATATACTACTTCTTACTCATTCAAGACAACAAGCCAATCACAAAAACAATATCTTTACAACCAATTCCAAATTCGATCCAGAGGTAGTAAATTTCACTAGTCGAATGACTTGAACCAAACCAAACCAAACCGATACTTTACAGATTTCCAGAAATACCACTCCATATACCACTTCCTACTCATCCAACACAACGAAACCAATTCAAAAAGATGAAATCTTTCCAACCAAATCGAAATTTCCAAACCATACCCCGGGTCGCGGTTGACGTAGTCGCAGATGTCGATGTTCATGGCCCAGTCGGGGCCGATGAGCACGTCGCTGGTGGCGCGATCGACGAAGGTGCTCCCCATGGCCCGATCGGAGCGGTTTGAGAGGTCGGAAACGGATCGAAACAGAAACCCTAGAAAAAGTTCGTGTTCTTTGAGTGGAGAGTTGGAGTAGGAGGAGAATATGGCAAGGTTTCGGTGAGTTTTGGGTTTTAGAATTTTATTATTATTTTTAGAGAGAAAATAGGGTGGCGGTTTGGGACCCGGCACGTGACGGCGGGGTCGGGTTAATTTGGAATAATCTAGTGCGATAACACTTAATAATAGGATACCAAACATATGATATAATTAAGCATCGTTGT
Organism: Triglochin maritima; assembly: GCA_963682175.1. NCBI lineage: Eukaryota > Viridiplantae > Streptophyta > Magnoliopsida > Alismatales > Juncaginaceae > Triglochin > Triglochin maritima. The sequence continues at coordinate 37,702,011 of OY821781.1, forward strand.
TTGGATTTTGTTTTGTTTCTTTCTGACTAATGTTGAAGTTTTGGATATTTTTTCTCTGGAGAAAAAAAGAGGGTGACGAATTAGAAGGAGACATGTAGGAGTTGGGTTGATTCGGAATAAGCTAATGCGACACGATAACACGAAATAACACGACGAAGAGTGATATGGTTAAGTAGAATTTTATTGGTGAGTTTTTGGTTTTGGATTTTGTTTTTTTTTCAAGGAATGTTGGAGTTTTGGATTTTGTTTTGAGAGATAAAAGAGGGTGGCTAATTGGAACGGGTCGTCTCGATTTGGAATAACCTAGCACTATGGGATTTGGAAAGAGTAGTGATTATCAGGATCCAAATTGGGTCCAAACATAAGTTAATAGTGGAGGTGGTGGTTATGGCAAAATACCCACCGAAAAAACATCACAATACGAAGATGATTTGTGCGGAATTTAACCAGTAACTGTTAAACGAGACGTGGGATGGTTGATGTCAAATCACATTTGGGGGACAAAAACATCTTTAAACGAAGAAACCACCATTTCTCCTCCAGCGATTGTGGTCCACGAAAAACCCTACCGCCGGCGACTTGTCCTTCCCTCTCCACTCCGGCACCAACGAGAAAAGGTTGTCGTCCCTGTCGCTCCCACACAAGCCCACACCCACGATTTCTTCAAGTCCACTGTTTCTTTTTTCTTTCTTTGCATTTGTTGAAGTTATGGTTTCTTGATAGATATGTATGGACTTTTTTTGGGTGAGTTTCAAAATGAGAACGATCTCTGGACATGAAGCTTGTATTTTGAAATTTTTTGGACATTTAGAGTTCTGTTAACATGTTGGGTCATTGGGCGATTTAAATATGGCACTATTTGTTCTTACCATTATTACTTTTTATATTTGCACGGTTATATCTGGATTTGATAACACACGAACGGTCTGGATATTTAATAATCTTATATTTCGTTTGCTTGTGTATGTCTGAGCATGTTTAGTTTGTGTAAGTAATTATTTGTCTGGATTCCTTTTAGCTACCTATGGAATCTGTTATATTTGTTACATTTGATGACTGAATATTTGTGTATGTCATAATGTAATATAAAATATGTAGATCAAAAGGTTGTGTTGTCTGTCGATTTTGTGGAACATTTGCAACGTGGAATTGTGATCTGTAATATCCAAACTAGTATGTGTTACTTGGCTGAAAAAACTATAACTTAGGGTTCAATGTTTTGTTGATACATGAACATGTATTTCTTGATATCTGAGATTTAATAGAATGATATCTGAGATTGTTTTTACATTGACAATGTCTGCATTTATATCTTGATTTATCGCCATACATTGCAGTCAGATTTCATTCTATTAAATATCCTCACTCATTAAATCATTCTATTTGACATGTGATCCGAAAGACGTCAGGAGAAGATGCACAATCACAAAGATTTTAGTGTGAATGTCTGTTTATGCTGATTTTAATGTGAATGTCTGGTTTTTTAGGTGATTGTCTGTATTGTATATTGTCTACTTTTTATGTAACTACCGATAGAGTTATGTAATTTTAACTTGTTAATGTAGATCCCGGTAGATGAATTTAGACAAAGTATATTTTTGCAGAATGTTTATCAAACATGTTATCTATATGTAGACATGTAATGAACATGTACGACTACAACTTATTCATGTTCAGATATTTGATTGCGATATCTCTTTTGGATTTATATATTTTACGTCCAGACATGTTTGACATGTCCAGCAAACACAAGCGTAAGACAATACATATAGTTAGGAAGGAACAATAGTGTGTGCAAATGGAATGGTAATACAAGTTAACTAGTAAGTTATATGTCTGGAACATTGATAATACAAGTTTTTGTAGGTGTAGACATATTATCAACCTATATCTGAATAACTGGATATCCAGTTATTTGATTGCGATATATCTTGTTCAAATATTTTCTAACATGTCCAGCAAGTACAAGCATATGAAAATCTAAACGGCATACACCGATTTGTCGCCAATAATCAATTTCATAAAATTGTTAATCTATATCCAGACGAATAAATATAGATGCCCTATATATTTGTAGACCGCATACTGATTTGGAAAAGGTGAGGTGGTATATGTCTGGATAAGTGATGATACAAGATATATGTGCATTGTTCAGTTGTTTGATACCTTCTATGTATGTCCAGACAAATACAGTTAATGAGAAGGTAATGAGAAGTGAATTTGGTGGAGTGTTGAAGAAAGATGAATGTTACAGTGAGTGTAGAGGGCTTGCACTCCGGATATATGGTTCAAAGATATCATTTTCAGACGTCTGTTATAGCCACTAGCCCACCACCATCACCTTGTATTGAATGTAGACATCCTCTCCTCAACTTAAATAATACTTTTTTCCAAACTCTTTGATACCTCCTATATATGTTCAAACAAAAACAGCTACCCATGATACATCTTGTGGGAGACATAAAACCAAAAAGATTGGAACTTATCCACATAATAATCTATAAGGTTGTAAAAGTATTTCGTGTTTGGAACTTATCCAGAAAATGCAAAATCTTTGTTACTACTTTATAGGTCTAATCCAACTGTAGAAATTATGGGTATGGATTAGACGTCTATAAACATAAAGCACAACCCAACTATAGTCAAGTCGTCTAAAGAAATTAGCTTCACTACATATTATAAATAATAATAAGGTATAAAATAACATGGTATCGACGTCTTGTTTGGGTTGAAAATTATATTATTATTCCGCACATAGTTGTGTTTTGATGGAGCACAACATAGGACAACATAACAATTGTATTTCTATTAGGTATCGTCGTGGACTATTTACTTGAGATTAAAGAAAATCACTCTTAAATTGAAACTGTGGACGATATTAAATCTTTAATGATGCTTTTGGAAAATTAAGTGATTATAGAGCAATTCCTTACGAAAATAAAACTTTATCATTTTCAAGCACAACCCAACTGACGTCCTGAAAAACAATTTCTTCACAAACATAAAGCATAAAACATTTTCTCCACTACACAACTGTACAAGACCATTGTGTTGTACAAGACCATTTGATCAGACGTCCATAAACATAAAGCACAACCCAACTGTAGTCAAGTCGTCCTGAAAAACATTTTCTCCACTACACATTATAAATAATAAAAAGCTATAAAATAATATGGTACACACTTCTTGTTTGGGTTGAAAATGGTATTATTTTTCCGCACACGATATATCTTGTTCAAAGATATATATGAATGACTGGATATCCAGATATTTCTTGACATGTCCAGCAAATCTAAACGACAGACATCGATCTGTTACCAAAAATCAGTTTCATAAAATTCTTAATCTATATCCATATGATAAATGTAGACAACCTATATATTTTCAGACATCATACTGTTTTGGAAAAGCTTGGGTGATTTATGTCTGGATAAGTGATGATACAAGACAATTGTGTATTGTCCAACTGTTTGATAATTTCTATGTTTGTTCAGAAAAAGTCAGTTACCCATCGAAAAAGTAATTGGTATGTAGACAACATAAGTGACGCACCAATACATGTTATTTTATATCCTTGTATATTTGGAAAATGTGAGATGACATATGTCTGGATAAGTGATGATACAAAATAATTGTGTATTGTCTAACTGTTTTATATCATCTATGTATGTCTCGACAAAAATGCTATTTTGCATAATATTTATCAAACATATTATTTATATGTAGGCATGTGAACATGTATCTCAAAAACATATTATACATTTTATATCCAGGAATGTTTGGCATGTCCAGCAAGCACAAGCGTAGGGCAATATATGCCTGGTATAGTGAGGATACAAGTTTGAGTAGATGTAGACATATTGTCAACCTATATCTGAATAACTGGATATCCAGATATTTCATAAAGATATATCTTGTTTGGTGAAGGCAAGAAGAAGTCAAATTGAATGTTGAGGAAGGTTGCAGTCCTATCACGTTTCATTAAATTTTGGCAGGGATGTGTGATGATTGCATGTATTTCTACATTAAACAATGAGGAGAGAAACTGACAAACTGGTTATTTCACACAAGTTGGGGACTGTGTGCAGTTTGCCCAAAAGATTCAAAGTGGAAAGCTCTGATAGGATGAACACCACGTGAATGCAGGACATGTGTGTGGAAAGAGAACGAAGGCCAAAACAGAGCCCGCTGAGCATTTTTCTTTTGGAAATGATATGTTACTATTTTACACAACACAATAATACGACACGAAACGGTGATACAGTTCATTAAATTAGGTATTATTATTTATAAAAAAATAACTTGCAGTAAAATAACATGATCAAATACCCAAAAAAATGTGTTACATGTTTAAAAGTGAATAGATCGAACGGTTACACGAAATCAATACATATAACATCTTTTGTAGTCCACTGAATTGTTCTCAACTTGAGACTAATTTTGTAAGATAACTTATGTACGAAAACATCAACATGTCATATTATTTGGTCATTAACAATCTTTATTAAGATTTATATCATTCAAAGGTAAATATAGTGTTGATGTGTGATCAGTTTAGAATAAATCATTTTGTTGCACACATTATAACATTGAGAACTTACAATCCTAGGTCGGAGTTTATAATATAAGTTTTTAACCATTGATTATCCACCCAAATAATAACTTGGAATTAAGTTGATAAGTCATCCAATTTGTGTTTAGACTTGGAAGTTGGAACTTCAAGTCTGATTTATTGACTTCTAGTGCTTTCATACTAAATAAGGAAAATAAAAGTAAACCTCCAGAGATAATGTAAATGAATGGCTTTCCTACCCTCCTAGGCTCGAACCAATCTTCAATTTTATATATTCATTAGAAAATTATAAGAATCATAAGATTAAGTTGAGAATGAGAAATGACTTTTGAGAGATAAGTTTGAATGAACTTATAGAATTGAAGTTCCATGACTCGATAATCTGTGACCATGTCGACTTAGGGTATTGTTTGGAATGAGATTAATGAGAAAGAAGCACTCTTGCAAAAAAGAAGATTAATAAGAAAGAAGTGACTAGGATGGTGAAATGTCTATACTGAAAAAAGGGAAGTATTTATATTCAACCTTTTTTATTTTTTATTCTCTTTCATTTTTCACTTAAAAATGAAACAAAAAAACTTCTCTCAAGTTTAAATCAATCACCATAAGAAATAACCAATTTAACTTAAAAATGGAAAAAAATCTCTCAAGTTTAAATTAATCACCATAATCACATTTCTTTTAAATTATTCGTAAATTTATATTATTTCCTCCGAGGGTTTTAGGGTGTTTATTTATGTCTTTTATTTTGTGGGCAATTTCTGAAAGTGTAAATGTTTCATACTTCATGCTAATTACATGATTTGGTGTTTAGTGTTGCTGACAAAGTTTTTGGATAAGAATTTATTGTTTTATTTATAAGACGAGTTTAATTTACTCTAAGATCCGGACATTTGTGGATAGGGAGAGCATCCGGACCGGACCGGATGCTCATGGACCGAAGACCGGATCGGACCGGTCCGAATCGTTCCGGTCTGGTCAAAATCCGAAATTTTTAAATTAAAAAAATTGGACCGGTCTGGACCGAACCTGAAATTTGAAAATCTCCCGGACCGGACCAAACCCACAACTTCCGGACCGACCGGTCCGGCCCAAAAAACCTGTTTGGACCGGGTTTCGCTCTCCCCTGTTTGTGGATGTGCTGACGTTTAGAATGTTCCAAAATAAAGCCTTTTTGCATTTAAACACAATATTTGGTTGAATATGTGATTGTAACATTCCCGAACAACGAAAATTTTAAACTTTTTAAACTCAAGGAACCACAAGGATAAAACCATCAAGAGTGGGGACATTACTCAAAGAAATACACAAATATATCTGGTGCACCATATTACATAAGAGTTTGTCAAAAGAGTGATTACATCATAACACAAAATACATAAAACATGTAATCATGACATCCTAAAATAGGCAGACAACAAGATTCAGTCTCAAAGTGCAATCTCCCTCGGTCACCACCCGCTGGAACCAACACGGTCCTGAAAATAATCATAACAACAATGCCTGAGTTTCCATAATGAAATCCCGTATGACAAGCTCACCTATATGCCCTATCATACTAGTATAGCATGACATGAAATACAAAGCAGTAAACAACATTCCCACAAGGGCAAAACCGGACATCCGTCCTGCAATCGTTGCCACTGCCACACAGGCCCCGCGGTCTACAACCGCCACCGCTGTCACACATGCCCAACGGTCCGCAACATCGTCGTCGCCACACAGGCCGCACGGTCCACAACCACCGGTACCACACAGGCCACATGGTCCACATCATCGCCGCCGCCACACAGGTCGCACGGTCCAAACATCGGGTCTCCGTAGAGACCTACCGTAGGCACATATGGTATAGCGGACAGTACGCAACACATCCCCATGCGCGACTACACAAGTCAGGGGATCGGTGAGGAGGCGTTCACACTTCCGCGCAGGTAGAATCAGATCTGAAAACATCGTGGTCCACCACCACACCAACGGAGTCGTCGCTCAGGTCGGTCCGTCACCGGCGCCACACAGACCGCACAGTATCTCACTCGATAGGTGTCCAATCGAGCTACCTGCCGGAACACATCATCGAAAGTCCATTACCGCAACCACACACGCCACACGCGATCCTCCCTGCCGCCACACAGGCCGCATAGGGGCCCTCCCACCGCCACACAGGCCGCACGAGCTCGTGCAATCACTGCCTATCAAGGCCAGTCGAACATATCCACCACACAAAGGGCCAGACAATCGACAGATCCAAACCAAAGTCCGCAGGGTCAATGAGCTCCACGTACTGACACCAACTCCGTCGCTATAAAAGCAGGGCAGCGACCTCCGTAGCCCTCCGGACCGGTAGTCACTTCACCCAACGACAGTTGCGTGCCCGCTGAAGCAATGTGATCCGCAATCCCTTAGGCTGCTACTCTAACACGAGAAACAATAAACAAACTACGTCACCCTCTATAATGCAGAGACGACACGTCCCAAGTATCCGCACTCTTCCACAATGCGGTCCCTAGGTAGGCACGTGCAACGTACCACCGTCACCTCCCAGCTCACGCTCCAAGCGAGAACACGAGTTTCCGTGGACAGAGTTGACACTTCACTAGGACCAGGATTCTGTTCTGGGCTCAAACGGTCTACCGGAAAAGGTATACCGGTCGACCGCTTCCGCAAAGGAATCGGTCGACCGAATGCCTACAACGATCGAACTCTGTGCTCAAAACTAAATCCCCAACGGTCGAACAAAGGTCTAAAACCGGTCGACCGAATGTGGTCCAAATCCGGAGTCTGGTCAAAATCACACAAGTCTATTCGGTCGACCGACTCAAGGGTCCCGGTCGACCTAAAATTATCAGGGTCAACCTAATAGTCTAAGTCATCTACCGGTCAAGAACGATCGACCGTTGGATGGTCAACGTTCGGTCCAAGCGATACACGAAGCAATCGGTCGAATGACTCAAGGGTCCCGGTCGACCGAAAACTCCCAGACAAACCCCGACCCACCAGCACAAGCACGACCGGTTGACCGCCACACATGCATTGTTCGACCGGTGTTGGTTAAAGTCAGGAAAAACACTAAATCGGTCGACCGCTCGAAGGAGACCGGTCGACCGTTGGTCGACAGCAACCTTGCGCCAGCCAAAGATTTTACATTGTTTCCTCGTCGCCGGCGAGGTTTCCGACCTCCCGCGACCGACCACAACTGCACCCCAACTTGGGTGAGAAAAAAAGCCTCTAATGCAAGAACTTGACATACATTCTTCGCGAAGAACAACGAAGAACACGGGAGCTCCAACGACAACGCCTCCGGACCGCAAGCTCACGCACTCTCTCGTCCTTGCGCCGCCCCAAGCCCAGCACGCCCTTGCCCCGCACGCCTTCACCACCAAAACTCGAGCCACCGAAGGAGAGGAAGAGATGGATGGAGAGGAGAAAGGTTTAAGAAGAAGAAGAAATGAGAGGGAGAGAAGATGAGATGAGATGAGTGTTTTCTCCCAACACAACACCCCAACCCACCCCCCTACACCACTAGTCCATGCCTCCACTATTCTTCCCCCAACTCTCATGCAAAGTCATCATTAAGCCCTCCTAATCACCCATTATACCAAGCAAGGTTAGAGTTTTTACAGTACTATCAAAGTGGAATACTACCTCTCCACTCACGCTTATCCCTTTCATACTTATCCATTAGACCTTTTATATGCATCTTGTACCCAATTGCTTAGTATTTCGAACAAAGTATTCTTTTAAATTTCTTAAAATGCTTACTATTTGTTAGTTACAAATATGAACACATCAAAGTATGGTAATCGATGCAAGAAAATAACCACTCTGGAACACATGTGATAATCTTAGAAAATAACGATTTCAATATAAATGGGAGAGAAAAGGTGCAAATCCTACAAATTATACTTTCATGTCGTTTGGAACTTGAGGTTAGAAATGAGGCACAATTCTTTTATTCATCATTAGTATTGCCATAAAGCATGACCAAATATTGTTTTATTCTTTACATGTGATATTCTTAGATAAAGCATGTGATATTGTTAGAACTTTGTTTTATTCATCGTACTAATAGGATGACCAAACATGTACTTTGTTTTATTCATCATACTAATGGGATGACCAAACTTAAAGCATGTGTTAGATTGTGCTAGATGGAAAATAGTTTCATTTTTTAAGAAAACTTGAAAAAAAATCCTATCAAAAGGATTTCTACGCAAAACCTTCAAAAAAGATATCCACAAGTATGATATCATGTAACAATAATTGATAAATCATGAGCAATTATAATGCCCATATTTTATTTGGCCGGTAGTGACATGTCACTTTGACAGATGTATCTCCATTTTTCTTTGGTCAAACATTAGCAATTTAATTGTGATTTTTGCTACAGCACACATCGTAAGTGTTTAAATTAGTCACATACACTTGTTTTTCGGTATTGTCGCATATATACTTACAAGTCGACATATTTGTGCATATGCACCTCTGCCGTTAGTAGACCCCACTCTGTCACCGTTACTGTCCAACGGTGTTAGACAATGTGCATATCAAACCTCGTAAAATTCAAATGTCCTTATATGTGTGACAACGATGCATATGACCAATTAGGACTCTTTTAAGAGTGATTTCACAAACGGTCTCTCGTGATAGATGTATTTCAGTGTGAGAGATGTGGATGGAGCTACAATTTGTGCTTTACGCTATGAAATCAATAATTCCGAAGGTAAATTGGCACAAATATTAAAGGTACAGGGGATTGACAATAGGGTAATAGTTTAGGAAGGTAAAGCGAAATTCACTTTAATTCAAAATATCGACATCACCCACGATTATTTCTAATATCTTATACTTATATGTTTTGGAAAAAAACTTACAGCTCAATTAATTATTTTGTTCGACATTTTAATATTATATTTAGATAAGTGCATCAAACCACTAACGATAGGGTCGACGTGATTTTAATTTCTCCCTACTGTTTCTTGATAAGGAAACTTTGTCAAGTGAATTTTGCTTCACATATGATCGGTTTTTGAATTTTGCAATTCACTACAAAAATAAAATAAATAATGGAGATGTTTGGAATATTGAAGAGTGTTGATGATATTATTAATTATTTGGAGGGTATCTAATAAATTCTCTCTCTTAGACGCTTTATGCGGTTCATCATGACTTCATGGGGGTATGATTGAATATTTTGATGAGAATTGGCAAAAATCTTATAGATAATGAACATTGAAGAGCTAGCATCAACGATATTTTGAGTCATTTGAAGAATATCTTTGAAATTATTCATTTTTAAAATGGTTACGTAACATGACAACTCTCTAAAAGTCTCATCTTCGATGTTAAGCAATAAACACACTCTAAATTATATAGAAATCACTCTAATAATATAATTTTTCATAGAAAGACACTACAATGGTTTGATTTTGCTTCTTTTTGGATTGTTTAGATAGTTTAATTAAACATATCTGAACAAGTATGCAACGACGATACTAAATCCAAATTTCATTGTTGTAAACATGTCATAATCATTTGAATTATAGTAGTCTCCAAATCAAACTGGAATTCTGGAGGACACAAAACCTTTATTTAAACAAATAGTTGACTTTCCATCATAGGAAAGCACAAGAGTGTTATTTAATTAAGAATTGTAGCTCTCCGAGTTAGTTAAGAGAAGTTAGTTAAACGAAGGCGATTGATCATAGTTTTAAGGGTGTAATTGGTTAAACAGAGTCCATGAAGTTTAAGAATTTTATTTTATTTCTAAGAATTCTGATTTATGGAAGCATTTGTGATATTTGACGATTAAATTCCAAGTAAGTCCATAATTGGAAGTGGGTGAACTGACACATTACTTCCTATATCGAAGTGAAGAAGTGTTAGAACAGGAATCATATATTTAGATCACGAATTTCTAGTAAACAATCATATAGAAATTAATTTTGCAAATATTGTTCCAACTACCATATTATTTCTCCTCAAACTAAGTTGAAAGTAAAGAAGGTTGTAGAGCAAGGAATCCTTTTTTGACATCAACTCTCCCATTCTAGTCATTCTTTTTCTTTTTGTTATTTCGAAAGTAACTGCTTTAAATTTGGGAACTACTAAACGTCGCCCCAAAACTAATTAAATCGCCCCTTGAAATTACCAAATTGCCCTTAACAATATATTTAATACCCATATCGTCCCGTGTCTATAAATAAGGCATATGATCTTGTATATTCATAATTTATCAATAAAAACACCACGAAAATGTCTGGCGAGGGTGATGCATCGGGTGAGGTAAGCCTGGCGCGGGGAAATTTTTGGGCCGAGCGTCTGCATTAGACGCCTCCCCCATGGTGAGGGCGTCTGCGTAGGACGCCCTCCCCATGGCCGAGGCGTCTAACGCAGACGCCTACACAATGGGAGAGGCGTCTTATGTAGACGTCCTCCCCATGGGTAAGGCGTCTGTATTAGACGCCCTTCCCTACGGCAAGGCGTCCTACGCAGACGCCTTACCGTTGGGGAAGGCGTTTAACACAGACGCCCCAGCCATGGGGCCAGCGTCTAATACAGACGCCTGTTTTTTTTTTTATTTTGTTTTTTTAATTTCGACTTTATTTTTTAAATTTTTTAATTTCGATTTTATTTTTTTATTTTTTTAATTTCGATTTTATTTTTGTAGGTTCCAGATTTCGGTGGTGATGGAGTGTATTACAGTGAGTTATTTCAAACTACACAAATCTTTGAAACAATCGATGAAGCATGTAAATGGGCCAAACAAGTAGCTATCGGAGCTGGGTTTTTTTTGGTCGTGTCGTCGTACAAAACAAGATCAGATAGTCGGATGGATTGTTATTTGAGATGCGACCGGCGAAATCAAATGGAGTCTCGGGATATGGATACTGCACTTCGAAGAAACACCAAAAGAAAGGGTTGCGGTTGCCGTTTCTTAATAAAAGTGGTGGAGCGACGAGATCGTGATGGATGGGTTGTGGTTTATAATAGTGCTCACGGACATCACAACCACAGACTGGCAGTTTATCCAGAGGGTCATCGTCAAATTAGTGGTCTAAGTTCTGGGGCGAAGAAGATTGTTCGTGATATGACAGAGGCGCAAGCAAAACCACGGAACATCTTGAAGGCAGTAAAAGAAAAATTCCCGGAGGACAATCCAAATCAAAGGCATATTTATAATTTCAGAGATTACATGAGGAGGACAAAATCTGAAGATCGGAATCCCGTCCAGCAGTTTCTCTACCAAGCAGTGCAGTGTGAGTACTTACATTGGATTATGGCGGATCCAGAAACTGATGTCGTCACTCACGCTTTTTTGGCACATCCGACGTCAGTCCAGTTGTTGCGGACATATCCTTTCGTTATCTGCATGGATTCGACTTACAAGACGAACAAGTATAAGATGCCTTTGTTCGAAATGATTGGGGTCACACCAGCAAACATGAATTTCCTTATTGGATATGCGATTTTGATGGATGAATCTTACTCCAGTTATTTGTGGGTGATGGAGAAGTTGAGAGATCTGTTATTGGGGACTGTCAGCCCGACTGCAATAATAACAGACCGGGAGTTAGGCCTTATGTGACCAGTGAGAGAGGTTTTTCCTGACTCTGCTCATTTACTCTGCACATGGCACATCAACAAAGACGTATTGAATTACGCATACCACGTATTCGGCAAGAATAAGGAGATGGCAGAGACTTTGAGGCGTGGAAGATGGAGGAAGATCATGCTTTCTACTTCAGAAGCCGAGTATGATAGAGCTGTGTATGCTCTGAAAGATTTGTATAGATCGTGGCCGGCTATCACGGAGTATCTGGACACCACGTGGTTGGTGCATAAAGAAAAGTTTGTGCTGAATTGGACGAACAAAGTCCTTCATTTTGGGAACACCACGAATTGTAGGGTCGAAAGTGCTCATTCGGCTCTAAAAGAGTGGATTTCTACATCGACTGCAGCTCTGGACACTCTTTTCGAGCGCGTCAACGCGGCTACTGAAATGCAGCTGACGAATATTCGAAACTTTCTTGAAGACTCGAGACGGCGAAATTTGACTAATTTCGGACATGCTCTATATCGTCACATAAATGGTAGAGTTTCGCATCACTGTTTGCAGTTGCTGAGTCAGGAGGTGAAGAGAATGCAACAGTTAGATGATGAAGTTGAATATCGTTGCGAGTGCGCTTTTCTGACTTCTCATGGGATACCTTGCGCATGTACCATCCGTGGATGTCTTGAATCAGAAAACGGAATTTACTTAGAGCAGATTCATCCGTTCTGGAGGACACTTGTCATTGGAGAAGGAGCCGGGAACGCAGAGTTTGTGTCTCAGGCAGCTCAAGACGCCGAACATTTTCGCAGTCTGGTTGATGAGATTGCAGGAAGTGACCCTACCATAATTCGATCTGCCTCTCGGGTTTTATTCGAGCAGCTACACCCCGAACATTCGAATTTGAAAGAGCCTGCAGTAAAAACAAAGCTACGAGGTCGACCAAGGGGAAAGTCGACACGACGGGACCCTAGTGCGTTTGAGTATGCAGAGCGAGGTAGTGGTCGATCTTCAGGTAGTGGGAGTAGAGGTCGTGGTCGTTCTTCCGGTAGTGGAAGCAAAGGTCGTGGTCGATCTTCTGGTTCTTCGTCTGTGAGGGGAGGATCAGGTATATTTATTATTATTATAATTTTGTTATTTATTTCAGTAAATATGTATCTTTTGTTATTATATGTAACTGTATTTTTTGTTCATATTGTAGTGACTGGGCGGGCTGACGTAGACGACTTCCCATATGGAGATAGAATTCCAGGAATCATTATGCCATTCCTACACTAGTGGAATGATGTACGTGCTGATGGAAACTGTGGATTTCGATGTGTCGCCGGTGTTTTCCACGGTGGTGAAGACAATTGGCAACTCGCCCGTCGTTCGATTTCAAATGAGATAGCTGCGAACCCATCTTTTTATGAGCACGTATACTACGACGGTGTGGCGGAGGCTCGTCACCGGATTAATTGGGGTGGGGGACCTTGTGGCGAGAATCACTATATGGAGACGTGGACGGACTTGTTTCCCATTGCAAATTTTTACAAGTGTGCAGTTATGTTTTTCTCTCTCGGAAATGATGGTTCATTGTACCCATGTCTTACAGTTCTACCTTGGGAGAGTCCGCCTACCGTGACGAGACCGTGCAGAGAGTTGATTATTGCTCATTTAGGGAGTTACGCTCATTACATTCGTTTGGAATTGAATGAGGGATTCCCCGTACCTCCTATAGCGACTCTGTGGTATCAAATACGAGATGAGAGTGTTATTGGATGGGAGCTGGAGTACCAAAATAGGATAGCATATTGGCAACATGTAATATGTTTTGATATGTTTGTATAATTATGTAATATGTTTTGATATGTTTGTATAATTATGTAATATGTTTTGATATGTTTGTACATTATATAGTGTTGCTTTATTATGTAATATGTTTTGATATGTTTGCTTTATTTGCATTATATATAATAATACGACAGGTTATCAAACACAAATACAAACAATAAGCGTACGACAGATAAGCAAAACACAAATACAAACAATAAGCGTACGACAGATAAACAAATATAAATGCAAATAGTAAGCGTACAACAGATAAGCAAAACACAAATACAAACAATAAGCGTACAACAGATAAACAAATATAAATGCAAATAGTAAGAGTATGGTACAACAGATCAGCCTACTCATCATCCGAATCATGGTCGGAGATGCCTAACTGAGTATGCCACGAGTGTATGATCTCATCCAAATCTCCGCATGCAGCTCTGGCATCGTCTGGCAGCTCATCCCTCATCTGCAAGATTGGGTCTACAGCCCGTATCATCTTACCCATCCACTGCACATAACAATAACATTAGCGTACATTAACAAATTATACGGTACAAATAAATATAGATAAAATGAAAAAATTACCAGATCGCCACACGTCCTATCTGGTGGTCGATCTGCTCTCCGGGAGGCACCACGGACGATGATAGGATGTGAGTAACTACCGAACCAATCAAGATAACGTGCATCACACTCGGAGGGGTCGCGACTACGTCTGAAGTCGCCAAGGAACAATCGGCATGATCTCGGAAATGTCCGCCAAGTCGATTCCGCTGTAGAAGCGGGGAACCTGACGTCGTACGTCGCTGCTGTCGCAGACCGCACCGCATGCTCTGGTGTCGGAATGTCAACCGGGATCACCTGAACATATCCTAACTGACGCAAGACCCGATCGGGCATATAAGGCTCTATGATATCCCGATAACGAATAAGACTCATCAATAAAGTCCTCGGGACATCCGCTGCTGGGTCAGAACCATAGGGTAACCACTCCACCTAAAGTTTAACACATTAATAATAATACATCTTAAAATTAAATAAATGGTGTAAAGTTTGATACCTCTGATGCAGTCATCTGATCAAGCCGTGCGCGGATGGAACGCAATCGTCCATCGCTCTTGTCCTCGCTCCGGACAGCCCACATACCCGAACGTGGATGACCCTCGTCGATAATCTTCCGCTCACGATGCGAGCGGAATGCAGGAAAGTACTCGTATATCCACGCCTGAAGCAGCGTAAGACAACCTGCAATCCCAGAACAATCCGCACGGCTAGCTATCCCAAGCTGCCGGTACAGGTATGCCAACGTCGCTGACCCCCACGAGTACTCACGAACGGTCTCCGGGTCCCTAGCCTCCAGTAGATCGCGTGGTCTGATCCGACAACCACTCTTGTCGACAAACAAGACGGCTCCGAGCATCAAGAATAGGTACGCCGTCAACTGTGTATCATCGGCCCGCGGAGGTCGTGCCCGTCTGCATAGGTCCTCAAGGGAGTCGATGCCGACACCACCACCACTCCATAAAGTTGTATCTCTCGCCAGACCATCAGGTGTGACACCAAGCAACTCTGCCACATAACACCTCAGCTCAGACGTCGACCCCTGAGCACTAACCAGACGACCATCCACAGGAATGCGCAGGATCTGGAAAACATCGTGAAGCATGATCGTCATCTCTCCGAAAGGCATGTGGAAAGTGTTGGTGTCAGGCTGCCACCGCTCCACAAACGCCGAAATCAAAGGCATGTCGAGATAAGGGAACATGCTGTACGGTAAGTGCCCCAAATGCGTGGCACTAATCTCCTCTCTGATATCAGCACTCAGTGTAGACCGCCAACCCTGTAGTGCTGTACAGGCTCTGTGCCGATTATGGCACTTCAGAACCTTCCGATCCTCTCCGTCCCAGATCCGTCTAGCAATGTGACCCCAGAAACTAGGAATGACGCTCCCATCTAAATGACCACCAGGCGTCATACTGCTCACGATCCAAGAATCGTCCTGGACCCTCTTCTTCTTCTGAGCGCGGGGATCAACAGTGCACGAGCTCGAATCCCCGGTCGTAAACCTCCCACCCCTACCCTTCCGCACCATCCATCCGGCGGAAGTAGAAGTACCCGCTCGACCACGTCCTCCGTTATAATCCCCCTGCCTCTCCACCTCCGGCCGCACTAACTCATACGGGCCATCATCGTCGCTCTCGTCGTCGAAACTATCCACATGCTCATCATCGAAGGAATCATCCTCCTCCTCACGACGACGTAATGCCTCCCTCTCCCTCCTGACCGAAGCAGATATCCCCCGTCTACGTGGATGACGCGGTGCTGAATCATCAACTAAAGAACGGAAGGCGTGTAATGGTATCGACTTGCCTTTTCCTCCACTGTGACCCGATGACTATTAATTGAAATTTTAAATACAAATTTGTTAAATTTGTTAAACTAAATTATCATATTTATCAAAATTGTTAAACTAAATCAAAATTTGTTAAACTAAATTATCAAAATTGTTAAACTAAATCAAAATTTGTTAAACTAAATTAAAACAATTGTTAAACTAAATCAAAATTTGTTAAAACTAAATATCACAAATGTTAAACTTAATAAGAATTTGTTAAATTAATTTTTTTGATTTATCACTATTTATTAAAGTAATTATGATATTTATTAATTAAAAAAACAAAAAAGGTGGAGGCGTCTGCGAGAGACGCCTCCCGCAAGGTGGAGGCGTCTGTCGGAGACGCCGCCTCCTACGGGGAGACGTCTTCGGAAGACGTCTCCCCCATCGGGGAGACGTCTTCCGCAGACGTCTCCCGCTACGGGTCGGCGTCCGAGGTAGACGCCCCCCGCATGGGTCGGGCGTCCTCGGAAGCCGCTCCCCCTATGGGGGGAGCGGCTTCCTCGGACGCCCGCCCCATGCGGGGGGCGTCTCCCTCGGACGCCGACGACTTTTTTTTTTTTTTTAAACAAATAAATAACGTAATGTTACCTCATACGGGTACACCGGGGGAACTGCTGGCTGCTTCCCTGGCCTCCGAGACATTCGTAATCTTGTGTAGTAGGTATAGGAAGAGAAAATTTTGAAAAAAGAGTGAAATTGTGAGATATATAAGCAAAAATAGGAGGAAGGGGAATTTGGTAATTTCAAGGGGCGATTTAAGTAATTTTGGGGCGATGTTTAACAGTTCAGTTAAATTTTAGCCATTCTATTTTTTATTATTACTCCATAATGGCTAGTCAATTGCTACTTCAGCAACCAACTCTTATTATCACTAAGAATGAGAAAAAATATCCTTTTAGTTGACGCCAACCTCTTCAAATAATTAGAGTCTCTATCATTTTCTAATTTTACTTTTCAAATTTGCAGGAATTATCTCTCAATTAAAATAAGTAACCGTGTGATTGGTTTGGAGGGAAACTAATTTTTTTTCTAGAATTAGAGTTCCAAGATTTCCAAAATTTGTATTAGAGATGAGTTATCCACTTCCACTCATAAATAAGAGAAAATTTAATTTCATGTGGTTTACCAAAAAAAAAAATTCTGATAATATTCAAAATAAATAAATTTCCTAACTTCATGAAAAGATACAATTTTATACCAATCATCAGAATTTGAATTCTGAGAACTAGAGTTATGGGAACTCAAGTTCTAAGAGATGGACTTATAAATCTTCCTCCACTTTCTTCGAGTCAATCACATCATAAGCGGAACAAACTTGAAATTCAATTTTCTACAAGAATCAACACACATTACACACTCATTTGAACGTATGATTCAGGTCCTAACAACTTCAAATAAAAGCTTTGACCGGTGAGCTTCTCGACTATGACCAGACTTTTGGTTTCCTAAAACTCAATTTCCTACGACTAAATTTGCGTTGCTATAACCAAATTTGAGAAGGTCCCGGTCTTTTCAGATTTATTTTTTTTAGTTTTTAAGTTTGACAAAAGTTAGAATATTTCTCAGGTCGACAACTTGAAGTTAGGTTTATTTAACAGCTTTTAAGCAATCAAGTTCAAATTGGACCGTCAAACAAGCACTATATAGTTTACTATTTTTTTCTCGAGTGACCAAAGTCATTGTGTTTAGGGCCGTAAATGGGTTGAAATTTACCCGCAACCCGCCCCGCCCCGCTTAACGCGGGTTGCGGACAAAAAATTGCTACCCGCCAACCCGCCACCCGCACAACCCGCATAATAAGCGGGGCGGGTTGCGGTTTTCTCCCAACCCGCCCCGCATAACCCGTAACCCGCATAAGCCTTACATGTTTTTTGATTTTTTTGTATTTAGTTATGATTTAGTTTGTATTTAGCTTTAATTTTTTTATATATAACTTTAAAAACATACATTGATTGTTTTTTCCTTCATTTTTGTACTTAACTTTGATTAAAATAGATAATATTAAAGAAAATAAATTGATTTTTGTATTTAGCTTTAATAAAAAAATTAAACCCGCCAACCCGCCCCGCATAGCCTAGTCCATCCTTACGCGGGGCGGGTAGCAGAATTTTTTTTGAACCCGCCCCGCCCCGCATAGCCTAGTCCATCCTTACGCGGGGCGGGTAGCGGATTTTTTTTTTGAACCCGCCCCGCCCCGCCTACCCGCTTAACTTTAGCGGGGCGGGTAGCGGTGGGGCGAAAACCCGCCCCGCTTACAACCCTAATTGTGTTGATTCTGATAATTTACTAATCCGTAATAATACCCATAGCACTAAACACACTGTAACTAGTGCTGCATGTTGTAGTTTGAGTTCATGGAGATAATTCGTTGTACCGTCACGTCCATTAATTCTACAGTGTATTATACAAACCACAATTAAAGCAAAATCCCAAAACTAAACTTTGTCTCATTCTAAGATGTAATCCATGATTAGAGGCTCAAACGTGTGAGCAATCAATCAACCAAGAGCTGATGAACCCAATTTACAAACCAAGGCGGCAGAAAAATCCATGCAGGTCTGCCACAGACATGTTCGAAATGCTCAGTTTGCACTTTTGTCCTTTTGCCTTTTCCAAAAGCCGCTGCAGCTTTTCCAAGAAATCCATCACAGGATGGGTTCGTGGAGAAGTCACGGGAGCTTTTTACCATACCTAATTTGTCATCTTCTGAATTTTATTCATCCCATCCTAACGTTTTATATATATATATATATATATATAATAGTGGTTTTCTTTGATAAAAAGTTAATTTTAGATGTTATAAGTTAGCTCAATCTAAAATAGATACAAAACTGGTTCCCAAAAACAGTGAACAAGAATCAAATGCTCAAATAGTATAACCGATACCACATATTACAAATGACAACATGTAATCTAAGGCCTATCCTACGAATCAGATTAAGTCTCATAAGTCGATGAGGATGACGAATGTCGCGGTAGGATGCGGAAGGTCTTGAAGTAACGAACACACTCCTCGGCCTCAATTTGTCTCTCTCGAATTTCTTCTTCTATTGCAGCCAACCTTTGACTTTTTTGCACCTCAGGTTCCAACGGTATGTGTAGTCACATGTTGCTAAAGATGTCACTCAAAAACAACATCCCAATCTACCATCTAGTTATGATCGTTTTCTTAAATGTCATTCAAAAACATAATTAACATAAAAAAAATATCATTATGATTCTGAATATTGTAGATTTGTCAATCCATTAACTTTTTCCGTTAATGACGTCATTATTCCTTTAACATCATTAAAAAATTAATATTTAATTGTAAAATTTACAAATTCATCCATCAATAACTTAACAAACTTTTTTTCTTTCTCTTTTCTCCCTCTCTACTCTCTCTTTTCTCATCTCTTTTTTATTTGATGACCAGGAAACTCACCGGGTCACCGCCATTTGGACGTCAGTCATGCTACAAACCCTAGGACTCCTGAGTCCCACCCCTTTATTACCCTCAACCTAATTTTTAGGACTCATTTGTCAGTTTAAGAGGAACTGAGCGCTGGGTATTAAATTGGTGACCTCACATTACATGAGGTACTTAACTAGCCGAGCCATCGGTGGGGGGCATTTTCTCCTCTCTTTCTACTCTTTCTCTCTCCTTTAATGTTTTCTCTTTCTACTCTTTCTCTCTCCTGTCTACTTTCTCTCTCTAATATCTCCTCCATAGAGATGTGAATGAGAAGATGGAGAGGTGAGTGAGGAGAGAGAAAAGAGGAGAGAGCGAAGAGAGAGAAGAAATTAGAGAGGAGATAGAGGAAAGAGAAATAAAGAAAAAAATGTTTGTAATTAAGTTATTGAGGAGTGGATTTGTAAAATTTATAATTAAATATTTGTTTTAATGATGTTAACACAATAATGACGTGACAAATAGAAAAGGTTAACAAAGTGACAAATCTACGATATTCTGAAAACATAATGACATTTTGGAGGTTAACCATGTTTTAAGTGACATCTAAACAAAAAAACTGTATTTTTTATAAAATGATGTTTGCGTTAAT
Source organism: Triglochin maritima (assembly GCA_963682175.1). Classification (NCBI taxonomy): domain Eukaryota; kingdom Viridiplantae; phylum Streptophyta; class Magnoliopsida; order Alismatales; family Juncaginaceae; genus Triglochin; species Triglochin maritima. Next base: position 37,722,392 of record OY821781.1, read on the forward strand.
AAAAACACAGTAAGGCTATGAAATCACAACCCTACATGGTTTGCTTGGTTACAAAATAAGAGACATATAACAACAACATCACATAATACATGAAGCTCAAACCGCCCAAAAAACCAGTTGTTCAATTGTCCTCTAAAGGTACCCAATGTAGTTGTTTGTTGTTACTTGATGGGTTACTTTACTAGCAAGTTTATTTTTTGTTAGTTGCATTTTTTAAAGATTTCAAAGAATCTGTCTTAAATGTTTTCAGTTTCACTATTATTCAACATAGAATGTCGTCTTACCCAAGTCATCATGTAAGTAGATATTACGTATTCTATTTATAGGCCTACTGTCACCGATTATGTTAGGAGTCCTTTAGAGACTCTCAAATTCCAACTTTTTCGAGCTTTGGCCCAGCCAAACGCTCTATCCTCGCAAGGAATAGCCGGAAACACCAACACAACCGCACAACTCTTCGGTTACCCTCAGAGTAGGGAACTAGCGGAATAGCCCCCAAAACAAGCACACACGGAAACTAAGGTTGCACAACCCTCACAAAATACCAATCCCCCAAACGTCCCAAGTTCCCCACACAAGAATACTGAAAGATGATGACGGAACAATCTCTTTTATTAAATAGAAGAAACGTCCCAAATGGATTACAAAGATTTCACGCTCACAAGTTTCCCACACAGAAACTCTCTCACGCCCAAATCTAAACACAAACTATGATGGAAACCTATCTGATCCTGGATGATGATCCTGATTTGATGGATCCTGAACCTATGAAGGTGTCCCCTTTTATAGTGCTTCAAAACCCTACTTTGTAGCACGGTTGGATGCCACCCAACCCACCTTCCTTTGGTTGCAAGAGAATAGCTCCCTATTCTCCCCCATAACTTGATAATAATCGTGGCTGAATTAATCCATAGGAATCGTTCCCCAAACTCTTCCTCCACCGTAGATTAATTCCCACAAATAGTGCCACATAGTCATAACCGAACCCTTCGGTTTAGGTTGGCTAGAAACGTGGGAGACATGTTGTATTTGCTGGAATAACTTCTTCAAACCCGTCCCCCCAAGAATAGGAAGTTGCGCAAGTGGGGTTTGACCCGTTCAAATCCCGTGCACATCTCCCATTCGGTTATGGACCCGTTCCATAACCGAATCCTACTTTTAAGGAAGTGCATCTTCGGTTCCTATTTTCAAGGAATGCATGCACCACGACTTTTACTCATTCCAAACCGAATACTACATGTAAGGAAGTCATGCGCGTATTGGGGCTGACCCATTCAGCCCACGCTTCCCTCTTCCTTTGGTTAGTGGACCAAGTCCATAACCGTCTCCATGAATGTAGCCTCCCTCCTTTGACTTGGTCTTGACTCCTGGTCTTTAGCCTCCTAAGCTCCTGCGCCTCCTTCCCAAGCATTGCCCGCTCAAGCTCGCCTCCATGGCGTGCCTAAGTGCTGCCCAGGCATGCTCTCGCACTTCCCAAGTGCCAAGCACGCGCTTCGCTTGCTGATGCCTTCTGACCCTTGCTTGGATGTCCCCGGACTCCAAGCCTTGGTGCTTTTCCACGTGCCTCACGCTCCAAGCCACCAATCATGCTATAGGCTTTAGAACATCCGCGCCTTTGCTTCGCTTGCTCATGCTCGCGCCCCGCGCGCGGGCATGTTACCTAAGCATAGCCTCTTCGCGCTCGTGCCACGCGTACGTCCTTGGACTAGGCTTTTCGCTTCATGTTCGTAGCCTCGGCTACTTGCCTTCTTGCACGCGCTTTGCCGCTGCCTGCCACTCGATTCCTCCTTCACGCTTCGCCTTGCGTGTGCGCATGCCCGCGCATCTCGAACCTCCTTGGCGCTTGCCTTGCAAAACCCAGGGGGTACTTGGGCTACCCCCGTTGCTCACCTCACGCCTCGCGTTTGGTTTGCCTTGTGTGCTTCGTAGTTCCTTGTGATGCTCCAAGCTCACGAACCCAGCCCGGTATGGCGCACCCTCGGGCCCCCTCGATCTCAAGGTGGTGACACCTACCAAGTCGATGCATTTACACTTCTTCCACCTAAAAAAATAACATTGCACTGAAATAACACACTTATAAATCATATTAGTGCAAGTCATTGTGCTAGAGAATTCATGAATGAGATGTAATAATATGAGGGAAAGGAAAGCACTCCGAAAAAAGGATTGTTTGTGCACTGTAGGGAATCTATGCCCACTTTCCGTTGAATTCCGTGGTGTTAACAAAATTTTATTTGAGTTTTCTCACCGTTTTTGGTCTGAAAGCAAAGGAAACTGAATTTTTTTGGTCAACCATTCGGTCCACCGAATTTTGTAATTGGAATGACATGTTTGGACGACCAAAATTAGTTCGGTCCCTCCGAAATAACTTGTCCAAAAATACACAAACAACATAATTCAGTCAAACAGAATCTGTTTTCCAGTGAATTCTGTTTTTCTCTAATTTTCAGTTGATTCCGAAAATTATTTTCTAAAACTTTCCACCGTCACTAACACTCACTCAAGTAACCAAGTATTTTGCTTATACATGGTTGGTACCATCCATCTGAGCGGTGGGACCGGAAACATCTTAAGAGAATTCATGTTCGCAAATAGCATAATAAATTAATAATACAATATCATAAGCTAAAATACGAAGAAACCAGCATTGGTTATAACTTCCAAAGATAGTGTCGGAGAAACAAGTGAGAGGAGAAGAGAATGGTGGCGGAGGAGAGCACCCAAAAGTTGATTCCGGCCGTCGCAAATGATAATGTCGACCGTTTCGATAATTCTCTAAAGGTGGTCACAAAAAATTTGGTTTCATTTAATTTCTTGAAAATTTTAACTTTGTGAATTGTTGTTTCATTTAATTTTTGGTTTTATAGGAGTTGAGAGAGTTGACATCGCAACTCCATCATGCGGCCGACCGCTGCGAGGCGGCGTTTAAGACGTCGACGGAGAGAAAGATGTACGTTTCATTTCCTCCTTGAAAGCATTCTAAGGTTTCGTTGGAAGCGAGTTTACAAAACAAATAAATACTTTTCGTTTTATTTTGGAAATTTATAACTTTTTATGTGATTTTTCAAGGTTTGAAATTATGTTTTGCTAAAACTTGCTTTATTTTGGAAATGTATAGCTTTTCATGTGATTTTTCAAGGTTTGAACGTGTGTTTTTTGTGGTGAAGTGAGTTGATTACAAATTTGATGCTTATGTTTTGTTAAAACTTGCTTCTCCATGCTCGTGCTTAATTTTTATTGAGCTTATGGTTCGTCAAACATAAGTTCGCAAAAAGTTCTAATTTTGTAGGTACCAATGTATTTTTTATTATAATATAAGCTTGTGGTTTATTTTCTTACCCTTTTTAAAACGATTTTTTGATTTTTCATTCTACATGATGAGATAACCGTGGGTCGCATCAAATGCTTTGTTTTTACAATATACTTCATAAAAAGCCTAAAACTAATAACCTCAGTGTTGCTACGATTATTATTATTATTATTATCATTATTATTCTGCTACGTCGAAAAATTTATAAAGGAGAAGAAGTTGACAAAGTCACAAAGATAATTGGTATAAATTGTCTTATTACAAATTTTCGCACAAACCACTATTTACTCCTCATAAGTCTTAAAGACATATTACAGGAAAAGTTATCTGAAAACCCCGTTGCTAATTGTGATTTGATGGGATTTAATATTTGAATTTTTTTCTTACTTCTTCCAATATATTTTCTAAACAAGGATTATTGATAACACAAAAGAATATATAAGCAAATCGATCGTAACGGTGGTGGATCACCTTGGAAATGTTGCTGCTAAACTCGAGTGCTCGTTGCATGGAACTGTCGAGGTGAGCGAAGCAGAGCAAAAGGTCGATTGCATGGGACAGGTAATCCTCTATGTAAACACAACAAAAACCGAAAATTACAGCTTAATAATATTCTAAACTTATCTAATCAAATATTTCCTACTTTCAAATTATACCTTTTATTAAGAGTTTCCATCGTCTTTAAATAGAGTTGTAAACAAAATTTTGGGTATTAATTTGGTCACTATCAAATGTCAAAGAAATGTCAAATGTGGAATAAACAAAAATAATGTCAGAAGACAAATTTTATGGATATATAAAAATTACAAATCCAACAGCTTTTTTATTAATAAGAAGTGTTTTTATCAACCTAAACCTTGTCATAACAAATAAAGTGTTCCTGCATGACCCTCAAGCAATGATCATTGATCAATTGCTAGTTTACAATGAATCACAAATAGAGACAATTACATGAGTCATTTTTGTTAGTTTATTAAAATCAAAATGTCAAAAAATAGTACACTTTTGATTCAACTGAAAATGGGTAACAGCCTTTCGTTTTTCTTTATTAATTTATCTGACCCTGTCTTCTTAAGCAGAGACTTCTAAGTTGGCAGCAGTGTTCTCTCACACTACAACTTTCAAGTTTTTGCCACAAAACTATGTTTCCTAAACATGTCCCTCACTACATTGCACCCTTCCAAGGTCCAAATCTCTTGTTTTTTTTTCTTCTGGTATTTTGATTGTGATCGATGATGTTAAAATTTTGCTGCTTTTACAGGAGCAGATGGAGTGGAGAATTCTAGTGGAGCCCAAAGGTGAGCATATATTGATACTTCATTTTGATTACAAGTTAACATTTTTAAACTGTTTCAGGAAGTTAGATATTTCTAAGCTATTACTTCTTATAATCTCCAATTCAATACTACATTGTGAAAGTATACCCTTCTCTTGCTGAAAATATTTGCATCTATACCAATTCATATAGGTTGTGGTGACTATTTTAATTTCCAATTTGATATCATCATACTAAATTACTCTTGGAAGCATTTGAAGTTGTTATTCCTTAATATTGTCAGAGCATATTGGTGATGGGGGAAATATGACCAGAATTTTGACTTATTAACCATTAGTGTGTAAACAAAGTGTGAACATATATCATGTAACAATTATTCTAAATAAATTACAATTATTTTATATGTATATATAGTAGAAGAACTGAAGAGAGGAACCATTAACTACTTTGTTGCATTTCCTTTAAATATTTAACAGTCACTTACCAACTAATACAAGACCTTTCTCTTTCTATTTTTAGTGTAATGAGTTTAATTATTTCTAAAAGTATGGATGTCATCTTACAAAGGTGCAAAGATGATGGGACTAAATTAAATCCTTCTGAGGCTTTTGCAACAGATGAAGAGCTGGTGATTAAGAAATTATTTACTGATTATGTGAATGCAAAGATACCGAACTTCCAATGGAACTCAGGTCTGTAAACTTCTTCTTTGATGGTAGTATGTTTTTTTTGTTATAAATATGTTGCGATGAATTATGAACCTCCACTTGTATTCTATACTTAATTTCAACACCCCCTACTTTTCATTAATCTCCAATGTTGAAGTTTACATATATAGTTCCTTAAAAATAGAATTTCAAAAATCAATTCCAAAATGCAACATTGAAAATCTATTACTTAATTTTGTTTTTCTTATCATTTAATTGCTTCAGGTATTGAGTTGTGTAAGGCTGTTGAAGTCAAAGAAAGCCCTTCAATTCTTTCTAATCCTTCTGATCCTAGATTTGGATCAAGAGCAGAGGTAATTAGCCAAATGTAGTATTAAAATTTTAATATAATGTCATTATTCATGATCACTTGCATCATATTTGATTTTTGTAAACAATATCATCAATATCGTAATATATTGCCCACCTTCAAATATAATAAAGGGTAAATTACAATTTGTCACATTCAACTATGGTCAAGTAACATTTTGACCCAATTGAACTTTAAAACGTCACACTTACGTCCTTTAAATTTTGATTTGTGTAATACTTTGACCCCTTTTTATTGAAAAAGATTATTTTTCAACATATTCATCTTTTTTCTCAAGTTTTTTGTATTCTTCACTGAACACGCTTCTAATGTATCATATGGTAAAGTTTGAATTAAATCGGAAGTCAGATTTTACTTGAGACTGATAGGTTTAAAATCTGACCCAAATTTGAAGCAAATTTAACATCCAATTTGATTGGAAGTATATTTAACTAACAACACAAAAATTAAGAAAAAAAGATCAATAAGTTGAAAAACAACAATTTTTTGATACACAATGGGTTAAAGTATTACACAAATCAATGTTTAAAGGATGTAAGTGTGACATTTTAAAGTTCAATGACTCAAAGTGTTACTCGATCATGGTTTAGGGGGTCAAATTGTAATTTAACTTATGATAAAGACCTTCAATTTAACTCTTAGGTAATTATTCCATATTTAGAGCTTTGATACTCCTGTTGTAGGCATTATTTATGGTAGAAATGTTGAATTCAAGATACAAAAATGACTTACAAAATGTTACGACTAAACATTGATCAATTTAGTGGTTTTATAATATTAATGCTTAGCAATCATATTTTGAATCATGTACAGGGTATATATGGAATCATCTCTTTATTATTTTTCATCACTTTTTCTTCACTTAAAGACTAATTATGATTTTAGTTGTCATTAACAACATGCTTGTGTATTGTTAATATTTTTAATCTAAGAAATGTTAATGCTGGAAAGCAGTTTAAAAAATGTATTCTGATCTTTTTTTGGGTCCAAATGACTAATTTATTGTAGAAAAATGGTTCACAATTTATTTACATAATTCATTAAAGATAACTAACTTATTTTTTTCTTAGGTTGAGCGCATATTCGATAAGGAAAATCAAAACCAGAAGAAGAAGCCACTGAATAGCAATTACTTCTTCTCCCTACTAAGGAAAAGTAAAAAAAGTCCTTGAAGAAGTGTATTGATTTCCCCCTTGTGTTTTATTTTCTTAAAGGGATTAAAATAGTTCTCAACTTCTCATGTCCATTGAAGTATATTACTTTGTATTTTAGTTTTTAAATGCCTTTAGTACTTCAGAAAATGTTATGATCATTCCTACGATTGTAAGACTTGCAGTTGTGCCATGCTAAACTTTTATTATGTAGTGTCACGAAAAAAAAAGTGTAAAATAATTACTTTAAATATGATAATTTATGTATGATGAATATAAAATAAATAAGATAATTGTACAGGTCTTAAATTTTCAAACAAATGATTCAACATCTTTTATTGCCTAATCAATTTTGCTATTTGAGACTTGTTGTTTTAAGTTCGATTCTTTTGAGTACGAAAATATCAATATATGATATTATCTGGCCATCGATCCAAATAAAATGATTTTCTTCAAATTATATACGCTTCACATGAAATACATTACTTTGTTGACACAAAGGCATGATTATCCTACACGATGATCCTGGTAGTTAAAGCTAATTGAGATATGCTAAAATATCTATTTCATCCTTACTCTTCACTAAACCTCTGAATTTGTAGATTCAAAATCTACTCTCATATAAACATAGGAATGAAATGAGATGAAATTATTCACTTTTCCACAACAAACAAATCCACCACTCATCCTCATCAAAAGATGGATAGCCCTATCGCAAAAAAAATCCACGTGTCACCATCCCAATGGCCAGTTCCCTCTCTTCAAATCATCACCACGCCACGTGTCAACACCACAACCATCCATCCCCAACATGTCGTAGCAAAGATTTGAGCACTTCAAAATAAGATCACAAAGATTGAGTTGAAGAGAACACAAGTGGGTCAATCTTGGAGAAGACAACAATGGCCTCCTCTATGTCGATTGTCGCCTCCGTCCAACCTCCGGCGACCGTAAGAGGTCTTAGTGGAAGCTCGTTAGCCGGCACTAGGCTCACTGTGAAGCCTCAATCTCGCAAGATGGCGTCTCGCTCTGGGCAAAGGTGATGTGCTTCCTAGAAAATTTGTTAGTGTCTTATTGTGTTATCGTGTCTAGCATAATTTTCACAATTGTACTTGTGTTGGACAATAAAAATGTATTCTCAAATTATGAATGAAATTTTAGTGATTTGTAACTTAATTAGTTGGTACGAGTTAACTTAATAATTATGAATTTTTGCATTTGAATTACTTCAAAGTTTTCTTTTACCTCTATTTCAAAAGTAACATGTTTCTCCTCAAATATGTACAGCCCCAGTTATTGGAAAGGGTAATATTGTATTACGAAGTTTAGTTGGTCTTTCACCAATTTAAATTCAAATGAATACTAACTAGTGAGAAAAAAAGTATATACTAGTGAGATTATTCTTCGTTCTTCGCATGGTTTAAGTTGAAAATTTTAGAACTCAATTATGTCTCATATTGAGCAACATAGGATTTTCATGTAAAGCAGATTTCAAGTATCAATCATACAAATTCACATTTAATAACACGTTTAATTATTATTGGATTATGTGATTTGCAAATTCAGGTCCTCAAGCATAGTTGCCAAGTATGGTGACAAGAGTGTTTATTTCGACCTCGAAGATTTACCCAACACAACTGGTGAATGGGATCTTTATGGCTCTGATGCACCTTCCCCTTACAACTCTCTTCAGGTTTGCAGTTTCCTCATCAAATTAATCAAAGACCATCATGTGAATTAATTAGCAACATAGTTAATTAAATTGTTTGATTTTTTTGTTTGGAAGGATTCAACATATGATTATTACATGATAATGGTTGATATTAATTGTAGTTATACATTTGAAATTTGTACTAAACATTGACATAACACTATAGTACAAATGTTGCAAACATTTTCTCACTTATTCTTTCAATGCAACGAACTTGCAATCTGCATCAATATGCAGACATGTGAACATGATATCGCCTAAACAATTCTAAATTGATATTGGATGAGGTCTTAAGATAATATAAGTGTATCATCTTACAAATCACAAAATATTTGACTGTTGGATAGTCTTTTTTAATCTATGCATTCTTTGAGTAATGCAGAGCAAGTTCTTTGAGACATTTGCTGGTCCATTCACAAAGAGAGGTTTGCTTCTTAAGTTCTTGATATTGGGAGGTGGCTCGACCTTGGCTTACTTCAGCTCGACCGTCTCCGGCGACATCTTGCCCATTAAGAAGGGACCTCAACTTCCACCGAAGCTCGGTCCACGTGGCAAGATATAATTGGACGAACCCGCGACAACCGAGCATAATCTCTTCATTTCTCTTTCTCCTTATCTTAATTAGAGATGTGGGTTAAGATCAGTTGATGTTACATCTGTAAGTAAAACACTCTTGAGTGTTACAATGCATTATGATTCTCCTTTCCTGATTGCTTCTCATCTTGTAACGTATTTACTATAACTTAGTAATGATTCCACATCACTTTACTTCTTATAACATTTTTATCTGATTCAAAAAGATAACTCGTACAAATTGTTAAATGGTACTTATAAGCGTATTAACATCAATTAATAATGTGGGACTTGGATCCTTTCAATGCCTCAAATCTAACTTGTTTTTATAAGATCTTGGTTGATGCCAAATTGCCAAAAATGTCTTAACTCTTAATGTCTTAGGGAACAATCAAAGTTGAGAATATATCAAATTTTCATGAAAATCTGACTCTTATTTGATTGCTAAAGAAGCAAGGTTATTCTAAATTGGAAGGTCTATATTAAATTCCCAAGTTTTGCGTGGTGGAGCTTGAGTAATGATGGAGGACAAGTCCAAGAGCGAAGGAGCTCGAGAACGATAAGGTTGATTCCTCGACCAAGAATGTGAACGAAACAAGGGGAAAACAAACATGTTCATTGATTGGCTAGCTTGTATGGTATCTAGCACCCATTAGTCAACTAAAGTGCTGATGATTGCATAAAATTATCAACTTATAACTCAAAAGAAAGTCCTTAAATTCTGCAATGAGATACTATTATCTAACATAGTTGACTGATCTAACCGTTTCCAATTTGATTCGCAAGCAGTCGACTAGTCTCTTGAACTACTAGATCAATCGGGCTCGAGATAATTTTTTAAAGTTTGATTTGGACGACTTTGACGTTGTCTTGGGACTTCTATTTACGGGTTTTGTCCATTAAGTTTAGAACTTGATGCCCTAACTTGTATTAGTTAGGGTTGATGTTACAAAAAGGTACAAAAAGAATTTCAAAGAGATTGTTGTAGTGTGTTGTGGGGAACACATAATCTCTCTATCTTTTAACATTGGCTTGACTTTGTGGTTGAAACAGTTCAATGTGGTGAAGAATTCTTAACACAAAAAGGTTGCTAGAATTTGTACTTCTCAAGTCATAGCCAAAACATCAAGAACAAGAGTCATGGTGCAACTTGCCATCCTGAGTTGGTTAGGTATGTGGGTTCACAAACCTTAGGTCACAAGATCGAATCCCAGCAAGACACTTTATTTAATGCTAATGCGTCCCGGTGAAAATGGTGTTGGACCACCCCTAGTTTGGAGCCGCAACCCGCCTGTCCCAAGTGGGGGCGGGTGCCGGGGAATTCCGGGTTATATAAAAAAAAAACTAGCCATCCTAAACCACAAGAGAAAAAGAAGGGAAAAAACCCCCCCAACCATCCAACTACAAATGACCAAGCTAGACTTTGAGGTTCCTTTTCATATATCAAACAATCTCTTGTATAGTTTCAACCTCATATATAGCTCGATCCCTCTAAAGTAGTCTCTACATACTTGACCTTTGATGTTAGGTTTTGTTTCGCTAATGGCGCGAAGTTGGACTCCTCAACCCTCCTATGTTATCAGCATATGAAAATTTCTTGTTAGTAACAATATTGGTTGTCGTCTTCTTAAGCTTTTTCTCCTCACAACTCGTAGTTTCATCCGAACCGTGTGAGTCACCTTTGTTTGGACTTGGCTCTTGCTCGATATGCCACCCCATGAAATCAGATAAAGTCATTGATTTTGGGGTTTCCATGGAATTCAACTTCTCGATCTCTTCCTCTAGGTTGGGGAACTTTATTGGCCCTAAGATTGGCTCTGAGTCCGACATCGAACGCCTTTTCGAGTTCTCAAGAGATGGATCTCGAGCAATTGAGTCTGCATAGAGAACATCCTCGATACGAGACATAACAGTGTGAGCTAAGCTCTCAAGAATTCTTGAATAGCTCTCGAGGACTGAATGACCGACATCCTGGTGGTAGGAGAAAACATCAAAAATAAAACTTCAATTATACACTGCATATTAGATAGAAAATGCATTGCAATTGGTTCTTGAGATAATTAAGCATGTTCCCAAAGTCATGTTCTATTTTTAACAACCCATGATTTTTGAAATAATGGAACGTACACATTGACATGTGAAATATCGAGGCGATAGAATTAGAGGAATTAGTCAAGGTTGTCATAGCATGTGAAGTAGTTAATTAAGAACAAGGTAGTTAATAAAAACTCACACATATAACATTAGGTGGACAATTGGAATCTTATCAAAAAATTAAGAAGTGTGCCATTCAAAAAAAATAAAAAGTGTGATTTTAATGAGAAAAAAAGGCTTTAGGGTGTCTTTGGTTGAGTACCTTATTGTATTGGATTTTGTTTATGTCAAGGGTTGATTGGGGTATTCCTGGGAATCTATGCTTGAGTAGGACCAAAATTGTCTCAGCTCTTTCCTCAAACAACTCCCTCTTCTCCAAACTAACTGCTGAGCCCCAAGAAGATTTACCATCTTTGTTGTGCATTTTTCTCTTCCAAATCACAACGGAGGCCTCAATTTTGTTCTTAAGATCAAGGATTTTGTGCTCGGTTGATAAATCGATAGTCGATAGGAAATGCTCGGGATTGAATGTATCGTCTGTGATGCTCCGGTATATCGAGTCTCCGAGGCTAGCTCTACCATTCTATGTGGAGAAGAAAATGAATGAGCAACCAAAATTTAACAAAAACTAATCACTGAAAACCAAAACTTAATTTCAATATCCATATATAGCTACATAATTATTTCCAGTGATATTATATATAGGTGACATCAGGATGGTGATTTTGAGCTTCTAAACTCAATTTCACATAAACTAGTTGAATATCCTCAATGCCAAAATCAAGGTCAAAATCGTTATATAATTAAATAGCATAATTGAAAGTTCAGATCGAACCACTAGATAAATAAGATATTACGAAATCTCAAGGAGCCTAAATGGTAATTCAATATATGTTTTGAAAACATTACATATTTTTTAGTTAAATCCTCAACATGTAACTACCATGCTAGGAATTGATATCCGATCCGATAATGTAATCCAAGACTAAGAAATTACTAACTGAGAGCTAATCCCAATTGATACCAATGATACACTAAATTGGTTGAAGTATGTATTGGTTTAAATATCTCTTAAGTTTGTGGTTATTCATTCTACTCAATCAAAAGTGTTAACAACATGTAAAATATATAGAACAAAGTTTTAAAAAATCGTCACAATTTTAAATTACAAATATATAATTTGTTGGTCATTTAAGTGTAAGTATAATAATACCTTGGGAAGAGACTCAATGTAGAGTTCAGGAATCTCCATCTCTGATAGAACTTGAGCATTAATGGCCATGGCTGCCTTAAGCACTTGATTAACAGATTCCTTCTGGAATTGTAACCATTTCCTTGAGACCTCAGAGAGGCCATTGGGAGGGACTTTTGCAGTTGGAAGCCACCACTTGTCATCTTTTCTCCCTTTCTCTCCTTCGTCTTCATCTCTTGAAACATACCAAAACTCACTTTGGTCCTTGAAGTTGTCAAGATAGTCCTATATAATACAAATGTTGAGACCAAACCAAGTATAAAAATTGGATATCAACAAATCTCCCAAGTGTTAGTTTGCAAATATTTTGTATTTATTTATAAGGGCTAGGTAAGTAATTTTAATTGGTTACTTTTTTCAGTATTTGACTAGATTACTTTAATTTATCATTTTTTCACATTTAGACCAATGAAAACCGTTTTCCCTAAAATACCCTCACCATTTGGACTCTTTTATAAACACCCCTAAATTTCCCCTTAATCTCTATATATAACACCACCGTCAGATCCAACAAACCTCATCAGGGATTAATATGGTGTTGTCTATAATTAAGAGTCTTCTAAATTTAATTTTTTATTATCACTTTCATATAAATGAGGAAGATCCTTACAATGAGCATGGCGTCGAGTTTGCGCAATGCGGGGATGTTCATGAGAAGATCAGCTCTTTGACATGTGGTCATAATCTAGTAGAAACAATACGTTCGAAGATTAGCAATTGAAAAAATATGATTACGCCACAAACAACCACCAAAACCTTCTTTCCAGCTACCTCCATTTGTGTCCCATCCTTAGATTTTTGTTGTGAGGGCACGAGCTCGACGATGTGATCTGTAACTGATAGAAGCCAATCCACTTCCTTCCTCCACCTCACTTTTCTCTCAGGAGGCATTGGCTCCAAACGCTTTTGCTCTCCAAAAACCGAAGCTACATTGAGTATAACATAAATCATAATGTTGTTATAACTTACAATTTAATGTTAACCTTCTAAAATAAGTAGTACCTGCGAGATTGGTGATCGCGTTAGATAACGCTAGAGCGGATGAAACTCCCTTTCCTCCACCAGACATGTCTTCACCGAGTAGCAACTTAGCAAACCTTTCCTTCATCATCGTCATATCTAATTGAAATCACAAAATGCAATTCAAGTGAAGAAGCATTACACATTTATACTGGCCATTAAAGATCTTATATTGTTCGCAGGGATGTTAATATCTGACTATGACAAAGATTACTACGCGCGTGTCCTATTTCGTTTTATCTTTCATAAAACATTTATGAGTTATAGTTAGCTATCTTTAAAAGGTGCTTAGATAATGCCCTTTTACTATAAGGATGAATAGTGCTTATCATGTCTTGTGATAAATTAGCATTTCAAATATTATTGTTTTCGAAAATAATTGCCAGTGACAGCAATAGACAGGTAACTCCAGTTCTTTAAATTATTAGAATATTGAAACACAAACAACTGTATCATATATTATATATGATGATAAAATACGATGAGTTCTATAAGATACAAATTCAATTTTTTCGCTCAACAATTGGTTACATTAATCTGAGAACAATCCAATTCATAAATCTTTTTTTTATATTATCACATAGATCAAAGTTTTTAGGGAAAATCGGTAGATACATATAAATCCAATTTAACCAATCAAAATTATTTGAATCACCTAGGATTTGAAAGTAAGAAGTGATATACCAACGATATTTTTAAAATGAAAGAATCAATAACTCAATCATGATCATAAACGAAGTTGGAATTAAGTTGTCTGTATCCAAATAAAGACCAAAGACTTAAAATTTAACCTGAAGGTTGGATGTCTCTATTGGAGTCCTTAATAGTCTCAGACGATCGGGCGACACGGTCGACACGATCAAGGGCCCATCCGACCGGTTGTGCTCCCTCAGAGGCTCGAGAAGAGGGCTTCCCTGGATAACTCTTAGAAGTGGCATTCCTGTCCTCCCCCATCTCCTCAAGGGAACTCTCCTCCGGTATGGTGGTGTTTGTGTGGATCGCGATATCGGATACTGAAGGCCGTCTACCGTGCAACAACCGGTCAAGGCTGTTTCCTCTCTTTAGGAACCTTACCATTCCAATCTTTAATAGGTTGAGAATTGACCCATGAAATTAAAGGAGAAAGTGGTTCAAGGGAGGAGATAGAGGGACAAGTGATGGGGGAGGGAGGTTTTTTTTCTCTCTCTCTCTCTCTCTATCTCTCTCTATATATCTCTCCTCTCCTTATACTTCCTTTGTGTTCAATGACTTAGAGAGAATTTTTGTTGGTTTGTTTTGATAGTGGGACGTGGGGTGCATGTTCAATTTGAGAGGAGAGAGAATGGAGGGAAAAGATGTGTACTTTTTTAGGTGGTTTGGTTGGAATGGTGTGGGGGAGTAAAAAGCCCGGGAAATGAGGGAGTTATGGTTGGCCATTTTAGATAGAGAAGACAAATAGATATAGACTAGAAATTCTTTGTTATGCTTAGCCAATAGCCAATTTGACATAATAGCTAACTATATTTGTGGAGTTCGGAAGAGGACAGATAGATGCACCCACTGTACTTTCATTTCCATCTTAAAATAATTTAAAAAGAAAATTCCAATTCCAAGGAGGCAAGGATATATACCTTTTAAGTTTTTCCACAATATCTTATAGATACCCTCCAATTTATCTTTGTCGGCTCATTGCTTTCGGGAATAATTAATGGTCTATACATTTCAATGCATTTGTAACCCATTTAGGACTCCAAAAATCTAAAATTTTGATATTTTGTCGGCAACCAATTTAACTTGGTAGCCATCCCTTAGTACTCAATCGCTCAACCAGTCGAATTACGGATGAGGTGGGTTGATTTCCTAGTCCATTGATTATTATTATTATTATTATTATTATTATTATTATTAGAATGGTGAATTACAAGTTTTAAAGATGATGTCATATAAAGTTGAATATTGTCTACCTTAAAACTAAAATCAAAATAGCCACTAGGTATAATTGAAATATGGTCGAAGAAGGATCTTAAAGATAATATCAGATGTCGAATGGTATTGCCAATATTTGGATTATTTGGAGGATATATTAAAGAAAAATCTATACTCCTGTGGTCAGGGTACTTCAGGATTTTGGAATTATGGTTTCCGAGAAAGATATGATTTTATCTTGTTTTGATTGCAATTAGCAAATATTGGAGTCTATTTGTAAGATGTTAGCAAGATTGTAAAAATCTATATAAAGATTCAAATTTCGAATTATAGTCATTGGCATGAGATAATATTTAAACCATGAACCTACTGTTACATGTATTTTAGATTTGATGATAAAGTGAGAAATTTTGTTTGAAAGCAATACTTGATCCTCATTGGTTTTCTTAATTTATAGTGCAACAATAATGCACGCATGATGGAATCTGACAGTTCTCAAGCATGGTTGAAGGAACCAATTACATAATATTTTGTAGGATGATTGCCAGCAATGCTTCACTTTAAACATCAGCTTAAAAAATGCCACTAAATCCTTGTTTTTGTCCCTGTAAAAAATTAAGGCTGTGCGTAATCACTGTAACAAGCCAATATCTAGTAAAATCTTACTTACAAACAAAGTCTATCACACGGGTGTTCAAGAACAATGGATATCAAACAACTAGATTATTGGAAAGTAAGATGTGGATTCGAGCTCCACCTCTAACAACAATGGATATAAAAATTAAAATATAATTGAGAATTATGGGTGTTACATGCCTTGTTAATATATATAAAAAAGGGTTATACGTGTTTGCTTTGGTGGACTTGAGAAGGAACGAAATTGGACTTATGCATTTGATTTTTTCAATTTTTCTTGGATATATTTGCAAATCTCTTCAATTAAACTGGTGCACTTACAAATTTATGGATCTCACTTTCGTTACAACATTCGTTAAATTTTATATTAAAATAATTGAAATATTGCATACCAAGTCACATCAAAATACAATATTCGACCTTCATCCTGAAAATTGTTTAGCCTGTTACATTAGCAAATAATTACTCACAATTAATACATTTCCTATATTAACAAATTCCAAATAATTTCTTCATATTTAAACACATACCGGACTTTGGTATTCTTGTTGGCAACTCCGACACCGGACTTCACTTATTCTGTAACATCCCCGAACAACGGAAAATTTAAACTTTTAAATTAAGAGAAACACGTGGACACAACCATCAAGAGTGGGGACATTACTGAAAGAAATACATAAATAAGTCTGGTGTACCATCATACAATACGAGTTTGTCAAAAGAGTGATTACATTACAACACGAAACACAAGGTACGTGTAATCACGACAACCTAAAAGTAGGCAGACGGCAGGATCCAGTCCCAAAGTGCAATCTCCCTCGGTCACCACCCGCCGAAACCTAACGCGGTCCTGAAAATAATCATAACAACAATGCCTGAGTTTCCATAAGGAAACCCCGTATGACAAGCTCACCTATATGCCCTAACATACTAGTATAGCATGACATGGAATACAAAGCAGTAAAACAACAACGCCACCAAGGGCCAAACCGGACATCCGTCCCGCGATCGTTTCCGCTGCCACACAGGCTCCGCGGTCTACAATCGCCACCGCTGCCACACAGGCCTCACGGTCCGCAACATCGCCGTCGCCACACAGGCCGCACGGTCCACAAACACCGGTACCACACAGGCCACACGGTCCAACCTCACCGCCGCCACACAGACCGCACGGTCCAAACATCGGGTCTCCGTAGAGACCTACCGTAGGCACATACGGTCTAACGGACAATACGCAACACATCCCCACACGCGACTACACAAGTCAAGGGATCGGTGAGGATGCGTTCGCACTTCCGCGCAAGGTAGAAATCAGATCTGAATACATCGTGGTCCACCACCACCACACCAACGGAGCCGTCGCTCAGGTCGGTCCATCAATCGGCGCCACACAGACCACACAGGATATCACTCGATAGGTGCCCAATCGAGCTACCTACCGGAACACATCATCGGCAGTCCATCGCCGCAACCACACAGGCTACGCGCGATCCTCCCTGCCGCCACACAGACCGCGCAGGGGTCCTACCGCCGCCACACAGGCCGCACGGCACGTGCAATAACTGCCAGCAAGGCCAGTCGAACATATCCGCCACACATGGCCAGACAATCGACAGATCCGAACTGAAGTCCGCAGGGTCAACGAGCTCCACGTGCAACACCAACTCCGGCTCCAACGAGCAGGGTCGCGACCTCCGTCGTCGTCAATAGGCTGGTACCTCTCTGGACCTCCGTCGCCAATCCTGGCCGGTAGTCTCTGTGCATCCGTAGCCATCGGCCGGTAGTCACTGCACCCGTCGGCAGTTGCGTGTTGCTGAAGCAATGAGATCCGTAATCCCTCAGGCCGCTACTCTAACGCGAGTCAAACGATCCACCAGATATAGTCACGATCCATACACGGAAGTGACGCGTTCCGGACACCCACACTCTTCCACACGGCGGTCCCTGGGCAGGCACGCATAACGCGCCCACCGTCACCTCCCGGCTCACGCACAAGGCGAGGACACGGGTTTCCGTGGACAGAGTTGGCATCCTAAGTGGAACCATGAATCCTGTCCTGTGCAAAACGGTCGACCGAAAGAGATGCGGTCGACCGTTTTCCTCAAGGGAATTCGGTCAACCGAAGTGACAACCGGTCGACCGCTTCCACAAGGGAATCGGTCGACCGAAGCGTCTGTCACGGTCGAACCATTTGCATAACACATAAATCCCAACGGTCTACCGAAAGTCTAAAACCGGTCGACCGAACGAGGTCAAAATCCGGAGTCTGGTCAACGCTCAAAACAAATCTATCGATCGACCGACTCAGGGGTCTCGGTCGACCGAATACTTACAGGGTCAACCTAATATTTTCTATGTCATCAAACGGTCGACCGAAGCTTACGTATCCTACCGGTACACTCAAGTTCCGGTCGACCGAACGAGGGACGCGGTCGACCGAAACACGACAGACAGTGAAAATACACCACGATCGGTCGACCGTCCAAGGGACCCGGTCGACCGACAGACGTCTTCAACCTCGCGCCAGCCGAGGTTTTGACGTCGAAACTCGTTGCCGGCGAGGCCTCCGACCTCGCGCGACCGACCCCAACCTCACCCCAATGTGGGTGATCAACTAAGGCCTCTAATGCAAGAACTTGACATACCTTTCTTCGAAGATCGACGAAGAACACCGGAGAACTCCGCCTTGCTTGCCTCCGACGATCACCGCCTCACACAGAGCTCCTCTTCTCGCGCCGCACCAGACCCAGCACACTCCTGCCTCGCGCGCCTTCACCACCACACATGAGCCACCAAAGAAGAGGAAGAGATGGGTGGAAGAGGAGAAAGGTTTGAAGAGAAGAAAAAGAAGAGAAGAATGGATTCACGTTTCTTCTTAAACCCAACCAAGTCATCCAACAACCCATGCCTCCCACGTCTCCCACACCTCACCAACAGCAACCACAACAGCAACAGCAACAGCAGCAACAGCAACAGCCACAACCACAACAGCAGCAACACATGCACCTACACCATTAGCACATCACGTCACCCATCCTCTCTCCCCAATTCCCATGCAAACACCATCATCAACTCCACCTAAACATCATTAGAACCTTAATTAAGGTTAGGGATATTACAATCCACCCTCCTTAAAAGGATTTCGTCCTCGAAATTGCGACAAGCTGCTCCTCGAAGCTCCAAGTCCTCCTTCCGAACCTCCCCGAGAAGATGGAATCGCAACACGACAACAAGAAAACCACAATCAAGTCAAATGATGCATGCATGATCTACTAAAAGAATTGCAATAATCAAACAATACCACTCGCAATGGTGGTTTCTTCGAGAGAATGCACAGGAACCGACCGCTCTGATACCAATTGTAACATCCCCGAACAGCAGAAAATTTAAACTTTTAAATTAAGAGAAACACGTGGACACAACCATCAAGAGTGGGGACATTACTGAAAGAAATACATAAATAAGTCTGGTGCACCATCATACAATACGAGTTTGTCAAAAGAGTGATTACATTACAACACGAAACACAAGGTACGTGTAATCACGACAACCTAAAAGTAGGCAGACGACAGGATTCAGTCCCAAAGTGCAATCTCCCTCGGTCACCACCCGCTGGAACCTAACGCGGTCCTGAAAATAATCATAACAACAATGCTTGAGTTTCCATAAGGAAATCCCGTATGACAAGCTCACCTATATGCCCTATCATACTAGTATAGCATGACATGAAATACAAAGCAGTAAACAACATTCCCACAAGGGCAAAACCGGACATCCGTCCTGCAATCGTTGCCACTGCTACACAGGCCCCGCGGTCTACAACCGTCACCGCTGTCACACATGCCAAACGGTCCGCAACATCGTCGTCGCCACACATGTCGCACGGTCCACAACCACCGGTACCACACAGGCCACACGATCCACATCATCGCCGCCGCCACACAGGTCGCACGGTCCAAACATCGGGTCTCCGTAGAGACCTACCGTAGGCACATACGGTCTAGCGGACAATACGCAATACATCCCCATGCGCGACTACACAAGCCAGGGGATCGGTGAGGAGGCGTTCACACTTCCGCGCAGGTAGAATCAGATCTGAAAACATCGTGGTCCACCACCACACCAACAGAGCCGTCACTCAGGTCGGTCCGTCACCGGCGCCACACAGACCGCACAGTATCTCACTCGATAGGTGTCCAATCGAGCTACCTGCCGGAACACATCATCGGCAGTCCATTACCGCAACCACACACGCCACACGCGATCCTCCCTGCCGCCACACAGGCCGCACAGGGGCCCTCCCACCGCCACACAGGCCGCACGAGCTCGTGCAATCACTGCCTATCAAGGCCAGTCGAACATATCCACCACACAAAGGGCCAGACAATCGACAGATCCGAACCGAAGTCCGCAGGGTCAACGAGCTCCACGTGCAACACCAACTCCGGCTCCAACGAGCAGGGTCGCGACCTCCGTCGCCGTCAATAGGCCGGTACCTCTCTGGACCTCCGTCGCCAATCCTGGCCGATAGTCTCTGTGCCTCCGTAGCCATCGGCCGGTAGTCACTGCACCCGTCGGCAGTTGCGTGTTGCTGAAGCAATGGGATCCGTAATCCCTCAGGCCGCTACTCTAACGCGAGTCGAACGATCCACCAGATATAGTCACGATCCATACACGGAAGTGACGCGTTCCGGACACCCACACTCTTCCACACGGCGGTCCCTGGGCAGGCACGCATAACGCGCCCACCGTCACCTCCCGGCTCACGCACAAGGCGAGGACACGGGTTTCCGTGGACAGAGTTGGCATCCTAAGTGGAACCATGAATCCTGTCCTGTGCAAAACGGTCGACCGAAAGAGACACGGTCGACCGTTTTCCTCAAGGGAATTCGGTCAACCGAAGTGACAACCGGTCGACCGCTTCCACAAGGGAATCGGTCGACCGAAAGTGACAACTCGGTCGACCGAAGCGTCTGTCACGGTCGAACCATTTGCGCAACACATAAATCCCAACGGTCTACCGAAGGTCTAAACCGGTCGACCGAACGAGGTCAAAATTCGGAGTCTGGTCAACGCTCAAAACAAATCTATCGGTCGACCGACTCAGGGGTCTCGGTCGACCGAATACTTACAGGGTCAACCTAATATTTTCTATGTCATCAAACGGTCGACCGAAGCTTACGTATCCTACCGATACACTCAAGTTCCGGTCGACCGAACGAGGGACGCGGTCGACCGAAACACGACAGACAGTGAAAATACACCACGATTGGTCGACCGTCCAAGGGACCCGGTCGACCGACAGACGTCTTCAACCTCGCGCCAGCCGAGGTTTTGTCGTCGAAACTCGTCGCCGGCGAGGTCTCCGACCTCGCGCGACCGACCCCAACCTCACCCCAACGTGGGTGATCAACTAAGGCCTCTAATGCAAGAACTTGGCATACCTTTCTTCGAAGATCGACGAAGAACACCGGAGAACTCCGCCTTGCTTGCCTCCGACGATCACCGCCTCACACAGAGCTCCTCTTCTCGCGCCGCACCAGACCCAGCACACTCCTGCCTCGCGCGCCTTCACCACCACACATGAGCCACCAAGGAAGAGGAAGAGATGGGTGGAAGAGGAGAAGGGTTTGAAGAGAAGAAAAGGAAGAGAAGAATGGATTCACGTTTCTTCTTAAACCCGATTACTAACCCCTCTTTAATTCCATTGAGAAGATGATCTCTTAAGAACTAAACTAAACTTAAGAATTTGTGGAATTTTCGTGGGGAATTAAGGAGAGAGATTTTGCATGAAAAGCAATATTAATTAAGATGTAGGAAGACAATGAGATAACCTCTATTTATAGGTTCTCTCCAAATTACTTATTCATGTGCAACCTCTTGCCCATGATTTCATGCAAAATTCCATCTAACCATCCATTATTTATTAATAAATAATATTAGCCACAAATTAAATCAATTATGGACCAATTCCATGCATGATCTAATTAATTCTTAAATTAATTCTGCATAAGCTGTCTGGACCGGTCGACCGTTTTTGGAGGTTCGGTCGACCGCTCGAACCAGTTTCGGTCGACCGTTTAATAGCTCGGTCGACCGTTCGTAACAGGAACTATTCCATCGCAATGTTCGGTCGACCGACCGATCCCTTTCGGTCAACCGTTCGAACAGATGAAAATTCCATGTTATCGGTCGAGACATGTCCGGTCGACCGTGCCCTATCGGTCGACCGTTTACTGCTAACCGGTCGACCGTTTGAGCACTGTTTTGAAGACTTTTCAAATTTCGGTTTAACCCCTACAAAATTTGACATTTCGGGATTAGTAGTAAATCCACAACTTATGTAACATATTATCCTATGTAATGATCAATCATTACACCCCATAATATTTACATCACATATGAATTTAATTTAGATTCTAATTATGTTATTAATCACAACATAATTTTGATTTTGCTTGTTCACCCCATGTGTCATATTTTCTACATGAAACCCGACACATCTTATGAACTCAAAATCCTCATTTCTTGTTTCCCAGTTTTGCGGTGTGACCTATGGGAGGATCTAAACTAAGTTGGCAGTGATATTAAAGGCTTAATATCACAAGCTATAAGCGGTATCTAGCTACACATTATAGCTCCCAATTAGTTAGATGTCTTAATTCCACTCGAACCAAAACCCGATCCATTTAGTGATGGCGTGCACCACTTGTGTCCGTCACTTGCCTCATGATATTAAGAATACACACAAAGTAGTATTGTGTCATCTTTGTCTTAGTATTCATTTCTTGATCTCTTTAAGCTAGTTATAAATATGTGACTTAACTCAAATCACATTGTGCACATTATAACTTTACTTTATCAAGGGGCCCACTAATATCATCACTCAATTAAGAGGGGCAATGATAGTCTTTTGACTAACTACCTTCTCCGACAAAAGTAGTACTTAACCAACCAATGCCTTTACACTACACTGATCGATAGTTCAAGACACTGATCTAATTAAGTATTCCTTAAGTTATTAGATATAAGTCTCATATCAAAGGACCAAAGACACAGTAAAATATTAATGACACAGAAACACATTTCTATAATATTTTACTTATTAGGTCTATTCAGTATACAAAAGTAATATTTTCCTCTTTTGCATACCCGTGTTGTCACTCACTTGTAGAGCTACAATGATCTATGACCAACACGACAATCTTAACTCGGTAATTAATGTTCCATGTTAGTTACCATGATTGCGAATATCTTTTGTTTTATGTAAACCAATATCTTTTAGAGCTCTACGGTTAAGGACCAAGAGCATTTTCCTTAACACTTCTAAAAGACGAATAACATAAACAAGGAACAAAATGATTTCTCATTCAATTCATAATAATTGACATTTAAAAGTAAAACTTTTAGAACACATTCCATTCACCAACAACCCATACCTCCCACGTCTCCCACACCTCACCAACAGCAACCACAACAACAACAACCACAACCACAACAGCAACAACAGCAACAGCCACAACCACAACAGCAACAACACATGCACCTACACCGTTAGCACATCACGTCACCCATCCTCTCTCCTCAATTCCCATGCAAACACCATCATCAACTCCACCTAAACATCATTAGAACCTTAATTAAGGTTAGGGATATTCCATATTCTCCCATTATCGAGCTCTGCTGCTATCGAGTCCTCCTGAATTATGTAAACTATGATTATTATTTGAGGAAATTCCTCAATTTTGAGGAGTTACGTTTGATATTGGGTTTTTATATGCCTTGATATGAAAATAGTTCAATTATTATAATAAAAATCCACGGATGTTATAAGTAAAAAAATGAAGTCCACGCATTTGCAAGTAGGGTTGTGCACAGGTCCAAAACCGGACCGGACCGGACCGGAACCGGTGGGACCGGTGGACCGGAATCTGCATTTTTTGTGGACCGAGGACCGGACCTGAATAATTCCGGTCCATACCGGACCGGACCTGATTATTCAGGTCCGGTCCGGTTTTGGACCTGCTTCATGTTTTAGCTTTATTTGCAAATTAAAAATCGCAAAAGGAATGGGTAATATGGACGTGTAAACGTGTTTGACCCTGTAAAACACATCCAGAATCCAGATTCAAAAGTTGAACAATAAAATCAAGTACAAACCTACGATTACATAAAACTTTCATCGAATACAAGTTTTTAACATGAAATTTGATAATAAGAGTTTAATATGACATTCTTTCTTGCTCCACCAAACATAAGAAATCATATCATGGAGTCCACATATACGACGTCGTCGCCATCCAAATTGTTATTTTGAAAATCTGTGAACAAGAGGAAAAATAGATTATTAATGAGAAATAACAAATTTATGAGTTAAAAAATATAATAAAAAGTAAACAAGCTCATTATTACCATTCTCAATTTCCTCTAACTCTCGCAAATTTTCCTCCATATCGATTCCCGACATTCCCTTTGCTCGAAGCCAATCTTGTGTGCATATGAGAGCTTGTACCATCTTTCATGAACATGAAATTAAAATCCAACATATTAAAGTTTAATGCATAAATAAAATGAAATAAATAATTTATATTTCTTAAATAAAAATGCATTACCTTAGGAGTCAATGAACTCCTAAATGGATCAAGATGATGACCTCCCGCGCTAAAAGCAGATTCTGATGCAACCGTAGACAATGGGATGGCTAGTATGTCTCGTGCCATGCGTGAAACAATGGGAAATCGATGCCCATTAATACCCCACCAAGACAATGCATCCATATCTTCTTCCTCTGTCCCTAATTGTTCATTTAAGTACCTCTCAAACTCACTCCTTACATATCCACTTGTTCCCTTCAACCTTTTAGCTCTATCTTTAAGACTTTTCATGTAGTCGGTTCCCCCTCCCATACGATCATCCTCATTTGAGTCAATTTCCATAACATCATTACTTTGCCCACTTTGAGGACCAGAAGAAGAATACAAACTTCTATACTCATCAAATAAAGAGTAAGCAAAGTCCTTGACATCATTAGCAAGTTTCATGCCAGTTTCCTTACCATACATGTCGGTAAGTGTCAATTCAACAACTAAAAATTTGGAATGAGGATCAAGTATTGCTGCAATATATATCAACCAATTCATTTTCTCCACATTCCCCCAATATTTATCATACTTTTTTTTCATTGAAATAGCCATAGCTGTAAAATTCGCATCCGAACTTTTCTCCCATTTACTCAACATATCATATATGGCAGCAATTTCAAACAAACCTTTATTACTCGTCACATAAAGAGAACCAGAAATGCGACGAGTTAAAAGGTAAAACCCTTTTAAAAACACTACCAACCTCTCCACTTTTTTCCAATCATCAGTTTCAGGAGACCTTTCATTATCCTTCAAACCCTCCCCATCAGGTAGAGACAACCCATTAAAAACACGTTGAAATTTCAAAGTCGTGTCCAACATTGTAAAGGTTGAGTTCCATCGGGTGGGGACATCAAAAGACAAGGAAGATTTGCTTTCTATATTAGCTTTTTGAACAAGATCTTTAAACCTTTGTATTCTTGCAGGAGAATTCTTAACATACTTGACAACATTTCTGACCCTATCAATGCACACACCATGCTCTTTAATGCCATCCCACACAATAAGATTTATAATATGAGCAATACATCTAATGTGGAGAAATTTTCCCTCGCAATGACATCCAGTTCGTTGAACCATTCTTCTTAAGTGTGCACAAGCAAGATCATTAGAACTAGCATTATCAACTGTGACAGTAAAAAGTTTATCCTCAATGCCCCAAGATTCCAAACATGCCTCAATTGCTTTTCCAATGGCCTCACCTTTATGACTAGAAATTGGACAAAAATTTATGATCTTTTTATGCAATTTCCAATCACTATCAATGAAATGAGCGGTGAGACACATGTAATTAATTCTCTGAATAGATGTCCAAGTATCAGTTGTCACACAAATTTTTTGGCAATTCTTTAGCATGTCTTTCAACTTTGTCTTTTCACTATAATAAAGTTGAAGACAATCACGAGCAATAGTGGTACGTGATGGAATGTGAAATCTAGGACAAGCAACACCCATCAAAAACTTGAAGCCAGCTTTCTCTACAAATCTAAAAGGAAGCTCATCAACAATGATCATATGAACTAATGCTTCCCTAACATCTTTTAAATTCACAGTTCCATATTTCAATTTTCCATCACCATCCTCATTATCCTTGTTTCCTTCCCCATGTTGAAAATACAATTCAGTTTGCTTTCCTTTACACTGATTTTTGTTAGCAGGATTACCAAGGCATTTTTCCGCATGATTCTTAACATTTTTTGATCCATTGAGATTACCATCAGCAGCAAAAGTTTTGTCACAAAACTTACATTCAGCCCGTAGTTTGCCATCTTCTATGTACTCGAGGTAATAATCCCAATAAGTTGCTTTCCTCTTGCTTTTTCTAACCAAATATTGGCGTCCCTCCGTTAGCTTCTTACCCGGAGGCAAGGACTTGCGCAACTCTTCAATATCTGTCTTGCTAGCAGCATCCGATAGTGTTTGTGCACTTTTGGATTGAGAGCTCACCATCTACAAAAAAATTGCATGAGCATTATAACATATACATAAATAAAGACATAATTGACTAAGTAACATCACAGATTCACAATGCATAACATATTGCAAAAGAATCTTACATTGCAAGAAAATGAATCCGTTGTTGCTACTTGCCAAGCCCCAAATTCGCACTTTGCTGCTGATTTCGTAACTGATTCAGAAGAAGAATTTTTTAACTATTAACAGTGCTGAACATGACTAAATTAAAGGTTTGGAATTGTAGCTGGTTTTGGTGACCAAATTAAAGTTAGATTTTGCAATAAAAAAACAAGAAAAATATATATGTTTTTTTACTGCAACAAGCAGAGATTTTGGTACCACAGAGATGATCGAAAGTAGCAAATCTACTTGCCAAGCCCCAAATCCGTTGTTGCTACTTCCGAGCAACAAAAATACCATCAAGATCCGATGTTATTTTTCGTGACAAAACAAAAACACACAGATTTCACAATCCAAAACCACAAAACTCCCATCTCTCACACAAATTCTACCTCAAAACCTTATATCTTTACAACCTTCAAAACCTGCTTTCGATCACAAAACCTCAAATATTCAAACCCAAAACACACAACCAAAAACAAACAAACAAAAAACAGCGGGAGAGGAGCCGATTCCACCAGATCCAACCATCAAAAGAGGAATCACAAATAAGAAATCTCGAAACGAAAATAGAGGAAATGGAGACGACAAGAAAAGAGAAACACCTCTAGCGTTCTCTAGGAGTAAGGTGATGGTGAGGGAGTATGTCGGGAGGGCGAACGGCGAAGCGATCGGAGCCTAGGAGTCGAAGGTGCGGTTGAGGGCGTTGGACCGAGGACCGGACCTGTGTCCGTGTCCGTTGAGGCCCTGAGGGCGTTGGACCGGAGGCGGAGAACGGGGACTGAGGAGATAAGGATAGGTGTGGGGCGAGGGCTGTGAGCCTGTGAATCCGTGATTAGGGTTATGGAGATTGGATAGGAGCGGACCTTTTTTTTAACAAACCGGGTCACCGGTCCGGACCGGAATATCCCGGGTTTTGCCCGGACCGGACCGGAAACC
Organism: Triglochin maritima; assembly: GCA_963682175.1. Lineage (NCBI taxonomy): Eukaryota > Viridiplantae > Streptophyta > Magnoliopsida > Alismatales > Juncaginaceae > Triglochin > Triglochin maritima. The sequence goes on from OY821781.1 coordinate 37,750,015, forward strand.
CGGAATCAGAGATTTCGATGGACCGAGGACCGGACCTGAATCCTTCTGTCCGGTCCGGTCCGGTCAATTCCGGTCCGGTTCAGGTCCAATTTCAGGTCCAGACCTGATTGTGCACACCCCTATTTGCAAGTGCACCAAGTCAATTAAAAAGATTTTCAAGTGCATCCCGCAGAATCATAATACCGGTGGTAACGTGTGATCTATCCTTATGTTTTCACTTGATTTGAGATTTAAAATCTTCATGTTTTTATACTCATGATTTTTTATTGATGGAGAAGTATATTTTGTTCGCATCATTCATTCATTGATTGTATTGATACAAGAAGCGTATGTGGTCTCATGATAATTGTCATATTTTTTGAATTAACGAGTAAGTGAATTGACCGAAGACCGTAGATCATTCTTAGTCATTTTGATGGTTTTCTCACTCTTACATTTGATATGTTAATGTAAAAAAATACCATTTAAAATGAGTACACCTCTGGTAAATCATCCAATCCTTATATTTAAATGTTTGTAATCGTTATTTTGTTTGTTTCACCAAACTCGTGGTTTTTTACAATGTTTTAGTCCCCATGATAACGGTTCTATTTTTTTGGAAAATAAGTATAATAAAACAAGAGAATCGACCAAATTAGGAAGATTCATGAATTGCCTCAAGAAAAATGTTTAAAATTTTCGATTTCTTAATGTTTTCCCCCTTAAATAAGAGCTAAGGGTGCTCCCATGGTATTGGTCGCACCTTTAGAAAAATACATATATATTAAAGTAACAGAAAATTCATCAAAATAGGAAAAAATAATTATGAAGAATAATGAATTATTGAAGGAAAAATGTTGTATTTAATAGTTTCTTTATTTTTCAAAATTAAGAGAGTATGGACGGAGAGATAAAGGGGAGCAGAGGCGCTATCCTAATAGTATTTTGTTATACCTTATGAATAAAAGTTATACCTTATGAATAATGTTATATATTACTATTCCTTTATCAATTTACAAAATGTCTGGATTCACCTTGACATGAATGTCAATTATATGAATGAATGATAGATTTAATTGAGTTCAAATACGTGTCGACAGAAATCGGTTAATTGGATTGTATGTAAAATGGAAAAGATAGTATAGTATGATATGTTAAATAGTCATTTAACATTTGATTCCAGAATAATAATCCTCTTGCGTTAGTATATTGGTTTTTCGTTATTGGCTTTATATGGTCAAAGTTTTTATTTACTTTTGGCAGTAAATTGATTCCCTACGAATGTACGTGAATTTCAAGATAAGATCGATGACAAATAGTATATATGCTATGCACAGCTTAGTGGAAATTATGGTTATCATTATTGATGTTGTTATTGTTGTCGATATCATTTCATATTGTTACTAATCATGTTATGGTTATGATCATTATTTATGTTATCGACGTTGTCATCGTCATTTTTTTGTTTTTCATGGCTTTTGTTCTCTTTGATCTCGACGCATGAGTTGTAACTTTCCTACACTCATTTTGGGTTAAGTGGAGGTTCAGGTGGGGGTTTGACTTTGGTGGAGAGAGAGGTATGGTTGTCGTGTTGAGGCATGGGTGATGCGATGGAGGGGTGAGCGAGTCATGGTTGGCCATGCTTGGGGTTGGAAGTTTTGTTTTGAAAACCAAACGAAACCAACACCTTCTCCTTCTTCCTTCTTCATTTTCTTTCATTCTCAACAAGCACCCATCTCTCTCTCCCTCAAGTTGCTCGATCATCGGCGGAGGAAGTTGTGTCGGAGGCGAGCCAGGTGGACGGTGGCGTCGCAGGCGTGAGGCGCACAGAGTGGACGTGAGGAAAACTTCCGGAAGCGACGTAACACGAGCGAGGCTCCGACGAGTTTGGTCTTCTTGGAAGGTATGTTGGTTCAATAGTGTGGTTTTGTTGCTCATCCATGTTGGAGTGGAGTGGTGGTCCACCACGATAGGTCGGAGACCTCACTGGCGGCAAGGACGACGTAAAATCCTTAATTGATGCAAGGTTGTTGTCGAAGGGTGCTTAATTGCGGTCGACCTGTTTAGTGTTTTTGCCTGACTTTAACCACCACAGGTCGAACGATGTCATGTGACGGTCGACTGATTGTGCTTGTGCCGGTGGGTCAGAGGATTGTCTGATAGTTTTCGGTCTCCGTTCCAATTTTTGTCTGACCGGAACTTAAATTAGCTTAATGAATTTTTTGACCGTTAAATGAATTGTTCGACCGATTGATGACTTAAAACTGTTACGTTGCCCTGGGAGCGTTGTGTATTGTTCGATAACACATGGAACTACGGTAGGTCTCCGAGAGAGACTTGATGTTTGTCGAACTAATGTCTTATTTTACCATTCGGGGGAACTGTTTTTTTTACTGTTGATAACATAACATACTACTAATATGATATATTCATTTGTAATACTGCAATCATATAAGCATTGTTGTTGCATGTTCAGTGAGGTGTTGACCAGGCACATGCATTTTAAGATCGGATCCTGATTGCATGTAATACTTCAAACCATTGAGGTCGTCATGATTATTTGTACTGTCTTTTGTTATATCTAATGTAATCATGTGTTTTGGCAAATTCTGATCTAATATATTGTATCATTTGGATGTTTTAGTTGAGTACCAATCCCGACTTTTGATAATCTCTTTTAATATTTTATTATAAATTTTAAATATTCCGCTACTTTCAAAGTTGTCGGTTCCTACGTAGCTATTAAAAAAATCAGTATTCACGTAATAAGACATGTTCACTTTATTTTTTGCTGCAATAATGGCTAAATCTTGTGTTGAGAAACACCACGAACGAGAACAGTCCCGGTAACACCACTGAGGACTCCACTTGGGACAAGTTCTGGATAGCCAAAAAACCCAAATTGTATGGACAGAGCACAATCATTTCATGCATGAACACCCACTAGTTTAGACAACAGAGTGCTGTCCATAAGATTCATATGATGTTGACCAGCTAAATGTGCTGTCCAGACCCGGTAGTAATCACTATCTTCGGTACATTTATGGCCCAATAGTGTGAACAATAGCATCGGCCGAGAGCCTCTGGATATAACGGCCATTCGAGGTGCAGAAAAAGAAGCGATGGTAAATTATATTTGTGTATTAGTATGTTATAATTGTTTGTAAACAATAATTAATTTATAAGGCCGAAAGCCTTATTTAATAAGGTCAGTAGTGAACGTTTATATACTATGTATGAGTTGTCATGTCGAACAGGAGAACTCAGCAAGTTGCTCGTGTTCGTCTCAATTATTTACCAAGTGGATTACTTAATAACAATCAAAAGTGAGCGTGCGAAACCAAGCGAATCTAATGAGGCGAGCAGAATGTGATTAATGTTTACGATTAATATCTTGATATACGCTATCAATATCTAGATAAGAATCGTAAAGTGATTCGATTTATGTTATTACAAATGTTTACGATTCATAAATAAGGCCAGCGGCCTCCAATTATAAAAATTACTATCATTACAACTTCAGAGCATATTATTAACCGCAGATATTGATAGCGTGATTGCAAGTCTTCCCATTGTCCACAAATGTTAAAACGAGTCACTAGCAAATCAAATCAGTCAAGAAACATTTTAATCAAAAGTTTTGAATTATTTTAACAGTGTAATAAGAATACATAAAACAGAGGTAATCAAGTTCTTAAAACCAAATCAAACACTAACGAAACCAAATCGAAACATTAAGACCGAAATTAATCGAATAAATAAATTATACTGGATGGTTGGTAGGTCATCAGATAGGAGCGAAAGACTAAAAACTATTTAATCACAGGTTTCTCATTTGAACTATGCAAATCATCACTTGACCCAACCAAACGAAATTCAAATAAAAATTAGAACTTATAGTTTAAAAACAAAGCAAAACAAAAAACAAAAAGGCCTCATAGAGAAGATTAGAATATATCCACACATATTCCTTCGGACATATGCTTGTCTATAATGAATTTAATCATCGGCTCTAAATCTCAACAAAACAAGAAAAATATTTAAAAAATCACGAAATTCCTCTACAAACCCTAAGATCTGGTAAGAAATCGAGATGTGAGAGTGGAATTTGGAACGGAGCTCAGAATATGGGTGGTGATATAACAGGATTGTCGTCAAGGCGATTTGATCGCCGTTACGCCGAACGAGACCAATCACGAATCGTCACAGCTCCAAATCAAACCCCAGATTGGATTGGGGGAACCCTAGAAAGAAACCCTAGATCGGAGGTGGTGGTGGTGGATTTGGGATGGGAGTTGTTTGGATTTTTGAGGGGTATTTATAGAAGGTAAGATGGGAATGGGATTAGGGTTTTGGGATGGACGGTGGGGATGGTGTGTGGCGGATCCGACGGTCAGGGACATTGAATGAGTTGTTGGGGTTTGGGATGTATGTTTTTGGTTAAATGGGCCGGATCAGATTGGGTTTGGGGTTTGGATCAGAGAAGGTTCTGGTTCGGCTACTAGGAAAATTAGAATTAGATACATATTTTAACTAGGTACTCAACATCGAACCAAATTCGGGTCGATTTCTAACTTGGGTATCTAGAACCGGATCCGGTGGAATCATATCACATCCGGTACAAAACTTGTAAATTTTTCAATTTTGGTTCGGTACCACCGGATTCGTTTTAATTTGACCGATTCTGGATAATCGTTGCGACTTCTACATGGGATTTGGAGTTTGGTAAAAAAATCAAATCAAATTCGAACCAAACTATTTCGATTGATATCAGCTTGAAGTTAGGTTTATACGTGATGTTATTATTTTTTGATTACTTCAAAAATGTATGATTGAAATTGTATTTAAATTAGGGGTGAGCAAATTTTGGTTTGCTCTGGGCACCTTGATCGGACCGAACCAGACAATTTTTTTCGGTCCGGTTTGGTCCAGGACCGAACCAAGATTTTGTGGGTAAAATTCGGGTTTGGACCGAATCGGACTGCACCAGACCAATCCGGATTTATTCGGTCCGGTCTTCGGTCTGGAGGTCTCAAAAATTCGATTTTCGGTCTGATCCCGGACGGAAGCTCACTCCTAATTTAAATAATTAGAATGTTGATTGTTTAGACAACAAATGTTCTACATATAAGATCATAAAAACCTTGGGTCAAGTCTTCTAGTCGAAGTCTTCCAACTAGTAAAACCAGTTCATTTGCACACATGAATTAGGATTTAGGAATGGTGTTCATGTCCAATAAATTCATTTTTTGATGAATTTGATGGAGCGTTTTGAGAATCATGTAATAATACCGAAGAAAGGAGATGAATATCCTACGTCTTTTTCTTTTCTTTTTTTGATAAAAGTAGATTTTGCGTTAAATAAAAATTATTTAGAGTGTTAAAACGGTCACATGAAAACCCGGAACGGTCAAACAAAATGGCAAAACCGGTCGACCGTTTTAGTCTGGGCAAAACACTACTGAAATCAGTTGAACTATGAGGCAAATCGGTTGAACAAAAATGGTCATGGAAAAACTCTAAATCTACTGAAACCGGTCGAACAAAAGGTCCAATCGGTCGAACGTTTTCGGACAGGATTTAAACTTTAGTTTTAGTGATTTTCCGACTATGTTTTGGATGACCTATCGAAGTCCGATTGATCTGAAATTTTGTGTGTGACTTCTCTAAGGAACCTAGTGTGTGAATGCATGGATATTATCTTAAGTTATGCTCAATTCACATATGTTCGTAAGACTCAAAGAAAAGTAAAATACATGTCTTCAATCCAGCTTAATTACATGTCTTGACTTGATTTTTCTTCTTTCTTGAGTCTTGATCACCTGTATATGTTAGCAAAATACAACATATATATCATTATACTACATGTGCTAATCTACATGTCCTAATTAAGATTAGGTTGAATTACATCATCAAAATATGGATTAAGGCCAAAAAGCCAATAGTAAGTGCACCACTTGTGTTTATCTCTTGTCTTATGATATTAAAAGTATATCCAAAGTAGAATTGTATCACCTTTGTATTCACATACTGATTTTTTGATCACTTAAACTAATTATAAATATTTAACTTAACATAAGTCATATTGTGCACATTATAATTTTGCTCTATCAAGGATGCCAGTAATATCATCACTCAAGTAAAGTAAAGAGGGGAATGATAATCTTTTGACAAACTATTTTTTCCAGCATAAGTCATGTTTAACAAATTATTGCATTTATTATTATACTCCATGTTAGCTTTTGAAAATAATCAAATTAGACACTCATTACGTGAAAAGATATAAGTCTCATATCTTAGGATCCAAAACACAGTAAAACATTAATGACACATAACACAATTCCATAATATTTTACTTGTTATTCAATATGTAAAAGTAATCATTTTTCTCTTTTACATACTTGTGTCGTCAAATATTTGTATAACTACAATAATCGATGACTAACATAACAATCTTATCTCGGTAATTAACGTTCCATGTCAATTAACATGATTGTGAATAACTTTTGATTTATATAAGTCATTATCTTTTAGAACTTTACAGTTAATAACGAAGAAATTCTTCCTTAACACTTCTAAAAGACGAATACATTTATTAAGAAACAAAATATTGACACATCTAATTTATAATAATTGACATAAAAATAAACTTTTAGAACGCATTCCTTTCACCTAGCTCCAACGGTCACTCGTCGCAATGCTGGTAAATCATCTCAGACCACCCCAACAAGAGAAACCACTAACATATAGTCATACGTTTCTCACACGTCGTCTCACTACTACCACATGTCGAGCTCATGAGCAACGCTCCCGAACGATCACTCGTTACAACGTAGGTGGACAACCAGTTCTACGAACTTCTCCCACATCACACAAGTCAAGGTACTCATGTTCAGTCAATCCACGTTTTGCTGAATTTGATGGAGCCTTTTGAGAATCATGTAATAATGCTGAAGAATGGAGATGAAGATATCCTACGTCCACCCACAAAATGAGACCTTAACAGTTTGCAAGTTAGCAATGTTTTCCAAAAAAAGACTAAAAACAACTCTAAGTTATATGTTGAAATGAAGAATGATCTAAACCAAATGTGATGTCAGTTGTGCAACGCATGAGATTATCGCTAGTTGGTAATAAGAGAACAACAAACCCTACGCAGTGAAATAAAATTACTAGTTTCTTAGACATTCACAAGCAGACATAAACAAGATAAAATAAAGAGGGGAAGAAATCAATGTTGCATTTACTTGAAAAAATAACACATAAAAGCTAATCAAACATGGATTCGATTGCAGCATTCACCAACTAAGACCTACGTATTTTACAGGGAATGAATCTATAAGATGAAAGATGAAAAACTATGAGAAATTGCACAATCTTGCAGGCCCACCTATCTCCAACTGGACAGTCGATCTTGAATATCACTTTCGTGGCTCAACACTGGGGTCAAGAACATTAGACCATACTCAAACTATACTTGATCTTGTTCTATTGATTTGTAAAGTATGCGTGGATAAGATTTCAGGCATCGACATTCCCCCGGATACAACAATCTCTGCACCATCGAAACATGATTAGGTTTAGACATGGAAACTGGAACTAGTTGAATTTTCTCTCGCCTGTCCAGAGAGAAAACATGCTTACCTATTCCCTCACGAATGGATAGATTTGGCCGAATGACATCAACGGAATTTACCAAGAAAACATCTCCTATGTATAGATGATTCGTTGGAACATAAACACAGCAAAGATCCTCATCACCTGAATAACTCTGCCATTGGATGCAGATATTTAGGAATAGTATTGTAACAACAGCTTGTTTAGGAAGTAGGCAACAACCTAAAACAACAGAATGTGAAGGCTAAGTCAAGTCACTCATGTCGTGCACAAGACTGAACGCTTGACTGGTATAAAAATAAAACACAGTTGATTTTAGACAAATGCATGACAAAATTATGTACTTCGGATGAAGTTCAAAACAAGCCAAACTTGATGCTTGTACCATAATATCTATTAAAAAAGGATCAGCTCTTCTCAGACTGACCTGAAGTGTGACGGTGGAAGTAATGAATCCGAATGCATATTCACCAATCCTAGGATGCCTTATTATGGCTACTTCCTTGAAAGCCTGACTCTTTTGATCTGCAAACCAAATGTTTACACTGCTCTACAATATAAAATACCCCATCTACACAACATATCAGGAGATTTTTATTGATAACATACCAGGAGAAATAGCTGAGCTAATTTGTTTGGACGCATTGTAAATATGGCGAACAAATGGCATCCGCTTGATAAACCACTCTCCAAGGCTTAGTATGGATGCTCCAAGCCACGAAGACATAAACACCCCAACCAAGAAGATGAATGTTATAGATGTGATAAAGCCAAGTCCTGTCCTCCCGGAAAAGGGAAAACTCAGATAAACTTCAAAGTAGAGATAAAAATCCTAATGCACCACGTGCTATGCAAACTTCTGCATAAAGATAAAACTACGATAGCCATTATAAGAACGGTTCCTGAAAAGCACACCCATGTTATAAGACATGTCCAGTTAAAGAAAATAAACAACACACATGCAAGTTATGCAGGTTGCCACCCCCCATGCAAGACTATCGATGCAAAGCATAAAGTCGTTAACTATATCATGCTACTTTTCTCATAGAATAATTTTGTGAAGTGTTATTCAAATATCTTGTCTCATATTGCTGAACCATACGGGCTTAAAGGTAAGCTTGTCCAGGAAGCTCAACTGGAAGGATTGAGCCAAACAAATACATAAAATCACGTTACATAGAATGAGGACTTCATCACCTAAAAAATCCATTTGTAAGCGTCATCAAGCCTAAATTAGACAAGCAAAACCTCTCTAAATTAGCATTAAGCCACCAACTATGTTTTAAGTGCACTGTAAGAGCTAAACACAACCTACGAGTGTCTTGTAATGTTAAATGTACTCCCTACAAGGTTGTTTACCCTCACAGAGTTAAATACAATCCTACAAAATTTGAACCTTTCTATCGAGCCAACCACTATCACTACGACATTCCACTCTTTTATGCTACAAGTTCATTGGCTGGTGCATTTTTTTTCAGCTCTCTACATTTCTCTCTCTATGGATATCCTCTGTAATTTTCTCTTAAAGGTTGAGTAATTGAGTTTGTGAGTTAACCATATTAATCTTCGTTTTTTGGTAACTTCGTAGTATCTTAAATAAGTAAGAGCTAAAAAGAAATGTTGATTTTCAGACTCTGGTTTCAATCTATCTTTCAGACTTCATAGAGAATCTGCACACTTACAGATAAAATCTCAATGATCATGCAAATTGCATATATAAGTATATATGTTAGCTTAGCAGCACAAATAAGTGAAGAATAGTCCCATAGCATTCACACAATGGTTAAAACAAAGCAAAGTACGTACCGAAAATATTAATCCCAAGATGGTAATATATTGGAGAGAAAAAACCATCCACGAAACAGATAAACCACCACGTCACATAGAAAGTAATGGCTATAGGAAAAAGGATAACGCTGAAAGTGGCATAAGATAAACAAGAAAAGATAATCAGTATCATACAGACCTTTAGAATGGGATAATGTATGGAAGATTAGATTTAGTCAACTCAAGAGAGTTTGACGAATATAGGAATATATATTCAAGAGAAAAAATGATAGTTAATGTGTACTGAACATGATACTTTGTGGTGTTGAGACTAGAAAATGTCAATGACTCAACATACCAATATTGTGAAAACCTAATGCATCTTAAACTCAGGAATGAACAGAGAGCCAACATGTACGGGACTAGCCAATAATAATGAATTAAAAAAAACAGAATGATGGTTCATATCAACAAGAATTCATTTCCATGGTCTCGGTGGATAAAATGATAAAGGTGAGAAAAGTAGAAAATGATGGAAAAAATAAACTAATGGGAATGCTTCAAATAGTGGATTTGCCAAATGATGTAGTCTATATTCTATAGTAACAGTAGAACATGGACAAGCCATAAGATTGGGTTATATGAGATGAAAAAAGACAGACCGGCAACTAACATGGAAATTGCTACAAATATTGTTGCATCGTAAGTTCACAACACTTTTGCTATTCCAGATCAAGGAAACCTTGACACAATTTTTCCCCCAAGTGGTGGTTTTCATTCCTAACATATATTGCTCTTTAAAAGACTAGATAAGTTGCAAAATTATCTTGGCAAAAAAAGAAGATTCGTACCATCCTGTCATGAACTTTTTAGAAGCCCAACTTTGGACGACATTGGAAAATGCCTGCGGAGCAAACTTGGGTATTAGATTCCACATATTCACAATGCAACACACTTGGATGATTATAAGGATGTAAAAAGAAACAAGTTACTGTAAAACAGCAAAGCATATTAGATTCAAAGATTTAATAATATAGAAACTTCAAGATTCCACTGAAAAAAAACTAAATCCGACCTCTCTTCCGGAAGAACACCAAAAGCACAAAATCCACTAACAAACCCTAATTCCACATCTCATATCAACACCTACTCCAGAACCTCTTAAAAACCTCAAAATCCACCGAAAAAACTAAATCCAAACTCTCTTCCAAAGTGACACCAAACCACAAAATCCACTACCAAACCCTAATTCCACATCTTATTTAAACACCTACTCCAGAACATCTTAAAAACCTCAAAATCCAAACTCTCTTCCAAAGTGACACCAAACCACACAATCCACTACCAAACCCTAATTCCACATCTTATTTAAACACCTACTCCAGAACATCTTAAAAACCTCAAAATCCAAACAAACTTCCAAAGTGACACCAAACCACAAAATCGACTACCAAACCCTAATGCCACACCTTCCACCAACAACACCCACTCCAAAACCTCACGAAAAACCCTAGAAAACCAAACCAAACCTCACCTCTCTCCCGGAGTGGTGGTCCCTCCCGGACGCCAAGCTCGACGACGGCAGGCACTTGTCGACCTCCTCCCCCTTCACTTCCCCCGCCATCCGAAGCTCCAAATCCCTCTCCTCTCCCATCCCGAACCCTAACAAACCCTAATTCGCGGGGATTGGAGGGAGGAGGGAGAGGAATCGAGATGGACGGCCAGGATGTGTTCGAGGGAGATCGGACGGTGGAGAGGGATTGGGTGGGGATGCACGTGGATGTGTGAGTTGGAGTGTGGGTGGTTTGCACTGGAAACTAATGGATAATGGGGTTCACATCTATAATTAATCATAATTATTTATAACTAATCAAGTTTGTGTTTTTAAATGATTGGTATTTCTGGTTGTGTGTGATGTTGATGATTGATTCTCGATTGGAAATTAATCGGAACAAACAAATTGATATTCTTATTTGTATTAACCTTGGATGATGGATCTTTTGAAAATAAAATAAAAACTATTTAACTATCTTATTGTAACCTCAAATTTATAAATATTGGTTCTCATTAATGACATAATAGGAACATTATGACGGACCACGATCACTGATTTAAACTAATGGATAATGGGGTTCAATAATAATAATAATAATGGGTGATTTGCTTGTGTGTCACTAACAATTTACGAAATTGGAAATATTATCGAAAAATCATTTTCTGAATTGCTATTCATCGCCCCAAAATTACTTAAATCGCCCCAACAAATTACCATTTTGCCCTTCAGAAACTTTAAAAAAAAAAATTTTAGGGGGAGGCGTCTGCCGGAGCCGCCTCCCCATAGGAGGGAGGCGTCTGCCGGAGCCGCCTCCCCATAGGGGGGAGGCGGCTGACACAGACGCCCGACCCTTGGATCGGGCGTCTGTGGCGGACGTATAACTTACGTTTTAAGCCCTTGGATCGGGCGTCTCTGGCAGACGCCTCCCCCTAATTTTTTTTTTTTTTTAAGTTTCTGAAGGGCAAAATGGTAATTTGTTGGGACGATTTAAGTAATTTTGGGGCGACGAATAGTAGTTCCCATAATTTTGGGATCAAACACCGGCAAAAAGTTATATACGAAAGGTTACCAACTTTTTGTAAATTTTGCAAGGAAGTAAGTCATCTTGAAAAAAAATTGTCAGACTGAAAACAGTGTTAACTGGTATTTTGTCAGACTGAAAAAAATTGTCAATGGAAACCGTCACGGGAGTAGCAACTGGTATTTTGTAATGACATTTTGTACATAATGTTGATTTTTCGATAACACATAAACAAATAAGTGTAGAGTTGTAGTTTTTGAGAATTATAGTGTTTTGTAATGACATGCAAGCAATTAACCTTATATATTATAGATGTATTGAATGATTACTTAGGAAATACCAAACCGAATTAAACAAGATTACATAAAGGATCTCGTATTTACGAGTACGGATGACGTCAAGAAGTTGGGGAATAAGAATAGAACTTAGAGAATAGATCGTAACAATAAGAATCACATAAGCACCGGATTATTAAATGAACAAATTGAACTACAATCTTGGATCTACTAGTAGATAACTTTGAATATTCTTATGAGATTAATCTTTTGTCTTTAAGCTTTTCGCGTTAAAACGCACAAATTAAACTCACTAAAACAAAACAAAACAAAACAAAAGAAGGGTAAATAGCAATAAGAACATCTCAACTTTGAGGCTCTTCTTCTAAACTTTTCTTTCCTATAAACAAAAGAAGGGAAATAATAGAAGTGATCACAACATTATTACATGATTACAAGTTCTCGTCTACTACAACAACAAACTAATTAAAACAAAGAAGAGTGTTGATCTTACTGATGAAATTAAAGTTAAGCACAAACACCTGCCTACACCTTTTTGTAAAACCAAATAATAACAAGAATTACTACATGTTTTTGCGTACATCGTCGGTGAAACCATGTTGTAGTGAAAGATCAACAAAAATAAGGTAGTGTATCTTTGGGTATGTAATATCCTCTTCAAATTTCGGGGGATTTGGATGAATTGGTCCGCTAATCATCCATGAAACTTGTTCAATCCGCATGGAACTTGAATATTGGCTTTCCATTGTGGTTGTGACCGGATTTTTTTATCTATTTGGTTTCATACTTATGTCCTTTTTGTGCATCAATTGAGCTTTGGTGGGACATAATCAATTAAGTCCCGGACACAAAACAACGTCAAGACAAAATACGAGTACCTATTATCAATATATATATAACTACAATCCCAAAGCAAGAAACAACAATAAATATACTATAAAATGAACGTAGACAATACATTTTGACCAATGGTTCTTAATATTAATGATAGTTTCAGGACAACCCACAAATACAAGTTGCAAATGTTAACCTCCTAAGACATGAATATAAAAGCATACGTTCATAATACTTATCCTAAATAAGTTCAAAACACTTAACAAACTATCCATTACAACAACATTAGTTTCTTAATATTAGTACTCAACATTAAATAAGTTCATATCGCTCAACACACATATACAAAATAGTAAATTACTTCACCGAGTTTTTGGTATCTATGCAATCACTCCTCATAATGGCATTTGATATCTCCCTAAGTATTTTGTGCGCGTGATCTACATCATCACAACTATACAGTAGGATCCAGTAATCAACATTCAAATCTAATGAAGAACAAACAATCCACTATCGTTACACCCTCCATGTTGGTGTGGGCGAACGAATTCAAGAGACCATAAACAATCCAAATATAATCTCCAGAAAACATACGCCTTTAACGCAGTCTCCTCGTGGAAACCATCTACCTCGCCGACCAGCTCATCCAATGCAAGTGTCTTAGAGTTTGATTGCAACAAGATAATATTAAATATTATCCCCCGTGATATTAAATATACCCTTCCATGATACTAAAAATACCCCTCAATAAAATATTATTTTTAAAAAATAATTATTAATCTTCAACCTAATGGATTTACTAAAAGTCATAATATATAACTACTAATAAAACAAGACCTTTAAAATCCCCTCCATGATAAGTGATTTTACTCTCATTCACTTACTGAAGTTGTTTGAAGTATTGAAAATACCTACACATAAAACGAGATTACCCCATATATAACATGTAATAACCCCTCAATTTGCAGTACAAAAATGATAAACAAAAGTTAAAATAAAAATATAACCCTAAACTAACGTAAACTCTCTCACTGCTACTAAATATACTCCTAATCCCCATACTTAACATTGAACAAACCCCTCGTTTTACATTACTAGCTCATGTAAATATCATACTTAACATGCAAACAACTCCAACAGTATTACCATACAAATCCCCCGATCATGCAAACAAATAACATACATAACATACAACCGGATTCCCATACTAGTTCATGTAAATACCATGAATATCTTTTAGAAAAAAATTAACAAAATAACCCGAAAGATTATGTACAAACTATATAACCCCAAACTAAAATAACAAAATAATTACTTCAGGTATATAACTTCATTAATATTACTTTACACAAATAACTAGTATGGTTGTTGATACAAGCCTTAAAATTAAAACATCACTCCATAATTTTACCTTAAAATAACTAAAACACATTCTAAATAATAAAGCACCAAACTTAAGAAATCACGTAACAAAAGTTGAATTTCAAAAAAAAATGAAAACCCAAATCCTGCTTAAAATAGAAAAAGGAAAACACACAAAACAAAAGTCTGCTACACTACGAAACAAAAGTCTACTAACATTCTTTAATTATATATACTTTTGAAACACTACAAAACAAAACAAAGAAAAATTGTCAGTCACTTGTGCGTGTGAAGATGGGTGAGGAATGACGTTGCCATCCTGGGCCCCTTCTATTTGTTAAGATCGCCCTAGTCAATTGCAGGAGCTTCTAAAATTGTTAATAATAATTAAAAAAATATTTTATCTCAAAAGTTATATATTAAAAATATTAATATTACAATTCATTAATAGATTCCTAACCAGACCTTATGGTTTTTATAGTCGTATTGCTATATTTTCTAATCAAGATGAATCTTTCCGATCGATGTCCACGTGGTTTTTTGTACAAAAATTAGGTACAAAAATATGTCCACATAATTTCCAATTAGTACATATGCATTTTAATATAATGCGTTTACTAGTAAAACAGTTTTTTATCGAACATAAACTCTCTCCACCAGGGAGTCATCCCTTCCATTGTGATAACCTAAAGTTCTAAACTGTTCACAACAGAATCCACATGAATCCCAAATTCCGTTCCAAATAAATACAACCAAAACATTGAGCCTATTGTTGGCAATAGTTTGTGTCATCTAAAACATACCAATCAAAATTCAAGCTCAAGAGATTGGTGCAGGGGCCCGAATCCAACACAATTGTCATGCATTTTTCATACGTACAGGGCTAGGAGTAATGATAAAAAGAAAATGCCAATAATACACATAGAGAGAGCAGATAAATTCCAATTTCAGGTTATCCACAGAGAAACTCTTCATCATGGTGATGTTTAACAAACCACCTAATGCCATAATAGCTTATTACTAACATATCGAATGTCACTTTGCAGCAAACTCGATAATGAATCTCTAGCATTCACAACCGGATGAACGCTGCTGTCTTGCTCCGCCAGCAACATCGATGGTATCAGGAAAATATCTGCACAAACACCACAACATAATGTTAATAACCATTGTTCTCTTTGCACGATGAAAAGTCCTCTACGGGGAATAAACACACAATACCTATATCGTCTAAAAAAACCCCTTTTTAAGAGATTAGGCCAATCATTCACAGCCTCAAAGGGCCACTGGGTCAAGCAAATCAACGTTTAGGGCTGCATAGAATTGAGCTAGCTCATTCAAAGTTGAGGAGCAAGCTTCACTAGCTCAACCGTTAACAAGCTAAACAAGATCATAGTTTAGTTGGGTTTCGGTTAAATGTGAATTTCTTAGTCATGTTCACAATATATGATTGGCAGGAATAGTTTACATTACTTGGAATGTAAACAAATTATATGCCTTAAATATCTAGGTCTATAGAAATGAATCTTCATAGATGGATCTGTAACCATGAAATGCTCCTTAAGAAGTTGAACTTTTATAAGGTCTCTCTTGGCTTACATTTTAGGAGTTCCAAGTTTGGTAGAGTTCACTTCAACATCTTAAAGAGGAACTTGGATAAAGATAGGATCAGCTAAGTTCATCTCTTTTAGCATCCATAAATGCACTATTCTTCTGTACACTAACTATATGTTGTTTCCAAATGTACAGGTTATTATGATACTTACACTTCTTCTTCTGGCTCATTCTTAAGTGCATTCTTAGCTATACACTGGAATGCGGCTTCCACATTGAATCCTTCCTTGGCAGAAGTCTCAAAGTAAGGGATGTTCCCCTTGGAAGCACACCATGCCTTCGCCTTCTTCTCGGAAACCTGGGAACAGAACGTCAAGATATGTCACAAAGAACGATGGAAACGGTGTCCCATAGAACCACTCTGATTAGTTTTGAAATAATTGGACATCAGCATCTTACCACTCGGCTATTGCCACCATCCACATCTATCTTGTTTCCAAGCACCACAAAGGGGAAGTTTTCAGGGTCTGATGGAGCAGCCTGGGAATAAAGATATAGGGTTCAATGACATTGTATAAGCCACTCTGCCACTGTGTAAGAACTTGAAAGAAAAAAATACAATATTACCTGAATCAGGAACTCTTCTCGCCAATTGTTCAGGTCATCAAAAGATTTCATAACATTGACATCATAAACAAGAACACAACAATCAGCACCACGGTAGAAAGCTACCCCAAGACTCTGAAATCTCTCTTGGCCTGCTGTATCCCAGATCTGTCACATGCCAGATTTTAGATAGTTCCCAACATTTTGGTCTGCTGGTTAGGGTACATTTTGGTTTAATCAGATCTAACAAAGTCATTCTTTTGGTTTTGAGGTAAGCCTGCTCAAGTCAGTATCCTAAAGAAGAACCCAGTTTGCCAAGAACATTTTGGACTTCAAACGGATTATTGTCGGAGGAAGTGAGTTATCTTAAACTTTTTAGAAGTGAAGATCTCCTGAGGATTTATAACCCCACTATCCCCGAAGAACTAAATGATATTCTAATACTCGTGTTTGGTAAAAGTAAAAAGTCCTTTCCATCACAGGAGCATATTTTGGTATGTGAAAATATACTACTGGTTTCTAAATCTAATGGCTATGAGGAAGTGAAGTGAGTTATCATAAACTTTTTAAAAGTGAAGATCTCTTGAGGATTTAAAAGTGAGATATCATTTCATGATATGATTTAAAGCATAAACTAAGCCCTCACATGTGCGTGAGCATTTTCAATAACAGTCACATTACATTACTTGTTTAACAAATACCAGTGTTTGAAACCCATAAAAGAGAAGAGAATTGATCGAAATGAGTATAAACATATATAACATTTTTTGGATAGGACATATATAACAAATTAACACCGAGGTAAAATCATTGAGTTGGGTATTGGAACTGACCTGCATTGTGAACAACCTGTCTTCAAACTGGACCTCTTTCGTCAAGAAATCGGCTCCTATTGTCGCTTTGTATTGGTTGCTGAACTTGCGGTTGACATATCTAAATTATCAACTCTTAAGGACAACAAAGCATTGACAAACAAAACATTCTTTACCTTGGCAAATACAACAATTTAAAATGATGATTTCATTATGAAAAATCCGATTTCCAAACACACTACAGTTTTTTCTTTATTAAATACATCACAAGCAAATCAAAACCACCAATTTTTTATTTAAATAAGAAACAAGCCATAAGCCACAATCTTCACCTTGAGAATCAAGCACAAGACAACAAAACAACAACAAATTTGAGATTCCGAAATTCACAACACAACATTTTTTTATCACTCAACACAAACCACTTTGATACAATGAACTTCACGATTCCAAAGGCTAGTGATTCATGAACAACATCTACCCATCCTACATCTAAAAACTACACAAAAACAAAATAAACTAAAACATACCGATAAAAAACCAAAATTCCAGTCTGTAATGTTCTGTTTGGATAACAACTTAGGAGAGAAATGAAGAGAAAAGAAAAGAAAAGAAATGTTTCTCTTGGTTGGATACTTATTATAACAAATAAGTTTCTCTCGGGTTAACATCTTACGAGGGAAAAGAAAAGAAACATTCTAAAATATCAAAATATCATTTTCTGTATTATACAAACATACATCGTTCTACATTATTTTAATAATGTTCAGTACTATAAATTATTACACATAAAATATATCCACCAAACCTGAAAATTTGAAACTATAGAAACTCAGTAATGTTACAAACAAGGTAGTATGCAAAATATATAAAAAACATTTCTCATGTAAAATTAAAAAATAAAGATACAAATTCTTCAGAAATACTTTAAATGAACATTTTTTATTCTTCCAACACAATGATGTTTGTTGTAACAAAAAAAAAACATTATCTTTTGGGTTAAAATATCCTAACAAAAAAATATGAATATGGCAAATTCAAATTCTTAAAATCCGTAATCAAATAAAAATTATTAAACTCGAAGAACAACAAATTCTATTCCGACATAAAAATAAATTTAAAACAATTTTTATTTTTAACTTGGATATAGATCTTAACCCATAAATAGGAATATAGAAAATTCAAATTCTCAAAATTCGTAATAAATTAAAAAATCAAACTAAAAAATAACAAATTTTATTCCAACTCAAAATTTTCAATTGAAAGATTATAAAAAAATACTACAAATGGTTTTAACATGATAGAAAATTTCCAACAATTTTCATATCACAGTGTTAACAACACTCACCCTGATCAGTATAGACTAATTCAAATGTGAGTGAGAAATGAGAAGATGAGTATGAGGGAATATTTAGGTAGAGAAGAAAAGAAGGTAGAACGGTCAGGTGACGGAAGATGAAACGGGAAATCTGCATTTATATGTAGCATTTAACTTTCCAGACAACAACGAGCCAAAATTTTAAAACAAAACACAATCCCACCTCAAAAAACAAACAAAAAGAATACAGAGCATTAAATTTCACACAAAAAATCAACAATTTCAAACAATAACCACATCAAAACCATCGAGTTCCTACTGAAACCCAAAAAAGCACCAACCTGAAGAAGGATACGTTCGTAGATTTTTACGATCCCCATCAGAAGACAAAAAACCCGAAAACATCAACTTTTGCAAAAAAAAATCCAAAATTTCAATCGTCAACCAAATCAGAACCAACAACTTCCACCTCAAAGGAAAATAAGGTCTTCCAAAGCTAAAAAAACACGATTCCACCTCAAAAACAACCCAAAGCATCAAATTTCACACAAAAAAAATCCAAATGTTCAAACAGTAGCCAAATCAAAACCAACAACTTCCTAAGGAAAAAAATCACCAACTTTCCGAAGGATACCGGTTCAATGATTTTCACAATCTCCAACCTAAACAAACACAAACAACCAAAAGCATCAATTTTCATCCTAATTTTTTTTCAAACCACCACCACAACAAAACCAACAATTTCCACCACAAACGGAAAATCCATCTCAGAAAGTCAAAATTCACCAAACAAATCCAGAGTTTCAGACAACAATCAAAATTCCACGATCTCCGTCTCAGAAAACAATCAAACCCAACCAAAAGCACCAACTTTCCCCAAACAAATCCATAATTTCAGACAACAACCACATCAAAACCAACAACTTTCACCAAAACCCTCAACTTCCACCAAACATAATCCAAATTCCCAAACAATTCCCCACATAACCACCAACTTTCCTTAGGATACTGATTCATCAGAGACGTCTTCCCGACCCTGCGCACGAAACCAACCTAAATCAGAAAACCCCCAATTTTTTTCCAAATCTCCCCCAAATCGGAGATCGAAAAGGGGAAATCTCACCCGCTGTCGCCGAGGATGATGACCTTGAGAAGCTTCCTCCTCCGGGACGCCATGGGAACCCTAGAAAAAGGTCGGATTTGAAGGATTAGGGTTCGGATCTGCGCAAACCCTTAAGCGGAAGGGTCGTTAGAGAGAGCCAGAGAGGAGACGAAACCAAAGAGGATGTTTTTCTTCGGGATATTTATTAAATAAGATGTTTTGCATTTTGGCCCTCCACGTTTTCCTTATCTATTTTCGATCCTTCGTGATACGGTCGGTACCCGGTGGGGTTGAAAATGAAGCGGGTATTGCTTTTGTTATGTTTGTATCGTATTAATATTACAAATACAAATATGGATATGTTTGTTTTTTTAGTTCTTATGATACATAATCATATTCGGGGTTAAACGTATCTGATATTATATTTTTAACTATAAATTTATACAAATCTTGAAATTAAGAATCAAATACAAATTCGAATGTGATATTATTTTATACACTCTTATCTCTATCATACCCATATTTGGTATCAAATTTAAATAAATTTTATATTTTATGACTATGTTCTATTAAACGGATTTGAATTTATCGATGGGTAAGTACTTTTAAGACTTAATTTTTGGCTTTAGTGATTCCAAGATTAAAAGTATGTCTGAATCAAAATGTTGCTTTCTTTTTTGTTGAAAAGTTGGTGTCAAATCTATATTGCAAATGTTAGGAGACACTTAGGCGTATATTTGCTTATCTCCCGGTGTCATTTCGTATGTATTTGTTGTGGTTCAAAATGTAATGGATGCTAACTCCTAAAAAAATTTAGAGACAAAACGTTTGTTAGATCCAAATAGACCTTGAGATATACTAATTGGGCTACCCGGACGGTTGGGAATGCTCATAATAATCATAAAATCATCTTATCAAAGCTCATAATAATGAATTGTTTGTTCTAAATTAGGATATGCGGAACAAGCAGATGCATACACTCCTCATTATGGCACTCTAGAAATGTAGTTTCGACTTTCATCGTATTTGTTCTAGTATTGATGTTGTTATATTTAAGATTCTTTCGTGTTAGCTTTCCAGCAAATAATATTTTATTGATAAATACTTTCTGATTAGTTGTGTAACAAAGTTTGTGTGATCATGTGTGGAGTATATTGTTTGATTTGATGTGCTTTGGCCATATATGTGGTGAAGTTAGTAAACTTTTGATGCATTTTGATACTTGTAGACTTTTGTACTAAAAGCAACGAGGAACTACAAACAAAAACAAACATATATAACTTAAATTAAAATCATCAAAACTTCTGATAAAATTATGTGTACAACTTCAAAAACTCAAACTGGGTCTCGTGCTAGCTCAAGCTAGTTTAGATTAATTAGCAGCCCAACTTGGATGTATTGGATACGAGCATATTAAACTAAGTGTACTAATAGTACAATGATAATATTTCCCAATAAATGTCACTAAAGTATATAATATACGATGCAAATAACCCCTTAATGCCAACCAATCATAATATTGGCAGGCTGGATATTTTTCAAATGGGGAATTTTGCCGGCTGGTTTCTTACAGCAACGCCCCTGCTTATTTAAGTAATTACGATAAGAAGAAATATTTTTTGGGAAAAATTGTAATTTACAATCCTAATCATTCACCAGTTTTGAGTTTTCCAAATTGTTGACTTGTTCCTTCCAAACAATTGGTTAACTTCTTAGTATCCATAATAAGGCACCACATGTCCACATTTCAAGAATATGTTACAAGTATAATTACGATAAGATGAAACACTTAGAATGTGAAAACATTTGCATAAACATGAATTAGGAAAAGTGTTGCACATTTCGTTAAGCACACAAGATTAGATTTTGTAAGCATGACTTGAACTGATTAGACTATCAAATCATCAAACAACAACTAACCTAAATCTAATTACAATTTCACAATTCATGTAAGCAAAGAAACAACGATAGAATTCTAAGCATAGATTAACAAACTTACAAGTAATGTTAACTTATCAAATAATTATAATCATCTACCTCTTTCGAGCAAATTAGCAAAAGTAAAAAACAATCGAAATATCAACATGATGGCAACCTTAATTGTTAACCCTCTCACCCCAAATCCCAAACGTCCCCAAATTCCTAACCCCTCTTCCTCCCCTCGCAACAGCTCCGTCGACCGCTAACTCCGACAAGGAGCTCCGGCGGTGGCACGTCCGCGTGTAGGCGCGAAGGGGAGACATCCCCTTCTTTGGTTTTCTTCTCCCGTTGTTTCGGGCTTCGAGGTACGGCACCCACCCTCTTAGTTCGTTAGGGCTGCAAACGGGGCGAGTTTGGCTCCGCCCGCTACCCGCCCCACCAAAGTCAAGTGGGCAAACAGGGCGGGGCGGGTAAAAAAAAATTGGGCCGCTACCCGCCCCACTTAAGGGCGGGTTATGCGGGACGGGGCGGGGCGGGGCGGGTTCAGCGGGCGTAACGGTGAATTCCTGTCAAACTCATTTTAACTTATTACATTGACACATACACACATAAATACATTTCTACAACTCTATAAATAAACTTACATGCATAAAATATTTATACAAGTCCATAAAATTACAAGACTATGATTTAAAGTGCTTAAATAAATAATTAACAAACACATAAAGTCACAAATCATCACATAAATGCTAGAAGTTTAATGAAATAATGAAAGTTTTAATAAATAAATATGTATTTTTTTAATAATTATATTTCTACCGGGTAAAAGGGTTAACGGGGCGGGTAACACATTAACCACAACCCGTGCCCGTTTAGTTCGACGGGTTAACGGGTGGCGAGTAGGAAAATTTTCAACCGCAACCCGCCCCACACGGGGCGGGGCGGGTTGGCGGGTCAAACCCGCCCCACGAACAACCCTATAGTTCGTTTTTGGGTTTGGAGGGAGTTGGGGTGTCGGAGGATGGTGGCCGGTGGATTGGGCTGGTCTGACAATGCCTGCGGCGGCATATCCGCTCGTGGCCATACGGGTCGTGCTACTGTGCTGGTGGCAGTGGACGTAGTCGCTGCTATAGCAGTCAGTCGTCCCACGGTGGGTCGTCTGGGCTGACGGCTAGGGTTTGTGGTGGGGTATTTGCAAGAAGCCCCTGGATTTAGTTGTTTTAGTTTAATAATGAATGGTTGGGTTAATTTCTGTAAAAAGCTTATGTATTTGACTAAATATAGAATGGTTGAGTTAATTTCTGTAAAAACCTTTTGTATTTGACTAAATATAGAATGGTTGGGTTAATTTCTGTAAAAACTTTATAATTTAATTGTATTTGAATAAGTATAGAATGGTTGGGTTATTGCAGAATAAATCCTGTAATTTAGTGGAAAATGATTAAACTATGAATAACTAGATTAAATGCCTTGAAAACCATAGATTTAATTACACGTATCACTTGCAATCCCCAAATTGCACGTCGACTCTCCGTTTTTGTTTCTACTTGAATTTCCATTTGTCTTGAAAAATTCAGCAATTCATTGATTTAACGTAAATTCAACTTCCTAACAAGAGAACTTATCCTACTCGGTTGTTGTCCGAAAATTATCTTCCATATCTATCAACAATCCGTGATTAAGAGAGCATAAGATGATCTATGAATCCATGATACTCGTGATATCATTAATCTTAGATGTTTGTTGATGGCATCAATAACTTTTGATATTTCCAGGGCTTTGAAACACTCGTTGGTTGCTTTCTAGTTTCCATACTATAATTACAAACAAGTGATGAGACATTCTTTAGTATTTATATATATTTTATTTGTCTAATGAAGATAAAGATATCGTCCACATATTCTAGGCTTAGTCATCTCGACCAACCATTTTCCAATGGTAATTAGTCATTCACTACTGTGTTTTCTTGCACCTTAACATCTAAATGTCTAATCACATTTTAGAAGCTGAGACGTGGGGGAATTAGTCAACTCTCAGTAGGTAACTACCTAACTCTCTTATGGGTCAAGGGAGTAGTTTTTATCATTTCATGATGATTAGGTTAAGATGTTTTCTATCGATGATCTTGTGATTTGATGTGTTTGGCACTAATGATCTTGTGATTATTATGGAGTTATTGTTGAATTATATACTTTGTCAACTCTCGATGAGTAGGAGAAGAAGAATAGGAAAAAGAAACAAAAGTAAAAGAAGAGAATTTTCGATCACATTGCCTTATAACCTTTTAGAGTATTGTTTTCCAACACTGAGTGTGATAAACTCTTTATTTTTACAAGTTTATGACGGTTGTTTCGGTTCGATGATGAAACAAACATGTAAAACTTCATGCTAAGGGAACAAAAAAATAATATAAACAAGTCGGAAGATAATCAACATAAGTTGAGAGTGAAATTGAAACCTTTTGTCTTATCAAGGTTATATAACACGTGTAATCTTGGAAAAAAAGTAACATGAGTGTAAAATTAAAACTTTTAGTCAAATAAGGGGACATTTGGCGTAGAGCAAAATAGTATTGCCAAAAAATGTATTAGTTAAATCACCATCTAAAATAAAAGTCACATGAAGATAATACATTTTTAAAAGATAAACATAAGACTAGAAACTTGTTTACCTCAAACTCGACCATTTTTTTAAAGCTGGAGTTCAACTCGAATTTGATGACAACTTAGTTTAACATCTTGTACTTTATTATAAGTAACTTAAAGCTTGTATATGATATGTGACTTAAAGCTTGAACAATGTTGAATTATACAGAAATAATACACGTATGAATAGGAAAATACAGTAAATAATGACAATAACCACATAATTAGGTTAAAACTGTATTTATTCCAAAACAATAGGCGGTTGCGGTTTCCTTAGTTGCATGTGTTGTTTCATCATTCATGTTACCAAACGCCAACCCAACAATAATACACACCCACTGGAAGAGACTTTGCTTTACAGTTGTACCAAGCTAGCTACATATATGTAAGTGCACATGAATTCTACAACTTATATGTCTTCTTATTTGTTTGTTTTTATTTGGAAGATGAAGAGATCTGAAGTTAGGGGTGAGCAATCGGTCCGGGTTCCGGTCCGGACCGGGAAAAAAAAATGGATCCGGTCCGGTCCAATTTTTTTTTTAAAATTTAAGCTAAATAATCGGGTTTTTGGACCGGATCGAACCGGTCCGGTATTTGGTCCGCCTATCCGAATTTTTTACGGTCCAGTTTCCAGTCCGGACCTATTTTTTTTTTCCGGTCCGGTCCGGACCGGACCGGACCAATGCTCAGTCCTATCTGAAGTGATGATTCATGAGGGACCCTTCAAAGCAAACAAATCACACAAAATTTTGACTCAAAAGCATTGAGGTTAATTTCTAAGTGTTCACACGAGTGACCAGTGGAACGAAGTAGACCGATCAAACTTCAGTAAAACTAACCAACAAGTTGAGTTTTGTGCTTTCAAAAAAGAGAGAGTTGAGGTTTATATGTTTCTTCTAAAAATTATTGAGAAAAACATCAACTTATCCAAAAAGATTCGCGTTTTTTTTTCTTTCAAAGGATGAGGAGAGTTGAGATGTATATGTTTCTGAAATGGTTGTTGCATTGTAATATCATTGTCTATAATAGAACGTACATCTTTGTTGCATTATATTTATTAACTTTATCATTGGTTGGATTTTTACCTAACACATTTAATTATTGTATTTGTATTAACATGATATGTTGATTTAATTATCACCACAATTGGAGTTTTGAGAATTAGAAATATGTATATTTTTATGATAAAATGAAGAAAATTCATCCCTTTTGAAGCCAAAACTATAACGGATATTCTTTAGGCACAATCATGGAATTATTTCATTATTCAGTGAAAGAAGAGGAACTTATTTCTAACTCCAATTCTAAAAATGTTTACGTTTTCTTGCGAACCAGTCACATCCTAAGGACTAATAGAGCATGTCTTCGGGACCTAAGAGAAATTCTAAGTCTGCTAATTTATCAAATAATCAATTGTGTGGTGTCATACTTAAGATGATCCATTTTCACCCAAATATAGTAAAAAATCCAAACGAGATTAATCTTTAGTAGACTAGATAAAGAAAGGAGAAACAAAAAGACTTGACCACAGAGTCCATAACTAAAAAAACCGAACTAAAAACACACCAATGAGCCAAGACCATCCTTAACATCAACCATATTTTCTCCTCCAACTCAGTTTATCTCTCTACCAAGTCAACAAAAAATAATATGCAACCCACAACCAAACTAAACTCATTTTTCCCTCCTAAACCCCAACCTCATTTCCAACACTCTTTCTCATCAACATCATTTCTTTTTACCTTATTTTCTATTCCATCACAAAAATACACAAACTATTAAATAAAATATTTTTACAATGACTTAATATAATTAAATTACGATAATCACGCATAACACGCAAAAATTACATTTAATTAAAATTCGTCAAATAATTATAACGATAATATAAATTTCCTTCGTATTTTCAATTATGGAAGTAGTTGTTGTGTTATGTACTTGGTTATTAACCGGTTTAAGTTAATTTATTTTCCTTTATTTGAGTTACAATTGGCACATACTTATGATTTTCACTTCGACAGGTTAGTCGGGGGTCTCGCTAATTGAGTTACAATTGGCTCATACTTATTTGAGTTACAATTGGCTCATACCTTTGGGTTTGAAATTTATTAGTAATTCTCTACCGGTTTTTTTGGTTACTAATGCGTTTTTGGGTAAATTTGTGTGTTCTATTTTGCTAGGTAATTTTCTTTAATTATATACATTTTCAATTATCTTACTAATTTTCTTTAATTACATACATTTATTTTTAGTAATTTTGATTAATTATTTACATTTATTTTACTATTTTTCATGAATTATTTTCGTTTATTTTAATTTTCAGAAATTAATTCTAATTATATACAACATATACATATCAATTAAATATTATTTTACAAATAAAAAAACTAATTTTTAATCTTTATTTAAAAAAACAAAAAAGGACCAACCCGGGTAGGAATCCTGGTCGCGGCCTGACCTGGGCCAACCCCTGTTAAGGGGCCTGGGGTCGGGTCGACCCCCGACCCGACCCCAAAAAGCCATCCGTTAAGGATGTCCCAAGTCCCGTAGCTTGTAGGTGATCCAACGTCCATATTCATACTCCCACACTAAAACATAAAAGCAAAATGACCATATGTTGTAACATCCCGAAACAGCGGAGATTTAAAAATTTATAATCAAGACATGTGAACTCAATAATCAAAGATGAGACTGTTACTTCTCATAAAACAAATAGCGGTGCACCAAATTACATCAGAGTTTGTCAAAAACGATACATGATTACTACAGAACAACAAGGAAGATAAATGTAATCATGTTGACCTCAATGGTCCGAGTAAAGGATCCGACTCCAAAATGCACGTGCCCGCCGATCACCACCCAAATGTTTGGGTGAGGTGACTACCGACATACAGGCTACGGAGGTCGCTGGCCTGCTTTTATAGCGGCGCGGTTGGTGTTTGCGGCTCGTGGAGTCTGATGACCTGACAGACTTCGGTCTGGACCCGTCCGATGTTGTGCCAGACGTTTGTGATGGACCACCGATGTTGTGCCGGTGATGTCGCCGAGGTTGTGCCAGCGATGATGATTGTTTGGCCGAGGCTGTTCCGGCTATGTTGATTCCTCAACTGGGCACCTATCGAGATGATGTTGTTATACCTTCCGGGCGACGGCCCTGTTGGTCCCCAGTGGCTCCGACCACAGAGATTTATAGATCTGTATTCTATCGGCCCACAGGCGTGACAGAGGCTCTCTGCCGAACCCTTGAGTAGTGTAGCCGCGTGTGGGGGGTGCGATGTCGCGTGCTGTAAGACTGCATGTGCCTGCAGTAGGTCTCCTCGGGAGACCCGATGTTGACTGTCGGACTGATGTCCTGTTTTACCCTTCGGGGGAATTGTTTTCCTTTCTGTTGATGTCATGACATGCTATTCGTATGATAGGTTCATTGCGTAATGCATGCATATAGGTGAGTTGGCATACGGGGTTTCCTTCTGGAAGCTCAGACATTGTTGTTATATATTTTTCAGGACCACAGTAGGTCCAGTTGGGTGGTGATCGGCGTGCGCGCGCATTTTGGAGTCGGATCCTCTACTCGGACCATTGAGGTCGACATGATTACATTTATCTTCCTTGTTGTTCTGTAGTAATCATGTATCGTATTTGACAAACTCTGATGTAATTTGGTGCACCACTTTTATGTTTTATGAGAAGTAACAGTCCCGTCTTTGATTATTGAGTTCCATTGTCTTGATTATGAATTTTTAAATTTCCGCTGTTTCGGGATGTTACATATGTACTTTCACAGTAATAATTAAAACATACCAAATCCAAATACAGTAAAGACCATACCAAAAAAATCTTTGACCGAGTAGATAGTAAAAAGAGAAAGAAAAGGCCTTCACAGAAAGTACGCAATCAATTAAGATCCAAAAACAACAAAACAAAAAGAATTAACCGCTTGAATGATAAATTATTTTTCTATCGTCGTTGTATTATTATTTTTTGTATGATCACTACAAAGTCATATATTTACATTTATGTAACTAAAAAATTCTGTTTATTTGTGTTTATGTCATTCAATTAACTTTACAACTAACGTCGTTAATATAAAATAAATTGTAATTGTAAATTTTGCAAAATTGACCATTAGCAATCCAGCAATTAAACAAATGATATTTTGTAATTAATATGAATTACAAATTTGCAAAATATCCCCTAAACAATCTAAAAACCATCATTGAACTCTTATTCTTTTCTCATTTTCTCACTTCTCTCTCTTCATCACATCTTCTCTTGTTACTCATGTTCATGTATCTTCTCTTTTTTCGTTATATTTTTCTCTCTTCTCATTTCTTCTATCTTACTTCTCTCTCTTGTCTCGCCTCTTTCCCACTTCTCTCGTCACCTCGTAAAATTTAAAATCCAACGAAAATAATTAAATGTTTGCAAGTGAGAGAAGTTAATGAGAAAATAGAAAGAAACAGGGAAGAGACAAGATGAGAGAGAGAGTTGAGAGAAAGAAGAGATGTGAAGAAAAAGACAAAAAAGATAGAGAAAGAAAATAAAGAAAAGAGAGATATAGAGAAAAAAATAAAGAAGACAAAGAGGAGAACCTAGGTCGAGAATGACAATGAGAAAAAAATAAAGGTTGATTATATATGTGTTTTCTAGTTGTTGAATTGCTAAAGGTTAATTTTGTAAAATTTATAATTAAAAATTAATTTATATTAATAGAATTAATTGTAAAGTTAACAGAATGACGCGATTTAAAAAAATAATGACATAAATACAAATAAATAGAATTTTTAGTGGCATAAGTACAAATATCTGATTTTGCAGTGACCACATGTGAAATAGTGCTACAACGACGACAAAAAAACACATTTGTTGCGGTTCATAGCAAAGATTTTGATTAATATTATGCGTTTGCTTTTTATCAAAAAAACAATGAGCTGCTTTATACGATATGGGTGGCGGTAGGGATCAAATGTACACAATCATACTCCTACGCTAAAGCATTGGTTGTTTCCGAATGACTGACGATTAAAAATGGAATGCATACAATTCGATGAGTTTTAGTGAGACCAGCTTCTTTGGTAATTAATGTTGGGAGTTAAATTCTTTTGAAGTTAGATACCAAGAAGTTCAAGTCAAAGACAACCGTAGTTTTTGGTGGGATTTGAGAAGCTTTGAGAGGTGAACATCTCAATGTCAGGGTATTTGCATTCATGTTCGAGACGCGTCTGAGACCATGTTTAACAGCGCCCGGGCTACCCCCGGGCGCCCTATTCCCTCTCTCCATCACGTCAACTTTTCTCTTCGCCACGTCAGCTCACCCCACCCACCCCCAAAAAATCCCTTAACCACGCCTAAGCTACCCCCACCCACCTTACACTCTTTCCTCCACATCATTTCCTAATTAAACAATTTTAATTCTTACACCACATTTAACAAATTACATTTTACATCATTCTAATTCTAATTACGTTATAATTCCAATTAACGAAATGATTAATATTAATAATTAGAAATTAACATCAATAATTAATATTAAACCACAGTAAATTTTAGTAATTAAAATTAGGAATGCACAGTAAACGCGTGAATGCACAATACACGCGTACAACGAAAGTAGTTCGTGTGAATGCACAGTATCCGCGTGAATGTACAACATGAAGGGAATGTGTTCTAAAAGTTTTACTTTTAAATGTCAATTATTATGAATTGAATGAGAAATCATTTTGTTCCTTGTTTATGTTATTCGTCTTTTAGAAGTGTTAAGGAAGAGACTCTTAGTCCTTAACCGTATAGCTCTAAAAGATATTGGTTTACATAAAACAAAAGGTATTCGCAATCATGGTAATTAACATGGGACATTAATTACCGAGTTAAGATTGTCGTGTTGGTCATAGATCATTGTAGCTCTACAAGTGAGTGACAACACGGGTACACAAAAGAGGAAAATAGTACTTTTGTATACTGAATTGACCTAACAAGTAAAATATTATAGAAATGTGTTTCTGTGTCATTAATATTTTACTGTGTCCTTGGTCCTTTGATATGAGACTTATATCCGATCGATGAGTGTAGTGTAAAGGCATTAGTTGGTTAAGTATGACTTTTGTTGGAGAAGATAGCTAGTCAAAAGATTATCATTGCCCCTCTTAATTGAGTGATGATATTAATGGGCCCCTTGATAAAGCAAAGTTATAATGTGCACAATGTGATTTGAGTTAAGTCACATATTTATAACTAGCTTAAAGAGATCAAGAAATGAATACTAATATAAAAAGATGACACAATACTACTTTGTATGTATTCTTAATATCATGAGGCAAGGGACGGACACAAGTGGTGCACTCCATCACTAATTGGATCGGGTTTTGGTTCGAGCTGAATTAAGACATCTAGCTAATTGGGAACTATAATGTGTAGCTAGATACCGCTTATAGTTTATGATGTTAAACTATTAATATCACTGCCAATTTAGCTTAGATCCTCCCATAGGTCACACCATAAAACTGGGAAACAAGAAGGTGATTTTATGTTCATATGATGTATCGAGTTTCATATACATGTGGTGAATCGATAAAATCATTATGTCATGAAAATGACATATTTAGAATCATGAATTTATATATGAGATGTAAATATATCATGGGGTGTGATTGTTTGATATTACATATGATGATATATTGCATAGGATATATAAATTAGCTATAACCCCAAAGATCGAATTTTGTTGGGAATTAATCCAAAATTCGATAAGGCAAATTAATTAATTAAATTTGCTAAAACCCCAAATACGAATTTTGTTGGGAATTAAACCAAAATTCGATAAAGGCAAATTAATTAAGGAATTATTGATCATGGTTTTGACTTGGTCAATTATGATTAAATTTGGATGTGGATTAATAAATTTAATATTGAGAATTGGTCTTAAGAGAGAAAAACATGAAAAAATGGGTCAATGCATAGCCCATGATGTGGAAATTAAAGGAGCCTATAAATAGGTCTAATTTCCTTCATTAAAAGAATATATATGCAAAATTCTCTCTCTCTCTAACCACCCCAATTAATCCATCCGAAATTCCTTAGTTAATTTGAGTTTTTGGAGAGTAAAATCTCAGGAAAGAAAAAGGAGGTTATTAGCTAGATTCTAAACCCGTTTGGAGATTGATTGACTAGCTCCTTTCTCTCCAACCTTGTTTAGAGTTTGGTGAACACTCGGAGGCAATCCACCGGGCGATTCGACCGGCAACGCGACTCCGGATATTCAAGAGGTTTTAGAGAACCTCTAGGTATGATTCTAATTGCAATTGTTTGTTTGTTCTAATGCATGTTAAATAATTAGGACAAACAAAGGCATGTCTATATGAAAATCGAAGAAAATATGAATGTTTCGATCCTATATGTTTATAAAATTTCGAAAAATATATACATACTATAGGGCACGAAATCCAACACAGTACACGTGTGAATGCACAATATCCGATTTTCCTTCTATATATACCTTATACAAACACAACATAAACTCCACACAACTTCACAATGTCTTCTCCAGATCACAACCGTTCTCCCCGTCGTTCCCAATCAAATTCACATACACACTATCCACAAGGATACCCCCATCCATATTTCCCACAACCAGTAGCCAGACTTCTCTCATTACGCTCAGTCATTCTAACAACCATTCCAACAACCAAACTTTTCCCAATACGCACCATCATTCCCACCACTATACCAAAACCAATATATTTCCACAATTCCCACAATACGCACCATCATTCCCACAAAATCAACCCCAATTTCAGATGTTGGCCGCAACATGTCACAAGTAAGTACTCCTAGTATGGAGAACACTCAAGAAGACGACCAAAACGACGATGCGTCCCCACCACGCCAGACCGTCGCACCACCATCCCCATGTCCACAGTGACGTCGCGAAGTCCAATCTGTCAAAAGCAATATGAAGTTGTGGACCACACATGAGGACAAACGACTCGTATCGGCATATATGGAGGTCAGTTCTGATGCGGTGACAGGAACAAACCAGAAGGCTACTTCCTTGTGGACCAAAGTAAAACGGATTTACGACATCTCCGTCAATGAAACGGGCCTCCCCGAGAGGAATGCAAAGCCCTTAAGGGACGGTGGAGGAGAATTATACATGTTGTCAACAATGAGTCGGGTGCTTCGATCAGGCGTACTGACGGAAAAGGAGTGGGCACAACGACAACGATGTCGTCCGGCAAGCTCACCACATCTACGAGCACACTAATAAGTCTACATTTCTTTACTTTGATGCTTGGGTCATGTTGCGTAGGTACCCAAAATGGGAGTCTCTGCTATCTGGAGCAAATGACGTGCGTGTTGGTCGGGAGTCCCTGGACTTTGATGATGAAAGCAGTCCCCATTCGGGAAGGCTTGGGAAAAGAAAGAGCATTGATAACTCCAGAACGCAATCCCCATCGGAGGCAGAAGAAATGACGCTAGGATCGTCTGCACGCCCATCAAGTGTGAAGAAGACAAAAAACAATGGTAAAAGTTCATTAGGCCTTGAAGGCAACACCGACGTTCTGGAACTTGCACAACAAATTGTCATACAACACCCAAGTGAGAGAAGAAGGTTTCTCCAAGCAGGAGGAATTAACGGAGCGTAATTTTCAAAGGCATGTTAAAAAAACAAAGCTTGACATGCTTCACTCTCTGATGAAAAATGACAACCCGTCAGAGCGGGAACAAAAGGTGAATGTGAAACTCATGGACTGGGCGGAAGAGAATGGTTTCATGTAGTTTGTTAGTTCATATTTGTTCGTATTTAGTGTAGTTTATATTACGTATAGTTTGTTGTATTTCGTATTTCGTGTATTTCGTATCGTTCCGTATTTACGTCTACTTTGTATTTCGTACCGTAATGTGTTGTTTCTATGATGTTTTAGTATTAATATATTTTCTAATTTGAGAATTAAATATGGATTTATCTTTTATTTGAGCATAAAATTTGATGTATAAATTTAATTTTTTTTTCAAATTAATAACATCAAACATTATCACCCCACATTACTAAAAAATACTTAATACATTATCAATTAACTCTAATAACAAATCCTCCACTAAAATAAAAATATTAAAAAAAAGTGGACGAATGGGGGGCAACACGTGCCCCCCACCCGATGGCGCCCTAGGCGTCCATTCAGGAGCTCCAGCGCCCTTGGCGTCCACCCTCCCCTTAAGGGGAGGGCGCTTGGGTCGGGTGCGCCTGACCCGTTAAGGGTGTTACGAAGTTGGGAGATTGAAAAATGTTTGAGACTCCATGCATATGCAAATGCCAAGAGTCACCAAACAGAACTTAAGATGATTTATTTCTCCCCAAATTTAGTAAAAAACCAATCAAGTTAAAATCTTTAAGGGAATAAATAGTAAAAAGAGAAAGAATAAGGCTTGACGATAAAGTCCAAATTAAAATATCAAAACAACCAAAACCAAAAAGAAAAAAAGGAAAGAGAGAAGAGATGAAGAAGTATGTGGGTACCTAATAATACCATCATGTGTCATCAAATTGTACTTCTACTTAAGATTTGTTTCTACCCAAATTTAGTATAAAAAAGGAAACTACTATTCGTTGTCAGAAAACTACTTATATCGCCCAACAATTACCATTTTGCTCATTCACAATTCATTTAATACTCATTTCGCCCCGTGTCTTAAAACAATGTTTTTGCCTAAGTTTTCCTCACATTCCCAGTACAAACACCACAAAAATGTCTGACGAAACGCCTGAATCTGGTAAGGTAAGTGAGGCAGAATTTTTTTCCGTCTCGAGCGTCTGGCTGAGATGCCTCCTCCTTGGCGGGGGCGGCTTAGCCAAACACCCCTACCTTGGAGGCGGTGGCTAAGCCAGACGCCCCATCCTAGGATGAGGCGCCGGACTTAGCCGCCTACTCCATGGACGGGGTGTCCCAGCCAGACGCCCCTGATTTTTTTATTTATTTTTGGTTTATTTATTTTGTATTATTTTAAATTATTTCATGTTCCATTGTAAGATTTTAGTGGTGATGGAGTAAATTACAGTGAGCTTTTTTATAGTAAACAAGTATTTACGGTAGGATTTCGTGTCCCTATGTATGTATATATTTTTAAAAATTTAATACAACATACAATATCGATTTCATACTTTCAACAATTTTATGTACATTACTTTGTGTTTATTCTAATATCATGCAATCCTGCATATATTAAAATAAATCACAAAGAGAGAATCATACCCAAAGGTTCTCTAAAACCTTTCGAAGATCCGAAGTCGCGTTGCCGTAGAATCGTCCACCGATTTGCCTCCGAGTATTCACCAAACTCTAAACAAGATTAAAGAGAAATGAGCTAGCCAATCAATCTCTAATAAGACTTAGAATCTAGCTAATAACCCCTATTTGAGCTCATGAGATTCCTATCTCCTAAACTCAAAATTAGCAAGAGATTTTCGTGGTGATTAGAGGAGAGATTAATGAGAGAATTTTTTTTACTCCAACTACGCTAGCTCGTGACTCCACCTTCCAGAATGATGACATTGTAGGATTTTTAGTTTAATTGTACATATATATTTTTCGAAATTTTTGTACAATAAGTATCATTCATATATTTTCTACGATTTGGTTTTTATGCATGCATCGGTTTGTTTTAATGATTGCTTAAAACACATTAAAACAAACATTGGGTTCCGAAATTCATACCTAGAAGTTCTCTAAAACTTCTTGAAGATCCGGAGACGTTGAGGATGCTTCTTGCTGCGCCGGATGCCTCCGAGTATTCACCAAACTCTAAACAAGATCGGAGAGAGAAGAGCTAGCCTCTCAATCTCCAATAGGGTTTAGAATCTAATTACTAACCCCTTTTTAGTTCCCTTGAGAAGAAGATCTCTGAAAACTAAAACTAAACTTAAGAATTAAGGAATTTCGTGGATAATTATGGAGAGAGAAGTTTGCACAAGGAGATAATGAATTAATTGATTAGGTAATGAGATAAACTTGTATTTATAAGTTCTCTCCAAATTACCTATTCATGTGCAACCACTTGCCCATGATTTCATGCGAACTTCCATCTAACCATCCATTATTTGTCAACAAATAATCTCAGCCACGAATTAAATCAGTTATGGATCAATTTCATGCATGATCTAATTAATTCTTAAATTTAATCTGCAGAAAACCGTCTGGACCGGTCGACCGTTTGGAGGTTCGGTCGACCGTTAGACATTCGGTCGTCCGTTCGCAACAATAAAATATTTCATCGCAATGTTCGGTCAACCGACCGATAGATTCGGTCGACCGTTCCGAACATACGAAAATTCCCTGTTATCGGTCGAGACGTCTCCGGGGACCGATCAACAGTAAACGGTCGACCGTTTTTGCACAGTCCTGCAGTTGGTCAAATTTTGGTTTTACCCCTATTTAGTTTGACATTTCGGGATTAGTAGTAAATTCACAACTTATGTAACATATTATCCTATGTAATGATAAATCATTACACCCGAACGGGGAACGATTAAACACAATTTGTTGACCAAAATTGTCTGGAGTGCCTGAACAATTGGGTTCGGTCAACTGAGCGTGAACGGTCAATCGAGAGAAAATATCCAGGAGCTATCTTGAGATATTTTTGGCAGACCGAAGGTGACACGGTCGTCTCATGAATATTCGCCAGGAGAAATTTTGGTGGGTCAACGGTCGACCGGAGCAAGACGTGGATCGTCCGAATTTTTCCAGAGAATTTTTCTCAGGCATATTCGGTCGACCGTCTAGCTCACGGTCCGCCGAACATGTGTTAAAACCGAATGATTCGGTTAACCGAGAAGAATTCTCGGTCAACCGAAAAACACGATTTTTTCCTGAATTATTAAGAGAATAATTAGATCATGGGTTGGATTAATTCCAGATTCAATCAAACGTTTTTGAGATTAATTTTAGGAGAAAATAAGCAAGAGATCATGACTAAAGAATAGTTCTTGAAAATGATGTTTTTGAAGGGAATGTGTTCTAAAAGTTTTACTTTTAAATGCCAATTATTATGAATTGAATGAGAAATCATTTTGTTCATTGTTTATGTTATTCGTCTTTTAGAAGTGTTAAGGAAGAGACTCTTGGTCCTTAACCGTAGAGCTCTAAAAAGATATTGGTTTACATAAAACAAAAGATATTCGCAATCATGGTAATTAACATGGAACATTAATTACCGAGTTAAGATTGTCGTGTTGGTCATAGATCATTGTAGCTCTACAAGTGAGTGACAACACGGGTATGCAAAAGAGGAAAATATTACTTTTGTATACTGAATAGACCTAATAAGTAAAATATTATAGAAATGTGTTTCTGTGTCATTAATATTTTACTGTGTCTTTGGTCATTTGATATGAGACTTATATCTAATCACTTAAGGAATACTTAATTAGATCAGTGTCTTGAACTATCGATCAGTGTAGTGTAAAGGCATCGGTTGGTTAAGTATAACTTTCGTTGGAGAAGATAGTTAGTCAAAAGATTATCATTGTCCCTCTTAATTGAGTGATGATATTAGTGGGCCCCTTGATAAAGCAAAGTTATAATGTGCACAATGTGATTTGAGTTAAGTCACATATTTATAACTAGCTTAAAGAGATCAAGAAATGAATACTAATACAAAAATGACACAATACTACTTTGTGTGTATTCTTAATATCATGAGGCAAGGGACGGACACAAGTGGTGCACTCCATCACTAAATGGATCGGGTTTTGGTTCGAGTGGAATTAAGACATCTAACTAATTGGGAGCTATAATGTGTAGCTAGATACCGCTTATAGCTTGTGATATTAAGCTCTTAATATCACTGTCAACTTAGTTTAGATCCTCCCATAGGTCACACCGCAAAAACCGTGAAACAAGAAGCTTGATTTTTGGTTCATATGATGTGTCGGGTTTCTCATAGAAAATATGACACATGTGGTGAACAAGTAAAATCAATTATATTGTATATAAACATAATTAGAGTCATGATAAATTCATATTAGATGCATATATTATGGGGTGCAATAATTTATTGTTGCATAGGATAATACATTGCATAAGTTGTGAATTTGCTAAAACCCCCTTAAGTTCAAATTTTGTTGGAAATAAATCCAAAATTTGAAATAGGCAAAATCGGGTAGAAGTTCGGTAATCCGTTGAGGTTCGGTCGACCGAAGGATCTATGGATCGGTCAACCGAACGTGGAACGGATAATCGTAATTGATTGACCGAACTTGACCAAAGTGCCTAGAGCTTTGGTACGGTGTACCGAACCAGAAACGGTCGACCGAACAATGTCAAGTTCCGATATTTTCGGTTAACCGAATAGCACTCGGTCTTAGACGTGAATGAGTCCGATCGGTTAAGGAGAATTTTCCCACTTAAGATTCGGTCATCCGTCACATACTCGGTTAAACGATCGTGACAAATTCGGTTAACCGAGTGGGACTCGGTAAACCGAACAGCGGTCGATTTTCTGCCTTTGATTATTAAGAGATTAATTTGATCGATGGTTGGATTAGCTCCAAATTTGGTCAAACGTTTTGTGGGTGCATATAATGCATTATGGAATTAGTTTGTGAGAGAAATTGTCATAAAACCGTGGCTAAAGAATAGCCATGATTAAGAGTAAGATTGGAACCTATAAATAGGTCCTTATTCTCCCTAATTGTGACACACAATTCAGAAATTATTTTCTCTCCTAATTCACTACTAAAACCCACGAAAATTCTCTTAGTTTTCTAAGTCTTTGGAAGGAGAAATCTCAGAGGCTAAGGAAGGGGTTTGTAGCTAGATTCTAAGCTTGTTTGGAGATCGATTGGCTAGCTCCTTTCTCTCCAACCTTGTTTAGGGTTTCAGTGAACACTCGGAGGCATCCGGCGCGGCGAGAAGCATCACCAATGTCTCCGAATCTTCAAAAAGTTTTTGAGAATTTCTAGGTATGAATTTCGGAGCCCTTGTTTGTTTTAATAGAGTTTTGAAACTAGATGTTAAAACAAACTGATGCATGCATGAAATAAATCAAAGAAAATTGTAATTGATCCTTATTATACATAAAAAAATTTGAAAATATATATGTATAATTAAACATGAAATCCTACAGTGGTATCAGAGCATAGGGTTCAATTTTCTCATGATTTATGGCTGTACACAAATCTAGTTTACCATCTAGGATTTAAACAATTCGTTTTACCGGTTTTTCGGTCTTTAAATGTTTGTTGAAATAATTCTTTATAATAATTCGTTTTAAATGTTTGAATGTTTAAAACATGGCATATAATTATTAGAATTATGATTTAGACATAAGTCTAACTTGCAATAATTTCGTTTTAAGTATAAACGATTATTTTGTAAGAGAATCAACAAAACCGAAAAACTGCGATTCATCTTTCCATTGGAAATTGGATGGACAGCGGTTCATAATTAATTTGTGAACTATGGATGTATGAAAAATATTTTTAATGGATTTCAAAATATTTTTCAAAGAATTGTTGAGAATTCTGGATGATTGATAAATTAGATTCTGTAGTTTATAGCAATTGCGTGCATGGATGTTTGAGTTGCTTTGCAGGATTGTGAGTTTATATGTTCCAAATCAGACACTACAAATGTATGTAATTATTATTATACAGGGGCTTATGTATGTAAAAGCCAAAATTCTCTCTATTTCCGTCTTTTAGATAGTTGCATTTGCATATGAGAGGTTTTTACATAGGACTTGCACTAGTCGGTTTTATCGAATGTGAGGAGCATGTTTATTTTCTGTAAAATCTACATCTCCGGTGCAAGAGGAAGTCGCCGCTGTAGCGCATCGATCGAGGATCGAGGATCGAAGGGAACATATAAACTCACACGATGTGGATTGTGTGAATGTTTAATTTCTGTTTTTATCTTGATATGCATGTGATGAATGTGTTGAATGTTAGGATGTGTATGATTAATAATATGCATGATAACCTAAAATTCTAAATCACATGTTAAATTGTCCAACAAAAATTAAGAATAAATTTCCTTCTTATTTCATCCACTAGCAGCCATTGATCGAGGGATATTCTGCTCGCCCTTAGCGAGAGATAGCTCCCTCTATCTTTGGGAATAGTGGGAGATATAAAGGTTGTCTGTTGTTGTGCCACAATTAAATATATGAGGTGTGTTTCACCCTAGTGAACCCCAAGTATGTTTAGTTGTGAGTACAATAGATAAACGTATCTCGTATCAAATGAAAATAAGTTTTCTTAACGGACCTAGAGCCCTCGCTCGGTTTTGGGAAAAAGTTTTTCTTACGAGGATATGTCGTATTCCCTCATAATTAAAACGACAAGAGTCACAAAAGTTTGAAGATGCTAAATGTTGCTAAAATTCAAAAAGGTTGTGATTAGAAAATGTTTTTTTACCTTGACATTGTAATGTATTCGATAGCCCTTAGCTAGTCTATATTACAATTAATAGGATCTTGGGTTGTTGCATTTATGGGCAAGATTTTAATTTGCAACATTTACATTTATATATTCGATATATGTATGCATGTGTATTAAAACATAATATTGGCATTAAAACCTATATGGTTTATTTTGTAGAAAAAATGTCGAACATCCAACCTATCGTACGATCCATGATAGAAAAACACCCTTTAGCAAATGATGGCTCAAACTTCATTAGTTGACAACTCAAACTCAACATCGTGTTAAAGTTTGAGAAACTATCTCACATTTTGGAAGGTCCAATCCCAAAGTGGAATGAGAGATTAACCGATGAAGAGAAAGAGGCTAAGGCCAAGTGGGAAGAACAAGAGAACCAGGTTCACGGTCTTATGCTAGCATCCATGGGTGACTCGCTCCAAGCGAAATACTTGGATTCAAAACCCAAGAAGACCATGGAGGCTTTATCTAAGATGTTCATGGATAGTGCCCGAAAGGAGCACTATAAGACCACCATCGCACTCACAAGGTGCCATATGGCGGAGGGAACATCGGTATCTATGCATTTTCTCACGATGCAAGGATACCTTGAGAAGTTGGCAAAGCTCTCTTCACCAATGCCCGAGGACATTGCTGAAGATATGATTCTTGGCTCTCTAGCCCCGTCCTTTAAGGACTTTGTGATGCACTACCACGTGCGTGAAAAAAGGGTGAGTCTTGAGGAGCTGCACAACGCTCTCAAAACTGCTGAAGTTGACATGGGCAAGGGTAGGGACAAGCAAGTCCTTGCCGTCCATGGGAGGAGCCATAAGATTGGTAAAGGAAAGGGCAAATCTACCAAAAGTAGTTCAATCAAGAGCAAGGGAGTAGGAGGTGCTCGTGGGAGTGCCTCAAAGGGGAAATCTCATAAATCTTCAACTCCCAATACGGAGTGCTTTCACTGCGGTGAAAAAGGACACATCCGGCCAAATTGCCCCAAGTACAAGGAAGACCTTGACAACGGAGTGATTGAACGTCGGCGCCCCAAAAAGGCCAAAGGTATATTTGTTATTGAAATAAATTTAGCCACCTCTGTCCAGGATTGGGTAATTGATACCGGATCTTGTGCTCACATAGTTTCTAATGTGCAGCTACTCATGGATAGGAAGGAACTCGTAAGGAACGAGGTAGAATTGAAGGTCGGAAATGGTGCGAACGTGTCTGCGGTTGCACAAGGTTCTGTGGTGCTTCAATTATGTAGTGGTTTAAATTTATGTCTAAAGAATGTTTATTATGTACCTTCGATTAGCAAGAATATTATTTCTGTATCATGTCTGGATATGGATAATTTTAATATAAATATTTCAAATTCTTGTTTGTCTATATCGAAGAATGGTGTGTTCTATGTAAATGCGTTCATAAGGAATTGTCTCTATTTGCTTGAATTGGATAATAAACAAATCTTTAATATCAATAACAAAAGACTTAAGACCACTCACGAGAATGATACTCTCTTGTGGCACTATCGTCTTGGTCACATAAATGAAAAGCGCATCAAGAAATTGCAAGAAGCTAACCTTCTTGGTCTACTTGATTTTAAATCATTGGAGACGTGCCAACCATGTCTAATGGGAAAAATGACCAAAAAGCCTTTCAAGAAGAAAGGTCCAAGGGCGAGTGGCTTGTTGGATTTGATACATTCCGATGTATGTGGTCCAATGAGTACTAGTGCACGAGATGTTTCAGGTACTTCATTACGTTCACGGATGATTATAGTCGTTATGGCTATGTTTATCTAATGAGAAACAAAAGTGAATCTTTTGACAAGTTCAAAGAATTCAAGAATGAAGTAGAGAACCAACTCGACAAGAAAATCAAGTCTCTACGAACGGATCGTGGAGGTGAGTACTTAAGTGCCGAATTTGACTCATACCTAAAGGAGTTT
Source organism: Triglochin maritima (assembly GCA_963682175.1). Taxonomy (NCBI): domain Eukaryota; kingdom Viridiplantae; phylum Streptophyta; class Magnoliopsida; order Alismatales; family Juncaginaceae; genus Triglochin; species Triglochin maritima. Next base: position 37,791,763 of record OY821781.1, read on the forward strand.
GGTATTGTACCTCAACTCACCCCTCCCGGTACACCTCAGTGGAATGGGGTATCCGAAAGGAGGAATAGGACATTGCTCGACATGGTTCGGTCAATGATGAGTCATGCGGAATTACCTCTTTACTTTTGGAGTTATGCACTACAAACTGCGGCTTACACACTAAATAATGTTCCATCCAAATCCGTGGAGAAAACTCCTTATGAGCTATGGAGTGGTAAAACACCTAAGCTCAGTTTTCTCAAGATTTGGGGTTGTGAGGCTTACGTCAAGAGATTGATGTCGACCAAACTTCAACCAAAAGCGGATAAGTGCTTCTTTATAGGTTATCCTCGTGAGACAAGAGGATACTACTTTTGGCATATCACCTCCAATCGAGTGATTGTAGAGAGGGATGCCACATTTCTGGAAAAGGAATTTCCAGAAAGAGTAAAAAGTAGTGGGAGTAGGGTTGTGCTTGAGGAAACTCAAGATACCCTACAAGATCATGAAATGAATGATGACATTCAAGATCATGAAGGCCCAACCGAGATTCCTTTGGTTAGTGGGAGTGTGAGCGAGAGACCATCACAAGAAATTGTGAGAGAATCTCAATCATCCCCACCAAGTGTACGTTCAAGAGTTGAACGTGAACCCACTCCTCAAGAAATTGTGGAAGAAGTTCGAGAGACACGAGAAGAACCAAAAGAACTTAGAAGGTCAACAAGGGAAAGGAAGAAACCCGATTTGTATCTGGGACTTCATGAAATCATGGTACTAGATACCAATGATCCCTTGACCTTCCAAGAAGCAATGGAAAGGGAAGACTCCAAACTATGACTTAAGGCCATGGAATCCGAAATAGAATCCATGTATGATAATCAAGTATGGGACTTGGTTGACCTTCCTCAAGGGAAAAAGGCCATTCATAATAAATGGGTTTTTAAGAGGAAGATGGACATGGATGGGAACTTGACAACCTACAAAGCGAGGCTTGTAGCGAAGGGTTTCACTCAAGTTCAAGGAATTGACTATGATGAAACTTTTTCACCGGTTGCCATGTTTAAGTCTATTCGGATCATGCTCGCTATTGCCACATTTCACGATTATGAAATATGGCAAATGGATGTCAAAACGACGTTCCTGAATGGGAACTTGGAGGAGGATGTGTACATGGTACAACCTCAAGGTTTTGAAGATCCAAAGAATAGCGAGAAGGTATGCTTCAAAGATCCATCTATGGATTGAAGCAAGCATCAAGGAGTTGGAACAAACGCTTTGACGAGGAAGTGAAGAAGCTTCACTTCATTCAAAGTAAGGAAGAACCTTGTGTATACAAGAAGGTTAGTGGGAGCCATGTAGTATTCCTAATCCTATATGTCGATGACATATTGCTTATGGGCAATCATATTCCTTTGCTTGAGCAAACGAGAAGTTCATTGAAATCTGCATTTTCGATGAAAGACATGGGTGAGGCTCAATACATCTTGGGAATCAAGATATATCGAGATAGATCTCGCAGACTCATTGGCCTCAGTCAACGTGCATACATTGACAAGGTCTTGGAAAGGTTCAAGATGAACAACTCCAAAAAGGGCAGTGTGCCGATGAGTATGGGTGTGCAACTCAAGAAGTCTCAACGTGCGCAATCACGTAAGGACTTAGAGTACATGAAAGATGTCCCTTATGCTTCGGCAATTGGGTCGATCATGTACGCGATGACTTGCACAAGACCCGATGTCTCGTATGCTCTAAGTGTGACAAGTCGTCACCAATCCAACGCAGGTCCTGAGCATTGGACTGCGGTCAAGAATATCCTGAAGTACCTTAACCGGACTAAGGATAAGATTCTTGTTTATGGAGGACAAAGGGAATTGATAGCTGAAGGTTACTCAGATGCGAGTTTCATGAGTGATCCAGACGATAGAAGGTCGCAATCAGGATACGTCTTCCTTCTGAATGGTGGAGCTGTGAGTTGGCGTAGTTGGAAGCAAAGCACTACTGCCGACTCAACCACTGCTTCCGAAGTGATGGCTGTCGCTGAAGCGAGCAAGGAAGGAGTGTGGATTAAGAAGTTCCTTGAAGAGCTTGGAGTAGTTCCCTCGAGCGAGGGACCAATAGAGCTATTTTGCGACAATAGTGCATCTATCTCGCAAATCAAGGATCCCAAATCACACCACAAAGTGAAGTACATGGATCGTAAGTACTTCGTGACGCGTGACCTCATCGACGAAGGCAAAATAAATCTGTTATGGGTGGACACCAACAGCAACACAGCTGATCCATTCACAAAACCCTTATCCCAAGCCAAGGGCGAAATGCATTTCGAGTCCATGGGATTGAGGAACCATGTAGATTGGCTTGATGATTGATATGTAATGAGGTTTACCCTAGTTATTATTGTTTTATGCATTGAGTATGTATGAGAAAGAAAACTTTAATAACAAGTGGGATATTGAAGGGAATGTGTTCTAAAAGTTTTACTTTTAAATGCCAATTATTATGAATTGAATGAGAAATCATTTTGTTCCTTGTTTATGTTATTCGTCTTTTAGAAGTGTTAAGGAAGAGACTCTTGGTCCTTAACCGTAGAGCTCTAAAAAGATATTGGTTTACATAAAACAAAAGATATTCGCAATCATGGTAATTAACATGGAACATTAATTACCGAGTTAAGATTGTCGTGTTGGTCATAGATCATTGTAGCTCTACAAGTGAGTGACAACACGGGTATGCAAAAGAGGAAAATATTACTTTTGTATACTGAATAGACCTAATAAGTAAAATATTATAGAAATGTGTTTATGTGTCATTAATATTTTACTGTGTCTTTGGTCATTTGATATGAGACTTATATCTAATCACTTAAGGAATACTTAATTAGATCAGTGTCTTGAACTATCGATCAGTGTAGTGTAAAGGCATCGGTTGGTTAAGTATAACTTTCGTTGGAGAAGATAGTTAGTCAAAAGATTATCATTGTCCCTCTTAATTGAGTGATGATATTAGTGGGCCCCTTGATAAAGCAAAGTTATAATGTGCACAATGTGATTTGAGTTAAGTCACATATTTATAACTAGCTTAAAGAGATCAAGAAATGAATACTAATACAAAAATGACACAATACTACTTTGTGTGTATTCTTAATATCATGAGGCAAGGGACGGACACAAGTGGTGCACTCCATCACTAAATGGATCAGGTTTTGGTTCTAGTGGAATTAAGACATCTAACTAATTGGGAGCTATAATGTGTAGCTAGATACCGCATATAGCTTGTGATATTAAGCTCTTAATATCACTGCCAACTTAGTTTAGATCCTCCCATAGGTCACACCGCAAAAACCGTGAAACAAAAAGCTTGATTTTTGGTTCATATGATGTGTCGGGTTTCTCATAGAAAATATGACACATGTGGTGAACAAGTAAAATCAATTATATTGTATATAAACATAATTAGAGTCATGATAAATTCATATTAGATGCATATATTATGGGGTGCAATAATTTATTGTTGCATAGGATAATACATTGCATAAGTTGTGAATTTGCTAAAACCCCCTTAAGTTCAAATTTTGTTGGAAATAAATCCAAAATTTGAAATAGGCAAAATCGGGTAGAAGTTCGGTAATCCGTTGAGGTTCGGTCGACCGAAGGATCTATGGATCGGTCCACCGAACGTGGAACGGATAATCGTATTTGATTGACCGAACTTGACCAAAGTGCCTGGAGCTTTGGTACGGTGTACCGAACCAGAAACGGTCGACCGAACAATGTCAAGTTCCGATATTTTCGGTTAACCGAATAGCACTCGGTCTTAGACGTGAATGAGTCCGATCGGTTAAGGAGAATTTTTCCCCTTAAGATTCGGTCATCCGTCACATACTCGGTTAAACGATCGTGACAAATTCGGTTAACCGAGTGGGACTCGGTAAACCGAACAGCGGTCGATTTTCTGCCTTTGATTATTAAGAGATTAATTTGATCGATGGTTGGATTAACTCCAAATTTGGTCAAACGTTTTGTGGGTGTATATAATGCATTATGGAATTAGTTTGTGAGAGAAATTGTCATAAAACCGTGGCTAAAGAATAGCCATGATTAAGAGTAAGATTGGAACCTATAAATAGGTCCTTATTCTCCCTAATTGTGACACACAATTCAGAAATTATTTTCTCTCCTAATTCACTACTAAAACCCACGAAAATTCTCTTAGTTTTCTAAGTCTTTGAAAGGAGAAATCTCAGAGGCTAAGGAAGGGGTTTGTAGCTAGATTCTAAGCTTGTTTGGAGATCGATTGGCTAGCTCCTTTCTCTCCAACCTTGTTTAGGGTTTCGGTGAACACTCGGAGGCATCCGGCGGCGAGAAGCATCCCCAACGTCTCCGAATCTTCAAGAAGTTTTTGAGAACTTCTAGGTATGAATTTCGGAGCCCTTGTTTGTTTTAATAGAGTTTTGAAACTAGATGTTAAAACAAACCGATGCATTCATGAAATAAATCAAAGAAAATTGTAATTGATCCTTATTATACATAAAAAAATTCGAAAATATATATGTATAATTAAACATGAAATCCTACAGTTTTGGGTGCCTATAAAAGGATCCCTCATCCTAGTTGTTTATGTTAATGCAAAAATTCTCTCATTCATTAATCTCTCCCTTAATCATCACGAAAATCTCTTAATAGTTTTAAGTTTTGGATATATAAATCTCAGGAGCTTAAAGATGGATTATTAGCTAGATTCTAAGCTTAATTAGATATTGATTGACTAGCTCCTTTCTCTCTAATCTTGTTTAGAGTTTGGTGATCACTTGAAGGCGAATCGGCGGACGATTCGACGAGCAACGAAACTCCGGATCTTCTGAAAGGTTTTAGAGCACCTTTAGGTATGATCATCTATCATTTGTTTATTTTAATATGTGTAGGAATGCATGATATTAGAATAAACAAATATATATACGTAAAATCAATGAAAATATGAAATCAATCTTGTATGTTTATATTAATTTTTTTAAAATATATACATACATGGGGACACGAAATCCTACATATTGCACTACGGGAGAACACGAAAAGAAAATGTTGCGGTTGTCGTTTTTTGGTAAAGGTAGTCGAGCAACGGGATCGTGATAGATGAGTCATTGTTTCTAATAGTACTCATGGACAACACAACCACAAACTTGCAGTTTATCCAGAGGTTTACCGACAGATAATCGATCTTAGTTCTGGGGCAAAACAAATTGTTCGTGATATGACTGAGGCACAAACGAGACAACGTAACATCTTGTTGGCAGTAAAGGAGAAATTCCCGGAGGATAATCCAAATCAGAGACACATTTATTACTTCAGAGAGTACATGAGAGGATGAACTCTGAAGACATGAATACCGCTCAGTAGTTTCTCAGACAGGCAGTGCAGTATAAGTACTTACATTGAATTATGGTGGACGAAGAAACTAATGTCCTCACTCACGTATTTTTGGCACATCCTACGTAAGTTCAGTTGTTGCGCACATACCTTTTCGTAATCTGCATGGATTCGACGTATAAGACGAACAAGTATAAATCACCCGTGCGAATTACCATTTTGTCATTCTCTCATTTCTACTCATATATATCGACTTTAACTCTCCCACCACCCATCTTTCTTCATCTTCCTCTCATAATCATAAAAATAATGTTTCGGAGGTCAGGAAATTAGCCAAAGGACACCCTTGTGTACTCGAATCTGATAAAATGTCCAACTTCTTTTAAATAAAAAAATTAGGGGCGTCCGCCAGAGCCGCCTCCCCGATGATGCAGGTGTTTGGCTAAGACGCCACCCCCATGAGGGAGGCGTCTGCAACAGGCGCCTCACCATAGGGGGGGTGTCTTAGCCAGATGCCCCCCATTGGGGAGGCGTCTGCAACATGCACCTCACCCATGGGGGGTGTCTTAGCCAGATGCCCCCCACGGGGAGGCGGCTCCGGCAGACGGCCTCTAATTTTTTTAAAATATATATTTTTTAAAATAATACGGTGTGTTATCTCAAATTATTTCAGGTTCCGTTCTAATTTTTTTGGTATTAATTGGTAGTTATACGAGTTGGATTACGACGAGTTTTTGCAAGTGATGAATGTTCAAAAAATTCCAGATCCAACAATTTAAAAATCCAAAAAAATTCCAAGGGTCGCTACCCCCGAACGACCTGTCAAGGTGGTATTTGTAAGTCGGGAAGTTTTACTACCAGAAATTTGGACTTAAAATTGTTGGATCTTGATTTTTTTGAATCTTAATCACTTGAAAAAAAACTCATTGTAATCCGATCTGTTTCCACTGAAATCTTGCAACAGAACCTCAAATAATTTGAGATAACACACTGTATAATTTTAATATTTTTTTGGACGGACGTCTTAGCCAGACGCCCTCATGGGTGAGGCGTCTTAGACAGACGCCCCCTCCATTGGGGAGGCGTCTGGGTAACACGCCCACCCCTTGGGAGTAACGTCTCGCTAAGATGCCCCCACCATGAGGGAGACATCTGGGTAAGACTTCTCCCCCAAACACGCCTCCACATACGTGGAGGCGTGTTTGCCAGACGCCTCCACCAAGGTGGAGGCGTGCATCTAAGCCGCCTCCAGCTAGGTGGAGGCGTTTAGCTAAACCGCCTCCACCTATGTGGAGGCGGCCTATCCAGATGCCTCCACCTGGGTGGAGGTGGCTTAGGCAGACGCCTGAGTCGGGAAAAAAATTCCGCCCCCGTTACCTCTCCGAATTCTGGTGCTTCACCAGACATTTTCGTGGTGTTGGTACTGGGAATGTGAGTAAAACTGAGTCAAACACCTTGTTTAAAGACACGGGACGAAATCGGTATTAATTGATTTGTTAAGGGCAAAAATGTTATTTTTGGGGCGATTTAAGTAGTTTTCCTGTGACGAATAGTAGTTCCCAATTTTTTTGCTGGACTTACTTCACCGAATCCAGACGTTTCGCCAGACTTTTTCGTGGTGTTTGTACTTGAAAAATGAGTCAAACGTAGGCAGAAACCTTATTTTAAGAGACGTGACGAAATGCATATTAAATGAATTGTGAATGATAAAATGATAATTGTTGTCACGATTTAAATAATTTTCTGAAGACCTACAAAAAATCAACAAAATAAAAACTTTAATGCATTAGACAGTAAAAAGAGAGAGAATAATTCTTGACCACAAAGTCCAAATTAAAATCCCAAAACCAAAAAACCAAAACAGAACTTCCTTCCGAATTCCCTTCCCCTCTCTTCTCTCCATTCCTTCCAGACCCAACCCAAAGAGAGAAGTGAAGAGAAGATAGGGAGAGATGGCCAATGTGGAAACCCACCGCCCCAAACCCTCCAAGTCGGCCACGATCCACGGGTGCGCCCACACTGGGGATCTCCTCGGGCTCCAGAAGAAGTTGGCCGCGAATCCGGCTCTCCTCAACGAGAAAAACGCGGTTGTAAGTGGTTTTGCGGGATTTTTTCGGGGTTTTCTTGGGTTTTTTTGATCTGGGTTTGGGGAAAGATGGGATCTTTGGCGGTTTGGTTTGGTTTTGGGTTGTTAGTTTTTTGAGGTTTTGTTGCTTTAAGTTTGGTGTTTGGATGTGAAAATTTGGTAATATTTGTGGGTTTGAGGAAAAGGTGGGATTTTTTGATGCTCTGTTTCTGTTTTGGGTTGTTGGTTTTTTGAGGCTTCGTCGGATGTGAAAGTTGGAAAAGTTTTGTGGGTTTTGTGTTTTGTGAGTGGGTTTGAGGTGAAAGTGGGATCTTTTGGGGTTTGAATTGGTTTTGGGTTTTGGGTTGTTTTAAAATTGGATAAGATTTGTGGGTTTCGTTTGGTCATTGGTTTCGGGTTTTTTTTTGTTGCGGTTTGATGGGTTTTTGAATGTGGAAGTTGGAAAAGTTTTGTGGGTTTTCTGTTTTGGTGATGGGTTTTGGGGAAAGGTGGGATCTTTGGGAAATTTCTCTTGGTTTTTGGTTGTTGGTTTTTTTGCGTTTTTGTTGGGTTTTTGGAAGTGAAAGCTGGAGAAATTTTGTGGGGTTGCTTTCTTTTTTGGTTTTGTTTTCTTTGTGTTGTTGTGGCTGTTTGAATCCAAAAGTTAGAGAAATTTAATTTGGATTTTCGGTTTTGGGAGAAAGGGTTGGATCTTTGGTGTTTTTTATGGAGCTGGCTTTGTGCAAAGCTGAGATCTTCATGGAGTTTTTTTTCGTCGTTTAAATTTTGTGAAAATTGGGTGTTCTTATTTTGGTTGCAATTCTTTGTTTTGTTGGTTCACATTTTGTGGCTTCTTGTTTTAGGAGTGAGAAATTTGGTTTTGGCGGTCCTTTTTTCTTAAAATTGTTATGGATCTTATTTGTCGGTGAGGTTGTGTGGGATAAATTTCTTTTGATAAACAAATTTTTAGCTTATTTTGCTGGTATATACTCTTTGGATCTTGGAGGTGTTTGGGTGACATAAGTGGCTTTTCGCCAAAATGTTTTTTTTTGGGAGTCTTGTTACCTTATATTATGCCTTTTTATTTTTCTGGGAAAGATCAGATTCTTGATCTTTACAATTTGTTGCCGTGAATGTCATTATTTATGGGTCACGGCACCTTTCCAAAATTAGATGATCAAGCAATGTTGGATGAATTTACTGATTTTAATCGTCTCACTGAAAGTGGGTTCTTTCAATTGTTCTGATTTTATATTATTGATTGAAACACGAGAAATTATTATTTGTTTTCTATGTTGATTCTTAAAATAGAAGCCATTTCGAGGATAACTATGCAATTGCATTTTCAGTAACTTTATCATCATTCCTATACCTGTGTAAACCTTATAATGATACATTCTATCTCATTTTATAAATGCAGATGGCACAAACACCCCTTCACGTAGCGGCCGGCAACAACAACACCGCAATTGTGAAGTTTTTGTTTGACTGGAAGGGTTCAGAGAAAGTAGAATTGGAATCTAGAAACATGGTAATTTTTGTTATTGTTGCTCCTGTTCTTGTTTGTTGTGTATTTCACTTTATTGACTTCAATTTATATAAGAGTGAAGAGAATCACATTTTGCCTTACGAACTTGTATTTGTTTCCTTTTATCATTTCAGTATGGTGAGACACCACTCCATATGGCTGCAAAAAACGGTTGTCATGATGCAGCTCGATTGCTACTTGATCATGGTGCTTGTGTTGAGGCCAAGGCCAATGTAAATCTTCACCTCAACTTTTCCTTCTTTTGTAACTGTCATTTTCTAAACCTTGGTGCATAACTGCATATTGATGATTTTTCGTTGTTGTGCTTTGTTCAGAATGGCATGACACCACTTCATCTTGCTGTCTGGCATTCACTTCGAGCTGAAGATTGCAACACTGTCAGTATTTTGCTCAAGTATAATGCCGATTGTGATGTTAAAGACAATGTATGTTATAGTTTGCCTTGACATTTTTTATAGATATTTTTATTTGAAATTCAGTAAAAGACTAACCAAATCTCGTTACATAGGATGACTTGACTCCTTTAAATCATCTATCGCAAGGCTCTAGTAGTGACAAGGTGCGAGAAGTGCTTAACAAGCACATCGAAGAAAAAAGGAGACAAAAAGCCCTCGAAATATTCAATGAAGCAAAGGCTAAGATGGCTGAGTTTGAAATGGCTATGTCAAATATTGTAGGTTTGCATGATTTGAAGCTGCAGCTCCATAAGTGGGCCAAGGGAATGATTTTGGACGAGAGAAGACGAGCACTTGGACTAACTATTACCTCCAGAAAACTTCCACATATGGCCTTCCTTGGCAACCCTGGAACGGGTAAGGGTTTTTTCATTTGAATGTTAGGCCTTTGAAGAAAAATGCTGAAATGTATCAAAATAAATCCAAACGTGATCTAACATTTACCAATGAGGTTTTAGTTTGTTTCTGTAGTGATATTATGCTAGTCCTTGTCCCAGAATTGTCATTTCAAACACATTTATTAACTTATATTCTTGACCATCATATTTACTCAAGGCAAACGTGCTGAAGCCATTGTCCTTTTTAAGCTTCATTTTTAGTGTACACCAAACAGTTTGGCATTGTTGTTTACGGAAGAGAGTCAAATATATTACCATATTTCTTGATTTGCTTTGTTTGTACTTAGAATGTTATTGATTTAAGTTTGAAATTCTGAAATGACGATTTTACTCAACAGGAAAGACGATGGTTGCCCGTGCCCTTGGGAGGCTTCTACATATGGTCGGAGTCTTACCCACTGATAAAGTGACTGAGGTGCAAAGAACCGATTTAGTTGGAGAGTTTGTTGGACACACAGGACCAAAGACTAGGCGCAAGGTATGTTATAATACTCTGAATCAGATCTCTTCACGTTCTTTCTAATGTAGTAGCCACAACAGACCCTGTATTCACGTTCCATTTCATAGTAAGAAACCTTTTTAAGTAAATTCATGTGCAAATGTAATCTCAGTTTAGGAAACAAACCATGCTAATTATTAGTTGTATCTTTTGGATAAGTCTTAATATCTTAATATTAAGTTATCGACTTGTTTTCTCAGATAAAAGAAGCCGAGGGTGGAATCCTCTTCGTGGACGAAGCGTACAGATTGATACCAATGCAGAAATCCGATGACAAAGACTATGGTTTGGAGGCTTTGGAAGAGATCATGTCAGTTATGGACAGTGGGAAAATCGTTGTGGTATTTGCTGGCTACAAGGAACCAATGAGTCGTGTCATTTCGTCGAATGAGGGCTTCTGCAGAAGAGTAACCAAGTTCTTCCATTTTGACGATTTCAACTCGACGGAACTTGCCGAAATCCTACACTTAAAAATGAAGAGTCAAGAAGATAGTTTTATATATGGATTCAAGTTGCATCCTTCATGTAGTATGGAGGCTGTTGCTGACTTGATAGAGTTGGAAACGTCGGAGAAACAACGGAAGGAAATGAACGGAGGGCTTATTGACCCGTTATTAGCTAATGCACGCGAGAATTTGGATTTGAGACTTAGTTTCGATTGTGCTGACACAGAAAGTCTGGTGACCATAACAATGGAGGATTTGGAAGCTGGGCTAAGGCTTCTTACACAATAAGAGCAGTTGCCGCTTATCGATGTTTTCGCGAGCTTATCTTCAGTTGTGGGAAGAAATTCTTTTTTTCCATCTTATACAGGATAGGGAGGGGTCTTATGTATTATTTGTTAATGATTGGGTTTGGTATAATAGGGGTCATCCAAGAATGATGTTTAATAAATTTTAGCCTCATTTATTTATTTGTGGGTAATACAACGTGTCTCTCCACGTCTTCATTGTAATTCATCTTCATAAAATTAGAATTTTATAATTGTTTGTCCTTCATTCTAATTTTGATGTTTTTTTGCTTAATTGTCAAATTATTCCTAGTTAAAGGGTGGATTGCAATTTACCCAACTTTTATAATCATATTAGTCTAATTACTAATATAAAATATCATTAGAACAAATACCGGTAGGGGTGAGCATCGGTCCGAATCCGGATCGGAATTTTGAGGAAAAAATTAGATTTTGGACCGAGTTCGGATCGGATCGAAAACCAAATTTGTCTCGGGATCCGGACTGAAACCCAGACTGGTTAGATTCAGTACGGACCGAAATCAACACAATCCTAAATACCGGTGAGCAATGATATAAAATGGAATAAATTGTTTCTTATCCAAGTAAAATCTTTTAGTATAAACAACAATATAAGAGCAATCAATAATTTAGTTTCAAACTTTATGTATTGAACTCCTATTACACCTTAAAGGAGTGAATAGATCGTACCAAAATGTAATCTTTAGTGAGATTTGGATTTTTAAAATTGATCTTTAGCGTTGTAAGCAAGTTTTAGGAAGGGCAACAATAAAAGTGGAAACCCTAGATTAGTTCCTCTCAAGGTTATGTGTTATACTCCGAAAGGGTTGATTAGCTATAGTTGGAAAAGCTTAATCACTAGAGCGGTTAGACGAGTTGAGTTGAGGAATTTTAAAATTAACCTCTACCCATAAAAATTACAACTGGTTTTATGAAATTTTATTTTGCCTAACCAAAAATAAACTACAAAGTTAATGCACCATCGCTGTCTTATGACACATCCAAAGTTAGGAGTCAAAAGACTCAAAATGCCAAAGACAAAGATTGACATTAAAATAACATCAACTTAAGATAATGAACACAAAACAATTATTGTGAATCTCATTCTTTAACAGGTCGCCAAACTTCAGGAATTCTTGGTAGCAACTGTACTTCACAACCATTTTGAATTGAATGTTCAAACTTAGCAGTACAATTTTAGTCTCACCCAGAATGAAGTACACTACTAGATGGTACCATTTATGGTACAATTGCCCAACCCTTGTACCATATTCTTAGTACAATTTCATTGTTCTATAAAACACTCAATTCTCTACTAGTTGTGAACACCCATTGCAACCAATTACATATCTATCATCATCTATGTTATTTAATTGGCAATTTATTCATTAGATGTCACATTATCATTTGACGTCGATCCGGTAGTTGATCAGGTGAAGGGAGAGCAGAGACAGGGACGTGACAGCGCATGGAAAGGTCCAACAACAAATCAACGACAAGTTTAGCCGATGTTGTTGGCCTTCCCGTGCACTGCCTCTTCCCTGGCTCTCCCATTCCTTACCTTCTCTGTTATCGTCATCGTTGCTATAATTATGCCGTCTTGTTTAACCAAGTTTTTGCTAACCTTGTTGTGTTTTATCTGGTTGTTGTTGTTAACATTTTGTAGGCAAAGTGGAGAATGAATATAATATCCGAAATTGGTGTTTATGAGCTCCATGATTTCGTGATGTCACTACCTTAGCGATGTTTCGGTCCTTTACGCGTTATATTGTATTGTACATATGATTTGGAACTTTGTATCATATGCCTAGATTTATAACAGGTATATGTCGTATTTTTGTAATTCCTATGATGTTTGTATCATTCAAAATGTTTTTTTAGAAAAAAAATGTGATACTTGAATTGAAGAAGGAAAAAGGAAGTCGAATATGCGACCTAAATGCCCAAAAAACTCATCTCACAAGTCTTATAAATGCATTACTGAATTCTTTTAAAAAATATATATAAGATGCATACCAACACGTCCACAAAAATATACTTACAGAAGATGTACTAATTTTACCTTTTGAAATAGAACAATACCAATTTTGTTGGCATTTTTTAAAGAAAGATGGCTACGTGACGAGTCATTCAGTTTCGTGTGTGTATATATACACGTGATGTCAATGGGATTTTAGGAGCTCAAATAGTCAATTTAACTGTAACATTCAAAATTAAGATATTTTAAAGTTGATTTTTTTAAATCAAACTTAATCACCTGTATTGTAATCTCTCTTAAGTTAAAATTTTAGGTCAATCAAAATTGATTTCACCATTGATATAAAATGCTCATATTTGAACGGTTGAAAATTTATTGAATTTGAACATGTTTAGATCAATGTCTACGATGATCTTTTTGAATCACATGTTCTTTATGTATGGTATATCCCACCTATAAATTTTCATAGAAAAAAATAACTGAAAGTTGACAAAAATGTGCTACAACAAAATGATTGTAGGCCTCCTACAACCTCTTTATATATATACCTCTTATAAAAAACCATTTTCCTTACAAAACTCAATTTTTTTGTTATTTTCTTCACCATAACACAAAAGTTCCAAGTTTTGCAGGTTATATTAATTTATTCGCGAGATAAAGAAGTAAAGAACCATAGTTTTTTCCCCATGTCGTAAAAGTTTAATAGATTGTACTTCATTGAGATAAGCATCGCGAATGTATATAAATATTGCAGTTTTCCAAAACTCAATTTTAGTTTTTGCTCACGAATTCCACAAATGAAGTAACCATAGTTTTTTCCCCATGTCGTTAAAAGTTTACTAGATTGTACATTTGTACTTCATTGAGATAAGTCATAAGCATCACGAATGTATATAAATATTTCTTGTTGATGTTTATAGACATCATTTGTGAGTTACAAAGAATAAAGGAAGAAATTTTGGATTTGAGTTTTGTTTATTTTATTTGGATAAAAATTGTCCTAAAAATGTAAAACTTCATAAAGTAATGGATATCGTTCTTAACGACCTGACCTCATTTTTCCAAATTGTATTTGTTGAGAAAATAGTCACATATTGAAAAACACAAATTATGTGCAACACTCTATAATATAGTTGGATCTACTATCCTTCACATAAGTGCTTAGATTTTGTTGAGGTGGTGGACCAACTAAATTTAACATGGTATCAGAGCGGGTCGATTGACCTGTGGGGGCCCACTTCAACCTATATTGTCTACACGTAGTCACAGAGAAAAATTATCCTGGTCACGCATGCGGGGGAGTGTTGAGAAAATAGTCTCACATCGTTAAACACAAATTGTGTGCAACACTCTATAATAAAGTTGGATCCACTATCATTATCTAAGTGCTTAAGTTTTGTTAAAGTGGTGGACCAACCAAATTTAACAGTATTGAAACAATCAAAATGGTGACACACACTTGTCCAGGTTTAACTTAATCAAAATAATTTTACACCATTTTGAAATGATTCAAATTGAATCCAATTTGTTTTAAGGAATGTATGATCTTAATAAACATGAGATTTGTAAGTTTCAAAATTTCACTATAACAATGTGAATCCTAACATGTTATTATCTTGAAAAGATCAATTCAAAATCCAAATGCAACTGAATTTTGAACTATTTGAGCTAGGAAAATGATTTATGGATTCCTTTTAACATGTGATTTAGGACGTTTCTGACGTGGAGGGACATGATTCCATTAAAGTGCTGCTAACGTGAAATTATTTTTCAGCAATATTTAATTTACCGATAGATTAATGACGTGACAATTTAAATGTCTATTTATTTTCAATGCATGACAATCTAGGCATTTTAAAATTTATTGTTTACAATCTAGGCGTCCGTTTGTTTACAACTTTTGTGACCGACTAGAGGGTAAAAATCATTCATTCATCAAGTACTTCGACATTGCAGAAACAACGCAATCGACCAAGATCCATCATAGATCACATATGTAGAACATACTATCGAAGTACTATACCACACGACCTTAATCAAGGGACCTTTGAAGGGAATATGGAAAGAGCGCTGCCACAGAATGTTCCGAGGACAATCCTCAAGAACAATTACTACTGTTTAGCGAACCAAAATCACGACGACAATCGATAGACATTTCCTCAAATTGTAGCATTATTAATATATGATAAGAGGCAACAACAACAGTAGTCCTTTGTCGAAAAAACAACCCATTTTTCCAACCTAATTGGAAGAATAAAATGGATCTGCTATATAACCTCTTAAACCAAGTTTGAAACACCAGTCTACCATGAGAACCTTTAGTATCTTGAAAAGGCTTCTGTTTAGAATTTATTGCACAATTGGTACGTCGATGATAATAATAGATTCAAAATAAATTTAAAGTAACACAACAAAATTCAGATATTGTAATTAGTACCTTGGTGATTTCACTGAACTCATGAAGGAGGTTATCTTGGTTGGATCTTTTGTGATCCCATCTGAACCACATATGCCACTGCTCACATCAACCCCATCTGGTCTAAGGGTAGAAATTGCTTCAGTTACATTATCGAGAGTGAGTCCTCCTGCTAAAAGCCACCCATGTTTGGCTTTTACGGATGGTAGCTTAAATCTTTGCCAGTCGAATCCTGTACCACTGCAAACAATCATGTAAAGTGTGCAAACATTAGAAAATTTTGCAAATTAAAATTCAGAATTTGTAAGGAATATTTTTAGTTCTAGAAAGAAATGTGCTATTTCAAGTTTCAACACTCAAAAAAATAAAAAATAAAAATTCTGTCGCAAGAACTTTGAGATCTTCAAAATCTGGCTTTTGTTATGCATGTAAAGATTTTTCGAAAGAAAATGCAGCTTTTATGGATGGTATCATAATTTTTTGCCAGTCAATTATTGTACCACTGCAAGCATCATTCATGTCAAGTGTGCAAATAGAAAATCTCACCAATTGAATACCCCAGTTTTTAAGGAAGATATACTTCGAGAAAGAAAATGCTGCTTCAACTCTCAAAATATCAATATTTTCTGTCCAAAAATTAGATCTTCAAAACTGGGTCCTTTTAATGCAACTCGCCTATGAAAAATTCCTTGTGCAAGCAGCTTCGGAATATCTTAACTGTTTTATGTCCTAAAAGTGTTTGCTTATCAAGATACCACTTAATTAAACGATATCGCCTGCATTAATATATGTTCAATTAAACAAAGAAAAGGTTATATAAGTATATTATCAATTTGGACCGTGATAGACGAACATGGGCGTCTGAGACGCGTCTGACGTGGTCATTCCAGTCAGCAATACACTCAGCAAAGAAATTAATTTAATAACATGTTTGTTTCACATGAAACCTTCAGTTTCCCAATGCAATATTATTTTTTCACTGTAACGTTTGGTTTTCTCATACAACTTACTTTTCCCAACGCAACTTTTGATTTCCTCATGGAACCTTCGGATACAAAGATAAAATGAAGAGTTCAAGTTTTGTCCTTTTAAACATATACGTTTGTCATTTTTAACATCTTCGTCTGTCCTTTTTAAATAGTAGTTTGTCATTTTTAAGTATGTGTTTATCCTTTTTAAGTACCGATTTGCACTTTTTAAGTATACTTTTGTCCTTTTTCGTGAAGGTTTGTCATTTTTAAGTATGATTTTGTCATTTTTAACAATTGAGTCAGTTCTTTTTATATTGGTGGGTTGTCCTTTTTATATCGAGGTTTTGTCCTTTTTAAGTACTGGTTTGTCATTTTTAAGTATGAGTTTATTCTTTTTATCACATGTGTCTATCTTTTTATCATATTGGTTGTCTTTTTAAACAACCTAAGTTGAAATTAACAAACAAGAACACGATATCAAGCACAACTCCGTGAAAAAAAATCTAGAAACCTCCAAAAAGATAATATCAAAGACAAACCAACTTTAGACAAGAACATCACAAATCAAAATCAAAGAAAAAAAACCAAACTTTCAAGACAAAAACAACAAAGAAACAAACTTTCCAAAATAACATAAAAAAATCACGATCGATCCATTACAGAAAAAAACAAAAACTTCAAATCAGTCAAAAAGAACTAATTTTTTTCCCAAAAAATCCAAATCAACTACAAGAAACCACACTTTCCAAAAAATCAAGACTAATCCATCATAGAACAAAACAGAAACTTTAAATTAACGACAAAAAATCAAGTTTTCCCCAAAAAACTCAAATAAGTTACAAAGAACCACATTCTTCCTCCTCGCCTCGGGACAAACTCCAACACCGACTTCTTCCCCCCTCCTCGCCGACCAACTTCACCGCGACGGCGTCATCGTCTCTACCTCCCTCAAGACTCACTCTCGCTTTCGTCTCCCTTGACATCCTTCTTACCGATCTCGCCTTCTACCGGAAGAAAATGACGGAGAATGAAACATTTTGGGGATAATGAAATGTTTCGTTGAGATATGTACGATGGAAACCAAAGATCGCATAGTTACACGTGCGTGTGATTTGATCCAAAATAAATAAATGATAAGTGATTTTATTAATCTTTGTTGACTAGACCGCAGTCGGTGGAAAATTATTTTAAATAGACACAATTTCGGGAACTAGTGTCAACAGAAACTACACGTGCCTTAAGTTGAATGTCAGTGTGACTTTCTGATGATTATGGATGTGATGGGCATTCTTATGAATTAGTAGCTCAAGTGGTGTTCCACCCACTGCAGTGAGATTCCCAAGGTACAAAAATGTTCACTATGGTGGTAAAATTCAAATAGAGACTGCATTTTAACAAGTCAAAGGGGAAAATAAAATAAATAGAAATGATACCAACCTTCCGCCCTTTGCATTATCCACCAAGAGCCAGTCAACTACAGAAGATTCTTCATCAGTGATACCATTTAGAAGAACTCCGTCCTTGGCAGCATGTAGAACGTATATTACCCGATTCTGTTTGTGGACAACAGGAAGTGCAGCACGAGAATCATCTCCATGAAGCTGAAAAATTACAACACCAATAAGGAGTTAAACAACAGCAGTTACAGAACATAACGACAAATTGGTATATCTCCAGATCTCCAGACCTGGACGAACTCAAGCTCACACTCATTTGCCATTTGCATGATTGTGTCTGCGTCGTCTTCTACAAATACCCCAACAGGCTCTGCTCCATTGTCTCTCGCTGCTTTTGAGATTTCTTTTGCTACAGAAGGTGAAACGGAGCGCTTCGAATTGGGCCACATAATCATGCCAATTAGGGAAGCACCAGCTTCTGCGGCCAAGGCAGCATCCTTAGCCGAAGTAATACCGCACATTTTAACGATAGGTGTAATAGCCTCTCCTTGACTAGCTCGTTTATGAGAAAAATCATCGTTCTTCTTTCTACTCATACAAAGTATGTTTCTTGATGGATATAGCCCGTTCCTCGATCTTACTTGTAATCTTCCTGCATGAGAATCTGCAACAGATAACACGATTATATGTGTTAAGTAGTATGACAACTAGTTTATGCTCAAGCAAGAGATCAGGGACATAAGAAATTTTAAAGGGCCCAAAATACAATTTACTTATGTCATCAACCATGAGAAAATGATGAAGATAAGGACTACAATATCTCGCATGAAACAACTGAAATGTTTCATCTAAGTGGAAATGCATGTGACCCAATGGTGCGAAGTACAACCAGCCATTTGCGATTTCACAACAAATAAGAAATGCATATAGTTTGGATGGTTATTTGATATAATCCACGATGATCCAAATGTCAAACAACAATTTAATCTTTGACACAGTGGAAATGGACATGTTACCATAGCAAACCAACAAAGTTCTCGCACAAAAAAGGGAAAGTCCATGGTTTTACTATCAACATTGCACAATATTTATTATTCAAGAAACTTAGTGTTCCAAACTTTTTTGTACTTCACATTTTCCAAAATATTTGGTGTAACAAAAGAAGTATTATGAATTGATGCCCTATTTCTACAAGATCTTCGAAATGATCTGAATATTTAAACTTAAAAGTGAATCTAGCAAAGCAGTTGTTAACAGATTAGATACTTTTTTTAAGATCAGATTTTTTATCATTAAGTTCAGTAATAATTGTTTACATTAATCAAGTCAGCTAAAGATTATCATGTAACTTTAAGCGATAATGAAAAATATGGTCAGACTAATTAAAAAAATTAAGAGCAGAAATAATACCATTTTGGCATGACAACATGGTGTGACCAATCACACTCGTTGCTTCTAAAAAGGCCATCCTGAAAAAATTAGGAGCAGAAATAAATTAGGAATCCCTAAGAAAAACAACGTCGCAAATCATAACACATTGTGTTCGTATTTCTAATAGCATATTCAGGTTTGACATAAAAATTAAAATTAAAAGATATTACAAACGTCAACCTGACAACCCTTCATATTCTGTTCTATAATTTCATACTTCATTCCATATACAAATTAGAAGGCATTGGAACAAAATTTTGATATTTAATGACACAAAAGTCATATGTCCAGAAAAGGATCCAAACTTTTGGGCAATTTTTCAAGAAACCATTTAAGACAATCTACAAACAAACTCATTTAGTTTCAGGATATCACAATTGCTCAAGAATCAAGATTTTCATATTTTATTCCATCACTTCAAGAAATCAAAAGTTAATATAAACAAAACTTCATATTTTATGAAACAAAAGTCACGTATTGTAAATACACATGTACAAACTTTTCTGCTAATTAAGAAAACCATGTACTCAATCTATAACTAAGTATAATGTATTTCAGAAATTTCAGAATTCATCAAAAAAAATCCATTCCTCTTCATTTTTTCAGAAAATGGAAAGGTTACAACACCAAAACTTTCACTTTTATGACATGACCCATCCCACATTAAATATCCACGACAAACATTAAGTTGTTGGACTCCAACCCTAACCCCCTAAGTTGAATCACCAAATGAACATTTAAAAAATCACATCATTCAACATGTTCATAACTTCACGTATTACAAGTAAAAAGTTTACAAGTCCAAAGGAGGTTGTTATCTGAATAATGCGGCCCATTCCGTTGATCTTATGATGTAATTAAAGAACTCAACAACGCTATGTTCCGCTCGAACATTTCATCAAACACCTATTGTGCCAAATTCAGCAACCCACGTGTGGCAAAATCAGCAACTTCACCTTCAGCTAAACGCCAACACGAAAAGCTCTACAACTTTTGATCAAATACACAATCCACGAAATGACACCTCTCTGTAGCATTCCATCAAACACCTTCCTCGCATCCCACATCAAAACACTCCCAGCTCCTTTATTAACCCTCTAATAACAAATTTAAGTTTTCAAAACATTGACTCGGGAAAAGATAATCTTAACCAACAATCATGATTTTGACGAGTACCCAAACAGACCCAAAACCTTGTCTTTCACAAAAAAACCAAAATAATCCCTTAAAATTTTTCTCTTCTTCAGAATAACAGAGAACAAAGAGACTAATCCGAAGTGCAGAGTTGGGGATGATGTGGTTTCGAATGGGATCGTGGAGAGATCTGAAGAGGTTACCTTTTGGTAGTGGTGGATCGGAGATTCGAGGATGGGTTTGAAGAAGAGTTTGGTGGGAAGGGTGAGGGGTTGGTTGGTTTGTTGGTTGGTGAAGTTCACTAATCACTAGACTAGAGTGAGACCAAGTTTAATTTAATTATTATTCGGAAGTTAGTACATTATCCGGATTAGAAATTTAACTGAACATGGATATGTATATCTGAATTTGGATTAGAAAATAGATATGAATATATATATATATATATATATATATATATATATGTTATTTGTATCGGTATATGATATGTATCCGGATCTGAATAAAAGTGGATATGAGTATAACTTTATATACAATTAATATCTATATTTGTATCTTTTACATCCTTATTAGTTTCAAGTAGAACATAATTAAAGTTAATTTTTTAATAATTAATACAAAATTACATATATTAATATGCATTTAGTAACCATACAGAAACACAAGCACCACATAATTATATAAATATTTACATGGATATACCCATTTGTAATTATACAGAACTTAATGCATTTTTGGGACATTTGTTTTTCGCACCTCCAGGGACGTCGAATGTTCAATCTTATTCATGTATTACTTTGTTAGACAATTATAATTGATTACCTAATAAAAGATGTCATCTATGTCAGTTTCGTGTAAAAAATCAACATATCATGTAATCGTGTCGTATTTATGTCATATTGTATTCCAATCATTTTATATTTGTATCTTCACAAATCATCGTAATAAAGTATTTCAACAACGTACAAAATTTCGTGTCAACCTATGTTTAAATCGTGTCACTATTTCTTCTTCATGTAGTCTTCATGTCGAGCCATAGATAGGCAGACGTAATCGAATGTTAGAAGTGACAAATTGGATTTCAATATTCTAAAAAAAAAGTTAATTCTTTTGGTTGGTGGGAATTAGAAATGAAGTCAATATTGGCTTGTTTGGTAAAATTTGGTAGGTGTGGTCAACAAGAGTAACTTAGTGTGTACTGTATTTAAAACATGTTAATCTTGTAGAAGTAGGTTGTATTAGTAGAAATCAATTTGAATTCTTATCATTTGTAATCCATAAGTAGATCTGGTAAGTTGTAATATTAGTTTGTAATCAACCAAGTGAAAGTGAAAGAAAAAAGAGTGGTTGTCTTCTTTCTTAATTTGGTTCTCGATTTTGTTTAATTTGTCATTAGACTGTCCAACATGCTTCCAACTATATTAATTTGGTTCCAATATGTGGTAATAGAACCAATTAAAATGTTTTCTTCTAATTTTGTTCAATTTCTACCTCCAAAAAGGATCACGGGATAGCCACTTAGGTTCCCACCCAGGAATCCACACGGGATAGCCCAAGTGTTGGACTTTTTGTGTTTTTTTCTTTTAATTTTCTTTATTTATGTTCATTTGATTTTTATGTTTCAGCCAGGTTTTGACATGCAGTTGTAATCATACCTACATCATACTACCAAATTACTAGCAATATAACTCGAGAATACTCTCACCCTAAACCAGAAACGCACCAAACTACAACTCGTCATGACCACCAC
The DNA here is from genome assembly GCA_963682175.1 of Triglochin maritima. Lineage (NCBI taxonomy): Eukaryota > Viridiplantae > Streptophyta > Magnoliopsida > Alismatales > Juncaginaceae > Triglochin > Triglochin maritima. The sequence goes on from OY821781.1 coordinate 37,813,899, forward strand.
CATCGCATCATCCATCACCGAATCCACCATATATATTCAATGTCACCAACACCACCATCTTAACACTCACCACAACCCAAGCCACAACTTCCACTATTATCTTATCATTCATCACTATTTAATCATAACTTTAGACCACCACGACGATACAATGTCCACCCAAATCACAGTTGCATCAATTACCACCATCGTGACATCCACCACCACTATCTATCAAGATCATTGTACTAACCATCATCTGTAGGATCGTAATAATCCTAATTATCTAATCGAATTCGTTTAATCTCTACTAAACATGCAGCAGGATAAACAATTAAAACAAGTAGAGAAAAACAATCAAACCACAAGTGAACACAGAGATTTTTATAGAGGTTCGACATCCCGCTTACTTCCTCTATTGCAAGCTCTGTTCGACTCCGCAAGCCTCGCCTACGTCTTCACTATCCAATCTCGTTCTGGGTCGAGATCAAGTCTTTACACCACGAACTCGCGAACAATCATCGTTGAACCCGATTTCCTCCTCTTACAACCCCGAGAGGGACGTTTCGAGCTTTTATCAAAATCTTTACAACTTGCTTCGGGATTTCACCGAAACCTATGCTTCTTTGACAACAATTTGAGTAGATCAAACACTCTCTAACTTGAGCACACTTTGAGTAGGATTATGAATTGATTAAAGGTGTGAAGTTTAAGCTCTTGAGAGTAGGATTGGAGAATTGAAGTATGAGAGTTGTGTAAATAAGGTGTATGTACCTATATTTATAAGCTCATAAAGAGATATAACCGTTAGGGAAGAATTTAGTGAGTTGTGTGTAAGATACACAAATCAGAAATTGAAGTTCAGCAATTCCGTCCCACAACGGTCGACCGAGACGGGCTAAACGGTCGACTGTTTCCATGAAGTTAACGAAACATTCGAACCAACTAATCCTACGGTCGAACCAACTGGTCTATAACTTAAGTGATTGGTCAACCATGTTAAGGGGCGGTCGACCGATGTAAGGGTTTAGGTCAGGGTAAAGGTAATCGGTCGAACACAAAGAAAAGGTTCGTTTGACCAAAAATAACAAGCACTTTGGTGCACGATATTGTGTTCATCCGGTCAACCATTTTCAGGTCAACGTTCGACTGGGGGTCAAATGTATTTTAGGGGTTAAGTAGAAAATATGAATACAGTCGTTGTATAATACGACAAGGTTAACAGTCATCCACAAAATTATAGGTCAATTGGTCGACTGGAATGTCAAAGTCGGTCGACCGGTGGAGCAAGGTGAAATCACTATTGGTTAACCGAATAACTGATATAAACGGTCGAACAGAAAATTGGTTTCGGTCGACCATTTTGCACATGCAGTTTAAGTGTTAGGTTTGAGTGATTTTGCGACCTAGGTTTGGGTGATCTATTGAAGTCCAATTGATGTGATTTTATGTGTGACTTCTACAAGGAACTTAGTGTGTATGTGAATGCATTTTAACTCTTGTATACTCAAGTTCACATAAGTTCTTAAGACTTAAATAAAATGTAAAATTACATGTATTCAAGTAACTTGATTACATGTCTTGACTTCATTCCATTCTTCATTGAGTCTTGATCACCTGTAGCACATGTAGTGTTAGCACAATACAATATATGTTCTATGCATAATGTGTGTCATTCTACATTTGACTGTGATTAAGATTATGTTAGTAAAATCATCAAAACACGAATTAAGTAGAAAACACCGGTCACTATGGCTCCGACGAATTAAGTAGTGATTAGGTGATTAGTAAAATCATCACTTTAAAACTTCCAGTAGAAAACTTCCAATAAAACACAATTACACGGTCGAACCACACACACTAGCGGTCGACCGAAATCCACCAGTGTCAAACCTTCGACCAAACCATACACACGGTCGACCGAAACCTCACTTCGGGTCGACCGGACATTAAGTTAACTTAAACGTTGGTCGAACGAGTCAAACAGGCGGTCGACCGTTTAGATGGTCAACGCCCCAACCGACCTACAACAGTACTTTCGGTCGACCGGCAAAGGGGTCTCGTTCGACCGAAAATACCTAGGACGTTTTCTCTCTCTAAAAATTGCACAACCGGTCGACCGCCCAAAAGGGCATCGTTCGACCGGTGCGAGGGATTCTGCCCCAAATACACTATAACCGGTCGACCGAACCAAAACACCGGTCGACCGTTTATAGTTCAGAAACGGCTGTGCAGGTCCGACGAGCCCGAAACGGCCTACCGTCGACCGCTCCCACTCCCACACTAACAATAGGTGAGCTTGAAAGCAAGTTTGACATACCTTAAGGCTTGAAGAAGCCTTTGATGAACGACGGCGAGCTCTTCCTCACGAAACCTCCCGCAATCGACGATCCTCGCTCCTCCGGCGACTCCAACGACAACTCCCGTGCTCTCCGATCACCACACCACGCCGACCCTCCCTGTGCTGCCGAGAGAGACGAGTCTAGAGAGAGAGAGAGTGAGTGAGAGAGATGCGAACGTGAGAGAGAGAGAGAGAGAAAGAGTTAAAAACCCAAACCTTATATACTTCCTCCCACTCAATCTCAGCCGTTGATCTCGATCCACCACTAATCCTCCCCTAAGCACAATTAGCACATAAGAAGGGTTAGGATCTAACAATCCACCCTCCTTAAAAGAATTTCGCCCACGAAATTAAATCCAGTGCTTACCAAACAGCTCCGGATACGATTTCCGAACTTCCTCCTCAACCTCCCAAGTAGCCTCTCGCTCAGAGTAATGCTGCCACCTGACCTTAACCATAGGAATCGTCCTCCTCCTGAGCTGGTGATCCATCCGATCCACAATCTCTACCGATCTCTCCTCAAGAGACAAATCCTGCTGGATCTCTGGAACCTCAATCTGAATCACGTGAGAAGGATCCGACACGTACTTCCTCAGCATCGAAACGTGGAAGACGTTATGAAGACCAGAAAACTGTGGCGGCAACGCAATCCGGTAGGCGACCTCTCCAACTCGGTCCAAAATCTCGAACGGCCCAATATACCTCGGACTGAGCTTCCCCTTCTTCCCGAATCTCATCACCCCACGCGACGGTGAGATCTTCAGAAAGACATGATCGCCAACCTCAAAAATCAAGACTCGCCTACGCCGATCCGCGTAGCTCTTCTGCCTGCTCTGAGCTGTCGCTAGTCGCTGCCTGATCACATCAACCTTTCCAGCATACGCCTGTATAATCTCAGGCCCGACTAACTGCCTCTCGCCTACCTCACTCCAGCACACCGGTGATCTGCACGGCCTCCCGTACAAAGCCTCGTACGACGCCATCCCAATACTCGCATGGTAGCTGTTGTTGTAGGCGAACTCGATCAATGGAAAGTGATCATCCCAGTGCCCTGCCCAATCCAGAGTGCACGCTCTCAGCATGTCCTCTAACGTCTGAATGGTCCTCTCTGACTGACCGTCTGCCTGCGGGTGAAATGTTGTACTGAACTTCAGACGAGTACCCAGAGCCTGCTGCAAACTCCCCCAGAATCTGGAAGTGAACCTCGGATCTCGATCTGAAATGATACTCACTGGCACCCCATGCAGTCTGACGATCTCCTCAATATACAATCTCGCAAGACCCTCCAAAGGTAGAGTAGTCCGGATGGCCTGAAAATGTGCCGATTTGGTCAGTCGTTCGACTATAACCCAAATCGCGTCATGGGAGCTCCTCGTCTTCGGCAACCCAGTGACGAAATCCATCGTCACGTGCTCCCACTTCCACTCAGGCAACTCTATGCTCTGCATCGGTCCCGCTGGTCTCTGGTGCTCGATCTTCACCTGCTGGCAAACCAAACACCTAGCCACAAAATCAGCCACATCGCGCTTCATCCCTCGCCACCAGAAGTTCCGCTGCAGATCCTTATACATCTTCGTACTCCCTGGGTGAATGGAATATCTGGCTCGGTGTGCCTCCTCCATGATGTCATCTCTCAACGCATCGACCTTCGGCACCCAGATCCGACTTCTGAACCTCAGACCTCCATCCACTCCCATAGTGAAGTCCGACCCATCTCTGGCAGCTGACTGTAGCAGATTAGTCAAATCCTCATCCCTGTGCTGAGCCTGGACAACTCGACTGACGGTCTGCGGCTCCACTCGAAGACCCGCAATCACTGCTCCCCCCGAGCTCTCGGTGAACGGCCTCCACTCTGACAATGTCTCGAGTAGCCTCCACTCCTGAATACACAAACTCGCAGGTGACACCTCCACTTTCCTGCTCAGCGCGTCTGCAACTGAATTCGCCTTCCCCGGATGATAGGAGATGGTGAAATCAAAATCCTTAATCAGCTCAAGCCACCTGTGCTGCCTCATATTCAGCTTCTTCTGTGAAAACAGGTACTTCAGATTCTGATGATCCGTGAAGACTTCGAACCGCTCACCATACAAATAGTGACGCCAAATCTTCAGAGCATGAACCACGACTGCCACTCTAGATCGTGAGTGGGGTAATTCTTCTCGTGCACCTTCAACTGCCTCGAAGCATACGCCACCACCTGCCCGTGCTGCATCAGTACACAGCCCAAACCAACACCTGAGGCGTCGCTGTAAATCACATAACCTCCGCTACCGCTGGGAAGAGTCAGAACTGGAGCAATCGTCAACCGACTCTTCAGTTCCTAAAAACTGTCCTCGCAATTCTGGGACCAAACAAACTTCACTCCTTTCTTCGTCAGCGCTGTCAGTGGTGAAGCAAGTCTCGAGAAGTCTTTGATGAACCGACGGTAGTAACCCGCCAATCCAACAAAACTCCTAATCTCAGTCACACTCGTCGGGGCCCTCCACTGCGTCACTGCCTCGACCTTCGCTGGATCCACTAATATCCCAGCTCCTGACACGATATGCCCCAAAAATGCAACACTGTGAAGCCAGAACTCGCACTTCGAAAACTTGGCATACAACTGCTGATCTCTCAGAATGCGAAGTACAATCCTCAGATGCTCCCGGTGCTGATCCATATCTGGTGAATAGACTAAAATATCGTCCACGAAGACAATCACGAAACGGTCGAGATACTGACTGAAAGTCCTATTCATCAGATCCATAAATGCTGCAGGCGCGTTCGTCAACCCGAACGGCATCACCAGAAACTCAAAGTGCTCGTACCTCGTCCGAAAAGTTGTCTTCTGAACATCTGCCTCTCTGATCCTCAACTGATGGTACCCAGATCGCAGATCAATCTTCGAGAACACCTTCGCTGACTGCAACTGGTCAAACAGGTCCTCGATCCTGGGCAAAGGATACTGATTCCTCACAGTAACCTTATTCAGCATCCGGTAATCTATACACATCCTCAACGAGTCGTCCTTCTTCTTCACAAAAAGAATCGGCGCACCCCACGGCGAGACGCTCGGTCGGATAAACCCTGTATCCATCAGAACCTGTAACTGCTTCTTCAGCTCCGACAACTCTGCAGGCGCCATCCTGTACGGAGCCTTCGACTGCGGTGTAGCCCCAACTACCAAATCAATGCCGAACTCAATCTCTCTGTGGGGTGGTAGACCGGAGACATCATCAGCAAACACCTCGGGAAATTCCTGAACAATCTCGATGTCCTCCAGCCTCCTCAACTCTGGGTCTGGAACTACCAAAGTGGCCACAAAAGCCCTGCAACCCTGCTGAATCAACTTCCGAGCTCTAACTGAAGAAACGATCAACCGACTCCTGCGGTCCTTCAATCCTCTGATCAGAAGATCATGCAAACCTCGCCTTGGAATCAAAATCTTCTTATCACGGCACAAGACCCGGACGTCGTACTGGGACAACCAATCCATCCCGAGTATAACATCGAAGTCCACCATCGGTAGCAAGACCAGGTCAGCCGGAAATTCCTGGTCTCCCGAAGCAATCGTGGTGCCGGGAAGAAATCTCCCCACAGTGCTCACCAAACCCAGGGGTGTGCTGACTTCCAAAGTGGCAGTCAACATCGCAGGGGTACGACCCAACACGCTCGCAAACTGCTCAGAGATAAACGAGTGTGTGGCCCCAGAGTCGAACAACACCCTAGCTACCAAATCTGCAACAAGTAGCGTACCTTCCACCACCGTGCTCGCATCTCTAGCCTCCTCCGCCTGGATAGTGAATACGCGACCTGCTCTCTTCCCCTGCTGGGGTGGTGCTGCAGAACGACTCGGTCCAACTCCACCAGCTGTGGATGATCCCGGCCGAACAATAGGTCCACCCGGCCTACTCGGGCAAGAACGAACAAAGTGACCCAGCTGGCCACAACCATGACACGCGCCAGAACGGGGCCCGCAACCGCATCCCGGATGAACTCCACCACACTGCCTGCACTGCCCAGCCTGCGGTGGTCCACCTCCGTCAATCCGAGGCCTCTTGCCCGGATTCCCTGACAACTGACTCCCCGGACGCACTCCGGTCTTCACCTGCGACCTCCTAGCCTCCTCAATGTCCTGACTATCCTGATCCATGATGGTCGCGAACTTCACAGCGTCTGCTAACGTCTGTGGCATGCTCGTGGTAACAGGGGCCCTGAACTGCGGCCTCAGACCGCGCACAAACCTCCGAGCCCTCTGCTCCTGCGTCACATAAATCTCTGGACAGTATCGCTCCAAAGCGTGAAATTTGCTGATGTAGGCAGCCAGAGTCATGTCCCTCTGCTCTAAAGTCAGGAACTCCTCTCAGCTCAACTCCTCACTGTCCTCGAACACCACAGCAGAAGTGGATCTCCACCAGTTGGCTGCGCCGCCGTCCAACACGTAAGTGGCCAGATCCACCTTCCTCTCAGGAGGACACCCAATCGCCCGAAATATCTTCTGGATCTTAAAGACCCAGTCCTCTGCTGCCTCAGGGTCGCCGCTACCATCGAAGGATGGGGGATGCTGACGCATAAACCGATCCAACACTGCGTCTGCTCCTCCCTGATCAGCCTGGGCGGATTGGCGCTCGAGAATCTCGCCCAATCTACCCAGCGTTCCCTGGAGCGTCCTCAGCTCCTCACCTCTACTCCCCTTACCCACCTCATCACTGGTGCTACGGTCTCGAGGAGAAGGTCTCACACGCCTCGGAGCCATCTACACAGGAGACACAAAACATGAATGAGAACAATGCATGCATGATTGACACAACTCTAAGGGTGGTTCCATTGGACGAAGACACTGAAACTGACCGCTCTGATACCAAGTTGTAACGTCCTCAAACACAGCGGAAAATTTCAAATTTAAAACATACAATCAACGAGGACATTACGAAAAGAAATACACACACTGGTGCACCAACATATAATATATATATGTGAACGAGTTTACAAAAGAATGTGATTACATCAAAAGATCATATACATGAAATATATACACAAGTAATCACAACCACCTCAAAATATAGGGAAGCAGGATCAGGTCTCGAGCGCTCCCTCCGCCGACGCCACCCACCTAACGTCGCTCTCGGCCTGAAAGCAGACAATGAATGCCTGAGCTTCCAGGAGGAAACCCAGTATGCCAAACCCTAACACATATATGGACAGAAATGAAATGTGCAAAGAAACGCAAAACACCACAACAGAAACACCCGCTAAGTTCCCGGGACCTCTCTCCCGGCCATAGCCCAACAACACGGGTCTCAAGGGTCCTCTCACCCCAACCCACCAACACACGTGCACACAAGGCACCGCCAGTCCAAAACACGGTCACACAACCCCCTCAATTCCTCAGTGTTACCGGAGCCACGGTTTTGCATCATTCGCCGGAGCCACGACTTTGCCTCATTCGCCGGAGCCACGGCCACAAAATCACAACCCACGTGTCACCACTAATCGCTATAGGGCCGGAATGTCTGTGTCGTCGCCCCAAAAGGGCCGGAGACCCGTTGCCTTCTAGCCAATCAATAGCAACACACACACACAAAAACAGTGTAAAACGGTCGAACAAAACATGGCTTCCGGTCGACCGATCCTCACCCAGAGAACTGGCCCAACCGAAAAACCCGCCAAACGGTCGACCGACAAAGGGATCCCGGTCGACCGAAAAGCACCAGTAGAAAATCCATTTTCGCAAACAACAGTAAAACGGTCGAACAACCGAACCCTATCGATCGACCGTTTACCTCCAGTAGAAAACTTCCAATAAAACACAATTACACGGTCGAACCACACACGCTAGCGGTCGACCGAAATCCACCAGTGTCAAACCTTCGACCAAACCATACATACGGTCGACCGAAACCTCACTTCGGGTCGACCGGACATTAAGTTAACTTAAACGTCGGTCGAACGAGTCAAACAGGCGGTCGACCGTTTAGATGATCAACGCCCCAACCGACCTACAACAGTACTTTCGGTCGACCGGCAAAGGGGTCATGTTCGACCGAAAATACCCAGGACGTTTTCTCTCGCTAAAAATTGCACAACCGGTCGACCGCCCAAAAAGGCATCGTTCGACCGGTGCGAGGGATTCTGCCCCAAATACACTATAACCGGTCGACCGAACCAAAACACCGGTCGACCGTTTATAGTTCAGAAACGGCTGTGCAGGTCCGACGAGCCCGAAACGGCCTACCGTCGACCGCTCCCACTCCAACACTAACAATAGGTGAGCTTGAAAGCAAGTTTGACATACCTTAAGGCTTGAAGAAGCCTTTGATGAACGACGGCGAGCTCTTCCTCGCAAAACCTCCCGCAATCGACGATCCTCGCTCCTCCGGCGACTCCAACGACAACTCCCGTGCTCTCCGATCACCACACCACGCCGACCCTCCCTGTGCTGCCGAGAGAGACGAGTCTAGAGAGAGTGAGTGAGTGAGAGAGATGCGAACATGAGAGAGAGAGAGAGAGAGTTAAAAACCCAAACCTTATATACTTCCTCCCACTCAATCTCAGCCGTTGATCTCGATCCACCACTAATCCTCCCCTAAGCACAATTAGCACATAAGAAGGGTTAGGATCTAACATTTTGTTTGTTGAACCTGAAGCTGAGGACTAGAACAAAAATGATACATGGGAGATGACATCTTTACCTCAAGGTAAAAGGCTCATTAGCAGTCATGTGAATTAATTCAACGCAAGGTTGGTGCTTAAAAGCTACAACCACAATCCATGTATTGACCTTTTGAATGTTTTCACGTCTCATCTGATTGGATCACTTCCCTCGCAATTCAAAATTGTTGGAAAATATATAAGATGCATGTAAAATCAACATTTCTGAATGGCTTTCTGAAGAAGGAATTTTTGGTTGAGCAATCGCCTAATTTTATGTTTAATCAACATTTCTTAATTTAGTTGGAGTTGAGTAGATAAAACATTAAAAAAAATCGAAAAAACATAGAAATGTTTCAACTTGTTATGGCTCTCAAAACGACAATAAGAACCCTTTCGGCGTCGAGTTCGTCATGTTTTCAGTGGGCATGAATATGAGCCGGTTGTAATTTTTTTGAATTATTACAAATATAAATGCACTTGAAAAGTTGAGCCATTTTTCTTAATTGTGCCTATACTGTAAATTTAGAGTTATTGGTCCTTCAATTTTACAACTTTTGTGCAAATGTTTTGTATTTAGATTATAAATCACATAAAATAACATTCTTAGGGGAAATTCTACCAATGTTACATCACAAGTCAAAAGAAGGTTGCATTGAATTTTGAGTTGTAATTGCGTGGAAACAAGAACCCGAACCTGAACTGAGACAAGAGGTCTCTAGTGTCGATTAGGGTTAGGGTTGAAGGAAGAAGAAACGGGGACGTTCAGCGTAGAGAACATAAGAAAGGGTTTTCGTTGGCATTAAAGTTTTGAGTTTAGGTACTTATACATATTACAATCGGTACAGATCTCCTGGATCCGTTCGACAAACACGGATCCAACGCTTTACAAAACTCAACTGATTAATCTATACATAAACCCCACGAAACCGAACACACCCGATCTGCAATATTCATCAAGCCCAATTGATGTGTCTCAATGATTTGCCTCAGAATCAGACCCCATTTCATGAACAGTGAACCAGTACGTGGTGCACCAAGTGGGCTCAAGTCTAGATCATGTCTTGATCGAGCCATACAATCTTGGTGGACTTGCATCTGGATTCATACTCGGGTTTCATGGGCTACCATCTCGTCATAGGCTTTTAGCTTAGGGTCCGGATTTGTAACGCTCCCCTTCAAACCTAGCCGGGGAAGAAGGTTAAGTTTGGGCAAAACACGACGAACAGAGTCCTTTGGTAAAGCCTTTGTGAATAAATCAGCCAGCTACAGCGAGGATGGAATGAATTTGGTAGTCAGCTCTCCGCGAGTCATTTTTTTCTCGTACAAAATGGTAGTCCAGTTCCACACGCTTGGTCCTAGCATGAAAAAATAGATTGATAGTTAAGTGTAAAGCACTGATGTTATCACAAAACAGATTAGGGGCTGAGAGAGAAAGACTCCTAGATCTCGTAAGATGAAGGAGATCCAGGTGAGCTCAGCTGTTCTAACAGTTATAGCTCTATACTCTGCCTCCACACTTGAGCGTGATACAATTGGTTGATTCTTGGTTTTCCATGAGATACAATTACGACCTAGAAAAATGCAGAAACCACTTGTGGAACGATGGGTGTCTTGACACCTTGCCCAATCACTATCAGAATAGACAGAAAGATCAAATGAAGAATGTTGGTGCAAATGAAGATTGTGACTTAGAGTGCCATTAATATATTTCAAAATGTGTTTGACCAACTGGAAATGAAAATTCGTGGGACTATGCATATGTTGACAGAGAAATTGATAGAGAAGGTGATATCAGGCATGGTGATGCACATGTATAAAGTGGGGACACAAAACATATAAGTGTTCTTTACTTTATCTAGCTTAGCAGGCATGGGAGTGCTAATATATTTAGCATGCAACATATTTACTCATTTTAGGATACCTGTAGCATAATGTTGTTGGGACAAGATGAGCATGTCAGAAGTTCTGGTAACTTCAATTCCTAAGAAGTGATGCGATGGACCTAAGTTTTTCATATTGAATTCAGTTGTAAAGGCAGAGATTAAAGATTCAAAAGTTTTAGGATTGACACCAGTAACTATGATGTCATTCACATAAATAAGAAGAAAAATAGGTCCAACAATGTGAGAGATAAAGCGAGAGCTATCATAAGGACTAGTATGAAAACCTTGTGTAAATAAAAAGGAGGCGAATCTATCATACCATGCTTTAGGAGATTGCTTTAAACCATATAATGCCTTGTGTAACTTACAAATGTACTCATGTGTGACATGATTTACAAAAACCTAGGTGGTTGAGACATATACCCCTCCTCCTCAAGATTACCATGTAGAAAAGCATTTTTCACATCTAATTGATTCAAAGGCCAATTATGCATGGTAGCAATGCTCAGAACCAGTCTAATAGTGGTGAACTTAACTACATGAGAGAATGTTTCAAGATAATCTATTCCTTCAATTTGTTTATAGCCTTTAGCCACAAGTCTAGCTTTTAGTTTATCAAGATGCCCATTTGGTTTGAGTTTAACTCTAAAACCAACTTACAACCAATGGTAGGCGTGCCTGACTTTCTTGGCACAAGATCCCAGGTGTGGTTTTGCTGGAGAGCGGTCATTTCCTCGTTCATTGCTGCATACCACCCAGGATCAACAAGTGCTTCTTAATTGTAGATGGCTCCTGAGGAATACAGACAGTTTGGTGAAGTAGTGCATACTTAGGATTGTGTTTGATTATACATGCCTTTGATCTGGTTGTCATCTGATGAGATGGAGCAGAAATGTGAATCTCTACTAGCTCATTGGTGGGTTCCGTAGATCCTTCACCGTAGTGTGAACTAGGAGGTGTCCTATCCAACTCAGGGTTTGAGGTAATATGGTCATTCTGAGAAGAACTCATATGTTGCTAATGCTGCTCATTGTGGAGAGGATTGGCTTACAAACTTTCATCAGTATTCAAGGGGCTTCCTGCAATTTCAATGGGTTCCACATTTTCAACGGAAAGAGCATGGGTGTGCTCAAGCTCCCCATTAGAGACAGGATTCTCAAAATTGGGAGTGTCAAAAGATGTGGGTGGAAGATTCTCATCCAACTCTAGGGGTGTGCAAAACCCGGTCTAGACTTTTTGAAAATTCTGGTTCCGATTCGGTCCAGACCGGTCTAGTTTTTGTTTTTTTTTAATAAAAATTCGGGTCTGGTCCGGTCCGAATTCTCACCCCTATCCAACTCCATGGATGTGGAGGGTTGAGGGATCGTATTCCTTTTGTTGGGGGTGGTGTCATCTTTTGGAACACAAAGCTAATCATGAAAAATGCTAATATGCCTACTCATGTACATCTTATTTTTAGAGGGATCAAAACACATATACCCTTTGTGTCTAATGCGATATCCTAAAAATACGCAAGGAGTAGACACTTCAGATAATTTATCTTTAGCATAATATCTAAGACAATGAAAGTATTTACAACCAAATACCTTCATGCAACGATATTCAGGTGATTTAGAAAGTAAAGAAACATAAGGAATTTTCCTTCAAAATCAGGTATTCTACTTATAAGATATGCAGCAGTGTTAAAGGCCTTCACGTAGAACCTTTTGGGTACACCACTATTGAACATAAGAGTGAGACCAACATCAATTATAAGTTTGTCTTCTCTCTGCCACCACATTTTGTTCAAGGGTGTGATGGCAAGACATTTGGAGTAAAATTCCTTGGTTTTGAAGATGATTCTAAAACACTTTGGAGGCAAATTCTCCCCCTCCATCACATTGGAAGGTTCTAATTTTTCCTTCAAATTGTCTCTCAATAAAACTCTCAAATATGAGAAAGCATTTGAAAAATTCAGACTTTGCCTTTAAAGGAAAAAAGACATAAAAATGAGTGAAATCATCTACAAAACACACATAATATCTGAAATTGTTTCAGCTAGTTACAGGGGATGGTCCCCACAAATCACAATGTATTTTATCAAATGGTTTATGGATAATGTTGTTACAATCAGTAAAATGAAGTCTAGTTGATTTACCTATATTACAACTATCACATATAGAATGTTCAGAATTATATTTGCAAGGGGAAATGAAAATGCATCCCTAAGTTTTGAGGAGATTGAGGACTTAAGGGTTATGTCCCAATCTGCAGTGCCAAGTGTGTAAATCTACATTTCTTTGCCTGTTAGAGAAGAAGATTGTATGTATATTACTAGGCAGTGCATACAAAGGTTCACTTAGTAAACGAGTAGTCATGATAGATCCATCAATTCTATTTTTAATGTAAAATGTAGTGTCAGAAAAGTCTATATTATAAGGGAAATCTTTAATGAACTTTTTCACTAAGAGTAGGTTAGATTTGGGTTTAGGAGCTAGAAGAACATTATTAAGAGTGAAACTACCACGTTTATAATGTATCTTAGCAGCACCAGTATGAGTAATGGGTAAACAGGTGTCATCTCCTACCATAATTTCATCATGTTGATAGTAAGACTTAAGTGAGGATAACAAACCTGGGTTACCTGTCATGTGTGTGGTGGCACCAGAATCAGGGAACCACTCAGTGTTCTCCTCCATAGTCATTGCAGCAAGTGCCTAAGGGAGCTCCCTTGAGGTATAGGTCTGATTAAACTGGTGTCAACACTTACGTGCATCATGACCTTGATTAGCTGGGTTGAAAACCCCGGCCCTTGGAGGTGAAGTCTCCATCTCTCTTTTCCTTCCCTTGTATCTTCCCCCGTCCTCCTTGCTTCTGGCCATGAAAGGACATCTGGGTAGTGTATTTGCATACGCATCTCATAGTTTTGAAGAAGAGGGACAACTGTCGCGTACGAGGGCAGTGGGGCTTGAGATAGGTCGTGGTAAACGGATTGTATTCATGACCAAGACCGTTTAGCATCCAAAAGACCTTAGTATGATCCCTCACTCACCGCCTGATTGCCACCAGTTCGTCTCATAACTTCTTAAGGTAGTCATTTAGCTCCTTGAAGCTTTTTCTTCTCAGCATCTGAAGTTGTTGCATGAGATAGAACTCTTTTCCTTTGAATCTTGAGCAAGTTCGTGCTTGAGCGTCTCCCAAGTCGGACGGCTACACTCAACACCTCCTCGCTCAAGGTGTTTATGATCCATACCATAAGAAGGCGATCAAATCGTCTCCAGAGTTCATATTCTGGATTTTGGACCAACCTCGCCATGCCCTCATTCTCTGCTTCCAAGATCACTTTCTTTGGGATGGGAATGGTCCCATCGATGAAGCCCACCATTCATTGAGACTCGATGAGTCCAAGGATCTGCATCTCCCACAAAAGATGGTTTGTGGTGGTGAGCTTGACGGAGACAAAGTTCGGCATACTGATGGAAGTTGGGTAAGGGTAGGTTTTTGGGTTGGTTGTGCTAGGATCGATGACCCCTAATTCATCTAATCACTTAGTTAATTCTCTACTTGATTAAGCAAGAGATGCAGCGGAAACAAACAAATCAAGTGAAGAAGAATATGCAAACCACAATGGAGATATGGGATTTTTTATAGAGGTTCGGATCCACCACCGGATCTTAGTTCCTCTCTTGCAAGCTCCGCTCACGACTTCACTATCCACTTTCCATTCTGGGCCGGGAGAGAACGTATGTACACTTCAAACTTGTGAACACCCTCGCCAAGTCTGGAACCTCTTCTCACAATCCGAGAAGGAACACTTCGGGCTTTCACTGAAATCTATACTAGTTTGGCAATGAAGGTAACCTTAGTATTCAACTATCTCTAACTTGAGCACACTTGAGTATGATTTGGAATTTGATCAAGTGGTGAAGTTTAGGCTTGCAGTATAGGATTTGGGGATTTGAAGATTGGATAATGCTCTCTAGTTTATGAGACAATTGGAAGTATGAGAGTTGTCTAAATAAGGTTGGGGAACCTCTATTTATAAGCTCCTAGAGATTTCTAGCTATTGGGGAAGATTTGATTGAATTATGTGTAAGATACACAAAATAGAAATTGAAGTTCTACAATTTTGTCCCATAACGGTCAACAAAATCGGGAAGAACGGTCGACCGTTTGCTTAAAAATAAAGAAATGTTCGAACGAACTAGTGAACGGTCGAATCAAATTGGTTGTGACATAAATCGTCGCTCGAGCCCGCGAGCCAACTCCAGTGATCACTCGTAACAACGCTGGTAAATCATCCTGAACCGCCCCAACAAGGGAAACACCCAAACATCTAGTCATATGTGCCTCACACGCCATCCCCACCATGGACCACATGCCTGAGTCCATGAGCAGTGCTCCAACGACCCCTCGCCACAACGTGGGCGGACAACCGGTTCCACGAACCTCTCTTACAAACATACAAGACAAGGGGTTCAACGCAAATTACCCCAACAACACAGGTCCTACGACCTTAACAAATCATAACATAAGCTCTATGAAAGCATCCATAAATTATAGAGCAATAAACATAAACCCAGGAAAAACAGTAAATTACCCAACTAATAAATTTAACACAATATCTGAAAAGTACAAAGGAAAAGAGTAATTTTCCCTAACTTAATTCATTTCATCCAATTCAGCAAAGTCCAAGATTTTTCATGCAATTGTTCTAATTATTAATCATTTAATTCAATTACAATAAAATCCAGGGTACTTTCGTCGAAATCGTTGTCGTCGGAGTGCTCCTCGGTGCTTGGAGGAGGTTGGTTGGACGGGAAATGGGTGGGTTTAGGGTTGGGTCGGATGAATAAGAAGATAGGAGAAGAGAGAGAGATGAGAGTGAGGGATTGGGAAGAGGGGTTTAACACTGGTGTTGATTAGGGTTAGGGTTGAAGGAAGAAGAAAAGGGGACGTGTGGCGTAAAGAACAAAAGAAAAGGTTTTCGTTGGCATTATGGTTTTGAGTTTAGGTACTTATACATATTACAATCGGATACGGATCTCCAGGATCCGTTCGACAAACTCGGATCCAACGCTTTACAAAACTCAACCGATTGATCTATACATAAACCCCCACGAAACCGAACACACCCGATCTGCAATATTCATCGAGCCCATTTGATGTGTCCCAAAGATTTGCCTCAGAATCAGACCACATTTCATGAACAGTGAACTGGTACTTGGTGCACCAAGTGGGCTCAAGTCTAGATCATGTCTTGATCGAGCTATACAATCTTGGTGGACTTGCACCTGGGTTCATACTCGGATTTCGTGGGCTACCATCTCATCGTAGGCTTTTAGCTTAGGGTCCGGATTTGCAACAGTAATATTATATACATATGTATCTCATCACCAGAAACTTCAAGGATATTGTCCAAATCAATTATGTAGGGATGATAGTGGTAAAACAAAAATATATTATTTGGTCGGTCGGACTTACCTGCGTTAGCTCTTTTATTTCTAAAGCTACGAGCATTGCTATTATAAATGGATGTCTTCTTCTTTGTTGGAGTTTTTGTTTAGCAAGTGTTTGAGACACCAAATCCACTGGTTTGGTGAGATGGACTCCCTTCTACCATAAACAGATAGAAACAGTTTTGATGAAAAGCCTTTTTTTACCTAAACATCTAAGATTAAAGAAATATGATGATCCAAGCACTTTTCTTTTAACATTTGTTGTCATTCTAAAATTTTAGCAATCTAAATAAAAAAAATTAAAAATGGAGAAAGTTTTGGTTTTTTTTTCTTTTGAAGATTTAATGAGTAATTAGACACTATTGCCTTGCAGCCCTTGCTTATATGATTATCATAAATAAAAACTAACGATGATGAAGATCCTTGGAGAAAAATATAAGGGAATGTTTTAATTTGAAAAATATACTATAATAATATTCGTAATTTCCTTTCGAATACTATTTATTTTTATCACATGACCAATAATCATTTAATTTTCAAAACGCACCTTTAAAGAAGGTTTTGAATTTAAAAATTCACTGCAAAAATCCTTCAAAAAGATGTCTGAACTGTTTTTTTAAATCATTAAGGATAGTCTTACTCTTTTGTGAGTCACACCTAATCTTAAATATAAAATATATAACTCTTAATAAATTTATTAATTCGACGATTAGACCATAACACTTAAATTTTCCACTTTCTAATGCATATATTGAGGCCTAAGACTTGATGGATTGAAGAAATTTTCAAAGATGTTCCAACACACCAAATGTATGAGAAAGCATAATTAAAAACTCAAAAGCCATCAATCTGTGGTATTATTATTACCATTATTAATGAAATTAACTCATTATTACTTCTCCATCATGATAATCATCATTAATGTAATCACACCACACCTTTTAAGGATTTATGTTTTTAATTTTAATTTCTTCTATACTTACAAATTAATTTATATTATTTCTTAATTTGAAATTTAAGAACAATATATTTGGTGGAAAATATTTTTTACCTAAATTTTAATTAATACTAAAAAACTAAACAATTTAAAACAATTTGTTTTGAACATTTGTTGCTATCTTAAAATTACATGAAACAAAATAAAATGGATTTTTTTTCAAAAAAAAAATTAAAAAAAATTGTCAAAATAAACCTACCAAAAAAATATTTTTCACACTAGACCCGCTGCCAACACGTGGTGGCAGCGGATTTTGTTTTTAGTGTCTAGAGAACTCGTCATCACCAGTGCCGAGTTCTGCTTGAGAGAACTCGACACTTGTGATGCCGAGTTCAATTTGGTTTTTATTGCGGGAACACCCTATATCTCTCGAAGTGATCTGCCAAGAGAACATAATTTCAAATTTAACTCGGCACTGGTGATGCCGAGTTTACATCAAGAGAACTCGGCACTGGTGATGGCGAGTTCTCTTGAAGAACAAGTTCATTTAATTTTAGAAGTCGACAATTTCATTTCTTGTTTAAAAACATTTTGACAACAAAGACAAACGTTTCAATTACAAAAAATTCAACAACAAACACACCAATTTCCACGTAGAAAAATACAACAAATATCATCATTTCCCACTTCCTAAATTTCAACACACCAAAAAATTGAAGTACCAAAAATTGCAGCAACACAATCATCGAAGATTTTTAAACAGGAAACACAATTCAACCACAAAACACAAACAACTACAATAAAATCAAAATAACATCCACAATAACGAGTTTAACATTTTAACACAAATAAAACCAAAACTAGTGTAATAACGACCAAATAAGTTTAATACAACTAAATATATATCATAAGTGACCTCTCAATCTTTTCTTCCAATTATGACGTGCTTGAGCACGTCCTCTCCCCCTGCCGCGTCCCCATCCTCATGCTGCATTCTCTGTATCCTAAGTCAGACCGTCAGCGTCTTCTTGAGTGTGTGGATCTTCTTCTTCAACGACGCGATCCCGACTCAAATGTAATGTCGGTTCTTCAACACCAAAACACATCAACCAAGCCTTCATTTTTTCTTTCAATTTTGCAACCATCAAAGAGCATGTCTTGTGATCTCTGATCGCCACGTGAATTTGATGGAGTTCTTCTTGGAACTCATAAACTCCTGGCACCTACAGATAATTAAACAATTCATCAAACACTAAACACAATTTTAAAACGTGGTAATTGTTAAAATAAATGTTTAGATCTTACCATCTCCCGCTCTCTACCCGCTCAAGGTCTGTATAAACTATGAGTCAGAGCCAAGTTGTGATGAACAATCTAACATACGGTGATGCACCAGTACCATTCCATTTCCGGATGTGTGCTCTCTTCAGGAGTGACACCTAGGAGTGGTCGTTCAAACTATAGATGGTCTCTTCTGTGCGACCAATGCTAAATGAATCAGTGATTTTCCGCCAACCAATTAACATCTGACCTCCCCTGAGCCGCTTTCACTACATGACTCTCCATCGGCTCTGGAATATGCTGTGGTAGACCGAACAGTCTCATCACTCGGTCTGGACAATGCATAACCACCTCACCAAAATTTATAAGCCAAGTACGGCTCGTCCAGATCTCTAAACCTTCCGTGCATAGTGGTGGTAACTGACTAAGATCCAAATGTGCATAAGGTGAAGGGAATGTGTTCTAAAAGTTTTACTTTTAAATGTCAATTATTATGAATTGAATGAGAAATCATTTTGTTCCTTGTTTATGTTATTCGTCTTTTAGAAGTGTTAAGGAAGAGGCTCTTGGTCCTTAACCGTAGAGCTCTAAAAGATATTGGTTTACATAAAGCAAAAGATATTCGCAATCATGGTAATTAACATGGGACATTAATTACCGAGTTAAGATTGTCGTGTTGGTCATAGATCATTGTAGCTCTACAAGTGAGTGACGACACGGGTATGCAAAAGAGGAAAATATTACTTTTGTATACTGAATAGACCTAATAAGTAAAATATTATAGAAATGTGTTTCTGTGTCATTAATATTTTACTGTGTCTTTGGTCCTTTGATATGAGACTTATATCCGATCGCTTAAGGAGTTCTTAATTAGACTAGTGTCTTGAGCTATCGATGAGAGTAGTGTAAAGGCATTAGTTGGTTAAGTATAACTTTCGTTGGAGAAGATAGTTAGTCAAAAGATTATCATTGCCCCTCTTAATTGAGTGATGATATTAGTGGGCCCCTTGATAAAGCAAAGTTATAATGTGCACAATGTGATTTGAGTTAAGTCACATATTTATAACTAGCTTAAAGAGATCAAGAAATGAATACTAATACAAAGATGACACGATACTACTTTGTGTGTATTCTTAATATCATGAGGCAAGGGACGGACACAAGTGGTGCACTCCATCACTAAATGGATCGGGTTTTGGTTCGAGTGGAATTAAGACATCTAACTAATTGGGAGCTATAATGTGTAGCTAGATACTGCTTATAGCTTGTGATATTAAGCTCTTAATATCACTGCCAACTTAGTCTAGATCCTCCCATAGGTCACACCGCAAGAAACCGGGAAACAAGAAGCTTGATTTTTGGTTCATATGATGTGTCAGGTTTCTTATAGAAAATATGACACATGTGGTGAACAAGTAAAATCAATTATGTTGTATATAAACATAATTAGAATCATGATAAATTCATATGAGATGCATATATTATGGGGTGCAATAATTTATTGTTGCATAGGATAATATATTGCATAAGTTGTGAATTTGCTAAAACCCCCTCAAGTTCAAATTTTGTTGGAAATAAATCCAAAATTTGAAAAAGGCAAAATCGGGTAAAAGTTCGGTAATCCGTTGAGGTTCGGTCGACCGAAGGATCTATGGATCGGTCAACCGAACGTGGAACGGATAATCGTAATTGATTGACCGAACTTGACCAAAGTGCCTGGAACTTTGGTACGGTGTACCGAACCAAAATCAATCGACCGAACAATGTTAAGTTCCGATATTTTTGGTTAACCGAATGGCACTCGGTCTTAGACGAGAATTCGTCCGATCGGTTAAGGAGAATTTTTCCCTTTAAAAATCGGTCATCCGTCTAGTACTCGGTCAACCAATCGTGACATATTCGGTTAACCGAATGGGTCTCGGTAAACCGAACAGCGGTCGATTTTCTGCCTTTGATTATTAAGAGATTAATTTGATTGATGGTTGGATTAGCTCCAAACTTGGTCAAACGTTTTGTGGGTGCATGTAATGCATTAAGGAATTAATTTATGAGAGAAAATGTAAAGAAAAACGTGGCTAAAGAATAGCCATGATTAAGAGTAAGATTGAAACCTATAAATAGGTCCTTATTCTCCCTAATTGGGTTACACAATTCAATAATTATTTTCTCTCTTAATTCACCACAAAACCCACGAAAAATTCTCTTAGTTTTCTAAGTCTTTGGAAGGAGAAATCTCAGAGGCTAAGGAAGGGGTTTGTAGCTAGATTCTAAGCTTGTTTGGAGATCGATTGGCTAGCTCCTTTCTCTCCAACCTTGTTTAGGGTTTCGGTGAACACTCGGAGGCATCCGGCGCGGCGAGAAGCATCCCCAACGTCTCCGAATCTTCAAGAAGTTTTTGAGAACTTCTAGGTATGAATTTCGGAGCCCTTGTTTGTTTTAATAGAGTTTTGAAACTAGATGTTAAAACAAACTGATGCATGCATGAAATAAATCAAAGAAAATTGTAATTGATCCTTATTATACATAAAAATTCCGAAAATATATATGTATAATAAAACATGAAATCCAATAGTGGTATCAGAGCTTAGGGTTCAATTTTCTCATGATTTATGGTTGTAAACAAATCTAGTTTACCATCTAGGATTTAAACAATTCGTTTTACCGGTTTTTCGGTCTTTAAATGTTTGTTGAAATAATTCTTTATAATAATTCGTTTTAAATGTTTTGAATGTTTAAAACATGACATATAATTATTAGAATTATGATTTAGACATAAGTCTAACTTGCAATAATTTCGTTTTAAGTATAAACGATTATTTTGTAAGAGAATCAACAAAACCGAAAAACTGCGATTCATCTTTCCATTGGAAATTGGATGGACAGCGGTTCATAATTAATTTGTGAACTATGGATGTATGAAAAATGTTTTTAATGGATTTCAAAATATTTTTCAAAGAATTGTTGAGAATTCTGGATGATTGATAAATTAGATTCTGTAGTTTATAGCAATTGCGTGCATGGATGCTTGAGTTGCTTTGCAGGATTGTGAGTTTATATGTTCCAAATCAGACACTACAAATGTATGTAATTATTATTATATAGGGGCTTATGTATGTAAAAGCCATATTCTCTATTTTCTATCTTTAGAATTGCATTTGCATGTGAGAGGTTTTTACATAGGACTTGCACTAGTTTGTTTTTATCGAATGTGAGGAGCATGTTTATTTTTCTGTAAAATCTACATTTCCAGTGCAAGAGGAAGTCGCCGAATAGCGCATTGATCGAGGATCGAGGATCAGGGATCGAAGATCAAGGATCAAAGGGAACATATAAACTCACGCGGTATGAATTGTGTGAATGTTTAATTTCTATTTTTATAATTTCTGCTATGCATGTGATGAATGGTGAATGTTAGGATGTGTATAAATTTTAATATGCATGATAAACTAAAATTCAAAATCACATGTTGATAAATGAAATTGTCCAACAAAAATTAAGATTAATTTTTCCTTCTTATTTCATCCACTAGCAGCCATTGATCGAGGGATACTCTGCTCGCCCTTAGCGGGAGATAGCTCCCTCTATCTTTGGGAATAGTGGGAGATATAAAGGTTGTCTGTTGTTGTGCCACAATTAAATATATGAGGTGTGTTTCACCCTAGTGAACCCCAAGTATGTTTAGTTGTGAATACAATAGATAAATGTATCTCGTATCAAATGAAAATAAGTTTTCTTAACATTACCTAGAGCCCTCGCTCGGTTTTGGGAAAAAGTTTTTCTTACGAGGATAGGTCGTATTCCCTCATAATTAAAACGACAAGAATCACAAGAGTTTGAAGATGCTAATATTGCTAAAGTTCAAAAAGGGTTGTGATTAGAAAATGTTTTTCTTACCTTGATGTTGTAATGTATTCGATAGCCCTTAGCTAGTCTATATTACAATTGATGGGATCTTGGATTACTGCATTTACGGGCAAGATTTATTTGCAGTATTTACATCATATTCGATATATATATGTATGTATGTATTAAAACATAAAATTGGCATTAAAACCTATATAATTTATTTTGTAGAAATGTCAAATATCCAACCAATTGTGCGATCTATGATCGAAAAGAACCCTTTGCAAAATGATGGCTCAAACTTCATGAAATGACAACTCAATCTTAATATCGTGTTGAGGTTTGAAAAACTATCTCATATTTTGGATGGTGAAATCCCAAAATTAAATGAGAAGGCAACCGATAAAGAGAAAGAGGCGATGGCCAAGTGGGAAGACCAAGAGAACCAAGTTCACGGTCTTATACAAGCATCCACGGGTGACTCGCTTCAAGCGAAATACTTGGATTCAAAACCCAAGAAGACCATGGAGGCTCTAACCAAGATGTTCATGGATAGTGCCCGAAAGGAGCGCTATAAGACCACCATCGCACTCACAAGGTGCCATATGGCGGAGGGAACATCGGTATCCATGCATTTTCTCACGATGCAAGGATACCTTGAGAAATTGTCGAAGCTCTCTTCTCCAATGCCCGAGGACATTGCCGAAGATCTGATTCTTGGTTCTCTAGCCCCGTCCTTCAAGGACTTTGTGATGCACTATCATGTGCGTGAAAAAGGGGTGAGTCTTGAGGAGCTTCACAACGCTCTCAAAACGGCTGAAGTTGACATGGGCAAAGGTCAGGACAATCACGTCCTTGCCGTCCATGAGATGAGCAAAAAGATCAACAAAGGTAAAGGCAAATTTACCAAAGATATGTCAATCAAGAGCAAGGGAGTAGGAGGTGCTCATGGGAGTGCCTCAAGGGAGAAATCTTACAAATCTCCAACTCCCAACACGGAGTGCTTTCACTGCGGTGAAAAAAGACACATCCGACCTAATTGCCTCAAGTACAAGGAAGACCTTGAAAATGTGATGATTGAACGTAGGCGCCCGAGAAACGCCATAGGTATGTTTGTTATTGAGATAAATTTAATCACCTCTATCCTTGATTTGGTAATGGTTACCGGATCTTGTGCTCACATAATTTTGATGTGCAGCTATTGAAGGATAGGAAGGAACTCGTTGGGAACGAGATGATATTGAAGATTAGAAATAGTACAAGCATCGCTGTGATTGTACAAGATTCTATGGAACTTCAATAGTCTAGTGATTTAAATTTATGCTTTGTAGAATGTTTGTTATGTACCTTCGATTAGCAAGAACTATTCTGTATCAAGTTTTGGATATGGATAAATTTTAATAAATATTTTAATTCTTGCTTGTCTATATCGAAGAATGGAATTTTCTATGCAAATACATTCATATGGAATGATTTCTATTTGCTTGAAATAAATAATGAACAAACTCAAACAAACAATAACGAAAGAGAAACTAAGATAACTCACGTGAATGATACAATCTTGTAGCACTATCGGATTGGTCAAATAAATGACCAAGAGACCTTTCAAGAAGAAAGGAACGAAAGCGAATAACTAATTGGATATGATACATTCTAATGTATGTGGTCCGATAAGTACAAGTGCAAGAGACGGTTTAAGGTACTTCATTTTGTTTACGGACAACTATAGTCATTATGGCTATATTTGTCTAATGGGAAGCAAAAATGAATTCTTTGACAAGTTCAAGGAATTCGAGAATGGAGTAGCGAACCAACTCAACAAGAATATCGAGTCTCTATGAAAAGTCGTAGGGGTGAGTGCTTAGAATACCTAATTTGACTCATTCCTAAAGTAGGAATAGGATATTGCTCGACATGGTTCGATCAATAATAAGTCAATTTAAATTGCCGATTTACTTTTGGAATTATGCACTACAAATAATGACAAACTCACTAAATAATGTTTCATCCAAATCCGTGGAGAAAATGGTTTATGAGCTATGGAGTTGAAAGACACCTAAGCTCAACTTTCTCAAGATTTGGGGTTGTGAGGTATACATCAAGAAATTGATGTCGACCAAGCTTCAACCAAAAGCGGATAAGTGCTTCTATATAGGTTGTCCTCGTATGACAGGAGGATACTACTTTTGATATATCACCTCCAATCGAAAGATTGTAGAGAGAGATATGTTTTTCTGGAATTTCTGGAAAAGAGAGAAAAGTAGTGGGAGTAGAGTTGAGCTTGAGAAAACTCAAGATACTCTACAAGATCATGATGTGAATGTTGCATTCAAGATCATGAAGGCCCAGCCGAGATTCATTTGGTTAGTGGGAGCATGAGTGAGAGATCCTTATAAGAAATTGTGAGAGAATCTCAATCATCCTCACCTGGTGTGCGTTCGAGAGTCGAACATGAACCTATTCCTCAAGAAATTGTGGAAGAAGTTTGAGAGACACGAGAAGAACCAAAAGAACTAAGAAGGTCAATGAGGGAAAGGAAGAAACCCAATAAGTATGTGGGACTTCATGAGATCATGGTACTAGATACCAAAGATCCCTCGACCTTCCACGAAGCAATAGAAAAGACTCCAAACTATGGTTAAAAGCCATGGAATCCGAAGTAGAATCCATGTATGATAATCAAGTATGAAACTTGATTAGCCTTCCTCAAGAGAAAATATCATTTGGTATAAATGAGCTTTTAGGAGGAAGATAGACATGGATAGTAACTTGACAACCTACGAAGCAAGGCTTGTAGCAAAAGTTATACTCAAATTCAAGAAATTGACTTTGATGAAATTTTTGAGAAGTTGTCATATTAAAATCTATTCGGATTATGCTCACTATTACCGCATTTCACAATTGTGGGATATGGAAGATGGATATCGAAATGGCGTTCCTTAAACAGGAACTTGGAGGAGGATATGTACATGGTACAACCTCAAGGTTTTGATGATCCAAATAATAGCGAGAAGAAATGCAAGTTTCGAGAATCCATTTGTGGATTGAAACAAGCATCGAGGAGTTGGAACAAACGCTTTGACGAAGAGGTGAAGAAGATTCACTTCATTCAAAGTAAAGGAGTACCTTGTATATACAAGGAGATTAGTGGGAGCCATGTAGTACTTCTGATCTCATAGGTCGATGACATATTGCTCGTGAGCAATCATATACCTTAGCATTAGCAAACGAGAAATTTCATTGAAATCGGCATTTCAATGAAAAGAAAAGGATGAGGCTCAACCTATCTTGAGAATCAAGATACATTGAGATACATCTCGTACACTCATTGGCTTCAGTCAACGTGCATACATTGACAAGGTCTTTGAAATGTTCAGGGTGAACAATTCCGATATGGACAATATGCCAATAAGTATGAGTATAGGTGTGCAACTCAAGAAGTCTCAATGTGCTCAATCACACAAAGACTTGGAGTACATGAAGGTATCCCTTATGCTTCGGCAAAAGGAAGGACCATGTACACAATGACTTGCACAAGGCTCAATATCTCGTATGCTCTAAACGTGACAAGTGGTCACCAATCCAACGCAAGTCCTAATCGTAGGATTGCGGTCAAGAATATTCTGAAGTACCTTAACCGGACTAAAGATAAGGTTCTTGTTTATGGAAGACAAAGGAGAAAATAGCTGAGGGCTGTTTTGATGCAATTCTTATAGGAATTCTAGACAATAAGAGGTTGGAGTGATGATGCGTCATCATTATCGAAGGTGGAGGTATGAGCTAGTGTAGTTAGGAGTAATATCACTACAGCTAACTCAACCACCAACGAAAGACAAAATAAATAAATAGGTGGACACAACAGTGGCACAACTGATCCATTCAACAAACCTTCATACCAAGCTAAGAGACGAAATATATATTTCGAGTCCATGGATCCGAGGGTCCATGTGGATTGGCTTGATAGGTGATTTGGGAAGGTTACCCTAGTTATTGATGTTTTATGCATTGAGAATGTATGTGAAAGAAAACTTTGATAACAAGTGGGAGATTGAAGGGAATGTGTTCTAAAAGTTTTACTTTTAAATGTCAATTATTATGAATTGAATGAGAAATCATTTTGTTCCTTGTTTATGTTATTCGTCTTTTAGAAGTGTTAAGGAAGAGGCTCTTGGTCCTTAACCGTAGAGCTCTAAAAGATATTGGTTTACATAAAGCAAAAGATATTCGCAATCATGGTAATTAACATGGGACATTAATTACCGAGTTAAGATTGTCGTGTTGGTCATAGATCATTGTAGCTCTACAAGTGAGTGACGACACGGGTATGCAAAAGAGGAAAATATTACTTTTGTATACTGAATAGACCTAATAAGTAAAATATTATAGAAATGTGTTTCTGTGTCATTAATATTTTACTGTGTCTTTGGTCCTTTGATATGAGACTTATATCCGATCGCTTAAGGAGTTCTTAATTAGACTAGTGTCTTGAGCTATCGATGAGAGTAGTGTAAAGGCATTAGTTGGTTAAGTATAACTTTCGTTGGAGAAGATAGTTAGTCAAAAGATTATCATTGCCCCTCTTAATTGAGTGATGATATTAGTGGGCCCCTTGATAAAGCAAAGTTATAATGTGCACAATGTGATTTGAGTTAAGTCACATATTTATAACTAGCTTAAAGAGATCAAGAAATGAATACTAATACAAAGATGACACGATACTACTTTGTGTGTATTCTTAATATCATGAGGCAAGGGACGGACACAAGTGGTGCACTCCATCACTAAATGGATCGGGTTTTGGTTCGAGTGGAATTAAGACATCTAACTAATTGGGAGCTATAATGTGTAGCTAGATACTGCTTATAGCTTGTGATATTAAGCTCTTAATATCACTGCCAACTTAGTCTAGATCCTCCCATAGGTCACACCGCAAGAAACCGGGAAACAAGAAGCTTGATTTTTGGTTCATATGATGTGTCAGGTTTCTTATAGAAAATATGACACATGTGGTGAACAAGTAAAATCAATTATGTTGTATATAAACATAATTAGAATCATGATAAATTCATATGAGATGCATATATTATGGGGTGCAATAATTTATTGTTGCATAGGATAATATATTGCATAAGTTGTGAATTTGCTAAAACCCCCTCAAGTTCAAATTTTGTTGGAAATAAATCCAAAATTTGAAAAAGGCAAAATCGGGTAAAAGTTCGGTAATCCGTTGAGGTTCGGTCGACCGAAGGATCTATGGATCGGTCAACCGAACGTGGAACGTATAATCGTAATTGATTGACCGAACTTGACCAAAGTGCCTGGAACTTGCTGGTATGCCAAAACTTTGGTTGTAGCATTTAGACTTATATTCAAATCTATTCCGCAGTCCTAACCGGCCGACCTTACTGTACCATACTCCGGCAAATGAGTGTTGGTTGTCAGCGTAGGGTCGGGCACTTTAGGTTCAGCTTCCACACACTCCAACCACAGACATCTTTTTAAACAAATGCATCATTCCATAAACCGACATATCATTGGTTAATGGAGCGTATATCCAATCATTGTTTAATGACAATTTTGCCGTCAACTTCATATCAAACATAATGTGTGGATAACAACATTCGGATCTTATGACATCCATTAAATCCCCATATTTTATGTTCAACGGAACAACTACCAATTTGTAGGATTGGATCGTGTGGGTTATGGGTCCACTAATCACTTTTTAAGCTAATCCACAATTCTCTACTTGATTAAGCAATCAAATGCGCAGCGGAATAAACAAACAAGTAGAGAAAGAAAGACAATGCAAACCACACAAAGACGCGTCGGATTTACAGAGGTTCGGCCGCGCCTACGTCCTCTCTTGCAAGCCCCTCTCGAATCCCCGTTCGAGCTCCTCTTGCGTCTTCACTATGCCTCCCCGTTCCGGGCCGGGAGCAACGCCTTTTACAAGTCTTCAAGCTCGCGAACAACCCTCGCCGAGCTTGGCACCACCTCTCACAAACCGAGAGAATCACTTCGGGCTTTCATCGAAATCCTTGCTTCTTGTCTTGGGCTTTCACCAAGACCCTTGCTCTCTTTACAACAAATGTAACCTTGAGTGGGATTCACTCTCTAATTGAGCACACTTTGAGTAGGATGAGTATATGATCAAATGTGTGAAGTTTAGGCTTATGGAGTGTAGAATTGGGAGCTTTGAGGATTGAGGTTTCTCTCTAATGTATTGGACAAATTGGAGTTGGAGAGTTGTGTTAACAACAAGTCTTGATCCTCTATTTATAAGCTCCTAAGGTTTTCTAGCCGTTGGGGATAGATTTGATTGGGTTTTGTGCAAGATACACAAAGCAGAAAATCGGGCTGCAAATCTGTCCAGAACCGGTCGACCGAAACTACTACACCGGTCGACCGTTCACTTGATTTCAAGGAGAACGGTCGAACAAAAGAATATTCGGTCGGACAAACGAGCTAGAACTTAACTCTACTTAAGTGAATCGGTCGAACCAAAGTATGGAGCGGTCGACCGAAAAAGGGGATTCGGTTGAGACAAAGGTCAATCGGTCGAACGAGAAATGTGTCGACCGATAGCAGGGAATTTGGTTTCTGAAAATGTGTTCAACCGGTCGACCGAAACAAGGTCTTCGTTCGACCGGTTACCGAATGTATTTTGGGGTTAAGTTTGTTTTATACGAATACGACCGTTATAGGAATACGACAAGAAAAACGGCCATATTAAAATCCGGGATCGGTCGACCGAAAAGGTAGAACCGGTCGACCGGTAGAGTTCGGTAAAATCACTGTGGAGAGTCTGTTATAAACCGGTCGAACTGAGAACTGGTTCGGTCGACCGGTTCACACAGGAAATCTGGGTTTAAGTTTATAAGTGATTTCCGACTAAGGTTTGGGTGATCTAATGAAGTCCAAATGATGTGAAATTTCTTGTGTGACTTCTATAGGGAACCTATTGTGTTTGTGATATGTTTTTAACTCTTGTATGCTCAATTTACACATGTTCCTAAGACTCAAAATAAATCAAGATTACATGTCTTCGATTTAGCTTTAATTACATGTCTTGACTTCATTTCCTTCTTTCTTGAGTCTTGATCACCTGTAGAGGTTAGCATAATACAATATATATGCAATGCAATATGTGTGCTACTCTACATCATCATAATTAAGATTAGGTTAATTAAATCATCAAAACATAGATTAAGGCCAAAAAGCCAACAATCTCCCCCTTTTTGATGATGGCAACCTATATCTTAATTCTATCTAAATACATGGAATTTGTATATGTAAACTATGCATATTAATGCTCCCCCTATGGATGTGCATAGTTTTTGTTCAATTTTATGCCAAATTCCAAGTTACCCCCTTAATTATCTCTCCCCCTTTGACATCCATCAAAAATAATAATTATTTAAGACTTTAAGCTTAGAATTTGGATGTCTTGTAATGAAGTTGCTCCCCCTAAATTTTGCACTTCATTACTCTAAAAGATATAACATTTAAGCTCCCCCTATCAATAAGGCTAAATGGAAACAATGAGTATGATGAAATTAAGTTCATTTAGGTTTTAACTTAAGCCTTATTCTAACATCCATTTAAAAAATTTGACATTTAAAATCAATGAATGTGGTAAATGATTTGCAATGAATGGGGATAAATGATTTTCAATGAATTGAACTATATGATATGTCAATTAAGCATGTGAACTAGATTAGAGCTATTTTTCAGAAATTTTAGAGATAGAAATTTTTATACCAAACTTGAATCTTGAATAGCTCCAATCTTGATTTGGTGATGCAACCGGATTCGAATTCGACGCTTTGGCTCACCCGGTCACCACCAATCTCTTCCTCAAGCTCCTACAAGTGTAGATTTTGGTACCCATTTTTGCTTGGGTCCATTAAGTTTAGCTTTTGGTACCCAAATCCAAGTTGATTTTGGTACCTCTACACTTACTTTCTTTTTCATGGCAAAATTATGTTTAACATTAATTTGAATAGGAAAGTTTTTAACATAAAAATTGTTTTTATTGCCATGTGTGAACTTATGCAATTTATTTGACAAATTTTCATTTAAGACATTAAGTTCACTGTTTTTAGTTGCTAGAGATTCATTTAAGCAATTTAGATTTTTAATCATAGAATTATGCTTTTCATTCATGTTAAGCATGTGAATCTCTAAATTTGCAACTTTTTCATTCATGCAATTTAAGTCATTTAAAGTTTGCTTGCTTTCAAGATATGATTTATCTAGTTTCTTTAGCAAGTCAATTTTGTCATTTTCAAGCATATGACTTTCAATTGCATTAGATGAGGTAGATTTATCATTTAAGCACTCATTCTTCAAGCATGCATTTTCTAAAGTAAGAGCATCAATTTTAGCAAGCAAATCAACTTTATCATCTAACATAGATGCATTTTGACATTTAAGCTCATCTATTTGCTTGTTTGCTAATTTATTTGATTCATGAAGCTCTTTACATTTTTCTACCATTTTCAGAAACGCATTTTGTAGTTTATGTGAATGCGATGATTTTCCACTTGAACTACAACTTGAAGAGTGACTAGAAGATACCTCATCTTCACTTTCTCCATCGGATGAGCTTGATGTTGAACAAGATGTTGAATTGATTTCTTCACATCTAACTTGAGCTACATCCATTGGAGTGGCTTCTCCCTTTTTCCCGGTTGGTGAATCTCCTTTACCAAAATTCTTTTCTAATGTTTGCCATATATGATGAGCACTATCACATGAGCAAACAAGATTAAAATGTTCATCTCCTAATGCACAAAATAAGACATTCATAGCTTTTGCATTTAGGGATGCATTTTTCTCATCTTCTAAACTCCATTTACTAATATGATATCTAGGTGATTCATATGGAGTTTGAATCATAAACCACAAGTTAGCATTCATGGATTTAATAAATGATGACATTTTAGATTTCCATGAAACAAAATTATTTCCATCAAAATATGGTGGTTTACAAGATTCTAGAGGTGTGGATGCATTAAGAGTCATGTTAATTTATCGGTTAAGAACAAAATTAACGAACGAGGCTCTGATACCAAATGTAGGATTGGATCGTGTGGGTTATGGGTCCACTAATCACTTTTTAAGCTAATCCACAATTCTCTACTTGATTAAGCAATCAAATGCGCAGCGGAATAAACAAACAAGTAGAGAAAGAAAGACAATGCAAACCACACAAAGACGCGTCGGATTTACAGAGGTTCGGCCGCGCCTACGTCCTCTCTTGCAAGCCCCTCTCGAATCCCCGTTCGAGCTCCTCTTGCGTCTTCACTATGCCTCCCCGTTCCGGGCCGGGAGCAACGCCTTTTACAAGTCTTCAAGCTCGCGAACAACCCTCGCCGAGCTTGGCACCACCTCTCACAAACCGAGAGAATCACTTCGGGCTTTCACCGAAATCCTTGCTTCTTGTCTTGGGCTTTCACCAAGACCCTTGCTCTCTTTACAACAAATGTAACCTTGAGTGGGATTCACTCTCTAATTGAGCACACTTTGAGTAGGATGAGTATATGATCAAATGTGTGAAGTTTAGGCTTATGGAGTGTAGAATTGGGAGCTTTGAGGATTGAGGTTTCTCTCTAATGTATTGGACAAATTGGAGTTGGAGAGTTGTGTTAACAACAAGTCTTGATCCTCTATTTATAAGCTCCTAAGGTTTTCTAGCCGTTGGGGATAGATTTGATTGGGTTTTGTGCAAGATACACAAAGCAGAAAATCGGGCTGCAAATCTGTCCAGAACCGGTCGACCGAAACTACTACACCGGTCGACCGTTCACTTGATTTCAAGGAGAACGGTCGAACAAAAGAATATTCGGTCGGACAAACGAGCTAGAACTTAACTCTACTTAAGTGAATCGGTCGAACCAAAGTATGGAGCGGTCGACCGAAAAAGGGGATTCGGTTGAGACAAAGGTCAATCGGTCGAACGAGAAATGTGTCGACCGATAGCAGGGAATTTGGTTTCTGAAAATGTGTTCAACCGGTCGACCGAAACAAGGTCTTCGTTCGACCGGTTACCGAATGTATTTTGGGGTTAAGTTTGTTTTATACGAATACGACCGTTATAGGAATACGACAAGAAAAACGGCCATATTAAAATCCGGGATCGGTCGACCGAAAAGGTAGAACCGGTCGACCGGTAGAGTTCGGTAAAATCACTGTGGAGAGTCTGTTATAAACCGGTCGAACTGAGAACTGGTTCGGTCGACCGGTTCACACAGGAAATCTGGGTTTAAGTTTATAAGTGATTTCCGACTAAGGTTTGGGTGATCTAATGAAGTCCAAATGATGTGAAATTTCTTGTGTGACTTCTATAGGGAACCTATTGTGTTTGTGATATGTTTTTAACTCTTGTATGCTCAATTTACACATGTTCCTAAGACTCAAAATAAATCAAGATTACATGTCTTCGATTTAGCTTTAATTACATGTCTTGACTTCATTTCCTTCTTTCTTGAGTCTTGATCACCTGTAGAGGTTAGCATAATACAATATATATGCAATGCAATATGTGTGCTACTCTACATCATCATAATTAAGATTAGGTTAATTAAATCATCAAAACATAGATTAAGGCCAAAAAGCCAACACAATTTGCGGTCAGATCCTATATACTATGTCACTTCTCCGTTACATTCTAATTTATCATTATACATGACCAACAAAGATCATTCATCATTTTTATCCATTTCTAACATATATTAATTAAATTTGGAAATGTGTTCAAGTGAGATGGTTGTTCTTCTATTACTAATTAATTAAAAAATTGAAATGACTAAAAAGTTTTAAAAATTACCTCAATCGAGTGTAGTATCAAACGGTTGTAAACGTCGAGCAATGAGTGCACTAGCAAAATCAACTACAATAAACAACGTTACGATTAATGTTAGAATTTTTTTAAAAATTTGACAGAACCTCTTTTATATTTTCAAATTCGTAAAATTTAAACATGCATTGTAAAAGGAACTAATGATACTATAAATAACATTCTCAACTTACAAACATCAAAATAACGACATATTTTACAAATTTAAACGACATACATTCAAACAACATACAAATCACGACATATTTAAAACACATATTTCTCAATTTCAACACAATTTTTCCATTAAATCCCACATGTATATCGTTAGCTTATGTCCGGGTACGATGTACTCCTATGTCATCTTCATTTTCTATTCATACTGCACTTTTTTAAAATTACAATAATCAAACTTAAATTCTCACAAACATTCAAACCCACGTACATTCAAACACAAATAAATCATTTTTAAGTTTACATTCATTAAAACTAACATGCATTCAAACCAAAATAACAACAAAAAATCTAATTTTAATCACAATAATCAAACTTAAATTCAACTATTTTTAAGATTAATACCGTATACCTACAATTAACAAAAATGAAATCAACTAAGAAACAAGAAAAAAATAGTTTGGCCTAAAAATCCAAAATCTAAATCTAACCAAAACATATTCCTAAACCAACAAAAACACTACAATCATACCTAAAACAACAATGTATATCATCCTAATACATAAAAAAATGCAAGAAAACGGTGGAAAACGGAAAAAAAATCAAAACCCTAACCTTAAAATCGCAAGAACTCGACGGCGGGGGGAGGGGGCGTCGGGCTGGTTTTATAGCCCGACGGAACTCGACATTTGTAACGTCGAGTTCACTTTTTTTAAGTGAACTCGGCGTTACAAACACCGAGTTCTGCCTTTAGAACTCGGCATCTAGGATGTCGAGTTCTGTTTAAGAAACTGTTCCCCTGACGCGTCAATCTTCTCATGCACAATCTTAGTTCAGGAGAACAGTTCAAATAAAACTCGGCACTTGTGATGCCGAGTTCTGTTTGAACTGTTCTCCTGGCAACTCATTTCGAGAGAAATATAGCAAGTGTCGTGCAATAAAAACAAGTGTTGAGTTCTCTAAAGAAGAACTCGGCAACACCAGTGCTAAGTTCTCTCAAGTAGAACTCGACATTGATAATGTCGAATTCTCTAGACACTAAAAAACAAAACTCGCCGCCGTCACGTGTCAACACGTGGTGTCAGTGGGTTTAGTGTGAAAAATATTTTTTCAATAGGTTTATTTTGACAAAAAATATTATTTTGAAACAAATTCCAAATAAAATTCTAAAACTAAATTTCTAAAATGGTTTTTATTTTTATTTTGAAGTGAACTGTAATTGGAAACTATTACCTTGCATACATGATCAGTATCATAAAAAAACCGATGCCTAAGGTCTTAGAGAAAAACATAAGGGACAATATTTTAATATAAAAAATACTAATTAATTATCATCTGTATATTACTGTTCGAATACTATTTATTTCATCTCATGACCAAGATAGCCTTTTTAATCTTTCATATGTCTACATTTTCGTAACTTGCCTTGAAAGAAAATTTTGAATTCCAAAATCTGATGCAAAAAATCCTTGAAAAGGGAGTCTTAAATTGAGAAATTTAATAAATTAATGATAATTAGACCGAAAGGGCGAAAGATGATGAACTTTCCACCTTGAGATGCATCCGTTGAGGCCAAAGAAACTTCCAGATGTTTAAACACCCACCAAAGTACGAGAAGGCATGATAAAGAATTCAAAAGGCATAATTTTTGGGATTATTACCATCATTAATGAAATTCACTCATCATTACTTTCTCTATCATGACAATCATCATTCATTAGTCTAAGTAATCACAACGCACAACTCAAGATTTATGCTTCAATCTTTCTTAAAAAATGTAAATTTACGAATGACTGTATAGATTAGTTGTTAATTAATATTTCAAGATCAAACCGGCTTATTATTTGATACTAATTCAATGACACAATTCCGTATGCCAGAACAAATTCTAAAATTCAAGTTGAAAATATCTTAGTTGATAACCTAAACTAGAGGTGTGCAGAACCCGGTTCGGTCCGGGTTCGGTCCGGACCGGAACCAACCGGTCCGGGTTCCAGTCCGGACATTTCTCAAAATTCGGTTTCACACCGGTCCGTTTTTTGTTTTTTTATATTTTTAAGGTTAAAAACCGGACCGGACCGAATCCAACCGGTTTGGTCCGGTTTCCTGTCCAGACCAGTTTGGTCCGGTCCAGACGCCAGATAAAAATCCGATCCGGCCCGGATGCACAACCCTAACCTAAACTGTCAATATTTTTCAGTCACACATATTTATCCATTTGCAAATCATTCTAGTTCTTGCACATATGGTATTTAATTACTAGACCATGCCATATTTATATACACATATGGCATCAAATTTGATATTTAATTACTAGACAGTGTTATATTTATTTCACACTCTTACAAAGTCATAGTAAAGTTGGGCTTATATTTGAGATATAAGTGTAAAAACTGCTTATATGCTCTACATAGGTGGGTTTATTTGTAAGAATTTTTTACTCCGCTCTAACTCAACTTTAGGATGGGTTACATTATTAGGAATTCAATACCAAAAAAAAAGGTTTAGGTTAACGAGCCGCTCGTGAGCCGCTCGCGAGCAGATCGAACCGAGCACGAGCAGAATTTTCCGCTCGAAACCCTTAACGAGCCGATCTTGAGCAGACTCGGATCGCTCGTTTAGAGATCGATTACACCCCTAACATAGGATAATTATATGGTGAAGCAAGAATTAATTAATCAATTAATTCAACAAGTAACAACTAAACTTTGTGGTGTGCTGCGTGTGCATGTCTCTTTCTTAATAATCTGAGCTAAATAGTTTCTTTAATGATAAGGACAATTAGAAAGTATTAGTATAAATATAACATAAATGGTAGGTAGAGATCGAGAGAAAAAAAACTGAATTGCTAAACATCGTCCCAAAATTACTTAAATCACCCCTTCAAATTACCAAATTGACCTTCCTCCTATTCGTGCTTATATATCTCACCATTTCACTCTTTTCTCACAACTTTCCCTTCCAATACCTACTACAGAAGATCACGAATGTCTCGAAGGCCAGACAAGCAGCCAGCAGTTCCCCCGGTGTACCTGTATATGGTAACATTACGTATTTTATTTGTTTTCAAAAAAAATAAAAAAAATTGTGGGCGTCCGCGGGAGACGCCCCCTACATGGGGCGGGCGTCCGAGTCAGCAACTCCCCCCATGCGAGGGACGTCTCCCGCGGACGCCCTACAATTGCGGGAGACATCTGCGGAAGATGTCTCCCCAATGGAGGAGACGTCTGCGGCAGACGTCTCCCCGAAGGAAGAGACGTCTCCGACAGACACCTCCACATTTTTTATTTTTTTAATTATTAAATCTGATAATTACTTTAATAAATTGTGATAAATCTGATAATTTAATTTAACAAATTGTTATTA
Source organism: Triglochin maritima (assembly GCA_963682175.1). Classification (NCBI taxonomy): domain Eukaryota; kingdom Viridiplantae; phylum Streptophyta; class Magnoliopsida; order Alismatales; family Juncaginaceae; genus Triglochin; species Triglochin maritima. The sequence goes on from OY821781.1 coordinate 37,850,617, forward strand.
AGTTTAACAATTGTGATATTTAAGTTTAACAAATTTTGATTTAGTTTAACATTTGTTTTAATTTAGTTTAAGAAATTGTGATTTAGTTTAACAATTGTGATAATTTAGTTTAACCAATTTTGATTTAGTTTAACAATTGTGATAAATATGATAATTTAGTTTAACAAATTTGTATTTTAAATTTCAATTAATAGTCATGGGGTCACAGTGGAGGGAAAGGCAAGTCGATACCATTACACGCCTTCCGTTCTTTAGATGATGATTTAGCACCGCGTCATCCACATAGACGGGGGATATCTGCTTCGGTCAGGAGGGAGAAAAAGGCATTACGTCGTCATGAGGAGGATGATGATTCCTTCGATGATGAGCATGTGGACAGTCTCGACGACGAGAGCGACGATGATGGCCCGTATGAGTTAGAGCGCCCGGAGGTGGAGAGGCAGGGGGAGTATAGCAGATGACGTGGTCGAGCGGGTACTTCTACTTCCGCCGGATGGATGGTGCGGAAGGGTAGGGGTGGGAGGTTTACGATCGGAGATTCGAGCTCGTGCACTGTAGATCCCCGCGTTCAGAAGAAGATGAGGGTCCAGGACGATTCTTGGATCGTGAGCAGTATGACGCCCGGTGGTCCTTTAGATGGGAGCGTCATTCCTAGTTTCTGGGGTCACATCGCTAGACGGATCTGGGACGGAGCGGATCGGAAGGTTCTGAAGTGCCATAATCGGCACAGAGCCTGTACAGCACTACAGAGTTGGCGGTCTACACTGAGTGCTGATATCAGAGGGGAGATTAGTGCGACGCATTTGGGGCACTTACCGTACAACATGTTCCCTTATCTCGACATGCCTTTGATTTCTGCGTTTGTGGAGTGGTGGCAGCCTGACACCAACACTTTTCACATGCCTTTCGGAGAGATGACGATCATGCTTCACGATGTTTTCCAGATCCTGCGCATTCCTGTGGAGGGTCGTATCAGTGCTCAGGGGTCGACGTCTGAGCTGAGGTGTTATGTGGCAGAGTTGCTAGGTGTCACACTTGATTGTCTGGCGAGAGATACAGCTTTATGGAGTGGTGGTGATGTCGGCATCGACGCCCTTGAGGACCTATGCAGACGGGCACGACCTCCGCGGGCCGATGATACACAGTTGACCGCGTACCTGTTCTTGATGCTCGGAGCCATCTTGTTTGTCGACAAGAGTGGTTTCCAGATCAGACCACGCGATCTATTGGAGGCTAGGGACCCGGACACCATTCGTCAGTACTCGTGGGGCTCAGCGACGTTGGCATACATGTACCGTTAGCTTGGGATAGCTAGTCTTGCGGATTGTTCTGGGATTGCAGGTTGTCTTACGCTGCTGCGGGCGTGGATATATGAGTACTTTCCCGCATTCCGCCCGCATCGTGAGCGGAAGATGATCGAGGATGGCCATCCACGTTCGGGTATGTGGGCCGTCCGGAGCGAGGACAAGAGCGAGGGACGATTGTGTTCAATCCGCGCATGGCTAGATCGGATGACTGCATCAGAGGTATAAAACTTTACACCATTTACATTTATTTATTTATTTTTGATTTGTATTATTATTAATGTGTTAAAGTTTAGTTGGAGTGGTGACCCTATGGTCTTGACCCAGCAGCGGAGGTCCCGAGGACTTTATTGATGGGCCTTATTTGTTATCGGGATATCACAGAGCCTTATATGCCCGATCGTGTCTTGCGTCAGTTAGGATATGTTCAGGCGATCCCGGTTGACATCCCGACCACAGAGCATGAGGTGCGGTCTGCGACTGCAGCGACGTACGACGTCAGGTTCCCCGCTTCGACAGCATAATCGACTTGGCGGACATTTCCGAGATCATGCCGATTGTTCCTTGGCGACTTCAGACGTAGTCGCGACCCCTCCGAGTGTGATGCACGTTATCTTGATTGGTTCTGTAGTTACTCACATCCTGTCATCGTCCGTGGTGCCTCCCGGAGAGCAGATCGACCACCAGATAGGACGTGTGGCGATCTGGTAATTTTTTCATTTTATTTATATTTATTTCTACTGTATATTTTGTTAAAGTATGCTAATGTTAATGTTATGTGCAGTGGATGTGTAAGATGATACGGATTTTGCAGCCATTCCTGCAGAGGAGGGATGAGCTGCCGAACAAGTACATGAGAGCTGCATGCGGAGATTTGGATAAGTTGATACAGTTGTGGCATACTCAGTTAGGCATCTCCGACCATGATTCGGATGATGAGTAGGCTGATTTGTTGTACCGTACTCTTAGTATTTGCATTTCTATTTGCTTATCTGTCGTACGCTTATTATTTGTATTTGTGTTTGCTTATCTGTCGTACGCTTATTATTTGTATTTGTGTTTGCTAACCTGTCGTACTCTTATATATAATGCAAATAAAGCAAACATATCAAAACATATTACATAATAAAGCAACACTATATAAAGCAACACTATATAATGTACAAACATATCAAAACATATTACATAATTGTACAAACATATCAAAATATATTACATAATTATTGCCAATATGCTATCCTATTTTGGTACTCCAGCTCCCATCCAATAACACTCTCATCTCGTATTTGAAACCACAGAGTCGCTATAGGAGGTACGGGGAATCCCTCAGTCAATTCCAAACGAATGTAATGAGCGTAACTCCCTAAATGAGCAATAATCAACACTCTGCATGGTCTCGTCACGGTAGGCGGGCTCTCCCAAGGTAGAACTGTAAGACATGGGTACAACGAACCATCATTTCGAACAAAGGCATCTTATACTTCTTCGTCTTGTAAGTTGAATCCATGCAGATAACGAAAGGATATGTCCACAACAACTGGACTGACGTCGGATGTGCCAAAAAAGCGTGAGTGACGACATTAGTTTCTGGATCCGCCATAATCCAATGTAAGTACTCACACTGCACTGCTTGATAGAGAAACTGCTGGACGAGATTCCGGTCTTGAGATTTTGTCGTCCTCATGTAATCTCTGAAATTATAAATATGCCTTTGATTTGGATTGTCCTCCGGGAATTTTTCTTTTACTGCCTTCAAGATGTTCCGTGGTTTTGCTTGCGCCTCAGTCATATCACGAACAATCTTCTTCGCCCCAGGACTTAGACCACTAATTTGACGATGACCCTCTGGATAAACTGTCAGTCTGTGGTTGTGATGTCTGTGACCACTATTAAAAACCACAACTCATCCATCACGATCCCGACGCTCCACCACTTTTATTAAGAAATGGCAACCGCAACCCTTTCTTTTGGTGTTTCTTCGAAGTGCAGTATCCATATCCCGAGACTCCATTTGATTTCGCCGGTCGCATCTCAAATAACAATCCATACGACTATCTGATCTTGTTTTGTACGACGACACGACCAAAAAAAACCCAACTCCGATAGCTACTTGTTTGGCCCATTTACTTGCTTCATCGATTGTTGCAAAGATTTGTGCAGTTTGAAATAACTCACTGTAATCCACTTCATCACCACAGAAATCTTCCAACGGAACCTACAAAAATAAAATCAAAATTAAAAAAATCAAAAAATCGAGGCGTCTGGATAAGCCGCCTGCCCCATGGGTGGGGCGTCTGTGTTAAACGCCCTCCCAAAGGGTGGGGCGTCTGCGTAGGACGTCTTGCCCAAAGGGAGGGCGGCGTCTACGCAAGACGCATTGCCCAAAGGGAGGGCGTCTACGCAAGACGCCTCTCCCATTGGGTAGGCGTCTGCGTTAGACGCCTCCGCCAAGGTGAGGGCGTCCTACGCAGACGCCCTCTCCTTGGGGGAGGCGTCTAATGCAGACGCCCCGTCCAAATTGTGTCCCGCGACTGGCTTACCTCACCGGATGCATCACCATCGCCAGACATTTTCGTGGTGTTTTTATTGATAATCGTAGGGCTAATTTATAGACACGGGACGATATGGGTATTAAATATATTGTTAATGGCAATTTGGTAATTTCAAAGGACGATTTAAGTAGTTTTGGGGCGACGTTTAGTAGTTCCAAAAAAAAACGAGCAAGAAAATTGAGTGCCGTGGAATTCAAAACTCAAAATCAGGGAATTTGCATACATCTCCAGACTTATATCAACATTCTCAAGTTTAATATATTTTTAACAATACCTCCGATTTGAGACATTTGTAAGAAACATATATGTTTCCACTACGATATCGAGATATCAACCTTTTCCCTTATTATTTCTTTTCAGCAACAACATTGATTATATTGAATACATCAGCGTATAAAGGTTGGAGTTTCATTTTATTTTGTTGTTGTTACCATCCGATATTCGGTCAAAATGGTATTTAAAATATTAAAGAGTGTGTGTCATATTTTGAGTTATTTGTAGAATATTCATGAAACTATTTCAAAATAATAACCAATATTCCATGTGTAACCCAACAAAAGCTCCTTAAATAAGAGGGTTTGACTCGTGCCGATGTCTTTCCTTCCACTTCTCATTTTCTTTCTTCTCTCTCTACCTTGGTTGTTATCAATTTCATGGTGAAGGCTGGAAGCCTCTACTATAACCCTCTCTCTCTCTCTCTCTCTCTCTCTCCAACTAACAAGCCTTTTCTCCAACATCATAAAACCCACGTCAAACCAAACCTAAAAGGGCATCCAACCTCTCCTCATCATTAGCATCATCATCCTCATTCTTCTCCTCCTGTCTCTCTCCCTCCCTACACATCAAACATTCAAATTAACCTCTCCTCTTTCCTTTTTTGACATCCTGATTAATTCTCTCTCTCTCTCTCCACAAACGTCTACTCTTCTTCTTCTTGGAAACCTACTCTCTCTCTCTCTCTCTACTTTTGACACTTTAATTCTCTCTCTATCAACAACATCGAACCCAATCCAAAAAGAAACCAAACCTCTCTCTCTCTCTGTCTCTCTCTATCTATCTAAAATAAAAAAGTCTTCCCACCAAAAAATAACACAAAACCCACACCAAACCAATCCATAAACCATCCAAACCCTCTCTCACCCTCAAAAACTCTCCTCATCTCCTTCTTTTAACACCCTAATTCTCTATCTTTAATTCTCTTCATCAAACCACTATTCTCCATCTTCGACATTCTCCTAATCAACATGGAATCAACCTCATCATCATCATCGAAAACCAACAAGGTCAACGGCTTCAAGAAGCTCCTCTCCACAATCTTCCAACCCTCTCTCTCCTCCCACTGTGGCCTCAACCCCTCCAACTCCTCCACTCTAGTCCACCAACCCACCTCAAACCCTCTCTTCACCGACTGCCACGTCTGCAAACCAAAACACAATCCCAAACTCAACCACTCCACCTCTCAAGACAACCTCCTCGACCGCGAAAAAACCGACCCACATCACAATTTTCCACACTTCAACTTACTAAACCTCTTCAAGCCCAAAACCAAACCTCATAAACTAAATGACAATTTGCTTTTTACAAACGAAGAAGAAGATAATCAACGAGACAATGTGTTGTCGTCCCCGACGTCGGAGGAGGAGAGTTTGGAGCTGAGTGTTGAGAAGAAGAAGGAGAAGGAAGGGTTGGCTGTGGTTAAGCAGACTAAGGACCCTTATGGGGACTTCAAGAGCTCAGTGCTTGACATGATAGTTGAATATCAGATAGTGGAGGTGAGGGATTTTAAGGAGCTCTTGGAGTCTTATCTTAGGATTAATGAAAGTTGTCATCATGGGGTCATTCTTAAGGTCTTCTCTGATGTTTGGGAGAACTTGTTTAGTAGTTCAGGTTGATGGTTTTTCTTGTAGGATGATTCAATTTTGGGTGGATTAATTTGTTATGTTTGGGTTTTTTTAGGTTGATATATGTATATACATATATAAGGGATAATTGTAATTTGAACTAAAAAGGCAACCTTTTTTGGAAGGCATGGAATTAATATATATATTTTTGTCAATTTGGTTTTTTGTTTGGATTTGTTGGTTTGTAGAGAAATTGGATTTGATATTTGTATGTTTTCTTTATGGAATTGTTAGGAATGTAGTGGCACAATTTTAGGACTTTGGATGGATTTGTTGTGTTTGGTAATTTGTTTATATTGAATTTCTCAGTTAATATATGTCATTCAAGGAAGATAACAAAAAAAATTTGGCATTATGGTGTTTGTTCATACTTCAGGTTTAGGGTATAAGAATTGGGGAAAAAAAGCTTTGATAATTCCATTGTTAATTGATTTTCATTGCTTTTGCGTGTACTCAAACAATGATCTTTTGTCTAGTTTCGGTTCTTCAGGTCAATGTATATAATGAAAGAAAATGATAGAGCTCTTGTAAAGTTCCAACATCAATTGATATAGGAATTTGATGTCTTTTCCTTTTCTTGCTTTTAATTGACAAAAAAATGGATTTCTCATTCATTCCAGTCGTAATGTTTATGCTAACAACCAGTATGAATGCTAGCTTAGTTGGTCAATAGCATTCGATAGCGCTTCCCCCACCAATACACTTGCAAACAGTAAAGAAATAACAATGGTATAATTCTCTGGTTTTGGATGTATTTTCTTTTGTTGCTTTTCATGCATGTCGGAGACTGCGATGAGAATATAAATTAAGTACTTATTCAAAGAAGTGGCTTTCATGACTGCAATTGTTTAGACGGATTTTCCATTTTAGACTTTAACAACGGTATGCTACAAAACCGATCGACCAACAAGTAATTAATAAATATATATCAAGCTACAGAAGAAAAATGCAAAAGCCGTTAGAAAAAAAATGAATAGTGCTCATTTGCCCACAGCTAAAATAATAGAAAGGCTTTTCTGCAAACTAATACTTTTCAAATGGAGAAGTTGGAGAAGTGAAGGTGAGATTACAGGGAAGATGCATATAGATCCAATTTAGTCAAACAGCAATAAACAAAAGAACCAAACTTGTGAGCTTAAATTGCAAGCAAGATAAGCAGGAAATAGTAAAGTGGTAGCTTGAAGTTCAAGTTTTGGGCATAAAATAATGTTATCGGCAACTCATTTGTGCGAACATGAAAATGAAGGTTTGGATTTATTGAAAACTAATTGAAAATAGATTTGAAGAATTCGGGAGCATGCTGGCCTTACCAATATTAACCTGAGGAGCAATGAAAAAGACCTAGAAAATTACTACATCACTAAGATTTGGATAGAAATGCGTTGAAGAATGAACTTCACGACCATGTTGAATTTCATTTCTAAGATACTCTAACTAGTTTAGAATTAAAACATCTGTTATTGCATTAAATTTTCAAGAAGTTAATTAAACAGTAATAGTAAGTATATTGTTACAAATTACGCAAACTGATGAATCACATAACATGCAATTAGTCACGGAAGAAAGCGTTTGGTTCTTTTCTCCAATATATAAAAAATAAGCAAAATAAAATAATAAATGGACACCTTGAAATGGGACAAAAGAGGAAAGCAACATTAATACACAAGTAATCTAACACCACCACGCCACAACCACGTAGATACCAAACTAAACATCCAAGTCACACCACCAAACTCACATATCATAGATATCTAAGGTGGTAAGACTGTTAGAGAATTAGATATATTGATTGTCAAACAAGTGCAATCAAACAAAAAAAGTCCTGCAACTCTTCTAAGTCTCAAGGCCGACATGTCTATCATTTTTCCGTAGGATCACTGCTAAACAAAAACATACGCTGCTAAGTTTTTTATATAAATTGGTCAAAGCAAATTTTGATACAGTTATAAGAGCGCACACATACAAATACAAATTAAGAAAACCAACATGTTCATTTCTTCACGCGGAAGAAAAAAGGTCAAACAGAAGGCAACTAGGCAAGAGCAGATAATGGATTCTTAATCAACCATCACATGTAAAATGCCACAATGCAACTCTAATTTCCAAAAAATCAACACAATCGTTGGGATGATTCAACAAATCTTATTATGTACTTCAAATGAATCGAATTTCCAAAATATACAATAGAATAAAAAATGGAATACCTCCATCAGGTTTCTTTACCCTCATAATTAAAGAATAAATGAAATGGATTATTTCGCCGTGGGAAGTGATTATTGAAGATCAACCAATGATTTCCACATTCATCTTAGTGTCATGCAGTGGAATCTACACATAATCAACAGCAGGGATGCTGGAATAATCTGCGAAAATGTGCATACCAACGTTGTCCACCTCATCTCAGGTGTCTCGAAAGAAGGCAGGATAAGAATGGCAGATCCCTTCTCAGGTATTACTATTAGCTTGCCTTTTGCTATTTCATGAGTTGTTTCATCACTGCTTTCTCCATGGTTTGTTTTCATGGAGTGTCGCTGTTTCAGCAAACATATGACAGCAGCATTCCCGACCAGAGCGAGCAACATGAGTAAATATATAAATAGCTATTCCCAACTTCCATGAATGAGACAGACAAAATGAAAGTCAATTCACTTCTTCTGATGCCCCATATAACTCCAACAAATCACCAAGAGTTGACAGAATACGGCAGCGTATCCATGTTAACTTCTGCTAATGAGATCCCAGATAACTAAATGCTGGTTGAGAAGTTCAGAATATCCGAGATGTACAAGGACCAATTTAAAAGTCCTCTTGTTACAAAGGTGTAGAGGATATCTAAGGATCCTTTTCTCCTGCAGATTTTTCTGATGGAAGTGGACCAGAATTCTTGCCAGAATACATGACTGAAACAGAAAGGAGATGGAAAGCATGAAGCACATGCACATCAAAAGAAATGATCTATGGTTGAGATATTACCATTGTCACAGAACACTTCCTACAGGAAATGCATCTGGGCTAATAAAACTATTTCCAAATGCTTGTTGCATTACATGACTGCAACAGTTGGTAACTTAGTGCGCATAAATTATGGAGAAACAAATTAAAATTGTGAAATGTTGCTGGAAACAATCACACTTACCCAAGAGTGGGGAGAAAGTTCCATGAACAAGTAAGAGATTAGGATTATATCTTGTCATGCAAAAGGGGGAAGATATAACATCATCAGGATTCAGTATCAAAGGGCTCCAAAGATCCCCAGGTTCTCCCAACCTTCAGTTTGACGTGTAGAGGAACTGCAGATGAATGGACATAAGCAATTAATAATTGCTCTAATCATATCAGATGCCAAAGAGTTGACATAAGATTTGCAATATTACCCAAAAGTGAAGCAGCAGTTTCCATGCCAACTCGCAAAAGTGATCCAGCCTCACTCACCAATGAGGGATCTACTTCCAATAATAGTTCATCGTGTACCTGAACGGCAATGATTAAAGAAACCATGTTAATGCTGTTTGATTGTAGTGAACTGCAGACTCTAATTTGAAAGGTGGAAACATGGAAGATACAAGGTAACAGGAATGTTTAAGCAATTAAGACAAATTAGTTCTCTAGGCTTCCAGCATAGATTTCTCGCCAAAATGATGGCTCCGTCAACAAGAATTAAATAAAAATTTGCCAAAAAGATTTAAGCCATTGCAGGTAGCAGATTTAATTAGAACTTTTCGGTTACCAAAACTCTGATAACTCAGGATGCCGGGAATAAGACACAATTACCCTAACAAAAGAAATACTGTACACTTCATGCGACCACCTGCAGAAGAATTCGGCATTTCTCTTTGAGTTTGGAGTACTGTACTCCAACATGAGTGCTGGAAGATGGCAAGTCAGATCCTTCAACTATAACAGAGTGAATGTTTATCATTGCCATCTTGATTATATCAGCAGCAGAACCCTGGCATTAAAAAAACATTCCTTCAAGTTTAACTAACTGACAATGGCCAACTAAAATGATGAGTCCATAGAAACAAAATCTTAGTAGGCACCTGACAAATAGAATTTACAGCTTGTCTTTGAGCTTTAGACTGTTCTTTATCAGTTCCAAACTTTATTTTTGACAGGTATCGTTTTCTTCCCATTAGTGTTTCCACATACCTGCAAATCGAAAAATAGTATACCGCATTCTCAAGCATAGAAGAAATAAAAGAGTTTGCAAGGCAGGCAACAATCTAAATGAATAAAAATGCATACCCCTTCTGGCGGCAAAATGCAACAGCATCTTGGAGCCATGCAGAGACGCGGGGAAAAGAAGATTTGAAGCTTTGAATTTTCCTTTTGGCATCTTCGGGGCTGCAATCTAATTGGTCTGCAAGAGTGTTGGCACCCATTCCATAAAGAATCCCATACACTAATCTTTTAGTTTGCTCCCTCTCTTGAGAGCTTATGGAGCATTCATCCCTCTCTGTCCATTTTGCGGCTAGCATGGTAAAAACATCACCTTCCGGCTTACTCAAAAGTTGAATTAATGAAATGTCTCTGGAAAAATGAGCCATTAGACGTAGCTCTATTTGAGAGTAATCTGCGGTTATCAGAACCCAATTATCCTGCCATGAATATAAAAATAAACATACAAATAAATATTTTTCTTTCATCACTGAAAAGGCAGATATCTTTCCAGAAAATTCTTTAACTTCAAATATCAAGCATAAAACTGTTCTGCACTTTCAAGCATAATGTATAACCTGTGTTGGAATAAATAAATCACGAGCATTAATCCGATGATGATCAATCTTTGAAGAACTGGGTTCGTCTTTATCCAGATTTTGGCTGCTGAACTCAATTGCATGCTCAACACACTACAACACCACCAATAACAAATTAACAACTTTGTCAATTGGTATATTGTAAAGACTGTACTTGTCCTTTAGAAGACAAAAGACCTGCAAATTGGGATCCTCCATCGATAGTCTTCCTGTAGCAGTTGAAGTCTGAAGCCAATGCCCATTTATTAAATATCTTTGTGAGGTCATACGTAACTGTGCATTTGAACAAATTGAACCCAAAGTGCTATTTAAAAGTTTTGCCAATGTCCTATGCTCCCTGATTACAGGAATTATAGGATGATGATCCCTGGAAAAGAAAATTAATATTACCGCAAATATTTGAACTATTAAAGAGGAAAAGAACTGGAGAAGATAACATTCCCAGCTACAAATGTAAGTTATGTAACGGGAAACAGTAGCACCAGATTGCAAGTAGTAGTTAAGTTGGCGTTGGTACTGTCATTATGGTTCTTTGTTTGTTCTCAACTGAATACATTCATTAGTTGTAGTTTGCCATAGTGTAACCCAGACCTCATTAAATTAGTAGAAATTTGTAATGGATGTCCTTATACCTGAAGAAAACAAATTTTACAACAGAGCGTATATTTTATATAGATGTATAAATAAACAGCGTAAATATGCAATGCAGGAACAGACCTTACAGACAGAACCTTATAAGTCCACACATGGGGAATCTTTTCCACTTAACTGCAACTCTAATACTTGATATAAAATACAGAACATGCAAAAAGAAAGATGAAAGTCCATGGGAAAAGGAAAGGGAATAAATGTCAAGCAACTTCACCATTGCAGAAATTTAGGGTAAATTACGATTTGCCCCCTCTCAAATACACCTTGAATTCACTTTGCACCCCTTGGCCCTCACTTTCAAAATGTAACGATGTCCCCCCTCATTTTTCAACATGTATCAATTTACCCCCTTCCATTTAGATTTTTTCATTAATAAAGAATGAAAAAGTCAAAATTGCCCTTAATCTTGACGATATTGGAAGCACCTTAGGTCAATTCTTTCCTCTTGGAGCTCATTAGATTTTTATTCTTTTTTTATCAGTGCTCATTAGATCTTCATTCTCACTAAATACGATTTTGTTAAGGTTAAACCCTCACTGAAATTACTAGTTTGTAAATGTTAAACATTGTGCAATTTTATCGTTTTGTGTCAAAGGATGAAATTCATGATAAAAATCTGTAGATTTGAGATAAACTGATTATATTTTTTATTTTTTATTGAATAATAGTGAACAAAATCTACACATCATGGAGGACAAAGTGAAACCAATTGAAAAGTGAGGGTGGAGATTGTGACAAAATTTACACATCATGTTTTTCTTTTAGATCTATTTAAATGGCTATTTAAACGATCTGCATTTCTTTTATTGTGAAATCGCAAATGGTCAGTTGCATTTGCATCATTTGGGTCAATTGGAAACAACCTCACTGTTTTACAGTTGTAGGGTTGCGTACATCCGACCCCCCTTACCTCGCTTAGGCGGGAGCCTCTTCTGAGGCATTGGGGTTATGTTGATGTTTTTCTTTTAGATCTATAGTTTTGTTTTAATTTTGGTTTGCTTTGGGCAAGTGGCGCTGCCACCTCTTTTCTTGTACAGTTGGCTTTTTATTAATACAGTTACCTTTACTGATAAAAATAAGAGATTGTGAGATTTTAAAAGCCAAGGGTGCAATGTGAAATCAAGGTATAAGTGAGGGGAGCAAATGTAATTCACCTGGGAACTTATATGCATAAAACATTGATCATAAAATTTTGAACCATTCTGCTTACACACTTTAATCAAAGTTTGTCGTGTTCCTACCTTCGTAACATATATGCCATATCACCAAGATTTTTGATAAAAACGTATGGAGTAAATTTAAAAACTGTGCAGAAAAGAAGGTGAAGCAGGTTAGAAGGTATATCAAGTAACGGTTGATTACATTTTAATTTTACTTGTAAAAGTGTCAATACCTTAGAAGCTCCAGAGAATGTTTGTCCGTGCTTGGATGTTGTTTTCCTTTCTTGCCGGAGTCGGGAATGGGCAATTTCAAGCGTGCATAGAGTACATTTGCAATCTCTGGGGTTGAATAGAGCGAAAATGACATGCCTGCAAGTTTGATGGCTTCTTTCTCAAGTTCTTTTAACTTTTTCCCCAGAATATGTCGCGCATGAAGACAAGACTCTACATCGACACCAATTCCCCAGAGTTCCATGTCAGCTAGAACTTTAACCTGTGAGAAATGTGTCAACGTTCAGGAAATAGGCATTTTGTAGCAAGCAGCTGATAGATTACAGGAAATAAGCAAATCTGATTTTATCCAGAACGACATTTTAATCAAAAGAAATCTTTTGAGAAAGAGAAAATATTTTTCTAACACTGCTAATAAGTCGTAACACTGCTTACCAAAGGATTCTCAATTCTGGTTACTGCCGCAACAAGATTTTCAGACACAAGTAACCTCCATAAGACAAGAGAAAGAGCCCGTGTTTGTGAAACTCGACGACAACAACCATTGTGTGCAGCTTTCTGCATCTGGTTTCTCCATCTGCTATCACGAATGGCTGTGGAAGCAGACTCCGTAGATAAGTGCTTCCTAACTACCTGTTCAAGTCATGAGATTGTGTAACCTCCAGTAAAGGTAAAAGATTGATGTAAAAAAGATAATAGTATAACTAAATACCTTATCTAGGTTAGGACATGAACAACTCTCCTCATCCGGCCAAAGAATCCATAGGACAATACTGACATCAATTCCATCATTCAAAGAAATAGAAGGCAAAGCATAATGAGTGTTATCTACAAGTCTAAACTTGAATGACTCATTTTGAGCAGACTGAAGCCCCCGAAAGTTAAGAGACATTGTAGGATGTTTTAGGACTTGAATTTGAGCCTTTAAGTTCCAAGAAATTTTTCGAACACCCTTCTCACCCATGATTTTAGCAATTCTGTTCCATCTCTGTTCTACATTTTCCCAGAGATTATGCATGGCATCTCCCAGATTGGAACATAAATATTTACCAAGATTAATATAGTAGATTGGAGATTGTTCCCAGCAAATAGCCAACCCAAAAATTTCAAACGAGAGAGTAGAATCAGTCTTGGTTTTCTTGCTGAAATGACAATCAAAGTAGAACTCCTCTTTCATCTCCCACTGCCTCATAAAAGAGTCAAACCCCCCAGGCATACTTCCAACGTTAATAGGACCTTTCTCAGAAACTACAACACCTTGATTACCTAGGGGCATCCCACTAACTGGGTCATTTTTCACATTGTACATGCACTTCTTTTGATGCAAAGAATGAATATTACCTTCACTAACCAAGTCTGCAGACGGACATGATCTTTTAATTTCAATTTCATCTTTGCCGAATTTACCCAAGGGAATACAAGCTTGATCACAACTTTCGGATAAGCTCTCTTCCGTGGAAGCATTTGAAGTAACACCTTCCGTGCTTGCACTTTTGTCTTCCTTGGCTTTCGAAGAAGGATTACTACGTCCATCTTTTGTCTGTTCTATATCAACTCTAGCAGAAATTTGTGGTCCTTGTTCTTTTTTATTCTTAACGTGTGATATGTCACCTTCGTTTATAAAGTTTATGCCATTAACAAGCATGTGAGAAGCCTCAACTTTACCAGATAAAGGAAATTTTGGAAACTCAGGGACCTGGACCCCAAGTGAACTAAATGCTGAAAAGGCCGCCAAACGTACTTCTTCTGCTTTCTCAAGAACAATTTTGCGTGCACCATCCTTTATTCTCTTAGCTACTCCAAGTTGAACACGACGCAAAGATGATCCCTCTAAACAAGGATAAGATTGAGTGAATGGGAAGCTACTTAAAAACTAGAGATTGATAAAAGCATCGAAGGAGCAAAAAAAATGCATGGGAAACCAAATGGCATAAATCTCAAATAAAACAGAACAAAACAGGAATTTTCAACAGTGATTATATTCACATTCAGCTTCAAATTATATAAACCATATATAACAACAGAACACATAAAAACATGAAACCTACCATATACCTACTACTGAGTGCGAAGGAAATAAAAAAAACCAAGTAGCTATCGTAGATGTTTCTTGAGTAAAAGTAAAACTTGTCATACAAAGCTAGTAACCAAATCAAATCGAGGAAGAAGCTCCAAAGCTAGAGGCCACTTACTAACTTGTAAGAAAGCAATTAGCAAGAATCACGAAAATGACCCTGGTGATGAGTAATTAAAATACACATATGCCAACTCATTTACGACAAAATATCTGAATGTATCCTTTGTTTCCTAAACTTATTTTCATTTATCCTCTATGTCCACATCATAATCAATTTCACCATGTCAGGCATCAACTTCAGACATTGAACTGAAGCACTTCCCAAACACTAATTAAAGCACCTCTAATTTGATACTTTTCTCATATTTGTCGTCACCAAGATGAAGATGTAGACTTCATTTTTAAGAACAAATAAAAAAGGCAATTAGCCAATTAACACGAAATGAATGTGAAACTAATAAATAGATGCATGAGCATTGATGATATCAGATTACTATATGATTGCACCTTCTGTAGCCCAGGAAGAAGAATCAAAAAGGGCTTTGGCAATCTCACAAGTCGGAGACTCAGCAATAGCCATTGGAGTGCGCAGTCCAGCCTTGTATAGTGCTCTTGCACGAGAACCCTGAAAAAAATTGAAAGCACGAAGATAAGGCCTTAAAAGTATATGTACTATTTTGCAATGGAAGGGATGATGGTGTAATCCCCCGGTCTCTCCTGAGAGATGAGACAGAAACAACTTTTTTTTCTTGATATTCTTAAAAAAGATCACCTTAACATAAGGAATAGAGGTTAGCTCCACAATTTCAGCTCTGACTCCAAAGGAAACCCGATTTTGGAATTTTCCAATAAGACCTTCCAAGTCATGCCAACCGAGCCTCTCACAGAACACAGCAACCATTGACGCAAACCTACCCGCATTTTCTTGTAAAGACTGAATCATACCTCTAGCAACTTTAAAAGCATCACAGACATCACTCACTGGTATCTCCTGAGAAAATGAAACATAAGGAATGCTAGTGATCAAATTATCAAACAGACATATCTAGTATAAGTAAAGCAAAAACTACTACTAGCAAACATAAACCTTAACTACGAAAAAGAGAAGAAAAAAATTTGAAATGATTAATGATAAAACCGTCTTGTTTTCTGATTATTAGCAGACTACCGCATTTCATAACCAAAGAATCCCTTGTCAACATGCAGGTGGTTTATGACCATAAATAGGGGTTCTCTTTGGTAGATGACCTGGTTTGCCTTACAAAGTGGAAAACTTTTCAAGTTTTTTTCTCAATTTGAATATCTTCTTGATAACTAGTACCATGTTTATATAAGTTTGCACTGAGGACCTCCTTGGACCCTCCAAAATTAGATATTTAAATAATATTTTAATCCTCTAAGCACGAATCAAATTCAACATCAACATCAACATCAACATAACCCCAATGCCTCAGAAGAGGCTCCCGCCTAAGCGAGGTAAGGGGGGGTCGGATGTACGCAACCCTACCACTGTAAAACAGTGAGGTTGTTTCCAATTGACCCAAATGATGCAAATGCAACTTACCATCTGCGATTCCACAATAAAAGAAATACAGATCGTTTAAATAGCACTTTGATATAGTCCATGATACTCCAAATGTCAAAAAAACAACTTAATCTTTGACACAGTAGAAATGGACATCAAGCACGAATCAAATTCATTCAATATTAACTGCCATAACATGAAACAGTCAAAAATATCTTAATGGTGTGCTTGGATTGGGGGTATCATCACTAGGGGGAAGTTTTGGGGTAAATATTATGGGAGTATTTTTTAGGAGGGTAATAATTCCTCTAATATAGGTTTGGCATGCTAAGGGAATTGCTAGTGGAGAAATAATTTCAGACTCGAAAACTTAAGCCAACCTTACTCGGTTGGTATCAATTGGGTCGATTTTCGATTTTAGTCGACCTACAATGTCTTTAGAGATCAGAAAGGTCAGAAGAGAAAAAATGTAAGATCACATAATCTTTTACCCAGGGAGGATGAGGGTATTTGATTACCCCCACATGGGTGTAAACTCTAATGGATTCCTCCACCCTAAGAATTTAAGATGAAATGTAAGAGACTGATTACCTGAGAAATAATCAGATGGCGGATCTGTATTAAAAATGTTGCCAACAGGATTCACACTTTCAAGAAAGTGCAGTTTGACTAAACAAAAGTAGCAATTCTTTTTCTTAAAAAAGCCACACTGATTAATAGTTCAGTCTAATGTTATCAAGCTCCTAGGTGAATAAAAGCACATGATCCATAATCTGTATCAGTGCATTTGCTTCTGTAACACAAATGCATATGCAAATGCAAGTGCCCAGGAAAACCCAGGTAAAGAAGAGTGAATTTGTGTAGTGGGAAGGCAAAATAGGAAAAGTGGAAAACCTGGACGAGTCTTGCTAGCATAAGGGCAACATAAAAACGTTTGGACACTCGAATAACTTGATTTTCCGAAAGGTGGCTGCTGTCTTTGGCAGCTCCAAGTGATTGCATTCTACTTTGCAGGTTTTGCTTTCCTCTTGTCCTATCTGGCATATGCATAGGTGCACCATGGGCCATACGCATCAAGAAAGGTTCTGTAACTCCAACCCTGTTGCCTACAGACTAATGTTCCACATGTCATCATTACAAATGAAATTTCACTCCATTGACAAAATAATGAAAACTATTGCACAAATAGTCAAATTTCTGACAGATTCTTTTAGGGGAAAAAGGTTTTTTATCGGTAACGTAACTATATATTAAAAGAAGCAGAAAACACTGTACAAAAGGTGGGTTAGTGGTGCCACAGCCCACAGACTGCACCACCAACCAAAAACAAAAACAAAAACTATAGGATCTATAAAGCGAAAATTAGTGGAGCACTTGAACCAATTACACACTGTAGTATGTCGATGTATCCCCACACACTATGGCTATGGCCCAGAGAAATCTAGATTTATCACAATAGATGGAGCTTTATTGATCAAGCTTAAGCAATTATGTTCACAAGGAATATCAACACGGTGGTTTTCTCACTTCAATGAGAATGGCATATGATGAAACAAGCAAAGAAGCACTTTGGAATGTGGACCATGCATTCAGGTCTGTTCACTTGTTACCCTTTTTTACCTCTTTATAAAATCATTTTTTAAGCTAGTGGATCTTATGTATGAATTACATGTGTCATTTTCCTGGTTTATAAATGGAAAAACATGTTTACAATTTTAAAAATCAATGTTCTTCTAGTTGTTCAGAAAAAAATATCTAGAGACATCAGTGGTAGATTGAATCACACCTTCAGGTTGATATTTTTGCCTTTTTTTGTACTTTTCAGTGTTTTCAAAATTTTAAAGAGAATACACCTTGTTTTTGTAATGACATTTAACATTTATCTTCTCTGTCAGCTGGCAAAGTGGGCCAATGTTTTACAACAATCAATATTCTTGATTTTTCTATGGTTGTTCAGGGAAAATAATCTTAAGAAAACTGGTTAAAAGCTAGGATAGTATAAAACCATTACAAATTTAAAAACAACCTTACCTCTACAGGGAAGGAGAAGAAAATATTTACAAGGTGAAAACAGTACAGAGGCATAATAAACTAGGGAATTTATACCATGACTGACCAAAATGCGCAAACAGATAACCTAAAGACTATACAAAACTCGAAATTTGGTATAGTATGTCCAAGAAAACAAGAAATTAGGTCTGACAGAGATGCTTGTAATCTTACCAAGACGAGCTCAAACATTCTTTAGGGTTGATCAGATAAATGAGCTAACTGAAGCTCAGCTTGTTAAGGTACATTATCGCAATATATTATGTATGTTTGTGTATGCATCATTGAGAGGCATCTCATTAAGGAGTCATAACTTGTAAGCTTCCCATCAAGCGTACCAACATGTCTAGGTTCAAACTGTGGCATTTCTGTTTACTTGTTTGGTGGATTGCATTTAATGCATTTTAAATTTTGGGATTTGGCCTTTCAAAACAACATCAATATATAGCTTCAACCTTCAATCTGATTGTATAGTGGTATGGTTTGAGACCAAAATTGGCTGGTTCTAAATTGTCCATGAGATTATCCCATGTTTTACACTAATCCATATTTTAAAAATAACTACCTCTTACAGATGGGCATGTGTCACTTGTTGAAGGAAGTACCGGTCTAGTATAGTAAAAACCAATATCAGCAGATCCTAACCCATATAGTCCCACATAGACAGAGTTATGAATCAAACACTGACGAAACCTTATAAAACCGGGGTGGCAAGGCCGAGAAATAAGAAATGTTCAGAATTCTTGAGTTTGTGAGCCAAGCTAAGCCAACTCGAAGCTCAATCTCATCTTAGCTAAAACATCAATTGAAACTTTTAATTTGTTAACAAGCCAAGCATACAATAGCTTGAATATGACTCGAGTCAAGCTTGTTAGTTGTTAAGTTTGGCTCGGCTCGGCTCGGCTCGTCTACACATATCAAAACATTTAAATAGACTAAGTCTAAACAAAATCAAGTTAGACCGAATAATGGTATGGTGACATAAATCCAACATAAGTCCCAAGTCATGTATAATGCTACAGGGCTCAGCCATCTCATGAAAAGCACAAAGATGCTACCAAGTTTGTAGACCAAACAGCAAAGACAACCTGAAAGCATGCGGATCACTATGACATGACCCACTAAATTCAAAGGACTTAAGAGTAAACTTATTGGACCAATATATTCAAATAAATGAACTACTTGGATCATAGCGACATTTTGCAATGACGTAAAACAATATGACCACTGATATGGCTGGTACAAAGGTGGTCATTGCTTGGTGGTCGCAAACAAAAGTAACCAACTAGACAAGCTTTACAAGTAAAATAAAGCAATACCTGCTCAAGCAATGACAATTCCATGAATCTTTCATAGTACAACTCCCAATCTGGTTCAATTTCCACATTAATGGGTGTCACCAAGTAGACCAAATGCAAGTCAGATGCAAGTACAAACCCCTCCCTGGCTCTTGACAGATCACTGAGTACAACCTAGAAAACAATTGATCTCATAATGAGTCTAATGACTAGAGAAATTGGTGAAGGGAACCATAACCCATGTAAACTATTAAAAAATGAAACAAAATTGTAAATCCCTTACCAGTGATTCTTCGGGGCTGAGAGAACTACCAAAAGAGGCACGTCCTAGAGGAGTTGTGCTATATAACCTAGTTTCCTCATTCCACTCCAGAAACTTCTTATGGCACAACCAACGGAGAGAATCTTGTGCTGACTTCACAACATCATCAAATGGCTTAGTAGAACTGAGAAGGGTGCATCTCACATATCGATGAATATCGGTTGCGGTTTGGACAATGCCACCAGAAACAACCTCCAAGATTGCATGGACCATCCCATTTTTATCATCAGAAAGGCAAGATTGCAATGGAGGACAGCTATCATTAAGTAAAGAGGCAATCCTCTTGAGTTCTTCTGGTCTACAAATAAGTATCTGGTGGGATGAAAAAAGAAACAAAATGACGCAAAGCAAGAACAACCACAAGCACTCTGTAGCACAATATCAAAGATCAATAGTGCAAATAATGCAGTAGAACCACTACTAGGGAAAATGAAGCAGCTTGTCTAAAAAGTTCAATTGAGGATAAACATTATGACTTACACTTTCTCCCTTTGTATCTATTCCTGTTCTACCTGCACGGCCAGCCATTTGTCTATATCTCGTCCCATCAATGAAATCTCGCCCGATCTTCGGTTGCCGAAATATAACCCGTCTTGCAGGCAAGTTAACTCCAGCAGCTAAAGTTGAAGTGGCAGTCAGGACACGAATAAGTCCTTTTCGATAGCACGTTTCAACAATTTCTCTTTCTTCAACCTTATTTAAGCAAAGGAAGATGATTAACTGATCTATCAAGACTGTAGAGGGAGGATCTGTTGTTATGGGTTTTCCCTACGTTTTGCTAGTACTTCCTTAAACATGTGACACATACTCATGTGTACAAGGTAGTTACTTTCAAAGTAGGGATAAGTATAAAACATAGGATATTGTGTTATCAAATAGGGTAGAAGCAGCAAAACTTGGGGAAAACCCATAACAGCATATCCTAGGGGAAGATTGTAGCATGAAACGAAAAAAGGCACTATTTTGGAATCTATAGAGCACAAAGCAACACATAGGTGAACAAAAATTGACATGGATAGACCACAAAAACACAGGAAATAGATGATTCAATGAGAAGGCATACAGTGAGACCAGCATGATGGTAGGCAACACCCAATGGAAGAGTTTCCTCAAGTGTAGGGTCCAATCCACCAGGACATCTTCGTAAGGCTTCAACGGCTGAAGAGGCATCACCAAACTCACCATCACATTCATGGGTGCTGGCACTAATGCACTGAAGAAATTTAGAGATGTGTTTGGCAGTTGACTCGCAACCTTTTCTACTTGAACAGAAAATTAGAACTGAATGACCTTCCTGAACTATCTGCATCAAGACATTTCTGAAAGGATCACTCAACTTCCTACATTCGCCAAGATACAAATAAAATCATGATAAAGATTATTACCTCATTGCATAATTCTACAATGTGATCTGGATCTTTACCTCCAAGATCAGCAGTTCTTGCAATTGAGCGGACAAGGTCCAACTTTTTGTTGAAAATTGAATTACCAACTTTAATGTATTCCTCCAAGGGTACCGGTCTAAAATCAGTCTGATAAAGCGCTGCCTGAAAATTCATAGGTGGTTAATCAAACGAAATGTTGTATCCCTCCAATGGTACAACTGGAAAAATCTATAATCAGTTTGATGTGCATAATGAAAATTTATATGCAATTAGAGAACAAAAAAAATCAAGAATGGTGAAGAGTACATTGGATAGCACTCGTGAACATGAAAGCTTTTATTGACATGCACATTTAAAAGTTAAATACAAAACAGAGAGATACAACATGCTAAGATAGAATCCATAAGCAAAACATAATTTAATAAGTGTGGATTTCTATCCTAGAAATGCACACTGCATAGTCTATCACAACTCAGAAGAAAGATTAGCTTTCATTACCATAGATAAGCATATGCAATGGTCAGGAAGAAAAAAACGAAAACATGAGTTTCTACAACTCCAGACCCATTATTTAGAAAGGTAATAAACTAATAATAATAACACTAGAAACATCATCTTGCTTGATGAGACAATGGACACATAACCAGCTCCGAAGTGATAAGAGTAAAAGACACTGAATCATTACTGAGCATTTATCAATATTGGCATCACAATCAAATTTAACTTACTTGTAACCAATTAGCAACAGCAGATACATTTGGCATAGTTGCACTCATTCCAACAACTTGTAAACCACGTGTGAGGTCAGTTTTCCCACTACTTGAACCTGACGTATTCCCACTGCAAGATTCGGTGTTACCTTCACCAGAAGCATACCTTAACTTTGTCAACAAGAGTTCCAAAAGGTATCCCCTGTGCTGGTCACCCACCTATTTGAAAAATGTCATCAGTGACTTTGTAAGGGTGATCCATAAAAGCATGGTTTTCCCATGATAAATGGAAAACAGATAAGACGTCACACCATATGCAACTCATCTATAACAATGATCCCAAGTTCAGAAAGGCGGCCTTCTTCCAACAATCTATTAACCAAAGAGTTTGCTTTTTCTATGGTGCAGACAGCAATTGTAGTATCTTTTGGCAGCGATCCCCCACCTTGAATTCCATAGAAACTGCGCACATGCTTGCCAAGGGGCTCCAAAAGTTTTTCAAGATGGTCGGCCTACAAGAAGTTGTATTAGTAGAGTACGAAGATACAAACAACTCATTATTAGTGAAAAGACACCTTTTCTGCACAAAGTGAAACATATGGAAGGACAAGAATTGCCATTTTTCCTGTTGATATTACTCGTCGTATCATCAAAATTTCAGCCACAAAACTTTTACCAGCGCTGAAATACAGCCAACAAATACATAGTTTCATAAGAAAATCGTTCACGTACAGAAAGTATCATAATAACAAAAATAATAGGGTAACATTGTAAGGTATCATTAAAAGCTTTCATGTAATATACCTCGTAGATGCACAGTAGACAAGGTTTCTTCTCTCCAACACCCCATCAATCTGGAGGCAATCAAACTGCATTGGAAAGGATTATCAATTACATCTCAACCCAGTTGAAACACCTTTTACAAAAAATCCAAAAAAACAAATAAGGGAAGGCAAACACAATACAAGGTTGACATTGATGTTACCTTAAGGGTTCTCGAGCCAAAAAAAAACAAGAATGAACCTTCAAAGATTACTCACACTTCAAGTTATGCAAAATCATATCCATGCTTAGTTGGTAATTAATGGAAATTTTCTCTAGATTTAGACAAAGTATTAGGACCCTAAGTTTTTAACAAAGACAAGAAGAATGGGTAGTTTGACATTGATTTCTACTTTTAACTCTAAATTTACAATTAAAAATTCAAGATAGTGTAAGAGGAAAAAATCAGATGGACGAAGAATAATACATCGAAACAACTAAAAGGCACGTGGTTTGGTAATCGGACCCCAACACATGAGAGAGATGTACATCGTCATGGAAAGAAACCAAAAAAAAAAAATACCACTCAAACCAAATAAGTATTTGATAACTCACTACAGAAATCTTCATTTTAGCTGCAAAGGGCACTGAATACACCACAGTTTGATATCATAAACTGAAGACAGCAGGATTGCATGTATTGGGATTACTAGCTACAGGTGCAACTTCTTAAACCCACCTACTAAACTCTTCTTTGTACAATAATGACAAATGAACAATATATGAGGAAGAACTGAGAAGAGTGAAATAACCTGCCACGGGTAAAGCTTTGAAATTCCTTTTCGAGTGTATATGCTGCATAGTTCTGAAGGAAGCCAATTGTGTAGCTCCAAACTGTTTGTAAGTGATGTACCACTTGATGGAGTAGTGACTTCATAGTTTGTGGAAAGGGTCTCTTTGGCTTCTTTCTTCACAAAAGAAGAGGTGCTCATGGGGCGATCTAGTAATAAACCACCATCATCATCCTCAACACTAGTTTTATTATGCTGTTTTTTTGTGCAGGATTGACCGGCAAGAGTAGAACAGTGCTGTGAATCTCTGGCAATGTTATAAGAACAAACAAAAGTTATATGACTTATATAATCTTGACCCGTGCATGACTAAAGGATAGGGATAGGATTCAACATACAGATGTTTATTGGTAGACACTTCCAAACAAGATAATGTTGTAGAAGCAGAACTTTGAAAACCAGCATGGTTCAAAGAGGTGCTATCATATTTCTTAATCTGAGTAACATCCGACACGGCGTTAGCAGTAGCCTTACTTGCCTTATTCTTTTGTACTTGCCCCTCATTTGAGAAATCAAAGTGCTTCACAGGCAACGGGGATGCCTTTTTATTTTCAGATAGTGAAGAAGATTTATCTTCAGTGCAGCTCTCTACAGCTTTCAAGCGACAAATGTTTATCCAATGTTCATTCCCACCGTCATTTTCATTAGAAGATCCCCTGCTAGATCTTTTACTACCAAATATCGTTATTTTTTGTTCATCCTTAGAAGAAACTTTATCTCCATCTTGAATGGATGATTTGTTGATGGGACAGATGAGACAATCAGCAACCTGAATTGCCTCGTCCCAGAAATCATCCCCTGGAGAAATCTTAGAATGTCTACATGCTGAACCAGGGGTTTGGTGACTATTAGAAACACTTTTCGATGAAGCAGGAGTGCAATCTGATGCCTTTCCAACATTTGAAATGGCAGTAGTATTGCATCTTCTTAAACTTGCAAAGGAATTTTTGTTATCATGTTGAATGCCAGCGCCATTAGTAGCAGTGCCCTGTTGCATAATTAGTTTAGCTAACAAGAAAAGTTTCAAAAACTATTGTTGGAAATATTGGTGTCTGTAAAAATGTGATTCAACAAGATTTGTTTAAAAACAGTGATAGATAATGTAGCCCTAACCAGAATTTAAAAACACTATCAATTATTTTATCATTATGGGAAAAATGATCGTGCCAGTGAGTTTTGTTTGATTTTTTTATAATTTATTTTGTTTGGTTGTTTGGTGCAAACATCAAAATTTTGGTTTCTCTAGGTGGTTTCTATATTTGACTTTTTGACATTGTGTAGCAAAATTATTACAATTATGAGGGATAATTGACATAAAACATTGGAAATATTTATGAAATCTTACTTTATAATATGTTGAATGGTAGGATGCATTGAAAGATTTAAAAATATAAGTGAATGTTAGTTTGGTCATTTCACAGTTGGTCCTTTCTTTTCCTTTCCCTTCGTCCTCATCCAAACAAAGGAAAGTCAGTTCCTCTCCTATCCATCCAAACAAGAGAGAACAAATTAACTTTCGCTTCTCTTATCTCTTCTTTCCGAATCTTTTCTTTTCTCTCCCTCATTTGTACCCAACCACACCATAAAGATGGAAAAGAGGTACAAAGTCAGAAAACGGAAAAAACACTATCAATTTATAAAACATCCATCTAGAGAAAATTCCAAATGAACTCGAATCGAAGCAGTGACATTGATTCACAAAATTGGGTATACACTAAATTCTGAAAAGTGAACCCCAAAGAGTGTATTTCGTAAAAATAAGCCCCAAAATCATTATTCCTGGAACGACAAAATAAAATAATGTGCAGAGCATAAAATGAATAACTCACATCCAGCTCTTTAGGATGGGCGATGTTGGCTTCCTTTTGCTTCTCCTCAAGCTCAGGGTCCAAAAGTCCACAGGTATCGTTGAGAGGGGCTGTTTCCCCTATTTCCGGTGAACTTCTCTTAACCACAACACAATGTTTCTTCAAGCAAACTTTGATATTTGCTTCCAGCAAAGAGGGACTTCCGTTTCTCTTCTGCCCCTTCAAGTGTTCGTCTGCTTCAATATTTTCAGTAGATGGCAGCTCACTGATATTCACATGCAATCAGCACAATCACATAAAAAATAGTAGCATAATGTGCAGTTACACCTAAATTCAGACATAGTAAAGATACCTTACATAAAGAGAAGACGAATCAGAGAATATAAAGTAAAGATCGCTACAAGTATGATTCGGAAGAAAACTAACAGACAACTGTCGTAATCTTGTATTACCTCTAGAGTTTTTCTTTTCTTTTCTAACGGTAACTTTTGGGAAATTTAACCCCTCGGTCCACGAATAGCATAACTAGAAGCAATGAGTGTAGATTACAACCGAATTGGCAATACAAACGGATCAAAATCACACAAACCACATGAAAAAAAATTGACATAGTTCAGCAAAAACCTCTTTGGTTCTTTGACCAAACTATCAGTGGCGGATCCACATAGGTGCCTGATGGGGCACGTGCCCCACCATTATAAAAAAATGAAGTTTTAATTTTATTTTATTTTAAATCTGGTGGTCATGTGTTACTCTGCTAACCATGTTACCATGTTGAATTACTATTCTTACTTGTTTTTATTTCTCCACCCACTTTTCTAAAGATCAAATATTGAATGCTTATTTGGTTACTTATCTAAAGAAATATTTATTTTTGGGTATTAGGGGTGAGCTTCCGTCCAGAACCGGACCGGACCGAGGATCGAATTTTCGGTATCCGACGGACCAAATAAATTCGAGACGGTCTGGTCCGGTCCGGTCCAAAAACCAAATTTTACTCACGAAACCTCGGTTCGGACCAAACCTGACTGGACTGAGATCCGAATTTTCAGTATCCCCTGGACCAAAGACCGGACCGATCGGGTCGGTCTGAAAATTATGTTTGATCCGAATTTTGCTCTCCCCTACTAGTGCGTGGTGCCCCACCATACTTCGAATCCTGGATCGACCACTGCAATCTATGGGGATACATACAAAAGGAGAAGACGGTATTAAAAAAATTGTAAATCAGTACTTCTCTCAAGTTCAACTTTCTCATCTCTCAACCTCTTAAAAACTCTGGCCACATGCTAGGTTTGACCTAATGTATGCTCTGACCTTCCATGGTGGCACAATACTGCATTTATAGGTCACAACTAAACATCAGAATACCGTGTTAGGTTGTTGGACATAAATGTCACTGAATAACTATTCTATGGCGTAACCACACTGTCCCTCTGGGGTGATTGGTGGTCATTTTAACAATATAGATGGAATGGTCAACCACCTTGTTAATCGATGTATTGCTGCTTAATATTCTGACCGCCATGACTGTATTTACATTGATTAATTTTTTTTATCAGTGGTATTTACTGGATTAGTTGGTCAAGCTTTCCAATAATTAACTGATACAATACTTGTCTGACCCTCATGCTCAATTCATAACTAAGGTGAGTTGTTCTTCAAGTTCCTCTCATTTTCTTACTAGTAACCTTTAGTAATACTCTAAGCCCGACACCTTTTGTGTGGAACCAGGTTCTTGTTAGATTTGAAAAGTAACCCAAACAATAGTAAGAGTTAGTCAACATTTCGATATATTGTTAAAAGTGAGCATGTTATAAGCGATATATGATACCAAAGTTTTGAATTGTAAGAGAACCATTGAAGCTGTTAACGAACTGCTTTTTGGGAAGTGATTTTTGTTTTAAGAAGAGGATGGATAGGAAATTGAAATTTTTTTATTCTTGGCTAAGCCTAAATATTGTTGGGTTTACCAAGATTTATGGAAGACGAAATATAATCAAAATGCTTGGACTTCCAAAGCAAATAAAATTGCTTATTTTCTTTAAATTTAAAAAAGACAAATTTTATTCCTACCAACTAGTAACACAAATCTAAAATAAACACAAACTTCACTAACTAAAATACATTAAGTAAATATGAAATATATATACATTTTTATCAACAAGACCACAAATTCTCCAATAACACCTCAGCATAGTGCAGCATATCCAAAACTCCATTTTATGTCTAAATGTCTAATGCTTCGACATTCGGGGGGAAAAAGGATGTTGGATTGAGCAGGTGATGGCAATGTCAGATTTGTAAATATCATATGATAGAATAGTAGTTATATAATTGTGTTACAGGTAATAAAGATCTAAAATAATGAGAGTGATTCATCTCAAACACAACTCTGTTTGCATTTGGAGCTCATCACATATGTGTATGAAAATGGGTTGAAACGTCAAAAAGAATTTGGAGAAGAAAAAAAACTTTTTTCGATACCAACATGGCAAAATCATTTTTCTCTCAGTAGTTTCCCAAAACCACACTCCTAAGTTGTGATCAAACAAACCCAACAGTGTGATCATTGAGAAGTTAATCAGCAATAATAAATTCAAGGGCAACAGCAACACATTTCTAATATGAATTTTGATTTGGATATTAAATTTGTGGTAAAGCCACACCTGACCTGCAATACAAAGACAAGAAATCCGACGCAAATCTCTTAAGCTGCAAGCTCCCACCATCCAAACACGATCCAACAGCACCACTCTCTGTACCACCAGGTTCACGCACAACACTTTCACCCTTCCCCAAACTATCTGTTCCACTACCACACACCACTTCATTTGTCAAGCTCAAACCAGTCTCTCGTGTCAAATTCCTCTTAACAGGCCCACTTCTCAGCAATTCACCTCCACCAGACCTTTTCTCCAAACTGCCTATCCCACAAGTGGTCTCCAATCCATCCATCGACATTCCATCTCCACTAGAATTCTTCCCCAAATCCTTCCCAACTTCAACCCCGACTCCATTTCTCGAACTCAAACTAATCTCCCCCAAATTCCTCCCACCCACTCCACCTCTCCCACAATCTTCCCCCACATCCCCTCCACTCCGAACACCAAACCCGGTCTCCACCGTCAAATTGCTCCTAACAACTCCACCTCTACAAGACTTCTTCCCCAAATCCTCTCCAACTTCAAACCCCGAACTCGAACCGATCTCGTCCAAACTCTCCTCAACAACTCTACCTCCTTTACCATCTTCCACCTCATCTCCTCCAACTTTTCTCGAAAACGAACCGATCTCATCCCCAAGATTCCTCCTAACGTTCCCCTCTCTCTCCTTCCCCCCACCACCAGGACTCCTCTCCAAGAACACATCGAGGGACCCTTTAGGGGACGCCTCCGGGGCCTTCGCCGACGGTGGCTTCCGCTTCCTCGACGGGAAGAACTGCGGGATCGGAACTAGGGTTAGGGTTTGGGGAAGGGGGAAAAGGGGTTAGAGTTTGGATGACGTACCTGGTCGATTCGGGAGCGGGATGAGTCCATCGAGAGGAGTGGAGATGGAGAGTTTGAATGGAAAGAACCGCCGCGGTGTTTATAGATGGAAAAATGGGAATGGAACCCGACCCGATCGAGATTGACTGTGTGTCTGGATAACAAGTTACGAGAGAAATGGAGAGAAAAGAAAAGAAATGTGTTTCTTTTCTTCTTCTTTTTTCTTGTTTGGATATCTATTATAACAAATAAGTTTCTCTCGGTTAACATCTTACATGAGAAAAGAAACATTTTAAAAGATCAAAATATCATTTATTTTGTATTATACAATAACATACATCTTTCTACATTATTTTAATAATGTTCAGAATTATAAATTATTATAAATAAAATATATCAATCAAACTTGAAAATTTGAAGTCATACAAACTCAAAAATGTTACAAACAATGTAATATGTAAAATATTAAAAAAAAAACTCATGTAAAATTAATACATAAATATACCAATTCTTCGGAAATACTTAAATTGAATGTTTTTTTCTAACACAATTATATATAATTTTGCAAATACTTAACGGTAACTTTAAAAAATTATATATAAATTTGTCAAAGCAGAATATGATTTATGAAGGGTTTTGTTGATCAATTGAAATACCACTTTTTAATGGTTAAAAATAAATTACTATTTTTAACTCATATATATATAGATATATATATGTGTTTGTTAACCAAAAAATAGGAATATCACAAATTCAAATTCTTAAAATCCGTAATCAAATAAAACATTATTAAACTTGAAAACAACAAATTCTATTCCGACCTAAAAATTAAAGTTAAACAATTTTTATTTTTTATTTGGATATAGATCTTAGCTCGTAAATAGGATTATATCAATTATAAATTCTCAAAATTCGTAATAAATTAAAAAAACACAAATATTATCCCAACTCAAAATTTTCAATTGAAAGATTATAAAATAATACTACAAATGATTATAACATGATAGAAATTTTCAACAATTTTCCTATCATAGTGTTAACAAAACTCACATCGATTGTGTAGACTAATTCAAATGGGAGTGAGAAATGAGAAGATGGGTACGAGAAAATATTTAGGTGGGGAAGAAAAGAATGTAGAAAGATTGGGTGACGGAAGATGGAACGATGAATGAGTATTTAGAGGTAGCAAATTAGGGTTTTTGGGTAGGTTTTTTTAATAAGGGTATTTTGGTCACTAAAAAATTATTTATTCACTCTCTCTGTTTCTCTCCATTTCTCTCCAAAATTGGAGAAAATTTTGAAGTAGAATTTTGTATTATAACATTTCTCTCAAATTCTCTTCTTTTCTTTTCTCTCTTAAGTCCTTATCCAAACGAGGGAAAACTCAACTTTCTTTTCTTTCCTTTTCTTTTCTCTCCTCAAGTTGTTAACCAAACATACCCTGGATGTTATGCTTCGAGTAAAATGGGGGCACATGCTTCCCCCCAATTAGTTGATTTTTGTTTTTTATTTGTTAAAATAGTAAAAAAAGATTTAATTTAAATTTCAAATCTTTTTTCTGAAAATATGTTTTTTATTATTTATATTTAAAATATATA
Source organism: Triglochin maritima (assembly GCA_963682175.1). Classification (NCBI taxonomy): domain Eukaryota; kingdom Viridiplantae; phylum Streptophyta; class Magnoliopsida; order Alismatales; family Juncaginaceae; genus Triglochin; species Triglochin maritima. The sequence continues at coordinate 37,881,046 of OY821781.1, forward strand.
TTTTTTACCCAGAATTTATCCCCAAATGACGTGAAGGGGAGAGAAACTGACGTGACAGATAGAGAAAATCGGACGCCCTGGAAGTGATCGGACGCTGTTAATGGTGGCCTAATATTGTTGTTTGCGTAAGACACTATAATTCGCTGGAAAATTTAAAAATAGAATTAATATACTATTATTTACGGGAAATTAGTATTGTATGCAAATGTTGTATATATAAATGTATATTTTTATTGTGAATAGTATGTTGTACATTAAAATTTAAATAGACATGCACATTTTAGTTTAATTTAACTCAAAATGTGATATGTGAATTATATATTATATATACATACCTCGATGAATATTAGATTAATAATATTTTTGTTTTACAAGACAATACGAAGTTCAAGTTTTTTTTTGTTACACTTTGTTATCTACTTTTATGGTATAATTTTGTAACACATTATTATGGTTTTTTAAAGATAATTATATTGTTTAATTTTTAAAATATAGTTTTAATGTTTTTGTACTTGAGTTTTTATGTAATAAAAATAAATATTAAATAAATGATAAACGTGTTTATTTTTGTACAACTTTGCTGCATTTTTCGTTAGTTTTCATTTTTTTTAGAATTTTGTAGTGGGAATGTGAATCGGGCTCGGTGGTCCATTACCGATGCATTCTTTCAAAGTTATTCGAAATTAAATTTGACTGAGATTTTTATCTTAATGCTTGTCTAAGCAAAGTGATGAGTGGGAACGTGAATGTGAACTGATCAGTAGGAAGATGAAGTTGACCTTGAGAAGTTGGGATCCACTAATCCAGTGACGCTTTTTCTAAGTTGTTTGAAATTTAAATTTGACCGAAAAAACATATCTAGTGCTTATCCTATCGTCCAGAGAAACTGGTGAGTGAGAATGTTAATCTAGCTTTGTGATGCATTAGTCCAGCGATGCTTCTTTCGTAATTGCTCGAAATTTAATTTTGACTGCAAAAATATATCTAATGCTCGTCCAAGCAAAGTGATGAGTGGGAACGTGAATGTGAACCTGGCCCATGTATCCATTAGTTGAGTGATGTTCCATTTCAAAGTTCAAAATTTAATGTTGACCGAAAATATGTACGTGCTGGTGTGGGTAGGGGTGAGCTTCGGTATAGAACCGGACCAGATCGAAACCCGAACCTTCAGAAATCTTGGACGGTCTGGTCCGGTCCGACCCGGACCGAACATTCTTGGACCGAATTTCATTAGTTTTTTCTTTGTGTTTGCTGTTGTTGGTTTGAGTTAAGACTTGATTTCTTTCTGCTTCTTTGATAAGTAATAACCAAACCAAACTCATAAAAGAAGTATTAGTGTTTCAAACCAAACCAACCCAAAAAACTCTAACGATGCCGACGACCTTGGACTTCCACGGCTCCCTTGTCCCCTCCACCAACCTCTCATGTCGGGACTCCACCAGGCACAAACCTCACACTCGAGCTCGACGCCTTCCAGACCCTCGTCTTCGACCTCCTCCACACCCTATCCTCCTCCGATCACGACCTCCTCACCCTCTCCTGGATCCGTAAACTCCTCGACTCCTTCATCATCCTCCATGACCACTTCCGCATCCTTATCTAAACCATCCCCATCAACTGGATGCTCTCCGACTGCTTCGACCGCTCCATCAAAGCCCTCGATGTCTGCAACACCGTCCGGGATGGGATCGACCACATCGCCGATTGGGGGAACCACCTTGACATTGTCCTCCTCGCCCATGGAAATAAAAATCGGACCTTGGGGGAGGGTCAGTTGCGGAGGGCGAGGAAAGCCCTCACCGATCTCATCTGAATTTTCTTTACTTTCCGTGAGTTTTTGGGTTTCGGTCCGGGTTCGGGTTTTTCGGGTTTTAGACCGGACTGGACCCGAATTTCGGGAATTTGGCGGACCGAAGACCGAACTGAATAAATTCGGGTCGGTTCGGTCCAAAAATCAGATCAGATCGATTTTTACTCACCCCTAGGTGTGGGGATGCAAACCCGACCCGATCAATCTGTTGGTGTGGTCTAAAATCATATCCAGTGGTGCTGCAGTTCTGAGTTATTTGAGATGTGATTCTTGATTGTAAATAACATATTCAATGTTTATTCTATCGTCCGAGCAAAGTGATGAGTGGAACATGACCTCTGCGATCCATTAGTAGAGACGATGTTTTATTTCAAAGTTGTTGAAAAATCAATTCTAATTGAAAAATATCAAAATACATATATAGTACGCATCCCACCATCTAAGCAAAGTGATGAGTGGGACCGATCTGCTGATGTGGTTTCCATTGAGCAATTAGACTCATGTTGCTAAATACAAGATCTGTACAACTCTCTATAATATAGTTAAATACACCGTCCTTCACCTAAATGCTTAAGTTTGTTGAGGTGGTGGACCAATCAAATATCACATGATATCAGAAGTAGGTCAATCGACAATGGGAACCACTCCAACCCATATTATCCACGCGTTGACACAAACAAAATAATTTCGGCTACTCATGCGGGAAAGTGTTGAACAATTAATTTCACATTGTCAAACATAAGATGTGTGCAACACTTTATATTAGAGTTGAATCAACTAACCTTTACCAAATGCGTAAGTTTTGTTGATGTGGTGGACCAACTGAATTTCACATAAATCGTGTTTGAACGATGTTTTCATTTCAAAGTTGTTCGCAATTTTAATTTTACGGAATACATATATATATATATAGGGGCAGTCCTGACAAAGTGAAATGTGAATTTGGCTCTGTGGTACGCTAGTCGAGCAATGCTTCTTTGAATGTACCTGATCCATTTCAAAATTGCTCATCCAAGCAAAGTGATGAGTGGGAAAATGAAGCTAGCCCATGGGATCCATTAGTCGAGTGATGTTTCATCTCAAAGTTGTTTAAAACTTAATTCTAACTAAAAATACGTATCTAGTGCTTCTCCCGTCATCCAAGCAATGTGATGAGTGGGGACATAAACTCAGGCCCTTGAACTTAAAAATATATGAAAATAAATATGGATTTGTTATAAAACAAAAAATATATCTTATGGATGAATCACCTTATCACTCGGTATTACAAGTTCTTGTAAACTCCACATTCAAATACAACGTAATTCTCACATTGATGTACATTATATGTCTCATTCATTAACTTATTATTGCATTGTAACATCTATGCATCTTCTATATATACATGTACATTGTATTGTTTATGAGATATAGCAATGAAAAAACTCCATCATTCTCCCTTGAATCTCCATGTCTTCTCAATTCACAACCAGATTCACTTTGGATACAAAAATGATAATAAACAAATATTATTCCTAGATATTATAATTAGATAAATTCAAACCATAAATATTGCAGTCGACCTCCTAACTCCTAAAGGGGATAATGAAACAGAAGGAAGTTCTGCAATTCTAAAGAGAATTCATCCCTAAAATCACAAAGTAATTCTTTAAGGTTGGGTTTGACGTCATTTGCAAATTCCATGAAACTTTGAATCAACAAATTTTGTAAATTCTGGGATTCTAAATGACGTCATTTGTGTTTACATTATTTGGGTAAGTATGTCATTTCGAGATGAGAGGTGGGAGATCTCGTGAGGCGATGGATCTCGATGGCGATGAAACTCGACGGAGGTGGTGAAGGTCGACGACGGTGGAAGGGTAGAGGTGACAAGAGGAGGTGTCAGGATTTGTGGTGGAATTTAGTAGGGATTTGTAAATTTCACCTAAAATGTGGAATTTTATTTTGTATGGGGTTGAAATTTCCAAAATTTTACTTGGAATTTACAAATTTCAATCTTCAACCTACCAAACATGATATTTACAAATGACACATTTTGAAATTCCACAAAATTTGAAATTTCATGTATGAACGACACATTCAAACACACCCTAACATAAACAATATTCAACTTTTTTCTACACTCGCACAACAAATATTAACTAACGAATTGGTGATGAGTTGATTTTCGTTTAGATGCTTTCTATGTTTAACATGACGAACGTAAACACATATAAACTCCAAACAAAGAGACAAGAAAATCATAACCGTTTTGCAGCTACTATGTGAATTTGCAATCGCTGGTTGAGTGATCGGTTAATCTACGTCGATGGCTTCCACTTCTTTGTCTTCCTCATCTTCTTCGCTCTTGTATCGCGAGAGGAAGACGACGAAGAAGAGTTACGTGTAAACAAACAAATGAGTTATGAGATTGTAAGAATGAGATGAACGTTTGCCGGGAAATGATATCTATAGATAGGTGATCACATGGTAACATTTGAATCTAAACAAACTATAAAAACATTATAGAGAGGTAATTAAAGAAGTTTCTAATACAATGAACATGGTCATGAAAATACAATATGATAGATTAAGTCTATGTTATGTGATTAGACTTCAATCTTCTTTCTAGACCCATTCAAAATTCCAAACTTATAATCAATTTGATACTTAACTAGTTCAATTGACTATGTATTATAATTAATCAAATATTTGCAACCAATCTTTGGTATTACCGTATTAGTAATAGTTATGTGATATGATCTATTAACACCGCAATAATATGTAGATATTTGTTTTCATTTTAAATTTTGGTTAGAGTAATAAGCTGTGATTTTGTTTGTAATGTTTTATTATTTCCACAGAAGCTAAAATTTTGTTTGTGCAATAATATTTGGTATTATCAGTTCCCAGTTTCCACTGACCTAAACCTTTGTGATGAAAATTTAGATTCCACTTCTTCTGGAAACCTCCGATTTGTTTCCACAAATATATCTCAATCTAACTGCTCCTTTTCTTGCATTCGTTGACTAAAAATACTTGTAAATATTTTTGAAAGTTCCTAGAAATTGATTTAGTTAATAATTAATTATTTAAGGTGACAGTTGGTTCTTGTCCACGAGACCACAGTAGACGTTCCGCATGAAAACCATAGTTCTTATTTTTAACATTCCAAAATAACAGAAATTTAAAAATTAAATATCAAGACATCAGAGGCCAATAATCAAAGACGGGACTGTTACTTCTCATAAAACATATAAGCAGTGCACCATATTACATCAGAGTTTGTCAAAACGATACATGATTACAACATAACAACAAGGAAGATAAAAGTAATCATGTCGACCTCATTGGTGAGAAAGAGAGGATCCGATCCCAAGATGCGTGCACCCGCTGATCACCATCCAACTGTACCTACTGTGGTCCTGAAAAAGATATAACAACAATGTCTGAGTTTCCATAAGGAAACCCCGTATGCCAAGTTCACCTATATGCATGCAGTAGTACAAATGAACATATCATACTAGTAGCATGTCATGTCATCAACCGTAAGGAAACAGTTCCCCCGAAGGGTAACACAGGACATCAGTCCGACAATCATCATCGGGTCTCCCAAGGAGACCTACCGTAGGCACATACGGTCTAACGGAACATGACGTAACACTCCCCACATGCGGCTACACTAATCATAGGGTTCGGCAAGGAGCATCCGCCAAGTCCGTGTCATAAGAAACAGATCTGTAACTTCGTGGTCGAAACCACACCAACGGAGCCGTCGCTCGGTCGATCCATCAATCATCATCTCAGTAAGTGCCCATCTGAGGAACATAGCCGGAACAACATCGACCCATCAATCATCATCACCGGAACAACATCGGTGATCCATCAATACGTCCGACACAACATCGGACAGGTCCAGACCGAAGTCTGCCAGGTCATCAGGCTCCACGAGCCGCAAACACCAACCACGCCGCTATAAAAGCAGGGCAGCGACCTCCGTAGCCATCCAGGCTGGTAGTCACCTCACCCAACGACAGTTGCGTGCTCGCACAAACATTATACATTGGGATCCACGATCCCTCAGCTACTCTACAACGAGTCCAATCAATCCATCACATCAAGTCACGATCCATATATGGAGGTGACACGTCCCGAACACCCACACTCTTCCATACGACGGTCCCTGGGTAGGCACGCGTACGCGCCCATCGTCACCCCACGACTCACGTACAATGCGAGGACACGAGTTTCCGTGGACAGAGTTGGCGTTCAAAAATGGACCAGGTATTCAGTCCTGTGCAAAAACGGTCGACCGAAAGAGGCAACCTGGTCGACCGCATCCGCAAGGGAATCGGTCGACCGAAAGTCTGCAACAGTCGAACTCTCTGCGCAAAACCTAAGTCCCCACGGTCGAACAAAGATCTGAAACCGGTCGACCGATACAAGGTCAAATCCGAAGTCTGGTCAACATCAATTCAAACTATTGGTCGACCGACTCAGGGGTCTCGGTCGACCGAAAACTACCAGGGCATCCTAGAAGTTCTAAGTTATATAACGGTTGAACACAATCATAACAACGGTCGAACAATCATGCGAAATAATCCAGTACACTTGAGTTCCGGTCGAACGGACCCAAGGACCCGGTCGACCGAAACACAACAGGCAATCCCAACTCACAAGCAAAATGCACTACCGGTCGACCGTCACAAGGCATCGTTCGTCTGGTGAAGGTTAAAGTCGGGTAAAAACACTACAAAGGTCGACCGCCCGAAGGAACCCGGTCGACCGTTGGTCGTCTTCAACCTCGCGCCAGCACAGGATTTACACAACCACATCGCCGGAGAGGTCTCCGACCTCCCCCGACCGACCAACAAAACCCTCCCACGAGGGTGAGGAACAACCAAACACACTAAGAATCGGCATACCTCGAGAGAACGACGAAACTCGCCGGAGCCTCGCTTGCGCCTCCATCCTCCTCGCGCGTCCACCTCCGCACGCCTCACGCCGGGACCGCACCTACTCCACCGGAGCCGCCTCCTTTACTGCTGCTCGCCGCACAAGGAAAGGAAGAGAGTGAGAGTGTGCAAGTGAGAAGAGAATGGAAGATAAAGAGAGTTTTATCCTTAAAACTAGGGCTGTCAATGGGTAGAAATTTACCCGCAACCCGCCCCGCCCCGCCCCGCCTAACGCGGGTTGCGGACAAAAAATTGTTACCCGCCAACCCGCCAACCCGCCACCCGCACAACCCGCATAATAAGCGGGGCGGGTTGCGGTTTTCTCCCAACCCGCCCCGCATAACCCGCAACCCGCATAAGCCATATATATTTTTGATTTTTTTTGTATTTAGTTTTGATTTTGTTTGTATTTAGCTTTAATTTTTTTTGTATATAGCTTTAAAAACATACATTGATTGATTTTTTCCTTGATTTTTGTACTTAGTTTTGATTAAAATAGATAATGTTAAAGAAAATAAATTTATTTTTGTATTTAACTTTAATAAAAAATTAAACCCGCCAAACCCGCCAACCCGCCCCGCATAGCCTAGTCCATCCTTACGCGGGGCGGGTAGCGGTTTTTTTTTTTTGACCCCGCCCCGCCCCGCCCCGCCGACCCGCTTAACTTTGGCGGGGCGGGTAGCGGTTGGGTGAAAACCCGCCCCGCCCCGCCCCGCTGACAGCCCTACTTAAAACCCAACACCCAACCCTCACCATCACCTCATCCACAACCCCCTACACACCCCAACCCATCACCTCCACGCCGCCAGATGAGAATTAAATTTATACCGCAAGTGCACGACGTCAATGAAGACGTGGCAAATACGGGCCGAACACAAGGAGGGAGAGATTTGTTATTTGTGTGATTTACGATTGGGGGAAAGAATGAGAGAAGAATAAATTTGGGTTTTGAGATTTTTGATTTTAATTATCTAAAGAAAGAAACATGAACAAATAAAACTGAAACAAGAACAAAGAGGTGAATTACGTCGGGTGGAGGTTTAGATTTAGGGTTTACATTAGAGAATTCAGAAATTTATAATAAATCATGTTAGTTATGAAGCATTACATGATAAATGATTTAACACAAACTCAAGTAATCAAAATATACTAATCACGAAATTAAAATAATAACTTTCATTCATCTTCTCTTCACCCTAAATCCGTCACCTCCACCCTTTGGAAATAGTTAGAAACTCATAGAGGGAGGAAAATGGGTCCTAGAGGCATTACAAAAGAAAACTAAAAACAAGAAATAAAAGATAGAATTTTATTACTAAAAAGAAGAATACAAAACTAAGACAAAAAATAAAAACTAAGGTTAAGGACCCAGGACCCTTTTAACATCGTTCTCAGGGCTATTTATAGTTGTTACAAGAGACCTAAGTATAGAATTGGAGAGTACACGTGTCCAGACACGACTGGACAAAATTGGAGCACACGGATCGCTAAGGGGGCGGCGAAATCGCCGCAGATGGAAGGTATGGTGCGGCGGGAATGCCGCTCATAATGTTCTGATTTTGTCCGGATTTTGGTTGAATGTTTATGGTATGATTTGATCCTCATTTGCGCGTCGGATTGATTCTTTCCATTCTTTTGAGCTCCGGATTAATTCCTTCGTATATTTGGAGATCCACATTGATTTTTCTTTAGATTTTCTCCAAGATAATATTTTGGTGCTTTAATTTCAATTTGGTCCTTGGCTTCTTGCAATTATGTCACTGGCTACTTTTGTTCTTAAGTCCTTGTTCTTTTTGTAATTAGGTCTTGAATGCTTTTATGCTTGGATTTGAAACCCGATAATCTTGAACTTGGTCTTTATGATAGAAATGAGTCTTTTGCACGCGTTAATGCTCGGGATGTGGGTAATTTGCATTCAGGTCCCTGTATTCTGTAAATAAGACTAAACACATACCTTAGTAGCATTTATTGATATAAAAGTAATCTAAATGAAAGACATATGGTGCAATGTATGCAATGCATCACCGCCACTGTTCACGCCACCTCTTCCCCATGAAAACACCCACTAAACCTGGGATTAATCCCTAAGCATGGGTTAGGGATATAACATTATTTCCATTTGTGAACAACTTGACATTGATAATCTGTAATCTTTAAAATACATTATCCATATGTGTAAACACTTCAGTGTAGGCTTACGTAGTCCAAACAAGAATAATGGGTTACAGTTACACAACGTTTTGTCTTGATAGTTGATACGAGGATAAGTAGGTAAAAAAAAAAACTTAACCCCAATTGGTATACTTATTTAAATCGTGTTAGACATTTGTATAATAAGGTGTTAGAAACTCTAGTCCAGACAATAATCTGAGAGGTGAAGGGTATTTGCATCTCTTTTCCAACGTCACGCTGAACCTCCGCAACATATTCTACTTTAACCCAAATAGACTTGTCGGTTCGGAAATCGAAATACAGTAATTTTCTAGTGAGCCCATGACTTCATTTCTCTAAATTAAGCCCCCACAATATCCACCACTCGTTTCAATTTGTAAGGTAGATTAAGAAAAAAACTGTTATGCTAATGAATGGTGAGATTAACTGTAAATAAGATCTAATGGTGAGATTGTAGGGGGCTTAAACTAAATTTGATGAGCCATAGACTCACTAGAGTTTGACCCAGTCGAAATATAACAAAAGACATATATAGTCCTCATCCCACCGTCTAAGCAAAGTGATGAGTGTCACCGATCTACTAATGGTTGAACAATTAGACTTATGTTGCTAAACACAAGATGTGTGCAACACTCTATAATAGATTTAGATATACTACCTTTCACCTAAGTGCTTAAGTTTTATTGTGGTGATGAACCAACCAAAGTGTCAACATTTCATAATAGACTCGTCTGATTCCGAGAGTCGAAAAATTAACAAAATACATATATTGTGTTCATCCCACCGTCTAAACAAAATGATGAGTACGCCCAATCTACTAATGGTTGAACAATTAGACTTATGTTGCTTAACACAAGAAGTGTGCAATATTCTATAATAGAGTTAAATTTACTACTCTTACCAATGTGCTTAAGTTTTAGTGAGGTGGTGGACCAACCAAAGTGTCAACATTTCACAATAGACTCGTCCGATTCTGGGAGTCGAAAAATAACAAAATACATATGTAGTGCTCATCCCACCGCCTAAATAAAGTGATGAGTGCGACCGATCTACTAATGGTTGAACAATTAGACTTATGTTGCTAAACACAAGAAATATGCAATGCTCTATGATAGAGTTAGATCTACTATCCTTGACTTAAGTGTTCAAGTTTTGTTAAGATAGTGAACCAACTAAAGTGTCAACATTTCATATAGACTCGTTCGAGTTCCGGAAGTTGAAAAATAACGAAAAAGTTGAAGGACCCGACTATAAAAACCCGACTCCCTCTCCCGCCATTCATAACAACCCACTCCACTCTACAACAAACCCAAACCCAAACCCTTCCTCCTCTCCCGCCATTCATAACAACCCACTCCACTCTACAACAAACCCAAACCCTTCCTCCTCTCCCAAACCCTAATCTCCCTTCTCCGATGGAAACCCTAATCTCGTCCTCCGACCTACTCCAGGCCGTCACGGCCGGCCTCTTCTCCCGCCCCGTCTCCCCTTACCTCCACCTCCACGCCTCCCCTGCCCCCCAAGCCCCACAGGCGTCCGTGATCGAGGATATCGACGTCGTCAGGGGTGAGGACGGTGGACCCGCTTTCTCTGGTGTCGTTTTCGGGATCAAGGAGAGGGGACGGATGGAGTTCGTTAGGGACGGCCCTCCCAGGTGATTTCTTGGTGATTTTCGGTTAAGATCGAGTTAGATTTGGTGTTTTTTGGTTTCATTTCTTTTAGATAACAATCGATTTAGGCTTTGGTGTCTGGTTTGGGGATTTGTTGATGATTTTACGTGACAATCAGTTTAGATGTTAGGGTTAGTTGTGGTCTCTCGGCTCTTTTAGGCTGCAATCGGTTTAGACTTCGGTGTTTGTTTTCGTATCTAGTTTGGTGATATGGTGATTTTTTAATGATTTTACACCACAATCAGGTTAGATGTTAGAGTTAGTTGTGATACGAGCTCTCAGCAGAGGCACTACACGAGATCCGTCTCATGTGATTCTCCGGCAGTCTTTTAGGTCAAGATTTTGTTAGATGTTGGTGTTTGTTGTTAGTTCCGTGATTCAACAGAGGTACCGTTGGAAATTTGTCGCAATTGATTTCTTGATGCTTTCAGTTAGGTGATATTGTTAGTTGTGATACACGTTTTCATCGTATCTCAGCAAAGGTGTTGTTGCAAGTGAATTTTTGATGCTTTTAGGTTGAAAGTGATTTTTGGATGCTTTTAGGTTAGATGTCATTGTCTGTTGTTGTATTGTAGTTTGGTGATACGGGGTTTTATTCGCATTTGAACAGCAAAGGTATTGTTGGAGATCCGTTCCAGATGATTTAGTGATGATTTGAGGTTGCAATTGGTTTGTATTGTATTTTAACAGAGTCTGTTATGCTTGATTAGAGTATCTGTTAGCTTGCAGTTTCTTCACGTTCTTGTAATGATTTGGTGATATAAATCTCACAAATTGTGAGCTCTTAGGTGATTTATTGACGCTTTCGTGGTACAATCCTGCTAGCTTTGGGTGTTTGTTGTACTGATTTGGTGACTCGAGTCTTGGACATTGGATTCATCATCTGGTGTACGTAATACTGTAATAGAAATCATCCCTCAATGTTAGTTGTTCAGGTGATTTGGTTATTTGTGATTTTTTGATGCGTTTAGGTCATAATCGGGTGTTGCAAGGGTTTGATGATAATTGATAGGACTCTCACCTGAACATAACAGAAGTCATCCGTAAATGCTAGCTGTTTAGGTGTAAGAGTCAAATAGCTGCACCGATTTCATGGGGCCCATTGATTTGTCTACACGTTCCAAGTAATTTCTTGACGCTTATCGATCACGTTTGGTTTAGATGTTGGTGTTTGTTTTAATGGTGATGTGACTCTCAGAATATTAGGACGCCAAATGTAATTATCATAGGAACCCCTAAAAGCTGGTTGTTCAGGTTAAACAACCTAACAATCTGGTTTTCAGGAGGAATTTTGGGCCGAAGTATGCTGAATAGATCTGAATTGATCTGAGCTTTTGTTTTTGTGGGAAAATTTCGAGTCAATTGAGAGATAGGTTTGTCTGATGTTTGGGCTTTATTAAATTCGTTGGTGTTGGCTTCTTCTATTGGTGCTGCGATATATTCCTCATGAAGTTTCAAGTTGGGACTGGAAAGAAGCAACAAGAAACAGTATAAAACAGATGAGGGGAGAAAAGAAAGTGAACCACGAATTTCTTGTTGTGTGGGGTCCTTGCTAGAATTTTCAACCTATCTTATTTTCCTGAAGTACTAATTTGTGGACTTTTTGGGTTTTGAGAAGTACTACAAAGAGAAGTACTAATTTCTTGACGCTTTTAGGTCATGTTGTGTTAGATGCGGGCGTTTGTTGTATTGATTGGTGACATGAGTCTTGGTGTATCTCAGACTTTGGATGTGATCACTATATGAACCTAACAGAACCTAACACAACTCTTGGTGTATATCGAACCCCTAAAACATAGTTCACCATCAGGATAATGGTTTGGTGTTGTGAGTCTTGGCTTACCACGGAAACTGGATGTGATTATGATACAAACTTAACAGAACTGCTAAGTCACACCAATCATGGGGGCCTGTGACTAGGTGACTTCATGATGTTGTTCGGTACAATCAGGTTAGATGTGTGTGTTTGTCGTAGTGATTTGGTGTATTGTGTACACTGGACGTACTCATGAACCTAACAATAAAAGAATTCATCTCCCAGAGCTAGTTGTTTAGATGAAAGAGCCTAACAATCAGGTTGGATGTAGGTGGTAGTGAATTTTTTTAGGCCAATGTTGGCCAAAATGGACTTGAACTGAAGTGAGATTTCGGTTTTGGGGAAATTTCCAAGCCAATTGAGAGTTCAGTTTGTCTAATAATTGGGCACTTATAATGAATCCATTGGTGTTGTAACAAGGAGCAGTATTTGTGATCTTCCTAAAGAATTATTAAGTTGGGAGTTGGGACCCTTAAAGAAGCAACAAGAAACAGTGGAAAACAGATTAGGGGGAGTAGCCAGTGAATCATGAACATCTTGTTGTAGAGAGTCATAGCAAGAATTTTAAATATTTGTATTTCAAATTATTTTTTGCTCACCTTATTTTTCTGAAGATGTACTAATGTTGTGGAACTTTTTAGGGGTTTTGGGAAGATGTACTAATTTGTGATCTTCCAAAAGAATTATTAAATTGGGACCCTTAAAGAAGTAACAAGAAACAGTGGAAAACAGATTAGGGGGGAGTAGCCAGTGAATCATGAACATCTTGTTGTAGAGAGTCAGCAAGAATTTTAAATATTTGTATTTCAATTTTTTTTCGCTCACCTTATTTTTCTGAAGATGTACTAATGTTGTGGAACTGTTTAGGGGCTTTGGGAAGTATAGTGTCACACAAAAAAGAACCTAGCTAAGATAAGTTAAGGGAGAAGGTGATTCAAAATGTTGTCCTATTGTCTGGGAAGTCTTATTGGAAGATTAAACACTAACGTGGTTACGAACTAACTAACATATACCTACTTCTTGTTGCCTTTGTGTCTGGGTACTAATTTGTAGCATACAAGTTTTTTTGGTAATATATTTCAAGTTAGTTGGTGTTGATGCTTGAGTGAAGAGAGAGAGGATTTTACAATTCCCGAAAAGCTCTCATAACTATCTTACCATGTCTTCCATGTGATGTGACAGTAGACTTGTCCAAATTGGTATTAATATCTTACTTGTCTGCTTGCAGGTTGCTAGAGCAATTTGTCGATATGCTTCCATTCTCCAATAAAGCTAAAACAACCCCGCCAGTTTGTTTTTTCACTGACTCAAGTGATGCCGGTAATAATTTTCGTTGGCATCCATACTGATACTTTTGATTTGGAAATTTCATAACCTGCATACGATCTTTTAATGAGTTCTAAAATTTGATTGTTTTAGGAATGTGGCAGCTATTGTATTTACTTTTCTGGTTTCCATAGAGCATTTGAAATTCTACATTGCTTTTCCTAGTACTTCACAGCCTATGAAGAACATGATTTCGTTTTTGGAAATATTGGAAAACAATAGAAGATAGATGCACTCTTACAGGCAACCTGTTGTTGGTTGTTTTAGTTGTGTGAGGATCTGGTATTGCCATGAAATCATAAGCCAAGTAGTTATAAATCTAAAAAGAATTGCTAGTACTATTACTGACTCTAGCCAGTCCCATATGCTCCTCGATCTCAGGGTGCTCGGCAATGATGTACATGATGTTGTACGGTTGATGCTAGGTTTGCTAGCTTGAGACAACCTACTCAATATCTGCACAAAATTTATTATGTGGCTCATTGTACTAAATTATTTAGTGGGTACTGTATGCACTGAAGGCACTTGCTTGTTGCAATATGCCAATGTCTCAAAGTTAAACTCTCTGAACCTTCCTTGAGGATGTTAAGGTGTGCTCTTTTGATAAATAAGGGGAACATTGTTCATAATTTCATGCAGAACCTTTATTGTTGCTAATTTTTGAGTGCATTTTTGCTTTGTTCTAATTGTTGTCCATATTTACTTTAGATGCATATATGAAACGCTTGAACATGCAGAACATTATTGTGGAGGACGTTGATATTGAAGATGCTTATGAGTATTGTAAGGTAAGTTTGTGGACTGTTTGACATTATTTTCATTCTTTTTAAGGAAGATTCTTCTTTCCTTCTTGCCATGTTTCTGTTGTCTTTCCAAGTAATTTCATCTTGTATTACATTTTAAGCTCATATACTTCACCTTCAGAGCATTTTTCCATCCATTATTTGATGTTGTGAAAGTTAACTTTATTTAGGAGTTTCATGCTTACCCTTATGCTGTATATTTAAAACATCAAACTCAATCATTTTGGAGTTCTTTTGTTTCACTTGGGCCACTCAATAGATTCATTATTTTCTATTTAAAAATTTACTAATTGTAAATATGGAAATTTTGATGAAATTGAATGATAAGAATGTTTGTTACATGCTTTGAGTTGAAGCGAGATTTGTGACCCCTGTTTAGATGGGGTTTTCTTTTTCAAGTGCTTAACTTTACAATCCCATTCATTTTGCAGGAAAATCCATCAGAATTTCAGATTGTACCCAGTGAAAAACAGGTTCTATCTTGCACAAAGTCGTCTTTCTCGTCTTCTATGATTTTCTATAGTTCTTTTTATTTACATTGGAAAGCAATTGTATGTTATTGTTTTTTCATGATGGAATATGTTTGAAAGGTCAAGGCAGCCAATGTACTACTGAAGAAGAACAAACAAAGAAGAGTAAAGTTAGATGGTGTTCCAGTGTTTACAGCGCAAAAACTTTGTTTTGTAGATGTTTCCAAAGATGGGATTAAGTGGTATGGATTTTCTTTACTAACCTTGACTTGTTTTACTATTTCATTATCTCCGTTGTGATTAGAATTGAGAGCCACGTGCTTTTTTTATGTATTCCCAAATTCCATTTGTATTATATCCTTCAGATTAATTTTCAAGGTATATAAAATGGCTTTAGAAGGTAAGTGTTGTGGGCGTCTGGAATTAGTTTTTTAAATGCTCCTAAAGGTTACTTGATCGGGAATCAGGAGGCTTCTGCAGCCATTGTCGAGTTGCCACATTTTTATGCAGAGTGCTTCAGAATTTTTGGGTGGAAATGATGAAGTTCCATTGAAAACCTCAGCAAACTTGCACACATCTAAACTTTTTTACAAGATCAGATAATATTCAAGTATCGTTTCCATCATTCTTAAATAGGTGTAAAACTAAAGGGCATAAGGTGGATTGAGTTGAGTGGACGTTGGCCTGGAGTTGACAACCTAAACCTTGCCCTTTCTCAAGCTTATAATTAATGTGTTTTGCATGTTTTCTTCTTTGTAATAACTTAAACTCAAATTTCCTCAGATAATTGTACGCATTTCATGTCCTGGTAAACCATCGCTGGTATCAACTATGACTACTTAGAACCTTTTCGCCTTCCACTCTATTGAGTCTGTTTTTCTTCTTGGCAATATGTAAGTTTTTCTTTAACTTCTTTCAGGTATAAACCTTACTTCTTTGATAAAGAGGAGTTAGACAATGTTCTTGAAACATCAGTTGATCATTACTTCAAAAGCTTGATTTCATTTAGAGATGAGAAAAGGCGAAGTCTCAATTCTATGGCTGCAGAATTTCGAGATCCCTTTGGGTGGCTATCACAACAACCAATGTTATACCAAGTAAATAAAATCAATGGCAGTAATAACTTCAGTTTGCTTGAGTGAAACTAATGGAACTTTTGCATTATGCTAGTTGTTGTTTAGAACAAGAACTAGTTCAAATCATCTGGAGAAATATCATGGATTTGCTTTAATAGTTTAATGTTTCCTGCATTTGTCTGACAGAATGTGCAAGATAGGCTGGCTTGTTCGAGTATGGTTTTGAGGGGCACGTCAAAGTCTGCAGAACTGCAACTTCTTCATGCTGTGGACCGTGTGATTTTAGGGAATAGGTGGTTGAGAAAACTGACTGGAGTTCAGGGGGAATTCCAGTATGTGGTTGACTCATTCGAAGCAAGGTATTATCCCTCATCTGCTAGCTGTGAATATACTGGATTGTCCGGCATTACTAATTAAAGGAAAAAAATAATGGAATTTCTTGTAGCACAAATACATTAGTTGTGTCTTTCATGGAGTTTATACCTGGTCCAATATAGTAAATAAGTTAAGGTCAATGTTACTCAAAAGAGGCTCCTTACCTCTGCTATAACAGAGAGGCTGCTTCAGATTGACCCTTGATTCAACACAATGACCGTCTGCCATTTCACAGTAAACAGGGAGTGCACACACCAGACATCTTAGTGAGTCATTTCAATTTAGTTAATTCTAATCCAAAAGCCCAAAAAATGTTAATCTTTGACTCGATTACAAATAGACTAATGGACATCTATATGCTTCATACCTGAATAACTTGTTTTAGCTGCTGGTTTTTCTCATCATCTATTGTAAACATATTGGTTGAATCTCATTCTCAGTAATGTTTGCAGAACTGCAGCCTGTACAGTTGTTGGAAGCGATGATCCAGAACATCAGCTTGTTGCTCCCAACCTCAATTCAGATGACCATGCTCAGAGTGAGTATCTCAAGCAACAAAAAGAACCGACTCTACTCCAGCCACAGCAGTGCAGCATCAACTTACGAAGGTTTAATTAAACCAGCAGTGAGCTTATCATATTCACCACTAGAAGTTGTCCCTTCAATCACATTTTTTAACATTGCTTGGTCACCATGAATTGAGCAGGAACCCTCAAAAAGGACTGGTTGACCATGGTTTCCTCGCAGTTACAATGATTAATTCGTCAGGTGGATCTGCCATCTGTAACGGTTGCTTGACAAAGTGTAGAGAAGAAGCGCTAGGACCCTTGAATGAAGCAAAGCAGCCTCTGTTCATAGCAACTCTGATCGAATATGATTCTCTGACCGATGATGAGGACACAAAACTAGATTCTTGATAACTTTCTGGTATGTGCAATCTTCATTTTTTACTGCTCAACAGTTATTTTAGATTACAAATTGTGAAAAGATCTCGCGTGCCACTTTTACAGCAGCAAGACTACAGCGCATCTTGAGGTGCGAGTACAGATGCAAATAGGATCACATTCAGGGCTTTCCAATGCATAACCAACAGAAAGATGTACAATTCCTGAACTGTAGATATTCAAATTTTCAAGATGAGTCGGTTTCCTGATGAAAAGCAATCTAGTGTGCACCCTTAGGTCTGATGCTGATGGTTGGCTAGCTTGCAGCCGGATTTAGCTACACGCATTGTGTAAAGATTGTATTCATTCTTTCAAGTCGTAAAGCAACTGATTCAATTCTTAGTTAATTGAACATTATGTGAAACTCAGTAGTTGATATGTCATACTTTGATACCTCATTAGTGGGTATACAACATATGATACAGAAAGCCATTCTTTTTTTCCGAATATTTGATGTACAAAAAGGTTCTTGGTTGGATGTTCCTTTGTTTTTTCGACCGTAACTCTCTTTTAGCATGCACTACCACAAATTTAATGCTCCTAACAGGTTTCATTTATGTGTTTTGTTTGTTTAATTCCTCACTTTCTGAAATGCTTCACCCTTGTTTTCTCCAAGAATGTCTTTTTGAAAGGCTGCTGAATGTATTGTTGATGGTCATTCTAATCTGGTAATATCTTTAAGCTGTTTTCTACTATTAGTATATTTGTAAGCTGTTCTGTTATACTATTCCCAATGCACATCACGTTGGTTGATCTGGTGGATTTAGAGTTGTCATTAGAAAATAAAATATATTTGAAATACAGCAGTACATATACGATAATATATTTTAACAAAATGATAACAAAGTTTACTTGTTAGAATGGTTGATCAGATGACGCATGAAAAATGATGTTCGCCAGACTGGGATTTTGTGTTCATACCTCCAAAAATGGCTGAAATCTTTTTCTGCAGACAACTAAAAATATAAAAAAATTCAGGGAATATTCTTAAGCTTGCTAGAGGAATTCAACAGTTTATTACAATGACATTTTCACACATTGACATTACTAACTTGCAAGTTTTTCTACGTTGATGTTGATGGTGTATGTTGAATTCAATTGGTCCATTATCTTTTGTAAGTACTTAACTCGGAAGTAAGGAATATACTCTTATATGATTTTAGAATTTTTTGGTTCATGAAAATTTCGTAGTTTCTTAAATAGTTAAGTGTGAGATGATAACAATACTCGTGAGCAATACAAATTCGAGTGAATCCCATTAGGATCTTTTCCTTTTAGAATGAAAAAAATGGTAACCACGATTCGATTACGAGAGAACAGTGAGTAACACATAAAGTTTTATTTATATTTATATTAAGTGTGTGTATTTATTTATATGGTATATGTGTACACCCAGCTGTCCATTATTAGTTATTAGGGTACACATGTCTTTCATCTAACCCAAAATAATAAATTAATGATGCAGGGAATAATACTACTAATTATTTTATCCCTAACTACCGTCTGTTCTTCTTGACTGAGATGAGATGCAAGAGCATATATAAAATATAATGGACTTACAATTTCAAACACATCTTGTGGCCCAACTCACTCCATTGACTTTTAGCACCCCTTCCCATTTAATTTTGTCTAATCTCAGCTATAGATTAGCAACAATTTGTCTTATTATAAAATGATCTGTACCCCAAGGCTGACTGACCAGTCTAATATAATGTAGATCGGAATTTTGAGAGGTTTTCTTTAATGCAATTTGGAATTGTGACATCAATTTGTAGGTGGAAATGGTGATGGGATACTTGAACAATCATGATCGAATAATTAAGTGGCAACTTGGATTTTGTTTGTTTGGTTTCGAGGGATAATAATCTTTTATACTTGTTGGGATACTGATTAGAGATGGAAATTGGACAATTAAACGTATGGGATATCTAATACCAACTGAGGTCTTCAAGTAAGGTCATGAAAGATTTTATGAGATTTTTTGCGTGATTGATTTTTTAGAAGAAAAAAATTCTGGATCTCTTATAGTAAAAAGCTTTATATAAAAATTCAAGTTATAATTTGATTAAAAAAGCTAAAACTCCTTGACTTTTCGGATTTATTGATTAACGTAATCATCCAAATAATAAGGAGTTTTCTGAATGCAAAACACCGTAGGAATGATAATTTGAGCAATAAAATCATTAAGAATTCAATAACGTAAATGGCAAAGAGATTAATGATTGTTCGAATCCTTACACAGTTACACATGAAGTATAGTGCAATATCTCATGAACTATAATATGATTTGATGAAAATAAAAAAAAACTATAGTTATATCTATTTAAGAACATAATTGAGTGTTAATATTGTCTAATTCATGTTTGTTCTTCAAAAATTATCATCCACCAAAAAGAAGTTCAAGGTCTACCCAGGTCATTTTCGACGTTAATATATCTCTTGACAATGAAAATAATCGCTATAGAAAGTGAATTAAAGATCTAAAATGAAAATTTTCTTTTACTTTCTGCTAACTAATCAACATCACATCCTTACCATCAATGTTGGAAATCATATACTTTTCTAGTTTTCTTCTTCATGGAAATTGTAGAATGTCTGAGGATTGAGGAAGAACATGGAATGAAGGGGTAGAAGCATATGTTTATTGATGGTTTATTACAAGTACATATATATGCTATAAGAAGGAGAGTCATTTGTATGATGTAAGACAGGAATAAATTACAATAATGATAAATATAAAATGATTAGAATTCTATCTATTAGGTTTTCCCATATCTATATGTGCATAAGCAATTATATCTCCATGTGCATGCATGAGCAATTATATTTCTATAGATATCAACATGTTTCCGTAAAATTTTACTTTACGAAATAAAAATTCTTTGGAAATTAAATATTTCATCTCTTCATTCGGATAGAATCTGGATTATTGGGGGGGGGGGGGGGGGGGGGGGGGGGGGGGGGGGGGGGGGGGGGGGGGTAAAAAGCAGATTCTATATTCAGCTTTTGAGAACCCGTAGTTATTTTCGTTAACAAGAATTTGCAAAAACTAAAAAAATCCAAGTTAGAATTTTAATCTTTAAAATTTCATAAATTCCACAAATCAATCGTTTACATCAGTTAAAAAAAATCTTCCTCTTCTTAGAAGTTCTAAACATTTTTTAGAAGAACTGAGTTGACTAAATGATATAATGTTCTTTCGTTCTTTTTCATTCTGTTAAAGTTATTTTTGGAATAATTAGGCTTGTCTCATTCAACTACAATTTACAAAAGTCAAGAATCATATGAAAATATGAAATTCGAGGTCCCATAGAATAATTTTAAGCAAAAACATGTGGTGCATAAAATTGATTCAATGTATCCGTTTTTCAAGCTTTAGAATCTCATAATTTTGTCCTATTTGAACAGTTTTACAAAAGCAAAGTCAATATTTCCGATTTTGAGAAGGAATCTTAAAAGAATTTAGATTTTGATAAAAAATGGAAACATGTACTCTCTTATTTCTTCTATCATAGTCAATTCACTTTGACACCGATTAGAGCACCGTTAACGACGCTCGGGTAGTTTCCAGGCGCTCTGATTTTTTTCTCAGTCACGTCAACTCCTCTCTCCGTCACGTTAGCACAAACCAACTCCTCCCACAAAATCCTTAACCATTACCCAATCTACCCAGTCACGCTATAGTATTTGTTGTCACGTCATTATTTTTATTCTTCTATCTAAAACTCTTTCAACAATCAACAAAATCTTTTAATAATCATTATCGTAATTATTTAATATCAACAATTCATTCGTTTTTAATTAACATTTAATATATAAATACGAAAATATTATTAAAATTTAGGAAACCACATTACATAGTACATTAACTGGAAATTTAAAAACTAAAACGAAAAATACATCATTAAATGCTAAACTTAAATACGAAACTTAAAATACATCAAGTCGCATTTCCACTGGAGACGTCGATGTAGAAAGTTCGGGGAGTTTCAATAGCGGGAAAGAGAAAAAACACCGACGACGATGAGAGTCACACAACACCGTCAACAAATGAAGTGATGTTCGAACCATGTCCTCGTCCTGAAGGTGTTAAAAAAACCAAAAAAGAAGGGAAAACAACCACTTCAATAGCAACTCGATCCCGATGTGTTAGAACTGGGGAAACAAATTGAATATAACGCAAAAGTGAGAGAGGAAAGTTACTTGCGTTACGAAAAACGGGTGGAGAGGAAACACATTGAAGCTGAGGCGAAGTTCCAAAAGGAACTCAACAACAAGAAACTTAACGCCCTATTCTCTCTGCTGAAGAAGGAAAACAATGACGAGATCGATAAAGAAACACTTGCTGAACTCAAGGCGTGAGCCAAATCAGAAGGATTTCTGTAGGTGATTATGTTTTCATTTGGACTTAACTAAATGTGTGTTTCGTAGTTTATCAGTATTGTGGTAGTTTAAATTTCGCAGTTTATCATTATTCTGGTAGTTTATCGGTAGTTTAAAATTCGCAGTTTATGCATTGTATTTCGTTTCCGTATTTGCATTGTATTTCGTTTCCGAAGTTTATGAGTATTGTACTACTATTTCGTATTTTGTATATGATTTTTTTATTTTTAAATTTACGTTTATCTAAATAAATAAAAAACAATTAAATTAATCATAAAATATTTTTTCAATTAATTTTCAAAACCTAATTAATTTAATTACAATTTAACTAATCAATACATTAACCTAATTATATATAACTAATATTTTTCTTTAAAACAAAAAAAAAACTAAACCAAAAAATAAAAAATTACAACCAATGTGGGGGCACGTGACCACCCGCCAGGACGCCTGAGCGCTTTTCCTGGTAGCAGACCGCCCGGGGTGAAGCGTCCCGGGCACACCCTCCCGTTAAGGGAGGGCAAATCGAGCGCTCGGGCGCCCGATTCAGAGCACCCATCAAGGGTGCTCTTAGGGGTTTTGTACTCAAAATTGCTAGAAAACTATTTAAATTCCAGATGACTGAAAACTTGAATAGGACAATCGTACGACTTCTTATCTGTTCATAATTGAGAATATTTTTGGGACGTAATTTTAGCCTCAACTTAGATAAATTCTAGAATCATACCTTTTAATTGAATTTGGACTGAAAATTAAAATGGCTTCTCCTTGTACCTTCCTTCAGTCCTTGTAAAAGTTTAACAGGTTATTTGAATCATTTAGCTTTATCCTCATCCAACAACAACTTAGAAAACTAGATTCTCATTGCAGTTTTCGAATAATTAGTGTTAAATGCTAATTTTGTATTTTTGTACCATGAACAAGTTCAGAACAAAACTCGTGCATAAGGTTATTTATTTTTTTAGAGAACAAGCAAGGACTTGAATAGGTGTTATACTGCAATTAAGTTGTAGCCGGATAAGTGAAAGCTACTTTATTTGTTTAAATGATCAAAATAAAGGTATTTGATTTTGAAAGTTTAAAAAAATGGCGAAAGTTAGAAAGATGGTGATTGAGACAAATATCAATTTTAAATGTTTAATTAGTTGTTGACATACTTTCTTACTTTATATATAGAATTATGTTGTTTCAATATTTTTTTACTATTAATATCATGTTTGACAATACACGAGGGAACTCACTGCCCTTAAAATATTTTGACACATGATTACGAAATTTAAAATTCAAATGAAAAAAATAAAAATGAAAAAAATAAAAATGATAAAAATTAACACGTATTTTGCGTAAAAACAATAGATGACAAACCGAAGGCAATACATTTGTTACAAAATTGTTTTCTTGATTTACATGAATGATTCCTAAATTTTATGATTTTTAATATAATTAGAGTCATAGATCAACTTCTACGGCAGATCAACTTCTCACTATAATTCCTTACCAGAATTTCTTTCGTTTGGAGTTCAATCTAATTTACCCCAAGCAAACCTTCCATCACACCGCAGATCATCCTAAATTCCTCTAATATTCTCTAATAAGCCTCACTAAAATTAAGGTTCCAGAACCATAGCTTTTAGCATATGATTTTTGAGTAATTTGCAAAATCTGCAAAATCCAAAACAAGCACGTAAACCAAAATGATTTTGGCATTGGCGCTTGGCATATAATGTCTGGATTTTACAAAATAATAAAGAAGCTAACTAATATGGTAATGAGCTAACATATAAGCTCCGACCGACTCTTGCTAATTTTTTTATATTTTTTATTATTAAAAAGATAATTGATTGTAAATTGATTATAATTCGGATGACTGGGTAGAGGTCGGTAAACCGACTCAAGGATTCCAGGAAGATCAAAAACTTATTGTCTCTACGATCACGGTGGACCGATGGAAACTCGATCATCCGCATGGAACATGTTCGGTAGACCGAGAAGCAAACGGTCGACCGTCTGACACCTCACCAGATCCTGCGCCCGTGGTTAATTATACAGATTGGATTACAAAAGGGTTTTTGCAAGTGTCAAAGATTCAAAAATTTCTAAATCCAAGCGACATGTCGAGGTGATATTTGTAAGTCGGGAAGTTTTACCACTGAGATTTTTTGGATCTTGAAATTGTTGGATCTGGAATTTTTTTAATCTTCATTACTTGTAAAAAAAACTCATTGTAATCCAACCTGTTACCACCGAAAAACTTGCAACGGAACATTAAATAATTTGAGATAACACCGTATAATTTTAAGTTTTTTTTTTGGACGGACGTCTTAGCCATACGTCCCTCCATGGGTGAGACGTCTGGGTAAAATGAGTAAAACGAAGGCAGAAACGTAGGCAGACGCCCCTCCATGGCTAAGACACCCCCACCATGGGGGGCGTTTTACCCAAACGTCTGATCTGATTTTTTTTGCTGGGCTTACTTCACCGAAATTCAGGCGCATTATCAGACATTTTCGTGGTGTTTGTACTGGGAAAATGAGTAAAACGTAGGCAGAAACCTTATTTTAATAGACGAGACGAAATGAGTATTAAATGAATTGGGAAGTGCAAAATGATAATTGTTGGGCGATTTAAGTAGTTTTCCGACGATGAATACTAGTTCCCTACAAAAATGATGAAAATGTTGAATCAATTTTTAAGAATTTGATCGTCACCTCAGGCGGAATCCCCACCTAATTTTTAAGAATCATGGTGGGCATGTAAGAAACGATTGGAGCCCCATTCCAATTTTAAAGAAATTGAATGAAGTATGTTGTACAATATATGATGAGAATTAAATTTATACCGCAAGTGCACGGCGTCAATGGAGACGTGACAAATACGCGTCGAACACAAGGAGCGAGAGACTTGTTATTAATGTGATTTCGATTGGGGAAAGAAGGAGAGAAGAAATAAGTTGGTTTTGAGATTTTTGATTTTTAATTATCTAAAGCAAGAAACAAAAACAATTAAAACTAAAATAAGAACAAAGAGGTGAATTTCGTTGGGTGGAGGTTTAGATTTAATGTTTAGATTAAAGAATTCAGAAACTTATAATAAATCATATTAGTTATAAAGCATTACATGATAAATGATTTAACATAAACTCAAGTAATCAAAATATACTAATCACGAACTTAAAATAATAACATTCATTCATCTTCTCTTCACCCTAAATCCGTCACCTCCACCATTTGGAAGGAGTTAGAAACTAATAGAGGGAGGAAGAAGGGGTCCTAGAGACATTACAAATGAAAAGTAAAAACAAGAAATAAAAGACAGAATTTTATTACTAAAGTGAAGAGTACAAAACTGAAAATAAAAACAACTAAAAACTAGGTCTAAGGCCAATGACCCTTCTACCATCGTTCTCGGGGCTATTTATAGCCGATACAAGGGATCCCAATATATAAATGGAACGTACACGCGTCAATACAGCATTGGTAAAAATTTGAGCACACGGATCGACTTTTGTGCGGCTAAATCGCCGCAATTTGTACATGAGGTGCGGCGGAATCGCCACCTTTTTGGCTCGGATTCGATCCAGATTTTTCCTGTGTGTTTATGGTATGATTTGATCCTCCTTTGCGCGTCTGGATTGATTCTTTCCATTCTTTTGAGCTCCGGATTAATCCCTTTATATATATGGAGATTCACATTGATTTTTCTTTAGATTTTCTCCATAATAATAAAAACTACTCGTTATTTGCAATTAGGTCCTTGACCTTTTGCAATTAAGTCCCCGACTACTTTTGTGCTTAAGTCTTTGTTCTTTTTGTAATTAGATCTTGAATGCTTTTATGCTTGGATACATTTCCATTTGTAACCTGATAAACTTGAACTTGGTCTTTATGATAGAAATGAGTCTTTTGCACGCGTTTATGCTCGAGATGTGGGTAAATTGCATTCAGGTCCCTGTATTCTGTAAATAAGACTAAACACATACCTTAGTAGCATTTATTGATGTAAAAGTAATCTAAATGAAAAATATATGATGCAATGTATGCAATGCATCAAATACCCCCACACCTACATTTTGCTAGTCCCTAGCAAAACCGAAAATAAAAAAAAATAAAAAAAGGGAAATCATAACTCATTTTCGTAGGAATCACGGTTGCACTTAGCATGTGCAACAAGCCTTTAAACCTCCTTGTTGCCAAGGAGGACGAGTTTTGTCTCGTGAGGGTTTTCAGTTGACACACCCACAAAGTCTTAATTCAACATTCCATTAATAGCTCTCAATATCCCTACCTCAACCTTATACATCTCACTTCAAATTCTTGTATGCTCATTATATGAATCTAACTCATTAAAAATATGACTTGGTCTTTGTTCCTCCAACATTCACACCACTAACCCTTCTACACATGATATTACTTAAATTATTTTGCACGCCTCCTCTGGTGGTGAAGTATCATTCGGATCAACCATGTCATGGATCATTCTTTTAGCTTTAGGCATTGAGTATTTTTTTTTCTTTTCTTCCGTGATTCAACACATTTTCTTTTTGACACTTTTACCCTTTTTGCATTAGTGTAGCGAGTTTGGTCGATAATCCCAAGCTGGTAGACTCAAGTTACCGGGTTTCAAGATACCCCTACGGACCAGTGACTCAAAGGCTTGGGCTTTTGTAATCATTTTGCAAAATGTGTTTTCTTCACTTTATTCCTTTATTTTTATTTTTATTTTTATTTTCCTCAAGGCTTAATTGCTATTAGAAGTCCACACTTCCCGGTATATTTTCCTCAACCTCTGCTTTTTATCAACCACTTCAAAGATTTGATTCATCCAATTTAAGTGCATACATGTCTTAAAGGGCAATGAGTTATTTCTTTGGAACTTAGATTTATGTCATAATTTCTACAAGCAGAACTATATAATAAGGAACAAAAACTCAATGCAATTTGTACACGGGTTCTGGCAGTTCAATCTTAAGCTATGTCATGAAACATTGAATTTTTTTTTTTTTATGAAATAAAAGACAGATCTATAGATAAATATATACATAAACATCCCCCCACACCTAAATCATGCATTGTCCTCAATGTATGCAAATATAAAGCAAATACACTTATTACCTTGGTGAACTGCGGTGGAAGGATGAAATTTGCTCAAAGTCAACCATAGTCAGAACTGGATTGAATGACACCATATTGGTGCATGTATCCAGTTGAATTGTTCCCCATGTTGCAATGAGAGTCCTGAGTCACAGGTTCCACACCCCTCACATAAATAGGTTCTCTTATTTGAGTGATGGTGGGTGTGTAGATGAATTTCTCCTCTTTTTCTTACTTCCTTTTTGATTTTGTGATGATTCAGAAATATTATAGATTCGTGATTTCATCACAACGTCACTTTGATTGCATATTATTTCTGGCTCACTATCAATATGAAAGATATTAAATTCAGCTTTTAAGTTCCCAAAAGATAATTGCATGAGCACATTACGACAGTTTATCAATGCTTCAGAAGTGGCTAAAAAGGGTCTGCCTAGAATTACAGGGATTTGTCGATTAGGATTTACAACAAGTGCGGTATCTAGTACGACAAAATCCACTGGGTAAATGAAGTCACTAACCTTGATCAAAACATCCTCTACTACACCTCTTGGTTTCTTAATAGAGCAATCAGCAAATTGAAGGGTTGTCTTAGAGGGTTTTAGTGGACCAATGTTCATTTTCTCATACACAGAGTACGTGAGTAGGTTAACACTAGCACCAAGGTCTAGAAGGGCTTTGTTGATAAAAGTATCTCCTATTGCACATGAAATTGTGGGACACCCAGGATCCTTATATTTTATAGGAGATGTGTTGGACAAAATAGAACTTATGTTTGCAGTTAAGAATGCATTCTTTGGTACGTTCGTTTTTCTCTTTTTAGTGCACAAATCTTTTAAGAATTTAACATAAGCAGGTATTTGTTGAATCATGTCTAAGAGTGGAATGTTCACCTTAACTTGCTTAAATACTTCCAAGATTTTCTCTATTTGTGCACTTGAGTTCTTTTTGAGTCTATTAGGGAATGAAGCTTTAGGAACATAGACTCGCTCAAGTTCAGGTTGAGCTATGGGTTCAGGTTGAGTAGGTGGGTTGGGCGTTTCAGATTGGACGTCAGGTTCAATGGTCAGGTCATATGTGGGTGTTTGATGACTAGATTGATTGGACACTCTAGGATTTACCACATTGTTATCAACTTGTCTTCCGGACCGTAATGATACTACTGCATTTATTTGTTGGAACGATCCTTCCTTATTAACCATTTGAACCGGTCTAGGGTTGTTATTTCCTGAAGGTGCTTGATAGGATTGATATGAATTATTATTAGATCTAGGGTTCACCTCAGGTTGACTTGGAAGCCGACCCTTTTTCTCTTTCACCTACTATTTGTGCTAGTTGGCTGACTTGTGTCTCAAGCCTTTGGAAGGTCTGGTTGGTTGTTTGTATAAAAGTTTTCATCAAATTTTCCAAGCTTGTCAACCTAACCTCATGATCGTTATTGTTACTAAACCCAGATGATGTATTATTTTGGTTATACGGGTTTGGTTGTTGTCTAGGAGGTTGACCTTGTTGGCTTGATGAGAGATTGTAATTATTACGCCAACCCGAGTTATAGGTTGATGCGTATGGGTCATTTCTAGCATGGTTATACATGGCATTAACTTGGTCTCATTCCGCACAATCCTCCATTACATGACCAGTCTGACCACATCTAGAGCAAGGGATAGACAAGGCTTGATTCACTCGGTTTTGGGTTCGTAGCTCTAAACTTTCCATTCTGCGCATAAGGGTAGCTAGTTTTGCTTCAGCCGCTATGTTGGCATCTACAACTAAGACACCTGGTTTGGGTTGGCTTGCTATTCTAGATCCAATACTTGGGTTAAACGGTGTTCTAGCATTGTCCCATTGCATACTGGTTTCAACTAATTCCTCAAGAAAAGTCCAGACATCATTTTCATTTTTCGACATAAAGTTCCATTGGCTTACGAATTCTACCATAACCCTAGATGTGGGTGTCAATCCCTCATAAATAATTTGACATAATTGCCATCTCGGAATTCCATGATGAGGGCATTGGGTCAGAACACTTTTGAATCTTTCTAGGTAGGAATAGAACGACTCGCTCTCAGACTGAACAAATGCAACAATTTCATTCCTAATCCTCATAGTCTTATGGTTGGGAAAATATTTTTTCAGGAATACTTGAACAAACTCAGCCCAACTCCTAATAGATCTTTCGGCTAGACTATATAGCCATTTCTTAGCGTCGTCCTTTAGTGCTAGAGGCACGAATTTCAGACGCACTGCCTCCTCAGGGATATGCTGGTATTGCATAAGAGAGCAGATTTCCTCAAATTCTCTAAGGAAGAGATATGGATCTTCCCTAGAGGTGAACTTAGGCAACATACTCATGTATTGTGCCTTAAGTTCGAAGTCGCGACCCGGTATGGTGGGCATAACGATGCACGATGGCTGAGCAGCCATCGCTGGATAGCATCGATCCCTCAGAGTTATAGGTTGTGCAACAGGCGGGTCCACTACGTTCTCACCCATTGGATCCGGGTGAGGTGGTGCAGTAGATGGATTGGGGCTAAGTTCCAGACTGGAATCTAGATGAACTCGTGAGAGTCGATTACTCAAGGCCCGAATCCAAATCTGAGTGCACCAGGTTGAATCAATTTTTGAATTCAAATTCGAAATTTAAATTCCAAATTTAATTTCAAGAATTAATTACAATTTTTTTTTATATTTTCGTTTTTTTTCAAAAGGGAAACAAACAATAGAATGGGAAAAGATGAGAAAGGAATCCTAATCTAGAGAATTGAGGTGAGAAGAGAAAGAAGACTCAGATGAGAAGGGAAACCTAACTCTAAAGATAGAAAGAGGGTTGGTCAGAAAATTCCTAAGAAAGCACGGTTCAAACAATCCTAGACCTAGTGTCACTTAGATCTAGACGACTCCTAACTGGTTGAGTCGAATCGATTTGCTTGATTCACCTCCCTCACTAATCAAACCAACTTGGCCAGGTCGTGTATAGCTAGTGGGGGCGCTTCCGACAGAGTCGGTGCCAATTAGACAACCACTTCGCTTGGAAGACTTACGTCAACATAAAAACACTTTCTAGACACCAAATTAAATTCAATCGGCTTCAGGTCATAGCAAGTCAAACCAATTCTTCTCCTTAAATGAGTCCGAGTCCTTAGGGGTCAATGTCTAGTTGATTTTAATTTAAGGCTTGAGTGACACTTTGGGATTGTTATTTGTGGGTCACGGAAGGGTGATGAAATCCCCACCGTATCTTTGCCTACGGAGTTGCCCTTAAGATAGTTTAACTTAGATCTAGCAAAGATAGTCAAACAATGGTCTTTAGAGGGGGGCAATTGCAAGGTTGTATGCAAACTAGATTATATGCTTAAATGCATTCGATAAAAACCGCGATACGTACCTTGCCTCCAGCATTCTTCAACAAGAATTAATTTGCAAGAATTTAGCAAGAATAATGCAAACAAAACATTATATGATGCATGCACTAAGTTCTTCTAGTTTTGCCAATTTTTAGGTCAGAGTTGAATTATTGCAATTTATGGAATTTTGCCCTACACATGCAGTTCTACGAAAAGGAAATTTTCTGAAACTAGAAATTACGAGGAAAAATGCAACAAAAGTTACCTACGCAATGCTCAGTCGGGTTCGCCGCCCGCTCTCGAAATTTCAGTAGCTTCACGCGTCCACCCAGAGATGAGTCGCGTCTCAGAAAAATTTGAAGCCCAGAAGCTCCCAGTGTGCGGCGGATTCGCCGCAAGTTGTTCTTCAGGTGCGGCGATTTCGCCGCTCGTTTAGCTCAGATGGTGCTCGAATTTCGCCGCGCACTCTGTTGTCTCCTGAAACACAAATCCAAATACTCAGATCGCGCACAAGATAAACAGAATAAAATCGAAATTAACAAAAAAACAAAATCTGCGTTGCCTCCCCGGCAACAACGCCAAAAACTTGATGAGAATTAAATTTATACCGTAAGTGCACGGCGTCAATGGAGACGTGACAAATACGGGTCGAACACAAGGAGGGAGAGACTTGTTATTAATGTGATTTCGATTGGGGGAAAGAAGGAGAGAAGAAATAAGTTGGTTTTGAGATTTTTGATTTTTAATTATCTAAAGCAAGAAACAAAAACAATTAAAACTAAAACAAGAACAAAGAGGTGAATTTCGTTGGGTGGAGGTTTAGATTTAAAGTTTAGATTAGAGAATTCAGAAACTTATAATAAATCATATTAGTTATAAAGCATTACATGATAAATGATTTAACATAAACTCAAGTAATCAAAATATACTAATCACGAACTTAAAATAATAACATTCATTCATCTTCTCTTCACCCTAAATCCGTCACCTCCACCCTTTGGAAGGAGTTAGAGACTCATAGAGGGAGGAAGAAGGGTCCAAGAGACATTACAAAAGAAAAGTAAAAATAAGAAATAAAAGACAAAATTTTATTACTAAAGTGAAGAGTACAAAACTGAAAATAAAAACAACTAAAAACTAGGTCTAAGGCCAATGACCCTTCTACCATCGTTCTCGGGGCTATTTATAGCCGATACAAGGGATCCCAATATATAAATGGAACGTACACGCGTCAATACAGCATTGGTAAAAATTTGAGCACACGGATCGACTTTTGTGCGGCTAAATCGCCGCAATTTGTACATGAGGTGCGGCGGAATCGCCACCTTTTTGGCTCGGATTCGATCCAGATTTTTCCTGTGTGTTTATGGTATGATTTGATCCTCCTTTGCGCGTCTGGATTGATTCTTTCCATTCTTTTGAGCTCCGGATCGATTAATCCCTTTATATATATGGAGATTCACATTGATTTTTCTTTAGATTTTCTCCATAATAATAAAAACTACTCGTTATTTGCAATTAGGTCCTTGACCTTTTGCAATTAAGTCCCCGACTACTTTTGTGCTTAAGTCTTTGTTCTTTTTGTAATTAGATCTTGAATGCTTTTATGCTTGGATACATTTCCATTTGTAACCTGATAAACTTGAACTTGGTCTTTATGATAGAAATGAGTCTTTTGCACGCGTTTATGCTCGAGATGTGGGTAAATTGCATTCAGGTCCCTGTATTCTGTAAATAAGACTAAACACATACCTTAGTAGCATTTATTGATGTAAAAGTAATCTAAATGAAAGACATATGATACAATGTATGCAATGCATCAATATACTATATATAACCTCGTGAGTTTTACCAATTTAATTTTATTAGATTTTCTTCCAATTTCAAATAGAAACCTACAAGAACAAGAGTTATTGCATAACAATAACCATAAAAATAAAAATATTAAATATACAACAAACTTCCTATCGATAAAAAAACATTATATAACGTAACGAGTTTGGCAAAATTAATATTATTAGATTTTTAAACTCCAAATTTAAAATGGAATCCTATGATCATGGGTTATTACACAAAAATAAAATAATAATAAGGATATAACAAAATTCTATTCATGAAAACGAAAAGATTTACATTCTAATTATTATTATTATTATTTTGTCTCACAAGCTATCTAAGTTTTAGCAAGGTTTGTACTTAGCAGATGCAATTGTTCTTGTTTAGTTGTTCTCAAATTTAAGGATTTCACTATCGTACTATCCTTCGAAGTTTATTGATAACATAATTGTAGTTATCTCAAGACTTTATGGAAAAGTTTCTAAAAAGAACAAAATAAATATTGCAAATACCTCACTATTTTCAACGATGAATATCGTGAAACTGTTTGCACAATCGAATGAGATTGGAACAAGGACGACTATGAATGACTTATAAAGAGAAGAAAATATTTTACAATGCTAGCAGAGATCCATTTATACATCGTTTTGAAAACATGAAAAATCACTGAAATTCCCAAAGGAGAAAATAATTTACACCACTAATGTTCCCAAAGGACTGAATCTTCTTAAAGAATAGCAATCTCAAAAAACTTGAGAGATACAATTGGTTCATAGGTATCTTAATGATTTAATATACGTTCAAATCAAGATTTGTCATGCACCAACAATTAGAATCAGTAATTGGAAAGAAGTCGACTATGATGGAATTTTGATCTAAAATCAATTCTTGAATGAAGTCATTCTGAGAGAATAAAAAGTCAAACAAACCCTCAGGTCATTTCATTGTTTTTGTGCTTCTCTGAATCTTTTTAGCTCACTATTATGCTAAATTTAGTGGTGAGAGCAAAACAATTTTCAATTTACAGCTTTAATTAGCATGACTTCCATTGACTGTAGTACTTAAGGGAGGAAAAAAGAAGAAGTGCACGAATTTATGTTTGTGCGGAGACATGTTTGTTGTTACTGAAGATGACGACGATTTATATTTTAAGTTCTTTCTTTAAGAAAAATCATATTGTATGAATTTGATATGATATTTTGAAAGCTAAAAGATATCACCCAGGAGTTCACTAACCCAAAACAACTCTTAAATGTTTGAGTTTGAATTCTTACTTTTGCAATGCCAAGCTATGATAAAATGTGTTATATCATTATATCAATGTAGTTGTCGCCAAAGAAGTAATATTGCTATTGTAACTAAGATTTAAAAAGAGTCTCGCCACAGTTGGTGGATATGGTGGGTGATATTCAAACATAAGTTTTACGCTCCAGTGAGACAAATTGTATGCCATCAAATTTCAATTTGCTGTAACAACTAAGGGTGCGTTTGGTTTGCACAGGGTAAACGGAATGGAACACAGAAAAGAAAATAAAGAGAAAGGAAATGAATGATACTGATTCCCCCTACCTGTTTGGGTATGTCCCAGAAACAAAATGAACTGCTCCCTGATTCCTTTTGTGACTATTTGGTTCAAAGCAGAGAATCAAACTATAAATTTTTATTTATATTATTTTGTGACATGAATAACATGTATTTATGAGGAACATGTGTCAAATATACATGTAATATGAATAAATTTCTACCTCAATAAATAAAAAATAAAGAAATTCAACATCTTTACCCATTCAAATACCAGTAACACATAATACTTGTCCTTAAAAAATATATAAAACACACGTCTAGTCATCATACGTCTAATAAACATACATCAACTACCAACACCAAATATCATCCAAAGACATATAAAACATTCGTCAACATAAAGTTCATACCAAAAGAAGTAGGTTATCAATACAACATACTTGAAAGCCATACACGAAGAATCAACTCGCCGGAGGAAGGATGGCGAGTTGGTTGGCCGGAGGAAGGCCGACGGTCGGAGGTTGGAGGAAGGGCGACGGGGAGGTGGGGACGACTAGGGTTAGAGTAGAGAGAGGGGAGGGGTAATGAAGTGGGGAAAGAGAATTGAAATACCTAGGGGTGGGGAATCAATCTAGAAGACTTTGAGGTGAAGTGAAAAAGAAAAGAGGGTAAAGAGAATGACAAAATAGGCCCAACAAACAACATCAAATGAAATCATGTCAGTTCATTCCCTTACCTTAGATGAATATCCCGAACCAAATGCCCCTAAATGTTTTGGACCTTGTTGTAGTTATGTTTCGATGATTCTTTTTATTAATGCAATTAACTACTTTTTTTGATAAGGCAATTAACTACTTATCAAAAAAATCCATTAAAGTAGAGTTCTTAACAAATAGAAATCAAGTTCTTGACATGACATTCAACAATAGTTGGTAAGTGGATTATTTCGTAGTCTATAACCACAAGTTCAGTCATCTTAAAGACCTTAGAGACTACCAAAAATAATATAACACACATTGCACTTAGGAAATTGAAAAAGGAGATCAAAATACATCTTAAACATTCTAAGGAAATTAATCCTTCGCGCAAACTTGCAAAATTAGAGGCACAAATACTTTCACTAGACAAAAAAGACCTAGAGCAAAGACTTAATGAAAGTGAAAGAATGTTAGCAAAATAATTCCACATGGATCATGAAATTGCCCTAGAATGAGTAGAAATACACAAGAAGCAACACTCACGAGTGGAATGGCTGAAAGAAGTGGATCAAAATACAATTTTTTTCACTAAACAACAAATGCAAGGAAAAGACAAAATACGATCATTTCCTTAAAAAACAATGAACAAATTTGCTTTTCCAAAACACAAATTGCACAAGAAAACGTTTCGCATTTCCATAAGTTGTTCAATGGGCAAAGAAGCATCAAAGTCCTGATAAATTGGGACACAATCCATCGTACAAAAACTCATGACCCAGACTCACTCATCTATGCTTTCCAATCTAATGAGATCAAGCGAGTAGTATTTAGGATTGCACCTGGGAAAACACCAGGACTAGATGACTTCAACTTCAATCTTTTGCAACAATATCAGATTGAAAATATGTTTGAAAAATTACATCAAAATCACTACCCTGTAGAAGATTCAAAAATTTAAACCAAAGTTTCATTACACTGATCCCCAAAAACTACTAGGAGTTGAGATTGTTAAATATTTAAGATTGATCTCGCTACTTACTAGCTCATACAAAATATAGGCAAAGCTTTTAGCTTCACGACTTATAACGTCCATCAATCCTATCATACTTCAAAATCAACCGACTTTCCTTAAAGGAAGATAAATTCCCGACACCATCTTAGGAACATAGGAAATAATGCATTACGCTCATGAAAACAGGAAATAGGCAAAGTACTCAAATTAGATTTGAGAAAGCTTTCGAGAAATTAGAATGAGACTTCCTACTTGCTAACCTAAAAGGAGTACTAAGATTCCTATCTCTTTAGTGCAATTGGGTCAAGCTTTGCATTAAAACTTCTAGGGCTTCGGTCATTATAAATGACAAACTAGAAGGGTATTTCCGCAGTACGAATGATCTTTGACAAAGAGATCCTTTATTCCCCCATTCTCTTCGTAATTGTGGCAAACTTCCTATGCCACATGTTAAGAATGAGGTGCCCAATGACCTCACACATAACATTACAATAGGAGAAGATAGCCTAATGTTGATGAATTTACAATTCGCTGACGACCATACTCTTCCTTCAAGCAAACAAACAAAATATAATCAACATTAAAAGAATCTTGGTCATCTTCAGGATCATCTCTGGATTCAAAATAAACTTTGAGAAATCATGCATCAATGACACACATGTAAGTCTTGAATCTATAACTCGTTCCAATCCATATTGGGATGCGATAAAGGTGAAATGTCTTTCAAATACTTAGGAATAACCCTCACACCTAGGGGAGAGTATTTTTCGGTCCGATTTTTTGGACCAGACCAGACCAGACCGATTGGTCTGGACCGAATCCAACTGGTCCGGGTTTCGGTCCGGACCTCAGGACGTGTTCGGGTTTCGGTCCGGTTCGAACCCGGTCCAAAACCCCAGGTTCCCCACAAAAATCTGATCCGGACCTCGAAGAGCATCCGGGTCCAGTCCGGACCGATGCTCAACCCTACTCACACCAAAAAAAAGGACCGAGCACAGCGTGAGACCAATCTTAGAAAAGATGAGGAACAAAGTGGGGACCTGGCAACAAAAAAATTCTCTATGATGGGTCGTATCACAATGATTAATTCAGTAATTACACTGATAACCTCTTACCACTTAAGCAATATACCAATACCAAAAAGTGTGATCAAAGAAATGAATAAGATTAGGAGAAATTTTCTCAAGAACAACAACACTGTAAACTCAAAAGTTAAAAATCTGGTATGTTGGAAAAAGCTTTGCAAAGCCAAAACATGGGAGGGTTGGGGATCCTTAATCTATCCAACTATGTCGTAAGTTTACAAATCAAAAAGCTTCGAGACTACTTGGCGAGCAAAGAAGGATTAAGCTTAGAAATCATTAAAAGCAAATATCAAAATACTAACACAAGACTGGGAATCCTTCAGAAAGACAAACAAAGTGTCTCTCCATTCCTCCGAAACTTAATCAGATACATCCACTTTCCATGCAACTTCATTGGCGTCTGTAG
This sequence comes from Triglochin maritima, assembly GCA_963682175.1. Lineage (NCBI taxonomy): Eukaryota > Viridiplantae > Streptophyta > Magnoliopsida > Alismatales > Juncaginaceae > Triglochin > Triglochin maritima. Next base: position 37,917,820 of record OY821781.1, read on the forward strand.
GAAATATGGCCAACACATTAATGTGGTTTGATAATTGGTACGACAACTATAACTTTATGAAACGTCGGCGGATATATTTACATTAGTAAAGGAACCATGGGCATCCTTATGAAATTTGTAGGGACATACACCCTTACAAGACAATTGGTTATGCAAGTGTTTCACCCTGAACTTAACACAAGAATAAAATCTCAGAATATACAACATGTACCTTGTGTTTAAACAAACCTTCGTTGAAGACAAGAGGTTGTGTAACCTCACTAAATGAGGGAACCATACATGTAATGTACAGGGTACTAACGGAAGGTGGGACAAGATTCCCCATATACAAAACAAATATGGAACAACCCCCCCCCCCCCCAAAGTCCACCTATTTTCATGGCTACCCAGGGAAAATAAGATACTAACATGAGACAACTTAATCAAAAAAATGGTTAACATAAATCTGATATCTCCGCTTTGTGGAGTGGAAATGAATCCACTGATCACATTTTCTTCAATTGCAAGATAGCTACCCGATTTTGGAATACTGAGGCCCAAATAGACCTTAATATAACTCCTAATAATAACAAACATTTCCGAAGACTAATTCAAAACTGCCTTAATTTTGACAATGTTACTTAGAATTGATTCCTTAACGCTTTTTCTCGTTTGTTTGGGTTGAGCGTAACAACAAAGTTTTTTGTGTGACATATCACACTCGTTTGATCATTTAATGAATGGTTAATTATAGTTTGCCCTCCTGAACTATGCATTGGTATCACTTTGCACCTCTGAACTTTCAAAGTTAACAGTTACCTCCCCTGAACTTTCATTTCGTAACACTTCGGCCAATGAACTTCAAAAATTCATTATTTAACACACATTCGACGTTTTCCCAATTTTTTGTTGTATTCCTATAACACTCCTAAACCTATATTTACGTGAAAGTTTGGATCAAAATGGAGGTCGGATATGGTTGGAATTTAAGTCGGATTGAGTGTAATTAACCCTTTAATGAATAATTGCTTTAATATGCTTAAATTATGGACATGCTCACTCAAACGTGGCGAAGAGCCACTTCAACATTCAGTCCAAAAGAGAGCAAGATTTTCCTTTGCACAAACGCATGTTGGAACCACTGTGCAACTTCCGCCTACCAGCCAGATGAAGATACACCCAATATGTGCCTTGGTTGATGGACAACTCATGTGTGACTATACCCATCCTTCAGAGGAGGAAATAGCAGAGAACACAGATCAGCAAGGCTAGAAGATGAAATATAAGAGAGCTAAAGAGGATCGCGTGTGCTACTTCGAGGAGTTCCGCGTACTCCCGTAAGCCTCAGCTTTGGTCCCGATTGACGAACCTAGTCGGTTACTTGGTTTGGGGTTTAACAGCATTGGGTTGTGGTTTGTAATGGTGGTAGTGAAAGGAATGTGTTCTAAAAATTTTACTTTTATATGTCAATTATTATGAATTGAATGTACAAACATTTTGTTCCTTGATTATAGTATTCGTCTTTTGGAAGTGTTAAGGAAGAGACGCTTGGTCCTTAACCGTAGAGCTCTAAAAGATAATGGTTTACATAAATCAAAAGTTATTCACAATCATGGTAGTTAACATGGAACATTAATTACCGAGATAAGATTGTCGTGTTGGTCATCGATTGTTGTAGCTCTACAAATAATTGACGACACGAGTATATAAAAGAGGAAAAGATTACTTTTATATATTGAATAGACCTAACAAGTAAAACATTATGGAATTGTGTTTCGTGTCATTAATGTTTTTACTGTGTCTTGGATCCTAAGATATGAGACTTATATCTTTTCACTCAAGAAGTGTTTAATTTGATTATTGTCAAAAGCTACCAATGAGTGTGTGATAACGACAATAGTTGGTTGAACATGACTTGTGCTGGAAAAAATAACTAGTCAAACGATTATCATTGCCCCTCTTAATTGAGTGATGATATTAGTGGGTCCCTTGATAAAACAAAATTATAATGTGCACAATGTGACTTGGGTTAAGTCACATAATTATAATTAGCTTAGAGAGATCAAGAAATGAATATAATACAATGAGGCAATGAACGGACACAAGTGGTGCACTTACATCACTAAATGAATCGTGTTTTGGTTCCGGTGGAACAAAGACATCCATGATAATTGGGTAACTATAATGTGTAGCTAGATACCGCTTATATTTTGAGATATTAAGTATTTAATATCACTGCCAATTTGACTTAGATCCTCCTATAGGTCACACCACAAAAATGGGAAACAAGAGGTTGATTTTAAGTTCATATGATGTGTCGGGTTTCATGTGAAAATAGGACACATGTGGTGAATTAATTAAAATCAATATGTTATGAAAATTAACATAATTAGAATCATAATAAATTCATATGAGGTGTATACATTATGGGGTGTAATAATTAATTATTACATAGGATAATATATTACATAAGATATGAATTTGCTAAAAACCCCAAAAGATCAAATTTTGTTGGAAATAAATCCAAAATTTGACAAAGGTAAAATCGGGGTCAAACACGGTGAACCGTTCATGGTTCGGTCGACCGGGGCATCTTCGGATCGGTTAACCGAATAAGGAACGGGTAAGCGCAATTGGTTGACCGAGATTGCCCAGAGTGCCTGGACAATCGAGTTCGGTTAACCGATTGGAAACGGTAAACCGAGAAGTAGTATTTTCGGTAAACCGAAGGTGACCCGGTCATCCGATGACTATGTTCCAGGAGCGATTTTGGTGGGTCAAAGGTAAACTGATTACAAGACGTGGTTCGTCCGAATTATTCTAGGGAATTTTTCTCATACAGATTCGGTCGACCGTCTAGCTTACGGTGCACCGAACACGTGTTATAACTGAATGGTTCGGTTGACCGAATAATACTCGGTCTACCGAACAAGAACGATTCTGCCTGAATTATTAAGAGATTAATTAAATCATGGGTGGAATAATTCCAGATTTAATTAAAACGTTTTTGTGGGTGATTAAGTGGAATTTAGAGATTAATTTTAGGAGAGAAAAACAAGGGATCATGGCTAAATAATAGCTCTTGATAAGGATGTTTTGGGAGCATATAAAAGTGTACATATTCCTACTTGTTTTAGACTAATGCAAAAATCTTTCTCTCATTAATCTCTCCCTAATCACCACGAAATTTCTCTTAGTAAAATTAAGTTTGGAGATTAGAATCTCAGGAGACTTAAAGATGGGTAATTAGCTTGATTCTAAACCTTATTAGAGATTGATTGGCTAGCTCATTTCTCTCTAACATTGTTTAGAGTTTGGTGAACACTCGGAGGCAATTCCGTGGACGATTCAACGGGCAACACAACTCCGGATCATCAAAAAAGGTTTTAGAGAACCTTTAGGTATGATTCTATCTTTGTGGATTATTTTAATAAATGTAGATTGCATGTTATTAGAATAAAACACAAATAGATGTACATAAAATTGCTGAAAATATGAAAACGATCTTGTATGATGTATTAAAAATTTAAAAATATATACATACACGAGGACACGAAATCGTACTGGTAGAGGCTTTGTAAAACTTTTTCTCTGGTAAGGGCAATTTTGTATATGGTTGTTGTAACTTATAACAATTCAAAACCTTTTATTTATGAATAAAATCACCTAATTATCAAAAAAAAAATATAACCACAAGTTCAGATCAGTTTGGAGAATTCTAGACCTTGTATACTTTCAATTCTAATTTGATACTGAAGTGCTATTCATCGTCAGAAAATTACTTAAATCGCCTGTGCGAGTTACCATTTTGTCATTTTGTCCTTTCTATTTATATAACTCTTCATTTCACTCTCTTAACACCACTCACTCTTCATATTACACTATATTCACCCAAAAGTATGTCTCGAAGGCCCGGAAAAGAGCCAGCGGGCGCCACAGTCTACTCGAATCTGATAAAATGCATTGTTAAGTTTTTGTATATTTTAAAAAAAAAGGGTCGGGGAGGCGACTTAGACAGACGGCCAAGATGAATTATTTTTTTCCATCACACTTACGTCACCAGATCCAGACGTTTCGTCAGTCATTTTCGTTGTGTTGGTACTGTGAATGTGAGGAAAACTGAGGCAAAAACCTTATTTTAAGATACAAGACGAAATAAATATTAAATGACAAAATAGTAATTGTTCGGACGATTTAAGTAGCAAATAGTAATTCCAATTAGGACTTAACATCCCAATTTCCAAGGTGGGAGGAGTCGAAAATTTAGGTTTATAAAAAAATTCAACAAGGGCCCACGTGCAAGAAAAAACCCAACCCATTTCCATTCCGATTGTTAAAAAAAACCACACACACTTTCCCCTCAATCAAATCACGGGCAAGACATTGACAACTTCTCCAAACCCAATCACTCGTTAGTTGAGATTGAAATTTCTAGAGAGAGAAAACTACAACACACCATGTCCCCCAACACTCTCTCTCCTTTGACACCCACCAAAGTCAAACCACACTACCCCTTCTCTCTCTCTCTAAAATCCCACCACCACCACATCACTACCCTTTCCCCCCAATCCACCCTCTCTCTCTTGACACAATATCACACCCAAAAATCAAAGTCAGCGTCCTCTCTTCCCCTCTCTCTCTAGAACAGAGCCGAAAACCAGAGATCTTGCTCTTGCTCTGTTTTTTCTTGGTTTTTTGAGATGGAAGAGGGTGGTGATTGGGATCTCCAAGCTGTAGTTCGGAGCTGCAGTGGTGGGTCAACAAAATCAAGATCACAAACACAAAATCAAGATCATAATCTCTCTCTTCCTCTCCCAAACCAACAAGAAGAAAAAGAAACAGAACAAGAAAAAGACATGTTTTTTATCCAAAACCCAGACTTTTTTCTATCCCAAACCTCCCTACAAGAGCTGGACGATCTCTACAAACCATTCTTCCCCAAATCCCAGACCCAAATCAAGATTCCAAAGGAGGAACAACCAAAGGTGACCCAAACATGTTCTGGTGGTGTCTCTGTTTTGCAGCAGAAGCCAAACCAAAGGTCCAAAAGAAGGTATATGGTTGCTTTTTTTTTTGCAGCAAGATTAGTTTTTTATGGGTTTGGAGATGGGTTTTGAGAAATGGGTCGGTGGATTTTGGCAGGAAGATTCAGCAGAAGAGGGTGGTCTGCCATGTTCCTGCTGATGGTCTCTCTGCTGACATGTGGGCTTGGAGGAAGTATGGGCAGAAACCCATCAAGGGCTCTCCTCATCCAAGGTAGTTTCTTTTTATATTTTATATTTATTTTTCGCATCCTAAAACTTTTCGATTGGGGCTTGTTGTTTGGAGTAATAAGTAATGAGTTCAAAGTAAGAATAAATGCAGTATATGAATTTTTTTACAAAGGTTGAGAATAGAAATTTGAAATTGCAATCTTAAGAGCTGAGATACGATGTCATGATAATTTCTAGTTTTCTTTCTTTTTTGGCATCCTAAAACTTTTATACTTATGAGTAATTTGGTGGGTATTGTTTGTGATTTAGAATAATCAGGTCACATGTTAAATTTTGCTACGCTATGGAGTGGTAAAATAAGAATAAAGGTGGTATATAAAAACATCTAGAAAGGTTAGAGATTGAAATTACGACTCTTAAGAGTTGAGAATTTGAGATGCGGCGTTGTGGTAATTAAATTTCTTCTGATTTTCTTTTTCCTTTCTTTTTTTGCACCCTAACACTTCTCCGAGTATTGCTTGTGATCTAGAATAATCATGTCAGAGTTAAATTCTATCGTTTTTTGTGTGGAGTGTCCGTACTATACTACTATCTTAGTAGTTAGTATACTTTAAATAATGATTTGTACTAAATATTTGGCAAATAATTTCTATAGTTGAAATAGCGGTTTGTGCTGCCTTTCCTTATATTTTGAAATTTTAATCTTCAAGTGAAGCTTGTGTATTCAAACCAGGGGAGAATTATGAGAAAATAAAAGCACTAAACTAAACATTTTACAAAAGAATTCATTTCTCTTTAGTATTTGTCTTCCAAGCCAAGTGTACATGCTCCATTAAGATGATTTTGAGTTTTGTTTTCAACAAATGAATCCACTGGTGCTTTCCATTTTTTGATTACTGTGTGATATAAGACCATTTGATTACATGTTTTACATCAGATCAAAAATCAAGAATTTATTAATTCAGTAGCGCTATGATTAAAATAACCAAAATAGGATAAATTCACAATCATTTTCATTAGCATAGCATATAGAGTTACATAAATTCAACAATCAAGTATATCATAAAGTGGTTAGACCATGAGACACAGAACATACTTTTATTTTAAGAAAAAGAGCTCTACATTCATTCCACCTTGATATGTACACATATGTGTGGATCAAATTCTTTGCTTTTCTTTTATGAGAAAAGGTTGTTCAAGTATCTTACATTTTTGTTGATTTTTATGATTTTTAATTTATGTGGTTAATGATTTTTGTGGTTTTGATTGGCGAATGTAGGGGTTACTATAAGTGTAGTAGCTCAAAAGGATGTCCGGCGAGAAAACAAGTGGAGAGAAACAGAACAGACCAAAACATTTTCATTATAACTTACACAGGTGAACACAACCACTCAGTACCAACTCATCGGAACTCGCTTGCCGGAAGCACTCGCCAAAAGTTCGCACAACCACTCACCTCCACCACGTCGACCTCCACCTTCCAACAAACACCCTCTCTCTCCCCAATCACACCACTCACAGAGCAAGAAGAAGTGGAAGAGGAGGGCGAGGGGATGTTGTTGGTGAGCGAGATGGAGGTTTTGGCTGATGATGAGATGTTATTCCTCGAGGATACTAGTTAGATGTGATTTTTGCAACATGAATGATTAAAGTTAATTTTTAACGTTGTATTATTAGTTTCTTTGCAAAATACTCATATGTACATACTTGAATAGGTACATGCATCAACATTCTCCAAAAATTAAGAACCAAAAGTTAATCTCAATCTCAACTTTGGAGAGAGACAGAAAATGGTGTTTCATGAAAGGGAAGGCACATTGGTAGGGTGGTGTAATGTGGTTGGTCTCTTTTGGGCATAACATCCCCATGTTGAGAAGATAAAAAGGGTAGAGATGGAACTGTGGATGTGACTCACAATCCACACCATGCATTCTAATCAAACTTTGAAACTTGTTTTAGTTACATTTGTGTTTAGACAAGAGATTAGTTATTTCATAGTCTTTGATGCTCTTTTGTGTCGTTTCTTTGCAAGCTTCCATTGTTTGTTCTCTTTGTCCCCATCTCTTTCATCTTCAAGTTTTAGAGAGAGAACAATTAAGTATGATGTCAAAGTGGGTAAATGTCTTTGTCTTTTGTTAGTTTTTTCTACTTAATTTGTATTTAACTTCAAGAATTGACATGCATTTTAAGATGCTAATCATCATCTAGTTCAAAACTAAAATCCAACCAAATCAACGTAGTCGTAGTTGCTAACAATCCACAAACACAACAATTGGAGTTAATTACATTCCCCCAATAATAGTGTAATTATAATCTATAAGTAGTTAATATATTCGTCTAGATAATTTTGATTATTTTTAGGGATGTTTTTACATGTTTTGGTCTTTAGAGTTTAGTTTTTAATTTACTCTCTACAACTTTGTTATAATGGCATTATTACTATTGTGAGTTCAATGGATATTTCAAGCTTGAACAATTAAGCTTTATTATTTGGGACCATCATGTTTTGCATTAGGACATTTTTATTGGAAAAATGCAAACAAAAAGTTCGATTTAACACCGAACGTTTTTAGGATAACAAAATGACATAAAAATGTAAATGAAGGATATTTGTACATAAAATGGAAATGGGAGTTAGAGCACCCTTAACGGATGCTCAAACAGCCCAATCAGGCGCCTGATTGCCCTCCCTTAATGGGAGGGCGGGAAAAATCCCCCCCCCCCCCCGACGGGGTAATTTGGGGCACGTGGTCTCTCGGATTCGTTTAATTTTTTTATATTTAAAAATAAGAAAAAATATTTTAAATCATTTTTTCAATATTTTTTTATGAAATTATGTTTTTTATTTGTTTATATTTTTGTTAAAATTAATATTTTTTTTGTTTTACTCAGAATTGATCTCCAAATGACGTAGAATGGAGAGAATGTAGGGTGTTTGGGTTGTTTCTGAGTGTGATTAAGGAAAATTTGGGGAGTTTGGTTTGTGCTGACGTGACGGAGAGAGAAACTGACGTAACTGAGAGAGAAAATATGACGCCCGAAAAGTACTCGGACGCTGATAAAAATGGTCTTAATGTCCATAAACTCGGCAAAGGTATATTTTTTCAAAACCTTTGCAAACTAACTAAAGATCGCAGACTTTTAGTCTCGTAGAAAAGGATCAAACACAATAAACTAGTAATAATATGTTCCCATGCAAAATAACAAAAAAACATTTAACTTTTCTACTAGAGATCGTAGCGTTACAATTTGAATATTTATGAAATCAATCTCCACAGATCACAAGCAAACTCCTTACTAAAAAACATTTAAATATGGGCTAACTCGATTTACCGCCTAATAATATATTCAATCAGAAGTTGCAAAATCAGATCATAAAACACAGTCGCACTCCCAAAAAAGAAATTCCTCTGAGAGAAAATTTCTAGACGATAGTCGCTATAGTTAGTTAGTTAATGATAATTTGACTCTCTTTAATCTTTTAGTTCTTTTCGTGGTTAATTCCTAACCTACTTTATTTTTGCAAATAAAGTAATAACAGTTTTATGGACATCTGCCACCACTGTATTTTTACTATATACATCAAAATAATTTATCCCAAAAATAAAAAGTCAACTGTTGAATATTGATCTATATTTGTTAAGAAAACAAATCCAGGAAGACACGGTCAACCGGATCCGATCCAAAACTCCAGACACTTTTGGCGATGCAGGGTTCAGACGACCGAATTGGATTCGGTCCACCGAACCAAGGATTCCAGGCACTTCGGGTGCAGCTGGGATCGGACGACCGAATTGGATTCGGTCTACCGTCAGAGGACAACATACACTTCCGAACAACGGGTTCGGTAAACCGTTGGAGGGATTTTTGGTGTTCCGAGAATCTAAAAGTCTCTGTTGAAATTGGAACGGTCTACCGAGGGGTGCTCAGTCGACCGTGGGGGTGTTGGAGAATTAGTTAGTTCGTGGGAGAAACGTTCTCGCGGTATATCGAGCCGCATGAACAAACGTTCCAACGGTCAACCGAATCGCATGACCGGGAAGGAGTCAGTTAACCGAATCGCAACAGGAAGCATTCCTGTTTAGTCAAGGACGGTCGATTGTTGCCCACGAATTCTCAACACGGTTTTGCTTAATTGTAGCTCGGTTTTTGAGTCTATAAAAGACTTGTTTGCTCTTGGTTTTAACACAACACATACAACGTACAAGTGTAATATTTCATTCATTGTGAGTTGAGAGATTAGGCTAGAGAAAGATCTAAAAAGATTTGGAGGATATATTGCCTCCATATACTTGTAATCTCGGTTGTTTCTCTTGTTGGAGAAGCGGAAAAAGGAATGGAAACCCACAGGAGACCCCCCAAGGACGTATGTGTAGGATTTCATGTCAATGTGTATGTATATATTTTAAAAAAATTAATACAACATAGAAGATCGATTTCATACTTTCAACAATTTTATGTACATTACTTTGTGTTTATTCTAATATCATGCAACCCTACATCTATTAAAATAAACCACAAAGAGAGATCATACCTAAAATGTTCTCTAAAACCTTTCCGAAAATCCGGAGTCGCGTTGTCCGTAGAATCGTCCACCGATTTGCCTCCGAGTGTTCACCAAACTCTAAACAAGATTAGAGAGAAATGAGCTAATCAATCAATCTCTAATAAGGCTTACAATCTAGCTAATAACCCATCTTTGAGCTCCTGAGATTTCTATCTCCTAAACTCAAAATTAATAAGAGATTTTCGTGGTGATTAGAGGAGAGATTAATGAGAGATTTTTTTTTTCATTAGTATTAAACAAGTAGGAGTAGATGACATTTTATAGGCTACCAAAACATCCTTATCAAGAGCTATTCTTTAGCCATGATCCCTTGTTTATTCTCTCCTAAAATTAATCTCTAATTTCCACATAAGCACCCTAAAAACATTTTAATTAAATCTGGAATTAATCCACCCATGATTTAATTAATCTCTTAATAATTCAGGCAAAATCGTTCTGTTCGGTGGACCGAGTATTACTCGGTCAACCGAACCATTCGGTTTTAACACGTGTTCGGTGCACCGTGAGCAAGACGGTCGACCGATCCCGCATGAGATAAATTCCCTGGAAATATTCGGACGAACTGTTGGCTTTTTGGCCTTAATCCATATTTTGATGATGTAATTCAACCTAATCTTAATTAGGACATGTAGATTAGCACATGTAGTATAATGATATATATGTTGTATTTTGCTAACATCTACAGGTGATCAAGACTCAAGAAAGAAGAAAAATCAAGTCAAGACATGTAATCAAGCTGGATTGAAGACATGTATTTTACTTTTCTTTGAGTCTTAGGAACATATGTGAATTGAGCATAACTTAAGCTAATATCCATGCATTCACACACTAGGTTCCTTAGAGAAGTCACACACAAAATTTCAGATCAATCGGACTTCGATAGGTCATCCAAAACATAGTCGGAAAATCACTAAAACTAAACCTTAAATCCTGTCCGAAAACGTTCGACCGATTGGACCTTTTGTTCGACCGGTTTCAGTAGATTTAGAGTTTTTACATGACCATTTTTGTTCAACCGATTTGCCTCATAGTTCAACCGATTTTAGTAGTGTTTTGCCCAGACTAAAACGGTCGACCGGTTTTTCCATTTTGTTCGACCGTTCCGGGTTTTCATGTGACCGTTTTATTTTGTCGTATTCATACAACGGTCATATACGCATAACATTATTCCCAACCGTTCGACCGAACCATCCATTTGTTCAACCGATCCATTAGTTTTTGTAAGGTTCTGTTCGACCGGTTTCACTTTAGGTCGACCGGTTGGAGACAGTTTTTGCTGAATTTGAATTCTGTTTTGTGTATCTCTTACACAAATCAATCAAAATTTTCCCCAACGGCTAGGAATCTCTTAGAGCTTATAAATAGAGAATCAAACTCAGTTTTACACACAACTCTCCAATTCCTCATAGTCAAATGCATAGAGAGAAATCCCAAATCCTCAAAGCTCTCATTTAGTAATCTTAAGCTCAAATCTCCACATTATTCATCACTCACACATTTAGCAATTGTTGTGCTCAGTTAGAGAAGAGTGTGTCCCACTCATTGAGTTGTCAAAGCAAAGGCTTCGGTGAAATTCCGAAGAAGAAGCAAGGACTTCGGTGAAATCCCGAAGTGATCCTCTCGGATTGTGAGAGGTGGTGCCAAGCTCGGCGAGGGTTGTTCGCGAGCTTGAAGAAGTGTAAAAGGTGTTGCTCCCGCCCCGGAACGGGGAGTGGTTAGTGAAGACGTAGGCGGAGCTCGCGGAGTCGAGCGGAGCTTACAAGAGAGGACTAGGACCCGGGTGGGGTGCTGAACCTCTATAAAATCCACGTGTGATTGTGGTTTGCTTATTCCTTCCCTACTTGCTTGTATTTGTTTTGAATTCCGCTGCATCATCTTTTGACTTACAAGTAGAGTTTGTTTAGGATTATATTTGTTAATTAGCCTTGATTAGTGGACCCATAACCCAAACGATCCAACATTTGGTATCAGAGCCTTGTTCGTTAATTTTGTTCTTAACCGATAAATTAACATGACTCTTAATGCATCCACACCTAGTGAATCATGTAAATCACCATATTTTGATGGAAATAATTTTGTTTCATGGAAAAGTAAAATGATGTCATTCATTAAATCCATAAACATTAACATGTGGTTTATGATTCAAACTCCATATGAATCACCTAGATGTCATATTAGTAAATGGAGTTTAGAAAATGAGAAAAATGCATCCCTAAATGCTAAGACTATGAATGTCATATTTTGTGCATTAGGAGATGAACTTTTTGATGTTGTTTGCTCATGTGATAGTGCTTATTCAATATGGCAAACATTAGAAAGGAGTTATGGTGAAGGAGATTCACCAACCGGGAAGAAGGGAGAAGCAAATCCGAAGGATGTAGCTCAAGCAAAGAAAATGGAGATTAACTCAACATCTTCATCATCATCAAGCTCATCCAATGGAGAAAGTGAAGATGAGGTATCTTCTAGCTCTTCTTCAAGTAGTAGTTCAAAAGATAATGACTATGATTTTAATGAACTACAAAATGCATTTCAAAGATTATTTGAAAAATATAAAGAACTTCACAAGACTAATCAAGTAGCAAATGAGCAAATCCATGATCTTAAATGTCAAAATGCATCTATCTTAGATGATAAAGTTGATTTGCTTGCTAAAATTGAAGTTCTAACTTTAGAGAAAGTATACTTGAAGGAAGAAAATGTAAATGTTAAAAATACCTCATATCATGCAATTGATAGTCATATGCTAGAAATTGACAGTAATGACTTGCTTATTAAACTTGATAAATCTCATTTAGAAAGCAAGCAATTATTACATGACTTAAATTGCATGAATGAAAATGTTGCAAACTTAGAGATTCACATGCTTAACATGAATGAAAAGCATAATTCTATGATTAAAAATCTAAATTTCTTAAATGAATCTCTAGCAACTAAAAATAATGAACTTAATGCCTTAAATGAATTTATTATGATTCTAATTATGTCAATTCTCATGACATATTGATTTTATTTGTTCACCACATGTGTCCATTTTTCACAAGAAACCCGACACATCATATGAACTTAAAATCAAGCCTCTTGTTTCCCAGTTTTGTGGTGTGACCTATAGGAGGATCTAAGCCAAATTGACAACGATATTAAACAATTAATATCTCAAACTATAAGCGGTATCTAGCTACACATTATAGTTACCCAATTAGCATAGATGTCTTTGTTCCACTAGAACTAAAACACGATCCATTTAGTGATGTAAGTGCATCACTTGTGTCTGTCTATTGCCTCATGATATTAAGAATATATACAAAGTAGAAATGTGTCACATTTGTATTATATACATTTCTTGATCTCTTTAAGTTAATTATAACTATGTAACTTAACTCAAGTTACATTGTGCACATTATAATTTTGCTTTATCAAGGGGCCCACTAATATCATCACTCAATTAAGAGGGGCAACGATAATCGTTTGACTAGCTATCTTTTCCAGCACAAGTCATGTTCAACCAACTATTGCCTTTATCACTATACTCATTGATAGCTTTTGACAATAATCAAATTAAGCACTTCTTGAGTGAAAATGCATAAGTCTCGTATCTTAGGATCCAAGACACAATAAAACATTAATGACACGAAATACAATTCCATAATGTTATACTTGTTAGGTCTATTCAATATATAAAAGTAATCTTTTCCTCTCTTTTATATACTCGTGTCGTCAATTATTTGTAGAGCTACAACAATCGATGACCAATATTACAATCTTATCTTTGTGATTAATGTTCTATGTGTAATTACCATGATTGTGAATAGTTTTGATTTATGTAAACCGTTATCTTTTAGAGCTCTACGGTTAAAGACTTTTAAAAGTAGACACGTTGTCGAATCTTGTAAATCACGTGTATCATGGTTGTTTCAGGTGTACGTTTGTGTTTGCTTGTTTATTTCCATCTTATTTGTGTTCTTGTTGCATTAAGTTTGGAAGATGATCCGAAGTTATTTCCGTAATTCAATATTCGATATTACGTGTTGTGTTTAATCTGTACTGTGTTAGTGTATTGTTAGATCTTATCTCAACATCAACGCAATGTTGCAAAACGTACGTCTGTTGTGTGAACTGATGACAACAATTTCTGAAAGCCGCATCTTAATATTGCCCACTCGGAATAACTCGACCGATAGACATGGTATATTTCAATCCGTACTAAGGGTAAAACCCAATTATTTAATGTTTTAAAAAATAAATCTTCTAGATGTTTTGTTGGCTTCGTTATGTTCATCGAATCTCGGACAAACCTGTGGGTAATCCCTGTGTTAGAAGTTAACAGTAGGGTATTACTGTATTAGTCAATGTTTAAAGTATTAAACAATGATTAGGACCGGTAAATGAAAAGGAGAAGTGGCAAAAGACGATTAACATTAAAGAGTGGTTTGGTATATTTGTTTCTAGCTGTCTTAACTTCGTCGATAAGCCACTGCTTGCTTCAAGGGTGATATAATAAGTATGGCATTCTTTATTAAGATCCTTGAGAACAATTTAATTTTCTTACAATATTTTTGATTGGTAGGAGACATTTATGTAAAACACCCACATTTGTTGTTGTAAACAAATAACCTCCTAATTTCACAAATATCCTTTGAATAATTCAAAATATTACACATAACGTTTTACTTTTTTGATAATGGTTAATTTTCATTAATGCCAAAAAGAAAGGCCGCTAAACATGACCTTTCTAAAAGAAGTTCGGAATACAAAAGCATTTGATAATAAGATAATACTGTTGATTTTTTGGTCTTAATCTATGTTTTGACGATTTAATCAATCTAATCTTAATTGTGATCAGGTAGAGTAACACACTTGTTGTATTGCATATATATTGTTTTGTGCTAACCTCTACAGGTGATCAAGACTCAAGGAAGAAATGAAATCAAGTCAAGACATATAATATATTTCATTTGAAGACATGTAATTTGTATTTCTTTGAGTCTTATGAACTTTGTTTAATTGAGCATACTTGAGCTAAAATCTACTCAAACACACACTAGGTTCCTTATAGAAGTTACACACAAAATTTCACAAAATTTAGACTTCAATAGATTACCCAAACTTAGACCGGAAAACACTAAACACTTAACCTGAACTGTCTGCCCACATTCGGTCGACCGAAACAGACCGTTCGGTCGACCGAGTGATCATATATCTTGTTAATATTTTTCTGCCCAAGTTCGGTCGACTGTCCAGACCTTTTCGGTCGACCGAGTAACAACAAATTTCTGACCGTTTGTTTTGTCGTATATACCCACGGTCGTATTCATATTATTCCCAAATACCCCAAAAATATTTTTCCCTATCGGTCGACTGAGGACCTTGTTCGGTCGACCGAGCTTAGATGTCTTGACAAATCCAAACTGCCTGTTAGTTTTTGGTCGACCGTGGACCTTGTTTCGGTCAACCGAATATGATCTTGTTTGTCAAACCCAAAGAGCCTGTTGTGAATCGGTCGACCGAACCTATCTCGGTATTCAACCGATCACTTAAGTGTAACTAGATAATAGCCTTTGGCGGTCGACCGTTCTTTTACCGGTCGACCAAATTGTAATCAAAATTGCCAAACGGTCGACCGCTTAGTCCAATCCGGTCGACCGAACTTACTCAGAATTGGGTCCTGTCAGTTTCTATTTTGTGTCTTACACAATCTTTACCCAATTCATCCCCAACGCCTATAACTCTTTAGGAGCTTATGAATAGAGTTATAAAACACATTTTAACACAACTCTCCCACTATTATTTATCCCTTACATTAGAGAGAAAACTCCAAACACTCCAAGCTTAAAACCTTCCACACTTTAGTCTTAAATCCTATTCTCACTCAAGTGTGCACAAGATTAGAGAGTGTTGTTCCACTCATTGTTTGTTCAAGAAGCAAAAGTCTTGGTGAAAGCCCAAGACAAGAGTATAGATTTCGGTGAGAGTCCGAAGTGTCCCTCTCGGATTGTGAGAGGAGGAGCCAAACTCGACGATGATTGTTCACGAGTTTAAAGATTGTAAAGGCGTTCTCTCTTGGCTCAGAACGAGGAGTGGTTAGTGAAGTCGTGTGCGGAACTCGGTGATCTGAACAGAGCTTGCAAAAGAGGACTAGGACCCGGGTGGGGTGCCAAACCTCTGTAAAATCCCTCGTCTCCTTGTGGTTTGCATTTTCCATTCCTTTACTTGCTTGTTTAGTTTTAAATTCCACTGCATATTTTTTATCGTTAAACAAGTAGGTAATTAGAGTTAAAAGTGATTAGAATTGTAGACCCTCACGATTCTACAGTAAGTATGTATGTGTGTGTCGTGTGTGCGTTGTTATGCATAGGAAGCGTCTAAGGACGTGACAAAACCTATCAATACACTCACACAATGTATCAGCAATTACTACTTGATTATCATAAGAGTAAGCTCAGCATGAGAAGTGTCTAAAGATATGACAATACTCATCAAAAGCCATAAACTCATGTGAAGAACAAAACTAAGCATGTGAGGTGTCTAAATCTTATGGCAAAACCCATCAAAACAAAGTTTCTTCAATCAATCAAGCAAACAACCACAAATATAAACACTTAACCAACATGTAACATATTTAATAGGAAATTTCAGTCAATAAACATGAGGAAACTAAGCATAGAAAGTGTTTAAATCTTATGACAAAACTCATAAAAATTTCCAAACTTGTAGATGATTAAAATGCCCCAAATGAACATTCAAACATGCAAGTCTACAAAAATCAAAAATTCATTAAACATCCAAACTTCATCACATATATGTACATCATCTCCACCCCCAAAAGGGATGGATCTACTCAATACACATTAAGCAACAATTCATATAAATAAAAAGAAACATTCTAACTAATTTAGACTAAGATTAAAGAAATAAGACTAAGCTAAACATGCAAGAAAAAAGACAACATGAGAACAAAACTATGAAAAATTATTTTATTAAATGACTCACATTACAAGTAGCATTGTTCTCCACTTGAGTTTTTGTTTTAAGACTTTATTTCAAGTAGAGAGAATGTCACCAAATAATGAGTGAATACAAAAGGAGATGAAAAGTTCTATTTATAAGCATGAAAAAAGGTAATCCGGGACAATCCCCCGGTATGTGACTAATTGCATATTATAAATGGACATAAAACAACATAATACACCACTTGACCAAAGCATGTCGCATTTGGACCGCTGATTGATGGTCGTGGACCGCCAATTGACGGTCTATATGTGTCTGATCGAGTCTGGATTTTGGTGGCTCGGTCCGGACTTGATTTCATGATGTTTGATGAACCCGATTTGATTGTTTGTGGTTGGGCCCAGATTTAATTACCAAAATACTCCTCATTAAGGTGTGAAGGTTTTTGATTTGCTCATTGATCCTTTTGATTTTACATCCGAGTCTTTCTCTCTTTCATCTTAGTCCATAAGTCTTGCAACTTAGTCATTTTCTTTGCTTTTGACTCCTTTTTTTAATATCTTCTTCTCAAACCTATTTATTCCTGAAACTTAAACATAAACTTGTTACATAGCATTGCTTAGGCTAAATATAGAGGATATAAGATACAAATATATGTATGATATGATGTCAATCAGTTACATAAATTCAACATTCAAATCTATCATAGAGTGGTTAGACCATGAGAGACACATAAAGAAATATAAAAATGACCCCCCACCGGGTAACTTAGTTGGTCTAGTGGTCGGGGTCTTACAAACGTTAGGTCACAAGTGTGAGTCTTCTCATGTGCCTCTAGCTCCTATTATTAGGGCTGTGCAAAACCCAGTCCGGACCGGTTGGAACCGGTCCGGGTTTTGGTCCGGAAGTTTTGAAATTTTCGAGTTCGGTTCGGACCGGTCCGATTTTTTGTTTAAAAAAATTTGGTTTTTGACGGGACGGGACATGAGATTTATAGCCCGATCAACGTTAAAGGGCGGGTCGGTCAGTTTCCCTGTCACCAAAAAAATAAAAACGATAACTGATGTTACTGGTGATATGTGGTGTTGTGGCGGAATAATTGTTTGTTGTGATATGTTTGATTTATCATATTTTTTTGTTGTGATATAAAACCCCTCCTCTCGCCGGCGATTAGGGTTTCCACCGGAGATCCGATCCGACCTTCTCCGCCATGCCGATCTCCGGCGATCGCCGGCACAGAGTCGGGGACTGGTACTCCGTCCCCGACCTCCGCCTTCGGGATCACCGCTTCTCCGTTCCACTCGACTACGGCGACGGAGACGCCGGAGAGATCACGGTTTTCGCACGGGAAGTTGTTTCAGGTACGATCCGTGGATTTTTACCGGAATGGCGGTTTTTCGTGGTTCGGATTGCCGTTTTAGTAAGATTTCGGCCTCCAGGAAGTGGTTTTGGGTGAGTCTGATAGGTGTGCGCAGAGAAATGAGGGTTCGATACGGTTTGTTTAGTTCGTGGAGTGGTTTGATTTGAATGGAGGAGATTGGATTGTTGGAATGTGTGAAATACGCGTTGTAGTGGTCTTCTATTGCGGTTTTACTTCGATCGATAATCGAATTGTTGTTCCTCTCGACTACGGAGCTGAAGACGGAGCTGCGGTCGTTTGCTGGGTAATGTTGAGCAAACAGTCACACATTGCTAAACATGAAAAGTGAGCAATACTTTGTAATAAAGTTGGATTCACGTTCACTACCTAAGTGCTTAAGTTTTGTTGAACATCTACGGGTAGTTCACTGGTGCAATAAGTACCTCATGTGTCAAATGTCACAAGTGCAATCCCTGGGAGTGACATTAGTCTAGGAAATATTTGGAAGAAGAGTAATGTAGGCTTACTTTTTCGTTGCAAAAAAAGTGTTTAGGTTTCGTTCAGGTGCTGGATCAACTGAATTTCACAGAGCAGTGGTTCTAGTAGCATCCATGGAGTTCGGTTGTTATGTGTTTGTGGTGATCAGGTACGATCCGTGATGTTTGTGGCGGAATAGTTGTTTGTTGTGATATGTTTGATTTGTGGAGTGGTTGTAGTTGTTTGAAATTCTGGATTATGGTTTTAATTTGATCTCGGACTTCGGAGGGTATGCCTTTGTTATCTAGTCGAGTATGGGTTCGAAAATGGCAAGGAGATCAAACATTCATTCTTTTGCTTGGTAAATGGTTTTAGCTACGTTTCTGGAGTTTTATGGTTGTGTAGCGAAATGAGGCTTTTATGTTGTATGTTTAGTTGGTGGATTGGTTTGATTTGAATGGAATAGATTGGAATCACGATCGTAGTGGTTCGTTTTAAGGTTTTACTTTGCTTTGTTGTTTTGATCAAGTAAGGGTCTGAATGCAGTAAGGGGATTGCTTGGATAATTCTGATGTTCATGTATCTGTAAGTTCATAGTGGCATTCAACTCTTTCCACATTATATATGTGACACATTTTGTGGATGACTATAGCTAAGGACTTTTCTTTAAGTGTAATACTGCTCATTTGTCTTTGGAGTAGTTGCTTCATTGATACCTTTATCTTACTAGAACATGTTACCTGTGCTACAGCTGGAAAAGAGGAGTTCCTGCTACCATATCTATTGTTCTTACAAGGTGGACCTGGTTTTGAATGCCCTCGTCCTACTGAAGCTAGTGGTTGGTTGAGGAAAGCATGTGAGGAGTACCGTGTTATTTTACTGGACCAGGCATGATTCTAGTGAATAGCATGACACCTATCTGACTATTAATCATATTTCTGGCTGCTATACCATTGTTCTTATGTTGTTAGATTTGACAGCGTGGGACGGGCTTGTCAACTCCTCTTACCTCATCATCTGTATTACAATTTACATCCTCTGTAAAGCTGGCTGAATATCTGAAGCACTTTAGGGCAGATAATATAGTTCGTGATGCTGAAGTTATCTGGACAAGTCTTGTACCAGATTCAGGACCTTGGACCATCTTAGGACAGGTAAATTTTAAAATTGTCAACCATGGAAACTTGGAGTGTGATTACATTGAATCATATTTTAATACTTTTTAGTTGTCTGTATTTGTAACTTGTTGATGGCATACTCCTCATCAGTTCTTTGTTAATGTTCTCATTATAGAGAGCTGAAGGTGCTTAAGTGCTCTCTTTCTCCTGTGCAGAGCTTCGGTGGTTTCTGTGCTGTTACATATTTGAGTTTTGCTCCTCATGGCCTGAAGAGTGTCCTCTTGACTGGTGGCCTTCCACCACTTGCGAATAATTGTACTGCAGGTATGGTATATAGAGCTGGTTTTAAGAAGGTTAGGTGTCAGAATGAAAAATACTACAAACGCTTTCCCAAGGACATTCCAGTCATTCAGGAAGTTGTGAAATATCTTCATGAAGTTGGAGGGGTGGGTTCTCTCAGCTTATATTATTGGTCATACAGTGTTCTTTTAAATTTCTTTTGACTAATTATTTTTGATAGGTGCCACTTCCATCTGGAGGTTTATTGACACCAAGAGGGCTGCAGACTCTTGGGCTTGCCGGTTTGGGGTCTGGTACTGGTTTTGAACGTTTACATTACATGTAAGGTGTGTCTTGTTTTCATCATCCATTCATGAGGGAAAACTAATTAGCTATATTTTTAATCCTAGGTTTGAAAGGGTTTGGGATCCTATTTTAGTCAATGGAGCTCCAAAGACCATCAGTTCCTACTTCTTGAATTCTGTAAGGCATCAATTTATTCTGTTCTACATTTCCTGTATAATAATGCAAGAATCAGAAAAATATGAGGAGTTTGTTGTGCGTTCTTTTTCTGAAGATTGATGAAGATCTTCTTATGATGCAAAATGTCATCTTCAATCTTTGTTGGTTTTCATGTAGTGCGCACCATTTGACCTAGTCCATAAGGTACTTCAGTACTTGTAGAACTACTAACAGAAAATGTTTATTTCAAAATATGGTCTATTTAGATAGACTCTTCTGATACACATATTTGTCCAAAAACTTATTTCAAAGGTATCATAGAAACATGTCATGTCATGTGTTATCCTAATTTTTGTTTTAATTCAGGAGAGATTTTCTTCATAATAAATTCTAATGCTCTATTCACTTCTATGACTATAAAATTTGGCCTCTAAGAGCTGTTCTTGGAATTTTATTTAATTCCTTTTAGTTCCAACATCATAATTCATAAGTTGGACTAGCCATGAGATTTTGTTCCAAATATCATGAGTTTCATCTGTAAATAAGGATGTTGTACTCATGGTGTAATCTTTAAGAGATTATTGCCTGAGATGACTGCATGTGTTAAAATAGTACATACTTGCATTCCTTCTTGTTGAGATATAAGTTACATTTTTCCAAAACACACGATGTAATTTCCAATAAAAACCATGCCTGCAATCCCAAATTAATTGAGGTAGGCACGATGTAATCCAATATCAAGTTTCTTTGACAAACTAGATAATTATATTGACAAAATGAAGTATTTACTCTAGGTATAAGAAACAGGAGTTGTTCCCTCACATTTTTTGGTTTAATTTTTAGAGAAGTAGCAAACCTCTTGATCTTGTCAATTGTAAAAAAAAAAAGTTTGTCTGTCAATATTTAATTGGTTAGATAAAATCCAATCCAAACTTTTGTGATCTGAAAGTGAGAAACATTTTTCTTAAATATATGCTTAGAGAACTCGACTCCATGGTGCATGGTTGTCCTGAACATGGGGAAGAAAAAACAAAAAAAATTCTGACATTTGGCTTGTCATGTTAGAATTGCACTTTTCAAATACCTTAGTAGACAGTTTAAATGTGCCAATATTTTAAAGCAAATTATGTTTGAAGAATGCCAAAATATTCCTTTATTTTAATTTTAACTTTTGAAAAGTGAATATAGTGATTATTTGGAGTGACTGCACAGTCAAAATATTTCATTGTTTGTCTTTAAATTGGTGTTGGTTTTGTTCTTGTTAGTATTGTTAGTATATTTCTTGCTTTCCAATCAACTTTTATGTATAATTAAACCCCACAAGGCACAACATAGTGGCTATAATCAATAAATCATAAAATCGGGATGTTTCCACAGTTTGATGTTGATAATTGTGTGTTGTTATGGTAATCAGATGAATGACTTTCTTCCAACACTGTGTCATTCACTTGTTTGTAGTTTGAGAGCTGGACAGCATTTAATACCAATCCATTATATGGTGTGTTACATGAGTCCATATACTGTCAGGTATTGCCTTAATCTTCTTTTTGGCGTTTCTTTGTGGGAGTTTTTATGGTGTGGACTTTCGTAAACTGGTTTTTCTTGACTATTTATATTTGATGTATTTGAACATAGGGTGCCTCATCACGATGGTCAGCTCATAAAATTAGGAGTGAATGCGGGGACATGTTTGACCCGGTCAAGGCTGCCCAAGAAGGACGCCCTGTATATTTCACTGGGGAGGTTAGTATGTGATCATGTTTAGCATGTTGAAACCTTGGGAGTAATTCTTTTTCAGTTTTAAGGGGTTTTAATTTTCTCAATGCCTCTTTTTCTGCAACCTGACAACTGTTATCTAATGGCACGTTCTGATGTTTTAACTACTAAGCTGTGTTTTCTTCTGTTGATGTCTGCAATGTGCAGATGGTCTTTCCTTGGATGTTCGATGAGTTCCATGGCTTGAAACACCTGAAGGAAGCTGCTCACTTGTTGGCTGAAAAGGAAGATTGGCCACCATTGTATGATGTGGCTGTGTTGAACAAAAATCAGGTAGCCTCAAGCTCTTCAGTCTCAAAATTTTCTACCAACCACAACATATAATTCTGTTGGATGTCCATTCATGGATTTTCCCACTGTTGTTTAGCAACCATCACCACTCACGAAGAAAACCATGTTGATATAATGTTTACAGAAGCTTGTAAATTAAATTACCATGCAAAAAGGTGAGGTTAAGGTGTTTAATGGATCACATTCGACAAGAACTGATATATACTGAAGCAAGTAAACATCTGACTTTTCTCTATCTCTTCCAATGGGTCCATATCTTTCTGTTTGGTTTTCTCAGTCCAACTTAACTAGGCCATGACTCGTTTAGGTTACAATATGATCTTACCCTTGTTTGGGTCTTACTTAGAGGGTTGTCAATCGTGTCGTGTCAAGTCGTATATATAAGATCTAGGTGTTGCGCCATATCTGACACATTTAATAATCGTGTTGCTAGACTTCTGCAGTATCCAATCTGTTTATAATCGTGTTGTCATATCCAACCCGTTTATACATGATTATTAAATGGGTTACTTCGTGTACACGTTTGACACGACTATCGTTTACACTATTAAACAATAATCCACTGACAATTAGTTCCGTTTATTACACGAATACCAGATTGTATGATTGCACGACACTTGTTCATTATATATATATATATATATATATATATATATATATATATATATATATATATATATATATATTACTTGTAGACTTGTCAGTATTAGTCGCGTATTAATCGTGTAGTATTCGTAATCGTGTATCTAATTACCTGATTACTTATCATGTTTTATCATGTCCTAATCGTGTTAATCGTTTTTGCAACAGAAATCCATATCCAATACATTTAATAATCGTGTTGCCATATCCAACCCGTTTATTAATCGTGTTCAAATTCTGATTCCATATCTGCTAAGTTGGTGTCGTTTTCGTGTTGTGTAATCGTGTTTCGTGTAAAATTGATAGTCCTACTTAACTAACAATTGCATGATAAACCTTAATTTTGTAGGTTCCTGTTGCGGCAGCCGTGTACTACGAAGATATGTATGTCAACTTCGACATAGCTATGGAAACAACATCACAGATTGCAGGAATCAGGTTGTGGGTGACGAACGAATTTATGCATTCTGGCCTTCGTGACAGTGGAAGTCAAGTGTACGAGTACTTGATGGGAATGCTTAAAGGAAAGAAGCCTCTGTTTTGAAATGTAAAAGTTTCTCGGTTCCAAGAAGCCACAGCGGTGCTATCAAACTTTCCTTTGGAAAAACTTTGCCATTTCTAGATCCTGACTCTTAAAGCTTCTCATCTAATCGGTGGGTCCGGCACACCTTCTAGCTTGTACAACAATAGAATTTGAGTACCCAATTGTATTTTCAATAAAAACAGCATCAATAACTTTCGATTTATGCATTGCGAGTTGGTTTGAAAAATATGGATTTAGTAGGTTGGATGGAGTAACAATTATAGTGTATACAGCATGGCTCCAAATGAGTAAGTAAAGAGTGTGAAAGTATTAAGTGTGGAATTCTTTAAGATCACAAAGTTTTAAGCCGTGAGACTAATGTTAGTCCGATGCCTCGAAAAAGGCTCCTGCCAATGGTTATCGGTAGGACATGGTGGGTCGGTAGTATGCGCTATGCAGTCATACCCTTGAGCTAACAAAGAAAATCTTAGAGATTGTTTTGGAACAACTATTTGCAGCTTCATAATACATAAGAAGTGCCTACTTTTAAATAGTTTTTTTAATTTAGTCCATTTTAGTTTAATAAGCCGAAGTCATCTAATTTTTGACTCTATTGGAAATTGCCTTTTCAGTTGAAACTCAAGTTATAGGATTTTTAAGTTTTTCTTGAAAACAAATCCCCAATGTAGTTCCCCTTTACTCAGTCATGTTTAATTTTGTAAACACTAGTCTCGTCTCTTGCCGACATATATTATTGAGAACTCATAACTTTTGGTACTCATCCTCGAGGGCACAAATATTTCATTTCCAAATCATATTTCCTAAGTACCAACTAATATTCCCCAAAAGTAAATTTGAACGTATGAATGTGGAGTTCTAGACACACACATTTAACTTTTAACGCTAACATTTTGTTATCAACAAAAAATGGAAGGCAGTCAATGCTATTGGAGCTATGTCGAGCATAAATCATAGCCCATAGACTATTACTTTTCCTTTGGCAACTCAATGGTTTCAATTTATTTTAAGTACGTACATTTCCTTTTAGAAGCAATATCTCTTTGTAATCTTACTTTATGCAATCCACACCAGACGGCAATTTCTGATCACGTCGGCAATAATTGTTGGCTTTTTGGCCTTAATCCGTATTTTGATGATGTAATTAAACCTAATCTTAATAAGGACATGTAGATTAGCACATGTAGTATAATAGTATACATGTTGTATCAACGTTTACGTAGGCGACCGCCTAGGCGTTAGGCGGTCGCCGGTGGCGG
Organism: Triglochin maritima; assembly: GCA_963682175.1. Taxonomy (NCBI): domain Eukaryota; kingdom Viridiplantae; phylum Streptophyta; class Magnoliopsida; order Alismatales; family Juncaginaceae; genus Triglochin; species Triglochin maritima. The sequence goes on from OY821781.1 coordinate 37,942,732, forward strand.
TGGTCGCCTGGGCGACCACCGCCTTTCGCCCAGCAGAGCTGGGCGAAATAGGCGATCGCCTAGGCGATCATTTCGCCTAGGCGATCGCCTAGGCGAGAGCCGTTGGAGGCTCTCCAACGGCTCTCTCCTTTTAATTTTTTTATTATTTTTTTTTTCAAAAATTACAACTTTGCCACTAGCCCCAAATCCTATATAAACCCCTCCAAACCTCTTCATTTTTCACACATCTCTCATTCTCTTCTTCTTCATAATCCTATTCTCATCATCAACCTTCCTATTCTCATCTCCGGTCTGGTGCTTAGTTTTGAAGTTGGAAAGTGAAATCTCCGATCCGTTTCTTCATTCTTCAACCGTCAAAATCAAGTGCACTCTTTCTAACTTCTCTTTAGAATTAAATTAATTAGTATTTTATTTTCATATTAGTCTAAATTTTATATTAGTCTAGTTTTAAGATATGGCTTACGTACCCGGCACTAGTCTACCTATGCATCACGAGAGTTACGATGACCTAAGACCTACCCGTACAAATGACCCCGGTTGGAATACTGCCCATTACATTAGCGCTAATGATAAAAATTGTATTGTCTGTGAGTTATGTGGTAAGGAAACTAGAGGTGGTATAGCCCGTCACAAACAACATCTTGCACACACACCCGGTAGCAATGCTAGACCTTGTGATAAAGTTCCTGACTCTATTAAACAAGACATAACTGCATACATGATTAGAAACAGTAGGACATTACAAAACGAAAATGTATGTCTTGATGATTATGTAGACCGAGAAAACATAGAATTTGATCTAGAAACCGGGTCGGGTTCCGGTTCTGCTCCGACCCCAACCTCCCGTTCTCGCCCCGTTCCTGGTCGAAAGAGACAAAAACAACGTTTGTGGGCACCATTTTGCGGACGTGGGAAGGACGTGGTTTCCGGCCCCCAACAAACAACCATCGAAAGAACCTTTAGAAAAGAAGATAGGAAAACAATTAATCAAAAATGGGCTAGGTTTTTCTATAGATGTGGTATATCATTCAACACTGTAAGGACGCCTGAGTGGAAGGAAGCAATATCCGCTACTAGTACTTACGGACCCGGACTTAAACCCATGACGTATCATGAAGTTAGTGACTCGTGCCTTAAACAAGAAATTGACTACACTAGAGGTATACTAGAATCGTACAGACAAGATTGGGCAACATACGGGTGCACGTTGATGACAGATGGGTGGACTGATAGGTCCGGTAGGAGTATAATCAATTTTCTAGTAAATTGTCCGACAGGTACCATGTTCATGAGGTCTGTAGATGCTTCCGGTCACTCTCACACCGCAGACTACCTGTACAAGCTGATGGACAAGGTAGTTGGCGAGATTGGCGAAGAACACGTTGTTCAGGTGGTCACCGACAACGCCGCCGCGTACGTACTTGCCGGTAGGATGTTGCAACAAAAAAGAAGGAGATTGTTTTGGACTCCCTGTGCAGCGCATTGCATCGATCTCATCTTGGAGGATATTGGCAAGTTGTTTTTGAAGACTATTGCTTTAGCTCGGAAGATCATCAAACATTTCAACAGCTCTGCCATGTTGTTGAAGAGGATGCGAATTGCCATTGAAGGGAACCTGCTACGCCCTGCTGTCACGAGATTTGCCACCGCATTTCTGAGTTTGCAAAGGTTATTTCTGAAGAAAGACAAACTCCGAGCCTTTGTTGTTTCCCCGGGGTACAACGATCCTAATGCAAGTTGGATAAAGAACAAGAAAAAGAAGGAGATCTCTACTGAAGTTGCCGAGACCATTCTACAAAGTGGTTTCTGGACCAACGTCGTAAAGGCACTGAAGGCCTCACAACCTATGGTTCAGGTTCTTAGACTTGTTGACGGCGATGAGAAACCAGCGATGGGATATCTGTGTGACGCAATGGAGAAAGCCAAAGAACAAATCATGAGGAACTTTGACGGAAACCCGAGGTTGTACAAGCAAGTCATCGACCTCATCGACACCAGGTGGGGTCCAGGGAAGATGATGTCATCACCGCTACATTCTGCTGGTTTCTTACTCAACCCTGGTACCTTCTTCTCCGTCCCACCTCAGGATCGAAATATAGCTTTCAATGAGCATATGCCTGGATTCATGGATGTCGTAGAGCGGCTCGTCCCCACTCCTGCAGAACAAGACAAGATTTGCGGTTTACTTGATCGTTACAAGAACTCCCTCGGAATATTCTCGAGGGATATGGTCGTCAGACAAAGGTCGGAAAGAAGACCTATAGATTGGTGGCAATCGTATGGCGCAGACATGGGAGAGACTGCATTACAGAGGTTGGCCGTGAGGGTGTTGGGATTGACATGTTCGGCATCAGGTTGTGAGCGGAATTGGAGTGTCTTCGAGCAGTTGCACTCAACGAGAAGGAACAGGTTGGCTGTGAAGAAGATGAATGACTTGGTGTATGTGAACTACAACCAAAAGTTAAGGCAAAGGTTTCAGCAAAGGATGGAGAAGCCTGGATTTTATGACCCCATCAGTGTGGAGTACGATCTCTTCGACGAGCATCCGTGGTTGGTAGAAACTGAAGATCCGGTCTTCGCTGGAGAGGAGCTTACATGGGCCGATGTCGAGGAAGCAGCTTTGGGACATTCTTCTTCACGGAGACGCTTTGCTCGATCCATGTCCACTGCATCTGACCCGCGGTGTTCTACTGCATCTGACGCGCCATTATTAGGTCGTGGCATGGATGATGCCATCGTTCACATCAGTTCTAGAGATCCAGGTGCATCGAGTTCTCAACCACCGATGGACATCGACGAGCAATATGTCCAAACCGACGATGAAGAAACTGAAGAAGATGATGTCTACGTCGACAATCCGAATGAGAACGACTCCGACGACTCTGATGGTGGTGGAGGATATGATATGGTTCCCAGTTGGACATTAGATCAATGTGTCCAATGGAATTAGTTAGTTAGCTTGTAATTCTACTTTCTCTTTTATCTACTATTGTATGAACTCTGAGTTACTTTGTAATCGTACTACTGAGCAATAAATTGTATACCTAAGTGTTTAGGTGGGTAGAGGGGGTGCCTAGTGAGGCCTTGGTCGAGGAACTAGGTGTCTTTTCGAAGCCTAAACATGTATGGTAGTTTTAGAAAATATTTGTGTATTTTTTTCTATTTTTCCCGATTTTTCCTGATTTTTTTATCTATTTTATGAAAATTAATTGAATTTAAAAAAAAAAAAAATTACCGCCCAGCCCTGGGCGGTCGCACAACCGCCTAGGCGATCGCCCAGGCGACCGGACGCCGCCGGCCGCCTAGGCTCGCCTAGGCGGTGCCTGAACGTTGTGTTGTATTGTGCTAACATCTACAGGTGATCAAGACTCAAGAAAGAAGAAAAATCAAGTCAAGACATGTAATCAAGCTAGGATTGAAGACATGTAATTTTACCTTTCTTTGAGAATTAGGAACTTATGTAAATTGAGCATAACTTAAGCTAATATGCATGCATTCACACACTAGGTTCCTTTTAGGAGTCACACACAAAATATCATATAATTTGGACTCCATTAGATCACCTAAACACCTAAAACATTGGTCGCCAGTCTGCCTGAGTTCGGTCGACCGTTCACCTTTCGGTCGACCGGTTATACACAATTTTTGTTATACCAGACCAATCCGTTCAACCGATCACACATCTATTCAACCGATTACCCAGACCTGTTCGGTCGACCGGTAGACCTTCGGTCGACCGTTTCGTTTGCTATTTCTGGTAATAATACGACCGTTTTATTTGTCGTATTATACAACGGTCGTATACACATTTTTCTCAATATACACCCCCATATACTTTAGAACCGGTCGAACAAACTACCTTATTCGGTCGACCGTTTAATTCGTGAAAAACCCCCTGCTATCGGTCGACACAAGTTTGTCCAACCGATCAAGATTTCTATCTACCGAACCCAGTAGTTCGGTCGACCGGTACCTGTTCGGTCGACCGTTGACCTATAGAACTTAAGTGTTTCGGTCGACCAGTACCTATGTTCGGTCAACCGATCCATCAACAGACTCAAGGGTTCGGTCGACCGATACACCTTTCGGTCGACCGTTTCTGGACAGATTTCTGAATCCGATTTTTCTGTTTTGTGTCCTTTGCACAAACCCCAATCAAATCTTGTCCAAACGGCTAGAAATCTTTAGGAGCTTATAAATAGAGGTTCACACTTAGTTTTCCACAAGATTTCACAACTCCAAAGTGTCAAACTTATAGTGAGATTTTCCACAACCTCAAAGCTCCAAATTAGCCATCCAAAGCCTAATTTCCACATCATTCATCATACAATCAATCTAGCAATTGTTGTGCTCAATTAGAGAGTGAATCCCACTCGGTTACTTGTGTTGTCAAGTGAGCAAGGGTCTTGGTGAAAGCCCAAGACAAAGAAGTAGAGATTTCGGTGAAAGCCCGAAGTGATCCTCTCAGGTTGTGAGAGGTGGTGCCAAGCTCGGCGAGGGTTGTTCGCGAGCTTGAAGACTTGTAAAAGGCGTTGCTCCCGGCCCGGAACGGGGAGGCATAGTGAAGACGCAAGAGGAGCTCGAACGGGGATTCGAGAGGGGCTTGCAAGAGAGGACGTAGGCGTGGCCGAACCTCTGTAAATCTGAAGTGTCTTCTTGTGGTTTGCATTGCTTCTTCTACTTGTGTTTGATTTCGTTTTTAATTTCCGCTGCATTTCTTTGATCAATCAACCGAGTAGTTAATTAGGGCTTAATCGTGATTAGTTTGTGGACCCATAGACCCACACGATCCTACCAACAATAATCTCATGTTTTCTTGTTAAGCTATGTTCTTGTGTTAAGCTTCAGTCAATATAACAGTTCACAGAGTCCAAATAATCTGCCTATGTTGGTTATTTTGTTAAATAAGATAAAGGACTAGCTATATCTTCAATAGGAGATAATCAGATAACTCTGAAGGACCTAATGAGAAAAGGTTTGGAGTACTTGAGGATACAGTTTACTTGAAATAGTATCAAACTTGACTAAAACATCTCTCTACTAGTGGTGGAGAGATGAGAATTTGGTGGCTGAATTGTGGACTCTATTTTTCTCTCTCATCGAATCGGTGGGACACTTCAAGGTGAAGCTTGAACCTTCTCTTTTCGATTTCTTTAAACAACACACATGGCTAATAATATTGTATCGTGGACTTTGACATCTAGAAGTTTCTAATCATAGATATTTGTATGATGTGATTGGATATATATCAAGTATGAGACGTAAACCATATTCATGAAACAAATCAATGAAGGGGGATTTGCTTGAGTGCACCTAGAAATGAGCATAATTGACCCTATACACCTGCATTTCAGGTATTTTCTTGGGTGCACCTTCATTTGCAGGTTATTTGCTTGGGTGCACCTGCTCTGCCTATGGGTCCCACATTTGCTGGATGCCGTTACGAAATGAGACGACGACGTTAAGGAGCGTTTGATTTGTGTTAATAACGAACACACTTATTCCTAATCTTACTTGGTTTTGACCACTTTAATAAGAACCGACCTAGCATAACCCCGATCCAACCCAATCACCCTTGGTATCCCTTCCATCCGGTCCAATCCCTAACGAACCCCCTCCCCCCTTTTGACATCTCATGCCCCCGACCCGACGAAATCCTCAATTTGACAGCCCATCCACCCAATCGAAACCCTAACCGCATTCACCCTTCCCCAAATACAAAACAACCCTAATTGCATTCACCCTCTTCCCATCCTATGCAACTCAACAGGCAAGCGACGAAGGCGGCGGTGAGACTACTGTGGTGGAAGAAGGTGGCAATCATCTAACACTATGGTTGGCACAAGGAGGGGCTTGGTCGGCAAAAGACGATAGTGAGTCAATTTCTTCTTCTTTCTCGTGCTATTGTAATTTGTTGCTATGATGTGTTTCCATGTTGTTATCGCATGTAGTGTTTATGCATGTTGGTTTTGGGTTACAGTGGTTTCGATCTGAGGGGAAGTCTGAATGTTAGATTGCATTGTGGTGGTAGATGGGCTAAGAGAAAGGTACGGGATAGACCTATGAGTTTTGTTGAGGTTGCCTCAATGTTAATTGTAGAGGAATTGACATTAGAGATGCTAAGGTCTTGGATTTTCACTGTCAAGCAGTGGAGCAGTTATGAGGCAGTGGTCATGCATTATATGATACCTAGTAAGGTTAGGAATGATTTTAGAGTTCTGGTTACTGATGAGGATTTACACGAGGCCTTTAGTTTCCCAACCCAAAATATGAGCTGCACTTGTATGTTTGATTGAGCAGTAGGAGAGTGGGACAGAAGAAATGAGAGTTCAATTGAAGAATGACCAATGTGAAAGACTTAATAGGGAAAATATTGCGGTTGAGGCTGACCCAGATGTTGAGGGTGAGGCAGAATGGCTTCAGGTTGAGGCATTGAATGATGTGAGACACAACCAAAATGTTGAGGTTCTAGTTCTCTTGCAAATGATAGTAGGACAATCCCAAGTGTTGTTGGAAGTGTAGGATCCCCACGTCCACCCCAAGGATCTGAACTCCCTAGGTCTGACCCACAGGGTAGTGGTACACTTCCATCCCAATCACAACCTAGGCAAGCAGCTAGGCTGAAGCAAAGGGACCTTGCACCATTGATGTTGGAAGATGGTGTGTCTAGTGAGGACAGTGACATTGACCGAAACTTTGTGTGTCCAAATGAAGAATCTGAAGTTAGTGAGGACAATGACACTGATGAGGTAGATTTTGATGAGCACAGAGGAAATGATGGTTTGTTTAAGGTGGTGGATGATGGTCCTCAACTACCTAAGATTAATATGTCAAATCCAGAGATTGTTGTTAAGAAAAAGTTTCCAAATATGAAGTCTTTCAGAATGACCTTAGTAACTCACTGCATCTTAAGTGAGTGTGAGATAACATACATCAAAAGTCAGCCCGATAGAGTGACAACTAGGTGTACAGACCCCCAATGTAAGTGGAGAATACATGCTTGCAGGTTGAATGATGGGGATGTCATCTAAATCAAGACTCTAACACTTCCACATTCATGTACATCAGTCAACAATTGTGCTTCTAAGATGGCCATAAAGAATTGGATTGCATACCAATGCATGGACTGACTGACTTAGTCTAGATGATAGGTTGACAATTAATAATATAAGTGACCAGCTGAAGAGGAGATTTCACTTAACCTTACCGTACCATAGAGTGTGGAGGGGGAGGGAGATAGCAATGTAGAAGATTTTTTTTGGGGGGGGGGGGAGATGAACATCAGTATGAGTTGATACCCTCATTGCTTAAGGAAATGGAAACCATAAACCCAGGAAATGTGATAAGTTATGAGGTCAAGCCTAAAGATGAAACATTCTTAATGTTGTTTGTCTGCCTAAGGGGTTGTAGGGAGGGATTTGTGAGAGGTTGCAGACCAATGATTGGGCTAGATGAGTGTCACTTGAAGGGGAAGTACAAAAGGACTCTCCTCTCAGCAACCTCAGTAGATGGAAATCATCAATTGTTTCTAGTTGCATTTGGACTTGTGGGGTCTGAAACTTATGAGGGTTGATGGTGGTTTCTCAATCATCTTAAGGAAGCAGTGGGACACAAGGATGGATTGGTAATTATAAGTGATAGGTGTAAAAGGTTGAAGGAGGGTGTACTTGAAATTTTTAGGGGTTGTGAGCACAGGGCTTGTGCTAGACACCTATATCAGAATTTCCAGAAGAAGTTCAGGAGTTCTCTTTTACTGAGCTTAATGTGGGATGTTGCTAATGCTTATATAATTGGTGAGTATGATAGAAAAATGCAATCAATTAGACAAGTGGGTGAAGTAGCACATGAGTGGTTGGTTATAGTAGAACAAACCTACAGAATTTGGAGCAGGAGTGAGTTTGGCATTGAGTCTAAATGTAATTACATCACAAACAACTGCAATGAATCTTTTAATAACTACATTAGGGAGGTGAGACATTTGCCTATTGTCACAATGATAGACAACTTAAGGCAGAAACTAATGCAGTTGATGTTCAACATACATGAAGAAGGTAGAGAATGAGGAGATTCTGTAGTGCCTAAAGCCAGAATATGGCTCAATACCTTGTCCAGAGAGTTAAGGGATTTCACAATGCTAAGATCCCCTGACTTAAAGGTTGAAGTCAGCAACCAATCCAGAAGATGCATTGTTGATTTTAGGGAGATGATTTGCAGTTGTAGACAATGACAACTTATAGGGTTGCCATGCCAGCATGCTGTAGCTTTAATTGGCACGATCAGAGTGGTTGTGTGGGAGGACTATATCAGCCATTGGTTCAAAAAAGATGTGTACACGATGGCTTATAAAATTGGAATTAATCCAATGGGGACAAGTTAGAGTGACAGGTTGTTCAAGGCTTCCCAATTAGGCCTCCTGCAGTGAAGAGGCAAGCTGGTAGGTCAAAGGTGAATAAGTAGAATGGCTCTATGGACTACACAAACAGTGAGAGGAAGAAAAAGTGTAAGAGGTGTGGTTTGTTGGGCCACCAAGCAAGGAGATGCAAGGAGCCAATTGGCAGTCAGCAAGAGGGAGATTCTAGGTTTGCATTTTTGAGTTGTTAAGTTTATTTGTCTTTCATACTTCATAGTTTATGAATGTTGGAGCTTATCAATTTACAGGACTACAAAAACTAAGGGGAAAGACAAGAAAAAAAGTGCTTCCAAAGATAGTACAGAAGGTACCTCGGAAGCCATTGAAAGCAGCTTCCAACCGATTGGTCCAATGATGAATCTTTTGGAGTCGGTTGCTTCTGGCCAACTGAGCTTAGAAGCTCTGCAATGGCCTAACTTTTCTTAAATAAATGTTGCACTTCTAATTAACTTAAGATCTTCTTTCCCATTAGTAATTTGTAATACAATTTGTGTTTGTGAATGTCGAACTGGCGAATGATGTTACTCTTCTTCTTTGTTCCTTCGCCACATTCAACCAATGCAATGGATATGTAATATACGTAAGTACATTCAACTATATCTATCTAACTCCGGTGTAGGTCATACCCATACATGTCTCTAACTTGGTAAGAAATTAGCAGATTTGACAGCTAACTGTGAGAGTGGGTTGTGGTCAGATTTCACAAGTGGTGTGTGCGATTCAATAAAGTTCCTATACCAAATTTGTAACATACACTTGTGTAAGTATATCTTAAAGTGCTAGGGATCGCTGAACTGAGTTAGCTCAGCTTGCACCCAAAGTGTTTGTTAGTTGAGTAAGATGAGTAGAAGCTAGCTTAATTAGTAAATCTCCAGTCATGAAATTGTCAAATGAGGTCTCAAAATCCTTCAGATGATAATGGGTCTTGAAGATTATACCCCAAATAAAAGTACATACGTTTTTTCCAGAAAACTTGGGTGGGTGAATAGACACACCTCAAGAGTTGAATGTTATCTCCAAATTAAGTGTCATTGGGAATTATGCTCATGGATTTATAATTTTGGTAACATTAAATGCTTGGAAATTCAGACAAATTAATGATTGAGGTTCTACAAAAGCAAGCCCTCGGTGTTGAAACAATTACACACGGATTATGTCGATAACTTATCAAAAGATTGAGTACTGATAACCAGTGATTGAAAAGGCTAGCCACCTTTCAATCCTTGCTCACAACCTCAGATCGATCATCACAAATTGTTCCATATAAACTTGTGATGATACCATTACAAATATATTCATGTAATACAATGTGTTACATATGTCAAATAAATATTCCGTAAGGATCCAGATAAAACCAACATACAAAAACATGTATAGGAAAACAAGAAACGAATGAACAGTGATCAGAGACGACCTCAAAGACCGAGAAATAATAATAATAGTCGAACCATGAGAAAGAAAAGATCCACATTTAGAAAAATACAAGTCTTAATTACATGGCACTTGCATGATCACAACTAAAAAATATAACATTTATAAAAAATAACGATCCAGTAATGACTCATACCAACCTTCTTACGTAAGACATCAAAAAACCAAAATAAAATTAAGAAACTTGAGACACGATTTCATCTACTTAATTGGTTCATCATCCATCTCTCTCTAGTCTCTCTCCTCTCTCTATCACTCTCTCTCTAAACAGGCAGGGCAGTTGAGCAGAAAGAGAGGTTGTTGAGATGTAGTTGATGTCTTCCTCCTGTCCTTCTCAACTTACGTTCAATTTTTTTTCTTGTTGACACCTTTCAACTCCCACACCCACACCTTAAACTTCATAATCTAACACACAATACTATTATTGTTTTTTTTTTGTTGCAAAATGCACTTGAAGATTGTCATAATGCAAAAGACGATTACCAAATTTACCTAACACTATGACGATTGACGCCCTTCGACAATTCGCGGAATTATTGTAATTGTAACCTTAAAGTTAACTATCAATAGAACTTATATATAGTATATAAACTAACACGCGGATATATGACAATAGCAAACCGAAGAAGTAATTACCTCACCTAATCGTGGGTTAGGAGATTCAGAGACATAGTAAACTAACCCAACTAATTAGATGTCAGAAGCCAACACAAGTACATTCGTAGTTCCAATTATTAGTGAGAGAGAATTGAAGATGGTTGTGACATCAAATCTGCTAGAATTTTTAATAACATGATGAAATATTATGTGTCATAATTAGTCTTTAAAAGTAGGATGAATGAACAAAAACATGAAATTTGTGTGTTATATGTAGAAGATAGAACAAATTATGATTGATATATTTTTTAGTATTTCAATAAATTGAAGGGTACATATGCAAAGAAAACGTAATTTATAAAAACCCACCACCCCTCTCAATCTATTCCTCTCTTTGCATGCATGAGATGGACAATCCCATGCACAATGACCCCAACATTGCACTCCAACCCTTCTCCAACATGATGACTTCCATCACTACTTCTAGCCACCACCACCAACCACTTGTGCCTCCTCCGTTGGCCTACGACATAGTGCCGGCGGTCGATTGGGCCACCCTCTTGCTCTCTGGAGGGGGATTAGGGTTTGGGGACTTGCAAAGGCTTCAACAAGGGAAAGAAGAGAAAAGAGAGGAGGGAAATGTTCAAGAAGGTGGGAGAAGGAAGGCGGTGAAGAAAGGCGGAGGAAGACAGAGGTTTGCCTTCCAAACAAGAAGTGTTGATGATGTTCTTGATGATGGATATCGTTGGAGGAAGTATGGGCAGAAGGCTGTGAAGAATAGCAATTATCCCAGGTTTGTTTCGATTGTTTTTAGTTTTGATTTTAACAATTGTGCGCTTTGGATATGTTGGTATGGTTTCAAATCAAAACGATAATGGTTCTACCCATCTACAAATATATTGTCGTTCAAGGTTGAAATTTTTGAAGTAGTGCAAGATTGATCATAGATTTTACATTGAAATACTCAAGAAAAAGAAGAAAAAAAGCTCATTATCTTAACATCATTACACAAATCTAATAAATTGTTGCAATGGTTATAAGGGTTGCAAGGAGGAAGTGGATCTATATTGGAGAACGTGAGATGAATTAGCATTTTATCCTTTTTTATTAATGTTTAGGAAAATTAGTGTGATTAATACTTGATAAACTAATCAACTTATATTATAGGAGTAGTTTTTAATTTGTTCAACAACTTGGAAAATTATGATTTCATTCAATCTCAGTGTCCACAAAATCACCCCCTACATATTCCATTCGTGTCATCATTTACAATTAAATCACAAACCCATGCTAATGATGTTATTTGCTTAATTAAGCTATATTGAGCTTTGAAATGTTTCACTCAAGCTAGTTCGAGACATACAATATGTTCAAGCTAAGCCAAGTAATACCAAAAAAAATGATGAGATGTATACAAGCAGCTCCAAATTAACATGCCCTAATTAAACTATTTCTAGTTTTCATTCTTGTATGGATTATTCCACAGTGTTTAAAGTCTAAAATGAGGAAAATTCACAAGTGAACTATAGCAGATTGCTTAGATTAATGTTTAATAACATGCGTACAATAGGTAGTGTTTGTCATACCAACGTCTACTTTAGAGGCTGGTAAAAGTTAAAAACAATTCCATTTCCATAAATTAATATGGAATGTGCTCATTATAACTAGAACCATATGAAGGCTTTAGGATCTGATATTGGTTGAACTTCTTCAATTTCTATTTTTTTATGCAACCATTCTCTTGCCTTTATTTAGGTAAATATGTTGTTTTCCATCTAAATTGAAAAGAAAACGGGTACATCATCAAAAACAAAAGGTTGATCAATTCCTCCTAATCACCATTTTTTCCCCTACAAATTTTTAGTACCACTGATTAACATCCCATTGATCTTCAAAATCACCTTTGTCTCTTTAAAGTTTAAACATCTAAAGGATATTGTACGAAGATGATACTCTTAATTTTTTTCCGACCGAAAAGTATGACTTCTCAAGAATCATTGTCATCGAGTAATTTTTTTGTAGGAAAATGTAATCTTCTTGGGGTTTTTGTTTGGGTGTACTTGTAAAACTTCTTTATTGGATCTTTGCTTCCGTTTAGTTTTATATTGGCTAAGTACACTTGCAAACTCGAGTAATTACTTTCATGCATCTCTGTTAGACTACTGTCGATGTCGTCCTACCATCGTCAGTTAATGTTGACATCCCGTTAGACTAGTTAAAGTTTTATTGAGTAGTTAGTCCTTAATTTATAAATTTCGTTAATTAACTACAATATTACCTCTAAATTTAGTTATTTTGACATTGTTTTTCTTCACCACCAAAACCCTTAATATGTTCCAAACCCGACTAATCTGCTCCAAACCCCTAATTTCCAGCGAAATCAACCACTCCACCTGACTCAGCTCTCTCTAGCGAACTCGACCTCTCTTCTGCAAGGGTCGGGATTGCAAATCGGTGGTGCTGGAAGATCAGTAGGTAGGAGACAACGCACTTGTCAGACAGATAAGGGGTGAGATTTACAAGGAAGGGGGGTAAGTTTGGTTGTGAGATTAAGAACTTAATCGAGATGGTTATCATGACTAAACTGTTGCCTAAACCACACCGTCAGAGGCAAACGGAGATCTGTCTAACGACGTTAACGGAGGAGGGATTGAAGTGCATCAAGACAATTACTTGAGTTTGTAGGTGTTTGTGACCAATATAAAACTAAACAAGAACAAAGATACAATAAACAAGTTTTACAAGTGCACCCAAACAAAAACCCCAATCTTGCTTTGAGGAAAAATTGTAACCTTTTGAAACACTTAGATCAGAATTTTATCTTAGTTATGTAACGCCCCGAAACAGCGGAAAATTTAAAACTTTAAACAGATAAAGAATTAACACATGGGACGTCACCAAACCACGAGTACAGGTATATATAATAGGGACACTGTACAATACAAGAGTCAATGATGATTACAACCCAACACAAAAGATATACAACACATGTACAGGGGAAAAATCATCCACCTCGAAGAACCAAAAGAGACAGGATCTGGTCTGGGTGCTCCTGTCCGCAGTCACCACCTCCTACTGACGCGTACGACCTGACATAAAACATGAATATGCTTGAGTTTCCCGTGGGAAACCCCGTATGCCAAATCCCTAAAATATGAACATAATCTGCGTAATGAAACATGAAATGAAATGAAATGCAGTAAAACACAACAATCTCCCGTGCACACCAGGCACCGCCGGAACACATCGGCCTCGGGTCTCAAGGGTCCTCTCACCCCAACCCCTCAATCACACGTGCACACAAGGCACCGCCGGAACATCATCGGCCACGGGTCTCAAGGGTCCTCTCACCCCAACCCCTCAATCACACGTGCACACAAGGCACCCGCTCCTCAGAGCCACAACAACAACGTGCAACACGGCACCCGCTCCTCAGAGCCACAACACGACGTGCACACACGGCACCCGCTCCTCAGAGCCACAACACGACCCTCCTCTCAGGCCGGCAATGTCTGTACCGTCGCCCCAAAAAAGGCCGGAGACCCGTTGCCCTCGAGGCGGATCCAACAACACACGACACAAGCATCCATATGCAAAACAGTGCCCAAACGGTCGAACGGAAGAACCCCAACGGTCGACCGAACACCACAACTATTCCTCAGAAAAACCGAATTAACGTCCAACCGGTCGAACGACTCCCAAATCACGGTCGACCGAAATCCAACAGGGAAAATCCTCTCTCGCTCAAAAAGCACCAACGGTCGAACGACCCTCAGATCACGGTCGACCGAAAACAACCAGGGAAATTCCCCAACAAAACCGCACTACACGGTCGACCGAAACCACACTCCCGGTCGACCGGCCAATAAGTTAACTTAAACGTCGGTCGAACGAAGTCAATGAGCGGTCGATCGTTTAAATGGTCAACTCCCCCAACCGACCTACAACAGTGCTTTTCGGTCGACCGGCAAAGGGGACCCGTTCGACCGAAAACACCCAGAGCCTTTTCCCTGGTAAAACGTACCACCGGTCGACCACTCGAAGAGTATCGTTCGACCGGTGCAAGGGTTTTCCGCCCAAAATACACTACGACCGGTCGACCGCGCGATCCTGCCGGTCGACCGTTGCAGAGCAGAAATGCTGCTGCAAGGTTCTCGACGAGCCTTCCGGCCTACCGTCGGCCACTCCAACCCTCGCAAAGGCTAAAAGGAAGTCTACACTAAAGCTTGGCATACCTTAAGGCTTGAAGAAGCCTTTGAAGAATCCCGACGAGCGCTTCCTCGCAAATCTCTTCTCCACCGACGAACTCCTCGAACACGATCACCTTCCTCCGGCCACACGATCCGACGAGCCTCGAGCTCCTTCTCAGCTGGATGTGAAGGATCGAGAGAGAGAGAGAGAGAGAGAGAGAGAGAGACACGCGTGAGAGAGAGAGAGAGAGAGAAAACGAGTGAGGGAGAGAGAGAGAATCCAACCAAACCTTTATACTCCTCCTTCAATCCACACCATCCATCACAATTCCTCCCATCCATCTCAGCCCTCCATCTCCTTCTCCCCTAAGCCTCCACCTAAACACAATTAAGCCCAATAATCAAGGGTTAGGATGTAACAAGTTAAGTCTCGTCATATCCCAATGAAATTTTTGGTTCCGCCACTGAGTTCTTCGTAAGACTTTATCTCAGTGATTCCCAACTACACCACTTAGCTTTGTGTGGTTCAACTTCCAACCATCAAATGCATATTGACACTACTATTTTTTGATTCAATGACCCTAACATTTTGAAATAGTCACAATTAAAAATATCACAATAAAATGACCCTAACATTTTTCAGTTCTATCCATCTTTGATGCCCTAGTTAATATGTCATCGATTAGTAATTTATTACACTCTATTTTATTTTTTCTGTAGAATATAATTAGGGATGAAGCTTAGAATATTTCGTATGGTAGGAAGTAACGATTATAAAACTAAAGCGATAGATTGCAACTTTTTATGCATAAACGGTTTTTATTTGCAAATATATGTTCATTGGCGAATCAAAAAAATTTATGAACAATATTTTTAATTGTTAATTTGGTGATGGAATTTGATGAAAACAAGATGCATCTAATTTCTTGGACTCTTGCAAATAGAAAATATTCACGTACATCGCTAAATTTTGATTTAACCAAAGTTTGCATGTAGAATATAACCAGAAGTGGAATCTTCTTTTTTTCTTTCTCACAAATGCCAAAGTATTATTTGATGATCACAATTCTTCAGAAATAAGGAAGAAATAAAAGTTATGAGTGTTCCACAAATTTTCGGTGCACCAGTTTGTTTGTTAGAAAAGATTCCTTAAATGCTTAAATTGTTAAGGTGGAATTGGATCAACTAATTGTCCTTAAAGTACCAAAGCACTCTTGTTTGGTCAATAGAGTTTGAGTTAATAATGAAGAGATAAAAATAATAAACCATATTCTGATATATTAGACGATTACATTGGATCAACTACTTGACCATGAAGTAATTATAGTTTGGTCATTAATAAAGTTTGAATAAAAAAATGAAGAAAGATAAAAATAATAAACCATATTATGATATATTAAATAATTACAGTAAGTAAATGTGTCAAGAAGGGGTTAAATATCACAAGCAAAAATGAGAACTGTAACTTTAAACTTGCATTATCAAAAAAGATCAATTTACATATATACACTAAATACCAGGCATGTGATGTCTTGTTTTAGCTTAATAATATACTAGATAGGAGCAATCATTATGTACTTATATTAAGAAATTTACGTAAATTATGTTACTTTTTATTATAATGTGGGAATTTCAATTTTAAATTATTTTACATGATGATGTACTTGTTTTCCATTTTCAGGATTTTAATTTTTCCATCAAAAATTGGGACTGGTTTAAAAATAAGTAATTTTTTCATATAAGCTAAATTCATGTTTTGGGTTCTTCAAAACCAAAATCACTCTTACATCCACTGGGATAGATCATAGAGATGTATAACAAACAAGTAAGAAGAAACAATACTAACCTTTGAGATTAATATGCTAATGGCTTTATGGCTCGAAATCACAATAATATGTTTCCAAGTCCCAAGTCCTACACAAAATCTATAGTACATCTCATTTCAGTTTCAAGGAGTGATGCTACATTATTCTACTTATAAATTGTTACGAAAATGCATTTAGTTACAAAATTAAATTTGAGCTAAATCATCAAAGTTCGTTACGCAGTCAACTCATACTATTTTTGGGTTGACAGTTAACGATTTCAATGTAATTCTGTTACAAAATTTTAATTCATCTCCAAGATAGTATACTTTGGATATTCATATAATATATAATAACAAATAACAATCTAAAAATATCATAACGAAAGCTATGCCATTTCAATAAAAACAAGTCATAGCGAGCTTCAAGTTCTAGTGTGAAATCGTACTAATTCTTTTTTCACAACATATAATGAATATGTTGTTCTACAATTCTACTATGAATCTAATGATAAATGTACAATTTAATGACATATAGTGTTCGGCTCTACTTGTAACGAGTTAAATACATACCTTCACTTTAGTTCGTAAGAGGGAGTATGTAGTTGTTTGATATTATTGCATATAAATATCCTAAAGCAACATTTTCTTTAGAAAAAATCACCGAATTTTCTATTTTTCTAATATCTGATAGCTGGTTTCATTTAAGAAGATAAAATATTGTGCAACTAATGTCAATGTATATGTAAATGTTTGTCTCATCTTTTTGTCTTAAGCTAGCTTTAATTTTATTGAGGTATATAACTCTTCTCATATCTGAGGTCATGCGAGCCAATCAGCAAGTTATATTTCATTTTTACCACATATAAATGACCTAAAGGCATGTTATACTTAATATTATTTATCAAAATCAACTCAAAATTACATTATTCTGCAATATTATTACATTGCGTGCATTAATTTACATAGTGGCAAAAATAATTTTCATGTAATGACAAGAAACTTGATAACTTTACTTTTCTCTTTCAAAATTACAAATATTAACCTACATTTCGAAACGACATAGATTTTTATACTAGATGTAATGATAATGAAAATGTTGCAACATGCTTGCATTACTTTTTGACATCAATTTTTTTTTGATAATTAAAATTGATTTCTGAATGGAAAATCTAAACCGTATATCTTGTTTCATATTACAATATAGAGTACATACGTCAAAAATCATAAATTTTGAAAATTATCTTATTTGATATTTTGAAAATTTTAAAAATCAACACACGAGATTCTTTACAAATTTGACATCAGTTGACCTTACATAAAATGAACTTCAAATTTGATAATTTCGGCATGCACACTAAAACGGTGATATATAACAAGATGTACACTTTGGATTTTACATTTGAATTAAAACTTGTAAGTTATCAATAAGGATAGATTAATGTGAATTTTTTTAAGGGTATTGAATCCCTCCTCAAATAAGATATACATGAGTAGAAAATTTAGCTCTAGACAGTATTTATTGTAATGACTAATAATACTATCATAGAATTACATGTTTTCTTTTTTTTTTCCCTCCACCATCCTATCTATATATAAACTTATGTTGTTTTCTGCAACGCAAAATACTTTAATGATTTAACTAAGTTTCAACCCGCTTTGGTGGGTGTCATCGGCTTTCTAACCAAATATAATATAATATATATACGTCTCTGAATTGAATTGAATTGAATTGAATTGAATTAAATGCAGGAGCTACTATCGTTGCACGCACCCGACGTGCAATGTTAAAAAACAAGTGCAACGTTTCGCGAAAGACACGAGCATTGTGGTGACGACATACGAGGGAGTCCATAACCATCCTTGTGAGAAGCTCATGGAGTGTTTTGCTCCTCTCCTCAACCAGATGCAGTTCCTCTCCAGCTTCTGATCATCATCAATCAAACGTACGTCATTAATTAATCACAAAAATGCATGATGTTTAGTTTCCTTCCTAAAACCAAACTAATCGGACTTGGGTTTTGTTGTATACACATATGCACGCGTAAATAGTTGCATACTTGCATGCATGGTACGGTTTTGTTGTAATTGTTGTCGGAAGAGATATGTCTAATGGTGTTTGTAAATAAATGATGTGCTTCGATCATGATCGTGATTCATGAATATGCATATATATATATATGGGGATATTTTTCGGGATTTTTTATGAAAAAATATATCCGTATTTTAATTAAATCCATACTTTTCGGTTCTGGAATTATACCCAGTTTGGGTTCGGTGCGGATCAACAATGTACAACATTATGATGTAAAGATACAAAAATTCTGAAGGAAAAAAAGGATAAGAAAACTGAAGTGCTGTTTATCGTCGGAAAACTACTTAAATCGTCCTACTTAATCATAAAAAATAATGTTTCGGATGTCAGTAATGAGCCAACGGACGTCCCGGTATACTCGAAACTGGTAAAATGTCCAACTTCTTTTTAATAATAAAAAAAATAAAAAAATTAGCACTGCCCCCTCCATGGGGAGGCGTCTGGGTAAAACGCCCGCCCCTTGAGGGTGACGTCTGGCTAAGACGCCCCCACAATGGGAGAGACATTTGGCAAAGACGCCTCTCCTGTGGGGGGATTTTACCCAGACACTAACCTTTTTTTGGTGGAACTAATTTCACCGAATCCAGACACTTTGTCCGACATTTTCGTGATATTTGTACTGGGAAAATGATAAAAACTTAGACAACAACCAAGACAAGACGAAATGAGTATTAAATGAATTGTGAATAGTAAAATGGTAATTGTTAGAACGATTTAAGTAGATTTCCGACAATAAATAGTAATTCTCTTATAAAATCCTAATTAGAAAGCAACCTGCTAGGATTCAAAATTAAAGCTTTTGATTGAGATTATTCCTGATCGAACCATCTCAGCGGTCAAACATTTCTGAGATTAAATTTCTCATGTAAATTATTTTCTTCAACAAGAAACCTAATAAACTTCATGTTAAGTTCTAAGAGGAAACCTGTTCCATTAAGCAGCAAAAGTTTATCTTAACCACTTAGTAAAAAGTACAGAGTTCTAAAATCCGAGCTAAGACCAATTAGTAAAAATGTTGTCTAATATGGAATGCACGTCTAAATGTAGTATACTTTTATGGACGAAAAGGAATCCAAGACAAATCATATCCTACATACTAATATACATGTAAATGTACACAAATATATAGAGATACAATGAAATGAAATTGTCAAAATTGGAAAGAGCCCAGCGCACGTCCATGCCGGGTGAGAAGAACTTTTCTTTCATCTATCCATTCTAATTTGTAAGAGAGGTCAAGATTCTGGATCAAGATTTGCAATCTATCAGCATCGTTTGGCTCCTTTGCTTTTTCCTGCCAGTCATAAAAGAGAATCAGTTCTCTAAACACCAGCGTTTTAGTCCTGATAGGGTACAAATGAAACTAAACAAAAATCAAAGTAGTCTAAAAATGGTGCAAATACATTTAACATTTTCTTCTTCTGGTCGGCACCGAAATATTGAAGATACATTAAAGATTCTGAACCTTATTTTTGTTTCGGAAAAGAAGTTTCAACATTGTCCATAAAGTCCAATGAAAAATATTAAAGGAGATCAACAGTATGCGCATTTATATACGAAAAGCAGAAACATCATGTCACTAACCCTTGATTTGTCCTTGTTGTCGTGTCCTACGTGTGCCATTATACTTGTTCGAGATGAATTGGGTGAAAACCCTTCCCATGGAGGAACAAAGATGAGCTTCGTGCATTGAACAGGAGTCACTGTTCTACTAAGTTTCTCCCACCATGCAATTCCAAGCGACCACCATCTGATCACCAAACCTTGCTCGGAGAAGGCGACCAATCCCTGTTCCCAGATAACAGAATTCTTAATTTGCTAAATTTGCTACAGGATGAATTTTAAAGATGTGAATTTGAACACAGCCCCAGCGGGCTAGGATGGACCCATCATTTATTACAATTATTAATTTTTGATTGGTAGGATTGACCCATCATTAGCTATTGCCTATTGCTTTTAACTTCTAAAGCAATGCTCAACGAAAACTGAACAAGGTTGGAGGTGGGCTTTCTTCTTTTAATACGAACCTTTAAAGAAAAATAATGATTGATAAGGAGATATTTGTCTGACAAAAAAATGCTTTATTCTATAAACTTAAAATCATTCAAAACCACTATAATTGATGCAATGGTTTAAAACATATAAAACCAAGTACAAAAAATTCAACCTACTATTCTAAAAAGGAATCAATGGATATACAAAAGTTAGCGGAAAAGTAACACATTAAGCATGAGATGATTTGAAACACAAAATAATCTGACAACATTATATGCAAAAATTAAGCCATGCAAAATTACTATATGGTTCTAAAATTGTAGGGCGAGTTTTGTGTCACACCTCTCCATCTGGTGAAAAGCTTGCAGCTGATATTCCTGTAGAAACCGTGGTATCTAAAGCTTCAGAAAGTAAAGTAGGAAGTCCAGGTGGTGCACTAGCATCTAAAACCTTGATCTTTGCTATGCTAGATATTTATAAGAAGAAACAACAGTATATCAGCAAAAAGAAATAAAATAACAGAAATAGCTATGTGTAGTTTTACTGAAACTGAGGGTCCGTTTGGATTGGATTCTTGTGATAGGATTCTTGTGAGAATTCAGATTCTAAGTGAAAATGTAAGAATCATGATTCCTAAAAGAATCAAAATTCGTTTGGATGGAAAAAATTCTTGCTCATGATTCAAAATGTTAAATGACTAGTATACCCCTAGATTTAAATATATATTGTTATTAAATTACTATTGTAAGATATGGTATGATTTTTTTACTAAGGTAGAAATGTTTATGTTATTTTCTAATATTAAAAATTATCATAAAATACAATGTATATGAAATCTATCTAACAAATATCGTAAAATATTAATTTCTAATTTAAAATTTTATCTAATAAAAATAGTAAAATATAAGGATATTATGGTAAATACAACCTAAAATTTCTAGAATCCTACAAGAAGCTACCTTTTTCCAACTTCTTGCTTGTATAGAAAACTTCCTCCAGATTCTTAAGGATTCCACAGGAATCAGAATCCAAATTCTTGTTTGGAAACACAAATTTCAAGAATCCGAATTCTTGCTAGAATCTTATGCAAGAATCTCTAGCCAAACAGACACTAAGTATTTCTCATGCAATATATATTTGTTTAGACAAGTAAATCTTAGTATGTAGTTAGAGACCTTGACAGACCTTCATCTTGTCAGAATGAGAAATACAAAAATGATAAGTTAAGTACTTAAGTCACTTCAAAAAAATGAACGAAGAGATTGAACTGTCTGCACATGATTGCTCATAGCAGGCAGAGATGGGGCAATTGGTAATATTATAACACTGGAAATGATAAAGACACAACAAAACGAAGCTTCTCATACAATTTGATATTGTCAAACGATATTGCAAGCAAAAGAATACTCTTTGATTTACAAAACGGATACATGGATAATCTTGTGTGGTTTTGGTCTGAGGTAAACATTATGGAACCTAAAAAAAAATACTAGTCTTTAAAATGTTTAATGATGGCCAGAGTGTCAACGATCTATGGTTGTCTATTGATTCAGATAGATGAATAAATAATTTGGTCGCCTCAAACATGCTTGACCATTTTCCAAGTGTGGAATATTTCAATAAACAATTACACTATTATGACATGATTTATTATACCTAATGGCATACTTGATTTTTTTTATCATTATGGCATACTTGATGTTCCAATTCTAAAGTTCCAACACAATAGTTGTTGCACTGACCTGTCATTACATTGCAAGCAGGGGTTCACCCTTAAAGCGAACGCACTAGTACTCGTATTTAGCTCTACACTTCTACTATTCCATAGATCGTTACAGTCAATGCTCAGGTAAAGCCCAGTCGCCTAGGTGTTTGGGAGACCACTTTTTTTATTTTTGTTTTAATTTAAACAATTAGGGAAAAACTTGAAAAAAACAGGAAAAATACAAATACAATATAGATTCTTTTATAACATGTTTGGCCATAAAAAAAACTTAAATCACCAACCCACTAGGAATTTATAGGAATGGAAGAGAGGTAGGGCAGGGGTAAAAAATAGAAAAAGAAGAAAACGAACGGCCAAGATTACATCACACCTAATGTCACTCGCTATATAACCCAAAACCCTAACCCAACCACCCTCTCTCCCCCAAACCCTAACCCAACCACCTGATCTTCTCTCCCACTACAGTAGCAACCAGCAACGGCTAGAAAAACTAGTTGTTACTGTGCACAGCAGTGCACAACACATGGTCGTCTAGGCAACCATGTGCGGCCGCCTATACCGCACACCACCGTGTGCGGGTGGTCGCAGCCGCAGGGGCGGTCACCTAGGCGTCGCCTATTCATCTAGGCAATCACCCGACTGAACATAGGTTAGAGTAACAACTTACCAAAACCTACCGCTTTTATCCAGACTAAAAACAAGGGTACGATGATAAACAAATCATACAAGAGGCAATGGTCTTTCTGAATAATGACTCCAAGAAATAGCTACGCAATATCAGCAAGTGAAGTTTTACCATGTGCATATTTTTTGTGGAGCACACAGTGATTCCAGTTCTCAAAGCTAAGGGAAGCACACCCAGGTTTTTCCATATGCTAGACACCACTTTTTTTTAAACAATTGCATGAAAACTCAAAAAGTGTATCATACATCGAAGGGATGAAACCTTGCGACATACAAACAAGAAAGTTCAATGTCTAAATCTGGGGAAAACGAAAGCACACCACAAACTTCATTACAAATCCCCAACATTTTCAGGAAGCAGGTCATACCTTTGCAAATCATATACTCTAATGGTAGTGGTGTGGATGTCTCCAATAGCATCTCCAATTGCCAGTCTTGTGGTGGTATCATTTAAAGTTACCATGGGAAAAACACGGGCAACTTCTTTTATTGCAGCCATTGAGCTCTGAAGGCACATATTACGCATGATTAAGTTGGAGTAATCTATAGTTTGCAAAACAAAATCGATGACCTGCAAAATCAGAGAAATGTTAGAGCAATGAATGCATTAAGAAATGATACCACTATAGGCAAAACGGATGCACACTTGCACAGCAGAGAGTAATAACACAAAGTGAAAAACTAAAAACCCTTTATTTTTTAAATTTTCTACACTGCACCCCACCAACAATGTCCACACTCCTTTAGCACTTATGGCTGTTTATATTAGTTCTACTGATTTATACCAGGCTACCAATTAATTATTGACTAAATAGAAACTCACGTGAACCGTGTAATAAATCTTAAGACCGAAAACAATAATTTTTTTATATAAGCTGTGTATGTAGAAGCACTTTGCTTCTGCTTGTAGTATTTCAACATCAGAAGGTTACCAACCTTATCAAGGTATGGAGCCAGTGCTTTAGGAGAACCACGGACGACTCTGATGAGAGTTACAACTGATACCAAGTGAATAGGTGAATCAGATGATGTAACCCAAAGCTGTCTTTCTATCACGTTTAAAAATCCAGGAATATCGGCCATAGCTAAGCTTGGTAGAAGAATAGCAACTAATGTTTCTCGAATATTGATGGTCGACCCAGGACTTTGTTTCGGCTTGCTAGCAGCACTTAAACACTCTATCTGAAAAAATATGTCTGCAATGAGCTGAGGAATTTCAGGACCAATGCATACCTTCCATGTACTGTCCATACCCTCTGCAAGAAGCTCTGCTGCAGTTGAACTATAGACGTCATTGGCGGACATAACTAACTTAGTTAATTGGCTCACCACATGAATGGCAAGTTCCGATTTCACTACACTAGGGTACCATACTGCTAGTGCTGCTGCCAAAATAATATGAGCACATTTTGAGTTCTGGGTTGTTCCACCAATGAATGAAATCCAATCTTGCATTTCATATGATTCCAGCCAAGCAGCAATATCAGCTTCATCACTTTGCCTAAAATCATTTGCATCCACGGAATTTCTTCCTGGCGTGTCTTGCCCAGACGAACTGCAATTGTTGACATGTTCACGAACTATAGGAGAGGCAATTGGACTTGCCCTTTTACAGTAAATGGGTCGTGGAATTGCTCGAGGAACAGCACAGTGGAACAATGAGCGAGCAGCCATGCGGACATGTTCACTGGGGTCTTGCCAGAAACTTATCAAGAGCTGAGCAATCACAACAAGAATTAGTTTACTGTGGCACTCAATAACCTGCAGTCTGAAAATACATAGATGATGATTAGATGTCACCAAAATTTTTAGCAGCCCAAGATATTTGTTCGATTTTATTTTAGAATTTCAGTGGCATAAAATGCGAAGGGACCTCAGTTATGGCAGAAGAACAGAACTGGTAAGAGTAAATGGCATGAGAGAGATGAAGGTCGTGTCATGGGTTTTTTAGATTTTTTAACACTAATGCATTGGTTGTACCAGAACTTCCATCAAAATTTACGTTATTAAATATTTGCCGAGGACCTCTATATTCGACATCTTCTCAAAATTTCAATACTTGCCTGTGAGGATCGAGAGTGCTTCACCACTTAAATATAATGTTCTCACTTTGAAGTTTGACGTGATAGCTCATCATAATATATGATAACATAAAGTATGGTTGAAGTTATAAGAGGAGAATAGGAGATAAACAAGCGCAACATCTCATTTGACATAAATTTGGACATGATCAAATAAAAATGGAGTCAACATTGAGATAAAAGATTGAGTAACAATAAGCATATACTCGTTTTTTTTAATTAGTACGAAAATATAATGTGTATCCTTAGTTCATGAATAAGAAAGCAACAAAAATATTTTGTTTTTCATTCTTCCACTCTACAAGACAGAAATCTACAACAATGTCCTCATCAGAGTAGAGCTTGGATGATACTTAATCTCAAAATATCCCCACTCAACCTCTTGGAATTCGTATTAACCAACTGCTACTCTGCTAGCAAGATAAAATATTCTTCAAGAATAAAATAAAAAAACCTGGAGAGAAGGAGGTTTTATGTTTGGAACTTTCTCGGCGAAGTTTCTGGTATAAAATGCTGCCAATACACTGCAACAGATGGGAATATAAAATTACTAAACTAAACAGTTACATTTTACTAGATTGTGAATGGGGTATAGTCTTCATACCTACTAGCCGTCAAGCTAGAGTGGGACAGTGTAATTAAGCGTTGAGCAAGAGAGACTATTGTAAGAGACCGCATAGCACAGAACTCTGATGAAAATTTCCAAAGCTGAAATAAAGAGAATATTTTTTAACTTCTAGTGAGGATGCAGTTCAATTTAAATGAATAGAGCCTCTAAATGGTACCTCAAGAGTAGGACGTAAACCAGGGAATGTCAGCATCATAGAACCTCTATCTCCAAGTATACCAGAAGAAATGAATAGACCTTCAGGTTTCTGGATTTTCATATCATCAATCAACAACTTGTCTAGCTCCAAATCTACACCCCAAAAATGCAAAAAGGCTAGGCTGAACCGTATCCAATTTTCTTCTACTGTTTCCGATAGAAAATTTACAGCTCCTTGAGAGCTACAGGCATCCTTTGCTGATTGTTGATGAGAATCAACATTTTTCTTATCTTCATGAGATTTTGGAGTATCAGCAACCCTACCATTGATTGGTGCAGTGTCCTTATTTGCATGACATGGGGATGTCAAAGATGCAAGATCAAATTTAAGAGAAGCAATTCCAGGAAAAGGACAAAAGCATTTGATAGGATGCTTTGCTTTGTGAAAGCCTGAATGCAATGAAGCTTGCCTAGCTGGTCTATTTCCAGCTGCATCATGACTGAGACCAAGTGTGTTACTCAAATTTTGGATAGGTACTTCTGGTTTGTAACCTTGTAATAGAGAATCACCCGCATAACCACTTTGTGTGTTTATTCTTTCAGAGTTTCTAGCTGGTGGCACTCTAATATGAGAGTTTGTTGGACTACTGTCATCCGTCACAGGTAAATGCAGTAATGAAGCAGATGTACTACCACCTAAAACATTACCTGTAACTGAATTGACATTGATGCCTCTACAGAAAGAATCAAATATAGAATAACTGGTAGTGCCCGTGACAACCCTATCTCGAGCACCTGTTTTTACATCCCACATGTACAAAGCAGTGTGTGAATCAGATAGTGCTGGAATATTTTGGCACAAGCAAGCAACATACCCTCTTGACCCATCCCAAACAACCTTAGATGGATAGCAGGGATGACCAGGAAACATCCTTTCTACCTTCAAGGTCTGGAGGGATACTAGAGCCACACAACCATCATCTCCAACTGACAGGAAGCAATCGCTCCAGGGGTGATCTGTCATAGGTGGAGTTAGGATAATTTGTCTAACAGGGGCCACATGATGGTGACATACCCATAGAACATTGCCACTATCCAAATCCCAAATACGGATTGTGCAGTCTAAGCCTCCAGACACCAACAACCATTGACGAGTACGTCCATTTGGCATTGCTGTGATGCGGTGCGCTGCTAAACAAAGGACTGCATCCGAATGACCGAACAATGTCTGCTTGGTTATAATTTCGCCAGCAGAATTTGGCTGCAGCAATGAATTCCAAAAATGCGTAACTTCTATGTGACCACTATAATAACCATAAATAACAGCATACGGGGCATAAGTATCTTCAGAAAGTACCATCGACGATGATACATTTTGTTCATTTGTAATCTCAGTGGAGATTTCACTAGCCTGACCACTCTCATTTGTTGATGAAGCATCGATTGCTTGCGCGGAAAAGCTATCCACTTCTCTCTCCCTTTCATCTGAACCCACCACAATTCCAGCATTCTCAACACAAGCATAATTATCGAACCCCCCTTCTCCAAGCAGCGTACTTGAGCAAAGACTTAAATGTGAATTCAACTCTCCTGATTCAAAGCACGAGTTATGATTTTGCACTGCAACCTCAGGACATGACCACACAGTGATACGAGGTCTCCATATAGCCGACCCTCGAACCTCAGAGCACACCGATTCCACACGGAGAACACACTTCTCCAAATTGCAGAAACCAACGTAATTTCTCACATTGGCAAGTTCCGGAATCACAAACAGAGGTTCAAAGCACATCTCACCACCCACTTCCTTCCTCTCAAACCTCCCCGCAAACACCACCGCAAGTCCTCTACTATTCCAAACAACAACATTCCTTGCAACCCCATCCGCGAAATCTGACCCGTCAAAACCATCCTCGAGCACAACACACCCGTCAAACCCCACCTCATCCTCGCAACTCCAAAGCGGACTCCCCACCAAATCAATCTCACCAACAACCGCACCACTCAATGCCCACTTAAACACACATTTCCTCCTAAACACCGCCACCAAAACCCCCTTAAAAACCCCAACCGACACCACATTTTCTCCAACCGAACCCTCAAAACACACCATCTTCCCCTCACTTTCCTCTCCTCCAACCATCGCGACATTCCCAACCGCGTCCCCCACAACAACCTCGTCCTCAACGACCGCCACAAACCGCAACTCCCTCAACCCTAATTCTCCCTCGAACACAACCCTAACAACCCCCAACCCGTCCAAATCCACAACCAAAACCACCACCTTCAACCCCTCCCCACACCCGACGCACACCTCCTTCCTCCCAACCCCCACCCCCACCGCCGCAAACGGCATTCCGGTCCATTCCGGCAGATCCCTCCGTCTCCGGCACCGTCCACTCCCCCCACTCCAAACGCACATCACCCCATCCCTACAAACACTAAAAACCTCGAACCCCGTCGGGATCTGGACGGAGACGAGGGCGACGACGGCGGCGGCGTGGCCGGAGAGGATCGCCATCGGGAAAGGGTCCTGAAATCCATTAGGGTTAGGGTTTGGGGAAGAGAAGAGGGGTATTTATAGGGGGGGGAGGTGAGATAATTTACCGGGGAGGTGAGGTTACCGACAGGGAGGGCCCACCAGAGGAGGGAGCCATCTGAAGAGGCGGTGAAAAGAGCGGAGTGAGAAGGGGAGAGGGCGGTGAGAGTTGGCTTGTGGTGAGGCGGAGATGCGGACCAGAGTGTGGCGATGGATCGGCACTTCATTGGGAGAAAGAAGAACAAGTTACAGTTGGGAAGAAGAAGAAGAAATAAAAGGGGTGTTAGTTGGTGTTATACGGATATTCGGGTCGGGTTTTAACCCGATTAACAAACTTAGAATTATGGCCGTCAAGTCCGATTAATAAAATATTCAATTCTAGATTAACTTGAAAATAAAGAAATTTAGTAAAAAAAATAAAAAACATCCAACTCAGTCCAGAAAATGGGCTGGTTTATTTATGTTCAATTTATATTTAATTTTTGATATTTAGTAATACTAAACAATAATACGTAGTAAGACTCTAAATTTTACCTCGATTAATTCACATGATAAACAACTCAAATGGTTTTTTAATCAAACGGCAATGGATGTCAACACCATTTATTTTCATTTATGATTAAATATTTACATTGTATAAAATAATAGAATCAATCTATTATCCAGCTCAAAGATTTAAAACAACACTACATTGACGCACTAAAGCACCCGATTTTATTTCGTGATTAAGCGTGCATAATAAGAATAATACTCCTTGCTAAATGCAAGGCTTTGACAAGTTTGGGCCCAATAAGCAGACAACCATGGACTGCTTAACTCTCTTAAAAAGCTTTTGTATTCCATTGATTGAAGTGCTCAAAAGGTTATTTTTAATAATAATAATAATAATAATAATAAACTTTTAACTGCTTCTTACAATCCTTTTCTTTTTTTCACTTTCTTCCTAGTATTAAATCCTTTATCTTGATATTGTGCTTCAACTTAATATCTCTTTGATCAAGAAGATTATTAGCGAGGGAGTGCAAGGTGAGGACTTTACGACTTAACATTGTGAAATTTCAAATTTATCTTTAATATTGACAACACTTAAATTTCAAATTGTTTTTCATAATTTTGAAAAACAATTTGAAATTTAAGTGTTGTAAATATCAAGGATAAATTTAAAATTTGACTAATTTTATTCCAATTTCTAAGTTAAGCAAGTTTAAGGATCTTAAGAGTAATATCACGTTCTCAATTGGATTCACAAGCAATTTTTTCATTAATTTTTATAAAAGTGATAGAATTTTAAATGCTAGTGGGACCCACACGTTTGGAAGTCTGCCGGATCAATTACAGTAGTTCCCAAGTGTACAAAAATAAATGTCCAAAACTAAAGTGCGAATGTCTTAATATCAAGTTGGGTTTTTAAATCCGACGACAATGTCGGCTTGCTGATGCCCAGAGCAACTTGCCCCCAAATGGGCCGAAGTTCTAAAACTTAAAGTTTTAAAACTAGTATTTCCTAACTACTTTTATTAAAAATAATATCAAGTTAACTCTATTTGTGTTCTTTCTTAAAAAATAAAAATAAAAAGTTTTACCGCTTAGTCAAAATAGGAAATTCATGGAAAAGTCCATTATGTTGGATTATTGAGTTTGAGCTATACCCATGAATAATTCGATTGAAGAAATCCGATGTTTTGAGATGAATATGATAACTATTGCCCCACGTGTCATGTGTTCACCTCACTTTTAGTCTCACATTGGTGAATCTAACAAGTTGAAGGATGTTAATAAATATATTATTCACTTGACCATTTGTAGGTGGAACGAGAAGATGAGAGAATTCTCCACAGACGCGTGTGCGCGCCCGCCCGTCCCGTCCAGGGCGAGGCGAGACAAGCGTTTTGGGGGAAATTAGAGGCTTTAACCTCAAGGTGATGGGTGTATTTTTATTTTTGGACCTCATGTTAATTACTTTTTGCAATTAAGTCCTTGACGGTTACAAAATTAAATACATATATATATCACAGTCGGTTTCTTCCTGTACACACACGTTTTATTCTCATCCCCTCTCTACGAAAATCGTCCCTCTACGACGATTTCCAATCTCCGAATTCAGAGTTCTCCGGCGATCGATTCTTGCCAGGTTTCGTGTTGTTCTCGTGGTCCGTCGACTCAGGTGTGTGTCTGCTCGACGGTGAGACCGTTCTACCCTGGAAGAAAACCGGTAAACCATCAAACGCACTAGTATGTTGGTCGATATTTTCTCTGAGGCAAATCGTCTTCCGACGGCTCGGACTTTGAGGTCGTCTCTGATCACTGTTCTTTTTTTGTTGTTTTCCTATACATGTTTTTGTACGTTGGTTTCATCTTGATCCTAATGGAATATTTATTCGACATATGTAACCCGCTATATTACATGATCATGTTTGTAATTGTATCAACACATTATGTCTCCATCGACGTTGTTTTTGTTAACTTTTCCAAGTTGACGTTGATCTCATGTTTAATTGTAAACATGTATTGGTGCATTTCTTTGGCATCCATTTGATGCCAAAGAAGCTTCTCACATTTAAAAATGTGTCAAAATAAACAAAAAGTAAGCTAGGAGTAAAATAAAAATCGTTGTCATGATAGTCAAGACGTGAAGATAATCATTTCAAATCTTAGATCTATAATTAATTAATATATAAAAAATTTAATTTACTAAACCTCACTTTGGATCTAGAGCCATAATTAAATCAATTAAAACTTCTTTTATTATTTGGAAAACGTGACACCATGTGATGAACACGAAAACGTCTCCCTTTACTTTTACTCAAAACAATCCATAAACCAACCTATATATCACAAGAAACATTTGAAGTTGAAAACAATCTACAAGACAAGATCTATATATCAAACAACAACTCATTTAGGATTTAGAGTCGTTGGAAAAGAAGAGAAAAGAAATCGACAAAAATGTCGAGTTTGATTGGTAAGGTAAAGGAATTTATTACCGATAAGATTGCAGACATGGAGAAGCCTGAGGCTGATTTGAGCGATGTTTCGGTAAAAAACTTCAATCGTAGCTCAGCTACTTTCTTGAGCTTAATATCAATTTCCAACCCTTATAGTCATTCGATCCCGATTTGCGAGATCTCTTTCTCTTTCAAGAGCGCAGGAAGGTAAGTACATCAACAAATATATAACTTGTATTAGTTGTGTATTTCACTGAAATCGTTAGATGATGAGAGATTTAATTGATAAAATATGCAAGAAGTTCGTCAAAGTTTTGAAATTTTGTTTTTATGTATCGCTTAGGTTGATCGTATCAGGGAAGATGTCAGACCCAGGATCGATCGAGGCAAAAACAAAGACACAACTAGAGATCCCAATGATCGTGCCTCACGACTTTCTTTTGAGCATTTTGAAGGACATTGGTAAGGATTGGGACATCGATTATGATTTAGAAGTCGGATTGATAGTCGATCTTCCTATTATCGGTAATTTCACAATACCTCTCAAGAAGACTGGCGAGGCGAAGCTCCCTACTCTATCAGACCTCTTCTAAAAGGAATGTCTACTCTTGTAGTTTTTTTTTTAAATTTCGTTTCTTGTTCCTCTTGTACTTCAGAGTTTATTTATTTGAAAATAAAATTATCGTTACAAATAGTCATTGGAAAATAGCTTTTCCAAGAGTACTCCTTTGATGACTTGATGAAACCTCTTTGTTTTGTTTTGTTTTTAATTTTCAAAGAAATTGTTGCAAGTCATATATACGTCTACATCATATGTTTCTATAACTCTGATTGGTTTTAGAAAAACTGTATATGTATGTATGTATGTGTATATATATATATATATATATATATATATATATTATTACTCCTCAAATATTCTCTATTGCGTCGACAGGTGAAATTAAATGTATCCCAGAAGTCTTTGGGTGTGATTGGATAGCCCATTAGCTTTTTAAAGAAACCTCAACTTCGAACTGGTGTTACAGTAAAAATTTAAATTGTTGCCTGTTGTCGAGAATGCAATCAAAAGAAATTACTTGCGTAGGATATGATGCCAAAAGGAGATCTATTGTATTGTCATTAGTGCCCGTGGCTTGAAACCCTGATTGATATTATAGAGAAAAATGGAGATATTTTGGAAAAATATGTCATTGTGTTTTTCTATAAAAAAATAAAAAATGTGTACATCTTCAAATTGAATGAACATAATTTTTCTAATTAAATCACAACGACTTTGTGAAAATGACTTTGGATGATGTCAAATTAACTATAATTCCCAATTTTCTATGAATAACGTGCCATCACGTAGCTAACAAAAAGCCTCTGTTACACCCCTGACCTTGTTCAGAGGGTTAATCCGGAAGGTTTAGCATGGGAAATGGGAGTGTGAACAGTGGTTGCGTGGAGAGTGATGGGTTGAGGAGTGTAGAGTGTTGTGGAAGAGAGAGAGAGGTTGTTGTTTGACTTGGGTTGAAGATGAAACGTTTTTCTTCTTTCTCCATTCATCTCTTCCATTTCATCACACCCCCTCACACGAGAGAGAGAGCTGCGACCCAGAGGAGGTGGACGTAGTTCCGGCGTGAGGCGCGTGCAGTTGTCGCGAGTGGAAGTCGTGCAGAGGTTGCGGTCGTGTGACGACGTCGAGCGAACTCTGGCGTACTCCGTCTTGCATTTGGGGTATGCATGTAATAACTTAAATCCTTGCTTTGCACTAATCATGTTTTGGGCTTGATTAATGGTTGTTTAGGGAGGAATTAGAGTTGGTGAGATGGACGACTGAGATTGAGTGGTGTATAATTTTATATAAGGTCGGTTTTCTCTCTGTCTCACTTCTCACTCAACATTCTATTTCTCTCACACCCGTTTCTTCCTCAACCCATCTCTTCCTCAGTTGTTGGAGAGTCGCGGCGTGTGGAGGTCGACGAGTGCAGGAGCTGCGGTCGCGGTTGCCGGAGTTGCGGAGATCAGTGGCACAGTTGGATTTTCGCCGGGGATTTGGTTTCTTGAGGGAAAACTCGTTGTTGGATCTTCAAAGACTTCTTCAAGCCTTATAGGTATGTCAAGCTTTACTTTTATACTCACCTAAGTTAGTGTGAGTGTTTGAGTAGTCGACGGTAGGCCGAAAGACTCGTCGGAGGTTGTGCAACAGATTTCTGCACTGTAACGGTCGACCAGTGCATGTTTCGGTTGACTGGTTGTGTAGTGTAATCTCGGCGTTTATCTCTCGCACCGGCCGAACGATACCCTTGGGTGGTCTGGTGGTTTTCGGTCGAACCCGTCCCCTTTGTCGTTCGATCGAAGCACTGTTTTATGTCGGTTGGGGGTGTAGACCACAAAATGATCGACCGCCCTGAGATCTCGTTCGACCGATGACTTAGTTTAACTTAAAGTTTGTTCGACCTCTTTGTTGTTCGGTCGACCGGTATGATTTGTTCCAAGCCCGAATTTACTGCCTTTTTCCGGTCGACCGTTATTTATGTTGTTGTTCGACCGTTCGTGTTTTTGGTGCGTGATGTGGTTTTTACTGGTGGTTTTCGGTCGAATGGGTCCCCTTTGCCGTTCGAACGGTTGGTGGGTTTTTCGGTTGGGCCGGTCCTCTGGATGGGGGTTCAATCGACCGGTGTGGTGTTTTTTCTAACTGGTTCGATGCAGTTTGGTGTTGTTGTGGTGTTGTGGTACTAGCTTGAAGGCAACGGGTCCCCGACCTTTGATGGCAACGGTGCGGACATTGTCGGCCTGAGAGTGGTTCGTCGGATCAGCTTTGAGGGCAACATGTCCCCGACCTTCAAGGGCAACAGTACGGACATTGCCGGCCTGATAGTGATCCAAAGTTGTGTTATTGCCGAGGATGTTTCCGGCTGTGGTGCCTGAGGCACGTGTAAGGGTTAGGTGCGAGGACCCTTGAGACCCGTCACTGCTTTATGTCTGTTGAGGGTGGGAGAGAGAACCTGAGGCCCAGTGCGACGACAATAGTTGTTTACTGCATTTCATACCATGCATGCTTGTAGTTGTCTAATTCATTTATGTGATAGAAGTTTGCCATACGGGGTTTCCTTATGGGAAACTCAGGCATAGTTCATGTTTTATTTCAAGTCGTGAGCGGCGCTAGGAGGTGGTGACTGAGGGGGAGCGTGTCTGGAGCTAGATCTTGTTTTCCCTTATTTTGAGGTTTTAGTGATTACATGTACATTTTCCTTTAGCTTTTGTTGTAATCACACTCTTGAACTCTCGGATATATGTTATGTATATATGTTGGTGCACCGTTTGTCTGGATTTTTCCGTAATGTCCTCATGTTTGATTTTATGTTAAAATTTTAAATTTCTTCCGCTGTTGAGGATGTTACAATGTCGGTTCAATAGATGCATCTTTTGTTTTGCTCACACAAGTGTGTGAAGTGTTGGCTGGTCGGTGGAGGTCGGAGACCTCGCCGACGTCGAGTTTGCAGTGAGTTAAACTCAGTTGGACTGAGTAGCTGTCGGCCAACGGTCGACCGGTTGTATTGTAATTGCCTGATCTTATCCAACATCGGTCGAATGACGCCTTGTGGCGGTCGACCGGTTGCGCGTTTGCTGGTGGATCAAAGGAGACTCTGGGAGTTTTTGGTCGGACTGGGTCCCTTAGCCGTTCGACCGTTGCTTCGTGGTTCGCTTGGACCAGCTGTTGACCTCCTAAACTGTAGGATTTCTAGTTTAATTGCACATATATATTTTCAAAAATTTTATGCACAATAAGGATCAATTACAATTTTCTATGATTTATTTCATGCATGCATCGATTTGTTTCAATAACTAGTTTCAAAACTTTATTAAAACAAACATGGGCTCCGAATTTCATACCTAGAAGCTCTCTAAAACTTCTTGATGATCCGGAGACGTTGAGGACGTTTGTCGCTGCGCCGGATGCCCCCGAGTATTCACCAAACTCTAAACAAGATCGGAGAGAGAAGAGGTAGCCTCTCAATCTCCAATAGGGTTTAGAATCTAACTACTAACCCCTCTTTAGTTCCCTTGAGAAGAAGATCTCTGAAAACTAAAACTAAACTCAAGAATTAATGGAAATTCGTGGAGAATTATGGAGAGAGAAGTTTGCACAATAAGATAATGAATTAATTAATGAGGTAATGAGACAAACTTGTATTTATAAGTTCTCTCCAAATTACCTATTCATGTGCAACCTCTAGCCCATGATTTCATGCAAACTTCCATCTAACCATCCATTATTTGCTAACAAATAATCTTAGCCACGAATTAAATCAGTTATGGACCAATTCCATGCATGATCTAATTAATTCTTAAATTAATTCTGCATAAAACCGTCTGGCCGGTCGACCGTTTGGAGGTTCGGTCGATCGTTTAGACCAAGTTTCGGTCGACCGGTCGATATACTCGGTCGACCGTTCGTAACAAAACATTTCATCGCAATGTTCGGTCGACGGACCGAAAATACTCGGTCGACCGAAAACGAACAGATGAAATTCCCTGTTACGATCGATACACATCCGGTCGACCGTGCAACATTGCGGTCGACCGCGCAACATTCGGTCGACCGTTTACCGTTTAGCGGTCGAACCGTTTTTGCACAGTGCTGCAGACTTGTCAAATTTCGGTTTAACCCGTACAAAATTTGACATTTCGGGATTAGTAGTAAGTTCACAACTTATATAACATATTATCCTATGTAATGATAAATCATTACACCCCATAATATTTACATCACATATGAATTTAATTTAGATTCTAATTATGTTATTAACCACAACATAATTTTGATTTTGCTTGTTCACCACATGTGTCATATTTTCTACATGAAACCTGACACACCTTATGAACTCAAAATTCACATTTCTTGTTTCTCAGTTTTGTGGTGTGACCTATGGGAGGATCTAAACTAAGTTGGCAGTGATATTAAGAGCTTAATATCACAAGCTATATGTTGAACGTTTTATTTAAAACCGCAAGTGCACGACCGCGATGAAGCGGTGGCAAGTACGGGTCGTCCTCAAGGAGGTGAGCAGCCTCTTGATTAGCGGTTCCAAACCGCTAATTAGCGGTCTGTTCTTCGGATCTGGCGCAGAAATTTGGGTGGAAGAGAGATCGCAAATAGAAACGCGTTTTCGTCTGCTGGAAAAACGCGTAGGGCAAGGGGAACACGCGTTATTAACAAGGGAAAGGGAAAATATCACATAGGCCTTCCAATTTTTTGCTTTTTATCTCTTTTTTTTCTTTTCTTTTTTCAACAAAACACTGATATGTACAAACAAATGGCTGGATGGATCACATCAAGTGACCACATCCATGGGGAGTTCGTGCAAAGGCACGACTTCCACCTCGACCTCTGCCGTGGTCCCTTCCAAGTATGGTTTGAGGCGTTGTCCATTAACTTTGAACACGTCCCCATTCCTAGGATTTTGAATCTCAACCGCCCCATGAGGGGAGACGGTTAAAACAATGAAGGGACCTGACCAACGGCTCCGAAGTTTCCCCGGAAACAAGTGGAGGCGAGAATTATACAACAAGACCTTTTGTCCCACCTCGAAGGTTTTGTTTCGCACCAAGCGATCGTGGAAAATTTTAGTGTGGGACTTGCAGATCTTGGCATTCTCATAAGCTTCATTTCTCAACTCCTCCAACTCGTTGAGGTCTAACTTGCGATTGGCACCAGAAACATCAAGACTCATGTTAAGATGTTTGATTGCCCATAATGCCCGGTGCTCAAGTTCTACCGGAAGATGGCAAGCTTTGCCATAAACTAGCCGGTAGGGGGACATGCCAATGTCGATTTTAAATGCAGTGCGGAAAGCCCACAATGCATCATTAAGCTTGACCGACCAATCTTTCCTTGAAGCATTAACCATTTTCTCAAGAATTTGCTTGAGTTGACGGTTGGAAATTTCCACCTGGCCACAGGTTTGAGGATGATAAGGTGTGGCCAACTTGTGTGTGATGGAGTATTTCCTCAGCACTGCCTCAAGGGATCGGTTCACAAAGTGTGTCCCGCGATCACTTATGATACAACGAGGTGTCCCAAACCTCGCGAAGATGTGTTCTTTAAGAAATTTGATCACAACCTTGCGATCGTTAGTGCGAGTGGGGATTGCTTCAACCCACTTTGACACATAATCGACCGCCACCAGGATGTAAGTGTGACCATGGGACATGGGGAAGGGACCCATGAAGTCAATTCCCCAAACATCAAAGATGTATACCACTAAGATAGGATTGAGTGACATCATATCACGTCTACCAATGCGGCCCACACGTTGGCACCTATCGCATGCTTTGCAAAATGCAAAAGCGTCTTTGGAACAACGTGGGCCAGTAAAAACCGCATTGGAGTACTTTGGCAATGGTTTTCTTGGCACCGAAGTGCCCACCACATGCCTCCTTATGGCAAAAGGACAAGACACTCTGAATCTCGTCGTCAGGAATGCACCTCCTTATGATTTGATCAGCACAATACTTAAATAAGTATGGATCATCCCAATAGAAGTGCTTGACTAACGACTTGAATTTCGCTGTCTCACTGTGTCTCCAATGAGCCGGCACCTCCCCGGTTGCTAAATAGTTCACAATGTCAGCGAACCAGGGGGTGAGGCTATTGCCATAAGGTTCTCATCAGGAAAAAACTCGTTCACCGGTGGATCCGGTGAAAGATCAATGGGGATGCGAGATAGGTGATCAGCCACGACATTCTCGCATCCCTTCTTGTCCCGTATTTCAAAGTCGAATTCTTGTAACAACAAGATCCAACGCAGGAGACGGGGTTTCGCATCCTTTTTAGACAAAAGGTAGCGAAGAGCTGAGTGATCAGTGTAGATGATGACATGCGACCCTATGAGGTACTGGCAAAATTTTTCCAACGCAAATATGATTGCGATGAACTCTTTCTCAGTAACGGAGTAGTTGAGCTGGGCGTCATTGAGAGTACGACTTGCATAATAGATCACATGAGGCAATTTGTCGACTTTCTGACCCAAAATCGCTCCTATCGCGTAATCAGAAGTATCACACATCAGCTCGAAAGGTAGAGTCCACACCGACACCTTAATAATAGGAGCGGAGGTCAACTCACACTTCAAAAACTCAAAAGCAGTCAGGCACTCGGGTGTGAACTCAAAGGAGGTTCCTTTAGCAAGCAAGCTCGTCAAAGGACGAGCTATCTTGCTGAAATCCTTAATAAATCGCCGGTAAAAACCGGCGTGTCCAAGGAATGAACGGATTTCTTTTACCGAGGTGGGAGGCGGAAGCTTAGAAATAAGCTCAATCTTTGCCATATCCACCTCGATACCATCACGAGATACCACGTGACCCAACACGATGCCTTTTGTGACCATGAAATGACACTTTTCCCAATTAAGGGCTAAGTTCGTTTCCGAACACCTTTTGAGAACAAGGCTCAGGTGGTGCAAGCACTCATCAAAGGAAGTGCCATGAACCGAGAAATCATCCATGAAGATCTCAAGGAAGTTCTCGACCATATCGGAAAA
This sequence comes from Triglochin maritima, assembly GCA_963682175.1. Lineage (NCBI taxonomy): Eukaryota > Viridiplantae > Streptophyta > Magnoliopsida > Alismatales > Juncaginaceae > Triglochin > Triglochin maritima. The sequence goes on from OY821781.1 coordinate 37,981,524, forward strand.
GATACTTAACATGCAACGTTGGAATGTTGCAGGTGCATTGCATAGTCCAAAAGGCATCGTGTTGGGACCAAGAAAAACGTGTTTCAATTCCTTGGGGAGTTCTTTGAGCTCAGCGCGGGTGGCTCCACAAGGCGAGGCGTGATATCGAGCTCGAGATGTAAGATAGGAGGAGCTCGCATGTACTGAACAACATGCACATCATTGCTCAACTCACCCCCGTCCTCTTCATGATCGGAGTCATCCATGAAGTGATCATTTAAATTCTCATGAATCAGGGGGTACTCTTCTTCCAATTCCTCTTCCAAGTCCCGGATAAGATTGACTTCCATGGGGTCCTCGAAAGATGCCAGCTGCCTAGCCATATTGAACACATGGAATGTCGCAGTCAAGTTCCCGAATGACAATTTCATGAGTCCAGTACGACAATTGATCAAGGCATTTGACGTCGCCAAAAAAGGTCTACCCAAAATCAATGGAATCTGAGAGTGGGTAGTCTTAATTGGTTCGGTCGCAAGGACGACGAAATCAACAGGAAATATGAAATCACCGACCTTGATTAGGACATCTTCAATGATCCCCAACGGGACTTTGATCGAACGATCAGCCAACTGCAAAGTTGTTTTCGTAGGCTTGAGAGTGCCTAGGCTTAATCGTTGGTACACAGAAGCAGGTAAGAGGTTAACCGCCGACCCTAGATCTAGCAAAACATTGTTAATGCGAGAATCCCCAATGATACATGAAATTGTTGGACTGCCCGGGTCCTTCAATTTCACGTATGTAGGGTTCGAGATGATAGAGCTCACATTAGCCGCCAAAAAGGCTTTGCTAGGGACGTTGGTTTTCCTCTTAGTTGTACAGAGATCCTTCAAGAATTTTGCATAGGGAGGTATTTGTTGAATCATGTCTAACAAAGGGATGTTGACATTCACTTTCTTAAATATCTCCAGCATTTTATCCACACTGTCACTCTGTTTCCTAGACAACCTACTCGGATAAGGAGCTTTTGGTAGGTATGTCTTGGGCGGAGCCGGAGAAGGAGGCTTTGGTGTATTACTCTCACCCTCGGCCTCTTTCTCACCATCATTCCCACAAGGGGGCGACACAGATGGATTTTCTGGCAAGGATACGTGGTTGTTGACCTGCTTCCCATTTCTCAGGGTCACAATGGCATTAACATGGTCCACAGGTTCTTCCACGTAGTTCACTTGCCCCCCTGTGGTCTTGAACTTGCATTTTGCATGTTCGAGTGCTGGTGAGCACGGGGGTTAGCCACAGGTTAGCTAGGCAGGCTCCCTCTCTCTCTCTCATGTACAGACTGAGCCAACTGACCCATCTGAAGCTCGAGAGATTTGATGGTCTGCTGATTCGAAGTGAGAACTTGACTTGTGGATGACATAAAGTTTTTTACAGAGTTCTCAAGTCCACAAGTTAAGTTCTCAAGCAAATTAAACTGAGTTTCCAAGTTGTTTGAATTTGGGAAACTTGGTTGGTTGGTGTTCTGACTTTGGGGTGGCTGATGAGATTGTGAATGCATGGGAGGGTAGTGTGGTCGGTTAGGTGGTCGAGAAAAGTTTGAAGGACCACCTGAGGCATTGTTATGGTTCCATGAAAAATTAGGGTGGTTCCTCCATCCAGGGTTATATGATGATGAATATGGGTCATTCCTGGATCTATCATAGATGACATTTACATGTTCCATCTCAGGAGGAATGGATGCACACTCACCCCCTATATGACCTATCCTACCACATAAATGACATGGAACTGAACCAGATGCAGACACATGAGATACATCGTGCTGGTTTTGGAGCTCAATCGAATCCATACGGCGCATTAAGGCCGCCATGCGTGCCTCGGTGGCCGTAGTGGTATCGATGGCAAATGCGGCACCTGATCTAGTCGAGTTTGCATTTGCGATCCTCGCTCCTATGCTAGATGATGCAGGTGGTTTCCTTACACTCTCCCATTGCATGGTTTTCTCGGAGAGGTCTTCTAGGAAAGCCCATGCCTCCCTTTCATCCTTTCCTAAGAACTCTCCTTGACACATGGACTCAAGGAGCGTTCGGGACGCGATGTGAAGACCCTCGTAAACAATCTGACACAGGCGCCACAACTCGATGTCATGGTGAGGGCATGAGGATAGTAGCTCCTTGAACCTCTCTAAGTATGCATGAAATGATTCAGTCTCATGTTGATAGAACGAATTGATTTCGTTCCTCAATTTTTGAGTCTGATGATTTGGAAAATACTTTTTGAGGAATGCAGACTGAAACTCATCCCAAGTCCTAAAGGCATTCGCCTGGTTGTTGTACAACCACTTCTTGGCATCATCCTTAAGCGCAAAGGGGACAAGCCTAAGATGAATGGAGTCTGTGCTAAGTTGTTGCAGTTTGAACATAGCACAGACCTCCTCAAATTCCCTGAGAAAGATATAGGGGTCATCTTTCCCAGTGAAGTGAGGGAGCATGGAAATAAACTGAGGCTTAACCTCAAAATGGTTCCTATTTGCCTCTGGCAATACTATGCATGAGGGTAGAGCTGTACGGCTCGGGTAGCATCGATCACGTAGAGGTATGGGAACGACAACTGGAAGCACTGGTGGAGCAGGTGGGTCCAGCAATTGCTCCTCCTCATGGAAATTAGCAACCATTGAACCCGGATTGCGTGCGACACGAGAGGAGGAAGGCGTCGAGAAGTCGACTACCGAAGCAGGGTTGACAACGCGCCTCATCAAACGACCACTCTCATCTCGTGCCCACGAAAGCATGCACAAAGGTGCACACACACAAAACAAAACTTTTTTTCCCTTTTTTTAACAAAGAATGTGCGTAGAGGAGAAGACGGGGGAACACAGGAGAGAAAGAATGACTCAGGAGAGAAGGGAAGAAGTCTTTATGCTACGGCGGATGGGTACAGGTAGAAGCACACAAGCAAACAAGGCTCAAGCAATCCTAAGGTCGCTATAGGTCCTTACAGCTAGACGACGCCTAACTGCGAGGTCACACGGCCTCAACACGCCTCACCTCCCTACAATGAGGACCATAAAGCCCAGCAAGTGAGCCAAGATCCGGGGATCTCGTCTCTCCTACTATCGACAAAGTGGGCAACGCCGATCAGGTCATGACGGTCGGGACCGGATCACTCTCCTAATGCGCCCAAAATCCTTAAGGCCAATGTCTACTTGATTTTAAAAATTAGGCTCTTTATTAGCGTGGTTTGTGGGGCGAAGGAAAGGGTGATGAAATCCCCCACCTTATCTTTTATGGGACAGCCCCTCCTTAGTAGCGTTTTGGAGTCCTAATCTAGCAATCAGCTCTCCAAACAAACGCTCAACTCACACTTGTTTCAATGCACTTCCTACTAACTAATGCATGTTCATACGAAATGCATGAATGAGAGTAGAAGGTGCGTACCTCACGCCTGCTCTCAGCAACAGAAAATAAAGCTAAAATAAAAGACAATCTAAATGCCTAAGTCACATACATGATGCATGACCTAAACAACAAGAATGCCTAATCTTTTGCTTTGAGTTTTAGGGTCCAAGTTGCTTAAAGGAGGTTTGATTATGGATCTGGGAATAAACTATAAGTCAAAACATGCCAAATCAAGTCCCAGATCACTACATCAATTATCCAAACACGCCACCGAAATAAGAGAGTAAAATGAGCTTACCAGACCGCCAATTGGCGGTCTCAGGCTGCTGATTGGCGGTCTGAAGTGCCCAGAATGCCTTCAAATTTCTCCAGGTGCTCCTCCTGGCGACTCCAAGTCTCCTGAAACAAAGAAAAACTACAAAACACAAATTAAATCCACTCGAATCGTCCAAACAAGAGTCTGAACTGACATCTCCCCGGCAACGGCGCCAAAAACTTGTTGAACGTTTTATTTAAAACCGCAAGTGCACGGCCACGATGAAGCGATGGCAAGTACGGGTCGTCCTCAGGGAGGTGAGCAGCCTCCTGTTTATCAGAAATCAAGTGGCATAAAAAGATGGAAGAAAGTTGTTTATGCTAATCTAAACTACGCTAACACGAAGAAGCAGATGCGAAGAAAACAAAACAAACGAATACTTCAACTAAGCTAGAGAAACTTGATACTATGCAGAAATCAGTAAGAGAGAGAGAGAGAGACCCCTTAGGGGGTGGAGTGACTACACATAGACAATAAGGAGGCAAGAATATCTTCCTATAGGCATAAGTGGAGGTAGTGTTTGCATGTATGGGAGGTGTCTACTTATCATGGCAAAACTCATCAATTAAATCACTAACCTACTTTGATTAACATTCATAAACACAAGCTGGTTATTTAAGAAACTAAACAAGCATGGGAGGTGTCTTAAAACTTGTGGCACAACCCATCTAGTGAAGTGTTCTATTCTAACAAGCAAACATACATTCATATTAATCAACACATTTCAAAATAAACATCCCCATTTCCTTAATTGCATATATGATAATCATCTCCACCCCCCATAAGGGGAGTGGTTTTACTCACTACACATTACACTAAGATAAGAAAACATATTAACTAAGCTAGATTTAATAAAAGACAATTAAACTAAAACATGCACCAACAATAAAAGAAGCACAAAACTAAGGAAATTTTATTGATTGAAGACTCACAATACCAGTAGCATCTCCCTCATTGAGTTTCTTGCTTCAAGGCTTTCACTTCAATTAGGGAGAATGGCCACAAGCATGGAGTGATTACAATAGAAGGTGAAGAGTTCTATTTATAGGCATGGAAAAAGCTAATCCGGGACAATCCCCCGATGTGGGACTAAAACAACACCAGAAATAGGATAAACGCACTCTAATACACATGCCACAAAAGGCTAAGCGGATTCGGGGCTCTCTGGACCGCCAATTGGCGGTCTATAGGATCCGGATCCATCTGGAATTTGTGCTGGGCTTTGCTTAGTGTAGTTGGTGGTCTTTGATGCGGTTACTTGACTTGTTGGAGCTCCGACCCGACTCTAATTGCTAAAATACTCCCCATGATGGTGTGGAGTATTCTGTTTTGCTCTTAGGTCATTCTGTCTTGCGTTCAGGTCCTTCTCCCTTGCATCTTGGTCCCCAGATCTCGCAATTCAGTCCTTTTTCCCAGCTTTTGGGTCCTTTTATGCTTCATCTCTTCAAACCTATTTATTCCTGAAAACTAAACATAAAACTCGTAACATAGCATTGTTTAGGTGAAAGATAATGGATATAAGATACAAATATAAGCATGAAATGATGTCAATCACTATAAGCGGTATCTAGCTACACATTATAGCTCCCAATTAGTTAGATGTCTTAATTCCACTCGAACCAAAACCCGATCCATTTAGTGATGGAGTGCACCACTTGTGTCTGTCCCTTGCCTCATGATATTAAGAATACACACAAAGTAGTATTGTGTCATCTTTGTATTAGTATTCATTTCCTGATCTCTTTAAGCTAGTTATAAATATGTGATTTAACTCAAATCACATTGTGCACATTATAACTTTGCTTCATCAAGGGGCCCACTAATATCATTACTCAATTAAGAGGGGCAATGATAATCTTTTGACTAACTATCTTCTCCAACAAAAGTCATACTTAACCAACCAATGTCTTTACACTACACTTATCGATAGCTCAAGACACTAGTCTAATCAAGCATTTCTTAAGTGATCGGATATAAGTCTTATATCAAAGGACCAAGGACACAGTAAAACATTAATGACACAGAAAACACAATTCTATAAGGTTTTACTTATTAGGTCTATTCAGTATACAAAAGTAGTATTTTCCTCTTTCGTGTACCCGTGTTGTCACTCACTTGTAGAGCTACAATGATCTATGACCAACACGACAATCTTAACTCGGTAATTATTGTCCCATGTTAATTATCATGATTGCGAATATCTTTTGTTTTATGTAAACCATTATCTTTTAGAGCTCTACGGTTAAGGACCAAAAGCCTCTTCCTTAACACTTCTAAAAGACGAATAACATAAACAAGGAACAAAATGATTTCTCATTCAATTCATAATAATTGACATTTAAAAGTAAAACTTTTAGAACACATTCCCTTCATAAACGGTCGACCAATCCTGACTTTTTGTTCGACCGGAACTTAAGTGAACTTATAATATTTGTTCGACCGATTAATGCTTGTTCGACCGATAGATGACTAGAATGCTAGGATGCCCCAGGTAGTTTCTGTTAGGATCTATGGCCCTCTAATCGCTACAATAAATGCGGAATAAAAATGCTAAACGAAGGATTAAGGAAAGAGACAATGCAAACCACAAAATCGTCGACACCGGAGTTTAGAGAGGTTCGGCACCCACACCTGGGTCCTAGTCCTCCTTGAAAGCCTTGCTCGATCCCCCAAGCCTCGCTTACGGTTCCACTAACCGATCTCCATTCTGGGCCGAGATCAACGTTGTTTATAACACCGAGCCTCGCGAACAATCCTCGCCTCGCTCGTGTCTCCTCTCACAACCCGAGAGGGAGCTTCCTCGAAGCTTTTACAACTCTTTGATTCTTTGATATGGAAGTTGAATCACACTCTAACTAACACTCTATACTTGAGCACACTTGGATATGATATGAAATTGGATATGCAAGTGGTGAAGTTTAGGCTTGAGTGTTGAAGAATAAGCTTTGAAGGTTTGGGAATTGAGAGCACAAAGATAGTTGATGAATAGAAGGTGTTGTCTCTTGTTTTGTGTCTCTAGAGTGGTGTTTATATAGGCTTCAAAGCTTATAGATCCGTTGGAGAGTTGGTGGTGAATGGACCAATGAGAAAGCAAGATGTGACTTAAGCTCGGCCAGAAATCGAGATAGATTCGGTCGAACGTTATCTACACGGTAGTCCGAAACATTGGTCTGAACTATGAACTCAGTTGACCGATTATGTATCGGATCACCGTTCATCAACCTCCAGTAGCTTTTATCTATTTAGCTCTAATTAAATTCGGTTCACCGAAGTCCATTCGGTTCACCGTTCCAAGGTGGACAGTAGAATTGATTGGGCTCTGATCTACTCAAGTTCGGTTGACCGTGTATACTTCGGTAGACCGAAGTAGCACGGGTATTCCGCTGACAATGCGTGGGAAATTGTTTTATCGATAACGGTCAAGTTAAATAGCCGTTGGGCTCCTAAAGCCAATAAGAATTCGGTAGACCGAAGTGTGTACGGTCGTCCGAAGTGGGTCAAGTTAATTTGGGCTCTAGGGTCTTGATTTGAATGCGACCGTTGGAGCAAAGTCCAAAACCGGTCCAGGGTTATTCATGAAGGGAATGTGTTCTAAAAGTTTTACTTTTAAATGCCAATTATTATGAATTGAATGAGAAATCATTTTGTTCATTGTTTATGTTATTCGTCTTTTAGAAGTGTTGAGGAAGAGACTCTTGGTCCTTAACCGTAGAGCTCTAAAAGATATTGGTTTACATAAAACAAAAGATATTCGCAATCATGGTAATTAACATGGGACATTAATTACTAAGGTAAGATTGTCGTGTTGGTCATAGATCATTGTAGCTCTACAAGTGAGTGACGACACGGGTATGCAAAAGAGGAAAATATTACTTTTGTATACTGAATAGACCTAATAAGTAAAATATTATAGAAATGTGTTTCTGTGTCATTAATATTTTACTGTGTCTTTGGTCCTTTGATATGAGACTTATGTCCGATCACTTAAGGATTGCTTAATTAGACTAGTGTCGAGTTATCGATAAGTGTAGTGTAAAGACATTGGTTGGTTAAGTACAACTTTTGTTGGAGAAGATAGTTAGTCAAAAGATTATCATTGCCCCTCTTAATTGAGTGATGATATTAGTGGGTCCCTTGATAAAGCAAAGTTATAATGTGCACAATGTGATTTGAGTTAAGTCACATATTTATAACTAGCTTAAAGAGATCAAGAAATGAATACTAAATACAAAGATGACACAATACTACTTTGTGTGTATTCTTAATAGCATGAGGCAAGAGACGGACACAAGTGGTGCACTCCATCACTAAATGGATCGGGTTTTGGTTCGAGTGGAATTAAGACATCTAACTAATTGGGAGCTATAATGTGTAGCTAGATACCGCTTATAGCTTGTGATATTAAGTTCTTAATATCACTGCCAACTTAGTTTAGATCCTCCTATAGGTCACACCACAAAACTGGGAAACAAGAAATGAGGATTTTGAGTTCATAGGATGTGTCGGGTTTCATGTGGAAAATATGACACATGTGGTGAACAAGCAAAATTAAAATTATGTTGTGATTAATAACATAATCAGAATCTAAATTAAATTCATATGTGATGTAAATATTATGGGGTGTAATGATTGATCATTACATATGATAATATGTTACACAAGTTGTGAATTTACTACTAATCCTAAAATGTCAAATTTTGTAGGGGTTAAACCGAAATTTGACAAGTCTGCAAGACTGTGCAAACGGTCGACCGGTTAACGCTTAACGGTCGACCGAAGGTGTCCGGTCGACCGGTAGTGTCTCGACCGATAACAGGGATTTTCCGTCTGTTCGGAACGGTCAACCGAACATCGTGATGAAATATTCTACTGTTGAGAATGGTCGACCGAATGTCGAACGGTCGACCGAAACTCGGTCTAAGCGGTCGACCGGACATCGCAAACGGTCGACCGGCCAGACGGTTTTATGCAGAATTAATTTAAGAATTAATTAGATCATGCATGGTATTGGTCCATAATTGATTTAATTCGTGGCTAAGATTATTTGTTAACAAATAATGGATGGTTAGATGGAATTTTGCATGAGATCATGGGCAAGAGGTTGCACATGAATAAATAATTTGGAGAGAGCTTATAAATACAAGTTTATCTCATTACCCCATTTATCTAATTCATTATTTCTTGTGCAAAAATTCTATCTCCATAATTCTCCACGAAAATCCCTTAATTCTTAAGTTTAGTTTTAGTTCTTAAGAGATCATCTTCTCAAGGGAATTAAAGAGGGGTTAGTAATTAGATTCTAAACCCTATCGGAGATTGAGAGACTAGCTTCCCTCTCTCCGATCTTGTTTAGAGTTTGGTGAATACTCGGAGGCATCCGACGCGGCGAGAAGCATCCCCAACGTTTCCGAATCTTCAAGAAGTTTTAGAGAACTTCTAGGTATGAATTTCGGAGTCCCTAGTGTTTGTTTTAATGAGTTTTTGAAACTAGTTATTAAAACAAACCAATGCATGCATGAAATAAATCGTAGAAAATTATAATTGATCCTTATTATGCATAAAAATTCGAAAAATATACATGCATAATTAAACTAGAAATCCTACAATTCGGTCGACCGAAGGTGGTTCGGTCTTCCGTTGGGGCAATTCCAGAGAACACCTAAGTTTCACTGTTGGGAAGTATTCAGCTATCCGATAGGTGTTTGGTGGACCGAACTAGGTAGAGTTCGGTGAACCGAAATAAGTTCGATTTACCGAGAAATGACGGGACAGAATCCTAGTGTTCAAGTTTACATAAAACCTTATGGACTCAATAAATATAAAGTTACATGTCTTGGTCCAAAGCTTTGATTACAAGTCTTGAGTCTTGATGTCTTTGTCCAAATGCACATCTCCTTGATTGTCTTGATCAACCTATTAAGATGATTGCAAGTATACAAACATATATGCAATGCATGTAATCGTGTTTGCTCACTTTGATTGATTAGGTTGATTGATTAAGATTAGTTTAATTAATCATCAAAATTAATATAGATTAAGGCCAAAAAACCAACAGTTTCCAGTCGACCGGGACCTCTAAGTTGGTCGACCGTTGGACTTGTATGATTTTGACCAACCTTCGAATTTTGACCACGTATCAGTCGACCGATTTTAAACTTTCGTTTTTACCGTTGGGACTTAGGCGATACGCAGAGAGTTCGACCGTTGCAGACTTTCAGACGACCGAACCTATTAGGAACGGTCGACCGCATTGCCTATTTTGGTCGACCGTTTGTGCGCAGAACTGAAGTCCTGGTCTTAGTGAAGTGTCAACTCTGTTCACGGAAACATGTGTCATGAGGTGACAGTGGGTGCGTTGATCGTGCCTGCCCAGGGACCGCCAAGTGGAGGATTGTGGGTACTTGGGATGAACCACCTCTGTTGTTAGACTATGACGTGATGTTGTGATGTCTTGACTCGTAGTAGAGTAGCAGACCTGAGGGATCGCAGACCCCAATGCATGATGATGCATGGCTCGTGGAGCATGATGACCCTGCGGACTATTGTCCGGACTCGTTCGATGTTGTGCCGGACGTATATGAAAGGAATGTGTTCTAAAAGTTTACTTTTATATGTCAATTACTATGAATTGGATGTGCAAACATTTTGTTCCTTGATTATGGTATTCGTCTTTTGGAAGTGTTAAGGAAGATGCGCTTGGTCCTTAACCGTAGAGCTCTAAAAGATAAGAGTTTACATAAATCAAAAGTTATTCACAATCATGGTAATTAACATGGAACATTAATTACCGAGATAAGATTGTCGTGTTGGCCATCGATTATTGTAGCTCTACAAATAATTGACGACACGAGTATATAAAAGAGGAAAAGATTACTTTTATATATTGAATAGACCTAACAAGTAAAACATTATGGAATTGTGTTTCGTGTCATTAATGTTTTTATTGTGTCTTGGATCCTAAGATATGAGACATATCTTTTCACTCAAGAAGTGCTTAATTTGATTATTGTCAAAAGCTATCAATGAGTGTAGTGATAAAGACAATAGTTGGTTGAGCATGACTTGTGCTGGAAAAGATAGCTAGTCAAACGATTATCATTGTCCTTCTTAATTGAGTGATGATATTAGTGGGCCCCTTGATAAAGTAAAATTATAATGTGCACAATGTAACTTGAGTTAAGTTACATAGTTAAAGCAAAATTATAATTGGAAACGGTCAACCGAGAAGAGGTTTTTTCGGTAGACCGAAGGTGACACGGTCATCTGATGACTATGTCCCAGGAGAGATTCTGGTGGGTCAAGGGTCGACCGAGTAAAAGACGTGGTTCGTCTAATTATTTCCATGGATTTTTTCTCATGCAGATTCGGTCGATCATCTGGCTTACGGTGTACCGAACACGTGTTAAAACTGAATGGTTCGGTTGACCGAGTAATTCTCGGTTCACCGAACAGAACGATTCTGCCTAAATTATTAAGATATTAATTAAATCATGGGTGGATTAATTCCAGATTTAATTAAAACATTTTTTAGGGTGCTTATGTAGACATTAGAGATTAATTTTAGGAGAGAATAAACAAGAGATCATGACTAAAAAATAGCTCTTGATGAGGATGTTTTGGGAGCCTATAAAAGGGCACCTCCTCATACTTTTTTAATGTTAATGTAAAAAATTATTTCTCTCATTAATCTCTCATCTAATCACCACGAAATTCTCTTAGTAATTTTGAGTTTAGGAGATAGAAATCTCAGGAGCTCGAAGAGGAGTTATTAGCTAGATTCTAAACCTTATTAGAGATTGATTGACTAGCTCATTTCTCTCTAATCTTGTTTAGAGTTTGGTGAACACTCGGAGGCAAATCCGTGGACGATTCAACGGGCAACGCGACTCCGGATCTTCAAAAAGGTTTTAGAGAACCTTTATGTATGATTCTACATTTTGTGGTTTATTTTAATAAATGTAGGGTTGCATGATATTAGAATAAAACACAAAGTTATGTACATAAAATTATTGAAAGTATGAAATTGATCTTGTATGTTGTATTAAAAATTTTAAAATATATACATACATATTACATAGGGACACGAAATCCTACAGTATATTGTACCGCCGAGGCTGTGCCGACGATGATGTTCCGGCTTGATGCCGCCGAGGTTGTTCCAGCGATGATGTTGTGTAGTCCTATGTTGTGCCGGTGATGCTGCTGATGTTGTTACGACGATGATTCCTCGATTGGGCACCTATTGAGGGATTGTTGGACCGACCAAACTATGACTCTGTTGGTGTGGTGTAGAACACGTTGTTTCGCTTGGCGCGGAAGTGCGGACACTCCTCCCCGATTCTTTGGCTCGAGTAGTCGCATGTGGGGGTGTGTCACGTAGTGTCTGTAAGACCGTATGTGCCTACGGTAGGTCTCCGAGGGAGACCCGATGTTGTTCTGCTGGACAGATGTCCTTGTTGACCTTTAAAGGATGTTTGATGATGTTATAGGACTGAGGTCCTATTTTACCCTTAGAGAGAATCTGTTTTCATTACAGACATGACATGACATGCTACTAGTATGATAAGTTCAAACTGTACTGTTCCATTCATATATGTGAGCTTGGCATATATGATTTCCTAATGGGAAACTTAGGCATTGTTGTTTAATTCATGTTTCAGGACCGCAGTATGTTCTATAGGGTGGTGACAGCGGGCGTACGCATTTTAGGGTCAGGATCCTCTTCGGACTCTTCGAGATCGTCATGATTACTTGAATCTGTCTTTCATTGTATTGATGTAATCATGTATTTTGACAAACTATGTTGTAATTTGGTACACCGACTGGTTATATTTATGAGTAATATTCCCGTTTGGATTGTCGTTATCTTGATATCTTTTTATTGTTTAAATTTCAAATTTTCTGTTGTTCCGAGATGTTACAGTCTCCCACATTGTCTATAAATGAAAGATCTTTTCATCAAAATTTGTAAGAAAAATAGAAGAAAAAAAGAGAAAAGAAAAGAAAAGAAAATCGAGAAAAATGTCAAGACTGATAGGAAAGGTGACGGAATATGTCGGCCAAAAGATAGCAAATATGAGAAAACCCGAAGCTGATTTAACCGATGTTTCGATTAAGAGCTTCAATCGGAGCACCATCACTTTTCATAGCGTCATCGACGTCACCAACCCTTATAGCCATAGTACGCCAATTTGCGAGATCGCCTTCTCTTTCAAGAGCGCTGGGAGGTAAAAATGATGAAATATGAGTAATTTTTACATTTATCCAAAATCTTTCTTGATATATATGGTTATTGTAATTAAGATGACAATCATGGATATTGGTAGGAAATAATGTTGATGCTTTATGCTAGTGATTCGAACTCAATTGTTGGGATTGGTCATTAGATGCCCTTATAATAATTTTTGTTGTAATCATCGATTTGATTTTAAGAAATCAAAACTTTTCAGATAAATGAACATCATATTTTAAACTAAAATAAAGCTATATTATGTGCATAATCAACAGGAAAAAACCTATTAGGCCTTGGTGTAACCATGACCCAAGTTCATATCCTAGATATACCAATTGGTATCCTAAGATCTCGGGGTATATATAGAAGTTTAAAAATTTGAAGAAAATACATATTAGGAGTAAATGCAAACACTCATGATTAATCATGATTATGGTTTTGATGAGTGCATACGATGAAGATTTTTTTTATTTTAAAATTGCTACTTGTGCATGCAATGCAAGACAAATGACGAAAATTATGATGTATATTTGTTTGTTTGGTATCGCTTAGGTTGATAGTCTCTTGGAAGCTACTCGATCCAGACTCGATCCAGACTCGATCGAGGGGTAATCAAAGACTCAAGTGGAGATTCCGATGACCGTGCCTTCCGACTTCATGTTGAGCATTTTGAAGGAAATTGGCAAGGATTGGGACATCGATTATGAGATAGAAGTTGCGTTGATCGTCGATATTCCGATATTCCGTAATTTCACCATACCCCTCGAGAAATCCGGCGAGTTAAAGTTGTCTACCCTCTCAGACATCTTCTAAGCTACCTTCTTTTGTCATATATTTTTTTCTTAATCTACTTCAGTGTTTCTAAATTAAGACTTCATAAGGATATCGTTTGTGTTGTATTAATGTTCCCTTTTATCAATAATTAAGACATGGGAAAAAAATAGAATTTGAACCAACACATTTGAATTCCCTTAAGATTTTGGCTCTCCTGGATTTTACAGTACTTCCATCACTAATTAGATACATGTTTACTTTTCTTAATGAGATTTTTAGGATCGTCCATGCAAATTTCGACTCCCTAAACTTAAATTTTTTGAACCGCCCTATGAACATGTTAAACATGCATGCCCTACAATGAAAATCTTATGGGTCGAAAAAGGATAAAATTATTTCTCACATATTACATTAAAAGAAGATCTTTTACTTGCTCTATCACTTTAGAATTGTCTTCGAATATTTGCATTAGATCTTCTAGCAATTAGTCTGAATTTTACGGGGTTTACTTCTTGAATTATGTTTTTCCTTAAAAATCTCACTATATTCTAAAACATGTAGTTATATTAAAAATGGGATTGAGTTTTGGGTTTAGGGGTTACAAAATACTCTTAATTTCCAAAGTCATCAAAATCCTATTAACCAAAATTGTGTTGGATTACAAAGTTGGGTCATGCTTATTATCTCTTGGACTCTAAGCCCATGAGTCGAATACATGAATCAAATTACTTGAAGTAAATTCATATTTTGCAAAGATGGTGTAATGTGTTGTCTATTTTTTCACATAATTTTTTGTGTACTTTTAGGGTTCATAAATTTATTTTTAAAATTTATAAGGACGACTCTATAAGTCTATAACAACTAACAAGATATTACAAATTTAGATAATCATAACTTGCCGTATTATTGAAATTTTAAAGTAAATTCAACTGAGGGTTTTATAACAATGGGATGTGAAGAAGAAGAAGCATCTCACATAGGCTTGGCAATTTACATCACCATGACGACAAAAATCAATAGACCCTTGATCGAGTTATATGATTGTCTACGACGAGGTTGATATGGTTCTTGACATATTGAATCTGCAAACTACAATGTATTCATAACAAAAACACTATTGAAATGGTTGAGGCAGTAGATCCACATTTTGCAGCTCGCATAAGTTTTTCTTGCGAACCTATAAACCACAAATTTACAACACCCACCTTTTCGACGCCCAATTTCTATTTTAGGTCAAACTCAAGTTCAACCTTACTTAAGAGCAAGGTTTTCAGAACTGAACCGGTCATCGAACCAATAAAGCTTTGGTCTTGGTTTAATGTGGTCGGACCGTTGATGACGTCAACATGACATCAGCATTTTTTAGACCTGAAGTTGGACCGGACCGAATAAATATTAACGGTCATACTGGTTTGAACCGATTTCTGTAAAATTATTTAATATAATATTTAATAACACACCAAATGTTAAATATAATTCATGATATCAAACACAATTTGCTTAACTCAGTAAATTTGCTATCTTTACTTAACGGAACAAATTTACTTGAATAAGAATTAGAGAAAACATGGTGATGGATTTTTGTTTGTAAGAATAGAAAAAAATCCTCATATTTTCTGATTTTAAAAATTAGGAATATTTGAAATATTTTTATGTGCGGTCCGACCAACCGGCCCAACCAAACGGTCCGACCCGGTTGGACCTGGTTCAATCCGGTTCAGAACGGTTCGACTAGAGGCTCGAGTTTTTAGTTGAACCGGTCGCTGAACCATCAGTTCCCGGTTCGACCGGGTCGAACCGTCCGGTTCAATTTTTACAACCTTGCTTAAGAGATTCAATTGTAACTGCAATCTATTTTTTCCTCTAATTTCTCTCGTTCGAGTTGATTAATCAATGCTCTGAAATCAATTGTTAGGACCTATTTAAATTCCTCCGATAGCCTATTCAAAAGCATAACTTATTTGATCTAGAAATTATTTGCACCAATTGTCATGATATTGCAAAACTATAAAACGTATGAAGAAAATTAAAAGGGAAAAAAACAAAATCTAGGTAGACAGCTGTGTGAAATAAGGGACCACCATTTGCTTGCATGGGTCCTAAATGTTCAACCATACCACTACTGCTCCCCCCAATAAGCACACAGACATAATTGATACACAAGATTACGTTCAAGGTTCCTTCCCTCACAAAAAGGGGTCTATGGAAATAATTAAGTATTTCTGCAAAATTATTAAAATAACTATAATCAAAATAAGTGAAAAAAACGTACAATGTATATCGATGGACAGGTTATAATTCAGCAAAAGTGTGAAAAAGTAAAACTACGCTAGCATAAATGTAAGTGAAAAAGGTATAATGTATATCGGAGTTTTAGTAACTTAATGATGTTTCATAAATGTAATGTGTTTATGTGTATGTGAATAACCCTACTTATATTGAGGGGGTTTTCCATCTGAGAAATTTCTTGATTCACCAGTTCATCAATTTACCACACTGTGAGCATAGGTAGAGATACAAATTATCTCAAGGTAACTTGTCAAGTCCATAACAATCTATTACTTAGTAAAAATCAAATTATATTCCAAGATTTCTAGACTGACATAAGCATATTGAGTGGAGATATGTTATGGATTTTCCTCAAGCTTTGTTGGTAATACATTATATATGTGACACAAATCCATGTGTACAATGTAGTTACTTTTAAAGTAAGAAAAAATTCAAAATACGAAGTTTTGTGTTTATCAAAGAATGTAGAATCAACAAAACTTAAGAAAAACTCATAACAACATATCCTAGAAGTAAGCATATTAGAACATTGAGCGATGAGTCGGATCAATTCAACAACGGTTTTACATGAATAGATGCAGCCAAATTAGAAGGAAGACACATATGCAAAAGAATAATCTCAATAGTGTATTTACTCGGGATAATGGATTTACCTATTTATTGTTATAGAAAAAAAAATCCAAACTCAATTACTCAACTTGAAGTACAAAATCAAATAGTGCCCATGTCTGTTGTCTGAACCTGCAAACCAAGGAATGGTTTGATGTTGCATTGCTTGTCACCATTCTTGCACACATACACATATGAAGGCACTGAGGAGTGAGGAGCATAATATAATGAATAATCAACATCTACGGTGGTATCATTATTATATCCATAAAATAAATGCTCATTGGCTCTAAGATTCCTGACAACTACACCTCAGCCAACATCACGTGATCATTCATATCTTCAAGTTTTTTGTCTAAAGTTGGTTGATTCTTGCACTTAAACCCATCATAGTTTGAAATACGGTACATGCAACTCTTAGAAGTTAGAATGCATGTTGATTAGGGCCGTAAATGGACGGTTCGTGGGGGTTATAGAGTTTACCCATGACCACACCTACATAATTAAACAATTCGCGGTTCGGTTTGAAATCCATTTATTTTTACCTATACCCATGAACCTATCCGTTTAATTTAATTAAACGGTTTTGGACGGTTAAATGGTTAAAACTCAATGGATACTAAAATCGATATAAGAATTGGATAAATGGTTAAATATATAAAAACTTGTCAAACTTGTTAAAAACATCAAAACCTCCAAAAATTCTTAATCAAAACCTCAAAAAATTCACAATCTAAACATCCACAAATTCATATAAAACATCAAACATCCACACACAATGACAATAATAATACAAACAATTATATGTATATAGTATATATAACAAAATATTATATATTCATTATGTTTCGCGGTTAAACGGACGGGTTAAATCATGTAACATTATCGGCTCATTTATTAAACGGTTTTGATTTTCACAACCCTTATCCGTCCATTTATTAAACGGTTATGATTTTTACAACCCGTAACCCTACCCGTCAGTTCGGTTAGGGCGGTTAAATGGTTTTGACCCTACCCATTTACAACCCTAATGTTGATCATGTTTTTAGTTGTTACCAACTAAAATCAACTTTGCTTCCTCAATAAATATCCAAAGAAGGGTGTGAAAGTCAAAAACAACTTTGCCTCCCAAGAATGTACGAGAACCTTCTAGAAATTATAGATATTTGCTAGCTAAATATCTAAGGAAGTAAAGATGTGTTTTTGTACTCTAAAGTAGAGGGAGTCCCTCGTCTATATAAAGGGGTCCCCTCCTCTCATTTGTAAGCATTTAATGTGTGTGTGTTTGTAAAATAAGTATTGTAACTCTACTTTTGGGAATGAGATAATTGTATATTGAGCAAACCTTATTAAGTGTCCATTTGTGTGCTTGTTTGTGTGCGTGAGAATACTCTACTTGACATTCTAGTTGAGTTGAGAAAGAGGGAAGATGATGATCAAGTCCGAGCAACTCAAGAGAGTAGTAACTTGTGCCAACACGGTTCATACTTTAGGAGTAGGTGCATAACTGTGTGCTTAGATTTAATCTTATTTTATTATTAGTTTTGAATCAAAGAAAAGTTGTTCATCTAACCTGGGTTGGAAATACAATTTTGCTTATGAATATGATTCTATACTGTAGTCATAAAAATGCATATGATTAAATTAAAATAACAGTTAATTTGCAGAAGCATGTAAACAAATCACACCTTAAATGCTCATTTAGATGAAATAATATCAGGTGTATATAAGACTGAAATTTTTTCAACTAACATACTTCAAAGTTAGCAGTTGATCACACTCAGTAGTTACGAGTTACGACATTGACTAGTTGTCATGTTGTACGCTATATAACCAAAAAATAGAATGATCAAGTTATATTTTTGAACTACAATTGTAGGATCCTAATCCTAATTGTGCCTTAATCATGTTTTAGGTGGTGATTAGAGGGAGATGAAGATGGATGGCTTGGATTGAAGATGGTTGGATGGAGGGTCGTGATGTAGTGGAGATGAGATGAGTGGTGGAGATGGAATGGATTGGAATGGATGGTGAGGATTGGATTGGGAGGAGATATTATTGGGTTCCCTCTCTCTCTCTCTCTCGGTTGCTCTCTCTCACGATTCCCTCTCTCCCTCCTGCAGTGAGCTCCGGCGAGTTGGTGCTCCGGCGTGGAGTTGTGTTCGGGCAAGCAGTGGTGGTGGTCGTTTGTCGGTGGCTTGAGGTGAGTGGGTGGTTCTTTAACCTTTCCGCACATTTGGTTCTCTCTCTCTCTCTACCTCACTCATTTTCTGTGGTCGTGGGTGATTGGTGGAGGTTGCCGGAGGTGGATTCGTGAGTGTGGATCGTCGAGGAGGAGTTGATCGTCGTTTGGACGCGAGAGTCGTCGACGGATCGTATTTGGGGAGACGTGCTCGTGGAGGCGTCGTCGTGGTTCTTCAAAGGTCTCTTCAGACCTTCCGGTATGTCAAGCTTGCTCACTTAATTATCGTGAGTAATTGGAAGTCGACGGTAAGTCGTTCGGCTCGTCGCAAATAAATGTGCAGCAGATTTCACTGTCTGATCGGTCGACCGGTTGGTGCAAACGGTCGACCGTTCGTGAAGAAATTCGGGTTCTACCTCAAATCGGTCGAACGATGCCTGTGGGGCGGTCGACCGATTGTGCATTGGAGACAGGCCTGGTGAGTTTCGGTCGACCGGGTCCCCTTTGCCGGTCGACCGTGTGCACTGTCTTAAGTCGGTTGGGGGCGATTGACCATCTAAACGGTCGACCGCTTATTGACTTCGTCCGACCGTGACTTAAGTGAGCATAGTGGTCGGTTCGACCGATGGTGTGTTCGGTCGACCGGACTTGTGCGCTGAGCGTGGGGGAACGCTCTGGAGGAATTCAGTCGACTGAGGAGGTCTCGGCGTTAGACCGGATTCGGGGTGCGAGTGAGGGATTATTCCCTGGTGTGATTCGGTCGACCGAGAGTGCTCGGTGGTTCGACCGAATTCGTGGTGGGATTTATCCCTGGTGACTTTCGGTCGAACGGGACCCCTTTGCCGTTCGACCGAATGGTCGTTTTGTTCGTTGAACCTGGGAGTTGACCATCTAAACGGTCGACCGTCCCGTGACTTTGGTTCGACCGACGAGTGTGGTTTTGGGAATCGGTCGACCGATGGAGTGCCGGTCGAGGTGGATTGCCCAGTATTTGCTTGATTCGGTCGACCGGGACTTTTGGTTCGGTCGACCGTTTGTGTCTAGTTTTGCACTATGGAGGTGCTGTTGTTGTGGTCGTCCGTGTGGGGCGAGTCGTGGTGTCGATGTTCTTCCGGCAAGTGTGCTAGGGTGCACGAGTGTTGCGGTGGTTGGTTGAAAAAGACATGGAGCCCCGTAACGGTGTGAGACCTGTGGATTGGCTGAAATAGGCCTGAGGCCCAGCTTAGAATTGTGGTGTTGCGGTGGTTGGTTGAAAAAGACCTGGAGCCCCGTGACTGTGTGAGAGCTGTGGTTGGTTGAAAAAGACCTGGAGCCCAGCTAGTCTGTGCGGGGTTGGTTGAAAAAGACCTGGAGCTCCGTAGTGCGTTCAGGTTGGCTGAAAAAGGGCTGGAGCCTGAGCAGGGACCGCGTGTAGGGGTTGGTTGAAAAAGACCTGGAGCCCTTAGACGTTTGGGTTGGTTGAAAAAGACCTAGAGCCCTTGGTCGTGTCGTGGTAGCTGTGGTTGGTTGAAAAAGACCTGGAGCCCAACTTGGCGACGAGCGTGTGTCACGGTGGTTGGTTGAAAAAGACCTGGAGCCCCGTGACTGTGGTGTGTGCTGTGGTTGGGTGAAAGAGCCCTGGAGCCCAGCCTGTTTGTGATGTTTTTCTTGTTCAGTAGAATTGCATGCTAGGGTGTATTTCAGTTCATGTATTTAGAGTTTGGCATACGGGGTTTCCTTCTGGAAACTCAGGCATTGTTGCATGTTTACTTTCAGGCCGTGATCGGCGATAGGGGGTGGTGATCGAGGAGAGGAGCACCGCTACCGGATCCAGCTTTCTCTCAGTTGAGGTCGGGTGATTACTGCTTCCATTTGTATAGTCTTTTGATGTAATCATCACTTTTGTAGTACTCTGATGTTCGTATATATATATTATATATATTAGTGCACCTGTGTTCAGTATTTGCGTAATATCCTCTGTTGATTGTGGGTTATCAAAATTTTAAATTTTCCGCTGTGTTGAGGATGTTACAACAATTGTGAACAAGCATACAAAACTTGGTATCCATCCATCATCATAAATAATGACAAGTGACCCATCACTTAAAACTATTTAGCCAAAACCAATAGACAAACCTGTCATAAAGTTAGTAACCAATGTCGTTGAGCTATCACTAAAACATCATGCCACAATAGAATTTTTATGCCAAAATTTGCATTACAACGACCTATATGCAAAATACACGATATTAAAAGTTATCATGCAAATAACTCATTGAATTTTTTTAAAGTACCCATCTTTCTATACACAAGCAAGACGAAATATCCTATTAGCTTCCATTGATTGTACGTAAACCAGGTTAAGTCACTTATCACTTTGACCAATTAGTCAATAACAACATCCAACTAGCCATTAATCTACTAACCATTCCGAACATCAATTAAATAGCCCTCAAAACACTATCTCACTTAAGGGTTTAACATACAATACAAGTTTTGTAATATATTTGTTATATTTAGAAATAATCACCACAAGTTAAACTTCAAGATATTCCACTTGGTATGGAAGGATACAATACAAGGTGAAGTAGTAATAGAACGATGTATTAAAAAGGTAAAACTTCAAGGGTCTAGATGTAAAATTTACCACATTAAAAACTACAATGCAAATAACCTACCCATTGAAAACTTCAAAGCCCCCACAGTCCCACTCTCACTACACACAAACTAGACAAACACATCCATCCATTTGTTCTCATGAAACAAAACACACCACCACCACCACCTTCTTCTCTACTCCCAAACCTTTGAATTTGATCCCTACCTTGTCTCTACCAAGCATGGAAGCTTTCAGCTTGCTCAAGTATTGGCGTAGTAGCAATAACACTTCTACAACTACCACTAGTAGTAATACTAATAGTGTTGTTACTACTCTAAAAGTTGTTTCTAGACCAAATTCCCTCCTAAGACACCAAATTCAAACCCAAGGCGATGATTACATCGATATCGACTTCACTTCCATAGAAGAAGGGGAGGAAAAAGAGGAAGAAGAAGCGACGGTGACCGCCGAGGTGGAGGACACAAACTCAAAGCACAACTTCCTCCCAAACTCCCTCCTCAAGTCAGCCACAAAGTTCAAAGTGCTTAATTTCAAGTCGAAGAAGCCCAAGGAGTCAAACATTAATCAATTGGGTCACAAGAGTGTAGGGTTTGGTAACAAAAGGTTACGTAAGGAAGTTATAAATGGTTACATGAGCAAAATAATGCCACTTTATGTTAAGGTGAGGGGGAGTAGTGATGATAAAATTAGGTGTGGTCCCGGATTGGGGAAGTGTCGGTCCGCGGCGGCGGTGGCGGCAGTGCCATCGCCGCCTAGGCGGAGGGATGACTCTCTTATGCAACAAGAGGATGGGATTCAAAGTGCGATCGCTCATTGTAAGAGGTCTTTCAATGTCACTCGAGCCGAAACTAAAGGTACGTGCGTTTGGAACCGATTTGAGTTAATTAATTTGCTTAATTACTACTGTAAGCGACTTAACAAAAAAAATTGTTTGTTTGTTTAACGTTATGAATTTAGGTGTAGCTTCTTTGAAAGGGTTAGAAATTAGAATAGATGTTTGGACAAAATGTTTTTGAAAGAAAATATTAAAGCTTTTCTTGAATGGGTCTTCCTTTCACTTCCAAACACCTAACTAAAATGATTGATGTGAGTGTTTTCTTTTTATTTATTTTATTTTCCTAATTCTACGAATTAAATTTTCAACTAAATAGTTCTCCAAAAAATATAATCATCTGCATTTAACATTAGTAATGGAGCTTTCAAATTTGTTGCCATCCATAAAACTACACCCAAAAGCAGTTAATGAAACTTATGAGGTATCTAATCTAATTGCATAATGAGTAACTAATTTTCGTGTTTGTGGTTTTATATTCAGACGTAGAATCTACGTTGGCGAGGTCGAAAAGCGATTCCTACAACGAGAGGTTGGTTGTTCTTGAAAATTTGTAATGTAATAATTGTAAACACGTGTGATCGTGATCTATTGGTGGGACACTATTTTTGTAATATGTAGATACCGGTACTCAATTTTCTTGCTCTTTGATCTTGCTTCACGTTACCATGGTATTTCACGGATAACTATTTATTCAGGGAATGGTATTATGTATGTCATAAATGAAAAAAAAAAATTGTTTAGTGCTTAAAAATAATTGATATCTCTGAAAAAATCGATTCTATCGCAAAAATAACGATGAGAATTAGACTTGATGCTTGAACTTGTACTAAAAAGAACCAAAAAGTCCTTCATCACTTAAAGTTGAGAACTCATAACGAAATGTTAACAACTCTAAATTAAGAAGTTATTCTGGAGCAATAAAATTTGTATTTTCAGAAGTAATTAGTTACATTAAGTTGAAGGTCTCTTTCAGATGTTTGTTTTTCGAATCAGAAAAAAAACGTTTTTACTACCATGAGTTTTTAATAAGAAAGTAAGAAATCTTTTATAAAGTAAAAGACAAGATATGTTATAACAAGAATCAGACCTAAAAATACAAGATATGTTAAGAAAAGTGAAGATTCAATATGTCAGATTTGTGTACATAACCACTCTATGATCACAAGTCACAATCATTAATAAACATTTGTTTTTTTTCCGAAGAAATGGAATTCCATCGGATTTTTCGAAACAATAAAGATCACTTCCACCATTCTCTCTTAGGACGGAGGGTTGAAGTTTTACTCCTACGTGATTTTGAATCGGAAAAGACTCGATTTTGTTCTATATGATTATGTACTTTTTTGGTCGTAAGTACCACAAAACTCAGGCTATGCAATATTTTGAGATGGGTTTGTAGTTTCATGATCATCTATTTTAGTTAATGCATGCAAGTAAGTAATTCTTATATAAAAAAAGGCATTAGTTTTTTTCTTCCAAATGAATATAATCATGATGGAGCCAATCATTTTTAAAAAAAAGAATCTCTAACTTCCCTACTCCATCTTATGCACAAAAAACCATGTTTTGGCCTGCGTGAAGTATGCTCTGACGCTGTCTGCCTTAAAAATGTGGATCAGTTCAGAAAGATTCTCTATGTTTGATCACTCATTTGATGGATCGGCTCTTGTCTATTTTAACTGTCTTTGATGTGTCTCGAACCAAGCAAACTGATTCTCTCCTAACATGATATTTTTATTTAGCATAATTTAAATTTCTATTATATAAAAAAAGATATTTTAGTTTAAATGGTTAGCATAATTTGATGTGTTTTGCCTCTTCATGATATTAGACTTTCAAGATTTGAACTTTACGATCTTTTTGCGTAATAATTAGCTATCACGGAAGGGAAGGAAAAAACGATTACATGCTTCTGATTTGTCATAAATTCATATATCAATTTTTTTTGGCGTTCTTACTCAAACCACTTGATGATAAGTGCTTGATTGTCCGATTTCGAACTATTTTTTCCTATGCTTGAAGTGCATGTGACATCTTATGAATTTTGTTGGGTGAATCCGTTTAAATTTTGATTTGCATTTAACACTATTATTTTCTGATTTGTATTTTTAATGGATCAAGATCTACAACATAAATTTTCATTTATAAGGTAAATTGATGTTAAGAAATTTTTAGGACACCAGCCACTAGGGGTGTAAGGTGAGTTTTTACTCCACCGCGACCCGTCATGTTTAAGTTAAGCGGGTAAATAAGACGGAGTGGGGTGAGTAAAAAAAAACTATCTGCCCCGCCTAAAGGTGGACTAATCGGGAATATTGTTGCATGAAAGTCCATCATATTGTAGGAGCACTGCTTGCCCACTAATAACTAGTAATATTAAGAAGTTAATACTAATCTGATTCATCTACATCTGAATTTCTTCGTTGACTTTCATGCAACATTCAAGTGATCGAATTGGATGCAAACAAGATGTCGGCAAGTGAAGAAAAACCAACCAAAATATTCAAAGTACTTTTAAAGTTTTATTAAGACGAATACAGTTAGTTAAAGTTGGGTCCCCCAAAGAGTTGGATTCCAAAAACCAAGTAGACAAAAGCTTGGGTAAACAAGGAAATTAATGTGTGGAGAACCAAAGATTCAAATCTAGGAATCCTATGCAAAGTTATGTTTTAGTCTGCCATATGGTGACTATTCTAAAAATTGCTGTTGGAGATTCTAAGGGCACTACTTGACACCCACAATTTACTATGTAAATCTAGTGCCACATATTGCCTAATCTCAAAGTTATTTATGTTTGTTCACATGCTCTCTATCTGTAAAATTTATTATTGTTGTGTGATTTCAAGGGCAAACTGAATTGTTGTCTTGCAGTGTAAGAGTTGTCAACAAACTGAATTGTTGTCTTGCAGTGTAAGAGTTGTCAACATTGGTTCGAGCTCGAAACTCGAGTTTGGCTCGACAAAAGTTCAACTTCGGTTAGCTTGAAAATAAAAAATCTTGATGATGATAATGATGATAAAAATTCTTCCGATTTAGTTTGGTAAACAAATCGGCTCGAATTCGAAACAATTGAAACTCAACTAGAATGTTGGAAGTCAGAATTTTTTATTGCTTAATTTATAAATTTTTTTTGTATTTGATAATAATATAGATTAATATTTAAAACTCAAAATTTTAGCCAAACTGTACTCATTTACCTGTATACCCTCGGAACAATTTTGTTTAACTTATATAATGTACTTTTGTTTTACTTATATATACCTCAGATTCAGTTTCAACCATACAATGTTATGTTTTCTCTCCTTTTATCCATCATTCCATCATCTCTTGTTTCCCTTCAAATCCTGATTCAAATTAAGCTTGATTTATTCCTTGACTGTAGTTTCAGCTTGGTGTAATTCGGAGTAAAAACAATCTAAAGCAACATAAATGCGAAGTCAGGTAGAATTTAAACCGTAAAGTTTTACAAAGAAGAGAATATCATACCATAAACAATTAATCTAATCAACCCTAAAAGTTTACATCATCTCAAGCACTGCTTAAGCCTTAGTCACCACATTCAGACGCTACAACAACAGACGTATGTACAAATCTTAAGTCGACCGACCAAACCACAAGAATTAACCAGGAAGTAAGTCTGAGATTAAATCTCATAAACAAAGTATATTTAATTAATTGGACAGACATGCACTCCGAGTCTCCGACTATAGCTCATAGTTCAAGTCAAGGTAACAAAATTTGACCGACTTCTTGAAGGATCAAATCAAATAGAGCCCTACTACTTACTAGTCGTCGGTTCGTAAACAAAGAAAACATACAAAAACCAATCCTTCATTCACCCTACCTTTTTGACTACGTAGCAAGCAATTAAGAATTTAGTTAGGCAAATTAGCACATTCTATTGTACATCCTTGTCTCTTGTGAAATTTCTTTGTTTTCATTATTAACCTACAACAAGGTAGCTTTGTGTGGAATACTTTAAAAAGTCTATAGGTCAAAAAGGAAGTTGAAACACTCCCAACTCGCATATTTTAAATATAATCATCCATCTATTTTGAAATGACCAATTTCACCATCAAGTGAAGATAAGTAAGCATCTAAAGAAACATGCCCATGATAGATGAGGCAAAGGTAATGCTGCCCTGAGTGAACAAAAGAAAGAATGACTTCTGGAACACCAACTCTGAATCCACACAGCAAAACAGAAGCAAAAATATAAACACTGAACAATACCCTCAAGATGATGAAGTGGTTTTGGAGGTTTAACCAGCAAATAAGAAGCCAATACTCTGGAACGATCTGTGTTGACTTGTAAACCAAGCTATTATCTATCAGCAACCTGCTAATAGAAACAAACATAAAAGCTTGGTCATTAAAAGTACATGATCCCCATGAAAGAACAGTTGAACTGATGAAATCTGCACTTGCATAAGCGCAACTCTACGTCAACATTTAGAATTACCTCTGCTTTTTTCCAAAGGAAAATGAGAAACTAACTAAATTTTGGACTCTGTAATTAAGATTCTAGCTGCCCATTCTTTTTTAATTTCTGGGATTTTAATTCGTTTCGGCCATTGCATACGTAGTGCCATAGAACTCACATCTCTCCACATTTTCATTTAAACACCTACTTGCATACTATGGTATTCCAAAAGGAAAATTAAAAAGATAATGAGTACGTACTCACGTTTGTACGCAAATACGTCTCCCCAACTTTCATTGCTTAATCGTCATCAATTAGTCGAACAAAGAGTCAAACTAACAGTATATTTGGAAAGAAAGGCTGGAAATGTGTGTACATACTCGGGCTTTTCTTTTTGGCTAGCGGGAAACATGTCAATATGCAACTATCTGACAACCGACTTGATGTAGGTCTCCTTTCTAAAATATCTAACTGCATGTCTTAAGCTAATTAATTGAACTCACAAGTAGCAGCGGACTGTGTGCTTTACTCCAGACTATGCTCAACTACATCCTACAAAAGAGCCTGAAGTAACTATTCCAGTATAATAGGTTGATCCGATAATAAAAAATATTCGAGTATAACCAAGTGCATCATAAATATGAAAAACAAAAAGGGCAACATTCCAATCCTATCTTGTTTTCTGAATAATGTTTCTTCTTAGTCCTAAGAAAATGAAATCGGTTGTCATTTACTACTTGCATGAAATGAACCAAAACTAAATGCACCATCTACACAATTGAAAAAAATACCAGAGTATGTCATCGAGAGATTAGTACCTTGTTATACTAGACCAAAGTTTTGACATATTTGTCCAAATTTGTATTGAACAGTTCACACCTACAAACATAAAAAGACATACAGGCATAAATATTGCAATTTTTAACTGGACAATGTCAACTAGTCCGAACATAAATTTGTCGATTATAATACGAACCAAAATAGGTAACCAGAGAACAGACTGAACAAAGTATGCTGATTCATTTGGCCAGTTAAAATATTCAATAATTGGATATCGAGCAATTGCAAACATAATTTGTATTTGAATTTTGCACTTTCCCCTATAAGATATCTCTTGAACCCAAACTAGTTTCGGGTCAATGATTTTCTTGTTTCATGTTATTGGGAAGCATGGTCCTGAACCAACAAGACTTGACAATCTTACTTCCTGTGACCGAGTAAAAGAATCACATGATGCCATATAGAACCATGTATGAGAAATTTTCATATCCTTCAAGAATAACTAAGAATAGTGAATTGGTGACATCAGAATAACTACAGCATAGAAAAGCAAACATTAGAAGACTCAAAAGTGCTCTTTGAGTTCTTGTGCATGTAACATACACCTATATGTGTGACGAAGTACATCACCAAAACAGACAAAAAATGTGCCAAGTGATTATTCGAACCACCACCCAAACGACTATGCAACTGGTTCACATATGGAAAAGTGTGAATCACCCTCACCTAAATGTTGTTTCAGTACGTCCAAGTCTAAAATTGATGGTTTAGTTATGCCTAATACGAAATGGATCATTTTGCTCAAAGAATCGAATTTCGACAGTTCTACATACACCAAATAACAAACTTCAACAATATATTAACAAGTACGGAGAACAACATACTTGATTGTTGCTCCTGGTGTGTATATGGGATTCTTCACAACATACTCGACATATAGGTTGTATATATACCTCAGAGACTCCCGATGATCACTGCTTTTGGGATGAGTTACTAAGATGATCTGGAATAAGAAAATGGTAAATATTCTATAAAAGAACACCAAAATGCACAAACAAAACATTTAGTTCGAGAAACACTATGCCATTATACCATCCTTGGGATCTGCTAAAAACATTATATTTATTTTACATCTAATTATTCGGTTTACACCAGCACATCTTTGGTTTACACCATCACATCTCACGTCAACGGATTGATCAAATTCCAATGCATGTCACTGTAATTGAGCTTTGAATATGCTTGTTTATTTTTTCCATATGCCAAAAAATATCCATTTTTAGAATACTTGATGAACAAGAACAAATGTATCGAAAAAGAGTCTAATTTCTAAAATTGTTGTCTTCTTACTTCTAGAACTTTTTCTGGGTGGGCTCATGGTTTACATATTTCTTTATCTACTGAAAGTGAGCATGTTTTATTGTTTGTTTGCCTCGACGAGAACACAATATTTTAAATAAAAAAAAAGCTATACTCGGATATGAACAAGTGACTTCTTATCAAATTAATTCAATTTTGACCACTATCTTCCCGGTCTTCAAGCTGCGATTCTTGGATCCATTTGCAGCACTGCAATCAATAAAACACAACATACATCTCTAGTCTCGACTTAAGACTGTGTCAAGGTGAGTACTAATCTCAATATACAACTATACAAGTAAGATTAATCCCATGCTATATATTGATGCATTTCATCACCATCGACAAGGGATCACAAATCATATTGTAACTAGAGATACAAATATAAGAGCTCTTAAATTGATTCCAACTCTGTCGTACATGTGAAACATCTACAATATGAAAATCTCCAAAGTAGCTACAAAATTTGACGTGATAAAAAACAATATATTTATGGTCTAAAATCAGCTTAAGATATTGGTCTTGATTCATCATGCATATATTCTGAAAGTTATAAATAAATAAAAAATTGAGCAAACATTAACCATTTCATGAGGATAATGAATCACTTAGTGAGTGGGTAGGGCATGTGAACCTATGCACTTCCCATTGTGGTTAGACTTAAATGCATTTTGAGAAGATTAAAACAAAATGTGAAACCTTATTCTTTAATTGTTTGTTTTCATATGTGTCTCACACCTGCATTTTGCAATCTACCCACCCAACCATTGGTTTCACAATACTAAATGTTGCTCCCCACTCCCTAACATGATTGGAAACCTTAACAAAAAGATCTCTACATCAAAAGGGTCTAGCCACTTCAAAGTTTAGATCAACGCATTGGAAAATAACAAACCATGATTAGAGGAAAAATGTAAATAGGCTAGGATTTAAAATCAACACAAGATTTTACTCCTATTAACTACTGTATCGCCAAATACAATAGGGGTAAATCCTAGTTTAAACATTACAGGATCGACATGTAAGTTAGGTGTTATTATAGTTTTAGATTATGATGTATTTAAAAGCGAACTCAACATGTAGCCATAGCCCATAGGTGTATCCAACATTAGATCCGAAATCAGATGTCCACACAGTTCAAAGGAAGAAATGAGATGGACAACATGATATTGTATACACAGTTGTCCAGATATTCATGGTCCACATGATAAAATACTTCATGCCAACAACACATTTATTTTATCTATGTAAATACAGCAAAAAATGAGTTAAAAAACTAAAACACAAGATTAAAGTCCATGCAATAGAATTCTTTGTTTAATTACACACGCTAAAGGTATTTTTGAATAACAAAAATGAGAGAAATTTTGGAGCAAAGAGAATATTATTTTAAATAAACACATTATTTGGAAAACGAAATGTCTCGTGGCATTTGAGGGAAAAGGAGTTGGAACAGATATAACCAACCATCAAGATGTATCCATCTAAGTATCTAACAATTGAAAACATGCCATGGAGTTTAAATGCTCTCAAGTAGAAAAAAGAAACAAAAAAATGTTTGACGACCGCCACCTTGATCCCTGAAGGGGTTTCCATGAAGTTGAGTTTGTAAGTGTTGGTCCGGAAACTATGAAACGAGCATCCCTGTCCTGGCAACTGTGGCACTCCAAGATTTCCCTTCTCAACACTGCCAAACATACCAAATGCTAGATAGGATGGTAGGTGGCATTTGGATTATGACAATTACTAATCAGATCAGAGAATCATAAATTATCATGTTATATCTGATTGCAACCTTGTCAGTTGTCGGTTGTCAATATTATCTTACACGTCATAAATCATCATAAAGAATTCAAATTGAGTTAACATTATGCCAAGTGAATCAAAACTAAACATTTAAAACAAAACATGATTAAATAAACTATGAGAAACGATAAATATTTGATGATGACCAGCAATAGTATGACAAGGCACGACTAGTTCATGTGTTGTTTTGTAATTTTGTTAGCCATGTTTTGTCACATATTTCATGGGATCTAATCTCTGAATCATATTCAACAATTTGTTTTAAAATTTTCTACCTTCAGTGAAACCACAAGATGCAACTGACTTTGCTAGAGCACTTCTGTGGTCTGACCTATGACAATTTTAAGAGAAATGCCAACTGGGTCCCCCCCCCATCAGGTATATTACACATTCAATATTTATAAGCTTTTAAGTTAATATACCGATCAAAAAAAAGTTTTCAAGTTCATATTACTCAAGTGAGAACTATAGATGATTTTATTAAGGAATATACCAAATCTCACAATTTCACAAAACAACATTTTAGACAAACAGCAAGGTCTAACCAAAACTCTAATTGGAACAATACACAAATCATACACGATATACAACTGTAACAATTTTTCCTTTTTGATCGGTGACATGCAACTAGCTCTTATCTATATGGAATCTATATTCAGCATCCTCTTCGAAAATGTTTCTTCCTTACTCTAACTAAAGGTTGGGATGCAAACCACTTCGATGTAGGCACTTCCATTACCTTAACAATTCCAAAGCCAATATACACCGATGGTCTCCACTTAAATCTGCTAGTATGTTTCCAAATGAAACTCGGCTAATTCTACCTTGCATATAAGCACCATCACCTTAAGTTTTTCAATCATCTCTTTTAAGGATAATTACTTACTAGTTACTACACATAGTAATGTGATTTGAACTCATAGTAGCAGATCCTCCCTCCCATTGATTGTATGACAAATTCAATTGAATTGCAAGGCTTGCCCATGGTTTTGACTATTCCAAAACAAGAAACTGGCCAATTGGACTTCCCTATCAGTCATATTATTGTGACTTTTGAACTTTATATTAGTCAAGCCGCAAGCGACTTAGTAGTTGCATTCAAAGTGGGGATTGTTCCAATGCTAGAGATATACCAACTGAGCTACCACATTGGTAGTACTACACCTTTGACATTATTAATGACATTAACAAAACAACTACCAAATCTCACAATTTCACAAAACAAAAAATCCTAACAAACAAGAAATACCTTGATCAGAAAGGCAAACTCGTAGGCCAGAGATATACCAACTAGAGAACACCATAGGTCCTATCACATATTCAGTAGTAATGAGTTTTGATGTTTAAAAGGTATTAATAAGAAATTCACAAAATCCGACAATTTCATGAGAAACTAAACTAGAAGATCTAAGCATAACTCGCCTCCACGTTTGTTTGGTCTCAAACCATACTTGAACAATTCCACCTTGCATGTGAGTCACATTGCCTCACTTTGTGGGGTTTCAAAATAACTACCTATCAAACATAGATTGTGTCACCTAATAACCCAAGTACTAGCCAAGTATCGATCACACTCGTACTAGGAGATCCTACTCCATGACAACCCTAACCGGCCAACTAAAACGGAAAAGTGCGACAAACGAGCCGCCTTTTGTGGTGCTTAGTTTTGCTTGGCAGCACCGTTTGTGGCGCTCCCACCTTTCCTTTGTACAATTTTTGTTTTTATTGATATAGTTACATTTGGGTCAGTTGCATTTGCATCATTTGGGTCAATTGGAAGCAACCTCACTGTTTTACAGTGGTAGGGCTGCGTACATCCGACCGCCCCCCCTGCCTCGCTTAGGCGGGAGCCTCTTCTGAGGCACTGGGGTTATGTTGATGTTGATGTTGATTGATATAGTTACATTTACCAACCCAAAGGGGCGAAAAGGGCATCCGAAGTTCAAGTTCAAATCATACTTAAGCAATATTTCGGTCGCATCCGTATTCTTAACAATTTAAGTGTTAAAAGATACACCAACTGAACTACCCTCATGGGTCTTACCACACTTCAATTGTAATTCAGGTATGATTTCTACAAGCTACTAAAAAGAAATTCACCAGATCCCGCATTTCATACAAGACCCAACCAAAACCCTAACCGACGGAAAAGGCGAAATCCGACGAACCTGGTGGGGTCCATCTTGGCAGTGAAGGACTTAAGCGAGAAGAGTAAACCGAACATCAGCTTCTGGTCCTGGTTGGGATCTAAGGTCCGGAGGGGGCGGTGCCACTCCCGGTAGAGGAGGCAGACCCCGTTCCTGTTGAAGACGTAGATCATGTAAGTGTTCGCCCCGAGGATGCCCGATCCCGTCCCCGCCGGCGCCGACGGCGACAGCGTCACGTCCGATGCCGCCGTCGCGCCGCCGAAGAACTGCATCGCCGGAGATTTGGGGGAAGTTCGGTTTGGGGACTCGGATTTGACAACTGAAAATGTGAAGTTAGATTTGTAAGGTAGTAGAATACATTCTTATTTATTTTTGCGTTTAAACGAGTCGAGTTAAATATATATGTTAGTAGGAGAGAGTATCCGTCCGGATCCGAACTTGGATGCTTTCTGGGGTCCAGAAGGAAGATCGGACCAATTAGATTCGGTTCGGACCGAACCTGGACCGATCGGTCCGGACAGAAACTCGAACCCGTCCTGTGATCCAGACCAAAACTTAGACCGATTGACGTTGACTGATCCAAAAAAACCGAATCGGACTGGATTATGCTCATCCATATCTGTTAGTTAAAACGTCGAATTAAGACAAGGTTGACAATCTTAGTTATGGATTTGAATGAAGATAATTTTTAGGTTAGATGTATTTAACGTCATTTTTTAGTTAAGAGAAGTATTTTATGGTGTTTCCGAAAATGTCATGTCAAAAAGTCACGAGCGCATGACATTTTCTTTACAACTGGTTGGACGGGTGGATCCAACCAAAATCAAATGAATGAGTGGTCTATATATATATTGGAAAATTAGGAGAGAGAAAGTTTAGTAGGCCCCTTATCATTTTTTATTGTTTATTTGAAATTATTCAATTTTGAGAACCAACCAACATGTTAAAAATTGAAATATCTGACTTTGTGTTGTCGAGTTCAATTTTGTATTAGTGGTTTGTGTTGAAAGTAAATTTTATGTTGTCGAAATCGTGATCAACTTTTCAGAAAGTAAAAGATACACTTATGTGATGTTAATTTCAAGTTAAATGAGTATCTCGATTGAAAATAACTTTTGTGTTGCATTTCTTCTTCTAATTATTCATCTATAGAAACTCAAATATGGTTATTATTTGCATCCAACCGACTTCCATTCTTTTAAACTTTAAATGACTTCGAGTCTCGCCTATTCTTTTGTTCATTGGATTAGTTCATCTTCTAAGTATTAAATAAAAGTTTCAAATAAAGTTATTAGGTATGTGTCTCAAATAAAATTTTGTAAGGCATTTATATCATTATACAATAAGAGGGAGTGGTCGAAAGAGGCGAAAGTATTTCTTTCTTTGTATTGTGGAAGCTTTATAGACAGAAGATTGTTTCTTTCAACAACATCCAGATGCGATTGATAGGCTCGACATATCCGGGTTGCAAAAAAATACTGCAACTCTACAAAAAACTTAGTCTGTGGCATGTTAGCCGATGGTGTTCATAAGGGATTGATGAAAGTTTTGCAAGGCATTGCTTCCATAAGTTCAGTAAAGTTGTCATTGATGTATTTAGTGGTCAGTATTTGAGAAGACATGCATCCTAAGACTTGACAAAACTATGGTTACTCGACGTGGATTTCCTTAAGTGACAAGAAGTATCAATTGTATACATTATAATGGAAGAATTGTCTGCGTGTTTGAAAATGAATGTCTCAAGGACCACTGGTTCGATAGTTATGTTGAAACAAGGATGAACATGTTGTTCTCTAATTGACTGGTGGTGTTATTTTTCCAAAAGTGGTAGTTTTTTGTCCTTCCTATAATGGCTAGTTTTCGAGCAACTATCTTTCTATTTTGGGATCGATCGATTAGTAGCTTACCTTGATAAACTGTTTCAATGTCCATATCCAGTAGTGTCCAGATTCTAAATTTCTTTTATCGACTGATGCTCTTTCTCGATCGAACGATTCAAGATGAATAGCATCAGAGTCCTTAGCCTGAGGGCCTGGATTAACTGAAATCTAAATGGATTAGTTTCCCACTTAAGTATGGAACCTAAGTTAGCAGTCGACATGCCTAACTTGTGGTTATGGGTGGACTGTGACGACATGTTTCATTTTTCCTTGATTTCCTTTTTCACTTGCTTGCTCTGCTACCCACTTTAATCTTTTCACAATGTTTTATTAGCCATTTAGCCTATAAATAGAGGATTCTACACTTTTTAGATTCAAGAGCTTAAAACTCCTTAACTTTTATGGGACAATCCAAACCCATTTACTCTTTACTTGCTACCTCACTCTACTTGATTCTCTAAAGCTCAAATACACTCAAATGCTCAGTTAGAGCTCTTTTTCTCATCAAGGAAGAATGACTTACCTCCCGGGTTCTGGATCGAATGAGTCGCCTCCCTGGTTCTGGGAGGAGTTTAAATCGCAACGGTATTCGTGAATATGTGTCATAACTTTTTATTATCTTGGCTCAAAGCGAAGAGTTAATATTGGAACTCTTCACTGGGATTCTAGGGTGGTCAGGAATTGAAGTTAGGAGTAGGACGCTTGTACATGTTGAACCTTTATACATCCGAAGAACTGCATCGCTAGAGATTTGGTAGGAGTTTGGTTTGGGCACTCAGTTTGACAAGTGAAAATGTGAGTTAGATTTCTAAGGTGGCAGAATCAATCTTATTTTTGCATTATAAGAGTGTAAACGAGTCAAGCTAATAATAGTGATCAACTTCTTAGAAAGTAGGTCCCTTGTTTGCACTCAAAATTAAATTTAGGAGAGAGAAAAGTTTAGTGGACCCATTTTTTTAGTGTTTGTTTGAAATTATTCAATTTTGAGAATCAACAATAATGATCAAACTTCTTAGAAAGTAAAAGATACACTTCTATGTTATCGAAATCGTGATTAACTTTTCAGAAAGTGAAAGATGTGTTGCCAATTTCAAGTTAAATGAGTGTTTCGTGTTAAAAGAAACTTTTGGGTTGCATTTCTTGTTCAAATTGTTGATATATAGAAACTCAAATTTGGTCATTACTTGCATCCAACCAACTTCCATTCTTTTACACTTTATCTACACAAATGGCCCCAGGTCCCAACTACTATTTTGTTACTTGAATTAGTTCATCTTCCAAGTCTCAAAAAAAGTTTCAAAAAAAGTTATTAGGCATGTGTCTCAAATAAAGTTTGTAATGCATCATTCCATTGTTCGTCATCGTTATACAATAAGAGGGAGCGGTCAAAAGAGGCGAAAATAAGTTGATGGCGCTCGACCCTAATCATGAAGAATGATACAACCATTTAATTAGTGACTATTTTGCTAAAACTTTTGTCTATAATTGTTATTATTTTTCGACAAAGATTTAGAATGTGAAAGCATTTCTTTCTTCATATCGTGGAGGCTTTATAGAGAGAAGATTGTTTCTTTCAACAACATCTGATGCAATTGGTACGTTCAACATATCTAGATTGCAAAAAATGCACTACAACTCTACAAATGTTAGTTTATGGCATGTTAGTTGATGGTGTTGACGAGTATACATGGATTGGTGAAAGTTTGGCGAGAGATTGCTTCCATAAGTTTTGTAAAATTGTCATCGATGTATTTAGTGGTCACTATTTCAGAAGACCTGTAGGATCGTAATGACCCCTAATTAATCTAATAAAATTAACTTAATTCTCTACTTGACTAATCAAAGATGCAGCGAATTAAACAAACAAAATAAAGTAAAGAAAAAAGACAAGCAAACCACAAATAACTTCAGGATTTTTATAGAGGTTCGGTCACCCGCAAACGTCATCTTTTGCAAGCACCGCTCACGTCTTCACTATCCGCTCTCCTTTCCTGGTCGGGAGACAACGCCTTTACACAGTAAGCTCCGCGAACAATCATCGCGAGCTTGATTTCTTCCTCTTACGATCCGAGAGGGAACACTTCGGGCTTTCACCAAAATTTTTGCTTCTTTGAACAACAATGTTGAGTGGAATTTTGGCTTTTTGGCCTTAATCTGTATTAATTTTGATGATTAATTAAATTAATATTAATCAATCAAAGTGAGCAAACACGATTACATGCATTGCATATATATTTGTATACTTGCAATTCAAGGGAATGTGTTCTAAAAGTTTTTCTTTTAAATGTCAATTATTATGAATTGAATGAGAAATCATTTTGTTCTTTATTTATGTCATTCGTCTTTTAGAAGTGTTAAGGAAGAGGTGCTTGGTCCTTAACCGTAGAGCTCTAAAAGATATTGGTTTACATAAAACAAAAGATATTCGCAATCATGGGACATTAATTACCAAGTTAAGATTGTCGTGTTGGTCATATATCATTGTAGCTCTACAAGTGAGTGACAACACAGATACACAAAAGAGGAAAATATTACTTTTGTATACTGAATAGACTTAATGAGTAAAATATTATAGAATTGTGTTTTCTGTGTCATTAATGTTTTACTATGTCTTTGGTCCTTTGATATGAGACTTATATCTGATCACTTAAGGAATACTTAATTAGATCAGTGTCTTGAACTATCGATCAGTGTAGTGTAAAGGCATTGGTTGGTTAAGTACTACTTTTGTCGGAGAAGGTAGTTAGTCAAAAGACTATCATTGCCCCTCTTAATTGAGTGATGATATTAGTGGGCCCCTTGATAAAGCAAAGTTATAATGTGCACAATGTGATTTGAGTTAAGTCACATATTTATAACTAGCTTAAAGAGATCAAGAAATGAATACTAAGACAAAGATGACACAATACTACTTTGTGTGTATTCTTAATATCATGAGGCAAGAGACAGACACAAGTGGTGCACTCCATCACTAAATGGATCGGGTTTTGGTTCGAGTGGAATTAAGACATCTAACTAATTGGGAGCTATAATGTATAGCTAGATACTGTTTATAGCTTGTGATATTAAACTTTTAATATCACTGTCAACTTAGTCTAGATCCTCCCATAGGTCACACCACAAAACAGGGAAACAAGAAATGAGAATTTTGAGTTCATAAGGTGTGTCGGGTTTCATGTAGAAAATATGACACATGTGGTGAACAAGCGAAATCAAAATTATGTTGTGAATAATAACATAATTAGAATCTAAATTAAATTCATATGTGATGTATATATTATGGGGTGTAATGATTTATCATTACATAAGATAATATATTACATAAGTTGTGAACTTACTACTAATCCCGAAATGTCAAATTTTGTAGGGGTTAAACCGAAATTTGACGAGTCTGCAGTACTGTGCAAAAATGGTCGACCGTTAAACCTTAAACGGTCGACCGAATGTGGCAGGGTCGACCGAAATGTTGCACGGTCGACCTGATGTGTCTCGATCGCTACAGGAATTTCGTATGTTCGTTTTCGGTCGACCGAACATTGCGATGAAATAAATTATGTTACGAACGGTCAACCGTGTTTATGAACGGTCGACCGAAACTTGGTCTAAACGGTCGACCGAACCTCCAACACGGTCGACCGATTCAGACAGTTACTGCAGAATAAATTTAAGAATTAATTAGATCATGCATGGAATTGGTCCATAACTGATTTAATTCGTGGCTATGATTATTTGTTAGCAAATAATAGATGGTTAGATGGAAGTTTGCATTAATCATGGGCAAGAGATTGCACATAAATAGGTAATTTGGAGAGAACTTATAAATACAACTTTATCTCATTACTGAAGGGAATGTGTTCTAAAAGTTTTACTTTTAAATGCCAATTATTATGAATTGAATGAGAAATCGTTTTGTTCCTTGTTTATGTTATTCGTCTTTTGGAAGTGTTAAGGAAGAAGCTCTTGGTCCTTAACCGTAGAGCTCTAAAAGATATTGGTTTGCATAAAACAAAAGATATTCGCAATCATGGTAATTAACATGGAACATTAATTACCGAGTTAAGATTGTCGTGTTGGTCATAGATCATTGTAGCTCTACAAGTGAGTGACAACACGGGTATGCAAAAGAGAAAAATATTACTTTTGTATACTGAATAGACCTAATAAGTAAAATATTATAGAAATGTGTTTCTGTGTCATTAATATTTTACTGTGTCTTTGGTCCTTTGATATGAGACTTATATCTAATCACTTAAGGAGTTCTTAATTAGACTAGTGTCTTGAGCTATCGATGAGTGTAGTGTAAAGGCATTAGTTGGTTAAGTACAACTTTTGTTGGAGAAGATAGTTAGTCAAAAGACTATCATTGCCCCTCTTAATTGAGTGATGATATTAGTGGGTC
This sequence comes from Triglochin maritima, assembly GCA_963682175.1. Lineage (NCBI taxonomy): Eukaryota > Viridiplantae > Streptophyta > Magnoliopsida > Alismatales > Juncaginaceae > Triglochin > Triglochin maritima. The sequence continues at coordinate 38,020,528 of OY821781.1, forward strand.
CCTTGATAAAGCAAAGTTATAATGTGCACAATGTGATTTGAGTTAAGTCACATATTTATAACTAGCTTAAAGAGATCAAGAAATGAATACTAAGACAAAGATGACACAATACTACTTTGTGTGTATTCTTAATATCATGAGGCAAGGGACGGACACAAGTGGTGCACTCCATCACTAAATGGATCGGGTTTTGGTTCGAGTGGAATTAAGACATCTAACTAATTGGGAGCTATAATGTGTAGCTAGATACCGCTTATAGCTTGTGATATTAAGCTCTTAATATCACTGCCAACTTAGTTTAGATCCTCCCATAGGTCACACCACAAAACTGGGAAACAAGGAATGAGGATTTTGAGTTCATAAGATGTGTCGGGTTTCATGTAGAAAATATGACACATGGGGTGAACAAAGCAAAATCAAAGTTATGTTGTGATTAATAACATAATTAGAATCTAAATTAAATTCATATGTGATGTAAATATTATGGGGTGTAATGATTGATCATTACATAGGATAATATGTTACATAAGTTGTGAATTTACTACTAATCCCGAAATGTCAAATTTTGTAGGGGTTAAACCGAAATTTGATAAGTCTGCAAAACAGTGCTCAAACGGTCGACCGGATAGCAGTAAACGGTCGACCGGTAGGGCACGGTCGACCGAACGAGTCTCGACCGATAACAGGGAATTTTCATCTGTTCGAACGGTCGACCGAAAGTGATCGGTCGGTCGACCGAACATTGCGATGGAATAGTTCCTGTTACGAACGGTCGACCGAATGTTGAACGGTCGACCGAAACATTGGTTCGAGCGGTCGACCGCACCTGGAAACGGTCGACCGGTCCAGACGGTTTTATGCAGAATTAATTTAAGAATTAATTAGATCATGCATGGAATTGGTCCATAATTGATTTAATTCGTGGCTAATAATATTTATTAATAAATAATGGATGGTTAGATGGAATTTTGCATGAAATCATGGGCAAGAGGTTGCACATGAATAGGTAATTTGGAGAGAACCTATAAATAGAGGTTATCTCATTGCCTTCCTACATCTTAATTAATATTGCTTTTCATGCAAAATCTCTCTCCTTAATTCTCCACGAAAATTCCATAAATTCTTAAGTTTAGTTTAGTTCTTAAGAGATCATCTTCTCAAGAGAATTAAAGAGGGGTTAGTAATTGGATTCTAAACTCAATCGGAGATTGAGAGACTAGCTTCCCTCTCTCCGATCTTGTTTAGAGTTTGGTGAATACTCAGAGGCATCCGGCGCAGCGAGGAGCATCCCAACGGTCTCCGAATCTTCGAGAAGTTTTAGAGAACTTCTAGGTATGAATTTCGGAGCTCCTTTATGTTTGTTTTAATAGAGTTTTTGAAACTAGTTTGTTAAAACAAACCAATGCATGCAATAGATTCTAGAAAATTGAAAATTGATCCTTATTATACATAAAAATTCGAAAAATATATATGTATAATTAAACATGAAATCCTACAATTACCTTATTCAATTAATTCATTATCTTTTTGTGCAAAATTCTCTCCCCATAATTCTCCACGAATTTCACCTTAATTCTTGAGTTTAGTTTAAATTTTCAGAGATCTTCTTCTCAATGGAACTAAAGAGGGGTTAGTAGTTGGATTCTAAACCCTATTGGAGATTGAGAGGCTAGCTCTTCTCTCTCCGATCTCGTTTAGAGTTTGGTGAATACTCGGAGGCATCCGGCGCAGCGACGATCATCCTCAACGTCTCCGGATCTTCAAGAAGTTTTAGAGAACTTCTAGGTATGAATTTTGGAGCCCATGTTTGTTTTAATAAAGTTTTAAAACTAGTTATTGAAACAAACTAATGCATGCATGAAACAAATCATAGAAAAATTGTAATTGATCCTTATTGTGCATAAAAAATTCGAAAATAAATATGTCCAATTAAACTAGGAATCCTACAACAATCATCTTAATAGGTTGATTAAGACAATCAAGGAAATAAGCATTGCGATAAAGACATCAAGACTTGTAATCAAAGCTTTGGATCAAGACATGTAACTTTACATTTATTGAGTCCATAAGGTTTTATGTAAACTTGAGCATTATGATTTTGTCCCGTCATTCCTCGGTAAACCGAACCTATTTCGGTCAACTGAATCCTGCCTAGTTTGGTCCACCGAACACCTGTCGGATACCCGAATACTTCCCACCAATAAAACTTAGGTGTTCTCTGGAATTGCCCCAACGGAAGACCGAACTACCTTCGGTCGACCGAATAGCCATGGACCAGTTTCGGACCTTGCTCCAACGGTCGCTTTTGAATTAAGTCCCTAGAGCCCAATTGACTTATCCAAGTTCGGACGACCGAATGCCTATCGGTCAACCGATTCCTTATTGGCTTTAGGAGCCCAACGACTATTTTACACGTGACACTTGACCATTAACGATAAACCAACTTCCCACTCAATGTCAGCGTAAAACCCGCGCTACTTTGGTTTACCGAAGTATACACGGTCAACTGAACTTGACATAATCAGAGCCCAATCAATTCAATTATCCACCTTGGAATGGTGAACCGAATTTAATTAGGGATAAATAGATAAAAGCTACTGGAGGTTGGTGAACGGTGATCTGATACATAATCGGTCAACCGAGTTCTTAGTTCAGACTAATTCTTCGGACTACCGTTTGGATAACGGTCGACCGAATATGCCACGATTTATGTCCGAGCTTAAGTCACATCTTGCATTCTCATTTGTCCATTTCCCCACCAACTCACAAACGGCTAGATAAGCTTGAAGGCTTATAAATAGGACCTCATTTGGTTGTTTTGGACATCTTGAACACTTCCTATCTATCCAATACTCAAAGCAAAATCCTCTCCATCTTCAAGCTCTCAATCCACAACACTCAAGCCTAAACGTCACCACTTGCATATCCAATTCAATATCATATCCAAGTGTGTTCAAGTATAGAGTGTTAGTTAGATTGTGATTCAACTTTCATATTCAAGAATCAAAGAGTTGTAAAGCTTCGAGGAAGCTCCCTCTCGGGTTGTGAGAGGAGACACGAGCGAGGCGATATTGTTCGCGAGGCTCGGTGTTGTAAACGACGTTGGTCTCGGCCCGGAACGGAGATCGGTTATTGGAACCGTAAGCGAGGCTCGGGGGATCGAGCGAGGCTTACGAGGAGGACTATGACCCGGGTGTGGGTGCCGAACCTCTCTAAACTCTGGTGTCGACGAATTTGTGGTTTGCAATTGTCTCTTTCTTAATCCTTCGATTATTATTTTTTAATTCCGCATTTCTATCGATTAGAGGGTCATAGATCTTAACATGGAACACACTTTCTAACTTGAGCACAAAGAGTAGGATATAGCAATGATCAAAGATGTGGAAGTTTAAGGCTTGGGGAGTATGTTTTAGGTCATTAAGGATTGTGATACTTCTCTCTAATGTATAGGACAATTGGGAGTGGGAGAGTTGTCTAAACAAAGTGTTCAATCCTCTATTTATAAGCTCCTAAGATGTTATAGTTGTCGGGATGAGTGTGGTAAAAGACTGTGTAAGAAACACAAAATAGAATAATACAACGCACTGCTCTTGGTAAATTCGGTCGACCGAACGGGTCAAACTGTCGACCGAATGGCTATCCAGAAATGTGTCCAGCACAATCCATAAATGAAACAGTCGACCGAGAAGGGGACGGTCGAACGAAAACTGACTATAACTTAAGTTCACTTAAGTTAACGGTCGAACAAAATGGCTGGGTCGGTCGACCGAAAACTAACAGGCTCTATGGGGTTGGCAAAATGTTTAAGTTCGGTTGATCGAAACTAGGTCCACGGTCGATCAGTGGTCACTTGTATTTTTGGGGTATGGATAAAAATGTGAATACGACCATTGGTATAATACGTGAAGACGGTCGACCGAAAAGAGTAGATCAGTCGAGTTGTTTAAATCACTATTGAACAATTGATCATTCGGTCGAACGAAGGTGGTTCGGTCGACCGAATTTGCACAAGCAGTTCTGGTTTGAGTTTAGTGATTTTCGGTCTTAGTTTGGGTGACTTATTGAAGTCCAATTAATCAGAGATTTTGTGTGTGACTTCTATAATAAACCTAGTGTCTATGTGAATGGATTTTAACTCTTATATGCTCAAGATTACATAGATTCCTAAGACTCAAAAGAAATATAAAATTACATGTCTTCAATAGCTTGATTACATGTATTGACTTGAATTATTTTCTTCCTTAAGTCTTGATCACCTGTAGATGTTAGCACAAAGCAACATATATGCTATGCATAATGTGTGTTACACTACATTTGATTGTGATTAAGATAAGGTTAATTAAATCATCAAAACATAGATTAAATCCAAAAAGCCAACAAGACCTACATCCCAAGACTTGGCAAAACTACTTTACATTAGTGACCCAACGTAAATTTCCCAGAGTGAAAGGAAGTATTGACTGTAGGCATTGTCATTTTTATAATGGCTAGTGTTCGAGCAACTGTATTTCTTTTTTGGGATCCATCGATTAGTAGTTTACCTTGAGCAACATTCAGATCCATCAGTGTCTAGAACCCAATTTTTTTTAATCGACTGATGCCCTTGCTCGATCGAATGAATCAAGATCAGTAGCCGTCAGAGTCCTTCACCTAAGTGACTGGATCAATCAAAGTCTAAGTGGATCGGTTGCCCACTTAAGTTTCTGTCTGGAACCTAAGTTAGCGGTCAACCTGCCCAACTTATGGGTTAACTGTAATGACTTGTTTCGTTTTTTGTTGATTTCCTTTTCTCTCGTCTGCTCCAATACCTACTTTAATCTTTTGCCAACGCTATATTAGTCATTTAGCCTATGAATAGAGGATTCTACACTTGTTAGATTCAAGAGTGTAATACTCTCTTGCTCCTTTGTAACAATCCAAACTCATTTACTCTCTACTTGCTACCTCACTCTACTCGCTTGATTCCCTAAAGCTCAAATACACTCAAGTACTCAGTTAGAGTTCTTTTTCTCATCAAGGAAATGTTGTACGACTCCGGATTGAATGAGTCACCTCCCAGCTTATAGGGGAGTTCAAATTTGCAATGGTATTCGTGAATATGTGTTGTTCAAATATGTTTGATATCGGTTCAGAACGAAGATTGAATAGTGGAACTCTATATTGGAATTCTAGGGTGGACAAGACTCAAAAAGATGACTAGGACGTTTGCGCGTGCTAAACTTTTATACATCCATAGCCTTGTGATTTGATTTTTCTTGATCCCTTCACTCTTTGTTTCTGCATTGTCTTTAATTAATTGTGATTATAGTAAATTCACCCCCTCTAAAATAGGCCACGATTCTTACGGATGCAACTACTCAACCACCCAAACAATATTGCATTTTCACTTTCAGGTCTTATCACTCATTAAAAGGAACATTACCGAATCCCAGATTAATTTCAACATCTCACCGAAATCCTAACAAAGTAATTGATTCCTTTTTCGTTACTTCCCATGTACCCAAACACAGGGCCGTCTCGGAAATTTTTGAGGTCATGTGCGAAAATCAACAACGAGACTCCTAAATTTGAAAAAAAATTATCCTCCTAGTTTAAATAATAAAAAATTCACTAACTTAATGCAATATTAATTGATTTTTTTTGTCCTCTTAGCAATATTTGAGACAAATTTATCAATATTTAAGTGTTATTTATGTGTTAACACTAATTTTCTTTACAACCCAATAAGGTCATGTACATTTTTTTTTGAGGCCCCTCAAAGTGAGACCCGGAATGAGGCCCGGAGCAGGAGCTCACCCTGCTCCTGCTATTGGGCCGGGCCTGCCCAAACAGAGTCCAAACCACAAATCTAATTAGGACCGTTAAATGAATATTTATAAATCTGAATATACAGGTTTTATAACGTTACATTTTGTCTTAAGAACTTTAACCACCCACCATCTGCAGGGTTAATTCAGGTAAAATAATTGATCATACTCGACAAGTTAAGAAACAAAAATCAAATGCACAACAATTGATCATACTCGACAAGTTAAGATTAGCTTAATTGGTCACCTTTTGAAGGACATCGAAGAACTATATATATATGTCATATGTATCTATATATGTTATGTATTTTCATGTTTGGAACTTGGAATCCAAGGGATCCTTTTCTTAGGATCTCGATCGCACAATGATTTAAGTGGGGGCATTTAAAACTTTGTTATACTTTCTTAGTTACCCCTCCTTCCTTCCTCTTTGTCGTTTGATGTAAAGAGAATCCTTGTGGGTTCTTTTGAATAATTGGATCCCAAGATTCGTAAAATGAACATAAATATTTGAATGCACCTGTAGAACTTTTTGTTTATTGTTTTTTAAATGTTCCACTTTTACTGCATGTCAACTTGTTTTAGTAAGGGTGTATGATATATACATGTGTTTCAACATAATCTTCAAATACATTGTCAAATTACAAACATAGGAAATGAACTTTCACTTGTCGACAAGTTGAGTTATATTTAATTTGCTTACTTAAGCTTAAGCTCAAGCTCAACTCGTTAATTAAACTTGAGATTAGAAAGCATAGGTTAAGGCTTGAGTTGTCTTGTTGAAACTCCTAAAAGAGCTTTGAGTTCGAAAACAAGCTTTTCGGTGGGTCAGTGTGGATGATAACTGATAAATGATACCTTATATATTTTGTACATAAAAAAATTAGATAAAATATAGTACTTTTATTCTTCACAATCCAATTGATTTTTTGGATGTAATCATACATCATCATAGAATAAATATACAGATATTTATACACGTCCCAATCGAGATTAGGTGGAGAGCCAAATTCAAACAACTTGATATTCTCTGTTGAAATCATAATTGGGTCATGCTTGATTTCCTAATATGCGATAACTACCTTTGTTTAGACCAGATTGTCACAAATCCTCCAATGGTTCAAATGTATATCTCACCGCCAACTTGTCCCTTAAGCGGGGCGGATATAAGTGTCTCGTCAACTAAGTCATCAACCTGATACTTACTGTACATCTCAAACAGTCTAAGTACCAATTGTATAGATAACGTCTTGTTACTGTGAGTTCGTGACAACCCATGATCGATAAGTTGTGTCGTTTCATAACTTGCTATGAGAAATTGTAAACAACTCCTACTCATTGACGACAAAGATTAACTACCAATCCATAGAATCTCGTTTTGATAAGTAAAAAAAACAGCACATTTCGTACCTCCACATATTTCATTTGTGATATTTAGGGCATATTTCTTGTGTTTCTAACTAAGGCCAAATTACTTTTACGTACCAATTTGTTGCGCATCTCGCACGAACCCACTAGCTAATTAAAACATATATTACAAATATTATCAACAATACAATTCAATTTTATCGTTTCAAATTATAAATCGAATTGTATATACTTTCCAGAAGTCTTAGAAGTATCCACTCGACAGATGAAGTCCACTAAAATACAATATTTGGTCTTCTCTTTGAACAACTACATTAAACATATATGATTGTCATGGGGATTATAAATAATCACTTTGTTTGACCAAAATTGAAAACAAATCCATCTTCCCGAAGGTTCCCTTTGGTTCAAGCACGTTGCCTTTGTCGGATCTTTAGTTTTTTTTTTCTTATTTACTTACATTAAAGTCAATATTTATCTCTTATCTACCAAAATATCAAATGAAGTGAAAAATTGGGTGTCAATTTGTCATTCTTAATATTATAAAGGAATTACATTTAATGTGATAGGAAAAAAATGATTATTGAGATATTTATCTGAATTTCATAGTAACGATTTGAAGATTTTTTTAAATCAAGATAGAAACATAAACTCAAACAATTGATCTAAATAATTCTAGAAGATTTTGTTAAAATAAAATTGAGCAAGAAAAATTCAAGTTCCTTTTTAACCCAAGGTTAAAGCCACTATAAGACGACAAAAAAAAGAGCTTGAAGAGCTCATTTTACTTTATTATTATATTTTCTTGGGTCAATCACCATTAATTTATTGCATGTGCGCGCCAACCAACTCCATTATTTTTTTCGAAAAACAAAGACTTTGGAAAATATAGTGGGACTTGAATATTTTATTCCCTTGGGTGGTGAGTTCACAAGGATCCATTCAATCTCACTACACCATCTAGTTTTCCTAAAATAAAAATAACAAGTTAGACTTCAATACTCATCCATTTCACTTATTAGATCTAATAATCATACCAATAATACCATGTCTAGTCTAACATGATCTCAACCTTCCATCATATTGTTTGGTATCCTTGTATTTTAGTGCACTGTTTCACTAATCATTTCAAATTACTTGATCACTTTCTTTAGTGACTCATTTAGAAGTAACTTAGTTGATAGATCTCTAAAGTTAAACAATTAAATAATTTCAAGATTGAATATCATGCAACAAAGTAAGTTGTATCATTGAGTCTAGTTAGATTAGAGTAGATAAAAGTTTTAAAATTTTGATTTCATAATATTTCATTATACCAGCACGTGCATAAATTTTTGGCACACACATTTCCACGTAGATTCCTATTTGAGACACAGTCTCTCACATCCCAACACAACCACTGCCACTCAGCTATAAATCCACCAATAATTTCAGATCTAACTTCATATTCCCCTCCAATTCCAACCACAATGGTCACCACCTCCGCCGCCACCGCCGTCGCGATCCGAGTAGCCACTCCGGCCACTAGGGTCATGACTACCACCCTCCCTAAGCAATTTTTTCCCATTAACAACCGCCTTTTTGCTCGAGACAATCGATTTGTTGGCATCGCGACCGCCGCCACCACCCCGACCGCCTCGTTTTTCAAAAAAGATCGGTCCTCCTCTAGGCCAAGTACTCCTTAACTTCATAAGTTGTAGTTGACTTTAAATTTTATGTGGGTTAGTGTTGGAATTTCGGATTATTTTCTTCTTGTGGTTTTTGGTCATGATTGGTCAACTTTGTTGAAATTTGTGATGTGATTGGTTGGGAAAAAAGATAACAAAAATTCGTAAGAAGGAGAAATGTTTTGGTACACTTATAATATCTTGGACATGAAAAGGTACAAATAAAAGTTAAAGAAAAAGGAAAATATTTTTATGTGCTATTAATTTATTTATTAGCTTATCATTTTGTTATTTAAACGAATGATAAATCATATACATCAGGTTGTTTTGAAAAAGTGGAACATTTTTTCCTTTCTATTTTTTCAAAGACCAATTAAATCTTAATCATTTACCTCTGAAAGTATGCTTTGTTTCCTTTTGTTCTATTTGAATATATAATATTTTAAAACTCATAAATACTAAAATAAGTTTTCAGACATGTGGTTGTATTATATTCTAACTCCAAATCTAATCTTACTTTTTAGTTTTGTGTCAGTTATTATTCAACTTGGGCAAATTTTTCGGCTCTCCACGACCATATTTAATCTATTAAATTTCTATATATTGACGTGATTAGTTAATGCTCTAGTTTTGGGATCTAATTTTTTGTTTTTCCATGAATAGATGATGTGAAGGTGCAAGAGCTATGTGTTTATGAGATAAATGAGAGAGATAGGGGGAGTCCTGCCTACCTTCCTCTTAGCAAGAAAGAGGTTCAATCTCTTGGTGATCTTGTTCCTTTCTCCAATAAGGTATGCTTAATTATGTTCGAAGAGAAATCACGATCAATTAATCAATGTATAATGAAACATTAATTAGAGCTATCGATCAAATATCGATATATGATATTTATGCACGTTCTTCAAAAGATCAACCTCAATTAAGGAGTTAAAGGTAGCGAAATTCCTTGTTTGGTAGGCATACATATCTCAACATAGCCATCTTGTGACCGATAATTGTTATGAGTTAGACTCCATAGAATGTTCTCAATTCTTGTCGAGATGGAAAAACAAAATGAATATATATTCTTTATCATCATCAATCTATTGATTTTTTTCTAAACATGTCTCAATTAATGTTTTTAGTTGTACCATGGAAACCTTGAGAAGCGACTTGGTATCACTCAAGGTCTATGTTTGTTGATTCGCCATGTCCCAGAGAAAAATGGTGACATCTACGAGTCGATCTATAGCTTCTACTTTGGTGACTACGGCCACATTTCGGTTCAAGGATCCTATAGAACCTACGAGGATACGTATCTGGCGATCACCGGAGGATCAGGCGTTTTCGAGGGGGCTTATGGCCAAGTGAAGCTCCAACAAATCATTTTCCCATTCAAGTTGTTCTACACATTTTACATCAAGGGTGTGGGTGACTTGCCTAAGGAGATCCTCGGACCGCACGTGTCCCCTTGCCCTGAGGTGGAGCCCACCGCCGACGCGAAAGCTGCACTTCCACACGCTTCAATCAAGAACTACACCAACTAGCTGGGTTGGCTAGATTTGGAGTGAAACCTACCGCTACCACGTGTCGTCACAAATAACTAAACTAGTTATGTTCGTAGATGACCCAAGACCATGAATTTGGGGTTACGATTAGGGTTTATATTGTTGTTAATTGTTCTGGTTGATGGACTACTTGTGGTGGTTACAAATTGTGCAATGATTTGTGACAAGTTTGAAGTTTGAACTTTAGGTCTAGTTTGGTCCTCAAATAAATGTGCCATTGTTATTCAACCCTTGGTGGTTGCTGCCTTGCTGGATGATGAAATAAATTTGATATCTGGAAATGTTAATGTGCGTTTGTGATGTCGATATATGAACATTATTTCTTATTTTTCTATATAACGGTATTACATATATAATAATTGTTAATATATGTCTATACTTTGCTCATGCAATTCAGTCTCTAAATATATGTAAAGTGTAATCAAATTTTAAATGAAATAACATTTAAGAAACAGAAAAACTACTATAGGGCTAAGCTTGGAATCAAAAACAAAAACAAAACAAAAACTCCTTTCACAATCTAACCTCAAATTTTGTAAAATGAAATATAATAAATTTATTATTTTTATTGACACGGTTGCGTTTGACGAGAAAATCAAATCTAAATTCAAAATCGAAAATTCAAATCGCATATCTTGATCTACAAGATAAGTAGATAAATGAAGTTGAAAATCATAACATTTAGTAATCGTTACATATAAGATCTAGAAATCAGGTTTTTTTAATGAATGTAATACGTTCATTTTTACATATCTAAATATTACGTAAAATGTGTTCCAAATGTTATGATTTCATCGTCCTTAATCTACATATGTTGTAGATTAAGATCTACAGTTTGAATTTTAAATTTAAAGTTTAAATTTGATTTTATCGTCAAACGCAACCATGTATCAACATAATTTAAGAATTTTGGATTCTTCATCGTAAATATAAGGTTTAAGTTGTTAATGCATATAATCAAGTTAAAAATAATGAATGCAAAGCTACGAGTTGGCCCACAACCTGCATCATTTAGTGTTTTTTGTTCGGCCTGGGTGTCGTTCATTTTTATAGCCAACCAAAACACCGAGGTCATAAAGCGAGAACAATCATTAGTTGGTCAAAACGTTAAAACTCTTGGATCATAGTTAGATTGAATATCAAATAAACATTTTAAGTCGTGCTTAAATTTTCAAAAAAAAACACACACATTATTGTTGTGCTTATTTTTTGATAAGTACATAGACAAAAATCAGTGTTTTGTCATGACTCGCCCATGACATTTCTCGGTTGAATCGATTAGGTTGGATCGTTTCTCGAATGAATTCAGTCTCAAAATTAGTTTCGATGGTCTAAATAAGTTGAGAGTTTTATCTTAAACCGATTAAGTTGGACCATGCTTGTTTTTACTTATTATTTTCTAAAGTGATTCGATGGTCAAAACACATTGTTGGTGTATTAACAACTAAACTTGTATTATTTACAACATTAAGATTCACATCCCGTGTATAGATGCATGTTTTAATGACTTTAACTTATAGTAAACCATTGCTTTCAAAGAAAAAAACTTATAGTAAACCACGACTCCAGGAATTTCATGTTATAGTTGTGGGATCCTGATCCTAATTGAGTTTTAATGGTGTTTTAGGTGGTGTTTAGGAGGAGGTGAGATGGACGGCTGAGATGGAGTGGTGTGGATGGACGGTTGAGATTGGATGGATGGAAGATATTTTAGGTGAACTCCCCCTCTCTCTCAAGTTTCCCTCTCTTCTCTCTCACGCACTCTCTCTCCCTCAGTTGTTCTCCGGCGTGGCGGTCAGAATTGGTGGTGATCTCCGGCGAGTTGGGGTGATCGGAGCCGTTTAGTGGTGGAGGTGAGTTGGTTGGTTGATAAACTCATCTCGTTGGTTTCTTCTTCTTGTCCTCTCTCAACCTACCTCGTTTTCAGTTGTTGAGGTTGGTGTGGAGATCGACGGAGGTGAAGGAGTGCTCGAGATTGTCGAGGGGTGGTGATCGTTGATCGAGCGGGAGGTTCGTCGACGGATCGTGTTTTTAGGAGAAGTGCTCGTGGAAGCGCCGTCGTGGTTCTTCGAAGGTTTCTTCAAACCTTCACGGTATGTCAAACTCGCTCACTTAGTAGTGTGAGTATTTGGAAGTCAACGGTAGGTCTTCCGGCTCGTCGCAAGTAAACATGCAGCAGATTTTACTGCCTGATCGGTCGACCGGTTGGTGCAAACGGTCGACCGTTCTTAATGAGATTTCGGATTCTACCTCACACCGGTCGAACGATACCCTTGGGGTGGTCGACCGGTTGTGCATTTGAGGTAAGCCTGGTGGCTTTCGGTCGGTCGGTCGACGGTAGGTTGTACAATTGAAGGTCAATGTGGATGTCGTGTAATGAAGTTGCTCCCCCTAAATTTTGCACTTCATTACTCTAAGAAAATGATATTCATTAAGCTCCCCCTATCGATATGAATATGATTTTGCAATTAAGTTCAATTTTATTGCTCCCCTATTAACATCAAGCAAATACTACAATTAAGCATGATGTTGTCATTTCCCCTTTTTACATCCATTTAAACAATTTTACTCTTAAAACTATGGATGTTATTCAAGCATTTAAGATTTGCAATAAATGAGTATATGATATGTCAATTAAGCATGTAGTAGTCTAGACTAGAACCAATTTGATTGAAAAATTTGGTGGATGGGAAATTATACCAACTTGAAGCTTGAATTGGTTCCAATCTCATTTGGTGATGCAACCGGATTTGAATTTGACTCTTGAGCTCACCCGGTCACCACCGATTTCTTCTTTAAGTACCTACAAGTGTAGATTTTGGTACCCATTTTTGTTTGTGTCCATTCAATTTAGCTTTTGGTACCCAAATCCAAGTTGATTTAGGTACCCAAACACTTGAGGTTCTTTTCATGGCAATATGATGTTTTCCATTTATGTTATCTTGAACAAGATGGTTTTTCATATAGAAGACATTAAAGCCTAAGTCATTCATTAATTTCTTGCTTTCAAGATAAGATTTGTCAAGTTTCTTAAGCAAATCATTTTTATCACTTTCAAGCATATGACTATCAATTGCATTAGATGAGTTTGGTTTATTTTTTCAATTTCTCATTCTCATCTCTTAAGCATGCATTTTCCAAAGTGAATTTGTCAAGTTTAGCAAGCAAATCATTTTTCTCATCCAAGATGGATTCATTTAAACATTGTAGATCATTTGCTTGCTTATTTGCTAGTTGATTCTTTTCCCAAACCACTTTGTATCTAGCAACTAAATCATGAAATGCCTTTTGTAGTTCTTTAAAAGAATATGTTCCATTAGTTGAACTACAACTAGAACTATCGCTAGAGCAAGATGATACCTCGATTTCGTCCCCCTCTAATGCCATGTATCTCTTTTGGGCAACTTCTCCTTTGGATGAGCTTGATGAGGAATAAGATGTGGAGGTGTTCTTGTCCCATATTTCTTGAGCTTCATCCATTGATGTTGATTCATCTTCACTTGAGTTTAGTGAAGTGATGCCAAAATGATCTTCAAGTCTTTTCCAAATATCATGTGCACTTTCACAAGAACAAATCACATTAAAAAGTTCACTGGCAAGTGCACAATATAACACATTCATGGCTTTAACATTTGAAGAGGCTTGTTTTTCATCTTCTAAACTCCATTGTTTAAAATCATACTTAGGTGTTTCATATGGAGTTTGAATCATGGATCACATGTTTAAATTCATGGATAAAAACGTTTTCATTTTATCTTTCCATGAACAATAGTTTGTTCCATCAAAATACGGTGGTCTAGATGAATCATAGGATGTGGATGCAATTTCGGTCATGCTAAAATTATGGTTAAGTAATGAAATTAGCTAATAAGACTCTGATACCAAATGTAGGAATTAAGGCTAATCACTTAATTCTCTACTTGTTTAAACAATCAAAGATATGCAGCGGAATTTAAAACAAACAAGCGAGTAAATGAAGAATAACGCAAACCACAATGGACGCCGAGGGTTTTTACAGAGGTTCGGCCACCGCCTACGTCCTCTCTTGCAAGCTCCGCTCGACACTTCGAGCTCCGCTCGCGTCTTCACTATCCACTCCCCGTTCCGGGTCGGGAGAGAACGCCTTTTACAAAACAAGCTCCGCGAACGACCTCGCGAGCTTGACTTTCTTCTCTCACAATCCGAGAGGAACACTTCGGGCTTTCACCGAAGTCCTTGCTTCTTGAACAAACAAAATCTTGAGTGAAACACACTCTCTAAACTTGAGCACACTTGAATGAGATTGAAATTGATTCTAAGTGTGGAAAATTGAGGCTTTGAGTGTTTGAGATTCTCTCTAATATTTGGGACAAGTTTGTAGTGGGACAGTTGTGTTAAAATGTGTTTTTACAACTCTATTTATAAGCCTTAGAGAGAATAGAGCCGTTGGGATTGATTTGGTGTGAGTTGATGTGTGATTACACAAAACAGAAACTGCAGGACCCAATTCTGGATGAATTCGGTCGACCGGATCGGTCTAAACGGTCGACCGTTAGGCAGTTTTGAACTAAGTTCGGTCGACCGGTTAAGCAACGTCGACCGCCCAACGCTACGACTTAGGTACACTTAAGTGATCGGTCGAACACCTAAAGGGAAACGGTCGACCGATTTGTACCAGGCACTTTGGGGTTGACAAACAAAGATGTATTCGGTCGACCGAAACAGGTCTAACGATCGACCGATTTTGTCCAGGAGATTTAAGTTTGTCAAGAGATGAACAAATGGTCGACCGATCATGGTCCTCGGTCGACCGATACAAGAAATGTATTTGGGGTATTTTTGGTTTAATACGAATACGACCGTTGGGTATATACGACAAAAGTAACGGTCGGGAAAATAAGTTCAGATGATCGACCGAAAGGCAAAACACGATCAACCAAAACTAGACAGTGAAAACACAAACAATATAATTGATCACTCGGTCGACCAAACGGCCTGTTGCGGTCGACCGAATGTGGGCAGACTTTTAGAGTTCAAGTTAAGTGTTTTCCGGTCTAAGTTTGGGTGATCTATTGAAGTCCAAATTATGTGAAATTTCGTGTTCTATAAGGAACCTAATGTATGTTTAAGTTGATTTTAGCTCAAGTATGCTCAATTTACACATGTTCCTAAGACTCAAAGAAAATACAAAATACATGTCTTCAAAAGAGCTTGATTACATGTCTTGACTTGATTTTCCTTTCTTCCTTGAGTCTTGATCACCTGTAGAGGTTAGCACAAAGCAATATATATGCAATGCAATATATGTGCTACTCTACATGATCATAATTAAGATTAGGTTAGTTAAATCATCATAACATAGATTAAGGCCAAAAAGCCAACAACTTTCGGTCGAACGGGACCCTTTTGCTGTTCGACCGATTGGTCGTTTTGTTCGTTGAACCTGGGAGGCGACTTCTAAACGGTCGACCGGTCCTTGACTTTGGTTCGACCGAACGAGCGTGGTGGGTGGGAATTGGTCGACCGATGGAGTGACGGTCGAAGCAATTGCCCTGTGTTTGTGAGCTTCGGTCGACCAGGACTTTTGGTTCGGTCGACCGTTTGTGTCCAGTTTTGCACGTTGGAGGTGCAGTTGTCGTGGTCGTCCGTGTGGGACGAGTTGTGGTGCCGATGTTCTTCCGGCAGGTGTGCTAGTGGGCACGAGTGTTGCGGTGGTTGGGTGAAAAAACTCTGGAGCCCCGTAACTGTGTGAGAGTTGTGGTTAGGTGAAAAAGCCCTAGGGTCCAGCTTGGAAATGTGTGTGTTGCGGTGGTTGGGTGAAAAAGCCCTAGAGCCCTTGGTTGTGTCGTGGTAGCGTCGGTTGGGTGAAAAAGCCCTGGAGCCCAGCTTGGCGACGAGTGTGTTGCGGTGGTTGGGTGAAAAAGTCCTGAAGCCCCGTAACGGTGGTGTGTGTTGTGGTTGAGTTAAAAAGTCCTGGAGCCCAGCCTAGTTGTGGTGTTTGTCTTGTTGGTAGAATTGCATGTTAGGGTGCTTTTCAGTTCATGCATTGTAGAGTTTGGCATACGGGGTTTCCTTCTGGAAACTCAAGTATTGTTGCATGTTTGCTTTTCAGGCCGTGATCGACGATAGGGGGTGGTGACCGAGGAGATGAGCGTTGCTACTTGATCATGTTTTCTCTCATTTAAGGTCGGAGTGATTACTTGTATCTATTGTTTAGCCTTTTAAAATGTAATCACGCTTTTGAGATATTCGAATATATATTATATATATAGTGCATCTGTTTCCTCTTTTGTATAATATCCTCTGTTGATTGTGTGTTATTTAAATTTTAAATTCTTCCGTTGTTTGAGGACGTTACAATAGCCTTGGAAGAACTTGTCTTGGACCGTAGCTATTGCAACTGAAATTCATTGGGTAAGTGGACCTACATTATTTGTGTAGCTTTAGCCAATTATGACACGAACATCAGACATTCTAAAAGTATATATGGTTAATGGTTACATTTAGGGGTGAGCTTCGGTCCAGGACCGGACCGGACCGAAACCCGAATTTTCGGGAAGTCCGGACCGAAGACCGGACCGAATAGGTTCGGTCCGGTCCGGTCCGATTCGGGTCGGTCCAAAACCCGAATTTTCCCCTTAAATTTTCGGTCCGGTCCGGACCGAAGACCGAATTTCCAAAATTTTGTGGACCGAAGACCGGACCGAAAAAATTCGGTCCGGACCGAAAAATTCGGTTCGGTCCGGGGACCGAATTTTGCTCACCCCTAGTTACATGTATCATCGTGTGATTGGTTTAAGCTACAGCAAAGTGGTGAGTGTTGCATGTTCAATAATTCCTTGTTTCAGAAGTATCTTTGCATCCCACTCGCGATCAAACCTTAGGGAGTAAATAAATGTTTTGTTCGAGCTTGTGGGGTATGCGCGGGAGACGGGGTTATTATGTTGGATTTTTTCACGTATCATGTCGAGTTGACTAACCCCAGCAAACCAACGTGTTTTCGGGAAGACTGGTAAGAGATGGGATATCACGTTGGTCAGTTCGGACAATCGAAATGTATTTGGTCAATATAAGACAAATGATTGGGAAATATTGTGTTACAATGGTCAAAATACACTAAGTCAGTTTTCAGTGAACATAATACGACAGATGTGGTAACACGAACATTCATGTTGGTCGTAAACTATCCGACGTGATAAGCCTAAAATCACGTCGGTGCACGTCAAATATATTACGTCGATATGGTAATGCGAACATTCACGTCGGTCGTAAACTGTTTGACGTGGTAAACCTAACATCATGTCGGATTTTAAGCTGCCGATGTTGTTCGCCTAATGTATACCACGTTGGATTCTCGAAATCCGACGTAGTCAGGACTACATAATACATGTATTTTCCAATAGTGGTGTCTTCTTAGATTTGTACCTTCACCCGTTCAACCGAATAATACCAGTGGGGACGAGTTGAAGGAGTTATCAGTGCCAAAAAAGATATACAAGAATGATGATTGAACTTGTAACATCCCGAAACAACGGAAAATTTAAAAATTCATAATCAAGACAAAGAGCACAATAATCAAGGCGGGACTGTTACTTCTCATAAACGATAAAGCGGTGCACCATAATACATCAGAGTTTGCCAAAATGAATACATGATTACAACAAAACGATAAGGGAAGATAAATGTAATCATGTGGACCTCAGTGGTTTGACTAGAGGATCCGACTCCAAACGCGCGCGCCCGCCGATCACCACCCCACTGGACCTACTGCGGTCCTGAAAATATATAACAACAATGCCTGAGTTTCCAGAAGGAAACCCCGTATGCCAACTCACCTATATATGCATGCATTGCACAATGAACCTATCATACTAGTAGCATGTCATGACATCGACAGAAATGGAAAACAGTTCCCCCGAAGGGTAAAACATGACATCAGTCCGACAATCAACAACGAGTCTCCCGAGAAGACCTACTGCAGGCACATGCAGTCTTACAGCACGCGACATCGCACCCCCCACACGCGGCTACACTACTCAAGGGTTCGGCAGGGAGCCTCTGTCAC
The DNA here is from genome assembly GCA_963682175.1 of Triglochin maritima. Lineage (NCBI taxonomy): Eukaryota > Viridiplantae > Streptophyta > Magnoliopsida > Alismatales > Juncaginaceae > Triglochin > Triglochin maritima. The sequence continues at coordinate 38,038,961 of OY821781.1, forward strand.
GCCTGCGGGCCGATAGAATACAGATCTGCAAATCTCAGTGGTCGGAGCCACAGGGACCAACGGGGCCGTCGCCCGGAAGGTATAACAACAAAATCTCGGTAGGTGCCCAGCCGAGAAAAACAACATAGCCGGAACAGCTTCGGCTCAACAATCACCATCGCCGGCACAACCTCGGCGGCATCACCGGCACAGCATCGGTGGTTCATCACAACAGTCTGGCACAGCATCGGACAAAACCAGACCGAAGTCTGCCAGGTCATCAGGCTCCTCGAGCAGCAAACACCAACCGCGCCGCTATAAAAGCAGGGCAGCGACCTCCATAGCCCGTGGGCCGGTAGTCACCTCACCCAACGCCAGTTGCGTGCCCGCACAACATCAACACTGGGATCCGCGATCCCTCAGGCCTGCTATACTACAATAAGTCCAATCAATCCATCACATTTGTCACGCTCCATACCTGGAACTGACGCGTCCCGAACACCCACACACAAGGCGAGGACACGGGTTTCCGTGGCAAAGTTGGCGTTCACAAAGGGAACCAGGAATTCTGTCCTGGGCCCAAACGGTCGACCGTAAGAGGTGATTTGGTCGACCGTTTCCAGAAAGGAATCGGTCGACCGTCCCTAACACGGTCTACCGCTGCGCACAGAACACAATCCCCCCAACGGTCTACCGAAGGTCTAAAACCGGTCGACCAAACGAGGTCAAAATCCGGAGTTTGGTCAACATTCAAATCATCCTATCGGTTGACCGACTCAGGGGTCCCGGTCGACCGAAAACTAACAGTACAACATTTTCAATCTTTTAAATCCATCGGTCAACCGACTCAGGGGTCTCGGTCGACCGACAACAGTTAGGGTCAACCTATATTTTCTACGTCATATAACGGTCGACCGAACTCAAGCCTACGTCCGAACAACATGCAATATACACAAATAAACTTAAGTTCCGGTCGACCGAACACGAGGCCTCGGTCGACCGAAACGCAACAGGCAGTACAGATATACATGCAATCGGTCGACCGCCCAAGGGCCGGTCGACCGTCCGGTCGTCTTCAACCTCGCGCCAGCCGAGGTTTCTTCGCCCAAACGCGACATCGGAGAGGCCTCCGACCTCCTCCGACCGACCAACACGACCCTCTCATGAGTGTCAACAACAAAACCACACTAGAGAGCGGCATACCTCAAAAGAAACGACGAAAGTGCCGGAGCTCCGCTCGCGCACGTCGCCTACGGTGATCTCCTCGTGCGCTCAACTCCGCACCTCTCCTGCCTGGACCGCCTCACACCTCACGCCGACGTAGCCTCCTCCGCCTGAGCTTGAGCGACTGAGGAAGAAGGTGTGTGTTTGGTGAGAATGGAGGAAGAAGAAATGAGGAAGGAGATGAAAGAAGGAGAAGAAGATAGAGAACCTTATTTAAAACTCGTGCTACAGTAACCCCAACCCTTCACCTTCCCATGCAATCTCCTGCACACTCACTTCCCCATGCAAACCACACTCTAACCATCATTAGTCCACTAACCCTAGGTTAGGGATCTAACAATCCACCCAACTTAAAAGGATTTCATCCCGAAATCAAGCAAACACTCACCGAAAAGCTCTGGATACTGCCTTCTGACATCCTCCTCGATCTCCCAAGTGGCCTCGCGCTTACTGTGATGCTGCCACCTGACCTTTACCATCGGAATGGTCCTCCTCCTGAGCTGATGATCCATGCGATCAACAATCTCGACTGGCCTCTCCTCGAGCGACAAGTCCTGCTGAATCTCTGGCACCGCTATCTCAATAACGTGCGACAGATCTGCCACATACTTCCTCAGCATCGACACATGGAAGACATTATGCAGACCCAAAAACTGTGGCGGCAGTGCAATCCGGTAGGCAACCTCTCCAACTCGGTCGAGGATCTCAAACGGTCCAACATATCTCGGACTGAGCTTCCCCTTCTTCCCAAACCTCATCACACCTCTGGCTGGGGAAATCTTCAGAAACACGTGATCGCCCAACTCAAAACTCAACACCCGTCTTCGTCGATCAGCATAACTCTTCTGCCTGCTCTGTGCTGTGGCCAGCCTCCTCCTGATCACATCCACCTTCTCTGAGTACATCTGCACAATCTCTGGCCCCACTAACTGCCTCTCGCCCACATCACTCCAGCATACCGGTGATCTGCAAGGCCTCCCGTACAACGCCTCGTACGGTGCCATCCCAATACTCGAGTGGTAGCTGTTGTTGTAGGCAAACTCTATCAGTGGCAAGTGCTCATCCCAGTGTCCTGCCCAATCCAGGGTGCATGCTCTAAGCATATCCTCCAGGGTTTGAATCGTCCTCTCTGATTGACCATCTGTCTGCGGATGAAACGCTGTACTGAACTTCAGACGCGTCCCCAACACCTGCTGCAGACTCCCCCAAAATCTGGAAGTGAAACGAGGATCTCGATCGGAGATGATGCTCACTGGCACTCCATGCAACCTGACTATCTCCTCCACGTACAACTTAGCTAGACCCTCCAAAGGCAACGTGGTCCGGATCGCTAAGAAGTGCGCCGACTTGGTCAGTCGATCGACTATCACCCAAATCGCGTCGTGTAATCTCCTCGTCTTCGGCAAACCCGTGACAAAATCCATCGTCACGTGCTCCCACTTCCACTCAGGAAGCTCAATACTCTGCATCGGTCATGCCGGCCTCTGATGCTCAATCTTCACCTGTTGGCAGACTAAGCATCGCTCCACAAACTCTGCAATGTCCCTCTTCATGCCCTTCCACCAGAAGTTCCGCTGCAGGTCCTTATACATCTTCGTGCTCCCCGGATGAATGGTGTATTTAGCTTTGTGTGCCTCCTCCATGATGTCATCTCTCAGCCCATCAAACTTCGGCACCCAGATCCGACTCCTGAACCTCAGACCACCATCAACCCCCACACTGAAGTCTGATCCATCTCTGGAAGCTAACTGTAGCAGACTAGCTAACTCATCATCCCCCTGCTGAGCCTGAACCAACTGTGAGACAGTCTGCGGCTCCACCCGAAGTCCAGCAATCACCGCTCCCTCTGAACCCTCGGTGAATGGACTCCATTCTGACAAAGCCTCGAGTAGCCTCCACTCCTGGATGCACAGACTCGCAACAGAAACCTCCACCTTCCTGCTCAGTGCATCCGCAACCGAATTTGCCTTCCCCGGGTGATAGGAAATGGTGAAGTCGTAGTCTTTAAGGAACTCGAGCCATCTGCGCTGCCTCATATTCAGTTCCTTCTGCGAGAACAAGTATTTCAGACTCTGATGATCGGTGAAGACCTTGAACTGCTCGCCATACAGATAGTGCTGCCAGGTCTTCAGCGCATGAACTACCGCCGCCAACTCCAGATCATGAGTAGGGTAGTTCTTCTCGTGCACCTTCAGCTGCCTCGAAGCGTACGCGACCACCTTCCCATGCTGCATCAGGACACAACCCAAGCCTATCCCTGATGCATCGCTGTAAATCACGTAGCCTCCACTGCCACTCGGTAGCGTCAGAATAGGTGCTGTCGTCAAACGCCTCTTTAGCTCCTGAAAGCTGTCCTCGCACTTCTGGGACCAAACGAACTTGACGCCCTTCTGCGTCAACGCTGTCAGCGGCGACGCAAGTTTGGAGAAATCCTGGATAAACCGCCTGTAATATCCTGCCAGACCTACGAAACTCTTGATCTCTGTCACGCTCGTCGGGGCTCTCCACTGAGTCACCGCCTCGACCTTCGCCGGATCCACTGAAATCCCATCTGCTGACACAATATGCCCCAGAAAAGCCACCTGATCCAACCAAAACTCACACTTCGTGTACTTGGCATAAAGCTGCTGCTCCCTCAAGATGCCCAGCACAATCCTCAGGTGCTCTCGATGCTGCTCCCTGCCAGGCGAGTATACCAAGATGTCATCCACGAATACCACGACAAATTTGTCAAGGTACGGCTGGAAGGTCCTATTCATCAGATCCATGAATGCCGCAGGCGCATTCATCAGTCCAAATGGCATCACCAAGAACTCATAGTGGCCGTACCGCGTCCTGAAGGCTGTCTTCTGAACATCCGCCTCCCTGATCCGCAACTGATGATAGCCCGAACGCAGATCGATCTTCGAGAACACTCTCGCCGTCTGCAACTGATCGAACAAATCATCAATCCTGGGCAAAGGGTACCGGTTCCGAACGGTAACCTTATTCAGCATCCTGTAGTCGATGCACATCCGCAACGATCCATCCTTCTTCTTCACGAAGAGTACAGGCGCTCCCCATGGAGAAACACTCGGTCGAATGAACCCGGACTCCATCAACTCCTGCAACTGCTTCTTCAACTCCGTCAACTCAGCAGGTGCCATCCGATAAGGTGCCTTCGACTGAGGTGTCGTACCCGCAACCAACTCGATGCTGAACTCAATCTCTCGGTGCGGCGGTAACGTTGGAATCTCTGCTGGAAAAACGTCTGGAAATTCCTGCACTACCTCTATATCCTCCAGCCTCCTTGTCTCAGAATCAGGGACTACCAGCGTGGCCACAAACGCTCTGTATCCCTGCTGTATCAGTCTCTGTGCCTTAACCGCAGACACAATCAGACGACCCCCTCTGCTCCTCGCACCTCTGATCAGAACATCTGGCACGCCCTCCATCAGAATCAGGATCTTCTTCTCACGGCAAAAGACTCGCACGTCGTACTGTGACAGCCAGTCCATCCCCAGTATGACGTCGAAGTCCACCATCGGTAACAAGACCAGATCTGCCGGAAAATCATGGTCTCCCGAAGCAACTGTGGTGCCGGGGAAAAAGCTCCCCACAGTGCCCACCTCACCCATGGGCGTGCTGACCTCCAAAACATCAGTCAGCCGCACAGGGGTCCGACCCAACTCGCCAGCAAACTTCTCCGAAATGAAGGAGTGAGTGGCGCCACAATCAAACAACACGCGCGCTACAGAACCAGAAACTGAAAACGTACCTTCCACGACGGTGTTGGAGTCCCTCGCCTCCTCAGCTTGGATAGTGAAGACCCGCCCGGTCCTCCTGCTCTGGCCTGGTGGAACAACTGACCGGCTGCCTCCGCCTCTGCCTACTATTGGTGGTCCTGGCCTCCTGCTCGGCTCTCCCTGCCTCTTAGGACAGTCACGGACAAAGTGTCCCATCTGACCACAACCCATGCACGCTCCAGTCCGACGGGGACACTCCTGTCCTGGATGGAACCTCCCGCAGTAAGTGCACGCCCCTGACTGACGTGCTCCTCCTCCATTGAACCTGGGCCTCTTGCCCGGGTTTCCTGCCCCACGACCGGCTACTCTGCTACTGGTGCTCACTGGCGCCTTCCGCGCCTCCTGATTACACTCCCTCTGGTCCTGCTCGATGATCGTAGCATGCTTCACCGCATCTGCAAGGGTCCGCGGCATGCTGTTGATCACCCGAGAACGAAGCGGCTGCCTCAGTCCCTTCACGAACTTCCTCGCCCGCTGCTCTGGGGTCACACAAATCTCAGGGCAGTAACGCTCCAAAGCGTTGAACCTGCTGATGTAGCTCGTCAGTGTCATGTCCTTCTGCTCCAGCGACATGAACTCCTCCCTCTTCTGATCCCTGACATGCTGGGGGAAGTACTGCTCATGAAACACCTCTAAGAACTCCTCCCAGCTGATATCCACACGGTCCTCAAACAGAACTGTGGACGTGGACCTCCACCAGTTGGCGGCCTCGCCGTCAAACACATAGGTGGCCAGCTCCACCATCCTCTCAGGTGCTACTCCAATAGCACGGAAGATCTTCTCCATCCGGAAAATCCAGTCCTCTGCAACCTCTGGGCCCTCCTGCCGTCGAAAGTCGGCGGGTGCTGACACATGAACCGATCGTGCTCAGCTCCCACTCCGCCCTGGGCGCTCTGAGCTGCCTGACGCTCCAGAAACTCACCCAACCTGTCCCAATGAGCACCAGATGTGTCGTCACTAGAAGTACGATCGCGTGTAGAACTCCTCACGCGCTTAGGTGCCATCTGATAAGAGAAACAATCACAACTTCAGCCATGTATGCATGCTAAAAGATAAAATGCATGAATCCTATTACTACAAGGGTGATTTCATTGGGAACCGCATAGGAATCGACCGCTCTGATACCAAGTTGTAACATCCCGAAACAGCGGAAAATTTAAAAATTCATAATCAAGACAAAGAGCACAATAATCAAGGCGGGACTGTTACTTCTCATAAACGATAAAGCGGTGCACCATAATACATCAGAGTTTGCCAAAATGAATACATGATTACAACAAAACGATAAGGGAAGATAAATGTAATCATGTGGACCTCAGTGGTTTGACTAGAGGATCCGACTCCAAACGCGCGCGCCCGCCGATCACCACCTCACTGGACCTACTGCGGTCCTGAAAATATATAACAACAATGCTTGAGTTTCCAGAAGGAAACCCCGTATGCCAACTCACCTATATATGCATGCATTACACAATGAACCTATCATACTAGTAGCATGTCATGGCATCGACAGAAATGGAAAACAGTTCCCCCGAAGGGTAAAATAGGACATCAGTCCGACAATCAACAACAAGTCTCCCGAGGAGACCTACTGCAGGCACATGCAGTCTTACAGCACGCGACATCGCACCCCCCACACGCGGCTACACTACTCAAGGGTTCGGCAGGGAGCCTCTGTCACGCCTGCGGGCCGATAGAATACAGATCTGTAAATCTCAGTGGTCGGAGCCACAGGGACCAACGGGGCCGTCGCCCGGAAGGTATAACAACAACATCTCGGTAGGTGCCCAGCCGAGGAAAACAACATAGCCGGAACAGCTTCGGCTCAACAATCACCATCGCCGGCACAACCTCGGCGGCATCACCGGCACAGCATCGGTGGTCCATCACAACAGTCTGCCACAACATCGGACAAAACCAGACCGAAGTCTGCCAGGTCATCAGGCTCCTCGAGCCGCAAACACCAACCGCGCCGCTATAAAAGCAGGGCAGCGACCTCCATAGCCCGTGGGCCGGTAGTCACCTCACCCAACGCCAGTTGCGTGCCCGCACAACATCAACACTGGGATCCGCGATCCCTCAGGCCTGCTATACTACAATAAGTCCAATCAATCCATCACATTTGTCACGCTCCATACCTGGAATTGACGCGTCCCGAACACCCACACTCTTCCCAACGGCGGTCCCTGGGTAGGCACGCATCACACGCCCACCGTCACCTCCCGGCTCACGCACAAGGCGAGGACACGGGTTTCCGTGGCAAAGTTGGCGTTCACAAAGGGAACCAGGAATTCTGTCCTGGGCCCAAACGATCGACCGTAAGAGGTGATTCGGTCGACCGTTTCCAGAAAGGAATCGGTCGACCGTCCCTAACACGGTCTACCGCTGCGCACAGAACACAATCCCCCCAACGGTCTACCGAAGGTCTAAAACCGGTCGACCGAACGAGGTCAAAATCCGGAGTTTGGTCAACATTCAAATCATCCTATCGGTCGACCGACTCAGGGGTCCCGGTCGACCGAAAACTAACAGTACAACATTTTCAATCTTTTAAATCCATCAGTCGACCGACTCAGGGGTCTCGGTCGACCGACAACAGTTAGGGTCAACCTATATTTTCTACGTCATATAACGGTCGACCGAACTCAAGCCTACGTCCGAACAACATGCAATATACACAAATAAACTTAAGTTCCGGTCGACCGAACACGAGGCCTCGGTCGACCGAAACGCAACAGGCAGTACAGATATACATGCAATCGGTCGACCGCCCAAGGGCCGGTCGACCGTCCGGTCGTCTTCAACCTCGCGCCAGCCGAGGTTTCTTCGCCCAAACGCGACGTCGGAGAGGCCTCCGACCTCCTCCGACCGACCAACACGACCCTCTCATGAGTGTCAACAACAAAACCACACTAGAGAGCGGCATACCTCAAAAGAAACGACGAAAGTGCCGGAGCTCCGCTCGCGCACGTCGCCTCCGGTGATCTCCTCGTGCGCTCAACTCCGCACCTCTCCTGCCTGGACCGCCTCACACCTCACGCCGACGTAGCCTCCTCCGCCTGAGCTTGAGCGACTGAGGAAGAAGGTGTGTGTTTGGTGAGAATGGAGGAAGAAGAAATGAGGAAGGAGATGAATGAAGGAGAAGAAGAGAGAGAGCCTTATTTAAAACTCGTGCTACAGTAACCCCAACCCTTCACCTTCCCATGCAATCTCCTGCACACTCACTTCCCCATGCAAACCACACTCTAACCATCATTAGTCCACTAACCCTAGGTCAGGGATCTAACAGAACTTGTATGACGTTTTCTAATTGTGATTTGGGTGACTGCTCTTTCAACGGAAGATCAACATCAAGTTACTGGATATTTCTTGAATCCATTTGTAATTCATGAAGTAAAAAAAGGCAAATTCAGCTTTGAGGTTAAATATTAAGATATGGTTGTTGCTGCCTCATAGATAGCATGGCTTGGTTTATTGCTAATCCTTCACATTCCTCTCAAGTCCGATCTTATTTCTTGACAACAAACGTGCTATTTGTACGTTAGAAGATCCAATATTTAATGATCGGTCGACTATATATCATCACTTTGTGAGAGAAAGAGTAGTGTTGGGTCTCTTGAAGAAAAGGTTTTCAAGAGATCAAATTGTTGACACATTAACAAAATTAATCTTTTTGTTGGCCTTCCTTTTCAAGTTTAAGAATTTAAGTAGTATTAAGGCAATTGAGTCTGATTAGGTTATCAAATTGTTGATGCTTTAACCAAATCTCTTTGTCGGCTTTCCTTTTCAAGTTTAAGAATTTAAGGGGTGTTAAGACAATTGAGTCTGATTAGGTTATAAGCTTGTTGGGCCTCAGTAGTGGGGCTTAGTTATGTAAGAGAGTTGAGTTGTTTGCTTAATTAATAATTAGGGTTTAATTATTGTTTAGTGAGTGAGGTGAAGGTTGTTACTTGTTAGAGAGTAGTGGTTGAGATGCTAATTCCTTTAACAACCTATATACACGATTCCAATCTTCTCTCTCTACACATTCGTGAGAAAGCAATCGATTTCTAATTTTCTTTAGATATATAGCACAAAAAATTGGTTGCCCAAGCTTTCTTAAAATCAAGTTACTCTTTTCCAAATATTATTTTCTTTTGCACCCTCTACATCCAACACAATTTTTTTGAAAGCAACACCAAGATTTTGTTGGTGAAACTTTCTTGAAATCATGTTACTTTAACATTCGAGATATTATTTTAAGTACGTTGACACCCTTCTAATATTTACCAAACTATTTCTTTATTATGTTATTTACAGTTGTGATGAACTCAAGAATCTTTGAATCGTCTAATTTTGAATAAATAATCCATCCTTCTCTCTTGCTTTCTGAAACTGTGTGCAGCATGCCCTTCTCTAAGAAAAATTTAATGCCTTGATCAAAACACTTTTGCTGGTACCATTAGTTTTTCTAACCTCGAATTCCAACAAATAAAGAAATTGGGAGAAATGATCAAGTTTCTTTCCTTTTTTGACATATTTCTTGGCTTCTAGACTTCTAGGAATGTTAAGTTGTAGAGGAAACTTTAATTGAACTTAAGACCATCACTGCAACTCATTTACGTACGTAGATCTAGGTCAAGCTCTTGTGGATTAGCCACAACCCACCCGTGACCTTATTTATCAGAGTACTGATGTAACGATGCACTAACGGTATGGGACTGTTGGTGCATGTCTCAGACATCCGTCTGTGTTGACGCGGAGATTAAGTTCTTTAGCGGTTCATTTTCGAACGATATTCTGACGGACACTATCCATCAGTGTTCATTCGTATGTTTGGTCAGACGGATATATCAGTTAGGGACGTGTTATTTATCCGTCTGGGGGGGGGGTTCTGCTCAAAAAATTATTTTTCCACCTTATAATTTTTCAGAAGCATACACCGACGATAGATATTTGTCGGTGTATGTTAATGGCCTGACGATTTCGATGAAAATATATCCCGATGAAAAATATTTGTCGGTGTATATTACCACCGACGAATAATTGTGTTCGTCAGTGGAATAGTACTTACACCAACACACCCTACATCCTCTTACCTTCACGTTATTTGTAGGCAAATTCTGGATTCAATAAATAAATAAATAATTTAAAATTTAAAAAATAAAAACAAATTAAAACATATTTTCAGAAAAAAAATTAAAAAGATTTAAAATGACTTTAAAATAAATATATTAACATTATTTTATAAATTAAAAAACCCAAAGAATGGGGGCATGTGCCCCACAACGAATGAGACCGCCAACAACCCGTTTCTCCGCCCAGGCAGGTCCCCGGGGACACCTCCCCGCTAAGGACGTAGTGTTTAAAATGGATCGACCGTAAGTATAAAAAGGACAAACACAATATTTAAAAAGGTAGTGTGTCATGGACATCCGTGTCGGCTAATAAGAGTCTTGTAAGGTGACCACCTTGATATTTTGTTCTAGATCCGCCACTGATCACTCTTGTCAATTTATTTGTTTTAATTTTTCTTAGACTAAAAGGTTATTTTGTTTGCAACTTTGTCCCGTATCTTTGACATCTGAATGTCATGTTAAATCTGGAGTGGTTGTATCAAGAACACACACAAAATCAATTGTCTTTCAAGATGTCAATATTATGTTTTGTGTTGAGCCGAGAAGCTACCCATGTGTTCGTTTTGGAATCTCAAAAGTCATAATCTAGATTCATTAATTTGAAAGATATCTACAATCCATGTTGAGAAAATAGTACCATGTTGCTAAACACAAAAAATGTACAACACTTTATAATAAAATTGAATCCACTACCCTTCACATAAATGCTTAGGTTTTGTTGAGGTGGTGGACCAACCAAATTTAACATGATATCAGAGCAATAATTGAGACTCAGAAAAAGGGGAGCTCCTCACCGGTGACGGTCTCTGACCATCCCTCAGAAACAAACCCACTAACATCATCACAGTCCCACCCACCTTCCGCTTCACCAAAACCCAAAACAAAATCCACCAAACTCATCATCACTGACCGATCAAACCTCAGAAAAACCTTAAACCTGAGAAGGGGTTGACTAACAAAGCGACATCCATACCTTCATCATGGTCGAATGACCGGAAAACACCCCTCAAAGGTTGACCACCCAGCTCCTAACCAGGGCTAACTACCTCTCATGGGCACGCTCAGTCACCCTTTCCCTCAGTGGCAAGGGGAAGCTAGGCCACATCACCGGAAAAACGCCAAAACCGACCACCGACAGTGCAAAACAAGAGGAGTGGCAGACGGCTGACCACCTTGTAATGACGTGGATACTAAGCTCTATGCAACCACAAATCGGAAAACTTTTCATCTACTCAGACTCCACCAAAGAACTGTGGGATGCTGCCCACGAGATGTACGGATAACAACAAAACTTCACACATACATTCAGAATCAAGCAAGATATTGTACAAACCAAACAAGGGCAAAAATTTGTCACCGACTATCTAGGAGCACTCAAAAGCCGATGGGACGAGTTGGGTGTTTACGAACCACCTAACATCGACCTGAAGGTTCTCCAAGATCGGCTTGGCCAGAACAGGATCTACCAGTTCCTGGTAGGGCTCGATTCAAGTTTCGAAGCCCTCAAATCACAAATATTGTTATCATCAGAGCTTCCACCCTTCAATACAGTAGTCGCCATGACCCAACGGGAAGAAACGAGACGACAAGCCACGACACAACCCACCGAAAAGGAAAACCAAGCATTCACGGTGTCCCGCAACCAAAACCAAAGCCAAAGCCTAAACGCAAAAGGCAAAAATCAGTTCGGCAAAAGAAAAGACGAAAACTACGACAATTGTAAAAAGCAAGGGCACAACCGGGATCGTTGTTGGTTCCTCTACCCTCATCTCAGACCGTCGCGAGATGGGGTGGGAGATCGGAGAGGAGAGAGAGGCGAAAACATGAGCGGGAGCAGCAAGGGCCCCAACCCTACCTCCGGTAATCCAAACCCTAGCGGCGGAGGCGACTGGAACAAATGGGGGCAAGTCGGATTTGTGACTCCTTCTCGGGGTTTTATATCCGAGACTTGTGCGGATCAACCCGGATCCAAATCCGATCACCACAGACGCTTGCATCCTATAAATCCAGAACCGGTTTTCTCAGCCCACGGTCCAGCAACAAATGGGTCAGGTACTAGCCCAATTGAATAGCCTTCTCCAGAGTCAAAATCAGAGTCAACACTCAGGTAACCTCTCAGGTATTGACTCTCCTAATGATCATTTTAATTCCAGAGGTAATCACGTTAATGCTAGTAATACATGGATTATAGATACGGGCGCCACGGACCATATGACAGGAAATAAAAATCTATTAAATAATATTCATCTTGACCCTAAAATGAATAATTGAGTTACTGTTGCTAATGGAAACCAAGTCTAAATTGATGGAGTAGGAGAATCAATTTTTGTGAATAATATACCTGAAGAAGTACTTTTTATTCCATCATTCACATCTAACCTATTATCTGTTGCAAGGATCACTAGAAAATTGAACTGTAATATCATTTTCTCACCCTTTGACGTACTGTTTCAGGACCGTCTATCAGGGAGGACGATTGGTAGGGGCATTCTCATAAATGGTATTTACGTGTTTGATAGTTCAGAAAAATTCTTACAGGCTAATAATGTGTCCTATCAGTCTCCTGAACTGTGGCACAAGCGCACGGGTCACCCATCATATGCCGTTTTAAAACATTTATTTCCAAATTTGCGTGTTCAAATTGATTTGTGTTGTGATATTTGCCATTTGGAAAAACAAAGCAGACTGTCTTTTTATTCTTCCACAATTAAAACAGGGAAGCCCTTGGAATTAATCCACTCAGATATCTGGGGACCTGCCCCGGTAGAATCATATAACAGTTTTAAATACTTTATCACTTTTATCAATGATTTTTCCCGCACAACGTGGTTGTATTTACTTAAATCAAAATCTGATGCTTTCTCCATTTTCTGTGAATATCTAACCTTGGTAGAAAATATGTATGACTCTAGAATTAAAATCCTTAGGTCTAACAATGACTCAGAATATTCTGGCAATGTTTTTCAACATTTTTTGAAAACTAAAGGTATTTTTCACCAAACTACTTGCATCAACACCCCTGAACAAAATGGTGTTTCTGAACGGAAAAATCGTCATCTTCTTAATGTCACTAGATCTTTGTTATTTCAAAATCATGTTCCTAAAATTTTCTGGTCTGAAGCCATATTAACTGTTGTTTATCTTGTTAATCGTCTTCCTAGTCCTATTATTCAGCATAAACAACCCCTTGGGATATTAAATGGTAGATGTATGAGCATCGATCACCTTAGAATTTTTGGATGTGTTTGTTATGTTCAAAAAAAAAAGGGTCGACAAATTTGACTCTAACTCTGTTAGAACAGTTTTCCTTGGATACTCATACCAAAAAAATGGGTACAAATGTTATGACCCTCAAGAATGTAAACTATATATCTCCAGGGATGTCTCCTTCTTCAAAAACGAATCTTATTTCAGGTCTACAGATAACCTCTCTGCAGGACAAGATGAGACATCTCCTTCTCTCCCGACTATGGATTTATTTGAAGAAATATCTTCAGGTCTTGAGGAAACAGTCATCCCTCAAGAAGGGGGAGACGAAAATGTCACAGGTAATACATGTAATGAGAATATTGTGCATGATGAAAATCAAGGTAATACAGGAATAACCCCTACAAGAAGGTCCTCACGACCAACTCGTGCATCGTGTCTCCTGCGAGACTTTGTTACTTACAATGTTACTTATCCTATTCAAAATTATGTTTCTTACAAAGCCATCACTCTTAATTATCAAAATTTTCTAACTACAATAAACACTCACCAAGAACCAACCTCGTATCACGAAGCTCTAAGGAATCCAAAATGGGTTAAAGCCATGGAAGATGAATTAGAAGCTTTAGAAAGGAATCATACATGGTCCATGGTCACCCTTAAAATGGGAACCAAACATGTAAGATCCAAATGGGTATATAAAATCAAATACAATAGTAACGGGACGGTTGATAGATATAAAGCTAGGTTAGTCGCTAAAGGGTACACTCAAACTTATGTCATTGATTATCAGGAGACATTCGCTCCTGTTGCAAAGATGAATATTGTTAGGTTTTTTTTATCTATTGTTGTTAATCATGGTTGGAATCTTTTTCAAATGGATGTCCGAAATGCCCCCCTTCAAGGGACCCTTGAAGAAGAAGTCTTCATGACCCCACCTCCAGGCTATTCTTGTCCCCAGAATCAGGTTTGCAAACTTCACAAATCTATGTACGGTTTAAAGCAATCCCCCAGAGCATGGTATGCAAAACTCAGCCACTCTCTTCTCCACTTTGGATTTTTGAAAAGTTCTGCCGATGCATCCATGTTTATTAAGCATTACGATACCAACACCATCATTGTTATTGTATATGTAGATGACATCATAATAACTGTGAATAGTGATAATGAAATCAACCTAGTAAAAACTCACCTAAAAACCAAATTTGACATCAAAGACCTAGGGTTCCTGAAATACTTTTTAGGCATTGAAATTGCACACTCCAAAAAGGGTATGTTTTTATCCCAAATGAAATATGTCCTTGACCTACTCCAAGAAACAAGGAAATTAGGTTCCAAACCTGCAAATACTCCTATTGAGACAAACCGAAAGGTAAGTCCCACTGATGGAGAACCTCTAAAAGACATAGGACAATTTCAAAGGTTAGTAGGAAAACTTATTTATCTCACTGTCACCAGACCCGACATAACTTATGTTGTTAGTACAGTAAGTCAATTTATGCATGCTCCCCACACTCATCATCTTGACATTGTAGATAGAATTCTCAGATACTTGGAAAAAACACCTGGTCAAGGGAAATGGATGAAAAATAATAATTTTAACTCAATAATTGGCTACTCCGATGCAGATTGGGCTGACAGCCACGATCGCAAATCCACTACTGGTTTTTGTACATTCGTTGGTGGAAACCTAGTCACTTAGAGAAGCAAGAAACAGAATGTGGTGGCAAGATCAATTGCAGAAGCAGAATATAGAGTCATGGCATCTACTACAAGCGAGCTCACTTGGCTCAAACAACTTCTGAAGGAAATGAATATCACATGCCAAGGACCAATGCAAATGTTCTGTGATAATCATGCTGCTTGACATATAACTTTCAACCCTGTGTTTCACGAACGAACAAAGCATATCGAAGTGGACTGTCATTTCATTAGAGAAAAGATCCAAGGAAAGGAAATTGAAGTTCCTTATGGTCAAAGCAAAAACCAACTCGCAGATATCTTCACCAAGTCATTAGATCAAAAGCAATCCAATAACATTTTTGACAAGTTAGGATCATTCAACCTCTTCCAGACACAACTTGAGGGGGAGTGTTGAAATATAAACGGCTCAGACACAAACGGTCATCACAGCCATATATGGACACATATCCTCAATCAAGCAAATCATCCATCCAGCAAATCTTCACCAAATGCAATATACATTCACGCATCAATTACAACGGCTAAATCTTGTATTAGGAAATAAACCAAACGCACATATACACACACACATGAAGAATTTGTGTATGTATGTTTTTTGTATTATATATATATATACATGTATCTGTATTATTTGAATTAACG
Organism: Triglochin maritima; assembly: GCA_963682175.1. Taxonomy (NCBI): domain Eukaryota; kingdom Viridiplantae; phylum Streptophyta; class Magnoliopsida; order Alismatales; family Juncaginaceae; genus Triglochin; species Triglochin maritima. The sequence continues at coordinate 38,054,619 of OY821781.1, forward strand.
AAATACAAAAAACATACATACACAAATTCTTCATGGTAACAGAGTCAGGTTCCGATCTTGGGACCTGTGGGTTATGGGATCCATGTGTAATTAAGTTTTTCTAAAAGCAAAACAAACTATTTTTTATTGAATAATTATGATGTGAAGTCAATCCTTGTCGGATAAGAAGTTAGGATTTTTTTAATAATAAAACACCCATTTTTTATGCACTACCTCCTTATATATTATTATATACGTATTGTTTTAATAAAAATCAAATTAATTATGTCTAATTTTCTTGAGATCTAAAGCACGACATCAAGGTGTCGTGTAGAACTTTCTGGAATTCGACCAAAAACTCGAGTTCTTTTTCCTTACAGAGTTCCGAAAGAGTTAGGAGGCTAACATTGATGGTCAATGATGCAATTCGTCTATTTAATATATGTTGTTTGCCTAAAAACCCACGATATCTAACAAAATTAGACTTTAACACATGATGTGTTTTTTTAATTTACACATGTAAGTCTTGTGAATAATATCCCCTAAGATGAGTGAATTGACACGACTACAAATATAACATTTACCGACTGACCATTCCGTCGGCAAAATCTATCATTTCAATCGGCAAAAGCATGTGTCAGACGAAAATTCCGTCGGTAGTATCCTCGTTGGGAATAACAGTGCCAACGAAAATTTGGCGGGATGTCCAATGTTTGCATGTTAAAAAAAGGGTTGTAGTACTCCATTACCGACGGAATATCCGTCGGCCATGGAACTTGATATTTACCGACGGAATTTCCAACGGGAATAGTAACACCTGCTATAAAAAAATTGTTAGTTTCGATTCACAACCCATATCGAGTTTATACAACCTGCAATAAAAAATTCACCGAATATCGGTAATCTCATAAAAAATATGTTGAATTGAATTTTTAAGAATGAAATCGTTGTATTTTCACCGACTTAGACAATTTGTTTTTTTTTCTTTCAAATTGGTACCAAAGCCTAAAGAACCTTAATATTGTAGATTTTGCAATTTATTTATTGACTTGAACTTAATGAATTTCTATAACACCGTCACGTAATTATCAAACTTGGTCAATGTTAGCCTTCAGTCAGTTTGACATATTTACACCAAAACTGTTTAGTCTGTATGTGCTTTCTTAGAAAATTTGGAAGCAAATATCCAAATTGGTTTTTTTTCTTAACTAGGTGCTTAAGTATATAAAAAACTAAAATGGTTGTTTTTCTTATTTACAAAGGTCTTTCTTCACATTCTCACCTAAGTTCGAGTTGTGAATAATCTGGTGGTTGACTACTCGTACTCTAATGTCCAACTTAAAATTTGTATTTTTATTTATCCTCGCAGCCTTGCATTATGTTACACGGGTATGTACATTTTGGAAATAGATAGAAATATAAGGATAATTTGTAATTGTGTGAGAAAAATTAAAAAAAAAACTATCCAGTAATCGAATGAATGGAAGAAGTGGAGAACACATTTGTTGGGTGCATGTCCTAATTAGTTTAAATCGTGAACACACGTCTAACAATATAATGTCAAGACCTTTTCTATCACCTACATCCAAATACTACCTACAAATGTGAGACTTTTCCAAAAGACACGGAAGCTTCAAAAGTAGTATTTTTCAGTTTTTCTCGAAGTGATGTATTTTTGTTCTTGTTGGAAATAAATATTTACAATACTTTTCTACCTGAAAGAATATTTAAGGAGGATAAAATTGACTTTTCCCGTAAAAAGTCAAACAACTAGGTGGAAGACAAGGTTTTGACTTGTTTTAATTCTTGGAGACAAAATTAATTTTTTACATTATATCAAATCATGTCTTTTAAGCTAAAAATTTCTTAATTTCTATGACATCCAAACACATGTATGATTGTGATTTGCATTATATACAATTTCACAAGTAAATTAAACTTAGGCTTATTAAACTTACATTGTCAATTGGGATAAAATATATATTAATGCTTTGTTTTGTGTTTTCAAATTTTATGGAAATTAATTTAGTGAATTGAGTTTGGATTCTACATTCATGGTGTATATCATACAAATAAAAAGACACAATTAGTGACTTTATTAATTATGCTAATTGTTAAAGAGAGAGTAACAACAAAAACTTGAATTTAACATACAAATGTAACCATGGTAATTGAACTAAGCCGGATACAACAAAAACATTCATGATTCATTTTATTTTTGAGAATCACTTTTAGTTTAACCATTACATTAAAATTATTATCCACAATCCTAATTCCTAACTAGGCTGTCAACTTTAGTTCGACTCGATAGTTCGACTCGAAAAATGTTTGACTCCAGTCTAACTTGAAAAAGAAAGATTTTGATGAAAAACAAAAAATCTTCAAACTTGGTTCGGTAAACGAGCCGCTCGAACTCGAAAAAATTCAAGGTTCGACTCGATAGCTCGTTTGATTTTTTTATTGTTATATTTATAATTATTTTTCTGTATTTGGTAATAACATAAGATAATATTTATAACTCGAAATTTTGCTCGACTCAACTCGTTTACCCCCCTTATCCTAAATTATAACTTTAATTTTAACACTTTAACCAATCCAAACACTAATAACCATGAAAAATAACAAAAATCCCACGTAACAAGAAAGAATTCTCGTTACATTTGTTGGTGAGTGGCTTGATCTTATGCTCCAAATGATCGGCGTATTCACCAACTCAATTTCCTTTTTTTTTTTTTTGCCTTTGCAAACTGCAACGGCACAATAATCATATTTTTCGTCACTGTTTTTTTAATGGTTTTAGCTAAAATACCACCTAACAAGATTTTTTTTTTGCCACAATTTACTCGTTTTAAACACCTTTTTACACGAGCAACTTTTAATTAGCGTAAGATTTTTCTACTCTGTTAGATTTTTTTCGAGAAGAAAATAATATGCACTAACCTCAATCACTCGGAATTTCATATAAACCCTTAAAGTTGCTATAATTCACAAATAAAATAAATATAAACGACTACATTTGTCTCTGCAAATGCTAGAAATACCAACAAAAACTCAAATTTAATATACAAATTTAACGACCTACAAATTATCCACCATAAACCGTTGAACTACAAGTAGGCCTGACAATTTGACGAAACATGATAACACGACACAAAAAATTTGTGTCTGGGTTTATGATTTCGTGTCGTGTCAATGGCACACGAATTTTTGTGTGTGTTGTGTTCGTGTTAACTAGTCAGGTACCCGAAAGTACACGAAATCTGATTACCCGATTACGGATTACTCAACTATCTGATTACCCAAGTATCCAATTACCCAAATACCAAGCTATTCAATTACCCAAATACCAATTTAAATATTATCCTATTAACAATTCAGAAAAAGTGTATTTTCGTGTACAATTTCTCGTGTACAAGTTTCGTGTAACTTCGTGTATAATATATCATGTCGTGTCGTCGGTACACGATATGTACACGAAAAAAATTCCGTGTACAAACCGTGTCATGTTGTGTTAACATAGTTACAACCGTGTCGTGTTTGTGTCGCCAAAACGAGACACGAAATCTAACAGTGTCGTGTTCGTGTCCCCGAAAAACATCTAACACACACAAAATTACATAACACGAAAGTACACGAAACGACACGATTGTCGGGTCAAACTACGAGTCCTTAACTCCTTGTCCACAAACCATTTTATATTATAATATTTTACAAAATTGTGGGTCGAACCAAATCGACCAATCATCCCCAACGGTCCAGATTCCTAGAATCTCTTCGGATCGAACGGTCCAGATCCACCCTCACGGATTCCGATTCCACCTTTTCTCTCCAACCGAAACCGCAACAAACAAATGAGATTCTTTCAAGAGTGCCCCTTACTTACGGATATTGTTTAAAATTCACAGATATTTGCTTCAAAATCCACACTAATTGTCTTAATCTGCATAAATTTCCTCCCGTTAATATGTCTAATCTAGTTCTTAAGGGCAAATTTCAAATTTACACATATTAAGTACAAACTATTTGCAATTTTCATCCGTTTATCGCAAAATGTTAATATATTCATCGTATTTTCAAAAAAATGTTCATGCTTGTTGACTAAATCATTCTAAAGAACAATGATGGTGGTGGAACAAAGAGAGCCTTCTGGGTATTGAGATTAAGCAGTATCTACTCACAGAATTTTGATAAAGCTAAGCTGCTAAGATGGAATCACTTTGATGTAAGTTTTAGTACAAATATGAAAATGACTATATCATATGTCAATGTCGTTTTTATCTACAACGCAAATGTGCCAATGGATGCAAGGTAGCTTGAGAATAAAAAGGGTTTCCGAGTGCCAAATTTTTTCAAAACATATAAATGTCTTCAATCCACACTTCCCGAACCAAAACCCCCCACCAAACAAGTCCAAACTCATTTTCCATGTTTCAAACTTTCATACAAAAATGAAAACTATTTGCTTTACATTTGCTATGTCTTCAGTCTCACCACCAACTGATGTGAGGATGTCTCACGAGAATTTTCTAATGCCCTAATAGCATAAAAATGAGAATAATCTATGGAGACAAGATTTTCACAAATTACATAAACAAGTCCAAACACAGTCTCTACGTTTCAAACTTTCACAACAAATATGAAAACTACTCATATATGCTTCACCACAAACCGGTGCGAGGGTGGATAGTGTCGAAAAAATCAAAATGGAAACTTCATAGAGGGGTTTCTCTGCAAATTCCCCAAACCAAAACGTGGTTTGATTACTAGCCAACTAACCATCCCAACAACGGTGAATAAGAAAACTATCCACAATTATCAATGACAACGAATCAGATGAGGCCGCGAGGAAAACGAAAATGGACCTTAACAAAGTGACATTGGGAGAATAGTATAGGTGTCGGTGGGTATCCCGAATCGATCAAATCGAACCAGATCCGGTGATACCAAATCAGGGTAAAATGGATATGAGTCGGATATGGTTACTCAATTTCAGAACTGACCTGGTTTCGATTCTAGAGCTACTAGTACCAGATCTGGATCCGTTTGGTATTATTAAAATAAAAAATTAGTCCTAAAAAATATGAAAAAATATTTTTTCATGGTAAAATTTGAAAAATTACATATTTTGTACCGAATCTGGTTCCAACAGATCCGATTCTAGATACTCATGATCCCACTAGATCTGGTTCTAGGTACCCAAGTTGAAAATCGATCCATATTTAGTTTGGTTATGAGTATCCAAATATAAAACAGATATAGTTTCGATTTTCCAAATACCCAAAGTAGAACTGATATGTTGTCATCCCTAGAGAATAGTGATTAGGGAAATAACTGTTGTGATGACCTTTGGGAAAATAGTGATAGAGAGATGACAGACAGTCGATAATATATGTTTTAGTGGTACACAAGCAAAACATCCAAAATTATAACTTGGAGAAGGTTGTTTCTGCAAATATCCCAAACAAAACCCCCTACCCACCAAAAAGTCTTAACACGCCGTCTGCATTTTCAAAACCTCCAAACAGCGGAAGAAGAAACAGAAATCGAAGTAGTAGCAGAAGAAGAATCCAAATCTAGGGTTAGGGTTTGGGCGATCGGATCGGGATGGAGGACCGCGGCGAGGAGTCGACGAGGTCGTCGGAGAACGGGGCGTTGGAGAACGGGAGGGAGGAGGAGGTGGCGGATCGAGGGTTGAAGGAGGAGGTGAAGTGGAGGTTGTTCGGGAGGGAGAGGAGCGTTCATCGCGTGCTCGGAGGAGGAAGACGTGGGTTTGATTCTGATTTTTAGGGGTTTTAGTGGAAATTTGATGGTTTTTGGTTGGGTTTTCTCTGAGGTGATTGTGTTTGGAGAGGAATGACGGCTTTTGTGGTTATTTTTTGGAATTTGGGTATCTTTAGGGGTTTTGAAGTTTGAAAAGTTGGTAGCTTTGGTGTTGGTTTGTTGTTTTTTAAATAAAATTTGGTTGCTTTTAGGGGTTTTGAAGTTTGGAACGATAGTACATTCGTAGATTTGGTGTTGGTTTTGTTGTTTTTAAATTAAAAAAAAATCGTTGTTTTTGGTAATTTTTTGTGCTTTGGATTTGAAAACTGATAGGTGGTTTGAAGTTGAAAATTGATAGTTTGGTGTTCGTTTTAGACTTTTAGTGTTTTTTGGAATTTTTGACGTGGGTTCGGTCGAGATTTTTTAAGGTTTTTATTTCGAGGTCATTGGGATTGGAGAGAAATGACGACTTTTCTGGTTATTTTTCAAAATTATAGTTATTTTTAGGGGTTTAGTTTGGAAAGTTGGTGGCTTTGGTGTTTGTTTTGTTGTTTTTTAAATATTTTTTCGTTGTTTTTCGTAATTTTTGGTGGTTTGAAGTTGAAAACTTGTAGTTTGGTTATGGTTTTAGAATTTTAGTTGTTTTTTTATAGAATGTTTTGAAAATTTTGGTAGTTTGAAGTGGAAAGTTGATAGCTTTGGTGCTGGTTTTGGTTTTTTTTGGGGGGAAACTCTGTTGGTTTGAAGTGAAAATTTGATAGTTTTGGTGGTGATTGTTATGATTTCATGATGATTTCTGAGATGATTTTGTTTGGAGAGCAATGACGACTTTTGGGTTTTTTGTGGTTTTCTTTGGAATTTTTGGCAGTTTGAAGTGGAAAATTGATAGCTTTGGGCCTTTGGGGTTGGTTGTCAACTTGTCATGGGTTTTGTTTTTGATTTAATGGTGAGTTTTTTTAGATGATTGTGTTAGGAGACGATGACCATTTTTTGCTTATTTTTGGGTTTCTTGGTTGTTTTTGGAATTTTTGGTGGTTTGGAACGGAAAATTGATGCCTTTGGTGTTGGTTTTGATTGTTATGGGTTTTATTGAGTGTTTTTTGGGTGGTATTTGTGAGATAATTGTGTTTGGACAGGAATGAGAATTTGTTGGTGCTTTTGGTTGATGTTTGGGTTTTTGGTTGTCTGGAGGTGAAAGTTGATAGCTTTGACTTTATTTTTTGTACTTACGTTCCTGTTCGAGTCTTTCAATTGTTTTGATAGTGATTTGTGCGAGCTTGTTGTGTTTGGACCTTTTGATGTCTTGAGGGTGGTCTTCTTGAGTTGATTTTGTTTGCTATGCCAGGTTGACAGCTTTGGTTTGGGATTTATTCTTTTTTTTCTTGGGTGTTTGGTGATTAATGGGAGTTTCTTGTGTTAAGAGGAAAGTGGATAACTTCGGTATTGGGAGGTCAATTTTGTGGTTCTGAGTTGGGTGGGGGTTCTGCTTGGGTGGCTTGGTTGTCATTTGTGTAAGTCAATTGTGTTTTGATAGGAAGTTGATAGCTACGCCAGTTATTTATGATTGCCTTTTTTTGGTGTGGACTTTTTTTTTTGAATTTTGGTGATGGTGTTCTTTGAAATGAGCAGTTTGATTTTTTTTATGCCGAGCAGATTTGATTAATTGATGAAAACATATGTTTCAGAAAAAAATGGTTTCAAGATTATGACAAAAATGTTTTTTTTCCTCTGATGAGATTATCAAAGGTTCCTGTAGATTGGTGGATTTCATGTATAGAATGTTTTCGTTGAGTACTATGACATTTGTTAGATTTTTTTCCTGAGTAGATGTTTTGTTGGCTATATTTGACTAATTGATAAAAATAGATGTTTCCAAAATGGCGGAATGGTATTCAATGAGATCATTGAAGGTTTTTACTGTTGGTTTTGGCAAGAACTTCTGAAGAGATGATGTGTAAGATAGTGGATTGGTAATTACAATTATTTGACTGACTGATGAGAAAAAAAACATTTAGAAACATGATCATTGCTTTGGGTGTTGATGAGATCCGTGGAAGTTTATCGTGTATCAAATGTTTCTTCTTGATCTTCTTCTTCTTCTTCAGGTCATGAGGTTTGCGCACAAAATATTTTGTGATTTTGTAAGATATTTATGGGAATTATTATTCTCCGTGAGTGATGAGGCATATAAAACTACTTTATGGGGTTTGTAGGTTGTAGTTTAGTCGATCTTTATGCTCCCTGCACAGAAATAGCCTTTGGTGTTGAACGATTTCATAGGTGCTCATAACTGATGAATTCATATTATTAATATAGTTTTGGTCTGACGACATTTCTCCATTGGGATCTGTTGAAACTGATTTTCTACATCCCACTTAGTTTGGATCCTCAGATTAGTGGACCTTTTGTATTAACTTGTCAGTTGTTACCTTGTGTGAATTGACAAAACCTTTTTCTTTTATATACTTGAGAAAAGCCACTGTTCTGCTTTTAGATTTCATGTAAAGCTAAGAATTTGCTAAAGTGAACCTCTGATTTGCAGCTGCGGATGTTGTCCTGTGGAGGGACAAGAAAACCTGTGCTGGGTTATTCACTTGTGCCACTATAATCTGGGCTTTGTTTGAGGTGGTCAAGTACCATCTGCTCACTCTTGTCTGCCATTGCTTGATGGTTTCTTTGGGCATCCTCTTCGTTTGGTCCAATGTTGTATCATTTGTCAACAAGTAATCCACACATTGTCCTCTTCGTTTTTATTGTTGCATATCCTTAGTTGCAGAAGCTGATAATTATGTATTCTTCATTGTAAGGACTCGTCCACACATTCCACAGTTGAGCATTCCTGAAAATTTTGCTGTAAACACCGCTCGGGCTCTACGGTCAGATTTCAATCGAGCTCTTGCCTTGTTACACAACGTCGCAACTGGAGGGGAGCTTAGGATTTTTATTGCCGTAGGCCAACACAACGATAATTTTCAGTAGTTTCTGAATTGGTTGGTCATCATTCAATCTATTTTCTTAACACTTAAATTATCTTAACCTTTTACAGGTGATGGGTGGCTTGTGGATTTTGTCTATCATTGGTCGTCACTACAGTTTCTTGTCTGTTTTCTACACAGGTACTTTTGGCCACTTATTTACCACATAATCGTTGAGGGTCCGTTAAATCTAGATTCATTGTTGCTCAGTTTCTGAATGAATTTTTTCTCTGTCGATACATATAGCCTTTGTTCTTGTACACACGGTCCCGGTGCTATACGAGAAGTTCGAGAACGAAGTTGATTCGACCGCCGAGAAGGCAATGATAGAGTTGAAGAGACAATACGCCGTTTTCGACGAGAAGGTCTTAAGCAAGATCCCAAGAGGTCCATTGAAAGACAAGAAGCACTGAATAAATGAAGGGGGGGTTTTCGTGTCTTTTTTGCTTGTTGGTCAATGTTATTGGTCTCTGTTGTTGAGATGTGAGAAATATTTGATTTTGCAGTGTACAATTCACAGAAGGTTTGGGAGATTGGTTACATGTTTTTGGCCAACATGATGTTTGTTCATGTGCTGCTGTAAAAGAAGTCTCCGTAACTGTTACGATTTTCTTAAGACTTTGGTTTTAGGAATTCTTTTTGGCATTTGTGGGTTTTGGGATTCGATCCCACGAGCGCGTGAATTTATTATTCTTTGAAGAGAAAAGAAGTTCTGTATAGCAATTAAATTAAGGAAAATGAAAATGATAGATGGCCGCTCTTTAGGACGTTCTTTGAGTGACGTGGCTTATGTAACAATTTCCATGTCAGCAGAGAAAAGAGTTTCTTTTTTTATTTTATCCCTCAATTCTTTTGTTATCCGTACAAATTTCTTCATCCCTCCCTCCATCCCTCATTAATGCGTCTCAAATCACTTCATTCCTTCATCATTTTGGCGCTCCTACACAACAGAAGACTTGTTATTCATCTCAAGATGCGTTTTCCTTCCTTTTTCTTCCCTTCTCTTCTGTGGTCCTTCCTCTGTACTCCAATGGAAATCGTTCATGTGTCTTCCCAAGTGGAGCAAACGACAAACGTTCCTAAGGAGAAGATTTTTTTTCCTTCTTTCGAAGAAGCCAAAACATTTTACGTGACCTATGCCGATTCTTGTGGTTTTGGTGTTAAGACAAGACAATCTCATTACGATCGTGGTGTTGTTATACGGGCCACGCTGACTTGCTCCAAGGAGGGCACGACACCACCAAACCAAGGGCAAGGAAAATTGAAGCCTAGGTTATCCAGTAGAGTCCAATGCACTGCTCGGATAAGGGTCTCCGGAAACCCAGCACGTGGTTACCACATTAACTCTGTGGATCTTAAACATAACCACGACATGCTTGAACATGAGCAAATGTGTTTTCTCAGACAAAAACGAACCGTCCCTGAGGCCGCCAAAGCACGCATATCGTGCAATGATAGTGCTGGGATATCGGCTGCTAAGACCATGCAATTTTTTGTGGCCGAGGCTGGAGGTCATGACAAATTGACTTTCAACGAAAGAGATTTAAGGTTTGTGTTCTTTCTGCCTAACATAATTGAAGTTCAACATTTTGCGTCTGGTTTTAGTGGTTTCTGTGTGCAGGAATGTTGTAAACGAAGTCAGAAATTTAAAGATGAGACCTGGTGATGCACAAGCTCTTCAGAACTATTTCATTAGGATGCAGAAGATTGATTCCATGTTTTTCTATGTAATCGATATGGATGACGAAGGAAGACTACAGAACGTGTTTTGGGCTGACTGTCGTTCTAGAGCTGCATATTCATACTTTGGAGACGCAATATGTTTCGACACCACCTACATTACAAACAAATACGACATGCCTTTTGCCCCATTTATAGGAGTTAATCACCATTTCGAATCAGTTTTGCTCGGTTGTGCTTTGCTGTCTTCTGAGACCACTGAAAATTACATATGGTTGTTCCAAACATGGTTGTCGTGCATGAACGGTAAGGTGTGACTGTTCAGTTTAAGCTATGTATGTGTTCAGTTTAAGTGGTGGAACTGTTGGGTTTAAGTGGTGGAAATGTTCGGTTTAAGTGGTGGGACTGTTCGGTTAAATTTTGTGGAACTGTTCGGTTTAAGTGGTGGGACTGTTCTGTTTAAGGTGTGAATCCGTTCGGTTTAAGTGGTGTGACTGTTCGGTTTAAGTGGTTTGACTGTTCGGTTTAAGTGGTGTGACTGTTCGGTTTAAGTTGTGGAACGGTTCGGTTTAAGTGGTGGAACGGTTCAGTTTAAGTGGTGTGACTGTTCGGTTTAAGTTGTGTATGTGTTCGGGTTAAGTGGTGTGACTGTTCGGTTTAAGTTGTGTATGTGTTCGGTTTAAGTTGTGGGTTTGTTCGGAATAAGTTGTCTGTATGTTCGGATTAATTTGTCTGTATGTTCGGATTTAGTTGTCTGTCTATTCGGAATAAGTTGTCTGTCTGTTCGGATTAAGTTGTGGGTCTGTTCGGATTAAGTTGTGGGTCTGTTCGGTTTAAGTGGTCGGTCTGTTCGGATTAAGTTGTGGGTCTGTTCGGTTAAAGTTTTCAAAGTAGGATTTTGTACCTTTCAATATATGACTCACTCCTTTTAAATTGCCCCCCTTATGCAGATATACCCCTCAGCCATAATAACAGATCAATGTGGTGCCATTACAGCTGCTGTACGGAATGTCTTCCCAGATTCAAGACACAGATTCTGTATATGGCACATAATGAACAAAGCTCCCGTGAAGTTGCCGACGCAGTATCGGAAGCACATGTTATTTGATTTGAAATTGATTGTATATGATTCCAAAACCCCAGCAGAATTTGATCGTAATTGGCAGGGTTTCCTTCTTGATTTTGACATGCAGAACCATAGCTGACTCAAATCGATTTATGCAATCCGAGAGTCGTGGATACCTGCATTTGTTGGTGATAGTTTTTTCGCGGGAATGACATCTACTCAGAGAAGCGAGAGTATGAACGCCTTTTTCGACAAGTATCTTACTTCGAAGACCACCCTTAAGCAGTTTGTTCAACAATACGAACTTGCGCTCCACCATAAGTACGAGAAGGAAGCTCAATCAGATTTTGATTGTCTTCATAAGAGACCCCAGTTGGTTTCAATTTATTCATTCGAGAGACAGATGAGCGAGTTGTATACGGTAGGGGTCTTCAAGAAAGTGCAGTTAGAAATTGGGAAGATGATATACTGCGATATAACGGAGGAGTTCAATATGAATGACACATTTCAGTACAAGGTATCTGAACGTGTTTTGGCTGATGAGCAGCTACTGTCGAAACATTTCCTAGTACAAAACATATCCATGAACTTCACATGTGATTGTAGAATGTTTCAGCACGTTGACCTTCTATGCTGCCACGTTTTTGTTGTACTTGGACACTTAAATCCTAATGCATTGCTCCCAGACTCTTACATCGTTAATCGATGGCGGAAGGATATTCGAAGGATCTATCGAGATAAGATGTACCCAGACAATGACGTAATGGAGAAGGATGCGCTTCGTCGTCACGACGACATCATGGGTCGTGTCGTTTGGATCGCACATGAAGCCTTCATTTCCCACGAAAGGTATATTGAGGCCGTGAAGTGTATTGAAATGCTTAAGGCACGTATGCACACTACCCAGTTCTTGGTTCGACTTGATGAACCTGAGTCTGCGGGTACATCGGTTCTTAATCCAGATAATGTCAGACGTGTAGGAAGACCGCCGACTAGACGTCGAGTGTCTTTAGCTGAGAAGATAATTAAAAAAAGCCATAAAAAGCAAGCCCAACAAGAGAAGAGAAAGTTCAAGATGAAGGTTACATCGTCGCTTCACGAAGTCGCACCAAAACCCGGGGATCCTAATTTCTCTGATTGGAACATGAATTTGTATTACGAGGAACTTCCTCCTTAATTTAATATTTCTTGTTATTTTCAGTTCTTGTAAAACCAAGAAACTTCTAATTGTTGATCTGTTTGGATCTGTAAATGGTTGTTATACACGTTCAGTTCGTATAAAATTGTGTCATTATTCGGAATATGTTGTGGGTCTGTTCGGAATATGATGTGTGTCTGTTCGGAATATGTTGTGTCTGTTTGGAATATGTTGTTTGTCTATTCGTAATATGTTGTGGGTTAGTTCGGAATAAGTTGTGTGTCTGTTCGGTTTAAGTTGTGTGTCTGTTCGGTTTAAGTTGTGTGTCTGTTCGGAATATGATGTGTGTATGTTCGGTTTAAGTTGTGTGTCTGTTCGGAATACGTTGAGTGTCTGTTCGGAATAAGTTGTGTGTCTGTTCGGAATATGTTGTGTGTCTGTTCGGATTAAGTTGTGTGTCTGTTCGGTTTAAGTTGTGTGTCTGTTCGGAATAGGATGTGTGTCCGTTCGGTTTAAGTTGTGCGTCTGTTCGGAATACGTTGAGTGTCTGTTCGGAATAAGTTGTGTGTTTGTTCGGAATATGTTGTGTGTCTGTTCGGAATACGTTGTGTGTTTGTTCGGTTTATGTTGTGTGTCCGTTCGGTTTATGTTGTGTGTTTGTTCGGAATATGATGTGTGTCCGTTCGGTTTAAGTTGTGTGTCTGTTCGGTTTATGTTGTGTGTCTGTTCGGATTAAGTTGTGTGTCTGTTCCGTTTAAGTTGTGGGTCTGTTTGGAATAAGATGTGTGTCTGTTCGGAATATGATGTCTATCTGTTCGGAATATGATGTTTATCTGTTCGGAATATGTTGTGTGTCTGTTCGGAATACGTTGAGTGTCTGTTCGGAATAAGTTGTGTGTCTGTTCGGAATATGTTGTGTGTCTGTTCGGATTAAGTTGTGTGTCTGTTCGGTTTAAGTTGTGTGTCTGTTCGGAATATGATGTGTGTCCGTTCAGAATATGAAGTGTGTCCGTTCGGTTTATGTTGTGTGTCTATTCGGATTAAGTTGTGTGTCTGTTCCGTTTAAGTTGTGGGTCTGTTCAGAATATGATGTGTCTCTGTTCGGAATATGATGTCTGTCTGTTCGGAATATGTTGTGTGTTTGTTCGGAATACGTTGAGTGTCTGTTCGGAATAAGTTGTGTGTCTGTTCGGAATATGTTGTGTTTGTTCGTATTAAGTTGTGTGTCTGTTCGGTTTAAGTTGTGTGTATGTTCGGAATATGATGTGTGTCCGTTCGGAATATGAAGTGTGTCCGTTCGGATTACGTCGTATGTCTGTCCGGTTTATGTAAAATAACAAATAGTCTATGTAATTTGAACAAGTATAAGTTTTGTAAAACAATGGTTTATGTAACAATTTAGCAATGATGTAATGTAAAACAATTAAAAGACCGATTAATGTTGACCGCACACCCCAGAGTCTTCAAGTAAAATAACAAATAGTCTATGTAATTTGAACAAGTATAAGTTTTGTAAAACAATGGTTTATGTAACAATTTAGCAATGGTGTAAAGTAAAACAATTAAAATGCCGATTATTGTTGACCGCACACCCCAGAGTCTTCAAGCGGTTGATAATCTTGGTCTGCTTCGGCTTCGTCGGATCAACATTCACCATCAAACACTTGATCCAGTACAAAACGTATGTCCCGTAGTCGTTACTCCCGGCTAGCTGTCGTTGGCTAGCTTTCCTCTCAACTATCAACGGCCAATCGACCTTCAACAATCGTCGCCAAAATTCCATCAACTGAAATGCTGTGCATTCATGAATTCCGACACACTTGGAAGGATCTTCACCTTTTCCCAGCGAACGGGATATACTGTTGTACTGAATGAACTCTGATCTCGGTCCGTGGGCAACGAACAGAGTCCAGTGACCAGACTTCCAGCATGGTTGTGCGATGATGGTCTCCGCCGCATTTAGTCCTAGAATTTTGGGGAGTAGACAGTCTTCCATTATATCTCCTCCTTGTCCCTCCACAATCCTTCCCGATTCGAAGGTTGATATGCAAACAACCTTTTGCGGCCCTCCTCTTCTGACCAGTACCTCGATTAGGGCGTCAATGGTTTCGTTTCTGAATTCCGATTTTGGCGTTATTATTTCCTTGAGATCTTCACGGCTTATATTGCAGAGTTGCCCCCTCCAGATCACCTCTTTTGCGTCGCGTTCAGGAGCCGTGAGATTCATTAAACGTTGTACCTCATCAGGTTTCAACGATCTCAAAGCGGTCGCATCCAGATCAGGTCTCGTCGAGGAAACATGGGCGGCCAGAACATCTTTGGCGGCTTCTTCGGCCTCCTCTATCTCTTTGTTGGCTTCTTCGGCCTTCTTCTCTACCCCATCTTTGCCAGATTTCCTGTACGCTTCGTCTCTATCTTCTGTGCGCAAGCGTGGTCTTTTGGTCCGTAATTTTGTTGGGTGCATTTCCCTCTTGCTCTTCCTCTCTTCCTCCTTCCTCTGTCGTTCCTCCTCCTCCTTCCTCTGTCGTTCCTCCTCCTTCCTCGTCTTCTCTTCCTCATTCCTCTTCCTCTCTTCTTCCTCCCTCTTCAAGTTAATCCTCTTTTCATCTTCCTCCTTCCTCTTCCGTTCCTCCTCCTCCTTCCTCTCTTCCTCCTCTCTCTTCTTCTTAATCCTCTCTTCCTCCATCTTCCGTTCCTCCTCCTTCCTCAGCCTCTCATCCTCATTCCTCTTTCTCTCTTCCTCCCCCCTCATCCTCTCTTCCTCTTCCTCTTCCTCCTTCCTCTTCCTCATCCTCTCTTCCTCTTCCTCCTTCCTCTTCCTCTTCCTCTTCCGTTCCTCCTCCTCCTTCCTCTTCCTCTCTTCCTCATTCCTCTTCTTCTCTTCCTCCTCCCTCTTCTTCCTCTCTTCCTCCTCTCTCATATTCCTCTCTTCCTCCTCCCTCTTCTTCCTCTCTTCCTCCTCCCTCCTATTCCTCTCTTCCTCCTTCCCACGGAGTCCTTCAAGACCGATTTCGTGTCTCAGCCTCCGACACTCCTCTTGAGAGATCCTCAGTTCTTCCTCCAGTCTGTTAATTTTTTCGGTCGCATGCTTAAGGGTTGCTTCGGCTTGCAGCCAATTCGTCTTAACCTCACTCAGTTCCAACTCTTGTAGCAGTGGGTCATATGGAATGCTGCATTCACTAAGTTGTATCCTTGGTAGAGTGGATGTTGAAGGTGTATCCTTCGAGGCGACCTTTTGTGCGGGAGTTGCTTCTGGAGGAGGAATTTGATCCTCTATCATCAGTTCATGCTCCTTTTCACTGAGTGTCGGAGTGCCCTTTAACTCAAATTTGGCCCAATAAATCCCATGCAAGTTGATGCCGCGTTCCTCCCATTTCCTCAGGATTAAACGTCTCCCAAACAGTTCCATCCAACATTTGTACCTTGGAAATGCTGGACTGAGATCCCCCAATTTGAACTTCTCGCAAAGCCACACCTGAGAATAAGAATGAGTGAGGAGACATACACATAACTTTTTCCGGACAGCCTCATAACGTAAACCGGACAGAAATAATAAATTACGGACAGACACAACACGTATTCCGGACAGACATAATACTTATTCCGGACAGACACATGACTTATTCCGGACAGTCACAACACGTATCCCGGACAGACACAACACTTATTCCGGACAGACACATGACTTATTCCGGACAGTCACAACACGTATCCTGGACAGACACCACTTATTACGGACAAACACAACACGTATTCCTGACAGACACAACACGTATCCCGGACCGACACAACACGTATCCCGGACCGACACAACACTTATTCCGGACAGTCACAACACTTATTCCGGACAGACACAACACTTATTCCGGACAGACACAACACTTATTCGGGACAGACACATGACATATTCCGGACAGTCACAACACGTATCCCGGACAGACACAACACTTATTCCGGACAGACACAACACCAATCAAATAAGTTGCTTACTTGTAATATGGCAACACATCCAGACATGCAGCCCTGCTTCAGAGTGAAGTTCCCAGTCAATCTCCTCCGTGACAGGTCCCTTTTGGCTTCCTCCAGACCCCTAACCAAACAAGCGTGAACTGCATTTGCCCACGCATATCTCTTGAGGCGCTTGAGGTTCTTCAGGTGCCTCGTGTACCATGCTTTAGTTCGCAGGGTTCCATCGAAGAACAAAAAATGATTGAAGGTCATACAAATAAGGAGACGGACGTGTTCCTCCTCGTCGCCCATCGCACCCGTGGCAGTAAGATGACCCAGTAGCTGAGTGTTGTCGAGGTTAACCCCGTCTCGCTTCTCTACATACATAGGTTCCATATCAACTCTCAGCCCATGCACTCTTAGCCCCAGTAGCAGGGCGACGTCTTCTACCGTAAATGGGACGACCCCAGTTGATATTCTCAACCCGACCTCATTGGCGTTCAAGTGTTCGACGAACCAACCCAGGATCTCATTATCAGTTGTCATGTGAGGAAAAGTGAGGAAGTGACCGAAAGACGTCCCTTTGAAAACCTTCTTCTCCTCCCCCTTCATCCGACTGAACTGCCGGTGAATGGCCGTCAAACCGCACTTAGTTTCGCGGAAGTAGTACGTACTTCCCTGAAACCACAAAAAAAATTTAAAAGTCGATGCTGAACCCTTAAATCAACACAAAAACATCCGGGTTGAGGAGAGACCTGCGCGGCTAGAATTTCAGGAGCGATTGAGGTTTCAGGGACAGAAGAATCCATTTTCGTCTTGTCTGGGTTTTTCTTCGACTCAAAATGGGACGACAGTTTTTGGATGGGAAGAGGAAATGAGGAAGAACTTTTTAGGAAACTGCACAGACAGATACTCGAATACTCTACAGACCTAATGGTGTACGTGAAGTCTAACCGTCTAATCGTGATTTAGGGAAATGAACTGTCCCACCCAACTAGCCGTCTTTTTTTAAAAAAAAATAAAGCCCACGCAGAAGAAATAGCTGACTGGACGCTGACTCATCAAATCGAAACTCGTCCACGTAAGGCGCGTCACGGACGCGCGCGTCCGTGTATCACGACCCTTAAATTAACTCATACCATCGCTTGTAAAAATAATAGAAGGTGGTGGAGTACTAATTGACGTTGTTCTCACATACGAATCAAAGTGAACTTATTTATTCTTTTTCCGTATAATGTCTATGCTATGTACACTCACATTAACGTAACACATGTTCCCAACATCATTTTTTGTAACTTACTGTTTACCATTCTACTTGTATAAATTATAATTTGGTCCTTTTGTCTTTAAATTTATTATTTTCTAATAGATTAGATAATAGCATCAAACACAAATTGAACTTTTAAACCAATTTGAACCGAAATATTCTTGGTTTGGGTTGATTTTTACTATACTTAGTTTGATGTAGGTTTCGTGAAGTGAACCGTTAAACATCGTTCGTGAATTATTTAAATCATCTACGCAAATTATCATTTTGTCATTCTCTCTTTTCTATTTATTTCATCTCTTCATTCCACTTTCTCACTACCAGTCTCTCTTTATTTTCCTTCCAACATCAAATTTCAACCACAAAAAATAAAGTCTCGGAGAGCAGGAAATGAGCTGATGGACGCACCATTAGATTTAAATACGGTAAAATTTCTACCTCTTAAAAAACAAAAATAAATAAATTAGGGGAGGCTCTGGCAGAGACACCTCCCTATGGTGGGGCATTTGGGGGAGGCGTCTTAGTCAGACGTTCCGTTTGATATATTTTTTTGACTTATCGTGCTGGATTCAGACGGTTCGCCAGATGTTAGTACTGGTAGAGTGAAGATAATTGAGAGATGAGACTCCTTTTAAGAGACGGGACATAATAATAATTAAATGGAAAGTGAAAAGTAAATAATAATTAGCATGGACGATTTAAGTAATTCGCGGACGACGTTTAGTAACACTCTTGGTAGGGTAAACCTGCATACCCAAATCAAACCGACTTGGTCCCATTCCAAATAGAATCAAGAGGAAAGGTAATCATCTTTTTACTCATCACGTCCCTTAGTCATATCGTATTATAATGTTGTACCAAGGCGAATAAAACTTCATGAACATAATTAACAAAATACTAATTGTTCTTTGGTTGTATTATCATGTGTGTACAATGGGTTTACCAAACTAACGCACGACGTTGGGTAACCAAACTCCAAACTTAAGAGTGTAAATGAGTCGAGTCGAACAAAAAAATTGAGTATCAAGTATTAGCACATATTATTATTAAATATAAAAAATAATTATAAATTGAGTAATAAAAAATTCGAATTCGAGCGACTCATTTACCGAACTAAATCGGAAGAATTTATTTTTGATCAAAATCTTACGTTTTCATAGTAAACTAGAGTGAGTTCGAGTCGAGTATCCAGCTCGAGCATAATTCACGGCCCTATTCAAACTTGCTAACGATAATTAACAAAAACGGGTAATTAATAATTCTTCCCGGAAACGGGTGTCCCCAAAACTCTACTCTTTCCCCGCCAAATCCCCAAACCCTAACCATGAATTTCTCGTCGGAGTGGCGAAGGCCGTTCGCCATCGCTGAGACGATCGCCGCCCCGTTGCTCCACCAAACCCCGACCACCCTAGGCCCTCTCCTCTTCCACCCCGACTCCCCATCCCACCTCCTCCTCTCCTCCCCAACCCTCCCTCTCCCACTCCCACCCCCTCCCCTCCCCCCTCCGCCCCCTCCGACCTCCTCACCTTCCTACGAGGAGATGCCGGAGAGGCTGGTGGAGGTGGCGGGAGGGGAGAGGGGGTTTAATGGGATTGGAGTTGTGAGATGGGGGAAGAAGGGGGTTGTGGTTGTTTTTCCGGTTGGGGAGAATGCGGACTGAATTGGGTTTGTTGGGGTGGAAAGGTCGGGTCTTGGTGGGTTTCAGAGGAAAAGTTGTGATTTTGGATCGAAAAGTAAGGAATTTAAGATGGAAAGTTGTGGTTTCGGATCCAAAAGTAAGGAGTTTGAGACGGAAAGTTGTGGTCTTGGATCCAAAAGTAAGGAGTTTGAGACGGAAAGTTGTGGTTTTGGATCGAAAGAAGTGGAATTGGAGGTGGAAAGGTGTGATTTTGGATCGAAAAGAGTGCGGTTTGAGGGAAAAAGTGGTGATTTTGGAATAAAAGATGTTGAATTTGAGGCGGAGAGGTTTGATATTGGGAGCGAAGAAATTGGGTTGAAAGGGGAAAAAATTGGATTTTGAAGTGGAAGGAGATGATATTGGGAAGGTTGGAGTTCTATTTGAAGGTGGGAGATGTGATTTTGTGCCAAAGTTGGTCACGAATTGTGATGGAGATGTGTTTGTGCAGCGGAGTGGGTTCAAACATAAGTGACACCGGATTACAGGGATTGCGGTGGTTGCTTCAGAAGAGGAGTGTGGAGTAATTGGGTACGTGCTTGCAACCACTATGTACTCTGTGAATTGGTTTAGGTTAGAGATTGGGGATTTGATGTGAAATGTGAGAGGAAGAGGCCTTTAATGATTCCGGTTGCGAAGAATGATTTTGAAATTTGTGTTGCGCATGCATGTTGGAACCCACATTTTCCGGAGGAGAGCGTAGTTTTGCTGGAGAATGGTGAGCTTGTTTGCATGGATGTTGGCGGTAAGAAGGGGAATAGAGTTGAAGCCCTTGTGGGTGGTGAGTTTGGTGGTGGATGGTTCAAATGTGAGTTTAGTGTTCGGCCTTGGATTTTGATTGTTTCCGGCTCAGAGGTGGTCTTGATGGTGGATTTGGGAGCGGGTAATGGTGGAAAACCAACGGTTTTGGCGAAGGCGGACTGTTGTGACACTTATGATATGGTACGCCCTCTGAAGAGTAACCAGTTTCTTGCATTTTGCGTTGCGGAGTTTGATCGGTTCTATTTCACTGTAGTGACGGATTTTTATCTGCTTCTTTTCGACACTCGGGATCCGATGGTTCCCCTCTTGGTCTGGGATCATGGTATTAGCCATCCTTGTTATGTTGCCATGCATAGATTATCGGAATTAAGGCATTTGAAGGCGTTCAGTTGTTCTTCTGATTCTGGGTACGCTATCTTAGTGGGATCATTTCGTGAAGATAAATTTAAGTTATTTTGCTATGGACCAACCATTGAAGGAGGATTAGGAGTTTCCAGGAGACCAACATGGCATGCTTGGGACCTCCCTTCTAGTGTTTCTGTTTCTGGCAGAAGGTATGGTTCTGCTGATTCTTTTTTAAGGGAAGAGTACTCAAAGTCAGAATCTTGTGATGTAGCTCAAAATAATTTAATGAAAGAACTTGTGCTGGGCTTTTGCATTCTCCCTAAAGATAATAGTGAAGTTGGAGGATTTGATTTGATACGGCTCATGTCTTCTGGAAGGCTTGAATTTCAGAGATATCATGCCTCTTGGGATCACTCTTACAGGAAACCTGTTGTTGAAGAAAATGTCTTCTCAGTATGTCAAGCTCTTGTTGCTCATACGTGGGACGACGAGGGTGCAACAAACAAAAAACTACGTTCTCTTAAATTTCACTTCTTGCTTGCTTACATGAATGATGAGCTTCTTGAATCACTATCTACAGAATTGGATAAGCCCCAGTTACGTTATGCTGAATTCAAAGAAATAGCTTGCAAACGTGATCTATGGGAGCGGATAAAGAGCAAAACAATGTCAACAACTAACCTTATTTCTGATGCTATTAGTGACACCAGCTTCCCTACCAGCATAAATGAAATTGCATTTCGAAGAGTATTGGCTTCCCTTTCTCCAACCCTTTTGTACTAGGCTTTTCCCACATATAACGAGATTTTCGGCCGTGGGCGTGAATTCTCCCTGGAGCTTCTGGAACATCCTCCCCTGTTGACAAACAAACGTCTTCTGCCTTTTTTGTTAGGAAAGCCTTCTGAAAGAGCAGAAAGATGGTCACAAAAGACACCACGTGGTGACAATCTTGTAGGTCCAGTAATCCCACTTCCTGTTCTTCTTACTCTTCAACAAATTTGACATGGCTGCTTGCCGTGTGCTGGCTGATGAAGAGGAAAACCTGCTTAAAGAGCAATACAACGTTGTGTATAAGAATATATTAACCGAGATATCCCTTGCTGATGATAGCTATTTAAATAGTTGGACTTCTTCTGAGAAGGAAAAGAATGAGAAGCCCTTTTTTATTTATGAAGGTGACTCAAATGTGG
Source organism: Triglochin maritima (assembly GCA_963682175.1). NCBI lineage: Eukaryota > Viridiplantae > Streptophyta > Magnoliopsida > Alismatales > Juncaginaceae > Triglochin > Triglochin maritima. Next base: position 38,076,404 of record OY821781.1, read on the forward strand.
TCGACAAGGGGCCGACATTCGGAGAACCCAAGGAATACTGGCCTTGCCTTTGCAGCCCAAACTACTTCAAAGGATCCCAACTTCACCACATTTGTGTATGGAAACAAATTCCACAAAGATTCTAGGCGTGCCGGAGCTTCAGGCGTGCAAACATTTGATGATCTCATGGCAATGAACTTGGATTTTGATGTGCCTGAGCTGACCTTTACAGAGGATGAAGCTAAAGTTTACAAGAGCTTGAGCAAACAGTTTTTGAATTGGCAGGCAAATTACAAGCCATATCAAGAATTTTGTACTTCAGCTAAGCCGGAGTAGTCTAATATGTAACACCAATAGGACAGTTTTGACCATTTTGAAAGGTAAGTTGTGCATACATGTTTAGATTGAACATTCTCATTGGCGATGTGTTTTGGCTTCTTTCAGCTTCCATCAATCGTGTGCTTTCTTGTTAATTTATTTGTACATTATTGTTTGTAATTAATCTATTTACTGATCGAAATTCAAAATTTACTTTGCTGCTTTCTACAGACAAAATGATTTCTTTTTATGTTCTATAAATTTGTCTTATCACATATAACTGTACTACTTTACAACATATATAATATAAGTTTGCGTATCTTTGGCGTTACTCTTTGATTCCTTTTGCAAATTACAACATTCGTGGCACTAAATCACTAATAGTATTTGACTTTTTAAGAACTGGGGACAAGAGGGTTGATTGTGCTTACTCAAAAAAACGGTTGATGGTTTCCCTTGCATAAAATTTCTTTCATCTGATGGTGAAACTAATAAAGGTGAATTTTAGGATTATTTATTAGCTGCTCACTCTTTTGTTCACGTGAATTTGCATAATCACTTGTGTTATTTTTTTCTTTAATTTTTCTTCTATCACGTTGTCTGTGCTAACAGCCACTGTCCAAATACTCAAATAGAACCTGGACTGCTTTCTAGGTACATGATGGTGAGTCATCAATCTCCCCCAATGGTATTTCTTTGTGAAGTTTATGTAATAGGTAGTTTTTATTGTTTTTATCAGCACAAAATTGGGTTACATAATTATATGCGTGCTGTTACAAGTTATGTTTATAAAAACACACCTGCATGAATAATTGAAGAGATGGAAGAGAAGTCGCTTTTCTGGAAAAAAGTTGAAATGACTTGCAACATTTTGATGTTTCTAGATGGAATTTTGTAAAAAAATCTTGATATTATTTCTCAGACATAATTTCTTGATGTATTTGTAGGTTTGGTGGAAAGTCAGAAGAATAGAGCGAATGTTTAGCTTTTCCTGACTTTCACCCTGTAGCTGCAGGAAGGAGGAGAGACTACAAAGTTAGGGCTAAGTGCCTTGCTCACTCTTACCAAAAAATGTTATGATTTTTTCTTTCAATTTCTGACCTCCCAAATTTAAGTGTGATGAAAACACAACCAGATTGCTAAGCTAGTAGCTATTCCCTCTTACTGTCCTAAGAAACCTTCAACATTTATCCTCAAAGAAAGAATTTGAGGCCCAAATGTTATATAGATGCAAAATATCACAACAAGATGAGTGTTTTTGGTTGTTGGAATCTTATTACTTATTGCTACCACGGTATACTGTCTAACCAAACTGAGTGGAGTTGAATTTTACATATACTATGCCAATCGTATTTTGTGAGACTGCAATATTAATGTCATCAATATGGTAACCAATGCGAACCATCCAAATAAACAATACGTACTATGAAGGTAATATTAAAACACACTACGTTGACTTATTAAGGATTGTCAGACACTTCCATTCCTATGGGGTTGCCTTACTATTTTCGTCATGTTAAAGTCACACGTAGGCTAGAGGCTCTCTGATGAATTTTCTAGGAGAAAATTTGAATATTTCTATAGGGGTTTTGATATATGCATTTTTCCTTTGGATTATAATTATATTTATGTTAGACGTGGACTTGACTAACATTACATCTAACGTGAGACCTGGACTTGACTACTTGCATAAAGTAGACTGTACATGTTGACATACAATTACATATGTTCCCATTTTATTTGAACCGAACCGAGTTTGGTCTTGTTGTAATTTCTTGTTACCTTAGGATTTCTGTCCTAGTATCCTTGTATTTAGGTATCCTTATCATGTGGTCACAGTGAATTGGCTCTAACACTCACATAACCTAGTCTTACACCTGAAATGAGTGGCGTTTGGCAAGTTAATTTGATTTTTTTTTTTAAATTATACTTCTCTGTTGGCCTGAAAACATATTGTTGAATTATACTTCTGTACTAAAACTGAACACGGTAGATGTCAAGCATGTTTCTCTTCCTTTGACAAAGAAGGATTTATGTGCAATGTGTTTGAACTTTGAAGGAGATCTTATGTGTATTGCAATGAACTTTATGTACATACCTCTATTCTTGAATAATTTTGTCACGTGACTTTCTATTATGCAGGTATTCAAGAGTGGACCACTTTTCATTTCGTCAAAAGGTTAGTTCTCACTCTTTTCCACTCTTCCCATGTCAGAGATACATTGCAATAAAACAGAATGCTGCCTTTATATACATGTTGTAACCATATCACTACTGTGTTCTATGAATCATGTAATTGACAATAATAAACTATATATTGTCGTGGTACTTATGATTGAATACCAACTCAACTAGCAAAATTGAGGTTAGTCGTCATGCTCTTCCATAATCAAATATTGGCTTGATTCATTACTATTGTTGTGTATTATGTTTCTGATATCAGTTGTTGACATTAATGTGATGTAGCTTTATCCTTTTGAACAAAGTAAATACATGTTGTACAAATTTAGCTGTCTGCAATCTAATGCCAGTTTATTTGTTTGAGTTCAATAACTCTTGCTTATGATGTGATGCAAGAATCGGTTGGAAGTCCTGGAAAAAACGCTGGTTCATTCTAACACGAACCCTCTTTAGTATTTTTTTTAAAACAACCTGGTTAGTGTTTCCTTCAAAATGCATCATTTCCTGTCTCAAACTCATGATTGAGTTGGGCACCTGTACCTAACAACAGTGATGTGATTCCGTTCAAAGAAAAAAGAAAACAAGTGTTACGCGATACACTTGTATAAAAGAATTATCTGTTCCTTAGAATTCAGATTTAAGACTTTCACGAATTATTATTTTGATATCCTTTTAGACTTGCAACAACTTAGTTTTGTAAGTTCTCTGCCGTTTTTCTCGCTTCAGCTGTTCACACCATAGAAAGTTCTCGTGATGTATATGGAAATACTCCTTTCAGTTGCCATCCATAATGCTGACATTTTCTTTGAAACGAGGAAGCTCTTTTTCTGAATTTTGATTTTTCCAAGGGTTCTGATAATCATTCTGTTCCACAGAGCACACTACCTCAAAGGGGAGGAGAAGTAAATTTGACCTCAGGTGGCATTGACCTGAATAATTCTGGAAGGTACAGACTGACTGGATACATTCGTATAGATGTCTTTTATTGTAGAGATGTCTTTTATTGTAGTTCCAACGATAGTTGTTTAATTGCAGTGTTGTGGTTAGGGAAGATAAGAAATTATTGACTGTTTTATTTCCTGATGGACGTGATGGGTGAGCTTTCACTTTGAAGGTGCCTATTTAGGTTATATATAATTTGCATCATCTTGAAAGGTTTAAGTTAAGCTTCTATAGATCTGACATTAAGCATGAGATGAAAAGGGTTCTATCTAATGTACAGGTAGAATCGACAGAAGATTTATTTGAATGGAAAGCAGCGCTAGAGCATGCATTGGCTCATGCTCCAAATGCTGCTCTTGTAATGGGACATAATGGCATATTTCGGAATGACAACTGATGGCTTTGAAGGATCTTTGCCATAATGTACTTTTTTCTTCCGTCTCTATGAAAGTGTTACCTGAATTTTCTCTAACTCTTGTTTTTTGGCTTTATAATTTTCATCTGATAATTGTTATTCCACCTGCAGGGAGAGACAAGCGGCCAGTGAAGTCGCTAGTTGTGGGGAGGCCAATTTTACTTGCTCTGGAAGATATTGATGGGGGACCAGCTTTTCTTGAGAAGGCTTTGCGCTTCTTAGAAAAATTTGGTACTCGGCTATCAGTGGCACCTTCACTTTTCTTCTATGGCACATGTTTGTTTATTTGCCAAATCTTTGACAAAAACAAATATTTGCCATTTTGAAGTAACCTGGTTGGAAATTTTATTTTAGTTTTGAAGGTTAGAATCGGTCCATTGTATGCGATATATTTGGGTAGGCATGCAGCTTCCTGAGGTTTATAGATTTTTTAGAAAGTTCCTTTTTCCTGGAGTATTCCTCTGTTGTTGCTTCAAAAGCCTTTGCCTCATTATAAACTTTTATTACCTCGGTACCTTTTCCCTGCACAGCCATACTTCATACTTGTGCATTTTGTGATAATATTGGCATCTCCACCTCCTTTAATGTGACATACTTGAATGAAATTATCAAACTCCGTGGAGAATAAATTTTCCAACTCAAGATGCCTTAAAGTTATAAACAGATTTGGTTTGTGCTTGATTTACACAAAAAACAAAATCCCATACTGGAATAAAATTGTCTTGTAACAGGTGTATGTTCATGCTGATGGAACCCCTCTATAGGCATATAATAGAGACCTACAATGTGAATCCGTAACATTGGTTTTTTTTTACCATACAAGAAAAAATGCTAATGTAGGACAGATGCATCATTTTAGAATATAAATTTTGTAATAAAAAAAAAATTCACTGCATCCGACATCGCCGTGCACCCAAACACTCTTAAGAGTTGGGCCACCATTGTATTTTGTTATGATGCGTTACATACATGCAGGGAACGTGAGATGAATCTAACGCAGGCGAGGAAAACAACGGTTGATTTGTGCTACGTTTATGCCTAAAACAATGGTAAACATGGAACACTCAAGCAATGTACAAGAACAGTTAATAACTTTTGTTGATCATTTCTCTTTCTGTGTAATCTAAACAGTTATATGTTCTAATTAACTTATCGAGTCCATCTGATTAACTTATCGAGATTCTTAGATAGGATTCCGTAATAGTCTAGATTCTAAGTGGAAATATAAGAATTGTAATTCCTAAAAAAATAAAATTCGTTTGGATAGAAAAAAAAATCTTACTCGTGATTTTAAATGTTAAATGATCAGTATGTTCTTAGATTTTAATGTTACTATTTTTTTACTAAGGTTGAATATTTATGTTTACAACTATATGTTTTTAATATTAGTTTGTAATATTAAAAATTATCATAAAATATAATATATATGATATTTACCTAATAAATATCGTAAAATATTAGTTTCTAATTACAAATTTATCGATTAAAAATATTAAAATATGAGACTATTATGATAAATACAATTAAGGGTAATATGTTAAATGTCATTTTAAAATTTGGATTCTTGCAAGAAGTTAAACAAATTCAGTTTCTTTATTCTATATCAATTTCATTGTTAAGAATTCAGATATTCTTACAGAATCTGGAAGTTGGTTTCCATTTGGAAATCTCAATTAGATTCTTACCTGATTTTTGCTGGAATTCGAGCTAAGAATCCAATCCAAACGGACCTTAATCAACTCTAACCACCCTACTGAATTCACACTTAGCACTCTCCATAATCTATTATCCCCCTGTTTGGAACTGCACATCCTTGAACTATGTTGGGGTGGGTGCCAAAGAATTCTGAATTATCAAAACAAAAAAAAACAATAATCCAGAATCCCCTCCTATAAATATGATTCGTCTCCACCATTCCAAACCATCTTCAATACAAAGCGATAGCTAATAGCTGGTGAGACTACTTGTGAGCACTAGTATTTTGTGCCCGTTGGGCTAGCTATAAAGAAAATATAAAGTGCATTACTTTAAAAAACAATCTTACAATCAAACATCAAATACACAGTAGTTGTATATGAATCTATGATGCAATTCAGAAAAAAAAATGTTCACGTAATAATCATTTTAATGATATATAAAAATCATGTAAAACTTTGCTATTTGTCTTAATGTATTTTCTTAATAGTTATTTTTCTAAAAACGAATTAAATTAGTTGACGAATTTAAATATATTACAAAACTATTGTTATAACACATCATTTAGTTTTTAAAATTAAAAAATTATTTTACACTATCTCATTCATTATAATTAACTTTTTTTGTTAGTTTAAGTTGATAACTGAACTACAAACTTCGCTATCAATCTCAAAACCAATAACTAGAATTGAGTTTTTCAGTTATAAGTTTTTTTAGTTTTTGACAAAATATCATTATATTACCATACAATTAAATATATATTAAAAAATTAAAATCAATCTATTTAGTTTTTAAATTATTAAATAAAGAATCAAAATTTATATTATTATGGTTTTTATGTTTAATAATTGGTTGTGAATAAATATAGTTTCATAAAACAAATATTTTAATAACGAAACTTGAGTATTTTTTTCTATATCAAAAACCACAAAACAATTGTGATTAATCAAATTTATTTAGACCAAATACGTTTTTTAGTTGTTTGCGTATTTTATTAAAATTTAATGTAAAATAAAAATGAAATGATTCAATGACGGTTTTAAAAATAAATTATATATAAAATCACAAAAAATAATTTTATATTCTAGTGGAATTATATTTTATAAATATGTTGTACATTTTATTTTTCATTAAAAAATAATAATTGCAGTTTTAAGAATTTGATGTATGAGTAATACTCTAGTTGAAATATAACAGATGAAATTTTAAGAATTTCATAATATATTTTTAAATATATTGTTCAATACTCATGTATATTAATATAACAATAAAAAATTAAAAACAATTTGATAATATTTATTTCAAAAATAGTTGGCAACTTTTATAATGCAATGTGATGTTGTAGCCGGAGTAATACTTAAGAAAAGAGTAAATAATTCAGCATTGTGACATTTGCCAAATAATGAAATCTTGTGTTCGCCAATTATGGTAACATGTTTAATTTCAATGTAAACTTACAACAAAGGTATTAGCGAAAATAAATTTAGGTGATTAATACACATTATCTCCTCGCTTAGGCGGGAGCCTCTTCTGAGGCATTGAGGTTATGTTGATGTTGATTAATACACATTATCAGCCACCTCGATAAAATTGTATAATATCTGAACAACAACAACTTATCGATGATTAGTTACTACCCAAACAAATAGGTATGAACTATGAACCAAAGCAAATGAAAGAGGATTTAATGAACATTCCGTTGGCAAGTTGTAGCAAAACGTATTTCCAACGAGAAATAGGCATGTGAAAATTGAAAGGTGATGCAAAAATTAGCACCGTAATTTAGACTTTAACACGACTCTCATCGATTAATACCCTCTTTTGGAGAGATCCAATTCTCTCATCTACAACACCATGCAATATGTATTGTCTAGATTATGTTTTCAGTTTTTCGCCCATTGGGACAATTTGTAGTTACAGTTTCTCTTTGTTTGAAGATAAAAAATGTAATTGCACCAATAACAATAATAAAAATTGTTGATTTAAATTAGTGAAAAACATAACCTACTTCGCTTGCATGTTTCAAACCAACTTTCACCTTCAAATGATAAAACAAAAATAATTTCATAATAATTGCAAATTAACGACTATAGTTTTTAGATTTTCAAATTGAATTAGTAATTTGACTCAATGAAGCAATATTTTCTTGAAAAAATTTACAACAAAAAATATATAAAAAGCCAAGAAAATTATGAAATGAAATCTGTAACTATAACTTGATTATTCCACGTGATGTAGTGAAATTTTAAATGCACATGTTATAGTAACAAATTATGTTGCACAAAGCACATCGAGAAAAGTCATTTTTATTCGTAAAATTATGTTATACTTCAATGTTGTAAAAAAATAAGTGCATTCATTTCAAAATAATTACTGCAATTCAACAAAGCAACCTTTAATATTAATTAAATACTAGACTCATGTACACAATAGTCGTCAGGTTTCGAATAACGTGAACATATATTTTGTTTGTAGGATCAAAACAAGAAAAAAATAAAAATAGACAAGTAATAATTCAATAAATCGTTGCTTTCTTATGTTGATTGACCACCGATTATAAATAAGACCATCCATCCATTTTCGCACATACACCAATGGTCTGATATTGGATCGACTGTTGAAGTGATTATTACATATCAGATTTGATTAAAAAGCATATTAAATTTCCTAAATGTTGTTGTTTACCTTGAATAAGTGTTTAAAGTATACGTGCAGAAAAACAGACAATCGGTCGACCGGATGGAGTGATTCGGTCGACCGGATGTGTGTTAGTTTACCCAGCAAAAGTGTCTGTCGTTTTTCGATCGACCGGAATCTTGGATTCGGTCGACCGGGAACACATCTGGAGCTGGGCAAAAAGTTACTGTTGTTTTTCGGTCGACCGGAACCTTGGATTCGGTCAACCGGAAACGTTCGAGGAGCTGGGAGAAAAGTGCATGTTGAATTTCGGTCGACCGGAACTTAAGTGTATGGTCGACCGATTATACAGTCGCGCAAGCCAGAAAAGTTACTGTCGATTTTCGGTCGAACGAGACTCCAATTTCGGTCGACCGTTGGAATACAGTTATTGGATCGGTCGACCGATGCACCCGATCGGTCGACCGTTTGGACCCAGCTCTGCCCATGTTTTGCACATTACTCCACCCGATTTTGGTGCAACTTATACTTGTTTTGGCCTCATATATAAAGGCAATTTCGTCCCCTTTGTATTATCAGTTAATTCTATTGTCCACTTTTATGTTCTTGAGAGAAAAGAGAGAGAGAGCATCCTTGTGATTCGGTAGGAGAGATTTTGAGCCGGGTTCTTCGTCGGTTCGTTCGCGTCACCTGTAAGCATCTCTTGTAATACGTTTCTCTATAGTGGATTTGAGTTGTGTCGTCCGTGGTTTTTCCCGCATTGGGTTTCCACGTTAAATCTTGCGTGTTTGTGTGGTTTGAATTTTGGATTTGCGTTTTGTTCTCAAGTTTAGCCAACTGGATTCGTGTTTTTTGTTCCGCTGCGTATTTGGGATTGGTTTTAATTCCTAACAACTTGTATCAGAGCATTTGGGTCCGAATTTGGGGATTATTTCTTCAACTTTTGTCAAATACTTATGGCGAATAATTGGAAAATTGAGAAGTTGAGCCGAGATGTTAATTTCGGCTTGTGGCAAGTCAAGATGCACGCAATTCTGGTGCAGCAAGAGGTGGAGGACGTTCTTGAGGGCATGGATAAGTTGCCAAAAGAAATGTCCGATCAAGATAGGCAAAAGCTTGATCGAAAGGCGATGTCAACCATCAAGTTGTCATTGTCCGACGAAGTTCTGAGAGAAGTGTTGAAGGAGAAGACGGCTGCAAGTATGTGGAAGAAATTAGAAGAGGTCTACATGAAGAAGTCACTTGCTAGCCGGATTATCTTGAAGAAGAAGTTGTTCCTATTCAAGATGAAGTCGGGTATCTCCCTTCAGCAACACTTGGATGATTTCAATGCAATCATCATGGACTTGGAGAAGGTTGAAGCAAGGTTTTCTGATGAGGATCAGGCGATCCTTTTACTTTGCTCGTTGAGTTCTTCATATGATCACTTCGTGGAGACGATGATGTACAGCAGGACCGACATCTCTCTTGCGGATGTCAAAAACGCACTCTCCTCCAAATCTGATATGGAGAAGAGGTCTGATGGTTCTGATTCGAGCAAAAGTGAGGCACTTGTTGCTCGTGGTAAGGGGAAAGAGAGGAGTTTCTCAAAGAACACCTCTAAGACCAAGTCGAAGGACAAAGATATTATTTGTCATTACTGCAAGAAGAAGGGTCACAAGATATCAGAATGTTTTAAGCTACAGAACAGAGAGAAGCAAAGGGGTTCTAGTAGCGGTGATCAGTCACGTTCGAATGTCGCGGAGTCCGATTCTGATTTTGTGTTGGCAGCTACAGGTTCTTCTGAAGCTTCCGACGGTTGGGTGATTGACACGGGCAGTACATTCCACTTAACTCCGAATAAACACTGGTTTTCATCTTATGAAACAATGTCAGGTGGAATGGTTATGATGGGCAATGGTGACAGGTGCGAGGTTGCAGGAATTGGTTCTGTCAGATTGAGGACCCATGATGGCCTAGTCAAGATTCTATCGGATGTGCGACATGTTCCGAAGGCGAGCAAGAATCTGATTTCAGTAGGTAGCCTGACTGCAAAGGGCTACAAATTCAGTGGTGAGGATGACTGCATATCCATCACCAAAGGATCACTTATTCTGATGAAAGGGAAGAAGTTTGGGCCCGGTAAGCTTTATATGCTTAAAGGAGTAACTGTTGTGGGTGACGCAGCTGTAGCGTCATCGTTGTCTGGTGAGGAGAATGCCCAACTTTGGCATATGAGGTTGGGGCACATGAGCGAAAAAGGCATGGCGGTGTTGAACAAACGTGGTTTGTTTGGAAGTCAGAAAATCGGCAGTCTGGACTTCTGTGAATTTTGTGTTTTTGGGAAGCAGAAGAGGGTTAGCTTCTCAGCAGCTAAGCACACCACCAAGGCTACTTTAGATTATGTCCACTCTGATTTATGGGGACCTTCTCAGGTTCCATCAAAAGGTGGAGCTCGCTACATGCTCACATTTATTGATGATTTCTCCAGGAAGACTTGGGTTTATATTCTGAAACAGAAGAGCGATGTGTTTCAGAATTTTCAGCACTGGAAGGTTATGATTGAGAATCAAACAGGAAAGAAGATTAAGGTTCTAAGGACGGATAATGGTTTGGAGTTTTGTTCCTCAGAGTTTAACGATTTCTGCAAGGATGAAGGAATCGTGAGACACCGAACCGTACGTCACACACCACAACAGAACTGAGTAGAGGAACGTTTGAATCGAACTCTCTTGGAGAGAGCTCGATGTATGCTTCTGAATGCGGACCTGACTAAGGATTTTTGGGCAGAAGCAGTGTGTACCGCTTGTTATTTAGTGAACCGTTCGCCTCACACCATTTTGGATATGAGAACACCGGAAGAAGTTTGGACAGGTGGAGCTTCAGATTTGTCCAAGTTGAGAGTCTTCGGTTGTCCAGCGTACGCACATGTAGATCAAGGAAAGTTGAATGCTCGGTCGTTGAAGTGTATATTCCTTGGCTACGATTTGGGTGTGAAGGGTTATCGTCTGTGGTGCAAGGAATCTCAGAAACTCATGGTTGAAAGAAATGTTGTCTTTAATGAGCTTGTTATGTTACCTTCCAGGAAAGACACTGTTATTTCTACTACCGTGTCAAGTGGGACTCCAGTTCAGGTGGAGCCACCGGTAGTGACTGCTGATGAGGATACCGGTGTGACACAAGGAGAGAGTTCGAAATCTGAGGAAGATGAAGAGTATTTGTTGGCAAGGGACAGAGAGAGGCGGCTGACCAAGAAACCTCGTAGATATGCCGAATCAGTCCTTGCATATGCTCTTAGTGCAGCTGATGATATTAGAGGCTCTGGTGAGCCGAGCAAGTATTCAAAGGCAATTTCGGCACCCGATTCAGCTGCTTGGGTGGGTGCAATGAATGAAGAGATGAAGTCTCTTCATAAGAACCAAACTTGGAAGTTGATAGAACTTCCAAAAGGAAAAAGGGTCGTTAGCTGCAAATGGGTCTTCAAGAAGAAAATCGAGGGTATTTCAGATGTGAGGTACAAAACTCGATTGGTTGCTCGTGGTTTTAGTCAGGTGGAGGGTGTGGATTATAGCGATATTTTCTCACCCGTTGTGAAGCATACTTCTATTCGTGTTTTGTTGAGTTTGGTTGCAATACATGATTTAGAGTTAGAGCAACTAGATGTGAAGACCGCTTTCCTACATGGAGAATTAGAGGAGCAAATTTACATGTCCCAGCCGGAGGGCTTTGTGGTCGAGGGTAAGGAGAATCAGTTCTGTTTGCTGAAGAAGTCGCTTTATGAGTTAAAGCAGTCGCCTCGACAATGGTATAAAAGATTTAATTCTTTTATGGTTGGACATGGGTACAACAGGTCCCAGTATGACTGTTGCGTTTACCGAAAGGTATTTTCAGATGGCTCTCTCGTTTTGTTATTACTCGTAGATGATATGTTGATAGCAGCTAAGGACAAGTCTAAAATTTCTGAGCTTAAGGAGTTGTTGAAGGCTGAGTTTGAGATGAAAGATCTTGGATCAACAAAGAGGATTCTAGGTATGGAGATACGTCGCGATCGTACATGCAAGAGTTTGTTTCTCTCCCAGCAGCAATATATTGAGAAAGTCTTGCATCGTTTTGGCATGGAGAATGCCAAGTCTGAAAGAATTCCTCTCGCAGCGCATTTTAAGCTCTCGGTAGACTTGTGTCCCAATGAGGAGGAGGACAAGACATACATGTCACGTGTGCCTTATACTAGTGCAGTTGGCAGTTTGATGTATGCTATGATATGCACTCGTCCAGATATAGCTCAGGTGGTCAGTGTGGTGAGCCGCTATATGTCGAATCCAGGAAAGGAGCATTGGTCAGCTGTGAAGTGGATTCTCCGGTATCTAAAAGGTACAACTAAGCTATCTCTGAAATTCGGTCGATCTTCGTATTCATTAATGGGGTTTGTTGATGCCGACTACGCGGGAGACCGTGATAAACGAAGATCTATGACTGGTTATGTGTTTACTGTTGGGAGCACCGCTATTAGCTGGAAAGCGACGTTGCAACACACTGTTGCTTTGTCTACAACGGAGGCAGAGTATATGGCAGCGATCGAGGGTATCAAGGAAGCTCTTTGGCTGAAAGGTTTATTTGGAGAGCTTATTCCAGGTCAGAATACAGTGGTTGTTTATTGTGATAGTCAGAGTGTCATTCATCTGACGAAAGATCAGATGTACCACGAAAGGACGAAGCATATCGACGTCCGTTATCACTTCATTCGGGAAGTTGTTGCTGAAGGAGGTGTGGTGGTGAAGAAGGTGGGCACTGAAGATAATCCGGCTGATATGTTGACGAAGCCAGTTATTTCGACTAAGTTCATGGTATGCGTGAACTTGGTTGGTTTGAGTTCCGCGTAGGTGGAGCTAAGACGACGACACAATGAGGAAGGAAGTGTTTCCTTCAGAGAGTTACAGGGGTTATTCAAGGTAAATGTGGAGATTGTTGTTGTTTACCTTGAATAAGTGTTTAAAGTATACGTGCAGAAAAACAGACAATCGGTCGACCGGATGGAGTGATTCGGTCGACCGGATGTGTGTTAGTTTACCCAGCAAAAGTGCGTGTCGTTTTTCGGTCGAACGGAATCTTGGATTCGGTCGACCGGGAACACATCTGGAGCTGGGCAAAAAGTTACTGCTGTTTTTCGGTCGACCGGAACCTTGGATTCGGTCGACCGGAAACGTTCGAGGAGTTGGGAGAAAAGTGCATGTTGAATTTCGGTCGACCAGAACTTAAGTGTACGGTCGACCGATTATGCACTCGCGCAAGCCAGAAAAGTTACTGTCGATTTTCGGTCGAACGAGACTCCAATTTCGGTCGACCGTTGGAATACAGTTATTGGATCGGTCGACCGATGCACCCGATCGGTCGACCGTTTGGACCCAATTCTGCCCACGTTTTGCACATTACTCCACCCGATTTTGGTGCAACTTATACTTGTTTTGGCCTCATATATAAAGGCAATTTCGTCCCCTTTGTATTATCAGTTAATTCTATTGTCCACTTTTATGTTCTTGAGAGAAAAGAGAGAGAGAGCATCCTTGTGATTCGGTAGGAGAGATTTTGAGCCGGGTTCTTCGTCGGTTCGTTCGCGTCTCCTGTAAGCATCTCTTGTAATACGTTTCTCTATAGTGGATTTGAGTTGTGTCGTCCGTGGTTTTTCCCGCATTGGGTTTCCACGTTAAATCTTGCGTGTTTGTGTGGTTTGAATTTTGGATTTGCGTTTTGTTCTCAAGTTTAGCCAATTGGATTCATGTTTTTTGTTCCGCTGCGTATTTGGGATTGGTTTTAATTCCTAACACTAAATAATTGACATCGAGGAGTATATTCTTTAAAATATCAATAGGTCTTTAGGTAATGTATTTTTATTGTAAATTGTCATTTTTTTTGAGGTTGATCGACCGTTGAAGGTGACAATAAAAAAGTAGTAGTTACTACTTTTCACTTTATAGAGATTGACAAGTAGGGATATTTTAAATTTTAAACATAGTCGTTGGCGTAACTGTCAATCAAATTGATAAAATAATAGATTGTGATGCACAAAGTTCAAAAGTATTTTTTATCTCCGCCCCCCCCCCCCCCCCCCCCCCCCCCCCGAAGTTGATGGGTTTTGTCTTGGAAGTTGATGGGTTTTGTTACTACACATATATATTTAGTAGTGGAGCATTAGTTCTTGGAAGCACTCATATTCATAATAAAGCTTTGACTAATCTCATTAGTCTCGTTCGTTCTTCACTCCGCACTCTCTGGTTTCCATACTCACGTGTTGAGATAACTCAACTAGTGTAATATTCACGAAATAGTGGAAATTTAATTTTTTTTCAAGGAATAACAAACATACCAAAATAGATCACTGAGGACATTACCAAAGATAAACACCAGGTGCACCAACATATATATCAAATATATAGATCTGAGTTTACTACAAAGAGTGATTACATCAAAAACTATAAGATAAAATATCCATATGTAATCACAACAATCTCAAAAGATGGGAAAACAGAATCTGATCCCAGTAGCTCTCCTCCGCAGGCACCACACCACCCTCTAACGCCGATCACAGCCTGAAAAACAAACATGAACTATGCCTGAGTTTCCAGAAGAAAACCCTGTATGCCAAATCTTTACACATATATGAACAAGACAACAAGAATGAAACATGGCATGAACAATAACCACCACAACAGACATCGTCAGCTAAGTTCCCGAGACCTCTCTCCCGGCCATAGCTGATACAACACCTGGGTCTCAAATGCCCTCTCACCCCAACCCCACCAACACACGTGCACAAAAGGCACCGCCAGTCCAAATCACGGCCAACAACCACACTCTTGTCTCAGTGTTACCGGAGCCACGGTTTTGCATCATATACCAGAGCCACGGTCTCACAACCACCACATCAAACAACAAGGAAACACAACCACAAGATATCAGGCCGACAGTCTGTGTCATTGCCCAAGGGGGCCGGAGAGACGAGATGCCTTCAATCAAGCACACACACCGCTATCGGGCGACAGTCTGTGTCGTTGCCCAAGGGGTCCGGAGAGTCGAGACACCTTCAAGCGTACACACAAAACCACGAAACACAAAAACAGGCAGAAACGGTCGACCGCAAAAGGCACGACGGTCGACCGGATTTCTCCAATACACACCAACAGTTCTACCGTCCAATCAGACCGGTCGAACCAACAACGAACATAACGACCCAACGGTCGAATAAGGTCAATTGGTCGTCGTCCGTTTAGATGGTCGATGCCAGAAAACACAACAAACAAACTGCACAACCGGTCGAACGACAAAGGGGCACGTTCGACCGAATTACACCAGTAAAACCCCCTTAACAATCCACACTACACGGTCGACCGAAACAACACTACCGGTCGAACGACCATTTAGTTAACTTAAGTCGTCGGTTGGACGAGTCAAACAGGCGGTCGACCGTTTTGATGGTCAACACCCAAACCGACCTACGACAGTACTTTCGGTCGACCGACAAAGGGGACCCGTTCGACCGAAAGTACCCAAAGGTATCCTTCGACCGGTACGAGGGATATCGCCCAAAATACACTAGAAACGGTTGACCGAACTCAAACCACTGGTCGACCGTTATAGTGCAGAAAATGTTGTGCAGGTCAGACGAGTCATTCAGCCTACCGTCGACCGCTCTCACCCCCACACTAAACATAGGTGAGCGTAAAAACAAGCTTGACATACTTCAAGGCTTGAAGAAGCCTTTGAAGAACCAACGGCGAGCGTCTCCACACACTCCTTCTTCGGTGAACTCAACGAACACGTTATCCTCGGCTCCGGCAATCTCCTGTGTTCCTCCGAGCGTTGTCGATCACGCCTCCACGACTTCCCCGGGCTGGACAGAAAGGAATGAGAGAGAGAGAGAGACACGAGAGAGATAGAGAGAGTAGGAAAAGTGAGAGAGAGAAAATCCAAACCTTTAAATACTTTTCCCACAACCGATCTCAGTCGTCCATCTCAAACCCTCTCAAAACCAACACCTAACACAATTAAACATTAAGCAAGGGTTAGGATATAACAATTAGTCACTTGGTGGGTTCAAACTCCACCAGTAGCAAAGCGGCTAGAGTTTTCTCTTTTTCATTTTCTCTGGACTTATGTGCATATGTTCGTTCTATTAAATAATAATAAAACAATATTTTTTTATAAAAAAAGTTTCTATAATACTGATGTGCTTTCGTTCTCATCTATAACATGCACTCAAGACTAGAACTTGTAATTTGTTGATTACAAATCTACTATTTAAAGGTTGTAGAATTTTGTGGGATTATCTTCGTTTGTGAAAGAATTTGTTTCACGGGTGGAGAAGGACAACCTAAACGAGGGTTGCTCACGTGTTTGAGCATTGAATGACAAATGCCGACCTAATGAAGTTCAAATAAAAAAAAATCTTAAGCGAGCTAAGCCTAGGAATTTTAGCATAAGTTGTACTAGACAACTGAGTGATGATAAATTTATTATTTTCGAGTCTCAAAACCCTCATTTTCGCACCTTCAACTCAAAAGCCAAAATGTTCAAGAGTTATAAGATGAAGACAATATGTTTGCAACCCACTACAAAAATCTTTCCATTTCAAAAAAAACTCTAGAAATCTCTCCTCACCAAGTCTCTAATTGGTAGCTAAAACCTTAACTCTAGTAGAGGCCAGTATATTAGAATAGATAAACCTAAACAAAGAGTTATCACTCCCCTTTTATATGTCCCGAGTAGAAACAATGTAACGCCCCGAGTCCGGACAAGTGTTTACTCGTCCGAACCCGGTGCGTTAAGATACGGTCCACGATCCCGACCGTTGCGCACTCTGATATTTATATCCATCTAATAGGCTCATAAATAATCTGAAAAATATAATCAACAAATTGTGAGCTTAACAGCCCGCAAGTACCAACCATCAATCAAACATAATCATAATTATGTGGAAAATGATATATAATATGACATTCAGTCAATGAGCACAACCAAAAGACATGCATCACAAATAATATGCATGCATAACAATCTGGAACCCTCATTCGGATTCGACCACATCATGTGCTTCTGAAATCTATCAATCAGTCAGACGCACACCTCGAAGCTCCACATTGCCCGCTAGGTAGCTCTTTCCTAAGTGGCTCAGTCAGAAACATACATACAACCACAAAACATGTCGACCGAAACACCACCATACAATCATATGCATATCAAATTCAATATCGATACTCAGCATGCATGCAACTACGAATATTAAGAAAGACAAACATGATATGAAACTGAAGAATAACGAATCAATACTTATCTCAAAATCTCTATTTTCTTCTTCTTTGATTTCTTCTCAAAATTCCATCTCTACTCAACTCACTTCATCTTAAATAGCCATCCAACTCCACCGTCATGCCAAGTCACATGGTAAGGCATGGGAAAATTGCATTCACCCCCTTCTCCTAAAACCACACAAGCAACCAATTAGTCTTGATTAAATTCCTAACAGGTTTGGTTTCTCACAAACAGACTATAAGCAAAGTTTAAAATGACCTTAAAACAAGGGTCTAACTCAACCCAAGAACAAGCTCAATCGGATCCTTAAACAAGGTCTGATTCGGTCTTCGATTTTGGCTTTCTTTGTGAGCTTCAAACTGATTTCACGTTAATTCTTCACAAAACTTCCTCGCACGATCTTAGGTTGTTTCACGACTTGTATTGAGTCTTACCTCTCCAACTCGATCGATCGATCTCCATGAGTCATAGTTGTCGGAATTGTAGACTATTTCTAACCATGCCTATGGTTCCCAATGATGCTTAAATTATGCATTTGACAACAAGTGATACTTTCACTAATCTTTTTTTTTGTTGGGTCAAATCCGATTGTTTTAACTTTCAAGAAAGCTTGATTAAATTAAAAAAACAAATTAACATGACATGAAGAACAAGAACCATGACTTAGCAAATTCCTACTGGTTTATAAAATAGTGTGTTATATTAATGTTTAATTTTGTAGGATTATATGGTTCAACAATCATCTACGACTAATAAGTTATTGTTCAGATGTGGTCTGTTTGAGAGAAAAAATATAGAAGGGGTGGACTTCTAAATGTTTTTTTGATGTGGTTCTAATTTAACTTTTAATTTGGAAGAATATCAATTTATCATGTTTAGTATTGTATATATTCGATCTTATTTTTAGATTTTTTTTCCTGTTTTCATATTTTTCGTCGATTTGACAAAATGAGTCAAATCTACTCGTCACCTGATATCAGCAACAACCAAAGGTGGGATGTTCAAATCTTGATGCCAATTTTAAAACTTTGGTTATTTGATGATCCTAATTTGCTACAACTTTCACTTTCGATCTAATGTTACCTTACCTAATCCATATTAGTTTTTATATTGATTTTTGTTGGGAAATGGAGTTAGATTAATTGAGGACTTTCCTTCACTTGTGCGGCGATTTTTGCCCTAGATTTGTTGGTCATTTCTTTGCTTAAGTAAGATTAGCTTTGAGATTTAGCACAACTTGTAAAGATTTTTGGGGTTCGAATGTCCAAGATTTTTTGACCCTTTGAATTCTAATTCTTTTAGGTTATCTTTACAAATTTTTACTTTATGACCTAAATTGTAACATCCCGAAACAGCGGAAATTTAAAAATTTATAATCAAGACACAAGAACTCAATAATCAAAGACGGGACTGTTACTTCTCATAAAACAAATAGCGGTGCACCAAAATTACATCAGAGTTTGTCAAAATGATACATGATTACAACAAAACGACAACAGAAGATAAAACGTAATCATGTCGACCTCAGCGGTCCGAGAAGAGAATCCAACTCCAAAATACGCGTGCCCGCCGATCACCACCCAACTGGACCTACTGCGGTCCTGAAAAATATATAACAACGATGCCTGAGTTTCCAGAAGGAAACCCCGTATGCCAACTCACCTATATGCATGCATTACACAAGTGAACCTATCATACTAGTAGCATGTCATGGCATCGACAGAAAGTAAAACAGTTCCCCCGAAGGGTAAAACGGGACATCAGTCCGACAGTCAACATCAGGTCTCCCGCGGAGACCTACTGCAGGCACATGCAGCCTTACAGCACGCGACATCGCACCCCCCACACGCAGCTACACTACTCAAGGGTTCGGCAGGGAGCCTCTGTCACGCCTGCGCGCAGATAGAATACAGATCTGCAAATCTCTGTGGTCGGAGCCACTGGGACCAACGGGGTCGTCGCCCGGAAGGTATAACAACAACATCTCGATAGGTGCCCAGTCGAGGAATCAACATAGCCGGAATATCCTCGGCCCAACAATCATCATCGCCGGCACAACCTCGGCGGCATCACCGGCACAGCATCGGTGGTCCATCACAACGTCCGGCACAACATCGGACGGGTCCAGACCGAAGTCTACCAGGTCATCAGGCTCCACGAGCCGCAAACACCAACTGCGCCGCTATAAAAGCAGGGTAGCGACCTCCGTAGCCCGTAGGCCGGTAGTCACCTCACCCAACGCCAGTTGCGTGCCCGCACAAACATCAACATTGGGATCCACGATCCCTCAGGCCTGCTATACTACAATAAGTCCAATCCATCCAACACATTAGTCACGCTCCATACATGGAGGTGACGCGTCCCGAACACCCACACTCTTCCCAACGGCGGTCCCTGGGCAGGCACGCGGAACGCGCATACCGTCACCTCCCGGCTCACGCACAAGGCGAGGACACGGGTTTCCGTGGACAAAGTTGGCATTCAAAAAGGCAACCAGGAATTCTGTCCTGGGCCCAAACGGTCGACCGGAAGAGGTGATTCGGTCGACCGGTTCCAGAAAGGAATCTGTCGACTGTACGCCTAACACGGTCTACCGCTGCGCTCAAAACACAATCCCCAATGGTCTACCGAAGGTCTAAAACCGGTCGACCGAACGAGGTCAAAATCCGGAGTCTGGTCAACATCAAAATCAAACTATCGGTCGACCGACTCAGGGGTCCCGGTCGACCGAAAACTAACATGGCATTTCTACATCGTTTTAAACTATCGGTCGACCGACTCAGGGGTCTCGGTCGACCGATAACAGATAAGGTCAACCTATTATTCTACGTCATATAACGGTCGACCGAACGAAAACCAACGTCCGAACAGCATGCATAAAAAACCAATAAACTTAAGTTCTGGTCGACCGAACCCAAGGACACGGTTGACCGAAACACAACAGACAGACAAAATACATGCATTCGGTCGCCCGAAGGGTCCGGTCGACCGTTGGTCGTCTTCAACCTCGCGCCAGCCGAGGTTTCTTCACCAAAACTCAACGTCGGAGAGGTCTCCGACCTCCTCCGACCGACCAACACAATCCTCTCTTGAGGGTTAACAATAAAACCACACTAGAGAGCGGCATACCTCACGCAAGGACGACGAATCCGGTAGACCTCGAGCACGCGCCTCTCCTTCTCCGGACGTCTGACCTCCTCCCGCACGAAGTCCTCGCCTCCTCTGATCGTCTCCTCTGCTGGATGAAGGAGAAGAAGAATGAAATGGAGAGAAATGAGAGAGAGAGAGAGAGAGAGAAAATCACGTTTAAAACCCAACACCCCTCCTCGCTACAGTGCCCTACACGAGAGCCCACACCTCCCCCTCACGTCTACAGTGTGCGCCCCTCTTCTCTTCCCCACGCACTCCTCATCTCCCCATGCAAACCCCCTTCTAATCCTCCATTAACCCTAAAACCGGGTTAGGGTTCTAACATAAATTCTTGACACTTTGCTTGCATGAAAGACACATGTGGTATGTCCCAAATCTTGAGGGTCTTCTCACTCCTTTGCGAGACACATTTTATTTACTTGAAGATTTTTCTTGTTTCCAAGAGATTTGGTAATTTCTTGCGTGAATTTTGTGTTTCTTGTAAGTCCACAAGTGAGGTATAAAATGAGATAGAAAGGACATAAGGAGTGATCGAGTAAGAAGGAAATGAGCTACAGAATTTGCATTTAAGCAGATACAGATCACTCAAGAATAAATTTTCGATATCACTCTTTTGTAAGCGTACCCAAACAAAAATCTCATTCGAAATTGAATCGTCTGATGATCAAATCTTTCCTACAAATCTCATTATTCCAGCTCATGCATCCCTAAAGCTTTTGGGACGATGCTTTTCTATCTACTTTCCAAACTACTAAACATAAAATATTTATTTATATGAACTATGTTTGATCTTTGGTGTTTGATTTGCGTAGTTTGGTGGATGCATGTTCGACCTACCAACTTTATCGCATCACAATCAAATAAAAACATTGATAGTCACCGACACAGATGTGTGATGAGCACATGTTGTTTTGAACTGTTGGTTGTCTGTCGAGTTGTTCTCAACAATCTAAGAATGTCTCTCAACCCATGTTCTTAATTTCTCAACAAACCATAACAGTACACGTTTTGGTTACAGAGTTGTAAATAAGGACAAGATCTAGTTTGAGTAATTGCATTTGCTACATGTCATTGGCTGGTTGGGAGTCAGAGTCAAGTTCAGGTGATTGCTACATATTTTATGTGCATTCGCACAAAAATAAAGGGAAAAAATAAAATTATATGTTGTCGTCGATATTTAGTAGTTACATTACACTTCAGCCAACTAGAAATGGTAGGATTTTAGATGTGACCTTAACTCTCAATTTTTCTAGTTAAAGCTTTGATATAATTTATTGTGATTGTGGTTAATATTTTTCAGTCAGTTAACACCGTCGTAACATACAATTGATAATGAATCTTTAGAGCACCCTTAACGGGGAGGGCGCCTCCTGGGCGCCCATTCGGGTGTCGGAGCTCCCGAATGGACGCCCAGGGCTCCATCGGGTGGGGGGCACGTGTTGCCTCCCCTGGTTCTTTTTTTATTTTTTTTATTTTAGTGGAGGATTTGTTATTAGGAGGGCGCCTCCTGGTCGCCCATTCGGGCGTCGGAGCTCCCGAATGGACGCCCAAGGCTCCATCGGGTGGGGGGCACATGTTGCCCCCTGGTTCTTTTTTTTAATTTGTTTTTATTTTAGTGGAGGATTTGTTATTATAGTTAATTGATAATGTATTAAGTATTTTTTAGTAATGTTGGGTGATAATTTTTAATTATTGTGGGATCACTGTTTAATCACGCGTGTATTATGTAGTCACGTTTGCACTGTGCATTCACGCGTGTACTGTGGAACGGATACCTCTATCTACTCCCAACTATAAATACAAGTACATATCTCCTTTAACTCCCCACATCTTCTTAAATCATTCGTTATTATTAGCTTCTCATCTCAATGTCAGATAATAGTTCAAATGCCGCTCAATCCGACGATGACAAATACAGTGAGACCTTCGATATGATTGACCGTGCTATTGATTTGGCCGCCCGGGCTGTGTATGTAGGCTTCGTCGAAGGAGAACGAAGAACCCAGATAGAGACCGTGAACTTGGTTACAGACGCCTTATGGACTATGATTTTTCTGACAACTCTGTCTATTCTGATTCTCTTTTCAGGAGAAGATTTTGGATGCAAAAACATATCTTTCTATGCATTCACAATGTTGTTGAAGCATCTGATGTCTTCTTCCAACGAACACCGGATGCAACTGGTAGAATGAGCATTTCCGGATTACAAAAAACAACGACAACAATACTAATGCTAGCTTATGACGTGACAGCTGATGTGATCGATGAGTACTTACGAATGAGTGCAACAACATCTAGAAATGTCTTCCCCAAATTCTGCAAAGGTGTTATTAACATCTTCGGCCCTGAGTATTTATGCCGACAAACTGCAAATGATTTGGCACGATTACTCCACGTCGGTGAGCAACGTGGGTTCCTAGGTATGATAGGGAGTATCGATTGTATGCACTGAGTTTGGAAAAACTGCCCGGCTGCTTGGATGTGACAACATCAAGGGCGTTCTGGGAGACCAACCCTGGTCCTTGAAGCGGTGACATTGTACGACTTATGGATCTGACATTCCTTCTTTGGAATTCCGAGTTCGGCCAACAACTTGAACGTCCTGCAACAATCTTCAGTTTTCGACGACATACTGGAAGGTTGAACTCCCTCTGTAAATTATGAGGTAAATGATGTTCAATATGATATGGGATACTATCTTACTGATGATATTTATCCACAGTGGGCCGCCTTCATTTAATCCATCCTTCACCTTCAAACCCCGAAGCACAGGTTGTTTGCTGAAGTGCAGGAGGTGACGTGATGTTAAAGATGTAGAACGCGCTTTCGGAGTGTTGCAAGAGAGGTGAGCGATCATCAAAATCCCGCTCTCGCCTGGAGTAAGGACGTACTATCCAAAATAATGTCAGCTTGCATCATCATGCATAACATGATTGTGGAGGACGAACGCGACTCTTACGTCAATTTTGGAGATTTTGGCGAATTTATGGAAGATCGACCTGGAACTTCTGCTGAGGAAACACGATATTCGACCTATCGTATAGCAGATATTCACAAGTTTTTTGCCAATCAAGATCGGGTGCGTGACATGAATCAACATTTGGATCTGAAAGACAATTTAATCGAGCATATATGGTAACGTTACGGACGAGGAGCGGTTTGAACATGAGTTTAACGTAATTTCTAATGTTCTATTTCGAAGTCCAGTTTATGTAATATGTATTATCGTTTGTTAACTTTGAATGTAATATTTAGAATTTAAGTTTATGTAATATGTAACGTGGTTTCGTAATATTTAATAATAATTTCGTGATTTAATAGTAAAAATTAAATAGTTTCGAATTAAAGTAATTAGAAGTAGTAATTACAATTAATATTATGTAAAATATAATTTGTTAAATGTTGTGTAAGAATTAAAATTGTCTAATTAATAAATGATGTGGAGGAAAGAGAGTGTAGGGTGAGTGGGGTAGCGTGACATGGTTAAGGGTTTTTTTGGGTGGGTGAGGTGAGTTGACGGGGTGAAGTGATAAGCTAATGTGACAGGTACTTTTCGGGCGTTCTGTTTTCTCTCTCAGTCACGTCAACTTTTCTTTCTGTCACGTCAACACAAAACAACCTCCAAAATTTTACTTAACCACATATAGAAACAATTCAAGCGCTCTACATTCTCTTCCATCCACGTCATTTGGGAATCAATTTTGGACAAAAGACAAAAAAAATTAAAACATTTAAAAAATTATAAACAAATAAAAAACAAATTTTCATAAAAATAATTTAAAAAACAATTTAAAATAATTGTTAAAATAATCATTAACATATTTAAATATTTTAAAAAAATAACCATGACTCACCCACCTAAAATTTCCACCGACGGGTAGAAATTCAACCTACGTGGCCGGTCTACGGTACGGCCAGGGCCAACCGTAGCCGTCAAGATTGCTCTTTAGTGTACAAATAAATGGGAGAACAGAATTTGACTTTAGCAACCTAGGGATCTTAAATCGCATTGCATTCTGAAATGAATTGACTATTTGGGTCCAACAATTGGACAATTTGTAATAATTTTTTTAAAAAGGCAAAATGACAAATTTTACTGCTGGAGCACTCGTCACATCTCTCTCTAATTTACACTATTTTCCACTTGTAAAGGAAAAAACGTTAAACTACCAGGACCGATAAGAACTTTCTGTTGAAAGTTGGTGAAAGATTATATTTTTTTTCGAATAAAAGTTGGTGCAAGATGTTCACTTAAACTTTAGGAATGGACTTTTGGAACTTCAAAATCTAAACCGTGTGATATATGAATATATTTTTATTTTTGAATATCAATACTACAAAATCTTCCATTATGTCCAAGAACTTATTAATAAGTTTACCCTATTTTTCCAGGAATGGGTAATTTAACAAAATACAAGAAAAGTTTCCACAATTTTGATATCTTACCGTCATCAAACAATTGATCCGACCTATGGAATATGGATATGAAAATGAGGAAGATATCCAGAAAAACAGGATTTAGAGGGAAAAATTTGCAACAAAAAATAATGTATGGAAAACTCAAAGTTGAAAAATACAATCATAGATACTTTGTGTTGAAAATACACGGCTCAGACATGAAGAGTCATCATCGCCCAACCTCACGGGACGCACAACAAAACCAAGCGTCGATGACACAAAGATCGAAGAATTACAGACCGCCGATCATTTTGCAATGACATGAGTACTCAACTCCATGCAACCTCAGATAGCAGAGCTGTTTATCTACTCCAACTCGGCCAAAGAGCTCTGGGACTCCATTCACGATCTGTATGGTAAGCAACAAAACTTCGCCCATGTTTTTAAAGTCAAGCAAGAACTAGCGCAAACAAAACAAGGGTCAAAATCTGTAACTGAATATCTCGGTGCACTTAAAAGCCAGTGGGACGAGCTCGGGGTTTATGAACCACCGAGCAACGATCCTAAAATTATTAAGGAAAGAGACGAGCAGAATCGGGTCTACCAGTTCTTGGTAGGACTCGATCCTAGCTACGAGCCTCTAAAATCACAAATACTACTATCATCAGAGCTTCTGCCCTTCACTCAAATCATTGCGATGGTACAACGGGAAGAAACCCGAAGACATGCCATGCCTAAAACCAACAGCAGAGAAAACCAAGCGTTTGCCACAATACAACGCCAAAACCAAAGAGGAAAATGACACTTCGGAAAACACAAGGACGAACAATGTGACAACTGCAAGAAATAGGGACACAATCGCGACAGGTGCTGGTTCCTCTACCCGCACCTCCGGCCACCAAAAGATGGAACCAGAGAAAGAAGGAGCGATAACAGAGGAAACCCTAACACTAGCGGCAGACCAAACGTCGCCTCCCAAAACCCTAACACTAATTTCGGAGGCGAAAAACCAAAATGGGCACAAACCGGGTCTGGATCCGGAAGTCGAGGGTATTTATCCTCTGATTATGCGGATATCCAATTACCCGATCTCGGGAATAAAGCAAACGAGCACACCGGGTCGGATCTGGATCCGCGTATTAGTGCTGATGGGCATGGGCTCGGGTCAGCTGGTTATGGGCTCCATTCTTCAAGTGACCATGAGCCATGATCTATACACAAAGAATTAGGCCCACCTCAACAGCTTGCTGCACATTTCCGGTCAAAATCAGAACCAACAAGGTAATGGGTCAGGTATTATTTCAACTCACATCTCTTGTAATCATACTTTTACCCCTAGTTCATGGATTATAGACACTGGAGCCACTGACCACATGACCGGAAATAAAGATCTTATATGCAATATTCAAAATCACCCAAACGTGAACAAGTTCGTGACTATGGCAAATGGAAATCAAGTAAAAATTAGCGGTACAGGACAATCAACATTCCTAAATAACACATCTGAAAATATATTATATGTCCCCGAATTTACATCTAGCCTTCTGTCTGTTGCAAAGATAACAAAAAAAATTAATTGTAATGTTATTTTCTCACCATATGATGTGTTATTTCAGGACCGAGTATCAGGGAGGATGATTGGTAGATGCACTCTCATCAATGGCCTTTACATACTTGAAAAATCGAATAATACCTTCCATGCAAATAATGCGTCCCATTATACACTTGATCTTCTGCATAAACGCATGGGACACCCATCTTTTCCCGTTTTGAAAAAAAATCCTAGCATAAATCCAAACATTGAATTATGTTGTGAAACATGTCGTCTTGCAAAACAAACCAGGTTACCTTTTCATTCCTCTACCACTAAAACTAGGAAACCTTTAGAACTGGTCCACTCTGACATTTGGGGCCCTGCTCCAGTTGAGTCATATAATGGTTTTAAGTATTTTATCACTTTTATCGATGATTTTTCTCGTACCACTTGGTTATACCTGCTTAAGTCCAAATCTGAAGTTTTTGCTATTTTTTGCGAATATGTTGTCTTGGTTGAAAACATGTATGACACGAAAATTAAAACGTTTAGGTCAGATAATGGCGTTGAATACACTAGCACTCTATTTCAAACCTTTTTAAAAGAAAAAGGTATTTATCATCAAACTACTTGTATAAATACCCCTGAACAAAATGGTATCTCCGAAAGAAAAAACCGACATCTTCTAAATGTCACTCGATCCCTTTTATTTCAAACCAAAGTTCCCACAAATTTTTGGTCTGAGACTATTTTAACCGTTGTTTATCTTATCAATCGACTACCTAGCCCTATTCTTGAAAATAAACAACCCTTGGAAATTTTGAATAAAAGAAAGATGGGTGTTGATCATCTCAAGGTTTTTGGTTGTGTTTGTTATGTATGAAGGGAATGTGTTCTAAAAGTTTTACTTTTAAATGTCAATTATTATGAATTGAATGAGAAATCATTTTGTTCCTTGTTTATGTTATTCGTCTTTTAGAAGTGTTAAGGAAGAGGCTCTTGGTCCTTAACCGTAGAGCTCTAAAAGATATTGGTTTACATAAAACAAAAGATATTCGCAATCATGGTAACTAACATGGAACATTAATTACCGAGTTAAGATTGTCGTGTTAGTCATAGATCATTGTAGCTCTACAAGTGAGTGACAACACGGGTATGCAAAAGAGGAAAATATTACTTTTGTATACTGAATAGACCTAATAAGTAAAATATTATAGAAATGTGTTTCTGTGTCATTAATATTTTACTGTGTCTTTGGTCCTTTGATATGAGACTTATATCTAATCACTTAAGGAATACTTAATTAGATCAGTGTCTTGAACTATCGATCAGTGTAGTGTAAAGGCATTGGTTGGTTAAGTACTACTTTTGTTGGAGAAGGTAGTTAGTCAAAAGACTATCATTGCCCTTCTTAATTGAGTGATGATATTAGTGGGCCCCTTGATAAAGCAAAGTTATAATGTGCACAATGTGATTTGAGTTAAGTCACATATTTATAACTAGCTTAAAGAGATCAAGAAATGAATACTAAGACAAAGATGACACAATACTACTTTGTGTGTATTCTTAATATCATGAGGCAAGGGACGGACACAAGTGGTGCACGCCATCACTAAATGGATCGGGTTTTGGTTCGAGTGGAATTAAGACATCTAACTAATTGGGAGCTATAATGTGTAGTTAGATACCGCTTATAGCTTGTGATATTAAGCCTTTAATATCACTGCCAACTTAGTTTAGATCCTCCCATAGGTCACACCACAAAACTGGGAAACAAGAAATGGGGATTTTGAGTTCATAAGATGTGTCGGGTTTCATGTAGAAAATATGACACATGGGGTGAACAAGCAAAATCAAAATTATGTTGTGATTAATAACATAATTAGAATCTAAATTAAATTCATATGTGATGTAAATATTATGGGGTGTAATGATTGATCATTACATAGGATAATATGTTACATAAGTTGTGGATTTACTACTAATCCCGAAATGTCAAATTTTGTAGGGGTTAAACCAAAATTTGACAAGTCTGCAAAACAGTGCTCAAACGGTCGACCAGTTAGCAGTAAACGGTCGACCGGTAGGGCACGGTCGACCGGACATGTCTCGACCGATAACAGGGAATTTTCATCTGTTCGAACGGTCGACCGAAAGTGATCGGTCGGTCGACCGAACATTGCGATGGAATAGTTCCTGTTACGAACGGTCGACCGAGCTATTGAACGGTCGACCGAAACTGGTTCGAGCGGTCGACCGAACCTCCAAAAACGGTCGACCGGTCCAGACGGTTTATGCAGAATTAATTTAAGAATTAATTAGATCATGCATGGAATTGGTCCATAATTTATTTAATTCGTGGCTAATATTATTTATTAATAAATATGGATAGTTAGATGGAATTTTGCATGAAATCATGGGCAAAAGGTTGCAAATGAATAGGTAATTTGGAGAGAACCTATAAATAGAGGTTATCTCATTGCCTTCCTAACATCTTAATTAATATTGCTTTTCATGCAAAATCTCTCTCCTTAATTCACCACGAAAATTCCACAAATTCTTAAGTTTAGTTTAGTTCTTAAGAGATCATCTTCTCAAGGGAATTAAAGAGGGGTTAGTAATTGGATTCTAAACCCTATCGGAGATTGAGAGACTAGCTTCCCTCTCTCCGATCTTGTTTAGAGTTTGGTGAATACTCGGAGGCATCCGACGCAGCGAGGAGCATCCCCAACGTCTCCGAATCTTCAAGAAGTTTTAGAGAACTTCTAGGTATGAATTTCGGAGCCCTTGTTTATAAACTAGATGTTAAAACAAACCGATGCATGCATGAAATAAATCAAAGAAAATTGTAATTGATCCTTATTATACATAAAAATTTCGAAAATATATATGTATAATTAAACATGAAATCCTACAATGTACATAAAAAACGGGTTGATAAATTTGACTCTCACTCCGTCAAAGTTGTTTTCCTTGGGTACTCTTTCCAAAAGAAAGGGTACAAATGCTATGACCCTACGAATTGCAAACTTTATATTTCCAAGGATGTCTCTTTTTTCTGAAAAAGAATCATACTTCGAATCTATCAACGACACTTCTGCAGGTACAACTTTCCCTCTTCCCACCACCGACTTATTTTCTGACGAGTTCTTTCGTATTGAGGACACTCATGTTCCTCAAAAGGGGGGAGAAAATAGTACTCCGGATAGACAGGGTGAACACCACAATGAACCGGTCCAAGAAGTGACCCCCACAAGACGATCTACAAGACCTACACGTTCTCCATCCCACCTTCAAGACTTTGTTACTTATAAGGTTACGTATCCCATTCAAGATTACATATCCTACAAAGCCATAACAAAGTCCCACCAAGCTTTCTTAGATTCTATTGATAACCTTAAGGAACCTACCTCCTATCAAGAAGCTCCTATGGATCCTAATTGGACAAAAGCCATGAAAGAGGAACTAGAGGCCTTAGAAAAAATCAAACTTGGACCATGGTCAACCCTAAACCTGGAACCAAACCCGTAGGCTATAAATGGATTTATAAAATTAAATATAATAGCAACGGGTCAATAGACCGATATAAAACTAGATTAGTCACCAAGGGATACACTCAGACTTACGACCTCGACTATCAAGAAACCTTTGCCCCGGTTGCAAAAATGAATACTATCAGAGTTCTCCTATCTGTAGCGGTCAACTATGGGTGGAATCTCTTTCAGATGGATGTTCAAAATGCCTTTCTCCAAGGCTCCTTAGAAGAAGAGGTCTACATGACTTCTCCTCCAGGGTACAACACCACTTACAATCAGGTTTGCAAATTTCACAAATCAATCTACGGATTGAAACAGTCACCTCGAGCCTGGTATGCAAAACTTAGCCTTTCTCTCAATCAATTTGGTTTTTCTAAATGTTCTGCCGATGCATCCATGTTCATCAAACATGCTAACAATATTAACATCATTATCCTAGTATATGTAGATGACATTATAATCACCGGAAATAGTGATAAAGAAATTAATATAGTGAAATCATATCTAAGAAACAAATTTGACATCAAAGACTTAGGATTCATGAAATATTTTTTAGGCATTGAAATAGCTTACACAAAAAGGGTTTATTCCTATCTCAACGCAAGTATATTCTTGA
Organism: Triglochin maritima; assembly: GCA_963682175.1. Classification (NCBI taxonomy): domain Eukaryota; kingdom Viridiplantae; phylum Streptophyta; class Magnoliopsida; order Alismatales; family Juncaginaceae; genus Triglochin; species Triglochin maritima. Next base: position 38,107,087 of record OY821781.1, read on the forward strand.
TCTACTTAAAGAAACTGAGAAATTAGGATCCAAACCTGCCAATACACCTATCGAGACCAATCGAAAAGTTGGTCCCACCGATGGCGAACCCTTGAACGACATAGGCCAATTCCAACGTCTAGTAGGGAAACTCATTTATCTAACTGTCACTAGGCCTGACATAACTTATGTGGTTAGTACGATAAGTCAGTTCATGCATGCACCACACACACACCATCTAGACATCATCGATAGAATACTCAGGTATTTAAAGAAAACTCCAGGACAAGGTATATGGATGAAAAGAAACAACTCTAACTCAATAATTGGTTATTCTGATGCAGATTGGGCGGGTAGTCATGATCGCAAATCCACCACAGGATTCTGCATATTCGTTGGGGGAAACCTTGTCACTTGGAGGAGCAAAAAACAAAATGTTGTTGCAAGATCTAGCGCTGAAGCAGAATATCGTGCTATGGCATCCACCACCAGCGAACTGATATGGCTCAAACAACTCCTCAAAGAAATGATGGTTCCATACCATGAACCTATGCACATGTTCTGTGACAATCATGTTGCTCGTCACATCGCCTCCAATCCTGTGTTTCACGAACGAACAAAGCATATAGAAGTAGACTGTCACTTCATCAGAGAAAAACTTCAGACTAGAGAAATCGAAGTCCCTTACGTTCCAAGTAAAGACCAACTTGCATATATCTTCACCAAACTCTTGGATCAAAAACAATTTCATAGCATTCTACACAAGTTGGGCTCCTTCAATCTCTTCCGGACTCAACTTGAGGGGGACTGTTAAAAATACGCGGTTCAGACATGAAGAGTCATCATCGCCCAACCTCGAAACCCAAATCGACACAAGCAGTTAATCCCTCTCGACAACCAAAGAATACCAAACATAAATTTGTGTCTATGTATTCAAACGACTAGTTCAAACTAAGCATATATAAACATACACAATTGTAATCGCAAGATATATAAATATATAATATCAAACACATTTTCTACCCTTTGAATTAGTACAGACAACAAAAAGGAATAATATTAATCTAATTTTACTTTTCAAAAAACAATTAAATATGCAAGATGTTAATGTCAAGAAGTGGTACAAAATGGGAAAACAATAGCCAGTTCATTTTACTCAAAGAAATGGTACTCGCGAAAATGAGTTGCGACTAAATTGAGACTTATGGAGAGGCACATTGTCTTCTAACTAGTGGTGTGCTAACTTCAAAAAAACTTAGAATTGAATGAAAATCTCTTAGTGATCATGAAAGAATGCCTAATGAGTTCAAGTTCAGTTTTCTATATAAATTCAAAAATACCTAATGAGTGCAAGTTCAATTGGCTATATAAATCTAACTTAAAAGTAACTAAGGTGTCATGTATGGCTATGTGGAAGCATATTGGCCGGAGTCAGGATGGTGGAGACATTAGTATCATAGGGTTTGTTTGGATGTTAAATTTTTACAGCTCCCCAACCCTAAGAAGCTGCCCCAAGTAGAGCCTCTTGGAAGGAGTTGGTTCCAACCTCCAGATTCCACCTTAGGAGCCGATCTTGTTTAGATGTCTCAATTAGACTCTTCAATGTGTTGTCCAATCAAAGAGAATGACCAGAAACACCCTTCATCTCCTAGTTATCGCCCATCACCACACTTAAGGTTGTCAATTTTGACTTGACTCGATAGCTCAACTCGAACTAGACTCGAAAAACGATCGGCTCTGTGTTAACTTGAAAATGAAAGTTCTTGATGAAAAATAAAAAAAATCTTCAAACTTTGTTCGGTAAACGAACCACTCGAACTCGAAAAAAATTGAGAATTTTTTGTTCTTCTATTTATAATTATTTTTTTGTATTTGGTAATAACATAAGATAATATTTATGACTCGAATTTTTTCTTGACTTTTCGTTTACACCCGCACACTCCATCCTGAAGAAGAAAAAAAGAAATTATATTGCACGTGCATGGACAGATCTTTGTGGTTTAATTAACATTATGCACATAAGTAGTATTGTAGACCAAAAGAATCGGAAGAAATAAATTATACAGAAATAAACAAACAGGATTTGTAGAAATAATGACATGCAAGCAATGAATATCAAGAACGAAAATTACCAAATCTCAACCTAAATTCAATTAGATTGTTAAACTCGCATGAAACATTGAGTTCGTCAAAGAAGCAACAACCAGAACCAGAGGGGGAGTGCTTTCATGCCTATGTACAAATCTTCTTCCGTAGGAATTCTCTAACCAGTGTAGGAGTCATCAGGAGAAATTAATACGTGCTATTATTAAGAAATTAATATGTGCTATTATTAAGAAATTAATTCTATGTACAATCCAAACACACCATAGACTCTCTGTGGCAATGGTAAGAAAGCCAAACGAAGATATGATAAACCAATCTCCAAAGCGTGATGAGAAGGACAAAAAATAAATTTTGAGTTTATGTGAATGTGTTATAGCAAAATATTGATTTTTTCCCAAATGAAAAAGAGATGGTAAAATTAGTTTGTGTGAATTTATGTAATCTGTCCATTTTTGTATAAATGTAACATAGCACAACATTTAGGTGTAAAAAATTGAAATTTATCCAAATGAAAAGAGATGATAAAAATTGATATGTATTAATATCGAATAAAATAACATCATAAGACATGTTCCCCACCATGTTTGGTAGGACTGTGCATATTTCGGTCCGGATTCGATTCAGACCGAATCTGATCAGTTCGGGTTTCGTTCCGGATCCCGGAACAAATTCAGTTTTCGGTCCGGTCCGGTCCGGTCCAAACTCAGTTCAAAAAATTTTTTCCCTTAAAATTCCGGTCCGGACCGAACCCGACCGATCCGGTCTTCAGTCCGGACCCTGGAGAGCATCCGGGTTCGGATCGGTCCGGGTCCGGACCGATGGTCACCCCTAATTTTTGGTGTATTTTAGATTTTTAGCACGTGGAAGTTGTCATCACATTATTTGATTGTCTTATTTTTCTTATTATGGGCATCATATTGTTTATGATAATAATCTTTCAACTCAAGAAGCATTGGAAAGTTGCTTATTGTCACAATCAAGAATCAAGCATATTTAATTAGGGTTCCTTTTTGCAGTGATGAAAAATAATTTTAACATGTTCATCACTTATCCCATCAATCATTGTTTGAGAAATGGACTTCAAATAACATTTGGTTACTTTTCTTTTTTAATCCACAACTTGATGATGTAATATGGTTAATGGTGACTTCTAGAATAAGTTAATTCGTGTTATTTTCATCCTATTATTAAGAAATTTAAGATTTGAAGAGATCAATGCTTATGTGTTCTTGGCGAGAGACGAGGAAAAATGACTAGATTAGAAGAATTTAATTATATGCTTAAGATCGGGTTCTTTATTGTTGGTTACGATCACAATCAATAACTATGTCTATATTATGACTATATATCCCCATTCATTACTCCCCCACATGTTGCCTTCACTTTTAACCCTTGGTTTTTATAATGAATCTACTAGTACAAAAACATATATTTGAGATCCAAACATAATTATTCTCATCATGCTTGCGCTCAATTGCTAAGTTGTACCTAATTGAAGAACAACTTATGATTAGAGTAACTCTTTGAAATTATTGCAAATTCGGTCACTAACTGCATTATGGAATTTTTGTTTTCCAATTGCTTCATTAACATTTTCTAGATCCTACCTTCATGGTTTATTTGTGTTTATTCTTATATTTCACTCTCTCCTTCATTTTCAACTTTTGAATTGATGTCATAAGCCAAACGAGTCAATTTCCGGTCCACCTCTATGTCTGGTAGAACTTACCAAAGGGGTCATCCTTAAGTCCTTTCGTAATGACCTATATTTGACACTAGACCTATTAAAAACAGACACGACACGCTAATACGACACAAATACGATATGATAATATTAGGTATGAGTAAACATTATATTTTATTTGGTTGGGTCCAAATACAGTTGGTTGGACAAGATATCTTATTGGTCAGATATTGAGTATGAGATTTTAGACGGGAATACATGTTAATAATACTTGATGTATATTATTGCTATTAGAAATCTTATTTCAAGAATTTACTATTAAAAATGTAAAATTTGGTCAGAAAAATACTTCTATTTTCAAAAGTAAACTTATATTTATTCCAACTAAAATCATTTTTCAAATCCCGGGATTTTTCATAACTGAAATTAATAGGGAGAATAATAAAATAAAATTGCCGTTTGGTGTGTGTCGGCACTATAAATGATTTAAACACAAAAATGGCTCGATTTTATTCTTTTTCATTTTAAAAAAACATTGTCCTGGAGAATATATATATATATATATATATATATATATATAGTACGGTAGCCCGGATTAAACCTACCACATGGCATGTCACTTAAATATTTCATATATTTTTTATGTTTCGACGTCACTCTCCCGATTCATGCTTACAGCTAAATCATATACAATTCAAATATTTGCTAACAAACACCCCAACTAAAGATCTTTTGATTTGAGTCCAACCTTATATGATGGTGTGGGGAGATTTTAAAATTCAAAATGATCAACTTGTAAATTATTTTTTCACATTTGAAGTGCGTTTTAGTTTATTTTATGATTTATCATTTTTTCTAATTTATTTTCAAATCACGCATTTTTCTCTAAGATGAAATCACTAAAAAAATAAGAAAATAGAAAAGCGAATATACACCAAACAAAGTAGTTCTCAAGAGATGACTAAATAAAAGGGAAACATAAATAAAAGGGAAACAAAGTAGCCCTGCATTCCAACCAACAGTAACGTAAATGATAGACTTTTAGTATTGAAATCGTAATGATTAAAAATCAACTCCGACCATAATATGTCACTTTTGGATTTTTAATTTAAGTAGTGTGGAAAATCATTATTTTAAGAGTATGTTACGTCAAAGTTTTGCTTAATGTCTACGATTTTGGATTTTTTACAATTTTTAACAAAATCATAATTGGGAAGTAGTTTTGTTTACCATGATTACCCTCCACCTAAAGTGGAAGTAAAACTCTTGTTCAAGCATAATGACAACAACTTTCTAAATTTCTTGAATGCCTTTGTTATTGCTCCACCAAAGAATCTTAGCTGAAAATATCAATTGATTTTTCTGTTTTCTATCTTGAGATAATTATCATGTCAAAGATATTTTGAGTCCTAAGGACTTACATTCATTGGAAAGAGGTTCATTTCACCTCTTATTTTTTACAAACTTTACTTATAAATCTCATAAATAAATAAAATACATTTGAATGAAATATTTCCATTCTTTCAAAATGCGTAAAGATTGAGCAACACAGAATTAGATATAAAGGAAAATTAATGTGAAAGTTTACATAGATGTACAAAGTTGGATAAAAACTTTAGGGGTGGATGGATAATAAAAAGGTAGGATTTGATAGTGAAACACCATACTTTGAGGAGTGAAATGCAAAAGATTTGAATTAATTCCAAGCTCATGTCATGTATCCTTCCTTTGGGAACACCACAGGTCTCCACTCTATATAGTATATATAGAAAAGAAAGAAAAACCCACACATACCCAAAACCCAAGAAAATCTTCTTCTTCTTCTGTTCTCTTTTGGATTCTACAAAGCTCACAAGAATCCATTTTTCTTCCCAAATCAAGGGAACAAAAGGTACTTGCTGATCATGGCTGATTGTATTTTTTTTTGTTTGAAATTGCACCAACATTGATGTTTTGCTGGTTTGTCAAAAAGAATAAAATTTTGAGTTTTTTTTTTAAATATCGGAGTTGTGTTTGGTTTGTATTTTTCTGTTTGTGGGTTTTTTTGGTTGCCTCATGGAAAGAGTGTTGCAAAAAATTTGAGTTCTTTTGTTTGGGTTTCTTCAATTATTTTGTCTTTAAAGAGAAGTATGGGTTCCCCCCCGAAAATAAGAAGAATGGAAAAATTACAGAGCTGTTAGCTGTATTCTTGTTTTTTTCTTTTTTGGGGTTTTTGTTTGTTTGATGGAAAGAGCTTTAAGAGGAGATTGTGGTGATTTTTTTGTTAAATTCTTCAATCATTTTTTTTTTGTAAAACAGTATGGTAGAATAAAAGAGTTGTGTCTGGTTTTTGCTGTTCTGTTTGTGTGTCTTTTGGTTGTTTGGTTGAAGGAGTGTAAGTGGATTGGTGATCAATTTTGTGTTCTTGGCTTCAAATTCGTCATTTTTTTCCAAAAATTAATAATTAGAAAATAGGATGAAAGAAAAAATGAGCTGTCTGGTTTTTGTTTTTTTCTATCTTTGGGTCTTTTTAGTTGATTGATGGGAAGAGTATAAGAGAGAAATTCTTCAATTACAGTGTTAGTGGTTTTTTACATTAAAAAAATCTGGATTTCGGAATACAACAGAAGCTTTAATTACTATTATTGTGTACTTTTCTTTTTGTTGAAGGGTAAAATGTGGTTAATTTGTGTTTTTGTTGTTCAAACTACAGTGGCCAAATTTTTAGTTTCTTTTTTCTTTTTCAACTTTTTGTTTGTGTTGCATTTTTTTCTGAAGGGTAAAAGGTAAAATTATGGTCAATTTGTGTTATTGTTGTTCAAATCTCACCAACAGTTTGTTGTTAGTGGTTTCATAAGAAAAATGTGTGGGTTTGGTTTGGTTTTTCCTTCAAGCTTTTTGTTTGTGTTGATCGTGTTTTTGTTCCTTGAATTTCAAAAAATTGTTTCTTTGAAAATAAATAGAGGCATAGACCTTTGGGTTTTTTTCTTTTAGTTTTCTTAGTTTTTATAACTGATTTGTCTTTTTGTTGTCTTAACTGGTGTACCAAGGACCAACATTGTTTTAGGTTGATTAGCTGCGATCAGCTCGATTCATGGCTCGATAGTCTTAGATTAGCCTGGATCAAGGATCGAATTCCAATCTTGCTAGTCACATGTTTAATTTAATTTAAAACGTACGCTTTCTAAACATCGATTTAGGCTGCATTTGGGTATGATTATCTGCGACTACAATCAACTTTAACTGAACAATAGCGCTTACGATCACCTTTTCCCTCCAGAATCAGATTCCATCAATTAAAATCCACTCTAGCAACTTCCCTCTTGTCCAGAATCAGAGAAGCTGATTCTGAGATATTCTCTGTAAAATTTGCAAAAAAATGCTCATATTACCTCAATCGACGTAGAATATTTACAAATCTGAAACGAGATTTTAACCTAAATTGTTTGTCTAGAAAAGGTATCCGAACTCACTTCGGGAGTCAGTTTGGAATGACATTTTAATAATCTGATTATGATTCTAAAAATCAAGAATCAAATATGATTTACAAATGACATCTAAAAACTTAGAATTTTCATACTAAGATTGGAGTACATTTGGAAAATGATTCTGATTATCAAAATGTGATTCTGAATGGACCCTTAACGTCTCCTTTTCCCCCTAAAAATTTTCAATATTTTTAATGGAACATGTTTGTATCCTCAATTTTCTGTTGTGTGTTGAATACAATCTAGAAGAGTAAGGGGGGGACACTGTTTTGTTTGGTTCTTTGCAAGTTAAATTTCCTTAAAATAACAAAATAAAAGACAGTGTGGTCTAGTTAGTGTTCTTGTTGTTTCTACCAAGTTCTACTAACATTGATACTTACTGACTTGGTGTTTTTCTTTTTCAAACAAAAATGTGGTTTTTCTCAGAACAAGGGGATCTTTTGCTATTGAACTTGTGAAGGAAACGTACAAAATTCCTTCTTGTTTGTGAAAAAGATGCCTCTTGATATTTTGGTGGAAATTTTACCTTTAAAAAAATACAGATTTGGCATACTTGTCTGCACATCTTATGCATTGTGAAATTGCAGATGGTTGTTTGCTTTTAAATTTTTAGGTCAATTGAAAATAATCTTTTTGTTAGCTCAGGGGTAAGGTTGCATACATTGGATAATGTTGACAAACGTAGCAAACTTGATTATGTCATTGTGATACATCCTTGTCAGTTGGAAATACCCTCTTTTGGATCTAATTGGAAGAATATATGTTGTGTTGTGGTGATTTTAGATATACCTACAATGGTGGGGACAAGAAATCATCCATCTGGTAGACTATTCTCCACAAATAATGTTAAGTCCTTAACCTTGCTTAGGACTAATCCCTTGATTAGTGGAGGGGTTTTGCATGGGAAATGGGAGTGTGAACCGTGACGGCGATGGGTGTAGGGGCCGGTTACTGTTGGTGTGTTGGGTTGAGGAGAAAACCATCATTTTTCCTTGGTTTCTTCACTTCTTCACCCAAACTTCTCTCACTTTCCTTCCTTGTCCGGCGATCCAGGGAGCGTGGCGGCGACTCCGGCGAGTGGTGTCGAGCGTGGAGTCGAGGAGGCGGACGAGAGCGCGGAGGTTGAGGTTGAGGTCGAGCGTCGACGTTGAGCGGATCTCCGGTGTGTTCCGTCTTCATCTCGAGGTATGCCGAGTTCTAGTGTGTTTTTGTTGTTCCCCACGTTGGTGGGATATTGTGGTCGGTCGTGGGAGGTCAGAGACCTCGCCGGCGACGAGATACGGTGTAAGATCATTGGCTGGTGCAAGGTTGTTGTCGACTAACGGTCGACCGGTGCCTTCGGGCGGTCGACTGGTTTTACCTTTTTGCCCGACTTTAACTATCATCGGTCGAACGATACCTTTGCGGCGGTCGACCGGTTGCTTATGTGCTGGTGAGTTGGAGACCTACTGTCGGTTTTCGGTCGACCGTTCCTTGTTTTGGGGTCAACTGGAACTTAAGTGTACTTGATGAATCTGCATGCTGTTCGACCGATTTATGTATATTGTTCGACTGTTTTATGACGTAGACTATTAGGATGACCCTGATAGTTTTCGGTCGACCGGGACCCCTGAGTCGGTCGACCGAATAGTCTTGTTGATTTTGACCAACTCCGGATTTTAACCTCGTGTTCGGTCGACCAGTTTTAGACTTCTGTTTGACCGTTTGGACTTAAGTGACACGCAGAATAGTTCGACCGTTGTAGACTTTTGGTCGACCGAACCTATTGGGGACAGTCAACCGGTTAGGTTTTTTCGGTCGACCGTTTGTCTGCAGAACCGAATTCCGGTCTTGTGATCGTGTCAACTCTATCCACGGAAACTCGTGTCCCCGCTTAGAGCGTGGGCCGGGAGGTAACGACGGGTACGTGCACGTACCGCCCAGGGACCGTTGTGTGGAAGCATTGTTTTAATGTGCGACCACATAAGCGATTATACGGTCGCACAAATCGATGGAGGCCTTGGGGTCGCATATGCGACCCCCGCATAGTCGCACCAAAGCTGGTGCGACTTATGCGTCGCATATGCGGCCTGTGCGACCCAACGGCTAGTTGCCCAACTAGCCGTTGGGAGAATAGTGTTGTGCGACGCACATTGCGGTCTGTGCGTCGCACAACTTGTTTGTGCGGTCGCGACCGCACAACTCCAACGGCTATATAGCCGTTTGTGAACAGTAAACAGGGGGGGGATTGCATTTCACCCCCTGATTTACCCTATAAAACCCCCTTTAAACCCCACTACTCTTCTCACAACTCTCATTCTCCTAATCTCTCTCATATTCTCACACAATCTTCATCTTCCAAGTTTCAAGTGGTCAAGTTTGGTTGAAAAGAAGACGAATTTGGTGATCTTGGTGCGGGTTTGGGAAGCAAAATCTCTCTGAATCTTCACTCCACTGCAACTTCCTTCCGTCTTCCATAAAACAAGTGCAGTCTTTTCATTCCTCTTTAGTGTAATACTTAATTTTAGTGTAAAATGACATATGACGGACCTAGTGGTGGCGAATATCCCATGAACCATGAAAAATTTGATCATCTTCGTCCCACAAAAGTAACTGATCCGGGATGGAGAACCGCACATTACCTTAGCCTTGAATTTAAATCCAAACTTGTATGTGAATTATGTGTTTACGTTAGTAGTGGTGGAATAAATAGACATAAACAACATATTGCTCATCCGGATAGTTCAAATGCTAAACCATGTGCATATGCATCTGCCATTTATCGTGAAGAAATTGAATTGAACTTAAGATCAAAATCTAGAGCATATCACAATGAGAAAGCAATTTTAGATGAATACGTAGACTTAGACGATGTAGAGGGGTTTGGGGTCGGATACGGGTCTGGTTCCGGTTCCGGTCGAGGACGTGGTGACGGTAGCTCATCTTCCGCTCAACGTCCCGTTCCTCAACCTCGTAAGAGGCAGAGAAATCGATCGAAGTATGGACCAATGTAGGGGTGGCAAATTCGTGTTTCGTGTCGTGTTTGACACGAACACGATTTGACACGAATTATTTTTTCTCGATCCGAACACGAACACGAATTACTATGAAATAGTCGACACGAACACGAACACGAAAAACTATTATTAAACCCGAACACGAATTTGGTAACCCGAACACGACCCACGATGACACAAATCCATTTTTCGTGTTCGTGTTGACACGAACACGAATTAACCCGAATAACTCGAACTGACATGTTTGACACGAATTTTTCAAACATGAATTAACATGTTTGACACGAATTTTTCAAACATGAATTAACCTGTTTGACACCAATTATGACTTGTTTGACACAAATTTACCAAACACGAATTAATACCAATTAACCTGATTAACTCAAACACATCTAAATTATCTAATACAATGAACTGACACGAAATTAATTATAAACCTACACCAATATTACATTCAACATCACAAATTTAAAAAAACAATAGTCTAATAATAAACCATCCATAATAATAATCCATAATAACACATCCATAATAAAACATCCATAACAATAGTCTAATACATCCATAATTAATTAATTATAAACTCATTCCACTATTACACTCAACATCGCTCCAAGAGTCCAAGTTATGATTCCAAACCTGTGGTAGGATTAATGAGGTTGTCAAAACAATGTAACAATCAATTTATTTTATTTAAAATGAAAGGATTAAAGATGTGAATGTTGACAAACCTTCATGAGAATTGATTCCTTCTTCTAATGAGTTATCAATTTCGTCTAGCACATCTTGTGTAAGTTTGTCAATATCTTCATAAATTTTTGTATCACCTGGTAAAAGTAGTTCAAAGTTGAAACAAGTGTCAAGTTGTATGCATAATTTCGTTACTCATTCAACATGCTAGGTAGATTAAATTATTTGACAAACTAAAACATAAATTAAGATAAATGAGAGTTTAAGTATATTGTGGTGAGACCTTTATCTCCAAAGAGCCAATCTCTGGTGCAAATTATTGCCTCAACCGTACTTGGCTTAAGAGAGCTACGAAACTGATCTAAAACACGACCTCCAACACTAAAGGCAGCTTCAGAAGCAACAATTGAGACTGGAATTGCAAGGATATCACGAGCCATAGCAGCAACAATTGGATAGCGATTTTTATTTGATTTCCAAAATGCAGGAATATCCACATTATCTTGTCTACTCATCTTTGGGTCCTCCAGATAAATTTCCAATTGTGACTTTAAAGATGTTGAATTGTCTAAAAAAGCGTTGTCAAATTCCTACAATTCAAGAGAATAAAAGTAAAACATGATCAAATTTACTAAAAAGTAAGAAAATATTAAGCATGAAACTCGAAGAAGTAGAAAAATCACCTTAAAAAATGAGCAATTAGCATCAAAACCCTCATTGAATGTCTTGGCCTTTTTAGTTTGACGTCCTTGATCTGAACTTGAAGAATGCATACCCCCGCCCAAATTTGTGGAGTACTCAGAGTAGAGATTATGTAACTTCTTATGTAATGTGGATGCCTCATTAGAATTCTCACCATAAATCTTTTTGTAGATAAAGTTCACAAACTCCAACTTGTAACGAGGATCAAATATTGAAGCAATAGCTAATGTATCACTAAAGGCCGCCCAATATTTTTGAAATTTCAACCACATCAAGGATGCCATAGAAGACATATACTCATCTTCACTCTCCAATGCATCTTTCAAAGTAGAGTAGCAGTAAATAATGATAGGAAAGTACAAAGAAGAAGTTGGATACTCAGTTCCAGAGAATGTCACAGTGGCTTCATAAAAGACCTTCAAGAACTTGTGAACCTTTTCAATTCTCTCCCACTCCTCATTTGATGGACATTTTTTATAGTTCAAATCAACCAATGCCAAATGCTGAAATACACGACGATAATATAAAGCACTATCAAGCATAAGATAAGTAGAATTCCATCTGGTCGCCACATATTGGCACAAACCTCTTTTACCATCGATGGAGACTAGGCTAACACATTCAAGAAACTTCTTCTTTCTAACTTGAGAACCTTTGACATACTTGACACTCTCCCTTATTTTGTCAATCGAGGAGTCGATTCTCTTCAAGCCATCTTGTACAATCAAATTCAGCACATGAGCACAACACCGCAAATGGAAGAAAGTCCCACCACACACAAGCAGTCCTTTTGAGTTCAAGTCTACTCTCAACTCATCCACTGATACATCATTAGAACTAGCATTGTCCAACATAATGCCAAATATATTTTTCTCAATACCCCATTCCATCAACAACTTAGAAATGGCATCAGACAAGACAACACCAGAGTGTGGTGGTGGAAGATACGAAAAGTTCAAGATTCTTTTTTGCAACTTCCAATCATCATCAATAAAATGTGCTGTTAAAGCCATGTAACCATCAGAAGTCAAAGAACTCCACAAATCGGAAGTCAAACTGATTCGACTAGGATTTGCATGTAAGAGAGTCTTGATCCTAACCTTTTCTCGATGAAACATTTTGATGCATTTCGCTTTCGCAGTATTTCTACTAACAACATGAACATCAAGCCTCAAGTATTGACAAAGTCTCCTAAATCCCTCATATTCAACAAACTGGAATGACAAATCATGCATCACAATCGCAGACACAATTAACTCAGTGAACTTTTCAGAATCGAACTTTGCATTATGCATCCCCAATGACCTTGACTCACTACTACCACTATCAGCTAGCAACATTTGTCCAATATCACGAGAACTACTCCTAGGACAAACTTTAATGTGACGTTGCATATTTCCAGTCCCAAATTTACCCTCAGCAACATAAGTCAGCCCACAAGCTTTGCATTTTGATCTCTTTATTTGGTCGGGTTGGTCATTGAGCTCCTCAAAAAAGTTCCAAACTTGCGATCTTTTAGAAAATTTACGTTTCGCTTTTCCTTTCGGGTTTGAGCTTACATTACTAGTGTCGACTTGTTCTACTTCTAATTCTTCCACATTACAGTCCACTAAATCATTTTCATTGCCAATCACATCCACTGATTCCATTTGCAATAACGATTTCCTTTACATAAAAATAAATAAACCATATATCAGCGACAAAACTACCATATCAATAATGTGAATACAAGAAATCTACCATATTAATAATATTAATACAAGAGTAAAGGTGCAAACTAAATAAATATTCTAGATGCCAACATTTTCTTATTTGCAGCAAAATTGGATCTACAGGAACCATTATGGAACCATTATTGAAGTAATAAATAATGCATATCTTGATCATATTATCATAACATACTGGTTACAGTACACACTTACTTTTTAAAGATATTTGTCTATGAATTCTAGAACCAATGTTGAACCAATTCCGAATTAGTGAACTGCAATGTTGAGTAGTTGACACAGACTGTTTCCATCCTAATATGATCAGTAATCAATACTGAAAATTAGTAGATAAGCTATTTGCAGTTAACTAATCTGATTGTATAGGTGCATGCATAGACATCATTATGAAGCCAATTATCTTGAACAAAGTGATATTGCAACTGCAAGTCCAATTTGAGTCTTCTTAAAACATAAATTTTGTAATGCTCCAGAATAACTTAATTAACCAAATTGTGGTGAATCACTATATTTGTTAATAACAAATCCACTTCCTCACCAAACAAAACATATAAAGATACATACATCATGAAAGCATCCATCTAACCGTATCATAACTTGTCTTCGAAATCTAAATTTCTTCACTGACATTTCCACTACCGTCATATGTATATAGTTCATAACTTGAACCTCCTAGAGATGTCTAAAAGCCTCTAAGGATTTTGCTTCCTCTTGACTGCCTGCCCAAGCCTCTAAGGATTCATCACATAATCCTCAAATAACTTTCTAAATAACATAACCATTAACCACGCATCATCAGAAAAGGCAAAAAAAAAATCATAAACTCAGAAAAAGAAAGTAATTTGGGGCTAAACGGAAGTGAACAATCGAACGGGAGCATTTGACAAATAAGGCTAGATTCACCCATCGGAACCCTAAAATCACACCCACCGATTAGAACCTTACCTGAGCATGCGTGGAGGAAGGAATTGGGGGATTTTGGTTGAGCTTCGGCAGAGGAAGAGCGACACAAGTGGAGGAGAAGTGGTGGTGGGACGGCGAGAGGTGACGACGTGGCGAGGACGGCGAGAGGAGACTGGCGAAGACGGCGAGAGGAGAGGACAGCGAGATGAGAGAATATCAACTGGCGAGGACGGTGAGAGGAGAGGAGACGGGATGGTGAGAGGAGAGGACGGCGAGAGGAGAGGAGTCGGGGTGGTGAGGATGGCGAGAGGAGTGGAGACGGGTGGATGAGATTTAGGGCTGAAGGCGGGTTTGTGTTGGAGACTTGGAGGCGGATGTGAAGGAGTGAGTGAGTGAAGACGTGGTTTAAGTTAGGGTTAGGAATCTTTGGATTTTGGTATTTCTAATTCGGGTTATTCGTGTCAACCCGAATTACACGAAACACGAAATACACTAACCCGAACCCGACTCGAATTACAGTTCGTGTCATTCGTGTCGACCCGAATTACAGTTCGTGTCATTCGTGTCGACCCGAATTGTGATATTTAGTGTCGGGTTCGGGTTCGAATTTCGTGTCATGACCCAAATTGCCAACCCTAGACCAATGGACCGTTTCACCACCATTTGTCGTGGACGTCCGACCGACATCGTGGAAAGAAATGAAGGTCTCGTTCAAACCACGATACACAATCATTTTAAAAAAGAAGAGAGAAAAGAAGTAAACCAACTTTGGGTTAAACTTTTCTATAGAAATTGTTTGTCTTTTAATGCATGCAAATCTAGAGAATTTAAAGATGCAATTGATAAAACTGCTAGATTTTGGGCCGGGTTTGAAACCCGTTACTCCCCACGAGATTGTTGAACCATGTCTAAGACGGGAACTTGAATCAACCAAAACCTTATTAGATTCTTATAGGGAAGATTGGAAAATATATGGTTGTACAATAATGACTGATGGGTGGACTGATGGTTGTGGTCGTAGTATAATTAATTTTTTAGCTAACTGCCCCACCATCGGCACCATGTTTTTGAAGTCTATCGATGTCTCTTCCCACTCGCACACCGCGGACTACTTGTTTAAGTTGATCGACAAGGTGGTGGACGAAGTGGGGGAGAAATATGTTATCCAGATCGTCACCGACAATGCCGTTGCCTATGTATCCGCTGGTAGGATGTTGATGTCAAAAAGAAAGTCGATATTCTGGACTCCGTGCGCAGCTCACTGCATCGATCTAATCTTGGAGGACATAGGCAAGTTGTACATCAGGACTGTTACCACAAGTCGGAAGATTATCACCTATTTCAAGGCACACAGTCAACTGAACAAGCGAATGACTCAAGCCATTCAAGGGAATCTAATTCGTCCAGCCGTCACTCGTTTTGCAACTGCATTCCTTACACTACAAAGACTTTGAGTGAAGCGACAAGCTTTGAAGACATTCATCGTTTCAGAACAATTTGCCGATCCAAATGTTTTTTGGCAAAAAAATGTGAAAGTGAAGATAGAGACCGATCATGTTTACGAAGCCATCATATCGACCGTTTTCTGGAACAACGTGACCAATGCTTTGAAGGCAAGCCAACCGTTGGTAACTGTTCTTAGGTTGGTGGATGGCGACGAGAAACACGCAATGAGTTATCTATACGATGCAATGGAGAAGGCGAAGGCACATATCAAGGAGAACTACAACTTCAAATCGCAATTATACCAGTCTGTTATCGAGGTCATTGATCGAAGATGGGGACACCAAATGTCTAGTCCATTGTATTCTGCCGGTTTCCTCTTGAATCCAGCCACTTTCTTTGGTGCTGAAAGCCGAGTAGAAGCCATCAACACACACTTGACAGGTTGGTTGGATGTTCTGGAGAAGATGATCCCGAACCCGGAAGATCAAGACCACATAACAAGACAACTTGATCGTTACAAGAATAGCGAATGATTGTTTGGTCGAGAAATTGTTAGGAGGCAAAGAAACACGAAGATCCCAACTGATTGGTGGTCTGATTATGGAAGTAAGGTTAGTAGCGGAAATCGATCTCTGAAGGAGTTAGCACTTAAAATTTTGGGACTCACTTGTTCAGCATTCGGATGTGAGAGAAACTGGAGTGTGTTTGAGCAAATACACACAAAAAGGAGAAATCAGTTACTACCACAGAAGTTGAATGACCTGGTGTACGTGAACTACAACCAGAGGTTGAGGCAACGATTCATAGAAAGAAGGGAAAACCAGGTTTCTACGATCCTATTAGCATAGATTATGATTTGATGGAAGATCATCCGTGGTTGGTGGAAACAGAGGAGCCGGTCTTTGCAGGAGATGATCTGACTTGGGCGGATGTGGAGGAGGCTACCTTTGGTCCATCACGAGGACGACCACGTCGTGCTGCAGCTTCAACCTCCAGGATATTACAAACTGCTGTGGAGGAAGATTTCAATTTCAGACATCACCACGAAGCATCAACTTCATCAGCGGTGCCACAACAAGACATAGACGAGCAATTTGTTGGTACAGACGATGAGGTAACCGAAGAAGAAGAGACTTATCATGATAACCCGAACGACTCAGATGACTCAGACGACAAGGAGGAAGACATTCCTCAGTGGGTTCATGACCAAACATATCTGTTGTAGAGTAGAAATGTGAACTATTAATATTATATGAGATCTATGTTTTATTTTGTAGTTGTTTTATCACTTTATGGTACTTGTGCTTGTAATACCTATGGTTAATTAATGAAAATAAACCTAGTAGTTTGGAGGGTAGACGGGGTTTCCAGTGAGGCAATGGCGCCGATGAACTGGTTGTTTTGTCGAAGTCAAACCAACTAGGTTTTTTATGGTACACTTTGTTCTTTATTTTTCCTGATTTTTTATAATTTTTCCTAATTTTTTACTATTTTTTGAAAAATATTAATTAAAAACACCAAAAAAATTAATTTTACAATTGTGCGGCCGCTTATGCGACTGCACAATCGCATAATCGATTTTAAAACCTTGTGTGGAATAGTGTGGACACTTGGGTCGCGCCACCTCCGTATCGGACGTGGTGTGACGTGTTGTTGTCTTACTCTCTGATGAGTAGCATACCTGAGGGATCACGGATCCCAATGCGTCTGACGCATGGGTCGTGGAGCATGATGACTCTGCAGACTACGGTCTGGACCCGTCCGATGCTGTGTCGGACGTATGTTGTACCGCCAAGGTTGTGTCGGCGATGCCGACGAAGTTTTTGCCGGCGATGATGGTGCCGACGATGTTCCGACGTGTGGTTGTGCCGTCCGATGTTGTGCCGGACGTATGTTGTACCGCCGATGTTGTGCCGGCGATGCCGCTGATGTTGTGTCAGCGATAATCCCCGATTGGGCACCTATCTTGGGATGTTGACCGACCGGGCTACGGCTCCGTCGAAGGTGGTGTAAACCACGTGGTTCTTTGCGCGGAAGTGCGGACGCTTCTCACCGATCCCTTAGGCTCGTGTAGTCGCGTGTGGGGGGACTCGTCCTTGTGGACCCTGTTGAGGGTCGTTGTTGTTGGACTGAGGTCCCGTTTACCCTTGGAGGGATTTGATGCATTGCATATGTGATATGACATGCTAGTAGTATGATAAGTTCATTTACCGTACTATTGCATGCATATAGGTGAGCTTGGCATACAGAGTTTCCTAATGAGAAACTCATGCATCGTCGTTTCATTCATGTTTCAGGACCGCAGTAGGTTCTGTCGGGTGGTGACAGCGGGGCACACATTTTGGGGTCAAAATCCTCATCGGACTCTTCAAGGTCGTCGCGATTGTTTTACCTGTCTTTTCATTGTATTGTTGTAATCACGTCTTTTGACAAACTCTGTTGTATTATTGGTGCACCGACTGTTGATTTATATGAGTAATATTTCCGTTGATGATTTTATCTGAGTAATCTCTTGATTGTTTAAATTTTTAAATTTCCGTTGTTTCGGGATGTTACAAATAATTTAAAACATATACCAATATTCTATGCCGGAATCCCAACCAGAGATGTCACAAATGCGTGGGGTATTTCTATTCTGTAACTAGTTGTCACATTAGTATATAAATGTCACCTTTTCTCCCATAAAATCCATCAATTTTGCTTTCAATTTTTTTCTCTAGCTCTCTTCTTTGAGGGATTTTTTCCCTTTTGATTCAGCAGTCAGAAGTAGTGTTCTGTGTAACTGTCGAGGTTAAGGGTACGTGTTATTTTGTTGTCATAGATTTTGTTGTCCTAATACATGTTTGTCAAAATGAAGTAATGAACCTTTACTGTTGTGGGTTTCATTTGAAACTTATAAATATGGTCTCGGTGTTAATTTTCGTGTTTGTATCCTCGTATTTGAAGGATCGGGACTTTGAAAGATGGGTCGCGTGCTAGTGGCCGAGCCTTGTGGTGAACTCCCGTGGAGTCTAGTTGTTTGCTATAAGACCCTCGGTGTAGCGACAGTAAAGAACACTTTCATTGCAATTTTTCGTTTATCAATCGTATTTCGCTTTGTTTATGTCTCGATTTCAGTTCTTAGTAGGATCTTTTGGAAGGGGTCCCTTTGAAGAATCTGTTTTTTTTTGGGAAGCAATGGACATTTGTTATTGTAATTAAGTTTGTAAAATTTACGGCTCAAATGAGTGACAAAATTGGATCCAAGGGAACCATTTTCACCATTAATTTCAATCAATACAAATACGTAGAACAAATGACAACATTCTAATTTTCTCATTCCGAAATCAAATTGTGCTTGTTCTGAACTTTTTTAAACAGTAACAAGACTAACATCCTTCTTTTGCCCTTTTATTTTGTAATATCAGGCAGTTTAACGCATTGCAGACAAACAATATACTTGAGCTTGATTGATGGCTTGTGCAAATTTATATGTTTGAATTCATCATGCTATAGTGGCTTACCTCCACATTAAATTTTCAGGAATTTAGGTGCTCTTCTTCGAATAGAGAACCATATCCAATACTTCTGTCTAGACTTTGTCGTCGATGTGCATTGTGGCATTTCTCATTTGACGTAATTCAGTTAGAGGTAAGATAGGTTAACTCGTCCCACCATGGAATTTATTTTGTGCCTAACAAGCTCAATGGTGACTTTTTTAGTTGGTTTGCGTTAAAAAACAGTCATACCTGATAGAACTTCTTGGGAATTTTTCGATGTTGTAGGTTGCCACTGATGGAGAACAGGGCTAGTATGGGGTCTTCAAATCAAGTTAACTCCGAAGAAATTCCGTCTCTTTTCCAAACTATAAATTCGAAATCTGTTGCCGGTTTTGATGAGTATTCAACTCATGCAAGCACTCCAAGATCAGATGTACCATTTGACAAAGTAAGCTTTTATCTCTCAAAATCTCTTTCTTCACACCATTTTAACTTTTTAAGTGATCTGATCATTATTCCCTTATTCAGTTAACGATATTCGCATATTATTTAGAGTATGTACCGTACATTGTACTTGCTAATGCGACATTTGTGTGAATAGTTCCTTTATAGATTTTTTCATTCATGTCATGTGCCAGTAAGGAGGTATATGTGTAGCAACTTTGATATTACATACATGGCTTATGGAACTATACAAAATCAAGAAAGAAGCAAGAGATGAAAGAAAATTATAATACATCGGACTTTTCTTTCGAATATTATGGATGAAATCCATTTCGACAGATATGACCAATTTGAAAACATCATCATATATTATCGATGCAAGGAGGAAAACAAACCAAATTTTGCATTGATATATTGGAAAAGGTAATCTCTTTTATGTAGATGACAGTATGAGAGGAAAAAAATGAAAATACAGAATAGGGAACTAAACATAAATTTAGAGATAACATCACTATCTCATATATTTCTAATGTTTCAATTATGTCAAAACATGTGTATCTACTACCATGTTATAATTTGTTAGTTTTTCTAACCTTATGCCTGTATTTCTTATATAGTGATCTTTTCACTATTGTTCTACTTTTGTGGTCTGGTATCTACTTTTAGGTGGATAATACTGCATCATTCTTCTTGTCAAATGAATCATTAGGAGCCTAGAACGTACATGCATGGCATATCAATAAAGAGTGTCTATGCCATAATTTTAGAAGGAAAAGGTAAGAATTGTATTTGTTGAGTAAATATCAAGTAGAATATCTCCAAATGCATGCTGATGGCAAAATCTGAAGTCTATAATTCAAAGAGGTGAAAGGCAATCTATATAAATCACTCATACAAGCGCCAAAGAAGTCCTTATCGCAAATACATGGTTGTGGTTAAATTACAAATAGCTATTTTACTTTCAGAATTTAGCTTCAAATTCATTCTTTCTTTCTTTTGACTTTTGTAAATCTGATTTGCATATGTATTCATCAGTCTTCCATTCAAATCTAATCTATTCATTCAGGAAATTGAAGTGGTACCGATGGTTCCACAAACTAAAAGTGGAACTCCACTACTGAAATCTCCCGACCATCCAGAGGGGTCTAGTCACTCGGTTCGCTCAAGCACGTTAAACACACAAAGTTCCAAAAGGGTGATGTTCAGCAAAGAGATCTTCATGAATGGGAAATCAAACCTTTCAACCGATTCTCCTGACCTCAATATGCAGCAAACAAAACAGAAATACCAATCCCAGCCCATAACGTCCGATGGTGGTGACATTAATTCTTTGGCAGGTCGGAGTAAATCTTCAAAGTTAAGAGATAATCGTTTCGACTCCTTCAAGACATTTTCTGGAAAATTAGAACGACAGATAACAAATTTACGTGGAAAGCCACCTACACCGGAATCAGCATCAAACATAAACAATGCCCTGAGACAAAAATCTAACCTACGCGAATCAGCCTTACCGGCAGATCGCTACTTCGCTGCCTTAGAAGGACCTGAATTGGACACCTTAAAGGTATTGTTATGATCAATAGTTGCTTTCATGTCTCGTATCTTCACAAACTTTTAAGGGTACTTCTTTTACTCTTTAGATGGTGGACACTACTTGTACTTTTTATATCAGAGCAATGTGAGATTATATTTTTCACAGTAACTAAAGTGTTAGTTGTTTGTTATACCATTCTAGGCCTCTGAAGTATCGGCACTTCCAGACAACAAGAAGTGGCCTTTTTTACTACGTTTCCCAATATCATCATTTGGTATATGCCTCGGTGTTAGCAGTCAGGCGATACTATGGAAGACGTTGGCCGTGACATCGTCCACTAAATTTCTCCATGTGAACTTGTACGTTAATTTGGTCCTTTGGTACATATCGATCGTGTTGTTTGCAGCAATATCCATAATCTACTTGTTGAAAATCATCCTTTACTTTGAGGCCATTAGGCGCGAGTACTACCACCCTATTAGAATTAACTTCTTCTTCGCTCCGTGGAATACTTGCCTATTCTTGGCGCTCGGTGTGCCTCCCTCGGTCACGGAACAATTGCCTTCTTTCTCTTGGTACATTCTTATGACTCCACTTTTGTGCCTCGAGCTCAAGCTTTATGGGCAATGGATGTCGGGTGGGCAACGTAGGCTCTCGAAAGTGGCAAATCCTTCGAACCATTTATCGGTCGTGGGCAATTTCGTTGGTGCATTGTTGGGCGCATCGATGGGACTTAAAGAAGGATCAATTTTCTTCTTTTCTGTTGGTTTGGCTCACTACATTGTGTTGTTTGTGACTCTATATCAAAGACTTCCGACTAACGAAACACTTCCAGTGGAGCTTCATCCGGTTTTCTTTTTGTTTGTGGCCGTACCCAGTGTTGCTTCCATGGCTTGGGAGAATATTTCGGGGAGCTTTGATTATGCAAGTCGCATCGCTTACTTCATCGCTATCTTCTTGTATTTCTCTTTGGTAAGTTTGCAGTTCGAATAAATATTGCCTCTATGTGATCTTGGAATTAGTTTTAACTTTTTTTTCCTTTCCTAATGATTCGTCTCGTTTCATATCTTATGCAGGCCGTTCGCATCAATTTCTTTCGAGGATTTAGGTATCATTAATAACTTTTGTCGTGAATCTTTGAGGAGTGTTTATTGCAATTTTCAGTACATAAATACTACTGATAAGGCGTATTAACTAAACTTAAGAAGTCAATTCAAATACTTAAGGAGGTGATCCTTTTGTCTTTGAACAAATAGTCTATAATGTCAAAACAATTTTGTAAACATTGTCATTGAAAAATTTGTTGCCCAATCCTGTATAATTTGAGGTTCGAGCACACTTCCAAGTAGTTCTTTTCGACCATGAAAAAAAATTATCTAGTCGAAAATTAAGGATACTAGTAAAGTACGTTCACCTTAGCTTCATTGCACCAATTCTCGAGAAAGATTTATCTTAATCACTATTAACATCTAACAGGTTCTCTCTCGCTTGGTGGGCGTATACATTCCCAATGACTGTAACAGCGATCGCGACAATCAGATATTCAAAAGCAGTGCAACATCCATTCACTCAAGCTCTTGCAGTCATACTAACTGCTATCGCTACTATTACCGTACTGGGTCTGTTAATATCAACCATAGTCCACGCCTTCGTGCTTCGGGACCTCTTCCCTAACGACATCTCGATAGCAGTCACGGAAACAAAGGAAACCCGCTTCCATCTTGATCTTCACTTGCCATGGACCGCAAGCACAGAGGCCGATTTGGAAAATGCATTGCAGCTGAGACCTACAAAATCAGACCCTTCTGGTCTGAATTCAGAACTAGACAAATAGAATAGCGTGTAATTTCTATACGTCTGTAAGTGTCGCAATGAGGTTGTAAATTGTAACGGGAAATTGATGTTTGTGTTGTCTGCAGTCATTTTTGAGGGCTTTGAGCAGTTCAGGTTTGAAGGGTTGCAGAATGAAAATGTGGATTGTTGTACAATTTGATGTTGTGTTAGAACATGTCAGAAGTTTGTTTCAGTACATCAATAGATTGTGTTTGATCTGTTGCATTCATATTTGGATATGTGTTTGTACAAATTTGAATCTGGGTTTTTGGGAAGATTATAGAGTTTAGAAGTGGGTTTGAGAATTCGTAACTACGAATATCAAGCCAATGTTTTGGAAACCAAACTAGACTAGCCGGTTCAACCAAATTGAACTAAAGAAACCTCGTCTAGTCAATTGAAATTGATCAAACCACAATTCAATTGTATGAATCTTTGAAGAAATTTTTTTCTAGACATATTGAAAGTTATTTAACATGTTATACAATAGCACGTGTGGGAGTGAGCGTGAATTCTGACATTTAATCATTTTGATCAGGTTCAAATATTTCTTTTAAATGAGCAGAACATAGAGTTAGATTTTCATCAAAACAGAAATGAAGATGTGTCTCGTGATCTCATCATTATATGGTCTAGCAGAGGGATCTGAAGAAGCTCCAAAAGGTTTAGGTAATGTTAACTCTAGAATTATTATCAAAACGTAATCAAATAACTTAAAATAATAGCATAAATTGATCATACCATCTGTTTTTAATGGTGTGGAACCATATTTTAATTTCAATAAAACGAGATGAAAAGGACGCCATCATTTAATCATAAATAAACTATTTTTTTTTTGTATTGATTGAGCATCACATCTCAAAAAGTGGCAACTTCAAATATATTTCATTTAGGAAGTAAGCCAAATACATACAGTAAGTATTCAAACCATTTTCTATTTTCCACATTAGCCATTTCTTCCTGCAAAAGAAACACATAATAATATTATTACACAATGTGAAACGAATATTTTCAATTTTAAGAACCAAATAATGTTCTTAGTTACCTATTGAATTTTTGCAATAGAGAATGGCATCGTCGATCGATTTCTCGTCGGATTCCGTCCACATCCAATCATTACTTCTACTTGGATTTATTTGAATGTGTTCTGACCATTGCTGTCGTCGTCGTCGTCGTCGCCGCCACCGCAACCCTTTCACTTTCTTGTACAATGGCAATAGAAAGAACAAATATTTCTTTGCCAGCCTCTTTGGAAAACTAAAACTCCTGCTGAGGAAGGTTTTCTTTTTTAGATACATAAACTTTTTGTTCGATTTATTATAAAAAATCATAATAGTAGGAATACTTACTTCTCCTGACCCAAAAAACAAAAAACAAAAAATTGTAGTTGTAATAAACGCAAGTTGATATATATTAATTCAATATATATCCTCAATTTACGAGCATGATATCACTTATTTAGGCAAAACTCCGTCGATAAAATGGTCACGCAGGAATTGATAGCTCTAATGTGGACAATAATTCTCCTACTTCTAAAAAATATATATTACCGACTGTTGCCAATCCGTCGCCAAAATGATGATATGCTTGAAGCACCACTAAGGTGCATTGTAACATATTTGAAAAACAAATTCTAAAATGTTGTATCACATTATTTAAGGCCATAGGAAAAAGAAACGGGACATGATCATCTTCAAAAGAATTTGAAAAGAAAAAAACTTGATAATAATTTTGATAGGCAAGAAGTGTCACTATACCTCCTCAATAGTCCCACTTTAAGCTCCTCCCTCTCCCCCGGCCGGAGAAGCAGCACCGGTGATAAATTGGATGAAAAAGAACTACTCGGGCTCAAGTAATGACGAGAAGAATTATCCACTAATCCACCTCCATGTGTGACAATTTCCGAGGGACGATCGAGGCGAAAAGGCAGAAGAACTCCCCTATTGATAATCTCATCTGCGTGTACAGGCGATAGTGGAAACTCAAGAGGGACACTAAAGTGAAATTCGTCGTTCGAGGATGTCGTCCACCGGTGAGACCCCGACCGGAGTCTAGGATCCATATCTAAGAATGAACCATCACCATTGTTGTCTTCTTCATCTCCCCTAAACCAACTAAAGGAGAGACTCTCAAATGGGAATTGTTGTGAGGATTCCATTGAAGGGTATGAGTTCAATTATGGTTGAGACATATAAGGAACAGAATTACTAGTGCTTTATATCATTAGGCCAATGATTAGGACATAATATAATATTATGTTCCAAAACACTAGCCATATCATATAGGTAGGTATTATAGAGAATGTGTATAGCTCTTGAAGAGAAACCACATAATCATCTCTAAACAAATGCCGACAGATAGTTCTTCAGATATAAATATTGTGATAACATATAATTTGTTATCTAGACGAGAATTTGTTTATTTTTCACCAAAAATCGACAAAAACTATCAATTCATCACCATTTTTCACTAATTGCGATAATAATTTGTTTAGTTCTCTCAACCATTATCGTGTAGGAATTAGACTTAGCAAAAAAAAAAATTAGATTGATAAACTTATCAAGGAATTGATCATCATTGAACTTGTTGTTTAGTGCATCCCACTTAATTGGTTTTGGTGGGTAAGATAGGCTTGAATACGTATTGCACATCAAATGAGTCTTTATCAGTTTATCTTATGTGGACTTCTTGTATTCTATACAAAGTGGTGAATAATTGATGACATATTTATGTGTTGTAGTACATTATCACATGTCATTGTGTCTTTTCTTGACGCTTGAAATTACATGACCAGCAATTGGGTCATCCAAGTTGGAAGAATAAAATCTTCAGTTATAAGTTTTCAAAGGAAGGTATGGATGATTATTTTCATGGAGAAATATTCATCATAACTTAGTGGGTGTGCATTAAGTTCTCAAAATAATTAAATCATAAAATCAAATTTGGAGTAGGCGCATTCTTGGAGTTTAAGTTAGAGATTTGAAATCCTTAAAATGATTGCATTGCCTCAAACACTACTCTTGAAAAATGGTTGTGAAAAGGAACACTAAGATATCATGATTTTCTTAATTAATGCCAACCATTTGGAGGCCTCTTGGTGGAAAATATAGGCTGAGATCGATATCCTAATTATTCTATATAGATTGCTTCTGAGGTTATAATCAAATCGAAATGGTTAAAGAAAATATGCATCTATTTATGATGAGTCTTTTTAGAGTTTAAAAAAAAATTACAACATCATTAATTAGTTGGATGAAGGCAAAGTAATTTATGTTTTATGTATTGCAAATTTGATTTTCTCAAAATCCAACTTTAAAATATTTCAATTCAACCTGTATATAGCTTATAGTTACTTAGAATTTATAAACTCCAATGAGTATGATGAAAACAACCTTAAAAATATTGAAGTAGACTCTTAACCCTTCAATTGTTATCTTTCCTTTTTTGAGAACCAAATGGAATCTCACTCATGGAATTAAGGTACACTTTCCTTTAATTCCTCATGCCTGAGCTCATAAATGGCGAATAAAGTCCAGCCTCAAATGATTGCTTCAAGTAATTTTGTAATCCACTTTGGAGTTATGCAACCTTTTGATGTGGTATATATTGGGTGGTATTGCATCACACATCTTAGCTTTTGGTGCAAAGGATTGGGATGAAAGAAGTGGGTGTTTGGATTTGTGGTTAATTATGTCAATAAGTTGCTTTAGGACTTAGGAGTCATGTTTTAATTGGTGATTCATAATGTTGTAGCCTTGTAGGCACCTAAGGATCATATAATCTCTCTAGCTACACCTTTAAAATAAAAGTGGTCGTCTTGTTGATTCAACATGATTAGTCATTATTAGCCATAGATTGTTTTCTCTATACTTGAAAATCAATGTTATTGGTTAGAAACTAAAGCAAGTTAACTCATTTACTGAACTACTTGATCCTTCTAAATTTTTAGTTACAAACATTTTTGAATCTAAACTTTATGATCTATTATCATATCTGTATTTGCATCCAAAATTACTTAACCTATCCATCCATAACGGAATTCGTATAGTTGTAATTTTCGAATACAAATTGTAATTCATATATTATCTGAAATCCTCCATCTCAGAACTCATTTGATAACTGAAAAGTAAATTTGTGAAACTTTACATGTAACAACAAAATGACATATTTTTACGGAAAATTAGTTGCCAACTCGTATGATAAGTTAGTATGTTAGGGTCAATTGTTATGAGTATTTGCTAAGCATACATGCTCTTAAAGAACCTACAGATAAGTAATCTTCACCAACTGATGTGATGAAAACCTAAAAATTAGTTGTTATTTACCTCACAAGATTGACATGCATACATCTTTCAATTAATTAAGAGAAATTAACTTCTTTTAACCAACACAAAATATTGTCCTACTCTCGAAACCACACCAAGTAATGCTACGATATAATAATAAAAATTCCCCTTTAGTCGATTCAAATGCTACAAACCTTAGTTGGTTGCTATAAACCAGCATATCAGTTGTTATTTAGCTTATAAGATTTACTTGAGCAAACATAAAACAAAGTTTTTCGATTAAGACAGACAAATTAACTTCTCAAGTTAATCACTAAACTATTGTCATGTTATGTTGTTGAAACTTTAAAAGTACTCATAATTCTGATCATTTTCACAAGACACGATAAAGACACGATTACAAGACTCTCCTTCGGTCACAACACAGATGCTATTAAGTAATCAATGATATAAAGAGTGTTGAGTCCACTTATAACTTAAAACAACATTTTAAGTAATATATTTCTTAAGTAAAATCATTGGAGATGTCTAGATACGTTACTCATTTAACCATATATACTTTCAATATAGATTACAAAATCTTCAAAAACTCCAACATGTGCTTGTGATTTTGTTTTGCAAATTGGTGCACTTGAATGGATGGCACATGGAGAGGAATCAAAACAAGAATAAAATCATCAGAGAGAGAGAGAGAGAGAGAGAGAGAGAGAGTTTGAAATGGAATCACACTAACTTTG
Organism: Triglochin maritima; assembly: GCA_963682175.1. Lineage (NCBI taxonomy): Eukaryota > Viridiplantae > Streptophyta > Magnoliopsida > Alismatales > Juncaginaceae > Triglochin > Triglochin maritima. Next base: position 38,135,100 of record OY821781.1, read on the forward strand.
CATTTATTTGTTTGGGTTTTGGGGATTATGAGATGGAACCAAACTAACTTTGCATGTATTGTTTTATATTATTCTGAAAATAGGGATTAGGGAATATATGCTTTTTTAGAGGCTTTATGTGCAAAGTTAAGGGAATGAGGAAGGAATTAAATTCGTGATCTCTGAATCTAAGAAATTCTTTGTTTTTTTTTAATCTAAGAATTGCTGTGTTGATTTATTTTTTCAAGATGCTGACCTTACTTAATTTAATTTCAAAGTATCAATCTGTGGGAGCTCAATCCAAAGTAATATATTTCTTTTATAATATTGACCCAATCTTGTTCATCACCATTCACAAAACACATGTGTGTTTTGGAAAGAAATAGAAATTATCAAAATAAGATGTGAAATTCATATACATTTGAAGATAAAGGAAAAGTAAACATTTATTACTCCCATCTTCTTTATTAAAATGGGGGAATCTCCCCTAACTAGTTTGGAGTTAAGACTTTATTTTTCATAATTGATTTAAGTCGTTGTTACTGTTATTAAAATGGAGGAATATAATAATTTTGAACATGTAGAAGGGTTTCAAAACTAATATATGGACAATAAGAAGGTTTTGAAAGGTAATTATTAGAATTTCCAAAAAAGATTTTAAGTCATTAGCCCAAGGAGGCCCCCAATGTGTTAGTCCAATAAGAATTGAACCTTTTAACACAAATTGCAGAAACGAAAAAAAACTTCATATTCAGTATTCACATAGAAAATTACGACTAACCCAACATAGAAGTCTTAATTAACAATAAATAAATATCTTATCTAACGATAAAATGCGAACACTCCACTGGTAGTATGATAATCTTGATTTATGTAAGGACGATTGGAATTTTCTGAAAATTCAGAGGATCGAAATTTTAAAATATCAAAACTCTAAGAGGTTGGAATCCTAAGAAAGTCTTTACAAGTTAAGTGAAATCTCAAAATATGAGGGGTGCCTAATTACCCTCATTATACTTAGCATTAATGCTCCCCGAGAACAATGACACTTAGACAAATCAAGGGTGTGTCTCGGTATTGATTCCCAAACCATATTCTCAAGAATATGTTAGTATAATTAGTTTTACACAAAACACCATCACTCAGAATTGATTATGGAATCAGAATCTGATTCTCACCTTTAAATTGTGTGCACTCACATTTCTCTCCTCCATAATCTGAAATAAGTTGATTCTAGAATATTGTTCACATATTTTGGAATAAATGTCTACATTGCCCCTGTTAATGTAAAATGTTTATCTAACTAAACACCATTATTTTGACTTTCCCTCAGTTAAAATATTATAACATAAGTTTTTTTTTGTTAATTCCCTTATTGACAACTTGTTTGGCTCATGATATATTGATATGTGCATGTGAAGTTTTTGTTTATTTTTCACTTTAAGTTAATTATTAATGTGATTGTTAGGATATATTTATAGACATAAATTATCTAGTGAGCTCGGGGTTTCCTAAAATTGTAAGATAGATTATAAGAAAAAATGTTATGTTAATTATATTTGAGATTAACCGTAAATGAGATCCAATGGTGAGATTGTAGGAGATTTAAACTAACTAAGAAGAGTCATGAGCTCACTAGAACTTAACCTTATTTATAGATATTCAATAACAATTCTCACTAATGTATACATTTGGGTTAGAATTGTAATTTCATCATTTTCATGCTCGAGTGGGTAAAGCTAAAAGAGTAACACACTCATGTTGGATATGAAGTCGATGAGCGAGGAGGACAAACTCTACAACTTCCAAACACTTTCATATTTGGAATTGATTCTGATTCTGAGTGAGAATCAAATTTTCTGAAATCAATCTAGAATCAAAATTTAGTGAAAATCAATTCTTCGGGATCGATATTGAAATGGACCCTAGAATAGAAATGAGATCACATAATAGTACAAATTTTAACGTGAAAAAACATTTAGGAAATTCAAAGTTACAAATTCAATATTCAATTTACTTTGACCCACAAACTTAGGACCACATAATTCCATTTGGAAAATGAAATGCAATACAAAAAAAGTGGCATCTAAAGTTCCAACACGTGGAATTTCAAATGAATTGATTCGAATCGTAGTTATTGGACCATCTTTTGCGCTTGATTTTGGGAGGAAAAAACAGAAACAATGAGAAGATTCGGACAAGTATAAGGGTCAAATTGAAAATATTCCTTCTTCTTTCGGTAGAAAAATAAAATGGGAAAATAGTTTCCAATCCGTCGAAAATATCCCTTTGGTTTTGAAAAAGATTGGCAGATTAAAACGAGCTGTCGAAAATAAATTGGTGATAATGATTTACGTAGGTGAATTGTCAAAATACATATTATTTAGACACTTGTCATTACAATAAAATCTATAGAAACATTAACACGCATTAGACATACCATTCAAGTGCAAGATATCAAATTTAATGAAGAAACATATTTAGAGGAGATTGAAAAGTTCGGGTAGTAGGACTAGACTTTTGAAAATAACAATGATTAAACAAAATTTGAAGAACGGTGGGTAAGATTTCCTAAAGGGTGACTTGCTTGTGTCACAATAAAAAGTTACGATATTTAATATCTTTATGTCATCTGATAGTTACGAATTTAAATTATGTCATAAAAAATTAGAAAAGTTACACCCTTCATCTGAGACAAAGAAGCTGGTTTTGTAATAAAAATAACAAAAAAAAAACTCAACAAAATCTAACAATATTGTATTTGAATTAATGACAAAAAAGATAGAAACGTTAATATGTTATCAAACTACCTAAAAATTTATTCTATCATGTTGAAAATAAATTTGAAATTTTTTAATTAAAAATACATGATTTCTAAAACTAAGGGTAAGTAAAAAACGGTGTTAAAGTTACCGTTTTCTAGTTTTGAAAACCGTATATCCACTACCGGATTTATATTTTGCTAATTATGTTCACAACTCCCATACTTTACCCCAAAAAAAATTATTTTTTTCATCATTATTTTGAATTTTTTTCCCTTGTATTTAAGTGATCAGTAACAATTCGATAACTCATGAAAAGGCTGGAGGAAAGACCAACGAAAAACTCAAGTTACGGAACTTCCACAAAACCAATCATACAACAATTTACTCGAAGTTACTTTTCTTAAAAACAAACCACATAATTTTAGAACATAAACTAATGTGCATATCCTCCAATCATGCAAATCACCCTTTCCTAAATGATTTGAAATTCAAATGCATATCCATTTAGCCAGAGCAAGTTGAAGAAAATTGATAGATTCAACCTTTCCACACTTGGCCACTCGAAGTTGATGGCTCCTTTTGCTGACCATTTTAGCATCAAATACCATCAAAGAAAATGAAATTGCATTTTAAGTTGGATTTGAATTTGAACCATTTCTTTTTTTATTAAAAGAATATTTTCAAGAGTAATAAATGGTTACGAACTAGAAAATATAATTGAATGTAGTCACTACTATATTACCTCAAATTTATCACATGTAATCTATAAAAGTATTGGTTTCCAAAAGAACAAGTGGTATAAAGTATAAACAATAAGAGTCAAGAAATATTAATGGGTCATCATGATTTTGAAAAAATCGAACAGATGATTGAAATTATTAGTCACACCTTAAAGTTGTGTTGCTACAAATGTAGGCAGAATGAATTTGAATGTTGTATGTGCTGGTAAGCTTAAATCTCAAAGAATCCTTTAGACACGTATCATACTCGTTAAGCTTTTTCGACCCCTCCCTCACCCCTAAAACCCTAAAAGAAACCTAGGATTCCATACGTGCTTACGGTTTCTGACTCAGACGAAGGGATTGTATATATGTCATTTTTTGAGGTGGAAAGTCATTTAATTGGAGATCTAACGGTTTCTTTTACTTCATGTAAACCAATCACACCATACATATCAAACATCAACATATCATCGCGAATCTGCCCCAATCCTTCCTAACCAAATAAACAAAACTACAAGGGTTGATTTGCAAACAAAGTCAAAATAAACAAACCTACAAGGGTTGATTTGCAAACAAAGTCAAAAACCCAACGAACCCACCAAAACAGTCCATTCCAGACCAACTCCCAAGCTTATCTTCCTTCCCCTCCCCCCAAAAAATGCCCAAAACCCTAACCCTAACCCTAATCTAAACCCCCAATCCCTCGTCCATGGCTCTCCTCCTCCCCTTCCCCGACCCCTCCCTCACTCCCAAACCCTTCTACCCTCGAAAACCCAGGGTTTCGTGCAAAATCGCGGACGGGAACCGCGTGATTAGGGTTTCCGACCCCGTGAGGGACCCCGGAAGCGTTTACGCGTCGATTCTGGCTTCTAATAGTGTGGTGGTTGAGAAGGAGAGGAAGGGAGATGGAGGGGATAGGAGGAAGTATTACGTGAATTTGGGTTACGCGATTAGGACGCTCAGAGAGGAGTTTCCGGTCGTGTTCTACAAAGAGCCGAGCTTCGATATCTACAGGTTTGGGTGGAAAGATGTGGGTTTTTGATATTGGGTTTGTGAAAGTTGCTTGCTTTGTGTGTTTTTTGGTTTTCCGATGTCTAACAGGAAATTTTCGTGTAAGTGGAGAATTTAACTTATGAAATGACTTCTAGGTGATTGATAATCGGAAGAAACAAATTTATAAAGTTTCGATGTCTAATTTTATTAATTGTACATAAACCATCACTAAGTATAGCAGCCTGAGAAGATGTTCTCGGTATAATCGTGTGACAATTTTGTGGGTCGTGTTTCATTGTGCGGTTTCAGCTATGACAGTTCTGCCCAAAAGTATAACATGTCCCATTGGAAATTTCATAGAATAGGAGTAGAGCTGTATTGATACCACATGGCTTTGCTAGTCGTTTGGATGGAACCTCTAGGATGAAATTTTCGGAACTGTGGAACAATAGGAGTGGGATGTTTTGTTTGACTTGAATCCTGTAATTTTGGAGAATGTAATACAAATATTGCACTAACATAGTTTAACATTGACTCTAGAGAAAGGAAGAAGAAAGTCGGAAAAGGAGAATACCATAAACAGCCTAGCTGCTAAAAATGTTTCATGGCTAACATGTGAGTACAATAGGACATATTTGTTGACTTTGATTGCGTAATTAGTGATTTGAAGGTTAAAATTTGAAGGTTAGGATCTTGCTTGAGGTGATTGTGAGAAGAGACCAGAAGACAGTTGGAAATGATAAAAGAATTAGTTGAGTTGTTGAAAATATATTACTCCCATGATATTTCATTAGATTATATCCAAATCCATAGCATGAAGAATCTTTCTTATTCTGTCTCTTTATTAGTCTTGATGTTTGCACTAGGAAGCTTCTACAATACAACTGGATGAGTTCCATCTCTGATGTGTAATGAAAGATGTATATCTTCTCTGGGAAGAGTGCATTGGATAGGAATGACGATGATTGTAGTTTATTCAGGGTGTTCAAATAGAAACATATTGAGACTATTAAAGGATGGATTTGGTTCCTCGGCCAATGGTTCTTAGTTTAAGTTTTATAAGCATTGGTACCTTAAAAGAAAATGACAGATGATTTCTTCCACGAGATAAGTTTCTTTTGCAACTGCTTTAGATAAGTCCACATTATGTTCCAAATACATACATGTTTATATAAATATCATGAAGTGGGTTTTTATTGGTTCTAGTCAATCTGCCAAAGGGTAGAACTCACATATTTGTATTGGTAAGTGCTATTTATTCCTAATATTTTTCTCATTTGATCTATTGGTCCAGGGATGATATTGTCTTCAAAGATCCTTTCAACACCTTTTCCGGCATCGAAAACTACAAGCTCATATTCTGGGCTTTGCGTCTCAATGGTCGATTCTTTTTCAAGACCTTGTGGATCGATTTAGTGTCTGTCTGGCAGCCTGCTGAGAATATCATTATGATTCGGTGGACTGTCCATGGTATCCCTAGAGTTCCATGGGAGAGCCGTGGTCGCTTTGACGGCACATCCGAGTACAAACTCGACAAGGAGGGCAAGATATATGAGCATCGAGTGGACAATGTTGCTATAAATAATCCCCCCAAGTTCCGAATGCGGCCCGTCGAGCAACTCATTCTCTCTCTTGGCTGCCCTTCCACACCAAAACCAACATGCTTTGAGAATGTTTCCTACTATATCATCTCATACATGCCTTTCCTGGTGAGGTTTACTTGGGTGAGGTACTATCTAGCTCTTCACCTAACTCTTGCTTGGAAATCTGCCAGATAAATGTTTTGAGGTTATCTGCGCCAAACATAGAGCAGCAAAAGTTTTGGTGTATTATATGTTGTAACCTTGTAGAGCACACACAAATAGAATGTTAAACATCAGCCGTGCTGTATATATTTGTATAGCAAACATATAGTTTTCATTGTGATGTGCATCATTGCTTATAGCTTCATTTTTCTGACTTCCTGCCCATGTGATTGATCTGCAGACTTATGGCTAGAATTGCTTGTTTTCTTGCTGTTGGTTGGTTTTGCATGTGCTCCTTTTCATTTTAAACTGCAACATTCGAGGGGGGGACGGTCTCATGGTTCATCGCTTGTCTTGAAGAGCTTTTTGACCTTTTACTTTTGTTGCTATAAACAAAAAAAAAACAGTGCCATGTATGTTAAAAGAAAAAGGTGGTGCTTTGGGGAGTTTGGGGTGATAATTTGACTGATTCCAAAGCACATATGGACATGGTGATGGTACTATGGTAGTGTTAGGTTTTTCACACATTCTTCTCTTTCAGGTACAACAAAGATACATTTCTTTAGGAAAACAATGGGTGATAATCATTATGGTTTTTCATTTCAGTGAGGGAGCAGGTTTGAGAAACTTTTTTCCATGATGAAATAATTGATGTCTCTGCCTGACAGGTGCTAATTTTTTTGGTCAAAAATGTCTTCCCTCTTTTTCAGTCTCACTCTTTTACTCTTGATTAGTCTTCCTTTTTCTCTGCCAAAGTTCGTTATTAAACACTTCATTTGAGTCAGTTACGTTTCCACACTCTCTGCAATCAGCATTCCACTTGTCATTGGTTGGAATCAAAGAAACAAAAAACAAACAAACAAAGGTTTACTGCGCTTTGAGCGTTGGGTCCCATATTTATAATCCAACTTTGATCTTCATATCATGATACACTCGCTCGGTTGAAAAATACTTACGTCATCACTAACCATGACCTAGACGACCTGGTCATCAGCACTCTCTCTCTTCAAAATCAACTTTCTCTCTCTTCCACATCAGCTTTCTCTTTCCTCAACCCACATTCTTCTCTTTCCTACACTATTCACCTCTTAACCACAACCCAACATAACCCACAACAACCTATCTCTCTTCTCCACATCATTTCGGGGTCTATCTTGGTAAAATTTTAAAAAAATTAAAAAAAAATCTAAACAATTATAAAACGTATTTTCAAAAAAAAAAATTAAAAAACTAAAACAAAAAATTCTAAAAATCAAAACAAAAAAAAATAAAAAACAAAAAACAAAATTTAATATTATTTTATTCGACGACCCGGGAATTCCGTTTCAACGCCCGGGGCAGTGACCTGGGCATCTTCGACCCGTTGTTTTCCCCCGTTAAAAAAAAAAATTCCCCACGACCTGGTCACGACCCGGTCGTGACCCAGGTTTTTATCCCGATAAGGGATGCTCTTAAATGTTTTCAAATCTGGGATCTAGGCTTCAACTGGCTTCGTATATATTACTAAATGCGTTTTTTTCTTGTGCACAAAAATCATTTCTCATTTAGAAACGTCTGACTTAGATCACCCGATTTCAATTGGGTCGCTTTCGATTTTAGCAGACTTATTAGTTGATTTTAGCATTCGATTAACCACAGGACCAGAACCGTCTACCATGGGGTATTGATAGAATCTCAAGCGTGTTTATTGAACACTAAAATTAAAATGTACTTTGTTAATCTAATTCAGGTTACGAAATCTCATCATTGAGATCTATTTTGAAACTTCATTATTCTAATAACTCATAAAGTCTATCAATAATCAAGATTGTGTCAGTTTAAGTGCTAAATTGTAAATTAAAATTCGTGCAGTTAACTTTAACTTTAAACGTCACAACACATTCATAACTTCAGGTGACCTTCTCTAGTCTTATATTTTCTTTTAGAAACAAATGTCTTTTCCCACACTTATTTCACTTTTCTTCATGTGAACCTATAAATGAGTCATGTGACGAAGTGTAAAGTGAAATTCACCGCCCAAATGATGAAAGTCGTCATTGATAACATCAATGTCTTAAATCACCAAACCAAACGCACCGCCATCATTATAATCTATATGTTCTTCCTTTCTCTTTTATGGGTCCTATTAAGTTTGTTCCCTCCAATCCTTGATGTGATGGAAAAGCAAAGTTGTTGTCATCGACAACTACTAAATGTTAAGAAATGAAATTAATTTTTGTGAATCGGAATGTGTGTTTTGAGACGGATTCTAAGCTGGATTCCAACAAGAATTCGGTAATAATCCAAATGTGATTCTGTAATAATCACAGATAGAAAATAAACTTCCAAATTCTGTAAGAATCTCTGAGTCTTGACAACGAAATTTGTATAGAAAGAAGAAACTAAATTTTTATGACTTCTTGCAATAATCCAAATTCTAAAGACACAATTACTCTCAGTTGTATTTATCATAATAACATCATATTTTAATATGTTTATTATTTATGATATTTATTTAATAAACTTGATGAATTTACGATATTTTTTTTAATCCAGACATATTTTCATATTTTCCGATATTTATCCTCGCTGGTCACATTTCGAGTTTGATCCGGACATTTTCTCTACACCTGCTTTAGATAAATAAATAAATTTCATATACATTGTATTTTATGATAATTTTTAATATTAGAAAATAACATAAATATTTCTATATTAGTAAATATTCTACATTAGTAAAAAAAAAATCATATCATATCTTACAATAGTAATCTAATAACAATATAAATTTAAATCTAAGGGCATATTGGTCATTTAACATTTAGAATCATGAGCAACAATTTTTTTTCCATTCAAACGAATTTTGATTCTTTTAAGAATCATGATTCTTACATTTTCACTTAGAATCTGAATTCTCACATGAACCCTGTCACCAGAATCCAATCCAAACGCAATCTGATAATCTCAAGGGTAAATTACGGTTTCTTCTTTCGTTACGGTCGAGTAACATGCTAACCTATTGAACTTTAAAACCTCGTACTAACATCCTTAAATTTTGATTTGTATAACTTCTTATTTTATCCTCTTTTTATAAAAAATATATATATTATTTTTCAATATATACATTGTTTTTCTCAATTTGTTTTAGCGTTGTTTGCTAAACATTTTCTAATATATCTTTGTGGTAAAGTTTAAGTCAAATCAGATGACGAACTTGTTTCAAATTTCAGTTTGATTTTGAACCAATTAGTCTCAAATTTGAGTAAAATTTGACGTCTGATTTGATTCAAACTTTACCATATGATACATTAGAAGTATGTTTGACAAACAACACAAAATTGAGAACAAATGATGAATATGTTCAAAAATAACAATTTCTTGATGAGGAGGCGGTCAAAGTGTTACACAAAGTAAAATTTAAAGGTATCAGCATGACGTTTTAAAATTTAAAGGGTCAAAATGATAGTCGACCATAATTGAGGGGCAAACTCGACACCTTGGTTTTAATTGTTTTACGTGATGCACTGTTTTCTCGGTGAACTCTTTTCCCTCCTTGATCGGTTCACAAAGACAAAATGTAAGGTTGGTGGTAACCCTAGTTTTAATTAGCGCGAAAGAAAGGACTCATCAAGTTTCCAACCACCTACTTTAAGTGATTCAACATGAATAAAATTGTTGGAGGAACGGGTGACATTTAGAAAATTACTAAAGCAGTGTAATGTGCTAGTTTTGTAATATCAAAGTCGATTGTTATGGTTGCAATACTATCAAGCTAAGTGGGTTGCATTGCATTACTATTCTGTAGAGACTGTTATGCAAGATGTTAATCTATTATGTAAAGACTTACTGGATTATGTATAAGGCAGGTAGGGCAAGTAATCTATTCTGTAAAGACTTACTGGATTACGTATAGGGCTTAGTACATTATTGTTGGTGGAATGTTGTTGTTAGAATTTGAAATTTAGTTTTTACATTTAGACTTAATTTTGTCGTATTTAAGCTGGTATGAAGTGTTGAAGTTTAAAATTTTGATCTCGTAGACTAGATAGAATGGTGTCTTCAAATTTTGATTTTGAGGTGTTTGGTGTGGTTTTTAGGGAGTTAGGTTTGTTGGGTTCGTGGTGGAATGAGATTTTGTGGTTTTAAATTTTTATTCGGGAAAGATTTGTGGTGAACATTTGGTTGAGTTGGTGGATTGCTATTGTAAAAATTTAATCTTTAGGTTTTTGGTTTTGAGAATATTTGTGATGAACATTTGATTTATTGGTGGTTTGATTTGGGCAAGATTTAGATCTCTAAGTGTTTACCATTTATCTTTTGGATTTGGGCCAGGTTACCATTTATCTTAATCTAATCTACCCAAATTTCAAAAAAGAAAAAAAATGAAATTGTTTTACATGTACGGTGAGCTTTCTAGAGGGATGTACGGTTGAGTATTGACCTATTGTCTATAAGGATATGGTTAGCTATCTCTAATTTTTATCTAGGATTTTAACTATTTCTAGGTCATTTATAAGTCTTCAGGTAGGATTGATATGAATTGATTGTGATTTTGAAGCTTAAAGTAGAAGGTGACGATAATGTGGCTAATTAGGAAGAGGAAGTTCGGGATAGCATTGTTGACTTCCAATCTTGCCTACTTTTTGTGTTTAACTTAAATGTTTTTGTCTTTTAATATTAAACATATGTCTTTGTTTATAGTACTGACCAATCTTGCATGTGAAGAGTAACCTACACTTGGTTATTATAAGAGTTATGTTTTCTAATACAAGTTTGTTTACTTACCCTCTGGATCTAATTGACTATTTTTCCATGTAATTTACTTGTAAGCTCTGCTTATCCACCGTACACCCTCTAAGTTAGTGGTCCCCATCAATTATTTTAAACTTTGGGGATTTTTAGTATAATGCACCCCAACAAAATAGAAAAATCTCATCCAATCCCAATTACCACAAAAAATCAATTTTATATTTGAGTGGTTGAGTCTAGGGGTGTGTATTCAGATCGGACCATATGTTTTTCCAAGGTCCGGACCGAAGACCGGACTAGACCGAATTGGTTCGGCCCGAGACCCGACCGGTCCAAAACCGAATTTTTACCTCAAAAATAAAAAACAAACAAAAACCAGACCGGACTGGGACCGAATTTTCAGCAGGGTCCGGACCGAAACCCAGACTGGTTGATCCCGGTCTGGACTGAACTCGGACCGACCAGACCGGTCCAAAAAACCAGACCGGACTGATTGCTGCTCTCCCCTGGTTGAGTCTTATTAACTCAACACTTCTCTTCAAAAACACCATAATTCATCCACGCACAAAGTGTATTTAGAATTAGACTTATTAAGATGTTCGACCCACGAGAATTAGAACATAAATCTTCTTGGATTTTCTTCATGATCATGGAAGGTCTTTCCTCTTAGCACTTCTCGAAAAAACTTTTCGTCTTGCCTCCTAAGGAGTGACCTCGGCATAAATGAGTTAGGAAGGAGTATGATTTTTGTTGCACATAATGCAAGTTCAAATCCTATCGTAAGCACATAAACGTCAACATCCTTAATAACGGTCACCCGCAGTTTAAAATCACGAGCCATAGTCTGAAATAAGGTTGTCAATTCTAGTTCGAACTCGAAACTCGACTCGAATTAAACTGAAAAAGCGTTTGAATTTGGTTTAACTTAAAAAAGAAGGATCTTAATAAAAAACAAAACAAAAATCCAGGCTTAAGTCGTTAAACCAGTCGTTGAAACTCCAAAAAATTGAGATTCAATTTGAATACTTATTCGAATTTTTTATTGTTCTATTTATAATTAATTATTGATAATAATATTGGTTTATATTTGGGCTAAAAATTGCTCTTAGAGTCGTTTATCCATAGTTTGAAAATTGAAAGTACGTTTTTTTTTTGCGATTTAAAAAAGAATATGCATTCTTCAAAATTTAAGTCTTTTCAAAAAGTCACTTGACTAGTCCTCTCTCTATCTTCTCTCTCTCTATTCTACAGTCTCTCTCATCTTTAACTCTCACACCCACTTTCCCACCCAACCCAACAATAAAAAATAGAACCTAAAACACCAAACCAACCTTAAATTTAAATTTAAAATTCAAAAAATAACTCCTCAAAACTCAAATCAAACAAACCTTTTCTTCTTCTTCTTCTTCTTCTTCTTCTTCTTCCACTCCAACAACTCCCACTTCTCCTCTTTCTAGGGTTTGTTCTCCAGATCTCGGAGAAGAAAATATGCAGGTGGAGCAATGGGCGCCCATGACCTTCGACGAGGCGTCCATGGAGCAGAGCAAGGGCTTCGTCAGAGCCCTCCAGGTGGGTTCGATTTGGATTTTTCGGTTAAAGATTGGAACTTTCTGGGGTTTTCGGGGTCGGAGAGGGATCTGGGGTTTTTGGTCGGACTTTTTTGGGATTTTGGTGGAATGTTGGGTTTTTTTTTGTGTTTTCTTAGATTGAAAATTAGTTTTGTTGTTGTTGAAGTTTGGATCTTTTTGGGATTTTTGTGTCGGATTTTTTTTTATTCTGTTAGTGGTTTTGTGTTTTTAGTTTGGTATTTTCGAGTTTTTAGGATATTTTGTGGGTTTAGTTATTTTTTTGTGTTTTCGGTTTGGTTTGGGATTTGAGTGGAGTGTTGGGGTTTTTTTAGATTAAAAATTGAATTTTTAGGTCTATTGGTTTGTTTTGTTCTATTTAATTTCTTTTTTTGAAACTTTAGTTAGTTTCGGATTTGGGTTGATTTGGCTGAAATTTTAGTATTTTGCTCTCTTTTCAAGTAAAACAATGCTGTTTAACTCTGTTGATTGTTTTTTGTGTTTCAATTATTTATTTATTTTTGAGTTTTCAGTATAGTTTAGGGTTTGGTTAGTTTGGGTGAAATGTTAGCCTTTTGTTTTTGTTTGATTCAAAATCGTTTTGATCATTTGTCTTTCAGCTGTATTAGTGGTAACTTAGATATGTTTTTTGTGCTCAATTTTTTTAATTTAGTTATAGTTTAGGATTTGGGTTCTAGCCTTTTGTTCTTTAGATTTAGAATGGGTTTCTAGCTGTAGTAGTGGTTTTTAGTCGGGTTTTTTGTGTTTTATTTTTTGACATTTATTGTGGTTTAGAATTTGGGTCGACTGGGTGGAGTGTTGACTTATTGTTTTTATTAGATTCAAAGTGCGTTTTTTAGGCTTTTAGCTCTATTTGTGTGTTTCAGAATCCAGAGTTTTCTTTCATAGCTCTATTAGTGGTTAGATGGGTCTGTTTATATGGCCTTTTTTGAAATTTTGGTATAGTTTAGGTTTTGGGTTAAATTTTGGTATATATTTTGACTTTTTGTTTATATGGGTTTTGGCCATTTATAGCTCAATTTCTAAGAATTTTGAGCAGTTGTTTAAAATATGTACCACTTATATATGGTATGCTACCCTATTAATAGAGCAGTTCTTGTCAATTCTATCCATTTGAACATGATTATACAATTTGGATTCAAGTTGGTTAGGGATTATTGATCAAGATAACACCAACACGGATGCTAGTCAACCATTGACCACCTATATAAATAAGAAGAAATTGTGAAAAGTCTGCACGACATGGAGACTTAAATAGTACTTAACAAGACCTAATTGGCACAAATTATTAACACTATTGGTGTTGTAAACTAAAACAAAAATTATTGGTGTTATACTACAAATTCGTGTTCATATGTTGGGAAGAAAACATCTTCATTTCCTACTTGTTTTAGGGGTTTTAACATCTTTGATGATTGTTGCTAGGAATTGAAGAACCTTCGGCCTCAGCTTTATTCTGCCGCAGAGTACTGTGAGAAATCCTACCTCCATAACGAACAGAAGCAAATGTATGATTTCATATATGGAGGATCTATTCTTTATGGAGTTGCAGAAAATGATTATGATGATATCTTCACATGGTCCCACTATAGATAGAAAATTGTTGTCATGTCTCTAAAGTTACATTGAAAATATATATCTTAAGATACTTCTACCCACAGTTACCAACCATATGACACTTTTAAGAAAGAGTTATTTGTTCTACTTAAGATTCGAACTTAAGGTTTGGTTATACTGCTGCAGGGTTTTGGACAATTTGAAAGACTATGCCATGAGAGCCCTCGTCAACGCCGTAGATCACCTTGGTACGGTTGCTTATAAATTAACGGATCTATATGAACAGCAAAGTGCAGATGTCTCCAACGTTGAGATAAGAATTTCATGTCTAAATCAGGTAAGGGAAGATAGAAAGAAAGTAGTATTTTTACTTGGGAAGAATTTAATTAATTTGCTTTGTTTAGCAAATGCTTACATGCCAACGTTATGCGGATAAAGAAGGCCTCAGACAACAGCAGTTGTTAGCTACCACTCCGAGACACCACAAACATTACATTCTGCCCGGTATATACATCCATTCATAATATTATTTTACTTTAAAACTAAAATAAGCTTGCAGAAAAGGAGCATGGGTGAGTATTGATGTTTCTTGTCTCTGAATGGCAAGATAGATTCCATCAACCAAAAGGTCCGGACTGGTCCACAATTACACGATGGCGCTGGGCAAAGTAATATTACATCAAATTTACATCCCAACCCCCAAGGTAGAGTTACATGTGGCTGTTTTTGATTTCGTTTTATAATTTGTTATGATTTCTAAATTTCTGTTATTCATTTATTTGTCATTTGTGGTGTCTAGGAACCCTTGCAACAAAAACTCTTTCTTGGCATCTGGCCTCAGAGTCCAACTCCGGACCAATGAAAACTGCTAAGACAGTGTCGATGCAAGTTTCATTCTCTTGTACAAGTTTTTCTATAGAATTTGTTGATTCTGTGAAATTTTTTCTTACATAAAATACATTGTCTTTTGCCATGCAGAAATGGAAGTTCTAAATCTTATAAAACTGCACCTGAAGACTTCCATCTACTAGGTATCGTACAAAATTAAAATTACTGTTTTGGTTGCATTAGTCATCACAACGCGTAACCTTCTTTACTTTAAAAGTGTCTTAGTTATACCAATAACATAGTGTGGCTGTTGTCTCATTTGTATTGCAGATGCGGTGGAACCTAAACCTCCATTACCTTTGTCATCTCAACTTCAGTCCAGAGGAGCCACTAGTCCTCATGTAGCATCTAACAGCACAATCTATAAGGTAAGTTTTTTCCCTCTCGGTAGAATTTCAAAATGTTATGACCAAATTTTACTCTTATCTCATGCTCTTTTAGGCAAAAAAATATTCTTATTACAGATAAAAAAAATCAATATTTTGAATTTGGCATTTGCAAACTATGCCAAACACAAACTTTCATCCTGCAACAACTACACAGCCACATTTGTCACATAAACCTTTTGTAGCATATGCAGTGGTCACGTAGCCATTCTTATAAAGTGTGGTTATTCAGTGATATTGAGCGACACATGCTTTGGCCAAGAAAAGTTTGAAAGTAACTAAAAGAAAGGGAATATATTCCTCATATGGAAGACCATCTTTTGTAATGTAACTTTCCACGGGAATCTTGGTGTTACCCTTTTCTGCCAATTATTAAAGATTTAAGATAAAATTTCGAACTTATTGCTTTTCGGGTCACTCCATCTTGCAATTTGAAATTGATTCTGCCCATTTTTTCCTGAAGTCCAAAATGTCAAATATGCTTGTAGGATTTCCTTGAAGTTCCCAAATCCTTGCCAGAACTCAAGCCCTTTGAGAAACCCACCGGACGAGAAATCTGTCGGCCTGCGGCTCGGAACAAGAGCATCATATCTGCGTTCTTCGCCAAGAATAAGTATCCAAAGCAGAAGAAAGCTTTTGTGTAGTGACAGACCTACATGAAGTTGTAATATATGTTTTCATGCTTATTTTCTTGATGCAGTAATGATTCTATTGAAGTGTGCGTCTCTTGTGCCTTCTGTTCGAATATCCTACTTTTTTCTTATGTTGTAAATGTTATATAAATTGCCTTGTCAGTTTGTGTTCCAGTTAAGCTGAAGACGAAAATAAACGTTAACTTTTAGTCAGCTTCCTAGCGAAATTTACATCAAGCAAGTGGTTTTCCCCCTGAAAACAGAGTCTTGATACCCGAGTCCACATGTTTCTTCAGGAGCTCATTTTATTTTCTAGAAATACTGTAACGTACCAAAAAATAGTTAATCCAAATATGTCATGCAAGACGCAGAGGTTGGTCAAGGTTCAGTGGATTTTGGTTTATGAAGGTGAAGATTTCTTTACAAGTTTTTATAAGTGGTACGGTTAATATATATATTTAAGGGTTTTTTTAACTTGGGTACGCCTCTCAAACTTGCAGATCGTGTTTTTAAAAATTACTTGGGTACAATTTGTGTTGATTTTTTTTTAACTTTTGTACACCTGACTGTCTCGTTAGTCTTCGTCAACTCGTTACATCTACTAATAATCCATCACTAATTAATTGGGATTTTTACTTGGGTGCACCACAAAATTTACCTACTATAGGTCCGGCCCGGTCTGACCAAACCCAACAGGCCTTGGGCCTGACCCGTTAAGGGACACTGACCTGTCTAATTATTATTGTTAAATACTTCCAAAAATCTTAAAAAATAATAAAAATCCTCCAAAAGTCTACAAAAATAACTAGAAAAAAAATTAAAAATACCGGGATGGTCCCCCGACCCGACCCGTTTAGGCCAACGGGCCCGTACAATGCACACACACATGGAAGAAATCACCCAGTAACACGTGTATAGAGTATTAGAGAATAATCTTACATCGTCAAAATTAGAACATTCTCCTAGGTCATAAGTTGCAAGATCCTTCCGTTCATAGTCAATTGGTTTTGGGTTAGATACTTCGATAAATTATTATTTAAAAGGACAACAAATAATTTCTTAGTACTATTAAAAAACAGGTTTTGCTTTTGTTTTCGTGGCACCGTACAATGCAGGTCGAGTCTGTTGCACTTGTTCGTGGTATATGTCCACCACGGCCTGACTTAGATATTTGGGTTTTATAGTGTTTCGAACAGTTCGACGTGTTTTAATTTAAGATAACGTAGTTAAAAAGAATTAAAGGTTTAAGAGAAGTAACTAAGACCGATATTGCATTATTGACGAATGAGTGACACTAACATTTTCCCCTTATTTTAATTAAAAATTAAACCACTATATAAAAATATATATAATTATGTAGTTTTTGACAAAATAAAAAAAAGTTAATCGTAGTAAGGTATCTAAAGTTTTTTCACAAACATTTATACCTTCACCGAGAATAACTACAACCAGAATAACTTCTCTCGACTGGTGTGGAATCCAAGCCAAAGGCAATATACCAAAAAGGATTAGAATTCCTTAGTGGTTAAAGTGATGTGATTAAGGTTAATTGGGTTTAGTAAGTGTTTGGTTGAGTTTTACTGTTGGAGTTGGATATCCTAAGGCCACCCACTATTGTGCCCCCGACCCCTCAAAAATCTAGCTCTCTCTCTCTCCCTCACTGTCCATTAACCCATATTTTTATCAACATATTTTCAAAAATTATCTACTACCGTATCTCATTTTCAACACTCTTTCATTCACATCATTTCTTTTAAACTCGACACTTTAATAAAGATAAAACAAAAAAAAACAAAAAAAAAAGATTTT
The DNA here is from genome assembly GCA_963682175.1 of Triglochin maritima. Taxonomy (NCBI): domain Eukaryota; kingdom Viridiplantae; phylum Streptophyta; class Magnoliopsida; order Alismatales; family Juncaginaceae; genus Triglochin; species Triglochin maritima. The sequence goes on from OY821781.1 coordinate 38,152,890, forward strand.
AAATAATTTCAAAATAAAAATAAAAGAGGCCAATAGATTGGGGAACCCAACCCCACCCAAACGGGACGCGCCACGTGCCTTGGGGATCTACAGTGGTGGGAAATCGAGTGCCCAAATTTTGGGGTCTTTGGTTTGATCGAGATTTATTATGTAGACTATGTGTTAAATATTGTGTATCACGGTTGTAGGAGTATTAGATTTGGGTGTTGCTGATATTGGGTTTATGTGTGGATGGGATTGTTTTGGTGTGGATTGAAGTTTAGAACCGACCACCGTTTTGGAGAGGGTTTGATAGACCTTAAAATATATTGAAAAAGACATGGGGTTTAAGAAAGAGTTAAAGCTAGGATTAAGTGAAGGTACCCTATGGTTGAGTGATTAATAAACTTCGTAGGTCAATAGATGGGATTGGATTTAAAATCTCAACATGTTATCCACTTTTAATTTTTTTAATCACTTGAAGTGTGTTGGACTCGTTGATTGTCGAGTGGGCCGACAGTCGGGTTGTCCTCTTCAGCAGAAGCACCTAGTTTTATATATTTATAAAAGACAATATTCTGTCAACCACGGTTTGTTACGGGTGTTCAGCCCATACCCGCATCCTACTTCCACTTGATTAGTCTAAGGACGAATCAGAATATACAATAGGTATCTCATGAAGGTGAACGTTCTTCTAAAATCTATATCTGAATTTTCCAAATCCTCGGTTATAGATTGTTACGTGTATGTTTTCGGCTCTTGATCTCTAGTAAGTAACACTTGATTGGCTAGCCATCATTGAGGTGGGAAAACTTGCTTCCCCATATAAACTCATAGTGTCTCCCAGACAACATTATGTGATGGCTGCCTTACGAGAACGCACTTCATATTTATAATGGTTTCTACGTCTATGAAGAAATAAACATAATCCAACCTAACCATTAAAAGATGACTTAGACACAGGGGTGTTTAGGGCAGAGCAAAACCCAGACCGGTCCGGGTTCAGTTCGGGAAGATTTGGTCCGGCCCGGTCTGGTCCGGGTTTCGGTCCGACAAAATTTTAAAACGGAAAGCAAAAGAAAACAAAATGCAGTGGAAAGTAAAAGACATTTGACTAAATCCTGTTGTTTGTGCATGTTTGAACAAATAATTTTTGGTGAATTTGGATACCAAAACACGGATGACAGAAAAATATTGTTAATGAATTGAAATGAAAATTCTAGTTAAAAGATGGAGATTTCGATCGTCTGAGTTGGTGATTCCAGTTGAGAATTTCGATGGACCGAAAATGTGTTCGGTCGCCCGTTAGGATAATTTCGATGGACCGAAGGGTTGGCGGTCGATCACATACAACGGGTTTCCATTGTTTTCCGACCTCAAACATTGCGAAATTGAAAAAGGAAAATGAAAATTTTGTCTATATAAGGGAAACCAACGAATGCACAAACAACCCAATTTTTCGGTGAAAGAGAAAATGTTTATCCTTTCCCGTGCTTTCCATCGGATTCCCAGTGCACAAACCCTACACAATGTCCAACCCCAATGCGAAGTTTACCATAACAATGCCTTATTAAGGTCTGTTTGGGGTAGGGGTATAAATTGGACGGGTAATACTCGTATACCCGATCACCTGTCCTAGTCGAGTACGGGTACAAAAACTCATATACATTTAAAAATTCATACCTGTATACATGTACCCGTTTACCCGGTTAATAAACGGGTCGGGTACGGGTATACGCATTACTCGTACCCGTATACCCGTTAAGTTATATTATATATTTTATATGTTATATATATTTTATATACTATATATTACATTTTTATATACTATATTATATTTTTATATATTATATCCGTCATACCCGTCTACCCATCCCGTACCCGCTAACTTAACGGGTACGAGTATAAATATTTTTAGCCGGGTACATACCTGTACTTGCTAATTTATCCGGGTACGAATACAAGTAGAGGCATACCCGACCCGTTTACACCCCTAGTTTGGGGACACCAACCTTTGGAGTTTAGAGTTTAAATAATTTTACAAAATTCGCAAAACCTAGTGCTATCTTCAAATGACAATTCAGTAGTTGGCTTTTAGGTTTTGTTGGTTGAGATTATATAAGAATCAGTAAGCTAACTCAAAGTAACTTTTCTCTAGACGTTAGATTTTAAGAGAATAATTATAACTACACCCTAGAATCTAGCTTTCAGGAAGTTAGGAGAAAGTGTTCCACAATCAACTTTTGAAAATGCAAATTTAAAAATCTAATGTCCGACTCTTTTTTGTGACAAACACTTTTAACTTGTAAACTTTAGGAGTCACATTCAAAATTCAATGGCATGTCAAAGTTATTTGGTTTGTATTGATTTGATAACACATTTATAAGAAGCTCATCCAAACGCAAGCTAAGTATGCCATTGTGTTGAGCCCACACGAGTGTTCAATCAAAACTTGGTGTCTTGTGTTGTGTTTTTTAATGTAAATACGTCTGAAAAATTCAGATACATCAAAACGACATCACTGTTTGTTGTTTTTTCATGGTGGAAGTATTAGTTGGATCTCAGGAACAATCAATCTTAAGTGCAGATCTCACTTCACCCATCCCAACCAAATAATTTTATGTTTACCATCTTCTTCTTCTTGCCTTCTACTCTAAGTTTTAAGGTGAGACTTCATTAAGAAAATTATTTTATGAACCACCTTCTTCCAGGTCTCCATTTTCATCCACTTGTTAATCAATTCATATTCCAAAGCCGGTAATTATGTTTGGTAGATTGCTTAAGTACATTTTTTACTCGATTTCAACAAAACGTGTGTGGTGAAATATACATGGTTGAATGTCTTGAGTTTTAATTTGTTGATAAAGTTTCTATATCTTTTTTTATATATTTAACTACCTAATATCTATACTAAGATTCCGCTTAGGAAGCCCAATTTTTTGCACTTAAACTTTTTTTTGATAATTTGCAAAATCAAAAGAAAAAAACAATTGGATATACTTAAACAAATTTTGAATTTGGGTAAATTGTAACTACACCTGAATTTTAGTTTTTGACAAGTTGAAAAAAAAATGTTTCAGATGCCACTTTTGAGATGTCAAATGCTAAAACTTGGTGTTCAAAAGTATAAAAACGGTACCTAAGTTTAGCAACCTAAATAGAAAGCAAATATGCATACTCACTCTTGACATCTTAATTTAAACATTATGACCATCATAGGAACATTGAACATGTTTCCCAAAGCTTTTTCCAAATCCATTTTGTTTCCTTGTGACTAAAGAAAGACATGACTTTTGCCCAATAATTCTTTACCCCAACCAAAATATAACATTTGGCTAAAAAAGTAAAAATGTAGATTCAGATTTAGAATGTTAATTAATGTGTTGATGGATCCAAGTAATAAGGCATAGTTGACCATTTCAACAGTAATTGTAGATTCTAAACAAATTCTACAGATCCAATGTTAAACATGTTTTACTTGTTTGGTTTGTTGTTGATTCAAACTACACGTGAGACAGTGTTGGAATAAAGATGATTAACATGGAACACATCGGATGGATTAATATGAATTCTTTTGTACCTCAATTAATTTGTGTTTGGATTACCAACTTCCCGAAAATAATAACCTTTCATGCTCTTATATTGTTTCCTTAATACTTCTTTCATTTGTTGTTTGACTTAAAACATGTAGAAATGTAGAAAAGAATAAATTCTATGAAATGACATCTTTTATTGATTCTAAGAAATTTTATATTTGTATCATATTTTATTATATGAAATATGATGTGAAATTACAAATGGATAGATTAATATACATGTTTTATTATTATTTGTTAGTCTATTCTAACTAGTTTGTGATAGAAAGCTTTTTTGTTGTTGTTGTTGTTGAGATCTTCGAATTGTTTTTCCTGATTAGGAATATATGGTCGATTAGGAAAATAGTAACTAATTTGCATTTTCATTACTTCTGCACCATAAAGACTTTTTAGTTTTTACTAAAGATATCACACCTACTCTAACTAAATTCTTGGATATGAAGTTATGAACCGCAGGACTGGGGTTGAACCTATTCTACAACTGAATGTATATCTATTAAACTAAAATATTTATAGAATTTATCCATTTTAATTTTCACATCATATTTCATATAATAAAATGTAATATTTAGTAAAATATGATACAAATGTAATATTCTTGACTAATCAGAAATCTGCAACTGAATTAGCATTAGTTCGGTTTTTTGTATTCTAAGCGATTTTAACTCCTTATTCTCATTTTTTTTATCTTTATTACTTTTGCACTATAAAAGCTTTTTCTCTGAAGATTCCATACCTACTCCTTATTTTTGTTATCTTTAGTCTTTACAAATCACTCGTTCAAGCACTTTAGTCAAGAAATCTACTACCGAAAAAAAAGTCAAAAAATCTATGAGTCCCGGATATTTAGCTGTTTATTATCTTAAAAGTAATTGACTTTCCCCCCTTAACAGCTAACACCTCCATCAAAATTCACCCCAAATTCAAAAATATAATCCTTCTTATCAACAAAACAATAACTCAGAAGTCATAACCGGTAAGTCTTCTCATTTACTCTTCTTTACTTGAAAAACATTGAAAAAGAAATGAAAGAACACATTCCTCTTATATAAATTCCTAGGTCCTATTTGGATGTGTAGTTTCATGTTCTGGAATTCTAAGGAAAAAATATGATTTAATATGTTCACTTGTTTTCAAAATCTTGACATAATTTGACATGTCACGGAATATTAACTCTCTATTATTTTTTTTGATTTTTGTGTGAAAGGTCAAAAATAAAAATATGCGTTGCAAGAAAATTGGATATAAGTTTGAAGGGTTTCAACAGTGTTGTAAGTAACTAATAAATCCCCTCGTTTACTCTTCTTTACTCGAAAAACATTAAAAAATAAAGGAAATGACACATTCCCCTCGTATAAATCCCTAGACTTCTGACATCGATTCTACACGTCTCCATTCTTATTTCCAGCAAGTACCCATTTGAGAGGAAGGTGGAAAGGCGAGAACTTTGGTGTTTTTTGAGCTCATATTTGGAAGAAAAGTGGAGTTTATCTTCAAAGTGGCAGCATACGGAACTTACTGGAGTTGAGAGACCCATAAATCTGAGGCCTCCGTTTGAAGTTCTGATGGTTACCCATTTGAGAGGAAGGTAAAAAGGTGAGATCTTTGGGGGGTTTTCGAGCTCATTTTTGGAAGAAAATTGTAGTTTCTCTTCAAAGTGGAAGCAATGGAAGCTTGGTGGAGTTGATAGAACCATAAATCTGAGGCCTCCATTTGAAGTTCTGATGGTTACCCATTTGAGAGAAAGGTAAAAAGGTGAGATCTTTGGTGTTTTTCGAGCTCATTCTCGGAAGATAAGTGGAGTTTCTCTTCAAAGTGGAAGCAATGAAAGCTTGGTCGACAAATCTAAAGCCTCCATTTAAAGTTTTGATGATTACCCATTTGAGAGGAAGGTAAAAGGTTGAGATCTTTGGTGTTTTTTTGAGCTTGTTGTTAGAAGAAAAGTGAAGTTTCTCTTCGACGTGGCGGTAGTTGAAGCTTGGTGGAGTTGATAGAACCATAAATCTGAGGCCTCCATTTGAAATTTTGATGTGTACCCATTTGAGAGAAGGTTTAAAAGGTGGGATCTTTACTCCCTGAGCTTCTTTTTGGAAGAGAAGTGGAAAAAGTAGTATATTTGATACATGTTCATCGATTACAGCACTTGAGAAAATGGTGAAAAGGTGAGACCTTTGCTCTTGTTTGAGCTCTCTAAGGAAGCAAAGTGGAAAATTTTGGATTTTGGGGTCTATCCAGTTTGTTGGTCTCAGGCTAACATCTGGTGTTTCTGATGAGTTCCTATTTGAGGTAATGGTATAAAGGTGAAGCCTTTGCACTTGTTGGGGCTTTTTTGTGAGGGAAAACTGAAAGAGATGGGAAATTTGGATTATGGAGTTTTGCAGCAGAGGTCTTTGCTTCGGTCTTCGCATTTTTCCAGTCGAAAATGGTTCTTTCAGAGACCCAGATCTAAATTGGCTAGGTTTCTACTATTTGAGAAGGTGGATTACGTGCAGTGGATTTGTACTGCAGCAGCGTTCTTCTTTGTTGTTGTACTTTTCCAGGCATTTCAGCCCATCACAGTTGTGGAAGATTCGGGCGAGTTAGTGCCGACGAAGGGGATGCCTGGATTGTTTGGGGAGATGGGGGGACTGGATTTTGGCGAGGGCATCAAATTCGAGTCGTCTAAGTTGCTGAAGAAATTCGAGGAGGAGAAGGAGGTTAATTTTTCTTACGTTGGTAGGCCAGGTAAGCGCATCGCTGTTGTTCGACCAAGGCTAGCAATGGTAGGTGTTGTTCTTTTTGTTGGTCAATTGGTTTGAAAATATTTGACAGGAATGAGAGGCGATTTGATTTTGAATGTGGACAACTGCTTGCTGCAGGTATTTGGTGATCTTTCGGCGGACGCAGTGCAGTTGCAGATGTTTAGTTTGGCAGTTGTTTTTAAGGAAATGGGGTATGATATTGAGGTAAGACTTATTATTTAATCCAATAATTTCCTACTCTTTCCACATCTTATCGCCAACTGATATGTAAATAATTCTATTTCATTCTTCGATCATAGCTCTTTCAAGTCTAGTTAAAGCCTATATTTTTGCTACTAAATTTGGTAAAATTTGTGCCAACTAATTGTTAACATGCTTTATATTTTTGCTACTAAATTTGGTAAAATTTGTGCGAACTAATTGTTAACAGGCTTTCAGTATTACGGTGATGGTAATATCATCTGTTTACTTTATCTGTGGCCAAATTCTTAAATTCCTGTTGGACTACGTTACGAAAGACCTTTACATTTTACCGCAATCATTTTTTCCATTTTTGGTTTTGCAGATTTATGCCTTTGAAGATGGTCCTGTTCATGCCATTTGGACCAGTTCAGGGTTTCCCGTGAACATTATAGCTGACAATAATGAACTTGGAATGGATGTAGATTGGTCGAAGTGAGCAATTCCCAACCCCCCCCCCCGCTTCACACTTTCTTAGTTTTTTCGTAGTATTGCCTTTCTGGTAATAAGGCTTTTTAGCATAGAAATTACTCATGATGTTTTTGTCAACATTATTGAAATTTCTCAAAACAATGGTTAAAATAAAGTCAATAGAGCTGATGCTTCCTGATAAAAATCTCACTTGGGACTGTTCGGTTTGTGCAGTTATAATGGAATCCTTGTAAATAAACTTGAAGCGAAGCCTCTTCTCTCAAGGTAAGCGAAGCATTTTGCTTTTGGATCTCTGGCAGTGTCAAAATATCATTTGTCAATCATATATTATCGGTTTAATTACAGTTTGCCCCTCGAAACTATACATTGATATCACTTTGCATCCCTGAACTTTCAAATTTGACAGTTACCCTCCTGAACTTTCATTTTATAACATTTTGCCCATCTGAACTTCAAGAATTCTTTATTTAAATTCGCAATTTTTTTTGTATCCTTAGTAAACTCTTAAATATATATATTTACGTGAAATTTCGGATCGAAACGAATGTCAGGTATTGTTGGAATTTGGGTCGGATTTGTACTGAATCTGACCAAAATCCCAACCAAATCCGACCTCCATTTCGATCCGAACTTTCACGTAAATATAAGTTTAAGAGTGTACTAGGGATACAACCAAAAAAATTGCAAAAAACCCCGACAAATGTGGGTTTAAATAATGAATTTTTAAAGTTCAGGGGCAAAGTGTTACAAAATGAAAGTTCATTGGGGGTAATTGTTAACTTTAAAAGTTCAGGGGTGCAAAATGATATGAAGGTATAATTTAGGAGGGAAAATTGTAATTAACCCTACATTATATAAAGTGTCTAATTTATCAAGACAAAGATGAGTAATGGAAAACTACAGGCATTTTAGTAATTATAAACTATCTTATTTAAATTTCTTTGCAGGTGTTTTTTTCTTATTAAGCTATATTTTGCATTCTTGTCTCTTTAACTGGAGATTTATAAAACATAAGGCCGCCAAAATAGAGTTAATATTTGTACAGGTGTTAATATTTAAAGTCTTTTGGTCACGATAAAAAAATAGTGAGGGTCAACTTTTTTTTCTCACACTTTCTTTATTTAGCTTGTAAGAAGCTCCATTTGATCTTTTTAAATGCATTCAGTATTCCCCTTCATGTGACGGTAAAAATGTAAAATATCATAATTGTGATGACATGCTTCACAAGCCCTTACCAATAAATAGTAGGACATTTTTTTTCAGAAGTATATTTAATTATTTATACATGAAACAGTCTTTCGCAGGAGCCTTTCAGATCATTACCTGTTATTTGGAGCATACACGAGAAGTCGCTAGCACTTCGTTTAGTTGAATACAATACAACAAAAAAGATTGGACTTATTGATGACTGGAAACAGGCCTTCAGCAGAAGCACTGTTGTTGTCTTCTCAAACTATTTGTTGACGGTATTTTCCAATATCCTCAACCAGTCTCCTCAAAACAGTAATAGCCATGAGAAGTACGTCTCTTTGTGCTAAGGTAATTTCTCTCTTGCAGATGATGTATTCCGCATTTGATACTGGTAACTACTACGTCATTCCTGGTCCTCCAGTTGGACCTTGGAAAGCCAATACTTTCACTGCTTTGCATGATAAATATGATCTACGTGTCCAAATGGGCTACGAACCGAAAGATTTCCTTATTGCTATCGTTGGGAGCCAATTTTCATATAGTGGGTTGTTTTTGGAGCGTGCACTTATCTTGCAAGCCATAGTGCCAATTCTGCAAAAGTTCTCATCTCCTTCTCATGTAAAAGTGGGCTTGATGGATGTTGGTACATATGCTATCTACAATGCATCTTTGGAGGTTCGTCTATCCTCGTGGGTTATTTAGTGTGTATTGTGCTAGCAATGTGTACTCTTATATTATATATTTTCACTTACAGGTAGCCGCCCTTAAGCTTGGTTTCTCAGGAGGTAGTGTTTTCCAAGTTTCACTTGATGCAGAAACAGACAGTTTCCTTGGCATTGCGGATATTGTGATATATGGATCATTCCTTGAGGAACAGTATTTTCCTTCTATTTTGGTTGAAGCAATGAGCTTTGGAAAATTGGTTGTGGCTCCAGATCTCTCGATGATTAAAGACAATGTAGGTATTACTTTTGTGGGATAATTCAGTCATTACTCTTCAAATAGTTATAAATATCAACATTCAATAATACCCTTCAATATATCACAGATCTCAAATACCCTTTTGTCGGTCATTTTGACCTGAATTTTTACCTGAAGTTGTCAAGTGCATTCAACTTCACATGAACTCAACCTTATAAGCCTGAACTCATATTTTGACATCATAGTGGGTACTAGCGGAGCGAAAAGGTTTGAATATTGAATAAATATTGAAATTGTAGTTGAAATTTGATGTTATCTAAGATATTATGAAATATTTAAGATTATTGATGATATTTTCGATTATGAGGAGGGTATTCAAGAATTTATCCGTCTTTTTCCTTCCAAGTTAGTAGTCATTGTCTTGCTAATTACCTACTTATTGTGTTCCTTGTCCATGATTAGGTGGATGATGGTGTAAATGGATACATTTTCCCAAAAGATAACGTAGGTGTTCTAGGCGAGATTCTAAGTGAAGTGATCTCAAATGGAAAATTATCTCGGATGGCTGAAACCATTGCATATGCTGGTAAAAGCCTTGCTAGGAATTTCTTGGTGTCTGAAGTTGTTGAAGGGTACAATTTGTTGCTCGAAAGCATTCTTAACCTTCCTTCCGAGGTTTCGATACCAAAAGGTGTTAAAGAGTTGTCCTTGAACTTGAAGGGATGGCAGTGGGATCTTTTCGAGAATATATCAACTACTAATTCTTCAAATGATAGCTCGAAAAGAATCAGTATTGTAGATAAGCTTGAAGAAAAGTGGAATTTTGATCATGTTGTAAATTTTGTGAATACTACAAGAAAAGCTAATGATTCGTTTTTCTCAATTAATTGGGTGGAAGAAAAGGCTATCGAGGTTGTGGCTGCTAGAAAAAGATTACTAGAGGAAGTGGTAAGTGTGTTGTTTACCCTTTACAATATTAACCGTGTTTTTTACTCTTTACATTATTATTTTTCTTAACACATGATGCAGCTGAAGGATCGCACGGAACAACATCATGATACTTGGGACAAAGTCTACCAAAATGTTAGAAGATCAGACCGGTTGAAAAATGAACTCCACGAGAGAGATGATATGGAGCTCGAGAGGACTGGGCAATCACTATGCATATATGAGCCATATCTTGGTGAAGGCAGTTGGCCGTTTTTGCACCATACATCACTTTATCGTGGTGTAGGCTTGGTATGATATATTATTGCTCTATGGTCTGAAACTGAGTAGCTGACTTTTTCTCAACGCCTCAATGAATATAATCCTTGTAATTAAAATGAGAGAGAAAATGTATTTTCTTTAAAAAGACCTGTCATTTGCTCATGACCTTAGTAAGGAAATAAGGAAGATTGTGAACTTTTGAAAAAATATTATGCTACCCCGCTATTAGCTTAACCTCAACTTCTAAAAACAAAAAAAGGTCAGATGCCATATGTTGTTGGAGCGATTACTTTTTCCATGTTTCAAGCTTGACATCAAGAACCATGTCTGGTATTGAAACATCAAAAGTAAATTAAAATCCATAATACTATATCTTGAAATGATTAGTATATCCTCATATATGTTATTTTTTATCCTTAGTAGCCATCACTTGTTTTTCTGGTATGTGATTTTCTTACGTTGCGAAGTGTCGGGTATAATATAAAATTTACAAGAGAATTGTTGTATTTTGTTTACCTTTTGGTACATCCGACCGGAACTTACAGACACCTTATTGGAAATGACAGTCTAGGGGCAGAAGACGTGGTGGAGATGATGTTGATGCTACTGCTCGCCTTCCACTTCTTAATAACACTTATTATCGAGACACTCTCGGTGAACATGGAGCTTTTTTCGCTTTAGCTAACAGAATCGATCAAATACACAAAAATGCATGGATTGGATTTCAATCCTGGAAGGCAGTAGCTCAGAAGGTATCTATCTTGCAACTTATCTTTGGCTATTAATTTGGTTGTCTACTTGTTGATTGTTAAACCTTCATATTTTCCTTCATGCCGGGATGAATCTATTTTTTCGAAACGGTACTTTTTAGCCATGTTGATATATTTGAAGTTCTAAACCGATTGATCCTATTTTTTCTTTTGTTTCTTCTGATTCAAGCATTTTCTTTTGACAGTCTTCCTTAACTAAGACAGCCGAAAATATGCTGCTTGAGGCCATTGAATCCAAAAGGCATGGAGATGCACTATACTTCTGGGCTAACATGGACACAGATCCAAGGAATCCTCTCCGACAAGATTTTTGGAGTTTTTGCGATGCCCTTAATGCCGGAAATTGCAGGTAAGAAAGAATTGTTTTTATTATGTTATTCTAAATCTACGTGATATATAACCACCCTCAATTTTGTTCAATGACTCAAGTGAATCAAACATAATGTTTATAAAATGAGAATAACTGAAGAAGTTCGCATTTACGTAATAGAAGGTGGAGTTGAAATCACTAAACCGTGTCCCACAGAGTTGGGATTAACATTCAATATTTGTGAATATGGATGGAGTTAGCATTAGTTGTGGACTTTTTTATATGCTAAATAACTTCATTTTTTCATCTGGCCTGATTATTCTGAAAAATTTCATTGGTATAGAATTTAATTGTGCCGCCTCTAATTGACATCCGATTAAGGAATATTTCGCTAGAAGATTTGTATCTCATATTTTTTATATTTTTCCTTGATGATAAAAATGATAATGATCTTTTAGAAAGATTATTGCATGTGTTACATTTCTCTTACACTTCATGCTTTTAATAACTAGTTTTATGCTTTCTTATTGATTTATATGATTAACTAACAAATGAAGGTATGTGGTTTCGCGAGCGATTCAATGAATGTATGGTGTGCCATCTGAATGGGACTCTCTGCCTCCAATGCCGGTGGATGCAGGTTCATGGTCGGTCAGGAATACCTGGGTGCTACCAACCAGATCTTTCCTCGAGTTTGTGATGTTCTCAAGGTATGCCAAAGAAAATTTTCTATTTCATGGCCCGTGCAAAGGGTGGCGTCTTAATTTGCTATTTAAAGTAAAATTCCGGTATTGATATAATATTTGTTTGAGTTTGGGAAGTATTGCATTCCTAAATTTGAGCAAGGTGAGAAAAGAGAGATGACTAGACTCAAATGTCTAACCTCAATATTGCTAGAGTTTACACTTGCAAAAAAGATTTGCAGAAGTCTAGTTTTAACTGGAAGATAATGAAAATTGTTGCCTAGGTATTTCACATTGATATGCTTTCCCACACTGAATTCAGTAAAAGAGAATTCGCAAAGAAATTAGAGCATAAGATGGACTAAAAATTTGTTTTCCTTGCTTTCACGGGTTTTGCGTCAACGTTATCGTGATCAAGTCGAATTCTATCGACCCTTTTCGTGAATCTTGACGAATTAAAGTCATCTTTGGTGTCATGTCATGTTGTCATTGATCCAGAAAGACTTATGTGGATAACCATTTCAGTTGTATGTCGTGGAACCAAAACATGCATCTTGTTTGGCATATGACATTAGTCATGCCCGAATCAGATTTCTTGCTCGCATTAGCAAGAAGTATCTGTTTTGATTTTTGAAAGAGGTCTTGCAGCCTTGAACTTGCCTGAATAATTTGTGTTCATGTAACAGAATGTTCGTGGACGCCCTTGACTCACAGATGTATGAGGTACACCATCGAAGTGGACGCTGCGATTTGAGTTTGACGAAGGTACATGATTGTTTTCTTAGCGGCGATTTACTGATTGCTTCTGCCAAAAGTTTGACAATGAAGCAACATTTTTTTATAGGATCAACACTGTTATTCTCGTGTTTTGGAACTACTCGTGAATGTATGGGCCTACCACAGTGGACGACGAATTGTGTATGTGAATCCTGAGACAGGCGCAATGGCAGAAGATCACAACATGGAAAGTCGAAAAGGCAAGATGTGGGTTAAATGGTTTTTGTATCCTACGCTGAAGAGCATGGACGAGGACCTCGCTGAGGAGTCTGACTCCGATAACCCAGAACGACAATCCTTGTGGTCCAGAACAGGCGAAGTTTTTTGGAAAGGTGTATATGAACGCGAGAGGAATCAACGGCGACAACAGAGGGAGCGGAAGAAGGTGCTAAATAGACAAAAAGTTGAAAGGATTCGAAACCGAGCTCGACAAAAAACCATAGGAAAATACATAAAGCCACACAAAGATGACGGAACAAATGCAACTAATTTATTGTGATTTTTTGCTTTCTTATGTTTTCAGTTTGCAAGGGTTTGTTTGTTTTACTTGGTTTATGAAACTCATTGATGCATGCTAATTTTATAGTTACATTTCATTCATATGTTTTTTTTCTTCATCCTCAACTCTTGCTTTGCTGGATGTTTTTATGGCACTTTCTCACATTTCTTGCTGGTGATTTTCTAAGTTGAATCTTAGAAAAATACTTCCATAGAGCTTCCACTCCTAGCTGTATGTATCATCAACAATTTGAATCATTCCATCATTATCATTTGTTTTCAGTAACGTAATTTGGAAGAGATGAGCTATAGTTGATTTGTAGAAAAATCGGGAAATTTTACTTTTAACTTGCAAATTATCTCGCCCATTAGGATAACTTGTTATACACTTGGGAGGCCATGAAAGTATAAAACATGCCATATAGATTTGCATAGAGAAGCTACAAAATACCAAAACTGGAAACCAAAATCACAACCAACGGCCACTATGTCAATTGAGATTTTATCAAATCCATAACGATGGATCACATAAGTATTCTGGAAATAAAATCGTATACCCACCATCAAACATCTTAATTTGTACCTCATATTGGAACCAACTAGGTTTGTCAAAGGCGTAATTATTTACAAGAAATACAGACTAGTTGCCAATTTTTGCGATTTTGGAGCAATTGCATGAAACGAAACAATCATTGACCCATTTGAAAGAAAACATGACACCGCATTAACACAACATTACGATTTTCCTCATTGAAAATAGAATATAACCTTAACCTTCTGTTCAAGGAAACCCACAAAACAAAATATTCTGAATTAGATACGTGAATTACAGAACAAAAACCCATCACAGCATTCTACTTTGATGGTATAATCTTAAAACTTTCACCTGAACAAAGGTGAAGCATTGAATTTGGGCAAAATTGCGAGAACCTAAATTTTGCACATCATAGGACATCTCTAAATTTGTCATAAAACATAAGCATTAACTAACATTTGACAAGTTCGTAAGTAATTTGATTTCTCTCATTATCTTGCTTTCCCCCGTAAAAGCTGTGATCTCAACCTGAGATGGTAGAAGATGGCAAACGAGCCATCGCTCTAGAAAGTCTCCCCTTCCTACTATTAATATCTTGGTGCTGAAAAAAACGACCAACAGCCTCGAAAGTAAGTAATAAATAACATTTTTCATAGAAGAAAACCAAGAATCCATTTGGAAGTGAAATTACTGAGCTCAATATTAAGAAATTACTGAACTCAATATTAACAAACACGTATCAGAACACAAATGTAGTGTGAAAACAACTAGAAGCAGATAAGTTTTCTGAAGACAACATTGGTTCTTGTTTTGAAATCATCTACAAACCTTAAAGCAGAAAAGCACGGATGAGCTGCTTCAAAGGAAGCATAAATTGCAGGATATCATCTACTCAATTAAAATAATCTCTTCGAGGGAAAACCATTTCTAGACTATTTTGCCTCACAAAAGTTTCAGTATGTGAAACTGAAAACTAAAACCTAAAAGAAGACTACAAATAACTTGAGATTTCTTTTAGTTCAATGAAATAAACCCTGTGATTCTACAAAAGATATAGGATGCTTTACCTCCCCCAATGGTTGCTTCAGGTAGTCTCTCAATCGAGTACTTATGCTGAGTTATATACATGATGGGCACCCCAGGAATCTGTGCAGCAAAAGCATTGATGATTTAGTATGTGGTACGTATGGGCAACATTATACAATTGTTTACCAAGCTTCCATGTTCCATACCTTTCTTATCCTTCTCTTCAAATCTCTATCACAAGTAGCAACGATGTAGCACTTGTGCTGCCCAAGCGAAAACCAGAAGTTAGTTTCATTTTGCACGATCCCAAAAATGTTACAGAGAGAGCTGGTAAGCCTAAAATATTTACAAAATATAGGTACGCATTTTCTGGATATGATTTATACTCTACAGAAGAAGAAATGATAAAATTGTATAAAAATGCTTGATTATAAGCACAGGTGCAAGCATTTCCGTAAAAGACAACATTGACAAAAGGTGTCCAACACAATGACGTACAAGAAAGGCTTGAGAGCATAGGAATATAAGCATGTAATACATGATATAAATAAGATGATGGCACTATACCGATAAAAAGAAGATAGTGACATTATGATCTACTTTATTACTCACCAGTACCTACATTTCTTGAGTTCAAAAAGATAACAGTGAATTTTCTGATCCTCTACATGAAGCTCCAACTATATCATTATAGCCACGTAATTCTTAGGATTTTTATCTTCATTTTCCAAGAATCCAATAAATTTTTTTAGCCCCAGTAGTAATCAGAAAAATGTGAGTGATCTTAAAGACCATAGTTGGAAAGAGCACATCAATTTGAAAACTAAAGCCAAAAAACTAAAGTTCCATGCTAATCACCACATAAGATAACATATCATGGTCTTTGAAACCCAGGTTTAGAAATATTTGCTCGTCTAAAACCATTGTTCTAAACCAGTAACAGAAACTCCATACATTCAAATGGGCCTAAGTTCTAAACAATATTTTTTATTCCCTTTTTTTCAAACAGAGTTCACTGGGAAACTTCATTATCCAGACCAAACAATTATGTGTATTTGTGTGCTTGGTTAAACATACAATGGTATACTTGATACCATCAATTCTAGTGTTCAGTAAAAAATGATTATTCTTCAACAAAAAAATCCAATTCCACTCTAATCTAGGATTATAGTTGAAAACATGTTTTAGGTTGAGACTTAGTTATGAAAATTAGTATTTAGTCATGAACTTAGATTAGCAAGAAAGAACCACCACTTCAAGATATATAATCTACAGAGAAATTAAGGAAACAAAATGAAGAAAGAGGAGATCCCTTGGGGTGCACTAGATTAACTGCTAGGTTGAACTAGACCAAACATGACACAATGCAAATGATAACAAGATAGTAGCAACATAATACTACATATTCCTTCCAAAGAGGAGATCCCTTGGGGTGATATTCACCAACAGAGTACTCCATTTTAAGTTTAACAAGAATTATGCCAAACACAAGCTTTACAAGAGGATCCTCAATAACTAAAACTACATAGTAGAAAACATTATGTAGATTTTGAGATAGCATTGTTAAATAAATAGAAGAGCAATGTAAGAGAGCAAAAGAAGATACCTGAGTAACCCTATCAACAATACAGTCATCAGCATATGTTCCTTTATGTATGCAAGGTAGTCTATCAAATCGTGGATCCTTGGCAATCCTGTTATAGTGAGAGGAAAAAACTTACACTTAAAAACAAGAGTCCAAAATGAGTACAAATTTCTGGTAGATAGTGATAGAAAATTACCTTAAAGCAACACGGTACTTTTGCCCAAGCTTCTCAAGCTCAGCCATGACACAATCGGTTATGCAAGGAGTGCCTATGGGATCAAGCATGTGACAAAAGAAATGATAAAACTTAAAATTATCATATCACTAGCTAGTAGTTACAATGTCAACAGAAAATCAATAGCAATTGTCCAACTTCCCAGAATAAATAAAGAGTATTTTAGTAGCTTACATTTTGCATATAAGCATTCCATCATTGCATTCTCCAAATCCAACTGCATAGATACAGAAATGTTTTACACTACATCAGAAATTTCAGCGAGGACAGATTACAAATCATAGTAAAATACCAGAACGGCAGGTCCTACATAAGTTATAGGAATCAATGAAGAGTTGAAATCTCAAGTTTTACAACCAATTGCTCACAATAAGTTTTTAATTGGTGGCAAATTTGTAGCCAAACAACTCAAACTAGAAGATTGTAATAAATTTCTTAAGAATGATTAGCATTTAGCACGTGGGCTGATTTAAACTTCGATCTTCAAAAACCCTAAAAAAAGATGTCAAAGGCTCACCATATTTTGTCAAAACTTGACTCGGTTTTCTTTTTACAACCAAAAAATCAGATTTCAGACGACATTAAAATTTCTAACTCCTACCCTTACCCGATCCACCCCTATCTCTTGCTTATTAGAGTTCATTTTCTTTTTACAACCAAACAATCAGATTTCGGAAGACATTAAAAATTTCAACCCTTGATCCTCCCTTACCTGACTCACGCTCATTTTCTTTTTACCAAATAATCAGATTTCATAGGACATTAAAATTTCTAACTCGTATCCTTACCAGGTCCGCCCCTACCTCTCACTTATTAGAGTTCATTTTCCTTTTACAACCAAACAATCAGATTTTAAAAGACACTAAAATTTCTAACTCCTACCCTTACCGATCCGCCCCTACCTCTCACTTATTGGAGTTCATTTTCTTTTTAGAACCAAACAATCAGATTTCAGAAGACATTAAAATTTCTAACCCTCGATCCACCCCTACCTTACTTGCATTAATTTATTTTTTTACTACCAAACAATCAGATTTCATAAGATATTAGAAATTCTAACTCCTACCCTTACCCGATCCAACCCTGCCTCTCTCTTATTAGAGTTCATTTTCTTTTTACGACCAAACAATCAGATTTCAGAAGAGAAACAAGAGATTAAAATTCCTAACCCTCGATTCGCCCCTACCCGACTCACGTTCATTTTCTCTTTACAACCAAACAATCAGATTTCACAGGACATTAAATTTCACAAAGCAAACACAATCCACCACAAGACCTCACCTTATTCTGAATGGAGAAGTTGATGAAATTAGTATCCACGATAACCCGATACGGCGGTCCCAACGCCGTGTTATGCTTGAAATACAGCGCTGATGACACCGCAGGCCTACACCCAGACCCTCCCAATCAGTAAACCCCACAAAACCCACCAAAAACAACCCGAATCGGATCCAAAACCCCACTCACACGTTCCGGGGGAGCTTCTCCTTCGCGGCATCCTTCCGGTTGGGGTTCAGAACTTCTGTCTTGTACCTGAAATTGGGGGAAAAGTGAGGAAAAGAGGCGATTTCAAGGTCGGGAAGAGAGAAAAAGGGGAAAGATGGGTACTTTTTTAGGGTTTTGGAGCTGATTAGCTTCTTCGTGGCCGCAAATTTGGGACCTTTCTTCGATCTCCCCATCGTTTCGGTCGATTTCGGGGGTTTTGGCTTCGAGTCCGGCAAAACCCTAACGAGACGCCTCCTCAGATTTTGTATTTTGGGTACGACTTTGCAGTTTACCCCCTGCGATATAGAATAACTGACAGTTGTATTCTCGACTACCGAAAATTCTACTTTACATATAGGTGTGCATGGGTCGGTTTTAGGCCTCAACCGACCTAACCCAGGAAATCCATTTTGGGTCGGTTAGGTTCTGCGTTTAACCTAGCAAGAGAAATCGAAAGTAAGTAACAAAAAAAAACTAAATATTCAACATCCACCCCCAAAAAAAAGAACAAAAAACTCCAAATATTAAACCAAAATCATGTTATATTAACACACATCCCAAAACAAGTAACCAACCCACACATATTACGCACCCAAACAGAATTGAGTCGACAAATCTGGTAAACACGTGGGATGGGAAGATCTATCTCGAGCAAAGAGGAGAGATTATACATTGACGTTTTTAGTGGAAGCGTGATCAACACGACTCTGATGGAACAGACGATGGTTGGGGGAGGTTGGAAGTGTGGCGTAAAGGTGGGCTTAGGGAAGTTGGAGGCTTCGGGTAGGGCGGGGAGGGCTAATTACATGGGGTTAGGGTTAATTTGGGGGAAAAGTAAGAAATTTATATGTTTTTTAAGTTATAACCTTATAACAAAATTATTGTATATTATTATAACTTTGAGTCTCAAGTCGAGTCAGGTTCCGACCCAAAATTTGAAATAGAAAATTGACCTTTTAATTTCGATACAACTATCTATTATGTTTTTGAAATGTTGTAACTCTTATTGGGAAGCACTCCCTGAAACTTGCTTGTAAGATTGAGTTTTTTTCCGATAGGATTCGCTTTTTTAGGGTGAAAATTCCAAGTTTTGTTGGTGCTGTTGGCTTTTTGGCCTTAATCTATGTTTTGATGATTTAATTAACCTAATCTTAATTATGATGATGTAGAGTAGCACACATATTGCATTGCATGTATATTGTATTGTGCTAACCTCTACAGGTGATCAAGACTCAAGAAAGAAGGAAATGAAATCAAGACATGTAATTAAAGCTAAATCGAAGACATGTAATGTTGATTTATTTTGAGTCTTAGGAACATGTGTAAATTGAGCATACAAGAGTTAAAAACCAATCACATACACAATAGGTTCCCTATAGAAGTCACACACGAAATTTCACATTATTTGGACTTCAATAGATCACCCAAACTTAGACCGGAAAACACCAAAATTTGAATTGCAAAAGTCTGCCCACATTCGGTCGACCGCAACATGTCGTTCGGTCGACCGGATGATCAATTAATCCTGTTTGTGTTTCCCTGTCTAGTTTCGGTCGACCGCACCACATCTTTCGGTCGACCGTTTGAACTTACTGTTCCGACCGTTATTCTTGTCGTATATGCCCAACAGTCATATTCGTATTAAAACTATATACACCTCCATATACTTAGTCAAACGGTCGAACCATGTGCCTAGTTCGGTCGACCGTTTAACCTTGTCAAGAATTCCCTGCTATCGGTCGATACGATTTCATTCGACCGATCCAATTTTCCCTCTACCGAAACGCTTATTCGGTCGACCGGTAACCCTGTTCGGTCGACCGTCTTCTTAATAGACTTAAGTGTTCAGTCGACTGATTCATATTTCGGTCGACTGTATCCTTATCCAACCTAAGCGTTCGGTCGACCGTTGCACCTTTTCGGTCGACCGTTTCTGGACAGATTTGCAGCCCGATTTTCTGCTTTGTGTATCTTGCACAAAACCCAATCAAATCTATCCCCAACGGCTAGAATACCTTAGGAGCTTATAAATAGAGGATCAAGACTTGTTGTTAACACAACTCTCCAACTCCAATTGTCCCAATACATTAGAGAGAAACTTCAATCCTCAAAGCTCCCAATTCTACACTCCATAAGCCTAAACTTCACACACTTGATCATATACTCATCCTACTCAAAGTGTGCTCAATTAGAGAGTGAATCCCACTCAGTTACAAGTGTTGTCAAAAGAAGCAAGGACTTCGGTGAAAGCCCGAAGTGTCCCTCTCGGATTGTGAGAGGAAGATTTCAAGCAAGCGAGGGTTGTTCGCGTTGCTTGTGGTGTAAAGGCGTTCTCTCCCGGCCCGGAACGGGGAGTGGTTAGTGAAGACGTAGGCGGAGCTCGTGGAGTCGAGCGAAGCTTACAAGAGAGGACTAGGACCCGGGTGGGGTGCCGAACCTCTATAAAAACCGACACGTCTTTGTGGTTTGCATTATTCCTTCCCTACTTGTATTTGTTTTAAATTCCGCTGCATATAACTCAATCGATTAAACGAGTAGATGATTAGATTAGGAAGTGATTAGTGGACCCATAACCCACACGATCCTACAGGTGCTACCATCTTTGATAAGCATAATATCTCATGTTTTGTACACATTCCTACTATAAAAGTAACTACCTTGTAAACATGGGTATGTATCACATATTCATGGTAATGCAAGCAAAACTTCCATAACATTCACGACCTAAATTTTTTTATGTAGTAACATATAACTAATTATCAAAGAAAAAAAAGGATATGGATGAAAAAAATCCAATTTTGATCGACCTGTCAATCATGTTGTGTTAGTGTACTACCGTGTCAGATAGGTCTGCAGCCGTGTCAGGATTTGGTGTTATCATGTATAGGACAAATTGAAAAAGATTCATTTTGTTTAAATTGAAAATAGTTGAGTGACATGTTATATTGATATTTTTCATTCTAAATAACATCTTAATTGACCATTATCAAGTAAAAGAAAATTGATTATCTAACAAAAGATACAGTTCGTGTAAAAAAACAACATTACCCATTATCAAGTAAAAATAATTGATTATCTAACAAAAGATGCAGTTTGTGTAAAAAATAATATATCATGTAATGGTGTCATGTTTGTGTACCAATTATTACTAACTATTTTATATTGGAAAACAATTTGTTGACACGTCCTAGATGTCATCTGACGTGGTCAATCCAGTAGAAAAAAATATTTTTTATCATCAAAGATTAATAAAATCACATATTATTTATTTATTTTGTGTCACATTACACACACGCTAAAGTATGCGACCTTTGTTTTCCACCATACATATCTCCTCAAAACCTTCCATTATTCCCCAAATCTTTTCATTCTCCGTCATTTTCTCCCTGTGGAAAACGTGATCGGTAAGAGGAATGCAGATGGAGACGACGCGTGAGTGAGTCTTGAGGGAGGTGGGGACACCGACGACGTTGGTTAGGATGTCACGGTGTAGTTGGTCGGCGAGGAGGAGGTGGTTGGCGTTGGAGTCTGTCCTGAGGCGAGGAGAAGGAATGTGGTTCTTTGTAGCCGATTTGAGTTTTTTGTGTGATGTTTTTTGGGGAAAGTTTGTTTTTTTGTGGTTGATTTGAAGTTTTTGGTTTTGTTTTTTGATGAATCGATCTTGTTTTTTTTGAAGTGTGGTTCTCTTGTAACTGATTTGAGTTTTTTGTGTGGAGTTTTTGGGGAAAAGTTTATTTTTTTGTGATTGATTTGAAGTTTTTGGTTTTGTTTTGTTTTGTGATGGATCGATCTTGTGTTTTTTGATGTTATTTTGGAAAGTTTTCTTTGTAGTTGTTTTGAGTTTCTATGTGGTGTTGTTGGAGAAAGTGTAGGATTTCTAGTTTAATTGCACATATATATTTTCGAAATTTTTATTCACAATAAAGATCAATTATAATTTTTCTATTATTTGTTTCATGCATGCATCGGTTTGTTTCAATAACTAGTTTCAAAACTTTATTAAAACAAACATGGGACACCAAAATTCATACCTATAGTTCTCTAAAACTTCTTGATGATCCGGAGATGCTGAAGAAGACGATCGTCGCTTCCCGTTGCGCCGGATGCCTCCGAGTGTTCACCAAACCTTAAACAAGGTCGGAGAGAAAGGAGCTAGCCAATCAATCTCCGAACTAGCTTATGATCTAGCTACAAACCACTTCCTTAGTCTCTGAGATTTCTCCTTCCAAAGACTTAGAAACTTAAGAGAATTTTCGTGGCTTTTGTGGTGAATTAGGAGAGAAAACAATTAACAAAATATCTAACTTAATTAAAGAGAATAATGACCTATTTATAGGCTCCAATCTTACTCTCAATCATGGCTATTCTTAAGCCATGTTTTCTTGACATTTTCTCTCACAAACTAATTCCATAATGTATTACATGCATCCACAAAACGTTTGACCAAGTTTGGAGCTATTCCAACCATTGATCAAATTAATCTCTTAGTTATCAAAGACAGAAAATCAATCGGGCTTCGGTTTACCGAGACATACTCGGTTAACCGAATATGCCATGTTCGTCTTACCGTGCATTAGACGGATGGGCGATTCTTAAGGAGAAAATTTCTCCTTAACCGATCGGACGAATTCGCGTCTAAAACTGAATGTCATTCGGTTAACCGAAAATATCGGAACATGACATTATTCGGTCGACCGTTCCTGGTTCGGTATGCCGAACCAGAGTTCCAGGCACCTTGGTCAAGTTCGGTCAATCAACTCTGACCATTCGTTCCACGTTCGGTTGACCGATCCACAGAACCTTCGGTCAACCGAACCATAAACGGATTACCGATGTTTTACCCGATTTTGCCTTTTCAAATTTTGGATTTATTTCCAACAAAATTTGAACTTTAGGGGTTTTAGCAAATTCACAACTTATGCAATATATTATCCTATGCAACAATAAATTAATGCACCCCATAATATATGCATCTCATATGAATTTATCATTATTCTAATTATGTTATATACAACATAATTGATTTTACTTGTTCACCACATGTGTCATATTTTCTATGAGAAACCCGACACATCATATGAACCAAAAATCAAGCTTCTTGTTTCACGGTTTTTGCGGTGTGACCTATGGGAGGATCTAAACTAAGTTGGCAGTGATATTAAGAGCTTAATATCACAAGCTATAAGCGGTATCTAGCTACACATTATAGCTCCCAATTAGTTAGATGTCTTAATTCCACTCGAACCAAAACCCGATCCATTTAGTGATGGAGTGCACCACTTGTGTCCGTCCATTGCCTCATGATATTAAGAATACACACAAAGTAGTATTGTGTCGTCTTTGTATTAGTATTCATTTCTTGATATCTTTAAGCTAGTTATAAATATGTGACTTAACTCAAATCACATTGTGTACATTATAACTTTGCTTTATCAAGGGACCCACTAATATCATTACTCAATTAAGAGGGGCAATGCTAATCTTTTGACTAACTATCTTCTCCAACAAAAGTCATACTTAACCAACCAATGCCTTTACAGCACACTTATCGATAACTCAATACACTAGTCTAATCAAGTATTTCTTAAATGATCGGACATAAGTCTCATATCAAAGGACCAATGATACAGTAAAATATTAATGACACAGAGAACACATTTCTATAATATTTTACTTATTAGGTCAATTCGGTATACAAAAGTAATATTTTCCTCTTTTGCGTACCCGTGTTGTCACTCATTTGTAGAACTATAATGATCTATGACCAACACAACAATCTTAACTCGGTAATTAATGTCCCATGTTAATTACCATGATTGCGAATATCTTTTGTTTTATGTAAACCATTATCTTTTAGAGCTTTACGGTTTAGGACCAAGAACCTCTTCCTTAACACTTCTAAAAGGTGAATAACATAAATAAGGAACAAAATGATTTCTCATTCAATTCATAGTAATTGACATTTGAAAGTAAAACTTTTAGAACACATTCTTTTCAGAAAGTGTGGTTCTTTATAGCTAATTTGAGGTGTTGTGGTGATGAGTTTTTTTGGGGTTGTTGGTGTTTGTCTTAAAAGTTTGGTTCTTTCTCTTTGATTTCGGTTCATAATGTCATTGATTAATGTTGGTTTGTCTTTGATATTAGTTTTTGGGGGTTTCTGATTTATTTTCAAAGAATTGAGTTTGATTTCGTGTTCTTAAAAAGAACAAACACATGTGATAAAAAAGACAAACATATACTTAAAAAGGACAAACTACTACGTAAAAGGAGAAACCATTACTTAAAAAGGACAAAACTTCAACATAAAAATGACAACCTACCAATATAAGAATGATGAACCAAACTGTTTAAAAAGACAAAATCATACTTAAAAACGACAAAACATAAACATTAAAAAGACAAACCACCAATATAAGAAGGGTCAACCAAACTGTTAACAAACTCATACTCTAGAAGGACAAACTACTACTTAAAAAAGACAAACCATACATTAAAAAGGACAAACATATATTTGAAAAAAGACAAAACATGAATTCTCCATTTTAACTTTGTATCCGAAGGATGCGTTGGGAAAATAAAAGTTACATGGGGAAACCAAACGTTGTTTTAGGAAAGTAATGTTGCATTGAAAAACTAAATGTTGCATTTGGCACAAACATATTATTTAATTAATTTCAGAAAGAAAAGACATTTTGCTGATCGGATTGACCACGTCAGGTACGTCCGGGATGCTACGTCAGTGTATAAGGATAATTTTATATTATATTTCTATCATCGTAATAAAACATTTCAATTATACAAAAAAATAATAATCTTATAAAGTGAAATTCGTATTTGAAATTTATGAGCTTAATTTTGAATAGGATAGGGTTGGGACCTAAAATCCCCATCACCACGTCAGCCCCCTACTAACCAACTTCTCCTACTCTTCGATATCCCCGAAGCAGTCCACACCCGCACTATAAATACCCTTCTCTTCTCTTCTCTTCCTTTCCCATTCCATTCCAACTCCCACTCGTTCTCTCTCCCAAAACCCAATCAACCCTAACCCTAACTCCAATGGCGCACGTGGTCGCCTCCGGATCCGTCCCCGCTCCTTCTCTGGTGCAGAATCGTGGTTTGGGATCGGGAACGAGAGTTGATCTGGGGTGGAAGAAGGCGGAGTCGGTGGTGGGAGGACGGAGGAAGGAGGGGGTGGTTGTTACGGTTCTCAAGAAGGCGCCGAAGAAGGATCTGGAGGTCGTCGTTCCGGTCTCGCCCGAGGATGTGTTTAAGGTTCGGGTTTTGAACCTGTTTTAGTGGGAAAGGTTTGGATTTTTTTTATTTTTTGCTTTGCAGTGGATGTTTTTGTGAGTTTTGGTGGGGAATGATGAAGTTGGAACGAAGGCATTTGTGTTAGAAATTCGATATTTTTAGTGAAAATGTCCGATTTTTAGTTCGAAGAATGGACGTTGATGGTTTCGTTTGACGGAGGTGGATCTCGAGGTCGTTCAGGTTTCTCCCGGGGGTGTGCCCGATGTTCGTGTTTCGAAACTGATTTAGTCCCCGTTTGGATGAGTAAAGGTTTCAAATATTTGACTTCAAAAATGTCTTTTTCAAGTTGGCATCCAATTCAAATAATATATTTTGAAAATACATTATCATATGTAATAATGTGTTTCTCCCGAGAGTGTGCCTGATGTTCGGGTTTCGAAACTGATTCAGTCCCCGTTTGGATGATTAAAGATTTCAAATATTTGATTTCAAAAATGTGTTTTTCAAGTTGGCATTCAGTTCAAATAATATTTTATGAAAATACAATGTCATATGTAATAATGTGTTTGGCTAAAAAACATATTTTTCGTAAAATGAAAGGTTTCTTAGGAAACGAAGAAGGAAAAAAAGGGACAACATATTTGAGACAAAGAAGATTTAATGTACTATTCAGGGTGATCCAAACACCTCCGTAGGATTAAAAACTATTTTTTCTTAATAATGCAGTTTCCCTAAAAGAGGATGGTATTTTGGGCTATCTAAACACGCCCTTGGTGGGAAGAACTTGGGTTTTCAGCATTGCAGTGGAGGGTTTGGTTTATTTTTGTAGGGGTTTTAACTGTTTTAGTGGGAAGAGAAGAGTTTGGATTGGAGCTCTTGATTGATTTGCCCCTTGTTTCAGTGCTATTACCTTTTTTCTGCTTGATTGAGGGAATTTTGAAATTTTAGCGTTACAATTCAATGTTCTTGTTGTACAAGTTTGGGTTTTAGTGGTACTGTGAAGGTTTCCAGTTCGACCAACCTGGATTTCAGATTGGAAATGAGAGCCGATGTGGGGTGGGGAGCTGGCAGAATCGTGGATGGGAGGGAGGGAGAAAGGAAGGGGTGGTGCATTCACCACTGTTGTGAACAAGGTGGCAATAGTGGATGTGGAGGTCGTTCTGGTTTTGCCCAAGGTTCAGTTTTGAAGCTGTTTGTGGGAGAAGTTTGGATTTTTAGTGTTGTAGTGGAGGTTTGGGTTATTTTTTGTTTGTTTTTGACGTGGTTTTTCTGTTTTTTTGTTATTTGAGTGGGAAATACGTGAAGTTAAATTTCATACGTTTGTGTTAAAATTTTGATTTTTTATTGTTAGTTTGTTTTTTGCATGGAAAAGTTCATTTTCTCAAGTCCACAATGATGCACATGTAGTTTATGTTTCCTTACAACTCTGAGCCTTTGGTTTTGCCAACCTGGAGTTTTGGATTGAGAGCGAGAGTCGATCTGGGGTGGAAGATGGTGGCAGGAGGGAGGAGGGAGTGGACAGTGGTTTCAGTCGCGAAGATGGTTGCAAAGGGGGATTTTGAGGTTGTTCTGGCTTTGCTAGGTGCCTAAGGTTTGGGTTTTTGGGGTGTTTTGACCGTTTTAGTGGGGAATTTTGGATATTTAGCTTTTTAGCGGAGGTTTTGGTACATTTTCTTTCATTATGTTGTGGTGGCAGCTTTATGAATTTCCTCCACCGCTGTGTACAATTATTAGTCTGCAAGGGATTTTCCTCATCATGGAATTTTATATGCAAATCTAGCACTTCATTGTAGTCTTATGTTGCTCATTTCAGTCTGCTGAGCTATCCGGCGGTTTATTTAAGATAAGGACATTTGATTTCTGCATTTGAGATAAGAAGGTTTCATGATCTTGTAAGATTGTTGAATTTGTCAGGAGGAAGAGAAATTCCAGCAGCTGAGGGACATCCAGCAGCTTGGGGACACTTATCCAGGGGTCTGGTCCACGCCAAGTGTGAGGCGGAAGACTAAGATTGTCTGCACAATTGGCCCCTCTACGAATACACGTGAGATGATCTGGAAATTAGCTGAAGCTGGTATGAATGTTGCTCGAATGAATATGTCCCATGGAGACCATGCATCCCATCAGAAAGTCATTGATCTGGTGAAAGAATACAATGCCCAAACAAAAGACAATGCCATCGCAATCATGCTTGATACCAAGGTTGGTTCTTCCCTTTCAAGTTGTCCTTAACAACCTCAGAAGCTGCCATCATACATAGTGGAAAAAAAGCTCTTTAAATGGCATCCTGCTGGTATATAATTTGGCATAGCACACTAGGCACTTTATCCAGTGGATGGTGTATATTCTTTATCATGACTGTCAAAATCAATGTTGTACTTACAAGGTTACATTATGCTGCACCTTTTCTGGTTATTCCTCGAAAGGATATTCACATTTCCAAGCTCTATTGTTGTTTTTTATTTCAGGGTCCGGAGGTTAGAAGTGGAGACTTGCCACAGCCCATCAACTTAACAACTGGCCAAGAATTCACTTTCACGATAAAGAGGGGGGTGGGAACAGATAACTGTGTCAGTGTAAATTATGACGACTTTGTGAATGATGTAGAAGTTGGTGATATGATCCTGGTGGATGGTAAGTAAGAAGGCTGTTTCTTAACATTATTTTTTCATGCAGATCTGTGAAATAATCAAACCATTATACCACTGATCAAATGAGTATACCACTATACCTCTAGAACTTTGACTCAGCCAAAGAGCCTGTATGGGCTAAACTTTATTTCGGCCCAATCAAATGTTGTAATGCAAGACAAGATTCGATTCTGCCCAGGAACTGATTGTCAAAGTCAGACCTTAAAATAAAAAGTAGAATGGTCTTGCAGCAATGTCTCTCAATTTCTGGTCAAATTTAGTTCTAGCACATGGTTGTTATTCCTGTATAAAACAGTCATTTCTTTTATTAGTAGATTATGGAATATTGCCTACATTGATGATGCAATTTATGTTTCTCACATATGACCTTCCCCTTTCACCGTCTTTTGATATTTGCCTTTTTGTCATAGTTTATAAATCAAGTAATTAGCAAAAAGTACACCATAACCAATATAGGATCAATTTTATTGGTGCTTCTGTAAGTTAAATCTTTATTATTCCACTTTCTCATAAATAGAAATCTGTAACATTGGGGGGAGTGAAGTAGATCTTGAATGTCGGCAGCAAGGGTGGATAGTGCCGCCAAAAGCATAATCTTTATGAAACACTAAATGGATTGTAGATTTGCCTCTTGTCCCTGCTCAAATGACAATGAAATAGATTGTTTAAATCTCAGGTGGAATGATGTCCCTTATGGTAAAATCAAAGACTGATGATTCTGTTAAGTGTGAGGTTATTGACGGAGGTGAGTTGAAGTCCAGGAGGCATCTGAACGTTCGTGGAAAAAGCGCCACCTTACCATCCATCACTGGTATGCTCCGGAAATACCTTAGTTTATAGACCGTTGTAGATCTTGAGTTGCAAACTGGCAATGCGTTTTTATCAATTTGCAGACCTTTGACATGCATGTTTACTAATCTATCACTCTATGATTTCTATTAATATGTGCGGCATTTTGCTGATATTTGTCACAGACAAAGACTGGGATGATATCAAATTTGGGGTGGACAACAAAGTTGATTTTTACGCAGTATCCTTTGTGAAAGATGCTAAAGTAGTTCACGAGTTAAAGGAGTATCTCAGAAGTAATAATGCACTTCATCTTTGATCTTAACATGTTTATGGTTTGTGAAAGGCTGAAAGCTTATAAGATAGTTATAATTGACGGTAAATTCCATTATTCTGTAGGCTGCAGTGCTGATATACATGTGATTGTGAAAATCGAAAGTGCTGATTCCATTCCAAATTTACAGTCCATAATCACTGCTTCTGATGGGGTATGTTCTGAACTTTGAACTGGCCACATGCAATTTAAACTCTACTCTTAGTAAGGACTTGTTTCCTACCAAGTGTTGTTGAGACTGTGTGGCATTCTATTCCAAAACGTCATCTTTGAAATTTTGTTTAACTTTATAAACACCTCCGCTCCATAAAATAAGATCCCCCACCCCACCCCACACACACACATCATTTAGGCGTTCTCGTGGCTTTTTGATGAAGTTAGATGATTATTTGTGTCACGGCAACACTTGAAGGAGGTGCCCACTTTCACCTCCAGCCGGCTACATAACTTTTGGGGCAATACTTCTACTATGGCTTGCTTATCTAATCACAACGTTTGCACTTCTTCTTTCTTTCTTTCTTTCTCTATTTGACCCATCGAATTACATGACCAGCGTGCACCTTTCAAATCCTCAAATATCTTCCCCAGATCAAGTGATCAGAAATGCCTTTACATGTGCAACATTCATTGCCACTTGGTTATGGTAGATATAGATTATTTAAGTTGCAAGCAACATGCTTATATCATCTTCTTGTAGCTGGGTAACCCTTTTGTTTTCCTTCTTTTGTTTGTGATTCATTTTCTGCATATGCTTTAAATCAAAATGGGATCCCAAAATGCAAATTTCTTTAAGCTCAACTTAAACATGTATCGCTATTTAACAGGCTATGGTGGCCAGAGGTGATCTTGGAGCTGAACTACCAATTGAGGAGGTTCCATTGCTTCAGGTAAATTGAATATGCTTGATAGGTTTATCTAATCATAAATGTGCCCGATAGGTAGAAATTATCGATTTGAAAAGGTCTTGCAAAAGAATTTGTCATGTTTTGGCTCTGCCATTTCTGCTGTTGACTCTACATTTTGGAAAGGATAGTGAGGGTGATTAGTAGCAGAGCCTTTCTTAAGCTTTTTACTCCCAAATTGATCTGCACATTAGATTTTTCAGCCCCACAGTTGCGAAAACTTATCAACGACTGAAACTGTCTTTTTCAATATGTCATGTTTTTTCTGCTGCAGTGATTTTTTTCCGTCCTCTTCCAAATATCTTACTTTTACCAACCACAGCATGATTTGCTCCCCACATTCGTTATGTATTCTTTTCAATTGAGCATAGTTTTTTATTATAATTATCTTCCGACATACAGGAAGAGATCATCAGAACATGTCGTAGCATGGGGAAAGCTGTCATTGTAGCCACTAATATGTTGGAAAGTATGATTGTCCACCCAATGCCGACCCGTGCGGAGGTGTCTGACATTGCCATTGCTGTTCGTGAGGGTGCAGATGCAGTCATGCTGTCTGGAGAAACTGCGCATGGAAAGTATGGATCACATGCATGACTTATGCATTACTGCAGATATTTAGGCAGAACCACAAAGGATTAGCTTTATTGATTCACATATTTTACTTGTACAAGCTTGAAAACCACCGCTTAATTACTTTCTGTCTTCTTCCTTGGGCAGGTTTCCTCTGAAAGCTGTGAAGGTCATGCATACTGTTGCATTGAGGACTGAAGCATCCATAGTTGCTGGAGCTCAACCTGCTAATCTTGGTCGGGCTTTCAAGGTGGTAGCTTAGTTGTATGGATTTTACTGAGGATATTTGCTTGTTATTTTCTAGCTAAATTGTGTGTTATTGATTGTATGCACTGTAGAACCATACGAGTGAGATGTTCGCATATCATGCAACAATGATGTCGAACACACTTGGAACATCGCTTGTTGTCTTCACTCGGAGCGGTTTTATGGCTATTCTTCTGAGTCATTATCGTCCTTCAGGCACAATATACGCCTTTACGAATGAGTGAGTAATCTGTGGTTTCAGTTCTTCTCTTCAATATGATTGAGGATACACTATTAGAGTACAATTTTATAGGTTGGTTCTAGTTCTTCCATCAGATAATAATGAACCTCTAATGATTTTATAGGGAAAGGGTGAGACAGAGGTTGTCGTTATACCAGGGTGTGTGCCCCATACTGATACAATTTTCTAGCGATTCAGAGGAGACATTCTCCAAAGCTTTATCTTACTTGCAGGTATACTATCATGTCATGACTCATGACTGACGTTGGTATATGATTGATTTCTGTTGATCTTAGATAATTAATTTTTTTTGGCATATGTTCTGTTCTTAGTTCTTTAGTGGATGTTAGGATTTAGCATTAGACTCTTTTATTCAAGAGTAACACTATAATAGAAAGCATTATAATAATGCACAGATTGGAGCATTCAATTCTTTTGTTGTCTTAACCTCACATGGCTGCTTATATGCATCAAAATGCCCATCTATTTGTATCCCCATTTAGAAACTGGTTACCTTTATAGATGCAGGAGGTTCTTTCATTCATAGTTGATAATCGTTGAAGCCCTTATGTTTTTCATCCATTAGAAGTATAACCATCTAACTTATGAAAATCCAATCTATATTTCGATCTTAAAATTGATGTATGTTTGATTGTGTTTCAGACACATGGAATGGTCAAGGAAGGGGAGGAGGTAGCTCTTGTGCAGAGTGGAAAGCAACACATATGGCGGTCTCAGTCAACTCATAACATTCAGGTTAGAAAAGTTTAACTCCCGTCGGATCAGGGCACAATTCATTAAGGATTTATGACACCATCAAACACTCTGTGGCTGTCTGCGGTCGCCGCTGCACAATTCACCTCAGGTTTGCTTTATCATTCATTTCCCTAGGATTCTTGATGTAAACTTGTTTTTGACATTTAGTTTGTGATTAGAGCTTGTAATAAGAACTTAATTTTTAGCTTGCAAGGGTCTGTATTCCAAGTTTCTTTCATCAATGCATTTCAATTTTTGGTGTAGCTGTTACTTAACAATCCTCTTGTTAGCAATTAGTATTTAGCGCTCGGTCTTGTGAGGTCAAGTAGATTTTGTTGTCAGAGAATTAGAATTACGTGGCTTTCCCCCCTTCGAGCAGATTTTGTTTTTGCCTGTAAGAAACTCATGCAAATCAAGATGCATATGTTTATTGCTTGACAATTGGATTTACATGTTAGCTGAAGCGATAAATGTACACTTAGAAATAATTATAATTTAAAATTTTATAAACATGTAATTAACACAGAAATCAACAAATTCTGATAAAATTTATAGTTACTTTCTGATTGTCGAGGTGACCCAAATTTGTAAAATTTCCGTGAGTTAAAATGGTGTCTTCGTTTTCTTTTATCTCTTGCTGGAGCTCAAGCAAAGAATGAGTTGTGGTGATATGATTTAGGCTTGTGGTGAGAACTTCTGAGTTACGGGAAGGGTCGCACAACTTGTTTACTTGCACTAATTTAAAATTTCAGTTCTACAAGTCGAGTTTGTTCTTTGATTCTTTCAAACTTGTTGTCCAGCCTGGATTTGATAGATCAAATGGTCACATCATGGACCCACTTAAACACTCACCCACCAATCGCAGTTTAACTGGCCGGAGAGAAGGACCGACCTATATTTCTAACAATTGTCTCTTGGTCATGGAAAAAAAGATAATGTTTTTTTGTGTTTCTCATGACGCGACTCATGATGATGAGATCATGGTAGAAAAATATTAATAGATTATTTTTTAGAGATATTTTGCTAATTTAGTTCTCGTTTCCTAGATCATTCAGGGGTGATTTTCCAAAAAATACAATTACATATTAACTTAGATAACAGATTTTGATGCCAATATCACAATAGGTATTTTTCATGGCATGTGTATAAATAGTTGCTTCAAGGTGGTATTTCACCATTTCAATTTTTTTTGACACCTAAGCAAAACCCCCAGTCCATATCAGCATTCAATACATTTCTTAATTACTTATTGTTAGTTCAAAAAATATATAAAATTTGTGGCGAAAGGTTTAGGGAATCAGTGACAATGAAGTATAGCATCATTACTATTTGATTACAATTTACAAGTATTAGAGTTCATGTGTGTGTTTTTGTCCTGAAGTTACTTTCCTGGTGTTTTAATTGTCAAAATAGTACTATGATCTAATCACAAAAATATTGTTTATTGTTTGTTTCCGTCACCAATCTCTTTCCCATGATCAGTTTAGATCTACCCAGTTCTGACCCGTAATTAGTATTATTATTATTTTACTTCCAATTGAACTATTAGTGATTTTCCCAAGTTATGTAAAATGTCTAAATTAAAGTTCAGCGAGGCCGGTTTCAACAAACTTATGCTGCAAGATCAATCAAAAATTCAATTTCTACCATGGTCTTGGATACAAGGGGTTAAGAAAAATTTATCAATCGTTTATTTCTCATAACGAGTCCGGTTCAAGAGAAGTGAATTAAGTCCAGAAGATTTGTATAAATGTAATTTGTCTATTTAAATTTTAAAGATCACAAATTTATCGGTTGAACTTAGCTCAAACGATGTGATTGACATGCAGAGGAAACATACAGAAGCACGGGAATAAGCTTTTAAGATGACTTTTGAATTTTGATGATTGATTCGTAGAAAAAAATCAAAATTCAAAATTAGTGTTATGTGAGTTCGAACTACTTAAAAGGAGTTCTCTCACTTCAACTCTGAACCAAGGAAAGTCTAATTTCTTGTATTTGTCTAAAAATAGTTTTTTCCATCTGTGGTACAAAATCTCTTCACTTAAACATTTTTGTGTGTGTGTAAATTGCTAGATTTCGGATGTGTGAGAATGAGAATTTTAGAATTATAAGTTACATATTAGTATATTATATTACCCTTCCCTTTCAACAAACATGAAAGATTTCAATATTTTGTCGTATCATGCGTGTCTGCTGTTTTTTTATTCGTGTCTTTTTGTGAATTAGAAGAAACAAATGGGATTCTTTGAATCTAAATTAAAGGAGAATTTGACTGTTTAATAAGCCTAAAGATTCCAATAGTTGCACTTTTACTTGTTTGTGTCGCATCACCAACAAATAAAAAAATGTATTTCATTATATATTAGCTGATCAATGATGTCACAATCCACATGACATTTAAATGTCAAAATTGTTTGCTTTGTATGTTTATTTCTCAAAGGAAGAGAGCAAATAGGCTTTGTATGCTTAATCCCATTTGTTTTCTTATAAGAAGAAAACAAATGCAATCGTTGGAAATATAATAATATATTACCCATCAATGAAAGTAGGGTTGTGCAACTTTTTGTCCGGTCCGGATCGAATCCGATCGGTCCGGGTTTCGGTTCGGACCTCGGGACAAATTCAGTTTTCAGTCTGGTCCGGTCGAGTCTGAATCCGGTCCAAAATCTATTTTTTCCCCTAAAAATCCTTTGGACCGGACCGAACCTGGCCAGTCCGGTCTTCGGTCCGGACCCCGGAGAGCATCCGGGTCCAGTCTGAATTCGATTCGGTCCAAGTCCAGACCGATGCTCACCCTGAATGAGGTATACACTTTATATATCTCGCTATCTAAAGCTCTGTAGGGAGTATAAAATAATTTTTTTGAGAAGCTCCCTTATGCAAAATTAATAAATCAACAATCAAATAATTAAATATTAGATGGTCTAAGTGCAAAATGACAAAAAGAAATGGAATTCTGACGCGCCGCGACTCGTAGAAAACGCGTCGGATGACGTCACCTTCAACCCAGTCGTAGTCGCAACACGTACCCCTGTGGACCCAGAAGTCCTATCCCAACGTGGCGCCGCCACGACACAATGTGGACGGGAAGATGGGTTGTGGGGACCACACTTCCACCATGGACGGTGGGGAACACCTCTTCCCACGTGGATGGGGCTTCTACTTGTAGTGTAGTGCGCCTCCTTTGCTACGTTGCGCCGTTTAGATTTATTTTTATTCTGTTGTCCTTTCCTGCTATATTTTCTGCCATGTATTTTCCCATTGCGCTCATTTAGATTATTGAACTTAAAATCATTGTGAGGTTTTATTTAAAATTTCACTTGTTATTGGAAGTTTCTTTAATTTACCTCCACGTATATTTTTACCAATGATAAAAATATGACAAATATAAATATCGAATTAAAATATATAGAGTCGTGTAATTATGTTCATTACGAATTCAACCTTGCTCGTTGAGTTTTTGTTGGACTTAAACTAGTGTTCATATCTTATTTATCAACAAGCCTTTTAAATTACAAATGTCACCGAACATTAGATTTTGATAAATCAAAAAATTCCCGAAAATTAAAATTACGGAGATGGTTATTAGTTTATTACTATTCCAGTACAACGTTATCTTGCGCCTCAGTGCTAAAACGCGCCAATTCTCCTCGTATTTTTTTTCCTGTTCTTCTCGTGTTGTAACGGAAACCCTAAAAAAATCTCGTCTCGCTCTCGCTCCCTCTCCGTCGCGTTTCCGAGGTTCGATTTCGTTTTTTTCCCGTCGATTCGGAGGTGAAAGTTTCAAACTTTGGTGGTTCCAACCTCTTTGAGCTCGTTTCAGCCGATTTGGAGGTGAAAGATCCCAACATTGGGGGTTTCGAACTCTTTTTTGCGTTTTTTCTCCTTTCGATCGATTGGGAGAGGTGGAAATCGAAATTCCGAGGTTTGATTTGTTGCTTTTTGTGAAAAATCCCAACTTCGAGGATTTCGAGCTCGTTCGTCGTCATTTTGGCCTTTACAGTCGATTTGGAGGTGAAAATTTCCAGCTTTAGGGGTTTAGAACTCGTTTTTTTGCGTTTTCTGTTGGCGTTTTTCTTTCTATAAGGTTGATTAGGAGGTGAAAATCAAAATTTCGAGGTTTGATATCAAAAAAAAAAATGACTTTTTTTGTTTTGATTGATTGGGTGGTAAAAAATCCCAGCTTTGAGGGATTTCCAGCTTGTTTTTTTGGGTTTTTTGGCGTTTTTCCTTCATTTCCATAGATTAGGAGTTGAAAATCAAAATTTAGAGGTTTGATTCCATGTCTTTTCTCGTTTTTCTTTGTTTCTATCGATTGTGAGGTGAAAATTTCCAACTTTGAGGACTTCGAGCTCATCTCTTCGTTATTTTTGCTTTTTTTTCGTTTCAGTCGATTTGGAGGTGATTTTTTTCTAACTTTTAGGATCTCGAGCTCCTTTTTTGGTATTTTTCTTTGTTTCGGTCGATTTGAAGGTGAAAAATTCCAACTTTAGGGGTTTCAAACTCGTTTTTCGTTTTTTTTTCTTGGCCGATTTTTACTAGTATATATCTCAGTATCCATTGGTTGGGTGGCAAAAATTCATAACTTTGGGGTTTCGAGCATATTTCGCTTCGATCCTTCCTCCTTTGTTATTCTCCTTTTATTGGAGGTTTGGACTGGTCAAGATTTCAGATTTGGGAGTTCTGAGATCTTTGGTTTAGATTTGATAACTTTGCTTTTATACTTGCTCTGTTATGCTCTCTGGCTTGATTTCACTTTCTTCATTTTGGAGATTCAGTTCGTGATCTACGTCATTTTTTTTATGTGTCCCTTTTAAGCTTTGTCAGTGCTAAAAATTTAAAGTTTGAGGTTTTCGAGTTTGTTTCCTCTGATTGTCTGATTCATGACCTGTTCCGCATCCTTCTTGACTTTTCTTGGCGTCTGTCACCTAATTGAGGTTCAATTGTGCCTTTTGGTGTTTTTTTATGTTTGTCATTTTGAAGGTTGGGTAGGATTTGAAATGTTTAAGCTTTTTTGGTTTAATTCATCTCTGTCTCCGTTGATTAGGGGGTTTAGTATTCGTCCTAAAGTTCAACTTTAAGGGGTTTGAGATTATTTGCTTTGATTCATCTCTCTTTCCAGCTTTGGGGGTCGAGTATTAGTCGTAAAATCCCAACTTTGCACTCGTTTTTCTCATCTACCTTTGCAGTTCTCTTGTCTTTTGTTATGTTACTGTGTTTAATTGTTCTTTTTCGGGGTTCTTCATTTTTGTTGTTTTGGAGTTTCAATGGGTGTCTGTGGTGGTAAATCATAATTTCGGAAGGTTTGAGCCTGTTCACTGCGATTCATGTCCTATTCCGCATCCTTCTTGTATTTTCTTTGTAGTCTGTTATGCACTTGTTGTTTCAAGGTTTAATTGTATTTTTATGGCGTTTCTTTGTTTTTGTTGTTTTGGATCTTCAAGTTCGTGAGGTTTGAGCTCATTTCATTTTGATTCATATTCTGCATCCTTCTTGGTTGTTCTCTGTAGTTTGTTATGTTTTCGAGCTTTAATTGTGTTTTTGTGGCATGGTTCTTTGTTTTCTTTCATTTGTATCTTCAACTTTGGGAGGTTTGAGCTTGTTTTGCTTTGATTCATGACCTATTTTGCATTCCATTATTTTTCGAGGATTGGTCACATTCTTTTTTATTTTTCTTTGTTTCTTTTGTTTTGGGGCTTAAACAGGGTGTAATAGTGCTAAAATTCCCAATCCCAACATTAGGCTGTTTCCACTTGTTTTGCTTTGATTGGTGATTTTTCCCCTTGTCCTAGTTCGACCTTTTCAGATTCTCTTTCACGTTTCAAGCTTTCCTTGCAGTTCTGGTTGTGTGTGTGTATATTAGTATATATATTCAGTTTGAAGGTGTGATAGGTATCTCGTAATTGTCTTAAGTGGCAAAATCTCCAATATTGAGCAGTCTGAATCTCACTTTGTTTTGATTCATGACCTATTCTGCATCCTTCATGGCGTTTCTCTTATTCCTTGTCACTTTTTAAGGTCCATTTGAAGGTTTTTTGAACGTTTGACTTTATCCATATCCTTCATGGTATTTATGAGGCTTTATCCATATCCATATCCTTCATGGTATTCCAGAATCCCAACGTTTTCGTATCCTCTGTGACTTTTCTCCAGTTCACTGTTCTGTTTGCAGGGTTCATTTGCACCTTTGGTGGATATTGGTGGTTTCTTTCACAATAGATTGATTTGGCTGGTTTGAGCTTTCTTAGGGTTTTATTAGAAGTTTGGACTTGGAGTGGTAAAATCCCAACTTTAACAGGGGATCTGATCTCATTTCGCTTTGGTTATATCGTTCTCCATTTTTCCCCCATTCCATGTTATAATTAGGTTTTGTTGGTGATTGTTTTGTTTTTTGATTGTTTTGGATGGTTGAAGGTTTTTTCTGTTTCTTGAGGAGAGTGGTTCACAGTGGTTAGGAAGAGGTCAAAGTTGGAACGTTGGGGATTATAGGGTTTTTACTTTTATTTTGCTTGGGCTTGTGATTTTTTTTTGTCTTTCTCATTCTATATTGCTGGGGGTGTTTCTTTTACTTTTTCATAGTATCAGTACTGTTCCTTTGTGTCTGTCATTATCATTTTCTATTTACTTACAGTGGTTTAAATGTTTTGCTCTCTGCTGTTTTATGTATGTTACATGTATTTTGTCTGTTGTTCAACAGGTTTTGCGATCCCCATACTCCACAACTTCTTGATGCCAATTTGCTTTGGAAGATATTTTGGCATGACATTTGCTTATCTTTGACTTTGTTTTCGAGGGCAAAGCTATCTAAATTCATCGTTAAATGGATCGCCGTGACACTTCTGGATTCGTTAGTGGTGGGCCAGGTCCTTCAAGTGCTTTCATACTGTACTTAGTGATATAATTAACCAATGGATCCCTTTGAAGCAACTGTGATCTGACTTAGTTAGCCAATTTGTAGTATTTCTGTAAGACCTTCTGACTAAATTTGTTCCAGTGGTACATTAATACCTGAAGTCAGGTTGACAACTGTTTATTGATAAAGGTTTGGTTCAGACGAGGATTCTTGTAAAA
The DNA here is from genome assembly GCA_963682175.1 of Triglochin maritima. Lineage (NCBI taxonomy): Eukaryota > Viridiplantae > Streptophyta > Magnoliopsida > Alismatales > Juncaginaceae > Triglochin > Triglochin maritima. The sequence continues at coordinate 38,191,923 of OY821781.1, forward strand.
AAACATGTTCCATCCAGTGACTGGAAAAAATTGCACTGTGGATGCTTCTGAATGTGATCAGCATGTGGACACTACTTTGCGGCTTGATTTGCCCAATTCTTCAAATATTTCTGACTTGAACAAGAGAAAGCGGACCCCTATTAATGTTACCGAAGGCCCTGAACTTGCATTAACACTAGCTCCAAGCTACTTCAGTAACAGCAAGACTAGCTACAATGAAAACTCTTTGGTCAATCTGGATTTGAATTCTCAACTTCATCACTGTGGAAAAGGCGTTAACAGTCTTGAAGGGTCTGTAGCTTTCAAGAATGCATCTGTGTCAGACCTTCAGTTAAGTCTTTCAGCTGGAGCCACTGCATCTGCGGTTACTAATTCACCGTTATTCTCTACTCCCAGTCAGAATAACCTCAGCTCATCAGTTTCCATCAGCCAACTCCATCACGCAGATGAAGGATCAGTGTCGTGCCGTTGGAAACCAGCTGTTTTTTCAGTATCATCATTCCAAGCCAAATCAGCTAGCAACAGTGCTTTTGCCAGCTGGGCAGCTACTACCGGTGACATACCAGTCCCATCCACAGGGAACATCTTGTCTGTTCCATGTCACACACCTGAACACACAGTCACCTGTACTTCTGGGAGTTTACCTCATTCACCTCGAAAGCGAAACACTAGCACAAAGATCTGCCAGTTTCAAGGCTGTGGTAAGGGTGCCCGAGGTGCCTCTGGCCTGTGCATAGCACACGGTGGTGGCCGCCGGTGCGAGAGAGAAGGCTGCCACAAAGGAGCGGAGGGTCGCACTCCGCTTTGCAAGGCTCATGGTGGCGGTCGCCGCTGTCAATTCTTGGGTTGCACCAAGAGCGCGGAGGGGCGCACTGATTTCTGCATTGCCCACGGAGGTGGCCGGAGATGTAGCCAACAAAATTGTACCAAGGCTGCCCGTGGGAAATCTGGGTTATGCATAAAGCATGGTGGTGGGAAGAGGTGTTCAAAGCCTAAGTGCACGAAAAGTGCTGAAGGGTATTCCGGCCTTTGCATTTCACATGGTGGTGGCCGACGCTGCCAGTTCCCATCATGCACAAAGGGTGCCCAAGGGAGCACAATGCTGTGCAAGGCACATGGTGGGGGCAAGAGATGCACTGCCGAGGGTTGCACCAAGGGCGCAGAAGGAAGCACTGCCTTCTGCAAAGCCCATGGTGGTGGAAAGAGGTGCTCTTTTGTAGGCGGTGGGCAATGCCCAAAGAGTGTTCATGGAGGCACACTATTTTGTGTTGCCCACGGTGGTGGTAAAAGATGTGTTGTACCAGAGTGCACCAGTAGTGCCCGTGGTCGCACAAATTTTTGTGTGAAACATGGGGGTGGCAAGAGGTGTGCCCGTGAAGGGTGTGGGAAGAGCGCTCAGGGCCGAACTGATTTTTGCAAGGCGCATGGTGGAGGCAACCGGTGTTCGTGGGGCCATGCAGGGAGCAGTTTTGGTAGTGGACAGCTACCTTGTGATCAGATTGCTCGGGTAAAAACTGGGTTGTGCACTCTGCATCGCAACTTGTTCAAGGACCAGGAATCAAACAGCAGACGCGGTAGTTCGCTGGAATCAGATGCCAGCCAGAGCTGGAGCTTTAGTTTCGACACAAAACCACTTCAGGGCGCCTATGCTCTTCCAGAAGGACGAGTACATGGTGGAAGATTGATGTCAATGCTGGCAAGTGGTGCGACTCTTGGACGGCATAATGTCATTGGTGGTGGTTCTTCGGATCAAAGTTGCATATGGCTTTGAAGGGTCTGATCGGTATGCTGTTTTCTTTCTGTCGGTCTTGTTTTTGTGCTTTCAGTTTTTGCTCCTTTATTTAAGTGTGTGTTTTTCGTAAGTGAGTAATGATGTTCTCATTCTTGCTTGGTGTCCTTGTGATTGAATTGCCATCCTCATGTGATGAAATAAAAGGATGTGCATGATTGTGAAGTAGTTTCTTGGGAGAATCTGTTGTGATTTGGTTTGGTTTTAGGGTTTGGTGTTTCCTCTGTGAAACAAATAAAAGGGTGTTAAGCATGGTATGTGCTTCTGTCTAAGACTGAAATAAGTTTGTTAGGTACAATGTGGCTTTTGCAACAATTTGTATATATATGTAATGGTAATGCTTTCTATGTTTTGATATTTTTTTGACTTGATCTTATGCTAAAAAATTGGTTCCATACATGTGTGCTAATTTTTATTGGAGACATGACAAGTTGAGCATTTCTGGTGTGACTCTGAACACCAAATCATCATTATCATTTGATAGATTCTTGAAAGCATTTTTCTGTTTGATAAATAAATAGGAAAAGGACAAAAGTATGATGAATTTTTGTCAATGTATTTATATACAGAGTAGATATGTTTGAAGTTTTTTCGTTTCTTCCTCCCGGTGGATCAAATGATTTTCAGGTTATATATTAAAAAAATGGTTTCTTATAGTTTGGGCTCTTAAAGATTTTTGTTCTACTTATTTTCTTTTATCTTCTTTTCACGTGCATTTTTCTAAATTGTTATTTATCGTCCGTACGAATTATCATTTTCACATCCTCTCATATTTCTACTTATATATCTCGACATTTCATTCTCTTATCACCCTTCTATCTTCGTCTTCATCTCATAATCATAAAAAAAAATATTTTGGAGTTCAGAAAATGAGTCAACGGACTTCGATGTACTCGAATTTGGTAAAATATCAAACTTCTCTTTAATAAAAAAAATAAAAAAATATTTTTTTTAAGGAGCGTCCACCGGAAGGCCCGGAACCCCCATGTGGGAGGCGTCTGGCTTAGACGCCCTTACTTTTTTTAATAAAAAATTTAAAAATTATATGATGGTTATCTCAAATTATTTAAGGTTCAGTTCCAAGTTTTTTGGTATTAATTGGTAACTATACGGGTTGGATTATAATGAGATTTTTTATAAGTGATAAAGATTCAAAAAAATTCTGATCCAACAATTTTAAGATCCAAAAAATTTCCAGGTGAACGAGACCCCCGAACGACATGTCGAGGTGATATTTGGTAAAACTTCCCTCGTGTACTCCAACCCGTTACGTCACTTGCAAAAAACTCATGACTGAAAGTGTTTTTTTAAGGGAATGTGTTCTAAAAGTTTTACTTTTAAATGTTAATTATTATGAATTAAATGAGAAATCATTTTGTTCCTTGTTTATGTTATTCGTCTTTTAAAAGTGTTAAGGAAGAGTCTCTTGGTCCTTAACCGTAGAGCTCTAAAAGATATTGGTTTACATAAAACAAAAGATATTCGCAATCATGGTAATGAACATGAGACATTTATTACCGAGTTAAGATTGTCGTGTTGGTCATAGATCATTGTAGCTCAACAAGTGAGTGACAACACGGGTACACAAAAGAGGAAAATACTACTTTTGTATACTGAATAGACATAATAAGTAAAACATTATAGAATTGTGTTTTCTGTGTCATTAATGTTTTACTGTGTCTTTGGTCCTTTGATATGAGACTTATGTCCGATCGCTTAAGAATTGCTTAATTAGACTAGTGTCTTGAGCTATCAATGAGTGTAGTGTAAAGACATTAGTTGGTTAAGTATGACTTTCGTTGGAGAAGATAGTTAGTTAAAAGATTATCATTGCCCATCTTAAATGAGTAATGATATTAGTGGGCCCCTTGATAAAGCAAAGTTATAATGTGCACAATGTGATTTGAGTTAAGTCACATGTTTATAACTAGCTTAAAGAGATCAAGAAATGAATACTAATACAAAGATGACACAATACTACTTTGTGTGTATTCTTAATATCATGAGGCAAATGGACGGACACAAGTGGTGCACTCCATCACTAAATGGATCGGGTTTTGGTTCGAGTGGAATTAAGACATCTAACTAATTGGGACCTATAATGTGTAGCTAGATACCGCTTATAGCTTGTGATATTAAACTCTTAATATCACTGCCAACTTAGTTTAGATCCTCCCATAGGTCACACCAAAAAACCGGGAAACAATAAGCTTGATTTTTGGTTCATATGATGTGTCGGGTTTCTTATATAAAATATGACACATGTGGTGAACAAGTAAAATCAATTATGTTGTGATATATATAACATAATTAGAATCATGATAAATTCTTATGAGATGCATATATTATGGGGTGCAATAATTTATTGTTGCATAGGATAATATATTGCATAAGTTGTGAATTTGCTAAAACCCCCTAAAGTTCAAATTTTGTTGGAAATAAATCCAAAATTTGAAAAAGACAAAATCAGGTAAAGGTTCGGTAATCCGTTTATGGTTCGGTCGACCGAAGATTCTATGGATCGGTCAACCGAACATGGAACGGATGGTCAGAGTTGATTGACCGAACTTGACTAAAGTGCCTGAAATTCTGGTTCGGTATACCAAACCAGGAACGGTCGACCGAACAATATTCAATTCCGATATTTTTGGTTAACCGAATGGTATTCGGTTTTAGACGAGGGTTCGTCCGATCGGTTAAGGAAATTTTTTCTCCTAAAGAATCAGTCGTCCGTCTAATGCATGGTAAGCCAAACGTGACATATTCGGTTAGCCGAGTATGTCCCGGTAAACCGAAGCCCGATTGATTTTCTGCCTTTGATAATTAAGAGATTAATTTGATTAATGGTTGGATTAGCGCCAAACTTGGTCAAACGTTTTGTGGATGCATGTAATACATTATGGAATTAATTTGTGAGAGAAAATGTCAAGAAAAAATGGCTTAAGAATAGTCATGATTGAGAGTAAGATTGGAGCCTATAAATAGGTTTTTATTCTCCTTAATTATGTTAGAAGTTTCTTGCTAATTGTTTTCTCTCCTAATTCACCACAAAAGCCACGAAAATTCTCTTAAGTTTCTAAGTCTTTGGAAGGAGAAATCTCAGAGACTAGGGAAGGGGTTTGTAGCTAGATTCTAAGCTAGTTTGGAGATTGATTGGCTAGCTCCTTTCTCTCCAACCTTGTTTAGGGTTTGGTGAATACTCGGAGGCATCCGACGCAATAAGAAGCGACGATCGTCTTCCTCAACATCTTTGGATCATCAAGAAGTTTTAGAGATCTTCTAGGTTTGAATTTCGAAGTCCCTTGTGTTTGTTTTAATAAAGTTTTGAAACTAGTTATTGAAACAAACCGATGCATGCATGAAACAAATCATAGAAAATTGTAATTGATCCTTATTGTACATAAAAATTTCGAAAATATATATGTGCAATTAAACTAGAAATCCTACAGTTTTGTAAGTCAGGGGAGTTTTTTTTGTGAGTTTTACCAAATATCACCTCGATCAGTCGTTCGGGGGTCTAGCTCGCCGGTAAGGTGGCGGGAGTGGCAAGGGGGACAACGCCTCCTAAATTTTTTTTAGATCTTGCAATTGTGGGATCTGATTTTTTTTAAATTTTATCACTTACAAAAAACTCATTGTAATCCAACCCGTTACCACCAAAATCTTGTAGCAAAATCTCAAATCATTTGAGATAACGCAACTTATAAATTTATGATTTTGTATTTAATTTTTTTTGGACGGACGTCTTAGCCAAACGTCCCCAATGGACGTTTTACCCAAGCTCTCGACCCGATTTATTTTTTGTTGGATTTACTTCACCGAATCCAGGCGTTTCGCCAGACATTTTCGTGATGTTGATTCTGAAAAAATAAGTATTAAATGTGTATTAAATGAACTGTGAATAACAAAATTATCTTATTGAAATGTGTATTAAATGAACTGTGAATAACAAAATAGTAATTGTTTGGACGATTTAAGTAATTTTCCGATGATAAATAGTAATTCCCAAAGTTAAACAAGTTCACGGAACGCCTAGGTGAGCCGAGGCGATCGGGGGCGTCCAGTCGCCTGGGCGGTCTTTTTTTTTAATTCAATTAAATTTTATAAAATAGATAAAAAATCAGGAAAAATCGGAAAAATAGGAAAAAATGCACAAATATTTTCTAAAAATACCATACATGTTTAGGCTTCGAAAAGACACATAGTTCCTCGACCAATGCCTCACTAGGCACCCCCTCTACCCACCTAAACACTTAGGTATACAATTTATTGCTTAGTAGTACGATTACAAATGTAACTCAGAGTTCATACAATAACAGATAAGAGAGAAATTAGAATTACAAGTTAACTAACTAATTCCATTGGACACATTGATCTAATATCCAATTGTGAACCATATCATATCCTCCACCACCATCAGAGTCGTCGGAGTGATTCTCGTTCGGATTGTCGACGTAGACATCATCTTCTTTAGTTTCTTCATCGTCGGATTAGATATATTGCTCGTCGATGTCCATCGGTGGTTGAGAACTCAATGCACCTGGAACTCTAGAACTAATGTGAACGATGACATCATCCATTCCACCACCTAATAATGGCGCATCAGATGCAGTGGAACACCACGCGTCAGATGCAGTGGACATGGATCGAGCAAAGCGTCTCCGTAAAGAAGAATGTCCTAAAGCTGCTTCCTCGGCATCGGCCCATGTAAGCTCCTTTCCAGCGAATACCGGATCTTTAGTTTCTACCAACCATGGATGCTCGTCGAAGAGATCGTAGTCCACACTGATGGGGTCATAAAATCCGGGCTTCTCCATCCTTTGCTGAAACATTTGCCTTAACTTTTGGTTGTAGTTCACATACACCAAGTCATTCATCTTCTTCACAACTAACCTGTTCCTTCTCGTTGAGTGCAACTGCTCGAAGACACTCCAATTCCGGTCATAACCTGATGTCGAGCATGTCAATCCAAACACCCTCAGGGCCAACCTCTGTAATGCGGTCTCTCCCATGTCTGCACCATAAGATTGTCACCAATCTATAGGTCTTCTTTTCATCCTTTGTCTGACGACCATATCCCTAGAGAACATTCCAAGTGAGTTCTTGTAACGATCAAGTAAACCACAAATCTTGTCTTGTTCTTCAGGAGTGGGGACGAGACGCTCTACGACATCCATGAATCCAGGCATATGCTCATTGAAAGCTACATTTCGATCTTGAGGTGGGATGGAGAAGAAGGTACCAGGGTTGAGTAAGAAACCAGCTGAGTGTAGCGGTGAGGACATCATCTTCCCTGGACCCCACCTAGTGTCGATGAGGTCGATGACTTGCTTGTACAACCTCGGGTTTCCTTCAAAGTTCCTAATGATTTGTTCTTTGGCTTTCTCCATTGCGTCAAGTAGATATCCCATCGGTGGTTTCTCATCACCGTCAACAAGTCTAAGAACCTGGACCATAGGTTGTGAGGCCTTCAGTGCCTTCACGACGTTGGTCCAGAAGCCACTTTGTAGAATGGTCTCGGCAACTTCAGTAGAGATCTCCTTCTTTTTTTGTTCTTCATCCAACTTGCATTAGGATCGTTGTACTCCGGGGAAACAACAAAGGCTCGGAGTCTGTCTTTCTTCAGAAACAACCTTTGCAAAGTCAGAAAGGCGGTGACAAATCTCGTGACAACAGGGCGTAGTAGGTTCCCTTCAATGGCAATTCACATCCTCTTCAACAACATGGTAGAGCTGTTGAAATGTTTGACGATCTTACGAGCTAAAACAATAGTCTTCAAAAACAACTTGCCAATATCCTCCAAGATGAGATCGATGCAATGCGCTGCACAGGGAGTCCAAAACAATCTCCTTCTTTTTTGCTTCAACATCCTACCGGCAAATACGTACGCGGCAGCGTTGTCGGTGACCACCTGAACAACGTGTTCTACGCCAATCTCGCCAACTACCTTGTCCATCAGCTTGTACAGGTAGTCTGCGGTATAAGAGTGACCGGAAGCATCTACAGACCTCATGAACATGGTAGTTGTTGGACAATTTACTATAAAATCGATTATATTCCTACCGGACCTATCAGTCCAGCCATCTGTCATCAACGTGCACCTGTATGTTGCCCAATCTTGTCTGTACGACTCTAGTATACCTCTAGCGTAGTCAATTTCCTGTTTAAGGCACGAGTCACTAACTTCATGATACGTCATGGGTTTAAGTCCGGGTCTGTAAGTACAAGTAGCGGATATTGCTTCCTTCCACTCAGGCGTCCTTACAGTGTTGAATGATATACCACATCTATAGAAAAGCCTAGACCATTTTTGATTAATTGTTTTCCTATCTTTTTTTCTAAAGGTTCTTTCGATGGTTGTTTGTTGTGGGCCGGAAACCACGTCCTTCCCACGTCCGCAAAATGGTGCCCACAAACGTTGTTTTTGTCTCTTTCGACCAGGAACGGGGCGAGAACGAGAGGTTGGGGTCCGAGCAGAACCAGAACCCGACCCGATTTCCAGATCAAATTCTATGTTTTCTCGGTCTACATAATCATCAAGACATACATTTTTGTTTTGTAATGTCCTACTGTTTCTAATCATGTATGCAGTTATGTCTTATTTAACAGAGTCAGGAACTTTATCACAAGGTCTAACATTGTTACCGGGTGTGTGCGCAAGATGTTGTTTGTGACGGGCTATACCACCTCTAGTTTCCTTACCACATAACTCACAGATAATGCAGTTTTTATCGTTAACACTAATGTAATGGACAATATTCCAACCGGGGTCATTTGTACGGGTAGGTCTTAGGTCATCGTAACTCTCGTGATGCATATGGAGACTAGTGTCGGGTACGTAGGTCATGTCTTAAAACTAGACTAATATAAAAATTTAGACTAATATGAAAATAAATACTAATTAATTTAATTCTAAAGAGAAGTTAGAAAAAGTGCACTTGATTTTGGCGGTTGAAGAACGAAGAACCGGATCGGAGACTTCACTTTCCAACTTCAAAACTAAGCACCAGACCGGAGACTTAATCGCGAAAACTTGATGATTAGAATAGAATTATGAAGAAGAAGAGAATGAGAGATTTGTGAAAAATGAAGAGGTTTGGAGGGGTTTATATAGGATTTGGGGGTAGTGGCAAACTTGTAAATTTTGAAAAAAAAACAAAAAAAAACAAAAAAGTGGAGAGTCGTTGGAGTGCCTCCAACGGCGATCGCCTATTTCGCCCAGGCGACCATCGCGACGGGCGGTGGCCTACGTGAACACTGGTTGTAATGCATATTAATGAAAATGCAGATTTGTTTTGCAAAGGTGACATCTTAATCATTAGATTACAAACAAATACTAGTGTTGCGATGTTGGACACAGTAGCATAACCACTTCACAATTCTTAATAAGAAAAACCGGCCTAACTAGCCCAACAACATTAATCATCATAATCTTAATTAATTTCTTTATCAGATTATAAAGTTCAAAAAAGTGATTGTCCGTAAAATCAAATGTTTTTCTCTCAAACTAATCACCTTAGCCCGCCCTAGGCGGCATCTCCGTTGTATCGCGATACGTTCTAGTTGTGGTAGCTTAGGTTTGATCGCCTCCAAGGTGGCTACGTCCATCAAAATAAGAACAATTAAAATTCTACCTAAGAAAATGAAAAAAATCTACACAATGACTCGGGAGATTGTGGAAATTATTGTCATATTGTCTCTAATTATTCGATTTTATTATTAACTCTTCTACTTGTACTGGTTTAGTGATAGTATGATATCAAAAACGTTTTTTGATGAACTAAATACAATTCATGTTCACCATCATAGACCAATTGATGGTATCAAAAACTTGTTGTTGAATGGACCGACCTCTCACCAAGGCAAGTTCAATATGGTTTCATATTTGGAAAACAATAACACAAATAGAACATTACTATGATGGATATACATCAAATTTAGACTAAGCATGAAACATGAAGCCTTTCTGCTATTGGTTGGTTAACTTTGCTGTTTAGTTTTCCTTTTCCTGTCATGTCAGTTTTTTCATTTCACAACATTTTTTCATAATTTTTCTCTCTTTAATCTTCTTAACCACAATCTTTATAAAAAGATTTTACTGTCAAATCAATATGAATGTCTATTAGTAGAATAAAAATATATAATATAATGATTTTTTTAAAAAAATATTATTATTATTTTCTATATATTCATTTAAAATAAAAATACAATCATATATATTAATTATATTTAATACAAAATAAAAACAATACGACTAGACTAATACAAAAATATTTAAAAAACCAACGATCCACGCATCTTTTTGTACGGATAGTGGGTTTCATGTAGGGGTGTCAACGGATCGGATACGGATCGGATATAGGTATATCCATATTCGCATTCGCATGAAATTTACGGATTCGGATTCAGATACGGATTGTTTGCGGATATGAAAAGTCTATATCCATTCGGATATTTGACGGATTCGGATCGGATACGGATAATATCCGCATCCGTAAACATAATTCCCCACATTATAACATTTTTCATTTTCACTTAGACAAATTATTATAAATAGTCAGATTTATAACTTTATTTGGTTTCAAATATTAATTTACTTTATCTTAATTTCTAACTCCATATTCTAGAAAGGATAATGATATTCAATACTTGAATAAATGTGATTAGTAGATGTATTTTTATTTGAATAAGTAAATTTAATAATTATACATTCAAAATATAATCACACAAGGTTGAAATATAAATACTTCTAGGTATAATAATGTATTGCATACGTATATGATACAAATATGGATATGGATCTTATAATACAAATATTCAATCTCGGATCGGATGCTATTCGGATCGGATGTATCAATATCCATATTCGCATTCGCATGTCCCGAATATTACACGAATCGAATATTATTCGGATCGGATATTGTTCGGACCGAATATTTTTCGAACCGGACGCGAACGAATTTCCGAATTTCGAACATCCATTGACACCTCTAGTTTCATGAAAAGAAAAAAATAGTTTTCTTTTGGACAATTGTGGATGTTCTAAAGATCTCAACGATATCCGAAGGCAACAGGTTAGAATCAGCAGATGCTGACATCTCACAACTTATGTCACATTTCCAAATCCATTGTCTACGTGGATTTATATTTCCGTATCAATTGGGTCCCAACTCCCAAATGACATTATATTATTATTATTATTATTATTTTATGTGTGGTGTTGGATTGTGATTTGTGATTTGTCTTCTTCTTCTTTTGTTGGTTGCGAATTCGTGGAGTTGGATTGGAAGTCTAGCTTTCTCCAACATTGGATTATTGCTTTTTGACATTTAATTTTATATTGATTTGTGTAAACATGCTTAAGGTTTTTTTAATCCTTATTAGACATGAGAGCTAGTGGTTTAAAATGGATTTGGTACAACTAGTTTTCAATTTATTTTTTTCCTTTTGTTCGCAAATTCTTGAGTAATTTCCAAATTGCAATGTGTCGATCGAAATTGGTCAGACTTTTTGTTGGAGTTATTGAATTATTATGAAATTTTGAATTATCTGGTGTTATCAGATGATATCTTTATATTGTACAAAGTTTCAATTCTATGGAACGTAATCTGAAAATTAACTTCGAACATGATCTTAAGATATATATTTTTCCTACAAAAGAAAGTTAAGACCAATCCACAGGGTATCCAAATAACTTAATCATATGCCTTCAAATTGATTCTATGTTTCTAACTGATTGTGTCAATTTATACATTTGCTCATGACATAAAATGGATAAGATTACAAACAAATAATAGTGTTGCCTAACATGATGTTGGACACAGTAGCATTAACACTTCACAATTCTTAACAAGAAAAATCGACCAACAACATTAATCATCATAATCTTAATCAAAATAAGAAAAATGAAAAATCACATAAGAAAATGAAAATCTACACAATGACTAGGGAGATTGTGGAAATTATAGTCACATTGTCGCTAATTGTTCGATCTTATTATTAACTCTTCTACTTGTACTGGTTTAGTGATATTGTGGTATCAAAAACCTTTTGTGATAAACTAAATACAATTCATGTTCACCATCAGATACCAATTAATGGTATAAAAAACTTGTGGTTGAATTAATGGACCGATCTCTCACCAAGGCAAGTTCAATGTGGTTTCATATTTGGAAAAACAAAACACAAAAAGAACATGATTATGATGGATATACATCAAATTAAGACTAAGCATGCGACATCAAATTGTTTTTCCCCTCAACCCTTTCGGCTATTGGTTAACTTCTTGTTTGTTTTCTCTTCTATAAATATCTCAAATATATATATAATATATATGAAGGCAATAGGTTAGAATCAGCAGATGTTGACATCTCACCACTCATGTCACATTTCCAAATCCATTATCTACATGGATTTATATTTCCACATCAATTGGGTCCCAAATGAGACTATATGGTGTTGGGTTGTGATTTGTAATTTGTCTTCTTCTTCTTCTTCTTCTTCTTTTGTTGGTTGCGAATTTGTGGAGTTGGAAGTCTAGCTTTCTCCAATAATCCAATTACATTGAATGTTGTTTTTTGACATTTAATTTTATATTGATTTGTGTAAAAAAGCTTAAGTTTGAAAAAAAAAAATCCTTATTAGACATGCATGCTAGTGGTTAAAGTTGGATTTGGTACAACTAGTTTTCAATTTTTTTTTCTTTTTGTTTGCGAATTCTTGAGCAGTTTCCAATTTGCAATGTGTCGATCAAATTTGGTCGGACTTTTGTTGGAGTTTGTTGGAAATACCAAAATACAACCAAGATACACTTACCTTTTGGGCTCAGAAGGAAATCTCATCATAGCCGTTACACCATAGCCGTTGCCGGATCTTCACCAAAGGAAAGAATTGTGATTCACGCTCCTCTCTTATTTTAGAATGTAACCAACGACTATATCATTGTAAAACCTATAAATACACTTGTACAATTCAAAATACAAAATAATATAACAAGAAATACAATCTCCCTACTGCTTCTCGTCCTCCAGCAAAATCAATATGGTATCAGAGCAGTAAATCGACAAACCACTAGACCTCAGGCTCCCCGGAGCTCATCATCGGTCTTCGCCACGTTCAAGGGGGTTGAAGGCTACCACCACCTACATCCAAACCCTCAAAACACAAACCCAAAACCATGACCGACCATACAACCAACCAAACAGATTCCAACACATCATCACGGTTGGTCACCACCTTATTCAACGGGACCAACTATCTCTCGTGGTCGCGCGCCGTCACTCTCTCCCTCAGCGGCAGGGGGAGACTGGGCCACATCACCGGGAAAAGCAAAAAACCCGAAGGCATCGGGACAGAACACAAACAGGAGGAATGGCAAAACGGGGATCACCTCGTTATGTCATGGATCTTCGCCTCGATGCAACCCAATATTGGGGAGATCTTCCTGTACAAGGAAAGCGCACTGGAGCTATGGGAAGCAATCCACGAGCATTACGGCAAAGCCCAAAATTTTGCACATGTATTCAAGCTAAAGCAGGAAATCTCACAGACGCGCCAAAATCAAAAAACCATCACAGAGTATCTGGGGACCCTCAGGAGAGCGTGGGATGAATTGGGGGTTTACGAACCACCAACGACCGATGCGAAAATCATCCAACAACGGACAGAACAAGACCGGATCTACCAGTTTCTGGTAGGTCTGGATGGAAGCTACGAAAATCTACGAAGTCAAGTGCTAATGGCACCAGAACTCCCGTCTCTTGCAGCCGTCACCGGGATGATCCAACGCGAGGAAACTCGACGAAGGACCACCGCTCAGTCGCAAGGACTCTCCGACAACAACAACCAAAACGAAAACCATGCGTTTCTTGTCGGAAAAAACCAAAACCAAACCCAAAATCAAAACCACAGCAAGAAGAGATATGGAAATCGCAAAGAAGAACACTGCGACAACTGCAAAAAGAACGGACATAGCAGGAACAATTGCTGGTTCCTCTTCCCGCACCTCCGACCATCAAAAGATAACGACAAAAGAGATAGCGATGGAAGATTCAACACGAGACCAGGGGGCAGCGGCGGCTACAACACCATCGCAGGAGGCGGCAGCCACCAAGCGAACCAAAACCCTAACCCTCTTTTTTCGCTGCAGGACCAAAATGGAAACAACGAAACCGGATCCAGCGGAATTTATATGACGGGAAACCCGAATCCAAGAGGCTACCTGGTAAGCAACCCGAATCCGCCAGCGCATGGACCGGACCCAAATATACAAACACAACAAATCTCGGATCTGGTGTCCCAACTCACAGGACTTTTGCAAAACTCCCCTCTACATTCAGGTAAATTTGCAGGTATGAAACAACTTCTGGAAAATTACACTGCCTTATCTAGTAGATTAAAATCAAATCATCAAAACTGGATAATTGACTCGGGTGCTACTGACCACATGACAGGAGATAAAACATTACTTTCTAAGATTGAAAATAATTCTAGCTCTCTAAATAAATTTGTAACTGTTGCAAACGGAAACCAAGTAAAAGTCAAAGGAATAGGAAATATAGAACTACTAAACCAAAGCAATAATAATGTCCTTTATGTACCCGGGTTTAACTCTAATTTGTTATCCGTAGCAAAAATCACAAAAAATTTAAATTGTAATATTGTATTTACTCCATTTGACGTATACTTTCAGGATCGTGCCACAGGGAGGACGATTGGTAGGGGAACCCTCGTCAATGACTTATATATCTTAGACTCCCAAAATTCTGCTTTTCATGTTGGAAATAATTCCAACCACGAACTTTGGCACAGGCGCATGGGACATCCGTCCCACTCAGTCTTGAAAACTTTATTCCCGTTTATTAATTCTGAAATAGCATGTGATATTTGTAGTCCAATCCTTTAGTGAATATATCTGCGAGTTGATCTTTACTTCCGACGTAGGGGACTTCTATTTCATTGGACTGAATTTTTTCTCGAATGAAGTGGCAATCTACTTCAATGTGCTTGGTTCGTTCATGGAAGACGGGATTGGTTGCGATGTGGCGAGCAGCGTTGTTGTCACAGAACATCTTTATTGGTTTGTTGAATGGTTGCTTCATGTCTTTAAGCAGTTGTTTGAGCCATATGAGTTCGCTAGTAGTGGAGGCCATGGCGCGGTATTCAGCTTCAGCACTGGATCTAGCCACAACATTCTGCTTTTTGCTTCGCCAAGTTACTAAGTTTCCTCCTACGAAAGTACAGAATCCCGTTGTTGACTTAGGATCATGTGCTATCTTAAGAAAACTCCAGGGCAAGGAATATGGATGAAAAGAAACAACTCTAATGAAATTATTGGTTATTCTGATGCAGACTGGGCAGGAAGTCATGATCGTAAGTCAACAACGGGATTCTGTACTTTCGTAGGAGGAAACTTAGTAACTTGGCGAAGCAAAAAGCAGAATGTTGTGGCTAGATCCAGTGCTGAAGCTGAATACCGCGCCATGGCCTCCACTACTAGCGAACTCATATGGCTCAAACAACTGCTTAAAGACATGAAGCAACCATTCAACAAACCAATAAAGATGTTCTGTGACAACAACGCTGCTCGCCACATCGCAACCAATCCCGTCTTCCATGAACGAACCAAGCACATTGAAGTAGATTGCCACTTCATTCGAGAAAAAATTCAGTCCAATGAAATAGAAGTCCCCTACGTCGGAAGTAAAGATCAACTCGCAGATATATTCACTAAAGGATTGGACTACAAACATTTCCAAGAAATACTACTCAAGTTTGGTGCCTTCAACCTCTATCAGGATCCAACTTGAGGGGGCGTGTTGGAAATACCAAAATACAACCAAGATACACTTACCTTTTGGGCTCAGAAGGAAATCTCATCATAGCCGTTACACCATAGCCGTTGCCGGATCTTCACCAAAGGAAAGAATTGTGATTCACGCTCCTCTCTTATTTTAGAATGTAACCAACGACTATATCATTGTAAAACCTATAAATACACTTGTACAATTCAAAATACAAAATAATATAACAAGAAATACAATCTCCCTACTGCTTCTCGTCCTCCAGCAAAATCAATAGAGTTATTGAATTATTATGAAAATTTGAATTAATAAGGTGATTTTTCTGGTGTTATCTGATGATATCTTTATATCGAACACAATTTTAATTCTTTGGAATGTAATCTGAATATTAATTTTGAACATGATCTTAGGATAAATTTTTCGTAAAGAAGAAAGTTAAGACCGATCCACACGGTATCCAAATCACTTAATCATATGACTTTAAATCGATTCTATGAAATTGAGAATAAAAAACTAGAATCACAAAAAAGCACCGGTTCACGAAAGTAATGTCATTTTCGATGTTTGCTCTTCACAACCATTTGATTTTCTCTCCTTTACCTCTAGAACATTGAAGAAGGTGATGATATTTGTCTAATAATTTTCTTTTAGTTAACTAAGATTCACACGAACTAGTAAGCAGGAGAGACATAATTCTTTCCCACCTGAATTCAATTTTCCTTGAGTTCCTGATATCAATCATTATGAGTACCCTGTCCTAGTAATATTTCAACTTTAAAAAAAAATCAACAATTCTCTTTTCGTAAGGTAAGATTCACATTTGGACCTGAAAGTAAGATTTACATTTGGATCCAATAATTCTTTCAATCATTATCAGCATTCTTGATAGAATTATTTTTTAACAATAAACATATCCCAAAAAAATCTAACACTAGACCTATTGCCACAACATTGCAACACGTGGTGACAACGGGGTTTGGATTTTAGTGTGTAAAAAATTCGACATCTCAATTGCCTAGTTCAGTAAAAATGAAAGATTTCACTGGACTCTGTTGACTTTTTGGCCTTAATCCTTGTTTTGATGATTTAATCAACCTAATCTTAATCATAAGTAATGTAGAGTAGCACACATATTGCATTGCATATATATTGCATGTGCTAACCTCTACAGGTGATCAAGACTCATGGAAGGAAGGAAATCAAGTCAAGATTTGTAATAAAGCTATATGAAGACTTGTAATCTTGATTTTATTTTGAGTCTTAGGAACATGTATAAATTGAGCATACAAAAGCTAAAAACATATCACATACACACTAGGTTCCTTAGAGAAGTCACACACAAAATTTCACCTTATTTGGACTTTATTAGATCACCCAAACCTTAGTCAGAAATCACTTAAAACCTAAACCCAGAATTCCTGTGTGAAACGATCGACCGAACCTGTTCTCAGTTCGACCGGGTTATAACAGACTCTCCACAGTGATTTTACCGAACTCTACCGGTCGACCGATCCCGGATTTTATTATGACCGTTACCTTTGTCGTATTCCTATAACGGTAGTATTCGTATAAAACAAACTTAACCCCAAAATACATTCGGTAACCGGTCGAACGACGACCTTGTTTCGGTCGACCGGTTGAACGCTTATTTTATCCCTGCTATCGGTCGACACATTCTTCGTTCGACCGTTGCACCTTTGTCTCAACCGAATCCCCTTATCGGTCGACCGCCCCATACTTTGGTTCGACTGATTCACTTAAGTAGAGTTAAGTTCTAGCCCGTTTGTCCGACCGATTATATATTTAGTTCGACCGTTCTCTTTGAAATCAAGTTAACGGTCGACCGGTTTATTAGTTTCGGTCGACCGGTTCTGGACAGATTTGCAGCCTGATTTTCTGCTTTGTGTATCTTACACAAAACCCAACCAAATCTATCCCCAACGGCTAGAATACCTTAGGAGCTTATAAATAGAGGATCAAGACTTGTTGTTAACACAACTCTCCAACTCCAATTGTCCCAGTACATTAGAGAGAAACCTCAATCCTCAAAGCTCCCATTTCTACACTCCATAAGCCTAAACTACACACACTTGTTCAATCACTCATCCTACTCAAAGTGTGCTCAATTAGAGAGTGAATCTCACTCAGTTACAAAGTTTGTCAAACAAGTATAAACTTCGGTGAAAGCCCGAAGTGATCCTTCTCGGATTGTGAGAAGAGGATTCCAAGCTCGGCGAGGGTTGTTCGCGAGTTTGACGGTTGTAAGGCGTTGTCTCCCGGTCCGGAACGGGGAGCGGATAGTGAAGTCGTAGGCGGAGCTCGCGGAGTCGAGCGGAGCTTGCAAGAGAGGACTAGGACCCGGGTGGGGTGCCGAACCTCTATAAAAACGCAGAGTCGATTTGTGGTTTGCTTGTTCCTTTTCCCTACTAGTCTTTAAATTGTTTCCGTTGCGTTTATTGTTTGATTAGTTAGGGATTAGCGTAAAAGTGATTAGATTAACCCGACCCACACGATCCTATAGACTCGACGTTTGAAATTTAGATGTTGAGATGCCATGTCCCGACACTTAGAAAAAAATTCCATCCAGCCAAGAATGTTGGCTGCTAGTTTGAAGTCGGATGATTTAACGTTGATTTCATTACACGGAACGCAACAACCATGATGTCGAGTTCTAAAACATAAATTTTTTCCATCAGCCAATACCGTGCACTGTCATTTTCGAGTCCAAGCTGATCTCGATTGATTCAATGCCAAGTTCATTACACAAAATTTGACAACCATGATGCCAAGTTCTAAGACTTGAAAATTTTCCCACCAACCAAGAGTGTGCATTGCTAGTTTGAAGTTCAAATTGTAATTAGCCTTGGTAATGTCGTGTCCATTACACGGATCTAGGCAATCATGATGTCGAGTTCTCAAAACGGAAACCAAATAGTCAAATTCATAAAGCAGAACTCGGCAATTTGGAGGCCAAGTTTTGTTTTGTGCTATCAGGTTTCATTGCAACATGTTGTCTAATTTTTACGATATTCAACTTGTCATGCACAAAACACATTTGAATACTCAACAACAATAAATATTTAAAACATTCAACTAAAAAATGACATTGAAAAAACGGGTATTAAGTTTATCTTAACATCCAGATGACGTTCAAAAGTTAAATTTGCAAACAAGTAACGACACAAGTTGCGATAAAAACTTAAACTACCTTACATAACCTCTCAATCTCTTCTTCTTCTTAAGATGTGCCTGAACACGTCCTCTACCACGCCGACGACAACCACCTCGACCTGCATTTCCAACATCTCCTATTTCCTAAGTTAGAACACCATCATCTCCACATCCTTGTGTAGATGGAATAGTTGTATCATCTACTCTCCTGTCTTCTTTCATTAGATTTTGACTCAAGCTTAGTGTGGGGTCTTGGGCACCGAAACATGTCAGGGAAGCCTTCATTTTATCATTTAACTTCGTTGTCATCAAATAGCCAACCTTATGGTCTTTGATGACTTCTTGGATATTGTGGAGTTCCTCGTGGAATGACAGTGGAACTTCTTGGATATACAATTCAACCTCTTTGTGGAACTCGTAAATTTGATGTACCTAAAACAAAATATACATTGGCAACACATCAACACATGTATTAACATTGAATTAATAAAATGACACTTGTTCTCTACCCTGTCGTGGTCGGTAAGTCATTGGTTGAAGAACTGCAGTGTTGTGAATAATCCAACGTATCGTGATGTTCCAATACCATTCTATATATAATCGTCGACTATCTTCTGGACCGGTACCTAGTAGTAGACGCTCTAATTGTACATGATCTCTTCTTTGAGATCAGTGTTAAATAAATCAAGAATTTTTCATTAGTCAATTCACGTCTACCCTGCCCTGAGCTGATTTAACCATATGTCTCTCCATCGGGTCCGGAATGTGCTACTGTAGACTAAACTGCAGCATTACCCGATCTGGACAATGCATACCACCTTTTCGAAATTTATAAGCTATGTTCGGCTCAGCCATATCTCTGAACCTTTCGTACGAAGGGGTTGAAACTTTCGCATGTCGAAATGTGACTTGGTCCGCGTCCAAGTCATCTCAAATGTTGAATTCTACGAAATCTTTCATTTTTACGGAACTTGGCATTTACATATTAAAATTCAAAAACTGCCGCCATCACATGTCACGACGTGGTGGCAGCATCACATGTCACGAGGTGGTGGCAGCAGGTCTATTGTGAAAAATATTTTTGGGACATGTTTATTGTAAATTTATTTTAATTTTTTTGTAAATATATCCCTTGTCGTAATATCTATTTTAAAAAAAAATCCAATTAAACCATGAAAATAACACTATAAAACAAAATCATTCTCATTTCTCGTAGAGAAAAAAATAGCCTCTCTTCTCCCATTCCTCTGCCTTCACCTTTTAGTTCAATTTCACTCCCAAAAAACTGTTCTATCGCCTTCACATTACCCTCGAGATCCCTTGGAAACTCGTTTCTTCCCTCGATTTCGAGCTGTTTCGGTCGAAATTGGACGACCCAATTCGCGATTTCGGATAAAGGTTCGATCTTTGGCGTTTTTGGTTGGGATTTCTTGGTTTTTTTGTTGTTTCTGGGTTTATTTCGTGGTTTTGGAGAAAGTTTCGATCTTTGGCGTTTTTCTTGTTGTTTTGGTGGAATTTGGATGACCCGTTTTGTTAATTTGGGTGGAGGAGTGGACAGTAGCGGATCCAGGAAAGAAACTACGAGTGAACACAATAAAAAAATATTCTTTATAAGAAAAAGTATAACTTATGGCATTCTTTAAAACAAAATAATATGTTTCACTCCTTACTTACTTGTAGTAATTTCCCTCGGCGAGTTTCTATGGAGGTTTCGCGGAGCGGCAGAGATAGGTGTTTGTTTTTCTTCCCAATCCAATATCTTAAGTTGTTGAATTTGGAAAAACTTAATAGAAGATTAAGGTATATTATATTGTGTTGTTAGGAATAGAAATGTCAAATAAGAAGTAGACTTAGATTTAGAGACAAACGTAAATTTGACTTTAGTTTTGCATTTTGTCTTATTATCGGGCTTGTTTTATGTGTTTATTTGATTTTTAAATGGTTTTTAAATGAATTTGCTGCCATCATAAATAATCTGACCTTTTTATAAAAATAAATAAACTTAATAAATACCGGAAATAATAATATACGAGTATATTATTTACTAATAATATATGAGTGTGTTATTTTTTTTAAAATGGGCATAGTGCACCAAGTATACAATTTAAAGGAAAAACTAAATCCACTTGTCCCTTGGATCCGCCACTTGGAGTGGAGTAGGAGAAAAATTGGATCTTTGGAGTTCTTGTTCGCTATTTCTTGGATTTTTATCAGTTTTGGGGTGTTTTAGGTAGAATTTGGATGACCCATTTTGTTATTTTGGGTGGAGAGGTGGAGGACTAGGTGAAAGTTTGTATCTTTGGCTTTATTAATCAAGATTTCTTGGGTTTCTTATTATTTTGGTGGAATTTGGAAGACCCATTTATCCTTTTCGTGTGGAGAAGCAAGAAGGCGAAGAAAGGTTTGATCTTTGCTGTTCTTGGTGAGATTGATTTTGGGTTTTATTAGTTGTTTTGAGGTTTGTGTTCTTTATTTATTTTTCTTCATTGTCCATTTCCCATTTGGGTAATTTGTTTCTTCTTGTTCTGACGTGGAAGTATTGGGTTGTTTTGTTGTTTCTATTGAAAAAATAATCTTGTATTTTCATTGTCCATGATAAGCGTGTTTGTTGTTATTAGGAGGAATCTTTTTCTTGTCACTATTTGGTTTTGTTGTTGTTGATAATTACTCAAACCATTTATGATCAAACCTGCATAACTTGTTTATTCTTGTCTTATACTAATGCTAAGTTGTTCGCTTTATTTTGGCCGTAAGTACGATTAAAGTAGTTGTATTTGTTTTTTGTCTTCATCGTAGTTTGCTAATTTAGTCTTTTGCCTTTTCTCCCAACACTGAAATCTGAAACAAACATTTGTTCTGGTACCTTATGATGTTATTGTTCTCCACTTCGTTTCATCTCCTGAGTTTCATTTTAGAATGTTCCAATGTTTTCATCGATATTAGTTAGAAAATTCAACCTTTAATACAAACTAAGGCTACATATTGCGACTTACCTTTGGCTTTTCATATCTATTGATGAGACATTTTAGTGATTTGATATCAATTTATCAAGATTGCATGTTGGAACTCACCCATGTTTTCATCACTATTAGTGAGACAGAATGCGTTCGGATATTAATTACTACCACTACATATTGCAACTCACTCATGTTTTTTCATGTCCATTAGCGAGGCAATTTAGTTCTAAGATGTCAATTAATCAAGACTACATGTTAGAGAATTAATCTTGTAATTTTATTTGATTAAGACTATGTTTTCATGTCTACGGGTGAGAGAAACAGTCTTCAGATATAACTAGTCAAGGCTTCATGTTGAAATATACCAATATTTTCATCCCCATTAATAAGAGAATTTAGTCTTAAGATATTAACGAAAACTATGCAACTTAATAATTATATTTTTATGTCTAGTAGTAAGACAATTTAGTCTTAGATATCAATAATCAAGATTAAGTTGTTGTAATTTACCCAGTCCTTATTTGAAGTAAATATCAATTTAGTCTTAACATATTGACTAATCTAGCTATGAAGCCAAGCCCAATCCTTATCTGCACTGCTTTTTTTTCTTTATAATGATGCTTGTTTGTTTATGTTAAGATGGTCGAAATATCCTAAATCTTTTTTTTCCCTTTGTGAAGATTATTGACTAGTCATGGAGGGTTGTTCAGCCTGGATCAGCCAACCGACCCGATATTTTGAACAATTCTCAGATCTCAATAACAACCATGATAGGTGCTCAACAGTGGTTCCCTTGGATGTCTTGCCTAATGATTTATTGGAGCGGATTCTTGCTTTACTACCCATTAGTAGCATATTCAGGGCTGGATCTGTCTGCAGAAGATGGAACGAAATTGTGAAGTCAAGAAGGTTTCTTCAAAACATTTCCACCCAGAAGCCTTGGTACTTTATGTTCACCTGCAATGGCATTGCTGCTGGTTATGCATATGATCCTATTCTTCGCAAGTGGTATGGCGGCATTGACCTTCCATGTGTCGAATCTAGCAATTGGAGCGTTTCTTCGTCATGTGGGCTGGTTTGTTTCATGGACAATGATAGCAGGAGCAAGATTTACGTGTGCAATCCGATAACGAAGCGCTGGAGGCAGCTTCAGGAGCCTCCAGATGCAAAATATTTGTACTACAGCTCACTTTCAATTGCAGTCGACCGGAACTCTCATCGTTACGACGTGGCCCTCGCAAAGTCTAACCAAATCCCAGATGACTTTCTACAATGGGACTTCTCCATCCATGTCTATGATTCAGGTGCCAGATCTTGGGTAACTCTTGCGAAGGAAGTTTTTAACGGGTGGAGAGGAGGAGACGATAGCGTGATTTGCAATGGGATTTTGTACTGCTTGGTTTACTCTGCAGGTACCAAAATGGTGATTCTTGATGAGTTCCATTTCTAGTCATCTTAACTATTATTAAATTAAAGTTTTTGTTGTGGTTGGTGGTTTATTCTGCAGGTGGTCTTGTGGGCAATCTCGAATTTCGGCATGCGCTAATTACATGCAATTTGTCGAGCAAGACGCTCAATACGTCTTTGATGGAGACCTCGATGCGAGTACCATTCCCCCTCACTTGCGGCCGCTTGATGAACCTCAACGAGAAGCTGATATTGGTTGGGGGCATTGGAAGGCAAGATATGTCGGACTTAATCAAGGGAATTGGCATATGGGAGCTTGACAAGACGGAATGGCGTGCTGTTTCTCGAATGCCTCACAGGTTCTTTCAGGGGTTCGGTGAGCTCGATGATGTCTTTGCTAGCAGTGGGATTGATGATCTTATCTACATTCAAAGCTATGGCTCTCCGGCATTGCTCATCTTCGACTTCAATCGGAAGCAATGGAAGTGGTCCCAAAGATGTCCTGCGGTCAAGAGGTTCCCACTTCAGCTCTTCACTGGCTTCTCCTTTGAACCCAGGCTTGAAGTCTCTCCCTGAATTGGTTGGGTTTTTTTTTTTAATATGGAGATATTTTTCTTATAGAAACTTCATATATTCTTGTCTTTAGACCTCCTCTGGTGGAGTTTGGATTGTCAAAACTTGTTATGGAATTCTAGTTCTTTTGGGCTCTGCAATTGATCTGAGTACCACCTTGAGCTCAACAAGATGTGTCATTGCTTAAACCACAATGCATGTTGTTGGTTGGTGGGATTGTGTTTGTAGAATATCTTATTGTAACACTTATTATAAAAGTCCAGTTACATATGTATTTAAACATTTAATTTTATTTATCTACATTCCATCAAATCAAGACACACCGAACTCTACGAAAGCCTATACTTTACTACCTACTTTAAAATCCACTCACGAATCCTACCACATCTCGATTTCTTAGTCCACACCTTGCCCCATCATGAATGTGGCCCGGCTATGAACGAGGTTATTCCCCCATCTTGCTCAGGTTGTGGTGGACATGTATTGTGAGGTGGGATGAACAACAAGAAAAAAATATGAAAAACATGTTTTTAATAGATTTATGGAACTATTTTTTGCCCTTCTTTTATTTAAGGACTTATTAGAAAAATAAGTATAAAATAAACTAAAATTACGATTGAACGTAATTGCAACCAACTAAAACCAAATAACTGCCTCGACACAAACCATCCTCAACGGGCTACTCTTAGAGCTCCCTTAACGGATGTTCTTTCCCAGGCGCCCAGCTCCGGCGAACCCCGTCCCCTGTCGATTTTTTTAAATTTATTAAAAATGTTAATATGTTCATAAAAATATGTTTTCTATTTGTTTTTATGTTTTAGACTTTTTTATTTTATTTTATCCACGATCGACTTACAAATGATGTGGAGAAAAGAAAATGCAGGGCGTAGGAGGTTTCAATTTCAATACATTGTTAAGAGAAATTTGAAGATAGAGTGAGTTGGTATGACTAAGAGTAATCTGGGCATAATCATTGATGGCTTTACCTTTTTTTACTAGAGACGCACTTACAACATATCGGTTTTTTTCCACTAGTTCAGTCAATGTAGATTTGGTGAAACGACATTTGAAAGAAACAGAACACCAAAATGTATCTTTCTGGTTGATGGGATTATTTTTATGGAATATCATATCTTACCATTTATCATAAAAATATAACCGTTCAGTTATATTTGTTTTTAGCAAAAAAAAAACGTAATAGGAAAAAATGAGCGCACTCACACAAAGATCTACAAACTCAAGGCTTTAAGCAATGAGACATCATGTTGAGCTCGAGGTGGTATTTAAATAAATTGCAAAGCCCAAAAAGTTTTGAATTTCATTACAAGTCTTGATACCAATCAACTCAAAATATGTATTCAGAAAAGCATTAGATAAAGATTTTGTAAGAATAAAATTATATGAAAAGAATGAAAATATCCAACCAATTCGCGGAGAGACATCAAATCTGAGTTCAAAGAAGAAGCTATTGAAGAGCTGAAGTGGGAAAGTTTTGGTCACACGACATTCTTGAGACCACTTTCAATGCTTCCAATTTACGTCTAAATTATCTGTTCATAAAAAAAACAATGAAGGAATTTAACCTTCAACTGATGCGTGGGGCCAATTAAATTCTCAGACATCAAGAGCATAAGTGCATAACAGTGGGACTTTTCTACTGTTGCATGTGTAATTGTATACAATAAGCCAAATAAACGGTCGAAGGAAGGCATAACAAAATAGCAAAATCCATCTATACTTGAGAACGAGACACAAAAATCTCTACAAAATTAGCCTGAACTTCAATTTTTTATTTATCAAACTGCCCAAAAAATTATGAGACGTTTGATGTTCGAGATCGAGCATACTGACCCTCTAATCTCGCTTCAAGTAGCTTTGCTTTCAAAGTATTTTCTTTAACTCCATGTGGTAATTTCAATGAAGATTCACTCGCCTCATCGTCTTTAAGATTCATTCCGTACTTCCAATGTTTTACTGAGCTTGACATAGAGCGTATATCGGCAGGACTGTCGGTGCCAACCTTGACAGACCGACTCCTCCAAGTAAAGACACGAGAATCTCCTCCACGACAACTCAAGCTGCTTCTTTTATTGAGGTGGCAGTCATCCCTTACCATTTCACAAGGAGCAACGGTTTGCGCATTATTTCTAACACTTTCTTCCCTGTGATCGCCATTGATTACTCGTCTCTCGTCCAAGACTTGCATTTTGTCACCATTACTTGAACTAGTTCTCACATTTTGTTCTTCGAACTGGGAGTGAGTACTTGACGGACCAAGGCTGGTTATCCTCACATGATATACATCCTTATTAGCACTTGTGTCGGATTTTTTTGCTTCTAATCTTTCTCTGACTTTGCTGGAATCCTGTTTCAGGACATCATGAGAATCATTCATCCCCATTTTCATCTCAACGCAGTGTGACTTGGTAGTCATTGAATCGTCGTCAGCATCACAAGGTGCACTAAAATTCCCATTCATGTGAAGAGACTCAAGGGACTGACACTGCAGGCTACTGTCTCCCATGCATTTATTCGTCATGACACCACTGCTGCTCGTCTCAGTTCGTCTAGCTCGAAGAAAGACTTTGATTTCGCATCTTAACCTGTCCGAAATTGTGTTTTTCTCCGAAAACTCTCTACGAGGTTCTGTTTGCACCATCTGAATACATTCGTCCAACCATGCTTCTGAAATATGAAGAACCAACCTCTGGTGCTTCCGAACGTGACCTTTTTCGTATTTCTGCGTCAATTCTCGCACCTCTTGCTCGTACTCCACAACCCCCTTAGCAAACTCGTCACCAAGTTCTTCCAGCAAAACCCGTCTCCTTCTTTCTCTCTCGAAATCTTTAACCACTAATGAATAGGATAGCTTCATCTCGCACAATTCTTTCGTCAACTTCCGGTGCAAACTTTCTGAATGCCTTCTTAGCCTTCGTTCTGCCTCAACCTCGTCCTTGAGTGATTGAACATCCATTCTGATCTTCTGGCGCTCGTTCTTCTTAACCAATTTATCCTCCGTGACATGCTTCACTGACCCATTGATTTCATATTTATTCGCTTGCCTCTCTTGTAGCAGCTCTTTGATGCTAGACCGGGCGTGATCTAGCTCTAGTTTCAATGCTTTCACAAGCGATACGTTTGATGTGTGCTGCTCCTCCAGGCTCCAGATCCGATTCAACACCTTAAGTAGTTCAGTAGAGGTTCTAAGGCCGTATCTAGATTCCCGAGGCTTTCGCTTGAGATCCGAAGAACTTGTTGGAGTTAAAGCTTGGCTATAAGCTGAAACCTGATTGAAAATGAATTGATCAACGACACAAAGAGCATCTAAACTTTGACTTTGAAAACATAGAAAACTTAAGTTTATCCAGATGGCTTAAATGATGGGTATGAAATTGAAGCTATTCATTGCACAATGAAACCAAAGTATAAAACAATTCACCAGACAAATGATACTTTGCAGAAGAAAAACATTCACCTTAAATAAAACGAAGGTTACCATGAACAGCCAATACCAACCACTTAAAGGGGAGATGAATTACTATTGGGTTATAAAATATATGAGAACAATCCAAGAAGTGTGTATCTTCACTTCAGGTTTCACAATAAAGCATCATTTTCTTCAATATTTTTCATAAGACGGATATGAGAAAATCGGTAAACATCGCATAAAATAAGTATAAATAGGGTTTCTTCATTTTTTCCAACTTCATTTGTGTATACTCTGTGTTCGAATCCTATCAATGTTAAGGGGCAAAAGTAAAAGTAGCAAATAACTTGGAACATTGGAGAAACTAAGTATGGAATATGAAACTGTGAACATTAGACTGACTCAAACACCAAACTGCACTTGTCTAGAAAAATCAAATGATGAAGTAGAAAAAAGGAATATATAACTGAAAAAAACAAAAGTGAAAATAAGAATTTAACCGCAAACCTGCATCACCAGAATGACACAAGTTGGGAAACCAACATAAGCAACTCCAAGACAAATAAAAATCTTATACTACACTGAATTCCATTTCATCCCTTCAAATCATATGACTAAAGAAACACGATTTTCTTTGTTCAAAACAAGGGTTAAAACAAAGAAAGCAAAGAAGTGTTCAAATCCAAATGTTATAAACTTAAGATTAGAAACCCACTATAAAAAACTGATGTTTAACTAACACATGTTTTTGAGGGTGGTCTGTGGAACTAACCACTCAAAACAATGCAACAAAAGAAGCGAAGTACTACAGAAATCTTCGAAGGCTCAAATCTATATAAAACAAAATTATAAGAACCAATACAGTCAAAAGTTGATGCTTGAATAGGTGAATCATTTCAAAAACAGTTCAATTTGTGAGTAGACTTAAAAATTATTGATATTATTGGTAACGAAGGACATGAAGAATATTTTTGTCACCTTATTTCCTAAAGAGAATTTCTAGAGAAAAAAGAGTAAACACTCTACCATGCTTTGTGATATTTATGGTAATCAAGTTGGAAAAGGTTAGTACCAAACGGTCCAAACCTATGCCATACCTTGTACTTCTTATCTTCAAGTTCCAAATTATGTCATATATAATTTTGAACAATATATGAGTCAAACTTAAAATTAATTGGGTCAAATGAATGTGTAACTGAAGAATGGAACAAGTAATTAACAAGATTTTGTGATCTATTTCACAAAAACAAATTATATCATATATAATTTTGGTGGGTCAATTAGTTTATCATATTGTATATCACAAAGGAAAAGAATTTGAATTGTAATCTAAGAAATTTTGAAATTTAATGGCCAAATTCTAGGATTGAGCAGACATAATGGGAGATTTAATTAGAAAAGATAGCTTTTATTGTGATTATATTGAAGATCAATTAATTTGAGTTGTCAATGATTTAATTTTAAATAATGCACTGTACTCGTGGACCACGCAATAGAATGACCATTCATGTAATTTCAAAAGAAAGCACCTTAACAGTGGCACCGATCGAAGAATAATCACAAAACCAAATATCTGTCACATTCTCTTCGCAAGAAATACCAAGAAAAACATTATATAGTTAGATACCCAAGTAAATGAGATACAAAGCAAAAGTAAAAAAACCCAAAAATCAGACCATATACTTGGTGCTTGCTCAAGATCTTTCTCATACTTCTATTCAACCAACTTTTATTTCTTATTATTATTTTTTTATATCAAGAAAGTTTAATCTCCATCAAACCATACTATGCAAACAAAACAAGTCATCACACCAACCACCTAAATCAAAGTGCTATAACCGAAGAACAACAAACAGAGAAATAACCCCAAAATATTAAGTACTAACAAAACCATCATCCAAACCAATAGTCTTTCCCAAACTTGTATTGAAATAAATTGTGAACAAATTATCTATACGGACAAAAAAATACCAAGCTAGTCCAACAAAGTCACCAACTACTAAAAACAAAATGCCACAAACCAAGAATCACCACTTAAATCATGATTTTTCTCAAACTTCTATTGCACAAAATTATGTTAAAATACTATTACAAATCATAACTAAACACAAAACCAAACACCCAAATCAAAATGCTTTAACTAAAGAAACACCAAAACACCAAACACCCAAATCAAAATTCATTAACCAAACAAACAAAAAACTCACCCTATCAGTGGTGGCAACAGAGGAACAATCTCCCAACACAGCCCCTTTCCCACTCCCACCCAACACATCCTGCATCTCCCAAAGATCAGCCCCAAGTTTTCTAGCAGAAACTCCCAGATTGGAGCTCCCACTCCCACTATCCTCCTCCCCTTCCATCTCCCAACCCGACAAAGGGTTAAAGTTCCCACCTTTCTTCCTCAAACTCACTCCTCTCCTCAATTTCACACCATCCAACTCCTTCCTTGCACTTTTCTCCCTCTCCATAAAAAACCCAACTTTTTTTGGATTCCTCACCAACTCAGATTCAAACCCATCTTGATTTGGGATTTTTGGGTCAGTTTTGGTTATGGGTTGGAATCAAAATCTCACCTTTCTCGCTCCCCTTCAAAACCCACAATTGTTTTTGACTTTTTCACCAAAACCCACAATTTTTGTTGGGTTTTTCACCACTTTGGATTCGAACCCATGTTTAATTTGGGGTGTTTGGGTTACTTTTGGTGATGGGTTGGTATCAAAATGCGATCTTTCTCTACCAAACTCACTCCTGTCCACAAACCCAAAATGCGAAAAAAACGAGTTTTTCGATCTCCATCTGAAACCCACTTCTCTTTTGGGTTTTTCTGCAACTTTAGCTTTGATTTGAGGTGTTGGGTCACTGTAGGTGATGGGTTGGGTTGTGGAGTGAGGAAAGGGTGATGTGTGTTAAACTGTTAATAGGTTGGAGAGGTGATGGGAAGGTGTAGTGAATGATAACAGTTGTGCGGTGATTGGAGAAGTTTGGTTTTTAACGATGGTTTTGGTTCTCTCTCTTTAAATTATATAATAATATTTTCTTTTCTACGAAACCATCTTGATTTGGAATTTGGGTTGGTTTGACACTCAATCCGATCCAAATTCCAATCATATCCGACATCCGTTTCGATCCAAATTTTCACGTAAATATAGGTTTAGGAGTGTATTAGTGATACAACAAAAAAATTATGAAAAAAACGCCGAATGTGTGTTAAATAATGAGTTTTTTTAAGTTCGGAGGGCAAAGTGATACCAAGACATAGTTCAGGAAGTCAAACTGTAATTAACTCTTTCTTTTCTACAAAACTATTTTTTGGTTTCAAATATATATATATATATGGTCAGACTCCGGTGGGTCTTCAAATTTAGTTTAAATCCCTTACCATCTCACCATTGGATCTTATTTATGGTTAATCTCACCTTTAATTAGTATAACTGTTTTTATCTTAATCTACCTTACAATTTGAAATGATTGGTGAATATTGTGGGGTCTTAATTTTTCTAAATTAAACTCTGGGCTCAACAGAGAATTCTTGTATATATATGACTTTTTTTCTTTTTCTTCTTGTCAAATAAATATATTTCTTTTTTTTATTTTGTTTTGTTTTTTTACCTTAAATATTTAACAATGAGGAAACAAACTTCAGCGCTTACGTGGACACATCATAATGAATGGATGAATATGAATTAGGTATGGACAATTATCTTACAAAACTATGAACATCAAAACACCCGATTGCAAAAAAAGTTAAATGTATTGTTACAGAATTATGAGCAAGTGATATAACTTCGAGCACTTGGAAAATAATGAGAATTCATCACAAAAATCACGACATATGCATTCTTTGAAGATCTTCAGCATTTATTGCAATACTATGAACATTCCATAAAAAATTATGAAAACGTGAATACTTGGGTTTGAACATTACAAGCATTTGTGTTTCTTTTCTTTACTGGTCAATATATTTCCCAGATAATTTTGTGGTAATTATCAAACTACAAGGTTGGTTATATAACTTATATAAGTAGAAAGAAAATGGATAAGAGGCCATTTAATTGTTGAAGATATCAAGATAGGAAATCTCGTTAAACTAAAAAAAACTTGAGTCCTCGAGGAATAAGACCAAAGTTGGTACTTTCATTAAACTCCAGCCAAGTAAGATAATTGCTGTTCTCGCACATTCTTGCTGATCCATAGATTTGATTTCGGTATTATCAAATGCTAATGCGAAATGACATTGGTTAATCATGGGGAAATGGAAAGCAAGTAGGAAAAAAGTGCAACTTTTGTGGGAGAAATATCATGAGTTGGACCTTCTAAGTTCTAAGACACATAATCATGCTACTTTTTGCACAGAGTTTTGTGATTTTGTCTGAGGTAGTGTCCAATAATCTTTCAGTGACAATTACCTTCTTATAAGCATGATCTTAGTTTCAACTTTATACACAAAAAAAGTTGACTATTAGTTAGCCGCGTAAACGAGTAAAGTCGTAAGTATTATCTTATGTTATTAATAAATATAATTTGTTTAATGAATTGAGTAATAAAAAATTTGAACTAGCTATCCAGAATATCATAAAAAAAATTAAGTTCAAGTGGTTCGTTTACCGATATAAGTTTAAAGATTTTTTGATTTTTTATTAAGATCTTTAACTTTCAAGTTAAACTATAGTCGAACGTTTTTCGAGTTGAGTTTGAGTCGAACTATCGAACTGAGTTAAAATTGACAGTCTTACTGTTAATGAGTATAAAAAAATATAATATTTTCAATATAATCTGAAAAATTAAATAATGCCCTTTAAAATTCCTGATTATACAAATTAAAAACTTAAGTAGGTAAGAGACTCATGCCAAATTCCAATAATCTACCACTGATACCACCACGTGTTGATAAATATGAAGGGTATATAAGTAATTAATCCTAAACAATTCAAGCAAGTGAATTGATTCCACGTAATTGACAAAATGATTAAGAGCACCAATAAAGAAGAGACCTTAATTGTGCTGTTCCAAGCTTTCAACAACTAATAAAGCAAACATAATTTAAGAAATCCACATGTCAAAACCAAATGTCTATCTGGCCTTCATGCTCTATGATGCAAATATATAATTAATGTTTAGATTAAAGATTAAACAATGTTGAGATCTCTGTTTTTGGCCTCTTAAAACCACCAATCTTTATGGATGAGTTGCAGAACCACAACATGAGAATGGTGGTTGTTTGGTCTCATCTTTCTTACTTAAATTCCTAATCATAGTGTGTAGAAAAATAACTATGTACATGCTTAGTAGAAAATGTAATTACAATATCTAGCATCATTATCTGAGTTGTGTTTTTACCAGCATTCCATGAATTATGGTGAAGGAACAAGTTAATTTGTATGTTTGTTTATAAAAATATAAACCTATATGTCTCGTTATGTTTGTTTTCTTCGTGCATGTAATGTAGTGTTTGAAGGCTCAAGAAAGAGAGAGAGAAATCAAAACCCACCTGAGCTGTCAACATTTCCATAAATATGAAAGGACCTCAATTACCATCTGACAAAAGAAAAACTACCAATCACTAAATTAAAACTTTGGTAGGAAGACATATTTAAACATGGATTTATTACTATGTAGCAGTCTTTTTCCATTGACTTTCTTTCTTATTATGCTGTCAAGATCACATACCCAGCAATGAGACACAAAATAAATGCCAAGCAAAAGAACACAAGCAAAAACTGCCCATGTTGGCTTTTTGAAGGACCAAGTCATGACAATAACAGATGAACAAGAGCCATCACATACATCTGCACAAGAAATTCCAACAGGCTGGTTGGGATAGGGATGGGAATTTGCGGCTTTAATTCGATTTTTTTGGATTCCGGGTTGGCCAATCCGAATGAAATGTTTTAAGTTTAGGTGAAATATTCAAAAGAAATTCTTAACTTAATCATATTTTGGTTTGAACATGTGTAGTTATTGTATTACTGTTGTATTCGTATCCAAAGTCTTATACTCATATCCAACCCGATAAGGTTGTCGGCTTTTAAAGCCTTAATCATGATTTTTTATGATTTAATCTTAATCTTAATCACAATCAAATTAGGTTAAACACATTCCATACATTGCACATATACTTATATTGTACATACTTTTATCTTAATATATAATCAAGACTCAAGGAAAAAGTATTCAAGTCAAAACACGTAATCAAGTTTTTGAAGACATGTAATTTTTACTTTTATATAATATTTAGGAACCATTGTAAGCTTCAAAATATTTGTTGAGATATCCATCCACACCCACTATAGGTTTCATTTAGAAATTATACATCAAATCTCATTTTATTTGGACTTCAATAAATCACCAAAACCATTGTTGGAAAATCACCAAATTCAACTTCAACTAGCCTATGCAAACCGGTCAACCGAAACTTGGGTTTGGTCCGACCATTTATTAAAAATAGGTCTTTGGTAGAACGGTCGACCGTTTTGACAATTTCGTTGGGTCATTCCTTGGTTTTCAAATTTCCTTTTGGTGTCGTTATCTCCCAACAACTATCTTGTAGAACGCACCTTTACTTAACTTGGACTTCAGACTATAGATCGACCGAACCTTCTTTATTGGTAGACCAAATCAGACCAAACACTGGATAATAACTTTTCTTGAAATTGTTCGACCATTTGTGCCATAACGGTCGATTGAATATCCTGTATCTGATATTCATACTCCTAATTTACATTGTATTAGTCAGGTCGTTCCGTATATCCTACCACCTATTAGCTTGCAACTTAAGTGAACAATCAAACGGAAGTGACCAAATGGTCGACCGTTTGACACTCGACTGGCAGCTCACTTTTGTTATCTTTTATCTGTTGCTTCTTTATCCTTTTAATTTTTAGCCCCAACAGTTATATGGTTCTTAGAGTCTATAAATAGGCGTTCAAACCTTAGTTTAACACATCTCTTACAGGTCCCACTGATTCATAATTGGGAGAAAATATTCACATCATCAAACATCAACTACACACACTCAAGCTTAAATTCACCACTTGTGTTCCCAGATCATATCCTACTCAAGTGTGCTCAAGTCTATAGTGTAGATCAGTTATTCTCACTCCTACTTTGTTGAATCACAAGAGTTGTACAAACTTCGGGAGGAAGCCCCCTTCTCTGATTGTAAGAGAAAGAATAAAGTTCGACGAGGTTGTTCGCGAGCTTGCTTTGTAAAAGACTTGATCTCGGTCGGGAATGGAGATCATATTAGTGAAGTCGTGAGCATGACTCGTGGTGATCGAGCGGAGCTTGCAAGAAAGGATTAGAACCTTGTTGGGGGTGTCAAACATCGATTAAAATCTGTGGTCTACATTGTGATTTAATTGTCCATCTTTTGTTTTGTTTGTTTGTTTCCACTGCATTACTTAGTTTAGAGATTAGATTGATGACCATCATCGATCCCAACTAATGCTAAGTAGATGGTAGAATCCCTCACATTCATTGGCCTTCTTCAACCTCTCAAAGTCCATCTTTTAATGGCTCCAATAACTTCTTTTAATGACTCCAATAACTTCCTCAACTTGATGACTGCTTGAGCTATGAAACCTACACTAGAAGGCTCTAAGGAGATACTCAATAAGATAAGAATCCACTATTGATGGATTTATGGAGGTGGTAGGAGGATTGAGACCATACTTGGTGGTGACTCCAAGGATGGAGTCTCACACCTTTGGGTGGTGTTTTTCACACCTCAAACCCTAAAGGGTAATGGGTATATATACTAGGGATTATGTCACAAAAAATGTTGGAGAAAGAATGCCAAAAATAGTGCTTAATTAATAAATTCTATCGTCGCCCAGAACGGTTGACCATTTGCCAATCAATTGACCGAACTTGAAAATCTTGTAAATTCAAATCGAGTATGTCCTAACAAAATTGGTCGACTGAAATGGAATTGGTTGACCATTTTTGGTCAGTCCAAAAAACAAAGAATTTATTGTTGCCTAATAATCGAACAGTTTGCAAATCGAACGATCGTTCCATAATGTTTTCAAGGCATAAAACGAACAAACATAAGGTTAAGAGATTGGATCACAATTCATGAATCACAATTCTCAACCTCTAAAAAACATTTATTTAAACTTTGGTTTAATGAATGGTTCATGATCAGTTGGGCCAATGTTAGAAAATAAGGTTTAGAGATTGGAATTTATAAAGACAATACAAGATATTGAAATTTAAATGGGTCAAAATTTAAAAAAATTAAAAATTCAAGGGAGTCGAGGTCTAAAAGGTCCCTACTAGGGGTGACAATAGGTATCCGGAACTAGCCAAACCAAACCGAAAGTAAACCATGATAAAATGGATATGGGTCGGATATGGATAATAAATTTCAGAACCGACCCGGATCTAGTTCTCAAATCCGAAATCGGACCCAATTTATTTTTAATTTTAAAAACCCTACACCTACACTACACGTGACTTGCCCTCCCATTGCCAGCAGCCCAACACCAACTCCAACAGGCAATAACACATCTACCAGCCACCACCACCACCTCTACTCCCTCTCCATCTACCTTGTATATATTTTTGTTTGGTGCGTTGAGTTTTTTGGAAGGAAATCTTCATTGTTTCCTCTTCGTTGGATTTACTCTATGATTTACGTGAATATAATTTTGTCTGTAATTCTAAGATGGGTTCTTGTTCCTTTGGTATATTATGTGATGTTTGGAGTAGTATAGGATGCATGGATGGGTGAACTGTTTGATTTTTTTTAACCTATACACCCATGTTCTAATGAAAACACCTAAAATATTGTCCACGTTCAAATTTCTTACTTATATTTTCAAAAGAGAAATGTTACATGTTACTATTACAGAAGTAGATATTTGTTCGTATTTGGGGTTAGTTATTGATCACATCCCTTTTTTAACAGTAATACCAAAGAGGTTCTTCATTCTTTGTAGACATGTAGTACTAAAAGTATTACTCAATTTAATTGATTTCTTTCTTTTGTATGCTTCACTAGTTCAATGTGATGTTAACATCGAGAATACCACTTCCAAAGTTGTTGTGTAGAAAGAAATGTTAAACATACATGTAAATTTAGGGGAGGGAAATAGAGTTTGCATACCGGTTCCGGTTCTGGATACCCATGAACCAAACGGATCCGGTTCTGGGTATCCAAGTTGGAAACCGATCTGGATCCGGTTCAGTTATGAGTCTCAATTTATAATATGGATCCGATTCAGATTTTACTAGTATCCGAACCGAAACCGATCCGTTACCACCCCTAGTCCCTACGAACCAGGAGAAATTCAAAATCCAAAATGTCCCTCTCCCCTCCAACACCTGTGTAGGCTTGTAAACGAGTGAAGGTGAATATTATCAGTACCCATACCCATGTAACAAATGAATATTAGTAAGAATATATACTTGACTTACAAGATCTATACTCGCATGGTTGTACGCCTATACCTGCCCAATAAACATGTACGAGTGTAATACATACCGCATATGCTGCTAGTGTAGTCCAAAATGAAGGTCAAACCATGTAGCCCGTATCTTGAAATGTGATGCAGTCAAGGGCAATATTGGACCCACATCTGCATGCATCCCTGACCATATAATCCTACATCCCATGATAGAGATCGACGAGAACATACTGATACAATTTTAACCTGAGTATTATTTTTTTGTAACACAAACAGTGAGAAAGGACGACTTTATTTTTTGTAAGACGATCTGCGTGACCCAGCACCAAGTAATAATGAAAGGTACCTTTATTTTCGGGAATATTACTAAGCATCCTCCATTTTTTACTATTGCTCGTCTTAATTATCATCTTACCCTTCATAATCTATTTAATACTTATTTCGTCTCTTAAACTAAGGCTTCTGTCTCAGTATTTCTCACTCTACCAGTATTAAAAGCACAAAAATATCTGACGAAGTGCCTGAATCCGTTGAAGTAAGTCAAATCAAGATTTTTTTTGAGATGGGCGTTTGGCTAGGACGCCTTTTTTTAATATGTTGTGTTTTTTCAAGTAATTTCAGGTTCCGTTGCAAGATTTCGGTGGTGATGTGGTAGATTACAGTGAGTTTTTTGTAAGTCAGCAGATATTTGAAACAATCGATGACGTGAATAAATGGGTGAAACAAGTTGTCATTGGAGATAGATTTTTTGGTAATATCATCCTACAAACCATAAGTAGATGATCGGATGAATTGTTATCTGAGATGCAATTGCAGAAATGAAATGGGTACCCGGGATATGGATATTGCAATACGGAAGAACACGAAAATAAAGGGTTGCAGATGTAGTTTTTTGATAAAGGTGGTCGAGCGACGAGAGTGTGATGGATGGATCGTAGTTTCTAATAGTACTCATGGTCAGCACAATCACATACTTACAGTTTATCCAGAGGGTTACCGATATATCAACAGTCTTAGTCCTGGGGTTAAGACAATTGTTCGTGAGATGACTGAGGCACAAACGAAACCATGTAACTGTTGGTTTTTTGGCTAATAATCGTTAATCCGTTGTGATGATTAATCTGTAGGATCGTGTGGGTTATGAGTTCACTAATCACTTTTCAATCTAATCACCTACTTGTTTAAGCAATCGATATGCGCAGCGGAAATTAAAAACAAAACAAGCAAGTGTAGGAAAATAATGCAAACCACAAGAAGTCGGGGGATTTTTATAGAGGTTCGGCACCCCACCTGGGTCCTAGTCCTCTCTTGCAAGCTCCGCTCGGATCACCGAGCTCCGCCTACGACTTCACTATCCGCTCCCCGTTCCGGGCCGGGAGACAACGCCTTACAACTGTCAAACTCGCGAACAACCCTCACCGAGCTTGGAATCTTCCTCTCACAATCCGAGAGGGACACTTCGGGCTTTCACCGAAGTCCTTGCTTCCTTTTACAACAATTGTAACCTTGAGTGGAACAACACTCTCTAAACTTTGAGCACACTTGAGTAGGATGAAGAAATGATCACTAAGTGTGGAAGGTTTGTAGCTTTGAGTGTTTGGGATTCTCTCTAAAGTTTGGGACAAGTTTGTAGTGGGAGAGTTGTGTTAAAATGTGTTTTACAACTCCTTATATAGGCATTAGAGAGAATAAATCCGTTGGGACAAGATTTGATAGGGTTTTGTGCAAGATACACAAAGCAGAAAATTCGGGCTGCAAATCTGTCCAGAAACGGTCGACCGAAAAGTGGAACGGTCGACCGAACGCTTGGGTTTGATAAGGATACGGTCGACCGAAATAAGAATAGATCGACCGAACACTTAAGTCTATTAAGAAAACGGTCGACCGAACAGGGTTACCGGTCGACCGAATAAGCGTTTCGGTAGAGGGAAAATTGGATCGGTCGAACGAAATCGTATCGACCGATAGCAGGGAATTCTTGACAAGGTTAAACGGTCGACCAAACTTGGCACATGGTTCGACCGTTTGGTTAAGTATATGGAGGTGTATATAGTTTTAATACGAATACGACTGTTGGGCATATACGACAAGAATAACGGTCGGAACAGTAAGTTCAAACGGTCGACCGAAAGATATGGTGCGGTCGACCGAAACTAGGCAGGAAAACACAAATTGGATTACTTGATCATCCGGTCGACCGAACGGCATGTTGCGGTCAACCGAATGTGGGCAGACAGTTAGGGTTCAGGTTTTGTGTTTTTCCGGTCTAAGTTTGGGTGATCTATTGAAGCCCAACTAATGTGAAATATCGTGTGTGACTTCTATAGGGAACCTAGTGTGTGATTAAGTTGATTTTAGCTCAAGTATGCTCAATTACACTTTGTTCCTAAGACTCAAAAGAAATCAAGATTACATGTCTTCGATTTAGCTTTAATTACATGTCTTGACTTCATTTCCTTCTTTCTTGAGTCTTGATCACCTGTAGAGGTTAGCACAATACAATATATATGCAATGCATAGTGTGTGCTACTCTAATTAAGATTCGGTTGATTAAATCATCAAAACATAAGATTAAGGCCAAAAAGCCAACAATTTCCCCTTTTTTGATGATGGCAACCGATATCTTAATACTTGAAATTTGTATATGTAAACTATGCATATAAATGCTCTCCCTATGGATGTGCATAGTTTTTGTTCAAATTTGATCAAGTTTTTCAAGTTACCCCCTTAACTCTCTCTCCCCCTTTGACATCCATCAAAAACATTGATAATTATATAAGTCAAAAGGATGTCATCGTAATGAAGTTGCTCCCCCTAAATTTTGCACTTCATTACTCTAATAAAAGATATAACATTTAAGTTCCCCCTATCAATAAGGCTAAATGGAAACAATGAGTATGATTCAAGTTAAGTTCATTTAAGTTTCAACTTAAGCCTTATTCTAACATCCATTTAAAATTTGACATTTAGAATCAATGGATGTGATAAATGATTTGCAATGAATAGGGTAAATGATTTTCAATGAATTGAACTATATGATATGTCAATTAAGCATATGAAACTAGATTAGAGCTAATTTAACATGAATTGTATAGATAGGAATTTTATACCAATGTTGAATTCGAATTTAGCTCCAATCTCTTTTGGTGATGCAACCGGATTTGAATTTGACTCTTGAGCTCATCCGGTCACCACCAATCTCCTCCTCAAGCTCCTACAAGAGTAGATTTAGGTACCCAAACAACTTTGGGTCCTTGAATGTTAGCTTTGGGAATCCAAACCATTTTGGTTTTGGGAGCCCACACACTTGAGGAACTATGGTTTACAACTAAGTGCTTTCCATTTAGAGTAGTGTGAGATACATGGTTTTTCAATTTTGCATTGTATCCTAAACCATGTTTTTGCAAAGATTGTCTTTGACTACCTAATAGCATGTTAAGCATCTTAGTTCCATGTGTGAATTTTTCTAGATCTTTTCTTAATTGCACATTGCAAGCTTGAAGATCTAATTGTTCACAATCTATAGGCGTTGCTTTTAATTTATCAAAATTTGATGCATAATTTTCTAGTTTAGCAACCACCTCATTCTTCTCATTCATGCATGTTTCAATTTGGCTTTGGAGATCTTTGATTAACTTTCTAGCATTCTTGTTTTTATCACAAATGATCTCATATTGTTTAACTAAGTCATGGAATGCATTTTGAAGCTCATCATGTGTATAATTTTCATTATTTGCACTAGAGTTTGAGCTATCACTATAATAAGACTTAGTTGAGCATGAATTACTAGAACAAGAGTTAGAATCTACCTCACTTTGATCTTCAATAGCCATGAAGCATGAGTGAGCCACTTCTCTTCTACTTTGCAAGGAAGAAGACGATGATGATGGTGATGAAGAATCATCCCATGTAGCCTTGTGTGCTTCCTCCTTCCTTTCTCTTCTCTTGCTCTTCTCCTTTTCTTTCCTCCTCTCCCTTCTCTCCTTTTTCTTCTCCCCTTCTCTTCTCTCATTTTCGCTCTCCTCCCTCTCTTTTTCTTTTTCTCTTTTCTCACTTTTTCTACCTCTTCTTTCATTCTTTTCTCCCTTATCCCTCTTGAGGTATTTGAAGAAGTCTTGGGCAAGGACCTCAATGTCCTCTTCTTCCACCCTCCTTGGCTCATCAAAATTTGCATGCAATGCCACCACAGAGTTTTTCTTTGAAGCTTCCTTCTCTCTTCGATGACTCAATTGGAGCTCATAGGCCATGAGATTTCCAATGAGTTCCTCCATCTTCAATTTTGAAAGATCGTGTGATTCTTCGATTGCCACGACCTTGTCTTCCCAATCGTTGCTCAATGACCGGAGGAATTTTCGTGTCATCTCTCCTTCATTTATCCTTCTTCCAAGAATCAAAAGAGATTTAGTGATATCGGTGAAGCGAGTGTTCATGTCGCTTATGTTCTCACCGATTTGCATAGAAAATATTTCATATTTATGCATGAGAAGACTAACCCTAGTTTCTTTAGTTTTACTATCACCCTCATGATGCATTTGTAACCTATGCCATATTTCATTTGCACTTTCACAACCCCTAATTCTATTGTATTCTCCCTCATTAAGGCCACAATAAAGAATGTTCATGATTTTAGAGTTCATTTCAATTTCTTTCATTTGAGCCCTAGATAGAGAATCTAAATCATCTTCATTTGGGGGTACGTATGGATTTTGAATAAACTTCCAATACTTAAGGTCATTTGATATTAAAAAGATTTTCATTCTATTTTTCCAATAATCATAATTTGACCCATTAAGCAAAGGAGGCCTTGTGGTGCATAAACCCTCTAAGTGATTAGATGTGCTAGCCATGCTAAAAATACGATTAAGTATATATTTTAGCTAACAAGGCTCTGATACCAAATGTAGGATCGTGTGGGTTATGGGTTCACTAATCACTTTTCAATCTAATCACCTACTT
Source organism: Triglochin maritima (assembly GCA_963682175.1). NCBI lineage: Eukaryota > Viridiplantae > Streptophyta > Magnoliopsida > Alismatales > Juncaginaceae > Triglochin > Triglochin maritima. The sequence continues at coordinate 38,233,418 of OY821781.1, forward strand.
GTTTAAGCAATCGATATGCGCAGCGGAAATTAAAAACAAAACAAGCAAGTGTAGGAAAATAATGCAAACCACAAGAAGTCGGGGGATTTTTATAGAGGTTCGGCACCCCACCCGGGTCCTAGTCCTCTCTTGCAAGCTCCGCTCGGATCACCGAGCTCCGCCTACGACTTCACTATCCGCTCCCCGTTCCGGGCCGGGAGACAACGCCTTACAACTGTCAAACTCGCGAACAACCCTCGCCGAGCTTGGAATCTTCCTCTCACAATCCGAGAGGGACACTTCGGGCTTTCACCGAAGTCCTTGCTTCCTTTTACAACAATTGTAACCTTGAGTGGAACAACACTCTCTAAACTTTGAGCACACTTGAGTAGGATGAAGAATTGATCACTAAGTGTGGAAGGTTTGTAGCTTTGAGTGTTTGAGATTCTCTCTAAAGTTTGGGACAAGTTTGTAGTGGGAAAGTTGTGTTAAAATGTGTTTTACAACTCCTTATATAGGCATTAGAGAGAATAGATCCGTTGGGACAAGATTTGATAGGGTTTTGTGCAAGATACACAAAGCAAAAAATTCGGGCTGCAAATCTGTCCAGAAACGGTCGACCGAAAAGTGGAACGGTCGACCGAACGCTTGGGTTTGATAAGGATACGGTCGACCGAAATAAGAATAGATCGACCGAACACTTAAGTCTATTAAGAAAACGGTCGACCGAACAGGGTTACCGATCGACCGAATAAGCGTTTCGTGAAGGATTTCATGTTTAATTATACATATATATTTTTCGAATTTTCATGTATAATAAGGATCTATTACAATTTTCTTCGATTTATTTATGCATGCATCAGTTTGTTTTAACAACTAGTTTCAAAAACTTATTAAAACAAACACAAGGGACTCCGAAATTCATACCTAGAAGTTCTCTAAAACTTCTTGAAGATTCGGAGACGTTGGGAAGATGATCGTCGCTTCCCGTTGCGCTGGATGCCTCCGAGTGTTCACCGAAACCCTAAACAAGGTTGGAGAGAAATGAGCTAGCCAATCGATCTCCAAACAAGCTTAGAATCTAGCTACAAACCCCTTCCTTAGCCTCTGAGATTTCTCCTTCCAAAGACTTAGAAAACTAAGAGAATTTTCGTGGGTTTTAGTAGTGAATTAGGAGAGAAAATAATTTCTGAATTGTGTAACCCAATTAGGGAAAATAAGGACCTATTTATAGGTTCCAATCTTACTCTTAATCATGATTATTCTTAAGCCACGGTTTTATGACAATTTCTCTCACAAACTAATTCCATAATGCATTATATGCACCCACAAAACGTTTGACCAAATTTGGAGCTAATCCAACCATCGATCAAATTAATCTCTTAATAATCAAAGGCAGAAAATCGACCGCTGTTCGGTTTACCGAGTCCCACTCGGTTAACCGAATTTGTCACGATCGTTTAACCGAGTACGTGACGGATGACCGAATCTTAAGGAGAAAAATTCTCCTTAACCGATCAGACCCATTCACGTCTAAAACCGAGTGCTATTCGGTTAACCGAAAATATCGGAACTTGACATTGTTCGGTCGACCGTTTCTGGTTCGGTACACCGTATCAAAGCTCCAGGCACTTTGGTCAAGTTCGGTCAATGAATTACGATTATCCGTTCCACGTTCGGTTGACCGATCCATAGATCCTTCGGTCGACCGAACCATAACGGATTACCGAACTTCTACCCGATTTTGCCTATTTCAAATTTTGGATTTATTTTCAACAAAATTTGAACTTAAGGGGGTTTTAGCAAATTCACAACTTATGCAATGTATTATCCTATGCAACAATAAATTATTGCACCCCATAATATATGCATCTCATATGAATTTATCATGACTCTAATTATGTTTATATACAACATAATTGATTTTACTTGATCACTACATGTGTCATATTTTCTATGAGAAACCCGACACATCATATGAACAAAAAATCAAGCTTCTTGTTTCACGGTTTTTGCGGTGTGACCTATGGGAGGATCTAAACTAAGTTGGCAGTGATATTAAGAGCTTAATATCACAAGCTATAAGCGGTATCTAGCTACACATTATAGCTCCCAATTAGTTAGATGTCTTAATTCCACTCGAACCAAAACCCGGTCCATTTAGTGATGGAGTGCACCACTTGTGTCCGTCCCTTGCCTCATGATATTAAGAATACACACAAAGTAGTTTTGTGTCATCTTTGTATTAGTATTCATTTCTTGATCTCTTTAAGCTAGTTATAAATATGTGACTTAACTCAAATCACATTGTGCACATTATAACTTTGCTTTATCAAGGGGCCCACTAATATCATCACTCAATTAAGAGGGGCAATGATAATCTATTGACTAACTATCTTCTCCAACGAAAGTTATACTTAACCAACCAATGCCTTTACACTACACTGATCGATAGTTCAAGACACTGATCTAATTAAGTATTTCTTAAGTGATCAGATATAAGTCTCATATCAAAGGACCAAAGACACAGTAAAATATTAATGACACAGAAACACATTTCTATAATATTTTACTTATTAGGTCTATTCAGTATACAAAAGTAATATTTTCCTCTTTTGCATACCCGTGTTGTCACTCACTTGTAGAGCTACAATGATCTATGACCAACACGACAATCTTAACTCGGTAATTAATGTTCCATGTTAATTACCATGATTGCGAATATCTTTTGTTTTATGTAAACCAATATCTTTTAGAGCTCTACGGTTAAGGACCAAGAGCCTCTTCCTTAACACTTCTAAAAGACGAATAACATAAACAAGGAACAAAATGATTTCTCATTCAATTCATAATAATTGACATTTAAAAGTAAAACTTTTAGAACACATTCCCTTCATTTCGGTAGAGGGAAAATTGGACCGGTCGAACGAAATCGTATCGACCGATAGCAGGGAATTCTTGACAAGGTTAAACGGTCGACCGAACTTGGCACATGGTTCGACCGTTTGGTTAAGTATATGCAGGTGTATATAGTTTTAATACGAATACGACCGTTGGGCATATACGACAAGAATAACGGTCGGAACAGTAAGTTCAAACGGTCGACCGAAAGATATGGTGCGGTCGACCGAAACTAGGCAGGAAAACACAAATTGGATTACTTGATCATCCGGTCGACCGAACGGCATGTTGCGGTCAACCGAATGTGGGCAGACAGTTAGGGTTCAGGTTTTGTGTTTTTCCGGTCTAAGTTTGGGTGATCTATTGAAGTCCAACTAATGTGAAATACCGTGTGTGACTTCTATAGGGAACCTAGTGTGTGATTAAGTTGATTTTAGCTCAAGTATGCTCAATTACACTTTGTTCCTAAGACTCAAAAGAAATCAAGATTACATGTCTTCGATTTAGCTTTAATTACATGTCTTGACTTCATTTCCTTCTTTCTTGAGTCTTGATCACCTGTAGAGGTTAGCACAATACAATATATATGCAATGCATAGTGTGTGCTACTCTAATTAAGATTCGGTTGATTAAATCATCAAAACATAAGATTAAGGCCAAAAAGCCAACATAATCAACATATCAATAAACACATGTATCAACTAAAGATCATTGCTTGCAAATATTTTATTATCTAACGTTTCAGGAACCAAGTTTGAGTTAAATCGAGAGATGAAGATTGAAGCGTAGTTAGTTTTACATTTTATGTATTTTGGTTACAAATGCAACTTTACACTTGAAATCATTGATTCATTGCATTGCATGACACTTAGGAAACTTATAGAAGTCTCACATAACAATCCAATTATCTTTAGACTTCAATAGGACATCGAAACTCGTTAGAAACCTAGAACATGATTTCTGTACTCAACCGGTCGACTGGTTGAACCATTTGGTTCGACAGAAATTCATAAGACTGTCCCAGAACGCCCAGTTATGTCCATAACGGTCGACCGAGTTTCTCTTACAGTTCGATTGTTACATTAATCTGGTTTGCTTGTCTAAACTCGATCGACCGAGATACCTATTCTGTTTGACCGTTTCACCTTGTCAAGTGATAGGAATTAGTTTATCCGATACAAATCCACCAGCCTATCAGTTGTCGACACGTGTCCTGGTCAGTGAGACTTTCTGTCGACTGAAACTTAGCTTTTGTTCGACCGATTGTATTTCTATATTCGTATAAATATGACTGTTATACTTGTCGTATATACCAACGGTCGTATACACATTTCTCACCTAACCCCTCTTTTGGATTTGGTCTTCCGGTCGACCGAACGTTCCTAAACGGTCGATCGATTCTCGAAAAACTTCCCAGACCCAATTTTACTGGAAGTTTTCGGTCGAACCCCCAATTCATTCTGTTTGACCGATAGTCCTTGGCTTTATCATGTCTAAAATGAAACACGTCAAATAGTCAACCGAAACTCTCTTAACGGTCGACCGATTCATGCATCTTTTCCAGATCCAGTTTTACTGGTCATTTTCGATCGAACTCGTGATCCAGTCCGTTCGACCGATCACTTAAGTTCTAGCCCAGTTGGTCTGATCGTCTGCACCTTCGCTCGACCGAACCAATTATTTTTGCATACTGGTCGATCGATTAACCCGATCTGGTCAGCTGTTCATGTCCTGAAATGTGTCTTGTCACTTCCTGACTTATGTTTTCTTGCAAAACTTTATACAATTTCAATCCTAACGGCTAGAACTAGTTTAGAGCTTATAAATAGAGCTGAGAACACTCATCTAAAGTCACTAATCTTTCTCCAAGCTCAAAATTTCACTACTACTCTCAAACTTGCTCTAAACACTTGTGCTCACATCTTCTCACTTGAAATCATCTTCTTTGATTGCATCATCCATTTCAAGTACTCAAGATTAGTTGTCGAAGTAAAGTCTTCAAGAGTTGTACTAAGCTTCCAGAGTGAAGCTCTTCTCGGATTGTGAGAAAGTGGTCCAAGCTAGGAGAGAGTGTTCGCAAAGCTCGTGGTGTAAATGCGTGATCTCGGCCCGCAAAGGAGATCATATTCGTGGAGGACGGGAAGTTGCTCGAGTAAGAGCAATTCGTAAGAGAGGACAATGATCCGGTGGTTAGATCCAAACCACTATACATCCGGTGTTTTGGTTTTTTTTGTTCTCTTCTTCACATTAATTTGTCTTAGCTTTTAATTTTGCATAGTTGGTTAGACTATCTTAATTAGTCTATTCACCCCGATCAGTCGAACTATGAAGAGCCTGCAGAAAATACTAAGATATGAGGTCGACCAAAGGGAAAGTTGACACGACACGACCCGAGTGCCTTTGAGTATGCTGAGCGAGGTCGTGGTCGATCTTCTAGTAGTCGAAGAAAGGGTCGTGGTCAATCTTCTAGTTCATCTCGATCGTCCGTAAATATGAGTACATGATCTGGTATGACGACATGTTTGTTGTTATTATTATAATTTTGTCGTAGATTTTTTTAGTAAACATGTTCTTCCAGTTATTATATATAACTTTGCTATTTCTTCTTCCTGCAGTATCCGGACGGATTGACGTGGATGACTTCCCATATGTAGATAGACTTCCAGGAATCATCTTACCATTTTTGGAGCGGTGGAATGATGTACGTGTTGATGGTAACTGTGGATTTCAATGTTTTCCCGATATTTTCCATGGTGGTCAAGACAATTGGTTTTACGTCCGTCCTGCGATTTTAATGAGATAGGGACACATCCCATTTACGAGCATGTTTATTATGACGGTGTGGTACATGCTCGTTAGTGTATTGATTGGGGAGGAGGACATTGTGGCGAGAATCACTATACGGAGGTTTGGTGCGACTTGTTCCCAATTGCCAATTTGTAATGTATTGGTTATATTACTATATTTTTAATTTATAATATGCTCGTACATTATATTGTGTTGTTTTTTTATTATATTTCAAATTTAAAATGCATTACATATAGGAAATAGGGAGGATATATGTTCGTCTGAGATAAGTAATAAAAGTACAACAAATACACAAATAGGGAGAAGATAAGTTTGTCATAAATAAGTAATAAAAGTACAACAAATACACAAATAGGGAGATGATAAATTTGTCATAAATAAATAATAAGAGTACAACAGATAAACAAGTAGAAGTTCAACAGATAATAAAGATAATGTACAACCCGACTACGACTCATCATCATACTCATGGTCAGAAATGCCCAACTAAGTGTTCCACGAGTGTATGAGGTGATCCCAATCTACACATGCAACTCTCGTCTCGTCGTCCGGCATCATGTCCCTCTTCTCCAAGCTGTATCGCCCTACTCATTCACCGTATATAACATCAAAATTAGTGTACATTAACAAGGAAAACAAAATATACATTACAAATAAATAATTATTTACAAATAAATAATTATTTAGAAAAATAATTAGTGTACCATTCACTCTTATCCTCGCTCCAGACGGCCCACATACGCGAACGAGGATAGTTCGACTCAATGATCTTCCGCTCTCGATGCGGATGGAAAGCAGAAAAATACTCATATATCCAAGCATGCAGCAACGTCAGACAACCCGCAATACCAGAACAATCAGCACGACTAGCTATCCCCAACTGGCGATACATGTATGCCAACGTCTACGACCCCCATGAGTACTGACCAATCGTCTCCAGGTCCTTAACCTCCAATATATCGCGAGGTCCGATCCTGCAACCGCTCTTGTCGACAAACAAGACGCATCCGAGTAGTAAGAACATGTATCCAGTCGACTGTGTATCCTCGGTCCATGGAGGTCGTCCCCGTCTACAACAGTCGTCGACGACGTCGATGCTAACACCACCGCCACTCCAAAAGGGGTTATCCTTCCCAAGACTATTGATTGATCTCATTTTATATTTAACCGCAAGTGCACGGCCGCGTTGAAGCAGTGGCAAATACGGGTCGTCCACTGGGAGGTGTGTCGACACTTGGTTTGTGCGAAGGCGAGAGGTAAAGAAAGGGAAGAAAGGTTGGTTACACTAAACTACACTAAGATGCAAATGGAAATGGAGATAAGCAATAAACTAAGCCCCAAAGGGGGTAGAGAGATTATGTGAACATAAAGATGTGTGTGTGATGTGTGTGTGTAATTAAGCTCCTCACAACATGTAGTGCATGAAATCATAAAACTACATCCAACTTTGCCTCTACATGAATTAAGATTTTACTACATCATTAAAACATACAAGACAATAATTGGAATGAAGCTAAATGAACTCAAGTATAAAGACTAGACCCTACTATGCCTCCACATGAATTAAGATAAGACTACATCATTAAAACATACAAGACATTAGCTAAGGTAAAGGCAACAAGAGTTCACACACTACAAATTGTGTTTCCAATATTAATTCCTATCCATATCCTAACTTTATCATTCCCCATAAAATAGATCCACTAATCAAAGCATAAGCTAAGCTTCATTCAAGAGCATTAGCATATCAAAGATAAGAGTGGAGACCCATTAGATGGTTATGGAAATCATTTAAAGCTCAAGGGATAAAAATAACACACACTTAATACACTACATGATTATATCACATATTTCTCCACCCCCCAAATGGGGATGGAACTACTCACTACTCATTACACTAACTATATTAGCAGAAGCAAGCATAATACTGAAATGAAATTTATACTAATCAAGCAAGAAATATTAAAGAAACATAAAACAAAACAAACAAGCAAACATGCATATGGAAGGAAATAAAACTAAGAAAGAAACAACACAATTAAAGGAAACTTCTATTATTAACTCACTCAATTACAAGTAGCTCTTCCTCCACCAGAGTTTTGCTTCAAGGCTTCACTCTTAGTAGGGAAGGTGGCCACCAAAGAGAGAGAGATGGATACAATGGGAGGTGAAGAGTTCTATTTATAAGCATGGAAAAAGCTAATCCGGGACAATCCCCCGATGTGGGACTAAACCAATACCAAAAATAGCCTAAACGAACATTAATACAAGTCCAGGAGAAGTTGGGACGGATCTGGCATGATCCAGACCGCCAATTGGCGGCCTATAAAGCCCAGATCCGTCTGGGTCTTCTGGTGGGCTTTCCTTTCATGGCTCTTCTCTTCAAACCTCTTTATTTCTGAAAACTAAACATAAAACTCGTCACATAGCATTGCTTAGATGTAAGATAATGGATATAAGATACAAATATGAGTATGAAATGATGTCAATCAAATACCCCCACACCTAAGTTTTTGCTAGTCCCGAGCAAAACAAAGAAAGAGAAAAGCAAACGAGAAACAAGAAATCCTAACTCACTTTCGTAGGAATCACGGTTGCACTTAGCACGTGCAACAAGCCGTTAAACCTCCTTGTCGCCAAGGAGGAGGAGTGTTGTCTTCTGAGGGTTTTCAGTGGATATACCCACAAAATCCGAACAAGATGCATTAATAAATCTAGCTACACGACTCGTTGGACTTATTTTGTCGATCAATGGACGCGGTAATCCTACGGGTCGACTCTATATAGGTAATCAGTCCACACCTAGCCTAATAAACCATTCGTGCAAGTTAAATAAGGAATTAAGTAAAAGACATGGACAACCTCAAGATCCTCAAGTGATACAAAGTGTAAGGTCCATTAAGGTTCTTATTTGCATTACCATTTTTTTTCTTTTTGTTTCTTTTCACAACAATTTTTTTTCTTTTTATTAGTTGGAGCTTCATTCTCCCAGGGTCAGGTTTCGTGCATCATTGCCCATGAGGACTTACACTATCACGTACACCTTTCCCCAAATCTCCACATAGGGCAATCCCTACCACCCGTGTAACGGGAGTTCGGTCGGCGCATCCCAAGTCAGATGACTCGAAAGCACCAGGCACAAAGTCCCCTCAGACCTACTTTCCCGAGTGATAGGAGCCGTGCGAGAAGAGAGAATATCTACCCACTTATTTCTTATCTACACATGAACCAAAACCCCTACACTAATGTCTCACAACATGATTAAGAGGGTCCTTGACTACAACAAACTTCCTAAATTAACAAACACGAATTATTGACTCACTAGGTTCAGGGTGGACTTCTTTGAATGTTTGAGCACTTAAAACCCTATGATTACTCACCCCCAAAGGAAAACTGGGGTGCATCCTAACGACTCGATAAATCTTAAAGCCACGTACTAGATATCCTAATGCATCAAGTTCAGGACAATTTTGGGAGCTTTCTTTTTACTTTGCCTCTCAACGGTTTTGCACATGCTAAACACACGCAAAACCCACAAAACATTTTCTTTCGAAAACACATGAAGATTTTGAAAGAAATGTGGAAATTTTAAAGCACTAGGCAATCAAAAGAAGACAAGTCACCCAAGGATCATGGCAAGCAAATATATCGATATTAAATACAGCACACTAACATGACCCTAACAATGCAAACAAAATAAAACAAAATCAAAAGAAAAGACTCGACTATGTACATACGTAAAACACCCCCCCACACCTACTTCATGCATTGTCCTCAATGAATGTGAGCATGAAACTAAATGGATTTATGCATGAAAAAGGAAAGATCTCACCAACATGAAGTACACAGGGGAGTTCATGGCTATGTTGATGGACACAACCCAAATTCCCTCAAAACCTGTGAGATACTAAGGAAGGGATACAAATACGTGAAAGAAATGGGGCCCAAATACTCAAGGGTTGGAGCCAACAACAATCGATGCTCACTAAAGGAGTCTTTTATTGTTGTTTTTTTGTTTTTTTTATAACTATGTACAACAATAGGCTTCCATCTTCATATGTCAAGGGACATCAAATGGGAACCCACCATCTCTCGAGCCAGAAATGCGCATGCATGGGCTCGCAACATACACAACAGAATTGCTCGGCCACCTGACACCCTTATAAGCATTGTGGTCGGTTGATGCCTCTTTAGAGTTAGCAAAAGAGGAGGCATGAACGAGAGGTGAACCTCTATCAGGTATAAGGGTATCAGGTGGTTGAATCTTAACCCACATGGGGTCCTCAGCAGATACAGAATGAAGAGCATGTGGCCGAGAGGCCATAAAAATAGTATTTTGTGGCTCAAAAGCCACGTGCTCAAAAGGATGTGGCTCAAGGGCCACGTGGTCAAAAAGAAGTGGCTCAAGGGCCACATGATCAGAAGAATGTGGATCAAGGGCCACAAGATCAGAAGAATGTGGCTCAAGGGCCACGTGATCAAAAATAAGGCACCTTCTTGTGCCAGCCCAGGTGAAACATCTTCACCACCTTCAGGATATTCATCGAACAATTCTCTGAAGTACTTGAAGGTGCCCTCAACTTCAATCTCATCCAAGCCCTGGATAAGGTTGACCTCAACAGGGTCATTGAAGGCACCTGGCTTCTTGCCAATGGTGAAGATGTTGAAATCAGCGCATTGGCTACCATAAGTCAAGCGCATCAGACCATTGCGACAATTGATCAAGGCATTGGAAGTCGCAAGAAATGGTCGCCCCAAAATGACAGGAATTTGTCCAAGTGGGTTTGGCACAGGTTCAGTACCCAGGACAAAGAAGTCGACTGGATAAATGAACTCTCCCACTTTGATCAGCACATCTTCCACCACACCCCTCGGTTTCTTCATGGACCTATCAGCCAATTGAAGAGTGGTCTTTGTTTGTTTGAGGTCTCCAAGACCGAGGTGGACGTAGACAGAATATGGCAGAAGATTAACAGATGCACCAAGGTCCAATAAGGCTCGATGTATGGACACATCACCAATCACACAAGAGATAGTAGGACAACCAGGGTCCTTGTACTTGACTTGCATGGGTTGTGCCAACAAAGAACTCACGTTAGCCGCTAGAAAAGCTTTCTTTGGAACATGAGTTTTTCTCTTCTTGGTGCATAAGTCATTGAGAACCTTGGCATAAGGTGACATTTGCTGAATCACCTCCAAAAGAGGGATATTCACCTTAACCTGCCGAAACATCTCAAGCATCTTGTCATGCTGATCAGACGTTTTCTTTTTAAGGCGCTCAGGGAATGGCGCCTTCGGGGCATAATGGTGCGAAGGAACCTCAGAATCCTGGTCCAAAGAAGCATGAGTGGGGACCTCAGAATCTGGTTCCTTCGACACAAGAGGAGACAAGGGGACCTCAGGGTTCGGCCCCTTTGTCGAAGGAAATGTAGAAAGAACCTCGGGATCTGGCTCCTTCCTGGAAGTATTTGTGGAGGGAGCCTCAGGATCCGGCTCCCTCAAAGATGGTGATGACAAAGAAGGTACCCCAATGTGGTTATCCACCTCCTTACCAGACCTCAAAGTATGAATAACATTAATATGATTGGTCAGTTCAGAGGTGGCATGAGGTAAAGGTGTCCTTCCTTGAGAATGGGTACCCCGAGGATTCACCTCAGGTTGACTCGGGAACTGACCTTTCTCGCGTTCATGGAGTTGATGAGCCAACTGGCTAACCTGCATTTCCAAAGCCTTGACTGTACTTTGAACCGCTTGAAAGGTCGGATCACAAGAAGGGTCCTTAGGGTCAACCCGCTGGGGTGGTGGAGTCTGGTTGGAATAACCCGACGATGAGGCATGAGCAGGTTGGTAATTTTGGTGCTGCGACCTTTGATGTGGGGGTTGGTAGGTCGCCGATGGGCGTGGAGGTTGATAAGGTGGAGGTTGAGGTTGAGCGTGCGAGCTCTGACCGTGGCCTCCACTAGACCCCCAAGAGAAGTTAGGATGGTTACGCCATCCCGGGTTATAGGAATGACTGTACGGGTCGTTTCGGGGCCTTTGTTGATACATCGCATTTGCATGCTCAGTATCCCTTGGAGAGTAAGCGCACTCCAAGTCATCATGTCCCGACAGTCCACACCTAGTACACCTGGGAGTAGCGACCTGAGCTACAGGAGCTCGGTCCATCTCCAAACTCTCTATCCTACGCATGAGAGCAGCCATTTTCGCCTCAGACGCGATCGATGAGTCAACTTGATAAGATCCAGCTCGACCAGAAGACCTGGCGGCTGGTGGCTCTCTCATGGTATCCCACTCGAAGGTACGTTCAGCCATGGTTTCAAAAGTATCCCATGCCTCCTCGATGGGTTTCATTTGGAAGTCACCCTGACACATCGACTCCAACAATGTGCGAGTGTTGTAGTTGATGCCCTCATAAACAATTTGGCACAGCTGCCATAACTCAAATCCATGATGAGGGCACTGCTGGAGAAGGTCCAAAGGAGCACGAGGCGGAGATGGTTGATCACCAAGATCTTCCATCTCAGAAATAAGCACTCTCTCGAGTCGAGCGCTCTCACCAGAACGAGCCCAACCTCGCATGAAATGCTCGACTCGACTCTAAACGACACACAACAGAAGGTGTACTAGAGGAGGAGACTAAACGTAGAGAATAGATGAGGAGAGGACTCAGATGAGGAGGGAAGAATCCCTAGAGCTAGCGAGGGTAGTGGGATCAGGAGGAAGCCTAACTAGCAAGCACGGCTCAAACAATGTAAGGCAATGGGTCCTTAAGCTAGACGACGCCTAACTTCGAGGTCACTAGCCTCGACACGCCTCACCTCCCTACAACGAGGACCACAATGCCCAGCAAGTGATACCAGATCCGGAGATCCAGTACCTCCTACTATCGACAAGGTAGGCAACGCCGATCAGGTCATGACGGTCTCGACTAGATTACTCTCCTAGTGCGTCCGAATTCCTTAAGGCCAATGTCTACTTGCTTTTAGTTAAGGCTTTATTAAGAGTGGTTTTTGGGGCCAAGGAAAGGGTGATGAAATCCCCCACCTTATCTTTTATGGGACCGCCCCTCCTTAGTAGCGATTTGATCCTAGATCTAGCAATCACTCGCTCCAATCAAACGCTCTCTCACTCTTGTCCTGATGCAATTCCTACTAACTAATGCATGGGCATACGAGATGCATGAATGAGTGTAGGAAATGCGTACCTCACGCCAGCACTCAACAACTGAAAATAAAGCTAAAAGAAAAGACAACTATATGCCTAAGTCAATACATGATGCGTGACCTAAACAAGTAAGAATGTCTAGTCTTTTGCTTTGGATTTTAGGGCCAAGTTGATTAATGGGGGAGTGATTAATGATCTGGGAGCAAACTAGAAGTCATAGCATGCAAAATAGGGCTCCCAGATAACACAAATTACAACACTAACTAACAGTAAAAATTTCAAGGCCAGAAACTCTCACCAGGCCGCCAATTGGCGGTCTTCAACCGCTGATTGGCGGTCTGTTTAGCTCTTCTGTTCCCCAAATTTCTCCAGTAGCCTCCCCTTGTTCTGATGGTTCCCTGAAACTAAGAAAAACTGAAAACAAAAAATTAAAAACCCCTCGAATCGTCCAAACCAATGTCTGGACAGAGCACCTCCTCGGCAACGGCGCCAAAAACTTGATTGATCTCATTTTATATTTAACCGCAAGTGCACGGCCGCGTTGAAGCAGTGGCAAATACGGGTCGTCCACTGGGAGGTGTGTCGACACTTGGTTTGTGCGAAGGCGAGAGGTAAAGAAAGGGAAGAAGGTTGGTTACACTAAACTACACTAAGATGCAAATGGAAATGGAGATAAGCAATAAACTAAGCCCCAAAGGGGGTAGAGAGATTATGTGAACATAAAGATGTGTGTGTGATGTGTGTGTGTAATTAAGCTCCTCACAACATGTAGTGCATGAAATCATAAAACTACATCCAACTTTGCCTCTACATGAATTAAGATTTTACTACATCATTAAAACATACAAGACAATAATTGGAATGAAGCTAAATGAACTCAAGTATAAAGACTAGACCCTACTATGCCTCCACATGAATTAAGATAAGACTACATCATTAAAACATACAAGACATTAGCTAAGGTAAATGCAACAAGAGTTCACACACTACAAATTGTGTTTCCAATATTAGTTCCTATCCATATCCTAACCTTATCATTCCTCATAAAATAGATTCACTAATCAAAGCATAAGCTAAGCTTCATTCAAGAGCATTAGCATATCAAAGATAAGAGTGAAGACCCATTAGATGGTTATGGAAATCATTTAAAGCTCAAGGGATAAAAATAACACACACTTAATACACTACATGATTATATCACATATTTCTCCACCCCCCAAATGGGGATGGAACTACTCACTACTCATTACACTAACTATATTAGCAGAAGCAAGCATAATACTGAAATGAAATTTATACTAATCAAGCAAGAAATATTAAAGAAACATAAAACAAAACAAACAAGCAAACATGCATATGGAAGGAAATAAAACTAAGAAAGAAACAACACAATTAAAGGAAACTTCTATTATTAACTCACTCAATTACAAGTAGCTCTTCCTCCACCAGAGTTTTGCTTCAAGGCTTCACTCTTAGTAGGGAAGGTGGCCACCAAAGAGAGAGAGATGGATACAATGGGAGGTGAAGAGTTCTATTTATAAGCATGGAAAAAGCTAATCCGGGACAATCCCCCGATGTGGGACTAAACCAATACCAAAAATAGCCTAAACGAACATTAATACAAGTCCAGGAGAAGTTGGGGCGGATCTGGCATGATCCAGACCGCCAATTGGCGGCCTATAAAGCCCAGATCCGTCTGGGTCTTCTGGTGGGCTTTCCTTTCATGGCTCTTCTCTTCAAACCTCTTTATTTCTGAAAACTAAACATAAAACTCGTCACATAGCATTGCTTAGATGTAAGATAATGGATATAAGATACAAATATGAGCATGAAATGATGTCAATCAACTATCGACGGTCACCCCGAGCAACTCTGCTATGTAACACTTCAGCTCACCTGTCGATGCCTGAGCACTGACCAAACAACCATCAACAAGAATGCGTAGGTCTCGTAGGATATGGAACACGTCATGCAACATGATCACCATCTCTCCGAAAGGCAGGTGGAAGTGTTGGTGTCAGGCTGTCATCGCTCCACAAACGCAGATATCAACGGTATGTCAAGACAGAAGAACATACTGTAAGGCAAGTGACCTAATCAACTATCAGTAAGAGTCCTGATGCAGTCATCACTCAAAACTGAGCGTCAAGCTTGCAATGTAGAACAAGCTCTATGCCGATTATGACACTTCAGAATCTTCCAATTCCCACCCTCCTAAATGTGTCTGGCGATGTGACCCCCGTAACTAAGAATAACGCTCCCACCTAAAGGACCACCGGACATCGCAACAGTCACAATTCAAGAATCGTCCACAACCCTCCTCTTCTTCAGAGTTCTGGCATCTACAGTGCACGAACTCAAAGCACTAGTCATAAACCTATCACATCTACCCTTTCGAATCACCCACTCAGCAGTAGAAGAACTACCATGTCACCCCTGTCCTCTACCATACTCCTCCGGTCTCTCCTCCTCCAACCTTAACCGGCCACCATCGTCACTTTCGTCGTCGTCACTCTCCACTTGATCTGAAACATCATCATCATCGAAGGAATCCTCACGTATCTGACGAAGACGTAAACTCTCTCTCTCCTAACCGAAGTAGATATATCCCGTCTACGTGGATGACGAGGAGCTGAATCATCATCTAAATTATATACAATGCGTAAGGAAACTGATTTTCCTTTTCCTCCACGGTAACACGATGACTATCAATTTAATTTTAGAAATAAAATTTCATTAATGGATTTAAATTACTAAATTTACAAATTGATTAATCAATGAAACTAATTATAACAATTAATCAATTTAACTAATTATAATCAATTTAACTAACGATTATAGCTAATTATAACAATTAATCAATTTAACTAATTAAACAATTAATGTAACTAATTATAAAAATTAATCAATTTAACTAACAATTATAATTAATTATTCAATTTACTAACTATAACAATTAAATTAACTAATTACTCAATTTAACTAACAATTATAACAATTAATCAGTTTAATTAACTAATTAATCAATTTAACTAACAATTACAATTAAATTTTAATTCACTAAAAAAAAGAGGCGTCTGCCGGAACCGCCCCCAGGGAGGGGGCGTCTGGGGGGGGCTCCCACGAACGCCAACCCCTTGGAGGGGGGCGCCCGCCTGAGACGCCCTCTCCATTTTTTTTGTTAACTTAAAATAAAAAGGGATTTTTACCTGATTTGAGTGGATGTCCCGTTGATTTCTTTCTTGGCATTCGAGATATTATTTTGATGAGTTTAAAGAAGATGAAGTAAGGGTCATGGTCGAAGAGTGAAATGAATAGATATACAAGTAGAAATAAAAGAAGGGAACTACTAAACGTCGCCCCAAAACTACTTAAATCGCCCCTTGAAATTACCAAATTGCCCTTAACAATATATTTAATACCCATATCGTCCCGTGTCTTTAAACAAGGTTTTTGACTCAGTTTTACTAACATTCCTAGTACCAACACCACGAAAATGTCTAGCGAAACACCTATATCAGGCGAAGTAACGGAGACGGATTTTTTTTTCCGACTCGGGCGTCTGGCCAAGACGCCTGCACCATCGTGGAGGCGTCTGGCTAAGACACTTCCACCATGGTGGAGGCGTCTTATCCAGACGCCTCCACGATGGTCCAGGCGTCTTAGCCAGACGCCTATACCATGGTGTAAGCGTCTCGCTAAGACGCCTCCACCATGGTGGAGGCGTCTTAGCCAGACGCCTCCACGATGGTACAGACGTCTTAGCCAGACGTCCCGTTTTTTTTAATTTTTTTGTCAAATTAAAATTATACGGTGTGTTATCTCAAATTATTTGACGTTTCTTTGCAAGTTTTCGGTGGTAACCGGTCGGATTACAATGAGTTTTTTTGCAAATGATGAAGATTCAAAAAAATTCCAGATCCAACATTTTTTAAGTTCCAAAATCCCCCGGTGGTAAAACATCCTGACTTACAAATACCACCTCGACAGGTCGTTCGGGGGTCTCGCTCCCCGGTGAGCGAGCGGCATTCCACCTCGCCGGTGAGGTGGCGGGGGTGGCAAGGGGGCAGCGCCCCCTGGAAATTTTTTGGATTTTGAAATTGTTGGATCTGGAAATTTTTGAATTTTCGGTGTACCGAAAGGGTATCGGTCATCCGAATATAGTAATTATTAACTTATTAATTAATTAATTTAACAATTATCTAAATTTATAATCAATTATCTTTTTAAAAAAATAATAAAAAATAATAAAAAATTACGGGCGTCCGACGGAGCCGCCCCCACGTAGGAGGGGGCGTCTGGGTAAGACGCCTCCCCAATGGGGGAGGCGTCTTACACAGACGCCTGTCCCAAGGGCAGAGCGTCTGGGTAAAACGCCTACCCGATGGGTAAGGCGTCTGGGTAAAACGCCTCCCCCATGGGGGAGGCGTCTTAGCCAGACGCCCCCTCCTACGTGGGGGCGGCTCCGTTGGACGCCCGTAATTTTTTATTATTTTTTATTATTTTTTTATTAAAAAGATGTTAGATAGTTTACCAGATTCGAGTACGCTAGGGCGTTCGTTGGTTCATTACTGACCTCCAAAACATTATTTTTTATGATTATAAGAGGAATATGAAGAGAGATGTGTGATAGGAGGGTAAAATGTCGCGTTATAGCAGTAGAAATGAGAGAAGGGCAAAATGGTAATTTCAAGGGGCGATTTAAGTAATTTTGGGGCGATGTTTAGCAATTCAGAATGAAAATATGATAATTGAGAAGAATAATTTAAGTAAAAAATAAGGTACGTTGTAGATATTATTATTATTATTTTTGTCCCTCTCCAGGAAATAGAAGAAAGGGGCGGAGGAGGTATCGTCGATCAGGAAGGAAACAAATGGCGGCTTCGTTGAGGTGGATTGTCCAGCTACACAGAGACGTTCCGAAGGCTGCACGATTCTACTCCGAGGGTTTGGATTTCACCGTAAATGTTTGCACCCTCAGGTGGGCCGAACTTCACTCCGGCCCTCTCAACCTCGCCCTCATGCATTCCGACAAGTACGATTTCCGATCTTGCTAATGCTTTTTGGGGGTTTAGGGTTCGGAGTTGTGGGCAATTCAAGTTGGATTTTTTTTTTGTCGATCTTGGGTTTAGTGTTTAATTGTGGGGGCAATTTAGGGTTTGTGTTTGTTTTATTGCCTCATTTTTCATTTTTCTCTCTCTTCTTCTTCTGATGGTGAAATTGGAATATTTGATCGATCTTGGGTTGAATTTGGATGAGAGAGAGAGAGAGAGGAAAAAAAATATTGTGGCTTTTTGGGGGTTTCGTTCATGATTTAGGGTTCGGAGTTGGGGCAATTCAAGGTTTATATTTTCTCCTTTTTTCTTGCTATGTTTTCCTCATTTTCTTTGATTTTTGAGGATAAAGTTGAAATATTTGGTTTTGGGGTGAGAATAAAAAATCACACTTTGGAGTTTAGGGTTGTGGATGATTTCGGATTTAGTTTTTTTTTCACGATTTAGGCAATTTCTTGAAGTTGAAAAGTTTAGTGTTTAGTTTTTGGGTTTAGGCTTGTGTCTTTTGTTCATAATTGATTGGTACCGACAAAAACACACACTGCCACCCGAATTGGTGGTTCTGAGTTTGGGGTTTAGAGACTTGGCAGGTTTTGTAAGAGAGAAATTGATGAGTTTGGCGTGTAGAAAGAGTGAAGATCGATCGAACTTCAAAGCTTTTTGATAGGGAGAGGGTTTTGTGTTTCTTTAGGATTAAGTCTTTTATGCAATTGGTTGTTTTGTCATTGAATTTGGAATATTGAGCAATGGCAAAACCAACAGGTTTTTAGTTTGAAAGGTAGATTTCAACAGGTTTATGGGTTTGAAAAGGAATGGGTTTGGCCTGTAGTAGAAGAGAAGATTGAATTTTGGAGTTTTTGGTGAAGGGAAAGGGATTTTTGTGTCTTGCGGGTGTACGATGTTATTCATGAATCACAATTATTTTTTGATCCGCCACGAATCACAATTGGGTGATATGTCATTGCGTTTGAACCGGGATAAAGGTTTATAGTTTTAGGACTAGAGATTTTTTTTGGTTTCATGGGTTACTAATCAGACACAACGATTTGGGACTAGTTTGATTTTTCGTTTCAGCAGATTTTGTAGTTAGAAGAGGAAGGGTTTTGGAATGTAGTAGGAGACAAGGTCGTTGAAATTTTATGTTTTTGGAATAGGGAAATGAATATCAGTTTTAGGATCACATTTAGGATTTTTTGTTGTGATCCTTAAACTGATATTTAGACATTTGTTGGCGCAAATGTGATGACTATTCTTGCACAAGGAAAAAGAAGGATCTTAAGAGTTTTTGGCGAGGGATATTGGCTCCGGGGCTGAGGTTTTTATCCACAATTAAGAACTCACATCACTGCTTGAAAATTTAGAATTTATGACATGTCGATGTCGTGGCACCCACAGGATTGGGACCTGCAAGTTGCCCACAATTTTTCTGGCATTTTATTTTGTGCTCATTTTTGTGGAGGAAACAATTAATTCAACCTGCAATGCATAGCAATTTCCTTTCGAAATTTGAATCTGAGTTTACTGTTTGAAGATAGTTCTTGACCCACGAAGTATGTGATTTCATAACCAGAGTTATCTCTAACTAGTTTTGTCACCTTAGGGACATCGCCCCTCAGAAAGGATACTCATCGATGTTGTCCTTCACTGTAACAGACATAAACAGTACAGTGACAAAGCTGATCACATTAGGAGCAGAGTTGGATGGTTCCATCAAATATGAAGTCCATGGAAAGGTATTGTTTCTGCTTCAAGCCTTCAACATTTGTGAAAATTCTGAACCAAATACAACAGGGTCATGTCTATAAAGATGCCACGATCATTTTGCAGGTCGCAGCTGTGCGCTGCATTGATGGGCACATGTTGGGCCTCCATGAACCTGCATGACGACTATATACCACAAATTTCATCCTGTGTGTGCACAGATAAAACCGAATGATAGGCAGTCAAGTTTTCTCTCAGAAGCATTAGTTCGCTAATTCGATTCTCGAACGAAGCTTCTCTTTTTCTACAGTTGTCAGATACTTCTGCGGCCACGCCAGTGTAAAATGTTGAACCGAAATTTGGCAAATCAGACGTAACAATTTGTGTGTCAACAGACGAATTAGCAATGGAAAACACTCCAGTAAGTAGCCCGATGATTTGGACTAGCGTCATTTTTGTGCATTTAACTGGTTCCATCTGTAATTTCCGTTCCCAATTCTGTTTTGATCGTATGATCCCATCCTATGGTTGAAATAAAGATCAAAGATAGTCAAATTTTAATGTGTAATGCTTTCTTTCCCACTTGGAGCATGATATGGTGTTTTTCTTTAATTTTGTATGATAAAATCTTTCTGTCATCTTGCACAGTCAAAATTTGTTGTTCATCATGTTTTTTCGTCGTTGTTTAGTTGAGCATGATCTTTTGATGTTCAGAAAAATGCAAAAACTAGCCTCAAACACAATATCGTGGCATTGTCATCTGTATCCCATCATTTTTTGTCTCACCAGTAACAACTCTAATACTAGGTTTCGCGTGTTTTCTCACGTAGTGGCATGAAGCTCGTAGCTTTATGTGATGTTTTCATGTGAAACCATCACATAAAAACTCGTTGTATTGCTGTAATAGTTCACATTGGGGAAGCAAATGACATTACCACAGATTTTATGTACAAAAACCTTGTAGCTTCACTACTTATTCTTTCACATGACAAAACATTGCAGAACATGTCCTAAGGTTGTCATCCTATCCCATGAAGGTGACAAAATTTTGAAAGAGGCAAAGGTGGCTTAGAATAGGAGCCATTGAGCACAGTCATTGCCACCACCTTGTTTGCTGCTTCTGTGCTGTGAATCCCATCCCAGCTCACATACCTCTCTGGATCATCACATGCCACTGCTTTCACCATGGTTCCATTTTTCATCTTGGTGTTTCCACAAAACACTTCTGGGTTGAAGTTGAGATCACCTCCTCCTTCCCCACAACAAGCTTTTGTACCATATGCAAACCCTTCAAAAAACAAACCATGAATTAGACAATTAGTACTTCAGTCAAATTTTCGGTCGCAAGTCTACTCGTTTCCGAGCTTGAGTCCAATTGTGTAATATCTATTAGGCTTTTGTTATGAAGATAAGATAGTTTTAACGAATCGATGCGACGAATGGTTGAACCTCATTGGAGGATGGAAGTAATATCATTTGAACTATCCAATTTTCTTATAACTGTAACCTCCTTGGCATGGTTGATCGAAGACATAGTAGTGTCTTGTGTTTTTGCCGTGTTTTTTCACATAAAATTTTGTGTATCATATTGTGTGTTTGGTTTACCGCAACACGCCATAAAGGCAATCGCAACATGAGCTAAAGTGCTAATAAATTATTAGAATGCTAAAATAGTATTCAAAATAGAGAATTTATGTTGCATGCTTAGGTAGAATCATTATTTCTATTTAGAACTTGTAAATCAACTTCAATTCTCTTTAAAAGGAACTTGTAATCTACAACGTCAAGTCTTAAAAAAAAAGGAACTATGAGTTTCATACTAACCATGTTTCTGTGGTTGACGGAAGAGCTCAAGTTTGACAGAACTTGTATCGATGTAAACAACAAATGCATCTTGAAGTTCATTTCTCGTTTGGCGAAGGTTCTCATTCAACATTCTATTGTAATCATCCACTGCATTGTTGTAAGAAACCATGCAACCGTAGTCGTCTAAATCGGAAGGGTTGTGAGGAAGCTCTGATAGGAATGCTGGAAAGCAACCGATAGGCGCGAGATTGAAGATGAGAAACAATCGTCCCCCAAGTTCATATAACTCCTAAAACAATTTGAGATTGATTTTAGTAAATCAAATGATGGCAAACATTGAGTAACATCATGTTTAGGTTTTGATGTTTTAGTCATGTTTAAGTACAAAGGATGAAAAACCTTGGTTGACCTTTATGGTGTAGTTGATTTGAGAAATAACTTGGGGAAGGTATTGTTGAACTCCTTCAATCCCGATCTTCGCGATGTTAGAGGTGAAATCATTTTGGCCGATATCGATTGTGTACAATGACTTGGTAAAGATATCTCGAGAAGGTAGATGACCTTGAACAACATCAAGTTCACAAATACATAAGATAGAACAACCAAATCCATGTACAAGGAGCTCAATGATATCATATTTTCACAATATTGGAACTACTCAAACAAAGCTTGTCTTGCTAGGAAACAGTTTTGTACCTGTTGGGTGAAGTTGAAGGAGTCTACTTTTGAAGTCTTTCATCTGGTTGAGTTGAATGGCTAAGGAAAATGGGCTTATACCAGAGACAAACAGAGAGGTGTTTGGGAGCAACACAGTGGATGCCAAAGTTGCAAAGTTGGCACCATGTTTGAAATTTGAGCCGATTGACTGCAAATATGGGCTCAGAAATGGGAGCCCAAAAGCCTCGGCTGCATTCACAATTTCACAATGATTAGCCACACATCACCTTATTATTTATGATAATAGAGTTTGTGTTTGTACACAATATGGACTCTATCTACTGGTTATTAGACATGAGGGAAGTAGTTTGGTTCTCAGGCAATATAAGCTTTTCGTTACTCCTCCTTGAAATCATTAAGGATGCAGACGAGACAGACAATGGTAAGGTGAGGTCATACCAGTACTCATATCTCCTTTCTAAACAGGCAACTGTTTGCGAAAATACCTGCAACTTAAACCTCATATCCATGTCGAATCCCTTGTTCGATGATTAATGGTGAGAGACATTTATGGCTAATATATGGATGGGTGTAATATATTGACACTTTTGTGTTAGGGTGTAAACAAGTCGAGTCAAGTGAAATTTCGAGTTAAAAGTATTATCTTATGTTATTAGCAAATACAAAAAAATAATTATAAATTCCAGCGGAGCTATCGAGCTGAATCTCAATTTTTCAAGTTCGAGCGGTACGTTTACCAAACTAATGAAACATTTTTTTTTTATTTTTCATCAAGATTTTTCATTTTCAAGTCGAGTCGAGTCAAAGTTTACAACCCTAATTTTGTGTTACTTTTGCAATGTTATGAAAAAACATATAATTAATATTAGAATGTAGAAGTTTAGAACGATCTCTTGTAGTATATTATAATATAATATGCAATTAAATCGAGTGTGGATATGAGATCTCGTAGATACCTACCTAAGAAATCGATGACCAGCCTCCCGTCCGATGCTCGACCAGCGGGCCTTTTGAAGTAAGTCATGCCAAAGGGTCCATTTTGTGCCGGAAAGGCGGCCCAGAAGCCACCAGTGTCGGAATTCGAATCCCCGAAGTTGAAAATCCCTTGCACTTGACATGACTTGGATTGCCCAAAGATGAAGGAACTTATCAAGAAAAAAAAACATAAAGAAGGTAGGATGAGAAGAGGAGGTTTTTTTATGGAGTAAAACATTTTGTGATTTGAAGAGTGACATGAGTTTGGTTGTTGTTTTCAAATGAAAGTGAGAGGTTGAGGTGAGTTGAAATCAGTTTGCAGATAAGGATGTGTCTTGAAGATTTGATGTTTGTGGACAAATATTTGAGTGACTTGTTGAGGGGAAAAGACAAAGAAATCACATGTTATTATTATGAATATAAGTGGATTGGTTGGTAAGATCTAAATGTGAGCATTGCTTTTGCAAGTTGATGGATCGTCTTGTTTCTTTGTGGATGCGGTTGGTATGTTAGAAAATCTCAAAAGTTAGAATGGTAATTATGAGTTGATTTTTACAAAAAAAATTATTTTCTTAGATTGTCCAGGAGTTGTATGCAAAATGATCATTTTAATTTTAATTTAGTTAATGAAGTACGATGGAAAAGATACGATTCAAAAATATAATGACAATACGTAAACAATCAAAAACGACCATAAATAGTAGAAAATGATGACAAAAATCCAATTACGACACTTCCGATTGACAATCAACAAAAAACCCTAAATATAAATTACATTTTTTGGTCAACCTCCACTAGGGGAGAGCAAAACCCGGACCGGTTTGATTTGGTCCGGTCCGGGTTTTGGTCCGGAAGATTTTAAAATTTGGGGTCCAATCTGGTCCGAATCGTTTTTTTTTTGTTTTTTATTTAAAAAAATTCAGTTTTTGACCGGACCGATTCAATCGGTCTTCGGTCCACGAGTATCCGGTCCGGACCCCGGATAAAAATCTAGTCCAATCCGGACCGGATGCTCACCCCTAACCTCCACGATGCACAGATCCTATCTCCCCTCCTGGTTTACAAGTGTAGTAGGATTGTCTTGCTATTTTAACATGATTAGTAAGAATATTTTTAATTTATTCTTCCATACACATGACCTGGGAACCGTACCGAGCACAGCACAGCACAGCCCCAGCATGGGCCGTGGCCTGAATTCTGCCCGGTGTCGAGCTGGAAACGGGCCAGGTTAGGAGCTCAAACTTTTCTTCGGCAAATATTATATTGGAACTCAAATTTAAAATATGTATAGAATGCTGATACACGTCCGTGATGCGCTTCACATCACTATCTATGTCATCATTTGTATTTTTTATTGTTTAAAAATATGATTTCCGATGACATATTGTGTTTCCAATGTACGACATATTATGTTTCCAATGCATTACACACATTTGTCATGCGTGGGACACACATTTGTCTGAGAGACACACAATATGTCGTGCATTGGAAACAAACGGTTTATCAACAAATTAAATATTATTGAAAAATATGTTGATGTTGTCAGCACTCCTAAATAAATCATTCCCTCCACGTCAGGAGCGTCGTAAAGCGTGTGTTAAAAAGGAATTCATAAATCATTTTCCTTATATACATATTTTTTGAAATAAATAAGCCATCTTTACCTTCGAGAAGTCCCATATGCATCCATGGTCAGCTTCGACGAGAACCCTCCGATCTTAAACATGTTCGAGAGACTTTGCGCGTCGGAAAGGAGGGAAGATCTTATAGCATTGAAGGCTAATATGACTACATTTGCAAGGATTAATTGAATTGTTGGAGAAAATAGCTTTGGAGATGCGTTAAGCGTAGAAGGAGAAAGTCCGAGCACTAGAGGAGAGAATCCAAGTGGCAAAAGAGAGTATCCGAGTTGCAAAAGAGAATGTAGCCAACAGACAAGAGAGCACAAGCCTTCAGCAGCGGTGTTGATGATTGCCGAATATTTCTCAAGTTCATAACCCACAGATGAAACAAAGTAATGTTAGGGCATTCCTTAAGGGCATCCCCTAACGCTTGAAATTTAAGGTCGTCAACGGGTCGATCGTGGATGACCGTGAAAAGGTAAGGTCGTAACGCTTGAAATCTTCGGTCGAAGATGCATGGGTCGTCGACCTGGTTGTCCGGGTCATCCAACCCGGACGGTTGAATTTTTTTAATTTTTGATTTTTTGATTTTTGATTTTGTTTTTGTTTTGAATTTTTTGTTAGAGATTTTTTTTATTTTTTTTATGAAAATACGTTTTATAATTATCTTGATTTTTTAGATTTTTTTTTAATTTTTACCAAGATGGACCCCGAAATGATGTGAAGGAGAGAGATAAGTTGTTGTTGGGTTGTGGTAAAGAGGTGAATAGTGTAGGTAAGAGAAGAAGTTGGGTTGAGGAAAGAGAAAGCTGACGTGGAAGAGAGAGAAAGTTGATTTTGAAGAGAGAGAGCGTTGATGATCAGGTCGTCCAGGTCATGGTTAGTGAAGGTCTAACGGGGGGGAATCCCCCCAAGCCCGGTCATCCCAGGATGACCGGGTCATCTGTGACTGGGTCGATGACCCGGGCGTTGAAACGCCCGGGTCGTCGACCCGGTCATTAAATAAAAAAATATTTTTTAGTTTTTTTTAAAGTTTTGTTTGAGTTTTGATTTTTTTTTTTAATTTTTTGTTTGATTTTTTTTTTAATTTTTTTTGATGAAATATGTTTTATAATTGTTTTGATTTTTAGAAAATTTTTAATTTTTTTAAAATTTTACTAAGATAGACCCCGAAATGATGTGGAGGAGAGAGATAGGTTGTTGTGGGTTGTGTTGGGTTGTGGTTAAGAGGTGAATAGTGTAGGAAAAAGAAAAAAGTGGGTTGAGGAAAGAGAAAGCTGATGTGGAAGAGAGAGAAAGTTGATTTTGAAGAGATAGAGAGCTGATGACCGGATTGTGCAGGTCATGGTTAGTGATGGTCTTACGAAAGTATAAAATAAAAGGTCGATTTACTTTACCATTGGATTTATTGTAATATTATCATTGAAGTGTACTTTAGTTTCTCATTTAAGAGTAATAATTTTCTAGTGTACCTTTTTGTAATGTACAGTTCTTAGTCTCTTTCGCTTATTTACCTATAAATAAGAGGCTAAGAGACTAGTGTAATGTTAGTTCATCCACAATTATGGCACTTTCATAAATATTATTGTTATTTTTTCTCTCTTTTTTCCAACTCATCTCCTGCGAACCGCAAACTTTTTTTTTTCACTTTTATCTTAACAATCACGATATCTATATATAATAAAAAGACACATTCCTCATACTTTTATTTATTTAGTTGTTTTAATGTCACAATTGCACAAAATCCTCTAACATATTAATTTTTGTAATGTATCAATTTTTCATCAAACTTTCACATAACATATTACTTGTGTCTTTGGCATCAACATCCTCATTAAACAATCTCTATCTTGAGATATTTTATTTCTACATTTATTCGACCTACTTTTCCTGTTGGGCGATAATATAATTAACTCTTCCTAAAATATCCTTAAAATAGTTTTTTTATTTTTTATTTCTTTATTTACTTTTATTGTCACAATTATACAAATCTATAACGTAATTAGAAAAAAGCATCTTCCTCGTACTTTTACTTCTTTAATTAATTTAATGTCCCATTTGCACAAAAACCCTCTAACATGCTAATATACAATTAAACCGAGTTAAAAAATGAGATCAGATAGGTTGTTTTCAAACTTAAGTGAGAAGTTGAGGTGAAGTTGGTTCGTAGATAAGGATGTGTCTTACAGATTTGGTGTACGTGGACAAATATTTGAGTGTTTTATATAGGAGAAAAGATAAATAAAACATATGTTATCATGAAGTGGGCTGGTTGGTTGGTAGGATCAAAATATGACCGGTGTTTTTTTCATGATAATGAATCCCATCTTAATTATTTTGGATACGGCTGGTTTGTAAGACAAAGCAAAAGTTAGAATCTTTGTCATTAGTCGATTTCATGTGAGTTGAATGGTAATTAAAGGCAATAACAGAATTTAAGTCTTACTAAAATTTCAACAAACCAAACTCAAACCCGAAAGTATGCTTGTTGGGCTTAAAAATTAAATCCTTCTCAAATTTTAGCAAAGTGAAGCCGAAACAAAAACTGTGGTCTTCAAGCTTCACAATTCAAACTTCAGTACAAGTAAGCTTCACTTGACCAAACACGATAACACTCTGATTTCAAGAGAAACATCAAAAAAGCAAACCATAACACTTATCTCAGTCTGTAACAACAATGTCAGCGCACACGTTTCTAATCACTACTAACTAGATGGTAAAATAATGTGTGAATTGATTTTGTGTACCTTGACTGTCATAATTCAAGCAACATAGAAACACCTACCATCAATAAGCCATCAATGCTTAATAATCTCAAAGATCAAAATGAGAGAATACTTGAGGAATTAATTGAGGTGCCGATACGAATGGACGAAAGACTAATCATCAAAATAATAAATGTATAAAATTCAAGAGTTAGCTTAAGCAAGCCAAGGAACTCCACATTTTTTTATCATTATGCATTGAGAAATAGCATGAAAGATAAGTGCTGGTGGCGTGATTCTAATCATAGGGACATTTATCTTGTTGCGGCAAGAATCTGTAAGTGAATAATTTTACAAAAAATTCCAACATCTTCGAATGCGTAACTTGCAAAAAAGGTCGATTGATACTGATAATTTCTCTTGTGAAGTTTTAGAACTGTTTTGTACATTAGAGCTTGCACAAAAGCGAATTAACAACATAATGATGCATGATTTAAGATGTTGCAAATACAAAGGATGAACAAAATGGAACCTTTGCAATTAAGGTAATTTGGAGCTTTACAATCTGCATAAATACTCGGTTAAGGCCTCACTCGCTAGCTTTCTGCATGATCTTTGTCCTAATGCCACCTGCATCGAACCTTAAGTAGTTGGAAAGGAAACAGACTGAAGAAATAATTTACTAGCACGACACGATAATGTACTACTGTACCTGTGACTTCTGTAAATTTAACTTCCTTCGCCAGATCATCAGCAGCATGGTATTCGAAACTGCACAGTTAGCAAAGAAAATAAGAGTAGCTCATCGTTCAATTGGTGAAACAAAATCTCAATAGCTTGTTAAATTATAATTGGTTTCACTAAAAGATGTGAAAAAAAAGAAATTCAGCAATATAAATCATACATTCAGGGTATGAAACTACGAGCCAGTCAACAAGCATTAGACTAGTCAAATAAATGTAAACCGCAACCGAGGGTATGATAGGATTTCATCTCAATCAAAACTTGTAAATCGCAACCGAGGGTCAGTTTTGCACCAAAACTTGCAATTTCAACTGTTGGTTGATATAGCAACACAAAAGTAAGGCCTGAAAAGGATGGGGAAAAAACCAGTCATGGACCTTATTCTAGGACTGTAGAGGAAGAGACACTTTGGGTCTCTAATTTTGTCATCAGTTTTGTCAGATGTTCCTGGGTCAGGTTTGAGCCTTATTCAACATATGACCAGAAAAAGAGCAGTGTACCACCAAACCAAATGATTTCTCATGTCCCACTGAAAATTGTGAAACCTGACCTTAGAATCCACAGAGAACGTAATTCGTCTGTGTTATGAGTTCTAGCCCAGAAAAATTGCAGTTCAAAATCCATGCCCACCATAATCCATTCCACTATTGGTTCAGTGAGGTCGAAAAGCATCAGCTCTTACCTGTTTGAGTATTCTACCAGTTCTTCGGATGTGCCGTTGGTAGCTTCAACTACTGCAGCTACGATTTCTGTTTTGCGTGTGCTAGCCATAAGGCAGTCATACTCAGTAGGGATGATTACCGCGAAAAAATTATCATTCAATTCACTCAAACGTAGTTTCTCAACAGCAGCAAGTGCAATCCTCCGTTTGAGCATGCCACTCTCAGGGTCCACAACGTACATTGCGAATTCAGTTATTACCAATATGCGTCGCTTCACTTTCCCTGATCCAGTGAATTTCATAACCTTGTCTGCAAACAGAACCTGATGGTCACCTGCAAGGCGATTTAAAGTGCCTTAAGCGACAAATTAAAGGATAAATTATCAATGACAAGAGGATCAGTTAATTTTTAAAACCGCACAAGCTCCTAGACATGATTAATGATCAGTTGGAAGGAGCAGAACAAGTCCCAGACATGCATGATCATATATGAAGAACCACCAACATTCACTTAAACCTTTGGAGAAAGGAGCTCCAATTGCCCCCGTGAAATACCAAAGAAATTCCTTATACACCAACTCAACCATAGTAAACGAATCATCAAAGAAATACCACTATCTCTTCTCCTCTTTCTCTATTCTTTCTATTCAAGAAAAAGGACGACCACTATAAATTTTATATTGCTTTGGAGTTTTCGTTACTTTTTGGCATTTTTTTGTAGGTCAATTGGGGTCATTGTCTTATGTATAAATTTTGAGTTCAGAAACCCAACTTCCAAAAATCCAACGAACCAATCACATGAAAGTTAGTTCTAAAAGAGGGCAATTATCTCATGTATAAATTGTTAAACCAGATATATTAATTCTCGAACTTCCAGTGAAACAATCGCACAGAAGTTAGCTCTCAAAGTCAACTTCTTTGTTTTAGATTATCTTCCTACAAATCAGTTGCACTCTTAACTTGGGTTTATACATATTTATGAGTGTCTTAGAAAATCATCTTTTATAAATTCTTATGTCAAAAACTCAATTTTTCAAGTTTCAATGGATTTGCCGTCCAACTTATTTTCTTGAACCAATAGCATTGTGCATATACCACTTGAAGTCAAAATTATTTAGATTATTTTCCTGCAAACCAATCAAACTGCACGTATATTACTTCTTAGAGTCCAAATTATTTCCCCACAAACCATTGTATTGCCCATATACTACTACTCAAAGTCCAAATTATTTTCTACAAACTAATCTGGAATTGTGCACATACTACTGAAGCCTGCTCTAAACTAATCACATTGCACATATGCTACTCAAGTCTAAATTCTCTAAACTACGTTCCAGCAAACCAATCACATTGTACATATACAAGTTTTCAAAGTCCAACTTCTCCATCTCCAGACTGTTTCTTACAAACCAAACCAAACAAACCGCACATTTCCTACTTCTCATGGTCCAAATTATTTTCCTACAAAACGATCACATGGCTCGAGACTCGAAAAGGCTTTGACTCAAAAAAGTTCAACCCAAATACAATAAAAATTGAATATACCTAACACTACCATAATTCCCAAGTCAAGTTGAATACTCGACTCAAGATTTTCATGGCCATTTGTTAGATGTTCGACCCTCACCAAATCCATCCCAATCACCAATGTAGGATTTAAGACATTTTCCAACACCATCTTTGTAAACATTTTCACATTTTGACAACATAAGAACATAACATTCACGACTAGTAAAATCTACTCCCCAACTCCAAATTCTCCAGGCTATTTCCCTGCAAACCAATAATCAGTCACCAATTTAGGATTCAAGACATTTTCCAACACCATTTTTGTAAACAATTTCATGTTTTAACAACATAAGAAAATAACAATCACGACTCAGAAATTGGAACCAAATTCTCCGGACTAATTCCCTGCAAACCAATAATCAGTTAATCCAAATTCTCGGGACTATTTCCGTTACCTTGCTTGGCCAAGAGCTTGACGAAGGAGGGGTAGATCCTCAGCCCGACGTGGTCGCCCTTGCCCTGGAGCCTTAGCGTGTCGGTCTTCTTCCCCCCCACCTTCACCCCGACGAAACCCTCCAGCTCCTCCGACGCGACGGACGCCTGCCGGGCGATCACGTCGCCGGCGACGGCACCGTTGTTCTCGGAAGGATCCGGCGGGTGTTCGATCTTGGCCGTCGGATCTGGGGTTTGGAATCTGCGGAGAGATCGGAATCTGTCCATTGGAGGGATTTGATTTCTCGGAAAGAGAAATAAAAAAACGACTTCAGATCTCAGAGCACCCTTAACGGGCGGTTCTGGGAAGGTTCGACACCGACGCTTTTTTGGGCTATATCCGCCCGGAATTAATAGATTTCCCGGGATTGGATTTTTTGTTTTAAAGAAAAAGATTAGTTATATATAATTAGGTTAATGTATTGATTAGTTAAATTGTAATTAAATTAATAAGTTTTGAAAATTAATTGAAAAAGTATTTTATGATTAATTAAATTGTTTTTGATTTATTTATATAAAAGTAAATTAAAAAAATCATATACAAAATACGAAATAGTAGTACAATACTCATAAAACATCGGAAACAAAATATAATACAAATACGGATACGAAATACAACAAAAATACAGAAAAGAAATGCAATCCTCATGCGGATACGAAATTTAAATTATCACAATACTGATAAACTACGAAACACACATTAAGTCCAAATGAAAACATAAACACCTACATAAATCTTTTGTATTTAGCTCACTCATTGAATTCAGCAAGTGTTTCGTTGTCGATCTCGCCCTTGTTTTCCTTCTTCAGAATAGAGAATAGCACGTCGAGTTTCTTGCTGTTGAGTTCCTTTGGAACTTCGCCTCAACTTCAATGTGTTTCCTCTTCCCCCGTAATAGAAGGACAAGCTCCACCTGTGGCTTTTGAGGTAAACAGTTCTCGATATAATATGGGATACTATCTTACGGGTGATATTTATCCAAAATGGACAGCATTCATTCCGTCCATCGTTCATCCACTAACACTGAAGGACATGTTATCTGCTGAACGACAAGAAGCAGCACGCAAAGATGTAGAACGTGCATTTGGAGTCTTACAAGCGCGGTTTGCGATAGTGAAGAAGTCATCTCTTGCATGGAGTAAAGTTGTGCTTAACAAAATAATGACAGTTTGCATTGTAATGCATAATATGATAGTGGAGGATGAACGTGATTCCTTAAGTAATTTTGGAGATTGGAACGAATTTGTTGAGGACCAACCTGGAAATTCCGTGAACGACCTGGTTCGGTATTCCACTGACCGTGTAGTGGATATTACCAGGTACTTGAGAAGGAGAGATCAATTGCGTGATCGTAGGTCTTCTAGGCCTTTCTTCTTTTTCTTTTCATGATGACCTTTCATCTCTATCTTTTATTGGTCTCTTATCCATTTCTCTTCGAGGAGGATATTTCTTTTCTTCTCTTCGTTCACGATCCCTCGGCCTAAGCAATGAGCAATCATTCTTCATGTGGCCGGTTTTGTTACACTCATAGCAAGTGAATGTCCGAGAAGATTCTCCTATTCCTTTTGCAAATTTTCTTTTGGAGAGGAACTTCTTCAAGTTGCAGGTTAGAAAAACAACATCTTTATTGGTGTCCTCATCTTCGATTGCTTCTGAATTCGAGGTTGTTTTTAAAGCAATTTGCTTCTCTTTCCGTTTACACTCTACCCGTTCCTTCTCATTCTCTCTTCCATTTGAATCTCATACGCCACAAGGCTTCCAATTAGACCATCCATCTTCAACTTTGAGAGATCTTTGGCTTCTTCAATTGCCGTAGTCTTTTTCTCCCAATCCAAGGTCAAGGACCTGAGAAACTTTCGTACGCAGTCACTTTCAACCAAAACCTTACCAAGGTTCTTCAAGGAGTTAGTAATAAGAGTAATCTTAGTTTTGGATTGGGAGAACCTTGGTAAGGAGTTAGTAATAAGAGTAACACTTAATTAGTAATAAGAGTAATAAGGTAATAAGGAGTTATTCAAGGATTTAAGCGTGGAGTGAATTTAGTGGAAGTATGAGAGTTGGTGGAGCTTTGAAGGCTTGAAGATTGAGAGCACAATAGTATGATTGACTTTTGGCAAGTGTTGTGGTGAATGTGTCTCTTAAGTGAAGCTTATATAGCTTTCAAAACAAATAGAGCCGTTATGGTAAGTTGGTGAGAATTGGACCAAAGGAAAACAAGATGTGACTTAAGCTCGGGCAGAAATCGAGACAGATTCGGTCGACCGTTATCTAAACGGTAGTCCGACGAATTGGTCTGAATTAGGAACTCGGTTGACCGATTATAGGTCGGATAACCGTTCACCAGCTTCCAGTAACTTTTTC
Organism: Triglochin maritima; assembly: GCA_963682175.1. Taxonomy (NCBI): domain Eukaryota; kingdom Viridiplantae; phylum Streptophyta; class Magnoliopsida; order Alismatales; family Juncaginaceae; genus Triglochin; species Triglochin maritima. The sequence goes on from OY821781.1 coordinate 38,266,579, forward strand.
CTAATATCGGTTAATTAACTTCGGTTGACCGAGAACACTTCGGTGCACTATTCAAAATGGACAGTAAAGAATTGGTGCGACTTGGTGATCATGTTCGGTAGACCGTGACAAGTTCGATTGACCGATACATGTGCGGTTTTTCGGTTGACATTGAGTGGGAAATTGGTTTATCGATAACGGTCGAAATATTACGTGGAAAAATAGCCGTTATGTTCTGATAGACAACAAAATTTCGGTAATCCGAAGCATTATCGGTAGACCTGTATGGAAGTTTCAAGGGTGTGGCTAAACGACAACATATAAGTCTGGTGGAGTTAGTTTGTGTCACGTGGGCCAATAAGATGAAGTCGTTTAGGCCAAAAGACACAAGAGAGTTCGGATGACCGATCCATCTTCAGAATACCGAATAGAGATGTCCAAAGAAATTTCGAAGCTACTGGGAATAGAGAAACGGTCGACCGGTAAGGTTCGGTACACCGAAACAAGGATTCCAGGAGATCAAGTTTTTACTGACTCTAAGGAGACGGTTGACCGGATAAGGTTCGGTACACCGAAACAAGGGTTCCAGGATATCAAGTGGTTACTGACTCTATAGGGAACGGTTCACCAAGAGACACTCGGTTATCCGTGGGGAACCAGGTTCGGTAGACCGACAAGGACACGGTCGATCGTGATAGACGAGTTTATCCTTTTGTGCATCAAGTGTACATTTGATCCTATAACTCAAATAAATGGAAAATTACATATGAGTCCTTGAGTTTTGATTAGAAGTCTTGAGCATTGATCTTGAAGTTGATTAGTCCATTGGTTTGATCACCTACATTGTTAGGAATACACAATATCTATGCAATTTGACAATATGATGTGCATGATGTTGTAATTGAAGTTATGCATAATATTAGTTTGTTAATCATCAAAATTAAGATTAAAGGGCCAAAAAACCAACAGTTTGTTGTTAGGCTTTAAAAATACAATCAAATATTATGTAAGATATATGCAGGATTTGGGAAGTGAGCAGTGTTTAGGTCTAGGAGAGACACCCTAAAGGCAGCCCTCATCCTCATTTCTCCTTGACGTTTTTGTCTACATAATCTAAAACACTTTTGTCGCAAATATACTAGAAATTATGTTTGTGTGCAGGTTTTGCTTGGGGATCTTTTGGTTTCAGTCTAGACACCGTCGCCCAAACCTAGGAGTGTAAGCGGGACGGGGTGGGGCATGTTTTTGCCCCACTGCTACTCGTCCTGCCTAAATTAAGTGGGTAAGCGAAGCAGGTAGCCCACCCACCTTAGGGTGAACTAGGCGGGGCGGGTTTGGCAGGTTATTCTTCGACATTTTAGATTTGTTCTAATAAAAACAAAAAATGTCAACAATTGAGAAATAGGTAAATGTGCATTTATGGATAACTAGTTGTTCATTTCATAAGTAACAAAAATACCTAATGATAAGGTCACACTCACACTTACACTCATATATCAAAAAGACCTAAATAATAATAACAAACTCTAACATGAAACATTCGTCATAACAATAACAAACTCCATCATGACACGTTGAAAACACAAATTCCCTCGACCATGAACTTCAAGTTGGTGGGACAAGTTCCAACCCATCATCACCCTAAACGTCCTCGTTGTCCTCCTCTTCAAGAGAGGGGGGGGGAGGACTTGAGGAAGTGGTAGAAGTCGAAGGAGAGGAGGGGGTTGGAAAAGACGAAGTTGAGGGTGGCAGCATTGGAGGAGGTGAGGGTGGAGGAGTGGAGATGAGAGCGGTAAGCGTGGGTTTTGATCGGCTGAGTGTAGGTTTGGTTGGCAGTCGGTTGAGTGTGAGTGGTTGCGGGTTTGGTTGGGTAGACGAGTTTTGTGGGTTATCAAGTTCGGCGGGTTGCGGGGTGAATTGCATGAAAACTGCAACATGTCCTGCTTATTTAGGCAGATTGTGCGGGTGGCGGATAAGAATTTTTTGTCCGCTTCCATTCCCAACCCTACCCAAATGGTATTTTTTTGTGCAATAGGAAAATATCTTTGAAAGCATTATTTACTACATTAAGACAGACTTCATTATTTTAGCACTATGGAATTTCCTTGACTCTCTTCTACACTAGTTTCCATTATTCCAAGGTTGATTAGAGACTAAAACCTAAGGTCAACGATTAAACCCGTATGCGATTTCGGGATCCAATTCCTAAACCACCAGGTTTTTCTAGTTTTACTATGGACATTGTAAAAATCAAATTTTGTTGTAGTCTCTCGAGGTAATGGTTTGGACTTTGGATGGTGTTTTTTACTTGAGCATTTTTTAATTGACTTTGGGTGTTAACAACTTAGACCACCCTTGACGGGTGTCTTTTTCAGACGCCCGAAATGACTTCCCTTATTGGGAGGGCGGATTCACCCGGGGGTATCCGTCCGGAAATCCGTACCCTCCTGGATTGGACGATTTTTTGTTTTAAAAAATATTTTAAAATCATTTTTTTTCATTTTTTATATGAAAATATGTTTTTTATTTGTTTATATTTATTTAATTTTTTGTGTTTTACCTAGAATTGATCCCTAAATGACGTGGAGGGGAGAGAATGTAGGGCGCTTTAGTTTTTTCTGGGTGTGGTTAAGAAAAATTTAGGGGAGTTGATTTGAGTTGACGTGCCGGAAAGAGAAACTGATGTGACTGAGAGAGAAAATCGAACGCCCGGGAACTGCCCGAGTGCTGTTAACGGTGCTACTAAGTTAAGTTGGAGGTATAATGTATTTTATAATCACTTGTCATTTCATAATGAGATGAGTTTTGAGATTTAGATGTGAAACACACGTGAAGTATTGAAATTTACAATTAGCTTCAAAACTTCACGTGTTTCATATACCCACTGAATGTTAAAAATACGATGATATGGTTCTAAACAACATCAATATGGATATATTATTAGTAAAAAAATCAAATAACATCTCTCGTATGTTTTGGTTCCCAAAACATAAGCGTATGGCTTGATTATGGATTCTAACAATAAAACATTGGAAAGGCTCCAAAGAATGGAATTAAGGGTGTAAACGAGTTGAATCTACTTAAATTTCGAATCATAATTATTGTTTTATGTTATTATTAAATACAAAAAAATAATTATAAATGGAACAATAAAAAATTCGAGCGAGTTATCAAGTCGAATTTCAATTTTTTTCGAGTTTGAGCGGCTGGGTGTAAACCAGTCGAGTCGAACGAAATTTCGAGCAATAAGTATTATCTTATGTTATTATCAAATACAATTTTTTTTATATAAATTGAGCAATAAAAAATGCGAGCGAGCTATCGAGCCGAACATCAAAAAATTTCGAGTTCGAGCGGCACGTTTACCGAACCAAATTTGAAGATTTTTTTGTTTTTCATCAAGATCCTTCGTTTTCAAGTTAAACTAGAGTCAAACTTTTTTTGAGTCAAATTCGAGCCGAGCTATCGAGCCGAGCAAGAGTTGACTACCCTAGTTGGTTGGTTTACTGAACCATGTTGGAAGTTTTTTTTGTTTTTCATCAAGATCCTTCGTTTCCAAGTTAAACAAAAATCGAATGTTTTTCGAGTCGAGTTATCCAACCGACCAAAGTTGACAGTCCAAGATAGGGATGACAACGGATCGGTACGGGTATTGGGAGAACCGGAACCGGATCCGTTTTTCATTTGGGGTATCCAAAACCGAACCGGATCCGAGTCGATTCTCAACTTGGGTATCCAGAACCAGATCCGATGAGATTATGGATACCTAGAACTGGATCCGTTGGAATCGGATCTGGTACAAAACTTGTATTTTTCAAAAGATTTTTGCTTATTTCCTCAAGAAAATTCATAGTACAATGATTGTTCAACTCATTTGCCTATGGTGAGCTTATATAGGTTTGAGTGGGAGGGAGAAATTCTATTTTTGGGACTAAATTTTTGACACTTAAATCTGGTTGAACAAAACAATATCTATTCAACAGAATATTAATTAACAAGTCCAGCGAGTTGGTAGAATGGTAAATGTCATCTACATTCCACTTCAACCCAGGTTCAAATCCTCTAGAACCGGATCCGATTCGGAACTGGGTCAGTTCTAAAATTGGATATCCAGATCCGACCCATATCCGTTTTACTCCGGTTCGGTTTGATAGTTCCCGGATGCCTATTTCCACTCCTAGTCGTAGATGAAATTGAAACGGATGAAATTATGGTGCATAATGTCGTCATTATGCACCATAATTAAGTAATTATCCTAAAATCAACTGCATATAAACCAACCCACACCTTTCCTCCCTTTTCCTCCCAAAACACATTCCGCTTCCGAGGAGGAGGAGAAGAAGAAGTCGATCCGACACCGGCGAAACCCTAGATCTTCTCATGGCCTCGAAGCGGATCCTCAAGGAGCTCAAGGACCTGCAGAAGGATCCTCCCACGTCGTGCAGCGCAGGTGGGCGCCTTCGCTCTCCTCTTTTCTTTTATTTTTGTGCAGGATTGAGAGTTTTGGGGTGTTGTTTGTTGTTTTTTAGTAGGAGATGAGAAGTTTGTTTTTCGATTTGAGACTTTTAGTTTAGGATTTGAAGGAAAGATGGAATCTTTGGGGGTACTTTTTTTGTTTGAATTGGGAGTTTATTGCTCGGATTTTGAAGAAAGGTGGGATCTTTTGGGGGGGGGGGGGATTGAGGGGTGGATTTGGGGAAATGAGGTGGTTTGGTAGGGTTTTTTGTGTCTGTTTTGTTGTTTTTCTAGAAAATGTTATGTTGGTGTGTGGATTCGGAGGATTTTGGTTCGGATTCGGAGGAAATATGGGATCTTTGGTTGGATTGAGGAGTTTGGATTTGGATATGTTTGAATAGAGTTGGTTTCGGGGAGTTGTATGTTTGAAATTGTGATTTTCATAGGGATCGATCGAGTCCTCAAAGCCGTACCGGAAGTTTCCGAATTTCTATTATCTACGGCAAAGTTGAATTTTATCCTCTTTTGTTGTTCTAAAAATGACAACATTTTAGTTTAGCTGTGGCTTTTGATTCACATTTGGAGGAAAGGTTAAGATGGGATATTTGGGGGATTGAATGGTTTGGTGGGTTTTTTCGTTTGTTGGAGAGGAGGTGGTTTTGGAGTGTTTTTAGTTTCAGTTTGGGCTTTTAGGAAATTTGCAAGTTTTGAAGGACTTGAGGTATTTGATTTTGGTTTTGGGGCTTGAATGTTTAGGTCCTTTAGAAAATGTTGGAGCTATAAATATATTCATGTAATTGGACAGGTAAAAAACTTAGGAGTTGTATGAACATCTGTCCACGATCATAACAATTTTCACGTTAAATATTAGTGGATGACAAATCAGAGTAAGTTTTACCTCAGTTAAGAACGACGATGATCTACGTTTCACATGGCGCACAACGTGCCATTGGTAATGATCCTACTACGGTGCCGCAATTTGGCAAGTTGATCCTAAGTAATCGTTGTTGTTCATTGGATTCCAAAGGAATGACTTCGTTAGGATGAGAGAATTGCTGCGATTCTTCCTGAATATACTTGATTCTCCCTTCAAGAGTAACTTGGAAAGATCCAAACATTCCAAATGTGTATCATGCGCCGGGAATTCCCCATCTTAATACCGTCCATAAGGGTGGCTCTGTTGCGTGGCTTGCCAGCAAAGAGGGTTCCAAAAAGCCATTTGTTCCTTTCAGCATCAATCCTCCCATCCTGGTACCGCCAACGCGGTCGACCTCTCATGATGTATTTGTCAATAATGGAAGAAAATAAGCATAGATTCGGAATAAGTCAACCTTTCAAACTGCTTCTGAATCCATGGGCAAGCAAGAGACAACCTGGCAAACTGAAACTTGATACCTGTCAGTTCTTTCCTCAGAAGGCCCTTATTCTCTTCCCCTTCAAGGACATCAGCTAACACCTCCTCTTGTCCTCGTTCGTGAACAAGCAAGGGAATCGAGTGAGCAACTAACAAGACTTCTCGGAGTACGGAATGGATTCTTCGCTTCAAATATGAGAAAGGATCCAAAATCCTCATCTCGATTTCACCCACTTCCAACAGGGAGAGGCGTCTGGAACGAAGTTGAGTTAGGAATGCGACTGTGTAGGCACATCTAGTAGCTATTTAGATGTTTCAGTTCACTGTGACATGCTGATCCGTGATTACTAGCGATTCCAACTTCATGTTCCCGAGTTGTAGAGAACAATCAATTTCAAACCATCTGCTAGAGGTTGTAACAATCCAAACGATCCCACCACATCAAGACCTTGGAAGCCTCGCTAAGTGTACCGAAGAGTCATAGTGGGGTGTAAACTCCTTTGACCTATCGAACCTATACTTTCAGAGTTCGAGAGTCGTCGACGTTAGATTGCTACCTACCTTTAGTTGTCAGTCATTTCTGAGTTCTTTGTGTGTTTTTTGGGACTCCGGGGAAACAAGTAGAAGCTTCCTGGCCTCCTCTTGCTTGGTCGGATTGAATAAACAAGCAGTAGTCGTCGAGTCCTATCCCTACCCCAGTGATTCCTTTGGTGAAGCTAGATCGTTCTATCTTTCAAATTCAAGATAAAGCGAGACCCTATCCCGACCTCCTTGTCCTGCGTCTTCTGGGGGAATCCTCGCTTCCTCTCGTATACAAGCCTCCTATTTGTTCCTTGTCGCCCAGAGGCTGACAGAGAAGAGGTGCGTGTTCGGTAACCTCATCTTCAGAGTCTTCTAAGGCTAAGGATTTGGTTAGACCATAGGTGCTAAAGGACAGTCAGCCATGAAAGTTCTAGCTAAAGTGTGATATCCGTCGTCTTTTGTGCTAAAGCAAGAGAAGCTCACAAAGCAGTATGAGTGTTTTCAAGAGTGCGTATTTCGTTTAGGAGAAAGAGCATACAATCTCGTATGATAATGGGATCGATAGCTGACATATGCTCCCAGAAAGCACGCAACAATTCTTATTACCTGATCCTTCAATCACATTCTATCACATTATAGGGATGATTTGCTATGATGGTACTATAACTTTATCTAGCTACAAAGTTAGGTGTTCTTGCAGGGTAGATATATCACTCTGTAAGTATAATCTTACATTGTTTACGTAGGAAAATCAATGGTAGACATACTATTGTATTAAATTTTAATTTAACTATTTTAAAGGCCAATCTGTGGTTGTCCATGGTGTAGTTATTTTGTGGTTACCAACCTACCAAACTTTACCTTGGCGTGGGTATGGATTGTTTAAATTAGGTGCTTGATTTTGTTTCATTGTTTGAATTGGAACTTTTTTGGTGTTTTGCTCTTTTTATGGAAAAATAGAAACATTACAGTAATAATAATTTGGTCAGGTAGATGGGAGATTATTTGAAAGAAATATAAGTGTTTGAAAAGATAACATTGGTTAGTTAAGATATTTAGTAAAGGTAGTAGATTTGAAGGACATTAGGCAATTGATGTTCTTTCAGTCTTTGAATCAATTGTTTTTTGCTGGGATTTGTTCCATATCTGTTGTATAAAATGATGGCCTTCTTATTGGGAATGGTAGCACTACTGTACTAATTTTTTGAATTGTGTACGTTACAAAAGGGGTGTCTTTGGAGAGATTGACGTGTCTGTTGCTGTTTAGTGTTTGAATTGGTAATTGTTTATTCTTTTGTGTTCTTCTCGGGAATGGCAATGGTAAAGTTTGTTATTTTTTATTTGAATATGTAAGATAGGAGGTGTGTATGGAGAGTGAGGTGTTTGATGCCTTTTAAGTTTTGTATTGGGGGTTTTATTTGTTTTGCTCATTTTAGTGTTCTAGCAAAGCATCTATTATGTAAATTGGTAATTTCAGCCTCAGAAATCATCTACATAAAAAATAGGTACCTTTGAAGATATTTATACATGTTTGATGCTAATTTAGGGATTCCTGTTATGTTTTTTTTAAAGTGAAACATATGTTCTATAATTTGTTATTCCGTTATGGTTTTCTCCTCAGAAATAGAGAGCTAGGCCAAGTTCATACATAAGTAAAGATCACAACGGAACACAAAACTTATATGTTCGAGTCAAAAACCTTAGGAACTGAACTGGTTCTGTCTCTCTACAACCAATCTCATTCTGGTCGTAGGAGACCTATGATGATTACTGATTTGTAGTGCTACAAAAGTATAGGAAGAGGACTGTCAATATTCCATTTATGCATACAAGTACTGCATCTCAACTTAGTACCTTAACCTTAGAGCTTAGAGTAACATTTGAATTTGCATAACCTTTATCTTTATATGCGAACTTGCATTCTCTTTTTGAGACAGAATGGCAGTGACAAATCCTAGTTGGCAGTCTATGGAAATTATTGGAAAATAATATCATGTTAATAGACATGTTAATTCTTGTCAACTGTTGGAAAATAATGACATCTAACATTGGTCATTGCAAAGTCTCACATTGCTTAAAGATGATTGGGGATGGACCATCTCGGAAGGGGAATTCACTATGCTAACAATTTCATGTTCAATTTTTTCAGATTAGAATATGGTGATGTGTTAATTTGTTATAAAAATTGGATAGAAACATACTATGGGTATTTGATACAATTGATTCAATAATGACAGTAGGCGGCCTATTCGCCTAGGTGACCGCCCACCCGAACCTTGCAATTGAAGATGAATATGTAGATCTATACTAAATTTCAAAGCTTATCTTGGTTCAATAATGAAAAAACAAAAGCATCTAAAGTTTATTGTTCTTTTCTTCTTCTGAATGGTGTCTAAAGTTTTACTGGTTATGCTTGATGTTTATGCATTTCTGGTACATACTTAGAATAATAGTGTTTACGTATTTTGGTGGTAAGAGTAGAGAGTAGAAACTCCAAAGAATTTACGGTCAAATTTATCGTACTTGTAAGTTGTTTTACAGGAAAGTCTCAGCACATACTTTCGAGATACTGAATTGTCCTAGTACGCTTCTCTCCCGCGTTTTCACGGCCAAATACATGTATGGTAAGGAATTCTGGGACATCAGCCTGTCCTCCTCGGCTTCCAAACTTGGACTCAATTCATAAACCTCAAAGACAAATTCTTTGCATTGACTAGTTGGAGAATGGGTAGATAGTTACCTATCCCCGCAACCTTAGTATCCCGTCGTCCAACCCACATTATTCACCCCATCCCACTCACGCTCCCGTCTGGGCAATGGAACATTCACACCATTGGCACACTCTTTGAACCATCAATTTGCTCAGCCATTGCGAATATGCCGTCGCCAAACCCACGTGGTGACGACGATCTCCTTACCTTTGGTACATGAAATTCTAATCGATATGTTGTTCGCGAGGCATATTCAATTATCTGTGGTGACCACGATGAGGGAGTTGCTCCTCCTTATGACAGTTATTCAATACTCAAATGGCTTAAAAAGAAATTGCTGCTCTTCCCACGTATTTGGCTCTTTATATGGAAATGGTTACATAATGGAGTTAATTGGCTATCTCTCCTTCATGCCGGAAACATCATTCCTCCATCTGCTGCCATAACTTGTCCACTTGCTTGTTAGACATGGAGACACCCCACCATTTGCCCCATGATTGCCCATTCTTCAAATCGGTCTTTACCAGGTTAAACAACCATATCACCTAATCACGCTCCTCTCGGAAATGTACTTAGGTACTATAAGCTTTTGGAACGTAGCACGGAGAACAAGTGCTTATCCTATTGTTTGGTTACCTCGCTCTGTTTTTTTGTGGAAGGAACGCTGCAAACGCTTATACCAGGACGGGTACAATGGAGCTACTCCACCTCTTATAATACATCATGTTAATGCCCTAGTCGTATTACAATGTACTGGAAAGTGCCCTTGTTTTCTATTGAGTGTGCATGTAACACTCCAAAAAAAATCCATATCTGCAAAATATGCACATCCATATTCTTATGAGATAACCTTTTCACTTTGTTTTTATTGCTACTTATTGTTTTGCAAATTTGAACATCTTACAGGTCCAGTTGCGGAGGACATGTTCCACTGGCAAGCAACAATTATGGGTCCACCAGACAGTCCATATGCGGGTGGTGTTTTCCTCGTTACAATTCATTTTCCTCCAGATTATCCATTCAAACCACCGAAGGTACATGACTACACGTCGTGTAACTTACGATTGGGGTGGTCGCCCATTTGTATGTTTGCTCTTGTGCCAAGTGTTATGAACTTATGATTATGAACAACATTTGCTCTAGTCAATTACAGGTTCTTAGTTCTTGGGCAACAAGCCCAAGTAGCTATACATTAATAAAATGAAATATTACAGGTTCTTAAACCTGCTCATTTTGTGCAGGTATATCAAATCAAGAACTTTCATCCCACATCAAACCTCCAAATAGGACTTCTTAGGACTGTGGATATGTATATTAGGTGTAAAACAAAAAACAAAGGGAAGACAATGCACAGTCCTCCAAAAACAAAAGACAACAATAAGAAAACTGCACCCCCAAGTATGGGGGGAGGTCGAAACACCAAAATATATGTATATTAGGTTTGATTAGGCAGCACATTCAAGTTAAAAATCAGACATTATTTTCCTGTTGTGCTGATAATTGTAAGTTTATTTCTAGTTTTAGTGTGTGTAGGAACAAGCTTTTGGGGTGTGGTTTTCGAAAATCTACTGGATATTTTTGGCATCCATTCCTAAACGGCAAAAAATAGTTTGAGTTTTGGACAATCTGATTCTTATAACTCTCTTTCTTATTCATTTCTCCGTCCTCCTAAAATGAGGTTGGGGGTTGCTTCCTTATTTTTAAATATTGGTTTTACCATTTACCCCCTAGAAATGGGAAAATGATTTCTTTTTCTACATGCAGTAGTTAGTAAAATTAGTTCTTCCAAAATCTATTACTGCCAAACATATTTTGTAAAACCACTTCTTTGAAGATCAACTATATGTTAGGTACCAAAAAAAAAGATTTTAGCCTACAGAATCCAACATCACGTCCCCAGGTCCCAAGCATCCCTTTATTGTAATCCATAGAAAAAAATCATTATGGTGTACTCCAATGTCCACTCCAAATTGCTATAATAATCCTCCACAATCCTAAGATGAAACTTTGATATCAGCTTATTTATTGTTAAAAGACAAGTTAATTCTCTTAAATGTAAGGCCTACATCCAAGTATTGTGCTTTTTATGTAGTGGTTGTGGCTCAAAATGTCGTAGGAAGTCATTTATTGGGCTTAATAGGACTGTGCTACAATAATGTGTTAACATGTTACCATTGTACTAGTTTCATCAAGTTCATTATGGATTATTGTTTAAAACTATATTAGACAAAACCGCTAAGTAAAGCAAAAAAGACACCCAGAAGATGGGATGTTTTTCTTCACATGTTATACAGGGGATGGTATCCCTTGATATATTGATAGAAGTTACAAAATAGATTTTCTGTATCTTCACTTCTCTGGATTCATCTTAAAGGTTCAATTTGCTTGTTGTGCATGATATTGGCAGATCTTACATTCAGCGATAAAAACTAGATTACGAAAATATCAAGCATTGATGACTGTTATATCTGCATGCTTATGTTACCAAAATATGCAAGTTTTTTTTTGATCGGTTCCAAATGTGCAAGTCAGGTGTATCATTGTTACTCACTATGTCTGGGATTTGATTTCAGGTGGCATTCAGGACTAAGGTCTTCCACCCTAATATCAACAGCAATGGAAGCATTTGTCTTGATATCTTGAAAGAACAATGGAGTCCTGCATTGACCATATCTAAGGTACTGTTATTCCTCTTCATATACACTTGCATTTCTTCAGTGATACAAATTGATGGTATATGTTCCCATCCAAGATTTGTAGTATACATGCAGTTCGTTCTTCCTAATGCTAGCATACCTGAGATTTTAAAATTAGCAACAGTAGTGGTGTTGTCATTCTTTTGGAAAACTAAGGCTGGATATGAATTGAGATATGGCTGTTGGTAATCATATGGCTGTTGCCGTTTTGACATGTCCCCAGGCCAAATGTTCCAAATTCTTGTGCATCAGGTATGTAAATTGGATGATATTTTTTGCTTTGCATCTGCAGGTGTTGCTTTCGATTTGTTCCCTTCTCACGGATCCAAACCCTGACGATCCGTTGGTTCCAGAAATCGCGCACATGTACAAGACGGACCGGAGCAAATACGAGACCACTGCTAGGAGCTGGACCCAGAAGTATGCCATGGGATGATATCGCAGTGGGGGTGACCATCAGCAGCAGAGGTTTTATACCTCTAAAACTTTTGGTGGTGATCTTCCACTAATATACTATACATATAATGGCTTATCAAAAAATTGTGTTTATTTGTTATTTGACCTTCCTGCCATGGATCCATTTAGATACTCTTAAACCCAAATCAAACTGAAGCTCTGCTTTTGCCTGGCAACTTCATGTTTGGAGTTCTGAGCTTTATCTAAATGTAAGTTGTTAGCTTGTTTCTATGTGATCTAATTGACTGGTAAGGTTTCTTTGTGGAGTTGGAAGTCTTCTGAGAAGTGTTTTCACTACCTTATCCTTTTCCAACTTAGCCTTACGATGTTACCTGTTTCGTTAGGTGCGAAATGATTGATAATTCTAAGGTAAGAAATACATTATTTGGTGCCTTTGAAAGTTAGGGTACTTTTGAATTAGGTAGGTGTGTTTGGGTTTTGCTATTTTTGCAACTTGATGATGTTTAGACCTTATTGGATGAAAAAATACAGGATCGTATTGCTTTATTTCCCTCCTGTAGAGTTGTATATGGTGTTCTTGGAATTACAATAGTTTGCCAACATGTATCCTACGAGCGGGAGTATATAGCAGTGTTAACAAATTCTCAAACGGGATTGAGATTAATTTGAGAAGAACTGGTAAAAAAATGGAATTATGAGTCAAAATATTGGCTTGTCGAAATCTGTCTCAGCATGAACATTGATAATTTGAGTCATAACAGGTGAGGAGGTTTGACGTCTTGAGGCTGACTTTTGCTTACCTCTACGTCGAACTACGTAGTTAGACGATGCTACTAGCGTTTTGATCTTAACCTTTAATATTTATTTTGTTAATCAATTAAGGTTTTCTAATCGTCAAATAGTCAAAGCAAAGTTAATATTGCTCACAAAGAAGGTAAAACAACAAACAATCGTTTGAAATCATGCTGGCATATCTTAGCAGTTCTCAGTTGTATTATAAATATACAAATCAATTGGGTCTAATACTATTATTTTCAATAGAAAAAACAAAACACCGTAAGTCGATTGGGTCAAAAAACATTATTTTCAATAGAAAAAAAACTCACACTGTAAGTTAGAGCTTCTGATATGAGTTTTTCTTCTGTTTCTAAAACAAAATAACATGCAAGAGTCAAGACCTCTTTCGAGAGACAAATCCAGAGGGATTGGTTGTCTCTGGGCTGTACACATCTTCCACAGATGATTGTGATTAGATTTCAAAACCAGAAGAAGATTTTTTTTTCCTTCTCTCTTTTTTGCTTTGGAGACAAAAAAACACAGAAGGCAATGGAACACTAGTCTGCCACAATTGTTAGTATTTATTACTTCTCCATGTGGTCTCTGGCATCCAAAGCAGAGCTTGTTGTTACCTTGGTTCCAGAGAAGCAAAAGGTAAAAATTTGTTAAAAACATGGAATATGTGTTTGGATTCTGGACCCTCAACTTTGGTCCCCCACACTGGATTTCAATAAAAATCTTGATGTTCTCCTTTTGCAATGCAAGTGGTATTTTTGTCTCTCAGACTAGAGATGCAGAAGTACAAATTCAATTGAACTATCTTTGGTACTTATTTTGAAAGTAAGTTATATTTTGTTAGAATGTTTTATAAAAACAATTAAGGTCCGTTTGGATGTGTGCATTTTGAGCATCGGGTGTCTAGGATGTTCATGAATGAATCCAGACAAGAAATCCACGTTACTGTTGAAAAATTGTTTTGATTTCAGCAACAATTTATTAGTGAAATCATTCAAAATGATCACTGAGTTACTAATACATGCATTAGTCGGATATGTTATATCATACAAATTTGTTTCTCGTATAATATGTCACTACAACCTAGGATAAGTCCATCTTAGCCCAAGGGTATAATTTTGAAATCTTCGTAAAAGATGAATTTATTTCACAAAGTTTCTAAAACAGATAACCAAATATTTAGTCGCTTGAATTGCTACGTGCCGGAAAGAATATTTGAACATGTAATGCAATCTAATGAACTCTTAAGTTGGCAAACAATTTCCTATCCAATACTCAGATTATAAGTTGAGGTAGACAATTAAGAAACGACTCAATCCATACCAAACTTCTTTAGGATGTGAATGGTTTGCAAGAAAACGTCAAAAAAGTGTGGGAATTGGAGTTCTAGAATGATTTCTGAGTAATTAGTTTCAGGAAAATTTAAAAGAATCTAAAACTGGAGTTCAAACAATGATTCGATGCCTCAATAAAATTTCAATATTCCTAAGGGTTCGGGTTTTGTTGCAAATCGCAATTCTAGCAATGCCCAATTGTTTTTTGTCGCCGAAAAGTGCAAAACAATTAGGAACGTCTTTCTAATTCTCATTGTTTCCTACCACCAGAAGTTTCAATTGTGTTTTAAACGTGTGGATTTGATGGTGAAATGCTTGTTTTGTGTCTCTATCATTTGTTCAACGACTTCGAATTATAATTTCTTGATTTCGACCGGTTTGGAACAGATTTGTCTTTTTATTATTTTTAAGAAGAATTCTAAAAAACGACTCCTTAGTTTAATGTTAAAAATCTAATACTGACATGATTTTGAATTAAAGTTTGGGATTATTTAGAAAAAAATCTGGTTAAGTGTTGAAAACTTAGCAATTCAACATTAAATTAAGAAAAAATATAAAACAAATAAAAAATTAGAGCTCGGTCAAGTACGAGTTTTTTGAAGTCTTCTATCGAATCAAATCTAGTTCACTGTGGTGCAACACATCCAATCCGGTCTTCCTCGTCAGGTCAAATTTCGCACACTAGCACGTGATGTTAGGACCTAAACCCTAATTAGGGGGATTAAGCATGCTTTAGATGGTTAATGGGTTTGTTGAATTTGGAGGAAAGGGTGATGTGATGGTTAAGGGGGTGAGGTGTTGGTTTTGGCAGTGTTGGTTTAAAAGGATTTCTCCCTCACTTTTCACTCTCTCAACCCATTTCTCTCTCCCTTCAATCCTACAGGTGGTGGTGAACGACAAGCAAGAGTGAGCTCATCAAGACGTTGCCGGACGTGTGTGGAAATCGTTGGCGACGTTCTGGAGCTTCGACGAGTGCGAAAGGCATGCCAAGTTCAATTAAGTTACTTACACAAGGAGTATGAGGGGTTTGACTCGTCGTCGGAGTTCGGAGACTTCGTCGGTGATGAGGTGCAGCTAGGTTGCTGCAAAGAAACGGTCGACTGATGTTGTTAGTGGTCGACCGGTTGTAATGTAAATACAAGTCTGCCCAGAACCAGTCGAACGATGCATGTATGTGGTCAATCGATTTTCTATAATTGGCAGGAAGGAGAAGACTATGTTATTTTCGATCAGATAGATTTTCCCTTGCGTCTGACCGTTGCATCTTAAATAAGTTGATTCCGGGCTGAGACCTTCCAAACGGTCAACCGCCTTAGACCCAGTTTGACCGATAACTTAAGTGTACTGCCTTAGTGTGCGACCAACTTGTGCTTCGTTCGATCGGTTATAGTTTTGTGGAACGTAGGAAGACTTTGTTATTTTTAGTCAAACGAGACTTCTTTGTCGTTCGACCATTGCTTTAATTTATTTAATGTTTTCCTGGCTTAGTCATTCTAAACGGACGACCGCCGAATCACATTTGAGCGATCGTTTTTACTTATGTTCGTTCAACCGGTCGAGTTGCAGTTCAAATTTTCTTCTGATTCAAAAGGAAGCGGTTGACCACTTTGCCATTTTCGGCCAATCTTTGGTGTACAATATTGTTTTCCTTAATTTCTTTGATAGCACCACCTTTGTCGTGGAAACCCAGGTCATCGCCTCGTGTGTGTACCAGGAGCTTACAGTGGGTGCGATTTTTAAATTTTTCGTTGTTTTCGGGAATGTTTCATGTGAGGTTGATTGTAGAAAATTACGTGATTTTTTAATGCAAATGAGCTTCAAATTGTTATTTTCATTCCAAAAGGTTTTCTTCAAACGATTTACATTTCTCAATAAAAAAAGATTTTAGTAACCATATTATTTGTTATGCTTGTGAGATTTCTATCTGAATTTCCCAACTTAATTATGGTTCATCCTAATTATATCCATATTTATTAAGAATTTTAAATAGATATTTAAGATTTGCAAAAACGCTGATTAAAATGGACGGTCCACCTGCACATAGAATAAAGAGTGAAACGGAAATTATATTAAAAAGAGTTCTATTTAAGGTGTGATTGTTTGGGGGAAA
Source organism: Triglochin maritima (assembly GCA_963682175.1). Taxonomy (NCBI): domain Eukaryota; kingdom Viridiplantae; phylum Streptophyta; class Magnoliopsida; order Alismatales; family Juncaginaceae; genus Triglochin; species Triglochin maritima. Next base: position 38,282,949 of record OY821781.1, read on the forward strand.
ATCCAGATAATCGAAGAACTCCAATAGTTTACCAACAAACTGTCAAACTTGCTTCAAAAGGCATATATAATTTAACATACTATATAATAACGACGGAAATATAACTATTTCATAATGTCAAATTTGTCATCTTGAATGTGGCTTCATTTAATTAAGATCACAGTAGAACATGCAAGGACAAAAGTACGGCTCATTCATTAAAAGGTGAATTGCAAGTTTGCCCTCTTCACCTTTTAGTCATTAACATTTTGCACTCGATATAATCTTTGAAATGTAGCATAGTAACGGTTTGTCTCCTTATTATTTCACTCGTTAGCATTTTGACTAAAATGTCATCACCATGAAAATCTGAATTTATCTCAATTTTTTTGAATTTTTTTTTTAAAAAATGAATGTTAAAAATAAACAAGATATTTTGTGGGATTATTTGTAATGTTTTTCAAAAGAATTGTGATAATTTGAATTTTCAGTTTGATCGTAGTTTAGTCAATTTTAGGTCAAAACTAGTCGAGGGTGGCAAAATGCCAACAAATGAAATGATAAGAGAGGCAAACTTATACATTTTTAAAGGTTAGATGTGCAAAGTGATAACAACCGAAAAGTGAGAGGGGTAAACTGCAATTGACCCTTCATTAAATGTAGACAATAAAGTTTCATGTGAAATGCCATGTCCTATACTCCCATGTCCCCATTGTTCATATTAATTAGGTCTATTCAAGTAAAATATACATTTTTTTTGGGGGATGATGACATATAGATGTTACGGTGGTGTCTTCAAAAGATGTTCAAAGAACCAATTACCCTAACATATATAGGAAAGTTTTCTTCCAAAAAAAAGTAGTGTTACGTACAACAAATCATTAGATTTATAACCTTTAAAGTAAATAGTCTTTTATGAAATTTCAGTAATTAAATATCATTGTATTAATAAAATTCTATCAGCAATATCATATAGGAATCCAATAGGCATAAACACGACCATTTATGGATGATTTTTTTTAGTAACATGATATTCTTATCAAGACCATTTCTATCGTCATTGTTATTTAACCCCAAGTGTTTTTGTTATAACAATGAAGATAAAAGCAATCTAATGTTATTTTACCACTATCCTCATTTTTATTTTTTTTCATAAACATGATATCCTTATTGGAGATGCATCCTTACAACATAACTTTAAATAAAAGAGTAGGACTTCGGGCTTATTTCTTCTATTTTTTTCATTTATGGGTTCCTTTTATTATGTTTGCAATGTGCATTACTTTGTAAATTAACGAAGAAGATAGACGCCCGCGGCGCCCTGGGGCACGTGTCCCCCCATTTGCCTGATTTTAAATTTTTTTTATTTATATTTTTGTTTAAGGTTAAACATATTTATAAATTCATTTTAAATTCGTTTCAAATATATTTTTCTGAAAATGTGTTTTTATTTGTTTTGATTTTGTAGAATTTTTTGTGATTTTTTTTAATATTTTACTTATGATTGATCTTCAAATGACGTGGAGGGGAGAGAATGTAGGGTGAGTAGGATGGTCTGGACGTGGTTAAGGGTGTTTTTAGGTGGGTTAAGTGAGCTGGCGTGAGAGAAAAAAACTGACGTGACAGAGAGAGTAGTGCGGGTGGGGTAGCCCAATGGTCTAAATTAAATGTGAATTTGACAAATGACAGAGTTATGCCAAAGCCTAGTGACAATCAAAACAAATATTACTCTCTTATTTATACAAGATTCAGTTAAGTATTTTTTGCATAAGATTGGATCCAGTAGTATTTAATTTAGCCTTAAATGGTGAAAAATATTTGTGCCATAATACTACAGGCCAAAAATACAAAACAAATACCTCTATTGTGCTACTGGACAAGGTTTTCTTTGTGTAAAGATTGTAAACAAGTTGAACCAAAAAGCTATTTATTTCTATATTATGTTATGGTATGTATATAAAGAAGAACTTCCAAACTATTTTCACCAAAAATCTCCATAACCACCCTTTTGTTTTAATGTACTATTCCTCACAATCTAAACAACCAAAGAGCTTCTTAATAAATTGCACAGCCCCATGTGACCGTCTAAAATATCTTCAGTCTTTATATATATTATTATATTTAAAAAACAATAGATTATGCAAAGCACTTCTATGCACGAGTTCCGACTAGCTAGTTTGAGACAAAAAACCTAAAAACATGGAACTTTGTCATGTCTCTAACTCTCTATGCCAATATAATAAATGTAATTCAATTACAAATAGTTCCATACATATTCTATTGGTATGACTAAAGTTCAGATAGTTAATCCCTTGGGGTAAATTCCACAGTGACTCATTGTGATTGTTATCTTTTTGCTACTCGGAATCTATACGTTAAAACGATGCAATTAGAGATTTCCAAAAAAAAAAAAAAAAACCTCAAAATCCTAATGCTTGTGTAAATCATGGCTAACAGGTAGGGTGTTTGCTATTTTGTCACTACACTACTATATTAATGAGTTGTAGTCCTAAAACTGGAAGTAATTAAGGAAAATATTGTGTAAATCGTAACTAATGATCTTTAAATTGTAAAAAATTATGATGTTCTAAATAGTATGGTAAAGTGATGAAATTACTGCATGTACATCTAAGGAGAATAATTAGTATAACTTAACCTTCGGTAAATAAACAAATCTAGAGGGACATGCATACAAATTAATTTCAAAATTAGACTTCTATCTATGTCTAGATGCAGCCCATCACCTTATTGCTAAGGAATAGTATCACAACTATATTGTCACAACTTTGATGGTGTATTAAAGTATGTCACATTCTCTAAGTGTTTGACAATTAATGAATATTGCAATAGGAACTGTGCTTTAGATATTGCATTCAAGTCCAGGTAATAATCTATTGAAAAATTTACATACAAACCCTTGGAATTTGATGTTATTAATTTGCATCAGGTAAGTTTTATAACACAATCAAGAAGACAATATCATTCAAAACGATAGATTGATATGTCGTATATTTGTATATTCAGGTTAATACAAAATACTTTCAATTATGAGAAAAGGGTAGGTAATTACAAACCTCAAAGACATAAATGATTTTATGGTTTAAAATTTACTTCCGCTAATAGCATTTGTTGAAAAGGTTAATCTAAGACGTTGGCTTCTAGACTGAAAGTAAAACTATCATCAATTATAAATATTGCACAAAGTGCTTTTTTCCACGGTTGATAAATACTCTAAAACTCTCAAATTTTAGCACAAGAGACTATTCATCACATGATCAAAACTAGGCAAAAATGACTTCTTCTTAAGATCGATTTTGAGAAGGCTTTTGACAATGTTAAATGAGAATTTCTTTTTTATGCTAATGCCAAAAACATTTTTGGATGTCAGTCTTCGAAACTCCCATTTAGATGCATGGTTTTGCCTCTAACTAAATCAAGAGTAACAGATAGTCTTTGGCAACCGGTAATTGATGAAATCAAACTTCGTTTGTAAGGATGGAAGAGTAACTTAATTTCTCTCACTAAGAGGAAAGTTAATATTACTTGAAGTATTTGTGTAGCTTTTGTATATTATTTCTTATTTTGAACATGAGGATACATGCATATATACGACTTCTACTGGTCGTTTAGCTTTCCTAATATATAATATATGATTTTGGATATAATTCCTATTTGGCTTGAATTTAGTGATCTTTGATGTGGACATCCAGATATGTCTGTGAGTCAAATCTGGGATTGTATCTTTATTTCAACGTTACTAAACACGGTATTATCAGCTATACCACCTATTATCTAAGTGCAATACCACTACCAAAAAAACACTTGATTCATTAATAGAATCGATGAGGAAGAAAATTCCTTTGGAGTAAAAATAACTCAAAAGGATTACATACTTGTTAATTGGGACACCGTTGGCTTGCAAAGACTGTTTTGACTGGGCTATCAAGGGTAATATCATAGGGTGATGGCTGACGGGAGGAAAATCATGTTTGGGGGAAAGTTATGCAAGCAAAATATGGCTTAAGTAGTCTAATTAAGGCTTTAGAAACAAATACTCATCGGGATGTTCGCATCTATGGAGGGAACGCAAGAAAATCTATATAGCCTTTACAATTCTGAATAGTGTAGGAAAAGGAATAAAGTGGGTTGAGGAGAGAGAAATGTGACGTGAAAGAAAGAGAAAACTGATTTGGAAGAAAAAGAACACTCATGACCAGATCGTTCGGATTTGGTTATAGATAGTCTTAGCGTAAGGTTGGAATGTCAGTGTAACCACAAGTCCAGTGAGATAAAATAACAATAACTTTATTAGTGCAACTCGTGAATTTTCCAAAGAAAGACCGCAACTATTAATAATGTGTTCAATGACAACTTTGCTCTTATTGATTTTTGGTTGGGTAATGTTGCTAGGGATGGGGATCTTTAGCCATTGCTAACTTGAATTTGCCTCCTCCTCCACAAGACTTAATGGATGAAGAGAACTAAAAGTTGTCTCAACTTGTGTGAAGGCTATAGCATTGATGATTTTTTACAAGTAGACTTTAAATTAAGTTCGATGTTTAGTAGTACTATTCTCCCAAGTCCTTCTAGGAATTTTGTAGGACTTTTGGAAGTTTGCTTCGGTACTTTGCGGGGTGTAGGTTGGCTAGTTCTAATTAAGTTTTTGGGTTGTAATGGTGTCAAACTTCAGGGGTTGTAACACAATGGATTAACGGTAGTATTTACATCAAAAAAGGTTAATGTTTTGTTTTTTTATATTTTTCATAGGATTGTTTTCTTCAAAATAACCATACAAAAAGAAATTCAAAAAGTGTTTAAGGTTGAGAAATTCATTTGGCCAAATATGAGACAAAACAATGACACCTAGGGTATCATTTTTATTAAATGAAAAAAGTATCATTGATGCCGCATTCCTTTTACAACTCCAATGAAAACAACATCGTCGATGCCATTTTCATTAAACAGAAAATGGTATCCGAGTTAACATTTTTACGTAGGTCGAGAAAAAGATCGTCGACGCCCTCTTCACCACCTTTTGTTCCCCATAACTACCGACCCCCCTTTGCTCCTCCATCTCTCTGGCAATTTCTGACATCTTGTTGCCGCATTCAAGTGCTTGAGTAATTGTTAGGTATATTTCCCGTATTTTTTGTTAATATTTTGCTTGATTGGTTTGAATTTGTTGATTTGGATTAGTTTGAATTGGTCGAGGATTATTTCGATTATTTGTTTGGATTGTTTAAGAATAATTTAGATTGGCTTGAAATTAATTCTGATTCGAATTTGGTTGTTTTGATTGATTTAGTAAATCATGTGACGAATAGACAAACTCTTAGCTTAGTTTTCAATTCATGATTCTTGTACCGAGCATGTCTTGCCATATTTTCACTCCTATGTCTCAAACAAAATTTGTGAACGTGACCTCATTCTTGGGGAAACAATGTTTTCACGATATTTGTAAGACTTGGAAATCAATCATTGATGACAGAAAATCCATTTCGTGTGCATACTCTGCTTGACAAAATACTTAAGAATCACTGCCACGAGCTTCCAGATTCTTTTTCGACAACAACAAACGTCAAAGAAAACAAACTGAAGTTCACGTCGGTACTCATGGCAAACCAGAAGAGTACCCTGAAAGTTGCCGAACAAATGAGTCACTTCAATACGCAACACATGATTGCAATGCTTGAAACCTTCAATGGATGTCACAAAAGACTAGCAAATTCATTGAAATTGCTCAATGTTTTGGTTTATCCTCTTCGTCTGAATCTCGACTACTGTGCCCGGGTTGGTGGTGCAAATATTAGTCATTAAACATCTTAAATTACAATAAGATGTCTTGTCCACTCCATATAATTGTCTAGTGCTTTCTTCCGGGCGTACCAAACTTTATTATATTTGATGTCTATGAAGTAATAGATCTTCACTAGCGCTTGAATTTCTGATCATGTTGGGAATTAATTCGGACTAGAGTTGTATTCAGACATGTACATCTTCACTTGAAAACATTATTTCTTATAATTGTAAGAGACATGTATCCTCCAATTGCAGTCTTTCTTTAAACAACAAGTTGTAAATAATTTCTTCCTATACATTAACACTTTGAATTAGACACTTTTTCGCAAATATCATTCCTTGAAATGATTCACCAAATCTTCTTTTGTGGCCAAAGTTCTATGAAACCAATAACTTCGTCCATCTTCAAAGTTCTCATGTTCATTGTGTGCACAGATTCAATGATCATCATTCTCAATCATTGAATCTTCAATCCAATTATGATATATGTCCGGTAAGTTCCTCAAATATGGAAGTACTGACAATGACGATAATTCATTAATAATGACGACTTCTTGTATGCTCATATCAGGTTCTTGATTGACTTTGTCTGTCATATGACGAGACATGTTTTGCAACTCTCGAAATAGTGTTGGATCTACATCAACCCTGCTAATATTCTGATCATCCATCTGACATTCTGTTTCACCACCGTCCGTCTCATCACTGTATGCATCTTCAACCCGTCTTTCCTGAGATTGTAACTGAGTTATGTCTACTTCATAATTACTAATATTCATTGATGTGTGATTAGATGACTCAAACACGGAGTGAGGAACTGTGGACGATGGACGTGTTTCATATTGGCTACTTGATAGTGACATCGCTTGAGAATCCATAATCAACTTACTTCTCTGCATAGTATGACAATGTTTGGTTGTTTCTGAACAAACAATATAACAATCTTCATGCTATCAAATGTAGATGACATCGTTTTCGTGTTATGATCATCAAACACAACAACGTAGTTATACTTTTCATACGGTGACTACTTAAACGTTAGCATCAGATTAAATGCTTCTTTTAAAAAACCACGAACTCGACAAACTTTGTCACATAAATCATCATATCACATTCCAGGTGTGACATTCATTATCCATTCGTAACCACTTTCATATTATGGATTGTCGTCTATGAATTTAATAATCTCATAAAAAGAACTAGTAAAAATCTGGTACCGAAGCTCATTAATTTGAGTGTACAAAATCTACATATCATACATCAAAATAACAATCATATAATAAATATACATGCATTTCATTTTATTTCATATCAAAATCAAAAACCAAAAACCAAAACGAAAAACAACTTGAAGTTTGATTTTGTTGGAAAAAGTGAGGAATGAGGATTGATTTGGAGGAGGAGGGAGCTGGTGGGATTTTTCTCTTCTTAAGTAAAAATGGTATCCAAGATATCGTTTTCTGTTTCAAGAAAACAATACTTGAGATGTCGTTTTCATTAAACATGTATAATGAATACGACAACATAAATGTCATTTTATTAAACGGGTCTAATGCAAACAACATCAACTAGTTCGAAGTAGAATAAAAATGGTACCAGAGGTGTCGCTTATTTACCTCATATTTTGCCGAATAAGTTTCCAAACTTTATATTCTTCTAATTTCTTTTTTTATGATTATTTTGGAAATTTTCCTTTTAATATCTTGTCTCTTCACATCGAAACATCCAAACACAAATGTCTTAAATACTTTATTTTTGTTAGTCTGATTTTTTTTGTTGAATATTTGAGGCATCTATGTATCGTACCTCACTAAAAAATTCATATCATACACGAGTACACAAGAATTTGATATCAACGTATGATACTACAACTACGCTTTAACTCTGAATCGTTTATTAAGTTTGGTTACTGAACTTAGCTATTCTCCGTTTGAACATTAACATTTTCCGTCGCGGTTAATTAACAGTGGTTTTAATGGATAAATAAATTCTAAGCGATTCCTTGTGAAGATGAATTAGTTGAATTGGGATTAACCCGTGCGTTTGAAGATTCTCACCAATCACCACATTATCATCTCTTTCTCCCATGCATGCTTGCACACATGACAAAGTTAAATCACATGGCCTCAAATTTGTTTAATTCTACTTCATTAGGACGTGTTCTCCAGTGTTTACTCATGTGATCATTGGAAGACTTATTCAAAGGCCTGTCTTTCACTCTTTCTTGAGAAATGTTGATTTTTTATTATTAATTAACTAAAAATGAATGACAAATTTCCTTAAATAACCTCCTAATACATTTTAATTAAGCTTGTTTGTCATTTGTTTTAGTATCTGAACCGAGAAGATCCATAAAAATCAGGCAATATCCAAAAATTTAGAAAGACCATCCGATCATGCATGGTGCCACATTATAACGTCTCATCGGCTTTTTTATAGCTTTGTATTTTGACCATTGAATTTTGAAATTTTGCCTATTTTGTAATTTTTTTTTGTGATTTTAATCCACCTTGATTTTTGACCCTTTGAGATTTCGATCCACTTGAATTTTTTCAAATACCAATACTATATATTTGAGTTTTTTATCCAATTAGTCTAACACACAAATATCTATTCAACCACTTATTGGTGAAATACATAATAAAATCTCCAACCACACCAAACTAATAAATTTTCAATTATTTTTATAAAGTCCTTAATAAATCTAATCTTCTAACCTAAATTTCTTACACCGTATATACATCCGATCTCTCTCGACTCAAAATAACTTAATGCTTCCTTGTTAGCTTCAACATGAAGCATGCATGGTACATAGGTTGTAGTCATTGCCCGCAGAAAACATAATTATATATTGTAACATGAATAACTTTCTAATTTTTTATATTAAAGTTACTTTCATTCATTTCATCCAGAAATATAAGACTTCCACATGCATGGTAGTTATCTGAATTTTTGAAAGTTGATTCGAATATCACTGCGATACATGTTGTTACTGATGCAAACATGCACACGTGCCCACCAATATTAAACCAATGAACTCAACCTCTAAACCTATCTTTCCCTTTATTAAGCACCTAAAACTTTAGATCTTTGAACACATTTTCCCACTGTCGCATCATCTTTTGCAAGAATCTGATTCCACGTTGACTTGTATTATATATATCTCCATGATCAAACATAGACACCAGTTGATACCTAGATATGTTTAGGGAGTTTGGTGTTGGTAATTTGAAAGTGCGAATAATTAACTCCTCCCCATGCACGTACACACCACTCTAGAGGTTGGAATTAATTGATCTTGATGGGGATAATAAATGTGTGGTTGTTTAGGTACTTTGCCCAACAAGGTAGGATGTTGAAACTTGAGACTAGGGTTTTGTATATATATATATATATATATATATATATATATATATATATATATATATGTATATATATATATGTATTTCATGTTTCAAAAAATGAATATTAAATTTGCATTTTGTTAAAATAAGATGCACATGTATGATCATAATGGGAATCACAAGGAGAAGACAAATCCAAAATACATTCGGATAGTTCACTTCACTGGTACACAATGTATTGTTGGAATATTGAGTTTGGGCTAGGCCCATGAATAGCTCAATTGAAGAAATCCAATGTTGAGATGAAGATGAGAACTATTGCCCCATGTGCCATGTGTTCACCTCTACTTTTTAGTCCCACATTGGCAAAGCTAACAAGTTGAAGGATGTTGATAAACATACTATTCACATGTCACTTTGTAGGTGGAAAGAGAGGAGGAGAGAATTCTCCACACACGCGCGCGCGCGCGCCCGTCCCGTCCCGTCCCGGTCCGGGTCGGGGCGTGACGTGACGTGACGGCGGGGGATTTGGGGGAAATTAGAGGCTTTAGCCTCAGGGTGATGGGTGTATTTATTTTTGGACCTCAAGGTAATTGTTTTTGCAATTAAGTCCTTGACGGTTACAAGAATAAATACATATATATATATATCATGACAATTTCCTCCTAAATAACATACACGTTCTATTTCCATCATCTCTACGGAAACCGTCCCTCTCCGGCGATTTCCTTCCCCGAATCCAAAGTTGTTCAACGTCTGATTCTTGCGAGGTTTCGCGCTGCTTTCGTGGTCCGTCGACTCCGGTGTGCGCCTGTTCGACGGTGAGACCGTTCTATCCTGGGAGAAAACCGGCAGACCATCAAACGCACTGGTATGTGGGCCGATATTTTCTCTGAGGCAAGTCGCCTTCCGACGGCTCGGTCTATGAGGTCGTTTCTGATTCATGTTCCTTCGTTTCTTGTTTTCCTTTACATGATTTTGTATGTTGGCTTTATCTGGATCCTTATGGAATATTTATTCGACATATGTAACCCACTGTATTACATGATCATATTTGTAATTGTATCAACAATCTCAGAGAAAATATTGTTAATTATGTCGTCTAATAATTCGTTTGCGCCAAAAGTGGACATGTCAGGCATGCCGGAAAAATTTTCCGGGCAGAATTTCAAACGTTGGCAACAACGTATGAAGATCTGGTTGACCGCTATTGGTTTAGTTGACGTAATTGAAAAGGCTTTCCCACTTTCTGAAACTGAAGATCCCCAAATCAAAGCAGCACAAGATCTGTGGATAGAGAAGGACAAATTATGTCAAGGTTGCATTCTGTTGGCTTTGTCCAACGTGCTCTTCGATGTTTATAGTTCGTCCTCCTCTGCTTCTGTGACTGCAAAGGATTTGTGGGATGAGTTGGATAAAAAATATAATACTGAGGACTTAGGTCATGAAAAGTATTATGTTGGAAAATTCCTGAAGTTTCAAATGGTGGAAAGCAAGTCAGTTACTGAACAAGCTCATCAGTTTATGATTCTAATCCATGGCTTAAAAGAGGCTGACATGAAGCTTCCTGAGAAGTTTCTGGTAATGTCAATCATTGAGAAGTTCCCTCGATCCTGGGAGGACTTCGGGATGTCTCTAAAGCATAGGAGAGGAAAACTAACTATGGATGACCTCATGGTTGCTATTGCAATCGAGGAGGAACATCGGGGTGAAAAACCAGTTATGCCTATAGAGTTCCAACCAAAGGCAAACATATTAATTGGATCCTCATCTAAGTCAAATTTTAAAGGAAAACCACAACCTATTAATAAGACTAAACCCAAGGTCAAAATCCAGAAAAGGCCAACAAACAAACCATGTTGGAATTGTGGACAGGTTGGGCACTGGGCTAAAGATTGTCCATCCAAGAAAGCCAAACGCCAACAAGGTACCACTGAATCGACTCCACATGTCAATGTATTGACTGAGGTGGATGAAACCAACAGTAAGTTTGTTTCTGTTAATCCTCATGTTTTTTCCATTTATGAACCATGTGAGTGGTTGGTTGACACTGGGGCTAATGTGCATGTATGTGCTGACAAGTCCATGTTTGTCTCTTACCAGCCTGTTGATCGTAGATCTGTAGCGATGGCCAATGGGAATGTTGCAAAGGTGCTTGGAATTGGACGTATCGACTTGAAGTTACCTTCAGGACGAGTTCTTTCTCTGCACAGGACGCATCATGTGCCTGCTGTTCGTCGTAATATTATTAGTGGTCCGTGTCTGGTAGTTGAGGGTTATGAAGTAACATTTAAATGTGACAAAGTTGTGATTACTCTTTCTGGTACTTTTATTGGCAAGGGGTACTTGTCTTGTGGTGCTTTTTTAATTCATGTTGAACCTGCTTTTTATAATCGCAATGCTATTTCTGTTAAAGATGTGTCTTCTCCTGTTGTTTATTCCATTGAATCTGGTGATGTTTGGCATAAACGTTTAGGACATGTGAATTATCAATGTTTGAAAAGAATGATGAATTTAAATATGATTCCTAGGTATGCTATTGAGAATAAAAAATGTCAAGTGTGTGTACAAGCTAAACAACCGAAAAGACCGTTTCATTCTGTGACTAGAAATACTAGTATTTTAGATTTAGTACACACTGATACTTGTGAATTCAATGGCATGTTAACTAAGGATAAAAAGAAATATTTTATCACTTTCATTGATGATAGTTCAAAGTATTGCTATGTTTATCTTTTGAAAAGTAAAGATGAAGCGTTATCTAAGTTTCTTATTTTTAAGAATGAAGCAGAGACACAAACTGAAAAGAAACTTAAGAGGTTGAGATCTGATAGAGGTGGTGAATATACGTCCAACCTGTTCGAACAAGTGTGTCAGGATTCTGGCATAGTTCATGAGGTGACGGCGCCGTATTCTCCACAATCTAACGGAATTGCTGAACGGAAAAATAGAACATTATCTGATATGATTAATGCATTATTAGAGAGTTCAGGATTACCCAAATATATGTGGGGAGAAGCTTTGAATACGGCTTGCCATATTCTGAATAAAGTTCCTCAGAAACATAAGGAGGATAGTCCATTCGAACTCTGGTGTGGTCGAAAACCTAGCCTTAAATATCTTAAAGTTTGGGGTTGTCTTGCAAAAGTGTTAATCCCTGAACATAAGAGGAAAAAGCTTGGTCCCAAGACTGTTGATGCAATATTTATCGGATATGTGATTAATAGCTATGCGTACAGATTTTTGGTAATCAAGTCCGAGATATCTGGCATAGATGTTAACACAATTGTTGAATTTCGTGATGCCACATTTTTTGAGGATGTATTTCCTATGAAATCTGGAGTTCCTCAACAGGTTTCTTCTTCAGTTGATCCCTCTACGTCTGGTTCCATCCACGAGCATGTGGAAAGGATGACAAATGTGGGGGCAGATTTGTCTATTGCCGATTTTGAGTCTTCTCAAACTCAAGTTGAAATTGAACCTAGAAAGAGCAAACGTTCTCGAATTGCCAAAGATTTGGGAAGTGATTTTATCACATACCACATCGAGTGTGATCCTAACACTTTCAAGGATGCTATGGCTTCATCTGAAGCAAAGCATTGGAAAGATGCAGTTAAGGTCGAGATGGACTCTATTGTCTCTAATGGGACATGGGAGTTGGTAAATCTTCCTCCAGGTTGTTCAACAATCGGATGTAAATGGATATTCAAAAAGAAATTAAAACCAGATGGTTCCATTGATAAGTATAAAGCCAGATTAGTTGCCAAAGGGTTTAAACAAAAGGAAGGAATAGACTATTTCGATACCTATTCTCCAGTGTCTCGTATGACTACTATCCGAGTGCTCTTGGCATTGGCGTCTGTATATGATTTTACAATCCATCAAATGGATGTAAAAACTGCTTTTCATCATGGTGACCTTGAAGAAGAAATTTATATGGACCAACCTGAAGGATTTGTAGCTTCTGGAAACGAGAACAAAGTTTGTAAACTTGTTAAGTCTCTTTATGGACTTAAACAAGCCCCAAAAGCTTGGCATGAGAAATTTGACAAAATTATATTATCATTTGGATTCCAGGTTATTGATTCTGATAAATGTGTCTATTGCAAAGTTCAAAGTAATGCGTGTATTGCATTGTGTTTATATGTTGATGACATTTTACTGTTTGGATCTAATTTGAATATAATACATGAAACTAAGTCCTTCTTGTGTACTAAGTTTGAGATGAAGGATATGGGTGTTGCAAATGTGATCTTGGGTATCAAACTGACTAGGTCAGTTGATGGTATTTCCATATCTCAATCTCACTATGTTGAGAAGATTCTTGAGAGATTTGGCTATACGAATTGTAGATCTGTGAAAACCCCATATGATTCATCAAAACCTTTGTACAAGAACAAGAGTGGTGTTCCAGTTTCACCACTGAGATATTCTCAGATTATAGGTAGCTTGATGTATCTTGCAAATTGCACACGACCAGATATTTCATTCTTGGTGAGCAAACTTAGTAGATACACAAGTTGTCCTGATCGTACTCACTGGGAGGCTTTGGATAGAGTACTTAAGTACTTGAAGGGTACTTCTACCCTTGGGCTGCATTATGGGAAATTCCCAGCTGTACTAGAAGGGTACATACAGTGATGCAAGCTGGATAGCCAAAAACTCTGGGAGTAACGGTGTTACAGGGTATGTTTTTACTCTGGGTGGAGGCACAGTCTCCTGGAGGTCTACAAAACAGACCATATTGTCTCGATCTACATTTGAGGCTGAACTTTGTGCTTTGGATACAAGTGGAATGGAAGCTGAATGGCTGAAAGGACTCCTTTCTGAATTGCCAATGACTAGCAAACCAGTTCCTGCAATATCTGTACATTGTGATAGTATGATTACTATTGCAAAGTTAAGAAGCTCAAAGTATAACCACAAACAAAGGAGACACATCCAAGTCAGACTGAAGTCTGTAAGGGAGTTGATCTCGGAAAGGGTGATAGCTGTTGATTTTGTTGGTACCAAAGACAATACAGCTGATCCTTTCACCAAAGGACTTGATCTAGCTCAAGTTCTGAAATCCAAGTTGGGGATGGGACTGAGACCCATTACATGACTCATCTAGAATGGCAACCCAACCAATCTGAGTGGAGATCCCACGAAGTTGGTTCAATGCGGTAATAACAAGTTCTTGAGTGAGTCAAGTGCAACTCATTGGTGATACATTGTAGGTCATACATTGTATCTGTGTCAATACCCCAAAGAATGGATATGTTGCTGAAACTGCAAGTTTAGTAAGAGTGTAGACTCTGAATGGGTTCAAGTCTTTGAGACAAGATGTTAGCAGTGCATCTTTGGAGAAGCCCAACTATGTGAATGCAATTGTGTGGCCGCAATTAGAGGAATGGGGGTCATTCATTGAAAGCATTCATGAAACAGGATACGGATGCATGGCCGTAAAGCATCAACCCTGTAGATTGCAGCATAACCTGCTTAGTGTTGTTCTCAATGGACATCTCCACACAAAAGGTTCAAGTTCAAGACTTCGTTTCACTTAGTTCCTGTGGGGGTAAAGTTGAAGGACTCAGGTCGTGGTTCAAACCCGAAAGGTACCATTACTGAAAGCACTAGGCTGCAAGGTTTGGTCGCTCCATCAACAATGGATTTGTGGGGGATTGTTGGAATATTGAGTTTGGGCTAGGCCCTTGAATAGCTCAATTGAAGAAATCCAATGTTGAGATGAAGATGAGAACTATTGCCCCATGTGCCATGTGCTCACATCTACTTTTTAGTCCCATATTGGCAAAGCTAACAAGTTGAAGGATGTTGATAAACATACTATTCACTTGTCACTTTGTAGGTGGAAAGAGAGGAGGAGAGAATTCTCCACACACGCGCGCGAGCGCGCCCGTCCCGTCCCGGTCCGGGTCGGGGCGAGGCGAGGCGAGGCGAGGCGTGGCGTGACGTGACGTGGCAGCGGGGGATTTGGGGGAAATTAGAGGCTTTAGCCTCAGGGTGATGGGTGTATTTATTTTTGGACCTCAAGGTAATTATTTTTGCAATTAAGTCCTTGACGGTTACAAGAATAAATACATATATATATCATGACAGTTTCCTCCTAAATAACATACACGTTCTATTTCCATCATCTCTACGGAAACCGTCCCTCTCCGGCGATTTCCTTCCCCGAATCCAAA
Source organism: Triglochin maritima (assembly GCA_963682175.1). Classification (NCBI taxonomy): domain Eukaryota; kingdom Viridiplantae; phylum Streptophyta; class Magnoliopsida; order Alismatales; family Juncaginaceae; genus Triglochin; species Triglochin maritima. The sequence continues at coordinate 38,298,256 of OY821781.1, forward strand.
GTTGTTCAACGTCTGATTCTTGCGAGGTTTCGCGCTGCTTTCGTGGTCCGTCGACTCCGGTGTGCGCCTGTTCGACGGTGAGACCGTTCTATCCTGGGAGAAAACCGGCAGACCATCAAACGCACTGGTATGTGGGCCGATATTTTCTCTGAGGCAAGTCGCCTTCCGACGGCTCGGTCTATGAGGTCGTTTCTGATTCATGTTCCTTCGTTTCTTGTTTTCCTTTACATGATTTTGTATGTTGGCTTTATCTGGATCCTTATGGAATATTTATTCGACATATGTAACCCACTGTATTACATGATCATATTTGTAATTGTATCAACATGTATCTCATGTGCTAAAAGTTATAAGTTCAATCATTTAGAATTACCAATATTTGTCGAGGGTTTAACTTCGAAGTTGCCGATCTACTCGTTTCGAAAAAGAAGGCGAATTCTAGAAGAAAGCTAAAGTATAATTAGTTTCTGAATTTCCCAAAGTGGATCGATATTATTGAATTTTAATTTCCATATTTAAGCCTAAGAAAACAAGAAATTATAAAATCAATTCTGCTACGATAATTATAGATATCATTGAATTTGAACTTCCATATTGTCGGATCGTCGTATGTTAAAAGTTAAAACTACAGCAATCATTATTAAACCATTAATTTGGAGCTTCTTAAAATTTGTACAATCGAGCCAATTGAAACGATAACATTTACCGACAACATATAAATTGGATCCCGAACTTATAAAACAACTTATCATGAAAGTCGTATTGTGTTCTACTTTCTTGTACTTTTCAATACTTTACTTCTCGTATATCCTTACCCACCAGCACGAGTTGTCCTAATAGGGTTAAGCGGCATGTTTATGACTTCATGTGGTAAAATTCTCAACATTTGATTCATAACAATGCATTGGTTGTCGTGAGTTCGACTGGTTAGTAGATATATTTTTTACAAAAATCCTATATGGTGCGGATATCGAAGATATATGCTACAAAAATTAAATCTTCTTAGTCGAGAGATTGATTGTAATTGCTTGTGTGACATGTGGTTCGGATATGGAAGATACTTTGCATCTCTTTTACTTGTGAGTACACATTTTTTTTGTGGGGTTTTTAGTTGCATGTTCTTCCAAAATACCATATTTCCATTTTTACCATCACTATATCACTATTTGTATTAATGTTACTAAAAACTATACAAAATCTATTAATGTCACTAAAAACTATACAAATTCCATTAATGTCATTCCGTTAATTTTTTCTGTTAACAGCGTTATTGTACCGTTAACACCGCTAAAAAATTATTATTTTAATAGTAATATTTATAAATTCTACCGTATATAATTTAATAACTTAGTAATCAAAATATGTCATTTCTATGATCTTCACAGCAAAACACTTAAATTCCAAAAATCAAGACTTAATTTTCACAAGTATAAACGATGGTGTTATGTGTGTTTTGGTGTTTTTTTGCTATGAAAATTAAAATTCAAAATTTTTGGAATTTAAGTGTTTTGCTGTGAAAATCATAAAAGTTTAAGTCTTGTTTAAGTGTTTTGGAATTTAATTTTCATAGGAAAAAACACACCAAAACATTTGTATCACCACTCTTTGTACTTGTGAAAAATAAAAGTCTTGATTTTTGGAATTTAAGTGTTTTGCTGTGTTTGCTGTGAAGATCATAAATGACAGATTTGAATTACTAAGTTATTAAATTATATATGGTAGAATTTATAAATATTATTATTAAAATAATAATTTTTTAATGGCGTTAACAGAACAATAACACAATTAACGGAAAATGTTAACAGAATGATATTAATAGAATTTGTATAGTTTTTTATGACATTAATAGAATTTCTATAATTTTCTAGTGTCATTAATACAAATAGCGATATAGTGATGATAGAAATGAAAATATGATGTTTTAAAATGACATGCAAACAAAAAACCATTGTTTTGTTGAAGTGCCATGTTGTGCAACCGTGACATCATTTCTCAACGATGGAATAAGAACATATTGACTCGATTACGTAACTTTAACTGTAATATTTCATTAAATGACTTACAATTGATTGTAGGTATTACTTATGTTTCGTGCATTTGGAAAGAGCACAACTCGTGCCACTTTCAAAGGATGATATCGAATTTAAACAAAATTATTTTTGACATTTTTCTCTTTGGTGAATTTTTGGTTAGGGTATACCAATATGGTGAATGACTCCGTCTCCTCTCGATTAATCGGGCTAGAGCTCCGGCTATTGCGAATCTGAACATGTCGCCACCTCCTCATGATTTGATAGATGACGAGGCTTAATACTTTGGATAGGTGGAATGTGCTATTATTGAGTCTAAAGGGATTACATTTCCTACATTTTTGTAGTTTAATGTATCACGTATGCTTTCTAGGTTCTAAAGACTTACTTGATGAAGTTAAATTATCCATCCTGTTATATGATTTGTTTTGTTTGGGTAGAGGATAAAAGGTTTTGGGTTGTGATGATTTTGATGTATTACAAACTCTTACTTATGCCTTTTCATATTGTTAATGAAATATTAGTAGTCCTTATCAAAAAAATAAAATCATTTATCTAACATCAATATCTAAGTGTTCTTGAGACGTAGTCAAGTTGGTTAGTGTGAGTGGAACACATATCTCGGGTTCAAACCCTAACAACGACATGTTTAACGTTTCGGTGAAAATGATGTTGGACCACTTCCAATTCGGACTCGTAGCCCGTATCTCCTAAAGTGTGAGAGATCGAGATGGAACCTCATCGTTAAACCCACCGTCTCAATCATTGGACGGCTGAGATCGAGATGGAACCTCACGGTACGTTGTCCCTTCAGAATAACGAACTCCTACCACGTAGCATCCAACTAACCATCCACATATCCTTTATCAAGTTACACCGGGGTACGTGTCTCCTCATCACGTCACCCACTACCCACATGTTGGATAAAATGACTAACATGCCCTCCAAGTACTGTAAGAAAATGTCTCCGTACACCCAAAACTTAACCTAACAAGCTGTTGACAGAGCATATTACCACATGCCCAAGTGGTAACTCCTTTTAAACAAAACGCTAATCACAAGGTGGGTTTGGTTTTGATTTCAAATTTGAAATCATAAACTCTGGTGGGTTTTTTTTTTTTTGGGTGTGTGATTTGATTTCAACTTCAAATTTGACGTGGAGAGGAAGTGCTAGAAAGGTAATGGCGTGAGTTGGTAATTTGAGGGGGTATTATTGTCAAAACAGACCCTGACATGTTTCTCTTAACCCAAGGATTTGACTAACTTAACTTAACTAAACTTAACTAAACTAAACTAAACTCACGTGACACCTCCAAAGGCTTTGTTCCCATTGGTGGGGCCCACCTTTTGGTCCCACTACGCGGACGTGTCATCCTAGTCCAGTCAGATTTGCTATTATGGTTTCAAACAATACGATGAAAAAAATTAACTCAATGAAAGGCAAATAAAGATGATTAAGTGTTAAAGTGGAAGTATATTATGATTTTGTATTTCTGGAATTTTTGAAGTGTCAAGGTGTTGCAATGTATCTGTTCATGTTTGTTTCTGCAACAACTGCGTTTGTAAACTACGTAATGGAAAGAATTAACTTAATGAAATGCAAATAAAGATGATTAAACGTTAAGGTGGAAGTATGTTATGATTTTTTTATTTGTAGAAGTTGTTTTAAAGTGTTAAGGTGTGTCCAGCTAAACGAATGGACTAATTAATGAATTGGTTCATAAATCGCATATGTACGACATGAAATACACGTTGGTTCTCGAAAAGTATCACTCTAGTATTTGAACGTCGCTTATTTTCTCACAATGTGAATGCAAAAATGTCAACTAACAAATACATAGTCTAAATTGTCTAGTTCTGAAAAATAATCAACAGCTTCGATTCTTCATTGGAATCACAAAAAATGTAACCAATATTAAACCAATGAACTCAACCTCTAAACCCATATCTTCTTTCCACTTAAGCCCAAACCTCCCAAACTAAGTGAAAGAATGATGAGGACAATTACTAGAAATTCCAAAATGTTTGGACCAAAATGGTAACAAATGACAGTTTCCCACAAGTTCAAGAAATTTTGCAAAAAATATCCTATTTAGACTATTGAATCTCCTATATAAAAAAGGAGTCACCGTTTCGGCTCCACATTGCTATCACTCTCACTCTCTCTCTCTCTCTCATCCTTCTCTAGCACTAACCATATCCTCACCACTTTCTTCCCACCACCATTCTTCCACTTTGGATTCCCTAGGAAGCCATACTTGGCTTTTGAGAAGAGAAGTAGCTTCTTGTGATTCTTGGAGGGTACATGTTTGAAGTGGTTCAATTGCTTTGTTGAGAGGTAATTTTTTATATAATCTTTTTCAAGTTTTAGTTTTTCTTGTCTTCCTTCATTCCTCATGTTAGTTGCTTCTAATATTCTTGTGGGTGTTAAGTCTAAACCCATATGAGCTTAGTTTGGTAGTATTTTTGGATCTTAGTGTTGCCGAGTGGTCAGAAGGAAAGCTTAGAACAACATGTTGCCAATAACTGATAGCAGTCACTTAATCGTTTGTATTTATCAAATTTTACATAATATTATTCTATTAGGGTCCCAATAGTATCTAAATAATAGTGTTTTATTTCTTTCCTTAAACCCCATCTAAACCTTCTTTTTCGGTTGTTGCCTTTTCAACTTTGATGACTTGGTTTGAAAATTCCTCCCAAACTTAAAACCCAACTTTCCTTTTCCTCTTAAAAAATCAAGTTAAATAATGTAGATATAATCTACCAATCGTCTTTATCTTAAAAATATTCCATTCCATCACTTTCTATAAATCACCTTTTTCTCCTTGCAACATATAGAGGTTGAACTTGAATTTTCTCTCCGTTAGATTTTATATTATTTGACTTATGTTGCAACTTATTTTGTGGTCGAAAATTAACCGGTCATCTCACTACTTCTCATGTTTTTGTTCTATGTTCAGGAAATGTTAGGAGAGATAGAACAAAGTTGTTGTAGAACTAGAATGAGAGTAACGGAGCACAAAACAAACACAACCAAGTACACTCCACAAAGCCCACATCCCAAGGACATGTCTTATTCGGGTCGGGTCAACCCGACCAAGATCCGGTTCATGTTGACCGACCCATATGCCACCGACTCTTCGAGCGAGTCCGAGTTCGAGTGTCAGCCGAGCCGCCAACGAGTCAAGCGTTATGTCCACGAAATAGTCATTGAGCCGAGCCAAATTGCAAGTCGCAACACGACTTTTAACGTGTCGAAACCGACCAAATCGCGTCCCAAGAAGGATTGCCGGAGGAAGGAGGTATTGGGAGTTGATCCTACGAAGACGAAGTATAGGGGAGTAAGGCAGAGGCAATGGGGGAGATGGGCGGCCGAGATCCGAGATCCAACACGCAAGGTTAGAATATGGCTTGGAACATACAATACCGCTGAGGAAGCCGCCAGGGTCTATGATTCAGCGGCTCTTCAGCTCCGTGGACCGGATGCCTTGCTCAATTTTGTTGTGCCTAATGTCGGGGAGTCCAGCTCTGGATGTGACGAATCAGGCGATGAGTCACGTCATCTCGCTTCACCTACCTCGGTTTTGAGGTACGAGACTCGAAGTGAGCTGAGTGAGTCAGTTGAGCCACCACTAATTGAATCGGTTGAGCCATCAACAATTGAATCGGTTGAGCCAGCTTGTGAGCCAAAAAAGTTAGTTGAGCCAACTTACAAACCGGAAGTAGCGGAGACAAACGAAGAAGAGAAGACTCTTTTCGAGTTTAGTGATTTGCTGCCTTTGGAGTTCGAGGAATTCCCGTTGTTTAACGACATTACGGATTTCAGCATTCGCGATGAGCCGATTTTCTTCGAAAACTCAAGTCCGGGGTTTGCATCCCACGGCTTGGAAGACATCAACGTCGAAAAAGAAGACATAGATTTCGATGTTTTCTTCAATGATTCAATTGCAGAGTCCATCATATCCTTATGACCCGCGACAATAAATCAGTTCCGTTTGGTTTGGTTCGGTTCGGTTAGGTTCGGTCGTGTTGCCGGTTAACCGGTACATTTTGTCAAGCGACCAGATCAAATCCAACTTTCTTTGTTCTTGTTTAATTAGAATATCTACCTTTTTGGTAAGCTATTAAGAGTTGCTATATTATTTGGTGAAAACTTTAATGATTGTTGTAATAAACGTTTGATGTTTGTTGTTGTTGAGTGTGTACGTGCGGAGTAAGTGTCTAGAACATTATAAATATTATACTTTGGTGTGGTAAGTTTAATAAATGTCTAGTGTTTGTGCAGAGGTGGTGGATTTGAAACTTCTCAAGTGTGGGGTTGAAAGGAAGTGTGGGAAAAAGGTGAAAAACAAAGTTTTGGGTGTTTGGCATGTTGTTAATGTATTGGTGTTTGAGAGACAAAAGCTGTGTTTTGTGAAGGTGGAAGGTGAGGGTTAGGTTAGGTGGGGTTATGAGAATTTTAAAGAAGGATGACAATATGGAATTGGAGAACTGAAATTTCGAAATCAGATTTTATGTGATTGTGTTCTTAGATAAAAGTTGCAGGTTTAAATCTTATTAGACTCTACTTCTCGTTCTTCTTGGAGCTTATGTGTATAAATTTATGCTTTCATATATTAAAAAATAAAAAATAAAAAAATTGATGGAATTGGAACGTTCACCACCTGAAATAGGACAAATTTCATGTTATCAACTTACTATATATTTATTTAATAAAATTTTGGCTCTTCTTTCCGTAACTAATTGTCAGCTGGGCATTTTTTTCTCACTCTATACACATTAATCCTTGAAATGAAATCTTTCACTTTCTTCGTTAAACTCAGACAAAATGTAAAAAAACTCTCAAAAACCAAACAATAAGGTATTGAATATCCTCTTGTATTTCCAGCCTAAATTTAACTTCTCATGCAACCTTGGAACACGACCTACGTTCTACCCATCTAATCTCCTTGATTGTCACTTTTATTCTAAGTGTATTCTTGGATCAGATCAAATCTAATTTCATCTAATCATTTTCCTTTAGCACAAATCAAAATTCACTTTCGAGTTCTATTTCTCTGAACTTGAGATGTAAAATTTGAAATTCATTTAAAATTATACTTTACCAAGTGACATTTAGAATGATCAAAGATAGCATATTGTTTCAATGTTTTTTCCATAGTTAAATAGCTATTCAATTGTTCCATCATTATTCCCAAATATTATATCCACCATGAAGCAAAATTTAATATTATTTCTTAAAAAAATACTTGATTTTAACACTCACACACATATATATGCCCAAACCTTACTCTAACCTTACTCTATATATATATATATTCAAATTTGGAAATGGCCCTCTTAATTAGCAAACTTCGTTTCTAATTCGGAAGAAGATATTTACAATAATATGCCCATACAAATATACATTTAGGTCAAGATAATAGTTTATGATGATTATAATTGTGAATATTAGGACCACATTCCTTTAAATCAAAACAATTAAATGATTGCTTTAAATAAAAATAAAAATTAACTGGTTCTTTGGGTCAAGATTCAAAAGATATGCAAAACTAAGGGCAAAGAATCTACATCACATGATCACAATCTTAATTCAAATCAAATAAGGGACCACCAAAATAGAACACAAGCATGCAACACTAGATACTCCCAACAACATAGATTTTGTCCCAAACAATCATTCTTCTTAACTAACTCATGTTCAACCACAACAGGATTTATTATATTTCAACATCATAAGAAAGAAAGGTTACCCTATGCTGTGGAAATTGTAGGTCTTTGGATTGAGAATTTCCTTTATTGTTTTTCAGTTATTTGTGTTCAATTCAATCAGGAGTAGTTTAAGAAACTGGAATCTATACATATGTGATGACAAAATATATATGTGATTAATTACCACCATATGCTTTTTGGTGAATTTGTTATTATCCCTGTTATTAGGAAACTTACTTACCAATTCAGTAACTTGCAGAATTGACTGTTATTGTTGAACTTAACGATGTTCTGTTTTTTTGTGGAACAAATTGTTCACTCCTCTCCATTGACAAAGAATGATTTGGAACTGAAATGAGTTACAAGTTGGATTTAACTAAAAAACCAATTGTTTTATGAAGACATTCTAAATTGATGACTTTTAATTTTAATTGAATATTTTTTTAATGATATAGTTATAGTTGCCAAATTTAACTTTGTTTCCTATGAAATTTAAAGAACTATATATCATGAGACACCATTCTTCTTACTTGACATTTGTGGAAATTAATTAGTTTTGTGTGAAGATTTCCAAGTCCAAATCAAGAATTATCAAAACAAAGAAGAGAGACCCAATGAAGCAAGAGACAAAATGATGAGGGTGGTGTTGTTATATAGGAGGAGGGTGGTGGTATTATTCATATATAAGAGCATGCTGTTGGTGGTTTGATCTAAGAACTTCAAAGAAACTTCCATCTGCAACTTCACATCATTAATCCACATCATTCTTCACATCTCACGTTGTCTCCAACATATATAAGTAGAATGTGGGGCTTCAAAGTTCTTGGGTTTCATTTCCAAGCCAACCCCATGCATCAGATTGATTAGTTTAGCAAATCTTTTTGTTTGTTTACATTATCTAGATTTACTAATCATGATGTTCTTGAAAAGTTCAAGGTAAAGTGTAAGGATTATGGTAATTGTCTACTAACATAGAATTTATATATCACAACGTACATGCACGTATATACGAACACGTATTTGTAGAGTATACTCTACGTATTGTCTTCTTAGATCGATTTTATTATTGGAACACATATATGTATATATCGTGCCAAGTAAATATATATATTGTAAGAGAGTTCATTCTAATTATTGTACGTAACATCTCCATGTAGAAGGAAAAATAAGATGGAAACCATTGTATGAATCACTATTTTAAGAATATGGCTACTGTAATACAATACCATGTCTTTACATGAACTTTTTCTTAACTTCATATTTATCAGAATAATTAATTTACCACTGTATCACATGCTAACTTTCTTCCTTCACATTGTTTTCCTTTTGAAGTTTTTCTATTTTACACTACTGGATCAAAACTTCATGATGTAAACTTTCTTGCAAGAGATTTGATTTGCTCTCAACCATGCCATTTCAAGACCAATGATTTACTAATTGATCTAATCACAATTACTCCATTCATAGATATAAAGGTAAATTATTAATTATATACTAGTGATGTTATGTAATTCTTGTTCTATTTTAGATCACTCAAACTACAAAAAATAAGCATATTAAAATAGATTTATTTATGTAATAGATGATTAAGCTGGGACTATATTAATACACACTTTAGGGTTTTCTATAGGTGATGGTATGTAGTGGTCCTTGGAGGGAATAAATCATGTGCACAAATGTACTTCCCCCCCTTTGAAATCTCAGATTAGTCAGCCTTTGAAGTGGACATAAACATACCCAAACATGCTTGCATCTCCCGATGGGTTCAAGAAAGCTACATCACTTCAAATTGTTTATTATTGCATAGATATGGTGAAAGAGAGACAAGAAACAACAACAAAATCTAGTTAAAGAAACATGTTGTTGTCCTTGTGATACCACACAAGTGTTTTTATTTGTTTGGAAGATCCACTCTTCCACACCAAATAGCTCACAATGTTCCAAATTCCAAAGATAATGTGTGTTGCAGTGTTGGTTCTTCCCATACTTGCCACTGGTTTCTCTGTGTGTCTTTTGTCACAGTGTCTCATGCGCCTATGACCTATCCCTTTCAGTTTCACCCTCCCCAAAACAAGGCTATAAGACACCCACATCATTGATTTGGTTCATAGCCTCTATAATTAACTAACCTCTTCTTTTCAGATGAAAAGTACAATAAATGTTTCTTTTTAGTTTAATATAACATAATTAGTACTATAACAAATGCTAACGGTTAAATGAGTACTTGTGAATGATTTTATAACTAGTTTTTGTTAACCAAGTAATGTGTTTGAACTCAGGTATACCACTGGTGACCAATTAGTAGAGTAGAGGTGGATGTAGGGTAAAAAAGAAATCCAATGGTAAGAGAATCATTTCCATCTTAGCATTGTTTCACTTTCATTAATTTCTTATTGAACTCAATATTTATATTAATGTGCAATAGTTGATTGAGCATTAATCATCACCGATACAAAACTTGAAAGAGAGGTGAATATTTCTTATTCATTTCTTTCATTCACTAAGATATATTAAAGGGTTCTATATTACTCGTGTATTCAAACTCACTAGCGGAATCATCGGAAAATCTTTTATCATGAGAAATATGTTTGTCTGAGGAAGGAACAATCAGCATGGTCTGAAACCATATTTGAATTTCACTCGTTACGTTAAATATTAGAATGCATATAAGTAATATTACATTAATTCTCAAAAGCTTAAATAAAAGATAGAATTAGTCAAATATGGTTTCAAATCTTTATTGACAAACCCAAAGCTATAAACTTATATCTCTTCACAACACAAGCAATAGTAACGAGATATCCGACTCAATCGATTTACTTTTACATCTTTGTACCTTTTTGCATCTCTTCATAATTAGTCAAAATTCACCTATCCCCAAGTGAAAATAATCTGGAAGAGTTAAACAAATTGGGAAACATGGAACCAAACTTAGGGTTTAGCCAAACTAAGTGTGAGTCCACTTGAAGTAATCTTTTTTCAAACCCCAAAGTGTTGTACTGTCATGGATTCTCTCAACAAGACTATCTTCATGCTGTGAGACATATATGCTCTGTGGAATATATTTAGGTGTACTTGTCATATGCATGCATGCATGCATGCATGAATGTGATTTTGCTTTACATGGCTAATGACCTAAGCCTGACCCTACCATGTATATATAAATGGTAGTAGTATAGGTCTTCATAGGGAACTTGGAAATTGAAGTTGTTTTCTCCCCCATCAAAAACAACATTTGGACCATCTTTTTCTTCTACCAAGAAATTTTTGGTTTGTCTTTAAGTATGTAACTTACTTACTTCTTTCGGCTTTAGTTGATAAACTAAAGAAGGAAGGACTCTTAAAGGATTTCAAAATAGAACAAATTAACTATCCCACCAGAATTGCATGTTTTAATCATCACTCTCATTTTCAAACAAAGTTCTGAGTAAAGCCTAGTAGTAGGAATGTTGGTAGTGTGTAAAATAATAGCAATAACATATTATCATATTGAGACCTCATGTTTATTTTTGTAAAGAATACATAGAAGTATAGAAAACACTAATAAAATTCATAGATTTTTGTGCTTTTGTATATTATTCTTAGGGAAATTAACATTAATAACATAATTGATGTACACTAAAATTAACATTAATTCCTCCTATTCTTGAATTAATTAATAACATAATAAATGTACACTAATATGTTATTTAGCTATATTATTTTAAATAAAATTTATGTTTTACACCCTGTGGTTAGTCCATAATACTCCAATTTTTCGTATAATTTTCGACTTTTGTTTTATTATAATACAACTATACAAGTGGACATGTTATATTGTTAAATAGAAAAGTTACAAGTCTAATCCTTTTATTTTACATCAAATTGAGCACACATATCATAGAAATTACATAGAGGAAACAAGCCGATTCGGTTCTTTTTTGAAATAGACTCAACCTCCCAATTGACCCAAAACGAAAATACGATTTAAATATCTGATTTGAATTTTTTGACCAAAACTTGAAAATTCGATTTTGGTTTGAACTTTGAAGTGATTTAGGTCAAGTGAGAGTAAATTCCCACCCCTACATTTGCATCAACCCACTATAATTAAAAAAAAAACAATAACCCAAATATTTTCAATTAGCAGTACACAATATCTACCCAAGCACCGGACAAAATTTAATATCTCAAAAGATAAGAAACATTATGCAGTAAAAGTGGACCATATCTACAAATTCATCTGCCATTTTCATAAATTCATTCCTGCACCTGCTGAGATCTCTGTTTGACTCCTTAGCTGTGAAAGTCCCCAATCAACTCTTGTGGTGGGAATTAATTCCTCACCCACTTTTGTTTTTGCTCATTCCTGAGACAGATATATAGGTTTGGTCATGATTGAAGTCACCAGATGTTGTTCTTGGCACATATGAAATTTCAAACTAGTCAAACTTGAAGAATGTATTTAATGTTGTAATAACTCTAATATAATTATTTAAATTGTAACTCTCTAGAGAAATAAGATAACCACTTGAAAAATAGAACAATGAATGACCTTCTTGTCACCTGAAAATTCATATAATACAAAAAATACACGGGTAGTTTTGGAACCTTTAAAGTTCGTGCATGTATTGTTTTGCTATCTTATTTTCATTGCATGTGTTGAAATAATAATAATTTTGGGTTCGTTACAATTTATTTAATATTTGAACTAATTTAATTTACATTTCCCATCTAAACGCAGCAATCAACCTCTTATACTTTAATTTTGTAACACTTTACCTATTAAATTTTAAAATCTCATTATTTTTCAAACATTTGTCATTATTTTTCTATTTTTTAAAGTTGTTTGAGATACTCTTTATTCTACTTTACGTTAAAATTCAAATTAAATTGGATGTCATATTGTGTTGAAATTTGAGTTGGGCAGTAGTTAATTGGATATGAATTCAAACTACATTGACATTCAATTAAATTTAAGCTTTAACATAAAGTTAAGATTACAAATGTATTAGATATACAATGCAAATAATTCAATAATGACAAATGTGTAGAAACGTAGTAGATTCTTAAAATTCAAGAAAACAAAGTTTTACAAAACGAAAGTACATGAGATTAATTTTCGAGTTTTAAGTTTAAGTGTGCAAAATAAAATCGAGACATAGTTCAAAAAGTCGTAATCAACAAATTTTGCTGAAGTGTAATCGTCAACAACCATCATTACTAGGTAAATCAAGAAAACGTGGGTACCAGTTATTGTGTAATGTAAGTTGCGAGTGACGGGTAGGTTTTTTAGTCCACAACCCTCATTAGCCGAAACAGCAGGTCAAACACGTCTCATTTATAACCCTAACACGCTCCCAAAGAAGATGTCAACGGTGTTCCTGATCTGGTCAGAATCTTTCGAAAGATATGCTGACCGGGTGGTTGGTCTGGAGATAGGAGGTCTAAATAGCTACTTTGATAGGAAGATCACACATCATGAATTCACAAAGACGGGACAATTTCCGGAAAGACACAATAGTTCTTAGCTCTCCAGACAATCCTGTTGGATTTTGTCTCATGTGTTATGTGTATAATTAAAAAATATTATATACGCAGGCAAGATCGTTTTCCTATTTTTCAAAAAAATTATGTACGAAACTTCTTAATTGTATTTCAATATACATTATATACTAATTAGTATTGAAATACACAAGTTGATCATACCTAAAAGAGTTGTCAAACTCTTTTGAATCGTCGGAAGTCGGGTTGCACTCGAATCGCCTCAAAATTTCCTCCAAGTGTTCACCAAACTCTAAACAAGATTAGAGAAATCCAAGCTAGTCAATCAATCTCTAATGTAAGATTAGAATATAGCTAATAACCCCTTTAATGCTCCAAAGAATTTAATCTTCAGCACTTCTATTAAACTAGCGAATTTTCGGATGAGTGAGATGCAGAAAAATGTGGATGAGAGAATTTTTGCATTCATTCAAACAAAGGAAGGGAGGAGAGACTTATTTATAGTGCATCCTCAAACTCACATCATGTGCAAACGACTTACACATGATCCATTGATTATCTCTCCTCTAAACCAATTATATTTTGACACATCATCTCATAACCTCCTTTAACCAAGTTGGATCAAATCCAGCCCATGATCAAAAAAATCTCTTATTAATGCAGGCCAAACAATGAGCAAACAGTCGACCCAAATTCCCATTCGGTCGACCGATCAGTTACTCTAAATAGTCTTTGATTATTTCTGTCGGACCTTAAGCAAAACGATCGACCGATTCGCCACCAAGAAAATTCTTTGATAATTTTGGTCGAACTACGTTTCACGTTGGTCGACCGTTCCCTTACTAAGAACGCTTCTGATAATTTTGGTCAAACAGTGAGTTCATCCGGTCTCTACCTGGTTGATCGTTCCTACGAATTCGGTCGACCATGAAACGGTCAACCGTTTTGCTCTATTTCTGCCTACACAAATTTTGGATCAATATCCAACAAAATTTGAGTTTTGGGGTTTTAACAAATTTATATATTATAATATTACAGATCACATTATATTAAGTAATACCTTATCATATATAATGTCAAAACATTATACCCCATAATATATACATTTCATACGAATTTAATTGATATGCTAACCATCATTATCACGACATATTGATTTTGTTATATTACCATATGTATTTCATGTTGGATTTCGTGTCATATACTTATTTAAATTTTTAATTTTTTTACAAGCAATTAGTATCGAACAATTTTATGTACAAAATTCCTAATTGTATTTCAATATATAATACTAATTAATATTGAAATACATAGATTAGATCGTACCTAGAGGATTATCGAAACCCTTTTACCAATAGGAAGTTGAGTTGCACGTCGAATCGCCTCAGAATTCCTCCAAGTGTTCACCAAATTCCCTTCAATGCTCGAAAGAATTTAATCTCTCAAACATTCAATTAATAAAGAAATTTTCTGATGGATTAGGTGGAGAAATATGGAGAAGAGAATTTTTGCATTCATGTAAATAAGGAAAAAATGATGGATAAATTTATAGGGCTTCCTCCAACCCACATTATGTGTAACTCACTTACACATGATCTCTTGTTAATTGCTCATCTAAACTAATCATATTTTGATACATAATCATCACATAACCTCCCTTGACCAAGTTGGAACAAATCCATCTCATAATAAGAAAACTTCTCTTATTAATTAAGAAAATGAAACATTCTAATTACTTCTATTAAGACAAAATTAAGCTAAGCATACAAGAATTAAAAGAGAAGATAATATTAAAACAAACTAAGAAAAATTATTTTATTTACATTATTCACATTACAAGTATCATTCTTCTTCACTTGAGTTATACTCCAAGACTTACTCTAAGTAGAGGGAATGTCACCAAGCAATGTGTAATTACAAAGGATTAAGAGTTCTATTTATGGTTATGAAAAACACATACCACATTTTAATTATACTACGATTAAAAAAATTCAAGCTAAACATACAAACATTAAAAGAGATAACATGAAGATAAAATTAGAAAAAATATTTTATTTACATGACTCACATTACAAGTAGCATTCTTCTCTACTTGAGTTTTGCTCCAAGGCTTTACTCCAAGTAGAGAGAATGTCATCAAACAGTGAGTGAATACAGAGGAGAAAGAAATGTTCTATTTATATGCATGAAAAAAGATAACCGGGGACAATCCCCCGGTATGGGACTAAAACACATACCACAGATTTGAAAGGAATGTGTTCTAAAAGTTTTACTTTTATATGTCAATTATTATAAATTGAATGTGCAAGCATTTTGTTCCTTGATCATGGTATTCGTCTTTTAGAAGTGTTAAGGAAGAGGGCGTTTGGTCATTAACCGTAGAACTCTAAAAGATAATGGTTTACATAAATCAAAAGTTATTCACAATCATGGTAATTAACATGAAACATTGATTACCGATAGAAGATTGTGTAGGATCGTGTGGGTTTATGGGTCCACAATTAATGCTAATCACCTAATTACCTACTTGTATAAGCAATCAAAGAAATGCAGCGGAATTTA
The DNA here is from genome assembly GCA_963682175.1 of Triglochin maritima. Lineage (NCBI taxonomy): Eukaryota > Viridiplantae > Streptophyta > Magnoliopsida > Alismatales > Juncaginaceae > Triglochin > Triglochin maritima. The sequence continues at coordinate 38,314,047 of OY821781.1, forward strand.
AACTAAAACAAGCAAATGTAAGAATATGAAAACCACAAATCGACTCGGCGTTTTTATAGAGGTTCGGCACCCCACCCGGGTCCTAGTCCTCTCTTGTAAGCTCCGCTCGGATCACCGAGCTCCGCTCACGACTTCACTAACCACTCCCCGTTCCGGGCCGGGAGAGAACGCCTTTACAAGTCTTCAAGCTCGCGAACAACCCTCGCCGAGCTTGGCTCCTCCTCTCACAATCCGAGAGGATCACTTCGGGCTCTCACCGAAGTCTATACTCGTGTCTTGGGCTTTCACTAAGACCCTTGCTTCTTTCACAATGGTTGAGTGAAACAACACTCTCTAAACTTGAGCACACTTGAGTAGAATATGGAATTGATCACTAAGTGTGGAAGGTTTGAGCTTTTGAGTGTGTTTAGCTTTCTCTCTAATGTTGGGGACAAATAGGTGTTGGAGAGATGTGTTAAAATGTGTTTTACATCTCTATTTATAAGCTCCAAAAGAGTTATAGCCGTTGGGATTGATTGGGTAAGAGTTGGTGTAGGATACACAAAACAGAAACCTGCAGAACCCAATTCTGCCTAAAAACGGTCGACCGAATTTGGTATTCCGTTCGACCGTTTAGTCAAAATCCAGCTTTGACTTAAGTTCACTTAAGTTAACGGTCGAACGGGCTCAGGGGATCGGTCGACCGAATTAGTCCAGGCACTTCTGGGAGACCAAATTGTGTTGGTTCGGTCGACCGTTAGGAAAGTTTCGGTCGACCGGATGTTTGGTAATTTTGGGGTATTTGGGAATAATACGAATACGACCGTTGGGAATAATACGACAAAACAAATGGCCTGAAAAAATGTGTAAACGGTCGAACAGAAAGGTTAAAACGGTCGACCGTTTTGGACAGTTTTGTTTAGGTGTTTTCCGGTTCTAGTTTGGATGGTCTATTGAAGTCCAAATTACGTGAAATTTTGTGTGTGACTTCTGTAGGGAACCTAGTGTGTAGTTGAGTAGTTTTTAGCTCAAGTATGCTCAATTACACAAGGTTCCTAAATACTCAAAGAAATACAAAATACATGTCTTCAAATGAGCTTGATTACATGTCTTGACTTGATTTCCTTTATTCCTTGAGTCTTGATCATCTGTAGAGGTTAGCACAAAGCAATATATATATGCAATGCAATATGTGTGCTACTCTACATGATTATAATTAATATTAGATTGAATAAATCATCAAAACATAGATTAAGGCCAAAAAGCCAACAATCTCCCCCTTTTTGATGATGGCAACATATATCTTAACTATATCTTAATACATGGAATTTGTATTTGTAAACTATGCATAATAATGCTCCCCCTATGGATGTGCATAGTTTTTGTTCAATTTGCTTACAAAATTCCAAGTAACCCCCTTAATTATCTCTCCCCCTTTGACATCCATCAAAAACAAAAATAATATGATTTTAAGCATAGAATTTGGATGTCTTGTAATGAAGTTGCTCCCCCTAAATTTTGCACTTCATTACTCCAATAAAAGATATAACAATTAAGCTCCCCCTATCAATAAGACTAGATGGAAACTATGAGTATGATTCAATTTAAGTTCAATTTAGTTTCAATTTAAGCCTTATTCTAACATCCATTCAAAATTTGACACTTATAATCAATGGATGTGATATATGATTTGCAATGAATAGGGTGAATGATTTGCAATGAATTAGACCTAACAAGTAAAACATAAAAGAGGAAAAGATTACTTTTATATATTGAATAGACCTAACAAGTAAAACATTATGGAATTGTGTTTCATGTCATTAATGTTTTTACTGTGTCTTGGATCCTAAGATATGAGACTTATATTTTTTCACTCAAGAAGTGTTTAATTTGATTATTGTCAAAAGTTATCAATGAGTGTAGTGATAAAGGTAATAGTTGGTTGAACATGACTTTTGCTGGAAAAGATAGCTAGTCAAACGATTATCATTGGCCCTCTTAATTGAGTGATGATATTAGTAGGCACATTGATAAAGCAAAATTATAATGTGCACAATGTGACTTGAGTTAAGTTACATAGTTATAATTAGCTTAGAGAGATCAAGAAATGAATATAATACAAAGATGACACATTTCTACTTTGTATACATTCTTAATATCATGAGGCAAGGGACAGACACAAGTGATGCACTTACATCACTATATGGATCGTGTTTTGGTTCGGGTGGAACAAAGACATCTATGCTAATTGGGTAACTATAATGTGTAGCTAGATACCACTTATAGTTTGAGATATTAATTGTTTAATATATCTGCCAATCTGACTTAGATTATCCTATAGGTCACACCACAAAACTGGGAAACAAGATGCTTGATTTTAAGTTCATATGATGTGTCAGGTTTCATGTGAAAATAGGACACATGTGGTGAATGAATAAAATTAACATGCCATGAGAATTGACATAATTAGAATCATAATAAATTCATATGAGGTATATATTTTATGCGGTGTAATAATTTAATATTACATATGATAATATATTATATAAGATGTGAATTTGCTAAAACCCCCAAAAGATCAAATTTTGTTGGAAATAAATCCAAAATTTGACAAAGGCAAAATCGGGGTCAAACACGGTGAACCGTTCATGGTTCGGTCGACCAGGGTATCTTCAGATCGGTTAACCGAATAAGGAACGGGTAAGCACAATTGGTTGATCGAAATTGTCTGGAGTGCCTGGACAATCGGGTTCGGTTAACTGAGTGTGAACGGTCAACCGAGGAAGTAGTATTTTCGGTAGACCGAATGTGACACGGTCATCCGTAGACTATGTCTCAGGAGAAATTCTGGCAGGTCAACGGTAGACCGAGTAAAAGACGTGGTTCGTCCGAATATTTCCACGGATTTTTTCTCATGCGGGATCGGTCGACCGTCTCGCTCACGGTGCACCGAACACGTGTTAAAACCGAATGGTTCTCGGTCAACCGAACAGTGCGATTTCTCTCTGAATTATTAAGAGATTGATTAGATCATGGGTGGATTAATTCCAGATTTAATTAAAACGTTTTTAGGGTGCTTATGTGGAAATTAGAGATTAATTTTAGGAGAGAATAAATAAGGGATCATGACTAAAAAATAGCTCTTGATAAGGATGTTTTGGTAGCCTATAAAAGGGCATCTACTCCTACTTGTTTAATACTAATGCAAAATTATTTCTCTATTAATATCTCCTCTAATCACCACGAAATTCTCTTAGTAATTTTGAGTTTAGGAGATAGAAATCTCAGGAGCTCAAAGAAGAGTTATTAGCTAGATTCTAAACCTTATTAGAGATTGATTGACTGGCTCCTTTTTTCTCTAATCTTGTTTAGAGTTTGGTGGATACTTGGAGGCAAATCCGTGGACGATTCAACGGGCAACGCGACTCCGGATCTTCAAAAGATTTTAGAGAAACTTTAGGTATGATTCTACCTTTGTGGTTTATTTTAATAAATGTAGGGTTGCATAATATTAGAATAAACGCAAATTAATGTACATAGAAATTGTTGAAAATATGAAAACGATCTTGTATGTTGTATTAATTTTTAAAAAATATATACATACATAGGGACACGAAATCCTGCAGTGATATCAGAGCATTTAATTCATATTTTCAATGATTAGACTATATAATTAATTTTAGTTTACCATCTAAACAATTCATGTTCTATGTCTTTTTCGAGTTTTTAGATAGTTTTGTTGATTTAATTCTAATTGATTCTTTTGATAGTTTTAAATGTTTTGAAACACATCATGTGAATGTTAGAATTAAAATTTAGACTATGTCTAATATATAAAATTTTCGTTTTTTAATTAAATGATTATTTTATAAAGAATCGACAAAACAAAAAGGCATATGTTATCTTTCTTTAAATTTTTATTTTTGGAAATTAGATAAACAGTGGTTCAAATGTTTTGTGTATTGAACTATGGATGCATAAAATCATTTTAATGGATTTCAAATGATTTTAGAATTGTTTGATTTAGAGATGCATGATAAACTAAATCGAGTAATATATAGTATATGTACATGCGTTGCTCGAGTTCTCTTATGCAGGGATATGTGAGTTTATGTGTGAATGAATGAATGTGTATGTTATTATTATTCAATCACAAAGACTTATGTATATGTAAAAGCCAAATTTCTATTTCTATGTATATGCATGCATATGAGAGGATTTTTACATAGGACTTATACTAGAAAATTTTCAAAATTGAGAGATGCATGTTTATATTTTTGCAGTATCAACATCCATGGTGCAAGAGGAAGACGCTGAAGAAGCACAAGGATCAAGAACGCGGGAACATATAAACTCACACAATGTGTGTGTGAATGAATTTATTTATGTTTGTGTGCTTGATATATATGTGATTGCATATATGAATGTTAGGATGCGTATAGATGATAAATATGCATGATCACCTAAATTCTAAAATCACATATTAATGTTTAAATTGTCCAACCAAAAATTAAGAGTATCTTTCTTTCTTATTTCATCCACTAGCAGTCATCGATCGAGAGATATTCCGCTCGCCCTTAGCGGGAGATAGCTTCCTCCATATTTGGGAATAATGAGAGATATAAGGTTGTCTATTGTTGTGCCATGAATAGATGCACGAGGTGTGATTCACCCTTAGTGGACACCGAGTATATTTGTTTGTGAATACAATGGATAAACGTATCTCGTATCAAATGAAATAAGTTTTCTTAACAAGACCCGGAGCCCTAGCTCGGTTTTGAGAAAGAGAGTTTTTCTTACGAGGATCGGTCAAATTCTCTCTTAATTAAAACGACAAGTCATAAGAGTTTGAAAATGCAAATGTTGCGATATACGAAATGGTTATGATTAGAAAATGTTTTCTTACCTTGATTTTATAGTATATCTGATAGCCCAATTAATATATTTGATATGCCATTTTTCCCGCACAAGTTGTATATAACCAATTAATATATTTATCACTATACGTAATGATAGTTTTTGATAATAATCAAATTGTATTTTTCTCGTATGAAAAAGACTTAAGTCTCATATCTTAGGATTCAAAGACACAATAAAAACATTAATGACACAAACACAATTCCATAATGTTTCATTTATTAAGTCTATCCAATATACGAAAGAAAATATTTTTTTCATTTCATATACTCATATTGTTAAAATATTTGTAGAGCCACAATATCCTTTAACCAACATGATAATTTAGTCTCGGTAATTAATATTACTTGTCAATCACTGTGATTGTGAATTACTTATGATTTATGTAAATCATTATCTTTTAGAGTTCTACGGTTAAGAATCAAGAGTTTATTATTTAACACTTCCAAAAAAGACGAATACATAAATGAATGAATAAAATATTTATACATTCAATTAATAATAAAAGTCATATAAAAAATACTTTTAGAACACACATGACTTTCTAATCCAAAGGTAGGTATAAAGGAGGGTGTGTCATGTGTGATGCCCCAAGCAGCGAGAGACCGAGCCTTCAGTTAAGTCATATGGCTCGTGAGATCCTGACATAACATAAGAGGAACCGAGAATCTTAATTACCATGAGAGAGATAATTATGCAGTCTAAAAGTATGTGTTTGACATAGGGCTGAGCATCGGTCCGGTCCGGTCTGGACCAGACCGGAAAAAAAATAAAGGTCCGGACCGGAAACCGGACCGGACCGGAAAAAAATCGAAGGGTCGGACCGGACCAGTCCAAAAACCCAATTTTTTCCCTTAGTTTAAAAAAATTAAGGGACCGGACCGGACCGGATCCAATTTTTTTGTTTCGGTCCGGACCGGAACCCGGACCAGTTGGTTCCAGTCCGGACCAAACTCAGACTGAATTTTGCTTAACCCTAGTTTGACATGCTCAGATTCTATTTTGCACAAGTGACATCAGTTAGGACCATGAACACTCTTTTTTATATATTAAGTTATCAAATTTTAGGATTTTGTTGTTAACGAGATGGGATACGAAGTCAAACGAATATTTTAATTTTTTTGATGGACATTTAATTTTCCAAATCAACTTTTATGGTCTGAATTTGGTGCCTCCACGAGATATTAAGTAATAGAAGGATTTAACAGGATATTAGTAATCGTTAACATTCCCCGCTCTAGCTTTTATATTTGGAGGAGCAATATTTTTGAATTTTTTTTTCATCTATCTTTTGTTTGGAGTTTGGATTGGTTCTCTCTTCCTTTAACCTTTTCAATTGAATTTCATTGATTCCTCTCCAAAAAACCCCAAACAAAACCCTTCCAAAACAATGGATTCCAATTCCAAATGTGATGGGGAGATGGGTTTCGGGGAGAGATCCGTCTCCGCCGCCTCCGCCGCCGTCCTCGTCAACCCTCTTGACGTCGCCAAGGTTTGCCTTTTAAGTCTGAAAAAAATTGGATTTTTAAGTGAGTTTATGTGGTTAGGGATGGAAATTTTATTTTTTGTTGTCAAAAATGGTTTTTTTTGGTGGTGTTGTTGTAACGTACCCGAAAACAGCGGAAAATTTAAACAATAATAAAGACCGTCAACGGTCAGCACTGGGCACGTCACGGGAAACAAACCAACATATATAATATAATATGACCACGTGGAAGTCAAATATACAAACTGACTGTGATTACGACAAAAGCTATACAATATGTAATCACCTCAAAAGAAAGAAACTGACAACTACAGGATCTGATCTCGGGGGCACCGTCCTCGGTCACCACCTCAAACTCTAACCCTGCTCGCTACCTGAAATGCAAACAACAAACATGCCTGAGTTCCCTGCAGGAACCCCGTATACCAAACCTCCTAAAATACAAAAAGGAATTAAAGACAATGCAATGCTATGCACATGATCATCCGCCTCGGGCCCACAATAATGCCCTCACCGCCTCCGCGGCACTGAACCACTCCTGCCACTAGGGTCAAGTCAGTCCACCGCTGCCTCACAAGGGTCAGTCGACACCACTGCTCCCCAAAAAGTGCAGGAAGGAACCCCCGGTACACGCCGCACCCAAGGAGCGAGTCAGCCCGCCGAATACACAACTCGGGTCAGACGACAGCCACTGCTCCCCCAAGAGTCGCCTAGCGCGCACCCTGCCGGAACATCCTCGGCCTACCGCTAAACCCTCGCAAACTGCCCAAGGTTTACGGTACACATCCCTCACACCCCGCTCGGTAAGAGAGGAAAAAGTACAACAATAATACGCCTTCGTCGAAGGTGAAATCCGTAGCTCTCAAAGCCGGTAATCAACCGTCGCCTCGGAGCCGGTAGTCGACCTGACATCGACGGATCGCGTGTGGATAAATCCACCAACCTGCGGCAGATCGGTCGACCGCTACAAGCACACCGGTCGACCGGTCCCCCACACAGTACACGGTACTGTACAAACAAGTCTATCGGTCGAACCACGCCAACCGAATTACCGACCAATCGGTCGAACAAAAGTCATCTAGCGGTCGACCGTTTGGAAGGTCTACGCTATACAATTTTATATAATATATATATCCGACCGGTCGAACCAAGGGGCCGTTCGACCGATAACAGGGATTTCAATAATTTGCTCAAGTCTCGTTCGGTCGACCGGAACTGAAATACAGTTCGACCGAATCAACACAAGCACTCTACCGCTTAATTAAATGCTCAGTCGGTCGACCGAGAGTTAAAGAGCGGTCGACCGTTTTGATGGTCAAAGCTCCCAACCGACTTAGCATCGAATGGATCGGTCGAACAAGGTAAAGGACGTTCGACCGTTTAATAAGTCAAAATCCCCAACCGACCCATTCTCATCGTTATTCGGTCGACCGGCTAAGTGGTCCCGTTCGACCGATAACAGTATATCCCCTTTTTCCCGCACAAATCTGGCATAACGGTCGACCGTCTAACGACATCGTTCGACCGTTCGCGGGTAAACATCAATATAATAATAGGATCGGTCGACTGCCCACAGGCACCGGTCGACCGATCGTCGTCTTCAACCTCTGAATTGGTTGAATTCCGACGGGGAATTCGACACCAACGTCGATCCCCAACACTCACAAGACTTATGTGAGTTATAATGAAGATTTGGCATACCTTTTTGACGGTTGAAGAAGCCTCCCGAGCTCCCTTCAACACCTCTTCTCTTCTCCTTCCTTTCTTCTTCTTCTTCTTTACTTCTTCTTTCCTCCTTCTTCTGCTCCGAAAGTCTCTCTCTCTCTCTCACTCTCTGGTAAAAGCAAATGATGAAGAAACGTTTTCAGCTAATCCTCACATTCCTATTTATACTAAAAGCCTAATCTTATCTCACCTCCCCATCTTCCAATCACCATACACCTAAAACCTTTCCAATTATAACCAGCCAACACACTCTCTCTCCTCCCAACACCTCCTGCTCTTCATGCATGATTAATTAGAGTTAATTAAGTTTAGGTTTAGTTAATTAAGATGTTTTAGATTAGGTTATTACAATCTACCCTCCTTAAAGAATTTCGTCCGCGAAATTCGAAACAACTGACTTACCGGAACAACTCTGGATACTGCTTCCTGACATCCTCCTCGATCTCCCAGGTAGCCTCTCTATCAGTGTGATGCTGCCACCTGACTTTCACCATCGGAATCGCTCTCCTCCTGAGCTGATGTACCATCTGATCCACAATCTCAACTGGTCTCTCATCTAATGACAAATCCTGCTGGATCTCCGGTACTGATATCTCTATCACATGAGCTGGATCGGCCACGTACTTCCTCAGCATAGAAACATGGAAGACGTTGTGAAGTCCTGCAAACTGTGGTGGTAGTGCAATCCTATATGCCACCTCACCAACCCGATCCAATATCTCAAACGGTCCGACATATCTCGGACTCAACTTCCCCTTCTTCCCGAATCTCATCACCCCTCTGGAAGGCGAGATCTTCAGGAAGACATGATCTCCTACCTCAAAAGTCAGCTCACGCCTCCGCGTATCAGCATAACTCTTCTGCCTGCTCTGCGCCGTAGCTAGTCGTCTCCGAATCACGTCGACCTTCTCTGAATACAACTGAATAATGTCAGGTCCAACTAGCTGTCTCTCGCCCACATCACTCCAGCATACCGGCGATCTACACGGTCTCCCGTATAATGCCTCATATGGTGCCATCCCAATACTCGAGTGGTAGCTGTTGTTGTAGGCGAACTCGATCAACGACAAATGCTCATCCCAATGCCCGGCCCAGTCAAGTGTACACGCTCTCAGCATGTCCTCCAATGTCTGTATCGTCCGCTCTGACTGGCCATCTGTCTGTGGGTGGAAAGCTGTGCTAAACTTCAGACGTGTCCCCAGTGCTCTGTGTAGACTCTCCCAAAATCTCGAAGTGAATCTGGGATCTCTATCTGAAATGATACTGACCGGCACGCCATGAAGTCTGACAATCTCCTCAATATATAACTTAGCTAGACCCTCCAGAGCAAGAGTGGTCTTAATAGCTAAGAAATGCGCCGACTTGGTCAGTCGATCGACTATAACCCAAATCGCATCGTGGAATCTCCGTGTCTTCGGTAGCCCCGTAACAAAATCCATCGTCACGTGCTCCCACTTCCACTCGGGCAACTCAATCCTCTGCATCTGCCCTGCTGGTCTCTGGTGCTCGATCTTCACCTGCTGACAGACCAAACACCTCGATACGAAGTCTGCAACGTCCTTCTTCATACCTCGCCACCAGAAGTTCCGCTGCAGATCTTTGTACATCTTGGTGCTCCCTGGATGAATGGAATATCTCGATCTGTGTGCCTCCTCCATGATATCATGTCTCAGGTCCTCTGTCTTCGGCACCCAGATACGGTCTCTGAATCTCAGACCTCCATCCACTCCAACTCTGAAGTCTGACCCATCTCTGGCAGCTAACTGTAACAAACTGCTCAACTCCTCATCTGTAGTCTGAGCATGAATCACTGCTGATACTGTCTGAGGCTCTACTCTCAATCCTGCAATCACTGCGCCCTCAGAGCTATCAGCAAATGGCCTCCACTCTGCCAAGGACTCTAGCAGTCTCCACTCCTGAATACATAGGCCTGCTACTGATACCTCCACCTTCCGGCTCAAAGCGTCTGCAACCGTGTTCGCCTTCCCCGGATGGTAAGAGATAGTGAAGTCATAGTCCTTAATGAACTCAAGCCATCTGCGCTGCCTCATATTCAGCTCCTTCTGCGAGAACAGGTACTTCAGACTCTGATGATCTGTAAACACCTCGAACTGCTCGCCATAAAGATAGTGTCTCCAGGTCTTCAGTGCGTGAACCACTGCTGCTAACTCCAAATCATGTGTCGGGTAATTCCTCTCATGGACCTTCAGCTGTCTGGATGCGTACGCGATCACCCTCCCGTGCTGCATAAGTACACATCCTAAGCCAACACCTGAAGCGTCGCTATAAATCACGAATCCACCCGTGCCACTCGGCAATGATAAAACTGGTGCTGTGGTCAACAGTCTCTTCAGCTCCTGAAAGCTGTCCTCGCACTTCTGCGACCAAACAAAAGTGACTCCCTTCTGCGTCAGAGCTGTCAGTGGTGCTGCCAATCTCGAGAAGTCTTTGATGAAGCGACGGTAATAACCCGCCAGTCCAACAAAGCTCCTAATCTCTGTCACGCTCGTAGGGGTCCTCCACTGTGTCACTGCCTCCACCTTCGCCGGATCCACTGATATCCCCTCTGCCGATACAATGTGTCCGAGGAATGCCACTCTGTCCAGCCAAAACTCGCACTTTGAGAACTTAGCATATAACTGCTGAGCTCTCAAGATGCTGAGTACAATCCTCAAATGCTCTCTGTGCTGCTCCACATCTGATGAATAGATCAGAATGTCATCCACGAAGACAATCACGAATATATCAATATACTGCCTGAACGTCCGGTGTATCAGATCCATGAATGCTGCCGGAGCATTCGTCAATCCAAATGGCATCACCAAGAACTCATAGTGTCCATATCTCGTCCTGAAGGCTGTCTTCTGGATGTCCTCATCTCGGATCCTCAACTGGTGATATCCTGAACGCAGGTCAATCTTCGAGAAAACCTTCGCTGACTGCAGCTGGTCAAAGAGATCCTCAATCCTAGGTAAGGGATACCTATTCTTCACCGTCACCTGGTTCAGCATCCTGTAGTCTATGCACATCCTCAAGGATCCGTCCTTCTTCTTCACAAACAAAACTGGTGCACCCCAAGGCGAGACGCTCGGTCTGATAAATCCAGAGTCCATCAACTCCTGCAACTGCTTCTTCAACTCTGTCAACTCAGCAGGTGCCATCCGGTATGGAGCCTTCGACTGTGGTGTAGTGCCGGCTACCAACTCAATGCCGAACTCCAACTCCCGGTGTGGTGGTAAACCTGGAATCTCTGCTGGAAAAACATCCGCGAACTCCTGCACCACCTCAATGTCCTCTAGCCTCTGAGACTCTGCCTCCGCAACCACAAGCGTCGCCAGAAATGCTGCACATCCCTGCTGTAACAGTCTCTGAGATCTCACAGCAGATACAATAATGCGACCCTCTCTGCTTCTGATCCCTCTAATCAGAATATCAGGCAAACCCTTCCTCGGGATCAAAATCTTCTTCTCACGGCACAAGACTCGAACATCATATTGGGACAGCCAATCCATCCCAAGTATGACATCAAAGTCCTCCATCGGTAGCAAGACCAGGTCTGCCGGAAACTCCTGATCTCCCGAAACAACCGTGGCGCCGGGGACAAATCTCCCCACAGTGCCCACCAGACCCAGGGGTGTGCTGACCTCCAACGTGGCAGTCAACATCGCAAGGGTACAGCCCAACACTCCCGCAAATCGCTCTGAGATGAACGAGTGTGCCGCGCCACAATCAAATAACACCCTAGCTACTGAACCTGCGACAAGAAGTGTACCTTCCACGACAGCGCCTCCATCCCGAGCCTCCTCTGCCTGGATGGTGAAAACTCTGCCAGTGCGCTGCCCCTGCTGTGGTCGGAAAGGTGGTCTACCTCCGCCTCCTCCTCTGCCTGGTGCGGGTAAACCTGGTGGTCTGCTCGGCCCAGCTCCTCGGCTCGGACAGCTCCTGATAAAGTGACCCATCTGGCCACATCCATGACATGCTCCGGGGGTGAAGCACGGCCCGGAGTGAAACCTCCCACAAGTACTACAAGGCTCAGGTCGTGGTACTGCAACTCCTGCTCTCTCGTATCGGGGCCTCTTGCCCGGATTCCCTCCAGTCTGACCTCCTGGCCTCCCAGAGAACCTACCTGATGGCCTCCTCTCATCCTGGTAGTTCTCCCTGTAGTCACGATCAAGAACAGAGGCACTCTTCACTGCATCGGCCAACGTGCTCGGCATGTGTGTCAGCACCTTCGTCCTCAACTGCTTTCGGAGCCCCCGGACGAACTTCCCAGCCCTCTGCTCCTGTGTAACATACATCTCGGGACAGTAACGCTCAAGGGCGTTGAACTTCCCGATGTAGCCTGCTAGGGTCATGTCTCCCTGCTGAAGACTCAGAAACTCCTCCCTCTTCTGATCCTGGACATGCTGCGGAAAATACTGCTCGTTGAACTCGCCAACGAACTCCTCCCAGGCTATATCATCTCTGTCCGCAAACACCACTGCAGATGTGGACCTCCACCAGTTGGACGCAGCACCGCCCAAAACATAAGTAGCCAGGCCTACTCTCGCCTCTGGTGGACAACCAATAGCACTGAAGATCTTCTGCATCGTGAAGATCCACTCCTCCGCAGCCTCTGCGTCGTACTGCCCCAGAAAGGTAGGCGGATGCTGGCGCATAAACCGGTCATGCATAGCGCCAGTCCCCGTCTGCCCAGTCTGTGCTGTCTGCTGCTGTAGCATCTCCGTCAGACGTCCGACCGTATCGAACAACGTCCGACGCTCATCCTCCCAAGCCTCATCCCTCGCAGTCTCACTCTCACCGCGAGTATGGGCAACCGCCTTCCCCCGTCTAGGAGGCATCTGCCAAAGGAAACAAGACAATATTAATATAATCTGTGCATGCATGATCCTCTAGACCTAACTCCTAACTCAAAGGTGGTTTCTTTAGACAAGTACGCCGAGATCAACGCTCTGATACCAAATTGTAACGTACCCGAAAACAGCGGAAAATTTAAACAATAATAAAGACCGTCAACGGTCAGCACTGGGCACGTCACGGGAAACAAACCAACATATATAATATAATATGATCCACGTGGAAGTCAAATATACAAACTGACTGTGATTACGACAAAAGCTATACAATATGTAATCACCTCAAAAGAAAGAAACTGACAACTACAGGATCTGATCTCGGGGGCACCGTCCTCGGTCACCACCTCAAACTCTAACCCTGCTCGCTACCTGAAATGCAAACAACAAACATGCCTGAGTTCCCTGCAGGAACCCCGTATACCAAACCTCCTAAAATACAAAAAAGGAATTAAAGACAATGCAATGCTATGCACATGATCATCTGCCTCGGGCCCACAATAATGCCCTCACCGCCTCCGCGGCACTGAACCACTCCTGCCACTAGGGTCAAGTCAGTCCACCGCTGCCTCACAAGGGTCAGTCGACACCACTGCTCCCCAAAAAGTGCAGGAAGGAACCCCCGGTACACGCCGCACCCAAGGAGCGAGTCAGCCCGCCGAATACACAACTCGGGTCAGACGACAGCCACTGCTCCCCCAAGAGTCGCCTAGCGCGCACCCTGCCGGAACATCCTCGGCCTACCGCTAAACCCTCGTAAACTGCCCAAGGTTTACGGTACACATCCCTCACACCCCGCTCGGTAAGAGAGGAAAAAGTACAACAATAATACGCCTTCGTCGAAGGTGAAATCCGTAGCTCTCAAAGCCGGTAATCAACCGTCGCCTCGGAGCCGGTAATCGACCTGACATCGACAGATCGCGTGTGGATAAATCCACCAACCTGCGGCAGATCGGTCGACCGCTACAAGCACACCGGTCGACCGGTCCCCCACACAGTACACGGTACTGTACAAACAAGTCTATCGGTCGAACCACGCCAACCGAATTACCGACCAATCGGTCGAACAAAAGTCATCTAGCGGTCGACCGTTTGGAAGGTCTACGCTATACAATTTTATATAATATATATATCCGACCGGTCGAACCAAGGGGCCGTTCGACCGATAACAGGGATTTCAATAATTTGCTCAAGTCTCGTTCGGTCGACCGGAACTGAAATACAGTTCGACCGAATCAACACAAGCACTCTACCGCTTAATTAAATGCTCAGTCGGTCGACCGAGAGTTAAAGAGCGGTCGACCGTTTTGATGGTCAAAGCTCCCAACCGACTTAGCATCGAATGGATCGGTCGAACAAGGTAAAGGACGTTCGACCGTTTAATAAGTCAAAATCCCCAACCGACCCATTCTCATTGTTATTCGGTCGACCGGCTAAGTGGTCCCGTTCGACCGATAACAGTATATCCCCTTTTTCCCGCACAAATCTGGCATAACGGTCGACCGTCTAACGACATCGTTCGACCGTTCGCGGGTAAACATCAATATAATAATAGGATCGGTCGACTGCCCACAGGCACCGGTCGACCGATCGTCGTCTTCAACATCTGAATTGGTTGAATTCCGACGGGGAATTCGACACCAACGTCGATCCCCAACACTCACAAGGCTTATGTGAGTTATAATGAAGATTTGGCATACCTTTTTGACGGTTGAAGAAGCCTCCCGAGCTCCCTTCAACACCTCTTCTCTTCTCCTTCCTTTCTTCTTCTTCTTCTTCTTTACTTCTTCTTTCCTCCTTCTTCTGCTCCGAAAGTCTCTCTCTCTCTCTCACTCTCTGGTAAAAGCAAATGATGAAGAAACGTTTTCAGCTAATCCTCACATTCCTATTTATACTAAAAGCCTAATTTTATCTCACCTCCCCATCTTCCAATCACCATACACCTAAAACCTTTCCAATTATAACCAGCCAACACACTCTCTCTCCTCCCAACACCTCCTGCTCTTCATGCATGATTAATTAGAGTTAATTAAGTTTAGGTTTAGTTAATTAAGATGTTTTAGATTAGGTTATTACAGTTGTGCTGTTGAGATTCTTAGATTTTTCATGTGGTTATGGATTTAAAATTGGGCCCAATTAACAAACATGAATCAAAATGGAAATTTGATTTTTAGTTGTCGAAATTGGGTTTTTTGGTGTTGTTATGCGGAATTATGATCTAAGAAGCTGAGTTTCTTAGATTTTTGATGTGGTTACGGATGATACTTAGGCCCAATTATCATGAATCAAACTGGAAATTTGGTTTTTGGTTGTCGAATTTGGGTTTTTTTGCTGGTGTTGTGCGGAATTATGCTCTAAGAAATTGAATTTCTTAGATTTTTGTGTCAATGAGAGTGTTTCTTTTCATCAATTTAGATGATCTTCTGGTAATTTGTTGTGGTCGTGGATGGAAATTTATGCCCAATTTAAAGGAACTAAACTTGAAATTCAATTTTTGGTTGTCGAAATTTGTTTCTCTCAAAAGTTGAATGTTTTAGGTGCTTTGCGTCCGTGAAAATGCTTTTGCAAACAACTTTCATGAACTTTAGTGAATTCATTTGGTGGGATGGAAATTTGGGGCAAATTATCTGAACAAAATTGTGGTTTTTGGTTGTCAAAATTTGTTTTTTTTGGTGATTTTGTGATTTAAACGATTATATTAATCAGTTTACATGTTCTTTTGGTAAATTAATGTTTTCGGATGGAAATTAGGCTGAATTGTCGAAAGCCTGAACTGGAATTCAGTTTCTGTGGTAATGGGTTTTTTGGTGTTATTTTTGCCCGTGAAAATGTTTTTTTTAACCAATTCACATGTTCTTTGGTAAATTCATGCGATTAGAGCACCATGTTCCACATACTTCTGTTAACCTTCTAGTGTGAATAGCTAGAACTCTTATATGTATCTGTTATGATTGCATACATATTATTCACTTTTTTCTCTGTAAATCATTTTTTTTCATTTGTGGTGATTTGGTGAACATTTTTAGTATTTATCCTCTTCAGGAAAGAATTAGTTTGACATTTTTTTATCAGACTAGATTACAGGCGCAGGCGGCTAATGATCCTTCAACTTTCGATTATCAGCAAATTGTTCGCAGACATATCACATCTTCAGAGCCAAACAGGGTATAGTTCAATGCTCATCACGTATTTATTTTAGATTTCTGATTTAAATAGCTGCTATATCTTGTAACCGTAGCTTGAGTTGCTGTAGCTTTTCTCCATAGCTGGCATAAAATGATAAGTGTGATTACATAAAAATCAAAAGCACACCAAAAAGAAGTGGTTGTAGGAGGTATTACATCTCCCGCCCCAAATTGTCTGACACTGATCTTCCTTATATCTGGTTAAACTCCAGAAAGAAAGGTTCATTTTAGCACATATTTTCTTCTTTTGACGCGTGCTTGTTCGCTCTAAAGGTTCTATGCATGATAATAAGATATGGGTTACATATGATTGTATATGAGATTTATTGAAGCTTAAAATATTTCAGAAATTTTCAGATTTTAGATGTTCTCCATCGTGCAGCCGTGCTGACTTTATTGGTACTGAAGCTGTTTGTCCTGTTGATTGTTTTCAGTACAAAGGAACTTTGGATTTTTTTACAAAGTCATAAGACAAGTAAGTATTTTTCCCCTTATGTTTGTTACTGTTACATTTTATCTTAAATCATTACACGAAAATTTTGTTCATAATCAGCATTTGTAACCACAAAAGATCCTCCATTCGAAAAATGTTGTGTTTAAAAATTAAACAGCTTTTCTCAACTTTTCCAGGAAGGATTTGGTAGACTTTGGAGAGGCACAAACGCAAGCTTAGTTCTTGCTATACCTACTGTAAGTACTTTATGTTTTCTGATCTAAATCATGACCAACTACAAAGTTATTTTCAAATTTGATTTGTGTAAGACTTTAAAAAAAAGGCTTAACATCGTGCCTACAATCAGAAATAGGAGATTGATTTCTTTTGGAAATACAACAAACTTGTGCATTTCCTATTATCTTTTAACATCTTTCCGCTCCAATTATTCATCGTACATATTTTACCTTACCCTAAATTATGATGGCATTCCAAGTTTTAGTGTGTGACTGACTGACTCGTTGCACAATATTTTCTTTTTCTGAAACTGCTGCAGGTAGGAATATACTTGCCTTGTTACGATATATTCCGCAATCGGATTGAAGACTTCACCACCCAGAATGCTCCTACGCTGACTCCATATGCCCCTCTTGTTGCTGGCTCACTAGCACGTTCCTTAGCTTGCATTGCATGCTCTCCTATTGAACTGGCAAGAACACGTATGCAGGTAGCTTCTATTACCTAAACGAAACGTACTGGAATGGCAAGTGGTTGAAACTGCTTCCATAATTCTTATTTGGCTAATTTGTGTCAGGCATTTAAAGAATTCCGAAGTGAATCAAAGCCTCCTGGCATGTGGAAGACTTTATTGGGTGTTCTCTCCCCCGTCAGAAACACAAACAGTGTTAGCAACTGTATGTTTACTTCTCCGTAGAAGTATCTTCTTTGGAACGTGTACTAATTTTTTTAGCATGTTATGATGATGTTTAGTACAATGAATATCTAAATTGTATCTCCAAAAAATTTCACCGAGAACAACGATCGACCAAATTAAGGCCTTGTACTGATGCCTTGGATTCTGATCAACACACCACCTTTGTATTATCTACTAAATTTTTTGTTTTCGCTTATTTCCATCAGTACAGATCTATCGCATGCTTTGGACTGGTGTAGGGGCACAACTTGCACGAGATGTTCCATTTTCAGCAATTTGTTGGTCGACCCTTGAGCCTGTAAGATCTAATTATTTCTTGTAGATAAATTTTTAATTTCTGATAGCCTCCTGTCTATCTGCTTCTTAGATAACATTAAGAACTCTATACATCAATTTGATGCAAATTTTCCTTGAAAATCATTAACTGTGGGTTGTTTATGTATACAACAGTTGAGGCGGAAATTAATCGGGTTTATTGGCAATGAAAGCAATGTACTGAATGTGTTGGGAGCTAATTTTGCAGCTGGTGTTGTTGCGGGGACTCTGGCAGCAGCCGCGACATGCCCTCTTGATGTTGCAAAAACCCGAAGACAGATTGAGGTTGGTTATTGAATATGATCTTTTTTAGATTAATATATGATAAGTTGGTTTTGCTTATTTAGATTATTTTAGTGAGAAAATGAAGTGAGCTCAACTGAGAGAGATCAGTCATATACCCTGCAATAAGAACTCGAGAAAATTATCGGCAGCACTACTCGGAATTCCTCAAATTTATTTTGGAGGAAACAGTGATGCATACATAACTGTAGCGAACATATATAGGTGTTTCTGTTGCCTGAAATTGCAAAGAAAATTTTATTTAGTCACACCTTTTGCAGTGCTAACAAACCTTTCTTCTCATACAGCTCAAGAAAAAGTGACACTTATTTTATTATCTCATAACTAATGCGATCCTTGATTATATTCGTACTCATTGGTCTTGACATACACAACAGCTATTTCTATCTTCTAACATTTTGAAATGATTAAAACAGAAGGATCCAGTTAGACTACTGAACATGAATACGAGAAAGACACTAACTGAAGTTTGGAGGTAAGGCTTTCTACCATTCCTGATGAAATCCTTTCGCAGTTTATACCGGTTCTAGATAGAAACATCAAGCAGGAAAACAAGTATTAAATGTGTCATGAACTTTCTGAGTGTCTGTTTGCTGAATTTATGACCATATACAAAATCTTGTGATAGGGATACGGGAATGAAGGGGCTCTTTACTGGAGTAGGTCCACGTGTCGCACGGGCAGGTCCTTCTTGATAGAAATCAAAGCAATGACAATGATGAAGTGGTCTGCATTCATTGATCGGGGTTGTCTTCTAAAAGTCCTGCAGGTGCACCAAAATGTGAATTTACCCTAGACTTGATCTTGCTGGTGGAATCACATCATCCAAAGTGTGCCCAGGACTAGTTGATTTGTCCCATGATAAGACTCACAACTGAGCCATAATTCCAAATTCATCCGGGTGACATTAGTTGTGTTACAACATGGGTAGTGGATCCATCTGTCTAAAGAATCCGACCCATGGACTAGTTGATTTGTAAGAGAATCCGACCCGTGTATGATCCAGAAGAGGATCCGACCCGTGTATGTTTAGGGTTGTTTCAGACCATGTATAAATACCAAAAGACCTAATAACAAACACTACTTTTTCCGCCGCTACTCTCTCTCACAAACCCTAACTCCATCCCCTTCGTCTTCTTCGTTTTCCTTCTTGATCGAAGGTTTGAGACCGCTTGTCTCATCCAAGATCACTGAATAGATTGGAGACCACTTGGCTTCACCGACTCTCAAAATCTTTTATGGTATCAGAGCCTCCGGAGGACAAATCGATGGAGAAAACTCCACAAATCAACTCCGGGATGAGCATGCTTGCCAAGATCACCAACCCCTATCCATATCCCTCAACTCTCAATATCGGCAACTTTGTTTCCGTCAAACTCTCAAGCTCGAACTTCCTTCTTTGGGAGATGCAGATCACCGGTCTCGTGGAATCACAAGGCATGATGGGTTTTCTTGATGGAGAGTTTCCGGAACCTGAGCCGATGATGTCGGTGGAGGAAGAAGGACTTGGTGACAAGGTGCTTCCAAACCCGATCCACGGGTTCTGGAAGAAGTCAGACAGGTTACTCAAAGCATGGATCATCAGCACCTTAAGTGAAGATGTTCTGAGCACTGTTGTTCGCCTGGACACATCTAAGAAGGTATGGGACGCTCTGAGGTTTTCTCTCGCCCAAGATTCAGAAGAACGAGAGTTCTTGCTACAACAACTTCAAATGTTAAGAAAGAAGAACTTTCCCACACTGTCTGAGTATCTCAGACAATTTAAAACATACTGTGATGAACTGGCAGCCATTGGTCGGCCAGTCAGGGATCAGACCAAGGTTTTCTGGGTTCTAAATGGGTTGGGAATGGAGTACAATCCATTTACAACAACTGCTCTCAAGCCACCTATTCCCACGTTCAGTGAGTTGACCCCGATGCTTCAGAGTTATGAAATGAGAGTTCAAATTCATAGCTCGGATGTCTCAAGTCACATGGCTTTCTATGGTCAACAACAAGGAGATGGGAAGGCTAAGAACTCAGGAAAAGGAAAAGGAGAAGGGGGCTTCAGCTCTAAGGGACGCGGATTTCAGTCTGCAACCCAAGGAAAGCCACCCTCTGAAATTCCCAACTCCTCTGGTACTGTTCTTGGAGAAATCCAGAATAAAATGCCGTCTGATGGTGCTGCTCAGAGGAGGCCCTCAGTGACCTGCCATATATGCAATAAACCTGGTCATGATGCATTAAAATGCTGGCACAGGTTTAATCACGCATACCAGTCCAAAGAAATCCCTCAAGCTCTAGTAGCTATCACAAATGAGGAGGCAAACTCTGAGTGGTACCCAGATACTGGAGCAACAGACCATGTGACAGGTAACAAAGGTATTCTCCATAATATTAAACCTTTTAAGAAAAACACTGGTATAATGGTAGGAGATGGTACCCTATTACCCATCACTCACACTGGTTCTACCACCATTCCTCATAAATTTGGAAAATTCACTCTAGATAATGTTCTGTTACTCCAAACATGAAAAAAGAATCTCATATTTGTTAGTAAATTCACCAGTACCTTTCCCTACAACATAGAATTCTCTAATAATCAGTTCTTTGTTAAAAACAGAACCAATGGGATGATTGTTACAACAGGCACTCAAACTGAAGGTCTGTATTCTTTAGAAAATTATACTCCTAAGGTTTTCTTCTCTAACAGACACAATAAAGTGGAAATTGATCTTTGGCACTGCAGATTAGGGCATCCTAGTCATAAAGTGTTGCATCAATTGCAATCTCAAGGCTGGATCTCTATCTCTAATCAAGGTCATAAGGGAAATCAGATCTGCAGTAGTTGTCAATTTGGAAAATCTACTAAACTTCATTTCTTTAATTCTAAAAATAGTTCAAACAAACTCTTTGATAAGATTCACTGTGATTTGTGGGGACCTTCCCCTGTAATAAGTAGAAACCATTACAAGTACTATGTCTGCTTTATTGATGATTTTAGTAGATTTACTTGGTTCTTTCCTTTAAGGAACAAATCTGAATTCTTTAACTGCTTCATTGATTTTGAAAAGTATATTTTAAGACAGTTTGATGCTTGCATCAAAACCTTTCAGTGTGATGGAGGAGGTGAATTTACCTCAAATAAGTTCATAAATCACCTTAAGCAACAAGGGGTTCAGTTGCAAATGTCTTGTCCTCGTACTCCAGAACAGAATGGAGTTGCTGAGAGACGACATAGAGCTATTACTGACACGGGCCTTACCTTGATGTTTAACAGTGGAACACCAAAAAGATACTGGGTAGAAGCTTTCAGTGCAGCAGTGTTTCTGCTAAACAGATTACCAAATAAGTTCAAGAATGTTCCTTATGTAACCTTGTTTGATAAAGTTCCTGATTATTCATGTTTAAGAGTTTTTGGTTGCAAATGTTTTCCATGTCTAAGAGATTACATGCCTGATAAACTTTCTGAAAAATCTGTCCCATGTGTGTTTTTAGGTTATAGTAACAGACATAAGGGATATATCTGTCTTAATCCAACCTCAAATAAAATTTATATGTCTAGGCATGTCATATTTGATGAAAACAATTTTCCTTTCAAAAATCCTTCAAAACTCTTTACTTCAACTGATCAAGATACAACTATCTGCACCTTTTCTGAATGGTTTAACACTGAAAATGAATCTGCTTCTAAAAGCAATGAAGGTGAAATGCATGAAAGGCCTACTAATCCTATAGTACGGCCAACACTCAGTTCACCTACAATAAATCCCACCATTTTCAACAACCCCATTGAAATTGATGCCTTCCCAAATCTCTCTCCGGACATGCAACAAATAAATGGGATACAAGAGGAGGACAATAACCCTTGTACAGAAGGTCAAGGTAGTCCTAATAGAATTGTCACCCCTGAAGTTGAACTTGTTGGTCAAGGTAGTCCAAATAGAGCTGCCACCTCTGAAGTTCAACAAAATGGTCAAGGTAGCTCTACTAGAGTTGCCACCTCTGAAATTGGACCTGCTGAAGAGGAAACAAAAACATCCAATGATGAGACATACTCTGAGGAAGCCACAAATATACAGGAGCCCACTACAGCTACAAATGATGCTCACTTGGAGATCCCAGATCCAAGGCAAGATGATGCTTGTCAGTCCAACCAAGGACATCACATGGCAACTAGAGGGAAGTTTGGTATCTCTAAACCCAATCCTAAATATGCATTATTTCACAACATAGTTCCAATACCTGAAGAACCTGACACTGTTAAGAGTGCTCTTGCACATGCAGGGTGGAGAAAAACAATGCATGATGAAGTTGATGCTCTAAACCAAAATCAGACTTGGGAATTAGTTCCTAAAACACCAGATATGCATATAATTGGCTGCAAGTGGGTGTTTCAGACAAAACTCAAGCCTGATGGGTCTCTTGACAAACTTAAAGCCAGACTTGTGGCCAAAGGCTATAAGCAGGTTGAAGGAATAGATTATCTAGAGACCTTCTCTCATGTGGTAAAATCTGCAACTATTAGACTTGTACTCAGCATTGCCACAATGAATAATTGGAAAATAATGCAATTGGATGTCAAGAATGCATTCTTACATGGAAGTATCCGTGAGGAAGTTTATATGAATCAAGTACCTGGTTTTACTAACACTTGCTTTCCAAATCATGTTTGCAGACTGAAGAAAGCTCTATATGGACTAAAACAATCACCAAGAGTCTGGTTTGATCGTTTTAGCTCCTTCCTACTTACTAAATTTTTTTATTCCAGTTCAGCTGATAGTTCCCTATTTATTTATCATGGTCATTTAGGTGTGATCTACTTATTGCTTTATGTTGATGATATCATCTTAACAGGATCAAACAAACTAACCCTTGATCAACTCATTTTAGAACTCAGTCATGAATTCTCCATGAAAAATTTAGGAACATTGCATCATTTCCTTGGCATAGAAGCGCATCATACTCCCAATGGATTGTTTCTCAGTCAACAACATTATGCTGCATCCATTCTTCACAAAGTCAACATGCATTCAGCTAAATACATTTCCACTCCCATGGCTGTTAAAAATCCTAACACTGATGAACAGACCCCATTTCATGATCCAACTCTTTATAAAAGAGTGGTAGGAGCTCTACAATATTTGACTTTAACTAGACCTGATCTCACTTACTCAGTTAATCAAGTATGTCGATTTATGCATACTCCCACTGTAAGCCACTTTCAACTTGTTAAAAGAATATTAAGATATATAAACGGAACAATCAATTATGGCATGATGATTTATAAGAATTCTACTACAGATTTATATGGCTTTTCAGATTCAGATTGGGCAGGATGTGAGGTCACAAGAAGATCTACAAGTGGGTTTTGCATTTTCCTTGGTGCTAATTGCATATCTTGGAAATCAAAAAGACAACCCACTATTTCCAGATCCAGTGCAGAGGCTGAGTACAGATTAATGGCTAGTACAACAGCTGAAATCACATGGATTACATTTCTTCTAAGGGATTTAAAAATTCCTCTCACTAATCCTCCCACTCTATTCTGTGATAACACATGTCAATTAATCCTGTTTTCCATGCCAGGACAAAACACATCGAGATTGACTATCATTTTGTGCGGGAAAAGATCGCACAACGACTCTTGATCACCAAGTTTGTTACATCAAAGAACCAACTTGCAGACATATTCACAAAAGCCTTGCCCAGAGAGTTGTTTCTGCCTGCGATTAACAAACTCGGCCTCCTACCCAGGCTGAGTTTGAAGGGGAGTGATAGAAGTCAAAGCAATGGCAATGATGAAGTGGTCTGCATTCATTGATCGGGGTTGTCATCTAAAAGTCCTGCAGGTGCACCAAAATGTGAATTTACCCTAGACTTGATCTTGCTGGTGGAATCACATCATCCAAAGTGTGCCCAAGACTAGTTGATTTGTCCCATGATAAGACTCACAACTGAGCCATAATTCCAAATTCATCCGGGTGACATTAGTTGTGTTACAACATGGGTAGTGGATCCATCTGTCTAAAGAATCTGACCCATGGACTAGTTGATTTGTAAGAGAATCCGACCCGTGTATGATCCGGAAGAGGATCCGACCCGTGTATGTTTAGGGTTGTTTCAGACCATGTATAAATACCAAAAGACCTAATAACAAACACTACTTTTTCCGCCGCTACTCTCTCTCACAAACCCTAACTCCATCCCCTTCGTCTTCTTCGTTTTCCTTCTTGATCGAAGGTTTGAGACCGCTTGTCTCATCCAAGATCACTGAATCGATTGGAGACCACTTGTCTTCACCGACTCTCAAAATCTTTTACTTCTGTCGGCATCGTGGTATCTTTCTACGAAGTTATGAAGCATGTTCTTCACCAAAGACATCTGGTTTAATAGATGGAAACAAAACAAGTAATGGGCTAACCTCCCCACCAACTAACCAGTAACAAGATCTCTTTATTTGACACAAGCAGTCCCTTTTTGGAAAGATTTTGCCCTTCTCTAACTATACAACAAATACAAGTGGCGTCGATAGAGGCATAGTCTCTCGTCTTGACTATTCCAATCTTCACTTTCTCAAACCATTTTTTTCTGCTAGTTGGTTATGTTTTGGAAAAGTACAGCAGGATGCAGATGAATAAAGTAATAGCCAAGTATGATTTCAAACCGTGGCAGCAGATTTCAGAAGATATTAGTGAAGTATTATCATCCAACATATTAGAGAAGTATCATCCAACTTTATTTCGGTAAAGCTGCAACAAATGCAAGCGTTTCTTTGGTTAAGATGAGACGTATTTTTAGGTTAATTTGAAAGGTGGAGTGCTCTCGGAAAATGTTTCCTAATTTATTTAGAACCATTTCAGATACCATTCTTTTGTAGGTGTTCAAACCATGTTTGTTTTTCTATAATGAATGGAAAGTACAGGGCCAACATAGAACAATATATTAACTTGTTGTATAATGTAAGTAAATATTTACTTACTTACATTTGATTGATTTCATCGAAATCATATGTTGTTTCTTTCAGAACTGTATTTTCAACCAATCAATATGACCTTGTAGGGTGGCATTTCCTAAAATTAGAGAAATGTTTGGTTCTTCATTTAAAGGCTCACATGAATACAATTGTTTCTTCTGCTGCATTTGGATGGTTGGTGTGGGTTTGGATTAGTTCGATTGATACTTATTATGATCTGAAATAACATGCTTACAGATTTAATATTGAAATTTATCAATTGGTGGCCTAGATGGCGACATTGAAGAGTAGGTTTGGTGCTTAAATAGAGTACTTGGTTGACTACATAAATTATCATTTCATTTGACAATTGAATTTTGTCAAGGTATGGTATTATGATCACTAAAAGCAAAGGCTTATCCACCATTCTTGATACAAATGTTAGCTCGACATCTACAAATAGAGATGCTCAACTAGCCGATCTTAAGGAATTAAATGAAGCTCAAATGTTATGTTTCTGCTCTTCTTTCCCTGCCTATTTTCAAAATAATTAGTTTAATATTCCCATGGTAAGGATTTGAATGAAGCTTAAATGTTGCGGATGCTCAATGTAAATAGTAATAATCAAAAGAAAAGAAGCCCTCTCCTCATGAAGTTTTACCACAAAGAGAGAAGAAACAAATCCAAATGAATCAAACAACCAACATATCCCAAAGTAACGAAAAATAAAGTCATAATTATTAATCTACAAAAAAAGCTACAAAGGAGAAAGGCATATCATATAATTCATATTACCCAACGCTACCACCATCACATCCTTGTTTATTTTATCACAATTCTACTAAATTCAGATGAGTCTGTAAGGTGAAGAAGCATCCAATGGGTGGATGAGGTATGTGAGAACAAGAGCCACACCCATTAGCACATAAGCAATTCCTTGATCTATTGATATCCCTGCAAAAAAAAAACCACATAAATTTTAAATCTCATTAAAGAATAAAATATTATAGGATAACCAATTAAGATTAGTGAACCAACCATCGCTGGTAGGTGTTGGAGTTGGTGCTTGGCAATGAACAATTCCGACGAGGAGAGACAAAATGGCCAAAAAACCAACTTTGGAAAGTCTCTTGGTTACCATCTCTCTATCTTCTCTCTCTTGTTATTCCAATGGTTGTTGTAATAATGGTGATGGTGTTTTGGGACAACACATATATAGATTTGATGACGTCATGTTGTCAACGGATTCGGTCGAGCGACAAAGAAGCTAAGCCCATCACTCTTGTGGGCCCACACCACCCGTGTCGTGCCAAGTGTACTTTGGGGTTCTTTGCAAAATGCCCATTTCAAAGTAATATTTTTAAGAGCCGACACCTGTCATTATTTTAGAACATATTCGAGTAGTTCACTTTTTGGACACTTGTGCTAAAAATAATAAAATAATACTTAAAAGTAGTAACTTATGTAGCTAACAAAAAACATATATGGACAAATGTGACACGACAAATATGTATTAATTAAATGTAGTAGGACATGACAAACCTTAGAGTATATCTAGAGCGCATCGGTTCTAGAGTATAATTAATCAACTTGAGAAAATCAAACCTCAGATACAAATCGCACAGGGATCAAATATGAGTATATCAAAATTTAGATACATATCATATATAGACCCCAAAAGGTCATTACCTGTATCCACTAATATAAAATTTATATTACTAATATAAATTTAGATACATATCATATATAGACCCCAAAAGGTGTTTTTTGTAACCATAGACAGGCTAAATCTATATAAATTTTTTTTTTAAAATAACCAATGTCAAATAAACTTAAGTGGAAATAATTCAAATGTAAGACCACTAAAATGCAATTGTAGCAGCTATTTAATAGTATACTACTTCAAAATACATAATTCAAATGTATACTCGTTAATATGTGGTCATTACAATCAAGATGATTTATACGTGCCTTTTGCTTGTGTAGATCAAAGAATTCAATCTCTTTCTCAAGTATAACCGCATCACATCACATGTTTGGTTCACTTCGGCTAGTTTAAAATGCAAAATAACAAAGTATTATAGTATGAAATAACCAAAAGATCCAACAATAATTAGACATGTAATAGTGAAGCAAATTTTGATGAAAATATCTTGGTTTTAGCCCCAAGTTCAACTTAATATCATCTGTTTCTGCTCAACACATTTCTATTAGAAATGCGCATCCCTTAAAAAAGACGGGAACGAAATGCTCATCGTCGAGATAATATTAAATACTAATCTAACAACAATATAACATAGGATTATATATAAAAAATTGCTACATTTGTTATGGACAACTATATACATAACATAATGGAAGCCTTCGGTAACTCTGAACTACTTTCCGACTCCAAAATTGAACAATACTCACCAGTTAATTCTTTTCAAAACTGGTACTTGACTCTAACCGCAGCTAAATGAACTAAAAGAATTTCGCTCCACATTCTATCTTCGAATGGTCCTTCCTCCGGCCGTATTTTTCCATGCGTAGGCATTATGTTTCTTAAGTTTGCTCGACCCCTCGAGCATTGTTGTTTGCTCGACCCCTCGAGCATTGTTGTGATTCTCGCATCCCCTTGTGCAGGAATGATATTTGACAGCAGAACATGTTGATTGCAGGATCGGATGAGCACCGAGTTTGGACGTTGGCTCATAGAAGTTCACTTTGGCTATTCAAACCATGTGCAGGAGCTTTATGCAACCGGAAGAATTTGCAGCAACGACCATGTCGGACTTCTCTCTCCAGCAAACACTTGAAACAAACTGGCCGTCGTCATCGTAGGTCTCTTGGCCCGAGATGGGATCGATGGAGCCAAATTTGTGTGATGTTATCGGCATATGGAGAGTTTTATAATAAGCATAAACCTGAGCAGACAACTCGAGCAAATTTACAATGAGTGCGGGTTTTGGAAGATAATAAAATATAAACCTACTGAACTGAATACTCAAATGCAATGTTTATATAATCACAAGCAACTGGTAGATCCAGTCCACATGTATGACTATGCTACAGAAGTTGCAAATATGCGGGCATAGAGAAGCCACGGCGTGCAAGTAAATTATGTACGCAAAAGTTTAGAAACAACAATGTCCGAGTGCAACAATAGTGAGACCACATATATTGAACTCTTGGCATATGCAGTCGTCGCATATGCCAACTCGCACCTCTTTGCGGTTTGAACAACAATTGTCAGATGCCTATCCGTTGCACATCCAAATGTTGATAGAATGCCAACTTATGTTTTCTTAATTACAATGTTTAAATTATGAATCCAGAAAAGACCAAAGTCAAATGAGGACAAATGGTATGATTGCACTTTGCAGGCATGAACATAAATATAGTCTGGATCTAGACAGCATGACAAAATCATCTCAGTTTGAGACAAGCGAGTAGGACCGACTAAATATACGTCGTTACGAAAACAGTGTAGTCAAGCACAATATGAGAAAAATGCATGGTTTTCATAACCAAACTGGACGTCGAACCGGAATTCTCAAAGGTTCGAAGGTTTAACCGGGGTCGAACCGGTGACGTCATATATAAATAAATATTATATATATATATATATATATATTATCCTGTTATGCATGTCTATCTCCCGTTTTGCATGTCGATTAACTTGTTATATATAAATATTATATATCCATTCCCATTCCAACTTCCACTACCCAAAGAGTAAGGACCCCCGCAAAACCCACTCACTACAACCATCCTATCCCCATCCCTCCCTCTCACCAAATCCACTCCATCACCAAATCCACTTCCCAATGAGCACATATTCACGTTCCTCCCAACCACCCCATCCCTCTATCTCGTCTCCCCTCTCTTCCGCCTCCTCCACGCCCAAACCCTAACCACCTTCTCCATCCCCAACTCCTACTCCGTCTCCCCCTCCGCCCTCGCTTGCTTCCCCAACCTCGACTCCCTCTTACGTCAAGGGGAAGCCCCACTTCGCCGACTTCAACCTCGTCCCCGACGAGTGGGTCAAGGCCGTTGCCGACGGGTGTAAGGGGATGAAGGAGTTGAGGATGGAGCGGATGGTGGTCACCGATGAGCCAAAAATAGCAAAACCGGACTTGAACCGGGCTAGAACCAGACGGTCTAGCCGGTTCAATGTCAAATGCGGTCTTAGGGGGTTCTCCGGACCGGACTGGCTACCGATTCACAGTTGAACCGGTTCGATAGGCCGGTCCGGTCCGGTTTTCATAACCATGGAAAAATGGGAAGATTGGATTATGGTCTCAAATGACAAATGTCATTTTATTGGAAGGAAACCTTACCTCATTAGTTTCTGAACCACATGAAATGTACCCTTTGGAGACTGATAGGCCTACAAAGTTCTGTAAAAACCATAAGATATCATTTAAAAATCAGTAAAGAGTACAAAATTAGATATTAAATTAGAAAAGCTAGAAAGATGCACACATACTTTTTCGTTGGTATGACCCTTAAAAGTCATTTTGCAAGCGTCGGTAGATAACCCATTAGAACTGCTCTTATTGAGGTCCCAAAGCTTGAGAGTATTATCTGTTGATGCGGAGACAAGGGTCTCGGGATCAACAAATTTCACGTAGCTAACGGCCTTTCCATGTCCCACTAACGTGCACCAAGGTACTCTAGTGTTACGAAGATCGTAGACATAAATCTTATAATCAGCAGAACCAAATGCCAACAGATTCGTGGAGTGAGCGGAGAACTGAACGCAGCAGACATTAGCAACATTTCTGATTGTACTAACAGAACTTTTCTGTCATACCAATAAAGTAACCAATATTAGTATGTCTCTCCGGCACTCTTACAAACAAACAAAGACAGTAAAAAATACAACGAAATAAGTCCCAAAATTTTATGTTTTCCATTCTGATTGACAACACTCCCGCATAATAAAAAAGTTAAAATAAAACAAGGACACATTATGAGGAGATGCCATAAATTCTTTTTCCAGTGCCAGGTATTCTATGCAGGAGGAGACTTGTGTAAGTGGCATAGACATGAAATATGAAAATTGCCTGTAGAAGGGGGGAAAGTGTGCAAGGTAGATTCCCAACATGCAGACAAAGGAGTAAGGAAAACTTAAATTGTTAAAGAAAGATCAAGTAAAAGAATCAACAAATTGGCTGGCGGGAGGTGGGCAATAGACTACAAAACAATAGAGCAAGAAACCAAGGTGGCAGGACAAGGAATTAAATCAAAATCATGAAAAACTGAAATGGGAACATGGTAAGAATTTGGTGAGTAAATATTCGTGAAGGGTGTCATTGATTTGCAAGAAGAAAGTCTAAAGGTGGGGATACACATCCAAAACCAACTCATGTATGATTACTTTGGACATTATGATACTTAACTTCCTAACTTACAAATTTGTACATGCAATGACACCCCCCCACTAAAGCCATAGGTAATCATGAAGAACTCCAAACAAAGTAGAAAACAAGATGCCTTTTTCTAACTTATGATTAACGTCAATACAACAACAACAAAACCTTTTATCCCAAACTAGTTGGGTAGGCTAGAAATGAAACTCTAAGGAGTCACGGTTCAGACACGTGAATCGCCTTCTTCCACACGTTTCTATCCAATGCAAATTCCCCGAGGAACATTCCAATCTTTTAAATCTCTTTTGACTGTTTCCTCCCAAGTCAATCGTGGTCTACATCTTCCTCTTTTTATGTCTTTGATCCGATTCAATACCCATCTTCTTATAGGTGTCTCCATAGGTCTTCTTTGTTCATGTTCAAACTATCTCAGTCTGTGTTGGATAACTCTCTCTTCCATTGGAGCAACTCCAACTCTCTCACGAATGTCTTCATTTCTAATCCAATTCATTCGTGTATGACCACACATCCACCTCAACATCCACATTTCAGATACACTCATCTTTTGTATATGTTGTCTTTTAGTGGTCAAACATTCCGCACCATATAACATTACATGTCTTATTGCGGTTCTATAAATTTTTCCTTTTAATTTAAGTGGAATTTTATTACGGTTCTGTAAGGTTTGTCGTCATTTCATCCATCCTGCTCAAATCCTATGGTTAACATTTTCATCGATCTCCCCATCTTTTTGAAGTATTGATCCAAGATATCTAAATATATTTTTTATATGCATCATTTGCCCAACTAATATAATCTCATCTTCCACAGTATTAACGGTACTGAAACAACACTTCATATATTCAGTTTTAGATCTACTTAGTTTAAAAACTTTTGTTTCTAAAGTATTTCTCCACAACTCTAGTTTTTTCTCCGCACCTACCCTATTGTCGTCAATTAATACATCATCCGCAAAAAGCATACACCATGGAACCTCACATTGTAGGTTTTTTGTTACCTCGTCCATTACTAAAGCAAAGAGATATGGACTTAAAGCTGAACCCTGATGTAGTCCAATCTTAATCGGAAAAGTTTTAGTCACACAATCACAAATTTTAATGCTAGTTTCAACTCCTTCGTACATATCTTTAATTAAATTCACATATTTTGTTGATACTTTTTTCTTCTCTAGGGCCCACCACATAACATTTCTTGGAACTCTATCATATGTCTTTTCTAAATCAATAAAAATCATGTGTAGATCTTTCTTTTGTTCTCTATACCTCTCCATAAGTTGTCTAATAAGAAATATGACATCTATCGTCAATATGAATTAGAAAAGTATTAACCCACCATCTCCTTCAACTAAATTCCTACAAGTAGAGTTCCTAACATTCATAATTTTCCTTCAAAACGATCATTTACTATAATAAAAAATTGAACTGCATTGTGATTGACGAGAGGGAAAGTGACCTTTAAGGTTTAAGAGAGACAATGAGAGATGATATGGTCATACAACATAAAACATCAAGTTAAAGTTGAGACACTTGAAAGGCTTTTGTGAAAAACAAAATAAAAGCATAACACTGAGAATATAAATATGAGATGATAAGACAGAGAAATCCAATAAGATTCATTTATCTAATTCCTCGTAACACTAAAAATGAGAAAATGGATTTTTAGGTATGAGCATGATTAAGCCAGGAAAGTAAAGCCAAATGAGATAAGAAAGCATACATCATTTAGGCTCCAAATCTTCACAGAAGAGTCATCACTTCCGCTGGCAAACTTTGTTGGATCCATGCGAGAAAAATCAATAGACCATGCTCTCCTTTGATGCTCGGCATATTTGGAGAAACCATGACCCGTGCTTGCGTCCCATAACTGCATTTCTTTTTACCATCAAAAAATGCACCAAAAAGGAAGAACACAGTGCCTAAGAAAACAGTTTTTATGTGTGCTATGCACAAATTAACAAATACAAGTGAACCAATAACTCATTACAATATCAGTTGGTAAATCACGCGGATTGTGCATGGTGAACATAAGGATGGAAATGTCAAAAGCCAAAAGTCATAACTCTTTAATTGTTTTGGCATAAACAGAACACTAAACATTTTTATTATGCTGGAAAAAATCACAAGCATACGAATACCAACAGATTATTTTATTCCTTACAATAAATTAGTAAAAATAACTATAAGACTGAATATGTAGGCATGGTTGAATCACCAATACGTATGTAATATCTTATTAAGATAATTAACTTGGATGCCTCTACTCTCTAGGAACACCATGACAAATGCATCCAAAACATGTGTAAATTTTTTATAGCCGGAGTAGGTTTCTAGGCTTCCACGTGTATTTCTGAAATTCACTGAAAGCATTTCACGTAAGGTCATAAACCATGAGAAACATGAAATAGAAAATACTGAAGATGGCATTCACTTTATTTGACTTGTATAATGATACAAAAGGAACCCAATCACAAAAAAAAAAGATTCAACTAAAGCAGCATAACAGACCTGGACTGTGCCATCATAATCTGTTGAGCCCAAATAATTCTTGATGTAGTTATTCCAACAAACGCAACTAAGCCTCGATTTGCTAGACATCTCAACCACTGGATAGTGAATGTCAATAGAGTCGTTCAAAAAGGAGGTGTATTCGAAGATCTTAATTTTTTTAGCCACCCCAGCTGCAGCGAAGTACTCCTCGTCACGATCAAAACTCAATGAACAAATCACGTTGGCAGAGTTGAGAATGTCTCCATTCCTAAGAGTCCCACGAACTTCAAATTTACTATATCGGGCATACTTGCACAACCCATCGAAGAAGGATCCAAGGCGATCAGACTCTCCCGCCAATCGATCATCATTACTACTTTGAAAATGCCATTTCTCGCTGTTCCTCAGAACATCATTGTCGCTGCGCTGTGAAACGTTACTTTCAGGATGTTCTACTCTAGATCTCATCAAAAAGTACGCCTTTTCAAGGTGATCAATGTTCCTCATTATCCTCTCCTCACTCATGCTGGATATTGATGACATGGGTGTTGGGCTCAAATTTATAGGTTCGTCATGAGGGCGGGTTTCTGACACGTCACTACATCTTGCAGCTCCAGCTGAGGAATTTTTTATCCTTGAAGATTGCCTTCTCTCGACATCTTTAATGTCCAAACTTACGCATCCAATGTTAGATACCAACTTCTCAGCCTGTTGCTCCTTGCCCTCTTTCACTGTTAGGAGAAAATGCAGCAGCAGTTCTGCCTCGGCATCATCTTCATCAAAAGATGCTTGCGACTGAACAGTAGAAGAGACTTCCTGCCTTGAGCTCATGAGGTCACATTGTAGGATTTCCCTGCAATATACTAACTATTAGGACAAATCAGGGTTTATTTAGCTTTGAAAGCAATTGTTATGTTTGTCGAAATGAACCTCAAAGACATCAAATAACCACTAGCATGCATTCAGTGAATTGAATGTCCAATTATTAACTCAAAAAAGGGTCTCCAGCCATTTCTTGATCCCAAAAACATATCAACATGACAAAACATGCTTAGGCTCCTCACTATAACCAAGTAACAATAATGTCACCTGAATATGGCCAAGTGATTGCATCTCTTCATTAAGGAAATTGACGACTGCTTGAAGATTTCTATAGCTAATTGGTTAATCTACTAATGGGAAGGCAGCAAAAAAACCAAATAATAAAATGTCAAATATTTATATTAGTTGATTTATGAAAGCCAGATAAAGACCGTTCGAAAAAGAAGAAGAAAAGATAAAAACCCATTACACAGATATAGGCCTACTAGATGAAGTTTCAATCATTCAATGGTTGTACTTAACAGCTAATATGCAATCACACTCAATTTCAGGGAGTACTAGTGTCAACAACAACAACAACAACAAAACCTTTAATCCCAAACAAGTTGGGGTAGGCTAGAAATGAAACTCATTAAGAAATCACGCTTTTGGTGACGGAGTACTAGTGTATGAATTCAAAACTTCGCCTAATATATACCTCGTTTTCGGTCGTGAAGAAGGCTCTGGATGGAGTAACCAAAGACAGAAGCCAGCTTCCTTAGGGCTTTCAGACAAAAACCTCGAAGGAAGAATACGATGGCGAAGATCAAGCATTGTCGTAGCATGTCCTTCCCAAGACTCAAAAGAGCAAAATAGCTACAAATAAGCACAAAAATACACTGGCATTTTTACTAATTTAGCCACGATGAGTAGGATAACAAAAAACAGACTAAAACAGACTCAGCGTATGATATAAACATGTTCAATGGTCGCCTTTCTAGTAAGCAATCACATCAGAATTCAGAACTCTATCCAGAATATGTAAGAATCATACTATTTTGGCGTCAAAATGCTGTGATTGCAAGTCATGGATATTTCATATTTACTTGCAGAAAACATTGCATAAGCTTCTACAGAACTACTTCCTAATTCTTGGAAATCAAATTTCAGAAAGCTAGGCAGCAGAAATAAACACCCATGAGTTAATAATTACAAAGTTGATATGACAATCGCATGATAAAATATACATGATTTTTGTGATGTTTCGAAAAGGGTAATGGCAGATTTAAGCACTGGTCTTTATTTATTAAAATACTCATGATTTCCGTGAAAAGAGTATTGCCAGGTCTATACGCTGGTCACCATCATGTTAAAAAAATTCAAAAAATTATCTGATGTACGATAACAAAAGGATCAATGCTACCATGTAATTGTACTGACATTCGAGAAGCTTAGGCATACCTCAAATAGGAGAACTCCAAGACTGTAGATGTTCGAAGTGAATGGGCACACGTTTCCATTCAATTCTTCTGGGCTGGCATACCATCTCTCTTCCAACTGCAAGCTTTCAATGTCCACAGGGTTTGAAGTTGAACCTCCAAAATGACTTGTTGGTTGTTCCCTATAGTCAAGTCCAGGATTACCAACTACATGAGAGTCATTCATGAATCCTTTAGGTAACTCTCCTCTCAAGTAACCTTGACCTCCAATTTGGTTAGACACATTGCCAACATTCACTTCATCACGCAGTTTTGGGTACTTTGAGAGTGAAGTGGAGGTCTCTGCTCCTTGAGACAAGTATCTTTTCCTTCTAAGGTAATGATCAGTGATAGACTGGCTCAATGTGCCTTCAAATTGTGATGCTGGACGAACAAAAGAACCAATATATTTAACTTCGTTTGAAGGAAGTATCACAAAATATGACGGCCGAAGATGCTGCAAAGCAATCCCTTTAGAGTGTGAGCTGTCAACGAGTTCCAAAACCTTCTTAAAAATTTGGAGCCTCACAACCGTATCTATCTTGTACTTGCCAGGTTTGAGCCAATGCCTTAAGCTAATCCCATTTCCGTTGTCAGAAGTGTCTGAACCAGGACCTCCGTACAAACTTGGGGTATTATCACTTCTTTCCCTAATATTATGTAAGTCTTTCTTCGAAACTGCAGGAGTCTTTGCAATGTTGTGGGGTTGTTTTGCCACCCGTGGACGACTATAAGATCCAGGATATGAGTAGGGAATACACTTATCTTTCAAGGTACCCTTAACAAGAAACTGTGGAAAGCCAGAAGAGGACAAAACCTTAGTCCGAATTCCCTTTGGAGAATTGGAGAGCTCCTTCTCCTTAGGATCATGACCGTCATTTCCATGAGAATGTTCACAGTTACTCAAGTCGTTCTGAGAAGGAAATCTTAAAGCCTCAATGTTATCAATCGAAACATTTCCTAAATTGCCTCGATTGCCAGAAATTGTTGATGCATCCTTAGGCTCCCCCATGAGCTTGTAGAAATTCTGCCATAAGCCCAGGTCAGTTTGCGATTCATCCCCAGTCTTTGATGAACTGGGTAGCGAATCTAGCGATAGATTTGGATGTTTAAAATTGTTTAGTGTTAACTCTTCCACCAGCTCATCCGAATCATTTGTTGTGAGAGGAGTGGCTCCGAGCGAGGCAGACCCAGATTGGGAACTACTATGGTTAACCAGACCCTTGCCTTTAATACTATTCATAACAAACTCAGTCGACCTCAGCGTCATATTATTCCGATGCCAATCAGCTACGGTAGAGACCAACCCGTCATTCGACTCCAACAAATTGCAATTCCCTGGCTGGGTAGAAGCTTCGCTGTCCATCCCTTTGAGACGAGGTGCATCCGCCGAGTTCTCTAGGCTTTCATTTATCTGACCTGTCCCTTCCATCAAATATCTCACCGAATCAATCAAAGTGATCGACAAAAAACCGAAAATCGGAAACACCAAATTCCGAGGGACGAAGTCTCATTTGCGTGCGGGTGACACAGTCTAATCTCGAAAAACTCCTATAAATACCCAAATCACAAAATACTAAAGACTAAACTCCTCAACCCTTCTTCCAAACTAAATGTGGCACTTCACTTCCAGTAACTGATTCAACCACAGACCCCTATCAAAACAACTCAACATTCAGCCAAAGTTGACACCTTTCCGAACAAATATCACAACAAACATAACCAAATCACACCCAAAACAGTCAAATTCGCAACAGAACGAAAACAACAGAACTCCAGCTTTAGTGCCGAAAACCCCCGAAATTCGACCCAAAACCACCACCAAACCCCAAAACAACGCCAGAATCACCCGAAAAAACCCGAAAGGCGCGATCTTGGCGACGAACTCAGAAACCCTAATCCCGAACTCGATGGAGACGGCCGTGAAACGCGAAAATAAAAGGCACCCAAAACGCGGGAGGCGAGAAGGAGGTCGAGGAGGGCGAGAACGACTGGTTCGGGGCACTCCAGGTGGGCTAAGTCGATCCGCGGAGGAGACGAGAACACGAGAGCGAGCGGAGGCGGGTTTGGAGATTTTGTGGGGGGTTTCGTGCAAAATGGCTGGAGATCATGGAATGGAAAAAATAGACGTGGTTTGGTTTGGTTTGGTTTGGTTTGGCCTTACGAGGGCTCGAGTGGTGGTCGTTGGTTATGTCAGAGG
The DNA here is from genome assembly GCA_963682175.1 of Triglochin maritima. Lineage (NCBI taxonomy): Eukaryota > Viridiplantae > Streptophyta > Magnoliopsida > Alismatales > Juncaginaceae > Triglochin > Triglochin maritima. The sequence continues at coordinate 38,351,454 of OY821781.1, forward strand.
ATGGGGATTCGAATTTTGAAGTTTGGGCTTACTTTTTTTTTCCTTCCAAAAATATTATTTCCAGCCGTGTTTTATGGGTTTACTAAATTGTAAGGATGTATAGAAGTTCAAACGTTGAGGTAAATATATACATTTGAACTTGAGTTTTGTTTTGTAATTGAACTTCAAGAAAACTAAGGACTGCATCGGACACTCGAGCTTTGTAACTGAACCATCCACGTTTTTGTTCATGATCGGTTGTGGATCATAGCGGATTCTTTTTTTATTATGTTAATAAAGCTACCAAATTATAAATAAAAAAATTGAGTTTGGTTTTATTAGTGTGATTTGAGCTCAGCTTGAAATTAAACTATTATCCGTGATCATTGATGGTAGTATATTGGCTCGTTAAAAACCTTTAGAGGGTTTTGATTCGAACTCAAATCCAAACTTAGGTTCGATAAACTTAACTAGTTGAGCTAAGCTTAAGTAAGATCGATTGGCTTTGGTTTGTTTGCATGCTTACAATAAAGTGATTGGTTGAATCCACATTTCATTAGACCTAGGTGTCGTGTCGGGGTAATATAACACGACCCACAAAGCCCAACTAGTATAGTCGTTAGGTTTTGTTTTTTAATACGATTTTGGTAGTTAATTATGAAAGCCCAAGATTCATTTCTTCACGTCAAATCTTGTTTCTTCTCTTCCAATCTTTTTACTTACGCTCTTAAATATTTCACTAAGTGTTCTAATTGGGTTGGAAATGGTGTCGAATTTGAGCTATTGTCCGATTCGTCCAATTTTGTGACATGCCGACACATTTTTTCCACTTCTCGCATTCTCATTTGCATTATTTACTCTTTTAATGATTTATTAAAATTAGTTAATTTTAATTAAATTTAATAGAGTTAATTATCATGGCTTTCTCATTGTTTAAAAAATTTAGATTTTTATTTGCATATTTCTTGATTTCAATGACATCTAAACTCTCGAATAATTTGTCACTTAAAGAATCGTAATCCCTCTGTTAGTGCATCAATTAGACAATCCAAAGACAAATGAACTACAAAAAGAACTATCACTGTTTGACAAGATTTTTTGACCTAATCCAAGATTAAAAAAAATTAAACATATCGTCATATGTAAAATATGTGATGCACAACTTTCTGCACCTGCTACCCAAGGAACCGGTTATCTATCAAGACATGCCAAAAAATTAAAATTTAAGAATCTTGGAGTATCTGGTTCACAACAATCAATTTTAGACACTAGTAGTGGAAATTTAAAAACTAGGAAATACGATACAATTAAAGATAGAAATGTAATTGATTATATAATTAGAGATTAATTACCATTTAACCTGTAACGTCCCGTCCCCGAACCCGCATCGAGCCCGGGTCCCGGTCCGTCACCCATGTGCCCACTGACCCACAACACCCATCTATTGTCACAAAACTTAAGTTGGTAAGTGTTATGATAGTGAACTCATGTCTTTATATCTCACCCCAACATTCTCATGTAAACAATGTGGGACTAAACTTGGGGGTTTTTACAACCTACCCCACTTGAACACCTGACGTCCTCATCAGGGTCAAGCCACTCAGTCACCAGGCGTTGTGGGAGTCTAGAGGTGGCTCCCACCCTTTAGGTGTAACACTTAGTTCCCACAATTCCGGCTGGTTCAGTCTCTGATACCATCTGTAACGTCTCGTCCCCGAACCCGCATCGAGCCCGGGTCCCGATCCGTCAGCTATGTGCCCACTGGCCCACAACACCCACCTATTGCCACAAAACTTAAGTTGATAAGTGTTATGGTAGTGGACTCATGTCTTTATATCTCACCCCAACATTCTCATGTTAAGCAATGCGGAACTAAACTTGGGGGTTTTACATAACCAATATGAATCTCAAAACCTTAGAAAGACATTTAGTTAACATAACTCACAATTTCAACTATTTTCCCGACGCACATTAAGTAATGCCGCAAATACATAATTTGATAACATAAAATAGACTTAATTAATACATTTGCATGCATAATTTATAAGACATTATTAACAAGTGATGTTTCAAGCGATGCTAATGACTTTCCATATTGTTGCATAACTGTTCTTTTTTCATAGATAAATTCATGAGTTTTATGTAAAAAAATTATTTCTTTAGCATCGATCAATTTTGTACTCATACGCTACTATGATTATATATAGACAAGAGATTCATATTTATTCAATAGCAAATAAAATTTGGGTAATTTCTTTTGACAGTGCTATTGATTACTCTGCAGCAGTATAATTACATAGAAAATTATGTAATACACCATTAGATGATATATTTTTCCATGTTAGATGTGTTTGTCATGTTTTAAACTTAGTCATACAAGATGGACTCCAAATAATTAAACATTGTTTACAAAATGTTAGATATGTTATTGTCTTTATATGTAGTAATTGTACATATAGATTTCAAAATTTTAGAGAATTGTGCTCTAATAGTGATGTTAAACTTAGGAAATTTAAATTAGATGTCACTCATAGATGAAACTCTACTTATGAAATGTTGTTATCCTTATTTTTTTTAATTTCAGTTTTTTATAATGAAAAACAAAGTGAAAACTTTTTAACTAATCTTGATTGGAAAAATTATTGAATTATGTTAGATATTTTGAAACCATTTTTCAACTTCACTAAGTCATTAAGTGAAACCTATTACACAATTGTTAACATATTTATATCTGAATCACTTCCAATTACTAAAGTATTTAGGAAATATACGAGTAATGATAGTTTTGTTGAAATTATTAATGTAATGAATGCTAAATTTAATAAATATTAGAAACATCTACTATTAATTTTTGTTTAACATTTGTTATGGATCCTAGATTTAAAATGACCGGTTTACAAATTTACTTAGAAACTATTTTTGAAAACTTGAATTATGAAGGTTTTGAAGATTATTTAAAAGAAATTAAAGTACACATTAATAATAATAAAAATATACTAATGATTACAAAATATTAATCAAATAGGTTCAAACATTTGTAGTTCATCATTATATCAACAACACCTATTTGTGGATGAAGATAAAGATGATGATAACTTTCAATGAAATTGGTTAAATAAGAAAAAAATTAAAATAGTACAAAATGAAACACATAACGAATTAATTGGATATTTAAATAGTGAAATGTACTTAACTCTTGTAAAAGCAAAATCTTTTGATGTTTTAGACTGATTGGACGCCCGACAAGATCACTCGAGACAAGCGTTTGCTTAAAAAATTGGTTGGACAGATATAATGCAGAATATGCAAATCAATAAGAGCATCGACGAAGGCGAATCAACTATTTATAATTGTATTTAATTTGTAATTGTAATACTTAATACATTAGAATTTATAAACTTATCGTAGTTGATAAAATTTCACTATTGATTTGTATGGGTAGACGGGGTACTCGATGAGGCAATGACGTCGATGAACCGATTATTTTGTTGAAATCATAATTTGATAGTGTTTTAATTTAATTTTTGAAAGTTATTTGAATATCTCTGATACGAAAAATGAGACCTGCAAACACGACCAACAAGCACCCGAACCCGACCAAAACTGAACCCGACCTGCAACGGGTCATGAGTTGGGTCAGGCCCAACCCCTGCCTAAGGGCCCGACTCGGCCCGTTTAGACTGTCTAGCCGACCCAATACCCAGGTCTGCATTTCACAATGAAATACTACTCGGTAAATATGATATTTCGAATTTTGATTGCATTGAGTACTAACCATCACCCACTTGTGAGAGATAGTCCCACATCGGAAGAATGTGGACTTCTCCTGGACTTATAAGTCCATGGGTCTCTCCCCTCTTCACCAATTGGTTTTGAGGTGGATACCTGGTTCTCATATGGTATCAGAGCTTCCGCTGCGCACTCTACCCGGTTGGGACCTTTTCTCCACTCGTGTACACGGATAAAAAAAATGCCGGTACACGCGTGCGGGGGAGTGTGAGAGATAGTCCCACATCGGAAGAATGTGAGCTTCTCCTGGACTTATAAGTCCATGGGTCCCTCCCCTCTTCACCAATTGGTTTTGAGGTGGATACCTGGTTCTCATACCACTTAGCTGAGTTATTCATAACCCTTGAGTGATCGTTCTTTTGTTATATGAGAACTATGTCCGGAGAGTGTGGGTTGGGATAGATTTGTGGGTTTTCTTTTCTCAATTTCATATTGCAAAGTTTCTTCATCCGCCTCTGCATATATAATGTGCATAGTGTTTGGTTTGGGGGGGCCATACTTGATCTTCAAGGTTGTCGAGCTCGTGTGCATGTCACCGATCTACTTGGCTTGACTTCTATTAGTGATCTTGAGATGATTGATTTAAAATCTGTTCGAGCTTCAAAATGCAATCTTTTGACGTACATATCATTGGTGAAGATAACTCTTGAAGATGCATTGTTTCATCTTCTAGCGCATAATTCTTATCTAGTCATGCCACGAACTCAACCTTGGCGTAAACAGTATCGATATTTTGGATTTGTTTTCATTTACTTGTATTTAGACTTTGTCCCTTGATCTTAACAAATTATGGGTCTTCTGACTCCTTTGAACAAAGAAAAAAAGAAGTGTAATCCTCAATTTGAAGATTTTTCATTAATCCCAAAACTTAGATGTTTATATATCAATATGCTACTTGTTTTGTAATCTATATTTTGTTTGTATTTGTCTACCGGATTGGTTCTGCATATGATTCTCAGCTGTATTTGTGCGTTACAAATATGGATATATTGTAAAATCTAAGAAATTGTATTTGCAATCATTTTGTAAATATGAGTACATATGTGTCAATGCCTATATTCATTTTGTATATCCGCTCCATTTTCAACTCTATATGTCTCTATAAGAATGGGAAAAAAAGATAAAAATCTCAACACAACGGGTTAATTTCACAACAACTTGTCACTCGGTAAGTATGGATTTAAATCATGTCATTCTAGCTTGTTCAGGAGAATTACTACTCACTTAACTATCCCATCAAAATGTCCAATGTTGGTCCCTAGGTTCGCTTGGATTTGGTTTTGATGCTTGCTATTTGAGGTTGTGAGGTTTGTTGTGAGTTGTGACCCACCGATGAGCCTTGCTTAGATAGTTAGATCTAGTGGGAATGGATTGAAACTTGATTTGTAAAATATATAGGAATGGAATGAAACTTTTAATCCATTTTTTGGTTTGAATTGTTTGCTCGTGTTCTTAGCTAGATAGAGTACAAAGCAATCATTGACCCCTTTAGTTGACATTTTTTTAAAGATATTTAGATTTTTAAGAGTTTAATATGATTGTTGCCCAACTCAATCATTGACCCCTTCAGTTGACAATTTTTTAAAAGATATTGTGACTTTTAAGCGTTTAACATGATTGTTGCCCAATTGAAATTAAGAAAAGTCCGAGATATGACTTAAGTTTTTCCTTGAGATAAATTGTTGTAAGTAAGTTATTAATTTACAATTACAAACTTCAATATTACGTTGATATACTAAATACATTGCCACGATTAATTAGCTTTATTTTTAGGATTTTTTTTCAAAATAATCAGTTAAAAAAATAAATTGGAAGAATATGCACGTGAGAAACTTATTGACAAAGTATACACCTTAAAAACGACACCACATGTGCCGTTTTCATTAACTAAAAACGAAACTGTAGATGTCGTTTTTACCCTTAATGAAAACGGTATCACTAATGTCGTTTTTACTTGGGCAAATTTTTTCTTGGTTTTGAGATGTCATTTTTAGCTAAGACATGTTGAACTAGCAATGAGTCGGTCAGGGGTCGCTTTTAGCTAATACATGTTGAGCGAGACCCCCGACCGACTCATTGCTAGTTCAACATGTCTTGGATAAAAACGACATCTCCAAATCAAGAAAAAATTTGCCCAAGTAAAAACGGCATCTATAGTGCATACTTTGTCAATTAAGAGCATCGTTAACTGCACTCAGGCGCCCAGGTTTCTCTCTCAGCCACGTCAGCTTCTTTCTCCGCCACGTCAGCTCAAACCAACCCCACTAAATTTTTCTTAACCACACCCAGAAACAACTCAAGCGCCCTACATTCTCTCCATACACGTCATTTCGCGATCAATTATAGGCAAAACACGAAAAAAATTCAAAAAATTCTAAAAAATATAAACAAATAAAAAACTTATTTTCATAAAAAATATTTGAAAAAACGACTTGAAATGATTTTTAAAACATTTTTGAAAACAAAAAAATAAAAAAACAAAAAAAGGGACCGACCCCCACCCGGGCGCCCAGGGCGCGCCCTCCCGTTAAGGGAGGACAACTCGGGCGCCCGAGTGTAGAGCACCCGTTAAGGGTGCTCTAAGTTTCTCACGTGCATATTCTTCCAATTTTGTTTTTTTAACTGATTATTTTGAAAAAAAAACTTATTTTTATTTATATTTTGGTGCTTGTACATACCTATTCTTCCTATAAACCATAGTTTTTTACCATAAAAATGCAAAAATATATTTTCTAACCAGTATAAGCATGTGAAGAAAGTGTGGAGTGCATATTTAGGATATTAATGGAATTAACTTGAATGATACAACTGACAATATTATCAAAAGGAAGGGCATTTACACAAAAATCGCAGAGACTGAGTACTATTCTCTCTTATATATCATATTATTTTTGAAGAGAAACCTTAGATGTAATCATGAAATATAAGTAGATCCAAGATAAATAAATAAAAAGTTTGCAACTTGCAAGAATTCAAGGTCAGTATCAACTTGGGAAGACAACTTGCATTAAATGTTTTCGGTGATAAGATAAATAAGTTTATTTTTGTGAGTTCTTCGGCACCATGTTTTGACCTTTCGAGAAGCTTGACTCAATTTTGAACTTAAAAAAAAACTTTTTTGGTTGGATTTTTGTTTGTTTGTATCCCTACTTGCTTATTGAAAAATGAGAGAGAGAATTCCAAGAAGTATAATTAAACAATACTTGCTCATTGAAAAATGAGAGAGAATTCCATGTTGGAAGAATGTTTTTTACATGTTTGTTGCCAAGTATTTTTTGGTCTCATCCGTGGGCCTTCGGCATCCAAATTAATTACTCTTTGGCACCTTTATCTGAAATTATAACGTGAACTATTTTTTTATTTAACGTGAACTAATTAACACTTACAAATTAGTGGTAGCAATAAAAGAGTCTAACACAACACGGATTATGCAAATGTCGCTATAAATAAGTAATTTATATCATTATGAGTAAAAAATTCTATAACATGAGGAATTGGAATTAGGCATTTACCTTTCGTCTTTGTCATTTTGATCATTAATGCAATGTATATATTTCCTTATTTATTCTCAAATAATCTTATCTCAAGAATGGACTGGATAATATATATCGTTCATCATGCCACTAAATAATTCCTTTTTATAACATCTTTAATATATAATGATATAAATTTTATGCTTTTATTTATCCAACCTAACCCTCTTCTCGAGGTAAACACATCCATCTTCCTGTGGAAATGATTTGAAAATGTTCAATTCTCACTGCATCATAATAATAATAGGACGAACGATTAAAAATTAAATGTAGTTAAAGAGAAGACGAGTGTATGATACATTCACCAAAGGTTTGCTTAAGTCGAGAGAACTTACGATATTGTGGGAATTTGGTTGGATATTTTGGTGGTATTTTGAATATTTTGGATGGTAATGGTATTCCTGAAATCATCCATAAAATTGAAAATATAAAATATAATGATAAATAAAGGATTTAAATTTAGGCAGGGTTTTGGATTTTAACAATTAATTAGATATATATATTTCGTAAGGATAATTGTCTTCTGTAGGCTATAGCCTATAGGTGACTAATTATTAGAAGTATTAGAAAAGAAGAGCATGTATAATAGTGTATAAAGATATATATATATACACTATACGTCAAGCTTCGTGACCCGAATCTAGATTTTTTATATTCATAAGGCCGAACATCTCCCAGGTTCCAGATTTGACCTAGAAAATGAAGAAATAGGAGGTCCCGCCCCACTCACATGCAAACAATGACCCAGAAGTTGAGCAAGGGTGCTTCAAGCTGCTCCTCCATGTGATGACCTTACAACCACCATTGCATTTCCTAGGGCTGTGCATTGACCGGGTCAAACTGGTCAACCGGACCGAACCGGTCGGTCCGGGTTCGAAAATGTTTGAAAAAATCTAGTTCGGTCCGGGTTTTGGTCCGGCAAATTTTAAATTTTCCAGTCCGGTCCGGTCCGGACCAGTCCAATTTTTTTTTTAAATTTAAGGTAAAAAATCGGGTTTTTGGACCGGACCAGACCAGACCGAACCGGTCCGGTCCGGTCTTCGGTCCGCCTATCCGATTTTTTTCCGGTCCGGTCCGGTTTTCGGTCCGGACCAAAAAAAAATTTCCGGTCCGGTCCGGACCGATGCTCAGCCCTAGCATTTCCCAAAAAAATACGTTTCTACCGGCATGAAATTACCATTCCCCGAGGGGAGCGACTTCCGATGACGCCCGCCCCATGCGGGGGGCGTCTCCCTCGGACGCCGACGACTTTTTTTAATTTTTTTTTTAAAACAAATAAATAACGTAAGATTACCATATACGGGTACACCGGGGGAACTGCTGGCTGCTTCCCTGGCCTCCGAGACATTCGTAATCTTCTGAAGTAGGTATAGGAAGAGAAAGTTTTGAAAAAAGAGTGAAATTATGAGATATATAAGCAAAAATAGGAGGAAGGGCAATTTGGTAATTTGAAGGGGCGATTTAAGTAATTTTGGGACGATATTTAGCAATTCAGAAAAGAAACCATGAAACAACCAAGCCAAGTCCTATGAGCGGTTTGCTTAAGAAATGAATCTTATGGAAATATCATGAAATAAAGTTTAATATCTTGTAAATATATAAAAATCCTTACAAACACAAGAACAACAAAACAAGAAAAGTATGTGAAGGAGAGGAAGATGGATATATTTATCATTGTATATTCTCAATACATAACACAACCTCATATATATACACATAGATGTGTGAAAGTTACATAACCCGAACTAAATAAGGATGTAAATACAATGCACATTATAACACATTTTAACAGAAATGTTACAATGGATTGGTTGGAAGATGAACTATCTTGAAAAGTGAATCATCCATTATATACAATCATCATAACATGATAATATTTATGGGGATTCCGTAAATATTACATTCCAAAAATGAAAAGTATGAAACAATTGAGACTTTTTCGAAGATTGGATGCGCCTACTAATTCTTGATCTGGATGCAGTTACTAATTCATGATCTGAAATGTACAAAATGAAAATACATTCTTGATTCTACATTTTTTTATGAAAGTGTTCTAAGGGTCCTGATACTACTACGTGGATCTAGAACCTACATGTTGATGCTCATGCCAGTGATTTGGAAGAAATTTCTCGAAAAGTCTTTAATGCTTATTTTGGTCAACTTTGCGTTATCTTTCTTTGGTTGAGTGGCACGTACATAGCAAATATACCAATATATATAGATCTGAAACCCTGAACACTGTCAGAATCCCTGGCATCTGAATTCGGAAAATCCGAACCAAACTCGGATATATTTGAATTCGACTTCAGATATCAGATTTTTCACTGAAATTCGAGCATCTAGATCCATGTATCCGGCACAATGTACGTGTCAATTAGATCATACAATAGACAAGAGCATCCCAAGCTTTAAGGCAGACCTTTATAGAACTAAGTTGGGAAGGTAAGTTGAAATATAGTAGTATGAGATCAAACACAGACGTCTGAATTTTGAACGCAAACGGATTTCTGAATTTTGAACCTCCACTAACACCCTTATATTTGAGTCTCGTGACTCCGTCGGTAAAAAAATAATGACTTTCAGATCTAAACTAGAAGGAGATGAGTAACAAGTATTTTTTTTTTAACATAAATACAGCTACATGTATTAAGATCGGATTAGTTAACACATTTTTACCCGACTTGACTTGGTGAACACATGTTGGACCGCAACTTTATTCGTAGAAGTTTTGAAACTTTTAGGTACTAAGATGTTTCAGAAGTTTATTACTGCATTGCAAATTAGAGTTTCATTAGAGAAACATATTATTTAAATAAAACACAACCGAATACTTTTTTCACTACATAGTTCTATTTTTTACTGCAAATTTCAAAGTTCAACCAGTCAAGAAACCAATCCAACTTATCAAATAATAGGCCGAATTCAGATGTGAACACTAAGATACCGTAAGCCCAAGAAATCAAATAGTTTGCTGTTTCCAAATCAGAGTACAAAAAATTGTAAGGAAATAACAATATACCATTTCAAAGTAAAAAAACATTTATACCAGAAGTCAGTTGAATTTGGTATAAAAAAACCATGATTTTATTGTAATGAAGCAGATGTTGTAGGTAGACAAGAACAAGCAGTAGCCTAATCTGTACCTAAACTTGAAAAAGTTTGTGGATGACTTATGAGTTAAATATTGATATCCATAAGTAAATCAACCAACTTCAGTGGTATAGTCGAAAATCAACCATAACAAATCGGATCTAAGAAAATAATAGCACATCATCTAAAAGTGATTAAGGTATACAAGTACGTGTTCAGTTTATGTCAAACCACAAATTTTCTAGACCAATCTACATGAATCAACACAGACAATAAACATAACCAAAAGTAAGATAAGTGAAATGGTATGAACCAAAAGGAAACAAAAAAAACTTCCATTTTGCACAGTCATACTAATTTCTTCATACATCGAATGTAAGTTACTCTGCGAAGTAATTTACCTTGCCAAAAAGGAACTATGTCTAAGGGTGCTTTTGTGTTTTGGAGGCATTGGCATTGCGAACCAACGTTCGTCAATGCCATGATTCACTGATTTCAGTTTCACTAGTGCTGTGTTTAGGGGATCTGTCATGCTAACTTCTCGAAAAGTTACCGAAATCATGTCGAACAATTGATTCCTAGGACTACGAGATATAAAGATCTTCAACAATTTATGTTACTACGATTCAGGTAAATATAAAGCATAATCACCTTAAAACAAAATACAGAAACCGTTTTCGCAGTTACATTCCAAAGGATTTGTTAGTCATACAGAGGAGCTACAAAAACTGTACATATGCTTCTAATTACAAAATCAACTCTATAACTAAGTGTTCCAAGCAGAAATAATTATAAGTCACCTGATGATGTGATCTTAAAATAGCTTAAGAGTCGCAAAACGTTCATATCGGACTCACCAGCTGAACAAATTTACATAGCACAGATCCCGTGAAAAGAGCAAAAACAGTGTATCAATGGTATAGTAAATTCCCGAAAATATACGAAAATCCTGTATGAAGGAGAACCGTGTATATTTAGTTATTTACTGACTGTTGGTTGGTAAGAAAGGCAAAAACGGGAGTAAGTACTAAGATGCCCAAATGATTATATTTTCAAAAGGTTTTATGGCTAATAAGGCATGGATGGACTGTGATAAAACACACAGATTTTTAATTAATTTCATGGCTTGAAAGATTCCAATTTGTGATACAATTTGAAAAAATATATTAAGCCAGTAGATGAAAAATAATTTATCTTTGATGTGCACACATTCGTGCAACACAGAATAACCCAAAACCTGAGTAGATTGAACAAGTCGTCTCATGATAAAAAAAATGATTGAGAAAGAATACATCAAACGTGGTCAAGCATATATATCGAGATTATATGATTTTCAAGAATCCTACTTAAACATGTTATCTTTCTATATAGAATCCAATTCTTCATGGATCACAAACTAAAGGATCTTCAGCAAAACTTGAAATAGATTCAAGTTTCCTAACAAACAACAAAAACCAAGATCAATCACTGAACTAGATATGCAATATCTACTATACAAAGAAGCCAAAACACCAAGTTTCCAATCGTGAATGCTGAAAAACAAAAAAAAAATGTATCAAAGGAATTACCTTTACACGGCTCTCCAATAAGCAAAAGCAACTAGACGTTCTGCTATGCATAAACATGTCTCAAATTCTGAAAATAATTTGTCGTTTGTTCCTTTTTTTTGCCTTTTTACGTTGGTGCGAAGTGGAAGAATATGTGAGAATTGCCACATTGGTCGTTCTAAGTTTCTAACCCTCTTCATGATCCTTTTCATCTTAGGCTCCCCATACGAGCCCCACATTCCTCGTCGTAATCTTCGTCATGGCTTATAATGACCAAAGAAGAATACTTTCGTTTACCTGTTGATATTACAAGAGAAGTCTTTTAGGCAAACTCCAGGATCTCATCCCTCTTTGCCAATTTTGTTTTTCTTAATTCTTTTCTCGCTCTGGGTGTAACATCCCGAAATAGCAGAAATTAAAAAAATTAAACAATCAAGATATTATCAGAATAAACTCATCAACGAGAATGTTACGCATATAAATCAACAGTCGGTGCACCAATAATATAACAGAGTTTGTCAAAATACGTGATTACGACAATATAACGAAAGACAGGTACAAGCAATCACGACGACCTCGAATAGTTCGAAGATGATCCTGACCCCAAAATGTGTGTGCCCGCTGTCACCACCCGACAGAACTTACTGTGGTTCTGAAACATGAATCAAACAACGATGCCTGAGTTTCCCATTAGGAAATCCCGTATGTCAAACTCGCCTATATGAATGCAACAATACGGTAAATAAATCTATCATACTAGTAGCATGTCATATTACATCTGCAATGCATCAAATCCCTCCAAGGGTAAACGTGACATCAGTCCAACAACAATAACGACCCTCAACAGGGTCCACAAGGACATCAGTCCAGCAACAACAACGAGTTTCCCTCGGAAACCTACCGTAGGCACATACAGTCTTACGGACAATACGCGACACACCCACCACACGCGACTACTCGAGCCAAAAGGATCGGTGAGGAGCGTCCGCACTTCCGCGCAAAGTAACCACGTGGTCTACACCACCTCGACAGAGCCGTAGCCCGGTCGGTCAACATCCCAAGATAGGTGCCCAATCGGGAATCATCACCGGCACAACATCGGACGACACAACCACAAGCCGGAACATCATTTGCACCATCATCGCCGGCAAAACCTCGGTGACATCGCCGGTACAACATCGGACGGTCTAGACCGTAGTCTGCAGGGTTATCATGCTCCACAAGCCATGCGTCAACACGCATTGGGATCCGCGATCCCTCAAGTCTGCTACTCTACAGAGACTAAGGCAACAACACGTCACACCACGGTCCAACACGGAGGTGGCGCAACCCAAGTGTCCACACTCTTGCACACGGCGGTCCCTGGGTGGCACGAGCACGTACCCGCCGTCATCTCCCGGCTCACGCTCTAAGCGAGGACATGGGTTTCCGTGGACAGAGTTGACACAATCACAAAGACCAAGAATTCAGTTCTGCAAAAAAATGGTCGACCGAAAAAGCCTAACCGGTCGACCGTCCCCAATAGGTTTGGTCGACCGAAAATCTACAACGGTCGAACTATTCTGCGCATCACTTAAGTCCAAACGGTCGAACAACAGCCTAAAACCGGTCGACCCAACACGAGGTTAAAATCCGGAGTTGGTCAAAATCAACATGTCTATTCGGTCGACCGACTCAGGGGTCCCGGTCGACCGAAAACTACCAGGGTCATCCTAATAGTTTACGTCACATATAACGGTCGAACAACATATGGAAATCGGTCGAACAACATGCAATAATATCAAGTACACTTAAGTTCCGGTCGACCCCAAAACAAGGGACGGTCGACCGAAATCCGACAGTAAGCCTCCAACTCACCAGCACACAAACAACCGGTCGACCGCCACATTTGCATCGTTCGACCGGTGTTGGTTAAAGTCGGGCAAAAAGGTAAAACCGGTCGACTGCCCAAAGGCACCGGTCGACCGTTGGTCGACAACAACCTTGCGCCAGCCAAGGATTTTACATCGTTTCTCGTCGCCGGCGAGATCTCCGACCTCCCGCGTCCGACCTCAACTTCCCACCAACGTGGGGAAACAACAAAATCACACTAAAAACCGACATACCTCAAGAAGAAGACGAAGCACACCGGAGTTCGCTCAACGTCGCCCGCCGACCGCAACCTCCGATCACGCGCACCCCACGTCTGTCTCCTCGACTCCACGCTCGACACCATACGCCGGAGCCGCCGCAACTCCCTCTGGTCGCCGGAAGAGAAGAAGAGTGTGAGAGAGTGAAGTTGAGTGAATGAAAGTGAGGAAGGAAAGAGGGAGAGAAAGAAACGTTTTCTCTCAACAAAATCATCATCACAGCCACTACCAATCCATCACCCATCATTATTCTCCTCCCCTTCCCCACGCACAACACTGTGCACGTCTCTTCCCCATGCAAAACCCACTAATCACGGGTTAGGGTCTAACACTGGGCCACACCAAAAGCCTCATCATTAAAATCCTGATCACTCTCCTTAAAAGTTCATCTTTACTAACAATGCCCTCTCCTTTCACCTTCCCAAACTTCTTCAAAATCTCTTATTTTCGACGTTCCAATTTCCAAACCTTCTTCAAACCCTCATCTTCCCAATCGATCCCGTATTCCTCAATTTTCTTCTCATAACCCCCCAAAACCCTCCTCAAAATCTCATCTTTTCTACTAAGCTCCCCTTCCAATTCCAACACCCTCTTCAAACTCTGATCTTTCTCCCTTTCCAATTCTGAAAGTTTGTTCGAAATTTCATCTTTCTTCCTTCCCAACTCTGAAGATTTTCTCAAGCTCTCATCTTTTCTTTTGATCTCCACCTCTAACTCCAAAACCCTCTTTGAAATATCATTTTTCTCCGCTTCCAACTCCAAAACCATCTTCGAAAAGTCATGTTTCACCCTTTTGTATTCCCGAAACTTCTTCACAAGCTCATCTTTCTCCTCTTACATTTCTTCAAACCTCTTCAGAGTCTCTTATTTCTCCCATTCCAGGTCCAGAACTCTGAAACCCTCTTCGAACTCTCATATCCTCATATTCCAACTCCAGAACCTTCCTAAAAATATCATCTCTCTCCACCTCAACATCTGAAACCCTCCTCCAAATCTCATTTTTCTCCTCTTCCAATTCCAAGAACCCTAATCGACAACTCATCTTTCTCCCCTTCCAATTCCCCACACCGACTCCAAAATTTCGCTTCGATAACTCCTCTCTTCTCCGCTTCTGATTCCTCAAACCTCCCCAAAATCTCCTTTTTCTCCGATTCCAAATCCCTAAAATCTCATATCTCTCCTCTTCCAATTCCAAAAATCTCTTCGTCAACTCCTCTTTCTCCCCTTCCAAATCCCCAAACTTCTTCAAAATCTCATCTTTATCTGATTCCAAATATCTAAAATTCTTCAAAATCTCATTTTTCTCCGATTCCAATTTCCCAAACTTCTTCAAAATCTCATCTTTCTCTCTTTCCAACTCCAAAACCCTCTCGAAACCCCTCCATTTCTCCCTTTCCAACTCCCCCAACTTCACCTCCACCTTTGATTAGGGCGGAGATCGACGTGGGTTCCATTTGCATTTGCATTTGCATTTGGATTTGGATTTGGATTTGGATTTGGATTTGGGGAAAACTCTAACCCTAGCTAGGGTTTGGGGTTCGGTGGTAGTCGACTAGTCGTTGATTTTTCAAACTTGGAAAAAATTCCAAGTGGAGACTCGGGACTAAGAAATTACTTCTTCGTAAGTTAAAACTTAAAAAAGAAAAAAAAATTGTAGTTTTGCCGTGTCTAACTCAAGTGTTAACTTATCTTTTAGTTGAAAAATTAATTTTTTAGAAAATTAACTTTTGATGCAAATGGAATAATTCTTCCTCGTAGTTAGTGGGCTGAATTAGGCACTATAGGCTTTAAGTAGTGAGCCAAACCTAATTATATCAGACTGGACCAAAGATCGGACCAAATTGTTACTTTCGAGTCTGGTTTTTAACCCATCCTTTAAGGCCTGAAAATTTTAATTTGTACTAAAAATGTTAAACAACAGGATTGCATTCCTTTGGAAACAATTAACATGATTGTATTTGATTCATAAAAAAATTATATTCAAAAGTTGTTAATAAAAATCCTAAATTGTGTTATTACTTATTAAATCGTAGGTAAGTTGAAATTTGAGAAAGAACATAAACTTTAGCTAATTGTACTTATATTGGAAAACATTGTATATATTATATTTTTTTAGTGAGGACGATGTCAGACCAAACCCCGACAGTCTCTCTCTTCTCTCTCTCTTATATGGTAGGTATTTTGGAAATGAAATATTCAAAATGAATTAAATGTACAAAACAAAAGAAGTGGTTTATGTCAAGGAATGTTTTTTTTACTATTTAGCAAAATAGGGTCAAGCTCTAGTGAGTCCAAGACTCATCAAATTTAGTTTAAGCCCCTTACAATCTCACCATTGGATCTTATTTACAGTTAATCTCACTATTCATTAGCATAACCATTTTTTTCTTAATCTGCCTTACAATTTGAAATGAGTGGTGAATATTGTGGGGGCGGGGGCTTAATTTAGAAAAACTAAACCATGGGCTCACTAGAGAATTCTTGTAGCAAAATAATAGTAGACAACGTAACTTCACCGTAAACAAATTCCGGTAAACTCAACGAAAATTACACTTCTTCCTCCCAATAAAGTTCCACGACTGTTCATGAATGATAGCAGTTATCCCTGCAAAGTCTGAAGTTGTTTCCAGAACAAAATGCATGCAAGAATGCATGAGGACACGATTCATTACAGAAGTATACTGTTTATGATCAGCAAAATTCTCGGATCTCAAACATGCTTCAATGCAACACCAACAAATATCATCAATTTTTTTCATCAAGAAGGAATATGTCAGACAATAATTAAGTTGGTGTGCTGATAAATCCTTTCGTGATATAGTCAAGATCGGGGACAATGTCTTAACAACAAGAGTCGCATTGTAGCTGAAATTGACTATTATTTTGACTAATGTGTAAACATTATAGTAAACTCATAATAATACAAGTTGTGAGTAACTCAGTACTAGTGTCTACTAGGAAAAAAATCAATTACCGTTGAATGTTGGATTGGAGTCTAGGAGTCTAATATTCAAAATTAAGAAAAAAAGTTGAAGAGAAGTAGTAATATTTCTTAATCTCGATGAACTTCCGGATGATGTGAGTAAGCGACTTAATATAAAAGATTACTTTTATATTTTAGCCACCACTGGTAAATTTTCTTGATCCGCCACTACTGTCTAGTATCTATTTGTGATTTTGAGAAGTCGTTAAATGTGGGGACTACCATCGACAAAGGTGGCCTCAAAGAATTTCCAAGGAAAAACTAGAATATTAACTTAATCCAACACATAAATAAGTGAACTTTGATAAGTTGCAAAATCAATAAGCACACTCAAACACATAAAAGATCATAAATAATAACGATCTAGAAAATACATGAGGCACCTACTATAAACAATGAGCATTGTTTTTTTCTCGAAGAGTTTATATTTTCTAACTAATTTACAAGATGAAGAACTTATCCAACATTAGTGTGATCATAATCGACCTTAATTTGTTTTTATTTGTAAACCAAATCAAACACCATCACTGAATAAGCCCTCCATGAGATTTATTGTAACGTCATCAAAACAGCGAAAATTTTAAACTTTTATTAATGGAAATCAAATGAATCAAACGAACACGATGACATTACGAAGAACAACACCAGATGCACCATCATATATAACGATCGAAGTTTACAAAAAGTGATTACATCAAAAGACTATAAGATAAATACACAGTTATAATCACAACAACCTCTGAATAGGAAGAAGCAGGATCTGGTCCCTAGAGATTTCCTCCGCAGTCACCACCTCTACTGCCGATCACGACCTGAAATGCAAACATGAAACTATGTCTGAGTTTCCATAAGGAAATCCCGTGTGCCAAACTTCTAAATGCAATCAAGTAACAACTGTTAGGATCTATGACCCTCTAATCGCTATAAAAATACGGAATTAAAATGCTAAGCGAAGGATTAAGGAAGAGACAATTGCAAACCACAAAAATGACGCCGCCAGAGTTTAGAGAGGTTCGACACCCACACCTGGGTCCTAGTCCTCATCGCAAGCCTCACTTGATCCCCCGAGCCTCGCTTACGGTTCCACTAACCGATCTTCGTTCCGGACCGAGATCAACGTCGTTTACAACACCGAGCCTCACGAACAATCCTCGCCTCGCTCGTGTCTCATCTCACAACCTGAGAGGGAGCTTCCTCGAAGCTTTTACAACTCTTTGATTATTTGATGTGGAAGTTGACTCAAACTCTAACTAACACTCTATACTTGAGCACACTTGGATATGATATTGAATTGGATATGCAAGTGGTGAAGTTTAGGCTTGAGTGTTGTGGATTGAGAGCTTGAAGATGGAGAGGATTTGACTTTGAGTATTGGATAGATAGGAAGTGTTCAAGAGATCCAAAGCAACCAAATCAGGTCCTATTTATAAGCCTTCAAGCTCATATAGCCGTTTGGGAGTTGGTAGTGAATGGACCAATGAGAAAGCAAGATGTGACTTAAGTTTGGCCAGAAATCGGGACAGATTCGGTCGACCGTTATCCACACGGTAGTCCGAAACATTGATCTGAACTATGAACTCGGTTGACCGATTATGTATCAGATCACCGTTCACCAACCTCCAGTAGCTTTTATCTATTTAGCCCTAATTAAATTCGGTTCACCGAAGTACATTCGGTTCACCGTTCCAAGGTGGATAGTAGAATTGATTGGGCTCTGATCTACTCAAGTTCGGTTGACCGTGTATACTTCGGTAGACCGAAGTAGCGCGGGTATTCCGCTGACAATGCGTGGGAAATTGTTTTATCGATAACGGTAAAGTTAAATAGCCGTTGGGCTCCTAAAGCCAAAAAGAATTCGGTAGACCGAAGTGTGTACGGTCGTCCAAAGTGGGTCAAGTTAATTTGGGCTCTAGGGTCTTGATTTGAATGCGACCGTTGGAGCAGAGTCCAAAACCGGTCCAGGGCTATTCGGTCGACCGAAGGTGGTTCGGTCTTCCGTTGGGTCAATTCCAGAGAACACCTAAGTTTCACTGTTGGGAAGTATCCGGCTATCCGATTGGTGTTCGGTGGACCGAACTAGGTAGAGTTCGGTTAACCGAAATAGGTTCGGTTTACCGAGAAATGACGAGACAGAATCATAGTGCTCAAGTTTACATAAAACCTTATGGACTCAATAAATATAAAGTTACATGTCTTGGTCCAAAGCTTTGATTAGAAGTCTTGAGTCTTGATGTCCTTGTCCAAATGCTCATCTCCTTGATTGTCTTGATCAACTTATTAAGATGATTGCAAGTATACAAACATATATGCAATGCATGTAATCATGTTTGCTCACTTTGATTGATTAGGTTGATTGATTAAGATTAGTTTAATTAATCATCAAAATAAATATAGATTAAGGCCAAAAAGCCAACAACAACAACATATCATGCAATGAAAATGCAATAACGCAACCTCTTGTCAACTAGGTTCTCAGGACCTCTCTCCCAATCACAGCTGACGCAACCCACTCGTGCACACAAGGCATCACCGGTCAGAGTCTCGGCCACAACACACGTGCACAACACGCACCGCGGTCCGAGTCTCGGCCACAACCCACCGCCTCACAAGGACAACCACTCTAGAGTCCAAAACACTCCATAGAGTCACAACCCCCCATCATTATTGGGCCAGAAAGTCCTTCACACTTTCCCCCAAGACCGGTGACATCATTGCCCACCGACCAATCACAATCACCCAAGGGTATCGTTCGACCGGTGCGAGAGATACCGCCCAAAATACATTACAACCGGTCGACCGTCACAGTGCAAAAACCTGTTGCACAACCTCCGACGAGCCTTTCGGCCTACCGTCGATCACTCCAACACTCACTAAAGCTTAGGTGAGTAAGGAAAACAAAGCTTGATATACCTTTAAGGCTTGAAGAAGTCCTTGAAGAACCACGGCAAGCGTTTCCCACAATTTCTCCAAACTCCAGCTAACTTCAACCGAGCCACCGACGATCACGATCCCTCGCACACTTCACTCGACCTCTTCTCCTCGACGACGACCACGCCACCACGCACCAAGGAGCTAAGAGGGAGATCGATGAGTGAGTGAGAGATTTCGTGCGGAACGGAGAGAGAGAGAGAGAGAGAGAGAAAAGAGAGGGAAAATCAAACATTATATACTTCTCTCCAAACGATCTCAGCCATCAATCTCAACCCCTCCACCTAACACAAGATTAAACCCTTAATTAGGATTAGGATATAACACTTATGCTTTATTCAACATGGGTGGTTGGCTTCTTTAACAAAATTTCTTTAGTGGTAGGACATGCCAACGTGACTATACTTTGCTACTATGCTTTTCCTCACATGGATGCATGCACGCAATTTGGTTTTAAAATTCGCTTCACTAGAAAAAATTTTGTGAATAAAAATCACCAATCATATGTTGCACATATGTACTAGTGGCTTCGCTTGTTGTCATGCCACTGTTCTTGGAACCAAGCAATCATGAAGTTTAAATAGGCCACATAAGTCATGACCACTAATACTATTACTTTCGGTGTTCAACATGCATAAGAATAGGATTGGTGATCTAGAGAATTAATTTAGATGGATTGAGGATATGTACGATTTATGATTGGTTCCATGAGTAATAAGAATTGCTTTTGGCTTCGAAGTGGTCTACGATCAATTTTGTCTTTGAAATCACCTTGGATTCTCTGGTTATTTCGTCTCATTTATATTCATTTTATCATTTTTTAGTGAATCATCGTTCAAGATGATACGTTCTTTTACTGCTAAGACTTAAGGTTACCAACATCTAACTTCTAAGTAGAAGATCGAAAGAAGGTCGCGTATATTCTCTCTCTCTCTATATATGTATATATATATGTGTATATATATATATATATATATATATATATATATATATATATATATATATATATATATATATATATAAGAAGTCCTTAATACAATCATTTATTTTAACGATGAAGTATGAAAATCCACCTCTCTCTTATTTACTTTCAGCAATAATCATGTTTATCTTTTTATTATATAGCAATAAAATCTAAAAATTAACTATATATTCTCTAGAATACACTTTATATATAGGTCCTAGTTAGAGAAGAGACTATGGATCTACTATTGTGGTTTAAAATTATAACAAAAAATCTTTTTCTACTGTGTCTATCCAGGTTATATATCATATTAAAATCATAACAAATACAACCAAAACGACCGTTTCGAATTTTTTTTTATGGTATATATGCAAACATTCAAGGACCTAGACTTAACACTGAGCTCATTTTGTTCTTGACGCACCCCTTGGATGGGTGGTCACACATTTTAGAAATCACTTAATATATCTACTAATAATATACATCTCGGTAGATTATCTAATATTGTTTATTGTTAGATGAATGTTAATTAAATGAACCATCCATCTATATATCTTGCCTCATTATCATTGTACTAGATACAATCCAATGTTGTGATTCTTTATAGAATGATAAAAGCACAAGTGCGCAGAAGAATAAGCCGTTCTTTGAGAGGCAGCATAAGAACCAAACATTGAGATAAAGTAACATTAGCTACATATATAGTTAATAATATTAATGAGATCCGATAATGACTTCCCACACCACAGGGAAAAGTGATGACAAATCTAAATCAGCATGCATCTTGCCAGCATTCTTTTATTTAAATATACATAATATATATGGATAAAGTAGCTCCAAAGTAGAAAGTTTTAAAGTTAAGTAACTTTGGAACATCAATCGTCACATTGGCATCAATCCAGCTCAAGATTCTTCTCCACGAGCCTCACCTCCTTTGCTGATCTAAGCAAATTTGCCTGATAACATACATAATTAGAATGAACATGTAAACTTTAGCATCATGTAAATTAACTTGAATATGTCTTCGGAAACACGATAAAATTATTGGATCAACACCCCCATATTGTTTGTGGTGAGTTCTTTAATTTGGATATTTCTACTAACTCATTTTCTTCTTAATTTTTTGGAGGATGGAAAAGAATTTAAGTTTGCCAAAAAAAAGTCATACAATTTTTTTATAGCATATACAAATATGGAAATTCTACATTACATAAAGTTGACAGGTATGATTAACCAAAATCCGTCTAATGTCTCAAAATGAAAGAGGCCTATGCAAGTAACGAACGCCAAGGTCAAAATGTGTGTTCGACATTTCCAATTTTCCTTAAAATAGGTGTCAAATGAAAGTGCAATGAGTACAAGTGCGTCTCGCATGACCATCCTAACAGATTAAGAGATTTGAACTCGTCGTACATGACATGATCGATTCAATCCAACGCTCGTGGTTTTTAAAGCATACAAGCAAAAACAATGACCCGAGTGGAATGGATTGTATATATATATATATATATATAAACAATATTTGATGAAAAAGGAAGATAATTAGTAAACCTGATCATCTGTTATTTCCACAGCAAAGCCATCCACAACTCCCAAAGAGAACTTCTTGTTGTAGGATTTGGGCTCTAGCAAGCTCTCAAGTAGTTCATCATGCTTGTTGCTAAGATAAGCTTCAAGCTGACGTGCTGCTTTTGTTGACCTATACGAAAATTGACATGTACATATATGTATTAATGTTGGTATATGATATATGTTGTAGTGAGCTTACAAATCATAATACTAATAGTTAGCAAAAATAACAAGTAACCAAGAAAACCAAACATGAAGTAGAAACGTGCATGAGCATAATTAGAGAGAGAGAGAGAGAGAGGGAAGTATATATATGTTCTATTAGTGTGGGAGAGAAAGAAATGGAGAAATGTGTAATGAAAGTGAGATAATAAATAATAAGATGACACATGAAGAAGAAGAAGAAGAAGAAGAAGAAGACGATGATGGATGGTGGTGGTGGTAGTGGTAGGGTAACATGAAATATTAGAACCTCTACTACAAGAAAAGTCGATAGAACTGCAAGCAAAGAAGAAGAAGATAACGAACGACAACCGCGATATGATGAAGACAACTTATTATGATGATGATGGGGGACATGTGATAAAACCTCCACTACAAGAAAAGTGGTAAAAAATGCAGGTGAAGAAGAAGATGAAGAGGAAAAAGAAAATTAATGATGAAGAAAAGAAAGAGAGTTTGTACATAATTACAAACAAACCTATTTCCTTTGAGCTTCTCATACTCTGGATCATAGTTCAAGAACACAAAATAAACCTCAGCTGATTCATTTCCCATATTCTCCTTCTATATCTCTAACTCTCTCTTCTTCCACCACTCCTTTACTTCCACTCCCACTTCCTCAAATAACTATAGACAAATGGCTTGTCTTTTGCCTTCCACTTCATGCTACTTATATATAACAATCAAGTCACCCCACTGTCCTCATCAGAGCCCACATGAATCCATTATACTTTTAATGCAACAGCTACCTCTCTCCTTCTTAATTTGTTATTTCGTATTTGAAAATATATAATAAAGCTTGGTTTATCCAAGTATATTCTGTATTGCCAACTCTTGATCATCTTATTGCCCCTGGATTTCCCACAATTCACACCTTTGACATATCATTCCCATAGGTGGAGGTGGTGGTGTCATGACAAGCACTTCAGCTTCAATGTCACTTGAGCAAGTAGTGAACATTTAACTATTCTTTTCCTTTTTGACCATGGTAGTTTCCTTCCCATAGTATTTTCCACCAATTATGTACATGAGACATTTTGCAAAATGTTGTAAAGTAAATTCATTTAAGTATGAGATAGTATAACAAAAAACAAATGAGACAATAGTGGTACCCATACATGTTGCAATATGATAACAGATGGATGGAATGTAAAAACTCAAACCTAACTTACTATCCTTGGAACTGTGTATAACCACTGAACTACCACTATGCATGCATGTAACATTTGTATGATAAAAAATGGATGGAGAAGATAGGATCGGAATGCACAAACTGAGACCTAATTAACTTTACCATCCTATAGCAATTGTTAGTAACAAGTAAAGTACCACAATGCATGTTATTCTTGGGGTCTGGTAGCTTTCATGTATTATATTACTAATTTAAGCACAATAATAACACTTAAATAATATGTCAACAAATAACACCCAAAACATTGATAATCTTCCCCTCGAATCCAGGGCTCAACATTTTATTTTCTTTGATTAAGATCCTAAATTGCAGAGGGGCCACTATTGGATTTGTCTTTGCCCTTGCATATATAGTAGGAATTTCCATTGAAAAAAGATCTTGATAATCTTAAAATACACAATTATAAAAACTAAATTTTGGCAATTGTGGACAAATTTCAGTCAACCATAAATAAATTACCTGTGACCAGACTTATATAGGAGTAGATTTCACACTTTTGGAAGACCATTTTTTTTGTTGCTAAACGTACGTAAGATGTAAAAACTAATATTGATACAGTAGGAAGCTTCATTACATGCCAGTACACAATTTTTTTGTTGATTTTATATACTTTCTATCCAACCCCATTTTTAATCTCATACGTGTAATGCACATGTTAGAATTCGATACTTGATCTTAAATATCTTAAGATTATAGATCTTCCAACTGAACTAACCCGGTTGGTCAGTACACACATTTTTAAAGAAATCGTGGAATCGAGCATTGATTAATACATGTAAGCATTGACTATTCATGGCATAGAATTTAAACTAGCTGGATAATGTTTCTCAGATATATATTCTTCCCCTTGAATCATACTATGTTAGTGGTCGTCTTAGTGAATCTAGTGATTAACTAATCAGGTAATAATGACCTAGTGATAGTCAAGGTCTTCATGTGTGGTAGGCAAGGTAGGCAGAGATTTCCCAGGAATCACATCTTGTTCAAGCTGGTGTTTGGATCTCATGCATGAAAAGTCTTCAAAACGCGTTGAATAGTTCTTCAATGTCAGGAAAACAAGAGTAGGTTTGGATAAACCACATCATAGTATAATTATATTCACATGTTCATGCTTGCTTAGTTTCTTGTATCTTGAATAATGTTTCTTGAGTCCTAACCCATGTGGTTTGAGACTTCGGGTTGTGGGATATTAACCTCTTTAATTAGTCAACCTTGTTGTTTTTAATTAACAGTACTTGGGTAGTTGGGTCATAACATATATAGTTAGTTCTAGCAAATAGCTAGGGTACAAAGTTCAATCTACAACGTAAAGTGTTCAACTTCTTTGGACAAATTTCTTGTTGATTTTTTTACTTCGAAATTCTTAACTACACCATCACTAAAGTTTCATTATATAGGAATGACATTGCTCTAGCACCCACTTCATAGATTGTATTTGAGATTCACAATTGTTAAAGGGAAGTTGTAAAGTTTTTATCGAGCCACTACCTCTCTGACATCCATTTGTTTCCACAATCACACTGATTTCAAATTCAACATAAGAAGACATAAGGCTACAGGAGTCTAACTAACCCCCCCCCCCCCCCCCCCCCCCCCCCCCCCCCCCCCCCCCCCCCCCCCACACACACACACACACACACACACACACACACACCTCTCAACGTGGCATCACTTGTTTGAAGGCATGAGCTCTATCCAAACAAAACCATGTCATGAAGTGCGAATATAAGTTTTGATCAATTTAAAACTTCATAGATTTATTACAATGGGATAAATAAGAACATTTGATACAAGTTGACGGGCCTTAAACCTATTGCACTTATTGTTATGGTTGGGTTGGTATTTAAGGCTTAGAGGTTTGCTTAGCTTCGGCTATTTGGGTAGCATAATACCCTAACATGGTTAGAATTAGAAGAATTAATAAGATTTATTTGAATGGGTTGATAGATTGTGGCTTTGGTCAACTTGTACGTATACCCTAGACACTTAGCAAGCACATTGTTGGTAGGTCAAAAATTTAAAGTTAGGGAACTTTGAGACGTCCCAAATCCATGAGCATGAGATCCTAAAAGAGGAATAAGAACCAACCCACCATTGTCACCACCCACTACTTCCCCTACATTCCATTCTAGTGATCCATAACTACACACAACTCCATTGATGGTGGTGGGTCATGTAGGAACTATAGAAAGAGAGGAAGAAAGAAGGAGATGCCAAACTTTGATTCAAATAAATCAAAGATATCACATAGAAGTGCATGAAAGAAGGAAAGAAAGATTGTCACTTGGCAGGGTTGTACAAGTCAGTCGTGTTAGCTTGGTGGATTCTTTCAGCTAGTACTCTGAAAACAATGGGGAGTGTAGGGAACTTATGCATGCATGGATGCATTGAGGGGTCATTTTGTGTCACCTCATCACCGTGAGACACATGTCAATCTACTCTAGGGTTTCAGTCTAGGTTGGGAAGTGTTGGAAAATAATATTGTCTTTTTGTGGATGGATGGATGAATGTAGGATGACATGAGGGTTTTGGCGGAGCTAATCAAGTCATGCCACACATGTACATGAAGTTTTTAGTTGGTAGAGAAATCATTTTGTTGTGGTTTGAGAAGATAAAATGTTTTTTTATTGGAGCCTTCGTATACAACTAAAAAATAATTGGTTATGAGTAGGAATCTAAGAATTTGTAACCTAGAAATTATATATCATAAATGTTCTAATGTGAGACTTCTCTAATACTTCCCATCAAGTACGATCGGTTTTCCCCCATGTGTACCTGTGAATAATAACATGGGTGCATTGTGTTAAGCAAGTTGTTAGACATTTTATACTCTGATATTCAACTCAATACAAATTGATTATAAGTGAAGAGTCTCAAGAACTCATAACTCAGGAGAATGCCCACAAATCTTCCAATGTAAGACCATTCTCTAACATTTTTAACTTCTTCTTCGCGGTGTGTTTGAGTAGGAGAAACATAGAAAGAGAAAGAAAGAAATAGAGAGCATACAATTTCTCTTGTTTAAATGGAGTTTTTAGAGAGAGAAATGGAGAGAATAAATGGATAGAAAGTAAAATTTCTCGTATACAGCATGTACCCTCATTTTTTTCTTCAAATTGGAGAGAGTTAGTTTCTCTTCTAACTTATCAATTATCCCTAAGATACCCTAGAATGAATATAAGGTGGCTAAACCAATCATATGTATAGTGTACTTTGGTAATATGATACAATACGTTTCTTTTCTCCTCTCTCCACATATTTCTATCGAAACAAGGAAAAATAAAAATATTTTTTCTTTTCTTCTATCTTTTTCACTCTAAATCTTTTCTCTTTCTTTCTCTTCTCTCCCTCATTTCTATAAAAAACACAACACTAGATTTTAGGATGATCTTAGATTGTACTTCTCCCACATCTTCAATTAGAAGTCTAGTTTCTTAAAACAAATCCTTCGGAATTCAAAATCTTAAGACTTAAAAGTTAATTTTTCTAGACATTTTCTAACAAATTTCAATATGCCATATGTGATTGGATTTGCATTGTAATTTCTACTTTATATTCTTGGCTTCGTAGTGCAAGTTCTATTCCTTTTCTCCAAATTGTAAAAGTTGGATTCTGAGGTCTCAGCAGATGCCGTTTTCCTAACAACTTTGATGCAAAATTACCTCTAGCCTTTACACATGTAAACTAAGACAAAGAATATTGATATCTTTCACAAACACAATCTTGACTCTTCTGACACAATCTTTGAACACCAACCTTAGTCTTGATGGAAAAGACAATATTTGGTGGCTATTGATCGATCATTGCTGGTGTTTGTTCCATAGTGTCTATCATCTTAAGGCTTGAAGATCGGAAAGATATCTAACTTCCGAAATTGTTGGTATTTAGTATAACATGTACATTTAACTCCACGTGTTTACACCATATTCTTAATGAGAATATTTATACAAGTACACCCTACAACGCCTTCAAGATCATTAAGATATGATTTTGGATTCTACTATTTCAAAATCGAAGATCTACCAAACAACATGCACGGTAAGATTAGAATGCAAAAGGGAATACACGTACCCTACACCACAATTCAATAACTTTAAAACATGAATTTGGATTCTTCTATTTCAAAATCAAAGATCTATAGGTTGGAACGTAGTAGGGAAATTAATAACCAGAAGAAATACAGACTCTTTTGACCAAATTATTTGGCACCAACTCTTAACTTCAAGTCTTGATTGGAAAAGACAAGAAGGTTAGCGACTTTTGACCATGGTGATAATTGTTGGACGGTCTTCTCTATTGGTCTCCACAACAACAGCAAGGCCACACCTCTGCTTGTTAGGTAGAAACACACTGTGAAGTAAAGAAAAAGAGAAGAGGGAGAGAGAGAGAGAATCCCAACAATTATTGGCAGATAGAGTTTGAGTCGGATTCGGATGCAACCCAATGGTGACATGGCACTAACATGTAATGGCACATCAAGGTTTTGTTGTTACTATTCATACGGTGGCTTGATGATGATTGTAATATCATCACATATTTTTGTGTTGTCGAGTGCCCATTGGAGAACTTTGGAGAAGATAAAAAGTGGAATCTTTGATTAATAGTGGTCTGTGGGGTTTCAATCATTGATTAATAGGGACGTGTGATTCATTGCCATTTGCTAAATCTTTCATGATGGAGATATTTGAATGAGGGAGAAAATTATAATTAAGATGAGATAAGTAACCTATAAGTTGTATGGATAACAAAGCAAAGTTGTGGAAGTTGGATTTGACCATGCATGGGTGCTTTGCATGCTTTAGTTTGTTCGACAAAGATAGAATTGAGTTGTTTGTGATCAACCCACTCCTTTGCCAACAACTCGTAAAAGTAAATTGAATCTACCTCACATAGCAATTTGTGATCAACCCACTCCTTTATGCTCTCCGCCGCTGCCATAATACCTTCATTTCCACTCTCTGAAGTCATAAGTCTACATCTTCTTCTCTTTTGTCCTACATGAAGGGGTTGAAATTCGTCCCCGACCATCTTTTCCTGATTCTTTTCCTCAATCTTCTCCTCTTGTTCAATCTCAAATTCACGGGGACTTTTGGGTGACATTTTTGGGTTGTTTGGAGCGCAATGAAAGCTTCCCACAACAACGATATTTTGAAAATTTCATTGCACAAGGTTTTGTGTTGCAGTGGTTGATCTATGAAAATTTTGGATTTTTTGTGTACTTATGAAAACCAACAAACCAATTAAGTAGAACAACAAATAAATACTAATATAACAATATAAAATTTGAAATTTACCTTAAGGAAATCCATCCAGCGTTCGTCATCCAATGTGAAAGTTCCTTTTGTGTTGTCCCAACCAGTTCTAGTAATTTTCTGTAACATTTCCGAACCAACCCATTGATCCCTAGTCTTATCCCAACGAGTCTTGAATTGTGTGTGACTATATGTCATGTCGGTCTTTGACGTAAAGTTGGTAGTTAAGTTTGCGTAACCCTCTATTTAGAAAGGTTGTTGATCAGTTGCCCTTTTTAACTTCTTCTGACAAATTTTGAGAAAAATCTCAATCAATTATGGTGTCCACAGGGCAAGGTCTATTTTTTTTGAATAGCCTTCCCCTTACTCCTTACACCCTTACTAGTTGTTCTCTCAGTAAGATTTCCTGTATTAGCAGGGACTTGCAGTGCTGAGAGAGAAGATGAGGGTATACTGAAGTTTGGATTATAGAAGTTTGGGTAAACCAACTATTAGATTAAATGGCATAGAAGGAAAGTAGTAAGGTGGTAGTTGGCCTGGGAAGTTGACATTAGGATCATTGGTCCTAGGAGGTTTAAATTGCAGATTTGAATTACTTATCGGTCACTAATAGTAAGCCTCAAGGTGCTTTGTGAAAGTTGTGGATTGTTTGGGTATGATAGGGTTGGGAACATTTCCTCCTCAATGTCAAAGTTATCTTTGAAATTAGGATAGTATGCAGTTTACTCCATTATTTGGTAACCTAGGTAGTTTGAGTGACACTATAAATTGATGAAACAAATATAATATAGTAAAAATAAAAATAGATAATTCAGTGTTATAACATGTTCACATCTCTGTTTTAAAATTTGGACCGAACCGGCTGTCAGACTCGATTGGACCGAGAACCGAAGCAAGACTGGTTCGGTCCACGGAAAAAACCACCCCCACCTAAACCAGAGCAAACATAAAAAAACCCCGAAAAAACCGATCGAACCGGTCGGTTTTTTCAGTTTGGTTGGACCGGGTTTGACAGATTTTCTTTAATTAAACAAAAATTACAAAAACAATAATTTTCCTAATTTTTTTAGTTTCCACCCTACCTCCTCCGGTCCCGACTCTACCCCCACCTCCTCACTCCTTAGTCCAAACTCCTTCCCCACCTCCTCTCTCCTTAGTCCCGACGACACCCACGCCTCCTCAGTCCCGACTCCACCAGTCCACCTCACCTCCGGTACTTGGTCCCGACTTCGCAAAATTCAAACTGTTTGGTTAGTTTTTTAATGCTTAGCATGTGTGGTTAAATGCTTAGTATGTGTGGTTAATTGGATGGGTCGCTGAAATTGTGGTATTTAGGGTATTAAAAATATTTTTATAGTTTTATATTATTTATTGATTCTTTTTTCTTCTTCTCCTTTTCATCTAAATAAAAACCAAGTGTTCTTGGTTTAAAAATGTCGAATAGTATATTAAGATTATTATGTGTTTATCTTAAAACCGGTTCAATCGGTCGAACCGTCATTATAGAGTCGGTTTGGTTCAACCATCGGTTCACAAAATGTGGATGTCATGCTGACGTCGTCATCAGTTGGATCAGGTTGAACTGTCAGTAGGACCTCTTTGAACCAAATTGAGCTATTTTTTATTCACTCTTTGGTTCGGTTTTTAAAACATTGGTTCACATATAGCTAGACCCAAAAAGTAGAAAATACATCCACAAATATGACATTTATATCTACCAAAAAAATTGAAATTCTTATAAACCCCTAGATGATGCAATCATATCACAAATTTCATCTCTACGGACATTCATAACTTGCCCATCCACAAGTCCCTCTTTGGGGTCATGATGACAATTATCACTAAAACCAAAAATTTGTGCTTCACTTACAAAGGAACTTAAGAAATCACCTTTGATATTTTGCTCGATGATGAAATTGTGAAGTGCCATAACACAAATAACCATTTTAACCTGACTAGGTAGAGGAAAGAGAGGCATATCTGAAGCACAAATCATCGCTTTTTAACACCTTGAAGAGTGTAAGTGGTTAAAAGTGTTTTTCTTCCCTCTAAGTTCGCGAACTTGATACTCAGGTATATGGTATCTTGTGTTTCTGTAAGGGACCAGAAATCCTTCACGGTTGGGTATTTAGTGTCGACGACATAATACGTACTTGTCTTGGTAGGTTGGGAAGTTATTTTTGTTGGCTTTTTGGCATTAATCTATGTTTTGATGATTTAATCAATCTAATCTTAATTGTATTCAATGTAGAGTAGCACACATATTGCATAACATATATATTGTTTTGTGCTAACCTCTACAGGCGATCAAGACTCAATGAAGAAAGAATTCAAGTCAAGACATGTAATCAAGCTCATTTGAAGACATGTAATTTGCATTTCTTTTGACTCTTAGGAATATTATGTAATTGACCATACTTGAGCTAAAATCAACTCACATACACACTCGGTTCCCTATAGAAGTCACACAGAGAATCTCACGTCAATTGGACTTCAATAAATCACTCAAACTTATACCGGAATTCACTAAGTAAAGCATGCCAGAGTAAATTCGGTCGACCGGTTTGTTTCTACCCGATCGGTCGACTGTTCCGACCTTTTTGGTCGACAGAATCAACATTTTTTGTGACCGTTAGGGTTGTCGTATTATACCAACGGTCGTATTAGAATTATTCACCAATACCCCATAATACAAATTGCATATCGGTCGACCGTGGACCTGTTTTGGTCGACCGTATATAATTGTCTCCACAAAGTGAAACTGCCTGGAAGTTTCCGATCGACCGAAGACGTTGGATCGGTCGACCGAACTTGATCATTTTCGTCAACCCCGTAGAGTTTGGAAGTTTACGGTCGACCGAACCCTATTCGGTGTTTGACTGTTAACTTAAGTGTACCTAAGTTATAACATATTTTGTTCAACCGTTTCATTATCGGTCGACCGAACGTTAGTCAAAATTGCCAAACGCTCGACCGTTCTACCCGATTCGGTCGATCGAACTTTGTCTGTATTGGGTCCTGTAGGTTGTTGTTTTGTGTTTCTCACTCAAAACATACCCAACTTAACCTCAACGACTATAACACCTTAGGAGCTTATAAATAGGTATTCCCATGACACAATTAGACATCTCTTCCGTATCTTATTATCATATACACTCAAGAGAAAGCTCCAAGTTTCTCATTCCCCAAATCATACTCTCCAAGCTTACACTTCCACATCTTAGATCAATTTCATATCCTAAGCTAAGTGTGCTCAAGTTAGAGAGTGAGTGATCCACTCAACCCACTGTTGTAAAGAAGCAAGGACTTCAGTGAAAGCCCAAAGTGTCACTCTCGGATTGTGAGATGAAGAAATCAAGCAAACGAGGGTGTTCGCGGTACTTGTGGTGTAAATGCTTAATCTCGGCCTGGAACGAGGTTGATAGCGAAGACGCAAGCGGAGCTCGAGGGAGATCAAACGGAGCTTGCAAGAGAGGAAGTAGGCGGGAGGTCAAACCTCTATAAAATTTGGTGTCTTCTTTGTCATTTTTATTATTTCCTCATTACTTGCTTGTTTAGTTTTAATTCCGCTGGATATTCTTTGTTTGTTAAACAAGCAGGTGATTAGCCTAAAAGTGATTAGAACTAAGTCGCATTCACGAACCTACAATTTTGTGGCCAAGCTATCACATGATTAAGAACTTTACAATCATTTGCATATCCTTCCCACCCAGCTGATAAAAATACAAATCTCATATTGAAATCACTACTCCTAAAATATTTTCTGTATAGTGCTTTGGGTCTCTACTTGAACGATAGGCTGACTGATTTGGACAACAACATCAACATGGGTACCGTTCAAAACACCAATGCATTCTTTAAAATAAGAGAAGTATTTTCCGCCACCACTTTCGAGTATGTGATGAGGGGTTATACTTAAGTCAATATTTCTTATAAGGTCACACCTCCATTTGAATATGACATTTGTTACGGTTTTAACATACCGACTAATAGTTTCTCCTGAATGTTGTAGTTGGGCTTGTAATGACCTACTTTTTTCCCCATGTTGTAGTGTTTTTAAGAAAATATATATTTGTTCCTCAACATCAACATTTTTTGTGCCTTGCAACATACCACTCTCTACATATCCTACAGATCAATTTAAATGTTTCTGGCATCAAACCACAGGCGTCAAAAGATACATGATAGTGCCCACTTAGTACGTTCTGAACAACTTAAGCTCCCGTGAAAGGGGTTGTGTGAACCAAATTCCTAGGAACTGGGGCTAACGTTGCCCATTGTGCGTTGCATAGGAAAATGAAAGAGGACATTAGGCTTCGTCGTCATCGGTCGATCCTAGTTGTATATTTTTCATTTATCCATAAAGAGGGACAACCTATCCATTCTCCCTACATTAAGTTGAGAAAAATATGAGTAAGGAATCACACTACTGCCTTACTGTGATCAGGTTTTAGATATATTACTGAACGCATAGTTTGTTGAACATGAAATTGATTTACAATAGATTTATATTAATCAAGCACAAAGATCAAGTTGGATGAAAAACTTAGTTCCCAAAAATAAGGATTCTGAGGTTAAACTTGTAGGAATTAAACTTTAACAAAAATGAATAATGAACTTGGTTATCTTAGGCAACATTCAGACCTTTGATATCTGAATTTGGTGTAATTTTATTAACTTTTCACTTGTAATATTTTTAATCACACTAGTGAAGAAAAGTCCATATACGTCGGATATACAAGGGTATAGACGTCGGATTTTGATGGTCCAAGTACCCGACGTCTATTTCCCCGTCGTATATTCCTTGTTGTATAGACGTCGGCTATATACGACCGACATCTATACAGTGTATACACGTCGGCTATATACGACCGACGTCTATTATATGTTAATTAACCGAAAAATACATTGGAACATATATCGGGCATTCTGCACTCACATTAATCAAGCTCAAGCTGCCCAAGTACCCCAAGTACCAATCTTTTGACAAATAACCACGAATATCAAGCCCAACATGCCCAGGTGCCACAAGTCGTCGGCGTTCAGCAGTAAAGGAGTGGTGGAGTACATCAACCACACCAACAAAAATAAATTCTCCGATGTGGGACTAAACTATTACACCAAATAGACGTCGGATATATAGATTGACCGACGTCTATTCTTACATCACGACCTATAGACGCCGGTCATGCTATACATCCGACGTCTATACTTCGAAATAACAATAATTAATAAAAAAATACGCCCTATAGACGTCGACTATCATATACAACCGACGTCTATACATGGGTTAATAGTAAAAAAAATGTTGTAACTATTCAAGTGCCCCAAGTGCCAATCTTTTTGACCATTAAATATATATGTGTATCTCACTTGCATTTTGTAGTGTGGTACCAAGCTATCATTTAGAAGTAAAATAGTGGTGAAGTACTTCAACTCCACCAATAAAAAAATTTCTCCAATGTGGGACTAAACTTCAACACATGTGACCATACACACACATGTGATAGTTACATTGATGTAACTATTTTTAAATTCACATTATTCTTATACAAAATAAATCCACATAAATTCTTACACAAAATAAATCCCAAAAAATTACGTTAATTCTTAAACAAAATAAATCCACATAAATTCTTACACAAAATAAATCTCAAACAATTACGTTAATTCTTAAACAAAATAAATCTAAAAAAATTACGTTAATTCTTACACGAAATAAATCCCAAAAAAATGATTTTTTTCTTATACAAAATAAATCTACATAAATTCTTATACGAAATAAATCCAAAAAAATAAACAAAAAATATTTTCTTCTTTCAGGAGGTATAGGCGTCGGTTATACTAAAAAACCGACGTTTATACAAACAGATAGACGTCGGATGTCCAAACATCCGACGTCTATTCGGTGACGTCTATTGAGCATTCTGCAGTAGTGTCAATTGGAATGGGCAATAATTCGATAGCTCTAGTTATTGTTGGTTTTGAGGCAAACTTGTTGAAATCCTTAACTTCACCTAATTAGTGCTCTAAAGTATTCAAAAGCCAAGACTTCATTGAAATCTAATAATAAATGTTAAGCTGAGAACTACTTTAAAATAGCCAAAAATCACCTTGTCAGCTGGTTCTATTTAGTGAGGGATGTCAATTTTAGACATTTCAATTGGGAAATAAACTTTCATTCGAATGAAAGCATTTTGAGAGTTCAAATATAATCTTGTCCTCTCTAAACATCGAATTAGAAAAAATAATCTAAAGGGAAACTAAGAAAGCCTAGGTTTTGAACTGCTTTCGGACAACATCTTCATTTTCATATATATGTAAAGATTATCAGAATCTTCAAATCAAGTTCCACATCCTTATGGTCATCTAATCCTCAAAAAATGATGTATAAGCTTTTGCAACCAAACAATAGGAGAAATTAACAACCTCACTATTTTTAGGATACGAGGAATTTAAGTTTTTAGAAATCTAAATGGTTAGAAAAAAAAGAACAGTTATTTGAAGAAATACATGACAACCATATATCGAAACAACAATAAAAGTAAAACAGATCAGACAAAACAATATAGAACAATTGTTGGAATGGGAAAGCAACCTAATTGTACCTGGGGGTGAAGATGGAGATAGGAGGAGATAGGGGAAGCAACCTAAAAATTACAAAAAACCAAAATCTAATAAACCCTAACAACCCAAAATTTTGAGAAAAAAATTGGAAAAAGAAAGAAAAGTTATTCATATCTGGGAGCAAAGAGGGACTTTTATCAAGAAATCGGAAAAGCTAGTGCCAGTTTGGTTGAATTGGGTTGGAGCTGGAAAATGTTGGTGCACCAAACATACCCTTAGACACCCTAATGTCAGAATACATAAATTGGACACATTTTGTTCAGATGTTTTACTTTCAATTACTTCGCTAAAGCCAACTGATCAATTATTCATATTAAATCATGTCTTGAACCAAAAGACGGCCGAACTCAATTCCTACCCAACCTAGCTCAATTCAACCGAAGACTGACCTAACCTATAGCAGTTTGACCCAACACATGAAACCCATAAACTGAACAACACGTGTGTCAACTATTTATAGAAGTCAAAATATATAAAAAATCACTACTACTCTCATCCCTCATCAATTCAAGTGTCACAATTCAACGGCCATTTCGATAATTAAATTGAGTCTTCAGATTTTGACCACCCACTTAAGCAATCACAACTATGGCTGAGCAGAAACCGGATCGGTCCGGTTTTTGTTTTTTTTTAATTTTTAAGGTTAAAAACCGGTCCTGGACCGGACCCGATCGAATCCAACCGGTCCGGTCCGGTTTCCGGTCCAGACCAGTTCGGTCCGGTCCGGTCTTCGGTCCGGATGCCGGATAAAAATCCAATCTGATCCGGACCGAATGGACAACCCTAATCACAACAATCATAAAGTCCACTACCTCTTACCGTACTAAGACAATTCCACTAATTATATCTTATTGTATTGGTGAAGAATATTTGGCTGAAATATATATATTTGTTGTAGTCAAGATCCTAATTAAGCATGATGAGGAACCCAAATTCAACCTAGAAAACCAAACTCCCTAAGATGTGTTTAGCCGGTTGTCGGGACTTTTTGGTTATGATCTGAGTATTCCACTCAAAGTGATGCAGTGATGACTGAAAAATCCGACATTTTATCACCTAAAAGTAGGGTTGAGCAACAACCGGTCTGATCCGGGTTTCGGTCCGGACTGGACCCAACCGGTTCGGTGTTCAGTCCGGGAACTGGAGTCAATTCGGTTCCAGTCCGGTCCGATTTTTTTTTTTAAATTTTAAGGTAAAAAATTCGAACCGGTCCGGTCTAGGTCGGACCGGTTTCACAACCCTACCTAAAAGTATATCCTTAAATTATTCAACATCGAATTGAAGTTTACGATGTTTTGCAATAGAGTTTTTCGTAAAGGATTGTATTTTTCCCATCAGAGGAGTTCACTAGTGTCTTTTACACTCTTTCTTTCCATTTTCTTCGTCATTATAGCTCAGCCCATAAGGCCATAGCAAACCCAAAATCTCTAATGGGTTGGTATGGCCTAATTCATCTCATACAACTCAATTTCTTGGTAGCCTAGCCTTGGTCAATATTATCTCATTCACCCAATAATGTCTCATGTCATCAATCAGTCAAGCAAAAATTTAACATGGAATACAATGATTGACACTCAAGAGACCCTGAGAAAAAATTATGGGTAAAGATGACATTAATGAATTTTTTTTAGTCAAGGTTTTTTCAATCTAATAATCGATATATCCATGTATGTCTTTCGAAAATCATAAAATTGCACATATATTCCTAAGTCCTAACCCATTAGGTTGCTTATTCAAATTTCCATTATCTGATTAAATTTCCATGAGTAGTATCTCATTTGAAAAATAATAATTCAGGACTAGAATAGGCTACCTCATACTCCAACAATCAAATTATTAATCTTTTTCGGCAAAAAGCAAAAAGAATTAGATTTTATTTTGCCATTTTAACACCTATAACAAAAGCAAGCTCTCAGATAAATAGGTACATAATAATTGCTGTCAACAGCTGGAAAAAGACCATAAAACATTCGAAATCAGTGTTTGGAAGCTTTCAAGAAAATAATTATGTCTCGGCTCGGAAAGTATCTCTCAAACATGCCCTAGTCTACACGACTTGGGTTAAGAAATAAATTCTGAAGGGACACTAGTTTGGACATTAGACCAACTTGCTTATGATTATATAATTTATAAACCTATTATGTATATATTAAGCTCTAAATGTTTAATCATTGTGTAGTAATATGTGATCGGTGGCACGGTACTATCCTTTGTAATAACGACCTCTTTAACAGAGGGTTGGAATGCCAAAGGAATCAAAAGTCTTGTGAGATATAATAACGAACTCTTAACGTCCAGTTTGACACATTTGTTGTCGACGAGTACACACAGAAAAAATATCAATTGAAGTGTGAATATACAACTCAAAATCAATTGACAATAAGTGAAAAGACCTTACAACTAATAATCCAAGAGAATATCCTCATTAATTAGACAATGTTGGACTATTCTATAACATTCCCCTGCAGCGCGTGACCGAGTAATTTTTCTTCTGTGTCTATGTGTGAACAACAAAATGTGAAATGTGAAGTTGTCGTTAGGCATAATTGGTTATGATACCAAATTGAAATGTGAGTATCTAATTCAAAACCAATTAGCAATGAGTGGAGGAATCCTATAATTTATAACTCAGGAGAATATTCTCATTTAGACAATGTACGTATGACTATTCTCTAACACTAATGCTCGTCTGAACCTGAACGAAGGCTATAACATTTGTTGGTTTTACAAGTAAACTTTAAAATAAGTTTGATGTCTCGTACTTCTATTCTTCCAAGTTCTTCTTGAAATTCTACAGGACTTTTGGGAGTTTGTTTATGTACTTCGCATTTAGGATTTCCTTTTAAGGATGTAGTTTGGCTAGTTCTTGTTAAGTTTTTGGGTTATAATGTGTGAAAGTTTGAGGGCCGTAACACTATTACATATTAATATAGAATTAACGGTAGTATTTACATCAAAAAAAGGAAATTACTTTTCATCGTCCTAAAACTACTTAAATCGCCCCAACAATTACAATTTTACCCTTCACAATCCATTTAATACTCATTTCGTTTCGTCTCTTAAACTAAGACTTATGTCTAAGTTTTCCTCACTTTACCAGTACCAACATCATGAAAATGTCTGGCGAAACGTCTCGATCATGCGAATTTCAAAAAAAAAATGGGTCGGACGTCTGGGTAAAATGCACCCCCCATCGAGGAGGTGGTAGGCTAAGATGTCTCCCCCCATGGGGAGGGCGTTTTACCCATCCCCTCCCAATGAGGGAGGTGTTTTATCCAAACGTCCGTAAAAAAAATTTAAAAATCTTAAATTTATACGGTGTGTTATATCAAATTATTTGAGGTTCCGTTGCAAGATTTCAGTAGTAACGTGTTAGATTACAATAAGTTTTTTTGCAAGTGATGAAGATCCAAAAAATGACCAGGGGGCGTTGCCCCCTTGCCACCCCCACCACCTCATCGGCGAGGTGGAATGCCGCTCGCTCACTGATGAGTCAGACCCCTGAACGATCTGTCAATGTGATATTTGGTAAAACTTCCTGATTTACAAAAAAACTCATTATAATCCACATCATTAATACCAAAAATCTTGGAACGGAACTTGAAATAATTTGAAATAACACACCATATATTTTTAAGATTTTTTATTAAAAAAAACAGGGACATCTAAGTCAAATGCCTCCCCCTTAGGGGCAGTTCCGGCGGACGTTCCCTAATTTTTTATTTTTTACTAAAAAGAAGTTAGACATTTTACTCGATTCGAGTGCACCGGGACGTTCACTGGTTCTTTTTTGACCTCTAAAACATTATTTTTGATGATTATGAGAGTGGTACGAGAGTGAAATGAAGAGATATATAAGTAGAAATGAGAGAAAGATAAAACGGTAATTCGTACGAACGATTTAAGTAATTTCGAGACGACAAATAACAATTCAGAAGAAGAAAAAATAAGTAAAAGCAATCCCTACAATTATTCTAAGAATGCACACCATGACGATAATTACTTTGTTGAATAGGTTACATGAATTTTAGTTTCACAATTGTTTTACTTTCCTTAGTGTTACTTTCATATTTAAGTTTCAAAAACAATTAGTAATGCGTGGAGAATTCAATTAAGGATTGTCTTTTTTATACAAAAGAATTAGTGAGCCGGATCGAGTTTGATTCATCGAAACCTAATTACATGTATTGAAGTGTTTCTGTTTAAATCTTTACTTCAGATATATTTAGGAATCAGGAAAAAATAATTTCTAAATCACTCTTCTAAACAAGTCATTAGTTCAATTTTTTTCTTGGAAAGCAAAAGTACAGAGCAACATGTCAAGTGAATTTGGCGGTTGGAAATGAAATTCAAATGTAATGATAATCTAATCTGGGAATAATGTCTCCTTCCACCTTTGGACTATTTTCATGACCAAAAATTCAACAAGCATAATTGAAGTGGAAATTGGTTTCAAAAGACAAGACCAAGAATTTTGGGGTCTCCAAAAGAGAGACAAGAAAGTATTTGCTTTTACACTATGAATTCTTAAACATACCAATTGTAATTTTGAATAACCATAATTTAAATTGCATCCCCTCAACACCAAAAACGTTCTTTATTCCGCTCTTAGGAAAATTAGACGCAAACGCAAATATAGGTGTACCGACTTTATCTGTTCTGTTGACACCCCTAGAATTATATTGAGACCGATATTATGTTATGTTTAATGCCTCTAGGTTTCATAAGCAAGATTCTGGGATGTTTACTTAAAGTTTTGCAACAACAACGACGACAACAAAAAAAAAGTTTGAAATTCTAAACTAGTTTGTATAGCTTTTGCATTTGAAATAACTATACTCTTTAAGTTCCTAAACTCCACAAACCAAAGCCTCAAATGTCCACATCCTCTCCTGCCCTGAGTCATACTTCATTCCAAACTCACACTTCAATCAGTTTCCCAATTCTGCCAAGGAAAACACACTTTTAAAAAAATCAAAATAAATTATTTTAAGGTTTACATGATTTTTTTTGGTAGTCAAGTGGTCAAACCCAGCAACCTGGTTATAAGAATGTTGGTTCATTATTACACATAATAGAGGATCACATGAGTAAGTCCAACTCAGGAATAAATCCAAATTTTATTTTTTGTAGCCTTGGCATGCACTTAAAGAGCTCAAGTTGGCCCCCTTCTTTCCTATATGTATACCAAAAAAGTAAAGATAAAATTAGGTGCAAAAAGCAAAAATAATGGTCAAAAGTCTTTATTATAGATTTTTATGATCTATCTTAATGTATTTGGATACATTTTTGAACCTTTGATTTCGAAAATACATTTTTGAAAAGAAAAAAAAGTAGTACCTAAATACCTAGATGTGAAAATTCTCCAGAAACACATCATTTTGGGCTACCAAGGTTGTCCTTAACTAAATTAAAATGTGATTTTCTTCATTAAGACCTAACAATTGAATTTTTGCAAATTGAAACCTTGGATGTCCACATCCTCCATAACTGTATGGTTCCCTACCCTCCAAACCATCATCCCAACTCCATTCCTTAAAATTACAATTCGATCAATCGACTATTCAAATGATTTTTGTTGGTTACATATTAACCATCCGTTGGTTTACAAACCATACTGATGGAGTGAGCTTTTGTTGGAGATTCCTGCTTCTGTGGTCATGTTTCCATTTCAATTATGGACTATAAATCCATGCTTATAATATAATCTCTACTTCGTTTTTTTTAGCCCAAGGTTGTTTTGAGCAATGCAAGTTTCTTTAATTTTACCGAGTCGCACCAATGCCTCCGCCGACACGTTAGTTGGTATTTGGGATCACACTAGAGCATTTTGAGGTACATATAAGAGATTAACTCAGTAGATAGATTTTTAGTCTTCAATTGTTCTGGACTCTAGACCACGAACCAACACCCAGAATCTCAGCATTTAAGTTAAATGTGGAATTTAAAATAAAAAATACAAAATACTTTCAGAAAAAGAAAAACCATTACTTCAAAAATTACAAACAAATTGACCTTAGCTTAGCTGGTCAAGCCCAGAAACTTTTTTGTTGAATAATCTTGATCCATCCATCCAACAAGAGCAGGTCAGCTAAATTCCTGTCAGTCCCCATGAAGACCAATTCAAACACAAGAAAAAACAGAAATGAACATCAAAAGTCCACTCTCCACCACAATTATCTCTGCATCTCTTTCAGTGGTCAACACTAATCAAGTTAATTTCAAAAACCATATAAACCAACTCAATATTTTTTCTCTCATCACTCCATATACCCATTTCCATATTTGTTTATCTTCCTCATTTCCTTCACTCAACTCCACCATTAACTACAAAATGTGTTACTAAACACACTCCTCATGCCTTCCAACTTGCAGTAAAAAAAAAACCAATTTTCCTGTTTTATTTTTTTTACAATTGTGCCTTGGTGGGGAAAAATATGGATTGGAATTCGCTGATCGGTGAGCTGAAAAATGGTATCGATATTGCGAGCCAACTCGAGAGGCGACTCGACCATCTCCACCCAGAATTCCCACTAGTGCAAAGCATGATTAATTCCATGGAGAAATCCATGTCAATTGCAATGTCAAGTGAGTCATATGGACAGTACCATGAGACCGAAAAATATGGTGCCGGTAAGAGCCCAAGAAGTGAGCAGTCCGGGCAAGTGCTTAGGGAGGTGAAAAGCCGAGAAAAAACAAAGAAAAGGTACATTATTTTCCAATGTGAGACTATTTTCTACTGAAAAGTTGGTCTTACATGATTTTCAGCAGGAAAGTTCTGTCGAAGTTTACTACAGAAATACAAGTCGCTTCAGGACCGTTACTCGATTGCCCGATAGAGGACAGGCATAGCTGGAGGAAGTATGGCCAAAAAGAGATTCTCTATGCCAAATATCCAAGGTTAGCCTGAATTAAAGCAATTTTGCTAAGCCAACTGAATTTTGATAAGAAAGCCTTTGCTTACTCATAGATTTGAGTTGTAACACTTAAATTAATTTAACAAACATCCCCATAAGGATAACTTTGCTTCGAAACGGAACAATTTCAATCGAGAAGACAAAATCTTAAGAAGTAATTGTATCATGAATAAAACAGTATCAATGCCCAAAGGTAAAAAATTCATGAAGTGTTAGTGATAATTTTAAATTATCAAATTATGTTCATAGTTCAGGAGTGCAAACCGTAACGTACTTCTTTGTTATGACTCCAGAGCCTACTTCAGGTGCAAACATCAGATTACACAGGGTTGTTTGGCCTTAAAACAAGTGCAAAGATCAGACGAGAATCCATCGATTTGCAACATAACGTATTACGGGGAGCATACCTGCAAAACAGCATCTGCTATCCCAATTAAGGAAAATTCAATGCTCGCAGATGACCAAAAAAATTTAGTTGACAATACATGTGGTCTTAGACTTGAGACAGAAGACTTGGGGCAGCAAATGAATGCAACAACGGTTGACATACCGTCAAACGACAATGTTTTCTGGCTCGAAAACAATGGTTTCTATGGCAACTTATCTGAATGTAGCTACTTCCGGATGTCATCATTCGATATTGGTAAATCTTTGCTCCCCGAGGCATTGGATTCTGACCTGTTTGAGATTTACTCGGCTGGTACTTCCACTACCAGTTCTCCGTTGGCTGACCGGAAGCCTCAACTCGAAACTTTGGAGTTTAAGCAAGACTTTAATTTAACTAACAAGTAACAATTACTTTAGATGACCATTTTCTAAGTAGTAATTCAGTAATCAGCAGATGGCATGCATGGACTTAAACAAGAAAGCTTCCAACAGCGGTCGAGCTGAATATTATTTTGCAAGTAGGAAATTGTTGAATTTTCGCGGTAGTTTTTGCAGTGTATTCTTGTTCTTAGTTCTGAAGATCAATAATATCTAATTAAGGTTTTTGACGTTTAATAAAGATTGAAAAATTCAAAGCAGTGATGTATAACTTTAGGAAATCAAATAAAAATATAAAGAAATATGATTTACATATATCATAAACATAAAAGTTCTGGACGTTAATTGTTGTCAGAAATAACATGATATGTTACAGAAAGTCTTTTCATTCGTACACCACTGTCTAAAGCTAAGGTGATTAGCTTGTTTCAAATATACAACATGGATTTTGAC
Source organism: Triglochin maritima (assembly GCA_963682175.1). Taxonomy (NCBI): domain Eukaryota; kingdom Viridiplantae; phylum Streptophyta; class Magnoliopsida; order Alismatales; family Juncaginaceae; genus Triglochin; species Triglochin maritima. The sequence goes on from OY821781.1 coordinate 38,395,393, forward strand.
AATTAAATGAATATTAATTAACTATATTCAACAAGTGGTTTGATTCTTTGATGACCTTAAAAATCAACAAAGCTTCTTTCCGAATGCAAAGTCATGGACGCAAGCCTTCTTTTGAACCTTCATGAAATCTTTACCAAATCTAAATAACGTCTTTAGGATGAAAGATAACATAATAATAACGAGTATTACGCCTTTTCTCAGCCAAATTTCAAATGACAAAAAAGTCTGTAGAAAGCTCATGAAAGCTTTAACATGAAAAACTTTACACAATACCCCATTTTTCCACAATTAGATAATAGTCTTACATCGAATAATTAAAAGACTTTTTACTGGTTTGTAAGACGTTAAGTCCCCACACTCATCGCTAATTGATTTATACTTGAATACTCACACTTCACTATCCATCAATTTTTTGCATATTTTTCTTTAATTCCAAATAAAAGTAAAAAAAGTGCATTCCATATGTCTATTCGACCTCTCAAAGTCCATTCCATATGGAATTAAAGATTAAACTATTGATTGATTTTCAAATTACAATAGACTAAATCAAAATGGCTCCTTAATTGTTTGTAAAATTACGTGTGGCGAAGTTATATCTGGTCATTTTGCATTTCAGGTCATGAATCATTTGCAAACAACATCTTCGTTAATTTAAGAGTGTGGTTGCATATATTTGACTTCTTCTTATCCTTAGAGTTTCTTTTGAGTAATTTCAGGTAACGTTGACTTAGCAATTAATTACATGCAAATTATCCCTCTTATGGGCCAAATTTCACCCAAGATCACAATCAAACCTACATTAATTGCAAAAATCGAGTAGTGTACACATTATCTCTCTTTTTGCCCAAATTGAAACAAACCCTAGTCAAATTTCGAATAACAACAAGCAAAGAAATGAAGCTATAGGCCTCTAGGGTAGGTATCTTAAAAGCTCATTTAACTTGGGATAAATGTGCAAATTAACAATTTTTTACCCAAATTTGGTACAGATGTCAAGAAAGTTTTAGTAACAATAAACTAAAATAGTTGACTTCGAGGGTCAAAATCACGTCTCCATTACCACAAAATCCACAAATGGGTGTGGATTTGCCGAATCTGATGCGAGTTGTGTCGGGCGATATATAATTGTTGCGATTCGAAGGCGATATTATACACGCATGCGCTCATACTTTATTTTATTACGAAGATTAATTCAATCAACCGATAAAAAAAAATACAATTTTCTCAAACCACTATCCCATTTGCATGAACGTGAAGACCACGATCGAAGTCCATATAAACAAAATAAATAATGCACAATCGGAATCTTACAATCATCACCGGAATATTCCAAAATTAAACCTAACATACAATCCATAGTCAACCCTTTTCTAGACAAAAGCACACAATTCTTAAAGATCGTTACATTATCAACGATCATTTCCAATGTGAGACTATTCTCAACAGAACAATTGAACCCGCCCCACGAACCTGTCTGAGGAAGTCCTCCTCACTCCCCTCTTCCTCCGACCTGTCTCCTCCGGTATAACCTTGACCGACTCGCTCTCTTCAACACTCTTAGCATCCCTTGTTACGTTCTTTTTCGAGAAAACCGACCAAATTGCCCTTCCGATGAACCTACCTTTCTTCTTACGATTGTCTCCGGCTAGTGGAAGACCATACTTGGGGTCTAAGGTAGTGTCACGACGAGACATGAAGGTGTGAAGTTGATTGTTGAAAGATTTGAGCTCATACGAGTCGTAAAGAGAGCTATCACAATCCCATACCGATGAGAGAGATTTGTGGTGAGGTCTAGGGAGGTGTTTGGCTTTGGCGACATGAAGAGGAGAGGAGGGGGAAGGTGATGGTGAATTGGTCATGGTGGTGTTTAGGTTTTAGGGTTGGAATATTTTGTATTAATTAAAAGGTGGTTAGGGAAGAACTTTTGCTTGTAAATATTGGTGAATAGATGAAGAGAGGTGGTGGAGATAGTTTTGTAGAATGAGTTGACTTCTTAAGGTTAATTTTCTTAGTCTTTTTAGAAAGAATCATTATATCTTTCACAAACGAAGAGATATAACTAATATTTAATAAAGGTAATTCTTTTTGTTAAAACCTTATAATTAAATCGATAACATTGTTATTTAACCATCTTGAATATCAGAATTGTAATTTTTTTCAACTATATATATGTATATGTGTGTGTGTCTGTTTCCTTGAGGTGTAGAAGTTATTTTCATCGATGGTTTAATTATTAAGGGCGTTGGTACATCATATCACTATAAACTAGAAAACAAAATTTTAAAGAAAAAACGAATTATATCATCTAGATTACAAAAATAAGTAAATAAATATTTAGACGAACTATAATTTATTAGTTTGGTTTGACCAAGATTTGAGTAGGAGAATGTGCATAAGCACACCACTTGCCACTTGGGATAGTATATGAGAATACACTATTTATGTAATGGAAATAATTTAGTAAAGCTTCAATTCTAATCAAATGGCAGTAGGCTTAACTTGCTTGCTCCTCATCCTGGAAACGTGTAGACCACAATTAATGAATGTCGATCTAAGAAATGTTATGCGCACTAAGATGTAATTAAGGTAGAGCAAGACCAAGTATTAGAATATGAATTTGCTGGTCAAGAGCTACATCCGCTAGATATTATCACAGGTGTTAAATATGAGAAATTTCCAAATCGAGAATTAACTATTTCTACACCATTTAGTTCATGAAAACATTAACTTCATGACAAATTGATATTTCTAATTTACAAAGTTGTATTGGTACTTGCTGGAAATACTTAAGATCTTAAATCATGTTTGTCCAACGATTCTTGATCTAAATCCGCTCTTTGGTTTGAGAAAATATAAAATCTTACATGTTGCTTTTGTTTTAAACACTCTTTGATGTTTTGGTAAGGTTTTAAAAGACAAAGCTGACTCAAACTTATGAAATCCAGATTTGTGTTCCCTAAATCCATTCCAAAATAGATTCTTGATCTCAAAAGAAGGACTTGTACTGAATTTTGTATTTTGAATCAAAAGCATCATCCATTGTCTTTCCAAAGGTATGGATTTGCGTGAAAAATAAGGAAACTATGGTACCTAGATTTTCCAAATGAGTTTTCAATGATTAGTTTACAGGAAAATTTAGAAGATCTGAAATGAAATTCCACGAGTTTCAGGATTTTAAAATTTTATATTCGAGATGAGTTTTTCCACTTCCATTCATAAACAAAAGAAGTCTATTTCTGTGCAGTTTACCTAAAAATGTTTTTTTCTTCTAATAATATCCAAACATCAATTATTTCATTAACTTTATCGAAAGATACATTTTCCTACCAATCATCAAATTTTGAGTTCCAAGAAGTAAAGTTCCAAGAATACAAACTAGAAGTACTGAACTTCTTAATCTTACCTCATTGTCATACTAATTTGAGTATAGCAGAGGATTCTTTTGAACCAATAACACCATAAGCAACAATATTTTACCTATCTCGGGTCAAAAACTCAAGTCAAACCTACTTGACGAGCAAACAAAATTGGATATTGTCAACCAAGATAACTCAACTCGTCTCATTTACACCCCTTTATCGGATCAAATCCGCCTTTTTCCATTATAAATGAGTTAGATTTACTAACTTTGAAGAAAAGAAGATTACATTCTTTAACATGAGTATGCACATAATTTCCCAATCCTACAACCAAAACTTACATTCTATCTACACAAACAAAAATAACACAATCCAAACTCAAAGACATTGATCGATATATCAATTAATCAACCACATCATTGCTGAAAAGTGTTGAAATATGCAAACGCACCTCTTCACCAACATGCAACGCACCTCCTCGTCAACCATCGCGTCTTCTCACCAAAGGATGCATCTCTTCACTCAACATTAACTTCAAACGGTCACCCAACTTAGTGATGTATATATATACAAACTCATGTAAAACTCAGAACAATATATAGAAATCAACCTCTTTCTCCCTAATTCCGTTTAATATGGTATCAGAGCAAGTGTTCCATCACTGGTGAATCTCAGAGTGCCCCCACTCATCATCGATCCACCTCAGAAAAAAACCAAAACCAAAAAAAATCCCACCACTCATCACCTTCGCCTTTCAAGGGGGTTGAAGGAGACAAAACAAACCTCGACATCCAAAACCCCTGAAGGAAAAATAAAAAATGGCGGACTCAGAAACAAACGCTCCAAAACTGGTGTCACAGTTGCTCAACGGACAGAACTATCTGTCTTGGGCACGGGCTGTTACACTAGCTCTCAGCGGGAAGGGAAAGCTGGGACACATCACCGGGACAGCAAAAAAACCAGAGGAGGATGCCACCGAAACAAAACAAGAAGAGTGGCAGGCGACATACCATCTTGTAATGACATGGATAATCAACTCCATGACATCCAAAATCGGGGCTATCTTCCTTTACAAAAATTCCGCAAAGGAGCTATGGGACGCCGTTCAAAGCATATACGGGAAAACCAACAACTTTGCTCACATTTTTAAACTAAAACACGATCTGTCACAGACAAAACAGCAAGGACAAACAATCACGGAGTATCTCGGGACACTGCAGCGTGGATGGGACGAGCTCGCCATCTACGAACCCACGACTGCTGACCCAAAAATCCTACTCGAACGAAAGGAGCGAGATCAAATCTATCAGTTCCTCATCGGACTCGACGGCAGCTATGAAGCCATCCGAAGCCAAGTCTTGATGACCCCCACAGTCCCTGATCTCGCATCCATCATCACGATGATCCAACGGGAGGAATCCCGTCGGACCACCGCTCAGATCGCAGACCGATCTTCAGAAAACCAGGCGTTCTTCGCCGGAAAACCCCAAAATCAGACAAGAAAATACGGAAATAAACCTCAGGAAACATGTGACAACTGTAAAAAGACCGGGCACAACAGGAACTCATGTTGGTTCCTACACCCTCATCTTCGACCAACACGGGAAGGAGGTGATCATCGGAACAAAAAAAGGAACGGCGGACCAAAAGGAAACAGCGCGGCGGCAAACCCTAACGCAGAAGAGGAACAAAGAAAATGGGAAGGCGAATCGATTATTCGCTCGGATCCGCGAGGTTTTATAACCTCACGCGATTCGGTCGGATCCGGGTTCCCTTTAACCCGACCCGAAATAGGGATCCGACCAGATGCTGCAACCGCCGGACCCGGATCCAGCTCCAGATCCGACCCGATTCCACTAGACCAACTGCTGGGCCAGCTCAGCGCATATTTGCAGTCCACCCCTCAGGGTTCAGGTAATTGCGCAGGTATATCCTCTTGTTCCAGAAATTACTCTGCCAACAAAACAGAAAAAAATCTTAGACATATAAATAATAATCAATGGATAATTGATTCCGGTGCTACTGATCATATGACCGGAAATTCTAGTCTAATAAGGAAAATAAAGAAACATGTGAACTCTCTTCATAATTTTGTGACTGTTGCAAATAATAATCAAGTAGAAATAAAAGGGATAGGAGAAACCACCATATTAGATCAAGTAAATAAAAATGTTTTATATGTACCTACTTTCACCTATAATCTTCTTTCAGTATCAAAAATCACACAAAATTTAAATTGTAATGTTATATTCACCCCTAATGATGTATTCTTTCAGGAGCGAACTACAGGGAAGACGATTGGTAAAGGGATTCATACCAATGGACTTTATGTTTTAGAGGCTCAAAACAGGAGTTTTCATACTACTAGTTTACCAAACCATATTCTATGGCACAAACGAATGGGACACCCATCTCCTTTGGTTTTAAAAACGTTATTTCCTTTTATTTCTTCTGATTATGCATGTGATGTTTGTCAGTATTCTAAACAAACTAGATTACCCTTTTTAACTCTAAAACCAAATCAAGTGTTCCTTTCGAAATAGTTCACTCCGATATTTGGGGACCCGCTCCTGTTGAGTCTTACAACAGTTTTAAATATTTTGTGCTATTTATCGATGATTTCTCACGAAATACTTGGACCTATCTTCTCAAAAACAAATCCGAAGTTTTTCAAGTTTTTTGCGATTTTACAATTTTTGTTGAAAACATGTATGATTTTAAAATTAAGACCTTAAGGACAGATAACGGGACCGAATACACCAGCCACAACTTTCAAAATTTTTTGAAAAATCGGGGAATATTACACCAATTAACATGTATACACACCCCTGAACAAAATGGAGTCTCGGAACGGAAAAATCGCCATCTTCTAAATGTAACAAGGTCATTGCTCTTTCAAAATCATGTTCCCAAACGATTTTGGTCTGACGCTATCTTAACTGCGACTTATCTAATAAATCGTCTTCCTAGTCCTACTCTTCAGAATAAACAACCACTTGAGATACTCTTAGGACGAAAACTAACCCTAGATCATCTTAAAATCTTCGGGTGTGTATGCTTTGTTCATAAGAAACGCTTAGATAAATTTGATAGCAATGCTGTAAAATGCTTATTTCTTGGTTATTCTTTTCAAAAAAAGGGGTATAAATGCTTTGACCCTGAATCTTGTAAAATGTATATCTCCCGGGATGTAATATTTAGGGAAACTGAACCCTACTATAACCCTACAACACAATCTCGTCCAGACTCCTCACAAGTTCTACCTGAGTTCAACATCAAAGCACACGAGCAAGGAGAAGGACAAGGAGAAGGACAAGGAGAAGGAGAAGGACAAGGAGAAGGAGAAGGAGAAGGACAAGGAGAAGGACACGAAGAAGGAGGAGGACAAGGAGAAACAAGAGCTCCAACCCCAAGGAGGTCTACCCGACCAAAACGCCCTCCCACTAGGTTTAATGATTTTATCACCTCTCAAGTAACTTATCCCATTCAGAACTACCTCACCTACAAACAAATACAACCAAACTATAGGGTTTTCCTAAACAAAATAAGCGAAACCCTAGAACCAAAAAACTACGAAGAAGCTAGTAGCAATCCTAAATGGCAAAAAGCAATGCGAGAAGAACTTAAAGCCCTAGAAACCAACAACACTTGGACTCTCATCCCTAGACCAAATAAAACAAAACCCGTTGGATGCAAATGGGTTTACAAAATAAAATATAATAGCGATGATACTATCGAAAGGTATAAAGTTCGCCTTGTAGCAAAAGGGTATACTCAAACCTATGGGCTTGACTACCTAGAAACCTTCGCACCAGTAGCAAAAATGAATACTGTTCGGGTTCTTCTTTCCATAGCAGTTAACAAGGGATGGAAGCTTTATCAAATGGATGTCAGAAATGCTTTTCTTCAAGGCACCCTTGAAGAAGTATACATGGTACCCCCTCCGGGTTACAACACTTCTCCCAACCAGGTATGCAAACTCAACAAAGCCATCTATGGCCTAAAGCAATCACCCCGCGCATGGTATGCAAAACTTAGTCACTTTCTTCTTACTTATGGTTTCTTTAAATCCTCTGCTGACGCATCTATGTTCACTAGGCATCATAAAGGAGAGATTGTCATAGTCTTGGTCTACGTAGATGACATCATCATTACTGGTGATAATAATGAACAAATTACTCAAGTTAAACACTATCTAAAAACCAAATTTGATATAAAAGATCTAGGATTCCTAAAATATTTCTTAGGAATAGAAATTGCATACTAAAAAATGGGTCTATTTTTATCACAAAGAAAATATGCCCTAGACCTCTTAAAAGAAACAGGAAAACTTGGGGATAGACCAGCTAGTACACCCATTGAGGCAAATCTCAAAACCAGTCCAACCGACGGTGAACCTATTAGAGACATTCACCAATACCAAAGACTTGTAGGAAAACTTATATATTTAACCGTGACCAGACCCGACATTACCTTTGCTGTTAGTATAGTAAGTCAATTCATGCATGCACCTCGAACATCACATTTAGATATTATTGATAGAATTCTGAGGTACATAAAACAAACACCAGGACAAGGGTTGCTAATGAAAAATAACAATTCTAACAACATCATTGGTTTTTCAGATGCTGATTGGGCAGGAAGCCATGATCGTAGGTCAACTACCGGTTTTTGCACATTTGTTGGTGGAAATCTTGTTACTTGGAGAAGTAAGAAACAAAAGGTGGTTGCTCGATCAAGTGCAGAAGCAGAATATCGAGCAATGGCGTCCACCACCAGTGAACTCATTTGGTTAAAGCAACTTCTTCACGATATGGGTCAAACTCACACTAAAGCTATGAATATGTTTTGCGACAACAACGCCGCACGACACATTGCTTCCAACCCCGTGTTCCACGAAAGGACCAAACACATTGAAGTTGACTGTCACTTCATCCGTGAGAAGATTCAAGCTGGAGAAATAGAAGTTTCATACGTCCCCAGTAAAGAACAATTGGCGGACGTCTTCACCAAAGCCCTAAGTAAACAACCGTTCGACACCATCATAATCAAGTTAGGCACCTACAATCTCTTCCAGGCCCAACTTGAGGGGGAGTGTTGAAATATGCAAACACACCTCTTCACCAACATGCAACGCACCTCCTCGTCAACCATCGCGTCTTCTCACCAAAGGATGCATCTCTTCACTCAACATTAACTTCAAACGGTCACCCAACTTAGTGATGTATATATATACAAACTCATGTAAAACTCAGAACAATATATAGAAATCAACCTCTTTCTCCCTAATTCCGTTTAATAAAAAGCTTGAACTTGTTGGCATCAAGCACCAACTTCCTTATAGAAGAGAAAACACCCAAGAGCCCAACACAAGTGAACACGACCATGATCACAACATTGATCCAAAAGGTGAAGGAATTCTTTGGTGGTTTGATGGCTAAGTTGTAGAGAAGCATTGGGAGGATGAAGTCAAGAGGGATGAAACCGATAGCGCCCACAACACCATTTATGTCCCCGACCGAAGAAGGGGAGCATTGCGGCCATGAAGGCGCAGAAGATCATGTACAATGATCGAAGAATTAAACGAGGAATCATGTTACGCTTTGAGAACTTGCTTTGGCTTGCGTCTGCCGAATTCTTCTCCATTATCTCATATGCCACTTGAGAATACACCTACAGAGTTTCGCTTAACAACTATTTCATCAGACATGCGTATTTTTGTTTTTCTGATGGATTTAGCCAAAAAAATTAAAGTACATGCATTGGCATTTTGATGCTTTCTATAAAGTGATTTGTGTGACCAAATTAATGTTGTTTGAATTGAGCTAGAATTAAGCATCTGTCCTTGAAGTTTCAAAATTTAATTTTTTTTTTACTAAAGTAGATTCAGAATTGTAGATATTGTGTTGCTAAGTCTTGTACATGTAGTTGTAGCCCAAGACTAGAATTAATTAATGATGATACTAAAGTGGTTTGTAAAGATCTTAACGTGAAGCTTCAAAATCAAAGCAAAGTCTACTTCAAAAGTAAATTCAAGGAATCAAATTCTTTGTTGAATACAAATATAGGTGTGGGAATATAAGTTTTGATCTTATAAGGAATTTTTTTAGTATCGTCTAATTATCGATAATATTATTCCTGTTACCTGCCCGATAGCGAGAAGTTGGAGGAGGACAAAGACGACCGCTAGTCCTAGTAACCAAGTGGGAGCGAGCGAGGGGCCATCATCCGGCATCAAGCTCTTAAACACATTTGAGCTCACCTTGTTTCCGAAAGCCCAATAACCGGAAACCGCTGCTGGATAGAAGGTGAGCAATATAACAGAGTAACACATTAAGAGCCCTTTGAGCATCTTTCCGGCCGCCGGTGGTGCCAGTGTCGCCTAAGTAAACAAAATTACATAAGTGAATTACGTTTTGGATATTGTTAAGTGAACCAAATTATCATGGTTTGAAACAATATCTTACTAGTTATAATATTTACGGGAGCTACATTACTCTATGTTTTTTTTTATCGTCCCACTTTTGTTACAGATGATAATATGTGCAATGATGGGTGGGAAATTATTGGTCAAGTATGTTTTAAAATCATGATTAGAATGTTAAGATAATGTACCTGAATTTCAGGCAAGATCCCATTTCCAAACACCGAAGCCAAGATGGAAATCGAAGTGAAGAAGTTGAAGGTTCGTGCGGATTTGGATGGGTCAAGAGAGAAATTCCTTACGGGCGCGTTCTTTGAAAGCCCTGAAATTCAAATAATTGCACCAGACTAAAGATCTTATAAGCCGCAAGTAATATTGTCTCAATATTTTGGACAAATTAAAGAAGGCATCGTATCCAGACCTGCGTTAATGCAGCCACCAACCACAAGGGCAGTGTAGCCTATGCTTAGGAGAAGCGAAGCGAGGTTGATGTGCCGGAGCGAGTGGAAGGAGGGTAGTTGAGATAAAAGTATCATAACCACTGTCACCATCGCGATGAATTGGTATAGTCTAAGAGGACCGTCAGGGTAAATACTTGAGTACATTATCTTCCCAAGTCATCAAGAGATCCATTCAGTTAATTAAAACCAGACCAGACATTCAGATATCAATTACAACATGTAATTAACATAATTTGGCAATTAGTAATGGTTTTCAAACTAAAGAATCAGCTGATCAATTGAAATTACAGCAATGCTCAGAGCTAATATGATTTAGTAGAAGAGTGTTAAAACATCACTACCTTGAGGCATTCTCCTGACAGCAAAATTGTGCCGATCGCAATACCAGTGTTTATCGCGGTTTGTATGGATATAACAAAATAGAACATCCATCCAGACCCTGAAAAATTAGTACTAATCAAATAAGATTGGCAATTTCTGTAATGAAGTTATGATTCTGTCAACCTCAAACTGAACGTTCAGATGCATGAACTAAATTTTCAGAAGCATTTTAGAGTAAACATTTTCTGAAAGCTGTGATTTTCTAGGCATCTTTTGGTTACATGTTTTCTGTTCTGTGATCAGTTATTACTGTCAAATATCACATGTTTGGTTCGAATACAATGCTTAAGGTCTGAAAATCACATCATAAATGAGGGGGGGAAACGCACCTTATCTGTCAAAGCTTGACTTTGGTCTTTGGAAATAAAACAGTCATTCACTTCAAATAATTTGTCAAGTATTGCAATAATAATGTATGGCATTGACATATCACAAAAAATTCATGTCGCTGGGGAGTGATCTTTTATGGTGGTTATTCCAATGTCAAGGATGTACCAAATAGGTTATTAGCCAGGTTAAGTCGAATTGGTAATCTTTAAAATCAATTAATTTGATGTTGCAACCTCTACAAGACTACTAAACTAACAAAACCCTTCAAGAAATACTGACTCTAGTGTTAAGAGAAAAGTAATTAAGCATACAATTGTTGGTGGAGCTCTACGTGATGTTAACAACTTGAGGGGCCATGTTTTGTTCTTGTTCACACGCTACTTCAATAACAAAAATGAAGCATAACAAACAACAGACACACAAAACAAACAGAACAAAAACAGCCTCCCACAGACACCATTGAATTCACAAATCCATATCAACTAGAACATAACCATGTCTAATCGTGGTTAATATCTAAATCATGTCATAAATCCAAGAAAAAACATATATTTGAGTAAAAAGAAAACATGTTTTGTCCTGAAGTTTTACTTCGCTCTGGTTTGAATCCTAGTGGTGGCTAAAGTTCAGAAACAGTACAGAGCACTTGTCACAGAAACTTTAAAATTAATAATATTGTAATATTGTTTTGTATTAAATGTGTTTCGAGTAATATTAAGTAGAACATGTTCAACTTGTTACTACTTTAACAGACATTACCAAAAGATCAAAACATTCTCATTTGGAGCCATATGTGTAGGACTTAAAGATAAATATATTTTGTAAATATAAATTATATGATGGATCCAATATCAGTGGTTATGTATTGTCATACTTTTAGAAAAGCTAAAGTAATTTACCAAAAAACCAAAAAAAAAAACTATGACAACAATAACAAGAAGAAACACTAAAATATGTGACAAAAAACGGGTACATTAATTTCGAATTGAATTGTGGCACGCAACACGCAAGTTTACGTCGTCTTTAATAATATTAACCAACATCCTTAAGAAGGACGGAAAAGCAACTGACATAACATTGACTCTAGCAATCAATATTGTTTAAAAACTTAATAAAAAAAAAGATAATATCGTTTAAAAAACATGATGGGTCCCATTATAAACACCATCTATTGTCATAATAATCCTTAAGAAACAAATTAAGCATCCTAACAAACCACAACAACATCAACCAATAAAGCTTTAACTCCAAACCAAAAAAATCTTAATCCTTAAGATCCAAACCACCAAATTAAACTCACCGAGCACGTCGGCGGCGAGCTCCCGGAACCTTATATGTCGACGACCGTGTCGTTCGCAGTGGTCAAGAACGGATGTCATCAAGAAGTAAGCATAGAAAGTTACAATCATGACGACGGTGATCGTGAACACACCTAGACCCCATCCCATTCCCCGGAATGCAAACGGTAACGCTAGGATTGTGGGACCCACTATCGCCGTCGTTAGATGACTCCCGGCGTGGTACCATTCTCCTAAAAATATAAAATTCCATGTGTTTGTGTCAATCCTCCAATGTACATAACTAAGAACTCGTAATAATAATTATAAGTCTAAGAAGACTAATTGGGTGTTTGTACACAAGAAACATATGGAAAGTGGATTCTAGGAGTCAAAATGGAAAGGAATGAAAAATAAAACTTCATGTGTTAGTTTTTGTAGCAAAACAAAAACAATATTACATTTGTTGCAAACATGAGGTTGCAAACATTTTTTGTCTGAACTGTCCATTTTCTTCTTCGTGCAAAATCAGGCGTGTTTGTTTGACAATCACAACTGTGTTCATATCCCTTCACATCCTTCTGCAACATTATTACTACAAAAGTCTAAATAAAAAAATCATTGGAAAAAAAAGAATTTTAATATGAGCTTTTTAAGCATGTTTCATGTGTTTGTGTCAACCATGAAAAAAATGGGGGAAAATTCCAAAAATTATTATTTCCCAAAGCTAAAAATGACCATGAAATTTGAATTTTCGTTTGAAGACCAACCAAACGGGTGGAAAGCCGAAAGAAGGCATCCAAACAAACATAGTTTGGTCAAAAGTCCATTGATAACCTCAACATAATTCGGTTAAAGGAAAATTGAATTCCACCGATTATGTGTTTGCGCGTGTTATTTGGAGGAAAACAAAATATTTGCAAAACTAAAATTACCTCCAATCCTAGAATTGTCACACTTAAATATCGTTGTTCGACGACGTTAATTTATAACCCAAACGTTAATAGATTTTGTTAGTTTTTTCACGAAGTGTGATCCACTGTTAGAATCATTATCCTAACATTTAATTGAGAATATTCTCAAATGGTCAACTCAGTCTGCTGGAAAAACATAAAACTTGACACGAACTAGATTATATATAACTTTATAATAGTCAAGATTATATATCGTCTCGGACGATCCGAGCCGATTGTTATGTCTCGAACATCGAATTAATATACTTTTCAAGGATATGCTCGATCAAATGAAAAATATTTGAATAAGGAAGAAGAAGATTGAGAAGGAAAAGACCGACCAACCTTTGGATTCGAGGACGAAGGCGGCGCCAGCATCCACGTGGGGTTTACGAGAGGAACTCATCGGAACACTGAGATTTGATTTGCTTGCTTCTCTTCTAAATCTGGTTCATGGCTTTGGAGTTCCTCTTGATAGTCTTCGATCAAAATTTACCACCCCATGTAGCCACCACATACAGGGGTAGGGACGCAAAAGTCCACTTCCTAAATATACCATAAGGTCATATTTGGTTCAATATAATATGATTATACTCTTGATTACGTTTCAATTGCTTGGTTGAAATAAGTGATATTCAACCAAAATCAAATGGATTGATAGTTTGAGACTTGAGAGGGTATGTGAGCGGAGTGTTTCTCAAAAGAAAAACTCCAAAATGTCTCAATCAAAGTCATAGATGGAGGGACCAAAATAATACAACTTTAAGGGTGGGTCATATCTAGTTTAAACCAAGTGGTTACACTTAATAACATAATCTATCAAGGGCTTAATATATATGATTATTCCCCTAAACAGGAAGTTAAATAATTACGATCGTTCTTGGCACTATCTGTAATAACCTTAATCTAACACCCTAATTAAACTAAATTAAACCTAATTAACCTTAATTAAGCCGTGAACAGTGAAGCATGTGGTGGAGTTGAAGATAAGATTTGGTTTTCCTATAAATAGAGGTGTTCGGTTTAATTTTAACGTTTTTTTCATAATTTGGTTTCATCAGAGAGTGAGAGAGGCGATTTTGGAGGAGAAGAAGAAGGAGAGAATGAGAAGGAGAAGAAGCTAAGGTGGAGAGTTGGGTTAAGCTTGCCAAAGCTTGGGAGGCGTCCACAAACTTCATCAAGGTATGCCAAGTCTTCATTATAACTCACTTAAGCTTTGTGGGTGTTGGGGATCGACGTTGGTGTCGAATTCCCCGTCGGATTGCAACCTATTCAGAGGTTGAAGACGACGATCGGTCGACCGGTGCCTGTGGGCAGTCGACCGATTCTATTATTATATTGTTTTGCACCCGCAAACGGTCGAACGATGTCTGAGGACGGTCGCCCGTTATGCCAGATTCGTGCGGGAAAAAGGGTTTAATGCTGTTATCGGTCGAACGGGTCCACTTAGCCGGTCGACCGAAACAATGAGAATAAGTCGGTTTGGGGTTTTGACTTATTAAACGGTCGAACGCCCTTAACCTGGTTCGACCGATCTATTCGATGCTAAGTCGGTTGGGAGCTTTGACCATCAAAACAGTCGACCGCTCTTTAACTTTCGGTCGACCGACTGAGCATTTTAATTAAGCAGTAGAGTGCCTATGATGTTTCGGTCGAACTGTATCTCAGTTCCGGTCGACCGAATATTACTTAGGCAAAATGCTGAAATCCTTGTTATCGGTTGAACGGACCCTTGGTTCGACCGGTCAGATATATAAATATTATAAATATTGTATAGCGTAGACCATCCAAACGGTCGACCGCTAGATGACTTTTGTTCGACCGATTGGTCTGTAATTCGGTTGGCGTGGTTCGACTGATACACTTGTTTGTACAGTACAGAGTACTGTGCGGAAGACCGGTCGACCGGTGTGCTTGTAGCGGTCGACCGATCTGCCGCAGGTTGGAGGATTTATCCACACGTGAGCCGTCGAGTATAGGTCGACTACCGGCTCCGAGGCGACGGTCGATTACCGACCTTGAGAGCGACGGATTTCACCTTCGACGAGGGCGTATTATTGTTGGTCCTCTCATATCGAGCGGGGTGTGAGAGATGATTGCCGTAAACCTTGAGCTGTTTACTGGGGTTTGTCGGTAGGCCGAGGATGTTCCGGCAGGGTGCGCGTCTGGCAGCTCTTGGGGGAGCAGCGGCTGTCGTCTGGCCCGAGTTGTGCATTCGGCGGGCTGACTCGCTCCTGGGGTGGCGGCGTAGTGTCAGGGTTCCTTTCTGCGGCTCTTGGGGAGCAGTGATGTCGACTGACCCATGTGAGGCAACGGTGGACTGACTTGACCCTCGTGGTGGCAGGAGTGGTTCAGTACCGCGGAGGCGGAGATGGGTATTATTGTGGACCCGAGACGGATGATCATGTGCATTGCATTGTCTTTAATTCTATTTTGTATTTTAGGAGGTTTGGCATACGGGGTTCCTGCAGGGAACTCGGGCATGTTTCAATTGTTTGCATTTCAGGTAGCGAGCAGCATTTCAGGTAGCGAGCAGCATTAGAGTCGAGGTGGTGACCGAGGAGGGTGCCCCCGGGATCTGATCTTGTCTTCTTTTTGTATCTTTTGTTGAGGTAGTGATTACATGTATATTCATTTCTGTTGTAATCACAGTTGACTCATATGTATATTTTGACTTCCACGTTAATCTATATCTTTATATATATATATATATATATATATATACATTTCATCTTTTCGTCTCGCGACGTGCCCTGTGTTGACCGTTGACGGTCTTTATTATTGTTTAAATTTTTCGCTATTTTCGGGGACGTTACAATTTGGTATCAGAGCGTTGATTCCGGCGTACTTGTCCAAAGAAACCACCTTTGAGTTAGGAGTTAGGTCTGAGAGGATCATGCATGCATAATTTATATTGATAATTGTCTTGTTTCCTTTGGCAGATGTTGTTGGCTTCTTTGCCTTAATCCTGTTTTGATGATTTAATCAACCTAATCTTAATCATAAGTAATGTAGAGTAGCACACATATTGCATTGCATATATATTGTATGTGCTAACCTCTACAAGTGATCAAGACTCATGGAAGGAAGGAAATCAAGTCAAGATTTGTAATAAAGCTAAATGAAGACTTGTAATCTTGATTTTATTTTGAGTCTTAGGAACATGTTTAAATTGAGCATACAAGAGCTAAAAACTTATCACATACACACTAGGTTCCTTAGAGAAGTCACACACAAAATTTCACATTATTTGGAGTTCATTAGATCACCCAAACCTTAGTCGGAAATCACTTAAAACCTAAACCCAGAATTTCTGTGTGAAACCGGTCGACCGAACCAGTTCTCAGTTCGACCGGTTTATAACAGACTCTCCACAGTGATTTTACCGAACTCCACCGGTCGACCGGTTCTACCTTTTCAGTCGACAGATTCTACCTTTTCAGTCGACCGCTCCCGGATTTTAATATGGTCGTTTTCCTTGTCGTATTCCTATAACGGTCGTATTCATATAAAGCAAACTTAACCCCAAAATACATTCGGTAACCGGTCGAACGACGACCTTGATTCGGTCGACCGGTTGAACAGAAACAAAATTCCCTGCTATCGGTCGACATATCTTCGTTCGATCGTTTCACCTTTGTCTCAACTGAATCCCCTGAACGGTCGACCACACCATACTTTGGTTCGACCGATTCACTTAAGTAGAGTTAAGTTCTAGCTCGTTTTTCCGACCGAATATTTATTTGTTCGACCGTTCTCCTTGAAATCAAGTGAACGGTCGACCGGTTTAGTAGTTTCGGTCGACCGGTTCTGGACAGATTTGCAGCCCAATTTTCTGCCTTGTGTATCTTGCACAAAACCCAATCAAATCTTGTCCAAACGGCTAGAAATCTTTAGGAGCTTATAAATAGAGGATCAAGACATGTTGTTAACACAACTCTCCAACTTCAATTGTCCCAACTCATTAGAGAGAAACTTCAATCCTCAAAGCTCCCAATTCTACACTCTATAAGCCTAAACTTCACACACTTGATCAATTACTCATCCTACTCAAAGTGTGCTCAATTAGAGAGTGAATCCCACTCAGTTACATTTGTTCTCAAAAGAAGCAAGGACTTCGGTGAAAGCCCGAAGTGTCCTTCTCGGATTGTGAGAGGAAGAATTCAAGCAAGCGAGGGTTGTTCGCGTTGCTTGTGGTGTAAAGGCGTTCTCTCTCAGCCCGGAACGAGGAGTGGATAGTGAAGACGTAGGCGGAGCTCGCGGAGTCGAGCGGAGCTTACAAGAGAGGACTAGGACCCGGGTGGGGTGCCGAACCTCTATAAAAATGCCGAGTCTCTTTGTGGTTTGCATTTTCTGTTAATTTCCCTACTTGTTTTTAAATTTGTTTCCGCTGCGTTTATTGCTTGATTAGTTAGGGATTAGCGTAAAAGTGATTAGTGGACCCATAACCCACACGATCCCACAGATGCCTCCTAGACGGGGGAAGGTCGTCGCTCATACTCGCGGTGAGAGTGAGACTGCGAGGGATGAGGCTTGGGAGGAGGAGCGTCAGACGTTTTTCGATACGATCGGACGTCTGACTGAGATGCTACAACAGCAGACAGCACAGACTGGGCAGACGGGGACTGGTGCTATGCATGACCGGTTTATGCGCCAGCATCCGCCTACCTTTCTGGGGCAGTACGATGCAGAGGTCGCGGAGGAGTGGATCTTCACGATGCAGAAGATCTTTAGTGCTATTGGTTGTCCTCTAGAGGCAAAGGTGGGTATGGCTACTTATGTTTTGGGCGGTGCTGCGTCCAACTGGTGGACGTCCACATCTGCAGTGGTGTTTGCGGATAGAGATGATATAGACTGGGAGGAGTTCGTTGGCGAGTTCAACGAGCAGTATTTTCCGCAGCATGTGCAGGATGCGAAGAGGGAGGAGTTTCTGAACCTTCAGCAGGGAGACATGACCTTGACAAGCTACATCGGGAAGTTCAACGCCCTTGAGCGTTACTGTCCCGAGATGTATATCACACAGGAGCAGAGAGCTGGGAAGTTCGTCTGAGGGCTCCGGAAGCAGTTGAGGACGAAGGTGCTGACACATATGCCGAGCACGTTAGCCGATGCAGTGAAGAGTGCTACTGTTCTTGATCGTGACTACAGAGAGAACTATCAGGATGAGAGGAGGCCATCGGGTAGGTTCTCTGGGAGGCCGGGAGGTCAGACTGGGGGGAATCCGGGCAAGAGGCCCCGGTTTGAGAGAGCAGGAGCTGCAACACCACGACCTGAGCCTTGTGGTAGTTGTGGCAGGTTTCACTCTGGACAGTGTTTCACCACCGGAGCTTGTCATGGATGTGGCCAGCTGTGCCACTTTATTAGGAGCTGTCCGAGCCGAGGAGCTGGGCCGAGCAGACCACCGGGATTACCAGCGCCAGGCAGAGGTGGAGGCGGAGGTAGACCACCTTTTAGACCACAGCAGGGGCAGCGCACTGGCAGAGTTTTCACCATCCAGGCAGAGGACCCTAGGGATGGAGGCACTGTTGTGGAAGGTACGCTTCTTGTCGCTGGTTCAGTAGCTAGGGTGCTCTTTGATTGTGGCGCGACACACTCGTTCATCTCAGAGCGATTTGCGAGAGTGTTGGGTTGTACACTTGCGATGTTGACTGCCACTTTGGAGGTCAGCACACCCCTGGGTCTGGTGGGAATTGTGGGGAGATTTGTCCCCGGCGCCACGGTTGTTTCGGGAGATCAGGACTTTCCGGCAGACCTGGTCTTGATACCGATGGAGGACTTTGATGCCATACTTGTGATGGATTGGCTGTCCCAATATGATGTTCGAGTCTTGTGCCGTGAGAAGAAGATTTTGATCCCGAGGAAGGGTTTGCCTGATATTCTGATCAGAGGGGTCAGAAACAGAGGAGGTCGTGTTATTGTATCTGCTGTGAGGGCTCAGAGGCTGTTACAGCAGGGTTGTGCAGCATTTTTAGCGACGCTTGTGGTTGCGGAGGCAGAGTCTCAGAGATTGGAGGACATTAAGGTGGTGCAGGAGTTCGCGGATGTTTTTCCAGCGGAGATTCTAGGTTTACCACCGCACCGAGAGTTGGAGTTCGGCATCAAGTTGGCAGCTGGCACTACACTGCAGTCGAATGCTCCATACCGAATGACACCTGCTGAGTTGACAGAGTTGAATAAGCAGTTGCAGGAGTTGATGGACTCTGGATTTATCAGACCGAGTGTCTCGCCTTGGGGTGCACCGGTTTTGTTTGTGAAGAAGAAGGACGGATCTTTGAGGATGTGCATAGACTACAGGATGCTGAACCAGGTGACAGTGAAGAATAGATATCCTTTACCTAGGATCGAGGACCTTTTCGACCAGCTGCAGTCAGCGAATGTTTTCTCGAAGATTGACCTGCGTTCAGGATATCACTAGTTGAGGATCCGAGATGAGGACATCCAGAAGACAACTTTCAGGACGAGATATGGACACTACGAGTTCTTAGTGATGTCATTTGGATTGACGAATGCTTCAGCAGCGTTCATGGATCTGATGCACCGGACATTCAGGCAGTATATTGATAGATTTGTGATTGTCTTTGTGTATGACATTTTGATCTATTCACCAGATGTGGAGCAGCATCGAGAGCATCTGAGGATTGTACTCAGCATCTTGAGAGCTCAGCAGTTATATGCTAAGTTCTCAAAGTGTGAGTTTTGGTTGGACAGAGTGGCGTTCCTCGGACACATTGTATCAGCAGAGGGGATATCAGTGGATCTGGCGATGGTAGAGGCAGTGACACAGTGGAGGACCCCTACGAGCGTGACAGAGATTAGGAGCTTTGTTGGACTGGCGGGTTATTACCGTCGCTTCATCAAAGACTTCTCGAGATTGGTAGCACCAGTGACGGCTCTGACGCAGAAGAGAGTCACTTTTGTATGGTCACAGAAGTGCGAGGACAGCTTTCAGGAGCTGAAGAGACTGTTGACCACGGCACCAGTTTTGTCTTTACCGAGTGGCACAGGTGGATTTGTGATTTATAGTGACGCTTCAGGTATTGGCTTGGGATGTGTACTTATGCAGCACGGGAGGGTGATCGCGTATGCATCCAGACAACTGAAGGTTCATGAGAGGAATTACCTGACTCATGATTTGGAGTTAGCAGCAGTGGTTCATGTACTGAAGACCTGGAGACACTACCTTTATGGCGAGCAGTTTGAGGTGTTTACAGATCATCAGAGTCTGAAGTACCTGTTCTCGCAGAAGGAGCTGAACATGAGGCAGCGAAGATGACTTGAGTTCATTAAGGACTACGACTTCACTATCTCTTACCATCCGGGGAAGGCGAACACGGTAGCAGACACTTTGAGCCGGAAGGTGGAGGTATCAGTAGCAGGCCTATGCATTCAGGAGTGGCGACTGCTGGAGTCTTTAGCAGAGTGGAGACCATTTGCAAATAGCGCTGAGAGTGCAGTGATTGCAGGATTGAGAGTAGAGCCTCAGACAGTATCGACAGTGATTCATGCTCAGACTACAGATGAGGAGTTGAGCAGTTTGTTACAGTTAGCTGCTAGAGATGGGTCAGACTTCAGAGTTGGAGTTGATGGAGGTCTGAGATTCAGAGACCGTATCTGGGTGCCGAAGACAGAGGACCTGAGACATGATATCATGGAGGAGCTACACAGATCGAGATATTCTATTCATCAAGGAAGCACCAAGATGTACAAAGATCTGCAGCGGAACTTCTGGTGGCGAGGGATGAAGAAGGACGTTGCAGACTTTGTGTCGAGGTGTTTGGTCTGTCAGCAGGTGAAGATCGAGCACCAGAGACCAGCAGGGCAGATGCAGAGGATTGAGTTGCCCGAGTGGAAGTGGGAGCACGTGACGATGGATTTTGTGACGGGGCTACCGAAGACACGGAGATTCCATGATGCGACTCTTTAAGATGATTTTGAAGGTTCCAAAGGCAGACCATTTTCTGATTCTCAAAGTCAAACTTGTTGTCAATATGTTAATAGAAACACTTACGAATATACTAATTGTTTCGTCCTAACCATTTGCTAATTGGGTTTATTGTGTTTTAGGTGGAGGATTAGAAGAGGTGATGATGGACGGCTGAGATTGGTTGGGAGAAGAGTATAAGGTTTGGATTCCTTCTCTCTCACACTCACTTGTCTCTCTCTCTCTCGATCGTCTCTCTCTCGATCCTTTCTCATCCAGCTCAGGAAGACGTGGAGGCGAGGCCGGCGAAGCTCGGAGGAGATCAGGAGTTGCCGGAGTCGAGGTGATTGTGTTCGGGTTTTCGTCGAAGGAGAAGAGGTTTGCCTGGAAGCTCTCGTCGGGATTCTTCAAAGGTTTCTTCAAGTCTTAAAGGTATGTCAAGCTTTAGTTTAATCATCCTTTTAGCCTTTGCGAGGATTGGAGTGGCCGACGGTAGGCCGAAAGGCTCATCGAGAACCTTGCAGCAACTTTTCTGCTCTGGAACGGTCGAACGATACTCTAGGAGTAGTCGACCGGTGGTACATTTTAGCAAGGGAAAGAAGCTCTGGGTGTTTTCGGTCGAACGGGTCCCCTTTGATGGTCGACCGAAAGCACTGTAGTAAGTCGGTTGGGGGCGTTGACCATCTAAACGGACGACCGCTCGTTGACTTCGTCTGACCGATGACTTAAGTGACTTAATGGCCGGTCGACCGGGAGTGTGGTTTCGGTCGACCGTGTAGTGCGGATTTTTGGTGAGTCTTACTGGTGGAAATCGGTCGACCGTGATTTTTGGGTCGTTCTACCGTTGATGCTTTTTGAGCAAGAGAGGATTTTCACTGTTGGATTTCGGTCGAACGGGGCCCCTTTGTCGTTCGACCGGTTGGACGTTATTTCGGTTTTATTGTGGAATAGTAGTGGTGTTCGGTCGATCGTTTATGGTCTTCTGTTCGACCGTTTGGGCATTGTTTTGCATATGGATGCTTGTGTTGTGGGTGGTTGGATCTGCCTCGAGGGCAACGAGTCCCCGACCTTTTTGGGCGACGGTACGGACATGCCGGTCTAAGAGGAGATCGTGGTTGTGGCTCTACGGAGAGGTGCCTTGTGTGCACGTGTGATTGTGGGGTTGGGGTAAGAGGACCCTTGAGACCCGTAGCCGATGATTTTCCGGTAGTGCCTTGTGTGCACGAGAGTTAGTTATGCTTTTAATTGCATTCTTCATTTCATGTTTCATATACGCATGTTATGTTCATTTTAGGCGTTTGGCATACGGGGTTTCCCTATGGGAAACTCAGGCATTGTTTGTTTACATGTCAGGTCATGCGCGTCAGTAGGTGGTGGTGACTGCGGGCAGGAGTACACAGACCAGATCCTGTCCTTTTATCCTTCGAGGTGGATGATTTTCCCTTGTACATGTGTTTGTATATTTTTTGTGTTGGGTTGTAATCATCCTTGACTCGTGCATTATACAGTTTACCACTTTATATTATATATACTTGTGGTTTGGTGACGACCCCGGTGTTGATTCTTATATATGTTTAAAGTTTTAAATTTTCTGTTGTTTCGGGACGTTACACTGATTGAAGTTGACCTAGATTAAGGAAAGGGCAACTTGGAAGGTGCATATGTGTAGATTATTTCCCGATATGATCATGGCTTTGTGACTGGGAGAGATGACTTTGTATTTTCATGTGTCATCCAACAGGACGAAGCCAGAAAATTTTCTGTGGGGGTAACGAGAATAACAAATACAAGTTTTATGTCGTATTAGGCTTTTGGTTGTGTTTTAATGGGTTGAAATTGTCTTTTATGTGTTAGGCTTTTGTAATTTCTAAAACCAATTCCATGTGGGGTTAAAGAAAATAACAACTACAAGTTTATATGTTGTACTAGGCTTTTGGTTGTGTTTGTGGGTTGAAATTGTCTTTTATGTGTTGGCTTTTGTAATTTCTAAATTCACGGGGACTTTTATGTATTTGGTTTCTGTAATTTCAAAATTTATGAGGGTTTTAAAATTTCAATATTATATGAGTATAAAACAAGAATTACTATCAATAATAAACAACTACAAGTTCAAAACAAGCAAATACAACGTCCTAAACACAAGTATAACATCTCGAGGTTTACAATGTAATAAGATATACCATAAAACACAACCACATGAAGTATCTAACATAGATATTTTATGTCTAATACAAAATGTATTGTTATATAATAAATACATAGGATCAAGCTCTAGTGAGCAGGCTCATCAAATTTAGTTTAAACTCCCTACAATCTCACCATTAGATCTTATTTACAGTTAATCTCACCATTCATTAGCATAACCGTTTTTTTCTTAATCGACCTTAAAATTTGAAATGAATGGTGGATATTGTGAGGGCTTAATTTTTTTAAATTAAATCCTAGGTTCATCAGAGAATTCCTATATATATATATATATATATATATATATATATATATAGGGTCAAGCTCTAGTGAGCCCAGTGCTCATCAAATTTAGTTTAAACCCCCTACAATCTCACCATTGGATCTTATTTACAGTTAATCTCACCATTCATTAGCATAACCGTTTTTTTTCTTAATCTACCTTACATTTTGAAATGAGTGATGGATATTGTGGGGGCTTAATTTAGTTTGATTAAGCCCTGAGTTCACTTGAGAATTCCTGTGTGTATATATATATATATATATATATATATATATATATATATATATTACTCCCTAGATAAACAGACATGGGTAAAGAGCATACCTATACCCACACTCACTCAGAGCAGGTGAACACATACAGTTCAAAACTTTAAATCCATATCCGGTGGGGTGGGGTGGGTTGGCGAGTAAGGGATATTATCCGTGTCATTTACAACCCTAATTGTTTGTGGAAAGACTACATATCCGACAACTTAAATTGCCTATATGGCCTTCTGAAAGCAAACATATTCAACGAATCAAAAATCTAGTAGTTACACAAGACAGACGCACATTTTCAGCCTCTAGTAGCAGCCGCTGAATTTGATAGGTAACCACTAATCCTCCCTTGTAATTCGTTGAACTGTGTTGCTCTTCATTCCTCCAGTACCATCTTCATAATGATGTCGTTCCACGAGTCGATGGGCCCTGGCAGGCACCAATGCAAGCAGTCGTTCTTTACTTTTGCATTCTTGTTTTCAGCAAACGGTTGGAACTGCCTGTAAGGACCCGGATGTCCATCCGGACGTAGTAATGAAAGCAACGTGGTGTCCAAAAGCTTCAGACGAGGCCTACTTTCAGACACTGCATTAGCTGCTGCTGCAAACTCCTCCAACTCGATGCCCCTCATTACCCTGTTGAAAGTCTTCATTTCGACATCACCTTGTCTGAATGGAACCGACCTTTTGCATGTTCCTCCGCTGGACCACTCACCATTCTCAAAGTGTTCAGGCGTAGAAGTTCTGAAAAACACGGTACCTTTGAAGCCAGACGTTACATATAAATTGAAGGTCAACTTGAGGGCTTTGCGATACACATCGTGAGGTTCGAGTTGTGTTAAGTTTCTTCCAGGACAGTAGTGGCAGCCAAATACAGTTCCATTTTCCCAATATGTTGCAAATTTGAGGAACCACTGGCCGCCCGAAGTTATGATGTAATCGAAATTGCGATGTTCATCAACCCACTTTTGGTCTAAGGTGTCAAGATGTACTTGGAGCTCGGAAGTCGAGACCCCATTCATGTCTTCGAATATGTCGGCTTTCAGAAGGAGAGGTGACCATATAACTGCAAGAGTGAAATTATACGATGGGAACCGCCATTTCCTGGATTTGTACTCCTTGTCGTGATAAAATTCAACCGGTGCTTCCTCCTGTGCATGTCTAGTTTCCATCAGCCAACAACATGTTTAAGAATTTAAAGAACACACATAAACTTTCGTTTACCTTCGAGAGAGTGCAGGCCAAGGATCGCACGTGATTGCGAGAAATGGAATCACCAACTAGTGCCAATGATTTATTTCGCATGGAGTCCAAAAACTTCTTTGCGTCGAAAGGGGGTAAATCACATCCTCGTGGTTTCCATCTCCAATGGAGAAAGCCCGAATCGGGTCTTCCATTCTTTATGCAGTTCAGATGGTCGTCTACGAGAGCGCAAGTCTCGTAAGTGTATACTGGTTCCTTTGGATTCGGAATCCACTCCCCAACGAAGAGATCACACTTTTCTGCATTATTTGTTATGCAGACACATTTGAACTAACTAAAAAAAGGACAAGGGAAATTCCTATAGTTCAAGAACTTCTGCGCATAGCATATAATGATTTTTAAGGCAAAGATTCCAATTTATTTAGGAGTATATCGCTGGCATAATTGTACTTCCAGAAGAAAGTCAGATTCCAAATATAAAAGCATTGAAATCAAAACAAAATAGTGGGAATTGGTGCGAGCACCCAAGAAGCCATTATCATGGTCATAATTATACTGCAAAAATGCAATGAAAAGTGTAGTACTGTAGTCTAACAAACAATTCCATGATACTTATGCTACCTCATTGTCTTTGCAGAAACAAGAGGGAAGATCATTTTGATGTTCAAGTTCAAATCATGTTTCCACTAATTTCATCTCCACTTATCTACCCAGTTAGCCAATTTAACCAACCATCAATAATCAATTTGTTTTGTTGAAATCATGAGCAATATCGACAACAGATTTAACATTACTCCTCTGTGGATGCGATAACAAGAAACATGATTACTTGTCATGTGCAAAACAGAGTCACATGAAAACAAATTCGCCACTTAGTGACGTGTAATCTATTAAACTCACCTCTTACCTAGTCTAGGTCACACTGCAGCAGCAAGTGTACTATCACACACGATACAGATTTTCGGAGAAAAAACTACCAACATAAGCAAGATTACAAAAAAAAAATCAAAACGAATTCTCAATTCTTCTGTGTTATATGCTTTGCGATAGAAAAGTTGTCCGAAAATCATGCACATTTCAAGTAACAACTAATAAAAGTACAACATCATCACAAAATACAAACTAATAACTTTGTACCCCATTTTGATTATAGCATCTGTAATAGCGAAATTCTGTACCAGAATGCACATTCCAAATATTAGAGAAAATACAAATTTGTGAACAAACTAGAGTACTAGACAGTAGAAAGAAACTCTTTCCTACATTACACCCTCAACTCGGAGAGCAATAATCCTTCCCTAAAGACCGAAATTAGAAGCCTTACACCAAGACCCAACTTGAAAAGTTCCCCCAACTAACAAGCCATCATAGGAGAAAAGTGGAAAAACCATAAAGTAATCAGTAGCCCATCATGCACATCACTAACGAGTAATAACCAACAAATTTTCAAATTAAAGGAGGTTGTTTTCCTCTTACTTTAGTCTCCAAAATAGCGAACTTGGTACCATAGCGTCAACTGCAACTTATTACATGGGGAAAACGTTTAACCAGAAGCTACACAAATTCGTAATAAATAATATACCTACAATTCCAGTTTTGCCAATGCCAATTAAAGAAAATTATGTTCTTGTTTTAGCATCTACAGAAAGAAAGAAAAAACACATTTAACACCACATTATACTTTGCAAATTGTTATATAAAATGAAGAAATTTTGCAAGCAAAGCTACATAATAAACAGAAATGCAGCCCACAGTTACAAATTTGCCAACAACTATAAAACACCTTGATTCTCTAGTGTTACTAGTGGCAAACGTGTTTACCATATAGCAGATTTTATTAAAAGAAATAATAAATTATTGCCCAGCAATAATACACAATAAACAAAAATACAGCCCAAATTGTCCATCGATCACACGAAGAAAAAATTCCTCTGACCAAAGCACAAACATTGACGCATTCAGGGAGAACCCATCTTGCAGAAAAATCTCAAAAACCTATAAAATAAGCTAAAAACCTGAAAACTGCACCGACGTATTTTAGAATTCAGATTCCCAGGTTTTAATTATTAACAGTAGCTACGAAAAGAATCATGCTCTTCAACTCTTCGTTATGGCCTCTAAAATTACAAATGTGTACTGCTGTACCATAATGTACATTACAAATTATTATAAAAATAATATTTTCTAGCCTACAAAAAAATGACCATTAAACAGATATTTACCCCCAAATTTCCTTTGAATAAAATAAAAGCACACCTCTTGAAGCATTGCAACAAGCCCCATGTAAAAAATCCTCATAACCAAGAAACCAAGCTCAATAAATTCCACTAGCCCATTTGACATTTTTGGGGTTTACATTGTAAACCAAGCTCATTAAATTTCACTTGTAAAATATGACAATTTTTTGCCGACAAAATCTACACAGTATCAGAAGTCCACCTCAAATGTTCAATTTCACGAACACCGACAACAGCGAAAAAGTCATGTTCCTCTTATTTTAGCCTCTAAAATGGCAAACGTGCCTACCACATTGCATGTTATCATAAAAATAAACAAAACCACAATCTCAAAACCTAAAAAAATCCGGTTAACCATTTGAGCTTTCGAGTTTTTGCATTACAAAAATACCAATTTTTCTCCAATAAAAACATCATCAACAGAAATACCAAATTTTACAATATGCACACCAGCTTTAAAAAAAAGCGTTCCACCTATTATAGGATTAAAATGGGAACTTTGCCATATTGCAAATTAGTATTAAAACAACAATTTTTGCCAACTAAAGCCATAGAATAAACAGTAATGGACCCAATATTCCCCCTGATCACATAAAAACCCTAATTTTCTTCCAAGGACATGCATTTGAAAAAGAACCATCTCAAAAAAATCATCAAAGACCAAGAAAGCAAGCTTGAAACTCAAATTTTCACTTACACATTTGAGGTTTCAGAGCTTTACATATAAAAAATGATAGATTCTAACCAACATAAACAACACAATTGAAGGAAATGTACCTCAAGGTCCTCAAATTTTCCTTCAAAAACAGAACCATAGAAACATTCCACCACCACCCACAAAAAATTCCTCAAAAACCAAGTAAACAAGCTCAAAATCCTCCAACTCCACCTACCCAATTGAGCTTTCTGAGCTTTACAGTATAAAAATAACTTTAGCCAACAAAGACATGAATTTGTCCTTTAATCACATAAAGACCCAATCTATCCTCCAAAAACACAACAGTTGATGCACTCCAACGAGACCCATCTCGAGAAATTCCTCAAAAACAAAGTAAACAAGTTCAAAACTCATAAACTCTACTTGCCGATTCAAATTTTCAGTTTTTGGTACTGTTATTTTCGGCCTACACAATAAACATAAATCCGTTTAATGACTTCTAATTACTTTCAAACCAATCTTTTTCATAACAGTCACTTCCTAGACCAATTTTCTTCCAAAAACACAAACACTGAACTACTAAAGTACCCCAAAATTACAAAGAGAAATGCACCCCAAATTTGTCCTCTAATCACATAAAAACGCAATCTCTTCTCCAAAAACACGACCATTGAAGCATTCCAACACGACCCATGTTAACAAATTCCTCAAAACTAGTTCAAAACTCAGAAATTCCACTTACCCATTTGAGTTTTCTGGGTTTTACATTACAAAATAACTTTTTCCAACAAAAACTACACATTAAAAAGAAATGCACGTCCATTTATCCTCCAAACACACACAAAAAAGTAAAAAACCGAAGCTTACCGCCAAAGCCACAGAAATCAAAGCATTCCAAGACGACCCATTACGACAAATTCCTAAAAAAACCAACCTCAAACTCAAAAATTCCACTTACCCAATTGGGATATGGGGGTTTGAACCCCAGCAGAGGAAACCCCACCAGTGTTAGAGAGGGCAGGAGGAGAGGTGTCGGAGAAGAGGCGGAAGGAGAGGCCGACGAGGAGGAGGAGGATTGAGACCAAGAGTTTGGTGAAGATGTGGTTGCGGTTGGTTGGTGGGCACGTGGGGAGATACAAAGCGGAGGGTTTCGCCATTGGAGTGAAGGAAGAGAAAGGGTTTGGGATGAGAGAGAGAGAGAGAGAGAGAAATGGACAAAATGGTGAAAGAATTTTTTGAGATATTTGTAGTTTTAAATATTTGTTTTTGTTTTTTAAGTCTTTTAACGGAATTTTATTGCTAAAATTGAACATTTGAGTTTGGGATATGAGAGAAAGATATTGAAAGAATGAGATTTTGGTATTTCTAGTTTTTAAGTTTTTCAGGCAAAATTAAGATCTATTTCCTTACACATGGACTAAGGGTGGGATGTGGGCCGTGCCGGCCGGCACGGCCCGCCGGCTGACGGGGCCCGCGCGGCCCGGCTCCTGGCGGGCCGTGCCGGGCCGCGGGTCAGGTCGGGTCGTGCCGGGTCGGGTTTTAAACCTTTTTTCAACTCAAAATAGAAATGATTTTTCCCAAAAAATGCCAATTTTATTAATTGTTTTTGAAAAATACAAGTTTGTAGCCGAAACATAGGAATCATTACAAAAAAACCTAGGGGGTTCTAGGAAAAATTCATCCCATTTGGCGTGTTTTCGGCTACAATCTTCGATGTACGTCTACTGCTCCGGCCACGTCTCTTCGTCGTCGTCTTTGGCTTCGTATTGGTTCTGCACTCTGTCTTCTGCGTCCAACCAATCCTTGAGGCACACACACATCTGCATCGAGTCGGGCGCGAGATTGTGTCGTCGATCCGTCATCACTCGCTTCCCTGCAGAAAAAGCCGCTTCTGACGCCACAGTAGACGCCGGAGCACACAATAAGTCCTTAGCTATTTCAGCAACTATGGGAAACCTACCTTCATTGTGTTTCCACCAGTCTAGTACATCTAAATTTTTGGATTCTTGAGGGGACAAATATAAATCTAAGTTCAAAAACGAATCTAATTCATTATGACATACATTTGAAACATATTTTTTCTTCTTTTAGGTTAACCACGCCCATGTAGCATCGTCGTCGTCTTCTAACGACAACGCCTGAACGGGTGGTTGTGATGAATTACTTGCTACATTAGATCCTACATTATAAGTTAAACTATATTCTTCAAAATATTTTCTTTATAAAGCAATAGATGCATCTACATGGGCTTGAGGGTTATCATAGTTCATGTTTTCATAAATTTCTTCTAAAAAAACTTGTAAACCTTCTTTTTTAAACCTAGGGTCTATGACTAAAGCTAAACAAAACACTAGTGGGGGGATTCCAATACTTAGCAAATTTGATTCCATTGTTGTAAATACATCTCCTAAACTATTTTGAAACCTATATTTTGCAAAAACTTTAGTAACTCTACAAATTTCGATTAAAAATAAGTTCGAAGTTGGATAATAATGTCCACTTAATTTTTTAGTAAATTGAAAAAAAAGGTTTCAAAAAATCGACTAAAAATTCAACATTTAACCAATCAATTTCAGATAACATGGCATTATTTTGTTTTTCATTATAAAAAGTTGTAATAGCAAGTTTATATGGAATTGTCATTTTAAGCATTTCATATGTGGAGTTCCATCTATGAGGTGCATGTAAAGTAAATCTCTTAGGCCTAATGTCATTATAGGTACAAAATTCTCTAAATTGTTGATACCTAGATGTACTACTAACTCCACAAAATCTAATAGCCTCCCTAACATTACTTACATAATATTTAAGAATATCTAATCCGTCTTGTACAATTAAATTTGAAGAATGACATACACATCTAATATGAAAACATTGACCTTTTACGGGTGGTTCTAAATATGCCTTAAACATTTCTACAACAGATGTGTTGTTAGTTGCATTATCAAAAGACATGGTTGTTACTCTCTTTTTAAATTTGTGGGTTGTAATAATGTCACTAACATGATCAAATATAGCACGAGTAGTGTGTGGATAATCTAAAGGTAAAAATGACAAAATTCTTTCGCTTAACCTCCAACGATCATCTATGTAATGAACAGTTGTACATGCATATGCAAATTCATTAGGTGAGGTCTAACAATCACTAGTTATTGCTACTCTTTTATTTGTTGATTCAAACAACTAAATAATTTTCGATCGTTCAAATTCAAATCTTTTCATAGCTAAATTTTTAAAAGTACGTCTACACATATGTTTAGTTTCAGGATTAAGATATTCACACATTTTTCTAAATGCACTAGATTCGACAGTACTAAATGGCAATTCATCTCTAATTATGTATTCCACTACATGTTCTCTAGCACGAGCATGATCAAATTTCCTAAATGTACCAGAACTACAATCTATTGTGGTTTGTCTAGAATCTTGCACAGATGAATTATGCCTAAGTTTACATGAATTTGCATGTCTAGTTAAATGGCTTGTGCTTGCACTAGCTTTAGCAGTATATTGTTTTTGGCATAACTTACAAAATGCAATTTCATTACCATCTTTATCTTGCCCTAAATCAAAATCTTCACAAACTTTACTAGTTCTACGTCTACGTGATTTAGATGAAGATGCAACATTTTGAATTTCATCGTCAGAACTAGTCATGCAAATTACTAAGTAAAGCATAAATATTGTTTTCAAACTAGCCATGTAATCTAATGAAGTGAATGCAAAGTAAGTTTAGAAAATGCTCAGTGATCGGCGAGAAGTCGGTCGGACGAGGAGAAAACTCGGATGGAAAGCTTCAACTCGACCCACTTTACTTCAAACTCGATCCGCTTTTCGCAAAACTCGACTAGCACAAATTGCTTGAAGATTGGAATGATTAGAAGAGAAGAATATTGAGAGAATTGGTGAGGATTGAGTGAAGGGGTGGGGGTATTTATAGGAATGAAAAGGGGTTTAAAAAAATTCCCCCCTAAACTAGTCGTTGCGGGCCGTGCCGAGCCTAGCCGTTGCGGGCCGGGCCGGCACGGCCCAAGTCCCAGGCTTACACATGGTGAGAGCTTAAAGTCACATTATCCAACTCTAATCTAGCCGAAGACTTTCGGCCCATCGGCCAACCCCAACAAGATTGTGATTATCAATTCGATTCAAGCAATAGAGCTAATAAGGGTTTAGTGTTAATTCTCTCACATAATCAGTTTCTCCAAGTTTGTAGTTTCCAAAACATGGATGAGTTTGTTTAACCAATATCTTGAAGAAATTGCTAGAGTCTGATTTATTCTCTCACAATACGACCACCTTTGAGTTTTGTGCTCGTCGGAGTTTCTCCCCCAATTGGTCGCAACACGATTGTTTCACCGCCCTAATATTCCTATAATGGGAAGAGATAAAAAAATTTGTTAAGTTCCATTGCATACTTTACTTCTTGAAAAAACTTTAATATTTTATCAAAAAATAATAATATACGGTTTGAGAAGTTGTTCTTCGACATTGATCACAAATACGTTTAGGTTATAATAAATTAATAAGATAAATGTAAATTTAGATAAAGTGAGATTGAAATACTGTCGATATGTGTTTGGTAACATATACAAATACAGAGGTTTTATTGTAATCACTTCTACATATTAATTCACATGGTGTAGTAAACCGTTTTGCATTTACATTTATAAATGTAAATATTTTTCAACAAAAAAAGTGGTTTACTTTATGGATAAAATTTGTGAAAATATTTGGAAGGGTAAGTGCATGGCACGTGCAATTTTATCCAATCGACCCTACCCTTTTGCAATAATGTCAGATGATAGTGCTAAATATCTAGACTCTAATTTCCTTTTGCATGTAGATGGAGACTGGTTTAGTTGGTAGACGTGATTAAGTATCAAGCTAGGATATTTTGGGGATTTCAATTAACTAACATCAATTCTAATAATTAAAGTATTTATATGTGTACTTAAGGCCTAATCTTCTAGAAAAATTATCCAGATTTTTTCAGAGTCAACGTCAACATCAACTTAGACTTAAATTATTATTCTTGACAAATCATTTCCCTATTTGTTTGTCAAAATGGTGTATTTCAATTTGACTTTCAATGGTTCGATACAAGTTTGATATTTAATATCTTTATTTTTTGGGTTATTTGTTTGGGTGTTATCAAGAAACAACTAAATTGGCATTATGCCACCTGGTTTTGATTATTTGACTTAATACCATAGAAAAATCAAACTATTTATCTTAATGTCATAGGAAAATAAAATATTTACCTTTATGTCATTCCGATAGTAAACCATTAACTTTTGTATGTTAATATTTAATGGAATTTTGCAGAATTACCCTGAATAAATCAAAAATTCAATAAATTCATTATATGTGTTGTAAAAATTGCAAAAAATTACTCAAATAATTTATTTATACTCTCTCATCTCTATCTTTCAACTTTCATTTCTTGTTTGTCTCTCACTAAACTTAATGACTCGATTACTAAACTAATGAAATTCGAAAAATTTTAAATTTAAAATACAAAATAATTAATTATTTTAAAAAATCATTTTTCTATAAAAAAATATTTTTTTATATAAAATGTGTTTTTCCAAAACTATTTATTTTTTTGTATAAAAATTCTTTTATCAATTATCAGATTCTTGTACTAAAATATTAAAAATCATGAATCTGAAATAAGATAAATAAAAATAAATAATTTTAAAAAAATTATCGAATTAAATTAGTTTAGTAATCGAGTCATTAAGTTTAGTGAGATAAAAAGAAATGAAAGTTAAAAGATAGAAATTAGAGAGTGTATAGATAATAAAAAAATTGAATAATTTTTTGTAATTTTTACAATACATATAATTGTTGAGAATTCCAAAGGTTTCTTGGATGATTCACCTTCCTTAACCCCCAATAGTTTATGTAGGTTTTACTCTTATTTATGTTGTGTAATTCCATTTATTTAGGTTGTAACTCCTACTACATCCTCACCCTATATATAGGGGATTATTGTACATTTTTGGTCACAAGAAAAGAGAAGAAATACATACCTCTTTCCCTCCCTCGATCTTTTATCTTTGGTTTGCTTTGTTTCACAACACGTTATCAGCACGAAGGTTCTACCGCTAACACTATAACATTTGGCGTCACTCAAGCCTCAAGGTAACAAATCCGTGTGTTTGATTTGCATGGTCATATACATAATCTCTCTCATTTACTTGTTAAAAATTATTTGTTTTTATCATAGCAAAAAGAGGTTAGAAAGGTGATTCCATTTTTGCATGATTAATAAAAAAAATCATGTTCAATCAATTGAGAGATTTACATGTACATGAAATAATAATAATAATAATAATAATAATAAGCATTTTGGTTATGTGACCACTTACTCATCCATATGAATTTACTTGATTTATAAGATCTTTAGTGACGTGATCTTGTATATATCCTTCTCAATGGAGGGGAACCATTATTTAGTTCTTGATCTAAATAAAAAAAATCACATTGGAAGCATAGATACGTTCCATATCTTATCTGTAATGCAAAACAAAAATGCAAATTAATATATTCACAACATCTTTAATGCTTGAAAATCCTTGTGCAAACTCTCGTTGAGCTCCTGGATACATATCATTGTAGTTTACTTTTTCTTTTTCCTTTCAATATTTAATCTAGCTTATTACTATTTTCGGCGGTTCACATCTCGATACATCTCATTGTAGTTACTTACATGGCAAACCTTACCAAGCTTTAATTTGCTGCCCTTGATATCTCGGGGAAAAATTATCTCCCTTGGACTCTCGATGCAGAGATCCATCTTACGGCAAATAATCTTGGAGAAACAATTAAAGATGAAAATAAGGCCTCCCCGCAGGAGCGTGCCAAAGCAATGCTTTTTCTCCGGCATCATCTCCATGAGGGATTAAAAGCCGAATATCTAACGGTGAAAGATCCGTTAGAGTTATGGAAAAACTTGAAAGAAAGGTATGACCACCAAAAACAAGTGATTCTCCCAAAAGCTCGCTACGAGTGGATTCATTTGCGATTACAAGATTTTAAATCTATAAGCGAGTATAATTCTGCTATGTTCCGAATCTCATCTGAACTTAAATTATGTGGAGAAATAATTACTGATAATGATATGTTAGAGAAAACATTCTCCACATTCCATGCCTCGAATATGCTCCTGCAGCAGCAATATCGAGAACGTGGTTTTAAGAAATATTCGGAACTAATATCATGTCTTCTTGTTGCCGAGCAAAATAATGAACTTTTGATGAAAAATCTTTAAGCTCGACCCACCGGTTCCACTCCATTCCCTGAAGTGAATGAGGCTAATCACAAACGCAAACACGACCCATTCCCTGAAGCGAATGCGGCATCTTACAATCGTAAACATGGACGTGGTCGTGGTCGCGCATACGGACGCGGGCAACATCAAGGACGTGGTCATGTACGTGGCCGTAGCCATCGTGGTGGTCATGATTGTTGGATTTCGTGCCCTATTATATGTATATATTTTTCAAAATTTTATAAACATATAGGATCGAAACATTCAGATTTTCTTTGATTTTCATATAGACATGCATTTGTTTGTCCTAATTATTTAACATGCATTAGAACAAACAAAGAATTGCAAAGAGAATCATACCTAGAGGTTCTCTAAAACCTCTTGAAGATCCGGAGTCACGTTGCCGTTCGAATCGCCCGGTGGATTGCCTCCGAGTGTTCACCAAACTCTAAACAATGTTGGAAAGAAATGAGCTAGCCAATCAATCTCCAAACGGGTTTAGAATCTAGCTAATAACCCCCTTTTTCTTTCCTGAGATTTTACTCTCCAAAAACTCAAATTAACTATGGAATTTCGGATGGATTAATTGGGGTGGTTAGAGAGAGAGAGAATTTTGCATATACTTATTTTTAATGAAGGAAATTAGGCATATTTATAGGCTCCTTTAATTTCCACATCATGGGTCATGCATTGACCCATTCTTCCATGTTTTTCTCTCTTAAGACCAATTCCCAATATTAAATTTATTAATCCACATCCAAATATAATCATAATTGACCAAGTCAAAACCATGATCAATAATTCCTTAATTAATTTGCATTTATCGAATTTTGGATTAATTCCCAACAAAATTCGTTTTTTTTGTTTCAGGAAATTTAATTAATTTGCCTTTATCGAATTTTGGTTTAATTCCCAACAAAATTCGTATTTGGGGTTTTAGCAAATTTAATTAATTAATTTGCCTTATCGAATTTTGGATTAATTCCCAACAAAATTCGATCTTTGGGGTTATAGCTAATTTATATATCCTATGCAATATATCATCATATGTAATATCAAACAATCACACCCCATGATATATTTACATCTCATATATAAATTCATGATTCTAAATATGTCATTTTCATGACATAATGATTTTATCCATTCACCACATGTATACGAAACTCGATACATCATATGAACATAAAATCACCTTCTTGTTTCCCAGTTTTATGGTGTGACCTATGGGGGGATCTAAGCTAAATTGGCAGTGATATTAATAGCTTAACATCACAAACTATAAGCGGTATCTAGCTACACATTATAGTTCCCAATTAGCTAGATGTATTAATTCAGCTCGAACCAAAACCCGATCCAATTAGTGATGGAGTGCACCACTTGTGTCCGTCCCTTGCCTCATGATATTAAGAATACACACAAAGTAGTATTGTGTCATCTTTGTATTAGTATTCATTTCTTGATCTCTTTAAGCTAGTTATAAATATGTGACTTAACTCAAATCACATTGTGCACATTATAACTTTGCTTTATCAAGGGGCCCATTAATATCATTACTCAATTAAGAGGGGCAATGATAATCTTTTGACTAAGTATCTTCTCCAACAAAAGTCATACTTAACCAACCAATGTCTTTACACTACACTTATCGATAGCTCAAGACACTAGCCTAATCAAGTATTTCTTAAGTGATCGGATATAAGTCTCATATCAAAGGACCAAGGACATAGTAAAATATTAATGACACAGAAACACATTTCTATAATATTTTACTTATTAGGTCTATTCAGTATACAAAAGTAATATTTTCCTCTTTTGCATACCCGTGTTGTCACTCACTTGTAGAGCTACAATGATCTATGACCAACACGACAATCTTAACTCGGTAGTTAATGTTTCATGTTAATTACCATGATTGCGAATATCTTTTGTTTTATGTAAACCAATATGTTTTAGAGCTCTACGGTTAAGGACCAAGAGCCTCTTCCTTAACACTTCTAAAAGACGAATAACATAAACAATGAACATAATGATTTCTCATTCAATTCATAATAATTGACATTTAAAAGTAAAACTTTTAGAACACATTCCCTTCAATGATGTCAAAGCAAATAATGATGGAAGAAATGCTAGAGGAAATCAAGTGCAAAATCCTCCAAAGAAATATGAGAATGCTTGCTACAAATGCGGCATGACAAATCATTGGTCGCGTATATGCCGTACGCCCAAGCACCTTGGTGATCTTTATCAAGCATCACTCAAGAAAAAAGAAGGTGTCGAAATGAACTTGGTTGAAAACAACCAAGATGGAATGATAGATTGGTACACCCCGGTTATATAATGATGCGAAAAATTATTGAAAATTCAAATGGTCATTCCCTGAAGGATATGAAAATTATATCATCGAATGAGCTTTCATGTGCAGCATGCTCTCTTGGAAAACTGATAATCCGACCGTCCACAAGCAAAATTAAAGATGAATCTCCTTTATTTTTAGAGAGAATTCAAGGTGATATTTGTGGACCCATTGCCCCTCCATGTGGACCATTTCGATATTTTATGGTGTTGATAGATGCATCCACCCGATGGTCACATGTTAGTCTTTTGTCAACTAGAAATGTTGTATTTGCTAGACTTCTAGCAGAATTGATAAAATTGAGGGCGCATTTTCCTGATTATCCAATTAAGAAAATCCGATTGGACAATGCAGGAGAATTTACGTCTCAAACATTTAATGACTATTGCATGTCAATTGGTATTACAATTGAGCATCCGGTTGCTCATGTCCATACACAAAATGGTCTAGCTGAATCTCTAATTAAGAGATTGCAACTAATTGCAAGACCATTACTTATGAATTCAAAATTATCACAATCTCTTTGGGGTCATGTCATTTTACATGTTGCGGCACTTATCAGAATAAGACCGACAACTTATCATAAATATTCCCCTTTACAGCTGGTCTCTGGTAGAGAACCAAATTTATCCCATTTAAAAATATTTGGTTGTGCGGTTTATGTCCCAATAACCCCACCACAACGTACAAAGATGGGACATCAAATAAGATTGGGAATTTACATCGGTTTTGAGTCTCCATCAATTATTAAATATTTGGAGCCATTAACTGGTGATATTTTTACAGCACGCTTTGCTGATTGTAATTTTGATGAAAAAGTATTCCCAATCTTAGGGGGAGAAAAACAGAAGATGGAAAAATCTGAAATTACTTGGAATGCATCTTCATTGTCCCATCTTGATCCCCGTACAAACCAATGTGAACACGAAGTTCAAAAGATTATTCATTTGCAAAGAATTGCAAACGAATTACCAGATGCATTTACAGATGCAAAGAAAGTTACAAAATCACATATACATGCTGAAAATGCACCAGCAAAAGTTGATATTACTAAGTTGTCAAATGAGTTAAATATCCACCGAAAACGTGGACGACCAATTGGGTCAAAAGATATAAAACCAAGAAAAAGGAAAGAGAAAAGCGTAGCACCTGAAGATGTTACTGCTAATATTATCCATACCCCTGAAGAGGTAGTGAAAGAACAAAATGACAACATAGACCAACGAGAGACCGAAGTGTCTAAAAATGAAAATGCAAATGAGATCTCAATAAATTATGTGCACAATCAGAAAAGATGGAATCGAGACGAAACCATTGTTGATGAAAAATTTCCATATGCTATAGCAAATGAAGTAATGAATGTTGAATATTGTGAGCCAAAATCTATTGAAGAATGTCGACAAAGAAATGATTGGCCACAATGGAAAAATGCAATACAAGCAGAATTACATTCGCTTGAAAAACATAATGTTTTTGGACCTGGGGTGCTTACACCCAATGACGTAAAACCTGTGGGGTTCAAATGGGTGTTCTCGATAAAGAGAAATGAGAAAAATGAGATTGTAAGATATAAAGCCCGACTTGTGGCTCAAGGTTTCACCCAAATACCCGGTGTTGATTATGAAGAAACGTATTCACCTGTAGTGGATGCGACAACACTAAGATTTCTTATCAGTCTCACAGTCATAAATAGACTTCAAATGCAACTCATGGATGTGGTTACTGCTTATCTATATGGGTCATTAGATACAAACATCTATATGAAAGTCCCTCAAGGACTAAAACTACCAAGGACTTGTACTTCCAAACCGCGAGGGTTGTACTCCATACAACTAAAAAGATCCTTATATGGATTAAAGCAATCTGGACGAATGTGGTACAATCGTCTAAGCAAAAGTCTTCTGAGCAAAGGATTCAAAAATGACCCCATATGTCCATGTGTTTTCATTAAAAGGTCTTCATCTGGTTTTACGATTATAGCTGTATATGTTGATGATTTAAATATTATTGGGACACCAAAGGAAATTGAGATTACAGCTCAATACTTGAAAACTGAATTTGAGACGAAAGACCTTGGTGTAACTAAATTTTGCCTCGGCCTGCAGATCGAGCACTTTCCGAGTGGAATTTTTATTCACCAAGCAAATTATATAGAGAAAATGTTAAAACACTTTAATATGGATAAAGTTCATTCATTGAGTTCACCAATGGTCGTTCGATCACTTATAAGTGAAAAAGATCTTTTTTCGTCCCCGAGAAAAGGGTGACAAAGTCCTCGGTCCTGAAGTATCGTATCTAAGTGCTATGGGAGCTTTAGCGTATCTTGCTAATAATACACGACCTGATATAAGTTTTGTTGTCAACCTTCTAGCAAGATACAGATCTGAGCCAACATATAGGCATTGGAAAGGAATCAAGCATGTATTCCGCTACCTCAGTGGGACACGTGATATGGGGTTATTTTATAGAAAGGACTCGAAGTCCGAACTTATTGGATATTCAGATGCTGGATATTTATCAGACCCCCACAAAGAAAAATCACAAACAGGATACGTGTTCACGTATGGTGGCACCGCCATTTCATGGCGATCGACAAAACAGACCCTGACGGCAACATCTTCAAATCAAGCAGAACTGATTGCATTATATGAAGCTAGTCGAGAATGTGTATGGTTGAGATTAGTAATCCAACACATACAAAAGGAATGTGGTCTTGAAGGAATAAAGGACAAGCCAACATTGCTATATGAACATAATAGCGCATGCATTGCCCAAATAAAGGAAGGTTATATCAAAGGAGACAAGACAAAGCACATTTCACCAAAGTTCTTCTCGACGCGTGATTTACAAAAGAATGGAGAGATAAATGTCTGTCAAATCAGATCATGCGAGAATCTTACAGATTTATTCACAAAGGCGTTGCCTACTAAAAATTTTGAGGGGCTTGTTCACAAGATTGGTGTTCGTCGTTTGAAGAATATTTGCTAAAGTCAGGGGGAGCATTATACGCGCTGCACTCTTTTTCCCTTGACTAGGTTTTTATCCCACTGGGTTTTTCTTGGTAAGGTTTTTAACGAGGCAGCATCCCTAGCGTATAAAGGTGATCATCCCAGGGGGAGTGTTTAGAATTCCAAAGGTTTCTTGGATGATTCACCTTCCTTAACCCCAAATAGTTTATGTAGGTTTTACTCTTATTTATATGGTGTAATTCCATTTATTTTGGTTGTAACTCCTACTACATCATCACCGTATATATATGGGATTAATGTACATGTTTGGTCACAAGACAAGAGAAGAAATACATACCTCTCTCCCTCTCTCGATCTTTTATCTTTGGTTTGCTTTGTTTCACAACAATAATGAATTTTATGAATTTTTAATTTATTCATGGTGATTCTACAAAATTTTCATTAAATATTAATATACTTAACGGACATTAACGAAAAAGTTAACGGTTTACTGACAGAATGACATAAAGGTAAATATTTTGTTTTCCTACGACATTAAGATAAATAGTTTGATTTTTCTATGGTATTAGGCCAAATAGTAAAAACCAAGTGACACAAAGCCAATTTAGTTGTTTCTTGGTGACACTCAAACAAATAACTCATTTCTTTTACTTCAGGGGACTATCTCAATATACTGTTGTGTCAAGAACGAACAAAAATACAAATTTCACAATGCCCATAATAACAAATATAAATAATATTCATATTCAATAATTATCTAGTAAGCTTGGGACTTAATCTATTTATTTTAAGCATCTACAATATCCATCACTTATTTGTAATTGTAAGGTAGATTAAGGATATGACGGTTATGTTAATTAAAAGATCTAATGGTGGATATTAATGATAGATTAATCGTAATTAGATCTAACGGTAAGTTTATAATGAGACTTAAATTAATATGATGAGTCACTAGATCACTAGAGTTTGACTCTATTCATATTAACCATAAGAGCATCCCTTACGGGATAAAAAAAGGGGGGACGACCGGGTCGTCTCCCCCATGACCCGGTCGTCAACAACCAGGTTGTGTATTATTTAATTAGTTTTTTGGTTTTTTTTTTGTTTTGACGACACTAAGCCGTTTACCCAGAACTAGTGTTGCTTGACCTTTTGTTTTTGTTTTGATTATTTGAATTTGTTGTTTGAATTATTTTTTTGAAATTACGTTTTATAATTTTTTTTGATTTTTTAGAAAAAAATTTAAATTGTTTTCCAAGATAGACCCTGAAATGATGTAGATGAGAGAGATAGGTTGTTGTGGGTTGTGGTTAAGATGTGAATAGTATAGAAAGGAGAAGAAAGTACGTTGGGGAGAGAAAAAGTTGATGTGGAAGAAAGAGACCAGATCGTCCGGGGTTGTGGTCAGTGATGCTGAAGATCCGTCTGATAAATAGTAAGAATTGCATTGTATCCGATAGACTTCCATTATTTGGAGAATCTTAACTGGATAAGGTCTTATAGGTCGGTGCAAAATAATAATTTCAATGAAGATTCTTATGACCAACATCCCAACACAAAAAGGAAGAGAAAGGTTGGTAAGAGCCACCCACTTTAATAAAGAATGTATGCAAAGCAAAAAGAAGAAGGCTCATCTTTTGTCCAAAAAACACTTTTACATACCAACTTTAAAGTTCAGACAAAACTTTCATTGGATATACTAAAATAACATTGTTTGAATCACTATAATACGTCTGAATGTGGATAATAACTATAATATTCAGGTACATTTAAGTGATTAAAAGTTTTAAGCTTTAACTACAAATATGCATTTTTCACATTGACATTTAATTTTAGATCTAATATTTTAAAATACATTTTAGCATTATAGTGTTGGATGTAAAAAAACTTTTTTTTCTTAAGTGAAAAATACGATTTGGCATGTCAAATGGAGAAACCAAACACCGAAGAAAGAGGCACTCAATTTTTTCACCTAGTAAGTTAGAAGTTAACTCTGCCTATGTACGTGTACATAGCTTGTCCCAAGCCAGGATAAAGGATGAGGGTTGTGATAGGTGTTGCGAGCCAGCGTAAAACCCTAGCTACTCTCATGGAAATGAAACTTACAAGAGAATCGTGTTTGGGGCGTCACCCTCTTAGCGACGCGCTACATCGGGCCCCGGATGTAATGATTCAAAGTGAGCAAAGGTCTACGCATCATTCTCGACGGGTGCGAGCGATAAGGAAGCTAGTCGAGGGACGCCACCACCTTAGTGGCACACTGCATCGGCGCCCGGATGTACTGCACAAGAAGTTAGGGTCCTCGTACTTTACTCAATGGGTGTGAGGGGTAAGGAAGCTAGTTGAGGATAGTATGATACACATAGGTAGTTGAAATGTTGGATCTTTAACAGGGAAGTTGAGAGAGTTAGTGGTTGTGATCAACAAGAGAAAAGTCAATATTCTTTGTGTTCAGGAGACCAAATGGGTAGGTGAAAAAGCTAAAGAAGTTGAAAATACAGGATTTAAGTTATGGTATAGTGGAAAAGATAGAAATAAAAATGGAGTAGAAATTTTAGTAGATAAGAGCCTAAGAGATGAGGTGGTAGAGGTTAAAAGACAAGGTGATCGAATAATTTTGATTAAGTTAGTTATCGGAAAACTGATTTTGAATGTCATTAGCGTCTATGCCCCACAAGTAGGTTTGAGCGAAACAGTGAAGAAACAATTTTGGGAGGACCTTGACATTATGGTGAGAGGGATTCCTAGTAGTGAGAAACATTGTATTGGAGGAGATTTTAACGGTCATGTTGGTAA
This sequence comes from Triglochin maritima, assembly GCA_963682175.1. Lineage (NCBI taxonomy): Eukaryota > Viridiplantae > Streptophyta > Magnoliopsida > Alismatales > Juncaginaceae > Triglochin > Triglochin maritima. The sequence goes on from OY821781.1 coordinate 38,438,720, forward strand.
AGATAGTGAAGGGTTTGAACGTATCCATGGAGGGTTTGGGTTCGGTGTTAGGAATAAAGAATGAGAAGATTTTCTGAATTTCGCTATAGCATATGACCTCATGGTAGCAAATACTTTCTTTATGAAAAGAGAATCTCATTTAGTCACATTTTGTAGTGGTCAACATCGAAGTCAAATTGATTTTATGCTTACTCGAAAAGATGATCGAGGATCTTGTATAGATTGTAAGGTAATACCTGGAGAGTGTATGGTGACTCAACATAAGTTGGTAGTAGCGAACTTTCGCTTTTGTATTGGTGTAGTACGGAATAAGTATAATAAAGATGTGAAGATTAAGTGGTGGAATCTTAAAGGAGAAAAATGTATGAGATTTAAGGATGGACTTATGGCAGAGGGACTTTGGGATGTTGTAGGAGACGTTAATAGTATGTGGGAGAGTATGTCATCTTACATTCGTCGAATGACTAAAGAAGTTTGTGGGGGAGAGTAAAGGAGGTGGACTAGATTCGAGAGACACGTGGTGGTGGAATGATGATGTACAACAAGCAATTAAAACTAAGAAAAAATGTTATAAGATGTGGTTTAAAGATAAAAATGAAACTAACTTAGAAGAGTATAGGTTGGCAAATAAAAAAGCTAAGAAAACAGTAAGAGATGCTAGAGGGGTTGTTATGAGAATTTATACCAAAAGTTGTGATCAAATGAGGGAGATGTTGGAATATATAAGTTAGCTAAAATAAGAGAGAACAAAACTAGAGATCTTAATCAAGTTAAATGCATTAAAGATAATAATAACCTCTTAGTTAATGCGGAGGATATCAAGGGAAGGTGAAGAGAATATTTTGATAAGTTGTTTAATGGAGAAAATGATAGTGACACTTTTGAAGTGGATGATACAATTGAGGAATTTAATAGACGGTTTGTACGGAGGATAAGAGAAGTTGAGGTTAAGGAATCCTTAAAAATGATGAAAGTCGGTAAGGCTTTAGGACCAGACGAGATCCCGATTGAGGTGTGGAAATGTCTGGGCATAAAGCAGTAACGTGGTTAACTAAATTGTTTAGTAGTATCTTTGAGAAAAATAAAATACCAAAGGAGTGGAGAAGAAGTATTTTAGTGCCAATTTACAAGAATAAAGGGGATATATAAAGTTGCACTAACTATAGAGGTATCAAACTCATGTGTCATACTATGAAATTGTGGGAAATAGTAATTGAACACCGTCTAAGGAAAGGGACATGTGTTAGACAACTTATGAAGATGTATAGAGAACAAAAGAAAGATCTACATATGATTTTTGTTGATTTAGAAAAGACATATGATAGAATTCCAATAAATGTTATGTGGTTGGCCCTTGAGAAAAAGAAAGTATCAACAAAATATGTGAATTTAATTAAAGATATGTATGAAGGAGTTGAAACTAACATTAGAATTTGTAATGGTGTGACTAAAGGTTTTCCGATTAAGATTGAACTTCATCAGGGTTCAGCTTTAAGTCCATATCTATTTGCTTTAGTAATGGACGAGGTGGCAAAAGACTTACAAGTTGAGGTTCCATGGTGTATGCTATTTGCGGATGATGTAGTATTAATTGACGAGAGTAGGGTAGGTGTGGAGAGAAAACTAGAGTTGTGGAGAAATACTTTAGAAACAAAAAGTTTTAAACTAAGTATATTTAAAACTGAATATATCAAATGTTGTTTCAGTACCGTTAATACCGAGGAAGAGAAGATTATATTAGATGGGCAAGTGGTGCGTAGAAAAGATATTTTTAGATATCTTGGATCAATACTTCAAAAGAAGGGGGAGATCGATGAAGATGTTAACCATATGATTAGAGCAGGATTGATGAAATGGCGACAAACCTCAGGTGTCTTATGTGACAAGAAAATTCCACTTAAGTTAAAAGGAAAATTTTATAGAACCGCAATAAGACTTGCAATGCTATATGGTGCGGAATGTTGGGCCGCTAAAAAACATATACAATAGATGGGTGTATCTGAAATGAGGATGTTGAGGTGGATGTGTGACCATACGCGAATGGATCAGATTAGAAATGAAGACATTCGTGAGAGAGTTGAAGTTGCTCCAATGGAAGAGAAAATTATCCAACACAGACTGAGATGGTATGAACGTACAAAGAAGACATATGGAGGCACCTATAAGAAGAGGGGTATTGAATCGGATCGAAGACATAAAAAGAGGAAGAGAAACCACGATTGACTTGGGAGGAAATGGTCAAAAGAGATTTAAAAGATTGGAATGTTCCTCGAGAATTTGCATTGGATAGAAACACGTGGAAGAAGACGATTCACGTGCCTGAACTATGACTAATTAGAGTTTCATTTCTAACCTACCCTAATTTGTTTGGGATAAAAAACTTTGTTGTTGTTGTAGTAAGTTAGAAGTTAAAACAAAAGAAGTTTGTGTGAAAAAACTTCACCATACTTTAGAATATTACCTCAATACAAAAGAAGTTAAAACAAATAAAATGTTATGGTTATACACAAAACATTTGAAAATTACTCACAAAATGTAAAAATTGCAAATCTCATAATTCGAAAATTACGTAGAACTTACAATATAACTTTGCAAACACTACCCCCAAAGTATTTTCTCATGTGATATGTGAACTAGATTTAATGAGAATTTAAGAAGCATTGTCTAAAGTAATTAGACAAACTTTTAGGTAACTACGATCACATTGCTGATAAGTCATACACACAATTACCAATCCTGATTGCAAGCGCGGATTTGGGAAATTATTTAGTAGATAATAAGCTTTTCTTCATGTTAATCAAAGCTAAATCAAAATCAAGAACAGATCATTTAATTTTTCCATCCATCTCACTTCAAGAAGTTATGTGAGGGAAGAAGTTAGGATTGAAGAAAACTCTTCAAAGAAGAAACCATTTATCATAAGAATATCATACAATAACTTTGAAAGAAAAAAAAAGTAAAAAGACAGAGACTGACATCACTTAACCATGCATTCAGCGAGCCAAGAAATGACAGTACTGGTTCATGTCCCCTCTCTGAGTGTTTTTGTCAGTAACAATGGAGACATAATGGATAGGGATGGAGGTCGACAAAGAAGAAAGAAAATGACAATTGGCATGGGGACATGAGAATCAAGTGGATCCCAAGACCAACCAGAACTCCAATCCCATTGGTTTTCACAAAACAATCACCAGTAATTAAATTTTTGTAACACTTTTTTACAGAGAGATGAATGGCAATGAACCATAGCCACTCATGCAAGTTTACAAAATTTTCTCCAATAAGGGAGAAAAAAAACTTCAGTTATCAACCATTTAGTGTTCACAATTAATTATAGGGAGATACGCCTATGTAAATGTGTTGCATAAGAATTTAAGAAATAATACTTACAATATGAACTTAAATAATAAAAATACAAAACTCAAACCTTAAACAGTAAACTGCATGGGTAATGTCCGACCATAAACTACGATCATATATGACCAAGTAAAAGTTTATGATCATAAATGACCAAGTAAAAGTTTCAAACTTAAGATCTGATCATAGTTTGATAGATAAAATTCTTACTCATATTCCATTTGAGTTTATCTTTCTCATACTGCAGAGCATGTAATACTTAAATTCCCAAGAAACAGACTCGCAACCAAATAAAAATACAAAAACACAAACACAAACAAAAAGGATTTGTATGCTCCACAGAGACTACACAACAAGCACTATATAACAAGAAGTCTTAGTTCCCAACATAGATATTTACAGTTACAAAAGCAAACCGGACAAACTCCATGATGGGGAAAAAATTAACACACGCAATCAAACAAAAGTGATGTTCACCTGCCTGTCTTCTCCGGCACAAACAACATTCCTCGAGAAAGGGTAGAGAACAATTTGCCCGAAATCCGTGTGGGCCTTCAAAAAAGAGGGACCTGTTTCAGAATTGAACGATGGGCTCGGTCCGGTCTTGCAATGCCAGACGCTCGCAAACATCAGCAAGCGACTTGAGATTGCACTTGATCAAGGCCTCCACAAAGAAGCAAGTCTCGTCCTTCGTGTTCCCCTCTGGTACGTCAACCACAAATGACTCGATCACTAACGTGCCTGGCCTTCCATCGATGACATCAGGATGAAGAGTGACTATGGAAGAGTAATTCTGCGAAGATAAAATGAAAAGACGAGATTAACTAATAAATGTATAAGGTGAAACTGTTCTTCAGATGTTTAAAACATCACAAAGTACGACATAAAACCCTCTTTCTGCCTTGCAAAGATATTATTTTCAAAGACGAACATCAATCAATGTGCTCAAAGCATTTTATGTTTGACAACAATTCCAACAGAAAAGGCTTGAACTGCTAAAATTCAGATAATCAGATTTCATGGATTCACCATGAAGGCATGAACTAGAAGAAACGAGTAAAGGAGATGAACGAGAAGTCAAAACTTTGGAGTACCTTAAGCCGGTGATCACCACCGAGAATCTTCATGCTTAGTATGTGCTCATTATCGTCGAGAATTTCCAATCTTTCAGTGCTAGTTGTTGCAGGGAGGCCGGACTTCACATTAATTTCACGAACACTTCCTATCTCAAGATCACCTCGTACCACACACTGGCTAATAAAGGGCTTGTACTTCTGAGGCTGATCAAATCTTCTCACGAGCGACCAAACCTACAAATCATCATTAAAGATTATAAGAAATGAAGAACAGGCCATGTTTTGTACATTCAGAACCAATTATAATTAACTAAACAAAGCACCCAACATAAACTTCTTTACTTTTCACAATAAATAAACATAAAACACTAAAAAGCCGAATCATTCAAGGATTCCTCAAAGGAAAGTTTCAAGTTTCAACACAGAAAGTAATTTTGTGGTCGTAGAGGAACACAAATTTATGCTTGGTGACTACTGTAATCAAACAACTAAACCTACAAGAGCGTAAGAATGATATCTTCCCTTTGCTCTCTCAAATGATATCACAAAATTGGCAAAGTGCATAAATACAAACACAACAAAATCTTAAGCTTAATGGGTACTCTTATCCATGGATGATATCAATAAATTTATGGGGGGCGGAAATCACATAATATGACAAAATGGGAAAAGTGGATGAACACAAATCACATTTTTATGCTTAATGATTACTTGAATCAACTTAACTTTTGAAATGGGCAAAGTGCTTAAACACAAAACGAACAAAGTTTCGTGCTTAATAACTACTTCATGCCATCATCTAAACCAACACAAACATAAAAAAAGATATATTTGTGCTCTCATATGATGTCTCAAGATGAGAAAATGGATAAACACCAAAAGGAATTATGCTTAAGCCCTACTCCAATCCATCTAAAAAGCAGGAAAAAAATTGAAAAAATAATAAACTTTTCACAGTTTTCCTTCCTCTCCCGTGACTTCCCAGGTTGAAACTCAAAATCCATATCTTCCTCAATAACATAAAAACACATAAATTAATTCAAACCTCAAAACCATTTCAAACCCAAAAAAGAACCCATCAAGCTGAATTTTTAATTTTACAAAAAATAATTTGAGTTATCTTTTAATTTTTCTTACAAGGTGAAACATATACCCTCAAAACCAAAATCATTCCAAAGTCAGGAAAAAACCCATCAAACACAAAATAAGAAGAAGAAAACTCAACTTCAGCAATCTTTAATAAACTCCAACAAGGTGAAGAACACATAACAAAAACAAAAACGAAAAAAAAGAACCCAAATCCCACACAAAAAAGAACAACTTGGGTAATCTCTTACGAACACTTACAGGTCCAACACAAAACCAAACAAAACCAAACAATAAATAAATAAATAATTTCACTCCAAACAAAGTTAAGTTGATCTCAAAACCAAAAACCCAAAAAAAAACTAATTCCACTCCAACAGGCAACAACCCGACAAAAAAACCCATAAAAACATCAAAATTTCCAACCTCATATCCACTCATACAATCTCATCCAAAAACACAAAACCCAAAATAACTCCAAACCCCCAAAAAACAGCAAATCAAAGAAAAACAAAAAAAAATCAAAATGGGTGATAAACCAATAAACCAAAAACCTAAATCCACAAGAAAATCTATAATTTCAAAAATAACCCAAAAAATCAAAATTTTCAATCTCATACCCACAACCCCCAAAACAACTCCAAACCCCCCAAAAAACCATCAAACCAAAGAAAACCACAAAATAGATCAAAATGGGTGATCTCAAAACAAGAAAACTTAATCCACTCCAACCCCACAAAAAACCCATAAAAACCCAGAAATCAAAACTTTCAATCTCATTTCCAGTCACACAATCTCAATCAAAAACAACTCCAAACCCACAAAACAAAATAAAAACCTGTACTTCAAAAAAAAAATAGAAAACGAATCCTTACAAGGTGAAGTGGGGCCTTGACGTGCTTGAGCAGCACAGACGTGCACTGATTCTCCCTAGCGGAGTGCCTGTGATGCCTACAAACCATCTCCGACTCCACCACCCTAACCCCCCTACTCCCTCCGTTCATCACCACCTCCTCGCACACCACCGCCAGCTTCCTTTTCTAACCGAATTTCAGCAAAGATCGGGTCTTTTTGGGAAAATAAACTGACCCAAGTCGGAGTTTTGGGGGTTGGGTTGAGGGATTTCGTGGGTTCGATGGTAGAAGAAAGGATGGGTTTGAGTTTTTTTTGTTTTGTTTTGTTTTGTTTTGTTGGTGTTTGGGTTTGAGTCTGATATATGTTGGAGATGTGTGGGGATTTGGGGTTAGAGTTTAGGGTATATACAGATATGCCACTGGGTTTGTGTGGTGTTTTGGGTTTGGATTTTGCAGAATTCTAAAAACTAAGGGCACCCTTAACGGGGGTGCCCCGCCCGGGCCACCCGCCCGGGCGCGTGCCCGGGCGGTGGGCGTCCCGGGCAGACGCCCGGGCGCCCATGGGAGGGGGACACGTGTCCCCCTCCCATTGGTTAAAAAAAAAAAAATTTGGAATTTTTTTTAGTTTTGGTTTTGTTATTAATGGATTGGGTGTTTGTTATAAATGTGGGGTAATAATTTTTTTTAAGTGATTAAAATTAAGAAATTTCCAGAACCAACAATTTCAAGTTAAATAAAAAAAATTAATACAACAATACCATAACAACAATACATTAATAATACTAAAATACGAAATACAACCACGGGAAATACAAACCATACGAAATACGAACTACTACAACCCGAAATACAAACATATGTTAAAGGGAAATACAAACCATACGGACTACTACAACCCGAAATACAAACTAAGGGAAATACAAACCATACGAAATACGGACTACATCAAACTACACGTACCCATTCTCTTCTGCCCAGGCGAGAAGTTTATCGATTACTTTTTGATCCTTCTCCGTCGGGTTGTCCTTCTTCATCAGAGAGTGAAGCATGTCCAACTTATTTTTTATTAAATGCCTCTGGAAATTCCTTTCCGCTAACTCCTCTTGCTTGGAGAAACCATCTTCTCTGACTTGGGCGGTGTATCGCATCTGTTGTGCAAGTTCTCTAACATCAGTGTCTCTTTCGGGGCGTAATGCACTCTTAGCCTTTTTCTTAGCCTTCTTCACACCTTCTGGACGTGTAGATGACTCCGGCATCGGCTCTTCTGCATCCGAGGGTGATTGCGTCCTCGAGCCGTCCGTGCTCTTTCTTTTCCCAAGGCTTCCTGACTGGGGACTATTTTCATCGTGCAACTCCGGGGACTCCCAGTCAACACGCACGGCATTAGCTCCGGAGATCACACTCTCCCATTTTGGGTACCTACGCAACATAACCCAAGCATCAAAATAAAGAAATTTACTAGGCCCATGATTTCGCTCGTAGATCACGTGCGCTTGTCGGACAACATCGTCGTCATTCTGGCCGCTCCTTTTCCGTCGGAATGCCTGATCGAAGCACCCGACCCACTTGTTCACAGCAGGTATGATTCTCCTCCAGCGTCCTTTTAAGGACTCTGCGTTCCTTTCGGGTAGGCTTGTGCCTTCCACGGAGATGTCGTACACACGTTTCACCCTAGTCCACAATGAAGTAGACTTCTGGTTTGTCCATGTCACCGCATCGCAACTGACTTCCATATATGCAGAGACAAGTCTCTCGTCCTCAGCTGTGGTCCACAACTTCGGATTGGCTTTGGCAGTTTGGACTTGCTTGCGGTGACGACGCTGTGGAGGTGGGGATGGTGGTGTGGGGGTGTGTCGTGGTGGGGACTCATCGTCGTCGTTACCCTCATCTTCAGTGTTCGCCATACTCTGGCGGCTATTTTGAGACAAGGGTCGGCCAAACATCTGGAACTGCGGTTGATTATAAGGGAATGGTGGTGCATATTGTGAGCATTGTGGGAATGGTAAGTTTTGATCTGGGGATGCATAGTGGGAGAATTGTGGGAATGGTGAGTTTTGGTCAGGTGGTGGGAATGGTGGTGCGTACTGGGAGAAGTCGGGTTGTTGGAATGGTTGTTAGTAAAATGGACGTGAGGGATATGGTTGTGGATAGCGTGGATGCGGATTTGATTGTGGAGGAGGGGGGAACGATTGTACTCCGGAGAAGACATTGTGGGAGAAATATGGGATGTAAGTTGAGTTTTGTGGAAGAGATATGGGGTGTAAGGTGATTTTTGTGTATGGTATATATAGAGAAAAAATTAGACACTGTGCAATCACGCGGATTACTTTTCTTTCACGCGTATACTGTACATTCACGCGGACTATTTTGTTTCACGCGTATACTGTAGATTCACGCGGACTACTTTTGATTCACGCGTATACTGTGCAATCACGCGTATACTGTGCAGTAACACGCGTTTCGAAATTCAAATATTCAAATTTTAAATATTCAAAATTTTGTGTTTAATAGTGATTAATATTGTTAATTAATTAATAGTAATAATAAGTGTATCGCGAATTATAATTATAATGTAATTAGAATTAGATTTATATATAATGTATTTTGTTAAATGTTGTGTGAGAATTAAATTTGTTTAATTAAGAAATGATGTGGATGAAAGAGAGTGTAGGGTGGGTGGGGGTAGCCTGGGCATGGATAAGGGGATTTTTTGGGTGGGTTGGGTGAGCTGACGTGGCAGAGAGAGAGTGCAGGGCGCCCGGGGGTAGCCCGGGCGCTGTTAAATATGCTCTGATGGGATGAATTCTTAGATCTCACATTTTACCATTCGACCACATCTTCGAGATATTTTAACAAAAAACTTAATTGAATTGAGTCGAGATGCAAGAGAAATTGTATGTTCGAGAGAATTTTAATTGTTGGAGATAAGGTTCTTCGTAAGACAAACGCAACAAGGTTTTCTGATGTTGAGTTTCCAAGTGTGTAGGTAATGTTTGTAGTGTTCGAATTCATGGTGTAAAATTTTCTCACGCTTTGATTCAGTGAACATTGAATATGAACAAATACTTGGGGATTTATGTTTTCATTCGAAATGAATTTTTGTGAACCACGTCAATATGATTTATAATATAACATTCAATTTTAGGTTGTGAACTTGTGATGTTTAATTTGAAGTACCTCAGCAGCAAATCTGTCACACATAGCATGTGTTGTAAGGTCATCAGTGGGGTCGTTCGCCGGGACGGCCCACGACGACCGGGTCGTCGAAGCAACACGTTTTTTTTGTTCTTTTGTTTGATTTTTTTAAAATTAGTTTGAATCTTTTTTAAATTTTGTTTGAAAATATGTTTTCTAATTGTTTTGATTTTTTAGAATTTTTTTAATTTTTTTAAGATAGACTCTGAAATGATGTGGATGAGAGAGATAGATTGTGGTTAAGAGGTGAATAGTGTAAGAAAGAGAAGAAAATAGGTTGGAAAGAGGAAAAAACTGACGTAAAAGAAAGAGAAGATAAAAAAAACCTCATGACCAAGTCGTCCGGGTCATGGTTACAGATGGTCTAAAAGGAAAGGCATTTGCAATTTTTTAAAGATAATTCTTGATTTAGTTTTAAATTTTTCATGTCCTTTTGAAACTTTAATGTCAAGTTAAGAAATGTAATGCTTTATTGTTGGTATACTACAGACAGACAATAAACCTAAATTAAGAATTGAATATATTACTAATAATAGAATGTAGCGTCCAAATCAGAGTAGGATAGAAGAATTAACTTTGAAATGGCATTTGTGTTATTTTCTAGAAGGCCAAGGGCATTTAGGCATCCTCCATCATGTCTATCTAAGTAGTGGATAGAGGTACCATAGGCCACCAAACCATTCTAATTTTACATTTTTATATCCAAACAAAGCCAACTGGTTACACTGAATCCACCAACAAGGACAAAACCCATAAAAAAACCTAAACTAATCTCCAAAATCTCCACCTTCCATTGTGGTGGATCGACGGTCAGAAGGCCTCCACGTGGCTTGTAGGGCGAAGAAGCCAAGTAAAATTTATTATTTTTTAACTTTGTAGGAAATAAAAATCTATTGTTGTTAGGAATATGCTTTGGTGCGATTGGACGTGTGGGGCCCACGTAGCCCTTGGATGCAGCGTTGGGATGGGTTGACCTAATTATAGAAAGCGGTGAGATGTCTCACGGGAACACGTTAGAGCACTCTCAATGGGACGTGATCACCCGGCCCCCAATCACGTAAGATTTCTTGTGGAAATCGGTCACAAGGTCGTAGCAACGTATCGGTTCTGGTTCGGGTGCTAGTAGAATCGGAACTGGATCCATATTATAAATTGAGACCCATAACCGAACCGGATTCGGGTCGATTCCCAACTTAGATACCCAGAATCGGATCTGATTGGCTCGCGGGTACCTAGAACCGGTATGAAAAATCTGTTTTTTTCTCTCCTAAATTTACATGTATACTATTTTTCATCTTCAATGACGCCTTATTTTTCATTTCCACAAAAAAAACAGGCAGAACATTGCATAGTTGAAATGATGCATGCATGTAACCAACCTTCAGTGAGAAAATTGTTATGATTTTGAAAAAAAATAACCACAGAATATATGCAGAGACAATATTCATGTAGCACAAACCCAACCAATTATGCAGAAAACAAATGTAAATCAGGGAGACTCAATAAGTGAATCAATAAGAGTCAACAAATGTAGGTACATTTTTGCAACTACAAGATTGCTTGAAATGAGAACAACTATTTCTTCAAGGAGAAAAAATTATGTATGCAAGTACAAAGACAGATAATAGGAACGTAAGAGGAGGGGGGGGGATTCATGAGTTAGTAAATATTAACTTAATAAAGAAGATAATATTAAGATGGAAGCAACACCACTTCTCCTCCTGCCTAACAGACGACGGTCTACTCAAACTATAAACACCACAATCACAAACAAAAAGCTCCCTAGCACCACCACCATCCCTTTTCCTACACAAATGGGTCAAAACCATGTTCACAACATCCCTTTGTGGCATTTTAAGTAACATCAATCGAGCACTCTCAATCTCGGCCCCGCTAGCATACATTTGCATAATGGTGTTACCCAAATAAACATTCGACTGCAACCCAAGCTTCTCAACCATCCCATGACCCACACTATCGATCGATAAGGAGGCAGGCGTAGCGGAAGAGGGGTGGAGGCGCAAAGGAGGGAGACATCGGGGAGGGGGAGAGGGAGACGGGAGAGTGGACACTTGGGAGATGGAGAGGGAGTGGAGGCGGCGGAAGAGGGAGGGAGTGGATTAGGGTTTTTCGTGGTAACTTGGTGTTGAGCAGTGGGCTGGAAATGCTTGGCAACTTGGTCACGTGTAGGTGTAGGGTTAGTTTTTAAAAAAAATAATAAATCAAATCTGGTTCCGGATCCGGTTCACGTGGTCAGAACCGAAATCGGGTTGGTTTTGAAATTGAATATCCCATATTCGTTTTATCCTGGTTCGGTAACACTGAATCCGGTTCTGTTTGACCGGTTCCGGATACTCATTGTCACCCCTACCTGTACTCACCCACCCGGGTGTGAAATCTGTGTGGGAGCTCCTGAACACCCGTCCGGGGGGGTGGCTTGGGTCCCTTGGGTGGGGGGCTCGTGTCCCCCCCCCCCCCCCCCCCCCCATTCGTTTTTTTTATTTTGTTAAAAAACTTAAAAATCATTTGAAATTATTTTATCAATTTTTTTGTGAAAATATGTTTTTTATTTGTTTTGATTTTGTAGAATTTTTTGTGATTTTATTATTATTTTACCTACTAATGATTTCCAAATGACGTAGACGTGAGAGAATGTAAGGTGTGGGGGTATTTCTGATTGTGATTAAGGAGATTTTTTGGGTGGGTTGAGTGAGCTTACATGGTAGAGAAAAAAACTGAAGTGACAGAGAGAGGGGGCAGGGTGCCTGAGGGTAGCTCGGGACCGTTAAACATGGTCTTAAGGCGAAACAATGGTAGAATTTGGATGAGAGAATACTTGTAAAATATTTTGTTTTTTTTTTCATTCAGATGGAAGTGATTTAGAGCGTTGTGTTAGTAAAATGGTTGGTACTCTTTATCCATTTTAATTATTATTTAGTAATACTTGAAACAATAAAAAAATCACTTTATAAATTTATTGAAACAATAAACTTAGGATGATTCAAATTTGAAATAATCCATTAAAATGGATTGACACACTACATTATACTAAAATATAAAGTTATTATTCGGCAACATCATTTTTTTTCTTTAGCCAACTAAATAGTTATCTCTGAGTGCTTTTATGGACGAAAATTCGATGTTCTTTCTTGTCATCCAAAAGTTTCTAAACAATAAATCCTTAAGAGCATGCACGATGGGGTCATCCGCGCGGATGACCCCCCACAACCGTTGGTCCGAGTTTTTTTTTTTTGAATTTTGTTTTTGTTTTTATTTTGGTATTTATTTTAATAATTACGGGTTTATATTTTGATAAATAGTTAGGATTTAAGTAGTTTTAATTGATATTTTGACAATAATTACGGTTATGGTTTATTATATTTTGATAACGTTAGATTTTCAAGATCTAAATTTTTTCAAGAGACGATGCCCCCTTGTCACCCCCGCCACCTCACTAACGAGTTGAAACGCTGCCCACTCACCGGTGAGCAAGACCCCCGACCGACACGTCAGGGGGCATAAGATTTGGAAATATAGTATATACAATTTGGAAATACGAGATTTATTGGGTTTTTTATTTTTTCCAGATAGATTATTAATATTTTTGGTAAATATAAATGATTTTGGAATAAAATAAAAATTGAGAAGAAAATTAATAATGTGGCGGAAAGAGAATGGGATGACCTAGGTCATGGTTAATGAGTAAATAGTGAAGCAGAAATATGAGGCTAGGTCATGACAACTTGGTACATAAAGAAAGAAGAGAGACCTAGGTCAGGGTTGTGCATGCTCTAATTTAGAGTCATGGACACAACCACTTTCATTCTCTTTTGTTTGACTGGTTACATAAAGGTAATAAGAAGTGTTAATTACATTAAAGTTATAGATTAACATAAAAAATTAATGGAACAAACAATTTAATTTCTTTTATACTTATAATCAATCTTCTCACGCTGTTGGTGTTGGGTTTCAGGGGTTGCAAAAGGCTACATTTATAAGAGAAACTAAAAACCTATCAATGGCAACACTCAGAATATCGGATCCAAGAAGGCTAAAAAAGGAAAGAAAGTTTGCGTTGGATTAGAATTTGGTCGACCCTAGATTTTAAAATTGTATGTTTTCTAATCTTGTGTTGGACTATATTGGTTAATCGAGTGAGTATTTTGGATACACGTTGGCAACATAGATTCTATTCCAAGCCTCCATTCAAACGCACCCACATTTGGGTGTTACACATATGAAAGTACAAACCCAAAACGATTGGTCAAACGTATTGGATAAGGTTAGGAGTATTAGTTGTAAATAAAGGATTTTATGCTCGTTTTTTACTATTCGACCAAGCCTGGATGAGTTACCAACATTAGCTTTAACTTAAGCCTCCGAACCTTTTAGTTTAATGGACATAGGTTAAAATTTTGGGTGTCAACATGATTCTAGTGTTTGAGCTTGTAAAAGTTGGAAGTTTTGCATTTTTTGGCTAGATGCATCTTTATGCATCCAAACAACAAAAATAACACACGGGGAAAAGTGGGTTTTAGGTTAAAGTGTGTACGAAAATCAATAGAAATTGGGGTAGGTGAAAAGCTACCTGTGAGAGCATCACTAACCGGGGAGATGACCTGGGTCATCTCCCCCACGGCCTGCGATGACGAGGTCGTCTCCCCCCCCCCCCCCCCCCCCCCCCCCCTCTTAACGGGGAGACGACTCGGTCATCAACAATCGGGTCGACGACCTGGTCGACCGGATTGTTGAATATTTTATTGTTTTGTTTTTTGTTTTGATTTTTTGATTTTTAATTTTTTTTAATTTTTTTCAAAATGGACTCTGAAATGACGTGGAAGGAAGAGATAGATTGTGGTTAAGATGTGAATAGTGTAGGAAATAGAAGAAAATGGATTTGGGAGAGAGAAAACTGATGTGGAAGAGAGATAACACTCATGACTAGGTCGTCCAGGTCATGGTTAGTGATGACCTGAGGAGTTTTCGGGGGTCTGGATGAGATTATGTTATTTGCAATATGATCTCAAACACAATTTTGCAGAAAAAAACTCAAAAGTGGATTGTTGTTGCCTAAAAACAATATCGACGGAAGAAACAAAACGCAACTCTTATGACACCCAAAACAAACTCATAAGGACACCCTTAACGGTGGCGCTCCCTAAATTTTTTTAATAATTTTTTTTAAAATTATACGGTGTGTTATCTCAAATTATTTCAGGTTCCGTTCCAAATGTTTTGGTATTAATTGGTAATTATACAGGTTAGAGTACAATGAGTTTTTGCAAGTAATGAAGATTCAAAAAATTTAAGGGGGCGTTGCTCCATTGCCATCCTTAAACGACCTGTCGAATTGGTATTTGTAAGTCGGAAAGTTTTACCACCGGGAATTTTGGGATCTGAAATTTTTTGAATATTCATCACTTGCAAAAAACTTATTGCAATTCAACCCGTTACCACCAAAATTTTGCAACGGAACCTCAAATAATTTGAGATAACACACCGTATAAATTTAAATTTTTTTTTTGACGAACGTCTTAGCAAGACCCCCCCAATGGGGGAGGCATCTGGTTAAGACGCATCCCCAATGGGGGCGTTTTACCCAAACGTATGACCTGATTATTATTTTTTGTTGGGTTTACTTCACCGAATACAAGCGCTCCGCCGATCATTTTCGTGGTGTTTGTATTGGGAAAATGAGGAAAACGTAGGCAGAAACCTTATTTTAAGAGACGGAACGAAATGAGTATTAAATGAATTGTGAATAACAAAATGATAATTATTAGGACAATTTAAGTAGTTTTCCAACGATAAACAGTAAAACTCTAGATAATAGATAATAGGCACTGTAACGAGTATTCTACATGGTCTATTCAGAAATCCGAAGAATTCACTTAAATCATCCTAATTTTAGTTTACGAAACTGTAAGGACGAACAAATATGACACGTCCGACTTCCATTCACGTTGTGATAAGATTAATTAAGAACCGTGATACACGGACGCGCGCGTCACGGACGCGCCTTACGTGGATCTGTACAGCTCAGATATTTTTCTTTGAGTCAGCGTCCAGTCAGCGAAATTTCTCTTCGCGCGTTTTGGTCTTTTTAAAGAACGCCGGTTCTTTAAGTTGAACGATTCATTTCCCAATACACAGATAAGACAGTGTGCAGACCCTAGGACATCGTGCAGTCTCATTATTCGTGCAGAGCCCACACTTATCATAATAAAATATTTGTTTTTAAGTTTTACGTTGGATCAACTTAATTTGTCTATCTTACTTTATGTGTGTGTGCAGTTTACATTATGTGTTTGTCCTGTTTACGTTATGTGTATGTCCGGAATAAGTGTATATTGTTGTACGGAATAAGTGTATTTGTTGTCCGGAATAAGTGTATTTGTTGTCCGGTTTAAGAATAAAGTGTGTCCAGAAACGGAACATAAAGTTTGTCCGGAATAAGTTGATTTGTTGTCCGGAATAAGTGTATTTGCTGTCCGGAATAAGTGTATTTGCAGTCCGGAATAAATGTAGTTGTCCAGAATAAGAAGAAAGTGTGTCCAGAAACGGAACATAAAGTTTGTCCGGAATAAGTGTATTTGCTGTCCGGAATAAGTGTATTTGCTGTCCGGAATAAGTGTATTTGTGTCCGGAATAAGTGTATTTGTTGTCCGGTTTAAGAATAAAGTGTGTCCAGAAACGGAACATAAAGTTTGTCCGGAATAAGTTGATTTGTTGTCCGGAATAAGTGTATTTGCTGTCCGGAATAAGTGTATTTGCAGTCCGGAATAAGTGTAGTTGTCCAGAATAAGAAGAAAGTGTGTCCAGAAACGGAACATAAAGTTTGTCCGGAATAAGTGTATTTGCTGTCCGGAATAAGTGTATTTGTGTCCGGAATAAGTGTATTTGTTGTCCGGTTTAAGAATAAAGTGTGTCCAGAAACGGAACATAAAGTTTGTCCGGAATAAGTTGATTTGTTGTCCGGAATAAGTGTATTTGCTGTCCGGAATAAGTGTATTTGCAGTCCGGAATAAGTGTAGTTGTCCAGAATAAGAAGAAAGTGTGTCCAGAAACGGAACATAAAGTTTGTCCGGAATAAGTGTATTTGCTGTCCGGAATAAGTGTATTTGTTGTCCGGTTTAAGAATAAAGTGTGTCCAGAAACGGAACATAAAGTTTGTCCGGAATAAGTGGATTTGTTGTCCGGAATAAGTGTATTTGCTGTCCGGAATAAGTGTATTTGCAGTCCGGAATAAGTGTAGTTGTCCAGAATAAGAAGAAAGTGTGTCCAGAAACGGAACAGAAAGTTTGTCCGGAATAAGTGTATTTGTTGTCCGGAATAAGTGTATTTGCTGTCCGGAATAAGTGTATTTGTTGTCCGGTTTAAGAATAAAGTGTGTCCAGAAACGGAACATAAAGTTTGTCTGGAATAAGTTGATTTGTTGTCCGGAATAAGTGTATTTGATGTCCGGAATAAGTGTATTTGCAGTCCGGAATAAGTGTATTTGCAGTCCGGAATAAGTGTAGATGTCCAGAATAATAAGAAAGTGTGTCCATAAACGGAACAGAAAGTTTGTCCAGGAATAAGTGTATTTGCTGTCCGGAATAAGTGTATTTGTTGTCCGGAATAAGTGTATTTGTTGTCCGGTTTAAGAATAAAGTGTGTCCAGAAACGGAACATAAAGTTTGTCCGGAATAAGTGTATTTGCTGTCCGGAATAAGTGTATTTGCTGTCCGAAATCGGAATAAGTGTATTTGCAGTCCGGAATAAGTGTATTTGCAGTCCGGAATAATATATGGCTTCATTATTGTCCGGAATAATATATGACTTCATTATTGTCCGGAATAAGTGTATTTGCTGTCCGAAATCGGAATAAGTGTATTTGCAGTCCGGAATAAGTGTATTTGCAGTCCGGAATAATATATGGCTTCATTATTGTCGGAATAAACGAATCAATATATGGAATGCAATAATATGATGTCAAAACAAAAAAACGTCCGCAAAGCACGCTCCCTCTGTCCGCTCGCTTTGCGGGGGGGACTCACGTCCCCCGCAGGGGCTGCCGCCCCCTGCCACCCCCGCACAAACTCAACAAACCTCCCACTGTATATTTTACCCCACAAGAATTACGTTTAGGAAAAAAATAGGGAAGAACATTCACGATGCTAACGCTGACAAGAACATCGGGAAGTCTTCGCACCGTCCCATTCACGCTGCTTACGTTGTGAAGAATCCTGGGAGTCGGCATCAGACGCTTCTTCGACATAATATCTTGCTAGAAATTGTGATTTATTCTGGAGAGAAAGAATGAAGAAGAAAGAAAGAGTGTCATCATATTTGTATTTGGGTGGAGAGAGAGAACGTGCTGAGTTGAAACGCATTTAATGTGATTTGAGTGGACATCAGGAAGAAAAAACAAAAAAACATTCATGCTTTGGCCACGTAAGGGCTGACATGGATGTCCACGTAGAGCGCGTCCGTGACGCGCTGCGTTCATAAATCATTTTCCTTCGTTTTATATGCAATTATGAACCAAGAAAACACATGAAATGAAGAAGTCGGTGGATTTTTAATTATCTCAGTGGACACAGAGCAGGCATTGTATTGTCTATGGGACCCAAGACAATTATTAAGGCACGTGAAAAGTTTAATGGTATAATTTTATGTTAGTTTTTAATTACTAACGAGGTTCGCAAGCTAGATATTTTGAAGGTCACTATCATCCACAACAGTGGTCTTGTTTGACCTTAACTAACGTCTAATTGGATTCCCTTGGTTTCATGCAATTATGATTTAATGACTTACCTGGATATTAGAGCACCGTTACCCCGATCCAAAATTTATATTTCCAATCCAATTTCTCTCTCCACCACGTCAACGAAAAACACTATGGAACTCACCCTAACTCAACCTTTTTTTCATTCCTTAATCTCAACCTCACTTTCAACTCTCTCTCATTCACCTCATTTTTATTACCCTATTTTCTATTCTATCACACAAATACACAAACTGCTAAATAAATTATTTCTACAGTAACTTAATTTAATTAAATTACGCTAATTGTAATATAATTTCGAACTTTAGATTTAATAATGGTCACTCCAACGGGTCGGTCGGGAGTCTCGTTCCCCCAGGTTACCATATAAATTATTATACATATATCATTTATATATTAAGTAACAAATATAAAAATAAAAAACCAAAAAACAAAATTAACAAAAAAATTAAGCCAACCCGGGTTGCCCCTAAGTCGGGGCCTGACCTGGGTCCACCCCCATTAAGGGGGGCTGGGTCCCCCCCCCCCCCCCCCCCGGACCCGACCCCAAAGAGCACCCATTAAGGGTGCTCTTAGGATCAACGAAATTATCATCATGATTGATTTTTTCCTAAAGAATTTAAACCTCAAAATACAACCCACTGATATTAGAACTCGAATCTCATTCTTGCTTGTCTGAAAAATATTACCTACTGATTACTCTCAATTTAGTAAATTTCTTCTCTCACTGGAAAGTCAAATATCATTGTGTCCATTCTTAATTAAGCAATTTTTTTTCTTTTGGTTTAATTGACTAAATTAACGTTGTTCATATAAATTATTGTGATATCTATTTATTGTGAATTAAGAGAAAGTTGTCTATTCATCATATCACGACTCATTGACAGATGTGTGGTTGCTTATAATCAACCTCCCTTTACATGGGAGTTTCTTCTAAGGTTTTTAGATAATGTTGATGTTGTTGATTAGAAAGTCAAATACCTTAAAATAATCATTCATTTTACTTGTAACTAACATCATGAGTTGCACCTGACTATAACTAGATAACATGAGTTTAGTCACAACCTAAAAATTCTGCATTGATCGTATTTTAGTAGATTTCTTCTATTCAAGGAGTAAGAAATTTTGAATTGGGGTCATAACTATCAGCTAATGTCAATGTGAACTTCAATGTAAATCATGTCGAGATTTGACCATGGAAACTTAAGTTAAGAACGTACTTGATTGACTTGCTCATCCAAGTCATTTTGCATTTTTCAGGTTGTTATTTATGTAATGTGGGTCTATTTTTATCTTTAATAAAGGTGCATCTGTTTGGCATGTTTTTTTTAATATTTTTTGATAATGGTTGATTACATAATTTACATTAGATAAGGAGGGCTTATAAACACTGAAACACCAAATAGTTAGCCACAACAAAACCAAGCAATTTACTTCTAAAAGAGTATCTAGAAGAAGCACTTCCAAAAGGAAGGAATTCTTCCAAGATAGATGTGAGCAAATGATGATTTCTTGATAATCGTTCATATGAGTGGAAACTTTACACAAATTAGTCTTCCTTTTCCTATTCTAGTTTTATCATGTTTGAATTTGGTGGTCACTATAAAGTCCACGTTCTTCTAGAAAGATGTCAAAGATCTTTCACTAACCATTTAACTTTCAATTTTAAATTTAAATAGCTCTGTCCAGTGTGATGTTAAAGAAATTTTAAGGAAAATTTTTCAAAATAATATTTTTTTTTAAAAAAATTCTCAAAATAAACCTCAAACAAAAGTATTTCTCAAACTAGACCCGCTGCCACCACGTGGTGACACGTGGCGGCGGCGGGTTTTGTTTTTTTGTGCATAGAGAACTCGACATCACCAGTGCCGAGTTCTCCCAGAGAGAACTCGGCACTGGTGATGCCGAGTTTTCTTTGGACGAACTCGGCACTGGTGATGCCGAGTTCTACTTGATTTTTTATTGCCCAACACTTGACGTTTTCTGAGGTGATTCAAATAGAACTCGGCACTGGTGATGCCGAGTTCTCCCAGAGAGAACTCGGCACGGGTGATACCGAGTTCGCTTTGGAAGAACTCGGCACTGGTGATACCGAGTTCGATTTGATTTTTTATCGCCCAACACTTGACATTCCAGTCGAATTGAGTTGCCAGGAGAACAGTGATTCAGATAGAACTCGGCATTGGGGATGCCGAGTTCTATTTGGTCCTGTTCTCCTGGCACTCAAATCTTGTGTGAAAATGGGTGACGGCCAGGTGGCCCATGTCTACAATAGAACTCGGCATTCTAGATGCCGAGTTTCATAGGCAGAAGTCCAATTCAATAGGCTTAAGTAGGCAAATTTGCGGTCCTAAAAAATACATTACATTCATTCGTCTTACAATTATCGTCTTACAATTGATCAACTCTTAAAAAGGATTTAAGTCGTACATTCATTCAAGTCATAACAAAATACATTACAAATACATTACAAGTCTTACAATTAATCAACTCTTACATTCATTCGTCTCACTAAATAGTTACATACAAAATATTTTGCTATATAGGTTCCTTGCATCGCTTTCGGTTATGCCCTATACCGCCGCATCTCCCACACCTTACCTTTCTTCCAGAGTGTTCGTCCATCTCGTTTCGGATTCGCGTTGATTTAGGCCGACCGGGAGGTCTTTTGGTTTGGGGATGCTTCATTGTGATGGTGCCTCGATCTGGCCAATACCTCACATCAGGAATTGGGATAAATATCGGTTTGTACGCCTCCTTGTACATTTGAACCTCATAATACGGGGACACCAAATGTGAAGTGTTGACATTTGCATGTCTGCCACTGCAAACTGCTAGTACATGTGAACATGGGACGTGCATTGCAATTATGTATCCACAAGTGCAAGTAATAACTCCTTCTTCAAATTTCACGAGGTATTTTTTCTGGTCATTGGCTTCAACCTGGTACATCAGCTGGTGGTACCGAGTTATTGTATGTGTTCTGGCCAGATTGCTGTTTGCCATCACCACGGTGTGGACTGTCGGTACATATGTTTCATTCCACGACTCGGCGACGTCCCTTCTTTTAACAAAGAATTTGTTCAAGCGGAGAAAGGTCATCAAAATCATGGTTGTAATTGGCATACCGCGTGCCCCTCGTAAGACATTGTTGAAGCTTTCTGACATGTTAGTTGTCATACATCCGAAACGTCGACCCCCGTCGTGACAACAAGTCCATCTTTCCAAAGGACCTTGATGTTGAATCCACTCGTATATCGGCTTATGTTCCTCTGCAATAGCCTTCATTAACTCTTCAAATTTCATAAATGAATGAAGTTTACCCGCTACACAAGATTTGCTTTCATGTGTCGAAGACAGAATCGATGTACATGGCCCTCCGAAGGTGGAAATGCGGCTCGCACACAAGCATTTATTCCCGAAAATCTGTCGGTGATAATACACAAATCGGGTCGCCTTGTAACTCTACTTGCCAGCAAATGAAGGAACCACGTCCACGACTCTGTATTCTCGCTCTCTACAACAGCAAATGCCAAAGGAAAAATTCCGTTGTTTGCATCTGTGCCCACAGCAATTAGCAATAAACCTCTATATTTGCTATAGAGGTGCGTTCCATCCACACTGACAACGGGTCTACAATAATGAAACCCACTAATTGAAGGCCCGAACGCCCAAAATACACGCTTAAACATCTCCTCGTCTGAATTTATCTGGACAGACTCTATTTCGACAACAGATCCTTCATTATTCTGACAGAGAACTGTGACGAACCTTCGCAAATCTTTAAAAATGTCTTCTTCGGCACCATATATTCGGTTCAACGCTTTTTGCCTAGCATGTCATGCTTTAGCGTAACCGATTTCAAGTGAGTATTTGGTCTTCACCCTTTCCATTATTTCAGCAGGAGTAATTGTGAACTTAGTTCTAACAGATGGCATTATCAAGTCGCATACAAAATTAGCACTGCATTGTTTGTTGTCGTTTAACAATATCGGATTGGAACAAGTGTGCTCGGCGTCGTATGTTTTAACTTGAAAATATCTGCAGCCTTTTGGAACAGACGCATGTAGACGCCATTTGCAGTTATCTTCATCACGACGAATACAATGAACAGTATACCGTTTCGTTGAAGAAACCACAACTGAATACTGAACAAACTTTTTAATGTGCCACGATTGCAGAGCATGAACCAAATCATCTTTGGTTGGGAAAATTCGTTTATCCCAGAAAGAACGACCATCTTGCGTATGCCAATCACTCTGTTCAAAATTGTTCGCAGCATCGAAGAATGAGTGTTCAATTACCGAATTCTCTATCCAGTTGTCGTCCTCGAAGATATCGGGAAGTTCATTAAGAGTTGGAATCATATCGTTGTTAGCAACTGCATCATCAACAACGTCGTCGTCTTCACGGTTTATGGATTGACCCATCGCATATATGACATCCTGCGTCTCCGGAACGACTTCATTAGCAGAAACACCTTCAGGTTCATCTTCTACAGCGAAAGGTGTGTTGTAATCCCCTAATTCCTCAGTGTCATCGTCTTCAACGCTATGCATCTGTTCCCGGCCTTCTGGTCGACTAAAATGAATTGGTTCAACAGGTGACAAACCAAGCCCAAGGTAAGGATATGAGGTAGATGGTCCAGCCCCTCCAGCAAACTCATCATGACTGTAATGTGAAGGTTCAAATTGCGACAGACCAGGATAAGAATTTGCACTGCTAGAAGGAATGTCACACACATTTTCTGACTTATATTCAAATCTATTCCACAGTCCCAACCGGTCGACCTTACTGTACCATACTCCGGCGAATGAGTGTTCGTTGTCAGCGTAGGGTCGGGCACTTTAGGTTCAGCTTCCACATACACTCCAACCACAGACATTCGTTTAAACAAACGCATCAATCCATAAACCGACCTATCATTGGTTAATGGAACGTAAGTCCAATCATTGTTTAATGGCAATTTCGCCGTCAACGTGACATCAAACATACTGTGTGGATAACAACATTCAGATCTTATAACATCAATTAAATCCTCATATTTGATGTTCAACGGAACAACTACCAATTTGCGGTCAGATCCTGTGTATTCTGCCACATCTCCGTCACATTCTAATTTCCCGTTATACATAACCAACAAAGATCCTTCATCATCTTTATCCATACCTAAATATTTGAAAATGTGTTCAAGTGAGATGATCGAATTTCTTACTAAATACTTAAAAAATTGAAAATACTTAAATGTTTTAGAAGTTACCTCAATCGAGTGTAGTAGCAAACGATTGTAAACGTCGAGCAATCTCTCCAATAAACAACGTTACGATACCGTAGACCTATAATCAACAAAACTAAATTCAATAATCAACTATCAAACAAGAAATAAAACGTTTTGCCTAAAAATCCAAAATCGAATTCGAGTTTCCACCAAAACGGGTTCCTAAACCAACAAAAACACTACAATCATACATAAAACACCAATGTATATCATCCTAATACATAAAAAAGGCAAGAAAACGGTGGAAAACGAAAAAAAAACGAAACCCTAACCTGAAAATCGCGAGAACCCGTCGTGAGGGAGAGGGGGGGCGTCTGCCTGCTTTTATAGACCTCCAGAACTCGGCGTTGGTAACGCCGAGTTATCTTTTTTTAAGTGAACTCGTCGTTACCAACGCCGAACTATTACTTTAGAACTCGGTATCTAGGATGCCGAGTTCTATTTAAGCAACTGTTCTCCTGGCGCGTCAATCGTCTCATGCACGATCTGAGCGCCAGGAGAACAGTTTCTTATATAGAACTCGGCACTCTCAGTGCCGAGTTCTATTTGAATCACATCAGTAAAAATTGTCAAGTGTTGGCTAATAAAAAACCAAGTTGAACTCGGCATCACCAGTGCCGAGTTCGTCTTGTAATAACTCGGCACTGGTGATGCCGAGTTTGATCTGGGAATTAGCCCGGAATTCCCAGAATGAACTCGGCATCACCAGTGCCGAGTTATTCCAAGAAGAACTCGGCACTGGTGATGCCGAGTTCTTTATGCACAAAAAAACAAAACCCGCCGCCGCCACGTGTCACCACGTGGTGGCAGCGGGTCTAGTTTGATAATTATTTTTAGTGGAGGTTTATTTTGGCAAATTTTTTTAAACAAAATTTTATTTTGAAAAAATTTCCAAATTTTAACACGTTTAGATTAGAAATAGTTTAGTATAATATATTATATTGATATTTTCTTTTTGAATAATATCTTAATATATTGATTTACAGTTACCAAGTAAATAATAATTAATTATCTAACAAAAGATGTTATTTGTGTAAAAAATAAACATATTGTGTAAAATCGTGTTTATTCATGTTTCATATTTTAAGTTTGCATCTTCACAAACAAACGATTAACAAAAAATTTGCGACAAATCGTGCTTAAATCATATCATCATTTCTTGTTGGGTCAAAAATTGATGTCTACCTGGTCAATGCATGGTACTACGGAAAATTATAAATAAATTGTGTTTCAACTTCTTTATAATTTATTTATATTTTTGATAAGTTTCAAGTTCCACCCTACATGTGAGAACATCACGTCGCGTTTTCTCATTCGGTATGTTTCTTGATGGATAATTACGTGTAACACATTGTAATGCATTATATAACCTCTGAAATACTTATAATTATGGTTTACAATTGTACTACCAGACATCACCTTTTTTTTAATAGATAATCTTGAAAATCAAATATTCAATGTCAACAAAAAAAAGCAATTTTATCTTCGATCTCTTGTTCTCTCTTATCACACATCTAGAGTTTGGTTTTTGAATTTCCAAATTCGGTGACCGGCTGACTCATGTTATGTATCGAGAGTAATTTTTAATTAGTAAAGGATTAGGGAATCGGGATCGTTGTTTCAAAATCCAATGTCAAAATGATTTCTTATAGGTAATATCAACATGATTAGATATCAGAGTCTAGGATTTAGGATATTTTAAGGGAAACAGTCATTAGTTTAGTGTTAAACACATAATAATTTAAAATTAGTAACTAATGTAGCTTAAAGCAATCATAACCCGACAGTTGGCAAAAATGCCTGATGCAAAATCGTACTTTGGTTATTGTCAGCTGATGCAAATCTACTGCTTTCTACTTGGAAACATGCACTAACAATGCAAATGAGTTAGCTAGTTTAGATAAAATTTAGTTTATAAAACATTAAAAAAATGACGGCAAGAAATTAAAAGTGTTTCTTATAAATGATTGAGAAAGTTGAGAGCCTTTTCTGAGCAATCTTTACTTGTAAAGATCAATACGCTAAGAGAAGAATATAATAAAGCGGATTGAACTTTACTTCGGTTCACTTTTAAGGACCTAAAGCATACTCCAGCTGTGTGAAAGAAAATACAAAATAAGAAATTTGTTCACAGAGGTTAAAAAACTGATGTAGCTTAAAAAAACTGGTCCTTATGAACATCCGATATTCGCTTTAGTACTTTCAAAAATAATATGGGTATACTTCTATAGAAGTGTACTTATTTATATGAGTATGTATAAAAGCATGATTTTCAAACACAACCCAAATTCCAAATCACAAAACTGAACTGATAATTTACATTACCAATAACAAAGAAATCCATGTCTTTTTGTAAGTTTTTCATAGATGATCAGGTTTACTTTTTTGTCAAAAATGAACTGATCACCAGAAGGGATACATATACATATATCATTTGTTGTAACAAAATCATTTGATTGAAGGGAAGATAGAAAGGAACATTTTGTGTAGACAACTGAAGAAAGTTGGTTACTTTGTACGTAATCCGGGGACGTTTTTCAAGCCCATCTTCCCTAGAACAATTTTTGATATGACGGGAGGGTTGTCGAGTCCCATGCTTCTACTGAACTCGTTTGCTAGTTCCACAAGTTTGTGTTTGTCCTTGCTGACACTTCGGTTGGAGTTGTAATACCCAAGCCATGCTTGATATGCTGATTCTTTGATCTTCATCTCTAAGTGGTTCAAAGCCCTCTCCACCTGCATAAAGTGCTAGCAGTAAATATGTAGTTCTTGAAGTAGAGATTGTCGTTTTAGCAATGATTTACTTGCTCTTAATACCATGACAATATAACATAAGTTCGAAATTTGTATAGTATTTGTTGGAGAAGAGAGGGGGGAGACGATTTTATATATTACAATATGTATAGACTAAACATATTACAATCTCATGATTTTGGAAGGACATAACTATACTAGAAATTTACAATATGTAACGACACATAATCTGTGTATATAATGTATGCAAGTTCAGCACTGGTAAACAACTAAATTAATAGTCAGCTGTCCTTGTCTAATGTTTTGATGAAAATTACTTGAGAAGAGGATGCAGCAAACCAAGCATATAACATATCAGGATTACCTGAATTTTGGGGCTAAACAAAAGCAAAGGGAACAGGGTGAAGGTGGAACTATGGGAAATACCAATTAAACATAAGCAAATAGAGCATAATCTAGGAGAAAGAAAGCTCACTTTCTTGCTTGTGTCTGGATCGATTGTAGGTGTGGAAGCTTTGGATATTGGCAAGTCTTTGATGCTAGACGCAAAATATTCTTCCCATGGTGCTAACAACAAAATTCCTTGCCCTTCCTTGCCCTTGCGACCAGTTCTACCAAGCCGATGGATGTACTGTTCTCTATCAGACGGTACCCCAACCTGAACATTGCCACATTCCCTTTCAGTTAGAAGTTAAACAATGCAGAAAAGGGTCAATCATTATTATTTTACCATTGTTAATAAGCAGATAAGGTTAGTTATTTAATATCTGAAAAAGGTTCCTTGACAGTTGACAGTACTGATACAGTTTAAGCACTACCAAGTTGTAGAACAAATTATGCAAATTTTAAAAGCTACAACAAAAGTCGAATTTCCATATTTGCCAGGAAGACTACAAATATCATATTAAAGGTAAACAGAAGACTTTAAATGCATGTATTACGGCAACGTGCAGAACTCCAACTAGTACTACACATGTTTTAATAGTCAATCTGATGAATAAACTTGGGAAATTCAGAATCCCATATTTGATTCAGCTACATGAAGAGGGACATTAGCTGATGGACTGCTAGAGTACACACCACTATTATTTTTATCAGCGATCAACGGAAAGAAAGAAAGATGAAAAGGTTAAAACCAGGAATTGGTTATACAAGTGCCACAAATACAAGTAGATCAACAGTATTGCAATGTTATTCTATCGGGTAAAAGCATATAGAACTTATCAGGAACTTAAAAGGCCTACAACTTCAACAACAAAAAAGAACTTATCAAGAAGAATACCTGTACAACAAGGGTGACATCAGGATAGTCAACTCCACGTGCAGATACATCAGACGTTACAAGTATAAGGCCTTTTGACTTCCTAAATTCATCAGAAACACGAGTTCTGTAACTCTGAGGTTTCCTAGAATGGATTTCTCGCACATTCAGCTTTAGCTCAGAAAGAGTCTCAGCAACAAGCCTTGTAACCATGGCAGTCGTGCAGAACACAAGGACCTAAAAATTGCATATTTTTTAGTAAGGGAAAATATATGAAATAGGAATTAAAAGTTTATATCCCTTAAAATTCAGGTACCTTGTAATCAGCATCATCAGCTATATGCTCTTTCAGAATATGGTAAAGTAGCGTAAAGTGTTTATCAAGCGGTGCAACCATGAGGGATTGTGAAACCTAGGAATCCACACTGAGAGTTTTAGATTGATGTTTCAACTTTCAAGCTTATCATAGTATATACAAAGTTTGAGTTAAAAAGCATTACCTGTGAATGTGTCTCCTCGGTACCCTCGACAACAGTGTTAATGAATTCGTGGTCTCTTTTCAAAACAATGTGGCAAATTTGACGAACCTATATGCCCGCAAAAAAAGGTCAAATTGCATCAAACATTCAAACTAAACTAGGTAGAGTGACAAAGAAATGTGATCCAATACCTCATCCGGAACTGTGGCGGAAAATAAAAGAGATTGTCGTTGTTTAGGAACTGCAGCAGTAATTCTCTCAATATCCTTACGGAAGCCCATATCTAACAAATGGTCAGCTTCATCGAGAACAAGAACTTTAACACCCATTAACCTAGTAGCAAACCCTGGTGTGTTTTCAAGATGATCTCTTAGCCTTCCAGGTGTAGCAACCAGAATCTGTAAGTTATGCACATTTCATTTGGAATTCAGAGACTAGTTCAACTTTTTTTTATCCTAAAGAGTAGTTCAACTAATAAAGATGTCCGAAAAAAATTCGTACCTGGCAAGGGTTTGCTTGCAAGCGTTTTTGCTCAAGCGCTAACCGTGTCCCTCCGACAACAAACTGAACACCTAAGTTAGGGTGGAATTTCAAAAGTGTACTGGCCTCTGTAGCAGCTTGGTTTGCAAGTTCACGAGTTGGGCAGACAACTAGTACATGAATTGGAGGACGTCTGTTATCACGATCAACAGGAGGTTGTTTGACAACAATCTCAATAGCTGGCAACTGAAATTCAGTTTTATACATGATTATGACCTCATATGCAAAATGTGGAAGTGCCTAACTCTTGATTTATATATGCATCACTAGAAATGAAAGAAGAAATACCAAAAAGGCCACAGTTTTCCCGGTGCCAGTTTTAGCTTTTGCCAGCACATCTTTACCTATAATACATAAATGATTATAGAAAATATAAAGTACAGATAAAATTGCAGTTATACTTCTAAAGACACAAGCCTCTGAGCTTTATTGCTACTTTATCATGTCGTTGATAGGTAATAATAGAAGCTTACATCAACTACTAATAGGCACTTATACATCAATAACTTTTACAACTTACGAGGAAGTTCAGTATAGAAGGTGATGCATCTAATACAAAAAATTTGCAGAGCAAAACGTATAAATGAGGGTTTAGGTCATGATTACAGGGTTCCACAGAAAGAGGTAACACAAAGAAGAACTAAAGTCAAAAGTCACCACAGGGTCTCCCGATGCATTCTCATGTGATAGCTTAGCATCATCAGGTTAGAAATAAAGGCTCAGGAAGAGATACCCTGAAGCATTATTATATTTGAATTTAGAAGCTCAAAACATTTAAAGAAATTACAAAAAATAATGAGTTTTCCACTGAAAGCCTGAAACAATGTCGTAGTTCCATATGGAAAGATCACTCAGAATAACAGATTCAGATATTTCAAGTCCTCTTTTATTGGCAGATATTTCAAGTCCTCTATAAACATTATCAACCTTTGAGAATGACAGGGAGAGTTGCTTCTTGAACCATAGTCATCCTCTCATATCCAGCTGCTTTTAGTCCTTTGAGTGACAAAGGAGAGAGTGCACACTGGTCAAATCTACAGGGTGAACATAAAAGTTTTTATAAACTTGACCCACCATGTAGCAGAAAAACAGAGGCACAAAATTACTGCTAGGAGATTTATGTTCATCTAATGTCTAAACCAACTGATATGAGATTGAAATATTTAGGACATTTCCACTGACAATGCATATAAAATGATAGTATAGTGCAAACGTAGTAATCATCTTTAGTAGGGGATGGATGAACTTGCCTGGTATCACTCAAATAAGATTCATTTCCTGTCATAGCTCTGGGTTTAGATTGCACACCATCTCCATCAGCCTGTTTAAGAGGTGAACTACTTTGCAACAAATCACCTCCTTCGACATCATCATCATCATTATCCAAAACCTCCTCCAGGTCACACTCTTCGTCAAAACTATCAGATTCAGAATCATCCTCTTTTTCCTTAAAATCAAACCTCTGCGCCGACTCAGAAGAAAAGCCACACTCTCTCCTACCCCTGCCAGACCCTCGAGTCATCCCACCACCTCTTCTCGAACTTGACAAACCAGACACAGTCCGTCCACCGCCACGCATTCCCCTCCTACCGCCCGAAAAATCTACATCGTCACCCTCATCCTCTTCCGACGACAACCCAAATGCAGGTCTCCTACCACCAACTCCTCCCCTCGTATCTCCCCTTCCTCTTCCCCCACCTCGCCGACCACTCATTCCACTCCGTCTATCACCGGAAAACTCATCGTTGTCGTCCTCTTCCGACGACAACCCAAATGCAGGTTTCCTACCACCAATTCCTCCCCTCCTATCTCCTCTTCCTCTTCCCCCACCTCGCCGACCACTCATTCCACTCCGGCTATCACTGGAAGACTCCTCATCCTCATCCTCTTCCGACGACAACCCAAATGCAGGTTTCCTACCACCAAGCCCTCCCACTCTATCCCCCCTTCCTCTTCCACCAAAACTCGAAGAACCCCTACCACGCCGACCACTCATCCCTCTTCTATCACCGGAAAACTCATCCTCCTCTACCGACATCCCAAACGCAACCCTCCTACCACCACCACGCATTCCTCCCCCCCTCCTCGAACCCCTAACCGACCCAAACCCAACATCCGACCCAAAATCACGCCCACCACCACCACGCATTCCTCCCCTTCTTCCACCACCGCCTCCAAACCTCCTTACATCCCCCCCAAATTCACCTTCCGAATCACTCACATTCCTCCTCCTAGACCTCAAACCACTAGTTTCAAACCCACTCTTCTCAAAACCTCTACTTTTCGAACCCGACTTGTCAAGATCCCTGCTTTTCGGGTTGGAAAGGTTATTTTCGTCAACGAAACCGGGTTTGAGGTCGCTTACCCAGTCGCTGAGATCGGCCTCGTCGTCGACGAGGCTGCGGCCGGAGAAGGAGCGGAGAGGGAAGGCGAGGGAGGAGCGGCGGAAGGGGAGAGCGGTGCGGGGGAGGAAGAGGGAGGTGGAGCGGAGGAGGCGGAGCGGGAGGAGCTTCGCCGCCATGGTCGTCGGAGGAGGACGGGTTAGGGTTTGGGGGTTTAGGGTTTAGGAAGGGGTTTGGGTTTTGGGAGTGGAGCGGAAGGGATAAGGTGGATTGGGTCATTTGCACTGATGTTACTTTTTTTTTCCAGAGTGAGTCGTAATTTGGGTCTTTGTATGTCTTTTTTTTTCTTTTTCTCCACGGAACCTAGTAGAATGGTTAAGGATGAGTGCATGAATACTCAAGTTTGAATCTTGTTATGCATGTCAAACGTTCTGATCAAAACGATATGGATCACTTTCATTTAGAACCACAACTCACCTAACTTTAAGTAAGAACGGGTGTTAGGAATTCTGGATCATAAAAAATTAAAAAAAAAGGTCTTTGTCTCTAATCTAGATGAGTATTTTGGGTTGACATTCTTAATTAGGAGGAGAATACACACCTAACATGAGGGAACATATCGTATAGGACCCAAGTTAATCTCAAGCTAAGATTAACAGAATGCTAAATCCCCCTGAAATTAAACTTCATTAGAACATGCTTATATCAGAATACATAAGACCATACAAAACAAAGAAGAAGAAGCTAGCCCATGATGAAGACTTGAACCCCTTGCTCAATTTAGGACCCAACCTTGGTTGCATGATGGTTTAACACTTAATTGGCTCTGGTATCTAATCAAGGTGCTAGCCAAATCTAAGCTTGAGCCCATGACCAAATTGGTGTCCCAAATGTGATGAATCTGGGTCAGTCAACTGAGGCAATTTGGCACCATCAATAGGCTATTCGATTAGTGTGATTAGTGTAAACTTAATGTTGTAATCGGTGTAAGAATTCGATTACCCGAATATCAGCTGTACGATATAAATATTGTAACCTAAAACCAGAAACCCTAACGAAAACAGTTTCTCTTTCTTCTGCCGCAAGAATCTTTTTCATCTTCCACCTCCCTCCTAGGGTTTGTTGGTCGTGCATGTGTTTAACCCTCTCTTAGGGTTAAGATCAGTCTTCTTCCATCACCTTGGTGGAATTCTCATATGGTATCAGAGCATTCTTGAGGAAAATTGCTCACTACATCTTCCGATGGCACCTGTAAATCCATCCCCCTCTGGAGCTTCAAATCCTTACCCATTTCTCACCACAGTCAGTGTAACCAACTTTGTTTCAATGAAGTTGTCGTCCTCGAACTATTTGTTATGGGAAATGCAAGTTCTTGGTCTTATGGAGTCACAAGGCATGATTGGGTTTGTTGATGGTGATTTTTGAAGGGAATGTGTTCTAAAAGTTTTACTTTTAAATGCCAATTATTATGAATTGAATGCGAAATCATTTTGTTCCTTGTTTATGTTATTCGTCTTTTAGAAGTATTAAGGAAGAGGCTCTTGGTCCTTAACCGTAGAGCTCTAAAAGATATTGGTTTACATAAAACAAAAGATATTCGTAATCATGGTAATTAACATGGAACATTAATTACCGAGCTAAGATTGTCGTGTTGGTCATAGATCATTGTAGCTCTACAAATGAGTGACAACACTGGTACACAAAAGAGGAAAATAGTACTTTTGTATACCGAATTGACCTAACAAGTAAAATATTATAGGAATGTGTTTCTGTGTCATTAATATTTTACTGTGTCCTTGGTCCTTTGATATGAGACTTATATCCGATCGCTTAAGGAGTTCTTAATTAGACTAGTGTCTTGAGCTATCGATGAGTGTAGTGTAAAGGCATTAGTTGGTTAAGTATAACTTTCGTTGGAGAAGATAGTTAGTCAAAAGATTATCATTGCCCCTCTTAATTGAGTGATGATATTAGTGGACCCTTGATAAAACAAAGTTGTAATGTGCACAATGTGATTTGAGTTAAGTTACATATTTATAACTAGCTTAAAGAGATCAAGAAATGAATACTAATACAAAGATGACACAATACTACTTTGTGTGTATTCTTAATATCATGAGGCAAGGGACGGACACAAGTGGTGCACTCCATCACTAAATGGATCGGGTTTTGGTTCGAGTGGAATTAAGACATCTAACTAATTGGGAGCTATAATGTGTAGCTAGATACCACTTATAGCTTGGGATATTAAGCTCTTAATATCACTGCCAACATAGTTTAGATCCTCCCATAGGTCACACCACAAAACTTGGAAACGAGTAATGGGGATTTTGAGTTCATAGGATGTGTCGGGTTTCATGTAGAAAATATGACACGTGGGGTGAACAAGCAAAATCAAAATTATGTTGTGATTAATAACATAATTAGAATCTAAATTAAATTCATATGTGATGTAATGATTGATCATTACATAGGATAATATGTTACATAAGTTGTGAATTTACTACTAATCCCGAAATGTCAAATTTTGTAGGGGTTAAACCAAAATTTGACAAGTCTGCAGAACAGTGCTCAAACGGTCGACCGGTTAGCAGTAAACGGTCGACCGATCGGGCACGATCGACCGGACGTGTCTCGACCGATAGGGCACGGCCGACCGGACGTGTCTCGACCGATAACAGGGAATTTTCATCTGTTCGAAAGGTCGACCGAATGTGATCGGTCGGTCGACCGAACATTGCGATGGAATAATTCATGTTACGAACGGTCGACCGAGTTATAGAATGGTTGACCGAAACTAGGTTCGAGCGATCGACCGAACCTTGAAACGGTCGACCTGTCTAGACGGTTTTGTGCAGAATTAATTTAAGAATTAATTAGATCATACATGGAATTGGTCCATAATTGATTTAATTCGTGACTAATATTATTTATTATTAAATAATGGATGGTTAGATGGAATTTTGCATAAGATCATGGGCAAGGGGTTGCACATGAATAGGTAATTTGGAGAGAGCTTATAAATACAAGCTTATTTCATTACCCAATGAATTAATTCATTATTTTTGTGCAAAAAATTTCTCTCCATAATTCTCCACGAAAATCCCTTAATTCTTAAGTTTAGTTTTAGTTCTTAAGAGATCATCTTCTCAAGAGAATTAAAGAGGGGTTAGTAATTGGATTCTAAACCCTATCGGAGATTGAGAGACTAGCTTCCCTTTCTCCGATCTTGTTTAGAGTTTGGTGAATACTCGGAGGCATCCGGCGCAGCAACAAGCATCCACAGCGTCTCCGAATCGTCAAGAAGTTTTAGAGAACTTCTAGGTATGAATTTCGTAGACTCATGTTTGTTTTAATAAGGTTTTAAAACTAGTTATTAAAACAAACCGATACATGAATGAAATAAATCGTAGAAAATTGTAGATGATCCTTATTATACATTAAAAAAATCGAAAATATATATGTATAATTAAACATGAAATCCTTAGTAAATTTAATTGTTCTGTGATGAGCTTGTCGCCATCGGTAGGCCAGTCAGAGACCAAACTAAGGTGTTCTGGATGCTAAATGGGCTCGGGAAGGAATACAACGCCTTCACCACTGTTCATTTGAAGCCTCCCCTCCTATCTTGATCTTGTTCCTATGCTTCAAAACTATGAGCTTCGAATTAAAAGCCATGAAGCAGAGGAAGAGATCCAGATGGCCTTCTTTGGTCAGAGACAGGATGGGAAAGGCAAGAAACAAGGCAAGGGGCAACGGGATAGAGGCTTTTCTTCTAAGGGCAGAGGGTTTCAACCCAATGCTCAAGGAAAGCCAACCCCGCCACCCAGTGCTCAAGATACTAGTCAAACTGGTGAAGTTAGTGGCAAGGGAACTGAAGGCACTAATCAGACTCCAACACTCATGTCTTTATAAAAAATAGACGTACTGGAACTGTAATAACTACTGGGGAGTTAAAAGATGAACTTTACTCTCTTCCCAGTGCACCTCATAAAGCTTTCTTTTCTAACAGGCACAGAAATGTAGATTTTCATACTTGGCATTGTAGACTTGGACACCCTAACTCTAAAGTGTTGGAGGATCTTCGAACTAAAGGAAAAATTTCCATTACAAAAATGGTTACCAATCCACCTTCTCTATACAGTAGTTGTCAACTAGGCAAAGCCGCCAAACTTCCTTTTACACAATCTGATTCCTTTTCTTCTGAACCTTTCAATAAAATACATTGTGATTTGTGGGGGCCCTCTCCCATTGTAGGTAGAAACAATTTCAGATACTATGCATGTTTTGTGGATGATTTTACCAGATACACTTGAATTTTTCCATTAAAATTCAAGTCTGATTTCTTTGATTGTTATGTAGTTTTTGAAAAATATATTCAAAGACAGTTTAACGTTTGTATTAAAAAAATTCAGTGTGATGGTGGTGGAGAATTTTCCTCAAATGTTTTCCAAAACCATCTTAAAACTAGTGGTGTTTGTCTACAAATGTCATGCCCCCACACTCCCGAGCAAAATGGAGTGGTGGAGAGAAGGCACAGAATTATTGTAGACATGGGGCTAACCCTACTTGTGAACAGTGGAGTCCCAAAGAGGTACTGGGTGGAGGCCTTTAACACAGATGTATTCCTTTTGAATAGACTTCCTGATAAAATTGGAAATATACCATTTGAGTTGTTGTTTTCAAGAAAAAATGATTATACTTGCTTAAGAGTGTTTGGATGCTTATGTTTTCCTTGCCTAAGATATTATGCTTCAAACAAGTTATCAGATAGATCTTCTGCATGTGTTTTTCTTGGATATAGTCTACGGCATAAGGGGTATATGTGTCTCGATCCTCAAACTAAGAAAATCTACATGACAAGACATGTTATTTTCAATGAAAACTATTATCCTTTTAAGAAAACTCCTGATATCTTAAATCAAGATGATTTTGAACCAAATGTCTCTGTTTTTTCTGAATGGCTATGTGAAGATGATTGTGACTCCACCCATAATAATGTTGATTCTAGTGAACAACCCTTTTCGACCATGAAAGGTGTTGCCATAGAATCACCTACACTACACCTAGTTCAAAATGAACATGTAGGTACTCAAGGGGAGTCTGGTCAGGAGCAACAACCTCTTGCACAGGACAATGTCACTTCACCAACCACTCCCATTCTACCCTCTACAACTACATCAGGTGATATCTCTCCACCTCCAACTGATAAGCATGCTAATCTAGTAGTTTAAATGATTTCATCATTACCTCCATCACATATTGCTAACAATCTAAATCCACCTCTCTCACAATCAGCACTCCTTGCATATGATGCTAGTACTGATGCTATCTCACCACATAATCCTACTACTAATGATCATCATGAAGAAGTTGACACAACTACAACAAACTTGCATACTAATGATAGCAATAGACACCCTATGGCTACCATATCTCAATCTGGTATCATTAAACCCAATCCTAAGTATGCCCTGTTTCACCATATTCAACCCCTTCCTCATGAACCAAGCTCGGTTAAAGAAGCCCTTAATCATCCAGGAAGAAAAAAGACAATGGAGGAAGAAATACATGCTCTTATCCAAAATAATACTTGGGACTTAGTAACAAAACAGAAAAATATGCATACTATTGGCTGCAAATGGGTGTTTAAAGTAAAGCTTCATCCGGATGGATCATTAGATAAATTGAAAGCTAGGCTTGTAGCTAAAGGGTACAAGCAAATTGAGGGTGTGGATTATTTAGAAACTTTTTCTCCTGTGGTTAAGCCAGCTACTATTCGACTCATAGTCTTGCTACTATGAATGATTGGGTTATACATCAATTAGATGTTAAAAAATGCTTTCCTTCATGGTTCTATTGATGAGTTGGTTTATATGTCACAAGTTCCAGGATTCGTTGAACCTGATTTTCCACATCACGTTTGTAAGCTAAACAAAGCCCTTTATGGACTTAAACAGTCCCCTCGCGTGTGGTATGATCGTTTCACTACTTTTTTGCTTTCCAAAGGGTTCTTTAGTAGTACTTCTGATAATTCACTTTTCATTTCTCATTACAATGGGCCTCTCTTTCTACTCATATATGTAGATGATATAATCATTACTGGAAAAAATAAAAACGATGTTCAATCACTAATGTTTGATCTTGCAAATGAATTCTCAATGAAAGACTTAGGAGCACTACATCATCTTCTTGGTATTGAAGTAACGAGGGACAACAATGGATTATTCTTAACACAAAAACACTATGCATCTAGTATTCTTCATAAAGCAAACATGCAGAACTCCAAATACATTGGAACACATCTACCTGTTAGATTTGATAAACACCGTGATAATAATCCATTTCATGATCCCACCTACTGCAGACAAATAGTAGGTGCACTTCAATATCTTACATCGACTCGACCAGATCTGACATTTAGTGTCAACTTTATTTGTCAATTTATGCATTCTCCATCTAACTATCATTTCTTATTATTAAAGAGAATACTTCGATATGTAAATGGGTTCATTCCTTATGGCATACACATTCATAAAAAATCTTCCTTAGACTTATATTCTTTTAGTGATAGTGATTGGGCTGGGTGCGAAGACACTCGGAGGTCCACTAGTGGCCACTGCATTTTTTTGGGATCAAATTGTTTAACTTGGAAAACCAAAAAACAACCTATTGTCTCTCGATCTAGTGCAGAAGCTGAATATCGAGCAATGGTTGTAGCTACAGCTGATCTCACGTGGCTTACTTTCCTCCTCAGAGATCTTCAGATTCCTCTTTCCAATACTCCTATGCTTTTTTGTGATAATCTCAGTGCATTGCATATGTCAATTAATCTCGTCTTTCATGCCAGGACAAAGCACATTGAACTGGACTATCATTTTGTACGTGAAAGGGTAGTACTTGGACTTCTCGACACCAATTATGTACCTTCCAAGTTACAACTTGCTGATGGATTCACCAAAGCCTTGCCCAAGGATGCCTTCCGCACCTTCATCACCAAATTTGGCCTCAATTACCAGCCAAGTTTGAAGGGGAGTATCAGAATACATAAGACCATACAAAACAAAGAAGAAGAAGCTAGCCCATTATGAAGACTTGAACCCCTTGTTCAATTCAGGACCCAACCTTGGTTGCATGATGGTTTAAGACTTAATTGGCTCCGGTATCTAATCAAGGTGCTAGCCAAATCTAAGCTTGAGCTCAAGACCAAATTGGTGTCCCAAATGTGATGAATCTGGGTCAGTCAACTGAGGCAATTTGGCACTAGCAATAGGCTATCCGATTAGTGTGATGAGTGTAAACTTAATGTTGTAATCGGTGTAAGAATTCGATTACCCGAATACCAGTTGTACGATATAAATACTGTAACCTAAAACCTGAAACCCTAACGAAAACAGTTTCTCTTTCTTCCGTCGCAAGAATCATTTTCATCTTCCACCTCCCTCCTAGGGTTTGTTGGTCGTGCATGTGTTTAACCCTCTCTTAGGGTTAAGATCAGTCTTCTTCCATCACCTTGGTGGAATTCTCATATATATATATATATATATATATAGCAAGGATAGAATGAGCCCTTTAAGTAAGGGTTGTGAGCATTTTACTTTAAGTGAGGGTAGTAAAGTAATTCTCACTCACCCCCAATTAATTCCAGGAATTATTATAATTTCTTACAAATCCTCCCCTTTCCAATTTTGTTGCTATCTTCTTCTTCCTCCTCATCTCAATCTTCCACCCATGACTCCTCTCAATGTCTCAATTTCGCCCCTTCCAATTTTGTTGCTATTTTCTTCCTCTCTCTCTCTCACAATCTTCCACCCACGGCTCCTCCCAACCCCTAAACTTCGCCCCTTACAATTTCGTTGCTATCTTCTTCCTCTCCCTCCCA
Organism: Triglochin maritima; assembly: GCA_963682175.1. Classification (NCBI taxonomy): domain Eukaryota; kingdom Viridiplantae; phylum Streptophyta; class Magnoliopsida; order Alismatales; family Juncaginaceae; genus Triglochin; species Triglochin maritima. The sequence continues at coordinate 38,477,594 of OY821781.1, forward strand.
ATCTTCCACCTACGACTCCTTCAAACCCCTGAAATTTGCCCATTCCAATTTCGTTGTTTTGTTATTTCTCTCCCTCCCAATCTTCCACCTACAACTTCTTCCAATCCCTCAACTTCGCCCTTTCCAATTTTTGCATCTCAAAATAGTTGTTAGGTTTTGTGGATATTTGGTTTGAGGTTTGATTTGCTGATTGAGTTTGGTTTGGTTTTGAATTTGTTTTTTACAGTAAAATCAGTTGATTTCATGGATATTTGATTTGGGATTGGTTTGATGAATTTGTTTGGTTTTGTTTTGGATTTGTTGTTCAGAGAAATTCAGTTGGATTTGTGTAGTGTTTGATTTGGTATTGGATTTGCTCGTTTATTTTAGTTTGCTTTTGGATTATTTTTTTAGAGTGGATAAATAAAGTTTGCACTTAGTTGGACTACTTTTGTCACATTTTTCTTGATATCAACTATACGTTGGTACAATTCATGTAACATGTTTTGATTTAGTTGAAACAAAATTAATAGTATGTTCGCACTCATAATATAACATTGTAAGCCGTAATATAGTGTAATGTTGTGGATATAACATTTGTAATATTGTAATAATATTTCAATAGCTATAATATAATTTAGCTCTCTTGTAATACATTTCAACATACAAATATTGTTAAGACAATAACATGTTTCGATTTAATTGAAACGAAAGTAATATTATGTTTGTAACCGTAATATGAAATCGTTAGCCATAATATAGTGTTATTCTGTGGATATAATAAAGTAATAATGTTTCAATAGCTATAATATCATTTAGTTTTTCATGCAACACATTTTCAACATACAAATAATGTTAATGACAGTAACATGTTTCGATTTAGTCCAAATGAAAGTAATATTATGTTCACAACCGTATTATAGCATTGTTAGCTGTAATATAGTGTCATTCAGTGGATATAACGTTATAATATTGTTTTCAGTAGTTATAATATCATTTAGCTATCATGTACCAACTAACCAACATACATTGTATTGTACCACTAATTTTTCTCTATTTAGGGATGTTTGGACCATTATTTTCTATTTTGATTTCATACCCGATGATGAAAGTGAGTTGAAACCAACAATAGAGAATAAGTTTCACACAATAGAATAAGCTTGCCACTATTACAAGACTAATGCAAATGCATAAGAGTTTAATGTGTGTAAATCGTCAACGAAATATAATGAAGCATCAAATAATAAGTCCAGGAAGTTGATCTTGAAAAGTTTGTTTGCTCTAGAGAAGACTCATCTTGTTCAAGAAGCTGGAAAAAGAACGATGTGAATGACGTTTCTATAACAGTAAAGAAGAGGAAAGTGAGAAATGTCAAGATGTGAATGTCAAGCCAAATTAAAAATCAAATTTGATCAAGAGAACAATAAGTGGTTTGTGTTGAACTTTGTTGAATTACATAATCATGAAATGACGAGCTTCTCTCAAAGACATTACATGCGAAACAAGCGTAGCATACCACTCGTTACTCAAAGAATGTTGAACATACATACTTTAATATAATTTTGTTAGCTGATGGGAATTAAGTTTATACCGCAAGTGCACGGTGTCAATGAAGACGTGGCAAATACGGGTCGAACACAAGGAGGGAGAGATTCTGTTATTAGTGTGATTTTCGATTAAGGAGAAAGAAGGAGAGAAGAATCAATTGGGTTTTTAGGTTTTTGGATTAAGTAGCTAAACATGCACAAATAAAACTAAAACAAGAAATAAGAGAGAAATCCGTTGGATGGAGGTTTAGATTTAGGTTTAGATCAGAGAATTACTGAAACTTATTGTAAATCATGTTAGTTATGAAGCATTACAAGATAAATGACTTAACATAAACTCAAGTAATCAAATATATACTAATCATGAACTTAAAATAATAACATGCAATTCATCTTCTCTAACCCTAAATCCGTCACCTCCACCCTTTGGAAAGAGTTAGAAACTCATGGAGGGAGGAAGAAGAAGGGATCCTAGAGACATTAAAAGAAAAGAGAAACAAAACAAAATAAAACAGAAATTTATTACTAATGATCCAAGACCAAAGGTTCAAAGATGTGTTACATTCGTGCTACGAGGCTATTTATAGCCGATACAAGGGATACCAGTATACGAAAGGAAATTACACGTGGCGACACAGGACTGGACAAAATTTGGGGACGCGGATCGACAGGGGTGCGGCGGAAACGCCGCAGATTGTAGGTGTTGTGCGGCGGAAACGCCGCACAATCTGGTCTGATCGGGTCCGGATTTTGGCTGTGCGTTTATGATATGATTTGATCCTCCTTTGCGCGTCTGGATTGATTCTTTCCTTTGTCTTGAGCTCCGGATTAATTCCTTCCATTGTTGGGATTTTATTTTTGACTTTTCTTTTGACTTCTCCAACACAACAACTTGGCCCTTTTATTTTGTAGTCAGGTCCTTGACATTTTGCACTTAAGCCCCTGACCTTTTTGTGATTAGCTCCTTGAATGCTTTTGTGCTTGGATGCATTTCCATTTGAAACCCGATAAACTTGAACTTGTCTTTATGATAGAAATGAATCTTTTGCACGCGTTTTATGCTCGGGACGTGGGTAATTTGCATTCAGGTCCCTGTATTCTGTAAACAAGGCTAAACACATACCTTAGTAGCATTTATTGAATTAAAAGCAATCTAAATGAAAGACATATGATGCAATGTATGCAATGCATCAAATACCCCCACACCTAGATTTTGCTAGTCCCTAGCAAAACAGAATATAAGAAGGAATGAAAACAGGGAAATCCTAACTCACTTTCGTAGGAATCACGGTTGCACTTAGCATGTGCAACAAGCCTTTAAACCTCCAAGTTGCCTTAGAGGACGAGTTTTGTCTCGTGAGGGTTTTCAGCTGACACACCCACAAAGTCTTAATTCAACATTCCATTAATATCTCTCAATATTTTTACCTCAACCTTATACATCTCACTTAGAATTCTTGCATGCTCATTATACAATTCTAACTTATAAAAAGTTTGACTTGGTCTTTATTCCTCCAACATTCACACCACTAACCCTTCTACACATGTTATCACATAAATTATTTTGCACGCCTCCTCTGGTGGTGAAGTATCATTTGGATCAACCATGGTATGGATCGTTCTTTTAGCTTTGGGCCTTGAGTATCTTAAAGTATTTTTTTTTCTTTTTCCGTGATTCAACACATTTGCTTTCTTCTTTTTGACACTTATACATACCCTTTTTGCATTCGTGTAGCGAGTTTGGTCGATAATCCCGAGCTGGAAGACTCAAGTTACCGGGTTTTAAGATACCCCTACGGACCAGTGACTCGAAGGCTTGGGCTTTTGTAATCATTTTGCAAGATGTGTTTTCCTCACTTTATTCTTTTTTTTTACTTTTTTTTCCTCAAGGCTTAATTGCTATTAGAAGTCCACACTTCCCGGTATATTTTCCTCAACCTCTGCTTTTTATCAACCACTTCAAAGATTTGATTCATCCAATTTAAGTGCATACGCGTCTGAAAGGGTAATGAGCTATTTCTTTGGAACTTAGATTTATGTCATAATTTCTTCAAGCAGAACTATATAATAAGGAACAAAAATTCAATGCAATTTGTACACAGATTTTGGTAGTTCAATCTTAAGTTATGTCATGGAACATTGAATTTTTTTTATTTTTTATTTTTGGAAGAAGAAAACAAACAAATAGATATATACATAGATAAACACCCCCCCCCCCCCCCACACCTAAATCATGCATTGTCCTCAATGTATGCATAGATAAAATAAATGCACTTATTACCTGAGTCGGCTTGCGGTAGCGGGGTTGAGTTTGCTCAGAGTCAACCGTAATCAGAACTGGATTGAATGACACCATATTGGTGCATGTATCCAGTTGAATTATTCCCCATGTTGACTTGAGGAAAAGATTCCACTCTTCTCACTTGAATTGGTTCGCTTATTTGTTCGAGTGATGGTGGTTGAGTAAATGAATCACTCCCTTTTTTTCTTACTTCCTTTTTGCTTATGTGATGATTTATTTGAGGTGAGGGGGGGGGGGGGGGGGGGGGGGTGCACGAAGCGAAAGGGTTTAGGGCGTGAGTTTTGTGTTGGGTGAGGGTGGGTGGGTTTTGTGTTGGGTGAGGGTGCAAGGATTTGCTCTAATTACAATTTTATCCTTACGTGAGTAATTGTTAGAAGATTTGATAATCACCATTGGATTTAATTCGGATGGTGGATGTTTAGGGGGCTCACTTAAGCCTAATTGAGCCCCAGGCTCATTCTATAATTTCTGTGTGTATATATATATATTATTTTTGAACATGGTTATATTGGTTATGATATGAATCGATTTAAAGATGCATTCTATCTTATTCAAACTTCATTATGAAACTAATCATGTTTGCTCAATTGGTTAAGAATTCGATATGCAACAACTTCAAAGCATACAGGGCGGTAGTTAAGTACACAATTTCATGTTGAAATTTATCATCTTACAAATTGTAGAACATTTTGATTTTAAATTCATGTTTCAATACGTCACTTTTAAACCTCTAAGTAGGGCTGTCAATTTTACACGAAACACGATAACACGACACGAAAACGACACGAAGTTAGCGGATATGGATTGAGAATTTGAACACGATTAATAAATGGGTTGGATATGGATTTCTGCTGCAAAAACGATTAACACGATTAAGACACGATAAAACACGATAAGTAATTAGGTAATTAGGCACACGATTACGAATACGACACGATTAATACACGACTAATACCGACAAGTCTATAAGTAATATATAAGTTATAAATTATAATAAACAAATTCTAATAACTGAATGCCATATTTATAATTTTACCAATTATATATATAATTGGTTTGAAACTTTGAAGTTTGAACTCTGAACTCTGAACGAGTGGATAATTGTGTGTTAAACGTGTGTTAAATGGTGTAAACGGTAGCGGTGTTAAACGTGTACACGAAGTAACCCGTTTAATAATCGGGTATAAACGGGTTGGATATGGCAACACGATTATAAATGGGTTGGATACGGCAGAAATTTAGCAACACGATTATTAAATGGGTCGGATACGGCGCAACACCTAGAGCTTATATATAGGAGTTGACACGACACGATTAGCACACGACACGACACAATTGACAGCCCTACCTCTGAGTATGTTATTATCGGTAGATATAAGTTTTAAATAAACCCAAAACCTAACGATCAATTCCACAGTGAAATATTGACATCTGTAACTAAGAAGTCTTCTTTTTCCAATAGGTTTGAACTAATTCGGACGATGGATGTTTAGGGGGCTCACTTAAGCCTAATTGAGCCCAGGCTCATTCTATATATATATATATATATATATATATATATATATATATATATATATATATATATATTATTTTTGAACATGGTTATATTGGTTATGATATGAATCGATTTAAAGATGCATTCTATCTTATTCAAACTTCATTATGAAACTAATCATGTTTGCTCAATTGGTTAAGAATTCGATATGCAACAACTTCAAAGCATACAGGACGGTAGTTAAGTACACAATTTCATGTTGAAATTTATCATCTTACAAATTGTAGAACATTTTGATTTTAAATTCATGTTTCAATACGTCACTTTTAAACCTCTGAGTATGTTATTATCGGTAGATATGAGTTTTAAATAAACCCAAAACCTAACGATCAATTCCACAGTGAAATATTGACATCTGTAACTAAAAAGTCTTCTTTTTCCAATAGGTTTGAACTAATTCGGATGGTGGATGTTTAGGGGGCTCACTTAAGCCTAATTGAGCCCAGGCTCATTCTATAATTTCTGTATATATGTATATATATATATATATTGTTTTTGAACATGGTTATATTGGTTATGATATGAATCGATTTAAAGATGCATTCTATCTTATTCAAACTTCATTATGAAACTAATCATGTTTGCTCAATTGGTTAAGAATTCGATATGCAACAACTTCAAAGCATACAGGGTGGTAGTTAAGTACACAATTTCATGTTGAAATTTATCATCTTACAAATTGTAGAACATTTTGATTTTAAATTCATGTTTCAATACGTCACTTTTAAACCTCTGAGTATGTTATTATCGGTAGATATGAGTTTTAAATAAACCCAAAACCTAACGATCAATTCCACAGTGAAATATATGTTATTATCGGTAGATATGAGTTTTAAATAAACCCAACAACATCAACATGCTGACTTCGTAGATTATGTGTTTGAGACATTTATTATGTCTCCGACTTGTACTTCAACTAGAGAGTACTTCCCAGATTAAATCGGAATCGTACGATGGAATCATCTCGAGTGTGCATCCGCCGTCCAATCCCATGAACTCCATGGACACCTCTGGATTAGAGCATGATGATGATTCCGACCTACCGGAGGTGGTCGCCACCGTGGAGGCTCCACTTGTCCCCTCCGAGTCCTCGTCTTTTGTGTGGTTGTGTTTGATGGCTTCTTTCTTTTTCTTTTTCTTTTTCTTTTTCCTTTTCTCCTTCTCTTTCGAGAGCTTCTGGCATATTGCCAGAATCTTTGCGTCCACTGAGGACCGAAGTGCACTTAATTCAAGAGGACGTTCTCCACTACTACTACTACCGCTCATGTTTGGGAAGTTGAGCCTTGCGTACTCTCCACGAAGTTTGTAGGCCGCCCTATCGTAAGCATAGGCGGCCGCTTCGGCTGAGTTGTAGGTCCCAAGCCACACACGGGTGCGGTTTTGGGGCAATCGGATCTCTGCCACCCACTTGCCCCAATGTCGTTGCCTTACTCCACGATAGCTCTTTTTATTCTTCTTCTTTTGTTCAAGTGCCTCTTGCAAGTTTTGGTACTTGTTGTGGTGGTTATTTTGGGACCAACTTTCTCTTTCCCTTGTTGGTCCCACAAATGCTTGTGAAGCATATCGGTTTTGGTTTTGGTTTTGGTATTGGTCGTGGGTTAAAACGATTTCTTCATTAACCTTACCGTTCGATGGAGACCGAGTGCCGAATCTCTGGAGGAGAAACTCGGTTTGACGAAGATAGACAGAGGACCCAAGAGAAGTATCCATAGCGGTCGAACGAGAAACGACAACGGTCGAAGGTGGAAGGTGACTGAAAATAGTGTCCAAAGGGTCATTACCGGAACGTAGAATATCAGAGACGGCAACACCGACGTCGAAAACCATGGCTTCACACTCACCCCCACTCTACCTTCTCCTTGAAGTTAATTGGGCTAAAGAAAGAGGATTAAATGGAGGATGTGAGATGGAATAAGTTATGGATTGATGGAGGTATTTATAGTGAAGACAAAAAAACAACTTTTCACATACATATGAGGGTGTCATCACTCTTTCCACAGATTCCTAGGTTGATATCTAACGTTGAGTGCATGGTGTGGATTTGAAGCACATGGATCATGGATGAGGTGAGTGAGAATAACGTACGTACACTAATTAATTAATGGTGTTCAGTTTGTTGTCTAGTCTAGTGGTTAATTAGGTACCATATGACTATAGTAAGACGATTAATTACTAGTTTTTTTTCTTCTTTTCTTTTTGTAATTGAAATCAACAGAAATTTCTCGGCAACAAACATGGAAATACCTCAGGGGAAAAAACCCTCAAAATGCATCATAATTAACCGTTCAATGGGAAGATATATTAGCAACTTAATTTTTTTTCGTTACATAATCATTTATCATACTTATATTGTAATGTGTACTACTTTGATTTTTTTAGGTATATAGATATAATCATATAAATCCTCGTGCAAAATACGTGCTAAGTGTGAAAACTCACTAATTGGGTAAATGAAGAAGGAAATTAAAGGTTAGAAGATGTAGTGTTTGGAGGGAGACTTCAACCAAAAGATGACTTTTAGGTTTGAAACTACTTTATTGCGTCCTTTTGGGGACCAAATAAACACGTAGTTACTATCGTTTTGTCGACTACGTATTTGTATTTTCTCATGTTAATTTTTTGACGGATTGTAAGAAATTATTAGAGGCAAAAGACTAGTAGGCTAAGATTTTTTGGTCTCTTTTTTCATCTCATTTCACTTAAGATATTGGAATATTTTCAAGTATTTGACTTTTGATAGAAATGAGTGGAAGAACATGATTCATGTGTCCGAAAAAACAATTGTTGCTGTTGACAAAAACGGTAAATGAAAATTATAGTCGTATTTTCACATTGTTGAAGCAAAAAATAATAGTTAAATACACCTATACGGCTATACATACATACATACACGCACAAATATGTTATTCTTTCTTGTAATTAAGTAATTACATATTATTTGAGATTAATTTATAGTTTATATTATATTACATTGTTTGATATCTAGTGGTTCATAAATGTTCCCGAACTTTGAAGTTACGTACATATCTAACCTACATCACATTAATGAATCGAATTCCATAACTTGGCATTAACTCTATAGTGCATTCAAAAGTGCTGCACTCTAACACAAACATGCACTTTGCATCGTAAACATTAATGAACCAACCAAGGGATCTAACTAGGGATTAATGAAGTGTTGAGATCACCAACATGATTAAGTTCTCCTTAATTTGTTGTTCATTGCATGAGTTGGTGTGCCCAATTTGGAATATATATGGTTCCAATTATTTGTGTTATAGCTAGTCAATTTGTTCAGTGGTCCAAAAATATCAATATCTTATCTTGTAGTATGGTTTGGTGTAGTGTCCATATATTGTAACGTCCCGAAACAGCGGAAGATTTAAAATTTCAAAATAACCAACATAACAGACAACTCACGCGGGAACGTCACTAATATATAAATATATAAATCCGGGTGCACCCAAAATACAAGGAGTTTTCCAAAAGAAATACGACTACAATACGGATACAATGGAAGAGAATACAAATAGTCGTACGGTCTAGCAACTGCCGACGAGGATCCGACTCCAAAGCGCTCCGTCCTCGGTCACCACCCACCCGGACCTACTGCGATCCTGAAAAAGATGCAACAACAATGCCTGAGTTTCCAGAAGGAAACCCCGTATACCAACTCACCTATATGCATGCATCACAATAATGAACCTATCATACTAGTAGCATGTCATGGCATCAACAGATATGGAAAACAGTTCCCCCGAAGGGTAAAACAGGACATCAGTCCGACAATCAATCATCGGGTCTCCCGAAGAGACCTACTGCAGGCACATGCAGTCTAGTAGCCCGCGACATCGCACCCCCCACACGCAGCTACACTACTCAAGGGTTCGGCAGGGAGCCTCTGTCACGTCTACGCGCCGATAGAAACAGATCTGTAAATCTCAGTGGTCGGGGCCACAGGGACCAACGGGGCCGTCGCCCAGAAGGTATAACAACATCATCTCGGTAGGTGCCCAGCCGAGGAAAACAACATAGCCGGCACAGCCTCGGCCCAACAATCATCATCGCCGGCACAACCTCGGCGGCATCACCGGCACAGCATCGGTGGTCCATCACAACGTCCGGCACAGCATCGGACGGGTCCAGACCGAAGTCTGCCAGGTCATCGGGCTCCTCGAGCCGCGAACACCAACCGCGCCGCTATAAAAGCAGGGCAGCGACCTCCGTAGCCCCAAGGGCCGGTAGTCACCTCACCCAACGCCAGTTGCGTGCCCGCACAACATCAACACTGGGATCCGCGATCCCTCAGGCCTGCTATACTACAAAGTGCCAACAATCATCTCAAAAGTCACGGTCCATACATGGAGGTGACGCGTCCCGAACACCCACACTCTTCCCAACGGCGGTCCCTGGGCAGGCACGCATCACGCGCCCACCGTCACCTCCCGGCTCACGCACAAGGCGAGGACACGGGTTTCCGTGGACAGAGTTGGCATTCACAACGGGACCTAGGAATTCAGTTCTGAGCAGATTCGGTCGACCGAAATAGTCTAACCGGTCGACCACTTCCACGAGGAATTCGATCGACCGAAAGTCTGAATCGGTAGAACTCACTGCGCAACACTAATTCCCAAACGGTCGAACAAAAGTCTAAAACCGGTCGACCGAACGAGGTCAAAATCCGGAGTCTGGTCAACATTAAATTCCACTCTATCGGTCGACCGACTCAGGGGTCTCGGTCGACCGAAAACAGACAGGGTCAACCTAGTATTCTACGTCATCAAACGGTCGAACGTAAACATACTACCGGTCGAACAGACATGCAATCGGTCGAACGCAATATAAAATCGGTCGAACAAATCATGCAAAACTAACAGGTACACTTAAGTTCCGGTCGAACACAACAAGGACCGGTCGACCGATAACAGGTAGAAAATCCCAACTCACCAGCAATAATGCACTACCGGTCGACCGCCCCAAGGCATCGTTCGACCGGTGAAGGTTAAAGTCGGGCAAACAGTGCTAAAACGGTCGACCGCCCGAAGGATCCGGTCGACCGTTGGTCGTCTTCAACCTCGCGCCAGCCGAGGATTTACGAAGAAACGCGTCGCCGGAGAGGTCCTCGACCTCCCCCGACCGACCAACAACACCCTTCCACAAGGGTGAGCAACAAAATCACACTAATGAGCGGCATACCTCAAACAAGGACGGAGAAACGCCGGAGCAACGCTCGCGCCTCCGCACCCGCAACCTCCTCCTTGCTGCGACCTCCTCACGCCGGAGCCTCCGCGCCTCGATCACTGTCCACCGGAGCTGCTCGCCGACCAAAGAGAGAGGACGTGAGAACAAGGTGAGTGAGGAAGAAGAAAAGTGGAAGAAGAAGAAAAATGGAGAAGGAGAGTTTTGTTATATAAACAAAACCAACACCCCCACCATACCTCCCTCACTCCCCACCATCCCCTACAACCCCACTCCCATACCTCACCCATACTCCTCTCTCTCCTCCTCAAAGTCAAACCTCACTTAACACTAATTAAACCCTAAACAGGGTTAGGGACTTAACATATATACTTTGAGTGATCCATGCCAAAGAGAAGAGATTAATTCTTGAGAGTGATTTGGATCATTAATTCTTTAAAGTGCAACTATAAAATGATTTTGGTTTTAAAATTATTTAAATATGGTCATTAATGTAATTTCATTTCTTTGTATGTGCATATAAGGTAGAAAGTTTCTCAAATGAATGCTAACATAAATTCTCAATTATATGATCGAGTCTTTGCTATCCTGAAATAGGAGATTACTTAACTAAGTCATCAGTAGTGCTAAACCGATTTAAGACACCATCTAATTTGATTGAAGCAGCAGCTAGGCAAATTTGATTCCCCAAACACAATAAATGTAAGAGTGTAGGTTAAAGCTAGCTATGCTGGTCTTGGGATAATTTAGATCCTATGGTCTCCACATTGATGGAATATTAGAACGGAATAATCAAGGGAGTGATTTATTTTAGGATTAGGGTTACATCATTTTCCTTGGTTCATATATATTCTCCACATCTATTCTCTACACTTCATGTCAGATAGATTAATAGTAACTGGTCGATCGGTACATTTTTGTGGATCTTATCGCCAACGAATTTATTTTCGAACTTGAGCTAAAATTGACATTATACCTAAAACAAAATAGAAGTTAGTGGATCCACAAAGTCATTAGTAGATGTGTGAACAAGATAAAGAAACAACCCCTTCTTTCCTGCAAGTTGTTGCAATTAGGGGTGAGCTTTGGTTCAGGACCGAACCGGACCGGACCGAAACCCGAATTTTTGGGAAGTCCGGACCGAAGACCGGACCGAATAGGTTCGGTCCGGTCCAGTCCGGGTCGGTCCAAAACCCGAATTTTCCCCTTAAATTTTCGGTCCGGTCCGGACCGAAGACCGAATTTCTAAAATTTTGTGGACCGAATACCGGACCGAAAAAATTCGGTCCGGTTCGGTCCGGACCAAAAAATTCGGTTCGGTCGGGGTGCCCGGACCAGACCGAATTTTGCTCACCCCTAGTTGCAATCACTCAACTCTACTTGCCAACACCCACATCTCTTCACTCCAACCACAACCTTTAGCCCTTCTTAGAACCCTAAATAGTTTGCATGGGGACCCCATCAAGTTGACAAAGCAAGAGCAATGCATTGTTGAATTGAATCCACTGATTATGATGGATAGGTATATATGGTTTTCTCCTTCTCTGGCACTTTGCATTGCATGCATGATTTTGTACTCTCTCTAAGTTTTCTCACTTTTTTAAATTCTTCCTCTAATTTTACATTAACAGTATAATTTGTCTTGTAAAAAGTAATATACGTTACAACACAAATTTAATAATCAAACTTAGAAAGGGATAAGGAAGACTTGTATGGTTATAGTCATGGACATGTCTATGTCCACAAATTATGTTAATTTCTTCTGTTCATAGATAGCTAAGGCTAGTAGGGATTAATAATTAGATAGGGAAATTAAGGGACAACTCATCTAGTTCCTTTTCAGTAACTTAAAAGCATTTTCAGTCACTACTCCTCCTGAGGCCTTAAAAAAGTGATGGTGTTGATTGATAAAGATTTAAATTAAAATTTAAAAGTACAGGAAGTCATCTTTAATGAAAGGGTAACTTTTGTGGTCTCTAATCACAACACTCCTTCTGTAGAAGAAACGTAAGAAGTTAAATAAATTTATTATTAGCACCCACAATTATGATGATTTATCATCCTACAATATTGGAAGTACTCAGTTTAAGTACTTCAAACTTATTTATCCTAAAACTTAATTAGAAGTCACAGGTAAGTTCCTTGAACTGGTAGGTTTGATCATGTTTTACTTGCATTAATCTTAATTACCTTTGTAACGTACCCGAAAACAGCGGAAAATTTAAACAATAATAAGGACCGTCAACGGTCAACACAAGGCACGTCACGGGAAAACAAACTAACATATATATAAAATATATAAGATACAGACCCACGTGGAAGTCAACTATATAAACGGGTCAACTGTGATTACAACAAAAGTGAATGTACATGTAATCACTACCTCAAACAAAGGAAGCTACTAAAGAGAACAGGATCTAATCCCGGGGGCACCGTCCTCGGTCACCACCTGACTCTAAACCTGCTCGCTACCTGAAATGAAAACAAACAAACATGCCTGAGTTCCCTGCAGGAACCCCGTATACCAAACCTCCTAAAAATATAAAAAGGAATTAAAGACAATGCAATGCTATGCACATGATCATCCGCCTCGGGCCCACAATAATGCCCTCACCGCCTCCGCGGCACTGAACCACTCCTGCCACTAGGGTCAAGTCAGTCCATCGCTGCCTCACAAGGGTCAGTCGACACCACTGCTTCCCAAAAAGTGCAGGAAGGAACCCCCGGTACACGCCGCACCCAAGGAGCGAGTCAGCCCGCCGAATACACAACTCGGGTCAGACGACAGCCACTGCTCCCCCAAGAGTCGCCTAGCGCGCACCCTGCCGGAACATCCTCGGCCTACCGCTAAACCCTCGCAAACTGCCCAAAGTTTACGGTACACATCCCTCACACCCCGCTCGGTAAGAGAGGAAAAAGTACAACAATAATACGCCTTCGTCGAAGGTGAAATCCGTAGCTCTCAAAGCCGGTAATCAACCGTCGCCTCGGAGCCGGTAGTCGACCTGACATCGACGGATCGCGTGTGGATAAATCCACCAACCTGCGGCAGATCGGTCGACCGCTACAAGCACACCGGTCGACCGGTCCCCCACACAGTACACAGTACTGTACAAACAAATCTACCGGTCGAACCACGCCAACCGAATTACCGACCAATCGGTCGAACAAAAGTCATCTAGCGGTCGACCGTTTGGAAGGTCTACGCTATACAATTTTATATAATATATATATCCGACCGGTCGAACCAAGGGGTCGTTCGACCGATAACAGGGATTTCAATATTTTGCCCAAGTCTCGTTCGGTCGACCGGAACTGAAATACAGTTCGACCGAAACAACACAAGCACTCTACCGCTTAATTAAATGCTCAGTCGGTCGACCGAGAGTTAAAGAGCGGTCGACCGTTTTGATGGTCAAAGCTCCCAACCGACTTAGCATCGAATGGATCGGTCGAACAAGGTAAAGGACGTTCGACCGTTTAATAAGTCAAAATCCCCAACCGACCCATTCTCATCGTTATTCGGTCGACCGGCTAAGTGGTCCCGTTCGACCGATAACAGCATATCCCCTTTTTCCCGCATGAATTTGGCATAACGGTCGACCGTCCATAGACATCGTTCGACCGTTTGCGGGTAAACATCAATATAATAATAGGATCGGTCGACTGCCCACAGGCACCGGTCGACCGATCGTCGTCTTCAACCTCTGAATTGGTTGAATTCCGACGGGGAATTCGACACCAACGTCGATCCCCAACACTCACAAGGCACAAGTGAGTTATAATGAAGATTTGGCATACCTTTTTGACGGTTGTAGATGTCTCCCAAGCTTTGGCTACTTCCCCTTAACACTTCACCTTCTTCTCCTCTTCTTCTTCTCTCCTTCTTCTTCTTCTTCACCAATTTCGCCTCTCACACACTCTCTGAACTGAACACAAGTGAAGAAACGTTTTAATTAACCCTACACCTCTATTTATAGTAACATCCAAGTTTATCTTCAATCCACCTCTTAAACTTCAAATCAAAACAAGCCACCTCATCCTTCACTAATCAAGGTTTAATTAGGTTAATTGGTTTAGTTAATTAAGATGTTTAGTTTAGGTTATTACAATCTACCCTCCTTAAAAGAATTTCGTCCGCGAAATTCGAAACAACTGACTTACCGAAATAACTCTGGATATTGCTTCCTGACATCCTCCTCAATCTCCCAGGTACCCTCTCTGTCAGTGTGATGCTGCCACCTGACCTTCTCCATCGGAATCGCTCTCCTCCTGAGCTGATGTACCATCTGATCCACAATCTCAACTGGTCTCTCATCTAATGACAAATCCTGCTGGATCTCCGGTACTGATATCTCTATCACATGAGCTGGATCGGCCACGTACTTCCTCAACATAGAAACATGGAAGACGTTGTGAAGTCCTGCAAACTGTGGTGGTAGTGCAATCCTATATGCCACCTCACCGACCCGATCCAATATCTCAAAAGGTCCGACATACCTCGGACTCAGCTTCCCCTTCTTCCCGAATCTCATCACCCCTCTGGAAGGCGAGATCTTCAGGAAGACATGATCTCCTACATCAAAAGTCAGCTCACGTCTCCGCGTATCAGCATAACTCTTCTGCCTGCTCTGCGCCGTAGCTAGTCGTCTCCGAATCACGTCGACCTTTTCTGAATACAACTGAATAATGTCAGGTCCAACTAGCTGTCTCTCGCCCACATCACTCCAGCATACCGGCGATCTACACGGTCTCCCGTATAATGCCTCATAGGGTGCCATCCCAATACTCGAGTGGTAGCTGTTGTTGTAGGCGAACTCGATCAACGGCAAATGCTCATCCCAATGTCCTGCCCAGTCAAGTGTACACGCTCTCTGAAATGATACTGACCGGCACGCCATGAAGTCTGACAATCTCCTCAATATATAACTTAGCTAGACCCTCCAGAGCAAGAGTGGTCTTAATAGCTAAGAAATGCGCCGACTTGGTCAGTCGATCGACTATAACCCAAATCGCATCGTGGAATCTCCGTGTCTTCGGTAGCCCCGTAACAAAATCCATCGTCACGTGCTCCCACTTCCACTCGGGCAACTCAATCCTCTGCATCTGCCCTGCTGGTCTCTGGTGCTCGATCTTCACCTGCTGACAGACCAAACACCTCGATACGAAGTCTGCAACGTCCTTCTTCATACCTCGCCACCAGAAGTTCCGCTGCAGGTCTTTGTACATCTTGGTGCTCCCTGGATGAATGGAATATCTCGATCTGTG
Organism: Triglochin maritima; assembly: GCA_963682175.1. NCBI lineage: Eukaryota > Viridiplantae > Streptophyta > Magnoliopsida > Alismatales > Juncaginaceae > Triglochin > Triglochin maritima. The sequence continues at coordinate 38,493,444 of OY821781.1, forward strand.
TGCCTCCTCCATGATATCATGTCTCAGGTCCTCTGTCTTCGGCACCCAGATACGGTCTCTGAATCTCAGACCTCCATCCACTCCAACTCTGAAGTCTGACCCATCTCTGGCAGCTAACTGTAACAAACTGCTCAACTCCTCATCTGTAGTCTGAGCATGAATCACTGCTGATACTGTCTGAGGCTCTACTCTCAATCCGGCAATCACTGCGCCCTCAGAGCTATCAGCAAATGGCCTCCACTCTGCCAAGGACTCTAGCAGTCTCCACTCCTGAATGCATAGGCCTGCTACTGATACCTCCACCTTCCGGCTCAAAGCGTCTGCAACCGTGTTCGCCTTCCCCGGATGGTAAGAGATAGTGAAGTCATAGTCCTTAATGAACTCAAGCCATCTGCGCTGCCTCATATTCAGCTCCTTCTGCGAGAACAGGTACTTCAGACTCTGATGATCTGTAAACACCTCGAACTGCTCGCCATAAAGATAGTGTCTCCAGGTCTTCAGTGCGTGAACCACTGCTGCTAACTCCAAATCATGTGTCGGGTAATTCCTCTCATGGACCTTCAGCTGTCTGGATGCGTACGCGATCACCCTCCCGTGCTGCATAAGTACACATCCTAAGCCAACACCTGAAGCGTCGCTATAAATCACGAATCCACCCGTGCCACTCGGCAATGATAAAACTGGTGCTGTGGTCAACAGTCTCTTCAGCTCCTGAAAGCTGTCCTCGCACTTCTGCGACCAAACAAAAGTGACTCCCTTCTGCGTCAGAGCCGTCAGTGGTGCTGCCAATCTCGAGAAGTCTTTGATGAAGCGACGGTAATAACCCGCCAGTCCAACAAAGCTCCTAATCTCCGTCACGCTCGTAGGGTCCTCCACTGTGTCACTGCCTCCACCTTCGCCGGATCCACTGATATCCCCTCTGCCGATACAATGTGTCCGAGGAATGCCACTCTGTCCAGCCAAAACTCGCACTTTGAGAACTTAGCATATAACTGCTGAGCTCTCAAGATGCTGAGTACAATCCTCAAATGCTCTCTGTGCTGCTCCACATCTGATGAATAGATCAGAATGTCATCCACGAAGACAATCACGAATATATCAATATACTGCCTGAACGTCCGGTGCATCAGATCCATGAATGCTGCCGGAGCATTCGTCAATCCAAATGGCATCACCAAGAACTCATAGTGTCCATATCTCGTCCTGAAGGCTGTCTTCTGGATGTCCTCATCTCGGATCCTCAACTGGTGATATCCTGAACGCAGGTCAATCTTCGAGAAAACCTTCGCTGACTGCAGCTGGTCAAAGAGATCCTCAATCCTAGGTAAGGGATACCTATTCTTCACCGTCACCTGGTTCAGCATCCTGTAGTCTATGCACATCCTCAAGGATCCGTCCTTCTTCTTCACAAACAAAACTGGTGCACCCCAAGGCGAGACGCTCGGTATGATAAATCCAGAGTCCATCAACTCCTGCAACTGCTTCTTCAACTCTGTCAACTCAGCAGGTGCCATCCGGTATGGAGCCTTCGACTGTGGTGTAGTGCCGGCTACCAACTCAATGCCGAACTCCAACTCCCGGTGTGGTGGTAAACCTGGAATCTCTGCTGGAAAAACATCCGCGAACTCCTGCACCACCTCAATGTCCTCTAGCCTCTGAGACTCTGCCTCCGCAACTACAAGTGTCGCCAGAAAAGCTGCACATCCCTGCTGTAACAGTCTCTGAGCTCTCACAGCAGATACAATAATGCGACCCCCTCTGCTTCTGATCCCTCTAATCAGAATATCAGGCAAACCCTTCCTCGGGATCAAAATCTTCTTCTCACGGCACAAGACTCGAACATCATATTGGGACAGCCAATCCATCCCAAGTATGACATCAAAGTCCTCCATCGGTAGCAAGACCAGGTCTGCCGGAAACTCCTGATCTCCCGAAACAACCGTGGCGCCGGGGACAAATCTCCCCACAGTGCCCACCAGACCCAGGGGTCTGCTGACCTCCAAAGTGGCAGTCAACATCGCAAGGGTACAGCCCAACACTCCCGCAAATCGCTCTGAGATGAACGAGTGTGTCGCGCCACAATCAAATAACACCCTAGCTACTGAACCTGCGACAAGAAGGGTACCTTCCACGACAGCGCCTCCATCCTGAGCCTCCTCTGCCTGGATGGTGAAAACTCTGCCAGTGCGCTGCCCCTGCTGTGGTCTGAAAGGTGGTCTACCTCCGCCTCCTCCTCTGCCTGGTGCGGGTAAACCCGGTGGTCTGCTCGGTCCAGCTCCTCGGCTCGGACAGCTCCTGATAAAGTGACCCATCTGGCCACAACCATGACATGCTCCGGGGGCGAAGCACGGCCCGGAGTGAAACCTCCCACAAGTACCACAAGGCTCTGGTCGTGGTACTGCAACTCCTGCTCCCTCGTATCGGGGCCTCTTGCCCGGATTCCCTCCAGTCTGACCTCCTGGCCTCCCAGAGAACCTACCTGATGGCCTCCTCTCATCCTGGTAGTTCTCCCTGTAGTCACGATCAAGAACAGAGGCACTCTTCACTGCATCGGCCAACATGCTCGGCATGTGTGTCAGCACCTTCGTCCTCAACTGCTTTCGGAGCCCCCGGACGAACTTCCCAGCCCTCTGCTCCTGTGTAACATACATCTCGGGACAGTAACGCTCAAGGGCGTTGAACTTCCCGATGTAGCCTGCCAAGGTCATGTCTCCCTGCTGAAGACTCAGAAACTCCTCCCTCTTCGCATCCTGGACATGCTGCGGAAAATACTGCTCGTTGAACTCGCCAACGAACTCCTCCCAGGCTATATCATCTCTGTCCGCAAACACTACTGCAGATGTGGACCTCCACCAGTTGGACGCAGCACCGCCCAAAACATATGTAGCCAGGCCCACTCTCGCCTCTGGAGGACAACCAATAGCACTGAAGATCTTCTGCATCGTGAAGATCCACTCCTCCGCAGCCTCTGCGTCGTACTGCCCCAGAAAGGTAGGCGGATGCTGGCGCATAAACCGGTCATGCATAGCACCAGTCCCCGTCTGCCCAGTCTGTGCCGTCTGCTGCTGTAGCATCTCTGTCAGACGTCCGACCGTATCGAACAACGTCCGACGCTCATCCTCCCAAGCCTCATCCCTCGCAGTCTCACTCTCACCGCGAGTATGGGCAACCGCCTTCCCCCGTCTAGGAGGCATCTGCCAAAGGAAACAAGACAATATCAATATAATCTGTGCATGCATGATCCTCTAGACCTAACTCCTAACTCAAAGGTGGTTTCTTTGGACAAGTACGCCGAGATCAACGCTCTGATACCAAATTGTAACGTACCCGAAAACAGTGGAAAATTTAAACAATAATAAGGACCGTCAACGGTCAACACAAGGCACGTCACGGGAAAACAAACTAACATATATATAAAATATATAAGATACAGACCCACGTGGAAGTCAACTATATAAACGGGTCAACTGTGATTACAACAAAAGTGAATGTACATGTAATCACTACCTCAAACAAAGGAAGCTACTAAAGAGAACAGGATCTAATCCCGGGGGCACCGTCCTCGGTCACCACCTGACTCTAAACCTGCTCGCTACCTGAAATGAAAACAAACAAACATGCCTGAGTTCCCTGCAGGAACCCCGTATACCAAACCTCCTAAAAATATAAAAAGGAATTAAAGACAATGCAATGCTATGCACATGATCATCCGCCTCGGGCCCACAATAATGCCCTCACCGCCTCCGCGGCACTGAACCACTCCTGCCACTAGGGTCAAGTCAGTCCATCGCTGCCTCACAAGGGTCAGTCGACACCACTGCTTCCCAAAAAGTGCAGGAAGGAACCCCCGGTACACGCCGCACCCAAGGAGCGAGTCAGCCCGCCGAATACACAACTCGGGTCAGACGACAGCCACTGCTCCCCCAAGAGTCGCCTAGCGCGCACCCTGCCGGAACATCCTCGGCCTACCGCTAAACCCTCGCAAACTGCCCAAAGTTTACGGTACACATCCCTCACACCCCGCTCGGTAAGAGAGGAAAAAGTACAACAATAATACGCCTTCGTCGAAGGTGAAATCCGTAGCTCTCAAAGCCGGTAATCAACCGTCGCCTCGGAGCCGGTAGTCGACCTGACATCGACGGATCGCGTATGGATAAATCCACCAACCTGCGGCAGATCGGTCGACCGCTACAAGCACACCGGTCGACCGGTCCCCCACACAGTACACAGTACTGTACAAACAAATCTACCGGTCGAACCACGCCAACCGAATTACCGACCAATCGGTCGAACAAAAGTCATCTAGCGGTCGTCCGTTTGGAAGGTCTACGCTATACAATTTTATATAATATATATATCCGACCGGTCGAACCAAGGGGTCGTTCGACCGATAACAGGGATTTCAATATTTTGCCCAAGTCTCGTTCGGTCGACCGGAACTGAAATACAGTTCGACCGAAACAACACAAGCACTCTACCGCTTAATTAAATGCTCAGTCGGTCGACCGAGAGTTAAAGAGCGGTCGACCGTTTTGATGGTCAAAGCTCCCAACCGACTTAGCATCGAATGGATCGGTCGAACAAGGTAAATGACGTTCGACCGTTTAATAAGTCAAAATCCCCAACCGACCCATTCTCATCGTTATTCGGTCGACCGGCTAAGTGGTCCCGTTCGACCGATAACAGCATATCCCCTTTTTCCCGCATGAATTTGGCATAACGGTCGACCGTCCATAGACATCGTTCGACCGTTTGCGGGTAAACATCAATATAATAATAGGATCGGTCGACTGCCCACAGGCACCGGTCGACCGATCGTCGTCTTCAACCTCTGAATTGGTTGAATTCCGACGGGGAATTCGACACCAACGTCGATCCCCAACACTCACAAGGCACAAGTGAGTTATAATGAAGATTTGGCATACCTTTTTGACGGTTGTAGATGTCTCCCAAGCTTTGGCTACTTCCCCCTAACACTTCATCTTCTTCTCCTCTTCTTCTTCTCTCCTTCTTCTTCTTCACCAATTTCGCCTCTCACACACTCTCTGAACTGAACACAAGTGAAGAAACGTTTTAATTAACCCTACACCTCTATTTATAGTAACATCCAAGTTTATCTTCAATCCACCTCTTAAACTTCAAATCAAAACAAGCCACCTCATCCTTCACTAATCAAGGTTTAATTAGGTTAATTGGTTTAGTTAATTAAGATGTTTAGTTTAGGTTATTACAACCTTTGATTACCATTTTAAGCAAGTATTAGAGATTCTTACTATTAGCTTTACTTTTATGATTCTAAAATACAATTCGTGAAAGCTGGTTAACTCTAGAATCATATGAACACAGAAGATTGATTTCAAACCGTATTATCATTTTCAAGTCATTTCAAAAATTGCACGTGAAAAACACTTTCACTTTTGTCCAAAACTTATTAGCATCTTCTAACACTTATACACGTATGATGTTTGATGTCAAATCAAGACATGATTTCACTACTTAAAAAGTTGTAGCAGATTACCAAAAGGTAAGTATGGCACCCAAAATTAATAGATCATAGATAATTAAGGCATTCTTTCATGATATTTCATTTCTCAAATATTTTTGGGTTCTATCCAATAATAAAGTTAAAATATTATTTCAAATCATATTAACAAGAAACCGGTAAGGAATCAATCAAACACATTGTAATTGTAAAAGGCAATCTGTATGAATGAAATTCTAGCAAATTAGAAGAAAAGATCACAAAATAACACAATAATTAGGTTAAAATAAATATAAAACAAACTTAGCATTACATAACCATAACATCACGTCCTTTTTGCAAAAAATATGAACATTGAGAAAGAAGGAGTTGGAATATTTAAGTCGGCAACCTCATGTGAAGCTCACCTTTGAAAAGTTCAAATTTGTTTACATTCTTCTAAAATGCGACTAATGTAAAGTTCAAGTCAATTTGTTGTTGAAGGGTTTGACCATTAGGTTACAAGTGAAAGTGACAAATTTGAGACACCACAAGTTTTCAACCTCTCCATTATTGTTGTTGGTTTGATCTCATTGTCTTGTTTTGGAAGTGTGTTTGGTTGGTGGCTAATGTTTCCATTTGATTCCATGTTAATGTGGTGTTGAAAATGTTTTGTGTTTGGTTGGTCAATTTATTATGCGTGTGAATTGTAAACGGAACACATGTTCTAACTTCTCAGATGTTTAGCGAGGTTTTGATTTTATTCTTTTCCATGAACAAAAGATGACTAATTAATCAAATGGTTTCGATCCATCTCATCACATATGAGTTAGCGGCAAAAGAGCCAAAAAGTCTACCGCATATGCAGACAACGATGCAAACTGTATTGAGTATCCCACATCCATCATGTGCGATGCGCATCCATCCCGTATCCACATGTGCGGCCGTATCTTCCTGTATTTCTTAATAAATGTAGCAACATAAGAGGTTCTAACGTATCTAGTGAGTTCTGAAAAACGAGAGAAATGACTTTTAGGTATGAGTTGGGATTAATATTTTGAATATAAATCTGTAAAATTTCTCTAATTGAACATGCAACTCGTCATGCTATAATTTTGCGGATTTGGTTTGGTTCATGCTCACACACATTCTAAATTCTAATACCCAAAATAATCTAAAATCTTCAAGACCACAATAGACAGGGTAACACAACCCTAGATATAACAATATATTTTATATCTTTAGAAAATTGTTGGGTTTTGGTTCCAACAATTCACCAAAACATGCATTTACAACCTATGTGGGTCATATATATTTAATTAATATGACTTATTTACATCTCACAAATCTCACCAATAATAGAAGGAAAAAAAAAGAATCATGATAATAATTGTAGTTGTTTGGTACGTTCGAACTTTCGATTGTTTCTTTGACCAGCAAAAAAACTTTTCCAAATTTTCCATTCCAAATAAACTTTAAATAAATTGCTGCTAAAGACAATTACATCCGGCCAGCCCATGGGCTAATCGGCACTTTGTCCATTATGTCTTCCCAACAACCGGTCCGGGTTCGGTCCAGATTCTACTGAAAATCCAATTCCGGTCCGATTTTTGTTTTGTTTATTGTTTGTTTTTAAGGCAAAAATTCAGTCTCGGACCGGATGCACAACCCTACCATCAGCACATAAGAAATTTGTAAAGACTTTTTGGTGTATATTTACCCTTTGATTAGAGTTTCCATTTCCTAATGTCATGTTCATCGGTAGGACAGAAAACGATGTCTAATGTTCCCTTGAATATGGCTTTGAACCGAATGTGTTTCCACTGAAAAAGTTTGCAACCGAGATCTATCCCTTGAATAAGGTTGTTTGTCGCACCTTTGGTTAGCATGTGACTTAAGAAGTTGGCCATTACTAAAAATATTAAAAAAGAGATAGAGGGTTTCCTTGTCTCACACCATTAGAGCTAGCCTTCAGAGTTACTGTTAACCGGAATTGATGCTCTGTTTGTGGAGATGCAAATGTGAATCCATTCCCACCGTCTCTGAGGAGCTCTAAACAATTTTGGTTCTTTTGAAATGAGAGCTATCATTGTTTCGTTAAGGAAAATGATTAATGGACGATTGCATCCGGGACGCGCACTGACGTGGTCAGTCCAGTCAGCAGCAACAATCTAGTTATCAAAAGTCAAATGTTTTTTCCTTTCTGAATAACAGATTTATTTTGTGTCACATGCAACTTATATTCTAAAAATGCAACATTACGTTTCCCAATGCAACATTTTGTTTCCCCATACAATATTTATTTTCCCAATGCAACTTTTGATTCCCCCACGGAAAAACTCACAACATAAAATGGACAGACGAGCACCTTATTTTGTCCAGAATAAGTTCCGTGATTGTCCAGAATAAGTTTTGTGACTGTCCAGAATAAGTTCTGTTTGTTGTCCATAATAAGTTCAAAGTATGTCCAGAATAGGTTATGTGTCTGTCCAGAATAAGTTCAAAGTCTGTCCAGAATAGGTTGTGTGTCTGTCACTCTGTCCAGAATAAGTTCAAAATCTGTCCATAATAAGTTTTGTGTTTGTCCAGAATAAGTTCAGAGTCTGTCCAGATTAAATTGTGTGTTCATAATAAGTGCAAAGTCTGTCCAGAATAAGTTCAAAGTTTGTCCAGAATAAGTTCAAAGTCTGTCTAGATTAAATTGTGTGTCTGTTCAGAATATGTTGCATTGGGAAAATGTTGCATAAGAATCGAAATGTTGCATCGGGAAAGTAAAAATTGCACGTGACACAAAATAAATATGGTACTTAGTTAAGTTTAAAAAGTAAAATACATTTGAATTTTGCTGACTGTACTGCTGATTGTACTGACCATGTCAACGCGCGTCACGAACGCTCGCGTCCGTGTATAAAGATCCTTTGGTTAATACTTGTAAATTCCTGCATTGAAATTTGATATCGGTGGAAGTGTTCTATAGAGGTCAAGATTTGTTGTTGATAAAAACCCATGTTAAAATCGTCAAGACCTAGCAATTTACTTGGTGTAAGAAAAAAGAATGCTTTTTTTATATATATATTTCGTCTCCCATAAAATGCTTAATGAGGAGATCTCTGATCTTGCTAGTGATTAGGCAGTCCCAAGCTATTGGAATAATTGCTAATGGCTCCCGTTAAATGCTAATTGCTCGTACTGAATTAGAATAATTTAATTAGAATGATATGATAGGGTAATTTAAGATCTTTCCATTTATATCCACAAAAATTGTGGTGAGGTGAGCAAGCTCTCTCGAAGCAACACCAGATGCAACTCAGGATTAAGTTGAGATAGAAGCAAGGATGAAAGCATGTGTGTGTGTTTTACTATTGAGGTCAAGTGTCTACTAAAAGATTAACAAATTTAGTAATCATAAATAAGTCATATAAATTTCGAATAAATGTCGAATTATAATTGAGGATGATATTCTTGGGCTTGACTAATTATTATCTGAACTACTTGTGCAAAGTCCTATTTGGTCAGAGTGATGTCGGGATTTAGGTTAGGAGATCAGATTTTTTAAGAGTAAATTTTAATAAGGTTAGACATTGTTACATCCTAACCCATACTTAGGGCTAATCCCTTGATTAGTGGGAGTTTGCATGGGGAAGGGAATAGGAGGCGTGAACAATGGGCGTTGGATAGGGTGATGGTGCAGGGGTGGTGAGGTGATGGGGTGTGTTGGGATAAATGCAAACATATCTCTCTCTCTCCCTCTCTCACCTTCACTCTCTTCTCTTTTCCGACGGCCAGCTGTGGAGGAGGAAACTCCGGTGTGAGGCACGGAGGTCAATGTGCGAGGAGGCACGCGTGCGGTTGCGGACAGGAGGTGGTTTCGTGAGTTCTCAGGTGGGCGTCGTTGATCGCTTTGAAGAGGTATGTCGGTTCTTTAGTTGTTGTTGTTACTCACCCACGTTTGGGTGATGTTGTGGTCGGTCGCGGGAGGTCGGAGACCTTGTCGGCGACGTGAAACGACGTAAAATCCTCGGCAGGCGCGGAGTTGTTGTCGACCAACGGTTGACCGGTGTCTTCGGGCGGTCGACCGGTTTTACTGTTTTGCCCAGCTTTAACCAACACCGGTCGAACGATGCCATGTGGCAGACGACCGGTTGCATGTGTGTTGGCGGGTTGGAGACTTTCTGTTGGATTTCGGTCGACCGTCCCTAGCTTTTGGTTCGACTGGAACTTAAGTGTACTTGATTATTATGCATGATGTTCGACCGATTTTGTTATATTGTTCGACCGTTATATGATGTAAACTATTAGGATGACCATAGTAGTTTTCGGTCGACCGGGACCCCTGAGTCGGTCGTCCGAATAAACTTCTATGATTTCGGCCAACTCCGAATTTTGACCTCGTATTCGGTCGACTGGTTTTAGATTGTTGTCCAACCGCTCGGACTTAAGTGCTGCGCGGAGAGTTCGACTATTGCAGACTTTCGGTCGACCGAACCTATTGGGAACGGTCGACCGGTTAGCTTTTTCAGTTGAACCGTTTGTGCACAGAACTAAATTCCTGGTCCTTGTGTTGTGTCAACTTTGTCCACGGAAACATGTGTCCTCGCTTAGAGCGTGAGCCGGGAGGTGACGACGGGTACGTTGCTCGTGCTTGCCCAGGGACCGTCGTGTGGAAGAGAGTGGACACTTGGGTCGCGCCACCTCTGTTGATGGACAGTGGTGTGACGTCTGTTGCTTGACTCTCTATAGAGTAGCAAACCTGAGGGATCGTGGATCCCAATGCATGTTGATGCATGGCTTGTGGGGCATGATGACCCTGCAGACTACGGTCTGGACCTGTCCGATGTTGTGTCGGACGTATGTTGTATCCCCGAGGTTTTTGCTGGCGATGATGGTGCCGACGATGTTCCAGCTTGTAGTTGTGTCGTCTGATGTTGTGCCGGACATATGTTTTACCACCGATGTTGTGTCGGCAATGCTGCCGATATTGTTCCGGCGATGATCCCTGATTGGGCACCTATCTTGGGATGTTGACCAACGGGGCCACAACTCCATCGGGGTGGTGTAGACTACGTGGTTACTTTAAGTGGAAGTGCGGATGCTCCTCACTGATCCCTTTGGCTCGAGTAGTCGTGTGTGGGGGTGTGTCGCGTACTGTCCATAAGACTGTATGTGCCTACGGTAGGTTTCCTAGGGAGACACGTTGTTGTTGCTGGACTGATGTCATTGTTGACCATTTGAGGGTACTTGTGTTGTTAAATTGAGGTCTCGTTTACCTTTGGAGGGATTTGATGCATTGTAGATGTTGATATGACATGATACTAGTATGATAGGTTTATTACCGTACTGTTGCATTCATTTAGACGAGCTTGTCATACGAGATTTCCTAATGGCAAACTCAGACATCGTTGTTTGATTCATGTTTCAGGACCGCAATAGGTTCTGTCGCGGGGTGACAGCGGGCGCACACATTTTGGTGTCAGGATCCTCTTCGAACTCTTCGAGGTCGTCATGATTACTTGTACCTGTCTTTCGTTGTATTGTTGTAATCATGTCTTTTGACAAACTCTGTTGTATTTTGATACACCGACTGTTGATTTGTATGAGTAACATTCTCGTTGATGAGTTTTATCTTGTGATCTTTTGGTTGTTTAATTTTTTAAATTTTCCGTTGTTTTGGGATGATACAGACATTCATCTAGATATCTAATTATTGGTGAGATTTTTCTTGAGAGGGGTTGAAATTCATAAATACTAAAATCTATTGCCTTTTTGGCCTTAATCTATGTTTTGATGATTTAATTAACCTAATCTTAATTATGATCATGTAGAGTAGCACACATATTGCATTGCATATATATTTGCTTTGTGCTAACCTCTACAGGTGATCAAGACTCAATGAAGAAAGGAAAACAAGTCAAGACATGTAATCAAGCTCATTTGAAGACATGTATTTTGTATTTATTTGAGTCTTTAGGAACTTGTGTATTTTGAGCATACTTGAGATAAAATCAACTTAAACACACACTAGGTTCCCTATAGAAGTCACACACAAAAATTCACATTATTTGGACTTCCATAGATCACCCAAACTTAGACCGGAAAACACCAAACCTGAACTTTAGTTGTCTGAACCAAAACGGTCGACCGCAACATGTCGTTCGGTCGACCGGATGATCAAGTAATCCAGTTTGTGTTACCCTGTCCAGTTTCGGTCGACCGCACCATCTCTTTCGGTCGACCGTTTGAACTTATTTTCCCGACCGTTACTTTTGTCGTATATACCCAACGGTCGTATTCGTATTAAACCAATTATACCCCAAAATACATTTCATGTATCGGTCGGCCGAGGACCACGATCGGTCGACCGTTTGTCCATCTCTTGACAAACCCGAATCTCCTGTTGAAAAACGGTCGACCGCTAGACCTGTTTCGGTCGACCGAATATCAAATTGTTTGTCAACCCCAAAGTGTCTGGTACATATCGGTCGACCGTTCCCCTTTAGGTGTTCGACCGATCACTTAAGTGTACCTAAGTCGTAGCGTTGGGCAGTCGACCGTTGCTTAACCGGTCGACCGAACTTAGTGCAAAACTGCCTAACGGTCGACCGTTCGTCCCGATCCGGTCGACCGATTTTAGCCAGAATTGGGTCCTGCAGGTTCTGTTTTGTGTAATCACACATCAACTCTTACCCAATCAATCCCAACGGCTTTATTGTCCCAAACTTTAGAGAGCCCGAAGTGTCCCTCTCGGATTGTGAGAGAAGAAAGTCAAGCTCGCGAGGTTGTTTGCGGAGTTTGTTTTGTAAAAGGCGTTCTCTCCCGGCCCGGAACGGGGAGTGGATAGTGAAGACGCGAACGGAGCTCGAAGTGTCGAGCGGAGCTTGCAAGAGAGGACGTAGGCGGTGGCCGAACCTCTGTAAAAAACCCCGGTGTCCAATGTGGTTTGCTTATTTCTTACTTGCTCGTTTTGTTGTTTAAATTCCGCTGCATATAACTCGATCGATAAAACGAGTAGGTGATTGGCTTAAAATTGATTAGTGGACCCATAACCCACACGATCATACAAAATCTAGAGGGATGGAATCCAAAAATACTAGAATACAAGTGTCGGAATCCAAAAAATATTTCCATACAAATCAGACTAAATTCCAAAATCCAGAGGGATTGGAATCACATAAGATCTTTAAATTATACGCAGAATACAAAAAAAACGGGATCAAAATCCAAATGGATGAAAATTCCAAAGGAGTTGCCCAACCCCTACCATAAGGGTGGCACTGTCGAATGTTCTGCATCAATTATTTGAGTAGATTATGTGATGATCAATATCTTAGTGATTGCGCATGGATTTTGTTGCTTGATTATCATTTTTCAAGTCATAAAGTGTGTTTTACTTTTTGGATTTTCGTAAGCAAACAATTTAGATTGAATAAATACCTTGCAATCAAGACTAAAGAAGCCTCTAAACTTAGTTGGTGATTAAATACTTTAGTTTTTATTGAAGTGTTTTTATAATTTTTTTACTAATCCCAATATATAACTCACATGCTACGATTTGATCCTTACTCCTGGTTAATTCAAGATTACAACTCTACTGACTGACTAACCTCATTTGGTGTATAACAGGTTATTTTGAAACAAAAACAAAAAAAATGGCGATAAGTTATGTAAAAAGCACTCACTCAGCAATTAGTTTTCATGTCAAATATCAATCATTAAGATTAAGATTGAGATTAGCTCAGCGCAACTCGCACTGGATTATCTGCTTCTTGATTATGAACTCATAATCCATCAACCCGCAACTGTCTACTCCTAAATAAATATTAATTAAAGTGCTTAAATTGAAATCACTATAACAATAAGCACAAGTTCAACACTAAGGTACTAAATTAATTACTACATGACGAGAACTCAAATTTCAGAACTCTTTGATTGGAGTTGACAAAATGTCGTTGTTTACATTTAAGAACTCTTTGTCCAAAGTAGTAATATGTCAATTTTAAATGTGTTGTTTCCAAACTTTTGTTATTGGAAATTTGTTGCCAACTAATGGATTGGTGTGACTTTTAAATAAATTATTTTTGTGTTCTTCTTGCCCATACGTTCTTTTTTGTTTTAATGTACAAAGGTGGTGAGGTGAGGAATGATTTTTTGGACCTTTATATATAGGGGTGAGGAGGCAATTAGGGTGGATTAATGTTAGATACTTAGTCAGTCTAAATTACAGTTTGTCTAGTAAAGAAATATAATCTAAGGTGATTTAAAATTCACTTGTAGAGTTTTCTCATTCTAAAATTCTACTTTTGTTCATCACATGAAACTTCGACTTTAGAAGTTTCTATCGTCCTCATATTCTTCCATCACTATTCTAAAGCATTCAAGTAGAAGTTAGTCCCTCACGACTAAGAAGACAAAATCATGTAATTGTGTCAAGTAGTCTAATTGGTACGAGTCCCAAACTTACTTTAAACTTAATGTATGTATGCGTGTAAATATATATAATCATTTTACATATCCAACATCATTTTATACGAGCATATATAAATATAACCTTGTTAGTCATTGTATATGTCACAAAGAAATGAAGAAACATTTTTTTATAGAGAAATAATAGTGAATAAACAAAACAAACGTACTTATGAAGTCGATGAAACTAATCTTGCAGACGTAATTAACCAACGCTTGGGGATCATTTACAAATCTACACTGCATGCATACGGCTATTGTCCGGGTGTCAACTCATCTAACCCAACTTCCAAATTACATAATGCATATTTCAAGAAATTGCTCATATAATCTAAATTACAATTGCCACGTTCGACCACAAATCTAACACCACTTGTTCAATCCAAAGCCAAGAGTGGTGCAACACAAAAACCAAACTTCCATTGGCCATTTGGGAGACAAAAGTTCAGCATGTTTGTTTGGGTGTGGAATATTCAGTAATCAGTCATTTTCATGTATAATATTATTATCACCCTCAAAGGTGTTGTTATAATAGCACCGCTGACCAATGTTTTAAAACCGAACCGAAGAGTGAACCGAAAACATCTCGGTTTGGTTCAAAGTGGTCGAACCGATGGTTCAACCTGGTCCAACTGATGATGACGTCAGCATGACATCAGCATTTTGTGAACCGAGGGTTGAACCGAACCGACTCCGTAGTGGCGGTCCAACCGACGGTCCGACCGATTGAACCGATTTTTCCTATTATTTTTTAACATAATAAGTAATAACCAAGTACCTAAACTATGAACAATTCAACAAAAATTATCCATTTGTAAAATAACTTAATTAAAATCAGTAAAAAAATGAACAAACATGTAACTAAGTAATATTAGTCTTTCTTCTAACAAATGAACAAACATTTACTTCAACATCTAAAACAGTAGGGGTGGTAGACTGTCCTAGAGATCCGTCGGTCTGCCGGCCTTGGTGGAGATCGCGAGCGGTGGCGGTGCGATGAGGGTGGACCGGTGGAGATCGCGAGGGTGGAGGTGTGGTGAGGGGTTGGGGAAGAAGTAGTAAAAAGTAAAAATCTTAGAATTTGGGTCAAAATTAAACAAAAAATAAAACAATAAAAAACCAAATTTTGTTTAAATTGAAAAAACCGGTTTTTTCGGTTCGACCAAACCGAAAAAACCGATCAGTTCGATCAGTTTTTTCGGTTTTCTTCGGTTCGCTCCGGTTCACGAGAGAAATCGGTTTTTTGACCGAACCGACCGGTTTGCTACCGGTTCACGGTCCAACCCGGTCTGACCACCGGTTCGGTCCAGTTTTTAAAACAGAGCCACTAACGGCGCGTGCGCCCCCCACGACCCCCCGACCGGAGATGACATGGTCGTTCTGCGGTACGTTTTTTAAAGTGTTTTTTTATTTATTTTTTGAATTTTTTGTTTGAATTTTTTTTTTTGAAAATACGTTTTATAATTGTTTTTGATTTTTTAGTTTTTTTAATTTTTTTCCCAAGACAGACCCCGAAATGACGTGGATTGTGAGAAAATTATTTAAAAAATTAACGAAATAAAATAATAATAATCACTAATAAAATTTAATTAAGAAAAATTAAAACAAAAAAATCAAAACAAAAACATATTAAACTAATGGGGTGGGACCCACCCAAAGAGTTATTAATTTGCATGTCTTAGAGATAGAGTAACATCTGATCAAAATATGTTTCTGTTCTTACTCGAATGTATTGGTCCTCAGTTTTTTTTGTTTTTTTGTGTTTTTTTCAAAAATGTTTTAAAAATAATGTAAAATCGTTTTCTCAAATATATTTTTATGAAAATAAGTTTTTTATTTGTTTATATTTTCTAGAAATTTTTGATAATTTTTCGTGTTTTACCTATAATTGATCTCGAAACGACGTGTAAGGGGAGAATACAAGACGCTTGAGTTGTTTTTGGGTGTGGTTAAGAAAAATTTAGAGATGTTGGTTTGAGTTGCCGTGTCGGAAAGAGAAGCTGACATGACGGAGAGAGAAATCAGGACGCCTAGCTGTTAATGATGCTCTTAACCAAAGTTATCGCAACGGCCACGTCGAGTTTAATTCTTGAAAAGAGTTATTAATTTGCACGTAGTAACATCTGATCAAAATATGTTTCCGTTCTTACCCAAATGTATGATGATCCACTTATTATACATGTGCTTCTCGGTTGAGTACGTGAATTTTTTCCGTAGGTTCTTCCGTTCTTAGATTTAAGTGTTAATTAACATTCTTAAAGACAAATGATTACGAGATTTGTCTATCTTTTTCGTTTTATATTTCTATTCTTTTCGTTGCTGAAAATTAAAAGATTTCCATAGGAAAAAAAGGAGTTGGAAATTAGAAGGGTAAAATATGTAGGAGATTTGAAATCCGAAAAATTATTTACAAACTAATAGAAATCCATAAAAATAAAATCCATTTGCTCCAATAACAAGCAATGTGTGAGGGCAAAAGAATTAAACAAATAAAAAAAACGACATCCTACAATTTCAATAATTATATTAGTTTTTGCAAAAATTACCATGCTGAGTACTAAAATGGCCACTTAGCAAGTGCCCATGTTGAATAATCAAATGGCCTACCACTTCCAACAAACCATAAATGCAATGGGACTTGGAAAAAAACATTAAATTATTGCCCTAGTCAAATAATTAATTCCCCTGACTGCCAAACATAAACAATAAATCCTCTACATGTAATGTAACCCCCAGCAAAGTACAATACAATGTGATATTTGCCTAAAAATAATCATATTGGCCCATACATGCATCTCTAGATTTTTTATTTTTGTTAATGGTGATGTCTTCACTATGTGACAATCCCTCATTAAAGTCTACAAAGACCGTCAGACTATAATTGATGATGGTACTAACTAGACAATTCAGTTGGGAGATTCCTTAATTTGACATAGTTAAGATCAAAAATCTGGTATTTCAAATGGAATAAGTACGTGGTAGAGTTTAGATATAAAAAACTAACGTCGGTATGATTATGTTATAAACAAATAATATATAGTCCTTTGTGAAAAAGATTTGTGCACTTCAAAATGGAACACAACCAATGAAAATTAAAACTTAAACACTATATAATTAAGTTGTACCTTTTATTGTAATTTCAAAAAGGAACCTACCTTTCAATTTATACCCTGAATATTTGTTTCTTATCTGAGACTTAATTTGTCTCCTTTCATATTCCTACAAAGTTGCGCTATTATCCATCATCTACTACTCTTAATTTTTGTTAAAATCAATATACTCTTCCTATTAACTTAAATTTTAAATTTTAAGTGAAAAATCTAAATCCTAGATCTTGATCTAGCACTTATATTATTATCTATGTGTGTTCAAAACAAAAAAAACTTGAGAGTTTAATTGATATATGGTCAATACATAAAAAGAAAAGAATGTATTACATTTTTCTCACCATTTGATTAGTAACAGAAAACTATTCTTAGTCTATTATAAGTGCAATACAATCTTTCATTAATCTTAATTGTAGGCGACCCTATTTATTTCGACGCTTTGTCAGGGAAGAAGAAGAAGAAGAAGAAGAAACCCTGTGAAGAGCACATCTGAATAGGTGCATCAACACTTTCGAGTGTCCATGGTTAAAATTTTAACAAATAATGTAATTAAGAGAGGACAGTCTTTCAAAATTTCAAGGGGGGTAAAAAATGCTTTTCTTTACTCCAAACATATAAGGATATTGAATTTCAAATCTTACGCTTGGACGTGGATTTAGGCTGTTTTTGGTTTGCTGTAATCAAAACCGTGACATAATCAGATTACATGTTGGATTACATTCTACAACTTGGTTGACGAAACTGAATGTTGTAGCAATATATAATTTACATTAATTTCAAGATAATTGAATTACATCGTTGGAGATTGTAATCTAATTACATTGCAATGTAATCAACATATTTGATATAACTCAAACATTGTGATATTCTCAAGCACAACTTTGATCTTACCATAAGCATGTCGGAGCTCCAACAACGTCTTTCGACATTTATCGAATCTTTTAACTTACAAATTAATTTTTTAAATTTCATTACGATTCATGTACTAAATTATAATATTACCAAATAATAAAGTTTGT
Source organism: Triglochin maritima (assembly GCA_963682175.1). NCBI lineage: Eukaryota > Viridiplantae > Streptophyta > Magnoliopsida > Alismatales > Juncaginaceae > Triglochin > Triglochin maritima. The sequence goes on from OY821781.1 coordinate 38,511,491, forward strand.
TTACATTGAATAAAATTCCTTGGAATGTAGTTTAATTACATGGAATCGAATTCCACGAATCAAGTCGTGCCAAGTATAGTGAAAGGAGTTGGGTGAGCCCTTTAATTCTTCTAATTTAGCTTAGTTAGTGGGGATTATTGAGTCACACTCAATTCTTCTAAGAAAATTGGTGTAAACATGGCGGGTGGAGTCAAATTTACGAGTATTGAGTATTACTGTATTATATTGTTATACGAGGGCCAGTGAGGTTGTAGGAACTTATATAACTAATTTGGTTGTCACACTCAAAATTAAGACATTTTAAAGTTGATTATTTTAAATCAAACTTAAACACATGTTTTAATATCTCTTAAGTTATAATATATTAAAATTTTAGGTCAATCAAAGTTAATTTAACTGTTGATCTAAAATGCTCATATTTTAACGACTGGAATTTACTAAATTTCGAAGGGTTCGGATTAAGTTTTACGATGATCCATTTGATCTAATTTTTTTACTATATGTTCATTATATATGATCTATCTCACCCAAAAAATTCATAGAAAAGAACTAACCGGAAGTGACTGAAAATGTGATGTCACAACCAAAATGGTTGTAGGCCTCCTACATATACATTCTTTCCTTGTTATATACACTTATATATACATAAATACAACCAAATAAACACCAAGTTGAGCTCAAGTTGGCTCGTTTAAAAAATTCAAGTTACAAGATTTCTTCAATTTTCTAGCTAATTTGGTCATTTTCAAGGAGCAAACAAGTCGATTTTTTTTTTCGAATCTAACTAGAGCGGAACACGAACCAGAGTTGACAACTTTCAACAGAATTCTTGACAATGCTCTAGGATAGATCCCCAAACATTGAATAACCAAGACCGGAGATCGAACTCGACCGACTCGGAGTCGCATAGTTTTTTAAATAATTAAATTTAAACTGAAAATGTGTTTACCGCGGTAATTCGGGTTAGTATATAAACCCGACCTCACCGTCGTCTCCCCTCTCTTCTTCCTCCAAACCTTCCGTTCCCAAAACCTAACCCTAACCCTAACCCTAATTCTCCTTGGATCCGGCCTTTTCCGTTTTTCCGAGGTTCGGAGCGCCGCGTCGAGGTGAATCCAACTTTCTCTTGCGGAAAGGCCCGGGAAAAAACCGGGTTTTGGAGGGTTAGATCTGAGGTTTTCGTGGAATTTATGTGGGATTTTTTATTGTGGAAGGTTTGGGGAAGGAGATGAGTGTTTGAGCTCTAAAAAATGGGATTTTTGGAGGATTTAGTATGAAATTGTGATTTTGGGGAATGAAATGGTGTTTTAAGCTCTTAAAAATGGGATTTTTGAAAGTTTGTTGGAGGGTTTAGTGTAAAATCTAATTTTTGGGAATCATGGTTTTTAAGCTCTTAAAAATGGCATATTTGAAAGTTTGTTGGAGGATTTAGTGTAAAAATGTAGTTTTTGGGAATGAAATGGTTTTTTAAGCTCTTAAAAATGGGGTAACTGGAGGTTTAATGGAGGATTTAGTGTGAAATTGTGGTTTTGAGGAATGAAATGATTTTTTGAACTCTTAAAAATGGAACTTTGGAAATTTGTTGGAGGATTTTAGTGTGAAAATGTAATTTCTGGGAATCAAATGGTATTTTAAGCTCTTTATTGCGATGCATATTCGTATTTAAGCATTGACTGTTTCGTACTTGTTTTCTAGAGTTGGTCTTCTTAACTATGAGTCTGGTTACCAAAATTTATCATCTTCTTCTGGATTTGTGTATTTAGAAATCAGCACTCAGCACGTATCATCTTCAGAAAGTGGGGCACTTGCTGATATAATAGATTTAGATGCTGACCTTTTCCAATATAGTTGCAACTCAAGCTACCTTGTGTAATGTGGTGATGTTATCCTTATCTTTTGAGTGTGTTGATTGCCATCAAAGTCAATTAGATAATTTTAGTGTCGCTAAGTCAGTGCTTATCCATTTTACATGAAGATGGTTTGCAGAAGCAACTTTGAAAAAGTTTGATGATGCATGTGAGTCTCACTAGATGGTTTTTGTATGTTTTGTTTGCTGAAGGTGTTCCTCTTTGTCCATATTTTATTTGTGATTGTATCGAGCATGAAGTCGTTTGGCTCATCAAATTAGTTGTCCCTGTTTTTTGAATAACTTTAGATTATAGAAGTTGTAATGATTTGGTGATGATACTTCACTGCTGATTACATGGTTTTTTATGTTTTTACGCGCACGGTGCTTACTTAACTTGTATTTCCTTCCAATTGATTTAATGTTTCCAAGAATTGTGGTCCACAACGTCTGATGCTTTGGGAAGATCATAGTACTTTTTTGTTTTCTAATTTGGTGATGTGTACTAGCCCAATGGGTAATTGGGGTATTTCCATTAGCATGGAGTTAGATAATAACACCATGTTTCTTGCTGATGCATTTTGAATGTGGTCATTGAATTCTTTATCTTCCTAATCTATTCTGCCATGCAGCAGCTTCTTCTTTGGTAGTCGGAAAAGTAACATGGCCATCTCGTTCTTGTCAAACACAATAAAATGGAAGCTCAGATGCCTTTTATAGTTCTGCTGTATGTATTCTTGGAATCTTTGTGTTTGGATAAGACATTCACTAGCAGCTGTGCTGCTAGCCTTTTTTTTAATTAATTTTTACGATGATATGTTCATCAATACAAAGTTCTTTTTTGTATGTTTACAACCAAGCCTGATGTTAATTATGAAATAGGCTTTAGATATGGAAGCAGGATGGAAGTCATCTTAACAAAAAATTGTATCTGGTGTTCACGGAGTTTTACATAGTTGCTTGCTTTTGCTATAGCTTCTCAGATCTTCATCTCAACAACTTCTGAAAATCGTAATTTCACATTAATATTATTTTCTGTGGATCTATGTTTTTATTAATTTTAAAAGACAAAATGGGCTTTCTTTAGCTGTATTTAAGCTGTTCTTTTCTTTTAATTATTTGTACCGAAGTTCAAATTCACTTTCATGCTGCAGAAAATTGGTCAAGGATTCTTTGGGTTTAGCAAAAGGTGATGGTATAAGTGAGGGCACTAAAGGCAATACTTCCATAGTTGTAAAAGGACATTTGAAGTATTCGGCAAATCAAACAGAATGAATTGAAATGAAGACTCAGCAGGTGCTAAATTGTTTTTCCATTCCAATCTTCTTTATTACATTTCGTCTTCAGTTCTTATTGATTCCGTGTGTCCCAGTTTGATTGAGTTGTGCTAGTAAGACATCCAGGCTAGGCATTTTTCTCCAGTTTATTATTATTATTATTATTATTATCATTGTTACTATATTTGTTTTAGATATGTGAGTGTATCATTAGTCTAGGAGATGTTGCTGGTTTTTGAAAAGGAATAGGGGAATCTAATAAATGGTGCCCAATAAGGCTGGAAGAGTTAACAATAAAATAGGCAAATTACAAATAGAAATCTGTGTTTACAAATGGATTGTCTTTGACCGCACATTATGGAATCAAATGGTGCGGTCTGCCACAAGGTTTCCTTAATTATGAGCTTCTTTATTGAAAATTTCTGGATTGCATGTGTTCTCTTTCATATAGTTGCTGTTATTACATTTGTATCTTTTTGTAATTTTTAAGGAAATGTCTGAGGTCCTACATTAGAACAACTCCAATAAACTTTTCTAATACCACTTCAAACTACACACCTTGAGAACATTTGAACTTCCTCAGTGTTTCACTTATTAGTTGATTTGGATATTGAAGTAGAGTACATTTCTATAGAACTCCCAAACCACTGGAGAAGTGAAGCCTGAACCTCAGGAACCAAAAGGAGACCATCATAACAACCAAGAAACTGATGCTCCTGTGGCTGATTCTGGATCAGTATCAGTTTCAAGCAGTGACAGCAGAAAAGTTTCTCCTGAGGATATAGAACTGGTAAGGATTTGAAATTCATCTCATGTTGGTTGCTTCAATTATGTTTCTACTTTATAGTGGTTCGACCCGTTGTAACTCTGTGACACTAACTCTAGTCCTCACATTTCAACTATGTTGCCTTAGTGCTATCATGTAAGTGCAAATAAACAAGTTGTAATACACATACGTGCTGTGAAATGTCGAATTTTGTTTTGTTGAATTCAAAAGTTCCTAAACTCAAGATTAAATGAATGCAGGTGCAGAATCTTATAGAGCGTTGCTTGCAGTTGTATATGAACAGAGGAGAAGTGGTGAAGACTCTTCTTAATCGAGCTAGGATAGAGCCTGGGTTTACTACACTAGGTAGGTTTTTTATCCTTGGCAAACTAGAAATTTTGAAACGTCATTATTTATTTGCATGGGGTCTTTGACACTGTTATGATTTGTACCATAAGGCACAGTCTGCTATGTATGAAGAATGGAGTAAAAGAAAATAACACAATGTTACTGGGAAATGAAATCATGTCTGCTCAATGGCGAATGCAGGATTTTCCATAGGAAATCAAAATTATAAAATGCTTAAGATGGGAAGAAAGTAGTCGGCATGTGAAAGAATACTGCAAGCTCACCTCCTTGGGAACTTTGTTTGAGTTTAAACAATATGAAATATTCTTATGTAGTCTATATAAGCCAAATAATGACGAGTTCTGTGAATACTTGATCCAGTAGTCATCCCAGATAGTATGGCCCGACTAATCTAAGTACAAGTCTTATTCTGGTTGCATAATATTGTAATCTATAACAAACTCTTCGTCTCTTCCTATAAAATATAAACTGGATTTCCTTGGTCTTCTCAAATGATGAGAGGCAAACCAAAATATGTCTTCTTCGTCTCCATTTCTAAAGGCTTTAATGTAATTGTTATTCCAACCAGTTCCATCAAACAAACTGACAATTTTCTCCACTATTTTGTTAAAAGGTTGATCAGTTCTCAATGCAGACGTGCTTTATGAACTTCATCTGTAATACTGGATTCACGTTTCTAATTTCTACAGCAATCCTACCTCTGCTGGTAGCTCAGTTAATCTAAAATTTAGAATCAGTCATTTTTTAGCATCATCGACATTAGATCGCTTGTAAAGTACTTGTATAGAAATCTTTCCTGTGATGTAGATTGATGTTTGTGGTAGTGTTCTCGTCATTTGCTTGGTTCTGATGTGAAGAAACCCATCTTGCTTTTGTGTTTTGCACTGATCCAGTATGGCAGAAGTTGGAAGAAGAAAATTCAGATTTTTTCAGAGCCTATTATATCAGACTGAAGTTGAAGAAGCAGATAATATTATTTAATCATTTTCTTGAGCACCAATACCATCTCATGAAATATCCTGTGCCACCTAAAGTTATGCCTCTCCAAAATGGGGTTCAGCCAACTCCTGGTAAGTCTTCTTTATTAAGTCTATACTACTGCTAATTCTAATTTAAAGACAGAAACAACTAACAAGATAAGTTCAACTGTTCCACATTTTGAAAGAATATTGGAATTGCCACAAACTAATTCTCTGTTGTTTCTAAACTGTAACTAGCAAACACATAATATTGTTTATCAGGTGTTCGAATTGTCTGCCTATATTTCCTTTCCCTAGTTTTCTTTGTTCACTGCTACCCAGTTTGCAGTGCAGCTAACAATTTACCTATAGGGTATCCTGTTCTGCAGCAATCTCCAATGCCTCCTGTTGGTCAGCCTCATATTGACTCTATGAACCGTGGGCTTTCAAGCTGCCATGTTGTCAATGGAATTCCTGCACCAGGAAACTACCACCATATGCACATAAATACTACAAATAAGTAAGATTCACCACTTCTTGCCCAAGATTTACCTTCTCTGCCACTGACGTGTGTCATTGGTCTCTAGGCATTTCACTGGTTATATCCAGATCATGACTAAATATCTGGATATTTTGTTTTCGTAGTTTCTAAACAAAGCAATATGGTCCTAAAGAGTGTGCATGATGGAAGTCGTCTAATTTTAAGAATGCTGACTTAGGAAAGGGAGTTCTAACGATTTCAATTGGTTGTGAAGAGAGTTTCAAATTAGAAGTGAAGAGAGTAATGTAGCTCTATATTATTTTGTTGTTGTTTGAGTTTAGCTTTTTTTCTTTGGAAGATTCCACATGCCAATTGTTCAAAATTATCTTTAGCTTTGGTGCCGCACTGCCACCAAAGTGTTTTCTTACATATAATCACATCATCAGTTCTTACTTGTGTTAACCTTTGGCATATGCCTTTATGGTTCAATTTTTCTCTAACAAAAGAGTGCATTGATTCCATTAATCCCATTACGCTCTATACCTGTTACTTAGAAATTTCGCTTATTTGGTTTTCTAATTGTTTCTTTTCCATTTCCAAAGTAATATGGACGGAACGGCAGGACAAATTGCTCCTGCAATGCCCCAGTGTAGTGGGATGTCCTCTGCATCTGAGATGGTGGTGAGTACTAAATCTGGGTCAAGTGACCATTTCCCTACAGTGCCATCTGAGATCTCAGGGATGGACATGGATACATCAGCATTGGATACAGCTTTCACATCTGATGTAGGAAATCCTGTGGGCTTGGACTTGGGAATAGATGGAGCTGGATCATCGAAAGATGGCCTGAGTGGATTGAGCCAAATACCTTGGAATTTCAGTTTCTCAGAATTAACTGCTGATATAACAAACCTAGAAGGTAAGTTTGCCACCTCATTTGTTAAACATTCCTGAATCCGACACTTAGGTTAAAATGGCAAATTCAGTTGAGACATTTTCTCCATTTTTAGCCTTATTTTTTGTTAACTAAAAAGATAAGAAAAAAATGACATTACCGGTCGGTCTGGACATCGTGTAGTAATTGCTAGAAGTTTTCTCTCTGTTGTTTTTCTCATTCTCTGATAATAGACAACAGGCTTAGTTTTAGCAAGGTATTTATCTAATTCCTGACAATATTGCTGAAGTAGTTGGATTTCACAATAACAAATGCTAGTTCTATTAATTCACTCCAGCCCTTGGTGATAGTGAGCACATCTTTTGTGTATAATACCAATACAATGAACAAGATGCAGTACAGTTTCAGTACTATACTTCATACTTTTGTGTCTTCACAATGTAATTTTACTTCAGTGATATGAATACGTAATAAGTAGATCAATTTGGGTTACGCCTCATTTAACACTTAATATGCAGAACTGAGTTATGTCCTCGTTGGGCACCATGCTTTGCATTCATAGTCTCAGACAATCAATTACAAATCACCCAAGACTTCTTGATGTAGAAGATACTCAATGCTTTGCATTCCTGTTATTTCTCATTTGTCTATCAGTCAATGCGATAATTTCAGTGATAACTGGAGACTGCAGATTACTGTACCCATTTTCTGTGAAAATTGCATGACCTGTGACTGTGATACTTGTTGCAGATTTAGGTGCTTTGGGTAACTATAGTGGCTCGCCCTTTCTACCCTTGGATTCAGACATTTTGCTCGACTCGCTTGAGAATGACGAAATAGGTGATCCATCTAAACCAATTCTTTCCGATAAGTTTGCTGCCTCTGCTTTAATCAAACTTACATCGCAGTTTTGTCCTTTTCAATGTATTTCAGTTGAAGAATTTTTTGTGGACAATGCCAGTGGTACATGTTCAGAGTAACACCGGAGAAGGCGACTTCTCTTCCAGGTTGAAGTCCCCCGAGCTAGTTAGTATCTCGAATTCCACTACAATTACCAATTCTAGGCTGTCGGACGCAACCAGTAGAATTCAAATCAGCGATCTTGGATAATGATTTTGACATTATTTTTTAGCTTCTTGTAGATTCTTAATTGGGTTTATTTAGGTAAATCCCCATGTTCATGGTAGCTAGCAAATCTCTTGGAATTCATATTTTCCTCGACTGCTTTCATGTGTTAAATGTGTTATCCGTGAGGTCACACATGAGTTGAACCGAAAACCGACCCGAAAGAGCGAATTAGTTGGTGAGTATGACAACACTTGATGCATGAACATGTCATTGTTTTTAAGTGTGGATACTACATTTGATAAGTTCAGCAACAACAAAAAACTCACTTTTGGCAACTTACATTTTTGTTTGTATGTAATGCACAGAAGGTTTCTGTTTATAACATGTAAGCTTATGTTCGGCTAACTTCTTAAAAGTGAGGTTTGTTTATGTTCGGCTTGTTAGGTTTCTTTAATTTGGGTTCTTGTCATGAACCAACCAAGTTGAATTGCAATCAGCAATGAAATGGGAGTCAAAATTGACGTCCATCTTAACAGTCACACACATCATAGAATCGTATTAGTAGTCACTCCCAGCAAGAGTCTTAAGCTAAGCTATGTTTGCGAAGATGATTGGGTACTAAAATTCCCCGGATGTTACTCCGTGAACTTGTCAAGAAAAAACAAAATAAAATATGGATATCTTGAAAACCATCAAAAAAAAGAAAAGAAATCTGATGTCTGGATTGAAAATTTCAGCTCACAATTGGTTGACAAACGCTTACACTAAATGGTGTTGGGATGGGTTGATTTTTAATGATTAAATGGTGAGAGATAAAATTGTATCTCATCTCACCAACCATGTTAGGAGGATGGTATACGAACTTGCATTTTGCTCAAACTTGATTTTTCCTTCGACTATTTGAAATTTAAGTAGTTGAACATTCTAGGTATTTTTGTGTGGATATCGGTGAGATTAATGTTAATTATTAAGATAAGTTGCGTAACTACGTCGTGTGAACCATTTGTTGTCAAGGAATGAAGATTGAAATTATATCTCTATTTTATCCAACTAGTCATATAATAAACCCTCTAGAAAAGGGCAACCTTAAACTACATACATTTTGAGTCCTAGTAGTAGAGATGGATGAGATTAATGTGGATGTAATTCCACTTTATGGGCGTTCCCACAATTAAAAACAAAATATTACCACTCATTTTCCCCCCGAAGATGATAAAAACAAGACATCATTAAGATTAGACAACACACCAGAAGAGACAAGGAGTGAACAAAACACCAACAAACAAATCGGTCCATGATCTCCGGCATGTGCCCACAAACTCCTGTACTTCAATGTATACACCGCCATTAATGGTGGCAAACAAGATCTTCCTCTAATAAGTCCCTTTAAACTTCACTTTTGTAGATACAACCTTCTAGATTAAGTTGTGAATTTTTTGCCGCATAAATGGATTTAGATTTTAAACTCTATTTTCATGAATTTTAAGCCGCAAATGCTTAAACGGTCGGTGGTTAGACTCGAATTTTTTTTTGTTAAGACAATATATATGTTCACAGGAGGAAAAAATGGATTTGGATTCTCTCCATAAAACAATTTTGATTGCTACTGTCGGTGGGAGGTAATAGTTTAATGCCAATTTCAATTAACTTCTCTCTCGACGCCAAGTTTACCTCACCAAATCCATCACCACCAAAATCCTACTTTGTAACAATTTGACCTCCAATTCAACCTTAAGAACTTAACAATGTGGCACTAATATTTGCAAAAGCCAAAGAAAAATAAATAGAAAACACAACCTGAACGTTGGAAGACATGGAACCCTACCATGTGATGTTTGCATGTTGCTATGATGTGAATGAACGACCCATGCATGAGCCATTTGTCACACTTTGCTAGCTAGCTAGGTCTTCATTTTTCTTGTCATCTTTCACAACATTTCCACACCATGCATGTGGAACTCTTCAAATTAAAACTTTGGTCCACATTCCAAACCTTACACCATGGATCCATCTGGAAACATACACATACACATACACGCATGTGTTTGGGTATCCACAAGTATATATACTAAGAAATACTGTTAGGAAATATAATGGTGTATTGTTGTACATATGCATGTGAAGGCTAGTGATCAGGTTGTTTATCAAATTCTTTTTTTTTTGAACTTTTTGTGATTGTTTCTTTTCTTTGGACAAGAAGAGAACAAAAGAAATGGAAGAAGAGAGAAACGTGGATGAGGATTAAGGAGTTCACTTTGTTTGACACATGACTTGTCAGACATAAATCCTGACATAGGACATAATTCAGTTAGGGTTGGATTTGGTGTCTGTTCATAAGATCCTTCTCAGATATTTCTTTGATTTTTTTTTTATTTTTTATTTTTTTTGATGACCCAGAATTTCCTGGCACCCGCCCCCATTTAAGACAGGCGGGTTGCGCTCCAAACTGGAGTGGTCCAACACCATTTTCACCGGAACGCATTAGCATTAAATAAAATGTCTTGCTGAGATTCGATCTTGTGACCTAAGGTTTGTGAACCCACATACCTAACCAACTCGGTTGCGTCCCGGAAGACATTTTTTTGTAGTAGCTAGCGGCAGTTTTTGATACAGAGATTCATTGATGAATCAAACATGTAGTAGTAGCTAGCAGCAGTTGGGTGGGTAAAGTATGTGAAAGTATGAGTCGGCCATGACTCTCAACCCATGACAATGTAACAACTCTTATTTGGTAGATAGTACGTAGTTTTGCAATCTACTTTATAATCAAATTAATCAAGACATTTATCGAAAAAACATTTTCTGTCAATGGCTCAGCTCGCAAGAGATATGGTTACATAACCTGAGATCACTGGTTGGAGCATTGGAATGTAGTTATGTATAATTTCTAGAAAAATGTCTTGATGCACTTGATCATTATATTAGTATTAGTTTAGTATATAAAACTAAATTTTTGTTTGGAAGCGAGTGGAATAAAGGGACGGATCAACATGGTATTCTTTTTTACTTTAGTATAACTAAGATCAATAGAAAAAAAAACGTATGAGCACAAAGGTATTCATCTTGAGGTTTACTTAAGTATAAACTTATAAAACTCTCAAAGGAAAAGGAAAAAAGAGAGTTCATTAGTATGTGTGTATATATATATATATATATATATATATATATATATATATATATAGTGGATGGTGTCATCTTAGGTTTCTATGCTTGAGTTGCTTTTGTTTCCCTGGTTTCAAAAATATCTAAAAGTTAAGATTCTTGCAGAAGCTAAAATAGAACTATTGACTTCAGACATTTCTCAATTGATTATTTCTTTTGGATTAGGTGGAATTTAGAATAACATGAGTTCTCCACAGATCTTGCGTATAATGATAAAAGGCTAAAACATCGCTTGGAAAGGGAAAATTTTGTTCTCCAAAATTTTCCCATTCTTAGAGATACCTAAGTTGTAAGACGATGCCTTCAATGTTTTCTTTATTTATTTTCCTTTAAAATGTAAATTTCTTAAGGTGTGTTTAATTAAAAAAAAGCTCTTTTATTTTTGCAAAATTACTTTTTATTATTTCCACTGGGAATAAATTACTGAAATCAGACATAAATCAAAATTTTAAATTGTTCATCATTATAATAAATCAACCCTACCTTCTCATTTAGAAATAGCCATTTGGTCTTGTTGAAGTGCACGAAAGTTTGATGATATTTAGAAATATATAAAAAGGGGAGATATTTACAAATACAATTTTTGAAGATACTTTTTAAAAGGGAACTACTAAACGTCGCTCCAAAACTACTTAAATCGTCCCTTGAAATTACCAAATTGCCCTTAACAATATATTTAATACTCATATCGTCCCGTGTCTATAAATTAGCCATACGGTATTGTCTATTCATAATTTACCAGTAAAAACACCACGAAAATGTCTGACGAGGGTGATGCATCCGGTGAGGTAAACCAGTCGTGGGGCACAATTTGGACGGGGCGTCTGCATTAGACGCCTCCCCCAAGGAGAGGGCGTCTGCGTAGGACGCCCTCACCTTGGCGGAGGCGTCTAACGCAGACGCCTACCCAATGGGAGAGGCGTCTTACGTAGACGCCCTCCTTTTGGGCAAGGCGTCCTACGCAGACGCCTCACCCTTGGGGAGGGCGTTTAACACAGACGCCCCACCCATGGGCCAGACGCCTTATCCAAACGCCTGGATTTTTTGATTTTTTTAAATTCGATTTTATTTTTGTAGGTTCCGTTGGAAGATTACAATGAGTTATTTCAAACTGCACAAATCTTTGCAATAATCGATGAAGCAAGTAAATGGACCAAACAAGTAGCTATCAGAGTTGAGTTTTTTTTGGTCGTGTCGTCATACAAAACAAGATCAGATAGTCGGATGGATTGTTATTTGAGATGCGACCGGCGAAATCAAATGGAGTCTCGGGATATGGATACTGCACTTCGAAGAAACACCAAAAGAAAGGGTTGCGGTTGCCGTTTCTTAGTAAAAGTGGTGGAGCGACGAGATCGTGATGGATGGGTTGTGGTTTTTAATAGTGGTCACGGACATCACAACCACAGACTGACAGTTTATCCAGAGGGTCATCGTCAAATTAGTGGTCTAAGTCCTGGGGCGAAGAAGAATGGTCGTGATATGACTGAGGCGCAAGCAAAACCACGGAACATCTTGAAGGCAGTAAAAGAAATATTCCCGGAGGACAATCCAAATCAAAGGCATATTTATAATTTCAGAGATTACATGAGGACGACAAAATCTCAAGACCGGAATCCCGTCCAGTAGTTTCTCTATCAAGCAGTGTAGTGTGAGTACTTACATTGGATTATGGCGGATCCAGAAACTAATATCGTCACTCACGCTTTTTTGGCACATCTGACGTTAGTCCAGTTGTTGCGGACATATCCTTTCGTTATCTGCATGGATTCGACTTACAAGACGAACAAGTATAAGATGTCTTTGTTCGAAATCATTGGGGTCACACCAACAAACATGAATTTTCTTATCGGATATGCGATTTTGATGGATGAATCTTACTCCAGTTACCTGTGGGTGATGGAGAAGTTGCGATTTTTTATTGGGGACTGTCAGCCCGACTGCAATAATAACAGACCATCAAGTGTGACACCCAACAACTCTGCCACATAACACCTCAGCTCAGACGTCGACCCCTGAGCACTAACCATACGACCCTCCACAGGAATGCGCAGGATCTGGAAAACATCGTGAAGCATGATCGTCATCTCTCCGAAAGGCATGTGAAAAGTGTCGGTGTCAGGCTGCCACCGCTCCACAAACGCAGAAATCAAAGGCATGTCGATTTAAGGGAACATGTTGTACGGTAAGTGCCCCAAATGCGTCGCACTAATCTCCCCTCTGATATCAACACTCAGTGTAGACCGCCAACCCTGTAGTGTTGTACAGGCTCTGTGCCGATAATGGCACTTCAGAACCTTCTGATCCGCTCCGTCCCAGATCCGTCTAGCGATGTGACCCCAGAAACTAGGAATGACGCTCCCATATAAAGGACCACCGGGCGTCATACTGCTTACGATCCAAGAATCGTCCTGGACCCTCTTCTTCTCCTGAACGCGGGGATCTACAGTGAACGAGCTCGAATCTCCGGTTGTAAACCTCCCACCCCTACCCTTCCGCACCATCCATCCGACGGAAGTAGAAGTACCCGCTCGACCACGTCCTCTGCTATACTCCCCTTACCTCTCCACCTATGGGTGCTCTAACTCATACGGGCCATCATCGTCGGTCTCGTCGTCGGGATTGTCCACATGCTCATCATCGAAGGAATCATCATCCTCCTCACGACGACGTAATGCCTCTCTCTCCCTCCTTACCGAAGCAGATATCCCCCGTCTACGTGGATAACGCGGTGCTGAATCATCATCTAAAGAACGGAAGACGTGTAATGGTATCGACTTGCCTTTCCCTCCACTGTGATCCGATGACTATTAATTGAAATTTTAAATACAAATTTGTTAAATTTGTTAAACTAAATTATCATATTTTATCACAATTGTTAAACTAAATCAAAATTTGTTAAACTAAATTATCACAATTGTTAAACTAAATCACAATTTGTTAAACTAAATTAAAACAATTGTTAAACTAAATCAAAATTTGTTAAACTTAAATATCACAATTGTTTAACTTAATAACAATTTGTTAAATTAAATTATCAGATTTATCACAATTTATTAAAGTAATTATTAGATTTAATAATTAAAAAAAATAAAAAATGTGGAGGCGTTTGCGAGAGACGCCTCCCGCATGGTGAAGGCGTCTGTCGGAGACGTCTCTTCCTTCCAGGGAGACGTCTGCCGCAGACGTCTGCCGCAGACGTCTCCCGCAATTGTAGGGCGTCTCCCGCGGACGCCCACAAAAAAATTTTAATTTTTTTTTGAAAACAAATAAAATACATAATGTTACCGTATACGGGTACACCGGGGGAACTGTTGGCTGCTTGTCTAGCCTCCGAGACAATCATGATCTTCTGTAGTAGGTATATGAAGAGAAAGTTGTGAGAAAAGAGTTAAATGATGCGATATATAAGCAAAAATAGGAGGAAAGACAATTTGGTAATTTCAAGAGACGATTTAAGTAATTTTGGGACGATGTTTAGCAATTCAGTTTTAAAACCTTATATTTCTAACCTGATATTTAAAAACTACTAAAATAGCATTAATCTTGTGGACCACCTTACAAGTTAATGGTAAAAAGAAAATCCATTATATATGATAGCCTCACAGAGATCTAAAATCAAATATTGTGTTACCAAACACACATGTATTGTATGAACACCAACAAACAAAACACATGTATTCTTTCATTTTTTTATTTTACCCAATTCCATAAGATCATGTGACACCGATAATCAGCAACTGTAAATCATGTAAATATATTTTAAAATGGTATAAATATCAACCAATGCTAGAGCATGGGCATGGAAAATAATTCCTCAATCACCACACACATATATATAAAACATTGATCCAACCAAATTTATTACTTCAAACACCCATGTTATCGCTTGTGATGTTGGTAGGAGAACAAAAGCTAGGAAACAATAATGCTCCTCCAATAATATTGTTGATAAATTATTTATTATGATTTGTTTGAGAAAGATGGGAATAATTTGGTCCACATGAAGGAAGAGGATGCATTCAATTTACCCAATTGTAGATTAGATTTGTCTCTTTTTGGCATGTAGTAAGCTTCCATGATCCATGTATTATTTTTACTTATCATACCACATGCATGGGATCATCATTCTTATCAATTATGTATTCTTATGTTTATTATAATTAGTTAAAATGGACAAAAATCTGATTTATCAAGGGAATGTATATATGTATAGAATCTTTCCCTGGTATTTTTTTTAAATGTTGTTTTTGTGCTTCAAATTAACTTGTGAATTTTGGTTTCTAGTCACAACTACCACCAAAACACTACTAGGAAAATCGCACTTCGTTTACTCAAATTGTTTTGGATGTGTTTGGAATCACATTTTAATAATCATATTTCATATATATTAAGTTAAAGTTGCTTCATTCAAAATTGAGGTTATTAATTAAATAGAAGACAAAATGTTAACCTTCTTTTTTTCAAATTGAAAGGTATTTGGTATATTATTTTCATGAAATATTTGAAGGATATTTATAAAATTATCTTTAGTTTTAAATAGATGTGATATTTGGATATTGAAGTGCAGATAGGGATTTATATACTTTGATAAGTTGTACTTTTTTAAGAACATTTTTATTTACTATCTTCCACAATATACATTCATTTTCTACTCTAACTAAACTTATACACGTCTCCAACTACATTAAATCTCATTTTTTATATAAATATTAACTTTCATTTCGGATCTTGAATTATTTTATTAAGTTTAGATTCATGAACCACCAACCAAAGGGCTTAAAGGTAAATTCTGAACATGCATCGAAGAGTTTATTGATAGCAATAATAATAACATGCATGCCCAACAATAAAATTATAATATTTTCTTCTTAAAAAAGTTATTATTCAACGTAATTTACGGTTTACTTAAATCGTCCATTGTCAAATTACTTAAATCGTTCGTGTCAATTACCATTTTGTCATTTACATTCTATTTAATACTCATTTCGTCTCGTCTATTAAAATAAGTCTTTTGTCTTAGTTTTTCTCACTCTACCAGTACAAACACCACGAAAATGACTGACGAAATGTCTGGATCCAGCAATGTTAGAATATTTTTTTTGATCGGGACATCTGCAAAAAACACCTCCCTTGGGGGTACGCTGGATGCCCGGTAATTTTTATTTATTTATAAAAAGAAGCTGAAAATTTTACATTATTCGAGTACATTAGGGCGTCGACTGACTCATTTCTTCACCTCCGTGACATTGTTTTTGATGATTAAGAAGAAGATGAAGAGAAAGTGGTGGTGGAAGAGTGAAATGAAGAGATATATAAGTAGAAACGACATAAAGACAAAATGATAATTGACGTGGGCGATTTAAGTAATTCACGAGCGACGTTAGTCGTTGAGTAAAAAAACAACATTAATTATTATTGTCCCCGAGGAGTCAACCGAGTTGGTTGGGTATGTGGTTTTACACATCCTAGGTCACAAGATCGAATCCCAGCAAAAAACTTTATTTAAAGCAAATACGTTCCGGTGAAAATGACGTTGGATTCTTGAACCGCACAATCCGTCTGTCCCAAGTGGAGGTGGGAATTCTGGATCATCAATTTATTATTATTATTATTATTAATTAATAATTGATGCACGAGGGGTGTCCCCATCATGGCTTGTCGGACCATGCAGCGTGCAATCACCTCAACTAATTGCCTCCCAACCATGTGATTAGACTAAAAAATATATTATACCTAAATATATTGATGATTACAGTTAAGATACTATTATAAGTATTATACCACGATAACATAAACAAACCAACTACAAGCTGCTAGAGTTGATGAGGTGCTTGTAGGGTTAGTTAGGGTGGTGATTAGGATAAGGTTTGATTGGTTTTCAACTGGTGCATGTTTGTGAGACGGCTGTTTGTCTTCACTGATTACCGTGATTTGTGGTGACTAAATATTAGTTATTGGGTTTCCATGTGCTGTGGGATTAGTTTAGAATTAGGTTTAGTGAAGGTCTGGCCTTTTTGACAGCATGTGTAGATTGTAGAGACTTGAGCATCATTAACAGCACCTGGGCAGTTTCCAAACACCTTGGTTTCTCTCTCAGCTACGTCAGCTTCTCTCTCCACCACGTCAGCATAAACCAACCTCCTACAAAATCCTTAACCATTACCCAATCCACTCAGTCACGCTATAGTATTTGTTGTCACGTCATTATTTTTATTATTCTCTCTAAAACTCTTTCAACAATCAACAAAATATATTAATAATCATTATCGTAATTATTTAATATCAACAATTCATTCATTTTTAATTAACATTTAATTAATAAATACGAAAATATTATTAAAATTTAGGAAACCACGTTACATAGTACATTAACTGGAAATTTAAAAACTAAAACTTAGTACTTCAACAGATGAAATGATGTTCGAAACATGTCCTCGTCCTGAAGGTGTTAAAAAAGCTAAAAAAAGAAGGAAAACAACCATTTCAGGCACAACTTGATCCTTGTTATGTTAGAACTGGGGAAACAAATTGAATATAACGCAAGAGTGAAAGAGGAAAAATACTTACGTTACGAAGAACGAGTGGAGAGGAAACACATCGAAGTTGAGGTGAATTTCCAAAGGGAACTCAACAACAAGAAACTTGATGTCCTATTTTCTCTGATGAAGAAGGAAAACAATGACGAATTCGGTAAAGAAACACTTGCTGAACTCAAGGAGTGGGCTAAAACACAAGGATATCTGTAGGTGTTCATGTTTTCATTTGTAATATCAATATGTCTGTTGTAGTTTATCAGTATTCTGGTAGTTTAAATTTCGTATCCGTAGGAGGACTGTCTTTCCTTTTCTTATTTCTGTTGTATTTCGTATTCTGTATTTGTATTGTATTTTGTTTCCGAAGTGTATGAGTATTATACTATTATTTCTTATTTTGTTTATGATTTTTTTAATTTTATCTAAATAAATCAAAAGAAAGTTAATTAATCATAAAATATTTTTTCAATTATTTTTCAATACCTTATTAATTTAATTCAATTTACCTAATTAATACATTATCATAATTATATATAAATAATTTTTATTTTTAAAACAAAAACAAAACAAAACAAAAATCAGACCGTCAGGGGTGCTCTTATTGTTTGATACTTCAATTTAGTCTTTTGAAACTTTGAATCAATTTAGTTGATCATCTAAGAATATTCTTAACGTCGTGTTATGTTTTATCTCCTTCTTTGTCCCTTGAATTCCCCCCCCCCCCCCCCCCCCCCCCCTCGTCGAATTCTGAAAAAGATATTTTAAGTCGTTTTGGTACTTCAATTCACGATTAGTGTTATTAATTATGTATTGTAGACCAAAACTCTTATGCTTCTACATATTTTCAAAAGAAAAACTCTTATGCTTCTAGACAGTAGAGACATCTCATCTAAAACTTCAGCTATACATATCCTATATATCTACTATATATTATCCTCTATAGTCTAATTCGAGACTTCTAGTAGTTGTAGAAGAAAAAAGGCTATACGGCACTTTAGTTTTTGCTTCTTGCTTTTCCCAAAAGCAGCTTCCCATGAATCTCACTCCTCTTCCCAAAATCAACTTCTTTCACATCACCTCTGGTCCTCTACTAAGGAGTCTACAACCATTATTTTGTCATCTTATACACCAACTCAAGCTTAGTGATTTTTTTTATAATAAGTTTTTTTTTATCGAGGTAGATAAACAAGAATGAGTTGTGAAGGATAACTCTTCTCGTGCGAAGTCAAACATCACAGTAGATAAGATATAGAGCTAGAAGTTTGTGCAATGTTTGTCATCTTTTTGTTTTTGTTTTGATAATCCAGAATTTTCCGACACTTACCCCCACTTTGGGACAGACGGGTTACAACTTCAAACTGAAGGTGGTACATCATTTTTACCGAAACGTTTAACATGTTCATACCGAGGTTTGAACTCGGGATGTGTGTTCCACTCAATCCTTACTAGCTTGACTACATCCGGGGGTTGTTATCATTTGTTGGTGCAAATGTCAATCTCATTCTCTTTTAGACCAAGTGGTTCTCGACCCCGTTTGAGTGAACCTATCCACAATTCAAGAAAGTTAAAGCAATTGTTCTCGGACCAGCATGGTCTTAGGGCGAGAAGTTTGGTGATTTTAGGGTTTGCTTGGGAACACCATTTGAGTTCGTTTCAATTCCCAATTTTCCATTTATACTAAGAAAATTAATTTTGGAGTTTGTCTCCACTCAGAAGCTCACTCCCTCATTCACTCCTCCTATCAGAGAACCATGACAAAATGTCACATTAGGAGATGCGCAACTTGTGGAAGTTGAAAGATGAAATTGTTGTTTTGGTTGACAATAATTATATATAAGTCGAAGCTTCTTCAATAATCAACTAAAATGTGGTTCCCAAGCATATCCTTAGGTCTAGAATACTAAATTTTCGACGGTTAATTAATTGGTCTTGCATCATGTTAGGGTGCAAATTAGTTCGCAAAAAATATTACAAACCCCATAAACAAATTTTTCATGCTTAGACACTTTTTTTTTTAAAATATGTTAGGTTGACTTTTGGAGGGAACCCGTTGATTGCGGTTGGAACATTTGCGTCTTTTCAGTCAAGACCTTTAACTTTTGACTATTCCTTTCAAGTCTCCGAACTATTCCCTTTTGTCAGAATAAGAAAAAAATCAAACAAAAGCATACACATACCCAAAAAAATCCTAGAGTGTTCTCCAAACTAAAGAGTTGCCGCCTGTCAATTGGGTCGTGTTCGTGTACTATCGTGTCTGACAGTTCTGCATTCGTGTCAGGATTTCGTGTTATCGTGTATAGTATAAATTGAAAAGATTACATCATGTTTAGATTGAAATTAGTTAAGTGACATGTTATATTGATATTTTTCATTCTAAATAACATCTTAATTGACTATTATCAAGTAAAAACAATTGATTATCTAACAAAAGATATAGTTCGTGTCAGTTTCGTGTACAAAACAACTTATCGTGTTATCGTGTCGTGTTCGTGTCAAATCGTGTACCGATTATTTTATATTTGTATGTTCACAAAACATCATAATAAATCATTTCAATCATACAAAAAATTTCGTATAAAGTCGTATCTAAGTCATGTCTCATTATCGTGTCGTGTCTGTGTCGTGTAATCTTGTCGTGTCCAGAATTGACAGGTCTGACTGCCACTCTCATGGCCTGTGTAACAACTTTTGTTAGAAGGGGTAGGAAGGGAATTTTGGTTGCCAAGATATGTGCAGGGACAGACGGAGAGAGAGAGAGAAATATGTTAAATTTCGTGGGTCCTTCGGAGTTTAAATAGTGATTTAATTACACGCAAAATGCACCTTATTTGTGGAATTACTTGAAGGTTTTGATCAAAAATTACTTTATAGATCCATAAGTCAGTAGGTTGTGCTCTAAGGTCTAAGTTAGGTTGTGATCAGTTTACTGGAAGATTTAGAGAAAGTAGAGAACCAAATTCTTGATTGGTTTACAAAGAAACTTAAAATCTTAAAATTTGATGTCCATAATTATGACAATTTTACTTGGGACGAGGTCTCTCCAACTTTAACTTTAAAAAAATTGAATGACTTCCTTACATTTGAACATAAATATACATATTTACTTACAAATCAGTAGAAAGTGAATTGAATTCTGAAATCGTTGGAATTAGTTTTTCACACGTACGTAACCATTTCTACAAACTAATGACCCCCTAATTGATTATAATTGGAGAAAACTTTAAAGAAGGATGGTTCATGACTACTTCCAATTCCATGTCGGTGGAGTTACAGAAAGATTTGATCTCTCATCTACTTGTTCTTCACATCCCATGATCTCAATAATGGTCATCTCACCAGCAAAATCACTACTCAATCTTGCTGTGTTTGTTGTGGTGAGATCTTTGGTTTCCAATTCTGGTGCTTTATAAGTTATTATCAAAAAAAGAAAGCTAATGTGTGATCTCATAATTAATTTTGGGAGGCAATGCATGCATGCCAACTTTGTTGTCGATCACTAAAAAAATGTTGATATCATTTATGGGTTTGCTCAACATCTCCTCCATTTGTACTTCTCCACCCAACCTCTTGTTGGTTTATTTAATGTGGGCTTCAGCTCACATTTATTTTCTTGGTATTGGTGGTGGCTTGTAATAAAGAAGGTTGATCATTGATGGCATAACTGTCCATGTTCTTTTGGTATAAATATATATGTGGTTGTAAAAGAAAGGAGAATGATTTTTTTTTGAAATAATATTTTGTTTAAAAACAATTCTTACATTGTATGTACCTATTTAAAAAGTATTTTTCATACTAGATCTCTTGTCACCATATTGTAACATGTGACGAAAGTCAGTTTTGTCTTTTAGTGGTTTGAAGAACTCGACGTGCCAAATGTCGTATTAATTAGTCACTTATGAAAATTCTCAAGTCGGATGAACTCGACGTTTCAACTACCGAGTTATTGGATTTAAATTATTTTTGACCCTATCATATACAAATTCTAAGTCAAAGAACTCGATATTTGAAACGTCGACTTCTAGTCATTGAAATAACCATTGCAATTGAGAATTTGCATCGAAAGACCGAAAAATCTGAGGCAAAGAATTCGACATTAGAAACATCGACTTAACCGACTTGAGAATTTTCGTAGTAGCTAAAGAACTAGACATTTGTCACGTCGAGTTCTTCGAAGCACTAAAATACCAAATGGTACCACGTGTCGCAATATGGTGACAAGAGATCTACTATGATTCAAAGCACTAAAAAAGAACTTGTGACGTTAAAACATCTAACCTGCTCGCCTGAACAATCAACAAGTCCGTAATAGTTAGAATTTTGAAAAAAAATGTAGTACGCCATCTCCAATTGAGATCCAGCGGTTACTAGATCTAATGCTCTTGCTTAACTCTACGCTCTATCCTAATTTTGTGGGTAGTTTCAGTGTACAACTTAACTCACAATAAATAAAGAGACGAACAAGTGATAGGTACCATACTTTGTGCATCTTTTGCTTCTATTGAGGCGTGATAGGTGTGAAATGTGGGCACCTCAAGCAACACATTGGAATTTATATAGCAATAAAAATATTATTAACAACACCCCCACTCGTGTGGGTTATATGTTGGATTTGATTTTTGATTGGTTTTCCCTCCACTCCACATCTTCTCCACCTCCAAGCACATTCAATTTGACTTTATAGTTAGTTGCCTGCCGACTAACGGCGACCAAAAGAATATAAAAACCAAACCAAAAGCAAAAAAACATGTTTGAATGTGGTAATGTGTAAGTAGGAAATTAAGAAAGAGTAGTTTCACTTCTTGGCGTTGATGGTGGGCAAACTGCCGGATTTTATGTGCTTTTGTCTCCATCACTTCTTTTTGTATGTATATTTTTTGTATTTTTGGAAAGAAAATGTTGACTTTGAAAGTGTGGAAACGGTAGGGCTATCAATATTCAATATCAATATTTACTATTTTTTTGTTGACCTAAAATTTCATGACACCTACTGTAACATCCCGAAACAGCGGAAATTTAAAAATTCATAAACAAGACACAGGAGCTCAATAATCAAGACGGGACTGTTACTTCACATAAACAAATAGCGGTGCACCAAAATTACATCAGAGTTTGTCAAAATAATACATGATTACAACAAAATGACAACAGACGATAAAACGTAATCATGCCGACCTCAGTGGTCCGAGAAGAGGATCCGACTCCAAAATGCGCGTGCCCGCCGATCACCACCCCACTGGACCTACTGCGGTCCTGAAAATATAAACAACAATGCATGAGTTTCCAGAAGGAAACTCCGTATGCCAACTCACATACATGCATGCATTACATAATGAACCTATCATACTAGTATCATGTCATGACATCGACAGAAAGGAAAACAGTTCCCCCGAAGGGTAAAACAGGACATCAGTCCGACAATCAACAACGAGTCTCCCGAGGAGACCTACTGCAGGCACATGCAGCCTTACAGCACCCGACATCGCACCCCCCACACGCAACTACACTACACAAGGGTTCGGCAGGGAGCCATTGTCACACCTGCACGCCGATAGAATACAGATCTTCAAATCTCAGTGGTCGGAGCCACAGGGACCAACGGGGCTGTCGCCCGGAAGGTATAACAACAACATCTCGGTAGGTGCCCAGCCGAGGAAAACAACATAGCCGGCACAGCCTCGACCCAACAATCATCATCGCCGGCACAACCTCGGCGGCATCACCGGCACAGCATCGGTGGTCCATCACAACGTCCGGCACAACATCAGACGGGTCCAGACCGAAGTCTGCCAGGTCATCAGGCTCCTCGAGCCGCGAACACCAACCGCGCCGCTATAAAAGCAGGGCAGCGACCTCCGTAGCCCGTGGGCCGGTAGTCACCTCACCTAACGCCAGTTGCGTGCCCGCACAACATCAACACTGGGATCCGCGATCCCTCAGGCCTGTTATACTACAAAGTGCCAACAATCATCTCAAAAGTCACGGTCCATTCATGGAGGTGACGCGTCCCGAACACCCACACTCTTCCCAACGGCGGTCCCTGGGCAGGCACGCATCACGCGCCCACCGTCACCTCCCGGCTCACGCACAAGGCGAGGACACGGGTTTCCGTGGACAAAGTTGGCGTTCAAAATGGGAACCAGGAATTCTGTCCTGGGCCCAAACGATCGACCGGAAGAGGTGATTTGGTCGACCGGTTCCAGAAAGGAATCGGTCGACCATACTCCCAACACGGTCTACCGCTGCGCTCAAAATAGAACCCCCAACGATCGAACAAAGGTCTAAAACCGGTCGACCGAACGAGGTCAAAATCCGGAGTCTGGTCAACATTAAATTCAATTCTATCGGTCGACCGACTCAGGGGTCTCGGTCGACCGAAAACAGACAGGGTCAACCAATTATTCTAAGTCATATAATCGGTCGAACGCAACCCTCCAACGGTCGAACAACAAACAATCGGTCGAACGAATCATGCACAACTAACAGGTACACTTAAGTTTCGGTCGAACAAAACAAGGACCGGTTGACCGACAACAGGCAGAAAAATCCCAACTCACCATCAATAATGCACTACCGGTCGACCGCCCCAAGGCATCGTTCGACCGGTGAAGGTTAAAGTCGGGCAAACAGTGCTAAAACGGTCGACCGCCCGAAGGATCCGGTCGACCGTTGGTCGTCTTCAACCTCGCGCCAGCCGAGGTTTTACGAAGAAACGCGTCGCCGGAGAGGTCTCCGACCTCCCCCGACTCGACTAACGCATCCCACACATGAGGGTTAACAAACAAACCACACTAAGGAGCGGCATACCTCTCACCAAGACGACGAAATGCCGGAGCAACGCTCGCGCCTCCGTCACCTCCGCACGTGCGACCTCTTCCCCGCGATGACCTCCTCACGCCGGAGCCGATCTTCCGCCTCCGTCACTGACCTCGCGAGCTCCGTTCTCCTCCGCTGCCGCCGGAAATGAAAGGAGAGTGTGAGGAAGGTGGTGAGAATGGAATGGGAAAGAAGAAGAAGAAGAAGAAGAAGAAGAAGATGGAGCTCCCCTCCTTAAATCCCCACCCATCAACCCACGCCACCCCACACCACACCCCTACACTCCAGCCCATCCCCTACGCCAACACCTCTCTCTCTCTCCACAAAAGTCAAGCCCCACCATACCTCCTTCTCTCCTCTTTAATCACCAATTAACCCTAAAAAGGGTTAGGGATATAACAATCCACCCAACTTAAAAGGATTTCGTCCCGAAATCAAAGCAACTACTCACCGAAAAGATCCGGGTACTGCTTCCGGACTTCCTCCTCGATCTCCCAAGTGGCCTCGCGCTCACTGTGATGCTGCCACCTGACCTTCACCATCGGGATGGTCCTCCTCCTGAGCTGGTGATCCATGCGATCGACTATCTCCACTGGTCTCTCCTCGAGCGACAAGTCCTGCTGAATCTCTGGCGCTGCTATCTCAATAACGTACGACGGATCTGCCACATACTTCCTCAACATCGACACATGGAAGACATTATGCAGACCCGAAAACTGCGGCGGCAATGCAATCCGGTAGGCAACCTCTCCAACTCGGTCGAGGATCTCAAACGGCCCAACATATCTCGGACTGAGCTTTCCCTTCTTCCCAAACCTCATCACACCTCGGGCCGGGGAAATCTTCAGAAACACATGGTCGCTCACCTCGAAACTCAACGCCCGTCTGTGGCGATCAGCATAACTCTTCTGTCTGCTCTGAGTTGTGGCCAATCTCCTCTGGATCACATCAACCTTCTCTGCATACATCTGCACAATCTCTGGCCCCACTAACTGCCTCTCGCCTACATCACTCCAGCATACCGGTGATCTGCAAGGCTTCCCGTACAATGCCTCGTACGGTGCCATCCCAATACTCGAGTGGTAGCTGTTGTTGTAGGCGAAATCTATCAGCGACAGGTGCTCATCCCAGTGCCCTGCCCAGTCCAGTGTGCATGCTCTCAGCATATCCTCCAAGGTCTGAATCGTCCTCTCTGACTGACCATCCGTCTGCGGGTGGAACGTTGTGCTGAATCTCAAACGCGTCCCCAAAACCTGCTGCAGACTCCCCCAAAATCTGGAAGTGAAGCGAGGATCTCGATCGGAGATGATGCTCACTGGCACCCCATGCAACCTGACTATCTCCTCCACGTACAACCTAGCTAGACCCTCCAAAGGCAACGTGATCCTGATCGCTAAGAAATGCGCCGACTTGGTCAGTCGATCGACTATCACCCAAATCGCGTCGTGGAATCTCCTCGTCTTCGGCAATCCCGTGACAAAATCCATCGTCACGTGCTCCCACTTCCACTCAGGAAGCTCTATACACTGCATCGGTCCTGCTAGCCTCTGATGCTCGATCTTCACCTGCTGACAGACTAAGCATCTCTCCACAAACTCTGCGATGTCCCTCTTCATGCCCTTCCACCGGAAGTTCCGCTGCAGGTCCTTATACATCTTCGTGCTCCCCGGATGAATGGTGTATCTAGCTCTGTGTGCCTCCTCCATGATGTCATCTCTCAGCCCATCAACCTTCGGCACCCAGATCCGACTCCTGAACCTCAGACCACCATCAACCCCCACACTGAAATCTGATCCACCTCTGGAAGCCAACTGTAGCAGACCTGCTAACTCCTCATCCCCCTGCTGAGCCTGAACCAACCGTGAGACAGTCTGCGGCTCCACCCGAAGCCCAGCAATCACTGCTCCCTCTGAACCCTCAGTGAATGGACTCCACTCTGACAAAGCCTCGAGCAGCCTCCACTCCTGGATGCACAAACTCGCAACTGAAACCTCCACCTTCCTGCTCAGCGCATCTGCAACCGAATTCGCCTTCCCCGGATGATAGGAAATGGTGAAGTCGTAGTCCTTAATGAACTCAAGCCATCTGCGCTGCCTCATATTCAGCTCCTTCTGCGAGAACAAGTACTTCAGACTCTGATGATCGGTGAAGACCTCGAACTGCTCGCCATACAGATAGTGCCGCCAGGTCTTCAACGCATGAACTACCGCTGCCAACTCCAGATCATGAGTAGGGTAGTTCTTCTCGTGCACCTTCAGCTGCCTCGAAGCGTACGCAACCACCTTCCCATGCTGCATCAGAACACAACCCAAGTCTATCCCTGATGCATCGCTGTAAATCACATAGCCCCACTGCCACTCGGTAGCGTCAGAATCGGTGCTGTCGTCAGACGCCTCTTCAGCTCCTGAAAGTTGTCCTCGCACTTCTGGGACCAAACGAACTTGACGCTCTTCTGCGTCAACGCTGTCAGCGGCGACGCAAGTCTGGAGAAATCCTGGATAAACCGCCTGTAATACCCTTCCAGACCTACGAAACTCCTGATCTCCGTCACGCTCGTCCTGGACAAAGTTGGCGTTCAAAATGGGAACCAGGAATTCTGTCCTGGGCCCAAACGATCGACCGGAAGAGGTGATTTGGTCGACCGGTTCCAGAAAGGAATCGGTCGACCGTACTCCTAACACGGTCTACCGCTGCGCTCAAAACAGAACCCCCAACGGTCGAACAAAGGTCTAAAACCGGTCGACCGAACGAGGTCAAAATCCGGAGTCTAGTCAACATTAAATTCAATTCTATCGGTCGACCGACTCAGGGGTCTCGGTCGACCGAAAACAGACAGGGTCAACCTATTATTCTAAGTCATATAATCGGTCGAACGCAACCCTCCAACGGTCGAACAACAAACAATCGCTCGAACGAATCATGCACAACTAACAGGTACACTTAAGTTCCGGTCGAACAAAACAAGGACCAGTCGACCGACAACAGGCAGAAAAATCCCAACTCACCAGCAATAATGCACTACCGGTCGACCGCCCCAAGGCATCGTTCGACCGGTGAAGGTTAAAGTCGGGCAAACAATGCTAAAACGGTCAACCGCCCGAAGGATCCGGTCGACCGTTGGTCGTCTTCAACCTCGCGCCAGCCGAGGTTTTACGAAGAAACGCGTCGCCGGAGAGGTCTCCGACCTCCCCCGACTCGACCAACGCATCCCACACATGAGGGTTAACAAACAAACCACACTAAGGAGCGGCATACCTCTCACCAAGACGACGAAATGCCGGAGCAACGCTCGCGCCTCCGTCACCTCCGCACGTGCGACCTCTTCCCCGCGATGACCTCCTCACGCCGGAGCCGATCTTCCGCCTCCGTCACTGACCTCGCGAGCTCCGTTCTCCTCCGCTGCCGCCGAAAATGAAAGGAGAGTGTGAGGAAGGTGGTGAGAATGGAATGGGAAAGAAGAAGAAGAAGATGGAGCTCCCCTCCTTAAATCCCCACCCATCAACCCACGCCACCCCACACCACACCCCTACACTCCAGCCCATCCCCTACGCCAACACCTCTCTCTCTCTCTCCACAAAAGTCAAGCCCCACCATACCTCCTTCTCTCCTCTTTAATCACCAATTAACCCTAAAAAGGGTTAGGGATATAACACCTACTTTCATTTTGGACAGGTAGAATGTGAGTATAAACTGAAGGTGATCTAACACCATTTTTACCCGAACACTTATGGGGTCTCAAACTAGCGACCTAAAACTATGAAACCACTACCTTAGCCGGTCGAACCACGCCCTTGGGGGCCAATATTTACTTGTCCTAAATCATAGCTTCTATTTTTCGCTCAACTTGAGACTCGAGTTAGTTAAAATTCGAGCTTGAGTCACTCGAACTTTGCTCGATTAGTTACACCGTTAAATCTGGTTTTTAATTTGAAGGGGTCATTGAACCATCACGATGGGCCCAATCAATATTATTACATGATCGTGAATTGCGACGGAGATTACATGAAATATATTCTATACAATATAATGTTACAATAACACAAACTTTGAGTTTTCTTAGCTATGATATATCCATTTTCTGTAACCTCTATTGCTACAGTTGCTATAGATACTTGGTTAAACTTAATCCTATGCATTTATCAATATAAGTTAATAAGGAAGAAGTAGGCAAGAAGTTCCACTTGTGTTGGTGACCTTGAGAACTGTATTAATCTTCTAGTTAGTTCCTTGTATTTTAATGAGCTTCCATGTGATGTTAGCCTCTAAAATCGAATGTTACCCTACAAGTCAAAGTTAGGCAAGTTAATTAGGATTAGTTATCAAACTTTTTTGTCTTGCAATGTGATGACTTTTGCTCTCATCCACCCCTCCTCACTTCCTTTCCCATGTTCGCAGCATTTCACACTTTTATGAAGCTATTTGACTATAACTAATGATCCATCAAGTTATAGAAATTGAAGTAATGATGTTGTGGTTAAGTTGTGAGTTTTGGTTCCATTAAATATGGAGAGTTTACTATTAGTGTTATCTTAGCGAATGTTATATGTACTTATTTTGACTCATATTGTCCGAAAAATTCTATTGCACATCCCAACGATGAAATAATAACGATCGTTCTAACAGATGTGATCTACAAAGTTGGTTCAAATTGTTGAAGAGATCTTAGTAGGGGTGTAAACGGGTAGAGTATGCATCTATCTGTATCCATATTCGGCTAAATTAACAAGTACGAGTGTATACCTGGCCAAAACAAATTGTACCAATACCTGCTAAGTTAGTGGGTACGGGGTGGCGGCGGGTAAATTGATAGTCAGGTATAATATATAATATATAAAAATATGATATATAGTATATAATATAAAATATATCTTAGCAGGTATACCTGACCTGTTTATAAATCGGGTAAATAAGTACGGGCATACAAGTATAATTTTTTTAAATAGTTTGATTTTTTGTACTCGTATTCGACAGGAGCGGATCACCAGGTACGGGTATTATCTATCTCGTTTACCTAGGATGTACTTTCCTCCCAATACTTCACATCATCAAGACAATAGTGGCAATTTAACAGTAAATATTATCTAGTTTTTTGCAAAATTACCAATTAATCATGTATAGTACATGCACCTTAATTGCCGATGCATATTTCGTAACTGATTATCATATGAGCATTCTGAGCAAAAGAATCAAGCTAACTAAAATGATCATCTCATAATCATTAAAACAAATCAGTAAAATAATTTTATCTTTTAATCCTAAAAATAAGAAAAGAAGTGGTTATCTTTTATCAACCTTTTATGATTCGGTAAAATAACATTTTTTGCTGTAATAAATGGTTATAATGGTATGGATAATCATAATCAATCCACAATGATTTTATAATAACATTTTGAAAGCATCCATTACCCAGAAGAAGACAAAGACAACAATTGCAGAAGACAAAACACTGTTGCACTTTATCACCTCCTTTTCTGATTAAAAGAACAAATTCATATTCACAGATGGACGGCCAAAATTCAGTTGTTTGTGAGTGAAATTTGAAAATTAATGCTTTGGCGACTAATAATAAATTTCAGGAAAACTATGTATAAATTACAAAGTAAACACCTTGCTAGTAGGGCTGTCAAGTTCTGCTCGGGATCGATAGATCGCTCGATGTTCGCTCGATTTTGCTCTGATTTTGCTCGAAATCGCTCGGATCGGTTAGTAACGAGCCGAGCACGAGCAGACCCCGCTCCTCGATACTCGTTCGATGCTCGCTCAATTATCGCTCGAAACCTGATTACTATATTCAATTATTTGATTAACCTGAATATTCTATCAAATTACCCGATCGGTAAAGTGTTAAACTCATTAAATAAACTAATTTACCAAACCCAACAATCCATTTAACAAACCAAAACAAAATACTCATTAGAATCAAAACCATATTAGTACTAAACTTTTCATTTTTTTTCATTATTTTTTTCTCATTCTTTTCTACACCAAAAGTTCAAATAAATTAAGGTTTGGGTCAGGTAGATGATCTTATTTATAAGATGTTGATGTTGTGAGTTGTCCTAAAATTTAGAAGATTGTGTTTGATTTTAATATTGTGTTGATTTTGTTTGATCAAAGTGTATAATCTTATTTATAAGATGTTAATGTTGTCGTATAATTTATAAGATTGTGTTTTATTTTAGGTGTTAATTTTAAGATTGTGTTAGTAACTATTATTATATTTGTCTTAAGTAATTTTATAAATTACTTATTAGGACAACATTATTAGGAATTCAATACCAAACAAAAGGTTTAGGTTAACAAGCCGCTCGTGAGCCGCTCGCGAGCAGATCGAACTGAGCACGAGCAGAATTTTCCGCTCGAAACCCTTAACGAGCCGATCTTGAGCATACTCGGATCGCTCGTTTAGAGATCGATTACACCCCTACTTGCTAGTATTCAATACTACAATCTGAAAAATTAGTTGATTTTTAAAATCATTTTTATTATTTAAAAGAGTGAATGTAATGCACGTAATCTCTCGTGAGAGTGGAAAAAGAAGAAGAAAATTTAACTATTTTGTAGTAAGATTGAATCCGCATGGTCGAGGAAACTACAAAGTTACTACTTTAGGCATTTTAACTTGTAAATTAAGAATGATTTTAGACGACAAACCACAATATGTTTGCTAAGAGGATAACTAACGGTGCTCGGGCTACACCGGGCGCTCTGCTCTCTCTCTCTCACGTCAACTCACCCAAAAAACCTTAACCACACATAGGCTACCCCCAATCACCTTACATTCTCTTCTCGTCACGTCATTTGGAGATCAATCATGAGGAAAATATATATGAAAATTTAACAAAAAATATGCAAAATCGAAACAAATAAAAAATATATTTTCAAAAAAAAAAACAATCGAAAAAACAATTTAAAACAAATTTATAAACATATTTAACAAATAAACAAAAATAAATAAAATCCGACGGGGGGACACATGCCCCCACCCCAAGGTGGGCCGAGCGTCAGTCCGGGTCGCCCAACGCCCAACCTGTTAACGGGCACCCGCCCGGGCATTTGGTGCTCGTTAATCGTGCGTGGTCTTTAAGTCTCGAACCACATCTCATAGTCAACCAACACTAATGAACCTTGAAATTAGATTGTTGATCTTACAAGTGAAATTACAAATATAACCAAGTGAGACTCACTCACATCGTTGGATATTCAATATCAAAGATCGAATCTTGACAGTCTCGTTTTATATGTTTGGAATTTTTGAGATTTAAAATGATGGTCAATAGAGTATATTAAATAAAATAAAAAACTAAAAATATAAAATTGTATGTGTTTTAAATAAAGTTTTTAGTTTGAAAACTAAAAATATAAGTCAACAAATATTTGATATAGATGTTATATATTCATTGAACTAGTAAATATTTGGCAATCTGAGTATTAAATGCAAAGGTGTGTTGTAGGTTCTATCCACCTATTGTCAAGAGAAAGTTTGGGTGCAATTGAAAACCCACCGACTTCTTCTGTCCTCTAACTGCCAATAAAAATAAGTTAAGAGATGCAAACACAAGCCTCGCATGACATGTTTTCCTCCACATTTGCCCAAAGAATATGTGGCCAACAAAAGAAACCCAAGAAAGACCCCATGTTTTATTAGTATTAAATATTTGGAAATGATTAGATATTCTTTTTCCTCCAGTGACTACTTAGTGGTGGAAGGTCATTAGAAGTTTTGATTGCAAAGCTCCAACAATTATAATCAGGTATTTAAGCATTTTTCACCTTTTTCCTTGAAATATACCAATTAAATTGTGATTGTTTATACATCACTAACTCTTACCTATGCTAGTTATTAATTACTCAAATCATACGCTTATTGTCATATGTGTTAGATTTAATTTGTCTACCGCCTCAATGAACCCCAAACATTTAGATGGTTGATGATAGAACATCTAATAACAACCGTGCTAAAGCATGACACTTGAGTAGTTAAAGGAAATTTCACTTTCAATCTTTATAATTAGTTACATACTTACATGATAAACTTAACCTTTGGTTTCTAATTTACAACCTTCTAAAGAAAGTAAGAGAAAATGCTACGAAACACTTATGCGATTAAGTATCATGGCTCAACATCTTGCTCAATTAATACGGTTCGACGGTTGAGAAATAAAGGATTTCTTTATTATGACTCCGAATTGAAAAAAAAAACATTTTCTTACCAATTCTTTTGATTGTAAACTTACCCAAGTGACAGGTGAAATTACCAACTCATAGTTCACAAATAGTGTAACTAATTTGTGCCTTAACTCAATTTCACAATGCCATAAACTAATAAGAGATGGACCTTAATTATACTCTTTCTGAATCGCATTTATCTCCCAATATAATAATAAACCTAGAGTGCTTAATTGAGTAAAAGTAATACACTTGGAATCACATTTATCTCTAAATATATCATAGAAATATAAAACTCAATACATCAACAGAAAACTAAAAATAAAACTGAAGAGAGTAAGAAATAATAAAAATAAAGTGAAGAGAGAGAGAGGGGGACATGTTTCCACACACATTAAAAAAGTAGGTGGTGTTAGAAAAAGGTAATCAAATATAATCCAACCCTGCTGCCACACCACAGTGTCAAAGTGTTCAGTTCTGTCCACTCCCTCTCTCTCTCTCTCTCTCCTCCATATATACCCCCTCAAACCCCTCACTTCTCTCCACTCCACTCTCTCCCTTTCTCTCTCTCTTGGTCTCTTCAAGACTTTTAGTTGAAGAACCATAACACAACACGAGTACTCACATTGCACTTTGATATGGGTGGTGGTGTAACTTTTGGTGTTTTGTTGGTGGTTTGTTTTGTTCCATTGGTGTTTGGTGGTGGGCATGACTATGGGAAGGCTTTGAGTAAGAGCATTTTGTTCTTTGAGGCTCAGAGGTCTGGTCATCTCCCTCCTAACCAGAGGGTCCAGTGGAGGGCTAACTCTGGTCTCATGGATGGGAAGGCTAGTGGGGTGAGTGAGAATATACTTAATTACTTCATCACATATTTTTTTCCTTCTATTTTTTGTTTTTTTATGTTTGGAAAATGTGGTGCATGGTGTTTTTATAGGATTTTGGGTTTGTGATTTTTTTTGTTATTAATTAATTAATCTTTTATTTTATTTTATTTTATTTTTTGGGAAAAAAATGTTTCTTTGGAGTTTTTTTTGTTGTTGTTTGGGTTGTGGCCTTTTTTGTTGTTTAGGAGGATTGAGGTTTGATTTGTGTTTTTTTTTGTTTTTGTATGTAGCTTTGGTTGTTTTTCTGGGAATGTGGTGGAAAATATTTATTTGGAGTTTTTGAGTTGTGGGTGTTGGTTGTTTTCGGGTATTTGTGTTTTGTTTGTTGGAAAATAATTTTGAGGGTTTTTAGGGTAGTAAGGTGTTGGTTATTTTGGGGTGGTGTGCTTTGGTTTGTTGGTTTTTGGTTTCTTTGACCAGTAACGATGAGAATGTGTCTCATAAGTCTTTTCTTTTCTAGTTATTCAAAAATAATAAAGTAAAACCATTTTATATCAACCAAAAATGAAATGTCCCTTGATAAAAAATGGTTTTATTTGGTAGTTTCTATTAAAATTTTAGTGAGGGATTTTATTTTTATTTTAGTTATACATTACAAACTGTCATTTTCTTGTTCCCAAAATAAAAAGCAATAGTATCATATCCTACCCACCCTCTTAACTCCACTTCCTTTTGTGGAAATCGACCATTTTCATAGTTTCATGGTAACAAAATAAAATACAACAACCATTCAACCTCCTAACCTTATATAAACTAAAAACTTAAAAAAAAAGCCTTATCTAATCTCCCCCAAAGAACTTGTTTGGTTTTCCATTTTTAGTGTTGGTTTTTAATTAATGCAACTACTATTACTAGTGATGGAAACATGTGATGGATGGGTTGCTTTCAAACCCTTCCAAACTTTCCTCCACTGCAAACCCATTTATTTATTTTGATACGAAAAAAGGAAGAATTTTTTTTTGAAAAAAACATGTTTTTGCTGCCATAGCAAAGTCCATTTTCACTTATGACCCTAACATTTTCTTATTTTAGAACTTGACCAAAGTAGACATAAGAAAAAATTCTAAAAAAAATGAAATTTTGCACTAACAAGACATTGATGTTTTTATATTCGCAGGTAGATCTTGTTGGTGGGTACTATGATGCAGGGGACAATGTGAAGTTTGGTCTTCCCATGGCTTTTACTATCACAATGATGTCTTGGAGCATTGTTGAGTATGGGAAGCAAATGGCCTCAAGTGGGGAGCTTGGGCATGCCATGGATGCTGTCAAATGGGGCACTGACTACCTCATCAAAGCCCACCCTGAACCTAATGTCCTCTACGGAGAGGTACCCAAAAATCATAATGCCTAATATTTATTGTATTTGGCAGAATGGAAAACAAATTAGTGGTCATATACTCATATGCGATAATAGTTCGTGTTGGAGGTTTTAAGTGTAAATATGAGAAAATTAAGGGTGTAGATAGAAAAATGTTCACCTTCAAAAAATAGTGTAAATTCATGTAAATATTGTTCCAACTTGTGATGTATCAAATTAGTGGATATATTTGTGATAAAACTTGTATTAGACAGTATGTACATAAATATGAGAAAATGAGGGGTGTTTGTGAATATGTCCACACAACCTCACTTTAAAGTTTAAAGTACTTGACTTTATCTTGGTGAGTGTGAGAGCACTTTATTTACTTTAGGGTTGTTTTCATTAATGGTATTTGAAATCAGTATATTTATGGTGTGACATTTAAAAACGTATCTGCTTTTTTATGGACATTTACTTACCTTTTAAAAAACATATTTTGCATTTATATCCTTCAATTTTGTGTAGCTATGTTTTTTTTAATATCACATATGTTTGTTGTAATTTAATTTCCCCCCTTATATTCTTAGATCAGTAATTCTTAAATATTGGTGAAACAAAAAAAACTTAAGATAAAGTCAAGTGTGATTTAGTAAATTGGACTTTTTAAGAAGATATTGGAATAACAACGTCTTTTGTTTGTTTGACTGTGCTTCTGCTTCTGCCTTGTTTTGTGCTCATGATGTTTGTTGTGCACATGAAGGTTTTTGTTTTGTCAGAGCTCAACATTTCTTTGTTTTACAAAAAATGTGGCTTTGTTTCCAAGCCATTGGCTGTAACATGTGATTTATCATGTTTTGAGTACGTTATCATGTCAGACCCAAAACAAGAACTTTATGCTAATCATCACACCACCACTTGTTTTAATTAAAAGCATAGTTAGTAGGATGGTGTGATTTCTCATGTTGGATTTCATTAGAATTTGGTGTTATACGATGAAGGATTTTAATTAATAACTTAGGAGTTTTGGTTCCTTCTTCATGTGTAAATTGCAAAAAAAAAAGTTACAATATATCTCAATTTACAAAATAGGGCTTAAATAATTTGGTTTTGTCGTGTTTTTTATGATCCGACCATCTCATTAGGGATAAAAATTTACATGTTTTTCAGGTTGGAGACGGCAACACTGACCACTACTGCTGGCAACGCCCGGAGGACATGACCACCTCACGTGCCGCCTACCGCGTTGACGCCAACAATCCTGGGTCGGATCTTGCTGGAGAAACCGCGGCTGCCATGGCCTCGGCATCCATGGTGTTCCGCCACTCCAACCCAGCTTACTCTAACGAGCTTCTCACCCACGCCAGACAGGTTTGTTCCCTACAAATATTTGTTAACAAAAGTATTTATAGGAAAGATAATGGACTAAATTGCAATTTGTTATATATAATATAACAAATTGCAAACTCTAATTACTTATTATAAATCTTTCTAGTACATTTCCTTTAGAGG
Source organism: Triglochin maritima (assembly GCA_963682175.1). NCBI lineage: Eukaryota > Viridiplantae > Streptophyta > Magnoliopsida > Alismatales > Juncaginaceae > Triglochin > Triglochin maritima. The sequence goes on from OY821781.1 coordinate 38,547,528, forward strand.
AAACATTAAACTTTAATTTTTGCAAATCTACATATGCTATGTTATGTCTCCAATCTCCATCAAAACATGGATGTTCGTGCATCTTTTCTTTAGTTATTTTTGTTTCGTGTCAGTGTTATTATCGATGTTCAAAATAAACATGACATAATAAGATTATTTACATACGGAAAAGCTGAAATTTGAGTTTTTTTTAAACAAATTTGGTTAAGTTCTTCTAATGATCACGGATTAACATCTCAGCTTTTCGAGTTTGCGGACAAGTACAGAGGTAAATACGACAGCAGCATAAGAGTGGCACAAAAGTACTACAGATCCTACAGCGGATACGAGGTGAGTCCGTTTCCGACCCGATTAAACGGTTAAGATCCGATTAGAATCGAAAATCAACCCAATTTTTTGTGTTAATTATTAGGACGAGCTCTTGTGGGCAGCAGCGTGGCTTTACCATTCTACCAATGAGGAAAAATATTTGTCCTACTTGGTTAGTAACGGTCAGGCGCTCGGCGGGACCGGGTGGGCCATGTCGGAGTTCGGATGGGATGTTAAGTATGCTGGTGTCCAAGTTCTCGTGTCAAAGGTAAACACGACATGATAACACGACACAACATGTTGTTGATAGTATTCTTTTGGTTACATAATTTTTGTCAAATATTATAGTATTAGCCTTTTTAATACTTGCTTGTTATTCAAAATGTCTAGTTTGTACGTAACAACTGGTAGTTTACATTGCAATGAACGATTTGATATAGTTTTACACGAAAACGATACGATTGACATCTTTTGTAATATCACCGATTAGTTTTTATTGGTGTTGGTAAATGAAATGGTTAAAGTTTTAATCTAACATTGCAATCAATGCAGTTCTTGATGAGAGGTGAGGGTGGCCGGAACACGGCGGTTTTGGAGAAATACCAACAAAAGGCAGAGTTCTTCCTTTGCTCGTGCCTCGGAAAGGAAAGCCGGAGCGTCAAAAGAACGCCTGGTGGACTTCTTTACAGGCAAAGATGGAACAACTTGCAATTCGTGACAAGCGCGTCTTTCTTGCTCACTGCTTACTCCGATTACCTCTCGTCTGCCGGAAAATCATTGAGCTGCTCCGCTGGTAATGCCGGTCCAGCTGAGCTCCTCGGCTTTGCCAAGTCTCAGGTATTCAAATTTAATGACACTAGTATAATATATACTTTTAAGTTCCATTTGGTAACACTTCTGATGAAACCAATTAATGATTGCTTTTATAAATATGATGGAGACATGATTTGTTTGATAATATATATGATGTTGAGCATTATTTTTAGCTCGAATAGATCATGCATGTTGCAATTTTTTACAAGTTTTATTATGTTTACCAGGTTGATTACATTTTGGGTGACAACCCAAGAGCTACGAGCTACATGGTTGGCTATGGACACACTTACCCGCAACAAGTCCATCACCGTGCATCGTCCATCGTATCCTATAAGGTTGATTCGTCTTTTGTTACTTGCCGTGGTGGCTACAACACTTGGTTTGGACGCAAAGCAAGCGACCCCAACCTCCTTGATGGTGCCATCGTCGGTGGACCGGATGCTTATGACAATTTTGCTGATGAGAGAGACAATTACGAGCAAACTGAGCCAGCAACTTATAACAATGCACCTTTGCTCGGTATTTTGGCTCGACTTGGTGGCGGTCACTCGGGTTACAACCAACTACTACCTGGTAAGTTACCGATATGAATGTAGTTTATAGTCATTTTCAACATATGACATGTAGTAGTACTTTCTGTCTTGGCTGGATTATATTACTTTCAGGGATGCTTTTAAAATAGTGTCTAGATTGAAATTTCTGTTGAATTTCAGTTTCATTTATTGACCATTTAGTTACTTTGTTTCTTTGCATCCTCAGTGATGATTCATGCTCCAATGAAGAATGAGAAGACAAATATTGCCATAAGTCCCGTTTCATCTCCCTCAGGTGCATAATTGTTTGTATTTTTCAGCAATATTAGTTGTGATATCTGTCGTTTTTACCGTTATTCCTGTATTTCAGTATCTCCAGTTAGCATTGTGCAAACCATGACCACATCATGGACTGCAAAAGGAAGAAAATACTACCGATACTCCGCAATTGTGAAGAACAATTCACCAAAGACACTGAAAGATCTCAAGATCACAGTGTCCAACCTCTATGGCCCTCTCTGGGGTCTCGAGAAGTTCGAAAAGGCGTACAAACTCCCCGGTGGGATGACCACTCTCCCCTCAGGAAAGTCATTGGAATTCGTCTACATCCACGCTTCCTCGCCTGCCAAAGTGGAACTTTCGAATTACACTTTGGTGTGATGACCAACTTCAAAGTTTCTTATACACCATATAGGTTAACCGTTTTAAGGGTTTTGTTTGAGGTCTTATGCTCTTGTTTTAGTGTGAGCTTTTGCTTTCTAAGGGTCGTGTTTTGTTGAGTTTGAGGTTTTTGGAAGTGATTAGAGGAGAAGAGAGTGAAGGGTGTAAGTAATATGTGCCCATCCTTGTTCTCCCTTTATATGTGTTGAGGTGTGGAGAGTGTGAGATGGAGATGTTGGGAGGACTTGCTCAAATGTTATCAAGAAAAATTGGAATCTCTTTCCTATGCTTTTGTGTCTATGTTTTTGTGCATTTTAATGGACATCTATTGTGAATGCTTGATTAAGGGCAACCTGCCTTAACATGTTTCTAGTTGAAAACATAATTGATTTTTCTGAAATTTCTTTGACATTAAACTATCAACTTCTTTTCAGAAGAAACTTTAGAACAACATTCAGATATCTTTATCACATTGGTGTTATACATACTGAACATCAAAGAGGGATGAAAGCCAACTTAATATTCATATTCAGATACAATTCAGAGTGCAAACAAAAACAAAACAAATCACAACTCTCTTCAACAGCATTTCACTTATTTAAAGCCGAAGGTATCATCAACATTACCCATTTGATCTTGCTTGCTTAAATGAGATTCAGTTTTTGGTCTTGTAAAATTCATCGATAACACTCTGCGAGTGAGGAAATAAATACAATTTACAGTTAGCATTTGGAGTAGTAAACTTGAAATTATACTTCAAATTGTTGCCCTGACAATTCGGTAGTGTATTTTCAGTTTTCACTCCTTTCAAGTTTTCATGAATTATTTTGTAGAAAGTGTGTAGACATCGACATATTTCGTAAGAGTTTAAGAAGTAATACATAAGCAGACTCACCTGATAGTACTTAAGGAGTTGTGGACGTTTCTTCTTAAAAGTCGGGGTTATAAGAACACGTTCCATATCGAAAGAAATCGGATCAAGATGAACTTTTTTTACAAACTCGAATCCTTTTAACTGCAAAATCGAAGCACACCCAGTTCAGTATTTCATGCTAACAAATTAAGTTGAAACTAACCGACTTCAGTTTTCGCCAATTTATAATTTTATGAACTTGCCTTGTGTGCTGTTGCTGTTTTTACTAGCTCACTAAGTATGTCTTCTTTTGCTTCTGTATCTCCACAAACGGTAACGAAATCGCCTCGTAAACCCGCATCGTGAGCCCAATGCTCGAGCGCTTGATAACAGCAACAAGGAATAACTCAAAGCTGTTTCCACATATCCAAATCTGAAACAATTATGCAGTCAAAGCTGAAGTGTGACCGAAAATCATATGTGCACTGAAACAAACGACATGAAATTATTTGATCCGAACGGTATGAAATTTTATCAGGAACTTGTGTTTTCGGGGCAATGCTGTACCATATCGATGTCGTTAAGGGAGCCATATATGTTTTCCAAATTCTCTACTGCAACATATTCGCCTTGTGAGAGCTTGAAAATGTTCTTCTTGCGGTCGATGATTTTTAAAGCTCCGTCCGGCTGCCACTCCCCAACATCTCCTGCTTACAGAGTTCAGTTCAGAAATCAATCCACACATGAATCAGTCATAACAGTTGATTTCTCATATGGTTATATTACAATTACTTTACTCTGTGTCAATAAAATTTGTTCAACCTATCTGAATCTTGACATGATGGTTCTTTTCAGACCAATGTTGTCTAAATTAATTGTTTTGCTGAGTTTCAACTATAAATTAATTGTTTTGAACATGATAACGTTTAATGTTGATGAAAATTAATTCAGAGTAATTTCATTGGAATGATAATTTTATAGTTAGTATAATAACAAATGATTAAGTTATATATGGTTATGTCATGTTATAGACCACTTCAGCTAATTTACTAACTACAAATGATAGAAAAGTTTACTTGTCATTTGGTTCAATTCTTAATAAACAATCTAATCAATGCTACTAAAAATTATAAATCAAACTAATCCACCCAAATTGTGAAAATAGAAATCCTAAAACCTGTATGAAACCATCCATTAGTCATGACTTCTTTGGTGAGATCTCCTCTCTTGAAGTACCCTGAAAACAATGGCTTGCCCCTGATGTAGATCTCCCCTCTGGGCACCTCCGAGAGCGCATCGTACCCCATTTCGGGGATCGATTCTAGCCGCACGTCAATGTTTGGCAATGGAGGCCCGACCGTCTCAAGCATTGACACCTCGTTCGGAAGAGAAATAAATGTTCCAGCACAAGTTTCAGTTAATCCTTCATGGCGGGAAAGAAAATTTCAGCAAAAAAAGATTATTAAAAATGTAACTGTCCACAAAAGTTCACATTAATGCTTATAAGCTTTCTCAATGATTCATGATTACTTTGTCAATGGAAAAAAACTGAAACTTTTGCCTAAATTAAACAATTCTGGATCTTGTCTGTCAGCAATTTTTACATAACCAAAATGTTACAGAAGTGTCATTTCGTCCTCTACTCGTGTGGCCTGTAATCTATTCACCCACATCAATACCATAATGAAATCTTTAAGGTGAAAGTTGATGTCATAGTGTGAACATAAATATAAATTATAAATGGATAAAATTAGGGGTTTTACAACCTACCCGATGTGAACATAACTGCAATTTGATTAAATCGACGTTACAATTTTTTATTTACGTTCAGTCTAAGGCTCAATTTGTATGATTCCAGGTTGTCAAGACTCTGATACTGTTTATTTTGACTCATCACTATAAATATATATTTTATAATTCAGGTGAATTATGACTAATTTACTACCACTGTTTTACCACTGCAATAAAGTTAGATTCAGGTGAAGAAAAAAGGTCCACAAGACAATGACAAAACAAATAAATAATATTTATCATAATTTACTACTCAACCCAATTCCATAACCAACTAACCATCTGAAAGTTTGTAATTTATAATCATCATAATATTAAACATAAATCAATAAATGCAAATGGTTTTACCTTTCCGTCCGCAATTTCTCTACGCCCAAGCTTTTCATTTGTGGGATATTTCTCTGCAGATACACTATTCACAGAAATGTGAATATGGATGAACATGTCATCAAAAAATTTGCACCAAATAATTTCATGGATAATTTCATAAATAATAAATAGCCTCTAAAAATTCAAAATTTGCCAATATCATTCAGCATTTCATAAGTTCAAATATACTCTTCAATTTGATTGAATTGTAACCATTCTTGGCATTTTAATCTATATTTTGATGTAAAATGGATTTATTTCCAAATAAAGTCAAATTTCAAACTTAATGCGCCATTCTGGAGTCATAATAAGTACAAATGACCAGTTAACTCTGTATATCTTAACATTAAGGTATAGTAGCGATAGTATCTAAAATATTATAAACTAGTGAAGGATTTAGTTATGTGAAGACATAAAGAGTATCTTCTGGGGTTAATGGTGGGAGAAAGTTTAAATAAAAAATATTATAAAAATAAAGAACTAAACTCGAATACTTATATTAACAGAGAAACATGTCTAACTTTACATCACCAAAACTTTACTCAAAATTAAACCAAAATTTAATTCGGCATCCTAAAATGTTTGGATACAACTGCTACCCCTAACTTAATTTACTTATTCAACCAAGAATCAGTGTATTTTCGGTTGTACAAGAAGTAGAAAAACAAACACAACATATGATTGAGTTGAATTACATTGAATCGTCAATGAAACCGCATTATATATGGGTATGATTTGATTTCAAGACCAATGTAATCTAACTAACTCTAAAGAAATATGATTTCTTGCCAAGAAAACAAGCTTAAAACCTTCTAATAGAAGAAAATTTGCATCAAAACCCCCCAAAAAATTCAACTTAGCTCACCGGAATATGTCCCAGCAAGTCTCGATTCCATTGAGCTGATATGGTAACCCGTCATTGGCGAAGACGCTCCGATAACTCAGCCCAATGGACGGCCGACCGCCCTTGGCCCCCACGCCTTTCTCCACCTCCACCAAGTATTTCATCTTGCAAAAACTCTATGTAGTTTTTCTTTGATAAAATGTCTAAGTTTGTTGTTTTGGGAGTTTGGTTGACTTTGATGATTGTGGTAGTTTGGTCATTGTTTGGAAAATTGATATTAGTCATTTGAATTCTTTTAATTTTAAATTATTTTAAGGTTAAAAAATTAATCATATGCATTTTGTTTGATACCAATAAATTGAAGAACATAACAAAAGTATAGCAAAGATAGGGACTCATTAATTTGTGATGAACTGATGCTATATATGATTAGTGGGGGTCCTTAATTTGTTTACACATTAATTAATTATCGTAGAGAATTCCCCTTACTTTGAAAATACTGTGGTTACTCACCAACCGATTTCCTGATAAATTTTCCCCCCAACAGAAGCCTTTTGGAACAACATTTAGATATTTATTTGTTATGAGAAATTGGTATCTGTACATAAATAGATATATTGAACACCAAAATGAATGATCAAATCCAATGTGAAATTCAAATTCAGATAGAATTCACACAGCCAAAGAACAATACAAACCACAATTCTCTCCAACAACATTTCAACTTAATTTTTGAAAAAAATCAACTACAAGCTAAGACCAGCATTAGCCATTTGATCTTGCTTACTGAATTGAGCTTCAGTTTTTGTTCTTGTAGAATTCATCGATGACACTCTGCGAGCAAGGAAAAAAATACAAGTTGAAGTTAGAATTTGGATGAATATACGCAAACAATTAAGACAATCCCTACAATTCGCGAGTCAATTTGAAAGACGTAAAAATATATATTGAAGTTTACAGATGCAGTGGTCTTTTAAAAACATTAACGAATGTCGTACTGTGTCATTTATCGTTCATTTCAAGTTTTCATGTCTAATTTTCTATGATAAATGCGTAGATTCGAACATATTTTGTTAGAGTTGAAGAAGTATAATTTATAATGCAGATTTACCTGATAGTATTTGAGAAGCTGTGGACGTTTTTTCTTAAATGTCGGGGTTATAAGATCGCGTTCCATATCAAAAGGTACCGGATCAAGATGAACTTTCTTGATAAACTCAAATCCTTTCAACTGTAAAATCCATTTAAAACATGGCCAAAATCAATATTTCCCGCCAGCAAAGTAAAATAAAAATAATTTCTCGACGTATAATTTAAAATACATAGTTTGAAACTTGCCCTATTTGCTCTTGCAGTCTTTTCAAGTTCTCCAAGTATGTATTCTTTTGCTTTAGGATCCCCACAAATGGCCGTGAAGTCACCTTTTACACCCGCATTCTGTGCCCAGTGCTCGAGTGCTTGTTGGTTTGGATTGACCACAGCAACAAGAAATGATTCAAAGCTGTTCCCATATATCCAAATCTGAAAGAATTAAGCAGAGCAAAACTGAAGTTAGTCTGAACCATAGAAAATTTTAACAGAAACTCGTGTTCTCGGGGGCAATGCCATACCGTATCGATATCGTTAAGGGAGCCATGTATGTTTTCCAAATTCTCAACTGCAACATATTCACCTTGCGAGAGCTTGAATATGTTCTTCTTCCGGTCGATGATTTTCAAGACTCCCTCCGGCTGCCACTCCCCAACATCTCCTGCTTACAGAAATCAGAAATCAATCAATTGGTAATTTGAATATGACAGAATTTATTTCAGTTTCATTCAGTTATGACAGTTGGATTTTGTTATCAATGTCAGTAGAAGTTGTTCAATTTATAACATTTGAATCATAGATTTAAGTACAATTCCATTTACTATAACATGGTTCGATGTTCATATGAATGGTCGTTTAAAAACCAATTAGATGGAGATTTGTTTCATTGGAATCAGATAAAATCTAATGACTGTGCAATGTGAATATGACACAGTTTGAGTCTTACTTTGTCTCTTGTTAAAAATTTAAAATTTCAGGTCTTCGTTAACTAAAGTCGTTGATAGGATTCCACTGCAGCTAAACAAGTTTAATTACCATCTAATAACCAATTCGATCAATCTAAACAAAAGCTCAGATATATAAAGTATTATTCATACGATAACAAAGATATTTTGGCTCAAACATTAACCCGATAGACAACAACCATCTATTATTTCACAATAAATAAGAAATTCAGACGGTTTCACGATTCATTTGAGTGAAATGCTAAAACTCCTATTCCACGACTACGAACATATCCACCAAATTGGAAGGAAAAAAATGAAATCTATGAACCTGTATGGAACCATCCATCTACCATAACTTCTTTGGTGAGATCTTCTCTCTTGAAGTACCCTGAAAACAATGGCTTGCCCCTGATGCAGATCTCTCCTCTGGGCACCTCTGAGAGCGCATCATACCCCATTTCGGGGACCGATTCTAGCCGCACTTCAACGTTTGGCAATGGAGGCCCGACCGTCCCAAGCATAGACAGCTCGTTCGGAAGAGAAACAAACGTTCCAGCACAAGTTTCAGTTAATCCTTCATGACAACAAACAAAATCAATTTGAAATTCACCAATGTGAGTTTCAACAAACTAATTAATTTTTTGTTCCTAGCCAATGTGAAATTATACTTGTGGCGATGCAATTATGAAATAAAATCCCAACAACTTTAGGAAAACTACACACTAATCACAGGTTACGTGATAAAATGATGAAAATAAAGATCAGTGGAATAATGTTTTATACCATAGCCTTGAAGAACATGAGAACATGTCACGACTCTTAAAAATGATTCAACATGAGAGGCCAAAGGAGCTGCTCCAGAGAGAATAAGTCTAACATTCCCTCCTAATCCTTGCTTAACCTGAAAATTAGCATATTAAATTGGTTATGTTAATCTCGTAAGATAATAAAAAATTAGAATGTTCGATTGAAATTTTAGATACTTACCTTCTTAAACACCAGTTTGTCGAAAAAAGGAGCTGCCTCTGTATGCTTTTGTCCTTTTTTCATGTTGTTGAATTTCCTACAGAAATTACAGTTAGCTTTGAACACAGTAAACAGTAGTAGGATTTCAGAAATATGAGAATTCGATTTTTGAAAATTATATATAGATCTTACATATTGAAAGCAATTTTAAACAGTGTATTCTTTAAGAGCCCTCCTGCAGATATCTTCTGTTGCAGACCTGTGAAAAATACAAAACACAAATAAGCAGAAGAATTAAAAAAATGAAATAAATTATTTTCTGAAAACTAGAAATTCAATGATTGATTATCGTTATTGAAACAAACAATTTTTCCTATATAAAAATGTACGTAGATGTTGTTGTTTACCTTGAATAAGTGTTTAAAGTATACGTGCAGAAAAACAGACAATCGGTCGACCGGATGGAGTGATTCGGTCGACCGGATGTGTGTTGAATTTGTCCAGCAAAGTGCCTGTTCTTTTTCGGTCGACCGGAATCTAGGATTCGGTCGACCGGGCACACAATTGGAGTTGGACAAAAGTTACTGTTGTTTTTCGGTCGACCGGAACCTTGGATTCGGTCGACCGGAAACGTTCGAGGAGCTGGGAGAAAAGTGCATGTTGAATTTCGGTCGACCGGAACTTAAGTGTACGGTCGACCGATTATGCACTCGCGCAAGCCAGAAAAGTTACTGTCGATTTTCGGTCGAACGAGACTTCAATTTCGGTCGACCGTTTATGATACAGTTATTTAATCGGTCGACCGGATCACCCGATCGGTCGACCGTTTGACCCAGTTTTGCCCACGTTTTGCACATTATTCCACCCGTTTTTAGTGCAACTTGTACTTGTTTTGGCCTCATATATAAAGGCAATTTCGTCCCTTTTGTTAGAGAATTGATTCCTATTATTCACTTTTGTTCTTGAGAGAAAAGAGAGAGATAACATCCTTGTGATTCGGTAGGAGAGATTTGAGCCGGGTTTCTTCGTCGGTTCGTTCGCGTCTCCTGTAAGCATCTCTTGTAATACGTTTCTCTATAGTGGATTTGAGTTGTGTCGTTCGTGGTTTTTCCCGCATTGGGTTTCCACGTTAAATCTTGCGTGTTTTGTGTGGTTTGGATTTCGGATTTGCATTTTGTTCTCAAGTTTAGCCGATTGGATTCGTTAATTTTGTTCCGCATCATAATTGGGATTGGTTTTAATTCCTAACAACTGGTATCAGAGCTTTTGAGTCCGAATTTGGGGAATTTTCGTCGATCTTTTGTCAAGTACTCATGGCGAATAATTAGAAAATTGAGAAGTTGAGCCGAGATGTTAATTTCGGCTTGTGGCAAGTCAAGATGCACGCAATTCTGGTGCAGCAAGAGGTGGAGGACGTTCTTGAGGGCTTGGATAAGTTGCCAAAAGAAATGTCCGATCAAGATAGGCAGAAGCTTGATCGAAAGGCGATGTCAACCATTAAGTTGTCGTTGTCCGACGAAGTTCTGAGAGAAGTGTTGAAGGAGAAGACGACTGCAAGTATGTGGAAGAAATTAGAGGAAGTCTACATGAAGAAGTCACTTGCTAGCCGGATTATCTTGAAGAAGAAGTTGTTCCTATTCAAGATGAAGTCGGGTATCTCCCTTCAACAACACTTGGATGATTTCAATGCAATCATCATGGACTTGGAGAAGGTTGAAGCAATGTTTTCTGATGAGGATCAGGCGATCCTTTTACTTTGCTCGTTGAGTTCATCATATGATCACTTCGTGGAGACGATGATGTATAGCAGGACCGACATCTCTCTTGCGGATGTCAAAAACGCACTCTCCTCCAAATCTGATATGGAGAAGAGGTCTGATGGTTCTGAGACGAGCAAAAGTGAGGCACTTGTTGCTCGTGGTAAGGGGAAGGAGAGGAGTTTCTCAAAGAACACCTCTAAGACCAAGTCGAGGGACAAAGATATTATTTGTCATTACTGCAAGAAGAATGGTCACAAGATTTCAGAATGTTTTAAGCTACAGAACAGAGAGAAGCAAAGGGGTTCTAGTAGCGGTGATCAGTCAGGTTCGAATGTCGCGGAGTCCGATTCTGATTTTGTGTTGGCAGCTACATGTTCTTCTGAAGCTTCCGACGGTTAGGTGATTGACACAGGCAGTACATTCCACTTAACTCCGAACAAACACTGGTTTTCATCTTATGAAACAATGTCAGGTGGAATGGTTGTGATGGGCAATGGTGACAGGTGCGAGGTTGCAGGAATTGGTTCTGTCAGATTAAGGACCCATGATGGCCTAGTCAAGATTCTATCAGATGTGCGACATGTTCCGAAGATGAGCAAGAATCTAATTTCAGTAGGTAGCCTGACTGCAAAAGGCTACAAATTCAGTGGTGAGGATGACTGCATATCTATCACCAAAGAATCACTTATTCTGATGAAAGGGAAGAAGTTTGGGTCCGGTAAGTTTTATATGCTTAAAGGAGAAACTGTTGTGGGTGACGCAGTTGTAGCGTCATCGTTGTCTAGTGAGGAGAATGCCCAACTTTGGCATATGAGGTTGGGGTACATGAGCGAGAAAGGCATGGCGGTGTTGAACAAACATGGTTTGTTTGGAAGTCAGAAAATCGACAGTCTGGACTTCTGTGAATTTTGTGTTTTTGGGAAGCAGAAGATGGTTAGCTTCTCAGCAGCTAAGCACACCACCAAGGTCACTTTAGATTATGTCCACTCTGATTTATGGGGACCTTCTCAGGTTCCATCAAAAGGTGGAGCTCGCTACATGCTCACATTTATTGATGATTTCTCCAGGAAGACTTGGGTTTATATTCTGAAACAGAAGAGCGATGTGTTTCAGAATTTTCAGCACTGGAAGGTTATGATTGAGAATCAAACAGGAAAGAAGATTAAGGTTTTTAGGACGGATAATGGTTTGGAGTTTTGTTCCTCAGAATTTAACGATTTCTGCAAGGATGAAGGAATCGTGAGATACCGAACCGTACGTCACACACCACAACAGAACGGAATAGCGGAACGTCTGAATCGAACTCTCTTGGAGAGAGCTCGATGTATGCTTCTGAATGCTGACCTGACTAAGGATTTTTGGGCAGAAGCAGAGTGTACCGCCTGTTATTTAGTGAACCGTTCGCCTCACACCGTTTTGGATATGAGAACACCGGAAGAAGTTTGGACAGGTGGAGTTTCAGATTTGTCCAAGTTGAGAGTCTTCGGTTGTCCAGCGTACGCACATGTAGATCAAGGAAAGTTGAATGCTCGGTCGTTGAAGTGTATATTCCTTGGCTACGATTTGGGTGTGAAGGGTTATCGTTTATGGTGCAAAGAATCTCAGAAGCTCATGGTTGAAAGAAATGTTGTCTTTAATGAGCTTGCTATGTTACCTTCCAGGAAAGACTCTGTTATTTCTACTCCCGTGTCAAGTGGGACTCCAGTTCAGGTGGAGCCACCGGTAGTGACTGCTGATGAGAATACCAGTGTGACACAAGGAGAGAGTTCGAAACCTGAGGAAGATGAAAAGTATTTGTTGGCAAGGGACAGAGAGAGACGGCTGACCAAGAAACCCCGTAGATATGCCGAATCAGTCCTTGCATATGCTCTTAGTGCAGCTGAAGATATTGGAGCCTCTGGTGAGCCGAGCAAGTATTCAGAGGCAATTTCGGCACCCGATTCAGCTGCTTGGGTGGGTGCAATGAATGAAGAGATGGAGTCTCTTCATAAGAACCAAACTTGGAAGTTGGTAGAACTTCCAAAAGGAAAAAAGGGTCGTTAGCTGCAAATGGGTCTTCAAGAAGAAAATCGAGGGTATTTCAGATGTGAGGTACAAAGCTCGATTGGTTGCTCGTTGTTTTAGTCAGGTGGAGGGTGTGGATTATAGCGATATTTTCTCACCCGTTGTGAAGCATACTTCTATTCGTGTTTTGTTGAGTTTGGTTGCAATACATGATTTAGAGTTAGAGCAACTAGATGTGAAGACCGCTTTCTTACATGGAGAATTAGAGGAGCAGATTTACATGTCCCAGCCGGAGGGTTTTGTGGTCGAGGGTAAGGAGAATCAGTTCTGTTTGCTGAAAAAGTCGCTTTATGGGTTAAAGCAGTCGCCTCGACAATGGTATAAAAGATTTAATTCTTTTATGGTTGGACATGGGTACAACAGATCCTAGTATGACTGCTACGTTTACCGAAAGGTATTTTCAGATGGTTCTCTCATTTTGTTATTACTCTATGTAGATGACATGTTGATAGCAGCTAAGGACAAGTCTAAAATTTCTAAGCTTAAGGAGTTGTTGAAGGCTGAGTTTGAGATGAAGGATCTTGGATAAGCAAAGAGGATTCTAGGTATGGAGATACGTCGCGATCGTACATGCAAGAGTTTGTTTCTCTCCCAGCAGCAATATATTGAGAAAGTCTTGCATCGTTTTGGCATGGAGAATGCCAAGTCTGAAAGAATTCCTCTCGCAGCACATTTTAAGCTCTCGGTAGACTTGTGTCCCAATGAGGAGGAGGACAAGGCATACATGTCACGTGTGCCTTATACTAGTGCAGTTGGCAGTTTGATGTATGCTATGATATGCACTCGTCCAGATATAGCTCAGGCGGTCAGTGTGGTGAGCCGCTATATGTCGAATCCAAGAAAGGAGCATTGGTCAGCTGTGAAGTGGATTCTCCGGTATCTAAATGGTACAACTAAGCTATCTCTGAAATTCGATCGATCTTCGTATTCATTAATGGGGTTTGTTGATGCCGACTACGCGGGAGACCGTGATAGACGAAGATCTATGACTGGTTATGTGTTTACTATTGGGAGCACCGCTATTAGCTGGAAAGCGACGTTGCAACACACTGTTGCTTTGTCTACAACGGAGGCAGAGTATATGGCAGCGACCGAGGGTATCAAAGAAGCTCTTTGGCTGAAAGGTTTATTTGGAGAGCTTATTCCAGGTCAGAATACAGTGGTTGTTTATTGTGATAGTCAGAGTGTCATTCATCTGACGAAGGATCATATGTACCACGAAAGGACGAAGCATATCGACGTCCGTTATCACTTCATTCGGGAAGTTGTTGCTGAAGGAGGTGTGGTGGTGAAGAAGGTGGGCACTGAAGATAATCCAGCTGATATGTTGACGAAGCCAGTTATTTCGACTAAGTTCATGGTATGCGTGAACTTGGTTGGTTTGAGTTCCGATTAGGTGGAGCTAAGACGACGACACAATGAGGAAGGAAGTGTTTTGCTTCAAAGAGTTACAGGGGTTATTCAAGGTAAAGGTGGAGATTGTTGTTGTTTACCTTGAATAAGTGTTTAAAGTATACGTGCAGAAAAACAGACAATCGGTCGACCGGATGGAGTGATTCGGTCGACCGGATGTGTGTTGAATTTGTCCAGCAAAGTGCCTGTTCTTTTTCGGACGACCGGAATCTAGGATTCGGTCAACCGGGCACACAATTGGAGTTGGACAAAAGTTGCTGTTGTTTTTCGGTCGACCGGAACCTTGGATTCGGTCGACCGGAAACGTTCGAGGAGCTGGGAGAAAAGTGCATGTTGAATTTCGGTCGACCGGAACTTAAGTGTACGGTCGACCGATTATGCACTCGCGCAAGCCAGAAAAGTTACTGTCGATTTTCGGTCGAACGAGACTTCAATTTCGGTCGACCGTTTATGATACAGTTATTTAATCGGTCGACCGGATCACCCGATCGGTCGACCGTTTGACCCAGTTTTGCCCACGTTTTGCACATTATTCCACCCGTTTTTAGTGCAACTTGTACTTGTTTTGGCCTCATATATAAAGGCAATTTCGTCCCTTTTGTTAGAGAATTGATTCCTATTATTCACTTTTGTTCTTGAGAGAAAAGAGAGAGATAACATCCTTGTGATTCGGTAGGAGAGATTTGAGCCGGGTTTCTTCGTCGGTTCGTTCGCGTCTCCTGTAAGCATCTCTTGTAATACGTTTCTCTATAGTGGATTTGAGTTGTGTCGTTCGTGGTTTTTCCCGCATTGGGTTTCCACGTTAAATCTTGCGTGTTTTGTGTGGTTTGGATTTCGGATTTGCATTTTGTTCTCAAGTTTAGCCGATTGGATTCGTTAATTTTGTTCCGCTGCGTAATTGGGATTGGTTTTAATTCCTAACAGTAGATGTTACAATATATAACCTAATTTTTCGCACTTATTCTGTAGACATGGAAAAGTAAAACCGGAATGAAATAAGCAAGTTCAAATTAACATAGTTATGTGGTTAATTCCAATTTTCAACTATTTCTAGTTCAATTTTGAGAAGGTATAAAACGAATTGACCCGGCCTTACCTATCTTACTAATTCAAATACTCAACTCAATCCAATCCATCTACAGGCCTAGCTTTGGATGTCGAAAGTCGAACAATTATTGTGAACTTACCTGTGTAGATGCGGTCAAGTACGCGCGGAACCGCACAAAATATAGTCGGCTTTAGCTCAGCAATGTCCTCAACCAACAACTTGACATCCTAGTGCAAGAACCATAAACAAAAAATTCCAAAGTTCATAAATTTGTGATGGGAAAAACTGTAATTAATGGTGATTGATTAATTACCCCACGCCAGAATCCAATGGATGCACCATATGATATGAATGTTTCCTCTATCACCCTGTCAAAGATGTGTGCAAGAGGGAGATATGAAAGGTACACATCTTTCTCAGTCATCTGAAAACCAGAAAAACAAAATTAATATAAATTTAATAAAACTATATTTAAAGATGTTCGATAGATTTTAGGCCAGTTGACACTAAATTCCAGTTACAGTTCTTTTCGACACTAAACAAAATTTACTGCAAAATCCAGGGTTGCTTTCGAAAAAAAATGACTCGTGAGGATACAAAATAAATGATAAATATATGGATTAAAAAGTTCAATTACCTCTTCATTTATACGTTTCAGTAACTTCTGTGTACCAATAACAACAGAAACAAGACTCTCATTTGTAATCATAACTCCTTTTGGATCTCCAGTGGTTCCACTTGTGTACATTATGGTGCATATGTCAGTCTTGCTTGTTTTGGGAAGTTCAAATTGCATATTTTCTCCCTGAAACCATTAGAGAATATTAATTATTGCTGTTATATGGATGTTTTGCAATAATGGGTAGAATTCAGAAAGTTGAAAAATGTTACCAATTTCTGGAAATCACTCCAGGAATATATGTTCACACCAAACCTTTCAGCTTCTTCTTTCTGTTCAGGTGCAAAACTTCCAAAACTAACAATTGCTGCAATTGAAAATGGTTATAGAGTGTGTTCAATTTAAGAACTATTGCAAAATTATGCGATGTTGATTTCTTGGGATGTAAATAACACACTTCCATAATTATATTTTATCGGTGATGGATAAAAAAATTAAATTTTGAGGAAATACTTACTTTTAAGGTACTGGGATGAATTGGGCAATGTCTTCAACATCTGAAATAAACATAACAAAAAACTAATCAGAATTAATCCTTTCCTAAAAAATTCTATATTCTTTTGATTTTTACAGATATCGTTATTTCCCTTACTATAATGTTACTTAATTGGAAGAAAGAGGGGAAACATTGTCAGTTTGACAACAAACAAATTTGCTAAACCTCTGCAATTTTTTTCTCTTCAACAAAAACAATTGAAATCTCTGCATGGCACAGTATGAACTCCACAGCACCAGCACCTACATAACAAAGGTCATTAGAGAAAATTTTGTTGTAATGATTCAAATTAATTATAACACAAGTAGATATCCATACCAAGAGTATCATACAGAGGAACACAATATATTCCATGAGCATTGCAGGCCTGCAAGATTAAAGGTTATTCAAATTTTATATAAAAATTTAAATTAAATTAATGAAAAGTTTGTGATGAAAAAGTAGTTAGCACAAGTCATACCTCCATGCTAATTATCCACTCTGGGCTATTTACACCGTAAATACCGCTGCGACTTCCCTGATTTTTTAAAGAAAAAAGATTACTGTTAAAAGTAATTACTAATTATAGTACCTCATTAGTTTGAGCAAAAACATTAACTTGTGATGTGGTCAAGTGAAGTGGACATAACATGACATATTTAAGACAATATCAGTTACATCCTAACCCCCGCTTATGGGTTTTATTGTGTTTAGGTGGTGGATTAGAAGAAGTTGAGATGGACGGCAGAGATTGGTTGGGAGAAGAGTATAAAAGGATTGGATTCACTTCTTTCTCTCTCACTTTTCTCTCTCTCTCTCACGCGTCTCTCTCGATCCTTTCTCATCCAGCTGAGGAAGACGCGGAGGCGAGGCCGGCGAAGCTCGGAGGAGATCTGGAGTTTGCCGGAGTCGAGGTGACTGCGTTTGGGTTTTCACTGGAGGAGAAGAGTTTTGCAAGGAAGCGCTCGCTGGGATTCTTCGAAGGTTTCTTCAAACCTTAAAGGTATGTCAAGCTTTAGTTTAATCCTCCTTTAGTCTTTGCGAGGATTGGAGTGGCCGACGGTAGGCCGAAAGGCTCGTCGAGAACCTTGCAGGAGCTTTTCTACTCTGGAACGGTCGACGGCGGGTTGGCGCGGTCGACCGGGCGTAGTGTGATTCGGGCAAAAACCCTTGCACCGGTCGAACGATACTCTAGGAGTGGTCGACCGGTGATGCATTTTAGCAAGGGGAAAATGCTCTGGGTGTTTTCGGTCGAACGAGTCCCCTTTGCCGGTCGACCAAAAGCACTGTTGTAAGTCGGTTGGGGGCGTTGACCATCTAAACGGTCGACCGCTCGTTGACTTCGTCCGACCGGAACTTAAGTTAACTTAATGGTCGGTCGACCCGAAGAGTTGTTTCGGTCGACCGTGTAGTGCGGGTTGTTGGTGAGTTTTACTGGTGGAAATCGGTCGACCGTGATTTTTGGGTCGTTTGACCGTTGGTGCTTTTTGAGCAAGAGAGTATTTTCACTGTTGGATTTCGGTCGAACGGGGCCCCTTTGCCGTTCGACCGGTTGGACGTTATTTCGGTTTTATTGCGGAATAGTGGTGGTGTTCAGTCGACCGTTTGTGGTCTTCTGTTCGACCGTTTGACACAGTTTTAGATATGGATGCTTGTGTTGTGTGTGGTTGGATCTGCCTCGAGGGCAACGGGTCCCCGGCCTCCTAGGGGCGACGGTACGGACATGCCGGCCTAAGAGGAGATCGTAGTTGTGGCTCTACGGAGCGGTGCCTTGTGTGCACGTTGTTGTGGCCGATGATTTTTCGGCAGTGCCTTGTGTGCACGTGTGATTGTGGGGTTGGGGTGAGAGGACCCTTGAGATCCGTGACCGATGATTTTCCGACGGTGCCTTGTGTGCACGTGTGATTGTGGGGTTGGGGTGAGAGGACCCTTGAGACCCGTGGCCGATGTTTTCCGGGGGTGCCTTGTGTGCACGAGAGTTAGTTATGATTTTAATGCATTTTTCATTTCATGTTTCATATACGCATGTTATGTTCATATTTAAGGGTTTGACATACGGAGTTTCCCTAGGGGAAACTCAGGCATTGTTTGTTTACATGTCAGGGCGTGCACGTCAGTAGGAGGTGGTGACTGCGGGCAGGAGCACGCAGACCAGATCGTGTCCTTTTATCGTTCGAGGTGGATGATTTTCCATTGTACATGTGTTGTATATCTTTTGTGTGGGTTGTAATCATCCTTGACTCTTGTATTGTATAGTTTACCATTTTATATTATATATACTTGTGGTTTGGTGACGACCCCGGTGTTAATTCTTTTATCTGTTTAAAGTTTTAAATTTTCCGCTGTTTCGGAACGTTACAATATCAAAACCAACTTAAAACCAACATATTGCAACCAGACGTGAGAAAAGCTCATGAAACAACTCATATTTTTTACTTGGAACAATTTTGGTATTTTTGACAAAAAAATATGACCAAAATAAGATTCCAACAAAATCTTTAGCTTTATAGTTCAGCATTTGCTATCTGAAAATTTCAGATATTTTTTGAGGAATTCAAAATCTTCAAAAATAGCAAAAGTGTCAATTGGAAAGATAAAATTACCTCTTCAACCTCGCAAGTACGAATGGAAGCCCCAACTTTCATAACAACATCATATACTTCTTTATAATTCATCCAAACATATTTTCCTGCCTGGAATATTAATTAGTATACGTGCAAATTATTACTGAAAAAAATTAAAGTTATAACAAATTCAAATAATAATAATAAACACTAAATTTCTCCCAATTCAACACTCTGTATGAAAATTCGCAATTTATAGCCATCATAAATAAATGAAAAATCGAATGCTAAAAGTTTCGATGATTTTACCTTTCCATCAACAAATTCTCTACGCCCAAGCATTTTATTCGTAGGATATTTCTCTGCAGATACACTATCACACAAAATTTTGTATAAAAAACATCATTTAAATAAAAAAAATGCAACAAAAGCCCCCCAAAAAGGCCAATGATCATGTTAAAACAAAAAAAGGACAGTTTTAATTTGCTCCCTCCAAAAATCAACTTCCCGAAAAAAAACTTACTAAATGTAATTTTCCATATGCGACTTCTTTTTTCAAAGTCAACTTTATATTAAATTCTTAAAATACCGAAAAAATCGGACATAACATCATCAACCAAACCCAGACATATCGGATCAACCACTAAGACACCAACATTTAAAATAAAACAAAGTCAACAAAATTAATAAAATCAATCGCTCATGTTGGTAACGTTAATCATAGGCGACTCGTAACGTCCCTGGGATCAAGTTGACTTAATTACAACCATTAATCAAACCACATAATGTCCAATTTGGGCTTGAAATCAATTTTACTCCAAACAAAACTAAAAATAAATATATCAATATTGGTGTATTTAGAGAGAAAAAATATTTAAAAAACTCACAAAAAATCAACTTTGCCTTCAATTTTTAAAACACAATGAAGTTCAGACAAAACAAAAACATCCGAACCCAAACTTCTTGATTCGACAAAAAGTAATTATCGGTTCAACCATTCAAAAAGTCAACACAAAAATACTATGAATATACAGATTCTTAAAAATTCAACCATTCTGAAGACTCATAATTTTTTTGAAGCAAGTTAAACTATATATTCTTAAACTAATTAAAACCAATCTTTATATACCCTACATAGTTTTTGATAACCTCTCAACTCGATAGCATTCTCGTAAGTTCGATCAAGTTGACATTAGTTGAACCACTAATCAAACCACATAACAACCAACTTAATTTGGAAAAGCAAACCAAACCAAATCAACACTAAAACACCAAAACAAAACCCAAAAAAATCTACCACATATATATAGTAAGAGAAGCTCACCGGAACATGTCCCAACATGTCTCGATCCCCTCGACCGGCGACGGCGGGTACTCATCTTTAGCAAACAAGCTCCGATAAGTCGGGCCAACCGACGGCTTATCGCCCTCGGCTGGCACGCCTTTCTCCACCTCCACCAAGTACTTCATCTTACACAAACCAACTTAATTATCAAACTTAATTTGGTATCAACACCAAATGTTGAGAGTTGAGATACCAAACAATGAGATATATGTTGGATGTTTGATGTGGTGGGTGGTGGTGGTTTGGTTAATGGTTGGATTTGGTGGGGAAAAACAAAAGAAGAAAAACTTTGATGGGAACGAACTATTTGAGATTGATACGGATTTGTGATCTAAGATTGAGTCTAGTCATGCAGACTTGTCCGTACCTGTCTTTGTTAAGGCAAAGAACGGGTGACTTTTTTGCAATTGCTTGTAGTTGTGGGAAATTTTAACTTGGAAAATCCCACTTGTTTGCTTCTTTTTTTTGGAGTTTGGTTGACTTTTGTGAAGGGTAATTTGGTCTTTTTGATGGACTTTTTTTATAATTAAGATCAAGACACGTTAACACGGTTTGAATTTTCCTGGTTTTGAGTTAGTCAGAACTAGAAATCGAATTTCGATAGGTGTATTTACTTGTTTAGGATTTAAAAATGAGGTGAGGGTAGAATAGATAAAATAAAAAAATAAGCTCATGTATAAGTGTCTTGATCTTAATCCTAATTTAAGTGAAATCTTTAAGTGAAATCTGGGGAGCACTTTGTGTGGGATTCTAATCCTAATTTAGTTTTTATGATGTTTTGGTGGTGTTTAGGAGGAGTTTAGATTGGATGGCTGAGATGGAGTGTTGATGGATGAGGGGTTGAGATGGATTGAAGATTAGATGGACGGTGAGGATTGAAGGGGTGTGAGATATTTATTTATGATTCTTCCTCTCTCTCACACACTACTCTCTCTCTCTCTCCTAGTTGGTCGAGGGTGAAGGTGTGCTCGTGCTTGTCGAGGAGGAGGAGATCGTTGATCGAGCGTGAGGTTCGTCGGCGGATCATATTTTGGGGAGAAGTGCTCGTGGTAGCGTCGTCGAGGTTCTTCGAAGGTTTCTTCAAACATTCACGGTACGTCAAACTTGTTGTCGTAGCTCACTTTTGTTGTGTGAGTATTTGGAAGTCGACGGTAGGCCGAAAGGCTCATCGCAAGCAACGTGCAACAGATTTTACTACCTGATCGATCGACCGGTTGGTGCAAACGGTCGACCGTTCCTGATGAGATTTAAGGTTTCTGCCTCACACCGGTCGAACGATGCCCTTGGGCGGTCGACCGGCTGTGCATTTGAGGCAAGCCTGATTAGTTTTGGTCGAACGTGGTCCCTTTGCCGTTCGACCGTGTGCACTGTCGTAGGTCGGTTGTGGTGTTGACCGTCCAAACGGTCGACCGCCTGTTTGACTCGTCCGACCGATGACTTAAGTTGGATTGTGGTTGGGTTCGACCGATGGTAGTTCGGTCGACCGGTGTTGTTTGGATGCGATGGAGGATTTCCCTGGTGGAATTCAGTCGACCGAGAGTGCTCGGGGATTCGACTGGTGTTGAGGTTGGGTGATGGTGGATTTCACTGGTGGATTTCGGTCGAACGGGTCACCTTTGCCGTTCGACCGATTGGTCGTTTTGTTCGTTGAACCTGGGAGGCGACTTCTAAACGGTCAACTGGTCCCTGACTTTGGTTCGACCGAACGAGTGTTGTTGGTGGGAATTGGTCGACTGATAGAGTGTCGGTTGAGGCAATTGCCCTGTGTTTGTGAGATTCGGTCGACCGAGACTCTTGGTTCGGTCAACCGTTTGTGTCTAGTTTTGCACATTGGAGGTGCGGTTGTTGTGGTCGTCCGTGTGAGGCGAGTTGTGGTGACGATGTTCTTCCGGCAAGTGTGCTTGTGAGCAAGTGTGTTGCGGTGGTTGGGTGAAAAATGCCCTGGAGCCCCGTAACTGTGTGAGAGCTATGGTTGGGTGAAAGAACCCTGGAGCCCAGCTAGTCTGTGCGGGGTTGGGTGAAAAGCCCTGGAGCTCCGTAGTGGGTTCAGATTGGGTGAAAGAGTCCTGGAGTCTGAGCATGGACCGCGTGATAAGGGTTGGAGCCATGAAGCCTTTAGACGTTCGGGTTGGGTGAAAAAGCTTTGGAGCCTTTGGTCGTGTCGTGGTAGATGCGGTTGGGTGAAAAAGCCCTGGAGCCCAGCTTGGCGACGTGTCTGTTGTGGTGGTTGGGTGAAAAAGCCCTGGAGCCCCGTAACGGTGGTGTGTGATGTGGTTTGGTGAAAGAGCCCTGGAGCCCAGCCTGGTCGTTGTGCTTTTCTTGTTGGTAGAATTGCATGCTAGAGTGTTCTTGTTCCTGCATTATAGAGTTTGACATACAGGGTTTCCTTCTGGAGACTTGGGCATTATTGCATGTTTGTTTTTCAGGTCGTGATCGGCGTTAGGCAGGGTGGTGACCGAGGAGAGGAGCGCCGCTACCAGATCCAGCTTTCTCTCGTTTTGAGGTCATAGTGATTATTTGTATTTGTTGTATAGCCTTTTTGATGTAATCACACTTTTGAAATACTCGAATATTATATATATATATATATATTGGTGCGTCTGTTTCCTAATATTTATGTAATATTCTATGTTGATTGTTTATTACAATTTTTTTTAAAAATCATCCATTGTTGAGAATGTTACACTTGATTGGTAGTTATTAGTATAAAAAAACCAAATTAGTAGTTTTCACTTGAACGTCCAACTTGTGTTTTGCTACACGTAGCTTTCACCGGTGCTTGCCTCCATAGTTAATTAAGTTAGTTAAGGTATTAATCTTGTGGATTCATATGGATGGACTGATCAACCCATTGGGGGGCCACTTATTAATTCTAATTAATTGAGTTGTCTAAGTCATGAGTTGGTTATCGTTGTTACAATACAAAAGAGAATAAGGTGTGAAATTCAAATGTAGAAGTTTTCTAAGTCTATGCATGGTTAGTTGGGGGTGGATGGTGATGAATAGTATGATATAAAAAGGTCAAAGAAATTTGATTAATTCTAGGTATGAAGAAAATATCTTGACATCATTTGAATGAAAAAGGCAAGACATTTATCTACACACATATATATATAAATGAAAGTGCCTAAGATTGTTGGTCGTAAACTTCCAAAAATGCCATTACATCATTGATATTTCGTTTTTTTGTTTTTATGTAAAGACATCATTATCCGTAGAATGTCTTTCTTGTACGGTATACTAATCACTTGAAACTTGGAAAAGTTGTTCAAATTAAAATGGGTAATTATCCTTGAAAAGAAAAAAAGTAGGGATCTAAAACTAATTAATTCCCTTAATTTCTATTAAAATGAAAAAAATTATTAGAAGAAATTAAAGAATGTTTATTTGCATGTTGTATCCAACCATGTTCCACATCTTTTCGGCACACATAAATTTAATAAATTAGATGTATAGATAAGAAATAGATCTCCAATTACCATAATCTATTCAATTATTGATTGCTAGCTAGTCATGGAATTGAAATAAAATCCCAGACTAGACTGTGTTAGGAGTCTCAACAAAGAAAATTTGTTTTTAATCGCAACCGTAATTGTGATCACGTTATGGTTGACCAACCAAGATTGTTGAGTATTTCGTTTGGTCATAATTGGCAACTGTCATTTAGTTTATAATTTGCTATCCTCACCTTTGTTTATATTTATATTTTATGTCATCAACTTCCTTTATAGACTATTAACTAAGCATGCATTATTGTTGCAAAACATTTACAAACTCCTTAATTTATTGTCTGTACGTGAATATATATCACTATAGTAGTATTAGTATAGTCCACAAATGGAGGATATTGAAGTAACATGACATCAAGCGATAACTATTCTTGGCAAAAATGGTTTTTATTTAATATAAGTGGTGATCACCCAATTTATATGTATTTAGATGGAAAACCCTAGAAAACATTACTGCGCTTAAGCAAAACTTATGATTTAAATCTTTTGAGTTTAGTAATTTCTCATGTATAAATGATCTTCAGTCTTCTAGTCTTATTTGATGATTTAAATTACAGTAGTTCTACTATAAACGTGGGCTCTAATTAATGAAATTGAGTTCCATTGCGTTTATCTCAATCCAGCCATCATACAAAAATACGACCATTGGATTTGATCTACTATGTGTATTTTATATACAAATAAAAAAATTAAATAATTTGTTAATTAGTACTGAGTGATGTCTGAATTTGATGATAAGAACTAAATGTGGAATTAAATTCACATTTATTTTTATACATGATTCAATATCACAACCATTTAAAATGTAGGTATAATTGAACTTATGGTAGGCATATAAAAAATCCCACACCTGTTACTTAATATTTATGCCTCACATTTGTCAACTTAATATTATGTTAGATACTAACCAAACCTATCAACTTAAGCATCAATTATAGTTGGAATATTGCTTTTGAAAAGTAAAGTAAAGTTTTTTTTCAAAATGAGATATTTAATTCATGAAGCAAACACAAAACAACTTGCTTCTTATCATCTTGATAATGATACCTAGTTGCACTTATCGAGTTTAATACTCTACCCTTAAGCATGTTCAAGCAATTCCAGCTGTGTACTATTTTTTTTAGTATTATTTTGACTTTTTTGCATAATTTCTTTATGTTCATGTGAAGGACCACAAAATATATCTGGCTGTGGTTTAGATATAATGTGCTTTAAGAAGTTTTTTCTTTTTCTGTAACTTCTCTACACTCACATGAAAAATACTATTACTATCTCATTACCCAACCCAACTCTAGAAATAAACCTTGTATATGATCTAAGAGTGTACAAATATAAGTTCGGTACAAACTAGATCAGACCATATATATTATTGGATTTGATGAAATCCGGTTCTAGTCCGATTCGAACTCGGTCGTCCAAACGGACTTTTACTCAACTCTAGGCTCTAGTCTGACTTGTGAATTTTTTGTTATATATGTTTACGTCTATACTTACCAAAGTGCAACATTTGTTAGAGGTTGAATTTTTTTTATTGGGTCAGGTTGGTTGATCGTGGTTTAATTTTCTGAACCTTAAGCTTATGGGTCGAGTCGATTCTCGATTCTACTCAAATCCGACCTATATAAAATGACAACAATTGTAGAATATTACTGAGTTTACATGACTGTATCTATTAACAAGGTTAAACTTCTTTTTTTGAAAGTATCATATATTTTAATTAAATTCCTAACAAGTAACTCACTATGTTAGGATTAATTCTTTTACAAAACGGTGGCCCAATTGCACTTAAACTAGGCTACTAAAAAGGTCGAGAGCCCACAAGTTTTTTGGGCTCTTTTAAGTTCATGGACTTTCAAAATAACATTTGGAAGAAAAATGACATACAAAGCCTTAATCCTTATAATTTCGTGCAGGGTGTAAACGAGTCGAGTCAAGTTAAAATTTCGAGTCATGCATATTATTACTAAATATCAAAAACTAAATACAAATTAAACAATAAAAACCTCAAGTCAAGTCATCGAGTTAGAGTTATTTTGAATTTGAGTGGGCTCGTTTGTTTACTGATCTGAGTTCGAAGATTTTTAATTTTTTCACTTGGTTCCTTTATTTTCAAACCATACCGGAGTCAAACCTATATCAAGTCGAGTTTGAGCCAGAGTAGACAACCCTCCATCAAACTTTTTTAACTTCACTCGAATCTTTTTTTATTTATTCTGAAGGTCGTTTAATTAAAGAAGCCAGATTTTGAAGTGAGAAATAAAAGTTTTATAGATATATTATTTTATTAGTTTTAAAGAAATGGGGTGAAGTAAAATAATATTCGACGAAGTGCAAAAGGTAATCAGCTTGAAATGAGTTTATAATGCCAATCCTAAATTAAATTAAATTCAGAACCAATTTATCAATGCTTCGGACAATACTACTGTACCTCGATTAAGTTTGTAAAAGGCTTTCCTAATCCGATGATCAAAACATTCTCACATTAGTTTGGCTCTCGAGTTGCTTTGACATCTCCACTATTCGTTTAAAGATTGATTTATTGAATTGTAAAAAACAAAATACTCAAAAATCTCATCTTCCTACAGTACAAATGGAATGGTAACCTTTTTAAAGTTGTTTATTATGTTGAGTTTCAGAGTAAATACAGTAATTCCAAGTTTAAGATGAAAGATATTAAAGATATAATGAGCTCGAATGATATGCCATTAACCTCTCTGATTAAGCTTAAATTCACGAAATTTACGACAAAAACTTATTGGCATAAAATTCCATACCAAAACAATCATTGTAGGAAAATGGACCAACAACTAGGGTTGGTTAAGTTTGATTCCCAACTTAATTATCTAATTAGTATTGTTGATTCATTTGCTATGAATATGATCTTGTAGTTATTCAATTTTCCAACCATAATCATTTCTTCTCTTCCTGTTTAAAAAGTAGAGCACTCAAAGCATCTTTAAATTAAAAACATGATGCTAAGCTTGGAAGCTATCAAACCTTTACTTTGGACAAAAAAAACAGCTTCTAGAGCAAAACACTTCTCCCCCAAAACACCAAAAGCACCAAGCAGCCAACAAACACCAAAAATAATTATTACTTCTATATATCCAAAAACATGTAACCATATTGCTTTTTTTATTATAATTATACAACTATTAATTTAAAACAAAGTCTTCCAATATTAGATCATACATCATGTTTTCCCAACTTTACATAAAACGCTTTCATATTTCCATGCTCTATATTGGTCTTCTTTCTTTAAATCCTGAAAAAATAACAAATAATAGAAAACATAATTACAATTTATGTAGTTATATATTGTGTGATAATATATACATACACGTACACCCAAACAAACATTATATTCTGAAGTCTTACTTACCCATTGCAATCGTAATCCAAACTAGTGGGCATGAAGTTAGTCCTGAGCCCACATTTTCGGGCAAGGGTCGTGGCTCGATGACCATTAACCGTCCCAGCAGAGACCAATTCTTCTTTGAGGCATTCACACATACTACGTTGCCCGAGCGAGCTTGGAACAAGCTCTTGCACCTCCCTCACCCCCATGCAACACTTAGGCGATAACGTATGATCCAATCCTACCACGAAAGCCACACAGAAGCTAAAGGCGGTCTGAGCCACCCCGCAATCTGTGTGGGTCTCAGCCTTTGACTGAGTCAAAATCATCGCCACCACCGTCACCACCACCACCACACCAAAGACCAAACGAGAATACATCATGTTGAGTGATGGGAATTGAGATGGTTTGAAGTGGAATTTGGTGTTGGTATATATATGATGGGACTAGTGTTAAGCAAGCTTAGATTTTGGTAGGGTTTGGTGGGTGTGATGTGTGGTCTAATAATTGGAAGATGTGTCTTTTGTGATGCAAACTTGACTTGGGTGGACTTCTCCAACTCGGCTCCAATGATTCTCCACTTCTCCTCCACTTTGATTATTATTTTGCACTGATAATTAGAAAAACGAGAACGGAAACATAGTTGTGAAAGAATCTTACAATCAGAAACAAGCAAATAAATAAGGACAATTTGATAAATATATTATTTGAGAGTACGTACTGCCAATCTTATCAATTTCTTCAAAGTATTTTACATGTTTTACAATTTGACCAAGATTTTTTATTGCTAACCAACGTTTTCAAAAGGGATGATAATTTAATTGGTAATTCAAACTTTCAAAATCAGTTTAAATATGGCACGACTGACAAATTGAAATAATTGAAAGATGTTGACAATGGACGACTTGAGAGTTGAAATTCTTTAAGAAATTATGAAATATTGAAGACTATGAAAGTATTATTGAAATTATCCCAATAAAAATAACAGTACTTTATAATAAAAAATAAACACCATTAGGCTACAATCATGAAGTGCGCATCGTGATCATTACAGCTGTGTTACTTTAATTATTGCTTGTCCCGTTATGTTATATATATATTTTGTTGGCAACAAATTCCCATGAATATTTTTCTTGATGGTAGATGTTAGAACAGACACACGTTGCAGTAAAATTAGTGGTCATGTGTATCCTTAATTATCTAGACTTTTGAAGTTTATCTTTTTTGTTTATCCAACGTTCAATTTGAAGAAGTTAGGGTTGATAGGGAGCAAATAACGAAGGAAAAAAATAGTCGTACGAGAAGATTAGAATTTCAGTGGAAAATTAAGTGAAAAACTCTTGAGGGAAAGAAAATATAATGTTCTACTATCAAATTCACCATTTTCTCAATAAAATAAAATAAATATAATTACTTAACAGAAGGTTACTAAAAAACAAATGCTTAACAGAAGGATAGACAAACAAGGAAATGGTGCTTAAGATTGTAATCTGTAAGGTCGCATGAATGTAAAAAGACTCCACATAAATCGAAACGCTGAAGTAATGATTCATCGATTGTTATTTTGTTGTTTCAGCTAAGAGATAATATATACAGTAAGAGTCCGGAAACATTGGTGTCCACCACTTATGTCATCATTTATATTTTTTATTTTATTATTTAAAAATATAATTTTCGAAGTATGATATATTATTTACAATGCATGACACATCTTTTTTGTGCGAAACACACTTGTTGCTCGAGATACACAATATGTCATGCATTTGAAACAAGAAACAATCATGTATTGAAGCACAAAATAACTTTACGTTGGAAGTATCTTTAAAGAAATTATGATCATTCACGTCATGAACGTCTTTTACGTCAAAAGGAATTCAAAAATCATTTTTCATACAGCAATGAACACTTTTATGGAATTATGGTGCTAGATTATATCTTATTTTTGGTTGTGTACTTTTAAGATATTCTTTTTAAGTATAAAAAGTTTCTATGGCAATCTTATCTTCAACCCAACACCTATACTTAGGTTGGTGGGATAATCTAGAAAGTACCAGATTATATTTTTGTCTCTCATGCATGCACAAACTATATATATATTTGTAGTAGCTACTAACTAGGTTTGTCTTTGTGCTCCCAACCCTAATGTGTTATACAATTCCATCTTTAGCTTTGCAATAATGGTGGATCGGTGGTTAAGTGTTGATTTTTGATGTATAAAGACATTTACAACTTTTAGGAAAAATACAAAATGAAGTTGACAAAGATAACCATCTATTAAATAGAAAGAGCTAGGTTGCTAGCTAGCACAAACTAAAACAAAATCTTATAATTATTAAATACCTCTAAGGGACATTATTGCAATTAAAGAAATATTATTTTCAGTAAATGATATAAGTGGAATGAAGTTCACTTTTTGAGTTGTAAACTTTACCCCGATGCATTGCCAATGACAATGACAAATAAATAAATGAAAAGTAGTGTTGGATTCTATGCCTTCCAAGTGAAGTAATTAAAGTGTGAATGAGTGATTAGAATAAAAAAAGGAAGTGAAAATATTATTTGCTGCAAGGCTTTTGCCCTTCTTGGAATTTATAATGAAACTTGTTATTCCATTCCCATTTTTATCGTAGTGGTTGAATAAATGGTAAGAAGCTCTAGCCATATTTATTTATTTATTGTAATAACTGTCATCTTTGAAGTGCATAATTGGATTTAGTTCATTATCTATTTCTAATCAATTTTAATATTCCAAAATCAAGAATCTCCCAAATAACAAACAAACCAGATCGTCATAAGCTCCTTGTGATATGTAACTCAAAATTAATATTGTGATTAGTTTTGCAGAAAATAGAACTCTAGTTTCATGACTTTTCTGGAATTTAAAGTAAAAGTCAGTGAAGTAACTTGATGTACACTTTTATAAGATTATGAAACTATGATAACTGAAATTGTATAAATTTATTAAGTTTTTCTACAAACCGATCAACGAAAATTATTCTAGAAGTTTAGCTACTCACTTCTAAACTAGTTTCCTGCAAATTAATCACACCTTTAACAGTGAACCTTACAAACAACCACACGTTTCATTTTTATTTATTTATTTTTTGATTGGTTTCAAAGCATGGTTGAGAAAAATGTTAGCTCAAGATCAATGCACATTCTCAACTCCAATTTTCTCAGATTTTTGTTGTTTGCAATGTTTGTTGGCTTCTCCATGCCATCTACAAACAACAATACAATCTTCTTTGCTTTCAAACACACAAGAGCACATTTTTCCACCAAAATAAAGTGCCAAAACGTGATGAAACACAAGCAAACAAGTAAGGTGCAAGACACCTTGACTACTCGTCTACTGCTACTAGTGGCCACATATATTTATTCTTGACTTCAGAAAGGTTAGGAGTAGTTGTAAAGGTGATGTTGGATAATGGCATACAATAAATTATGCATCAATGTTTTTTCCTGCTTGTTGGGATTGTCACAAATCGGACCGATTTATTCGTACAAACCAATAAAAACATACCTGGTTTCGACAGCTCACGTCCAAGTAGTATTGATATAGATAGAGAGAAGACGAAGTGCAAGAAATATTTTGTAAACTTTAGTGACAAGAATTTTTTTTTGGGTTAAGATATTTCCACTATTATTATATCTTATATTATTAATAAGATGATAAAGCTTGATAAAGAGGCTAAGGAAATAGGGAATTAAACTTCGGAAATCTTTCAAATGACTGGTTTTTATAATAAAAAATTAAATGAACTAACAATTGGAGTTATTCACAAATGATTGATATGCATAATTATTTAAAAAATATATGAACTTCCAAGAGGTTTCGCAACTTAAAAGATTTTTAGGTTTATGATTGGTTGGTCTCTATTAGTTGGTTCTGATGTCTCAAATAGTTGAGCACTCCAAGTCAAGGAAATCATATTAACTATATTGTACAACTTTCAGCATAGATTGACAAACCAAAGACATGAAACATTGATGTTCTTGTGCTATCAAATATTTTACACATCCACAAACTAAACCCAGTTGACTAGCATACAACTAAACAAGGGCACTAAACGAGTCATTATATGTAGTAGTTTAGATTCATTTTCATATATCATCATAAGTACGCTTGATTTCTATCTACAAAATAATAAGTTACATTGCGTAAATCAGTTAAGCACCTAAGAATATCTCAAAAGTCCATGATCAATCACCAAAACATTAGAAAAACCTACAATCTGGATAAATAATCACTAACCGGTATCCACCGCTTAAGAGGATCAAATTTATTCTACATTTCTATGTACAACAAATGTGGTATGGTGATTTATTTGGTGAATCAATTGGCAAGTAGTTTTGATTGAAGTGATCTGGGAATATCACCATGAGAAGAAACCATGCTAGAGAGAGGTTGGAAGTTTGTGTTACCAACAAACCAGAAGAGCACCCACTTCAGGTTGCATAGTGTGTACTTCAGAGCCTTTGTCCAGTTCTCCTGCTTGTTGAAGCTTTGGGTGATTGTGTAGTTACCCACTCTGTCGTTCTCTATCCTGAAAAAACGGTCGAGCAAGATAAAAACTTCAGAACCATTAAAATAAATGCATCCGTTGAATTTGAATGATGTGTTTGGAAGAATTGGTGTTCATGTATTTATAGTGGATGATTGGGATGATTTGGTAACTTCAGCAGTTCAGCTATTGTAGTGATAATATATCGAGAATGCTAACTATCGGGTGTGTATCAGCAAATAATTGCTAAAAGACCTTTTCACATGTGTGATCGTATGTAACATGTTTATATCTGCATCGATAATTCTAAGTTTTGAATGCAATATAAAGACTTCTTGGACAGAAGTATGGGTGCACGTCCCCTGCATGTAAACCTGCCTGTGTGCTAACACAAACTATCAAGGAATCACATGCCATAGATACTGACATACACAAGTTATCATATATTAACAGTACTTTTGTGAGCTACATATCCTCCCCCACCCCCACCCCCTCACACTTCTTAACCTCTCAAACTATCTTCTGCTGTAGACGATGTGTGTGCTAGTAAGTAAGATGTTTATGTATTGATAATTCTCAAGTTTAGAACACAACAGGGATGCATGTCTCCTGCATGTAAACCTGCCTATGTGCTGACCATCTGCCAGAAACACTGAAATACTCAAGTTATATTAACCGTACTTCTATGAGCTACCCATCCTTTACCTCACACATAGCTTTCAAACTATCTTATAAGCTAGACACAATGAGCACTTCTATGCTTGGATCATCTAAACAACAATTGTATACAAAAATATCCTTGCATCTCTTTGAAAATCAACACCTGAGAATCACTCCGTATCAAGTCCACTTGCAGAATTTTCACTAGGTGTTGGTTTTAAAGCTTTAAGGTTCATGCACGTTAACTGACAGGTTTCAAAACAATTGCACAACACTGTCCAAAAGAAGCAATATTTCTGTATGGTGAAATGGGCATTACAACTGAGGTAAAAATGACTTACTTGTAAGGAAGCTTAAAGCACTTCTCCGATGGTACATTATTCTTTTGGTCTTGAGAATTTGCAAAGTCAGCAAAATCTTTGAGGCATGTTAAGAACAATGTCATTGCCTTGTCATAGCGAGTGCTCCAGAATAAATTTACAGGACCAAACCTGAAACTTAGACAGGTCAATATGGTATTATTGTAGAAGGAAGAGGCAAAATATAACCAAATCAGAATAGTTTATGGAACATGAACCAGGCCGACAAATCATTGGTTAGTGTGGGTATCACCAAGCTTCACTTAATAAAAGTTTATAATCACAAAAAGACCCACAATACTTGTAATATCCTAACCTTGCTTATGATGCTAATTGTGTTTAGGGGAGGATTAGTGTTGGATCGAGATCGACGGCCGAGATCGAGTGGGAGGAGGTATATAAGGTTTGGGTTTTGTTAACTCTCTCTCTCTCACGATCGCATCTCTCTCTCTCTCTCTCTAAACTCGTCTCTCTCTCCCTAGTGCTTCGTCGGTGTTGGTGGAGGCGAGGATCGGAGTGCTGGAGTCGCCGGAAGCGTCGTAGAGTTCGGGAATCGGAGGTTCGCCGGAGTTCGAGCTTTTCCGCGAGGAGGCGCTCACCGTGGTTTCTTCCAAGGCTTCTTCAAGCCTTAAGGTATGTCAAACTTGCTTTCAAGCTCACCTATTGTTAGTGTGGGAGTGAGAGCAGTCGACGGTAGGCCGTTTTGGGCTCGTCGGACCTGCACAGCCGTTTCTGAACTATAAACGGTCGACCGGTGTTTTGGTTCGGTCGACCGGTTATAGTGTATTTGGGCAGAATCCCTCGCACCGGTCGAACGATGCCCTTTTGGGCGGTCGACCGGTTGTGCAATTTTAGTGAGAGAAGACGTCCTGGGTATTTTCGGTCGAACGTGATCCCTTTGCCGGTCGACCGAAAGTACTGTTGAAGGTCGGTTGGGGGCGTTGACCATCTAAACGGTCGACCGCTCGTTGACTTCGTCCGACCGACGTTTAAGTTAACTTAATGGCCGGTCGACCGGACGTGTGATTTCGGTCGACCGTGAAGTGTGGACTGTTGGTAAATCTTACTGGTGGTTTTCGGTCGACCGTGAGTGTTGGGTCGGTCGACCGTTGGTGTTTGGTTTGCGAAAACGTTTTCTTACTGGGGCTTTTCGGTCGACCGGGCCCCCTTTGCCGGTCGACCGATTGGCGGGTTTTTCGGTTGGACCAGTTCTCTAGGTGAGAATCGGTCGACCGATTAACAGTTTTCGTTCGACCGTTTCTGTTGTTTTTGGCGGATTCGTGGTTTTATGAGTACACTTGACGGCGCCTCGTCTCTCCGGCCTCACGGGGGGCAACGGCACGGACTGGCGCCCGATGGTTGGGTGCTCGTACGCTTGAAAGTGGCTCGTCTCTCCGGCCTTTTGGGCAACGGCACGGACTGTCGCCCGATAGTGGTATGAGTAGCGTGCGTTGTGGGGTTGGGGTGAGAGGACCCTTGAGACCCGGTTGTGTGTTGTGGGGTTGGGGTGAGAGGACCCTCGAGACCCGTGGCCGAGGATTTTCCGGCGGTGCCTTGTGTGCACGTGTGTGTTGTGGGGTTGGGGTGAGAGGACCCTTGAGACCCGTGGCCGAGGATTTTCCGGCGGTGCCTTGTGTGCACGTGTGTGTTGTGGGGTTGGGGTGAGAGGACCCTTGAGACCCGGTTGTGTGGCCGTGACTGTACCGGCAGTGCCGTGTGTGCACGTGTGTTGGTGGGTTGGGGTGAGAGGACCCCTGAGACCGGATTGTGTCTGTTGTTCTATTCATTATTCATTACATATTTCATTATTGTTCATATATTTGTTAGGGTTTGGCATACTGGGTTTCCTTCTGGAAACTCAGGCATTTATTGTCTGCTTTCAGGCCGTGAGCAGCGTTAGGGGGGTGGTGACTGCGGAGGAGAGCTTCTGGGACAGATCCTGCTTTCCCCTCCTTTTGAGGTTGTTGTGATTACGTTGTACATTTTATCTTATAGCTTTTGATGTAATCACCTCTTGTTGTAAACTCAGATCTGTATATATATATATATATATATATATATATACGTTGGTGCACCTAGTGTATTTTCTTGGTAATGTCCTCTGTTGTTTGGATGTTTTAAATTTTAAATTTTCCGCTGTTCGAGGACGTTACAATACTCAATACAATAGGAACACAAAAGGCTACCATAGGATACCAAACTTCAAAAACAACACAGTTGACAGCCTGACACAATGCCAACCTCCTAGGCCCTCAAAATATATGCCAAATTACTGATTAATAAATCGATAACTCAAATGAGTTTATAGCAATAACATAGCCTTAAAACAACTTCAAACTCTTCTGCTTTCAGGCAATATATTATAAAAGGAAAAATAACCTTTTTAACAAGAAATCTAGTAACAACAACAGCTTTAAAGTAGATAAATAACTTAGCCTAAAATTATCCAAGTATGACAGCCTTGGAAAGTATATACATATAAGAAAGGACAAAATAACATTAATATTTGAAATTTAGTGATTAAGATAGGAAAGATGCAAACCAAGTAATATCATCATCCAACATATGTACTATGTAATGTTCTTAATGGACTGAAAGAATTGCATGAGACAACCACAATATGTATCTGAAGAGAATTATTGAAAACTGTGACAGATAAATTCTAATTCTTGTAAAGAAAAATAAAAATGTGGCAGAACTCACAGCTCATATGTAGTGTCGTTGTGGTCCACAATACGAGGATAACTTCCCATGGGATGTATTTTGATTCGATATCTAGAAATATATAGAAATAAAACAAAGAAAAGATTTTTGTGGGCAAAGACCAGGGCACATACTACCTGAAATTGATAGGTAAAAGAGATGAAGAGATGATAAATGTGCATAATAAATCTGTTAACCTACATAGCTCTTGTGCAAATTCAAGACTTCCAATTGTAAAGGGATCTAAAATCAGATTAGAAGTTCAAATAAGATAGTCATTTATTCTAGAATCGAATGATCAATTGGTCACACAAACATCAATTAGGACATACCATATAGAAAATTTAATAGATACTTCATGATTCTGAATTATAATAAAACAACTTACCTATAATGTGCTTGATAGCTCAACCAAACAGATTCCCTTTTGATGAAACTAAAGTATGCAGATGTTTTAAATTTTGAAAAAACAGACAGAAATTTTGACATAAGCATAGCTTTCATTAATTTAATCACTACAAAACCAATGTATTTATTTTTATGGTTTAAAGGATACGGAAAGTTTGGATGAAAATATTGGGCCATCGTGTGCATGAGAAGACATGCTTGTCCCCAAGCTGCGTTGATCTCATCCCACTCTACCTGCCACCCAGATAATATTTCAAAAAATGTAAGAATCTTTTAGTGAATGCAGCATTTCTCACAAACATAGGAAACATAGTCCAATAGATCCATTAACGCATGCAACTAGTGCCTATATAATCTGGGGAAAAGAATGACACAAGCAAGAAAGACTGAAATAGAAAATAAAGTAACATCTTTGATATTTTAAAGAGAAAAGGTACTGGTATCTTTGGAAGGCGACCAAGCCGAAAGTTATTGATGGTTCCAAATTCTCCATCATGAAAAATTGGGAAAGCATCATTCAACACATTAGTGCGCTTCAACAAGTCCAGATGAGCTTTGGAAACTTCTATTTTAGCCAATATTGCATCTCTCTCCTCCTAAATAAATTAACATAATCATTTCAGCAAAAGGAAATGAAAAATCGTACGCAAAAGTCATTTGGCGTCATCTTAAATGTGTAAATAACAATGATTTATTTGAACAAACTATGCTGCAGAAAAGGTTCCACATCATTTCGAACATTCTAAACTTTAAAACTAAAAGAATCCATGACCACTAACAACAGATGAACAGTTTAACAATTACAAAATATATCGAATATAGAATTAATAGCTAAATAACTCTAAAAGATGAAGGAGAAAAACAACAGAAAAAACAATAATGTCAATGTATCTAGCTCGACCAACCAAAAACATAGATACAATGACAAAGAATCACCTGGTGGGCAGTTAGCTGGAACTGATAATCATTGAATTCATGCCAGTACCTGCAAAATAATAGAATGTTCAAGACTTGGAGGGCAATCGTATAGCGACATGATAATTTAAAACAGCACACCCATTTGAGAGTGAGAACTCTATAACATTGATGCAGAAACTACAAAACACTTACTGTTCTTCTAATTCCTTGAACTTTGTTGATTTTGAATTTAAATCCTTAAGCTCTATATTAACTTCTGAACAGTGTTTCTCAGCTTCTTCGATAGTTTCCAGAAGCCTCTTTTCTTCTTCTTTCAGCTTAATACTCAAAAAGTAATACATTAGAAATGCTCGATTGGAAATTGAATGCACGTGCAAATCCTCAAAAAAACAAGAAACAAGAAAAATCGAAGATAACAGTCACCTCCTTTTTTATAAGCAAATATTAGTGGCTTCCATTATATCTCATTTCATTGGAAATTGAAAGCACGTGTAAATCCTCAAGAAAACAAGAAACAAGAAAAATTGAAGATAACAGTCACTTCCTTTTTTATCAACAAATATTAGTGGCTTCCATTATATCTCATTAAGTCCATTTCCTGGAATAAGATGTACAAGAAAGAACTATGCTTAAAAGTAATTCTTTAGCTCATATGTAAAAACTTACAAATGACATCACAACAGTTAAATCCATCATGCACTTCAAGATAATATATATACATATATATAATACGTACACACACACACACACATATATATATCAATATTATCAAATCTTATCATGTAGAAATGGGGATCACAAATGAAGATCAACAAAATGCACAAATAACAAATAGACCAGAGTAATGAATCGTTATTAAAGGAAGAATGTATTTTATTGTATTTCTTTTTTTATTGTTAAAATTAATATCTTGTTCTATTTTATCTAGGGGG
The DNA here is from genome assembly GCA_963682175.1 of Triglochin maritima. Lineage (NCBI taxonomy): Eukaryota > Viridiplantae > Streptophyta > Magnoliopsida > Alismatales > Juncaginaceae > Triglochin > Triglochin maritima. The sequence continues at coordinate 38,585,405 of OY821781.1, forward strand.
TGCAGAAGTTAGAATAGCAATTACAATTGGTTTAGTAAAAAAGGCAATCGTACAAACCCATGTACTCACCTTTGCTTTCTCTTTCAAAAAATCAGCATCACTGAGGATCTCATCTGATTCACCCTCATTATTTTGCAGAAAACCCTCATATGCCTCGATATCCCTGTTTACTTCTTGAATCTCTTTCTCAAGCTTATCTGACAGTACACGCATGCACTCCAAACAGAGTGGTTGCTCAACCTGTAAAGACATAATAACTCAAATCTTCAAATGCTAAAAACATCTCGACATGTACTGGGAAATCTTTTAGCATAAGGAAAGAAAAATCAAACTAAAAAAACCCTCTTAACACCAGATACCTGTGTCTGATTTGTTGCAATTTCAAATGCATGCTCCAAGATGGTTACTGTTGAGTGAAATCCCATACTGTTTGCAGGCAAAGGACCATTAGGAGTCTCTCCTCTAGGTGGTAGACGTTTACTGCCTCCATCTGCTGCAGGCTCACTTTTGTACATGGAAGCAGCGGCAGGTGGCAGAATTATAAAGGAATCCTCCATGACCTTTCCAGTCTGGCTTCCCTCTTGTTGTGTATTTCCACTACGAGGGCGAGATGGGACTCCATGAGCCTTTTGCTTAGATAAAACAACAAATGACTGATCCATCCGACTTGAGCCCATCACACTGCTCTGGATCGATGATGCCTGCAACCCTACATTTTTAGAGAGAAATGATGCTAAATGCAGTCAATCACTCGCAACTTAAACACAAATTAGCCCACCTATGAAATTGGTGGGGGGGGGGGGGGGGGAGCAACCTTTACGAACAATGTGCAAAACACATTAACTTATTTTAAACATGTTAGTGGAAATAGAATTCATATGTTTTCTACAAGTTGATAACCAGCACAACTGGAAGCTAAACACGGTTTCTGTTTAAATAAAGATGACAAAAATGTCTGCTCATTCCGGTGGACAATTGGCTGGTTAATTCATTAAAAAATTAAGAAATTGCAGTGTCTACGCAAGGAGAGGAAAAGTCACTAAATAGAATTTGTTTAAATGTGGGTGCAAGCTATACATTGTTTATAATGATATATCACCATAGTGCACATCATATCTGATCACTTCTCTTGGACTAGACCATATGTCTACACATCAATTGAATTCAGCATTGACGTATTCTATGGTTTGAGGTTTTAAAGTTCATTTTGAAAGAGCTGAATAAAGTATGCCACGCATACTGAAATATGAACCACTAAATTATTACAATTGAGTGATACCCATCACAGCATCCTTTTTACAGATTGAGGGAATCACTGATGCGGCTCATCCAATCAAATCACAAAAGGATAAAATGCAATTACTAACATATCCAATTAGCTTTATTAACTTCTTTAGGCAGATGAACCAAAACAATGAGAATTTTTTTAACTTTACGAGTCTGAGATCGTGCACCGTTTGTTTTATCAGTGAGATCGTGCACCTTTAAGAACTTACTAATCTAAAAGGGTTCAATGCTTCGTACAAAGAAGCACATGACAGGGAAGAATGGGGAACAAGCCAACAACTTCATGAATGAAAACCCAATTCCGTTTTGGATTTGCAATACTTACTACAATGAGATGTCCCAACAAAGAAAACTCAAATTTCGTGACAACCCAATTGCACATTTAAGTGCCAACAATTGCTTCCTAAGGGGGTTCCTATGGCTATGATATAAAAAATCAACAATGACGAAAAATCTAAATCTTATAAATGTGAACATAATTACTCGTCGATTTGGCACCCAGTTGTTCCTCAACAACAAAGGTCAGGATCAAACAAATAGACCCCAATTACTCTCCTATACAAAAAAAAATCTTCATAAAATCCCGCACCACATTCACCCCTATATCATCCTAAATCGACCCAAACTCCACAACTAAATGCCTAATTCCTCATCCACCCCTATGTCATCCCACCACATTCACCCCTATGTCAACCCAATGTCGTAGGCTCAAATCCTACAGAGCATGTTACCCTTCCTAAATCGACCCAAACTCCACAACTAAATGCCTACTTCCTCATCCACCCCTATGTCATCCCACACTACATTCACCCCTATGTCATCCTAAGTCGACCCAAACTCCACAACTAAATGCCTAATTCCTCATCCACCTCTATGTCATCCCACACCACATTCACCCCTATGTCATCCTAAATCGACCCAAACTCCACAACTAAATGCCTAATTCCTCATCCAATTAGGAACAACTCCTTGAAAAGGAACACATTTTAGTATTTTACTATGAGACAACCAAAAAAGTACTTAAACCAAAAACTTTACAAATAGAAATAGATTGCATTTTACAATGAAGCATAACAAAAAACTAGTTAAAGCCAAAACTTAACAAATAGAAAGAAATACCTTTTATTTACTATGAAATATAACCAAAAAAGTAAAAACTAGTCAAAACCAAAACTTAACAAATAGAAAGAAATGCTGTTTTCTATGAAACAAAACCAAAAAATACTAGTTAAAACCAAAACTTTACAAATAGAAAAGAAATGCCTTTTACTAACATAGCCAAAAAACTAGTTAAATCAAAACTTTACTATTAGTAAATCAATTCCTCAATTATCATCTAATAACACAAAAGACTCCCAAACAATCCTGGATAAGACTGAAAACCAACCGGGCCAAAAAACCACAAGACTCAAAATGCACTAAAATTATCGAATTCATCAAAATAAAACGCCTCCAACCCCCAAAAAAACTGAAAATGCCAAATTCGAGATTGGGATCATTCCCTCCACCATCTTCATTGCTCTCAAGTCACACAAAAAACCCCAAAAATCCAAAATGGAAGACAAAACACAATAGCTCGAAACCAAAACAAACAGTTTTCTTAACAAAATCTCAAAATCCAACAAATAAGACTCCAATTTCTCCAGGAAAAAACGTCAAAGCGGAAGAAGAAGAAGAAAACTAAATTCCAAGAAAAAACCCTCAAATCCAACAAACAATACCAAATTACCCCAAAACAGCCCTTATAAATGCCGAATCGAAGAACCAAAACGAGAAAAGAAACTCAAAATCCAAATAAGACGAATCTCCCTTAAAACCCCTCAAAACCGTCGAACCGGGGAACAAAAGACCAAATTCCCTTAAAACCCCTAGAAAAGATCCGAATCGGAGACGGAAAGTGCGTTTAGTACCGGATCGGGAGGGGTCCTTATAGAACCTGTCGGCGTAGGAGTCGACGCCGACGACGCAGAGGGCGTGGCGGCAGCTCTGGCAGACCCACCGGGGAAGGTTCGGGTCGACGGCGACACCTCCGCCGCAGCCGCCGCGTGCAGACTTGATTGTTTCCTCCTTCATCGGATCCGACGGTTAGGGTTAGGGTTTGGGGAATAGAAGAGAAGAGAAGAGAAAGAGAAGGCGTGGAAGGAAGGAGATGGTGTGGGGGGGTATGTGTGAATATGGGATGTTTTAGGGGGTCGAACTGCTATTTCTACTGGGGTTTTTTTACTTTTTATTGCATAATGCAACTCCTTTTTCGGGATTTTGTTGTCCTATTTTGTAAATAGCAAGGTTGTGTATGCTTGCCTCGTGTCGTAGTTATCATTGAAATTCAGAAATTATTTCTACTTTTCAGTTTTTTTTGGGAACTACTAAACGTCGTCCCAAAACTACTTAAATTGTCCCTTGAAATTACCAAAGTGCCCTTAACAATATATTTAATACCCATATCGTCCCGTGTCTATAAATTAGGCATACGGTCTTGTATATTCATAATTTATCAGTAAAAATACCACGAAAATGTCTGGCGAAGGTGATGCATCCGGTGAGGTAAGTCTGGCGCGGGGCAAATTTTGGGTCGGGCGTCTGCATTAGACGCCTCCCCCAAGGTGAGGGCGTCTGCGTAGGACGTCCTCCCCTTGGCCGAGGCGTCTAACGCAGACGCCTACGCAATGGGAGAGGCGTCTTATGTAGACGTCCTCCCCTTGGGTAAGGCGTCTGTAGTAGACGCCCTTCCCTAGGGTCAGGCGTCCTACGCAGACGCCTCACCCTTAGGAAGGGCGTTTAACTCAGACGCCCCTCCCATGGCGTAGGCGTTTAATACAGACGCCCGAATTTTTTTTGATTTTTTTAATTTCGATTTTATTTTTGTAGGTTCCGTTGGAAGATTTCGGTGGTGATGGAGTGGATTACAGTGAGTTATTTCAAACTACACAAATCTTTGAAACAATCGATGAAGCATGTAAATGGGCCAAACAAGTAGCTATCGGAGCTGGGTTTTTTTTGGTCGTGTCGTCGTACAAAACAAGATCAGATAGTCGGATGGATTGTTATTTGAGATGCGACCGGCGAAATCAAATGGAGTCTCGGGATATGGATACTGCACTTCGAAGAAACACCAAAAGAAAGGGTTGCGGTTGCCGTTTCTTAATAAAAGTGGTGGAGCGACGAGATCGTGATGGATGGGTTGTGGTTTTTAATAGTGCTCACGGACATCACAACCACAGACTGGCAGTTTATCCAGAGGGTCATCGTCAAATTAGTGGTCTATGTTCTGGGGCGAAGAAGATTGTTCGTGATATGACTGAGGCGCAAGCAAAACCACGGAACATCTTGAAGGCAGTAAAAGAAAAATTCCCGGAGGACAATCCAAATCAAAGGCGTATTTATAATTTCAGAGATTACATGAGGAGGACAAAATCTGAAGACCGGAATCCCGTCCAGCAGTTTCTCTATCAAGCAGTGCAGTGTCAGTACTTACATTGGATTATGGCGGATCCAGAAACTGATGTCGTCACTCACGCTTTTTTGGCACATCCGACGTCAGTTCAGTTGTTGCGGACATATCCTTTCGTTATCTGCATGGATTCGACTTACAAGACGAACAAGTATAAGATGCCTTTGTTCGAAATGATTGGGGTCACACCAACAAACATGAATTTCCTTATTGGATATGCGATTTTGATGGATGAAACTTACTCCAGTTATCTGTGGGTGATGGAGAAGTTGCGAGATCTGTTATTGGGGATTGTCAGCCCGACTGCAATAATAACAGACCGGGAGTTAGGCCTTATGCGACCAGTGAGAGAGGTATTTCCTGACTCTGCTCATTTACTCTGCACATGGCACATCAACAAAGACGTATTGAACTACGCATACCACGTATTCGGGAAAAATAGCAGATGGCAGAGACTTTGAGGCGTGGAAGATGGAGGAAAATCATGCTTTCTACTTCAGAAGCCGAGTATGATAGAGCTGTGTATGCTCTGAAAGTTTTGTATAGATCGTGGTCGGCTATCACGGAGTATCTGGACACCACGTGGTTGGTGCATAAAGAAAAGTTTGTGCTGAATTGGACGAACAAAGTCCTTCATTTTGGGAACACCACGAATTGTAGGGTCGAAAGTGCTCATTCGGCTCTAAAAGAGTGGATTTCTACATCGACTGCAGCTCTGGACACTCTTTTCGAGCGCGTCAACGCGGCTATTGAAATGAAGCTGACGAATATTCGAAACGCTCTTGAAGACTCGAGACGGCGAAATTTGACTAATTTCGGACATGCTCTATATCGTCACATAAATGGTCGAGTTTCGCATCACTGCTTGCAATTGCTGAGTCAGGAGGTGAAAAGAATGCAAGAGTTAGATGATGAAGTTGAATATCGTTGTGAGTGCGCTTTTCTGACTTCTCATGGGATACCTTGCGCATGTACCATCCGCGGATGTCTTGAATCAGACAACGGAATTTACTTAGAGCAGATTCATTCGTTCTGGAGGACACTTGTCATTGGGGAAGGAGCCGGGAACGCAGAGTTTGTGTCTTAGGCAGCTCAAGACGCCGAACATTTTCGCAGCCTGGTTGATGAGATTGCAGGAAGTGACCCCACCGTAATTCGATCTGCCTCTCGGGTTTTATTCGAGCAGCTACACCCCGAACATGCGAATTTGAGAGAGCCTGCAGAAAAAACAAAGCTACGAGGTCGACCAAGGGGAAAGTCGACACGACGGGACCCTAGTGCGTTTGAGTATGCAGAGCGAGGTAGTGGTCGATCTTCAGGTAGTGGGAGTAGAGGTCGTGGTCGTTCTTCCAGTAGTGGAAGCAAAGGTCGTGGTCGATCTTCTGGTTCTTCGTCTGTGAGGGGAGGATCAGGTATACCATCCCTATATTTATTGTTATTATAATTTTGTTATTTATTTCAGTAAATATGTATCTTTTGTTATTATATGTAACTGTATTTTTTGTTTATATTGTAGTGACTGGGCGGGCTGACGTAGACGACTTTCCATATGCGGATAGGATTCCAGGAATCATTATGCCATTCCTACACCAGTGGAATGATGTACGTGCTGATGGAAACTGTGGATTTCGATGTGTCGCCGATGTTTTTCACGGTGGTGAAGACAATTGGCAACTCGCCCGTCGTTCAATTTCAAATGAGCTAGCTGCGAACCCATCTTTTTATGAGCACGTATACTACGACGATGTGGCGCAGGCTCGTCACCGGATTAATTGGGGCGGGGGACCTTGTGGCGAGAATCACTACATGGAGACGTGGACGGACTTGTTTCCCATTGCAAATTTTTACAAGTGTGCAGTTATGTTCTTCTCTCTCGGAAATGATGGTTCGTTGTACCCATGTCTTACAGTTCTACCTTGGGAGAGTCCACCTACCGTGACGAGACCGTGCAGAGAGTTGATTATTGCTCATTTAGGGAGTTACGCTCATTACTTTCGTTTGGATTTGAATGAGGGATTCCCCGTACCTCCTATAGCGACTCTGTGGTTTCAAGTACGAGATGAGAGTGTTATTGGATGGGAGCTGGAGTACCAAAATAGGATAGCATATTGGCAACAATTATGTAATATGTTTTGATATGTTTGTACCAATTATGTAATATGTTTTGATATGTTTGTACACTATATATTGTTGCTTTATTATGTAATATGTTTTGATATGTTTGCTTTATTTGCATTATATATAATAGTACGACACGTTAGCAAACACAAATAAAAATAATAAGCGTATGACAAATAAGCAAACACAAATACAAATAATAAGCGTACGATATGTTAGCAAACACAAACACAAATACAAATAATAAGCGTACGACAGATAAACAAATATAAATGCAAATACTAAGAGTACGATACAACAGATCAGCCTACTCATCATCCGAATCATGGTCGGAGATGCCTAACTGAGTATGCCACGAGTGTATGATCTCATCCAAATCTCCGCATGCAGCTCTGGCATCGTCTAGCAGCTCATCCCTCATCTGCAAGATTGGGTCTACAACCCGTATCATCTTACCCATCCACTGCACATAACAATAACATTAGCGTACATTAACAAATTATACGGTACAAATAAATATAGATAAAATGAAAAAATTACCAGATCGCCACACGTCCTATCTGGTGGTCGATCTGCTCTCCGGGAGGCACCACGGACGATGAGAGGATGTGAGTAACTACCGAACCAATCAAGATAACGTGCATCACACTCGGAGGGGTCGCAACTACGTCTGAAGTCGCCAAGGAACAATCGACATGATCTTGGAAATGTCCGCCAAGTCGATTCCGCTGTAGAAGCGGGGAACCTGACGTCGTACGTCGCTGCTGTCGCAGACCGCACCGCATGCTCTGGTGTCGGGATGTCAACCGGGATCACCTGAACATATCCTAACTGACGCAAGACCCGATCAGGCATATAAGGCTCTATGATATCCCGATAACGAATAAGACCCATCAATAAAGTCCTCGGGACATCCGCTGCTGGGTCAGGACCATAGGGTAACCACTCCACCTAAAGTTTAACACATTAATAATAATACATCTTAAAATTAAATAAATGGTGTAAAGTTTGATACCTCTGATGCAGTCATCTGATCTAGCCGTGCGCGGATGGAACGCAATCGTCCATCGCTCTTGTCCTCGCTCCGGACGGCCCACATACCCGAACGTGGATGACCCTCGTCGATAATCTTCCGCTCACGATGCGGGCGGAATGCAGGAAAGTACTCGTATATCCACGCCTGCAGCAGCGTAAGACAACCTGCAATCCCAGAACAATCCGCACGGCTATCTATCCCAAGCTGCCGGTACAGGTATGCCAACGTCGCTGACCCCCACGAGTACTCACGAACGGTGTCCGGGTCCCTAGCCTCCAGTAGATCGCGTGGTCTGATCCGACAACCACTCTTGTCGACAAACAAGACGGCTCCGAGCATCAAGAATAGGTACGCCGTCAACTATGTATCATCGGCCCGCGGAGGTCGTGCCCGTCTGCATAGGTCCTCAAGGGAGTCGATGCCGACACCACCACCACTCCATAAAGCTGTATCTCTCGCCAGACCATCAGGTGTGACACCAAGCAACTCTGCCACATAACACCTCAGCTCAGACGTCGACCCCTGAGCACTAACCAGACGACCATCCACAGGAATGCGCAGGATCTGGAAAACATCGTGAAGCATGATCGTCATCTCTCCGAAAGGCATGTGGAAAGTGTTGGTGTCAGGCTGCCACCGCTCCACAAACGCAGAAATCAAAGGCATGTCGAGATAAGGGAACATGCTGTACGGTAAGTGCCCCAAATGCGTGGCACTAATCTCCTCTTTGATATCAGCACTCAGTGTAGACCGCCAACCCTGTAGTGCTGTACAGGCTCTGTGCCGATTATGGCACTTCAGAACCTTCCGATCCTCTCCGTCCCAGATCCGTCTAGCGATGTGACCCCAGAAACTAGGAATGACGCTCCCATCTAAAGGACCACCAGGCGTCATACTGCTCACGATCCAAGAATCGTCCTGGACCCTCTTCTTCTTCTGAGCGCGGGGATCAACAGTGCACGAGCTCGAATCCCCGGTCGTAAACCTCCCACCCCTACCCTTCCGCACCATCCATCCCGCGGAAGTAGAACTACCCGCTCGACCACGTCCTCTGCTATACTCCCCCTGCCTCTCTACCTCCGGGCGCTCTAACTCATACGGGTCATCATCGTCGCTCCCGTCGTCGGGACTGTCCACATGCTCATCATCGAAGGAATCATCATCCTCCTCACGACGACGTAATGCCTCTCTCTCCCTCCTGACCGAAGCAGATATCCCCCGTCTACGTGGATGACGCGGTGCTGAATCATCCTCTAAAGAACGGAAGGCGTGTAATGGTATCGACTTGCCTTTCCCTCTACTGTGACCCGATGACTATTAATTGAAATTTTAATTACAAATTTGTTAAATTTGTTAAACTAAATTATCATATTTATCACAATTGTTAAACTAAATCAAAATTTGTTAAACTAAATTATCACAATTGTTAAACTAAATCAAAATTTGTTAAACTAAATTAAAACAATTGTTAAACTAAATCAAAAATTGTTAAAACTAAATACGACAAATGTTAAACTTAATAAGAATTTGTTAAATTAAATTTTCAGATTTATCACAATTTATTAAAGTAATTATCAGATTTAATAATTTTAAAAAAAAAATTTGTGGAGGCGTCTGCGAGAGACGCCTCCCCTATGGTGGAGGCGTCTGTCGGAGACGCCTCCTCTTTGGGGGAGACGTCTGCCGAAGACGTCTCCTCCATTGGGAAGACGTCTTCCCCAGACGTCTCCCGCTAGTGGCCGGCGTCCGAGGGAGACGCCCGCCCCATGCGGGGGGCGTCTCCCTCGGACGCCAGCCACTTTTTTTTTATTTTTTTTTATTTTTAAAAACAAATAAATAAAGTAAGGTTACCGTATACGGGTACACCGGGGGAACTGCTGGCTGCTTGCCTGGCCTCCGAGACATTCCTAATCTTCTGTAGTAGGTATAGGAAGAGAAAGTTTTGAAAAAAGAGTGAAATTGTGAGATATATAAGCAAAAATAGGATGAAGGGCAATTTGGTAATTTCAAGGGGCGATTTAAGTAATTTTGGGGCGATGTTTAGCAGTTCAGTTTTTTTTTCATTGTTTCCTCGTGCAAATTCCTCGAGAATTGACATTAGATAGAAATGTATTGAAGAAGACTATTCATGTGCCTGAATTATGACTTTTTAGAGATTTATTTCTAACGTACCCCAACTAGCTTGAGATTAAAAGTTTTGTTGTTTTTGTTGTTTCCTCGTGCAAAATCTTTTTGTGCTGATTTTGATTCAAGTTTTGGATGAACGTAGTCTTTCCCACGACTTAGAGTTCACTGTACAAGAAGTCCCTATATAAGATATACATTTGAAGTTTTGGATCACATTAGTTTGATATTTCTACTTACAATTATGCTTCCGGCCAGCAAATTATGTCACTGATCGAAACATTTCTGATTTAGTTTTATTTGATGTATTAGCTTAGACGGATTATCTTTTAAATATGACTTCTTATGTCTTGTACTAATCATATCTTATTTTACTAATGATGAAATCTTGTCATATTGTACCCCTTAATTTTTCACCCTCGCAGACAAGAAAAATGAAAACAAGGTTGTTGCAGTTGATGCATTCCTACAAGCTGCTAAAGCATATGAAGCTATCAAGCATTCGATGTAAGTTTCTTTTCCCCCGTAGATGAGGAGCAAGTCTACTTACTGAAATGGTTATCCTGGTGTGGTGTGAATAAGGTCACAGATCTTTGAAAGAAGTTTAAGTTCGCTTGTGAAATAAGGACCGGTCACAATATCTCTTTTTTTTAGTAAACATTGCGAACCATATTGTGTAGTTAAGATATTATTTTGGATTTTAGAGGATGTCATTTTAAAATAATGACTAAAAAATCATCAACCTTAGTATTTACAATTGTTTCATGAGGTTTGTTGTTTGATGCAACCATAATTCAATAGCTTGCGATGACTGTTAATTTTAGATGCACGTACATAGTGATTAATTTCTCTAGTTATCCCTTAATTTATTTTCCTTCTGTATCTTTTTGGAACTTTCGTGATGGAAAGAAGATAGGTTTCTTGCTATGGATGATACAATCAACGACGTTGATGGTCTTCACTATTGCTGCTTGAATTTGAGTTGTTGTTCTACATGTACTGGTGAAATTACTGATGTGTAAAAGCTTTTGCATCTTAGATGCGTTGCAAGACTGATGTCTTTTTCAGAAAAGATGAAAAAAAATTGATATCAATGTATGGTTTGATAAATCGCGATAAAAAAGATTTTTTGATAAAATTATTGATTTCACATGACAAGAAAGTAATGTATTAAAGTTAAATCCCAAACCTTATTGGACACTTTTGCAATTTGCCCAACCCCACTCACCCCATTCTTTACCCCAAGAGACATCATCCTCACCCTCTTCTTTCTCCGGCGAAGGTGCGGTCCACGCGAAGGTGTGGTCCACACACGTAGGTGCGGAGGGGAAGGTGTCCCCTTCTCCGGTTGGTTCTTCTCGACTCATTTGAGTCTACGTACGCCACATTGTCCCCTTTTTCTTGTTCCCTCGTCGTGGATGTGTGGTGAGTGGGGGGAGTAGGACCTGGGTGGTTTGTGGGTTGGTCGAAGAACGGAGGGGGAGGAGGAACTCGGACCCAGGGAAGAGGATTGGACTGCGTCAGCCTTGGTGCAGGGCATTGGCGGTTGTGCCGACCAGGGGGGATCGATTTGAGTTCGATAGAAATGTGGTTTGTGCTCAATGAGTTCGACACATGCTAGATGAGTGCTCGATGGTTTGGGTTGGTTGTTGTTTGTCGGAGCTTTCGTTTTTGCTCGATGAGTTCGATAGATGTTCAATAGGTTTCCCCCTGACAGTTCGAGAGGGTCCACTCACATTGTGACGAGTGACCGTTAAGGAGTGTTGCTCGCATACTCATGTGTGTGGTCAACTTCAGAAGCCGGGTGCGGAACTGGTCAGCTCACCTACGTTGTGATGAGTGACCGTTAACAGTTTACACGTGTGGTTGGAGTAGGGTGTTGCCTTATGGATCAGATACGCAGCTTGGGTGGGACGCGTGGTTGCCTTAGGACGCATAACAGTTTTGTCGTGAGAGCCGATTGAGCGTTGCCTTGTGATTCGGATGCACGGTTGAGTCGAGGTGCAAGCTCGGTCTTGCTGGGACGCGTGATCGCCTTGGGACGTGAGACCAGTGTGAGTCGTATGGTCAGCGTGGTCTAGTGTAGCGTTAGGTTGGGGTGGTGTACTGAGTCTTGATTTGAGACTCAGGTGTGACACGTGTGTGCATGTTGGGTAGTATGTGGACCGGACGTGTGTGAGGAGCGTGGGCTAGAGACGCCTTGGGCTTGAGATGCGTGGATTGGTCGGGCTTGGGACATGTGGACTAGATTGGTCGGGCTTGGGTGTCATGTATTTTCCTTTCTCTCAATAGTCATGTAGTAGAAAATCAGAGTTTCTTGTATTTCACATTCGCATTTTACCACGATGTTGATATATTATATCATTTGAGGCCTCAACTTTACTATTCATTGTTAATGTATTTTTTCCTTGTTGATTGTGGTATCGTATATTTTGCTGTGTCTCGAGTACGGATCGGGGCGTTACAATTTGTGATCTGCCCGTTCTAGAAAATAATGAGTGTTGGTGTGCTTGAGTAGAAAATTATTTGAAATGAAAAGGAACGAAACTCCTGCATCCAACTTTTCTAAGAGTGTGGACGTAAATCTCCATCGGTTCTTGGCATTTTATACTAAAGTTTACTTATTTGATTAAATATTAAAAAACAGAAAAGAGAAAAATAAAAAGATAATGAAAGAACGAGGGCTTATTCATTTCATTTAATCACAAAAATGAAGCTAATAAGGTAGGAGCTATATTTTATATTATATTACGAATACAACTTTCTTATAATATGACAATTTTCTTGCATATGCATGAATGCAACAACTAGTTACATTGGAGATACTAACTAACATTCTCATGCATGCAACAACTAAATACATTGGAGATACTAATTAACATTCACATGCATGCATGCATGCAACAACTAAATATATTGGAGATACTAACTAACATTCTCGTGCATGCATGACCCTAAACCCTTAACAAATGCTACTTCTTAACAAGTGACAACAAATCCTTCAAAACGGATCCAAATTCTTTAAAAAACCTGACCATGCATGAGGTGTTTGACCCCGAGTTGTAGAGGACTTAAAGACTAATCGATCGAGAAGTTTAATGTCGGCCAAGTTAGCGTCCATCAATATAAATCCTTGTCAGATATGTTCTTCGCCACGGCCATATTGAAATAAACAATTGACTTGACTATATTGGAGAAGATGTGATGCAATTATTTCTCTAAATCTCTGGTTGGTTTCTCAAGTACTTGTAGGTACTAGGGCTTGGGCCCGGGCCCAGCCCGGCCCGATCCGTTGTCTCTTATCGGCCTCAGTATTATTAGTGGTATTATCAATACGTCTCAATGTATTCACGCAAGAATAACATATATACTTTAACCCCAAAATAATATATTTTCCATGAAAAAATTCCAAATTTAAAAATCATAAATTTTTACTACATTTTTTGGGGGATACTACACGATTGACTATTTTCATTTGCTTGTTTGTTTCAATAACTTGGAGTCGGTATTTAAATATGTTCAATCCAATATATTAGCAAAAAAACAATTATTTTATTAAATAAAATAATTACTCAAATAGTCAAATTATTACTTTAACTTAATTATTAAGAGAGAGTTTTCAAAACTATGTTCTTCGGGAAAACCAAAGGTACAAAAAAGAGAGCATTCAGTTGCGAATCTGGATTCTCTAATCCATTTCATGTTCAATACGTTCTTAGATAACCGATTAAGTTAACTCAGCTTATCTGATCTATTATTTTAGAAAAGATTAATTAACAATCATGTTTGGTAAAATTTAAGTTTTGTCACATCAGTAGGACAAAGTGCACATGGGTTCTATAAATATTGGTTGAAAATCAGTGGAAGTGCGAGTAGGTAAGAGATGAAGTCAAGTGTTTGGTTTCCAATTGATTTGGGATCTTAATTTGTGCCCATGAGACAGACAAACCACACTTCTAACTACCCTCACATCACATGTCGAATCGATGTTAGTTGACAAACAAGTTTTTTGTTTTTTTGTTGAAAATATATACATAATTTCACGTACAAGTCTCTCTTAAATAAACTTCCAAAAATGCTAATAAGTTTTGAATTTTATTAATATCTCATTATCTTTCAATTTCACCCAAAATTAGTAATTCTGCACGGAGTACATAAACTTATCACAAGTTAACCATCGAGGATTTAAAGAGTGATAAAAATATATAATCATATAATTTGTTTTGTTAATATAACAAATCAACAATCAAAGATTAAGAAACTACACTACTGCTAGTTTGATAGTTTCCACAACCCGACCTATATATCATCTACTTTTCTACTTTGTTTGAACCAAATGGTGTGGAAAAGTATATTTCTTTCCACCGTTGGTTGTGAGGTTTTTAGGTATCATTTGTCCAATTATCACCATTAATGGTGTGATTAGGACTAAGGATTAATGTATTGTGTTTCTTAGATGTGTTTGGACGTGATTATAAGAATTTGACCTGCTGATTAATTCATCTCCTAAAAATTTCTTCAGTGAGAAAATTTTATGTTATTGGTTGAGATACTATTGTATGATTCTAGTAAATCGACGATTTTGATTCTAAGTAAAAAAACATTGATTTTTTGTTATAAGAACATATGGTGTCTTTTGAAAAACTGAACAAAAATACGGAATTCTACATGTTGAATCTAAAGTTAACTTGAATTTGATTATAAGGATTATATCTTCGTCAATGACACAGTTTAGTACAAAAGGTCATCTCATCCTTCTATATTTTGTTTTACCTAAACATGCAACCTATTTTTTTTTGGAAAGACTCGTATTACAAGAGTACCTGTGCATCAAATAGTATAGTTTATATATGTACCTTAATTTTATAGGGGTCCACTCCTAAACCCACACTCATAGTAATGCCTTTTCTTTTGGAAGGAATCAATGTCTGAGAAACATGAAATTGACCGTTCACATCCACTTTTACTAAGCCTAAGATTGTCTATTTAAGCCAACACTCCCTCTCTTCCATTTTTTGTTCACTCTATAACACACCAGACATCTATCTATTCATAGTTAGAAAAACAAGAGAAGAGAGAGAGAGAGAGGGAGAGGGAAAAAAGATAGTGCAATTGCATTGTGCTGTATTCACCGATCACACAAGAAACAGTACATAGATCACACCACAAGAAGAAGAAGAAGAAGAAGAACATAAAGAAGAAGAAAAGGAAAGGCATGAAGGTCTTCTAGTAAAGGTGGTGCACACAAAGAAAGAGTTGGATTGGTTACTTCTCCAAATCAAAGCAAACAAAACCAACAAAAAGAATGTGGTAGAATTGTATAAGGAGATAGAGAGATGGAGGCGAAGGAGAGACCACAATAAGAGGTCTTGTGATGTTTGGAAGCCATCACTGGAGAGCATAGTTGAGATCCCAACAACTCTAGATCTATGATGGTGTTCTTACTAATTATATCTTGTTTATTGCTAATTGTTCTTTGTGTTTGTGTTTGATTCTCTGGTTTCATGTTTTCTTTTTTTAGTAATGGAAGCATGTGATATGGTGAGTTTGTTGCTGTGTTACTTGTTTTTTTCTTGATGTTATGTTATATGCTTGGATTCAGGTGCAAGTTTTTGAATTGTTGGTTTGGATCCGAACAGTAACTTGTGGTTGCATGTGAAGAGCTCTTAATTGTCCAAATCATCAATGTTTAGAAAAGACATTGATTTGGACAATTATGACAACAGAAGAATAAATTTTTTTGATAACATAAGAAGAAGAATTGTTGGACGAGCTGCATGCCTGCATGTGCTTTGTTTTCGTTTTCTTGAAGTTTTTCTTTACTTCCTACCCTACATTTTGACTAAACAACCACCAGAGAATTCTCCTAATTGCACTAAACTCAAGAGAACCACTTGTTTTTTTTGGATGTTTTCTCGGTCGGAACTATTCCGATGTTATAAATTTTCCAACTAAACTAAGACCAATTGGTACAAGAGTAAATTAGTTTTATGCGTTGTGGATGTTTCAATCAATATTAATTAAAACAAGGGCAATGCTGGGTGAACTTTTTTTGTGGGGGTCTTGGGCAAAACTCAGATATATCCGGGGATATAATGATATCTGACACTCAACGTCTCCTCAAATATATCTGATTACTCTCAGATATATCTTGTTATCCTCAGATATACCTGGTTACCCTAGATATATTCAAATATAGGGTTTAATGCATATCTAGGGTAACCAGATATATCTGGGGGTAACGGGATATATTTGGCGATAACCAGATATAACTGAGGATACGTAGAGTGTCAGAGATCATTATATCCCTACATATATCACGGATTTTACCCAAGAGCCTAAAAAAGAGCACATTTAGTATTTCCCTTAAAACAATACAACACATAACGTACGCCACAAATTCACCCTTGAAAATGAGTTTATGAATTTCAAAATACATTTTTAAACCAATCAACCCTAAGAAGTAGCAACATACTGTATGTTTGTTTTTGTGTTTTTTAAATAAAAAACTTGAATTGACTTCTAGGCCACACTCCTTTGGCTCCCTCTACTAGAACAAAGTGAGTTGTAGATGGAAATTTTGACTAACTATACTCAGAGTTGCCCAATCTCGGGGAAAAAAACTCTTACTTTGACATTTCTGAAAAATATGCTTATGATTCCACTTCTTCCCAAAATACATCTGCCTAAATCGTGGGACCACTAACATGGAACAACTTGTGTTTGGAACTTTCTCTCTCCCTATCTCTCTTGATGTCTCGCTATTTTAAATTATTTTAGAAATCGATCGGGTTCGATGATAGTCGACGGTACGCTATAGATAGTGTGGGTCGATGTGTATGCTTGGTAGGTATACTTGGCTATTGTTCGGTTGAACTTGATTGAATCTCGCAAAAAGTGCTCAACTCGACCTTAAAACACTTATAGAGAGTGTAAGGGGAGGAGACTAGAACATATATAGAAGTAGGTGAGAAGAAGAAGAAGACTTAGAGGAGAAAAGGAAGAATCCCTAGAGCTAGCGTTAGTAAAAGGTGAATGTAGAAGCTTAATCTAGCAAACACGGATCAAACAAGCATAGGCTGGCAATGAGTCCTTAGACTAGACGATGCCTAATCGCAACTCTTCAAACTCCTGAATGCCTCACCTCCCTCGACCGAATGTCACAAAGCCGAATGAGAAAGTCAATACCCGGAGGTCCCAAAAGTCTCAATGCAACTAAGCAAAGGACGATGTTCAGGCCATGATGTCAAGAATGTGATTGTCTCTTAAGTGTGCCCGAATCCTACGAGTCAATGTCTACTTGATTTGAGATTAAGACTTTACTTGAGTATGGTTTGTGTGTCTAAGTGAGGGGTGATGAAATCCCCTACCTTATCTTGAAGACTATAGGTGGTACCCCTTAAGATCAATTATTTTTAAACTAGCAAGCAACTCACCAAACAAGTACTCTCTTGTTCCAATGCACTTTGATAACTAATGCATGCTTTAACCATGCATGAATGAGAGAATAGGTGCACGTACTTCACGCCAGCACTCAACAACACAAAAAATAAAGCAAAGAAAAGACGAATGCGGATAAGGTCTAGAAATGATACATGACCTAGATGACAATCCACTAATATTTTGCTTTGACTTTTAATGTCCAAGTTGTATTGGGAGGGGAGCATGCAAAGTAAACTATTTTTTGGCATCAAAACACAGTACGCATGGAATCAACAGTGGAAGGTATCAACTAGAAATGAGCATAGAAAGCTACAAGTGAAACAAAAAGCAGAAACTCCTCACCAGCCAGGGGCGGATCAAAATGCACCAGCAGCGGGATGGTCTAGGGATTCTGGTCCCCCCAAAGTTCACCAGTATGCTCTCTTATTCCTGTAGGTCCCTTGTCCACTTCTTTCCCTCTCCAATAACAAAACTTAAAAAAATGTAAGAAAAACCCACTGAAATGGTGGAAACAACAACGACTACGACCAACTCCCCAGCAACAACGCCAAAAACTTGATTGATTCATTTATAATAACCGCAAGTACACATTGTCGGTGAAGACGTGACAAATACGAGTCGAACGTCAAGGAGTTGTGAGTGTTGTTGTTCCAACATACTGCACAAGTGGGAAATGAGAGGAGAATGAGTGGATTATGCTAACTAACTACACTAAACTATCAACTAACAAATAAGAATGATAAGATTCAATATAGACAACCCCTAAGGGGTGGAGTGTGTGTACGCATGTGATAAGGTGGTGAAGAATGCATTCAATAAGACACAAGTATAGATTGTGTTTTCATGCATAGGAAGTGTCTAATGGTTGTGGTAAAACCTATCATTCCAATCACAAACCTAGTTGATTAACACGAGCATAAACAAGTTGGTTATTAAGAAGCTAAACAAGCAGGAGAAGTGTCTAAAAGTTGTGGTAAACCCCACGAAGTTAAGTATTCTTATTTAAACAAATATGCATACATTCACGTTCATCAGATATTGCATAAGATAACATTCATTTGCATTCTTCATTACATGTATAAACATAAAACTCATTACATAGCATTGTTTAGGCTCAAAATAGAGAATATATGACCTGAATATATGCATGATATGACACCAATCAACCGTGTTCGATGGTACTCGACGGTACACGATAGATAGTGCGAGACGATGTGTATGCTCGATAGTTATACTTGACTATGGTTCGATTGAACTCGATATGTGTTATATAGAAACTCGATATGTGCTCGATTGTGCTTGATGGCCAACATGATAAATGTTCAAATGTCAAAGTGAAACGTCCGATGATGGGTCGTCCCATGATGAGACGTTTCACTTCGACAAGGGACGAGTCATTATTATGCGAAGAGACGCAACCATTCAGCATTCCTTCCTTTTGATGACACAACATTTCATTATTGTGCAAAGAGGCACAAAACCCTTCATTATAGGGTCTATAAAATCATAGGTTATGGTGTCTTCCAATTAGTTGTGTATTCGATCCCCCCCCCATTTAGTTGTGTGTTCGATTCGTCACCCCACCCAAAAAAAGTCTTCCAACACAAAGCCAACGACGACTACTCTGACAAAGCTGAGCACATCCTCAGTTGACTAATATGGGGAGGTTGTCCCCCCGTTGAAATACTGAGAGTTTTACCTCTACCATATCGCACATATAGGTGCGGTTTGAAGGCAACAGAGTTGTGGTCCAACACTCCGAACAAGATTAGCAAAAAGTTCTATGTTTGTGGCTCCTCGGACCCAACCTTTCATTGTCGGTACTTCGTCTAGGACGATGGAACACCGCTACCGCCAGTGGATAAACCCGACCATAATGTAAAGGATCCAGGGATGCGGAAGCTTTTCTGGAAGGCTGCTAAGTTGAGTCAAAACCAAGAGATGAACAAAACTATTTTTTGGGCTTGTAGGCGACATCTGATCAGATCATTCTCTTCCAATTGACTTGGAAGATATTTTATAATTTTTGTGTGTTTGTGTTTTTTTGTGTGTGTTTGTGATCCTTCCTTGTTCTCTCATTGTACCTCGGTAATAGTTCAACAATAACTCGTTCTTAGCTCGATGGTCTATTACTTAAACGAACAATCAATTAGTTGATTTTTTTTCAAACGAACAGTCTGAAGTTTCTCCTTGGTCTCTCCTAGTACCTCTATAGTAATTCGATAATAACTCGATAATAGCTCGATGGTCTATGACTTAAACGAGTAATCATTTATAGTTGAATCTTTTTAGGGTTTAGGGTTTAACAAAAAATTAGTTCAATAATAACTCAATAATAGCTCGATGGTCTATGACCTAAACGAACAATCATTTAGTTGAATCTTCAAACGAACATACAAAGTTTTTGTCATTGCAGTTTCAAACGAACAACTTCGCCCGTTCAAGTCAGTCATGTCCTTCTTCCTCGATGGAGTTCAACGGTTGCTCGACGTTGGTCGATGATTGTTCTATTACCTATTCGACTACGCCATTTGCATGAGGAAGATTGAAACAGTCAAACCATTCACAACTTTCGAATATTAACAAAAAAACAACGTAAACAACATAACTGCTTGTGTATTGATTACATATTTACAAACAAACAGGGTTGTCAAAGTTGACAACTAACACATACACGACAAAAACCAAAAACAATATAGAATAAAACATTAACTAAAATAACTTTGTCATCTTTCTAGTTCACCCAGTGTGTTCTTCGAAGCCAGGAGGCACTTCAAGCAGTGGGGAGGGCGTGTGCTCAGGGATGGGTGTCTCGGCGAGGCAGGTCGCCCTGCAGATGGGGCAGGTGTGTTCCAGGAAGGGGGGTCTTGGGGTTGGTTAGATCTGGGTGGAAACTATGCAAACTAAATAACAAAATATCATTTGACATTAACTTAAAACCAAAGGTAACTGAAAAATAAAGAAAGAAACGATTAAAACCTTCCACTGTTGATGAGGAGGTCTACCATCATGTCTTGTATGCCTGCCAAATGGTACTCCACATTGGCTATCATGCGGGAGTTCCGTCAGGGTCTACTGTAGGATTTCATGTCCCCATATATGTATATATTTTAAAATTTTAAATACAAACATACAAGATCGATTTCATATTTTCATTGATTTTACGTACATGTATTTGTTTATTCTAATATCACGCATTCCTACACATATTAAAATAAACAAAGGATAGATGATCATATCCAAAGGTTCTCTAAAACCTTTCAGAAGATCTGGAGTTCCGTTGCTCGTCGAATCGCCCCCCGATTCGCCTCCAAGTGTTCACCAAACTCTAAACAAGATTAGAGAGAAAGGAGCTAGCCAATCAATCTCTAATTAATCTTAGAATCTAGCTAATAACCCTTTTTAAGCTCCTGAGATTTCTATCTCCAAAACTTAAACTATTAAGAGATTTTTGTGGTGATTAAGGGAGAGATTAATGAGAGAGAGAATTTATGCATTAACATAAACAAGTAGGATTGGGGGTCCTGTTTTAGGCTCCCAAAACATTCTTATCAAGAATTATTCTTTAGTCATGATCTCTTGCTTATTCTCTCCTAAAATTAATCTCAAATTGCCACATAAGCAACCTAAAAAACCTTTGATCAAATCTGGAATTAATCCAACCCATAATCTAATTACTCTCTTAATAATTCAGGCAAAAATCATGATGTTCGGTTGACCGCGAATTCTTCTCGGTTAATCGAACCATCCAGTTTTAACACATGTTCGGTTGACCGTGAGCTAAACGGTCAACCGAATATGCATTAGAAAAATTCGGACGATCCGCGTCTTGCTATGGTCGATCGTTGACCCTCCAAAATTTCTCCTGGCGAATCTTCATCGGACGACCGTGTCACCTTCGGTCTACCAAAAATATCCCAAGATATCTCCTGAATATTTTCTCTCGGTTGGTCGTTCAGGCTCGGTCGACCAAACCTAATTGTCCAGGCACTCCAGACAATTTCGATCAACCAATTGTGTTTTACCCGTTCCCCGTTCGGTTGACCGTTCTGAAGACACCTCAGTCGACCGAACCCTAAACGGTTTACCGTTTTTTACCCTGATTTTGCCTTTGTCAAATTTTGGATTTATTTCCAACAAAATTTGATCTTTTGATGGTTTTAGCAAATTCACATCTTATGTAATATATTATCCTATGTAATATTAAATTATTACACCTCATATGAATTTATTACGATTCCAATTATGTCAATTCTCATGACATATTGATTTTATTCGTTCAGCACATGTGTCCCTTTTTCACATGAAACCTGACACATCATATGAACTCAAAATGAAGTTTCTTGTTTTCCAGTTTTGTGGTGTGACCTATAGGAGCATCTAAGCCAAATTGGCAATGATGCATTGCATACATTGAATCATATGTCTTTCATTTAGATTACTTTTACATCAATAAATGCTACTAAGGTATGTGTTTAGTCTTATTTACATAATACAGGGACCTGAATGCAATTTACCCACATCTCGAGCATAAACGCGTGCAAAAGACTCATTTCTATCATAAAGACCAAGTTCAAGTTTATCAGGTTACAAATGGAAATGTATCCAAGCATAAAAGCATTCAAGATCTAATTACAAAAAGAACAAAGACTTAAGCACAAAAGTAGCCGGGGACTTAATTGCAAAAAGTCAAGGACCTAATTGCAAATCACGAGTAGCTTTTATTATTATGGAGAAAATCTAAAGAAAAATCAATGTGAATCTCCATATATATAAAGGAATTAATCCGGAGCTCAAAAAAATGGAAAGAATCAATCCAGACGCGCAAAGGAAGATCAAATCATACCATAAACACACAGGAAAAATTTGGATCGAATCCGAGCCAAAAAGGTGGTGATTCCGCCGCACCTCATGTACAAATTGCGGCGATTTAGCCGCACAAAAGTCGATCCGTGTGCTCAAATTTTTACCAATGTTGTATTGACGCGTGTACGTTCCATTTATGTATTGGGATCCCTTGTATCGGCTATAAATAGCCCCGAGAACGATGGTAGAAGGGTCCTTGGCCTTAGACCTAGTTTTTAGTTGTTGTTTTTATTTGTAGTCTTTCCTTAGTTTAATAATTTTCTGTTGTTTTATTTCTTGTTTTTAGTTTTCTTTTGTAATTCCTCTAGGACCCCTTCTCCTTCCCTCCATCTATGAGTTTCTAACTCTTTCCAAAGGGTGGAGGTGACGGATTTAAGGTGAAGAGAAGAAGAATAAAAGTTATTATTTTAATTTCGTGTTAGTATATTTTGATTACTTGAGTTTATGTTAAATCATTTATCATGTAATGCTTTATAACTAATATGATTTATTATAAGTTTCTGAATTCTCTAATCTAAACCCGATATCTAAACCTCCACCCAACGGAATTCACTTCTTTGTTCTTGTTTTAGTTTTAATTGTTCTTGTTTCTTGCTTTAGATAATTAAAAATCAAAAATCTCAAAACCAACTTATTTCTTCTCTCCTTCTTTCCCCAATCGAAATCACACTAATAACAAGATCTCTCCCTCCTTGTGTTCGACCCGTATTTGCCACGTCTTCATTGACGTCGTGCACTTGCGGTATAAATTTAATTCTCATCAGGCAACGATATTAAACACTTAATATCTCAAACTATAAGCGGTATCTAGCTACACATTATAGTTACCCAATTAGCATAGATGACTTTGTTCCACTCGAACCAAAACACAATTCATTTAGTGATGTAAGTGCATCACTTGTGTCCGTCCCTTGCCTCATGATATTAAGAATATATACAGAGTAGAAATGTGTCACCTTTGTATTATATTCATTTCTTGATATCTTTAAGCTAATTATAACTATGTAACTTAACTCAAGTTACATTGTGCACATTATAATTTTGCTTTATCAAGGGGCCCATTAATATCATCACTCAATTTGGATGGACAATGATAATCGTTTGACTAGCTACCTTTTTCCAGCACAAATCATGTTCAACCAACTATTGTCTTTATCACTATATTCATTGATAGTTTTTGACAATAATCAAATTAAGCACTTCTTGAGTGAAAAGATATAAGTTTCATATTTTACGATCCAAGACACAATAGAACATTAATGACACGAAACACAATTTCATAATGTTTTACTCGTTAGGTCTATTCAATATATAAAAGTAATCTTTTCCTCTTTTATATACTCGTGTTGTCAATTATTTGTAGAGTTACAACAATCGATGACCAAACGACAATCTTATCTTGATGATTAATGTTTCATGTTAATTACCATGATTGTGAATAACTTTTGATTTATGTAAACCATTATCTTTTAGAGCTCTACGGTTAAGGACCAAGCGTCTCTTCCTTAACACTTCAAAAAGATGAATACCATAATCAAGGAACAAAATGTTTGCACATCTAATTCATAACAATTGACATATAAAAATAAAACTTTTATAACACATTCCTTTCACCACTTGACCTCCTCCAGTGGTTCTGGGGGCGGTCGAACTGGAGATATGGTGTCATGCACGTAAATGTGCAATTCTGGCGTCGCGGGGTCCCACAACGCCACATCTGTTACCACCTCGGTTGAGGACCCAGCACACACCCGTCGTGCAGGGTAACTGCAGAAGCAGATGATGTCGTTGATGGGTGAGACCTCGGCGATGTCGTCGTTGCACATCTTTCTTGGACTGGAATGTGGTTGAGAGAGTAAGGCGTTGGCAAGAGAAGTGTAATGGTGTAAGGCTGAAAGAATGAAAGAGTGTTTTATACTATCCTGATAACATATGCGACCTTTGGAGAGAAGGTAATCGAACCGTCAAAAATGCCCTCGAATACCGCACCATTTCAATCGCGTAGCCTATCAAACTCATATTAAGTACATATCAAGCTCATCAATCCCAACATAGAGTATTCTCTCGTCATCATATCGTGCGCATATCGAGTCTCCCACTGGTATGGTTTTTCGAACTATGCTCATAACTGATGAGACGTTTCGACAAAAGGAAACCCAACCGTCGAAAACACCCTAAAAACGTGTCATTGCCAGTCGCGTAACCTATCGAGCTTAGATCGAGTATGTATCGAGCTCATCAATCCCAACATAGCGCCACCTCGAACCACACATTGGTACAGTTTTCACGCTTCCCTCTTAATTGTTGAGTTGACG
Source organism: Triglochin maritima (assembly GCA_963682175.1). NCBI lineage: Eukaryota > Viridiplantae > Streptophyta > Magnoliopsida > Alismatales > Juncaginaceae > Triglochin > Triglochin maritima. Next base: position 38,610,045 of record OY821781.1, read on the forward strand.
TTTGGTGATAAGGGTAAGTGAAATGACAAAAACATCCTCAATAATCATGTAATTGTTGGTCGAGTAAACTATCAAGCCACTATTGAGTGCATATTGAGATGATCGATCCAAACAAAGACGGCTCTCTTACTTCATCGTATCAAGGTCACATTGTACTGTCATTGTGCAGTTTTTAGGCATCACTCTTAATTACTGACGTGACGTCTGGAGGGAAGGAAACCGAACCATCGAAAATGTTCTCAGTAGTTGTGTCGTTGTGGGTCGACTAAATTATCGAGCAACTATCAAGTGCATATCGAGCTCATCGTATAGATGACATATCAACGTCATCAATCCCAACAAAGAAGACTCTCTTATCAACTCTATAACAATTTTAAATATCGAGAAGTGGAAATATATTTTGGGATATTTTGGGAAGAAGTTGAAAGATAAAAATATTTTTCAGATAATGCCAAAGTTGGGGGGGTCCAGAAGTTGAGCCACTTGAGACATAGAAACTTTTAGTTTTTGCTCTTTTTGTGTATCAATCATGTGGATAATTATTGGATGATTTAAATGAAAACTAATTCTATACTTCTTAATTAAATTTGAGGATAACAATTAAAGTCTATTGCTTCACTTTTAACGAATATCATCTCTCTTTGAAATTTAATTTAAAAAAATCTCCGGTATTTGAAAATTGCATTTCAACCGATAACATTTGAGTTGTGTTTTTGTTGGAGTAATTGTTTTCCAAATTGAATGAATGATTATTGGATGAGTGAGAATTTAATAACTTATATTTACAATTTTTGACTTGGTAATGGGTGCTCTTCGGGGTTGGGTGGAGGTTCAACCCGACCCCGACCCCCCATAACGGGGGGCAGACCCAGGTCAGGGACTCGACCTAGAATGCGCCCCCGGGTTGGCCATGTGGCCAACCCGGGTTGGTTTAATTTTATTTTTTATATTGTTTTTGCTAAATGATTTAAAATCTATTTTTATATTTGTAAAATAATATTTAATTGATATGTATATGCATTTATATAATTAGAAAGGATTTCTGAAAATTAAAATAAATGAAAATAATTAATGAAAATTAGTAAAATAAATCGATTAAATTAAGTATACTAATACAAAATTAATGGAAACCCCCCAAGTCCAAAATACATTGTGTTTGGTTTCTCGAGGACGCTGCCCCCTTGCAATCCCCACCACCTCAGCGATTGACCTGTCGAAGTGAAAATCATAAGTATGAGTCAATTGTAACCCAAATAAAGGAAATTAAATCAACTTAAACCGGTTAACAACCAAGTACATAACATAAACTACTTCCATAATTGAAAATACGAAGGAAATTTACTTAAACCAAGTACATAATTGTAAATTAACGTAAACCGACGGAAAACGTAGTACATAACTAAACCGAATTTTAGACAATCAAAGGAAATTAAAGATGTCCATTTTTCTCGGCCCAATCCAGCAACTTTACGAGTGTTAGCTCCTCCACTTCTGTGCGGTTCGACTTACTAAACAGTGTGTTCATCAATGCTATCTTCCTCGTGGCCAGCTTCAACATATGTTTTCGCTCCGATTTTTCACCTCTAACTTGTGAAACATGTTCAAGTTTCGAACATAGCTCTACAACCTAATCGTCCAGTTGATTTGGTGTTGGGCCTTTTCCCCTTTTCTTTGCCTTTTTTACCCCTTCTGGGCGCTGAAAGTGTTGTTGTGGGGTTTCATCTGGTGTTGTTTCGTCTGGCGGAGGTGACCGGGTCGAAGAGCCTTCCATGCTTTTTCTCTTGCTCCTGCTTCTTATTGTCAGAGTACTATCTACTTCCTCCCGTTCAATTATTGGTGGGCGTGCACGTGTTGCCTTTCCCGAACCGACTTTTACGAACAACTCCCACTTTGGGTACTTGCGTAACATTTTGCATGCATGGAGGAATGAGAACTTAGAACCGACAGTGGATTCGTAAATTTTGTTCACGTCACGAACGACATCTTCATGGTTGTATCTACTCCTTTGCCGTCGTAGAGCTTCATCGTAGCAACCACCCCACTTCATTACTAGTGGCGCAAACCTCCTCCAACAACCTTTTAAGGAGTCTGAGAGGCGTGGGACTATTTTCTTGTTCGAGCGAGTGGCCTGCTCGTACATGCGTGCCACTCTACCCTATAAAACTTTGGCTTTCTGTGAGGTGCCTACAACAACATCCATACTAACCTGCATGTAAGCCGAGATCAACGTTTCATCATCTAACGTGGACTAGGCCTTCACCTTGTGTAATTGTGGTGATCACGTTGGTGATCGAGACGGTGTGTGTCGTGTTGGTTGGGCAGAGGGGTGGTCGTCGTTTTGATTCTCATCATCGTATGTATTATTTGGGAAGTTCGTAGTAGCTTGTCCACTAAGTAAGTTGGCATATATTTCATAAGGGGGTAATGGGTTGTGATATTGTTGTGGTGGTAAAGATTGTTGTGGTGGGAAATATTGCGGTGGTGGATTTTGTGAAGAAGTTGGATGGTTGTAAGGGTCACATTGGTAGGGGTTCAGATGTGGAACATGTCCATAACCACTGGGAAATAGTGGTCGAGGGGTGTCTCATCCACGATGTAAGTCATGGTTGTGGTCAGAGGAAGACATTTTGGTGTAAGTTGCGCGTGGTGGTGGCCAGTTGAGTTGTAGGAAATGAAGTCCGAAGTGTTAGTTTATATAACCTTCTTCAGAGATAGACATGAAACGATTCATTTTTCAACTTTCAATTGTTTAGATTTGACCAACGAAGATGGACAGTATGGATTGATCTAACAAATGTGAACACATAAGATGCTTCCGACAACACATGAAACGTGAACAGTGAAGATGCTTCCGACAACGCATGAAACATGAACAGTTGAGATTCGTCCGATAACGCAGGAAATGTGAACAGTTAAGATTCGTCCGACAACGCATGAGACATGAATAGTTAAGATGCTTCCGACAACGCACAAGATGTAAACAGTTAAGATTTGTTTTACAACCTTCAACGGTCTATATTCGACCGACAAAGATGGACGGTATGGATTTAAGCCTGCCCCAGATAGAAATTAATGTTACAAATAGGAGGTCATTGTAAAACGAACCTTAAACCACAACTCCTCAAACCCCAAGTCTCAAGTATGACTAGTGACAAATCTTCTAACTCCAAGTCCTCTTCATCATCTGATGCCCTAGATGAGGCAATAGACCAAACAACCGATGTAGTTGTCGAGTACCTCTCCTCTTACCTCAATACGCAACCTCCACGTAGGCGGAGGAGACGAACTTCTAACATGGACAGAGATAGGACGGTTGGTTATAATCGTCTAATTGCAGATTACTTCAATGACCATCCGGTGTATAGTGATCGTTTTTTCAGAAAAAAGGTTTCAAATGCAGAAGAATGTCTTCCTTCGAATTGCAAACATGCTCGAGGCTACCGATGTCTTCTTCCAGACGAGCATATGTTGTGGGTCGACTTAGCATATTAGGTATCCAAAAATGTACTGCAACGCTCCGGATGTTAGCATATGGCGTAACGGCAGACGAGGTGGACGAGTACTTACATCTCAACAAGGCAACAACAAGAAAGTCCCTCCAAAAATTATGTGAAGGTGTCATTAGCAATTTCGGTGCTGAATATCTACGAATGCCTACTCCAGCGGACCTAGCAAGACTGCTCCAAGTTGGTGAGTTATGAAGGTTTCCAAGCATGATAAGCAGCATTGATTGTATACATTGGGAATGGAAGAATTGTCCAGGTGCTTAGAAGGGGCAATATCAAGGCCGAAGCGGAAAACTGACACTTGTTCTGGAAGTTGTTGCATCGTATGACCTATGGATTTGACCTTCATTTTTCGGGATCCTAGGATTGTGTAACGATATCAATGTCCTCCAACGTTCTCCAGTTTTCGATCACATTATGGAGGGTCGTGCACCACCTATTAGATATGAAGTGAATGACGACCCGTATGATATGTGTTACTATCTCACAGTTGACATTTATCTCAAATGGGCAGCATTTATGCAATCAATCTTTCTTCCTCAGACACCCAAAGATAGATTGTTCGCCCAATTTCAGGAAGCAGCAAAGAAAGATGTGGAACGCGCGTTTGGAGTGCTTTAAGCAAGATTTGTCATCGTGAAAAGGTCATCACTAGCATGGAGTCCAGACATTCTCGGTAAAATTATGACTGCATGTATAATCTTGCACAACATAAGCAAGAACACGACTCTTATGAATATTTGGTAGATATAAACAAATTTATCCACGAGCAACCTCAAAACATCGGCGAAAGTTCAAACGAGTCGGGTCTTCGGTATTCCACTGATAGTATCGTGAGTATTAACAGATATCTGCATAACAGAGATCGAGTTCAAGACGCCCGGAAACATATGGCTTTGCGAGTCGATTTGATCGAAAATATATGGCAAGTTAAATTTGTTCGTAATATGTATTGTAATATTTTGATTTTAAATTATCGTAATATGTACTTGTCGAATTTTAATTAAATCTAACTTTTATGTGTTATTCGTAATTATCGTAATTTAATTAGATTAAGTCATTGTAAAAGTAATTTATTTAATAGTTTGTTTATTTTTGTGATGGAATAGAAAATGAGGTGAAAAGAAATGATGTTGATGAGAGAGTGTGTTGAAAGTGAGATTAGGGTTAATGAGTGAAAAATATGTTGGGTTGGGTTGTAAGTTGCATAATATTTTTTGCTGACATAGTATATAGAGAAACCGGGGGGGGGGGGGGGGTGTTGAGGTTAAGAATGGTCTAAAACAATACAATCAAATATCTTTTGAAAATACAAAATTTCCCGTACTAATTGTATATTCTAATTGTTATTATATATATTTTATATCGCCTTTCAACGAACTTTGTAATGGCTACCGCATATTGTGATATGTCATCGTCACGACCATTTCCATTGCTAAGGGAATACAATTCATATAAGTGTTTTTTTCTTTTTTTCTTGTAACTAATTGTAAAGGAGCCTAAGATACAACCTTTTGATGCTAAAATACAAAAATTCTAACCTCATATATTTGATTCTCATATTGATTATTAAACCATGACATTTTCCTAAGCCAAACATCTAAGATGATTGTGTCGATTCAAAAGCATATTATGTACTTGTGAATTGATGAAGAAACTGGATCATAACAAGACGAATAATTTCACATACATCACTTTTGTATTCCATATATTTACATTTAGATTGTGAAAAATGAGGTCCATTTGGTCAAACTTGGCCAATGATTAGAGCAACCCAACTAGCCGACTGAACCAACACTAATGATGGGATCATAGGAATCATACATATATGTTTTGGTGTAATAATTAATATATGTCAACTATATGTTCTTTTCTAATGTGCTCAGACAGAAGATCACCTAACAAGTTAATTTGTCTTGTAACCGTACGTACATAGGACAAACATTTTTTTGGGGTACATATTCGTGTATTATTTTGAGGTTAGGTGTAGTTCATCATATATATTTTTTCGATTCAGACATTACATATATTTGTTCTTTAAATATTTTCAGAAAAACCAATCACGTCCTTAATCAGAATCATTTTTTGATAAACAAGAAGACACAGTTTGGTAGATTAGTGTTTAACAAAACATAGTCAAGTTTGTCTAATTGAGGGTTTAATAATTGATTAATCTTTTATTAGTCACCGTACATGCATAGGACAGACATGTTTAGGTACGTAATGAAAGATTCTTTTGAGATTAGGAAGTCAATCACATAAACCTCAACTAAGATGACTCCAATAGTTTAAGGTATGTGTGTTGAGTCCAAATTATACATAATCGAGGCACTATACACATAAACATCAATTCATTGGAAGAGGTCAAGAAATTTCTATGTACTTTTCTCTTAATGGTGGATATATTTCTTAGCGTACGTATTATTTCATGGAGAAGATAAAGACATCATTCGACCACATAATATTTATATATCTTCTTCTTGTGATCGAATCTTTGTCTTGTGTTTGTTGGATATATTTCCTTGCTTAGAATTTAATATGAAATATTTCTTTTGTGTTTTCTGTTAATTTAATTTGTTTATATGCTTCCACTAAGTCAATACGGATGAATATCCTTAAAATTATGTTACACATTTCGTTTTTAATTAGCACTCGAAGCATGATGTTTTTTTGCATTGAAAGCTCAAAACTTATAATTATGTTGATCAAATAGTTCATATATATAGGTTCAAATAATTGTACACCAAACAACTAATGTTGTTAAATCCCAATAAGGCAACTTGTAGGAGACAAAAATTCAATCGACAAACCAAAGTATTAAGGGTTCCACAACTCAGAGTTTAGACATCAAATTGATATCCTTGAAATACATCGTAGTCATTAATACTATTAATCTTCAAAGTATCAAACATGTATGGTCTCTAATCAGATCGAGAATCACATCCCAACGAAACGAATAGACAATATTAGAGATCATGCCCTCGCAAACTTATTGATTCTTATTGTATTTGGTTCCTTTAGACACAAAATAAGAGTCCTTAATATTTCTCGAAAGGGGTGGTTTCAGACCGGGTTGTGAGGTCCACCTTTTTTCACTTATCTTCGTAATGTCAAGAACTGATGTGGATAACTATAACAAAGTGGTATGAAGATCGTTCAAGTGAATTACCTCCCCTATGCAAAAAAAAAACAAACACAAGACCTACCTATTCTAAAATGTTTACACTGGCACAAAGAGGGACCAAGACAAGCCAAGATCACAAAACCAACCAACCAATACACCAACATCTTGAGTTGATACATATGATTATTAACACTAATCCTCCTCAGGTATGCTCTCCAATCTAGGCTCCCATGCACCCCCACGTCCCATCTCTTCAACCTCTAGACCCACATGGTGCACCAATTGGTCCATGCTCTTGCACTCACCCAACCACTTGGCCAACTCTGCCTTGGAGACAACAATCCTCACTCTAACACACTCCCCATCTCCTTTTTTAGATGGATGTTCTTCTTTGCATGGGAGAATCCTTGTGTTGGTAGTGGTCTTGGGGAAGCAATTGCCCATTTGAGGAGAGAGAGAGAGAGAGAGAGATGTGTGTGTGGAGTGGAGAGGTGAGGTGAGGTGGGGAGTGTAGTTTATAGTGAGAGGAAGTTGGAAGTTGGATGGTCTATTTTAGTGTTGAAATGAAGACTAGGTAGAAGACCAAGGGGACTAGTTGGGGTTGGAACCCGTCAAGGTATATAGTTTGATGTGAAATCTTCTAATATATGATATTGTTACATAAGTATTATTTCTTAATGACTTTTCCACCTACTCTAACTAACCTTGTGGTATGGAAAAGATTCTAAAACTTCATTTATGATTTAGTTATTTTAAGGTTCGAGGCTACCAAGTAGGTTAGTCATCTTTTATAAGCACTTTTGGTTTCGAAGTATTTTCACTTATATATTCTTTATAATTATATATAGTTATAAATATATTTTTCCTTTGAATTTTATGGAAATCAATCAACCCATGCTATTTATGATGTTAGTTTTTTTTTTTTTGAAAATTGGCAATTACATTAAAATAAAAGTTCTATCCATACCTGATCCACTTGCTATTTAATTATGATGTTTAGGTATAAGTTGTAGTCACTCCATTATAGAGTTTAACTGTGTAAGTGGGTGTTGTGCTATCAAATCAAATTATCAAAGCACAAAAAGTTATATACCACATGTAAATGGATTTTATCTTGTAACAGTTACTAATCTTGTGCTTTTTAGAGTTAACTGCGTTGCATAACCACATAAATCGGTGCAAACGAAAGCTAAAGAAAGTTTATTTTTAAATTTTTTAAAAATGATTACTTTTGGTTTGCAAAATGATATTTTTATCCAAACAATACATATGTAAATCCTTTGTCAAATATGTTTCAAATTATGGTGTATATTTTTATTATGTCCAAGTTCATATGAATTTACAACAAAAATAAAATAAAACAAATAATAGAAATTATGAACAGTCGGACTTGTGTAGAAGTCAAGTTCTAAATATAGAAATTTGAACCGGTCTTTACTTCCAAAACGAAAGAAATTTCAAGTGGTCTTTGGAAATGGAAATTTTCATTTTAGGAGTGACCACAAGTCAAATGACATACATACCCTTATATATTAATGTAATTTCATAAAGAACCATCCCTTTGTTTTAATCTTATATTCTTCTATTGGTCTCTTGTACAAATATACTCTCTTCCTTTATACTATTTCGTAAAAGAAGAAGAAGTTTGTAATCTATTTATCTTTTGAATTAAATCCTGAAGATCTACAAATAGACACTCATATTGTTATATAACATTTTGCAATTTTAAATTCGAAACAGTCCCGAACCCGTCTCGTGCAGTCCTGAGCCCGTTCTGAGCAGTCCTGAGCCTGTGCAATCTTGATCCCGTCTTGAGCCCAGTCCCGAGTAGTCCGGAGGCAGTCCCAAGCAGTAGTCCCCAGCCTTGTCCCGAGCAGAGTCCCCAGCTCTATCCCGAGCTCGTCCTGCACAGTCTTCAGCCAGTCTCGAGCTCGTCCCACGCAATCCCGAGTAGTCCTGAGTTGAGTCCCCAGCCCAAGCAGAAAACTTGATTTGACAGGTAGACATTTTTATTAAATGTTGTGATTGAGAGAATAAAATTGTGGTTAAATATTGTGAAATAAAACATATGAGGTGGTAGAAAAATGAGTAGTTAGGGCTACAAACGGGGCGGGGCGGGGCGGGTTTGGCTCCGCCCGCTACCCGCCCCACCAAAGTCAGGCAGGCAAACGGGGCGGGGCGGGGAGGGTAAAAAAAAAATTGGGCCGCTCCCCGTCCCGTTTAGTCCGGCGGGTTAACGGGTCACTGGTAGGAAAATTTTAATTTTAGAAGAAATGTTAGAAGTTTAATGAAATAACGAAAATTTTAAGACATAAATATGTATTTTTTTTAATAATTATATTTGTAACGGGTTGGTAACACATTAACCTTAACTCGCCCCGTTTAGTCCGGCAGGTTAACGGATGAGTGGTTAACGGGTCACGGTAGAAAAAATTTCAACCGCAACCCGCCTTACGCGGGGCGGGGCGGGGCGGGTCAAACCCGCCCCACGAACAGCCCTATGAGTAGTAGGTCATAAGATTTTGGGTAGGCATTTTAATCTTTTCTCTTAAATTGGGACATCCCAGTTTGGAAAGTGGAAGATGAAATCGGGACAGAGGGAGTACTACGTTATCTTTAATATGCTCATAAATATTAATCGTGATTTGTTGATTTTCTTTCTTGTCTTACTTTGACTATGACACGGTTGTATGACCAAACGTCAACGTCCATGGGAATGCAACGTTGGAGTCTGTTTAGTTTCTTCTTCCGATTTTCTAACGAAGCTCCGTCGGATACTCTGTGCATGTACTTTGGTTCGGATTTCTTTTTGAACTATTATTCGTCGTCAAAAAATTACTTAAATTATCTTTGCGAATTGTCATTTTCTCATTTCTACTCATATATCTCGACATTTCACTCTCCTACCACCCATCTCTCGTCGTCTTCCTCTCATAATCATAAAAAATAATGTTTCGGAGTACAGAAAATAAGCAAACGGACGTCTTGGTGTACTCGAATCTGGTAAATGTCAAACTTCTTTTTAATAATAAAAATAATAATTAGGGGACGTCCGCCAGAGCCGCCCCCCATGGGGCAGGCGTCTGGCTAAGACGCCACCCCGACGAGGGAGGCGTCTGCAACAGGTGCCTCCCCATGGGGGTGGCGTCTGGCTTAGACGCCCCTATTTTTTTAATAATTTTTTTAAAAATTATACAGTGTGCTATCTCAAATTATTTCAGGTTCTGTTCCAAGTGTTTTGGTATTAATTGGTAATTATACAGGTTGGATATTGTACGGGTTAGATTACAATGAGTTTTTTTGCAAGTGATGAAGATTCAAAAAATTCCAGATCCAACAATTTTAAGATTCAAAAAAATTCCGCTCGTTGTAATCCCCCCTGTAATTGTTGGACCCCCGAACGACACGTCGAGGTTGTATTTGGTAAAACTTCACGACTTACAAAAAACTCACTGTAATCCACCCTGTAAAAATTTTTGGATCTTGAAATTTTTGGATCTGGAAAATTTTGAATCTTATTACTTGCAAAAAACTCGTTGTAAACCAACCCGTTACCACTGAAATATTGCAACGGAACCTCAAATAATTTGAGAAAACACACCGTATAAATTTAAGATTTTTAAATTTTTTTTTTGGACAGACGTCTTAGCCAGATCCCCCATGGGGGAGGCGTTTTACACAGACGTCCGACCTAATTTTTTTCCTGGGCTTACTTCACCGAATCCAGACGCTTCACCAGACATTTTCGTGGTGTTGGTACTGGGAAAATGAGAAAAACGTAAGCAGAAACCTTATTTTAAAAGACAGGACGAAATGAGTATTAAATGAATTGTGAATGACAAAATGATAATTGATGGGACGATTTAAGTAGTTTCCGACGATGAACAGTAGGTCCCTTTCTTTTTGGTCTTAATAGTGAAGGGCTTGTTTGCTAATAACACAAAAGATGAGTTACAAACGCAAAACAAAAAAAAACTTTTTGTTGTTTTCTTCTCTCTTCCAGACTTCCACTTAGGGGTGAAACTTTGTGTCCGAAATCCGTCAATCCGACCGACTCCGTATTCGAAATCAAAAAAATTATCCAAGAAAAAAAAATCTGAAACCGAATTTGTATTCGGATATAAACATCCGTAAAAAAACGAAACGAATATGGATATTGGTACATCCGATTCGAATAATATCCGGTTCGTTTTTTATATGCACATATAAATAAAAAAAAAAATATATACAATATATATGAATTAAATTATGTTATTTATATTATATTTAATATTTTTTCATGTAGGCAAAAAATAAAGACTGAAATTTATTCTTGTTTAGATCAATCAAAAAATGTTTTTTAAGTCTATTCAGATTTTTTAACGAATTCAGGAATGAATTTTAAACTTAATTCGGATGCGAATTTATTCGAATTCGGATCCGAATTCGACGGATACGAATTCGGATCACTTCTCATACATTCGATCGGATTCGAATTCGGATTCAGATTCGAGAAAAAAAAACGGATACGAATTCGGATACCGGCACATCCGCTTCGTCGCTCCGTTTTCACCCCTACTTCCACCTTCGGACGAAGGAAAAGAAAAGAAGATAAAAATTAGGGCAAAATCCGGAAGAAATCGAGATCGGAAATGGCCGGAAGCCACCTGATGAAGCGGATTCCCCGAATCAAGTTTCCCGACAGGCACCCCAAGCCATCAGGTTCCTTCCCGTTTTAGGGTTTCTACAGATTTCTTCTCTCAAAATTCGTTCGAAAATTGGGTTTTTTTGGTGAAGTTTGGATCTTTTGGGCTAAATACCGAAATTGGTGGAAAGATTGGAGCTTTCTGTGTTTATTTTTTTTGGAAAGATTGAAGCTTTTCGCGTTTGATTTGAAAATTGGGGGTTTCTCCGGCTTTGTTCACGCGAAAGTCGCCCGAAAGTTGGGTTTTTTGGGTAAAGTTTGGATCTTTGGTGTCAATTTGTTGTGGGTTCGGGGTTTTTTTGGCTGAAAAGGTCCGAAATTGGTAGAAAGATTGGGGCCTTTTGTGTTTATTTTGATGGAAAGAGGGTTTGTAGGTTTTTAGGGTTTCTACGCACTACGCCTTTCTTCGCGCAAAATTGGTTCGAATGTTGGGGGTTTTTTTAGGTTTTTTTGGGTGAAGTTTGGATCTTTTGTGTCGATTTGTTACGGATTTGGGTTTTCCCCCCTTAAAGTTTGGGTTTTTAGTGTCAGTTTGTTACGGTTTTGCTGAAAATATCAAAAATTGTTGAAAAGATTGGAGCCTATTGTGTTTGCTTTATGGAACAATGAGTAATATGACGTTTTGTTATGTAAGGAGCTCAATTTGCTGTACTTATGATATGTTTTGCTGACTGGGTGGGATAAAGTTTGGATCTTGTGCTTGTTTGTGTGTGTTTGGGATTTAAAAATAGAAGGTAAGGTAGAGTAGATTCATCAACATTACCCGAAAACCTCAAATGAGGATCCCACATTAAGCAGGGTAAGAGGGAGGGGGTCGGATGTACGCAACGATACCTGTCACTCTGTGACAGAAAGATTGTTTCCGATTGACCTGTGATCTAATGGTTAGACAACTTTCTGGTAATTCAAAATAAATAAGAATCGCAGACAACTTACATTGACCACGTTGATTTAGTCCATTGTAACCCAAAAGCCAAAAAATAACTCTATCTTCAACTTCATTCGATCATATATAAAAAACGGCAAAGGGGTTACTTGATTGTTGAATTTTTTCTTCTTCTGGTGATATGTAATTTTTGAATTTCTGATTCGTAACAAAGCATTTGGAGATGGAGTTGACATGACTCGAGTAGCACATGTTTTTTCCAAAATTAAAGCTATTTCAACTTTTAGTCCATGAAATGATGATCTAACCAATTATGTGGGTATTCAGTATTCTATTAACTGAATTCAAGTAGCAATTTGGCAGATTCAGCATACATACCTCATTCACACCACATTTTTATCTACTCACAACTTGGAAATTAAGAAGGTGCAAATATACTGTATCAGATCATATTGCAACCTACGAATATGGAAGCTAAACTTCAATAGACCAATAATCCCTCGGCAATCTGGCTGTTTCTGAACACTTGATTGTGCAACTACTAACAATTTTAAGCATTTGTAACCACAGAGAGTAGCCCCGTGTTGTGTCCTTTAGTTGCTTTCTAGGAAGAAAAACATCACTCATCTTTGTTGGAGATGCATGTCCGTAATCCCGACGAAAGGTTCTTGTATTTCTAGAAGACAGATGTGAGCATAGAAATAAACCTGTTGATCATTGTCAACGTCTGGTCATCCTTATAAAAATAAATTGATACTTTACTCATATGGCTATCTCTTCTGAAGTGTAAAACGGAAGCTATTTTCTGAAGCTCCTTAAGATCTCTAAAAAAACATTGTTTTTTTTTTGTGGATTCTCAGGTTCTGGGGCTCAGCAGTCTTCTGGTAAAAGTCAGCAGGGTTATTCGCTAAGCTCGGAAGTTCCTGCTCCACCAACCAATACTGCTTTTGGAGGGAGGGCTTCACTTCAACCAAAACGCACTCCCGTGTCTGAGCACGAGATTGATGCTATTCTGGTATATGCTCCTTTACTTCCCCTGAGTTTTATTATGCGTTTTTTTAGTAAATTACGTAGGTCTTTCTGAGGAAAATAAATAAAGACATCATTTATTTATTTGCATGGGACTTTTATTTTCCTTGCACCTTGATTCTTTCAGAATCAACATTCAACAAGTACCGATATTAAATTTTGCCTTTGTTGTTCCACGACTGAAATAAATATTTGTGGCATTGGTCATTAATCATAAGAGACGGTGTTCATATTTCTGGTTGCCCTTTGTTGGGTTCAGTCATGGTTATAAATTACAATGTTCGAAATTACTTGGTGGTTCCAACACTGAATTCCGAATATGCAATGTGAGACTTTTAACTCTTCCACGAAATAAAATTTTGTTACCATAACTTTCTTTCATATCATAAGAAAACGCTCTTGGTTCTCCAAATAAATTAACATTCTGCTACAAGAAGCAAACTAAACTAAAGACCCATGTATGGCTATTTGGCTAAATGGCTAAGAATATTGATGTAAGTCAAGCAGGTGTAAATGTTAACCGAAGTAAGGATGGATAGTCAAAATAATCAAGGAAAGTGTCACTTTTTGGACTGGTTGCATATCAATTGAGTTTTAGAAGGGGCAAAGATTGTCATTTCAAAATTCTCTGTTCCATTCTATCACCATCATCTGGTAACACAATGATTCCCGTCCGCCTGAATCTTGCCGGTCTCTACTTGGAGATGCGCTGCGGTAAGTTATTAACTTATTATTGATCGTTGGCTCCTCTAAGAGTGTTGTATGTGGATGTTGGTACTGGAGATTTCCCTACAGATCTCGCCTTCCCTAGGGATTTCACTACAAATTCGCCCGCTTGTGGCTGTTATTTCGTTTTTGCGTATTTATGCTGTTAGAGTCGTTGATTCATTTCTTCCCACAGTTGCTTACGAATGGGTTAAATGATTTTTAACATATTTTCATTTTGCAGTTGGGGGGTTGCATCTGACCTGCATGGTTTGGCTTCATAGTGGTTCTGCCCTTTTGCGAAGACTGCTGGTTCTGCACTCTGATATACTTTTCTTGTAGAAAACATGTTCAATAACGAAAAATGATGTTTGCGAATTATTTGTATGCTCCATTCAAACTGTCTAATTTGACCTCTAGGGCATACAATTTTTGAACTTTTTGTTGTTTGGGCTGTTTTGTTGCAGGTTTTAATTGCAGCTTGTTGAATTGCAAAGCGGTTCCTCGTTGGATGCAAGTTGTTGAAATAAGAGATAGGAGTGATTTATTAAATATCAAATAATCTCAAAATCCAACCGATGCCTTAGTATTTCAACCTATATTTTATATATGTTCCAATTTGAAGCGAGTTTCAGTTCTGTCCACATGTTGACCACATTCAGAAGCAAGATAAAAAAATTAATTTTTTGTTCTTAGAGTCGCTTCATGTGTAATTGTTTCATATGAAGCTGACGGGTGGTGGTGAACTAATTGAATTTCAATAAACCATCTTTATATATTATCTTTCCTAGATACGCTAGTGTAATCGTAACACACAGCTGGTTTATTTAGAAGATAATGCAATTATGCAGACTGCAGATTTTTTTTCGTTTTCTTCCAAGTGTACAAATATTCTGTCATTCTTTCTTTCTTTCTTTGTACCTATTTAATCCAAGAAAAATGTAATTCTTTTGTTCCGCTTCAAAAAAAAAATCAATTTCTATTCAAGCATAATATACTGTCAGTTTAATGGCTTGAAACAAAATAATTCAGTCATTTACAAATGTTAGTGATATTTTGCACCATTAGTATATCTTTATCTATTCAAATTAAGTAAAACTTGCTAGCTACCAACACCACAGTATATCTCCTTTGATCAAGTTAATGCCTACCAACGTCGAAATTTTAAGAATAAAAGGCATTTATGGTTTCTTCGGAAATAAATAAATAAATAAATTACCTGAACCCCGTCGTACTTTACTAAAAGTGCGACTTGTTAAATGCTTACCAAGAATCCCGGAGGCCATTTTCAGGAGCTTTTTGGTAATTCGCAAAAATATTTTTTTACTATTACCAGTTTACCACTTACCACAAAAGCTCATGACCCAGAGGAAAAAAACATAAGCCATCGTTGTTATCTCTTAACCAAATAGGATTGGGTTAGTTTAGTTGTTAGATGTGACAGTCGATTAATACAAGGCAAAGGAGAAAAACTTTTTAAAGACGTAATTAAAGATTTCGCAATAGTAAATCCACAATGATAATATAAATTAGTGGCAAATCATGAAACAGGCTATTCTAATTAAAACGACCAAATACTGATTTTTTTAGCAACAACCAAAACGCGATTGTTTATTGACAGGCCGATAAATAACACACGCTTGATCCATTGAGAAATTTTCTAGAGGAAAAAACTAAAACACTTCGTGATCCCCATATCTGTTAATTTTTAAATACCTTTTTTTGAGAAATCTCATCAGCCAAGAGCAACACGTAAGAAACATTTTATACGATAAAACCAACGGATACTCAAAAAAAATCAGATACCCGAAAGTATAATAAACCAAGACATCCAACAATTAAGTACCATACGCATATTATATACCGACCATTTAATTTAACCCCATCCCAAAGATAATTTCTCCCAAGTAAGAAATGGACTAAGAAACTTTATATTACCAGAAAACCAGACCTTACAACTTACTAGGAATCCTGGAGAAGAACCATTGGATTCAAACCTGACTTCTGAAACACCCAAGTGGAAGAAACATCGAGCAAAGAGCAAGATCAGGACACAAAATGGCAAAAAGGAGACAACCTAATGAGGCCCCCATGACCCGAACAGCAAACTGATTTTCGAGAAAAAGGAAGAAAGATAAAACACGATAGCGGATAGCGAATTAAAGCGATGCTTTTGAGGGCATCGAGAGGAAATTGTTTCAATGTGTACTTTCAGGAGAATAAGGTATCCGACTTAAACACTCCGTTATTAAACCCTCACATCTTTGGGTAGATACCTCAGGAAAAGTAACAGTGGTAGGAACATCATCGTGGGGTTTCTCGTCGCCTGCTACATTTATTATGGGATTGTGTGGGGCATCACAATCGTCGCTGGCGTCTTCTTCCATGTCAACAGGGTCGACGTTTGCCAGGAGAGCATCTTCAGTTGGTGTCGGATTCTCAACTTCTTTGGTTGTCTCTTCCAACAAAATCTTTGGAGAGTCCTCTTTCATTTTAAGGATAGAAGATCCCACTATAACTTTGGCTGCTTCGGCATCTCTTTTATAGAGATATGTGGTTTTCTGCGAATTCAAAAACATCAAATTAGTAAAATTCCATGTGATGTCGTTGATGCGTTAGTTGCTCAACACCATTACACAAACAGACATATACCTTGTACAAATCCTCGGATATTTGAGGAAAGAGGGGCCTTCGGGCCTGTCTAGAATTTTTAACTGCCACCTTAAGACCCAAATTAGCATCCTGAAATATAACATATATCAAACCAAGTTAGAAACAACTGCACATGGAAGTGGCAATTACAACGAAAATTCCTGCTTCAACAATAGAAGATAAGAACAAGAACCTCAGCAAATGCATATCGAGATTTGTGAGCTACAGCCACGGCAGGTCTTGAGCCAATGAAGTCGGTACACTTTTTTCGCAACTCTGGTTGAGTTAGGTCATCAGAGATGTCAAGTTTCGAAAGGCAAGCACCACAGAAATTAGCGGCCATATCATTCAACAATGCAGAAGGCTCTGTTGTTTTTTGGGGTTTTTCAGATTGATCCTTCAAGTCATCCCCTGCTTCAGCATCAACTGACTGGGAATGGGTATCATTTACTTGTTTTGAGCCATCCTCCAATTTAATCTGGATGTCACTACCTTTTACGGTTTGGGTTTCAACAACAGGGGCAGGTTCAGCCTGAGTCACAGGACCATCGAATTTTAGGCTTTCCTTCTGCTCGCCTAGCAGACTGTTTGTCTCCCAAGCTCGGTTGCCGACGAACTGTCTCTTCTGCTCCCAATCCAACCTGCCATACATGTGTGGATCATCCCCAAATACAGGATTGCCTCCATCCCATCCTGGAAAGTGAGGCGGGCAGGAGTCGTGCATGTGATACGGAATGCCTCTGTGGTTCATATCCATGTACGGTCTGATTCCATACATCGGAGGATATGGTGGAAAACCAGATTGAGGTGGCCCCTGTTGGTAGGGCATGAAGCCATTAGCAACAGGTGAATGCCAATTCGGGACCCCTTTCCATGCATTTCCCTGCCCTCGCCCGATGCTGAGATCTGCAGGCCTCTTGTATCGGCCACTTGACTTGCGGTCCACGCTCTGCATTCTATTATGGTCCTCAAATGAGCCCAAAACTGAAGTGGTCTCGGTGCCATTTCTACTAGGAGTGGGTGCCAGCAGATGACCAGGTGAGCTACTAGGGAGACGATCAGTTTTGCTACTGGAAGACATGCCTCCATGTCCAGGGCTATGATTAGAGTACGCAATCTGAGAATTTTCACTAGAAGATGGTTTAATTTGGACAAAATCATGTTCCCTTTCTTCATTGGTGGAATAACCCCTCCTATCTTTAGTATTACTTCTCTGTGAGTATTGTCTGTCTCTTGAAGGAGATCTTTTAGCTGGAAGAACTGGTGAAGAACGGGTCTCAGGTCTCCTCTCACGGTGTGGAGACGCAGCAGCATCTGCTACAAGTACAAGTACATCATCAGTATTAGCATAGTCCTTCAGTTTGGCCCTGCTGTCATCAGACTGAGACTTTGGCACTCTATCAGTCACACCCGATGCACCAGCGAAATCCTCTGAAGAAGCGGAACTGGTGTAGTTCCTCTCCTTGGTCGAAGACACTTCATGCCTATAAAACGAGCAAAATAAGTAACTACACAATAAAAGAAACAGTTGCTGAGGAATCGAAGTCTCCAATAGCAAATTGCTTTAGAGTGCAGGAATCGATAGTAAGAAATTTACACCTTATGTTGCCTTTGCTTGGACTGATAACCGGTCCACCTCTGCCACCACAAGGATGTTTATCGTATTTGTTTGACACATTTTGCTCATCAGTAGAATGGGGTAAGTTACCAGCATTGAATGTTGGATCGCTATGCTCCTCTTTTTCAGCAAAAGACCTCCTTTCCTTACCATCCTTGTGTTTGACGCCGTATTTATCAATGCTTTGGCGATCTTCACGGTCATAGCCATGAAACCTACTCTCGCTTCGCGACTCCGTGTGTTTGCTTTCACTTCTACTATGATGCCTTGAGGACCGGCGATCACGATGACTTTCATCATAATAATGTTTGCGATCCTTGTCAAAATCTTCTTGATATTTATCTTTGTACCTTTCATCTTTATACTTACCACTCTTAACCTGATCATCAGTAAAAGATGATTTTCTATCATCTGAATCTCTACTTTTCCTATCTCTTTCACTGAAGCCACTTCTGCTACATAGTTTCTGCTTCTCTTGTTCTCGAACGGAATCAAAGAGCTTGTCTTTTGGCTTCCTTTCTGCAACAAACACAACAGCAAAAGGAGTGAAACTGCAGAATTACATAATGGTAGATACAGTGAGTACACAAAAGCTCCTTCGAGGTTTTACTAATATCATAGCAGAATCAAAGCCCCAATTCAAGTATGGAAATAATTAAGAGGTGAGATTCTAAAAGTACGCAAATAGCTCCTCTGCGGGCAGGTGTCTCACAGTAAAATTACCAAACCAGAAGAAAAAAACGTAACATAACCTATGTACCTGTTTCCAATACATTAACTTCGAGAAATGTGCAAGAACAAATGAATTATGTCGCTTGAATCGCTTGATCGAAAAATATTAGTTTCATTATATGCTAAATAACCACAGCCTTGGATCTTATATAAAATCAAGTAAATTCCTAAGAATATACATGAGGTTATGAACTACAACAGAAAAGGTTTTAATCCCAAACTAGTTGAGGTAGGCTGGAAATGAAACTCATCACTACATAAAATATCTTGATTTGTTGTTTAGATGTCTTGGTAACTTTCTAGCAACTCTTTGTTTCCCACCAAATTATGCCCCAAGCCTACATCTGAAGAATAGCCGACAAGGGAACTTATATATCAGGTCCTTTAATTCCTAATTGTTTTGCTTCTACTATTTACAACTGGGAGATGTATAGCTAGAGTTCACTTTTACCAGCAGCTAATGAGCCACCAAAGACGATTAAGTCCTCTATTATGTCCTTCCCCAAAAATAACTCGTCTTACGTGCATACCTCATTTTCAATGATAGTTATGTGATGATTTGTAAGAATTAACAGGACAGAGACATCCAAATATCCAATATGGTTTCCAATCATGACTAGTCAATTGGTTGACTATAAATTCCATTAAGTTTTAAAGTAATTTTCAATATCTTTAATCTCAAGACCAACTTTCCCATTAGTTTTGATTTTGGAAGCTCAAGTTTACATTCATTCACCTCTACATGCTTTGAAGTCCACAACTCCACTAGCAAAGATTAGTTAAAAATAGGTGACTGCTTTATCCAAAGAATAAATTCACTTCCTACAGTAGGCACCTTCCTAGACAAAGACTAAACAATTAAGTATTTAAGTGTTCCAACGACCATGAACCATCTTTGGGTTAGGCCTTCCTAACCGCATATGACGAAAACATGAAGTTTGAAGCTCAGCTATAATTATGTGTTAATTCTGTAAGCTTCACGGCCAACAAAACTTACTAGCTCATACTTGTAAAAGAAATCTCCAACGGATGCAACTCCTGATTAGAAGTTTGTCACAGTCCAATATACCAGAGCAGGATGCGAAGTAGGAACTCGAACCACACAAAATGGAGGGAAATGCTTTCTAATCATTGTTGTGGCTTTCACACTTATGGTGGTGCTTAAGTCCAAACGTTCATTAAATAAATGAGGTCACGCAATGTGCGAACTCTACCACCAACATCATGGTGTATAAGGTCCCACGAAAACATTCCTGAATTCAGAGCTTATCAAGGAGTCCCAGTGGTGAATAAATAAAAGTTCCATGTCAAATCTAGACTTTCAAATGGACAGAATAAAAGCATCACAAACTTATATATTGCACAATCCTTAAACTCCGTAAATAAATCATAACTGAATGCCACTACTAAACATGCAACATGCTTAATTCCTTCATTACTGATTCAAGAGAACCACCAGTTAATGTCTTTATGTACAACAAAATTCAATAAGCTATCAAACTAAATCAACAAGATCACATAAAGTTCTAAACATCTATGTTTTCGTCACTTGGATCAGTAAAAAAAACAAGTGAACGATTTGAAAACATATCAAAACCCTAACAAACTGAAGCAACAAATTTTACCATTAGCTTCCATCTCTCCTTCAGTACTTCCCGTCCGTGAGCTCCAATTCAAAACATCCGACAACCTATCTCGCCGATACTCCCCACCTTTATCCCTCTCCTTCTCCCCATCCAACGTCTTATCACGCCGATACTCTGAAACTCTATCCCTCTCCTTCTCCCCATCTGTCGTCTTATCACGCCGATACTCCACAACTCTATCCCTCTCCTTCTCCCCATCCATCAACTTATCACGCCGATACTCTGCAACTCTATCCCTCTCCATCTCTCCATCCAACGCCTTATCATGCCGATAATCCGCAACTTTATCCCTCTCCATCTCCCCATCCAAAGTCTTATCATGTCGATAATCTGCAACTTTATCCCTCTCTCTCTCCACATCGACCGACTTATCGCACCGATACTCCCCACCTTTCTCTCTCTCCTTTTCCCCATCCATCGACTTATTGTGCCGATACTCCGAATTTTTCTCTCTCTCCCTCTCTCCATCCATCAACTTATCTTGCCGATACTCGGAAACTCTATCTCTCTCCCTCTCTCCATCCGGCACACGTTCCCTCTCTCTCTTCGACTTATGCGCCTTCTCCCTCTCTCTATCTCTATCCCTCTCTCTCTCCTTCTCCACAAACTCTTTCTCTCTCCTCACCTCCTCGAACCTCCGCTTCTTCGACTCCTCTCTCCCCTTCCCTTTCTCGACCTTCTCCCCATCCGAACCCCCAAAGCCCTCCCCTTTCCCAAACCTCTCCTTCCTCTTCCTCCCGCTCTCCTCCTCGGAGTCGGGATCCCGCGAAACCCTAACCCTAGCCGTTTCCTCCGATTCCGACCGATCCCGGTGCTTGTGGGACCTGTGCGACCTGTGCTTCGATCCTCGAGGCATTTGGGCAGGAAAAGGTCGGATCTTGGTGGATTTTGACGGAAGAAAAGGGGTTTCGGGGGATTGGGGAGGGGAGGAGGATAAAGATTGGAACTTTGGGGGGATTGAGAGAGGGGGAGGTCGAATCTAGGGTTTGGAAACGGGATTTGGGTAGGGTTTGCAGAGGACGAGTGGGCCGGAGAGGGTTTGGTTTGGTTTTGGGGTTTGGAACTGTTTTTTGTGTTTTCGGATGTGTTTTGTTTGTGTATTTTTGCGACTTGTGTTTGTTTGTTTTCGGAAAAGTTTTGAAAATTGATTTTCATAATCAATTTTTTTAAATAAAAACTAGTGATAAATAGTTTCATTTGATTAATTATTTGTTGTTTTTGTAACTCTTTGAAATCAATCATACAACCTAAGTCCATTTCTACAACTTGATCATAGAGCACGAGAAAGAATTTATTCTTATGAGTTTTCTATAATTTTTGTTAGTATTATTTTGAAACGTGACAAATACTTATGTGTTCAAAGCAGTTACTTTTAAAATATGAATGAATACAAACACAAGATGTATTGTGTTTGTCAAATATGGTAGAGCCTTGAAACTTACGGAAAACTCATACTTTGTTCGAAAAAACAAGACGTATATTCAACAAACAATTAAAGAATACTATTGAGTTGATGTTTTAAATAACTAAAAAGAAATAAGCATTGTCTACACGTTGAGTTTTGTTATTTTGAAGGGAAAAAAATACTATTTTTAATCATGTACCAAAGTGAATGTAAATTTATAAGTTGTATAAATCCAAACAAAATTAAAAAAATGGGGTCTGAACCTACGAGAAATGGGCAAGGAGGTGAGAATCACTACGAGAAATAGTGAGGTCTGTATTTCTAATACAACGCTCGTGTACTTTCTGGACGTCCAATTAAATTACAAAACCTAATTAACTAAATTACAATTTAACTAATCAATACATTACCTAAATATATATCTAATATTATTCTTTTAACTTAAAAAACAAAAAAAATCCCCCAATCCCCCCTCCCCCCGGATCGGACACCACCCTCCATTAAGTGATGGCAAATCGGGTGCCCGATTGGGCGACCGATGTTAGAGCACCTGTTAAGGCAGCGAACGTGAGAAAGAATGCGACAAACATCAAATTAGAGACGGTGTAGATGAAAACTGTTGAGGTAAAAATTGTTATGGACTGGTTGATAGACATAATGGATGTTAATGTTGAAAAACACCCGGCAAGTACATCAAATCGCTTTGTTGTTATGTTACTTCTTTTTTCCCCTTCCTTGTTGTTAAAGTTTGAAACAAATGAAAAGTATGTGTTATGAGTTTTGCAATTTAATGTTTCAGTAACCTGTGGTAGATCTACGGTCTGACGACACGAAACTCGGAATCAGTAACCATACCAAACTGATCTTATTCGGTTCCGTACAAAGTCCGACCTAAACTGGATTATTTTTTTTAATTAATAACTTAGTTTTATGGTTAAAAAATCATTATTTAATAGTAATTCATTGTCAATTAAAATTATGATATTTGATTATTATTTTTATTTTAGAATGATTATTTTAGAATTTATTCGGTATTAAAATCATAAAAGTACATCAAAAACTTAATTAAAACACACTAAATAAAAAAATAAAAAAATAAAATTTGGTTAAAATTTATGAACTGGAACATGATTTTTACAAATCCAGGATCGTTAATAGAACCAGAACCAGATTTCTCCAAATGCTGTCTGGTTTGGACCGAATAAACCAGTTTGGTTTGGTTAACTAGAATAAAACGGCACATGTACACCCCTAGGTAGATGGATGTGAGACACATTTTATGAAAGTTTCTACTCTACTTGAACAAAAAGTTTAACAAATTTTTTTTAATTTTGAATTAGTAGTGTGTAAATATGAAATGACATTGTACCAATCTCTTTATTCACACTCCCGTTTCTGGTGTCCAGGAATAAGATGTGGATAGTGGCAATAACGAAAGATGGTTTGCTTATTCGAAGGAAAACATCTTTTTTTGAAACATTTGTCGAGGAAGATTTAATGTGGAAGCTACATTTCCGGTGTATATCTAAGAATGCACTTATTACTTAAGAATGAACCAGAAGAAGAAGTGTAATATCCTGAATTTTTTAGTTGAGGTGATAATCAAATATCTTAATGGACTAATTAAGATTGTTGGATGATTGTGTGGTTTTAGGAGAAGATGGAATTTTGAGAAGAATATTGAGAAGAAAAAGATGGAGATTTTGAGGTAAGTACTGATTCGTTATTCTTCAGTTTCATATCATGCATGTCTCTCTTGATATTCGTAGTTGCATGCATGTTGAGCATTAATATTGATTTTATGGATATGCATATGATTGCATGGTGGTGTTTCGGTCGACATGTCATGTGGCAGTGTGTATGTTTCTAGCAGAGCAACTTAGGAAAGAGCTGCCTAACGGACAGCGTGGAGCCACCCGAGAGAGGAAAGAGCTGCTTGTCGTTAGTGTGGAGCTACCAGGTGTGCGTCTGACTGATTGATAGATTTCAGAAGCACAGGATGTGGTCGAATCCGAATGGGGGTTCCAGATTGTTATGCATACATATTATTTGTGATGCATGTCTCTTGATTGTGCTCATTGACTGAACGTCATATTCTATGTTATTTTCCACATGATTATGATTCTGATTGATTGATGGTTGGTACGTGTGGGCTGTCGAGCTCACAAATTGTTGATTATATTTTTCAGATTTATTATGGGCCTATCACATGGATTTAAATATCAGAGTGCGCAGCGGTCAGGATCGTGGATCGTATCTTAACGCACCGGGTTCAGGCGGGTGAGCAGTTGTCTGGGCTCGGGGCGTTACAAGAAGTATGATGAGCTGAACTCAACCAAACTTGGAAGTTAAGTGGAACTTGTGACATGTTCAGGGCATGAGAAATACAAACTGTTGAAACCTTTTCTACATCAACTAAAAATGTTTTGTACCTTTTGAGAGTGAAGGGGTGTTAGTGATCGAAGATGTGTCGGTGTTTTTGAAAGTTTGATCATTGAGATTTTGTTGGGTAAGTAGGCCTTCAATAGTGGTGAGACAGATGACAAGGGAAGTGATTTAATCATCTTAGGTCGTGGATTTGATAGTGAGTTGCACAATTGCGTCTCCAATAACAAGAAAACTAGTGTTTTCTGCCATAATAGGGAGCAGACAATGAAAACACCAATGATAAAGGATTTTCTTTTCGAGCGAGAGTGGTTTCGTGAAGCAACGGGATGAGAGGGTGGAAACAAGAAAATATTAGTGGGAGTTAAATTAGGAATAGCACACATTGACATAAGTAGTAGTTATTATTGAAATTAGGAAACCAAATCAATAGAATCCAGAGGGAATAATCTTGGAGATGTAGGAGTGTTTGTCTCTTACTCCTGTCATGAACGTTGGAGTTGGAGGGATCTCCAACATGATCTAGTGGATGCATCGTATCATGGATGGAGTTGGGTTGTTACATTGAAACTACGCTCAATCATCTGCTGCTCCGATACATAACTCGGCGAGCCCAAACTTAAGCTCATTTCTGTTTATTGGAGCAACGAGTTTCTTTAATGGAGGGTGGTTCTACCAGCCTTATCACTCCATCAAAGAATGACCCTCACGAAGAAGGGTGGTCGGAAGCCGAGATGTCTAAAAACGTCGGTGACACCGCTGCTTTTACTGCTGCCACGGTTAGAGCTATAATGTGGTGGACCAAGCAGTCGTATTCAGTAATGATCGTGTTGCTTCGTCGTCGAATGCTGTCAGACAATAATGACAACAAAACAATAGACAATATTTTGGTTAGAAACCTTTTCATCCTTCGATTCTGAAACTCCAAATTCAAGCTCTTATTCAGATCACTTTTAAGAGTATTTCGAGGAAGCAAGACATAAAAGACATCCTTATGTGGGACAATTACATCCTTTTGTAACAAAATAGGGCTCACTCCTGGAACTTTGCGCCGAGGAATGAGCCCTATTTAAGTCCCAGACCAAAAGTCACTGCTGAACCATGTAATCATATCTTCATAAAAGCAAAGTTGGTGGTTAGCGATTGCAAGCAACTTATACTTGTGTGTAAGCACAATATATATGTGAAAATAAATATCGGAACCAAATAAATAACATCACTTCATAGAATACAAAGAAAACAAATTATTACATGTTTATGTACCACCTACGTTTATTTATAAAACATCTAATAATCTAAAAAAACAGATTAGAAACATATCTACAACTAAAGGATTGCCCTGGAAATAGACATGCAATTGAAGAACAAAATCGCCATCCGCCTCGACTTCTCTAAAATGAATTCCCACGAGCATCCCTTATGCTCTGAATACCAACAGAAAATCAAAAAATTAGATTTCATTTTAAAGCAAAACAATAACACTTAAGCTATTAACGGATGGCTTGCCCAGATTATCGACACAAACCATTCGTTCGAAAGATCTAGTGTGCGTCTTCTTTGGCTCCTCGGCGTCCGATTTCGCTTGATCCAATGCCTGGAAATGTAAATATGACAGTTGTATGAAAAACAATGGATTGCATAAATAAAGCATTGCATTATTAAGGAACATCCTTTTTCGTTTTCTTTTCGTAAGGACGTTCCCTCTGACTAAGTTGAGAAATCAAAAATATTTTGTGGATCATATGATTATAAATATCTATGAAATATGTTATTATTTAACATTTCAAAAAATTATCCTTAGAGGAATCTCTTTTGTAGCTTATAAGATTCTGGGCATCTTTAAAAGTCAATGTTAGTTGACATCCAGAAAGAACAATCTTCAAAGGATATTCCTGTAGCCGATAAGATTCTGGGCATCTTTGTAATCTACTATAATTTAACATTGAAGGGGCACTCGGTATGAAAGTAATGGGATGTCAAAATAAACCATCACCTTTGATAATTAAGTACTTTAAATACCAACAATATTATTCTGCTAAATAACCATATGAATTTTTGTTATGCAGTTGTACATCTTATATGCTGCTTCACCATTCATAATAAAAAATATTAACTAGTTATAAACAACTAAAACTACCCTACACTAATTAAAACCCAATATGTATGTACAAGGGAAGCACCTATTGGTAGCCCAACAAAGATCTAAAGAATTTTTAGGGCCACATTAAAAACAATCTGCCATAGCTAATTTGGAGATATAGACGTTATCAAACAATAATCTAGATGAGTAGTAGTTAAAAGAATTCAAACTAGAAAATAAAAAGTAGGCAACGGTGGAGCAACTGGTTGCAGTTATTATTAGAATCAACCTGCAACTTCAATGACGGTCTGTTTTTATTGCAGGCGCATGGCCAGCCTGTTTTCATTGCACGTACATGGCCTGATGGCCAGTGTAGGACATCAATGACAGAATACATTAAGAAGCTTATCAATTTGAATTTTTTACCAGAATTAGAGATTCGACACGCCGCCGCATTCTTGTATGCATAAAACCTTCTGAGCACTATACAAAGAAAACAATGAACTTTAGGGAAGAAACATATTTCATAACTAACAAATTTGCATCCATCACAAAGAAAACTTGACTTAAAAGTTGAAATAATATCATAACAAGGTATGTCTCAGAATCCGAACAATTTGAATAAAATAATGGCTCATATAAATTTGTGAATTCTCCTCTAATCAATTCCTATTGTCCTAAAAAATATTGTCCGTGCCACATTTAAAGCTCAGGTGACTTGAAAAATCAACCTAAAAACTGCAATCCCAACCACGGTTTTGATATGCAGCCGAACATGCGGATGCGGCCGGGGACCGCATTGCATCGAAAGGATGTGAGCTTGTTTATGCAGACCGCATATGCGGCGCATCCCAAAACAGTAGTTTCAAATTTTTAAATGTTGGTTTTTTCAAATTTTCTCCCTACCTCTCAAGGAAATTAATATATTATTACTTGTACACTTGTACTATTATTTTCTCCTTTGTATGTTAGGAATTATTCAAAATTTTCCTAATTTTTTTATGGACATATATATAGAATTTATAATTAATATGTATATTACTGATATTGTTTTATTATTAAATCGCAAACCACACATACACTCGTATTGCATCCGCATCCCGCATTCTTAAACCTTGATCCCAACCAGCAAAGACACATGAAGGATTAAGAGAAAGAAACTATTACTTTGACATGATAACTGACATAGGCATGAAATGTGGATAGAGACCAGACAGTTTTATCGAGTTTCCTGGTTTCAACATGCCGGGAGGAAATCACTGCATGCAAATACAAACAACATTAGATGCTTAAAAACATTCTCTAGAAAGCACAACCCACAAAGCATTACTGAGAAAAGTTTAAAATACCAAAAGTAACAAATCCAGCATTTGCATCTAATGCTCGAGAAGGAACCTCTTCTAATCCTAGAGGAGGAGACATTGACCATGTACAGGGTGGGGCATTGTTGAGTCCCGGAGAGTGCCTGGCCTCTACAAATTCCTGAACGTGTTTCCATAATAGATTAGTGGAAATATGCATTTATGTTTGTGCTGAACTTATCAGATACTATCTTTGCAGTTGGTGACCAATTTTTAACATACCTGCAAGAAGGAAGTTGCTATGATTGTATCAATAGTATCCTTGAATCTCATTGGATATACTATTGTGACTTTTTCAGCCTGTAAAATCCCAACATCCATAAAAAAATCATGAGTTGCAATGAAACATGAACAACTAATGTTGATACTGTCTTTGTTATTTTGACAAGTACTTATGTTGGCATGCAGCAGGCTTCTTACAAGTGCCACGATCACATGATTGTTTACCAAAACTACAATGAGGGTAAATAGGGGGGATTTTATCAAAATCTCTCACATTCAGTACTACCAAAGTTGAAAATACTTAAAGCTCAGATTTCAAATACAACAGAATGTCAAAAATGTATCAATGGAGCAATGTTAGTCACAAGTATTCATCATGACACATTGAAACTAAAAATTTCTGGGTGTAAGAGTGACATCGAGAACACTTGTGTATAAGATTTTTCAAAATGAATTTCATCAAATTGTGAAGCAACAGTATAACCTATGACCTGACCCCTGGAAAAGTTACACACTATCATATGGTACCTATTTTTTATGTGTGTGGTTATTCAACAGACTATACTAGAAACACAAGCTTAAAGCTTATAAATTGAATGTCTGAAAGTGAATACTGGAATGTCGAATCTCTTCTAAACCGATGGGACTTACCCTATTTTGAGAATGATGAGCTAGAACAGGAGTCATATGTCTTCAACATGGTAATGTCTACATGCATTAGCAACTTTAAGTGAGACTTTAATCTATGAACGTGCTTCATGATAAAAGTTAAATGAAATGAACCAGCATATATTGTATGTGAATGAGTGAATCTATCATGTCATCGTGAGATAAACTCTTGGCCACACATAGGTGTCTTACGTTTGATGAATGTAAGTACCCACAGAAGGTTCTGCTGGACCCATAAGTTTCTCTAGAAGTTCCATGTTCAATTTCTAAGATTCTGGCAGACATCAGAGGACGTAAAAAATGTATACTTATCTGTACTTCGGCAGGAACCAGATTTACATATATGATAAATAATTACAAAGATGTCTTCATTGCCACAACATTAATATTTGGACCTCATGAAATCAAATACAATTTGCCAATGAATATATATTATATATTAAAGTAGAAATGTTTTCGAAACAGTAAATCTAAGAAGACTTTGAAACAAGAAGTTTGCACTGACATTTATACCTGTGGAATGACAAAAAATGATTCGTTAGGCCGATGCACAAGAGCCACAAGGTTGCCGACATTTGGAGCCACAGTCTTCATTGCAAGATGCTTGAAAATCAATCTTAGTGGAGCTCCTAAAACCACTTCTCTTACAGATGCCAGCTTTACTAAGATGGCATCCCTTTTTCCTAGTAGTTGGAAAAAATAGGAGATAGCGTGAGAATATAATTCCTGGACATTAGACGAGAAATAAAACAGCCAAAGATATATAAAGATATGTAATGACCTAATGATATTACATTAACATTATTGTCCTATTCAGCCTAAAAAGGTACATAGTCTCAGTAAGAGCAATTTAAATACGAAGGGATAGAAGCCTAATGAAGTAGGCATTTCACATATATGAACCACGATTCTTGACGAGATTCATTTCTAGCCTACTCCAACTAGTTTGGGAGTAAAGATAATTGTTGGACAAAAGCTTAAGATCATCCATTACCAAGTGGATGATATGCATAATGGTCTTTGGATATCTTTCTCAAAATTGAAGACGATTCTTTGAAAATTTACAACAATAAATATTATTGAAGACAAAATGACAGACATGTTGCTCCTCTACAAGTTATAAATTCATATTATTTAACTCGTCCACTGGACTGAACATTAAAAAGTTTTAACTGTTAATAGCACTCAGCAATTAACGTTCCAACACCAAGTTGGCAAGTAATATTTTTACATAATACCAAGGGTTTCACAAATCTACCTGATTTCAGTTTATTACAGGTAACAAAATTCAATTAACACAATGAGGATGCTTAAGAGTCCAAAAGTTGCATTCTTAATAGCATATCCATTGCATACACTTTATTTTGCGGACAACAATCTAAGAATAACCTTGAGAAAGAAACTCGATGAACCTTCATCTGCGGGAAGTTTGGATAGGTTGAGTTTCATGGTGAGGTTGTAGCCATCCTTTGGAGGATCCAGGATTTGCACAAGTGGACCATAAGCACCTTTGACAGCTTCCATGGACCCGAAGGGGAGTGAACCATAGAAAATAGTTTCCGGTGGAGGGATGGGCAACGACATCGATATTAGCATGAACTGAGGATGTTTCACAGAGAACTGCAAATAAAAAAAACTTTACATATAAGCTCACTCATCTTTTTTGGTTGTTAATGAAAAGAAAACAATTGGCTTTAGTACGTTCACCTGAACATGGTAGCGAACATCATCAAATTCAACACATTGGCAATCAA
Organism: Triglochin maritima; assembly: GCA_963682175.1. Classification (NCBI taxonomy): domain Eukaryota; kingdom Viridiplantae; phylum Streptophyta; class Magnoliopsida; order Alismatales; family Juncaginaceae; genus Triglochin; species Triglochin maritima. The sequence goes on from OY821781.1 coordinate 38,640,503, forward strand.
GATCGACGCCTTTCTCTGAGCTACAAAGTAATCAAATCCAGGTGGAAAGATTTACTCACATAACTTAGTGATGCAAGTTATGTCACTCTTGTGCAACAGGACAAAATATTTACCAAATAGTCAAATGCAATGATTCAGTAATAAGCAGTATAAGCTGGGTTGGATGGTTTTCGTACAAATCAACTAATCAAGTTAATTCATACTATCAAAGTAGAGTTGATAAACACTGGATTTGTCGATGAAAACTGAGAACAACCCCATAACAAAAATCATATTGAGATTAAGTGTTGGCGGTATTTTTGAAATAGCTACACCCTTCCATCTTTTATTTCTACTTCAGATGCGATTGATTAAAGGTGGAAATTTAGTCATGAGAAGTCAACTTCAAGAATTCCAGCACAGGGAAATACAGGTTTAGATTTGAATTGGTACTGAAGTTTGTTTTTTGGTTGGGACCTAAACAGTTATATAAATTTATACTGCTTCTTATATGAATCTATTTCCCAACTGAGTTAACATTGCAAGTGTCTATAATAATGAAATCATTCAAAGTGCAAATTTGAAGTCATGAAACTCGAAATTCGCAATACATAAGTAAATAACTATATGGCTTGCCTCCCTTAGATTTAAAAGTTAAAACTGGATCTAGGACCTCAAATTTTGGTTTGTGGCAAGAAAATAGTTTAGAAGTAGGAAACCAGAGTTCCATAGCTATATTTGTGCAATAACTTCTAAAACTTGAATCCCTACCTTGAAAATTTATTCATCAAATAAATTCTTCAACTTTCCCACCAAATTTAGAGAACGACTTGATACAAACCTAAATGATATCTTTCACTCCTTAATAAAATTAACTTCCAACCAACAACTTATGCGTCGACCATTTATTTTTGTTGGAATAGTTCCACATCGGGCAAAAACTAAAATGTGTTGTGGGTTAAGTCTCAAAAGTCTCTGGCCTACAAGTTGACTTCTGGAGTGTAAAGCTATTATGGGACCTGGCCCAACCTTATTTACCCTATTTAAATTAGAGTACTCAAAACTAGAGTTCCCACAACCAAAGAACAAAAAAATGTTGAGGTCGCACGATCCCAACAAAAAATGCACACTTTAGTACCAATCAACAACACATCTGAATCCGACTTCTTTGGACTAAAGATCAAAATAATTCTTCAAATCAAACACATCTTGAGTCCCTAATTACCGATAAACGACATTTTGAACCTTACTTCTTTGAACTATAGTTCCAAAAACCAATATGTAAAGGTCAAGTGACCCATAACCTCTTTGAGATCCAAATAGACAAACACTTAGGTCAAAGACAATGGGCACAACTCTATTACCCTTGTATCTATGTGGGACCCATTTTGGTTGGAATCAGCGTCATAGCTCTATCTACTAATTTAGTATCATACGATATATTTTTAGTCTAGCCTCTTATAGTTTAGAATTTCACTTACATGACTTCTCATTTTAAAGTAGAAGTTAAAGAACTCACTCTTAAATACATATTTTAAAGTCATGGAAGACCTCCTAGAACTCAAGTTCAATAATTTCTAACATTTCATATCAACTAATCACCCAAAAGTCATTAGTCCAATTCTCCACTTCCTTACAGTTTTCCTGGATACCAAATGAGACTCTAATTCCAAGCTTTCTGAAGTCATTATGCAAACCAATCACCTAAAAGTCATTCTTAAAAGCGCAATTCCTAAGGGTGTGATTGATTTGCAAGAAGTGGTGGACATTTCAAAACTTAAATCCACGACTTCCTTAAAATTTAGAGTAGAAGTAGGGTAAGTCATTCACAGTGCAAATTTATAAGTGTTTGGAACTTACAGAATTTAGTTCCTAAAATTATTTTTTAAGTTTTCCGGCAAATTTATCACCAGAAAATCAGTCTAAAAGTTGGTTCCCCCACTTCCAGATTGTTTTCCTGCAAACCAATCACACCCTTAAAAGTGCAATTCCTTAGGGTGTGATTGGTTTGCAGGAAGATGGAAAATTCAAAACACAGATCCATTACTTCCTTAGAATTTAGAGTTGAAGTGAAGAAAGTCATTCACATTGTAATTTTATAAGGGTTCGGAACTCACACAACTTAGTTTCCAGAATTATTTTAAGTTTTTTCGGCAAACCAATCACCAAAAAATCATCATGTAAGTCAGTTCCACCACTTCCAGACTGTTTTCCTGCAAATAATCACATCTTTAGACTTGAAAGTGCAATTCCTTAGTTTTTCTAAATCGAACCTCACTTCTTCATATCAGATGACTTCCTCCAACCCAACCACACCCCTACTAGGCCCAAAACACTTAAATATCTCAACTTTCCAACAAAAACTCACCACCAGATCCAAGAAATCACCCCCCGAAACCACATTTTCAGCCGAAAAAATCAAAAAAAAAAACTCACTTGAGCGCGCGGGTCCGGAGGATCTGGAGGAGGAACTTGGACGCGGACTGCAGCAGAATCATCTCCGTCGCGAAGACGAATCCGCGGTTCGAAGTCGAGATTTGGGGACTTTTTTGGGGGAGTTTGGATGCTTTTAGGAGGGGACTTTGAGTGACGGTGAAATGGGGAGATTCCGAAGTTTCTATTCAATTTTGCTTTGCAAAATGATCCCTAACTTTTCTTTTTTTGCTTTTTCACCCTGAAGGATCGAATTCGTTATATTATAGTCTATAGATATATTAAAAGGTCACGTAGGAAGTTCAAACAGAAATTTCCAAATAATGATTTAGAACATACAACACGAGATTTTAAGAAGATAACAACTAATTGAACGAGCAGTAAGCTACAAAATTAAGATGACCAAGCCAGGTTGATGCTCAAATTCGACTCGAATTTGACCTTTATTTGCATAATTAACTTCCTTTGCTCACGAGGAAGAGGTAAGGATGACCTACTTTTTAATCCAATTTGTTATACCATTTTGTTGGTTTTACCATGAGTGAAACTAAGATTTCAAGTCACGATAAAAAACTAACAAAAATCTCATCATGTTTTCAGTTATATCTTTTCTATAATAAAAAATTGTCTTCTACACATAAAATTGTGTCTATTTAAAGAAGTACTTGAATAGGGATCGGTCTAAGCGCCACACTATTTAAAAGAGTAGAGAGTTTTGTCCGTTGTCATATAAAGCATGTATGTCTTCAATGTGTTATCTTAAGTGTCGCACTACTCAAAACCAATTTTTAGCACACTAATCTGGAACCCCAAAATTGTTCAAGAATGTATACAATTTTACAAAAGTAAGGGTTTAGATGAAATGTGTTTTGTGAACTCCTGCGTCAAACTATCTTGTTTTATTAGTGGAAAATGACATATAATGCATCCATAAAAAATACCAACCCACGAGGTCAAGAAACCCATTATCTTATATTAGCAAGTTATTATGATTTTAAAGGGAATATCTCCAACGGAAAAAAAACATATTAGTTATATGGCAAAAGATAAGACTTCTTTTCTTCCTTTTCTTAAGACTAATGAAAAGCATAGTTGTCATTATACTAGACCTAGAGGAAAATTAAGTCGACTGATTTAACATTGTTATTGAAGATGCATCCAATGTTCAAGACATTCATGTAGTACAAAAGTGTTAGAGCGAGGTTGAATCTTAGATTTATAAATGATATAATTTGTGGTTTATTATAGTTGCATTGCTCCATAATGTATGTGTGACCATATCCATCATTAGTCTGATTATTTGTAGGAACTGTGTAAATTTGCAAGATTTATCCATTTATCATAACGAGATTCGTTGTTCCTGATCATGCCTCGTCCTAGTCGATTTCGTTGTGCTATTCGTCTAATGCAATGATAAAAGTGCTATGGCATCTACATTTAAGTAAAAGTGTAAACTCTAAAAAAATCATCTGCACCAAAATAGTAACTATGAGTATAATACTAATTATAGAACAAAAGGTGAAATTAACCGTGAATAAAATAAGGTTAGAAGTATACATAAAGTCACATAATATGCAAAAGATATCACATTATCACACAAGCAAACATTTTTTTGGGCTGATCATATATGGACTGAACTGGACTAGATAAACAACTTCAGTACATGGGCTTGTATAAAATAAGATGTCAACATAGTATTATATTTCTTAGTCTGAGGAGGATTTCTTCTCACATTTCTTTACTTTAATTGTTGAATTCATAATTAAATTTAAATGTGAGTTGGTTTAATCACTAGAGTGAATAAGTTAAATGGGTTCAAAAGGGTTGTTTATGCAGAGTGGATGAAAATAGAAGAATTACAAGAGAAGCACAAAGGAAGATCACACTCAAAGAACGAAAAAACGAGATTTTCGAAGAAAAAGGATGCTTAAGTAGTTAAGGTGGATGATCGGGCTCGGGCTTAATGTAATTGTGGAAGTTTTCTTTGTGTATTTCCTGTATAAATAGATGTAAATTGAGATCACCCTAATATATATCAAAATCGCATACAAACATTACAAAAGCAGCTAATCACCATAGCATTTGAGTTTTCATACGCAGGTATTACTCATACAGTGGATTCAATTCAAAGGTCAAGTTCACCATGCTACATTTAAATATAAAAAACACACCAAAAGACTCAACTTGATAAGGAAAAGAAGAAGAAGATGAGTTCATGTGATCATTCTTGCAATTAATATCATGCATGGCATCAAACATCCTCCTACAACCTGAATATTTCTGATCATAAAAGTGTTTATCAAATATCTAACGTCCAAATAGTGGATCACATTATGTTCCTTGGTTAGAGTAAAGTACAATTTTTAAAATCACTTTAATAAAAAAATGATTTTAAAAATTCACATAAAATTCCACGACGGTTTAAGCAATAGTTGGATGGGACGAATCACCCCCATCGAGTCTTATCAAATATCATAGTCAATATGATGCAAGCTCCTAATTCATCTTAATAATTAAATTAATCTTTATTGCGAATAAAAAGACCTTTTAATAATATTAAAAAAACATAAAATTCCAAGAAGAGTACGTAGAACATGGAGACCACAACCTGATGCACACATGGGTGTGAATCGGTTTGTAAGATCACATCACATGGAGGGTTTAAGTATTCAACCACAGAGGTAATTAACTTAACTGACTACACTACTAAAGAACCAGAAAACAAACAGCAATAACTGTCAATAACAGTTAGAGAAGACAAAGACAAAGATCCTCATGTGATTGCTGTCTTGTCTGACTGTTTTAAGCAAACAATGCATGCATGGATTGTAGTGGTGGGACAGGATTTAGATTCTCTCTGATTACTCGAGTCTCAATTATTTTTGATATTATTAAAAAAATGAAATTTTGGTAGTTATATTACTTAATCAAAAGTTTCAAAATGAGTATCAAACTTATGCGAATGAATGATAATGTAATTGATAATTGGAGCTGAAATTTCACAAAGAGTTTGGGTAAACGAACTCCTAGTTATGATACCTTATCTTCCAACAACAATTAAACTTTGTGGTGTAGATTTTCCATTACATTGAAAATGAAGAGAAGGAGATTGAGAAAATATTCTACACATACAAGCTCCGATGGGAAAATATGAGAAAATATTCTAGACATTTTGCAGATGGTAGGGTTTGAACATGTAATCTTTAGTTGAGAAAATTTTACGGATAGTAAGGTTTGAACATGTAATATTTGGTTGAGAAAATCTCAAGATAACCAGTTAAGTTATCTTAACTTGTTGAATGTTACAGTAATCACTACAGGAGAACTGGGGTTCACAGACGGACAATAACTGTCGGTGTACATATCCATCAGTCGATTATAACCTACACCGACGGAAATACATCCGTCGGAGTTACAGGCAATGGTGTACAAGTACATCGACGAATGCACCGACAGACAAGTGTCGTCAGAATAGTTTTTGACGCCGATTTTCTCGCCAATTTTTTGTGCGTGGTTTTTGTCGAAAAGGATACCACCGACGGATACACACTGATAGATCGTTCGTCAGTGTACTAATCCAACAGAACCATCTGTTAGTGTAAGGACATCGTCCAATAAATTCGTAGGTTGTTATCCAACGAATGAGAATATACACTGACGGATATCTACCGCCGGTGTAAGTATCGTTAATGATCTCCAATAGATATCTGTTAGTATATTGAAAAGTGAACTTTGTTTACCCCGACGGATATCTGTCGGTGTAAGCTCCTCCTAGAATTCGAAAAGGGTCAATTGACTCTTCCTGAATTCCAATTTTCTCTGTTCGAAGAAAATCAAATGTGTTTCATTCATTCACACTAACACAACCATTCACACATCCATTCATATACATTCAAAAACTCAAGTCAAAACCAAACAATCGATAAAACATTCATTCATTCATTCAAAAATGAGTTTTATTCACAAATGAGTTTGATTGATTCATTCATTCTATACATGATAAAAGTAACAGATTAAATGCAACGACTAAGTCATTAATCAAACTTATTATTTGAAGTGGTAATTAACCAATTTTCATTAAAGTTGCCAAATGAGTTTAAAGACAACAAAAGACCACTAATATTGAAAAGCCACAAAAATCAATCAAACAATTAATGTAAACTATAATCAAAACTATAACATTGAATTCAAACTATAATCAAATTCAAATCAAACAATTAATGTAAATTTATAACATAAAACTATAATCTAAACTAAAAACAATCTAAATTTATCAAAAAATAATCTTATCAAAAATACAGATAAAAACAATATAGACGGGTACGAGGTCGGGTTTGGGGTTGGGTTTTGTGGTTGGGGGTCGAGTTAGGGGTTGGGTTTTCTAGTTGGGGATGGGGTTCAGGGAAGCACTAGGGGTGGGTGGGGGGTTATGCTGGGGATGAGGGGCTTGGGTTGGGCATTAGGGAGGTGGTGATCAGGTCGGGTCAGCACAATTGGTGATGGTGGCCGCGGGTGATGGTGGTCATGGGAGTGGTGATCGTGTAGGGTCAGGGTGCTTGGAGGAGGAGGTAGGGGTGGTGGTGGGGAGGAGGGTCGGTCGTGGAGGGAGGCGTTACCAGAAAGGAGGCAAGCGTGGAGGAGCGGGAGGAGGAGGCGTACGTGGAGGAGACGACTGACGAGGGACACACGGCGGCAGAGCGACGAGCGGTGAGCGTACGACGGTGGGGCGTGGGTCGAGATGAGTTAGGGTTTTTTGAGAGAGAAAGGAAATGGAAGGGAAGCCCCGAATCGACTCCTAATAAAACCCTACACCGACGGACATTATCCGTCGATGTTATGGTTATGATCTGTCAGTGTAGTAGCCCAAGAAACGTCGATGTTTGGTAGTTATCCGTCAATTTTCAAAGTTATCTCCAACGGATATGATCCGTCAGTGTTTTGAAGAACAAGTACATTGACACCCTTTATCCATCGGTGTCAACGAACTCCTTCGTCGGAGCACGTTCTTGCACGAAAAGTTTTGGACGCCTGCGTATTTTTTAAGAGAAAACCTACATCGATGGTTTCCATTCGTCAGTGTAGGACCCTCAAATGTAAAATTTTGATCCGACTGAAGTTATCCGTCGATGTTATTATTGATCACTGACGGAAAGTTATATCCGTCGCTGTTACGTACCCTGTACCGACGGATAAGACACCAACGGATATAAATCTGTCGGTGATTCTCATCTTTCTAGTAGTGAATATTGGTCTCTAGTCTAAGCAAATGTAGATTAAGCTAACCCTAGTTAGTAATTATGGGAAACCGCTAATTAAAGGCCAACCGATGTGGTGGTGTCTTTATCTTGAAGCAGCCATGCATGCAAGTTGTGGAGGCACAAACTCCCATGTGATGGCTTCCTGTAAATGTGAAACTTTCAAATGTTGTGGGCTGAACCAAACGAAGACCAGAGAAACCATCAACCGACTAACTCCATTAACTGCCAACAACTGCTATATACGGTGGACAAATATCTCATGTGATTGTGTCTCGTCCAAAAGCATCAAGCAAAAGCAGTCATGTATGCACTTGATTTGATATATATGCACATATGTCAGTGCGTATCCAGTGAAGAACTGATCCATCACATGCGGAATAGTAAGTAGTAGGGTTGGATTAAAATCCGTCTGTTGGTTTGGTAGAATTCAAACAGACTCTAAATGTAAAATTCGTCTAATATTCTAACAATAGACGCGGTGTCAATGGCATATCATAATCCATATATCCGTAATTTCAAGATTTTTCATGTATTCGCAAACAAAGATGTTAAGGTGATAATATATGATTGGTATTTGTATTTAGTTGCCATTACATTTGTTTATTCTAAATATGGAAATATATATTTAAATATTGAAAAATATTTGCATTTTCATCAGGTATGTAAATATAAATATAACGTAAAAATGCATATATCTGGTCCTTATTCATTCTGTTTTTGAGGTTAGATACATGCTAGATGGTGTGTAAAAATGTTGGTGTTATTCTTAAATTCAAAAAAAAAACTCTTAATTAAAGTGGTATTTTCCATTTTGAACATTAGCATGATATGGATTATGGACATTGATTAAAAGAGACTTTCTAGACATGATATACTCCATTTGAAGTTGTAACAGTTCGGAATATTGTGTTGAAAATATTATGTTCAGATATATATATAAGAATGTTCCTTATTGTTATAAATTCCTTGCTTTCAGTGTTGAATTTTTATTATAATCTTGAATAACAGACGACGAGGATATTTTTGTTATTTTTAAGAATTTCCTACTTTATATAAAGTTTTGGCTATTTCAAGAATAAAATCCTACCGTTTGAGCTACTAACCCACAGGATGCAGCTTGCTAGCTATCACTGTAAAAAAATTATAATTAAATATGAGATGAATTGCTTGAATTATAACTTATAGTGTCATCTCTATTGACGTCACGAATGCATAATTATCATAATAAATACCAGTGTAAGACCATTATATTATTCATGGTATTGCACTAAGGGTTAGAAGGTTGTTATTAGTACATAATTAACCAAAAGATAATGATCGAGGTACATTAGTCTTTACTAATAAAAAAATAAGTTTAAGCTCATTTTTTCATCGTTCCTTAAGTCTGCAAAATGATAATGTATCAGTATGTGGTATCCAAGTCATGCTAGCTTGTGCTCTAAGCTAGCTTGATACCTTTTAATTGGTATTAATAATCACATGCGGTCTCAATCTAATAAAATAAATATTAATGAAAGTAGTTTCTTCATCTAATCAAATTGATGAAGTTCAATTATCACCGACTACATTGGTATATATATGTCATGATTTTGATTAAAAAAAGAGATTTTTTTCATACCTAACCCCACAACAAAACCTACATGCATATATGGACACAAATTAAATTCCATACAGACACTAGCCTTGATCTTTTTTTTAAGATTAACAGATAGCCAATCCATCCCCGTTGTCGTGTATTTTCCTGTTGTGTCAAGAGCTTTATATTAGATGCATTAATGCTAAAATATGGACATGAAACACTAAGTTTAACCTGACAAAGCACGACAACTAACCGTGCATTTAATCTCATAATACATTTGAGCCAACAAACTAATTTGCAAGAATTTTTTTGCCATTAAAAAGGATGTAGGTAATTAAAGATAACCAAACATCAAGTGCAATATATGATAATGTGCCTTAAAATCACTAACAAGTTCAAAGTACTTATACCAGTACGTATCGCACAAGATATATATGTCTATGAATAGAATCAAACATATTTAAATTCATCAGTCCATCGACCAATTAATCTAGAAACCAAAAATCATCGGTCAAGTAGTGGAAGACGTGGGAACACAAAAGGAACATTAATAATTAAAAGTCAGAGACATGCCAATATGTCTTATAACTGATTATATACATATGAACATTATGTTGCTCACGTTATATAGTTAACAAAAGTTTAAGGATTCTTATTTATAATTATATCTTCCAATTTTTAGTTTATAACAGCAAAAATACGTGCATGCGTGCACTGTCCCTCAGTCGAACTAGAAGTGAAGTCAGATTAATTAGAGTAAGTTTGATGTTCTCACACCGCATATTTTGTTCCTACTAAAAAAAGTTTATGTGAAAATAAATTAACATAAACGCTAATATATTTTTACCCCGCCATCTGAAAATTGCAACAAGACCGATATCAAGTTTCATAAATTTCCTAAAATTAACTCAAAATATCGTGATTATATATCCTCGAAGAATTACATGAAACTCAAAAAAAAAAAAATTGCTAGAATTTTTAATTACTTTAAATGTAGCCTTTTCTTAGTTGATCTTAATTTTCACTGAGAAGATACTGAAGTTAATATGCTTCAACGGTTTGAAACGTACTTAATCCATTTAACATCATGATGAACATCAAAAGACAATTAAGCTTGAAGTGGTTTGATATGATGACATAATTGAACTTGTTGGTCAAAGTGAAGGATATTGGTGATATTTTTACAGACATTTGAAAAATAATAAATTAATTAATAAGTGACTTAAATAAACTAGTTTAAGACGACTTTTTGAACTGAAAATCATTCGGTTGTATAATTAACAATGAATAAATGATATTTTAGTTACAAGACGTGTCACAAATAGACTGCTTTTATATTTTTATTTATATAAGTCATATTCTAATTTTATGCTATAAGATTCCTCGTGATGCTCACATATTTACGTGGCGGGACACTGACGCTGGAACAGTAGAGGGTTTTTGTTGGGAACTACTGTTCGTCCTAAAAATGACCTACTTAAATCGTCCTAAAAATGACCTTTTTGCCCTTAACAAATCAATTAATACCGATTTCGTCCCGTGTCTTTAAATAAGGTGTTTGACTCAGTTTTACTCACATTCCTAGTACCAACACCACGAAAATGTCTGGCGAAGCACCTGAATCCGGCGAGGTAACTGGGGCGGAATTTTTTTCACGACTTTGTGGAGGCGTCCATAGGAGACGCCTGCACAAAGGTGGAGGCGGTTTAGCCAGACACCCGTTTTTTTTTGTTTTTTTTAATTTTTTGTTAAATTCAAATTTTTCAGGTTCCGTTTCAAGATTTCGGTGGTGATGGAGTAGATTAGAGTGAGCTTTTTGACAGTAAAGAAATATTTACAACAATCGAGGAAGGTTGTAAATGGGCGAAACAAGTTGCAATAGGAGCCGGATTTTTTTTGGTTATATCATCATACAAACCGAAAGCAGATAACCGGATGGATTGTTACCTCAGATGTGATCGCAGACGTGAGATGAGTTCTCGTGATACGAGTATTGCACTGCGAAAGAATACGAAAAAAAAGGTTGCGGTTGTCGGTTTTTGGTAAAAGTGGTGGAGCGACGAGATCGTGATGGATGTGTTATTGTTTCTAGTAGCATGTTTGGGCAGCACAACCACCCATTGGCAGTTTATTCAGAGGGTCACCGACAGGTCAGCGGACTTAGTGTTGTGGCAAAGCAAATTGTTCGGGATATGACAGAGGCACAAGCAAGGCCCCGTAACATTTTGTTGGGGGTAAAGAAGAAATTTCCGGACGATAATCATAATCAAAGGCACATTTACAACTTCAGAGAGTACATGAGGAGGACGAAATCTGAAGACATGAATCCCGCGCAGCAGTTTCTCAGAGAGGCAGTGCAGCATAAGTATTTGCATTGGATTGTGGCAGATGAAGAAACTAATGTCTTGACTCACGCATTTTTGGCACATCCGACTTCAGTTCAGTTGTTGCGTACATACCCATTCGTGATCTGTATGGATTCGACGTATAAGACGAACAAGTACAAGATGCCTTTGTTTGAGATGGTTGGGGTTACTCCAACAAATATGAATTTCCTCGTCGGATATGCGATTTTGCAGGATGAGACCGAGTCTAGTTACCGGTGGGTGTTGGAGAGGTTGCGAGATCTGTTATTGGATATTGTTAGTCCGACAACAATAATTACGGACCGGGAGATGGGTCTGATGCGACCAGTGGCAGAGGTTTTTCCTGAGTCAGCTCATTTACTATGCACCTGACATATCAACAAAGACGTGTACAACTACGCATACCACGTATTCGGCAAGGATAAGCAGTCTGCAGAGATTTTCAGGCGTGGAAGGTGGAGGAAAGTCATGATTTCTGATTCACAGACGGATTATGATAGAGCAGTCCGTAATCTGAAAGATTCTTTCAAGTCCTGGCCAGTGCTGACGAAGTATGTGGAAGACACGTAGTTGGTGCATAAGGAAAAATTCGTGTTGAATTGGACGAATCAAGTTCTTCATTTCGGCAACACTACGAACTGCAGGGTGGAAAGTGCACATTCGGCTCTGAAAGAGTGGATCACTACATCGACTGCCGCTCTCGACGCTCTTTTCGACAGCGTGAACTCGTCTATTGAAATGCAGCTGACGAATATTCGGAACTTTCTTGAAGATTCGAGACGTCGAAATTTGGCACAGTACATAGGTCCTCTGTTTCAGCATATAAATGGCCGAGTTTCGCATCACTGCTTGTCGTTAATGACTCAGGAGTTGAAGAGAATGCAGGACTTAAGTGATGAAATTGAATATCGTTGTGGGTGTGCTTTCCTGACAACACATGGGATTCCTTGTGTCTGTACCATGTACGAGTGTTTCGCGTCAGGTGATGGAATTTATTTAGAGCAGATTCATCCATTCTGGAAAACACTTGTTATCGGAGAAGGAGTCCAGATGTCAGAGTTTGTTGATCAGTCAGCACAAGACACCGAGCATTTTCGGAAGCTAGTGGATGAGATCTCGCAGAGCGATCCTGCAGTAATTCGTAGTGCCTCTCGTATTTTATACGAACAGTTACACCCCGATCAGTCGAACTATGGAGAACCCGAAGAAAATACTAAGGTACGAGGTCGACCTAGGGGAAAGTCGACACGTCGGGACCCGAGTGCCTTCGAGTATGCTGAGCGAGGTCGTGGTCGGTCTGGCAGTAGTGGGAGCAGGGGTCGTGGTCGGTCTGCCAGTAGTGGGAGCAGGGGTCGTCGGTCTAATTCGTCTCGATCGTCCTTGAATACGGGCACAGGATCTTCTGGTATGTCGATATCTTTGTTGTTATGTTATTTAATATATATTAGTAATCTAAATGGGGTTGAATATATTATCACCTAATTTTGTTGTTTTAATGAATTGTTATTTACCTATCTTACAGTGTCCGGACGGGTTGACGTGGACAACTTCCATATAATGATAGACTGCCAGGAATCATTTTGTCATTTCTGCAAAGGTGGAATGACGTACGTGCTGATGGCAACTGTGGATTTCGATGTGTTGCCGATGTCTTTCATGGTGGTCAGGAGAACTGGTCGTACGCCCGTCGTGCGATTTCTAATGAGATAGGTGCACATCCTATTTATGAGATAGTCTATTTCGACCATGTGAGAGAGGCTCGTCAACGAATTGATTAGGGCAGGGGAGGTTGTGGCGAGGATCATTATATGGAGGTTTGGTCCGACTTGTTTCCTATTGCGAATTTTTACAAGTGCGCGGTCATGTATTTTGCAGTGGGAACAGATGGTTCGTTGTTCCCGTGTCTTACTGTTCTACCCTGGGAGTGTCCCTCTACCATGACGAGGCATGTCAGAGAGTTGGTCATTGCGCATTTAGGGAGTTACGCTCATTTTATTCGTTTGGAATTACTTGATGATTTCCCAGTACCTCCTATAGCGACCTTATGGTATCAAATGCGAGATGAGAGTGTTGTTGGATGGGAGGATCAGTACCAAAGTAGGATGGAGTATTGGAACCTGTTACGTTGATTGTAATTTGTAATGTTTTGTAATGTATAATATATCGTGTATTTCTACTTATATCGTGTTGTTTTTTTTACCGTATTTTAAATTTAAATATTATTTCATATCTAAAGAAATAAGTTGAAAATCTTTTCGTGAAAAATAAATATTAAAAAATACGATAGTCAAAGAAATATGTAGAAGATATGTTCGTCAGAAATAAATAATAAGAGTACACAAATAAACATAAGCATATACTAACAAATGTACTAACAGTGCAACAAAACGAAAGTAAAAGCAAGACAACTACAGCTCAGCATCTGAATCATGGTCCGAAATGCCCAACTCGCTGTTCCAATCCTCGATGAGGCGATCCCAATCTGTACATGCAAGTCTCGTCGCCTCACTCGGCATGACGTCTCTCTCTCGCAAGAACGGCTGCGTACACCGTATCGCCCTACTCATCCACTGTATGTAAAATAGAAATTAGCGTACAATAACAAAATATACTTTACAATTAAATATAAAATTAGATAAACTTACCGCATCGGCACATGTCCTATCCAGTGGTCTCTCCGGTCTCGGAATGATACCGCGTACGAGCAGTGGATGTGAGCACCTACCGAACCACTGCAAATAATCTGGAGCACAGGTGGAGGGGTCGCGGCTACGACTCAGATCGGCCAGGTGTAGTCGCCCTACTCTCGGAAATGTCCTCCAAACCGATTCCGCAGACGAAACACTGTGCCTGACGTCGTACATCGTCGCAGTCGCAGACCGTACTGCATGGTCGGGCGTCGGGATGTCAACTGGGATCACCTGAACGTAACCTAACTGACGTAACACGCGATCCGGTAAATAAGGCTCTGTGATATCCCTATAACGAATAACGCCCATAAATGTAGTCCTCGGCACAGCTACAGCAGGCTCGGGACCATACGGTAACCACTCCACCTAAACGTTTATACGTTAATAATAATAAAGTTAAATTTAAATAAACGTGAATGATATATACATTATATACCTGCGATGCAGTCATCTGATCTAGCCGTCTACGAATAGAAAGAAGTCGACTCTCGCTCTTATCCTCCGCCCGGACAGCCCACATACGCGAACGAGGATGACCACGCTCAACAATCTTCCGCTCACGATGTGGGCGGAAAGCAGGAAAATACTCATATATCCAAGCCTGCAGCAGTGTAAGACAACCCGTAATCTGACCACAATCAGCACGACTAGATATGCCCAGCTGGCGATACAGATATGCCAACGTCGCCGACCCCCATGAGTAATCAGCAATGGTATCTGGGTCCCTCGCCTCCAATAAGTCGCGTGGTCTCAGTCTGGAACCGCTCTTGTCGACAAACAATACGCAGCCTAGCAGTAAGAAGAAATAAGCAGTTATCTGCGTATCCTCAGTCCGTGGTGGTCGCCTCCGTCTGCAACACTCGTCCACAACGTCGATACTAACACCACCGCCACTTAAAAATGAGCTATCCCTGTAGGATTTCATGTTTAATTATACATATATATTTTCGAAATTTTTATGTATAATAAGGATCAATTACAATTTTCTTTGATTTATTTCATGCATGCATCGGTTTGTTTTAACATCTAGTTTCAAAACTCTATTAAAACAAACAAGGGCTCCGAAATTCATACCTAGAAGTTCTCAAAAACTTCTTGAAGATTCGGAGACGTTGGGAATGCTTCTCGCCGCGCCGGATGCCTCCGAGTGTTCACCGAAACCCTAAACAAGGTTGGAGAGAAAGGAGCTAGCCAATCAATCTCCAAACAAGCTTAGAATCTAGCTACAAACCCCTTCCTTAGCCTCTGAGATTTCTCCTTCCAAAGACTTAGAAAACTAAGAGAATTTTCGTGGGATTTTGTGGTGAATTAAGAGAGAAAATAATTATTGAATTGTTTGTAACAATTAGGGAGAATAAGGACCTATTTATAGGTTCCAATCTTACTCTTAATCATGGCTATTCTTTAGACACGTTTTTTTTTCTTTATATTTTCTCTCATAAATTAATTCCTTCATGTATTACATGCACCCACAAAACGTTTGACCAAGTTTGGAGCTAATCCAACCATCAATCAAATTAATCTCTTAATAATCAAAGGCAGAAAATCAATCGCTGTTCGGTTGACCGAGACCCATTCGGTTAACCGAATATGTCACGATTGGTTGACCGAGTACTAGACGGATGACCGATTCTTAAAGGGAAAAATTCTCCTTAACCGATCGGACGAATTCTCGTCTAAGACCGAGTGCCATTCGGTTAACCGAAAATATCGGAACTTAATATTATTCGGTCGACCGATTTTGGTTCGGTACACCGTACCAAAGTTCCAGGCACTTTGGTCAAGTTCGGTCAATCAATTACGATTATCCGTTCCACGTTCGGTTGACCGATCCATAGATCCTTCGGTCGACCGAACCTCAACGGATTACCGAACTTCTACCCGATTTTGCCTATTTCAAATTTTGGATTTATTTCCAACAAAATTTGAACTTGGGGGTTTTAGCAAATTCACAACTTATGCAATATATTATCCTATGCAACAATAAATTATTGCACCCCATAATATATGCATCTCATATGAATTTATCATGATTCTAATTATGTTATATATACAACATAATTGATTTTACTTGTTCACCACATGTGTCATATTTTCTATGAGAAACCCGACACATCATATGAACCAAAAATCAAGCTTCTTGTTTCACGGTTTTTGCGGTGTGACCTACGGGAGGATCTAAACTAAGTTGGCAGTGATATTAAGAGCTTAATATCACAAGCTATAAGCGGTATCTAGCTACACATTATAGCTCCCAATTAGTTAGATGTCTTAATTCCACTCGAACCAAAACCCGATCCATTTAGTGATGGAGTGCACCACTTGTGTCCGTCCCTTGCCTCATGATATTAAGAATACACACAAAGTAGTATTGTGTCATCTTTGTATTAGTATTCATTTCTTGATCTCTTTAAGCTAGTTATAAATATGTGACTTAACTCAAATCACATTGTGCACATTATAACTTTGCTTTATCAAGGGACCCACTAATATCATCACTCAATTAAGAGGGGCAATGATAGTCTTTTGACTAACTATCTTCTCCAACAAAAGTTGTACTTAACCAACTAATGTCTTTACACTACACTCATCAATAGCTCAAGACACTAGTCTAATTAAGAACTCCTTAAGCGATCAGATATAAGTCTCATATCAAAGGACCAAAGACACAGTAAAATATTAATGACACAGAAACACATTTCTATAATATTTTACTTATTAGGTCTATTCAGTATACAAAAGTAATATTTTCCTCTTTTGCATACCCGTGTTGTCACTCACTTGTAGAGCTACAATGATCTATGACCAACACGACAATCTTAACTCGGTAATTAATGTTCCATGTCAGTTACCATGATTGCGAATATCTTTTGTTTTATGTAAACCAATATCTTTCAGAGCTATACGGTTAAGGACCAAGAGCCTCTTCCTTAACACTTCCAAAAGACGAATAACATAAACAAGGAACAAAATGATTTCTCATTCAATTCATAATAATTGACATTTAAAAGTAAAACTTTTAGAACACATTTCCTTCAATCCCGCCCAAGACCCTCCAAGCTGACACCCAGCAACTCAGATACATATAACTTCAGCTCAGATGTCGGCGCCTGCGCACTGACCATGGAACCCTCAACAGGAATGTGAAGAATCTGAAAGACGTCATGCAACATGATCGTCATCTCTCCGAACGGCAAGTGGAAAGTGTTGGTGTCAGGCTGCCACCGCTCCACGAATGCCGAAATCAACGGCATGTCGATGCAGGAAAACATGTTGTACGGCAAGTGACCCAATCCACTGTCAACCACGGTCACCGTCATATCCTCAGTCATCACTGAGCGCCATGCCTGCAATGTCGAACAGGCTCTGTGCCGATTATGACACTTCAAAACCTTCCGCTCCTCGCCATCCCAGATGCGTCTGGCGACGTGGCCTCCGAAACTCGGAATGACGCTGCCATCTACAGGACCACCGGGAATAATATCCGTGACGATCCAAGACTCGTCATCACCCCTCTTCTTCTTCTGAGCTCGGGCGTCTGCAGTGCACGAACTCGAATCACCGGTCACAAACCGGCCACCTCGATCCTTCCTAATGACCCACTCAGATGAAGGACCACCGTGTCGCCCACGTCCTCGACCGGCCTGATGTACCGCCTCCTCCTGTGGCCCCAAGTCGTATCGGCCCCCATCGTCACTGTCGTCGTGACTCCTCAGCTCATCTGAATCATCCTCGTCGTCGAAAGACTCTCCAGGTGTCTGACGACGACGTAACAGATCTCTCTCTCTCCTAACTGAAGCAGAAATACCACGTCTACGTGGATGACGAGGACCTGACTCGTCTGCTATACTACGTACCGCGCGTAAGGGAATTGATTTCCCTTTTCCTCCACGGTAACCCGATGACTATTAATTCAATTTTAAAAATACAAATTTATTAATGAATTTACTAAAATAATTAAACTAATTATTAACTGAATAATCTATTAATTTAGCAATTATCACAATTAATCAATAATCCTTTACTAAAATCGTACACAACTAATTACTTACATAATAATCAATTTATTTAGCGATTTATTTATTAATTATCACAATTTATAATCAATAAACGATTTACTAAACTAATTTAACTCATTATTAACATAATATTCAATTTATTTAAAATTTATCACAATTTATAATAAAATTATAAAAAAAACCGGGCGTCTGCGGGAGACGCCTACCCTACGTGGTAGGCGTCTGCCGGAGACGCCTACCGTACGTGGAAGATCCAAATTGATTTTTCTCTAGAACTTCTCCAAAATAATCTTTTGGTACTCGTAATTTGTAGTTTGGTCCTCGGCTTTTGCAATGAAGTCCCTGAATACTTTTGTGCTTAAGTCCGTGGCCTTTTTGTAATTAGGTATTTGAATGCTTTTATGCTTGAATGAACTTCCATTTGAATCCCGATAATCTTGACTTGGTCTTTATGATAGCAATGAGTCTCTTGAACGCATTTATGCTCGGGATATGGGTAATTTGCTTTCAGGTCCCTGTATTATGTAAATAAGACTAAACACATACCTTAGTAGCATTTATTGATATAAAATTAATCTAAACGAAAGACATATGATGCAATGTATGCAATGCATCAAATACCCCCACACCTAGATCTTGCTAGTCCCTAGCCAAACAAAATAAAAAAAATGAAAACATGTAAATCCTAACTCACTTTCGTAGGAATCACGGTTGCACTTAGCACTTAAAATATAAAAAAATGAAAACAGGGAAATCCTCAACCTTATACATCTCACTTAGAATTCTTGCATGCTCAATATATAAATCTAACTCATAAAGAATCTGACTTGCTCTTTGTTCCTCCAATATTCACACCACTAACCCTTCTACACATGTTATCACTTAAATTATTTTTCACGCCTCCTCTGGTGGTGAAGTATCATTCAGATCAACCATGACATGAATCATTCTATTAACTTTGGGCCTTGAGTATCTTAAAGTATTTTTTTTCTTCGTGATTCAACACATTTGCTTTTTTGACACTTTTACCCTTTTTGCATTCGTGTAGCGAGTTTGGTCGATAATCTCGAGCTGGCAGACTCAAGTTACCGGGTTTCAAGATACCCCTACGGATCAGTGACTCGAAAGTTTGGGCTTTTGTAATCATTTTGCAAAATGTGCTTTCCTCACTTTATTCCTTTATTTTTACTTTTATTTTCCTCAATGCTTAATTGTTATTAGAAGTCCACACTTCCCGGTATATTTTCCTCAACCTCTGCTTTTTATCAACCACTTCAAAGATTTGATTCATCCAATTTAAGTACATACATGTCTTAAAGGGTAATGGGTTATTTCTTTGGAACTTAGATTTATGTCATAGTTTCTACAAGCAGAACTATATAATAAGGAACAAAAAACTCAATGCAATTTGTACACGGGTTTTGGCAGTTCAATCTTAAGCTATGTCATGGAGCATTGATTTTTTTAACAGAATATATGGATAGATAGATAAATAAACACCCCCACACCTAAATCACGCATTTTGTCCTCAATGAATGCGAGCAAGACACTACATGGATTTATGCATAAAAAAGGAAAGATCTCACCAGCGTGAAGTACAAAGGAAAGTTCATGGCTACGTTGATGGACAAAAACTCGAATTCCCTCAAAAACCTGTGAGATGCTAAAGAAGGGATACAAATACGTAAAAGAAATGAGGCCCAAATACTCAAGGGTTGGAGCCCACACAAATGATGCTCAATGAATGAGTCTTTTATTTTATTTTTTATTTTTTATAATTATGTACAAACATAAGTTCCCATCTTCATTTGTCAAAGGACATCAAATGGGAACCTCAAAAGTGGGTCAATGCACTTGGAAAGGAAACATGACACCATGCGGAACCAGAATTCGCATGCGTGGGCCCCCTTCACAAAGAGCACCTGATGAAATGAGAGGTTCATGAATTGGACGCAAAGGCGTCTCATTCAAAGGATCAAACTGAAAGAGCTTGAACCTCTCGAGAGTTTGGGAAATAAGGGGCAACGGAAGAAGAGTTTCTCCCGTTGCGGCGTTGAAGTTATGATCGTCAATCCAAACTCTCCAACCAACTGGCTGGTGCGTCGGAGCGAGGTCAAGAACCTCGTTAGGCAAGTCCGACTCACCAGGCGAACAAAAAGTGGGTCTCATACCTAAGGTATCCTCCAAGGAGCTCCTAATACCCTCATGAGCAATGTAGTTGTTTGATGTTCCATCATTTCTAAGATGATCAGGAACAATAGTGAGAGGCAAACTCTCATCAGGTTGTTTGAAATTGAGGGTACTAGGGAGCTCTTGCTCCACCAGAGGTGAGTCCTTAAGAGGTAGAACATGAAGATCGTGTGGCTCAAGGTCCACGGGACAAGAAGATAAGGCACAATCTTGTGCCGACTCATGATGAAATTGGTCCATGTTATTCTCAATGTGAATCGAATCCTCCACTAAGTGATCGTGAATTGAAACCCCAAGTCCCTCAGACTGACTAGGAGTTTGACTTTGAAAGATTGTGCTTTGAATTTGTGGATGTGGTGGTGATTCGATATCAAAAGATGCATCCTCATGTTGACAAGAAAAGTTACTCTCCTTACGTTTACGTAATTGCTGCGACATTTGACTCAATTACAGTACCATATTTTGTGTGGACTGTTGAGTGGTTTTCATGAACGTAAGGAAAGTTTGTTCTAAGGAATCAGGTATGCGATCAACTATGAGGTTCAAGTCAGAGCTTGGGAAATTTTGAGGTTGGGTGTTGATGGGCTGAGAATGGGTCCAATGATTTGAATTGGGGTGTTGGTAGAATTCTGGGTATTTGGAAGGAGGGTACTGGGGTGAAAATGAAGTATAAGAATTTGGATAGGAATTGTCTCCCCACGACTCCATCACTCTCGGGTTGTACACGGATGCGTAATGGTCATATTGAGCATTTGATCCGACATAACTAGATTGTGGTCTAGCAGTCGGTGCATCTCTTATGTTACCCCAATATGAAGATTGCTCAGTCACACAATGAGGATTATCCCAACCATACGAAGTGTTCGACTGAGCCACCCCAGGTTGCATGGGTCCAGAATACCAGGACGAATTGTCCTGGTCCCAACAATGATATGGATGGTCGCCCATGTAACCATCCATCTTCACAAAGAACTCTAGAGTCGACCACTCTCACCACCACGAGGCTAAACTCGTAAAAAGTGCTCAACTCGACCCTAAAACCGCTACCAGAGAGTGTAAAGGGGAGGAGACTATAACATAGAAGAATGTGAGAAGAATATGACTTAGAGGAGAAGGGAAACTTAACTCTAAAAGATAGATGAGAGGGTTGGTCAGAAGTTTCCTAAACAAGCAAGGTTCAAACAATCCTAGACCTAAGAGAGCTTAATTCTAGACGACTCCTAACTGGTTAAGTTGAATTGGCTCGCTTGATTCACCTCCCTCACTAATTAAACCAACTTGGTCAGGTGATGCATTGCATACATTGCATCATATGTCTTTCATTTAGATTGCTTTTACATCAATAAATGCTACTAAGGTATGTGTTTAGTCTTATTTTACAGAGTACAGGGACCTGAATGCAATTTACCCACATCCCGAGCATAAACGCGTGCAAAAGACTCATTTCTATCATAAAGACCAAGTTCAAGATTATCGGGTTACGAATGGAAATGTATCCAAGCATAAAAGCATTCAAGTCCTAATTGCAAAAAGAACAAGGACTTAAGCACAAAAGTAGTCGGGGACTTAACTGCAAGAAGTCAAGGACCTAATTGCAAATCACGAGTAGCATTTTTTCTCTTGGAGAAAATATATAGAAAAATCAATATATATCTCCAAATATGTGAAGGAATTAATCCGGAGTTCAAAAGAATGGAAAGAATCAATCCAGACGCGCAAAGAAGGATCAAATCATACCATAAACATTCAACCAAAATCCGGACAAAATCAGGCCAGATTGTGCGGCGTTTCTGCCGCACCACACATACAATATGCGGCGTTTCCGCCGCCCAAGCATCGATCTGTGTGCTCCAATTTCGTCCAGTCGTGTCTGGACACGTGTACTTTCCAATATTATACCTAGATCCCTTGTAGCAACTATAAATAGACCCGAGAATGATGTTAGAAGGGTCCTTAGTCTTTGGTGGTAGTTTTTATTTTTAATCTTAGTTTTGTATTCTTCCTTTTCATTAATAAAATTCTGTCTTTTATTTCTTACTTTTAGTTTTCTTTTGTAATGTCTCAAGGACCCCTTCTTCCTCCCTCTATGAGTTTCTAACTCCTTCCAAAGGGTGGAGGTGACGGATTTAGGGTGAAGAGAAGACGAGTAAATGTTATTATTTTAAGTTCGTATTAGTCTATTTTGATTACTTGAGTTTATGTTAAATCATTTATCATGTAATGCTTCATAACTAATATGATTTATTATAAGTTTTTGAATTCTCTAATCTAAACCTTAAATCTAAACCTCCACCCGACGGAATTCACCTTTTTGTTCTTGCTTTAATTTTAATTGTTCTTGTTCTTACTTTAGATAATTAAAACCCAAAAATCTCAAAACCCAATTATTTCTTCTCTCCTTCTTTTCTCCAATCGAAATCACACTAATAACAAATCTCTCCCTCCTTGTGTTCGACCCGTATTTGCCACGTCTCCATTGACGCCGTGCACTTGCGGTATAAATTTAATTCTCATCATCAGGCAATGTATAGCTAGTGGGGGCGCTTCCGACAGAGTCGGTGCCAATTAGACAACCACTTCGCTTGGAAGACTTACGTCAACACAAAAACACTTTCTAGACACCAAATCAAATTCGATCAGCTTCAAGTGATATCAAGTCAAACCATTCTTCTCATTAATTGAGTCTGAGTCCTTAGGGGCCAATGTCTAATTGATTTTAATTTTAAGGCTTGGGTGACACTTTAGGATTGTGATTTGTGGGCCACGGAAGGGTGATGAAATCCCCACCGTATCTTTTCCTACGGAGTTGCCCTTAAGATAGTTTAACTTAAATCTAGCAAAGATAGTCGAACATTGGTCTTTTTAGTGGGGGCAATTGCAAGGTTGTATGCAAACTAGATTATATGCTTAAATGCAATCGAAAAAAACCGCACACGTACCTTGCCTCCAGCACTCTTCAACAAGAATTAATTTGCAAGAATTTAGCAAGAATAATGCAAACAACACACTATATGATGCATGCACTAAGTCCTTCTAATTTTGCCAATTTTTAGGTCAGAGTTGAATTATTGCCACTTATGGAATTTTGCCCTAACACGTGCAGTTCTACGAAAAGGAACTTTTCGAAAATTAAGATTTTACGAGAAATGCAAGAAAAGTTACCTCCGCAATGCTCAGACGGGTTCGCCGCCCGCTCTCGAAACTTCCCAGATGCTCTACGCGTCCACCCAGATATGGAGACGACCTCAGAAAAAAATGAAGCCCAGATGCTTCAAATGTGCGGCGGATCCGTCGCAGGTTGTACTTGAGATGCGGCGATTTCTCCGCCCTTATAGCTCCGAATGTGCCCGAATTTCGCCGCGCACTTTTTTGTCTCCTCAAACGCAAACCCAAATAGTTAGATCGCGCACAAGATAAACAGAATAAAATCGAAATCACAAAAAATAAACAAAATCTTCGTCGCCTCCCCGGCAACGGCTCCAAAAACTTGATGAGAATTAAATTTATACCGCAAGTGCACGGCGTCAATGAAGACGTGGCAAGTACGGGTCGAACACAAGGACAGAGAGATATTCTTATTTTTGTGATTTTCGATTAATGAAAGAAAGAAAGAGAAATAAGTTTGGTTTAAGATTTTTGGTTTTTTTAATTATCTAAAGCAAGAACAACAAAAACTAAAAAGAAAATAACGCAAAGATGGATGGGAGTCCAGTGGGTGGAGGTTTAGATAACGGGTTTTGTTTAGAGAAATCTGAAACTTATAATAAATCACATTAGTTATAAAGCATTACATGATAAATGATTCAACATAAACTCAAGTAATCAAAATATACTAACACGAAATTAAAATAATAACATCATTCTTCTTCTCATCACCCTAAATCCGTCACCCCCACCCTTTGGAGAGAGTTACAAAACTCATGGATGGAGGGAAGAAGAAGGGGTCCTAGAGAAACTAAAAAACGAAAACTAAAAGACACAAAATAAAAGAACAGAATTTTATTACTAAAATATGGAACAAAAACTAAGGACCCTTTACAACATCGTTTCGGGGCTATTTATAGCCGATACAAGGGATCCCAATATATAAAAGGAAAGTACACGTGTCAATACAGCATTGGTAAAAATTTGAGCGCACGGATCAACTTTTGTGCGGCAGAATCGCCGCAAATTGTACATGAGGTACGGCGGAATCGCCACCTTTTTGGCTCAGAATCGACCCGGATTTTTCCTGTGTGTTTATGGTATGTTTTAGCTGTCATTTGCGCGTCCGGATTAATTATTGCATATCTTTGGAGATCCGAGTTAATTTCTTCATATATTTTGAGATCCAAATTGATTTTTCTCTAGAACTTCTCCAAAATAATCTTTTAGTACTCGTAATTTGTAGTCTGGTCCTCGGCTTTTGCAATGAAGTCCCTGACTACTTTTGTGCTTAAGTCCCTGGCCTTTTTGTAATTAGGTATTTGAATGCTTTTATGCTTGAATGAACATCCATTTGAATCCCGATAATCTTGACTTGGTCTTTATGATAGCAATGAGTCTCTTGCACGCATTTATGCTCGGGATATGGGTAATTTGCATTCAGGTCCCTGTATTATGTAAATAAGACTAAACACATACCTTAGTAGCATTTATTGATATAAAATTAATCTAAAGGAAAGACATATGATGCAATGTATACAATGCATCAAAGCTCGGTCATCCGAATGGAACATGTTTAGTAGACCGAGAAGCACACTGTCAACCGTCTGAGACCTCACCAACTCACCAGATCCTGCGCCAGTGGTTACGGACGATCGAGACGAATTGGAAGACCGACTACGACCCTTGCTCCCTCTACTGGAAGACCGAGCATGATTTTATGCACTGGCCAGGACTTGAAAGAATCTTTCAGATTACGGACTGCTCTATCATAATCTGTCTGTGAATCAGAAAACATGACTTTCCTCCAATTTCCACACGTGCAAATCTCTGCAGACTGCTTGTCCGTGCCGAAAACGTGGTATGCGTAGTTATACATGTCTTTGTTGATATGTCAGGTGCATAGTAAATGAGCAGACTCAGGAAAACCTCTGCTACTGGTCGCATCAGACTCATCTCCCGGTCCGTTATTATTGCAGTCAGGCTAACAATATTCAATAACAGATCTCGCAACCTCTCCAACACCTACCGGTAACTAGACTCGGTCTCATCCTTCAAAATCGTATATCCGACGAGGAAATTCATGTTTGTTGGAGTAACCTCAACCATATCAAACAAATGCATCTTGTACTTGTTCGTCTTATACGTTGAATCAATGCAGATTACGAAAGGGTATGTACACAACAACTGAACTGAAGTCGGATGTGCCAAAAATGCGTGAGTAAGGACATTAGTTTCTTCATCTGCCACAATCCAGTGCAAATAGTTATACTGCACTGCCTGACTGAGAAACTGCTGAGCGTGATTCCTGTCTTCAGATTTTGTCCTCCACATGTACTCTCTGAAGTTATAAATGTGTCTTTTATTGGGATTATCTTCCGGGAATTTCTCATTTACTTCCAACAAAATGTTACGTGGTCTTGCTTGTGCCTCAGTCATATCACGAACAATTTGCTTGGTCCCAGCACTAAGTCTGCTGACCTGTCGGTGACCCTCTGAATAAACTGCAAGTGTGTGGTTGTGTTGCCCATATGTGCTACTAGAAACAATGACTCATCCATCACGATCACGTCGCTCAACCACTTTTACCAAAAACGACAACCGCAATATTTTCCTTTTGTGTTCTTCCGTAGTGCAATATTCGTATCATGATAATCCATTTCATTTCTGCGATCGCATCCCAGGTAACAATCCGTACGATTATCTGCTTTTGATTTGTACGATGATATTACCAAAAAAATCGGCTCCTATGACAACTTGTTTCACCCATTTACACGCTTCCTCGATTGTTGTAAATATTTATTTACTATCAAAAAGCTCATTGTAATCTACTCCATCATCACCAAAATCTTGCAACGGAACCTGATAAATTAACACAAAATAAAGAAACTGAAAAAATGGAGTGTCTGGCTTAGACGCCACATACAAGGAGTGGGGCGTCTGGCAGAGACAGCCCATCCATGGGCGAGGCGCCTTAGCCAGGCGCCTCATCTATGGACGGGGTGTCTGGCTTAGTCGCTGCCCCCTTGGATTGGGCATCTTGATAAGTTGTCCGTCAGACATTTTCGTGATGTTGGTACTGAGAATGTGATGAAAACTAAGACAAAAACTTTATTTTAGGACTCGAGACGAAATGTGTATTAAATGAATTGTGAATGGCAAAATGGTAATTATTGTGGCGATTTAAGTAGTTTTCGGACGACGAATAATATTTCCCTTAAAAATTATATATTTTTGAAAAAAAAACCCATACGTGTTGAGTAAACGGTTTTCAAAGGTTAATATTGCAGTTCTTTATTGATTATGCCTAAGTATCCGCATGATCATCGCATAACATTTACGTGGCTCGAAAATGACACAAACTACATATACTAAAAGGATTTAATTGTAACCTAAATTCTAGAAAAACAATTAATAGTAAATAAGTATTTTATACTGATACAAGTCTAATCAAATGGTGGGTATGTAATATTCAGAAGGGTTTCAATACAAAATATGGAATTTAGGTATCAATTTTACAAACTTAAAAATATAACTAGTATTTGGATAATAATTAAGCCAACATCATCATCACTTAAAAGTCATTATAAAAGAAAAGGCAAAACAAGACGTGTGAACACATAACTATAAGATAGTGTTGGTTAAGCCAATTTACATTTTTTGAATTCTTGGCCATAATTATATGTGTTAAGTTTTAGTAGCTAGTTATTATATTGTGAACACATATATTGTACCTTTGAACACGTATATATATGTATACATGCATTACTACTATATATAATCTATTATGAAATAGTTGTGTTCCTCACGTCTAATCCAGTCTCATACTCTCATCTAAGACTAATAATTCAAAACCAAAATGTCTTGACAATTTTGAGTCATAAACAATTCCACAAAAAATTAAAACATATACACACCCGTATATATGTACATAGCATCTGAAATTACCCAATGAACTCAGAGAAGATTATTCTATTTACTTAGCATCACTAATGTAGCCATGATCAGAAGGTTATTCTACTGAGTGATCTGAAATTAAATCATTGCACAAATAATTTAAGTTGGAATAAATGAAAAACAAGAATAGTCAACGTTCAGTGCTAATGAATGAAAAGTCCACTCTTATTGAATCCCATTAAATACTACTTTTTTGTAAGTGGTCTCCACACACACATACATATTAGGCTTCTTATTGTTAAAATACTAACTTATTTCATATAAAGTTTACAAACCCAAATAGTTTCATTGACCAATCTCTTGTAACATTAATATATACTTTGATTCTGCAAAAGGATCGATTGGGGTGTAGCGTCTCACTATGGCGTTAGCCAAAAGAAGACGGAGAAGGAAAAAAATAACTTGTTTTGTTAAAATTAGAATTGATTTAATTTGCAACATTTGGTTAAGCAAATCCTAAGGTAAATAGCTAAGTTATTTCAATTTGTTATCTTACATTAGCATATTTAAGTCGGCAATGTCGAAAAACATACCTTAAACAGCTCAGAATCTTCATCACCGCCTCCTTCCATATTTGAAGATCTCATCTCCCAAATCTCGGACAAAATCAAGCATAAATCATGTTTCTCATATTTAGACAAAAACTGATACAATTCAAACAGTCAAAAGTTGTAATATATAAAGTACAAATGTAACTCTAAACAAATATTAATAACACATAAAATCTTCACAGTTAATCTTCTTCCCGTCTCAAATTCAACATGGTATAAAAGCTCTTCTGATCCAAAATGACTCAGACTCTTCCTAGGTCATCACTGACCTTGCCTCATAAGGGGGTTAAAGGTCGTGAGAAGCCTCCATCCAAACCCAAAACCATCACGGGGGTTGAAGGTATTCAAAACCAACATCTAGACCCAAAGAAAACCCAGACAAGACCATGTCTGAGCCAGAAATAAATGCCCCCCGACTCGTCTCCCAACTCCTTAATGGACAGAACTATTTGTCATGGGTGAGGGTGATCACTCTTGCCCTCAGCGGCAAGGGGAATGTGGGCCACATCACGGGGACCTCTAAAAAACCAAGCAGAGAAGGGACAAAAGCAAAGCAAGAAGAATGGCAGGCGATGGATCATCTCGTATGTCTTGGATTATCAACTCAATGCAAACCAAGATCGGATCCATTTTCTTATACAAAAACTCTGCAAAGGAACTATGGGACGCGGTCCAAAACATATACGGTAAATCCCACAACTTTGCTCACATCTTTAAGTAAAATAAGATATTTCGCAGACTAGACAGAGCAATCAAACCATCACGGAATATCTGGGCACACTTCAACACGGATGGGACGAACTAGCGATCTATTAGCCTGCATGCACTGACCCAAAGACCATACTCGCACGAATGGAGCAGGATCACATCTACCAGTTCCTAATTGGGCTCGACAATAGCTAGGGAGCCATCCGAAGCCAAATCCTCATAACACCAGAACTCCCTAACCTGGCATCCATCATCGCAATGGTTCAACGGGACGAGACCCGTCGAGCCACCGCTCAGACGCCAACTACCGACCACATGTCGAAATCTCAGGCACTTCTAGCCGGCAAACCACAAAACCACAAAAATAGAGGCAAATATGGAAACAAACCAAACGAAACATGCGACAACTGCAAGAAATCGGGGCATAACATGAACACATGCTGGTTCCTTCATCCGCACCTCCGACCAACGAGGGAAGGAGGGGACGATCATCGGGACAGAGGGGGAAACGGAAGGAGCGGCAATGGATTTGGGGAAAACCCTAATCTCGGTGGAGAGCAAACGAAATGGGGAGTTATCGGGTCGGGGTCGGATCCTCGCGGTTATATAGCCTCCGGTCTAGAAACTCTGAATCTGACTCCATATACCAGACCAGACCATACCCGCAACGAACAAGCCTAATTTTCCTTAAAGGACCAGACCCAATTGCAGAGTATGTTATCCCATTTAAATGGGTATTTGCAGAACACCCCTCAGAGTATATGTAATTACGCAGGTATGGGAAAAACTTTGGATAATTAAACTGCTAATGTTTCTGTTAATAAATCTTGTGATAGTAGATGGGTAATTGACTCACGTGCTACGAACTATATGACTGGAAATCCCTTGTTATTAAAAAATATTAAACATAGTTTGAACTTACTAAATAAGTTTGTAACCATAGCCAATAATAATCAAGTTAAATAAAGGGCATAGGATAAACACAATTGTTAAATAAGTTGACTAAAAATGTGTTGTATGTGCCATCTTTTGCTTCTAATCTCTTTGTTGCTAAAATTACAAAAACTGAATTGCAATGTTATATTCACTCCAATTGCTGCGATTTTTCAGGATCGAACCACAGGGATGATGATTGGTAGAGGAGTTCACGTCAATGAACTCTACATCTTAGATACTCAAAATAAAGCTATGAACGCTATTAATAATCTTAATCATGAACTTTGGCACAAAAGAATGGGACCCGTCTCATCACATATTGAAAACTTTGTTTCCCTTTATTACTTCTGAATATTCGTGTGATACTTGTCATTTCTCTAAACAAACTAGACTTCCATTTTGCATCTACAAATAAAGCTAGTTATCCTCTCGAATTGATTCATTCTGATATTTGGGGGCCTGCCCCGGTTGACTCTTATAACGATTTTAAATATTTTATTTATTGATGATTTTTCTCGAACTACTTGGTCGTATCTTCTCCAAAGTAAATCTGATATTTTTAGATTTTTTTGTGAATTTGTGACTCTTGTCGAAAACATGTATGATTTCAAAATCATAACTCTTAGAACAGACAATGGTGTTGAATACACTAGCCACATCTTTCAAGAGTTTTTTTTTGAAAAACAAGGGTATCTTTCATCAAACCGCTTGTGTCAGTACCCCCGAACAAAGTCTCTAAACGAAAAAATCGTCATTTTTTGAATGCTACCCGATCACTTCATTTTCAAAATAAAGTCCCAAAACATTTTTGGTCAGACGTTGTTTTAACCGCCACATATTTAATAAATTGCCTTCCAAGCCCCACTCTTCAAAATAAACAATCATTAGAACTTTTACTTGGTCGCAAACTAACCTTAGATCACCTTAAGATATTTGGTTGTGCGTGCTTTGTTCACAAGAAAAGGATGGATAAACTCGACAACAACTCTGTGAAATGTATTTTTCTTGGTTATTCTTTTAAGAAAAAAGGTACAAATGTTATGACCTTGAAAATTGTAAATTGTATATTTCAAGAGATGTATCTTTTAGTGAGCGAGAGAGTCCTTTAGAAACATCAAACTTGAAGACACAACGGTCAACGATTCTCTTCCAACTTCAACTCACGAGCTCCCAGACACTTGTGCAAAAAACTTGACCCATCCTGAAGAAGGAGAAGAAGACGAAGGAGGGATAGAAAAAGACCCACCAAACAACCAAGAAACAATCCAAAGAAGAAGATCCACTCGTCTGAGTCATCCTCCTACTAGGTTAAATGATTTCATCACTTCACACGTAACTTATCCTATTGAGGAATACTTGTCCTATAAACAAGTAAAACCAATTCACAAAACTTTCATAACCAATCTAAGCAAAAATCAAGAACCTAACACTTATCAGGAAGCCATTTGTGATCCTAAATGGTGCAAAGCCATGGAGGAATAAATCATGGCTCTAGAATCTAATAACATTTGGACCATTGTTCAAAGGCAAAACAGAATCAAACATGTCAGGTATTAGTGGGTTTACAAAATTAAATATAACAGCAACGGGACAATTGAAAGATATAACGTCAGACTTGTAGCTAAAGGCTACACTCAAACTTATGACCTAGATTATCTAGAAACATTTGCCAATGTTACAAAAATGAACATTGTTCGTGTTCTCCTTTCCATAGTAGTTAACAAAAATTGGAATCTCTATCAATTGGATGTTAGAAAACACTTTTCTTCAGGAAAATCTCGAGGAAGAAGTTTATATGACTCCTCCACCAGGGTACACCTTCACCACAAACAAGGTATGCAAACTCAACAAATCAATCTACAGATTGAAGAAAATCACCTCATGCATGGTATGCCACTTTCTTCTTCTTCTTCTTTATGGTTTTATAAAATCTCCGCCGACGCATCCATGTTCACTAAACATCACCATCACATAACCACCATCATTATAGTCTATGTAGATGATATTATAATTACTGATAATAATGATCATGAAATCAATCAATTCAAGTACTATTTGAAGTCCAAATTTGATATCAAATATCTTGGTTTATTGAAATACTTCCTAGGAATAGAAATTGCACATTCAAAAAAGGGTTTGTTTTTATCACAAAGGAAGTATGCTCTTGACCTTCTAAAAGAAACAGGAAAGCTTGGGGCTAAACCAGCTAATACTCTCATTGAAACTAACTAAAAGTTAGTCCTACAGAAGGAGAACTCGTCAAAGACATCCAAAGGTTTCAAAGACTTGTAGGAAAACTCATATATCTCACTGTAACTAGGCCAGATATAACTTATGTCGTTAGCACTATTAGTCAATTTATGCATGCACCCCGCACACCTCACTTTGATATCATTGATTGAATACTTAGATATATTAAATGGACTTTAGTGTAAGGATTATGGATGAAAAATAACAACTCTAACTCCAGAATTGGTTTCTCTGATCCAGATTGGGCAGTCAGTCATGACCGCAAGTCCGCTACAGGTTTTTGCACATTTGTTGGAGGAAACTTGGTGAATTGGAGAAGTAAAAAGCAAAACGTAGTTGCCCGATCACACGCTGAAGCCAAGTATCGTGTCATGGCATCCACTACAAGCGAACTTGTTTGACTCAAACAACTTTTACAAGACATGAGACAACCATACAATGAACCTATGAGCATGTTCTGTGATAATAATGTCGCTCGACATATAGCCTCAAACCCGGTGTTTCATGAAAGAACCAAGCACATCGAGGTCGATTATCATTTCGTTCGGGGAAAAATCCAAGCTAAGGAAATAGACATACCCTACGTCTCCAGTAAAGAACAACTCGCCGGTGTTTTCACAAAAGCTCTGGATCAAAGATAGTTCAACCTTATCTTATCCAAGTTGGGCACCTTCAACCTCTTCCGGACCCAACTTGAGGGGGCATGTTGAAGAACATACCTTAATTGGCTCAGAATCTTCATCACCGCCTCCTTCCATATTTGAAGATCTCATCTCCCAAATCTCGGACAAAATCAAGCATAAATCATGTTTCTCATATTTAGACAAAAAACAGCTACAATTCAAATGATCAAAAGTTGTAATATATCTTCTTCCCGTCTCCAATTCAACAGGCGATACAACATAACACCAAGACTACATTTTCCTTTGGAGGTTATGGGCGGAAGTTCTCTCAGGAAAATCTACTTACATGCAAATGTCAAATGAAAAATGTTTAGGCACGAACTTTTGTCATGCGATTATAAAATGACAAACATGAAACCTTGCTAGTTTTTTTTAAGGGAGGCAAACCTTATTAGTTGAACTACAACTGGAGGGTTAAAATGAAAATAGACCTTAAGTCTCAACTCCCAAGAGAAAGAATTTGTCTATGTGCTCACGTGCATCCAATTTTTATGGAATTCAACCACCCTCACTTGAGTTAGGTAGACTACAGTTCTAAACTGGAGATTGTCTACATGGTTTTCACCAAAATATTTGACGTACAAAACGAGATTCGAACCTGCATCTTTACGCACTCACCCCTAACCATTTCACTACGTCCCGGGGGACTAGAATTTTCTAAGTGGAAGTAGTAATTGAAAATAAGTTTCCACGTGCATCCAAAGTTGCAAACCTTTAGTGTTATCCAAAAAAAATTGTGGTCCTACAGTTTGCAAAAATAAAAATGTGGTCCACAATTTTGTAGTGAAAACGTGAATTAAAATGCCTAGACATGTCATGAATCAAGCTTTCTTGGCTTTGTTAAATAAATTTTCTTACCGTATGGAAATGTGCAAATATGTATCCAGATTTAGTTGGAGCATAATCACAGGTCTTGGCTTTCAAATTCATGTAACTATTTCAAGTTTAAATGTCTTGACAAACTACGTTATTTAAAGTTTGTTACCTTCAATTCTTATACGACTACAAATGGGATGAGAATGGTCAAACTAGTGTCCATGCTGACCCGTTCATGGTACCGGGTACCTAAATTCAACATAGATACATGTATATAACAATAAAGTTTAATTGCAGTTTGCCCTCACATCTTTTGGTCGTTGACACTCTACACTCTTAACTTTTAAAACGTAGCAATCTATCATATATCTTTTCACTTGGTTTTACTGTAAATCCAAAATTACCATATTTTTTATAAAACATTAAAAATAACCACCATAAAGTATCTTGTTTATTTTTAACATTAACTTTGGATTTTAATGTTAGAGCATTTTGGCCATTTTCAGGGTTAAAATGGACACTCTACACTCTTAACTTTTAAAACGTAGCAATCTACCATATATCTTTTCACTTGGTTGTACTGTAAATCCAAAATTACCATATTTTTTATAAAACATTAAAAATAACCACCATAAAGTATCTTGTTTATTTTTAACATTAACTTTGGATTTTAATGTTAGAGCATTTTGGCCATTTTCAGGGTTAAAATGGACAAAATGGGGCAAAATGTCAACAAGTGAATCATAGAGGTTGCTACTTTTTAAAGGCTAGGGATGCAAATTGCCAATAACGGAAAAGTCAAGAGGATTGTAATTAACCCTAATAATATTTATTATAATAATATACATGAAATGAGTTCAAAAGCCAATTTTGAAGTTTAGCATCATCAAAAAAAATACGATACCTAACAAGTTTTCCCTCACTAGTACAACAGGTATCCAAATACAAAGTTATACCTTTTGGGACAGGTTGGTGGATAAAGAAATATTACTTGTCTCATTTATAGGTCTACTCTCTTCGTTGCCGCTTCAAAAAGAATTTGAACAACATGACAAGTTTAGATTGATTAAATATTAATGGTCATTTTTGAATTCCTCAACTAAAATGTATAGTTTGAATTTCAATAACTATAATCATGCATTGAGGGTTTTATTCTTTAACTAAAATGTATAGTTTGAAATCATGCATAGAAGGATAAAGTAATATTAATGTGTATTTCAGATGATAAACTGTAATTAAACTTATGACACGGTATTATATCATGTGCTGCTGTGCATGGCAGTTTATTTTTATTTTTTATAAAATGGTGTTTTGTCCATTATTAGCATGGCAGTTGTTTGTTGGAATCTGAGAGGAATCGATTTCTGATAAGTCCACGTGTTGCTAATTTGTTAACATGCATCGATCATCCAACCCGTGATTTCTGGGAAATTAATCTCATTCGCAATCCAAGAAGAGGACCCACTTTGACTTGTCACATTATTATTATTATTATTTAATTTCTAATAAGACAAACTTAATTTATGGATCCTTCCATTCACCTTTATATAATCGGAGATAATTAATTGGGTTAATTACAGTTACTACCCTTGAAGTAGGGTTAATTGACTCCATCAGTTTTCAATTGTCACGTTTGTTCAAGAGACATAGCAGATGGGGTGTAACCGTAACGTTTTAAAGTTGAAGGGTCAAAATGATACTAGAATATAGTTCAGGTGTGGTAACTGCAATTAATATGGTTCCCACGTAAATTTATATTTCAGGTTTTTTTCTTCATATTGGTAGGGTTCACCGGGTGTTGAGCTATTTTAGTAAAAATCTATTTTTTGCAATTTAATTAGAAAAAGGGCCTTCACATTCCTAAGATCAATTTTTCTGTTGCCTACTTATTTTTGGAAGCAGTTTTCTTTGCCTAATTTAATCCTCTTCTTTGATCTGCTTCGGAATTTTTTGCAGTGAAATTTAAAACTTTTAACACTTTATAGACATAATTAATTATAATTGGACAGAACATGCTTTGCTCAAAATGTAGAACAAAAGTTTGGCAAAAAGAAATATTGTGGAATATGCTTTCATCAACATCCCAATGCCGCCAAAACTTTTCACACTAGGATGGATGAAATTCTGGTCGAATCTAAGGGACATTTGTTGGGCATAATCCATAAGAAAATATAACTTCAACATTCCCTTATCAATCATAAGGTAAGCCAATGTCCGGCCCAGAGATAAATATTCTTCTTCCCCGAAGTGATATTTCACATAACTTATATGACTTTGGAGAAAAGTGTAATCCAAAAGTCGAACAAGTGGAAGTGAAATTCCTAATTAAGTTCAGGGATATGCTTTTACTTCAAACTAAAGTTCATATTGGATACCCGCATAATAAACGTACTAAGAACATTAATTAGCATTTTCAGGTAATGCATGTGTCTGCATGTTATTTGACCTCATCTTTTATTTCGATGGATTGGAATTTCATAAAAATTGCTTATCTGACGATATTCTCATGCATAAATTCACATATAATATTAATCTTGTTTGTGCTATAATTACGACCCCTTAACTAAAATATCTGACGATATTCACCTCACTTTTAGTCTAACATTGGTGAATCTAACAAGTTGGAAGATGTTGATAAACATCCTATTCACTTGATCATTTGTAGGTGGAAAGAGAAGATGAGAGAATTCTCTACACGGGCGCTCGCCCGTCCGGTCCGGTACGAGACGAGGTAGCGGGGGTTTGGGGGAAAATTAGAGGCTTTAGCTTCAGGGTGATGCGTGTATCTTTACAGTTACAAAAGTATATACATATATACATATATATACATATACATATATATACATATGTATATATATATATATATATATATATATATATATATATATATATATATATATATATCACAGTTAATTTCTTCCTGAATACATTTTCAATCTCCAAAAATTCAGAGTTCTCTTGCGATCGATTCTTGCGAGGTTCCGAGCTATTCTCGTGATCTGTCGGTTCTGGTGTGCGCCTGGTCGACGATGAGACCGTTCTATTAAACACACTGGTATGTGTGCCGATATTTTCACTGATGCAAGTCGTCTTCCGATGGTTTGGTCTTTGATGTTGTATCTAATCATTGTTCATTCTTTTGTTGTTTTCCTATACATGTTTTTGTATGTTGACTTTATTTGGATTCTTACGGAATATTTATTCGACATATGTAACACATTGTATTACATGATTATATTTGTAATTGTTTCAACAATATAGTTTACAAGAGACTTTGGTGGTTTCGTAATTCAGTAAACGTCAATGCGGACATAGTATGAGTAATATTAGTTAAATATTGAAAGATAATTAAATAAAAGATTAAGAACTTATTCAACAACGCAACTTTCTACAAAGAGGTCAAGGAAAATAAAACTAAAGATTAAAATATCAAAGACGCCAAGATGTGCACTTAAGATAACTAATATATTTTATAATATTAATTAGCAAATTAAGTCATATACTAATCAAACAAAGACCAGTAAAATTGTTATGAACTCAGAAATATGTTCGAATAGACAATCAATCACTTTGTATCACTTTTCTCCCGACAATTATTTATGTATTTTTTGTATTATGTAAGCATTCTTTTAATAAAGTGATTAATATTGATTACTACTCTAAACCCTTGACTGAAGACACGTACAACACTTGACAATGTCATCTACTGGTTTAATATTTGTTTAGTTAAACGTGTAATTTCTTCATTTCGTTTTCTATGCAATATCTAGAAGTTTTGTTCAAAAGAATATACATATTCACCATTTCAAAATTAACTCCGCCTTTTAAATGTAATCGTGAAACGATGTGCGATGGACAAACTTGATGATCAGATTGAAGGGCAGTTTTAATTTGCAAGTTCAGGTTACTGAGTTAATAAACTATCTTGGGTTATGTTAGAATGACAATGACATACAATTGCAAAATTTAAGGTAATCTATCGTGATTTTTTTAATCTAATTCGAAGAACATGTTCTTCTGAAATTTTCGTAACGATAATATGGGTCCGTTTGGCAACCCTTGCATCTGAGTCTCCAGACTCAGACGTTGCGTCTTAGTACATTTGTGGGACGCCAACGTTTTGAACGAAACCGACAAAGTTATTTGGATAACGCGGCAAAAGAAATTACGGTACATGTACCATTTCTATTTTTATTTTTTTAAAATTATTTGTAATCTGTTTTAAAATTATTATTATTTCAAAATATGTTTTATAATTTTTTTTATTTTTACAAACTTTTTAAAAAAAATTAATGACTTTTTAATTTTTTCAAGATCGACCCCCAAATGATGTATAGGGGAGAACGTATTGAAAAAAGTTAAGTTATTTTATTCAATAAAAAATTTTAAAAAATCCAAACAATTAGAAAACATATATTTTAAAAAAAGATTAAAAATTGATTTTATATTGGTAATCAAACAATAGATTAACGAAGGGTAATATCGGTAAGCCAACAAAAAAAAATACGTCTGGGTGAAAAGCTCACTTCAGTCTGCTTCTCAAATGCGTGGATTTAACACATGAACGTCTGATTTTGAGACGCACGAACCAAACCAAGATTTAATGTTTGGTTGCGCAAACCAACGACTGGACGTCTGACCGGACGAAGACGTTGATTCTCTATGTTAACAAACGAAGCCTATGAAGACCGTGGCGTGATCACTATATTTGTTATTATTAAAAAAAGATTAAAAAATAGTTAGACCAAGAAAAAAACTTTGCTTGCATGTGTTTGACGGATAAAATGAGATGACCACAGATTGGAAGTTACGAAAGGTCAATATCAAATAATGAATGAATTGTTACAACATCAACCAACCCTAAAACATGTGACACAAAACATTGTTAATATCAAGCGTCGTATCTCATCAAACCAACATTGAATGCGCACATTCTGTAACAGTAATTAATGGCAATTAACTTTAGGTTTTTTCTCCATCACTAATATATTCCATAATGTTACTTCATTCTAACATGTTCACTTTAATACTGCTAGTCTGCCACAAGGTTAATTTGATATGCTAGATATGTCTTTCGTGCATCTTAAGAAAATTAACCGGAACATCGAAAAATTTGAAATTTTAACAAATAAAAGATCTCAAGATATCGACAATCAAGCGAGAATGTTACTCATAATAATAACCAGTCGGTGCACCAAATACAATAGAGTTCGTCAAAATACATGATTATATCGATATAACGAAAGACATGTACTTGTAATCACGACGACCTCGAATAGTCTTAAGATGACCCTAACCCTAAAATGTGTGCGCCTGCTGTCACCACCCTACAGAATCTACTATGATCCTGAAACATGAATTAAACAACAATACTTGGGTTTCCCGTTAGGAAACCTCGTATGTCAAGCTCACTTATATGAATGCAACAGTACGACAATGAACTTATCATAGTAGTAGCATGTCATGTTATCAACGACAATGAAAACATATCCCCTCCAAGGGTAAAACATGACTACAATCCTACAACATCATCAAACACCCTCTAAGGGTCAACAAAGACATCTGTCCAAAAACAACATCGGGTCTCCCTCGGAGACCTACCGTAGGTACATACGGTCTTACGTACAGTACACAATGACCCCCACACGCGACTACTCTAGCCAAGGGATCGGTGAGAAGAGTCCGCACTCCAGCGCCAAATGAATCAGATCTGAAACATTGTGGTATACACCACACCAACGGAGTCGTCGCCCGATCAGTCCAACAATCACTCAGTAGGTGCCCAGCTAAGCTATCATCACCGACACAACATCGGCGGTACAACATACGTTCAGCACAACATCGGACGACACAACATCATCGTCATAATAACATCGGTGATATCAAGACAAAACACACTATTGAACATGCATACCTTTCTTCGCGGTTGACAATGCTCGTCAGAGTTCACCCGCCACCACCTCCAATTCGCAATCGCTCGCACGATCACCTCCTTGCGTCTAGGGGTGAGCATCCGGTCTGGACCAGACCAGAATTTTTTTCGGGCTCCGGACCGAAGATCGTACCAGACCAGATTTTTTAAAATAAAAAAAAACTGGACTAGACCGGAACTGAAATTTCAAAAAGGTCCAGACCGGACCGGGTAATGCTTACCCCTACTCGCATTAACGCCACGCCCCCCAAGTCTCACTGCCACCGCCGGAGCTACTTCCACCATCTCTGGATCGTCGGAAAAGAGAAGAGAGAATGTAAGAGAGAGAGAGAGATAGAGAGAGAAAAAGAGTTTGGGAGAGAGTTGGAAAAATGGGAGAAGAAGAAAGGATGAAAGAGAGAAACGTTGGTTTCTCTTCAACCAACCCAAACCTCAGCCCTTAACCCCATCCATACCCTGCTCCATTCCCTACACCCATGCCTCCGTCATTCCCCATGCAACCCTTAAACACCACTTAGCCCCCATTAGCCAGGTTCGGGATATAACATGGAAAATGATTTGCTCACGCTGCGTCCCGGACGTTGGCTGACGTGGCTAGTCCATTCAGCAGTCTAGTCAGCAAAGATTAA
The DNA here is from genome assembly GCA_963682175.1 of Triglochin maritima. Classification (NCBI taxonomy): domain Eukaryota; kingdom Viridiplantae; phylum Streptophyta; class Magnoliopsida; order Alismatales; family Juncaginaceae; genus Triglochin; species Triglochin maritima. Next base: position 38,680,623 of record OY821781.1, read on the forward strand.
TAAAATCACATATTATTCATTTATTTTGGGTCAAATCACACGCATGCGTAACTGTGCGATCTTTCGTTTCCACCATTCATATCTCAACGAAACATTTCATTATCCCCAAAACGTTTCATTCTCCATCATTTTCTCCCGATGGAAGGCGAGATCGGTAAGAGAGATGCCGAGAGAGACGAACGCGGGAGTGAGTCTTGAGGGAGGTGGGGACGCCAACGCCGTCGCAGTGAAGTTGGTCGGCAAAGAGGGAGGAAGTAGTCATCGTTGGAGCCCGTCCCGAGGCGAGGAGGTGGAATGTGAATTTTTTTAGCTGATTTGAGTTATTTGTGTGGTGTTTTTTGGGGAAAGTTTAGTTTTTTGTCGTTGATTTGAAGTTTCTGTTTTGTTTTATCATGGATCGGTCTTGATTTTTGGAAGTGTGATTCCTTGTAGCTGATTTGAGTTTTTTGTGTGGATTTTTTAAGAAATTTTTGGTTCTTTGTGGCTGATTTGAAGTTTTTGGTTTTTTCTGTGATGAACCGATATTGGTTTTTTGATATTATTTTGGAAAGTTTGTTTCTTTGTTGCTGTTTTTGTCTTGAAAGTTTGGTTATTTTTCTTTGATTTCGTGTTCTTGTTTGCTAATTTCAACTTGGGTTGTTTAAAAAGACAATCAATATGATAAAAAAGACAAACACGTGATAAAAATGACAAACTCGTATTCTTAAAAATGACAAACCACTACTAAAAAGGGACAAACCACTACTAAAAAGGGACAAATCATTACGTAAAAAGAACAAAACCTCGACATAGAACGCACAACCCACCAATATAAGAAAGACCGATTCAATTGTTAAAAAAAGTCAAAACCATACTTAAAAAGGACAGACCTACACTAAAAAAATACAAAATCATACTTAAAAAGTACAAACCTACACTAAAAAGAACAAAACCATACTTAAAAAGGATAAACACATACTTAAAAAGGACAAACTACTATTTAAAAAGAACAAACCATACATTAAAAAAGACAAACTCATATGTTAAAAAGAACAAACGTAAATGTTAAAAATGACAAACTTGTATGTTTAAAAGGACAAAACATGAACTCTTCATTTTACCTTTGTATCCGAAAGTTGCATGGGAAAACCAAAAGTTACGTTGGGAAAAGTAAATGTTGCATGGAAAAATCAAACGTTGCAATGAGAAAATAAAACTGTATCGAGAAACTAAATGTTGCATGATGAAACCAAACGTTGCAGTGAAAAAATAATATTGTATTGTGAAACTAAATGTTGCATGTGACACAAACATGTTATTAAATTAATTTCTTTGCTGACTGGACTGACCACGTCAGACGCGTTCCGGACGCTCACGTCCGTTTATCACGGTCCTATTTCAAATACCAATAAGTAGACATATAAAGTAGGTTTTTATATATGGAGTTAGTCTAACTAGATAAAAATTCCAAAAATATTCATTATAAGTATTATCCAATTACATATCTATACGTAGGTGCACACTCAATCAAATTTAAGTACTCGAAAAAGAAGGTGGTAGTATTTTCAAATTTATCTTAATATTTTTTATTTTCCTTATAAATTCAGACACGTTAACTTGGAATCGTGACATTGTTCCTGACTTTGCACCAGAATAAATTTGTAATTGTACGAGTTCAACAACGTAGGGGAGAGATTTCATTACGTTAGGATACCAATTTGAACCTCCACATGCACCATGATGAAATGATGTTGGGTGATAGGTCAGCTCCAATTTAGGATTGTAGCCCACATCTCCTATGCACCCTAGTGGATGTGCCACCAGTTACAATTGTAAAATAATATTGAAAAAGCCCAGAGGAGACTAGTTGACAAGTATTTGATTAGTTAAGATCCATAATAATTCAACAAAGTTGGTCGCATTCTATAGTTTAATTAAGACAATATATTTTCCTAGTAAAAAATTAAGGAATTTTTATAAACAAAAAAAAATAGAGGTACATTAACGTCAAAAAAATAAATGGCAATAACAATTTAGATTTGTATTGCCAACAATTCTGTAAAAATAAATTTGCCATAACAAAGTGATCATGCCTTCTACCAGAAGAAAATAGTTGAATTTGAATCTTCGTCAATTAGAAATCATATATTATAATGTGTATTATTCCCTCAAATTCTATAAACGAAGTTGGTATTGAATGATTCTACTGGATAGATAATCACACATGCTAAGTTATATGCATTTGTATGATAATATGGCATCAACATCAAATCTAAGTTCAGTCCAAGTTCATGGAATGGTTGGGTGACAATGTTATGACAACTTCAAGATTCCATGCACACAACAGCAGGAAAACGTGTTCCTTAATTCATGTGCGTTTTTTATATAATAAGATGACATTGTGGGGCTATACCAAGTTTGTGGTTCCACTGCCTCCACTTAAGACTTCACTAAAAGATCCATTAGATCTTAAGATTTTTTGTTCTGGATCAACATCAACGTTATATCAAAAGAGGCAGATGAGTTAAAAGTGACTCAGGAGGAGCGGCCAATGACTTAACATCCTGCAACAATTTCCGATTTTCGACGACATACTGGAAGGTCGAGTTCTACCTGTAAATTATGAGATAAATGATGTTCAATATGATACTATTTTACTGATGATATTTATCCACAGTGGATCGCCTTCATTCAATCCATCCTTCACCCTCTAACCCCGAAGCACAGTTTGTTTGCTAAAGTGCAGGAGACAACACGTAAATATGTAGAACACGCTTTCGGAGTGTTGCAAGTGAGGTGGGCAATCATCAAAAATTCAGCTCTAACTTGAAGTAATGACGTACTATCCAAAATAATGTCAGCTTGCATCATCATGCATAACATGATTGTGGAGGACGAACGCGACTCTTTCGCCAATTTTGGAGATATTCGCAAATTTATGGAAGATCGATCTGGAACTTCTGCTGAGGAAATATCATATTCAACCAATCGTATAACAGATATTCACGAGTTTTTTTTGCCAATCAATATTGGGTGCGTGACAAGAATCAACATTTGGATCTGAAAGACGATTTAATCGAGCATATATGACACCGCTATGGACGATGAGCAACTTGAAAATGAGTTTAACGTAATTTGTAATGTACTATTTCGAAATTCAATTTATGTAATATGTATTGTCGTTTGTTAACTTTGAATGTAATATTTCGGATAACAATTTATGTAATATGTAATGTTGTTTCATGATATTTAATAATAATTTCATGATTTAATAGTAAAAATTAAATATTTTCGAGTTAAAGTAATTAGAAGTAGTAATTACAATTATAATTATGTAAAATGAAATTTATTAAATGTTGCGTAAGAACTAAGAATTAAAATTGTTTAAATAAGAAATGACGAAAAGTAAAGAGTGTGTATGGTGGGTGGGGTAGTCCAAACATGATTAAAGTTTTTTTGATAGGTGAATGAACTGACGTGACAGAAAGAAAAAAATGGGATATCGGAAAGACAGCCTGATGATGTTATCCATGGTCTAAACAAATACGTGGCGGATGAGAACTTCGTTCGGTCCTCTTAATTAAAGCAAGTAGAGACACATTTGGCAATATTATGAACATTTCAAAACAATTAAATTAAACATAAAAACAAAAGAGTCCAAACCCCTAATCCTATAAAACCTCCCCCTTCACTCCCTCTTCAATCCCAACTCCCTCTTCTCCTTCCTCCCAACCCAAAGCCGCCAACGACCCAAATCCAAACCACCACCTCGAAACCATTGAACAGGTAATGGGTCCCATCAAATCACACCTTTCTCCGACCCACGAACCCCTCTGGTCGTGTTCTTGTTTTTGGGTTTCTGATCTCGTCTCTTTTTCAGGGTTTTGAAGGTGGAATCGACCCAAAACCAAAACGCCATTAGAAAACCTCCAGAAAGGTAATGGATACTATCAAAATCTCATTTTTTTGTACCCAAATCGTTTCTGGGTCTTTTGGTTAAGTTTTGTTTTGGGTTCTTGATCTGGTGTTGTTTTTTTGGCAGGTTTTCGAAGGTGAAAACGACCAAGAACCAAAACACCACTGAAACAGCTTCGAAGAGGTAATGGGTATCGTCAAAATCTCAACTTTTTCCTACCCAAATCGTCTCCGAGGCTTTTGGTTGTGTTATGGTCGTGTGTTCTTGATCTGGTCTCTTTTTACAGGGTTTTCGGTGGAGAAAGGTGTAATTTACCTAAACCCAAAACGCCACTTGAACAACTACAAAGAGGTAATGAGTGTCGTCAAAATTTCATCTTTTTCCGACGCAAATCTTTTCTTGGGTCTTTTGGTTGTGGGTTTTTTATTTGGTGTGTACTGTGTTTTGCAGGGTTTTAGGTGGATATGAGGTACGTGCTTGTGACTGGTGGGGTAGTGAGTGGGCTCGGGAAGGGAGTCACTGCTAGTAGTATTGGGGTTCTTCTCAAGGCCTGTGGACTTCGTATTACTTCCATCAAGATTGGTGTGTTGGTGTTCTAACTAGAGTTTTTTTGTTTGTTTTGGAAATTGGTATAGTACATTGAAATTAAACATGCACCGGTGTTCCTGCTGAGATTCAAACCAGTGACCTCAAAGCGTATTCCACTTAAACAAGATCACCAGTTGAGCTACACCACTTGTGTGGTTTGATTTGGTTGTTGGAAGAATGTGCTGAAGCTTTTTAGTTTGGACTCATCACTTCTGTTTATTGTTTTGTGTCTTTTTGGAAACAGAAATGATTTGGTTTGGTTTTCAAGTCAGAAAGATGTGTTCTTTTTGTTGGTTTCGTGGAAGTTGCTTTTTTGGTGCAGTCCCATTTTTTTATTATTACAAACCTCAGGTTTTGGAGGGGGATTGGAGAGGTTTTGGTTTGGTTGTTGGAACAATGTGTTCTTGGTTTTGTTGTTTTTTGTTTGTTTGGATTCGTCGATTGTCTTTTTTTGTGATTTTGGGCAACAGAAAGGGTTTGGTTTGGTTTGGACGTCAAAAAAATGTGTTATTTTTTTTGGTTTTGTGGAAGTTGCTGTTTCTTTTGTTCATACTCATTTTGTTACAAGACCTTAGGTTTTGGAGAGGATTGAAGAAATGTTTTCTTTGTGGGTTGTTTTGTGTCTGTGTGATGTTTGAAAGTTGTCTTCTTTTTGTTGTTTTTTTGTCTGATGTTTGAAAGTTCTTTGTGTTGGTTTTGTGTCTGTGATGTTTGAAAGTTGTCTTCTTTTAGTTGTTTTTGTGTCTGATGTTTGAAACTTTTCTTTTTGTTGGTTTCTCGAGTAGGGATTTTCCCCCTTTTGGTTTGGAGGTCAGAAAGATGTAATTTCTTTTATTATTATTATTATGTAGAGCCATTGTTACATTCTCATTCTGTGGTAATATGACCCAAACTCGGAGTTTGGTTTGGGGATTAAGAAATGTTTTTTTTCTTGGTTTATGGAGATACTCTTTTTATTTATTTTAAACGCTTTTTCTGTGGATAGCGTGTTTTCTTTGGTCTGGTGACATGTTCTTTTTATTGTTTTGTGAAAAGTTGATTTTTTTTGTTTATAAAGATATTGCCCCTTGTTTTATGTTGGGGTTTGGATGCATGTAAAATATTTATTTCTGTTTTGTAAAAGTTTTTTTTTTGTTTTTGGTTTTTACCTTTTGTGATCATTTTTCTTTTTTCCTTTTCCCCTTCTGGTTTTATTTCTGACAACAATGTCCCCTTTAACCTTTTTTCTGGATTGGTCTTTGGAAACCATCATCTTCTTTTGCTGAGATTTAGTACATTATTTGGAATATGCCATAGAATTTTCTGCATTTCCTGTCAATAATCTGCCTTTTGTCTCCCTCTCTTTCTAATTTTATTGGGCTATGATGTTCGCAGAATTACAGTTTTGTGGCAAAAATCTTATGGAGATCTATCGTATACTTTATTTCAACTAATTTTTGTAATTGTTAGCAATAGCCTAATATATACATTAAGAATAGCATTTGACCCCAACAAGCCTGTGCCTAGATGGTAAGTGTTCCTAGCAAAAATCTTGAATTTTTGTTTTTTTTGGGATAAACTTAAAGGCATCTCAATGGTTTGCTGGAATGGCCAATGGGACATGCCTTGTGAGCCTTTTTTAACAACCTTTTCCCATGTAGGGTAGAATATGGTAGAATACACGACCACGAGTCTACTATCTCACACAACAATCTCATAACATACCACCACGTATGAGTCTTTAAAATGCTTAAGGTGGAGTTGCAGACAAAAAGGACATGCGAACTTGTAGTTAGTACACCTATGTTGATATAATGGTCAAGAAGCTTATGATGTATTTTTCTTGTTGACAGACCCATACCTGAATACTGATGCCGGGACCATGTCTCCCTTCGAACATGGGGAGGTGTTCGTACTGGATGATGGTGGTGAGGTAATGATATTGTTCCTTCACGTTTTCGTTTATTATTGTTCCTTCACTTTTTCGTTTATTATGCAGCAATGATATTATACATTTACACCTGATGGTTTTGTGTAACATTCTCCGATTATACTTATGAGATGATGGTTATGAGATTATACAAATTTTTAATGTCTCATGGGGATAAGGTTATGTGTTAAAGATAGGATCTTTCTTTGCTCTCTGCAGGTGGACTTGGATCTTGGAAACTATGAGAGGTTCTTAGATCTCAAACTAACTCGAGACAACAACATTACCACTGGGAAAATCTACCAGGTATTTTGCGATTGAATATCGAAACAACACAACAAGTTTTATCCATAATTCTAAGTGTTTGTGTTTACCTTCTTTTGTTTGAATAAACTGCAGTCTGTTATTGACAAGGAGAGAAGAGGGGACTATCTGGGAAAAACAGTTCAGGTACCTGTGTTGATTGCTTCGTGTTCTGTGATATAAATTCAGACGATACAGATAAGTAAAGTATAACTTGTTTTTCGCGTTTTGAAGGTTGTTCCCCACATTACAGATGCAGTCCAAGAGTGGATCGAACGTGTGGCCAAAGTTCCTGTGGATGGCCAGGAAGGCCCTGCTGATGTTTGTGTTATAGAACTCGGAGGGACAATAGGTAACAGTTACTCTATTAAGATATTCCTTAAAGTACGTAATGTAAATCTTCTTTCTCTTGGTGTTTGAAATGCAGGAGATATCGAGTCGATGCCGTTCATTGAAGCTCTGCGTCAATTTTCTTATCGAGTTGGTAAAGAACACTACAAACAAAATCCCAATTTTTTAAGATGCATTAATGTGATCCACTAGTCGTTTTTTCTCGTCTTATGTCCTTATTTTGCACCTCACAGGTCCCGGCAACTTCTGCTTGGTTCATGTCAGCCTTGTACCTGTTCTAAATGTTGTTGGTGAACAGGTAAACAACAATGAAAAGACTCTTCCTTTTTATCAATGAACGGTTTGTGTAGAATAGTTCGTTTTGCAAATTTGGGTTGAAGAATGTAATCCCATAAAAAGAAAGACTGTTTTCATGGCTAAAAAGATCGTCTTTTGGCCAACTTGTGCACCTTGTCTCAACGTGTTGATGCACTTGTGCTTGCAGAAAACAAAGCCAACTCAGCATAGCGTTCGTGAACTTAGAGGGAGCGGGTTGACTCCAAATATTTTAGCTTGTCGTAGCACCAAGGTTCTGTAAAAGATATTCAGTGTTGGTCTGAAATGGATTTGAACATTTATTTGATCTTGTTTTGATGCATTTTCGCAGGCACTGGAAGAAAACGTAAAGGCCAAGCTGTCACAGTTCTGCCATGTTCCTGTAATATCAGTGTCAATATGATATCAATTTTTTTTCGTTTTTATGTTAACGTTCTAACGAATTTTATGAAACATTGGCTTTATAGGTCTCAAATATTGTTACCCTCTACGATGTCCTGAACATTTGGCACATACCTTTACTATTGAGAGTATGAGTCTTAAATAACATCTATCATTAATAGCATTTTAGTGCCCATTATAGTTGCTACAATCATGTTATTTGTTAAATTTGTTTCAGGATCAGAAGGCTCACGAGGCGATTCTTAAGAGTCTGAATCTTTTGGAATCTGTGTAAGCATCTTGCTGTGGCGTAATTATGTTTCAATATTCAATGGTTGTAAAGTTGTAATACACCACTGTTTAACTTTCGGGAAAAAAGCTATCATTTAGCTCTATTATTGTTTGTTGTTCCGACAGCATCAGTAAGGATCCCACTTTAGATGAGTGGACAGCAAGGGCCAAACTTTCCGACACCCTGCATGATCCAGTAGGTTTTGGTAATCTTAAATATACTTTCCATTGATGGTTTGACTTTTCATTGATAATAGTCCTACCTCTATGTGGTTTAAAGGTCCGGATTGCCTTGGTTGGGAAATACATTGATCTGTCGGACTCGTATCTCTCTGTCCTGAAGGTATCACCCTTTCAACCGTACTGTTAGTGCATTTTATTTTAGTCATTACAATTTCGTTGCACTGATTTGATTGCTCTAGGACATTGCAGAAACATGTTTGATTCTCAAACTTCACATATTTGTAAAGAAATTTTGGTTTCCAATATGTAAAACAATACATGCACTAGGCATTTTTGGAGAGGAAGATAATTTCATTTTTCAATATCCGTACTGCAATTCTAGTTGTCCTCCGATAACAATTAACTTATTTTTTTATCAGTTTAAGTTCTAATATTTTGCAATTCATTCACAGGCTCTTTTTCATGCTTCAGTCGCTTGTCATCGAAAACTTATCGTGGAATGGGTTTTAGCCACGGATCTTGAAGAAATAACTCAAAAAGAGGTATGTGAGATAATAATTACTATATCTTATAATATTTTTCCCCTGAGAAGAGGACTTTCCCTCCAAATAAATTATTAATTAAACCTTAGCAGCCCTAGTTTTACTACTTATTCCTAGACTAGGGATTTCCCAAGTCCTGAAAGTGCTGCACCTAGTTGACGGTTTGCATGTAATCTCAGTTCTCACGAAAACTAATGTTGCGAGTTTTATTTTGCAGACACCTGATGTATATAATGCTGCGTGGAGCAAATTGAAGGTGCAGAGCAAACTAGACAATGCAATTGCTTGTTCTGTAGTAGGTATCTGATTAAGTTTTTGTTCAATTTTATTGTAGGGTGCTGACGGTATACTGGTCCCTGGTGGTTTTGGTGATCGAGGGGTGCAAGGTAAAATCCTTGCAGCGAAATATGCGCGAGAAAACAATGTTCCCTTTCTGGGCATCTGCCTAGGTATGCAAATCGCTGTGATCGAATTTGCACGCTCGGTCCTCAAAATGCAGGATACAAATAGTACAGAATTCAAACCTGAAGCAAACAATCCTTGTGTTGTTTTCATGCCTGAGGTAGAAACATGTTGCTTATTCCAACTCTCATCCTCAGATTTATTTTCAGGTAGTTTTCAACAAGTTTTTGTGACCAATTGAAGGGTTCAAAGACTCATATGGGTGGAACTATGCGTCTCGGGTCGAGAAGGACGTTTTTCCAGGTTCCAGACTGCAAATCTGCAAAACTGTGAGTTTTGCCTTTTATGACTTGTCTTCATGCTTAACAGCTTAAGATAAGGCATGCTTATACGTACTCTTTCTTCGTCTTAGGTATGGTGGTGTAAGTTTTGTGGATGAGCGACATCGTCATAGATATGAGGTATTGTCGATTTTGTATCTCTTGCCCTCTTATCCACCATCGCGTGTTAAACAAGTTGTTTCTTGTTTTGTTGAATACTTCTTGATGTTACTTGCTCTTTCAGGTCAATCCAGATATGATTGCGAAACTTGAAAATGCGGGTCTTTCTTTTGTTGGTAAAGACGAGAGTGGACAAAGAATGGAGGTAGGCTTGCTCTCTTCCATTGCTCTACATCTATATATATTCTGTTTATTTCGTTATGTTTCAGCTTTTCTAATTGTTCTGCAGATTCTTGAGTTACCCTCTCATCGGTTCTACATAGGAGTTCAGTTCCATCCTGAATACAAATCTAGACCAGGAAAACCGTCCGCACTTTTCCGAGGTAACACTATGAAAATTGCAATAAAAATTAGACGAATTTGAGTGAAAACATACTCTTGAGATAATAGATTTCTTGAGCTTTGCCTCCATCCTTTTCAGAACTTTAAAAACATCCTTTTTGCATCCAACAGGGCTGATAGAAGCTTCGTGTGGGCATAATATCGAAGCATCTCTGCAAAGTGCCAGTCACACAAACACGACTGCATCGAAAACTAACTTGACCAACGGTATAGCCATCAAACCATACCAAAATGGTCATGCCAGCAAGCCCGTCAATGGCCTAGCCAACGGTGCAATATACTCAAACGGAAATAGCATCCATGCTTAGTGAACTTATGACAACAGTTTAGTACCTCTACTCATCCATTTCCGTACAGCATGCCGCCTAGTCGTAAGCGAAGCATACAACTTGTGCGACTGTTGCAACGACTTATCGCTTGATTCTGACCTTTTAGAACGGGACAACCTGCGGTTTTCACGTGGACTTCATCAAGTTGTGATTTTGTGTTTTTTTTGCATGTTTCAAATGTTTCTTGGTTGGTTATGAATTTGTTTGAGAGGACTTACAAACATATTGTATATTTAATAAATGTTATGCCAACTTATTTTTATGAGTGAGAGGATGAACATCTTTATCTTGGAATTTTGATTATGAATTATGAAGTGTCATATCAGATAGTGTCGCATACAGTACGGGTGAGTTGAGGAATTTCCAGTTGAATTTTATCTGCCTATGATACTATTACTTACTATCTAAATTTACTTGCATTTTTAACATTAAGGTGCATCATTTGATACCTAAACTTGTCAAGTGAATGAACTTAACATTTTGCATTTCTACTTGTCAAATTATTAATGAAACAACAATAGCATCGGTAGTTTGACTCTGTCTAAATATCGAGGAAAACGACAAGTTGAGATAGCTCAATTGCTTGTCTCTACGGCTTACCTCAACCTAATGATAGATGAAGTTTGTGTTTATATGTTCTACATAAAATTAAAAAAATGCGTTAATTTTTATTTAAAGTCATGAGATGTAATTGTCATATCGATGTTTCAACTAAATAGTAGTTAGCAAAAAAGGAGAAAAAAATAGACCCAAATCCTCCACCAGTTATGGATGCTCTCTTCTTATTATTGTCCTCTCCATGTTAGAAAGGAGAAACTTTTACGATAGTTTGGCCAGAGTTGTAAATAGAATTATAGTCTTTTGACCATCAAACTTAATGACATGTTGGGATTAGTACCCCCAATTAAAGATTACAAATTCAAATACTTAACTTATGTGTTTACTCCGCTTTCTTGTGTTAATCGTCGAACTTGGTCATGTTCCAAAAGAAGCTAGAATTATTAGCAAAAAGGGGGAGAACACAAAACATAATTAACTAGTAATTTATTTCTCACAAGGTGTAAGAAGTAAGTAGTAGTTTGTAAGAAGAGATCCAACTGATTCAGTCCATGATATGAATGAAGCCCATGAGACTCTCAATACAAACCCAGGCGCAAGTGCAGGCTAAGTTGAGAAATTCGAGCTAAGTGATCGAGTCCACTTGATTTACCAAGCGTCAATTTGCATTGTTCATGTTACAGGTGCAATTCCAAAAAGTTTATGTCAACGTTCACGCAACACCTAGGCGACCGGGTGCGTCCCGTCGTTTGGGCGATTGTGCGACCGCCAAGCTTTGTGTGGTCTTTTTTTAATATTTTATTATTTTTAAATCAATTAAATTTGATAAAATAGTTAAAAAATCAGGAAAAATAGGAAACATGCACAAATATTATCTAAAAATATCATACATGTTTAGGCTTCAAAAAAACACATAGTTCCTCGACGAATGTCTCACTAGGCACCTCATCTACTCACCTAAATACTTATTCTTCATCGTCGGATTGGACATATTGCTTGTCGATGTCCATCGGCGGTTGAGAACTCAATGCACATGGATCTCCAGAACTAATGTGAACGATGACATCATCCATGCCAACACCTAATAACGACATGTCAGATGCAGTGGACGTGGATCGACGAAAGTGTCTCCGTGAAGAAGAATGCCCTAAAACTGCTTCCTCGGCATCAACCCATGTAAGCTCATCTCCAGCGAAGACCGGATCTTCAGTTTCTACCAACCATGGATGCTCGTCGAAGAGATCGTAGTCCACACTGATGAGGTCATAAAATCCGGGCTTCTCCATCCTTTGCTCAATCATTTGCCTTAACTTTTGGTTGTAGTTCACATACACCAAGTCATTCATCTTCTTCACAGCCAACATGTTCCTTCTCGTTGTGTGCAACTGCTCGAAGACATTTCAATTCCGCTCACAACCTGATGTCGAGCATGTCAATCCCAACACCCTCAGGGCCAACCTCAAAACTAAGCACCAGACCATAGACTTAATCGCGAAAACTTGATGATTAGGAAACTTGAAGATTGGAATAGAATGAAGAAGAAGAAGAGAATGAGAGAGGTGTGAAAAATGAAGAGGTTTAGAGGGGTTTATATAGGATTTTGGGTAGTGGCAATCTTGTAATTTTTAAAATCAAAAATCAAAAAAATCAAAAAAGCACATAGCCGTTGGAGAGTCTCCAACGGCTATCGCTTAAGCGAGGCGACCGCCTACCTGTACACTGGTTTATATTCGTTTCGCCTACATAATTATCAAACTTAGCTGGAATTAAAAAAAAACCCAGGAATCTTCCTCCAAGACAAACCCTCAAATCTCTCAACTAAAGTTATACTTACCTCAACAAAAGTCACACGTTCAATTCCAAAACTTAACTGTGTTTAAATTAGTTTCACCTACACGAGGGGTGGGCAGGGGGAAAGCAACGAAAGTGAAACGAGATTCTGTTTGACTCTTTGAAGGGGAGTTATTTATGCGCTCCTGAGAATTCATGTCCACTTCCGTCGGATTTCATGGTATGTACAAATTTTTCATTTCTCAATGTTTGAGGTCGAAATCAACGGAAACCTATCGTATGCAGTTGATCGAACATATTTCGATCCACTAAAATGTTCTTAATGGAAAACAGAATACATTTTGGTCCACCGAAATCCTTAAAAAGAATTACCAGTTCAGATAACTAAAATGCATTCAATCATCCATTTACGTTTACTCAAAGAAAATTTATTTTTTCCCATTTCGGTCCACCATCATTCTTTTGGTCATTCGTATTCGGTATCCAAATCAGTCGAAAAATATTTATCCAAACATGAACAAAAAATAGAATTCAGCCAAGGGAAAATACTTTCCATTAGATTCTATTATTCTCTGTTTTTATTTAGATTCTGAAATTGATAGATCTCCGACGAGGATTCCGATCTAAGCCGTCCACAAGTCCGCCTGCTGCGGTGGAACATGATCGGGTGAGCAGTTTGTTACTCGAGGAAACATCTCTAAGAACACTTTGGATCCTTCCAGACTTCAACCAGCAAGAGAATTGATAGACATCCTAAAACTACGACTCCAGAATTGGGTTGCAAAATTTTTGATACCCATTTTATTATTTCTCTGCTATTTATATAGGGAAAAACCTCCTCCAATGCGAAGGAGATGAAAAAACCCCATCCTAACTAACTACAATGGTTTAGCGTTAATTACATTCACAAATTACACTAACCATGATTCCCGACTAACCGAAGAAAAAACACTAAGAATTCTAATAGAAAAATGGAAAAGACGTGAAGAGGAAGAAGAACACTGTAGCCAAGTTAATCGGTAGCTCCGATTGATAACCCGATAATCTGAATCGTTGAATTCACAAACCAGCTTCTGCGCACCGTTCAATTTTCCCATTCAGCTTCACTGGTCCCACTGCCAACCGGCGCACTAGCTGATCTGTCCTGAGCCCCACCAAATAACTAACTAACCAACGATGACTATCTTATTCCTTACCTCAATCCAGTCATCCATCTAACATCTGATGGCTACTGAACGTTACACTCTTAACAAAGCTACTAAATGGTTCCGCTGGTTAACGTGCACTCTTAACGTGCACTCTTAACGTTACACTCTTAACGTGCACAAGTTGCCCTGATGATTCCGCTGGTTAACCCTTCTTGAATGGTTTCTTCAATGATGTTCTTTTGTTGGGGTGAATGTCTGTAGTGTGGTAACTTAACAGCCTTGGAACTGTCTATTAAAGGTATCTGGTGATCATAACTGCGCCTGAGAGGGAGTGATTTGGGATCAGTAAAGACTGTGGGGATCTTAAGGGGCCCTCTAGTGATCGTAATTAAACAAGATGCGGAATTAAAAACTAATTACGAACTAACAACTAATCATGCAAGGGTTATTCTAAGAGATAGAGAACTTGCAAACCAACGCTGAAGTCGACGCCCGATTTAACGAGGTTCGACACCCTCCCCGGGTCCTAGTCCTCACTCACAAGCCCCGATCGTCCCTCGAGCCTCGATTGTGGTTTCCACTATCCGATCTCCGTTACCGGGCCGAGATCAACGCCTTTACAAACCCGAGCCTCGCGAACAATCTCGCCTCGCCCGTGTCTCCTCTCACAACCCGAGAGGGAGCTTCCTTGAAGCTATTACAACTCTTGTGATTTGGATGAAAGAATGGAATCACAACTCTTGCTAATGACACTTTAACTTTGAGCACACTTGGATTATGATATGGATCTAGGAATACAAGTGGTGAAGTTTTGGCTTGAGTGTATAGGATTTGAGCTTTGAAGGTTTGGGAAAGATAGCACAAGGATACTTGATGTTTGGAGAGTGTAGTGTTTGTGTTGTGCTTCTAATGAGGTCCTTATATAGGCTTCAAAGCTCTTAGAGTCGTTGGGGAGTGGGTGAGAAAGTTGACCCATGAAATGTGATGATGTGACAAAAGTTCGGGCAGAATTTGCACGCTCTTCGGTAGACCGTTAACCCAACGGATTACCGAAGATGGTCGTTTCGGTTTACCGAATTCTATTCGGTGAACCGCTCACTCAACTCCAGTAGCTCTCTAACTAGCAACCCTAATGTTTTTCGGTGTACCGAATATGATTCGGTTAACCGTTCCAAAATGGACAGTAAGTTTGGTAGGGTTCTGTTTATGCTAGGTTCGGTTGACCGTCTCTACTTCGGTAGACCGAAGTTTGCGCGGGTTTTGCGCTGACAAAGCGTGGGAGAATGGTTTACCAATAACGGTCAAGTTAAAATAGCCGTTGGTCTCCTAAAGCAATATGATTCGGTTGACCGAATGAAGTTCGGTGTACCGAATATGGATAAGTCAATTTGGCTTTAGGTCAAGATTTAAATACGACCGTTGGAGCAAAGTCCAAAACCGGTCCAGGCTAATTCGGTCTACCGAAGGCGGTTCGGTATACCGAGGTGGTTATTCCAGGGAACACCTAAAGGATTCTACACGATTGACCGCAAGGTGTTCGGTGGACCGAACTCTACATGATTCGGTTTATCGAGTGGGGTTCGGTTAACCGTGGGGATACGGGACAGAATCCTAATGTGCTCAAGTTTACATTAATCCTTAGGACTCAAATTATACTACATTACATATTGGTCCAAAACTTGATTACATGTCTTGTCTTTTATCTTCTTGTCCCCAAGCTCCTTAGCTTGATTCTTCATCAACCTATTAAGAATATTGCAAGTACACGAATATATATGCAATGCATGTATTCATGTTTGCTTACTTTGATTGTCTAGGTTGATTGATTAAATATAGATTAAGATTAGATTACTTAATCATCAAAACTAAATAAAGATTAAGGCTAAAAAGCCAACAATCTCCCACTTTTTGATGATGTCAAATCTATATCTTAATATTTTGAGTTCAATTGTATTTCTCCCCTTTCTATATGTTTTGTTTCTTAACATATATGTAATCTATGCATTTACAAGATTTCTTCCCCTAACAACATGCATAGTTTATTTAAAATTGAAGCTCATCTTAATTCTTCTCCCCCTTTGACATCAATCAAAAAACAAACATTAAGCATTTGATGCAAAGGTAAGAGATATCTAACTCTCCCCCTTAATTATATGATTTTGTACTTTAAGGCTCCCCTTATCAATTAGGCTAAATAGCAACAATGAGTATTAACAATTAAGTGCATTTTTATTCTCCCTCTTAGCCTATTTAACATCCATTTTACAATTTTACATTTATGATTATGGATGTTGTTATACGATATGCAATGAATAGGGTATAAGATATGCAATGAATTATATCATAAGATATGTCTATTAAGCTCTAAAATTTAGATTAGAATCAATCAAAATTTATACCGTCGTGGCACTTTGAATTGACTCAACCCGTATTCGGTGATGCAACCGGCTTTAAATTTTTCTTTGAAGTTCATCCGGTCACCACCGATTTCCTCCTTCAAGTACCTACAATTGAAGATTTTGGTACCCATTTTTGCTTGGGTCCAATCATGTTAGTTTTTGGAACCCAAACCATTTTGGTTTTAGGTGCCCAAATACTTGAGAAAGTTTTATTCACTACAAAATGCTTTCCATTCAAAGTAGTGTGAATAACATGGTTCTTAAAGTTATTAGCATAAAAACCTATACCATGTTTATCTAGTGATTGTCTTTGACTACCAATAAGCATATCAAGCATTTTCTTTCCACTTGTGAATTTTTCAAGATCCTTTTGTAATTGAACATTCTTAGCAATTAGATCTTGAATATCAACACTACATGAAGGTTTTGCATTTAGAGTTGCAATTTCATCAATCAATTGAGTGTTCTCTAATGCAATTTTATCATGACTAGCAAGTAATTCATTCTTATCATTCATGATAGATTCAATTTGAGATTGTAGCTCATTGATTTTCTTTCTTGCTAGTTTATTCTTTTGACAAATTTTCTCAAAATTTTCAAGTAATTCATTGAATTCACATTGAAGTTCATTATATGCATTTGAATCATTTGAATCAATTGAATCATGACTAGAGCAAGAAGATACCTCACTATCATCGTCTTCTATTGCCATGAAGCACATTGAGGCGAATTCGCCTTCAATTGATGAAGATGATGAAGTGTCCCAAGTAGCTTTAAGAGCTTTCTTCTTCTCTTTTCTCTTGCTCTTCTTCTTCTTCTTCTTCTCTTTTCTCATTTCTTTCTCTTCTTTGAGAAATTCCTTGAATTTATGTGTCACCAATTGTTCCTCGATATCACTATCTTCTTTGATCGAATTGGCGACGACGTGTAGCCCTAAGGATTTCTTGACTCTCTTCTCATTTCGGTCTTTCATTTGTATCTCATATGTCATGAGACTTCCCATGAGTTCTTCAACCGACAATTTCGTTAGATCTTGCGCTTCTTCTATTGCGGTTGTCTTTTCTTCCCAATCGTCGTTGAGAGACCGGAGAATCTTCCTTGTCATTTCTCCCTTGCTAAAAATCTTTCCAAGAGCACTAAGGGAGTTAATAATTTCGGTGAAGCGAGTGTGCATCTCGCTTATGTTTTCACCGGGTAGCATATGAAACAATTCATATTTATGCATGAGTAGATTAATCCTAGTTTCTTTTAATCTAGTGGATCCCTCATGATGCATTTCTAATGTGTGCCAAATTTCATATGCACTTTCACACCCTCTCACTCGATTATATTCATTTTCATTTAAACCACAATATAACATATTCATAATGCGGGCATTAATTTCCGTCTCCTTAATTTTGGGTTTAGGTAATGAAATAATCTCATCATCATTTGGTGGGGTGTATGATTTTAAAATAAAAGTCCAAAATTTTAAATCATGAGATTGCAAATATATTTTCATCCTCTTTTTCCAATAATCATAATTTAGGCCATTAAAAAGAGGTGGTTTATTAGTTGATAAACCCTCACTATGATTAGATTGAGCCATGCTAATATTTCGATTAGGAAAATAAATTTAGCTAACAAGGCTCTGATACCAAATGTGGGGATCTTAAGGGGCCCTCTAGTGATCGTAATTAAACAAGATGCGGAATTAAAAACTAATTACGAACTAACAACTAATCATGCAAGGGTTATTCTAAGAGATAGAGAACTTGCAAACCAACGTTGAAATCGACGCCCGATTTAACGAGGTTCGGCACCCTCCCCGGGACCTAGTCCTCACTCACAAGCCCTGATCGTCCCTCGAGCCTCGCTTGTGGTTTCCACTATCCGATCTCCGTTACCGGGCCAAGATCAACACCTTTACAAACCCGAGCCTCGCGAACAATCTCGCCTCGCCCGTGTCTCCTCTCACAACCCGAGAGGGAGCTTCCTTGAAGCTATTACAACTCTTGTGATTTGGATGAAAGAATGGAATCACAACTCTTGCTAATGACACTTTAACTTTGAGCACACTTGGATTATGATATGGATCTAGGAATACAAGTGGTGAAGTTTTGGCTTGAGTGTATAGGATTTGAGCTTTGAAGGTTTGAGAAAGATAGCACAATGTCACGCACCTACACTTCTTTGCAAGGTCCGTGCGGCCCAAACACACTAACTCCCTTGAGTTGCTCGGGTTTGGCAGCCTCTTCCCTCTCTCCCTCCTTGGCTACGTTGCTTAAGAAGAACACATCCACATACACAAGCATGCACAAAAGGGACAACTGAGAGGTTTTGCACAATATGCGAGTATCTTATTCACAAGGGTGTGCTTACAACACTTGTTCTAGATTACACATATATTCGTTCTGCCCAAATGAAAGAGAGGAGACCCCTTTATATAGGAGAGGCCTCACTTGAGTATAAAGGGAAGTTGCCTTTTTCCTTTCCTTACAACCACACACGTGTTCTGAGATATTTTACACACAAAGATATCTCTTAGGTCTACAAAACACATTTGGTTACTTCCTCTTTGGGACAGATAAATATCCTGCCTTTTAGGCTTCTAGATGCCGCCCTTTAGAGAAGCAAAGTGCCAACTTACTTCTCGTCAGCTTGGGGCGTTTCATTCTCCCCCACCTATTCCAGAGACGCCCTCGTCGATAGGTATTCCTTGATCGTGTCTTTGAACTGCCACAGACTTCCTTCGTCTTCCCAACTGGCTTCACTTGGGGGCAATCCTTTCCATAGAACCAGATAGTGTGTACAAGGGGGAACTCCGCGTTTCCGCACTATCTTCTGATCAAGGATTCTCTCCACTTCCTTTTCATAGGATGTGGTTACTACTGGTGGTGCTCTAGAGGACTCACCTCGTCTGGGGTCTTCCTGATCTTCATGATAATCTTTCAGATTGCTTACGTGAAAGACAGGATGAATCTTCATTGAGGGAGGGAGGTTCAGTTTGTAGGAAACTCTTCCTACTTTGCCCAATATCTCAAATGGGCCCTCATACTTTCTGATCAAGCCTTTGTGCACCTTTCGGAAGGCCTTGAATTGCTGGGGTAATAGCTTCACCATTACCTTATCTCCCACCTGATGGTCTTTGGGTTTTCTTCGTTTATCAGCCCATTTCTTCATCTTTCTTGAAGCTTTGTGGAGATAGGCCCTTGCCAACTCAGTTTGCTCGTTCCATCCTCTTGCCATTTTGTAAGCCCCTGGACTTACCCCTTTGTAGGAGGATGCAAGCTTGTCTGGTGTCATTGGTTGGGTACCAACAACAATCTCAAAGGGACTCCTTCCCGTAGCCTCACTTCTCTGTAAGTTGTAGGAGAACTGGGCTACATCTAACAACTTTGCCCAATCCTTCTGACTTGCACTTACAAAGTGCCTTAAATAGCCCTCTAGCAAGGCATTGATCCTTTCAGTTTGGCCATCAGTTTGGGGGTGGAAGCTAGTGGAGAACCGTAACTCTGTTCCCATCATTGTGAACAACTCCTTCCACAGCTTCCCAGTGAACCTAGGATCTCGGTCACTGATTATAGACGTAGGAAGCCCCCAATATTTTACCACATTCTTGAAGAACAGACGTGCTGCTTCCTCAGCTGTACAA
The DNA here is from genome assembly GCA_963682175.1 of Triglochin maritima. Lineage (NCBI taxonomy): Eukaryota > Viridiplantae > Streptophyta > Magnoliopsida > Alismatales > Juncaginaceae > Triglochin > Triglochin maritima. The sequence goes on from OY821781.1 coordinate 38,700,484, forward strand.
TCCTTTGGAGCTGGTATGAAGGTCCCATACTTGGAGAATCTGTCTACCACAACCAAGATTGACCCAGCTCCTTCTGATTTTGGCAAGGATGAGATGAAGTCCAAGGAAACACTTTCCCAGGGACGTGAAGAGATGGGTAGAGGGTCGAGCAACCCCTGAGGCAAATGTTGCTCCCCTTTATCCTGCTGGCATACCAGACAAGTTCTTACATAAAGCTCCACTTCTTCCCTCATCTTTGGCCAATAGTATGACCCTTCTAGTAGTGCCATTGTTCTTTTCTGACCAGGATGCCCCGCCCATCTTGTGTCATGGCACTCCTTGATAATCCTTCTTCGTAACAGATTCCATTTGGGCACAAATATCCTCCTGCCGCTAGTGTAGAGAATTCCATCCTCTATCCAGAACTTAGTGGTCTGGCTCTCTGTTACTAGGGTTATCAATTGCTTGGCTACTGGATCATGTAGCAACCCTTCTTTGATCTCTCCCAGAAGATCTTCTTGAACTCTGGAGATTGATGCCAATTCGGCCTTCCTGCTTAAGGCATCGGCTACAACATTTCCTTTCCCGGGCTTGTACTCCATCTTGAAGTCGAACTCGGCCAAGAAGTCCTGCCACCGGGCTTGCTTTGGACTCAGCTTCTTCTGAGTTTGGAAATAGCTTGTAGCCACATTATCCGTTCGTATCACAAAGTGTGACCCTAAGAGATAATGTCTCCAAGTTCTCAAGCAATGCACTACTGCCGTCATCTCCTTTTCTTGGACAGTATATCTTCTTTCTGTCTCATTTAGCTTTCTACTCTCAAAAGCTATTGGATGACCCTCTTGCATTAATACACCGCCTATTGCAAAGTCTGAGGCGTCTGTTTGTACCTCAAATTCCTTGGTGAAGTCTGGCAATATTAGAACTGGTGCTTTCATCACCCTCTCCTTCAGCTTTTTGAAGGCGTTCTTACAATTGTCTGACCATACCCACTCAATCTTTCTCTTCAAGAGTTCAGTTAATGGGCTGGCTATTGCGGAATAGCCTTTGATGAACTTCCTATAGTAATTGGCCAAACCTAAGAAAGAGCGAAGCTCTGTCACTTTGGTCGGGGCCTCCCATTCCTGGATTGCCTCTATCTTGGTACCATCCATTCCCAGCTTTCCTTGTCTGATGACATGCCCTAAGAAAGACACCTCTTCTTGGGCAAAGGAGCACTTCTCCTTCTTCACATATAGTTTATTTTTCCTTAGCACTTGGAACACCTGACCTAGGTGCTCTACGTGCTCCTTCAAGGACTTGCTATAAATGACAATGTCATCAAGATATACTACCACAAACTGGTCAAGGTAGGGATGGAATATCTTATTCATCAGGGTACAGAAGGTTGCAGGAGCATTGGTTAGGCCAAAGGGCATGACCAACCATTCAAATGATCCGTACCTGGTGATGCTTGTTGTCTTTGGTTCATCACCCTCAGCAATTCTCACTTGGTAGTACCCTGATCTGAGATCTAACTTTGTAAAGTATTTGGCCTGCCCAAGCCGATCAAACAGGTCAGCAATCAAAGGAATAGGGTACTTATTCTTGATGGTTACCTTGTTCAATGCGCGATAGTCTATGCACATTCTAAGGCTCCCATCATGTTTCTTCTGAAACAATACCGGCGCTCCATAGGGAGCCTTTGAGGGTCTGATTTGGCCTGCTTCTAGCAACCCACTGAGTTGCTTTCTGAGCTCCTCCAACTCAGGAGGTGGCATTCGATATGGCCCCATGGCTGGGGGTTTGGCGCCTGGCTCCAACTCAATTTCATGGTCTACCTCTCTTCTTGGAGGCAACCCTTTTGGCAACTCCGGAGGCATCATATCTTGATTCTCCTTTATTACCTTCTGGACTTCCCAGGGGATCTCGCCTTGTTCTGGCCTCTCTACTTCTTTTAGGGTGGCCAGAAATGTCTTCTCCCCCTTCTTTAAACCCTTTTCCAGCTGCATTGCAGATAATGAAGGCATCTGTAGGGATTTTAGAGAGGTTTTTACGGAATGAGTCACGCCTTTCTCCAGGATGGCTATGGCGTTTGAGAAGGGGAGTACTAAGGTGTTGACATTCCTCAGAAAATCAAGCCCCAATACTATTTTGTGATCATCCATGGGAACAACTGAGAAGCTCATTTCTCCCTTCCATGTCCCCAAATTCACTTCAACAGCCCGTGCCATTCCTTCTATAGGCCTAGCCCCCGCATTCACTGTTTTTAGCTTCCCCTTTGCATCTGAGAGGAGAAGCCCTAACCTTTTTGCCTCTGTAGGAGTTATAAAGTTGTGGCTTGCTCCAGTATCTACTAACATTCGAGCCGGCTTTCCTCCAACTTTTGCCTCCATATAAAGCAAAGTAGTTTCTTCTGGTGGGCCTTGAGGTAAGGGCCTAGCTGCTAGTGTATTTAGGAGCTGGAGTGACCCCATTTGCCCTTCCTCCTCTACTGGTTCCTTCTCTTTACTCTGACTGGTCATAGCCGACAAGGAACCAAACTTTGGACAGTCCTTCATCTGATGAGGGCCCTTGCAAACAAAGCAGCCACCTTTGGGAACAAAGGGCTTTTTACCTTCCTGGTGGGGGTTCTTATCAGGACTCCTCTTCTGGAATTTTTCCTTTCCAGCATCTCTTTTCTGCTCAGTCCCACCTTTCTTCTTATTGTCCTTTGGTTTCCCTATGTCTTTTCTCTCGAATTCCATCAGGGATTCAGCTATTTCAATGGCCTCATCTAGGCTCTTGATGTTTCTCCTCTGTAGTTCCCTTCTTGCCCAGTCTTGGAGTCCATTCGTGAAATGAAACAACTTGTCATCTGGGTCAAGGGTGGGAATCTGAAGGATAACTGTTGTGAATTCCCTAATGTACTCCCGGATGGAAGTTCGGTGCCTCAACTCAACCAACTTCCTTCTAGCCTCATATACAACATTTGTGGGATAGAAATGCCTTTTAAGATCTTTCTTAAATTCTTCCCACGTTTCCAGTGGCCTACTAAGGTTGTTCTTGACATCCGCTATCTTCCTTTGCCACCACAAGGAGGCAACATCTGAGAGATAATAGGAAGCAAAACTAACCTTTTGGGTTTCTTCATGTATTCCCACGCCAATGAAGTATTGCTCCATAGTCCATAAGAAGTTGTCAACTTCTTTGGCATCTCTCTGGCCACTGAACTTGTTTGGACGGGGGATATCCATCTTTGGTGATTCCCTCACTCCCCCACCACATGCAAAGGCTCGTTTGCAGATGGCTAACTCAACTTTGAACTCCTCTCTCGAGACTTCCAAGAAATCAATTCTTTCTCGAAGTAGTTCTACGGTCTGTCTAAGGTCGAAGATGATCTCTTCATCTACAGCATCCAAGCGTTCCTCCACGCTTGTTAGTTTGGAACTCATGGAAAGGATAGCATCATGACATATAGATACCTTTTCTTCCAAAGCCTCTGAGCCACTCGGACCTTTGCTTTGTTCCCTCCTATGCCTGCTTTTCTCACCCGCGCCAAGGCTAGGATCCCGGCCACGAGATTCATCAACAGCCGACCCTTTCTGACCTTCAGGATTCTTTCCCATAGTGCCTTTCACTCTGATAAGGCTCTGATACCACGTGTCACGCACCTACACTTCTTTGCAAGGTCCGTGCGGCCCAAACACACTAACTCCCTTGAGTTGCTCGGGTTTGGCAGCCTCTTCCCTCTCTCCCTCCTTGGCTACGTTGCTTAAGAAGAACACATCCACATACACAAGCATGCACAAAAGGGACAACTGAGAGGTTTTGCACAATATGCGAGTATCTTATTCACAAGGGTGTGCTTACAACACTTGTTCTAGATTACACATATATTCGTTCTGCCCAAATGAAAGAGAGGAGACCCCTTTATATAGGAGAGGCCTCACTTGAGTATAAAGGGAAGTTGCCTTTTTCCTTTCCTTACAACCACACACGTGTTCTGAGATATTTTACACACAAAGATATCTCTTAGGTCTACAAAACACATTTGGTTACTTCCTCTTTGGGACAGATAAATATCCTGCCTTTTAGGCTTCTAGATGCCGCCCTTTAGAGAAGCAAAGTGCCAACTTACTTCTCGTCAGCTTGGGGCGTTTCAACAAGGATACTTGATGTTTGGAGAGTGTAGTGCTTGTGTTGTGCTTCTAATGAGGTCCTTATATAGGCTTCAAAGCTCTTAGAGTCGTTGGGGAGTGGGTGAGAAAGTTGACCCATGAAATGTGATGATGTGACAAAAGTTCGGGCAGAATTTACACGCTCTTCGGTAGACCGTTAACCCAACGGATTACCGAAGATGGTCGTTTCGGTTTACCGAATTCTATTCGGTGAACCGCTCACTCAACTCCAGTAGCTCTCTAACTAGCAACCCTAATGTTTTTCGGTGTACCGAATATGATTCGGTTAACCGTTCCAAAATGGACAGTAAGTTTGGTAGGGTTCTGTTTATGCTAGGTTCGGTTGACCGTCTCTACTTCGGTAGACCGAAGTTTGCGCGAGTTTTGCGCTGACAAAGCGTTGGAGAATGGTTTACCAATAACGGTCAAGTTAAAATAGCCGTTGGTCTCCTAAAGCAATATGATTCGGTTGACCGAATGAAGTTCGGTGTACCGAATATGGATAAGTCAATTTGGCTTTAGGTCAAGATTTAAATACGACCGTTGGAGCAAAGTCCAAAACCGGTCCAGGCTAATTCGGTCTACCGAAGGCGGTTCGGTATACCGAGGTGGTTATTCCAGGGAACACCTAAAGGATTCTACACGGTTGATCGCAAGGTGTTCGGTGGACCGAACTCTACATGATTCGGTTTACCGAGTGGGGTTCGGTTAACCGTGGGGATACGGGACAGAATCCTAATGTGCTCAAGTTTACATTAATCCTTAGGACTCAAATTATACTACATTACATATTGGTCCAAAGCTTGATTACATGTCTTGAGTCTTTATCTTCTTGTCCCCAAGCTCCTTAGCTTGATTCTTCATCAACCTATTAAGAATATCGCAAGTACACGAATATATATGCAATGCATGTATTCATGTTTGCTTACTTTGATTGTCTAGATTGATTGATTAAATATAGATTAAGATTAGATTACTTAATCATCAAAACTAAATAAAGATTAAGGCTAAAAAGCCAACAAAGACCTCTTCAAATTGCAGGAGAATATTTCTGATAGCAGCTGGCTGAACTGCACTTAACTGAGTATGAATATCAGAGTTGGCATCTGGTTGGGAATGTACGACATACAATTGTATTAAAAAAATATGCTTTGACTGCCTACATTCTTTCTGAATTTGTCCCTCTGCCATATTCCTTAGCTGAGTGTGTTTTTGACCATTTAGCTCGTATTTCTTATCATGGATTTGAAAGCACATAGTCTTTTGCTTCAAATTCCACTCAATCGTGTTGAGAGTGCTCAACCAATCAGCCCCTAGCACCACTCCATAAGCTCCCAAAGATAAGACATGAAATTCTAGATGAATGGTTAACCTTTGCAACTTTAATTCAAACATCTGTGTCACTCCCAAACCAGGCACCTTGTCGCCTGAAGCTACCATAACTAAATAGTGACCCCCATGCGTAAGAGGAATTCCCAATTTCTCCACAATATCCACATCAATAAAACTAGTGGTGCTACCAGAGTCAATTAGAACAGTGACCTGCTTTCCTTTAATGTGACCTATGAGTCTCACGGTAGAGTCACTAATGCCCCCCTCCACTGCACATGAAGAAATGTTTACAGGTTCAACATTGGAATTCAGTTGTGTTGACTCCTCTTTCTCTTGCTCAGTAGGTGGTTGAAGTTCTTCATCAGACTCTTCCCCTCGGTCAATCACCATGTGGTAGATCTTGTTAGAAGCACATACGTGGCCAGTATGCCACTTGTCGTCACAATAGTAGCACAAACCACGTCTCTTCCTATCATCAAGTTGACTCCTAGAGTAGTGTCTAGTGGGAATATTAGATTTTCTTTCGACATGCTTGTTGCTCGGAATTCGATTCACAGTAGGGGTGAACTTATTTATGGGAGTAGTGCCTAGAATTCTCAAAGAATTTTTCAAGTATCTCAGTTTTTTATCTTGCAACACAGATAATGATAAGGCTCTTGTAAGAGTCTCAGGACCATATGATTCCACTTCTGCTCTCAAGTCAGGTTTCAGACCCCCTAAATAAAGACCAATTTGATCCCTTTCCACTAAACTGCATTTTACACTTAATCGTTTGAATTCTTTCTGGTACTCATCTAGAGTCCCTGTTTGAGTTAACTGTTTGATTGCAGTGGCTGCATTCTCAATGACACACCCGAATTTTTTTTTCTAATTCAGAACAAAACAATGCCCAGTCAATTTCATCATAATTCTTGGTTAACCACCAGAACCACTCTAAGGCATCCCCATCAAGGAAACTGGAAGCTTGATAAACTTTCATGTTAGGAGGAACCAGATTCACTGCAAAATACCTCTCGCAACGATATAACCACTTGTTTGGATCTGTAGAACCATCAAAATCTAACATTCGAGACCTTCCCAAATCCACATAACCAGATCTAGTATTTTGGCGATCACCTTGATAAGTAGGAGTGTAGTTTTGATTCATACTTACAGAGGGAGATCCAGTACCCGGTCTGGTTTCGAGTGCTTCTAGTCTCTGCGCCAGCAGTAGCACATCTCCACCGACTTGTTGAGCCAATGTCCCGATCTTGCCGTCGAGACCCTTGAAACGCTCTTCGATCTGCTTCCCCTGAGTTTCTAACTTCCGATCCAACTCCGTAGTAAAGAAATTCTTCAATCCATCCAGATCTACACTTCCCTGTATCACGACGCCTTCACTTGACATCCCAGCAAGCTCTGATACCAATTTGATAGATCTCCGACGAGGATTCCGATCTAAGCCGTCCACAAGTCTGCCTGCTGCGGCGGAACGGGATCGGGTGATCAGTTTGTTACTCGAGGAAACACCTCTAAGAACACTTTGGATCCTTCCAGACTTCAACCAGCAAGAGAATTGATAGACATCCTAAACTACGACTCCAGAATTGGGTTGCAAAATTTTTGATACCCATTTTATTATTTCTCTGCTATTTATATGGGGAAAAACCTCCTCCAATGCGAAGGAGATGAAAAAACCCCATCCTAACTAACTACAATGGTTTAGCGTTAATTACATTCACAAATTACACTAACCATGATTCCCGACTAACCGAAGAAAAAACACTAAGAATTCTAATAGAAAAATGGAAAAGACGTGAAGAGGAAGAAGAACAGTGTAGCCAAGTTAATCGGTAGCTCCGATTGATAACCCGATAATCTGAATCGTTGAATTCACAAACCAGCTTCTGCGCACCGTTCAATTTTCCCATTCAGCTTCACTTGTCCCACTGCCAACCGGCGCACTAGCTGATCTGTCCTGAGCCCCACCAAATAACTAACTAACCAACGATGACTATCTTATTCCTTACCTCAATCCAGTCATTCATCTAACATCTGATGAATACTGAATGTTACACTCTTAACAAAGCTACTGAACGTTACACTCTTAACCGAAATCAATTTCATCGAATTCAGGAAATTAAAAAGAAAAAGGAAGAAAAGAAAAGAGATAATACAATCTGAAAATTTGTTCCCAAACAGTCTCAAATCAATCTGTTGACCAAACTCGATGCTTTCTTCTTCTTGTCGACTCGACCCCAAACCCTAGATCCGATCCGACGATGCTCCGGCTGAGGGCGTTCCGGCCGACGAACGACAAGATCCTTAAGATCCAGCTGCACCCGACCCAGCCTTGGCTCGCCACCGCCGACGACTCCGACCACGTCTCCGTATGGAACTGGGAGCACCGCCAGGTGAGGGTTTGCTTCCGAAAACTTGCCTTTTCTAACCCAGATTTGGTGGTTTTGGGTTGGAATGGTTGGGATTTTGGGTGTGAATTGGTGGATTTGGAGTGTATGGAGTGGAAAGGTTTGGACTTTGCTAGTCTTTTGGTTGGTTTCGGGGGGTTTCGGTCGGAATAGTTGGATTTTGAGTGTGAATTGGTGGATTTGGAGGATCTGAAGGTTTTGGGTTGAAAAGTTCTAGGTTTTGTGTGCGAATTGGTGGTTTTTGAGGATTTTGGTTCGGTGGTGTATTTGGAGAGTTTGGGTTGAAATGTGCTGGATTTTTTTTTTGCGTTTCAGTGGTTCGGTGCAAATTCTGAATTTTTTAAGTTGAAGCTCTAGCTTTTTGCATGATTTGATGGTGATTTATAAGAATTTGGTTTTGTTGAAAAACCTAGTTTTTCAGCTATTTAGTGTGTAGATGACAATTTTTAAAGTTTGTGCTATATGCTGATATGTAGGCGACAAACTAATTTTTTTGCTTGGTTTGATGGATTAGTGAGACTTATGTGATTTTGGTTTAATTTTGTAGGTCATTTATGAGCTGAAGGCTGGAGGTGTGGATCAGAGGCGGTTAGTTGGGGCAAAGCTTGAGAAGCTAGCAGAGGGAGATTCGGGTAAGACCAAGGTTGCATTTGAATGATTTGGAGCTTGGCCTCTGTGAGATTTGTTGTGAAATTTAGTTAGTTCGTGAAGTAGAACTATAAACACGTTGGAATTTGGAGTGTGCAGTGTGCAGTGTTGGTTTTGTTGTCGGGAATCGTGGTTGTAGGTTAGACCAGTTGGAAAGCCGATGGGTTCCAACAATTTTGAGCCAATTTTGATGTGAAGTTTGGTATGTTGATTTGCTAGTAAAGTTTTAACATTTGAAGCCTCAGTGTCAGCTTGGTTACTGCAAACTAAGGTTCTAGATTTATAGAAGATTCTAGTAGTTACAACCTTGGATTCACGATACATGGGTCGTACTGTGAGTCCCAGTTCTGTCTTAAATCGCCTCCTCACTGCCAACCACAAACTCTCTCCACACACCACTCGACTTCTCTCCTCCTCCGACCTCAATGCCACAACCATGCCCTTCACTCTTTCCTCCCCTCCACCCTTCACCAACTACATCACTCTCCTCCAAAGCATCTCCTCCCTTCCACAAGTGTATACTCTCTTCTCCGACTTCCTTACCCACCACCCTTCTCCCCCCACTTTCCTCCGTAACCAATTCATCCAATCCTTTGCCAAGTTTGATTCCATAACCCACATTTGTGCCTTTTTCCAACAAATACCCTACAAAAATAACGTCATATGGAACACGCTCATTAAGGTTTACTCCCAACTGGGTGACCCTCGGAATGCCTTGTTGACATTTGCAACCATGAATTCCACAGGCATTCCCAAGAACCATGTTACCTTCTCTTGCATGCTTGGATGTTGCTCACATGCGTGTGCATTTTCTCTCATTGAGCATGTCCATGGATTGACAGTCAAAGCTGGGGTTTGGCGAGATGCGATCGTGGGGTGCACATTGGTTGATAGTTATGGAAAATGTTGGAGGTTGGATGAGGCACAAAAGGCATTTAAGGATGTCATTCAACCAAATGTAGTTTGTTGGAATGTGATTGTGAGGCATTATTTGGAGGCTGGAAGGTCAGAGGAGGCCGTGGTAATGTTTTTTGATACTATTAGGAGTGGGGTTCAACCGTTGAATTACGGGGTCTCAAATGCACTTAAGGCTTCCGTGGATATGTTGGGCTTGGTGGAAGGGAAGGTTATACATGGGATTGTGGTCAAAATTGGAATGGAAAAGGACAATGTTGTTGTGAATGCACTTCTTGAGATGTACGGGAAATGTGGGCTGGTTGATTTTGCGAGATTGTGTTTTGACCAACATTGTTCGAAGGATGTTATTTCGTGGACTTCCATGGTCTCGCTTTATGTGATAAATGGTAGGGTTGATTCTGCAGAGGAAATTTTCAATAATATGCCTATGAGGAATGTTGTGTCGTGGAATGCTATGTTGGCAGGGTATGTACAATCCTCGTGTTGGGAAAATGCATTGGATCGTTTTCGATACATGTGCAAGGGAGCTCAACAAGCTGACCATGTCACTATTATTTTGATTCTGAATGCTTGTTCAAGACTTTTTTATCTTGAAAAGGGTAAAAAAGTTCATGGGTTTGCTTATCGTCATGGTTTAATTTTTGTTGGATCTGTTGGAAATGCTCTTCTAGACATGTATGGCAGATGTGGCAACTTGAGATATGTAGAGCTTTGTTTCCTTCAACTTGGATCTCATAGGGATAGAGTTTCATGGAATTCTTTGATTAGACCCTTCACGACTCATAGACGCAGTGAGTTGGCTTTGATTGCATTACGTGAGATGCAAAGGGAAGTGACACCAGATGAGTACACCTTCAGCACGGGTTTGGCAGCATGTGCTAATGTCTTTGCATTGGATCTTGGGAGGCAAATTCATGGTCATGCAATCACGAGTGGGTGTCAACAAGATGCAATTTTGAGTGCTACGCTTATGGACATGTATTCAAAATGCCGCTCCTTGGAGTATGCAGCTAAAGTGTTTGAGAGGGAGATGTCACAAGATGTGATTATGTGGAATTCAATGATTCTTGGTTGTGCTTATAATGGATATGGTAGAGATGCTCTTGATTTGTTTGAAGAGATGGAAAAGGGCAAATGTTAGAGCAGACAATGTCACTTTTTTTGGTGTTTTGCTTGCTTGCATGAGTAATGGACTCGTTGATGTGGGTAAAAAATATTTCATTTTAATGAGCAAGAAGTATGGAGTGATACCCCTTGTTGAACATTATGATTGTACGATCGATTTGTTTGGTGGGAATGGGCGAGTAGATGAGCTTAAGAATTTTATTTCATCGATGCCATTCGATCTGACTGTAGCTATGTGGAAGAAGGTGCTGAACTACTGCAATGAACATGGAAACTCAGGTCTTGCAGAAGAGGCAACAAGAAAAATCAACGAAACAATTTGAACAAGTGCTATTGTAGCTATCTAAGTTTCAAATAGTCACACTGTAAAAGCATGGGCTTATAATCCTTCCAGAATAGTGTAATTGTAGATCACTATTGCTTAAAACAAATATATTCGCTTGAAGATGTTCAAGTGATTGAGTTTGTTTGGATGTGATTCATGAAGTTTGCACCATATATCAAATGTGTTTAGGCTTCAAAGTAAACTCTTTGACAACTTTGGATGTACATTACAGATATGACAATTGATGGGCTATCGTTTGCCCCCTTGGGCTTCTTCTTAACTAATAGATAATCCCTTGAACTTTTAGAAGTCTGACTTAACTTTTTTTTTTCATTTTATAAAGGTTTGACCCCTTGTATCTGTAGGATTTCTAGTTTAATTGTACATAAATATTTTCGAAATTTTTTGTACAATAAGGATCATTCATATATTTTCTATGATTTGTTTTTCATGCATGCATCGGTTTGTTTTAATGATTGCTTAAAACACATCAAAACAAACATTGAGCTCTGAAATTCATACCGAGAAATTCTCTAAAACTTCTTGAAGATCCGGAGACGTTGAGGATGCTTGTCGCTGCGCCGGATGCCTCCGAGTATTCACCAAATTTTAAACAAGATTGGAGAGAGATGAGCTAGCCTCTCAATCTCCAATAGGGTTTAAAATCTAACTACTAACCCCTCTTTAGTTCCCTTGAGAAAAAGATCTCTGAAAACTAAAACTAAACTTAAGAATTAAGGTGAAATTCGTGGAGAATTATGGAGAGAGAGAAGTTTGCACAAGAAGATAATGAATCAATTGATAAGGTAATGAGATAAACTTGTATTTATAAGCTCTCTCCAAATTACCTATTCATGTGCAACCTCTTGCCCATTATCTCATGCAAATTTCCATCTAACCATCCATTATTTGCTAACAAATAATCTCAGCCACGAATTAAATCAATTATGGACCAATTCCATGCATGATCTAATTAATTCTTAAATTAATTCTGCAAAAAACTGTCTGGACCGGTTGACCGTTTGGAGGTTCGGTCGACCGCTTGAACCAAATTTCGGTCGACCGTTCGACATTCGGTCGACTGTTCGTAACAATAAAATATTTCATCGCAATGTTCGGTCGACCGATAGATTCGGTCGACCGTTCCGAACAGACGAAAATTCTCTGTTATCGGTCGAGACGTGTCCGGTCGACCGTGCACTGATCGGTCGACTGTTTACTGTTGTTCGGTCGACCGTTGAGCACTGTTCTGTTGATTGGTCAAATTTCGGTTTTATCCCTTCAAAATTTGACATTTCGGGATTAGTAGCAAATTCACAACTTATGTAACATATCATCCTATGTAACGATAAATCATTACACCCGATAATATTTACATCACATATGAATTTAATTTAGATTTTAATTATGTTATTAATCACAACATAACTTTGATTTTGCTTGTTCACTCCATGTGTCATATTTTCTACATGAAACTCGACACATCTTATGAACTCCAAATCTTCATTTCTTGTTTCCCAGTTTTGTGGTGTGACCTATGAGAGGATCTAAAATAAGTTGACAGTGATATTAAGAGCTTAATATCATAAGCTATAAGCGGTATCTAGCTACACATTATAGCTCCCAATTAGTTAGATGTCTTAATTGCAATCGAACTAAAACTCGATCAATTTAGTGATGGAGTGCATCACTTGTGTCCGTCCATTGCCTCATGATATTAAGAATACACACAAAGTAGTATTGTGTCATCTTTGTATTAGTATTCATTTCTTGATCTCTTTAAGCTAGTTATAAATATGTGACTTAACTCAAATTACATTGTGCACATTACAACTTTGCTTTATCACAGGGCCCATTAATATCATTACTCAATTAAGAGGGGCAATGATAATCTTTTGACTAATTATCTTCTCCAACAAAAATTATACTTAACCAACCAATGCCTTTACACTACACTTATCGATAGCTCAAGACACTAGCCTAATCAAGTATTTCTTAAGTGATCGGATATAAGTCTCATATCAAAGGACCAAGGACACAGTAAAATATTAATGACACAGAAACACATTTCTATAATATTTTACTTATTAGGTCTATTCAGTATACAAAAGTAATATTTTCCTCTTTTGCGTACTCGTGTTGTCACTCACTTGTAGAGCTACAATGATCTATGATCAACACGACAATCTTAACTCAGTAATAAATGTTCCATGTTTATTACCATGATTGCGAATATCTTTTGTTTTATGCAAACCAATATCTTTTAGAGCTTTACGGTTAAGGACCAAGAGTCTCTTCCTTAACACTTCTAAAAAACGAATAACATAAACAAGGAGCAAAATGATTTCTCATTCAATTCATAATAATTGACATTTAAAAGTAAAACTTTTAGAACACAATCCCTTCAGCATCATGATTTTTCAACAACTTTTATGCTCTTAGGAATAATCTGCAACAACTATTTTCTTTTCTTTGGGGATTAGTATTAGCTCTCCATTTCTCTCGACGAAAATTGCTTCATCTTTTAATTGCAACTTGTCCCCGTGATGGCATATTCGTCCACCTTCAACTCTACCTTACCATAGCTTTGGTTTGCATCCCTTTGTGTTCTATGGTGGGGAAATTTCTTCCTTGTGGACTTCTTGTAGTTTTTGTAACGGGTAACCTTTATGTCGAGATGTGTGAATGACAAAAGTGATAGTTGATCCTTCCAGTGGGCTACCCTCCCATGACCTCATAAATGAGTTCAACCTTACGATTTTAAGAGCCAACGAACCGCTGCAATCCTCAAGTGACAACGGATAGTTGTTGTCAAAATGCATAGTTTTTAAGTATCTATCATGGCTGAAATGATGTGTTTATGGTTGCTGTGATTGATGGGGTGGTTGCTTTTATGACATGTTTGCTGGTGTTGGTTAGTTGTATACTTGTATTAATTAAGTGAAGAAAATCATAATGCTATTACCTTTGTGGCTACTTGTGTTTTGTGTGTATACTTGTTTTGTCATCATTTGTTATGCACGATACAACTTCAATTTACTATGACCAGTTTTACTTCAGTGCCAGTTCAAGCTGCAGCAGGTAACAGTAAAGTAACATTGCGTACTAGTAACTTCGCAGCAAGTTGTGTTATCGTATGTGTGTTTGGAGGGGTTGACAATTAGAGTTTGAAGGTTGTCTCTCGCTGAGGATATGATGAATTTGAGCCGTCTACGGTATTTAGGTCTTCTAGAATTTTGAAAGGAACATCAAGCTAAATTGTTTTTAACTGTTTAGGATGGTAAAATTGTCTTCTGGCAGCGCCCAGTTAATGACCTAATTAAATTGTTACATAAACATCAACATGGGGTTTAAGTGGGACTTTTGAACCAAGAAGTCGGACTTTTCAGTGTTTGGGAAGTTCTCATTGACTGAACGTACAACATCGAAAGCAAGTTATGACATTCCAACTTATTTGTTTGAAGTTTTAGCAATGCGCAAACTGGTTTTTCCCCACTTGGGAAGTGGAGATAAGTGAAAGTAGAAGTTAACCTCATATATTATGTAGAGGTGGGATCATTTTCCCTCCCTTTCTTTCTAGTACTAGGTGTTAATGGTAAAAAATTCCGACACGTGCTACCATCTTTTGTTGTATCAAACATAGAATAGCTAAGGGGTGAGCAAGGACCGGTCCAGGGTCCGGAGCAAATTCGGTTCCGGTCCGGTCCGAACCGGTCCGGATTTTTTTATTTAAATTTAAGGTAAAAAACCCGGTTCCGGACCGGATCGAACCCAACTGGTCCGGTCTTCGGTCCGGGGTCCGGAGCCGATCCGGTTCCGGTCCGGGTCGGACCGGTTGCTCACCCCTAGAATAGCTAGTTTTAGTTTGTAAGCCGTTAAAATAAAAAAGAAGTAAATTTCGCATGAAAATTTGTAATCTTTTACTACTAGATATTTTTAATATCGGTAGAAGCACCTAAAGGAGTTCGCATGAAAATTTCACCTAAAGGAGTTCGCATGAAAATTTTAACTTTCTATGATAAGTAAATAACATCATTATATTTACTCATCATTATCATGTAGCCTCTATTAGTCAAAAATTCTTATGTTCCTTCTGTATCCTAAATTGCAGATCACAAATCTAAACCTACAGAAGCTATACGTGGTGGCAGGTGATTAGCATTGCTTTTGTTGGCTTTATTTTGTTTGATTTCCCCCCAATATTATCTTCTTGAATTTCAATGGTCAGTGCAACAATTTTCCATCTGTGGTTTCAAGTGTTAAGCAGGTCAACTTTTATGACGATGATGTTCGGTTTTGGCAACATTGGTGCAATCGATCTGCAGCTGCAGAGGCCCCTTCAGCCGTTCATCATCAGTCCCCTGCATTTAGTTCTCCTGCTCCCACCACCAGAGGAAGGCATTTTCTTGTGATCTGTTGTGAAAATAAAGCTATATTTTTGGACCTGGTTACGATGCGTGGACGTGACGTACCAAAGCAAGAGCTTGACAACAGATCTCTGTTATGGTAACATTGTGGTTGCTTTTCCATGTATGCGCAAAAAACTAGGATAGGCTTTCTTGTGAAAAGTAAATTTGATTGCCTATGGTTTATTGAACGACGTTGTTATAAAAAAATAGGAATTTTAAGGAGGTCAGCATTGCCATGATTAAACACATAATGGAAGAATTCTCGTAGAGTACTATTTATCAGCAGAGGTTTTAGATTTCTTACTCAAGACTGTTTGTCAGCAGAGGTTTTTGTAGAGAACCGTTCTGCTGCAGGAAGGCAAATTGTGGGAGTGTTTTGTGAAATTCAAGGTTTCTCACTCTTCATTGTTTCGTTTGCCTTGCTTATAAATGTACTGTAGTACTGGAAGTCCTATTATGGTGTTAAGGTGAGAAAAATCTTTTATTATAGACCAGCCCCTGCTGAATAAAAAAAAGACCAGTGCCTCAAACTCTGACAGTAATGCCGGTAATCTTTAGATCAGAAAATTATAGATCAGAGATGCCCATTGTGGTGAAGTAACTTTATCGATTTGAATTATTTATAGTCAACTATGTGATTCAATTTTCTCATTTATTAGTGGGAGCACGAGATAAGTATGCAGTTAACTGGGAAGGAAATTATGGCATATAGGCAGCTATACTGATCCTATGTTAATTATCTTACCTGATTCTTATAGTGTAATTCTCTTAATATTGCAGTATGGAATTTCTATCCAGATCCGCTGCCGGTGATGCACCTCTGGTTGCTTTTGGTGGATCTGATGGTGTAATCAGAGTTCTGTCCATGATAACATGGAAGGTTTGCACTATTATTGTAGCAGTTAATTGTAAAAAATGCCCACTGGTTTGATTACTTATTAGTGGATATATGGATTTGGTGCGTCAGCTAGTCCGTCGTTACACTGGTGGGCACAAGGGCTCCATAACCTGCTTAATGACATTTATTGCAGCTTCTGGGGAGGTAATTTTCATGCGTTTGTTGCAATATATTTATGTAAATGAGTTATTCTGTGTTTGCTTAACTTTGTTGTTGTGACTGTTACATATTGTCTAATGAAATGAATGAAAATGGAAGGTTTATTTTGTGTTTGCATTTAGGGACTGAACTTTATCTTTCATGGTGACTCCGGGTGAGTCTAACATATTTAGATGCATTAGCTTTTCAAAGCAAATATCAGGATGTTTGCTATGCATGCTTATACCTACTTCAGTATTATGGTCTTGATGTTGAAATTTCTTTCCACTATAGCTTCTTAATTAGCCCTTGTGTATGACTGTATGCTGTTTGAGATTCATCAGGATTAACCATTTAACCTGCTTGTTTGACTTTTCAGGCGTTTCTTGTTTCTGGTGCAAGTGATGGTTTACTTATTGTGTGGAGTACAGATCATATTCAGGATTCACGCGAACTAGTGCCAAAATTGAGCCTCAAGGTTGTGCTCACGACCCTTAATATATTCAATGGTTATTTTATGCAATGGCCAGCATTGCGATGCTTCATTTTAAAGGATAATTTTTTCACGCATCTACTTACGACACAGAATGACATTCTCATGTATAATATGTTTCTGAAAGGTATACTGTAGATATGGATGTTTTTATCATTTAACGTTGCTACCATTCCAGGCACATGATGGTGGGGTTGTAGCTGTCGAGCTTTCTAGGGTTATGGGCAGTGCACCCCAATTAATTACCATTGGTGCAGATAAATCATTGGCAATATGGGATACTATTTCGTTTAAGGTACTTTTATGTGTTTTCTGCTCTTGTGGCTTAGAATTGGTATATCACCATCTCTCTCTTGCATTAAATAAAATCTTTCTTACTAGGAATTGAGACGAATTAAGCCTGTACCTAGGCTTGCCTGCCATAGTGTAGCATCTTGGTGTCACCCTCGAGCTCCAAACCTTGACATTCTTACTTGTGTCAAGGATTCTCATATCTGGTATGTGCATCTTACTCTAATTTACTTTCAGGGATTTGGATAGCAGGCATCTTGTCCTATTTTAAGAATTTTGAAATATTGCACTGTCATTTTTCCAACTGATGCAGCTAATATTCTTTTTGACATTTTGCAGGGCGATTGAACATCCCACTTATTCAGCTCTGACGAGACCATTATGTGAATTATCCTCTCTTCTTCCTCCACAAGTCCTAGCACCTAGCAAAAAGCTAAGGGTATGCATTACTTCTCTCTGCAGCAGCAAAATGCTTTTCAATTGTTCTGCTTCATTTTTGTTGTTGAATTGGGTTCACCTTGCCCTACGAGTGTAAAAGTTGCTTGACAGTATCTGCACTTTCAGAGTCTCTATGTTACATGTAGAAGTTATTCTGGAAACCTCCATGTTTGTCATGAAGCTCGAACACACTTGTCATGGAAAATGAGTTCACTATTTTTGTCGACCGTAGTTTTTCCATTTTGATTGACGATGTTGACTGTTTATTATATCCAATGGCCTTAATATCCTTTCCTTTTTGATTCATCAGTCTGTGTTTGGTATAAGAAAGTTCTTTGATTAAATACAGCTACATTCTTTCAGCAGCTTGCTGGTTGGAGTTTATTTTCATTACAGTTTGTGGATTAAATAAGATCAAAACTAGTACTTTCTAGACTATAGTTGGGAAAAGAAAACTTATTGGTAGTGTTCCTGTTCCTATACTATGCATACCTATTCTAGGGGCTTTTGTGCTCCTGTCTAAGAGCTTCCTAGGTGCTCTGCATGCTGTCAGAGATGTTGAACAATAGTATTTCTTAAAATATGCAACCATTGCATCGGTCCTATGCAATATTTATTGTTTCATACCGATGCACTGTCCCAATTTTACATATTTGGCGCAGTTTGCCATATATCTAGTTTTCTTGCACAGTAGGGTTTTCTGTGGATGCATGGACATGCATTGCATCGACGCACCGGCAGGCAGTGTCACATGGCTCAACTATGAACTATGCAATTTGAAAATTGAAATCTTTTTGCTGGTTAGAATTGTTACTCATACTAAACCATTTTGACTATTATGGTTGTAATTTGCTCTGTTTTCAACTTGTTATTCTTTGTCTTACTAGCTAAAAAAATTGTTTATCACTGACATTGCTCAATTATTGATTACTATGTATTTGGCATACATCATCTCAGATTTTTTCCTGTGTAGGTTTATTGTATGGTTGCACATCCTTTGCAGCCTCATCTTGTAGCGACTGGTACCAATGTGGGTGTTATTCTGAGTGAATTTGATCCCAGAGCACTTCCAGCTGTTGTGCCATTACCAACACCAGCAGAAAGTAGGGAGCATTCTGCTGTATATATTGTTGAAAGGGAGTTAAAGCTACTGAATTTTCAGTTATCTAACATGACAAATCAAGCTCTTGGAGCTACTGGGTCGGCGGCGGAAAGTGGAAGATCTAGGATGGACTCGGGGGAGTCATTGAACATCAAACAGTCCAAGAAGCATATTAGTACTCCTGCTCCACATGATTCATATTCAATCCTATCTGTGAGCAGTTCTGGCAGGTAACTGTTCCTGATGTTAACTTAGTTTGATCTTAGTGAACACATACTTTTCCCTTTCATACTGCATCTCATTTGTTTCGCAACCAATAATTTGTTGCAGTTCATTTAGAGTGACAATCTTGCATGTACCAATGTAGGGCATAATTGTTATCTTGCATCATGTCATTTATTTTCTTATTCTATTGCCTTGACCTTAGTTTTCCATCCAAAATTCGTTTTTCCGATTCATTTTTCTTTTGAGATAGGCATCCCCTTCAAAATGAGATTTCCATGGTTATTTTTCTTTTTCCTTCTTTAGCCTTTTTTCTTCTATCTTCTTATGTTTCATCGTACCAAGTTATTGTCAATAGTGTCAATCTTTGTACTGTAACCAGTCTCATATATATAATATTACTTGCTTTTGAGTTAAATTTAGTATGATCTCCTGGGCAGTGCAATAGACAAATAATAGTGAGTTGTTAGCTATCATCTAACTTCTTGTCTTCATTGTTGCAGGCATATTGCTATCGTGTGGCCTGATATTCCTTCTTTCTCAGTCTATAAGGTCAGCGATTGGTCAATTGTTGATTCTGGAACTGGAAAGCTGTTTGCTTGGGACACTTGTCGTGACAGATATGCTTTATTGGAGACAGTTCTTGCTCCAAGAGTGCCACTCATTGTCAAAGGAGGGTCATCAAGAAAAGCAAAAGAAGCTGCTGCAGCAGCAGCACATGCTGCAGCAGCAGCTGCTAATGCAGCCTCCACAGCAACAGTACAAGTGCGAATCTTACTTGAGGATGGAACTTCTCATGTTCTCACAAGATCGATTGATGGTCGTAATGAGCCGGTATACAGTCTTGACAAGTCTTTTGAAATATTATAGTCGATTTGGTCTTGCCAAAGGCCCATTCTCCGTTGCTGATCATTCGCACAATCATTAAAGTATCTTGCATTGTTGTTAACAACAAGATGACTATGACTTTATGTTTAGGTCATTGGCTTGCATGGTGGTGCACTTCTCGGTGTTGCTTACAGAACGTCTCGGAGGGTTAGTGCTGGTGCTGCCACAGCAATTTCATCAATCCAGTCTATGCCATTATCTGGCTTTGGCAACAGTGGTCTTTCTTCATTTACATCACGTGAAGATACAAAGACTTCTGCTGAATCACCCACTCATAATTTTCAGCTCTACAGGTGCGAAGATGAATCAGAAGTTGTTTATCATTCAAATGTTCATTGTTTGTGTTCACCGTACTGTTAAGTTAGCCAAAAGGCCCAAATATCAATTGTATACTGCCATACTGGGCTTTTCAATCTTTTGCTACCATTTAAATTACTTTATGGAATACGGATTCTAACTATAGTTGTGTTCTCACCTAATATGAGTAACAATTTTGCAGCTGGGAGACGTTCCAACCTGTAAGTGGTCTTCTTGCTCAACCAGAGTGGACTGCATGGGATCAGACTGTTGAGTACTGTGCTTTTGCTTATCAACAATATATTGTTATTTCGTCTTTGCGCCCTCAATACCGTTATCTTGGAGATGTGGCAATTCCAAATGCTACTGGTGCTGTTTGGCATCGCAGGCAACTATTTGTTGCTACACCAACTACAATTGAGTGAGTTGCCACATTCACTTTTGATGGTGGATATATTTTTATCTTCCTCTGTATTACTGAGCTTTAAGTGCTCATTGATTTCCTTCTTGAACTAAACTTCTTGTCAAATGTTTGGTGCTCCACCGGACCAGCCAAAATTTCCTTGTTTTGTGTTCACATATTTGCGAGTGACCATAATCCAAAGATTAAGAAACTGGTTCCTCTCAAAATATGTATTTGAGGTGCAACTTCAACTCAATATTAGTCGCAATATTGTCAAAATATTTTTCAAGTTACTTTGTGCATCTAAATGATTTGCGACCTCTGAATTGGGTGAATGTCAGTTCTTAGAATCAGATAATAACTATAGTAACAATACAGTCCACTGTAGCATGCCATAATTGATGTTATCCACCTCAAAGTTTGAACTTCAGGGTTGGATCATTTGGAAAACCAATCGGCCATTAAGATTGCTGAACTTGAGCTATAGTGAATGTATTTTTACAAAGTTGATCTCCATACACCTTGTTTCTGTTTGAAATAGTGAGGAGTTTCTTAATTTACTATGTATGTGTTAATGTTCCTCTTCAATTTTAGATGTGTTTTTGTGGATGCTGGAGTTGCATCTGTCGATCTTGAAACAATTAGAAGGAAGGAGGAAATGAAAGCTAAAGAAGCACAGGCTAAGGCCGTTGCCGAACATGGGGAATTAGCGCTCATAACAGTTGACAATCCTCAAGTCTCCACTAACAAAAGAATCCCTTTAAGGCTTCCTATGCTGCAGGTGATAGCCCTTTCTACAATGTTACGCGGCCAGGATATGAATTATAAAACTCTTAGAAAACCATAATGCATTTTTTTCGTTTAATAGTTTCTACTACATCACCGTTAATACTTCTCAAGATTTCATAATCTAGAATTGTATGAAACACATGGTATGCAAAATAAGATCTTTGTATTTATGGTCTGTCATATCATATACCTTAATATTCAAAGCTTTCCCTGTGTTGTTATTCTGTCTTTGTATCTTCCAGGTGGTTAGATTGGCTTCATTTCAACATGCTCCTTCCATACCGCCATTTATAGCTTTGCCAAAACAGTCTAGAGTGGAAGGCGATGAAGCAGTTTTACAGAAAGAGTTAGACGAAAGGAAAACAATTGAGGTAGCTGTTGCCGGAGGAGGGGTTTCTGTTGCAGTTACCCGTTTTCCTTCAGAACAGAGACGTCCTGTGGGCCCCCTCGTCGTTGTGGGTGTTAGAGATGGAGTTCTGTGGCTGATTGACAGGTATGTTAGTTTCTTTTGCTTCTCTTAGATGGGTACATGGCATTTTATGTGTTCTTTCACGTGATTCTTTATATAAAGCACTAGTTATTTATACGCTATAGGATCTAAACTATTGTTACTGGTATATCCTTGTTAGGTATCCTGTCTTTGTATTTCGAATTTTGTTGTTTTTCGTCATTTGTTTTATCAGACTCCAGCATCATTGCATCATTGAATCTGTATTAATCTGGATAATTTTCTTTTGTATGATGTGCATTTCTCTTATCAATATGTCTATGATCTTCTATTTTTAGGGGTTGTCTAGAACCGGTTGAAGAATAGCATATACATTCAAACCTATACTGTGGAGAATCTCAGTGCACAGCTGTTGGCACTTAAAGCCGAGAGAATAACAAAAAAAATAGTCAACAGTCCAAAACAAGTAAAACAACAATCGGTTTCGTAATACCTGTGTTACATTTCTAGTTTTTAGATCTCACCAAGAAGGGGATTACATGAAATATCTTTTTTGCTACCAGATGACATAGCCCAACTGCCCCCAACACATTGCACTTCCTTTTTAAGTAAATTTTGACATTCAGTTCTTTCTGCCACAAGGTATATGTGCGCTCATGCACTTTCCCTCAGCCATCCTGGGATCAGATGTCGATGTCTAGCTGCATATGGTGATGCAGTTAGTGCTGTCAAATGGTACAAATAAGATTTCTCTTGTTCTGTTTCTTTCTTGGTTGTACAGAGCTAAAAAAGAAACAATTTTTGCAGGGCAAGTAGGCTGGGTCGGGAGCACCATGATGACTTGGCACAGTTCATGCTTGGAATGGGATATGCCACTGAAGCGCTTCATTTGCCTGGAATATCAAAGAGGTTCGAAGTTGAGGAACTTTGAGTTGTTTTTTTTTTGTTTTTAACGTTTCATCTTTTTTCTATCTATTGTTTTTGTCTTATGTTTCTTTCTTTTGGAACGATAGATTTTTTTTGGAAGTTTAATGTTATTTTGAGCTTTAGATTATATTACTAAAAATAAAATGTACGGTCTAAGTAGTTATAGCTCGAGTTTTTTTAGGATCCGATTTCAGCTGATGCTGTGGTTTTGTATTTGCGCAAATGGTTCTTTTGTGCTGAAAAATCATCACAAAATGTTTTGTTCAAGCTTTCTAATTTGTAGAAACATCTAATGATTTTTTTCTCTGCCTGTAGGTTGGAATTTGACTTGGCCATACAGAGCAATGATTTGAAGAGAGCCCTCCAATGTGTATTAACAATGAGTAATAGTCGTGATGTGGGCCAAGAAAATATTGGAACAGATATAACTGAGATATTGAGTTTAACTGCTGCAAAACAAGAAAATTTCGTGGATGCTGTTCAGGGAATAGTGAAGTTTGCAAAGGAATTCTTGGATCTGATTGATGCTGCTGATGCCACTGGACAGACTGATATTGCTCGTGAATGTCTTAGAAGATTAGCTTCTGCAGGTTCTGTTAAAGGCGCTTTGCATGGTCAAATATTGAGAGGAGTAGCTTTACGTCTTGCAAATCATGGGGAGCTAACCAGATTATCTGTATGTTGTTGTGCCTTGTGCTTCACTTTACATATAGTTAGTAATAGTAATGTGGAATTTTCATGGTTGATGATCAAATACAAGCTGATGGATCACGGTAATAAGTGCTTAGCATCTTAGAGAAAGCAAATACACTATACTGTTGCATTTATGTTATAGTAGTTCATATTTTCTTGCTGTCTGAGCAAATTGTTCTTTAGCCATTTACTTATTTGAGGAAATTGATAAGATTCGATGCTTAGAATGACATGTAATATGCACGTTTGCAAACATAACCAAATAATGTACTTTATTCTAATGATAGAGGTTCTTGATTATCTGATTGTGTAAGGCAGTAACGGGCGCCAAGATAAAATGAACTAGCATGATAACATTTAATTTTTTGGTTAAGTTTTCTGCAGTTGCTTTGTATTTTGCAATGCTGTAATCAGTTGATATTTTTGTGATTTTCTTCTCAGGGTTTAGTTGGTAACTTGATTACCTCCGGACAAGGACGTGAAGCGGCCTTTGCAGCGGCACTACTTGGAGACAATGCTTTGATGGAAAAGGCTTGGCAGGACACTGGAATGCTGGCCGAAGCCGTGCTTCATGCTCATGTAATTTGTTTACTAGCACACTACAGTTTTTGGATGCTTATGTAATTTCTTTACTTTCGCATGCTTTTAAAGTGATCGTCTGAGAAGTTACAAAAAATGTATAGTTTGTTACTTTTGTTTGATAAGATACTTGAAGCGTACATCTTATTCTCTTGTCGATCAAGTTGACTTGGCCTGTATAAACCTCTTTATTCGCTAATTTTGCAGGCTCATGGACGCCCAACATTGAGGAGCCTTGCCCAAGCGTGGAATTTGATGCTACAGAAGGAGCTCGAGCCCGTAAGCACCGCCAAAACCGATGCTACATCCGCTTTCTTAGCGTCTCTGGAAGAACCGAAGCTCACCAGCCTAGCAGACGCCGCAAAGAAACCACCAATAGAAATATTGCCTCCTGGGATGGCATCTTTGACAGCTCCCCCTATTACGATAAAAAAACCCACTCCCGTCCCACAGATTGCCACCGCACGGCAGCCTGACAAACCCTTGATGTTAGAAGCCCCTCCAGTTGCTACGGCAACTCCCGCAGATGCTTCAATGGCCCCAGGACCATCCGAGACCCCGGCACAACCACCAATCGAGGCAGGCGAGTCACAAGAAGCTGTCAAAACTGAGTCAGAACCAACTGCCTCAGTGCAGGAAAACGGCAAAGAAAAACCCACAGACGAGAAAAACAAAGAAGAGGTCACTCCATCAGAGAACCCGACCGAAGAGGTTCCTCCACTGGCAAATCCAACACAAGAAAATCCCATGCCTGAGAACACGACGGCAGCACCGTCTTCAACACAACCTGCTACTTGAATTTTTTTGTTTTTCATCGTGTTAATTATATTGTTCATAGAGAAATTTAGGAGGTGATTCGTTTGTTTGGGGCATTGTTTGAGCTATATATAGCTTCTAGTCTTGTATGATGTGTTTGTTTGTGCGTATAGTAGTCTTAAACATGTGATTAGGAATTATTTTGGCGATTCATGTGAATGATGGTTATACTGATGCATTCTATTATTCTTTGGATCCCACATCTTTAACCTGGCAATTCAAGGATATTATCAAAGCCACTGTAGCACTGCAAAGTTTTTGCATTAACTGATGAGGTGATGATTGATTTGTTGTAATCAATGGTATAATGTAATCTAATTACATTCTTGATTAATGATTATATTTCATTATTTGGTTGAGAAAATTGAAGATTGTAATTATTTCCTAACTCAATTACAAAGATAATTCAATTACACATTTTTTAAGGTAATTGAATGGTCTTATTGAAACACATAATTCAAATCCATTGACTTATTTAAAATTACTTTAACGTTTTCACATCATCAAATTTAAACATCGGTCTTGTTAAAAGTTTATCAAAATTCTTACAGCCTTTCGAACATTAAAACCCTTGATCACGGAGAACCAAACACTAACTTATTAGCGGTCTTATTAGTACGACTGGTTAGGAGTGAAACAAAAAATGGATTATATCTTCAATTTTTTTAATTTAATGAATTTTAAATCAAAAATTAAAAAATAGGAAAAAAATCGAAAGTAATGAAGAAAAAAATCCTATTTTTTAAATCTAAAAAAAAAATCCTATTTTTTAAATTAAAAAATTTCGGTTATATCTAGCATAGGTACGTAACAAGGTATCATATAATCACGAGTATATCCATATTAGTATCTATATAAAAAATACAAATACGATTACAGATCGTCTACATATATGCAGATACAAAAAGTATACTAACTAAAAAGAAACCAAAATTGTAATAAAAAACTTATGAATTTACACTAAAAAACCATGTTTTGATGTTCTTCTCTCCTACTTCTCCTCTCTCATCAGATCCTCCTCAAACCCCCAAACCAAATGCCCTCCCAAACCCTAACCCCATTCCTTCTCCTGGCGACCCTAATCCCTCTCCTCGCCATCGCTCTCCGCTTCGCCTACCTCCACCGCACCACCCAGGTCCTTTCCTAACTCATTTTCACCTTCAAAATCACGATTTTTTATTTTTTTTTGGGTTTCTGATGGTGAATTTTTTATGGGTCCAGAGGATTTGGACGACCGATGAGCTCGCTAAGTACAACGGCACGGATGAGGGCTCTACGATATTGTTAGGTATATTGGGGTATGTGAATTTTTATTTTTTAGGTGAGTTTGTTGTTGGTGTCTTGATTGTAGATAGATTGTAAGTTTAGAACTCTTGGAACACTTTCAGGTAGTTTGCTGACACACAAAGTGACTTGACTTGTGTCAGAAGTCACAAGTTCAACTTTGGGGGTGATAGTTTATGTCATTGTATGTGAAAAAGTATAGGCCCTCAACTTTAGAATGTATTGTTGTGTGTTGGGTTTGATTGGTTTGGAGAGACTCCCAAACTAGTAGGTATATTGGGGTGTGTAAATTTTCTTGTTTTTGTTATTTTTAGGTGAGTTTGTTGTTGGTGTCTTGATTGTAAGTTTAGAACTCTTAGAACACTTTCAGGTAGATTGCTGAGACACAAGGTGACTCAATGCGCCAGAAGTCACAAGTTCAACTCTGGGGGTGATAGTTTACGTTATTGTTCGTGAAAATGAATAGGCCCTCAACTTTAGAATGTATTGTTGTGTGTTAGGTATGATTGGTTTGGAGGGACTCTCCCAAACTAGTAGGTATATTGGGCTATGTCAAGATTTGTTTTTTTAAGGTTAATTTGGTTTTGGCTTTTTATGCTTAATTTTGGTGAGTTTAGAGGATTTGACGGTTGACGAGCTCGCTATGTTCAACGGGACGGATGAGGGCTCACCCATATTGTTAGGTATATTGGGGTAGGTTGAGAATTGAAATCTGGTTTTGTTGGATTTTTTAAGGTGAACTTGTTGTTGGTGTCCTGAATTGTAGTTTGAGTGTAGGTTTAGACTCCTAGAACACTTCCAATTAGGTGATTAGAACTTCAATTCTAAACTCTAGTTCCTAAAACTCCAATTCTGCTGAATGGTACAATGATATGTTTTACGTTGAATGAAGGAAAGTTGTTAATTTTTATGTCATTGTGAGAATGTAACCTTTATAGAGAAAATAGAGGGAATTGGACTTCTGTTGGTTTTGGAGTGGAATTCGGGTAACTTCTCTCAAGTACAAACGCTCGGAAGTCATGTAACTTCACTTCCAAAACCTCTAAATTTTCCTACTAATTAATCACCCAAAACTTATTTCGGAAGTCTATTTCTTCTGCCTAAGTAGGGTGTGATTGGTGTACAGGAAATAGATGAAAATCCAAAATTCTAAACTCCAGTTATGTTGATCTGTACAAATACATATTTTATGTTAAATTGAAAGAAATTTGATCATTTTTATGTCATAATGAGAATGTAATCTTTTCATCTGGTTTAGACTTTAAAGTGGAAGTGGTGAAAGTCATACAAGTTGCCAAGTGTAGTTGTCACCTCTGAATTTAAACTTCTCCATTTCCATTTGTATCCCTGAATCAGTTACATCTTTTCTGTTGAATTTGAGGGTTTTATAAAGTCATTTAATCAGATTATGTTAAAGATATTGAATGTTGCAATTGTGATTGAGGGTACAAAAGTGAATTTGAGATACGATTTGGGGCACCATCCAGCGAATTGACTTTTATTTTGTCGAGAAGTCCTTTGGTAATTTGCTCATGGTTATTTTTGTATTGGGAGTGCAGTTCGGTGTTTGATGTCACAAAAGGGAAGTCTCATTATGGCCCTGGAGGAGGGTATCATCATTTTGCTGGCAGGTTAGCTTCATCTTAATATTGACTATCCATAAAAATGCTCTATTTAGGATGCAACTAACTCAAATATTTGGGCCATAATAACTTTCGTGTTGTTTCTCATAATTAGAAATTATTTATTTACTTCACCGATTGTAACATAATATAATTACATTTAGAGCATAATTAGGACATGCAATTCTATCTCCCTTTGTTAATTACTGACAGACGATGATTTCTAGGGATGCGTCACGTGCATTTGTTTCAGGAAACTTCACAGGTAAACGTGAAGTGGCTCCATTCCTACTTTTACATTTTTTTAATTTTTTTATTAAATAATTGAATTCTATGAATAGTTGGATTTGGTATACGATTATTATGTAACAAAATTTGCCAAATCGAGCACGACATGAGAATATGAGAAAATTGCGGCAAGTATGGTAGTCACCTACAAAATTTGTACTATATTTCACCAATTCGGTTACTTGATAATCACATCACTGAGTCTAACTGATCCCCAGGAACAACTCATATTTGTCATATGGCTATTCAGCAGTGGTGCACATTTTGTTATGATCATTTTTATATCCTATGGAATTTAAAATTCCTTTTGACGACAGGTGATGGACTCACCGATTCGTTGAAAGGTCTTACAGCTATACAGGTAATAAATCTTTATCACCATTCATACGTGTGCTGGTTTTGGATTTCAAAAGATTACATTCAGCTCTGGATGTTTCATTGCACTAATATAAGAATTTACATGGACTTCTCTCATTTGTACATTGTTGATATTTTTTGATGTAGATGAAAAGTGTAGTTGATTGGCGGGGTTTCTACGTAAGAAGCTACAAGTAAAGGCTGATTCTTGTCTTGTTTCTAAGTCTTAGATTACTATTTGTTTGCTTTCTCGTGGCTACTGTTTCTTATATCATACTTTGTCCATCCTAAGGATGTAACCATTAGTTTGAGGCCCCAAGCTTTGGTTTATTACGGAACCAAATACTATCGTGGCTCACTTGAATTTGCACTTCTTCGAAAAAAATCAAGCCACAAGCTGGTTCGCATGTATGAATCTGATACGTCAAGGTCAGGGAGGTTTGGGTTGAAAAATGTATTATTTACTCCCTTAATCACATGACATAGAGGACTCAGAAACTTAAGTGATATGTACACCACTATTTGCTCTCTTTATTTTTTTTTTAAATTGGCAAATGGATCCCGAAAACATGCATTACATCTGAATTGAGCGTTGTAAATTTTGTTGTGCAACTGTAACTCAATTTATATTGATTATTGACTAAATGGAATACCCTAACTAGCTATTAAGCAAGCTAATGTTGGGCCTGGCTTGCTTGTTCCCCCCCACTCCCCAAACATGATGGAAAATAAGTGAATTTGTGCCATCAAATATCTGTTGATCTTAGCCTGGGAGTTTTGGTTGGTAATCTATGGTATTAAGTATGTTTTTTGGAAGTTAATTTTCTTTCCATGGACAAGTTTTATCTTATGTTACGTTACGAGGATCTCGATTATGTCTGATAATTTGTGTTATCGAGGTTCATCATGGTTTCGTTGCTAATTAACAATATTGTAATCTTTGATACGAATCTTGTGTCCGATCTACATCTATTCGCAGGCCTGTCGGTAAGCTTGTTGGACGATATTACGATGCTCAAGGAAATCCAACGAAATATTTGAAAGGAGTTGAGGCCAAGGCCGCACGGGGCGCTCAGCTATTGGAAAAACAGAAAGCAGAAGAAGCTAAGGTTCCAAGTTGCAATTCCAAATGGAGTCAGGACGAAGGTGGAGAGGTAGGTTTTCTAATTCTCTAGTTCATGCATTACAAACATCTTTTCATTTCTTAGTCTTACAATATCTGCAAATTTTAAGGATTGTAAATGATGCAGCATTTGTTCCATTTCTTTGGGTAGACGTTATCAATAACTAAAACTGCACATTAATGTTGACATGGATATTAATCACATGGCTTTTGTCAGGTATGGTGTGACAAGGGTCATCCGAGATTGGTGCAGCGGCCGTATGAAATTGCTCTGACTGGGAAAATGAGTCAGCGTTGTGCATGTTTTAAAGAGGAGCAATTCAACCAGCCTGGTTTGGAGGTATACAAGGATTGCGATGTTTTATCTCAAGTTTGCAAGGTCTAGGAGCAATTTCAAAGAGACTTTCAACTCACATCAAGCTTTAGTGAATCATCTTCCTGTAGAGCCTATTAGAGTTTGCTTCTAGAGATATTTCACACGTTCACGAGATAATTTAATCGATCTCGCCATTCCTATAATTAGGAAAACATATGTGCTCGAGAGAATTTTCAAATGTCCATTTTTCAGACCAAATCTGTCCACCTTCTTAATTGGCAATATACTATATTCATGTTTGTTTGACCATCCAGTCGATGTCTAATTTTCTGAGTTCTTTGTCTCTCGCTTGTTCCATCTTGCACCAAATTCTTGTTCCTGTAAAAAAATAGCAACCATAGAATTACTGCTTGCAAAATGTGTTCTCAAACTTCAAGAATTGTGGTAATGATTTGTTGCTGTAAGTTTATGTTGGAGTTCTCCAACAAAGTTGTCAGTTGATGTTTCTTGTATCTGTCTTGGAGTTTTTATTATTATTTATGGTGTGAGGAGTGTAAGTGTCACTTTGTAAGAAAATATTTATCAAGAATCTTGCATATAATTATAAATATATCCCCAGGCACTAGTAACCCTCATATGATTTCAGGCAAGATACAAGTTTTAAATTTGGATCGGGCCATCTTTAGATCTCGTATCGTTGATTTGGAACACGAATGTGATGCCGAAAATTTGTATTCTTGATTGGTTGATTTTTCATGGTAAGATTTTGACGAAGATCACACTGAAATCTCGGGAATGGTATTTGGTTAGTTGTTGCCCACTTTATTTGGAGGAGCATAATGATCGCATTTTCAGAAATTGTGAGATTACGAATGCCATGTTAGATAAGCTTGATAAAAGTATGGTTGATGTGGGTAATGATTTATGAGAATTTTGGGTTAAGTGAACCTCGGAGATTCCTAGTGGTCACGTTAAGTTGTTTGGTACTCTTGATCCTCTTACCTTGTGGTGGAATATTTAGGTGTCTCGTAATAGATTACGTTTTGATAACAAGAGAATTGAGATTGGGGAGATTTGATAAAAGTCCGTTTGAGATGTCTATCTTTGGCTACAAACATCAGAGCGCAGTGGATTTTATGTTTTAGAATAATGTCCTTTTGGGATCACTGCGATTGACTCGTTTTCCTATTTGGTGCATCTTGTGGGTCTTTTTGCTTTTTTTTTGGCTGTGATAGGGTTCTGTTTCTCGTTTTTTTCTCCTGTTTTCCCTACTTATTTTTTTTATCATCTCTTTTATTCTCTTTTTTCTCACTCTATTAATGATTAAAAAAATACAAGTTCTAAATTTAAAGCTCAATTTATAATGGTGTGTCGGACTAGGATTTAGTTTTCGGTCATGGTTATTTCAAAACTAAGGACCTCTCAATTGGACGATGCCGTTGAGTCTGGTAGAGTGGTAGAGACCCTTATATCTTTGAGCTGAACTGACATTCTGAATACTTTCTCAATTGCTAGTCCTGTTATTCGGGTTTATCTTTTAGAACGAGAAATTTGCCAAGGGGGTTTCTCATTGAAAGATACCGATAATGTTAGGGGTGATGTGCACGATAACATTAAAAAAAATGACATTTTACCTTAAGAATTTAATTATGAGAATATTGAATTCTCATAAATCAATTAACATTGTTAACCTAGTAGACCTTTGAATTTGGATTGGTCAAATATTGACATCTTATTCCAAGCTTTGGTTTTGCCACCTGGAGTTTAGTTAAGAAAGGGTACTGTAAAATACATTCTCAGAAGATCATGTTAACTTATGTTCATTATCCACTTTCATCCCTTTTTTCCCTCTATTAGTCTCTTCTTGCCTTTTCATGTTAGAAAGTTCTCTGGTGTAATGTTGGACTTTTAGACGTTACATGAAAAATGGGGAATCATCAAAATCAATTTCTTCCAAAAGAACAACAAATCTAGTGGGAGATGTGTTGGTGTTCAGACATGGACCAGCACCAGACAGCCTTGTTCGCTCCACGTCAAACCTTTAAAGACGTAAAAGTAAATGGTAGTGTGTTTAGATTTGATAAGCTGACATGTTATGGTCTACTTGTCTGCTGTCTCTGAGTCAAAAGCAACAGAAAATTTCTTTGCATTGGTGTGTGTACATCATGTTTTCTTGAAGAGTCCTTATACACGGACGTGACTTACGTGGACGTGTTGAGTCAGCGTCCAGTCAGCAAAATTTCTCTTCACGTGCTTTGGTCTTCTTAAAAACGCCGGTTCTTTAGGTTGAACGATTCTTTTCCCAATACACAGATAGTGCAGACCCTAGGACAGCGTGCAGACCCTTTATTCGTGCAGAGTCCAGACTTATCATAATAAAATATTGTTTTTAACTTTTAGGTTGGATCAACTTAATCCAAACAGACACACAACATATTCCGAACAGACAATCTTCTTATTCCGAACAGACGCACAACTTAATCCGAACAGACAGACTTCTTATTCCGAACAGACACACAACTTAATCCGAACAGACACACAACATATTCCAAACAGACACACAACATATTCCAAACAGACACACAACTTAATCCGAACAGACACACAACTTAATCCGAACAGACACATAACTTAATCCGAACAGACACACAACATATTCCGAACAGACAGACTACTTATTCCGAACAGACATACTTCTTATTCCGAACAGAAAGACTTCTTATTCCGAACAGACAGACTTCTTATTCCGAACAGACACACAACATATTCCGAACAGACAAACAACATATTCCGAACAGACAGACTTCTTATTCCGAACAGACGCACAACTTAATCCGAACAGACACACAACATATTCCGAACAGACAGACTTCTTATTCCGAACAGACGCACAACTTAATCCAAACAGACAGACTTCTTATTCCGAACAGACAGACTTCTTATTCCGAACAGACACACAACATATTCCGAACAGACAGACTTCTTATTCCGAACAGACGCACAACTTAATCCGAACAGACACACAACATATTCCGAACAGATAGACTTCTTATTCCAAACTGACATACAACTGTTATACATGAAGAAAATGAAGAAGAATATGATCATTCCTACATTTGTAAGGATGACTTTGGTCTTGTTTGTTGTATATGTGGAATTACACGCAAAATCATAGAAAGTGTGTCTAGAAACGGAACAGAAAGTTTGTATTATTTATGTAGAAAGATTGTCTTGTTTATGTAGAAAACTTGTCTTGTTTATGTAAAAAGTTTGTCCAGTTTATGTAAAATGTTTGTCCAGATTATGTTGAAAATTTGTGCAGAAATGGAACAGAAAGTATTCCGAACATACACACCACTTAATCCGAACAGACAGACTTCTTATTCCGAACAGACACACAACATATTCCGAACAGACTGACTTCTTATTCCGAACAGACATACAACTGCTGTACATGAAGAAAATGAAGAAGAATGTGATCATTCCTACATTCTTAAGGATGACTTTGGTCTTGTTTGTTGTATATGTGGAATTATACGCAAAAGCATAGAACTTTCTGATTGAACTTTTAACAGTAGAACATCACGCCAAAATCCTCGGAAGCTTTGACACCATTGCATCTCGTTCCAGCACATTAACACTTGACCCAGAGGTAGCAAACAAACGGGTGTGATGCCTTTTCTTAACACAAAAACCACAAGAATCGGCATAAGCAACGTAAAATGTTTGGGCTTCTTCGAAAGAGGGGAAAAACATCCCCTCCTTAGGAACGTTTGTCGGCTGCTCCACTTGGAAAGACACATGAACGATTTCCATCAAAGCATAGAGGTAGGACCACAGAAGAGAAATGAAGAAAAAGGAAGACGCATGTTGAGATTTATAACAAGTCTCCTGTGCTGTGTAGGAGAGCCAAAATGTTCATGGAAAATGAGTGATTTGAGACGCATTAATGAGGGATGGAGGGATGTAGACATTTGTACGAAACGAGGAATAAAATAAAAAATAAACTTTTTCTGTGGAGACTGCCAACTCAAACGCGTCTGCTGACTGGGCTGGCCACATAAGCGCGCGTCCCGAACGCTAGCGTCCACTAATCGTTTTCCTTTCTTGAAGTTGTCATCATGTGACCTTTTGATTAAAGCAATGCCTTTTTTTAAACATGAAAGTAGATTTATCTATTTTTTTGATAATGAAACCAGATAAAATTTGTAAGTGGGTTATGATGTTTAGTCTTGTTTGGCAATTATTACTTCATTTTAGGCATAATGACAGAGGGTTCACCCCCACATAAGAGGGTGTAAGCGACCTTAACGAATCGAGTCATGTATGTTTAAATTGACTTATATAAATATTGCTTCAAAACTGCTTTATATGATATATTGTTTCAAAATTTTATGATTTTGATCCATGTAATGTAAGGTGTTTTAAAGTTCATGATTAATCTATTAATTGCTTGAGTTTGGACATGGTGATCATGAATGATTTGTTAAAAGAAGAAAAACGTAGACATCGATCGATTATATATCTTCATTACTTCAAGAATGACATTTTTCATGCAATGATTGATATCCAATTACAAGAGTTTAATGATCGATTTACGGAGGTATATAATCAGTTACTTCTAGGTATGACGTGTTTGGATCCACGTAAGAACTTTGTAAAATTTGATGTAAAAATGTGAATTTGCTACCTTCTACCCCCTAGAGTTCAATGAGAGTGACCATGTAATGGTAGAAATTCAATTGGACATCTACATGGCTCATATGACGAGCAATCTAGATTTTTCAGATTTGAGGAGTATAACTTATCTTGCGAGGAAGATGATTGAAAGGGAATAGATGAAGTTTATAATCCTTTGATTTTTGATTATTAAGTTACATTACCGATAACAATACGATGAGTGATGATTGGATGAATGATTGTCTCATTACTTACATAGAAAATGATGCTTTTAATTCTGTTGATACCGAAATCTATTTCAAGACATGAAATCTAGAAGAATGATCTTCTAATGACTTTCATGTGTGTTTTTTATGTTAAACATTTGAGTTTATTAATCGTTTGGTTCGATTGTCGAACAAAATTCCTCACATCCTTTGAAGCACACACAAATTTCCTTGGTCCCTTGGCAATTGACCTCAGGGCATTTGGATGATACAAGTGAACATCTAAAGTTGGCATGTTCACCCACATAGGGGCTTGTATAGGTTCCAAACCAGTTTTAAAATTTTAAAGTATCAAACTATTTTTTAGTAAATTTCATGTTTAAGCTTGCACTCTAAATGAGCAATCGAGCGACTTGCAAGTATTGTGCGAGCCAAGCATAAGTGACTATTTATGCTCGTCTCGAGTAACAAGTACGAAAAAACTTAAACGAGCTGACCTCGAGCCGAGCATGCTTTCTCGAAATTTACTAGTTTACTACCCTAGTGCCATTATTTGGCACCAAATCCTTCGACATCCCGACGGAAAATCCGTCACTAATACATTCACATTCGCGACGGAAAATCCATCACCAATGTTCTTTGTTGTTGTAGTGTCCGTCGGTGAACTTTTCCCGACGGTTTTTTCGATCGTCAAGAATATTGCTGATGGAATTTGGCCTCTTTCATGTTTTGTATTAGTGAATATATAATTTATATATAACACATGTAACTTAGATGAGGAAGTTAGCCGTGTTTATCTATTAGACAAGCACAAAATTGTGTTTGAATTCAACTCGTTTATTGAATGAGCTGAAATTTATACAGCTACATTAAAATGAGTGGAATTTGGACTAGAATTGACAACCCTATCGTCAAAGACAACATCACATTCTAATATGTTTGGGGAAATGACAGTGCGACTCTAATTGAGACTCATTTGTAGACTCCAAAGACACAAGCATCTTCCAGTACTACTGAATTTCATCTCTCCACTTTCTCTCCTCTTCGTATGCACCGCAAATAAATCTCTTCTTTTATCAATGTAATATTACTAGGACATATCTAGACATATGATGATCAGGTATATCACCTTCAAACCACAGAGTAAAACCCATCATATTTTATCGTCACTTAAAACTAAAAGAGTTATATCTAGCACATAATATAAAATAAGGAGCAAATACAACAACACATTCAAGGATCCCTTACTATCATCCAAGTCATATCTTGCCCCGTAACCATTAGATACATCTAGCATATGGTAAGTCGCAAAAAACTCATTCAATAGTTGTTTAGATCCTTTACTAGTAACTCATACATATCTAGCATTGTAGCAACCGTACCATAGCGCATCAAACATATATATATATATATATATATATATATTATGATGAGCATAAATCAAGTAATAAACCAATTAATGGAAAAAAATATCACATAAACCGTAATTGTGGTTGAACCGTGTACATGATAATAATGAGGAAAACTAACGTACAATGATTTATACCTTTAATGCATGCATTTCTTTTGCACACGGAGGAGGTGCGGAAAATCCAAAGTGTGATTCCTCTACTCGGGACACACGAACCACAGACTAAACTCCACCAACACGTTAGCTAGAACGAGAGGAGTGGAAGAACAATTTTCTTTCTCGGTAGAGAGAGGGGACGACTAAAAGGGGGCGGCGGCTAGGGTTAGGAGGAAAAACTTGGTTTGCATCATTTTCTCCTCTTATTTATAAGTCTCTCCAAAGCTATCCCTAATTTCATTAGGTAAGTTAGCTTAATGAGTCCCTTTAGCCATCCATGTGTTTAGTCCATTGGATCAATGTGTATAACACTTTGTAGGACCCGATTGTATTAGTAACACCCGCAACAGTTGACACGTAGATCGTAATTGGTTTCTAGCTAAACGTTACGACCCCTAAAATAATCAGATTAAAATTCATTTCAACCATTTATTCATTGTCACCTTAATTAATGGACACCTCCTTCAATCTCTCACTTGTCCTTAACAAGTGTGCAATAATAAATTCATTTGTTTCTTATTGTCTTGATCTGAACATCAGGTAAGATAGTATGTCATCCCATTACGTTCAGACAATTCTTGAAATCCGAGTTCAAACTGCTGAAACAAATGATTTACTTTTAATCCATTTGAGGACGACCATGCATTTCAGTTTCCCAAAGACAACCATCCTATTAAATATGAGGACAATTCAATCTTGCACATCCACAATTCTCTATATGATTCATGTCAATTCTGACCTCCGCCTTTACAACCTCCTTTTACGGTGCAACGTTTAACAGAGCCAATAATATATCAATTCTCATATAAGTAAAGTGATGCACTCATGTTTGAGGAATTTACATAAATAGTCAATCAGAAATCTTATGAGTACGGACGGGTAGAAATCCTCTTTTAGAGTCTTGCATGTTGAATCATTCAAGTACATTATCTATATAAGTCATTGACTTAATCCAATCATCCTTTTAGATCTATCTCTATAGATCTTGATGCCCAAGATTTACTCTGCCTCTCACATGTCTTTCATTGAAAAATACTTTCCAAGCCAGATCTTCGTAGATTCAAGCATTGGCATGTCGTTTCCTATGAGAAGTATGTCATCTACATACAAGACCAAGAAAACAACACAACTCCCATTAACCTTCTTGTAGACACAAGATTCTTCTTTATTTCTGAAGAAACCAAACCTTTTTATGATCTCATTGAAACAAAAATTCTAGCTCCATGATGCTTGCTTTAGTCCATAAATGGGCTTCTGAAGCTTACATACTTTCCTAACATTCATGAACTCCACAAAACCCTCACATTGTGTCATATACACATCATCTTCCAAAACCCCATTTAGGATGGCGATTTTGACATCCATTTGCCAAATATCATAATCATAATGAGCGACAATTGCTAAGAGTATCCGAATGGATTTAAGCATGGCAACTGAAGAAAAGGTTTCATCATAGTCTATACCATGAACATGTTGGTAACCTTTTGCTACCATCCTAGCTTTGAAAATGCTGATGTTTCCATCATTGTGTGTTTTCAATTTGAAAATTCATTTGCATCCTATGAGTATTACCCCATATGACAAATCAATTAAGTTCCAAACTTGATTTTCAGACATGGATTCCATTTCAGATTTCATGGCTCCAAGCTATTTTTTGGAATCTGGACCCGTCATAGCTTGTTTGTAGCTATTAGGCTCCTGACTTTCCAAAAGTAGGATTTCACAAATCTTGGTCAAAAGAAAATCAATATACCTCTTGGGTTGAGATCATGGCCTATCAGATCTACGTAGGACTGGAGCAACAGGAGAAGTGTTCATAACGGTTTGTGAATCTTTGAACGAATTTGATTCGAGTGGGGGCAGTGATAGAGTCATCTGGTGAATGGAAGACTTCAGAGACATTATCTATTACCCTTGTTAGGGTTTCAGAATCATGTACCTCTATCTCCGACACAAGTACTCCCACCTTGATTTATGTGTCATACCTAGATGTCACTGCCTCTGACGTGAGTTGAACCACATCTATTTGTTGTTGTTCTCGAATTTCTTCAAAAACTACATTACTCCTACTTGTCTATTTGGAAAGAAATTCCCTTTCCAAAAGGACACCATCACGAGCAACAAACACTTTGTTCTCTGATTGGTTTTAGAAGTAATAACCCTTAGTTTCTTTTGGATAACCCACAAAGAAACATTTATCTGACTTAAGTGCAAGCTTATCAGAGAGTAAATGTTTTACATAAGCTTCACATCCTCAGACATACAGAAAAGACAACTTTGAAACTTTTCCAGTCCATATCTCATATGAAGTCTTTTCCACAACTTTTGATGGAGTTCTATTCCACAACTCCTAAGATGATCATTGAATTCTTGACTCAAATACTCGCCACCACGATCTGATCTTAATGACTTGATTTTCTTGCCAAGTTTGTTTTCTACTTCATTTTGAAACTATTTAAGCTTTTCAAATGATTCAGATTTATGTCTCATTAAGTATACGTAACCGTATCTACTTAAATCATCAGTAAATGTGATGAAGTAATTGAAACTTCCTCTAGCCATGTAACTCATTGGACCACACACATCTGTATGTATGAGTCCCAATATTTCACTTGCTCTCTCACCCTTTCCAGTAAAGGGTGCCTTTGTCATTTTTCCCATCAAACAAAATTCACATGTATCGTATGATTCTAAATAAAACGATGTTAGAAGTCCATTCTTTTGAAGCTTTTGCATGTGTTTCAGGTTTATGTGACCAAGACAACAATGCCAGAGGTAAGTGAGATTCGATTCGTTTGATTTTTTCCTTTTGGTGTATATGTTAAAGACGTGACGATCTAATTCAAGTAAATAGAGACCATTAATTAATTTAATACTGACATAAAACATGTCATCTTTATAGATAGAGCGACATTGATTCTTTATTAAAAATGAATAACCTTCAATATCCAATACTGAAGATGAAACAATGTTTCTATCGATATCGGGAACAAAATAACAATTATTAAGTTCTAGAACTAAGCCCGAGGGTAAACATAAATCATAAGATCATATAGCTAGTGCAACAACTCTTGCTTCATTTCCAACTCGCAGGTCAACTTCCCTTTTTGTCAAGTTCCTAATTCTTCTTAGTCCCTACACATTGGCAACAATGCTGGATCCACATCCGATATCAAATACCCATGAAGAAGAATTTGCTAAATTAACATCAACAACAAGGGTACCCGGAGAAGAAGCTAATGCGTCATTCTTCTTAACCTCATTGTTTTCTGACCTGAGAACAATTCTCAGATTCCTTTCCCAATCAAGGAAATTATTTCTATTCGGTTTGTCCTTCTCAAGGATAGAACAAAGATTGTAAGCGATATTACTATTTCCGGCCATTAATCTACATTTGAAAGAAATTTGCAAGTTTATTACTTTTGTCATAAATAACTCAAAATATTTAAACAATTTAAATAGTTAAGCTAAAACACACTACTCAATTTATAGTTTGTCCCTTATTGAACTAGTGATTCTAAGACCCTATTTCAAATAATATTGAGCGGACTTTGGCCCTTCCTCAAGACTAGGTGATCAAAGTAAGTAAACTCCTTTACTAGTTATAACTTTTATAACTCTTGGTTGGTTGGTTGGTAACATCTTATCTTAAAATTCTTACTTTTTTGCCTCAAAATTCAGAACTCTTTTGATGATTTTGTTGAGATCAACCAAATTAAACACGTAAACCCCTTCTTTGAATTTACCCGTACTATCCCAAGAGAAAAGGTGACGCCTTGCTTTGGCATAAGTCATCACAAATTTTCTTTTAGGGACTTATGTTTATTATGTTTGTTTATAATTTGAATAACATAAACATCCAACATACATAAACAAAAAAAACACAAAGCATGTAAAATAAATCGTGATCCTAGTATGACCCATACTCTTAAAAGACTAATCTTCATAGGAACACCACCTTGAACACCTTGGATCTCCATCCTTGATTTTTTCAATCAAGCTCACAAGTCTAAAAAATATAATCCTAATTACTATTACAATAATACACCACAATACACAAATGTATAAAATAAATAAAATAGTAAAATTAGCATTTACAAAATAATGTGCAACGACACGCACATCGTCTACTAGGCCATACTAGTCATCTCACAAATCCATACATTCATAACATCACATATTATAAACATACACCATGCATTTACAATAATATCACATATCACACATATTATTACTCATCCATGCATAATATCATCCATGCATAATATCACATATCATCCATGCATAATTTCATACATTTACAACTAAGTGAATGCAAAATATTTTTAATCAAATTAATAAATCTTATTTAAACTAATCAAATCAGCCATTTAAATTAGTAAATCAACCTTTTATGCGTTTTAATTAAATAAATCAAAACTTGCATATTACCATAAATCAAAGTAATCGAGATTTCATCATATATGGTAAATCTAATTTATCAAGCATATATGTTTAAATTTCCATAAACAAGCATATTACTATAAATCAAAGTAATCAATGTTGCATCATATATGGTAAATTTAATTTATCAAGCATATATGTTTAAATTACCATAATCATGCATATTACGTTAAAATGTATTGAGCTTCAAGCCCAATCCAAAAATTGGAAATAAAATTCATCACTCCCACTCAAAATCATACATGATCTAATTACATATTAAACCTTAAAATCATGCATGTACTTAAAACAATAATTGTTCATAATATGCATGAACATTTAAACAACTTTTGTTCAAATTTTAAGGTCCTATAAAATCTGAAAATTTTATAACATCAGTTTATGAACTTGTTAATCAACATTATCATATTGAAAATTATGGGACAAATATTAGGGCTTGGAAAAATGAGTGACAATCATGCAATAATTAATAAAAAACAATCTAGAAATATATCATATGGTTCTAGATCATTGATTAAAACATAAAAATTATTCTCATGCAAATTTAATCTAATTAAATCAATCATGTGTTCATGCAACATGCATGTCTACCAAAAAAAATTCGGTGATACATATAAAAACACATGAAAGTAAGATAAAAGAGAGAAAACTTTTTTTTAAAATTTCGGAAATGCATTAAATCAGAAGAAAAAAAATCTTTTCGGTCTAACCATTAAAATCATATGCACGAGGCTTTGGTACCACTGTTGGGTTACGATGAAACGCAGTAGAAAAATAACATAGAAACGATTTCTTAATTCATCAACTACCCAAGATCCGTGCACATGATAATAATGAGGAAAACTAACGTACAACGATTTATAACTTTGATGCGTGCCTTTCTTTTGCTCACGGAGAAGATCTGGGGAATCCCAAGTGTGATTCCTCTACTCGAGACAAACAAACCATAGACTAAACTCCACAAACACGTTAGCTAGAACGAGAGGAGTAGAAGAACACCTTTCTTTCTTGATGGAGAAATATGAGACAACTAAAAGGGGATGGCGGCTAGGGTCAAGAGGAAAAACTTGGTTTGCATCATTTTCTCCTATTATTTATAAGTCTCTGCAAAGCTAATCCTAATTTCATTAGGTAAGTTAGCTTAATGGGTCCCTTTAGCCAAATTTTATATTAGGTTAGGTCCATGAAAAAGGAGGAGAGGGAGTTGAAGTTAGAATCTAAATCATGATTATGATACACAACCATATTTTTTGTGTCGCGGCGTTAAGATGATTATAACGACTTAACGTGACATGAAATTCATATTCGTCGTACAAGATGATAATAACTTTCTTACATTGATACTAAAAGTTCACTATATATCGAGCTCATTGGCAATTAGCCTCTTCGTGTAATTATGCAGATAATTAAGTAATGCTATCCTACGTACGCATTGACATATATAGCTATACAAGGGGTTGCTTTATTCTAAAATAATATATTATTATGGTCCGCTTCTACGTAGGCACGAGGCGTGAAGTTTCCTCGTCAAAAATGTAATTCATATTCCTTTTTAGAAAGGATCAATAAAATAATTAAAGTTAGGTTTTTTAACCTCTATTAAGGGCACCCGGGTTTTTTTTAACCTCTATTAAAGTCGTGAGAAGCTCACAACCCGAATGGACAACCAGGTCGTCCTATTTTTTGGCGGGAAGACCCGATTTTCCCCGACCCTGGTCGAAGATCAGGTTGCGTGTTAAAAAAAAAT
Source organism: Triglochin maritima (assembly GCA_963682175.1). Lineage (NCBI taxonomy): Eukaryota > Viridiplantae > Streptophyta > Magnoliopsida > Alismatales > Juncaginaceae > Triglochin > Triglochin maritima. The sequence continues at coordinate 38,742,822 of OY821781.1, forward strand.
TTAATTTTTTTTATTGTAATGTTTTTTAGTGTAAATAGTTGGGAAATTTTTGATGATGTGGAGGTGAGAGAAGAGTTGTGGTAGGTTGTGATTAAGAGATAAATAGTGTTGGAAAGAGAAGAAAGTGAATTAGGGAGATATAAAATTGACGTGGATGAGAAAGAAAGTTGACGTGGAAGAGAGAGAAAGCTCATAATCGGGTTGAACATGGTCATGATTACGGATGTCCTAAATTACAAAAAAAAATTAACGAACATGGGGTCGTGGATAAGAAGAGACTTGGTCGTGACCCCGTTACGGGTGCCCTAAGGGCAAAAATAACGGGGGATCATCCCGCTCGACGACCCGGTCGTTACCCCCTCACAGGGGGGCGACGACCCGATCGTTACTGGACGTCAATCAAGCACAATTTTTAAAGCATTTTTTGTTTTGATTTTTTTAAAATTAGTTTGATTTTTTTTGAAAATACGTTTTCTAATTGTTATGATTTTTTAGAATTTGTTTTAATTTTTTTCCAAGATCGTCCCCGATGTGAAGGAGAGATAAATTGTGGTGGGCTGTGGTTAAGGGGTGTATAGTGTAGGAAAAAGAAGAAAGTAAGTTGAGGAGAAAGAAAATCAACTTGTAAGAGAGAGAAAAAAAGAAAAAGCGGGTAGAATGTAATCATTAAACAATTTGAGAACAAAATTATGGCAGATTTGGCAGTGGATAAGGAAGTGGAAACAAACACAGGTTGGTTAGTCACGTCCCATCGGCACAGATTGGATCCTTTTTTCTCCAACAACTGAAGCTATTGCTTTTGTTATTATCGATGATACGTAATTCGCGCCCCAAAAAAAAAGGGTGTGCTTTTCCCACTTGGTGGCTACAACATGCCAAACCTACCAATTTAGAACCTATCTTGTCATTCTTGAATGATGCATACATATTTGCATGTGATTTGTATGCTGGATTTTATTTTATTCGTTGTTATGAGAATAACGGAACATCATGATTAAAATTCCTTCCTTCTACAGTGTTTTTATTTATATTATTAAAAAGTGTTTTTACTTAATACATGTATTTTTTCGCAATACGAATATACAAAAGCCATATTAGTATTGTAACTAAGAAAGTAAAACAATTGAACTAGTTCTTATATTTTCCGAAGTATTAATCCATTAAGTGGATGTATGTGTGTAGTGCCAAATTTCAAAAATCTGATTCATTTTCGAAGTTTTGGTTAATGTAGACTTTGTAATTAATGGGGTTTTATTATTAAATCCAATAAGGTGGGCGTACATGTATGGTCTTTTCATGACATAAAGAAAATTAAAGTAGTCAAGGATAAGTTTATTTTCATGTGGGTTGGTAAATAATCAATAAAAGAAATTAATCACTGCTTGGTCAATATTTATGCGTAAATTAGTTATAGAGTGGACTAGATTCCTAGGAAATTAGTCAACATTATAGTCAAAATTGGACCAAGGTTTTGAGAAAAATATATTGTCAGTAAACCTTGGCAAGTGAGGTAGTCAAATGATGTTGTAGAATTTAGTAGTAAACGAGAACTTTGTTTTGGCTATTGAATTCACTTTATAGCTTTATATATTCTATAAAAAAATATAACATAAAAATAAAAATATTTTTAATAAAAGTATGTAATAAAATAATCCCACAAACACATAGTGACATAGGTAGATATATATGTAGCAAAGAGTTCACCACCCTATTTATTTTATATTTATTTATATGCTTATATGCAATACATTAGCCACTATATATAATATGAATAAAGTTTTGACTGGCAGTGTAACTCATTGTAGTTTCTTTTGATAATAGTGACTATCATAATCTAATAACTAGATACGTATTATTATTTCACTAGCTAAGACTTAAATGTGATCATGCTGCATAAAAACATAGTAATGAATCATGTGACTTTAATAAACCATGCTAGAGTATGTAATAGTTCAGAAAATCTCACAGAATTTTTTTATAATTTTGAAGCAAACTTACCCAACTTGTTTTATATTCTTAATATGTAAATTAATGGTATTATGAAGTGAAGACGAAAGTTCTATATTCGCCCGATTGATTTGACCATGAGGGAAAGCAAAAACAAATCCTCCATTTTCAACCACCACTCAAAAGTTCCACACAAGCAAAGAAAGGAACTAAACAAGAAAGAAAGATAACACACAATCTCCAAACCCCACCACTAATTAAGTCCAACTTTAATTTTCTTCTATATATACGCACATATTCATTATCCTCAAACCCCCAAATCCTTCCCTCATGGATTCTCTCTTCACCATCAAGCAAACATCTCTTCTCATCATCATTCTCCTATTCACATCCTCTGGTGAGTCCTCAAATCTATTAGTTTTGTGTGTTATAATCCAAATAGTATACAACATAAGTATTAATTTGTTAGTCTACATACACATATATAGTAAAACATCTCTGAGTGTACGTATTTTAACACATTGTCCAGTAGGAGAAATTTGTTGAGGTATGTATAGGGATTTGAGTCTACTACCTCAGAAACTTCAAGTTTAAACATTTAATATGACTTCACGTTATGGTTTCAAAATCTTAGTTTTTATATTTTTCTAGGATTTGTAACAAAGGTCGAATCGCTTGGCATCAATTATGGTCAAGTGGCTAACAATCTCCCCACACCAACCCAAGTGCTTTCTCTCCTCAAGTCCATCAAGATAACCAAGGTTAGAATCTACGACACTAACCCGGAAGTGCTATCGTCTTTCGCTAACTCCGGTGTGGAGCTTATCGTGATGGTTCCAAATGATATGGTTGCTACCCTAACAGACCCACGCCAGGCCATGCAATGGGTCGCCACCCGAGTAGCGGCTTTCGTTCCCGCCACTCGAATCACAGGTAGGTCAATTGGGGTGCAAACAGATCGAATACGGAAAAATAATCTCTTATGTATAATTAATTGGTTACCATTTGCATCCTTACTCGTAGGTCTTGCCGTAGGCAATGAAGTATATATAGCACTGACGATACCACCCTAATGTCCAATCTCGTCCCCGCAATGGTCAACGTCCACGTGGCTCTCCTCCAACTCGGCCTCTCCTCGATCCACGTGTCGACCGCCGAGTCTTTGGCCGTACTCTCCACCTCCTTCCCCCCCTCGGCGGGCACCTTCAAGCCGGAATTGGTTCCACTCTTGACCCAATTGGTGCAATTCTTGGAGGCAACGGGTGCACCCTTTTGGGTCAACGCCTACCCCTACTTTGCCTACAAGGCCAACCCTAATATGGTCCCACTGGATTATCTTTTGTTTAATCGTAATGTGGGCTTGTCGGATCCGTCAACTAATCTACATTACGACAACATGTTGTATGCACAAATTGATGCAGTCACTTTTGCTTTGGCTAAGTTGGGATCAGGTGAGTTTCATTAATTATAATATGCTAGAGGTTATTAAACTGTCTGAGAAATTTATTTATTTTTACATTTTTTATATGATTGGATCAGTTTTATTTTGGTCGTTTTTGACGAATTTTAACTATTTTTGCCGTAATAGTAACCTTCTAGCATGTATACTAAATTCACACAGATGGAAATTTTACATCTGAACCCTTAAATTTTTTGGCTATTAAAAAAAGGTTTAGAGTCATTGAAGAAAGTATATATACGAATTTTGCGTGAATTTTGACTTTAATATGATAGAGGCATTTTTAAAACGGAAAGAATAAAATCGGTCGAAATATTTCTGAAAATAATAAAACTTCTTTATATATACATGAATCCTAATTTTCTTCATTCAATTGCAGGGTTCGGTGCGATAGAGGTGCGGGTGGCCGAAACCGGCTGGCCATCCAAAGGTGACCAAAACGAGTTTGGAGCAACTATTGAGAATGCGAGAGAATACAATAGAAATCTCATATTGAGGCAAGTCGCCGGAGAAGGAACGCCGTTGAGGCCTAACAAAAGACTAGAGATTTATGTGTTTGCTTTGTTCAATGAGAACATGAAGCCCGGACCGACATCGGAGAGGAACTACGGTTTGTACCAACCCGATGGCACAATGGTGTACAATGTGGGGCTTAATGGAGCATCAGGCTCGACGGTCGCAGTAGCTGTTTCTTCCGGTGACGCTCCTCCGGTAAGGATTATTCAAGACTTACATATGATAATGCGGGCGATAACGATCGAAAAAAAACATGTTATGAACTAGAAAAATGATCACATATGATAAAGATGGTTAGAAACTTAGAATAGTGACGATTTTTATAAAAAAATGATCATGCTATTATATATATGATTATCTTTACTAAATTTACTGTTGCTTTTTTTTGGGCAGGAAATTGGAAGAATACATAGCAGCTGGTTGAGCTGGTTTTTCATACTCTTCTGTACTTTCCATTGTTTGTTGACGTGCAGTGACCTATGATACATGTCATTAAATGTACAATAGTTTGTTTCCTAATTATTATTTTTTTGCTTTCTATTGGAAGCAACAAATAGAATTAATTAAGAAACAGAATTTTCCTCTATATTGATTCAAGTGTTCCGTGCTAACATATGAACTAGCTTCTGTTCAAAAGACCTACATATGATAATGCGGTCTATATCGATCGAAAACATTTTAATTCCAGTTAAACTTTCTCACACGTATATATGGATCGTGCATGGACAGGGTGGGATATAAGGATATTCTCGTAAGAGTTTCGAAAATTGTGCAAATTTGTAAAATAAAGACATAATTCAAATTAATTTGTAAAATCAAGGGTCGAGCTCGTGTGGGCAAAAACTGGTTTGAGACAAGCTAAAGATCAAGTTCGATTTGGGTCAAAACTAACCCATCGTGACAACAAATTTGCTCTTACTCGGACTCGTTAACATATCCAAGCATGTACACCTAGTTGTACAAATGTGATTACTAGTTTTTTGTTGTTGCAAAATGTCATCATAAAATGTGCAAATAAATCGAGTGAGTACTTAATTTTAGTTCAAGATGGTGATTAATTTGGTGGTGTGGAAGAATCTGTCCACTTTGTTTGAGTTGGATTTGATGACCTTTTGGCAAGGGATGCGTTTCCCTTTGCTTTGCCTAACTCCATTAGAACAGTAGGCATTCGTCATTTATTGAATGCAAATTGCAAAGTAATGAAAATGTATAAATGTAAACATACATTAACCTAAGCTTTTGAAGCTCCAAAGCTTTACACACTTAATGTTATATCCCTGACCCTTGCTTAGGGTGCTAATGGAGATTAGGGAGGAGGTTAGCATGGGGAAGAGGTGTGGTGAAGTGTTTGCATGGGAAAGAGATGACGTGAACAGTGGTCGTTGGGTAGAGGAATGGAGTAGGGGTGGTGAAGTGATGGTTGGGGGTGGTTTAAAGCAAATATATATATATATATATATATATATATATATATATATATCTGTATATATATATATATATCTGTGTCTTCCATTAGTTTTTCTTTCCCTCACTCTCTTCCTTTCCTTGTGCGGCGAGCAGCGGCGGAGGAGGCGACTCCGGTGGCGTAGGCGCGGTTCCGGCGTGAGGCGTGCGGAGGCGATCACGCGAGGAGGTGAAGGAGGCGCGAGCGAGGCTCCGACGGATTTCGTTGCTTCTTCGAGGTATGCCGGCTTCTTAGTGTGATTTTGTTGTTCACCTTCGTGTGAGGGTTGTGTTGGTCGGTCGGGGGAGGTCGGAGACCTCTCCGGCGACGAGAACGACGTAAATCCTTGGCTGACGTAAGGTTGTAGACGACCAACGGTCGACCGTATTCCTTCGGGCGGTCGACCGATGTAGTGTATTTGCCCGACTTTAACCATCATCGGTCGAACGATGCCTCGTGGCGGTCGACCGGTAGTGCATTGTGCTGGTGGGTTGAGATTGCCTGTTGTATTTCGGTCGACCGGTTCCTTGGGTTCGTTCAACCGGAACTTAAGTGTACTGAATAAAGATGCATGTTAGTTCGACCGTTTATTTGTATGCGTTCGACCGTTATATGACTTAGAACTGCTAGGATGCCCTGTAGTTTTCGGTCGACCGGGACCCATGAGTCGGTCGACCGATAGTTTTGAATTGATGTTGACCAGACTTCGGATTTTGACCCTGTATTGGTCGACCGGTTTTAGATCTCTGTTCGACCGTTGGGACTTAGGTTTTGCGCAGAGAGTTCGACCGTTGTAGACTTTCGGTCGACCGATTTCCTTGTGGAAGTGGTCGACCGTTTGTGCACAAAACTGAAATCCCGGTCCTTTTTAGGATGCCAACTCTGTCCACGGAAATCCGTGTCCTCGCCTTGTGGGTGAGCCGGGAGGTGACAGTGGGCGCGTTACGCGTGCCTGCACAGGGACCCCCGTGTGGAAGAGTGTTGGTGTTCGGGACGTGTCACCTCCGTGTATGGATCGTGACTGATGTGTTGGATTGATGAACTCATTGTAGAGTAGCAGGCCTGAGGGATCGTGGATCCCAATGTATGATGTTGTGCGAGCACGCAACTGTAGTTGGGTGAGGTGACTACCAGCCTGGATGACTACGGAGGTCGTTGCCCTGCTTTTATAGCGACACGGTTGGTGTTTGCGGCTCGTGGAGCATGATGACCTGACAGACTTCGGTCTGGACCCATCCGATGCTGTGTCGGACGTATTGATGGACCCGTCCTATGCTGTGCCGGACGTATTGATGGACCCGTCCGATGCTGTGCCAGACGTATTAATGGACCACCGATGCTGTGCCAGTGATGCCACCGATGTTGTTCCGGCGATGATGATTGATGGGCCGATGATGTTCCAACTATGTTCCTTAGATGGGCACGTACTGAGATGATGATTGATGGACCGACCGAGCGACGACTCCGTTGGTGTGGTTTCGACCACGAAGTTACAAATCTGTTTCTTATGACGCGGACTTGGCGGATGCTCCTTGCCGAACCCCATGATTAGTATAGCCGCGTGTGGGGAGTGTCACGTCTTGTTCCGTTAGACCTTATGTGCCTACGGTAGGTCTCCTCGGGAGACCCGATAATGATTATCAGACTGATGTCCTGTGATACCCTTCGGGGGAACTGTTTTCCTTACTGTTGATGACATGACATGCTACTAGTATGATATGTTCATTTGTACTACTGCATGCATATAGGTGAGCTTGACATACGGGGTTTCCTTATGGAAACTCAGGCATTGTTGTTGCATGTTTTATTTCAGGACCGCAGTAGGTCCAGTTGGGTGGTGATCAGCGGGCGCCCGCATTTTGGGATCAGATCCTCTCACTCGGACCACTGAGGTCGACATGATTACTTGTATTTCTCCTTTTTGGGGTTACTTTTTAACAACAAAACTTTATTTACGTGGAATCATCCACATGTCTATAAAATTATGAGATCAAGAGATGGGTTTTCCGACGAATGTATACATTCATTTTGCCATCTATTATCTTGATCTCATACGAGTACAAAAAGATATTATCTCGTACACACTTAAATATATTATTACCTTATTCTTTACCACAATCTAAACGAAATTTATATTTAATGATTATATACTACTAAGGCTGTGTGTTTGGGTGTGTGAACATGTATTGATCGTTTCTTGAAAATCACGTGTAAACTTAAGATTCACCACAATAGTCGTTTCTATTGGGTTTTCCAAAGCAAAAACAATAGCCGTTTGGATTCACAAGTTTATTAAGAAATTGAAATGGTATAATCAAAAACAATTACCACTATACCCCCTCGTTGGTAAAAATGTCGATGGTATTTTCAGTAATTAAGGTCAAATCCAGGATTTTTACAGAACGGACAACATGTGCTACAGTGTGAAACTTGGTATAAACATATTGTATGTAAAAATGAAAATTTAGTAGACACCAGATTTAAAGGTTACCGATAGGGTTGTAAATGGGTATGGTCAAAATCGTTTAACGCCCTAACCAAACCGACGGGTAGGGTCTGGGTTGTAAAAATCATAACTGTTTAATAAATAGACGGATAATGTTATATGATTTAACCCGTCCGTTTAACATAATGAATATATATAATATTTTGTTATATATACTATATACATATAATTTTTTTTGTATTCTTATTGTCATTATGTGTGATGTTTGATGTTGTTTTATATGATTTTGTGGATGTTTAGATTTTGAATTTTTAAAGGTTTTGATTATAAATTTATGGATGTTTAATGTTTTTAACAAGTTTGGCAAATTTTTATTCATTCAACAATGTACACAATTCTTATATAGATTTTAGTATTCATTAAGTTTTAACCATATAACCATCCAAAATCATTTAATTAAATTAAACGGGTAGAGTCATGGGCAGAGATAAAAATAAACGATTTCTAACCGAACCGCGAACCGTTTAATTAGAACGTGAGTAAGTCTTGTAACCACCTATTTATACACTTAGAGCATCTTTAACCATTCCAAAAAAACCAGACGCCCAGAAAATCCGACCCGACACATCAGCATTTTATTAATAAAAAAAATCCTAAACCCTTTGCCGGGCGGAATTTCGTGCGGATACCTGCACGGAATTCCACCCACGGCGCTTCCCAAATCCTGGTTGGTGGGGGCACGTGTCCCCCCACCATTGGTCTCCTTTTTTGTTTTTTTGTGTTTAGAAAATGTTTTAAAAATCATTTAAAATCGTTTTTTCAAATATATTTTTTATGAAAATAAGTTTTTTATTTGTTTATATTTTCTAGAATTTTTTGATAATTTTTCGTGTTTTGTCTAGAATTGATCCCGAAATGACGTGTAGGGGAGAAAATGTAGGGCGCTTGAGTTATTTTTGGGTATGATTAAGGAAAATTTAGGGGGTTGGTTTGAGCTGACGTGGCTGAGAAAGAAGCTGACGTGACTAAGAGAGAACCAGGGCGTTCGGGAATTACTTGGGCGAAGTTAACGGTGCTCTTAGTTTTAGTAAGAGAGGATCAGGGGAACGTTTGGATGTGCACTGCTGTTCAGCAGTACGGATTCCCAAGAATCCACGTATGCAATCAACCCATGCAAACGTGGACTAAACGATTTCAAATATGTTTTAACTGAGATTACTGACTTTCACCCATAATATAAATTACTGTAATAAAGAAAAAGAGTTGTTGTCCGCAAGCAAACGGAAACAGAAACGGAGAAGAAAAGAAATCCCCAAATCTTTAAACCAAATGTCGTCGTCGACGACCGAACCCCCAAACCCTAATTCTTCCGATCCGACGATGGCTTCTCCGACCCTCCTCCAGTTCGCGGCGCTGCAGAGCATGGTGGACGAGGGCTTCTGGAGGCGCCTCTCCTCCCTCAAGCTCGACACCCTCGGGATCGACGACTCTCCCGTCCAAATCACTGGTGCATTTTCGAATTTTGCGGAATAAGCCTGTTCTTAGGGTTGGATAGATGAATATTATTTCGCATTGATCGATTTGGCAATTAAATTCTTGGGTTTGTGGAAGCTTTTGCGTTTTATGTGGATTTTGCGAATTTGGTGTTTTTGTGGGTCCGAAGTAACCGATAAGTAGTTTATGTTAATGGTGTGATTAGTTTGAAGGAAAATAACCCAAAACTGAGGAAACTGGACTTCCAGAATCGGTTTGCTAATAAGTAGTTTACATGCTGGAATTTCGCGGAATTCACATGTTCTTAAGGTTGGATAGATGAATATTAGTTCGCATTGATCAATTTGAAAATGAATTCTTGGGTTTGTGGAAGCTTTAGACTTTTTGTGGATTTTGCGAAATTGGTGTTTTTGCAGGTCCAAAGTAAATGATAAGTAGTTTTTGTTAGGATGTGATTGGTTTGAAGGAAAATAACCAGAAGTGAGGAAATTGGACCTCCAGAATAATTTCTGTTGATTGGTTTGCAGGAAATTTAATGAAGTTCCTAATGTTTGAGAGACGAGTAGTAGTTCACGTTGATCGTTGGCTCAACTCAAAAGTCTCGATTTGGCAGTCGAATTCTTGGATTTGTTGGATATTTTGCGTTTTATGTGGATTTTGCAAAATTGGTGTTTTTGTGGGTCCAAAGTAACCGATAAGTAGTTTATGTTAAGGGTGTGATTTGTTTGAAGGAAAATAACCAGGAACTGGACTTTCAGAATAATTTTCTGGAAGTCCAGTTACAAGTTACAACCTTAAAAAATTGCATGGAATGACTTCCCATACTTCCGCTCTAAATTCCAAAGAAGTCATATAACTTGAATTATTGGAATTCCTCTACTTCCTGCAAACTAATTGCACCATAATCATTGGCTCAACTCAAAAGTTTTGATATGGCAATCGAATGGTTGGGTCGCTAGAGCTCTAGCGTTTTATGTGGATTTTGCGAAATTGGTGTTTTTGCAGGTCCAAAGTAACTGATAAGTAGTTCCCATTAATCATTGCCTCAACTCGAAAGCTTCGATTTGACAATCAAAAGTCTTGGGACTCAAGTTAGGTTTGTAGAACTTTTTTGCGTTTGATGTGAATTTTGCGAATTTGGTGTTTCTGTAGGTCCAAAGTAACTGATAGGTAGTTGATTACGTAGATGTTTGGGTTGTTATTTCTGTTTGGTGGTTGGATTTGTTGTATTGGATTACTGGTAACTTTTCGTCTTTTAAACACTTGGTATTTTGGGGAATTACAATTTTTAAGGTTCTAGAGACGTTTATAGAGATGGAATCAGAAGGAGTAGTTAACGTTGATCTTTGGGTTTAAATTTTCACTTTGGTAGAAGTTCTTTTGATTTAGGTGGATTTTATGGATTTTTTATTTTGGATTTTTGTGGATTTTGGTGGAATTGAGTTTTTTTTCCCGAGGTCCAAGCTCCCCAATGTGTTTATTTTATATTTAATCTATTTTATTTGATTCTATGAAATGCATGCAGACTGTCTGCTGAAATTGATTTTTTATTTACTGGTTCAACAGTTTTTATATTAAAGCATGAAGTTCTCTTCTCGAACTGGACCTATGTTTTTATTGACCAAAATTTGTGAAGTACCAAAACGTGTTTTCACTTTGGCTTTTATCAGTAATTGATATTATTTTGTTGTTTAAACAATTTGCTGAAAGAAGTTACATTTCTTGACTACATGACTTTTATTTGACTGAATCATTTTATTGTAAAATGATTCAAGATGTCGTATTTATGAACATCTATCATTCTCTTTGACTAAAATTTTTCGGTTTGGATTTCTAAACCCAAACCATACATACTAAATTTATCAATTTTGCAGGTTTTTTGGCACCATGTTCACATGCTCTAGTTTCTAAGCATTTGACTCTTCTTGCTGAATCATTGCCTTCTGACTCAAGTGAGAAGCCTTTGTCACTTGAAACAAGTGGTGTAGATCGGAACAAGTGCCCTATCCCTGGTGTGCTTTACAACATGAATACGATGGAGAATTTTCGTTCTGCTGACAAAGGACAATTGTTGAGGATGGAAGTGGAAAAGGTGCTATGTCATAATGGCATTGGGTTTGATTTTTTGGACTTAGATGTTCATGCTGTCAAGACAACTCATCATTTCTAAAATATAATAATAAGTTTTTCTTTGTTTACACTAATTCAGATGACAGTTTTATTTGGTGATTGTCTACATCAGATGGGAGATACACTTATACATTTATTATTGCTTTCTGTGAATAGATCTGGGAAGATATCTGGTCTGGAAGAGTAGAGGAGGAAAGTAATTTGCTTCTGAGATTTTTTGTAATATCTTTTGCTGATCTTAAGAAGTGGAAGTTTCATTACTTGTTTGCATTTCCTGCTTTAATGCTTGATCCTCCTGCATCATTAGTAGACATCCGACCAGCTTCGAAGTACTTTAGTTCGGAAGAGGTACTAAGATTTAGTATGTCTATTTTATTAGTCCTCATTATCTTCTTATAATGATTTTATTACTGCTTATTCATTTGGTAGGCAGAATCTCTTACAGAAGCGCTCAATGAATGGCGTAGCTCGAGCTTGACAACAGGTTGATTCTGATCGCATGTTTTATTCCTCTTCAAATTATGTTATGAAGGTTTTGAACATATTTTTGCTAGTACTGATTCATGTTTTTCTGTACACAGATGTACCGTTTTTCTTAGTTAGTGTAGCGCCAAACTCAAATGCTTTGGTGAAGCCCCTTAAAGATTGGGAAAATATCAAGAGTAATGATCATAAGGTCAGTTTGATACCTCTTGCAACTTACACATCTGATATCTAATGCAGCTGTGCACCTGAGGGCAAATAACATCACACACATAGATAAACATTAGTTTCCTTTTTAATCTGTTTCAAATTTATGGAACAGTGTCGTTAATTTTGTTCTTCTGATCTCGTCACCTAGCATTTGTGATTGTGTTGCAGTTGCTATTTGGTTTTTATGATCCATGCCACCAGCCAAATAATCCTGGGTGGCCATTGCGGAACTTCCTAGCATTCATTTCTTTGAGGTGGAAACTAGTAAATGTGACCTTTTTGTGTTATAGAGAAAGTCATGGTCTAGCTGATTTGGGACTCTCTCTTGTTGGTGATGCCTTGATCTCATTGCCGAAAGGTAAAATAGATCATGCATACTTCGTACAATTTCACTTTCTAATGTCGGTTTATTGTTGTTTGAATATTTTCCAAAACCTTCACTCGACTGAAGTTACTTGTTATCTTTAATTAGAGTGGGAAGATCTTCAATATGTACCAAAAGCTGTAGGGTGGGAACTTAATAAAGGTAAGTTAATTACTAGGTGTATCAGCTTGGCTGAGTCCATGGATCCCACAAGGTTGGTAGTTATTCACCGATGATGTTTTCTTAATAGAAGTACGTGTCAAAACTGAAGTTGCATATATCTGCAGATTGGCTGTAGCTGCTGCTGATTTGAATTTGAAGCTCATGAGATGGCGTACATTGCCATCCCTGAATTTGGAAAAGCTATCCAGTGTCAAGTGTCTTCTTTTAGGTGCTGGTACACTTGGGTGCCAGGTTGCTCGCATGCTTATGGTTAGTCTCTCTGAGTATCATACTCAATTTTTCTTCATTGTTTCCAATTCCTTTTTTGATACCAATTTGGGAGAATCACAGGCTTGGGGAATCCGGAAAATCACACTGGTTGACAATGGTCGGGTGGCCATGTCTAATCCATTGAGGCAGTCCCTTTACACGTTTGATGATTGCTCTAATGGGGGCGATCTGAAAGTCATAGCAGCCGCGAGGTGCCTAAAGCGTATATTCCCAGCTGCGGTACTACAAGAGTTTTCTTTATCTCCTTATTTCTTGCAGTAAATTCTTCTTGTAATGAGCCTAACGTTGTTATACACAGGAAGCAGAGGGTGTTTCCCTTACAATACCAATGCCAGGACACCAAATACCTGAAAAGGAAACTTCCAGTGTGCTTGAAGACTGCAAGAATTTGCAGAGTTTGGTTGCCTTGCATGATGTTATTTTTCTTTTGACAGATACAAGGGAAAGCCGTTGGCTTCCAACACTTCTTTGTGCAGATAGTAATAAGGTGAATATCTATGCTTGTATCAATAGAAATACATATAAATGGGGTATGTGCCCGATGATGGGAATGATTTTCTGTAGCATTTGGAAAAAAGAGAAAAGGAAAAAGAAAAGAAAAGGGAAGGTTTATATATTGAGTAGACTTCGTCTTTGATGGGCACAATATCAACCAACATATGAGGGTTGATTTGGTGTGTGGAAGATCATATAAGAGTTACCTCTTTGACTACAACTTCATGTTTAATATTTTCCTCATTTTTCTTGTTGAAATTTTTGGTTGATATTAGTAAATGGATGTCACTGTATGACATTGAATCACCAAATTTGTGTTTCTTCCAGAAAGTAATTGTGTTGAATTAAAAATTTAGAGTAAGTTGTTTGATATGAATGCCGAAAAATTGCCGCAGATTGCTATTACTGCAGCCTTGGGATTTGACAGCTACCTTGTTATGCGTCATGGTGCTGGTCCTATCTTCCATGGATCTGGTGTGATGTCGGGAGGAAATGCCGAAGATGTGGATGGCCTATTGACTCAGATGGAGAAATTATCTATTGCAGATCCTGAAGTACCTCGACTAGGCTGTTATTTCTGCAATGATGTTGTTGCCCCAATAGATGTAAGTTTCTTAACGATGCTACATGTATTCTCATGCAAAGTGTCTCTCTTTCAAATATGATTTTAACTCTGTTTTCTTGAATTTCTGCAGTCCACTTCGAATCGCACGTTGGATCAACAGTGCACAGTTACACGTCCAGGTTTAGCTCCAATTGCATCTTCTCTCGCGGTAGAACTGCTAGTGGGAATACTGCACCATCCTGATGGGTAATTCTTGGTTGCATCCGTTGGCATGTGCAATACAATTTTCATTTGTGATCTTATAATTTCTTCTTCCCATGCCTCCTCCAACTGACTTGTATGTTTCTGGCTTTATGCAGGTTAAATGCTCCTGGAGAAATCGCTAATTCTGTTTCTGATGGTGTTGATCAACCACTTGGGATTTTGCCTCATCAAATAAGGGGTTCCATGTCTCAATTCAATCAATTAACTCTTGTTGGCCACTCATCTAGCAGTTGCACTGCTTGCTGTCATACAGTAAGTTATTCCTGAAGTTCATGTGCATTTCCTTTTAAAAGAGAGTAAGCTGAGAAAGCAATTAGGTTTTTATTCCCCGTACGGTTAAGGCTTCCCTCCAAATTTTACTAAGATAGCACATTGAAGTTCATATTACAATACATTTATACCCCATCTCTAATTGTCTCAATCAATTATATGTCCCATGGTATCATTGCTTTTGTATTTTCTGATATCACCAACCACTAGGCATTTTTTCCCAGTTGTAATTTTTTAAATCATGTCCAACTGGATTGCAGGTTGTATCCGAGTACAGAAAAAGAGGACTAGATTTTGTTCTGCAGGTTATAAACCATCCCACATACCTGGAAGACCTGACGGGTTTAACGGAACTAATGAAATCAGCTAACACCTTCGACGTGGATTGGGATAACGAGAACGATGATGATATATAAGGTAAAGATACTTTTCTGCCTTATTATCATCTCAGTTTCAACCATTTTCCTTGTCTTAGTCTACTTATGAAGTCGTGGATGATCATAAGGTTTTCATAAATGTCCGAGTGATTTCTCCTATGCTCAATTGCTTGTGATTGATTAATTTGAGGCTGTAAGATGATTGAACAGAATTAAATGAAGGAATTTATTTCTTCAGCGTATTTTGTAGAATAATTATTGCATTTTTTGTTGAAGATGATAAGGGAAAAACATTTTTTAGAGTGCAATTAAGTTTGCCAATTAGTGGTAAATTTAGTTTTCTATCCAACATTTTCTACGATCAGCACGTGTTCCAATTCCAATATCTGAGAATGCGCTTTCTGTCACTTGATATGTTAAACTTCTTTGAATTATATTACAGGTAGTCACAGAATCAAGAGAAAGGAATTTTATTCTTTCACAGTGCTGATCATAACTTGTTGAAGAATTCAGTGCTTAGTTTGATGCAGTGGACTAATTTGTGAAGTTGAAGATTGGTGGTAATTTGTGCACATTGATCAGTATACAAATTGAAAATTGAAGCTGATCTATTTGTGGACATCGATCGGTATACAAGTTGAAAAACTGATCTGTTAATTTATGTCAGATTTGTAAAGTCGTCCAGAATATCCTTTTTTATGTAAGTAGTTTTTTTCTTATGTAAATTACTTGTACATAAAGCTTACTATTACTTCCCTTTGTGAATGAAATGATGGCGGCAATGGCATATTATAATGTTGAAACATTTTGTACATGCAATACCGTTTGGTTTCATTTTATAGTTGGAAATCAGAGAAAAATTGAAACACAAATTTTCAAATCATAGATATTCGGAGAAACGTCAAATCATAGATGTTTTGTGGTGACACCCAATCCGACCCAAATTCTAACCATATCCGACTTCCGTTTCGATCCAAACTTTCACGTAAATATAGATTTAAGAGTGTATTAGGGATACAACAAAAACAATTAGGAAAAAAACGTCGAATGTGTGTTAAATAATGAGTTTTTGAAGTTCAATGAGGCAAAGTGTTACAAAATTAAAGTTCAGGGGAGGTAACTGTTAACTTTGAAACTTCAGAGGGGGCAAAGTGATACCAAGACATATTTTAGGGGGGCAAACTGTAATTAACCCTAATTTTAATTTAGTTGTCTCGTGTGTTGTATATCTAATTAAATGTTTGGTTGTTGTTTTTTAAATTATTTATGTAAAATAATTAAAAAACAAATATATATTTCTAGTGTAATAAATTATTTACAATTAAATACAAAACAAAAACAAAACTAATTAAAACAAAAAATAAAAATAAAATTTAAAAAAAAGACCAATGGGTGGCACCTGGACGACCGACCTTGCCGCAAACCGCGTGGTAGGTCTTGCACCCCCGTTGAGGGATAGTCGACATTTTGCTGGAGGTTCCCTTGTTTCTTATCGGTTGTCGACTTCTTTTAAAATCTTTTGGAATTTTTTAGTATTTGATTTCAAATTAAATTATATTTAATTTTGCTTTTATAGAGCCTAGTGATCATGCACATGTTTTAGCCACAATTTAAATGATTTAACAATATATACAAATACGCTTTTGTATGTCTATATATAATATCTATATAATTGTTGGTGTATCCATACGAAAATATTATATATATATATATATATATATATATATATATATATATATATATATATATATATATATATATATATAGGGTCAACCTATAGTAAGCCCCCTACAATCTTACCATTAAATCTTATTTGCAGTTAATCTCACCATTCATTAGCATAACTGTTTTTTTTCTTAATCTACCTTACAATTTGAAATGAGTGGTGGATATCGTGGGAAAATTAAGCCCTGAGCTCTTCCAACTCCAAACTCCAAACTTCCGCCACCCAAACCACCCCAACTCCAAACCACTCCCAAAACCTCCGCCAAACCCAAACCTCTTCCGCCCACGACCTTCGAGAAAACTTATTGTAAAATCGGAGTTCGGATGGGTGTGGATTGTGGATCAAGGGACGTGGATGTAATTTTGGAAGTTTGTAGGGATGATGTGAAAAGGTAAAATCTGGAAGGGTAAAAACGTAAAAGTGTGGCGACGGATCAAAGTTGATGACTTGATGTTAGACCATTGTATTCTTTTTTATAAAAGGGGATAGATTACTTGTTTGAAATGACATTAAATAGTTTGATAATGAAGTACTAACCAGATTCTTCTTCTAAACCTAACCCGCAATCTTATCTGGATTCGAGAGTCAACATATTTTGGTGGGATTGGTTTTCAAAAACATTAATATATTTTGGTAGGTTTTTGAAATTTAGAATGCTGGAACCTGAACGTTTGTTTGACTTCATGTGGTTTTTTATTTATTTATAATTGATAGGATTAATTTAATTATGTAATCGTATCTCACCAACAATGTGTTATTGCAAATGTAAGATTTAATATACTCCGACTCTCACTCAACTAGTGCTTTAACCAGTTAAGATGACTGTCAGATATATGTATGCTTCGGCCGGGAGACTAATGTTTTAGGCAAGATTTCAATTATATCTGGATTGTAATAATGCTAGAATGATTATAGAAAGTTTGAGGGTATAAATACACCAGGACATGTTCCAAATGTCTTTTTTTTATTCCTTCCATTATTAAAATTTTATACTCCTGTACAAACACTAAAAAATGAATCCATCTAGTCATTTAATTCACATTTACAGTCATGAAAACTAAACTCCCATGGTGTCAGACTGCTGTTTGGAAGTCACCAAAGTCATCCTCAATGGAATCTGGTTTGTCATTACTTTCAGGATGTTGTGGTCCTCTAGACCGAGTTTTATCGGTCTGACTGAATCCTTGAACATGACCTGTTGTCGACACTGGAGACAGCGGAGGAGGGGGTGGCTTGAGAACGGCGGTCTGCTTGGGTTTGTCACTCTTTTGTTCCAACGACATATTGCTAAGTTTCTGCATGAAGAAAGTAGATTTTGGACCGTCGCTTGCTTCCTGAATAAAAAAGAGAACTTGGGTAAAAAAGTACGATGCTAATTTGTAAATGGAACCAAAGAGGCAAAAGTTCACTTTTTTCAGTTGTAGGACAAGTGTTTCTCCCTCTTTCAGACTATAGTCGACCGAGGAATTCGTTTCGAAGTGTTGTTCCATCTCCTCTGCTGTCTTCTTTTTGTCTAGGTATCTTCCATATTGTAAAGAGTACAAAAAAGAATTTTCAAGGAGTCAGAACATGTCTAACATATTGAAAGTTCGATTCTAGAACACAATTTCACTGGTTAACATGCAGGCTTGGCATGCACGTATGAATTGGTAGGATACTTCATGTGATCGTGAAGTGAGGCCTGGAAATCATAAGCTTCAGTCCTTTCTCGAAATCCAATGCCTATAAAAGCATGCCGCTTACGGTCACCTGAGTATTCAATCGGAACACAAATACACCATTTTAGGTAAGAAACACGTATGTATGGAAGATTGTTGGGTGAACAAATTTAGAGGATATGCTCACCAATGTTTTCCTCGATGCGAAGCACAAAGTATCTAGACGAGGAAAATCAGATGTAGTTTAGGGTATGGTTAAAGAAAGCTACAGTATCTAACAAAAATCATAAGATATTTGCAAGTGGAGTTTAAGAAAGAGATGATTGAACCTGCTGCTGTCTATCACCGCCTCCACTGGATGTGGTTCTCCTTCTTTTAGAAAAGCTTGAGCATAAAGCTCTCCTGCAAATATAATGCAAAATCATACAATACAATAAAACATTGCACAGGAAACTACCTTCAGTCCTTCCTAAAATTAAGCGCTATGATACACACCTGAGGTTTTATCTTCAAGTCTAATGATGCATAGCTCCCCTTTGCTGACAACCTTAAGGGATCCTTCCCATGCCCACTTGTTGACATCCCATTCATCTGCCCTGATGTTCAAATACGTGTGGGTGATGGCAAACGAGAAAGAGTAATAATGCAGTAACTTTTTATATAAAAACGATTGTACAATACCGATCGAATATATATTGAATTTGTGACAATGTGAATAGTACATTAATGGCTCGTGGATAGTAAGGTACTGAACTAAATTGGCTCATTAACCTGTGCTTCTTGTTCACCATGAAATATCAGGTTGTTGAGCTTTGGATCAATTGTCAATTGATCAATCCATAAAAATGGGTTAATGTAATTTAACTTTTTATGTCTTGTGAAGAAAGGGCATTCCTATTGATATACATATGATATTTCCTCAGTGATGCAAAGCTATGCAATCATTCAGGCGATGGAAGCATTACATTAAGGAATAATGGTACCAAGAAAATAATACCCCAAGCAGATACAAAACTCTAGCTACCAAGTTTTTTCCTCTAGTTCCAAAATTCAGCAACATAAAATTGCGACAAGGCCAACTTTATGCATGTTGCTGTCAGGTAATTGTTTGTCTAGCTCTCCAAATGCATGGATAAATGATTTTAACAACTTTAATGTATAATTGGTGGAAACTGGAAAGAGTAACAATTAACAAGTGAAGGGACCCTCCAAAGCCTGAATCCCGCACAAATTCCATCAAACGAAGTTGACAATCATGTCTACAGTCAGCCCCTGTGGAAAATTTATACTTTTATCATACTCTTGTTTTCATGTTACAAACGAAAGAAACATGGTTGCATACTAAATTGTGTCTCTCACCTAGAAACTCATCATTTTAACATAAACTTAAAAACAAAAAAACTACACTTAAATTTTGAAGTCCACACTACAATAACAAGCCGTACAGGGCAAGATCCACAGAAGTCAATTGATTCTATTCAGTAGAATATGTATCGATAAAGTTTTTGGCAAACCAAAACACCACCAACACTTTTGCTCCAAACAACATACAACAACTCTAACGACACACCAACTAGTCTGCATTAGTGTTGCTAACTGAACATGGCTGCAAGTTTAGTTAAATTTGAGCTTGCTCAAGCTTGGTGAACTTAAACTGACAAACATAATTTTCAAGCTCCACAGTCAAATTACTTGAATATAAACAAAAGGTAGTTTTATCAAGCTTGCAATTTTTTATAGTTTTGAATTTCTAAAACATTAAACAAACTAAGTGTTGACTTCTAGGCCTTAATCATGTTTATTTTGATGATTTACTCAACTTAATTTTAATCATACTTAAATTGGGTCAAACACATTCCATGCAGTGTACATATATTTGTATTGTGCATATTTCTATCTTAATATGTGATCAAGACTCAAGGTGAAAGAGATTTACGTCAAAACATGTAATCAAACTTTTGAAGACATGTAATTTTATCTTTACTTGAATCTTTTAGGAACTTTGTAAACTTGAGCATACTTATTAGGATATTTATCCACATTCACTCTAGGTTCCATCTAAAAGTCACAAAAAATCTTATTTGGACTTCAATACATCACCTAAACCATAACCGGAAAACCACCCAAACTCAACCTGAGCCAGTCAATGTAAAAAGTTCGATCGAAACTTAGCTTTCGTCTGACCGTTTATAAACAACAATATCTTGGTCCGTTAGGACGATTTCGTCTGACCATTCTTTGGTTTCAAACTTCTATTTTGAGTTGTTTTCTTATCATTATTTTCCAACGACTATTTTGAAAACTCTAGAATTTAGGTCAACCGGACCACACCTTACGGTCGTTCGAGTCATACCCAAAACTGGACAATAACTTTTCTTAAAACCGTCTGACCATTTTTGTCCTAACAGTCGACCGATTATCCAGTAGCTAGTACACATACTCCCAGTTTACATTGTGTTGATCCGACATTATGCATATTTGTCCGACCGTTAACTTATATATTAAGTGAACGGTATAACCATATTGACCAAACAGTTGACCGTTTGGGGGTAGATTACTTTTGCTTCTTTTGTCGGTTGTTAGATATGACAATCATGTCGTTTCGTGTCGTATTTTTTTACTTGTATAAGTCAGGTTGACCATACATGAACATGAAACGAAATAATTTCGTGTACCCTAAAGGAGAACACAAACACAACCCGTTTCATTTCGTGTAAACACAAAGTGATACGAATAAACACGAAAAATTTATAAATCAAAGAGGTAGCCTTTCTTCATTAGAAGCAAGCTCGTTTTAAATTAATTTTTTTTGAAGTTAAAGTTCTCAATGAAGAGAGGAAATCACAGATTAAGGGAAGCAGTAAGGCCCCCTTATATAGGGTAAAGGGGAAGACAAACATTGAAATCTTCTGATGTGGGACTAATTCATGTTGTATGATTGAAAAGGGCAAAACGGAAATAAATAAGTTCAGTACGCCTATAATAACATGAGCCAGCAATGGCTCGTTGCCATGTTGATGGTATTTTGTGACATGAGGTCTCAAGTTCGATCCTTCACATCCGTTTTTGCACCAGAATTTAAGAAAAAAGAACATTAAAAAAATCAGACAAAGATAAGATTTGATCATGCATCTAGAGCCTGTTCTAGAGTTGAACTTACCATCACACTAATTAGTGGAAGTGATAATATTTTGAAATTTATAAATTTATAATAAATTTGTGTATATTCATGTACATGACAGGTTGCACACGAAAACGACATGAAATTTTTGTGTCCTGAATATCGGACATGAACATGACACGAAACAGGAAAATCCTAAACCCAAACACAATTTTTTCGTGTCGTCTTTTCATGTTTCGTGTAAAATTGTCAGGTCTATCGGTTGTTTCTTTATCTTTTTTGTCTTTAGCCACAATGACTATATGAATCTTAAAACCTATAAATAGATGTTCAAACCTTAGTTTAAGATATCTCTTACACTCCTATTTGTTCCCATCCTTAAACAGAAAGCTCTCGTACTTCAAAGATTAAATCCTATACAGTGAAAGTCTAAACTCCCCACATGTATTCTTAAAGTCTATCATACTTAAGTGTGCTCAAGTGTTGTAATGTTTTATAACACCACCTTCAGTTTTTTTGGAAGTGAGAGGAAGAATCAAGCTCGATGACAATGTTTGCGAGCTTCAATTGTAAAAGGCTTGACCGCTTGATCTCGGGTCGGAACGGAGATCAGATTGATGAAGTCGTAAGCGGGGCTCGTGGTGATCGAGAGAGACTTGCAAGAGAGTGCTAAGACCCGGTTGAAGTGTCAAACATTTATAAAAATCCTCGGTCTACTTGAGTTTTGTCAATCTCTACTTGTTTGTGTTAGTTCCGTTGCATTTACTTTGTTTTAAAGATTAGTGGTCATCATCGATCCTACACTACACCACAAAACTAGTCTACACACAAAAAATAAATCAAAACTAAAAGAATTATCCGAAAACACCACCGGTGGCTCTGATGTAGTGTATAAGCAACAAATTGATGAAAGAAGACATTTTTGAAAAGGACATCAATCCCTCAATGGAAAGGGATCAATCCAAAAAGATATTTTTATTAGGAAAACGACACCAATCAAATGGAACTCCAAAGTAGTCTATATGCACACCGGATTTGTATCCAGTAACCCACTTGGTTCTAGGACTAGCTTTGTGAAGGTGGGATGCAAGTTCAATCCTCACACCCGCAACAACCTGTTGTTGGTGCAATGTGGTTATGCAACCTACCATAATAATAAAATTTAACTCTACCGCTTATCAAAAAAGTAGTGTATATGCAACACATCAATAAAAAAGACTTTTCTAACACCAAATCCACACCCAAATAATACAAAATTACAGCTTTATCACTAAAACCAACACAAAATTACAGTTTAAGAGAAACCCACCAAAACTTTAAGGAACAAATCAACCAAAAAGAGACATATTTATCAGAAAAGACAACAATCCACAAATACCAAACCAACAAAGAAAGAAGACATCTTTATAACCTAGATCCAATCCAAATTACATTTTTATCAACAAAGACCCCCAAAAAATCCAAACCAAGTAGAACCCAAAATCAACAAAAAAAGACATTTATAACCCAAAATCAAACAAGAACCATATTTCTACTAGGACAAAAATCAATTTTTTATTGGGAAAAACCCAAACCTATAAGAAGCCAAAATCAGCAAAAAGAAGACATTAATAACCCAAAACCATATTTTTACCAAAAAAAAACAATTTTTATGAGAAAAAATCCCCAAAATCTCAAACCTATAATGATAGAGTTCCAACATATAAGAAGCCAAAGTCAGCCAAAATATGAAATTTATAACAAATACCATATTTTTACCAGAAACAAAAATCATTTTTATCAGAAAAATCCCAAAAAAAATCCCAAACCTATAAGAAGCCGCGCTCTTCCTGGGAGGTATCTGCAGAACACCAAAACCCAATCAAAACCCAAAACCCAAATCCCAAAACCCTACCAAAGGCGCCACCTTTGGGGGCTTAACCTACTCACCAGGTAAACGTAGCACTCCTGCACCTGAAACAGAATCTGTTCGACGACGGATTCGGGTTCTTGCTCTTCCATCGGGATTTTGGAAACCCTAATTCGGGGGAAATTTGGTTTGGATTAGAATTAGAAGCAAAATTTAGGGGAAAGAAAATTTCCAACGAAGAAAAGAATATGCTTTAGAGTGGGAAAATTAAGAAGAAGGACCAAACAAATTTGATGTTAGGAAGAATGATGAAATGGAATTTAACACTTACTGTCCGGTCCGGTCCAGTTCGCATGACTATAAGAAGAGGTGACATCAGATCGGATATTGAGTGGGAATATTTTCGTATCAGTATTCATATTTTACTTATGGATATGGAATGAATGCATACATGAATTGTTTGTAAGGAAGAATGTGCTTTAGAGTAGGAAAATTTAAAAGGACTAAACAAAATTGATGTTTGGAAGAAGAATGAAATGAAAACGTATTTCTACCAAAGGGTCCGGTCCGGTCCGATCCATTGGAATGTAACCAGATCTTCAGTCCGGTCCAAACTGAATCGAAGTTTGACTTATATTTCGCTTTCTGTATGGTCTTATTCTTTATTTCTATATTGTTATGGTTTTTGTTCGTCAATACTTGGTAATGTTTGTGTTCCAATCTTAAAAAAGGAAAAAAACTAGTTTGGCTGTTATGTAGAACCACCTCTTTTAAAATTTTTTATAGTGATTAGGACCGGTGATTTTTCTATCTAAGTTTCTATATACAACTTTTTAGGGTCCAAGACAACTTAAAATAAACCAAACTTAACCAATGCTTATTGCTTTTTGACTAAAAAAATTGTTTTGTACGATCTGAATGGCTAGACAACAAGATTGAATCCTAAGAGCTAAACAAATCCACACTCAACCAACACTTTGCATTGGGTTGTAATTTTTTTGGAAGAGAGTAGCATAGAGAAGAGCATTCCATGTATCTGGCACTCCCGGCAAACACCAGTGGGCGCAGTCTGAGTACTTCTTTGGCTCTTTACGTTCTTCTAGCGTTATTAAATTTTGTTGTCTGACCGTGTAAATTGATGTATGACCATCTTTTCGGGACTCTGATAGTCCTGTTATGTCGAGGTAGTTTACTGGAGTTTTCATCTCGTTGATCGTGTTCTTGACTAATTGGATCATCGATTCGGGGAAAGTTTTGATGTATGTCTCGTTTGTGATGGGCCATGTTTGGTTGTAGCACCAATTTTTTCTGCAAATTTGTTGACAAAAAATTAGCAACCTAAATTAGGATGCTACTTTATAAGCAACTGAAGCTACTTCAATGTTATAAATGTATTCTTGTTCTGTAATTGTTGGGAGCTGATATGATTACATTACCTCCCTTTAAATAATACTTTGGCACACAAAACTAATTACATGATGCGCATCACCAAAAACAACCAGTCAAGTGCTTACAAAACTAAAGCCGAAATTATTAAAGAAATACAGTAGACCACAAAACTTACAAATCTTACATATGTTTCTTGAAGCTACAAATCCAAATCGAATTTCTAGAATACATTACATGATGTTCCGACAACAAAGACAGAGTTCACTATTACATGTTGTGGTCAATGGTGTGGGTCAGCCGTTCTTTGTGAGTGGGAGTGGTTTTGCTTTCTACGTAAGATAATAAGTGTTTAATTTACAAAACATATTATGTTGTCGGTTTTGTATGAGTGATTTGCACTGTTCTAAAGATAATAAGTGCTTTGTGAGTGACCTACATTCTTTTGATTGGTACACCAATTCCATTAAAATCCAAGTACTTATGTATTCAATATTTGCTCAAACTTAATTATTTTAGTGTTGCACACTTCAAATGTCTAGTAACGTGAGACTATATTAACGAAAACTCTCAATATGTGATCGAGATCATTTTTTCTGTGTCTATGTACGATTAAAAATAGTTGGGGTGAGCCTTGATAAGTCATTCAATTTGTTATATATACATATATATATATATACACATATATATATATATACACATATATATATACATATATATATGAATTAATCGTGGATCACACTCTATCACATAATGTTGCTCGCTTTTAATGTTTAGTAATATGAAGTTATTTTTCAACAATCCAAGACAACCTATAACTTAATTGCCACTTGAAGTCTATCATTTTAAGATGTCATAACCATTCAATTGCATCAAAACTACCAAGTATTAAAGACTAACCCTCTATGTTGTGGGGAAATGCCACGGAAGAAAACAGTGGTCTTGTTCGGGTTGACGTTGGAGTCCACCCAGTTGGCCCATGTCTTTAAACCACGTCGGAAACCTTCGAGCCTATCCATATCTTTCACTAACTTACCATCAAACTCGTACACATCCCATCTGCACATAGTAAATTCATGTAAAAAAATTATATGTATTCTTTTACTTATGTTGCAACGTGTATTATTTTTATAATTTCAATTTGAAATTTACTCACGTTTGTAGTGCCCCTTGATGTGTCCACCAGTGGCCGGTGTTGAACACCAACACGTCGGCCCTACGCCATCGCCATTCTATTTTGGGAAGTTTTTCGACCCTTAAAACTTTCGTCTTACCAAAGGACGTTTTGTCTAGTGGAACGATGAAAGGACTCCAATAGAACTCCAACACAAAATTGTAATCCTGGAGTAGTTCGACAAATAAAACATTTGATTTATGCATGGTACACAATTTCAGGACCAAACTTACAACTTAGTGATCTAATAATTCACGTCGAGACTTTTTTTTTGTGGTAGCACATAACACTGCCATAAAAGTGCCTTTCAATCTAATTGGTTTGTGTTAGACCTTCTAATTTGATACCATCAACTCATAACCCCAAATATGCATCAAATAGCAGTTTATTCTCCTTAACACTTGCACTTCTAGGACCTTATCCTTGGAAGTGCACATTTGCCCTCTAATAAAATTTAGATTAGATTTTGGTAGTTTGATCACTCTTCAATTTTTTTGTCAATTTTATTCCTAAAATACCCCCAAACCGAAAAATATAATACTCTCATTCGACTCAAATTACCACTCAATATTGTAAGATTAGTCTCTTATGTAGAAGAGAAAACACAGTTAAAAGTAGTTTTATCATGTGCGATTCTTATGTAAATCAGGTTGAATGAGATTTTTATTTTATATGGCTTAAGGGTAATTTGAAAATAAATTAAATTTTTTTCTTCGAAAATGAGGAAAAATTGCCAATTCTCAAAGGTGCACACTTTTATACGACAACTATGAAAGAGAAGGGCAAATCACAACCCTTATATTATATTGTATGAATGTTCCTTTTTTTTGCCACACTAATACTGTAATACATTTCACTTGCAGTTGCAGGTCTGTCTGATGATATTGTGGTGATTATAATATTGTACTACTAAGTTCTACAAAATGTAATTCAACCACAACTATATTGAGATATTCAACGTCATTATCATTAGCCTTTACCACACAATGAGATATCATTGTAGTTGTCTACTTATATGTAGTTGCTCAATGACTTTGGAGAAAAAAAATGATACTCACCATCCTATGACTACTTTACCTTCTCCATGAACTTTCTTGTTTGACGAAGTTGACTTGTATATATACTTGCAACAACAATCTAAAACTAGTTCTTTAGAAAGGATACTAGTCTTTAATTAAAGTAGATTGGTGGGTTTGGGAAAAGGAAACAAGTGGGGGTTGGTTTTACCTTTGCTCTGAAGACTTTGAAGAGCCCATTGTGAACATCAACAATGGCTCTTGATCTTGGAATAGATGAGTAAAGCATACAAGCTAAAGACTCCCACATGTTCCTATTGATGGAATCTCCAACCAAAGCCACTGTTTTTCCTCTTAACATCTCCAACATGTGCGTCCCATTGAACCTTTCATGCGCATGAAAGTACACATATTAAATACTAAGACGTACAACCAAAACCACATAAGGCTACATTATTGATGTTAATTAGTTGTTACAATGAATTGGCTATATAATATATGTGGCAGTTAAAGAGGTACGTAGCTTTTGTAAGCTTTCTATGAGTACACTTTCATGTGTCTTCATTTGCCCAAGTTGGGCTTGTTTTCATGGGAATATTCTAGTGAAGATATATTTGTGTTGGGATAATTTCGTAAATACCCTTCAAATAATTCATTAATTCAAAATATTTTTGGTATCATCCAAAATTTCGTAGTGAATTTGAACATCTAAACTTGATAATACATGCTAGCTAGTTCAGGTTAAATTTGAGGTAAAGATGATAGAAAAAAATGGTTTAATTAAATTCTAAATAAAAAGAAGGAAAATTATGAAATTATTTGTTAATTACATGTTTCTACTATTTAGTACCTTGGCTAGTTGACTTCCATAAATGCCATTAAGACCGTGAACTCACCATCTTCAAATTTAGTAGCTAGAAAGGTTGTAATCCCTTCAAATTCAGAAGTAACTAGAAATGCCAGATATTGAAGAGATGTAGTCGAAATTTGATAATCTAATGCAAAATCTAATCAGAAAATTAAGAAGAAATTGAAAACCATAAACCATTAATTAATTACCTTGGAATATCACAGCCACTAGGTTGCCACCTCCAATGCTCATACAAAGAATCAGGTCTTCCATTCTTGATGCAAGTCACTTGTTGGCTTAAAAATGGACACTTTCTTGCATGGTAAAGTGGGTAGGCTTGTGGATCATAAATCCAATTACCTTCAAATATGTTGCACTCTTTGGAAGAACTCTCTTCTCCTCCATCCAAACCAAAAGACTTGTAACTGTTGTTTTCAAGTGATTGAGAATTGGTTGGTGATGGTGTTGGTGCAATGGGAGAAACAACTTCAACAGGCCGTGGTTTGGAGATGGAGGGTGATGGTGTTGGTGCTTTGAAGGATTCCATCATGGTCTCTTGCATTGGAAAATTAACCACTTCTAGTGGTTTGGACATGGATGGCAATGGACTTGGTGCTTTGAAGGAGCCTATCGTAGTCTCTTGGATTGGTAAATTGAGCCCTTCTTCTAGTGCTTTGGAGATGGATGGTGATGGTGTTGGTCCATCATAATAGTCTATCATGGGATCTTCAAATGGGTAGTTCAACACTTCATCTAGTTGTTCGGGCATGGAATATTGTGAAGGTGATGGTGCCTTAGGAGAGTCTACAATGGTCCTTTGAAATGGGATGTTGGCCACCTCTACTCGTGGTTTGGACATGGATGATGAAATTGATGGTGGCTTGGAAGAGTCCATCTTGGTCTCTTCCATTGGAGTGTGAAAACTCTCCACTTGTGGTTTGGACAAGGAGGGTGATGGTGGCTTACTGGAGGAGCCCATCATGCTCTCTTGTATTGGGGTGTAGAACACTTCCACCAGTGGTAATTCAGACATGGATGAAGTTGTTGTTGGTGATGGTGTTGGTGCATAGGAATCCACCATGTTGTTGGTGTTTGCAAGGATAGACAAGGTGGTAATTGTTGGTTGAAGGCTTTCATATGAGTCAAAGAAGGTCTCTTGAGGCCATCCATGAATCAAGAAGATGACTAGGAAGAATAAACCAAGGAAGCCTGTGCAAAAGTAGAGAGTGAACTTGCTAGTTTTGATGGTGGAGATGGAAAGCTTCTCCATACATGTATGCTACACTTGTTTCTTTGGTGGTAGAGAAAGATATGGTGGTAACAGTGAGATGGACAAGGGTAGGTACTTATTAGTGGTTTGGTTTGTTGTTTTCATGGTTTTAGTTATGAAGTTGTTGGCAATAAGGGTGATGTGGCTAATATATCTATGAGGGGTTAAATTTTTTAGGTGGTGGATAGTATTATATGATGGAATAATGTGGTTGACACCTTTTGTTGGTCTACATAATTAGCTGGAACCGGAGTGTTTAAGATTTTGCAGAAATACCCTTTTGTATTTCTAGTTATAGTCATCACTGGACCTGGGTGTCGGCCCGTGTAGGCCCGACCCGATTATGGACCGACACGACCGTCGTGCCGGGCCGGGCCGGGCGCCCCAGTGCATGGCACGACACTGTGCTCCAACGGCTCTAAGAGCCGTTGAGTTATTTTTATTTTTTTATTTTTCTCTCCTAAACTACCCATCTTCTATCTTATATAAACTCCCCAATCCTTCTCTTTTTTCACACAATTCTCTCCAACTCTTTTCCAATCTTTCTCTAAATCGCTTCGATTTTGGTGGATATGGGTCGAGTTTGAGCTAAAAGGTGAAGCCTAAAGCTACAAGCAGATCGCTGATTTCGCGACTCCGCTATTCATTTCCTAAGATTTTCTAATTTTTTAGTTAATCATGACGTTATCTTTTATGAAAAAAATTAAGTTTTTCTTTGCATATTTAGTAATTTGCATGACTTCAACATCATATTCCGAAGATAATGATACCGTAGAACCTCTTCCTGATATACCACCCCAAATAACTACTACCGGTTTTAAGAAAAAAACTATCACAGTGTGGAAAGATTTTCAAGAAGGTAGAGATAAAAATGGTAAAGTAATTGCTAATTCTAAACATTGTGGTAATGTATATTCGGGTAAGTCAAGTGGGGGAACCAGTCATTTAGGTAGACATTTAAAAGTATGTAAAATTAAGAACAATCCTGAGTCAGTAATGGATTCACGTCAATCTGTTTTAGACATAGCTAGTGGAAATTTATCTTTTCAAAAATATTGTCCAATTAAAGGTAGAGAAATAATTATTGATTTCATAATTAGAGATTAATTACCATTTAGCACATGTGAATCTGAATCCCTAAGAGCAACAATTCTCTATCATAATCCTCAATTTAAATCATTTTCTAGAAAACTCTTAAAAATGTTGCATTTGATAAATTCAAAAAACAAAGAACAAACATGATTACTTTTTTTTGAAATGAATAATAAGGTAGCATTAACTATTATTGTTTGGACCGGTCCAAATAATTATACTTATTGTTGCGTAATTGTTTATTATCTAGATGATTCATGGTTGTTAAATAAAAAAGTTTTTTTACCTATTTTGCATAAACACACCACCAAGGTTATATTTGATCACATTAAAGATCGTAGCTAATTCTCTTGAAAATAAAATTTGTGTAATTACATTTGATAATGCTACTAATAACACTACAACAATAAGAATGCTTATAAGTTATTGTAAGCCACCTCTAGATGATTTACTTTTTCATATCAGATGTGTTTGTCATACTTTGAACTTGGTAGTACAAGATGGACTTCAATTAATTAAACCATACCTAGGAAATGTTACAAATGCAATGTATTTGTAGGTTGTAGTAGTATATCTAGATATCAGGAATTTAGAGAATTTTGTGTATATAATGATGTTAAACTTAGGAAATTTAAATTAGATGTCCCCCATATATGAAATTCTACATATGAAATGTTAAAATCTTTTGATGATCGTTATCTTGCAATTTAAACTTTTTATATTTTTAACCGACGAAAATTAGGAAATTTGTAATATTATGTTAGTTTTTTAAAACATTTTTTCACATTCACTAAAAGATTAAGTGGACAATATTACCCGACCTCTAACATATTTATTTACGAAATATAGGAGAAATCCTGATTTTGATGAGATTTTAACTGTAATGGATGCTAAGTTTAATAAATATTGGAATCCTCCTCTACTTAGCTTTTGTTTAGTTTTTATTATGGATCATAGATTTAAAATTTCTGGTTTATAAGTTTACTTGGAACAAATTTACGAAAACATGAATTATGAAATTTTTCAAAAACATGTAGATAAATGTAGGTCTTCGTTAAACGATTATTTTGAAGAATATCAAAGTCTAAATAAACAAATGAGTTCAAATGTTGCTAGTTCATCATCACAACCACTTACAACTGCAGTGGATTTAGATGATGACGACTCGCAATGAAATTAGTTATGTCAAAAAAACTAAATTTGTGCAAACTGAGACCCAAAATGAATTAACTGCATATCTAAACACTGAAATTTACTTAAGTACTATTGAGTTAAAATGTTTTAGACTGGTGGAAAGAACTCAGGTAAGTTTTCACTAGTCATTTTGATGGCGCGAGATTTATTATGTGGCGCCGAAGACTGTTTAGTGCAGGTAAGCGGGTCTTGTTCGACAAGAAGCAAAACTTGTCTGACAAGTCCATCGAGATGAGCGTATGTCTGAAGGATTGACTCGACGCTGCGGATAGAATGCAGAACCTGGTTATTCACGACAACAACGACAAGAAAAATTGAAGAAAAAATTAACTAAACCACTTTGTTTAAGGAGTAATTTTTTTCTAATACCTCTTAGATTTTTTCATGACTCCTTAGGTTTAATTAGCCTTTAGACTTTTTATATATGTAACCAACCAATATATTGTTTCTCGAATTGAATTAACAATTTCTAATAAATAAATTGGTCATTTTGGGAAAAATAAATTGTATTTTATTTAACTAAATTGTTATTATACACCCAACCGGACAAAAAAATCAACTCGACCCATACCGGATCTGGGCCCACGCCCTGCCGGGGGAGCCGACTGCCTTGCTGTGTCGTGCCGACACGACACGACAACCGGAGGTGGCCCGAATGTGCCGTGCCACGGCACGGTTCCAGGTCTAGTCATCATTACTCGTGTTGCTTGATTATCAGCTGGAGTGTTTGGGCTTTTGCAGAATACCCTTTTAGATTTCTAGTTATAGTTATCACTGCTTATGCTGATTGATTATTAATTAAGCCAACCTCTTTTCAGTGCATCCAAAGTTATATATATGGAAGAATGTACCTAAACATCTAGCAACCACTTCATTAGAATGTGATTTTAATATTGACTATTTGAAGCCCAAAAGTCTACTGATTGAGTTACTTAGGCAGGTAACTCATTAAGAGCATGTAACTAGTTATATAAATTCCTAGTCTTCTATGGATATTTATTTAGTTTATACAGACACACACTTGCATACATGTATTTATACACACATATATATGTATGTATGTATATATATATATATATATATATATATATATTTCATACATGCTTACAAGTTACAATTGTTTTGTAAGTTCTCTATATTAGGAGTGTCACTGTTTGAAAAACAATTGAAGAATGTGTCAGGCGTCAGGCATGCTTAGTTGTGAATTGTGATAAGTGATTAGTATAGCTAGAAATGGAAGTTCGTGTATAATGTTTAAGCTGATATTGTCATAGGAAAATGTTTAGTGGACGCGCGCGTCCGGGACGCGCGCTGATGTGGCCAGTCCACTCAGCAGACGCTGCTTAGTTGGCGCGATGGGATATGAAAAGTTTTTTGTTTTTTTATTCCTCTATTTTCGTACCGTCATCATTTCCACCATCCTTCCCTCCATCCCTCATTAATGCGACTCAAATCACTCTCTTCCTTCATCATTTTGGCGCTCGGCGCTCCTACACGGCACAGAAGACTTGTTATCAATCTCAAGATGCCTCTTCCTTTTCCTTCCCTTCTCTTCTGTGGTCATTCCTCTGTACTCAAATGGAAATCGTTCCCGTGCCTTCCCTAGTGGAGCAGCCATCAAACGTTCCCCATGAGGGGATGTTTTTCCCCTCTTTCGAAGAAGCCAAAGCATTTTACGTGGCCTATGCCGATCATTGTGGTTTTGGCGTTAAGACAAGACAATCTCATTACGATCGTGGTGTTGTTATACGGGCCACGCTGACTTGCTCCAAGGAGGGCACCGCACCAACGGACCAAGGGCAAGGAAAATTGAAGCCTAGGTTATCCAGCAGAGTACAATGCACTGCTCGGATAAGGGTATCCGGAAACACAGCAAGGGGTTACAACGTTAACTTTGTGGATCTTAACCATAACCATCTCATGCTTGACCCGGAGCAAATGCGATTTCTCAGGCAAAAACGAACCGTCCCTGAATCCGTCGTAACCCGGATATCGGTTAATGATGAAGCTGGGATATCGGCTGCTAAGACCATGCAATCTCTTGTGGTCGAGGCTGGAGGTTATGACAAATTGACTTTCAACGAAAGGGATTTAAGGTTTGTGTTCTTTCCGTCTAACATAATTGAAGTTGAACATTTTGCGCCTGGTCTTACTGGTTCCTGTTTGCAGGAATGTTGTAAACCAAGTCAGAAATTTGAAGATGGGACCTGGTGATGCACAAGCTCTTCAGGACTATTTCATTAGGATGCAGAAGATTGATTCCATGTTTTTTTATGTAATAGATATGGATGACGAAGGAAGACTACGCAACGTTTTTTGGGCTGACAGTCGTTCTAGAGCTGCATATTCATACTTTGGAGACGCAATATGTTTCGACACAACCTACATTACCAACAAATACGACATGCCATTCGCCCCATTTGTAGGAGTCAATCACTATTTCGAATCAGTTTTGCTCGGTTGCGCTTTGCTGTCCTATGAGACTACTGAAAATTACATATGGTTGTTCCAAACCTGGTTGTCGTGCATGAATGGTAAGTTTTTTTCCTTCTTCCCTCTTCATATCTTCCTATTTTTTGTTTGTCTATTCGTAATAAAAAGTCTGTCTGTTCGGAATAAGAAGAGTGTATGTTCGGAATAAGAAGTCTGTCTGTTCGTATTAAGAAGTCTCTCTGTTCGGATTAAGTGTTGCGTTTGTTCGGAATAAGAAGTCGGATTGTTCGGATTAAGTGTTGTGTCTGTTCGGAATAAGTTGTTAGTCTGTTCGGATTAAGTGTTGTGTCTGTTCGGAATAAGTGGTCGGACTGTTCCGATTAAGTGTTGTGTCTGTTCGGATTAAGTGTTGTGTCTGTTCGGAATAAGTTGTGAGTCTGTTCGGATTAAGTGTTGTGTCTGCTCGGAATAAGTGGTGGGTCTGTTCGGAATAAGAAGTCTGACTGTTCGGATTAAGTGTTGTGTCTGTTCGGAATAAGTGGTCTGACTGTTCGGATTAACTTGTTGTGTCTGTTCGGAATAAGTGGTCTGACTGTTCGGATTAACTTGTTGTGTCTGTTCGGAATAAGAAGTCTGACTGTTCGGAATAAGTAGTCTGTCTGTTCGGAATAAGAAGTCTGACTGTTCGGATTAAGTGTTGTGTCTGTTCGGAATAAGTGGCCTGACTGTTCGGATTAAGTGTTGTGTCTGTTCGGAATAAGAAGACTGTCTGTTTTGGATTAAGAAGTCTGTCTGTTCGGAATAATGTCTCACTCCTTTCTAATTGGGTCCCTTATGCAGATATACCCCCCCCAGCTATAATAACAGATCAATGTGGTGCCATTACTGCTGCTGTAAGGAATGTCTTCCCAGATTCAAGACACAGATTCTGTATATGGCACATAATGAACAAAGCTCCCGTGAAGTTGCCGACGCAGTATCGGGATCACATATTATTTGATCTGAAATTGATTGTATATGATTCCAAAACCCCAGCAGAATTTGATCGTAATTGGCAGGGTTTCCTTCTTGATTTTGACCTGCAGAACCACAGCTGGCTCAAATCCATTTATGCAATCCGAGAGTCGTGGATCCCTGCATTTATTGGTGATTTTTTTTTCACGGGAATGGCATCTACTCAGAGGAGCGAGAGTATGAACGCCTTCTTCGACAAGTATCTTACTTCGAAGACCACCCTTAAGCAGTTTGTTCAACAATACGAACTTGTGCTCCGCCACAAGTACGAGAAGGAAGCTCAATCAGAATTTGATTGTCTTCATAAAAAACCCCAGTTGGTTTCAATTTATCCATTCGAGAGTCAGTTGAGCGAGTTGTATACCGTAGGGGTCTTCAAAAAAGTGCAGTTACAAATTGGGAAGATGATATACTGCGATATAACGGAGGAGTTCAATACGAATGAAACATTCCAGTACAAGGTATCTGAACGTGTTTTGGCTGGTGAGCAGCTACTGTCGAAACGTTTCCTAGTACAAAACACATCCATGAATTTTACATGTGATTGCAGAATGTTTCAGCACGTTGGGCTTCTATGCTGCCACGTTTTTGTTGTACTTGCACGCTTGAATCCTAATGCATTGCTTCCAGACTCTTACATCCTTAATCGATGGCGGAAGGATATTCGAAGGAGCTATCGAGATAAGACGTACCCAGACGATGGTGTAATGGCGAAGGATGCGCTACGTCGTCACGACGACATCATGGGTCGTGCCGTTTGGATCGCACAGGAAGCCTTCATCTCCCACAAAAGGTATATTGAGGCCTTGCAGTGTATTGAAATGCTTAAGGCACGTATGCACACTACACAAAACTTGGTTCGACCTGATGAACCTGAGTCTTCGGGTACATCGGTCCTTAATCCGGAAAAGGTCAGACGTATAGGAAGACCGCCGACTAGACGTCGAGTGTCTTTAGCTGAGAAGATAATTAAAAAGAGCCATAAAAACACGCCCAACAAGAGAAGGGAAAGTGGAAGATGAAGGTTACTTCGCCGCTTCACGAAGTAGCACCAAAACCCGCGGATCCTGATTTCTCCGATTGGGACATGAGTTTGTATTACGAGGAATTTCCTCCTTAATTTACATTTTTGTGTTTTTTCCCGTTCTTGTAAAACCAAGAAACTTGTAATTGTTGATACGTTGTGATCTGTAAATGGTTGTTATACAAGTTCAGTTCAGATTTACTTGTGTCTGTTCGGAAATAGAAGACTGTGTTCGGAATAAGTTGTGAGCCTGTTCGGATTAAATGTTGCTGTTGTTCGGATTAAGTTGTGAGTCTGTTCGGATTAAGTGTTGGGTCTGTTCGGAATAAGAAGACTGTGTTCGGAATAAGTAGTGAGCCTGTTCGGATTAAATGTTGCGTTTGTTCGGATTAAGTTGTGAGTCTGTTCGGATTAAGTGTTGCGTCTGTTCGGATTAAGTGTTGGGTCTGTTCGGAATAAGAAGACTGTGTTCGGAATAAGTTGTGAGCCTGTTCGGATTAAATGTTGCGGTTGTGCGATCACGTTCTGTGTTGGAGACGCACCTACGATTTTAGGGAGGATAAAATCATCAACTTCTCTGCCTTGCCCTGCAAGAATTCGCCCCGACTCGAATGTGGATATGCATATAACTTTTTCTGGGTGGCGTCTTTCTTCGAGCACCGATAGCATAGCGTCGATAGTTTCATCGCTAATATCCATCCTAGGCGTTATAAGCTCCTTCAGGTCGGAGCGTTTTAAACTGCACATATCGCCTCTCCAGATGACCTCCCTATTGTCCTTGTTGGGTTCGGTCAGGTTCAGTAGCATTTTGACCTCATCAAATGACAACGTGCCCAATGCAGGCATGTCAACATCTGGCCTTTTTTTCTTCAGGCTCCTTTGAGCCGCTCTATCTTTTCTTTTTTGCTCTTCTTCCTGCTTATTCTTCTTGGCCAGATGTTCGCCTTCCTTCAACTGCTGCTCAACGGTGGCCGTCGAGCGTTTTCTTTTCGCGACCCAGTTTGCTATCTGGGCCTTTCTTTCTTCTTCCTTCTCCTTCTTCTTCTTCTCTTCCTCCTTCTCCAGCATTTTCCTCTTTTCTCCCATCTTCCTCTCCTCCTCCCTCTTCTCCTCTTCTTCCTTCTTCCTTTCCTCCTCCTCCCTCTTCCTCTTTTCTCGTTCCTCCTCCTCCTTCCTCTTCTTCTTTTCTCGTTCCTCCTCCTCCTTCCTCTTCTTCTCTTCTTCTTCCTCCTCCCTCCTCTTTTCTTCTTCCTCCTCCTCCCTCCTCTTCTCCTCTTCTTCCTCCTCCCTCCTCTTTTCTTCTTCCTCCTCCCTCCTCTTTTCTTCTTCTTCATCCTCCTTCCTCTTCCTATTCTCTTCTTCCTCCGCCTCCCTCTTCTTCCTATTCTCCTCCTCTTGCTCTAGCTCGTTCTCCCCACCAGGGACTCCAGTTGTCCCTGTCCCTCGAAGATATATAATATCTTTCCTTAGCCTCCCACACTCTTCCTGGGAAATCCTCAGTTCTTCCCTGAGGTCGTGTACCTGTTCTGTGGCCTTCTTAAGGGCAGCTTCGGCCCTCAGCCATTTTGTCTTCACCTCACTCAGCTCCAATTCTTGGAGCAGCGGGTCGCATGGAATGCTGCAGTCTGCCAGTTGGAGCCTTGGCAAACTGACGGTTGAAGTTGAGCTCTTTCGAACAGGACCAATAAGTTGCAGCTCCCTTTCACTCATTGATGGAGCCCCCATCAGGTCGAACGTGCCGTCGTAAATTCGATGTAAGGTAATTCCACGTTCCTCCCATTTCCTCAGGGTTAATCGTTTCCCAAACATCTCCGTCCATCTTTTCATCCGTGGGAAAACTCCAGTTCTGGGCTCCCCCAATTTAAATTTCTCACAAAGCCACACCTTCAAATGGAAAGGAAAAAAATGAGAACTACTATACCAACATACATTAAATGTAATCCGAACAGACACCCAACTTAATCCGAACAGACGGACTTCTTATTCCGAACAGACACACGTCTTATTCCGAACAGACCCACCGCTTAATCCGAACAGACCCACCCCGTAATGCGAACAGACTCACCATGTATTTCGAACAGACTCACAATGTATTCCGAACTGACTCACAATGTATTCCGAACAGACCCAACACTTAATCCGAACAACCCCACCACATATTCCGAACAGCCCCACCACTTAATCCGAACAGACTCACAACATATTCCGAACAGACTCACAACGTATTCCGAACAGACCCACCACTTAATCCGAACAGACACACCACCTCACCCGAACAGACGCACCACTTAATCCGAACAGACGCATCACTTAATCCGAACAGACGCACCACTTAATCCGAACAGACGCACCACTTAATCCGAACAGACACCCAACTTAATCCGAACAGACTAACCACTTAATCCGAACACACGCACCACTTAATCCGAACAGACACCCAACTTAATCCGAACAGACGCACCACTTATTCCGAACAGACTCACCACTTAATCCGAACAGACGCACCACTTAATCCGAACAGACTCACCACTTAATCCGAACAAACGCACCACTTAATCCGAACAGACACCCAACTTAATCCGAACAGACGCACCACTTATTCCGAACAGACTCACCACTTAATCCGAACAGACCCACCACTTAACCCCGACAGACCCACCACTTAACCCGAACAGACCCACCATTTAATCCGAACGGACCCACCACTTAATCCGAACAGACCCACCACTTAATCCGAACAGACTCACAACGTATTCCGAACAGACACACATCGTCTTCCGAAAAGAACAAAAACAAAAAAAGAGGAAGAGAGGAAGTGTGAAGCAGGAACAAAAACTTACGTGTAGTATGGCAACACAACCTTCGACGTTCCCCTGCCGCATTATGAAATTCCCTGCCTTTTTCCTCTCCTGCAGTTCTAAACTTGCTTTCTCGAGGCCTCCAACCAGGGTTTTGTGAACTGCACTTGCCCATGCGTAGCTGCTTAGGCGTTTGATGTTCCTCAGAGGGTGCATGAACCATTCCTTCGGTCGCAGCGTTCCATCATAGAACAAAAAATTGTTGAAGATGAAAGAAATCAGGAGACGAACGTACTCCTCCGTCTCGCCCATGGTACTGTTTGCCATGAGATGAACTAAAAGTTGGGTGTTGTCAAGGTTCACCCCGTCTCGCTTATGGACGCGCAATGGTTCCATCACCACGGCCTTCCCATGCGTACGTAACCCCAAAATTAGGGCGATGTCTTCCGGTGTAAGGGGAACTACCCCTGATCCTATTCTCAGCCCCACCTCCTCTGTATCGTAGTGCTCGACGAACCAACCGACTATTTCGTTGTCCGTCGTAATGTTAGGAAGGTTTAGGAAGTGACCGAATGGGGTGCTACGGAAAGCCTCCTTCTCCACCTTATTCATCCGGTCAAACTGCTTTCGGATGGCCTTCCAGGAGCATCGTGATTCCCGGAAGTAGTACGTGGTTCCCTAAAACCAATAATTTAATAAACGAAAGTTCATAAAAAAAAATAACAACCCACGGAAAGAAAAAATTAGAGACCCACCGGTTCTGGGACGTGTTCGATATCGACGGCCGGAGTTGAAGATTCCATTATCGTTTACAAGGTGCGCTTCACAGGGAAAGAAAGTCGGGAATGCTTCACAGGTGCGCTTCCTACGTTCACAGGTAAGAAAGAAAGAAAGCGAGAGTCTCCCTTTTGTTCTGGATATGTTATCTTCCTCGGTATCCGAACCGTCGTTCGTAGGGTGTCTGCCGCTGTCTAATCTGGAAACGAACCGTCCTTCTTCGAAAACCGTCAAAAAAAAATTCAAAACAATTTGAGGCGCGTTCGGAAAGAAAGCGTGACATGGCAATCCGAGTAGACGCTGACTCAGCCACTTTTTGAAGCCACGTAGGGCGCGTCCGTGACGCCCGCGTCCGTGTATAAGGACTCATTGTCATATGGACATGTATAATAACATTGTCAGAGAAACATTTGCAAAACCCCAAACTCGTATTAGCAACTAGACCAACTTGTTGAAGTGTAATTTTGATTAGCCAGAAAGACCACAGAGCTTTGAGACAGTGAGACATGAACATATATAATTAGTGCCAATGTCTAACCAAGACTGGAGATACTCGCCACGCACGTGATATGATCATCGAATATATATTACCATGGTGTATTATAATAGATGTCTTTCTGGAATTTTTATATTAAAATTTAAAAGACATATCGATTTTCCTTATAATTATAAATACAATCATTAGTTGTGATATTTCATTATGTGTTGCAACTCTTCGAGCATATATAACTTTGAAATAGTAACATAGCATGGCATGACTATTCTTCCATATGTTTGATAGGTCTGAAAAGTTAAATAATACCTTCCACATACGTCCTTCAAGAAGTTAGTTTTTCTTTCCGTTCAGCATATAAATATACCAATTTCCATACTAAATAAATGTTGCTTGAACGCCATCAACTTCATCGACAAGCTGTAACATTTCGAACAACGAAAAATTTAAACTTTTAAATCAAAGGAAATGCGAGGATAAAAACCATCAAGAGTGGGGACATTACTCGAAGGATACCCAAATACATATGATGCACCATATTACATAATAATTTGTCAAAAGAGTGATTACATCAGAATACGAAATACATAATACATGTAATCACGACAACCTAAAATAGGCAGACAACAGGATCCAGTCGCAAAGTGCAATCTCCCTCGGTCACCACCCGTCGGAACCTAACGCGGTCCTGAAAATAAACATAACAATAATGCCTGAGTTTCCATAAGTAAACCCCGTATGACAAACTCGCATATATGTCCTATCATACTAGTATAGCATGACATGAAATACAAAACAGTAAAACAACATTCCCACCGAGGGTCAAACCGGACATCCGTCCTGCAATCGTTCCTGCTGCCACACAGGCCCCGCGGTCTACAATCGCCACCGCTGCCACCCAGGCCCAACAGTTCACAGCATCACCGCCGCCACTCAGGCCCAACGGTTCACAGCATCACCGCCGCCACACAGGCCGCACGGTCCACAATCACCGGTACCACACATGTTACACGGTCCACAACATCGCCGCCGCCACACT
The DNA here is from genome assembly GCA_963682175.1 of Triglochin maritima. Classification (NCBI taxonomy): domain Eukaryota; kingdom Viridiplantae; phylum Streptophyta; class Magnoliopsida; order Alismatales; family Juncaginaceae; genus Triglochin; species Triglochin maritima. Next base: position 38,783,653 of record OY821781.1, read on the forward strand.
TGCCGCACGGTCCACAACAACTGGTACCACACAGGCCACACGGTCCAACATCGGGTCTCCGTGGGGACCTACCGTATGCACATACGGTCTAGCGGACAGTACGCAACACATCCCCACACGCGGCTACACAAGCCAAAGGGATCGGTGAGGAGGCGTTCGTACTTCCGCGCAGGTAGAATCAGATATAAAAACATCGTGGTCCACCACCACACCAACGGAGCCGTCGCTCAGGTCGGTCCATCACCGGCGCCACACAGACCACACGGTATCTCACTCGACAGGTGCCCAATCGAGCTACCTGTCAGAAATCATCATCCACAGTCCATCGCCGCAATAGGCCACACACGATTGGTCGACCGATAACTGCTTTTGTTCGACCGTTTCTGCCTATTTTCGGTGTATTCGTGGTTTTGTGAGTACACTTGACGGTGCCTCGTCTCTCCGGCCCTCTTGGGCAACCGCACGAACTGTCGCCCGATAGTGGTGTGCTTGTACGCTTGAAGGTGGTTCATCTCTCCGGCCCATTGGGCAACGGTACAGACTGTCGCCGATAGTGGTATGAGTGTTTGATTGAAGGCGGCTCGTCTCTCCGGCCCCCTTGGGCAACGACACAGACTGTCAGCCTGATATCTTATGGTAGTGTTTATTTGTTGTTGATGTGTTGGTAGGGTTGAGGTGAGAGGACCCTTGAGACCCTGTTGTGAGGCCGTGGCTCCGGCGAATGATGCAAAACCGTGACTCCGGTAACACTGAGGCAAGAGTGTGTGGGTGTTTGGCCGTGATTTGGACCGGCGGTGCCTTGTGTGCACGAGTGTTGGTGGGGTTGGGGTGAGAGGACCCTTGAGACCCAGGTTGTCGTTTCAGCTATGGCTGGGAGAGAGGTCACAAGAACTTAGCGGTTGCGTCTGTTGTGATGTTTATTGTTCATTGCATGTTTCATTATTGTTCATATATGTGTTAGGGTTTGACATACGGGGTTTCCTTCTGGAAACTCAGGCATAGTTTATGTCTTCTTTTCAGGCCGTGAGCGGCGTTAAAGGGTGGTGCCTGCGGAGGAGAGCTGCTGGGACCAGATCCTGTTTTCCCCTCTTTTGAGGTTGTTGTGATTATATTTGTATATTCTATTTTATAGCTTTTGATGTAATCACCCTTTGTAGTAAACTCAGATATGTATATTTGATATATACGTTGGTGCACCTGGTGTTTATCTTTGGTAATGTCCTCGGTGATGTATTCTGGTTTGTTGATTTTACTCTTTAAAAAGTTTTAAATTTTCCGCTGTTTCGAGGACGTTACACATGTATTATTTAGAAGATATATATCTCATTCTCCAACATTCTTCAGCATTCTAGAAATTGCACAAATTAATTATTGACATTATTTTAGGAAAATGTGATGCAACCAGACTGAGTAGGAATTGAATATATATCTTGACATCTCAATGGAAAATTGATATGTTTTGTCAATATTAATACTAGAATTCCAGGAAATTAAGCGGCATTTAATTAAAATATATTTTAGTACATTATGCTAATATATATTTGACGAGTATCAGGTGGATGGCGGCTTTCTTCAGTCGTAGATGTGGGCATTAATCATGCTCGTATCTCAATGTGGTCTTTCTGGCTAATCCAAGGCAAAGACCAAACTAGTTAATACTAAATTGGTCTAGTTGAGATTAGTTTTATGCCAATTGTTGACCCCTCCACATGGCTTGATGGACGAAGAACCCTAATACTTTGGCCATTTGGGGAGCTACAATTTTTAGTTACGAAATCTTAATTACTTTATTTAGTAGCGTTAATCCTCTATTTGGAGTTCTTCCCCATTTGGGAATCGGGTCTTTTAATATATATAGCTTGGGGTGGGAATTATGTGCTGGTGGTGTGCTGCCATGCTGGAAACTTTTCCAAACTCTATTGTAGCTCTTATTATTATTAATGAATTAGTATAATGGTAGTTATTTCCAATGTGCTACACATGCACATGTGATGTCCATTTTACTATATTAGCTTTATGTCAAAAAATAAAGTTTAAAATTATATCCAATTATCACAGCATACCAAACCTAACACATTCCCCAGTGTCAAAGTACAAGTGGGATATTAAATATATATACATACATGTAGTAAAAGTACACTAAATACTACTTTAAAAAAAGTACGATGTGAATATAGGTGAATATAGTTCTTAAGGCCATAAGTAATCATAACCCAAACAACCTAGTCATGAACTTTCTCTCTCTTCTTCCTCTTCTACATCAGTTTTCTCTCTCCCCAATCTACTTCCTTCTCTTTACTACATTATTCACCTCTTAACCACAACCCACCACAACCTAACTCTCTCCTCCACATCATCTTTTATTTCCACTAACTTTTACTCTATTCCAAAATCAATTATATTTACCCAAAACATTAATAATTCAAACAAATATATATTAATTAACAAATAATTATTTTTATCAATAAAAAACAAAATACATATTTATTTAAACCATTGTACGTAGTGCAATACAATAAAATATCACATTACCTCAATTTCATTAAAATGAAAATGCACACTACTAAAAAAAATTAATTTGCGGTCCCCCTGAATCGTTGTCATATGTGCTCGATCAAGTCAGATATGAGGGCGAGATGCCTGTTTTTTTCACGAATGCGTTCTCTGGTGTCCATGTACGTATTAAGATCGACAACGCGATCAGTGGAGAACCGATTCGAACTCAGAGTTGATGTGTCGCATAAGCTGGACGGGAGGTCCTGCTCAACTCTGTTGTATCATAAATAGTGTAATACTGACTCCACTGAGTTCAATTCTAGTGATAATGTAGACCCTTGTCCCGTAAGCCTGTCTCAACAGTCACCCAAACAGACAACCAACCCATCGAAGGCCAAACGTGGTTGGTCTTACACGGAAGAGGAGACCCTGATTTCTGCTTACATTGCCATTAGTAGCGACGCGGTAGTGGGGACAAACCAGAAAAATAACCAATTTTGGGCGAAAGTCAAATATTTATACGACGCCGACCTTACTAATGACCAACTCTCAACTAGAAACCAAGAGTCAATCAAAGGTCGTTGGAGGAGAATAAATCAGGCAACGAGCAAGTGGGTGGGCACCAATGATGAAGCAACAAGACAGATGACAAGTGGACAAAACGAGGATGGCGTGATCAAACAAGCTCATATAATTTTTGAGCGTGAGACCAACACCACCTTTTAGTACACCACGCCTGGAGAATCCTGAAATAATACCCGAAGTGGAGATCTTTGGTCTCTGTACGCACTAAGTACCCTCCAAGTCACGTACGAGGGGTACATACTCCGACCAGACAATCTTCCGGGTCTTCCAATAAACAAAGTTGTACTGACCCGTCTGGCTCCGGTCCTCCACGAAACGAAGTCGGACAGAGCCATCCGAAGAGGAACGTCTCGAAAGCTCGCCTATTAATTTTCCTACGTCGATCCCTGAATTTATACCACATCATGAACCTCGTCCTACTGGTATTAAAAGAAGCAAAATGAAAGGTAAAGCGGTAGCAGAGGATCAAGAAGTGCATGCTACAAACCTGATTGCTCGTTTTGTTGAACACCACCGTAAAAGATAAAGAACTCGCATTCAGAAAACGCAAGTTGGAGTTTAAAAAACAGAAAGAGGAGCGACGTGCTAGGAAAAAACTCTATGAGATATACGTACAACTACTGAAGGTTAAAGAGATGAGTTTAATGACTGAGGAGGACGAAATCCAGCTAGCAAATGTACGTAAGCAGTTGATGTAATTTATTTTTCGTTTAAGCGTTGTAAATCTAGTTTAATTTCAATTAAGCGGTGTAATGTAGTTTAATTTCAATCCAAGTGTGCTGATATAGTTTAAACACCAAACTATTTACCAAATAATACCATAAAACATTTAAACCAAATAATAATTAAACCCAACATCTACAACAAATAAATAAACCTAACATTTTAAAAAATTATTCAACACAATTTTTTTAAAAAATGAAGAAAAAAATTAAAACCAACCGAGTCACGCCACGTGGCACGTCCGGGTTGGACGACCCAGACTACCGGGTCGTCGGGCCTGTTACGGATGCCCTAAAAGTAATTAATTTCAGCAAATGGTTCAAGCCGATAGTTAATATATCTGAAATCACTGAATGTTAGTTTAAAGAAATACCACGTGTAAAACGATAAGATCCAACAACCAGTTTTAGCCGTTCAAGAGCAAATTGTAGATTAAATGGTACAGTGATCTGAACCAAATATAAACATTTCAAGGTACTAATTAATCAGTATGTTTGAATTTGGAGACTAATCTCAACCACACATCATTATCAGGCCGACAATATTTCCTATAAATTTTGTACTTAAGCCCTCGAGTTTTTTTGAGATAGTTTATTTATTAATTTCTTACGTCATCCTAACAACCCTACCGTTCTCAATTCTTCACATTGATACAAAGGAACTCACTTCTTGCAACCATTAAAATTGTAAAAAAGTTTACCTTGATTGATCATCTTGCATAAAATAACAACTTTTAAACTAAATTTCTTTTTTTTAAACCATCTATTCTAATCTTGGCTCGGTCCTTAGACTCCACATTTTTCCTTGACTTGAAAGCCACTCGAACTACCAAGATCTTTATTTCCAACTATATATAGAAATACCTAGAAAAAAAATTAAATATCTCAATGTTGTTTTGCTACCACTTGTTGGCAATGATCAAGAATTATAATTATGAAGACGAATTTTGGTATTTTAATTGTTGGTTGAGATGTCCATTACTGCCATAGGAGGAGTATCTTTCCTTTCCTTTAATTAGTGTTTATCAATTTAGACACTTCAACACTCTGCTCACGTGATCGTACTTATTATTTTTCTCCATAGGCAGATGCGAGTCAGATGCACATTACATCTTCAGGATGTGGGTCACTTGATGCGGTCACATCGTTACCCGCATATACGAGGGATGCGGCTGCATATGTATGCAGTGCACTTCAAATCAACAATGTTTTTGTTTTGTTTGTTTTTACTTTTTACTCTGATTTGTTTAATATTGAATTATTAATGTTAGAAATTATTTAAAATTTTACCTAAATTTTTTGTTACATGTATACAATTTATAATATATATATTATTTAATTATTAAATCACAAATCTCGTATATATTTGCAGCGCATCCGTATCCCGCATGTGAAGATATGGTACCTCGCTGCATTCTATATATCAGCATCCCGTGTTTCTGAACATTGTTCAAGATTAAGGATAGGTCGATGACATATAACTAGGGTTGTGTTTTATTTTTATTTTTTTATGATATGAAATATTTGGTATTTCATTAAATTAACAAGGAATCTTTACATATTAGTTAGGTCTTGTGAACTCGAATACGTCAAGGAGACATCATGAAAATCTATAATCTTGAGAGAGAAAAGTATAATCAACCCAATAACTCATTTTAACCAAACCCTAGTTACTTTTATTTATTTATTTATTTTAACAATGAAATTCAAGCAAGTGGTTGAAGCCTACTTCAGACAATTGAACTACAGTACAATGGTGCGCAGGTGTATAGAAATTTTCAATCTTATCATGACACAACTAACTAATGATCTTATCTTTTAAAACCTAAACCATTATTTTATTACTAACAGTTCGTGCTCAAGAGAGATGCTTCTACAGTGGCCTTTTTGAGGGTCAAGTCTAGTCGCCAAGCATTTTTTTCAATGTTTTATTTTGAAGGTAATCACTTTGTCAATTTCTTAAAATGACATGTTCAATAATTCGCCTTCTGCATCTTCTAGATTAGGTGATCATTACTTCGAGGGATGGGCCAATTAGATTACAAAACTTTAAAGGATTTTTATTTATTACGCAATACTTAATTTGACTAACAAACAAGACTTTTATTTATACAAGAGAAAATGGATTAGACATCTCAAGCCTTATCTTGCCCTCACAAACATTATTATTGATAATCTATATCCATTTACATTATCTAACCTACCAATATTCTTCAACACTATCATAGACTAATTGTTAGAACCTAATACTTGGTTTGTGGTTAATCAGGTTTAGTGGTTGCTAATGAGGTTTAGGGAGGGTGAGGTGGAGGCTTAGGATTGGTGGAGGGTTATGGTAAGGGGTTTATATGCTTCGACCTATTCCTTCTCATTCCTTCCTCTCTCTTGCATCTTTCCCACTCTCGCGTCTCTTTCTCAGCTCCGTTGCTCCGGCAAGTGGTGGTGATCTTCGGCAAAGAAGCGGTGATCGACGCGTGTTGGTTGGGTTGCGAGGTGAGTCGGTTCTCAAGCCAACTCATCTCATTTGCATTTTATTCTCCTTCTTTTTCTCAATTCGTCTCTCTCTCAGTTGTTGTGGACGTTGGGGGTATCGACGAAGGCAAAGAGGTTGTTGTGGATCGACGAGGAGGTGTGATCGTCGATCGAGAGAGAAGTTCGTCGGAAAATAGGTTTTGGAGAGAAGTGCTCGTGGAAGCACTGTCGAAGTTCTTCAAAGATTTCTTCAAACTTTCACGGTATGTCAAACTTGTAGTTGTAGTTCATTTATGTAGTGTGAGTATTTTGGAAGTCGACGGTAGGCCGAAAGACTCGTCGCAGGTAGACGTGCAACAGAATTGTCTGCTGGGACGGTCGATCGGTCGGTGCAACGGTCAACCGTGTGTTGTGAGATTTTGGGTTTCTGCCTCACGCCGTTTGAATGATGCCTCTGGGCAGTCGACCGATGGTGCATTAGAGGCAAGCCCTGGGAGCGTTCGGTCAAACAGGGGCCCTTTGCCGTTCGACCGTGTGCACTGTTGTAGGTCGGTCGGAGGCATTCACCATTTAAACGGTCGACCGCCTGTTGACTCGTTTGACCGATCACACATGTAGCTAAGTCGGTTGGAGCATAAACCATCTAAACGGTCGTCCGCTTGTTGATCTTGTTCGACCGATGACTTATGCTGACTTAAACATCGTTCGACCGGTGCGACTTGGTGAGACGGTAGGAGTCCCTGACTGTTTTCAGTCGACCGGACCCCTTTGTCGTTCGACCGTTGGGACTTATATATTCTTGGTGTTGTGGCGTAGACTCTTTTAGCGGTCGACCGTCTGTGGTGTTTGGTTCGACCGTTTGGTCGTTTGTTTGGTTGAACCTGGGAGGTGACCTTCTAAACGGTCGACCGGTCCCTGACTTTTGTTCGACCGTTCTTGCCAGTTTTGCACATGTAAGGTGCGTTTGTTATGGTTGACCTTATGAGGTGAGTTGTTGTGTCGATGTTCTTTTGGCAGGTGTACTTCGTGAGCACAAGTGTAGCGGTGGTTGGATAAAAAGGCCCTGGGGCCCCATAACTATTTGTGTGAAGTTGCGGTTGGGTGAAAAGGCCCTAGAGTCCAGCTAGTTTGTTGCAGTGGTTGGGTGAAAAAGCCTTGAATCCCTGTAACTGTTTGTGTGAAGTTGCGGTTGGGTGAAAAACCCTGGAGCCCAGCTAGTCTGTACGGTGGTTGGGTGAAAAAACCTTGAGCCACGTAGTGCGTTTGGATTGGGTGAAAGAGCCATGAAGTCTGAGCAAGGACCGTATGATAGAGGTTGGGTGAAAAAACCAATGAGCCCTTAGAACGTTCGGGTTGGGTAAAAGGGCCCTGGAGCCCTGGTCTAATCGTGGTGACTGTGGTTGCGTGAAAAAGCCCTGGAGCCCAGTTTAGCGATGTTGAGTGTTTACTGAGGCTGGGTGAAAGAGCCTTGAAGCCCAACCTGGTGTCTATGCTTTTCTTTGTGGTTAGAATTGCATGCTAGATGTCCTTGCAATTTCGTATATGTGTGTTAGGGGTTTGGAATACGGGGTTTCCTTATGGAAACTCATACATTGTTGCATATTTACCTTTCAGGCCATGACCGACGTTAGGGGGTGGGGGCCGAGGAGAGGAGCGTCGCTGCCAGATCCTGTTTTCTCTCATTTTGATGTAGGAGTGATGACTTGTATTTTGTATAGCCTTTTGATGTAATCAGACTTTTGAAATACTCAGATATATATATATATTACATATGTTGGTGCACCTGTTTCCCTTGTATATTGAGTAATATCCTTTGGTTGATCGTATGTTTAAAAAATTTAAATTTTCTGTTGTTTGAGGATGTTACACTAATACTAACATGTAACCCATTCGCATTGCAGGATAACATATTTCAAATTTCGTCTTACACTAATAAGATAATTCTAACAGTCATAATAAATGTAAAATCGACAGACACATCATTTGACTATTGTTAGTCTAAATTAAGAAAAAACTTAGGTTAAAAAGAAAATGTCCATCATGTCTAGCAAAAATAAGAGTTGCATGTATCTATTAAATTGTAACAACAATCTGGATGCAATGTTAACCTCTAGTTTTCCATCTTCAATTCTCCACTGCCCATCTTCATTAAGGTTTGAGAGAAGATTCCATTCTTCAACTTAATTTCAACACAATCACACTCTCATTTTGCCAAGTTAATGTCTCCACCCTATGTGGTCTTTTAGCATTTTATTCACTTCTACTCTCTTGTGAATTAGATTATGCATGTGTAAGTTTCTTTTAGCTTAGTGTAGTTTCAATTGTCATGCAGATGTGAAAAAGGATAATCAGTAATGTTCAGGCCATCAGAACTTTAAGTGAGATTACATCGTAACTCGCTTAAGCTCATTATGGTCAATGTCTAATTTTTGTGTCATAACTTTTATTAATGTGATTTTTGGGGCACAGGAAGGGTGATTAATTCCCTTGCTAATCTTCATTGTACTTACCCTCCTTAGCGTGTATTGAAGTACTTAAGCTAAGCAATCAACACTCCAACAAAACCAATCTATCTAGAAATATATAACTATATAAGTCATCTTATATTTGGAAATGTTATCAAATATTTTACGATTACCATTTTTTCTTTCAGTTTTCAACCAATCACACTAGATTTTACGAATTTGTTTTAATAAAAAAAGGGTACAATTTGGAAAAATGACTACAAAAAAACTATAACTTGAAGCTTATAACTTGAAGTTGAACTTCTTGAAGAGGCTTGAACAAATGAGGGCATTCCAAGTATCAGGCAGACCAGGTAGGCACCAGTGAGTGCAGTCTGCGAATTTCTTCGGTTGTTTTCGCTCCTCTAGAGTTAGCAATTTGTTTAGTTTCACAGTGTAGACCGCAGTATGACCGTCTTTCCGATACTTCGAAAGGTGAGTTATGTTGAGGTAGTTGATAGGAGTTGTCGATTCGACGATTGCCTTCTCAACTGCCTCAATCATCTGCTTAGGGAACCGAGGGATGTACGTCTCGTTTTTCATCGACTCTGTTTGATTGTAACACCAGTTTTTACTGAAATTGTATTTTAAGTTCAAGAATTAGCAAATCTCTGTAAAAACCTTGTGTCAACCAAATGTATGATGTTTGTACATGTTTTAAAAGTATGACTTGTTAACAATTCATCTCTTATGATACAAAATCTTATGAGACCAATTAATAAGAAGTGCTGATTAACAAAGTAACTAATTGTTAAAGAACATACCAAATGAAGATTATGGAAATCTCGCAAGAAACCTTCCAAACGAAGCATCTTGCTCAAAAGATCCTCTCATTATCGCCTCCTTCCATAAACGAGACCCAATCTCATAAAATCTCGAACTACATCTTTGGCAACTCACAATGGCTACATCCAACCTCATGTACAATATAAAACCTCATTTGTAACCCTAATATTAGAACAAGCAATACAACAAAATCTTAATTTTGTCTCAGAATCAAATTCTACATGGTACCAGAGCAACGATTCTGAGAAACAAATAAACAAACGCCGTCGACCTTAGGCTACCCAAAAGCTCATCATCGGTCTCTACCTCTCTTAGGGGGTTGAAGGCCAATCAAGCCAACCATCCTCCTAGCCACAACATCGGTCTCTACCTCTCTTAGGGGGTTGAAGGCCAATCAAGCCAACCATCCTCTTCCTAGAAAGCATGATGGACCAGAAGTGAATGCACCTTGCCTGGTCTCCCAACCTCTAAATGGGCAAAACTACCTCTCATGGGCGAGGGCGTTCTCGCTTGCCCTCAGTGGCAAAGGAAAACTAGGCCACATCACCGGAACAACAACAAAACCAACCGACGTAGGAACTGAAACAAAACCAGAAGAATGGCAGGCAACGAATCATCTAATCATGTCATGGGTGATCAACTCAATGCAGCCCAAAATTGGTGGAATCTTCTTATACAAAAACTATGCAAAGGAGTTATGGGACTCTGTTCAAAGCATCTATGGTAAGACTCAAAACTTTGCTCATATTTTCAAACTAAAGCAAGATATTTCGCAGACAAAAAAAGCACTCAAACCATCACTGAGTATCTTAGAGTACTTCAAAGAGGATGGGACGAATTAGCCATCTATGAACCCCCAACCTCGGACCCAAAAGTCATCCTTGCGCGCATGGAACAAGACCACATATACCAATTCCTTATCGGACTCGACAGTAGCTATGAAGCCATTCAAAGCCAAATCTTAATGACACCCGAACTTTCAAACTTGGCGTCCATCATCGCAATGGTTCAACGGGAAGAAACCCGCCGGACTACTACTCAGACCCAACAAATCGATCACACATCGGAGTCTCAGGCACTTCTCGCCGGAAAACAACAAACAACCACACAAAACGGAAAAAGCAGAGGTAAATATGGAAATAAAACAAACGAAGCTTCTGATAACTGCAAGGAATCTGGCCATAACAGGAACTCATGTTGGTTCCTACATCCTCACCTCCGACCAACAAGGGGCGAAGGGGGCGATCATCGGAACAAAGGAAGGGGAGGCAACGACGACGACTTTGGAGGGTTCACAAACCCTAGCTCGGATGGAGAACGAAGAAAATGGGGTGAAGTCGGGTCTCACATGGATCCGAGGGGTTATATAGCAACACAAATGGAACATACGAATAGCACAACCGAATACTCGAGTCAAGCATGTTTCTCTCCATACGCAACCAACCCTCTTATAACCAACTCCGAGCCTGCTAACACATCTGGAGGTGGACCCATGGACACGAATTTGTTGGGCTAACTACTATCCCACTTGAACAGTTATTTGCAAAGCAACTCTCAAAGTTCAGGTAATTACTCAGGTATGACAAATATCTTAGATAATTATACTGCCAATTGTTCTGTTAATACATCTCTTAATACTAAATGGATTATCGACTTGGGTGCTATAGACCATATGACCGAAAACCCTTCATTACTAAATAATACTAAAAATAATTTGGACTTGCTAAATAAATTCGTAACTGTAGCTAATCGTAATCAAGTTGAAATCAAAGGTGTAGAGGACATGCAATTGTTAAATAAATGTGCAAAAACATATTGTATCCCTCTTTTGATTCCAATCTTCTATCAGTTGCTAAAATTACAAAGAATTTAAATTGTAATGTTATATTCACTCCTGTTGATGTAAGTTTTCAGGATCGAATTACAGGAATGATGATTGGTAGAGGAGTTCTCATCAATGACCTCTACATCTTAGACACCCAAAATAAGGGGATGCATGTTATTAATAAACCAAATCATGAACTTTGGCACAAGAGAATGGGACATTCATCCCATCATGTTTTAAAAACACTATTTCCTTTTATTTCCTCTGAATATTCCTGTGATGTATGCCATTATTCGAAACAAACTAGATTGTCCTTTCATTCTGCTACAAATAAAGCTAGTTGCCCCCCTTGAACTTATTCATTCTAATATTTGGGGACCGGCCCCTATTGAGTCTTATAATGGTTTTCAATACCATTTATTGACGATTTTTCCCGTACTACATGAATTTACCTTCTAAAAGCAAAATCTAATGCTTTCAAAGTTTTTTGTGGTTTTGTGACCCTTGTTGAAAATATGTATGACTTCAAAATAAAATATTTTAGATCTGACAATGGTTCAGAATATACCAAACATGTTTTCCAAATTTTTTTTGAAAACCAAAGGCATTTTTCATCAAACTACTTGTATCAATACTCCCCAACAAAATGGAGTTTCCGAAAGGAAAAATCGTCATCTTTTGAATGTTACCCGGTCTTTATTATTTCAAATTAATGTCCCAAAACATTTTTGGTCAGATGTTGTTTTAACCACAACTTACCTCATAAATCAACTACCAAGCTCCACTCTTCAAAATAAGCAACCTTTGGAAATTTTACTTGGAAAAAAACTAACCCTGGATCATCTTCGGATATTTGGATGTGTTTGTTTTGTTCACAGGAAACGAGTAGATAAACTTGACTTTAATTCTGTAAAATGTATTTTTCTTGGTTATTCTTTTAGCAAAAAAGGTACAAATGTTATGACCCAAAAAATTGTAAATTTTATGTTTCAAGAGATGTATCTTTTGTTGAAAGAGAGGCTTACTTTCAAAGAGGCACAGACACACCCACCACGCTTGACACTCCACTTCCAACCTTCGACACTGGAATATCAGAATCACATACAGATAACTTGGCCCCGCGAGAAGAAGAAGACAAAGAAGAAGAAGAAGAAAACAATAGAGGTGGAGGAGAAGCAGAAGAGGACCAAACAAACAACCAAGAAGAAATCATCCAAGGAAGAAGATCGACCCGTCCAAATCACCCTTTAACTAGGTTAAAAGATTGTATCACTTCCCACGTAACCTATCCCATTGAGGACTATGTGTCCTATAATCAAATAAAACCCACTCACAAAGCCTTCTTAAGCCAAATAGATAATTTCAAAGAACCTAATTGATACCATGAAACTATTAGGGATCCAAAATGGTGCAAAGCCGTGGAAGATGAAATAAAAGCACTAGAATCAAATAAAACTTGGACTTTTGTTCCATTACAGACCGAGATCAAACCTGTTGGGTGTAAATGTATTTACAAGATCAAGTACAATAGCAACGAGACAATTGAAAGATATAAAGCTAGACTTGTGGCAAAAGGGTTCACTCAAACTTACGGTCTATACTACTTAGAAACTTTTGCACCAGTAGCTAAAATGAACACTGTTCGTGTTCTTCTCTCTATAGTCGTTAACAAAAACTAGAAACTATATCAAATGGATGTCAAAAATGATTTTCTTCAGGGGAACCTCGAAGAAGAAGTCTATATGACTCCACCTCCCGGATACAACATTACTACAAATCAGGTATGAAAGCTACACAAATCAATCTATGGATTGAAACAATCCCCACGTGCATGGTATGCAAAACTTAGTTACTCTCTTTTGCTATTTGGATTTATTAAGTCTTCCACTGACGCATCCAGGTTCATTAAACAACAGCATAACATAACCACCATTGTGCTTATTTATGTAGATGATATTATAATCACCGGTGATAGTGATCATGCAATTAACCTAGTAAAAAACTATCTAAAATCTAAATTTGACATCAAAGACCTTGGGGTTCTAAAATATTTCTTAGGAATAGAAATTACCTACTCCACAAAAGGTTTATTTTTGTCGCAAAGAAAATACACTATTGACTTACTAAAAGAAACTCGGAAACTTGGGTCCAAACCGGCCAACACTCCAATCGAAACCAACCACAAAGTTGGACTCACTGAAGGAGAACCGGTTAAGGATATTGGGTGGTTTCAAAGACTTGTTGGGAAACTCATATACCTTACTGTAACTAGACCCGATATAACCTATGCAGTTAGCACTATAAGTCAATTTATGCATGCACCGCATACACATCACTTAGACATTATTGATCAAATACTCAGGTATCTAAAAATGACTCATGGACAACGATTATGGATGAAGAATAATAATTCTAACTCTATAATTGGCTTCTCTGATGCAGATTGGGCAGGAAGTCATGACCGCAAATCCACTACTGGTTTTTGTACATTCGTTGGTGAGAATCTCGTAACTTGGAGAAGTAAAAAACAAAATGTTGTTGCTAGATCAAGCGCTGAAGCGGAATATCGGGCTATGGCCTCTACCACAAGTGAGCTAGTTTGACTCAAATAACTTCTCTGGGACATGAAGCAACCTTTCAATAAACCCATGAACATGTTCTGTGACAATAATGCCGCTCACCGCATAGCTTCAAATCCAGTATTTCACGAAAGGACCAAACATATTGAAGTTGACTGTCACTTCATCTGGGAAAAGATCCAAAACAAAGAAATAGAAGTACCGTACATCTGAAGTAAAGAGCAACTCGCAGACATCTTCACAAAGGCCTTGGATCAAAGACAATTCCAATTCATCATTTCCAAGTTGGGTTCCTTAAATCCCTTCCGGACCCAACTTGAGGGGGCGTGTAAAAGAACATACCAAATGAAGATTATGGAAATCTCGCAAGAAACCTTCCAAACCAAGCATCCAGCTCATCTAATCATCGCCTCCTCCCATAAACGCGACCCAATCTCATAAAATATCGGACTACATCTTTGGCAACTCACAACGGCTACATCCAACCTCATGTACAATATAAAACCTCATTTGTAACCCTAATATTAGAACAAGCAATACAACAAAATCTTAATCTTGTCTCAGTATCAAATTCTACACTAACCCTTTGTGCTTAGGAGAGGTGCTTCTGTAGAAAACAGTGGTTTTGTTGGGGTCAACCCTTGTTTCCAACCACTTTGTTAATGTTCCTAATGCTCTTTTGAATGCCTCACACCAATTTTCCATCCACTTCGTACCAATACCAATTGCAGAATTCCATAACATTTGTTGTATTTTAAAAAAAATCACAAAATTCTAAGAACAAATTTAAAATTACCATTCACTTATGTCTAATAACAAATCGTGTACCTCATACGGTGTTTCTCAATGTAACTTTAAATAACCGTCTTCGAGATCGAATTTATGTTGCTCTTGTAATTGAAGCAACTCAGGTAGGTTATCACTAGTCTTTTTGATGGCGCGAGACTTATTATGTGGCCTCAGAGATTGTTTAGTGCAGGTGAGCGGGTCTTGTTCGACAAAAGGCAAAACTTGTCCGACAAGTCCATCGAGATGAGCGTATATCTGAAAGATTGGCTCGACGCTGCGGATAGCATGCAGAACATGATTATTCACGACAACAACGACGAGGAAAATTGAAGAAAAAATTAACTAAACCACTTTGTTTAAGGAGTAATTGTTTCCTAATACCTCTTAGATTTTTATCATTACTCCTTAGGTTTAGTTAGCCTTCAAACTTTTTATATATGTAACCAACCAATATATTGTTTCTCGAATTGAATTAACAATTTCTAATAAATAAATTGGTTATTCTGGGAAAAAATAAATTGTGTTTTATTTAACTAAATTGTTATTGTACACCCAACCGGACAAAAAAAATCAACTCGACCCGTACCGGATCCGGGCCCGTGCCGGGCTGGGGGAGCCGACAACCTTGTGGTGTCGTGCCGACACGGCACGACAACCAGAGGTGGCCCGACTGTGCCGTGCCACGGCATGGTTCCAGGTCTAGTCATCACTACTCGTGTTGCTTGATTATTAGCTGGAGTGTTTGGGCTTTTGCAGAAATACCCTTTTAGATTTCTAGTTATAGTTATCATTGCTTATGCTGATTGATTATTAATTAAGCCAACCTCTTTTTAGGTGCATCCAAAGTTATATATATGGAAGAATGTACCTAAACATCTAGTAACCACTTCATTAGAATGTGATTTTAATATTGACTATTTGAAGCCCAAAGGTTTACTGATTGAGTTACTGAGGCAGGTAACTAATTAAGAGCAGGTAACTAGTTATATAAATTCCTAGTCTTCTATGGATATTTATTTAGTTTATACAGACACACACTTGCATACGAGTATTTATACACACATATTGTAACATCCTCAAAGCAGCGGAAAATTTTAAAATTTATAAACACTCAATCAACAGAGGATATTACGCAATAAAGGGACACAGGTGCACCAACATATATAATATATATATATGAACATCAGAGTATACAAAAGTTGTGATTACATCAAAAGCATAAACAAAGGAAACAGTAATCACACGACCTCAACCGAGAGAAAGCTGGATCCGGTAGCAGCGCTCCTCTCCCCGGTCACCACCCCCTAACGCCGATCACGGCCTGAAAGTAAACGTGCAACAATGCCTGAGTTTCCAGAAGGAAACCCCGTATGCCAAACTCTAAATGTATGAAATGAAAAGGCACCCTAGCATGAAATTCTACTAAACAAGAAAAGTCGTTCCGCGTCAGAGCCGTCAACGACGAAGCCAACCTCGAGAAATCCTGGATGGAACGGCGATAATAACCTGCCAGACCCACAAAGCTCCTGATCTGCGCTGCCTCATATTCAGCTCCTTCTGCGAAAACAGATACTTCAGGCTCTGATGATCTGTGAACAGCTCGAATCGCTCGCCATACAAGTAATGCCTCCAGGTCTTCAAAGCGTGCACCACTGCCGCCAACTCCAAATCATGAGTGGGGTAGTTCCTCTCGTGCACCTTCAACTGCCTCGAAGCGTATGCAACCACCTGCCCGTGCTGCATAAGTACACATCCCAGTCCAACGCCTGACGCGTCACTGTAAATCACAAAACCACCACTGCCACTGGGAAGTATCAGAACTGTAGCAGTCGTCAGCCGACTCTTCAGTTCCTGAAAACTGTCCTCGCACTTCTGGGACCACACGAACTCAACGCCCTTCCATGTCGGAGCCGTCAACGGCGAAGCCAACCTCGAGAAATCCTGGATGGAACGGCGATAATAACCTGCCAGACCCACAAAGCTCCTGATCTCTGTCACACTCGTCGGGGCTCTCCACTGTGTAACGGCCTCGATCTTCGCTGGGTCTACGGAAATCCCGTCACCTGACACGATGTGTCCCAAGAAGGCGACACTGCTCAGCTAGAACTCGCACTTCGATAGCTTGGCATACAACTGATGATCCCGCAAAATGCCAAGTACAACTCTCAAGTGCTCTCGATGCTGCTCCACATCTGGCGAGTAAACCAAAATATCGTCCACGAAGACGATCACAAACCGGTCGAGGTATTGACTGAACGTCCTGTTCATCAAATCCATAAACGCTGCAGGCGCGTTCGTCAACCCAAACGGCATCACCAGAAACTCGTAATGCTCGTACCTTGTCCTGAAAGCTGTCTTCTGCACATCTGCCTCTCTGATCCTCAACTGATGATAACCGGATCGCAGATCAATCTTCGAGAACACCTGCGCTGACTGCAACTGGTCAAACAGGTCCTCGATCCTGGGCAAGGGATACCGATTCCTCACGGTAACCTTGTTCAACATCCTGTAATCTATACACATCCGCAGTGACCCATCCTTCTTCTTCACGAAGAGTACCGATGCTCCCCAAGGCGAGACACTGGGGTGGATAAACGCCGTATCCATCAGATCCTGCAACTGCCTCTTCAGCTATGCCAGCTCCGCAGGTGTCATCCGATACGGCGCCTTCGACTGCGGCATAGTCCCAGCTACCAAATCGATCCCAAACTCAATCTCTCTGTGAGGCGGCAACCCAGTGACATCATCTGCAAATACATCGGGGAACTCCCGAACAATCTCGATGTCCTCCAATCTCTCCGCCTCTGGATCTGGAACTACCAAAGTGGCCACAAAAGCTCTGCAACTCTGCTGCAACAACTTCTGTGCCCTCACTGCTGATACAATCACTCTGCCTCCTCTATCTTTCGCCCTCCTGATCAACACATCAGGTAGACCCTTCCTCGGGATCAGAATCTTCTTCTCCCGGCACAAAACTCGCACATCGTACTGGGACAGCCAATCCATCCCAGTATGACGTCGAAGTACTCCATCGGCAACAAGATCAGGTCAGCCGGAAACTCCTGATCTCCCGAAACAATCGTGGCGCTGGGGAGAAAGCTCCCCACAATGCCCACCAGACCCAAGGGTGTGCTGACCTCCAACGTGGCAGTCAACATCGCAGGGGTACGACCCAACACGCTCGCAAATCGCTCCGAAATGAACGAGTGTGTGGCCCCACAATCAAACAGCACTCTCGCACTCAACCCAGCAACAAAGAGCGTACCTTCCACCACCGTGCTGGCGTCTCTCACCTCATCCGCCTGGATGGTAAAGACTCGACCGATCCTCTGACCCTGCTGTCGCTGCGGCACAAAAGGTCGGCGACCTCCGCCTCTGCCACCTGCCGGCTGTCCCGACTGCCTGCTGGACCCACCTGGCCCGCTCGGACAATTTCGCACAAAGTGGCCTGGCTTGCCACACCCGTGACAAACCCCACGACCCCAACACTCACCAGAGTGAACACTGCCACAACCTCTGCACGCCTCAGGCTGGTGTGATCCACCTCCTCCGATCCGGGGCCTCTTGCCCGGGTTCCCTGCTAGCGGAGCACCCGAACGTCCACTGACCTTCCCCGGTGCTCTCCTGGCCTCAGCATAATTCTGCTGGTAATCCTGATCGATGATCGTCGCAAATCTCACCACATCTGCCAGTGTATGCGGCATACTGTAGGTCACCTGACTACGGAGGTGCTTCCTCAACCCCCGTATGAACTTCCTCGCCCTCTGCAGCGGCGTCACACAGATATCCGGACAGTAATGCTCCAGCGCGTTGAACCTCCGGGTATACTCAGCCATTGTCGCCTCTCCCTGCTCGAGAGTCATAAACTCCTCTCTCCTCCCGTCTCTGACATGCTCGGGGAAATACTGCTCATTGAACTCCCGTAGGAATTCCTCCCAGCTGACCTCAGCCCTGCCCTCAAACACCACCGCAGATGTGGTCCTCCACCAGTTGGACGCGTCTCCGCCCAACACATAAGCTGCCAAGCCTGTCTGCCTCTCAGGCGGGCACTCAATCACCTGCAGGATCTCCTGAATCTTCAGGACCCAATCCTCTGCAGCCTTAGACTCTCCTCTCCCGTCGAAGATAGGCGGGTGCTGTCTCATAAAGCGGTCGAGCATCGCTCCTGCCGCTGCTGGCTCTCCTCTGCCTGACTGGCGATCCAACATCGCTCCCAGTCGCCTCACCGTGTCATAGAGCATCCGCCGCTCCTCTGCCCAGTCCACTCCCCCAGTCTCACTGCTGGTGCTACGGTCCCGTGGGGAGGTTTCACGCGTCTTGGAGGCATTTATACACAAGGAAAACAACACACATCAAAACCATGAATGCATGAACTAATGCAGACTCTAAGACTCTAAGGGTGGTTTCTTTGGATAAGGACACTGGAACCGACCGCTCTGATACCAAGTTGTAACATCCTCAAAGCAGCGGAAAATTTCAAAATTTATAAACACTCAATCAACAGAGGATATTACGCAATAAAGGGACACAGGTGCACCAATATATAATATATATATATATATATATGAACATCAGAGTATACAAAAGTTGTGATTACATCAAAAACATAAACAAAGGAAACAGTAATCACACGACCTCAACCGAGAGAAGGCTGGATCCGGTAGCTGCGCTCCTCTCCTCGGTCACCACCCCCTAACGCCGATCACGACCTGAAAGTAAACGTGCAACAATGCCTGAGTTTCCAGAAGGAAACCCCGCATGCCAAACTCTAAATGTATGAAATGAAAAGGCACCCTAGCATGAAATTCTACTAAACAAGAAAAGCATCACAACCAGGCTGGGCTCCAGGGCTCTCTCACCCAACCACAACACACAACACAGGTACGGGGCTCCAGGTCTAATCTCAACCAACCGCCGCACACACCACAGTCACAGGGCTCCAGGTCTTTTTCAACCAACCGCCGCGACACACACTCGTCGCCAAGCTGGGCTCCAGGTCTATTTTCAACCAACCGCAGCAACCACGACACGACCAAGGGCTCCAGGTCTTTTTCAACCAACCCAAACGTCTAAGGACTCCAGGTCTATTTTCAACCAACCCCTACACGCGGTCCCTGCTCAAGCTCCAGGTTTTTTCAACCAACCCGAACACACTACGGAGTTCCAGGTCTTTTTCAACCAACCCCACACAGACTAGCTGGGCTCCAGGTCTATTTTCAACCAACCACAACTCTCACACAGTTACGGGGCTCCAGGTCTCTTTCAACCAACCGCCGCAACACCACAATTCTATGCAGGGCCTCAGGCCTATTTCAGCAAATCCCAAGCTCACACACGGTTACGGGGCTCCAGGTCTAATCTCAACCAACCACCGCAACCCTCGTGCACCTAGAACACTTGCCGGAAGAACATCGGCACCACAACTCGCCCCACACGGACGACCACGACAACAACACCTCCATAGTGCAAAACAGGACACAAACGGTCGACCGAACCAAAAGTCCCGGTCGACCGAATCAAGCAAATACAGGGCAATCCACTTCGACCGGCACTCCATCGGTCGACCGATTCCCAACACCACACTCGTTCGGTCGAACCCAAATCAAGGGACGGTCGACCGTTTAGATGGTCAACTCCCGGTTCAACGAACAAAACGACCAATCGGTCGACCGACAAAGGGGTCCCGGTCGACCGAAAGTCACCAGGGAACAAAATCCCACAACTCCACAACGAATTCGGTCGAACGCCGAGCACATCTCGGTCGACCGAATCTGTCCAGGGAAATATCCCTCACACTCCCCACGAATCCGGTCGAACGCCGAGCTCACCTCGGTCGACCGAATTCCACCAGAGCGTTCCCCACGCTCAGCACACAAGTCCGGTCGACCGAAACCACATTCGGTCGAACCGACCATTCAGTCCACTTAAGTCACGGTCGGACGAGATCAAAGAGCGGTCGACTGTTTATATAGTCTACGCCCCCAATCGACTTAAGACAGTGCACACGGTCGACCGGCAAAGGGGACCCGGTCGACCGAAACTCACCAGGCCTGCCTCCAATGCACAATCGGTCGACCGCCCCACAGGCATCGTTCGACCGATTTGAGGCAGAACCCGAATTCTCTTCACGAACGGTCGACCGTTTGCACTAACCGGTCGACCGATCAGGCAGTGAAATCTGTTGCACATTTACTCGCGACGAGCCGAACGACCTACCGTCGACTTACAAATACTCACGGTAATTAAGTGAGCGAGCTTGACATACCTAAAGGTCTGAAGAGACCTTTGAAGAACCGCGACGACGCCTCCACGAGCACGTCTCCCCAAAATACGATCCGTCGACGAACCTCGCGTCCAAACGACGATCCACACCTCCTCGACGATCCACACTCCCGAATCCACCTCCGACAACTTCCACCAATCAACCACGACCCCAGAACACAAGTTAGGTTGAGGGAGAGAGACACAACGTGCGGAAGGGTGAAAACCAACACTCACGTCAAGCAACCAACCACCCGGAGCCGATCTTCACCTTGCCGGAGATCACCACCACCTTCCTCGCCGGAAAACACTGAGAGAGGGAGACAACGCGAGTGAGAGAGAGACACGAGAGAGAGTGAGAGATAGAGAGAGAGACTCACCACAATAATATCTCCTCCTCCTCCTCTAATCTCAACCATCCAATCCAATCCTACCATCTCCACCACTCATCTCATCTCCACTCATCTCAACCCCTCATCCATCCAATTCATCCAAGCCCTTCATCCATCTCCTCTTAATCCCAGCCGTCCATCTCTAAACCCCTCAATCACCACCTAAACATCAACAAAACACAATTAGGATAGGATTAGGATCAGAATCCTACAATCCACCCTCCTAAAAGAATTTCGTCCTCGAAATTAAAACTGAAGCTCACCAAACAACTCCGGGAACTCCTTCTGGACCTCCTCCTCGATCTCCCAAGTGACCTCTCGCTCACTGTGGTGCTGCCACCTGACCTTCACCATCGGAATGGTCCTCCTCCTCAACTGATTCTCCATCCGATCCACAATCTCCACCGGTCTCTCTTCAAGAGACAAATCCTGACGGATCTCTGGAACCTCCAACTGAATCACATGAGAAAGATCTGCTACGTACTTCCAAAACATCGAAACGTGGAAGACGTTGTGACGATCCGAAAACTGCGGCGGCAACGCAACCCTGTAGGCGACCTCTCCAACCCGATCGAGAATCTCAAACGGCCCGACATACCTCGGACTGAGCTTCCCCTTCTTCCCGAATCTCATCACTCCTCAAGATGGTGAAATCCTCAAGAAGACATGGTCACCTACCTCAAACCTCAGCTCTCGCCTACGCCTATCCGCGTAGCTCTTCTGTCTGCTCTGAGCTGTCGCTAATCTCTGCCTGATCACATCTACCTTCTCAGAGTACATCCGCACAATCTCTGGACCAACTAGCATGAACCTCGGATCTCGATCCGAAATAATACTCACGGGCACCCCGTGCAGTCTGACGATCTCCTCAATATACAACTTAGCTAGACCCTCCAGAGGTAGAGTGGTCCGAATAGCTAAGAAGTGCGCCGACTTGGTCAGTCGATCGACTATAACCCAAATCACGTCGTTGAATCCTCTCGTCCTCGGCAACCCGGTGACAAAATCCATCGTCACGTGCTCCCACTTCCACTCTGGAAGCTCGATCCTCTGCATCGGCCCTGCAGGTCTCTGGTGCTCAATCTTCACATGCTGACAAATCAGACATCTGCCAACAAACTCTGCGATCTCCGTCTTCATCCTCTTCCATCAGAAATTCCTTTGAAGATCTCTAAACATCTTCGTGCTGTCCGGGTGGATCGAATAGCGGGATCTATGCGCCTCCTCCAGAATGTCCTGCCTCAGATCTCCTCCCTTTGGCACCCAGACACAGCCTCTGAACCTCAGCTCCCCATCAACTCCAATACTGAAGTCTGATCCATCTCTGGCAGCTAACTGCAGCAACCCAGCTAACTCATCATCAGTACTCTGAGCTTGAACAATACTCGAGACCAACTGAGGCTCCACTCTCAGCCCAACGATCACTGCACCTCGCGACTCATCGGTGAACGGTCTACACTCGGTCAACGCCTCAAGCAACTTCCACTCCTCGATACAAAGACCTGCTGCGGTGACCTCCACCTTCCTGCTCAAAGCATCAGCAACCGAATTTGCCTTCCCCGGATGGTACGAGATGGTGAAATCATAATCCTTAATCAGCTCGAGCCATCTGCGCTGCCTCATATTCAGCTCCTTCTGCGAAAACAGATACTTCAGGCTCTGATGATCTGTGAACACCTCGAATCGCTCGCCATACAAGTAATGCCTCCAGGTCTTCAAAGCGTGCACCACTGCCGCCAACTCCAAATCATGAGTGGGGTAGTTCCTCTCGTGCACCTTCAACTGCCTCGAAGCGTATGCAACCACCTGCCCGTGCTGCATAAGTACACATCCCAGTCCAACGCCTGACGCGTCATTGTAAATCACAAAACCACCACTGCCACTGGGAAGTGTCAGAACTGGAGCAGTCGTCAGCCGACTCTTCAGTTCCTGAAAACTATCCTCGCACTTCTGGGACCACACGAACTCAACGCCCTTCCGTGTCAGAGCCGTCAACGGCGAAGCCAACCTCGAGAAATCCTGGATGGAACGGCGATAATAACCTGCCAGACCCACAAAGCTCCTGATCTCTGTCACACTCGTCGGGGCTCTCCACTGTGTAACATCCTCGACCTTCGCTGGGTCTACGGAAATCCTGTCACCTGACACGATGTGTCCCAAGAAGGCGACACTGCTCAGCTAGAACTCGCACATCGATAGCTTGGCATACAACTGATGATCCCGCAAAATGCCAAGTACAACTCTCAAGTGCTCTCGATGCTGCTCCACATCTGGCGAGTAAACCAAAATATCGTCCACGAAGACGATCACAAACCGGTCGAGGTACTGACTGAACGTCCTGTTCATCAAATCCATAAATGCTGCAAGCGCGTTCGTCAACCCAAACGACATCACCAGAAACTCGTAATGCCCGTACCTCGTCCTGAAAGCTGTCTTCTGCACATTTGCCTCTCTGATCCTCAGCTGATGATAACCGGATCGCAGATCAATCTTCGAGAACACCTGCGCTGACTGCAACTGGTCAAACAGGTCCTCGATCCTGGGCAAGGGATACCGATTCCTCACGGTAACCTTGTTCAACATCCTGTAATCTATACACATCCGCAGTGACCCATCCTTCTTCTTCACGAAGAGTATCGGTGCTCCCCAAGGCGAGACACTGGGGCGGATAAACGTCGTATCCATCAGATCCTGCAACTGCCTCTTCAGCTCTGCCAGCTCCGCATGTGCCATCCGATACGGCGCCTTCGATTGCGGCGTAGTCCCAGCTACCAAATCGATCCCAAACTCAATCTCTCTGTGAGGCGGCAACCCAGTGACATCATCTGCAAATACATCGGGGAACTCCCGAACAGTCTCGATGTCCTCCAATCTCTCCGCCTCTGGATCTGGAACTACCAAAGTGGCCACAAAAGCTCTGCAACTCTGCTGCAACAACTTCTGTGCCCTCACTGCTGATACAATCACTCTGCCTCCTCTATCTTTCGCCCCCCTGATCAACACATCAGGTAGACCCTTCCTCGGGATCAGAATCTTCTTCTCCCGGCACAAAACTCGCACATCGTACTGGGACAGCCAATCCATCCCAGTATGACGTCGAAGTACTCCATCGGCAACAAGATCAGGTCAGCCGGAAACTCCTGATCTCCCGAAACAATCGTGGCGCTGGGGAGAAAGCTCCCCACAATGCCCACCAGACCCAAGGGTGTGCTGACCTCCAACGTGGCAGTCAACATCGCAGGGGTACGACCCAACACGCTCGCATATCGCTCTGAAATGAACGAGTGTGTGGCCCCACAATCAAACAGCACTCTCGCACTCAACCCAGCAACAAAGAGCGTACCTTCCACCACCATGCTGGCGTCTCTCGCCTCATCCGCCTGGATGGTAAAGACTCGACCGGTCCTCTGACCCTGCTGTCGCTGCAGCGCAAAAGGTCGGCGACCTCCGCCTCTGCCACCTGCCGGCTGTCCCGACTGCCTGCTGGACCCACCTGGCCCGCTCGGACAATCTCACACAAAGTGGCCTGGCTTGCCACACCCGTGACAAACCCCACGACCCCAACACTCACCAGAGTGAACACTTCCACAACCTCTGCACGCCTCAGGCTGGTGTGATCCACCTCCTCCGATCCGGGGCCTCTTGCCCGGGTTCCCTGCTAGCGGAGCACCCGGACGTCCACTGACCTTCCCCGGTGCTCTCCTGGCCTCAGCATAATTCTGCTGGTAATCCTGATCGATGATCGTCGCAAATCTCACCGCATCTGCCAGTGTCTGCGGCATACTGTAGGTCACCTGACTACGGAGGTGCTTCCTCAGCCCCCGTATGAACTTCCTCGCCCTCTGCAGCGGCGTCACACAGATATCCGGACAGTAACGCTCCAACGCGTTGAACCTCCGGGTATACTCAGCCAGGGTCGCCTCTCCCTGCTCGAGAGTCATAAACTCCTCTCTCCTTCCGTCTCTGACATGCTCGGGGAAATACTGCTCCTTGAACTCCCGTAGGAATTCCTCCCAGCTGACCTCAGCCTTGCCCTCAAACACCACCGCAGATGTGGTCCTCCACCAGTTGGACGCGTCTCCGCCCAACACATAAGCTGCCAAGCCTGTCTGCCTCTCAGGCGGGCACTCAATCACCTGCAGGATCTCCTGAATCTTCAGGACCCAATCCTCTGCAGCCTTAGACTCTCCTCTACCGTCGAAGGTAGGCGGGTGCTGTCTCATAAAGCGGTCGAGCATCGCTTCTGCCGCTGCTGGCTCTCCTCTGCCTGACTGGCGATCCAACATCGCTCCCAGTCACCCCACCGTGTCATAGAGCATCCGCCGCTCCTCTGCCCAGTCCACTCCCCCAGTCTCACTGCTGGTGCTACGGTCCCGTGGGGGAGGTCTCACGCGTCTCGGAGGCATTTATACACAAGGAAAACAACACACATCAAAACCATGAATGCATGAACTAATGCAGACTCTAAGACTCTAAGGGTGGTTTCTTTGGATAAGGACACTAGAACCGACCGCTCTGATACCAAGTTGTAACATCCTCAAAGCAGCGGAAAATTTCAAAATTTATAAACACTCAATCAACAGAGGATATTACGCAATAAAGGGACACAGGTGCACCAACATATATATAATATATATATATATATATGAACATCAGAGTATACAAAAGTTGTGATTACATCAAAAACATAAACAAAGGAAACAGTAATCACACGACCTCAACCGAGAGAAAGCTGGATCCGGTAGCAGCGCTCCTCTCCTCGGTCACCACCCCCTAACGCCGATCACGACCTGAAAGTAAACGTGCAACAATGCCTGAGTTTCCAGAAGGAAACCCTGCATGCCAAACTCTAAATGTATGAAATGAAAAGGCACCCTAGCATGAAATTCTACTAAACAAGAAAAGCATCACAACCAGGCTGGGCTCCAGGGCTCTCTCACCCAACCACAACACACACCACAGGTACGGGGCTCCAGGTCTAATCTCAACCAACCGCCGCACACACCACAGTCACAGGGCTCCAGGTCTTTTTCAACCAACCGCCGCGACACACACTCGTCGCCAAGCTGGGCTCCAGGTCTATTTTCAACCAACCGCAGCAACCACGACACGACCAAGGGCTCCAGGTCTTTTTCAACCAACCCAAACGTCTAAGGACTCCAGGTCTATTTTCAACCAACCCCTACACGCGGTCCCTGCTCAAGCTCCAGGTTTTTTCAACCAACCCGAACACACTACGGAGTTCCAGGTCTTTTTCAACCAACCCCGCACAGACTAGCTGGGCTCCAGGTCTATTTTCAACCAACCACAGCTCTCACACAGTTACGGGGCTCCAGGTCTCTTTCAACCAACCGCCGCAACACCACAATTCTAAGCTGGGCCTCAGGCCTTGTTCAGCCAATCCCAAGCTCACACACGGTTACGGGGCTCCAGGTCTAATCTCAACCAACCACCGCAACCCTCGTGCACCTAGAACACTTGCCGAAAGAACATCGGCACCACAACTCGCCCCACACGGACGACCACGACAACAACACCTCCATAATGCAAAATAGGACACAAACGGTCGACCGAACCAAAAGTCCCGGTCGACCGAATCAAGCAAATACAGGGCAATCCACTTCGACCGGCACTCCATCGGTCGACCGATTCCCAACACCACACTCGTTCGGTCGAACCCAAATCAAGGGACGGTCGACCGTTTAGATGGTCAACTCCCGGTTCAACGAACAAAACGACCAATCGGTCGACCGACAAAGGGGTCCCGGTCGACCGAAAGTCACCAGGGAACAAAATCCCACAACTCCACAACGAATTCGGTCGAACACCGAGCACATCTCGGTCGACCGAATCTGTCCAGGGAAATATCCCTCACACTCCCCACGAATCCGGTCGAACGCCGAGCTCACCTCGGTCGACCGAATTCCACCAGAGCGTTCCCCACGCTCAGCACACAAGTCCGGTCGACCGAAACCACATTCGGTCGAACCGACCATTCAGTCCACTTAAGTCACGGTCGGACGAGATCAAAGAGCGGTCGACCGTTTATATAGTCTACGCCCCCCAATCGACTTAAGACAGTGCACACGGTCGACCGGCAAAGGGGACCCGGTCGACCGAAACTCACCAGGCCTGCCTCCAATGCACAATCGGTCGACCGCCCCACAGGCATCGTTCGACCGATTTGAGGCAGAACCCGAATTCTCTTCACGAACGGTCGACCGTTTGCACTAACCGGTCGACCGATCAGGCAGTGAAATCTGCTGCACATTTACTCGCGACGAGCCGAACGACCTACCGTCGACTTACAAATACTCACGGTAATTAAGTGAGCGAGCTTGACATACCTAAAGGTCTGAAGAGACCTTTGAAGAACCGCGACGACGCCTCCACGAGCACGTCTCCCCAAAATACGATCCGTCGACGAACCTCGCGTCCAAACGACGATCCACACCTCCTCGACGATCCACACTCCCGAATCCACCTCCGACAACTTCCACCAATAAACCACGACCCCAGAACACAAGTTAGGTTGAGGGAGAGAGAAACAACATGCGGAAGGGTGAAAACCAACACTCACCTCAAGCCACCAACCACCTGGAGCCGATCTTCACCTTGCCGGAGATCACCACCACCTTCCTCGCCGGAAAGCACTGAGAGAGGGAGACAACGCGAGTGAGAGAGAGACACGAGAGAGAGTGAGAGATAGAGAGAGAGAGACTCACCACAATAATATCTCCTCCTCCTCCTCTAATCTCAACCATCCAATCCAATCCTACCATCTCCACCACTCATCTCATCTCCACTCATCTCAACCCCTCATCCATCCAATTCATCCAAGCCCTTCATCCATCTCCTCTCAATCCCAGCCGTCCATCTCTAAACCCCTCAATCACCACCTAAACATCAACAAAATACAATTAGGATAGGATTAGGATCAGAATCCTACACATATGTGTATATATATATATATATATATTTCATACGTGCTTACAAGTTACAATTGTTTTGTAAGTTTTATATATTAGGAGTGTCACTGTTTGAAAAACAATTGAAGAATGTGTCAGGCGTCAGGCATGCTTAGTTGTGAATTGTGATAAGTGATTAGTATAGCTAGAAATGGAAGTTCGTGTATAATGTTTAAGCTGATATGGTCATATGGACATGTATAATAACATTGTCAGAGAAACATTTGCAAAACCCCAAACTCGTATTAGCAACTAGACCAACTTGTTTAAGTGTAATTTTGATTAGCCAGAAAGACCACGGAGCTTTGAGACAGTGAGACATTAACATATATAATTAGTGCCAATGTCTAACCAAGACTAGAGATAGCCGCCACGCACGTGATATGCATCGAATATATATTACCATGGTGTATTATAATAGATGCCTTTCTGGAATTTTTATATTAAAATTTAAAAAACATATCGATTTTCCTTATAATTATAAATACAATCATTAGTTGTGATATTTCATTATGTGTTGCAACTCTTCGAGCATATATAACTTTGAAATAGTAACATAGCATGGCATGACTATTCTTCCATATGTTTGATAGGTTTGAAAAGTTTAATAATATCTTCCACATACGTCCTCCAAGAAGTTAGTTTTTCTTTCCGTTGAGCATATAAATATGCCAATTTTTATACTAAATAAATGTTGCTTGAACGCCATCAACTTCTTCGATACACAAGCACCACCGTTTTCAATTTTCTCCAATTAATTTTGTTTCTCAAAATGTAGAAAAAAAGTAGATTACGAATATTCTTAGTTAGATGAAAGAATAAAGAAATAGATATCATCATAAAAAATGGAAAAATAAAAGTACAACAAATACTTTCTTTGGGAGAGTACTTCTGAAAATCCAATACAACAATTAATTTGAGCAAAATGTTCGGCAATATAACTAATGTATCTCCAATCAGAGAATTTAGTGAAAAGAAATACCAGATTTGGAAAACGACAAGCATTGTTAGCCGTTCAAGAGCAATTGGTAGACTAAATAATACAGACTGAGCAAATATAAAAATTGAAGATATACTAATTACTAAGTATAAATATGCATACTAATATTTAGGGCACCTTACGCAGATACCTCGTTTCCTTTTCATTTATTTTTCTTCTACTAATAATAATATGGTGATGACATGCACTGGTCCAACATATACCATCATTTTTCATATTTAATTGGGTTTTGACAATAAGAAATTAATTGCTAATAAAAACATTCTTACGTAATTTACTGATTGCGGTCAATTCAATTGATTCATATTTATTGTTGAAGTAGTCAAGACGAGGCTGCAAGGATGATTAATTTAGTTGGGTTAGTGTTTTTTTATAGTTTTCAACAGTTTGTTATTTTAGTCAATTAACAAGGAAATTGTACATATATATTAATTAGGTCGTGTGGAGTTAAATATGACGTGGGGGCATCTATAAAATAAATGATCCGTGATGTAATAAGTTTAGAGAAGACACATTCGATGAAGATGTGTTTCATTGATCATTTATCTTATTTGATCCAGCAACTCATTTTGACTCTCTAAATACTTGATCGTTTTGAATCTCAAATCCCAGCAATAAAACAAGAGAAAAGAAAAGAAAACCGATACCATTTCACCGTGGCTAAACCCTAGCTTTGGATCTCATTGCAAACAAGAACATTTAATCAAGAAATTGAAATTAAGCTACTCCTTAAAATTAAACTAACAGTACTTGCCATCAGTGTACAGAACTTCTGTCCTATTATGATACAACTAATTAATAATCTTATCTTTTCAAACCTGAACATGACTTTATTGAAATTGAGGCCCTAACTTCTAGCAAATTATAACTAATTAATAACATTTCGTGCTCTAGAGAGGTTCTCGAACTTTGGTTTTTCTCGTGCTCAACTCCAGACTCTAACCACTTTGTCAATGTTCTTTTTCGAAAGTAAACAATTTGTCAATATGTTCTTAATGAACTTTTCAAATTACGCATCCTTTTAATTCCATCCCCTCTAAATCTCCCACCAGTAATTGAATGACAGACGAAGAAATAATTAGGTGATCATAGCTTCGATGGGATTAAGGACAAATTGGAACGAAACTTTAAAGAAAATAAACATAACTATTGACCAAAAAGACTTAATGAATAATTAAAGCTTTTATACAAGATAACATAAATTGTACTTCTTCAACACTCAAACCACCTCCATAATGGCCTCACAAATGAGATTCATGTATTATTTAGAAGATATATATCTCTTTCTCCAAAATTCTTCAGCATTCTAGAAATTGCACAAATTAATTATTGACATTATTTTAGGAAAATGTGATGCAACAAGACTGAGTAGGAATTAAATATATATCTTGACATCTCAATGGAAAATTGATATGTTTTGTCAATATTAATACTAGAATTCCAGGAAATTAAGCGGCATTTAATTAAAATCTATTTTAGTACATTATGCTAATATATATTTGACGAGTATCATGTGGATGGCGGCTTTCTTCAGGGCACCCTTAACGGGGTGCCCCGCCCGGGCGCACCCCCGTTAACGGGGGTGGGCGCTTGCCCGGGCGTTGGGCGTCCCGGGCAGACGCCCGGTGCGCCCTCGGGTGGGGGACACGTGTCCCCCTCCCATTCGTTGAATTTTTTTAAAATTTTAATTATTTAGTGGATGTTTTGTTATTAATGGATTGGGTATTTGTTATTAAAATGGGGTAATAAATTTTTACAAGTGATGAAGATTAAAAAATTTCCCAATCAGTAATTTTAAGATCCAATGAACTGTCAAGGTGGTTTAATAGTAAAAATTAAAAAAAATCAAGTTAAATAGAAATATATATTAATACGACAATACCATAAGAACAATACATTAATAATACAGAAATACGAACTACAACCAACCACATGAAACATATGTTAAAGGGAAATACAAACCATACGAAATAAAAACCATACGGACTACAACAACACGAAATACAAACTAAGGGAAATACAAACCATACAAAATACGGACTACAACAAACTACATGTACTCATTCTCTTATGCCCAAGCGAGAAGTTTATCGATTACTTTTTGATCATTCTCCGTCGGGTTGTCCTTCTTCATCAGAGAGTAAAGCATGTCCAACTTATTTTTTATTAAATGCCTCTGGAAATTCATTTCCGCTAACTCCTCATGCTTGGAGAAACCATCTTCTTTGACTTGGGCGGTGTATCGAATCTGTTGTGCAAGTTCTCTAACATCGGTGTCTCTTTCGGGGCGTAATGCACTCTTAGCCTTTTGATTGTGGACGAGAGGGGGGGGGGGGGTGAACTGTTGTAATCCGGAGAAGACATTGCAACGTTGTGTTTTGTGAAAGAGATATGAGATGTAAGTTGGGTTTTGTGTAAGGTATATATAGAGAAAAAATTAGACACTGTGCAGTCACGCGGATTACTTTTCACGCACGTGTATTCTTTACATTCACACATACTACTTTTCTTTCACGCGTATACTGTGCAATCACGCAGATTACTTTTCACGCACGCGTATACTGTACATTCACGTGTATACTGTGCATTCATGCGGGAGAGAGCGTAACCCGAGCATGGGTAAGAGGGTTTTTGGGTGGGTTGGGTGAGCTGACGTGGCAGAGAGAGAAACTGACATGGCAGAGAGAGAGTGCAGGGCACCCGTGGTAGCCCGGGCGCTGTTATTTGTTCTCTCAATCATAGATGTGGGCATTAATCATGCTCGTATCTCAATGTGGTCTTTCTGGCTAATCCAAGGCAAAGACCAAACTAGTTAATACTAAATTGGTCTAGTTGAGATTAGTTTTATGCCAATGTTGACCTCCACGTGGCTTGATGGACGAAGAGCCCTAGTACTTGGCCATTTGGGGGGGGGGAGCTACTATTTTTAGTTACGAAATCTTAATTACTTTATTTAGTAGTGTTAATCCTCTATTTGGAGTTCTCCATTTGGGAATCGGGTCTTTTAAGATATATAGCTTGGGGTGGGAATTATGTGTTGGTGGTGTGCTGCCATGCTGGGAACTTTTCCAAACTCTATTGTAGCTTTTATTATTATTAATGAATTAGTATAATGGTAGTTATTTCCAATGTGCTATATATGCACATGTAATGTCCATTTTACTATATTAGTTTTATGTCAAAAATATTATATCCAATTATCACACAGCTAAGCGTACCAAACCTAACACATTCCTCGATGTCAAATAACAAGAGGGAATTATATATATATATATATATATATATATATATATATATATATATATATATATATATATGTATGTATATATGTATATATATACATATGTGTATATATATATATACACACATATATATACATATACATATATGTATTTAAGTACCATATTCACAGCGTACCATTTTTAAAGTAGTATTTAGTGTACTTTTACTATATGTATGTATATATATACATATATATATATATGTATATGTATATATATATGTATGTATACATATATATATATATATATATGTATATATATACATATATGTATGTATATATGTATGTATGTATGTATATATATATATACATATCTATATATACATACATACATACATACACACATATATATACATATATATATATATGTATGTATATATATATACATATATACATACATACATATAGTAAAAGTACACTAAATACTACTTTAAAAATGGTACGCTGTGAATATGGTACTTAAGACCATCAGTAATCATGATCCGTACGATCTAGTTATGAGATTTGTCTCTCTTCTCTCTCTTCCAAAACAACTTTTTTCTCTCTTCCACGTTAGTTTTCTCTCTCCCCAACTTACAACCTACACTATTCACCTCTTAACCACAACCCACCACAACCTAACTCTCTCCTCCACATCATCTTTTATTTCCACTAACTTTTATTCTATTCTAAATCAATTATATTTACGCAAAAAATTAATACTTCAAACAAATATATATTAATTAGCAAATAATTATTTTTATAAATAAAAAACAATATATATATTTATTTAAACCATTGTACACAGCGCAATACAATAAAATATTGCATTACCTAAATTTATTAAAATGAAAATGCATACTACTGGAAGAAAATTAATTTGCAGTTCCCCCGAATCGTTGTCATATGTGCTCAATCAAGTCAGATCTGAGGGCGTGATGCCTGTTTTTTTCACGAATGTGTTCTCTGGTGTCCATGTACGTATAAAGATCGACAACATGACCAGTGGAGAACAGATTCGAACACAAAGTTGATGTGTCGTCTAAATTGGGTGAGAGGTCCTGCTCAAACTCTGTTGTATCATAAATAGTGTAATACTAACTCCACTGAGTTCAACGCTCGTGATATTGTAGACCCTTGTCCCGTAAGTCTGTCTCAACAGTCACCCAAATAGACAACCAACCCATCGAAGGCCAAACGTGGTTGGTCTTACACGGAAGACGAGACCCAGAAAAATTACCAATTTTGGGCGAAAGTCAAATATTTATACGACGACGCCGACCTTACTAATAACCAACTCTCAGCTAGAAACCAAGAGTCAATCAAAGGTTGTTGGAGGAGAATGAATCAGGCAACAAGCAAGTGGGCGGGCACCTATGATGAAGCAACAAGACATATGGCAAGTGGACAAAATGAGGATGACATGATCAAACAAGGTCATCTAATTTTCGAGCGTGAGACCAACACCACCTTTCAGTACACCCATGCCTGGAGAATGCTGAAACAATACCCGAAGTGGAGATCCTTGGTCTCCGTACACACTACCTTCCAAGTCACGTACGAGGGGTACATACTCCGACTAGACAATCTTTCGGGTCTTCCAATAAACGAAGTTGTACTGACCCGTCTGGCGCCGGGTCCTCCACTAAATGAAATTGGACGGAGCCATCCGAAGAGGAAAGCCACAAAAACTCGTCTCCTAATTTTCCTACGTCGATCCTTGAATTTATACCACATCCTGAACCTCGTCCTACTGGTATTAAAAGAAGCAAAAGGAAAGGTAACGCAGTAGGAGAGGATCAAGAAGTTCATGCTACAAACTTGGTTGCTCGTCTTGCTGAACACACCATCGTAAAAGATAAAGAACTCGCATTCAGAGAACGCAAGTTGGAGTTTCAAAAACAGAAAGAGGAGCGACGTGCTAGGGGAAAACTCTATGAGATATACGTACAACTACTGAAGGTTAAAGAGCTAGGTTTAATGACCGAGAAGGACGAAATCCAGTTAGTGAATGTACGTAAGTAGTTGATGTAATTTATTTTTTGTTTAAGCGTTGTAAATCTAGTTTAATTTCAATTAAACGGTGTAATGTAGTTTAATTTCAATCCAAGTGTGCTAATATAGTTTAAATACCAAACTATTTACCAAATAATACCATAAAATATTTAAACCAAATAATAATTAAACCCAACATCTACAACAAATAAATAAACCTAACATTTTAAAAAATTATTCAACACAAATTAAAAAATGAAATATATATTTAAAACCAACCCAGACGCGCCACGTGACGCGACGGGGTCGTTGGGGTCATCGCGGCGGACGACCCGGTTACGGATGCCCTGACAGTAATTAATTTCAGCAAATGGTTCAACCCGATAGTTAATATATCTGAAATCACTGAATGCTAGTTTAAAGAAACACCACGTGTAAGACGATAAGATCCAACAACCAGTTTTAGCCGTTCAAGAGCAGATTGTAGATTAAATGCTATAGTGATCTGAACCAAATATAAACATTTCAAGATACTAATTAATCACTACGTTTGAATTTGGAGACTAATCTCAACCACACATCATTATCAGGCCGACAATATTTCCTATAAATTTTGTACTTAAGCCCTCGAGGTTTTGGGAGATAAAGTTTATTTATTAATTTCTTACGTCATCCTAACAACCCTACCGTTCTCAATTCTTCACATTGATACAAAGGAACTCACTTCTTGCAACCATTAAAATTGTAAAAAAGTTTACCTTGATTGATCATCTTGCATGAAATAACAACTTTTAAACTAAATTGCTTTTTTATATATTTAAAACCATCTATTCTAGTCATGGCTCGGTCCTTAGACTCCACATTTTTCCTTGACTAGAAAACCATTCGAAGTCCCAGGATTTTTATTTCCAACTATATATAGAAATACCTAGAAAAATAATTAAATATCTCAATGTTGTTTTGCTACCACTTGTTGGCAATGATCAAGAATTATAATTATGAAGACGAATTTTGGTATTTTAATTGTTGGTTGACATGTCCATTACTGCCACGGGAGGAGTGTCATTCCTTTCATTTAATTAGTGTTTATCAATTTATACACTGTAACACTCTGCTCACGTGACCGTACTTATTATTTTTCTCCATGTCTATGCGCGTACAACTTGGTAGGGAGTCTTCAACCAACTGTTAGGTCATATTGACTCTGATATTATATTGAAGTGTGTGTGATCAACTCCATTTGATTGATGACAAGGGAAGAGACTCTAGAACATATAATTCAGGAGAAAGTCCATAAATTCTCCAGTGTGAGACTATTGTCTGATGCCCCCAATTGCATAACTGTGATTATTTTCTTGTATCTATGTGTATACAAACTTGGTGGACGTGTTTAGCTGACCGTTGTGTCCTTTTGAATCTGTAACCATATTGAAATGCGGATATTCAACTAAAAATTAATTGATGATAAGTGGAAGGATCAAATATCTTAAAGCCCAAAAGAATGTATCTAAATTCTCAGATTTGAGAATATTATCAAACAAGAATCAATAAGTAGGAAGATAGGTTTTGGTATTGAAATTGTTGTTGGTTGAGGTGTCCAACATGCACCATCATTTTTAAAACAGGTGAAAGTGACAAGATTTTTAAAAAAAGACATTTATAATTTAATGACTAATCTCTTGTCACATAACTTACAGAATGCAGTCATATCACATGATAAATATTTATTTTTAGATTGGTCAAAATCTTCCAAAATGCGGGAAAATATGATCGCATAGGCGGATGCAAGTCAGATGCACATTACATCTTCATGATGCGGGTCACTCGATGCGGTCGCATCGTTACCTCATATGTGAGGGATGCAGCTGCATATGCAGTGCATTTCAAAACAACAATGTTTTGTTTTGTTTTTTTTATTTTTTATTCTGATTTGTTTAATATTGAATTATTAATGTTAAAAATTATTCAAATTTTACCTAATTTTTTTTACATCCATATAATTTATAATTAATATATATATATATATATATATATTATTTAATTATTAAATCGCAAACCTCATATATATCTACAGCACATCCGTATCCTGCATATGAAGATGCATGTGGTACCTCGCCGCATTCTATATATCTGCATTCCGTGTTTCTGAACCTTGGTCAAGATTAAGGATAGGTTGATGACATATAACTAGGTTTGTGTTTTATTTTTTATTTTTTATGATATGAAATATTTGCTATTTCATTAAATTAACAAGGAATCTTTACATATTAGTTAGTTAGGTCTTGTGAACTCGAATACGTTAAGGAGACATCATGAAAATCTATAATCTTGAGAGAAAAAAGTATAATCAACCCAATTACTCATTTTAACCAAACCCTAGTTACTTTTATTTATTTAATTTAACAATGAAATTCAAGCAAGTGGTTGAAACGTACTTCAGACAATTGAACTACAGTGCAATGGTGCGCAGGTGTATAGAAATTTTCAATCTTATCATGACACAACCAACTAATGATCTTATCTTTTAAAACCTAAACCATTATTTTATTACTAACATTTCGTTCTCAAGAGAGATGCTTCTACAGTGGCCTTTTTTGGGGTCAAGTCTAGCCTCCAAACCCAATGTTTTATTTTGAACGTAATCACTTTGTCAATTTCTTAATGACATGTTCAATAATTCGCCTTCTGCATCTTCTAGATTAGGTGATCCATTGCTTTGAGGGATGGACCAATTAGATTACAAAACTTTGAAGGATTTTTTTTGGATTACGCAATACTTAATTTGACTAACAAACAATACTTTTATTTATACAAGAGAAAATGGAATAGACATCTCAAGCCTTAGGATGCCCTCACAAACGATATTATTGATAATATATATCCTTTTACATTATCTAACCTACCAATATTCTTCAACACTATCATAGACTAATTGTTAGAACCTAACACTTGGTTTGTGGCTAATCAGGTTTAGTGGTTGCTAACGAGGTTTAGGGAGGGTGAGGTGGAGGCTTAGGATTGGTGGAGGGTTATGGTAAGGGGTTTATATGCTTCAACCCATTCCTTCTCATTTCTTACTCTCTCTCGCATCTCTCTCACTCTCACGTCTCTCTCTCAGCTCCGTTGCTCCGTCGAGTGGTGGTGATCTCCGACAAAAAGCGGTGATCGACGCGTGTTGGTTGGATTCCGAGGTGAGTCGGTTCTCAAGCCAACTCATCTCATTTGCATTTTATTCTCCTTTTTCTCAATCCGTCTCTTTCTCAATTGTTGTGGACAGTGGGGGTATCGACGAAGGCAAAGAGGTTATTGTGGATCGACGAGGAGGTGTGATCGTCGATCGAGAGAGAAGTTCGTCGGAAAATGGGTGAGTTGTGGTGTGTTTGTTATGGTTGACATTGTGAGGTGAGTTGTGGTGCCGATGTTTTTTCGGAAAGTGTGCTTGGTGAGCACGGGTGTTGCGGTGGTTGGATGAAAAAGCCTTGGAGTCCCGTAATTGTTTGTGTGAAGCTACGGTTGGGTGAAAAAGCCCTGGAGCCCCGTAACTGTTTGTGTGAAACTGCGGTTGGGTGAAAAGGCCTTGGAGCCACGTAGTGCGTTCGGATTGGGTGAAAGAGCCCTGGAGTCCGAGCAAGGAACGTGTGATAGGGGTTTGGTGAAAGAACCCTGGAGCCCTAGTCTTGTCGTGGTGACTGCGGTTAGATGAAAAATCCGTAGAGCCCAATTTAGTGATGTTGAGTGTTTGTTGAGGTTGGGTGAAAGAGCCCTGAAGCCCAACCTGATGTCTATGTTTTTTTGTGATTAGAATTGCATGCTAGATGTCCTTTCAATTTCTTATATGTGTGTTAGGGGTTTGGCATACGGGGTTTCCTTCTGGAAACTCAAACATTGTTGCATGTTTACCTTTCAGGCCGTGACCGGCGTTAGGGGGTGGGGACCGAGGAGAGGAGCGTCGCTACCAGATCTTGCTTTCTCTCATTATGTAGTCAGAGTGATTACTTATATTTTGTATAGCCTTTTGATGTAATCATACTTTTGAAATACTCAGATATATATATTATATATGTTGGTGCACTTGTTTCCCTTGTATATTGAGTAATATCCTCTGGTTGATCGTATGCTTAAAAAGTTTAAATTTTCCGCCATTTGAGGATGTTACACTAATACTAGCATGTAACCCCTGCGTGTTGCAGGATAACATATTCCAAATCTCGTCTAACACTAATAAGATAATTCTAACAGTCATAATAAATGTAAAATCGACAAACACATCATTTGACTATTGTTAGTCTAAATTAAGAAAAAACTTATGTTAAAAAGAAAATGTCCATCAAGTCTAGCAAAAATAAGAGTTGCATGTATCTATTAAATTGTAACAACAATCTGGATGCAATGTTAACCTCTAGTTTTCCATCTCCAATTCTCCACTGCCCATCTTCATCAAGGTTTGAGAGAAGACTCCATTCTTCAACTTAATTTCAACACAACCACACTCTCATTTTGCAAAGTTAATGTCTCCACCCTATGTGGTCTTTTAGCATTTTATTCACTTCTACTCTCTTGTGACTTAGATTAGCAAGTGTAAGTTTCTTTTAGCTTAGTGTAGTTTCAATTGTAATGCAGATGTGAAAAAGGATAATCAGTAATGTTCATGCCATCAGAACTTTAAGTGAGATTACATCGTAACTCGCTTAAGCTCATTATGGTCAATGTCTAATTTTTGTGTCATAACTTTTATTAATGTGATTTTTGGGGCACAGGAAGGGTGATTAATTCCCTTGCTAATCTTGATGGTACTTACCCTCCTAAGTGTGTATTGCAGTCCATAAGCTACGCAATCAACACTCCAACAAAACCAATCTATCTAGAAATATATAACTATATAAGTCATCTTATATGTGGCAATGTTATCCAATATTTTATGATTACCATTTATTTTCTTTCAGTTTTCAACCAATCACACAAGATTTTACGAATTTGTTTTAATAAAAAGGGTACAATCTGGAAAAATGACTACAAAAAAACTATAACTTGAAGCCTATAACTTGAAGTTGAACTTCTTGAAGAGGGTTGCATAAATGAGGGCATTCCAAGTATCAGGCAGACCAGGTAGGCACCAGTGAGTGCAGTCTGCGAATTTCTTCGGTTGTTTTTGCTCCTCTAGAGTTAGCAATTTGTTTAGTTTAACGGTGTAGACCGCAGTATGACCATCTTTCCGATACTTCGAAAGGTGAGTTATGTTGAGGTAGTTGATTGGAATTGTCGATTCGACGATCGCCTTCTCTACGGCCTCAATCATCTGTTTAGGGAATCGAGGGATGTATGCCTCGTTTTTCATCGGCTCGGTTTGATTGTAACACCAGTTTTTACTGAAATTGTATTTTAAGTTCAAAAATTAGCAAATTAAATATCTCTAAAATCCTTGTGACAACCAAATGTATGATGTTTGTAGATGTTTTAAAAGTATAACCTATTTAACAATTCGTCTCTTATCATACAAAATCATATCAGACAAATTACTAAGAAGTGCTAATTAACAAAGTAACTAACCCTTTGTGCTTAGGAGAGATGCTTCTGTAGAAAACAGTGGTTTTGTTGGGGTCAACCCTTGTTTCCAACCACTTTGTTAATGTTCTTAATGCTCTTTTGAATGCCTCGTCTTTTCCCATCTCTTGCACCAATTTTCTATCCACTTCGTACCAATCCCACCTGCAGAATTACATAACATTTCTTGTATTTTTTTAATTTTTCACAAAATTTTAAGAACAAATTTAAAATTACTAATCACTTATGTCTAATAACAAATCGTACCTCATACAATGTTTCTTAATGTAACTTTAAATTACCTTTGAAGATCGAATTTTATGTTGCTCTTGTAACTGAAACAACAATATTACGTGATTGTAATATCCCTAAAACCAATTAGGGGTTAAAATGATGGTTAAGTGGAGGTTTGACTTGGGAGGACAGAGAGGTATGGTTGGGGTGTTGAGGAATGACGTTGGGGTGAAGTTGGGGTGAAGTTGTGGTCGGTCGCGGGAGGTCGGTGACCTCACCACCAGCGAGAAACAACGTAAAATCCTTGGCTGACGCGAGATTTCCGCCGACCAACGGTTGATCGGTGCCTTCGGGCGGTCGACCGGTTTAGTGTTTTTGCCTTACTTTAACCAATACCGATCGAACGATGCCATGTGGTTGTCGACCGATTGTGCTTGTGCTGGTGGGTTTGAGGATTGCCTAGTAGTTTTCGGTCAACCATTCCTTTGTTTTGTACGACCGGAACTTAAGTTAACTTTATGAACTGTTCGGCCATTTTATGTATTGTTCGACCAATTGATGACTTAGAACTGATAAGCTGCCCTGGTAATGTTCGGTCGACCGGGACCCTGAGTCGGTCGACTGTTAGACTTGTATGATTTTGACCAGACTCCGGATTTTGACGACATATCGATCGACCGGTTTTAGACTCTTGTTTGACCGTTGGAACTTAGGTTAGGCGCAGAGAGTTTGACCGTTGCAGACTTTCGGTCGACCGGACCCTATGGGAACGGCCGACCAGATTGCCTATTTCAGTCGATCGTTTGTGCGCAGAACTGAATTCTTGGTCCTAGTAAAGTGTCAACTCTGTTTACGAAACCCGTGTCCTCGCCTAGTGCGTGAGCCGAGAGGTGACGGCAAGTGCGTTACTCGTGTCTGCCTAGGGACCACCGTATGGAAGAGTGTGGGCACTTGGGACGTGTCACCTCCGTGTATGGATTGTGGATTACATGATGGATTTATGGACTCATAGTAGAGTAGCAAACCTGAGGGATCGTGGATCCCAATGTATGATGATGTACGGCTCGTGGAGCCTAATGTCTTGTTTTACCCCTCGGGGGAACTATTTTCCTTACTGTTGATAACATGACATGTGATTGACATCATTTCATGCTTACATTTGTATATTATATCTATTATCTTTCACCTAAACAATGCTACATAACGAGTTTTATGTTTGAATTTCAAAAATAAATAGGTTTGAAGAGAATAGGCATAAAAGGACCTAAATGCAGGAAAAAAAGGACTGAGTTGAGAGACTCAGGGACTAAGATGCAAGATCGAAGGACCTGAATGTAAGATCGAATGACCAATGAGCAAACAAGAATACTCCACACCATCACGGGGAGTATTTTGGCAATTCTATTGCGGTCGGAGCTCCAGAAAGCAAAGTAGATGCATCAAAGACAAACAAAGACATCCAGAAAAGCCCAGCGTGATCCAAACCATGTAGACCGCCAATTAGGGGTCTGAGACCGCTGATTGCCGATCCGGGTTTCTCCGGATCCTCTATGATTTCATTCGGTCACGTATTAGAGTGTATTTAGTCTATTTCTGGTATATGTTTAGTCACATACCGGGGGTTGTCCCGAATTACCATTTTCTGTGGCTATAAATAGAAATCTCCCTCCTCTTTTGTATCCCATCTCCCTCTTGATTGTCAACCTCTCTACTAGGAGTAAAAGTCTCGAAGCAAAAACCCTGGTGGAGAGAAACTTCATGTAATTCAGTGAGTAATAATAGATGTTTTGTTAAGTTTTCTTCATATTGTCTTGTCTTTTCAATTATTGCATACTTAGTTAACTTGTTGTTTTAGTCTTCTTATAATTAGTTTAATCATGTTTTCTTTCCTTAGTATAAATGCTAGTTTAAATATGTGTGAGTAGTTCCATCCCCTTTGGGGGTGGAGTAGATGTGTATACATGTTATGTAGATGATATGAATGCTAGACATTGTTGTTTGTGAGAAATGTTAGTATGTTTGTTTGAATTAATGAAAACACTTAACTTTATGGTTTCGGTCCTAATGTTTAGGTACATTCCATGCTTTCTTATGTTCTTAATAACAAACTTGTCACGCTCATATTATTCACTTAGGTTAGTGCTTTGAATGATAGGTTTTGTCATGAGGTACTTCTTATGCATTACAAACACTAACTACACTTGAGCTTATTGTATGCATTCATCACTTCTTATTTCATGTGTACACACACTCCACCCCTTAGGGGTTTTCCATTCCTGATTTCTATCTTCTCTTATTAGTCGCTTAGTTTTAGTTCGTTTTGTGCTTTCATTTCCTTCCTCGTTGCTACTAGTTTAGTGTAGTTTAGTTTAATCAATCTTTCTCTCCTTTCTTTCCCACTCGCCTTCGAACAAACTAAAGTCGACACACCTCCCTGTGGATCGACCCGTATTTTCCACCGCTTCAACGCGGTCGTGCACTTGCGGTTATAATTAAAACGTTCAATCAACATGCTACTAATGTGATTTCTTTCGCGTTGAAGGATAACACGAAGAAATGGATGTACAACCTCCCAGCGAGCTCTATTCGGTCTTGGGATGACTTTGTGACCATATTTCTGAAGAGATTTTTCCTCAAAGGAAAACTCAACAGATACAACACTAGATACATCAAATGTATCATACTATGACTGAATCTTTTCATGCTTTCTTTGAGAGGTTCAAGGACCTTCTCCAGCAGTGCCCTCATCATGGACTTGAGCTATGACAACAGTGCCAGATTATTTATGAGGGCCCCAACTACAACACCCACACATTGTTGGAGTCGATGTGTCATGGTGATTTCCAAATGAAACCCATCAATGAGGCATGATACACTTTTGAGTTAA
Source organism: Triglochin maritima (assembly GCA_963682175.1). NCBI lineage: Eukaryota > Viridiplantae > Streptophyta > Magnoliopsida > Alismatales > Juncaginaceae > Triglochin > Triglochin maritima. The sequence goes on from OY821781.1 coordinate 38,826,948, forward strand.
TGGTTGAACGTACCTTTGAGTGTGACACCATGAGAGAGCCACCAGCCGCCATGTCTTCTGGTCGGGCTGGATCATATCAAGTTGAGTCAACTATCGTGTCTGAGGCGAAATTGGTTGCTCTCATGCGTAGGATTGAGAGTTTAGAGTTGGACTGAGCTCCTGTAGCTCAGGTCGCTACTCCTAGGTGTAGTAGGTGTGGACTTACGGGACATGATGACTTGGAATGTGCTTACGCTCCAAGGGATATTGAGCATGCAAATGCGATGTATCAACAGAGGCCCCGTAACGACCCGTACAGTCACTCCTACAACCCGGGATGGCGTGACCATCGTAACTTCTCTTGGGGGCCTAGTGGGGGTCACGGTCAGAGCTCGTACGCTCAACCTCAGCCTCCACCTTATCAACCTACACGCCCATCGGCGACCTACCAACCCCCACATCAAAGGTCTCAGCACCATAATTACCAACCTTCTCAGGCCTCATCGTCGGATTATTCTAACCAAACTCCACTACCCCCGAGTTGACCCGAAAGACCCCACTCTAGAACAAACCCTTCAAGCTTTCATGCGGAGCACACAAACAATGTTTGCGGCCAGCAATAATTCGGTCAAAGCATTGGAAATGCAAGTTAGCCAGTTGGCTCATCAGCTCCATGAACGCGAGAAGGGTCAGTTACTGAGTCAACCTGTGGTAAATCCTAGGGGTCAACCTGCTCATGCTAGGCAGAATGTACACAATGTTGAAAGTGACCCTTCCCAACATGCTAATGTTGTCCATATCTTAAGATCAGGAAGGGTTGTTGACAACAATGTGGAAATGTCTGAAGCCAACCTTGTTGGTGACTCTTTCGATGAGGGTCGTGAGTTTGTCAAGGAACCTAATTCTGAGACTCCTACTCATTAGTTATGTCCCCAAGACACCATTCCCTCATAGGTTAACTAATAAATGTGATGAGCATTGGGACAAAATCGTTGAGGTATTTAGGTAAGTAGAGGTGAACATCCTGTTGTTGGACGTTGTTCAACAAATGCCACCGTATGCCAAGTTCCTTAAGGACCTTTGTACCGTTAAGAGAAGAACAAATGTTCCCAAAAAGGCATTTTTGGCCGCCAATGTGAGCTCGATATTGACACAACCCATGCAAGTCAAATACAAGGACCCAGGTTCTCCAACTGTCTCTTGCATGATAGGTAATGTGACAATTCCTCAAGCTTTATTGGATTTGGGAGCATCTGTGAACCACCTGCCCTACTTTGTCTATGTCAACCTTGGGATATGTGATCTTAAACCAACGAGGACAATCCTCCAGTTGGCTGACAGATCCGTCAAGATTCCACGAGGGAGTGTGAAGGATGTCCTTATTAAAGTGGGCGAGTTCGTATTTCCAGTTGATTTCATCATCTTGGATAATGAACATGTGTCCAACCCACAAGGACAAATTCCAGTGATCCTTGGGAGGCCTTTTATTGCGACATCTAATGCTTTGATCAATTGTCGCAATGACTTGATGAGGTTGTCTTTCGGAAACCTCACAATGGATTTCAACATCTTTACTCTTGGTAAGCAACCCGGGCTCTTCGACGATGCTGTCGGAGCCAATTTCATTCGGGACACGGATGAGCTCAAGTCATTAGGCATGTTCGACTCACATCAACATATTATTGAGGTGCCTAATGACCAGGTTGCGATTGAAGAGGATCTTGAGGAATCTGCCTGTGAATCTCTGTATGAGGAGGCACATCCGGGTGCTTGCTCCTCTTACCCTGTGACCCTTTTCTTGTGTTCGGCCGATGACTTAAGTGTACTTAAGTCGTAGCGTCGGGCGGTCGACCGTTACCGAACCGGTCGACCGAACTTCATTCAAAACTGCCAAACGGTCGACCGTTCATCCCGATCCGGTCGACCGAATTCATCCAGAATTGGGTTCTGCAGGTTCTGTTTTGTGTAATCACACATCAACTCATACCCAATCAATCCCAACGACTCTATTCTCTCTAATGCCTATATAAGGAGTTGTAAAACACATTTTAACACAACTCTCTCACTACAAACTTGTCTCAAACATTAGAGAGAATCCCAAACACTCCAAGCCTCAAATTTCCACACTAAGAATCAATTTCAATCTCATTCAAGTGTGCTCAAGTTTAGAGAGTGTGTTCCACTCAAGATTTCGTTTGTTCAAGAAGCAAGGACTTCGGTGAAAGCCCAAAGTGTTCCTCTTGGATTGTGAGAGAAGAAAGTCAAGCTCGCGAGGTTGTTCGCGGAGTTTGTTTTGTAAAAGGTGTTCTCTCCCGGCCTGGAATGGGGAGTGGATAGTGTAGACGTAGGCGGAGCTCGCTGAGTCGAACGGAGCTTACAAGAGAGGACTAGGACTCGGGTGGGATGCCGAACCTCTATAAAATTCCCGTGTGATTGTGGTTTCCTTATTTCTTCCCTACTTGCTTGTGTTTGTTTCAAATTCCGCTGCATTATCTTTTGATTTGCAAGTAGAGTTTGTTTAGGATTATATTTGTTAATTAGCCTTAATTGTGGACCCATAACCCACACGATCCAACATATACATGTTATGTAGATGATATGAATGCTAGACATTGTTGTTTATGAGAAATGTTAGTATGTTTGTTTGAATTAATGAGAACACTTAACTTTATGGTTTCTGTCATAATGTTTAGGTACATTCCATGCTTTCTTATGTTCTTAATAACAAACTTGTCATGCTCATATTAATCACTTAGGTTAGTGCTTTGAATGATAGGTTTTGCCATGAGGTACTTCTTATGCATTACAAACACTAACTACACTTGAGCTTATTGTATGCATTCATCACTTCTTATTTCATGTGTACACACACTCCACCCCTTAGGGGTTTTCCATTCCTGATTTCTATCTTCCCTTATTAGTCGCTTAGTTTTAGTTCGTTTTGTGCTTTCATTTCCTTCCTCGTTGCTTCTTGTTTAGTGTAGTTTAGTTTAATCAATATTTCTCTCCTTTCTTTCCCAATCGCATTCGAACAAACTAAAGTCGACACACCACCTTGTGGATCGACCCGTATTTGGCACCTCTTCAACGCGGCCGTGCACTTGCGGTTATAATTAAAACGTTCAATCAACATGGTACTAATATGATAGGTTCATTTGTACTACTACATTCATATAGGTGAGCTTGGCATACATGGTTTCCTTTTGGAAACTCAGACATTGTTGTTGCATGTTTTATTTCAGGACCGCAGTAGGTTAAGTTGGGTTGTGACTGCGGGTGCGCTTATTTTGGGACTGGGATCCTCTCCTTTGGACCATTGAAGTCGTCATGATTACTTGTATTGTCTTTTGTTATATCCAATGTAATCATGTAGTTTTTGACAAACTCTGATTTAATATGGTGCACCGTTTGGATGTTTTATTGGAGTAACAGTCTTGCCTTTTGATGACCTGTCTCTTGTGATCTTCCATTATAAATTTTAAATTTTCCGTTGTTTCGAGATGTTACAATTTGTTATCAGAGCGGTCGGTTCCTATGTGGCTCCCAAAGAAATCACCCTTGTAGTAATAGGGCATGTTGCACTTTATATTTTAGTATGCATTCATAGCTAAAACTTGTTATTGTTTCTACTATCAGATTCCTCCGAGGCGTGTGAGGAATGCGCGAATGAGCGCGGCACTAGTGATGCCACCGAGGGTGCCAATTGGGACATGTTGGGCGAGTTTCTGGAGCGCCAAGCAGCCCAGAATGTGCAGGGCGGGATGGGCACTGAGCAAGACTGTTTCATGCATCAACACCCATCGAGTTTCGACGGCAGGGGGCATGGAGGTAGCAGAGGACTGGGTCTTCAAGATGTAGAAGATCTCCCGAGAGATTAGAGTAGCACCGAAGAGGAAGGTTTACTTAGCCACCTATGTGTTGGATGACAAGGCAACGAACTGGTGGAGAACCATGTCCACGGTGGTGTTTGTGGACCGTGAGGCAACTAAGAGGAATTTCTGGAGGTGTTTAATGGACAATATTTTCCCCAACACGTCAGAGATCGGGAGAGGGAGGAGTTCATGTTCCTATAGCAGAAGGAGATGCCCCTGGCGAGCTACATCACCAGGTTCATTGCGTTGGAGCGTTACTGCCCGAAGATTTGTGTGACACCTGAGTAGCGGGCGAGGAAGTTCGTCAAGGGACTGAGGCAGTCACTTCAATCGCGAGTGATCAATAGTATGCCACAGACTCTAGCAGACGCAGTGAAGCATGCCACCATCATAGAGCAGGATCAGAAGGAGTGTCTTCAGGAGGCGCGGAAGCCGTAAATGAGCACCGGTAGTCGTGCAGTTGGTCGTGGTGCAGGGAATCCAGGCAAGAGGCCCCGATTTGATGGAGGAGAAGCACGCCAGTCTGGTGCGTGTAGTTTCTGTGGGAGGTTTCACCCCGGTCAGGAGTGCTTCCGGCACACAGGCGCATGCATGGGGTGCGATCAGATGGGCCACTTCATTCGGGAGTGCCCGAACAGGTTGGGCAAGCCTAGCAGGAGGATTGGGCCACCAGTGGCAGGGAAGAGCGGAGGCAACCAATCTGTTGTTTCACCAGGTCACACTAGGAAGGCTGGGCGAGTCTTCACCATCCAGGCCGAGGAGGCTAAGGACTCCAACACCGTGGTGGAAGGTACTCTTTATGTTTCTGGTTAGGTTGCTCATGTGTTGTTTGATTGTGGTGTCACTCTCTCCTTCATTTCAGAGAAGTGTACTGGTGAGTTGGATCAGACCCCTGAGCTGCTGATTGATTATTTGGAAGTCAGCACACCCATGGGTGAGGTGGACACTGTGGGGAGTTTTTTCCCTGGCACCACAATTGTTTCGGGAGACCATGATTTTCCGGCAGATCTTGTCATAGTACGATGTGCGAGTCTTTTGCCGTGAGAAGGTCCTGATTCGGAGGAAGAACTTTCCCGATGTGTTAATCAGAGGAACGAGGAGCATAGGGGGTCGCCCGATTTTGTCTGCAGTTAAGGCACAGAAGCTGATACACCAGGGATGCAGAGCGTTTGTGGCCACACTAGTAGTTGTTGATCCTGAGACGAGGAGGCTGGAGGATGTAGAGGTGGTGCAGGAGTTTCCAGATGTGTTTCCAGCAGATATTCCTGAGTCACCGCCGCACTGAGAGATCGAGTACATATTTGATCAGTTGTAGTCGGCGAAGGTCGATCTTCTCGAAGATTGATCTGCGATCAAGATACCATCAGTTGAGGATCAGAGAGGCAGACTTCCAGAGACAACTTTCCAGACACGGTATGTGCACTACGAGTTCTTGGTGATGCCTTTTGGACTGACGAATGCACCTTCAGCATTCATGGATCTGATGAACAGGACATTCCGGCCGTACGTTGATAGATTTGTCATTGTCTTTGTGGACGACTTCTTGGTGTACTCTGTAGACAGAGAGCAACATCGAGAGCACCTGAGGATTGTGCTTGGCACCTTGAGGGATCAGAAGTTGTATGCCAAGTACAAGAAGTGCGAGTTTTGGTTGGATCATGTTGCTTTTCTAGGGAACATTGTGTCAGCGGAGGGGATATCGGTGGATCCGACGAATGTTTAGGCGGTGACTCAGTGGAGGGCCCCGACGAGTGTGGCGAAGATCAGGAGTTTCGTAGGACTTGCTTGTTATTACAGACAATTCATTAAGGACTTCTTCAGGCTCGCTACACCACTGACAACATTGACGCAGAAGGGGCCAAGTTTGTTTGGTCCCAGAAGTGCGAGGACAACTTCCAGGAGCTGAAGAGGCGACTGGCAACAACACTGATTCTGATACTTCCGAGTGGCAACAGAGGTTATGTGATCTAAAGTAACGTGTCAGGTGTCGGTTTTTGGCTGTGTTTTGATGCAGCATGGGAAGGTAGTGGCGTATGCTTTGAGACAACTGAAGACGTACGAGAAGAACTACCCCACTCACGATTTGGAGCTAGCAGCGGTGGTTCACACGTTGAAGATCTGGCGTCATTATCTTTACAGGGAGCAGTTTGAGATCTTCACAAATCATCAGAGCCTGAAGTACTTGTTCTAGCAGAGGGAGCTGAATATGAGGCAGTGTAGATGACTCGAGTTCATTAAGGATTATGACTTCACTATCTCCTATCACCCAGGGATGGCGAATTCAGTTGCAGATGCCCTTAACAGGAAGGTGGAGATGTCAGTGGCGAGCTTGTGTATGCAGGAGTGGAGGCTACTCGAGACTTTGTCAAAGTGGAAGTCGTTCATAGAGGGATCTGAGAGAGCAGTGATTGCTGGACTTCAGGTGGAGCCACAGGCAGTCTCACGGGTAGTGCAGGCGTATCATGATGATGAGGAGCTATCCGGTCTATTATAGTTAGCTGTTAGGGATGGATCAAACTTCATGGTGGGAGCGGACGGAGGCCTGAGGTTCAGGAGTCGGATATGGGTGCCGAAGGTGGATGAGCTGAGAGATGACATCATGGAGGAGGCACACTGAGCAAGATATATAATTCACCCTGGGAGAACGAAGATATATAAGGACCTGCAGCGGAACTTCTGGTGGAAGGGCATGAAGAAGGATATTGCAGAGTTTATGGACCGGTGCTTAGTCTGTCAACAGGTGAAGATTGAGCATCAGCGACCAGCAGGATCGATGCAGTGTATTGAGCTTCCAGAGTGGAAGTAGGAGCACATGACGATAGATTTCATCACAGGTTTGCCGAAGACGAGGAGATTCCACGACACGATTTGGGTGATAGTCGATCGACTGATCAAGTTGACACACTTCTTAGCGATTAAGACCACATTGCCTTTGGAGGGTCTAGCTAGGTTGTACGTGGAGGAGATAGTCAGGCTGCACAGAGTACCAGTGAGCATCATCTCTGATCGAGATCCTAGATTTACTTCCAGATTTTTGGGGAGTCTGCAGCAGGCCTTGGGGACACGACTGAGGTTCAGCATAACGTTTCACCCCCAGACAGACGGTCTGTCAGAGAGGACGATTCAAACCCTAGAGGATATGCTGAGAGCATGGACACTGGATTGGGCAGGACACTGGGATGAGCATTTGTCGCTGATAGAGTTCGCCTACAACAACAACTACCACTTCAGTATTGGGATGACATCGTACGAGGCGTTGTACGGGAGGCCTTGCAGATCACGAGTATGCTGAAGTGATGTAGGTGAGAGGCATTTAGTGGGGCCAGAGCTCGTGAAGAGGTATGCAGAGAAGGTTGATGTGATCAGGAGGAGACTGGCCACGGCCCAGAGTCGACAAAAAAGTTATGCTGATAGACGTAGACGGGTGTTGAGTTTCGAGGTGGGCGACCACATGTTTTTGAAGATCTCCCTAGCCCGAGGAGTGATGAGTTTTGGGAAGAAGGGGAAGCTCAATCCGAGGTATGTTGGGCCGTTTGAGATCCTCGACCGTGTTGGAGAGGTTGCCTACCGGATTGCTTTGCTACCACGGTTTTCAGGTCTTCACAACGTCTTCCACGTGTCGATGCTGAAGCGGTACGTTGCAGACGCAGTGCATGTGATCGAGATAGCAGTGCCAGATATCCAGCATGACTTGTCTCTTGAGGAGAGACCAGTCGAGATTGTCGATCACATGGATCACCAGCTCAGGAGGAGGGTCATTACAATGGTGAAGGTCCGGTGACAGCATCACAGCGAGCACGATGCTACTTGGGAGATCGAGGAGGAAGTTCGACGGCAATACCCAGAGCTTTTCGGTGAGTAGCGTGGTTGAATTTTGGGATGAAATTCTTTTAAGGTGGGTGGATTGTAATATCCCTAAACCCAAGTAAGGTTAAGTGGAGGTTTGACTTGGGAGGAGAGAGAGAGTTATGGTTGGGGTGTTGAGGAATGGGCTGAGACATGAGAAGTATGGGAGGGGTGTTGGGTGAGGATTGGTTTAGATTTAAAAGCAACCATCCTCCTTCATTCTTCATTCTTCTTCTTCTTCTTCACTTCTTCCTTCCTTGGATTCACCATAATTTCCATATCTTCCTTTTCCGGCGCGACAGAGGAGGTGGTAGGAGCTCCGGTGGTGGGTGGCGAGTGTGGGCAAGAGGTTTGAGGCGTGTGGTGTTGACGCGAGGATGAGGGCGAGCATTCGGGGTTGCAGACCGGTGGTGGAGGGGCGTGATCTGCGGTGTGCGTCAGCAACCGCGAGAGGAAGGTATGCCGGTTCTTTAGTTTGGTTTTGTTGCTCACCCATGTTGGGGTGAAGTTGTGGTCGGTCGCGGGAGGTTGGAGACCTCACCGGTGGCAAGAAACAACGTAAAATCCTTAGCTGCCTTCGGGCAGTCGACCGATTTAGTGTTTTTGCCTGACTTTAACCAACACCGGTCGAACGATGTCATGTGGCGGTCGACTGGTTGTGCTTGTGCTGGTGGGTTGAAGGATTGCATGATAGTTTTCAGTTGACCGTTCCTTTGTTTGGTCCGATCGGAACTTAAGTTAACTTTTTGAACTGTTCGACCGTTTTATGTATTGTTCGACCGATTGATCACTTATAACTGATAAGCTGCCCTGGTAATGTTCGATCGACCGAGACCCTTGAGTCGGTCGACCGTTAGCCTTGTATGATTTTGACTAGACTCCGGATTTCGACCACGTATCGATCGACGGGTTTTAGACTCTTTTTCGACCGTTGGGACTTAGAATAGGTGCAGAGAGTTCGACCGTCGCAGACTTTCGGTCGACCGGACCCCATGGGAACTGAATTCCCGGTCCTGGTAAAGTGTCAACTTTGACCACAAAAACCCATGTCCTCGCCTACTACGTGAGTCGGGAGGTGAAGACGGGTGCGTTACTCGTGTCTGCCCAGGGACCACCGTGTGGAAGAGTGTGGGCACTTGGAACGTGTCACCTCTTCGTATGGATCGTGGCTTAACGTGTTGGATTTATGGACTCATAGTAGAGTAGCAGACCTTAGGGATCACAAATCCCAATGTATGATGATGTGCGACTCGTAGAGCACGATGACCTGGCGGACTTCGGTGCAGAACCGTTTGATGTTGTGCCAGACGTATGTTGGACAACCGATGTTGTTCCGGTGATGCCGCCGATGTTGTTCCGGCGATGATGTTGTCGATGCTGTTCCGACTATGATTCCTCAGCTGGGCACCTATTGAGATGATTGATGAACCGACCGAGCGACGACTCTGTTGGTGTGGTTTGACAACTATAGATTCATATTTGTTTCTCACGACTCAGACCTTGCCGGTGCCCCTTACCGAACCCCATGATTAGTATAGCCGCGTGTGGGGAGCGTCACGTATTGTTCTGTAAGACCGTATGTACCTACTGTAGGTCTCTGAGGAAGACCCAATGATGTTTGTCGGACTGATGATAACATGACATGCTACTAATATGATAGATTCATTTGTACTACTGCATTCATATAGGTGAGCTTGACATACGGGGTTTCCTTTTGGAAACTCAGACATTGTTGTTGCATGTTTTATTTCATGACCACAGTAGATTCAGTTGGGTGGTGACTGCGGGCGTGCTCATTTTGGGACCGGGATCCTTTCCTTCGGACTATTGAGGTCGTCATGATTACTTGTACTGTCTTTTGTTATATCTAATATAATCATGTACTTTTTGACAAACTCTGATGTAATATGGCGCACCATTTGGATATTTTATTGGAGTAACAGTCTCACCTTTTGATGAATTGTCTCTTGTGATCTTCAAAATTATAAATTTTAAAATTTTCGCTGTTTCGGGTTGTTACAATTCAAGTCCTCTTGACGACCACTAATATCATGGTCGATATATTACAAAATAGTTTTAATGGAAAGTTATATATTTACCAAAATACTCTATCAGTTGAAGAAAGTAAATGTATGAAAAAAACGCATATTTTACTAATATCTCCAACTAATTTATAATATATCACCATTAATACTTCAGATTTCGCCAATCATTTTAATCATAATTTAACATTAATGAGATTATGAAATCGACAAAAAAGAAGAATATCGAACTCTAATTATTATTCAATATCGCAACGATATTCGTTACTTACCGTCTTGATGCACCACCGTGATTCCACCAAAGACCAGTGTTAAACACAAGAACATCAGCGTCTCGCCACCGTGAAGATGTCTCAGGAAGCAAATCGAGCCTCAACACTCTCTTACCACGAAAGGATTTTATGTCGAGTGGAATAATGAAGGGACTCCAATAGAACTCGACCTCGCAATCGTAGTCCTTTCGTTTCATCGTACACATACACACAAAATACAAACAAATATTAGCCATTATATATAGCTCTTCTTTTTATTTTACTTCGTAGACTAGATTTTTCAGCATACATAAAATTTTTCTCTGCAAACGTTTTCACTTGAGATGATTAAGTTGGATATCTTTCAAATTATCTAAAACCATTAACTTGTGCCTTCCAAATCTTTCAGTTATGCTTTTGACATATAGCAATTTTTAGCATTCCAATTTTCACGGTCAAAATGAAGGTTTTGAAACGTTATTACGTACAAATAGTGGTGTATTATGAGAATTTGAAAGAAATTAATGACAGTTTTAATTAGTTTTAGTGTGTATTTCCTTTTATTTGCCAATAGTGGTGTCGACTTTTTGCCAAATACCAACGACTTATCAAAAAAATTGTGTTGACATTTTAGATACAAGATGACTTAATACTTTCCTATATTTTCATAAATAAATACTAATTGTCCCACGAATCTCATACGTTTATTATGTTAACCTTTTACCCTTCCAAAAAATACCAGACTATAGGGATAACCCAATTAGTAGATCTTTAACCTGGGCGAAAAAAATATAAGACTAGGGATCACTTATATATCATCAGCCAACAACTTTCTCACTCCAACTCTTGAGGAGAACAACCTTGTAATTAAGTTCTATATTTATTGATGCTTGTTCTAGTTGTGATGATAATATTAGTGTTTAAAGACGGTAGTTGGTTGTCACTTTTGGCATAAATGGATTTATTGAACCGCATTTTTAGCATTGATGTGTTTGAGATGATCGATATCCACTAAAGTAATTGGGGTAGGAGAATGTCTTTTTCCTTATATAGATCGAAAATCACATTGTCGTTTTGGTAATTGGGATAGGAGAATGTAAATTCGTGGTCGTTCGGATACTCAAGATGATTACTTTGTGGTTCCTAAGTTTCTGGTAGATTTTTTTCTCTCTCAATTCCACGAATACTAACTCTGTTATCTTTAGTATTACCCCTCTCATGGCCCATGTTAGTATGTTATAGGTTTTCCTATGGAGCATGCATCCACCGATAGTCGATTTTATGAGGCGATCCGATGATGTAGCGTATCCATATCGGTCGGGTCGACGATCATATATATATGGACCACTAACCCTAGGGTTGATTACATTTCCTAGTGCATAAACCACTCCCTTTTGTTGAAGTGTTCATGCATGTTTAGATGTTCAGGTAGGATGTTTTGCTATTAATTTTTCAACTACTAATTATCCTGATCCCATCCCTCAGTATATCTTTGTTGGGCATTTAAGGTGACTAAAGATACAGCTCTTGCTGATATTCCAATAAAGGAGGAGATTAACAGCACGTATCTTCTATGAAATGAACCCAGATAGAAGTCCAGCTTCGGATGGCTTCTTAGCTTTCCTTTTTCCAAAATGTTTGTATGAAGCTGATCCTTATATGGAATAATTAAAGGGTCAAATCTTTACCTCAACCAAGCTCCCAAGGGGTGCTAATCATATTCATATATACGTAGTCATATTGAATCCATTCCGGAAAGACCAAAGGCATACGCGTTTTAGGGTTTTCGTCCCATGTCTTCGAATTAATGACACTTACAAGCTAACTGTTAAAATCTATATATCCATCCACCTCACACGGCTATTACAATAAATAGTAAGTGTTAATCAAAGTGCCTTTGTTCTTGGAAAAGTAATTCACCTTAATTCCTCTTCGGAGATGATCTATAATTACTTGTTTGCAATATTAAGATTTCACCATTATATGTATAATCATGAATATTTTTAGTTGGAGTATGAAAGATTATGTAGCTTTCAAATATTGAACAAATCATAATATATACCCCTGAAGAATGTTATTACAAGTGAATTAAGATAACCCAGACAAGCTTATTAATGTTCATGTGCTTACCAGTGCACTCAGGACTTTATGTAACGTACCCGAAAACAGCGGAAAATTTAAACAATAATAAAGACCGTCAACGGTCAACACTGGGCACGTCACGGGAAAATAACCAACATATATATATAAAATATATAATGTACAGACCCACGTGGAAGTCAACTATACAGACTATACCGACTGACTGTGATTACAACAAAAGCTATACAACATGTAATCACCTCAAAAGAAGAAGACACTACAGGATCCGATCTCGGGGGTACCGTCCTCGGTCACCACCTCAAACTCTAACCCTGCTCGCTACCTGAAATGCAAACAACAAACATGCCTGAGTTCCCTGCAGGAACCCCGTATACCAAACCTCCTAAAATATAAAAAGGAATTAAATACAATGCAATGCTATGCACATGATCATCCGCCTCGGGCCCACAATAATGCCCTCACCGCCTCCGCGGCACTGAACCACTCCTGCCACTAGGGTCAAGTCAGTCCACCGCTGCCTCACAAGGGTCAGTCGACACCACTGCTCCCCAAAAAGTGCAGGAAGGAACCCCCGGTACACGCCGCACCCAAGGAGCGAGTCAGCCCGCCGAATACACAACTCGGGTCAGACGACAGCCACTGCTCCCCCAAGAGTCGCCTAGCGCGCACCCTGCCGGAACATCCTCGGCCTACCGCTAAACCCTCGCAAACAGCCCAAGGTTTACGGTACACATCCCTCACACCCCGCTCGGTAAGAGAGGAAAAAGGTACAACAATAATACGCCTTCGTCGAAGGTGAAATCCGTAGCTCTCAAAGCCGGTAATCAACCGTCGCCTCGGAGCCGGTAGTCGACCTGACATCGACGGATCGCGTGTGGATAAATCCACCAACCTGCGGTAGATCGGTCGACCGCTACAAGCACACCGGTCGACCGGTCCCCCACACAGTACACAGTACTGTACAAACAAATTCTACCGGTCGAACCACGCCAACCGAATTACCGACCAATCGGTCGAACAAAAGTCATCTAGCGGTCGACCGTTTGGAAGGTCTACGCTATACAATTTTATATAATATATATATCCGACCGGTCGAACCAAGGGGCCGTTCGACCGATAACAGGACTTTCAATATTTTGCCCAAGTCTCGTTCGGTCGACCGGAACTGAAATACAGTTCGACCGAAACAACACAAGCACTCTACCGCTTAATTAAATGCTCAGTCGGTCGACCGAAAATTAAAGAGCGGTCGACCGTTTTGATGGTCAAAGCTCCCAACCGACTTAGCATCGAATGGATCGGTCGAACAAGGTAAGGACGTTCGACCGTTTAATAAGTCAAAATCCCCAACCGACCCATTCTCATCGTTATTCGGTCGACCGGCTAAGTGGTCCTGTTCGACCGATAACAGTATAATCCCCTTTTTCCCGCACAATCTGGCATAACGGTCGACCGTCTAACGACATCGTTCGACCGTTCGCGGGTAAATAACAATATAATAATAGGATCGGTCGACTGCCCACAGGCACCGGTCGACCGATCGTCGTCTTCAACCTCTGAATTGGTTGAATTCCGACGGGGAATTCGACACCAACGTCGATCCCCAACACTCACAAGGCACAAGTGAGTTATATTGAAGATTTGGCATACCTTTTTGACGGTTGTAGATGTCTCCCGAGCTTTAATCACTTCACTCCTCTTCTTCTTCCTTCTTCTCCTTCTTCTCCTCTTCTTCTATTTCACCTTCTTCTTCTCCAACGACAACTCCTCTCTTTCACTCACTGGAAAAAATGCACTGATGAAGAAAACGACCAAACCCTTATCTCTTAACAACATCACCTTAAATAGCCAATTCCACCTACACCTCATCCAATCACACTTAACCTACAATTCAACCAACCAAAGCCATCCAACTCCCTCTCCCTCTCCTTCCAACACCTCCTGCTTTCCATGCATAATTAATTAAGGTTAATTAGGTTTAGGTTTAGTTAATTAAGATGTTTAGTTTAGGTTATTACAATCTACCCTCCTTAAAAGAATTTCGTCCGCGAAATTCGAAACAACTGACTTACCGAAACAACTCTGGATACTGCTTCCTGACATCCTCCTCGATCTCCCAGGTAGCCTCTCTGACACTGTGATGTTGCCACCTGACTTTCACCATCGGAATCGCTCTCCTCCTGAGCTGATGTACCATCTGATCCACAATCTCTACTGGTCTCTCATCTAACGACAAATCCTGCTGGATCTCCGGTACTGATATCTCTATCACATGAGCTGGATCGGCCACGTACTTCCTCAGCATAGAAACATGGAAGACGTTGTGAAGTCCTGCAAACTGTGGCGGTAAAGCAATCCTATACGCCACCTCACCAACCCGATCCAATATCTCAAACGGTCCGACATATCTCGGACTCAACTTCCCCTTCTTCCCGAATCTCATCACACCTCTGGAAGGTGAGATCTTCAGGAAGACATGATCTCCTACCTCAAAAGTCAGCTCACGCCTCCGCGTATCAGCATAACTCTTCTGCCTGCTCTGCGCCGTAGCTAGTCGTCTCCGAATCACGTCGACCTTCTCTGAATACAACTGGATAATGTCAGGTCCAACTAGCTGTCTCTCGCCCACATCACTCCAGCATACTGGCGATCTACACGGTCTCCCGTATAATGCCTCATATGGTGCCATCCCAATACTCGAATGGTAGCTGTTGTTGTAGGCGAACTCGATCAACGGCAAATGCTCATCCCAATGTCCTGCCCAGTCAAGTGTACACGCTCTCAGCATGTCCTCCAAAGTCTGTATCGTCCGCTCTGACTGGCCATCTGTCTGTGGGTGGAAAGCTGTGCTAAACTTCAGACGTGTCCCCAGTGCTCTGTGTAGACTCTCCCAAAATCTCGAAGTAAATCTGGGATCTCTGTCTGAAATAATACTGACTGGTACGCCATGAAGTCTGACAATCTCCTCAATATATAACTTAGCTAGACCCTCCAGAGCAAGAGTGGTCTTAATAGCTAAGAAATGCGCCGACTTGGTCAGTCGATCGACTATAACCCAAATCGCGTCGTGGAATCTCCGTGTCTTCGGTAGCCCCGTAACAAAATCCATCGTCACGTGTTCCCACTTCCACTCGGGCAACTCAATCCTCTGCATCTGCCCTGCTGGTCTCTGGTGCTCGATCTTCACCTGCTGACAGACCAAACACCTCGACACGAAGTCTGCAACGTCCTTCTTCATACCTCGCCACCAGAAGTTCCGCTGCAGATCTTTGTACATCTTGGTGCTCCCTGGATGAATGGAATATCTCGATCTGTGTGCCTCCTCCATGATATCATGTCTCAGGTCCTCTGTCTTCGGCACCCAGATACGGTCTCTGAATCTCAGACCTCCATCCACTCCAACTCTGAAGTCTGACTCATCTCTGGCAGCTAACTGTAACAAACTGCTCAACTCCTCATCTGTAGTCTGAGCACGAATCACTGCTGATACTGTCTGAGGCTCTACTCTCAATCCGGCAATCACTGCACCCTCAGAGCTATCTGCAAATGGCCTCCACTCTGCTAGAGACTCCAGCAGTCTCCACTCCTGAATGCATAGGCCTGCTACTGATACCTCCACCTTCCGGCTCAAAGCGTCTGCAACTGTGTTCGCCTTCCCCGGATGGTAAGAGATAGTGAAGTCATAGTCCTTAATGAACTCAAGCCATCTGCGCTGCCTCATGTTCAGCTCCTTCTGCGAGAACAGGTACTTCAGACTCTGATGATCTGTAAACACCTCGAACCGCTCGCCATAAAGATAGTGTCTCCAGGTCTTCAGTGCATGAACCACTGCTGCTAACTCCAAATCATGTGTCGGGTAATTCCTCTCATGGACCTTCAGCTGTCTGGATGCGTACGCGATCACCCTCCCGTGCTGCATAAGTACACATCCTAAGCCAATCCCTGAAGCGTCGCTATAAATCACGAATCCACCCGTGCCACTCGGCAATGATAAAACTGGTGCTGTGGTCAACAGTCTCTTCAGCTCCTGAAAGCTGTCCTCGCACTTCTGCGACCAAACAAAAGTGACTCCCTTCTGCGTCAGAGCCGTCAGTGGTGCTGCCAATCTCGAGAAGTCTTTGATGAAGCGACGGTAATAACCCGCCAGTCCAACAAAGCTCCTAATCTCTGTCACGCTCGTAGGGGTCCTCCACTGTGTCACCGCCTCTACCTTCGCCGGATCCACTGATATCCCCTCTGCCGATACAATGTGTCCGAGGAATGCCACTCTGTCCAACCAAAACTCGCACTTTGAGAACTTAGCATATAACTGCTGAGCCCTCAAGATGCTGAGTACAATCCTCAGATGCTCTCTGTGCTGCTCCACATCTGGTGAATAGATCAAGATGTCATCCACGAAGACAATCACAAATATATCAATGTACTGCCTGAATGTCCGGTGCATCAGATCCATGAACGCTGCCGGAGCATTCGTCAATCCAAATGGCATCACCAAGAACTCATAGTGTCCATATCTCGTCCTGAAGGCTGTCTTCTGGATGTCCTCATCTCGGATCCTCAACTGGTGATATCCTGAACGCAGGTCAATCTTCGAGAAAACCTTCGCTGACTGCAGCTGGTCAAAGAGGTCCTCAATCCTAGGTAAGGGATACCTATTCTTCACCGTCACCTGGTTCAGCATCCTGTAGTCTATGCACATCCTCAAGGATCCGTCCTTCTTCTTCACAAACAAAACTGGTGCACCCCAAGGCGAGACGCTCGGTCTGATAAATCCAGAGTCCATCAACTCCTGCAACTGCTTCTTCAACTCTGTCAACTCAGCAGGTGCCATCCGGTATGGAGCCTTCGACTGTGGTGTAGTGCCGGCTACCAACTCAATGCCGAACTCCAACTCCCGGTGTGGTGGTAAACTTGGAATCTCCGCTGGAAAAACATCCGCGAACTCCTGCACCACCTCAATGTCCTCTAGTCTCTGAGACTCTGCCTCCGCAACCACAAGCGTCGCCAGAAATGCTGCACATCCCTGCTGTAACAGTCTCTGAGCTCTCACAGCAGATACAATAATGCGACCCCCTCTGCTTCTGATCCCTCTAATCAGAATATCAGGCAAACCCTTCCTCGGGATCAAAATCTTCTTCTCACGGCACAAGACTCGAACATCATATTGGGACAGCCAATCCATCCCAAGTATGACATCAAAGTCCTCCATCGGTAGCAAGACCAGGTCTGCCGGAAACTCCTGATCTCCCGAAACAACCGTGGCGCCGGGGATAAATCTCCCCACAGTGCCCACCAGACCCAGGGGTGTGCTGACCTCCAAAGTGGCAGTCAACATCGCAAGGGTACAGCCCAACACTCCCGCAAATCGCTCTGAGATGAACGAGTGTGTCGCGCCACAATCAAATAACACCCTAGCTACTGAACCTGCGATAAGAAGTGTACCTTCCACGACAGCGCCTCCATCCCGAGCCTCCTCTGCCTGGATGGTATAAACTCTGCCGGTGCGCTGCCCCTGCTGTGGTCTGAAAGGTGGTCTACCTCCGCCTCCTCCTCTGCCTGGTGCGGGTAAACCCGGTGGTCGGCTCGGCCCAGCTCCTCGGCTCGGACAGCTCCTGATAAAGTGACCCATCTGGCCACAACCATGACACGCTCCGGGGGTGAAGCACGGCCCGGAGTGAAACCTCCCACAAGTACCACAAGGCTCAGGTCGTGGTACTGCAACTCCTGCTCCCTCGTATCTGGGCCTCTTGCCCGGATTCCCTCCAGTCTGACCTCCCGGCCGCCCAGAGAATCTACCCGATGGCCTCCTCTCATCCTGGTAGTTCTCTCTGTAGTCACGATCAAGAACAGTAGCACTCTTCACCGCATCAGCTAATGTGCGTGGCATATGCGTCAGCACCTTCGTCCTCAACTGCTTCCGGAGCCCTCGGACGAACTTCCCTGCTCTCTGCTCCTGTGTAACGTACATCTCGGGACAGTAACGCTCAAGGGCGTTGAACTTCCCGATGTAGCCTGCCAGGGTCATGTCTCCCTGCTGAAGACTCAGAAACTCCTCTCTCTTCTCGTCCTGAACATGCTGCGGAAAATACTGCTCGTTGAACTCGCCAACGAACTCCTCCCAGGCTATATCATCTCTGTCCGCAAACACCACTGCAGATGTGGACCTCCACCAGTTGGACGCAGCACCGCCCAAAACATAAGTAGCCAGGCCCACTCTCGCCTCTGGAGGACAACCAATAGCACTGAAGATCTTCTGCATCGTGAAGATCCACTCCTCCGCAGCCTCCGCGTCGTACTGCCCCAGAAAGGTAGGCGGATGCTGGCGCATAAACCGGTCATGCATAGCGCCAGTCCCCGTCTGCCCAGTCTGTGCCGTCTGCTGCTGTAGCATCTCTGTCAGACGTCCGACCGTATCGAACAACGTCCGACGCTCATCCTCCCAAGCCTCATCCCTCGCAGTCTCACTCTCACCGCGAGTATGGGCAACCGCCTTCTCCCGTCTAGGAGGCATCTGCCAAAGGAAACAAGACAATATCAATATAATCGGTGCATGCATGATCCTCTAGACCTAATTCCTAACTCAAAGGTGGTTTCTTTGGACAAGTACGCCGAGATCAATGCTCTGATACCAAATTGTAACGTACCCGAAAACAGCGGAAAATTTAAACAATAATAAAGACCGTCAACGGTCAACACTGGGCACGTCACGGGAAAATAACCAACATATATATATAAAATATATAATGTACAGACCCACGTGGAAGTCAACTATACAGACTATACCGACTGACTGTGATTACAACAAAAGCTATACAACATGTAATCACCTCAAAAGAAGAAGACACTACAGGATCCGATCTCGGGGGTACCGTCCTCGGTCACCACCTCAAACTCTAACCCTGCTCGCTACCTGAAATGCAAACAACAAACATGCCTGAGTTCCCTGCAGGAACCCCGTATACCAAACCTCCTAAAATATAAAAAGGAATTAAATACAATGCAATGCTATGCACATGATCATCCGCCTCGGGCCCACAATAATGCCCTCACCGCCTCCGCGGCACTGAACCACTCCTGCCACTAGGGTCAAGTCAGTCCACCGCTGCCTCACAAGGGTCAGTCGACACCACTGCTCCCCAAAAAGTGCAGGAAGGAACCCCCGGTACACGCCGCACCCAAGGAGCGAGTCAGCCCGCCGAATACACAACTCGGGTCAGACGACAGCCACTGCTCCCCCAAGAGTCGCCTAGCGCGCACCCTGCCGGAACATCCTCGGCCTACCGCTAAACCCTCGCAAACAGCCCAAGGTTTACGGTACACATCCCTCACACCCCGCTCGGTAAGAGAGGAAAAAGGTACAACAATAATACGCCTTCGTCGAAGGTGAAATCCGTAGCTCTCAAAGCCGGTAATCAACCGTCGCCTCGGAGCCGGTAGTCGACCTGACATCGACGGATCGCGTGTGGATAAATCCACCAACCTGCGGTAGATCGGTCGACCGCTACAAGCACACCGGTCGACCGGTCCCCCACACAGTACACAGTACTGTACAAACAAATTCTACCGGTCGAACCACGCCAACCGAATTACCGACCAATCGGTCGAACAAAAGTCATCTAGCGGTCGACCGTTTGGAAGGTCTACGCTATACAATTTTATATAATATATATATCCGACCGGTCGAACCAAGGGGCCGTTCGACCGATAACAGGACTTTCAATATTTTGCCCAAGTCTCGTTCGGTCGACCGGAACTGAAATACAGTTCGACCGAAACAACACAAGCACTCTACCGCTTAATTAAATGCTCAGTCGGTCGACCGAAAATTAAAGAGCGGTCGACCGTTTTGATGGTCAAAGCTCCCAACCGACTTAGCATCGAATGGATCGGTCGAACAAGGTAAGGACGTTCGACCGTTTAATAAGTCAAAATCCCCAACCGACCCATTCTCATCGTTATTCGGTCGACCGGCTAAGTGGTCCTGTTCGACCGATAACAGTATAATCCCCTTTTTCCCGCACAATCTGGCATAACGGTCGACCGTCTAACGACATCGTTCGACCGTTCGCGGGTAAATAACAATATAATAATAGGATCGGTCGACTGCCCACAGGCACCGGTCGACCGATCGTCGTCTTCAACCTCTGAATTGGTTGAATTCCGACGGGGAATTCGACACCAACGTCGATCCCCAACACTCACAAGGCACAAGTGAGTTATATTGAAGATTTGGCATACCTTTTTGACGGTTGTAGATGTCTCCCGAGCTTTAATCACTTCACTCCTCTTCTTCTTCCTTCTTCTCCTTCTTCTCCTCTTCTTCTATTTCACCTTCTTCTTCTCCAACGACAACTCCTCTCTTTCACTCACTGGAAAAAATGCACTGATGAAGAAAACGACCAAACCCTTATCTCTTAACAACATCACCTTAAATAGCCAATTCCACCTACACCTCATCCAATCACACTTAACCTACAATTCAACCAACCAAAGCCATCCAACTCCCTCTCCCTCTCCTTCCAACACCTCCTGCTTTCCATGCATAATTAATTAAGGTTAATTAGGTTTAGGTTTAGTTAATTAAGATGTTTAGTTTAGGTTATTACACTTTATACTGAGGTCGAGAAACATCAACAATGGCTCTCGAAGGTGGAATTGAAGTGTAGAGTAAACAACTCAAAGACTCCCACATGTTTCTATTAATGGAGTCTCCAACCAAAGCCACTCTTTTCCCTCTCAACATCTCCAACATGGTTGTCCCATTAAACCTATTTCAAACCCAACACATCAAAATTAGCTTCATAACCAAATCATTCCCACTTAAATATGTGTTAATGAGGTAATATGAGAGGGGGAATTCTAGTGTAAAATATTTGGAAATAAAAATATTGATTTTTTTTTGCACCTTACAATATTGGAAGGGTTTGCCATTGCATGTTAGGAAAATATATTTTGGGTAAAAGAATAAAGATGATACACACATACATACATACATACATACAAGCTTACCTTGGGATGTCACACCCACTAGGTTGCCACCTCCAATGCTCGTAGTCGGAGTCCGGTCTTCCATTCCTAATGCAATTTACTTGGTCACTAAGATATGGGCAATCCTTTGAATGGTAGAGTGGGTAAGCCTCTGGATCATAAACCCAACTTCCTTCAAATATGTTGCATTCCTTGGGAGAATCACTAGTCTCTCCTCTATCATCCAAATCCAAGGATATGGAGTTGTTGTTATTCTCTTGAAGAGGTTTTACAACTTCCGCTTGTGGTTCTGCTGGTGCATTGGAAGGGGAAGAACATGTCTTGTTGGTGGAAAGGTTATTGGGCTTGGAAGTTGGTGGTGATTGAAGGACTTGTAGTGAGTCAAAGAAGAAACCCTCTGGCCATCCTTGGAATATTACGAGGATGATGAAGCAAAACCCAAGGAAACTTGTGGAGAAGCAAAGTGTACTCAACTTGATTTTTATGGTGGTGGTGGAAGTGGTCTCCATGCATATCGAAACCTTACCTACCTAGCTTCTTCTTATCTTCTTTGTTGGAAGAGAAAGAGATAGGAGAGTCATAGAGGCATTTTATGAGTATGAAATATTAGCTACTGTGTTTTGTTAGTGATATTTTGAGCTATTTGAAGGACGTTTAAGAATTATTCCCTAAGTATTTCAAAGAAGTTTTTCCAAATATACCCTTCAATTAATTGGACCAAATTCTAACCATTTCAAACCATTAGAAGTTCTCTCAATCGATATACCAGCATATATCATCGTGCATTATAAACCCTTATTATGTTCTTATATGTAGTTTAGTTAAATGAAACTTATATTTTGTATGATGAATATTATTATTAAATAAATTACCTGAAAAAAATGGTATAGATAGGACTAAGTAGATTTAAGCGGACTGATTATAAATTTGATAATCAAGAAAGTTATAAATGCAAATTTCCCCTTTATATAGTTTGAGGATTTCTCTATAATATGGTTCTATTACAACTATTAGTCGAATAGCATTTGGTGTTTGTACTGACGAACTAACAAAGCAAAGGGTAGTTTAGTTTGATTATTGAGATAACTCAAAAGTTGTTTGAAATTTCAAGCTGAGCAGAAAAGGCCTACACGTAAAAGTTGGGAGTAGGGTTCTAAGGATGCGCTACACGACAAACGGATCAAGATGCACAACGGAAATCTAAAACGAATATTACTCTTGGAAAACTAATTTCCGGTAATCTCCCAATCTTAATGCAACAAAAAACACCTAGGTTAAAAGAAACAAACAATAAGACAAATGCATGTACACCTGAAACAATCCACGACACACGTATTTTACAAGGTTGTCCTTGAAGGGGGTCTCTTGCGAGTTTCCTTTCCTTCTTCCGCTTATCCAACAAGAGAAACAACCGAGATTACAAGTTTATGACGACAATGTGTCCTCCAAAGTACTCTAGATCTCTCTTTAGCATTAATCCCTCAATACTCAACGAAGGAAATAAGAATTATACATTCTCCACAAATTAGGGCAAAAGATTCCTTAAATAGACGACTCAAAATACATGCAAAACCACACAGAAAACGTGTGCATCGGTCGACCGGAATCCTCAAATGGTCGACCGTCCGGTTAACAGGAATGGTTCTTGTTAATTTCGGACGACTAGCTCCCTCGTGCAGTCAACTGCTCACGATAATCTTCAGCTCCATAACCTCTTTTTGGTCGACCGGAATCACCATCGGTCGACCATTCTTGACTCCAAGAAAGTCCATGTTATTTTCGGTCGACCGAACCTTCAGGTCTAAGAGCTCCTGATAAAATTGGTTGACCGAACTTCTCCACCGGTCGACCGTTTTATCATGTTCTGCTTAACAAAATCTAAACCAATTATAAACAGTAAATGCAATAGGCCGTCCATGACGTCACAGTATCACATACCCAATTTAATATGAATTAAAGTACAAATCACTACTGCAAAATAGGCTTTACTCGTCGCCCAATAGACGTCGGCCTTTATGACCACCGACGTCTAGTGGGGAGGGGACCGAATAGACGTCGGCCTTTAGGGAGACCGATGTCTATATTGTACTATAGACGTCGGGTGTAAGAATACCAAGTTTGGCCGACGTCTATGGTGTATAAACGTCGACCTATAGACGTCGGGTGTGATAGTACCTTGTGTATCCGACGTCTATAGGGTATAGACGTCGACCTATAGACGTCGGATGTTATAGTAGACCGACGTCTATACGCCATGCATATAGACGTCGAGGTATAGACGTCGACGTTATATAATATCCGACGTCGATAGGTCTTAAAGAAATCTAACAGGCGTGTTTTCTCTCATTTTTTTCAGACGAAACCCACCCAAACCCTAGCCGTCCCGCGACCCAACGCTCCTCCGCGATCGATCTCTGACCCATCTGCACCGTCTCCGGCACCGCAGCGAGCTCCCAAGCTCTCCTCCACTTCTCCGGCTCTCTTCTCCTTCTTCCTCCGGCTTTCTCCACATGTAAGTTTTAAGTTCGTCTTCCTCCATCCTCCGTTTTTCTCCACATATTCTATCTAAGTTAGCCTTCATCTCGTGTCGTTTGCAGCCGTCACCGCACCATCTCGTGTCTCCGAACCACAAAGAGCTCCTCCGGCATCACATCTTGTTTAATATTCAACACACTTGTATTTTTTTTGATAGGTTTTCCCAAAAACTAGTGATCCCTTCTCGCAACAGGAGCTCGATGAAACTCGCGACCGATGGGCTCAATATTTCATCAGAAACATGTTCACGAACTAAGAGGTTCTCCTGCCAATAGTATTTTTCGTAATTTAGTTAACAAGTGCACTTGTATTACAAACCTACACTTTATGCCTTAATATAATCGCCTTAATTTTAGAATGAATTAATTGCAAGTGTGTTGAATGTCAATTGTGTATGCTTTGTATGTTTGTGCATATATGGTTGTATGTTTGTGCATGTATGCTTGTGTGTTTGTGCTTGTATGTATATGTGGACGAAATTTTGAGTATTTGTGAACAAATTTATAGGTGAACGAATTTGGTGCAGTTGTATGTACATGAATACGACGAATAAAAACAATTTCGTCGGATGCTATTTATTTTTTTGTCCAGGTTTAGGAATACACGACGGTTGTTTATATTACCCGACGTGTATTCCTGTAAAGAAAGGAATAGGCGTCGGCCTTATGTTGAATCCGACGTATATACTTTAAGGATAGACGTCGTATGTTATTCCACCGACGTCTATCCCTAAAGAATAGACGTCGCATGTTATTGCACCGACGTCTATACCTAAAGCATAGACGTCGGGTGTTGTATAGGCCGACGTCTATACGTTAACGAATATACGTCGGCTTCTAATTACAGCCGACGTCTACGCGTCAGGTATAGACGTCGGCTATAACATAACCGACGTCTATGTATAGACGACGCACACATAGACGTCGGATTGGGGAGTGCTTATATCCGACGTATATAGCCCCGTACATCCAACGTATATTCCATTTTCTGTAGTAGTGAATGTTTATGAAACTATACAAATACATATTGCCTTTTAAATTTTGAAAGACCTAAAAATAACATACCTTCATCCCCATGCAAGTGATGTGGTTGGCCTGATCAACTCAGATTATAGCATGATAAAATTCAATATTAAGAGAAATGGGACTTTGAAGTTATGGATGACACAAGCATGTTAAGTGTTCCTATTTTAAATTACATGTATATTACGCAGTTGTAAGAAAAAATATTATATTAACTAACAAGTTTTGAAATTGTCACAATTTAGGATCAATTCCAATAGTAATATGGTTCATCCTGGATGAAATACAACAGATAATTCTTATGAAAAAAATACCTTAACTACATAGTCACAAAAGGTCCACTTAATGAAAGGCAGTTGGCAAGAAACTAAATAACAATTAAGAAGCAAAACTTCTTTTTTTTTTAAAGTTTTCCTTTCTTTTCTCTTAGGGAAATGCAAGCCTCGGTCTACAGATTTGCCACCTAAAATCAGGAGCTCATGCAACCCTAAAAAACTTTAAAATGCACAAGATCAGAGATTTAGATTCACTATCAATAATTAGATAAGGTA
Organism: Triglochin maritima; assembly: GCA_963682175.1. NCBI lineage: Eukaryota > Viridiplantae > Streptophyta > Magnoliopsida > Alismatales > Juncaginaceae > Triglochin > Triglochin maritima. The sequence continues at coordinate 38,852,137 of OY821781.1, forward strand.
TGAGAGTTGGAGTTCCAAGACAAGAAGTCTCCGTAACTGATCATTCACCTAATTTGCTTCGAATGGGGGTTTTGTATGGATCCAAAGTCATATACGTTTCAAAAGTCTTCATTTAAGTACACTGAAAGAAACCGTATCTTAATATTTAATTGATGGTTAAACATGATCTACGATCGTAACATCTACGACGTCAATTTGAATTTATAGATAAGATGAATGAACCTTAAGAACTCAAATAAAAGTAATATTCTTAAGTAATTACAATGGCTTGTTGATTTTTTGGAAGAGAATAGCATAGAGAAGAGCATTCCATGTATCGGGAACTCCGGGCAAGCACCAATGGGAGCAATCGCATTGCTTTTGTAGCTGATTTCTTTCTTCCATTGAGAGTTTTTTTTTACGTATCGCATTGTAAACAGCCGTATGAGCGTCCTTTCGGTACTCCGATAGCCTTGTTATATCGAGGTAGTTCACCGGAGTTTTCATCTCTGCAATCGTCCTCTTCACCAAACCGACCATAGACTCCGGAAAAATCTTGGTGTAAGTTTCGTTTAAGATGGGTTGTGTTTGATTGTAACACCAGTTTGCTCTGCAAAGTGGGATGGAAATACAAACATCAGACCAACAAGGCAACAACTAAGTTTTTCTTAATGCATTTTTTAATTAAACCTTAACATGTATATGTATTATATATTTATATCTCACATGTTGGGTTCAACGACCGGTCTTGACTAATCCAATATTAGGGATTGTAGCCAACTAAGCTAATTAACCTCAGTTGTTAAACCAACAACTAAGTGTTCAATCACATATAAACTCAAAGGTAATAGCAGAAGAAAATTGTAATTGATTTGCAACTAGTAGATTAAGAACCTACAAGTTTTGGTTGATGTAACTCGAAGTTAAGTAGTTTCGATAACTTGACTTAATTTTGTTATATAGATGTACAATTTTAAGATGTTAATTTTAAGTAATTACATGTGCTAAAATTGTAATATAAGAAATGCTTACCCTTTGTGTTCTGGTGAAATGCTTCGGAAAAACACAGTGGTCTTTTTAGGGTTGACGTTTGAATCCACCCACCTTGCCCAAGTCATCAAACCTCGTTCAAACGCTTCATCTCTTTCCATATGTCTAACTAACTTATTATCACGCTCGTACATATCCCAACTGTATATATGGATAAAATTAACGTTAGAGAATTACTAAATCATTTGAGTTCTGAAAGGCACACAACCCACATGGTAATCCAAATTAATTAGTCAGATTGGCCACCCACTAGACATGTGTATGTCGTCTTAGTTCTTAAATAAACATGTTTTGGCAGCTCATTGTGTTAAATTTTTTCACTAAATCACGAACCTAGTTCAGTTGGTACACCCTCGGGCACTTCCATTAGTCAAGGAGGTGACAAATTAACCAGTGACACTTAGTCATATGAAAATTAATACCTTTGAAATGGCCCATGGTGGGTCCACCAATGTCCAGTGTTGAATATCAATACATCTGCTTCTCGCCATCGCCTTGAAGTATGGGGAAGCGAGTCGAGCCTTAGAACATTGTGCTTACCGAAAGACTTTGTGTCTAGTGGTATTACGAAGGGACTCATGTAGAATTCTACCACCACATTATAGTCCTACCATCCACAACATGTCCAAGAACATATAAACAAAGATAGGCATATATATATGTTAACGACACTTTTTGTAATTTTGAACCCATACTTTAACTAAATTTCAAGATGCAATTGCTTTGTTAGAATGAAATTCTTAGTCTATGTAATAGCATGCAAAAATCTAGCATCAAATACATTATTATATTGGGGGAATATCACCTTTGCTCTGAAGACTTTAATCCCACTATGAGCATCAATGTTGGCTCTTGATCTTCTAGGAATAGATGAGTAGAGTAGACAAACCAATGACTCCCACATGTTCCTATTGATGGAATCTCCAACCAAAGCCACTGTTTTGCCTCTTAACATCTCCAACATGTGCGTCCCATTAAACCTTCCATGCATGTGAGAGTATACATGTTAGACACTAAGACAACCAAAACCTTACAGTTTTAAATTAGTAATCATTACAATGCTTGGTACATATAGTATATATACTAGTTAAAATAGCTCTTGTAAGCTTTCAATGAGAACGAGAGTATATGGGTATTGTTCAAATGGGTTATTTTGGGAAAGAGAGAATTATATTGAGATAATTTAATTTGCAAATGCTCTTCAAATAACTCAAATGTTGAAATTTAATACTTGTATTGTAGGCTGCCCCATGATTCTTTCTTAATTGGAGATTTTGGCGGCGAAGGCCATCATCCACACCATCCTTAGGCTTATCACTGGCAGTCTGTTCAAGGTTCCTTTCACTAGTTTAATCAAATTGAATTGAAACTTAATTCCAAAGTTGATAGCTCATACTATATTGGGTAAATTTGAAAGCCGAAATGAGACTACTCCTCGAATTAACTACCACGGTTGGAACCCGTTCAAGTTTAATATTGAATAGAAATGGAACTAAAATGGATGCAATTAAAGATCAAAAAAACATTACTAGCTAATTACCTTGGAATATCGCACCCACTAGGTTGCCATCTCCAATGCTTATACAGAGAATCCGGTCTTCCATTCTTAATGCAAGTCACTTGTGGACTTAGAAATGGACACTTTCTTGCATGGTAAAGTGGGTAAGCTTTTGGATCAAAGACCCATTTACCTTCTAATATGTTGCACTCTTTGGAAGAACTCTCTTCCATAAATGGTTGATAATTGGTTGGTGATGGTGTTGGTGCAATGGGAAAAACCACTTCCACAAGTGGTTTTGAGATGGAGGGTGAAGGTAGTGTTGGTGCCTTGAAGAAGTCCATATTGGGGTCTTGCATTTGGAAGTTGCCCACTTCATCTAGTGGTTTGGACAATGATGGAAATGGTGCATTGGAAGAGTTCATGGTCTCTAGAACTGGTGTAAAGAACATTTCTACTTGTGGTTTGGGCATGTATGATGGTTGTGGAGATGGTGTTTGTGATGGTGCAAGGGAATTGTTGTATGCTTTGCCCAAATTGGATAACGCCAAAATTGTTGGTTGAGTGCTTTCAAATGAGTCAAGGAGAGTCTCTTGAGGCCCTTCATGGATCAAGAAGAGGAATAGGAAGAAAAAACCTAGGAAGGTTGTGCACAAGTAGAGAATGGATTTGCTTGTTTTGATGGTCTTGATGGAAAGTTTCTCCATGCGTCTATGTGTTGAGTTATGGATAGAGGAGAGATAGGTATGAGATATTGGAGGAGAGAAGAGATTAGAAATAGGAAAAGATTAAGAGGCAAGGCAATGGAAAGGAGTTGGAATTATTAGAAATATATACTTCTTGCTTCTTATTATTGCTTATCTCGTATCTATAGTTTACAATGATCGATTATGCCAACCAATGATTGATAGGGGTCAAATAGCTAGCTGTAATATAATATTCAAACAACTTTTCAAAGAAGAAGAAAAGATTCGAATTAGGAAACTCAAATAACAACAATGAAAATCTAACATATTAAGAAGCATGTGGTTAATATATGTTGGCAACGACCGTTGCTTGTGCAACACTGTGTGATATCCAAATCCTAAACTTCCTTCCAGGGGAGAGCATGGACAGGTCCGGTCCAAACCGGACCGGATCGATTTGTCTAGGTTCGGTCCAGATCGAATTCGACATGTTTCAGGTTCCGGTCCGGACCTTGGGACAGGTTCGGTCTGGTCCGAACTCGGTCTAAAACCTAATTTTTCCCTCAAAAATCCAATCCAGTCCGTATTTTTGGACCGGACCGGATCGAATCTGACCAGTTCGATCTTCAGTCCGAATCCTGGAGAACATCTGCGTCCTGTCCTGTCCGGTCGGGATCCGAACCTATGCTCTCCCCTACTTTCTTCTTCAATTGGTGTTTGACAAGGAGTTAGGTGGTCACGGTGAGATAGACAATGAGATGGACAGTCGTAGTTGTTTAATTAGGAGTGACTTTCTATATTCTTGGTTATTGGACAAAGGTTGTGTTTGGTGGTAATAGATCTATTAGAAATTATTTAATTGATGTGGGGAATTCTTATTAGTTATCACTAGGCACGCACAAATAATGCTCTGATAAAAATATAAATTAATGTGGTTGACACTTTTGGTGGCCTAAATAATCGGCTTTCACATATCGGAAATTCAGGTATCATAACCAACCGTACGTGAAGTAGGCTTCCACATATCATATGTTCATTACAAATTCTAGTCGCAAAGTTCCCACCTTGCGCTCTTTCACTAGTAAGTTCATCGATTAAAGAAATATTATTTATGATCAAGATTGGGCTAATTAATGCTAGGGAAAAGGTGGAAGAAGTTGAGTGGTAATATATCTCAAAGTAGTCCAACTTGTTCAACATGTACCTTTGGTTAGCCAGAAGGACCAAGAACTTAATTCATAGGTAAACATAATATTGAGTGACAACCAACATTTGGCATCTAACACTACAGCAACAAGCCATATATGCATGTGCATGACAATCATCGATTAAGTATCTATTTGTATAATATTATTATATGTGATACGGCTTTGGAAAGAAAATGCTATAAGATTGCAGTCGCCATGCATGGCCCTACTTCGCCTTTTTTTAATAAAAAACTTTTTTAATAAAGAAGGTAGATACCCTTTGATTTTCATATGGTCAAATCATACATGATTCAAGTACTATAGTCATTATATGATGACTTCTACTGTTTAGGTATTTTTCTTATATTTTGGTAAGTTGGATAATTAAATGATATATTTTACCTTGATAATATTTAAAATTTACGAATGTTTATTCATACAAAAAATTGATTCGACCAAATTATTTTGAAAAAAAATATATTAGTGACCCTCATAAGATTAGCTCTACTTTATTGTTATTAATACAAAACAGATGAACAAGAGGATCTTGTCACTAATGGAAATTTATCAGGATTTTATAAATGATTATAGAAATAAGAAAAATATCAACGGGTAGTTTGAACATTGGGCTTGCTCTAGAGTTTCAATTAAGATGAGTATAATAGCTACGCTAAGTTTGAGTGTAATTAATCTAAGTGGGTTATGCTTTGGTAGTAATGTTTAGCATTATATAAATGTTAGTGTTTTCTATTAGTTAAATGATCGAATGTAAACAAACCTAACTGTCTGGAGAATGAGAAGAAGAAGAAGAAGAAGATTGATCTATTGACTAATGGAATGTAATCATGAAATATTTAGTTGAGGAAACTCCAAAACAACTAGTTGAACTTTCTTAACCTTTAGAATTGAGCCTAATGGATTAGTGTTAAATGACTCGCTAATTAAATGTCTTAAATAAATCCTTTTAAGTGCATGGGAGTTTAATGACTCTACATTAAGGCATCTTGAGATTGAGGGGTCCCTGATGTGGGAGTCAAAAGGAGTCATGAGGGTTTTATTTATTTACTCTACTGTATCTTTAAGTTTAAATCTCAAACATCCCAAACATACCAAGGAGCCCGATCAGGTTCGACCAATGGTCTAAATTATGTCAAGACGTACAAAAGATCTTCCTACTAAGCTAACTTCAGTTGATAGTCATGACTCATGAGGGATCTCGAATGAAGGCGTTTTTCAATATGATATGTCTTTATGGAGACAAATAATTAAGTGGAAATTAAAAAAAAAGAATTTGATTTTACTCAATGTTGGTGACACGAGTGTAGAAAAGGGAATATATATCTTCTATACGTCAAATATACGACTTCCCTTACCCGACGTCTATCTATGTGTCGTATATACCTAGACGTCGGACACTTAACGACCGACGTCTATTCTTAACAAATAGACATCAGTCGTAAGCTCACAACCGACGTCAAGTCTTAACAAATGGATGTTGGTTGTAACATACGACCGACGTCTAGTCCTAAAGAATAGACATAGGTGGTACGTTACAATCAACGTCTATATCCTTCGAATTAAGGAATACGCGTCGTATTTTCTTAATAACCGATGTCTATACCCTTACCAAATTTAAAAAACTAAATGGAACAATCATAGTTTCCTGCATAATTATTCATCCACAAGCATTCATCCTGCACAATACATTCATCCACAAATAGACATTCATCCAATGAGCATACACAAACACAATCATTCATCCACAAGCATACAAACACTTGATATTCATTCACAAAGATGTTTGATTATATTAAAGAAACAATTGTATGTTGGTAATACAAAGAAACATGTTAAATAAAATTACATGTTTAATTACAAAGAGTTCATGATATAAGAACATGTTAACATTAACATTTTGGTAATAAAATAGCGAGCCCATCCCTCGCGAGTATCATCGAGCTTATCGAGCTTCTTTTGTGTCTAGGGATCGCTATTATTTTGGAAGACCTATAAAAATACATGTACAAAAGATTAATATCTAAATAATAAAACTATAGTTATAGGTTATTAAAGGTCAAGTTGCTTAAGGGGGTCGATAATACCAACATATTTACAGACAATATGTAATTAATATTGAAAACGCAAAGCAAGTATTAAAAACAACTACTTGGATTGACAGAAAGACATGTTAAACACAAAATATCATGTTATTAATAACAATTGGGATTGAAAATTTATTGAAAATTTGGCAGAACCTCCCCTAAACATTTGCTATGTAAAAATCTTCAATTCTTGGGATTAACAAGAAAAATGTATAATATTCTCCACTACATCACATTCACATTACATTTTTTTAGTTTTATCACGTAGATGCAAATTGGTTAAAAGAAAACTAGATCCTTATAATGCAAACAATAGTATTAGCTTATTTTTGTATTATACATAAACACAAATGATTAATAAGATCAACAGATTTATGTGCCATCATCATATATTCCTCTGGATTAGCATCAGTAGGCTACTTTTATATTTACTCATCATGTTCATCAATAGATATAATAACTAAGAACAACAATGTCTTTATAAAACAAAAGTGTCCAAAAAATTGGAAGCTGAATAATGTAAATTTATTTATTATATATAACACCAAATTTGAAAATAAACAAACAAAGAAAATATGCCTTTCATTTTTGTGTTGGGATCAAAGCCTTGGAATTCAAATAATGGGAACCTTATTATTCTCCAACCAATTGAAAACCAAATTTGCTCTAAAATACAAATTAAAATCAACTGAAATGTATTTTTAAACGTAAACCAACTGAAATGTACACCAACTTAAATACAAATACAAACAAGTGCTCGAAACAGGGACCCCAACCGGCGACCCCGAAACCCTAACAAAACTCTGACCCCAAAACAGTCCCCCAACCGGCGACCGGAACCCGCAAAGAAGGGAAGGAATCGAAGCGAGAAGGTCACCTGAAGTCGCGGTTGTCCTCATCGCAGAGGAGGTCATGGCTGTCGTGGTGGAGGAGGTCGTTGCGGTTGCAAGGGGGCTAGGGTTTTGTCGGGTGAAGATTTGTTGAATGAAGGGTGAAATGAAACGGTTTCCTATTTCATAAAGTCCCATACACGTCGGTCAGAGATTACAGTCGACATCTATACCCTGACGTCTATATGCATCGGGGCATAGACGTCGGCTGTAAGCTCTAACCGACGTGTATAGGTCGACGTCTATAGTCGTGGAGAATAAACGTTGAGATATATACATCAGTTGAAATGGTTATTCAAACAACCGACGTCTGGAGGACCCTAAAGACCTCGACTGTATTAATATCTGATGTTTATACCTATAGACATCGACTATATTGGAGACCGACATCTATTGGGCGACGACTATTCACTATTATGCACTAGTGTGATCACATAATACATTCCTTTCTAACTAAACAACATGTTTTTGTACAATAAGGATTGAGAACAAGATTGAACCCTACGATCTCAAACACAACCTAACGAATTAATCTACACTTTTCATTACATCGTTATGCTTTTTGAAGAGAAGATCGTAGAGAAGTGCATTCCATGTATCAGGCACTCCAGGCAGGCACCAGTGGGAGCAATCACTATATTTCTTCAGTTGCTTTCGCTCTTCCGGCGTAACTAAATTCGTTCGTATGATGATGTAAACTGACGTATGTGCGTCTTTTCGGTACTCTGACAACCCGGTTATGTCGAGGTAATTCACCAGAGTTTTCATCACGCCCATTGTTTTTTTTACCAGCTCGACCATCGACTGTGGGTAAATCTTGATGTAGGTCTCGTTTACGATGGGTTGAGTTTGGTTGTAGAACCAATTTTGCCTGCAAAATTTGTTTTTTTAGAATAAGTTAATTCACATTAATATAACAAAGAAGATGAGCTATAGCGACACAGCTCATCTTGCCCAAAAATACATTAAAGTTTGCCTTAGTCTTTGGCCTTTATGATCGAATAAAACACAACAAACCAACATCTAAGAACTATATGAATTTGATATTCCAACTCAGTCCAATGTAGAGATCAAATTAGACTTGGGAGTCGGACTGGGCCGTGCCGGTGTCGTGCCGGCACATAACTCAAATCCTTCGAATATTTGTCACATAACTCAATCTTCAAAAAATTACAAAACTTATATCATATATATTATTAAAAATATCCTACCTATATGGAGTGGTTGGTTGGGTACAAAGGGAGTGATTCGAGAGAAGTGGAGTTGGTGTGTGTGTAATAGTTTTTTATTTGGTGTGTACAAGATAAGCTTGAAAAATAAGATTAAATTATAGTTAAGTCGTCTTCTTGAACTTTGTCTGGGTTTCAGTTTCATTCCTTTGAATGCCACGTTTTTTCTCATGAACTTCACTTTACTAACCACTCACCTATTTCAGGAACTATTCTTCCTACAATCCCTTTACCCTTTTCAGTGAATAACTTCACCTTTTTGTGTAATTTCTCCTCTCTTTTTTAGCTTTTTTCCCTTTCCATTATGAAGAATTAATAATGAAGATGGAAAAGATAAAAGAAGAGGGAAAAGAAAACTAAAAAGATTTTCGTAAAGGTTGGGATGTTTTGGAAAGAAAAAATTCAGGAGGGTGACTTCTAACTAAACCAAAAGTCAGGGGGTGCAAGTGTGCTTCTTAAAGTTCCGGTGCAAGTAATTAAATGTAATCGGATAACTGTAATTTACCATAAAAATTATCAACCCTCGAGTCGGATTAAGACAAGGGAAACACTACTCGAACTTCTTATCTCGAAATCGAATTACCTTCTGATATTTTTGAAACCAAGTCCAGCCTATGCAATGGAAAACCTTACCAAATTTAACTTATTCGATTTGGAGTTGGTCGATTTTTATATTAATTAGACCCAATGCACAACCTTAGTTAATAATTAGTTATAATCATGGTGATAGAAGTAAAGCTAACCCTTTTTTTCGTCAAGTGGAATGATGAAGGGACTCCAATAGAACTCCACCACGAAATTGTAATCCTACATTTCATAACATTCTAATAACAATATAAAAAAACTTAGGCACAAAAGTATGTGTATTTCTCATGAATTTTCTCTTGTCATATTTTAACAAATCTCTCAAGATGAGACTCTCTTCAAGAAGATGTGCTGTCGTAGTCAGCATTTTACCATGTATTGGTGGGTCATTTCTTTTTTACTTGTAATGTATAAATGACCCTTTCAAAAATGTGGCCATCCTATATCTTCTCTGTGTTCTACACCATCTTTTTTTTCCAAAACTAATTTGTTTTGTATATTTGAAATTACAAAATCAAATCATAATCTTTTGGAAAATATAGAGATACAAAAATGTGTATCATCCTAACGAAGGACAAAGATAAAGAAATATACTATTTGATACAAATTAGTAATTAGACTATATAATATTTGTCTTCATGACTTTATGAGAACTAGATCTGAGTTAAAATGAAGATGGTGGAGTGGTTAATTAATTACATTTGCTCTAAAGACCTTATACCTCGCATGACGAACATCAACAATGGCTCTTGATCTTCTAGGAATAGATGAGTAGAGTAGACAAACCAATGACTCCCACATGTTCCTATTGATGGAATCTCCAACCAAAGCCACTGTTTTGCCTCTCAACATCTCCAACATGTGCGTCCCATTGAACCTTTCATGTACATGTAAATTAACGTAAGTTTATTAATTAAACACTACAAGAACAAAGCCACACATTAATGTTAAATTATGATGCTATAGTGGACACATATAATATCATAGTTTACATGGCTTATGCAACCTCTCAATTCTAGCACTTGTGCGTGTCATCATTTGCTCGCTTGACTTGTTTGAATGGAATAAACTACGACAATCTATAGAATAGTTGGAATTGTTTAAGATTTGTTGTTTTGTTTGCTAAGTTCTTCTATTGGGACCATCACTTAATTTGCCTAACTGGCTACCAAGTTAATTGCTATACATTTTTAGGGTAATTTCCTTGATGATAAGTTCAGACACCTCTTGGTCGAATGGAGGAAGGCAAGTATAATTAGCTTAAACTTAATTTGAGAGGAGAAACAAAACTGATCCACATTCTTAAGGAAAGAGATTGTACAACAAGAAATTGGATGCGGGACTCGAGGCATGTCGAGATTTGCCAAAGCAAGTTGGCTTTCAGTAACTCACAAGATTATAGTCTTTTATTAATTACAAACACATTTAGGAATTATCTAAGAAACATGACAACTTATAGCTATGTTGTTTTCATAATGTAGCTCAAGCATCGCATATGGCATCAGTAAATGGAAGCCAATAATCAACATTAAAGACTTCAAACCTCCATGAATGCGCGCGCTTAAAACTATAATTTGCATTTAGATCATTGTTGTTCTTTTATATTCTCTCTTGAATATTGAAAGAAGGCAGAAAAATCGGAAGATGTCGAAGAATTTCATCAGAATGTTTTCAAAATATTCAATACTAAGGAAATGAAGGGGAAAGCTAACAAACATAAATAGACAAAAAAGGTGTTTTGTTACAAAGTTAAGGGTTTTTTATTTAACTCCAAAACAAGTTAAGGGGTGCTTTGTAAGTTGTAACAAAGTTCAGGGGTGTGTTTGAAATTTGTACAGTTTATAGGACTCGGATAGGACTATAGGAGGATTATGAAATCGGGGTAAAGTTTAAGGATGCAAAGTGTACTTTAACTTGAACTTCGTGGACTATGTTCAAGTTCTGTAGCTAATATGATTGCAGTCCCTTTAATTCAATAACAACCAAAAATCAAAAACAATGTAGAGATATATTTCAAAATTGAGTATCTAAAACTAGGTCTAACCACAGTGTGGAAGTACTCATTTAACATCATAAAACATTAGTTAATTACCTTGGAATATCACAGCCACTAGGTTGCCACCTCCAATGCTCATACAAAGAATCAGGTCTTCCATTCTTAATGCCAGTCACTTGTTGGCTTAGAAATGGACACTTTCTTGCATGGTAAAGTGGGTAGGCTTGTGGATCATAAACCCAATTACCTTCAAATATGTTGCACTCTTTGGAAGAACTCTCTTCTCCTCCATCCAAACCAAAAGACTTGTAATTGTTGTTTCCATGTGATTGAGATTTGATTGGTGATGGTGTTGGTGCAATGGGAGAAACCTTAATGGTTTCTTGCATTGGAAAATTGAGTACTTCAACTAGTGATTTGGACTTGGAGGGTGATGGTGTTGCTGCCTTGAATGAGTCCATTATGGTATTTTGCATTGGGAAGTTAACCACTTCTTCATGTGATCTGGACATGGATGGTGATGGTGTTGGTGAGCCCATCATGGTCTTTGGCGTTGGGAAGCCTATTATGGTGGCTTGCACTAGTTTGTTGACCATATCTACATCTACTAGTAGTTTGGACATGACTGGTGAAGGTGATGGTGCCTTGGTAGAGTGTAGTGTGGTCTCCTCCATTGTAATGTTTAGCACTTCTACTAGTGATTTGGACATGAATGTTTGTGGTGATGGTGCTTGTGATGGTGCATAGGAGTTATCCATGTTGGTTGCTTTGGACATAATGTTGAAGGTGGAAATTGTTGGTTGGAGGCTTCCAAATGAATCAATGGTGGTCTCTTGAGGCCATCCATGGATCCAGAAAATGAAGATGAAGAAGAAACCAAGGAAGCTTGTGCAAAAGTAGAGAGTGAATTTGCTTGCTTTGATTTGGTTGATGGAAAGTTTCTTCATGCTTGCATGGATGTGATATCCAAATCCTAAACTCCTTTTGTAATAGGAAAATAATTGGTGGTGATTGTGACATGAACAATGAGATGGACAAGGTTGGTATTTCTTAGCTTAAGTAATAATAAATAAATTATTACTTAAGCTAATTATAAGTCCAACCCACTAAGCCCAATTTCTAGAGAATTCATACTCTAGATGTTTCTTCCTTATCCATCACTATAAAGCTTCCTAGAAGATTCAAAGTGAAGAAATCTCAACTCTTCTACAAGCTTCCATTCACACCTATAAATAGGGGCATGATCTCCCATTTCAATCCATCTAAGTGAAGAGTTCTCTACCACACAAAGAGTGAGTCTTGTATAATAGTGTGAGTGTGTAGTGTAGTCCTTGTGTAGTAAAGTGTGAGTGAGAGTCTTGTAGTGAAGAAAAGAGTCTTGTAGTGAGTTGTATTATAACAACATTAGTTGTGCAATACAAGTATCATTTTCCTATCTACTTATTTTCTTCTCAACAATTGGAATCAGAGCCGTGTTTGTGGTGATCGTCCCTCGAAAACTACAAAGTCGAAGCCCTGTCGGAGGAGTTGAAGATCACGCTGAAGGAGTTGGTTCGATTAGTTCGAAACCAATAGGTGATGGCGGATTTATCAAACTCATGCGGAAGAATCGAGAAGCTCAATGGCGAAAACTACAGGTATTGGAGTCTTTACATAGAACCATATTTGCAAGGGCAGGATCTATGGGAGGTTGTTGTTGGGAATGAAACCACATTACCTCCTGTAGAGAATGTTGATGCAAATAGGAAGTGGAAGATAAAGGCTGAGAAGGCCATATACGTGCTCAGGACAACCATTGAGAAGGATTTGCTTGAGCATGTACGTGAGGCTACTACCCCCAAGGAGGTATGGGACACTTAAGTCACTCTTCACGCAAAAGCATAACGCCCGACTTCAACTTTTGGAAAATGAGTTGATTTATGTCAAGCAAGGAGGTATGTCCGTTAACCAATACTTTACAAAGGTGAAAGGGTTTTGCCGTGACATATCTCAATTAGATTCGGAGTCTAGAATTAATGAGCCCAGGATGAGGAGGATTATTATAAATGAGTTAAGGCCAGAATATAGTGCCTTTATCACAGTAGTACAAGGGTGGCCGACTCCTCCTTCCATCTCAGAGCTAGAAAGTCTTCTTGTCAATCAAGAAACTCTCACCAAGCAGATGACAGGAGTTTCTGCAAAGAGTGGAGAAGAAGCTCTCTTTAGTGGAAGAAAGAATGGTGGACCTAAGAAACAAGAGCGGAGGAGTTCACAACAAGGGGGAGCACTTAAAAGGGAGCAAATGAAGAAGAACCTCAAATGCTACAATTGTGGCAAGAGAGGTCACTTGCGAGGGAATGCTGCTCGAAGAAGAAGATTGCAGAAGGAAATGTTGCAACACAGAGTTACAAGGAGTGTGACAGCGAAGAAGAATGGGACGTGGAGGCATCTATGGCAACGATAGAGGAGCATGCTCTTACAGTCATCACAAGTTCAGTGTGAATTGACTATGATAATGATTGGATCGTGGACTCCGATTACGCCAACCATATGACAGGAGATAAGAAGAAATTAAAAAAATTGTCTGAGTATAAATGTGGTAGAGTTGTAGTGACAGCAGATAACTCAAAACTACCAATTACCCACATCGGGAAGACAGTGGTGGTGCCTCGATTTATCCCAAATCAAGTGCAACTGCAAAATGTCTACCATGTGCCAGGTATGAAGAAGAATCTCATGTCTGTGTCCCAACTAACATCAACTGGGAAGTATGTTTTGTTTGGACCAGAAGATGTGAGGGTGTACCAAACTCTCAAGATAATTGGTTCACCAATCATGGAGGGACAAAAACTGGAGTCTGTATATGTGATGTCTGCAGAATCAGCATATGCAGACAAAACAAGAAAGAATGAGACTGCTGATCTGTGGCATGCTAGACTTGGACATGTGGGCTATCACAAACTAAAGGCAATGATGAAGAAGTCGATGATAAAGGGTCTACCGCAACTTGAGATTGCTGGAGATATAGTATGTGTTGGATGCCAGTATGGGAAAGCTCATCAACTCCCTTATGAAGAATCAAGCTTTCAAGCAAGAGAGCCACTTGAGTTAATTCACTCAGATGTCTTCGGGCCGGCAAAACATTCATCCATTAGCGGGACTAAGTACATGGTGACGTTCATCGATGATTACTCAAGGTATGTCTGGGTAGAATTTCTTCGAGAAAAATCAGAAGTCATTTTAAAATTCAAAGAGTATCGGGAGAAGGTTGAAAGAGAACTTGGGAGGCGTATACAGTGCTTGCACACTGATAATGGAGGCGAATACACATCCAAGAAGTTTGCAACATACCTAAAGGAGCACAATATAAGACGTCAGTTAACATGCCCCAACACTCCTCAGCAGAATGGTGTGGCTGAGAGAAAGAATTGACATCTAGCAGATACTTGCAAAAGCATGATGCACGCAAAGAATATACCTGCAAGATTTTGGGCAGAATGCATGAGAACAACAACACATATCATGAACAGACTACCACAAGCAAGGTTGGAGTTTGTCTCACCATATGAGAAGCTGTGGAAAACAAAGCTCGTTGTAAGTCACTTCTGCGTGTTCGGTTGTGTATGTTACGTATTTGTACCAGACAATCAACGAAGTAAGTTTGATAAGAAGGCAATTCGGTGCATCTTTGTTGGGTATGACAATGAGAGAAAAGGATGAAGGTGTTGCGACCCAACAATCGATCGATGTCATACTTCAAGGAATGTGATCTTCGATGAAGCTTCATCTTGGTGGTCCTCAGATAAGGTAGTGCTTCCAGATTCTGGAGAATTGGAAAACATGGTACAAGAGGAGTTTGGTGAGCAAGATTCAAGTGATGAAGGAGTAGAATCCGAAGAGTGCTCATCAAAACCATCAAAATACTCTAAAGATCCTTGGAAGAGTGGAGTATATGGGAAGAGTTCAGAAGAGACTCGGCCATCTCAGATAGAGGTCAAAGAAGAATATGGAAGAAATATACAACGATCCAATAGAGAAAGGAAGCCAAATCCAAGGTACGCAAATGCAGCTCTAGCAGGAGAAGAATAAATCAAGGAGCCTGTTAAATATGAAGAAGCATCGAGAAGTAAACAATGGATGAGTGTCATAAAGGAAGAATACAAAACTTTAAAAGAGAATGAGACATGGGAGCTGGTCCCAAGACCTGCAGATATTAAACCTATCTCTTGCAAGTGGGTCTACAAGTTGAAGACACGCCCTGATGGATCCATAGAAAGGTACAAAGCTCGTCTCGTTGCTCGAGGATTTTCACAACAATATGGTATGGATTATTATGAGACCTTCAGCCTAGTATCCAAGATTACCATAGTTAGAGTCTTAATTGCTATAGCAGTAAATAAGTTATGGAAGTTGTGGCAAATGGATGTGAAGAATGCTTGTCTTCATGGAGAGATTGATCGATCAATATACATCGAACAACCAAAGGGATTTGAGAGCACTGATCATCCAAACTATGTATGCAAATTAAAGAAGGCACTATACGGGTTGAAACAAGCTCCAAGGGCATGATATGGGAAGATAGTAGAGTTCTTACTTGGGTGTGGCTACAACATTGCACCTGCAGACTCGAGTCTTTTCATAAAGAATAGAGAAGAACAAATATCTGCAGTTCTCGTGTACGTGGATGATTTGATCATCACAGGAGATGATGATGAGGAAAATCAAAGGACCAAAAGAAATCTATCAGTTAGATTCCAAATGAAGGAGCTTGGAGAGCTTAAACATTTCTTGGGGCTTGAAGTAGACCAAAGCAAACAAGGTATATTTCTCTGCAGCAAAAGTATGCTAAGGATGTTCTGCAGAAGGTTGGTATGCTTGACTGCAAGTCAATATCTACCCCAATGGAGGAAAGGACCGAATTGTGTGCATATGAAGGCAATGATCTGAAGGATGAAACAATGTATCGACAATTAGTAGGTAGTTTGATCTACCTAACCATGACTAGACCTGATATCTTTCGTCGTTGGAGTTGTAAGTCGATACATGCAGACACCGAAGAAGCCTCACTTAGAAGCTGTAAGAAGAATACTGAGGTACGTGAAAGGTACTATTGATCTTGGTCTTTTATACACAAATAGAAAAGATCAAAAGCTAGCTGGGTATTGCGATGCTGACTATACGGGAGACCACGACACACGAAGGTCGACTACTGGATATGTATTCAGTCTTGGTTCTGCACCAATCTCTTGGTTTAGTAAGAGACAATCAATTGTCTCAGTGTCAACCACAGAAGCAGAGTATAGAGCGGGAGCGATGGCCGCCCAAGAGAGTACGTGGTCGAAGCAGTTACTAGAAGATCTTCATCAGCAAGTAGATTATCCAGTGTTGCTGCACTGTGATAATGAATATGCCATACGTCCGGCAGAAAATCCAGTCTTTCATGCAAGGACGAAACATGTGGAGGTTCATCACCATTTTCTAAGGGAAAAGGTTCTGAAAGACGAAGTTCTTATGAAGTCTATTGGTACGAAGGAGCAAGTGGCAGATATCTTCACTAAAGGACTACACCAAGTAAAGTTTGAAGAACTTCGTTAACGACTTGGGATGGTAAGAAGAATGGTTGGTGTTGAGGGGGAGTGTTAAAGATCCAACACCAACCCAAACCCAATAAATTATTACTTAAGCTAATTATAAGTCCAACCCACTAAGCCCAATTTCTAGAGAATTCATACTCTAGATGTTTCTTCCTTATCCATCACTATAAAGCTTCCTAGAAGATTCAAAGTGAAGAAATCTCAACTCTTCTACAAGCTTCCATTCACACCTATAAATAGGGGCATGATCTCCCATTTCAATCCATCTAAGTGAAGAGTTCTCTACCACACAAAGAGTGAGTCTTGTATAGTAGTGTGAGTGTGTAGTGTAGTCCTTGTGTAGTAAAGTGTGAGTGAGAGTCTTGTAGTGAGGAAAAGAGTCTTGTAATGAGTTGTATTATAACAACATTAGTTGTACAATACAAGTATCATTTTCCTCTCTACTTATTTTCTTCTCAACAGTTATCATGTTGTTATTAAGAAGAGCTATGCGTTGGCGTTTGGAGGTAATATACATGTATATCCATGAGAAATCTTTTATTTAATGTGTTGAATGAGTATGATCATTAGGTAAGCACGGATGATTCTTTCAGAAAAGTATGCACCAGTAAGGGTCACACCTTTTTGGTCTAAATACCTAGGTAGACTTTTGGTTTTTTGTGTGTTAAATAATAAATTTAAAGCTCAGGTGTCAAAGTGTTACAAAATGAAAATTCAAGAGAGGTAATTGTTAATTTTGAAAGTTCAGATGTGCAAAGTGATACCAAGACTTTTGCAAAAAAAAAGTGATACCAAAACATAATTCAAAAGGTATAAACAACATTTGGGATTACAACCAGTTTGATTTTTTTATCCTTTTAATTTCACCCATCGTAAAAACTCCGATCAATTTGAGGTGGTGCCACCTCTGGCCAAACTACATGCTTGAGTTACTAACTGGAAAGTCACGTCCCAATATTTAAGGGTGTCAAACATTTTCAATATAATCTAAAATTTTAATATATGAGAAATCTAAATCATACATCTCCATATACGACTCGAGTAATTTATGTACGTCATAATTCATAAATTTGGGAGATATTTCATATAAAACAACGAGATCGCAATTTGTAGCAAATGCACTATTTTGTTTTCACATCTTTTAATTTTATTGTAAACATATTCCAAAATATGATTTGCAACTTGCACTACAATAGAACATGATTTCACCGACAAATAACTCCAGTGATGATCAAAATCTACGCCTCATGTTTTCCTTCTAATGAAAGAGTATTTTGAACTTCATGTTCAAGTAAATGAGAGAATCCAGGCTTTTTATTAACTATTTGTCATTAGTAGAGTCGTTGTACTTGAAAAGCATAATCTACTCTAAGAAGGACAAGTTTGGAATATGCAAGATTGTTGTGGTGCTAAACTTGTTCGTTTGCACGTGGGAAGTGGAATTTAGTGTTTAAGAGTTAATAATTTTACTGAACATCGTCCCAAAATTACTTAAATCGTCCATTGAAATTACCATTTTGTCTTTCTCTGATTTCTACTGCTATAACGCGGCATTTTACCCTCCTATCACACATCTCTCTTCATCTTCCTTTTATAATCATAAAAAATAATGTTTTGGAGGTCAGTAATGAGTCAACGGACGCCTCAGTGTACTCGAATCTCGTAAAATATCTAACATCTTTTTAATAAAAAAATAATAAAAAATTACGGGCGTCCGACGGAGCCGCCCCACGTAGGAGGGGAGTGTCCGGGTAAGACGCCTCCCTCATAAGGGAGGCGTTTTACCCAGACGCCCCGCCCATAGGGGAGGCGTTTTACCCAGACGCCCCCCCATGGGACGGGCGTCTGTGTAAGACGCCCCCTCCTACGTGGGGCGGCTCCGTCGGACGCCCGTAATTTTTTATTATTTTTTATTATTTTTTTAAAAAGATAATTGATTATAAATTTAGATAATTGTTAAATTAATTAATAAGTTAATAATTACTATATTCGGATGACCGATACCCCTTCGGTCCACCGAAAATTCACAAATTTCCAGATCCAACAATTTCAAAACCCAAAAAAATGTTGGATTAGCGAGACCCCCGAACGACCTGTCGATGTGGTATTTGTAAGTCAGGATGTTTTACCGCCGGGGGATTTTGGATCTTAAAAAATGTTGGATCTGGAAATTTTTTAAATCTTCATCACTTGCAAAAAAACTCATTGTAATCCAACTGGTTACCACCGAAAACTTGCAAAGAAACGTCAAATAATTTGAGATAACACACCGTATAATTTTAATTTGACAAAAAAATTAAAAAAACGGGACGTCTGGCTATGACGCCTGTACCATCGTGGAGGCGTCTGGCGAAGACGCCTCCACCATGGTTGAGGCGTCTTAACCAGACGCCTAGACCATGGTATAGGTGTCTGGCTACGACGCATGTACCATCGTGGAGGCGTCTGGATAAGACGTCTCAACCATGGTGGAGGCGTCTTAGCCAAACGCCTCTACGATGGTACAGGCGTCTTAGCCAGACGCCCGAGTCGGAAAAAAAAATCCGCCTCCGTTACTTCGCCTGATCTAGGTGCTTCGCCAGACATTTTCGTGGTGTTGGTACTAGGAATGTTAGTAAAACTGAATCAAAAACCTTGTTTAAAGACACGGGACGATATGGGTATTAAATATATTGTTAAGGGCAATTTGGTAATTTCAAGGGGCGATTTAAATAATTTTGGGACGACGTTTAGTAGTTCCCTAATTTTATTAGTGCTTTGTACATTGAACAAGGAGTTGGAAAAATTAAACCTTTTTTAGGTAAGCTTAATTAATTGGATAGCTTTGAAAAATTCAAGATTATATATATATACAGGAATTATCTAGTGAGTTCAGAGCTTAATTTTCTATTTTAAGCCATCATCATATCCACCACTTATCTGAATTTGTAAGGTAGATTAACAGTAAAGTGGTTATGCTAATTAAAGATGAGATTAACCATAAATAAGATTCAATTGTGAGATTGTAGGGAAACTAAACTAAATAAGATGAGTCATCGGCTTACTGGAGCTTGACTCTATATATATATATATATATATATATATATATATATATATATATATATAAATGGTTGTTTGTTTCAATGTTTATTTTGTTTGTTATTAAAAACTCCTAAAAGTAATGTATAGGGGCAAATTAAAAATTAGAGGAAACCACATAAATTAGGAAATTATATCATGTACATCTGAGAAATAACAATTTATAATTAATAACCACTTGTAGCCGTATTTTGAGGATAAAGTATGAAAAAATTGTAGGGATTTCGAAAACTAAATTATAAACACGTGAAGCATCTGGTCAGAGTCCTAACCATTCACTATATAATAACAATAGGTTATATTGGATTACCACTTATTTTTCCTTCTAATTTCCAAACTTATGAAACATTTTTCTTACACTTTATTTTTGAAAAAAATTGTATATAGTAGGAAAAAATATCTTTGAAGACCTTATAACTGAAAGTTGAATTTTTTGAAGAGGGTAACATAAATGAGGACATTCCAAGTATCAGGTAGGCCAGGCAGGCACCAATGACTGCAGTCTGCATACTTATTTGGTTGCATACGTTCCTCTAGTGTTAGCAATTTGTTTTGCCTGACAGTGTAAACCGCCGTGTGACCGTCTTTCCGATACTCCGATAGGTGAGTGATGTTGAGGTAGTTTACGGGAGTTGTCGACTCGCTCATCGCATTTTGGGCCGCCTCAATCATTGATTTAGGGAACCATTGGATGTAGGTCTCATTCGTGATCAGCTCGGTTTGATTGTAGCACCAATTTACACTGTAAATAAATTGCCACAGAGTTATCAAGTAGTCAACACACAATGAAAACTCGTGAATTGAACAATAAATTACAATAGCATATATTGTGGATATGGTAGGACTTAAAATAGATAGATTAAGCTTTGAGCTCACTTAAAATAGATAGATTAAGCTTTGTGCAATCCTATATGAATACATAGATATCAATTTTACATTGATAAAGAGCAATGTGTGTTTGGTCTAGGTTATGGTCTAGAATTATAGAAATATATTTACTAATAGTTTAAAAGGGTGAATTGTTTGGGTGCCAACAAGAAACAACGAAATTGACTATATGCAATCTGAAAACAACTATTTTCACATAAAAACTCAAAAACTTACTCTAATGTCATTAATTTTTTTTCCAATGTCATTCTGTTAGTCATCCGTTAATGTTCATTAGTTTTATTAATATTTAATGAAAATTTTGCATAATCAATCTGAATAAACCCAAATTTCATAAATTTCATTATATGTGTTGTAAAAATTGCAAACAAATACTCAAAAATTGCAAATAACTAAATATTTCTTGGAAAAAATATTTTATAAAAAAACTCTATATAATTTTTAGAAAATATAATGTATCTTTTATAAAAAAAATTAAATATTTTGTAATTTTAAAATATAAAATTTATCGGATTTCATCAGTTTAGTAACTGAGACATTAAGTTTAGTGTGAGAAAAAGAAAAGATGATATATGAAATAATATTTTTCATTAGTTTTATAAATATTTTTTTCCAAAAAATATTTATTTATTTGCATTTTTTAAGTTTTTTACAATTTTTACAACATATATAATGAAATTTATGAATTCTAAGTTTATTCATGGTGATTCTGCAAAATTTTCATTAAATATTAATAAAACTAGTGAACGGATGGTTAACGAAATGATATTGGGAAAAAGTTAGTGACATTAGAGCAAGTTTTTGAATTTTCTGTGGCATTAGTAGAAATAGTAGTTTAATGGTATATGATCAATTTCATTGTTTCTTGATGGCACCTAAGCAATTCACCCTTAAAAAATATCTATCACCTTAATTACTAAGAAAATAAGGTGGTCGTCACCTAAGAAATCATCTATATTTATCCGAACATGACTTATGGATTAACGTTGGATTTCATTTCCGGCACGTCATTGTATTTGTAACCACAAATTAGATCACAATTATATGTTTCGGAATATAGTGATCAACAAAGTGTCCTATTTTGTTTTCTAACCTTATATCATCGAATGATAGAATAATATAATTGCGAGCTTATCCTAACTTGACATTCCAACTGGCTAGTGATTCCCCAACCTGTTTCGATAGGTATGGTACCAACTACCAAACATAACTATTTCCATAATAAACTACCATGACTAATTTTAATTCATTGCCAAGGGGTCTTATCACATCAATGTAACCAATTAAAAAAATTATCCTAGAAATTATGTTATACTAATTGAACCAACAAGCAATAACTAATTTACTAACCCTTTGTGCTCAGGAGAGATGCTTCTAAAGAAAACAGTGGTTTTGTTGGGGTCAACATTTGTTTCCAACCACTTTGTCAATGTTTTTAATGCCCTTTCGAATGGTTCGTCCTTCTCCATCTCTTCCACTAAAGTTCCATTCACTTCATACAAATCCCACCTGCAGATAGATGTCATAAATTAACATCGAAATTAAGTAGACCTTCAATTTGCCATAAAAAAACAAAATAAATAACTAATGAAACTTCATTTAGAAATGGAAATGTACTCGATTTGGATGACTTACGAAAATTGTATACATAACTAATCGTAGGGTTAATTGCGATTAGTCCCCTCACCTTTGGGCCTGTAGCACAATATTGCACTCTTACCCTTTGAAAATGAACACTTATCTCTTTAACCCTTCAGGTTTTATTAATTTATGCTTCTTTACAATTTTTTTGTAATTTTATCCCCAAAATACCTTTGAACCGAAAAAGATACAACTCTAGTGGTTCTTTCGTGCTACACTCAATGTGATTTGGTATTTTGAATCCACCCATTAAGTAATTAAAGATGCCACATACGTTGTTATATTTTTTACATCAAATCGTGACCACCAACAATTTGAGTAAAACTTTCTAATGAACCATTTGATCACTTGTTAATTTTAACCTAAAACTTACTTTTGTGTTGCACCTCTATGAGTCCACCAATGACCAGTGTTGAACACCAACACATCTAGATTTTGCCATCGAGATGCTGTTTCAGGAAGGGAGTCGAGCCTCAAAACTTTCTTATCACCAAAGGATGTGATGTCGAGTGGAACGATAAAAGGACTCCAGTAGAACTCGATCTCGCAATCGTAGTCCTGTGATTAAGTACATAAACATGCACAAACAACAACAAAAACAAACAATTAATAGGCATTAGCACATCTTTGTTGTTTACGTAGTGATTTTTATTTTCAATTCAACTCAAAGACTTAGACTATAATATTAATCGTTTTCATTTATTATTCCACGATTGAGTGTTCAGTATGAAATATAGTAAAGCTAAATTTGTTGCGAACTTACTAAATAAACTTTTACTCTGTTGATTTTCTATACAATATACCCGTACTCATACTAAATTATGGTTAAGGTTTACAATTATAAATCATTGTATATATGTTGTAAAAGGATTTCACGTTATCTACTCGACTAGTTTCGCTTACAATATATACGTTGCACACAGAAAAGTTACATTCTAGTTCTCGTCAAAGAATTGCTAATCCAATAATTTTTAACTCATACAAATGGATACTACCTTAATGTGAGCAATATATATAGGGACCTACGAGCTAGGTTTTCGTTGGACCTGTTGAAATGGTGTAGGAACCGATCTTATATTGCCTGAGCTGTGAAATGTTACATTTTCACGTTCCTATTGAGCTACGTTGTTGTGTCGTGCGGACCAACAACTCTACAGTTAATATCTACCATTAGATCATTTTATTAACATAACCGTTATAATCTTAATTTACCTTACAATTTCAGATGGATAATGAATATGATAGGAGTCTAAAATAGATAGATTAAGTCCCAAGTTCATTGGAGAATTATTGTGTGTGTGTATATATACAATATTAGTCAAACTTTATATATTATAAGAAAAACTATAAAAGGATGTTGAAATTTACAATTGAGGTAAGAAGCTAAATTTTAGATTTTGAATAACCAAACTTAGGAGTCGATCCCCAATAGACATGATGGTGTTTTGAGATTTAATTGGTATGACGTAGAAAACTCTTAAATATGAAATATTTGGAGCAAACATGGGAAAAATGAAATCCTGTTATTGTGTGCTTACCAGTGCTCTTAGGACTTTATACTGAGGTCGAGAAACATCAACAATGGCTCTCGAAGGTGGAATTGAAGTGTAGAGCAAACAACTCAAAGACTCCCACATGTTTCTATTAATGGAGTCTCCAACCAAAGCCACCCTTTTCCCTCTCAACATCTCCAACATGGTTGTCCCATTGAACCTATTTAAAACCCGTCTCAACAAAATCAGCTTATGATCAGAAGAGCTAAAATCCAAATCAAATTTGTTTCTAAATTACAATATGTAACATGAACACCCTCACAAGAGAGTTGAATGGCTAAAATGTATATATGTTGCAGAGTTTTAACATATCCAAAAAATGTTATTCTAGATTCTAGTAATTACTACGTCTACCATATAATGTCTAGTTACCTTGGGATGTCACACCCACTAGGTTGCCACCTCCAATGCTCGTAATTGGAGTCCGGTCTTCCATTCTTAATGCAACTCACTTGGTCACTAAGATATGGGCAATCCTTTGCATGGTAGAGTGGGTAAGACTCTGGATCATAAACCCAATTCCCTTCAAATATGTTGCATTCCTTGGGAGGATTATCACCCTCCCCTCCTTTATCCAAATCCAATGTCATCGAATTGTTATTGTTGTTGTTGTTGTCGTCCTCTTGAAGTGGTGTGATGACATCCATTTGTGCTTGTGCTTGTGCTTGTGATTGTGATGGTGATGGTGATGGTGCGTTTGGAGGAGAAGAAAATGTGTTGTTTGAGGGAAGATTATCGGGCTTGGAAGTTGTTGGTGATTGAAGGACTTGTAATGAGTCAAAAAAGAAACCATCAGGCCATCCTTGGAATAGTATGAGGATGATGAAGCAAAGCCCTAGAAAACTTGTGGACAAGCAAATAGTGAACTTGGTTTTGATGGTGGTGGTGGAAGTGGTCTCCATTTATGCATTGAAGAAACCTATCATCACTCTTAGTGTCTTATTTGGAAGAGAACGAGATGAAGTGTACTCAAGGGTGGTGGTGAGATTAATAGGAAGAGATAGGGTACTTCTTTTGTTCTATAGTTAAAGCTAAGGTGATGCTGATTAAGGAATTTAACCATGCATGCACAACTTCTTGTTACACTAAAATGTGGTGATAGTACCCTAATTTCATTAGTAACCTCCAATAATCAATATAATATACTTCGACGTCATATCATGGATACCTCCCTTCATTTGAAATAAGCTTGAAATTATACACCAGAACTGAATTGTATTGAGTATTCAAATGCTCATCTGATTCTCATTGTGATCCTGAAATAGTTAACTAAGGCTTCTTAACTGAATACCTAGACGAAGTTGAATATACATCGATCATATTAAAGTTGAATTGTCGATACAAAGATATATATCAATGCAAGTCATTCTTATAAAAACAGGAGGTACGCACTCAAAGTATAATGTGAAATATTGGAGGCTTTGTTGGTTTTCAAAAAAAAAACAGTTGCAAATTGATGCAGCATTCAATTTGATCTTATGATTGCAAAAAAGGGCACGATACTTCAAATCTAACTATTACCAAACTGTTTTTCATTAGCACGGTAATAATATTGGCAAATGATCGATTTGAAAGCATTTGACTGGCAAATTCCATACTTAATTATGAAGCTTGTTGTAACACTAACTTATGTGTTGACATTTTCCATTTAATTTAATAAAATTATGAAGGGTATATCTGCACAAAAAAATTGCGTCTATTTATTTTGAAGATATGCCTCTTAAATAATGATATTTTATTATAAGAAATGATGGTTACTATCGAAAGCTATTAGTTCAATAGCAATCCCTAGGGTCTATTTTGGTTGAAACTCATGCTTGATATTATTCCTATTGTTACTTGAATTAAGGGTTTGATACTTAATTACAAAGCATTGGGTGGTGGAGTTGGAGTTCCAAGATGTGAAAGCTCCGTAAGTGATCATTCACCACTCTTACGATTTCGGTGAAGCACCAATATCAATATATATGCAGTTTTTTGTATGGATCCAAAGTGCGTATATATTTCAGAAGTCTTCCCTTCACTTAAGTATAGCTGAAGAAACCGTATTCTAATGTTTGGAAGTTATAAGATATATATGACTTACGTGACTCATATTGCTTGTAACGTCGTAAACAGTGGAGTCAAGTTGAATTTCAAGTATTAATATATATATATATATATATATATATATATATGTATATTGTTATCAAATATTAAAAATAAATATATTTTCAGAAATAAAAAATTCTGAGTTGAATATCAATTTGTTCGAGTTCAAGTTAGCTCATTCGTCAATTCAAATCCGAAGGATTTTTTATTTTTTATCGAGAATTTTAATTTTCAAATTAAAATATAGTCGAGATTTTTTCGAACCAACTGACTTGAGTTTCAAACTCGAATCAGAGTTAACAACCCTATTTATCTTTGATGTCTGGATTTTTAGCTCTATTAATTACTTTGTATTTCTACATTACAATACATAATGTTATTCGACTGTGATTTTGGTCTTTTTTGTTTCAAAGTTTAAATATACTTTTTAAGTTATGGCAAATCACGTGAAGTTTTCGAAACTATGAGTATAACTATATAAGATGAGATTTGATAGTTCTTAATACTTCGTATTTTTAATTTTTCTTTTCTTTAAAGCATTTCTTTCTGTTCGTATCTAAACCTTAAATTTTACGTCGTATTAATAACCATTACGGGTAGTTTTCTTCTCAATCATTTTGAAGACATTAATCAGAAACGCAGAAGTAACGCCATCATGATTTTGATTTATGAAGCATGCAGTTATGTCTGATGTACATCTGAAAACATGTAAAATGAGTAGAGGCTGGAATCACTGGATAAAGTAGTGAACAACTATGTTTGATATATTGTTGGCCTTAAAGCAGGATATTTGTGATTTACTACTTATGATTTACAAAATTTCTAATAAAAAATGAAGAAAAATAATACAAGAATGTAGGCATGTAGCAGTCCCAGACTGCTGGACCCTGTCTGTTTCTCTTAAGTCTTAACAAATACTAATTACTTATTCTCTCAAAAAAGAGCTCAACTTTGGAAGGAGAGTGGATGGCTTCTTAATTGTAAATAATGACCTAGATTTCCGAGTTACTTTGAACTTGAAATTTCTCGAAGGAAGTGATATCTTGCTTGTAGATCCTTCAAATTAAACTTGTGGACCTGTGGTACTTTAATTGGGAAGTTTTCATAAATACACTCTCATAATTATTTAATATATTATCAAGACCTAATTTTTCTCAATATGTTGAATACCCTTCAACTCAAAATAACATCCGAAGGTACCTTTATCTTGAATTATAGTTAATATTTAAATACTTGTTTCTTGTACATTATGATGTCGAAATAGAGGATTGAAACTTGTAGATTTGATATTGTGTAAAACTAAATCTATTTTACACAAAATCATGGTTAAAAGGACCAATAGATGTTTATAAATGAAAGTTATGATGAAATGGGAGGGTATTGTAGATATTATAGTGGAAATTGTATGATTTTGATGATATAGCATTTTATTGGGGAATGTTGAAGAAATTAACCATTTATAATATATAATCCTACTATTCAATTATTCAGTCATGTATGGAGCTCATTCCATAGGTATATCTCAAGTAACTGAGAACATCCTGAACGTCGGCCTTAATTTAAATTACTAATCTTAAGGAGACAAAATTACCATTACAATTGCAAACTAACAACTCTAAGTTACTAAATATAAGAATCAACATAATTTTGCGTCCACGTGACAGATGCGTACGTTCATGCATGCATGGCGTCCAGATCACGTTTCCAATTATAATACCACCATAACGTTGATAATGGTTTGTGATGATCATAAAAGATAAGATTAATAACTGGAGATTAGTCTTATAATGTAATCCAAGTAGATACGTGGTGGCAGCTACATTCCAGCCAAAGCAACCAAACTTTTCAACAATTTGGATAAGTTTCTAACAAGCAATTCATCTAAATCATTAAAAATTATTTTTGGGTCAAAGATCATTTACATGGTTATATGGTATTATTTGAGAATTTGTTTTATCTTATGCCCATGTTGTGATTGGTTCTTGTGTCTAGAAAAGGGGTGGACTTATTTTCATTCATGATAATTTGAACTGATTTTAGAAAAAAAAGTATAGATGTTCTCCTAAGCATTCAATATATCACCACACTCTGTCCACTAAATTCCATAATATCTTAGATGCACTGTTTTGTCAACCATTTCAACCTTATTTTGGACGAAGAATAGATTCTATTTAATATCCAATCAAATTTCAGAGTCCCAATTCAAACACAAGAGAAGTACTCAAGTTATAAATATTAATGTAAAAATTTAACAGTAAAATTTAGGATTAATTACAGTTTACCCCTTCTAACTATGCATTGATATCATTTTGCACCCTTGAACTTTCATTTTGTAACACTGTCTCTCTGAACATTAAAAATCCATTATTTAACACACATTCGACGTTTTTTTCTCATTTTTTTTGTTGTATCCCTAATACACTCCTAAACATATATTTACATGAAAGTTTAGATCGAAATGAAGGTCGGATATGGTTGGAATTTGGGTCGTATTGGTACTGAATCCAACCCAAATTCCAACTATATCCGACTTCCGTTTTGATTCAAACTTTCACGTAAATATAGGTTTATGAGTGTATTAGGGATACAAAGAAAAACATTGGGAAAAACATCGAATGTGTGTTAAATAATGAATTTTAAAAGTTTAGGGGATAAAATGTTACAAAATGAAAATTCAAGAGAGGTAACTGTTAACTTTGAAATGTCAGGGGTGCAAAGTGATATCAATGCATAGTTCAGAAGGACAAACTGCAATTAACCCTAAAATTTATTTCTTTTCCAAATTGGATGTAAAATAATATATAAATATGAGAAGGATCCACTACTTTTATGTTTGTTGATACAAATTTTCTTTTGTTAATAGCTTAAAATTTAAATTTCAAATGTAAAATCAAAACAACAAATCTTGATCTATGACTTGTTTTTATCTATGTATGTTAGAAATTGAAAATATTAGAATCATCTTAATAAAGTCAAAATATGTAAAATTGAACACATCACATTCGTCAAAACACTCCATCTCTTCGTCTTGTGCCAAATGACTCCATTTTTTACGTACATAAATAATAAGTGTCATATATCAAATTTCAGAATTATTTTCCTTTAGAGTTTAAATATCAAATTATTTAAAAGAGTAAATTTGTTTCAACAAATATAAAACATTTGAGACTTGGGAGAAGGAACTGTGCTGTTAATTATCTTCCCACTACATAATCTAAGAAACTAGTCCCACGAAAAAGGAATTTAAGTAAAGTTGAACCAAGAAGATATTGCATGTCCTAAACCCTCTACGAGCCGATCCTAATTGTGCTTAGAAGTTAGAACACAAGGCAATGTTTTTTGTAAGTTGGACTGTTAAACCGTTATTAAGTTGCTTTTTATTCATATGAAGTTGACTAAGTTAAGACCAATGATGTTAGTCTGTGGGCTACGTCGAGTCCAAGCCATGTGCTTACATACGGTGTGCTCATATTTGCCATATTATTTGTAACTTTAGTTCTATTAAATCTTATAGACAATAACAACAACTGTTTTGAGTAATGATTTTGAGCAATCTAGTAGGTTAAGATTATAAGACGAATATTATTTCTATTTCACGTGAGTTTTCAACTTTCGTAAAATAATCTCATAACTAAAATCAAGACTTTTGAATTCCTCAAAATGGGCCTAGTTTAATAATGTAGTGGACCGAATTAGATAAAATAGGCAAATGGGCCTAGTTTAATAATTAGTTTAACATCATAAAATAAAATCAAGACTTTTGAATTCCACAGAATGGGCCTAATTTGATAATGTAGTGGATTGAAATGTAGTTTTGGACCTAATCCTCTTGAGTCCAGTATAAACTCTAAATTACTCAATATTCGTGTGAAAATAGCTTTCCAAACAATAAGACTGGATGGAAAGGGGAAATATTTTCTCTCATGAGCATTTATGATAACTTCAGTTAAGATTATATGTATACCCTCTATCATCTAATTACAAGAAATGTAGCATCAAACCCTATAATGCACATTTAGTTTGACTTCGATACGTAATATGTCGATAATTCAATTTGATCATATCAATAAGATTAACTTCGCTGCCATATATCATATGTTGTTTGTGAATCTGACTGTAGTTCATAACGAGATATAAATATGATCTAAGATATCCATTTGTATCATAAAAATTAGACTAACTTTGGTCTGACTTTCCAAACAACAATTCTAAGTGCAATAAAATAAAATAAAATAAAAGGTAAATCCAACAACTACTTCTATGTATTTACACTCGTCGTATATTTATAGGAAGTATGGGAACTTTCCTATAGCTGTATAAAGATGATTGGGACACATATCATACGCCTTTATGATCATGTCCATTTGTAGTAAGAAGGTTTGGCACTCTATGAGGACTTTGTTAATAATGTTATCCATTTTGGATTGGACATCATAAATGTGGTTCCAATATGATGAAGAGACCCACTTCTACTTGTTAACAATCTAAAGTTGGATTCATATGCTTCTAAGGCTAACATTCTCTTCACAAGTTTATATTAGTTATTGTTAGTGGATTCTGGAAAGCGAAATTCTAGGAGACTTCATTCAGAATCAAACTTGAAAACATGAAGAGTGAAGATATTGATAGCGCTTGTATGTCTTTTCTTTTGTTATACTTAATTCTTAAGGCATGACCGGTCTATAAACTTAATCATTGGTCTTGACTACTTTAAAATAAAATGAATTTTTATAAGAATTACCATTTATTTCATAAAACCACTGGTCGACAATGATGGTCGGGCGACAGTGGTTACCGGCCATTGCAGTTGGCTAGTTGGCAGTGGGGACTAGCTACCTGTGGTGGCCGACTAGAAGGTTAACCGGCTGGGCGGAGTAGTGTGGAAGCGTGAAGAAAAGAATGAAATGGATGAGTAACATTTGGATTTTCATTTCTGCCAAATTCTTACGAGGGTGGTGAGAAAATGGAGGTAGTGAAAATCAAAGGGAAAACTCTTCCCCCCTGATTTTCCTTCGGCACAACCCCGTGTATATCCATTTGTATGCTTAACAACTTTGGTTATTAGCTTTTGGAGATGAGAACCACCCATGTGCATAATGAAAAATCAAACCATCACGATGGGTGATTTGTTGGGTTATATATATAACTTCCTTTATTCAACAAAATACAAAAAGACTAACGTGAGCATGTGTTGAAAAACACCACAACGGCTCCTTCAATCCTAGATTTGGCTCAAGCTTCATCATAGCTAATCAAGGACTTAATTCCTTCATCACAAGAATCATCAAGATCACACTTGTCATTTCAAGCAAAACCATACAATAGGAAACATGTACAAACAACTATATTGAGCCACACACACACATATATATATATATTCTGATCATCACAAAATAAATAATAAGAACAAAAAAAAAACCTTAAATTCTTCTCTGTCAGACTCGTATACTTTCCAATATGGAATCAAAGCGTAGATCCTCATCTCAGTTTACAATATGGAATCATTGATCGCTGCCTCCGAAATCCAGTGATCTCCTCACTGGTCGTGACTAGACATACTCAAAACAAAGGAGGAGGGAGCTGAAGCTTGTGCAACCTCCAAACTCTAAAAAATGACAGATGAAGGCAACACCACCCAAGAGGTAAACACCACACCACGCCTGACCACCCAACCCCTAAATAGATCAAATTTCTTTTCATAGGCACGGTCAGTCTCCCTTTCCCTCAGCGGGAAAGGAAAACTCAGACACATCACGAGCAAAACACCAAAACCAACCGGTGCAAACAAAGAATCACAACAAGAAGCATGGCAAAACTCAAATCACCTCATCTCATCATGCCATGGATCCTCAACTCCATGACTCTCCAACTCGTCGAGCTCTTCATATTTTTGAACTCTACAAAGGAGCTTTGGGAATCGATTGAGACAATGTATGGAAACCAATAACTTTGCTCATATTTTCAAACTCAAACAGGAAATCATGCAAACAAGACAAGGAGACAAAACTGTGACAAACTATCTCGGATCACTCAAAAGCAAATGGGACAAGCTTGGGGTGTACAAACTGCCAAGCGTCGACCTCAAAATCATACAACAAAGATCGAGCAGGACCGGGGGTACCAGTTTTTGATCATACTCAACTCAAGCTTCGAGTCGATCAAGTCGTAAATCCTCTGGCACCCGAAATCCCATTGTTCTCCAGCATCGTCGCGATGGTCCAACGCGAGAAAACTAGACGTAACACGATGAACCAACAACCTGCAGAGAAAGAGAGCCAAGCGTTTGTTTCATCCCGAGGAACAAACCCGGAAACATCAAAAAAGGACTCCGGGAACCGAAATGAGGGGTTTTGCGACAACTGCAAGAAGCAATCCCACAATCGAAATCGGTGTTGGTTCTTGTTCCCACACCTTCGGCCACCGCCCAGAGCAAAAAAATCTAGATCAGGAGAAGGAGGTGAGAAATGGGGGCCAGACGGATCCGACCTGAGTAATCGAACTCATATAGGCGTGACCAAAGGACGCTTGCACAATCCGATCCACATACCCGATTCCCATAGTGCACCAGATCCTCATGTGGTTCGAGCCCAATATCAATATAACACACCAGATCCATATGTTGCTCAAGCCCACTCTGCTCCAGACCTCACCAATCCCCAATTAAACCAGATTTTGGCCCAACTCAACCATATTCTGCAACAGCATAACCTAGGTAGTGCCTCAGGTATTGGTCCCACCTCATTTTTTGTTAATTCTTCCAAACCTAATGTATGGATAATTGACTCGGGAGCCACTGATCACATGACTAGTAATCCAAATTTAACATGCAATATAAAAACAAAATCAAATAAATTTGTAATTGTAGCTAATGGTCAACATGTCAATATCAAAGGAGTAGGACACATATACTTGTTAAAAAAGGTTAATCAAGATGTTTTATATATTCCTGATTTTAATACAAATCTGCTATCAGTTGCTAGACTCACAAGAAACTTAAATTGTAATTTGATTTTCTCACCGTATAGTGTGGTCTTTCAGGATCGAATAATAGGGAGGACGATTGGTAGCAGCTCCCTCGTGAACAGGCTTTACATCCTTAATCATGAATATATCTATTAGTGCTAATAAGGTCTCCTTTGAAGACCAAAATCTCTGGCATAAACAAATGTGCCACTTATCGAATTTAGTTTTGAAAAAATTGTTTCCAAACATTACTTTAAATTCTCCTTGTTGTGACGTATGTTGTTTGGCAAAATAGACCAGGTTATCAATTTCAAATCCTGACAGCATAACAGGTGCTCCTCTTGAGTTGGTTCATTCTGACATTTGGGGTCCAGCCCCTCTCGAATCCTATAATGGGTTCAAATATTTTATTTCATTTATTGATGATTTTTCTCGTACAACTTGGCTATATCTGCTTAAAGCCAAGCCCGATGTTTTTTTCTGTTTTTGTTGAATTTGTTAAGTTAGTAGAAAATAAGTATAATTTGAAAATTAAATTTTTTAGATCTCACAATGGTTTTGAATACACCAGCCACAATTTTCAAAATGTTTTCAAACAAAAAATAAATTCACCAAACCACATGTATAAACACACCAGTACAAAATGGAGTTTCTGAAAGAAAAAAAACCGACACCTTCTAAATGTTACTCGGGATTTGCTTTTTCAAAATAATGTTCCAATTATTTTTTTGGTGTGATGCTATTTTAACTGCAGTTTACCTGATCAACCGGCTTCCGAGTCCCACCATTCATAATCAACAACCCCTCAAAATTCTGAATAAAAGAAAAATTATCGTTCATCACATTCGTATTTTTGGTTGTACGTTTTTGTTGATAAAAACGACATGATAAACTTGATTCTAGCTCTATTAAAACGATATTTCTTGGTTATTCCTTTCAGAAAAAAAGTTTACAAATGCTTTGACCCCAAAAGTCATAAACTTTATATCTCTAGAGATGTTACCTTCTTTGAAAGTGAACCCTACTTCAAAGAACCTTGTAGCAATTTATCTTCTCCAGGTCAAAATATTCTACTACCCGAAGTTAACTTCCTCGAGGAACGTCCCACTCCTCGAGAAGAGGGAGAGAGAAATAACGCAGGGCGAGAAGACACAGAACAAGACAACCACAACGAGCATCAAAACAAAGAACCACAGAGAAGGCCACACAGAAACAACAGACCTCCCACCAGGCTTCAAGATTACGTCACATACAATGTAACGTATCCCTTTCAAAATCATGTGAGGTATGGTAATATCTCTCCTAACCACCGTGTTTTTCTTACTAGCATAGAAAATCATACAAAACAAAATAACTTTTATACAACAATCAATATCCCTGAATGGGCCTAAGCCATGAAAGATGATATAAAAGCACTAGAAAACAACAAAACCTAGACTTTAGTTCCCAAACAACCCGGAATAAAACTCGTAGGCTGTAAATGGATCTACAAAATAAAATATAACAACAATGGGGCTATTGAAAGATACAAAGCTAGATTTGTAGCTAAGGGATATACTCAAACATACGACTTAGACTACCAAGAGACTTTTGCTCCTGTTGCAAAAATTAACACCGTTCGTGTATTACTCTCTGTTCTTGTTAATCACGGTTGGAATTTATTTCAGATGAATGTCAAAAATGTCTTTCTCCACAGTAACCTAGAAGAAGAGGTATATATGACCCCTCCTCGAGGATATCAAGGAAACCATACCCAAAACGAGGTCTATAAGCTTCACAAAGCTATTTATGGGTTAAAACAATCTCCTCGCGCCTGGTATGCCAAACTCAGTCATGCCCTCCTTATTTATGGTTTTTCTAAATGTTTAGCAGATGCATCCATGTTAATCAATCATTATGCGTATACGACTCTCATCATCTTAGTATATGTTGACAACATCATAATCACCGGTAATAATGACCATGAAATTCATATAGTCAAAGACTATCTAAAAAGGAAATTTGGTATCAAGGACCTAGGTCATCTAAAATATTTCTTAGGCATAAAAATTGCATATTATAAGAAAGGCCTATACATATCTCAATGTAAATATTTCCTAGATCTCCTTCAAGAAACTGGGAAACTATGAGCTAAACCTGCCAAAACTCCGATGGAACCAAACCAAAAGGTTTGTCCCACAGACAACGTTCCTCTAGAAGACATAAGACAATTTCAAAGACTAGTAGAAAAATTCATATACCTCACGATCACTCGTCCTGACATTACATATGTTGTAAGCACCATCGGCCAATTCATGCATGCACCTCACACACATCACCTTGACATTGTAGACTGCATCCTTAGATATCTAAAGAATTCTCTAGGTCAAGGATTGTGGATGAAACCGAACAAAACTAACGATATAGTTGGTTACTCTGATGCAGACTCGGCCGGAAGCTTTGATAGGAAATCGACCACTGGATTCTGTACATTTGTTGGAGGAAATCTAGTTACATGGAGGGGTAAAAAGCAAAAGGTTGTAGCCCGATCAAGTGTCGAGGCTGAAAATCGTGTCATGGCATCCACTACAAGCAAGCTCATATGGTTTAAGCAACTCCTCCGCGAAATGAAGACGCCCCACCAAGAACCAGTGCCTATGTTCTGCGACAACCAAGTTGCCTGACACATAGCTTCCAATCATGTCTTCCATGAGAGAACAAAACACATCGAAATTGACTGTCACTCATCCGTAAAAACCTCTAAGAAAAAGAAATTGAAGTTCCTTATGTTAACAACAAGGATCAACTTGCCGATGTATTTACCAAAGCATTGGACAAAGCACACTTCCAAAATATTCTTCACAAGTTGGGATCTTTTGATATTTTCCGAGCCCAATTTTAGGGGGAGTGTTGAAATATACCACAACGGCTCCTTCAATCCTAGATTTGGCTCAAGCTTCATCGTAGTCAATCAAGGACTTAATTTCTTCATCACAAGAATCATCAAGATCACACTTGTCATTTCAAGCAAAACCATACAATAGGAAACATGTACAAACGACTATATTAAGCGACATATATATATATGTATTCTGATCATCACAAAATAAATATTAATAACAAAAATCCCTTAATCCTTCTCTGTCATACTCGTATACTTCCTAATATGGAATTAGAGCGTAGATCCTGATCTCAAATGAGCCCAAGCTCTTAACATAAGGATCGCTGCCTCCGAAATCCAGTGATCTCCTCACTGTTGTTTATGCTCTTAACATCACCACATGACACCTTGCACAATCACTCCATCAAAACCTACATCTACATTACAAATAAGTAACTCATTTCTAATCATCATCTTTTTTGTGTCAACCCATCATTACCCTTCCCTAAACGATGATTAGAGTGAAACTCTTTGAGCATGATCTTAATCAAAACACATGATGTTAATCATAATTTGTAAGTGAAACTCTTTGAGCAGGATCGCTGCCTCCGAAATCCAGTGATCTCCTCACTGTTGTTTATGCTCTTAACATCACCACATGACACCTTGCACAATCATTCCATCAAAACCTACATCTACATTACAAATAAGTAACTCATTTCTAATCATCATCTTTTTTGTGTCAACCCATCATTACCCTTCCCTAAACGATGATTAAAGTGAAACTCTTTGAGCATGATCTTAATCAAAACACATGAGCTTTGTGAGTTGAGCATGATGTTGGAGGACGGGAGGAGGACGGGGAGCTATTGATCAACCCACCACGGGAGAATGCCCGTCTCCTGGGCTACAGGGACCGCTGATTGGCGGTCCCCAACCGCCAATTGGCGGTCTAAAAGGCGCGCCTCGTGCGCTGCCTTAGACCGCCTTGATCACCATTCCTTTTGCCTTCTTTTGACACCACTAGATCCATTCTTGATCTATTCTACTGGGGGCACGAAGGAAAGAAGGCGACTCTCTCCTTGACACTCACAAAGCAAAAAAACCGATTTTGCAATGCACACTCTTCTTCTTTTTTCTACTCACATACTCACTCTTTTCTCACACAATTTCGTGGCTCAACTTCTAATGTTTGATATATATTGGTGAATTCTAGTGTTTTATATAGGCACTTACATGACCCTACAACTTCCAAATATAAAGACTACATAAACATGATCATTCAAGATCATTACACCTTCTACTTAAATTGCATACATAATTAGGACGAAAATTACACAAAAAATGAAAAGACTCTTGTCTCTTCCACTCCCTCAACCTTTTGTCTTCTCATGTGTTGACTCTTCACCCCCTTGATGAGTCATCAAGCAATGATGATGTGGTGGGTGACTAGGACGCCACATAGGGTTAAGTTGCCACCTAGGATTAAGTTCAATTCTCAATATTGCACAATCACTCCATCAAAACCTACATCTACATTACAAATAAGTAGGGGTGTAAACGGGTCGGGTACGGGTCGGGTATGCCCCTACCCGTACCCGGCTAAATTAGCGGGTACGGGTATATACCCGGCAAAAAACATATATACCCGTACCCGACCCGTACCCGTTAAGTTAGCGGGTACGGGGCGGGTAAACGGGTATAGCGGGTATAATATATAATATATAAAAATATAATATATATTATATAAAATATATATTATATATATATAATATATAATATATAACATATAAAATATTAAAAAACATTATATATATAATATAATATATCTTAACGTGTAAACGGGTACGGGTAATGCGTATACCCGTACCCGACCCGTTTATTAACCGGGTAAACGGGTACAGGTATACGGGTTTGAATTTTTAAACGGGTATGGATTTTTGTACCCATACCCGTACCCGCCCGGGGCGGGTGACCGGGTATACGGGTATTACCCGCCCCGTTTACACCCTACAAATAAGTAACTCATTTCTAATCATCATCTTTTTTTGTGTCAACCCATCATTACCCTTCCCTAAACGATGATTAGAGTGAAACTCTTTGACCATGATCTTAATCAAAACACATGATGTTAATCATAATTTAAAGTTTCTTTTGGTAGAAACCATATATGCTTCCACAATCACAAATGACATTCACATAAAGCTTGAGTATATTTTTTTTCTCTTCGTGACATGTGATGAAAATTTTCTCTTCTTCCATGTGCTTCAGTCACACGTCTTTGTTGCTTTCTAAAAATATAAAATCACAAATGAACATATAACAAAACAAAATGTCACTTGCTAAGATGGAAACACAATAGTTTAGTTATCCAACAACATACCAGAGTTGCT
This sequence comes from Triglochin maritima, assembly GCA_963682175.1. Lineage (NCBI taxonomy): Eukaryota > Viridiplantae > Streptophyta > Magnoliopsida > Alismatales > Juncaginaceae > Triglochin > Triglochin maritima. The sequence continues at coordinate 38,890,379 of OY821781.1, forward strand.
TCACCAATACTAGTTGATCCGTGATCATGTGTCTTTCCAGAACTATAACATGGCATTTTGGGTGACAACAAAATTGCAAATTACTTTTTAATATAAAGGAGTTGAATGTAGTACATGCTAGATTTGTTGTGAACGTCATTATCGAAGTGGTTGTAGGTTTATGTGGAGAAATAAGTTTAAGGTTTTGTCCATAAGCACACCAACAACCCTCAGGTCTCGTGTGCTTACAAGAGGAAGAGTGCAAGAAGTGCCAATTTTAGTTTTAATGCTTTTGTTGTTGTTTCTCTTGAGTGTAGACTCTCCACACAATCAAATGTGAGAACAACTCATCTACTTTCCATGTGAAAGTGTCACAAGAGTGTGTCTATTCTTAGTTTTATTTAATTGATTGGTTATTAACCAATTCTAGTTACAACCTCAAGTTCTTATTTCTACCAATTGGGTACGTTAACCTTAGCCGAAAACTATGATAACTCCATTAAGCCTAAGAAAATTGAAAGTGAATTTCCGGTGTCATCGGAAATGGTTCTTACACTAAGAGCCAAAGTACTAATAAGTTCTAATTGTTCGAATAACCCATTAGTTTTTACACTCAAAGTTTTTGTAGCATCTAACTCCACTATCGTAGGAATTTCTTCCCCTCGATTGAGAAATATTATTGTGTAAATCTATGTTTTTAGGATGTAATACACATTACAAAATGATACATTAAAACCAACAACTAAATTTAATTATCAAAGCACAGACAAATACGACGTAACCATTAGAGTCATAGCATTCTTTACATTGAAAACATAATTAGAGAGAAAACTCTTGGAGAGAAAAAGTGGCGGTGGTCACGTCGTGATTGAAGATCTTGGAAATTTTGTAAACCAATTGAAGATATATAAAGCAATTGTTGATGAAAATCTGCCTGACTTGATTTATACAACTCCAAGCTGACCCTACCATGAACCCATACACTATATAGTGGTCTTGAGATGGAAAATCACATTACAAATATACAACTCACTTGGATATATATGGTCGAACTTTTGTCAGAATTCCCAAAAAAAATCACTCTATATTTCGACTATTTATCAATTTACTTACAATTATTTTTACAAGATTTTAAGAAAATAGATCGGGGCCATTTTTCATTAATGTTCTACTGTTAGATGACAAATCCAACCATTATATTAAATATAGAAGTGACATGATTTTCTAGGTCATAAATAATAAGCATCCACTTCCATTTTTTAATTGAAACATATTACAAACTGTATGTTAAGACATGTCCCAAACTCACCTGAGCTTCATTTTATATCTGAGAGATTATACATATAATGTCAAATTATTGATACTGGTTAAAAAATAAATAATTTTCTAATTGATGAAAGACGAAATAATCTTCATTGATTAATTAATACATATTATAACTTAATTGTTGTAAATTATAAGAAATGTTCCTTACCCACCTAAGCTACATACTTACATCAAAGAAGACTTAAGAGAAGACAAATAAGATAAAGTTGCCACCAACCAAAGGTTAAAACAACAATCAAGTCAACACCCTCCAAATCTGAATAGATACTTGAAAAAGTGCGATATTTTTCTAACAAATGAGTTGGAACTTGGAAGACCACTTTAGCGGTTATTCTTTAACAGTTGTATTCTCATTGGTGTAAGCAAAATAATCAACACCTTAACACATGCCATTATAGGCTATAGCAAATTAACAAACAATATGTAAAGTTGAAGAAAAAACAGATTTGTACACAACCATTATATTTTTTTAAAAAGCCGACACCCAAGGAAACAAAACATGGGACATTGGGACATGTTTTGTTCTTGGTTTTTTTATATCATTTCTCCACTATTTATTGGATATGTTTCCTCCCCCTATGCATCCATTCCCACGCATAGAATTAAAAAGGAAGAAATTCGCTTTTCTTTATTTCTTTGAATATTGTAATGAAAAGAGAAAAATGTTGTGTTTGTGTTAGCTTACAACACTTCCTTATCTTTTTGTTTTCTTTTATTTGTTGGAGATTTTTGGAATAGCATGTTGAATTAAATCTTCCTCTCTATGGTGGGTTTCTGTTGTCTGACATGTGAGACACACCTGACCTTTGTATACAATTTTACCTCATTTTTTATAAAACTAAAATAAAAATTCTTTTTTTCTTAATTTGACATTATTTTTGTTCTTTTTTTCCTTCCCTAATTAATGTATGTGTGTTGTAAAAGTCGTGAAAATAAATAAATTTGTAGAAGTTGATTTCTGTTCTCTCTTGTTTGAATGGACAACCAAAGGAAACCAATATATCTGGTTTGAAAGAACATAGATAAAGAAATTAGTGATCAGTTCTCAATGTTCGAACAAAAACTGCAGAAGAAAAGAAATCTCTACCATTTTACCACAATATTTGAATTGCTATGAAGTCCTCATATGTTTTAAATCGTCTTCAGAAGAGAAGAGATCTGCTGATTTTCTCTCTAACTGTATCTTAGAGAAAGTTGAAATAAGCTCCATTTTTTTTCTTTTTTCCTTCTCTCCGAACATGTTACTACCAAATGAGGAAGTGAATTTATCTCCATATATGTTATCATAATGTAATATTGAGGTATTATTCAAGTGGTCCACATTATTATTATTTGTTATATGTATATCTAATCTTGACATGCAATATGCATTAATACTTCAAGAAATGCATTATAGATTGGGCTCACTTTTACACAAGGATTGATAATCTGTGTCATCCAATGGAATGTTGGCTTAGGGGTACTGAAACTCTATTTTGACAATTAATTTCTGAAATACTCAAACATACTTTATTTTGAATTGGGCAATGTTTTCCGAAGAGATTAATTGTTTATTATTTTGTTCTTGAATTACAATTTTGCTTGTTATTCTTAATTTTAATTTTTTTTAACAAAAATACAATTTATATGTTTGTGGCTGTGAGTTTTCTTTTTCTCAAGAGTTTGCTTTCTTAGAGCATTTTTTTCTTTTATTTACGCAGAATAGATAAATCCAACTACTTACATTTCCATAGGAATTTTTTTAACCATTCTCCTTTCTTGTACTACAATTTTGTGCACTTTTTGTGTAATTTTTACTTTTTCAGAAGCATATTAGGTGTAGTGTATAAAGTTTTCTTCTCTTTAAAGGTCTTAAACAGCAAGTTATCTTTTATTATTAAATAATAATAAAAATTAATATAATTATTTATTATTATTCATGTATTTATCTTCACACCAACTACTATTACTCCTAAATATTTCACACCTTTTTAAGAAGATCTTTTGTTGCCAAGTGTGTTTGTTGTGAATCTTTGTTACTTACAAACACTGATTTCCCTCTCAGTCTCCCACCACAAAGTACACCTATTTTCCCTTGCTTGTGAACCTCACCATGTTCTCTCCCTATAAATACCACTCCCATCATTCCCTCTTCACCACTACTACTTCCAATCATGGAATCCATGTGGGTCAAGAACATCCTTGTTATACCACTACTACTACTTCTCTCCTCTCAACTCTTTCTTCTGGTCTCTTCAAGTGACCACCTCCACCACAATGGAAGTTTGTGGAGTGGTGTGGTGGAAAGCAAAATGGGATGCAACCTTTATAGGGGAAGTTGGGTTTATGATCCTTCTTATCCTCTCTATGATTCTTCCAAGTGCCCTTTCATAAACCCTGAATTTGATTGTCAAAAGTATGGAAGGTCTGATAATAGTTATCTTAAGTATAGGTGGAGTCCAAGTGGTTGCAATCTTCCAAGGTCAGTTATTGCTTCTATGGTTAGTGGAGAAATTTAATTTACAAATATGAGCACATCAAAGTTTTCATTGTGACGCAAGTTTTCTTTAGGTTTAGAAGTATTTCAAAACTTAATGTTCATTTAATTGTAGTTAAATGTAAAATCAATTTCTACTATTTTGTTTCTTAAAGTGATTCACTTTAAGAGGACCTTTAGCTGACTATCACTTTTCTACCTTGGGTTTCTCTTGTTTTGTTTTGATATGTCAATATTTAATTTGTACATGGCTCAAGTTTGTAAGCCTCCATTTCATCTCACTCAATTTGTTTTTACAATTAAACTTCAATTATTCTCTTAATTTTGTTTTGTTTGTTTGAGATGTGAAGGTTTGATGGAGAAAGTTTCCTATGGAAGTGGAGAATGAAAAAGATATTGTTTGTAGGAGACTCTCTTAGTCAAAACCAGTGGCAATCTCTGGTTTGTATGCTTCATGCCTCAGTGCCCAATCCAAGAACATCTTTTTCCAAGAGAGAACCACTTTCTTCAGTGAGATTTGATGTGAGTATGTTCTGCCAACATTTCGTTGACATATTGATACATGCACTTTTATATTATTTTATTAATTTTCTTCTAGACCCATTTGGTAGTTTTGGACTCTATGTGTATTTCCCCCCCCCCCCCCCCCCCCCCCCCCCCCCCCTTTTAATACATATAAGTTACGGGCTATAAACTATAGGTGAGTTATATATAACATTGAAAAGGTTTTGATGTTAGAATTGAATTATACAAAAATTGCGCATGAATTATAGAAAAAATAATTTTAATATACCTGACAACGCAGACTTTTATGAAATTCTTCACGGGACAAACGCAACTTTCTTTTCACCACTATACACAAAACTTTATAAATTAAAAAAAGAAATTGGTGGCGCAATAAAAAAAGTTAGTTAAACATCTTATCCGGGCTTCCATCTTCTATTCATTATTTTCAATTACTTTACACAAACATACTTAAGGAAAATTTTGTCCTATATTGTACAAAACTCCCCATGTGTACGTGTATTACATGGATTTCTACGATATTTTTAACTTTAAAATGATTATCTATACTTAGGATGAGAAAACTGAAACGGTAGGGAATCTAGAGTGGAAAGCACATGCATGTCCCATCTTTAAACTTTTAAAATAAACTACATTTTTATTATTCATAAACAATTTTTTTTAAGCAACACCTCTCAATAAATCAAATCGATTCCATTTCCAACTTCAACTCTATTTGCTAGTTAGTAGTAGAAAACATAACATGAACTAGTAATACATGATGTGGGTGACCTTATTTGTCAATTAGTAACAAGAAACATTATCAAGTGCAAACCTTTTTTTCCAATTTTTTTTAGCGTAGATGCGAATCTGATGAAGAGAGGAATTCTACTCAGATATTCTCTCTCTAATATATATGTCCACTATATATTTATTTAAATCTGACCCATGTGAATGTGATGGACCTTCTGAACAACATTTTTTGTCATATTGATTCCAACAAAATAGCTGACTGATAAGGTACAGTAACATCATCTTTTCATATGATTTAAGGAAGTTATTTTAAGGATATCTCATTTCATTGTCATGCAATAATGTCTAGTTGCAAGGCCACATGTAGAAAATTAACTAATTAAGCATAAATCCTACAAATTAGTACAAGTAAAATGTAAAATACCTTAACTATTAGGTGAGGACTAGAACTAATACAAGCATATTGTAACTCCTCAACTATACTTTCTCAATCATTGCTGAAGAATTTTTTTTGACATAACAAATTTCAACTTAAATTAAAATAGGTTGATTTGTGGTGATCTTGGTATGAGATGGTCATGCCGTGATTAGCTCATGAAGTTCAAACCTGACATGACCTTAGATGACAAATGGTTAGTTGTGCTAATAGTACATATATAACTGTCCATTATCAAAAGTTATTATCAATTGTAAAACTTGTAAGAGCATGTGTAATGTGCCATCTGTGGACTCCTTCTGAGTTCGGTTTGCATCTAAATGACATAGACAAAGACATATATTTGCCGATTCACTTTTGAGATTAACAACTTTCTCTTTTGCCACATTTTTCCATGTCTTCAAAAGCTCTCATTGTACAACATCAAAAGCAAAAGTATGATAGTTGAGGCACTATTAAAAAGTTAAATTTCAGATAAAATCAACATTGGCACAAAAACTTAAATCGCAATAACTCCCCAGTTTTATTGGTAAAAAAATGTACATCCACTAAAAGAAAAAAAAGATCACATGATGAGGAAGAAGAGTGATGAATCTGTCGATCGGTAGCAACATGTGATGGAGAATAGTGGACATATTTTGAAAAATAGTTATAGACTGGGAAGACCAAACCATCAAATATTTATCGTCTACTTTTTTGGGTCTTTAATTACTTGATGGTAAAAGAAAAACACACAACTGTAATAATTTTGCCAAATACACTTAACAAATAATGTTTTTCGTCTGTTTTCTAACAGATTGAACTAAACTGAAACAAACATCCAAACTTTAAGAAAAAAGTATTGCGTTTTCTAGTTTAGGAGAACGAAGTGAAACAAAATCATAACTGACGGTGGTAAATTACGATTTACTCTTAGAAAAATTTATGAATGAACCAATTATTGGCTGACGTAAGATGAATGTTGGTGGATGCGCAGGACTATGGATTGTCCATCATGTATTACAGATCTACAATGCTAGTGGACATTGTTAGGAAAAGGTTTGGAAGAGTTTTGAGGCTTGACTCCATCAGCCATGGAAGATATTGGTTGAACGCAGACATGTTGATCTTCAACACCTGGCACTGGTGGGTCCATACCGGAGCCGCCCAACCGTAAGTCAATGTTTCTAAGTTCGATCGTTGGTTTTGACAAATCAAAGATTAAAGATCTACTAACTGAATTAACTTTAGTTGGTTAACCGTAAGTCATGTCACAACTGATCTTTGAATTAGTTTGTTGTGCACTAATTAACATGATTAACTTAGGTCTATTAGAAAACTATGAAAAGAACAAGACTAAAGACTTGAACATTCAAAATAGAGCAGTTTTTCTAATAAATCTCAACAAATATGATGTTTTTTGTTGAAGATAATTAATTAAGAAACTTGCTAATCCTTGTGGTTATTTTAGGTGGGATTATGTGCAAGATGGGAATAAGATTCTCAAAGATATGGACCGGCTTGAAGCCTTCACCAAAGGCCTAACTACATGGGCTAGATGGGTTGACTCTACCGTTGACACATCCAAAACCAAAGTCCTCTTCCAAGGCATCTCACCAATCCATTACAAGTAAGTTCAGTTGCAACATTAATTAGACATTTGAGGGTAGTTCAGTTGGGCTTATTCTAAAAACTAGTGAGTGGACGTGCATGGGCCAACGTAATTAGGCCCCAAATTCACATACAAGTAGTTAAGCATTTAATTAGGTAAAGAGATCTGATATAATTAGTTTATGGTGTACGGTTCCTCGAGGGTAGCTGAGTATTTACGTTGGTTCGTTATGGCTATCTATCATAATGTATCTTCTTTATCATGGATTGAGACATGCTATGCAGTCAGTACATAAACTATTACTTGAAGCAACATGTTCAACTATTCTCACACTCTAGTATGCAAATAGTTGACTCCGACATTCACTATGTCGCGATAGCGACAAAAATATGTTAGCATCATTTTCATAATCTTTCACTAATTGGATAGCAACAAAAAACATGTTAGCATCATTTTCATCCTACTGATCATCGTGTTAGTTTTTCATTAATTGGATGACCATATCATTATTGTCCCCCCCCCCCCCCCCCTCTCTCACTCTCTCTCTCTCACACACACACACAAACTAATCTTCTTTACAATAACATACATAATTAAAATTATTAGAACTACAAAGATAATAAGCAAATACTTCTAATTTTAAACATATTCCATGATTTATTTTCATTAAACAAACATAAAAAAACCATGAAAAGGTCGACAAACATATCCGTTCGTTTAGTCAACAAGCCAACCAGGCCCACATGTTAAAATAGTCACGTCTCCAGAGGTGGATGCTTATTGTTCTATTTTTACCTGATATTATTACAAACTGATGTGGAAAAAAAACATGAAAACAAATATTTTGGATAAATTCTGAAAATAAAATTGCCATAAATTGCAGTAGCATAGATTGGGGTGAATCAAGAACAAGAGACTGCTCTAGAGAAACACAGCCAGTGATGGGGTCAAATTACCCAAGAGGCACACTTCCAGAGGATGCAGCAGTGAAGAAAGTTATAAGCCAAATGTCAAAGCCAATTGAGCTTCTGGACATCACATTGTTGTCCCAATTGAGAAAAGATGGTCACCCATCAAGGTTCAGTGGAGAACACACTGGAATGGATTGTAGCCATTGGTGTCTTGCTGGGGTTCCCGACACTTGGAACCAGTTGTTGTATGCAAATGCTTGAAATTGGAGGGGAAAAGTTGTTAAGAGTGTTGGTGGTTTTTATTTTGTGTTGGTAATTAATAAGGGTGTGGTTTGGGCATTGTAAAGTTACAATTGTTTTGATTGTAATTTGTTCTTGCTATTAAGAAATTGTATTTTTGTGGTGGAAAATTGAGTGTCTTGTTTGTGTCCTCACAGATTTTTACAATTTGTTCACAATCGCTTAAAGTCTCTCCTCACTAATCTGCCTTTGGTGGCTACAGTGACGGTGCACGGTGATGTGATGGAGGCATGGGTAGGAGTGTTGTAGGGTGTGGTTGCGGGTGTTTGTCGGAGAAAAACACTCAACTCACATATCTCTCTCACTTCTCTCATTTCTTCTTCCTCTCCCTCACGTCTCCTTCTCTCCCTCCTCCGGTGTTCGTAGGTGGCAAGCTCAGGCAACGTTGTGGTGCGAGCAAGGTGTGTGCAAGGCAAATACGCAGTTGGAAGAAGGCGCGAGGAGGAGGAGGCACGAGCAGTGCAGACCGGCGTTGGTTGCGGAGCTTCGACGAACGTTGTTCTTCACGAAGATGGTATGTCAAGTTCTTGCATTAGATGCTTTTGTTGCTCACCCACGTTGGGTGGAGTGGTGGTTGGTCGCGGGAGGTCGGAGACCTCACCGGCGGCGAGAAACAACGTAAACTCCTTGGCTGACGCAAGGTTGTTGTCGACCAACGGTCGACCGGTGCCTTCGGGCGGTCGACCGGTTTAGTGTGTTGCCCGACTTTAACAGACATTGGTCAAACGATGCCCTGGGCGGTCGACCGGTTGTGCATATCCCGGTGGGTCGGAGGATTGTTTGGGAGTTTTTGGTCAAACGGGACCCCTGAACCGTTTGACCGTTGCATCGCGTTTCGCTCGGAATGGACGTTGACCATCCAAACGGTCAACCTTTCCTGACATTTTCCGACCGGAACTTAAGTGAAGTTATTGGTATTGTATGTTGTTTGACCGATTGTTTTATCTTGTTCGACCGGTAGATGACCAAGACTGCTACGATGCCCCTTATAGTTTTCGGTCGACCGGGACCCCTTAGTCGGTCGACCGAATAGACTTGTATGATTTTGACCAGACTCTGGTTTTTTACCAAGTTCGGTCGACCGGTTTTAGGCTTTTGTTCGACAGTTAGGAATTAGGTTTTGAGCACAGAGTTCAACCGTTGTAGGCGTTCGGTCGACTGATTCCCTTGGGGAAGTGGTCGATCGGTATACCCTTTTTGGTCAACTGTTTGGGCCCACAATTGAATCCTAGTCCTAATGGAGTGTAAACTCTGTCTACGAAAACCCGTGTCCTCGCATAAAGCGTGAGCCAGGAGGTGGCGGTAAGTACGTTCATCATGTCTGCCGAGGGACCGCCGTGCGGAAGTGCGTGGATACTTGGGACGTGTCGCCTCTGTATCATAGAGGGTGACGTAGTTTATACTTTTATTATCTCATTAGAGTAGTGGCCTGAGGGATTGTGGATCTCATTACTTTCAGCGGGCACGCAACTTTCGTTGGGTGAAGTGACTACCGGCCTGGATGGCTACGGAGGCCGTTGCTCTGCTTTTATAGCGGCGGAGTTGGTGTCTGCACGTGGAGCTTGATGACCCCGCGAACTTCGGTTCAGATATGTTGATTGTCTTGCCCTCTGTGTGGCGGATAGGTTCGACTGGCCTTGATAGGCAGTGATTGCACGAGCCCGTGCGAACTGTGTGGCGGCGGGAGGGCCCCTGTGCAGCCTGTGTGGCGGCAGGGAGGATCGCACGTGGCCTATGTGGTAACGGCGATGGACTGCCGATGATGAATTCTAATAGGTTGCTCGATTGGGCACCTATCGAGTGAGATACTGTGCGGTCTGTGTGGCGACGGTGATGGACCGACCTGAGTGACGACTCTGTTGGTGTAGTGGACCACGATGTTTTCAGATCTGATTCTACCTGCGCGGAAGTGCGAACGCCTTTTCACCGATCCCTTTAGCTTGTGTAGCCGCATGTGGGGATGTATTGCGTACTGTTTGTTAGACCGTATGTGCCTACGGTAGGTCTCCACGGAGACTCGATGTTTGTGGACCGTGTGGCCTGTGTGGCGCCGACGATGCTGTGGGCCGGGCAACCTGTGTGGCGCCGACGATGTTGTGGACCGTGGGGGCTGTGTGGCAGGGATGGCGATTGTAGACCGTGTTGCATGTATGGCAGCGGGAACGATTGTGGGACGGATGTCCAGTTTTACCCTTGGTGGGAATGTTATTCTTATTGCTTTTCTATACCACGTCATGCTATACTAGTATGATAGGAGCATATTGAAAGGAATGTGTTCTAAAAGTTTTACTTTTATATGTCAATTATTATGAATTGGATGTGCAAAAATTTGTTCCTTGATTATGGTATTCGTTTTTTGGAAGTGTTAAGGAAGAGGTGTTTGGTCCTCAACCGTAGAGCTCTAAAAGATAATGGTTTACATAAATCAAAAGTTATTCATAATCATGGTAATTAACATGGAACATTAATCACCGAGATAAGATTGTCGTGTTGGTCATCGATTGTTGTAGCTCTACAAATAATTGACGACACGAGTATATAAAAGAGGAAAAAATTACTTTTATATATTGAATAGACCTAACACGTAAAACATTATGGAATTGTGTTTCATGTTATTAATGTTTTACTGTGTCTTGGATCCTAAGATATGAGACTTATATTTTTCACTCAAGAAGTGCTTAATTTGATTATTGTCAAAAGCTATCAATGAGTATAGTGATAAAGGCAATAGTTGGTTGAACACGACTTGTGCTGGAAAAGATAGCTAGTCAAACGATTATCATTGCCCCTCTTAATTGAGTAATGATATTAGTGGGCCCCTTGATAAAGCAAAATTATAATGTGCACAATGTAACTTGAGTTAAGTTACATTGGCTTAAAGAGATCAAGAAATGAATATAATACAAAGGTGACACATTTCTACTTTGTATATATTCTTAATATCATGAGGCAAGGGACGGACACAAGTGGTGCACTTACATTACTAAATGGATCGTGTTTAGTTCGAGTGGAACAAAGACATCTATGCTAATTGGGTAACTATAATGTGTAGTTAGATACCGCTTATAGTTTGAGATATTAAGTGTTTAATATCGCTGTCAATTTAGCTTAGATCCTCCTATAGGTCACACCACAAAACTGGGAAACAAGATGCTTGATTTTAAGTTCATATGATGTATCAGGTTTCATGTGAAAATGAGACACACGTGGTGAATGAATAAAATCAATATGTCATGACAATTGACATAATTAGAATCATAATAAATTCATATGAGGTGTATATATTATGAGGTGTAATAATTTAATATTGTATAGGATAATATATTACATAAGATGTGAATTTGCTAAAAACCCCAAAAGATCAAATTTTGTTGGAAATAAATCCAAAATTTGACAAAGGCAAAATCGGGGTCAAACATGGTGAACCGTTCAGGGTTCGATCGACCGGGATATCTTCGGATCGGTTAACCGAATGGGGAACGGGTAATCACAATTGGTTGACCGAAATTGTCTGGAGTGCCTAGACAATCTGGTTCGGTTAACCAAGCGTGAACGGTCAACCGAGAAAGAATATTTTCGGTAGACCGAAGGTGACACGATCGTTCGATGACTATGCTCCAGGAGAAATTTTGGTGAGTCAACGGTCGACCGAAGAGAAGACATGGTTCATCCGAATTTTTCCATAGAATTTTTCTCATGCGGATTCGGTCGACCGTCTAACTCACGGTGTACCGAACACGTGTTAAAACTGAATGGTTCGGTTAACCGAGAAAAATTCTCGGTCAACCGAACAATGCGATTTCTGCCTGAATTATTAAGAGATTAATTAGATCGTGGGTGGATTAATTCCAGATTTAATTAAAACGTTTTTATGGGTGCTTATGTGGCAATTTGAGATTAATTTTAGGAGAGAATAAGCAAGAGATCGTGACTAAAGAATAGTTCTTGATAAGGATGTTTTGAGAGCCTATAAAAGGACCTCTCATCCTACTTGTTTATGTGAATGCAAAAATTCTTTCTCTCATTAATCTCTCCTCTAATCACCACGAAAATCTTTTATTAATTTTGAGTTTAGGAGATAGAAATCTCAGGAGCTCAAAGAGGGGTTATTAGCTAGATTCTAAGTCTTATTAGAGATTGATTGACTAGCTCATTTCTCTCTAATCTTGTTTAGAGTTTGGTGAACACTCGGAGCCAAATCTGTGGACGATTCTACGGGCAACGCGACTCCGGATCTTCGAAAAGGTTTTAGAGAACCTTTTAGGTATGATCTCTCTTTGTGGTTTATTTTAATAAATGTAGGGTTGCATGATATTAGAATAAACACAAAGTAATGTACATAAAAATTGTTGAAAATATGAAATTGATCTTGTATGTTGTATTAATTTTTTTAAAATATATACATAAATGGGGACACGAAATCCTACACATATAGGTGAGCTTATCATACGGGGTTTCCTTATTGAAACTCAGGCATTGTTGTTATGTTTATTTTCAGGACCGCGGTAGGTTCCGGCGGGTGGTGACCGAGGGAGATTGCACTTTGGGAATGGATCCTGTTGTCTGCCTATTTTAGGTTGTTGTGATCACGTGTATCATGCATTTCGTATTCCGATGTAATCTTTTGACAAACTCTTACGTAATATGGTGCACCAGATATATTTGAGTATTTTCTTTGAGTATGTCCCCACTCTTGATGATCTTTATCCTTGTGTTTCCTTGATTTTAAAAGTTTAAATTTTCCGCTGTTCGGGGATGTTACAACACCAGTCTCTCTCCATTCTTGAAGAGCCACGACAACCTCTCGTCGTGGTATAACCTTGAAGCAAACCTTCATGGGGTGGCCGGAGCTCAGGGGAGTAAAGGAGGGTTCATGTTAGTCGTGGTGCCTTCGATATTCTTGAATTTTTTTTTAACATGGATGCATGATTATAATTTTTTATGCATATATCTTAATTTTTTCGTGAATATTAGCTTTTTATGTTAATCACAACATGATGTGGACAATTAGCATATATCATTTCCCAAAAATTGGATGGAATTTTCGGAAATGTGGTAATTTTGGAGGAGGTGGGATCAGGTACAATGGTTTGAAACCATATCTATGTGGTATTTCATTCATTTTGCTCATCACACATCATCATGTGTTAATACAAGATAAGATGGGAAATAGGTTTTGTATGACATCAACTAGAGATCTTTTAGCAGGGGTACTTGATATGTCAAAGAAAATTAAATCAAAGTGTTTCATATTACATTAATGGAAAACCACCTAATAAATATATATGAGATAAAAATATGTTATATAGGTCATTTCTATAAATATTACTTAGGTTCATACAATTTCCAATTTGTTAATTAGGTTGGAGGTGGATAGGGATGTTGCATTGGTGAACAAGAGCATGGATGCTTTGAAGGACGAGGAGTTGGTTCCTGTGTCATGGTGGGTGGAAAGGGAATGGTGAAGGGAGTTGATGGGCATTGGAGGTTGATGGACCATGAAGAAGAAGAAGTTCAATTACCTGAGGAATGAATTTTTTTGATGTTGTTGGAACTTGGAATAATTCCAATCTTAGATCAACGTCTCTACGTGCAGAAGGAATAGATGCATGACATTTTCCTTCTGTTGGTAATAAAATGTGTGATTTTTTTCCGAAAGCTAAAAAATATTTGATTGGGACCATATACATGTGGAAGCTTAATTAAGATGAAGGGCTAGGGTTTGGGAGTGGTGTGAGATTGATCAAGTGGTTCTTATTCTTGGATTTTGTACGGGTTTTTTTGTGTGTTTCAAATCGACCTCGCATATTTTGTAAACTGTTATTTCAGATGAAAGTTGCAAATTTGTAAATCTTGGGCTTCCAGTTATATATGACATAATTGATCAATTATCCTGCCCTCATAATTGATAGCGGGTCCGTTTGGGACCCTCATGCATGTGTTGGTGTCCGGGGGAATTAACATTTGCTCTCCTTGACTCAACTGGTGTCCCAAACGAATTCTGTAACTTCTGGGTGTTTAATTAAGATGTTCATTTTCGTACTAAAAGTTGCATTTGATGAGTTTTTAATCCTTGATGAGTTCTTAATCCAAAAGTTGTATTTGGAATAGAAGTTACAATCTCTTTCAAAAACTACTATTGAATCTCAAAAAGCCTACTATCCCAAACAGACCCTTCGGCTAATAATTAAGTTGCTCGTAAATATCCATTGCCCCGAGAAGACGTGAGATCTCAAATGTAACAAGAAAATCAAATCATCATACATAATTTCACATATATAATTACATGTATATATAAGTCTTCATTCATAACTTACAATAATCTTTCCACAAGAATAGTCTAAAATTAACACAAATCCCTAATTTACTATGCCAGAGCAATATATTTCTACAAGTAATTATGCACACACGCACACAATTAATCACATTACTTGGTGTTTGTTCTCATCAAGGGCTTTAACTCCACGACATGTTAATAACTGACTAGGGTAAGTGTAGGTTCCTTTGATTAGACCTTTGCTTATGATCTTGTAAGATGCCTCTGTCATATGTATTCCGTCCCAACTTGCGTATTTGGACGGGTCATTGCATAATTTCATTCCAGGTTTTCCACACAACGTGCAACAAGACATTAAATCCCTTTTGAATCCTGCACAATTACTAAGATATTTTGATATTTGTGGTTTGAAGGGTTTGTATGCGATAACATCGTAAAAATGCATAAAATATAACAATGTAAAGATGAACATCATCTTACCAAAATTTTGGGTGATTCATACAAAGGCATGAAAGAGTTGTAGTAGTCAGCATAGATGATAGTGACTTTGGGGTTCTTCAGTCTTAGTTTCTGCAATTCAACTTGCAATTGACGGTTTTGATTTTGAGAAAAATCGTTCAACCAATTAATGCATCCAGTTGTGGAGTTGTAATCATCTTTGGTGGAGAAAAAATTAAGGTAGACTGGCATGCAACCCATTGGGACCTGTCCGGGTACAACTATAGTCATTGCACCATTATTTACCAAAGTCTGCAAAATTAAATCAAATATATGTCAAAAAAATGTTATGGAAATTAACCACAATGGTCTGGCCAAATATATATTAACTTTAAGATAAATCTAGGAAACTATTAAATATGTAGGGTCCGTTTGGGAACTGTAGTTTTTCGACATCTGAATTTTGAGTAATTAGTGGTTTAACATAATACTGCTTATATAATTTTAAATTTCTTAAATCATGTTAGATACTTACATTAATGAAAACGAAAATTTGCAGATAATCATTTTGTAGATATGCGAAATTTTCTTACTTGGAGGGCGGACTTGATGGTTTTGACGACAAATGGGATCAAACCAGCAACTTCTTCCCTTGTTTTACCAGATTTGAAACCGTATTGATAATCATTTCCACCAATTTCTCCCAAAACGAAAAGGGAATTAGTGAAGGCGTTGCAACTCCTTTTCTCTGCTATAAGACGAACAATCATTTATATATTTAGCATAATCAGCATAAGGATTCACTTTTTTTGAAAAAAAAATCAACGACTTTTGTTCTTTTTCGAATCTGCATCAATTTTTATTTCAAACTACCCACAACACTGAAGGTGAATTAGATGTGCAAAAAAAATTTAAAAAAAAAACATAAACGTGTCACATATGACAAAAAAATGATTTTCTTGAGAACTTGACCGTTTTGACGATTATACCCTTACAAGCTTACTACAACTTATTATTTTAATGGACATCACAATTATTAGATTTGTTTGGCAAGCAAAAAGATCTTTCCCTCCAATCTTATTAATATAAACGATGAACCATTAGTAGCTATACTTAGGAAAAAATTAACCTGTCTTTGGACATAGATTGTCAACAATTTGCTTGAACCACTCGATTTGGACACCCAACGAATTGTTGGTACTTGTATCATAAATCCTATTCTCTAGCAAATGTTTGCTACTCAATGCCGTAGCTCCCCCAACTGCGAAATTAACACCTTTCCGGTAGTCTCGACCGCCAACGAACGGAGAAACAAATGGTAAACCCATGGCTTCGGCTACCACAAAAGAAAAAGAAAAACGTTAAGCCACTCTACAACATAAGACACATTCAAAGACCCAAATAAAAGGGATTCAATATTTGGAAGAAATAAGTTTAGCTAACTTCACCAACATATATAATATGTAATCCTTACCAAGGAAATCAATGACGAGACGACCGTCGGTGTAACGACCGGCAGGATGATGGAAGTAAGTCATGCCATATGGAAGATTCTTAGGCACATATGTATCGTATTCGTCGAGCATATGTTCGCGATTACCGGTATCAGCATACGAGTCGCCGAAGCTATAGATGGAGGTATAAGGACTACATGATTGGATTGGTGAGGAGTGAACTTGGAGGAGGAGGAGGAAGGTTACCATCACCAAAGCCTCTAGTATGACAATATTGGAAGCCATGAAAGCAAGGGAGAATGATTGGGGATTTAGTTGGTAGGTTTGAGGAGCAATATCTAAAAACACATTAATATATAGGAATGCAATAGTCTGTGGTTTGTGAGAGGCTCTACAAGCAGTCATCCTTGGTTAGCTAATAGCTTGTTTTTTTGTTTTTTGAAATATAGTTTTTTCTTTCTTTCTTTCTTTCTTTCACGTGAGCAATGGTTAGATGGACCAAGACACTTGTGCACGCAAGAAGTAGAAAACAAAATTCTTAAGTTTGTGATTATTGTAGGTGGGATTATTGTGGACAGGATTGTAGCCTTCTCCAAAGGCTAACCACGTGTCCATTCCACGTAGCTGACGTGGAATGGGGATCTTGACAAAAATATAAATCCCCTATCAAATCGTATTTTATTCGTATATTTTCTAATTATACACAATATACATATACCTGTAAAATACTCACACGCCTTTCCACACATACCTTGTTACTATCATACACATTCACGCCTACCATGCTAACTTACATCCCCCACATGGCTAAAGAGGCTTCCAAGTTCAAACGTGACGATGAGTTGACATGAGAAAGGGGTGGGTTTCAATCATATGCAGCGGTTTGTCGACGTTGATTATGATCTTATCCTGATATTTTTTTTTCAATTTACCCAAAACACGACGAAAGATATCCACGTTACCAAACAGAAATATCCAACAAACATCTAATGTTGATATTCTAGTTCCATTTTCTACCAACTCTCCATTTTTCCACAAGAAAATAATTATTCCAACAGTGGAGAGTGGGATGGATGGTTTGGGAAATTGTTGGAGACGGAGTAGAAGAAGGATGACATGTTTTCTTGGTTTTCTTTGGTGTTTTCATTTGGATTTTTTTTGTTATAGTATAGGTATTTCCGTGTTATAATTTGGGTATTTTTCATATTATAATATCATATAATTATGTATTAATTATTGTTTGTATTAATTTCCGATGAACCAAAAAAATAATTTAGTTCCCAATGGTGTTTGGAGTATGAGTTTTTTTGGATTGTAGACTAGGTATTTTCGTGTTATTATTTGGGTACTTACATATTACAATGTTTATATTTTTGTCCTTCTTTATGTTTTATAGGTTGAGTATACAAGTGATATAATTTAAGTATTTTCAAAGTATAGTTTGGGTATACAGCAGAATAACCCCGTCACTTCACCAATTGGTGACTTGTGAATGATTAGTGACAATAACAAACGTGTAATCAGTGAAGACAGATTAATATGAAATTCAATTGAAAAAGAAACATTTCAAAAATAGGAAGAAAGAGGGGTAAATTGTTATATGACAGAGAAAAGATATTCGATGAGAGAGGAAAAAGTGTGAGAGGAGAAATAAAAATAATCTCGTAATGTTGGAATTTTCGTCTCTTAATGTAGGTATTTTATTATTATAGTTTGGGTATTATCATATACATAAACTATCAAATACGTAAAATCTTGAATACTTATAACATACAACAAAAACATAATAATGCTCAAACAAAACATTGAAGAATCCCCAAATAAAGCAACAAAAAAAAGCTCAAACAAAACTATGAAAGGTAACCAAAAGTCGTTTCATTTCTCTCTTATATTAAAATATTTACCCATCTATGATACGATGGTCACCCAAAAGCAATGCTCAAGTTACCACATGAGATTTGAGTTTTTTTAATTACTATATAAAAATTTGTCAGGTGAGATAGACAAAAGGTGTTGGAAGAGGGAGAGCAAAAATGTGACAAAACAGAGATTGAAAAAATTAGAGAGAGATTGAAGAAATTGTGAACGCATGAGAGGAGAGAGAAACTAGGTTGGACGAGAGAGGAAAAGTGTTAAAGAGAAAAACATGTCTCATAATGTGAGTATTGTTATATCAAGTTATGAGTATTATAGAAAAATGTTCAAACAAAACTCTGATAAAGTACCCAAAAATCGTTTCATTTACCCATCCATGATATGCTGATTACCCGAAAGCAATGAGTATTAAAAATGTCTCAAGAGAGAAAAGTGTTGAAAGAGAGAAATGAAGAAATTGTGAGGAGAGAAAAAAGATTGACAAGGTACAAAAAATGTATAATACACCTCATCTTGTACACCAAAAATACCCAATACAATACAATATACACACATTAACAAATACAAAAAAAACTGATGTGAACATGAGGGGCCCACGCTCGATGGAGCGCTGTGCTCACGATAGGGTGTGGCCATCTTGGAATTCTTCTAAACTAGTCCTTTTCATACCATATCATCAATCCACAAAAATAGTAAAGTCTAAGATGGTATCCTACAAATTTGAGGGCACTTTTGTTGACCTTATGAAAATTGTATAAAACTTTAAATGAAAATTGCAAAGCAATATTGATTGCCCTCTCCATTAATGCTAAATGATTACATAAATTTGAAGTAGGTATTCATTTGTTTCTACTATGCACTAACATCATATTTACCTTAAATTGTTCTCAAATGGCTACATCCAAATTAATTTTGGAGGAATTTATTACACTAAACTTAGTGTAATCAAACCGTTGGTAGTATAGTTTTATGTTTTGACCTCTTAAAACCATTTACTGTGGGGAATGAGGCTTGGCCACACCCTCCTTTTCGCTTATTTCAAAACCGTTTGGAGGACAAGAAATGTTAGAACTCTAACCCTTGATTTAGGGTTAATCTTGGATTAGAGGAGGGTTAGCATGGGGAAGAGGAGATGGAATAGTGATGGTGATGGATGTAGGGGGCCGGTTGCTGTTCACGTAGGGGTGTGGCGTGCACTGTAGCTCGGAGGGTGTATTTAGGGTGCATTCTTCTTCTTTCTTCTTTTTTCTTCTCCTTCCATTCCCTCATTCTTTCCTTTCCTTTGCGTGCGCGTTGGTGGAGCAGCTGCGGAGGCGTCGGGCGAGGAAGGTGTTCGTTCGGGAGAGGCGCGGCGCGTGATCGAGGTCTACCGGAGGCGAGGCGTAGGAGCTTCGGCACCGTCGACTTCACGCGGGTGAAAGGTATGTCGACTCATTAGTGTGGTTTGGTTGCTCACCCAAGTGTGGGGGAGGTGTTGGTCGGCCGGGAGAGGTCGGAGACCTCTCCGGCGGCGAGTTTCTTCGTAAAACCTCGGCTAACGCGAGGTTGAAGGCGACCAACGATTGACCGGGTCCTTCGGGCGGTCGACCGATTTAGCACTATTTACCTGACTTTAACCTTCCGGTCGAACGACGCCTTGTGGCGGTCGACCGGTAGTGCATATTGCTGGTGAGTTGGGACTGCCTGTTGGTTTTCGGTCGACCGGGGTCCTTGTGACGGTCGACCAGAACTTAAGTGTACTGGTTTTTGTATGCATGTTGTTCGACCGTTTTTATGTGTTCGGTCGACCGTTTTTAGTTTTCGGTCGACCGAGACCCCTGAGTCGGTCGACCGATAGATTGAATTTGATGTTGACCAGACTCCAGATTTTGACCTCGTTCGGTCGACCGGTTTTAGACTTTTGTTCGACCGTTGGGGATTGTGTTTTGAGCGCAGCGGTAGACCGTGTTAGGCGTACGGTCGACCGATTCCTTTCTGGAAACGGTCGACCGAATCACCTTTGTCGGTCGACCGTTTGGGCCCAGGAGAGAATTCCTGGTTCCTTTTTGAATGCCAACTTTGTCCACGGAAACTCGTGTCCTCGCCTTGTGCGTGAACCTGGAGGTGACGGTGGGCGCGTTATGCGTGCCTGCCCAGGGACCGCCGTGTGGAAAAGTGTGGGTGTTCGGGACGCGTCACCTCCATGTGTGGACCGTGACTAAGATGATGGATTGATTGGACTCGGTGTAGTATAGCAGGCCTGAGGGATCGTGGATCCCAATGTTTGATGTTTGTGCGGGCACGCAACTGGCGTTGGGTGAGGTGACTACCGACCTACGGGCTACGGAGGTCGCCGCCCTGCTTTTATAGCGGCGCAGTTGGTGTTTGCGGCTCGTGAAGCCTGATGACCTGGCAGACTTCGGTCTGGACCCGTCCGATGCTGTGCTGGACGTTTGTGATGGACCACCGATGTTGTGCCGGTGATGTCGCCGAGGTTGTGCCGGCGATGATGATTGTTGGACCGAGGTTGTTCCGGCTATGTTGATTCCTCGACTGGGAACATATCGAGATGATGTTGTTATACCTTCCGAGCGACGACCCCGTTGGTCCCCAGTGGCTCCGACCACAGAGATTTGCAGATCTGTTTTCTATCGGCCCGCAGGCGTGACAAATGCTCACTGTCGAACCCTTGAGTAGTGTAGCCGCGTGTGGGGGGTGCGATGTCGCGTGCTGTTAGACCGCATGTGCCTGCGGTAGGTCTCCTCGGGAGACCCGATGTTGACTGTCGGACTGATGTCCTGTTTTACCCTTCGGGGGAACTGTTTTCCTTTCTGTTGATGTCATGACATGCTACTAGTATGATAGGTTCATTTGTGTAATGCATGCATATAGGTGAGTTGGCATACAGGGTTTCCTTCTGGAAACTCAGGCATTATTGTTATATATTTTTCAGGACCGCAGTAGGTCCAGTTGGGTGGTGATCGGCGGACACGCGCATTTTGGAGTCGGATCCTCTACTCGGACCACTGAGGTCAACATGATTACGTTTTATCTTCTTTTGTCGTTCTGTTGTAATCATGTATCATTTTGACAAACTCTGATGTAATTTGGTACACCGCTATTTGTTTTATGAGAAGTAACAATCTTGTCTTTGATTATTAGCCTTTATTGTTGTGATTATGAATTTTCAAAATTTCCGCTGTTTCGGGATGTCACAAGAAACGACTGTCTTCAACAATGTTGCTCAATCCAGCAACCTTATGATGCACTACCTCGTTCACAATGCAGCCCTGTGAGATCAATGTGAGGCCATCCATGAGGATGACGAAAAATCAAACCATCAAGTTCACATTACTGTTGTTTATGTCAGAAGAAGAAGAAGAAAAACTCCGCATTGTTGTTCATGCTTACGTGATTGATTGAAAATCAGACCATCAAGTTTACAATATTTTTGCTTATAAAAAAATGTTCACGTTATTGTTCATGCTTACGTGATTGATGATACACTGATATCCTAGGGTTGGAAATATGTGTAATGTATGTTTACTTAGGCTTATTTTCATGTTTGTTTGGTATTCCAATTCAGTGTTGACTTTTTGGCTAATCATGTAATTATTTTGATGATATAAACTAAATCCATCACTATACATCGTACATTACTATGTACATCCATTGGATGTAATGAGTTTTGATTTTGAAGTGAAGAAATGTGTTTAAATTAATTAAGTGCAAAAGGATCAAGAAATGAAAACAATATTAAATGTAATTTTTAATTTCTTGAATCCTTACGAATTGATGTAAACTTGATTATTTGATCGATTTCTTCCCACACACACATTAAGTTACCTATAAAAATCACACACAAATTTTCATAATATTTGAACTTCAAATTAAATTACTCAAATTAAACATGAAAAACCACCCAAAATTTATAAAGTTTGTTTGTGCCCAAAACGGTCGACCGGCTGGGCTTTCCCTCTGACCATTTGACACGTTGATTTTTTGGTGGAATGGTTGACGGGTAGTTAATTTGGTTCGATCGTTTTCGAGTTTCAAATTTTCATTTCAAGTTGTTTTCTTGTCTTTTTCATCCAATGACTATTTTGAATATCACATTTTACCCAAGTTAATCTTATGAGCACAAGTATACCAAAACCTTCATAACGGTCCACCGAATAGGTCACAAAACTAGCTAGACAATAACTTTTCTTGAAATAGTCTGATTATTTTCACCCTAGCGGTCGATTTGACAATAACTTTTGGGGCCGATTTTTTGAAAATCTTTGGAGATTTTGAAAAACAATTGCCAAACAAAAAAATGCATGAAGAGATTTTTAGAAAAGTTGGTTTTTGAAACCATCGATTCTATACGTGTATACATTTCTCTTTCATCGAAAAAGTTATTTGGGGTTGTTTTGTTGCTTTTTTATTGTTACCCGTCAAAATTTTCTTTAGCCCTCATCCTTCAAAAGAGAATATTATTTTAAATATTGATAATTTACTAGTCTACGAAATAATATTATATTAGGCATTATATTATCTAATTTTAAAATATCTATATAATGCAAATTTTACAACCAAGTTTAATTTTTTTCGTGTGTTGTCAACTTATACTGACACATTCAATTAGATATATGTTTTTGGATTTTTATAGTTTTTTGTAGAATTTTTTACATTTTTAATATGTTAACTTCAATCATAACCATTGGTATTCTTGTTTAACATAATTATAAGGGGTAGATATTTCGATTTGAGATCTCTGATAAATATGTATCTCAAAAATCAACATAAGATTGTTGTATGTCAAATTCCATAGTTAATCATTAAATATTATTTATCAGTGCATTATATATATATAATAATAAAAATAATAAAAATAATAAAAATAATAATAAAAATAATTCTCCAGTGAGCCTAGGACTTACTCTACGTATTTTAAGTCCCTACCATATCCATCATTCATTTGAAATTGTAAAGTAGATTAAGACTATGACAGTTATGTTAATAAAATGATCTAATAGTGAATATTAACTGTAATTAAATCTAATGGTGAGATTGTAGGGGGGCTTAAACAAATAAAATGAGTCATAGACTCACTACAATCTCACAATTAGATTTAATTACGATTAATCTACAGTTAGATCATTTTAGCATAACCGTTATAGTCTTAATCTACATTACATTTTAAGATGAATGGTAGATATGGTTTACTGTTATATATATATATATATATATATATATATAGCATAACCGTTAACAACTGTATGTTGGGCAATAACTATTGTGATTCAATTAAAACAAATTTTTAATTGATAATGATATTATTATATGCTTAAGAGTTGATCCAGTATGTACCAAATGAAAAAAGAAGGCTACAAAGGAAATAGTGTGCATTCGAATATATTAGAAATCTTGTGATCCTATATAAACCTGAACAACGATACACTTAAATTAAGTATAAGGTTAATTACAGTTTGACCTTCTGAATTATGTCTTGATATTACTTTTCATCATTAGACTTTCAAAGTTGACAGTTAATTCTCCTTGAATCTTCATTTTGTAACACTTTGTCCCATTGAGCTTTAAAAATCCATTATTTAAACCAACATTAATCTTTTTTTGTTGTATGCCTAGTACACTTCTAAACCTATATTTACGTGAAGTTCAGATAGAAACGGATATCATATTTGGTTGGAATTTGTGTCCGATTCTATAAAAAAATTGCAAAAAAATGACGAATGTGAGTTTAAATAATGAATTTTTAAAGTTCAGGAGGGCAAAGTATTACAAAACGAAAGTTCAGTAGGAATAACTGTCAACTTTGAAAGTTTATGGTACAAAGTGATATTAATGCACAGTTCAGGATATCAACCTATAATTAACCCTTAATTTAAAGAGGTGAAATTTAAAAATAAAATTAGAAAAGTATTTGACAAGTAAGTAATGGTTAGAGAAATATGTAATATGTTAAAAATAAATGCATCAAAGTATATGCATATGCATTTTTATAGTTGGAATTAAGATATTTCTAATAGCAATCATTCTCATTATTTTGTGATATTTTTGTAGTAGTTAGCATATATAAATATTAACGATAAATGAAAAACACGTGCCTTTTAATTTAAACTAAGAAAAATAGGCATCAACTTAGTGTTGTAATGATATTTCACACACTGTACGTCTAACAACATGTATGTCAGATTAGACTCATTTGGGTGTTGATAATTGTTGTTGAAGAGGTGGTTGGAGGGGGTGGCGTGGACAGAGACATTATTTACAGGTGAAAATGGAAGGTGGTGGAGAGAGGGAGTCAATATGGAAATTACACAAGTCGAAATCAAAATTTGAACAATTAAAGTAGTGTGATTTTAACAAATCAAAATTCAATTCCTAATCTTTTTGTTTATTTGTTCAGTAGTCAATTGAAATTTGGTTTGCTAAATATAATTATATATTTTATAAGAAATAGTATTTTTGTTGTTTCTCACGTGAGAAGAAAATTCAAAACTACCACAAAACCACCAAATTCAAACATCATGAATCTTGAATCCATCACAGGTAAACCACAGAGATTAAAAAAAACAATCATATTTTTGTCCAAAACAATAGCTAACAACAGAGATTTAAGCTCATATCCCAATACCAACTTTTACTTTGGTCATTTCTCAGTTTTCAGTCCATCCCCAAACCACTAGTCATTGTACCACGTTCCAACCACCACAAAACGCAAACATGATTGACATCAAATCATCCACCACTATCGTCACTGCATACCGACACCAATAACCTGCACCATCACCAATTACCATATCCCAACTGTATAACGAATTAACGACAAATCTGACTCTTATCTTCGTAACAACATGTAACACGTGGTTGATGAAATATGATTATTTAACTCACCATGAACTAACCAACTAACTATCATTTCACCGTCGCAATCACAATAATGACCGAATTGTATCATCCATCACTCTTTGACCACCATCGTCTCCAACTACCTTCTACCACAGTAGTAGAACCACTACCCATCAACATCGTCATTGCAACCACCACCAAAAACATCGTTGCGGTTCTAGGAAAATTTCCACAGTAATTCATGAAAAATAACCCAACTACAAATCTGAAATACCCTCACTAGATCTCGGAATACCACCATCATCGACTGGTAGACCACGGCCATCGCCAGCATCATTTTTAATCTCTACGTTCTCTTAATCTTGATATGCTCAGTGATTTGTTTTTTTCAAAAACTTTTATTTTACGTAAGACTTGATATATCTAGACCATGTTTGCGTAATTAAAGGTTTTAAATCTTTGACTTCAAAAATACATTTTTCAAGATGTCATTCAATTTAAATAATATATTTTAAATTACATTATCGTACGAAATAATGTGGTCCGCAAAAACTTATATTTTGTAAAATCAAAGGTTTCATCAGAATCAAACATAACATATTTGAGGCAATTTTTATTTTTTTTAAGAACGTATGTTCAGTAAAAAGCACAGATTTATAACCTTTAATGTTTCAATAGAAACACCAATCTGTTTGGCAATCCATTTCCAAATCCACTTTTGACTGTCAAGGTGTCAACCTAACCCAAACCCATCGATTACGGGCCAATTACAGTTTAAACTTTCCGAATCTAATACGACCTACACGTACACCTTTTATCTTTGGGAAGTCGTGCTGCAGACGGACTTCAACACGGCCCAACCCATTTGCAGCCCGAGGCTTATAAAGGGTATACCAAATATGCTATAACTAAAGTGCCTTGCTAGTCTACTTTTAATTTGGGCCCAGATGTGTTCTATGGTCTAGAAAGGACGACATTATGGTGCAGAAATTTTGAGTCTGCGTCCTGATTCTGTCTTGACTTTTTTTTTTGGACAGTTCTGTCTTGACTTCAGAAAAATATTTCCAAACACAAAGGCACAATTATTAAACTATTCTTGTAATACTATTCACCTCCGATAACTTCCGTCGAGAACTCTGTCACATTGATAGAACGTGAGCAAATCCATCGTTCATAATTCCTGATATTTGGACAGCTTACTGTTGACACGGCTTTGTAGAGTCCTGATGTTTCCAGTGGTTAAGGGCAAACAAGTTTCGAAATTAAGCGACTGATTGTAAAGAAATATGAATGCTATTTACGTTGGAAAATTAGTTTCCAAATGAAAGGATATCTTCTCCTCGTACATAGGATGGTTCAGCATCAGCAAGTAGTTGTTGTTTACGACTGCACGAGCAAGTAGTTCCTTCGCCTCCTCGTGTTTCTTCTTCAGCATGTTACATATCTGGAGAAACTAGAAGGGTTAGTACTGAGTTATTAATTTCATAATGTTTACTACTGATAACATATCATTATGTCTTGGTAGTAGTTGGAACCTGCTTCCATATTAAACAATAGAGTAATTAATTCATCTTACTGTCTAGGAAGTTAGAAAGCTTGGAACAACTGTCCTCATTGAACAATCTAAAGAACAAGTAGTGGAATTTATCACCAGGACTTACGTCGTCTAGTTCTTTTGCACAGGCTTCAGCCTTTTCCACATTTCCATCATCCTTCATAACCAGTGAAACATCTATATCCATCAAGCTCGAATCTGAAGATACATCCGGTGTTGCTTGAGGCTCGATGGAAATATCACCAGGACAATCTAGCGTATTTTCAGTAGCCAGAGCCTAGAGTTTTGGATACTGTGTCATTTGTGTTACTAAAAGCAAATCATGCCACACTAAAAATTCCACACAAAATAAATGGACTTGTTCAAAACATACCAATCTTTCGCAGATTTTAGGAGATGACACTTCCAAATTCCTGCAAAATAAAGATTGGACAGAAGTCATAACTTAGAATGAAACAGTTTCTGGTGAGCTTTATTTGTCAACCTTATGTCGGAAGGGGATTCTGAGGAACGTTTAAGCGCCCTCAATGCAAATGGATCTGCAGGAGATCCCTAAGGACAAGTTCATCAATGAGCATATATTACAAGAAATCATGAAACCATCAACTATGTAACTTATTATTAAAAAATTCAGGAGAGGTTACTACTCACTCAAATTAGAAAACATTCACGAAATCTAGCAGTGACACTGACACAGTTTTTAACATATGTTATGATAGACTTGAGAGATGCAAAACAACGTTGTTGGAAGTTAGAGGCCATAAAAGCAGTCGACATTAGGTGTATTTTATTCTGTTCCAAAAAAAACAATAGGGAAGCTGTTCAGAAAAACTAAAAGCAAGCACTGAGGTAACATTTCTTCAACTTGGTACTTATTACCAATGTACCACTCCGAAATGTTGATACAAATCAAAAAAGAATACTTGCAATATGTAATATAGGAAGGTCAAAGTGATACACAAGAAATCTCTATACCTCAGATGCTTTCCGCTTCAACATGGGGCTAAATAATGCACTCTTATTTGTACTTTCATTGGTAGCAACCTTAGAAGATGTTGAATGGATATCCACAAGCTTTGAATCATTTTGGCAATCAACCTTTGGCAAACTGCTATTTAGCTCTTTGATCCTGAAGAAAAACACATCATGATTTTTGGATCTTCGTACCTTTTGAACATCAACTGGGAAACATTAAGAAAAAAGAGTATGTCTTTTACCTATTGATCAAAGCATTTTCTTCAGATTTTTTGTTCACAGTTGATAATGCAGGCCTCTCTGTGGAACTTATCTTCATTAGTTTAAACTGAGCCAGACCCGTATTCTTGGGAATAGGACTGCAGGAGCTGCTGTACTTGGTGCTCATTCTGAGTATGCTGAGAAGATTTAAGAATGCGATTGTAAATTACAAGAGTATCATGTTTAATCTTAAATCAACCAGAAACCCCCCCTAAAGATTGTGAATGGTACTGTGCGTAGTAGTGGTAGAGATTTACACGAGGTAATTACTGGACACTGCTTACTTAGAATCCAGATCATCATTTTTACTTCCATCATGTACCAGAACTGGCAACTTCTGTTGTTTTGCTTCTCCATCAAAAGATCTCGGATGACCATCCTCATGACAAGCATTCTCCGCATTTCGAACAAGTTCCCCACTGTCTTCAACGTCATAATTGTAAAAATCGAGGCAGTGACATGGTAATTTAACATTTAAGCTACTCAATTTGATAAGTATATAAAGCAACAGCAATAGATAAATGAAACTTTTCTGCCAACATGTTACTTTGAATTTTACAAATATAGCACAAACTAATGAGAAAAATGATAAATGGAAAGATAGTAGAACCCTAAAGATGAGGTAAATGTTTTCTTACCCAGAAGTCGGACCATCTTTTTTATGTCTATCATTTCCTAAAACTGATAGGCTCTGCTTTATTACTTCACCATTGTAGGATTTCGAGAAGCCACCCTGCTGACACTCAGAATTTTTTATCGGTTCCCTACTTGACAGAGAAACAAATGTAAATGTGTAAATAGATCCTGATATGGTGCAACTTGGCAAGGCAGATTTCTATTTAGCAGCAAATAAAAGTAATTTTGCTGTGTTCATGCTGGCTATAGATTGATTTTGTTTTCAAGTTTAATGTTGAACCCAGAAGAGATACTGCAATTTTAAGTCTACAGCATTGTTTATGATCCGCTTCACTGGTATTTGTTATGGATTTGTGAAACCTAGTTTCCTGGCAGATCACAAAAGTCTCGGTAAATTGATAACATAAGAATACTGTGGTGCTCTACATTACATGAGCTAACATTTTTCATATAAATGAAATGCATCCCACTTACTAATCTAACCTAAAAAAGGATCATAAATATGTTATGAAGACATTATAATGATAACATGCTAAATTATATAAAGGAGCATGAACAACAGATCATGCAAGGTTTGATACCAACATAAGTTTGGAAAATCTCACTCCTTGATTAGATTCAGGAAAAATAATTTAGGGTGTAAGCAATTTAAACTTATTCTATTGCCCTTTACATAAACGCTTACACTTGAGTAAATGTCCAGAAGAGTTAAGCATTTCATTCCATTTTTTTCTTGCGAACTTAATAACATGCATTTCTAATCTCAACTTTATGGCCTTACTAGTAATTAAATCTAAAGAGTTTCGAATCATACAAAAACAAGTTGACAGCTTTTGATGCATTATTCATTTGACCATTTAGAGCTCCATTGAAAAACATAAGAATGAGATGGTAACAAATAAGCCAAAAGTTTACACACGTGGGCATTTGTAGAGATTCAATTATCTATCAAAATAACATGTCGTCGTGATGAATACTCTTAACAAAGATGCCAATTTATGAAATACTTACTTCTGCCCTGATAGGAGGAATGCTTTTGGATTGGATAATTTTGATCTGAAACTATGATGAATACTCTTCAGTCCACCCTGTGCTTTGCTTGACAGGCCACGTGCTCCAACATCTTTATTTGCTTGATCAGACTGATGGTCACTTGTGCTTTCCTCCGTTATTTCATTTTTGTTATCCAGATTCTGTTGTAGCTTGCTATCAACGTCTGATGACTCACTCATGAAATTTGTACGTTTCAGGTCAACTCCATTCCCAGAACTTGATCTTCTGGATGCTGGACTTGTGGGATGTTCTCCAAACTTAGCAAGTTCTATATCGAATTTAGGATTAAATGTGGTGAAACTCTGCCTTTCAGTTTGGGATTCAGAAAGAGTTTTTGCTGCTAGCTTATCACCAGATTGGACCTGAGAAGCAAGTGCAAATTTCTCAGTGTGTGGATGTGCATCCATCATCTCCTCATGATCCTTGCTCCCCTTATTCATGTTTACATGCATACCACTTTTAAGCTTGTCCCGAGCGAACATCTCAGTGCAATCAGGAACAGTGACAGAGGAATTATAGCTTCTGATGTCAGTGCTCTTGTGTTCTACCATATGATCAGACGTCAAACTATCTGTTCTCTCTATTTGGGTTGAATTTTGGGGGCTTTTTTCTTTAGTTTCAATAGTTGTGTTCATATGGATCTTGTCCTCCGGATTTTTGTTGACTTTACCACAAACATTTGAGGTTTTATTGTCAGCATTGATCTTTTTATCACCTTTGAGTAAGTTTGAGTCAAGACCAAAGCTTTCCAACCTGAAATGCAAGAAAAAATATTTCCAAAATCAAACACAATAAACTCCGGAGCAAAGGAACATAAGCTGAAGAAAAACATAAGAGAATTACTCGGGGAAATCAAAGTTATAGGAGAAACTATCTTTCTTGGCCTTTGGCTGGACTGCTTCCTTTCCTGATTTTTCCATGAGGGGCTCGGTTTTTCTGCCTGGACTAGAAAAATCTAACTCCGACAAATCCATTTTAAAAGATAAAAAATTTCCGAAATCACCACCCAACTCGAAGTCATCGCTGGATTAAAAAATAAACATTATTAGCAAAATCTCTAGCAGAAAGCTTATTGACATGCATGAACATAAACTGAACCTGACACTCACTCTTTATCAAAGCTAAAATTTGTTTTCTTGCTTCGAGGAGGTGTTCCAGTTGAAAATTCCATCTCATCCTTCCAAGAAGTGAGAAAGTCCTTTCCAATGACATCATCTGCACAGAGAGCATAAGCTACATATTAGAAGGGATTTTGAGTTCAATGGGCAAACCTGCAAGCAAGAACAAATAAAAAGACAACTGTGTGCTTATTTGTGTTCCTTTAACAAAAAAACATGTGGTAGGAAAATAATCATACGACTGCTGTTAGCTCACTTTAAACTAAAATACCTAAATCTGAGCTTTTCTTCTTGATCTTAGCAGTTGAAGAGGACCCTTTCTCTGCACCCTCCATTTAAGGCTACACAAATACACGGACAGCCTGAAAGAAGAATGTGTATACGTATAATTTAGAGGAGATCTGAGCTATAAACATTCTGTCTGGATTTCCATGGATACAATAGATGTAAAGTTGGGAACCGCAGAAAGATCATATCGCAATGTTAAGAAAAAAAACAGTCAAACTAAAAGAAGAAGAAAAAAATCTACTATCCTGATTTAATTTTAAAAAAACAGATATTCCTAAATAAATTCAAACCAATGTTCCTTGGGAAGTAGACCTGAATTCTTTGAAATAATACAATTAAGTACAAAATGTGAGGATTAAAGACAACTCTAGCTAAAATAGCAAAAATAGCATATGATGGTAGAGCATAGAAATACATAACATCACTACACACTACAATGAGTCAAAGACAGTCTAAGCTGAAACATAAAGACTAAGCTACACAGTGATAGCAAAGAGAAATTATGAAGATCTGAGTTCTGGAAATGAAATCATTTGGGCTCAAACTAATCTAGAAATTATCTATTTTTCATTCTCTGGAGAAGAAGAGCAAGTCAAACACCAGTTACTGTGGAGCAGACAAATCCAGAAAAACTTTACAGAACCAGGAGTAGTATAAAATCAAGCGGACATCTGAAGATTCTAAGACATCATAAAAAAATAAAACCTATAAATATTTGAATTCTGACAGCCAATTAAATCTGAAGTCCAAACTACTTAGAAATACATCTATTTCCCCCAAAAATCTGGGGAGAAAAACAAGCATAGTGGGAGAACAAATCAAAACAATTCCAGTAACAAACATGTCACTGTTGTTTTCTGTCGTCTCCAGTTTTTCACAAATGCTTGAAATGAAGAACAGGATAATTATCCATGTCTAGTTAACAGAATACAATGACTACTTAAACATGGTGATTAAAATTAGTGACAGATTAGAGTTCCACCCATCAAAAAACTCTCTCTCTTTCCAAATCAAAATCCAGATTGACCTAATCAGAACAAATCCAGCATAAACAAAGAAATCTTTATCAATCACTCCTTTTATCAAACGCTCGAAATGAAGATTAAAACAAACTCGAACATCTTAGGTATCTAGCGAGTAAAATGCAAATTCGAACACATCCAATACCACAGCATATCAACAAAACAATATCCGAAACCCTAAATGAAGTTCAAATCCGACCAGTCCAGTACAAGCCATATGTTTTCTATAGTTCGATCTCTACTTTGTCGAAGGCACCAAAGTCAAATGGCGTACTACAACAATCTAATTAACCAAATCATAACAGAATCAAATCAAACAGATCTGTGCTCTGATCAAAGCGTACCAAATCAAGTATAATCAAGCAGATAATACGATGCAATCGATTTTCACTTTCCTCAATTCTCCACACTAAATAACAGAAATTCGGAATCCAGTTGAAAACCGAAAGTTCCAAACGACCTCTGCTTTGATCAAAGCGTGCCAAATCAAGTAGAGTCTCAAGTTCCGATCACTACCTAACATTTCTTAAACATTAAAGGAATCGAATCGAAACCACAATCCAAGTCCAAACCCGATCAAACGCGTCGAGATGTTTCGGGATCGAAACGTACCGAATGGAGTAGAAAACTCCGCTTCAACGGTGTCTAGAAACTTCTGGTTTCGCCGGATTCGATCGGAATCGGGCGAAATCGAAACCCTAATTTTGGAGAAGACGAAAGCGAAGTTGTGAGAGAGCGTTTTGGGGTCGACGCGATGGCCTTTTATACCCGGGGTTTGGCGGGAGATGGACCTGTAAAATCCACACCGTTGATTTGTGTCACGAGATTTAATCATGGCCGTTGATTTGTTTCAACCGCCACGTCGGAAACGAGGATCTTCTGCGCTGGTGGAACTCCACGTCCACGGTAGATATTCTCTTTGGGTTTTGTATGAAGTCTACCCAAAGTGAAACGAAATTACAACTTCACACCTGGGGTAATCACGAATCGCTAACCCGATTGTGTGTATTATCATGTACATGTGCAGATGGAAACGTATGTATATAGTTATGTATAACATCATTCTAATCACATTCTTATCATAATACTTAGTTTAAAAGTAGCACGACAGTTCAATCTTGAATTCACAATGATAATGGAGTTTTTTGTCATATATACAGGGAACTATTATTCGTCGCCGGAAAACTACTTAAATCGTCCCAAAAATGACCTTTTTGCCCTTAACAAATCAATTAATACTGATTTCGTCCCGTGTCTTTAAACAAGGTGTTTGACTCAGTTTTACTCACATTCCTAGTACCAACACCACAAAAATGTCTAGCGAAGCACCTGAATCCGGCGAGGCAACGGAGGCGGAATTTTTTTCCCGACTCGGGCGTCTGGCTAAACCGCCTCCACCTCTGTCTAAACCGCCTCCACCTATGTGGAGGCGTGTTAGGCAGACACCTCCACCTTGGTGGAGGCGGTTTAGCTAGACATCCGTTTTTTTTTTTAATTTTCTGTTAAATTCAAATTTTTCAGGTTCCGTTGCAAGATTTCGGTGGTGATGGAGTAGATTACAGTGAGCTTTTTGATAGTAAAGAAATATTTACAACAATCGAAGAAGGTTGTAAATGGGCGAAAAAAGTTGCAATAGGAGCTGGTTTTTTTTGGTTATATCATCATACAAACCAAAAGCAGATAACCGGATGGATTGTTACCTCAGATGTGATCGCAGACATGAGATGAGTTCTCGTGATACGAGTATTGCACTGCGAAAGAATACGAAAAGAAAAGGTTGCGGTTGTCAGTTTTTGGTAAAAGTGGTGGAGCGACGAGATCATGATGAATGAGTTATTGTTTCTAGTAGCATCTATGGGCAGCACAACCACCCATTAGCAGTTTATTCAGAGGGTCACCGGACTTAGTGCTGGGGCAAAGCAAATTGTTCGGGATATGACAGAGGCACAAGCAAGACCCCGTAACATTTTGTTGGCGGTAAAGAAGAAATTCTCGGACGATAATCCGAATCAAAGACACATTTACAACTTCAGAGAGTACATGAGGAGGACGAAATCTGAAGACAGGAATCCCGCGCAGCAGTTTCTCAGGGAGGCAGTGCAGCATAAGTATTTGCATTGGATTGTGGCAGATGAAGAAACTAATGTCTTAACTCACGCATTTTTGGCACATCCGACTTCAGTTCAGTTGTTGCGTACATACCCATTCGTAATCTGTATGGATTCGACGTATAAGACGAACAAGTACAAGATGCCTTTGTTTGAGATGGTTGAGGTTACTCCAACAAATATGAATTTCCTCGTCGGATATGCGATTTTGCAGGATGAAACCGAGTCTAGTTACCGGTGGGTGTTGGAGAGGTTGCGAGATGAGAGTGTTGTTGGATGGGAGGATCAGTACCAAAGTATGATGGAGTATTGGAACCGGTTACGTGGTACATTTTGATTGTAATTTGTAATGTTTTTGTAATGTATAATATATCGTGTATTTCTACTTATATCGTGTTGTTCTTTTACGGTATTTTAAATTTAAATATTATTTCATATCTAAAGAAATAAGTTGAAAATATTTTCGTGAAAAATAAATATTAAAAAATACGATAGTCAAAGAAATATGTAGAAGATATGTTCGTCAGAAATAAATAATAAGAGTACAGAAATAAACATAAGCAAATACCAACAAATGTAGTAACAGTGCAACAAAACGAAAGTAAAAGCAAGACAACTACAACTCAGCATCTGAATCATAGTCCGAAATGCCCAACTGGCTGTTCCAATCCTCGATCAGGCGATCCCAATCTGTACATGCAAGTCTCGTCGCCTCAGTCGGCATGATGTCTCTCTCTCGCAAGAACGGCTGCGTACACCGTATCGCCCTACTCATCCAGTGTATGTAAAATAAAAATTAGCGTACAATAACAAAATATACTTTACAATTAAAAATAAAATTAGATAAACTTACCGCATCGGCACATGTCCTATCTAGTGGTCTATCCGGTCTCGGAATGATACCGCGTACGAGTAGTGGATGTGAGCACCTACCGAACCACTGCAAATAATCGGGCGATCGCGGGAACCGCCTCCCCCTTAGGGGAGGCGGTTCCCGCGACCGCCCTCTCGTTGGGTCGGGCGTCTCCCGCGGACGCCCGACTCAAAAATGTGTTTTTTAAAATTAATTGAAATAAACAAGGTAATTTACCAGATGTGAGTAGTCAGGGGTCTCCGCTGGTTCTTTTCCTGGCCTCCGAGACATTTTATGTGGTGAATAGAAGAGTGATATGAAGAGAAAGTTGTGTTAAAAGAGTTAAATGATGAGTTATATTAGTAAAAAGGGTAGATGAGCAAAATGGTAATCTTACGGGCGATTTAAGTAGTTTTACGACGACGAATAGCAATTCAGTATATATATACGGTTGCCTAATGAAGTCGTTAGTAAAACAAAATAATGGATGCAAGTACAAATTTTTCATATCTGACCCATGTATCTCTTTTTTCACTTTTTCTGTTGGTTTCACTTTCAACGTTTACGTGATAAACTATTGTTTTATAAATAATTTGATATACCAAATGACAAACAAATATGTCGGTTTCAACGTTTACGTGATCTACAGATAACAAACAAATTTGAACCTTTTTTGCACAACTTGATTATATTCATATTACAAAAATGTCTCAACACTACACAACCGGACACTAGAAGTACCACGTTGAGTTAGTGAGAGTCGAATGACTCTTTGGATTTTTAAGGTTCATTTTAGTTCACGAGGGCCTTTTAAGATTTGCATCCCTAAAAGTTTTAATTTTTTGTCCCATTCATTTCTGAATTGCTAAACATCGTCCCAAAATTATTTAAATCGCCCCTTGAAATTACCAAATTGCTCTTCCTCCTATTTTTCCTTATATATCTCACAATTTCACTCTTTTCTCAAAACTTTCTCTTCCTATACCTACTACAAAAGATTACGAATGTCTCGGAGGCCAGGCAAGCAGCCAGCAGTTCCCCCGGTGTACCCGTATACGGTAACCTTACGTTATTTATTTGTTTTAAAAAATAAAATAAAAAAAGTGGTCGGCGTCCGAGGGAGACGCCCCCGCATGGGGCAGGCGTCATCGAAATCCGCTCCCCCCATGGGGGGAGCGGCTTCCTCGGACGCCCGCCCCATGCGGGGGGCGTCTCCCTCGGACGCCGACCAGTAGCGGGAGACGTCTGCGGAAGACGTCTCCCCGATGGAGGAGACGTCTTCGGAAGACGTCTCCCCGATGGAGGAGGCGTCTCCGACAGACGCCTCCACCATGCGGGAGGCGTCTCTCGCAAACGCCTCCATAATTTTTTTTAATATTAAATCTGATAATTACTTTAATAATTTGTGATAAATCTGAAAATTTAATTTAACAAATTCTTATTAAGTTTAACATTTGTGATATTTAGTTTTAACAATTTTTAATTTAGTTTAACAATTGTTTTAATTTAGTTTAACAAATTTTGATTTAGTTTAACAATTGTGATAATTTAGTTTAACAAATTTTGATTTAGTTTAACAATTGTGATAAATATGATAATTTAGTTTAACAAATTTAACAAATTTGTATTTAAAATTTCAATTAATAGTCATCGGGTCACAGTGGAGGGAAAGGCAAGTCGATACCATTACACGTCTTCCGTTCTTTAGAGGATGATTCAGCACCGCGTCATCCACGTAGACGGGGGATATCTGCTTCGGTTAGGAGGGAGAGAGAGGCATTACGTCGTCGTGAGGAGGATGATGATTCCTTCGATGATGAGCATGTGGACTGTCCCGACGACGGGAGCGACGATGATGACCCGTATGAGTTAGAGCGCCCGGAGGTGGAGAGGCAGGGGGAGTATAGCAGAGGACGTGGTCGAGCGGGTAGTTCTACTTCCGCCGGATGGATGGTGCGGAAGGGTAGGGGTGGGAGGTTTACGACCGGGGATTCGAGCTCGTGCACTATAGATCCCCGCGCTCAGAAAAAGAAGAGGGTCCAGGACGATTCTTGGATCGTGAGCAGTATGACGCCTGGTGGTCCTTTAGATGGGAGCGTCATTCCTAGTTTCTGGGGTCACATCGCTAGACGGATCTGGGACGGAGAGGATCGGAAGGTTCTGAAGTGCCATAATCGGCACAGAGCCTGTACAGCACTACAGGGTTGGCGGTCTACACTAAGTGCTGATATCAGAGAGGAGATTAGTGTCACGCATTTGGGGCACTTACCATACAACATGTTCCCTTATCTCGACATGCCTTTGATTTCTGCGTTTGTGGAGCGGTGGCAGCCTGACACCAATACTTTTCACATGCCTTTCGGAGAGATGACGATCATGCTTCACGATGTTTTTCAGATCCTGTGCATTCCTGTGGATGGTCGTCTGGTTAGTGCTCAGGGGTCGACGTCTGAGCTGAGGTGTTATGTGGCAGAGTTGCTTGGTGTCACACCTGATGGTCTGGCGAGAGATACAGCTTTATGGAGTGGTGGTGGTGTCGGCATCGACTCCCTTGAGGACCTATGCAGACGGGCACGACCTCCGCGGGCCGATGATACACAGTTGACGGCGTACCTATTCTTGATGCTCGGAGTCGTCTTGTTTGTCGACAAGAGTGGTTGCCGGATCAGACCACGCGATCTATTGGAGGCTAGGGACCCGGACACCGTTCGTGAGTACTCGTGGGGCTCAGCGACGTTGGCATACCTGTACCGTCAGCTTGGGATAGCTAGCCGTGCGGATTGTTCTGGGATTGCAGGTTGTCTTACGCTGCTGCAGGCGTGGATATACGAGTACTTTCCCGCATTGCGCCCGCATCGTGAGCGGAAGATTATCGAGGAGGGTCATCCACGTTCGGGTATGTGGGCCGTCCGGAGCGAGGACAAGAGTGATGGACGATTGCGTTCAATCCGCGCACGGCTATATCAGATGACTGCATCAGAGGTATCAAACTTTACACCATTTACATTTATTTATTTAATTTTAAGATGTATTATTATTAATGTGTTAAAGTTTAGGTGGAGTGGTTACCCTATGCTCCTGACCCAGCAGCGGAGGTCCCGAGGACTTTATTGATGGGCCTTATTCGTTATCGGGATATCATAGAGCCTTATATGCCCGATCGTGTCTTGCGTCAGTTAGGATATGTTCAGGTGATCCCGGTTGACATCCCGACACCAGAGCATGCGGTGCGGTCTGCGACAGCAGCGACGTACGACGTCAGGTTCCCCGCTTCTACAGCGGAATCGACTTGGCGGACATTTCCGAGATCATGCCGACTGTTCCTTGGCAACTTCAGACGTAGTCGCGACCCCTCCGAGTGTGATGCACGTTATCTTGATTGGTTCGGTAGTTACTCACATCCTGTCATCATCTGTGGTGCCTCCCGGAGAGCAGATCGACCACCAGATAGGACGTGTGGCGATCTGGTAATTTTTTCATTTTATCTATATTTATTTGTACCGTATATTTTGTTAATGTACGCTAATGTTAATGTTATGTGCAGTGGATGGGTAAGATGATACGGGCTGTAGAGCCATTCTTGCAGAGGAGGGATGAGCTGCCAGACGATGACATGAGAGCTGCATGTGGAGATTTGGATGAGATCATACAGTCGTGACATACTCAGTTAGGCATCTCCGACCATGATTCGGATGATGAGTAGGCTGATCTGTTGTACCGTACTCTTAGTATTTGCATTTATATTTGTTTATCTGTCGTACGCTTATTATTTGTATTTGTGTTTGTGTTTGCTAACATGTCGTACGCTTATTGTTTGTATTTGTGTTTGCTTATCTGTCATACGCTTATTATTTTTATTTGTGTTTGCTAACCTATCGTACTATTATATATAATGCAAATAAAGCAAACATATCAAAACATATTACATAATAAAGCAACACTATATAATGTACAAACATATCAAAACATATTACATAATTGTACAAACATATCAAAACATATTACATAATTGTTGCCAATATGCTATCCTATTTTGGTACTCCAGCTCCCATCCAATAACACTCTCATCTCGTATTTGAAACCACATAGTCGCTATAGGAGGTACGGGGAATCCCTCATTCAAATCCAAACGAATGTAATGAGCGTAACTCCCTAAATGAGCAATAATCAACTCTCTGCACGGTCTCGTCACGGTAGGCAGACTCTCCCAAGGTAGAACTGTAAGACATGGGTACAATGAACCATCATTTCCGAGAGAGAAGAACATAACTGCACACTTGTAAAAATTTGCAATGGGAAACAAGTTCGTCCACGTCTCCATGTAGTGATTCTCGCCACAAGGTCCCCCGCCCCAATTAATCCGGTGACGAGCCTGCGCCACACCGTCGTAGTATACGTGTTCATAAAAAGATGGGTTCGCAGCTATCTCATTTGAAATCGAACGACGGGCGAGTTGCCAATTGTCTTCACCACCGTGGAAAACATCGGTGACACATCGAAATCCACAGTTTCCATCAGGACGTACATCATTCCACTGGTGTAGGAATGGCATAATGATTCCTGGAATTCTATCCGCATATGGGAAGTCGTCTACGTCAGCCCGCCCAGTCACTACAATATGAACAAAAAATACAGTTACATATAATAACAAAAGATACATATTTACTGAAATAAATAACAAAATTATAATAACAATAAATATATGGATGGTATACCTGATCCTCCCCTCACAGACGAAGAACCAGAAGATCGACCACGACCTTTGCTTCCACTACCGGAAGAACGACCACGACCTCTACTCCCACTACCTGAAGATTGACCACTACCTCGCTCTGCATACTCAAACGCACTAGGGTCCCGTCGTGTCGACTTTCCCCTTGGTCGACCTCGTAGCTTTGTTTTTTCTGCAGGCTCTCTCAAATTCGAATGTTCGGGGTGTAGCTGCTCGAATAAAACCCGAGAGGCAGATCGAATTACGGTATGGTCACTTCCTGCAATCTCATCAACCAGGCTGCGAAAATATTCGGCGTCTTGAGCTGCCTGAGACACAAACTCTGCGTTCCTGGCTCCTTCCCCAAAGACAAGTGTCATCCAGAACGGATGAATCTGCTCTAAGTAAATTCCGTTGTCTGATTCAAGACATCCGCGGATGATACATGCGCAAGGTATCCCATGAGAAGTCAGAAAAGCGCACTCGCAACGATATTCAACTTCATCATCTAACTGTTGCATTCTCTTCACCTCCTGACTCAGCAATTGCAAGCAGTGATGCGAAACTCGACCATTTATGTGACGATATAGAGCATGTCCGAAATTAGTCAAATTTCGCCGTCTCGAGTCTTCAAGAAAGTTCCGAATATTCGTCAGCTGCATTTCAATAGCCGCGTTGACGCGTTCGAAAAGAGTGTCCAGAGCTGCTGTCGATGTATAAATCCACTCTTTTAGAGCCGAATGAGCACTTTCGACCCTACAATTCGTGGTGTTCCCAAAATGAAGGACTTTGTTCGTCCAATTCAGCACAAACTTTTCTTTATGCACCAACCACGTGGTGTCCAGATACTCCGTGATAGCCGGCCACGATCTATACAAATCTTTCAGAGCATACAAAGTTTTATCATACTCGGCTTCTGAAGTAGAAAGCATGATTTTCCTCCATCTTCCACGCCTCAAAGTCTCTGCCATCTGCTTATTCTTGCCGAATACGTGGTATGCGTAGTTGAATACGTCTTTGT
Source organism: Triglochin maritima (assembly GCA_963682175.1). Classification (NCBI taxonomy): domain Eukaryota; kingdom Viridiplantae; phylum Streptophyta; class Magnoliopsida; order Alismatales; family Juncaginaceae; genus Triglochin; species Triglochin maritima. The sequence continues at coordinate 38,931,137 of OY821781.1, forward strand.
TGATGTGCCATGTGCAGAGTAAATGAGCAGAGTCAGGAAAAACCTCTCTCACTGGTCGCATAAGGCCTAACTCCCGGTCTGTTATTATTGCAGTCGGGCTGACAGTCCCCAATAACAGATCTCGCAACTTCTCCATCACCCACAGATAACTGGAGTAAGATTCATCCATCAAAATCGCATATCCAATATGGAAATTCATGTTTGTTGGTGTGACCCCAATCATTTCGAACAAAGACATCTTATACTTGTTCATCTTGTAAGTCGAATCCATGTAGATAACGAAAGGATATGTCCGCAACAACTGGACTGACGTCGGATGTGCCAAAAAAGCGTGAGTGACGACATCAGTTTCTGGATCCGCCATAATCCAATGTAAGTACTCACACTGCACTGCTTGATAGAGAAACTGCTGGACGGGATTCCGGTCTTCAGATTTTGTCCTCCTCATGTAATCTCTGAAATTATAAATATGCCTTTGATTTGGATTGTCCTCCGGGAATTTTTCTTTTACTGCCTTCAAGATGTTCCGTGGTTTTGCTTGCGCCTCAGTCATATCACGAACAATCTTCTTCGCCCCAGAACTTAGACCACTAATTTGACGATGACCCTCTGGATAAACTGTCAGTCTATGGTTGTGATGTCCGTGAGCACTATTAAAAACCACAACCCATCCATCACGATCTCGTCGCTCCACCACTTTTATTAAGAAACGGCAACTGCAACCCTTTCTTTTGGTGTTTCTTCGAAGTGCAGTATCCATATCCCGAGACTCCATTTGATTTCGCCGGTCGCATCTCAAATACCAATCATCCGACTATCTGATCTTGTTTTGTACGATGACACGACCAAAAAAAACTCAGCTCCGATAGCTACTTGTTTGGCCCATTTACTTGCTTCATCGATTGTTGCAAAGATTTGTGTAGTTTGAAATAACTCACTGTAATCCACTCCATCACCACCGAAATCTTCCAACGGAACCTACAAAAATAAAATCAAAATTAAAAAAATCAAAAAAAAATCAGGCGTCTGGATTAGACGCCTACCCCATGGGGCGGCGTCTGAGTTAAACGCCCTCCCCAAGGGTGAGGCGTCTGCGTAGGACGCCTGACCGAAGGGAAGGGCGTCTACTAAAGACGCCTTACCCAAGGGGAGGACGTCTACATAAGACATCTCTCCCATTGCGTTGGCGTCTGCGTTAGACGCCTCGGCCAAGGGGAGGACGTCCTACGCAGACGCCCTCACCTTGGGGGAGGCGTCTAATGCAGACGCTCGGCCTAAAATTTGTCCCGCGCCAGGCTTACCTCACCGGATGCATCACCCTCGCCAGACATTTTCGTGGTGTTTTTACTGATAAATTATGAATACACAAGACCGTAGGCCTAATTTATAGACACGGGACGATATGTGTATTAAATATATTGTTAATGGTAATTTGATAATTTCAAGGAACGATTTAAGTAGTTTTAGAGCGACGTTTAGTAGTTCCCGTTGATTTTCAATTCCTCGGTACTCTAATTTTTCGGATAATCATTTCAAATTCCAACAACCCGAACTTGAATTTCTTACACCACCTCCGTACCAAATTACCATCCCAAATTCCAATTCCCAATCGATTGATGATTACACAAGATAAGGGATCACTCCACTCCACCTGTGTGGCTCCCCTCGACCCCCTCGATCTCCCACCGTCCGATCAAACCCTCCCTCGAATCCCAGCCGTCCACACAAACCGAATCCTCTCATATCATCCATCTCCCCTCCAAACCTTCCACTCCTCTCCACTTCTCCTCCAATGGCAGGAGTCCTCACCTCCTCCTCCTCTTCCCTCCTCTCCAACCCCAACCCCAACTCCCTCCGCTTCTCCCGAAGCCTCGCGTCCTTCCCCACCCAGACGAGAGTCGGACTCGCCGGAGTTCAGAGAGGGAGGAGCCTCAGGGTTAACAATGTCGCCACTGAACCTGCTCAGACGCAAGAGGTGAGCAAACTAAACCCAGAAAAGAAATCGATTTTCATGTTTGAAGAAGGTAGTGTTGGCCCCTTTTTGTAAGGATGAAATCTACTGCGAAATTTCAACATTTTGATTTGAGGAAACAAGAGTGGAACATGTTTTTTGTTTGTCGATTCAGTGGAATCATAGATGTGAAGTAAGCACAAAGTGAAATTCTTTTTCTTTTTCTTTTTGCAAACCAAAATTGTTGTTGTTATTGGAGAAGTATGATTTGGCTTGGCCCATGCCATTGGTTTTGAGGAACTAAACGTGTCTAAAAGTGCCATTGGCACGGCAACTAGAAGGATTAGCCACCGACCACAAGTTTTAAAATTGAAAAAAAAACTTGCTTGGGAGATTAAATTGAAGTAAGCACAAAGTAAAAAAAAAATTGGAAAAAAAAGTTGTTATTGAAGAAGAAATATTGGTTGGCCCATGCCTTTGGTTTTGAGGAAGTAAACGTCTAAGAGTGCCATTGGCACAGCGACTAAAAGGAGTAGCTGCCGACCACAAGCCGCAAAATTGCAAAAAACTTGCTTGGGAGAGTAAATTAAAGTGACCCATGTTTTGGTTTCTGGGTTTAGTAGAATCCATGAGGTGAATTAACCCAGAATAAGTTTTTTTTGTCAGTGGTGGAAATAGCATTGATGAGCATGTCTATGTTGTTTATGAGGAATTAAGCCGACAAAAAATATCCAATTTTTGGGGGGAAATTAACACCCTCACATTTGTTTATTTGTGGGTTTCGTAAAACTCAAGAGGAAAAGTAGACCCACAATAGAAATCCAATCTCTCTCTCTCTGACTCTCTTTTCTGAAAAACAACACTAGCTCACGCCTCGTTCGTAGCTCTCCTATAATTCAAAGGTTGAGCCAACCCAAAACGAAATTCACATATTTTAAAATAACATTAAGTCCTTAACCTTTGTGTTTGTTTGTAGTATTTTCTTATTGGAGTTATACCAAGCACAACGCCAAAATTTGCAGATTTCCTTGAACATAATTTTGAACATGTGTTGTTTTTGTGTGTGTATGTAGGCCTTGAAACAGGCAGCCAAGGAGAGCCAACGCCCAGTGTACCCATTTTCCGCCATTGTGGGCCAAGATGAGATGAAACTTTGCCTTTTACTCAATGTGATCGACCCCAAGATTAGTGGAGTTATGATCATGGGCGATAGAGGTACTGGTAAGTCCACGACAGTGAGGTCACTTGTCGACTTGTTGCCTGAAATTCGTGTAGTGGCAGGCGACCCGTTTAACTCTGACCCAGAAGACCCAGAGTCAATGGGAACTGATGTCCGCGAGGCTGTGCTTAATGGCCAAAGTCTCCCCACAGTCTCAACTAAAATCACCATGGTTGATCTCCCACTTGGAGCCACTGAGGACCGTGTTTGTGGCACAATTGACATCGAGAAGGCACTCACTGAGGGTGTGAAGGCATTCGAACCGGGTCTACTGGCTAAAGCCAATAGAGGCATTCTTTACGTTGACGAAGTCAACCTTTTGGATGACCATTTGGTGGATGTTTTGCTCGACTCCGCTGCTTCTGGATGGAATACAGTGGAGAGGGAGGGAATCTCGATTTCTCATCCCGCAAGGTTTATCCTCATTGGGTCTGGAAACCCCGAGGAAGGTGAGTTGAGGCCTCAGCTTCTAGATAGGTTTGGAATGCATGCACAAGTGGGAACTGTCAGGGATGCTGAATTAAGGGTTAAGATAGTAGAGGAGAGGGCCCGGTTCGATCAGGATCCAAAAGGGTTCAGGGAAACATACAATGCAGAACAGGAAAAGCTCCAGAACCAGATTGCATCAGCTCGCAGCAATCTAGGGTCGGTTCAGATTGATCATGATCTCAGAGTAAAGATATCGAAGGTGTGTGCAGAGCTTAATGTTGACGGTTTGAGAGGGGATATAGTAACAAATCGGGCTGCTAAAGCTTTGGCGTCTTTGAAGGGGAGAGATCATGTAACAACCGAGGATATCGCAACTGTTATACCGAATTGCCTGAGACACCGACTCCGTAAAGATCCTTTAGAGTCTATTGATTCCGGATTGCTTGTTACCGAGAAATTTTACGAAGTTTTCAGCTAAATCGAAGGCAGATGACTTCTTGTGGTGTTTCACCTGAATACTTGTGTGATTTTAGTAGTTTAAGTTGTTGGTTGATCACTTGGTTTCCATGCTCAATTTTGCTAAATACCGGCTAGGACATATCTATGTTTTACTTGCATGGAAATTTATGTATTTTGTGAGGCGAATTGTAATGATCATTTGCAGGTTGCGAAATTATTAACATTGTTACGTCTGAGCCTTTAATTGCATATTGAAATATAAAAGATGTTCCACTTCTTTGTTTCAGTCTGAAAATATTTGTTGGGAGTGAAGAAAATGTGTATTTTGTTGTCCAATCCTAATGAACAAAGTACCATTCATTCATGAATAGTTGCTGTCTTGTTTAAAGACTCCCTACTATTACAATTACTATTTAAAAGTTTCATGCCTTTGATTTTAAGAGGAAATACAAAGTATTCATGCCTGGTGATTTTACTACTATGCATTTGTTACATATCCAATTATGTTTTACAAAGATTAGCATGTTTCAAAAATGTTATTTGCCTAACTGTTCCAATGCTGTGTCACAACTCACAAGCTATCTTCTATTGGACTGTGTGGAGGACTTGAAGTTCATGCTGAATCATCAAAAAACAACCGAAACTTCTAAATTTAGAGCATTGGTTTTGATTTACGTTCAATCTTTTTCTAGATCAAACTGAACAAGACCGCTTTGTTCGTTTGCCATCAGTTTTTCTACATATTTCTTATTGTGTTGTAGCATAAAACAATATATAACTCTTTATACAAGGATCAACACAACTCTTTTTAGATCGAAGACCTACCAAAAGTACAAAAGAAAAGAATTTAAGTCCAACACTTGCTTTGTCTCAGTCTATTGTTTATGCAGGACATATCAATCATGTAAATTGAAATTTAAACCAGTTCCAGCTGTAATCGATTGAATTCGATCTTGATTTGTTTAGAGTTTTTCGAAGCTAATTTGATCCAAGTTTGAAAATACCTAAACTCATAACCAACCCATTTTCAGCCCCATGTCGCTAACCAAAGCATACACCTGTACTTCACATTTGTTCATAGTTTGGCAAACAATGACAAAAATTTATCGAAATAAATGTCAGACAATTTGTACAAATTGAATCATGGAGTGATGCCAACATCATTGTTTCATAAATACAAACCCCTACTGTGTGGAACTAAGCTCTTGTAACTTACTGAAATCCAACTGTCAGGATGCTACTTCTCTTAACAGTTCTCCGTCATCAATCATCATACCTCAAAATTTTCGAAGGGCTAGCGATTATGTTGTCCTTGTGCCAGTGATCGATTTCATGAGTCCTAGGACTAGCGCGAAGCAAGAACAAGCCCCTTCCAAGTCATCGACCAATGGGAGTAAGGTGTGAAGTTTTCAGGGTAATTCGGTTGCACCATTCAAAAGAGGGAACTTAAATTTAGGATTTTGCTCTGGAAAAGAGGGTGGTCGTTGGTACACAACAGATGCAGCCCGAACCAAGATCCCAGCAGTTAAACCCCATATAAGAAATCTCTCATGTTCCGTTTCGAAATCAAAGAAATGTACGAGGAAACTATCACCCATCCATTCTCTCTCCTCAGACCTTCGATTTTCATCCTGCATTTTTTCTTAGTGAGTCCCTGCCTCTAAGCAGAACATCAAAGTAAAATTATCTTTAGAAACATCTTCAGTGGGGCATCAAATATGGACTACCTTTAGAAACATCTCCAGTGGGGCATCAAATATGGTTTCCACTTCGTCGGGATTTAGGACTGGTGTGAATGCTTTCTTATCTGAAAGTATGCCGATAACAGGGACTACTCTGAGAAGATGCTGAAGTTTAACAACACGAGTGAAGTTAGCAGTGAACCGAAGCACCGAGCAAATGTAAATACCAACATTTAGGTATCTGAATTCTGAAAACATTTTTGCCGATATTGAAAAATGAAAATGGATCTAGTGGCAGGTAGCCTCTCCCACTTTAGTAGTCTAGTTGAGATGCTTGAGTAATAATGAATGATATCTAGAAGTTTTTACATGAAAAGATTTACATAATAACTCAAGAAGGAAAATAGAACTTAAGAAACCCCATAAGCCTAACCTTACATGTTGTAATTGTGTGTAGCAAAACACTTTTAAGGCCAAAATATATAGTTTAATTAATTCCGTATTTCCATTCCATGAACACTTATGCATTCTTTTCCTTTTCAAATATTAGGAGGATTTAAAATAAATCCCGATGAAAAATAAAATCATCAAAAGTAGCATGTTAGGGAAGTTCTTATTCATGTATGTAGGAAACAAATTTCCACAAGCTACCTAAGTTTTTTTTATCGATTTGCATGCTACCTCAGTGAACCATGTATTTCAGATATTAGAAGAAATAACATCTGGACTCAGACGTGTATTCAAGATGCTGACACTGAAGTACACTGAACTGCTCTCCTACAAGTTTAAAGGGATGTCTTTTGACACCACTAGAATAAATTATATCGCTGCCTGAACTAACAAGATTACACTATACTGTTTCACCTTAATGTCTAGCTTACAAAGCTTTTCTTTAACGTGGATGGGTTCCAAATTTCTAATGCACTTCTCCAAGAAAATAAATTAGGTGGTATAAAGGGTGTGAGCTCTATTTCTTTAATTTATTCCAAACTCAGGTACTGAGAACCATAGTTGGAGGTAACCACAAGTCCACAACATCCAAATAAAAATCTAGATCTTACACAAACCAAGTGTTTTGAAGCTTCTGAGAAAGAATTATTTCTAGAGAATACTACTCACTACTGATTTCAGCGACACATTGATAGTAAACATTGAACTCCTCAAACTATGACACCTTTTATCTACGAGCCGTAAGAATTTCCTGGTTCATTATTCAAAGAGTGAAATAAACCCACAAATACAATTCATCAATGCACCATTGTAGAACAACAGTAATTCAAAATAATAAATCTAGAATGTATATTCAGTTGCTAGGAATCTGTTGAAACCAAAATTCAGTAATCAATTCACTTTGAGAGTAACCTAAAGATGCGCATCACTGTGAAATATCAAAGCTTTCCTAAAGCTAAAAGATAAAATGCAAAATACAAAATGCCAACAAAAAAAACCTGTTTTAGTACCTTCGACAAGAAAGGCTCAAGAACTGTAACAACAGTGACCAATTTGGGATCCAATCCAATCTCCTCTTGTGCTTCCCTTATTGCAGTAGCCACATCGTCCACGTCTCCTTCCTCCGCTTTCCCTCCCGGCAAAGACACCTCACCTAAAACACAAAACAACACATTAAAGTCCCATCCTGGCCACCAAAACCACTAAAACTCAAAAAAGCACAATTACGAACTTAAACCCAAAAATCTTAATCCAAATACCCCATAAATATCTTATCTTTTCCACCAAAGCCAAAAGCTCAAATACCCCATAAATATCTTATCTTTTCCACCAAAGTAAAAAACTCAAACACCCTATCTTAACCTCAACAATTGTAAAACTTTCAGAAACCACAAAAAACATCAGAACACCTAAAGCAAAGTTTCTCAAAAATCACTTATCTTTCCTACAAAACAAAAAAATCATGAAACCCAACAACAAACTGAAACACAAAAAGGTTTCAAAGCTCTGTTTTTTCAACCAAATTCCCAAAAAACTCCCAAAACCACACCAAAACCCAAAAAGCTCTCACATTCCCACACAAAATCCAATCCCCAAAACCTAACTAAAATCCGAAAAGCTCTCATTTTTCCCACAATCCATCAAAACCCAAAACCCCAAAACCAAACTAAACCCCAAAAATCTCAAAAAGCTCTCATCTTTCCCACAAAGCTACAATCCAACAAAACCCAAGACCCCAAAATCAAACTAAAACCCAAAAGCCTCAAAAAGCTCTCACCTTTCCCACAATCCAACAAAACCAAACTAAAACCCAAAAATCTCAAAAAACTGTCACCTTTCCCACAAATTCAACAAAACCCAGACCCCCAAACCAAACTAAAACCTAAAAAATCTCCGAAAGCTCTCACCTTTCCCACAATCCAACCAAACTAAGACCCCAAAATCTCAAAATACTCTCACCTTTACACAATCCAACCAAACCCAGAACCAAATCCCAAAAAACTCTCATCTTTCCAACAACCAAACAAAACCCAAAACCCCAAAACCAAACCGAAACCCAAAAAACATCAAAAAATCCCCCACCTTCTCCACAATCTCACTCAGCCATCCCCACGCCAAATTCCCAAAATCCAAAAAGCTCCGACCTTTCCCACAGATCCAGACCACAAACCTGAATGTGTCGACAACTTGGACGATCTCTTGGTCAGAACAACCCTCAACTCCCCCCTCTCGCACTCGAAGAGACAGATCAAAACGGCCGCCCTCTTGGGTCGGAACCCAGGAGAGGTGGGGACGGAGGACTCGGCGAGACCCACCTGGGAGAAGACCTTTCCCTTCTCGTCCACGTCGGGTTCGGACGGCGGCTTGTAGCGCCGGAGGTGGTGGATTATGGAAGCGAGAGTGGTGATCGGATTCGACATTGGAAAGTGGAAGTGGGAATGTTTTGGTGAACGAGTGAGTGAGTGTGTCGTCCAACGTTCAGGCACCGCCTAGGCGAGCCTAGGCGGCCGGCGGCGTCCGGTCGCCTGGGCGATCGCCTAGGCGGTTGTGCGACCGCCCAGGGCTGGGCGGTAATTTTTTTTATTTTTAAATTCAATTAATTTTCATAAAATAGATAAAAAAATCAGGAAAAATCGGGAAAAATAGAAAAAAATACACAAATATTTTCTAAAACTACCATACATGTTTAGGCTTCGAAAAGACACCTAGTTCCTCGACCAAGGCCTCACTAGGCACCCCCTCTACCCACCTAAACACTTAGGTATACAATTTATTGCTCAGTAGTACGATTACAAAGTAACTCAGAGTTCATACAATAGTAGATAAAAGAGAAAGTAGAATTACAAGCTAACTAACTAATTCCATTGGACACATTGATCTAATGTCCAACTGGGAACCATATCATATCCTCCACCACCATCAGAGTCGTCGGAGTCGTTCTCATTCGGATTGTCGACGTAGACATCATCTTCTTCAGTTTCTTCATCGTCGGTTTGGACATATTGCTCGTCGATGTCCATCGGTGGTTGAGAACTCGATGCACCTGGATCTCTAGAACTGATGTGAACGATGGCATCATCCATGCCACGACCTAATAATGGCGCGTCAGATGCAGTAGAACACCGCGGGTCAGATGCAGTGGACATGGATCGAGCAAAGCGTCTCCGTGAAGAAGAATGTCCCAAAGCTGCTTCCTCGACATCGGCCCATGTAAGCTCCTCTCCAGCGAAGACCGGATCTTCAGTTTCTACCAACCACGGATGCTCGTCGAAGAGATCGTACTCCACACTGATGGGGTCATAAAATCCAGGCTTCTCCATCCTTTGCTGAAACCTTTGCCTTAACTTTTGGTTGTAGTTCACATACACCAAGTCATTCATCTTCTTCACAGCCAACCTGTTCCTTCTCGTTGAGTGCAACTGCTCGAAGACACTCCAATTCCGCTCACAACCTGATGCCGAACATGTCAATCCCAACACCCTCACGGCCAACCTCTGTAATGCAGTCTCTCCCATGTCTGCGCCATACGATTGCCACCAATCTATAGGTCTTCTTTCCGACCTTTGTCTGACGACCATATCCCTCGAGAATATTCCGAGGGAGTTCTTGTAACGATCAAGTAAACCGCAAATCTTGTCTTGTTCTGCAGGAGTGGGGACGAGCCGCTCTACGACATCCATGAATCCAGGCATATGCTCATTGAAAGCTACATTTCGATCCTGAGGTGGGACGGAGAAGAAGGTACCAGGGTTGAGTAAGAAACCAGCAGAATGTAGCGGTGATGACATCATCTTCCCTGGACCCCACCTGGTGTCGATGAGGTCGATGACTTGCTTGTACAACCTCGGGTTTCCGTCAAAGTTCCTCATGATTTGTTCTTTGGCTTTCTCCATTGCGTCACACAGATATCCCATCGCTGGTTTCTCATCGCCGTCAACAAGTCTAAGAACCTGAACCATAGGTTGTGAGGCCTTCAGTGCCTTTACGACGTTGGTCCAGAAACCACTTTGTAGAATGGTCTCGGCAACTTCAGTAGAGATCTCCTTCTTTTTCTTGTTCTTTATCCAACTTGCATTAGGATCGTTGTACCCCGGGGAAACAACAAAGGCTCGGAGTTTGTCTTTCTTCAGAAATAACCTTTGCAAACTCAGAAATGCGGTGGCAAATCTCGTGACAGCAGGGCGTAGCAGGTTCCCTTCAATGGCAATTCGCATCCTCTTCAACAACATGGCAGAGCTGTTGAAATGTTTGATGATCTTCCGAGCTAAAGCAATAGTCTTCAAAAACAACTTGCCAATATCCTCCAAGATGAGATCGATGCAATGCGCTGCACAGGGAGTCCAAAACAATCTCCTTCTTTTTTGTTGCAACATCCTACCGGCAAGTACGTACGCGGCGGCGTTGTCGGTGACCACCTGAACAACGTGTTCTTCGCCAATCTCGCCAACTACCTTGTCCATCAGCTTGTACAGGTAGTCTGCGCTGTGAGAGTGACCGGAAGCATCTACAGACCTCATGAACATGGTACCTGTCGGACAATTTACTAGAAAATTGATTATACTCCTACCGGACCTATCAGTCCACCCATCTGTCATCAACGTGCACCCGTATGTTGCCCAATCTTGTCTGTACGATTCTAGTATACCTCTAGTGTAGTCAATTTCTTGTTTAAGGCACGAGTCACTAACTTCATGATACGTCATGGGTTTAAGTCCGGGTCCGTAAGTACTAGTAGCGGATATTGCTTCCTTCCACTCAGGCGTCCTTACAGTGTTGAATGATATACCACATCTATAGAAAAACCTAGCCCATTTTTGATTAATTGTTTTCCTATCTTCTTTTCTAAAGGTTCTTTCGATGGTTGTTTGTTGGGGGCCGGAAACCACGTCCTTCCCACGTCCGCAAAATGGTGCCCACAAACGTTGTTTTTGTCTCTTTCGACCAGGAACGGGGCGAGAACGGGAGGTTGGGGTCGGAGCAGAACCGGAACCCGACCCGGTTTCTAGATCAAATTCTATGTTTTCTCGGTCTACATAATCATCAAGACATACATTTTCGTTTTGTAATGTCCTACTGTTTCTAATCATGTATGCAGTTATGTCTTGTTTAATAGAGTCAGGAACTTTATCACAAGGTCTAGCATTGCTACCGGGTGTGTGTGCAAGATGTTGTTTGTGACGGGCTATACCACCTCTAGTTTCCTTACCACATAACTCACAGACAATACAATTTTTATCATTAGCGCTAATGTAATGGGCAATATTCCAACCGGGGTCATTTGTACGGGTAGGTCTTAGGTCATCGTAACTCTCGTGATGCATAGGTAGACTAGTGCCGGGTACGTAAGCCATATCTTAAAACTAGACTAATATAAAATTTAGACTAATATGAAAATAAAATACTAATTAATTTAATTCTAAAGAGAAGTTAGAAAGAGTGCACTTGATTTTGACGGTTGAAGAATGAAGAAACGGATCGGAGACTTCACTTTCCAACTTCAAAACTAAGCACCAGACCGGAGACTTAATCGCAAAACTTGATGATTATGAAGGTTGATGATGAGAATAGGATTATGAAGAAGAAGAGAATGAGAGATGTGTGAAAAATGAAGAGGTTTGGAGGGGTTTATATAGGATTTGGGGCTAGTGGCAAAGTTGTAATTTTTGAAAAAAAAAATAAAAAAAAAATTAAAAGGAGAGAGCCGTTGGAGAGCCTCCAACGGCTCTCGCCTAGGCGATCGCCTAGGCGAAATGATCGCCTAGGCGATCGCCTATTTCGCCCAGCTCTGCTGGGCGAAAGGCGGTGGTCGCCCAGGCGACCACCGCCACCGGCGACCGCCTAGGCGGTCGCCTAACGCCTAGGCGGTCGCCTACGTAAACGTTGGTGTCGTCTAATAATAAGTAGTAACAAATTAACAGAATATGTTCTATTTTTTTTTAATGTTTTTTTATTATTTAGCGGAACAAATTTAAACGCGTATAAATCCAGAAAGGATTAGGATATGAGAAAATTTCCAGCAACTTCGCGGTGATTAAGAGCATCCCTTAACGGGATAAAACTCAGGTCATCCCAGGGTCACGACCGGGTCGTGAGTAAAAAAATATTTTTTTGGTTAAAATCTTCTGTCGTAGATGACCGGGTCGTCGACCCTGTCGTTTGAACGACCCGGTCATCAAATATTTTATTATTTTTTGATTTTTTTGATTTTTTTTGTTTTTGTTTTGATTTTTTTAATTTTTTGTTTGAGTTTTTTTTAAAAAATTCCGAAAATACGTTTTATAATTGTTTTAATTTTTTAGAATTTTTTTATATTTTTTAAATTTTATCAAAATGGACCCCGAAATGATGTGGATGAGAGAGGTAGGTTGTTGTGGGTTGTGTTGGGTTGTGGTTAAGAGATGAATAGTGTAGGAAAGAGAAGAAGGTGGGTTGAGGAAAGAGAAAGCTGATGTGGAAGAGAGAGAAAGTTGATTTTGAAGAGAGAGAGAGCTGATGACCGGGTCGTCCAGGTCATGGTTAGGCCATCACTAACCATGACCTGGACGACCTGGTCATCAGCTCTCTCTCTCTTCAAAATCAGCTTTCTCTCTCTTCCACATCAGTTTTCTCTTTCCTCAACCCAACTTCTTCTCTTTCCTACACTATTCACCTCTTAACCACAACCCAACAACAACCTATCTCTCTCCTCCACATCATTTCGGGGTCCATCTTGGTAAAAATTTAAAAAAAAATAAAAAAAATTCTAAAAAATCAAGATAATTATAAAACGTATTTTCATAAAAAAAATAAAAAAAATCTCTAACAAAAAATTCAAAACAAAAACAAAACCAAAAATAAAAAAATTCAAGGCGCGTCCGGGTTGGCTGACCCGGACAACCGGGTCGACGACCCGGGCATCTTCGACCTTCTCTTTCCCGCGTTAAAAAAGTTAGTGGGAGGATGACCGGTCGTGAGGTCGTGTATGACCTCAAAAAACTTGCGTTAAGGAATGCTGTTAGTGATGGTCTAAATACCAACATGTTTTGTGCTTTTCAAAAAAGAAAAACAATATATGTTTTCAGATTATTATTTTTTTTAATTTTTCTTGAGTTTGTGTTTTAGGTTGTGATCTAAGGATTGGTCTTATTTTCTAGGGGGTGTTAGCAGCGTGGAAAGTTCTAGAAAGTGATTTTCGGAATCAAACGAAAAACAAAAGATAACAAAATCTAATGTAAAGTAGTTTCCCTTTGATCAAATTCTGTTGTTTGTGTCTGTTTCTGGATTCCGATAGAAAAATAAATTTTATTGTTTGTGTCCGTTTATGAAATCCGGTAGAAAACAGATTCTATTGTTTATGTCTGATTCTGAAATTCGATAGAAAACATATTACGTTGTTTCTATCTACCATTAAAAATATGAAAAACTTTATAACTACATTTAAGTTTATAAATAAAAAATTTAACTGTAATCTCAATAATATTACAATTCAAACCACATTTAATTTATAAATGATAATTTGTTATTTTAATCTCAATAATATTACAATGTAAACCACATAAAGTCGTGATACAAGAACGTTAATATTCAACCAACCCACGTAGAATGTCATATTTTCCCACATCTGAGTATGGCAGAGCATCCGGTCCGGACCGGAATGGATCCGATTTTTTTCCGGAGTCCAGGCAGAAGATCAGATCGGATTTTTGTCTTAAAAATAAAAAAAAACAAAAACTAGACCGGTCCGGAACCGAATTTTCAGAAATGTCCAGATCGAAACCCGGATCGGTTGATTTCGATCCAGACCGAACCCGAACGGACCGGTCCATGCTCAACCCTACATCTGAGGGTTAGTCCCGAAATGACGTGTATGAGAGAGAATGTAGGGCGCTTGAGTTGTTTCAGGGTGTGGTTAAGAAAATTTTAGGGAGTTGGTTTGAGCTGACGTGGCGGAGAGAGAAGCTGGTGTGGCTGAGAGAAAAAATCGGGCGCCCAGAACTGCCCGGGCGCCATTAATGTTGCTCTAAGAAAAATTTAGGGGGTTGATTTGAGCTGACGTGATGGAGAGAGAAACTGACGTGACTGAGAGAGAAAACGGGAGCCCGGGAACTACCCGGGCGCAATTAACGGTGCTACAAGAAAGATAGGAGGACTGCAAATAAATTTCTCTGGTATATCTGTTTTGTCAAGCTGAGCCGTCAGCCGAGCCGAACAGTTTTTATTATTTAGTCGAGTCTAAATTAAATTGGGTTCGTGGCTTGCCTCGTTTTGTTTTGCTTTCAGTCAAGATTTTAAGAAGTCAAATGTAAGCGGATCTCGAGCCCGATTTTTAATTTATACTCTTCTCTTTCATTATTCTCCTAAAATAAAATTTTATTATTTAGAAAATTAAACAACATTTTAAATATTTAAATGGAAATTTCGCATCAAATCATTATTAACCATCATCATTGGGGATATGCATTAATAACAACAAGTGTCAAAATTCTCTCATGTAACGTTTTATTCTCGTAATATTCTGCGGAAGCGTATAAAATCTATAGAATATTGGGGGGAAAGAGGGTACATAAGATATACTATTAAGTAATATGTAAAAATGTTTAACATAAATCAAGTCTTAAGATACATCAATATCATAACATACAGACTAAATAAGAATCATGTCATAACGTACGCATCAGATACTACTATTCTACTAACTAACAAAAAGTTTCAATTGGTTTCACGTGTAAAATTATCAACCTACAATTCCTAAAATGCAATTTTATACATGCAACCGATACTGAAAGCAGGATCTAATTTTCAGCAGAGTATGCTTAATAAACAAACAAACTTATGAGTCATTTAAACTTTGCGTCATCAAACTTGATTACCATTATCTTAATTTGTCATTTTCAACCATTTGTTTTGTAAAACGAAAATACATGAAGATTTAGGAGAGAATAATTATTCTATTTCATCATCTACAAAGTATTACAATAGTCTCATATTTATAAAGTAAAGATGAAGGAGTTACGACAAATATAATGATGGAAATTACAACATAATAGTGAGAATTGAAATCTACATCAACGGGAGAATTACATTCCATTTGAACGTGGAGGTTACAAGAAGTTATAACATTATGTAACAAAGTGACTCGTCCATATGATATATTTGTTGTTTCATAACACTCCTTCTTCGATAATCATCTTTTGTTATATGATTTTCGGTCTGCTTCGTTAAAAAACTTTGCGAATTAAAATCACGTGGGACAAAAACTTGGTGAGGAAAAAAGTACAGAGCGTATAATTCTCCCCTTAGTTTAAGATACATTACAAATTCTCTTAAATAATATGACATTATGTTCATGTCTCGTTAGAAACATTGCTATAAAATCCAGTGGGAAAATAGTTAAGGGAAAAAGAGTGCATGAATACTCTAACACAATTGCATAAGTTGCATCGTTAAAAACTTTTAACCAATAAAAACATTATAGGACAAAATTGAAAAAAGAAAAATGTACAACTATAGGCATTCTGGGCCTTATCCTTCACGAATAATCGTCCTTCAGGGGTGATAATTAGAAATCCACTCCTCATGATTCATAGTTCACCAACTTGCATAAAGATTGCAACTTCTCCACAAAAACACAAACATAGTTTGTGTTTTGTTGTTGTTGTGGATCAAACATATAAGAAGCATCACTGAAGTAAATCTTTATCTCATGAATACAATATGTCATTAATGTATTTCCCAGGTGAACTTGTTTGAATAATATCTCTCTGTATATTTGAATAATTGTAACAATTCTCTTCTAGAGGATGTTCGAACGGTAGGTCTAAAAATAGTTGACTTTTCTCCAGTCATTTATTTCAAAATTTATCATTCAAATATTTCGTGGGTGTTTAATCTCTTCTGGAATTCCTTTCATATTCTTCAAAATGATATGCACATTCTCTTTGTTTGTTCATATGGTGATATTTTCATATATCACGTCTCTTCATTATAATTTGTTTTGGGCAATTTAGTCATTCAAGGACTCTCATATAAATATTAATATCAAGTAACTTATACAAATTTGTAGTCACAACATAACTTTTATGTTTATCTATATTTATGTTTACATGTCATACTGATCAAGTAATATAACGTAATGTTATACTTTCAAGAGAATGGGTAACATCATAATGTATGTTGGGTCCTGCGAAAAACTCTTGTGTCACTACTCGTTTTATAGTGTACCACCATATTATTGTAACGATTTCTATTTACATTCTTCAGAAATCGGGACTACAAGTCCAAATTAACAATATATTTATTAAACGAGTCTAGTTCTACATTGTTCGCATTCTTTTATTCATTTCATATACGAATGCTTCTGACATTCTTATAATATATAGGTTCTGGATCCAGATTTTCTCTTGAATTAACATGCTACTAAGAAGACGAATTAGTCGTCGATGATAACTTTAATTACTTTATGTTTCTCTCTCATAACCACAGAGTTGATTGCAACTTAATTTTATAATAATCAAATCCTTGTCGTTTCTCTAAACATTATGGTTTGACCGTAATGTATTCTCGGAATTGTTACATTTGACAACTACTTTTATTTTACCGGTTTTATATTCGTCAAGAATAATCTCTTCAGGAGGTGTAATGAGTAACTACTTTTATTTTCATTTCCACAAATAATATATGTTCTGGTCCACGTTTTTAGCGTTGGTTGAGCTCAAATATATTTTATCCTGTAGAGATCTTCACTTTATGTTATGCAGTTTACATCTAGTTATATAAGATTTAGTCACTCATTTATGATCAATAAACATGTATGACAATTACTTGCTAGATATTGCAAGTCAATTATTTTATGAACTTCATGTTCCTCCATTTGATTAACGCAAGTCACCTCATAATGATACAATATAAGTTTAACCAAATACGAAAATTAAAAGAGAAATCAAGATGTGCATCCATATCTAACACATAGTTATAAGTAAACTTTCCCCCCAAATAACTTGGTTTGAAAGATCATATCTTTGTATAAGATATAGAAAACCTATAGATCTACAAGCGTAGGCACATTTAAAAGTTCAAACCGAGAAAATCCTACTGTGTCCTGGTCCATCTCCTCTAGTTATACGATCTATATTGATAGACCAATAATTTAAGTCTCCTTCTTTGGATGCACCACCTTCTTCTAACCCATTTTCTTGTTGAACTTCGTTTATTCCTTCTTGTGCCACTGTCGTCTCCTCGCCTCTTTTGTTCTTGATCATGAAGATCAAGAACAAGAATAAGGCAATCGTTGACGTAGCACCAGAGATGACGAAAAGTATCCAAAAGCTATCAATATCAAGATTGTTGTTATCCTTGGTTGGATCAATTCTTGGGTAACTAAAGAGATCCTTCTTAAACTAGGCTAAAAATTCTTATCTATGAAGAAAATGAATAGGAGTGCATTAATTTGCTTGTCGTCAAAAACAAAAACATTTATAAAACAAAAACTGTTGCAATTCTCATTTTGTTTAAAATTAGATTTAGATACCCTGAAGGCCAAGAAAACTTTTGAGTGGTTCAAATCATTTTGCGTGTGCTTTGAAAAAATAGCAAAGTGTCGTTATGACAATAGACAGATTATTGAAGGTTTTGCAGAAGACAAGTAAATTACTGCACTCAAGTCTCAAGACTCTCAACTGACTTAGTTTGTCAAACCTTCAACATAATAAGAACCTCTCAACTGGTCAATTCATTGCAACTCTTCAGTAAATGTCGAAGAAAGCAATGGAACGCGTAAATTACCATTTTCCTCAACGCGATAACTGCAAACTTTAAGATCTGATGTTGATTTTTTTGCATCTAACGAATTACGTCAATTGTGTTACTGCAAAAGACAAATAAATTATTCCACTCAAGTCTCAAGTCTCTCAATTGACTTAGTTTGTCTAACCTTCAACATAACAAGAACCTATCAATTAGGGGTGAGAATCCGGTCCGGACCGGATTTTTATCCGGGGTCCGGACCGAAGACTAGACCGGACCAGACCGGAATTTAAAAAAAACAAAAACCAGACCGGTCCGGATAGGAACCGGAATTTCCAAAAAGTCCGTACTGGAACCCGGACCGGTTCCAACAGGACCAGACCAGGTTTTGCACAGACCTACTATTAATAGAATGTAAAATCCCAAACTTTGATTAGAGGAGGTTTAGGGCTAATCCCGAATTTTATGGGGTTTTGCATGGGGAAGGTGTGGGAAATGATGGTGAGGCGTGAGGTGAAGGGGTAGGGTGATGGTGTAGGTGGGGAGGTGTATGTTGGGCTGGGACAGAACCAACGTCTCTTCCTCCTTCACCTTCTTCTCGACTCCTTTTCTTCTCCACCCCTCATTTCTTCTCACCAAACACCTATCTCTCTCTCCCTCAGTTTCTCTGTCGTCGCCGGAGGAGGAAGCGACCGAGGTGAGCTTGGGGGGCAGCGGAGATGCAGGTGTGAGGCGCACGAGGTCGTGCGTTCGAAGGTTGCAGACCGGAGGCGGACTTTGCGCGAGTGGAGCTCCGGCGAGTTTTCGTCATCCTAAGAGGTATGCCGGTTCATTAGATGCATTTTGTTTTGCTCACACTTGTGGTGTGAGGTGTTGGCTGATCGGCGGAGGTCAGAGACGTCGTCAGCGTCGTGTGGGCAACAAGTTAGACCTAGTTCAACTAGGTAGTTGTTGGTCAACGGTCGACCGGTGCCTTCGGGTGGTTGACCGAATGTAGTGTAAATTCCCGACTTTAACCAACACCGGTCGAACGATGCCTTGTGGCGGTCGACCGGTTGTGCGTATATTGGTGGGTCGGAGGAATGCTTGTTGTTTTTCGGTCGACCGGGACCCCTGAGTCGGCCGGTCGTTGCTTTCTGGATAGGTCTGGACAGAGCATGGACTATCTAAACGGTGAACCGATCTTGACTTTGTGCGACCGGTAACTTAGGTAACTTAATGAATGTTTGACCGATTAGTTGATAGTTTGACAGATTGATGACTAGAAACTTCTAGGTTGCCCCAGGTAGTTTTCGGTCGACCGTTTGACTTGTTTGTTTTTTACCTGAGTTCGGATTTTGACCACGTATCAGTCGACCTGTTTTATATAATTGTTCAACCGTTTGTGCTCGGAATTGAATTCCCAGCCCTAGTGAAGTGCAACCCTGTTCACGGAAACCTTTGTCCTCGCCCAGAGCGTGAGCTAGGAGGTGACGGTGGGTGCATTGATCATGGCTACCCAGGGACCGCCAAGTTGAAGAGTTTGGATACTTGGGATGTGCCACCTCTATTGATAGACTGTGGCATAAAGAATGATATGTTGACTCTCTGTAGAGTAGTAGACCTGAGGGATCACGGATCCCAATGTATGATGATGCATGACTCACAGAGCATAATGACAAGGCGGACTTCGGTCCGGAAACCGTCCGATGGTGTGCCGGACGTATGATGTACCGTCCGATGTTATGCCGGACGTAATGATTGGCTCGACCGATGTTGTTCCGGCGAGTATATTGTCCATGTTGTTCCAACGAGGATATGGCCGATGTTGTTCTGACATGTTAGCTCAGTTGGGCACCTACTGAGTGATTGATGGACCGACCTGAGCAATGGCTCCGTCGGTGTGGTGTTGATCACGATGATTCAGAACTGATTCTTATGACGCGGAAGTGCGGACGTCCCTCACCGAACCCCATGAATAGTGTAGCCGCGTGTGGAGTGCGTTGCGTAATCTCTGTAAGACTGTATGTGCCTATGGTAAGTCTCCGAGGGAGACTCGTTGATGATTGTGGGACTGATGTCCAGATTTTCCAGTGGAGGGGAACTGTTTCCTTACTGTTGATGACATGATATGTTACTAGTATGATAAGTTCATTTTATTGTACTGTTGCTTTCATATAAGTGAGCTTGACATACAAGGTTTTCTTATGGAAACTTAGGTATTGTTGTTATATTTATGTTTCAGGACCGCGGTAGGTTATGCTGGGTGGTGACAGCGGGCGCACACATTTTGGGGCCAAGATCGTCTTCGGACTATTCGAAGTCGTCATGATTACCTGCATTTATCTTTCGTTGTATTGATGTAATCATGTATTTTGACAAACTCTGATGTATTATGGTGCACCGATTAGTTATTTATACGAGTAATATTCCCGCTTTGATGTTGTTTAACTTGTGATCTTTTATTGTTAAAATTTCAAATTTTTCTGCTTACGGGATGTTACATAGAAGATATTTGCACATTAACTCAAGAAATGCTTCAGACATAGGGAAATATTGCGAATCACGTCTAACTAAAACATCTGGACTACTTTCAGCAAAGACCAATGATAACCTAATCCAAGGCTACAAGTAGATAAAATTCAATTGTTTTTTTCCATAGAAATTAGATTATTAGCCATAGCACAACTGTTACAGCTTTGGGATTAAAAGTTAAAAAAACTTGTTTCATTCCTGCAGCAGGTATAAAGCAACTCTAAATGTTAGCAACAAGACAGACACTGTGTATTTTTACAGGTATAATCTGTCCACTAAAATGATAATGATCAGTGTTTTTCTATTTACCAGGAACACTGATGTCACTCCTGATGTCACGATTTCCTTCGTCAAGCTACGACTTCGCCTCGATGATTATACCAAGAATCAGTAGCGTTTAGTCACAAACTCACAATCAGTAGTAGGTACAAGATTATACCAAGAATGAGAGTAAAATTCCACACGATTCATATTGGACGTCACTAGTAAGTACTCCCCCAGTTTCCAAGAAAATTAAGTTTTTATCTCTTTTTTGCTTCGAAATTTTGCTTGCCACTGAAGATATCATCATCAAACTACAATGGAATCATGTGGATTCAAAATTTCATTGGTCAATTAATAATTAAGGAGGAGAAGATCTCAGAAGAGTACATCTCTATATAGATTTTTTCCGGGAAAATCTGAACAGTATGTCAACAAGAGAGTGCAATTTTAAGATATTTAAATGTGTCATCTGTGAATCTTATCTTGACTTACGAAAACCAAACACTACTTGTGGCTTCCATTGATAATAAGAATTGGTCACATCATATAAATTTCTACAGTCATCTAAACATAAATCAAGGTTTTGTTGAAACAATTACAAATAATATCATGTAATACAGTGGGTTATGCGTGTCAAATAAATTATATGACAGAATCCAGACAAAACCAGCATACAAGAACATGTTTAGAAACCAAAAACAAAAAAAATAGTGATCAGAAAGACCTTCAACCGACTCGTCGAATTCCGACTAACCTTAGAGAAAATATCACCCACACGTATTAGTGTGATAGGTCCGACGTTTTCCCCCCAGGATAGAACAGTTACTTCGTCGAGCAAGCGCACAACGGAGTCGACAAACCACGAAAGCAGATCAAAACTTGCAATGTCGCTATCAACCGGAAAATATGGGTTTTGGTGGAGAGAGAGAGAGAGAACTCGTATATTGTGTGTATTTTTCTTGGTGAAGTGCAAAACATTTTATAGTAGTCTATGACACAAAAATTTGACCCAAAACCCCCTGAACACGACCCACGACCACGACGTGATGCGACGCACGAGCACGTGTGCGGGTGTACATGGGTCCAACCACTCCTCCACTCACACTCTCTCCACTTCTCGGAAGATAAGGGAGGCAAAAGGTTTTAAACTTTTTCAACATCCCACAACATCTAATGTGGGACTAAACCCACACATGGATTTCTTCATCCAACATTCCCCCACAAATCCATTGTTGATCAAGCGACAAAACATTACATCATAGTGCTTTCAGTAATGATACATTTCGGGTTTGAACCACTACCTGAGTACTTCAACTTTACCCCTACAAGAACTAAGTGAAACGAAGTCTTAAGCTTGAACATTTCTTGTGGGGATGTCCACTGACAACACCAACCATGTCATACTGCAATCTACAGAGTTGATGCATTACGGTCATGCATTTGTATCCTATTTCATCAATACTTTCAAGGAATGACCCACATTTATCTAATTGCAGCCATACAATTGCATTCACGTAGTTGAGTTTCTCGAAAGATGCATTGCTAACATTTTGTTCTAAGAACTCGAACCCATTTAGAGTATACACTCTTACTAAACTTGTAGTTTCAGCAACATATCCATTCTTTGGGGCATTGACACAGATAAAATGTATGACCTACAATGTATTACCAATCAGTTGCACTCAACTCACTCAAGAACTTGTTATTACCACATTAAACTAACTTCATGGGATCTCCACTCAGATTGGTTGGGTTGTCGTTCTAGATGAGTCATCCCAAACTTGGATTTCAGAACTTGAGCTAGATCAAGTCCTTTGGTGAAAGCTTCAACTATATTGTATTTGGTACCAACAAACACGACTACAATATAGGGATACACCGACGGTAGTTATCCATCGGTGTACTCCACTTTTCGTCTGTGTACCGCTACACCGACGAATATGTCTCCGTCGGTGATACTTACGTCGGTGTTGCACAACTCCGACGGATATTTGCCGTCGGTGTTAATTTTGGCGGGAAAATTCCCGCAAAATATTTCATCTTGTTTCGTCGATTCCAATAATACCGACATACATATTCGTCGGTGTAGCGTACACCGACAAATATATATTACGACAATACTCTATGTACACCGACTAATAAATCCCGTCGGTGAGAAATATGATATACACCGACGAATATGTCTTGTCTGTCATGAGCAACACCAATGGATGTCTGCCATATGTGTCTTCTGACCATAAAAAATGAAACGACCTACACCGACGGATATGTTCCGTCGGTGTAGGCCATGTAGTTCCTATCAAGTACCCGAATGAGTTTGTTTGCTCATTCTGGGTTCCGATTATCCTTGTTCAAACAAATACAATCAAACATTCATCACAACTCAAACATTCATTCCTCACAACTCAAACATTCATAACTCGCAAATTCATAACTTAAACAATCATACATTCGCAATTCAATCGTCATTTACTTCAAAGATTTATAAATTGTAATTCAAGCATTCATACACCACCAAACTTATAAACTCTAATTAAAAATTAAAGTTTCATTGAAAATAGTATTTAACAGTACAAAGTAAAATACTTAAAATAAATATAATCAAACAACATTCAAAAACAGAAAGACTACGCTGTCAAACCTCTAGTGACTGCTCCGCCTGATGGACCATCCTCGTTATCTTGACTTGGCGGCGGAGGTGGTGTGCAAATAGATGTAACATTAAAATCTTGCACGATTTAAACATTATGAATATAAGGCATATAAACTAACTTAGTAAATGCAAAACTTATTAAATTAGAAATATAATACCTCACGACTATAACCCCCCTTCACTATCAATTGCTCCATCAACGACTCCATCAAGACTCCATGTTTGTGAGCCTCTTTTTCGTCTCAATTAGCTCATTTTCCATCCTCATCATCTTCTGATCTTTCTCAACCTGAACTCTCACGTCAATCTTGGATTGGGATGGCGGCCCGCGCGGTCCGTACATGTCGATTGGGGTGACGAGACTGGAATACATCCTCACACGTCCGTGCCCATCACCAAGTATAGTCCCGACCGGATCCTAGGCAGCGGCCACGGTTACCCAATGAGATTCCCCGCACACAGAACATGAATTAACATTTTTTTTCCAGTACAATGTGCAATGATTCTTGAAAACATGGATATTTTCATACTGAAACCCCAAGTTGACAACCAACTTTTTTGTCTCACATGTGTATCCTTCGGCAGGCAAGCTCCCTCTGGAAGTAATTATGCTTGATATGCTAACCAATATCAAACACTGTGTCCGTTCATCTACTTGTGCATTTCATGTGAAATGCTTTGATGACGAATGATAATATCGTCAATTCAGATTTGCACCTAGGATACAACAATTGATCTTCATCCTTCATATAGGCAAGAAACTTTTGAGCATAATTTGTAATCCCCGGTCTCGAGGAATCGATTCTAAAGCTACCACCTTCAACCACATCATTTATCATTTCCTCTATGTCATCGGCAACATCATCCTCTTCCGACTCAATCGTTATTTGTCAAGTTGTCATCATTACAACTTGAGCACTTAAACTTGCAACACTTTCATCGTGAAAAACTCACTTCTCGTAATTACTAGCAAAGCCATTTAGGATGATACCATCGACGACATCACCTCTAGTCGCCCATTTGTTATTGCAACACTTCTTGCATGGGTATAAGATTTTCCCATCACGAATATATTGGTTGTGAGAGCTGAAAGCAAGGTTTAAAAACGACTTCAGATTATTCGTTAAAGTCAGAGTAATTATCTTGCCATACATCCAACTTCTGTCTGACACCATGATTCTATTCATTTGAAACAAAATATAACATAACACGTTAAAAATCCTATCAATCTAACTAAATGTAATTTACACATGAACCTCATCCAAATCAATTTAACTAAATCAATTAACCAACCTAACAATCAATATAAGATCCAACTCAATATAACTAAACCACAAACACATTTAAATTTAATTGAAAATTTAACTAAATTTCGGCAGAACCTCCAATGTAATTTTGATATTAATTTTTTTTCCAAAAACCTATATTGACAAGAAAAAATGGCCACTATTGAATGACAAGCATCACAATATCGTCAATTCATCAAACTTAAATCTTACAATCCAATCCTAAATCCAATCCTAAATTAAAAAAACCAAATCATAAAACCTCAAAATACTAATTTTCTTTAAACATACAATTCATCCTAAATCCATAATAATCTCATTTCCAATTCCAACTACATTATCTTTATACACAACATACGATACTTAATGCTCATATACTCAACAAAGTTTCAACCTAGTTCAATCATCAAAGTTAAAAAATTATCAATCCCCACAACAAACTAAAAGTTACCAAACCTCCCACATTAACCTACTTCGTTAAATAAACCACGAAAGAGACAGAAATTACCATTTTTCTCACACGAAATCCAATACTAAATCCAAAATCAATTCCTAAATCCTAAAGTACTAACAAATCCTAAATCAAATCCTAAATCTTAAACTACTAACAAATACTAAATGAAATCGTAAATCTTAAAGTACCAACAAATCAAAAATCAAACCATAAATCTTAAATTACTAACGTATGGTAAATCAAATCCTATATCTTAAATTACTAACAAATCAAACTAATAGATCCAAATGTAATCTAACATCTAGGTCCACTGATTTCAATTGTAATCAATAACGTGTTACTGATTACAATTGAAATCTAATTTATTTTTATAGGGGAATCAATAGCGGATTATTAATTACTATTTCTGTAGAATTTTATACAACCTCCCCTATAAATCAACAATGATTTTTTTAATTCTTGTAGACATAAAAATATTTCCACAACAATAACATACAAAATCTCTTCATACACATCATATATATCTAATACATTATTTTATTAATGTGAATTCTAACAAATCAAACTTCACATTAAGTTTAATATAACATTAAATCATATAAAATTTTAAAATAATCATACTAATCTATCATATACATTAAGTTTAAACTATACAAATTATCTAAATCAATCAAAGGCAAATGCAACCAAATTCAAATTACGTACATCTAACAAATTGTCGACAAAATACAATTTCTAAACCAATGAAATTAGACATTCATTTTAACCTAACATTATATCATATAAATTTTCATAGTAATCATAAAAATACATGAAATTATACAAATTACATTCATATATATCAATTATGATTAAAAATGTAAAAGATTCAAAAAATAAAAAAAACAGAATTTAAAAAATGGAGTGAAGTGACTGTGGGGGGGAGGTGGGGGTTGTGGAGGTGTGGTTGTGGGGGATGGAAGGGTGTGGTTGTGGGTGGTAGGGGTGGTGGAGCCGTGTGGTGGTCGGGGTTGAGGTTGAGGTGGTGGAGTCTTGTGGTGATGGGGAGCTGCCTGGACGGGGTTGCGGTGGTGGAGTCGTGTGGTGGTGGGGAGGCTATGGGGACGAGGACGGGGAGGCTGCTGTGACGGGACTGGGAGGGCATGGCTTGGGGACAAGGAGGATGCGAGGACGGGACGAGAATGGGGTGGCTTGAGGACGGGGAGGCTACGAGGAGTGAGAAGGGAGGGATAGGAGGGGTCGAGGTTACTAGAGGAGGAGGCGAGCAGAGGCGGTGGAATTAGGGTTGGTGTGGGTTTTCGCAGAAATGATCGAACTTGGTCGAGGTGTTACTGTCTGTGTAGTGTAACACGATTAATGAATAAATGTCTCTTTTTCAAACTCTTCACCGACGGATAACCCTAAAACACATACACCGACGGATATGTTCCGTCAGAGTACGTTGATCTGACTATCGATGTGGTTTTTAGCGCGACAAATTTCGTTTTCCCGCTTATTATTTTGTCTAAACTCTACACCGATGGGACGTATCCGTCGGTGTAGAGTAATTGACCGACGAATGTTGCAAAAATATGGAGCGACGGAATCGATATGTCGATGCAGTCATTGTTATCTGTAAGTGTAGGTTCGTTGGTTTTCATGTCCGACGGAATGATCTATCTGTCGGTGTAGGGTAACGTGTAAATACATACCCTATAACGCCATTACTCCCAGAGTTCTTGGCTATCCAGCTTACATCACCGTAACCTTTGAGTACAACTAGGAATTTCTCATAATGCAGCCCAATTGTAGAATATCCTTCAAGTACTTTGGTACTCTATCCAAAGCCTCTCAATGAGTACGATCAGGATAACTTGTGTATCTACTAAGTTTGCTCACCGAGAATGAAATATCTGGTCGGGTGCAATTTACAAGATATATCAAGTTACCTGTAGTATGAGAATATCTCAACTGTGAAACTGGAACACCACTCTTATTCTTGTACAATGGTATTGATGAATCATATGGGGTTTTCACAGATCTAAAATTTGTATAACCAAATCTCTCAAGAACCTTCCAAACATAGTGTGATTGAGATATGAAAATACCCTCAACTGATCTAATCAGTTTCATACCCAAGATCACATTTACAACACTCATATCCTTCGTCTCAAACTTAGTACACAAGAACGACTTTGTTTCATGTATTATGTTAAGGTTTGAACCAAAATAGTAATATGTCATCGACATATAAACACAATGCAATGCATGCATCACCTTGAACTTTGCAATAGACACACTTGTCAGAATCAATAACCTAGAATTCAAATAATAATAATATTTTGTTAAATTTCTCATGTCAAGCTTTTGGGTCTTGTTTAAGTCCATAAAGAGACTTAACAAGTTTACAAACCTTGTTCTCGTTTCCAGAAGCTACAAATCCTTCAGACTGATTCATATAAATTTATTCTTCAAGATCACCATGAAGAAAAACAGCGTTTACATCCATTTGATGGCTTGTAAAATAATATACGGATGACAATACTAAGAGCACTCGAATAGTTAGTCATACGAGACACTGGAAAATAGGTATTGAAATAGTCTATCTCTTCCTTTTGTTTAAACTTGTTGGCAACTAATATGGCTTTATACTTATCAATGGGATCATCTGGTTTTAATTTCTTTTTAAATATCCATTTACAATCGATTGTTGAACAACCTAGAGGAAGATTCACCAACTCCCATGTCCCATTTGAGTCAATATAGTCTATTTCAATATTAGTTGCATCTTTCCAATGCTTTGCTTCGGATGAAGTCATAGCATCCTTCAAAGTAGTTGGATCGCCCTCGATGTGGTATGTGATGTAATCACTTACCAAATCTTCGGTAATTCTAGATCATTTTCTTCTTCTAGGTTCAATTTCAACTTGAGTTTGAGAAAAACTCAGAATCGGTAACATGACTGATTTGCCCCCACGTTTGTCATCCTTTCCACATGCTCGTGAATGGAACCAGACGTAGATGGATTACTCGAAAAAGAAACTTGTTGAGGAACTCCATATTTCATGGGAAATACATTCTCAAAAAATGTGGCATCACGAAATTCAACAACTGTGTTAACATCTATGCCAGATATCTCGGACTTGATTATCAAGAATCTGTACGCATAACTATTAATCACGTATTCGATAAATATTGCATCAATGGTCTTGGGCCAAGCCTTTTCCTCTTATGTTCAGGGATTAACAATTTTGCAACACAACCTCAAACTTTAAGATATTTAAGACTTGGTTTTCGACCATGCCAGAGTTCAAAAGGACTATCCTCCTTATGTTTTTAGGAACTTTATTCAGAATATGACATGTCGTATTCAAAGCTTCCCCCACATATATTTAGGTAATCCTGAACTCTCTAACAATGCATTAATCATATTGGATAATGTTCTATTCTTTCGTTCAGCAATCACATTAGATTGTGGAGAATATGATGTCGTTACCTCGTGAAATATTCCAGAATCCTGACAAACTTGTTCGAACATGTTAGACGTATATTCACCACCTCTATTGGATCTCAACATCTTGAGTTTCTTTTCAGTTTGAGTCTCTGTTTCGTTCTTAAAAATAAAAAACTTAGACAATGTTTCATCCTTACTTTTCAAAAGATAAACATTGCAATATTTTGAATTATCATCAATGAAAGTGATAAAATATTTCTTTTTATCATTAGTTAACATGCCGTTAAATTCACAAATATCAGTGTGTACGAGTTCTAAAATATTTGTATCTAGTCACATAATGAAAATGTTTCTTTGGTTGTTTAGTTTGTACACACACTTGACATTTTTTATTCTCAATGACATACTTAGGAATCATAGCTAAATTCATCATTCTTTTCAAACATTGATAATTCACATGTCCTAGACATCTATGCTAAACATCACAAGATTCAATAGAATAAACAATAGTAGAAAACACATTTTTAGCAAAAATAATATTACGATTATAAAAAGCAGATTCACCATGAAGTAAAAAAACACCACAAGACAAGTACCCCTTCCCAATAAAAGTTCCAGAAAGAGTAATCACAACTGTGTTACATTTAAAAATCACATAACCCTCAACTACCAGACACGGACCATTAATAATATTACGACGACAACAGGCACATGATGCGTTCTGTGTAGCGAAAGAATTCGTCCTGAATGTAACTTCAAGTCGATACGTCCAACACCAACCACCTTTGCAACATTCTCATCGGCCATCGCCACAGATTTTCCATCAACAGGCTAGTAAGAGACAAATATGGACTTGTCAACACATACATGCACATTAGCATCAGTGTCAACCAACCACTCATGTGGTTTATAAATAAAAAGCACTTGAGGATTAATAGAAACAAATTTATTGTTGGTCCCGTCCACGCCGGCCAATACATTGACCTATGGAATCGAATCAATGGTACCTTGTTGGTGTTTGGTTTTCTTGGAAGGACATTCCTTAGCCCAGTGCCTAACCTGTCCACAATTCCAACATGGTTTGTTTGTTGGCTTTTTTTTGGATTTTGACATTACGTTTTATCTTATTAGAAGATTGTGGTTTTCCTTTGAAATGTGACTTAGATGAGGATCCAATTAATATGGTTGGTTTTGGTTGTAATTCAACATGCATTACTAGTTTTTCACCTCGATGTTCTTCCTCGATTTTAATAGCAACCATAAGATCATCCATAGCTAATTTTCCTTTTCTATGCTTTAGAGATATACTGAAGTCTTCCCAGGACCGAGGGAACTTCTTTATAATTGACATTATCATAAACTTCTCGGGAAGCTTCATGTCAGCCTCTTTTAAGCTATGGATTAGGATCATAATCTGATGGGCCTGTTCAGTAACTGACTTGCTTTCAACCATTTGAAACTTTAAGAATTTTCCAACATAATACTTTTCATAACCTAAGTCCTCAGTTTTTTTACCTAACTCATTGCACACATCCTTTGCCGTTACAGAGGCAGAGGAGGACGAACTATATGCATCGAAGAACACGTTGAACATAAACAAAATGCAACCTCGACATAATTTGTCTTTCTCCATCCATAGTTCTTGAGCTGCTTTGATTTTGGTTTCTTCAGTTTCAGAATGTGGCAAATGCTTTTCATTTACATCAACGAAACCAATAGTAGTCAACCAGACTTTCATACGTTGTTGCCAATGTTTGAAATTTTGCCTGATTTTTTTTCCAGCATCCCTAACATATCTATTTTTGTTACAAACGAATTATTACTCAACATAGTAAATATTTTCTCTAAGAATGTTGAAACAATTACAAATAATATCATGTAATACGGTGGGTTATGCATGTCGAATAATTATATGACAGAATCCAGACAAAGGTGACATACAAGAACATGTTTAGAAACCAAAAACAACAAAAAAGTAGTTATCAGAAAGACCTTCAACCGAGCCGTCAAATTTCGACTTGCCTTAGAGAAAATATCCCCCACACGTACCAATACGATGGGTCTGACGATTTCCCCTAAGATAAAACAGTTCCTTCAACGAGCGGACGCACACCAGAGCCGACAAACCACGAAAGCAAATCAAAACCTCACAATGTCGCTATCAATAGGAAAATAGGGGTTTGGGTGGGGGGAGAGAACTTGTATATTGTGTGTATTTTTCTTGGTGGAGCACGAGACATTTCATAGTAGTCTATGACACAAAAATCGGACCCCTAATGTGATAACTCTGAATCTAATTAGTGAAACTAATCAAGGTTAGTGGTGGTTAATGATGAGTTAGTGGTTTGGTGGTAGGTGGTGAGGTGTTGGTTTGAGATTGGATGAGGTGGATATGACAGGTTATAAGAGCAAACCTTTCTTTTCTTCACTTCACTTTTCTCTCTATCTCAGATCATCTATCTCTGACTCCGACGTGTTGAAGCTTTGGGCGAGCAAGGAAGAGCTCGGGAAGTCGTAGCCGGAAGTGTGGTGATCGTAGATCACGTGAGAAGTTCACCGGAGAAGCAAGCTTGACGTGGGGGTGATCGTCGTCAATGTTCGGAAGTTTCAACGCGTAAATAAGTATGCTAAGTTCCTTTTTAGTGTTCACACAAGGAGTGTAAGAGGTCGGGGCCGTCGTCGGAGGTCAGAGACCTCATCGATGTTGAGGTGCAGCAAGGTTGCTGCACTGGAACGGTCGGCCGGTGATGGCAATGGTCGACCGGTCATAGTGTAATTGGGAGTTTCTGTCTCACACCGGTCGAATGATGCCCTTGGGTGGTCGACCGGTTGTGCATATTTTGGTGAGAGGAAGAAGACTTTATTATTTTTGGTCAAATGAGTCCCCTTTGTCGTTCGACTAGTTACACTGTAGGTAAGTCGGTTGGGGGCATAGACCATATAAACGGTCGACCGCCCTAAGATTTGGTTCGATTGATTACTTATGAGAATTTTAGTTGTGTTCGACCGGTTGCTCTTTGGTTCAGCCAGTGTTGACTTAGAGAAAACGTAGGAAATCCCTATTTTTGGTCGACCGCTTTTGACTTTTAGTTCAACTGGTAGAGGTCAAATTTGAGAGTGGAAGACTCTGATAATTTTGGTTGAACGTGACCCCTTTGCCGGTAGATCGGTTGGTAGTTAAGTATGTTGGACCTGGGCGTTGACCACCTAAACGGTCGACCGCCCATTACCTTTGTTCAACTGATTGCATTTGTTTGCGTTCAACCAGCTTTGTTGCGATTGAACCCGTGCCGTTTTCTTTAAGGAACCGGTCGACCGTTGTTGCCCTGTTTTGTGCTTTTATTGGTTGAGTTGCGTGTGGTCGGCTTTGAGGGCAAATGGTCCAGCCAGCCTTGGTGGCGACAGGACAGGACATGCCGGTTTGATAGAGATCGATGTTGAGTAGGTTAGGACAGATGTTCTTGGTGCCCAATTGTGCCTTGTTTGGACGTGTGTTGTGTGGGTTGGGAGAAATGTCATTGGTGCCCAATTGTTCCTTGTGAGCACGTATGTTGTGTTTGGGACATATGTCCTTGGTGCCCAATTGTTCCTTGTGAGCACGTGTGTTGTGTGGGTTAGGACACATGTCCTTGGTGCCCAGTTGTTCCTTGTGAGCACGTGTGCTGTGTGGGTTGGGACATATGTCTTTGGTGCCTAGGTTGAGAATTGTGTGTACTGTGGTTGGGACAGAGGTCCTTGGTGCCCAGCTTGGGAATGATGTTTTATTACTGTAGTTTTGTATACTATGTTATACCAGTATGTTGTCGTTATTCATGCACGTTATGGGAGTTTGGCATACGGTTTTTTATGGAAACTCAAGCATTGTTTCATGTTTGCATTTCAGGTCGTGAGCGACCGTAGAGGGTGGCGACTGAGGAGCGTACCAAGGATCAGATCGTCCAGTTTTCATTTTTGAGGTTGATATGATTACATGTATATGTTTGTTATATCTTTTGATATAATCATACTTTTGAAACTCTGTATTATAAAGTGTATCACTTGATGTATATATCGTTAGTAGCGTTCCCTCGTGATTTGATGTCTTTGGAATATCTTTTAAAGTTTAATTTTTCCGCTGTTTTGAGCACGTTACACCTAACCCCACGAACACGGACCCACAATGTGATGCGACACGCGAGCACGTGTGCGTAGGGACGCAAATGGATATTTTCTAATTTGGTATAACTTGTATCCGAATTTGAATCTGAATTCCAAATAAACATCCAAATCTGAATTTGAATTCAAATTTTTATAGTTTTCCAATTTCATATCCAAATTTGAGAATTTTTCGAATTTGGATTCGAATTCAGATAATGTTCAAATTCCTATAACATATTTTTATATATCTTTTGTTGTATAATCTAAAATATTTTAGAAAATTGTTTTAAGAGAATTATATTATAATTTGCTTTTGCATTTCTATTATGTTTATATTTACATAGGAAATAACTTTATTTTTTATTAACTCACAATACAAATATTAATAACCACATATATTGGATGTCAAAATTGGTATTTTCGGATATGGTTTGACCTATATAAAACGGTAAAAAAATTTAAACCAATTTCAAATTGTATTCGGTAAAAATTTCTTTACAAAATATCAACCAAATTGTAATTTTCAAATCGGAAACTTAAATAACCAGTTACCATTTGCATCCCTACGTGTGCAGGTGTACATGAGTCAAACCACTCATTCACTCGTTCCACTATCTCCACTTCTCAAAAGATAAAGGAGGCAAAAAAAATTAATTTTTTTTCAATATCCCACAACATCCAATGTGAGACTAAACCCCACACGTGGATTTCTTCATCCAACAGGTTTGAATGTAGTGCTAAGAGTATATAAGATAATATTCGTATTTTCAATTTCAAGATGTTTGATTACTTATAAGCTAAAACCACAATATACATATATGATACAAATATTGATAAGTCGACCTCTGATCATTATCAGCGCCTAACGTTAGTTGAGTTGAGTTGAGTTGAGTTGGGCTGGGATGGAATTGGTCACGAAAAAAGTGCATTTTCACTACCAGAAGTTGAGCTTTCATTGCTTAAAAAATCTGACTTCATTTCTCCCAAAAACCAAAAACCAAAATCCAACAAAACCACAAATCCATTCACGGAAACACTTCAAATTGTTCCAGCCTACCCTCGCCGTCGACGACGCCATCATCTTCGGTCTTCGATGCTTCTCCTCGTCGTGCCCTCTCCAATCCCTAGTCCTAGCCAGTCGAACCCTTCCAAGCTCGCCACAACGCTAACCTTGGCTTTCTAGCCGCCGCCTTTGTCGTTCTCCGCCCCCGACTCTATTCAAGGTTTGATTTGAAGGTTGTTTGGTTTTGCTTATAAATTGGAATTTTTTGGTTAGAGGTGGGATTTTTAGTTTTAGTTGGACTACGAAAAGTTTAGATTTTTGAGTTCAAGGTTGTAAAATTGAGTACATCCGGAAGTTCGAGAGCTACTTGGGGTCAAGATCGCCATCGATGCCAACATAAGCATGATCTTTTGGGGGTTTAGATTGTGGTGGGGATATACCCTGAGTAGAATTGGTTTTGAGAAGAATTGAGTTGGAATTGTATTGTATGCTGCATCTTGCTTATACTATATGCTCCGGATGGATCCTTCCATGGTTTCAGCTTCTCTTGGATGAAGTGTGTAAAGGATCGACAAGCCAACAAAATGTGATGATTGTAACGTACCCGAAAGTAGCGGAAAATTTAAACAATAATAAAGACCGTCAACGGTCAACACTGGGCACGTCACGGGAAACAAACCAACATATATAATATAAATATGATCCACGTGGAAGTCAAATATACAAACTGACTGTGATTACGACAAAAGCTATACAATATGTAATCACCTCAAAAGAAAGAAACTGACAACTACAGGATCTGATCTCGGGGGCACCGTCCTCGGTCACCACCTCAAACTCTAACCCTGCTCGCTACCTGAAATGCAAACAACAAACATGCCTGAGTTCCCTGCAGGAACCCCGTATACCAAACCTCCTAAAATATAAAAAGGAATTAAATACAATGCAATGCTATGCACATGATCATCCGCCTCGGGCCCACAATAATGCCCTCACCGCCTCCGCGGCACTGAACCACTCCTGCCACTAGGGTCAAGTCAGTCCACCGCTGCCTCACAAGGGTCAGTCGACACCACTGCTCCCCAAAAAGTGCAGGAAGGAACCCCTGGTACACGCCGCACCCAAGGAGCGAGTCAGCCCGCCGAATACACAACTCGGGTCAGACGACAGCCACTGCTCCCCCAAGAGTCGCCTAGCGCGCACCCTGCCGGAACATCCTCGGCCTACCGCTAAACCCTCGCAAACTGCCCAAGGTTTACGGTACACATCCCTCACACCCCGCTCGGTAAGAGAGGAAAAAGTACAACAATAATACGCCTTCGTCGAAGGTGAAATCCGTAGCTCTCAAAGCCGGTAATCAACCGTCGCCTCGGAGCCGGTAGTCGACCTGACATCGACGGATCGCGTGTGGATAAATCCACCAACCTGCGGCAGATCGGTCGACCGCTACAAGCACACCGGTCGACCGGTCCCCCACACAGTACACAGTACTGTACAAACAAGTCTACCGGTCGAACCACGCCAACCGAATTACCGACCAATCGGTCGAACAAAAGTCATCTAGCGGTCGACCGTTTGGAAGGTCTACGCTATACAATTTTATATAATATATATATCCGACCGGTCGAACCAAGGGGACGTTCGACCGATAACAGGGATTTCAATATTTTGCCCAAGTCTCGTTCGGTCGACCGGAACTGAAATACAGTTCGACCGAAACAACACAAGCACTCTACCGCTTAATTAAATGCTCAGTCGGTCGACCGAGAGTTAAAGAGCGGTCGACCGTTTTAATGGTCAAAGCTCCCAACCGACTTAGCATCGAATGGATCGGTCGAACAAGGTAAGGACGTTCGACCGTTTAATAAGTCAAAATCCCCAACCGACCCATTCTCATCGTTATTCGGTCGACCGGCTAAGTGGTCCCGTTCGACCGATAACAGTATATCCCCTTTTTCCCGCACAAATCTGGCATAACGGTCGACCGTCTAACGACATCGTTCGACCGTTCGCGGGTAAACAACAATATAATAATAGGATCGGTCGACTGCCCACAGGCACCGGTCGACCGATCGTCGTCTTCAACCTCTGAATTGGTTGAATTCCGACGGGGAATTCGACACCAACGTCGATCCCCAACACTCACTAGGCATAAGTGAGTTATATTGAAGATTTGGCATACCTTTTTGACGGTTGTGGAAGTCTCCCGAGCTTGAATCACTTCACTCCTCTTCTTCTTCCTTCTTCTCCTTCTTCTCCTCTTCTTCTACTTCACCTTCTTCTTTCCTTCTTCTTCTGCTCCGAATCACTCCTCTCACTCTCTGATAACAGGCAATGATGAAGAAAACGTCCAAATCCTTATCTCTTTACAATATCACCTTAAATAGACAAATCCACCTACACCTCATCCAATCACACTTAACCTAAAACCTAACCAACCAAAGCCATCCACCTCAATCTCCACATGTCCAACACCTCCACCTCTCCATGCAGGATTAATTAGGGTTAATTAGGTTTAGGTTTAGTTAATTAAGATGTTTTAGATTAGGTTATTACAATCTACCCTCCTTAAAAGAATTTCGTCCGCGAAATTCAAAACAACTGACTTACCGGAATAACTCTGGATACTGCTTCCTGACATCCTCCTCGATCTCCCAGGTAGCCTCTCTGTCAGTGTGATGCTGCCACCTGACTTTCACCATCGGAATCGCTCTCCTCCTGAGCTGATGTACCATCTGATCCACAATCTCAACTGGTCTCTCATCTAATGACAAATCCTGCTGGATCTCCGGTACTGATATCTCTATCACATGAGCTGGATCGGCCACGTACTTCCTCAGCATAGAAACATGGAAGACGTTGTGAAGTCCTGCAAACTGTGGTGGTAGTGCAATCCTATATGCCACCTCACCAACCCGATCCAATATCTCAAACGGTCCGACATATCTCGGACTCAACTTCCCCTTCTTCCCGAATCTCATCACCCCTCTGGAAGGCGAGATCTTCAGGAAGACATGATCTCCTACCTCAAAAGTCAGCTCACGCCTCCGCGTATCAGCATAACTCTTCTGCCTGCTCTGCGCCGTAGCTAGTCGTCTCCGAATCACGTCGACCTTCTCTGAATACAACTGGATAATGTCAGGTCCAACTAGCTGTCTCTCGCCCACATCACTCCAGCATACCGGCGATCTACACGGTCTCCCGTATAATGCCTCATAGGGTGCCATTCCAATACTCGAGTGGTAGCTGTTGTTGTAGGCGAACTCGATCAACGGCAAATGCTCA
The DNA here is from genome assembly GCA_963682175.1 of Triglochin maritima. Taxonomy (NCBI): domain Eukaryota; kingdom Viridiplantae; phylum Streptophyta; class Magnoliopsida; order Alismatales; family Juncaginaceae; genus Triglochin; species Triglochin maritima. The sequence goes on from OY821781.1 coordinate 38,968,077, forward strand.
TCCCAATGCCCGGCCCAGTTAAGTGTACACGCTCTCAGCATGTCCTCCAATGTCTGTATCGTCCGCTCTGACTGGCCATCTGTCTGTGGGTGGAAAGCTGTGCTAAACTTCAGACGTGTCCCCAGTGCTCTGTGTAGACTCTCCCAAAATCTCGAAGTGAATCTGGGATCTCTATCTGAAATGATACTGACCGGCACGCCATGAAGTCTGACAATCTCCTCAATATATAACTTAGCTAGACCCTCCAGAGCAAGAGTGGTCTTAATAGCTAAGAAATGCGCCGACTTGGTCAGTCGATCGACTATAACCCAAATCGCATCGTGGAATCTCCGTGTCTTCGGTAGCCCCGTAACAAAATCCATCGTCACGTGCTCCCACTTCCACTCGGGCAACTCAATCCTCTGCATCTGCCCTGCTGGTCTCTGGTGCTCGATCTTCACCTGCTGACAGACCAAACACCTCGATACGAAGTCTGCAACGTCCTTCTTCATACCTCGCCACCAGAAGTTCCGCTGCAGATCTTTGTACATCTTGGTGCTCCCTGGATGAATGGAATATCTCGATCTGTGTGCCTCCTCCATGATATCATGTCTCAGGTCCTCTGTCTCCGGCACCCAGATACGGTCTCTGAATCTCAGACCTCCATCCACTCCAACTCTGAAGTCTGACCCATCTCTGGCAGCTAACTGTAACAAACTGCTCAACTCCTCATCTGTAGTCTGAGCATGAATCACTGCTGATACTGTCTGAGGCTCTACTCTCAATCCTGCAATCACTGCGCCCTCAGAGCTATCAGCAAATGGCCTCCACTCTGCCAAGGACTCTAGCAGTCTCCACTCCTGAATACATAGGCCTGCTACTGATACCTCCACCTTCCGGCTCAAAGCGTCTGCAACCGTGTTCGCCTTCCCCGGATGGTAAGAGATAGTGAAGTCATAGTCCTTAATGAACTCAAGCCATCTGCGCTGCCTCATATTCAGCTCCTTCTGCGAGAACAGGTACTTCAGACTCTGATGATCTGTAAACACCTCGAACTGCTCGCCATAAAGATAGTGTCTCCAGGTCTTCAGTGCGTGAACCACTGCTGCTAACTCCAAATCATGTGTCGGGTAATTCCTCTCATGGACCTTCAGCTGTCTGGATGCGTATGCGATCACCCTCCCGTGCTGCATAAGTACACATCCTAAGCCAACACCTGAAGCGTCGCTATAAATCACGAATCCACCCGTGCCACTCGGCAATGATAAAACTGGTGCTGTGGTCAACAGTCTCTTCAGCTCCTGAAAGCTGTCCTCGCACTTCTGCGACCAAACAAAAGTGACTCCCTTCTGCGTCAGAGCCGTCAGTGGTGCTGCCAATCTCGAGAAGTCTTTGATGAAGCGACGGTAATAACCCGCCAGTCCAACAAAGCTCCTAATCTCCGTCACGCTCGTAGGGGTCCTCCACTGTGTCACTGCCTCTACCTTCGCCGGATCCACTGATATCCCCTCTGCCGATACAATGTGTCCGAGGAACGCCACTCTGTCCAACCAAAACTCGCACTTTGAGAACTTAGCATATAACTGCTGAGCCCTCAAGATGCTGAGTACAATCCTCAGATGCTCTCTGTGCTGCTCCACATCTGGTGAATAGATCAAGATGTCATCCACGAAGACAATCACAAATATATCAATGTACTGCCTGAATGTCCGGTGCATCAGATCCATGAACGCTGCCGGAGCATTCGTCAATCCAAATGGCATCACCAAGAACTCATAGTGTCCATATCTCGTCCTGAAGGCTGTCTTCTGGATGTCCTCATCTCGGATCCTCAACTGGTGATATCCTGAACGCAGGTCAATCTTCGAGAAAACCTTCGCTGACTGCAGCTGGTCAAAGAGGTCCTCAATCCTAGGTAAGGGATACCTATTCTTCACCGTCACCTGGTTCAGCATCCTGTAGTCTATGCACATCCTCAAGGATCCGTCCTTCTTCTTCACAAACAAAACTGGTGCACCCCAAGGCGAGACGCTCGGTCTGATAAATCCAGAGTCCATCAACTCCTGCAACTGCTTCTTCAACTCTGTCAACTCAGCAGGTGCCATCCGGTATGGAGCCTTCGACTGTGGTGTAGTGCCGGCTACCAACTCAATGCCGAACTCCAACTCCCGGTGTGGTGGTAAACCTGGAATCTCTGCTGGAAAAACATCCGCGAACTCCTGCACCACCTCAATGTCCTCTAGCCTCTGAGACTCTGCCTCCGCAACTACAAGTGTCGCCAGAAAAGCTGCACATCCCTGCTGTAACAGTCTCTGAGCTCTCACAGCAGATACAATAATGCGACCCCCTCTGCTTCTGATCCCTCTAATCAGAATATCAGGCAAACCCTTCCTCGGGATCAAAATCTTCTTCTCACGGCACAAGACTCGAACATCATATTGGGACAGCCAATCCATCCCAAGTATGACATCAAAGTCCTCCATCGGTAGCAAGACCAGGTCTGCCGGAAACTCCTGATCTCCCGAAACAACCGTGGCGCCGGGGACAAATCTCCCCACAGTGCCCACCAGACCCAGGGGTGTGCTGACCTCCAAAGTGGCAGTCAACATCGCAAGGGTACAGCCCAACACTCCCGCAAATCGCTCTGAGATGAACGAGTGTGTCGCGCCACAATCAAATAACACCCTAGCTACTGAACCTGCGACAAGAAGTGTACCTTCCACGACAACGCCTCCATCCCGAGCCTCCTCTGCCTGGATGGTGAAAACTCTGCCAGTGCGCTGCCCCTGCTGGGGTCTGAAAGGTGGTCTACCTCCGCCTCCTCCTCTGCCTGGTGCGGGTAAACCCGGTGGTCTGCTCGGCCCAGCTCCTCGGCTCGGACAGCTCCTGATAAAGTGACCCAGCTGGCCACACCCATGACATGCTCCGGGGGTGAAGCACGGCCCGGAGTGAAACCTCCCACAAGTACCACAAGGCTCTGGTCGTGGTACTGCAACTCCTGCTCCCTCGTATCGGGGCCTCTTGCCCGGATTCCCTCCAGTCTGACCTCCTGGCCTCCCAGAGAACCTACCTGATGGCCTCCTCTCATCCTGGTAGTTCTCCCTGTAGTCACGATTAAGAACAGAGGCACTCTTCACTGCATCGGCCAACGTGCTCGGCATGTGTGTCAGCACCTTCGTCCTCAACTGCTTCCGGAGCCTCCGGACGAACTTCCCAGCCCTCTGCTCCTGAGTAACATACATCTCGGGACAGTAACGCTCAAGGGCGTTGAACTTCCCGATGTAGCCTGCTAGGGTCATGTCTCCCTGTTGAAGACTCAGAAACTCCTCCCTCTTCTGATCCTGGACATGCTGCGGAAAATACTGCTCGTTGAACTCGCCAACGAACTCCTCCCAGGCTATATCATCTCTGTTCGCAAACACCACTGCAGATGTGGACCTCCACCAGTTGGACGCAGCACCGCCCAAAACATAAGTAGCCAAGCCCACTCTCGCCTCTGGAGGACAACCAATAGCACTGAAGATCTTCTGCATCATGAAGATCCACTCCTCCGCAGCCTCTGCGTCGTACTGCCCCAGAAAGGTAGGCGGATGCTGGCGCATAAACCGGTCATGTATAGCACCAGTCCCCGTCTGCCCAGTCTGTGCTGTCTGCTGCTGTAGCATCTCTGTCAGACGTCCGACCGTATCGAACAACGTCCGACGATCATCCTCCCAAGCCTCATCCCTCGCAGTCTCACTCTCACCGCGAGTATGGGCAACCGCCTTCCCCCGTCTAGGAGGCATCTGCCAAAGGAAACAAGACAATATCAATATAATCTGTGCATGCATGATCCTCTAGACCTAACTCCTAACTCAAAGGTGGTTTCTTTAGACAAGTACGCCGAGATCAACGCTCTGATACCAAATTGTAACGTACCTGAAAGTAGCGGAAAATTTAAACAATAATAAAGACCGTCAACGGTCAACACTGGGCACGTCACGGGAAACAAACCAACATATATAATATAAATATGATCCACGTGGAAGTCAAATATACAAACTGACTGTGATTACGACAAAAGCTATACAATATGTAATCACCTCAAAAGAAAGAAACTGACAACTACAGGATCTGATCTCGGGGGCACCGTCCTCGGTCACCACCTCAAACTCTAACCCTGCTCGCTACCTGAAATGCAAACAACAAACATGCCTGAGTTCCCTGCAGGAACCCCGTATACCAAACCTCCTAAAATATAAAAAGGAATTAAATACAATGCAATGCTATGCACATGATCATCCGCCTCGGGCCCACAATAATGCCCTCACCGCCTCCGCGGCACTGAACCACTCCTGCCACTAGGGTCAAGTCAGTCCACCGCTGCCTCACAAGGGTCAGTCGACACCACTGCTCCCCAAAAAGTGCAGGAAGGAACCCCTGGTACACGCCGCACCCAAGGAGCGAGTCAGCCCGCCGAATACACAACTCGGGTCAGACGACAGCCACTGCTCCCCCAAGAGTCGCCTAGCGCGCACCCTGCCGGAACATCCTCGGCCTACCGCTAAACCCTCGCAAACTGCCCAAGGTTTACGGTACACATCCCTCACACCCCGCTCGGTAAGAGAGGAAAAAGTACAACAATAATACGCCTTCGTCGAAGGTGAAATCCGTAGCTCTCAAAGCCGGTAATCAACCGTCGCCTCGGAGCCGGTAGTCGACCTGACATCGACGGATCGCGTGTGGATAAATCCACCAACCTGCGGCAGATCGGTCGACCGCTACAAGCACACCGGTCGACCGGTCCCCCACACAGTACACAGTACTGTACAAACAAGTCTACCGGTCGAACCACGCCAACCGAATTACCGACCAATCGGTCGAACAAAAGTCATCTAGCGGTCGACCGTTTGGAAGGTCTACGCTATACAATTTTATATAATATATATATCCGACCGGTCGAACCAAGGGGACGTTCGACCGATAACAGGGATTTCAATATTTTGCCCAAGTCTCGTTCGGTCGACCGGAACTGAAATACAGTTCGACCGAAACAACACAAGCACTCTACCGCTTAATTAAATGCTCAGTCGGTCGACCGAGAGTTAAAGAGCGGTCGACCGTTTTAATGGTCAAAGCTCCCAACCGACTTAGCATCGAATGGATCGGTCGAACAAGGTAAGGACGTTCGACCGTTTAATAAGTCAAAATCCCCAACCGACCCATTCTCATCGTTATTCGGTCGACCGGCTAAGTGGTCCCGTTCGACCGATAACAGTATATCCCCTTTTTCCCGCACAAATCTGGCATAACGGTCGACCGTCTAACGACATCGTTCGACCGTTCGCGGGTAAACAACAATATAATAATAGGATCGGTCGACTGCCCACAGGCACCGGTCGACCGATCGTCGTCTTCAACCTCTGAATTGGTTGAATTCCGACGGGGAATTCGACACCAACGTCGATCCCCAACACTCACTAGGCATAAGTGAGTTATATTGAAGATTTGGCATACCTTTTTGACGGTTGTGGAAGTCTCCCGAGCTTGAATCACTTCACTCCTCTTCTTCTTCCTTCTTCTCCTTCTTCTCCTCTTCTTCTACTTCACCTTCTTCTTTCCTTCTTCTTCTGCTCCGAATCACTCCTCTCACTCTCTGATAACAGGCAATGATGAAGAAAACGTCCAAATCCTTATCTCTTTACAATATCACCTTAAATAGACAAATCCACCTACACCTCATCCAATCACACTTAACCTAAAACCTAACCAACCAAAGCCATCCACCTCAATCTCCACATGTCCAACACCTCCACCTCTCCATACAGGATTAATTAGGGTTAATTAGGTTTAGGTTTAGTTAATTAAGATGTTTTAGATTAGGTTATTACAATTGCCAAGTGCCAGCATGTTCAATGAGTATACCCCTTTGAAATTGAAGTTTAATTTTGGAAATATATATTTAGCACTAGTAAACCGATGAGAACTTTGATTCTGGATTATTTTGGTTCACTCCAACCTCAGTGAAGACCTTTCTTTCAGGGTTATTTTATCCTTCTCATGATCTATGGTTTTGATCCAGTACGTATCTGCCTAGGTTTTGTTTTATCGCAACAAGATTCTTTGTTTAAAATAGTTCTCTCTTCTTAATTTTCTTTGGCATCATCTCTATCAACTTTAATCTATAACTCTATCAAATTTACTTTGTTTTCTGATGTGGTCACTTGCCTACGCGCGCCCACACCTTGGTCCGTCCGTGGTCGTAGCCCAATTGATATTGATACGGGATATTAAGAAAATTCAATGTGTCTACGCTACCAACCGAACACAATGTGACTGTGGGGGTGTGATCAACTCACAGATTGAGTAAAGAGCTAAAAACTTATAGACTCCGTCAAACAATTAGTGATTTCCGATGTAAGATTATTCTAGAGTGTATTATACAAAATGGCTCATATTGCAATGACCACTCAAAGAGATTCCTCGTATATGGGTTCAATTGCACCATGTCTTGTTTGTTGCAGCCCACCAAACAATAGACATGAGCCCACAAGTGGGTTTTAGTGTCGGTCCAACTAATAAACAATTTCAAGTACAATGATATTACGAGAATGATATCATAAATTCATAACCATTAACCATGTTTGGTAATATTTTTCTTTCGTATATATTCATCGTGTTTCTTCAAAAATACATATTCACTAAGATATATTTTTAATTTTCAGTTCTAAAAACTTATTTTCCGTATCTATTCAATTTTTCAAAAAATAGAGGACAAATAATTATTAATCATTTTTTCCTTCTTCCTCTCCATTTTACCAACTCTCGACGCAAACTCATGATATCTGCAGCTAATGAATGAGATCACTAAAGTGCAAATCATAACTAATAAAATCTTCGTATGAAATTTGATTGGTCGAACCCACTTCAACAAAATCAATCTTTGATAATATATAGCGAATTCAATTCTATTATAGAATGTTACGTACATTTATTGTCTAAGTACGTCAGACTATTATTTCGTGCATGAAATGTACATTAGGTATCTGTTGTTCGGCCACCAGTACGAAATTCGATGAAGACATTTAAAAATTTCAAAGCATGAAATCTCGTAGGATAACAAACATGTTTGAAGTTAATATAAAATATTATTAATTATTATATTATTTTTAGGTTGATATATTTTTAAATAGTGCCCACCCTTCAATATCGTCTTGGGTCCTCCTCTGGCTACGACAATTGTTAGAATGAATAACCTTAGTTGTGACATTGCATCTACTTGGTTAACCATTGATAGCACTTTACTAGTTTGGATTTTTAAGCAAATGGTTGCCTTCAAGTAGAAGTCATGCAGCTTAACATTGTTATGTACCGATAAAAAAACACCTTAACATTGTAATGTACATTTTTTTCCAGGTACCATATACCTTAGGAGTGGCCTTATAGAAGCTAGATGCTTATTCAAAGAACCAATGATGATGAAGAAGTAATTGTTATGATGAACTCCGATGATCGGTGGTGGAGACGAGTGGAGGAAGGGATCGTCGACAAACAAGAAGAGGAACAAAGAGGAAAGGAGGTGATTATTGTTGTTGATTGAAGAAAGAATTGTATATCTCATTACATGAAGATAGTCCATATATATATTGTGATGGGCCGTAAATATCTCTAATGGGCCCGATATGGGTCTATACATAAATCTGTATTTGTTATATAATTCTGTCTAAATACATTTGTAGTAGTATTTCTCCAACAGTCCCCCTCAAGTTGGAGAGTGGATGCTATGAACTCCCAACTTGATGAGAAGTTGAATAAATTGAGTTGTTGGCAAGGCTTTTGTAAATACATCTGAAACTTGATCTTTGTTGCAGACAAAATTTGTTTGGATGATTCCTTTGGTAATCTTTTCTCGAATAAGGTGGCAATCAATCTCGATATGTTTAGTTCTCTCGTGAAAAACTGGATTGACAACAATGTGGATTGCTGATTTGTTGTCACAGAAAAGTAGTGCTGCTTGTGAATGAATGATGTTGAGGTCTGCTAGTAGGTTGATTAGCCAGGTGAGCTCGCAGCTGGTGTTGGCCATGGATCTATATTCTGCTTCAGCTGAAGATCTGGATATAGTGACTTGCTTCTTTGTTTTCCATGAGATAAGAGAGCTCCCTAGGAAGATGGCAAAGCCAGTTGTGGATCTGCGAGTGATTGGGTAGCTGGCCCAATCAGAATCACAGAATCCTTTGAGTTATGGTTGATTGTCGGTAGCAAAGAACAAGCCTTGTCCTGGATTCTTCTTAATGTATTTGACAATTCTCAAGGCTGCTTGCATGTGCCTCTGACCCGGTTGTTGCATGAATTGGCTTAAGAAGTTGACAGGAAAGGTGATGTCTGGTCTGGTAGTGGTGAGATATAAGAGTCTGCCTATTAGTCTTCTGTATGGTTGTGGATCTTTGAGTAAGTCTCCTGTATCTGCTGCTAGATTATGATTGACTTCCATAGGGGTGTCGGAAGGTTTGGCTCCTAGAAGACCAGTGTCTGTTAAGATTTGGATTGCATATTTTCTTTGGTTGAGATTGATGCCCTTCCTGCTTCTTGCTACCTCTAGTCCTAGAAAGTATTTGAGTTCCCCCAAGTCTTTGATGTGGAATTGATTTTGTAGGGCATGCTTTAGTTGGTTGATGGCTTTAATGTCATTTCCTGCAATTAAGATGTCATCAACATAAATAAGTAATATTGTAAAAGAGGTGTTGGTTTTGAGTGTAAAGAGGGAGTAGTCAGCTTTTGATTGATTAAAACCATAATCAACTAGAGCTTTAGTGAGTTTGTCAAACCAACACCTTGAGGATTGTTTTAAACCATAGATTGATTTTGTTAATTTACATACAAGTTGTTCCTTTTGTTGTAAACCTGGTGGACATTTCATGTAAACTTCTTCAAGCAAATCTCCATGTAAGAAGGCATTGTTGACATCTAGTTGTTGTAGGTGCCAATTATTAATAGCAGCTAAGCTTAGAACAGTGCGTAGAGTGACCATTTTGGTGACAGGAGCAAAAGTTTCATGAAAATCTAATCCTTCAATTTGATTAAATCCTTTTGCTACTAATCTAGCTTTGTATCTTTCTATGTCACCATTGGCTTTGTATTTGATTTTGTAAACCCATTTGCAACCAATGGGTTTTTTGTTATGTGGAAGTGGAACTAATTCCCAAGTGTGATTGTGTTCTAAAGCATCTAATTCTTTATTCATGGCATCTATCCAATTTTGTTTAGTACATGCTTCAGCATAGGTGGTTGGTTCTCTTTCATTATCTATTTTATTCAAGTAATAAGCATGGTTGTGAGATAATAAAACATTATTAACAAAGTGATGTATAGGATACCTGGTCCCTTTCTTCTGTTGAGAAATGGGACTTACCTGTTCTGGTTCTCTATCTGTTTGACGAGCTGCAGCATTGAGAGTTGGACAATGGTAGTCTTTTAATGTTGCAGGTCTTGAATGAATTCTGTTGGATCTTCTCACCTGAGCTTCTGTGATGTTTTGTTCAATCTGTTCTTTATTTGTTTCATCTGTAATTTGTGTGTGTTCTTGTTGTGTTTCAGCAGTAATGGGTTGTTGGTGGTTACTGTTGTGATCTTCCTCAAGAGGAGTGTGAATGTAAGGAATCACAACATGGTTGTTGTTTTCAATAAGTGTTTCTTTGTAGGGAAATTTGTTTTCATAAAATACAACATCTCTAGTGATGATAATTTTTTTTAGTTTTATGTCATAGATTTTGTAGCCTTTTTGGCCAAAAGGGTATCCAATAAACACTCCTTTGTTGGCTCTTGGCTCAAATTTATCTTTATGTTGTAGGTTTGTGATGTAACAAAGACATCCAAAGACTCTAAGATGATTGTAGTTGGGTGTTTTTTGAAAAAAAACTTCATATGGGGATAAATTTTGAAGTACTTTGGTAGGCATTCTATTGATTAAGTATGAGGCAGTAAGTATGCAATCCCCCCAGAAAATCATTGGTAGATTGGACTGAAATCTAATAGCCCTTGCTACCTCAAGAAGATGTCTATGCTTTCTCTCAACAATGCCATTTTGTTGAGGGGTATAGACACAACTTTTTTCATGAATAATTCCATGAGATGTCAATAGATTATGCATATTGATGGACAAGAACTCTAGGCCATTGTCACTTCTGATTTTTTTTATATTTTTATCAAATTGTGTCTTTGCCATGACAATAAAGTTTTTAATAATATTGAAAACATCAGATTTTATTTTCATGAGAAAAGTCCAAGTTAACCTACTAAAATCATCAACAATAGTTAGGTAGTAATGGCATCCCTCATGGGTGGAAATGGAATATTTTCCCCATATATCAATGTGCAACAAATCAAAAACATTACAAGTAGTAGACTTACTTAAAGGAAAAGGAAGTCTTGTTTGTTTTGCTAAATGACAATCATTACAATCTAGATCTTTAAGATCTTTATTTATGGTAATACTATCATGTTTATTTGCTATGAGTAAAATTTTGCTGTGAGACATATGTCCTAATCTTCTATGCCAGTCAGGGTTGTCTTTATTTGTGGCAGAAAACACAAATATCTCATGGTTGTATTGGTTGGTTGATGAGAATTTTATTTATACCGCAAGTGCACGGCGTCTATGAAGACGTGGCAAGTACGGGTCGAACACAAGGAGGGAGAGATTTCGTTGTTAGTGTGATTTCGATTTAGGGGAAGAAGGGAGAAGAAATAAGTTGGGTTTTTTTTAGTATTTTTGATTTAGTTATCTAAAGTACGAAACAAAAGCAATTAGAACTAAAACAAGAAATAAGAAGAGAAATCCGTTGGGTGGAGGTTTAGATTTAGGTTTAGATCAGAGAATTACTGAAACTTATTGTAAATCATGTTAGTTATGAAGCATTACAAGATAAATGACTTAACATAAACTCAAGTAATCAAAATAAACTAATCATGAACTTAAAATAATAACATGCAATTCATCTTCTCTAACCCTCATTCCATCACCTCCACCCTTTGGAAAGAGTTAGAAACTCATGGAGGGATGAAGAAGGGGTCCTAGAGAAACTAAGAAAAGAAAATTTAAAAACATAAAATAAAAGAAACAGAATTTTATTGCTAAATTATGGAACAAAAGGAAGAACTCCTCACAACATCGTTCTCGGGGCTATTTATAGCCGATACAAGGGACCTAAGCATGAAATAAGAAAGTACACGCGTCAACACGCAACCGGTAAAATTTTTAGAGCATGAATCTAATTTGGTGCGGCGGATTCGCCGCAATTTGCTCTTGAGGTGCGGCGGAATCGCCACCTTTTTGGCTCAGAATCGACCCGGATTTTTCCTGTGTGTTTATGGTATGATTTCAATGTCATTTGCGCGTCTGGATTGATTCTTGCATATCTTTGGAGATCCGAATTAATTTCTTCATATATTTGGAGATCCACATTGATTTTTCTTTATATTTTCTCCATAATAATAAAAGCTACTCGTGATTTGCAATTAGGTCCTTGACTTTTTGCAATTAAGTCCCCGGCTACTTTTGTGCTTAAGTCCTTGTTCTTTTCGTAATTAGGTCTTGAATGCTTTTATGCTTGGATACATTTCCATTTGAAACCCGATAAACTTGAACTTGGTCTTTATGATAGAAACGAGTCTTTTGTACGCGTTTATGCTCGGGATGTGGGTAATTTGCATTCAGGTCCCTGTATTCTGTAAATAAGACTAAACACATACCTTAGTAGCATTTATTGATATAAAAGTAATCTAAATGAAAGACATATGATGCAATGTATGCAATGCATCAAATACCCCCACACCTAGATTTTGCTAGTCCCTAGCAAAACAGAACATAAGAAAAATAAAACAGGGAAATCCTAACTCACTTTCGTAGGAATCACGGTTGCACTTAGCATGTGCAACAAGCCTTTAAACCTCCTTGTTGCGAAGGGGGAGGAGTGTTGTCTCCTGAGGGTTTTCAGCGGATATACCCACAAAATCCTGAATCAACATTTCATTAATAGCTCGCAATATCCCTACCTCAACTTTATACATCTTACTGAGAATTCTTGCATGCTCATTATACAATTCTAACTCATTAAAAATATGACTTGGTCTTTGTTCCTCCAACATTCACACCACTAACCCTTCTAAACATGTTATTACTTAAATTATTTTGCACGCCTCCTCTGGTGGTGAAGTATCATTTGGATCAACCATGACATGGATCATTCTTTTAGCTTTGGGCCTTGAGTATCTTAAAGTATTTTTTTTTCCGTGATTCAACACATTTGCTTTTCCTTTTTGACACTTATACCCTTTTTGCATTCGTGTAGCGAGTTTGGTCGATAATCCCGAGCTGGAAGACTCAAGTTACCGGGTTTCAAGATACCCCTACGGACCAGTGACTCGAAGGCTTGGGCTTTTGTAATCATTTTGCAAAATGTGTTTTCCTCACTTTATTTTTATTTTATTTTACTTTTATTTTCCTCAAGGCTTAATTGCTATTAGAAGTCCACACTTCCCGGTATATTTTCCTCAACCTCTGCTTTTTATCAACCACTTCAAAGATTTGATTCATCCAATTTAAGTGCATACATGTCTTACAAGGGTCATGGGTTATTTCTTTGGAACCTAGATTTATGTCATAATTTCTACAAGCAGAACTATATAATAAGAAACAAAAACTTAATGCAATTTGTACACGGGTTTTGGCAGTTCAATCTTAAGCTATGTCATAGAATATTGAATTTTTTTTTTAATTTTTTTTTAATTTTTTTTTTTAATTTAAGAAATAAAGCAGAACAGAAAATCAAATAGATAGATATGTACATATATAAACACCCCCCCACACCTAAATCATGCATTGTCCTCAATGTATGCATAGATAAAATAAATGCACTTATTACCTGAGTCGGCTTGCGGTAGAGGGGTTGAGTTTGCTCAAAGTCAACCATAATCAGAACTGGATTGAATGACACCATGTTGGTGCATGTATCCAGTTGAATTGTTCCCCATGTTGACTTGAGGAAAAGACTCCACTCTTCTCACTTGAATTGGTTCGCTTATTTGCTCGAGTGATGGTGGTTGAGTAAATGGATCACTCCCTTTTTTCTTACTTCCTTTTTGCTTATGTGATGATTTATTTGATTCAGAATTCTGATAAATACGTGCTCTCATCACAACATCACTTGGGTTGCATATTATTTCTGGCTCATTATCAATATGGAAGATATTAAATTCTGCTTTTAAGTTCCCGAAAGATAATTGCATGAGCCCATTTCGACAGTTTATTAATGCTTCCGAAGTGGCTAAAAAGGGTCTACCTAGAATTACAGGGATTTGTCGATTAGGATTTACAATAGGTTCAGTATCAAGTACGACAAAATCCACTGGATAAATGAAGTCACCAACCTTAATCAAAACGTCCTCTACTATACCTCTCGGTTTCTTAACAGAACAATCAGCGAATTGGAGGGTTGTCCTAGAGGGTTTCAGTGGACCAAGGTTGAGTTGCTCGTAGACAGAAAATGGGAGCAAGTTAACGCTTGCACCAAGGTCTAGAAGGGCTTTATTGATAAACGTATCTCCTATTGAACATGAAATTGTGGGACACCCCGGGTCCTTATATTTTATAGGAGATGTGTTGGAAAGAATTGAGCATATGTTTGCAGTTAAGAATGCCTTCTTTGGTACATTCGTTTTTCTCTTCTTAGTGCACAAATCTTTTAAGAATTTAGCATAAGCAGGTATTTGTTGAATCATGTCTAAGAGTGGAATGTTTACCTTAACTTGCTTAAATACTTCCAAGATTTTCTCTATTTGTGCACTAGAGTTCTTTTTGAGTCTATTGGGAAATGGGGCTTTAGGCACATAGACTCGCTCAGGTTCAGGTTGAGCTACAGGTTCAGGTTGGGTGGGTGGATTGGGCTTTTCAATTTGGACGTCGGGTTCAATGGTCAAGTCATATGTGGGTGCTTGATGGCTAGATTGATTAGTCATTCTAGGGTTTACCACATTATTGTCAATTTGTCTTCCGGACCGTAATGATACTACAGCATTGATTTGTTGGAACGGTCCTTCCTCATTAACCATTTGAACCGGTCTAGGGTTGTTATTTCCTGAAGGTGGTTGATAAGATTGATATTGATTATTAGTTCTGGGGTTTACCTCAGGTTGACTTGGAAATTGGCCCTTTTCTCTTTCACCTATTATCTGTGCTAATTGGCTGACCTGTGTCTCTAGCCTTTGGAATGATTGGTTGGTTGTTTGTATAAAAGTTGTCATTAAATTTTCTAATTTTGTCAACCTAACCTCATGATTTCCATTATTACCCCCAGATGATGTATTATTTTGGTTATATGGGGTTGGTTGTTGTCTAGGAGGTTGTCCTTGTTGGGTCCACGAAAAATTGGGATGATTACGCCAACCTGGGTTATAGGTTGATGCGTAAGGATCATTTCTAGAATTGTTAAATGTGGCATTAACATGTTCCAGGTTCACACAGTCCTCCATTAAATGACCAGTCTGACCACATCTAGAGCAAGGGGTAGGGGATGCTTGTCGGGTTTGGTTTTGCAGCTCTAAACTTTCCATTCTACGCATAAGGGTGGCTAGTTTTGCCTCAGCCACTATGTTGGAGTCTATAGCTAAGACACCTGATCGGGGTTGACTCGCTATTCTAGATCCAATACTCGGGTTGATGGGTGTTCTAGCATTGTCCCATTGCATACTATTTTCAGCTAAATCCTCAAGAAAAGTCCAAGCATCATTTTCATTTTTGGACATGAAGTTCCCTTGGCTCACAGATTCTAGCATAACCCTAGATGTGGGTGTCAATCCCTCATAAATAATTTGGCATAATTGCCACTTCGGAATTCCGTGATGAGGGCATTGGGTCAAGACACTCTTAAATCTCTCAAGATAGGAATAGAACGGCTCGCTCTCAGACTGAACGAATGCAACAATTTCATTCCTAATCTTCATAGTCTTATGGTTGGGGAAATATTTTTTTAGGAAAACTTGAACAAATTCGGCCCAACTTCTAATAGATCTTTCGGCTAGACTATATAGCCATTTCTTAGCGTCGTCTTTTAGTGCCAGAGGCACAAATTTCAGACGCACTGCCTCTTCAGGGATATGCTGGTATTGCATAAGAGAGCAGATTTCCTCAAATTCTCTAAGGAAGAGATATGGATCTTCCCTAGAGGTGAACTTAGGCAGCATACTCATGTATTGTGCCTTAAGTTCGAAGTCGCGACCCGGTATGGTGGGCATGACGATGCACGATGGCTGAGCAGCCATCGTTGGGTAGCACCGATCCCTCAAAGTTATAGGTTGCGCAACAGGCGGGTCCACTACATTCTCACCCATTAGATCCGGGTGAGGTGGTGCAACAGGTGGAATGGGGTTAAGTTCCAGACTGGAATCTAGATTAACTCGTGAGAGTCGATTACTCAAGTCCTGAATCCAAATCTGAGTGCACCGGGTTGAATCAATTTTTGAATTCAAATTCGAAATTTAAATTCCAAATTTAATTTCAAAAATTAATTACAAATTTTTTTTTTTTTTGAACTTTTGATTTTTTTTTTATTTTTTTTTTGATTTTTTTTTATTTTAAAGGAAACAAACAATAGAAAGGTAAGGATGAGAAGGGAAAGAAGACTCAGACGAGAAGGGAAACTTAACTCTAAAGGGGTAAAAATTAGGGTTGGTCAGAAATTTCCTGGACAAGCACGGTCAAAACAATCCTAGACCTAGTGTCACTTAGATCTAGACGACTCCTAACTGGTTGAGTCGAATTGATTTGCTTGATTCACCTCCCTCACCAATCAAACCAAGTTGGCCAGTTAGTGTATAGCTAGTGGGGGCGCTTCCGACAGAGTCGGTGCCAATTAGACAACCACGTCGCTTGGAAGACTTTCGTCGACACAAAAACACTTTCTAGACACCAAATTGAATTCAATTAGCTTCAGGTCATAGCAAGTCAAACCAATCTCCTCCTTAATTGAGTCCGAGTCCTTAGGGGCCAATGTCTAATTAATTTTAAATTTTAGGCTTAGGCGACACTTCAGGATTGTGGTTTGTGGGCTACGGGAGGGTGATGAAATCCCCACCGTATCTTTTCCTACGGAGTTGCCCTTAAGATAGTTTAACTTAAATCTAGCAAAGATAGTCAAACAATGGTCCTTTTAATGGGGGCAATTGCAAGGTTGTATGCAGCTAAATTATATGCTCTAATGCACTCGATAAAAACCTCGATACGTACCTTGCCTCCAGCAATCTTCAACAAGTATTAATTTGCAAGAATTTAGCAAGAATAATGCAAGCAAAACATTATATGATGCATGCACTAAGGTCTTTCTAATTTTGCCAATTTTAGGTCAGAGTTGAATTATTGCCAATTATGGAATTGTAACCCTAACACGTGCAATTCTACGAAAGGAAACTTTTCCACTATTCAGATTTTACGAGAAAGGCAAGAAAAGTTACCTCCGCAATGCTCAGTCGGGTTCGCCGCCCGCTCTCGGAGATTCCAGTAGCTCAATGAGACCACCCAGAGATGTCGACAATGCCCCAGAAAATTGAAGACCAGATTCCAACCCTGTGCGGCGTTTCCGCCGCACTTTACCTTGTTGGTGCGGCGATTCCGCCTCCCACTTGGTTCAGAATGCGGTGAGATTTCACCGCGAGCTCTGTCGTCTCCTGAAATGCAAATCCAAATAGTTAGATTGCGCACTCGATAAACAGAAAAAAATCGAAAATACAAAAACAAACGAAATCTTCGTCGCCTCCCCGGCAACGGCGCCAAAAACTTGATGAGAATTTTATTTATACCGCAAGTGCACGGCGTCTATGAAGACGTGGCAAGTACGGGTCGAACACAAGGAGGGAGAGATTTCGTTGTTAGTGTGATTTCGATTTAGGGGAAGAAGGGAGAAGAAATAAGTTGGGTTTTTTTTAGTATTTTTGATTTAGTTATCTAAAGTACGAAACAAAAGCAATTAGAACTAAAACAAGAAATAAGAAGAGAAATCCGTTGGGTGGAGGTTTAGATTTAGGTTTAGATCAGAGAATTACTGAAACTTATTGTAAATCATGTTAGTTATGAAGCATTACAAGATAAATGACTTAACATAAACTCAAGTAATCAAAATAAACTAATCATGAACTTAAAATAATAACATGCAATTCATCTTCTCTAACCCTCATTCCATCACCTCCACCCTTTGGAAAGAGTTAGAAACTCATGGAGGGATGAAGAAGGGGTCCTAGAGAAACTAAGAAAAGAAAATTTAAAAACATAAAATAAAAGAAACAGAATTTTATTGCTAAATTATGGAACAAAAGGAAGAACTCCTCACAACATCGTTCTCGGGGCTATTTATAGCCGATACAAGGGACCTAAGCATGAAATAAGAAAGTACACGCGTCAACACGCAACCGGTAAAATTTTTAGAGCATGAATCTAATTTGGTGCGGCGGATTCGCCGCAATTTGCTCTTGAGGTGCGGCGGAATCGCCACCTTTTTGGCTCAGAATCGACCCGGATTTTTCCTGTGTGTTTATGGTATGATTTCAATGTCATTTGCGCGTCTGGATTGATTCTTGCATATCTTTGGAGATCCGAATTAATTTCTTCATATATTTGGAGATCCACATTGATTTTTCTTTATATTTTCTCCATAATAATAAAAGCTACTCGTGATTTGCAATTAGGTCCTTGACTTTTTGCAATTAAGTCCCCGGCTACTTTTGTGCTTAAGTCCTTGTTCTTTTCGTAATTAGGTCTTGAATGCTTTTATGCTTGGATACATTTCCATTTGAAACCCGATAAACTTGAACTTGGTCTTTATGATAGAAACGAGTCTTTTGTACGCGTTTATGCTCGGGATGTGGGTAATTTGCATTCAGGTCCCTGTATTCTGTAAATAAGACTAAACACATACCTTAGTAGCATTTATTGATATAAAAGTAATCTAAATGAAAGACATATGATGCAATGTATGCAATGCATCATTGGTGTAAATGTATAAATCTCCAATTTCTTTACCCATACCAATCGTCTTCTTCTGGATGATATCCTGAATCAAACAGAAGGTTGGATAGAAGTTAACAGATTTATTAGTTTGTTTAATTAACTTAGCAACATATATGAGGTTTAGTCTAAATTTAGGAACATATAGGACCCTAGTAAGTGTTATTTTGTCACTAAGTTCTACTTCTCCTACATATTCAGCACATGTGATTGTATCATTTGGTAATCTTATTGGTATGTTCTGAGGTAACTTGACAAAAAAATTCATCATGTCTTTGTTAGAGCACATGTGATCAGTGGCACCACTATCAATTATCCATGATTGCCTAGTTAAAGAAAAGTAACAGCTGGTCATACCTGCAGCATTAGCTTGTGTCATGTTGTCTCTTTTTTGGTTCAAGATTTGGAGGATTTGATTGTATTGTTGTTGAGTTATGTTGGTCTCTCCAGCTTGAGCTTCTGTATTGTAGGCTCTTGTAATTTTGTTTTCCTCGTCCTTGTCTTTGTGTTGTGGCTTGCCCTTTTGTTGGTTTTAGAAGGAAACCCAACCAACCAGTAACACTTGTCTGCAGTATGCCCAATTTTCTTGCAATTGGTGCATGTGAGCTTATCTTTTTTATCACCATTATTGTTGTAGTTGTTGTAACTGTTAGTTTTTGCTGATTGACGAGGATTTCCTTTGTTTGCAGCCAGAGCAGATGCTTCAAGTGTACTTTTGTTGTTTCCAACTACCTATCTTTGTTTTTCTTCTTGAAGTATCAAGGAATATGCTTTGTTTACAGCTGGTAAAGGGGAGCTAAGGAGTAGTTGACTTCTTATGGCAGCATATGACTCATCTAATCCCATTAGAAACTGAAGTGTTTTATCTTGTTGCTCTCTTTCTAATGTTTCTTTTATAGCCCCACATTTACAACCACATGTGCAGATAGAGGTTTTTATCAGAGAGCCAAGCTCATCCCATAGACCCTTCAATTTTCTGAAATATGTTGTGACAGAATTGTTTTCCTGGGTTAACATTGTGATGGATTTCTTCAACTCATAGATTCTTGGACCATTAGTTTGGGAATACCTGCTTTCTAAATCTTCCCACATCTCAACTGCATTTTCATGATATATTACACTATCAATCATATCTTGATCTAAAGCACTAATTATCCATGAAATCACCATGTCATTGCATCTCTTCCATTTTACATAATCATTCACTTTCTTTTCTAATGGTTTCTTGATGGTCCCATCTATAAACCCTAACTTTCCCTTGGCATTTAGGGCTACCCGCATGGCTCTGGACCAGGTTTGGTAATTTTCACCATTCAAGACTTTTGAGACCAAGATTATACCTGGGTTGTCTGATGGGTGTAGAAAATAGGGATTGGGAGCATCTGATGCTATTTCGACGGTTGTGTTGTCTGTCATTGCTGTATTTATGAGTTATGTCTTCTCTTGATCGAATCCAATGTCAGCCTTATCCTTCCTCTTTTGGTCGCGGAAGCTTTTGCTGGATCACTGCAGCTCTGATACCATGATGAACTCCGATGATCGGTGGTGGAGACGAGTGGATGAAGGGATCGTCGACAAACAAGAAGAGGAACAGAGAGGAAAGGAGGTGATTATCTGTTGTTGATTGAAGAAAGAATTGTATATCTCATTACATGAAGATAGTCCATATATATATTGTGATGGGCCGTAAATATCTCTAATGGGCCCGATATGGGTCTATACATAAATCTGTATTTGTTATATATTTCTGTCTAAATACATTTGTAGTAGTATTTCTCCAACAGTAATGTACTTTTTTTTCCAGGTACCATATACCTTAGGAGTGGCCTTATAGAAGCTAGATGCTTATTCAAAGAACCAATGATGATGAAGAAGTAATTGTTATTTTTACGAACTTTGGTTTTGAGTTTTGTCTTTTGTCAACAAGTTGTGATTTATATTCAACTCCCAGGGTATTATAACATTTCTTGTGAACGAAAATGGGTTCAACGATGACAGTGTCAAAGGTACTGGTTATTTTAAATGCAAGGTGGAGATATTGTCAATTAACTTATTGTTTTATTTGTTTATGTTGAGGAAAGGTTGAATTATTTTACGAGTTCTATACGCTATTGATAAAATCAAAGGTGCCAAAAATCTCAGGGGCGGTAAGTGATTGACATCATTTCATGCTCATATTTGTATCTTATATCCATTATCTTTCACCTAAACAATGCTATGTCACGAGTTTTATGTTTAGTTTTCAGGAATAAATAGGTTTGAAGAGATGAAGCATAAAAGGACCCAAAAGCTGGAAAAAAGGACTGAATTGTGAGATCTGGGGACCAAGATGCAAGGAAGAAGGACCTGATTGCAAGACAGAAGGACCTAAGAGCATAACAGAATACTCCTCATCATCATGGGGAGTATTTTGGCAATTCTATTCGGGTCGGAGCTCCAACATGCAAACTAGATGCATCAAATACCAACAAAGCCTTCCAGAAAAGCCCACAAGAAATTCCAGAGCGATCCGGACACTGTAGACCGCTAATTAGCGGTCCAAGACCGCTAATTGGCGGTCACTTTTGGCCCAAATGCGCTCCAATTTCTCCAGCACATGTATTAGAGGATGTTTAGGCTATGTGTGGTATCTGTTTAGTCCCACATCGGGGGATTGTCCCGGATTAGCTTTTTCCATGCCTATAAATAGAACTCTTCACCACCTTTTGTAATCACTCCATATTTTAAGTGGCTATTCTTCCTACTAGAAGTGAGGCCTTGAAGCACACACTAAAGTAGGAGGATGCTACTTTTAATGTGAGTCATTTTAATACAAGTTTTCTTTATTATGTTGTTTGTTTTATGTTTCTTGTTTTGCTTTGCTTAATCTCATTTCATTAGTTTTATTAGCTTAGTTAATATGCTTTCTTTGTTTAGTTTAATAATTAGTGTAATGTTTAGTGAGTAGTTCCATCCCTTTGGGGGGTGGAGTAGATGTACATACATGCAAATGAGAATGGGATGAATGCTTTAATTTCAATGTGTTGATTAAACATGAATGTATGCTTGCTTGTTTAGGATAGAATTTATAACTTGATGAGTTTTACCAAAATGATTAGACACATCTCATGCTTGTTTAGGTTCTGAAATAAACAACTTGCATATGTAAATGTTAATCAACCAAGTTGGTGAATAGATTGATAGGTTTTGCCATAACATTTAGACACTTCCTATGCTTGATAAACACCACCTTCATGTGCTTAAAGAATGTATTCTACACCCACCTCTTTGCTTGTGTGCACTCACTCCACCCCTTAGGGGTTTTCCATTCCTGAAATTCCAGCACTTCTATTTTGTTCTTAGCTTAGTTTTTATTTGATCGTTTATTTCTTTCTTTCGCATTTCGTACTTCTTAGCGTAGTTTAGTGTAGAGTAGTGTAACCAACTCTCTTCTCCATTATTTTCGCCACTTGATTTCGTGCAAACAAGAGGCTGCTCACCTCCCTGAGGACGACCCGTACTTGCCACCGCTTCATCGCGGCCGTGCACTTGCGGTTTAAAATAAAACGTTCAACAAGTTTTTGGTGCCGTTGCCGGGGAGGTGCCAGTCCAGACTCTTGTTTGGACGATTCGAGTGGATTTAATTTTTGTTTTGTAGTTTGTCTTTGTTTCAGGAGACTTGGAGTGGTCAGGAGGAGCACCTGGAGAAGTTTTGAAGCAAGCTGAGCACTGTAGACCGCCAATCAGCGGCCTGAGACCGCCAATTGGCGGTCTGGTAAGCTCTGTTTGCTCTCTTATTTCTTTGGTCGGTTTTCATAATTGATGTAGTGATCTGGGATTTAATTTGGCATGTTTTGACTTATAGTTTGTTCCCAGATCCATAATCAACCTCCTTTAAGCAACTTGGACCCTAAAACTCAAAGCAAAAGATTAGGCATTCTTTTTGTTTAGGCCATGCATCATGTATGTGACTTAGGCATTTAGATTGTCTTTTATCTTAGCTTTATTTTCTGTTGCTGAGAGCTGGCGTGAGGTACGCACCATCTACTCTCATTCATGCATTTCGTATGAACATGCATTAGTTAGTAGGAAGTGCATTGAAACAAGTGTGAGTTGAGCGTTGTTTGGAGAGTTGATTGCTAGATTTAGGACTCCAAAACGCTACTAAGGAGGGGCTGTCCCATAAAAGATAAGGTGGGGGATTTCATCACCCTTTCCTTCGCCCCAAAAACCACACTAATCAAGAGCCTAATTTTAAAATCAAGTAGACATTGGCCTTAAGGAATTCAGACGCATTAGGAGAGTGATCCGGTCCCGACCGTCATGACCTGATCGGCGTTGCCCACTTTGTCGATAGTAGGAGAGACGAGATCCCCGGATCTTGGCTCACTTGCTGGGCTTTGTGGTCCTCGTTGTAGGGAGGTGAGGCGTGTTGAGGCCGTGTGACCTCGCAGTTAGGCGTCGTCTAGCTGTAAGGACCTATAGCGACCTTAGGATTGCTTGAGCCTTGCTTGCTTGCTTGTGTGCTTCTACCTGTACCCATCCGCCGTAGCTTAAGGACTTCTTCCCTTCTCTCCTGAGTCATTCTTTCCCTCCTGTGTTTCCCCGTCTTCTCCTCTACGCACATTCTTTGTTAAAAAAAATAAAAAAAAATTGTTTTGTGTGGGTGTGCACCTTTGTGCATGCTTTCGTGGACACGAGACGAGAGTGGTCGTTTGACGAAGGGCGTTGTCAATCTGGCTTCGGTCATCGATTTCTCGACACCTCCCTCCTCTCGTGTCGCACGTAGTTCGGGTCTAATGGCTGCTAATTTCCGTGAGGAGGAGCAGTTGCTGGACCCGCCTGTTCCACCTGTGCTTCCAGTTGTCGTTCCCATACCTCTTCGTGATCGATGCTACCCGAGCCGTACAGCTCTACAATCATGCATCGTATTACCAGAGGCTAATGGGAACCATTTTGAGGTTAAGCCTCAATTCATTTCCATGCTCCCTCATTTCACTGGGAAAGGTGACCCCTATATCTTTCTCAGGGAATTTGAGGAGGTCTGTGCTATGTTCAAGCTGCAACAACTTAGCACAGACTCCATCCATCTTAGGCTCGTTCCTTTTGCACTAAAGGATGACGCCAAGAAGTGGTTGTACAGCAACCAGGCGAATGCCTTTAGGACTTGGGATGAGTTTCAATCTGCCTTCCTTAAGAAGTACTTCCCAAATCATCGGACTCAAAAATTGAGGAACGAAATCAATTCGTTCTATCAACTTGAGACCGAGACATTTCATGCATATCTAGAGAGGTTCAAGGAGCTACTATCCTCATGCCCTCACCATGGCATTGAGTTGTGGCGCCTTTGTCAGATTGTGTACGAGGGTCTTCACATCCCGTCAAGAACGCTCCTTGAGTCCATGTGTCAAGGAGAGTTCTTGGGAAAGGATGAAAGGGAGGCATGGGCCTTCCTAGAAGACCTCGCTGAGAAAACCATGCAGTGGGAGAGTGTGAGGGAACCACCTGCATCATCTAGTATAGGAGCGAGGATCGCGAATGCAAACTCGACTAGATCGGGTATCGCATTTGCTATCGATACCACTACGGCCACCGAGGCACGCATGGCGGCCTTAATGCGCCGTATGGACTCGATTGAGCTCCAAAACCAACAAAGTGCACCTCACATGTCTACATCTGGTCCAGTTCCCTGTCATTCATGTGGTAGGATAGGTCATGTAGAAAGCGAGTGTGAGTCCATTCCTCCTGAGATGGAGCGTGTCAACGCCGTCTATGATAGAGCCAGGAATGACCCATACTCATCATCTTATAATCCTGGATGGAGGAACCACCCCAATTTTTCATGGAACCAAACTAATGCCCCGGGTGGTCCTCCAAACTCCTCGAGACCACCTTACCAATCACACCAACCTCCCATGCATGCGCATTCCTATCAGCCACCCCAAGCGCAAACCACCAATCAATCGGGTTTCCCAAATTCCAATAATATGGAAACCCGATTCAATTCGCTTGAGACCTTGACTCGTGGACTTGAAAACTCAATGAAAAATTTTATGTCAACCACGAGTCAAGTTCTCACTTCAAATCAGCAGACCATCAAATCTCTAGAGCTTCAGATGGGCCAATTGGCTCAGTCTGTACATGAAAGAGAGAGAGGGTCTTTTCCTAGCCAGCCTGAGGCTAACCCCCGCATGTACCAACAACAACAAATGCAAAATGAGAATGTGGTACCTCGGGGGAGGCAAGTGAACCATGTGGAGGAACCTGTTCACCATGTCAATTCCATTGTGACCTTAAGGAATGGAAAACAGGTTGACAATCACATTTCCTTGCCACACCCACCACCATCTATGCAGCCCTCCGTGGGAATGGTGGTGAAGAAGAAGCTGAGGGTGAGGGTAATACACCAAAGCTTTCTTCTCAGGCACAGCAGAAAACCTACCTGCCAAAAGCTCCCTATCCAAGTAGGTTAACCAAAAAGCAGAGTGACAACATGGACAAGATAGTAGAGGTGTTTAAGCAAGTGAAGGTTAACATCCCCTTGTTGGATGTCATCCAACAAATACCTCAATATGCCAAAGTGTTGAAGGATCTCTGCACAACCAAGAGGAAGACCAATGTTCCTAAGAAAGCATTCTTGGCTGCAAATATCAGCTCACTTTTGTCCAATCCCACCTACACAAAATACAAGGACCCTGGGTGTCCTACTATTCAGTGTACGATAGGGGACACTAGACTGAGCAATGTTTTGCTTGATTTAGGATCAGCGGTCAACCTCCTCCCATTCTCTGTGTATCAACAGTTGAACTTGGGAGAATTGAAACCAACTAAGATCACCCTCCAACTGGCGGATAGATCCATTCGTATTCCCATGGGGATTATCGAGGACGTGCTTATCAAAGTTGGAGATTTTATATTTCCAGTCGATTTTGTTGTCCTCGATACCAATCCTGTTGCGAACACCCACTCTCAAATACCTTTGATTTTGGGTAGACCATTTCTGGCAACCTCCAATGCCTTGATTAATTGTAGAAATGGTCTCATGAAGCTCTCATTCGGTAACATGAGTGCCGAGTTTCATGTGTTCAACTCTGGTAGGCAACAGGAACTCATGGATGAACCTTTAAATCTCAATCTCATCCGCCAATTGGAGAAAGCACCACAAAATCAACGAACACCCCTAACCCCAATGCAACCCATTGAGAATGTTCGTGGGCCCAGCGAAGACTCATTGCCTGTCTTTGCAATGCAACAGAGTGAGCTGGCCTCGAACATGAATGTCCAAAGGGAGTGTTCGTTGCATGATTCAGTTGAGAGTACTAGTGAGAGTGAGACACCTCATCATATGCCTATACCAGAAGGTGTCTCTACCTCATGTCCCATGGCCATTGAGCCATTTGAGCTTCATTTTGACTCCAACAAAGACCCACCTATGACCGACCTTATGCTTGATGATCTAAACGATGGTGGGAGGTCCTTGTTGGATGACTTGGGGAGAAGCCCCATTCTTAGTGATGCAAGTCTGTTGCACCCGCCTATTGGTTGGAGGGTTTTCTTCGATGAGCAATTAAACCCTAGTGAGGCAACACAACTTCATTCTTTGTTGCCCACACCCAACCAATATCATGAGGGGTTCGAGCCTTTCAGCTTTGACCTTTCACCCCTCATGACACCTCAGAGTACCAGTTGAGTTTGCCCATCTCGGCAAGTCTCTGGTCCTCCTGACTTGATGTTCTCATTTGATGTTCCTTGACCAAATGATTATGAGAATATCTTGGTTGATGTATATATCTTTCAAAAAAAAAAGAAGTGTGTAATAAAAGACTCCTTCAGTGAGCATCGATTGTTGTGGGCCCCAACCCTTGTGTACTTGGGCCCAATCTCTTCACGTATTTAACTCCCTTCTTCAGCTTCTCACAGGTTTTGAGGGAATTTGGGTTTGTGTCCATCAACATGACCCTGAACGTCCTTTTGTACTTCATGTTGGTGAGATCTTTCCTTTTTCATGCATGTATCCATGTAGTATCTTGTTTACATTCATTGAGGACAATGCATGAAGTAGGTGTGGGGGGTGTTTTACGTGTGTACATAGTCGAGTCTTTTTCCTTTGGTTTTATTTTTTTTTGTTGTTTGTATTGTTAGGGTCATGTTAGTGTGCCGCATTTAATATCGATATATCTGCTTGCCATGATCCTTGGGTGACTTGTCTTCTTTTGCTTGCCGAGTGCTTTAAAATTTTCACATTTCTTTCAAAATCTTCATGTGTTTGCGAAAGAAAATGTTTTTGTGGGTTTTGCGTGTGTTTAGCATGTGCAAAACCGTTGAGAGGCAAAGTAAAAAGAAAGCTCCCAAAATTGTCTTGAACTTGATGCATTAGGATTTCTAGTTTACTGGCTTTAGGTCTTATCGAGTCGTGAGGATGCACCCCGGTTTTCCCTCGGGGGGGGGGGGGGGGGGGGGGGGGGGGCGTGTAATCATAGGGTTTCAGCACTCAAACATTTAAAGAAGTCCACCCTGAACCTAGTGAGTCAAATAATTCGTGTCTGTTAATATAAGGAAGTTTGTCGTAGTCAAGGGTCCTTAATCTCTTTTTGTGAAACTTAAGTGTAGGGGTTTTGGTTCCCATGTAGATAAATAAATAAGTGGTGTTCTCTCTTCTCGCACGGCTCCTATCACTCGGGAAAGTAGGTCTGAGGGGACTTTGTGCCTGGTGCTTTCGAGTCATCTGACTTGGGATGCACCGACCGAACTCCCATTACACGGGTGGTAGGGATCGCCCTATGTGGAGATTTGGGGGAAGGTGTACGTGATAGTGTAAGTCCTCATAGGCAATGATGCACGAAACCTGATCCTGAGAGAATCAAACACCAACCAATAAAATGCTCCAAAGAAAAAGAAAAAAAAGAAAAAAAAAGTCAAATAAGAACCAAAATGGACTTTACACATTGTATCACATTTAGAAGTTAAGGTTGCCCATGTCTTTCACTTAATTCCTTAGTTGACTCTCACGAATAACTCATTAGGCTAGGTGTGTGGACTGATTACATATATAGAGTCGACCCGTAGTATTACCGCGTCTCATGATCGACAAAATAAGTCCAACGAGTCGTGTAGCTAGATTGATTAATGCATCTTGTTCGGATTTTGTGGGTATATCCGCTGAAAACCCTCAGGAGACAACACTCCTCCTCCTTGGCGACAAGGAGGTTTAACGGCTTGTTGCACGTGCTAAGTGCAACCATGATTCCTACGAAAGTGAGTTAGGATTTCTTGTTTTTCGTATGCTTTTCTCTTTCTTTGTTTTGCTCGGGACTAGCAAAAGTTAGGTGTGGGGGTATTTGATTGACATCATTTCATGCTCATATTTGTATCTTATATCCATTATCTTTCACCTAAACAATGCTATGTCACGAGTTTTATGTTTAGTTTTCAGGAATAAATAGGTTTGAAGAGATGAAGCATAAAAGGACCCAAAAGCTGGAAAAAAGGACTGAATTGTGAGATCTGGGGACCAAGATGCAAGGAAGAAGGACCTGATTGCAAGACAGAAGGACCTAAGAGCAAAACAGAATACTCCTCATCATCATGGGGAGTATTTTGGCAATTCTATTCGGGTCGGAGCTCCAACATGCAAACTAGATGCATCAAATACCAACAAAGCCTTCCAGAAAAGCCCACAAGAAATTCCAGAGCGATCCGGACACTGTAGACCGCTAATTAGCGGTCCAAGACCGCTAATTGGCGGTCACTTTTGGCCCAAATGCGCTCCAATTTCTCCAGCACATGTATTAGAGGATGTTTAGGCTATGTGTGGTATCTGTTTAGTCCCACATCGGGGGATTGTCCCGGATTAGCTTTTTCCATGCCTATAAATAGAACTCTTCACCACCTTTTGTAATCACTCCATATTTTAAGTGGCTATTCTTCCTACTAGAAGTGAGGCCTTGAAGCACACACTAAAGTAGGAGGATGCTACTTTTAATGTGAGTCATTTTAATACAAGTTTTCTTTATTATGTTGTTTGTTTTATGTTTCTTGTTTTGCTTTGCTTAATCTCATTTCATTAGTTTTATTAGCTTAGTTAATATGCTTTCTTTGTTTAGTTTAATAATTAGTGTAATGTTTAGTGAGTAGTTCCATCCCTTTGGGGGGTGGAGTAGATGTACATACATGCAAATGAGAATGGGATGAATGCTTTAATTTCAATGTGTTGATTAAACATGAATGTATGCTTGCTTGTTTAGGATAGAATTTATAACTTGATGAGTTTTACCAAAATGATTAGACACCTCTCATGCTTGTTTAGGTTCTGAAATAAACAACTTGCATATGTAAATGTTAATCAACCAAGTTGGTGAATAGATTGATAGGTTTTGCCATAACATTTAGACACTTCCTATGCTTGATAAACACCACCTTCATGTGCTTAAAGAATGTATTCTACACCCACCTCTTTGCTTGTGTGCACTCACTCCACCCCTTAGGGGTTTTCCATTCCTGAAATTCCAGCACTTCTATTTTGTTCTTAGCTTAGTTTTTATTTGATCGTTTATTTCTTTCTTTCGCATTTCGTACTTCTTAGCGTAGTTTAGTGTAGAGTAGTGTAACCAACTCTCTTCTCCATTATTTTCGCCACTTGATTTCGTGCAAACAAGAGGCTGCTCACCTCCCTGAGGACGACCCGTACTTGCCACCGCTTTCTTCATACGCAATTTCTTCAATAATTGCGTATGAAGAATATAATCTGTTTCTAAAAAGATTGAATCTTTTAACTTTTCCAGTTTCCACGAATAAACTTGATATAAACAAGTCTTCGACTTGACTTACCCGACACCTGCTCTTGTTCGCGGGACACACTTAATTTTAGCCTCCACTTATGGTCACTTTTTTGGCACCAAGACGAAGATTTTCGTAGGTTGCGGAGACAAATTTTAGCTTGATTCAAGTGTGGATCTGATTTATTCATTGTTGTGTAAGCTATTCATTTAAGATTTTTGCTAGAAAAACTTCATTTAGATTGCTAATAGCAATACATACGAAATATTAATATTTTCATACCTTGAGATGTCTAAAATAATCATTTCGAAGTAAAAACAATTGATTGGACTACAATAATCCCCGTTGTCTTAATTTAAAGTAAATCATTTATCCTCGTGTAATGTCAACATAATCTTCCCATTTCCGCGTCAAATAGTGTCATTTGTTTTGTGTCATTCTTTCAAAAGCTATCACCACTAACTTAAACAAGTAGTTTTGTGTTTAATAGTATCAGTATTTCTTATCATATGATTTTGTGTGTCAGGTCGTGCCCGAATTGCCAAACGAAATCCACTATAATTATTTTCTGCCATATGATTTAGGCTCCGTTTAGTAAGCGTATGCTGCAAGAAGAATGTGTGAATTTTGTAGGTTTGATCAAACGTTGTATCAGTACAACAAACAAGGTTTCATCGAACGAACCTATTTGTCGGTGTATGTCCATATCTGTCGTTGTAGATGAACACCAACGAAGTACCGACTGTCGGTGTTTCTATACTCCAACAGATAAACGTTATCAGTGGTAATTTTGGCACGAAATGTCTCATCAAAATTAATCGCTTTCGTTTGTCGAATTGACAAACATCGACGGCTAAACACCGGCGGAGCATTTTGCCAGTGCAAGGGAATACAACTGTCAGTGGTGGTTTTTGTGCGACAAATTTCATTTTACTGCAGATTTCTTTATCTAAAACATGCACCGACGGATACTACGAAACAATTAACCGACAAACTTTCTCAGTCGGTGTCGTTGTCCACTGACGGAAAACACTAGCCGACACTGTGGATGAGGTTGATATGCCTTGTAACCCCATAATTGGGAGGTGTATTTCTTGCATCATTCTTGTGGTCCATTCTAAGAATTATCTAATTTAATCGTACCTACCAACTTTCAAAAAAAACTTTCTTTGGTATAAGACCATTGTCCTTGTCGTCCCCATAGATTTTTCTTAACAACGCAGTGTACATAACATTATAGTGGTGTTATGTACCTACTCAACATGCACAATTGAAGTCTTTCTTAAGGTCAAGTCATAGTTAACTGACAACACATGAGGTTCTTCGATAAAGTGAGTATACTAGTATCTTAGACCATGCTTAACGGGTCGGGCACACCCTCGCTCCGACCCCCCCCCCCCCCCCCCCCCCCCCGCGCGTTAACGCGTGCACTGTGTAACCCGCTTCTACTATTTAATCATGCATGCACTATGTAATCACGTTTGCACTGTGCATTCACGCGTGTGCTATGCAACGGATACCTCTATCTACTCCCAACTATAAATACATCTACATATCTCTTTTAACTTCTCACATATTCTTAAATTCTTCACTCTTATTAGTTTCTTCTTAATGTCGCATAGTAGTTCAAACCCCGCTCAATCTGACGATAACAACTGCAGTGAGACATTCAATCTGATGAACTGTGCTATTGATTTGGTCGCCCGGGCTGTGTACGAACAGAGTACACGTCCTAGGCTTCGTCGAAGGAGAACAACGAACCTAGATAGAGATCGTGAACTTGGTTACAGACGCCTGAGGTGCATTTACGCATGTATTTATCCACAGTGAGCAAGCTTCATTCAATCCATCCTTCACCCTCAAACCCCCGAAGCACATGTTATTTGCTGAAGTGCAGGAGGCAACACATAAAGATGTAGAACGCGCTTTTGGAGTGTTGCAAGCGAGGTGAGCGATCATCAAAAATCCAGCTCTCGCCTGGAGTAAGGACGTACTATCCAAAATAATGACAGTTTGCATCATCATGCATAGCATGATTGTGGGTAGGGGTGAGCTTCGGTCCAGGACCGGACCTGACCGAACCGGACCGGACCGAAACCCGAATTTTCGGGAAGTCCGGATCGAAGTCCGGTCCGGTCCGGGTCGGCCCAAAACCCGGATTTTCCCCTTAAATTTTCGGTCCGGTCCGGACCGAAGACCGAATTTCCAAAATTTTGTGGACCGAAGACTGGACCGAAAAAATTCGGTCCGGTTCGGTCCGGGTGCCCGGACCGGACCGAATTTTGCTCACTCCTAATTGTGGGGGACGAACGTGACTCTTACGCCAATTTTGGAGATATTCGTGAATTTATAGAAGATCAACCTGGAACTTCTGCGGAGGAAATATCATATTCGACCGATTGTATAGGGGATATTCTTTGCCAATCAAGATCGGGTGCGTGACAGGAATCAACATTTGGATCTGAAAGGCGATTTAGTCGAGCATATATGGCACTGTTACGGACTAGGAACGGTTTGAAAATGGGTTTAACGCAATTTGTAATGTACTGTTTCGAAGTCCAGTTTATGTAATATGTATTGTCGTTTGTTAACTTTGAATGTAATATTTTGGATTTCAATTTATGTAATATGTAATGTGGTTTCGTAATATTTAATAATAATTTCGTGATTTAATAGTAAAAATTAAATATTTTCGAGTTAAAGTAATTAGAAGACGTAATTAGAATTAGAATTATGTAAAATTTAATTTGTTAAATGTTGTGTAAGAATTAAAATTATTTAATTAAGAAATGATGTGGAGGAAAGAGAGTGTAGGGTGGGTGGGGTAGTCCGGGCGTGGTTAAGGGGTTTTTTGGGTGAGGGGTGAGCTAACATAGCGGAGAAAGAAACTGACGCGACGGAGGGATGGAGCAGGGCGCCCGGGATAGCTTGGGCGATGTAATTTATGGTCTTACATTGAGCTCACTTTCTTAACTTGTACATGAAGTCTCGTGGACTACAAAAAAAGTCACAAGGAACACTACACTCTACAAATGATCTTTTTTGAAGTGTTTTAGTTTCAAGTTGTCATGGTATTACAACCTTCTCCATCTCTCTCCCATAATTCTTGCTTCCTAGGCGATGTTCCTCCATTTGATTAGTGCAAGTCACCTCATCGTGATACCATATAAGTTTAACCATATACGAAAATTAAAGAGAAATCAAAATGTCATCCATATATAACACATATATAGTTATAAGTAAACTTTTCACCCAAATATTTAGGTTCGGGCTATTGAGTCTCCAAAAGATATGAAAAAGAGTACAAATTAATGAACACTCGTATTATGGGGAAATTAATTACAAGTCACAAACCTCCTCCACTTCCACAATGATAGAGGTGTTGACTTTTAAACTTTATGCTTTGTTTTGAGATGTTGGCAGGGGTAAAATGGGAAAGAAAACTTAATTTAAGGTTAGACTTAGTATTAGAAAATAAGTCTTGAGACAATGTATGACTTAAACATAAATTTGAAAATTCAACTCCTGAATCATTGAAGTGGAGAGGGTTTTATGACCTTGAATTAATTTCCCCTCGTATTTATCTACAAACATGGTTTGAAAGATCATATTTTTGTACAATATCTAGAAAACTTATAGATATACAAGAGCGTACACACATTTAAAAGTTCAAATTGAGAAATCCCATTATGTCTCGGTCATCTCCTCAAATTATACAATATATATTGATAGGTGTTCAATAATTTATGTCTCCTTCTTTGGATGCACCACCTTCTTCTAACCCATTTTCTTGTTGACCTTCGCTTGTTCATTCTGGTGCCACTCTCACCTCCTTGCCTCGTTTGTTCTTGATCATGAAGATCAAGAACAAGAAGAAGGTGATCGTTGACGTAACGCCAGAGATGATGAAAAGTATCCAAAAGCTATCGACATCAAGATTGTTGTTATCCTTGGTTGGATCAATTCTTGGGCAACTAAAGAGATCCACCTTGAGCACGTTGGAAGTTACCTTAGCGTTGGCGTTAATTTATATTAATTTCGATAATTAATCAAACTATCTTAATCAATCAACCTAATCAATCAAAGTGAGCAAACACGATTACATGCATTGCATACATACTTGTATACTTACAATCATCTTAAAATGTTGATCAAGATAATTAAGAACAAAAACTTTGGACTAAAACATCAAGACTCGTAATCAAAACTTTGGATCAAGACATGTAATTATATATTTATTGAGTCCATAAAGTTTAATATAAACTTGATCATTAGGATTATGTCCCGTTAAGATTCGGTAAATCAGATAACCAAATTCTTCCATTCACGGTCAACCGAAACCTTTCCAGTTCGGTCCACTAAACACCTATCAGATAACCAAATTCCTCACATCAATAAACCACGGGATGCTCTCTGGAATGGCCCTCACGGACAACCGAATAGCCTTGGACCGTTTTTGGACTTTCCTCCAACAATTGCATTTGAATAGAGCCTATAAAGCCCAATTGACTTATCCTAATTCGGACAACCGAATGCCTATCGGTCAACTGAGTCCTTCTTGGCTTTAGGCGCCAAACATCTATTTACACGTGACACTTGACCGTTGTACCAAAGTATACACAGACAACTGAACTTGAGTAATCATAGCCCAAACAATCTTATTGTTCACCTTGGAACGGTGAACCGAATGGACTTTGGTTAACCAAAATTAAATAGGGTGAAATTGAAAATAGTTACTGGAAGTTGGTGAACGGTGATCCAAACCCTATTCGGTCAACTGTATGCTTAATTCAGACCAATCCAACCTTCTTGTTTTGAACTACTGTTCTAGTAACGGTTGACTGAACCTGCATAGAAATCTACCTGAGCTTTAAGCAAATCATTGCTTCTCACTGGTCCATATCCCACTAACTCCCAAATAGCTAGTAGAGTTTGAAGGCTTATAAATAGGATCTCATTTGTTAGTTTTAGAACTCTTGAACACTTCATATCAATCACACCTCTTCATCTTCAAGGTCTCATTCTTCTACACTCAAGCCTAACATCACCACTTGCATATCCATTCCATATCAATACCAAGTATTTGCTCAAGTATAGAGTGTTAGATTGTGATTCCATCTTCATATCCAAGAATCACCAAAAAGTTGTAAAGCTTCAAGGAAGCCCCCTCTTGGGTTGTGAGAGGAGACACAAGTGAGGCAATGATTGTTCGTGAGGCTCGGTGTTGTAAACAATGTTGATCTCGGCCTGGTACAGAAATCAATTAGTGGAACTATAAGTGAGGCTCGGGGGATCGAGCGAGGTTTGTGAGGAGGACTACGACCGGGCTACGGTGTCGAATCTCTCTAAAATCCTGTGTTGACAATTTTATGGTTTGCAATTGTCTTCTCCTTTAATCTCTCAATTATCGTTTTAATTTCGCAATTAATCTAGTGATTAAAGGGTCATCGACATTAACAGAGTGGTCCATCTTCCATGAGGCTTACATTGCAGTTGACATGTCGTAAGTGAACGGAGAACCTTTCTTGAAGGCCTACATTGAATACAAAATATTACAGTTATGATTAAGTCTAATTCAATCTTAGTTTGTTTGACTATATGTGTTAAACTAATGTTGATGAGACCATTTTAATTTTCATTGTGTCTTCACCCATCTTCTAAATTAACCATTGGTCTTTTACGTTCAAGATATTTAATTATTTGTTATATATGTAACTCATGATCATTTGATAAAGAAAAAAGAAATGAAGCTCTCTGATTCTGTAAAATAAACATGTACATTAAGTTAAGTAAGACTTGCAAAGCCAAGACCAGCTAATCTATAACTTTCACATGTGGTGGTTAAGTCATCTCCATAGTTGGAGAGGAAAAACCGAAGGTAAGGAAGCTCAATGTAAGCGGTCGTGATGTTTCCACTCTTGAAGGCTTGTGGATATTTGGTTTCCGAGTTTATGGTGTGGATGTTATTTTCCTTAATTTGAATAACGTTTTAAGGTAATCGAGGACGAAGAAATCGTCATCGCAACCAATTTGCTCAATGGTTCGCGTGCTCTTCTCTAGCTGTAATTTTTGAAACGTTAGGATTAACACAACCCACAAAACTTCATCAATCTCGTTGAAAATTAAAAAATGCAACACTTGAATAGAAACATCACCGATGAAGGCTGAAAAATTCATTGGGTGCTCATTCACAGAGAGAACCGTCTGGAAAGAGTGGCGGGTCGACGACCTAAGAATGGTCGGCCGGTGCTGTGATGGTTGGCCGACCGGTGCTCGAATGGCTGGCCGACGATGAACAATACCTTCCAATAGTGAACAATAACATAAGCTCTGGTACCATGTGAAATAGGGTTTTATTGTATATGAGTAACAGAGAATAATAGGGGTATATATAAGGAAGACTCTACATATACAGATATCCATATAACTCAATAACCTAATTATATTAATATGCTAACACAATTATTTTAAAATTTTAATTACCAAAACATATTTCGTAGAAATTACTCTTAAGTACTTCGTTTCCCTTATAATATCGAAAGTAGTTTCTGACTGTCGGCATCGAGTTTGTCTTCAAAACAGAAACTCGCGTGTTTGATTCATAATTGTATCGATGTTGATATGTTGGAAATGAGTTGGAAAAAAAATTCGAAATAATCTGCCAACAACATGTACATGGCAAACACAATAAAAGAATAAGAGACCATGTCTATTAAATGAAATTTAATACAACATAAATTGCAACATACATATATAATTTAGTGTCTAATTTACATATCTATGATGTTCGGCCATATTTAGAAGTAAACCTGAAAAATGCTAACTTCATTACATGGCAATTAAGACAAGAATTTTTTTTCATTATGATCTGTAAACAACATATATATGTCAAACACAATTAAAAAAAAGAAAAACACAAGCCTTCGAGTCACTGGTCCGTAGGGGTATCTTAAAACCCGGTAGCTTGAGTCTGTCAGCTCAGGATTATCGACCAAACTCGCTACACGAATGCAAAAAGGGTAAAAGTGTCAAAAAAAGCAAATGTGTTGAATCACGGGAAAAAAAATACTCAAGGCCCAAAGTTAGAAGAATGATCTATGCCATAGTTGATCCGAATGATACTTCACCACCAGAGGATGCGTGCAAAATAATTTAAGTGATAACATGTGTAGAAGGATTAGTGGTGTGAATGTTGGAGGAACAAAGACCAAGTCAGATTTTTTATGAGTTAGATTTATATAATGAGCATGCAAGAATTCTAAGTGAGATGTATAAGGTTGAGGTGGAGATAATGAGAGCTATTGATGAAATGTTGAATTAAGACTTTGTGGGTATGTCAACTGAAAACCCTCACGAGACAAAACTCGTCCTCTAAGGAAACTTATGGGTTTAAAGGTTTGTTGCACATGCTAAGTGCAACCGTGATTCCTACGAAAGTGAGTTAGGATTTCCCTGTTTTCATTTTTCTTATATTCTGTTTTGCTAGGGACTACCAAAATCTAGGTGTGGGGGTATTTGATGCATTGCATACATTGCATCATATGTCTTTCATTTAGATTAATTTTATATCAATAAATGCTACTAAGGTATGTGTTTAGTCTTATTTACAGAATACAGGGACCTGAATGCAAATTACTCATATCCCGAGCATAAACGCGTGCAAAAGACTCATTTCTATCATAAAGATCAAGTCAAGATTATCAGGATTCAAATGGAAGTCCATCCAAGCATAAAAGCATTCAAAGACCTAATTACAAAAAGGTCAAGGACTTAAGCACAAAAGTAGCCAGGACCTAATTGCAAAAGCCAAGGACCCGACTGCAAATTAAAGTACCAAAATATTATTTTGGAGAAGTTCTAAAGAAAAATCAATTTGGATCTCCAAATATATGAAGAAATAAATTCGGAGCTCAAAAGAAAGGAAAGAAATCAATCGAGACGCTCAAAGGACATTTAAATCATACCCTAAACACACAGAAAAAATCCGGATCGAATCTGAGCCAAAAAGGTGGTGATTCCGCCGCACCCCATGTACAAAATGCGGCGGATTAGCCGCACAAAAGTCGATCCGTGCGCCCAAATTTTTACCAATGTTGTATTGACGCGTGTACTTTTTTTATGTATTGGGATCCCCGGTCGGTTGAGGCTATAAATAAGGCTAAATCATGTGTTGAAAAGAGAGTCTTAGTTTTTATTTCATTCTTTAGCAATAAAATTCTGTTCTTTTATTTTGTGTTTTTTTAGTTTTCTTTTGTAGTTTCTCTAGGACCCCTTCTCATTCCCTCCATCCATGAGTTTCTAACTCTCTCCAAAGGGTGGGGGTAACGGATTTAGGGTGATGAGAAGAAGAATAATGTTATTATTTTAATTTCGTGTTAGTATATTTTGATTACTTGAGTTTATGTTGAATCATTTATAATGTAATGCTTTATAACTAATGTGATTTATTATAAGTTTCAGAATTCTCTAAACAAAACCCGATATCTAATCCCCCACCCGCTGGACTCTCATCCATATTTGTTTTCTTTTTAGTTTTTCTTTTGTTGTTCTTGCTTTAGAAAATTAAAAAACCAAAAATCTCAAACCAAACCTTATTTTTCTCTCTTTCTATCCTAAATCGAAAATCACAAAAATAACAATATCTCTCCCTCCTTGTGTTCGACCCGTACTTGCCACGTCTTCATTGACGCCGTGCACTTGCGGTATAAATTTAATTCTCATCAAATGGCTAACTCTATAATATTGCAGCTAAAATAGGGGGAAATTCGGTATAATCTGCAAACAACATGAACTTGACAATCACAATAAAAGAATAAGAAACCATGTCTATTAAATGATATTTAATACAACATACATATATAATTTAGTGTCTAATTTACATATGTATGATGTTCTCACCATATTCAGAAGTGAAACCTGAAAAATGCTTAACTCCATAATACTACAACATATTGATCAGAAACTGAAGCGGCGGAAATTGTCATTGCTGAGGAGGATAGACGTAGTACACAAGCATAAATAGCTGCAAATCAGAAACCTTATCGGAGCTAAGAATGGAACCTTTCACCTGCAACTAAACCTTAGGAGGAAGTCGAAAAAATATGCAACGACAATGACTTTGTTCTGATATCGTCGAAGAGTGGTTAAATCAAGAACAAGTGGTTGGTAAATATCAATCTCATCTAGAATATTGTGGATATGGTTAAAGAACTGCGGTGCGATACGATTTTCCTGAAGTGCAAATAATAACTGCTCATTTCCGTAGGTAAGCTGACACAACTCGCGGATAGCCTTGGCCGACATAAACATCAACACTCTCTGAGCAATATCAGGGTCTATATTGTTTAGTAACCATGATCGAATGATGGCATCCTCAGCCACCCAATCAGTGTAACTCGCATTGTTACTATCTAGAGAATCTTTTGTAAGATAATTCAACTTTTTATGCACAAGAATAACATGCTTAAAACTCTGAGCCCAATATAAGTAATTACTCTCATTCAATTTTTACAAGGTACTCTGGAGATACCACACTAATGAATCTGTAAACGATATAATAACGGGAAAACAAAACCGTGAAACGACAATGATCATCAAGAGATCATAACATAGGGGTTAACACATCACACAAAAGTTCATCAACATCGACGAATAGATAAAAATTAAGCACTTGAACAAAAGTATCATCGATGAAGGCTGAAAAATTCACCAGGTACCCATACACAGAGAGAACTGCCTGAAAAGAGTGGCAGGCCGATGGCCTAACAATGGCCGACCGGTGTTGGATTATTGGCCGACGGTGAACAATAATTTCTGACAGTGAACTGTAACTCCGACGGTGGTGGTGAGGATTAGGGTAGGGGTGTGGGTGGCAGCTACGATTAGAATCTAAACTCTAGTACCATGTGAAATATGGTTTTATTGTATATGAGAAAAATAAAATAATAGGGGTATATATAAGTAGGACTCCACATATACGGATATCCATATAACCTAATAACCCGATTATACTAATACGCTAACACGATTATTTTATAAAATTAATTACCAAAACATATTTCAGAAAATTTCTCTTGGTCTACTTCGTTTGGCTTAAAATTTCGAAGGTAGTTGACTGTCGATATTGAGTTTGTTTTCAAAACAAAAGCTCACGTGTTTGATGCATAATTGTATCGATGTTGATATGTTGGAAACAAATTGGGGGAAATCGGTACGATGTGCGAAGAACGTGTACATGACAAACACAATAAAAGAATACGAAACCATGTTTATTAAATAAATTTAATACAACGTAAATTTCGACATACATATATAATCTAGTGTCTAATTTATATACCAACGATGTTCCCACCATATTCAGAATTGAAAACTAAAAAATATCTTACTCCATAATGTTGTAGTTAAGATAGATTTAATAAATATTTAGTGGGTTGATAGTTTCTCTATGTTTGCATAAACATAATTTTCAAATGCACATCTTCAAACATAACCTGAAAAATTATAAACAATTACACCCATAAAACACATAAACAAATAACATAAAATTACATTGCACTTGCCTTTCTTAGCCACGAATAGCTTACATTTTTGAAAAAGTGGTTTCGTGTTGAATTTAAGGTCCTTTCGATTCACACGACCAACTAGAGAATCATATTGTTTAACAAAACATAAACACATTTAAGAGTAATAAAACTCCATTTGAGAATGTGTTTAAGAGTTGTAGCTTTTCAGTAGTTGCAGTTGTTGTTTATTTAATAGATTTGCAATTGAAATGGATTTTTTAAAAATATTAAAAA
Source organism: Triglochin maritima (assembly GCA_963682175.1). Lineage (NCBI taxonomy): Eukaryota > Viridiplantae > Streptophyta > Magnoliopsida > Alismatales > Juncaginaceae > Triglochin > Triglochin maritima. The sequence continues at coordinate 39,007,638 of OY821781.1, forward strand.
AATGTGATATTTAAATTTACCAAAAATATATACACATCAAACAATAGATATAAGGAAAACAAAGTGTGTTTTGAAAATGTGAAATGTCTAGAAAAACTACAAATGTAGTTTAGCTAATAGGAGCGATTATGATTTACTCAAAACAACCACAGTCAACACTCAATGCAGGAAAGGTTCACCACTCGAATTATATTAAAGGGTATTGGCTAGTGAGAGAAGATATTTAAGTATTATGCAAAAGAAATAAAGAATAGCAATAACATATTATAACTATAATTAGAGACAATAATTAAGTAAAATCACCGGCAAACTAAGGGAGCTCATACAAAATCTCCAACCAGGAAAGACGTTAGGATAGTTTGGAAAGATTCAGAATCTCCAACTACCGTAGCATCGTAGGAATTAATGAACTGGATTTGGTAAAACACAATAAAAGCTACTACTCATACAAAACCCAACCACCGTAGCTAATAGGAGCAATAAGGTTGTGTTTGATGTGTTGACCGCAACAGTTGCTATTTTGTGAAATTCTACTGTTAATCGAGAATCACTTCCAAGCGTTGTCTTGTTCATCCAAAACCTTTAAACTGGATTTTTTCTTATTTTTGGGTTTTCCATGCAGAAACCAAAAATGAGGATACAATTATCTCATACAAAACCCAAAAATATAAACTAATAGGAATCAAAACGTTCTACGCCCCAGTTTAACGACGCAGATTAGTTTGCTGGGAAGGTTTTTAGTCGACCTCGTCCGCCGTCAGGGTTAGTTCGGGTTGTGTAAGCACCATGATCTCATCTCCCAATCCCTCATGTAACGAGTGATTCTAGAAGGTAATATTTGGAGGTAGACCTGTTGCGAGAGGCCGGAGAGTTGAGCGAATCAATAGATTACACATTAATTAGAAGAAAACTCCCCATGTGCGGGCTCTTTTAATTGTCGTTGATTGTGTCAAATTAATCATTATTTCATTTTGTCCACTTAATCATCAAATCAAAGCATTTATCAAAATATTGTCCTATTAGGATGCAATACCACAAAATACTCTATTGTTCCCTTCACTCAAAAGAAAACAATAAAATTTATGAAAATGACTCATTATTATCCAGATCAAGACAATTTAGAATTTGAAATCTGAAAAAGTTATTGTTATCTAAAATCATATTTAAATGGGTGATTTGCTTGGGTACACCTCAAAAGATGCATAATGGTTGAAATACCCTTACATTTTCATTATTCATTTGGGTGCACCTATATTTCAAACTTTATTGCTTGCATACCCGTGGGTTGTTTGTGAGTGTCATTTTGTTAACTTTTCTGTTGATACATTTACAAAACATAATTTCTAAAATTTAAATGTCCTCTCTATCTTGTTATCTCTCTCCTCTTCTCTCTCTCATCCTCTCTCTCTTCTCCCTCTCCTTCTCCCTCTCTCTCTTGTTCCCTCTCCCTCTCATGTTATTTCGTCTCCCCTTCACTCATTTCTCTCTCTCCTCTCTCTTTCTTCTCTCTTCCCTCTATCTCTCTCTCCCACTCTCTCTCTTTCCTCTCTCCTATTCTCTCTCTCTCTCTTCTACTCTTTTGAACAAGACCACACTTGTTCAAGAGAGGAGAGAGGGGGAGAAGAGAGATTAGGTGATCCTTCAACTGCTGCTAAATCAGGAGGCTTAGGATTTGAGATTACTCGACCTTCTTTTTCAACCATAACTCAATGTAGAAGTAACAGCTCAGAGCAAAGTTGGTACTAAGAAGAACATGCAAGTAAACCAAGAATATATCAATCCAAGAGAACAAGAAATAAAATATAGAGAAGTCGAATCTTCTCTGAATTTTGCTACAGTCCACTTTCAATTGATTCTTGTGTTGAGAGTTGACCAAAATTGACTTCCGGAATTTTCATGAACCAAGTAGAATTAGGCTTAATAATTCAATAAATTTGACAATGGTAATGCAGGAAGAATAATTCTTCCTTATTTCCAGCCCTACAACACTAGTGGGGTGTAAGGTCGGTTCCAAGATGAGGAGGAGGTGCGTGCGCGAGTGTCTCAAGGGTCCTTAGCTCAATTCCGTCCAGGACAAGGTGTGTCGGCGTATTCCGGAGCCTCCTGTGTTTTTGAATTGGACAATTAGGCGCACGTCGGGGTTCCGGAATTTGGGGACGAAATGGCAGTTGAGGTCGAGTTTAGGGTTTTGAGGTCCCAAACTCAAATTGACGGCAAGGGTAGTTGCATCGTGTCTTCCTGAGTAAGTTGGAGTAGTTTTGGCAGCCGGGTGACTCGTCGCACCACACTTCCACCTCGGAGAAGAAGATGAACAATAACTTGAAAAAAATTCGAAGTTGGCCAAGCATGGTCCTATTCAAAAGAGGAGAAGAAGAGGAGCACGGATCAATGAAAGGTAAGCACGAATCGACGGAAGTGCTGGACTAACGGCTGAAGACGAGAGAGAGTAGAGAGAGAACAATAGAGAGATTGAAGAGATGGTGTGTTTGTAAATAAAAAAATTATTTTGTGTTTTCTTATTTAATATTAAGGACATTTAAATTTTAGATAATGTGTTTTGTAAATGTACCTACAGAAAAGTTAACGGAATGTAGTCCACAAACGGCTGAAGGGTATGCAAGCAATAAAATTTAAAATATAGGTGCACCCAAGTGAATAGTAAAAATGCATGAGTATTTCAACAATTGTGCACCTTTGAATGTGTACTTAAGCAAATAACCCTATTTAAATCCAGGAATGAGTTTAATTCCCAGGATCTAGGAGCAGGTTCCAAATCACAATGGAAAAAAGAGAGGAAAGGTGGTTAATGTATTTTGGATAATTGCTATATAGCGGGCATATAATGTCGACAGCGAATCCTTTATGGATTGGGTGGTCCCCAGTGAGAAGTTTATTTTCCGCCGGTCTTTATTTTAATTTAAGTGGTCATTTAGCTTTCCAAATTGTTTGCATGTGAGGGTAAAGGAATAGAAGCTCCCAAAAGGAAAATACATCGTTTTCCCCCCGAAATTCCAAGTTTCAATGTCCTTTCCCAGGAAGAACACAAGTGGATGTAGGTTTGGTGAATTCTTCGAGATTGTTGTTTATTCATGCTTTAGTTAAACCGTAAGTCTCAACCATTGATTTTGAAACGGGTTGTACTAAAAAGATGCTAGAATTATCATTTTTTGTTTGCTAAGGTCTGAATATGTTCCGCTAAATCTTGGCAAGAGGCTTGTTTGTAAACCAAGAATTTAACCAAAATATTATAGTCTTGTTGGTCTTGTGGATTTGTATCTTGTTGAACTTGCACGAAATTACTATCATACTTCCAAGGGAAATGTTTTATGGCCGCGGTGCGTCCGGGACGTCGTCTGACGTTGACAATCCAGTTAGCAAAAACCAAAGATTAATTAAATCACATATTATTTATTTATTTTGTGTCACATCACACGTACGCGGAACTATGTGATATTTAGTTTCCAACATACATATATTCTCAAAATCTTCCATTATCCCCCCCCGAAACCTTTCATTCTCCGCCATTTTCTCCCGATGGAAGACGAGATCGGTAAGAGGGATGCCGAGGAGATGACGCGGGAGTGAGTCTTAAGGAGGTTGGGACGCCGATGTCGTTGGTTAGGACGTCACGATGTAGTTGGTCGGCGAGGAAGGGGAGGAAATGGTCGGCGTTGGAGTCTTTCTCGAGGCGAGGTGGAGGAATGTGATTTTTTGTAACTGATTTTGGTTTTTTGTATGATGTTTTTGGGGGGGAAGTTTGGTTTTTGTTGCTGATTTGAAGTTTTGGGGTTTTGTTATATGATGGATTAGTCTTGGGTTTTTCGGAAACATGGGTTTTTGTAGCTGATTTGAGTTTTTTTGTGTTGAGTTTTTGCGGATGAGGAGGAATGTGGTTTTTTGTAACTGATTTGAGTTTTTTGTGTAGTGGTTTTTGGGGAAAGTTTGATTTTCGTGGCTGATTTGAAGTTTTTGGTTTTGTTCTATTATTGATTGGTCTTCAATTTTTTTGGAAGTGTGGTTCTTTGTAGCTGATTTGGGTTTTTTGTGTTGAGTTTTTGAGGAAAAGTTTGTTTCTTTGTGGTTGATTTAAAGTTTTTGGTTTTGTTAAAAAGGAAAAACAACAACCTAAAAAGGAACAAACATAACTTTAAAAAGAAAAACAGAAAATTAAAAAGGAAAAACAGAAAATTAAAAAGGAAAAACATCAACTTAAAAAGAAACAACAGAAAATTAAAAAGGATGAAACAATACTTAAAAAGGAAAAACATGAACTTAAAAAGGATGAAGTAGTACCTAAAAAAGAACAACATATCTTAAAAAGGACGAAACAAAAATAAAAAAGGAAAACTTCACACTTAAAAATGTACACTCATTTAAAAAGGAATAGACTACACTTAAAAAGGTACAACTCACAGTTAAAAAGGAGAACCTCAAACATAAAAAGGAACAAGTCTCACTTAAAAAGGAACAGACTACACTTAAAAAGGTACAACTCACAGTTAAAAATGAGAACCTCAAACATAAAAAAGAATAAGCAATTCTGAAAAAGGAACATACATCACTTAAAAATGTACAACTCACAGTTAAAAAGGAGAACCGCAAACTTAAAAAGGAACAAAAAACACTAAAAATGAAAACTTCACACTTAAAAATGTTCACTGACTTAAAAAGAAACATACTACACTTAAAAATGTACAACCCACAGTTAAAAAGTAGAACCTCAAACATAAAAATGAACAAACAATTCTTAAAAAGGAACATACATCACTTAAAAAGGTACAACTCACGGTTAAAAAGGTGAACCTCAAACTTAAAAATGATAAACGTAGATGTTAAAAAGGAACATGTTTTGCCCTTTTAAGTTGTTGTTTGGGGAAACCAAAAGTTACGTTGGGAAAAGTAAAAGTTGCATGGGGAAACCAAACGTTGCAGTGAGAAAGTAAAAGTTGCATGGGGAAACCAAACGTTGCAGTGAGAAAGTAATGTTGCATTGGGAAACTAAAGGTTGCATGTGACACCAACATGTTATTATATGAATTTCTCTGCTGACTGGATTGCTGACTCAACTGACCATGTCAGCCGCGTCCGGGACCTACATGACCGTGTATAAGGACCCTACTTCTAACATATCTTAAAACAATTATTAATAAAATGAAAACAAGATTTGAAAAATGAAAGGAAAATGATAGACGGACGCTAGCGTCACGGATACTACTTACGTGGCGTAGAACTTTTGTCCATTCAGCATCCAATCAGCATATACACTAAGTGTCTCAGAGCAATGATGTCTTTCTTATTTGTCTTCCCGATGCATTAAATGCATATCTACGGAGATACCACATTTTCTTTTGGCACTCGACGGAGATCCACTAAAGATCCCTTAACGTGTCACGTCATTTTTACTCATTTAATGCATCGGGACACAGTGAACTATTTTTTACTCATTTTCCTTTTTTTCCTGACAAGCGCATGACTCATTCCGGACACAGTTACTATTTAATCCTGATAGTTGGAACACTTATTCCGGACAAGCGTACTACTTACTCCGGAATGTTGCATTTTTCTTTTATTTTCCCGATGCGTCCACAATCGCATTTAATGCTCCTCAAATCAGCACGTCCTCCATTTCTTCTTTTTTGGCGCTTCACGGAGATACAAAATGTTTTGGCTACCTTATTCGGATCAGCACGTCCTCCATTTCTTCTTCTTCCTCCCTTTTTGTTGTACTGTAATGGCACTCGTTAATGTGTCCTCACAACTGGCGCATGCCTCAAACCTCCCGCAAGAGAAGATGTATTTTCCTTTGAAGAAGCCAAATCATTTTACGTTTCCTATGCCGATTCCTGTGGTTTTGGTGTGAAGATAAGGCAATCTCATTACGATCGTGGTGTTGTTATACGGGCCACTCTTACTTGCTCCAAGGAGGGTAATGCTCCGGGAAACCAAGGTGAAGGTAGACCAAAACATAGGTTATCCGGCAGGGTCGAGTGCACTGCTCGGATCGGGGTCTCCGGAAATCCATCCAGAGGCTACGTAATTAACTACGTAGATCTCCAACATAACCACGCCATGCTGTCGTACGACCAGATGCGCTTCCTCCGACAAAGACGATCCGTCCCGGATTCCGCCATAGCACGCATTTCGTGTAATGATGTTGCCGGGATATCGTCCGCCAAGACCATGCAATCTTTTGTGGTCGAAGCCGGAGGTCATGACAAATTGTCTTTCAACGAGCGGGACGGGGTTAACCTCGACAACACTCAGCTACTGGGTCATCTTACTGCCACGAGTGCGATGGGCGACGAGGAGGAGCACGTCCGTCTCCTTATTTGTATGATCTGTTCGGAATAAGTTCTGTGTCTGTTCAGAATATGTTGTCTGTCTGTTCAGAATAAGTTGTGTGTCTGTTCGGATTAAGTTGTGTGTCTGTTCGGAATACGTTGAGTGTCTGTTCGGAATAAGTTCTGTGTCTGTTCGGAATATGTTGTGTGTCTGTTCGGATTAAGTTGTCTGTCTGTTCGGAATACGTTGAGTGTATGTTCGGAATATGTTGTGTGTCCGTTCGGAATAAGTTGTGTGTCTGTTCCGTTTAAGTTGTGTGTCTGTTCGGAATACGTTATTTGTCTGTTCGGATTTTAGTCTGTCCGGATTACGTTATTTGTCTGTCCGGAATATGATGTGTGTATGTTCGGTTTAAGTTGTGTGTCTGTTCGGAATACGTTGAGTTTCTGTTCGGAATACGTTCTGTGTCTGTTCGGAATATGTTGTCTGTCTGTTCGGAATATGTTGTGTGTCTGTTCGGATTAAGTTGTGTGTCTGTTCAGAATACGTTGAGTGTCTGTTCGGAATAAGTTTTGTGTCCGTTCGGAATAAGTTGTGTGTCTGTTCCGTTTAAGTTGTGTGTCTGTTCGGAATAAGTTGTGTGTCTGTTCAGTTTAAGTTGTGTGTCTGTTCGGAATAGGATGTGTGTATGTTCGGTTTAAGTTGTGTGTCTGTTCGGAATACGTTGAGTGTCTGTTCGGAATAAGTTCTGTGTGTGTTCGGAATATGTTGTCTGTCTGTTCGGAATATGTTGTGTGTCTGTTCGGATTAAGTTGTCTGTCTGTTCGGAATACGTTGAGTGTATGTTCGGAATATGTTGTGTGTCTGTTCGGATTAAGTTAGGTGTCTGTTCGGATTAAGTTGTGTGTCTGTTCGGAATATGTTGTCTGTCTGTTCGGAATAAGTTGTGTCTGTTCGGATTAAGTTGTCTGTCTGTTCGGAATACGTTGAGTGTATGTTCGGAATATGTTGTGTGTCTGTTCGGATTAAGTTAGGTGTCTGTTCGGATTAAGTTGTGTGTCTGTTCGGAATAAGTTGTGGGTCTGTTCGGAATAAGTTGTGTGTCTGTTCGGAATAAGTTGAGTGTCTGTTCGGAATAAGTTGTCTGGGAAGAGTTTGTAATTTGTACATCTTTTAAAAAATAAACACAAAAAAGAGTTTGTAATTTGTACACCCAACACTAATCATTCATCCATGTATTGTTCGTAACAACAGTATAAAAATTTGAACATGTATAAGCTATAAAAAACAATGGTCTATGTAACTATTAGTTGTGTAAAGTAAAACAAGTATTTTTGGCCGATTATTGTTGACCGCACACCCCAGAGTCTTCAAGTAACCAGTTAGCCAATTCGCCCCTCACACGGTGGATAACCTTGGTCTGCTTCGGCTTCGTCGGATCAGCATTCACCATCAAACACTTGATCTAGTACAAAACGTATGTCCCGCAGTCGTTACTCCCGGCTAGCTATCGTTGGCTAGCCTTCCTCTCAACTATCAGCGGCCAATCGACCTTCAACAACTCTCGCCAAAATTCCATCAACTGAAATGCTGTGCATTCATGAATTCCGAGACACCGGGAAGGATCTTCACCTTTTCCCAGCGAACGGGACATACTGTTGTACTGAATGAACTGTGATCTCGGTCCGTGGGCAACGAACAGAGTCCAGTGGCCAGACTTCCAGCATGGCTGTGCGATGATGGTCTCCGCCGCATTTAGTCCAGTGGTAAATCACGAAATTATTATTAAATATTACGGAGCCACGTTACATTTAAGACAAACTGAAATAGGAAATATTCCAATCAAAGTTAAGAAACAACAGTACATATTACATAAACTAAAATTTCAAATACTCCGGACAACAGTAAGTTAAGAAACAACAGTACACATTACCAACTACGTTAACCGATTTTCAAACCGCTCCTCGTCCGTAGCGTTGCCATATATGCTCAATTAAATCGCCTTTTACATCCAAATGTTGGTTCCTGTCCACTAGATTTAATGTCTCATTCCAGTTATCATCGTCGGATTGACCGGAGTTTAAACTATTATCCGACATTGATGAGAGAAGAAGCTAACAAGTTGAGAAGTTAAGGAAATGTGAGGAATCAGGAGATAAATAGATGTATTTATAGTTGGGAGGGTTTGGATGTATTTGTTGCACTGTTCACGCGTGATTGCAAACAGTGCACGCGTGATTGCAAACAGTGCACGCGTGATTGAAAATAGTGCACCCGTGATTAAATATTGCACCCGTGATTAAACAGTGTATTGGTTCTGGAAATTTCTTAATTTTAATCACTTACAAAAAATTATTACCCCACATTTATAACAAATACCCAATCCATTAATAACAAAACCAAAACTAAAAAAAATTCAAAAAAAAAGTAACCAATGGGAAGGGGACACGTGTCCCCCTCCCATGGGCGCCCGGGCGTCTGCCCGGGACGCCCACCGCCCGTTAACGGGGGTGCGCCCGTAAGGGTGCCCTTAATCCATTTTCCTAACCCACCCTCCCATAGGCCCACACCACTCCATTGACCCAGGTATCTTGAATGAGATGGTGAAGTAAAAACTTATCCTGGTACGTGTCATTTACACCCTAAACACTACAATAAATTAGTCCTGCAGTCAATAAATTAGTCCACAACTATAGTATCCGTCGCTGACTCAGAATTCAGGAATGTATAAGTCCCGAAACTTAAATCTCAATTTTTAACACAAACCTGACTCCTCACCCGAACCCTACCAAATCCGCAAACCCCCAAATCACATCTCCCACCTGAAAATCCCCAAGTCGCCGCCTCCCACTGCAACCGCCGCTCCTCGCCGTCGCGGTTCCCACTGTCTCTCCTCGCGGTTGCGTCTGCCACCATCGCTCCTCGCCGTCGCGTCTTCCCACACCACGGCAGTAGTCGATACTGCCGGCTCCGTTCACGGTCGGCTTCGATTCCACACCGGTGTCATTCCTTGTCGTCGTCCTCTTAGTGTCGTCCCTCTCCGGCTCTGTCACATGTTGCGTTGTCCCTCACGGGCCCCATTTCTTGCTGCATTGATTCCACTCCAAGGCTGAGGTAATCGTCTTCCAGTCCAAATTTTGGGGGTATTCGATTTTATTTGGTTTAGTCTGCTGGATTTTGGGGTTTTGAATATATTGGTTTGGTCTAGTTTGCTGGATGGTTTGATTTTGGGTTTAGAAGTTGTATTTGGGGATTATGGTTGTTTCATGATTTGCATGTACCCAAAAGAATAGCCAACACCTCAATCGCGATGTAGGCTTCGATTTTATGGTCCTCGTCTTCTTCCTCTGGCTCGCCTTTGTGCTTCTCACCGAGGATCCCCCATCTCCCCGGTGAGGTTTTCGTTTTTTAGTATTCCTTCGGATCTTGTTGGTTTTGTACTCAACTGACATATCATATGTTGACCTTACCTATGGAGTGGTCTAAGAAAATTATGAGGTTGGATCAAATTATGGTAAGAATTCGGATTATGAGGATGGAAACAAGAGAATGAAAATATATAAGTTGTTTATTTCATTGCTTTCCTCTATTTTTAGTATCTCATCAGATTTTCATCAGTTTGTTGCTTCCAATCAAGGATTTCAAGTCAGTCCGATGTCAAATTCGTTTGATTTGTCACTGAACTCGTTGGTCTGTGTTGATGGAATTCTAAGGAAATAATCAACTTCATCCATTTTGCGAGATCGGAGTTTCTAAACTCTAATCATGCTCAGAGTCAGTTCGCAAATGTACCCTAGTTTTAGCATGAAGATTCAAAGATATTAATTGTGAATCACATTTGATCCTTGATTTTTGGAATCAAAACCTGATAATGAAATGTGGTTCGAGATGGACCTTTAGTTTTTTAATTGATTTGTGTGTAACGTAACTAGGTAACTTACTAACATATTTGATTACATTTTGTTGTTTGGTTGAAAAAAATGAATGTTGCAATCACTCATTATGGATGTACTTTGATTGTATCATTTCATTTAAGTATTACCTCATTAGAGGTTGGTACAAAGTCAACCACAATGAAATGAAGTTTCTAGCTTTACCAACGTATTGCATTTTCGTAATAACAGTTTGAGGGCGAAAGATTCTCTGATAATTTAATTTTTTCTCATTGAAGTTTCTGAATTAGTCATTTCTGTGAGACAATGAGCCGATTAACTTTGTTGTTCATCATGTATCTTCTATACGCTTCTTGTAGTGACGTCCGGTGTACTAGAACCGCCCCACACTTAATAAATTTGCTTGATTGCAACATATCTATTAATCCATTATATCTATTAATCCATCAGCAATCATCAAATGTAAACATGATAACTAAATCTGGGACATATCACATGCATGGAACATTTTTCGTGATTTCCTAAAAAGATCTGTCTTTCAAGTGCTTTATTCTTGTGTGCAGCTTATTGGGAAGACACCTATGGTGTATCTGAATAACATTGTCAAGGGTTCCATTGCAAATATTGCTGCTAAACTTGAGATCATGGAGCCCTATTGCAGTGTAAAGGATAGGTAGGCCTTCTGCTTTAATTAATTATTTGGCAAATTTATGATTGTGTTTAGTTTAATATCTTTGAATCTGAATCCCCCAGAATAGGATACAGTAGGATATCTGATGCTGAAGAGAAGGGGCTAATAACTCCCGGAAAGGTACTTACTACCGAGTACTTACTTGTTGCTACTTTGTTTACATGTAGATGCATAAATTCTTACATATATGTTACAGTAATTTTCGCTTGCAAAAAAAATACAATAATTTTAGATTAAGTAACATGATGTTTTCTTTTTCAACACTTGTATTGTTTTCATGTGACGTACAAAAGGAGAACAAGGTCACTCTACGTATTGTTTTCATTCACTATTCTTATATTAGGAGAGATCAAGCTTGGCTAGTTTGTAAACAATTTCTGATTCACTGTTTAATTCTTGTACTAACTTCCAACTAGCTAACTTCCGGCAATTTAGACTATATTGGTGGAACCTACAAAAGGAATAGGAATTGGCCTTGCATTTATTGATGCTGCAAAAGGTTACAAGTTGATATTTAAGGAGAGTCCTCTTGTTGTACTTAAGTTAAATCACATCTATAGTTACGAATTGAACATTTGTATTTTGTTGAAATATGTATTATATAGGATGATGGTTTGTGGAGATTGTGAGTTATGAATGTTGATAAATAGAGATATGTTTATGTTTTATTTATTGCACGGTTGTGAGTTATCAGAATGAATCTAGATATGTTTGATACAATATTTACATGTACATGTATACTCTATTTGATCTTTGTAGACAATATTTGTTTATATAACTTGTGTGTAGATAGTTGATATTGTGATCTTAATAGGGATGTTTGTTTACTTGATGATGTGTTTGAGTTGTACGTGATGTAGGATATTAGTTGGGAATGAAATATGAATTGTGGATGTTGAAAAATATTGGTGTAGTAGTGATTTATTCAATTATGCAAATTTACATTTTTCCCTAAGAAAAACATTTAACCACGAGAGAAATCCATCACTAAAAACAACAAGTGACGGTTATCATCGGTCACACAATTCGTCACTAAAACCTTTCTGTGACGTCAATATTTGTGACGGTAATTATCCGTCTTTAAAGTCTTTCTTGTGACGGGTTTAGTGACGGGTTTTTACCGTCACTAAAATCCCAAATTGTTGTAGTGAAAGTGAGATATTATTTTAAAATTGTACATATTTTAGATGTAAAGTTTTCATTCAATAATTTTAAATGTTTAATTTTATTATCATTTCAGGAGGATATTGCATAACCGGAGAATTTGCACATTAAGGGTGAGTTTGTACCATTAATGAACATCAATTTATGTTTCGTTGGCGAGGATGAGGAGATTTTCTTTCATCATACTTAGAGTGCAGGTGCGTTTATAATTATTTGTGTTTTAATTATTAACATTATTCGTTTACAATTTGACTTTTAATAGGTGACGTTTGTATAAGACATTATTAAAGCATCACGAATTTTTCGAAACATACTGTACGAGTATTCAATTCGGAGGGGACCATGAATTTGATAATCTTTCCAAATTTTGTGAATTTGGGATTCCCATCAATCTCGTTTTAGGTTAAAAGAATTTTCTTATTTGATCTTCTGGCAAACATTAAACTCAACATTGTTATGTTGATAATGTAATAACACATCTGGACAATACCTAAAAGGAGAAGTCTGTTGGTTGAAGTTTATGAAAATTTGGTTAAAAGGAAAATAAAAGACCAAATGATGAACTATTTTACTTTTTCTTTATCTGACTGACAAGATCGGTATTTCAAGTCGATATGATTAAATTTAGAAAAAAGTACTCAACCACTTTTGAATGGTAGTTCGAGTTGTATTGTTTTTGCAAAAAACCTCATTATACATGAGGTTCAATACCGATTGTTGTTGCAGGCACTCTAAGTTTTTAAATTTTTAAACTTAATAAATTTGTATATTAAATTTATTATCATACATTTGTACTGTTTATATGTTTGTAAAATGCAATGAGGTGAAACTTTATTCTTTACATTGAAAAGTATTTCGAATATTCTTTTCGGAAACATATTGATTATGTATTTTTTAAAAGGTTGAGTACATATCCTGAGAATGAAATGACAACATGTAATTTTACGACTATAATTATATAATTTATGTTTTAAATATATTCTTAATTATTACGGATGTGTTCGGGGTAAACAAAAACTACCATGTCTCATGGTTCAAGCAAAGAACATGTAACATCTGAGGTAAGATTTTACTGAAATTGTTACATATTTTTTTGTTATAAGATTAGTTAAAATAAACCAGAAAAGTTCAACATTATGTTTCATTATTATAGATAGATTTAGATACGGAGACACGTGAGAGTAGATGTATAACAGACCAAATGGTTTGAGAAGAGCTTACGTTTTGCTTTATAAAATAAACTATCAAGAGACAAATGTAAAAACTATCAAGAGACCGATGTAAAATAAAAGACGTGCTAGTTTATTTTATAAAGCAAAACGTAAGCTCTTCTCAAACCATTTGGTCTGTTATACATCTACTCTCACATGTCTCCGTATCTAAATCTATCTATGATAATGAAACATAATGTTGAATCTTTCTGATTTATTTTAACTAATCTTATAACAAAAAAAGTATGTTACAATTTCAGTGAAATCTTAACTCAAATGTTACATGTTCTTTGCTTGAACCATGAGACATGGTAGTTTTTGTTTACCCCAAACGCCGTTATAATTAAGAATATATTTAAAACATAAATTATATAATTATAGTTGTAAAATTACACGTTGTCATTTCATTCTCAAGATATGTACTCAACCTTTAAAAAATACCTAATCAATATGTTTCTGAAAAGAATATTCGAAATACTTTTCAATGTAAGGAATAAAGTTACAACTCATTGCATTCTACAAACATATAAACAGTACAAATGTATGATAATAAATTTAATATACAAATTTATTTAGTTTAAAAACTTAAAGTGCCTGCAACAACAATCGATATTGAACCTCATGTATAATGAGGTTTTTTTGCAAAAACATTACAACTTGAACTATCTTTCAAAAGTGGTTGAGTACTTTTTTTCTAAATTTAATCATATCGACTTGAAATACCGATCTTGCCAGTCAGATAAGGAAAAAAGTAAAATAGTTCATCATTTGGTCTTTTATTTTCCTTTTAACCAAATTTTCATAAACTTCAACCAACAGTCTTCTCCTTTTAGGTATTGTCCAGATGTGTTATTACATTATCAACATAACAATGTTGAGTTTAATGTTTGCTAGAATATCAAATAAGAAAATTCTTTTAACCTAAAACGAGATTGATGAGAATCCCAAATTCACAAAATTTGGAAAGATTATCAAATTCATGGTCCCCTCCGAATTGAATACTCGTACAGTATGTTTCGAAAAATTCGTGATGCTTTAATAATGTCTTATACAAACGTCACCTATTAAAAGTCAAATTGTAAATGAATAATGTTAATAATTAAAACCCAAATAATTATAAACGCACCTGCACTCTAAGTATGATGAAAGAAAATCTCCTCATCCTCGCCAACGAAACATAAATTGATGTTCATTAATGGTACAAACTCGCCCTTAATGTGCAAAATTCCAAGGTTATGCAATATCCTCTCGAATTGATAATGCCATTTAAACACCACTTGAAATTATTGAATGAAAACTTTACATAAAATATATGTAAAATTTTGAAATAATACATGTCTCTTCCGGTCTGCGTCAGGACGAGTTTTTGTTTCAACGCTACATGTCTCAAAGTGTGAGGTGGGCTGGTAGGGCTGGTAGAAAAAAAGACAACTGCTACATATTCCGGTTTTATATTGATGTAGTGGGGTGGGTTAGGAAAATGGTTTGAGTGTGTATAATGTTTAGATTTTGATTTTGATTATTTAGCAAAAATAAGTTACAGATGATTAAGAGACAATCCTAACCCTCATTTGTTAAGTAGTGTAGTGGGTGATGTGATTGATTTTTTTGTCTGCAACCTACCTAAACAAGGACGGAGTGGGATGTCGGGGTTGACGTTTTGTAAAAAACGTTAATTATGGAATAATACACTTTTAACAAAGTGATATTCTATTCAAAACATGTTCGATTTTGGCATTTAGTTATTTTTCTAGTCTGATATAATTCCGAACATAACAAATTGGATTAAAACTTCGTTTTATAAAATTATTAGGTACGATGCTTAATTCAAATTGATTCTTATCTTTCGGTTCAAACTGGTAAACAAACCTAATCATCATAAAGGATTGGTTGAAACTAAGAACCATTAGATGAGATAGATGCATATTGAGGACTAATAAAAGCTTAAACTCTTCATCCATTTCATCCAAATTTAAAATAAAAAATTTATTTTGATGATATCATTATATAACAATATTATTTGTGAAATAAGATTTTATCGTATATGAGTAACACGAAATACATAACGGTATATTTAAGTCTACATATATGGATATCCAGATAACCTAATAACTTAATTATATTAATATGATAGCATAATTATTTTGAAAAATTAATTGCCAAAATAGATTTTGGAAAAATTCCAATTGTCCACTTCGTATCTCTTAAAATATCGAATGTAGTTTTTGATTGTTGTCATCGTATTTAATGTATATTTTTGATATGTCGAAAACAAATTGGCAAAAAAAATGGGAACTACTAAACGTCGTCCCAAAACTACTTAAATCGCCCCTTGAAATTACCAAATTGCCCTTAACAATATATTTAATACCCAAATCGTCCCGTGTCTATAAATTAGGCCTACAGTCTTGTATATTCATAATTTATCAGTAAAAACACCACGAAAATGTCTGACGAGGGTGATGCATCCGGTGAGGTAAGCCTGGCGCGGGGCAAATTTTGGGTCGAGCGTCTGCATTAGACGCCTCCCCCAAGGTGAGGGCGTCTGCGTAGGACGTCCTCCCCTTGGCCTAGGCGTCTAACGCAGACGCCTACACAATGGGAGAGACGTCTTATGTAGACGTCCTCCCCTTGGGTAAGGCGTCTTTAGTAGACGCCCTTTCCTTCGTTCAGGCGTCCTACGTAGACGCCTCACCCTTGGGGAGGGCGTTTAACTCAGACGCCCCCCATGGGGTAGGCGTTTACTCCAGACGCCTGCAATTTTGTTGATTTTTTTAATTTCGATTTTATTTTTGTAGGTTCCGTTAGAAGATTTCGGTGGTGATGGAGTAGATTACAATGAGTTATTTCAAACTACACAAATCTTTGAAACAATCGATGAAGCAAGTAAATGTGCCAAACAAGTAGCTATCGGAGCTGATTTTTTTGGTCGTGTCGTCGTACAAAACAAGATCAGATAGTCGGATGGATTGTTATTTGAGATGCGACCGGCGAAATCAAATGGAGTCTCGGGATATGGATACTGCACTTCGAAGAAACACCAAAAGAAAGGGTTGCGGTTGCCGTTTCTTAATAAAAGTGGTGGAGCGACGAGATCGTGATGGATGGGTTGTGGTTTTTAATAGTGCTCACGGACATCACAACCACAGACTGGCAGTTTATCCAGAGGGTCATCGTCAAATTAGTGGTCTAAGTTCTGGGGCGAAGAAGATTGTTCGTGATATGACTGAGGCGCAAGCAAAACCACGGAACATCTTGAAGGCAGTAAAAGAAAAATTCCCGGAGGACAATCCAAATCAAATGCATATTTATAATTTCAGAGATTATATGAGGAGGACAAAATCTGAAGACCGGAATCCCGTCCAGCAGTTTCTCTATCAAGCAGTGCAGTGTGAGTACTTACATTGGATTATGGCGGATCCAAAAACTGATGTCGTCACTCACGCTTTTTTGGCACATCCGACGTCAGTCCAGTTGTTGCGGACATATCCTTTCGTTATCTGCATGGATTCGACTTACAAGACGAACAAGTATAAGATGTCTTTGTTCGAAATGATTGGGGTCACACCAACAAACATGAATTTCCTTATTGGATATGCGATTTTGATGGATGAATCTTACTCCAGTTATCTGTGGGTGATGGAGAAGTTGCGAGATCTGTTATTGGGGACTGTCAGCCCGACTGCAATAATAACAGACCGGGAGTTAGGCCTTATGCGACCGGGAGTTAGGCCCGACTACAGTGCACGAGCTCGAATCCCCGCTCGTAAACCTCCCACCCCTACCCTTCCGCACCATCCATCCGGCGGAAATAGAACTACCCGCTCGACCACGTCATCTGCTATACTCCCCCTACCTCTCCACCTCTGGGCGCTCTAACTCATACGGGTCATCATCGTCGCTCCCGTCGTCGGGACTGTCCACATGCTCATCATTGAAGGAATCATCATCCTCCTCTCGACGACGTAATGCCTCTCTCTCCCTCCTGACCGAAGCAGATATCCCCCGTCTACGTGGATGACGCGGTGCTGAATCATCCTCTAAAGAACGGAAGACGTGTAATGGTATTGACTTGCCTTTCCCTCCACTGTGACCCGATGACTATTAATTGAAATTTTAAATACAAATTTGTTAAACTAATTTATCATATTTATCACAATTGTTAAACTAAATAAAAATTTGTTAAACTAAATTATCACAATTGTTAAACTAAATCAAAATTTGTTAAACTAAATTAAAACAATTGTTAAACTAAATCAAAAATTGTTAAAACTAAATATCACAAATGTTAAACTTAATAAGAATTTGTTAAATTAAATTTTCAGATTTATCACAATTTATTAAAGTAATTATCAGATTTAATAAAAATTAAAAACAAATTTGTGAAGGCGTCTGCGAGAGACGCCTCCCGCATGGTGGAGGCGTCTGTCGGAGACGCCTCCTCCTTGGGGGAGATATCTTCTGAAGACGTCGCCTCCATCGGGGAGACGTCTTCCGCAGACGTCTCCCGCTACTTGTAGGCGTTCGAGGGAGACGCCCCCCGCATGGGGCAGGCGTCCGAGGAACCCGTTCCCCCCATCAGGGGAGCGACTTCCGATGACGCCCACTCCATGCGGGGGGCGTCTCCCTCGGACGCCGACGACTTTTTTTAATTTTTTTTTGAAAACAAATAAATAACGTAAGGTTACCTACCGTATACGGGTACACCGGGGGAACTGCTGGCTGCTTGCCTGGCCTCCGAGACATTCGTAATCTTCTGAAGTAGGTATAGGAAGAGAAAGTTTTGAAAAAAGAGTGAAATTGCGAGATATATAAGCAAAAATAGGAGGAAGGGCAATTTGGTAATTTCAAGGGGCGATTTAAGTAATTTTGGGGCGATGTTTAGCAATTCAGAAAAAAATCGGTATGATATGCAATCATGTACACAATTAGAAATAATTAAATTTAATACAACATCAGTTGCAATATACATATATAATTTAGTGTCTAATTTACATACTTAAAATGTTCACAACTTATTCAGAAATGAAACCTGAAAAATACGTAACTTTATAATGTTGTTGTTAAGATGGATTTAATAAAATATTTAGTGGGTTGAGAGTCTCTCAAGGTTTGCATAAACATAATTTTCAAATAAACATCTCCAAACATAACCTGCATAAACAATTACACCCGAAAACATAAACAAACAACATAAACTAACATTCCAGTTGCTCCGTAGCCACGAACACCATACATTTTTAAAAAAAAATGTTTGTTGTTGGCTTCAAGCTTTTTCGATATTCTTGACCAACTTGAGAATAATGATGTTTAACAAAACATATTTATATTTAAGAGTAATAAAACTCCATTTGAGAGTGTTTATTAGTAGTAGCTTTTCACTAGTTGTAATAATTGTTTATTTAATAGATTTGCAATTGAAATTGATTTTTTTAAATAAATCAAAAAATGTGATACTTAAATTTACAAAACAAAATACACATCAAACACTAGAAATAAGGAAAATAAAGTGTGTTTTGAAAATGTGAAATGTCTAAAAAAACTACAAATGTAGTTTAGCTAAATGTGATGACTTGAGTGAAACACATTAAAAGGCCTTAAACCAATGTAATAGATGACTTGAGTGAAATGTGTAGACGAAAATAGTTACAAGAGAGGAATTTGTTTGCACTTTATTTTGTAAGGGGACATTGAAACAAATAGACAAGAATCAAATAGCTAAGGCTTTGGATGTGTGGACTATCGAAAATCACTTCCAAACGTTGTCTTGATCATCCAAAACCTTTAAATTTGATTATTTTTCTTATTCTTGTTTTTGGTTTTTCCATGCAATGTAAATTACAACATTCTTTTTTTTTTCTTCCCTGCAAAATCAAGAGTCCTCTCATTTTTGTTGTTTTACTGTGGCACATGTCGGGAGTTGGGAGATTCTTAAAAAACACGACATCAAAACGTCAAAAATATTTGTTTATTAAAAACTTGAAAAAAGGAACACTATTATGGAAAATATCAATGTTCAGGTACCGCCTAGGCGACCGGAGGCGTCCGGTCGCCTGGGCGGTTGTGCGATCGCCCAGGAATGGGCGGTGATTTTTTTTTATTTTTAATTCAATTAATTTTTATAAAATAGATAAAAAAATCAGGAAAAATAGGAAAAAATACACAAATATTTTCTAAAAATACCATACATGTTTACGCTTCGAAAAGACACATAGTTCCTCGGCCAAGACCTCACTAGGCACCCCCTCTACCCACCTAAACACTTAGGTATACAATTTATTGCTTAGTAGTACGATTACAAAGGTAACTCAGAGTTCATACAATAGCAGATAAGAGAGAAATTAGAATTACAAGCTAACTAACTAATTCCATTGGACACATTGATCTAATGTCCAACTGGGAACCATATCATATCCTCCACCACCATCAGAGTCGTCGGAGTCGTTCTCGTTCAGATTGTCGACGTAGACATCATCTTCTTCAGTTTCTTCATCGTCGGATTGGACATATTGCTCGTCGATGTCCATCGGTGGTTGAGAACTCGATGCACCTGGATCTCTAGAACTGATGTGAACGATGACATCATCCATGCCACGACCTAATAATGGCGCGTCAGATGCAGTAGAACACCGCACGTCAGATGCAGTGGACATGGATCGAGCAAAGCGTCTCCGTGAAGAAGAATGTCCCAAAGCTGCTTCCTCGGCATCGGCCCATGTAAGCTCCTCTCCAGCAAAGACCAGATCTTCAGTTTCTACCAACCATGGATGCTCGTCGAAGAGATCGTAGTCCACACTGATGGGGTCATAAAATCTAGGCTTCTCCATCCTTTGCTGAAACCTTTGCCTTAACTTTTGGTTGTAGTTCACATACATCAAGTCATTCATCTTCTTCACAACCAACATGTTCCTTCTCGTTGAGTGCAACTGCTCGAAGACACTCCAATTCCGCTCACAACCTGATGTCGAGCATGTCAATCCCAACACCCTCAGGGCCAACCTCTGTAATGCGGTCTCTCTCATGTCTGCGTCATACGATTGCCACCAATCTATAGGTCTTCTTTCCGGCCTTTGTCTGACGACCATATCCCTCGAGAATATTCCGAGGGAGTTCTTGTAACGATCAAGTATACCGCAAATCTTGTCTTGTTCTGTAGGAGTGGGAACGAGCCGCTCTACGACATCCATGAATCCAGGCATATGCTCATTGAAAGCTACATTTCGATCCTCAGGCGGGACGGAGAAGAAGGTACGAGGGTTGAATAAGAAACCAACTGAGTGTAGCGGTGAGGGCATCATCTTCCCTGGACCCCACCTGGTGTCGATGAGGTCGATGACTTGCTTGTACAACCTCGGGTTTCCGTCAAAGTTCCTCATGATTTGTTCTTTGGCTTTCTCCATTGCGCCACACAGATATCCCATCGGTGGTTTCTCATCGCCGTCAACAAGTTTAAGAACCTGGACCATAGGTTGTGAGGCCTTCAGTGCCTTCACGACGTTGGTCCAGAAACCACTTTGTAGAATGGTCTCGGCAACTTCAGTAGAGATCTCCTTCTTTTTCTTGTTCTTTATCCAACTTGCATTAGGATCGTTGTACTCCGGGGAAACAACAAAGGCTCGGAGTTTGTCTTTCTTCAGAAACAACCTTTGCAAACTCAGAAAGGCGGTGGCAAATCTCGTGACAGCATGGCTTAGCAGGTTCCCTTCAATGGCAATTCGCATCCTCTTCAACAACATGGCAGAGCTGTTGAAATGTTTGATGATCTTACGAGCTAAAGCAATAGTCTTCAAAAACAGCTTGCCAATATCCTCCAAGATGAGATCGATGCAATGCGCTGCACAGGGAGTCCAAAACAATCTCCTTCTTTTTTGCTGCAACATCCTACCGGCAAGTACGTACGCGGCGGCGTTGTCGGTGACCACCTGAACAACGTGTTCTTCGCCAATCTCGCCAACTACCTTGTCCATTAGCTTGTACAGGTAGTCTGCGGTGTGAGAATGACCGGAAGCATCTACAGACCTCATGAACATGGTACCTGTCGGACAATTTACTAGAAAATTGATTATATTCCTACCGGACCTATCAGTCCAGCCATCTGTCATCAACGTGCACCCGTATGTTGCCCAATCTTGTCTGTACGACTCTAGTATACCTCTAGTGTAGTCAATTTCCTGTTTAAGGCACGAGTCACTAACTTCATGATACGTCATGGGTTTAAGCCCGGGTCCGTAAGTACAAGTGGCGGATATTGCTTCCTTCCACTCAGGCGTCCTTACAGTGTTGAATGATATACCACATCTATAGAAAAGCCTAGACCATTTTTGATTAATTGTTTTCCTATCTTCTTTTCTAAAGGTTATTTCGATGGTTATTTGTTGGGGGCCGGAAACCACGTCCTTCCCACGTCCGCAAAATGGTGCCCACAAACGTTGTTTTTGTCTCTTTCGATCAGGAACGGGGCGAGAACGGGAGGTTGGGGTCCGAGCAGAACCGGAACCCGACCCGGTTTCCAGATCAAATTCTATGTTTTCTCGGTCTACATAATCATCAAGACATACATTTTCGTTTTGTAATGTCCTAATGTTTCTAATCATGTATGCAGTTATGTCTTGTTTAATAGAGTCAGGAACTTTATCACAAGGTCTAGCATTGCTACCGGGTGTGTGTGCAAGATGTTGTTTGTGACGGGCTATACCACCTCTAGTTTCCTTACCATATAACTCACAGACAATGCAGTTTTTATCATTAACACTAATGTAATGGGTAGTATTCCAACCAGGTTCATTTGTACGGGTAGGTCTTAGGTCATCGTAACTCTCGTGATGCATAGGGAGACTAGTGCCGGGTACGTAAGCCATATGTTAAAACTAGACTAATATAAAAATTTAGACTAATATGAAAATAAAATACTAATTAATTTAATTGTAAAGAGAAGTTAGAAAGAGTGCACTTGATTTTGGCGGTTGAAGAATGAAGAACCGGATCGGAGACTTCACTTTCCAACTTCAAAACTAAGCACCAGACCGGAGACTTAATCACAAAAACTTGGTGATTAGGAAACTTGATGATGAGAATAGAATTATGAAGAAGAAGAGAATGAGAGATGTGTGAAAAATGAAGAGGTTTGGAGGGGTTTATATAGGATTTGGGGGTAGTGGTAAACTTGTAATTTTTGAAAATAAAAATAAAAAATAAAAAAGTTGAGAGCCGTTGGAGAGCCTCCAACGGCTCTCGCCTAGGCGATCGCCTATTTCGCCCGGCTCTGCTGGGCGAAAAGCGGTGGTCTCCCAGGCGACCACCGCGAGGGGCGACCGCCTAGGCGATCGCCTACCGATACACTGGAAAATATCATACATTCTTGAAAAAGTTGTTTTCTGTCGGCTTTGAGGTCCTTTCGATTCACACGTTCAACTATAGCATCGTGTTGTTCAACAAAACATATACACATTTAAGAGTGTGTTTAATAGTAGTACATTTTCAGTAGTTGTAGTAGTTGTTTATTTAATAGATTTGCAATTGAAATGAGTTTTTAAAAAATATATCGAAAAATGTGATATTTAAATTTACCAAGAATATATTCACATCAAACGATAGGAATAAGGAAAACAAAGTGTGGTTTGAAATTGTGAAATGTCTAAGAAAACTACAAATATTTGATTTTTACCTTGAAATGACAAAACGGATATACAAATGATAAGATTAAATTGGAAAAAGTATGTTGCGCTGGCTCGTCATCTCTTCCTAACCTGTAAGAATTCTTATCTTGAAGCTAGTACAACTCTTTGAAGCAAAACTTTAGCAACCTAATCTTAGGCACTTGAAATGAATGAAGAAGGCCATGAGTTTGTTCAAGTTGGAAGATGTGAGCACAAAGATCTTTAGAGTAAATTTGAGAGTAGTAAGAAGTTTGAGCTTGGAGAAAGATTGATGACCTTAGATATGTGTTCTCAATTCTATTTATAAGCTCTAAACTTATTTTAGCTGTAGGAATTAAAATGTCTATTGAATTCCGGTCGAATTAGATTGACTACCGATCGACCGGTATGACCCAGAAATCCTATTCCAAGGGAATTTCTATGTTTCGTCGATGTTCTATTGAAGTCAATTTGATATGGACTTAAATTATGAGACTTTTATAGGTTCCCTAAAGGTCACGCAATTCGTCAAAGATTTCAAGTGTTAAGTTACATTAGAGCCTAAGAACAAGAAACGTAACCCTATCTACTCTTCATTCTTTATTTCTTGTCTTGATCCACACTTGTTTCCCAAAATGCTAGAAATACAATATATGCATGCGATGATATTAATGGATTACATGTGTTAAATTGATATATTAGTTAATCATCAAAACAGATTAACAATTATTTAGCCAAAAAGTCAACACAAAGTTGATGGATGAAGTGGTGTTGCTCTCAGAAACATTAGTGTGGGGAAATAAACCATTATGGTCGTTGAGAACCGGAGGAGGACGGAAAGCCTTTGGATTTGTTTGTCATCCGCCGTTGGACGTAGGAGAGACCAAAGTGGTCGACAACGTCTAAGTATAACCCTGCAACTTCAGCCTCACAAAATGTTGGAAAGAGTGTAACCTATTGTTGAGGATGTTAGGATCTATGACTGATTGACATCATATCATGCATATATTTGTGTCTTATATCTTTTATTCTTAGCCTAAGCAATGCTATGTAACGAGTTTTATGTTTACGTTTCAGGAATAGATAGGTTTGGGAAGAAGAGACTCCAAAAAGGACTTAAAAGCAAGGTAAAGGACTAAGTTGCAAGACTTATAGACTAAGATACAAGAGAGAATGACCCAACCCAAAAGGACTAAGTAGCAAAAGCAAGCACTCCACACCAACATGAGGAGTATTTTGCAATTATATTCAGGTCGCAACTCACACAACCGATTAAGGTGCACCCCAGGAGAAGAAGCAAAGCCATAAACAAGTAATACAAAAATGGGCTGGATCCAGGAGATCCAGACCGCCAATTGGCGGTTGGCGGTCTATTTCGATCCGGATCCGACCCGTCTTCTATCGAATGTGTATTACAGTGTTTTATGTCCATTTATAGTATGCAATTAGTCCCATATCGGGGGACTGTCCCGAATTACCTTTTTCTAGCACTATAAATAGAACTCTTCATTCTCCTTTGTATTCACTCATTGTTTGGTGGCATTCTCTCTACTTTGAGTAAAAGCCTTGAAGCAAAAACTCAAAGTTGAGAAGAATGTCACTTGCAATGTGAGTCATGTTAATAAAATATTTTTTCTTAGTTTCTTTTAATATTGTATTGTCTTTTAATTCTTGCTTGTTTCTTTAGTTTAATTTCATTTCATTTAGTTTCTTTAATATTTCTTGTGTTGCTAAGTTTAATTGTCTTTCATTAGAATGTTTCATTTTGTTAATATAGTTTGTATAGTGAGTAGTTCCATCCTCATTTGGGGGTGAAGAAATATGTGATGTGATTATGTGATGTATTTGGTGTGTGTTATCCTAACCATTTGAACCTTACATGATTTTCATAACCATCTGATGAGATTTCACTATTGTCTTTGACATGATAATGCTCTTGAATGAAGTTTAGCATATACTTAGATTAGTGAAGCTATTTTATGGGGAATGATGATGTGAGGATATTAATGGAATTGATAAATGAAACATGACTTGTAGTTGCATGTACTCTTGTTGCCTTTACCTTGATTAATGTATTGTATGTTTTAATGATTGTGTAAATTTTATTTCATGTCGAGACATAGTGAGGTTTGGTTTTTATACATGAGTTCATTTAGCTTCATTCCAATTATTGTCTTGTATGTTTTAATGATAATGTGTTATATTATTTTATGTGGAGACAAAATTGGATTTAGTTTTATGATTTTCATGCACTACATGTTGTGATGAGCACAATTAAACACACACATACACATATTTTTGTATTCACATTCTTTCTCTACCCCCTATGGGGTTTAGTTTTATTGTTTATTTTTCAAATCCTTTCGCATTCTAGTGTAGTTTCGATCATAACTCTTTTCTCTCATTTCTTTCACACTCGCCTTCGAACTAACCAAAGTCGACACACCTCCCTGTAGATCGACCCTTATTTGCCACCGCTTCAACGCGGTCGTGCACTTGCGGTTATTTTAAAACGTTCAATCAATGACCCTATAATCGCTAGATAAATGCGGAATTAAAAATACTAATCGAAGGATTAAGAGATAAAACGTGCAAACCACACACTACTACAGAAAAGGGAATATACGTCGGATATACGGGACTATAAACGTCGGATATAAGCACTCCCCGATCCGACGTCTATGTGTGCGTCGTCTATACATAGACGTCGGACATCGTATAGCCGACGTCTATACCTAAAGAATATACGTCGGCTATACGTGGAAGCCGACGTTTATTCGTTAACGCATAGACGTCGGTCTATACAACATCTGACGTCTATTCTTTAGAGATAGACGTCGGTGATATAACAGACGACGTATATTCCTTAGGGATAGACGTCGGTGAACTAACATGCGACGTCCATTCCTAATGAATATACGTCGGATTCCACATAAACCCGACGTCTATTCCTTTCTTCAGAGGAATACACGTCGGCGAATAACAACAACCGTCGTCTATTCCTAAACCTGGACAAAAAAATAGCATCCGACGAAATTGTTTTTAGTCATTGTATTCGTGTACATACAACTTCACCAAATTCGTTCACCTATAAATTTGTTCACAAATACTCACAATTTCATCCACATATACATACAAGCACAAACAAACAAGCATACATACACAAACACAAACACAAACATACAACCATACATGCACAAACATACAACCATACATGCACAATTGACATTCAACACACTTGCAATTAATTCATTCTAAAATTAAGGCGATTATATTAAGGCATTAAGTGTAGGTTTGTAATACAATTGCACTTGTTAACTAAATTACAAAAAATACTATTGACACGAGAACCTCTTAGTTCGTCAGCATGTTTCTGATGAAATAGCGAGTCCATCGGTCGCGAGTTTCATCGAGCTCCTGTTGCGAGAAGGGATCACTACTTTTTGGGAAAACCTATCAAAAAAATACAAGTGTATTGAATATTAATAACTAAATATTGAAACTACACAACTATACAATTGAATAACGATCTACATTACCTCAGATAGGCATACGTCTTGAGTTGCCAATTCGAGGATTTCCTCCATGTATCTCATCACGTAGTAACCACATTCTGTATTTCCAACCTGCTTCTGGTACTACAAACATAGGAATTCGCTAAATATTTGTTCCTAACTTAATTAACAAAATGGTATAGAACGTACTCTCATTCCATGTCATGTTATTCCTGCTTTTGTGGTTGTTCTCCTACCACCTAAAGCTCTGTAAACCTTAATTGCCCTGAGTAGCACAAGTTAAAATATCATTCAATAATACTAATAAAAATCCACGAATTACTTTATTCACGACTAAACGAACTTACATATTTAGAAGTTTCTTTATTGAGTCCCTTGGTTTATTCGACCCCAACGAATCAAGCCAATATGCCAAATTAGTCGTGGGGCATACAACGACAAGCATCGAATGAGCCCTGTGTTATATATATAATTAGAAGCTTATTACAAAATAAAATTTCACTTTGAATTACAAAGTTTACCTCTCATGATAAGGGAGCAGATAATATCTTTTGTCTTCTTCTTTAAAGAATGTCCCAAGTTGACCCGATTTATCGTCATTCCCGTATATATATGTAGATGGACTGATAATTCCAAATACTTGATCCTCGGGAAAGATTGACCTTCTGGCGTCGTAAATATGTCTACAAGTATAAAAATTATAATTTATTACAGTTTTGATAAAATTATTCAATACTTTTTGTTGTATACAAAAAAACACTTACTTCACTTGCACGTCGAATCCATCGCCATGAACTGCATGATATCCTCTTTGGTGACGTACAAAGCGGGAGGCAACCCTTTATCCCCCTCCCCCTCCAACTCCCAGGTATTTCAGGATTGTGCTTCCCTACCTACCATACATTGACAGAGAATTCTTTTCTCCTTTCTAGACAATGTATAACTAGCTGGACGTAAGTAATTCCGATCTCCTTTCTTCTCTGGTGCCAACATTGCTCGTATACCAATATCAACAAGATCAAGTCTTGCATTATATCCATCTTTGGTTTTACCAGGTATGTTCAACAGAGTGCCAGCAAGACTATCACAAATATTTTTCTCTACGTGCATCACGTCAATACAATGTCTAACTTCTAAAGTTTTCCAGTAAGAGAGATGAAAAAATATGGATCTTTTTTTCCAACTACTTTTGTCGTTTTCTCGTTTGTACGGTTTTCCAAATTCACATTCAATGTTCCTTACACGTTCATACACCTTTTCGACGCTGATTTCAACTGTCGGATTCTGAAACTCTTGTTTTCCGTTAAATGACTTCTTCAACCTACGATAAGGATGAGAGTTCGACAAAAATCTCTGATGACCGAGAGAGACAATCTTAGAACCATTAACTAGTTGCAAAGAACATGTATTTTCCTCGCAAATTGGACAAGCTTTATGACCTTTGACTGAATATCCAGACAAATTACCATAAGCTGGAAAGTCATTAATCGTGCAAAATATCATTGCCCGCATTACGAAAGACTCCTGATGATAAGAATCAAAAACTGACTCTCCGTCATCCCACAATCTCTTTAGGTCATCAATTAAAGGTCTTAAATACACATCGATGTCGTTTCCAGGTTGTTTCGGACCAGAAATCATTAAGGACAACATGATATATTTGCGTTTCATGCATAACCACGAGGGCAGATTGTAAATTACAAGCAGAACATGCCAAGAACTGTGAATGCTACTCAAACTACCGAAAGGATTCATTCCGTCAGTACAGAGTCCAAGTCGTACATTCCTGGATTCTTCACCAAACACAGGAAAGTCGACATTTATTTTTTTCCACTGAGGTGAATCTGCAGGGTGACGTAGCAACTGATCATTTGGTTTCTCACGATCAGCATGTCATGTCATGTTCTTGGAATCCTCTTTACCCACAAACAAATGTTTAAGCCTTGGTATTATCGGAAGATACCACAAAATCTTAGCAGGAGGTCCTTTGATTTTCATCTCATCAGCCTCTTCATTGTGGTTTGGTCCACTACGTTTCATTTTGTATCTTGAAACATTACACCTGGGACAGGAATGTAAGTTTTCAAACTCACCCCTATACAATATACACTCGTTCGGGCATGCATGTATCTTCCTATATTCCATTCCCATAGAGCACAACACTTTCTTTGCATCATAAGTTCTATTTAGCAACTCATTATCATCTGAAAGCATCTCTTTCACTAACTTCAACATTGATGTGAAACTCACATCAGACCAACCATTTCCAGCTTTTAAATTGTACAACTTCAACACCGCTGACAATCTGGTGAATTTGGTACAATTCTTATACAACGACTTCACATTGTCACTCAACAAATTACCAAGAAATCGGGGTTGGACGAAAACTTTTCAGCCATATCCTAAACCATTTCCTCTAAGTGATCTTCCACACTAACATCTTCTCCATCATTCTTGGAACGACTAAATGATTCATTTTCACCGTGCCATATCTACCGTCTGTAATTTGGGTCGAAACCTTTCTCAAACAAATGATCTTTCATTTTCCGAAAAGCCAACACAGACATATTATGACACTTATTGCACGGACAATACGCCATGTCGTTGTCTTTCATTTTCTTAGAATGTTTTTGGCAACCTCTAAGAACATATTCACTCCGTTCTCATATTCATCACTCAATCTGTTTGAAACAATCCACTCTCGATCCATTTCAATCTAAACAGAGACAAAAATGATAGTTATTATTGCAGAAAATAAATAAAATTTCAATTTAAAAGAATGTGTTCGTAGATGAGAAGATTCGGAGACATTAAGATGAGAAAAGAATGACTCAGAGGAGAAGAGATGAAGTCCTTAATCTAGCGTGGAATAAGGAAGGTTAGAAATCTAACTAAGCAATCAAGGCCAAAACAAACCTAAAGTCCACTATAGGTCCTTAGTAATAGACGACGCCTAACTTCGAGGTCCCACCGATGACCACTAGTCTGTAGGAAATCAAGAATCCGGAGGTCCCTAATATCTCAGGGAGACTAGATGGGCAACGACGTTCAGGCCGAAACGGTCTTAAACATCGAGGACCATTAATCTATAGGAAATCAAGAACCTGAAGGTTCCTAAAATCTCAGGGAGACTAGATGGGCAACGACATTCAGGTCATAACGGTCTTAAACGGTTTCCTCTCCTTAATGCGTCCGAAAATCCTAGGGGCCAACGTCTAATTGATTTTATTAAGGCTCTTTTATTAAGTGGTTTCTGGGCCAAGGAAAGGGTGATGAAATCCCCCACCTCATCTCCTATAGGTGACTGCCCCCTAAGTGTTTTTCATACCTTAATCTAACAAACAACACACCAAACAAACACTCACCTCACTCTTCTTCCAATGCAAGTCCTACTAACTAATGCGTGCTTTCTAATGAATGACGAGTGAAAATTAGTACGTACCTTACGCCAGCAATCTACGACAGAAATCGTAAATAATAGAAAAATACAATGCATGCAAATCCTATATGATGAATGACTTAGCAAATATTGTCTAATATTTTGCTTTTGGTTATTAAAGGCCAAGTTTTTAAGGGGGGCAATGAGTTATTATCATAATATTAAAAATTCAAAAAATTAAGGCAATAAACATTTAAAATATTAAAAGCAAGTATTAAAAATAATTACTTGAATTGACAGAAAAAATATTTTAAACACAAACTATCATGTTATTAATAATAATTGGGAATAAAATTTTATTGAAATTTTGGCAGAACGTCCACTTAAAATTTGATATGTAAAATTCTTCAAATCCTCAAATTAACAAGAAAAATGTATATCTAGTTATCGACTCACATTCACATCATGTATTTCTCTACTCAATCCAAACCAAATTCTTAACATAATCCAAACCAAATCAATCCAATGAAAACAAAGTTTGGTTAAATCATCCAACCAACCCAACTCAATCCAAACCAAATCAATCCAATGAATGAGTCAAATCAAATGAATTAAACATTCACACAATGATCACACTCCATTCACCAATAAACTTATCAAACTCCCAAATTAAAAAATTATGTTGAGGCATGATTGAATGGAGAATACATGTATAAGGGTAGGGTTACTAGGGTAGGTCTTTTAACATATTTAACGTAGGTTCGGCCATGAGAAGAATAGTGCTGCATTAGTTGGATATGTTTATCAAATATCAACACATAACACACTAGATATACTAACCTACCGGTGTCAGTTTCGTTGCAAAAAAAGTTGATTTTCAATCTTAAGGTGAATTTAAGCTCAGGGCTTTCTGTAGGTTTTCAAGTTTGTTTTTCCACGAAATATTACATATTATTTCAATTAAATCTCAACAAGTAACCAACATACATGCATGTTGGCGTTGGATTCTTGGTCTAAACTAATCATAAATTAAGGATCTAAAATTGAGCACGAACCAGAGGAGGGAAAAGTTGTGATGCCAGAGGAGGACTTTGTGGTTCCCAAAGACGTCGCGGAGGTGGTACGGTGACGGCTGTAAACGACACGAGATGAAGGCTAACTTAGAAAGAATATGTGGAGAGACGGAGGAAGACGAACTTAAAACTTACATGTGGAGAGAGACGGAGGAAGAAGGAGAAGAGGGCCGGAGAAGTGGAGGAGAGCTTGGGAGCTCGTTGCGGTGCCGGAGACGGTGCGGATCGGTCGGAGGTCGGTCGTGGAGGAGAGTTCGGTCGCGGGACGACTAGGGTTTGGGTGGGTTTCGTCTGAAATGAATGAAAGAAAACGCGTATGTCCGATTTGTTTAAGACATATAGACGTCGGATGTTATATACCGCTGACGTCTATACCTCGACGTCTATATGGATGCAGTATAGATGTCAGTCTTACATTACATCCGACGTCTATAGGGAGACGTCTATACCCTATAGACGTCGGATTCACAAGGTACACAAACGGCCGACGTCTATAGGTCAACGTCTATACCCTATAGACGTCGGCTAAACGTGTTATTCCCAAACCCGACGTCTATAGTAAAAAATAATAAATTGAAAAAATAGAAATAAATAAAGAACATATTTTCAGAAAGTTTTTTTGGAAAAATGATCTAAACCAATTTTTAAAACAATTAACAATTTTTACGTATTTTTGACCCCCCCCCCCCCCCAATCTCGACGCCCAAACAATTCCCGCTCACCCAATAAGGGTGTGCGCAGCCCGGGGGGCCGCCCAATTGGGCGCCTGGGCAATCTACCTCCCGTTAAGGGCGGCCTTAAAAGAGGTGGGAATAAGGTGTCAAGTGTGTTTGTTTCGTTGAGACAGAAAATAAGGTGTAATGATTGTTTTTATATAAGCGAATAAGCTGAAAGCCAAACCTGCCTTAGGTAATTTTTGCTTTTTATCTTACGTAGGAATTTGTTGTACTTGATCTATAACCTAATTTATATAATTCATGTCCTCGCGGTCACTGAATACCATTGCAGATGTGGTTCTCCCTAGTTGGTTGTTGCGCTACCCTGCACATTAGTGGTCTGATTCACCTTCATCTCCAGGTAGCACCCAATCACCTGGAAAATCCTCTAGATCTTGAAGACTCAGTCATCAGCTGCCTTAGGGTCAACTCCGCCCTCAAAGGTAGGCGAATGCTAGCGCATAAATATCTCATACATCGTGTCCACCCCCGCTTGCTCAACCTGCGCGATATGACGCTCCAGGAACTCACACAACCTCTCAACAGTCCCAAATTGGTTTGTTGCTCCTTTGCTCATGTTGCGCCCCTCAGTCGTGTCACTGGTGTTGCGCTCACGCGATGGAGGTCTCACACGTCTCAGGGAATCTAGCACCAAATCAAGAAAACAAAATCAACTCAACTATGCATGCACGATCTACTAAAACAAGTGCAAAATTTATCTACACCACTTCTAAGGGTGGTTCTTTGGTTGAGTACACTGGAGCCGACCTACTCTGATACCAAGCTAGTCCCAAAAAATAGCAGAATATTTAAAACGATAACTCAGGAATTAAGACCAGAGAAACACGAGGACATTACTCATAAATACTCAAAAGGTGTACCATTGTACATGAGTTTCCAAAAGTATGATTACACAAAAGAAAGTATAAATACAAGTAATCATATCAACCTAAGGAATAAGACAGGAGGATCCGGTCATAGGGCACTCGTCCTCAGTCGTCACCCACTCAATGTCGCTCCAGGCCTGAAATGCAAACATGAAATAATGTCTGAATTTACATAAAGAAACCTCATATACCAAGTCCTCCTACATGCATATCAAAGTATAGTGCAAAGAACTTAACATATTTGTAAAACTAAAATAATTGCTCACACAAGTTGACACACATTGCTCACACAAGTTGACAAACATGTGCCGGAAAAGATTCCAAGCAGTCATCTCGGTCGCTATCAGACCAGTCTGTCCTTTCTGTCGCCATTAAGGTCGACTGGACCCGTCGCCCTTAAGGCCGATCAAACATCATGCTCCAAAGAGTGGGGTAATAATGCAATGCAATGGATTGAGATGTGTGATCCCTCAGGTCGACTACATAGGGTATAGGATGCAACATCGTGCAAATTAGCATAAAAGCAAGAAATCCAATCTGGGCACCAACGATCGACCAAAAATGGCAAAGTGGTTGATCGTTTCCTCTCGAATCATAAGAGGCTTCAAACTTCAACACAACCAGTCGAACGAAACAAAAGTAAAAATGGTCGTACGAAGGTGGTTGGGCGGTCGGCCGTTTAGAAGGTCTAAGCCAGAAAAAAAACATTAAATAATTCAAAGCAACTATCGAACAACAACGGGGTCTCGTTTGATAGAAAATAATAGTCTTCCTACGTTCTACAAAATCATAACTGGTTGAACCAAACATAAATTGGTCGAACACTAAGTCAATACACTTAAGTTATCGGTCGAACGTAAGGTCTAGGGCGGTCGACAACTTAGAAAGTCTGGGCCCGAAACTCACTTAATTTATATGCAACCGATCGAACGCATGGAAAATCCGTCCGACCCAAAACAACAAAGTCTTCTACCTCCTGCCAATTATACATAACCGGTTGATCGGTGAGGCGTAAAATCTAGCATTTACACTACAATCGGTCGACCAACAACAACGTCGGTCAACCGTTCCTCTACATTAACATTGTTGCACCTTGTTACCGACAAGAACTTTAGAGATGAACCAAGCCCCTCTAACACCTCGTGTGAGTAACTTAATTGAACTTGACATACCTTAAATGCTCGCCGAATTTCCGTACATCACCGACGATCACCACTTTGTCTACTTGCACCCGTTAATCCCTTCGCACCGAGCTCCACGCAACAACGCACAAGAATCTCGCTACCCACGCCTTGCCGAGCTCTCTCCTAGCTTGTCGTTCACCTCCACCCGCTGGATTAAGAGGAGAGAGAGAGAGAGGTGAGTTTGAGAGAGTGGGAGTGATTAGTGAGGGAGGAGAAAATACACCACGCTTGCCAAACTCTCTCCTTCTTTATAAACACACCGCCTCCACAGTCACTAATCAACTACTCACACTCACCCTCCAGCCATCACATCAACCCAATCCTTCCACTTTGACAAAGAGCCCATTAGCCACCCCAAACCTTGATTAGTCTCACTAAGTAGGGTTAGATCCTAACAGTTTAATAGTAGTAGCTTTTCACTAGTTGTAGTAGTTGTTTATTTCACAGATTTTCAATTAAAATGGTTTTTAAAAAATATATCAAAAAATGTTATACTTAAATTTACCAAAAATATATACACATCAATTACTAGAAATAAGGAAAAACAAAGTATGTTTGGAAAAAGTGAAATGTCTAAAAAACTACAAATATAGTTTAGCTAATAAAAACAATTATGGTTTACTCAAAACAACCACAGTCAACACTCAATGCATGAAAGGTTCAGAACTCTAATTAACATGTGCAATGTTGATTATTAAAGGGTATTGGATGGTGAGAGAAGATATTAAGTATTATGCAAAAGGAGTAAAGAGTAGCAATAACATATTATAACTATAATTAGAGACAATAATTAAGTAAAATCACCAGCAACCCAAGGTAGCATGTAGCATTGGAAAGACGTTACGATAGTTTGGAATGATTCAGAATCTCCAACCACCACACCATCACAAGAATCAATGAACTACATTTAGTAAAACACATTAGAAGGCCTTAAACAGATGGAATAGATGACTTAAGTGAAATGTGTGGACAAAAAAAGTTACAAAAGTAGAATTTGTTTGCATTATTTTTTAGTAAGGAGACATAGAAACAAATTAACAAGAATCAAATAGCTAAGTAGAGATACGTACCAACCCGTTAAAGGAAACAGGCGGGCCAACCCGTTTATTCGCAGGCAAATTGCATATTTAAGTCGGGGCGACCCCCTTGAAACGGGTCAGACCAGAGCCTGACCCGTTTACTTTCCCCAGCCGGCCGGCTCAGGCCGACCCGGCCTGGCCTGTTTCCCAGCTTTGTAGCTAAGTTTGTGTTTCGATATGTGGACTATTGTTTATCAAAAATCACTTTCAAGCGTTACTTGATCATCCAAAACCTTTAAATTGGATTTTTTTTCCTTCTTATTTTTTGTTTTTCCGTGCAATGGAAATTACAACATTCTTATTTTTTTAGTTTTCCATGCAAAACACAAGAAAATCTTCCAATTTTTGTTGTTTTTCACTATAGCACATGTGGGGAGTTAGGAGATTCTTAAAATAACACGACATCAAAATGTTAAAAGCATTTTATTATTAAACACTCAAAAAACAACACTATTACGAAAGCTAGTTTCTGTAGGTTTTGCATCGACCTAATCTTCAAATGCATAAATAATCATAAGCAATCACACCCACAGTACATAAACAAATAGCAGAAACTCACATTACACCTCCCCTTCTTGGCCACAAACATCATACATTCTTGAAAAAGTTGTTTTCTTGTTGGCTTGAAGATCCTTTCGATTCACACGACCAACTAGAGAATCATGTTGTTTAACAAAACATAAACACATTTAATAGTAATAAAACTCAATTTGAGAGTGTTTAAGAATCAGAGGAGGATGGAAAACCTCTAGATTTGTTTGCCATCTGTCGTTGGGAAAAGAGAGACCAAAGTGGTTCGGAATGCCAAAGAAGAACCACACAACTTCTGCCTCAGAAAACGGGCATCACAAGAAGCCATTACAGAGGGAGTGCAAAAACCCCATGGGTTTGAGAGTGAGTTAATAGTGGTGGGTTAGGGTTTTGGAGAAGAAGAAAGAGGAGCTGGTGGAGTTTGAGAGGGTTTGGCAAAACATGTTTATACTAATAAGATGGAGTGAGACACAAATAGGTAGTTGGAGGAGACTTGAGCTTAGGACGCGTGGACTGGATCTGTGAGCTCAGTTGTCATGTATTTT
Source organism: Triglochin maritima (assembly GCA_963682175.1). Lineage (NCBI taxonomy): Eukaryota > Viridiplantae > Streptophyta > Magnoliopsida > Alismatales > Juncaginaceae > Triglochin > Triglochin maritima. The sequence goes on from OY821781.1 coordinate 39,043,423, forward strand.
CCTACTTCTCTTAGTAGTCATGTAGTAGGAATTTTCAGAGTTTCTTGTATTTCTTTCCGCATTGTACTATGATTTTGACTTTATAATATGTTTTAATTGAGGTCTCGACTTGATCATTGTTAGTTAATGTACCTTTTTTGCTTCTAATAGTTGTATTGACTGCTGTGTCCGAATTACGGATTAGGGGAATCACATGAAGCCATTACAGAGGAAGTGCAAAAACCACATGGGTTTGAGAGTGAGTTAAGAGTGATGGGTTGGGGCTTTGGAGAAGAAAGAGGAGCTGGTGGAGTTTGAGAGACTTTGGCAAAGCATGTTTATACTAAAAAGTTGGAGTGAGGACTCAGACAAAGTATGTTTTGGACCTAGGAGTCGTGTCGTATCAGGCCTGCACGGCACGACAGCTGGGTCGTTGGGTCTAAGGGATGGCCGGCCTGAAATCGATCGGCTCGGCCCGGTTCGACAGAACTAGCCTGGCGTGTCATGCCGACACAACACGCCAGGTCATGCCGGTAACGGTCGTGCCAGCTCGACATGTTACCAAGGTCTAGTCTGTTTGTTGCATCAAATTCAAATTGTTTTGGTTTGCTTTATTTTCTTTCAAAGTTTGCATCAAATAGTTTTCTTTTGTGAAAGTGTTATGAGGTCGGGAAGTCAATGTTGAATACTTTAGTAGTCTTTTCAACTGAAAAAACAAGCTTGACCTGAATTAGGATTGGAAAAACTTTTTTCTACCGAATATTCTAACCCAAATATCTTAGAATTCAGATTATGACTGTAATCAAATTTGATACCGTCAATAAAACAACTCTGACACCTTCGAACTATGGGTGTCTATTTTGGCTCGAGTTTGAAAATCGATCTAGGTTCGTTTTGATAATTACTCGACTCGAGTTCGGCTTTAAAATTAACAAGTCAAGCAGAAACATCTTTCCCTGCTCGAATCTCTTAATAGGCCCAACTCAATCTTGTTTCAAAAAAATTTGATAATCGATTAACATTTTAATATATATATATATAATATTATAATAAATAATAACTAACAAGTCCTTACCTTTAAGAACTCATATTTTGAGACTATAAACGCCCTCAAATTATACAAAATGACAGGACAAATGGCGTCTTCATTTCCTACGATCAAATATAATATATTTGAATAAAAAAAATCAAAATATCAAGTTTTAGGAATAGAAACAACTTAATTATACGATTAACGTTACCGGAAATGATCATGTGGCTATGCAAAATGAACTTTCAAATAAAAAAATCATGTGGCCATAGCCCTGTAGTTGACAGGGCTCAGTGGTCACAAAGAAAACTAGCCATTGTTGGTTCTCTTATGGTACGTCTGGATACAAATGATTGAGAGAAAAGAAAAAGAAAAAAAAAATTAGGAGAGAAGAGAGAGTCCGTTTGTTTAAAACTCACCTTAAAATATTTTCTCTCGTAAGACCCAATCTAATACTAATTGCCTAAATATCACCTTAAAACATGGATTTTTGTTTAAACTTTGAAAGTCAAATGTTACGTTCATTGTGTTACTATTATGTTTCTGAATTATGATAAATCTTTATCAATTTTACATTATGTAGTTATGTTTGTACGATGGGGTGACCAGTATAGGTACTGAAATTTATTTATCTTAAATCAGTTTAGTATGAATCAAATTATAACTTAACAAGTTTTTTTGGGTTAAATCGAAACCAAACCAACCCCTAACCCGACTTTCCTGATACAGGTTGGTTCGGTTCTGGATTTTCACGATTCAGTTCAGTTCTTGGTTTATTCGGAATCAATCAAGTCGGATTGGGTTCTGTTTTGGTTCAGAATAGAACCAACTGGACCCATGTGTAACCTTAGCCCGACTCAAGCAGCTAAGTCTACCAACAGTAAAACAACCAAATCCAACCAAAATCACAGGTGGTTTTCTCTCAAATCTCACACCGTACAAAGGAATAGAGAAGTCACTGGGAAAATAGGAAAGTCATCGTGATTAAGTACAATATGCATTGTTTCACCATTAATGCTACACTAACTTCTATTCAAAACCATTTGTTTCATTTCAAAGCAAAAATATCATGTAATGTGAGCTTAATTTCAAAATTTTGAGGTAATTCAAGGCTCTAAAAAATTTCCTGTCCACTAATGCTACACCAACTCTACTTTAAGGAAGATTTTGAGTTTTAAATTCTTAAATTCAAACTTGAAAATTTGTGGAAAGAACAAAAAAAATAGAGTTTAATTTAAACTTTGAGAAGTACAAAATTGCACCCAAACTAACAGTATGAAATACTACAACCTTACGTAGTCATGAATCATGAAGCAACATGAAACATGAATCTCAAAACAGTAAAAGACCACTTAAAACTTGTTTGGAAACAAAACATGGCGTTGTGGTGGCTTAGCAACATCTTTTCCTCTTCCACGATGGAAATTCAAACTGTATGAAACAGAAATGAAGGAAATTAGTGAAAACAAAAACATATTACTTATACATGTTGATTCGATGTAGCTAAAATTGTTATACTTAAACTTTGTTCCACTTCAGGCATGGATTCAAATTATGAAACACCCGATCAAATTCGTTTGGATCCGGTTGGTTCTTTAGTTAACCCAACCAAGTGTGCACCTGTAACGTCCCGAAACAGCGGAAAATTTAAAACTTTAAACAAATATAAGAATCAACACGGTGGTCGTTACCAAACCACATATATCTATATAATAAGTGGTACAACGTCTGATACAGGAATCAAAAGATGATTACAACGACAAAAGGTATACACTAGATACAAGAGTAATCATCAACCTCAAAAGATACAAAGACAGGATCTGGTCCAAGTGCTCCCGCCCTCAGTCACCACCTCCTACTGATGCTTACGACCTGAAATGCAACAAACTATGTCTGAGTTTCCCATTGGAAAACCCCGTATGCCAACTCCTATAATATGAATATAACATATATGAAACATGGTATGGAACATGCAATAAAAGCACAATTGTCACCGTGCACACAAGGCACCGTTGGAAAACATCGGCCACAGGTCTCCATGATCCTCTCACCCCAACCCCACAACACACGTGCACACAAGGCACTCCCGGAAAATCATCGGCCTCGGGTGTCAAGGGTCCTCTCACCCCAACCCCACAACACACGTGCACACAAGACACTGCCGGAAAATAATCGACCTCGGGTCACAAAGGTCCTCTCACCCCAACCCCACAACACACGTGCACACAAGGCACTCACTCCTCAGAGCCACAACCAAGATCCCTCTCAGGCCGGAATGTTCGCACTGTCGCCCCAAAAAGGTCGGGGACCCGTTGCCCTCGAGGCAGATCCAAACCACACACCACACAAGCATCCATATGCAAAACAACGCCTAAACGGTCGAAATAAAATCCACAAACGGTCGACCGGTCTCCACTACTATTCCGCAAAATAACCAAAATAACGTCCAAATTCGTGTTTGCCGAATTCGTGTTTTGGGTCGTGCTCGTGTCGACACGAATTGACACGAATTCTTTTTGTCAAGCTAAAAACAAAATATTCATGATTAATCATCACAAAATCCATTCATAAAAATTCATCATCATTCATCATAAACTGCAATCAAACAAACTGAAAATCCATTCATACAAACTAAAAATCAAACAAGAACACAAACTAAGCACAATATTCCTAATTCCATCCCATAAACATCATCAATATATAATTATATATAACAATCTTCAAATATACTAATCGAATCAACCGGAATTGGAGGACTGTGGTGGTGGCTGCGGGAGGAGAGGGTGGTGGTGGACTTTGGTGGAGTGGACTGCGAAAGAAGTGGTCAAACCTGAAGGGGAAGGATCGGCGATGGGTGGCGAGGACGGGGTGGAGCCGTGGAGATTTGGATCGGAGATGGGTGGCGAGGACGAGGTGGCTACTGACGAGGTGGATCAGAGGCTTGGAGATGTGGATAGATTTGGAGGAGTTGGAGACGGCTGGAGTCTTGAAAAGTTGAGATTGTTTGTTTTAGTTAGGGTTAGGGTTTTTTACTCTCGATTTGAAATTTGGGTATTTCATGTCGACACGAATTACACGAAACCCGAATTTGGTAAATCCAAACCCGACCTGAATTACACTTCGTGTTGTTCGTGTCAACCCGAATTCGACACGAACCCGAAATTGGTCAACCTGAACCCAAAATTTCGTGTTGTGTTCGGGTTCGAATTTCGTGTCATGACCCGAATTGACAGCACTAGTCTCACGTCAACCCAGCTACAGGTGTGCACAATCTGGTTCAGACCGAAAACCGGTGGATTCGGGTCCAGTCTCCGGTCCATGAATATGCTTGATTCCAGATTTCCAGTTCCGTCCAGGCAAAACCTGAAATATTTTGGTCTGAGATGGTGACTCTGTTTTTTAAATAATTTTTTTATAGGTGAGAAAACCCATGGAAAAAAATTGTTCTAGACAACTCGAAAGTTGGACCCGATTTCACCCATGATTTTTTTTTATTTTAAAAAATCAGGTCACCGATCTGGAATATTCTGGATTTGCCCAAACCGGATTGGAAACCCGGAATCAAGCATTACCCATGGACCGGAGACTGAACCTGAATCCACTGGTTCGGTTTATGTTCAAATTCAGGTCTAGACCGGATTGTGGCTTAGGGCCCACTGTCAAAATGACATTAATATAAATAACAATTTAAGATGATAATATTAGGATAAATACTGGTGCAGTGACGACATAAAGTGACATTAGTTGTTTTGGAGTGACATCCGAGCAAAATCTCTTTTTTGTCGACACAAAATTAGCATTGTTAATAACTTAATATTTTGGTTATGAATTGAAAATTTGAACCGTAGATTTTGATCTAATACTCATATACTCTATGTATATTGAAAATGGAAAAAAACTACATTTGATATCATACTATGTAAGAAATGGGTGGAAAAGAAGGTTGAAGGGGGCCACATTCAATGTAAGAGTCAACTACTTTTCTGATAAATTATGTCACTCTTATCAAAATAAATAAATTATGTCACCAAATTTAACGATCGTTCTATTATCAAATGACTTGTGTGTATGGTACTGTTACTTTTGAAATCTTTTAAATCGTTAGAAATGAGAACCAAATGTTTATAATGTAATTCCTTGGTATGTATTATCCATTAAATATCATTTCTTAATCCATATTAATCTTTTTAATTAGTGTTGCATAACGAAACCGTTGATATATTTCTTTCGTGGACAGGTCCTTTCGATGGTGCTTGTGAACCACTATGTAACACAGACGCTGGAAAGTTAACATATTTATTAGACTGTTTTAAGACGTTGCCCGAAGAATACGGACATGTTTTTTAGTTGTTAAGTTAGATATGTATTGGCGGCGGCGTTGATCTGACTTCTTATATATTTTGTTTAAATTATTATGTTCCAGTGTACTGTTTCAGTTGTAGAATATAATTTAAGAATATTATAACTTTCAGTTAGATAGTTAGAAGGTTTCGGTTTGTCTATTGCGTCAAATGGTTTTTTTTAATCTACAAACTTAGTTTGAAGACATCACATCTTAGAACAAGATCTAGCAAACTTGTAGACATACAGACGTAGACACGTTTAATTCAAGTTCAAACTGAGAAGTTCCTATTATGTCCAAGTTTTTTCCTCTCCTAATACGATCTATATTGATAGACCAATAATGTAAGTCTTCTTCTTTGGATGCACCACTTTCTTCCAACTCATTTTCTTGTTGATCTTCATTTATTCCCTTCTGGTGCCACTCTCGTATCCTCGCCTCTTTTGTTCTTGATCATGAAGATGAAGAACAAAAAGACGATCGTTGACGTACCACCGGATGAGGAAAAGTATCCAAAAGCTATCAATATCAAGATTGTTGTTATCCTTGGTTGGATCAATTCTTGGGCAACTAAAGAGATCCACCTCGAACACCTTGGAAGTTACCTGACTTGAGCGTTCCTTCCTCTACGAGGCTTAGTATTTCGGTTGATATGTCCGTCTTCTATGAGGCTTAGTATTGCGGTTGACATGTCGGAAAAGAATCCTTTTGAAGGTCTACATTCAATACAAAATACTACAATTATGATTGAGTCTAATTCAATCTTAGTTTGTTTGACTATATATGTTAAACTAATTTTGATTAGACCATTTCAGTTTTCATTATGTATTTGTTGAAAACATCTTACCGTTGGCTCCTGCGACGCTCCATCTTCCCCAGGCACCTCTTCGGTTTTTCCACAAACATTAAAATCACATTTATGAGGCCCCAACGAATCTATTGTATTTGTATAAATACAACACATATCATGTAATAAAAATAACGAAAAATATATACAAAAATCTTCTTCTTCTCCTTCTCCGTCATTTCAACATGGTATCAGAGCGGTAATCCGCAAGCCTCAGACCTCCCTACTGTCCTCATCGGCCTCACCTCATCTAGGGGGTTGCAGGTCGATACACCCACATCCATACCCAAAAGGAGGAAAAGAAAAATAAACCCAAAAACAAAAGCATGTCGGAAAGAAGTCACCTCGAAGGAGCCATGCACTGCCTGGTTTCTACACCCCTGAACGAGGCGAACTATCTCTCCTGGGCACGTGCCGTGACTCTTTCCCTCAGCGGTCGAGGGAGGATCGGCCACATCACTGGGCGAACACCAAAACCAGAGGAAGGATCTGATAACAAAGCCCTGGACGAATGGCAAACTGCCGATCACCAGGTCATGTCCTGGATCATCGCGTCTATGGAAGCCAAAATCGCAGAAATATTCATCTACAAAGACAACGCAAAGGAGCTTTGGGAAGCCATTCAAGAGCACTTCGGAAAAAATCAGAACTTTGCACACATCTTCCGGATCAAGCAAGAAATCGCTCAAAACCAACAAAGCACCCGGAGCATCACTGAGTACCTCGGTACTCTCAGACGGGCATGGGACGAGTTGGGGGTGTATGAACCTCCGACAACCAACGCAGACATCATTCAACAAAGGACAGAACAAAACCGCACCTATCAGTTCCTAGCGGGACTGAACTCGTCTTTTGAAAATATCAGAAGTCAGGTGCTATTAGCACCAGAGCTTCCTTCTTTCGCCGCTATCACCGCGATGGTTCTCCGGGAAGAATCCCGAAGATTAACCATGGCTCATCAGCAAAAGGACGAAAATGAAAACCAAGTTTTTTTCGTCGGAAAAAACCAAAACCGAAGCCACAACAACACAAAATCATTCGGAAAACACAAAGAAGAACACTGCGAAAACTGCAAGAAGATCGGACACAACTCCAACAACTGCTGGTTTCTCCACCCACACCTCCGACCTCAAAGAAACAACAAGAACAGACAAGCAAATATGGTGGAGAACATCGCCGGCAGCAGCGCCAGCCAGCAGCCCGGCGGAAGCGGGAGCGGCGGCAGCCGAAGCGACAAAGAAAACCCTAACCTTCTTCTGAGAAAACCCTAACCTTCTTCTGTTTACGAAAAATGCAGGTTTAAATAGTCCCAGCAAATCCGGATATCGCGACCCGATCAGAAACGAAGCAAACCGAATCCAAGGCAGATCCAGAACATCCGCGTTACCCGATTCCTTCGGATCTGGTAATGGAGCATCCGACCCGGATCCGATTCGGCGGTTGGTAGACCATCTAAATGAATATTTGCAAACTACCCCCCATGCAACAGGTAATTATGCAGGTAATAAAAATATGTCTGATATTGCACATTTTTCTGGATTGTCTAATAATTCTACAAATAAACCTTGGATTATTGATACCGGGGCCACAGATCATATGACCGGAGACCCGTCTTTACTTGATAACATTACTCACAATCTGCAACTATTAAATAAATTTGTTACTGTTGCTAATGGAAATAAAATACAAATTGAAGGAATAGGAAAAGGAAAATTAGTCAATAATACTAGTGATAATATTTTATATATTCCTAATCTTGATGCTAACCTAATTTCGGTAGCCAAAATTACTAGCAATTTAAATTGTAACGTTGTATTCACTCCTAACAACGTATTTTTTCAGGATCGTATCACAGGGAGGATGATTGGTAAAGGTATCCTCCAAAATGGTCTATATGTTCTGGAAACCAATCACAAAGCATATCATATCAAAATAGATCATAATCTCTGGCACCGAAGAATGGGTCATCCATCTTCAAGTGTGTTAAAATCTTTATTTCATGTTTTTTCATCTGAATTATTATGTGATGTATGTCGTTTTGCTAAACAAACTCGATTGCCTTTTTCAAAATCTAGCACAAAAACTTATATTCCATTTGAGATAATTCATTCTGACATTTGGGGACCTGCTCCTGTTGAATCTCATAATGGCTTTCGATACTTTATCAGTTTTATTGATGATTTTTCTCGAACAACTTGGATTTACTTGCTAAAAAACAAGTCTGATACTTACTCAGTCTTTTGTGAGTTTTTACGGTTTATTGAAAATATGTTTGATGCAAAAATTCATATTTTTTCGGTCTAACAACGGCTCTTAATACATGAGCAATTTATTTCAAAATCTTTTAAAACAAAAAGGAATTTTCCACCAAACCTCGTGTGTCAATACTCCGCAACAAAATGGACTTTCAGAAAGGAAAAATCAACATCTTTTAAATGTCACACGATCACTTCTTTTTCAAAACAATGTTCCAAAACATTTTTGGTCTGATGCTGTTCTTACTGCTACTTACATCATAAACCGTCTTTCTAGTCCTACAATTAACAATAAAAAACCTCTCGAAATTTTATACAATAAAGAGATTAATCTTGACCATCTTAGAGTTTTTGGGTGCATCTGTTTTGTTCACAAAAAACATAATGACAAACTCGACTACAACTCCATTAAATGTGTTTTTTTGGGGTATTCTTTTCGGAAAAAGGGATATAAATGTTATGATCCCAAAAATAAAAGAATGTTTGTCTCAAGAGATGTCACTTTCTTTGAGACTGAACCTTTTTTTACACACTCCACTAAAAACGCTTCCGTTCCACTACCAACCTCTCTTCCTCAAATACCAAATACTACATCTGGACTCGGAGGAGACCAAGGAGGAGATGATCAAGGAGGAGATGACGAGGATAACACCCAAGACCAAAATAACACTGAAGGCGAAGATAACAATGACCAAAGAGAACAAGAGATCCCACGAAGATCTTCTCGTCAAAGTCGACCCCCTCCTAGATTTAATGATTATTTTCTTTCTCACACCACTTATCCTATTCAAAACCATCTATCCTACCACCAATTTTCACAGAAACACCAAGCCTTCTTAGGAGAAATAGAAAAAAACAAAGAACCCATTTCTTATCACGAAGCCACACAAAACAAATATTGGGTCAAAGCCATGGATGAAGAATTACAGGCCCTAGAAACCAACCACACCTGGACTTTAGTCCCTCTCCAACCAGGCATAAAACCGGTTGGTTGCAGGTGGATTTACAAAATCAAGTATCATAGCGATGGAAAAATAGAAAGGTACAAAGCTCGTCTCGTTGCTAAAGGATATACTCAAACCTACGGTCTTGACTATCTTGAAACCTTTGCCCCCGTAGCAAAAATGAACACTGTTCGCGTTCTTCTCTCTGTCGCCGTTAACCATGGATGGAATCTATTCCAAATGGATGTCAAAAATGCTTTTTTACAGGGAAATCTGGAAGAAGAAGTCTATATGACTCCACCTCCTGGGTACACTACTCATCCCAACCAGCTATGCAAGCTTCACAAATCTATTTACGGACTAAAACAATCACCTCGAGCCTGGTATGCCAAACTCAGTCTCTCTCTCCTTAAGTATGGCTTTATTAAGAGTTCTGCAGATGCCTCTATGTTTACAAAACATGATCACAAAACCACTACCATTATACTCATTTATGTTGATGATACTATAATAACCGGTAATAATAATCACCAAATAAATTTAGTTAAAGACTATCTAAAATCTAAATTTGATATAAAAGACTTAGGAATCATGAAATATTTCTTAGGCATAGAAATTGCTCATTCCAAGAAAGGGTTATTTCTTTCACAACGAAAATACACCATAGACCTTCTTAAGGAAACCGGAAAACTAGGATCAAAACCTACCACCACACCAATAGAAACTAACAGGAAGATAGGACCCACTGATGGCACGCCATTAACCAATATCGGACAATTTCAAAGATTAGTAGGAAAACTTATTTATCTCACAGTTACTCGGCCAGATATCACCTATGCTGTGAGCCTTATAAGTCAATTTATGCATGCTCCTAGCACACATCACTTGGACTTGGTAAACAGGATCTTATGTTACCTAAAGGGCACACCTGGGCAAGGACTTTGGATGAAACCTAACAAGTCTAACTCCATTATCGGTTATTCTGATGCAGATTGGGCTGGAAGTCATGACCGGAGATCTACCACTGGCTTCTGCACATTTGTTGGTGGAAACCTTGTTACCTGGCGATCTAAGAAACAAAATGTCGTTGCTCGCTCCAGTGCAGAAGCAGAATATCGTGGAATGGCATCCACTACCAGCGAGTTAATCTGGCTCAGTCAGCTCCTCAAAGACATGAACATCACAACCCAAGGCCCAATGAAGATGTTTTGTGACAATAATGCAGCTCGACACATCGCAACAAATCTTGTCTTCCATGAACGAACTAAACATATCGAAGTTGATTGTCACTTCATCCGAGAAAAAATTCAGTCAAAAGAAATAGAAGTTCCCTACGTCCCCAGCAAAGAACAACTTGCAGACATATTCACCAAAGCTCTCGATCACAAAACATTCTCTACACTTCTTCACAAGCTAGGATCTATCAATCCCTTCCAGATCCAACTTGAGGGGGCGTGTTGAAAACATCTTACCGTTGGCTCCTGCGACGCTCCATCTTCCCCAGACACCTCTTCGGTTTTTCCACAAACATTAAAATCACATTTATGAGGCCCCAACGAATCTATTGTATTTGTATAAATACAACACATATCATGTAATAAAAATAACGAAAAATATATACAAAAATCTTCTTCTTCTCCTTCTCCGTCATTTCAACAGTATTCACCCCTCTATCCTTGAGTAATTATTTATTTGTTATATATAATTATATATATAACTCATCATTTGATAATAAAAAGAAAAAGATATGAAGATCTCTAATTACTGATCTAAACCACACAAATTTGTTGCTCACACTGAGCCAACTTTTGTATCTTTGTTGTTTCACATGATATAAAAGCGTATGGTTTTTTGGGGAAAAATATGTATAATTAACTTAAGACTTACAAAGCCAAGACCGACGAATCTATAACTTTCGCCTGCGGTGGTGAAGTCATCACCATAGTTGGAGAGGAAAAACCGAAGGTAAGGAAGCTCGATGTAAGAGACCGTGATATTTCCACTCTTGAAGGCTTCTGGATATTTGGTTTCTGAGTCTATGGTGTGGATGTTGTTATCCTTTATGTTAAGAACGTTGTTAAGGTAATCGAGGACGAAGGAATCACCATCACAGTCAATTTGCTCAATCGTTCCAGTGCTCTGTGGTTGCAGTTTTTGAATGGTTAAGATCGAGCTCAGACTCGCTGTGTAGCTCTGAGTTAAGACTAAGGCCGTGAAAAGCCACATTAGGATCGCCACTTGGGCGAAGCAGTTGTAAAGCTTCCCTGAGAAAATAAGGTCAAATAATTTGTGTTAGTGTAATGTCAGTAGTTATAGTCTTATAATTGCTCCAGAAGAAAAATTGGATTGCTCCGTGAAAGTTGAGTCCATATATGGTTCCGTAAAATCAACATGCTTCGATCGATATCCCAGTATCGCGATCCACTTTCATATGAAATACCTCTGAAATTGATTATTAGAGCTTCAGTTTGTTAACTATATAACCTCTAAATACGGCCAACATAAGGGTCATTTGAATAAATAATTTAAATTCAAATGGGATTATGGGAGCTCATTTGAAATTTCTAAGTATCAACTAATGAATAAATAGTTTATTTGGTATTAAACACTCTTCGTCTTTTATACGCTCACTTCAATAACAATGCTACAACACTGAATACGAAAATAATGCATAATTACCTTGTTTGTGTAAATTGAATCCACCATGCTATCGTAGGTTCCATTACAAGGGTGATATCTCATTTCTTGGCGCTAAGGCATCCTCGCGAGTGCAAGCTCAAAAACATCGATACAATATCCGGTAACTACTTCCAACCACATTACTAATCCAAAACTTATTGTCTTGTATTGACAACGCCCCATTGCTAAGACTAATGGTCCCACTTAGTCCATTAGAGTTCGTGTGAAATTTTGTTATATCTTTTGTGGTTGGTGTTGGGAGGGGATACAACGATGCATTATACGAAGACGGATCAAGGATGTACAGCGAAAATGCAAAACGAATATTGCACGCAGAAAAAAACTAACGTCTGACTTTCTCACAAACTTCAACAAGAAACACACACAAGATGAAAGAAACAAGCAATAACGAACACACATGATGAAGATTTAAATTTATACCGCAAGTGCACGGCGTCAATGAAGACGTGGCAAATACGGGTCGAACACAAGGAGGGAGAGATCTTGTTATTTGTGTGCTTTTCGATTAAGGGGAAGAAGGAGAGAAGAAATAAATTGGGTTTTGAGATTTTTAATTTTTAATTTCCTAAAGCATGAAACATGAACAAATAAAACTAAAACAAGAACAAAGATGGTGAATTCCGTTGGGTGGAGGTTTAGATTTAAGGTTTAGATTAGAGAATTCTGAAACTTATAATAAATCACATTAGTTATAAAGCATTACATGATAAATGATTTAACATAAACTCAAGTAATCAAAACATACTAATACGAAATTAAAATAATAACTTTATTCTCTTCTCATCACCCTAAATCCATCACCTCCACCCTTTGGAAAGAGTTAGAAACTCATGGAGGGAGGAAGAGGAAGGGATCCTAGAGACATTAAAAGAAAACAAAAACAAAAGAAATCAAAACAGAATTTTATTACTAATGATCCAAGACCAAAGGTTCAAAGATGTGTTACATTCGTCCTACAGGGCTATTTATAGCCGATACAGGGGATACCAATACATAAAAGGATAGTACACGTGTCAACCCAACACTGGACAAAATTGGAGCACACAGATCCACACTGGTGCGGCGAAATCGCCGCCTGGTCCATGCAATATGCGGCTAAAACGCCGCATAGGTTGGAAGTATCGCGTCCGGATTTTCGTGGTGCGTTTATGGTATGATTTGATCTTTATTTGCGCGTCTGGATGATTTGTTTCCATTGTCTTGAGCTCCGGATTAATTCCTTCCATTGTTGGGGATTTATTTTTGACTTTTCTTTTGACTTTTCCAACAAAATAACTTGATCCTTTTCTTTTGCAATCAGGTCCTTGGCATTTTGCAATTAAGCCCTTGACCTTTTTGTGATTAGCTCCTTGAATGCTTTTATACTTGGATTCATTTCCATTCGGAACCCGATAAACTTGAACTCGGTCTTTATGATAGAAATGAATCTTTTGCACGCGTTTTTGCTCGGAATGTGGGTAATTTGCATCCAAGTCCCTGTATTCTGTAAATACGACTAAACACATACCTTAGTAGCATTTATTGATATAAAAGTAATCTAAATGAAAGACATATGATGCAATGTATGCAATGCATCAAATACCCCCACACCTAGATTTTGCTAGTCCCTAGCAAAGCAGAATATAAGAAAAATGAAAGCAGGGAAATCCTAACTCACTTTCGTAGGAATCACGGTTGCACTTAGCATGTGCAACAAGCCTTTAAACCTCCAAGTTGCCTTAGAGGACGAGTTTTGTCTCGTGAGGGTTTTCAGCTGACACACCCACAAAGTCTTAATTCAACATTCCATTAATAGTTCTCAATATCCCTACCTTGACCTTATACATCTTACTGAGAATTCTTGCATGCTCATTATACAGTTCTAACTTATTAAAAATATGACTTGGTCTTTGTTCCTCCAACATTCACACCACTATCCCTTCTAAACATGTTATTACTTAAATTATTTTGCACGCCTCCTCTGGTGGTGAAGTATCATTTGGATCAACCATGGCATGGATCATTCTTTTAGCTTTGGGCCTTGAGTATCTTAAAGTATTTTTTTTTTCCCGTGATTCAACACATTTGCTTTTCCTTTTTGACACTTATACCCTTTTTGCATTCGTGTAGCGAGTTTGGTCGATAATCCCGAGCTGGAAGACTCAAGTTACCGGGATTTAAGATACCCCTACGGACCAGTGACTCAAAGGCTTGGGCTTTTGTAATCATTTTGCAAAATGTGCTTTCCTCACTTTATTCCTTTATTTTTACTTTTATTTTCCTCAAGGCTTAATTGCTATTAGAAGTCCACACTTCCCGGTGTATTTTCCTCAACCTCTGCTTTTTATCAACCACTTCAAGGATTTGATTCATCCAATTTAAGTGCATACATGTCTTACAGGGCAATGTGTTATTTCTTTGGAACTTAGATTTATGTCACAATTTCTACAAGCAGACTATATAATAAGGAACAAAAACTCAATGCAATTTGTACTCGGGTTTTGGTAGTTCAATCTTAAGCTATGTCATGAAACATTGATTTTTTTTTTTAAAGAAGAAAACAAACAAATAGATATATACATAGATAAACACCCCCCCACACCTAAATCATGCATTGTCCTCAATGTATGCATAGATAAAATAAATGCACTTGTTACCTGAGTCGGCTTGCGGTAGAGGGGTTGAATTTGCTCAGAGTCAACCGTAATCAGAACTGGATTGAATGACACCATGTTGGTGCATGTATCCAGTTGAATTGTTCCCCATGTTGACTTGAGGAAAAGATTCCACTCTTCTCACTTGAATTGGTTCGCTTGTTTGCTCGAGTGATGGTGGTTGAGTAAATGAATCACTCCCTTTTTTCTTACTTCCTTTTTGCTTATGTGATGATTTATTTGATTCAGAATTCTGATAAATACGTGCTCTCATCACAACATCACTTGGGTTGCATATTATTTCTGGCTCATTATCAATATGGAAGATATTAAATTCTGCTTTTAAGTTCCCGAAAGATAATTGCATGAGCCCATTTCGACAGTTTATTAATGCTTCCGAAGTGGCTAAAAAGGGTCTACCTAGAATTACAGGGATTTGTCGATTAGGATTTACAACAGGTTCAGTATCAAGTACGACAAAATCCACTGGATAAATGAAGTCACCAACCTTAATCAAAACGTCCTCTACTATACCTCTTGGTTTCTTAACAGAACAATCAGCGAATTGGAGGGTTGTCCTAGAGGGTTTCAGTGGACCAAGGTTGAGTTGCTCGTAGACAGAAAATGGGAGCAAGTTAACGCTTGCACCAAGGTCTAGAAGGGCTTTATTGATAAACGTATCTCCTATTGAACATGAAATTGTGGGACACCCCGGGTCCTTATATTTTATAGGAGATGTGTTGGAAAGAATTGAGCATATGTTTGCAGTTAAAAATGCCCTCTTTGGTACATTCGTTTTTCTCTTTTTAGTGCACAAATCTTTTAAGAATTTAGCATAAGCAGGTATTTGTTGAATCATGTCTAAGAGTGGAATGTTTACCTTAACTTGCTTAAATACTTCCAAAATTTTCTCTATTTGTGCACTAGAGTTCTTTTTGAGTCTATTGGGAAATGGGGCTTTAGGCACATAGACTCGCTCAGGTTCAGGTTGAGCTACAGGTTCAGGTTGGGTAGGTGGATTGGGCCTTTCAATTTGGACGTCGGGTTCAATGGTCAAGTCATATGTGGGTGCTTGATGGCTAGATTGATTAGTCATTCTAGAGTTTACCACATTATTTTCAATTTGTCTTCCGGACCGTAATGATACTACAACATTGATTTGTTGGAACGGTCCTTCCTCATTAACCATTTGAACCGGTCTAGGGTTGTTATTTCCTGAAGGTGGTTGATAAGATTGATATTGATTATTAGTTCTGGGGTTCACCTCAGGTTGACTAGGAAATTGGCCCTTTTCTCTTTCACCTATTATCTGTGCTAATTGGCTGACCTGTGTCTCTATCCTTTGGAATGATTGGTTGGTTGTTTGTATAAAAGTTGTCATTAAATTTTCTAATTTTGTCAACCTAACCTCATGATTTCCATTATTACCCCCAGATGATGTATTATTTTGGTTATATGGGGTTGGTTGTTGTCTAGGAGGTTGTCCTTGTTGGGTCCACGAAAAATTGGGATGATTACGCCAACCTGGGTTATAGGTTGATGCGTAAGGATCATTTCTAGAATTGTTAAATGTGGCATTAACATGTTCCAGGTTCACACAGTCCTCCATTAAATGACCAGTCTGACCACATCTAGAGCAAGGGGTAGGGGATGCTTGTCGGGTTTGGTTTTGCAGTTCTAGACTTTCCATTCTACGCATTAGGGTAGCTAGTTTTGCCTCGGCCGCTATGTTGGAGTCTATAGCTAAGACACCTGGTCGGGGTTGACTCGCTATTCTAGATCCAATACTCGGGTTGATGGGTGTTCTAGCATTGTCCCATTGCATACTATTTTCAGCTAAATCCTCAAGAAAAGTCCAGGCATCATTTTCATTTTTGGACATAAAATTCCCTTGGCTCACAGATTCTAGCATAACCCTAGATGTGGGTGTCAATCCCTCATAGATAATTTGGCACAATTGCCACTTCGGAATTCCGTGATGAGGGCATTGGGTCAAGACACTCTTAAATCTCTCAAGATAGGAATAGAACGGCTCGCTCTCAGACTGAACGAATGCAACAATTTCATTCCTAATCTTCATAGTCTTATGGTTGGGGAAATATTTTTTTAAGAAAACTTGAACAAACTCAGCCCAACTCCTAATAGATCTTTCGGCTAGACTATATAGCCATTTCTTAGCGTCGTCTTTTAGTGCCAGAGGCACAAATTTCAGACGCACTGCCTCTTCAGGGATATGCTGGTATTGCATAAGAGAGCAGATTTCCTCAAATTCTCTAAGGAAGAGATATGGATCTTCCCTAGAGGTGAACTTAGGCAGCATACTCATGTATTGTGCCTTAAGTTCGAAGTCGCGACCCGGTATGGTGGGCATGACGATGCACGATGGCTGAGCAGCCATCGTTGGGTAGCACCGATCCCTCAAAGTTATAGGTTGCGCAACAGGCGGGTCCACTACATTCTCACACATTAGATCCGGGTGAGGGGGTGCAACAGGTGGAATGGGGTTAAGTTCCAGACTGGAATCTAGATTAACTCGTGAGAGTCGATTACTCAAGTCCCGAATCCAAATCTGAGTGCACCGGGTTGAATCAATTTTTGAATTCAAATTCGAAATTTAAATTCCAAATTTAATTTCAAAAATTAATTACAAAAATTTTTTTTTGAATTTTTTTTTTTTTGAATTTTTTTTTAAAGGAAACAAACAATAGAAATGTAAGGATGAGAAGGGAAAGAAGTCTCAGACGAGAAGGGAAACTTAACTCTAAAGGGGTAAATATTAGGGTTGGTCAGAAATTTCCTAAACAAGCACGGTCAAAACAATCCTAGACCTAGTGTCACTTAGATCTAGACGACTCCTAACTGGTTGAGTCGAATTGATTTGCTTGATTCACCTCCCTCACCAATCAAACCAAGTTGGCCAGTTAGTGTATAGCTAGTGGGGGCGCTTCCGACAGAGTCGGTGCCAATTAGACAACCACGTCGCTTGGAAGACTTTCGTCGACACAAAAACACTTTCTAGACACCAAATTGAGTTCAATTAGCTTCAGGTCATAGCAAGTCAAACCAATCTCCTCCTTAATTGAGTCCGAGTCCTTAGGGGCCAATGTCTAATTGATTTTAAATTTTAGGCTTAGGCGACACTTCAGGATTGTGGTTTGTGGGCTACGGGAGGGTGATGAAATCCCCACCGTATCTTTTCCTACGGAGTTGCCCTTAAGATAGTTTAACTTAAATCTAGCAAAGATAGTCAAACAATGGTCCTTTTAATGGGGGCAATTGCAAGGTTGTATGCAACTAAATTATATGCTCTAATGCAATCGATAAAAACCTCGATACGTACCTTGCCTCCAGCAATCTTCAACAAGTATTAATTTGCAAGAATTTAGCAAGAATAATGCAAGCAAAACATTATATGATGCATGCACTAAGGTCTTTCTAATTTTGCCAATTTTAGGTCAGAGTTGAATTATTGCCAATTATGGAATTGTAACCCTAGCACGTGCAATTCTACGAAAGGAAACTTTTCAACTATTCAGATTTTACGAGAAAGGCAAGAAAAGTTACCTCCGCAATGCTCAGTCGGGTTCGCCGCCCGCTCTCGGAGATTCCAGTAGCTCAATGCGACCACCCAGAGGTGCCGACGATGCCCCAGAAATTTGAAGACCAGAACCCACACTGGTGCGGCGATTCCGCCGCAAGTCACCTTGTAGATGCGGCGATTCCGCCGCCCATGTGTCTCAGAACGCTCCCGGATTTCGCCGCGCACTCTGTTGTCTCCTGCTACACAAATTCAAATACTTAGATCGCGCACAAGGTAGACAGGATAAAATCGAAAACACAAGAACACAAAATCTGCGTCGCCTCCCCGGCAACGGCGCCAAAAACTTGATGAAGATTTAAATTTATACCGCAAGTGCACGGCGTCAATGAAGACGTGGCAAATACGGGTCGAACACAAGGAGGGAGAGATCTTGTTATTTGTGTGCTTTTCGATTAAGGGGAAGAAGGAGAGAAGAAATAAATTGGGTTTTGAGATTTTTAATTTTTAATTTCCTAAAGCATGAAACATGAACAAATAAAACTAAAACAAGAACAAAGATGGTGAATTCCGTTGGGTGGAGGTTTAGATTTAAGGTTTAGATTAGAGAATTCTGAAACTTATAATAAATCACATTAGTTATAAAGCATTACATGATAAATGATTTAACATAAACTCAAGTAATCAAAACATACTAATACGAAATTAAAATAATAACTTTATTCTCTTCTCATCACCCTAAATCCATCACCTCCACCCTTTGGAAAGAGTTAGAAACTCATGGAGGGAGGAAGAGGAAGGGATCCTAGAGACATTAAAAGAAAACAAAAACAAAAGAAATCAAAACAGAATTTTATTACTAATGATCCAAGACCAAAGGTTCAAAGATGTGTTACATTCGTCCTACAGGGCTATTTATAGCCGATACAGGGGATACCAATACATAAAAGGATAGTACACGTGTCAACCCAACACTGGACAAAATTGGAGCACACAGATCCACACTGGTGCGGCGAAATCGCCGCCTGGTCCATGCAATATGCGGCTAAAACGCCGCATAGGTTGGAAGTATCGCGTCCGGATTTTCGTGGTGCGTTTATGGTATGATTTGATCTTTATTTGCGCGTCTGGATGATTTGTTTCCATTGTCTTGAGCTCCGGATTAATTCCTTCCATTGTTGGGGATTTATTTTTGACTTTTCTTTTGACTTTTCCAACAAAATAACTTGATCCTTTTCTTTTGCAATCAGGTCCTTGGCATTTTGCAATTAAGCCCTTGACCTTTTTGTGATTAGCTCCTTGAATGCTTTTATACTTGGATTCATTTCCATTCGGAACCCGATAAACTTGAACTCGGTCTTTATGATAGAAATGAATCTTTTGCACGCGTTTTTGCTCGGAATGTGGGTAATTTGCATCCAAGTCCCTGTATTCTGTAAATACGACTAAACACATACCTTAGTAGCATTTATTGATATAAAAGTAATCTAAATGAAAGACATATGATGCAATGTATGCAATGCATCAACACACCAGAAAACAATCACGACATACGCGATTTACAAGGTTCGGCAACTTGCCTACATCTCTAGGCGGTCTCCTACGGGTTTCCTTTCATTCTTCCGTTTCTCCAACAAGAGAAACAACCGAGATTACAAGTTTATGGAGGTAATTCGTCATTCAAAGCACTTTAGATCTTTCTCTAGCCTTAATATCTCAATACTCATTGAAGGAAATAAGAATAGTACGTTCTATACAAATTAGGACTAAAAAATCTCTTAAATAGACGACTTAAAACATGCAAATCACACAGAAAAAGTGTGCAACGGCCGACCGGAATCCTCAAACAGTCGATCGTCTGGTTAACAGGAATAGTTCTAGACTCCAACAAAGTCCATGGAAGTTTTCGGTCGGATTGTATCCAACACCGGTTGACCGAACCCAACATCCCAAAATGCCTGGGATTTTTCGGTCGACTGGTGTTGACCGAACTTTCAGGTTTGTGAGCTCCTGGTAAAATTCGGCTGACCGAACTCCTCCACCAGTCAACCGTTTTAACATGGTTCTTCTGTCTACTTGGCAAATATAAACTAATTTCGACTGTTGATGCAATTGAGATTGCATGGATGGCATCATAGACACGTAATGCATGGATGGTTGGCCCATGGTTTGAGTCTTCCCCACCATAATAAGTTCTAAATCTTTGTTTGAACTTGTGAAGGAAGGTCTTGTAAGATGGGTTTGATTGGTTGACCTGGTTTGAAATGTCAACAACTCCTTGCATGTGGTTTTGAGAGTTGATTATGTTATTGTTGGTGGTGATCCAAACATAGCCTTGGGACATCATTCCTAGTGATTGGGCTTGATGGAAAAGAGTTGTGGTGAAGGATGGGGAAGATTGGAGCACTATGAAAACTTAACAAAGATTATCTTTCTTGATGTCGTTTAAAGTTTCGTATATGGTTGTTTTTTGGCCTAAAAGGTAGTTGAATGGTGGGATAGATGTGATCTGTTGGATGTCGGATCCAACGGCCCGTAGAGCTTTGGATAAGATAGCGATGCTTTCAGTGCATATTGTACCTACAAGAAAGAAATACAATATTAATATAAATTTAGCAGCAATTAAACTAAAACATGCATGAATATTATGAACAAATCGTCGATAATCTGAATCATTTGGAAGATATTCGAAGCAGATATTAGATTATTAGCCATAACGCACAACTGTTAGAGCTTTGAGATTAAAAGTTAAAAAAAACTTGTTTCATTCCTGCTCAATAGATCTTCCTCGCAAGTAATGTACCTTTTTTAATTCTCACGAAAAAAATACCTTGAAAATCTCGAGTACTTAAACTTTGGAAAGAATAAGTATTTGGAGCTGTGGTTAAGCACAATTTGTGAAAATATATGGTGTTAATAGTCATATGTGCCCAAAATCTTCATATCTCAATATAATAGATTCAGAACGGGAGATAAACTCAATCAGATATCAATATCTAGGAGGAATTAAAGAGAAGCGTTGATGATCCATCTGAAAATAAACATACACTCCAGTGGCGAGCAACAAGAACAAAGATCTGAAACCTTGCAGCAGGTATAAAGCAACTCGAAATGATAAGCAACACGACAGACACAGTGTGTTTTTATAGGTATAATATGTCCACTAAAATGAAATATATCAGTGTTTTTCTATTTACCAGGAACACCGATAAAATAACATGTACAAGTGACCCGGTATAAAATCAGTACTTCAATGACAGAAAATGTTGAATTTTTCATACTTTAACTAAAATCGTAAAGTTTATCCTTGGTTCTAAAAGTCAAATAACAAAAGTAACCCGATATAAAATCAAAACTCCAGAAATAAAACATTTAATGCAGATGTGAGTGTTGATGTGTGACCACTTGTGCTAGTACAAAAATATACAAGACATGCCGCACAAAAATTAACGAAACTAATCAATTCAAACCAGATATATCTAACAACAAACATGGAGTGAGGAAAAAGAAATGAAATTTAGTCTCGATTGGAGATTTCGCACCAAAATATGTCCATCTTAATGTCTAAGACACCCTGCGCCATTTAATGTAGACATGCAGTCCATATTTTGTCTCCACTAAAATATTATTTTTCGAATAAAGAACAAAGGTGGTTGGTTGGTTTGATTCTGGAAAGAGTATAAGGATTGAAAAAAGAATAAATGATTGTTCTTCCAACAAACAGAGTAACCACACATGATATATGAATGGGTGATTTCGTGGTTTATAGGAGTTGGAGGGGAT
Source organism: Triglochin maritima (assembly GCA_963682175.1). Lineage (NCBI taxonomy): Eukaryota > Viridiplantae > Streptophyta > Magnoliopsida > Alismatales > Juncaginaceae > Triglochin > Triglochin maritima. The sequence goes on from OY821781.1 coordinate 39,065,474, forward strand.
TTTGTGAAAAAGACCATTTTGGACACGTGCTTGTACTTGTGAGTGGTTGGCGGCACGTGGGTGGGAGCAGTTGGTGCGAGATTGCATCCTTTCTGAGTCCTGTGTTTCTTTCCCAGGTGGTTTTAGCTAAAAACTTTTTGTTTTTGTGAATGGAACTGATGTGCATCCATATCTACCAACACATAGATATAAGTAAACTTTTTTCCTGTAAAATTAAGTTAGGCTCGTTGAGAGTCCAAAAAGATATGAAAAAGAGTACAAATTAATGTGCACTCGCATTATCTTTGTACAATATCTAGAAAACTTATAGATATACAAGCGTAGACACATTTAAAAGTTCAAATTGAGAAAATCCTATTATGTCCAGGTCTATCTCCTCTAGTAATACGATCTATATTGAGGGAGCAATAATTTAAGTCTCTTTCTTTGGATGCACCATCTTCTTCTAACCCATTTTCTTGTTGATCTTTGTTTATTCCTTCTGGTGCCACTCTTTCCTCACCTCTTTTGTTCTTGATCATCATGATCAAGAACAAGAAGAAGGCGATCGTCGACGTAGCGCCAGAGATGATGAAAAGTATCCAAAAGCTATCGATATCAAGATTGTTGTTATCCTTGGTTGGATCAATTCTTGGGCAACTAAAGAGATCCACCTTGAACACCTTGGAAGTTTCCGACTTGAGTGTTCCATCTTCTATGAGGCTTAGTATTGCAGTTGACATGTCGGAAGTGATAGGAGAACCCTTCTTGAAGGCCTACGTTGAATACAAAATACTACAGTTATGATATGAGTCTAATTCAATCTTAGTTTGTTTGACTATATATGTTAAACTAATTTTGATGAGACCATTTCAATTTTCATTATGTATTCACCCCTCTTCTAAATTAACCATTGGTCTTTTACGTTCAAGATATGTAATTATTTTGTTATATATGTAACTCATGATCATTTGATAAAGAAAAAAGAAATGAAGCTTTCTAATTCTGTAAAATAAACATGTACATTAACTTAATTAAGACTTACAAAGCCAAGACCAGCGAATCTATAACTTTCGCCTGCGGTGGTGAAGTCATCCCCGTAGTTGGAGAGGAAAAACCGAAGGTAAGGAAGCTCGATGTAAGCGGCCGTGATATTTTCACTCTCGAAGGCCTGTGGATATTTGGTTTCCGAGTTTATGGTGTGGATGTTGTTTTCTTTTATGCGAAGAACGTTTTTAAGGTAATCAAGGACGAAGGAATCGCCATCGCAACCAATTTGCTCAATGGTTCGTGTGCTCTTCTCTGGTTGCAATTTTTGAACGGTTAGAATAGAGCTCAGACTCGCGGTGTAACTTTGAGTTAATGCTAAAGCCGTGAAAAGCCACACTAGGATCGCCACTCGAGCGAAGTTGTTGTAAAGATTTCCTGAGATAATAAGTAGGTTAATTAAACAATTTGTGTTAGTGTAATGTCGATAGTTATATATATGTAGTCCTATGTTTGCTCCAGAGGAAAATTTTGTTGAAGTTGTATGTAAGTACATAATTAATTAAGTCTACTACTGCCTACAACATCTTTCAACTTAAAACAATTGAAATTAATACTCATTTTTAGTGACTTATTGGAAGGTTATTGTAAGCTACTGAATTCATGAGTTAATTACGTGCACTTGAATGATGCATTTGTACATTTATGTTATTTCTTAATTACTTGTTTTTATTCTTCTACCATTTTTATGGTTTCTTATGGATCATAATTAGGGGTGTAAACGGGTCGGGTACGGGTCGGGTATGCCCCTACCCGTACCGGTACCTGGCTAAATTAGCGGGTACGGGTATATACCCGGCAAAAAACATATATACCCGTACCCGACCCGTACCCGTTAAGTTAGCGGGTACGGGGCGGGTAAACAGGTATAGCGGGTATAATATATAATATATAAAAATATAATATATATTATATAAAATATATAGAATATATAAAATCTATATAATATATAACATATAAAATATTAAAAAATATTATATATATAATATAATATATCTTAACGGGTATACGGGTATGGGTAATGCGTATACCCGTACCCGACCCGTTTATTAAGCGGGTGAACGGGTACGGGTATACGGGTTTGAATTTTTAAACAGGTATGGATTTTTGTACCCATACCCGTACCCGCCCGGGGCGGGTGACCGGGTATACGGGTATTACCCGCCCCGTTTACACCCCTAATCATAATAAGTATTATTCCGATTGTTATATATATAACGAAGATATATATTTTTACCTTGTGAGAAAAAGAATGTGAGATAAGCAAACCAAACTCCGTTGCCGATCTGCTTCCATTTCTTCCCATCGTAATTTTTTGAATTTGGACTGTTGTTCTCAAGGAACCACACGATAATGCCAGTGTAGAACGATGCTAAGACGATAGTCAGCCAAAGCCTCCAAGAAAATGGCTTTGTGAACATCCACGTCCTCGGAACAGTTTTCAGAGGCACCAACTTTGATAATCCGGAGTCCATATATGGTTCCGTAAAATCGACATGCTTCGATCGATATCCTAGTATTGTAATGTCTCCGACGGCAGCATAAATAGTCTGGAGAGAAAATTTTAATATATATATAGTTTAAGCCCCCTACAATCTCACCATTGGATCTTATTTACAGTTAATCTCACCATTCATTAGCATAACCGTTTTTTTCTTAATCTACCTTACAATTTGAAATGAGTGGTGGATATTGTGAGGGCTTAATTTAGAAAAGTTGAGCCCTGGGCTCACTACAGAATTCCTGTATATATATATATATATATATATATATATATATATATATATATATATATATATATATATATATATATATATATATATATATATATATAAGAGATCTAATTCGAAAGGATTGGTTGCATTTATTCTAAATTAAAGGGTGTAAAAGCAAGACAACCCAAAGAAAACGTGCAACTAAATCTCAATCCGATCCTCTTTCCCATGAAAATAATCTCCAAATATGATTATTAGTGTTTCAGTTTGCTAACTATATGTCTTGATAAATCATAGTAAATGCGACAGTGGTTAAGATCTAATTAACGTACGTGGGGCAACATATATAAGGAGGGTACACACGTTTGTAAGCTCAAGCACTTCCAAAACGACAATGCTAGAACACTAAATACGAAAAGCAATGCATAATTACCTTGTTGGTGTAAACTGACTCCACCATGTTGTCATAGGTTCCATTATAAGGGTGATATCTCACTTCGAGTCGATAAGGCATCCTCGCGAGCGCAAGCTCAAAAACATCGATACTATATCCACTAACTCTCTCGAGTTTCCCATTACTATCATACTCAACTTTCACAAATTCGTCGAACACCGTCCTCGCCGGCACCACCACATCTAAAACTCCCCACCCTCCGGGCAGCCAAAGTGGCCCTCCCGGCCAATACACAGCTCCAAACACCTCTGAAGCATTACTATTGCCTAAGGTCTTGTTTTTATAGTCTTTGTGGAATCCAACACCTTGAGACCAAAATCCCATGTTTCTTATACCACTTCCAACCACATTACTAATCCCAAACACATTGTCTTGTGTTGACAACATCCCATTGGTTAGGCTAATGGTCCCACTTAGACCATGAAAGTTTGTGTTAGATTTTGTCACGTCTTTTGTGGTTTGTGCAATTGAGATTGCATGGATGGCATCATAGACACGTAATGCATGGATGGTTGGCCCATGGTTTGAGTCTTCCCCACCATAATAAGTTCTAAATCTTTGTTTGAACTTGTGAAGGAAGGTCTTGTAAGATGGGTTTGATTGGTTGACTTGGTTTGAAATGTCAACAACTCCTTGCATGTGGTTCTGAGTGTTGATTATGTTATTGTTGGTGGTGATCCAAACATAGCCTTGGGACATCATTCCTAGTGATTGGGCTTGTTGGAAAAGAGTTGTGGTGAAGGATGGGGAAGATTGGAGCACTAGGAAAACTTGACAAAGATTATCTTTCTTGATGTTGTTTAAGGTTTCATATATGGTTGTTTTTGGGTCTAACAGGGAGTTGAAGGGTGGGATAGATTTGGACTGTTGGATGTCGGATCCAACGGATCGTAGAGCTTTGTATAAGATAGCGATGCTTTCGGTGGATATTGTACCTACAAGAAAGAATTTCAATATTATTATACATTTAGTAGCAATTAAAATGATAAATTGATCTTATACCATGATAAAATATTCTAACTTCAGCAAATGCAATCATTAAATGTTTACTTCAATTTGGTAAGATATCCAAGGTCTTCCCTAATATAGAGGGGTCTTGATGATACATTAAAATATTTGGAGGAAGGCAATGGAAGAAGCGAGATTGGGGTTAAAGAATTTGTTGTTGTTTATCTAAGGCAACGGAAAAAGGCAAATAAATAGAGAAATATTTGGTCCAAATTGTGCTCAATAACGTAAGTAAAATACCTAAACCATTATCCTCGTAGATGACATTAACCCTCCTCCAGTTATAACTTCCGACGACATCCGCAATGCAAGAAACCCGAGAGGAGAATTTTCCAGAGAACTGAAGAAGCCATAGTCGTGTGAGGGTTGAGGATGATGAGCTAGGAAAGGTAACAACAATAGGATTTTTCACCATGTCCTTCATTTGAGAGATTATGTTTTCCTCCGACCATGTTCCGGTACCAACAAGGACAACATCGGCTTTCCATTCGCTAGTTGTTAGATCTTGAACTGCAAGAAATGGTAAGAAAACAAAAGTTATTGAGTGGGCATGCAAATCATGAATTAGTAACTGCAATAATATCAACATTAAAGTCATTAATCTCAAACTACTTGTAGAAATGACATGTTATGATTGGAAATTTTCCAACTATATATATATATATATATTGCGAACATTATGTTTTTTCAAATGTTATGGTGAAAAAAATGATTTAACCTATAATACAAACAAATGTTGTTACAATCTATATGATTTCTAACACTACTTTGTGCACATGGAAAGTGAGATATATGAGTGAAAGAAACATAATCAAACCAATGGTTTTTGTTGAATATTGGCTTATATTTGTTAAAGAAGCAAAACCAGGAAGAGTCGGTCGACCGAATTGGATTCGGTTCACCGACGCACAACCCAGGAGATTTTCGGCGAGGACGGGTCGGTCTACCGAATTGGATTCGGTCCACCGACCCGAGGATTCCAGGCACTCCGTGTGTAGCTGGGATCGGACGACCGAATTGGATTCGGTCTACCGTCAAAAGATTTTGAAGCACTTCGGAAGAACGGTTCGGCAAACCGTTGTGGAGATTTTTGGTGTTCCGAGAATCTGGAAAGTGCCTGTCCAAGTTGGGACGGATTACCGAGGTTCACTCGGTCTACCGAAGGGTTGTTGGAATAGTTCGTTAGTTCGTGCAAGAAGCGTTCTCGCGGTCTACCGAGACGCGCGAGAATAGTTCCCTCGGCCAACCGAGAAGGATTCGGTTAACCGAATCGGAACAGGAATAGTTCATGTTGAAGCATTCACGGTTAACCGAGCGAGCGTCGGTTAACCGTGCGCATGAATAGTTCTGCTCGGTTATTGCTTAATTTTAGCTCGGTTTTTGAGTCTATAAAAAGAGTTGTTTTGTACTTGCTCTTTTATAACATTGCATACAAGTTAGTTTCCTTCATTGTGAGTTGAGAGATTAAGGCTAGAGATAGATCTAGAGTGATTTGGAGGACCTATTGCCTCCAAACGTTTGTAATCTCGACTGCTTCTCTTGTTGGAGAAGCGGAAGAAGGAAAGGAAACCCGCAGGAGACCCCCCAAGGACGTAGGCACGTTGCCGAACCTTGTAAAACGCGTGTGTCGTGGTTGTTTCAGGTGTGCATGTGTTCTTTGCTTGTTTTATTTCCATCTTGCTTGTGTTCTAGTTGCAATTGTGTTTGGGAGGGGGTCCGAAGTTAATTCCGCAATCAATATTCTATATTCGTGGTGCGTTTAATCCGTGTCGAGTTAGTGCATTGTTAGATCCCCCTCCCAACAGTTTTGTGTGTCTCTCCTTGCTTCGAGTGTTTAAGAACGACATAGTTTGTAATCAAAGGACACAAACATTGAGTAAGCACCTTTAACAATGGATAAATTCCACAATTTAGTCACATAATTAACTAACACAACACTATGTTAAAATTGCACTACTGCAGAATATGGTTATTACGTCAGTTTTTTTGGCATCACGTCGAACATATAATGGCCGATATGGTAACACGAACATCTACGTTGGTTGTAAACTAGCTGATGTGATAAGCCAAAAATCACGTCGATACACCTCGAACATATTACAACCGACATGGGAAGTCTAACATCACATCGGATTTTCAGCTGCTGACGTGGTTCGCCTAATATCTTGTTGGATTCTCGCATTCCGACGTAGTGAGGGCGACGTAACACCCTTATTTTCCAGCAGTGGGTATTTTTTTTTTCTTGTTTATATAGTTGTGTAATCTGCTAATATGTTTTCAAATCATACTGTGATATTGAAATCAAATACCTGTGGTTGGAACTACAAGAGAGGAGTTCCTCATGTTGAGAAACAGAGGTGTGTTAGTAGAATTGAAATCTTCTACTCCAATCTCCATGGCAACCCTTTCCTCCATTCCAACTCTAGAACCTCGGTTGATGATGCCACCTATGTTAACACCCACCACTTTGGTTGTGGTGAGGAGAAGAGTGAGGGAACAACACAAGAGAAGGAGTGCAACAACCTTCTCATGCATTTTGGGGAGTTTGGTTTCTTTTCTTGTTACTTTGGAAGATGAGTTATAAGTTAGGGTTGTGTCTATTAGATGTTTGCTAGTGATATACTTTTTTTCCAAGGAAAGAGCAAGGACATCGCAAGGTGTTGCTTCTTCCACAATCACAATGGCTGACCTTAATTAATTGCCCTTAGAAGTCACCAAAAAAAATTGTAGAATTTTTTTTATCAGTATATGAAGATGTAGATTGTTGGAGATATTATCTAGGGTTAATTGTTTGCATGTCATTACAAAACACTATAATTCCCAAAAACCATCACTGTACACTTATTTGCTTATATGTCATCGAAAAACCAACATTATGTCTCAAATACCAATACAAAAGACTATAATTCTTAATGACCACTATCGTGACAATTTCCGTTGATGACGTCATCTTTTCCGTTGATGACATAGTTTTTGGGAATTATAGTATTTTGTAGTGATATGGAAGCAATTAATCATATTATCTATGACGTGTAAGCTCAAGAATTATATAAATGCCTCTATTTTGGACCTTTCGGAGGAAAACTTTAATTTAGATTATATATGTAAGACTTCATTTTCTAGAGAGTCTAAAAGTCGTTAATTTTATCAATTGTAATTGAGGGAAAAAATGTCTCCCGTTAACTCACCAAAATTTGGTCAGTGAGAAAAATTGCCATTTTCTTGAATGCGATAACTGCAGATTTTATGATCTGATGTTGATATTTTTTGAATTTAACAAACTACGTCAATTGTGTTTCTTACAGTGAATTGGAACATCACGATTTACATGGAACTGTTGTCGGAGGAGAGCTTTTCACTATTGCCTAGCTATGCTGTGTTATACTAAATCACAAATGGAAGTTCAAGATTTCATAATATATACTTTCCAAGTGAATTAAAAAACAATTGTTGGTGTGGTGATAACTAGGGCTGCAACTCGGATAATATAACTCGGATACCTGCTGTATCCGAATTCGAATCCGAATACCATATTCCATTACCGAATTCGAATCCGAATTCAGTAGAACTATCCGAATCCGAATCCAAATCCGAATCCGAATTCAGTAGAACTATCCGAATCCGAATTCGAATCCGACTTCAGTAGAACTATCCGAATCCGAATACTAAATTTTCGTATTAAAATTTTGGAATACTAAATTTTGGAATACTAATTTGTGTATTTGACCATGTATTCGAATAATTCGGATAATTCGGATAATTCGAATGTTAAATAGCTTGTATCCGAATTCGTATCCGAATTCTAATTGGTAATTTTTTTTAAACCAAATTCGTATCCGAAATTAAATTGGTAACATTGAACTTACCAAATACCAACTAAATAGAAATTTTCGAATCGAATACTCGGATAGTTGGTAACCATTTGCACCCGTAGTGATAACTGACAACTTTGTAATATTTCTCAATTTGGCTAAACTAAAACATGCATAAATATTATAAACATATCGCGGATGGGACGGGGAACACTGCGAATCACGTCTAACTGGAACACTTTCAGCAAAGACCAATGATAACCTTTTACTAGTAAATAAAATTCAATTGTTTATGACTACTGTTCGTCGGAGGAAAATTACTTAAATCGCCTCCAATAATTACATTTTTGCCCTTAACAAATCACTCAATACTTATTTTGTCCCGTGTCTTTAAATAAGGTTTTTGACCCAGTTTTACACACATTCCTAGTACCAACACCACGAAAATGTCTGGCGAAATACCTGGATCCGGTGAGGTAATGGGGGCGGAATTTGTTTTCCGACTCGGTCGTTTGGCTAAGACGCCCCGTTTTTTTTTAAATTTTCTGTTAAATTAAATTTTTTAGGTTCCGTTGCAAGATTTCGGTGGTGATGGAGTAGATTACAGTGAGCTTTTTGATAGTAAACAAATATTTACAACAATCGAAGAAGCTTGTAAATGGACGAAACAAGTTGCCATATGAGCCAGATTTTTTTGGGTTATATCATTATACAAATCAAAAGCAGATACCCAGATGGATTGTTACCTGAGTTGTAATCGCAGATATGAAATGAGTTCTCGTGATACGAGTATTGCACTACGAAAGAACACAAAAAGAAAAGGTTGCGGTTGTCGTTTTTTGATAAAAGTAGTCGAGCGACGGGAAGGTGATGGATGGGTCGTTGTTTCTAATAACACCTATGGACAGCACAACCACGCACTTGCAGTTTATTCAGAGGGTCGCCGACAGGTCAGCAGACTTAGTACTGGGGCCAAGCAAATTGTTCGTGATATGACTGAGGTACAAACAAGACCACGTAACATTTTGTTGGCAGTAAAGGAGAAATTCCCGGAGGATAATCCCAATCAAAGACACATTTATAACTTCAGAGAGTATATGAGGAGGACGAAATCTGAAGACAAGAATCCTGCTCAGCAGTTTCTCAATCAGGCAGTGTAGTATAACTATTTGCATTGGATTGTGGCAGATGAAGAAACTAATGTCCTCACTCACACATTTTTGGCACATCCGACTTCAGTTCAGTTGTTGCGTACATACCCTTTCTTAATCTGCATGGATTCGACGTATAAGACGAACAAGTACAAGATTACTTTGTTTGAGATGGTTGGGGTTACTCCAACAAACATGAATTTCCTTGTCGGATATTCGATTTTGAAGGATGAGACCGAGTGTAGTTACCGGTGGGTGTTGGATAGGTTGCGAGATCTGTTATTGAATATTGTTAGCCCGACTGCAATAATAACGGACCGGGAGATGGGTCTGATGCGACAAGTGGCAGAGGTTTTTCCTGAGTCTGCTCATTTACTTTGCACCTGACATATCAACAAAGACGTGTATAACTACGCATACCACGTTTTCGGCAAGAACAAGAAGTCTACAGAAATGCTTAGGCGTGGAAAGTGGAGGAGTTTCTGATTCACAGACGGATTATGATAGATCAGTCCGTAATCTGAAAGATTTTTTCAAGTCCTGACCAGTGCTCACGGAGTATGTGGAAGACACGTGGTTGGTGTATAAAGAAAAGTTTGTGTTGAATTGGACGAATAAAGTTCTTCATTTCGGCAACACTACGAACTGCAGAGTGGAAAGTGAAAGGAATGTGTTCTAAAAGTTTTACTTTTATATGTCAATTATTATGAATTGGATGTGAAAACATTTTGATCCTTGATTATGGTATTCGTCTTTTGGAAGTGTTAAGGAAGAGACGTTTGGTCCTTAACCGTAGAGTTCTAAAAGATAATGGTTTACATAAATCAAAAGTTATTCACAATCATGGTAATTAACATGGAACATTAATCACCGAGATAAGATTGTCGTGTTGGTCATCGATTGTTGTAGCTCTACAAATAATTGACGACACGAGTATATAAAATAGGAAAAGATTACTTTTATATATTGAATAGACCTAACAAGTAAAACATTATGGAATTGTGTTTCATGTCATTAATGTTTTACTGTGTCTTCGATCCTAAGATATGAGACTTATATATTTTCACTCAAAAAGTGCTTAATTTGATTATTGTCAAAAACTATCAATGAGTATAGTGATAGAGGCAATAGTTGGTTGAACATGACTTTTGCTGTAAAAGATAGCTAGTCAAACGATTATCGTTGCCCCTCTTAATTGAGTGATGATATTTAGTGGACCCCTTGATAAAGCAAAATTATAATGTGCAATTTCTGCCTGAATTATTAAGAGATTAATTAGATCATGGGTTGATTAATTCCAAATTTAATTAAAACGTTTTAGAGGATGCTTATGTGGCAATTAAATATTAATTTTAGGAGAGAATAAGCAAGAGATCATGACTAAGGAATAGTTCTTGATAAGGATGTTTTGGGAGCCTATAAAAGGACCTCTCATCCTACTTGTTTATGTTAATGCAAAAATTCTTTCTCTCATTAATCTCTCCTCTAATCACCACGAAAATCTCTTATTAATTTTGAGTTTAGGAGATAGAAATCTCAGGAGCTCAAAGAGGGGTTAGCTAGATTCTAAACCTTATTATAGATTGATTGACTAACTCCTTTCTCTCTAATCTTGTTTAGAGTTTGGTGAACACTCGGAGGCAAATCGGTGGACGATTCTACGTGCAGCGTGACTCCGGATCTTCAAAAGGTTTTAGAGAACCTTTAGGTATGATTCTTTTTTTGTGATTTATTTTAATATATGTAGGATTGCATGATATTAGAATAAACACAAAGTAATGTACATAAAAAATGTTGAAAATATGAAATCGATCTTGTATGTTGTATTAATTTTTTTAAAATATATACATACGTGGGGACACGAAATCCTACAGAAAGTGCACATTCGGCTCTGAAAGAGTGTATCACTACATCGACTGCCGCTCTCGACACTTTTTCGACCGCGTGAACTCGGCTATTGAAATGCAACTGACGAATATTCGGAACTTTCTTGAATATTCGAGACGTCGAAATTTGACAAACTGCATAAGTCCTTTGTTTCAACATATAAATGGCTGAGTTTTGCATCACTGCTTGTCGTTATTGACTCAGGAGTTGAAGAGAATGCAAGACTTACGTAATGAAATTGAATATCGTTGCGGGTGTGCTTTTCTGACATCACATGAGATTCCTTGTGCATGTACCATGTACGAGTGTTTTACGGCAGGTGATGAAATTTATTTAGAGCAGATTCATCCATTCTGGAAAACACTTGTCATCGGAGAAGGAGTCCAGATGTCAGAGTTTGTGGATCAGTCAGCACAAGACGTCGAGCATTTTCGGAAACTCGTTGATGAGATTTCGGAGAGCGATCCAATGGGGAGGCGGCTCCGGCGGACGCCCGACCCAAATTTTATTTTATTTAAAAAAAAACTAAACAAGACATTTTAGCAGATTTGAGTAATCCGAGGGGTCTGCTGGTTCTTTTGTCGACCTCCGAGACATTCTTTCTGGTGAATATAAGAGTAATATGAAGAGAGAGTGATGTTAGGAGAGTGAAATGAAGAGTTATATAAGTAGAAATGGTAGAATAGCAAAATGGTAATATATACGGACGATTTAAGTAGTTATCCGACGATGTATAACAGTCTGGTTGTTTATTTCCACAGAAAGTAGATATTATATTAGTAGCCACAGCGCACAACTGTTACAATTTTGGGATTACAAGTTTAAAAACTTGTTTCCACATGTCAGAGCTTTGGGATTAAAAGTTAAAAAACTTGTTTCATTCCTGCTCAACAGTACATGTGGCTTCCATTTATAAGAAGAATTAGCCAGTGACATCAATGAAAATTCTACAGCTATCGAAAGATAGAGGAAGGTTTGAACAATTCAAATTTCAAAGGTAAAAAGTAATCACAATTCACAAGTATCTCCTCCAAAGGTATGAATCTTTCCTCTTAACCTTTTGCCGTATCATAAGTTTTTGACTCTTGAATTTTATCACTAAATCAAATGTAGATATTAGTTTTGAGCTTTCTTAAATCTGAATTTAGATATTTGTAGTATTAAGTTTTCCCTCCGGACCATCTTAAGAGTAAAGATTAAATCTTACGTATTTAGAGTTTCTACAAAAAAATTACTAGGACAACATATGAAGGTATATTTCTATAAAGTGATATTTTTAAGATAATCGAGAGAACATCAAATGTAGAAACTAAAAGTTTAAATGAACCATAGAAAATACTTCACTCATTCCTATATATATTCCACTTTAATTGCATCCAAAAGAATACGTTCATGAAGTATTTGTGTCATATATTTGTATTCATTGTTTTAGTGACAAGGAGAATGAATTTTTTTCATCATATAGGCAATCTACATTTCAATTTGGTAATTAGTGTGTGTATATATATATGTGTGTGTCGGAAGTGACTGAAAATGTGGTGGCACATCCAAGATTGTTGTATGTCTCCTACGTATACATTATATATATATATATATATATATATATATATATCTCAAAACGGAGATTAAAAGATGGTGCTTGAGTGAAGTCAGATCCTCTTTTTTGGCATCCAATTGATAATATTCTTTGGTTTTGGTAAACAACTTGCATAAGCTAAGTATAATATTTGTTATACTTAGCTTTTATTCAGGCAGTTAGCTCTTCTACAATTCTGCTAAAAGAATTCTCGAACTTGTTAGGCCTTGTCAACTTCTTCACCTGAGAAGTTGGATTATTTTTGCATTTATTGTAAGTACTACTTAGTTAATTAAAACTATTTAAGGCAATTTTTCAATCACACATTTGAGCATCATTGGTTGTAGAAAAATGTAAGCACAATTCCAACTCTTCACCTAAAAACGTTTTCGATCAGCTGGTAGTTTGGATTTGAGAATATGTTAACTGACGCAGTGTTAGATTTGGCGTTGAAATGTCGTGAGATTGAGTTAAGGTAGAAAGAAGGGTTTTCTTTGTAATTCCTTTTCAGAAAATAACTTCTTCCTCATGTGTAGCTTACTGGACAAGGCAAAAAGGTTTTCTTAAACTAGGCTAAAAATTCTTATCTATGAGGAAAATGAATAGGAGTGCATTAATTTGCTTGTCGTCAAAAACAAAAACATTTATAAAACAAAAACTGTTGCAATTCTCATTTGTTTAAAATTAGATTTAGATACCCTGAAGGCCAAGAAAACTTTTGAGTGGTTCAAATCATTTTGCGTGTGCTTTGAAAAAATAGCAAAGTGTCGTCATCACAATAGACAGATTATTGAAGGTTTTGCAGAAGACAAGTAAATTACTGGACTCAAGTCTCAAGACTCTCAACTTATTTAGTTTGTCAAACCTTCAACATAATAAGAACCTCTCAACTGGTCAATTCATTGCAACTCTTCAGTAAATGTCGAAGAAAGCAATGAAACGCGTAAATTACCATTTTCCTCAACGCGATACCTGCAAACTTTAAGAGCTGATGTTGATTTTTTTTGCATTTAACGAACTACGTCAATTGTGTTATTGCAGAAGACAAATAAATTATTGCACTTCAAGTAGGGCTGAGCATCGGTCCGGTCCGGTCCGGCCCGGACTGGAAAAAAAAATTTAGGTCCGGACCGAAAATCGGACTAGACCGGAAAAAATTCGGATAGGCGGACCGAAGACCGGACCGGTCCAAAAACCCGATTTTTTACCTTAAATTTAAAAAAAAAAATTGGACCGGTCCGGACAGGACCAGATTTTTTCAAAAATTTCCGGACTGAACTCGGACCGACCGGTCCGGTCCGATTGACCGGTTTGACCCGGTCAATGCACAACCCTACACTCAAGTCTCAAGTCTCTCAATTGACTTAGTTTGTCTAACCTTCAACATAACAAGAACCTATCAATTATGGGTGAAATCTGGTCCGGACAGGATTTTTATCCGGGGTTCGGACCGAAGACTAGACCGAACCAGACCAGAATTTTAAAAAAACACAAAAACCGGACCGGTTCCGACAGGACCCGGAATGTCCAAAAAGTCCGGACCGGAACCCGAACCGGTTCCAACCGGTCCGGACCAACTGGACCAGACCAGGTTTTGCACATACCTACTATCAATAGAATGTAAAATCCCAAACTTTGATTAGAGGAGGTTTAGGGCAAATCCCGGATTTTATGGGGTTTTGCATGGGGAAGGTGTGAGAAATGATGGTGAGGCGTGAGGTGAAGGGGTAGGGTGATGGTGTAGGTGGGGAGGTGTATGTTGGGCTGGGACAAAACCACCGTCTCTTCCTCTTTCATCTTCTTCTCGACCATTTTCTTCTCCACCCCTCATTTCTTCTCACCAAACACCTATCTCTCTCTCCCTCAGTTTATCTGTCGTCGTCGGAGGAGGAAGCGACTGAGGTGAGCTTAGGGGCAGCGGAGATGCAGGTGTGAGGCGCACGAGGTCGTGCGTTCGAAGGTTGCGGACCGGAGGCGGACTTTGCGCGAGCGGAGCTCCAGCGAGTTTTCGTCATCCTATGAGGTATGCCGGTTCATTAGATGCATTTCGTTTTGCTCACACTTGTGGTGTGAGGTGTTGGCTGATCGGCGGAGGTCGGAGACGTTGTCGGCGTCGTGTGGGCAACAAGTTAGACCTTGTTCAACTAGGTAGTTTTTGGTCAACGGTCGACCGATGCCTTCGGGTGGTTGACCGAATGTAGTGTAAATTCCCGACTTTAACCAACACCGGTCGAACGATGCCTTGTGGCGTTCGACCGGTTGTGCGTATGTTGGTGGGTCAGAGGAATGCCTGCTATTTTTCGGTCGACCGGGACCCCTGAGTCGGTCGGCCGTTGCTTTCTGGACAGGTCTGGACAAAGCATGGACTATCTAAACGGCCAACCGCTCTTGACTTTGTCCGACCGGTAACTTTGGTAACTTAATTAATGTTTGACTGATTAGTTGATAGTTTGACGGATTGATGACTAGAAACTTATAGGTTGTCCCTGGTAGTTTTCAGTCGACCGTTTGACTTGTATGTTTTTTACCAGAGTTCGGATTTTGACCACGTATCAGTCGACCTGTTTTATATAATTGTTCAACCGTTTGTGCTCGGAATTGAATTCCCAGTCCTAGTGAAGTGCAACTCTGTTCACGGAAACGTGTGTCCTCGCCCAGAGCGTGAGCCAGGAGGTGACGGTGGGTGCATTAATCGTGGCTACCCAGGGACCGCCAAGTTGAAGAGTGTGGGTACTTGGGATGTGCCACCTCTATTGATAGACTGTGGCATAAAGAATGCTATGTTGACTCTCTGTAGAGTAGTAGACCTGAGGGATCACAGATCCCAATGTATGATGATGCATGGCTCATAGAGCATAATGACAAGGCGGACTTCGTTCTGGAAACCGTCCGATGGTGTGCCGAATGTATGATGTACCGTCCGATGTTGTGCCAAACGTAATGATTGGCTCAACCGATGTTGTTCTGGCGAGTATACTGTCGATGTTGTTCCAACGAGGATATGGCCGATGTTGTTCTGACATGTTAGCTCAGCTGGGCACCTACAGAGTGATTGATGGACCGACCTGAGTAACTGCTCCGTCGGTGTG
Organism: Triglochin maritima; assembly: GCA_963682175.1. NCBI lineage: Eukaryota > Viridiplantae > Streptophyta > Magnoliopsida > Alismatales > Juncaginaceae > Triglochin > Triglochin maritima. The sequence goes on from OY821781.1 coordinate 39,081,192, forward strand.
GTGTTGATCACGATGATTCAGAGAACTGATTCTTATGATGCGGAAGTGCGGACGCCCCTCACCGAACACCATGATTAGTGTAACCGCGTGTGGGGTGCGTTGCGTAATCTCTGTAAGACTGTATGTGCCAATGGTAAGTCTCCGAGGGAGACTCGTTGATGATTATGGGACTGATGTCCAAATTTACCATTGGAGGGGAATTGTTTCCTTACTGTTGATGACATGATATGTCACTAGTATGATAAGTTCATTTTTTTGTACTGTTGAATTCATATTGGTGTTGTTGTTATATTTATGTTTCAGGACCACGGTAGGTTCTGTTGGGTGGACACAGCGGGCACACACATTTTGGGGTCAAGATCGTCTTCAGACTATTCGAAGTCGTCATGATTACCTGCATTTAGCTTTCGTTGTATTGATGTAATCATGTATTTTGACAAACTCTGATGTATTATGGTGCACCGATTAGTTATTTATACGAGTAATATTCCCGCTTTGATAATGTTTACCTTGTGATCTTTTATTGTTAAAATTTCAAAATTTTCCACTTACGGGATGTTACATAGAAGATATTTGCACATTAACTCATGAAATGCTTCAGACATAGGGAAATATTGCGAATCACGTTTAACTGGAACATTTGGACTACTTTCCGCAAAGACCAATGATAACCTAATCCAAGGCTACAAGTAGATAAAATTCAATTGTTTTTTCCATAGAAATTAGATTATTAGCCATAGCACAACTGTTACAACTTTGGGATTAAAAGTTAAAAAAACTTGTTTCATTCCTGCAGCAGGTATAAAGCAACTCTAAATGTTAGCAACAAGGCAGACACTGCGTATTTTTACAGGTATAATTTGTCCACTAAAATGAAAATGATTAGTGTTTTTCTATTTACCAGGAACACTGATGCCACTCCTGATGTCACGATTTCCTTCGTCAGGCTACGACTTCGCCTCGATGATTATACCAAGAATCAGTAGCGTTTAGTCACAGACTCACAATCAGTAGTAAGTACAAGATTATACCAAGAATGTGAGTAAAATTCCACATGATTCATATTGGACGTCACTAGTAAGTACTCCTCCAGTTTCCAAGAAAATTAAGTTTTTATCTCTTTTTTGCTTCGAAATTTTGCTTGGCACTGAAGATATCATCATCAAACTACGATGGAATCATGTGGATTCAAAATTTCATTGGTCAATTAATAATTAAAGAGGGGAAGATCTCAGAAAAGTACATCTCTATATAGATTTTTTGGGGGAAAATCTGAACAGTATGTCTACAAGAGAGTGCAATTTTAAGATATTTAAATGTGTCATCTGTGAATCTTATCTTGACTTACGAAAACCAAACACTACTTTTGGCTTCCATTGATAATAAGAATTGGTCACATCAAAGAAATTTCTACAGTCATCTACACATAAATGAAGGTTTTGTTGAAACAATTACAAATAATATCGTGTAATACAGTGGGTTATGCGTGTCAAATAAATTATATGACATAATCCAGGAAAAACCAGCATACAAGAACATGTTTAGAAACCAAAAACAACAAAAATAGTGATCAGAAAGACCTTCAACCGACTCGTCGAATTCCGACTAGCCTTAGAGAAAATATCACCCACACGTATCAGTGTGATAGGTCCGACGTTTTTCCCCCGGGATAGAATAGTTACTTCGTCGAGCAAGCGCACACCGGAGTCGACGAACCATGAAAGCAGATCAAAACTTCCAATGTCGATATCAACCGGAAAATATGGGTTTTGGTGGAGAGAGAGAGAACTCGTGTATTGTGTGTATTTTTCTTGGTGAAGTGCAAAACATTTTATAGTAGTCTATGACACAAAAAATTTGACCCCAAACCCCCTGAACACGACCCACAACCACGACGTGATGCGACAGACAAGCACGTGTGCGGGTGTACATGGGTCCAACCACTCCTCCACTCACACTCTCTCCACTTCTCGGAAGATAAGGGACGCAAAAGGTTTTAAACTTTTTCAACATCCCACAACATCTAATGTGGGACTAAACCCACAAATGAATTTCTTCATCCAACATTCCCCCACAAATCCATTGTTGATCAAGAGACAAAGCATTACATCCTAGTGCTTTCAGTAATGATACCTTTCAGGTTTGAACCACTACTTGAGTACTTCAACTTTACCCATACAAGAACTAAGTGAAACGAAGTCTTAAGCTTGAACATTTCTTGTGGAGATGTCCACTGACAACACCAACCATGTCATACTGCAATCTACAGGGTTGATGCATTACGGTCATGCATTTGTATCCTATTTCATGAATGCTTTCAAGGAATGACCCACATTTCTCTAATTGCAGTCATACAATTGCATTCACATAGTTGAGTTTCTCGAAAGATGCATTGCTAACATTTTGTTCTACGAACTCGAACCCATTTAGACTATACACTCTTACTAAACTTGCAGTTTCAGCAACATATCCATTCTTTAGGGCATTGACACAGATAAAATGTATGACCTACAATGTATTACCAATCAGTTGCACTCAACTCACTCAAGAACTTGTTATTACCACATTAAACCAACTTCATGGGATCTCCACACAGATTGGTTGGGTTGCCGTTCTAGATGAGTCATCCCCAACTTGGATTTCAGAACTTGAGCTAGATCAAGTCCTTTGGTGAAACCCTCAGCTATATTGTCTTTGGTACCAACAAACACAACTACAATATAGGGATACACCGACGGTAGTTATCCATCGGTGTACTCCACTTTCCGTCTTTGTACCGCTACACCGAGAATATGTCTCCGTCGGTGATACTTACATCGGTGTTGCGCAACTCCGACGGATATTCGCCGTCAGTGTTAATTTTGGCGGGAAAATTCCCACAAAATATTTCATCTTGTTTCGTCGATTCCAATAACACCGACAGACATATCCGTCGGTGTAGCGTACACCGACAAATATATATTACGACGGAACTCTATGTACACCGACTGATAAATCCCGTCGGTGAGAAATATGATATACACCGACGAATATGTCTTGTCCGTCATGACCAACACCAATGGATGTTTGCCATCTGCGTCTTCTGACCATAAAAAAATGAAACGACCTACACCGACGGATACGTTTCGTCGGTGTAGGCCATGTAGTTCCTATCAAGTACCCGAAAGAGTTTGTTTGCTCATTCTGTGTTCCGATTATCCTTGTTCAAACAAATACACTCAAACATTCATTCCTCACAACTCAAACATTCATAACTCACAAATTCATAACTCAGAAATTCATAACTCAAACAATCATACATTCGCAATTCAATCGTCATTTACTTCAAAGATTTATAAATTGTAATTCAAGCATTCATACACCACCAAACTTATAAACTACAAATAAAAATTAAAGTTTCATTGAAAATAATATTTAACAATACAAAGTAAAATACTTAAAATAAATATAATCAAACAACATTCAAAAACAGAAAGACTACGCTGTCAAACCTCTAGTGCCTGCTCCGCCTGATGGACCATCATCGTTATCTTGACTTGGCGGCGGAGGTGGTGTGCAAATAGATGTAACATTAAAATCTTGCACGATTTAAACATTATACATTATGAATATAAGGTATATAAACTAACTTAGTAAATGCAAAACTTATTAAATTAGAAATATAATACCTCACGACTATAACCCCCCTTCGCTATCAATTGCTCCATCAACGACTCCATCAAGACTCCATGTTTGTGAGCCTCTTTTTCGTCTCAATTAGCTCATTTTCCATCCTCATCATCTTCTGATCTTTCTCAACCTGAACTCTCGCGTCAATCTTGGATTGGGATGGCGGCCCGCGCGGTCCGTACTTGTCGATCGGGGTGACGAGACTGAAATACATCCTCACACATCCGTGCCCATCACCAAGTATAGTCCCGACTGGATCCTCGATAGCGGCCGCCGAATTGATAGAGCCCTGAGAACTCGTCTCACATGGTCCTTGAAGAGCCTCTAATTGTTCCTAAAAGAAAAAATTATCATAAATTCACAAATAAAGATATCAAATAACATTAACTAATTTAAAACAAACATTAATATTAAATTTACAATAACGTCCGCAGCGTCAGGGTGTGTCTTGTCATGTAGCCAGATATACATATCTGCCCGATTTGACTCAGGAGCATATCGATTTTTTGCAATATGCAATATTAATATGGAAAATGTTTAGTAGACGCGCGCGTCACTGACGCTACTTACGTGGCGGAGAAATTTTGTCCATTCAGCATCCAGTCAGCATGTACACTAAGCTTCTCAGAGCAATGATGTCTTTCTTATTTGTCTTCCTGATGCATTAAATGCATATCTACGGAGATACCACCTTTTCTTTTGGCGCTCAACGGAGATCCACTAAAGATCCCTTAGGGTTTCACGTCACCTAATTTTTTACTCATTTTCCTTTTTTTTCCGGACAAGCGCATGACTCATTCCGGACACAGTTACTATGTAATCCGCATAGTTGGAACACTTATTCCGGACAAGCGTACTACTTACTCCGGAATGTTGTCTTTTTCTTTTATTTTCCCGATACGTCCACAATCGCATTTAATGCTCCTCAAATCAGCACGTCCTCCATTTCTTCTTTTTTGGCGCTTTACGGAGATACAAAATGTTTTGGCTACCTTATTCGGATCCTATGAACCCTTCCTTCTTCTTCCTCCCTTTTTGTTGTACTGTAATGGCACTCGTTAATGTGTCCTCACAGCCGGCGCATGCCTCAAACGTCCCGCAAGAGAAGATGTATTTTCCTTCCTTCGAAGAAGCCAAAGCATTTTACGTTTCCTATGCCGATTCCTGTGGTTTTGGTGTGAAGATAAGGCAATCTCATTACGATCGTGGTGTTGTTATACGGGCCACTCTTACTTGCTCCAAGGAGGGTAATGCTCCGGGAAACCAAGGTGAAGGTAGACCAAAACATAGGTTATCCGGTAGGGTCGAGTGCACTGCTCGGATCAGGGTCTCCGGAAATCCATCCAGAGGCTACGTAATTAACTACGTAGATCTCCAACATAACCACGCCATGCTGTCGGAAGACCAGATGTGCTTCCTCCGACAAAAACGATCCGTCCCGGAGTCCGCCAGAGCACGCATTTCGTGCAATGATGCTGCCGGTATATCTGCCGCCAAGACCATGCAATTTTTTGTGGTCGAAGCTGGAGGTCACGATAAATTGTCTTTCAACGAGCGGGACCTAAGGTTATTTATTCTCCACTTAACCTGGTTGAAGTTACGCATTTAGCTTTGTCATAAAAATTATATTTCGCAGGAATGTTGTGAACGAGGTTAGGAACCTCAAAATGGGACCAGGAGATGCGCAAGCTATCCAAGATTATTTCATCAGGATGCAGAAGAATGATTCCCGCTTCTTTTACGTAATGGATATGGACGACGAAGGCAGACTACGAAATGTGTTCTGGGCCGACAGTCGTTCTCGAGCTGCTTACTCTTACTTTGGAGATGCACTATGTTTCGACACAACATACATAACAAACAAGTATGACATGCCTTTTGCCCCATTTGTGGGGGTAAATCACCACTACCAGTCTGTCCTACTCGGTTGCGCACTCCTCTCTTCCGAGACGACACAAAATTACATTTGGTTGTTCCAAACATGGTTGACGTGCATGAACGGTACGTGTTTTATTTTGTCCGGCTTTGTCCGTTTTACGTTATGTGCCTGTCCGGTTACCCTTTACGTCTGTCCGGTTTACGTCTTTTGCTCGTCCGGTTTATCCCTTACGTCTGTCCGGTTTACGTTTTTTGCTCGTCCGGTTTATCCCTTACGTCTGTCCGGTTTACGTTTTTTGCTCGTCCGGTTTACCCTTGACGTCTGTCCGGTTTACGTTATTTTTGTCCCGATTAACATATGTTTTTATCTTGATCGCGTTGTGTGCAGATACAAGCCCCCCGACGATCATAACAGACCAATGTGGCGCAATAGCTGCGGCTGTGAGGACTGTGTTCCCTAAAGCGCGGCACAGATTTTGTATATGGCACATAATGAATAAGGCCCCTGTGAAGCTGCCCACGAAGTACCGGGAGCATACGTTGTTTGACCTCAACAACTGTGTATTCGATTCCAAGACTCCGGCAGAATTCGAGCGGAATTGGCAGGGTTTTCTAGATGATTTCGAGTTCCACGACAATAATTGGCTCCGATCCATTTATGCAATTCGAGAGCGTTGGGTACCTGCATTTTGGCGGGATTGTTTTTCCGCAGGAATGACATCAACCCAAAGAAGTGAGGGTATGAACGCCTTCTTCGATAAGTACCTCACATCAAGGACGACACTTAAGCAGTTCGTTCAACAATACGAACTCGCAGTACGCCACAAGTATGAGAAGGAAGCTCTGTCTGATTTCGATTGTCAGCATAAGGCTCCGCAATTGATTTCGAAATATCCATTCGAGAGGCAATTGGGCGAGTTGTATACGGTGGGTGTCTTCAAGAAGGTGCAGTTAGAAATTGGGAAGATGATGTACTGCGACATCAAGGATGAGTTCAACGAGGACGACACATTGCACTTCAACGTGACCGAACATGTATTGACACATATCCTCCCATTGTCGAAACGGTTCACAGTGCAAATTAGAGATGAGAAGTGGGTATGCGATTGCAGAATGTTTGATCACGTCGGTATCCTATGTTGTCACGTTTATGTTGTTATTGCCCGAATACGTCCAAACGCGTTGCTCCCCGAGTCTTACATCGTCCACCGATGGAGGAAGGATATCCGAAGGAGCTATGGAGTCAAGTTTCCCCTTCAAAGTGGCATAACGGGGAACGATGCGCTTCGTCGCCACGACGACATAATGGGTCGTGCGGTTTGGATCGCCGAGGCCGCTTTCGACTCAAACGACAGATATCTTCAGGCGGTAGAGGCACTTGAGTTGCTTAAGGAACGTATGCAACGACCTGATCCTGTGTTCGATGGTACATCCGTTCTCAATCCGGATAAGGCAAGACGGAAAGGCAGACCGCCGAGCAAACGACGGATTTCTTTGTCTGAGAAAATAATTAAAAGTAACGTTAAGAAAATCATCAGGAATAAGGTTCTACCCCCGTTACACCCTGCAGCACCCAAACCGGGGGATCACGATTTCGATGACTGGGACATGAATTTGCATTACGAGGGAGTTCCTCCTTGATTATTGTATTTGTCCTTGGTTGGAATTATTCCTATTTAATTTTGTTGAAAGTCATTGTATGTCTGTCCGTATTATTGCATAAGATTCAACTCTTTCTTTGCTTGTTCGTTTGTGAATTAATTTCTGATGGCGACAAATATATTTAAGTAATTTTGGTTTGTTGTATGCCTGTCCGGAATAAGTTATATTTATGTCCGGATTAAGTTACAAGTATGTCCGGATTACGTTATATGTCCGTCCGGATTACGATTCATCCATGTCCGTCCGGATTACGATTCATCCATGTCCGGATTAAGTGTATTTGTTGTTCAGAATAAGTGTATTTGTTGTCCGGTTTAAGAATAAAGTTTGTCCAGAAACGTAACATAAAGTTTTTCCGGAAGAAGTGTATTTGCTGTCCGGAATAAGTGTATTTGTTGTCCGGAATAAGCGTATTTGTTGTCCGGAATAAGTGTATTTGTTGTCCGGTTTAAGAATAAAGTGTGTCCGGAATAAGTGTATTTGCTGTCCGGAATAAGTGTACTTGCTGTCCGGAATAAGTGTACTTGCTGTCCGGAATAAGTGTATTTGTTGTCCGGTTTAAGAATAAAGTGTGTCCCGAAACGGAACAAAAAGTTTGTCCGGAATAAGTGTATTTGCTGTCCGGAATAAGTGTATTTGTTGTCCGGAATAAGTGTATTTGTTGTCCGGTTTAAGAATAAAGTGTGTCCCGAAACGGAACAAAAAGTTTGTCCGGAATAAGTGTATTTGCTGTCCGGAATAAGTGTATTTGTTGTCCGGAATAAGTGTATTTGTTGTCCGGAATATGTGTATTTGTTGTCCGGTTTAAGAATAAAGTGTGTCCGGAATAAGTGTATTTGTTGTCCGGAATAAGTGTATTTGTTGTCCGGAATATGTGTATTTGTTGTCCGGTTTAAGAATAAAGTGTGTCAGGAATAAGTGTATTTGCTGTCCGGAATAAGTGTATTTGTTGTCCGGAATAAGTGTATTTGTTGTCCGGAATTAGTGTACTTGCTGTCCGGAATAAGTGTATTTGTTGTCCGGAATAAGTGTATTTGTTGTCCCGAAACGGAACAAAAAATTTGTCCGGAATAAGTGTATTTGTTGTCCGGAATAAGTGTATTTGTTGTCCGGTTTAAGAATAAAGTGTGTCCCGAAACGGAACAAAAAGTTTGTCTGGAATAAGTGTATTTGCTGTCCGGAATAAGTGTATTTGTTGTCCGGAATATGTGTATTTGTTGTCCGGTTTAAGAATAAAGTGTGTCCGGAATAAGTGTATTTGCTGTCCGGAATAAGTGTATTTGTTGTCCGGAATATGTGTATTTGTTGTTCGGAATAAGTGTATTTGCTGTCCGGAATAAGTGTATTTGTTGTTCGGAGTAAGTGTATTTGTTGTCCGGTTTAAGAATAAAGTTTGTCCAGAAACGGAACATAAAGTTTTTCCGGAATAAGTGTATTTGCTGTCCGGAATAAGTGTATTTGTTGTCCGGAATTAGTGTATTTGCTGTCCGGAATAGGTGTATTTGTTGTCCGGTTTAAGAGTATTGATAATTTATACATGTCCTTGTATTGATAATTTAACCCAACACCAAATGTCCTTGTATTGATAAATCATTCAAATAGTCTATGTAATTTTAACATGTATACATGTATAACTTTGTAAAAAAAATTAAAACATCCAGAGTCGTTTATTGTTGATCGCACATCCCAGAGTCTTCGAGTAAGAAATTGGCCAAATCGCCTCTAAAACGGTGAATAACCTTGCTCTGCTTCGGCTGAGTCGGATCAGCATTCTCCATCAAACGCTTCATCCAGTACAAAACGTATGGCCCGCAGTCGTTACTCCCCGGTTGCTGTCGTTGGCTACCCTTCCTCTCAACTCTCAGCGGTCAGTCGACCTTCAACAACCCTCGCCAGAATCCCGCTATCTTAGACGTGGTGCATTCATGAGTTCCGACTAAACGGTTAGGATTGCCACCTCTTTTAAGTGTGCGGGAGAGGCTGTTGTACTGAATGAACTCTGATCGAGGTCCGTGGGCAACGAACAGAGTCCAGTGGCCGGCCAAACAGCATGGCTGTGCGATGATGACTTCCTCCACATTTATTCCTTCAATTTTTGGGAGTAAATAATCTTTCCTTATATCTTCTCCCTGTCCCTTCACAATCATTTCCGATTCGAAGGATGATAAGCATACCACCTTTTGTTGCCCTCCTCTTCTGAGGAGTACCTCAATTAGGCCATCAATAGTTTCGTTGGTGAATTCTGTTTTTGCCGAAATCATTTCCTTCAGATCACCCCTGCGGATATTGCTCAGACCCCCCCTCCAGATAATATCTTTGGCTTCTCGTTCGGGAGCCGTTGCATTCAATAAACGACGTACCTCATCATTGGTCAGCGTTCTCAAGGCGGTCGCATCCACATCGGGCCTCGTGGACGAAACATGGGCGGCCAGTTCATCTTTCGCTGTTTCGTCGGCCTCGTATATTTCTTCACTGGCTTCTTCGGCCCCCTTTGTTTTTGTGGTGGCTTCTTCGGCCTCCTTTATTTCTTCTTGTTTTTCTGCGGCATTCTTCTGTGCCTCATCTTGGCCAGATTTGCTTTGCGCTTCGTCTATATGTTCTGTGCGCAAGCATGGTTTAATGGTCCGCATTTTTTGAGGTTGCAAAAGCGGTAGCGATACCACAGCCTTCCCCTTTCTTTCCTGCTGTCTCCTCTTCTCTTCCTCCTCCCTCTTCTTCCTCTCCTCCTCCTCCGCCCTCCTCTTCTTCTCTTCCTCCTCCCTCGTATTCCTCTCTTCCTCCTCCCTCCTCTTCTTCTCATCCTCCTCCCTCCTCTTCTTCTCTTCCTCCTCCCTCTTATTCCTCTCATCCTCCTCCCTCTTCTTCCTCTCTTCCTCCTCCCTCTTCTTCCTCTCTTCCTCCCTCCGCTTTTTTCTCTCTTCCTCCTCCCTCCTCATCCTCCTCTTCTTCTCTTCCTCCTCCCTCTTATTCCTCTCATCCTCCTCCCTCTTCTTCTTCTCTTGCTCCTCCCTCTTCTTCCTCTTCTTCCTCCTCCCTCTTCTTCCTCTCTTCCTCCCTCCGTTTTTTTCTCTCTTCCTCCCTCCGCTTTTTTCTCTCTTCCTCCTCCCTCCTCATCCTCCTCTTCTTCTCATCCTCCTCCCTTCTCTTCTTCTCATCCTCCTCCCTCTTATTCCTCTCATCCTCCTCCCTCCTCTTCTTCTCATCATCCTCCCTCTTCTTCTTCTCTTGCTCCTCCCTCTTCTTCCTTTCTTCCTCCTCTCTCTTCTCCCTCTCTTTCTCCTCTGTCTTCTTCCTCTCCTCCGCCTCCCTCTTATTTCTCTCTTCCTCCCTCTTTTCCCTCTCCTCCGCCTCCCTCTTATTTCTCTCTTCCTCCTCCCTCTTTTCCCTCTCTTCCTCCTCCCCACGGACTCTCAGCCTACGACACTCTTCTTGAGAGATCCGGAGTTCTTCCTCCAGGTTGTTAATTTTAACGGTCGCCTCCCTAAGTGCTGCTTCGGCTCGCAGCCAATTCGTCTTCACCTCACTAAGTTCCAACTCTTGTAGCAGTGGGTCACATGGAATGCTGCATTCACTGAGTTGTACCCTTGGTAGAGTGGATGTTGAAGGTGTTTCCTTCGAGACAACCTTTGTTGCGGGAGTTGCTTCTTCAGTAGGAAATTGATCCTCTGACAACAGTGAATGCTCCCGTGCACTGAGTTTTGGGGTGCCCTTCAACTCAAATTGACCCGAGTAAATCTGGGACAAGTTGATGCCTCGATCTTCCCATTTTCTAAGGATTTGGCGTCTGCTAAACATTTCCGTCCAACACTTGAACCGTGGAAATGCTGACCGGGGATCCCCCAATTTGAACTTCTCGCAAAGCCACACCTGAAAACAGGAATGAGTTAAAAACCAGAAACATAACTTCCCCAAGACAGACACAACTCTTATTCCGGACAGACGCAACACTATTCCGGACAGACACAACTCTTATTCCGGACAGACGCAACTCTTATTCCGGACAGACGCAACACTATTCCGGACAGACACAACTCTTATTCCGGACAGACGTAACTCTTATTCCGGACAGACGCAACACTATTCCAGACAGACAAAATACTTATTCCGGACAGACGCAACTCTTATTCCGGACAGACGCAACACTATTCCGGACAGACAATATACTTATTCCGGACAGACGCAACTCTTATTCCGGACAGACAATCTCAATACGTTTTCCGAAAAGACGCAACACTATTCCGGACAGACAAACTCTTATTCCGGACAGACAAAATTCTTATTCCGGACAGACAAAATACTTAATCCGGACAGACACAATACGTATTCCGGACAAACAAGATATTATTCCGGACAGACAAAACACTTATTCCGGACAGACACAAGACCTATCCCGGACAGACAAAACACTTATTCCGGACATAAACCAACACTACTCCGGACTGACACAACACTCATTCCGGACCAAGATGCTTACTTGTAATACGGCAACACAACCATACACGTAGCCCTGCTTCATAGAGAAGTTCCCTGACAATCTCCTCCTCGAGAGGTCCCGTTGGGCTTCCTCCAGGCCTTCAACCAAGAAAGTGTGAACCGCATTTGCCCACGCATATCTCTTGAGGCGCTTGAGGTTTTTAAGGTGCTTCGTGTACCACGCTTTACTTCGCAGTGATCCATCGAAGAACAAAAAATGATTGAAAATCATAGAAATAAGGAGTCGGATGTGCTCCTCCTCCTCGCCCATCTTGCTCGTGGCGGTAAGATGACCCAGTAGTTGGGTGTTGTCGAGGTTCACCCCATCACGTTTCTCTACGTACATTGCTTCCATATCCACTCTCTGCCCATGTGCTCTTAGTCCAAGTAGAAGGGCGACGTCTTCTACCGTAAATGGGACCACCCCAACGGCTATTCTCAGACCGACTTCAGTGGCGTCGAAGTGTTCGACGAACCAACCCAGTATCTCGTTGTCAGTTGTGACGTGAGGAAAGGAGAGGAAGTGACCGAAAGGCGTCCGTTGGAAGACATTTTTCTCCTCCTCCTTCATCCGGTCGAACTGCTTGTGAAGGGCCGTGAAACCGCACTTCGTTTCGCGGAAGTAGTACGTGCTTCCCTTAAACCACCAAAAAAAATTGTTAGAGGCCAATAATGAACCTTAAAATGAACCAGAAAGAACGTGGTTGACACAACACCTGCGCGGCTACAATTTCAGGAGCGATGGAGGTTTCAGGTAGAGAAGGATCCATTTTCGCCTTGTTATAATTTTCGTTCGACTAAAACAGGAATGAAGGTTTTGGATGAGCGTATGGAAAGGAACTCCGGCTGAAATGGGGAATGGAAAAGGAGAAGACTTGGGAGGAAAGTTACTCGAATGTTGTCCCGCCGCTAAAGATGTACGTGAAGTTTAACCGTCTAATCGTGATTTCGGGAAATGAACCGTCTAATCGTGATTTCGGGAAATGAACTGTCGCACCCAATAATTCATAATTTACTTTTCCCCGCGCAGAAGTTTTGGCTGACTGGACGCTGAACTGGCAGCTGACTTGTCCGTCCACGTAGGTAGCGTCACGGACGCGCGCGTCCATGTATAACTACTTTATTAATATTGACTCAGTTTATTTTGAAAAAATAATGAATATGTAAGAAATTCAAAAAATATAAATAATATATCACAATTTTCTCCTTGTGTCGCACCACCGATTTGGTACCACATTGGTGTGGTATGATTAAATGCGCTCTGTTTTTCTTATTAGTCTCGCTCTTTTTCTATATTAGCAATATTTTATATAAATTGTGTAGTCTTGGCTTTAACGGAAAGTACCGCTCAAATGCCACTGAAATTCTTTTGCTTTTTCGAACTCTAGAATTTTTAGTTTCTAATTCATCTTCCCTTGCACGGTTACCCAACGAGATTCCCCGCACACAGAACATAAATTAACATTCTTTTTTTTCCAGTACAATGTGCAATGATTCTTGAAACATGGATATTTTCATACTGAAACCCCAAGTTGGCAACCAACTTTTTTGTCTCACATGTGTATCCTTCGGCAGGCAAGCTCCCTCTGGAAGTAATTATGCTTGATATGCTAACCAGTATCAAACATTGTTTCCATTCATCTACTTGTGCATTTCATGTGAAATGCTTTGACGACGAATGATAATATCGTCAATTCAGATTTGCACCTAGGATACAACAGTTGATCTCCATCCTTCATATAGGCAAGAAAGTTCTGAGCATAATTTGTAATCCCCGGTCTCGAGGAATCGATTCTATGGTTACCACCTTCAACCACATAGTTTATCATTTCCTCTATGTCATCGGCAACATCATCCTCTTCCGACTCAATCGTTATTTGTCGAGTTATCATCATTACAACTTGAGAACTTCAATTTGTAACACTTTCATCGTGAAAAACTCACTTCTCGTAATTACCAGCAAAGCCATTTAGGATGATATCATCGACGACATCACCTCTAGTCGCCCATTTGTTATTGCAACACTTCTTGCATGGGTATAAGATTTTCCCATCACGAATATATTGGTTGTGAGAGCTGAAGGCAAGGTTTAAAAACGACTTCAGATTATTCGTGAAAGTCAGAGTAATTCTCTTGCCATACATCCCACTTCTGTATGACACCATGATTCTATTCATTTGAAACAAAATATAACATAACACGTTAAAAATCCTATCAATCTAACTAAATGTAATTTACACATGAACCTCATCCAAATCAATTTAACTAAATCAATTAACCAACCTAACAATCAATATAAGATTCAACTCAATATAACTAAACCACAAACACATTTAAATTTAATTGAAAATTTAACTAAATTTAATTGAAATTTTGACTAAATTTTGGCAGAACCGCCAATGTACTTTTGACATTTTTTTTCTTCCAAAAACCTGTATTGACAAGAAAAAATGACCACTATTGAATGACAAGCATCATGATATCGTCAATTCATCAAACTAAAATCTTACAATCTAATCCTAAATCCAATCCTAAATTAAAAAAACCAAATCCTAAAACCTCAAAATACTAATTTTCTTTAAACATACAATTCATCCTAAATCCATAATAATCTCATTTCCAATTCCAACTACATTATCTTTATACACAACATACAACACTTAATGCTCATATACTCAACAAAGTTTCAACCTACTTCAATCATCAAAGTTAAAAAATTATCAATCCCCACGACAAACTAAAAGTTACCAAACCTCCCACATTAACCTACTTCGTTAAATAAACCACGAAAGAGACTGAAATTACCATTTTTCTCACACGAAATCCAATACTAAATCCAAAATCAATTCCTAAATCCGAAAGTACTAACAAGTCCTAAATCAAATCCTAAATCTTAAACTACTAACAAATACTAAATGAAATCGTAAATCTTAAAGTACCAACAAATCAAAAATCAAACCATAAATCTAAACTACTAACGTATGCTAAATCAAATCCTATATCTTAAATTACTAACAAATCAAACTAATAGATCCAAATGTAATCTAACATCCAAGTCCACTGATTTCAATTGTAATCAATAACGTGTTATTGATTACAATTGAAATCTAATTTATTTTTATAGGGGAATCAATAGCGGGTTATTAATTACAATTTCTGCAGAATTTTATTAAAAAAATTCGGCACAACCTCCCCTATAAATTACCAATGATTTTTTTAAAATTCCTGTATACATAAAAATATTTCCACAACAATAACATACAAAATCTCTTCATACACATCATATATATCTAATACATTATTATATTAATGTGAATTCTAACAAATCAACCTTCACATTAAGTTTAATATAACATTAAATCATATAAAATTTTAAAATAATCATACTAATCTATCATATACATTAAGTTTAAACTATACAAATTATCTAAATCAATCAAAGGCAAATGAAACCAAATTCAAATCACGTACATCTAACAAATTGTCGACAAAATACAATTTCTAAACCAATGAAATTAGACATTCATTTTAACCTAACATTAAATCAAATAAATTTTCATAGTAATCATAAAAATACGTGAAATTATACAAATTACATTCATATATATCAATTATGATTAAAAATGTAAAAGATTAAAAAAAATAAAAAAACCAGAATTTAAAAAATGGAGTGAAGCGTCTTTGGGGGGAGGTGGGGGTTGTGGAGGTGTGGTTGTGGGGGATGGAAGGGCGTGGTTGTGGGTGGTAGGGGTGGTGGAGCCGTGTGGTGGTCGGGGTTGAGGTTGGGGTGGTGGAGTCTTGTGGTGGTGGGGAGCTGCCTGGACGGGGTTGCGGTGGTGGAGTCGTGTGGTGGTTGGGAGGCTATGGGGACGAGGACGGGGAGGCTGCGGTGACGGGACGAGGAGCGCGTGGCTTGGGGACAAGGAGGCTGCAGGGACAGGACGAGGAGGGGGTGGCTTGAGGACGGGGAGGCTACGAGGAGTGAGAAGGGAGGGACGAGGTTACCAGAGGAGGAGGCGAGAAGAGGCAGTGGAATTAGGAATAGGTATCGAAATAGTATATCCCTTCCTTTTGTTTAAACCCGTTGGCAACTAATATGGCTTTATACTTATCCATGGGACCATCTGGTTTTAATTTCTTTTTAAATATCCATTTACAATCGATTGTTGAACAACCTGGAGGAAGATTCACCAACTCCCATGTCCCATTTCAGTCAATATAGTCTATTTCAATATTAGCTGCATCTTTCCAATGTTTTGCTTTGGATGAAGTCATAGCACCCTTCAAAGTAGTTGGATCACCCTCGATGTGGTATGTGATGTAATCACTTACCAAATCTTAGGCAATTCTAGATCATTTGCTTCTTCTAGGTTCAATTTCAACTTGAGTTTGAGAAAAACTCAGAATCAATAACAGACCGATTTGCCCCCACGTTTGTCATCCCTTCCACATGCTCGTGAATGGAACCATACGTAGATGGATCACTCGAAAAGAAACTTGTTGAGGAACTTCATATTTCATGGGAAATACATTCTCAAAAAATGTGGCATCGCGAAATTCAACAATTGTGTTAACATCTATGCCAGATATCTCGGACTTGATTATCAAGAATCTGTACGCATAACTATTAATCACGTATCCGACAAATATTGCATCAATGGTCTTGGGCCAAGCCTTTTCCTCTTGTGTTCAGGGATTAAACACTTTTGCAAGACAACCTCAAACTTTAAGATATTTAGGACTTGGTTTTCGACCATGCCAGAGTTCGAAAGGACTATCCTCCTTATGTTTTTAGGAGCTTTATTCAGAATATGACATGTCGTATTCAAAGCTTCCCCCACATATATTTATGTAATCCTGAACTCTCCAACAATGCATTAATCATATTGGATAATGTTCTATTCTTTCGTTCAACAATCTCATTAGATTGTGGAGAATATGATGTCGTTACCTCGTGAAATATTCCAGAATCCTGACAAACTTGTTCGAACATGTTAGACGTATATTCACCACCTCTATCGGATCTCAACATCTTGTGTTTCTTTTCAGTTTGAGTCTTTGTTTCGTTCTTAAAAATAAGAAACTTAGACAACACTTCATCCTTACTTTTCAAAAGATAAACATTGCAATATTTTGAATTATCATCAATGAAAGTGATAAAATATTTCTTTTTATCCTTAGTTAACATGCCGTTAAATTCACAAGTATCAGCGTGTACGAGTTCTAGAATATTTGTATCTAGTCACAGAATGAAAATGTTTCTTTGGTTGTTTAGCTTGTACACACACTTGACATTTTTTATTCTCAATGACATACTTAGGAATCATAGCTAAATTCATCATTCTTTTCAAACATTGATAATTCACACGTCCTAGACATCTATGCTAAACATCACAAGATTCAATAGAATAAACAATAGTAGAAAATACATTTTTAGCAAAAATAATATTACGATTATAAAAAGCAGGTTCAACATGAAGTAAAAAAACACCACAAGACAAGTACCCTTTCCCAATAAAAGTTCCGGAAAGAGTAATCACAACTGTATTACATTTAAAAATCACATAACCCTCAACTACCAGACACAGACCATTAATAATATTACGACAAACAACAAGCACATGATGCGTTCTGTGTAGCGAAAGAATTCATCATGAAGGTAACTTCAAGTCGATACGTCCAACACCAACCACCTTTGCAACATTCTCATCGGCCATCGCCACAGATTTTCCATCAACAGGCTAGTAAGAGACAAATATGGACTTGTCAACACACACATGCACATTAGCCTCAGTGTCAACCAACCACTCATGTGGTTCATAAATGGAAAGAACTTGAGGATTAATAGAAACAAATTTACTGTTGGTCTCATCCACGCCGGCCAATACATTGACCTATGGAGCCAAATCAATGGTACCTTGTTGGTGTTTGGTTTTCTTGGAAGGACATTCCTTAGCCCAATGCCTAACTTGTCCACAATTCCAACATGGTTTGTTTGTTGGCTTTTTTTTTGGATTTTGACCTTACGTTTTATCTTATTAGAAGATTGTGGTTTTCCTTTGAAATGTGACTTATATAAGGATCCAATTAATACGGTTGGTTTTGGTTGGAATTCAACATGCATTACTAGTTTTTCACCTCGATGTTCTTCCTCGATTTTAATAGCAACAATAAGATCATCCATAGTTAATTTTCCTTTTCTATGCTTTAGAGACATACTGAAGTGTTCCCAGGACCGAGGGAACTTCTTTATGATTGACATTATCATAAACTTCTCGGGAAGCTTCATGTCAGCCTCTTTTAAGCCATGGATTAAGAACATAAACTGATGGGCCTGTTCAGTAACTGACTTGCTTTCAACCATTTGAAACTTTAAGAATTTTCCAACATAATACTTTCCATAACCTAAGTCCTCAGTATTTTTTTTACCTAACTCATCGCACACATCCTTTGCCGTTACAGAGGCATAGGAGGACGAACTATATGCATCGAAGAACACGTTGAATATAAACAGAATGCAACCTCGACATAATTTGTCTTTCTCCATCCATAGCTCTTGAGCTGCTTTGATTTTGGTTTCTTCAGTTTCAGAATGTGGAAAATGCTTTTCATTTACATCAACGAAACCAATAGTAGTCAACCAGATTTTCATACGTTGTTGCCAACGTTTGAAATGTTGCCCGATTTTTTTCCAGCATCCCTGACATATCTATTTTTGTTACAAATGAATTATTACTCGACATAGTAAATATTTTCTCTAAGAATGTTGAAACAATTACAAATAATAACATGTAATACAATGGGTTATGCATGTCGAATAATTATATGACAGAATCCAGACAAAGGTAACATACAAGAACATGTTTAGAAACCAAAAACAACAAAAAAGTAGTTATCAGAAAGACCTTCAACTGAGCCGTCAAATTTCGACTTGCCTTAGAGAAAATATCCCCCACACGTACCAATACGATGGGTCTGACGATTTTCCCCTAAGATAGAACGGTTCCTTAAACGAGCGGGTGCACACCGGAGCCGACAAACCACGAAAGCAAATCAAAACCTCACAATGTCGCTATCAATAGGAAAATAGGGGTTTGGGTGGGGAGAGAGAACTTGTATATTGTGTGTATTTTTCTTGGTGGAGCGCGAGACATTTTATAGCAGTCTATGATACAAAAATTGGACCCCTAATGTGATAACTATGAATCTAATTAGTGAAACTAATCAAGGTTAGTGGTGGTTAATGATGAGTTAGTAGTTTGGTGGTAGGTGGTGAGGTGTTGGTTTGAGATTGGATGAGGTGGATATGAGGGGTTATAAGAGCAGACCTTTCTTTTCTTCTCTTCACTTTTCTCTCTCTCTCTCTCTCAGCTCATCTCTCTCTGACTCAGACGTGTTGAAGCTTCGAGCAAGGAAGATCTCGGGAAGTCGTAGCCGGAGGTGTGGTGATCGTAGATACCGTGAGAAGTTCACCGGAGAAGTAAGCTTGACGTGGGGGTGATCGTCGTCAATGTTCGGAAGCTTCGACGCGCAAATAGGTATGCTAAGTTCCTTTTAGTGTTCACACAAGGAGTGTAAGAGGTCGCGGGCGTCGTTGGAGGTCAGAGACCTCATCGATGTTGAGGTGCAGCAAGGTTGCTGCACTGGAACGGTCGGTCGGTGATGGCAATGGTCGACCGGTCATAGTGTAATTGGGATTTTCTGTCTCACACCGGTCGAATGATGCCCTTGGCTGGTCAACCGGTTGTGCATATTTTGGTGAGAGGAAGAAGACTCTGTTATTTTTGGTCAAATGAGACCCCTTTGTCGTTCGACTGGTTACACTGTAGGTAAGTCGGTTGGGGGCATAGACCAAATAAATGGTCGACCACCCTAAGATTTGGTTCGACTGATTACTTATGAGAATTTTAGTTGTGTTCGACCGGTTGCTCTTTGGTTCAGCCAGTGTTGACTAAGAGAAAACGTAGGAAATCCCTATTTTCGGTCGACCGCTTTTGACTTTTAGTTCAACTGGTAGAGGTCAAATTTGAGAAAAGAAGACTCTGATAATTTTGGTCGAACGTGACCCCTTTGCCGGTCGATCGGTTGGTAGTTAAGTATGTTGGACCTAGGCGTTGACCACCTAAACCGTCGATCACCCGTTACCTTGGTTCAACTGATTGCATTTGTTTGCGTTCAACCAGCTTTGTTGCGATTGAACCCGTGCCGTTTTCTTTAGGGAACCAGTCGACCGTTGTTGCCCTGTTTTGTGCTTTTATTGGTTGAGTTGCGTGTGGTCGGCTTTGAGGTCAAATGGTCCAGCCAGCCTTGGTGGCGACGGACAGGACATGCCGGTCTGATAGCGATCGATGTTGAGTACGTTAGGACAGATGTTCTTGGTGCCCAATTGTGCCTTGTTTGCACGTGTGTTGTGTGGGATGGGAGAAATGTCCTTGGTGCTTCCTTTTGAGCACATATGTTGTATTTGTTGGGACATATGTTGTAACGTCCCCGAAAACAGCGGAAAATTTAAACAATATAAAAGACCGTCAATGGTCAACAAGGGGCACGTCACGGAAAATAAACCAATATATATAATATAAAAGATCCACGTGGAAGTCAAACATACAGACTGACTGTGATTACAAACAAAAGCTATACAACATGTAATCACCTCAAAAGAAGAGATAGACAAACACAGGATCAGATCCCGGGGGCACCCTCCTCGGTCACCACCTCGACTCTAATGCTGCTCGCTACCTGAAATGCAAACAAACAAACATGACTGAGTTCCCTTCTGGAACCCTGTATGCCAAACCTCCTAAAATACAAAAATGGAATTTAAAGACAATGCAATGCACATTATCATCCACCTCGGGTCCACAATAATACCCTTCTCCGCCTCCGCGGTACTAAACCACTCCTGCCACCACGAGGGTCAAGTCAGTCCACCGCTGCCTCACAAGGGTCAAGGCACCACTGCTCCCCAAGAGCCGCAGAAAGGAACCCTGGCACAACGCCGCAACTCCAAGAGCGAGTCAGCCCGCCGAATACACAACTGGGGTCAGACGACAGCCGCTGCTCCCCCGAGAGCCGCCAGATGCGCACCCTGCCGGATCATCGTCGGCCTACCGACAAACCCCACCAAACATCCCAAGGTTTACGGCACTCATCTCTCACACCCCGCTCGATATGAGAGGCCAACAATAATACGCCCTCGTCGAAGGTGAAATCCGTCGCTCATCTAGCGGTCGACCGTTTGGATGGTCTATGCTATACAATATTTATAATTTATATATATCCGACCGGTCGAACCAAGGGTCCGTTCAACCGATAACAGGGATTCTCAGTATTTTGCCTAAGTCATATTCGGTCGACCGGAACTGAGATACAGTTCGATCGAACACATGCACTCTACTGCTTAATTAAAATGCTCAGTCGGTCGACCGAAAGTTAAAGAGCGGTCGACCGTTTTGATGGTCAAAGCTCCCAGCCGACTTAGCATCGAATAGATCAGTCGAACCAAGTTAAGGATGTTCGACCGTTTAATAAGTCAAAATCCCCAACCGACCTATTCTCATTGTTTCGGTCGACCGGCGAAGTGGATCCGTTCGACCGATAACAACATTAAACCATTTTTCCCGCAGAAATCTGGCATAACGGTCGACCGTCCTCAGACATCGTTCGACCGTTTGCGGGTGCAAATCAATATAATAATAGAATCGGTCGACTGCCCACAGGCACCGGTCGACCGATTGTCGTCTTCAACCTCTGAATAGGTTGCAATTCGACGGGGAATTTGACACCAACGTCGATCCCCAACACCCACAAGGCTCATGTGAGTTATAATGAAGACTTGGCATACCTTTTTGAAGTTCGTGGAAACCTCCCAAGCTTTGGCAAGCCTAACCCAACACTTCTCCTTCACTTCTTCTCCTTCTCCTTCTCTCCTTCTTCTTCTCCTCCAAAATCGCATCTCTCACTCTCTGATTAACTCAAGGATGAAGAAAACGTTATTTCTTTGACCTAACACCTCTATTTATAGTAAAATCCAATTCTTATCCAATACCTCCACCTCACTCTTTACTGTAGCATGCTTAATTAAGGTTAATTAGGTTTAGTTTAGTTTAATTAGGGTGTTTAGATTAAGGTTATTAAAATCTACCCTCCTTAAAGGAATTTCGTCCGCGAAATTTGAAATAACTGACTTACCGGAACAACTCTGGATACTGCCTCCTGACGTCCTCCTCGATCTCCCAGATAGCCTCTCTGATACTGTGATGCTGCCACCTAACTTTCACCATCGGAATCGCTCTCCTCCTGAGCTGATGTACCATCTGATCCACAATCTCAACTTGTCTCTCATCTAACGACAAATCATGCTGGATCTCTGGTACTGCTATCTCTATCACATGAGCTGGATCGGCCACGTACTTCCTCAGCATAGAAACATGGAAGACGTTGTGAAGTCTAGCAAACTGTGGCGGTAAAGAAATCCTATATGCCACCTCTCCGACTCGATCCAATGTCTCAAAAGGTCCGACATACCTGGGACTCAGCTTCCCCTTCTTCCCGAATCTCATCACCCCTCTGGAAGGTGAGATCTTCAGGAAGACATGATCTCCTGCATCAAAAGTCAGCTCACGCCTCCGCGTATCAGCATAACTCTTCTGTCTGCATTGTGCTGAAGCTAGTCGTCTCCTGATCACGTCGACCTTCTCTGAATATAACTGTATAATGTCAGGTCCAACTAGTTGTCTCTCGCCCACATCACTCCAGCATACCGGCGATCTACACGGCCTCCCGTATAATGCCTCATATGGTGTCATCCCAATACTCGAGTGGTAGGTGTTGTTGTAGGCGAACTCTATCAATGGCAAGTGCTCATCCCAATGCCCGGCCCAGTCGATTGTGCACGCTCTCAGCATGTCCTCCAATGTCTGTATCGTCCGCTCTGACTGGCCATCTGTCTGTGGGTGGAAAGTTGTGCTAAACTTCAGACGTGTCCCCAGTGCTCTGTGTAGACTCTCCCAAAATCGCGAAGTGAATCTGGGATCTCTATCTGAAATGATACTGACTGGTACACCATGAAGTCTGACAATCTCCTCAATATATAACTTTGCTAAACCATCCAGAGCAAGAGTGGTCTTAATAGCTAAGAAATGCGCCGACTTGGTCAGTCGATCAACTATAACCCAAATCGCATCGTGGAATCTCCGTGTCTTCGGTAGCCCCGTAACGAAATCCATCGTCACTTGCTCCAACTTCCACTCGGGCAATTCAATCTTCTGCATCTGCCCTGCTGGTCTCTGGTGCGCAATCTTCACCTGCTGACAGACCAAACACCTCGACACAAAGTCTGCAACGTCCTTCTTCATCCCTCGCCACCAGAAGTTCCGCTGCAGATCTTTGTACATCTTGGTGCTTCCTGGATGAATGGAATATCTCGATCTGTGTGCCTCCTCCATGATATCATGTGTCAGGTCCTCTGTCCTCGGCACCTAGATACGGTCTCTGAATCTCAGACCTCCATCCACTCCAACTCTGAAGTCTGACCCATCTCTAGCCGCTAACTGTAGTAAACTGCTCAACTCCTCATCTGTAGTCTGACCATGAATCACTGTCGATACTGTCTGAGGCTCTATTCTCAATCCTGCAATCACTGCACCCTCAGAGTTATCTATAAATGGTCTCCACTCTGCTAAAGACTCCAGCAGTCGCCACTCCTGAATGCATAGGCCTGCTACTAATACCTCCACCTTCCGGCTCGAAGCGCCTGCAACCGTGTTCGCCTTCCCCGGATGGTAAGAGATAGTGAAATCGTAGTCCTTAATGAACTCAAGCCACCTGCGCTGCCTCATGTTCAGCTCCTTCTGCGAGAACAGGTACTTCAGACTCTGATGATCTGTAAACACCTCAAACTGCTCGCCATAAAGGTAGTGTCTCCAGGTCTTCAGTGCGTGAACCACTGCTGCTAACTCCAAATCATGAGTCGGGTAATTCCTCTCATGGACCTTCAGCTGTCTGGATGCGTACGTGATCACCCTCCCGTGCTGCATAAGTACACATCCTAAGCCAATACCTGAAGCGTCGCTATAAATCACAAATCCACCTGTACCACTCGGCAAACGACAAAACTGGTGCCGTGGTCAACAATCTCTTGAGATCCCGAAAGCTGTCCTCGCACTTCTGCGACCATACAAAAGTGACTCCCTTCTGTGTCAGAGCCGTCAGTGGTGCTGCTAATCTCGAGAAGTCTTTGATGAAGCGACGGTAATAATCCGCTAGTCCAACAAAGCTCCTAATCTCCGTCACGCTCGTAGGGGCCCTCCACTGTGTCACTGCCTCTACCTTCGCCAGATCCACTGATATCCCCTCTGCCGATACAATGTGTCCGAGGAACGCCACTCTGTCCAACCAAAACCCGCACTTTGAGAACTTAGCATATAACCGCTGAGCTCTCTAGATGCTGAGTACAATACTCAGATGCTCTCTATGCTGCTCCCACATCTGGTGAATAGATCAAAATGTCATCCACAAAGACAATCACAAATCTATCAATATACTGCCTGAATGTCTGGTGCATCAGATCCATGAACGTTGTCGGAGCATTCGTCAATCCAAATGGCATCACCAAGAACTCGTAGTGTCTATATCTCGTCCTGAAAGTTGTCTTCTGGATGTCCTCATCTCGGATCCTCAGCTGGCGATATCCTGAACGCAGGTCAATCTTCGAGAAAACCTTCGCTGACTGCAGCTGGTCGAAAAAGCCTCGATCCTAAGTAAATGATACCTATTCTTCACCGTCACCTGGTTCAGCATCCTGTAGTCTATGCACATCCTCAAAGATCCGTCCTTCTTCACAAACAAAATTGGTGCACCCCAAGGCGAGACACTCGGTCTGATAAATCCAGAGTCCATCAACTCCTACAACTGCTTCTTCAACTCTATCAACTCAGCAGGTGTCATCCGGTATGGAGCCTTCGACTGCGGTGTAGTGCCAGCTGCCAACTCAATGTCGAACTCCAACTCTCGGTGTGGTGGTAAACCTGGAATATCCGCTGGAAAAACATCTGCGAACTCCTGCACCACCTCAATGTCCTCTAACCTCTAAGACTCTGCCTCCGCAACAACAAACGTCGCTAAAAATGCTGCACAACCCTGCTGTAACAGCCTCTGAGCCCTCACAGCAGATACAATAACGCGACCTCCTCTGTTTCTGACCCCTCTGATCAGAATATCAGGCAAACCTTTCCTCGGGATCAAAATCATCTTCTCACGGCACAAGACTCGAACATCATATTGGGACAGCCAATCCATCCCAAGTATGACATCAAAGTCCTCCATCGGTAGCAAGACCAGGTCGCCCGGAAACTCCTGATCTCCCGAAACAACTTTGGCGCCGGGGACAAATCTCCCCACAGTGCCCACCAGACCCAGGGGTGTGCTGACTTCCAAGGTGGTAGTCCACATCGCAAGGGTACAACCCAACACTCCCGCAAATCGCTCTGAGATGAACGAGTGTGTCGCGCCACAATCAAATAGCACTCTAGCTACCGAACCAGCGACAAGAAGTGTACCTTCCACGACAACGCTTCCATCCCTAGCCTCCTCTGCCTGGATGGTGTAAACTCTGCCAGTGCGCTGCCCCTGCTGTGGTCTAAAAGGTGGTCTACCTCCGCCTCCACCTCTGCCTGGCGCTGGTAATCCCGGTGGTCTGCTCGGCCCAGCTCCTCGGCTCGGACAGCTCCTAATAAAGTGGCTCAGCTGGCCACATCCATGACAAGCTTTGGTGGTGAAACACTGCCCAGAGTGAAACCTGCCACAACTACCACAGGGCTTAGGTCGTGGTGTTGCAGCTCCTGCTCCCCCAGTCTGACCCCCAGACCTCCCAGAGAACCAACCCGAAGGCCTCCTCTCATCCTGATAGTTCTCCCTGTAGTCACGATCAAGAACAGTGACACTCTTCATGGCCTCGGCTAACGTGCTCAGCATACGCGTCAGCACCTTCGTCCTCAACTGCTTCCGGAGCCCCCGGACGAACTTCCCAGCCCTCTGCTCCTGCGTGATGTACATCTCGGGACAGTAACGCTCAAGGGCGTTAAACTTCCCTATGTAGCCTGCCAAGGTCATGTCTCCCTACTGAAGGCTCAGAAACTCCTCCCTCTTCGCATCCTGCACATGCTGCGGAAAATACTGCTCGTTGAACTCGCCAACGAACTCCTCCCAGGCTATATCATCTCTATCCGCAAACACCACTGCCGATGTGGACCTCCACCAGTTGGACGCAGCACCGCCTAAAACATAAGTGGCCAGACCCACCTTCACCTCTGGAGGACAACCGATAGCACTGAAGATCTTCTGCATCGTGAAGATCCACTCCTCCGCCACCTCCGCATCGTACAGCCCCAGAAAGGTAGGTGAATGCTGGCGCATAAACCGGTCATGCATAGCGCCAGTCCCCGTCTGCCCAGTCTGTGCTGCCTGCTGCTGTAGCATCTCAGTCAGACGTTCGACCGTATCGAACAACGTCCGACGCTCCTCCTCCCAAGCCTCATTTCTCGCAGTCTCACTCTCACTGCGAGTATGAGCGACGACCTTCTCCCGTCTAGGAGGTATCTGCCAAAGGAAACAAGACAATCATCAATATAATTTATGCGTGCATGATCCTCTAAGACCTAATTCGTAACTCAAAGGTGGTTTCTTTGGACAAGTACGCCGGGATCAACGCTCTGATACCAAATTGTAATGTCCCCGAAAACAGCGGAAAATTTAAATAATATAAAAGACCGTCAATGGTCAACAAGGGGCACGTCACGGAAAATAAACCAATATATATAATATAAAAGATCCATGTGGAAGTCAAACATACATACTGCCTGTGATTACAAACAAAAGCTATACAACATGTAATCACCTCAAAAGAAGAGATAGACAAACACAGGATCAGATCCCGGGGGCACCCTCCTCGGTCACGACCCCGACTCTAATGTTGCTCGCTACCTGAAATGCAAACAAACAAACATGCCTGAGTTCCCTACTGGAACCCCGTATGCCAAACCTCCTAAAATACAAAAATGGAATTTAAAGACAATGCAATGCACATGATCATCCACCTTGGGTCCACAATAATACCCATCTCCGCCTCCGCAGTACTGAACCACTCCTGCCACCACGAGGGTCAAGTCAGTCCACCGCTACCTCACAAGGGTCAGTCGGCACCACTGCTCCCCAAGAGCCGCAGAAAGGAACCCTGACACAACGCCGCCACCCCAGGAGCGAGTCAGCCCGCCGAATGCACAACTGGGGTCAGACGACAGCTGCTGCTCCCCCGAGAGCCGCCAGACGTGCACCCTGCTGGAACATCCTCGGCCTACCGACAAACCCCAGCAAACAGCCCAAGGTTTGCGACACTCATCTCTCACACCCCGCTCGATATGAGAGGCCAACAATAATACGCCCTCGTCGAAGGTGAAATCCGTCGCTCCCAAGGCCGGTAATCGACCGTCGCCTAAGAGCCGGTAGTCGACCTATACTTGACGGCTCGCGTGTAGATAAATCCACCAACCTGTGGCAGATCGGTCGACCGCTACAAGCACACCGGTCGACCGGTCTTCCACACAGTACTCGGTACTGTACAAACAAGTGTATCAGTCGAACTACGCCAACCGAATTACCGACCAATCAGTCAAACAAAAGTCATCTAGCGGTTGACCGTTTGGATGGTCTACGCTATACAATATTTATAATTTATATATATCCGACTGGTCGAACCAAGGGTCCTTTCAACCGATAACATGGATTCTCTGTATTTTGCCTAAGTCATATTCGGTCGACCGGAACTGAGATACAGTTCGACCGAACACAAGCACTCTACTGCTTAATTAAAATGCTCAGTCGGTCGACCGAAAGTTAAAGAGCGGTCGACCGTTTTGATGGTCAAAGCTCCCAACCGACTTGGCATCGAATAGATCAGTCGAACCAGGTTAAGGATGTTCGACCGTTTAATAAGTCAAAATCCCCAACCGACCTATTCTCATTGTTTCGGTCAACCGGCGAAGTGGATCCGTTCGACCGATAACAACATTAAACCATTTTTCCCGCAGAAATTTGGCATAACGGTCGACCATCCTCAGACATCGTTCGACCGTTTGCGGGTGCAAATCAATATAATAATAGAATCGGTCGACTGCCCACAGGCACCGATCGACCGATTGACGTCTTCAACCTCTGAATAGGTTGCAATTCGACGGGGAATTCGACACCAACGTCGATCCCCAACACCCACAAGGCTCATGTGAGTTATAATGAAGACTTGACATACCTTTTTGAAGTTCGTGGAAGCCTCCCAAGCTTTGGCAAGCCTAACCCAACACTTCTCCTTCACTTCTTCTCCTTCTCCTTCTCTCCTTCTTCTTCTCCTCCAAAATCGCATCTCTCACTCTCTGATTAACTCAAGGATGAAGAAAACGTTATTTCTTTTACCTAACACCTCTATTTATAGTAAAATCCAATTCTTATCCAATACCTCCACCTCACTCTTTACTGTAGCATGCTTAATTAAGGTTAATTAGGTTTAGTTTAGTTTAGTTAGGGTGTTTAGATTAAGGTTATTACATATGTCCTTGGTGCCCAATTGTTCCTTGTGAGCACGTGTGTTGTGTGGGTTGGGACACATGTCCTTGGTGCCCAGTTGTTCCTTGTGAGCACGTGTGTTGTGTGGGTTGGGACATATGTCCTTGGTGCCTAGGTTGAGAATCGAGTGTACTGTGGTTGGGACAGAGGTCCTTGGTGACCAACTTGGGAATGATGTTTTATTACTGTAGTTTTGTATACTATGTTATACCAGTATGTTATCGTTATTCATGCACGTTATGGGAGTTTGGCATACATGGATTTTTATGGAAACTCAAGCATTGTTTCATGTTTGCATTTCAGGTCGTGAGCGACCGTAGAGGGTGGCGACTGAGGAGGAGCGTACCAAGGATCAGATCGTCCAGTTTTCATTTTTGAGGTTGATATGATTACGTGTATGTGTTTGTTATATCTTTTGATATAATCATACTTTTGAAACTCTGTATTATACAATGCATCACTTGATGTATATATCGTTGGTAGCGTTCCCTCGTGATTTGATGTCTTTGGAATATCTTTTAAAGTATAAAATTTTCCGCTATTTTGAGCACGTTACACAACGTGATGCGACACACGAGCACGTGTGCGTAGGGATGCAAATGGATATTTTCTAATTTGGTATAACGTGTATCCGAATTTGAATCTGAATTCCAAATTAACATCCAAATCTGAATTTGAATTCAAATTTTTATAGCTTTCCAATTTCATATCCAAATTTGAGAATTTTTCGAATTTGGATTCGAATTCAGATAATGTTCAAATTTCTATAACATATTTTTATATATCTTTTGTTGTATAATCTAAAAAAAATTAGAAAATTGTTTTAAGAGAATTATATTATAATTTACTTTTGCATTTCTATTATGTTTATATTTACATAGGAAATAACTTTATTTTTTATTAACTCACAATACAAATATTAATAACCACATATATTGGATGTCAAAATTGGTATTTTCGGATATGGTTTGACCTATATAAAACGGTAAAAAAATTTAAAACAATTTCAAATTGTATTCGGTAAAAATTTCTTTACAAAATACCAACAAATTGTAATTTTCAAATCGGATACTTAAATAATCAGTTACCATTTGCATCCTTACGTGTGTAAGTGTATATGAGTCAAACCACTCATTCACTCGTTCAACTATCTCCACTTCTCAAAAGATAGGGAGGCAAAAAGTTTTAAAACTTTTTCAATATCCCACAGCATCCAATGTGAGACTAAACCCCACACGTGGATTTCTTCATCCAACAAGTTTGAATGTAGTGCTAAGAGTATATAAGATAATATTCGTATTTTCAAATTCAAGATGTTTGATTACTTATAAGCTAAATCCACAATATACATATATGATACAAATATTGATAAGTCGACCGCTTATCATTATCAGCGCCAACGTTAGTTGAGTTGGGATGGGATGGGATGGAATTGGTCATGAAAAAAGTGCATTTTCACTGCCAGAAGTAGAGCTTTTATTGCTTAAAAAATCTGACCTCATCTCTCCCAAAAACCAAAATCCAACAAAACCACAAATCCCTTCACGGAAACACTTCAAATTATTCCAGCCTACCCTCGCCGTCGACGACGCCATCATCTTCAGTCTTCGATGCTTCTCCTCGTCGTGCCCTCTCCAATCCCTAGTCCTAGCCAGTCGAACCCTTCCAAGCTCGCCACAACGCTAACCTTGGCTTTCTAGCCGCCGCCTTTGTCGTTCTCCGCCTCCGACTCTATTCAAGGTTTGATTTGAAGGTTGTTTGGTTTTGCTTATAAATTGGAATTTTTTGGTTAGAGGTGGGATTTTTAGTTTTAGTTGGACTAGGAAAAGTTTAGATTTTTGAGTTCAAGGTTGTAAAATTGAGTACATCCGGAAGTTCGAGAGCTACTTGGGCTGCAAGATCGCCATCGATGCCAACATAAGCATGATCTTTTGGGGGTTTAGATTGTGGTGGGGATATACCCTGAATAGAATTGGTTTTGAGAAGAATTGAGTTGGAATTGTATTGTATGCTGCATCTTGCTTATACTATATGCTCCGGATGGATCCTTCCATGGTTTCAGCTTCTCTTGGATGAAGTGTGTAAAGGATCGACAAGCCAACAAAATGTGATGATGGTGACGATTGCCAAGTGCCAGCATGTTCAATGAGTATACCCCTTTGAAATTGAAGTTTAATTTTGGAAATATATATTTAGCACTAGTAAACCGATGAGAACTTTGATTCTGGATTATTTTGGTTCACTCCAACCTCAGTGAAGACCTTTCTTTCAGGGTTATTTTATCCTTCTCATGATCTATGGTTTTGATCCAGTACGTATCTGCCTAGGTTTTGTTTTATCGCAACAAGATTCTTTGTTTAAAATAGTTCTCTCTTCTTAATTTTCTTTGGCATCATCTCTATCAACTTTAATCTATAACTCTATCATATTTACTTTGTTTTCTGATGTGGTCACTTGCCTACGCGCGCCCACTACACCTGGGTCCGTCCGTGGTCGTAGCCCAGTTGATATTGATACGGGATATTAAGAAAATTCAATGTGTCTACGCTACCAACCGAACACAATGTGACTGTGGGGGTGTGATCAACTCACATATTGAGTAAAGAGCTAAAAACTTATAGACTCCGTCAAACAATTAGTGATTTCCGATGTGAGATTATTCTAGAGTGTATTATACAAAATGGCTCATATTGCAATGACCACTCAAAGAGATTCCTCGTATATGGGTTCAATTGCACCATGTCTTGTTTGTTGCAGCCCACCAAACAATAGACATGAGCCCACAAGTGGGTTTTAGTGTCGGTCCAACTAATAAACAATTTCAAGTACAATGATATTACGAGAATGATATCATAAATTCATAACCATTAACCATGTTTGGTAATATTTTTCTTTCGTATATATTCATCGTGTTTCTTCAAAAATACATATTCACTAAGATATATTTTTAATTTTCAGTTCTAAAAACTTATTTTCCGTATCTATTCAATTTTTCAAAAAATAGAGGACAAATAATTATTAATCATTTTTTCCTTCTTCCTCTCCATTTTACCAACTCTCGACGCAAACTCATGATATCTGCAGCAAATGAATGAGATCACTAAAGTGCAAATCATAACTAATAAAATCTTCGTATGAAATTTGATTGGTCGAACCCACTTCAACAAAATCAATCTTTGATAATATATAGCGAATTCAATTCTATTATAGAATGTTACGTACATTTATTGTCTAAGTACGTCAGACTATTATTTCGTGCATGAAATGTACATTAGGTATCTGTTGTTCGGCCACCAGTACGAAATTCGATGAAGACATTTAAAATTTTCAAAGCATGAAATCTCGTAGGATAACAAACATGTTTGAAGTTAATATAAAATATTATTAATTATTATATTATTTTTAGGTTGATATTTTTTTAAATAGTGCCCACCCTTCAATATCGTCTTGGGTCCTCCTCTGGCTACGACAATTGTTAGAATGAATAACCTTAGTTGTGACATTGCATCTGCTTGGTTAACCATTGATAGCACTTTACTAGTTTGGATTTTTAAGCAAATGGTTGCCTTCAAGTAGAAGTCATGCAGCTTAACATTGTTATGTACCGATAAAAAAACACCTTAACATTGTAATGTACATTTTTTTCCAGGTACCATATACCTTAGGAGTGGCCTTATAGAAGCTAGATGCTTATTCAAAGAACCAATGATGATGAAGAAGTAATTGTTATTTTTACGAACTTTGGTTTTGAGTTTTGTCTTTTGTCAACAAGTTGTGATTTATATTCAACTCCCAGGGTATTATAACATTTCTTGTGAACGAAAATGGGTTCAACGATGACAGTGTCAAAGGTACTGGTTATTTTAAATGCAAGGTGGAGATATTGTCAATTAACTTATTGTTTTATTTGTTTATGTTGAGGAAAGGTTGAATTATTTTACGAGTTCTATACGCTATTGATAAAATCAAAGGTGCCAAAAATCTCAGGGGCGGTAAGTTATAATATGTGCAAAACCATTCTTTCTGATATTTATGTTCATTCCTCTTTCTCAAAAATCAACTTTTGATTTCATTTCGTTACAGATTGGAGTCATTCTTTAAGCCAACTGCCATTGTCTCCGTACCTCTGAAAAGAAAAATGTGTTTTTTCTTCAATAATTGCGTATGAAGAATATAATCTGTTTCTAAAAAGATTGAATCTTTTAACTTTTCCAGTTTCCACGAATAAACTTGATATAAACAAGTCTTCGACTTGACTTACCCGACACCTGCTCTTGTTCGTGGGACACACTTAATTTTAGCCTCCACTTATGGTCACTTTTTTGGCACCAAGACGAAGATTTTCGTAGGTTGCGGAAACAAATTTTAGCTTGATTCAAGTGTGGATCTGATTTATTCATTGTTGTGTAAGCTATTCATTTAAGATTTTTGCTAGAAAAACTTCATTTAGATTGCTAATAGCAATACATACGAAATATTAATATTTTCATACCTTGAGATGTCTAAAATAATCATTTCGAAGTAAAAACAATTGATTGGACTACAATAATCCCCGTTGTCTTAATTTAAAGTAAATCATTTATCCTCGTGTAATGTCAACATAATCTTCCCATTTCCGCGTCAAATAGTGTCATTTGTTTTGTGTCATTCTTTCAAAAGCTATCACCACTAACTTAAACAAGTAGTTTTGTGTTTAATAGTATCAGTATTTCTTATCATATGATTTTGTGTGTCAGGTCGTGCCCGAATTGCCAAACGAAATCCACTATAATTATTTTCTGCCATATGATTTAGGCTCCGTTTAGTAAGCTCTTGATTGCAACGTATGCTGCAAGAAGAATGTGTGAATTTTGTAGGTTTGATCAAACGTTGTATCAGTACAACAAACAAGGTTTCATCGAACGAACCTATTTGTCGGTGTATGTCCATATCTGTCGTTGTAGATGAACACCAACGAAGTACCGACTGTCGGTGTTTCTGTACTCCAACAGATAAACGTTATCAGTGGTAATTTTGGCACGAAATGTCTCGTCAAAATTAATCGCTTTTGTTTGTCAAATTGACAAACATCGACGGCAAAACACCGGCGGAGCATTTTGCCAGTGCAAGGGAATACAACTGTCAGTGGTGGTTTTTGTGCGACAAATTTCATTTTACTGCAGATTTCTTTATCTAAAACATGCACCGACGGATACTACGAAACAATTAACCAACAAACTTTCTCAGTCGGTGTCGTTGTCCACTGACGGAAAACACTAGCCGACACTGTGGATGAGGTTGATATGCCTTGTAACCCCATAATTGGGAGGTGTATTTCTTGCATCATTCTTGTGGTCCATTCTAATAATTATCTAATTTAATCGTACCTACCAACTTTCAAAAAAACTTTCTTTGGTATAAGACCATTGTCCTTGTCGTCCCCATAGATTTTTCTTAACAACGCAGTGTACATAACATTATAGTGGTGTTATGTACCTACTCAACATGCACAATTGAAGTCTTTGTTAAGGTCAAGTCATAGTTAACTGACAACACATGAGGTTCTTCGATAAAGTGAGTATACTAGTATCTTAGACCATGCTTAACGGGTCGGGCACACCCTCGCTCCGACACCCCCCCCCCCCCCCCCCCGCGCGTTAACGCGTGCACTGTGTAACCATGCTTCTACTATTTAATCATGCATGCACTATGTAGTCGTGTTTGCACTGTGCATTCACGCGTGTGCTATGCAACGGATACCTCTATCTACTCCCAACTATAAATACATCTACATATCTCTTTTAACTTCTCACATATTCTTAAATTCTTCACTCTTATTAGTTTCTTCTTAATGTCGCATAGTAGTTCAAACCCCGCTCAATCTAACGATAACAACTGCAGTGAGACATTCAATCTGATGAACTGTGCTATTGATTTGGTCGCCCGGACTGTGTACGAACGGAGTACACGTCCTAGGCTTCGTCGAAGGAGAACAACGAACCCAGATAGAGATTGTGAACTTGGTTACAGACGCCTGAGGTGCATTTACGCATGTATTTATCCACAGTGAGCAAGCTTCATTCAATCCATCCTTTACCCTCAAACCCCCGAAGCACAGGTTATTTGCTGAAGTGCAGGAGGCAACGCATAAAGATGTAGAACGCGTTTTCGGAGTGTTGCAAGCGAGGTGAGCGATCATCAAAAATCCAGCTCTCGCATGGAGTAAGGACGTACTATCCAAAATAATGACAGTTTGCATCATCATGCATAGCATGATTGTGGGTAGGGGTGAGCTTCGGTCCAGGACCGAACCGGACCGGACCGAAACCCGAATTTTCGGGAAGTCCGGACCGAAGACAGGACCGAATAGGTTCAGTCCGGGTCGGTCCAAAACCTAGATTTTCCCCTTAAATTTTCGGTCCGGTCCGGACCGAAGACCGAATTTCCAAAATTTTGTGGACCGAAGACCGGACCGAATTTTGCTCACCCCTAATTGTGGGGGACGAACGTGACTCTTACGCCAATTTTGGAGATATTCGTGAATTTATAGAAGATCAATCGGAACTTCTGCGGAGGAAATACCATATTCGACCGATCGTATAGGGGATATTCTTTGCCAATCAAGATCGGGTGCGTGACAGGAATCAACATTTGGATCTGAAAGTCGATTTAGTCGAGCATATATGGCACTGTTACGGACTAGGAACGGTTTGAAAATGGGTTTAACGCAATTTG
The DNA here is from genome assembly GCA_963682175.1 of Triglochin maritima. NCBI lineage: Eukaryota > Viridiplantae > Streptophyta > Magnoliopsida > Alismatales > Juncaginaceae > Triglochin > Triglochin maritima. The sequence goes on from OY821781.1 coordinate 39,116,202, forward strand.
TAATGTACTGTTTCGAAGTCCAGTTTATGTAATATGTATTGTCGTTCGTTAACTTTGAATGTAATATTTTGGATTTCAATTTATGTAATATGTAATGTGGTTTCGTAATATTTAATAATAATTTCGTGATTTAATAGTAAAAATTAAATATTTTCGAGTTAAAGTAATTAGAAGACGTAATTAGAATTAGAATATGTAAAATTTAATTTGTTAAATGTTGTGTAAGAATTAAAATTATTTAATTAAGAAATGATGTGGAGGAAAGAGAGTGTAGGATGGGTGGGGTAGTCCGGGCGTGGTTAAGGGGTTTTTTTGGGTGAGGGGTGAGCTAACATAGCGGAGAAAGAAGCTGACGGGGCGGAGAGATGGAGCAGGGCGCCCGGGATAGCTTGGGTGATGTAATTTATGGTCTTACATTGAGCTCACTCTCTTAACTTACTTGTACATGAAGTCTCGTGGACTACAAAAAAAAGTCACAAGGAACACTACACTCTACAAATGATCTTTTTTGAAGTGTTTTAGTTTCAAGTTGTCATGGTATTACAACCTTGTCCATCTCTCTCCCATAATTCTTGCTTCCTAGGCGATGTTCCTCCATTTGATTAGCGCAAGTCACCTCATCGTGATACCATATAAGTTTAACCATATACGAAAATTAAAGAGAAATCAAAATGTCATCCATATATAACCCATATATGGTTATAAGTAAACTTTTCACCCAAATATTTAGGTTCGGGCTATTGAGTCTCCAAAAGATATGAAAAAGAGTACAAATTAATGAACACTCGTATTATGGGGAAATTAATTACAAGTCACAAACCTCCTCCACTTCCACAATGATAGAGGTGTTGACTTTTAAACTTTATGCTTTGTTTTGAGATGTTGGCAGGGGTAAAATGGGAAAGAAAACTTAATTTAAGGTTAGACTTAGTATTAGAAAATAAGTCTTGAGACAATGTATGACTTAAACATAAATTTGAAAATTCAACACCTAAATCATTGAAGTGGAGAGGGTTTTATGACCTTGAATTAATTTCCCCTCGTATTTATCTACAAACATGGTTTGAAAGATCATATTTTTGTACAATATCTAGAAAACTTATAGATATACAAGAGCGTACACACATTTAAAAGTTCAAATTGAGAAATCCCATAATGTCCCGGTCATCTCCTCAAATTATACAATATATATTGATAGGCGTTCAATAATTTATGTCTCCTTCTTTGGATGCACCACCTTCTTCTAACCCATTTTCTTGTTGATCTTCGCTTGTTCATTCTGGTGCCACTCTCACCTCCTTGCCTCGTTTGTTCTTGATCATGAAGATCAAGAACAAGAAGAAGGTGATCGTTGACGTAACGCCAGAGATGATGAAAAGTATCCAAAAGCTATCGACATCAAGATTGTTGTTATCCTCGGTTGGATCAATTCTTGGGCAACTAAAGAGATCCACCTTGAGCACGTTGGAAGTTACCTTGGCGTTGGCGTTAATTTATATTAATTTTGATAATTAATCAAACTATCTTAATCAATCAACCTAATCAATCAAAGTGAGCAAACACGATTACATGCATTGCATACATACTTGTATACTTACAATCATCTTAAAATGTTGATCAAGATAATTAAGAACAAAAACTTTGGACTAAGACATCAAGACTCAAGACTCGTAATCAAAACTTTGGACCAAGACATGTAATTATATATTTATTGAGTCCATAAGGTTTAATATAAACTTGATCATTAGCATTATGTCCCGTTAAGATTCGGTAAATCGGATAACCAAATTCTTCCATTCACGGTCAACCAAAACCTTTCCAGTTCGGTCCACTAAACACCTATCGGATAACCAAATTCCTCCCATCAATAAACCACGGGATGCTCTCTGGAATGACCCTCACGGACAACCGAATAGCCTTGGACCGTTTTTGGACTTTCCTCCAACAATTGCATTTGAATAGAGCCTATAAAGCCCAATTGACTTATCCTAATTCGGACAACCGAATGCCTATCGGTCAACTGAGTCCTTCTTGGCTTTAGGCGCCAAACAGCTATTTACACGTGACACTTGACCGTTGTACCAAACTATACACAGACAACTGAACTTGAGTAATCATAGCCCAAACAATCTTACTGTTCACCTTGGAACGGTGAACCGAATGGAATTTGGTTAACCAAAATTAAATAGGGTGAAATTGAAAATAGTTACTGGAAGTTGGTGAACGGTGATCCAGACCCTATTCGGTCAACTGTATGCTTAATTCAGATCAATCCAACCTTCTTGTTTTGAACTACTGTTCTAGTAACGGTTGACTGAACCTACATAGAAATCTACCTGAGCTTTAAGCAAATCATTGCTTCTCACTGGTCCATATCCCACTAACTCCCAAATAGATAGTAGAGTTTGAAGGCTTATAAATAGGATCTCATTTGTTAGTTTTAGAACTCTTGAACACTTCATATCAATCACACCTCTTCATCTTCAAGGTCTCATTCTTCTACACTCAAGCCTAACATCACCACTTGCATATCCATTCCATATCAATACCAAGTATTTGCTCAAGTATAGAGTGTTAGATTGTGATTCCATCTTCATATCCAAGAATCACCAAAAAGTTGTAAAGCTTCAAGGAAGCCCCCTCTTGGGTTGTGAGAGGAGACACAAGTGAGGCAATGATTGTTCGTGAGGCTCGGTGTTGTAAACAATGTTGATCTAGGCCTGGTACAGAGATCAATTAGTGGAACTATAAGTGAGGCTCAGGGGATCGAGCGAGGTTTGTGAGGAGGACTACGATCGGGCTACGGTGTCGAATCTCTCTAAAATCCTGTGTTGACAATTTTATGGTTTGCAATTGTCTTCTCCTTTAATCTCTCAATTATCGTTTTAATTTCGCAATTAATCTAGTGATTAAAGGGTCGTCGACATTAACAGAGTGTTCCATCTTCCATGAGGCTTACATTGAAGTTGACATGTCGTAAGTGAACGGAGAACCTTTCTTGAAGGCCTACATTGAATACAAAATATTACAGTTATGATTAAGTCTAATTCAATCTTAGTTTGTTTGACTATATGTGTTAAACTAATGTTGATGAGACCATTTTAATTTTCATTGTGTCTTCACCCATCTTCTAAATTAACCATTGGTCTTTTTGAAGGGAATGTGTTCTAAAAGTTTTACTTTTAAATGTCAATTATTATGAATTGAATGAGAAATCATTTTGTTCCTTGTTTATGTTATTCGTCTTTTAGAAGTGTTAAGGAAGAGGCTCTTGGTCCTTAACCGTAGAACTCTAAAAGATATTGGTTTACATAAAACAAAAGATATTCGCAATCATGGTAATTAACATGGGACATTGATTACCGAGTTAAGATTGTCATGTTGGTCATAGATCATTGTAGCTCTACAAGTGAGTGACAACACAGGTATGCAAAAGAGGAAAATATTACTTTTGTATACTGAATAGACCTAATAAGTAAAATATTATAGAAATGTGTTTCTGTGTCATTAATATTTTACTGTGTCTTTGGTCCTTTGATATGAGACTTATATCTGATCACTTAAGGAATACTTAATTAGATCAGTGTCTTGAACTATCGATAAGTGTAGTGTAAAGACATTGGTTGGTTAAGTACAACTTTTGTTGGAGAAGATAGTTAGTCAAAAGACTATCATTGCCCCTCTTAATTGAGTGATGATATTAGTGGGCCCCTTGATAAAGCAAAGTTATAATGTGCACAATGTGATTTGAGTTAAGTCAAATATTTATAACTAGCTTAAAGAGATCAAGAAATGAGTACTAAAGACAAAGATGACACATTACTACTTTGTGTGTATTCTTAATATCATGAGGCAATGGACGGACACAAGTGGTGCACTCCATCACTAAATGGATCGGGTTTTGGTTCGAGTGGAATTAAGACATCTAACTAATTGGGAGCTATAATGTGTAGCTAGATACCGTTTATAGCTTGTGATATTAAGCTCTTAATATCACTGTCAACTTAGTTTAGATCCTCCCATAGGTCACACCACAAAACTGGGAAACAAGAAATGAGGATTTTGAGTTCATAAGATGTGTCGGGTTTCATGTAGAAAATATGACACATGGGGTGAACAAGCAAAATCAAAATTATGTTGTGATTAATAACATAATTAGAATCTAAATTAAATTCATATGTGATGTAAATATTATGGGGTGTAATGATTGATCATTACATAGGATAATATGTTACATAAGTTGTGAATTTACTACTAATCCCGAAATATCAAATTTTGTAGGGGTTAAACCGAAATTCGACAAGTCTGCAGAACAGTGCTCAAACGGTCGACCGGTTAGCAGTAAACGGTCGACCGATCGGGCACGGTCGACCGGACGTGTCTCGACCGATAACAGGGAATTTTCATCTATTCGAACGGTCGACCGAATGTGATTGGTCGGTCGACCGAACATTGCGATGGAATAGTTCCTGTTACGAACGGTCGACCGAGTTATTGAACGGTCGACCGAAACCAGGTTCGAGCGGTCGACCGAACCTTGAAACGGTCGACCGGTCCAGACGATTTTGTGCAGAATTAATTTAAGAATTAAATTAGATCATGCATGGAATTGGTCCATAATTGATTTAATTCGTGGCTAATATTATTTATTATTAAATAATGGATGGTTAGATGGAATTTTGCATGAGATCATGGGCAAGGGGTTGCACATGAATAGGTAATTTGGAGAAAGCTTATAAATACAAGCTTATTTCATTACCCAATTAATTCATTCATTATTTCTTGTGCAAAAATTCTCTCTCCATAATTCTCCACGAAAATCCCTTAATTCTTAAGTTTAGTTTTAGTTCTTAAGAGATCATCTTCTCAAGAGAATTAAAGAGGGGTTAGTAATTGGATTCTAAACCCTATCGGAGATTGAGAGACTAGCTTCCCTCTCTCCGATCTTGTTTAGAGTTTGGTGAATACTCGGAGGCATCCGGCGCAGCGAGGAGCATCCACAACGTCTCCGAATCTTCAAGAAGTTTTAGAGAACTTCTAGGTATGAATTTCGGAGCCCATATTTGTTTTAATAAAGTTTTGAAACTAGATATTGAAACAAATTGATGCATGCATGAAATAAATTATAGAAAATTGAAAATTGATCTTTATTATACATAAAAATTTCGAAAATATATATGTATAATTAAACATGAAATCCTACACTTTTACGTTCAAGATATTTAATTATTTGTTATATATGTAACTCATGATCATTTGATAAAGAAAAAAGAAATGAAGCTCTCTGATTCTGTAAAATAAACATGTACATTAAGTTAAGTAAGACTTGCAAAGCCAAGACCAGCTAATCTATAACTTTCACATGTGGTGGTTAAGTCATCCCCATAGTTGGAGAGAAAAAACCGAAGGTAAGGAAGCTCAATGTAAGCGGTCGTGATGTTTCCACTCTTGAAGGCTTGTGGATGTTTGGTTTCCGAGTTTATGGTGTGGATGTTATTTTCCTTAATTTGAATAACGTTTTAAGGTAATCGAGGACGAAGAAATCGTCATCGCAACCAATTTGCTCAATGGTTCGCGTGCTCTTCTCTAGCTACAATTTTTGAAACGTTAGGATTAACACAACCCACAAAACTTCATCAACCTCGTTGAAAATTAAAAAATGCAACACTTGAATAGAAACATCACCGATGAAGGCTGAAAAATTCATTGGGTGCTCATTCACAGAGAGAACCGTCTGGAAAGAGTGGCGGGTCGACGACCTAAGAATGGTTGGCCGGTGCTGTGATGGTTGGCCGACTGGTGCTCGAATGGCTGGCCGACGATGAACAATACCTTCCAATAGTGAACAATAACATAAGCTCTGGTACCATGTGAAATAGGGTTTTATTGTATATGAGTAACAGAGAATAATAGGGGTATATATATAAGGAAGACTCTACATATACAGATATCCATATAACTCAATAACCTAATTATATTAATATGCTAACACAATTATTTTAAAATTTTAATTACCAAAACATATTTCGTAGAAATTACTCTTAAGTACTTCGTTTCCCTTATAATATCGAAAGTAGTTTCTGACTGTCGACATCGAGTTTGTCTTCAAAACAGAAACTCACGTGTTTGATTCATAATTGTATCGATGTTGATATGTTGGAAATGAGTTGGAAAAAAATTTGAAATAATCTGCCAACAACATCTACATGGCAAACACAATAAAAGAATAAGAGACCATGTCTATTAAATGAAATTTAATACAACATAAATTGCAACATACATATATAATTTAGTGTCTAATTTACATATCTATGATGTTCGGCCATATTTAGAAGTAAACCTGAAAAATGCTAACTCCATAACATGGCAATTAAGACAAGAATATTTTTTTTCATTATGATCTGTAAACAACATATATATGTCAAACACAATTAAAAAAAAGAAAAACACAAGCATTCTAGTCACTGGTCCGTAGGGGTATCTTAAAACCCGGTAGCTTGAGTCTGTCAGCTCAGGATTCTCGACCAAACTCGCTACACGAATGCAAAAAGGGTAAAAGTGTCAAAAAAGGCAAATGTGTTGAATCACGGAAAAAAAATACTCAATGCCCAAAGTTAGAAGAATGATCTATGTCATGGTTGATCCGAATGATACTTCACCACCAGAGGAGGCGTGCAAAATAATTTAAGTGATAACATGTGTAGAAGGATTAGTGGTATGAATGTTGGAGGAACAAAGACCAAGTCAGATTTTTTATGAGTTAGATTTATATAATGAGCATGCAAGAATTCTAAGTGAGATGTATAAGGTTGATGGGGAGATATTGAGAGCTATTGATGAAATGTTGAATTAAGACTTTGTGGGTATGTCAACTGAAAACCCTCACGAGACAAAACTCGTCCTCTAAGGAAACTTAGGGGTTTAAAGGTTTGTTGCACATGCTAAGTGCAACCGTGATTCCTACGAAAGTGAGTTAGGATTTCCCAGTTTTCATTTTTCTTATATTCTGTTTTGCTAGGGACTAGCAAAATCTAGGTGTGGGGGTATTTGATGCATTGCATACATTGCATCATATGTCTTTCATTTAGATTGATTTTATATCAATAAATGCTACTAAGGTATGTGTTTAGTCTTATTTACAGAATACAGGGACCTGAATGCAAATTACCCATATCCCGAGCATAAACGCGTGCAAAAGACTCATTTCTATCATAAAGACCAAGTCAAGATTATCGGGATTCAAATGGAAGTCCATCCAAGCATAAAAGCATTCAAAGACCTAATTACAAAAAGGCCAAGGACTTAAGCACAAAAGTAGTCAGGACCTAATTGCAAAAGCCAAGGACCCGACTGCAAATTAAAGTACCAAAATATTATTTTGGAGAAGTTCTAAATAAAAATCAATTTGGATCTCCAAATATATGAAGAAATAAATTCGGAGCTCAAAAGAAAGGAAAGAAATCAATCCAGACGCTCAAATGACATTTAAATCATACCCTAAACACACAGAAAAAATCCGGATCGAATCTAAGCCAAAAAGGTGGCGATTCCGCCGCACCCCATGTACAAAATGCGGCGGATTAGCCGCACAAAAGTCGATCCGTGCGCTCAAATTTTTACCAATGTTGTATTGACGCATGTACTTTTTTTATGTATTGGGATCCCCGGCCGGTTGAGGCTATAAATAAGGCCGAATCATGTGTTGAAAAGAGAGTCTTAGTTTTTATTTCATTCTTTAGCAATAAAATTCTGTTATTTTATTTTGTGTTTTTTTAGTTTTCTTTTGTAGTTTCTCTAGGACCTCTTCTCCTTCCCTCCATCCATGAGTTTCTAACTCTCTCCAAAGGGTGGGGGTAACGGATTTAGGGTGATGAGAAGAAGAATAATGTTATTATTTTAATTTCGTGTTAGTATATTTTGATTACTTGAGTTTATGTTGAATCATTTATCATGTAATGCTTTATAACTAATGTGATTTATTATAAGTTTCAGAATTCTCTAAACAAAACCCGATATCTAATCCCCCACCCGCTGGACTCTCATCCATATTTGTTTTCTTTTTAGTTTTTCTTTTGTTGTTCTTGCTTTAGAAAATTAAAAAACCAAAAATCTCAAACCAAACCTTATTTTTCTCTCTTTCTATCCTAAATCGAAAATCACAAAAATAACAATCTCTCCCTCCTTGTGTTCTACCCGTACTTGTCACGTCTTCATTAACGCCGTGCACTTGCGGTATAAATTTAATTCTCATTAAATGACTAACTCTATAATATTGCAGCTAAAATAGGGGAAATTCGGTATAATCTGCAAACAACATGTACTTGACAATCACAATAAAAGAATAAGAAACCATGTCTATTAAATGATATTTAATACAACATACATATATAATTTAGTGTCTAATTTACATACGTATGATGTTCTCACCATATTCAGAAGTGAAACCTGAAAAATGCTTAACTCCATAATGCTACAACATATTGATCAAAAACTGAAGCGACGGAAATTGTCATTGCTGAGGAGGATAGACGTAGTACACAAGCATAAATAGCTGCAAATCAGAAACCTTATCGGAGCCAAGAATGGAACCTTTCACCTGCAACTAAACCTTAGGAGGAAGTCGGAAAAATATGCAACGACAGTGACTTTGTTCTGATACGTCGAAGAGTGGTTAAATCAAGAACAAGTGGTTGGTAAATATCAATCTCATCTAGAATATTGTGGATATGGTTAAAGAACTGCGGTGCGATACGATTTTCCTGAAGTGCAAATAATAACTGCTCATTTCCGTAGGTAAGCTGACACAACTCGCGGATAGCCTTGGCCGACATAAACATCAACACTCTCTGAGCAATATCAGGGTCTATATTGTTTAGTAACCATGATCGAATGATGGCATCCTCAGCCACCCAATCAGTGTAACTCGCATTGTTACTATCTAGAGAATCTTTTGTAAGATAATTCAACTTTTTATGCACAAGAATAACATGCTTAAAACTCTGAGTCCAATATAAGTAATTACTCTCATTCAATTTTTACAAGGTACTCTGGAGATACCACACTAACGAATCTGTAAACGATATAATAACGGGAAAACAAAACCGTGAAACGACAATGATCATCAAGATCATAACATAGGGGTTAACACATCACACAAAAGTTCATCAACATCGACGAATAGATAAAAATTAAGCACTTGAACAAAAGTATCATCGATGAAGGCTGAAAAATTCACCAGGTACCCATACACAGAGAGAACTGCCTGAAAAGAGTGGCAGGCCGATGGCCTAACAATGGCCGACCGGTGTTGGATTATTGGCCGACGGTGAACAATAACTTCTGACAGTGAACTGTAACGCCGACGGTGGTGGTGAGGATTACAGTAGGGGTGTGGGTGACAGCTGCGATTAGAATCTAAACTCTAGTACCATGTGAAATATGGTTTTATTGTATATGAGAAAAATAAAATAATAGGGGTATATATAAGTAGGACTCCACGTATACGGATATCCATATAACCTAATAACCTGATTATACTAATACGCTAACACGATTATTTTATAAAATTAATTACCAAAACATATTTCGGAAAATTTCTCTTGGTCTACTTCGTTTGGCTTAAAATTTCGAAGGTAGTTGACTGTCGATATTGAGTTTGTTTTCAAAACAAAAACTCACGTGTTTGATGCATAATTGTATCGATGTTGATATGTTGGAAACAAATTGGGGGAAATCGGTATGATATGCAAAGAACGTGTACATGACAAACACAATAAAAGAATATGAAACCATGTTTATTAAATAAATTTAATACAACGTAAATTGCGACATACATATATAATCTAGTGTCTAATTTATATACCAACGATGTTCCCACCATATTCAGAATTGAAAACTAAAAAATATCTTACTCCATAATGTTGTAGTTAAGATAGATTTAAAAAATAGTTAGTGGGTTGATAGTTTCTCTATGTTTGCATAAACATAATTTTCAAATGCACATCTTCAAACATAACCTGAAAAATTATAAACAATTACACCCATAAAACATAAACAAATAACATAAAATTACATTGCACTTGCCTTTCTTAGCCACGAATAGCTTATATTTTTTTAAAAGTGGTTTCGTGTTGAATTTAAGGTCCTTTCGATTCACACGACCAACAAGAGAATCATATTGTTTAACAAAACATAAACACATTTAAGAGTAATAAAACTCCATTTGAGAATGTGTTTAAGAGTTGTAGCTTTTCAGTAGTTGTAGTTGTTGTTTATTTAATAGATTTGCAATTGAAATGGATTTTTTAAAAATATTAAAAAAATGTGATATTTAAATTTACCAAAAATATATACACATCAAACAATAGATATAAGGAAAACAAAGTGTGTTTTGAAAATGTGAAATGTCTAGAAAAACTACAAATGTAGTTTAGCTAACAGGAGCTATTATGATTTACTCAAAACAACCACAGTCAACACTCAATGCAGGAAAGGTTCACCACTCGAATTATATTAAAGGGTATTAGCTAGTGAGAGAAGATATTTAAGTATTATGCAAAAGAAATAAAGAGTAGCAATAACATATTATAACTATAATTAAAGACAATAATTAAGTAAAATCACCGGCAAACTAAGGGAGCTCATACAAAATCTCCAACTAGGAAACACGTTAGGATAGTTTGGAAAGATTCAGAATCTCCAACTACCGTAGCATCGTAGGAATTAATGAACTGGATTTGGTAAAACACAATAAAAGCTACTACTCATACAAAACCCAACCACCGTAGCTAATAGGAGCAATAAGGTTGTGTTTGATGTGTTGACCGCAACAGTTGCTATTTTGTGAAATTCTACTGTTAATCGAGAATCACTTCCAAGCGTTATCTTGTTCATCCAAAACCTTTAAACTGGATTTTTTCTTATTTTTGGTTTTTCCATGCAGAAACCAAAAATGAGGATACAATTATCTCATACAAAACCCAAAAATATAAACTAATAGGAATCAAAACGTTCTACGCCCCAGTTTAACGACGCAGATTAGTTTGCTGGGAAGGTTTTTAGTCGACCTCGTCCGCCGTCGGGGTTAGTTCGGGTTGTGTAAGCACCATGATCTCATCTCCCAATCCCTCATGTAACGAGTGATTCTAGAAGGTAATATTTGGAGGTAGACCTGTTGCGAGAGGCCGGAGAGTTGAGCGAATCAATAGATTACACATTAATTAGAAGAAAACTCCCCATGTGCGGGCTCTTTTAATTGTCGTTGATTGTGTCAAATTAATCATTATTTCATTTTGTCCACTTAATCATCAAATCAAAGCATTTATCAAAAATATTGTCCTATTAGGATGCAATACCACAAAATACTCTATTGTTCCCTTCACTCAAAAGAAAACAATAAAATTTATGAAAATGACTCATTATTATCCAGATCAAGACAATTTAGAATTTGAAATCTGAAAAAGTTATTGTTATCTAAAATCATATTTAAATGGGTGATTTGCTTGGGTACACCTCAAAAGATGCACAATGGTTGAAATACCCTTACATTTTCACTATTCATTTGGGTGCACCTATATTTCAAACTTTATTGCTTGCATACCCGTGGGTTGTTTGTGAGTCTCATTTTGTTAACTTTTTTGTTGATACATTTACAAAACATAATTTCTAAAATTTAAATGTCCTTAATATTAAATAAAAAACACAAAACATAATTTTCATTTACAAAACATAATTTCTAAAATTTAAATGTCCTCTCTATCTTGTTATCTCTCTCCTCTTCTCTCTCTCATCCTCTCTCTCTTCTCCCTCTCCTTCTCCCTCTCTCTCTTGTTCCCTCTCCCTCTCATGTTATTTCTTCTCCCCTTCTCTCATTTCTCTCTCTCCTCTCTCTTTCTTCTCTCTTCCCTCTCTCTCTCCCACTCTCTCTCTTTCCTCTCTCCTATTCTCTCTCTCTCCTACTCTTTTGAACAAGACCACACTTGTTCAAGAGAGGAGAGAGGGGGAGAAGAGAGATTAGGTGATCCTTCAACTGCTGCTAAATCAGGAGGCTTAGGATCTGAGATTACTCGAGCTTCTTTTTCAACCATAACTCAATGTAGAAGTAACATCTCAGAGCAAAGTTGGTACTAAGAAGAACATGCAAGTAAACCAAGAATATATCAATCCAAGAGAACAAGAAATAAAATATAGAGAAGTCGAATCTTCTCTGAATTTTGCTACAGTCCACTTTCAATTGATTCTTGTGTTGAGAGTTGACCAAAATTGACTTCCGGAATTTTCATGAACCAAGGTAGAATTAGGCTTAATAATTTAATAAATTTGACAATGGTAATGCAGGAAGAATAATTCTTCCTTATTTCCAGCCCTACAACACTAGTGGGGTGTAAGGTCGGTTCCAAGATGAGGAGGAGGTGCGTGCGCGAGTGTCTCAAGGGTCCTTAGCTCAATTCCGTCCAGGACAAGGTGTGTCGGCGTATTCCGGAGCCTCTTGTGTTTTTGAATTGGACAATTAGGCGCACGTCGGGGTTCTGGAATTTGGGGACGAAATGGTAGTTGAGGTCGAGTTTAGGGTTTTGAGGTCCCAAACTCAAATTGACGGCAAGGGTAGTTGCATCGTGTCTTCCTGAGTAAGTTGGAGTAGTTTTGGCAACCGGGTGACTCGTCGCACCACATTTCCACCTCGGAGAAGAAGATGAACAATAACTTGAAAAAATTTCGAAGTTGGCCAAGCATGGTCCTATTCAAAAGAGGAGAAGAAGAGGAGCACGGATCAATGAAAGGTAAGCACGAATCAACGGAAGTGCTGGACTAACGGCTGAAGACGAGAGAGAGTAGAGAGAGAACAATAGAGAGATTGAAGAGATTGTGTGTTTGTAAATAAAAATTTTATTTTGTGTTTTCTTATTTAATATTAAGGACATTTAAATTTTAGATAGTGTGTTTTGTAAATGTACCAACAGAAAAATTAACGGAATGTAGTCCACAAACGGCTGAAGGGTATGCAAGCAATAAAATTTAAAATATAGGTGCACCCAAGTGAATAGTAAAAATGCATGAGTATTTCAACAATTGTGCACATTTGAATGTGTACTTAAGCAAATAACCGTATTTAAATCCAGGAATGAGTTTAATTCCCAGGATCCAGGAGCAGGTTCCAAATCACAATGGAAAAAAGAGAGGAAAGGTGGTTAATGTATTTTGGATAATTGCTATATAGCGGGCATATAATGTCGACAGCGAATCCTTTATGGATTGGGTGGTCCCCAGTGAGAAGTTTATTTTCCGCCAGTCTTTATTTTAATTTAAGTGGTCATTTAGCTTTCCAAATTGTTTGCATGTGAGGGTAAAGGAACAGAAGCTCCCAAAAGGAAAATACATCGTTTTCCCCCCGAAATTCCAAGTTTCAAGATTGTTGTTTATTCATGCTTTAGTTAAACCTTAAGTCTCAACCATTGATTTTGAAACGGGTTGTACTAAAAAGATGCTAGAATTATCATTTTTTGTTTGCTAAGGTCTGAATATGTTCCGCTAAATCTTGGCAAGAGGCTTGTTTGTAAACCAATAATTTAACCAAAATATTATAGTCTTGTTGGTCTTGTGGATCTGTATCTTGTTGAACTTGCACGAAATTACTATCATACTTCCAAGGGAAATGTTTTATGGCCGCGGTGCGTCCGGGACGTCGTCCGACGTTGACAATCCAGTTAGCAAAAACCAAAGATTAATTAAATCACATATTATTTATTTATTTTGTGTCACATCACACGCACGCGGAACTATGTGACATTTAGTTTCCAACATACATATATTCTCAAAATCTTCCATTATCCCCCCCAAACCTTTCATTCTCCGTCATTTTCTCCCGATGGAAGACGAGATCGGTAAGAGGGATGCCGAGGAGATGACGCGGGAGTGAGTCTTAAGGAGGTTGGGACACCGATGTCGTTGGTTAGGACGTCACGATGTAGTTGGTCGGCGAGGAAGGGGAGGAAATGGTCGGCGTTGGAGTCTTTCTCGAGGCGAGGAGGAGGAATGTGATTTTTTGTAACTGATTTTGGTTTTTTGTATGATGTTTTTGGGGGGGAAGTTTTGTTTTCGTTGCTGATTTGAAGTTTTGAGGTTTTGTTATATGATGGATTAGTCTTGGGTTTTTCGGAAACGTGGTTTTTTGTAGCTGATTTGAGTTTTTTTGTGTTGAGTTTTTGCGGATGAGGAGGAATGTGGTTTTTTGTAACTGATTTGAGTTTTTGTGTGGTGGTTTTTGGGGAAAGTTTGATTTTCGTGGCTGATTTGAAGTTTTTGGTTTTGTTCTATTATTGATTGCTCTTCAATTTTTTTGGAAGTGTGGTTCTTTGTAGCTGATTTGTGTTTTTTGTGTTGAGTTTTTGAGGAAACGTTTGTTTCTTTGTGGTTGATTTAAAGTTTTTGGCTTTGTTAAAAAGAAAAAACAACAACCTAAAAAGAAACAAACATAACTTAAAAAAGAACAACAGAAAATTAAAAAGGAAAAACAGAAAATTAAAAAGGAAAAACATCAACTTAAAAAGAAACAACAGAAAATTAAAAAGGATTAAACAATACTTAAAAAGGAAAAACATGAACTTAAAAAGGATGAAGTAGTACCTAAAAAAGAACAACATATCTTAAAAAAGACGAAACAAAAATAAAAAAGGAAAACTTCACACTTAAAAATGTACACTCACTTAAAAAGGTACAACTCACAGTTAAAAAGGAGAACCTCAAACATAAAAAGGAACAAGTCTCACTTAAAAAGGAACAGACTACACTTAAAAAGGTACAACTCACAGTTAAAAATGAGAACCTCAAACATAAAAAAGAATAAGCAATTCTTAAAAAGGAACAGAAATCACTTAAAATGTACAACTCACAGTTAAAAGGGAGAACCGCAAACTTAAAAAGGAACAAAAAACACTAAAAATGAAAAGTTCACACTTAAAAATGTTCACTCACTTAAAAAGGAACAGACTACACTTAAAAATGTACAACCCACAGTTAAAAAGTAGAACCTCAAACATAAAAATGAACAAACAATTCTTATAAAGGAACAGACATCACTTAAAAAGGTACAACTCACGGTTAAAAAAGTGAACCTCAAACTTAAAATTGATAGACGTAGATGTTAAAAAGGAACATGTTTTGCCATTTTAAGTAGTTGTTTGGGGAAACCAAAAGTTGCGTTGGGAAAAGTAAAAGTTGCATGGGGAAACCAAACGTTGCAGTGAGAAAGTAAAAGTTGCATGGGGAAACCAAACGTTGCAGTGAGAAAGTAATGTTGCATTGGGAAACTAAAGGTTGCATGTGACACCAACATGTTATTATATGAATTTCTCTGCTGACTGGATTGTTGACTCAACTGACCACGTCAGCCGCGTCCGGGACGCGCACGACCGTGTATAAGGACCCTACTTCTAACCTATCTTAAAACAATTATTAATAAAATGAAAACAAGATTTGAAAAATGAAAATATCAAAAGTATTGTTGTCCCACGACTCACGCAACTCCACGTCTTGTCATATTGGGGTGTGTGACCAGAATTAAAAGTCGTGGGCAATAAGACATCGATAGTCGTGTCAGGGTTATCCCACACTTACGTCATGTTTTTTGTATCAATTACGTCCAATTGTAAATTTGGTAAGTTAGTTCACCCAACTTACTCTCAAAATTCTTTTTTGCCATCGCATCTTAAAAAATAATTCATTTGACTATTTTGTTGTGGTTTATTGGAGGATACTACCAAAAAAAGTCAACTCCGATGTCAATTTGTTTCGTC
Organism: Triglochin maritima; assembly: GCA_963682175.1. Taxonomy (NCBI): domain Eukaryota; kingdom Viridiplantae; phylum Streptophyta; class Magnoliopsida; order Alismatales; family Juncaginaceae; genus Triglochin; species Triglochin maritima. Next base: position 39,131,993 of record OY821781.1, read on the forward strand.
CATTTTGTAGTATCATCGCATGTTGTAATACTTACTGGCTTACAAAATCTCATTATAATCTACTCTGTCACAACCAAATCTTACAACAGAATCTGAAACAATTTGAAACAACATACCATATAAATTATAAATATTCTTTTTAAAAAATGGGACGTCTGGCTAGGACGCCCCCATGGGGGGCTTTTTTCCAGACGTCCGAGCCAATTTATTATTATTATTATTATTTTACCTCATCGGATTCAAACAGTTCGCCAAATATTTTCTTAGTGTTGGTATTGGTAGAGTGAGGAAAACTGAGAGAGAAACTTTAATTTAAGAGACATGACGAAATAAGTATTAAATGAAAAGTCAATGGTAAAATGGTAATTGACACGTGTGATTTAAGCGTTCGCGGACAACGAATAATAATTTCTTTAATAATCAACATTTCACGTGTTAATTAGAGTGATGAACCTTTCATGCATTCAAAGTTGATTGTGGTTGTTTTGAGTAAACCATAATTACTTCTGTTAGTTGAACTACATTTGTACTTGTTTTAGACATTTCACATTTTCAAAATACACTTTGTTTTCCTTATTTCTAGTGTTTGATGTGTATATGTTTTTGGTAAATTTAAGTATCATATTTTTTGATATATTTAAAAAACCATTTAAATTGCAAATCTATTATAAAAACAACTACTACAACTAGTGAAAAACTACTACTATTAAACACACTCTCAAATGAAGTTTTATTACTCTTAATGTGAATATGTTTTGTTAAACAATATGATTTCCTAGTTGGTCGTGTGAATCAAAAATACCTTGAAGCCAACACTAAACAACTTGTTAAAAAAGAGTATGGTGTTCGTGGCTAAGAAAGGCTGTGTTCAAAAACGTAGGATTCAGATTCGATGCGACGAGGCACCACATCTGGTATTTCAGGTTTTTAATAATAAAAACTTTTAACGTTTTGATGTCGCGTTTTCTTAAGAATCTCCTATGACGTCATGGTGGTTAGAGATTCTGAATCTTTCCAAACTATCCTATGTCTTTGTTACGAGACATGCTACCTTGGCTTGCTAGTGATTTTACTTAATTATTATCTATACTTATAGTTATAATATGTTATTGCTAATCTTTACTAATTTTGCATAATACATAAAAATATCTTCTCTGACCACTTCACCAGCCAATACCCTTTAATTATCAATCAACATTGCACATGTTAATTAGAGTGGTGAACCTTTCATGCATTGTGTGTGGTTGTTTTGAGTAAATCATAATTGTTTCTATTAGCTAAACTACATTTGTAGTTTTTTTAGACATTTCACATTTTCAAAACACACTTTATTTTCCTTATTTCTAGTGTTTGATGTGTTTTTTGTTTTTGTAAATTTAAGTATCACATTTTTTTTATATTTTTTAAAAATCCATTTCAATTGCAAATCTATTAAACTACTACAACTAGTGAAGAGCTACCGTTATTAAACAATCTCTCAAATGGAGTTTTATTACTCTTAAATGTGAATATATTTTGTTAAACATCATTATTCTCTAGTTGGTCGTGTGAATAAAAAGAAACTTGAAGCCGCCAAGAAACAACTTTTTAAAAAATGTACGGTGTTCGTGACTAAAGAGGGCAAGTGGAACGTAAGTTTACGTTATTTGTTTATGCTTTGCGGGTGGAATTGTTTATGAATCTTTAAGGTTATGTTTGGAGATGTGCATTTAAAAATTATGTTTATGCAAATCTTGAGAGACTATTAACCCACTAAATATTTATTAAATTCATCTTAACCGCAACATTACGGAGGTAGGCATTTTTTTCCGGTTTTATTTCTGAATAGTGTGTGAACATTTTAAGTATGTAAATTAAACACTAAATTGTGTATGTTGTATTAAATTTAATTATTCTCTAATTGTGTTTGGCTTGTATATGTTGTTTGCATATCATATAGATTTTTCCCAATTTGTTTTCAACTTATAAAAATCGATACAATAATGCATCAAACACGCGAGTTTATTTTTTGAAGACAAAACTCAATGCCGACGGTCAGAAACTACCTTTGATATTTTAAGAGATATCAAGTAGACAAGTGGGATTTTTCCAAAATCTATTTTGACAATTAGTTTTTTAAAATGATTGTGTTAACGTATTAATCTAATTGAGTTAGTGGGTTATATGGATATCCGTATATGTGGAAACTAAAATATACCATTATGTATTTTTTCTTACTCATAAACAATACAATTCTATTTCACAAATGGTGTTATTATATAATGATGTTATCAAAGTAATTTTTTTTTAAAATTTGGATGAAATGGATGAAGGCTCCGTTCGGTAGTGGACTTCAAAGAGTGGCTTTTGGCCCAAAAGCCTTTCCAACTCACCATCAGCTTCTGTCACGTTCAACTTGTCCTGCATCCACCAGAAACGGCTTTTGGAAAGTTTGTCCGGCTTGTCGAAGCCTAACTTTCGATCTCCTCCCGATTTGCCCCTCCTCGTGCGGCACGCGAACTTGCAACTATAAATGGCGGGGAAGTCACCCTCACCGGCATCGTCACTTCTTCTCCTCCTCCCTCTTGGCAACCTTCCGATGTCGTCCACCACCATCGAAAGTGTAATGTATCGGTGGCCGACGTGTCACTGTGGTCTGGCTGCCAAAAAAATTCAGTCCCAAACGTCGAGGAACCCAGAGCATTGGTTTTTCACTTGTGGATCGCCACATGTAGCTATTGACGTTTGGGTTTCTTGTTTATGATTTGCCTTACATTGATTACCTCCTAATTAGTGATTTTTTATTTGTAGTGGAACATAAGATGTGGTTATTTTCGTTGGATGGATGAAATCGGAGGTGTCTTTGAGAATGCCGTGTTGGGCGGTTTTCAGGCAGGGAGCCGCAGCGAGTTAACCGGTCGACTGACGGATGTCTGTAGTCGTGTGCAGTCGTTAGAGGGAGATTTCAATCTCCTACGTCAACAACGCCAGAGAGACCGATTGCTGCTGCTTGTTCTTTACCTACTATTTCTGACAGCTTCGGCCTTGTTCCTGGCCGTAGTCATCTGCTGAATGTCGTTGAACGACACATAGGTGTATGTCATGTGGTGAATGTGAAGTGGTTGTTGTTGACCCCATTTTGGATGTTGTTGTTGTTGCAAGGTTTTAAATCTTCATTTATGAAGTGCAATGAAGGATGGCTTTTGGTGTTTCTATTATGTCGGGAAATGCGTATGTATGATTGTTGCGATGTTAAGAAATCAATCTTCAAATCTACTATTGGACTACACGCTTTGTTATTATTGGTGTTGTTGTATGATTATACCTGTGGTTTTCATTCTAAAATGATATTATTTACTTTACCATTGATGTACTTATTGTTGTGATAATTGTCTAGTGATTATTTAAATAGAGTTTGGTGTGGCTTTTGTAATATGAAAAGTTAAATTGGCGAACACCACAAAATCCACTTGGAAAACGTCATTGTCAATTATGATTTTTCAGCAAGTAAATACTTCGACAGCCTGAGGTATAGAATAACTAAATTCATGCAATCCATGGAACATAAGTTAGCACCAGACAACAGACTAAAACCTATCGCAGACTACAATAGCTCCAAAGAAAGAAAAATATGTGGAAGATGAAAATCACATTTCAAGTAATATTCTATTTCCATAAACATCCACATCCATAGTTTAGGACTGAATCTCTATAACCATTATTTTGTCTTGCATGATCAAGAAAACCTCTCCCTCTCTACATTGACGAGCGTGCTTTTCGTTCAATCCATTTCTCCCGAGCTTTGACCTTGTTCAATTTATAAAAAACCATCTTGTGTTTCTTCTCAGCAAATAAATCAAAAGCCACAACGTACTCATCACTTTCATCGTCAAATTTGGTATCCTTAAGCATTTCCACACACTTGTCGTACATATACTTTTCTTCTTCAGGGTTTTTCTTTTTTTCCCCTTTGCTGGCCCTGTGTGATTGCGTTTGCTAACGCTTCAACTGCGGTCTCCCAATTTTCTTGTACGACACATGGATCTCCAACGGAACTTCTACGTTTTTTCCTCTTAGCAGGAGGTGCATATAACATATCCCACCTTGGCTAGTAGGAACTGGTCCAGTCGCACCGTACTCCGATTGCCCAACCTTGCTACAAGAAGGTGTGCTGGGCATACCCGCTGCTAATGCGACACTACTATTGGTCGGACAACAATTCAAACTCCCAATTGCTATAGACCCCCCAAATAACTCAATACACTTTGTCTCGTATAGTAAGGGACCATCTCTGAAACACTTGTCATCTTTCCACATCTACAATTAAATTCCAATTAGTGATTTAACATAAATTTAAAGTTAAATTTAAATAAATACATATATATATAGAAAGAGTGGAACCTTAAAGTAATCTTGCCATCGCTCATCTGTCATTGTGTACGTCCCCTTCTCATCATCCCAACCGGTGCCCGTTCTTTGTTTTAAGTCTTGCCAAGCTTGGTATTCACGTCTCAAGGTGTCCCAATGATTTTTCATTTGTTTCCAGTTGTAATTCACATTACAACTTTGATTGAAAAGTATGGTGAAATTTTGGAAAGAAAATTTGTTGTCTGTGCTCCCCGGCCTTCCAAATTTCCTTACCTCCTGTACACCAAGTTTAACAAAAGTTTCATGCATCTTGTTTGTCCACCATGCCTTAGGTCCTCTCCTTTCTCTACCTTTTCCCTTTTGGTTGTTACTTGTGGAATTTTCGTCGCCCGAGTGCTCATTCCTATCAAATTGGGATCCATCAAACGAACTGGGAGGCATTGAGGGTGGTGGCATGGAACTATTTGGGAAAAAGTGTGAACCATCAAAACTTGAGTTGCCACTTACATTTTGATAGTGGGAAATTTGAGGACATGAAGCAGCTGGAACTGAGGGGCCTACACCCTGTTGAGTTGGTACAAATTTAGGCAATGGTATACCTAGGTGTCCAAAATTATTTCTAGGGTATGTAAATCCAAACGAGTGGTTGTTGAGCATCCCAAATGTAGGGGTTGTAAGGTTGTCGTTGTTTGGAGGTGGCCGGATAAAAGGGTTACCGAAACAGGGATGCTGTAGTTGAGGACAAATTTCAGGATTTATGCTGATCGCAGGTGCAGTTGCCGATGTTTGGGTGCAGTGGTCTGGTAATTCGTGGAAGGTGGTAGTGTCGTCATCCATTTCCTAAACAATTCCGTACAAAATAAGTGCATTATACAATAAACAAATATTGTTCATTCATATTAAAAAATTTAGAACGATTGGTTCATATAGTAACTACAAACTATTTTGAAAACAACTACAACCCTCTAGTAGAGGTAATCTGATCACATATGAAATCCCTCAAGATAGACATTGCATTATCATCACTTTGAGTGATACTACTTGGGGGGTATGGGTTTCCACCCAATCCCACTTCTTCAGTTTCGACAATCATAACATCTTCTAAAATATGATCTGACATTCTTTGACCAATTATGAAATTGTGTAATGTCATTGCTACCACCACAATCTTCACTTGATTTATAAGAGTATATGACGGCATAAGATTCAATATATTCCATCTTTTTTTAAGAACACCAAATGCTCTTTCGATGACATTCCACAACGAAGAATGAAGTTGATTAAATGTTTCCTTCTTTCCTCTTGGTCCATGTCTTCTAAAATAGGGGATATGATATCTCGTATTCCGATAGGGTGAAAGAAAACCTTTTTTGTTCGGGTACCCGGTGTCGACGACATAGTATTTTTCTGTTTCATATTTAAAAATTTAGTAATTAAATACTATAACTAAATTCATAATTGGAATTGTAGGTGGTAATTTGTTTACTCACCAGGGTGTGTGGGGAAGTTGTTCTGCGGGTTAGAAAGGGCGTGGTTAAGAACCTTACAGTCATGGGCTGAACCTTCCCAGCCAGCAGAGACAAAGATGAACCTCATGTCAAAATCACATACCCCAAGAACATTTTGGGTTAGATTTTGTGGACGTCGTCCTGATCGATAAGCTGCTTGTTTATCTACGGGAACCCATGCACTGACATGGGTTCCATCTAAGGCACCTATGCAATCCTTAAAGTAAGGGTAGTACTTTCCACCGCGCCCTTCCAAAATATGGGTAGGAGTGTATCTTAGGTACCCCTTAAGTTTTATTATGTCGGTCGACCAAATAAAAACCGCATGCAAGGCTAAGTTGAAATATGTACTAATTGTGTCCCCTGAATGTTGTAGTTGGGCTTGTAAGGATCTATTTTTGTCACCGTGTGCTAGTGTCTTTAGTAGAATGTAAATTTTCTCCTCAACACTAACATGCCGTGAATCAACCAACAACGACTTAGCACGCATGATAGTGCACAACCTACTGAACATGTTGGGCATCATTCTACATGAATCGTAACAAATTCTATAGTGTCCTGTCCTCATGTCGTTAATTATTTGGCATCCCGTGAATGGAGTTGTGTGAACAAGGTTCGTACGGAGAGAAGTAGTTGGACCGTTCAATCCCCCTACCCCCGACTGAACAGAAGGAATGCGAAAACACAAATTATAACAATTTCGTCCTGATTGAAATTGTACTTTGGGTTGTTTAACAAGTTGATTACAGCATCCATGTCCTCTACAATTACACAATTTATAGATCACATAATTAAAATAAGTAATTAGAAAATCAATTAAAAATCAGGAAAGGATGGGGATGGCAATAAAATCTAATAATTGTTATTCGGTATGAAACATAGATCTGGATAAAATTGTGTTAAAAGAAGAAACAAAATGTAAACCTCACAGTACTAGTTGGAGGTAGTGGATCAAATCTACATCGTAAAATAAAAATTGAAGTCGACTAAAAGATTGAGGGAGTTTGTAAAGCTTCAACATGGTGGTAAAATAGGAGGTATCACAAAGTCATTAAGAAGACATGGATGTAGATCAACAAAAAATACACCCCAGATCGTCGTTCCAAATTAAAATGGCTACTACAAAGGTCACAACAACATGCAAATGTACAAATCGGGATCGACGAAGGTGGAACTAACCTCCACTGGACCACTACTACTTCACAACAGCAAAGGAAGTCCGGAGATCAACAAGCACACCAACCACCTAAGGCTACTGGGGGTTTATATCCACAAAGAAAGGAAAACGGAGGGGAACATCTTAAAAAATTCCGAACGAAAACCTTCTTACCAGACCGGATTTCACCCACCGTTTGCGGCCGCTTCAAATTAGAGGGGAAGGATTGGTTTTGGGGGAAATGATTTGGGATGAGGAAAGGTTTCTGTGTAGGATGGTTGTGGGTTGAAAGGGAGGAGTGAAGATTTCGTTGGGCATTTCCATGGTGGGGTTGTAATTTAAACCAATTTGATGGGGATTGTGCGAAGGAGGAATAAAAAAGCCGCCGGAAGCGATCTCTTGAGTGATTTCGGTTTACTGTGCACAAGTGAGTGGTGGAAAGTCATTCGAAAGCTGAACAATGCTTTTGACGTGGAGCTTTCACAAGTATGTTTGGTGTTGTGGGCTTGTAAAATTCAACTTCTTCACCGAAAGCTTGACCCAAAAGCAAGTACCGAACCTAGCCGAAGTGTTTAAGTTTTTATAAGTCCTCAATATGCATCTATCTCATCTAATGGTTCTTAGTTTCAACCAATCCTTTATGATGATTAGGTTTGTTTACCGGTTTGATCCGAATGAGCAGAATCAGTTTGAATTAAACATAGTACCTACTAATTTTATAAATCAAAGTTTTAATCGAATTTGTTAAGTTCGGAATTATATTAGACTAGAAAATTAACTTAATGCCAAAATCCAACACGTTTTGAATAGAATATCACTTTGTTAAAAGTATATTATTTTACAATTATCTTTTTTTTACAAAACGTCAACACCCGGCATCCCGCTCCGTCCTTCATTAGGCAGGTTGTAGGAGAAAAAAATCAATCCCATCACCCGCAACCCCACTTAACAAATGAGGGTTAGGATTATCTCTCAGTTCCCTTAATCATCTAGAACTTATTTTTGCTAAAGAATCAAAATCTAAATATTATACCACTTAATCCATTTTCCTAACCCACCCTCCCATAGGCCCACACCACTCCATTGACCCAGGTATCTTGAATGAGATGGTGAAGTAAAAACTTATCCTGGTACGTGTCATTTACACCCTAAACACTACAATAAATTAGTCCTGCAGTCAATAAATTAGTCCACAACTATAGTATCCGTCGCTGACTCAGAATTCAGGAATGTATAAGTCCCGAAACTTAAATCTCAATTTTTAACACAAACCTGACTCCTCACCCTAACCCTACCAAATCCGCAAACCCCCAAATCACATCTCCCACCTGAAAATCCCCAAGTCGCCGCCTCCCACTGCAACCGCCGCTCCTCGCGGTTGCGTCTGCCACCATCGCTCCTCGCCGTCGCGTCTTCCCACACCACGGCAGCAGTCGATACTGCCGGCTCCGTTCACGGTCGGCTTTGATTCCACACCGGTGTCATTCCTTGTCGTCGTCCTCTTAGTGTCGTCCCTCTCCGGCTCTGTTACATGTTGCGTTGTCCCTCACGGGCCCCATTTCTTGCTGCATTGATTCCACTCCAAGGCTGAGGTAATCGTCTTCCGGTCCAAATTTTGGGGGTATTCGATTTTATTTGGTTTAGTCTGCTGGATTTTGGGGTTTTGAATATATTGGTTTGGTCTAGTTTGCTGGATGGTTTGATTTTGGGTTTAGAAGTTGTATTTGGGGATTATGGTTGTTTCATGATTTGCATGTACCCAAAAGAATAGCCAACACCTCAATCGCGATGTAGGCTTCGATTTTATGGTCCTCGTCTTCTTCCTCTGGCTCGCCTTTGTGCTTCTCACCGAGGATCCCCCATCTCCCCGGTGAGGTTTTCGTTTTTTAGTATTCCTTCGGATCTTGTTGGTTTTGTACTCAACTGACATATCATATGTTGACCTTACCTATGGAGTGGTCTAAGAAAATTATGAGGTTGGATCAAATTATGGTAAGAATTCGGATTATGAGGATGGAAACAAGAGAATGAAAATATATAAGTTGTTTATTTCATTGCTTTCCTCTATTTTTAGTATCTCATCAGATTTTCATCAGTTTGTTGCTTCCAATCAAGGATTTCAAGTCAGTCCGATGTCAAATTCGTTTGATTTGTCACTGAACTCGTTGGTCTGTGTGGATGGAATTCTAAGGAAATAATCAACTTCATCCATTTTGCGAGATCGGAGTTTCTAAACTCTAATCATGCTCAGAGTCAGTTCGCAAATGTACCCTAGTTTTAGCATGAAGATTCAAAGATATTAATTGTGAATCACATTTGATCCTTGATTTTTGGAATCAAAACCTGATAATGAAATGTGGTTCGAGATGGACCTTTAGTTTTTTAATTGATTTGTGTGTAACGTAACTAGGTAACTTACTAACGTATTTGATTACATTTTGTTGTTTGGTTGAAAAAAATGAATGTTGCAATCACTCATTATGGATGTACTTTGATTGTATCATTTCATTTAAGTATTACCTCATTAGAGGTTGGTACAAAGTCAACCACAATGAAATGAAGTTTCTAGCTTTACCAACGTATTGCATTTTCGTATTAACAGTTTGAGGGCGAAAGATTCTCTGATAATTTATTTTTTTCTCATTGAAGTTTCTGAATTAGTCATTTCTGTGAGACAATGAGCCGATTAACTTTGTTGTTCATCATGTATCTTCTATACGCTTCTTGTAGTGACGTCTGGTGTACTAGAACCGCCCCACACTTAATAAATTTGCTTGATTGCAACATATCTATTAATCCATTATATCTATTAATCCATCAGCAATCATCAAATGTAAACATGATAACTAAATCTGGGACATATCACATGCATGGAACATTTTTCGTGATTTCCTAAAAAGATCTGTCTTTCAAGTGCTTTATTCTTGTGTGCAGCTTATTGGGAAGACACCTATGGTGTATCTGAATAACATTGTCAAGGGTTCCATTGCAAATATTGCTGCTAAACTTGAGATCATGGAGCCCTATTGCAGTGTAAAGGATAGGTAGGCCTTCTGCTTTAATTAATTATTTGGCAAATTTATGATTGTGTTTAGTTTAATATCTTTGAATCTGAATCCCCCAGAATAGGATACAGTAGGATATCTGATGCTGAAGAGAAGGGGCTAATAACTCCCGGAAAGGTACTTACTACCGAGTACTTACTTGTTGCTACTTTGTTTACATGTAGATGCATAAATTCTTACATATATGTTACAGTAATTTTCGCTTGCAAAAAAAATACAATAATTTTAGATTAAGTAACATGATGTTTTCTTTTTCAACACTTGTATTGTTTTCATGTGACGTACAAAAGGAGAACAAGGTCACTCTACGTATTGTTTTCATTCACTATTCTTATATTAGGAGAGATCAAGCTTGGCTAGTTTGTAAACAATTTCTGATTCACTGTTTAATTCTTGTACTAACTTCAACTAGCTAACTTCCGGCAATTTAGACTATATTGGTGGAACCTACAAAAGGAATAGGAATTGGCCTTGCATTTATTGATGCTGCAAAAGGTTACAAGTTGATATTTAAGGAGAGTCCTCTTGTTGTACTTAAGTTAAATCACATCTGTAGTTACGAATTGAACATTTGTATTTTGTTGAAATATGTATTATATAGGATGATGGTTTGTGGAGATTGTGAGTTATGAATGTTGATAAATAGAGATATGTTTATGTTTTATTTATTGCACGGTTGTGAGTTATCAGAATGAATCTAGATATGTTTGATACAATATTTACATGTACATGTATACTCTAATTGATCTTTGTAGACAATATTTGTTTATATAACTTGTGTGTAGATAGTTGATATTGTGATCTTAATAGGGATGTTTGTTTACTTGATGATGTGTTTGAGTTGTACGTGATGTAGGATATTAGTTGGGAATGAAATATGAATTGTGGATGTTGAAAAATATTGGTGTAGTAGTGATTTATTCAATTATGCAAATTTTCATTTTTCCCTAAGAAAAACATTTAACCACGAGAGAAATCCATCACTAAAAACAACAAGTGACGGTTATCATCGGTCACACAATTCGTCACTAAAACCTTTCTGTGACGTCAATATTTGTGACGGTAATTATCCGTCTTTAAAGTCTTTCTTGTGACGGGTTTAGTGACGGGTTTTTACCGTCACTAAAATCCCAAATCGTTGTAGTGAAAGTGAGATATTATTTTAAAATTGTACATATCTTAGATGTAAAGTTTTCATTCAATAATTTTAAATGTTTAATTTTATTATCATTTCAGGAGGATATTGCATAACCGGAGAATTTGCACATTAAGGGTGAGTTTGTACCATTAATGAACATCAATTTATGTTTCGTTGGCGAGGATGAGGAGATTTTCTTTCATCATACTTAGAGTGCAGGTGCGTTTATAATTATTTGTGTTTTAATTATTAACATTATTCGTTTACAATTTGACTTTTAATAGGTGACGTTTGTATAAGACATTATTAAAGCATCACAAATTTTTCGAAACATACTGTACGAGTATTCAATTCGGAGGGGACCATGAATTTGATAATCTTTTCAAATTTTGTGAATTTGGGATTCCCATCAATCTCGTTTTAGGTTAAAAGAATTTTCTTATTTGATATTCTGGCAAACATTAAACTCAACATTGTTATGTTGATAATGTAATAACACATCTGGACAATACCTAAAAGGAGAAGTTTGTTGGTTGAAGTTTATGAAAATTTGGTTAAAAGGAAAATAAAAGACCAAATGATGAACCATTTTACTTTTTTCGTTATCTGACTGGCAAGATCGGTATTTCAAGTCGATATGATTAATTTTAGAAAAAAAGTACTCAAACCACTTTTGAATGGTAGTTCGAGTTGTATTGTTTTTGCAAAAAACCTCATTATACATGAGGTTCAATATCGATTGTTGTTGCAGGCACTCTAAGTTTTTAAATTTTTAAACTTAATAAATTTGTATATTAAATTTATTATCATACATTTGTACTGTTTATATGTTTGTAAAATGCAATGAGGTGAAACTTTATTCGTTACATTGAAAAGTATTTCGAATATTCTTTTCAGAAACATATTGATTAGGTATTTTTAAAAGGTTGAGTACATATCCTGAGAATGAAATGACAACATGTAATTTTACAACTATAATTATATAATTTATGTTTTAAATATATTCTTAATTATTACGGATGCGTTTGGGGTAAACAAAAACTACTATGTCTCACGGTTCAAGCAAAGAACATGTAACATTTGAGGTAAGATTTTACTGAAATTGTTACATATTTTTTTGTTATAAGATTAGTTAAAATAAACCAGAAAAGTTCAACATTATGTTTCATTATTATAGATAGATTATATACGGAGACACGTGAGAGTAGATGTATTACAGACCAAATGGTTTGAGAAGAGCTTACGTTTTGCTTTATAAAATAAACTATCACTATTAAACTATCAAGAGACAAATGTAAAATAAAAGACGTGCTAGTTTATTTTATAAAGCAAAACGTAAGCTATTCTCAAACCATTTGGTCTGTTATACATCTACTCTCACATGTCTCCGTATCTAAATCTATCTATGATAATGAAACATAATGTTGAACCTTTCTGATTTATTTTAACTAATCTTATAATAGAAAAGGTATGTTACAATTTCAGTGAAATCTTATCTCAAATGTTACATGTTCTTTGCTTGAACCATGAGACATGGTAGTTTTTGTTTACCCCAAACACCGTTATAATTAAGAATATATTTAAAACATAAATTATATAATTATAGTTGTAAAATTACATGTCATTTCATTCTCAAGATATGTACTCAACCTTTAAAAAAATACCTAATCAATATGTTTTTGAAAACAATATTCGAAATACTTTTCAATGTAAGGAATAAAGTTACAACTCATTGCATTCTACAAACATATAAACAATACAAATGTATGATAATAAATTTAATATACAAATTTATTAAGTTTAAAAACTTAGAGTGCCTGCAACAACAATCGATATTGAACCTCATGTATAATGAGTTTTTTTTGCAAAAACATTACAACTTGAACTACCTTTCAAAAGTGGTTGAGTACTTTTTTTCTAAATTTAATCATATCGACTTGAAATACCGATCTTGCCAGTCAGATAAGGAAAAAAGTAAAATAGTTCATCATTTGGTCTTTTATTTTCCTTTTAACCAAATTTTCATAAACTTCAACCAACAGTCTTCTCCTTTTAGGTATTGTCCAGATGTGTTATTACATTATCAACATAACAATGTTGAGTTTAGTGTTTGCCAGAATATCAAATAAAAAAATTCTTTTAACCTAAAACGAGATTGATGAGAATCCCAAATTCACAAAATTTGGAAAGATTGTCAAATTCATGGTCCCCTCCGAATTGAATACTCGTACAGTATGTTTCGAAAAATTTGTGATGCTTTAATAATGTCTTATACAAACGTCACCTATTAAAAGTCAAATTGTAAATGAATAATGTTAATAATTAAAACACAAATAATTATAAACGCACCTGCACTCTAAGTCTGATGAAAGAAAATCTCTTCATCCTCGCCAACGAAACATAAATTGATGTTCATTAATGGTACAAACTCGCCCTTAATGTGCAAAATTCCAAGGTTATGCAATATCCTCCCGAATTGATAATGCCATTTAAACAACACTTCATATTATTGAATGAAAACTTTACATAAAACATATGTAAAATTTTGAAATAATACATGTCTCTTCCGGTCTGCGTCAGGACGAGTTTTTGTTTCACTTAAGATACCTGGTTCAATTTGGTTGTGTAGGGCCGGTAGAAAAAAGACAACTGCTACATATTCCGGTTTTATGTTGATGTAGTGGGGTGGGTTAGGAAAATGGTTTGAGTCTGTATAATGTTTAGATTTTGATTTTGATTATTTAGCAAAAATAAGTTACAGATGATTAAGAGACAATCCTAACCCTCATTTGTTAAGTAGTGTAGCGGGTGATGTGATTGATTTTTTTGTCTGCAACCTACCTAAACAAGGACGGAGTGGGATGTCGGGGTTGACGTTTTGTAAAAAACGTTAATTATGGAATAATACACTTTTAACAAAGTGATATTCTATTCAAAACATGTTCGATTTTGGCATTTAGTTATTTTTCTAGTCTGATATAATTCCGAACATAACAAATTGGATTAAAACTTCGTTTTATAAAATTATTAGGTACGATGCTTAATTCAAATTGATTCTTATCTTTCGGTTCAAACTGGAAAACAAACATAATCATCATAAAGGATTGGTTGAAACTAAGAACCATTAGATGAGATAGATGCATATTGAGGACTAATAAAAGCTTAAACTCTTCATCCATTTCATCCAACTTTAAAATAAAAAATTTATTTTGATGATATCATTATATAACAATATTATTTGTGAAATAAGATTTTATCGTATATGAGTAACACAAAATACATAATGGTATATTTAAGTCTACATATATGGATATCCAGATAACCTAATAACTTAATTATATTAATATGATAGCATAATTATTTTGAAATATTAATTGCCAAAATAGATTTTGGAAAAATTCCAATTGTCCACTTCGTATCTCTTAAAATATCGAATGTAGTTTTTGATTGTTGTCATTGTATTTAATGTATATTTTTAATATGTTGAAAACAAATTGGCAAAAAAATGGGAACTACTAAACGTCGTCTCAAAACTACTTAAATCACCCCTTGAAATTACTAAATTGCTCTTAACAATATATTTAATACCCAAATCGTCCCGTGTCTATAAATTTGACCTACGGTCTTGTATATTCAAAATTTATCAATAAAAACACTACGAAAATGTCTGACGATGGTGATGTATCCGGTGAGGTAAGCCTGGCGCGGGGTAAATTTTGGGCCGAGCGTCTGCATTAGACGCCTCCCCCAAGGTGAGGGCGTCTGCGTAGGACGCCCTCCCCTTGGCCTAGGCGTCTAACGCAGACGCCTACGCAATGGGAGAGACGTCTTATGTAGACGTCTTCCCCTTGAGTAAGGCGTGTTTAGTAGACGCCTTTTCCTTCGGTCAGGCGTCCTACGCAGACGCCTCACCCTTGGGGAGAGCGTTTAACTCAGACGCCCCCCATGGGGTAGGCGTTTACTCCAGACGCCTGCAATTTTGTTGATTTTTTTAATTTCGATTTTATTTTTGTAGGTTCCGTTGGAAGATTTCGGTGGTGATGGAGTGGATTACAGTGAGTTATTTCAAACTACACAAATCTTTGAAACAATCGATGAAGCAAGTAAATAGGTCAAACAAGTAGCTATCGGAGTTGGGTTTTTTTTGGTCGTGTCGTCGTACGAAACAAGATCAGATAGTCGGATGGATTGTTATTTGAGATGCGACCGGCGAAATCAAATGGAGTCTCGGGATATGGATACTGCACTTCGACGAAACACCAAAAAAAAGTGTTGCGGTTGCCGTTTCTTAATAAAAGTGGTGGATCGACGAGATCGTGATGGATGAGTTGTGGTTTTTAATAGTACTCACGAACATCACAACCACAGACTGACAATTTATCCAGAGGGTCATCGTCAAATTAGTGGTCTAAGTTCTGGGGTGAAGAAGATTGTTCGTGATATGACTGAGGCGCAAGCAAAACCACGGAACATCTTGAAGGTAGTAAAAGAAAATTCCCGGAGGTCAATCCAAATCAAAGACATATTTATAATTTCAGAGATTACATGAGGATGACAAAATCTGAAGACCGGAATCCCGTCCAGCAGTTTCTCTATCAAGCAGTGCAGTGTGAGTAATTACATTGGATTATGGCGGTTCCAGAAACTGATGTCGTCACTCACGCTTTTTTGGCACATCCGACGTCAGTCCAGTTGTTGCGGACATATCCTTTCGTTATCTGCATGGATTCGACTTACAAGACGAACAAGTACAAGATGCCTTTGTTCGAAATGATTGGGGTCACACCAACAAACATGAATTTCCTTATTGGATATGCGATTTTGATGGATGAATCTTACTCCAGTCATCTGTGGGTAATGGAGAAGTTGCGAGATATGTTATTGGGGACTGTCAGCCCGACTGCAATAATAACAGACCGGGAGTTAGGCCTTATGCGACCGGGAGTTAGGCCCGACTACAGTGCACGAGCTTGAATCCCCGGTCGTAAACCTCCCACCCCTACCCTTCCGCACCATCCATCCGGCGGAAGTAGAACTACCCGCTCGACCACGTCCTCTGCTATACTCCCCCTGCCTCTCCACCTTCGGGCGCTCTAACTCATACGGGTCATCATCGTCGCTCCCGTCGTCGGGACTGTCCACATGCTCATCATCGAATGAATCAATAGGGGTGTCAACGGATCGGATATGGACCGGATATAGGTATATCCATATTCGTATCCGCATGAAATTTACAGATTCGGATACGGATACGGATTGTTTGCGGATATGAAAAGTCTATATCCGTTCGGATATTTGACGGATTCGGAGCGGATACGGATAATATCCGCATCCGTAAACATAATTCCCAACCTTATAACATTTTTTTATTTTCACTTAGACAAATTCTTATACAGTCACATTTATAACTTTATTTGGTTTCAAATATTAATTTACTTTATCTTAACTTCTAACTCCATATTCTGAAAATGAGAAATATTCAATGCTTGAATAAATGTGATCAGTAGATGTATTTTTATTTGAATAAATAAATTTAAAATATATATTCAAAATATAATCACACAATGTTGAAATAGGAATACTTCTAGGTATAATAATGTATTGCATAAGTATATAAAACAAATATGGATATAAATGTTGAAATACAGATATGTAGTTCCGAAACGGATATTAATCAAATTAGTACTTTAGGGGTAGTAATTTAGAATAGTTTATATATTTAGGTAATTTATAGAAAAAATACCTAACTTATATATCATTAATTTAAAGAATAACTATATATATAATACATATACAAAATAGATGTTGAACTACAAATATTCGATACCGGATCAGATATTATACCGATCGGATGTACTAATAACCATATCTGATCCACGACTTTACGGATCGGATACGAATACGGTCTAACAGATATATTTTCTCGGATCGAATGTTCAAATTCGAATACGGATACGAACGGATGCTCGGATATTCGAATATCCACTGACACCCTTAGGAATCATCATCCTCCTCACGACGACGTAATGCCTCTCTCTCGCTCCTGACCGAAGCAGATATCCCCCGTCTACGTGGATGACACGGTGCTGAATCATCCTCTAAAGAACGGAAGACGTGTAATGGTATTGACTTGTCTTTCCCTCCACTGTGACTCGATGACTATTAATTGAAATTTTAAATACAATTTGTTAAACTAAATTATCATATTTATCACAATTGTTAAACTAAATCAAAAATTGTTAAACTAAATTATCACAATTGTTAAACTAAATCAAAATTTGTTAAACTAAATTAAAACAATTGTTAAACTAAATCAAAAATTGTTAAAACTAAATATCACAAATGTTAAACTTAATAAGAATTTGTTAAATTAAATTTTCAGATTTATCACAATTTATTAAAGTAATTATCAGATTTAATGAAAATTAAAAACAAATTTGTGGAGACGTCTGCGAGAGACGCCTCCCGCATGGTGGAGGCGTCTGTCGGAGACGCCTCCTCCTTAGGGGAGACGTCTTCTGAAGACGTCGCCTCCATCGGGGGGACGTCTTCCGCAGACGTCTCCCTCGGACGCCGACGACTTTTTTAATTTTTGTTTTTTTGAAAACAAATAAATAACGTAAGGTTACCGTATACGGGTACACCGGGGGAACTGCTAGTTGCTTCCCTGGCCTCCGAGACATTCGTAATCTTCTGAAGTAGGTATAGGAAGAGAGTTTTGAAAAAAGAGTGAAATTGTGAGATATATAAGCATAAATAGGAGTAAGGGCAATTTGGTAATTTCAAGGGACGATTTAAGTAATTTTGGGACGATGTTTAGCAATTCAGAAAAAAATCGGTATGATATGCAAACATGTACACAATTAGAAATAATTAAATTTAATACAACATCAGTTGCAATATACATATATAATTTAGTGTCTAATTTACATACTTAAAATGTTCACAACTTATTCAGAAATGAAACGTGAAAAATACGTAACTTTATAATGTTGTTGTTAAGATGGATTTAATAAAATATTTAGTGGGTTGAGAGTCTCTCAAGGTTTGCATAAACATAATTTTCAAATAAACATCTCCAAACATAACCTGCATAAACAATTACACCCCAAAACATAAACAAACAACATAAACTAACATTCCAGTTGCTCCGTAGCCACGAACACCATACATTTTTTAAAAAAATGTTTGTTGTTGGCTTCAAGCTTTTTCGATATTCTTGACCAACTAGAGAATAATGATGTTTAACAAAACATATTTATATTTAAGAGTAATAAAACTCCATTTGAGAGTGTTTATTAGTAGTAACTTTTCACTAGTTGTAATAATTATTTATTTAATAGATTTGCAATTGAAATTGATTTTTTTAAATATATCAAAAAATGTGATACTTAAATTTACAAAAAAAAAAAACACATCAAACACTAGAAATAAGGAAAATAAAGTGTGTTTTGAAAATGTGAAATGTCTAAAAAAAACTACAAATGTAGTTTAGCTAAATGTGATGACTTGAGTGAAACACATTAAAAGGCCTTAAACCAATGTAATAGATGACTTGAGTGAAATGTGTAGACGAAAATAGTTACAAGAGAGGAATTTGTTTGCACTTTATTTTGTAAGGGGACATTGAAACAAATAGACAAGAATCAAATAGCTAAGGCTTTGGATTCGTGGACTATCGAAAATCACTTCCAAACGTTGTCTTGATCATCCAAAACCTTTCAATTTGATTATTTTTCTTATTCTTGTTTTTGGTTTTTCCATGCAATGTAAATTACAACATTCTTATTTTTTATTTTTCCCTGCAAAATCAAGAGTCCTCTCATTTTTGTTGTTTTACTGTGGCACATGTCGGGAGTTGGGAGATTCTTAAAAAACACGACATCAAAACGTCAAAAATATTTGTTTATTAAAAACTTGAAAAAAGGAACACTATTATGGAAAATATCAATGTTCAGGTACAGCCTATGCGTCCGGAGGCATCCGGTCGCCTGGGCGGTTGTGCGATCGCCCAGGAATGGGTGGTGATTTTTTTTATTTTTAATTCAATTAATTTTTATAAAATAGATAAAAAAATCAGGAATAAATAGGAAACAATACACAAATATTTTCTAAAAATACCATACATGTTTAGGTTTCGAAAAGACACCTAGTTCCTCGGCCAATGCCTCACTAGACACCCCCTCTACCCACCTAAACACTTAGCTATACAATTTATTGCTTAGTAGTACGATTACAAAGGTAACTCAGAGTTCATACAATAGCAGATAAGAGAGAAATTAGAATTACAAGCTAACTAACTAATTCCATTGGACACATTGATCTAATGTCCAACTGGGAACCATATCATATCCTCCACCACCACCAGAGTCGTCGGAGTCGTTCTCGTTCAGATTGTCGACGTAGACATCATCTTCTTCAGTTTCTTCATCGTCGGATTGGACATATTACTCGTCGATGTCCATCGGTGGTTGAGAACTCGATGCACCTGGATCTCTAGAACTGATGTGAACGATGACATCATCCATGCCACGACCTAATAATGGCGCGTCAGATGCAGTAGAACACCGCACGTCAGATGCAGTGGACATGGATCGAGCAAAGCGTCTCCGTGAAGAAGAATGTCCCAAAGCTGCTTCCTCGGCATCGGCCCATGTAAGCTCCTCTCCAGCGAAGACCAGATCTTCAGTTTCTACCAACCATGGATGCTCGTCGAAGAGATCGTAGTCCACACTGATGGGGTCATAAAATCCAGGCTTCTCCATCCTTTGCTGAAACCTCTGCGTTAACTTTTGGTTGTAGTTCACATACATCAAGTCATTCATCTTCTTCACAGCCAACCGAATCCTTCTCGTTGAGTGTAACTGCTCGAAGACACTCCAATTCCGCTCACAACCTGATGTCGAGCATGTCAATCCCAACACCCTCAGGGCCAACCTCTGTAATGCGGTCTCTCCCATGTCTGCGTCATACGATTGCCACCAATCTATAGGTCTTCTTTCCGGCCTTTGTCTGACGACCATATCCCTCGAGAATATTCCGAGGGAGTTCTTGTAACGATCAAGTAGACCGCAAATCTTGTCTTGTTCTGCAGGAGTGGGAACGAGCCGCTCTACGACATCCATGAATCCAGGCATATGCTCATTGAAAGCTACATTTCGATCCTCAGGCGGGATGGAGAAGAAGGTACCAGGGTTGAGTAAGAAACCAACTGAGTGTAGCGGTGAGGACATCATCTTCCCTGGACCCCACCTGGTGTCGATGAGGTCGATGACTTGCTTGTACAACCTCCGGTTTCCATCAAAGTTCCTCATGATTTGTTCTTTGGCTTTCTCCATTGCGTCACACAGATATCCCATCGGTGGTTTCTCATCGCCGTCAACAAGTTTAAGAACCTGGACCATAGGTTGTGAGACCTTCAGTGCCATCACGACGTTGGTCCAGAAACCACTTTGTAGAATGGTCTCGGCAACTTCAGTAGAGATCTCCTTCTTTTTCTTGTTCTTTATCCAACTTGCATTAGGATCGTTGTACTCCGGGGAAACAACAAAGGCTCGGAGTTTGTCTTTCTTCAGAAACAACCTTTGCAAACTCAGAAAGGCGGTGGCAAATCTCGTGACAGCATGGCGTAGCAGGTTCCCTTCAATGACAATTCGCATCCTCTTCAACAACATGACAGAGCTGTTGAAATGTTTGATGATCTTACGAGCTAAAGCAATAGTCTTCAAAAACATCTTGCCAATATCCTCCGAGATCGATGCAATGCGCTGCACAGGGAGTCCAAAACAATCTCCTTCTTTTTTGCTGCAACATCCTACCGGCAAGTACGTACACGGTGGCGTTGTCGGTGACCACCTGAACAACCTGTTCTTCTCCAATCTCGCCAACTACCTTGTCCATCAGCTTGTACAGGTAGTCTGCGGTGTGAGAATGACCGGAAGCATCTACAGACCTCATGAACAAGGTACCTGTCGGACAATTTACTAGAAAATTGATTATATTCCTACCGGACCTATCAGTCTAGCCATCTGTCATCAACGTGCACCCGTATGTTGCCCAATCTTGTCTGTACGACTCTAGTATACCTCTAGTGTAGTCAATTTCCTGTTTAAGGCACGAGTCACTAACTTCATGATACGTCATGGGTTTAAGCCCGGGTCCGTAAGTACAAGTGGCGGATATTGCTTCCTTCCACTCAGGCGTTCTTACAGTGTTGAATGATATACCACAACTATAGAAAAGCCTAGACCATTTTTGATTAATTGTTTTCCTATCTTTTTTTCTAAAGGTTCTTTCGATGGTTATTTGTTGGGGGCCGGAAACCACGTCCTTCCCACGTCCGCAAAATGGTGCCCACAAATGTTGTTTTTGTCTCTTTCGACCAGGAACGGGACGAGAACGGGAGGTTGGGGTCCGAGCAGAACCGGAACCCGACCTGGTTTCCAGATCAAATTCTATGTTTTCTCGGTCTACATAATCATCAAGACATACATTTTCATTTTGTAATGTCCTAATGTTTCTAATCATGTATGCAGTTATGTCTTGTTTAATATAGTCAGCAACTTTATCACAAGGTCTAGCATTGCTACCGGGTGTGTGTGCAAGATGTTGTTTGTGACGGGCTATACCACCTCTAGTTTCCTTACCACATAACTCACAGACAATGCAGTTTTTATCATTAGCACTAATGTAATTGGCAGTATTCCAACCAGGTTCATTTGTACGGGTAGGTCTTAGGTCATCGTAACTCTCGTGATGCATAGGAAAACTAGTGCCGGGTACCTAAGCCATATGTTAAAACTAGACTAATATAAAAATTTAGACTAATATGAAAATAAAATACTAATTAATTTAATTCTAAAGAGAAGTTAGAAAGAGTGCACTTGATTTTGGCGGTTGAAGAATGAAGAACCGGATCGGAGACTTCACTTTCCAACTTCAAAACTAAGCACCAGACCAGAGACTTAATCGCAAAAACTTGGTGATTAGGAAACTTGATGATGAGAATAGAATTATGAAGAAGAAGAGAATGAGAGATGTGTGAAAAATGAAGAGGTTTGGAGGGGTTTATATAGGATTTGGGGGTAGTGGTAAACTTGTAATTTTTGAAAATAAAAAAAAATAAAAATAAAAAAGTTGAGAGCCGTTGGAGAGCCTCCAACGGCTCTCGCCTAGGCGATCGCCTATTTCGCCCAGCTCTGCTGGGCGAAAAGCGGTGGTCTCCCAGGCGACCACCGCGAGGGGCGACCGCCGCGAGGGGCGATCGCCTACCGCCTATGCGGTCGCCTACCGATACACTGGAAAATATCATACATTCTTGAAAAAGTTGTTTTCTGTCGGCTTTGAGGTACTTTCGATTCACACGTTCAACTATAGCATCGTGTTGTTCAAAAAAACATATACACATTTAAGAGTGTTTTTAATAGTAGTACATTTTCAGTAGTTGTTTATTTAATAGATTTGCAATTAAAATGAGTTTATAAAAAATATATCGAAAATGTGATATTTAAATTTACCAAGAATATATTCACATCAAACGATAGGAATAAGGAAAAGAAAGTGTGGTTTGAAATTGTGAAATGTCTAAGAAAACTACAAATATTTGATTTTTACCTTGAAATGACAAAACGGATATACAAATGATAAGATTAAATTGGAAAAAGTATGTTGCGCTGGCTCGTCATCTCTTCCTAACCTGTAAGAATTCTTATCTTGAGACTATAAATGTCCTCAAATCATAAAAAATAATGACGGGACAAATGTCGTCTTCATTTCCTAGAAATAAATATAATATATTTGAGGGAGAAAAAAGAGAAATTCGAAATATGAAGTTGTAGGGAAGGAAACAACTTAATTATATGATTAAAGTCACCAGATACGATGTTTTGGATGGTAAGCATTGGATCAAAGTGTAGGATCTACTAGGTCATAATTAGGAGTGTAAAAAGGGCCGGTGGTACCCGGTCACCCGCCCCGGTCAGGTACGGATATGAGCACAAAAACTCATATACGTTTAAAAATTCAAACATATATACCCGTATCTGTTTACCTGGTTAATAAACGGGTCGGGTACGGGTATACGCATTACCCGTACACGTTTACCCGTTAAGATATATTACATATTTTTGTATAATATAATTATATTTTCTTATATGTTATATATAATATATATTATATACTATATATTATATTTTTTATATATTATGTATTATACCCGACATACCCGTTTACCCACCCCGTACATGCTAACTTAACAGGTACGGGTATACATGATTTTTGTCGGGTATATACTCGTACCTGTACCTGCTAATTTAGCCGGGTACGGGTAGGGGCATACCCGATCCGTTTACACCCCTAGCCCTAATATTAGTCTGGGGGGGGGGGGGGGGGTTGAATAAACAAATTAGTTTTTTAAAAGTTATTGCAAGTTAAGACCTAGAACAGTAAAAAGAATGATAGAAATGTGCAAACCACAAAACTGATGTATAGAGGTTTGGATCAACCCCTGGATCCTAGTCATCTTTTATGAATTGTTATTCCTCGAGCAACTTCGCGTCCTCCACTAATCTGATCTTCGTTGCGGTCTGAGATCAAACAATTACACGTCTAGCTTTGCGAACAATCATCACCTAGCTTGGACCACATTCTCACAATCCGAGAATTGCTTCCCTCCGGAAGCTAGTACAACTCTTTGAAGCAAAACTTTAGCAACCTAATCTTAGGCACTTGAAATGAATGAAGAAGGCCATGAGTTTGTTCAAGTTGGAAGATGTGAGCACAAAGATCTTTAGAGTAAATTTGAGAGTAGTAAGAAGTTTGAGCTTGGAGAAAGATTGATGACCTTAGATATGTGTTCTCAGTTCTATTTATAAGTTCTAAACTTATTTTAGCTGTAGGAATTAAAATGTCTATTGAATTCCGGTCGAATTAGATTGACTACCGATCGACCGGTATGACCCAGAAATCCTATTCCAAGGGAATTTCTATGTTTCGTCGATGTTCTATTGAAGTCAATTTGATATGGACTTAAATTATGAGACTTTTATAGGTTCCCTAAAGGTCACGCAATTCGTCAAAGATTTCAAGTGTTAAGTTACATTAGAGCCTAAGAACAAGAAACGTAACCCTATCTACTCTTCATTCTTTATTTCTTGTCTTGATCCACACTTGTTTCCCAAAATGCTAGAAATACAATATATGCATGCGATGATATTAATGGATTACATGTGTTAAATTGATATATTAGTTAATCATCAAAACGGATTAACAATTATTTAGCCAAAAAGTCAACACAAAGTTGATGGATGAAGTGGTGTTGCTCTCAGAAACATTAGCGTGGGGAAATAAACCATTATGGTCGTTGAGAATCGGAGGAGGACGAAAAGCCTTTGGATTTGTTTGTCATCCGCCGTTGGACATAGGAGAGACCAAAGTGGTCGACAACGTCTAAGTATAACCCTGCAACTTCAGCCTCACAAAATGTTGGAAAGAGTGTAACCTATTGTTGAGGATGTTAGGATCTATGACTGATTGACATCATATCATGCATATATTTGTGTCTTATATCTTTTATTCTTAGCCTAAACAATGCTATGTAACGAGTTTTATGTTTACGTTTCAAGAATAGATAGGTTTGGGAAGAAGAGACTCCAAAAAGGACTTAAAAGAAAGGTAAATGACTAAGTTGCAAGACTTATAGACTAAGATACAAGAGAGAATGACCCGAATATAAACCCAAAAGGACTAAGTAGCAAAAGCAAGCACTCCACACCAACATGAGGAGTATTTTGCAATTATATTCAGGTCGCAACTCACACAACCGATTAAGGTGCACCCCAGGAGAAGAAACAAAGCCATAAACAAGTAATACAAAAATGGGCTGGATCCAGGAGATCCAGACCGCCAATTGGCGGTTGGTGGTCTATTTCGATCCGGATCCGACCCGTCTTCTATCGGATGTGTATTACAATGTTTTAGGTCCATTTATAGTATGCAATTAGTCCCATATCGGGAGATTGTCCCGAATTACCTTTTTCTAGCACTATAAATAGAACTCTTCCTTCTCCTTTGTATTCACTCATTGTTTGGTGGCATTCTCTCTACTTTGAGTAAAAGCCTTGAAGCAAAAACTCAAAGTGGAGAAGAATGTCACTTGCAATGTGAGTCATGTTAATAAAATATTTTTTCTTAGTTTCTTTTAATATTGTCTTGTCTTTTAATTCTTGCTTGTTTCTTTAGTTTAATTTCATTTCATTTAGTTTCTTTAATATTTCTTGTGTTGCTAAGTTTAATTGTCTTTCATTAGAATGTTTCATTTTGTTAATATAGTTTGTATAGTGAGTAGTTTCATCCTCATTTGGGGGTGAAGAAATATGTGATGTGATTAAGTGATGTATTTGGTGTGTGTTATCTTAACCATTTGAACCTTACATGATTTTCATAACCATCTGATGAGATTTCACTATTGTCTTTGATATGATAATGCTCTTAAATGAAGTTTAGCATATACTTAGATTAGTGAAGCTATTTTATGGGGAATGATGAGGTGAGGATATTGATGGAATTGATAAATGAAACATGACTTGTAGTTGCATGTACTCTTGTTGCCTTTACCTTGATTAATGTATTGTATGTTTTAATGATTGTGTAAATTTTATTTCATGTGGAGACATAGTGAGGTTTGGTTTTTATACATGAGTTCATTTAGCTTCATTCCAATTATTGTCTTGTATGTTTTAATGATAATGTGTTATATTATTTTATGTGGAGACAAAGTTGGATTTAGTTTTATGATTTTCATGCACTACATGTTGTGATGAGCACAATTGAACACACACATACACATATTTTTGTATTCACATTCTTTCTCTACCCCCTATGGGGTTTAGTTTTATTGTTGATTTTTCAAATCCTTTCGCATTCTAGTGTAGTTTCGATCATAACTCTTTTCTCTCATTTCTTTCACACTCGCCTTCGAACTAACCAAAGTCGACACACCTCCCTGTAGATCGACCCTTATTTGTCACCGCTTCAACGCGGTCGTGCACTTGCGGTTATTTTAAAACGTTCAATCAATGACCCTATAATCGCTAGATAAATGCGGAATTAAAAATACTAATCGAAGGATTAAGAGATAAAACGTGCAAACCACACACTACTACAGAAAATGGAATATACGTCGGATATACGGGGCTATAAACGTCGGATATAAGCACTCCCCGATCCGACGTCTATGTGTGCGTCGTCTATACATAGACGTCAACCATCGTATAGCCGACGTCTATACCTAAAGAATATACGTCGGCTATACGTGGAATCCGATGTTTATTCGTTAACGCATAGACGTCGGTCTATACAACATCTGACGTCTATTCTTTAGAGATAGACGTTGGTGATATAACAGACGACGTATATTCCTTAGGGATAGACGTCGATGAACTAACATGCGACGTCCATTCCTAATGAATATACGTCGGATTCCACATAAACCCGACGTTTATTCCTTTCTTCAGAGGAATAGACGTCGGCGAATAACAACAACCGTCGTCTATTCCTAAACCGGGACAAAAAAATAGCATCCGACGAAATTGTTTTTAGTCATTGTATTCGTGTACATACAACTGCACCAAATTCGTTCACCTATAAATTTGTTCACAAATACTCACAATTTCATCCACATATACATACAAGCACAAACAAACATACATACATGCACAAACACAAACACAAACATACAACCATACATGCACAAACATACAACCATACATGCACAATTGACATTCAACACACTTGCAATTAATTCATTCTAAAATTAAGGCGATTATATTAAGGCATTAAGTGTAGGTTTGTAATACAAGTGCACTTGTTAACTAAATTACAAAAAATACTATTGGCACGAGAACCTCTTAGTTCGTCAGCATGTTTCTGATGAAATAGCGAGTCCATCGGTCGCGAGTTTCATCGAGCTCCTGTTGCGAGAAGGGATCACTACTTTTTGGGAAAACCTATCAAAAAAATACAAGTGTATTGAATATTAATAACTAAATATTGAAACTACACAACTATACAATTGAATAACGATCTACATTACCTCAGATAGGCATACGTCTTGAGTTGCCAATTCAAGGATTTCCTCCATGTATCTCATCACGTAGTAACCACATTCCGTATTTCCAACCTGCTTCTGGTACTACAAACATAGGAATTCGCTAAATATCTGTTCCTAACTTAATTAACAAAATGGGATAGAACGTACTCTCATAACATGTCATGTTATTCCTGCTTTTGTGGTTGTTCTCCTACCACCTAAAGCTCTGTAAACCTTAATTGCCCTGAGTAGCACAAGTTAAAATATCATTCAATAATACTAATAAAAATCCACGAATTACTTTATTCACGGCTAAACGAACTTACATATTTAGAAGTTTCTTTATTGAGCCCCTTGGTTTATTCGACCCCAACGGATCAAACCAATATGCCAAATTAGTCGTGGGGCATACAACGACAAGCATCGAATGAGCCCTGTGTTATATATATAATTAGAAGCTTATTACAAAATAAAATTTCACTTTGAATTACAAAGTTTACCACTCATGATAAGGGAGCAGATAATATCTTTTGTCTTCTTCTTTAAAGAATGTCCCAAGTTGACCCGATTTATCGTCATTCCCGTATATATATGTAGATGGACTGATAATTCCAAATACTTGATCCTCGGGAAAGATTGACCTTCTGGCGTCGTAAATATGTCTACAAGTATAAAAATTATAATTTATTACAGTTTTGATAAAATTATTCAATACTTTTCATTGTATACAAAAAAAACACTTACTTCACTTGCACGTCGATAATCATGATACACAACGAATCCATCGCCATGAACTGCATGATATCCTCTTTGGTGACGTACAAAGCGGGAGGCAACCCTTTATCCCCTCCCTCTCCAACTCCCAGGTATTTAAGGATTGTGCTTCCCTACCTACCATACATTGACAGAGAATTCTTTTCTCCTTTCTAGACAATGTATAACTAGCTGGACGTAAGTAATTCCGATCTCCTTTCTTCTCTGGTGCCAACATTGCTCGTATACCAATATCAACAAGATCAAGTTTTGCATTATATCCATCTTTGGTTTTACCAGGTATGTTCAACAGAGTGCCAACAAGACTATCACAAACATTTTTCTCTACGTGCATCACGTCATTACAATGTCTAACTTCTAAAGTTTTCCAGTAAAGGAGATGAAAAAATATGGATCCTTTTTTCCAACTACTTTTGTCGTTTTTTCGTTTGTACGGTTTTCCAAATTCACATTCAATGTTCCTTACACGTTCATACACCTTTTCGACGCTGATTTCAACTCGCGGATTCTGAAACTCCTGTTTTCCGTTAAATGACTTCTTCAACCTACGATAAGGATGAGAGTTCGGCAAAAATCTCTGATGACCGAGATAGACAATCTTAGAACCATTAACTAGTTGCAAAGAACATGTATTTTCCTCGCAAATTGGATAAGCTTTATGACCTTTGACTGAATATCCACACAAATTACCATAAGCTGGAAAGTCATTAATCGTGCAAAATATCATTGCCCGCATTACGAACGACTCCTGACGATAAGAATCAAAAACTGACTATCCGTCATCCCACAATTTCTTTAGGTCATCAATTAAAGGTCTTAAATACACATCGATGTCGTTTCCAGGTTGTTTCGGACCAGAAATCATTGAGGACAACATGATATATTTGCGTTTCATGCATAACCACGGGGGCAGATTGTAAATTACAAGCAGAACATGCCAAGAACTGTGAATGCTACTCAAACTACCGAAATGATTCATTCCGTCAGTACAGAGTCCAAGTCGTACATTCCTGGATTCTTCACCAAACACAGGAAAGTCGACATTTATTTTTTTCCACTGAGGTGAATCTGCAGGGTGACGTAGCAACTAATCATTTGGTTTCTCACGATCAGCATACCATGTCATGTTCTTGGAATCCTCTTTACCCACAAACAAACGTTTAAGCCTTGGTATTATCGGAAGATACCATAAAATCTTAGCAGGAGGTCCTTTGATTTTCATCTCATCAGCCTCTTCATTGTGGTTTGGTCCACTACGTTTCATTTTGTATCTTGAAACATTACACCTGGGACAGGAATGTAAGATTTCAAACTCACCCCTATACAATATACACTCGTTCGGGCATGGGTGTATCTTCCTATATTCCATTCCCATAGAGCACAACACTTTCTTTGCATCATAAGTTCTATTTGGCAACTCATTATCATCTGAAAGCATCTCTTTCACTAACTTCAACATTGATGTGAAACTCACATCGGACCAACCATTTCCAGCTTTTAAATTGTACAACTTCAACACCGCTGACAATCTAGTGAATTTGGTACAATTCTTATACAACGACTTCACATTGTCACTCAACAAATTACCAAGTAAATCGGGGTTGGACGAAAACTTTTCAGCCATATCCTAAACCATTTCCTCTAAGTGATCTTCCACACTAACATCTTCTCCATCATTCTTGGAACGACTAAATGATTCATTTTCACCGTGCCATATCTACCATCTGTAATTTGGGTCGAAACATTTCTCAAACAAATGATCTTTCATTTTCCGAAAAGCCAACACAGACATATTATGACACTTATTGCACGGACAATACGCCATGTCGTTGTCTTTCATTTTCTTAGAATGTTTTTGGCAACCTCTAAGAACATATTCACTCCGTTCTCATATTCATCACTCAATCTGTTTGAAACAATCCACTCTCGATCCATTTCAATCTAAACAGAGGCAAAAATGATAGTTATTATTGCAGAAAATAAATAAAAATTCAATTTAAAAGAATGTGTTCGTAGATGAGAAGATTCGGAGACATTAAGATGAGAAAAGAATGACTCAGAGGAGAAGAGATGAAGTCCTTAATCTAGCGTGGAATAAGGAAGGCTAGAAATCTAACTAAGCAATCAAGGCCAAAACAAACCTAAAGTCCACTATAGGTCCTTAGTAATAGACGACGCCTAACTTCGAGGTCCCACCGATGACCACTAGTCTGTAGGAAATCAAGAATCCGGAGGTCCCTAATATCTCAGGGAGACTAGATGGGCAACGACGTTCAGGCCGAAACGGTCTTAAACATCGAGGACCACTAATCTATAGGAAATCAAGAACCTGAAGGTTCCTAAAATCTCAGGGAGACTAGATGGGCAACGACATTCAGGTCATAACGGTCTTAAACGGTTTCCTCTCCTTAATGCGTCCGAAAATCCTAGGGACCAACGTCTAATTGATTTTATTAAGGCTCTTTTATTAAGTGGTTTCTGGGCCAAGGAAAGGGTGATGAAATCCCCCACCTCATCTCCTATAGGTGACTGCCCCCTAAGTGTTTTTCATACCTTAATCTAACAAACAACACACCAAACAAACACTCACCTCACTCTTGTTCTAATGCAAGTCCTACTAACTAATGTGTGCTTTCTAATGAATGATGAGTGAAAGATAGTACGTACCTTACGCCAGCAATCTACGACAGAAATCGTAAATAATAGAAAAATACAATGCATGCAAATCCTATATGATGAATGACTTAGCAAATATTGTCTAATATTTTGCTTTGGGTTATTAAAGGCCAAGTTGTTTAAGGGGGGCAATGAGTTATTATCATAATATTAAAAATTCAAAAAATTAAGGCAATAAACATTTAAAATATTAAAAGCAAGTATTAAAAATAATTACTTGAATTGACAGAAAAAACATTTTAAACACAAACTATCATGTTATTAATAATAATTGGGAATAAAATTTTATTGAAATTTTGGCAGAACGTCTACTTAAAATTTGATATGTAAAATTCTTCAAATCCTGAAATTAACAAGAAAAATGTATATCTAGTTATCTACTCACATTCACATCATGTATTTCTCTACTCAATCCAAACCAAATTCTTAACATAATCCAAACCAAATCAATCCAATGAAAACAAAGTTTGGTTAAATCATCCAACCAACCCAACTTAATCCAAACCAAATCAATCCAATGAATGAGTCAAATCAAATGAATTAAACATTCACACAATGATCACACTCCATTCACCAATAAACTTATCAAACTCCCAAAGTAAAAAATTATGTTGAGGCATGATTGAATGGAGAATACATGTATAAGGGTAGGGTTACTAGGGTAGGTCTTTTAACATATTTAACGTAGGTTCGGCCATGAGAAGAACGGTGTTGCATTAGTTGGATATGTTTATCAAATATCAACACATAACACACTAGATATACTAACCTACCGGTGTCAGTTTCGTTGCAAAAAAAGTTGATTTTCAATCTTATAGTGAATTTAAGCTCAGGGCTTTCTGTAGGTTTTCAAGTTTGTTTTTCCACGAAATATTACATAATATTTCAATTAAATCTCAACAAGTAACCAACATACATGCATGTTGGCGTTGGATTCTTGGTCTAAACTAATCCTAAATTAAGGATCTAAAATTGAGCACGAACCAGAGGAGGGAAAAGTTGTGATGCCGGAGGAGGACTTTGTGGTTCCCAAAGACGTCGCGGAGGTGGTACGGTGACGGCTGTAAACGACACGAGATGAAGGCTAACTTAGAAAGAATATGTGGAGAGACGGAGGAAGACGAACTTAAAACTTACATGTGGAGAGAGACGGAGGAAGAAGGAGAAGAGGGTCGGAGAAGTGGAGGAGAGCTTGGGAGCTCGCTGCGGTGCCGGAGACGGTGCGGATCGGTCGGAGGTCGGTCGTGGAGGAGAGTTCGGTCGCGGGACGACTAGGGTTTGGGTGGGTTTCGTCTGAAATGAATGAAAGAAAACACGTATGTCCGATTTCTTTAAGACATATAGACGTCGGATGTTATATAACGCTGACGTCTATACCTCGACGTCTATATGGATGCAGTATAGATGTCAGTCTTACATTACATCCGACGTCTATACCCTATAGACGTCGGATTCACAAGGTACACAAACGGCCGACGTCTATAGGTCAACGTCTATGCCCTATAGACGTCGGCTAAACGTGTTATTCCCAAACCCGACGTCTATAGTAAAAAATAATAAATTGAAAAAATAGAAATAAATAAAGAACATATTTTCAGAAAGTTTTTTTGGAAAAATGATCTAAACCAATTTTTAAAACAATTAACAATTTTTACGTATTTTTGACCCCCCCCCCCCCCCCCCCCCCCAATCTCGACGCCCAAACAATTCCCGCTCACCCATTAAGGGTGCGCAGCCCGGGGGGCCGCCCAATTGGGCGCCTAGGCAATCTACCTCCCGTTAAGGGCGGCCTTAAAAGAGGTGGGAATAAGGTGTCAAGTGTGTTTGTTTCGTTGAGACAGAAAATAAGGTGTAATGATTGTTTTTATATAAGCGAATAAGCTGAAAGCCAAACCTGCCTTAGGTAATTTTTGCGTTTTATCTTACGTAGGAATTTGTTGTACTTGATCTATAACCTAATTTATATAATTC
Organism: Triglochin maritima; assembly: GCA_963682175.1. Taxonomy (NCBI): domain Eukaryota; kingdom Viridiplantae; phylum Streptophyta; class Magnoliopsida; order Alismatales; family Juncaginaceae; genus Triglochin; species Triglochin maritima. The sequence continues at coordinate 39,164,715 of OY821781.1, forward strand.
ATGTCCTCGCGGTCACTGAATACCATTGCAGATGTGGTTCTCCCTAGTTGGTTGTTGCGCTACCCTGCACATTAGTGGTCTGATTCACCTTCATCTCCAGGTAGCACCCAATCACCTGGAAAATCCTCTAGATCTTGAAGACTCAGTCATCAGCTGCCTTAGGGTCAACTCCGCCCTCAAAGGTAGGCGAATGCTAGCGCATAAATATCTCATACATCGTGTCCACCCCCGCTTGCTCAACCTGCGCGATATGACGCTCCAGGAACTCACACAACCTCTCAACAGTCCCAAATTGGTTTGTTGCTCCTTTGCTCATGTTGCGCCCCTCAGTCGTGTCACTGGTGTTGCGCTCACGCGATGGAGGTCTCACACGTCTCAGGGAATCTAGCACCAAATCAAGAAAACAAAATCAACTCAACTATGCATGCACGATCTACTAAAACAAGTGCAAAATTTATCTACACCACTTCTAAGGGTGGTTCTTTGGTTGAGTACACTGGAGCCGACCTACTCTGATACCAAGCTAGTCCCAAAAAATAGCAGAATATTTAAAACGATAACTCAGGAATTAAGACCAGAGAAACACGAGGACATTACTCATAAATACTCAAAAGGTGTACCATTGTACATGAGTTTCCAAAAGTATGATTACACAAAAGAAAGTATAAATACAAGTAATCATATCAACCTAAGGAATAAGACAGGAGGATCCGGTCATAGGGCACTCGTCCTCAGTCGTCACCCACTCAATGTCGCTCCAGGCCTGAAATGCAAACATGAAATAATGTCTGAATTTACATAAAGAAACCCCATATACCAAGTCCTCCTACATGCATATCAAGGTATAGTGCAAAGAACTTAACATATTTGTAAAACTAAAATAATTGCTCACACAAGTTGACACACATTGCTCACACAAGTTGACAAACATTTGCCGGAAAAGATTCCAAGCAGTCATCTCGGTCGCTATCAGACCAGTCTGTCCTTTCTGTCGCCATTAAGGTCGACTGGACCCGTCGCCCTTAAGGCCGATCAAACATCATGCTCCAAAGAGAGGGGTAATAATGCAATGCAATGGATTGAGATGTGTGATCCCTCAGGTCGACTACATAGGGTATAAGATGCAACATCGTGCAAATTAGCATAAAAGCAAGAAATCCAATCTGGGCACCAACGATCGACCAAAAATGGCAAAGTGGTTGATCGTTTCCTCTCGAATCATAAGAGGCTTCAAACTTCAACACAACCAGTCGAACGAAACAAAAGTAAAAATGATCGTACGAAGGTGGTTGGGCGGTCGGCCGTTTAGAAGGTCTAAGCCAGAAAAAAACATTAAATAATTCAAAGCAACTATCGAACAACAACGGGGTCTCATTTGACAGAAAATAATAGTCTTCCTACGTTCTACAAAATCATAACTGGTTGAACCAAACATGAATTGGTCGAACACTAAGTCAATACACTTAAGTTATCGGTCGAACGTAAGGTCTAGGGCGGTCGAAAACTTAGAAAGTCTGGGCCCAAAACTCACTTAATTTATATGCAACCGATCGAACACATGGAAAATCCGTCCGACCCAAAACAACAAAGTCTTCTACCTCCTGCCAATTATACATAACCGGTCGATCGGTGAGGCGTAAAATCTAGCATTTACACTACAATCGGTCGACCAACAACAACGTCGGTCAACCGTTCCTCTACATTAACATTGTTGCACCTTGTTACTGACAAGAACTTTAGAGATGAACCAAGCCCCTCTAACACCTCGTATGAGTAACTTAATTGAACTTGACATACCTTAAATGCTCGCCGAATTTCCGTACATCACCGACGATCACCACTTTGTCTACTTGCACCCGTTATTCCCTTCGCACCGAGCTCCACGCAACAACGCACAAGAATCCCGCTACCCACGCCTTGCCGAGCTCTCTCCTCGCTTGTCGTTCACCTCCACCCGCTGGATTAAGAGGAGAGAGAGAGAGAGGTGAGTTTGAGAGAGTTGGAGTGATTAGTGAGGGAGGAGAAAATACACCACGCTTGCCAAACTCTCTCCTTCTTTATAAACACACCGCCTCCAAAGTCACTAATCAACTACTCACACTCACCCTCCAGCCATCACATCAACCCAATCCTTCCACTTTGACAAAGAGCCCATTAGCCACCCCAAACCTTGATTAGTCTCACTAAGTAGGGTTAGATCCTAACAGTTTAATAGTAGTAGCTTTTCACTAGTTGTAGTAGTTGTTTATTTCACAGATTTGCAATTCAAATGGTTTTTAAAAAATATATCAAAAAATGTTATACTTAAATTTACCAAAAATATATACACATCAATTACTAGAAATAAGGAAAAACAAAGTATGTTTGGAAAAAGTGAAATGTCTAAAGAAACTACAAATATAGTTTAGCTAATAAAAACAATTATGGTTTACTCAAAACAACCACAGTCAACACTCAATGCATGAAAGGTTCAACACTCTAATTAACATGTGCAATGTTGATTATTAAAGGGTATTGGATGGTGAGAGAAGATATTAAGTATTATGCAAAAGGAGTAAAGAGTAGCAATAACATATTATAACTATAATTAGAGACAATAATTAAGTAAAATCACCAGCAAGCCAAGGTAGCATGTAGCATTGGAAACACGTTACGATAGTTTGGAATGATTCAGAATCTCCAACCACCACACCATCACAAGAATCAATGAACTACATTTAGTAAAACACATTAAAAGGCCTTAAACAGATGGAATAGATCACTTAAGTGAAATGTGTGGACAAAAAAAGTTACAAAAGTAGAATTTGTTTGCATTATTTTTTAGTAAGGAGACATAGAAACAAATTAACAAGAATCAAATAGCTAAGTAGAGATACGTACCAACCCGTTAAAGGAAACAGGCGGGCCGACCCGTTTATTCGCAGGCAAATTGCATATTTAAGTCGGGGCGACCCCCTTGAAACGGGTCAGACCAGAGCCCGACCCGTTTACTTTCCCCAGCCGGCCGGCTCAGGCCGACCCGGCCTGGCCTGTTTCCCAGCTTTGTAGCTAAGTTTGTGTTTCGATATGTGGACTATTGTTTATCAAAAATCACTTTCAAGCGTTACTTGATCATCCAAAACCTTTAAATTGGATTTTTTTTCCTTCTTATTTTTTGTTTTTCCGTGCAATGGAAATTACAACATTCTTATTTTTTTAGTTTTCCATGCAAAACACAAGAAAATCTTCCAATTTTTGTTGTTTTTTACTATAACACATGTGGGGAGTTAGGAGATTCTTAAAATAACACGACATCAAAATGTTAAAAGCATTTTATTATTAAACACTCAAAAAACAACACTATTACGAAAAACTAGTTTCTGTAGGTTTTGCATCGACCTAATCTTCAAATGCATAAATAATCATAAGCAATCACACCCATAGTACATAAACAAATAGCAGAAACTCACATTACACCTCCCCTTCTTAGCCACAAACATCATACATTCTTGAAAAAGTTGTTTTCTTGTTGGCTTGAAGATCCTTTCGATTCACACGACCAACTAGAGAATCATGTTGTTTAACAAAACATAAACACATTTAATAGTAATAAAACTCCATTTGAGAGTGTTTAAGAATCAGAGGAGGATGGAAAACCTCTAGATTTGTTTGCCATCCGTCGTTGGGAAAAGAGAGACCAAAGTGGTTCGGAATGCCAAAGAAGAACCACACAACTTCTGCCTCAGAAAACGGGCATCACAAGAAGCCATTACAGAGGGAGTGCAAAAACCCCATGGGTTTGAGAGTGAGTTAATAGTGGTGGGTTAGGGTTTTGGAGAAGAAGAAAGAGGAGCTGGAGTTTGAGAGGGTTTGGCAAAACATGTTTATACTAATAAGATGGAGTGAGACACAAATAGGTAGTTGGAGGAGAGTTGAGCTTAGGACGCGTGGACTGGATCTGTGAGCTCAGTTGTCATGTATTTTCCTACTTCTCTTAGTAGTCATGTAGTAGGAATTTTCAGAGTTTTTGTATTTCTTTCCGCATTGTACTATGATTTTGACTTTATAATATGTTTTAATTGAGGCCTCGACTTGATCATTGTTAGTTAATGTACCTTTTTTGCTTCTAATAGTTGTATTGACTGCTGTGTCCGAATTACGGATTAGGGGAATCACATGAAGCCATTACAGAGGGAGTGCAAAAACCACATGGGTTTGAGAGTGAGTTAAGAGTGATGGGTTGGGGTTTTGGAGAAGAAAGAGGAGCTGGTGGAGTTTGAGAGAGTTTGGCAAAGCATATTTATACTAAAAAGTTGGAGTGAGGACTCAGACAAAGTATGTTTTGGACCTAGGAGTTGTGTCGTATCAGGCCTGCACGGCACGACAGCTGGGTCGTTGGGTCTAAGGGATGGCCGGCTTGAAATCGATCGGCTCGGCCCGGTCCGACAGAACTAACCTGGCGTGTCATGCCGACACAACACGCCAGGTCGTGCCGGTAACGGTCGTGCCAGCTCGACATGTTACCAAGGTCTAGTCTGTTTGTTGCATCAAATTCAAATTATGAAACACCCGATCCAATTGGTTTGGATCCGGTTGGTTCTTTAGTTAACCCAACCAAGTGTGCACCTGTAACGTCCCGAAACAACGGAAAATTTAAAAATTTAAACAAATATAAGAATCAACACTGGGGTCGTTACCAAACCACATATATCTATATAATAAGTGGTACAACGTCTCATACAGGAATCAAAAGATGATTACAATGACAAAATGTATACACTAGATACAAGAGTAATCATCAACCTCAAAAGAAACAAAGACAGGATCTGGTCCAAGTGCTCCCACCCTCAGTCACCACCTCCTACTAATGCTTACGACCTGAAATGCAACAAACTATGTCTGAGTTTCCCATTGGAAAACCCCGTATGCCAACTCCTATAATATGAATATAACATATATGAAACATGGTATGGAACATGCAATAAAAGCACAATTGTCACCGTGCACACAAGGCACCGTCGGAAAACATCGGCCACAGGTCTCCATGATCCTCTCACCCCAACCCCACAACACACGTGCACACAAGGCACTCCCGGAAAATCATCGGCCTCGGGTCTCAAGGGTCCTCTCACCCCAACCCCACAACACACGTGCACACAAGGCACTGCCGGAAAATAATCGGCCTCGGGTCACAAAGGTCCTCTCACCCCAACCCCACAACACACGTGCACACAAGGCACTCACTCCTCAGAGCCACAACCAAGATCCCTCTCAGGCCGGAATGTCCGCACTGTCGCCCCAAAAAGGTCGGGGACCCGTTGCCCTCGAGGCAGATCCAAACCACACACCACACAAGCATCCATATGCAAAACAACGCCTAAACGGTCGAAATAAAATCCACAAATGGCCGACCGATCTCCACTACTATTCCGCAAAATAACGTCCAAATTCGTGTTTGCCGAATTCGTGTTTTGGGTTGTGCTCGTGTCGACACGAATTCTTTTTGTCAAGCTAAAAACAAAATATTCATGATTAATCATCACAAAATCCATTCATAAAAATTCATCATCATTCATCATAAACTGCAATCAAACAAACTGAAAATCCATTCATACAAACTAAAAATCAAACAAGAACACAAACTAAGCACAATATTCCTAATTCCATCCCATAAACATCATCAATATATAATTATATATAACAAGCTTCAAATATACTAATCGAATCTACCGGAATTGGAGGACTGTGGTGGTGGCTGCGGGAGGAGAGGGTGGTGGTGGACTTTGGTGGAGTGGACTGCGAAATAAGTGGTCAAACCTGAAGGGGAAGGATCGGCGATGGGTGGCGAGGACGGGGTGGAGCCGTGGAGATTTGGATCGGAGATGGGTGGCGAGGACGAGGTGGCTACTGACGAGGTGGATCAGAGGCTTGGAGATGTGGATAGATTTGGAGGAGTTGGAGACGGCTGGAGTCTTGAAAAGTTGAGATTGTTTGTTTTAGTTAGGGTTAGGGTTTTTTACTCTCGATTTGAAATTTGGGTATTTCATGTCGACACGAATTACACGAAACCCGAATTTGGTAAATCCAAACCCGACCTGAATTACACTTCGTGTTGTTCGTGTCAACCCGAATTCGACACGAATCCGAAATAGGTCAACCTGAACCCAAAATTTTGTGTTGTGTTCAGGTTCGAATTTCGTGTCATGACCCGAATTGACAGCATTAGTCTCACGTCAACCCAGCTACAGGTGTGCACAATCTGGTTCAGACCGAAAACCGGTGGATTCGGGTCCAGTCTCCGGTCCATGGATATGCTTGATTCCAGATTTCCAGTTCCGTCCAGGCAAAACCTGAAAATTTTGGTCTGAGATGGTGACTCTGCTTTTTAAATATTTTTTTATAGGTGAGAAAACCCATGGAAAAAAATTGTTCTAGACAACTCGAAAGTTGGACCCGATTTCACCCATGATTTTTTTTTTATTTTAAAAATCAGGTCACCGATCTGGAATATTCTGGATTTGCCCAAACCGGATTGGAAACCCAGAATCAAGCATTACCCATGGACCGGAGACTGAACCTGAATCCACCGGTTCGGTTTATGTTCAAATTCAGGTCTAGACCGGATTGTGGCTACGGTCAAATTCAGGGCCCACTGTCAAAATGACATTAATATAAATAACAATTTAAGATGATAATATTAGGATAAATACTGGTGCAGACATAAAGTGACATTAGTTGTTTTGGAGTGACATCCGAGCAAAATCTCTTTTTTGTCGACACAAAATTAGCATTGTTAATAACTTAATATTTTGGTTATGAATTGAAAATTTGAACCGTAGATTTTGATCTAATACTCATATACTCTATGTATATTGAAAATGAAAAAAAAACGACATTTGATATCATACTATGTAAGAAATGGGTGGAAAAGAAGGTTGAAGGGGGCCACATTCAATGTAAGAGTCAACTACTTTTCTGATAAATTATGTCACTCTTATCAAAATAAATAAATTATGTCACCAAATTTAACGATCGTTCTATTATCAAATGACTTGTGTGTATGGTACTGCTACTTTTGAAATCTTTTAAATCGTTAGAAATGAGAACCAAATGTTTATAATGTAATTCCTTGGTATGTATTATCCATTAAATATCATTTCTTAATCCATATTAATCTTTTTAATTAGTGTTGCATAACGAAACCGTTGATATATTTCTTTCGTGGACAGGTCCTTTCGATGGTGCTTGTGAACCACTATGTAACACAGACGCTGGAAAGTTAACATATTTATTAGACTGTTTTAAGACGTTGCCCGAAGAATACGGACATGTTTTTTAGTTGTTAAGTTAGATATGTATTGGCGGCGGCGTTGATCTGACTTCTTATATATTTTGTTTAAATTATTATGTTCCAGTGTACTGTTTCAGTTGTAGAATATAATTTAAGAATATTATAACTTTCAGTTAGATAGTTAGAAGGTTTCGGTTTGTCTATTGCGTCAAATGGTTTTTTTTAATCTACAAACTTAGTTTGAAGACATCACATCTTAGAACAAGATCTAGCAAACTTGTAGACATACAGACGTAGACACGTTTAATTCAAGTTCAAACTGAGAAGTTCCTATTATGTCCCAGTCTTTTTCCTCTCCTAATACGATCTATATTGATAGACCAATAATGTAAGTCTTCTTCTTTGGATGAACCACTTTCTTCCAACTCATTTTCTTGTTGATCTTCATTTATTCCCTTCTGGTGCGACTCTCGTATCCTCGCCTCTTTTGTTCTTGATCATGAAGATGAAGAACAAAAAGACGATCGTTGACGTACCACCAGATGACGAAAAGTATCCAAAAGCTATCGATATCAAGATTGTTGTTATCCTTGGTTGGATCAATTCTTGGGCAACTAAAGAGATCCACCTCGAACACCTTGGAAGTTACCTGACTTGAGCGTTCCTTCCTCTACGAGGCTTAGTATTTCGGTTGATATGTCCGTCTTCTATGAGGCTTAGTATTGCGGTTGACATGTCGGAAAAGAATCCTTCTTGAAGGTCTACATTCAATACAAAATACTACAATTATGATTGAGTCTAATTCAATCTTAGTTTGTTTGACTATATATGTTAAACTAATTTTGATTAGACCATTTCAGTTTTCATTATGTATTCACCCCTCTATCCTTGAGTAATTATTTATTTGTTATATATAATTATATATATAACTCATCATTTGATAATAAAAAGAAAAAGATATGAAGATCTCTAATTACTGATCTAAACCACACGAATTTGTTGCTCACACTGAGCCAACTTTTGTATCTTTGTTGTTTCACATGATATAAAAGCGTATGGTTTTTTGGGGAAAAAATATGTATAATTAACTTAAGACTTACAAAGCCAAGACCAGCGAATCTATAACTTTCGCCTGCGGTGGTGAAGTCATCACCATAGTTGGGGAGGAAAAACAGAAGGTAAGGAAGCTCGATGTAAGCGACAGTGATATTTCCACTCTTGAAAGCTTCTGGATATTTGGTTTCTGAGTCTATGGTGTGGATGTTGTTATCGTTTATGTTAAGAACGTTGTTATCGAGGACGAAGGAATCACCATCACAGTCAATTTGCTCAATCGTTCCAGTGCTCTATGGTTGCAGTTTTTGAATGGTTAAGATCGAGCTCAGACTCGCTGTGTAGGTCTGAGTTAAGACTAAGGCCGTGAAAAGCCACATTAGGATCACCACTTGGGCGAAGCTGTTGTAAAGCTTCCCTGAGAAAATAAGGTCAAAATAATTTGTGTTAGTGTAATGTCAGTAGTTATAGTCTTATAATTGCTCCAGAAGAAAAATTGGTTGAAGTTGTACGTAAGGACATAAATCTACTATTACATACAACAACTTTCAACTAATTAAATAATTGAAATACTCTCTTTTAGTGACTTATTACAAGGTTATTGTATGCTAGAGGACTCATAGGTTCATTCAATGTAGGAAACTATATGTGAACTTACAGAGGAGTCTTTACACTTATGTGGTGTCTTAATTACTTGTTTTAATTCTTCTGACAATGCCGGTGTAGAACGATGCGAAGATGATAGTCAGCCAAAGCCTCCAGGAAAATGGCTTCGTGAACATCCACACCCTCGGAGCAGTTTTTAGAGGCACCAACTTTCATAACCCAGAGTCCATATATGGTTCCGTAAAATCAACATGCTTCGATCGATATCCTAGTATCACGATCCACTTTTATATGAAATAACCTCTGAAATTGATTATTAGAGCTTCAGTTTGTTAACTAGATAACCTCTAAATACGGCCAACATAAGGGTCATTTGAATAAATAATTTAAATTCAAATGGGATTATGGGAGCTCATTTGAAATTTCTAAGTATCAACTAATGAATAAATAGTTTATTTGGTATTAAACACTCTTCGTCTTTTATACGCTCACTTCAATAACAATGCTACAACACTGAATACGAAAATAATGCATAATTACCTTGTTTGTGTAAATTGAATCCACCATGCTATCATAGGTTCCATTACAAGGGTGATATCTCATTTCTTGGCGCTAAGGCATCCTCGCGAGTGCAAGCTCAAAAACATCGATACAATATCCGGTAACTACTTCCAACCACATTACTAATCCAAAACTTATTGTCTTGTATTGACAACGCCCCATTGCTAAGACTAATGGTCCCACTTAGTCCATTAGAGTTCGTGTGAAATTTTGTTATATCTTTTGTGGTTGGTGTTGGGAGGGGATACAACGATGCGTTATACGAAGACGGATCAAGGATGTACAGCGAAAATGCAAAACGAATATTGCACGCAGAAAAAAACTAACGTCTGACTTTCTCACAAACTTCAACAAGAAACACACACAAGATGAAAGAAACAAGCAATAACGAACGCACACCAGAAAACAATCACGACATACGCGATTTACAAGGTTCGGCAACTTGCCTACATCTCTGGGCGGTCTCCTACGGGTTTCCTTTCATTCTTCCGTTTCTCCAACAAGAGAAACAACCGAGATTACAAGTTTATGGAGGTAATTCGTCATTCAAAGCACTTTAGATCTTTCTCTAGCATTAATATCTCAATACTCATTGAAGGAAATAAGAATAGTACGTTCTATACAAATTAGGACTAAAAAATCTCTTAAACAGACGACTTAAAACATGCAAAATCACACAGAAAAAGTGTGCAACGACCGATCGGAATCCTCAAACAGTCGATCGTCCGGTTAACAGGAATAGTTCTAGACTCCAAGAAAGTCCATGGAAGTTTTCGGTCGGATTGCATCCAACACCGGTTGACCGAACCCAACATCCCAAAATGCCTGGGATTTTTCGGTCGACTGGTGTTGACCGAACTTTCAGGTTTGTGAGCTCCTGGTAAAATTCGGCTGACCGAATTCCTCCATCAGTCAACCGTTTTAACATGGTTCTTCTGTCTACTTGGCAAATATAAACTAATTTCGACTGTTGGTGCAATTGAGATTGCATGGATGGCATCATAGACACGTAATGCATGGATGGTTGGCCCATGGTTTGAATCTTCCCCACCATAATAAGTTCTAAATCTTTGTTTGAACTTGTGAAGGAAGGTCTTGTAAGATGGGTTTGATTGGTTGACTTGGTTTGAAATGTCAATAACTCCTTGCATGTGGTTCTGAGTGTTGATTATGTTATTGTTGGTGGTGATCCAAACATAGCCTTGGGACATCATTCCTAGTGATTGGGCTTGATGGAAAAGAGTTGTGGTGAAGGATGGGGAAGATTGGAGCACTATGAAAACTTAACAAAGATTATCTTTCTTGATGTCGTTTAAAGTTTCGTATATGGTTGTTTTTTGGCCTAAAAGGTAGTTGAATGGTGGGATAGATGTGATCTGTTGGATGTCGGATCCAACGGCCCGTAGAGCTTTGGATAAGATAACGATGCTTTCAGTGCATATTGTACCTACAAGAAAGAAATACAATATTAATATAAATTTAGCAGCAATTAAACTAAAACATGCATGAATATTATGAACAAATTACCGATAATCTGAATCATTTAGAAGATATTCGAAGCAGATATTAGATTATTAGCCATAACGCACAACTGTTAGAGCTTTGAGATTAAAAGTTAAAAAAAACTTGTTTCATTCCTGCTCAATAGATCTTCCTCGCAAGTAATGTACCTTTTTTAATTCTCACGAAAAAAATACCTTGAAAATCTCGAGTACTTAAACTTTGGAAAGAATAAGTATTTGGAGCAGTGGTTAAGCACAATTTGTGAAAATATATGGTGTTAATAGTCATATGTGCCCAAAATCTTCATATCTCAATATAATATATTCAGAACGGGAGATAAACTCAATCAGATATCAATATCTAGGAGGAATTAAAGAGAAGCGTTGATGATCCATCTGAAAATAAACATACACTCCAGTGGCGAACACTAATAAAATAGTGTGTTTTTATAGGTATCTCGAAATGATAAGCAACACGACAGACACATTGTGTTTTTATAGGTATAATATGTCCACTAAAATGAAATATATCAGTGTTTTTCTATTTACTAGCTAGGAACACTAATAAAATAGCATGTACAAGTGACCCGATATAAAATCAGTACTTCAACGACGGAAAATGTTGAGTTTTTCATACTTTACCTAAAATCGTAAAGTTTATCCTTGTTTCTAAAGTCAAATAACATAAGTGACCCGATATAAAATCAAAACGCCAGAAATCAAACATCTAATGCAGATGTGAGTGTTGATGTGTAGACCACTTGTGCTCGTACAAAAATATACAAGACATGTCACACAAAAATTAACGAAACTAATCAATTCAAACAAGATATATCTAACAACAAACATGGAGTTAGGAAAAAGAAATGAAATTTAGTCTCGATTGGAGATTTCCCACCAAAATATGTCCATCATAATGTCTAAGTCACCCTGGGTCATTTAATGTAGAAATGCAGTCCATATTTTGTCTCCACTAAAATATTGTTTTTCGAATGAAGAGCAAAGATTGTTAGTTGGTTTGATTCTGGAAAGAGTACAAGGGTCGAAAAAAGAAGGAATGATTGTTCTTCCAACAAACAGAGTAACCACACATGATATATGAATGGGTGATTTCGTGGTTTATAGGAGTTGGAGGGGATTTTGTGAAAAAGACCATGTTGGACACGTGCTTGTACTTGTGAGTGGTTGGCGGCATGTGGGTGGGAGCTAGGGGTGAGCATCCGGTCCGGACCGGACTGGATTTTTATCCGGGGTTCGGACCGAAGACCGGATGCCCCCGGATTGGACCGGACTGAATCGGTTCGGTCCGGTCAAAAACCTATTTTTTTTAAATTAAAAAAAAAACCAAACCGGATTGAACCAAAATTTTAAGAATTTCCCGGACCGGACCGGGTCAGACCAAATCTTCCCGGACCGACCGGTCCGGTCTGGGTTTTGCTGAGCCCTAGTGGGAGCAGTTGGTGCGAGATTGCATCTTTTTTAGTCCTGTGTTTCTTTGTTTCTTTCCAAGGTTGTTTTAGCCTCTACCTGATGCTAAAAACTTTTTTGTTTTTTGTGAATGGAACTGATGTGCATCCATATCTAACACATAGATATAAGTAAACTATTTTTCCCAAAAAATTAAGTTAGGCTCGTTGAGAGTCCAAAAAGATATGAAAAAGAGTACAAATTAACGGGCACTCACATTATCTTTGTACAATATCTAGAAAACTTATAGATATACAAGCGTAGACACATTTAAAAGTTCAAATCGAGAAAATCCTATTATGTCCAGGTCTATCCCCTCTAGTAATACGATCTATATTGAGGGAGCAATAATTTAAGTCTCTTTCTTTGGATGCACAACCTTCTTGTAACCCATTTTCTTGTTGATCTTCGTTTATTCCTTCTGGTGCCACTCTTTCCTCACCTCTTTTGTTCTTGATCATCATGATCAAGAACAAGAAGAAAGCGATCGTCGACGTAGCGCCAGAGATGACGAAAAGTATCCAAAAGCTATCGATATCGAGATTGTTGTTATCCTTGGTTGGATCAATTCTTGGGCAACTAAAGAGATCCACCTTGAACACCTTAGAAGTTACTGACTTGAGTGTTCCGTCTTCTATGAGGCTTAATATTGCGGTTGACATGTCGGAAGTGAACGGAGAACCCTTCCTGAAGGCCTACGTTGAATACAAAATATTACAGTTATGATATGAGTCTAATTCAATGTTAGTTTGTTTGACTATATATGTTTAACTAATTTTGATGAGACCATTTCAATTTTCATTATGTATTCACCCCTCTTCTAAATTAACCATTGGTCTTTTACGTTCAAGATATGTAATTATTTTGTTATATATGTAACTCATGATCATTTGATAAAGAAAAAAGAAATGAAGCTTTCTAATTCTGTAAAATAAACATGTACATTAACTTAATTAAGACTTACAAAGCCAAGACCAGCGAATCTATAACTTTCGCCTGCTGTGGTGAAGTCATCCCCATAGTTGGAGAGGAAAAACCGAAGGTAAGGAAGCTCGATGTAAGCGGCCGTGATATTTGCACTCTCGAAGGCCTGTGGATATTTGGTTTCCGAGCTTATGGTGTGGATGTTGTTTTCCTTTATGCGAAGAACGTTTTTAAGGTAATCAAGGACGAATGAATCGCCATCGCAACCAATTTGCTCAATGGTTCGTGTGCTCTTCTCTGGTTGCAATTTTTGAACGGTTAGAATGGAGCTCAGACTCGCGGTGTAACTTTGAGTTAATGCTAATGCCGTGAAAAGCCACACTAGGATCGCCACTCGAGCGAAGTTGTTGTAAAGATTTCCTGAGAAAATAAGTAGGTTAATTAAACAATTTGTGTTAGTGTAATGTCGATAGTTATATATATGTAGTCCTATGTTTGCTCCAGAGGAAAATTTTGTTGAAGTTGTATGTAAGTACATAATTAATTAAGTCTACTACTGCCTACAACATCTTTCAACTTAAAACAATTGAAATTAATACTCATTTTTAGTGACTTATTGGAAGGTTATTGTAAGCTACTGAATTCATGAGTTAATTACGTGCACTTGAATGATGCATTTGTACATTTATGTTATTTCTTAATTACTTGTTTTTATTCTTCTACCATTTTTATGGTTTCTTATGGATCATAATTAGGGGTGTAAACGGGTCGGGTACGGGTCGGGTATGCCCCTACCCGTACCCGTACCCGACCCGTACCCGTTAAGTTAGCGGGTACGGGGCGGGTAAACGGGTATAGCGGGTATAATATATAATATATAAAAATATAATATATATTATATAAATATATAACATATAAAATATTAAAAAAATATTATATATATAATATAATATATCTTAACGGGTAAACGGGTATGGGTAATGCGTATACCCGTACCCGACCTGTTTATTAAGCGGATAAACGGGTACGGGTATACGGGTTTGAATTTTTAAACGGGTATGGATTTTTGTACCCATACTCGTACCCGCCCGGGGCGGGTGACCGGATATACGGGTATTACCCGGCCCGTTTACACCCCTAATCATAATAAGTATTATTCCGATTGTTATATATATAACGAAGATATATATTTTTACCTTGTGAGAAAAAGAATGTGAGATAAGCAAACCAAACTCCGTTGCCGATCTGCTTCCATTTCTTCCCATCGTAATTTTTTGAATTTGGACTGTTGTTCTCAAGGAACCACACGATAATGCCAGTGTAGAACGATGCTAAGACGATAGTCAGCCAAAGCCTCCAAGAAAATGGCTTTGTGAACATCCACGTCCTCGGAACAGTTTTCAGAGGCACCAACTTTGATAATCCGGAGTCCATATATGGTTCCGTAAAATCGACATGCTTCGATCGATATCCTAGTATTGTAATGTCTCCGACGGCAGCATAAATAGTCTGGAGAGAAAATTTCAATATATATATATATATAAGAGATCTAATTCGAAAGGATTGGTTGCATTTATTCTAAATTAAAGGGTGTAAAAGCAAGACAACCCAAAGAAAACGTGCAACTAAATCTCAATCCGATCCTCTTTCCCATGAAAATAATCTCCAAATATGATTATTAGTGTTTCAGTTTGCTAACTATATGTCTTGATAAATCATAGTAAATGCGACAGTGGTTAAGATCTAATTAACGTACGTGGGGCAACATATATAAGGAGGGTACACACGTTTGTAAGCTCAAACACTTCCAAAATGACAATGCTAGAACATTGAATACGAAAAATAATGCATATTTAATTACCTTGTTGGTGTAAACTGACTCCACCATGTTGTCATAGGTTCCATTATAAGGGTGATATCTCACTTCGAGTCGATAAGGCATCCTCGCGAGCGCAAGCTCAAAAACATCGATACTATATCCACTAACTCTCTCGAGTTTCCCATTACTATCATACTCAACTTTCACAAATTCGTCGAACACCGTCCTCGCCGGCACCACCACATCTAAAACTCCCCACCCTCCGGGCAGCCAAAGTGGCCCTCCCGGCCAATACACAGCTCCAAACACCTCTGAAGCATTACTATTGCCTAAGGTCTTGTTTTTATAGTCTTTGTGGAATCCAACACCTTGAGACCAAAATCCCATGTTTCTTATACCACTTCCAACCACATTACTAATCCCAAACACATTGTCTTGTGTTGACAACATCCCATTGGTTAGGCTAATATTGGTCCCACTTAGACCATGAAAGTTTGTGTTAGATTTTGTCACGTCTTTTGTGGTTTGTGCAATTGAGATTGCATGGATGGCATCATAGACACGTAATGCATGGATGGTTGGCCCATGGTTTGAGTCTTCCCCACCATAATAAGTTCTAAATCTTTGTTTGAACTTGTGAAGGAAGGTCTTGTAAGATGGGTTTGATTGGTTGACTTGGTTTGAAATGTCAACAACTCCTTGCATGTGGTTCTGAGTGTTGATTATGTTATTGTTGGTGGTGATCCAAACATAGCCTTGGGACATCATTCCTAGTGATTGGGCTTGTTGGAAAAGAGTTATGGTGAAGGATGGGGAAGATTGGAGCACTAGGAAAACTTGACAAAGATTATCTTTCTTGATGTTGTTTAAGGTTTCATATATGGTTGTTTTTGGGTCTAACAGGGAGTTGAAGGGTGGGATAGATTTGGACTGTTGGATGTCGGATCCAACGGATCGTAGAGCTTTGTATAAGATAGCGATGCTTTCAGTGGATATTGTACCTACAAGAAAGAATTTCAATATTAGTATACATTTAGCAGCAATTAAAATGATAAATTGATCTTATACCATGATAAAATATTCTAACTTCAGCAAATGCAATCATTAAATGTTTACTTCAATTTGGTAAGATATCCAAGGTCTTCCCTAATATAGAGGGGTCTTGATGATACATTAAAATATTTGGACGAAGGCAATGGAAGAAGCGAGATTGGGGTTAAAGAATTTGTTGTTGTTTATCTAAGGCAACGGAAAAAGGCAAATAAAGAGAGGAATATTTGGTCCAAATTGTGCTCAATAACGTAAGTAAAATACCTAAACCATCATCCTCGTAGATGACATTAACCCTCCTCCAGTTATAACTTTCGACGACACCCGCAATGCAAGAAACCCGAGAGGAAAATTCTCCAGAGAACTGAAGAAGCCATGGTTGTGTGAGTGTTGAGGATGATGAGCTAGGAGAGGTAACAACAATAGGATTTTTCACCCCGTCCTTCATTTGAGAGATTATATTTTCCTCCGACCATGTTCCGGTACCAACAAGAACATCTACTTTCCATTCGCTAGTTGTTAGATATTGAACTGCAAGAAATGAAAATCAAACAAAAGTTATTGAGTGGTCATGCAAATTAGGAATTAGTAACTTCAATTATATCAACATTAAAGTCATTAATCTCAAACTACTTGTAGAATCGACATCTTACGCTAGGAAAATTTTCCAACTATATATATTGCGAACATTATGTTTTTCAAATGTTATGGTGAAAAAAATGATTTAACCTATAATACAAACAAATGTTGTTACAATCTATATGATTTCTAACACTACTTTGTGCACATGGAAAGTGAGATATATGAGTGAAACAAAATATAATCAAACCAATGTTTTTGTGTGTCTCTCCTTGCTTCGAGTGTTTAAGAATGACATAGTTTGTAATTAAAGGACACAAACATTGAGTAAGCACCTTTAACAATGGATAAATTCCACAATTTAGTCACATAATTAACTAACACAACACTGTGTTAAAATTGCACTACTGCAGAATATGGTTATTACGTCAGTTTTTTTGGCATCACGTCGAACATATAATGGCCGATATGGTAATGCGACATCTACGTTGGTTGTAAACTTGCTGATGTGATAAGCCAAAAATCACGTTGATACACCTCGAACATATTACAGCCGACATGGGAAGTCTAACATCACATCGGATTTTCAGTTGCCGACGTGGTTCGCCAATATCATGTTGGATTCTCGCATTCCGACGTAGTGAGGGCGACGTAACACCCTTATTTTCCAACAGTGTGGGTAATTTTTTTTCCTTGTTTATATAGTTGTGTAATCTGCTAATATGTTTTCAAATCATACTGAGATATTGAAATCAAATACCTGTGGTTGGAACTGCAAGAGAGGAGTTCCTCATGTTGAGAAACAGAGGTGTGTTAGTAGAATTGAAATCTTCTACTCCAATCTCCATGGCAACCCTTTCCTCCATTCCAACTCTAGAACCTCGGTTGATGATGCCACCTATGTTAACACCCACCACTTTGGTTGTGGTGAGGAGAAAGAGTGCAACACAAGAGAAAGAGTGCAACAACCTTCTCATGCATTTTGGGGAGCTTGGTTTCTTTTCTTGTTACTTTGGAAGATGAGTTATAAGTTAGGGTTGTGTCTATTAGATGTTTGCTAGTGATATACTTTTTTTCCAAGGAAAGAGCAAGGACATCGCAGGGTGTTGCTTCTTCCACAATCACAATGGCTGACCTTAATTAATTGCCCTTAGAAGTCAACAAAAAAAATTGTAGAACTTTTTTTTATCAGTATATGAAGATGTAGATTGTTGGAGATATTATCTAGGGTTAATTGTTTGCATATCATTACAAAATACTATAATTCCCAAAAACCATCACTGTACACTTATTTGCTTATATGTCATCGAAAAATCAACATTATGTCTCAAATACCATTACAAAAGACTATAATTCTTAATGGCCACTATCGTGACAGTTTCCGTTGATGATGTCATCTTTTCCGTTGATGACGTAGTTTTTGGGAATTATAGTGTTTTGTAGTGACATGGAAGCAATTAACCATATTATCTATGACGTGTAAGCTCAAGAATTATATATAAATGCCTCTATTTTGGACATTTCGGAGGAAAACTTTAATTTAGATTATATATGTAAGACTTCATTTTCTAGAGAGTCTAAAAGTCGTTAATTTTATCAATTGTAATTGGGGAAAAAATAATGTCTCCTGTTAACTCACCAAAATTTGGTCAGTGAGAAAAAATGCCATTTTCTTCAATGCGATAACTGCAGATTTTAAGATCTGATGTTGATATTTTTTGAATTTAACAAACTACGTCAATTGTGTTTCTTACAGTGAATTGGAACATCACGATTTACATGGAACTGTTGTCGGAGGAGAGCTTTTCAATATTGCCTAGCTATGCCGTGTTATACTAAATTACAAATGGAAGTTCAAGATTTCATAATATATACTTTCCAAGTGAATTAAAAAACAATTGTTGGTGTGGTGATAACTGACAACTTTGTAATATTTCTCAACTTTGGCTAAACTAAAACATGCATAAATATTATAAACACATCGCGGATGGGGACGGGGAACACTGTGAATCGTCTAACTGGAACACTTTCACCAAAGACCAATGATAACCTCTTGCTAGTAAAATTCAATTGTTTACGTTACTATTTATCGTCGAAAAATTACTTAAATCATCCTTAATAATTACATTTTTGCCCTTAACAAATCACTTAATACTTATTTCGTCTTGTGTCTTTAAATAAAGTTTTTGACCCAGTTTTACACACATTCCTAGTACCAACACCACAAAAATGTCTGGCGAAGCACTTGGATCCGGTGAGGTAACGGGGGCGGAATTTGTTTTCCGACTCGGGCATCTGACTAAGACGTCCCGTTTTTTTTATTTTCTGTTAAATTAATTTTTTTTAGGTTCCGTTGCAAGATTTCGGTGGTGATGGAGTAGATTACAGTGAACTTTTTGATAGTAAACAAATATTTACAACAATCGAGGAAGCTTGTAAATGGGCGAAACAAGTTGCCATATGAGCCAATTTTTTTTGAGTTATATCATCATACAAACCAAAAGCAGATACCCAGATGGATTGTTACCTGAGATGTGATCGCAGACATGAAATGAGTTCTCGTGATACGAGTATTGCACTACGAAAGAACACAAAAAGAAAAGGTTGCGGTTGTCGTTTTTTTGATAAAAGTAGTCGAGCGACGTGAACGTGATGGATGGGTCGTTGTTTCTAATAACACCTATGGACAACACAACCACGCACTTGCCGTTTATTCAGAGGGTCGCCGACATGTCAGCGGACTTAGTACTGGGGCCAAGCAAATTGTTCGTGATATGACTGAGACACAAGCAAGACCACGTAACATTTTGTTGGCAGTAAAGGAGAAATTCTCGGAGGATAATCTAAATCAAAGACACATTTATAACTTCAGAGAGTATATGAGGATGACGAAATCTGAAGACAGGAATCTCGCTCAGCAGTTTCTCAATCAGGCAGTGTAGTATAACTATTTGCATTGGATTGTGGCAGATGAAGAAACTAATGTCCTCACTCACACATTTTTGGCACATCCGACTTCAGTTCAGTTGTTGCGTACATACCCTTTCGTAATCTGCATGGATTCGATGTATAAGACTAACAAGTACAAGATGCCTTTGTTTGAGATGGTTGGGGTTACTCCAAAAAACATGAATTTCCTTGTCGGACATGCGATTTTGAAGGATGAGACCGAGTCTAGTTACCGGTGGGTGGTGGAGAGGTTGCGAGATCTGTTATTGAATATTGTTAGCCCGACTGCAATAATAACGGATCGGGAGATGGGTGGATTAATTCCAAATTTAATTAAAAAGTGTGATTTCTGCCTGAATTATTAAGAGATTAATTAGATCATGGGTGGATTAATTCAAAATTTAATTAAAAAGTTTTAGAGGATGCTTATGTGTCAATTAGAGATTAATTTTAAGAGAGAATAAGCAAGAGATCATGACTAAGGAATAGTTCTTGATAAGGATGTTTTGGGAGCCTATAAAAGGACATCTCATCCTACTTGTTTATGTTAATGCAAAAATTCTTTCTCTCATTAATCTCTCCTCTAATCACCACGAAAATCTCTTATTAATTTTGAGTTTAGGAGATAGAAATCTCAGGAGCTCAAAGAGAGGTTATTAGCTAGATTCTAAGCCTTATTAGAGATTGATTGGTTAGCTACATTTCTCTCTAATCTTGTTTAGAGTTTGGTGAACACTCGGAGGCAAATCGGTGGACGATTCTACGGGCAGCGCGACTCCGGATCTTCAAAAGGTTTTAGAGAACCGTTAGGTATGATTCTCTCTTTGTGATTTATTTTAATATATGTAGGATTGCATGATATTAGAATAAACACAAAGTAATGTACATAACAATTGTTGAAAATTTGAAATCGATCTTGTATGTTGTATTAAATTTTTTAAAATATATACATACATAGGGACACGAAATCCTACAGAAAGTGCACATTCGGCTCTGAAAGAGTGAATCACTACATCGACTGCCGCTCTCGACACTTTTTCGACCGCGTGAACTCGACTATTGAAATGCAGCTGACGAATATTCGGAACTTTCTCGAATATTCGAGACGTCGAAGTTTGACAAACTACATAAGTCCTTTGTTTCAGCATATAAATGACCGAGTTTTGCATCACTGTTTGTCGTTATTGACTCAGGAGTTGAAGAGAATGCAAGACTTACGTAATGAAATTGAATATCGTTGCGGGTGTGCTTTTCTGACATCACATGAGATTCCTTGTGCCTGTACCATGTACGAGTGTTTTACGTCAGGTGATGAAATTTATTTAAAGCAGATTCATCCATTCTGGAAAACACTTGTCATCGGAGAAGGAGTCCAGATGTCAGAGTTTGTGGATCAGTCAACACAAGACGTCGAGCATTTTCGGAAACTCGTTGATGAGATTTCGGAGAGCGACCCAAGGGGGAGGCGGCTCCGGCGGACGCCCGATCCAAATTTTATTTTATTTAAAAACAACTAAACAAGATATTTTACCAGATTTGAGTGATCTGAGACGTCCGCTGGTTCTTTTCTCGGCCTCCGAGACATTATTTCTGGTGAATATAAGAGTAATATGAAGAGAGAGTGGTGTTAGGAGAGTGAAATGAAGAGTTATATAAGTAGAAATGGTAGAATAGCAAATGGTAATTTGTACGGACGATTTAAGTAGTTTTCCGACGATGTATAACAGTCCAGTTGTTTATTTCCATAGAAAGTAGATATTATATTATTAGCCACAGCGCACAATTGTTACAACTTTGGGATTAAAAGTTTACAAACTTGTTTCCACGTGTCAGAGCTTTGGGATTAAAACTTAAAAGTTAAAAAACTTGTTTCATTCCTGCTCAACAGTACATGTGGCTTCCATTTATAAGAAGAATTAGCTAGTGACATCAATGAAAATTCTACAGCTATCGAAAGATAGACGAAGGTTTGAACAATTCAAATTTCAAAGGTAAAAAGTAATCACAATTCACAAGTATCTCCTCCAAAAGTATGAATCTTTCCTCTTAACCTTTTGCCGTATCATAAGTTTTTGACTCTTGAATTTTATCACTAAATCAAATGTAGATATTAGTTTTGAGCTTTCTTAAATCTGAATTTAGATATTTGTAGTATTAAGTTTTCCCTCCGGACCATCTTAAGAGTAAAGATTAAATCTTACGTATTTAGAGTTTCTACAAAAAAATTACTAGGACAATATATGAAGGTATATTTCTATAAAGTGATATTTTTAAGATAATCGAGAGAACATCAAATGTAGAAACTAAAAGTTTAAATGAACCATAGAAAATACTTCACTCATTCCTATATATATTCCACTTTAATTGCATCCAAAAGAATACGTTCATGAAGTATTTGTGTCATATATTTGTATTCATTGTTTTAGTGACAAGGAGAATGAATTTTTTTTCATCATATAGGCAATCTGCATTTCAATTTGGTAATTAGTGTGTGTATATATATATGTGTGTGTCGGAAGTGACTGAAAATGTGGTGGCACATCCAAGATGGTTGTATGTCTCCTACATATACATTATATATATATATATATATATATATATATATATATATATATATATATCTCAAAACGGAGACTAATAGACGGTGCTTGAGTGAAGTCAAATCCTCTTTTTTTGACATCCAATTGATAATATTCTTTGGTTTTGGTACACAACAACTTGCATAAGCTAAGTATAATATTTGTTATACTTAGCTTTTATTCAGGCAGTTAGCTCTTCTACAATTCCGCTAAAAGAATTCTCGAACTTGTTAGGCCTTGTCAACTTCTTCACCAGAGAAGTTGGATTATTTTTGCATTTATTGTAAGTACTACTTAGTTAATTAAAACTATTTAAGGCAATTTTTCAATCACACATTTGAGCATCATTGGTTGTAGAAAAATGTAAGCACAATTCCAACTCTTCACCTAAAAACGTTTTCGATCAGCTGGTAGTTTGGATTTGAGAATATGTTAACTGACGCAGTGTTAGATTTGGCGTTGAAATGTCGTGAGATTGAGTTAAGGTAGAAAGAAGAGTTTTCTTTGTAATTCCTTTCCAGAAAATAACTTCTTACTCATGTGCAGCTTATTGGACAAGGCAAAAAGGTTTTCTTAAACTAGGCTAAAAATTCTTATCTACGAGGAAAATGAATAGGAGTGCATTAATTTGCTTGTCGTCAAAAACAAAAACATTTATAAAACAAAAACTGTTGCAATTCTCATTTGTTTAAAATTAGATTTAGATACCCTGAAGGCCAAGAAAATTTTTGAGTGGTTCAAATCATTTTGCGTGTGCTTTGAAAAAATAGCAAAGTGTCGTTATCACAATAGACAGATTATTGAAGGTTTTGCAGAAGACAAGTAAATTACCGCACTCAAGTCTCAAGACTCTCAACTGACTTAGTTTGTCAAACCTTCAACATAATAAGAACCTCTCAACTGGTCAATTCATTGCAACTCTTCAGTAAATGTCGAAGAAAGCAATGGAACGCGTAAATTACCATTTTCCTCAACGCGATAACTGCAAACTTTAAGATCTGATGTTGATTTTTTTTGCATTTAACGAATTACGTCAATTGTGTTATTGCAGAAGACAAATACATTATTGCACTCAAGTCTCAAGTCTCTCAGTTGACTTAGTTTGTCTAACCTTCAACATAACAAGAACCTATCAATTAGGGGTGAGAATCCGGTCCGGACCAGATTTTTATCCGAGGTCCGGACCGAAGACTAGACCGGACCAGATCGGAATTTAAAAAAAAACCGGACCGGTCCGGACAGGAACCGGAATTTCCAAAAAGTTCGGACCGGAACCCGGACTGGTTCCAACCGGTCCGGACTGACTGGACCAGACCAAGTTTTGCACAGATCTACTATTAATAGAATGTAAATCCCAAACTTTGATTAGAGGAGGTTTAGGGCTAATCCTGGATTTTATGGGTTTTTGCATGGGGAAGGTGTGGGAAATGATGGTGAGGCGTGAGGTGAAGGGGTAGGGTGATGGTGTAGGTGTAGGTGGGGAGGTGTATGTTGGGCTCGGACAGAACCAACGTCTCTTCCTCCTTCATCTTCTTCTCGACTCCTTTTCTTCTCCACCCTTCATTTCTTCTCACCAAACACCTATCTCTCTCTCCCTCAGTTTCTCTGTCGTCGGAGGAGGAGGAAGCGACCGAGGTGAGCTTGGGGGCAACGGAGATACAGGTGTGAGGCACACGAGGTCGTGCGTTCGGAGGTTGCGGACCGGAGGCGGACTTTGCGCGAGCGAAGCTCCGGCGAGTTTTCGTCATACTAAGAGGTATGCCGGTTAATTAGATGCATTTCGTTTTGCTCACACTTGTGGTGTGAGGTGTTGGCTGATCGGCGGAGGTCGGAGACGTCGTCGGCATCGTGTGGGTAACAAGTTAGACCTAATTCAACTAGGTAGTTGTTGGTCAACGGTCGACCGGTGCCTTCGGGTGGTTGACCGAATGTAGTGTAAATTCCCACTTTAACCAACACCGGTCGAATGATGCCTTGTGGCGGTCGACCGGTTGTACGTATGTTGATGGGTCGGAGGAATGCCTACTGTTTTTCGATCGACCGGGACCCCTGAGTCGGTCGGCCGTTGCTTTCTGGACAGGTCTGGACAGAGCATGGACTATCTAAACGGTCAACCGCTCTTGACTTTGTCCGACCGGTAACTTAATGAATGTTTGACCGATTAGTTGATAGTTTGACATATTGATGATTAGAAACTTCTAGGTTTCCCCTGGCAGTTTTCGGTCGACCGTTTGACTTGTATATTTTTTATCTGAGTTCGGATTTTGACCACGTATCAGTCGACCTATTTTATATAATTGTTCAACCGTTTGTGCTCGGAATTGAATTCTCAGCCCTAGTGAAGTGCAACTCTGTTCACGGAAACCTGTGTCCTCGCCCAGAGCGTGAGCCAGGAGGTGACGGTGGGTGCATTGATCGTGGCTACCCAGGGACCGCCAAGTTGAAGAGTGTGGGTACTTGGGATGTGCCACCTCTATTGATAGACTATGACATAAAGAATGTCATGTTGACTCTCTGTAGAGTAGTAGACCTGAGGGATCACTGATCCCAATGTATGACGATGCATGGCTTACAGAGCATAATGACAAAGCAGACTTCGGTTCGGAAACCGTCCGATGGTGTGCCGGATGTATGATGTACCGTCCGATGTTGTGCCGGACGTAATGATTGGCTCGACCGATGTTGTTCCGGCGAGTATACTGTCGATATTTTTCCAACGAGGATGTGGCCGATGTTGTTATGACATGTTATCTCAGTTGGGCACCTACTGAGTGATTGATGGACCGACCTGAGCAACAGCTCCGTCGGTGTGGTGTTGATCACGATGATTCAGAACTGATTCTAATGATGCGGAAGTGCGGACACCCCTCACCGAACCTCATGATTAGTGTAGCCGCGTGTGGGGTGCGTTGCGTAATCTCTGTAAGACTGTATGTGCCTATGGTAAGTCTCCGAGGGAGACTCGTTGATGATTGTAGGACTGATGTCCAGATTTACCATTGGAGGGGAATTGTTTCCTTACTGTTGATGAGATGATATGTCACTAGTATGATAAGTTCATTTTATTGTACTATTGCATTCATATAGGTGAGCTTGACATACAGAGTTTTCTTATGGAAACTCATGTATTGTTGTTATATTTATGTTTCAGGACCGCGGTATGTTCTGTTGGGTGGTGACAGCGGGCACACACATTTTGGGGCCAAGATCGTCTTCAGACTATTCAAAGTCGTCGTGATTACCTGCATTTATCTTTCGTTGTATTGATGTAATCATGTATTTTGACAAACTCTAATGTATTATGGTGTACCGATTAGTTATTTATACGAGTAATATTCCCGCTTTGATGATGTTTACCCTGTGAACTTTTATTGTTAAAATTTCAAAAGTTTCCGCTCACAGGATGTTACATAGAAGATATTTGCACATTAACTCGTGAAATGCTTCAGACATAGGGAAATATTGCGAATCACGTCTAACTGTAACATCTGGACTACTTTCAGCAAAGACCAATGATAACCTAATCCAAGGCTACAAGTAGATAAAATTCAATTGTTTTTCCCCATAGAAATTAGATATTAGATTATTAGCCATAGCACAACTGTTACAGCTTTGGGATTAAAAGTTAAAAAAACTTGTTTCATTCCTGCAGCAGGTATAAAGCAACTCTAAATGTTAGCAACACGACAGACACTGTGTATTTTTACAGGTATAATTTGTCAACTAAAATGAAAATGATCAGTGTTTTTCTATTTACCAGGAACACTGATGCCACTCCTGATGTCACTATTTCCTTCGTCAGGCTACGACTTCGCCTCGGTGATTATACCAAGAATCAATAGCGTTTAGTCACAGACTCACAATCAGTAGTAAGTACAAGATTATACCTACCAAGAATGAGAGTAAAATTCCACACGATTCATATTGGACGTCACTGGTAAGTACTCCTCCAGTTTCCAAGAAAATTAAGTTTTTATCTCTTTTTTGCTTCGAAATTTTGCTTGTCACTGAAGATATCATCATCAAACTACGATGGAATCATGTGGATTCAAAATTTCATTGGTCAATTAATAATTAAGGAGGGGAAGATCTCAGAAGAGTACATCTCTATATAGATTTTTTTGGGGAAAATCTGAAAAGTATGTCTACAAGAGAGTGCAATTTTAAGATATTTAAATGTGTCATATGTGAATCTTATCTTGACTTACGAAAACCAAACACTACTTGTGGCTTCCGTTGATAATAAGAATTGGTCACATCAAAGAAATTTCTACAGTCATCTAAACATAAATGAAGGTTTTGTTGAAACAATTACAAATAATATCATGTAATACAGTAGGTTATGCGTGTCAAATAAATTATATGACAGAATCCAGACAAAACCAACATACAAGAACATGTTTAGAAAACAAAAACAACAAAAAATAGTGATCAGAAAGACCTTCAACCGACTCGTCGAATTCCAACTAGCCTTAGAGAAAATATCACCCACACGTACCAGTGTGATAGGTCCGACGGTTTCCCCCCATGATAGAACAATTACTTCGTCGAGCGAGTGCACACCAGAGTCGACGAACCACGAAAGCAGATCAAAACTTGCAATGTCGCTATCAACCAGAAAACATGGGTTTTGGTGGAGAGAGAGAGAACTCGTATATTGTGTGTATTTTTCTTGGTGAAGTGCAAAACATTTTATAGTAGTCTATGACACAAAAATTTGACCCCAAACCCCCTGAACACGACCCACGACCACGACGTGATGCGACACACGAGCACGTGTGCGGGTGTACATGGGTCCAACCACTCCTCCACTCACACTCTCTCCACTTCTCGGAAGATAAGGGAGGCAAAATGTTTTAAACTTTTTCAACATCCCACAACATCTAATGTGGGACTAAACCCACACATGGATTTCTTCATCCAACATTCCCCCACCAATCCATTGTTGATCAAGCGACAAAACATTACATCATAGTGCTTTCAGTAATGATACCTTTCGGGTTTGAACCACTACCTGAGTACTTCAACTTTACCCCTACAAGAACTAAGTGAAACGAAGTCTTAAGCTTGAACATTTATTGTGGAGATGTCCACTGACAACACCAACCATGTCATACTGCAATCTACAGGGTTGATGCATTACGGTCATGCATTTGTATCCTATTTCATGAATGCTTTCAAGGAATGACCCACATTTCTCTAATTGCAGTCATACAATTGCATTCACATAGTTGAGTTTCTCGAAAAATGCATTGCTAACATTTTGTTCTAAGAACTCGAACCCATTTAGAGTATACACTCTTACTAAACTTGCAGTTTCAGCAATATATCCATTCTTTAAGGCATTGACACAGATAAATGTATGACCTACAATGTATTACCAATCAGTTGCACTCAACTCACTCAAGAACTTGTTATTACCACATTAAACCAACTTCATGGGATCTCCACTCAGATTGATTGGGTTGCCGTTCTAGATGAGTCATCCCCAACTTGGATTTCAGAACTTGAGCTAGATCAAGTCCTTTGGTGAAAGCTTCAGCTATATTGTCTTTGGTACCAACAAACACGACTACAGTATAGGGATACACCAACGGTAGTTATCCATCGGTGTACTCCACTTTCCGTTTGTGTACCGCTACACCGACGAATATGTCTCCGTCGGTGATACTTACGTCGGTGTTGCACTACTCCAACGGATATTCGTCGTCATTGTCAATTTTGGCGGGAAAATTCCCGCAAAAAAATTCATCTTGTTTCGTCGATTCCAATAACACCGACAGACATATCCGTCGGTGTAGCGTACACCAACAAATATATATTATGACGGAAATCTATGTACACCGACTGATAAATCCCGTCGGTGAGAAATATGATATACACCGACGAATATGTCTTGTTCGTCATGACCAACACCAATGGATGTCTGCCATCTGTGTCTTCTGACCATAAAAAATGAAACGACCTACACCGACGGATACATTCCGTCGGTGTAGGCCATGTAGTTCCTATCAAGTACCCGAAAGAGTTTGTTTGCTCATTCTGGGTTCCGATTATCCTTGTTCAAACAAATACAATCAAACATTCATCACAAATCAAACATTCATTCCTCACAACTCAAACATTCATAACTCACAAATTCATAACTCAAACAATCATACATTCGCATTTCAATCGTCATTTACTTCAAAGATTTATAAATTGTATTTCAAGCATTCATACACCCCCAAACTTATAAACTCTAAATAAAAATTAAAGTTTCATTGAAAATAATATTTAACAATACAAAGTAAAAATACTTAAAATAAATATAATCAAACAACATTCAAAAACAGAAAGACTACGTTGTTAAACCTCTAGTGCCTGCTCCGCCTGATGGACCATCATCATTATCTTGACTTGGCGGCGGAGGTGGTGTGCAAATAGATGTAACATTAAAATCTTGCACGATTTAAACATTATACATTATGAATATAATGCATATAAACTAACTTAGTAAATGCAAAACTTATTAAATTAGAAATATAATACCTCCGGACTATAACCCCCCTTCACTATCAATTGCTCCATCAACGACTCCATCAAGACTCCATGTTTGTGAGCCTCTTTTTCTTCTCAATTAGCTCATTTTCCATCCTCATCATGTTCTGATCTTTCTCAACCTGAACTCTCGCGTCAATCTTGGATTGGGATGGCGGCCCGCGCGGTCTGTACATGTCGATCGGGGTGACGAGACTGGAATACATCTTCACACATCCGTGCCCATCACCAAGTATAGTCCCGACCGGATCCTCGGCAGCGGCCGCCGAATTGATAGAGCCCTGAGAACTCGTCTCACCTGGTCCTTGAAAAGCCTCTAATTGTTCCTAAAAGAAAAAATTCTCATAAATTCACAAATAAAAATATCAAACAACATTAACTAATTTAAAACAAACATTAATATTAAATTTACAATAACGTCCGCAGCGTCAGGGTGTGTCTTGTCATGTAGCCAGATGTACATATCTGCCCGATTTGACTCAGGAGCATATCGATTTTTTGCAATATGCAATATTAATATTGACTCAGTTTATTTTGAAAAAATAATGAATATGTAAGAAATTCAAAAAATATAAATAATATATCACAATTTTCTCCTTGTGTCGCACCACCGATTTGGTACCACATTGGTGTGGTATGATTAAATGCGCTCTGTTTTTTCTTATTAGTCTCGTTTTTTTTCTATATTAGCAATATTTTATATAACATGTGGAGTCTTGGCTTTAACGGAAAGTACCGCACAAGTGCCCCTGAAATTCTTTTGCTTTTTCGAACTCTAAATTTTTAGTTTCTAATTCATCTTCCCTTGCACGGTTACCCAACGAGATTCCCCGCACACAGAACATGAATTAACATTCTCATTTTTTTCCAGTACAATGTGCAATGATTCTTGAAAACATGGATATTTTCATACTGAAACCCCAAGTTGGCAACCAACTTTTTTGTCTCACATGTGTATCCTTCGGCAGGCAAGCTCCCTCTGGAAGTAATTATGCTTGATATGCTAACCAGTATCAAACACTGTGTCCGCTCATCTACTTGTGCATTTCATGTGATAATATCATCAATTCAGATTTGCACCTAGGATACAACAATTGATCTCCATCCTTCATATAGGCAAGAAACTTCTGAGCATAATTTGTAATCCCCGGTCTCGAGGAATCGATTCTAAAGTTACCACCTTCAACCACATCGTTTATCATTTCCTCTATGTCATCGGCAACATCATCCTCTTCCGACTCAATCGTTATTTGTCGAGTTGCCATCATTACAACTTGAGCACTTCAACTTGCAACACTTTCATCGTGAAAAACTCACTTCTCGTAATTACCAGCAAAGCCATTTAGGATGATATCATCGATGACATCACCTCTAGTCGCCCATTTGTTATTGCAACACTTCTTGCATGGGTATAAGATTTTCCCATCACGAATATATTGGTTGTGAGAGTTGAAGGCAAGGTTTAAAAATGACTTCAGATTATTCGTTAAAGTCTGAGTAATTCTCTTACCATACATCCAACTTCTGTCTGACACCATGATTCTATTCATTTGAAACAAAATATAACATAACACGTTAAAAATCCTATCAATCTAACTGAATGTAATTTACACATGAACCTCATCCAAATCAATTTAACTAAATCAATTAACCAACCTAACAATCAATATAAGATCCAACTCAATATAACTAAACCACAAACACATTTAAATTTAATTGAAAATTTAACTAAATTTCGACAGAACCTCCAATGTAATTTTGATATTAATTTTTTTCCAAAAACCTGTATTGACAAGAAAAAATGGCCACTATTGAACTACAAGCATCACAATATCGTCAATTCATCAAACTTAAATCTTACAATCCAATCCTAAATCCAATCCTAAATTAAAAAAACCAAATCCTAAAACCTCAAAATACTAATTTTCTTTAAGCATACAATTCATCCTAAATCCATAATAATCTCATTTCCAATTCCAACTAGATTATCTTTATACACAACATACGATACTTAATGCTCATATACTCAACAAAGTTTCAACCTACTTCAATCATTAAAGTTAAAAAATTATCAATCCCCACAACAAACTAAAAGTTACCAAACCTCCCACATTAACCTACTTCGTTAAATAAACCACGAAAGAGACAGAAATTACCATTTTTCTCACACGAAATCCAATACTAAATCCAAAATCAATTCCTAAATCCGAAAGTACTAACAAACCCTAAATCAAATCCTAAATCTTAAACTACTAACAAATACTAAATGAAATCGTAAATCTTAAAGTACCAACAAATCAAAAATCAAACCATAATTCTTAAATTACTAACGTATGCTAAATGAAATCCTATATCTTAAATTACTAACAAATCAAACTAATAGATCCAAATGTAATCTAACATCCAAGTCCACTGATTTCAATTGTAACCAATAACGTGTTATTGATTTCAATTGAAATCTAATTTATTTTTATAGGGGAATCAATAGCGGGTTATTAATTACAATTTCTGCAGAATTTTATTAAAAATTCGGCACAACCTCCCCTATAAATCAACAATGATTTTTTTAATTCCTGTAGACATAAAAATATTTCCACAACAATAACATACAAAATCTCTTCATACACATCATATATATCTAATACATTATTTTATTAATGTGAATTCTAACAAATCAAACTTCACATTAAGTTTAATATAACATTAAATCATATAAATTTTAAAATAATCATACTAATCTATCATATACATTAAGTTTAAACTATACAAATTATCTAAATCAGACAAATGCAACCAAATTCAAATCACGTACATCTAACAAATTGTCGACAAAATACAATTTCTAAACCAATGAAATTAGACATTCATTTTAACCTAACATTAAATCATATAAATTTTCATAGTAATCATAAAAATACATGAAATTATACAAATTACATTCATATATATCAATTATGATTAAAAATGTAAAAGATTCAAAAAATAAAAAACCCAAAATTTAAAAAATGGAGTGAAGCGACTGTGGGGGGGAGGTGGGGGTTGTGGAGGTGTGGTTGTGGGGGATGGAAGGGCGTGGTTGTGGGTGGTGGAGCCGTGTGGTGGTTGGGGTTGAGGTTGGGGTGGTGGAGTCTTGTGGTGGTGGGGAGCTGCCTGGACGGGGTTGCGGTGGTGGAGTCGTGTGGTGGTGGGGAGGCTATGGGGACGAGGACGGGGAGGCTGCGGTGACGGGACGGGGAGGGCGTGGCTTGGGAACAAGGAGGCTGCGGGGACGGGACGAGGAGGGGGTGGCTTGAGGACGGGGAGGCTACGAGGAGTGAGAAGGGAGGGATAGGAGGGCACGAGGTTACCAGAGGAGGAGGCGAGCAGAGGCGGTGGAATTAGGGTTGGTGTTGGTTTTCGCAGAAATGATCGGACTTGGTCGAGGTGTTACTGTCTGTGTAGTGTAACACGATTAATGAATAAATGTCTCTTTTTCAAACACTTCAAATTGCTCCAGCCTACCCTCGCCGTCAACGACGCCATCATCTTCGGTCTTCGATGCTTCTCCTCGTCGTGCCCTCTCCAATCCCTAGTCCTAGCCAGTCTAACCCTTCCAAGCTCGCCACAACGCTAACCTGGGCTTTCTAGCCGCCGCCTTTGTCGTTCTCCGCCTCCGACTCTGCTCAAGGTTTGATTTGAAGGTTGTTTGGTTTTTTGCTTGCAAATTGGAATTTTTTGGTTAGAGGTGGGATTTTTAGTTTTAGTTGGACTAGGAAAAGTAGGGATTTTTTAGTACATCCGGAAATTCGAGAGCTACTTGGGCTGCAAGATCGCCATCGATGCCAACATAAGCATGATCTTTTGGGGGTTTAGATTGTGGTGGGGATATACCCTGAATAGAATTGGTTTTGAGAAGAATTGAGTTGGAATTGTATTGTATGCTGCATCTTGCTTATACTATATGCTCCGGATGGATCCTTCCATGGTTTCAGCTTCTCTTGGATGAAGTGTGTAAAGGATCGACAAGCCAACAAAATGTGATGATGGTGACGATTGCCAAGTGGCAGCATGTTCAATGAGTATACCCCTTTGAAATTGAAGTTTAATTTTGAAAATATATATTTAGCACTAGTAACCCGATGAGAAGTTTGATTCTGGATTATTTTGGTTCACTCCAACCTCAGTGAAGACCTTTCTTTCAGGGTTATTTTATCCTTCTCATGATCTATGGTTTTGATCCAGTACGTATCTGCCTAGGTTTTGTTTTATCGCAACAAGATTCTTTGTTTAAAATAGTATTCTCTCTTAATTTTCTTTGGCATCATCTCTATCAACTTTCATCTATAACTCTATCATATTTACTTTGTTATCTGAGGAAGTTATGGGCTACGACAATTGTTAGAATGAATAATCCTTGGTTGTGACATTGCATCTGCTTGATTAACCATTGATAGCACTTTACTGGTTGCCTTCGAGTAGAAGCCATGCACCTTCACATTGTTATGTACCGATAAAACAAACCTTAACATTGTTATGTACATTTTTTTCCAGGTACCATATACCTGAGGAGTGGCCTTTTAGAAGTTAGATGCTTATTCAAAGAACCAATGGTGTCTTCAGATGAACAACAACCGGAGCTCAAATAGACGACACCTGATGAAGAAGTAATTGTTATTTTTACGAACTTTGGTGTTGAGTTTGTCTTTTGTCAACAAGTTGTGATTACATTTCTTGTGAATGAAAATGGGTTCAACAATGACAATACTGTCAAAGGCACTGGTTTATTTATATGCAAGGTGGAGATACTGTCAATTAGTTTATTGTTTATGTTGAGGAAAGGTTGAATTATTTTATGAGTTCTACAGGCAATTGATAAAATCAAAGCTGCCAAAAACAAGTCTTCTCAGGGGCGGTAAGTTATAATATGTGCAAAACCATTCTTTCTGATATTTATGTTCATTTCTTTTTCTCAAAAATCAAGTTTTGATTTCATTTGTTTACAGATTGGAGTCATTCTTTAAGCCAACTTCCAGTGTCTCCGTACCTCTGAAAAGAAAAATGTGTGTTTTTCTTCAATAATTGCCTATGAAGAATATGATCTGCTTCTAAAAAAGATTGAATCTTTTAACTTTTCCAGTTTCCACGAATAAACTTGATATAAACAAGTCTTCGACTTGACTTACCCGACACCTGCTCTTGTTGGTGGGACACTATTAATTTTAGCCTCCACTTATGGTCACTTTGTTTGGTACCAAGACGAAAATTTTCGTAGGTTGGAGAAACAAACTTTAGCTTGATTCAAGTGTGGATCTGATTTATTAATTGTTGTGTAAGCTATTCATTTAGGAATTTTGCTAGAAAAATAAAATCATACACTTCATTTAGATTGCTAATAGCAATACATACGAAATATTAATATTTTCATACCTTGAGATGTCTAAAATAATTATTCCGAAGTAAAAACAATTGATTGGACTACAATAATCCCCATTGTCTTAATTTAAAGTAAATCATTTATCCTCGTGTAATGTCAACGTAATCTTCCCATTTCCGTGTCAAATAGTGTCATTTGTGTTGTGTCATTCTTTCAAAAGCTATGACAACTAACTTAAGCAAGTAGTTTTGTGTTTAATAGTATTAGTATTTCCCATCATATGATTTTATGTGTCGGGTCATGCCCGAATCGCCAAACGAATCCACTATAATTATGTTCTGCCATATGTTTTAGGCTCTGTTTAGTAAGCTCTTGATTGCAACGTATGCTGCAAGAAGAACGTGGGAATTTTGTAGGTTTTATCAGATGTTGTTTCATAACAACCAACAAGGTTTCATCGACGGTACCTATTCGTCGGTGTATATCCATTTTCGTCGTTGTAGATGAACACCGATGGTGTACTGATCGTCGGTTTTACTTGTGTCGGTGCTTCTGTATTCTGACAAATAAACGCCGTCAGTGGTAATTTTGGCGTGGAATTTCTCGTCAAATTTTTTCACTTTGTTTGGTCAGATCAACAAACATCGACGACAAAACACCGACGGAACATTTCGCCGGTGTAGGGGAACACAATTGTCAGGGGTGGTTTTTGTGCGACAAATTTCATTTTACTATGGATTTCTTTATCTAAAATACACACCGACAGATACTACGAAACTACTAACTGACAAACTTTCTCCGTCGGTGTCCACCGACGGAAAACACTAGCCGACTATGTGAGCCCTTAAAGTGTTTAACCTTGAACATTATTTCGTACAAAGGCAAAGCAAGAAGCCACAGGAGCATAGAGGTTGATTTCTGCAAGTCCTGACTAAGAAATTAATACTAGTTCGTCTGGTTTCTTTTTGAGTCCTTGTGTTTCTTTGTTTCTATCGAGGTGGTTTTAGCCTCTACTAGTGATGCTAGAAACTTGTTTGTTTTGTTCTGGATGGGGCTGATATGCCTTGTAACCCCATAATTGGGAGGTGTATTTCTTGCATCATTCTTGTCGTCCATTCTAAGAATTATCTAATTTAATCGTACGTACCAATTTTCAAAAAAACTTTTTTGGGTATAAGACCATTGTCCTTATTGTTCCCATCGATTTTTCTCAACGATGACGTGTACATAACATTATAGTCAAAGGTGTTATGTACCTACTCAACATGTACAATTGAACTCTTTGTTAAGGTCAAGTCATAGGAAACCGACAACACATGAGGTTCTTCGATCGGGTGAGTAGTGACGGATCCATGATTCCAAGTATAGTAAGGCACCATGCACTAATATACCAATCAACAACCAAAAAATAACATACAAACTAAAAGTATTAATATTTCATAAAAAATTAGAAGCAAAATGTTGTAAATAATTCAAATTACAACCTAATAGTATTTTAAAATTATTACAATTGTTCTTGACAAGTTTTCATATTTTGAAACCGGTTTATAATAGCATTCATATTAATACCAAAAAAACAAATCCTTCTTTAGATAAGTAACCAAATAATCATTCAACATTTGATTTCGATCTCATGTTATTACGCAACTTATCTTTCACTAGAGTCATTCCGGAAAATACATTTTCAACGCACGTCGTTGCTACGGAAAGAAGTAACACCAATTTCAATAGTAAGTAGACATTTGAATGAGTTTCATGTTTGTTTATCATAACAAGTTTCACAGAAAGTTTATTAAGATTATTTACATTCCAAAATCTCTCATCATTCCAAATGTCAACAATAAAATTGTCAAGTGAATATTCCAACAATATCAATTGGCACTTGAAATTCATTAGGATATAATTCAACAAGTCAGACCAATTTTCTTTTCCTTTCGTAAAAAGAAGAAAACCGGTTGGTGGATTGAAGCAAGACACAAGTAAGTCTTTGTTTACCTCCTTGAACAGATTTTCAAGTTCTTGCAATTATAGATCAAGCACACTTAGAAAAACTTCAACTTGAAAATAATGAAGATTTGTCACTTGTGGACTACTATCTCGAAATATCATTCTTCTTGGGACAATATGGAAAATATTGCTCCAAACTTTACTCACAAAAATGCGGTCACAATCTGAAACAATTGAACGAGGCATGCCGTGGATTTTTGTGACGTGATTAGAGAAGGTTGTGGCAACAGTCCTCGCCGATAGTGGAGAACATAACTCGATAGAATGCGCTCCTTTTGTTAGGCGATCAACCACAACAAATATGACATCTTTTCCTCACGACGATGGTAGAGATACGATAACATCCATGGAGAGATCCTCACATATCCTGGCTGGAGTAGGCAAAGGTTGAAGGAGACCACTTGACGATTGATTGGGTGATTTTCTTGCTTGGCACACCTGACAGGAGCTCACCCAACATCGGACATCTCCAGAGATCCCTTGCCAAAAGAAGGATCAGACCATACGTGAGAGGGTTGATTTAACCCATGAGTGATCGTCGATGGTGGAGGAGTGGCTTTCCTCGAAGATGCGGTGGCAGACAGTGGTGTTGGCCAGGATCACGAGGTGGTCGTCGAAGAGAAGGAAATCACCTCTAATGGTGTATCTGGTGGAGGTGGTGGGGGATAATGTAGAAGTCCATTGGGCCTTGTAGTGGTAGTCTTTAGAGGCCTCGATTTTAATAAGGTCCAAAAGAGAAGAAGGTGGACAACTTAAAATAGAGAGAGTGATATCTTCTCCATGAGATAACTTTCCAGCTGTGGAATTTTGGGTCCCTGGTCAGTACTTTATGGTGTAAGAGAATCTGAGGAGTTGTCGTAGGTATTTCTGTTGTTCTGGTGTGGAAATGGTTTGTGACAGAAGGTGTTTTAGACTACGATGATCTGTTAAGATAACCCCAACATATTGTGCCTTCATTTTTTAACGGCCTAAACAATTGCCTCCATTTCCTTAGCGTAAACCGAGGATCCCAACAGGGATGGTGGGAATTTCTTACTAAAGAAGGAAATTAGCTTGCCATATTAAGTGAGGATAGCTCCCGTGGTGGTTCCGGACGCATCAGTTTCCATTGTGAATGTGGTGGAAAAATCCAGCATCTGTAGGATTGGAGTGGTAGTCAAGGATCGTTTGAGTCTTTTGAAGGCTTTAGTAGCTGTCGGAGACCAAAGAAATCCCTCCTTTTTTAGAAGATCGGTGAGTGGACTGGCGGTGTGTGCGTAACCTCGAACAAATCATCGATAGTAGCCTGTCAAGCCTAAAAACCCTCGTAATTGCTTCACCGAGGTAGGTATGGGCCAGTTGACTATGGTTGAAATCTTGGAGGGATCCACCATTATTCCTTGTGTCGAGATCATATGACCAAAGTAAGAGATATCGGAGAGGCCAATGCACATTTAGAGAGCTTTGCCACTAACAAATTTTGTTGGAGGATTTGAAATACATATCGTAGATGAGCGAGGTGGTCTGATGTTTTGCCCGCATAGCGACACTGGGACATAGATGCAAAGACTGTTGCATCGCAAGAGCTGCCCATTTCCAATAGTAACCCAAAATGCCTTGGTTTCGTCGATCGTAAGACCTAGATTCGTAATCAGGGAAGGATGGATGAAGTTGAGGGTTGAGTCGGAGTCGATGAGTACTTGGACCATGGTCTCGTTAATTTGTCCTTCCAGTCGAAGAACTCGAGGAATATCATCCCCGACCAAAGAGACACAAAAGAGCTCGGCTGCTGGTTCGTCGGAAAGGTCATCTGTGGCATCACCGGGATCTGGTGGGTGGGTGTCTTCGAGGAGCAGTAAGGTATGTGATTTTGTGCAATGGTGACCGCGACTCCATTTATCGTCACAATTAAAGCATAGGCCTCAATTTTCTTGCTTGCTCCTCTTTGGATAATGGTTTGATCCTTGTGGAATACGAAGTGGTGGTGGTAGGAGAGGCGCGGTGTGGCGGGTAGTAAGTCGGATTGGCTCACAGATGGACTCATGAAGTACGGCAAGCTCCTGAGCATCTTTGAGAGTTGTCGGACGGAACCCCCAGACCTGTTTGCCCAAGTATGGTTTCAACCCAGCCATAAAATTTTCCACGAGGAGTTGCGATCGGAGGTGTGATGTTTTGTTGGCAGCGATGTCATATGCATCGATGTAGTCGTGTACGGAACCCGACTGAGAGATACGAGTAAAGGATCTGTAGACCCCTGCAAATAGTCTTACCGTAAAACGGGCAATGATTGCCTTGGAAAAGGTAGCCCAGCTTACAAAGGGAGTTGTTCTCTCTTCCAGCTGGAACCATCCCAACGCCTTGCCATTGAGGTGAAAGGAGGCCAGGCGAACTCTTCTATTGGCGGTAATGTTGTGGTAGGCGAAGAATTTCTCGCATTGGTAGACCCAATTGTCCGCGACAGTGGTTCCTTGGAAATGAGGAAAGTTTGATCGAACGGGAGGGACATTTTCATTGTCCGGTGGTGGAGGAATGGGGTCAGCCCCAGGCGTCCAGTAATTTCGTAACTGTGGTGGATATATCAACAAGTTTGGTGTCGAGGATGGTTTGGCGTTGCTGAAACGACTCCAAAGTAGTGAGGATTGTCCCTAGTTGACTTTCGATCCGACAAAAGCGGATTCCATCAGCCATGCTCAATGAAAGCACCAAATGATCCGACTCTATTCGAGAGGAGTCTGCTCTCCGGGAAGAAAGAGCGGAAGAAGAAGTTTAAGAGAACAAAATCAATCGTGAAATTTCTTGCTTTCTTTCATTCATCATAAGGTCCTCTTGAATAAGAGAATTACAATCATACTTCCACAAATTGTGGGTTACCAAACATGTAAATAGCAAATAACCAAAAGGGGAATTGAAAATAGGAAATAACTTAATAAGGAAATGTTTTGTAATAGCAGTTAATCTGATATGGTCATTATAACTAAAAATTTAGTTTATTGGGAGCCCTGATAACCCTATTCTCCTTGTTGACTGCAATATTTGATTGTGTCATGATGTTGGTGGTTGCATCAGTGACTCCCGGGCACTGTTATTTTTGCCCTTATAGTTCGTGAAGAATTATAATTTGAGTTGTACGCGATCTGTAATCTAGTAATCAAAGGTATGACTTCTGTATCATGGTGTTCGAGTTGTGTAACTCAACGACTTGTTACAATGAAATTTAGATTCAAAGAAGCAACTTTAGATGTTGATATTACCTAATGAAAATGATTGTCTGTAGTAAAATAAATGATAGAGAAAGACAAGTGATGCAGAGAAAAATGAAAGTTTGGTCCAGGCCGACCAAACTATATTAGATTAAAAATGTTATCAATCTTACAACTAACTAATCATTGAGTTAGCTTTTAAAGGTTGATTAACACTAGTTTAACTTAACATTTTTCGTAATGAAACTACAAATATTCAACCCTTTGGCTAAGATTAGGAATTTGGTTCTTATTTCATTAACTTGCATGAGAAGAAATATATCTAAGATCTAGCTATATAAATATATGTGGTCCAACACTTATTTTTTATATTATTTCATAGCATAACAACAATATCTTTGAGGGTGCACTTGGTATGGTGGTAAAAATTACGAGGTATAGATTTTGGGGTTAATCATTAGGGGAGTAATCTTTTAAGGGGTAAAAATTATTTTTCGCAATACTTAGTATGAGGAGGGAATTTTTCATGGAGTTATAATATCAAAACCTCAAAAATCCCAACCCGACAAAATTAGTAAAAATAGAGTAAATTTTCATTTTTAGTTATTCTACGTATTTCTACTAAATACATGAGTAAGTTTTCATTTTTAGTTATTCTACATTATATTTTTACTAAATATATGTGTTAAAAGTGAAAATAATAAAACAAGAAGTGTCAGAAGGGAGAGGGAATTATCACCCCCATATCCCTTAAACTTTGATCTCATTCCAAGCATACTTGAATTGGTGAAAAATTAGGTCCTTAATTTTTCACACCCTGTTACACACAATCCAGGCATACCCTAAATGTTAAAATCCCATGTAAAAGTCAAAGACTCACGCATGACGCATGGGCATAGGCTATCTGTGCATTTACAAAGTATACAGTATATAAATTTAAAACATATATATCTTCAAAAGTTATTACTGAAATATCATAATTAGTGAAGTATAGAAATATAAAGAATATCTTAGGATGTCATCACCTAAATATCATATTTTCTCTTACTTTCTTATGCTTTTAAGGTGCACAATCGAAATTATATCAAGAATGAGAGTAAAATCCCACTCAATTCATATAGGACGTCAGTCCTCTAGTTCCCAAGACAATTAAGTTTTTTTCCCTTTTTTGAACTCCATCTTCATACCTCTCTTAAATTCCTTGGTCATTTTTTCATTACTACCTGCAAATATTAGGCCAACAACATATAAAGCCACGATCAAGATATCGTCATCTGAGACCTTTACATAGAGTGCATGCTCATATGGACATTGTACAAAGCCATGCGACTTGAAGTAGAGATCAATGTGTGTATTTCATGCCCTTGGTGCTTGTTTCAACCTATACAAGGCTTTCTTCAACTTTAGGACCTTCCCTTCCTTCACTTTCTTCACATAATCGGGTGGTTGCTCAATATACACTTCTTCCTCCAAGACACCATTCAAGAATGCCGATTTGACATCCATTTGGTGAATGTGCCAATTTCTTTGAGCAACAAGGGAAATCAAAAGACGATTGTCTCCATGCGCGCCACTAGTGCAAACACTTCTTCATAATCAATATCAGCCCGTTGTTTGTAGCCTTTTGCCACTAACCGCGCATTGTATCTTTCTACATCGTCTTGGGGAGTCAATTCTTCTTGTATACCCATGACTCCTATAGCTTTGTGATCCTTGGGAGAGAGACTAACTCCAACGTCTCATTCTTCTCACTGCATGGATCTCATCATACATGGTAACTCTCCATTTTGCATTCGTTATAGCCTCTTTAAAGGGGATGTTGTTGCCTTGAGATAGGCGGCACACCAAATGCAATTCACTTGTTGTCTCATAAAAATCATGAAGA
This sequence comes from Triglochin maritima, assembly GCA_963682175.1. Classification (NCBI taxonomy): domain Eukaryota; kingdom Viridiplantae; phylum Streptophyta; class Magnoliopsida; order Alismatales; family Juncaginaceae; genus Triglochin; species Triglochin maritima. The sequence goes on from OY821781.1 coordinate 39,206,038, forward strand.
CTCTTAGTTTTCCTTGGTCTTTCACCTTCAACATCAGATGAGCTTCCTCCAGAAGCTTCAACCGCAGTTTTCATTTCAATTTGATCACTGGTTTGAGATGTTTCTGACGCATGCATCTCATGAGGGATATCCTTCTTCGAGTTCAAATCCCACGTCGCCTCTTCATTCACCTGCACATCATGGCTGATACATATTTTCTTGTTAGTAGGGTTGAGTAGCTTGTAGGTTTTCGACTTCTCATCATAGCCAACGAAGATGAGCTTGGTGCTTTTGTCATCTAGCTTCAATCTTCTTTGATCGGGTATGTGCACATATGCCATGCTACCAAACACCATTAAATGTGCCACAGTTTGCTTATAGCCACTCCACGCTTCTTGCAGAGTCATGCCCTTCAAGCTAGATGGCTTGCATCGGTTTAAAAGATAGACCGCGCATGTAGCTGCCTCCGCCCAAAACTCTTTGGGTAAGCTCTTGCTTTTCAACATACTTCAAACCATGTCAAGGATGGTTCTATTCTTGTGTTCCACCACTCCATTTTGTTGTGGCGAGTAGGGGTTGTCAAGTGGCGTCAAATTCCATGCTCATCACAAAATGCGTTGAACGAACTCGAGGTGAACTCTCTTCCTTGATCCGATCTTATCTTAGCACTTTGATATAATGCCCACTTTGTTTCTCAACAAAAGCTTTAAACTTAAACACAACAAATGCTTCAGACTTTTCCTTGAAGACCTACAACCATGTTTTTCGAGAAAAATCATCAATGAAGGTTATGAAATAGCAGTTCTCACCAAAAGAGCTAGGTTTGATTGGTCCACAGATGTTGGTGTGAATCAACTCGAGCGACTTCTTTGCTCGATATTCTGCCAAGTTTGGGAAGCTACTCCTTGCTAGTTTACCCACCATGCACCCTTCTCAAATTCTCGGAGGATTCGATCAGGGCAGTCTATGCACCATTTTCTTGTTTGCCATCCCGCGAAGTCCTCCAAAATTAACATGCTCATATCGTACATGTCATAGCCAATCATTCTCCTCAATGCACGCCTTCAAGCACTTGGTTTGAACACAAGTTATATTCAACTTGAACATTTGATTCTTAACCATTTCTACCTGGGCTATGAAGTGCTCATCTTGCCCACGTGAGTAAAGATATCGGTTCTTCATAAAAACTGAGTAACCTTTCTCCACAATTTGTCCTAGGCTGAGGATGTTGTCTTCAAATCAAGGACATAATACACATTAGATATGTATTTGTGTGAGTCGTCTTTCACCATGATCAATATGTTTCCTTGGCCTTCTACTCTCACCTTAGATGTGTCACCAAACGAGACATGCACGTTCACATTTTCCTCCAAGTCGGCGAACATGTTCCTATAGCCGCACATGTGATTGCTCGTGCTCGTGCGAAGGTACCACACACCTTCTTGCTCGGGCTTGCTCTCCTTGTTTACTAGCAACACAATGTCATAGCTTGCATGTTCCTCCACGGCTACAAGGTTAGAACTCTCCTACACCTTCTTTGAAGAGCAGCACTCGCTAGCATAGTGCCCATGCTTCCCATAATTGTAGCGCTCAACATTCTTCTTGCTCGATTGATCACTTCTTCTACGGCCTCGGCCTCTACCGCACACATCATCTCCACGACCTCTATCAGAGTTGCAACATCCACAACCACCACGACATCATCCTCTACCTCGATCACCGCTGCTAGGACTCTCTTCCTTAAGCGAAACCTTTGCTAGCAGCACCTCCTCAAGCAACTCTTGCTTCGTTTTCTTCTTCCTTTGCTCGTGAGCTTCCAATGAGCTAGTGAGACCATCGATAGACATCTCCTCGAGATTTCTCGATTCCTCGATTGTGCATACTACATTCTCCAAACTCTCGGTCAAGGAACGTAGTATTTTCTCTACTACGTTTCCTTCGGTCAAGGTCTTGTAGGATCTACTAGCCCCTAAACTTAGTCTAAAGGGGGGGGGGTGAATAGACTAATTACGGTTTTTAGGATAACTATTCCAAATTCAAAGATAAGACAATAATATTAAAGAGAGAACAAACAAACCACTACTCCGGATGTATAGAGGTTTGGATCCAACCACCGGATCCTAGTCCTCTCTTACTAATTGCTCTTACTCGAGCAACTTCGCGTCCTCCACTAATCCGATCTCCATTGCGGGCCGAGATCACGCCTTTACACCACAAGCTTTGCGAACACCCTCGCCTAGCTTAGACCACATTCTCACAATCCGAGAAGAGCTTCACTCCGGAAGCTTGTACAACTCTTGAAGAATAATACTTCAGCAACTAATCTTGGGCACTTGAAATGAATGATGCAATCTAGTGATGGTGATTTCAAGTGGGAAGATATGAGCACAAGGGTTTAGAGCAATTTGAGAGTAGTAATGAGATGTTGAGCTTAGAGAAAGATTGGTGTCTTTGTATGGGTGTTCTAAGCTCTATTTATATGCTCTAAACAAGTTCTAGCCGTTGGGATTGAAGTGATGAAAAGATGTGCAAGAAAACACAATTCAGAAATGACAGGACACGTTTCTGGCGACAAACGGTCCACCGGATCGTGTTACACGGTCGACCGAAACTAAGCAGTGCTCGGTTCGGTCGAGCGAAGACGCTAACGGTCGATCCTATTTGGCTAGAACTTAAGTGATCAGTCGAACGGTTTGGAATACCAGTTCGACCGAAAAGAGACAGTAGGACTGGGTCTGGAAAAGACTTAAGTATCGGTCGACCGTGAGTAGAGTTTCGGTCGACCGGTTGACATGTGTGATTTGAGACCCGATAACAACAAGTGTAATCGGTCGAACGAGGTGAGTGCATAGTTCGACCGAAAATGCACAGTAAGAATGAGACAGGGAAGAATCAAGATTTGGTCGACCGTAAAGGGAAATCCGGTCGACCGGAAGACTAAATCCAGAATAAGGTTAGTTAGGAAAATGTGTATATGACCGTTGGAGTATACGACAAGTATAACGGTCATATTAAATACAAATACGGAAAACATTCGGTCGAACAGATATCAAGTTTCGGTATACGACAAGTATAACGGTCATATTAAATACAAATACGGAAAACATTCAGTCGAACAGATATCAAGTTTCGGTCGACCGAAAGTCTCACTAACTGGACACGTGTCGACAAATGATTGGCTGAAAGATTTGTATTGGGTAAACTAATTTCTCACTCGACAAGGTGAGACAGTCGAACAGAACGTATATGCCGGTCGACCGATTTACGACAGGCAAACCAGATAGAGTAAACGGTCGAACGGGAGAAGAATACCGGTCGACCGTGTGGGACAAATTTTGTTGCGTGGGAAGGTCTGGTGAAAATCGGTCGAACCAAAAGGTTCTACCGGTCGACCGATTTAGTGCAGATTTCCTGTTCTGCGGTTCTAATGAGTTTGGTTGGATTTCTAATGAAGTCTAGGATAATTGGAAAATAATGTAAGACTTCTATAGGTATCCTAAGTGATGTGTAATGCAATGAATCATGGATTTCAAGTGCCAAGTTACATTTGAGGCCTAAATACATGAAATTTAAACCTTGTTACTCTTCAATCTTCACCTTTAATTTAACGCAAACTTGAATCCTGAAATGTTAGATAACACACATATATGCAAGCAATGATATTTCAATTGATACATGTTATTATTGAGATGTTGATTAATCATCAAAATGGATTAACGATTATTAGCAAAAAAGCCAACAATCTCCTTTTTTTTGATGATGACAACTTATCAATTTAAATACATGTTTAAGTTTGATTTTTATCATTTACAATCAATATCTAAAGCTCCCCCTATCTTATAGCTCCCCCTATCTATAAGTATGTATTTATTTCTCCCCCTTGGCATAAACAAAAAAGAGTCATGAGATAATATGATAAGCGATTTAAGCATATGAGATATGATAACGGAAGCATTATTAAGCCAAACAACATGAGAGATAACAATAAACCATCCATTAAACTTAGAATTGAAGACATACATAAAAGACAAACGTCAAAAGCAAAAACTACTCAAGGTTCAAAACAAAATACAACAATAAGCCAAGGTTTGAACCAACACCATCATAAACCGAAATACAACGACAACACGAGACACACACCCCACACAAAAACAACGTCGAATCACCCAAGCCTCTGATCACGCAGCAGTGAGGAGATAGAGTCAAGAGAGGCTTCAATCCGGCCGAGCTGAGCGGATGTGGACGCCTCAAACGCATCGAAGCGAGCAGAAGTGGATGCCTCAAGCGCATCAAAGCGAGCAGACGTGGAGGCCTCGAAAGATTGAAGTTGATCTGAAAGATGTTGAAAACGATATTGATCAATGGAAGATGAAGATGACCACTGCTCTTGAGCCCAAGCAGCAGAGTCTCCCTCACCCCACCAGGAGCTAGAATCGTGCGGGACATTACGAGGCATCCATCTCGGATCTTCGGAGACCTCTTCTTCTTCTTCTTCTTCTTCTTCGCCTTCTTCTTCGGAATTATGGTCTGAATCCTCAGCAGAGGAAAGAGGTGGAGAAGAAGGAGCAAAGGACTTCATTTTAAAAAGAGTGGTCTTACTAATAGGAAATTTGTAGACCAAGGAAGGATATTGTGTTACATCGATTTGCCAATGTTCAAACACGGCAGTGAGCCACATTGGATAGGGAAGGTAGGAGCCACTACGATGAGTCATATGCAAGATCATAAAGGTTGGCCAATCCACCAAGATTCCTTTGTAGAGACAATAAATGCACATGAGTGCCATGTTAGATATCTCATTACGATGACCAAGTTTAGGAAGAAGATTGTATGAGACGATTTGGGCATGGATACGAGGAATAGGATGTAAAAGTGAGGCGTTGTGTTTGTAACGACCGTTCACTAAAGGAGGTGGAATGTCATATAAATCGGTGATAATTTTAGCAAGTTCAGTGTTAGGAAGAAGAGCACCAAGAGGATACTCAAGGTAAATGTGGGTGCCCCCCGAATCTAAATGAAGAGCGTCGGATAAAAGGGCGGGGGTAACACTATATTCCTTGCCATTAATCATAGTGGTTAGAAAATGATGATTTTGGACTTTTCAAAGGTTGCAATAAAATTGTTGGACAAGGAATGGATAGTATGGTTTAGATGCAATTTTTGTGAGTAGATAGGTTAATCGATTTGCATCTAAAAGAGGTTTTAACGAAAACGAAGCGAAATCCGCTACCTCAACCTTCCGACACGGTATGACGTTGGAAACGGAGAAATTTTCGTCCCAAGCCTTTTGAGCGACATCATCAACGGGGAAGAAGTGAAGCAAGTGTGGTACCGGAGAAGCCGGAGCACGAGAAGAGGATGGTTGTGCGTCTTGTTTCTTCTTTGAGCGACGCTCGGTAGCCCCATCTTGAGTGGGTCGTTTCTTGGAGATGGAGATCTTTGAGCTCACCATTTTGGATGAGGATGGTGGAGAAGGAAGAGGGTTGTCGAGGGAAGTCGAAAAATGGACGGACGAGTGGAGGAGGACGACTGGAGAGGGTTGGCGGTCGACCGGAAAGAGAGGGGCAACACTTAGGGTTTGAAGATTGGGAGGGGAGAAATGAGGAAGAAAGCCTCGCAGAAACCCTAATATGCGCTGAAATAACACGAACGGTCGACCGCTCGCATGTCCCGGTCGACCGGTGGGTTAATTTTTTTTGAAAAACCCACGACCGCACAGCTACTGGTCAAAATCGGTCGGACGAACATTACAAAACGGTCGACCGAGAGCAAAAAATGGAAGACCAGGGAACCTACTGGCGTGATTCGGTCGGACGAAGTAAAGATAAACGGTCGACCGAAAGAAAAGTTTCAACAAGCATGAAAGTACTGACGATATTCGGTCGGACGTAAGAGAGGTACACGGTCGACCGAAACAAGAAGATTCAAAGAGGGTGGAGGTCCTGACGATTTTCGGTCGGCCGGAAAAGAGGTCGTCGGTCGACCGAACGATGCGTGAAAGTTGCTGGGTGATTTTCGGTTGGACAAAAACACACACACGGTCGACCGCCAAACCTCTACGGTCGTCCGAAACTCAACAATGGTTCGACCGGACACTTAAGTGAACTTAAGTCAGGTCGACCAAGTGAGAAATGGTCGAACGAAGTAGAATAAGAGGTCGACCGAAACACACCAGGGAAACTCAAAAACGACACAGCAAGCGACCGGTCGACCGAACACAATAATGTGGTCGACCGAACGAGAGAAAACTTTGAAAACTGCTTTGAGAAACAGTAATCCGGTCGAACGGAACTTCATTTCGGTTCGACCGAATAGCGTTTGAAATGCCCAATTTTGAAAAATGCCCAATAAATCCGCAAACATTTGGAAGGAAACCACAATCAAGTATCGAAATACGACAGAGTCACATGAAATGTTCAAGTTATACGTCATTTAAGTTGCACATGCCTAGATTTAGCCTTATATGAATGAATTGATCAACATTTAAAGGTTTTGTGAAGATATCCGCAAGTTGATCATTAGTGGGAACAAATATAAGCTTAATGTCTTCCTTTGTTGCATGATCTCTAAGAAAATGATATCTAACCTCAATGTGTTTAGTTCGAGAATGCAATATGGGATTTTTCGAAAGATTTATTGCACTAGTATTATCACATAATATAGGAGTAGTTTGAAACTGAAGTTTCAAGTCTTTGAGGGTTTGCCTCATCCACAAGACTTGTGCACATGCACAACCGGCGGCAATGTATTCGGCCTCGGTTGTCGACAATGCAACACTATTTTGTTTTTTACTAAACCAAGAGACAAGCGATTTTCCCAAGAATTGGCAAGTGCCACTAGTACTTTTACGATCTAAAATGCAACCGGCATAGTCGGCGTCACTATAGGCAACAAGATCAAAAGCTCTAGTCTTGGGACAAATTCTTGAGATCCTTTGAGATAGCGAAAAATACGTTTTAAAGCATTGAAATGAGATTCTTTAGGACAAGCTTGAAAACGTGCACACAAACACACGGAAAACATAATATCCGGACGACTAGCGGTAAGATAAAGCAAGGATCCGATCATACCTCGATATTTCTTGATATCCACCTCCTTGCCATTTTCATCTTTGTCTAACTTAGTGCTAGTGCTCATGGGAGTGTTGTGAGGCTTGCTATCTTCAAGACCAAAGCGTTTTAAGAGCTCTATTGTGTACTTTGCTTGGTGTATGAAGTTCCCATCTTTAGTTTGCTTAATTTGAAGTCCGAGGAAAAAGTTTAGTTCACCAATTAAGCTCATCTCGAACTCCCCCTGCATAGACTTGGAAACTTCTTTGCAAAGACGCGGGTTACTTGCACCAAATATTATATCATCAACATAGATTTGTACCACTAGTAAATCATGATCATATGTTTTAACAAAAAGAGTGGTATCCACTTTACCCACACAAAAACCTTTGTCGATTAAGAAGTTCTTCAACCGCTCATACCAAGCTCTAGGAGCTTGTTTGAGGCCATAAAGAGTCTTCTTAAGTTTAAACACATGGTTTGGGTAAGTTTCATTTACAAATCCGGGGGGTTGTGTCACATAAACTTCTTCATTTATAAAACCATTTAGGAAAGCACTTTTAACATCCATTTGAAATAATTTTATGTCCATGTAAGATGCATAAGCTAATAACATGCGAATGGCTTCCATTCGAGCGACGGGGGCATAAGTTTCATCAAAGTCTATACCCTCCTCTTGGCGATAGCCTTGAGCAACGAGTCTAGCTTTGTTTCTAATTACATTCCCATCTTCGTCAAGTTTATTTAGAAATATCCATTTAGTTCCAATAACCGTTTGGTTAGAAGGTTTTTCAACAAGTTCCCATACATTATTTCGAACAAATTGATTTAGCTCTTCATGCATAGCCATTAGCCAAAATTCGTCATTACATGCTTGTTCAACTTTCTTAGGTTCTAATGAAGAGATAAAGGCATAAGAATCACAACCTACATGTGCTTTAGATCGTGTCGTCACACCTTGAGAAACATCTCCAATCACAAAGTCCTTCGGATGATCCTTTCTATAGGTCCAATCCTTAGGAAGATCCTCCACGTCCTCTTGTGGAAAACTTGGAGGCTCTTGATGAGACTCAAGAGGAGCATCTTGTGATGATACATGTCTAATTATATCCATGCAATCATCATCAAGAGAGGAGTTATCTACACAAGCTAACTCGTCAAAGTTAACGTGTAGAGATTCCTCAACACAACTTGTTCGTTTATTATAGATTCTATATGCTTTACTCCTATCGGAATACACTAAAAAGATAGCCTCATCAGATTTTGCATCAAATTTATCCAAGTTGCCTTTAGTATTGAGGACAAAACATTTTGAGTCAAAAGCTTTAAAATATGAAAATTTAGGAGTCCGGTCTTGCCAAAGTTCAAACGGAGTTTTCTTTAAAATAGGTCTAATGAGAACACGATTCAACACATAGCAAGAGGTATTAACGGCTTCGCACCAAAAATATTTTGGAAGCCCTTTTTCCACAAGCATTGTTCTTGCCATTTCTTGAAGAGTTCTATTTTTCCTCTCAACTACCCCATTTTGTCGAGGAGTGCGAGGAAACGAAAAGTTGTGCTCAATTCCATACTTTTCACAAAACTTTTGAAAAGATTCATTTTCAAATTCTCCTCCATGATCACTACAAATAGTGATTATGTTAGAATCTTTTTCTCTTTGAACACGTTTGCAAAAACTTTTAAATCTTTCAAAAGCGTCATACTTGTTAGCTAAAAACAAAACCCAAGTGAATCTCGAAAAGTCGTCAACAATCACAAATGCATATCTTTTCCCTCCTTGACTTACGGTCCTTGAGGGTCCAAAAAGTTCTAAGTTTAAAAGCTCGAGGGGTTTTGAAGTTGACACCACATTTAGAGATTTAAAAGAAGATTTAAATTGTTTTCCAAATTGGCATGCATCACAAATTTTGTCCTTTTTGAAATCAATTTTTGGTAGTCCTCTAACCAATTCAAGTTTGGATAATTTGTGCAACTGTGACATACTAATATGTCCCAAGCGGTTGTGCCATAACCAAACTTCGTCATGTGAGGCAACTAAGCATGTTTCAACACTTAGGTTTCTAAGATTATCAACATGCACAATGTAGATGTTATTTGATCTATATCCATTAAAAAACAATTTTCATGTCATTTTTAGAGATGATATGGCAAGTGTGTTTGTCAAAAACAACTAGAAAATTCTTATCGGTTAATTGACTAACACTAAGCAAGCTATGTTTTAACCCATCTACTAATAAAACTTTTTCAATGTTAGGAGTAGTAGAATTACCAACATTGCCGATTCCGACAATGTGTCCTTTAGCATTATCTCCAAATGTGACGGTTCCTCCCTTCTTAGGCTTTAAGTTGGATAGAACTTGGGAGTCTCCCGTCATATGCCTCGAGCACCCACTATCGAGAATCCACTTTCCCTTTCTCCTTGCTTTTGTCTACAATCAAAGAAACAAGTGAAGACTTTGGTACCCAAATTTGTTTGGGTCCTTGAGGGTTAGCTTTTGGTACCCAAACTTGAGTAGTCTTAGGTACCCAAACATTTGAATAATTAGTTTTCTTAACAAGAGAGTTATTCATTTTAACAAAGTAGGAAGTGAGTTTCTTTTGTTTACCTCCCTTATAGCCTAGACCATGTTTTGTTAGAGATTGAGTTTGTGTTCCAAGAAGCATGTCAAGCATCTTTCTACCTAAGGTGAATTTCTCTAAGTCTTTCGTGAGTTGTATATTCTTGGCAATGAGATCTTCATTTAGATGATTATCTTTTGTAGATTTCAGAATTGTAATCTCATCATTTAGAATCTCAATTTCTTTGGTTAGCATATCACATTTGATAGATTGATCTAGATTCACTTTTCTAACTAATTTGTTTTTATGAAAACTCATTTCATAACGCTCGGCAAGTTCATGAAACATATCTAACAAATCATCATAGGGAGGTGTTTCGTTTAGGGATACCTCATCGTTGTCGATCTCCACCACGTGAGGTTGATCACTCGTCTTTGGTGATGGAGGAGGGCTCAAGTCGGAATCAACATTAGATGCCATGAAACACATGTGTGCTTCTTCTTCTTGGGAGTATTCGGAGTCGGAGTCCTTTGATGAACTTGAGTCATCCCAAGTAGCTTTGAGAACCTTTTTCCCATCCTTTTCGCGACGATCCCTTGTCTTGTAATCGTCACGTCTTTTAGGTCTCTCTTCCTTTTCTTTTCGGGGTGGCCTTTCATCTCTATCTCTTCTTTGTCTCTCATCCCTTCTCTTCTAGGAGGATATTTCCTTTCTTCTCTTCGTTCACGATCGCTCGGCCTAAGCAAGGGGCAATCCTTCTTCATGTGGCCGGTTTTGTTGCACTCATAGCAAGTGAATGTCCGAGAGGATTCTCCTCTTCCTTTTGGAAATTTTCTCTTGGAGAGGAACTTCTTGAAGTTGCGGGTTAGGAAAGCAACATCTTCATCGGTGTCCTCGTCTTCGATTGCGTTTGAATCCGAGGTTGCTTTTAACGCAATTTGTTTTTCTTTCCGCTTATATCCTTCCCGTTCCTTCTCCTTCTCTCTTCTTTCTTCCATTTGGATCTCATACGCCATGAGGCTTCCAATGAGATCCTCCATCTTCAACTTTGCGAGATCTTTGGCTTCTTCAATAGCTGTAGTCTTTTTCTCCCAATCCAAAGTGAAGGACCTAAGAAACTTTCGTACCCTATCACTTTCAATCACAACCTTACCAAGGTTCTTACTCGAGCAACTTCGCGTCCTCCACTAATCCGATCTCCATTGCGGGCCGAGATCACGCCTTTACACCACAAGCTTTGCGAACACCCTCGCCTAGCCTGGACCACATTCTCATAATCTGAGAAGAGCTTCACTCCTGAAGCTTGTACAACTCTTGAAGAATAATACTTCAGCAACTAATCTTGGGCACTTGAAATGAATGATGCAATCTAGTGATGGTGATTTCAAGTAGGAAGATATGAGCACAAGGGTTTAGAGCAATTTGAGAGTAGTAATGAGATGTTGAGCTTAGAGAAAGATTGGTGTCTTTGTATGGGTGTTCTAAGCTCTATTTATATGCTCTAAACAAGTTCTAGCCTTTGGGATTGAAGTGATGCAAAATGTGCAAGAAAACACAATTCAGAAATGACAGGACATATTTCTGGCGACAAACGGTCGACCGGATCGTGTTACACGGTCGACTGAAACTAAGCAGTGCTCGGTTCGGTCGAGCGAAGACGCTAACGGTCGATCCTATTTGGCTAGAACTTAAGTGATCGGTCGAACGGTTTGGAATACCAGTTCGACCGAAAAGAGACAGTAGGATTGGGTCAGGAAAAGACTTAAGTATCGGTCGACCATGAGTAGAGTTTCGGTCGACCGGTTGACATGTTTGATTTGAGACCCGATAACAACAAGTGTAATCGGTCGAACGAGGTGAGTGCATAATTTGACCGAAAATGTGCAATAAGAATGAGACAGGGAAGAATCAAGATTCAGTCGACCGTAAAGGGAAATCCGGTCGACCGGAAGACTAAATCCAGAATAAGGTTAGTTAGGAAAATGTGTATACGACCGTTGGAGTATACGACAAGTATAACGGTCATATTAAATACAAATACGGAAAACATTCGGTCGAACAGATATCAAGTTTCGGTCGACCGAAAGTCTCACTAACTGGACACGTGTCGACAAATGATTGGCTGAAAGATTTGTATTGGGTAAACTAATTTCTCACTCGACAAGGTGAGACAGTCGAACAGAATGTATATGCCGGTCGACCGATTTACGACAGGCAAACCAGATAGAGTAAACGGTCGAACGGGTGAAGAATACCGGTCGACCGTGTGGGACAAAAATTTGTTGCCTGGGAAGGTCTGGTGAAAATCGGTCGAACCAAAAGGTTCTACCGGTCGACCGATTTAGTGCAGATTTCATGTTCTGCGGTTCTATTGAGTTTGGTTGAATTTCTAATGAAGTCTAGGATAATTGGAAAATAATGTGAGACTTCTATGGGTATCCTAAGTGATGTGTAATGCAATGAATCATGGATTTCAAGTGCCAAGTTACATTTGAGGGCTAAATACATGGAATTTAAACCTAGCTACTCTTCAATCTTCACCTTTAATTTAACTCAAACATGAATCCTGAAATGTTAGATAACACACATATATGCAAGCAATGATATTTCAATTGGTACTTGTTTTTATTGAGATATTGATTAATCATCAAAACGGATTAACGATTATTAGCCAAAAAGCCAACAAGTCTCACCATTCATTTTGCAGTGATTAGCTTTGGTCCGCACTCTTGTAACATAGTTGGATAATCCTTCTGACTCTTTCATCCTCATTGCTTCAAGCTCACCTCGAAGCATTTGTAGGCGCACTTGCCTGACTCGATCTGCACCTTTATAAGCCTTCTCCAAGATGTCCCAAGCTTCCTTCGAAGTCTTGACTCTGGCGATCTTCTCAAAACCGGCCTCATCTACCGCTTAGAAGAGGAGATAGAGCGCACCTCTATCTTTCGCACGCTTCTCTGTTTGTGCTTTCAATTGAGACACTATCGTATCTTCTGTTTCTTCCACCTCTTCATAGTCATTCTCGATTATACCCCATGCATCTTGCACACCAAGCAATGCTCGCATTTGTATGCTCCAATTATCATAATTGGATTTCGAGAGGCGGGGCAACGTGACTTGAATAAACGAGGTCATGCAGGTGCTCGACATGACTCTAGTACTAGTTTATTGGAAATATACGAGGTATTGGTGGTGGAAGTAGAGAACAAGAAAAGAAAAGGCTTAATCTTCTATTCCTTATTTTCTTCTCTACATCTTAGTGTTTGACATCATATCATGCATATATTTGTGTCTTATATCCTTTATTTTAGCCTAAGCAATGCTACGTAATGAGTCTTATATTTAAGTTCGAGGAATAAACAAGTTTGAGAAGAAAAAACTCAAAAAGACTTAAAAGCAAGGAAAAAGACTGAATTGCAAGACTTATGGACTGAGATGCAATAGAGAATGACCCGAATGTAAACCAAAATGACCAATGAGCAAATCAAGAAGCTCCACACCATCATGAGTCTTAAATTAAATAATTTTTTCTTAGTTTATGTTGTCTCTCTTATGTTACCTTGCATGCTTAGCTTAATTTCATTTCATTAATCTTAGTATACTTACTTAACATGTTTTCCTCTCTTAACATAATAATTAGCTTAATGATTAGTGAGTAGTTCAATTCCCCTTTGGGCATGGAGATGATGTTCATATATGCAATAAAGAATGGAAAAGAATGCTTTATTTTGAAATGTGTGGATGAATGTGAATATATGCTTGCTTGTTTAGGGTAGAACACTTCACTTGATGGGTTTTGCCACAACCATTAGACACCTCCCATGCTTGTTTAGGTTTTGAAAATAACCAACTTGTATGTGAATGTTAATCAACTAGGTTAGTGATTGGATTGATATGTTTTGCCATAATCATTAGACACTTTCTATGTATGAATATACAACCTACATTTGTATCTATTGAATGCATTCTTCACCATCTTATTTTATGTTTACACTCACTCCACCCTTTAGGGGTTTCTCTTCTTGATTTTTAGTCTTGTATTAAGTTCTCTTAGTGTAGTTTTAATCAATCGTTAGTTGCTTTCTTTTGCATTTTTACTTACTAGTTTAGTGTAGTTTAGATTAGCATAATCAAATCTCTTTTCCCTTTTTTCCCCACTTGATTTTGGACAAACCGGAGTCTACTCCCCTCCTCATGGATCGACCCATACTTGCCACTGCTTCATCGTAGTTGTGTAATTGCGGTCTAAACTTTAATCGAAACACAAAATCCTATGGATTTCAGACGCACTAGGAGAGTGATCCGGTTGAGACCGTCATGACCTGATCGGCGTCACATGCCTTGTGGATAGTCAAAAACTTGTCGCCAAGGTGGATGAGTGTTGTATCCTGGGGGTTTTCAACGGATACACCCACAAAATCCGAACATAGATACATTATTCAACCTAGCAACATGACTCGATGGAATCATTTTCGTCGATCATCGGACATGGTAATTCTACGGGCCGACTATATGTATGTAATCAGTCCACACTCCTAGCCCAATGAACCATTTGTGAAAGTTAATTAAGGACTTAAGTGAAAGACATGGGAAACCTTAACATCCTAAGATGATACATAGTGTAAAGTCCATTAAGATTATGATTTGTCTTTGTTTTTTTGTTGTTTAATCATTTTTTGGGAGTATTATGAATTACACTAGTAGTTGTTTGATTCTCCCAAGGTCGTGTTTCATGCATCATTACCTGTGAGGACTTACACTATCACGTACACCTTCCCCTAAATCTCCACATAGAGCGATCCTTACCACCCGTGTAATAGGAGTTCGGTCAGTGCATCCCAAGTCAGATGACTCGAAAGCACCAGGCACTAAGTCCCCTCGGATAGGAGTCGTACGGGAAAAGAATACCACTTATTTATTATCTATATGGGAACCAAAACCCCTACACTTAAAGTTTCACAACACAATTTAAGGGTTCCTGACTATGACAAACTTCCTTATACTAACAGACACGAATTATTTGACTTACTAGGTTCAGGGTGGACTTCTTTAATTGTTTGAGTACTGAACCCTATGATTATTCACCCCCGAGAGAAGACCGGGGTGCATCCTTACGACTCGATAAGACCTAAAACCGGTATACTGGATATCTTAATACATCATGTTCAAGTCAATTTTGGGAGCTTCTCTTTTGATTGCCTCAAAATGGTTTTGCATACTCTAAACACATACACAAACCCCAGAAAACCTTTTCTTTCGCAAACACATCATATTTTTGAAAGAACTAGAAAATGAAAGCACAATGACAACCAAAAGAAGACAAGTCAGCCAAGGATCATGGCAAGCAGATATGTCGATATTAAATGCATCACACTAACATAACCTTAGCCAAGTAAACAAAAGAAGGAAAAACATAAACAAAAACACACAAAACTATGTACACACGTACAACACCCCCGCACACCTACTTCATGCATTATCCTCAATGAATATGAGTATGATACTACATGGATGTTTGCATAAAAAAGAAAAGATCTCACCGACGTGAAGCACAAACGGGAGTTAATGGTTATGTTGATGGACATAAACCCGAATTCTCCTCAAAACCGGTGAGATACTTAAAAAGGGAATGCAAATACGACAAACAAATGGGGCTTAAATACTCAAGGGTTGGGGCCACAACAACCAATGCTTACTTGTGGAGTCTTTTGTTCCTCTTTTTCTCTTTTATTTTTGGTTAATAACAAGATATATACATTAATGAAGATATTCTCATAATCATTTGGTTAAAGAACATCAAATGAGAACATCGAGTCCAGTGGATCAGAGATTTGCCATGATGGGCCCATTTCATTTATACTCTGAGGTATCATGAGGGGTGAAAGGTCAACACCGAAAGGCTCAAACCTCTCATGATATTGGTTGGGCGTAGGCAACGTGAATGAGTGGAGTTGTGTTGCCTGACTAGTGTTTAGTTGCTCATCGAACAAAACCCTTCAATCAATTGGTGGGTGCATTGGAATGAGTTCCTTAGGCTCATTCAAGGGACGTGGTACACCTGTTTCACTAAGAATGAGGCTTCTCCCCAAGTCATCCAATAAGGACCACCCAACCTCCTTTATATTATCAATCATAAGCTTGGTCGCAGGTGGGTCCTTGTTGGACTCAAGATAAAGCTCATGATGCTCAACGGTCATGGGACATGTGGTAAAGACACATTCTAGAACGGGCATATGATGACGTGTTTCCCCCTCACTAACAGTCCCAACTGAATCATCCAACAAACACTCCATTTGTATATATTCAGGTTTGATGTCAGATCATTTTGTTGCATTGTAAAGATAGGCAATGAGTCTTTGTTGGGCACACAAACATTCTCAACGGGTTGCATTGGTGTTGGGGGTGTTTGTTGATTTTGTGGTGTTTTTTCTAATTTGCGAATGAGGTTGATATTTAAAGGTTGGTCCAATGGCTCTTGTTACCTACCAGAGTTGAACACATGAAACTCGACACTCATGTTACTGAATGAGAGCTTCATGAGACAATTTCTACAAATAATTACGGCGTTTGAGGTTGTCAAAAATGGTCTATCCAAAATCAAAGGTATTTGAGAGTGGGTGTTCGCAATAGGGTTGATATCAAGGACGACAAAATCTACTGGAAATATAAAATCTCCAACTTTGATGAGCACGTCCTCAAGAATCCATTTTGGGGCACGAATGGATCTATTCTCTGATTGGAGGGTGATCTTAGTTGGTTTCAATTCTCCCAAGTTCAATTGTTGATAAACAGAAAATGGGAGGAGGTTGACCGTTGATCCTAAATCAAGCAATACGTTACTCATGCTACTGTCCCCTATTGTACATTGAATATTAGGACAACCAGGGTCTTTGTACTTTGTGTATGTGAGATTGTACAAAAGTGAGCTCACACTCGCAGCTAGGAATGCTTTCTTAGGAACATTGGTCTTCCTCTTGGTTGTGCAGAGATCATTCAACACTTTGGCATATTGAGGTATTTGTTGGATGACATCCAACAAGGAGATGTTAACCTTCACTTGCGTAAAGATCTCTAATATCTTATCCATTGTGTCACTCTGCCTTTTGGTTAACCTACTAGGATATGGAGCCTTTGGCAGGTAGATTTTCTACGGTGCCTGAGAAGGAGACGTTGGTGTATTGCCCTCAGTCTCTTCCTGACCATCATTCCCACTGAGGGGTTGCAAAATGGTGGTGGTGGCAAGGAAATGTGATTGTCAACCTGCTTTCCATTCCTTAAGATTACAATGGCATTGACATGGTGAACAAGTTCCTCCACATGGTTCACTTGCCACCCCCATTGTACCAAACTCTCACTTTGCATGTGTTGTTGCTGGTACATGTTGGGGTTAGCCTCAAACTGGCTTGGTAGAGTCTCTCTCTCTCATGTACAGACTGAGCTAGTTGGCCCATCTGAAGATCGAGAGATTTGATGGTCTGCTGATTCGAAGTGAGGACTTGACTTGTGGGTGACATAAAAAAATTCATTGATTTCAAAAGTCCACGAGTCAAGTTCTCAAGTGAATTGAACGGGGTTTCCATGTTGTTGGCATTTGGGAAACCGGGTTGGTTGGTGATTTGGGGTTGGGATGGCTGAAAAGACTGTGAATGAATAGGAGGTTGGTGTGGTCTAGAGAAGTTTGAAGGATCACCCTGGACATTGTTTTGGTTCCAGGATTATATGATGATGAGTATGGGTCATTCCTGGATCTATCATAGATGACATTGAGTTGTTCCATCTCAGGAGGAATGGATGCACACTCACATCCTACATGACCTATCCTACCACATGAATAACAGAGGTCTGGACCAGATGCAGACACATGTGACACACCATGCTGGTTTTGGACCTCAATAGAATCAATGTGGCGTAGTATGGCCGTTATGCGTGCCTCGGTGGCCGTAGTGGTATCGACAGCAAATGCGACACCCGATCTAGTCGAGTTTGTATCTATGATCCTCGCTCATATGCTAGATGATGGTGGTGGTTCCCTCCCACTCTTCCACTGTATGGTTTTGTTAGCAAGGTCTTCTAAGAAAGCACATGCCTCCCTTTCATAATTTCCTAAGAACTTGTTTGACACATGGACTCAAGAAGTGTTCGGGACGGGATGTGAAGACCCTCGTAGACAATCTGACAAAGGCACCACAACTCGATGTCATGGTGAGGGCATGAGGATAGTAGCTCCTTGAACCTCTTTAAATATGCATGGAATGATTCAGTCTCATGATGATAAAATGAATTGATTTCGTTAGTTTTTGAGGCTGATGATTTGGAAAGTATTTCTTGGTGAATGCATATTGGAATTCATCCCAAGTTCTAAAGGCATTTGCCTGGTTGCTGTACAACCACTTCTTGGCATCATCCTTTGGTGCAAAGGGAACAAGCCTAAGGTGGATGGAGTCTTTGCTAAGTTGTTGCAACTTGAACATCGCACAGACCTCCTCAAATCCCCTGAGAAAGATATATGGGTCGCCCTTCCCAATGAAGTGAGGGAGCGTAGAGATAAACTGAGGCTTAACCTCAAAGTGGTTCATATTCGCCTCTCGCAATACAATGCAAGAAGGTAGAGCAATATGACTCGGGTAGCATCGATCGCGAAGGGGGATGTGAACCTGGGGAACCAGGTGATGAGATTGTAGATCCCCACCTTCTGGACCAGAAAGTGGTGTGAATCCAAAATCTGGGTCGCCCTCGTGTGGTTGATGACCGGTCATGGTCTCTGAACTGTGTAGGACACAGGACGGGAATGTGTTCGAAAAGGCGACAATCAAGGGCAGATCGATGTCGTATCTCGTCAAACGACCCGCAACATCTCGTGACCACACTAGCATGCACAACACTGCACACCTACACGAGTAACACGAAAAAGAGAGAACTTTTTTTATTTTTTAAAAACAAAAAAGAAGAATGTGCGTAGAGGAGAAGACGAGAAAACACAGATGAGAGGGAATGACTCGGGAGAGAAGGGAAGAAGTCTTTATGCTACAACGGGTAGGTACTGGTAGAAGCTCACAACCAAACAAGGCTCAAACAACCTAAGGTCGTTATAGGTCCTTATAGCTAGACAACGCCTAACTACGAGGTCACACGTCCTCAACATGTCTCACCTCCCTACAACGAAGACCACAAGGCCTAACAAGTGAGTCAAGATCCAAAGATCTTGTCTTTCCTACGTACTATTGACAAAGTGGGTGATGCCGATCAGGCCATGACGGTCACGATTGGATCACTCTCCTAGTGCACCCGAGATCTTTAGGGGCCAATGTCTACTTGATTTTAAAATTAGACTCTTGATTAGTGTGATTTTTAGGGGAAAGGAAAGGGTGATGAAATCCCACACCTTATCTTATATGGGACAACCCCTCATTAGTAGCATTTTGGAGTCCTAATCTAGAAATCAATTATCCAAACAAACGCTCAACTCACACTTGTTGCAATGCAATTCCTACTAACTAATGCATGGTCATACTAAGTGCATGAATGAGAGTAGGAAATGCATACCTCATGTCAATGCTCAACAACTGAAAGTAATGCTAAAACAAAAGACAAACTACGTACCTAAGTCAAGTATATGATGCATGACCTAAACAAGCAAGAATGTCTAATCTTTTGCTTTAGATATTAGGGTCCAAGTTGATTTAAAAGGGATTGATTATTGATCTGAGGGAAAAACTACAAGTCAACACATTCCAAATTAAACCACATACCTCTATAGGAAAACCAGAAACAACCAAAAAAATGGAGCAAACGGAGCTCACCAGGCCGCTAGTTGGCGGTCCACCACCACTGATTGGCGGTCTGTTTGTCTCTGTTGGCCTCCAAACTTATTCTGGTGTCTTTCCTTGATCTTTACCGCCTCCTGAAACAAAGAATAACTACAAATAAAAGATTAAATCTACTCGAATCGTCCAAACCAAAGTCTGGACTGAGCACCTCCCGACAACGGCGCCAAAAACTTATTGTGTTTGTTTTAAAGTTTAAACCGCAAGTGCACGGCGTCGGTGAACACATGACAAGTACGGGGGTCGATCAACATGGAGGTGTGTCGACTCTGGTTCTTTCGAATACAAGTGGGAAAAGAGGGGAAGAAGGAGTTTGATTACACTAAACTAAACTATGAATGAACTAACAATTAAACTAAACCCCCATAGAGTGGAGGTGTGTAGGTATGTGTGTGAGTGAGTCTTTATTTCAAGTAGAAATAAGTGTAGTTTATGTGACATACAAGTATAAGCTAGTGTAGAATCTAAGTGTAGGATACACAACACTACATAGAAAATCATGAGCATGCATATCTCACATAAAGTTGAGGTTGATTTTAGATTATCAAGCATGCAATAAGTACCTAGTGTGGTCATTAGAGCATCAATCAATTCTACAGACAACCTAAATCATTCACGTGAATGTGTACCAAACATGGATCCATACATAACAAGTCATTCTCATCAAACCATTACAAGCAACAATATAAACTCTAAAGCTAACATGAGATAAGTACCTAGTGTGGACATTATTTCATATAATACAAGTTTAAGCATGCTACAAGTATAAATCTATATTAAGAATATGAAATGACACAAATAAAAGAACTCATCACTATCACATATTCTACATTACCTCCACCCAAATGGGGATGAAACTACTCATTACTCTTAAAGAAACGAAGACAAAAGGAAATTAAACTAAGCATGCAAGAATAGAAATAGACAATATAAAACTAAGAAAAATTATTTTATTTACATGACTCACATTGTAGCATTCTTCTCCACTTGAGTTTTGCTCCAAGGAGAGAATGCCACCAAGCAATAGGTAAATACAAAGGAGAAAGAAAAGTTTTATTTATAGGCATGAAAAAAGGTAACCGGTGATAATCTCCCGGTATGAGACTAAAAACATATCATAAATGGACTAAATAAAACCTAATCTAATACCTGACCAAAGCATGTGTCATTTGGAGCCAAATGGACCACAAATTGGCGGTCTGGATTGGCTTGATGGGGTCTGGTTTTGGGTGGCTTGTTTTTTACTTGATTTCTTCATGTTTAGTGAATCCGATTTGATTGTTGATGTTTGGGTCCGGATTTAATTGTCAAAATACTCCTCATGATGGTGTGGAGCTTCTTGATTTTTTCATTGGTGCTTTTGGTTTACATCTGGGTCATTTTTTCTTGCATCTCAGTCCATAAGTCTTATTTTTCTTGCTCTTATGTTATTTTTGTGTCTCTTCTTCTCACTTGTTTTATTCCTGAAACTCAAACATAAAACTCATAACGTAGCATTGCTTAGGCTAAAAATAAAGGATCTAAGACATAAATATATGCATGAAATGATGTCAATCACTAAGATGTAGAGAAGAAAATAGAGAATAGAAGATTAAGTCTTTTCTTTTCTTGTTTTCTACTTCCACCACCAATACCTTGTATATTTCCAACAAACTGGTACCAGAATAACACAAAAAATTAATAACATCTAAAAACATTAATAACACAAAAAATACAATAAGTGCAGAATCATGAGTATTAAACAAAAGAAAACGTGAATGAAAATCAAACGACAATTTTAACTTGAGATGCTAACAATCTAAAAAATGTTCTAAAACAAGATTCAATCAGATCACATGATCAAAAATGTCAACTCTATCCTTGTACAATAATATGATACCATCAAAACATGACTCAACCATCAACTAAAAACATTCAAAACACCATAGAATAAATAGCATAATCAAATGGACAGTCGAGCAACCTCTTACTAAACAAGAAAAAAATCACAAAAGAAGTTGAACATTCTACGTACAACTGTACAAGTGATCTCATAAAGTTCAGAAAAAAAAGTTGCAAGGACATCATAAAAACCAAAATCTCATGCCCAACCCCACACAAAATCTTCTTATTTTAGATTAGTAAGGAATTTAATTACCTAGAGAAAAATATGATATCATCAAACCACAGTCATACAACAACTTGAATTACAACCACGAGATTTTAGAAGAAAAGATTGATCAGAAATTGGAGCGGCAGAAGGTGTAACTGGTGAGCAGAATAGACGTAGTACACGAGCACAAAAAACTGCAAACACTAGTGCAGAATAGGCTTTACTCGTCGCCACATATACGTCGGCCGTTAGAACGGCCGACGTCTAGTTGGGACAGGACCGAATAGACGTCGGTCATTACTGTAGGATCGTATGGGCCGGCTTCTAATCCAATTTTAATGCTCTTAATTAGCTACTTGCACAAGCAAAGGAAATACGCAGCGGAAACAACAATCTAATGCAAGTAAAGGGATGATAACACAAACCACAATGAGACGGGGGATTTTTATAGAGGTTCGGCACCTCACCCGGGTCCTAGTCCTCTCTTGCAAGCTCCGCTCGGATCACCGAGCTCCGCTCACGACTTCACTAACCACTCCCCATTCCGGGCCGGGAGAGAACGCCTTTACAATCTTCAAACTCGCGAACAACCCTCGCCGAGCTTGGCTCCTCATCTCACAATCCGAGAGGATCACTTCGGGCTCTCACCGAAGTCTATACTCGTTGTCTTGGGCTTTCACCAAGACCCTTGCTTCTTTGACAACAATGAGTGGAACAATCACTCTCTAAACTTGAGCACACTTGAGTGAGAATAGGAATTATGACTAAAGTGTGGAAGGTTTGAGGCTTTGAGTGTTTTTGGATCTTCTCTCTAATGTATTGGACAAATAGAAGTGGGAGAGTTGTGTTAAAATGTGTTTTACAACTCTTTATATAGTTATTAGAGAGAATATATCCGTTGGGGTTGATTGGGTGAGTGTTGGTGTATGATACACAAAGCAGAAACTTGCAGGAACCAATGCTGCCTAAAAACGGTCGACCGAAACGGGTATGTCGTTCGACCATTTGGTCAAAATTCAGCTTTGACTTAAGTTCACTTAAGTTAACAGTCAAACGGACTCAGGGGATTGGTCGACCGAAAAAGTCCAGGCACTTCTGGGAGACCAAATTGTGTTGGTTCGGTCGACCGTTAGGAAAGTTTCGGTCGACCGGATGTTTGGTAATATTGGGGTATTTGGGAATAATACGAATACGACCGTTGGGTATAATACGACAAAACAAACGGTCATGTGACACGTGTGAACGGTCGACCGAAAAGGTTTAAACGGTCGACCGATTTGGTCCAGGCAGTTCAAGTTTTGTTTAGGTGTTTTCCGATTCTAGTTTGGATGATCTATTGAAGTCCAAATTATGTGAAATTTTGTGTGTGACTTCTATTGGGAACCTAGGGTGTGGTTGAGTAGTTTTTAGCTCAAGTATGCTCAATTACACAAGGTTCCTAAATACTCAAAGAAATACGAAATACATGTCTTCAAATGAGCTTGATTACATGTCTTGACTTGATTTCTTTTCTTCCTTGAGTCTTGATCACCTGTATAGGTTAGCACAAAGCAATATATATGCAATGCAATATGTGTGCTACTGTACATGATTATAATTAAGATTAGGTTGATTAAATCATCAAAACGTAGATTAAGGCCAAAAAGCCAACAATCTCCCCATTTTTGATGATGGCAACCTATATCTTAACTATATCTTAATACATGGAATTTTTCTATGTAAACTATGCATATTAGTGCCCCCCCTAAGGATGTGCATAGTTTTTGTTCAATTAAAATCAAATTCCAAGTTTTACCCCCTTAATTATCTCTCCCCCTTTGACATCCATCAAAAAATGATATTTATTAAAAAAAATACGATTTAAGTTCAATGTGGATGTCTTGTAATGAAGTTGCTCCCCCTAAATTTTGCACTTCATTACACTAAGAAAATGATATTCAATAAGCTCCCCCTATCGATATGGATATGATTTGTCAATTAAGTCCATTTCTATTTCTCCCCTATTAACATCAATCAAATACTACAATTAAGCATGTGATGTTTTCATTTCCCCTTTTTACATCCATTTAGACAATTTGACTCTTAAAACTATGGATATTATTCAACCATTTAAGATTTGCAATGAATGGGTAAAAGATATGTCAATTAGGCATGTAAAACCTAGACTAGAACAAATTTATTCAAAAATTTAGAGGATAAAAAGAATTATACCCACTTGAAGCTTGAATTGGTTCCAATCTCATTTTGTGATGCAACCGGCTTTGAATTTGACTCTTAAGCTTGCCCGGTCACCACCAATTTTCTCCTCAAGTACCTACAAGTGTAGATTTTGGTACCCTTTTTTTTGGGTCCATTCAATTTAACTTTTGGTACCCATACCCAAGTTGATTTAGGTACCCAAACACTTGAGGTTCTTTTCATGGAAATGTGATGCTTTCCATTTATACAATCTTGAACAAGATGGTTTTTAACATAAAACACATTATACCCTAAACCATGCTTGTCTAAAGATTGTCGTTGATTACTTAAAAGCATATCAAAAAATTTCTTGCCATTTGTGAACTTATGCAAATCCTTAATCAAGGTTTTATTAGATGCATTTAGTTCACTATTTTTAAGCACAAGAGATTCATTCATGCATTAAAGATTTTGAATTAAAGAAGTGTGCTTTTCATTCATTTGATGCATGTGAATCTCTAATTCGACACATTTGTCGGTCATGCAATTCAAGTCATTCAATAATTTCTTGCTTTCAAGATAAGATTTGTCAAGTTTCTTAAGCAAGTCATTTTTATCACTTTCAAGCATATGACTATCAATTGCAATAGATGAGTTGGGTTTATTTTTCAATTTTTCATTCTCATCTCTTAAGTATGCATTCTCCAAAGTGATTTTGTCAAGTTTAGCAAGCAAATCATTTTTCTCATCCAAGATGGATTCATTCAAACATTGTAGATCATTTGCTTGCTTATTTGCTAGTTGATTCTTTTCACAAACCACTTTGTATCTAGCAACTAAATCATGAAATGCATTTTGTAGTTCTTTAAAAGAATATGTTCCATTAGTTGAACTACAACTGGAACTATCGCTAGAGCAAGATGATACCTCGATTTCATCCCCATCTAATGCCATGTAGCTCTTTTGGGAAACTTCTCCTTTGGATGAGCTTGATGAGGAATAAGATGTGGAGGTGTTCTTGTCCCATCTTTCTTGAGCTTCATCCATAGATGTCGATTCATCTTCACTTGAGTTTAGTGAAGTGTTGCCAAAATAATCTTCAAGTCTTTTCCAAATATCATGTGCACTTTCACAAGAACAAATGACATTAAAAAGTTCACTTGCAAGTGCACAATATAACACATTCATGGCTTTAGCATTTGAAGAGGCTTGTTTTTCATCTTCTAAACTCCATTGTTTAAAATCATACTTAGGTGTTTCATATGGAGTTTGAATCATGGACCACATGTTTAAATTCATGGATAAAAACGTTTTCATTTTATCTTTCCATGAACAATAGTTTGTTCCATCAAAATATGGTGGTCTAGATAAATCATAGGATGTGGATGCAATTCCGGTCATGCTAAAATTACGGTTAAGTAATCAAAATTAGATAACAAGGCTCTGATACCAAATGTAGGATCGTATGGGCCGGCTTCTAATCCAATTTTAATGCTCTTAATTAGCTACTTGCACAAAAGCAAAGGAAATACGCAGCGGAAACAACAATCTAATGCAAGTAAAGGGAAGATAACGCAAACCGCAATGAGACGGGGGATTTTTATAGAGGTTCGGCACCCCACCCGGGTCCTAGTCCTCTCTTGCAAGCTCCGCTCGGATCACCGAGCTCCGCTCACGACTTCACTAACCACTCCCCGTTCCGGGCCGGGAGAGAACGGCTTTACAATCTTCAAACTCGCGAACAACCCTCGCCGAGCTTGGCTCCTCTCACAATCCGAGAGGATCACTTCGGGCTCTCACCGAAGTCTATACTCGTTGTGTTGGGCTTTCACCAAGACCCTTGCTTCTTTGACAACAATGAGTGGAACAATCACTCTCTAAACTTGAGCACACTTGAGTGAGAATAGGAATTATGACTAAAGTGTGGAAGGTTTGAGGCTTTGAGTGTTTTTGGATCTTCTCTCTAATGTATTGGATATATAGAAGTGGGAGAGTTGTGTTAAAATGTGTTTTACAACTCTTTATATAGTTATTAGAGAGAATATATCCGTTGGGGTTGATTGGGTGAGTGTTGGTGTAGGATACACAAAGCAGAAACTTGCAGGAACCAATGCTGCCTAAAAACGGTCGACCGAAACGGGTATGTCGTTCGACCGTTTGGTCAAAATTCAGCTTTGACTTAAGTTCACTTAAGTTAACGGTCAAACGGGCTCAGGGGATTGGTCGACCAAAAAAGTCCAGGCACTTCTGGGAGACCAAATTGTGTTGGTTCGGTCGACCGTTAGGAAAGTTTCGGTCGACCGGATGTTTGGTAATATTGGGGTATTTGGGAATAATACGAATACGACCGTTGGGTATAATACAACAAAACAAACGGTCATGTGACACGTGTGAACGGTCGACCGAAAAGGTTTAAACGGTCGACCGATTTGGTCCAGGCAGTTCAAGTTTTGTTTAGGTGTTTTCCGATTCTAGTTTGGATGATCTATTGAAGTCCAAATTATGTGAAATTTTGTGTGTGATTTCTATAGGGAACCTAGTGTGTGGTTGAGTAGTTTTTAGCTCAAGTATACTCAATTACACAAGGTTCCTAAATACTCAAAGACATACAAAATGCATGTCTTCAAATGAGCTTGATTACATGTCTTGACTTGATTTCCTTTCTTCCTTGAGTCTTGATAACCTGTATAGGTTAGCACAAAGAAATATATATGCAATGGAATATGTGTGCTACTCTACATGACTATAATTAAGATTAGGTTGATTAAATCATCAAAACATAGATTAAGGACAAAAAGCCAACAGTTACTATGGCCAACGTCTATATGGTACTATATACGTCGGCTATTGGAATACCGAGTTTAACCGACGTCTATAGGGTATAGACGTCGACCTATAGACGTTGGTTGTTGGAATACGCTGTGAATCCAACGTCTATAGGGTATAGACGTCGACTCGTAGACGTCGGATGGTATAGACGGTCGACGTCTATACTCCATGCATATAGACGTCGGATATCTATAACATCCGACGTCTATATGTCTTAAAGAAATCAAACAGACGCGTTTCTGCCATTCATCTCAAACGAAAACCCACCCAAACTCTAGCCGTCCCGCGACCGAACTCTCCTCCGCGACCGATCTCCGACCGATCTGCACCGTCTCCGGCACCGCAACGATGTCCCTTGTGCTCTCCTCCCCTTCTCCATCCCTCTGCACCGTCTCCATAGCCTCCGCGACCACCGTCACCGCTCCCTCCTCCGCGACCACTGTCACCGCAGCCACGACCTCCTCCTCCTCTGGTTCGTGCTCATACTATTAGTGTAGGTGTGGATTGAGTTTTTTTTATTTAGTTTTTTTTTATTTGGTGTAGTTGTGGGTGTAGTTGTTGGCACGACCATCGGCACCGCACCTCCTCTTCGACGTCTGCAATGGCTTTCCCCTCCTCCTTTGGTTCGTGTTTCACCACCTGTAGAAAAATTAACTTCAAGTGAAGCCAAAAGGAAATCTACTAGATTGTTTGATTAGTTTCTCATATTTGATATGTTTATATTGTGGTGTTTGGATTTGGATTTTAGATTGTGGTGTTTGGATTTGGATTGTTTAGTTGGTTGTGGAGTTTGTGAATTTTGGATTTGTTTGGTTGACGAGAATTGAGTGTGATTGTGTGAATGTTTAATTCATTTTTTTATATGTTATTGCTATATGTTATGATGATGGATGCGGCGTTTATTAATGAGATATCATTTGATTTCACTCGTTCATTGGATTGGTTTGTTTTGGATTGAGTTGGGTTGGTTGGATGATTTAAATGAGTATATATGAGTTTGATTGGTTTAGTTTGCTATCTTAGATCTTGAGTTGGGTTGGTTGGATGATTTAAGTAACGATGGAGAGTTGTTTGGGATGCATTATTAAGTAAATTTGAATGTAAATAAACTAACGTTCTTCATGGATCTCATTCATGTGTATTTTAACATGAGTAGATTTGTAATGTGAATGTGATGTAGTTGAGAAATACATGATGTGAATGTAAGTAGATAAACATTTTTCTTGTTAATTCCAGGATTTGAAGAATTTTACATATAAAATTTTAAGGGGAGGTTCTGCAAAAATTTCAATAAAATTTTATTTTCAAGTGTTATTAATAACATGATATTTTGTGTTTAAAATATTTTTCTGTCAATCTAAGTTATTATTTTTAATACTTGCTTTTAATATTTAAAATGTTTATTGCCTTGATTTTTTGAATTTTCAATATTATGATAATAACTCATTGACCCCCTTAAGTAACTTGGCCTTTAATAACCTAAAGCAAAAGATTGTGTATCATGATTATCGACGTGCAAGTGAAGTAAGTATTTTTTTGTATACAATGAAAGGTATTGAATAATTTTATCGAAACTGTAATAAAGTATAATTTTTATACTTGTAGACATCTTTATGACGTCAGAAGGTCAGTCTTTCCCAACGATCAAGTATTTGGATTTATTAGTCCATCTACATATATATACGGGAATGACGATAAATCGGGTCAGCTTGGGACATTCTTTAAAGAAGAAGACAAAAGATATTATCTGCTCCCTTATCATGAGAGGTAAACTTTGTAATTCAAAGTGGAATTTTATTTTGTAATAATCTTCTAATTATATATATAATAGGGTTCATTGGATGTTTGTCGTTGTATGCCCCACGACTAATTCGGCATATTGGTTTGATCCGTTGGGGTTGAATAAACCAAGGGACTCGATAAAGAAACTTCTAAATTTGTAAGTTCGTTTTAGTCATGATAAAAGTAATTCATGGATTTTTATTAGTATTATTGAATGAAATTTTAACTTGTGCTACTCAGGGCAATTAAGGTTTACAGAGCTTTAGGTGGTAGGATAACAACCACAAAAGCAGGAATAACATTTCATGGAATGAGAGTACGTTCTATCCCATTTTTGTTAATTAAGTTAGGAACATATATTTAGCAAACTTCTATGTTTGTGGTACCGGAAGCAGGTTGGAAATACGGAATGTGGTTACTACATGATGAGATACATGGAGGAAATCCTCGAATTGGCAACTCAAGATGTATGCCTATCCGAGGTAATGTAGATCGTTATTCAATTGTATAGTTGTAGTTTCAATATTTAGTTATTAACATTCAACTTGTATTTTTTTATAGGTCTTCCCAAAAAGTAGTGATCCCTTCTCGCAACAGGAGCTCGATGAAACTCGCGACCGATGGGCTTGCTATTTTATTAGAAACATGTTGACGAACTAAGAGGTTCTCCTGTCACTAGCATTTTTTGTAAATTAGTTAACAAGTGCACTTGTATTACAAAACTACAACTTATGCCTTAATATAATCACCTTAATTTTAGAATGAATTAATTGCAAGTGTGTTGAATGTCAATTGTGTATGCTTGTATGTTTGTGTTTGTGCATGTATGGTTGTGTGTTTGTGTTTGTTCATGTATGCTTGTGTGTTTGTGCTTGTATGTACATGTGGATGAAATTGTGAGTATTTGTGAACAAATTTATTGGTGAACGAATTTGGTGCAGTTGTATGTACACGAATACGATGACTAAAAACAAGTTTGCAGGATGCTATTTATTTTTTTAATCCAGGTTTAGGAATAGACGTCGGTTGTTTGTATTAGCCGATGTTTATTCCTCTGAAGAAAAGGATAGACGTCGGCTGTATGTATCAGACGTCGTCTGTTATTTCACCAACGTCTATACCTAACGAATAGACGTCGGTCCTATAGAACGCCCGACGTCTATTCTTTAAGTATAGACGTCGGCTAATACAGACAGCCGACGTCTATCCTAAAGAATAGACGTCGGATATATCATGTCCGACGTCTATGTATAGATGACACGCACATAGACGTCGGATCTGGGAGTGCTTATATCCGACGTAAATACCCCCGTACACCCGACGTATATTCCCTTTTCTGTAGTAGTGAAAATAAGGAAACTTATCGGAGCCAATAATGGAACCCTTCACCTGCTGCTTAACCTCAAGAGGAGGTCCAGAAAAATATGCAACAACGGTGACTTCGTTCCGATATCGTCAAAGAGTGGCTAAATCAGGAACCATTGGCTGGTAAATATCAATCTCATCTTGAATACTATGGATATGGGTAAAAATCTACGGTGCGGTACGATCTTCCTAACATGCAGAGAATAACTTCTCATTCCCATTGGTAAGCCGACGCATCTTCTGGATAGCCTTGGCCGGCTTAAGCATCATCACACTCTTAGAAATATCAAGGTCCATACTGTTTAGTAACCACGATCGAATGGCGGCATCCTCAGCCACCCAATCAGTGCAACTCACATCGTTACTATGTGAAGAATCTTTTGTAAGATAATTCAACTTTTTATGCCTAACAAGAATATGCTCAAAACTCATTGCCAAATATAAGTAATCCTCTCATTCAATTCCTACGAGGTACTTCCAGATTCTTCACTGACGAATCCACAAACGATATGATAACAAAAAAATAAAACTATGAAACGACAATGATCATCAAGAGATCATACCAGAGAGGGTTAACACAACACACAAAACTTCATCAACCTCGACGACGAGACAAAAGTTCAGCACTTGAAGAAAAGCAACACCGATGAAGGCTGAAAAATTCATCGAGTGCCCATACACGGAGAGAACCGTCTGGAAAGAGTAGCGGGCCGATTGCCTAAGAA
Organism: Triglochin maritima; assembly: GCA_963682175.1. Lineage (NCBI taxonomy): Eukaryota > Viridiplantae > Streptophyta > Magnoliopsida > Alismatales > Juncaginaceae > Triglochin > Triglochin maritima. The sequence goes on from OY821781.1 coordinate 39,236,423, forward strand.
TGGTCGACCGGTGTTGGGAAGGTTGGCCAACGGTGAAAAGTAACTTCCGATTGTGAATAGTAACGCCGATGGTGGTGGTAAGGGTGTGGGTGGAGGCAAGGGTTAGAACCCAAGCTTTGGTACCATGTGAAATGGGGTTTAATTGTATATGAATAAGAGAGAATAATAGGGGTATGTATAAAGAGGACTCCACGTGTATTGATATCCATAAGACCTAATAACCCAATCATACTAATACGCTAACACAATTATTTTTAAAAATAGATTTCGTAGAAATTTCTCTTGGTCTACTCTGGTTCCCTTAAATCATCGAAGGTAGTTTCTGACTGTCGGCATCGAGTTTGTCTTCGAAACAAAAGCTCGCGTGTTTGATGCATAATTGTATCGATGTTGATACGTTGGAAACAAATTGGTAATTTTTTTTGTATGATCTACAAACAACACATACATGCCAAACATAGTAACAGAATAAGAAACCATATCTATTAAATGAAATTTAATACAACATAAATTGCAACATACATATATAATTTAGGGTCTAATTTACATATCTATGATGTTTAACCATATGTAGAATTGAAACCTGAAAAAGACATAACTCCATAATGTTGCAGCTACGATGGATTTAATAAATATTTAGTGGGTTTATAATTTATCTAGGTTTGCATAAACATAATTTTCAAATGCACATATCCAAACTTAACCTGAAAAAATCATAAAGAATTACACCCACAAAACATAAACAAATAGCATTAACTTATATTGCACTTGCCCTCCCTAGCGACGGACACCATACATTTTTGAAAAGGTTGTTTCCTGCTGGCTTTAAGGTCCTTTTGATTCACACGACCAACTAGAGAATCATGTTGTTTAACAAAACATATACACATTTAAGTGTTATAAATTACTTCATTTGACCGTGTGTTTAATAGCAGTAGCTTTTCAGTAGTTTATTTAATAAATTTGCTATTGAAATGGGTTTTTTAAAAATATATCAAAAAATGTGATACTTAAATTTACCAAAAATATATACACATCACACACTAGTAAAAAGGAAAACAAAGTGTGTTTTGAAAATGTGAAATGTCTAAAAAAACTACAAATGTAGTTTACCTGATAGAAGCACTCTAATTATTAAAAGAACAACAGTCAACACTCAATGCATGAAAGGTTCACCACTCTAATTAACATGTGCAATGTTGATTATTAAGGGTATTGGCTAGTCAGAGAAGATATTTGAAGTATTATGCAAAAAAGTAAAAAGTAGCAATAACATCTTATAACTATAATTAGAGACAATAATTAAGTAAAATTATCAGCAAACCAAGGTAGCGTGTCGCATAGGAAAGACGTTAGATAGTTTGGAAAGATTAAGAATCTCCAACCACCATAGAATCATAGATTCATAGGAATCAATGAACTGCATGCATTTAGTAAAACACATTAAAAGGCCTTAAACAGATGTAATAGATGACTTGAGTGAAATGTGTAGAAGAAAAAAAAACTTACAAGAGAGGAATTTGTTTGCACTATTTTTTGGTAAGGATACATAGAAACAAATTAACAAGAATCAAATAGCTAAGGTTGTGTTTCATGTGTTGACTGCAAGTCTGCAACAGTTGCTATTTTGTGAAATTCTACTGTTCCATCGAAAATCACTTCCAAGCGTTGTATTGATCATCCAAAACCTTTAAACTGGATTTTTTTTCTTCTTCTTATTTTTGGTTTTTTCATGCGAAAACCAGAAATTAGGAATACAGTTATCTCATACAAAACCCAAAAATATAGTGTAAACTAATGGGAATTAAAACGTTGTACGTCCCAGTTTAACGACGCAGATTAGTTGGCTGGGAAGGTTGAGATTTCGTCAACCTCGTCCGCCGTCGGGCTTAGTTCGGATTTTGTAAGCACGATGTTCTCTCTCCCAATCTCCATTCACCATTTTCGATGCGGTGGAGCTCCCAATGTGCGAGCTCTTTTAATGGTCTTCATTGTGTCCAATTAAGCATTATTTGATCTTGTCCAATTAATCATCAAATCAAAGTACTTAGCAAAAATATTGTCCTATTAGGATGCAATAGCACAAAATACTCTATTGTTCCCTTCACTTAAAGAAAACAATAATTTATGAAAATCACTCATTATTATCCAAATCAAGACAATTTAGAATTTGAGCTCTGAAAAAGTTATTGTTATCTAAAATCATATTGAAATTTAGGAATGAGTTTAATTCCCAGGAGCTGGTTCCAAATCACATTAAAAAAATGTGGTTAATGTATTTTGGATAATTGCTATATAGCGGGCATATAATGTCAACAACGAATCCTTTTCGGATAAGGTGGTCCCTAGTGAGAAGTTTATTTTCTACCCGTCTTTATTTTACTGAACTACTATTCATCGTCGTAAAACTACTTAAATCGTCCGTACAGATTACCATTTTGCCCTTCTACCCTTTCTACTTATATAACTCTTCATTTCACTCTCCTAACACAACTCTCTTCGTATTATTCTTCTATTCACCAGATACAATGTCTCGGAGGCCAGGAAAAGAACCAACGGACTCCCCGGATTACTCAAATATAGTAAATTACCTTGTTTTATTTAATTATAATTTTTTTAAAAAAAATTGGGTGTGTCGTACGCGGGAGACGCCCGACCCAACGGTCGGGCGTCTCCCGCGGACGCCCGAACATAGGGCAAGGCGTCTGCGGGAGCCGCCTCCCCCATGGGGGAGGCGGCTCCCGCAAACGCCTCCCTGAACGTTGGGGCGTCTCCGGTAGGCGGCCTAATTTTTTTAAATTTATTTAAATTGTGATAAATTTAAAATAAATTGAATATTATGTTAATAATGAATTAAATTAGTTTAGTAAATCCTTTATTGATTATAAATTATGATAATTACTAAATAAATCGACTATTAAGTTAATAATTAGTTTAATTATTTTAGTAATGAATTATTGATTAAAAGTTGTGATAATAGCTAAATAAATTGATTATTAAGTTAATAATTAGTTGTGTACGATTTTAGTAAATGATTATTGATTAATTGTGATAATTGCAAAATAAATTGATTATTAAGTTAATAATTAGTTTAATTATTGTAGTCAATCCATTAATAAAATTTTATTTTTAAAATTAAATTAATAGTCATCGGGTTACCGTGGAGGAAAAGGGAAATCAATTCCCTTACGCGCGGTACGTAGTGTAGCAGATGAGTCAGGTCCTCGTCATCCACGTAGACGGGGTATTTCTGCTTCAGTTGGGAGAGAGGGAGATCTTTTACGTCGTCGTCAGACACCTGAGGATTTTTTTGACGACGATGATGATTAAGATAAGTTGAGGAGTCACGACGAGAGTCACGATGGGGGCCGGTATGCCTTGGAGCCACAGGAGTAGGCGATACATCAGTACGGTCAAAGACGTGGGCGAGATTGTAGTCCTTCGGCTTAGTGGGTTATTAGGAAGGGTCGAGGTGGCCGGTTTGTGACCGGTGATTCGAGTTCGTGCACTGCAGACGCCCGAGCTAAGAAGAAGAAGAGGGGTGAGGACGAGTCTTGGATCGTCACGGATATGATGCCCGGTGGTCTGCTAGATGACAGCGTCATTCCGAGTTTCGGAGGCCACATCGCCAGACGCATCTAGGATGGAGAGGATCATAAGGTTTTGAATTGCCATAATCGGCACAGAGTCTGTACGACATTGCAGGCTTGGCGTTCAGTGATGACTAATGATATAACGACGACCGTTAGTGACAGTGGATTGGGTCACTTGGCTACAACATGTTTTCCGACATTAACGTGCCGTTGATTTCGGCTTTCGTGGAGCGGTGGCAGCCTGACACCAACACTTTCCACTTGCCGTTCGGAGAGATGACGATCATGTTGCATAACGTCTTTCAGATTCTGCACATTCCTGTTGAGGGTCCTATGGTCAGTGCCCAGGCGCTGACGTCTGAGCTGAAGTTATTTGTATCAGAGTTGCTGGGTGTTAGCCTGGAGGGTCTTGGGCGGGATAACTCATTTTGGAGTGGCGGTGGTGTTAGTATCGATGTCGTGGACGAGTGTTGCAGACAGGGGAGACCACCACGGACTGAGGATACGCAGATGACTGCTTACCTCTTCTTAGTGCTAGGTTGTGTCTTGTTTGTCGACAATAGCGGTTCCAGAGTCAGACCACACGACCTATTGGAGGCGAGGGAGAGAGATACCATTGGTCAGTACTCATGGAGGTCAGCGACGTTGGCATATCTGTATCGCCAGCTGGGTATATCGAGTCATGATGATTGTTCTAGGATTACGGGTTGTCTTACACTGCTGCAGGCTTGGATCTATGAGTATTTTCCTGCTTTCCGCCCGCATCCGGAGCGGAAGATTATTGAGCGTGGTCATCCTCGTTCGCGTATGTGGGTTGTCCAGGCCGAGGATAAGAGTGAGGGTCGACTTCTTTCTATTCGTAGACCGCTAGATTAGATGACTGCATCGCAGGTATATAATGTATATATCATTCACGTTTATTTAAATTTCAACTTTATTATTATTATTAACGTATAAATGTTTAGGTGGAGTGGTTACCGTATGGTCCTGAGCCTGCTGTATATGTGCCGAGGACTACATTTATGGGCGTTATTCGTTATAGGGATATCACGGAGCCTTATTTACCTGATCACGTGTTACGACGTGTCGACTTTCCCCTAGGTCAACCTCGTACCTTAATATTTTCTGCGGGTTCTCCATAGTTTGACTGATCGGGGGGTAACTGTTCGTATAAAATACGAGAGGCACTACGAAATACTGCAGGGTCGCTCTCCAAAATCTCATCAACGAGCTTCCGAAAATGCTCGACGTCTTGTGCTGACTGATCCACAAACTCTGACATCTGGACTCCTTCTCCAATGACAAGTGTTTTCCAGAATGGATGAATCTGCTCTAAATAAATTCCATCACCTAACGCAAAACACTCGTACATGGTACAAGCACAAGGAATCCCATGTGATGTCAGAAAAGCACACCCGCAACGATATTCAAGTTCATTACTTAAGTCCTGCATTCTCTTCAACTCCTGAGTCAGTAACGACAAGCAACGATGAGAAACTCGGTCATTTATATGCTGAAACAAAGGACATATGTAGTGTAGGATTTCGTGTCCCAATGTATGTATATATTTTAAAATTTTAATACAACATACAATATCGATTTCATACTTTCAACAATTTTTTATGCACATTACTTTGCGTTTATTCTAATATCATGCAATCCTACATATATTAAAATAAATCGCAAATAGAATCATACCCAAAGGTTCTCTAAAACATTTTGAAGATCCGAAGTCGCGTTGCCCGTTGAATCGCCCGTCGATTCGCCTCCAAGTGTTCACCAAACTCTAAACAAGATTAGAGAGAAAGGAGCTAGCCAATCAATCTCTAATTAGGCTTAAAATCTAGCTAATAACCCCTCTTTAAGCTCCTGAAATTTAATATCTCCAAAACTTAAATTACTAAGAGATTTTCGTGGTTATTAAGGGAGAGATTAATGAGAGAAAGAATTTTTGCATTAACATTAACAAGTAGGAGGAGGGGTCCTTGTATAGGCTCCCAAAACATCATTATCAAGATCTATTCTTTAGTCATGATCTCTTGCTTATTCTCTCCTGAAATTAATCTCAAAATGTCACATAAGCATCCTCAAAAACATATAATTAAATCTGGAATCGTGCTTTTTCTGTTGATCGAGAATTTTTCTCGGTTAACCAAACCATTCGGTTATAACACGTATTCGGTGAACCGTGTGATAGACGGTCGATCGAATATGCAAGAGAAAAATTCTCAGGAATAATTCGGACGCACCGCGTCTTCGCTTCGGTCGACCCTTGACCCACCAAAATTTCTCTTGGAGCATAGTCATCGGATGACCATGTCACATTCGGTCTACCAAAAATATTTTTTTCTCGATTGACCGTTCACTCGGTTAACCAAACCCGATTGTCCAGGCACTCTAGACAATTTCGGTCAACCAATTGTGATTACCCGTTCCCCATTCGGTTGACCGACCCGAAGATACCCCGGTCGACCGAACCCTGAACGGTTCACCGTGTTTGAACCCGATTTTGCCTTTGTCAAATTTTGGATTTATTTCCAACAAAATTTGATCTTTTGGGGTTTTTAGCAAATTCATATGTTATGTAATATATTATCCTATGTAATATTATTGCACCTCATAATATATACACCTCATATAAATTTATTAATGATTCTAATTATGTCAATTCTCATGACATATTGATTTTATTCGTTCACCACATGTGTCACTTTTTCACATGAAACCCGACACATCATATGAACTCAAAATCAAGCTTCTTGTTTCCCAGGTTTGTGGTGTGACCTATAGGAGGATCTAAGCTAATTTGGCAGTGATATTAAATACTTAATATCTCAAACTATAAGTGGTATCTAGCTACACATTATAGTTACCAATTAGCATAGATGTCTTTGTTCCACCCGAACTAAAAGACGATCCATTTAGTGATGTAAGTGCAGCACTTGTGTCCGTCCCTTGCCTCATGATATTAAGAATATATACAAAGTAGAAATGTGTCACTTTTGTATTATATTCATTTCTTGATCTCTTTAAGCCAATTATAACTATGTAACTTAACTCAAGTTACATTGTGCACATTATAATTTTGCTTTATCAAGGGGCCCACTAATATCATCACTCAATTAAGAGGGGCAATGATAATCGTTTGACTAGCTATTTTTTCCAGCACAAGTCATGTTCAACCAACTATTGCCTTTATCACTATACTCATTGATAGCTTTTGACAATAATCAAATTAAGCACTTCTTGAGTGAAAAGATATGTCTCATATCTTAGGATCCAAGACACAGTAAAATATTAATGACACAAAACACAATTCCATAATATTTTACTTGTTAGGTCTATTCAATATATAAAAGTAATCTTTTTCCTCTTTTATATACTCGTGTCGTCAATTATTTGTAGAGCTACAACAATCGGTGACCAACACGATAATCTTATCTCGGTAATTAATGTTCCATGTTAATTACCATGATTGTGAATAACTTTTGATTTATGTAAACCATTATCTTTTAGAGCTCTACGGTTAAGGACCAAGCGCCTCTTCCTTAACACTTCTAAAAGACGAATATCATAATAAAGGAACAAAATGTTTGTATATTCAATTCATAATAATTGACATATAAAAGTAAAACTTTTAGAACACATTCCCTTCATGTAGTTTGCCACAATTCGACGTCTCGAATCTTCAAGAAAGTTCCGAATATTCGTCAGCTACATTTCAATTGCCGAGTTCACACGGTCGAAAAGAGTGTCGAGAGCGACAGTCGATGTAGTGATCCACTCTTTCAGAGCCGAATGTGCACTTTCCACCTTGCAGTTCGTAGTATTGCCGAAATGAAGAACTTTATTCGTCCAATTCAACACAAACTTGTCTTTATGCACCAACCACGTGTCTTCCACATACTCCGTCAGCACTGGCCAAGTCTTGTGCAAGTCATCGCGTACATGATCGATCCTATTGCCGAAGCATAAGAGATATCTTTCATGTACTCCAAGTCTTTACGTGATTCAGCACGTTGAGACTTCTTGAGTTGCACACCCATACTCATTGGCACATTGCCCTTTTTGGAGTTGTTCATGCTGAACATTTCCAAAACCTTGTCAATGTATGTACGTTGACTTAGGCCAATGAGTCTACGGGATGTATCTCTATATATCTTGATTCCCAAGATGTATTGAGCCTCACCCATATCTTTCATCGAAAATGCAGATTTCAATGAACTTCTCGTTTGCTCAAGCAAAGGTATATGATTTCCCATGAGGAGTATGTCATCGACATATAAGATCAAGAACACTATGTGGCTCCCACTAACCTTCTTGTATATACAAGGCTCTTCCTTACTTTGGACGAAGTGAATCTTTTTGACTTTTTCGTCAAAGCGCTTGTTCCAACTCCTTGATGCTTGCTTCAATCCATAAATGGATCTTTGAAGCTTGCATACTTTCTCGCTATTCTTTGGATCTTCAAAACCTTGAGGTTGTACCATGTACACATCCTCCTCCAAGTTCCCATTAAGGAACACCGTTTTGACATCAATTTGCCATATCTCATAATCATGAAATGCGGCAATAGCGAGCATAATCCAAATAGACTTGAACATGGCAACCGGTGAAAAAGTTTCATCATAGTCAATTCCTTGAACTTGAGTGAAACCTTTTGCTACAAGCCTCTCTTTGTAGGTTGTCAAGTTCCCATCCATGTCCATCTTCCTCTTGAAAACCCATTTATTTTGAATGGTCTTTTTTCCTTGAGGAAGGTCAACCAAGTTCCACACTTGATTATCATACATGGATTCTATTTTGGATTCCATGCCTTAAACCATAGTTTGGAGTCCTTTCTTTCCATTGCTTCTTGAAAGGTCGAGGGATCATCGGTATCTAGTACCATGATCTCATGAAGTCCCAAATACATATCAGGTTTCTTCCTTTCCCTCGTTGACCTTCTAAGTTCTTTTGGTTCTACGTGTACTTCTCGAACTTCTTCCACAATTTCTTGCAGAATTGGTTCGTGTTCGATTCTCGAACGTACACTAAGAGGAGATGATTGAGTTTCTCTCACAATTGCTTGCGAGGGTCTCTCACTCACGCTCCCACTAACCAAAGGAACCTCGGTTGGGCCTTCATGATCTTGAATGTCACAATTCATATCATGATCTTGTAGAATATCTTGAGTCTCCTCAAGCACAACTCTACTCCTACAACTTTTTTTTCTTTCCAGAAATTCATTTTCTTGAAATACGACATCCCTCTCTACAATCACTCAATTGGAGGTTATATGCCAACAATAGTATCCCCTCCTATAAAGAAGCACTTATCCGCTTTTGGTTGAAGTTTGGTCGACATCAATCTCTTGACGTAGGCCTCACAACCGCAAATCTTGAGAAAATTGAGCTTAGGTGTTTTTCCACTCCATAGCTCATAAGGCGTTTTCTCTACGGATTTGGATGGAACATTATTTAGTATGTAAGCCGTAGCTTCTAGTGCATAACTCCAAAAGTAAAGCGGCAATTCAGCTTGACTCATCATTGATCGAACAATGTCGAGCAATGTCCTATTCCTCCTTTCGGATACCCCATTCCACTGAGGTGTACCGTGAGGGGTGAGCGGTGGTACAATACCACACTCCTTTAGGAATGAGTCAAATTCGGTACTTAAGTACTCACCTCCACGATCCATTCGTAGAGACTTGATTTTCTTGTCGAGTTGGTTCTCTACTTCATTCTTGAATTCCTTGAACTTGTCAAAGGACTCACTTTTGTTTCTCATTAGATAAAATATAGCCATAACGACTATAGTCATCCGTGAACGTAATGAAGTACCTGAAACCGTCTCTTGCACTAGTACTCATCAGACCACATACATCGGAATGTATCAAATCCAACAAGTCATTCGCTCTCAGTCATTTCTTCTTGAAAGGCCTCTTGGTCATTTTGCCCATTAGGCAAGGTTCGCACGTCTCCAATGATTTAAAATCAAGTTGACCAAGAAGGTTAGCTTCTTGCAATTTCTTGATGCGTTTTTCATTTATGTGACCAAGACGATAGTGCCACAAGAGTGTATCATTCACGTGAGTAGTTTTAAGTTTTTGGTTATTGATGTTTAAGATTTGTTTATTATTCAATTCAAGCAAATAGAGATCATTCCTCACGAATGCATTTGCATAGAAAATTTCATTCTTCGATATAGACAAGCAAGAATTTGAAATATTTATATTAAAATTATCCATATCTAGACATGATACATAAATAATATTCTTGCTAATCGAAGGCACATAATAAACGTTATTTAAACATAAATTTAAACCACTAGATAATTGAAGCTCCACAGAACCTTGTGCAATCGCAGCAACACTCGCACCATTTCCGACCTTCAAAATCATCTCGTTCTTCACGAGTTCCTTTTTATCCTTTAGTAGCTGCACATTAGAAATTATGTGAGCACAAGATCCGGTATCAATTACCCAATCATGGACAGAGGTGGCTAAATTTATCTCAATAACAAATATACCTTTGGCCTTTTTGGGGCGCTTACGTTCAATCACTCCATTGTCAAGGTCTTCCTTGTACTTGGGGCAATTTGGCCGGATGTGTCCCTTTTCACCGCAGTGAAAGCAATCCGTGTTGGAAGTCGTAGATTTCGAAGAATTCCCCCTCGAGGCACTGACATGAGCACCTCCTACTCCATTGCTCTTGATTGACGTATTTTTGGTGAATTTGCCTTTACCTTTGGTAATCTTCTTGCTCCTCTCATGGACGACTAGGACGTGCTTGTCCCGACCCTTGCCCATGTCAACTTCAGCAATTTTGAGAGCGTTGTGAAGTTCCTCAAGACTCACCCATTTCTCATGCACATGATAGTTCATAATAAAGTCCTTGTAGGACGGGGCTAGAGAGCCAAGAATCAAATCTTCCGCAATGTCATCGGGCATCGGGGAAGAGAGCTTCGACAACTTCTCAAGGTATCCTTGCATCGTGAGAAAATGCATGGATACCGATGTTCCCTCCGCCATGTGGAACCTTGTGAGTGCGATGGTGGTCTTATAGCGCTCTTTTCTAGCACTATCCATGAACATCTTTGTTAAAGCTTCCATGGTCTTCTTGGGTTTAAATCCAAGTATTTCAGTTGAAGTGAGTCACCCATGGAGACCAACATTAGACCGTAAACCTGGTTCTCTTGGTCTTCCCACTTGGTTTTTGCCTTTCTCTCTCTCGCTATCGGTTACCTTCTCATTTAATTTTGGGATTTCACCATCCAAAATATGAGATAGTTTCTCAAACTTGAACACGATATTGAGCTTGAGTTGTCAGCTTATGAAATTTGAACCATCATTTGCCAAAGGATGTTTTTCAATCATAGATCGCACAATAGGTTGAACATTCGACATTTCTACAAAATAAATTATATGAGATTTAATGTCAATTTTATGTTTTAAAAATCAATACCGCAAATAAAAATTTGTCCATAAATGCAGCAATTCAAGATCTTATCAATTATAATATAAACTAGCTAAGGGCTATCGGATATATTATAAAATTAAGGTAAGAAAACATTTTTCTAATCATAACCATTTCGAAATATTGCAACATTTGCATTTTCAAACTCTTATGACTCTTGTCGTTTTAATTAAGAGGGAATTTGACCAATCCTCGTAAGAAAAACTCTCTTTCTCAAAACCGAGCTAGGGCTCCGGGTCTTGTTAAAAAAACTTATTTTATTTGATACGAGATACGTTTATCCATTGTATTCACAAACAAATATACTCGGTGTCCACTAAGGGTGAATCGCACCTCGTACAACAATAGACAACCTTATATCTCCCACTATTCCCAAAGATGGAGGAAGTTATCTCCCGCTAAGGGCGAGCAGAATATCCCTCGATTGATGGTTGCTAGTGGATGAAATAAGAAAGAAAAATACTCTTAATTTTTGGTTGGACAATTTAAACATTTACATGTGATTTTAGAATTTAGGTGATCATGCATATTTATCATCTATACACATCCTAACATTCATCCATACAATCACATACATGTCAAGCACACAAACATAAATATATTCATTCACACACACATTGTGTGAGTTTATATGTTCCCGCGTCCTTGATCCTTGCACTTCTTCGGCGTCTTCCTCTTGCACAATGGATGTTGATATTGCAAAAATATAGACATGCATCTCTCAATTTTTAAAATTGTCTAGTGCAAGTCCTATGTAAAATCATCTCATATGCATGCATATACATAGAAAAAGAAATTTGGCTTTTACATATACATAAGCCCCTATGATTGAATAATAATAACATACACATTCATTCATTCATTCACACATGGCTTCAACGGAACATATAAACTCACATATCCCTGCATAAGAGAACTCGAGCAATGCATGCACATATACTATAAATTACTCGATTTAGTTTATCATGCATCTCTAATTCGAACAATTCCAAAATCATTTGAAAAATCCATTAAAAATGATTTTATGCATCCATAGTTCAAAACATAAAACATTTGAACCGCTGTTCATCCAATTTCCAAAAATAATTTTTTTAAGGAAAGATAAACATATGCCTTTTTCGTTTTGTCGATTTCTTATAAAATAATCATTTGATTAAAAACGAAAATTCTATAAATTAGACATAAGTCTAAATTTCAATTCTAACATTCGCATAATGTGTTTCAAACATTTAAAGCTACCAAAAGAATCAATTAGAATTAAATCAACAAAACTATCCGAAAACTTGAAAAAGACATAGAACATGAATTGTTTCGATTGTAGATGGTAAACTAAAATTGATTATATAGTCTAATCATTGAAAATATGAACTAAAAGCTCTGATACCACTACAGGATTTCGTGTCCCCATGTATGTATATATTTTAAAATTTTAATACAACATACAAGATCGATTTCATACTTTCAACAAATTTTTTATGCACATTACTTTGCGTTTATTCTAATATCATGCAATCCTACATATATTAAAATAAATCACAAAGAGCTAATCATACCCAAAGATTCTCTAAAACCTTTAGAAGATCCGGAGTCGCGTTGCCCATTGAATCGTCTGCCGATTCGCCTCCAAGTGTTCACCAAACTCTAAACAAGATTAGTGAGAAATGAGCTAGTCAATCAATATCTAATTAGGCATAGAATCTAGCTAATAACCCCTCTTTAAGCTCCCGAGATTTTCTATCTCCAAAACTTAAATTACTAAGAGATTTTCGTGGTGATTAAGGGAGAGATTAATGAGAGAAAGAATTTTTACATTAACATTAACAAGTAGGAGGAGGGTCCTTTTATAGGCTCCCAAAACATCCTTATGAAGACCTATTCTTTAGTCATGATCTCTTTCTTATTCTCTCCTAAAATTAATCTCAAAATGCCACATAAGCATCCTAAAAAACATATAATTAATTCTGGAATTAATCTAACCCATGATCTAATTATTCTCTTAAAAATTCAGGCAAAATTTGTGCTTTTTCTGTTGACCGAGAATTTTTCTCGGTTAACCGAACCATTTGGTTATAACACGTATTCGGTGAACCGTGCGATAGACGGTCGACCGAATATGCATGAGAAAAATTCTCTGGAATAATTTGGACGCCCGCGTCTTCGCTTCAGTCGACCGTTGACCCACCAAAATTTCTCCTGGAGCATAGTCATCGAATGACCGTGTCACCTTCGGTCTTCCAAAAATACTTTTTCTCGATTGAGCGTTCACACTCAGTTAACCGAACCCGATTGTCCAGGCACTCTAGACAATTTCGGTCAACCAATTGTGATTACTCGTTCCCCATTCGGTTAACCGACTCGAAGATACCCTGGTCGACCGAACCCTGAACGGTTCACCGTGTTTGAACCCGATTTTGCCTTTGTCAAATTTTGGATTTATTTCCAACAAAATTTGATCTTTTGGGGTTTTTAGCAAATTCATATCTTATGTAATATATTATCCTATGTAATATTATTACACCTCATAATATATACACCTCATATAATTTATTAATGATTCTAATTATGTCAATTCTCATGACATATTGATTTTATTCGTTCACCACATGTGTCACTTTTTCACATGAAACCCGACACATCATATGAACTCAAAATCAAACTTCTTGTTTCCCAGGTTTGTGGTGTGACCTATAGGAGGATCTAAGCTAATTTGGCAGTAATATTAAATACTTAATATCTCAAACTATAAGTGGTATCTAGCTACACATTATAGTTACCAATTAGCATAGATGTCTTTGTTCCACCCGAACTAAAAGACGATCCATTTAGTGATGTAAGTGCACCACTTGTGTCCGTCCCTTGCCTCATGATATTAAGAATATATACAAAGTAGAAATGTGTCATCTTTGTATGATATTCATTTCTTGATCTCTTTAAGCTAATTATAACTATGTAACTTAACGCAAGTTACATTGTGCACATTATAATTTTGCTTTATCAAGGGGCCCACTAATATCATCACTCAATTAAGAGGGGCAATGATAATCGTTTGACTAGCTATTTTTTCCAGCACAAGTCATGTTCAACCAACTATTGCCTTTATCACTATACTCATTGATAGCTTTTGACAATAATCAAATTAAGCACTTCTTGAGTGAAAAGATATGTCTCATATCTTAGGATCCAAGACACAGTAAAATATTAATGACACAAAACACAATTCCATAATATTTTACTTGTTAGGTCTATTCAATATATAAAAGTAATCTTTTTCCTCTTTTATATACTCGTGTCGTCAATTATTTGTAGATGTACAACAATCGATGACCAACATGACAATCCTATCTCGGTAATTAATGTTCCATGTTAATTACCATGATTGTGAATAACTTTTGATTTATGTAAACCATTATCTTTTAGAGCTCTACGGTTAAGGACCAAGCGCATCTTCCTTAACACTTCCAAAAGACGAATATCATAATAAAGGAACAAAATGTTTGTATATTCAATTCATAATAATTGACATATAAAAGTAAAACTTTTAGAACACATTCCCTTCATGTAGTTTGCCACAATTCGACGTCTCGAATCTTTAAGAAAGTTCCGAATATTCGTCAGCTACATTTCAATAGCCGAGTTCACATGGTCGAAAAGAGTGTCGAGAGCGACAGTCGATGTAGTGATCCACTCTTTCAGAGCCGAATGTGCACTTTCCACCCTGCAGTTCGTAGTATTGCCGAAATGAAGAACTTTATTCGTCCAATTCAACACAAACTTTTCTTTATGCACCAACCACGTGTCTTCCACATACTCCGTCAGCACTGGCCAGGACTTGTAAGAATCTTTCAGATTACGGACTGCTATATCATAATCCGTCTGTGAATCAGAAAGCATGACTTTCCTCCACTTTCCACGCCTGAAAATCTTTGCAGACTGCTTGTCCTTGCCGAAAACGTAGTATGCGTAGTTGTACACATCTTTGTTGATATGTTAGGTGCATAGTAAATGAGCAGACTCAGGAAAACCCTCAGCCACTGGTCGCCTCAGACCCATCTCCCGGTTCGTTATTATTGTAGTCGGGTTAACAATATCCAATAACAGATCTCGCAACCTCTTTGACACCCACCGGTAACTAGACTCGGTCTCATCCTTCAAAATCGTATATCCGACGAGGAAATTCATGTTTGTTGGAGTAACCCCAACCATCTCAAACAAAGGCATCTTGTACTTGTTTGTCCTATACGTCGAATCCATGCAAATTACGAATGGGTTTGTACGCAACAACTGAACAAAAGTCGGATGTGCAAAAAATGCGTGAGTGAGGACATTAGTTTCTTTATCTGCCACTAGTTGACATCATTTCATGCTTACATGTGTATCTTATATCCATTATATTTCACCTAAACAATGCTACGTGACGAGTTTTATGTTTGAATTTCAGAAATAAATAGGTTTGAAGAGAAGAGGCATAAAAGGACTTAAAAGCATGAAAAAGGACTGAGTTGAAAGACTCAAGGACTAAGATGCAAGATCTAAGGACCTGAATGTAAGATCGAAGGACCAATGAGCAAATAGGAATACTTCACACCATCATGGGGAGTATTTTGGCAATTCTATTCGGGTCGGAGCTCCAGCAAGCCAAGTTGATGCATCAAAAACAAAAAAAAGCCTTTCAAAAAAGCCTACAAGAAAATCTAGAGCGATCCGAACACCGCTAATTGGCGGTCACTTTTGGTCCGGATCCGCTAAGATTCATGTGGGACGTGTATTAGTGTGTCATTAGTCAATTTCTGGTATTATTTTAGTCTCATACCACGAGATTGTCCCAGATTACCTTTCTCTATGGCTATAAATAGAACTCTTCACCTTCTATTGTAATCACCCATTGCTTGGTGGTACTCTCTACTTGGAGTAAGCCTTGGAGCAAAATCTCAAGGTGGAGAAGAATGCTACCTTCAATGTGAGTTATCTAATAAAATAATTTTTCCATTGTTTGTATTAATGTTGTTTCTTTATGCATGTTTAGCTTATTTTTATTTCTTTGATTGTAGGCTAAAGTAGTTAGAATGTTTCTTTTTTTGTTTAGTTTAATTGTTAGAGTAATGTGTAGTGAGTAGATTCATCTCCCTTTGGGGGTGGAGATAATGTTCATACATGCATTAAAGAATGGATATGAATGCTTTATATTTTGATTGTGTTGATAAATGTGAATGTATGCTTGCTTGTAAGAGTAGAATACTACACTTGATGGGTTTTTCTACACATCTTAGACACCTCCCATGCTTGTTTAGGTTCTGAAATAACCAGCTTGTGTATATGCATGTTAATCAACTAGGTTAGTGAATAGATTGATAGGTTTTGCCATACCCTTTAGACATTTCCTATGCATGAAAACACTACCTACATTTATGCCTATAGAATGCATTCTTCACCATCTTTTTACATGTGTGCACACACTCCACCCCTAGGGGTCTCTCTCCTACTGATTCCGGCATACTTATCAAGTTCTTAGTTCAGTTTTAGTTAATCATTCGTTGTTTGCTTGTGCATGTGTTACTTCCTAGTTAGTGTAGCATAGATTAGCATAAACAACACTCTTCCTCCTTGTTGTTGCCACTTGATTTCTGAAAAAACCAGAGGGGTCTCTCCTCCCCGTGGATCGACCCGTATTTGCCACGTCTTCACCGACGCCGTGCACTTGCGGTATTTTAAAATGTTCAACAAGTTTTTGGCGTCGTTGTCGGGGAGGTGTCAGTCCAGACTCTGGTTTGGACGATTCGAGTGGATTTAATTTGTGTTTTGTAGTTTTCTTTGATTCAGGAAGCTCTGGAGCTCAAGGGACGACATCTGGAGAAATTTTGAGGCAAATAGGAAGCTTCAGACCGCCAATCAGCGGCCTAAGACCGCCAACTGGCGGTCTGGTAAGCTTTGTTGCTCTTGTTATTTCTTTGGCTTGTTGTATTATCTGATATAGTGATCTGGGACTTGATTTGGCATGTTTTGACTTATAGTTTGTTCCCAGATCAATAATCAATCTCCCTTTAAGCAACTTGGCCCTTAAAACCCAAAGCAAAAGATTAGGCATTCTTTCTTGTTTAGGTCATGCATCATGTATTCGACTTAGGCACGTAGATTGTCTTTTCTTTTAGCTTTACTTTCAGTTGCTGAGTATTGGCGAGAGGTACGCATTTCCTACTCTCATTCATGCATTTCGTATGAACATGCATTAGTTAGTAGGAATTGCATTGCAACAAGTGTGAGTGAGCGTTTGTTTGGAGAGTTGATTGTTAGATTAGGACTCCAAAACACTACTAAGGAGGGGTTCTCTCATATAAGATAAGGTGGGGGATTTCATCACCCTTTCATTCGCCCCAAAAACCACACTAATGAAGAGCCTAATTGTAAAATCAAGTAGACATTGACCCTAAGGATTTCGGGCGCATTAGGAGAGTGATCCGGTCCCGACCGTCATGGCTTGATAGGCGTTGCCCACTTTGTCGATAGTAGGAGAGACGAGATCTCCGGATCTTGACTCACTTGCTGGGCTTTGTGGTCCTCGTCGTAGGGAGGTGAGGCGTGTTGAGGTCATATGACCTCGTAGTTAGGCGTCGTCTAACTGGAAGGACCTATAGCGACCTTAGGACTGTTTAAGCCTTGTTTGCTTGTGTGCTTCTACCTGTACCCACCGCCGTAGCATAAGGACTTCTTCCCTTCTCTCCTGAGTCATTCCCTCTCTTCTGTGTCTCCCGTCTTCTCCTCTACGCACATTCTTTATTTGAAAAAAAAAGAAAAAAAGGTTTTGGTTTGTGTGTGTGCACCTTTGTGCATGCTTTCGTGGGCACGAGACGAGAGTTGTCGTTTGACGAGGCGTGTCGTCAATCCTGCTTCGGCAGTCGATTTCTCGACGCCTTCCTCCTCTCGTGTCGCACATAGTCTGGGTTCACTGGCTGCTAATTTCCGCGATGAGGAGCAGTTGTTGGACCCACATGTTCCACCTGTTCGTCTTGTTGTGGCTCACATACCTCTACGTGATCGATGCTACACGAGCCGTATCACTCTACCCTCATGCATCGTATTACCAGAGGAGAATGGGAACCACTTTGATGTTAAGCCTCAATTCATTTCCATGCTCCCTCACTTCACTGGGAAGGGTGACCCCTATATCTTTCTCAGGGAATTTGAGGAGGTCTGTGCTATGTTCAAGCTGCAACAACTTAGAACAGACTCCATCCATCATAGGCTTGTCCCTTTTGCACTAACGGATGACGCCAAGAAGTGGTTGTACAGCAACCAGGCGAATGCCTTTAAGACTTGAGATGAATTTCAATCTGCATTTCTCAAAAAGTACTTTCCAAATCATCAGACTCAAAAATTGAGGAACAAAATCAATTCGTTCAATCAACTTGAGACCGAAACATTTCATGCATATTTAGAGAGATTCAAGGAGCTACTATCCTCATGCCCTCACCATGGCATCGAGTTGTGGCGCCTTTGTCAGATTGTCTACGAGGGTCTTCACATCTCATCCCGAACGCTCCTTGAGTCCATGTGTCAAGGAGAGTTCTTAGGAAATGATGAAAGGGAGGCATGGGATTTCCTAGAAGACCTTGCTGAGAAAACCATGCAATGGGAGAGTGTGAGGGAACCACCTGCATCATCTAGCATAGGAGCGAGGATCGCGAATGCAAACTCGACTAGATCGGGTACCGCATTTGCTGTCGAACCCACTACGGCCACCGAGGCACGTATGACGGCCTTAATGCGCCGTATGGATTCGATTGAGCTCCAAAACCAACAAGGTGCACCTCACATGTCCACATCTGGTCCAGTTCCCTGTCATTCATGTGGTAGGATAGGTCATGTAGAAAACGAGTGTGCGTCCATTCCTCCTGAGATGGAACATGTCAATGTAATCTATGATAGGGCTAGGAATGACCCATACTCATCATCTTATAATCCCGGATGGAGGAACCACCCCAATTTTTCATGGAACCAAAATAATACCCCGGGTGGTCCTTCAAACTCCTCTCGACCATCTAACCAACCACACCAACCTCTCATGCATGCACAATCTTATCAGCCACCCCAAGCTCAAATCACCAATCAATCGGGTTTCCCAAATTCCAATAATATGGAAACCCAATTCAATTCGCTTGAGACCTTGACTCGTGGACTTGAAAACTCAATGAAAATTTTTATGTCAACCACAAGTCAAGTTCTCACTTCAAATCGGTAGACCATCAAATCTCTTGAGCTTCAGATTGGCCAATTGGCTCAGTCTGTACATGAAAGAGAAAGAGGGTCTCTGCCTAGACAGCCTGAGGCTAACCCCCGCATGTAACAGGAACAACACGTGCAAAATGAGAATGTGGTACCTCGGGGGCGGCAAGTGAACCATGTGGAGGAACCTGTTCACCATGTCAATGTCATTGTAACCTTAAGGAATGGAAAACAGGTTGACAATCACATTTCCTTGCCACACCCACCACCATCTATGCAGCCCCTCAGTGGGAATGGTGGTGAAGAAGAGGCTGAGGGTGAGGGTAATACACCAACGCCTCCTTCTCAGGCACCGCAGAAAACCTACCCGCCAAAAAATCCATATCCTAGTAGGTTAACCAAAAAGCAGAGTGACACAATGGACCAGATATTAGACGTGTTTAAGCAAGTGAAGGTTAACATCCCCTTGTTGGATGTCATCCAACAAATACCTCAATATGCCAAAGTGTTAAAAGATCTCTGCACAACCAAGAGGAAGACCAATGTTCCTAAGAAAGCATTCTTGGCTGCAAATGTAAGCTCACTTTGTCCAATCCCACCTACACAAAATACAAGGACCCTGGGTGTCCTACTATTTAGTGTACGATAGGGGACACTAGCATGAGTAATGTATTACTTGATTTAGGATCGGCGGTCAACCTCCTCCCAATGTCTGTTTATCAACAGTTGAATTTGGGAGAATTGAAACCAACTAAGATCACCCTCCAATTGGTGGATAGATCCATTCGTATTCCGAAGGGGATTATCGAGGACGTGCTTATCAAAGTTGGAGATTTGATATTCCCAGTCGATTTTGTTGTCCTCGATACCAATCCTGTTGCGAACACCCACTCTCAAATACCTTTGATTTTGGGTAGACCATTTCTGGCAACTTCCAACGCCTTAATTAATTGTAGAAATGGTCTCATGAAGCTCTCATTAGGTAACATGAGTGCCGAGTTTCATGTGTTCAACTCTGGTAGGCAACAGGAGCCCATGGATCAACCTTTAAATCTAAATCTCATCCGCAAATTGGAGAAAGCACCACAAAATCAACGAACACCCCTAACCCCAATGCAACCCATTGAGAATGTTTATGGGGCCAGCGAAAACTCATTGCCGGTCTTTGCACTGCAACATAGTGAGCTGGCATCAAACATAAATTTCCAAAAGGAGTGTTCGTTGCTTGATTCAGTTGAGAGTACTAGTGAGAGTGAGACACCTCATCATATGCCTATACCAGAAGGTGTCTCTACCTCATGTCCCATGGCCATTGAGCCATTTGAGCTTCATATTGACTCCAACAAGGACCCACCTATGACCGAGCTTATGCTTGATGATCTAAATGAAGGTGGGAGGTCCTTGTTGGATGACTTGGGGAGAAGCTCCATTCTTAGTGATGCAAGTCTGCTGCATCCATCGAATGAGCTTGAGGAACTCATTCGGATGCATCCACCTATTGGTCGGAGGGTTTTGTTTGATGAGCAACTAAACCCTAGTGAGGCAACACAACTTCACTCATTCATGTTGCCTACACCCAACCAATATCATGAGGGGTTCGAGCCTTTCAGCTTTGACCTTTCACCCCTCATGACACCTCAGAGTACTGGTGAAGTTTGCCCATCTCGGCAAGTCTCTGGTCCTCATGACTTGATTTTCTCATTTGATGTTCCTTGACCAAATGATTATGAGAATATCGTTGTTGCTGTATATATCATGTAAAAATTGAAAAGAAAAAAAAGAAGAAAAAAGTGTAATAAAAGACTCCATGAGCGAGCATTGATTGTTGTGGGCCCCAACCCTTGTGTACTTGGGCCCCATTTCTTCACGTATTTGTCTCCCTTCTTCAGTATCTCACAGGTTTTGAGGGAATTCGGGTTTGTATCCATCAACATGACCATGAACTTCCCTATGTACTTCACGTTGGTGAGATCTATTCTTTTTCATGCATAAATCCATGTAGTATCTTGTTCACATTCATTGAGGACAATGCATGAAGTAGGTGTGGGCGGTGCTTTACGTGTGTACATAGTAGAGTCTTTTCTTTTAATTTTTGTTTTCTTTTGTGTGCACTGCTAGGGTCATGTTAGTGTGCCGCATTTAATATCGATATATCTGCTTGCCATGATCCTTGGGTGACTTGTCTTCTTTTGCTTGCCTAGTGCTTTAAAGTCTTCACATTTCTTTCAAAATCTTCATGTGTTTGCGAAAGAAAATGTTTTTGTAGGTTTTGCGTGTGTTTAGCATGTGCAAAACCGTTGAGAGGCAAAGTAAAAAGAAAGCTCCCAAAATTGTCTTGAACTTGATGCATTAGGATTTCTAGTTTACTGACTTTAGGTCTTATCGAGTCGTTAGGATGCACCCCGGTTTTCCCTCGGGGGCGTGTAATCATAGGGTTTCAGCACTCAAACATTTAAAGAAGTCCACCCTGAACCTAGTGAGTCAAATAATTCGTGTATGTTAGTATAAGGAAGTTTGTCGTAGTCAAGGGCCTTTAATCTCTTTTTGTGAAACTGAAGTGTAGGGGTTTTGGTTGCCATGTAGATAAGTAAATAAGTGGTGTTCTCTCTTCTCGCACGACTCCTATCACTCGGGAAAGTAGGTCTGAGGGGACTTTGTGTCTGGTACTTTCGAGTCATCTGACTTGGGATGCACCGACCGAACTCCCATTACACGGGTGGTAGGGATCGCCCTATGTGGAGATTCGGGGGAAGGTGTACGTTATAGTGTAAGTCCTCATATGCAATGATGCACGAAACCCAACACTAGGAGAATCAAACACCAACCAATATAATGCTCCAAGGAAAGAAGAAAAAAAAGAAAGTAAAATAAGAACCTTAATGGACTTTACACAATGTATCACTTTCAGAAGTTAAGGTTGCCCATGTTTTTCACTTAAGTCCTTAATTAACTTTCACGAATGATTCATTAGGCTAGGTGTGTGGACCGATTACATATATAGAGTCGACCCGTAGTATTACCGCGTCCCATGATCGACAAAATAAGTCCAACGAGTCGTGTAGCTCGATTGATTACTGCATCTTTGTTCGGATTTTGTGGGTATATCCGCTGAAAACCATCAGGAGACAACACTCCTCCTCCTTGGCGACAATGAGGTTTAACGGTTTGTTGCACGTGCTAAGTGCAACCGTGATTCCTACGAAAGTGAGTTAGGATTTCCCTGTTTTACGTATGCTTTTCCTTTCTTTCCTTTTTCTATTTCTTTGTTTTGCTCGGGAATAGCAAAAGTTAGGTGTGGGGGTATTTGATTGACATCATTTCATGCTTACATGTGTATCTTATATCCATTATATTTCTCCTAAACAATGCTACGTGACGAGTTTTATGTTTGAATTTCAGAAATAAATAGGTTTGAAGAGAAGAGGCATAAAAGGACTTAAAAGCATGAAAAATGACTGAGTTGAAAGGCTCAAGGACTAAGATGCAAGATCTAAGGACTTGAATGTAAGATCGAAGGACCAATGAGCAAACAGGAATACTTCACACCATCATGAGGAGTATTTTGGCAATTCTATTCGGGTCGGAGCTCCAGCAAGCCAAGTTGATGCATCAAAAACAAACAAAGCCTTTCAGAAAATCTAGAGCGATCTGAACACTGTAGACCGCTAATTAGCGGTCCAAGACCGCTAATTGGCAGTCACTTTTGGTCCGGATCCGCTAAGATTCATGTGGGACGTGTATTAGTGTGTCATTAGTCAATTTCTGGTATTATTTTAGTCTCATACCGGGGGATTGTCCCAGATTACCTTTTTCTATGGCTATAAATAGAACTCTTCACCTTATATTGTAATCACCCATTGCTTGGTGGCACTCTCTACTTGGAGTAAGCCTTGGAGCAAAATCTCAAGGTGGAGAAGAATGTTACCTTCAATGTGAGTCATCTAATAAAATAATTTTTCCATTGTTTGTTCTAATGTTGTTTCTTTATGCATGCTTAGCTTAGTTTTATTTCTTTGATTGTAGGCTAAAGTAGTTAGAATGTTTCTTTTCTTCTTTAGTTTAATTGTTAGAGTAATGTGTAGTGAGTAGATTCATCCCCCTTTGGGGGTGGAGATAATGTTCATACATGCATTAAAGAATGGATATGAATGCTTTATATTTTGATTGTGTTGATAAATGTGAATGTATGCTTGCTTGTAAGAGTAGAATACTACACTTGATGGGTTTTGCCACACATCTTAGACACCTCCCATGCTTGTTTAGGTTCTGAAATAACCAGCTTGTGTATATGAATGTTAATCAACTAGGTTAGTGAATGGATTGATAGGTTTTGTCATACCCTTTAGACATTTCCTATGCATGAAAACACTACCTACATTTATGCCTATAGAATGCATTCTTCAGCATCTTTCTACATGTGTGCACACACTCCGCCCCTAGGAGTCTCTCTCCTACTGATTCCAGCATACTTATCAAGTTCTTAGTTCAGTTTTAGTTCATCGTTCGTTTTTTGCTTGTGCATGTGTTACTTCCTAGTTAGTGTAGCATAGATTAGCATAAACAACACTCTTCCCCCTTGTTGTTGTCACTTGATTTCTGAAAAAACCAGAGGGGTCTCTCCTCCCCGTGGATCGACCCTTATTTGCCACGTCTTCACTGACGACGTGCACTTGCGGTATTTTAAAACGTTCAACAGCCACAATCAAATGCAAATAGTTATGCTGCACTGCCTGCTGAGAGAATGCTGCACAGGATTTCTGTCTTCAGATTTCGTCCTCCTCATGTACTCTCTGAAGTTATAAATGTGTCTTTGATTAGGATTTTCCTCCGGGAATTTCTCTTTTACCGCCAACAAAATGTTACGTGGTCTTGCTTGTGCCTTTGTCATATCACGAAAAATTTGCTTGGTCCCAGCACTAAGTCTGTTGAATTGTCGGTGACCCTCTGAATAAACTGCAAGTGCGTGGTTGTTTTGCCCATAGGTGCTACTAGAAACAACAACCTATCCATCACAATCCCGTCGCTCAACCACTTTTACCAAAAAACGACAACCGCAACCTTTTCTTTTTGTGTTCTTTCGCGGTGCAATACTCGTATCACGAGAACTCATTTCACGTCTACGATCACATCTCAGGTAACAATCCAGCCGGTTATCTGCTTTTGGTTGGTATGATGATATAACCAAAAAAATCTGGCTCCTATTGCAACTTCTTTCGCCCATTTACAAGCTTCCTCGATTGTTGTAAATATTTCTTTACTATCAAAAAACTCACTGTAATATACTCCATCACCACCGAAATCTTGCAACGGAACCTGAAAAAAATTAATTTAACAGAAATTAAAAAAACTAAAAAAAAACGGGCGTCTGCCCAAAATGCCTCCACCAAGGTGGAGACGCCTCGCTAAGACGCCTCCACCAAGCTGGAGGCGTTTTAGCGAGACGTCCGAGTCGGAAAAAAAATCTGCCTCCGTTACCTCGCCGGATCCAGGTGCTTCGCCAGACATTTTCGTGGTGTTGGTACTAGGAATGTGAGTAAAACTGAGTCAAAACCCTTGTTTAATGACACGTGACGAAATAGGTATTAATTGATTTGTTAAGGGCAAAAAGGTAATTTTTGGGGCGATTTAAGTAGTTTTCCGGCGACGAATAGTAACTCCCTTGTTTTAAGCGGTCGTTTAGCTTTCCAAATTCTTTGCATGTGAGGGTAAAGAAATACTCCCAGAAGAAAAATATTTCGTTTTTTCCCGAAATTCCAAGTTTTAATGTCCTTTCCCACCGAAGAGCTTACGTGGATGTAGGTTTGGTAAATTTTTCGAGATAGTTGTTTATTCATGCTTGAATTGAACCTTAAATTGAACCAATGATTTTGGAAGGGTTTGTGTTAAAAAAAATGCTAGAACTATCACTTTTTGTTTGCTAAGGTCTGAATATGTTCGGCCAAATATTGGCAAGAGGCTTGTTTGTAAACCAAAAATTTAACCAAAATATAGTCTTGCTGGCCTTGTGGATCTGTCTCTTGTTGAATTTGCACGAAAATACAATCATACTTGTAACATATCTTAAAACAATTATTAATAAATGAAAACAATATTTGAAAAATGAAAATATCAAAAGGATTGCTTTAATGAGATCATTTGGCATGCAACATATAGCTTTTGAGCTTTATGCTTGTCAAACAAATGTCCTAGAAAAGTTGTGTGAGAAATAGTGGTGCCCAGACTTACCAGCTTTTTCTATTTGGCAGACGAGATTCTCTCTCCATCACGTCGCACGTGCTCAAAACCCTCCAACTATTACGCATGTACTTTGTTTCCAAAACATCATTTCCTTTTTACTTTCTTATTTAATTTTTTCACAACAATCAACAAATTACATAAGTAATTATTATTGTAATTACTTAATATAATTAATTAACACATTTTATTATCAAATTACAAATTACATAACCAAATTAAACTAGCTTAATTACAAACACGTCATTTAACTACAAATAATAATTATTTACATTTAATTAATTTAAAAAAATGACCAATGGGGGAGGGCCACCTTGCCCTCCATCCATACCCGCCCTGGCTGGATTCCAGGCGGGAGCACAATGGCTCCCTGCCTAGCCAGGTGCCCGACTAATTTCCACCCGTTAAGGGTGCTCTGAAGGTAAAAGTTAACGATTACTGAAGAAAAAGGCTAGTAAATAAGTGGATAGGCCCAAAGCCGAACATGCCTTGGGTAATTTTTGTTTTTTTATCTTACGTAGGAAATTTGTTGTACTTTATCTATAACCTAATTTATATATTCTTTGTATTTTACTTACAAGAAAAACAACATGAATGTTGATCCCGAACTAGTGAATCTAAAGGGTTTGAATCGGACAATCCAGTGTAGTCCTTAGTCAGAGAACTTTTGCGAAATTGGTTTGTATATGTTCCCATTCAAATTTTGAAGAAACACAGAAGTACCTTCAAATCTGCAGAATATTTTAAATATTTTTTCGATACTAAAATCAATATATAATTAGTTTTCTTGTTCTCGAATATACATAGACGAAAATACATCTTTGATCCAATCAGAATCGATCAACCCCGTCTAGCATTCCATCCACACCCTTGACGTCACACTTTCTAGTCCAACCACCAGAAGTCATCGTGAAGAAGGTGTACTATGTAATGTCTTTAGTTAAGATCCGGATTGAACCGACAAACGGAACCAATCTACGTTGGATCCAGCCAGTAGTTCAAGGTTTCTTATTTTTACATGTACTAATGTTGAACTATTGTGTTCTTAAAACTAAACCAATGGGTTTTTTTTCTAAGTAATGCCAAATGTTAAACGTTAATCTTGTTGATATTGGGTTTTTAACATTGAAATAACAATCCTAGCCTCTAAGTTTTAAGTTAACAAATTTTAGAATTAAAAAATAAAATAACCTGGCTCGTTGGATTTTAGGTTGGTAGAATTTGAAGAATCTTGGTTTAATCCATGTAGTATTGTGATCTCTACTACCTCCTTTATCATAGCATGCCCCACCACTACTATAGAAAAGGTCATATACGTCGGATGTTAAGGCCTATACACGTCGGATATCAGCACCCTCACATCCGACGTGTATTCGCACGACGTCTATTCTTAGACGTCGGACGTATAGACATCCGACGTCTATTGTCCAAGGAATAGACGTCGGATATTCAAGATATCCGACGTCTATTGTCCGGTCCAAGGAATAGACGTCGGATGTTCAAGACATCCGACGTCTATTCCTAAACATTGACAAAAAAAAAAAAATAGCATCCTACACAAACACAAACATATAAGCATATATAGACAATCATTCATTCATTCATTACAAAGAAATGTACAACACAAGTCTTCAGTTGCCACGTCGAGAATTTCCTCCATGTATCTCATCACGTAGTGTGGGCTGAAAGGAAAGGAAAAGGAAAAGGAAAAAGTTGTTAGTTAGTGTATTAATTAGGATTTTAGCTAGGTAAGGAGGAGACACCTTGAGGAGTTTGTTGACAATTTTGTAGACCAAGGTCTTGGGGAAACCAAGCGGACGCATGGCGTCGACGACGACGTTAATCCTCTTTAAATCTACCTGCAGACAGAGGAAGGTAGGTTTAAAGATGATTGACGCCACCGTCGACGAAATATAATTACTTGTACATCATTGTTCGGCCATATCGATGTAAATAAAATGCTGAGCAGACCGTATCGCCTTCACATACGCCGTGTGAATGTTTTTATCTATCTTATTATTCAAACATAATTAGAAAAGTGAACACAACATTGTTAGAGGAAATAAACTACAAATGAACAAAAATAAAGCTTTACTTACATGGAATCTGACGTCCCCATAGTGGAACTGTAGTGGCGGAGGAGATCACGGGATGGATCGGAGAAATCAGACGGGATGGATCAGAGGAATCAGACGGGATGGATCGAGGAATCGGATCGTGGCGGCTAGGGTTTCGTATTTTCTGTCTGGAAAGAGTGAAAGAAAACGCAACTGTCTGATTTCTTTTAAAGACATATAGACGTCGGATATTGCATATCTCCGACGTCTATTCCCCGACATCACCAATAGACGCCGGCTTCTGTGAAGTCCGACGTCTATTCCCCGACGTCTATTGAATATAGACGTCGTATTATAACAGACGACGTCTATTGGGTATAGACGTCGGAGTTATATGCGGACGACGTCTATTCGATCTTCTCTATATTAGACGTCGGCCTTTGTAACAGCCGACGTCTATTAGGCGACGAGTATTCCCAATTCTGCAGTAGTGCACTAATCAATCTATCATGTGTAAGCAACTAAAGCAAGCAACATCTTTGGTCCTTAGGTCATCTTTAACCATGGTCGGGCAACCCCTGGGTGCTTTGGTTTCTCTCTCTGTCACGTGAGCTTACCTCTCTAGCACGTAGTACCAGCCCCTCCCCCTTCTTAAAATTTCCCTTAACTATGCCCCAACACACGTTGCATTCTCTTTCCTCCACATTTTTTTTCTTTTTTAATTCTTTCACAACAATCAATAAAGTTCATTAATAATTGTTATTGTAATTATTATATTTAATTAATTAGCTCCAAAATAATTATTAATTAATATTAAATCACAAAAAAAAATTAAAAATTAAAAAAGCACACTACATAATACATTAATTGGAATCTGAAATATTACAACAACAAAGCCTTTAATCCCAAACTAGTTTGGGTATGCTAGAAATGAAACTCTAAGGAGTCACGGTTCAGGCACGTGAATCACCTTCTTCCACGTGTTTCTATCCAATGCAAATTCCTGAGGCACATTCCAATCTTTTAGATCTCTTTTGACCGCTTCCTCCCAAGTCAATCGCGCTCTACCTCTTCTTCTTTTTGTGTCTTCGATCCGATTCAATACTCCTCTTCTTATACAAAAATACAAAATGACATTGTCAATCCACATTTCCTCCATCGTGTTGCCATATATTCTCGATAAATGGGATTTGAGACTCACATGTTTATGCTTGTCACGTACTCGATCTCTATTGGCCAAATAGATTTTAATATCCATAATACGATCAGTTGAATATTGCAACCGTTCCTCCACAGAACTTCCATGTTGATCTTCGATAAATTCGTTTAAAATCTCCAAAATTAATGTAACAATCGCGCTCATCCTCTGTTATCATATTATGCATTATGAAGCAAGTTGTCATTATTTTGTTAAGTACGTCCTTACTCAATGCAAGAGATGGCTGATTGACATCATATCATGCATATATTTGTGTCTTATATCTTCTATTTTTAGCCTAAGCAATGTTATTTAATGAGTTTATGTTTAAGTTTCAGGAATAAATAAGTTTGAGAAGAGGAGATTCAAAAAAGACTCAAAAGCAAGGAAAATGACTAAGTTGCAAGACTTATGGACTCAGATGAAAGAGAGAAGGACCCGGATGTAAAACCAAAAGGATCAATGAACAAATCAAAAAGCTTCACACCTTAATGAGAAGTATTTTGACAATTAAATCCGGGCCCAACCATCAACAACCAAATCGAGTTCATCAAACACCAAGAAATTAAGCCAGAACTGAGCCACCAAAATTCATACTCGATCAGACACATATAGACCACCAATTAGCGGTCCATGACAGCCAATTGGTGGTCCATGACAGCCAATCAGTGGTCCAAATGTGTCCAAATGCCACATGGTTGAGTCGGGTCGTGCATTATGTTGTTTTATGTCCATTTATAGTATGTGTTTAGTCCCATACCGGGGAATTGTCTCGGTTACCTTTTTTCATGCCTATAAAGAGAACTTTTTCTCCTCGTTTGTATTCACCCATTGCTTGGTGACATTCTCTCTACTTGGAGTAAAGCCTTAAAGCAAAACTTAAGTGGAGAAGAATGCTACTTGTAATGTGAGTCATTTAATAAAATAATTTTTCATAGTTTTGTTCTCATGTTGTCTCTTTTTTATTGCATGCTTAGCTTAGTCTTATTTCTTTAATCTTAGTCTAAATTAGTTAGAATGTCTCCTTTTCTTTATATTAATGATTTCTTAATGTGTAGTGAGTAGATTCATCCCCTTTGGGGGGGGGGGGGGGGTGGAGATGATGTACATATATGTTGTGAATTTTGGATGTTTGATGAATTTTTGATTGTGTAGACTTGCATGTTTGTATGTTTTTGGGGTATTTTAATCATCTACATGTTGGGGGATTTTGATGGGTTTTGTCATAAGATTTAGACACTTATCATGCTTAGTTTCCTCATGTTTATTGACTGAAATTTCCTGTTGAATATCCTACATGTTAGTTATGTGTTTGTATTTGTGTTTGTTTGCTTGATTGATTGAAGAAACTATGTTTTGATGGGTTATGTCATAACATTTAGACACCTCTCATGCTTAGCTTTGTTTTTCAGATGAGTTCATGGTTTTTTATGAGTCTTGTCATATCTTTAGACACTGTTCATGCTGAGCCTAATCTTATGATAATCAAGTAGTAATTGCCAATACATTGTATGAATGGATTGATAGGTTTTGTCACATCTTTAGACACTTCCTATGCATGACAACACACACGACACACACACATACATGCTTACATACATCATTCATCACTTATTTCACTTCATATGTGCACACACTCCACCCCTTAGGGGTTTCTTTTTCTGATTTTCAATCTTTCATTGCTTTCTTTCGCATTTCTTACTTCCCAGTTTAGTGTAGTTTAGTTTTAGTATAATCACATCTATTCACCCTTAGTTGCCACTTGATTTCTGAAGAACCAGAGGCTACTCCCTCCCTGCGGATAGACTTGTACTTGTCACCGCTTCATCACGGTCGTGCACTTGCGGTAATTAATAAAACGTTTAAACAATGGCTTTTTGACGATCGTGAACCTCGCTTGAAGCACTTTGAATGCACATTCTACATCTTTACGTGTTGCCTCCCGTCGTTAAATAAATAACATGTTCTTCGATGTCTGAGGAAGAATGACGGATTGAATGAATGCAACACATTTTGGATAAATATCATCTGTAAGATAATATCTCATATCATATCGAGCACCATTAACCTTATAAGTTAAAAGTGGAGCTCGTCCTTCTAGTATGTCGTTGAAAATGGGAGATTGATGCAGGACGTTCAAGTCATTGCACGAACCCGGTATTCCAAAAAGGAGTGTCAGATCCATAAGTCAGCTGATGTCACCGCCTCAAGGACAAGTATTGTCTTCCCACTACACCCTTGATGTTGTCCCTTTCAAGAAGTTGGGCAATTTTTCCACTCCTAGTGCATACAAATCGATACTCCCCATCATGTTTGGGAATCCACGTTGCTCACCAATGTGAAGTAGTCGTGCTAAGTCAGTTGTAGTAGGCCTTCGTAGATACTCACCACCGAATTTGTTAATAACACATTCATATAACTATTTGTTGTTGCTTCATTCAGATGCAAATACTAATTGACCTCATCGGTCGCTACGTCGTAGGCTAGAATTCGCAGTGTCGTAGTACTTTTTTGTAAGCCTGAGGTGCTCATCCTACAAGTGGCGTCCAATACTTGTTGAAAGAAGACATAAGATGCCTCAATGGCATTAGCAATGCGAAGAAAGATAGACTTTCGCATCTGAAATCTTCTCCTGAAAATAGTTTCAGAATACACAGGGTTATCAGAAAAATAATGGATAATAAGGCATTTGAAACCAAGCTCGAGATATCTATCTAGGTTCATAGTTCGCCTTCTATGCCTCTTAGGGCATGTACATAGTTAAGGCACCATTTGACCAACCATTTGCGTTACATGGTCCAATCTGGCGTATGTGTCACGGTAGTTGACCTCATCGGATGATGAGGACTTTGAACTGGGAGAAGTAAGTAAAAAATCGAAGATAAGGAGAGGGGATAAAACCAACAATGTCCATTCCATTGTAGAAACGAATCTTGGACCGAAGATATTTCGTGGGTTTACAGTAACCCTGTGATGCTACAAAACAAGCGTGACTACACAGAGCACAAGATAGAAACGAATATTATCACAAAAGATATTTCGTTGGTGTACAATAAACCTATGATGTTATAAAACATGCATGACTACACAGAGCACAAGGAGATAGAAATGAATCTTGGACCAAAGATATTTCGCCAGTAATCTCGTGATGCTACAGAACAAGCGTGACTACATAGAGCACAAGGAGATAGAAACGAATCTTACTTCTACTTTATATAAAACTCTACCATCTAATCTTACTTCTACTCCCACCCAAAACCTACTCTAATCTTACTTCTTCTCACATTAGCGACCTTGCAATGTCTTCTTCAAATAACAATTGTTCCACGCGTCGTCCATAAGCCAACCTACGTCCACTATTTCCCCAAGGATATCCAATATATCCATTTCCCCAATACGCACCATATGACCAATACCAAGGATTCCAACCATACCAGCAATACCAACCACAAGACCAACAAAACCAAAACCAACATCAAATGTACAGTCAGTACTTAAGCGGAGAAATTAGTGAGAATATAGTAGGCACTACACAAGACGCCAACAACGAGGATGAAGTTGACCCTTTCAACAATCAACAACCACGACAAACCGTTAGGACCAACAAGCAAAAATGTGGTCCACAACAGAGGACGAGAGACCCATCTCGGGATATATGCAAGTAAGTTGCGATGCGGTGGTTAGGACAAACCAAAGAGCCAAATCATTATGGACCAGAGTGAAACGTGCTTTCAACAAGTCAGTCGAAAGCAACACGAACCTACCCATTCAGAATGAGGAATCATTAAAGGGACAGTGGAGGAGGATTTCACCGTCTGTCACCAAGTGGGTTGGTTAATTCGATGAGGTGTTGCGGCGGAAACAAAATAGCACCAATGACTAATATATCGTTCGGAAAGCTCACGTGATCTATGAGCAAACTCATAGGTCCAAAATTCTTTACTTTGACGCTTGAGTTCAATTCAGGGCGATACTGACCTCGTGTGTATCAAGATATACGGTTTGGATTTCAATTTGGAGTTTAGATTTGATATTATTGTCAAGTGCAATCGTGTGTCAACATAATTTAAGGTAGTGGAGCCCTCCTCTTGTTATATATATATATATATATATATAAAACTCATCATTTGATAATAAAGAGAAAAGGATATGAAGCTCTCTAATTACTGATCTAAACCACACGAATTTGTTGCTCACATCGAGTCAACTTTTGTATCTTTGTTGTTTCACATGATATAAAAGCGTTGGGTTTTTTGGGGAAAAATATGTATAATTAACTTAAGACTTACAAAGTCAAGACCAACGAATCTATAACTTTCGCCTGAGGTGGTGAAGTCATCCCCATAGTTGGAGAGGCAAAAATGAAGATAAGGAAGCTCGAAGTAAGAGACAGTGATATTTAAACTCTTGAAGGCTTGTGGATGTCTGGTTTCTAAGTCTACGATGTGGATGTTGTTATCCTTTATGTTTAGAACGTTTTTAAGGTAATCAAGGACGAACGAATCACCATCATAGACATTTTGCCCAATCGTTCCACTGCTCTCTGGTTGAAGTTTTTGAATGGATACGATTGTGTAGGATTTCGTGTCCCCATGTATGTATATATTTTAAAAAAAATAATACAACATACAAGATCGATTTCATATTTTCATTGATTTTACGTACATGTATTTGTTTATTCTAATATCATGCATTCTTACACATATTAAAATAAACAAATGATAGAGGATCATACCCAAAGGTTCTCTAAAACCTTTCAGAAGATCCGGATTTCCGTTGCTCGTCGAATTGCCCGCCGATTCGCCTCCAAGTGTTCACCAAACTGTAAACAAGATTAGAGAGAAATGAGCTACCCAATCAATCTCTAATTAGACTTAGAATGTAGCTAATAACCCCTCTTTAAACTCCTGAGGTTTTTATCTCCAAAATTTAAAACTATTAAGAGATTTCCGTGGTGATTAAGGGAGAGATTAATGAGAGAAAGAATTTTTGCATTAACAAAAACAAGTATGATGAGGGGTCCTTTTATAGGCTCGCAAAACATCCTTATCAAGAACTATTTTTTAGTCATGATCTCTTGCTTATTCTCTCCTAAAATTAATCTCAAATTTCCACATAAGCATCCTAAAAAATCGTTTGATTAAATCTGGAATTAATCCAACCCATGATCTAATTATCCTCTTAATAATTCAAGCAAAAATCGCACTGTTCGGTTGACCAAGAATTTTTCTCGGTTAACCGAACCATTCGGTTTTAACACATGTTCGGTGGATCGTGAGCTAGACGGTCGACCGAATATGCATGAGAAAAATTCTCTGGAAAAATTCGGACGATCCGCGTCTTGCTCCGGTTGACCCACCAAAATTTCTCCTGGTGAACATTCATCGGACGACCGTGTCACCTTCGGTCTACCAAAAATATCAAAAGATATTTTCTCTCGGTTGACCGTTCACACTTGGTTGACCGAACCCAATTGTCCAGGCACTCCAGACAATTTCGGTCAATCAATTGTGCTTACCCGTTCCCTGTTCCTCGGTCGACCGAACCCGAAACGGTTCACCGTGTTTTCCCCCGATTTTGCCTTTGTCAAATTTTGGATTTATTTCCAACAAAATTTGATCTTTTGGGGGTTTTAGCAAATTCATATCTTATGTAATATATTATCCTACGTAATATTAAAATTATTACACCCCATAATATACACACCTCATATGAATTTATTATGATTCTACTTATGTCAATTCTCATGACATATTGATTTTATTCATTCGCCACATGTGTCTTTTTTCACATGAAACCCGACACATCATATGAACTTGAAATCAAGCTTCTTGTTTCCCAGTTTTGTGGTGTGACCAGTGTTCGGATATGTGGCTGGATGCGGCCGCATATGCGGATGCATGTGCGATGTGGCCTCCTATATGCGGACAACATTGTCATCCGCATATGCGGCCGATGCGGGCGCATATGCAACGCATATCAAATAGGCATATTTCAAATCTAATTGGGTCAAAATCCGAAAGATATCTGATTATCCGACTACCCATTTAACTTATTTTGCAAACAAAAACATTTTAACCAATTTTACAAACAAAAGTCCATCCCAAAATTCCCCACTCAATCCCCAAATTCGTGCCACTCCGACATTTTTTACTCCCACCAGTACCCCGCATTTCGTATATGTAAATGTATATTATTAAATGTATATTCCACATATTATTTTAATATGTAAATGTATATTATTTAATTATTAAATCGCAAACCGCATATGCACTCGTATTGCATCCGCATTCCGCATATGTTCGATGCGGTACCTTGCCGCATCCACTCCGCATCCCGCATATCTGAACCTTGGGTGTGACCTATAGGAGGATCTAAGTCAAATTGACAGCGATATTAAACACTTAATATCTCAAACTATAAGCTGTATTTAGCTACACATTATAGTCACCCAATTAGCATAGATGTCTTTGTTCCACTCGAACTAAACATGATCCATTTAGTGATGTAAGTGCACCACTAGTGTCCGTCCTTTGCCTCATGATGTAAGTGCACCAAAGTAGAAATGTGTCACCTTTGTATTATATTCATTTCTTGATCTCTTTAAGCTAATTATAACTATGTAACTTAACTCAAGTTACATTGTGCACGTTATAATTTTGCTTTATCAAGGGGCCCACTAATATCATCACCTAATTAAGAGGGGCAACGATAATCGTTTGAGTAGCTATCTTTTCCAGCACAAGTCATGTTCAACCAAATATTGTCTTTATCACTATACTCATTGATAGTTTTTGACAATAATCAAATTAAGCACTTCTTGAGTCAAAAGATATAAGTCTCATATCTTAGGATCCAAGAAACAGTAAAACGTTAATGACACGAAACACAATTCCATAATGTTTTACTTGTTAGGTTTATGCAATATATAAAAGTAATCTTTTTCTCTTTATATACTCGTGTCGTCAATCATTTGTAGAGCTACAACAATCGATGACCAATACGACAATCTTATCTCGGCGATTAATGTTCCATGTTAATTACCATGATTGTGAATAACTTTTGATTTATGTAAACCATTATCTTTTAGAGCTCTACGGTTAAGGACCAAGCGTCTCTTCCTTAACCCTTCCAAAAGACGAATACCATAATCAATGAACAAAATGTTTGCATATCTAATTCATAATAATTGACATATAAAAGTAAAACTTTTGAAACACATTCCTTTTAGATCGAGCTCAGGCTCGCAGTGTAGCTCTGAGTTAAGACTAAGAGCATAAATAACCATGTCTGGGCTACCCCCGGGCGCCCTACTTTCTTTCTCTGTCACGTCAGCTCACCCCACCCACCCCCAAATATTGTGCAGATACCCCAAATGAGAGTTTGTTATCTCTAGAGCTATTGCGATGGGTGTTGCACGTGGGTGAACATGTGACATCTGCGGAAATAGAAGATGGTCCCAAACATGGACCGTCGGGAAAAGAAAGAGCATTGATGACTCTACGGGCCACTCAACACCGATGCAGGAGGAAATGACTTCACAACTAGTCAGACATGCTGAAGGTGTGAAGAAGGCAAATAAAAGAAAAAAAAACATCAAATTCAAGGCGACAGTGACCCCGTGTGTTTGAACTTGGTGCTCAAATTGAATACAATGCCAAAGTTAGAGAAGATAACTTGAAGATAATGTAAAAACGAGGAGAGTGGAAGTTTCGAATGCATTTTGAAAAAAACAAACTTCAACATCCTGCATTCTTATATAAGAAAGAAAACTAGACAGAACATGATTGAAAAATGACAGTGAAACTCATGGATTATGTGGAATCCAATGGCTATTTGTAGCTTCTTTTATTATATTTTATAGGTATTATGCAATTTATTTGTATTTCATGATTTATTTGTATTTTGTAAGGTAATGTATTTTTTTATAAGGCAGTGTATTACTTTTGAATTTCAATTTAGAATTTAGTATTTGTATAATTTTTAATAAATTATTTTTTTATTTAGGAATATTACATATTTAATTTAAAAATTTACATAATTAATTTAAACAATATTACAATTTTTTAACAAAAAATTAAATTATATTTTCAAATTAAACTAAAATACATGATAATTTAACAATAACTATTTAGATTAATTAACTACTAACATTAATAATATAATCAATATTATAGAATTTTCAAAAATATATAAAAAGTAAACCAATAGGGCCAGGGGAATGTGCGCCCCACCCCCAAGGCCGCCTGAGCGTGAAATCGGATGGGAACCCTTTGCAAACCCACCGCTCCAAGACAATAGGTATAAGGTATCCCATTTAGAATCTCCGCATGATACCTGGGAAAAAAATCATTCCATTTTTTTCTTTCTGGCTGCACATTTTCGTATTTTACAGCTCACAATCGTTATCTATGATTTTTTCTCTTTCATCTTCTCAACCCCACTACCTCCTAAAACAATCTTACTACCAAATCAATTATTCTTTTTCTCCAACTAATTTCACATTATAGAAATAAATAAATAAATATATCATCATTTAATTTTTATTTATAAATAATTACATAAAAATTAGAATAAATGTATGTAACTCTCCAAAAGAGAAAGTTGGGAATATAATCAATTTCAAAGAAGAAGATGTGAGAATCAAAATTTCTAATAAGTGAAAGTTGAAAATAACTTTTTTTAAGATGGTTGAAAATATAACGGTTGGAATATAAGAATTTAATCGTTTTAAAATTGGTAATTATCTTGTTTGAGTTAGTGATGGAAAATCTAGTATTTCAAAAATACATTATTTACATAGCAATATGGGTCTCTATTTCTAGAGCACGAGAAGATAAGATTTTGGAGATTTCTTTAACAATTTTATTAAAACTATTTTTTAAGATATCTTCGTTTAAAATAATACGATCATCTCTCTTAACTAAATTATTAATATAAATGAGACGTGTCATTAAAAATCAGCAAAAAATAATAAACTAAACCTCCAGACCGTTAATCGAGGGCTTGAAAATAAAAAAAAATCTAAATGCAATTTCCAACTCACAATTGGTAAAAACTAGCCATTGTTAGTGCTCTCATGGTGCATCTGGATACAAATGATGGGGAGAAAAAAAATTAGGGGAGAAGAGAAGAGAAAGTCAGTTTGTTTAAACCTCTCCTTAAAATATTTTCTCTCGTAATACCCCAATCTAATTCTAATTGCTTAAAACTCACCTTAAACATGGATTTTTGTTTATACTTTGAAAGTCAAATGTTACGTTTATTGTGTTACTATTATGTTTGCGAATTATGATATATCTTTATCAATTTTAAATTATGTAGTTATGTTTGTACGATGGGATGATCAGTATGGTACAAAAGTTTATTTATTTTAAATCAGTTTAGTATGAATCAAATTATAACTTAACAAGTTTTTTGGGTTAATTTGAAAACCAGATGGAGCAGGATAGTAAAATGACAACGAAACCCATGAATTGGGCGGAATCCAATGCTTATTGTTGTACCTTCTTTTATTATATTTTATAGGTATTATGTATTTTATTTGTATTTTGTAAGGTAATGTAATAATGTATTACTTTTGGATTTCAATTTGGAATTTAGTATATGTAAAAAAATTAATAAATTATTTTTTTATTTAGGAAAATTACAAATGTAATTAAAAAAATTACATAATTAATTTAAACAATATTACATTTTTTACAAAAATTAAAATTACATTTTCAAATTAAACTAAAATACATATTAATTTAACAATAACTATTTAGATTAATTAACTATTAACATTAATAATAATTATTATTATTATTATAGAATTTTAAAAAATATAAAAAAAAATAAACCAATGGGAACGTGCCCCCTGGCCTAAAGGCCCTGGATGCAAAATCGACGGGGGTGTTGTACCCCACTACCAAATAAATTATTTTTGTAATTACTTATTGATTGAATCAGTTAAAATATCCCAAGTGCACGACCGCGTTGAAGCGGTGGCAAATACGAGTCGGTCCACAAGAAGTTCATGTGAGTCGGATTCACGATACTCGAGTGGGGAGAGAAAAAAGAGATATAATCGAAACTACACTACAATGCAAAAGAAATTGGAAAATAAGCAATAAAACTAAACCCCTCGGGGGTAAAGAAAGAATGCGGAATGAAAATGTGTGTCGTTTGTGTGTTTATTTGTGCTCATCAAAACATGTCATACATGAAATCCATAAAAATCAATTTCAACTTTGCCTCCACATGAAATAAGATAAAACATTATCATTAAAACATACAAGATAATAATTGAAATGAAGCTAATATGTTCACATGCATCATGACTCAAATCCAACTATGTCTCCACATGAAATAAGATTTATCACAATCATTAAAACATACAATACATTAATTTGGATAAAACCAACATGAGCACATGCATGCACATGCATTGTTCCCTTCTGTCACTCCATCCTTATTCTAACATCATCATTCCCTATAAAATAAACTCACAAATATAAGCATGTGCTAAGCTTCATTCAAGAGTATTAGCACATCAAAGATAATAGTAAAATCCTCATTAGATGGTTGTGGAAATCATGTAAGGCTCAAATGATTAAGATTAACACACATTAATTCATCACATGATCAAATCACCTTCTTCTTCACCTCCCAATGGGGATGGACTACTCTCTCCTCACCTCTACACTAAAGAAAGCATGAAAAAAACATACCCATGAAAGAATGTAGAAGACTAGATTAAACAAATAACAACATAAAAGAAATTGCATCAAAGGAAAACATCAACATAATGAACAAGAACTAAATTAGATTAAAAAAATAAAAGACAAAGTGTGCTCCTCTCCAACCCCTTTATTACACTACTAAAACAGGAAACTAAAATCTACTCTAATGGGGGAATGAGGAAGAAGAAGTGGAGAGGAGGGATTACAATGAAATTATAGAAGAAATAAGGATTTAGATGGATCTGAGAGCAATCTGACGACTGTCATAACTTTCTCTATACTCTGGTGCACCCAACTAATCAAGTCCGAGTCACAGGAGAAATTGAGGATCCATTGGATCAAAATGATCCGCCAGTGGCGATCCAAATCCGCCACTGGCGGATCATTTGCGCCCAATCGGTACCAATTTCTTTGAGGAGCTTCAATGTTATATTTTACACATTGGGTGAAGCCTTGGTCCATTGTCTTGAACCGATTTGAGTTTAATTGGCGAAATACTGATCTTGTTCAAGTCAAGTGTCACGATATTTTACATTTCACAATCAGGTCCCTCTTGATTTTCACTTGGTCCTTCCTGATTTGCGATCCAGTACTAGTGCATTACAAATGAGTCCATAAATCTTCAATTCAGTCCATTCTTGTTGCATTCAGGTCTTTTTTGTTCACTTTTCTTTTCTTTATTACCTAACACCTGAAACACTACAACAACAACTTGAGTAGTACAATGTTGAGGTAAAATAAAAGATATATAACATGAATATGATGCATGATATGCTACCAATCACTTATTGTTAATAAATAACAAGTATTACCATTAAATTCACAAAACGGTCCACCCAACAAACAAAAAGGAAAAATTAAAATAATGAAAAAATGTAATA
Source organism: Triglochin maritima (assembly GCA_963682175.1). NCBI lineage: Eukaryota > Viridiplantae > Streptophyta > Magnoliopsida > Alismatales > Juncaginaceae > Triglochin > Triglochin maritima. The sequence goes on from OY821781.1 coordinate 39,276,784, forward strand.
TAATTAAAAATAATTTTTTGGTCCAATGACCGAGAACATGTAGGTTCTTACGCCCACACAGTGGCCCCCGCTAAGATCATCATTAACAACGCCCGAGCACTTCCCGAGCATCCTATTTTCTCTCTCAGCCACATAAGCTTCTTTCTCCGCCACGTCAGCACAAACCAACACCCCCTAACTTTCATTAACCACATCTAGAAACAACAAAGACGCCTATATTCTCTTCCCTCCACGTCATTTGGAGATCAATTATGAGTAAAACATAAAAAATATTAAAAAGTATAAACAAATAAAAAACATATTTTCATAATTTATTTTTTTGAAAAAACTATTTAAAATAATTTTTTAAACATTTTTTTAACATTTTTTCAAAATTAAAAAAAAATAAACGAATCCAGGAGGGCCACATGTCCCCCCTAGATGACCCCGGGCGGGGGAAAACGGGCGGGGGAAAACAGGCGATCATGCCTACCATGTTCACACGATCATGCCTATATTCTTCCTCCAAAAAGATCACGTGGTTGTGCAAAATGAACTTTTAAATAATAAAAACTTGTGGCGCTAGCCTATAGTAGTCCGTTGGATGGTCCTCTCAGACTGACCGTCTGTCTGCGGATGAAATGTCATACTGAACTTTAACCGAGTCCCCAATGCTTGCTGCAAACTCCCCCAGAATCTGGAAGTGAACCTCGGATCTTGATCCGAAATAATACTCACGGGCACTCCATGAAGCCTGACAATCTCCTCAATGTACAACTTAGCTAGACCCTCCAGAGGTAAAGATGTCCGAATAGCTAAGAAGTGCGCCGACTTGGTCAGTCGATCGACTATAACCCAAATCGCGTCATGAAATCCTCTCGTCCTCGGCAGCCCGGTGACAAAATCCATCGTCACGTGCTCCCACTTCCACTCTGGAAGCTCGATCCTCTGCATCGGCCCTGCAGGTCTCTCGTGCTCAATCTTCACCTGCTGACAAATCAGACATCTATCTACGAACTCTGCGATCTCTGTCTTCATCTTCTTCCACCAGAAATTCCTCTGAAGATCTCTATACATCTTCGTGCTGCCCGGGTGGATCGAATAACGAGATCTGTGCGCCTCCTCCAGAATATCCTTCCTCAGATCTCCTCCCTTCGGCACCCAGACACGATCTCTGAATCTCATCCCACCATCAACTCCAATACTGAAGGCTGACCCATCTCTGGCAGCTAACTGTAACAATCCAGCTAACTCATCATCAGTACTCTGAGCCTGAACAATACTCGAGACCAACAGTGGCTCCACTCTCAGCCCGACAATCACAGCACCTCGCGACTCATCGGTGAACGGCCTCCACTCGGTCAATGCCTCTAGCAGCTTCCACTCCTTGATACAAAGACCTGCTGCGGTAACCTCCACCTTCCTGCTCAATGCATCAGCAACCGAATTCGCCTTCCCCGGATGGTACGAGATGGTGAAATCATAATCCTTAATCAGCTCGAGCCATCTGCGCTGCCTCATATTCAGCTCCTTCTGCGAAAATAGATACTTCAGGCTCTGATGATCTGTGAACACCTCGAATCGCTCGCCATACAAGTAATGCCTCCATGTCTTCAAAGCGTGCACCACTGCCGCCAACTCCAAATCATGACTGGGGTAGTTCCTCTCATCCACCTTCAGCTGCCTCGAAGCGTATGCAACCACCTGCCCGTGCTGCATGAGTACACATCCTAGTCCAACGCCTGACGCGTCACTGTAAATCACAAACCCACCACTGCCACTGGGAAGTGTCAGAACTGGAGCAGTCGTCAGCCGACTCTTCAGTTCCTGGAAACTGTCCTCGCACTTCTGGGACCACACGAACTCGACGCCCTTCCGCGTCAAAGCCGTCAACGGCGAAGCCAACCTCGAGAAATCCTGAATAAAGCAGCGATAATAACCTGCTAAACCCACAAAACTCCTGACCTCCGCCACACTCGTCGGGGCTCTCCACTGCGTAACGGCCTCAACCTTCGCTGGATCTACCGAAATCCCATCTCCTGATACGATGTGTCCCAAAACGGCGACACTGCTCAGCCAGAACTCGCACTTCGACAACTTGGCATATAACTGATGATCCCGCAAAATGCCAAGTATAGCTCTCAAGTGCTCTCGATGCTGCTCCACATCTGGCGAGTAAACCAAAATATCGTCCACGAAGACAATCACAAACCGGTCGAGGTACTGACTGAACGTCTTGTTCATCAAATCCATAAACGTTGCAGGCGCGTTCGTCAACCCGAACGACATCACCAAAAACTCGTAATGCCCGTACCTCGTCCTGAAAGTTGTCTTCTGCACATCTGCCTCTCTGATCCTCAACTGGTGATAACCGGATCGCAGATCAATCTTCGAGAACACCTGCGCTGACTGCAACTGGTCAAACAGGTCCTCGATCCTGGCAAGGGATACTGATTCCTGACGGTAACCTTGTTCAGCATCCTGTAATCAATACACATCCGCAGCGATCCATCCTTCTTCTTCACGAAGAGTACTGGCGCTCCCCAAGGTGACACACTGGGGCGAATAAATCCCGTATCCATCAGATCCTGCAACTGCTTCTTCAGCTCTGCCAGCTCAGCAGGCGCCATCCGATACGGCGCCTTCGACTGCGGCGTAGTCCCAGCTACCAAATCGATCCCAAACTCAATCTCTCTGTGAGGCGGAAACCCGGAGACATCGTCGAAAAATACCTCTGGAAACTCTCGAGCAATCTCAATGTCCTCCAATCTCCTCGCCACTGGATCTGGAACTACCAAAGTGGCCACAAAAGCTCTGCAACCCTGCTGCAACAACTTCTGTGCCCTCACTACTGATACGACCACTCTGCCTCCTCTATTTTCGTCCCCCTTATCAGCACATCAGGTAGACCCTACCTCGGGATCAGAATCTTCTTCTCCCGGCACAACACTCGCACATCGTACTGGGATAGCCAATCCATCCCAGTATGACGTCGAAGTCCTCCATCGGCAACAAGATCAGGTCAACCGGAAACTCCTGATCTTCTAAAACAATCGTGGCGTTGGGGAGGAAGCTCCCCACAATGCCCACTAGACCCAAGGGTGTGCTGACTTCCAACGTGGCAGTCAACATCGCAGGGGTACGGCCCAACACACTCGCAAATCGCTCCGAAATGAACGAGTGTGTGGCCCCACAATCAAACAACACTCTCACACTCAACCCGGCAACAAAGAGCGTATCTTCCACCACTGTGCTGGCGTCTCTCGCCTCATCCGCCTGGACGGTAAAGACTCGTCCAGTCCTCTGACCCTGCTGTGGCGGCGCAAAAGGTCGGCGACCTCTGCCTCTGCCTGCTGCTGGCGGCCCTGAATGCCTGCTGGACCCGCCTGGCCCACTCGGGCAATCTCGCACAAAATGGTCTGGCTTGCCACACCCGTGGCACACTCCACGGCCCCAACACTCTCCGGAGTGAACTCTGCCACAACCTCTGCACGCCTCAGGCTGGCGTGATCCACCTCCTTCGATCCGGGGCCTCTTGCCCGGGTTCCCTGCTAGCAGAGCACCCGGACGTCCACTGACCTTCCCCGGTGCTCTGCTGGCCTCAGCATAATTCTGCTGGTAATCCTGATCAATGATCGTCGCAAATCTCACGGCATCGGCCAGCGTCTGTGGCATACTATAGGTCACCTGAGTACGGAGGTGCTTCCTCAGCCCCCGTATAAACTTCCTCGCCCTCTGCAGCGGCGTCACACAAATCTCCGGACAGTAACACTCCAACGCGTTGAACCTCCGGGTATACTCAGCCAGGGTCGCATCTCCCTGCTAGAGGGTCATAAACTCCTTCTCTCCTCCCATCTCTGACGTGCTCTGGGAAATACTGCTCATTGAACTCCCGTAGGAATTCCTCCCAGCTGACCTCAGTCCTGCCCTCAAACACCACTGCAGATGTGGTCCTCCACCAGTTGGACGCATCTCCGCCCAACACATACGCAGCCAAACTTGTCTGCCTCTCAAGCGGGCACTCAATCAATTGGTCGGAGATACGTCCAACTGGTGGAGGACAACTCTGCAGTGGTGTTTGAGGGCAAGACAGAGGTTGGCTCGGAGGAATTCCTACGGGAGTTCAATGAGCAGTATTTCCCAGAGCATGTCAGAGATGGGAGGAGAGAGGAGTTTATGACCCTCGAGCAGGGAGATGCGACCCTGGCTGAGTATACCCGGAGGTTCAACGCGCTGGAGCGTTACTGTCCGGAGATCTGTGTGACGCCGCTGCAGAGGGCGAGGAAGTTTATACGGGGGCTGAGGAAGCACCTCCGTACTCAGGTGACCTACAGTATGCCACAGACACTGGCCGATGTTGTGAGATTTGCGACGATCATTGATCAGGATTACCAGCAGAATTATGCTGAGGCCAGGAGAGCACCGGGGAAGGTCAGTGGACGTCCGGGTGCTCCGCTAGCACGGAACCCATGCAACAGGCCCAGGTTCGGAGGAGGTGGATCACGCCAGCCTGAGGCGTGCAGAGGTTTTGGCAGAGTTCACTCCGGAGAGTGTTGGGGCCGTGGGGTTTGTCACGGGTGTGGCAAACCAGGCCACTTTGTGCGTGATTGTCCGAGTGGGCCAGGCGGGTCCAGCAGGCATTCAGGGGAGCCAGCAGCAGGCAGAGGCGGAGGTCGCCGATCTTTTGCGCCGCCACAGCAGGGACAGAGGACTGGACGAGTCTTTACCATCCAGGCGGATGAGGCGAGAGACGCCAGCACAGTGGTGGAAGGTACGTTCTTTGTTACTGGGTTGAGTGCGAGAGTGTTGTTTGATTGTGGGGCCACATACTCGTTCATTTCGGAGCAATTTGCGAGCGTGTTGGGTCGTACCCCTGCGATGTTTACTGCCACGTTGGAAGTCAGCACACCCTTGGGTCTGGTGGGTGATGAGAATTTTATTTATACCGCAAGTGCACGACGTCAATGAAGACACAGCAAGTACGGGTCGAACACAAGGAGGGAGAGATATTGTTATTTTTGTGATTTTTCGATTAAGGAAAGAAAGAGAGAGAAATAAGGTTGGTTTGAGATTTTTGGATTTTTAATTTCTAAAGCAAGAACAACAAGAAACAAATTAAGAATAAAGCAAATATGGATGAGAGTCCAGCGGGTGGAGGTTTAGATATCGGGTTTTGATTAGAGAATTCTGAAACTTATAATAAATCACATTAGTTATAAAGCATTACATGATAAATGACTCAACATAAACTCAAGTAATCAAAATATACTAACACAAAATTAAAATAATAACGTAATTCTTCTTCTCATCACCCTAAATCCGTCACCCCCACCCTTTGGAGAGAGTTAGAAACTCATGGATGGAGGGAATGAGAAGGGGTCCTAGAGAAACTACAAAATAAAACTAAAAACACAAAATAAAAGAACAGAATTTTTATTGCTAAAAAGAAGAACGTTTTTACAACATAGTTTTTGGGCTATTTATAGCCGATACAAGGGACCTAAGTATGAAATAGGAAAGTACACGCGTCAACACGCAACTGGTAAAAATTTGAGCTCACGGATCGACTTTTGTGCGGAGGAATCGCCGCATTTTATACATGAGGTGCGGCGGAATCGCCACCTTTCTGGCTCAGAATCGATCCGGATTTTTCTTGTGTGTTTATGGTATGATTTAGCTGTCATTTGCGCGTCCGGATTGATTTCTTTCCTTTCTTTTGAGCTCCGAATTAATTTCTTCATATATTTGCATATCCAAATTGATTTTTCTTTAGAACTTCTCCAAAATAATATTTTGGTACTCGTAATTTGCAGTCGGGTCCTCGGCTTTTTGCAATTAAGTCCCTGACTACTTTTGTGCTTAAGTCCCTAGCCTTTTTGTAATTAGGTCTTTGAATGCTTTTATGCTTGGATGAACTTCAATTTGAACCCCGATAATCTTGAACTTGGTCTTTATGGTAGAAATGAGTCTCTTGCACGCGTTTATGCTCGGGATATGGGTAATTTGCATTCAGGTCCCTGTATTCTGTAAATAAGACTAAACACATACCTTAGTAGCATTTATTGATATAAAATTAATCTAAATGAAAGACATATGATGCAATGTATGCAATGCATCAAATACCCCCACACCTAGATTTTGCTAGTCCCTAGCAAACAAAATATAAGAGAAATGAAAACAGGGAAATCCTAACTCACTTTCGTAGGAATCACGGTTGCACTTAGCATGTGTAACAAGCCTTTAAACCCCTAAGTTTCCTTAGAGGACGAGTTTTGTCTCGTGAGGGTTTTCAGTTGACACACCCACAAAGTCTTAATTCAATATTTCATTAATAGCTCTCAATATCTCCACCTCAACCTTATACATCTCACTTAGAATTTTTGCATGCTCATTATATAAATCTAAATCATAAAAATTCTGACTTGGCCTTTGTTCCTCCAATATTCACACCACTAACCCTTCTACACATGTTTATCACTTAAATTATTTTGCACGGCTCCTCTGGTGGTGAAGTATCATTCGGATCAACCATGACATGGATCATTCTTTTAACTTTGGGCCTTGAGTATCTTAAAATATTTTTTTCCCGTGATTCAACACATTTGCTTTTGACACTTTTACCCTTTTTGCATTCGTGTAGCGAGTTTGGTCGATAATCCCGAGCTGGCAGACTCAAGTTACCGGGTTTCAAGATACCCCTACGGACCAGTGACTCGAAGGCTTGGGCTTTTGTAATCATTTTGCAAGATGTACTTTCCTCACTTTTATTCTCCTTTTATTTTCCCTAAGGCTTAATTGCTATCAGAAGTCCACACTTCCCGGTATATTTTCCTCAACCTCTGCTTTTTATCAACCACTTCAAAGATTTGATTCATCCAATTTAAGTGCATACATGTCTTAAAGGGTAATGGGTTATTTATTTGGAACTTAGATTTATGTCATAGTTTCTACAAGCAGAACTATATAATAAGGAACAAAAACTCAATGCAATTTGTACACGGGTTTTGGCAGTTCAATCTTAGGCTATGTCATGGAGCATTGAATAAGTATTTTTATTTTTATTTTATATATATATATAGATAGATGGATAGATAGATAAACACCCCCCACACCTAAATCATGCATTGTCCTCAATGTATGCAAAGATAAAGCAAATGCACTTATTACCTGAGTCAACTTGCGGTAGAGGGATTGAATTTGTTCAGAGTCAACCATAGTCAGAACTGGATTGAATGTCACCATGTTGGTGCATGTATCCAGTTGAATTGTTCCCCATGTTGATCTGAGAGTCCTGAGGTAAAGATTCCACACCCCTCACATGTGTTGGTTCTCTTATTTGCTCGAGTGATGGTGGTTGGGTGGATGAATTACTCCCTTTTTTCTCACTTACTTTTGATTTTGTGATGATTTATTTGATTCTAAAATCTTATAGATACGCGATCTCATCACAACATCACTTTGATTGCATACTATTTCTGGTTCATTATCAACATGAAAGATATTAAATTCAGCTTTTAAGTTTCCAAAAGATAGTTGCATGAGCCCATTTCGATAATTTATCAAAGCTTCAGAAGTGGCTAAAAATGGTCTGCCTAGTATCACAGGGATTTGTCTCTTAGGATTGATAACAGGTTCAGTGTCTAGAACGACAAAATGCACTGGGTAAATGAAGTCACCAACCTTAATCAAAATATCCTCTACTATACCTCTTGGTTTCTTAATAGAGCAATCAGCAAATTGAAGGGTTGTCTTAGAGGGTTTTAGTGGACCAAGGTTGAGTTGCTCATAGACAGAGAACGGGAGTAAGTTAACACTAGCACCAAGGTCTAGAAGGGCTTTGTTGATAAAAGTATCTCCTATCGCACATGAAATTGTGGGACACCCAGGGTCCTTATACTTTATAGGAGACGAGTTTGACAGAATAGAGCTTATGTTTGCAGTTTAGAATGTCTTCTTTGGTACGTTCGTTTTTCTCTTTTTAGTGCACAGATCTTTTAAGAATTTAGCATAAGCAGGTATTTGTTGAATCATATCTAGGAGTGGAATATTCACCTTAACTTGCTTAAATACTTCCAAGATTTTCTCCATTTGTGCACTTGAGCTCTTCTTGAGTCTATTGGGGAATGAGGCTTTAGGAACATAGACTCGCTCAGGTTGAGCTATAGGGTCAGGTTGAGTAGGTGGGTTGGGCTTTTCAAATTGGACTTCAGGTTCAATGGTCAGGTCACATATGGGTGCTTGATGGCTAGATTGATTAGGAGCTCTAGGATTGACCACATTGTTATCAACTTGTTTTCCGGACCGTAATAAAACAACTGCATTTATTTGTTGGAACGGTCCCTCCTCATTAACCATTTGAACCGGTCTAGGGTTGTTACTTCCTAGAGGTGGTTGATAGGGCTGATATTGATTATTAGGTCTTGGATTCACCTCAGGATGACTTGGAAACTGCCCCTTTTCTCTTTCACCTACAATTTGTGCTAGTTGGCTGACCTGTGTTTCTAGCCTGTGGAAGGATTGGGTGGTTGTTTGCATAAAAGTTTTAACCAAATTTTCCAAGCTAGTCAACCTAACATCATAATCTCCATTGTTACTAAACCCAGATGATGTATTATTCTAGTTATACGGGTTTGGTTGTTGTCTTGGAGGTTGACCTTGTTGGTTCCATGAAAAATTGGGATGATTACGTCAACCCGGGTTAAAGGTTGATGCGTATGGGTCATTTCTAGAATGGTTAAAGGTGGCATTAACTTGTTCCAAGTCTGCACGATCCTCCATTATATGACCAGTTTGACCACATCTAGAGCAAGGGATATAAGAGGCTTGGTTCACTAGGGGTCGGGTTTTTAGCTCTAGACTTTCCATTCTACGCATAAGGGTATCTAGTTTTGCTTCAGCAGCTACAGTAGCATCTACAGCTAAGACATCTTATTTGGGTTGACTTGCTATTCTAGATCCAATACTCGGGTTAATCGGTGCTCTAGCATTGTCCCATTGCATACTATTTTCGGCTAAATCCTCAAGAAAAATCCAAGCATCATTCTCATTTTTGTACATAAAGCTTCCTTGGCTTACAGATTCTAGCATAACCCTAGATGTAGGTGTCAATCCCTCATAGATAATTTGGCACAATTGCCATCTTGGAATTCCATGATGAGGGAATTGGGTCAACAGGCTCTTAAATCTTTCTAAATAGGAATAGAACGGCTCGCTCTCAGATTGAACGAATGCAACAATTTCATTCCTAATCCTAATAGTCTTATGGTTGGGGAAATATTTCTTTAAGAATACTTGAACAAACTCGGCCCAACTCCTAATAGATCTTTCGGCTAGACTATATAGTCATTTCTTAGCGTCGTCCTTCAGTGCTAGAGGCACGAATTTAAGACGCACTGCCTCCTCAGAGATATGTTGGTATTGCATAAGGGAGTAGATTTCCTCAAATTCTCTAAGGAAGAGATATAGGTCTTTCTTAGAGGTGAACTTGGGCAACATACTCAAGTATTGTGCCTTTAGTTCGAAGTCGCGACCCGCTATAATGGGCATAACGATGCACGATGGTTGAGCAGCCATCGTTGGGTAGCACCGATCCCTCAGAGTCCTAGGTGGTGCAACAGGTGGGTCCACTACATTCTCACCCATTGGATCTGGGTGAGGTGGTGCAACAGGTGGATTGGCTAAGCTCTAGACTGGAATCTAGATGAACTCGTGAGAGTCGATTGCTCAAGTCCCGAACCCAAATTTGAGTGCACCGGTTTGAATCAATTTTTGAATTCAAATTCGAAATTTAAATTCCAAATTCAAATTCAAGAATCAATTGAATTTTATATATATATATATATATATATCCAACAAATGGAAACAAACAATATAAGGGGGAAGATGAGAAAGGAATCCTAATCTAGAGAATTGAGGTGAGAAGAGAAAGAAGACTCAAATGACAAGGGAAGGGAAACTTAACTCTAAAAGATAGATGAGAGGGTTGGTCAGAAGTTTCCTAAACAAGCAAGGTTCAAACAATCCTAGACCTAATGTCGCTTAAATCTAGACGACTCCTAACTGGTTGAGTCGAGTTGGTTCGCTTGATTCACCTCCCTCACTAATCAAACCAAATTGGTCAGGCAGTGTATAGCTAGTGGGGGCGCTTCCAACTTTTGGGAGGCGTGCTCGTGGAGGCGTCGTCGTGGTTCTTCTAAGGCTTCTTCAAGCCTTCCGGTATGTCAAGCTCGCTCACTTAATTATCGTGAGTATTTGGAAGTCGACGGTAGGCCTTTCGGCTCGTCGCAAGTAAACGTGCAGTAGATTTCACTCCCTGTTCGGTCGACCGGTTGGTGCAAACGGTCGACCGTTCGTGAAGAGAATTCGGGTTCTGCCTCAAATCGACGATGCCCTTGGGGCGGTCGACCGATTGTGCATAGGAGGCAAGCCTAGTGAGATTCGGTCGACTGGGTCCCCTTTGCCGGTCGACCGTGTGCACTATCATAGGTCGGTTGGGGGCGTTGACCATCCAAACGGTCGACCGCTCGTTGACTTCATCCGACCGTGACTTAAGTGAGAATAGTGGTCGGATCGACCGAAGGTGGTTTCGGTCGACCAGACTTGTGTGCTGAGTGTGGGGAACGCTCTCGAGGAATTCGGTCGACCGAGGAGGGCTCGACGTTCGACCGGATTCGTGGTGCGAGTGAGGGATTATTCCCTGGAGGAATTCGGTCTACCGAGGAGTGCTCGGAGTTCGACCGATTGGTCGTTTCGTTCGTTGAACATGGGAGTTGACCATCTAAACGGTCGACCGTCCCGTGATTTGGGTTCGACTGAACGAGTGTGGTTTGGGAAATCGGTCGACCGAGGGAGTGCCGGTCGAGGTGATTTTCCCTGTATTTGCTTGATTCGGTCGACGGGGACTTTTGGTTCGGTCGACCGTTTGTGTCCAGTTTTGCACTATGGAGGTGCTGTTGTTGTGGTCGTCCATGTGGGACGAGTTGTGGTGCCGATGTTCTTCCGGCGAGTGTGCTAGGGTGCACGAGTGTTGCGGTGGTTGGTTGAAAAAGACATGGAGCCCCGTAACTGTGTGAGAGCTTGGGTTGGCTGAAAAAGGCCTGGAGCCCAGCTTAGAATTGTGGCGTTACGGCGGTTGGTTGAAAGAGACCTGGAGCCCCGTAACTGTGTGAGAGCTGCGGTTGGTTGAAAAAGACCTGGAGCCTAGCTAGTCTGTGCGGGGTTGGTTGAAAAAGACCTGGAGCTCCGTAGTGCGTTCAGGTTGGCTGAAAAAGGCCTGGAGCCTGAGAAGGGACCGCGTGTAGGGGTTGGTTGAAAAAGACCTGGAGCCCTTGGTCGTGTCGTGGTAGCTGCGGTTGGTTGAAAAAGACCTGGAGCCCAGCTTGGCGACGAGTGTGTGATGCGGTGGTTGGGTGAAAAAGCCCTGGAGCCAGCCCGTTGAGATGCTTTTCTTGTTTAGTAGAATTGCATGCTAGGGTGCCTTTCATTTCATGTATTGTAGAGTTTGGCATACGGTATTTCCTTCTGGAAACTCAGGCATTGTTCCATGTTTACTTTTCGGCCGTGACCGGCAATAGGGGGTGGTGACCGAGGAGAGGAGCACCGCTACCGGATCCAGCTTTCTCTCAGTTGAGGTCGAGTGATTACTGCTTCCATTTGTATAGTCATTTGATGTAATCACAACTTTTGAAATACTCTGATGTTCATATATATATTATATATGTTGGTGCACCCGTGTTCAGTATTTGCGTAATATCCTCTGTTGATTGTGTGTTATTAAAATTTTAAATTTTCCGCTGTGTTGAGGATTTTACAGAAACCCCGTATGCCAAATTCTACAATGCGTGAAATGAAAGGCACCCTAGCATGCAATTCTACTAAACAAGAAAAGCATCTCAACCAGGCTGGGCTCCAGAGCTTTTTCACCCAACCACAGCACACACCAAAGTCATGGGGCTCCAAGGCTTTTTCACCCAACCACCGCACCACACACTCGTCGCCAAGCTGGGCTCCAGGTCTTTTTCAACCAACCGCAGCTACCACGACACGACTAAGGGCTCCAGGTCTTTTTCAACCAACCCAAACGTCCAAGGGCTCCAGGTCTTTTTCAACCAACCCCTGCACGCGGTCCCTGCTCGGGCTCCAGGCCTTTTTCAGCCAACCTGAACACATTACGGAGCTCCAGGTCTTTTTCAACCAACCCCGCACAGACTAGCTGAGCTCCAGGTCTTTTTCAACCAACCGCAGCTCTCACACAGTTACGGGGTTCCAGGTCTTTTTCAACCAACCACCGCAACACCACATTTCTAAGCTGGGCTCCAGGGCTTTTTCAGCCAACCTAAGCTCTCACACAGTTACGGGGCTCCAGGTCTTTTTCAACCAACCACCGCAACACTCGTACACCCTAGCACACTCGCCGGAAGAACATCGGCACCACAACTCGTCCCACACGGACGACCACAACAACTGCACCTCCACAGTGCAAAACTGGACACAAACGGTCGACCGAATCAAGCAAATACAGGGCAATCGCCTCGACCGGCTCTCCATCGGTCGACCGATTCCCACCAACAGCATTCGTGTGGTCGAACCAAAGTCAACGGACGGTCGACCGTTTAGATGGTCAACTCCCAGGTTCACCGAACAAAACGATTAATCGGTCGAACGGCAAAGGGGCCACGTTCGACCGAAAGTCACCAGGGACAAAATCCCACAATCTCCACAATGGATTCGGCCGAACCCCCGAGCACTCTCGGTCGACCGAATCCCACCAGGGAATAATCCCTCACTCGCACCACGAATCTGGTCGAACGCCCGAGCACACTCGGTCGACCGAATTCCACCAAAGCGTTCACCCACGCTCAGCAACAAGTCCGGTCGACCGAAACCACATTCGGTCGAACCGGCCACTCAGTCCACTTAAGTCACGGTCAGATGAAGTCACTCAGGCGGTCGACCGTTTAGATGGTCAATGCCCTATCCGACCCATGACGGTGCACACGGTCGAAAGGCAAAGGGGACCCGTTCGACCGAATCTCCCCAGGCTTGCCTCCCACGCACAACCGGTCGACCGCCCCAAGGGCATCGTTCGACCGTTGTGAGGCAGAACCCGAAATCTCTTCACGAACGGTCGACCGTTTGCACTAACCGGTCGACCGATCAGGCCGTGAAATCTGCTGCACATTTACTCGCGACGAGCCGGAAGACTTACCGTCGACTTCCAAATACTCACGATAATTAAGTGAGCGAGCTTGACATACCGGAAGGCTTGAAGAAGCCTTAGAAGAACCACGACGACGCCTCCACGAGCACGCCTCCCAAAATCACGATCCGTCGACGAATCCCACGCTCGAACAACGATCAACTCCTCCTCGACGATCCACAACCACAACTCCACCTCTGGCAACCTCTCAAGCCACCAACGCCCCTACAACCACTTCCTCTCGCCGGAGCACAACCTCTGCGCCGGAGCTCAACCTCTACACCGGAGCTCACTGTGGAAGAGAGAGAGAGTGACGTGAGAGAGTGAGGGGGGAGGAAATGCTCAACCAATAAATATCTCCCCCAAACTAAATCCTCACCATCCATTCCAATCCATTCCATCTCCACCACTCATCTCATCCCACTCCATCTCAACCCTTCATCCAACCATCTTCAATCCTAGCCGTCTATCTCCATCTCCCCTAATCACCACCTAAAACATCATTAAGGCACAATTAGGATTAGGATTAGGATCAGAATCCCACAACAAATATGATTATACAGTAGTCCAAACTAATCGTTGACAAACATAAGTTGACTTCTCCGCATCCACGGATCCACCAAACAAAAAGAGACTATCAATCGATGACCAGGGGCGGATGCACATTGGGGGCAGGTGGGGCACCTGCCCCACCCAGATTTCCCAAATTATTGCCCCAAATTATTATTTTTTCTTTCAATCCCAGCCGATGACAGAGGCACCAGAAGCCGATGACAGAGGCAGGTTGGGGAGTTTCTATTTTTTCTGTTGCTTCTGGGATTTCAGCATCTTTCTTCCATATCATAGCAAAGTTATTGTTCAGTTTGCTACTTTCAATATCTTATATTGCTTTAGATGTATGTTGTTTGATACTCAAATCCAAGTTGTGTATCTCATCTACCCAGGTAATTAAAACCGTATGGATGTCATGAGAAAAAGATACAAATAGAGTGGTCATTTGTGGTGTTTGAGGTGCACGTACTGGCGTGGCATGTTCATGAGCAAGTAAATCAAATAGAGTCCCAGAATCTTGGTGGAACCTTTCTTTTGGATCCAATAGCTTTGCGTAGAAAAACTTGACAACAATTATATGGAATTTGGAAGGACATTTGTTCTTATAGGTTCTAGGAAGTTCTAAGAGGAGTTTGTGAATTGTTAATCATAAGGTAAAGAATGTAGATCATTGTTACATGTAAGGTAAAATAGTGGGTGAGAAACTGAGAAAGATTGTTGTTGGATACTACCTTCGCGATTGGATGAATAGTCTCCTCTAGAACAAGATATATTTGATTTTATTGATGATGAAGCGATCATGAATTTTTTTAAGACATGAAGTCTAGAAGAATGATTTTGTAATGACTTTTATTTGTATTTTTTTGTTAAATTATTTAGTTAATTAGTTTAACTGATATCTCAGTGTTTTATGGTTGCAAACAAATCTTTTGGATGTTTGAATTTTAATGTATTCAAATACAGAAACAATATTAAAAATGGGAAGGATATTTTCAATTTTAATTTATTTAAAGTATCATCTTAAAGTTGTGAGTTTTCCAAAAAAAATTCAACCAACGTGGAGACAGTCTGCCCCACCCAACAAAAAATTCTGGATCCGCCCGTGTCGGTGACTCTCAAATCCAAAACACACTAAACCGAAGGGTTTTTTTGTAACTAACTATTAGACTATCAAGAGGCAGAGATAAGTTGCCAAATCCCACCAAATTCAGCATGCCCATCCTGTTACAGAAATTGAAGAATCATTAATATAATTCCAATGGAAAACATCAATTACTTGGTTGTTTGTAACTTCTAGGGAAATACCAGAGCTATAAAGATACAAACAAAATTTGCAAACTTCAGTAAGTGACACAAGAAAATTTATGTTATGAACCAAGTAAGTTAAAGCAATTTTAAAGTGGAATACATTTGAAAGGTTTCCAATTCCAAAGGTTTCTATTTTTTTGATTTCGTAGTATTCTCCAGGAAACCGTTCGACAGCAAAAAACAGTTATCTCTAAACTTGCAACCGATTGAAAGCCATGGAGAAGCCAGAGGAACCTATTTATGAAGCTAAACAAAGAAAAGAAAACCAGCAGAATCACAATTTTCAGAAATTTGTTTGGAATACACCCAAATGACTTTGATAGTGCTAGTTTATTATATAAAGCAAAACGTAAGCCTCCCCAAACCATTTGGACTGTTATACATCTACTCTCACAAGTCTCCATATCTAAATCTACCTGATAATGAAACATAATATTGTACCATTTTGGTTTATTCTAATTAATCTCATAACAGAAGAAAAAAACATGTTACAATTTCGGTGAAGTCTTACCTCAAATGCTTCATGTTCTTTTCTTGTGCTTTTCAAATGCATAAAAAATTATAAAAAATTAAACCCACAAAACATAAACAAATATCAGCAACTCACATTCTACTTCACAAAACATAAACAAATATCAGCAACTCACATTATACTTGCACTTCCTAGCCACAAACGTCATACATTCTTGAAAAGATTGATTTTTGCTGGCTTCAACTGGACAATCATGTTGTTCAACAAAACATAAACACATTTAAGAGTTTAAAAACTTCATTTAAGAGTGTTTAAGAATCAGAGGACGGAAAACCTTCAGATTTATTGGCCATCCGTCGTTGAGCGTGGTAGTGACCGGAGAAGTTCGGTACGCCGAAGAAGACCCACACAACTTCTGCCTCGCAAAACGGTGGAAGTCATTACTGGAGTGCAAAAACCCCATGGGTTTGAGAGTGAGCTTAGAGTGGTGGGTCAGGGTTTGGGAGGAGGAGAAAGAGGAGCTGAGAGTTGTGGGTCAGGGCTTTGGTGGAGAAGAAGAAAGAGGAGCTGAGAGTGTGGGTTAGGGTTTTGGAGAAGAGAAAGAAAAGCTCGTGGAGTTTGAGATGTTTTATAAACATACATGTTTTATGAAAATACAAATATTAATAATTGGTACACGATTTGACACGAACACGACACGATAACACGATAAATTATTTTTGTACACGAAACTTACACGAACTGCATCTTTTGTGGTAGATAATCAATTGTTTTTACTTTATAATAGTCAATTAAGATGTTATTTAGAATAAAAATATTTAATATACACATGTTACTTAACTATTATCAATCTAAATATGATGGAATCTTTTCAATTGATACTATACACGATAACACGAAATTCTGACATGAATACAAAACTGTTAGACACGATAGTACACAAACACGACCCAATTGTCAAACCAGTGTCTATAGTCAAATCGCCTTCCATGCTTCTTTTTTCTTTGGAAGCATGATATATCAATGGAGCTGTGAGGACGTGACAGTCATAGAGCTGTGAGTTTTTGTGTGGTTAATTTGCAACCTAAACCCTATAAAAGATGAGAAATACTGTCAGGATTACTAATAAACTTCTAAAATCTAACTTTTAGTATGAGTAAACGGTTTTGGATAATTATGACAATGTTGGGAAGAAATTTTCGCTGAACACCAGAGTTTCACAATAAATCAATTGCTGCAGTTCATGCATCCATACACAACCTCAGTTATTTGATTATTGTTGACTTGTTTCTATGTCTCCTCAAAAATTCTGCACATGAATTCCTCTCGGGTCATTTGCTTGGGTAGACCTCAAAAGGTGCACAATTGGTTAAATACCCCTGAGTTTTTACTATTCACTTGGGTACACCTCGTTGCACTGCATATTGCTTGCATGCCCTCGGACCGTTTGTGGGGCCCATTCCGTTAAATTTTCTGTTGGTTTATTTACAAAACACACCCTCTAAATTTCAAATATCCTTAATATTAAATATAAAAACACAAAACAAATATTTTCTTTACAAACACACCCCTTCTTCTTATTCTCTCTCTTTTATTCTCTCTCTACTCTCTCTCTCTCCACTCTCTCTTGTTTTCTCTCTCCTCTCTTCTCATTCTCTCATTCTCTCTCTCTCGCTACTCTCTCTATTGTTCTCTCTCTCTCCTCTCTCTCTACTCTCTCTCCTCTCTCTACTCTCTCTCTCTCTCTCTCTCTCTCTCTCTTCGGTTCTCTCTCCTCTCTCTACTCTCTCTCTCTCTCTTCGGTTCTCTCTCCTCTCTCTCTACTCTCTCTACTCTCTCTCTCTCTCTTCGGTTCTCTCTCCTCTCTCTCTACTCTCTCTCCTCTCTCTACTCTCTCTCCTCTCTCTACTCTCTCTCTCTCTCTTCGGTTCTCTCTTCTCATTCTCTCATTCTCTCTCTCTCCTCTCTCTCTCTCTCTCTCATGTTCTCTCTTCTCCGGAAGACAGTCCCAACACAGACGGTATGCACGTCCAGGAGAGCCAGAACGTTTTCATTACCAATTCCACGATTGCATCAGGTGATAATTAAACCCATGGTTATATAAATAGTCACTTATGAATTTATATAAACTAAACCAGTATTTGTTTTTTAAATTGGTGCAGGAGATGACTGCATTGCTGTTGGAAGGGGATCGATCTTCAAATATCAATATTACCAAAATAACATGTGGTCCTGGGCATGGCATCAGGTACGCTACATCTAAGTTTGGAAGAGAGAGAGGACAGGAGAGAGAGTAGAGAGAGAGAGTAGAGAGAGGAGAGAGAGTAGAGAGAGAGAGAGGAGAGAGAACCGAAGAGAGAGAGAGGAGAGAGAGTAGAGAGAGAGAGGAGAGAGAACCGAAGAGAGAGAGAGAGGAGAGAGAATGAGAAGAGAGAACCGAAGAGAGAGAGAGAGAGAGTAGAGAGTAGAGAGAGGAGAGAGAGTAGAGAGAGAGAGAACAATAGAGAGAGTAGCGAGAGAGAGAGAGAGAATGAGAGAATGAGAAGAGAGAACCGAAGAGAGAGAGAGAGAGAGAGAGAGTAGAGAGAGGAGAGAGAGTAGAGAGAGAGGAGAGAGAGAGAACAATAGAGAGAGTAGCGAGAGAGAGAAAAGAGAAAACAAGAGAGAGAGTGGAGAGTAGAGAGAGAAAGAGAAGGGAGAGAGAGTAGAGAGAGAGAATAAAAGAGAGAGTAGCGAGATGGAGGAGAGAGAAAACAAGAGAGAGTGGAGAGAGAGAGAGTAGAGAGAGAATAAAAGAGAGAATAAGAAGAAGCGGTGTGTTTGTAAAGAAAATATTTGTTTTGTGTTTTTATATTTAATATTAAGGATATTTGAAATTTAGAGGGTGTGTTTTGTAAATAAACCAACAGAAAATTTAACGGAATGGGCCCCACAAACGGTCCGAGGGCATGCAAGCAATATGCAGTGCAACGAGGTGTACCCAAGTGAATAGTAAAAACTCAGGGGTATTTAACCAATTGTGCACCTTTTGAGGTCTACCCAAGCAAATGACCCATTCCTCTCCTCTTGTAAGTCCTTTTTGTCTATACATTTGCACTCAAGTCATCTACGACATTTATTTAAGACTTTCTAATGTGTTTTACTTATTGCAGCTCATCGATTCCTATGATGCTATGGTGGTTGGAGATTATGAATCTACCATGGAAGGTTTTCCAACCTATCTTTGAACGTCTTTCCTATGCGACATACTACCTTGGCTTGCTGGTGATTTTACTCAATTATTGTCTCTAATAATAGTTAATATGTTATCCCCATTCTTTGCTTCTTTTGCATAATACTTAAAATATCTTCTCACTGGCCATGCATGTTAGAGTGGTGAACCTTTCATGCATCGAGTGTTGAGTGGTTGTTTTGAGTAAACCATAATTGCTTATATTAGCTAAACTACACTTCTATTTTGTTAACTTAATTATATTACAGTAACAGAAATTTCATGTTAGTGAGCTAGTTAGTGTTCAATGGAGAACCTAAACAAATAGATACAAAAAGATTTTAGGAAAGCCTAAAGAATATCATTAATTATCATTTTTACGTGATAATTTGGATGAAAACGAAGATGATGAATAGGAAGAATATGTTACACCTCAAGGTTGTTCAATTACAAAAGGAAGATTTATATATAAATTGTACTGTAATTAATGTTGCAACAGACAAGCCAATCCACTTGGCATTTAATTATAATGTTGTCATTTCCATTGCATCGATGTTCCTTGTCTCTTGATTATGCTCAAGTTAACTACAAGTGCAGTAGCATGTATGCAAGTAAGTAATCATTTTCTATGTTATACTATGATGTTTTAACAAGTTCACACCCCTGTCAGATACACTTTGATTTAATCCTCGATGGTATCAACCGCTTTTATTCACTTGACGTAATCATGATATGTTTTCAATTTCCTTTTATGTATGAATTGCATCTTCTTTTTCTTTTTTCTTACAGTGTATGTATGAATATTGTCAAAACATTGCAGGACATGAAGAAATGGGTGGAAAAGAAGGTTGAAGAGGGCCACATTCAATGTAAGAATCAACTACTTTTCTGATAAATTGTGTCACGCTTATATAAAAAAATATGTCACCAAATTTAACGATCGTTCTATTATCAAATGACTTGTGTGTGTGGTAATGTTACTTTTGAAATTTTTTAAATCGTTAGAAATGAGAATCAAGTGTTTATATTGTAATTCCTTGGTATGTATATATTATTCATTAATTATGATTTCTTAATCCATATTAATCTTTTTAATTAGTGTTGCGTAACGAAACCCTTGATATATTTCTTTCATGGACAAGTCCTTTCGATGGTGCTTGTGAACCACTACGTAACACAAATGCTGGAAAGTTAACATATTTATTAGATGGTTTTAAGACGTTGCCCAAAGAATTCGGACATGTTTATTAGTTGTTGGAAAGCTAGATATGTATTGGCGGCGGCATTGATCTGACTTATTATGTATTTTGTTTAAATTATTATGTTCCAGTGTACTGTTTCAGTTGTAGAACATAATTTTAGAATATTATAACTTTCAGTTAAATAATTAATTAGAAGCTTTCGGTTTGTCTGTTGCATCAAATAGTTTTTTTTAATCCACAAACTTAGTTTGAAGACACCACATCTTTGTACAAGATGTAACATCCCGAAACAGCGGAAATTTTAAAAAATTATAATCAAGGCAATAGAACTCAATAATCAAAGACGGGACTGTTACTTCTCATAAAACATAAAAGTGGTGCACCAGATTACATCAGAGTTTGTCAAAAACGATACATGATTACTACAGAACAACAAGGAAGATAAATGTAATCATGTCGACCTCAGTGGTCAGAAGAGAGGATCCGATCCCAAGAATGCGCGCGCCCGCTGATCACCACCCAACTGGACCTACTGCGGTCCTGAAAAATATATAACAACGATGCCTGAGTTTCCAGAAGGAAACCCCGTATGCCAACTCACCTACATGCATGCATTACACAATGAACCTATCATACTAGTAGCATGTCATGTCATCAACCGTAAGTAAAACAATTCCCCCGAAGGGTAACATGGGACATCAGTCCGACAATCATCATCGGGTCTCCCGCGGAGACCAACTGCAGGCACATGCAGTCTAGCGGACAAGACGTGATCCCCCCCACACGCGGCTACAGTAATCATGGGGTTCGGCAAGGGGCATCCGCCAGGTCCGCGCCATAAAGGTACAAATCTGTATCTCGTGGTCGAAACCACACCAACGGAGCCGTCGCTCGGTCGGTCCATCAATCATCATCTCAGTAGGTGCCCAGCTGAGGAAAACATAGCCGGAACAGCATCGGCCCATCACATAACATAGCCGGAACAGCATCGGCCCATCACATAACATAGCCGGAACAGCATCGGCCCATCAATCATCATCGCCGGAACAGCATCGGCGGCATCACCGGCACAGCATCGGTGGTCCAACAATACGTCCGGCACAACATCGGACGGGTCCAGACCGAAGTCTGCCAGGTCATCAGGCTCCACGAGCCGCACATCAAACACTGGGATCCGCGATCCCTCAGGTCTGCTACCCAACAATGAGTCCAATCAATCCATCACATTAGTCACGCCCCATACATGGAGGTGACGCATCCCGAACACCCACACTCTTCCCAACGGCGGTCCCTGGGCAGGCACGCGGAACGCGCCTACCGTCACCTCCCGGATCACGCACAAGGCGAGGACACGGGTTTCCGTGGCAAAGTTAGCATTCAAAAGGGAACCAGGAATTCTGTCCTGGGCCCAAACGGTCGACCGGAAGAGGTGATTCGGTCGACCGTTTCCAGAAAGGAATCGGTCGACCGTTCGCCTAACACGGTCTACCGCTGCGCTCAAAACACAATCCCCCAACGGTCTACCGAAGGTCTAAAACCGGTCGACCGAACGAGGTCAAAATCCGGAGTCTGGTCAACATTGAAATCCAATCTATCGGTCGACCGACTCTGGGGTCCTGGTCGACCGAAAACTAACAGTACATCATTTACAACATTTTAATCCATCGGTCGACCGACTCAGGGGTCTCGGTCGACCGAAAACTAACAGTACATCATTTACAACATTTTAATCCATCGGTCGACCGACTCAGGGGTCTCGGTCGACCGAGAACAGTTAGGGTCAACCTACATTTTTACGTCATATAACGGTCGACCGAACACAAGTCTACGTCCGAACATCATGCAATATTAACCAATAAACTTAAGTTTCGGTCGACCGAACACAAGGAGTCGGTCGACCGAAACGCAACAGGCAACCCAAATACACATGCATTCGGTCGACCGCCCAAAGGTCGGTCGACCGTTTGGTCGTCTTCAACCTCGCGCCAGCCGAGGTTTCTTCACCAAAACACGACGTCGGAGAGGTCTCCGACCTCCTCCGACCGACCAACACAACCCTCTCGTGCGGGTTAACAACCAAACCAAACTAAGGAGCGGCATACCTCGAAGAAGACAACGCAACCGCCGGAGCTCCGCTCGCGCTCGTTGCCTCCGGTGACCTCCTCGCGCACACCCTCCACGCGCCTCATTCCACTGGAAACTCCCGAGCACCCTCTGGAACGCAAGAAGGAGAAGAACGAATGAGGGTAGAAAGGAGTGAAAAGAGAGAGAGAGAGAGAGAGAGAGACAAACACGTTATAACCCATCACAACCCCTCCTCGCTACAGTCGCCTACACAGCCAGCCCTCACCCTCCTCTCACGTCCACAGTACTCGTGATGAAGAATTAAAATTTATACCGCAAGTGCACGGCGTCAATGAAGACGTGGCAAGTACGGGTCGAACACAAGGAGGGAGAGATTTGTTATTTTGTGATTTTCGACTGAGGAAGAGAAAGGGAGAAATATGGTTGGTTTTGAGATTTTTGGTTTTTATTATCTAAAGCAAGAAACAAGAACAAATAAAACTAAAACAAGAACAAAGATGGTGAATTCCGTTGGGTGGAGGTTTAGATATCGGGTTTAGATTAGAGAATTCTGAAACTTATAATAAATCATATTAGTTATAAAGCATTACATGATAAATGATTTAACATAAACTCAAGTAATCAAAACATACTAATACGAAATTAAAATAATAACATCTTCTCTTCTCATCACCCTAAATCCGTCACCCCCACCCTTTGGAAAGAGTTAGAAACTCATAGATGGAGGGAGGGAGAAGGGGTCCTAGAGAAACTAAGAAAAGAAAATTAAAAACATAAAATAAAAGAAACAGAATTTTATTGCTAAATTATGGAACAAAAGGAAGAACTCCACACAACATCGTTCTCGGGGCTATTTATAGCCGATACAAGGGACCTAAGCATGAAATAAGAAAGTACACGCGTCAACACGCAACCGGTAAAATTTTTAGAGCATGAATCTAATTTGGTGCGGCGGATTCGCCGCAATTTGCTCTTGAGGTGCGGCGGATTCGCCGCAATTTGCTCTTGAGGTGCGGCGGAATCGCCACCTTTTTGGCTCGGAATCGCCACCTTTTTGGCTCAGAATCGACCCGGATTTTTTCTGTGTGTTTATGGTATGATTTCAATGTCATTTGCGCGTCTGGATTGATTCTTGCATATCTTTGGAGATCCGAATTAATTTCTTCATATATTTGGAGATCCACATTGATTTTTCTTTATATTTTATCCATAATAATAAAAGCTACTCGTGATTTGCAATTAGGTCCTTCACTTTTTGCAATTAAGTCCCCGGCTACTTTTGTGCTTAAGTCCTTGTTCTTTTCGTAATTAGGTCTTGAATGCTTTTATGCTTGGATACATTTCCATTTGAAGCCCGATAAACTTGAACTTGGTCTTTATGATAGAAACGAGTCTTTTGTACGCGTTTATGCTCGGGATGTGGGTAAATTGCATTCAGGTCCCTGTATTCTGTAAATAAGACTAAACACATACCTTAGTAGCATTTATTGATGTAAAAGTAATCTAAATGAAAGACATATGATGCAATGTATGCAATGCATCAAATACCCCCACACCTAGATTTTGCTAGTCCCTAGCAAAACAGAAGATACGAAAAATAAAAACAGGGAAATCCTAACTCACTTTCGTAGGAATCACGGTTGCACTTAGCATGTGCAACAAGCCTTTAAACCTCCTTGTTGCCAAGGAGGAGGAGTGTTGTCTCCTGAGGGTTTTCAGCGGATATACCCACAAAATCCTAAATCAACGTTTCATTAATAGTTCTCAATATCCCTACCTCAACCTTATACATCTCACTAAGAATTTTTGCATGCTCATTATATGAATCTAACTCATTAAAAATATGACTTGGTCTTTGTTCCTCCAACATTCACACCACTAACCCTTCTACACATGTTTATCACTTGAATTATTTTGCACGCCTCCTCTGGTGGTGAAGTATCATTCGGATCAACCATGGCATGGATCATTCTTTTAGCTTTGGGCCTTGAGTATTATTATTTTTTTTTTCTTTTCTTTTCTTCCGTGATTCAACACATTTGCTTTTTGACACTTTTACCCTTTTGCATTCGTGTAGCGAGTTTGGTCGATAATCCCGAGCTGGTAGACTCAAGTTACCGGGTTTCAAGATACCCCTACGGACCAGTGACTCAAAGGCTTGGGCTTTTGTAATCATTTTGCAAAATGTGTTTTCTTCACTTTATTCCTTTATTTTTATTTTTATTTTCCTTAAGGCTTAATTGCTATTAGAAGTCCACACTTCCCGGTATATTTTCCTCAACCTCTGCTTTTTATCAACCACTTCAAAGATTTGATTCATCTAATTTAAGTGCATACATGTCTTAAAGGGCAATGGGTTATTTCTTTGGAACTTAAATTTATGTCACAATTTCTACAAGCAGAACTATATAATAAGGAACAAAAACTCAATGCAATTTGTACACGGGTTTTAGCAGTTCAATCTTAAGCTATGTCATGAAACATTGATGATTTTTTTTTTATTATTATTTTTTTTTTAACAAAATAAAACAAACAAATAGATATATACATAGATAAACACCCCCCACACCTAAATCATGCATTGTCCTCAATGAATGTGAGCAAGATACTACATGGATTTATGCATAAAAAAAAGGAAAGATCTCACCAACGTGAAGTACAAAGGAAAGTTCATGGCTCTGTTGATGGACAAAAACCCGAATTCCCTCAAAAACCTGTGAGATGCTAAAGAAGGGATAAATACAACAGATGATTTATTTATTTATTTATTTATTTTTATACATATATAACTATGTACAAACATAAGTTCCCATCTTCATTTGTCAAGAGACATCAAATGGAAACTTCAAGAGTGGGTCAGTGCACCTGAAAAGGAAACATGACACCACGTGGGGCCAGAAAATGCATGTGTGGGCCGCCTTCACAAAAAGCGCTAGATGAAATGAGAGGTTCATGAATTGGACGCAAAGGCGTCTCATTCAACGGATCAAACTGAAAGAGCTTGAACCTCTCGAGAGTTTGGGAATTAAGGGGCAACGGAAGAGGAGTTTCTCCCGTTGCGGTGTTGAAGTTATGATCATCAATCCAAACTCTCCAACCAACTGGCTGGTGTGTCGGAACGAGGTCAAGAACCTCGTTAGGCATGTCCGACACACCAGGCGAACAAAAAGTGGGTCTCATACCCAAGGTATTTTCTAAGGCGCTTCTAATACCCTCATGAGCTATGTGGTTGTTTGATGTTCCATCATTTCCAAGATGATCAGGAACAATGGTGAGAGGCAGACTCTCATCAGGTTGTTTGAAATTGAGGGTACTAGGGAGATCTTGCTCCACCAGAGCTGAGTCCTTAAGAGATGCAACATGAAGATCATGTGGCTCAAGGGCCACGGGACAAGAAGATAGGACACAATCCTGGGCCGACTCATGATGAAATTGGTCAATGTGTATCGAATCCTCCACTAAGTGATCGTGAATTGAAACCCCAAGTCCTTCAGACTGACTAGGAGTTTGGCTTTGACAGATTGTGCTTTGAATTTGTGGATGTGGTGGTGGTTCGATATCAAAAGGTGGATCCTCATGTTGACACGAAAAATTACTCTCCTTACGTTCACCTAATTGTTGTATCATTTGACTCAAGTGCGATGTTATATTTTGTATGGATCGTTGAGTGGATTCCATGTACTTAAGGAAAGTTTGTTCCAAGGAATTAGGTACGTGGTCAGCTATGAGGTCCAAGTTTGAGCTTGTGAAATTATGGGATTGGGTGTTGATGGGCTGAGAATAATGATTTGACGTGGGGAGTTGGTAGAATTCTGGGTATTCGGGAGGAGGATACTGAGGTGAAAATGAAGTATAAGAATTTGGATAGGAATTGTTTCTCCACGAATCCATCACTCTCGGGTTGTACGCGGATGCGTAATAGTCATTTTGAGCGTTTTGGGAAAAAGTATGCTCATACTCAGGCTCTGGGGGAACATAAGGGCATTCCCCGATAACATGACCACTCAACCCACAACAGTCGCACGGTACGGCTACTGGAGCCACCGGTGCACTCATGTTGTCTGTCCTACTCATGAAAGAGGCAAAAGCTTGTTGTAAATTCTCAGTTTGTTGACCAGCATATGATCCGATATAACTAGATTGTGGTCTAGCAGTCGGTTCCTCTCTCATGTTACCCCAATATGAAGATTGCTCAGTCATACAATTAGGATTGTCCCACCCATATGGGGTGTTGGTCTGAGCCACCCCATGTTGCATGGTTTTAGAATACCAGGAAGCATTGTCCTGGTCCGAACAATGATATGAATGGTTGCTCATGTAACCATCCATCACAACACTCTTGAGTCAAGTACTCTTACCCTTATGAGGCTAAGCAAGCACAAGTTCTCGACTCGACCCTAAAATGCTAATAGAGAATGTAAAGGGGAGGAGACTAGAACGTATAAGTAGGTGAGAAGAAGATGACTCAGAGGAGAAGGGAAACTTAACTCTAAAGATAGATAAGAGGGTCGGTCAGAGGTTTCCTAAGAAAGCACGGTTCAAACAATCCTAGACCTAGTGTCGCTTAGATCTAGACGACTCCTAACTGGTTGAGTCGAATTGATTTGCTTGATTCACCTCCCTCACCAATCAAACCAAGTTGGCCAGTTAGTGTATAGCTAGTGGGGGCGTTTCCGACAGAGTCGGTGCCAATTAGACAACCACGTCGCTTGGAAGACTTTCGTCAACACAAAAACACTTTCTAGACACCAAATTGAATTCAATTAGCTTCAGGTCATAGCAAGTCAAACCAATCTCCTCCTTAATTGAGTCCGAGTCCTTAGGGGTCAATGTCTAATTGATTTTAATTTTAGGCTTGGGTGACACTTGAGAATTGTGATTTGTGGGCCACGGAAGGGTGATGAAATCCCCACCGTATCTTTTCCTATGGAGTTGCCCTTAAGATAGTTTAACTTAGATCTAACAAAGATAGTCAAACAATGGTCTTTTTAATGGGGGCAATTGCAAGGTTGTATGCAAATTAAATTATATGCTTAAATGCAGTCGTTAAAAACCGCGATACGTACCTTGTCTCCAGCACTCTTCAACAAAAATAATTTGCAATAATTTAGTAAGAATAATGCAAACAAAACATTATATGATGCATGCACTAAGGTCTTTCTAATTTTGCCAATTTTTAGGTCAGAGTTGAGTTATTGCTAATTATGGAATTTTTGACCCTAACACGTGCAATTCTACGAAAGGAAACTTTTCGAAAATTCAGATTATACGAGAAAGGCAAGAAAAGTTACCTCCGCAATGCTCAGACAGGTTCGCCGCCTGCTCTCGGAATTTCCAGTAGCTCAATGCGACCAATCCACGATGTAGACGACACCAGAGAAAAATGACGCCCAGAAGCCTTACTGGTGCGGCGAATTCGCCGCAAGTTGTTCTTCAGGTGCGGCGATTTCGCCGCTCGTTTAGCTCCAAATGTGCCCGGATTTCTCCGCGCACTCTGTTGTCCCCTGAAACACAAATCCAAATACTTAGATTGCGCACAAGATAAACAGGATAAAATCGAAAACACAAAAACAACAAAAATCTGCGTCGCCTCCCCGGCAACGGCGCCAAAAACTTGATGAAGAATTAAAATTTATACCGCAAGTGCACGGCGTCAATGAAGACGTGGCAAGTACGGGTCGAACACAAGGAGGGAGAGATTTGTTATTTTGTGATTTTCGACTGAGGAAGAGAAAGGGAGAAATATGGTTGGTTTTGAGATTTTTGGTTTTTATTATCTAAAGCAAGAAACAAGAACAAATAAAACTAAAACAAGAACAAAGATGGTGAATTCCGTTGGGTGGAGGTTTAGATATCGGGTTTAGATTAGAGAATTCTGAAACTTATAATAAATCATATTAGTTATAAAGCATTACATGATAAATGATTTAACATAAACTCAAGTAATCAAAACATACTAATACGAAATTAAAATAATAACATCTTCTCTTCTCATCACCCTAAATCCGTCACCCCCACCCTTTGGAAAGAGTTAGAAACTCATAGATGGAGGGAGGGAGAAGGGGTCCTAGAGAAACTAAGAAAAGAAAATTAAAAACATAAAATAAAAGAAACAGAATTTTATTGCTAAATTATGGAACAAAAGGAAGAACTCCACACAACATCGTTCTCGGGGCTATTTATAGCCGATACAAGGGACCTAAGCATGAAATAAGAAAGTACACGCGTCAACACGCAACCGGTAAAAATTTTAGAGCATGAATCTAATTTGGTGCGGCGGATTCGCCGCAATTTGCTCTTGAGGTGCGGCGGAATCGCCACCTTTTTGGCTCAGAATCGACCCGGATTTTTTCTGTGTGTTTATGGTATGATTTCAATGTCATTTGCGCGTCTGGATTGATTCTTGCATATCTTTGGAGATCCGAATTAATTTCTTCATATATTTGGAGATCCACATTGATTTTTCTTTATATTTTATCCATAATAATAAAAGCTACTCGTGATTTGCAATTAGGTCCTTCACTTTTTGCAATTAAGTCTCCGGCTACTTTTGTGCTTAAGTCCTTGTTCTTTTCGTAATTAGGTCTTGAATGCTTTTATGCTTGGATACATTTCCATTTGAAGCCCGATAAACTTGAACTTGGTCTTTATGATAGAAACGAGTCTTTTGTACGCGTTTATGCTCGGGATGTGGGTAAATTGCATTCAGGTCCCTGTATTCTGTAAATAAGACTAAACACATACCTTAGTAGCATTTATTGATGTAAAAGTAATCTAAATGAAAGACATATGATGCAATGTATGCAATGCATCAACTCGCCTCCTCCTCTTCCCCATGCACACTCAAGTAACCCATCTCCCCATGCTAATCACCTCCTTAATCCAAACTTAACCCTAAACCGGGTTAGGGTTCTAACACAAGATCCAGGAAACTTGTACACATACAAACGTAGACACATTTAATTGAAGTTCAAACCCAGAAGATCCTATTATGTCAAGGTATTTTTCCTCTACTAATACGATCTATATTGATAGACCAACAATGTAAGTCTCCTTCTTTGGATGCACCACTTTCTTACAACTCGTTTTCTTGTTGATCTTCGTTTATTCCTTCTGGTGCCACTCTCGTCTCCACACCTCTCTTGCTCTTGATCATAAAGATGAAGAACAAGAAGAAGGAAATTGTTGACATAGCGCTAGAGATTAGGGGTGCACACGAGTCGGGTTAGGTCAAGTTTGGACTCGAACCCGACTCAACACGAAAATTTCGGGTTTTGGAGAACTCGAACCCGATCCGATTCAGGTTCAACCCAACCCAAATTTTCAGGTCGGGTTGGGTCTGGTTGGACCTGAATTTTTTTTAAAAAAATTCTAATAAGCTCTGACCCTAATTAAAAAGTTATAGTTTTATATTAAAAAAACATAGTTTTATCTTAAAATAACATAGTTTTATCTTTAAAAAAAACTCATAGCTTTACATTAAAAAACCCAAAAAATTTTCTCATAAGCCTTAAAAAAACATAACTTCCCAACTTGATCCAACCCGACCAGTCCAGTTCTGGTTGATTTTCGGGTTCAACCTGACCCGTGTGCTTACCAGAGATGATGAAAAGTATCCAAAAGCTATAGATATCAAGATTGTTGTTATCCTTGGTTGGATCAATTGTTGGGCAACTAAAGAGACCCACCTTGAACACCTTGGAAGTTACCGACTTGAGTGTTCCATCTTCTATGAGGCTTAGTATTGTGTGGTTGATGTTATGTCCTTAACCCATGTTTTGGACTAAACCCTTGTTTAGTGGGGGTTTAGCATGGGGAAAAGAAGAGGGGCGTGAACAGTGGCCTGGGGGTAGGGTGATGGGTTGGAGGTGGCTGTGATGATGGGATTTTGGGTGGGGTGTTAAGAGAAAACGTTTCTCTCTCTCTCCCTCATTTCCTTCTTCTTCCATTTCCTTTTCCATCTCTTTCACTTTCTTCTTCCTTGTCCGGCGATCCAGAGAACGTGGCGGCGACTCCAGTGTGTGGAGGCGAGCGTGGGGTCAAGGAGGCGGACGTGAGACGCGCGTGATCAGAAGTTGAGGTCGGCGGGCGACGTTGAGCGAACTCCGACGTGCTCCGTCTTCGTCTTGAGGTATGCCGGCTTACTAGTATGGTCTTGTTGTTCCCCACGTTGGTGGGAAGTTGTTGTCGGTCGTGGGAGGTCGGAGACCTCGCCGGCGACGAGAAACAGCTTAAAATCCTTGGCTGGTGCAAGGTTGCTGTCGACCAACGGTCGACCGGTGCCTTCGGGCGGTCGACCGGTTTTACCTTTTTGCCCGACTTTAACCAACACCGGTCGAACGATGCCAATGTGGCGGTCGACCGGTTGCTTATGTGTTGGTAGGTTGGAGGCTTATTGTCGTATTTCGGTCGACCGTCCCTTGTTTTTGGGTCGATCGGAACTTAAGTGTACTTGATGATTATGCATGTTGTTTGACCGATCATGCTATATTGTTCGACCGTTATATGACGTAGACTATTAGGATGACCCTGGTAATTTTTGGTCGATCGTGACCCCTGAGTCGGATGACCGAATAGTCTTATGTGATTTTGACCAACTCCGGATTTTGATCTCGTATTCGGTCGACCGGTTTTAGACTGTTGTTCGACCATTTGGTATTTAAGTGACGCGCAGAATAGTTCAACCGTTGTAGACTTTCGGTCGACCAAACCTATTGGGGGCGGTCGACCGGTTAGGCTCTTTCGATCGACCGTTTGTGTGCAGAACTGAAATCCTGGTCTTCGTGTCGTGTCAACTCTGTCCACGGAATCTCGTGTCCTCGCTTAGAGCGTGAGCCGGAGGTGACGGTGGGAACGTGCTCGTGCCTGCCCAAGGACCACCGTGTGGAAGAGTGTGGAAACTTGGGTCGTGCCACCTCCGTGATGGACCGTGGTGTGACGTATTGTTGCCTTACTCTTTGTTGAGTAGCAGACCTGAGGGATCGCGGATCCCAATGCGTGTTGACGCTTGGCTCGTGGAGCTTGATGACCATGCAGACTTCGGTCTGTACCCGTCCGATGTTGTGCCGAACGTATGTTGTACCGCCGAGGTTGTGCCGGCGATGCCGCCGAGGTTTTTGCCGGCGATGATGGTGCCGACGATGTTCCAGCTTGTGGTTGTGTCGTCCGATGTTGTGTCGGACGTATGTTGTACCGCCGATGTTGTTTCAGTAATGATCCCTGATTGGGCACCTATCCTGGGATGTTGACCGACCGGGCTACGGCTCCGTTGATGGTGGTGTAAACCACGTGCTACCTTGCGCGGAAGTGCGGACGATCCTCACCGATCCCTTGGCTCGAGTAGTCGCGTGTGGGGGATGCGTCGTGTACTGTCTGTAAGACTGTATGTGCCTACGGTAGGTTTCCGAGGGAGACCCATTATTGTTGCTGGATTGATGTCCTTATGAACCATGTTGAGGGTCGTTATTGTTGTTGAACTGAGGTCCTGTTTACCCTTGGAGGGATTTGATGCATTGCAGATATGTCATGACATGCTACTAGTATGATAGGTTCCTTTACCGTATTGTTGCATTCATTTAGCCGAGCTTGGCATACGGGGTTTCCTAATGGGAAACTCAGGCATCGTTGTTTGATTCATGTTTCAGGACCGCAGTAAGTTCTGTCGGGTGGTAACAGCGGGTGTACACATTTTGGGGCCAGGATCCTCTTCGGACTCTTCGAGGTCGTCGTGATTGCATGTATCTGTATTTCATTGTATTGTTGTAATCACGTCTTTTGACAAACTCTGTTGTATTTTGGTGCACCGACTTTTGATTTATATGAGTGACATTCTCGTTGATGAGTTTATTCTGATAATCTCTTGATTGTTTAAATTTTTAAATTTCCGCTGTTTCGGGATGTTACAGTTGACATGTCGGAAGTGAACGGAGAACCCTTCTTGAAGGCCTACATTACGATCTGAGTCTAGTTCACTCTCAGTTTTTTTGACTATGTTAAACTAATTTTGAGGAGACCATTTCAGTTTTCAATATGTATTCACCCCTCTTCTAAATTAACCATTGGTCTTCATACATTCAAGACCTAACAATTTCGTTAGAATTAATGCGATCCCTATCATTGAGTAATTATATATTTGTTATATATATAGGGTGGTATTAGAATGAGACCAGGTCTCAATTTAATATAATGAGACCCCAAACATACACCATCAAGATCTAATCTAACAGTGAAAATGAAAAAAGGTAGTTTCGTAATCACCCCACCCTCCTTTTACCTCCCCTCTTTCCTTCCCATACGCACTCATCACGTCCTCTTTCTTCCTCCCTCTTTCGTTCCTTCCCAATCACACACATCCCATCCTCCCCCCAACAACCTTCCAAAAGATGATGGAAGATCGACCTCCACTCTCCTCCCCTCCTTCCCCATCTCACCAAACCATCGACAACCACGAGGGAGTTAATCGTGTTTGGATTTGGAGATTCGTACAAGATTTGTGTGTGGTTTCTTGAGTTAGTTGGTGTTTAGGTAGTAGTCGAGTACGTCTGATTTGTGGAGTTTGTTTGGATTTTGGCGTGGTGTGTTGTTCGGATGTTGATGGTGCTTAGATCTTGTGTCTGCTGGAAATGAGGTTAAATGTTTGCTGGAAATGAGGTGAACTTGGAAAATTTTGCTGGAATTTCGGTTTAGTGTTTCGAAACAATGTTTTTTCGAGTCATGTATTCGTTGTAAGTTACGTGAGATTTCTCGAGGTTTTGGTTGCATTTGAAGGATTTGATTGAGTTTCTATTTATTTTCTCTTTTGTCTGCTCAAAATGGGACTGGATTGGACAATTTAGTTGAAATTTCAATGTATTGTGACGAGACAGTAAATTTCAACGCTTGCCATAGATACAAATCCAATCTTGATATATTAGTGTAGTTATGTATTGTAATAGTGTCGTTATGTATTATTATTTCATTATTGTGTATTAAACTGTTATGTTTGTGTAATATTAAACTTGTGTATTTATGTTAGTTGCGTAATAAAATGACAAACATTTGTGCTACACTAGAAAATTGTTTGATAAACTATTGTTAATTAGTATAAATTACTTTTACAAATTAATTGTCTTGTCTACCTGAGGTAATCTCAATGATAGTTCCAATGAATTGATACATTAAGTTTCCAAAAATGAAGAAATTTATGCAGTTGGGGAAAAACATTATCAGCTGCTATGACAGAAGTACAAAAGATAAATTCTATTTCAGCAAATTAGAATGAAATTCCTAATCTGAGAAAGAAAGAAACAAAAGTTCAAGTCCTCTAACCGGGAAAGTCTAAGATAAAATGAAGTTGACAAAGTGAAAGGCCAAAGGCAAGAACTACAAGACTTGAATGGTTTGATAGTGACAAGTTGAATGGAGTCTGTGCTAAGTTGTTGCAGTTTGAACATAGCACAGACCTCCTCAAATTCCCTGAGAAAGATATAGGGGTCACCTTTCCCAGTGAAATGAGGGAGCATGGAAATAAACTGAGGCTTAACCTCAAAATGGTTCCCATTTGCCTCTGGTAATACGATGCATGAGGGTAGAGCTGTACGGCTCGGGTAGCATCGATCACGAAGAGGTATGGGAACGACAACTGGAAGAACAGGTGTAGCAGGCGGGTCCAACAACAACTCTTCCTCACGGAAATTAGCAGCCATTGAACTCGGTCTGTGTGCGACACGAGAGGAGGAAGGCGTCGAGAAATCGATAACCGAAGCCGGATTGACAACGCTCCTCG
Source organism: Triglochin maritima (assembly GCA_963682175.1). Classification (NCBI taxonomy): domain Eukaryota; kingdom Viridiplantae; phylum Streptophyta; class Magnoliopsida; order Alismatales; family Juncaginaceae; genus Triglochin; species Triglochin maritima. The sequence continues at coordinate 39,310,555 of OY821781.1, forward strand.
TCAAACGACCCCTCTCGTCTCGTGTCCACGAAAGCATGCACAAAGGTGCACACACACAAACCACAACTCTCTTTCTTCTTCTTTTTTTCTTTTTCTTTTTTTTTCAAAGAATGTACGTAGGGGAGAAGACGGGGGAACACAGGAGAGAAAGAATGACTCAGGAGAGAAGGGAAGAAGTCCTTATGCTACGGCGGATGGGTACAGGTAGAAGCACACAAGCAACCAAGGCTCAAGCAATCCTAAGGTCGCTATAGGTCCTTACAGCTAGACGACGCCTAACTGCGAGGTCACATGGCCTCAACACGCCTCACCTCCCTACAACGAGGACCACAAAGCCCAACAAGTGAGTCAAGATCCGGAGATCTCGTCTCTCCTACTATCGACAAAGTGGGCAACGCCGATCAGGTTATGACGGTCGGGACCGGATCACTCTCCTAATGCGTCCGAATTCCTTAAGGCCAATGTCTACTTGATTTTAGAAATTAGGCTCTTGATTAGTGTGGTTTTTGGGGCGAAGGAAAGGGTGATGAAATCCCCCACCTTATCTTTTACGGGACAGCCCCTCCTTAGTAGCGTTTTAGAGTCTTAATCTAACAATCAACTCTCCAAACAAAACGCTCAACTCACACTTGTTTCAATGCACTTCCTACTAACTAATGCATGTTCATACGAAATGCATGAATGAAAGTAGAAGGTGCGTACCTCACGCCAGCTCTCAGCAATAGAATAAAGCTAAGATAAAAGATAATCTAAGTGCCTAAGTCACATACATGATGCATGGCCTAAACAAAAAGAATGCCTAATCTTTTGCTTTGAGTTTTAGGGTCCAAGTTGCTTAAGGGAAGTTGATTATTAATCTGGGAGCAATCTAAGAGTCAGAACATGCAAAAATGGAGTCCCAGATTACTATATCAATTAGGATAACAACACAAAGAAAGGAGAAGGTGAACTGAGCTCACCAGACCGCTGATTGGCGGTCTGAAGTGCCCAGTTAGCCTTGAAATTTTTCCAGCAGCCTCCCGTTGCTATTCCCAGTCTCCTGAAACAAAGAAAAACTACACAACGGGATGCTGGAATAATAACTAAGCTAAGAACAAAACAAGAATGCTGGCATTTCAGGAATGGGAAAAACCCCTAAGGGGTGGAGTGAGTGCACACATGCAAAGAGGTGGGTGTAGAATACATTCTTTAAGCACAAATTAAGGTGTGTTTATCAAGCATAGGAAGTGTCTAAATGCTATGGCAAAACCTATCAATATATTCACCAACTTAGTTGATTAACATTTACATATGCAAGATGTTTATTTCAGAACCTAAACAAGCATAAGAGGTGTCTAATCATTTTGGCAAAACTCATCACGTTATAAATTCTATCCTAAACAAGCAAGCATACATTCATGTTTTATCAACACATTAAAAATAAAGCTTTCATCCCATTCTCTAATGCATGTATGTACATCTACTCCACCCACCAAAGGGGATGGAACTACTCACTAAACATTACACTAATTATTAAACTAAGCAAAGAAAGCATATTAAAACTAAGGTAGAAATAAAAGACGATTAAACTAAAACATGCACAAACAAAAAGAAGCATAAAACAAATAAAAGAAACACACAACTTTATTGATAAAATGACTCACATTTCAAGTAGCATCCTCCCACTTTAGTGTGTGCTTCAAGGCCTCACTTCTAGTAGGAAGAATAGCCACTTAAAATATGGAGTGATTATAATAGAAGGTGAAGAGTTCTATTTGTAGGCATGGAAAAAGCTAATACGGGACAATCCCCCGATGTGGGACTAAACAAATACCAAAAATGGACTAAATACACACTAATACACGTGCTACAGAAAACTAAGCGGATTCTGGGCTATATCGACCGCCAATTGGTGGTTCCAGACCGCCAATTGGCGGTCTATAAGCTTTAGATCCGTCTGGTTTTCTTTGTAGGCTTTGCTTGAAGTATTTCTTGGTCTTAGATGCATCTACTTCGTTAATTGTAGCTTCGACCCAAATCCAATTGCTAAAATACTCCCCATGATGGTGTGAAGTATTCTGTTTTGCTCTTAGGTCCATCTGTCTTGCGTTCAGGTCCTTCTCCCTTGCATCTTGGTCCCCAGAACTCACAATCGAGTCTTTTTTCCCAGCTTTTGGGTCCTTTTATGTTTCATCTCTTCAAACCTATTTATTCCTGAAAACTAAACATAAAACTCGTAACATAGCATTGTTTAGGTGAAAGATAATGGATATAAGATACAAATATAAGCATGAAATGATGTCAATCATAATTGTATATTAAACTTTTGTAGTTGTGTATATTAAACTTATAATGCAATTGTGTATTTTAATAATGATTTTTATGAGTTAAAGAGTTCTTGAACTTGTGTAATAAAAGGATACAGTTGTATTAAATGATAAGTTATATATTAAACTTATAATGTTGTGTATTGAATGTATATATATATATTATATGTTTCACTCGAAGCATATGATATATTAAAGGAACTACGAACAAACCAAATATTTGGTCTTATTTCCTGGAAATAAAAGTTACTAACACAAATTTCGTCGACACTCCACATAGAAACCACCAAAAATAGGTGTCGTGACCTGTTGGATTGACATATCAAATGTGTTAAGTGAGTACATAGTTGTGACTCCTACTATATACAAAATGTAGCCACATTGGTTGCAAGTATATAATAACAAAAAAGATGATATCTACTACAATCCTACTTAACTCATATATCATCACTGCTTCCACAACTTCCACAAATTAAGCCAGATATATATCATCAATACTTCCACCGCCATCATGGCAGTCCTAACAAGGAACTCCAGTAGACACCATTACTACTTTCACATAAGGCAAGACTCCTTACAACAAAGGTAGAAACTCCAGATATCCAAAGAAGACAGAAACTCGAGCAGTCCAAACAAAGCAGAAACTCCAGCAGTCCAAACAAAGCAGAAACTCCAGAACACTGTCAAGAATAATCAACTTGTAATATGAGTCTCAGTTCAAACTCTTGAGACGCATGGATCTCCTTGTTGATGATCTGACAAAATATCATTCTAAATTAGGCACCAAACAATATTAGTTTATTCTTGGAAGTGAATAATTTAGCTTTGGAAGGGAAGACCAACTGAATATTACTTTATGATAAGACAACATTAAACAACAACCACTAAAGATCTAGACATGTAGTCTAATATCATACACAATAAGTTAACTTATGACTTGTAGACAACCACATTGGATTGTTCAAAAATTTAGAATACAGAAGTTCAGAAACTGGGATCCAGATGTGCATATTTAATAAGTTGAGATGCAGCACTCAAAAGTCCAGAAAGCATAAATACATAATATTCAATGCAAATGTAGAAATCTTTGGGATTTACACTTCATGTTCGGTGGAATACATAACTACACAAGTTCAATACACAACAATGATATAACAATACACAGCTACATTACTACAATACATAACTACAAGAGTTCAATACTAATCATTAAGCAGACAATGTATCCATTGATATATGTTGAGACCTTGTTCTTTAATCCCTTTTTCTTTTCTTTAATCTCTTCAGAAATCTTCAAAAATGCAATTGGCTCGATATGCATTACAAAGACGATAAGGTAACCTTATCATTTAAAAACCCGATTAGGATGAAAAGACATTGAAATCAAATAAGTGTGAGATGTAATAATCCTCGGATAATAGTTGTGGTTTCATGGAAAATGGTCACTCCAAGTAGGTTCATCCTTCATAACAGGGACTCGAAACAAAAATCATATCTCAGTACCTTGAATGTTTTGAACCATCACTAGATTAATACATACATTCCAAACAAAATAAAACCAAATCATCAAAACAATTTTCCAAATATTACATCTCAAAGAAAATTATTTCATTAAATTAGTGGCTCGGACTTGTAACCAACTTCTTCAATCAAGAATTATCTGAAGCAGAACTGACATTTATACATTGATGTATCAACTAAATATTTCATATGATATCTTCTTTACTTAGAAATTGATTATATATGTAGACTTGTATTATTTGATAATGACATATTGCTTGACAAATTTTGTGAATGAGTTTTTATGAAGGAGTTGAACTTTTGTAATAAAATGACACTGTTGTGTATTGAAATGATACATTGGTGTATTAAACATATACCGTTGTGTATTGAACGCATATAAATGTGTATTCACCGGAAGTTTATTTAAGAAAGTTATGCAGTTTTGCAGAGTGCTCCATGTCATTTCTATCTCCAATATCTCCTTTTCCTATAGAAAAACATGTCTTACTATAATAATTTAGTCTTTTGTACAAAATACACAAAATCAAATATTTCTCATCTTCCCAAAATCAATCAATGCCTTAACTCACATACCATGCCTTAATATACACAACTTTTAGAGTTGTGTATATTAAATTTATAATGCAGTTGTGTATTTTAATAATATTTTTTTCCAAGATACTCAATAACCAAAATATCCAATAGACAAGTTAAATCATACTAAAAACATTATATTCAACTTATAATGCAATTGTGTATTTTAATAATGATTTTTATTAATTAAAGAGTTCTTGAACTTGTGTAATAAAATGATACTATTGTGTATTGAAATGATATAGTTATGTATTAAACTTATAATGTAATATTAGAACAATGTAAACTACCAGTTGCAACAGAACAATATAAAATAAACGATGAAGAAATGCAAGCAATATTAGAAAGAAAGGGATCCCAAATCTTCTACCTCTTTGAAGAAGGAAATGGGTCAAGTGGATTGAGTTATACAAACACCAAACGGAAGACACAAATTTATATATTAAAATAGCAACAATTTTTAAAAAAAAAATTAATACAGAAAACAACCACCAACCAAACCAAAACAATATAATCATCAAACTGCTACATACTTTATGACATTTTCTAAAGCACTATATTTTCCAGTTAGAGACGTCAGTCATTGCAAGTATTTACAAAAGTTTTCTGCTAGTTCTTTAGTTTGAATTATTGATATGTTTAACTTGACAAAATGCAAAACAAATACTAGTTAACACCAAATTGTCTGGTATCTTTTGACTTTAAAAGGATAAGTTATTTTCAAATTCTTGAAAAATTAGCTTCCTCAAAAGTCAAAATGTAGAAAACAATACGATTCCGAGATGAAGTTTTCTCACTCACCGGATTATACTTCCTTAGATGTCCTTCAATGTTTTAGCTATATATTACTGACATTGAAAATGTTGTTTAACAATGGACACATGGTGTTTCCCTGATCAAGTCAATTAGTTGGAGAGGGCAAAAAATGAAAGTCCAAACTAAATAAAGAAGTAACACTGATAAGGTTAAAGACGGAAAAATTTGCATGATGAAAGTGGGTTAGAGAATATAAATAAATGATGAACAAGCAAGCAACATGAGAAATCCCAAATCAAATCTTCTTCCTCTTTGACGAAGGAAATGGTGAAGTGGATTGAGTTATACAAACACAAATTTATGAAACAACAACAAATTTTTTTAAAAATAATTAATACAGAAAACAACAAATAATTACTACCACCACCTGCAGCAGCAGCAGCAATCTCCGATCAAATCTTATCGAGTTTGTCAACCTTGACAAGGGGATTGGCGTGAGCAATGACTTCCTTCCCTTCCGACTTGAAGTCGAAGCCGCAGGTGTGGTGCTCGGGGTAGCGGTGGATCCCACAAAGGTCTTCTCGCAGCGACACCGGAACCCCATGAGCCCTACCTTCTTTCGGCAGGCGGATCAGTGGTTGGGCTGATGCAGAGGAGGGATCGGATCGGCGAACGAGGAGAAGGAGGAAGAGGAAGGTTGGGAAGAAGGGAGGACGGGTGTTGGAGAGAGTAGGAAGGGACGGAAGGAGTTCTTGTTAGCAAACAACGATTCTACAGGTTCAGGGGTACCTTTCTTGGAGAGAACATGTGGCAGCGGAAGGAAGATCAGAGGTCACCTTATGGAATCCTTTTCACCGGTCAGTCTCCTACTTTCTTGGAGAAGGAGCGCGAGTCCACAACCCAAGAGTCCACGGAATGAGCTTGGTGGAGGTGGAGGGACGAAATGGGAGAGAGAGAAGGTGGCGGCTAGGGTGGGTGGAGGCTAGGGTTTGCTCACTTGTTGTTTCATCCAATGGGAGGCTCCCCTCCTTATATAGATGGCTCCACCCTAAACCCTTAAATGTGTAGTCCAATAGGGACGCGCCATGTGTCAGTTTTTTGGGCAAATGTCTTATTAATCCTAGATTAATCCAATATCTCCCACTTGCACAACAACACGATAACAACATGTCATCTGCTTTTGTGTCCCCGACACATATGCATATATCCCTGATACATACAATCACACAATGGCAATATGTCACCTCTTTATGTGTCCCCGACACATATGTATATATCCCTGAGGAGTGTTGTCTCCCGAGGGTTTTCAGCGGATATACCCACAAAATCCGAACAAGATGCATTAATCAATCTAGCTACACGACTCGATGGACTCATATTGTCGATCATGGGACGCGGTAATACTACGGGTCGACTCTATATATGTAATCGGTCCACACACCTAGCCTAATGAGTTATTCATGAGAGTTAGTTAAGGACTTAAGTGAAAGACATGGGCAACCTTAACTTCTGAATGTGATACAATGTGTAAAGTCCATTTTGGTTCTTATTTGACTATTTTTTTCTTTTTTCTTTCATCATTTTTTTTCTTTTTCTTTGGAGCATTTTATTGGTTGGTGTTTGATTCTCCCAGGGTCAGGTTTCGTGCATCATTGCCTGTGAGGAATTACACTATCACGTACACCTTTCCCCAAATCTCCACATAGGGCGATCCCTACCACCCGTGTAACGGGAGTTCGGTCGGTGCATCCCAAGTCAGATGACTCGAAAGCACCAGGCACAAAGTCCCCTCAGACCTACTTTCCCGAGTGATAGGAGCCATGCGAGAAGAGAGAACACCACTTATTTATTTATCTACATGGGAACCAAAACCCCTACACTTAAGTTTCACAAAAAGAGATTAAGGGCCCTTGACTACGACAAACTTCCTTATACTAAAAGACGAATTATTTGACTCACTAGGTTCAGGGTGGACTTCTTTAAATGTTTGAGTGCTGAAACCCTATGATTACACGCCCCCCGAGGGAAAACCGGGGTGCATCCTAACGACTCTACAAGACCTAAAACCAATAACTAGAAATCCTAATGCATCAAGTTCAAGACAATTTTGGGAGCTTTCTTTTTACTTTGTCTCTCAACGGTTCTGCACATGCTAAACACACGCAAAACCCACAAAACATTTTCTTTCGCAAACACATGAAGATTTTGAAAGAAATGTGAAAATTTTAAAGCACTAGGCAAGCAAAAGAAGACAAGTCACCCAAGGATCATGGCAAGCAGATATATCAATGTTAAATGCGGCACACTAACATGATCCTAGCAGTACAACCAAAGGAAAACAAAAACAAAAAAACACAAACTATGTACAAACGTGAAAACACCCCCCCCCCCCCACACCTAATCCATGCATTGTCCTCAATGTATGGCAAAATGGTGCCAATGCATGGATAGGGTGTACCGGACTAATGACGGTGGCCAGAAGTGCCCGAAGAGGCACCTCTCTCAAGAGCCGACAACTTCCTATAGATCTTCCGGTTTTGCTTGGCTAAGATGATGTTCTGCTGCTCGACCGCCATCTCAGAAATGTCGGTGTTAAAGAGCGTTCCTGAGCTCACAGACGAGCTTGAGGAACTGGCTCTAACATCCTCCTCCATAAAGTCAGGCACCCATGCCTCACGAAGGCAATGGCGAAATGACGGGGTCATCTTCGATACCTCGAGGTCGGTGCCTTGGCGACTCAGCATGCGCTCAAATCGTGGGATGTCCAACATGCCACACAATTTGGTAACCAGAGTCGGCAAACAGTGTATATCTTTCAGCCTGGCGTTCACCAAAACGTCGAACAATGTTCGACAAATGCAGTGGGGTGTACCGTCCATCAGACTATACACGATTCGCAAACTAGGTGTGAAAAATATGGAGGTCCGCTCTTGGCCCAGCACATTTCTACACACCCACCTGGCTACAATGTGCACATTGGAGTAAATGTGCGCATTAGGTACTCCCCCATGTGATGATACAGGCTGCCCACGCCCAAGCATAGATCGATAAAAATTGATATCGTGGGTGGGCGCGAGCTCATCAACCAAGGGGATCCCAGTCGCGTCGGAGATTAGCTGGGGTGTCACGGTGTGTTTCACCCCTCTGAGAGTGATACTGAACTCGAGTGGATCGGTCTGGTCACGCTCGAGTTTAGTAAAGAATTCATGTACGAGAGGCTCTACGTACATGGATTCGTCGCCCTCATACAATAAATGGTACCACCCTTTAGCTACGATTCGATCGTAGAAGGGTTCTCCGAATTCACGAATCAGGGAGGCAAAATTGAGTTCTGGAATTAAATGATGGCTGGCCATACCTGAACCTACCTTGGCGAGCTTTAGCGGCGAGGCACACGACGGCGAAGACGAACACGGAACGAGCGGAGAGAAGACCACCCCACGCCGATTCCAGTAGCAACACAGACTCCCAACCACGCGAACAACTCCGAAGCCCAAATCAAACACCCAGACGAAGAAAATCTGGAAACAAAGAAGAACTGACCGCTGATCGGCGGTTCCACACCGCTAATTAGCGGTCCGTTCAGGAGATATGGGGACCAAATTTGGGTGGAGGCGAGATCTAGAGGAGAAACGCGTTTTGCTCTGCTGGAGTAATGCGTAGGTCAGGAGAAAACGTGTTTTTAATCAAGGGAAAGGGCAAATATCACATAGGTCTTCCAATTTTTTGGTTTTTATCATTTTGTTCTTTTTGGTCTTTTTTTCAACACAAAACAAAGATATGTACAAACAAATGGAGGGATGGATCACATCAAGTGACCACATCCGTGGGGAGTTCGTGCAAAGGCACGACTTCCTCCTCGACCTCTGCCGTGGTCCCTTCCAAGTATGGTTTGAGGCGTTGTCCATTAACTTTGAACACGTCCCCATTCCTAGGATTTTGAATCTCAACCGCCCCATGAGGGGAGATGGTTAAAACAATATATGGTCCTGACCAACGGCTCCGAAGTTTCCCCGGAAACAAGTGGAGGCGAGAATTATACAACAAGACATTTTATCCCACCTCGAAGGTTTTGATTCGCACCAAGCGATCGTGGAAAATTTTTGTGCGGGACTTGCAGATCTTGGCATTCTCATAAGCTTCATTTCTCAACTCCTCCAACTCGCTGAGGTCTAACTTGCGATTGGCACCGGAAACATCAAGACTCATGTTAAGATGTTTGATTGCCCATAATGCCCGGTGCTCAAGTTCTACCGGAAGATGGCAAGCTTTGCCATAAACTAGCCGGTAGGGCGACATGCCAAGGTCGGTTTTAAATGCAGTGCGGAAAGCCCACAATGCATCATTAAGCTTGACCGACCAATCTTTCCTTGAAGCATTAACTGTTTTCTCAAGAATTTGCTTGAGTTGACGGTTGGAAATTTCCACCTGGCCACAGGTTTGAGGATGATAAGGTGTGGCCAACTTGTGCGTGATGGAGTATTTCCTCAGCACTACCTCAAGGGATCGGTTCACAAAGTGTGTCCCCCGATCACTTATGATACAACGAGGTGTCCCAAACCTTGCGAAGATGTGTTCTTTAAGAAATTTGATCACAACCTTGCGATCGTTAGTGCGAGTGGGGATTGCTTCAACCCACTTTGACACATAATCGACCGCCACCAGAATGTAAGTGTGACCATGGGACACGGGGAAAGGACCCATTAAGTCAATTCCCCAAACATCAAAGATGTTAACCACTAAGATAGGATTGAGTGGCATCATATCTCGTCTACCAATGCGGCCCACACGTTGACACCTATCGCATGCTTTGCAAAATGCAAAAGCGTCTTGGAACAACGTGGGCTAGTAAAAACCGCATTGGAGAACTTTGGCAGCGGTTTTCTTGGCACCGAAGTGCCCACCACATGCCTCCTTATGGCAAAAGGACAAGACACTCTGAATCTCGTCGTCAGGAATGCACCTCCTTATGATTTGATCAGCACAATACTTAAATAAGTATGGATCATCCCAATAGAAGTGCTTGACTAACGACTTGAATTTCGCTGTCTCACTGTGTCTCCAATGAGCCGGCACCTCCCCGGTTGCTAAATAGTTCACAATGTCAACGAACCAGGGGGGTGAGGCTATTGCCATAAGGTTCTCATCAGGAAAAAACTCGTTCACCGGTGGATCCGGTGAAAGATCAATGGGGATGCGAGATAGGTGATCAGCCACGACATTCTCGCATCCCTTCTTGTCCCGTATTTCAAGGTCGAATTCTTGTAACAACAAGATCCAACGCAAGAGACGGGGTTTCGCATTCTTTTTAGACAAAAGGTAGCGAAGAGCTGAGTGATCAGTGTAGATGATGACATGCGACCCTATGAGGTACTGGCGAAATTTTTCCAACGCAAATATGATTGCGAGGAACTCTTTCTCAGTAACGGAGTAGTTGAGCTGGGCATCATTGAGAGTACGACTTGCATAATAGATCACATGAGGCAATTTGTCGACTTTCTGACCCAAAACCGCTCCTATCGCGTAATCAGAAGCATCACACATCAGCTCGAACGGTAGAGTCCACACCGGTGCCTTAGTAATAGGAGCGGAGGTCAACTCACGCTTCAGAAACTCAAAAGCAGTCAGGCACTCGGGTGTGAACTCAAAGGAGTTCCTTTAGCAAGCAAGCTCGTCAAAGGACGAGCTATCTTGCTGAAATCCTTAATGAATCGCCGGTAAAAACCGGCGTGTCCAAGGAATGAACGGATTTCTTTTACCGAGGTGGGTGGCGGAAGCTTAGAAATAAGCTCAATCTTTGCCCTATCCACCTCGATACCATCACGAGATACCACGTGACCTAACACGATGCCTTTTGTGACCATGAAATGACACTTTTCCCAATTAAGGGCTAAGTTCGTTTCCGAACACCTTTTGAGAACAAGGCTCAGGTGGTGCAAGCACTCATCAAAGGAGGTGCCATGAACCAAGAAATCATCCATGAAGATCTCAAGGAAGTTCTCGACCATATCGGAAAAGATACTTAACATGCAACGTTGGAATGTTGCAGGTGCATTGCATAGTCCAAAAGGCATCCGTCTATAAGCAAACGTCCCAAAAGGACAAGTGAACGTGGTTTTCCCCTGGTCTTCGGGGGCGACTGGGATTTGATTGTACCCCGAATAACCATCAAGGAAACAGTAATAGGCGTGCCCGGCGAGTCTCTCCAACATCTGGTCGATGAAAGGTAGAGGGAAGTGGTCCTTATGCGTGACCGCGTTCAACTTCCTATAGTCAATACAAACTCGCCACCCAGTTTGAAGTCGTGTGGGTACAAGCTCATTGTTGTCATTCTGGACAACAGTAATACCCGACTTCTTGGGCACAACCTGGACAGGACTTACCCAAGTACTGTCCGAAATGGGAAAAATGATGTCATGATCTAAACACTTGATGATCTCTTTCTTAACTACTTCTGTCATGGCTGGATTTAAACGCCTCTGTGGGTCGCGACGTGGTCGTGCCTCATCCTCCATAAAGATGTGGTGCTGCACGACGTCGGGACTTATCCCTTTTATGTCCCTCAAGGACCACCCAATGGCTGATTTGTGCTCCTTTAGGACTTGAATCAGGTGCTCTTCCTGATCACCAGTCAACGTCGATGAAATAATCACCGGAAATGACCTATAGGGACCAAGAAAAACGTGCTTCAATTCCTTGGGGAGTTCTTTGAGCTCAGGCGTGGGTGGCTCCTCAAGGCGAGGCGTGATATCTAGCTCGAGATGTAAGATAGGAGGAGCTCGCATGTACTGAACAGCATGCACATCATTGCTCAACTCACCCCCGTCCTCTTCATGATCGGAGTCATCCATGAAATGATCGTTTAAATTCTCATGAATCAGGGGTACTCTTCTTCCAAATCTTCTTCCAAATCCCGGATAAGATTGACTTCCATGGGGTCTTCGAAAGATGCCGGATGTCTAGCCATATTGAACACATGGAATGTCGCGGTCAAATTCCCGAACGACAATTTCATGAGTCCCGTACGACAATTGATCAAGGCATTTGATGTCGCCAAAAAAGGTCTACCCAAAATCAATGGAATCTGAGAGTGGGTAGTCTTAATTGGTTCGGTCTCAAGGACGACGAAGTCAACAGGAAATATGAAATCGCCGACCTTGATTAGGACATCTTCAATGACCCCCAACGGGACTTTGATCGAACGATCAGCCAACTGCAAAGTTGTTTTCGTAGGCTTGAGAGTGCCTAGGCTTAATCGTTGATACACAGAAGCAGGTAAGAGGTTAACCGCCGACCCTAGATCTAGCAAAACATTGTTAATGCGAGAGTCCCCAATGATACATGAAATTGTTGGACTGCCCGGGTCCTTCAATTTTATGTATGTTGGGTTCGAGATGATCGAACTCACATTAGCCGCCAAAAATGCTTTGCTAGGGACATTGGTTTTCCTCTTAGTTGTACAGAGATCCTTCAGGAATTTTGCATATGGAGGTATTTGTTGAATCATCTCTAACAAAGGAATGTTGACATTCACTTTCTTAAATATCTCCATCATTTTATCCACACTGTCACTCTGTTTCTTAGACAACCTACTAGGATAAGGAGCTTTTGGTAGGTATGTCTTGGGCGGAGCCGGAGAAGGAAGTTTTGGTATATTACTCTCACCCTCGGCCTCTTTCTCACCATCATTCCCACAAGGGGGCGACACAGATGGATTTTCTGGCAAGGATACGTGGTTGTTGACCTGCTTCCCATTTCTCAGGGTCACAATGACATTAACATGGTCCACAGGTTCTTCCACGTAGTTCACTTTCCCCCCCTGTGGTCTTGAACTTGCATTTTGCATGTTCGAGTGCTGTTGAGCACGGGGGTTAGCCACAGGTTTGCTAGGCAAGCTCCCTCTCTCTCTCTCATGTACAGACTGAGCCAACTGGCCCATCTGAAGCTCGAGAGATTTGATGGTCTGCTGATTCGAAGTGAGAACTTGACTCGTGGACGACATAAAGTTTTTTACAGAGTTCTCAAGTCCACGAGTTAAGTTCTTAAGCGAATTAAACTGGGTTTCCAAGTTGTTTGAATTTGGGAAACCTGGTGGGTTGGTATTCTGACTTTGGGGTGGATGATGAGACTGCGAATGCATGGGAGGATAGTGTGGTCGGTTGGGTGGTCGAGAAAAGTTTGAAGGACCACCTGGGGTATTGTTATTGTTCCATGAAAAATTAGGGTGGTTCCTCCATCCAGGGTTATATGATGATGAGTATGGGTCATTCCTAGCTCTGTCATAGATGGCGTTGACACGCTCCATCTCAGGAGGAATAAACACACACTCGCTCTCTACATGACCTATCCTACCACATAAATGACATGGTGGTGAACCAGATGCAGACACATGAGAAACATCGTGCTGGTTTTGGAGCTCAATCGAATCCATACGGCGCATTAAAGCCGCCATGCGCACCTCGGTGGCCGTAGTGGAATCGACAGCAAATGCGGAACCCGATCTAGTCGAGTTTGCATTCGCGATCCTCGCTCCTATGCTAGATGATGCAGGTGGTTCCCTCACACTCTCCCATTGCATTGTTTTCTCGACGAGGTCCTCTAGGAAAGCCCATGCCTCCCTTTTATCCTTTCCCAAGAACTCTCCTTGACACATGGACTCAAGAAGCGTTCGGTATGGAATGTGGAGACCCTCGTAGATAATCTGACACAGGCGCCACAACTCGATGCCATGGTGAGGGCATGAGGATAGTAGCTCCTTGAACCTCTCTAAGTATGCATGAAATGATTCGGTCTCATTTTGATAGAACGAATTGATTTCGTTCCTCAATTTTTGAGTCCGATGATTTGGAAAATACTTTTTGAGGAATGCAGACTGAAACTCATCCCAAGTCCTGAAGGCATTCGCCTGGTTGTTGTACAACCACTTCTTGGCGTCATCCTTAAGCGCAAAGGGGACAAGCCTAAGATGAATGGAGTCTGTGCTAAGTTGTTGCAGTTTGAACATAGCACAGACCTCCTCAAATTCCCTGAGAAAGATATAGGGGTCACCTTTCCCAGTGAAATGAGGGAGCATGGAAATAAACTGAGGCTTAACCTCAAAATGGTTCCCATTTGCCTCTGGTAATACGATGCATGAGGGTAGAGCTGTACGGCTCGGGTAGCATCGATCACGAAGAGGTATGGGAACGACAACTGGAAGAACAGGTGTAGCAGGCGGGTCCAGCAACAACTCTTCCTCACGGAAATTAGCAGCCATTGAACTCGATCTGTGTGCGACACGAGAGGAGGAAGGCGTCGAGAAATCGATAACCGAAGCCGGATTGACAACGCTCCTCGTCAAACGACCCCTCTCGTCTTGTGTCCACGAAAGCATGCACAAAGGTGCACACACACAAACCACAACTCTCTTTCTTCTTCTTTTTTTCTTTTTCTTTTTTTTTCAAAGAATGTACGTAGGGGAGAAGACGGGGGAACACAGGAGAGAAAGAATGACTCAGGAGAGAAGGGAAGAAGTCCTTATGCTACGGCGGATGGGTACAGGTAGAAGCACACAAGCAACCAAGGCTCAAGCAATCCTAAGGTCGCTATAGGTCCTTACAGCTAGACGACGCCTAACTGCGAGGTCACATGGCCTCAACACGCCTCACCTCCCTACAACGAGGACCACAAAGCCCAACAAGTGAGTCAAGATCCGGAGATCTCGTCTCTCCTACTATCGACAAAGTGGGCAACGCCGATCAGGTTATGACGGTCGGGACCGGATCACTCTCCTAATGCGTCCGAATTCCTTAAGGCCAATGTCTACTTGATTTTAGAAATTAGGCTCTTGATTAGTGTGGTTTTTGGGGCGAAGGAAAGGGTGATGAAATCCCCCACCTTATCTTTTACGGGACAGCCCCTCCTTAGTAGCGTTTTAGAGTCTTAATCTAACAATCAACTCTCCAAACAAAACGCTCAACTCACACTTGTTTCAATGCACTTCCTACTAACTAATGCATGTTCATACGAAATGCATGAATGAAAGTAGAAGGTGCGTACCTCACGCCAGCTCTCAGCAACAGAATAAAGCTAAGATAAAAGATAATCTAAGTGCCTAAGTCACATACATGATGCATGGCCTAAACAAAAAGAATGCCTAATCTTTTGCTTTGAGTTTTAGGGTCCAAGTTGCTTAAGGGAAGTTGATTATTAATCTGGGAGCAATCTAAGAGTCAGAACATGCAAAAATGGAGTCCCAGATTACTATATCAATTAGGATAACAACACAAAGAAAGGAGAAGGTGAACTGAGCTCACCAGACCGCTGATTGGCGGTCTGAAGTGCCCAGTTAGCCTTGAAATTTTTCCAGCAACCTCCCGTTGCTATTCCCAGTCTCCTGAAACAAAGAAAAACTACACAACGGGATGCTGGAATAATAACTAAGCTAAGAACAAAACAAGAATGCTGGCATTTCAGGAATGGGAAAAACCCCTAAGGGGTGGAGTGAGTGCACACATGCAAAGAGGTGGGTGTAGAATACATTCTTTAAGCACAAATTAAGGTGTGTTTATCAAGCATAGGAAGTGTCTAAATGCTATGGCAAAACCTATCAATCTATTCACCAACTTAGTTGATTAACATTTACATATGCAAGATGTTTATTTCAGAACCTAAACAAGCATAAGAGGTGTCTAAATCCAATTGCTAAAATACTCCCCATGATGGTGTGAAGTATTCTGTTTTTCTCTTAGGTCCCTCTGTCTTGCGTTCAGGTCCTTCTCCCTTGCATCTTGGTCCCCAGAACTCACAATCGAGTCCTTTTTCCCAGCTTTTGGGTCCTTTTATGTTTCATCTCTTCAAACCTATTTATTCCTGAAAACTAAACATAAAACTCGTAACATAGCATTGTTTAGGTGAAAGATAATGGATATAAGATACAAATATAAGCATGAAATGATGTCAATCATAATTGTATATTAAACTTTTGTAGTTGTGTATATTAAACTTATAATGCAATTGTGTATTTTAATAATGATTTTTATGAGTTAAAGAGTTCTTGAACTTGTGTAATAAAAGGATACAGTTGTATTAAATGATAAGTTATATATTAAACTTATAATGTTGTGTATTGAATGTATATATATATATATATTATATGTTTCACTCGAAGCATATGATATATTAAAGGAACTACGAACAAACCAAATATTTGGTCTTAATTCCTGGAAATAAAAGTTACTAACACAAATTTCGTCGACACTCCACATAGAAACCACCAAAAATAGGTGTCGTGACCTGTTGGATTGACATATCAAATGTGTTAAGTGAGTACATAGTTGTGACTCCTACTATATACAAAATGTAGCCACATTGGTTGCAAGTATATAATAACAAAAAAGATGATATCTACTACAATCCTACTTAACTCATATATCATCACTACTTCCACAACTTCCACAAATTAAGCCAGATATATATCATCAATACTTCCACCGCCATCATGGCAGTCCTAACAAGGAACTCCAGTAGACACCATTACTACTTTCACATAAGGCAAGACTCCTTACAACAAAGGTAGAAACTCCAGATGTCCAAAGAAGACAGAAACTCGAGCAGTCCAAACAAAGCAGAAACTCCAGCAGTCCAAACAAAGCAGAAACTCCAGAACACTGTCAAGAATAATCAACTTGTAATATGAGTCTCAGTTCAAACTCTTGGGACGCATGGATCTCCTTGTTGATGATCTGACAAAATATCATTCTAAATTAGGCACCAAACAATATTAGTTTATTCTTGGAAGTGAATAATTTAGCTTTGGAAGGGAAGACCAACTGAATATTACTTTATGATAAGACAACATTAAACAACAACCACTAAAGATCTAGACATGTAGTCTAATATCATACACAATAAGTTAACTTATGACTTGTAGACAACCACATTGGATTGTTCAAAAATTTAGAATACAGAAGTTCAGAAACTGGGATCCAGGTGTGCATATTTAATAAGTTGAGATGCAGCATTCAAAAGCCCAGAAAGCATAAATACATAATATTCAATGCAAATGTAGAAATCTTTGGGATTTACACTTCATGTTCGGTGGAATACATAACTACACAAGTTCAATACACAACAATGATATAACAATACACAGCTACATTACTACAATACATAACTACAAGAGTTCAATACTAATCATTAAGCAGACAATGTATCCATTGATATATGTTGAGACCTTGTTCTTTAATCCCTTTTTCTTTTCTTTAATCTCTTCAGAAATCTTCAAAAAGGCAATTGGCTCGATATGCATTACAAAGACGATAAGGTAACCTTATCATTTAAAAACCCGATTAGGATGAAAAGACATTGAAATCAAATAAGTGTGAGATGTAATAATCCTCGGATAATAGTTGTGGTTTCATGGAAAATGGTCACTCCAAGTAGGTTCATCCTTCATAACAGGGACTCGAAACAAAAATCATATCTCAGTACCTTGAATGTTATGAACCATCACTAGATTAATACATACATTCCAAACAAAATAAAACCAAATCATCAAAACAATTTTCCAAATATTACATCTCAAAGAAAATTATTTCATTAAATTAGTGGCTCGGACTTGTAACCAACTTCTTCAATCAAGAATTATCTGAAGCAGAACTGACATTTATACATTGATGTATCAACTAAATATTTCATATGATATCTTCTTTACTTAGAAATTGATTATATATGTAGACTTGTATTATTTGATAATGACATATTGCTTGACAAATTTTGTGAATGAGTTTTTATGAAGGAGTTGAACTTTTGTAATAAAATGACACTGTTGTGTATTGAAATGATACATTGGTGTATTAAACATATACCGTTGTGTATTGAACGCATATAAATGTGTATTCACCGGAAGTTTATTTAAGAAAGTTATGCAGTTTTGCAGAGTGCTCCATGTCATTTCTATCTCCAATATCTCCTTTTCCTATAGAAAAACATGTCTTACTGTAATAATTTAGTCTTTTGTACAAAATATACAAAATCAAATATTTCTCATCTTCCCAAAATCAATTAATGCCTTAACTCACATACCATGCCTTAATATACACAACTTTTAGAGTTGTGTATATTAAATTTATAATGCAGTTGTGTATTGTAATAATATTTTTTTCCAAGATACTCAATAACCAAAATATCCAATAGACAAGTTAAATCATACTAAAAACATTATATTCAACTTATAATGCAATTGTGTATTTTAATAATGATTTTTATTAATTAAAGAGTTCTTGAACTTGTGTAATAAAATGATACTATTGTGTATTGAAATGATATAGTTATGTATTAAACTTATAATGTAATATTAGAACAATGTAAACTACCAGTTGCAACAGAACAATATAAAATAAACGATGAAGAAATGCAAGCAATATTAGAAAGAAAGGGATCCCAAATCTTCTACCTCTTTGAAGAAGGAAATGGGTCAAGTGGATTGAGTTATACAAACACCAAACGGAAGACACAAATTTATATATTAAAATAGCAACAATTTTTAAAAAAAAATTAATACAGAAAACAACCACCAACCAAACCAAAACAATATAATCATCAAATTGCTACATACTTTATGACATTTTCTAAAGCACTATATTTTCCAGTTAGAGACGTCAGTCATTGCAAGTATTTACAAAAGTTTTCTGCTAGTTCTTTAGTTTGAATTATTGATATGTTTAACTTGACAAAATGCAAAACAAATACTAGTTAACACCAAATTGTCTGGTATCTTTTGACTTTAAAAGGATAAGTTATTTTCAAATTCTTGAAAAATTAGCTTCCTCAAAAGTCAAAATGTAGAAAACAATACGTTTCCGAGATGAAGTTTTCTCACTCACCGGATTATACTTCCTTAGATGTCCTTCAATGTTTTAGCTATATATTACTGACATTGAAAATGTTGTTTAACAATGGACACATGGTGTTTCCCTGATCAAGTCAATTAGTTGGAGAGGGCAAAAAACGAAATTCCAAACTAAATAAAGAAGTAACACTGATAAGGTTAAAGACGGAAAAATTTGCATGATGAAAGTGGGTTAGAGAATATAAATAAATGATGAACAAGCAAGCAACATGAGAAATCCCAAATCAAATCTTCTTCCTCTTTGACGAAGGAAATGGTGAAGTGGATTGAGTTATACAAACACAAATTTATGAAACAATAACAAATTTTTTTAAAAATAATTAATACAGAAAACAACAAATAATTACTACCACCACCTGCAGCAGCAGCAGCAATCTCCGATCAAATCTTATCGAGTTTGTCGACCTTGACAAGGGGATTGGCGTGAGCAATGACTTCCTTCCCTTCCGACTTGAAGTCGAAGCCGCAGGTGTGGTGCTCGGGGTAGCGGTGGATCCCACAAAGGTCTTCTCGCAGCGACACCGGAACCCCATGAGCCCTACCTTCTTCCGGCAGGCGGATCAGTGGTTGGGCTGATGCAGAGGAGGGATCGGATCGGCGAACGAGGAGAAGGAGGAAGAGGAAGGTTGGGAAGAAGGGAGGACGGGTGTTGGAGAGAGTAGGAAGGGACGGAAGGAGTTCTTGTTAGCAAACAACGATTCTACAGGTTCAGGGGTACCTTTCTTGGAGAGAACATGTGGCAGCGGAAGGAAGATCAGAGGTCACCTTACGGAATCATTTTCACCGGTCAGTCTCCTACTTTCTTGGAGAAGGAGCGTGAGTCCACAACCCAAGAGTCCACGGAATGAGCTTGGTGGAGGTGGAGGGACGAAATGGGAGAGAGAGAAGGTGGCGGATAGGGTGGGTGGAGGCTAGGGTTTGCATACTTGTTGTTTCATCCAATGGGAGGCTCCCCTCCTTATATAGATGGCTCCACCCTAAACCCTTAAATGTGTAGTCCAATAGGGACGCGCCATGTGTCAGTTTTTTGGGCAAATATCTTATTAATCCTAGATTAATCCAATATCTCCCACTTGCACAACAACACGATAACAACATGTCATCTGCTTTTGTGTCCCCGACACATATGCATATATCCCTGATACATACAATCACACAATGGCAATATGTCACCTCTTTATGTGTCCCCGACACATATGTATATATCACTGATATATACAACTACTCCTCTCTCCAAGTACACATCCACAATACGCAAGTCTCTGATCATGTATCCTCGATACACGACCATCTGTGTCCCCGACACATGTACTCTTCCGATCATACGGACAAATGGGTCGTACGACCGGTGATGCACCTGCAATTTAGGAGTCTCAAACTAGAAACCTTACTAGAAGGCCAGAATGACGACATCCTCATTAAACAACAAATAAGCAGTCAAAAATGCACATCACAGTTCCCCAGGTTTACTCAGAAACTCACTTAACATGAACGGTATCTCGATCCCTCGGAGAGAATACCTGCTTGTCCTCAAGGTACTTGCTACTGTATCCAATACAGTTGGGCCCAGCAAATACTTTTAGTGCAGTCGAGTCAAACCTTTCCCTTCGCCCCAGACCACCATTACACTCAGAGTTGACTCCTTTCCCGAAGATGCATCTTTAGACCGAATCTCTCATGGTCATAGATAACATCCCAAAGTAGCCACATGAACTCTTTGCTTCATGGTGTCGTCGAAGGTCACTGAGGGCAACTAATGACAATCAAGTCTTGGACTCACACAGTGAAGGAGCAGGGATCCATCCTTTCACTTCCAAATGGTCGCTCAGCACATGTTGTATGACAAACATGTTATGGTGGATCATACTGTACACAACAGTATGTCTGTCTCTCAATACCATACAAGTCTTAGTCCAGTCGCACCCCCTCTGCGCCTGACCCGAGCTTCATCATTGTCGCCTTAACACCATACAGGTGCCACCTGGCGCCACATGTGATGCTCGCACTTGGCTTCTATAGGTCACATGAATCTTGGGAACATTCATGTCAATCCTCACCAACATAGAGGATCTCATCTTGATCCCTAATAAAGGCGACTGTCCTATCATGAACTGCTCTGGATCTATCATACAAGATCTCCTCATGATCAGTCTCATCTCTGCTCGCTATCAAAAGTGCCAGAGGCGAATGCTCGTGTGAGTGAGCATTCTTCAGCCTATTGACAGAATAATATTTTATGCTAGAACAACTATATCAACCAAACAGATATAGTCGAAAGGAAAACACAATCACTCATAAAAGGAAGTTAGACATGTCAATGCATCAAAGTCTGCGTAAGCCTAAGGACTTCACATGAGACACAAACGACTCCTTAGCTATAGCCTTGGTAAGAGGGTCAGCTACCATAAGACTAGTAGACACATGTCTTAACACAACTTCATTTCTCGCTATGATGTCCTTCACAAAATGATACCTAACTTGTATATGTTTGGTCTTTCCACGATATTTGGGGTCTTTCACATAACAAATGGCAGCCATGTTGTCACTGAAGGGAATGTGTTCTGAAAGTTTTACTTTTAAATGTCAATTATTATGAATTGAATGAGAAAATCATTTTGTTCATTGTTTATGTTATTCGTCTTTTAGAAGTGTTAAGGAAGAGGCTCTTGGTCCTAAACCGTAGAGCTCTAAAAGATAATGGTCTACATAAAACAAAAGATATTCGCAATCATGGTAATAAACATGGGACATTTATTACCGAGTTAAGATTGTCGTGTTGGTCATAGATCATTGTAGAGTGACAACACGGGTACACAAAAGAGGAAAATATTACTTTTGTATACTGAATAGACCTAATAAGTAAAACATTATAGAATTGTGTTTTCTAGTGTCATTAATGTTTTACTGTCCTTGGTTCTTTGATATGAGACTTATATTAGATCACTTAAGGAATGCTTGATTAGGCTAGTGTCTTGAGCTATCGATAAGTGTAGTGTAAAGACATTGGTTGGTTAAGTATGAATTTTGTTGGAGAAGATAGTTAGTCAAAAGATTATCATTGACCCTCTTAATTGAGTGATGATATTAGTGGGCCCCTTGATAAAGCAAAGTTATAATGTGCACAATGTGATTTGAGTTAAGTCACATATTTATAACTAGCTTAAAGAGATCAAGAAATGAATACTAATACAAAGATGACACAATACTACTTTGTGTGTATTCTTAATATCATGAGGCAAGGGACGGACACAAGTGGTGCACTCCATCACTAAATGGATCGGGTTTTAGTTCGAGTGGAATTAAGACATCTAACTAATTGGGAGCTATAATGTGTAGCTAGATACCGCTTATAGCTTGTGATATTAAGCTCTTAATATCACTGCCAATTTAGTCTAGATCCTCCCATAGGTCACACCGCAAAAACCGGGAAGCAAGAAGCTTGATTTTTGGTTCATAAGTTGTGTCGGGTTTCTTATAGAAAATATGACACATGTGGTGAACAAATAAAATCAATTGTGTTGTGATATATAACATAATTAGAATCATGATAAATTCATATGAGATGCATGTATTATGGGGTGCAACAATTTATTGTTGCATAGGATAATATATTGCAGAAGTTGTTAATTTGCTAAACCCCCTTAAAGTTCAAATTTTGTTGGAAATAAATCCAAAATTTGGAAAGGCAAAATCAGGTAGAAGTTTGGTAATCCGTTATGGTTCGGTCGACCGAAGGATCTGTGGATCGGTCAACTGAACGTGGAACGGATGATCAAGTTGATTGACCGAACTTGACCAAAGTGTCTGGAGTTCTGGTTCGGTGTACCGAACCAGACACGGTCGACCGAACAATGTCCAGTTCCGATATTTTCGGTTAACCGAATAGCACTCGGTCAAAGACGAAGGGTTCGTCCGAACGGTTAAGGAGAATTTTTCTCCTTAAGAATCGGTCTACCGTCTAATACACGGTTAACCAATCGTGACATATTCGGTTGACCGAGTATGTCTCGGTAAACCGAATCCCGATCGATTTTCTGCCTTTGATAATTAAGAGATTAATTTGATCAATGGTTGGATTAAGCTCCAAACTTGGTCAAACGTTTTGTGGGTGCACATAAGGCATTTTAGAATTAGTTTATGAGAGAAAATGTCAAGAGAACATGGCTTAAGAATAGCCATGATTAAGAGTAAGATTGGAGCCTATAAATAGGTCCTTATTCTCATTAATTGACATACATGTTTGCTAATTCTTTTCTCTCCTAATTCACCACAAAAAGGCACGAAAATTATCTTAAAATTCTAAGTCTTTGGAAGGAGAAATCTCAGAGACTAAGGAAGGGGTTTGTAGCTAGATTCTAAGCTAGTTTGGAGATTGATTGGCTAGCTCCTTTCTCTTCAACCTTGTTTAGGGTTTCGGTGAACACTCGGAGGCATCCGGCGCAACGGGAAGCGACATCGTCTTCCTCAACATCTCTGGATCATCAAGAAGTTTTAGAGAACTTCTAGGTATGAATTTCGGAGCCCGTGTTTGTTTTAATAAAGTTTTGAAACTAGTTATTGAAACAAACCGATGCATGCATTAAACAAATCGTAGAAAATTATAATTGATCATTATTGTACATAAAAATTCCGAAAATATATATGTACAATTAAACATGAAATCCTACACTGGTATCAGAGCTTTGGGTTCAATTTTCTAATGATTTGAATCTATAAACGAATTTAGTTTACCATCTAGGGTTCGAACAATTCGAATTTCCTGTTTTTCGGTCTTTAAATGTTTTGTTGAAATAATTCTTTGTAATAATTCATTCTGAATGTTTTAAGTGGTTTAAAACATGCCATGTAATTATTAGAATTATGATTTAGACATAAGTCTAACTTGCAATAATTTCGTTTTAAGTATAAACGATTGTTTTGCAAGAGAATCAACAAAACCGAAAAACTACGGTTCGTCTTTCCTTTTAGGAAATTGGATGGACAGCGGTTCAAAATTGTTTTTGAACTTATGAATGGATGAAAAACGTTTTTAATGGATTTCAGAATGTTTTTCAAAGAATTGTTTGGGATTCTAGATGATTGATAAACTAGGTTGTATAGTTTATATCGATATTGCGTGCATGGATGCTCGAGTTGTCTTTGCAGGAATTGTGAGTTTATATGTTCCAAATCAGCAACTATGAATGTATGTAATTGTTATTGTACAGGGGCTTATTCATATGTAAAAGCCAAATTCTCTCTTTCTATCTTTAGATAATTGCATTGCATTTGAGAGGTTTTACATAGGACTTGCACTAGTCGGTTTTTATCGAATGTGAGGAGCATGTTTATTTTCTGTAAAATCTACATCTCCGGTGCAAGAGGAAGTCGCCGCTGTAGCGCATCGATCGAGGATCGAAGATCAGGGATCGAGGATCGAAGGGAACATATAAACTCACACGATGTGGATTGTGTGAATGGTTTAATTTCTGTTTTTATAATTTCTGCTATGCATGTGATGAATGTGATTGAATGTTAGGATGTGTATGAATGATAATATGCATGATAACCTAAAATTCCGAATCACATGTTAATATATGAAATTGTCCAACAAAATTAAGAGTAATTTTCCTTCTTATTTCATCCACTAGCAGCCATCGATCGGGAGATACTCTGCTCGCCCTTAGCGGGAGATAGCTCCCTCCATCTTTGGGAATAGTGGGAGATATATAGGTTGTCTTTTGTTGTGCCACGATTAGATGTATGAGGTGTGTTTCACCCTAGTGAACCCCAAGTATGTTTAGTTGTGAATACAATAGATAAACGTATCTCATATCAAATGAATCTAACTCCTGGATCCCCAAAACGAAATTGGCAAGCTCGCATGCGCCATCATGGATCTAACCATGTCTAGCAACGTTCTATTCCTTCTCTCGGCAACACCATTTTGCTGAGGAGTATAAGGCATAGTGAGTTGTCTAGATATCCCATTTTCATCACATAACTCCTTGAACATTATGGAGAGATACTCCTCACCTCTGTCCGTTCTGAGAATTTTTATCTTATTATCCAATTGATTCTCTACCAAGCTCATAAATTTCTTAAAGCATTCTAGAGCTTATGACTTCTGAGAAATAAGATAAATATGACCATATCTAGTGTAGTCATCAATAAATGTGATGAAGTAACTTTGTCCATGTCTAGTACGCACATTCAAAAGTCCACAAATATCCGAGTGAATTAGTTCTAAAGGAGAAGTAGCCCTAATGACTTTTCCGAATGGTTTTCTAGTTGCATTTCCAGCTAGACAAGATTCACGGGTCAGCAATTCAAATTTGGAGCATTCTCCTAATACCCCCTCCTTTGCCAACCTGTTCATTCGGTCAACACCAATGTAACCTAGTCTAGCATGCCACATAACTGAATCATTATTCATGGAACTTTGACTCATAAAGGCACTAGTGTTATGATTGAAAT
The DNA here is from genome assembly GCA_963682175.1 of Triglochin maritima. Lineage (NCBI taxonomy): Eukaryota > Viridiplantae > Streptophyta > Magnoliopsida > Alismatales > Juncaginaceae > Triglochin > Triglochin maritima. The sequence continues at coordinate 39,336,061 of OY821781.1, forward strand.
CATAAATTGCGTCCAACACAATAAAACCGTCTTAAAGAAAGGCACGTCCATAATAAATGTTAGCAAGGTATAAACCCATATCATTGTTCTCAAAAACAACTTTAAAACCATGTCTCATCAAAACAACAACATAAATAATAGGATCCGGCCACTTCGCAAAGCCACTTTGCATGTGCCAACTCCAAGAACTTCAATGCTAGTGTTGTTTGCCATGTTTATTCGCTTCCCACTTGGAACACAGTGATATTCCACGAAGGCAGAACGATCCTTTGTTACGTGGTCTGTGGCACCTGAATCCACAATCCACACAGGAGAGTAATCAGTGAGCATCACATAACTAGTCACGTTACAATTCAAGGGATTACACACAGTAATTACCTTTTGCTCAGTGCACTCACGAGCAAAATGTCCAGTCTTTCGGACGTTAAAACAAGTCACATTAGACTTATCTTTCCCACCTCTGGATCCTCGAGGTCGTTTCTTTCCAGCTTTGTTTTCTGTTTTGTTTTTATTGCACCCTTCTTGCCTTTAAAACCCTGAGCTCTATCTCTTTTGCACTTAAAACCTGCACTCCTCCGAGGAGCGTCAGTTTCAGCAGCAAACACTTCAGTTAGAGGGGCTTCCGCAAGCATGTGGTCCTCCTCCAGCTCTAGGTGTTTTGCGGCCTGGTCAAATGTCTTGATGTCATCAGCATGAGTCAGATGGACCTTCATATGCTCCCAACTCTTCGAAGGCAATGATCTGATGAGAGCAGACACTTGCTCCTCATCGGTCTTAGCACGACCGGCAGCGCTCAGCTCGTTTATCATGTTTGACATTGCGGTAATATGATGCCTCATCGTGTGACCTTGGCGCATTTTATACCCATCAAACATGAGCCCAAGCTGGCGGGCCCTTGAGAGGGAGGTCACTCCGTACAGCTTCCCACAAGGCCTTTGCAGTTCGCAATTTTTCGAACCGCAGTAACAGATCATCTCGCATCGAACTCAGAATTGAAATGCGAGCAATACGGTCTTTCTTTTTCCATGCATTATAGACATCCATATTTCTGCGATGCTGCGTTCGATAACTATATAACTATAGCATTCAAACCAAAGGAAAACATAAAGCATTCGATCAACTCCTCATGCAATAGTTAATAAAGCTATTTTACCAATTTATATATTACGCTCCATCATGATTTAATAACCCAAAAAACGTATAAATCATGGCAAATCAGCAGCAAATAAATAATTATACGTCAGTTGCAAGGTGGTTTACACAAAACACTTCGACCTTGCAACTCCCACTAGGCATGCAAGTTCCAAAAAAACGTTCCTTTCAGAACATTCCAATCAAGATCACACAGAAATTAATTGCTACATTACTTCCATATCGAGCTAAGGATCCCCCATAGGGATTTAGCACTGTAGATGGGAACCTGCATAAGCCTTATAGCAATAATATTGCAATAATACAAAATAAAGGAGCCCATCGTCTCCCTAGGGCAATAAACAGTCCACAGTCCATAATTATTATAGTCCATAAATATTACAGCCCATTGCGATATCTATTGCAAATGGAAATGAATGAATGAAATTACGCTCAACTCTCAATAAGGCAGCAAAAATAAATCAGCATCCATTCAACCATTCATACCATACAAGCGCAATCTTTCCATACGTTGGCACAATCACACGCATAAATAAAGTGTACACCACTTCCAAATAAGAAGGAAGTAATATATAAGGAAACAACGCATATATGGAGCATAAGAAAAACGTATATGGAAATACCAATCAATCTCCATAATAGTATCTCAAAACCGAAATTTTCTTTTCTTTCCCCAATCAACATAATCATGAGAGCGTAAAAATTATCCTACTCGCATTAGGAAAGAAAAAATCCGAAAAAAAATCCTCAATGAGATCAACACATGTATGTGGATTTCATCATAAAGGAAATATTTCAAATGAAATGCATGCTATCATTCCAAAAAATCCGAAATTCCTTAAATGAGATCAACACATATATGTGCATCAAAGGAAAGCATTCAAAAAATACTTTTAAGGCAACAAAACTCCAGCCCATAATATGCTCTAAAAAATTTCAGAATTTGCCAATATTTCCTTAATCAATATAAGCATGCAATCAACAATAATTATGTTACTTGTATTGGAAAGAAAAAAATCGAAATTTTCAAGAGAACAACAAGCATATATGCGCATTTTTCAGTAAGGAAACCAATCAATCACATGCATGTTAATGCTCCAAAAACAGCCATATCCGAAATTCTTTGGAGCAACAAGGCAACACAATTATCATGCTTATGCATATGGCAATAAACATCTACTCTAGATGCATGCTCATATTGAAAAATGCTAAATAAACAAGCATATACACGAAATTCCAGTAAACATGAGATCTAGTCATGCATGTACACGAATCAGAGATAACAACATTTGATCCATCCATGCAATCCGACATGCATGATGATATACAAATGACATACAAACATTATCATCTAATTCAAGCATGAAAAAATATCAGAGAATTAAACTACTGATTATCATATAAAACATGCGCAAAAACAGAAGATCATCATGATAGGGTTAACACATATTTCATGTATACATGCTCAAAGATTAGAATAAATAATATCTAACCCTAATTCGGAAAAATCAGGAAAAATAGACATCTGATTTCATGTATACATGTGCATGATTTAGAAGAATCAACATGGAAAAATAACTTCTGATTTTATCCAATACATGCGCAAAGAATAGAGGTAACAACACAGAAAAAACAGAATTCTGGTCACATCTATGTATGTGCAATAATAGGAGAGCAACATATCATATTGGCTCGAAATAAAATCAGGAAAAATCCATCTTAAACCATGCATACATGCGCAATAATGGAGGAGCAAAATCTAACCCTAGATGCATGCTCTAATGAACCAAAACATGCGCAACAAGTAGAGTCTAGTCTAAGCCCTAATCGCATGTTAGAAAGAACTAAGCAAACATGCACCACTTATATCTCTAAATGAACGATCATATTATTTCATTTAAAGATAAAAAAAAGTTCTGAGTTTTCATTTCCAGAATATCAAAAACGAATTTGAAAGAAAAAAACATGAACAATCAACATATATAACATGCGCATCATGTAAATAAGCAATGCTGATTTTTCTGTTTTCTTTCTTTCTCCAAAAAACATAACCACCAAATTTTTATCTCAAATCAGATTATCACGAAACAAAATTTCGTCAAGCATGGTGAGGATTCGAAGGTAACCGAGATGGCTCTGGTACCAATGTTAGCAAACAACGATTCTACAGGTTCAGGGGTACCTTTCTTGGAGAGAACCTGTGGCAGCGGAAGGAAGATCGGAGGTCACCTTACGGAATTCTTTTCACCGGTCGATCTCCTACTCTCTTGGAGAATGAGCGCGAGTCCACAACCCAAGAATCCACGGAATGAGCTTGGTGGAGGTGGAGGGACGAAATGGGAGAGAGAGAAGGTGGCGGCTAGGGTGGGTGGAGGCTAGGGTTTGCACACTTGTTGTTTCATCCAATGGGAGGTTCCCCTCCTTATATAGATGACTCCACCCTAAACCCTTAAATGTGTAGTCCAATAGGGACGCGCCATGTGTCAGTGCTTTGGGCAAATATCTTATTAATCCTAGATTAATCCAATAGTTCTCGACGAAGAAAAAGAGGAATCAGGAAGAAAATGGTGTGGTGTGGTGTGCTGTGTTGCGTAGTGTGATTACCAAATTACCTTTGATTGTATAAATTGAACATTAGATAAACCAGTCGTTGGATCTAAATCTAAGGGAGGAAAATATGGGGTCTCATTTTTTACAATAAGACCTGGTAAAGGAATAGAAGCTCCTACAAGAAAAATACAACGTTTCTTTCCGAAATTCAAAAGTTTTAATGTCTTTTCCCACCGAAGAGCTTAAGTGGATGTAGGTTTGGTAAATTCTTCGAGATTGGTGTTTATTCATGCATGCTTGAGTTGAGCCTTAAGTTGAACCATTGATTTGGGAACGGGTTGTGTTAAAACAAAGCTAGAATTATCATTTTTTGTTTGCTAACATCTGACTACGTTGGGCCAAAACCTGGCAAGAGGCTTGTTTGTAAACCAAGAATTTAACCAAAATAGAGTCATGTTGGCCTTATGGATATGTATCTTGTTGAAGTTGCACGAAAAGACAATCATACTTGTAGCTACGGCTCAGCCTGGATCGGTTCGGGTTCGGTCCAGATTGGAACTTAATCTTACTAAGTTAAATTAAATTAAGTTATTGGCAATTCTGTTGTCTTCTTGTGGGGTAAAAATTAATTTAATTATTGCAAAACCAATTCCATTGAAATTACATCTCCAATGGGTAAAGTTATTATGGCAACACATTATTGGATAAACTATATGAGATTCATTTGTTGTTATTGGTGACAAACTCAACATTGTAATATATTTGTAAAATGTCTACTTCGTTTGAGGATACTTTGATGCACATAGAAAGTGAGCGGTGGAGATGTGGAGTCCGCACCATCTGCTTTGAGTTCGAGCAAGCGACAATGATGTTCCTTGGTACCTCCCAAGATTACGACGTTAGTGCTGAGACTGAGATAAATTCATGATGTCACGAAGTTAGGGTGTCTCTACGAGCAAGTGGTTGGTGGATGTAATCTTCGTCTGAACCAATGTCGTTAGGTTTAATGTTCTGATTTCAATATTGTAGCTTTCTGTATGAGTAAGGATGATTAATGTTTCTGAATGTTTACGGACATGTTTGGTAAAAATGAAGTAATATTTATATACTATTGAAACTTTAGGATTGGTTTATATCTGCATGTTTACTGTCTTGTACAAGGGCTGCATAAATCTTTTCTACCAGTTCACAGATTGTAGTCTAGAATCGTAATTGATGATGAGATACCATACTTGTATTTGCATATTTGAGGTTCTTAAGATGTGTCCTTCTAATGTAGTTAGAATTTTTTTCAAAACATACTTGAAAAATATATATTAATTGATATGACATAAACAGCAAATCCGGTCCGTTCTCCAGTGCGGACTTCGGAAAAAATCTAGTTCAGTCCAGTTGCTCGGCCCTACTTGTAACATATCTTAAAACACTTGTAAATAAAATGAAAACAAGATTTGAAAAATGAAATATCAAAAAGATCGCACGTCTTGTCATATCGGGGTATGTGACTAAGGTGTGTTTGTTTCGATGAGGCGGACAACATGTGTAATGATTGTTAGGCCACAGTTAACGGACGGGTCGAGGTGCTGGGCGCCTGGCCACGTCAACTTACACCGTGCCACGTCCCCCGCTTGAGTGCCAGATCGTGCAGTGGGCGAACACTTGAAATTTGGACCCGATTTCACCCATGATTTTTTTTTATTTTAAAAAATCGGATCACCAATCTGGAATATTCTGGGTTTTGCCCGTACCGGATTGGAAACCCATAATCAAACATTTTCCATGGACCGGAGACCGGTGGATTCAGGTCCGGTTCATGTCCAAATTCAGGTCTGGTTCATGTTCAAATTCAGGTCCAGATTGGATTGTGGCGTGAGACCCACTGTCAAAGTGACATTAATATAAATAACAATTTAAGATAATGACATTAAGATAAATATTAACGGGGAATTAGTTGTTTCAATACAAAAATCAATATACAATTATTTGTCTTGTTCTCGAATATACACAGATGAAAATACATCAAAAGTTGAAAACAAAGTTGGAACCGACTCAATTTTTAGATTACGGAAATACTAAGTTTTGATTTCTAATCCAATCAGAATGCATTTCATCTCTAGATTGGAACCGACAAACGGAACCAATGTACGTTGGATCCAGTCCGTTAGGGTTGTGCATTCAGTCCGGACCGGACCGGATTTTTATCTGGCGTCCGGACCAGACCGAACTGGTCTGGACCGGAAACTGGACCGGACCGGTTGGATTCCTTCCGGTCCAGGACCGGTTTTTAACCTTAAAATTTAAAAAAAAAAAAAAACCAGACCGGTCCGAAACCGAATTTTCAAAATATTGTGGACCGGAACCCGGACCGGTTGGTTCCGGTCCAGACCGAACCGAACCGGTTTCTGCACAGCCCTACAGTCCGTAGTTAAAAGGTGTTTATGTACTAACGTTGAACTATTATGTTCTTGACACTAAACCAATGGATTTTTTTTCTAAGTAATCCCAGATGTTAAACGCTAACAGATTTTAGAATTAAAATATAAAATATCCTGACTTGTTGGATCACAGCTATTGCAACTAACGGACCAAAAGACAATCCGAGTCCTCACTACTATAATAATAACAAATAATATTTTTTCCCCAAATCCTCTCAAACTCCTCTCTTCTCCCCAGATCCTCTCCGCCCAAAACACCCCAAATCCGCTCCGCCCAAAGCAAAACCCTTACCCACCACAATCAGCTCCTCTTTCTTCTTCTTCAAAACCCTAACCCACCTCTCTAATCTCACTCTCAAACCCATGGCTTTTTTGCACTCCTTCCGTAATGGCTTCCACCGTCTTGTGAGGCAGAAGTTGCGTGGTTCTTCCTCGGCGTTCCGAACCACTCCGGTCTCTCCTACGCCCAACGACGGATTGCAAACAAATCTGAAGGTTTTCCGTTCTCCTCCAATTCTCAACGACCGGAGGGGTTTATTCCCCCAACGCCTACTGTTTCTGAGAACACCACTTTTTCATGTTCATCCACTAACAACTTTGATCCGAAAATATGTTTTTTTTTTATTTTGTAGATTTTTTGTGATTTTTTTTTAATTTTACTCAAAAATTGATTTCCAAATAACGTGAAGGGAAAAGAATGTGAAGTGTTTATGAGGTTTCACGCAGGGCACGGTTAACGAAAATTTGGAGGTGAGATTTGGTGAGCTGACGTGACAGAGAAAGAAACTGATGTGTCAGAAAGAGAAAGCAGAGCACATAGGGTAGCCCGAGCAGTTAGTTTTCATGGTATACTGTTTTTACGTAAGGGTGAGTTTCGGTCCGGGACCCGACTGGACCGGACCGAAGATCGAACTTTTCGGAAGACCAAACCGATGACCGGACCGAAAAATTCAGTTTGGTCCGGTCCGGTTCAGTCCAAAACCCGAATTTAACCCTTAAAATTTCGGTCTTTGACCGGACTAAACCGAATCAGACCGAAGACTGGACCGAAAAAGTTCGGTCCGGATCGAAAAATTCGGTTCGATCCGGACACACAGACCGAATCGAATTTTGCTCACCTCTACTTTTACGTTCTATAATGGTTCAACGGACAAGGAATGCATCCCATTACCTGTTAAGTGCAAGAAGGGAAGTTCTGCTGTACTTATTGAAATTTATTATATATCCTTCTGAAAAGAAATATTTACCAATTTTACTCTCCTTTTTAAACTCTTAGTCTTAAAAACTTCTCACAAGAAAAAAAGTGACCCTGGGGGAAGACCGAGAGATTTAGAATACAGAGAAATAGAATTAATCGAGGGATGAAATTATTGTGTTTATTTCATTACTCATTTAATGTATTATAGGATAAAATAATCAAAATAGAAAATCTCATTATCTAATCTAATATGCATGAGATCGCCTGCAACATATGGCTTTTGAGCTTAAGCTTGTCAAACGAATGTCCTGGAAATGTAGTGTGAGACCATCGATAGTGGTGCCCACACTCATCCACCCATGAAACTTTCTCTCTTTCGCACGTAGAATTCTTTCTCTATCACGTAACACATGCTCAAAACCCCTCAGCCACTCAAAAACAATGTCCAAAACCCTCCAATTACTACACATTTTGTTTTCATCTACGTCATTTCCTTTTACTTTTTTTTTAAATTCTTTCAAACAATCAACAAATTACATAAGTGATTATTATTGAACTACTTAATATAATTAATTAACATTTTGTATTTTCAAATTTCAAATTACATGTTAAACTAACTTAATTACAAACACGACATTTAACTACAAATAATAGCTATTTACATTTAATTAATTTAAAAGATTGACCAACGGGGAAGGCCATGGTCCCCACCCATACCTGCCTCGGCAAGATTCCAGGCGGGAGCCCGGGTGCCTGCCCAATTAAGGGGGACAGCCCGGGTGCCTGCCCAATTTCCACCCGTTAGAGGTGCTCTTAGGAAAATTTTGCCTTTTATCTTACGTAGGAAATTTGGTGTGCTTTATCTATAATCTAATTTATATATTCCTTGTATTTTAGTTACAAGAAAAACAACATGAATGTTTGATCCTGAAAATGTAAAAGGATTTGAATCGGACAATCAAGTACAGTCCTTAGTCAGAGAACTTTTGCAAAATTAGTTTGTATATGTTCCCAAACAAACTTGGAATAAACAGAGATTGGGATTCAGACTGAACCATGTTTAATATACTTTTTAATTAAAAACAACCTTAATCAGTGAACATGGATAAATGGGTAATGAGGTCTTTTTATAGATTTTAAATATTTTTTCAATACAAAAATCAATACAAACTTAGTTGTCCCGTTCTCAAATATACATAGATGAAAATACATCAAAAGTTGAAAACAAGTTGGAACGGACCCAATTGTTAGTTCATGGAAATACTAAGTTTTGATCTCTGATCCAATCAGAATCGATCCACCCCGTCTAGCATTCCATCCACACCCTCGACATCGCACTTTCTAGTCCAACCACCACAGGTCATCACGAAGAAGGTGTACTGTGTAATGTCTTTTAGTTAAGATCCGGATTGAACCGACAAACGGAACCAATCTATGTTGGATCCAGTCGGTAGTTCAAGGTTTCTTATTTTTATATGTACTAATGTTGAACTATTATGTTCTTAACACTAAACCAATGGATTTTTCCCTAGGTAATACCAATTGTTAAACGCTAATCATGTTGATATTGAGTTTTTAGCATTGAAATAACAATCCTAGCCTCTAAGTTTTAAGTTAGCAGATTTTAGAATTAAATTATAAAATATCTTGGCTCGTTGGATCACAACTATTGCATTTTTTTCAGGATCATGTTTGGTGGTTACACTTGTTTAACCATTTACCCTCCGCTCCAAGACAATAGGCATCCGATTTGAAAGTCAAGTGTTAACGTTTATTGTGTTACTATTATGTTTGTGAATTATGATATATCTTTATCATTTTTTATTTATGTAGTTATGTTTGCACGATGGGATGATCAGTATAGGTATTGAAGTTTATTTATCTTAAATCCGTTTAGTATGAATCAAATTATAACTTACGAAGTTTTTTGGGTTAAATCAAAACGGAACCAACCCCTAACCCGACTTTCCTGATACAGGTTGGTTCGGTTCTAGAATCAATTAGGTCAGATTGGGTTCTATTTTTTTGTCATAATCGAACCAACTCGACCGATGTATAACCTTAGCCTGACGGAAGCAACTAAGTCTACCAACAGTGAAACAACCAAAATCACCAGTGGTTTTCTTTCAACTCTCACACCGTACAGAGAAATAGAGAAGTCACTTAGAAAATAGAAAAGCCATCGTGATTAAGTACAATATGCGTTGTTTCAACATTAATGCTACATCAACTTCTATCCAAAACCATTTGTTTCATTTCAAAGCAAAAATATCATGTAATTTGAGCTTAATTTCAAATTTTGAGGTAATTCGAGGCTCTAAAAAATTTCCTGTCCTACACCAGCTCTACTTTAAAGAAGATTTTGAGTTTTAAAATTGCACTTAAATTCAAAGTTGAAATTTTGTGGAAGGAACAAAAAAAATTAGAGTGTACTTTAAACTTTTGATTATGCAACTTAGTCTAGTGTATTCATAAAAGTATTGTATAAGTGACTCTATAAATCAACTTCGGTGCAACATAATATCTTATTAGTCCATCAGAAATTACAAGATTGATTATTCATTAATCGGATATCCATATTTAACTATTACATTAAATAGAATGTACTTTTGATTAGTTTGATTAGCTATATTCAATTCATTCTATGTTGTGTGTGTCCTTATTATTTAGTCTTGAAACACTCTACAAAATGGAATGGTTTTAGAAAAAGATATAATGAAATTGCACCCAAACTAACATTATGAAATACTAGAACCTTACGTGGGTCTCATGAAACATGAAGCAACATGAAACATGAACCTCAAAACAGTAAAAGACCACTTAAAACTTGTTTGGAAACAAAACAAGGCGTTTTGGTGGCTTAGAAACCATAACCAAGGCTTTTTGGTCGCGCAAAGTACGAAACCTGTTCGATCAGTTTGCCTATCTAACCTATACCTTAACCAACCCTAAGTATAAAATATGGCTAATATAACTGACTTAGAGTCTAACCTACAAGAATTTTCTATAATTGTATGCACAGTAGGAGTTGATCCTTTCCATTTGAAACATCCAATCCCGACCCTTAAAATATTAAGAAGCAACATCTTTTACTCTTCCACGATGAAAATTCAAATTCTAGGATACAGAAACGAAGGAAAACATATTACTTATACATGCACGCTGATTCGATGTAGATAAATTATTATACAGGTTGGTTCGGTTCTAGAATCAATTAGGTCAGATTGGGTTCTATTTTTTTGTCATAATCGAACCAACTCGACCGATGTATAACCTTAGCCTGACGGAAGCAGCTAAGTCTACCAACAGTGAAACAACCAAAATCACCTGTGGTTTTCTCTCAACTCTCACACCGTACAGAGAAATAGAGAAGTCACTTAGATTACGGAAATACTAAGTTTTGATCTCTAATCCAATCAGAATGCATTTCATCTCTAGATTGGAATCGACAAACAAAACCAATATACGTTGGATCCAGTCCGTTAGGGCTGTGCATTCGGTCCGAACTGGACTGGACCAGATTTTTATCTGACGTCCGGACCGAAGACCGGAACATACCGAACTGGTCTGGACCGGAAACCGGACCGGACCGGTGGGATTCGGTCCGGTCCGGGACCAGTTTTTAACCTTAAAATTAAAAAAAAAAAAACCGGACCGGTCCGAAACCGAATTTTCAAAATGTTCTGGACCGGAACTCGGACCGGTTGGGTCCGGTCGGTCCGGACCGAACCGAACCGGTTTCTGCACAGCCCGACAGTCCGTAGTTAAAGGTTTCTTAATTTTTATGTACTAACGTTGAACTATTACGTTCTTAACACTAAACCAATGGATTTTTTCTAAGTAATCCCAAATGTTAAACGCTAGTGATGTTGATATTAAGTTTTAAGTTAACAGATTTTAGAATTAAAATATAAAATATCCTGACTTGTTGGATCACAGCTATTGCAACTAACGGACCAAAAGACAATCCGAGTCCTCACTACTATAATAATAACAAATAATATTTTTTTCCCAAATCCTCTCAAACTCCTCTCTTCTCCCCAGATCCTCTCCGCCCAAAACACCCCAAATCCGCTCCGCCCAAAGCAAAACCCTTACCCACCACAATCAGCTCCTCTTTCTTCTTCTCCAAAACCCTAACCCACCTCTCTAATCTCACTCTCAAACCCATGGCCTTTTTGCACTCCTTCCGTAATGTCTTCCACCGTCTTGTGAGGCAGAAGTTGCGTGGTTCTTCTTCGGCGTTCCGAACCACTCCGGTCTCTCCTACGCCCAACGACGGATTGCAAACAAATCTGAAGGTTTTCCGTTCTCCTCCGATTCTCAACGACCGGAGGGGTTTATTCCCCCCAACGCCTACTGTTTCTGAGAACAACACCACTTTTTCATGTTCATCCACTAACAACTTTGATCTGATGCTTACCATCCGAAACATCATATCTGGTAGGGGTGCACATGGGTTGGGTTCAACTCGAAACCCAACCCGACTGGTCTGGTCGGGTTGTGTCGGGTTGGGGAGGGGGTCGGGTCGGGTTGGAAAAATCAAAAACCCGAATTTTCGGGTCGGGTTCGGGTTGAGGGGGTCGGGTTGACCCAACCCGAACCCGATTTTTTGTTTTTTTTATTTTTTTTTATTTTTTTCCCAAATAAACCGGTCGACCGAACATCACTCGGTCGACCGAACATCGACCGTTTCCAACCCGAAAATTTCGGATTTTCAAGCCACCGGTCGACCGTTTAAGCACCGGTCGATCGAACCCGACCAAGTTTGGGAGAAAATTTCCCAATTCGGGTTCAACCCGATCCAACCCGACCCAACCCGAAAATTTCGGGTCGGGTTGGGTTGAACCCAAACCGGTTCGGGTTCGGGTTCGGGTTGGGTTGGGTTTTTTCCCAACCCGAAAATTTCAGGTTGGGTCGGGTTGAGGCCCAAACCCGACCCAACCCGACCCATGTGCACCCCTAATATCTGGTAACGTTAATCATATAATATTTAAGTTGTTTCATATTTCGAAGTTTTTTTTTCCTTCAAATATATTATATTTGTTTGTAGGAAACGAAGACGCCATGACATCGCGCAGCATAACCGAACAAATCGAGACAATAAAGGAAGATATCGGAAACATGAGGGCTCTTGTACTCACACTCTATGAGCATCACTGCAAGTACCAACTCAAAGGGTACGACGACAGTCGCGTTTATAGAGGCGAACACAATCGATCAGACCGTATACTTAATTCAGAATATGACAAGCTGGGTTTCGAAACTGTGGAGATCAAGACTAGAGACGATTGGCTTTCTCGTAATTTACGCATTTGCCCCGTCATTTTCTATGACTTGAGGGCGTCTTTTGCGAACGATATCAATTCTTACAGGTAAGGAAGAGATGACATTAAATCTTATCATTTTTATATCCGTTTTGTAGTTTTCTTAGACATTTCACATTCTCAAAACACATTGTTTTACTTATTTCTAGTGTTTGATGTGTATATATTTTTGGTAAATTTAAGTATCACATTTTTCGATGTTTTTAAAAAAACCCATTTCAATTGCATAAACAACTACTACAACTAGTGAAAACCATTTCAATTGCATAAACACACTCTCAAATGGAATTTTATTACTCTTAATTGTGTTTATGTTTTGTTGAACAGCAAGATGCTCTATTTGATCGTTTGAATCAAAAGGACCTTGAAGCTAGCAGGAAACAACTTTTTCAAGAATATATGATGTTCGTGGCAAAGAAGGGCAAGTGTAATGTGAGTTTATGCTATTTGTTCATGTTTTGTGGGTGTAATTGTTTATGATTCTTTAGATTGTGTTTGGATGTGTTTATTTGAAAATTATGTTTATGCAAAAACTAGAGAAACCAGGATTTCATAACAGTGGTCATTTTTTTTCAGGTTTTCAATAGTAAAAACCTTTAATGTTTGGATGTCGTGTTTTGTAAGAATCTCAAAATGTCCCACATGTGATACAATGAAAAACAACGAAAAGGAGTCTGGTTTTTGCATGGAAAAACCAAAAATAAGAAGAAATTGGGTTTAAAGGTTTTGGATAATGATGACAAAGTTGGGAAGTAATTTTCGATGAACACCAGAGTTTCACAATAAATCAATTGTTGCAGTCCATACATCCAAACACAACCTCAGTTATTTGATTCTTGTTGACTTGGTTCTATGTCTCCTTGCTAAAAAATTCTGCACATAAATTCCTCTCTTGTAAGTCCTTTTTGTCTACACATTTGCACTCAAGTTATCTATGACATCTATTTAAGGCCTTTTATGTGTTTTACTAAATGCAGTTCATCGATTCCTATGATGTTATGGTGGTTGGAGATTGTGAATCTACTATCGAAGGTTTTCCAACCTATCCTGAACGTCTTTCCTATGCGACATGCTACCTTGGCTTGCTGGTGATTTTACTCAATTGTCTCTAATAATAGTTAATATGTTATCGCTACTTTTTGCTTCTTTTGCATAATACTTAAAATGTCTTCTCACTAGCCAATACCCTTGAATAATCAACATTGCACATGTTAGAGTGGTGAGCCTTTCATGCATCGAGTGTTTGAGTGGTTGTTTTGAGTAAACCATAATTTCTTCTATTAGCTAATCTACACTTTTATTTTGTTAACTTAATTATATTATCTTTTTGGTGATATGATAGTGTTTTTCTTGTTGTCTAGTCGTGTTGTTACTTACAGGAACGGAAATTTCATGTTAGTGAGCTAGTTACTGTTAAATGGAGAACCTAAAAAAATAGATACAAAAAGATTTTAAGAAAGCCTAAAGAATATCATTAATTATCATTTTTACTTGATAATTTGGGTGAAAACGAAGATGATGAATAGGAAGAATTTGTTACACGTCAAGGTTGTTCAATTACAAAAGGAAGATTTATATATAAATTGTACCGTAATTAATGTTGCAATAGACAAGCCAATCCACTTGGCATTTAATTAGAATGTTGTAATTGCCATGGTCTCCAGTTTATGCTCAATAATGTTGTAATTGTGTGCAAATATGATGTTCCTTGTCTCTAGTTTATGCTCAAGTTATTTGCAAATAACTCAAGAATGTTGTAATTATGTGCAAATATGATGTTCCTTGTCTCTAGTTTATGCTCAAGTTAATTACATGTGCAGTAGTATGTATGCAAGTAAGTAATCCTTTTTTTCTGTTATACTATGATGTTTTAACAAGTTCACGCCCCTGTCAGATGCACTTTGAGTTAATCCTCGATGGTATCAACCGCTTTGATTCACTTGAGGTAATCATGATATATTTTCAATTTCCTTTTATGGTTGAATTGCATCTTTCTTTCTTTTTTCTTACAGTGTATGTATGAATATTGTCAAAACATTGCAGGACATGAAGAAATGGGTGGAAAAGAAGGTTGAAGAGGGCCACATTCAATGTAAGAATCAACTACTTTTCTGATAAATTGTGTCACTCTTATCAAAAAATAATAATTTATGTCACCAAATTTAATGATCGTTCTATTATCGAATGACTTGTGTGTATGGTAATGCTACTTTTGAATTTTTTTAAATCTTTAGAAATGAGAATCAAATGTTTATAATGTAATTCCTTGGTATGTATTATCCATTAAATATCATTTCTTAATCCATATTAATCTTTTTAATTAGTGTTGCATAACGAAACCCTTGATATATTTCTTTCATGGACAGGTCCTTTCGATGGTGCTTGTGAACCACTACGTAACACAGATGCTGGAAAGTTGACATATTTATTAGATGGTTTTAGGACGTTGCCCGAAGAATACGGACATGTTTTTTAGTCGTTAAGTTAGATATGTATTGGCGGCGGCATTGATCTGACTTCTTATGTATTTTGTTTAAATTATTATGTTCCAGTGTACTTTTTCAGTTGTAGAATATAATTTAAGAATATTATAATTTTCAGTTAGATAAATAGAAGCTTTCGGTTTGTCTGTTGCATCAAATGTTTTTTTAATCTACAAACTTAGTTTGAAGGCACCACATCTTTGTACACGATCTAGCAGAGTTGTAGACATACAAACGTAGACACATTTAATTGAAGTTCAAACGGACAAGATCCTATTATTATTATGTCCAGGTCTTTTCCCTCTACTAATATGATCTATATTGATAGACCAATAATGTAAGTCTCCTTTTTGGATGCACCACTTTCTTCTAACTCATTTTCTTGTTGATCTTTGGTTATTCCTTCTGGTGCCACTATCGTCTCCTTGCCTCTTTTGTTCTTGATCATGAAGATGAAGAACAAGAATGCCATCGTTGACGTAGCGCTAGAGATTGTTGTTATCCTTGGTTGGATCAATTGTTGGGCGACAAAAGAGATCCACCTTGAACACCTTGGAAGCTACCGACTTGAGCGTTCCGTTCATTCATGAGGCTTAGTATTGCGGTTGACATGTCGGAAGTGAATGGAAAACCCTTCTTGAACGCCTACATTGAATACAAAATACTACACTTATCATCTAAAGTCTAATTCAATCCTAGTTTGTTTGACTATGTTAATTCAATCTGAGTCTTTATACGTTCAAGACCTAACAGTTTCATCAAAATTAATGCCATCTCTATCCTTGAGTAATTATATATATGTTACATATATGTGTAACTCATCATTTGATAATAAAGAGAAAAAGATACGAAGCTCTCTAATTACTGATCTAAACCACACGAATTTGTTGCTCACACTGAGCCAACTTTTGTATCTTTGTGTGTTTCACATGATATAGAAGCGTTTGGTTTTTTGGGGGAAAAATTGTATAATTAACTTAAGACTTATAAAGCCAAGACCAACGAATCTATAACTTTCGCCTGCGGTGGTGAAGTCATCCCCATAGTTGGAGGAAAAAACGAAGATAAGGAAGCTCGAAGTAAGTGGCAGTGATATTTCCACTCTTGAAGGCATGTGGATATTTGATTTCTGAGTCTACGGTGTGGATGTTGTTATCCTTTATGTTAAGGACATTTTTAAGGTAATCGAGGACGAAGGAAACGCCATCACAGCCAATTTGCTCAATCGTTCCAGTGCTCTCTGGTTGCAGTTTTTGAATGGTTAAGATTGAGCTCAGACTCGTGGTGTAGCTCGTTAAGACTAAGACCTTGAAAAGCCACACTAGGATTGCCAATCGGGCGAAGTTGTTGTAAAGCTTCCTTGAGAAAATAAGAAGGTCAAATCATTTGTGTTAGTGTAATGTCAGTAGGTATAGTCTTATAATTGCTCCTGAAGAAAAAATGGTTGAAGTTGTACGTAAGGACATAAATCTACTATTACATACGACAACTTTCAACTATTTAAACAATTGAAATACTCACTTTTAGTGACTTATTAGAAGGTTATTGTATGCTTGAGGACTCACAGGTTCATTCAACGTAGGAAGCTATATGTGAGAATTACAGAGGAGTTTTTACAATTACAGTGCTCTTGAATGATACATTTGTACACTTATGTTGTGTCTTAATTACTTGTTTTAATTCTTCAACATGTTTATGGTTTTTTTGGGTTCGTATGGATCATAATAAGTATTACATAGTAGTTAATATTCTGTCCTTTAGTACATATAAAAGTATTCGGATCCATGATGATAAATGAGATAAATTATGAAGAGGTTGGTCTTTGTGCCGCTGCTCTTTCTATTCTTATCAATTTTTCTTGAGTTAGCATAAAATTCAGATAAGTTGTTATGACCCTAACCTTGATTAGGGTTTAATTGGTGGTTAGGTGGAGTTGATGATGGAGTTTGCATGGGAAGTTGAGGAGGAATAGGCGTGCACTGTAGATGGGAGGTAAGGTGGAAGTGATGGGCTAGTGGTGTAGGGGGATGGGTTGGGTTGTTGTGTTGGGAGAAAACACCCATCTCATCTCCTTCCCCTCTCATTCCTTTCTTCCTTTTTTCTTCTCCTCTCCATTCATTCCTTCCTCTCCCCCCGAAGCTCCGGCGGCGTGGTGCGGGTTGCGGAGCAAGGCGAGCGTGTTGGGCGTGGCGCGAGGAGGAGAGTGCGCGGGAGGTTGCGGCCGGAGGCGTCGTTGGAGCTCCGGTGTTCTTCGTCGATCTTCGAAGAGAGGTATGCCAAGTTCTTGCATTAGAGGCCTATTGTGATCACCCACGTTGGGGTGAGGTTGGGGTCGGTCGCGCGAGGTCGGAGGCCTCGCCGGCGATGAGTTTCGACGTCAAAACCTCGGCTGGCGCGAGGTTGAAGACGTCTGTCGGTCGACCGGGTCCCTTGGACGGTCGACCGATCGTAGAGTATTTTCACTGTCTGTCGTGTTTCGGTCGACCGCGTCCCTCGTTCGGTCGACCGGAACTTGAGTGTACCGGTAGGATGCTAGTGTTTTCGGTCGACCGTTTATGACATAGAAAATAATAGGTTGACCCTGTAAGGTTTCGGTCGACCGAGACCCCTGAGTCGGTCGACCGATAGATTCGATTTGAGTGTTGACCAGACTCCGGATTTTGACCTCGTTCGGTCGACCGGTTTTAGACCTTCGGTAGACCGTTGGGATTTATGTGTTGCGCAAATTGTTCGACCGTGACAGACACTTCGGTCGACCGATTCCCCTGTGGAAACGGTCGACCGAGTTGTCACTTTCGGTCGACCGATTCCCTTGTGGAAGCGGTCGACCGTTTGTCACTTCGGTTGACCGAATTCCCTTGAGGAAAACGGTCGACCGTGTCTCTTTCGGTTGACCGTTTTGCACAGGACAGGATTCCTGGTTCCACTTAGGATGCCAACTCTGTCCACGGAAACCCGTGTCCTCGCCTTGTGCGTGAGCCGGGAGGTGACGGTGGGCGCGTTATGCGTGCCTGCCCAGGGACCGCCGTGTGGAAGAGTGTGGGTGTCCGGAACGCGTCACTTCCGTGTATGGATCGTGACTATATCTGGTGGATCGTTTGACTCGCGTTAGAGTAGCGGCCTGAGGGATTGCGGATCTCATTGCTTCAGCAACACGCAACTGCCGACGGGTGCAGTGACTACCGGCCGATGGCTACGGAGGCACAGAGACTACCGGCCAGGATTGGCGACGGAGGTCCAGAGAGGTACCGGCCTATTGACGGCGACGGAGGTCGCGACCCTGCTCGTTGGAGCCGGAGTTGGTGTTGCACGTGGAGCTCGTTGACCCTGCGGACTTCCGTTCGGATCTGTCGATTGTCTGACCTTGTGTGGCGGATATGTTCGACTGGCCTTGATGGCAGTTATTGCACGTGCCGTGCGGCCTGTGTGGCGGCGGTAGGGCCCCTGTGCGGTCTGTGTGGCGGCAGGGAGGATCGCACGTGGCCTGTGTGGTTGCGGCGATGGACTGCCGATGATGTGTTCCGGCAGGTAGCTCGATTGGGCACCTATCGAGTGATATCCCGTGCGGTCTGTGTGGCGCCGGTTGATGGACCGACCTGAGCGACGGCTCCGTTGGTGTGGTGGTGGTGGACCACAATGTATTCAGATCTGATTTCTACCTTGCGCGGAAGTGCGAACGCATCCTCACCGATCCCTTGGCTTGTGTAGTCGCGTGTGGGGATGTGTTGCGTATTGTCCGTTAGACCGTATGTGCCTACGGTAGGTCTCTACGGAGACCCGATGTTTGGACCGTGCGGCCTGTGTGGTGGCGGTGAGGTTGGACCGTGTGGCCTGTGTGGTACCGGTGTTTGTGGACCGTGCGGCCTGTGTGGCGACGGCGATGTTGCGGACCGTGAGGCCTGTGTGGCAGCGGTGGCGATTGTAGACCGCGGGGCCTATGTGGCAGCGGGAACGATCGTGGGACGGATGTCCGGTTGGCCCTTGGTGGCGTTGTTGTTTTACTGCTTTGTATTCCATGCCATGCTATACTAGTATGTTAGGGCATATAGGTGAGCTTGTCATACGGGGTTTCCATATGGAAACTCAGGCATTGTTGTTATGATTATTTTCAGGACCGCGTTAGGTTCCGGCGGGTGGTGACCGAGGGAGATTGCACGTTGGGACTGGATCCTGTCGTCTTCCTACTTTTAGGTTGTCGTGATTACATGTACCTTGTGTTTCGTGTTGTAATGTAATCACTCTTTTGACAAACTCGTATTGTATTATGGTGCACCAGACTTATTTATGTATTTCTTTCAGTAATGTCCCCACTCTTGATGGTTTGTCCACGTGTTTCTTATGATTTAAAAAGTTTAAATTTTCCGCTGTTCGGGGATGTTACATAAGTTGCATGTAACGTTTTCAAATCTAAGTTGCAGTTCGAGTGTTTGATGATTTGTATAGTTGCTTTGGTAGAACTAGAAGTTCTGATCATGCATCATCATATTACTGGTAGATGTAGATTATAACCGATAAAAACAAGCATTTATTCTTATAAAAAAAACCAAGTTAAATACTTTGGAATTGTTTCTGAATCCTGAAGCAATTGTGTGCAATATTTAGCTTTTCAATTTGTTGGTTAAACCAGAATCTTACAGTACTTGCAGTGGCAATGTCACATTAACCATGTGGGTAGAGATCGAAGGTGTTGCTGCGCAACCCCCTAATGTTCCTAGACCACCAGGACGCCCAAGGAAAAAGAGGATCAAACCCCCAAAGAAAAGAAGGCTTCTTACTAGGACTCACAAATGTAAAAATTGTGGACAACTCGGGCATCAAGCTAGAACATGCAAACAACCTTTTGGTGTCTCACAACAGTCAACCACTAGGTATTCAATTATTGACTTATTTACCACTACTATTTGCTGAATTTTTATTTGCTGAATAAGTTCCTGGCCTAATTGCTTATTGTGTATTTTTTGGTAGTTGCTAAGTAAGGGTTGATTTCATGAATTTATTGTGGAGATGACATTATTATCTAGACTTTTGTTTGGATAGTTGGTTAAGAATTGTTAGTTAAATACTATCGGTGGTCCTTTATTTTATTCGGTTTGGAAAAGAAAAATATTGTGCATGTTGTAGTTTTTGAAGCTCTAATCAAATTTTATATGCATTTTATTTGAAACTGTATAACTGCCAATGTTAGTTCTATTATTTTGGTACACAAGTATTTTTTATCCCTTGTGCAATTGTATTTCAAGTTGTCAACAAAATGTCTAATAGTTTGATAAATTATTATATCATTGTAGTGTTGCAATACAACCATAAAAAAAGAAAAGGTGGAGTGGGAGATCCAAATGTTGGTGGGAAATCTACTGTTGGTGTTGGAGATCGATCATGTTGCTGATGGTGGGAATGCGGAAGGAACCCAATTCGGTTGGTCGTTTGAGATGCAAAAGAACTACGAAATGATGATAGAATCAGGTTTAGCAGTGTTGAAGCAATGGAGGCATTACTTATAGCTTAGGATTGCTCATTTTATGTTGAGGTTGTTTACAGAAACTATGCATATGTGTTGATTTCAACTTCAGGTTTTAATATGATTTAGTTTGTCTTTTGAAGTGTTTAATTACAGAAACTATATAGTTCAGGTTCTACATTTTGTACCAACTTCTTTCTTAACGGGTGTGATTTGGGTGTGATTTTTTATGATTAGGGCACCCTTAACGGGAGTGCCCCGCCCGGGTGACCCCCGTTAACGAGGCGAGTGCCCCTCGGGTGCCCACCTGGGTGCTTGTCCGGGCGTTGGGCGTCCCGGACACCCTTGGGTGGGGGGCACGTGTCCCCCCCCCCCCCCCTCGTCAATTTTTTTTAATTTTTTTAATTATTTAGTTAATGTTTTGTTATTAATGGATTGTGTATTTGTTATTAATGTGGGATAATAAATTTTTGCAACAAATTTTTCAAAACCAACAATTTCAAAATTTTCCACAACAAAAAATTGCAAGATTCAAAAAAATTCAAAACCTACAATTTCAAGATCCAAAAAATTTCCCCCGAACGACCAGTCGAGGTGGTTTAATAGTATGGTCTAATATCACACGTGCACTTTAATCACGCTTCCACTGAGCAAACACGCGTGCACTGTTTAATCACGCGTGTATTGTTTTCAATCACACGGGCACTTTAATCACGCTTCCACTGAGCAAACATGTGTGCACTGTTTAATCACGCATGTGTAGGATTTCGTGTCCCTATGTATGTATATATTTTAAAAAATTTAATACAACATATAAGATCGATTTCATATTTTCAACAATTTTTATGTACATAACTTTGTGTTTATTCTAATATCATGCAACCCTACATTTATTAAAATAAACCACAAAGAGAGAATCATACCTAAAGGTTCTCTAAAACCTTTTGAAGATTCGGAGTCGCGTTGCCCGTTGAATCGTCCACGGATTTGCCTCCGAGTGTTCACCAAACTCTAAACAAGATTAGAGAGAAATGAGCTAGCCAATCAATCTCTAACAAGGTTTAGAATCCAGCTAATTACCCCTTTTTAAGCTCCTGATATTCTTATCTCTAAAACTTAAATTTACTAAGAGATTTTCGTGGTGATTAGGGAGAGATTAATGAGAGAATTTTTTTTTGCATTAGTATTAAACAAGTAGGAGTAAGGGTCCTTTTATAGTCTCCCAAAACATCCTTATCAAGAGCTATTCTTTAGCCATGATCCCTCGTTTATTCTCTCCTAAATTAATCTCTAATTTCCACATAATCACCCACAAAAAACGTTTTAATTAAATCTGGAATTAATCCACCCATGATCTAATTAATCTCTTAATAATTCAGGCAGAATCGTTCTTGTTCGGTAGACCGAGTATTATTCGGTCAACCGAACCGTTCGGTTATAACACGTGTTCGGTGCACCGTGAGCTAGACGGTCGACCGATTCTGTATGGGAAAAAATCCCTAGAAGAATTCGGACGAACCACGTCTTTTACTCGGTCGACCATTGACCCACCAGAATCGCTCCTGGGACATAGTCATCGGATGATCGAGTCACATTCGGTCTACCGAAAATACTACTTCTCGGTTGACCGCGCACACGGTTTACCGAACCCGATTGTCCAGGCACTCCAGACAATTTCGGTCAACCAATTGCGCTTACCCGTTCCCTATTCGGTTAACCGATCCGAAGATGCCCCGGTTCACCGTGTTTGACCCCGATTTTGCCTTTGTCAAATTTTAGATTTATTTCCAACAAAATTTGATCTTTTGGGATTTTTAGCAAATTCACATATTATGTAATATATTATCATATGTAATTTTAAATTATTACACCCCATAATATATACACCTCATATGAATTTATTATTATTCTAATTATGTCAATTCTCATGACATATTGATTTTATTCATTCACCACATGTGTCCTATTTTCACATGAAACCCGACACATCATATGAACTTAAAATCAAACCTCTTGTTTCCCAATTTTGTGGTGTGACCTATAGGAGAATCTAAACTAAATTGGCAGTGATATTAAACACTTAATATCTCAAACTATAAGCGGTGTGTAGCTACACATTATAGTTACCCAATTAGCATAGATGTCTTTGTTCCACTCGAACTAAAACACAATCCATTTAGTGATGTAAGTGCACCACTTGTGTCCGTCCCTTGAATTGAAGTTGGCCTCCAGTGGGAGAGGACTCCCAGTTACTGCGCGCGATCGTATACTGAGGTGCTTAGGCATTTAGCTTTCATCGGATACGAGAGCAGGACCTCACGGAACCATCAACAGTTAATTCATTAGTCCCAGAGCCTATTCTTTCTTTCAATTGTGCAATCAGTTCTCCCACTTGGTCTCTTTGTATTATATTCATTTCTTGATCTCTTTAAGCTAATTATAACTATGTAACTTAACTCAAGTTACATTGTGCATATTATAATTTTGCTTTATCAAGGGGCCCACTAATATCATCACTCAATTAAGAGAGACAATGATAATCGTTTGACTAGCTATCTTTTCCAGCACAAGTCATGTTCAACCAACTATTGTCTTTATCACTATACTCATTTATAGCTTTTGACAATAATCAAATTAAGCACTTCTTGAGTGAAAAGATATAAGTCTCATATCTTAGGATCCAAGACACAGTAAAACATTAATGACACGAAACACAATTTCATAATGTTTTACTTGTTAGGTCTATTCAATATATAAAAGTAATCTTTTCCTCTTTTATATACTCGTGTAGTCAATTATTTGTAGAGCTACAACAATCGATGACCAACACGACAATCTTATCTCGGTAATTAATGTTCCATGTTAATTACCATGATTGTGAATAACTTTTGATTTATGTAAACCATTATCTTTTAGAGCTCTACGGTTAAGGACCAAGCGCCTCTTCCTTAACACTTCCAAAAGACGAATATCATAATCAAGGAACAAAATGTTTGCACATTCAATTCATAATAATTGACATATAAAAGTAAAACTTTTAGAACACATTCCTTTCAGCATGCACTTTAATCACGCTTCCACTGAGTAAACTATGCAATCACGCGTGAACAGTGCAACAGATACATCCACACCATCCCAACTATAAATACATCTATCTATCTCCTGACTCCTCACATTTCCTTAACTTCTTAACTTCTTCTCTCATAAATGTCGGATAATAGTTTAAACTCCGGTAAATCCGACGATGATAACTGGAATGAGACATTAAATATAATTGACCGCGCTGTTGAATTGGCCGGTCGGGTTGTTCACGAAAGAACTACACGTCCTAAGCAGCGTCGAAGGAGAACGACGAACCCAGATAGAGATCGTGAACTAGGTTACAGACGCCTTATAGACGATTATTTCTCTAACAACCCTGTGTATTCTGATACTCTTTTCAGGACAAGATTTCGGATGAGAAAGCATGTCTTTTTGCGCATCCACAAGTCATCGAAACATCTGATGTCTTCTTCCAACGAACACCGGACGCAACTGGTAGGATGAGCATCTCCGGTATACAAAAAAGTACGGCAACAATGTGAATGCTAGCATATGGCGTTGCAGCTGATGGGATCGATGAGTACCTACGAATGAGTGCGACAACATCCAAAAATGCTCTCCTCAAATTTTGTGAAGGTGTTATTCACATCTTCGGCCCTGAGTATTTACGTCGGCCAACTACAAAAGACTTGTCACGCCTACTTTACGTTGGTGAGCAACGTGGGTTTCCAGGTATGATGGTGAGTATCGATTGTATGCACTGGGTGTGGAAAAACTGCCCAGCTGCTTGGAAGGGACAACATCAAGGGCGTGCTGGGAAAGCAACTCTGATCCTTGAGGCGGTGGTATCGTACGACTTATGGATATAACACTCCTTCTTTGGAATACTGGGTTCATGCAATGACTTGAACGTCCTGCAAAAATCTCCAGTTTTCGACGACATACTAGAAGGCCGAGCACCACTTGTAAATTATGAGGTAAATGGTGTTCAATATGATATGAGACACTATCTTACTGTTGGTATTTATCCACAGTGGGCGACCTTCATCCAATCCATCTTTCACTCTCACACCCCGAAGCACAGATTGTTTGCTGAAGTGCAGGAGGCAACACGTAAAGATGTTGAGCGCGTTTTCGGAGTGTTGCAAGCAAGGTTCGCGATCATCAGAAACCTGGCTCTTGTCTAGAGCAAGGACGTTCTGTCCAAACTAATGACAGCTTGTATCATCATGCATAACATGATAGTGGAGGACGAACGCGACTGTTACGTTAATTTTGGAGATATTCGCGAATTTATGGAAGATCGTCCTGGAACTTCAGCTGAGAAAACACCGTATTCGACCGATCGTATATCGGATATTCACGAGTTTTTTTGTCAATCAAGATCGAGTGCGTGACAGGAACCAACATTTGGATCTGAAAGACGATTTAATCGAGCACATATGGCAACGCTACGGACGAGGAACGGTTTGAAATTCGGTTAATGTAGTTGCTAATGTAGTATTTGAAAGTTTAGTTTATGTAATATGTACTGTTGTTTCTTAACTTTGAGTGTAATATTTCCTATTTCAGTTTATCTTAAATGTAATGTGACTCCGTAATATTTAATAATAATTTCATGATTTAGCAGTAATTATTAACAATATTTTGAGTTAAAATAGAATTGTAATGTTATTAGAATTATATAAAATGTAATTTGTTAAATGTTGTGTGAAAATTAAAATTGTTTAATTAAAAAATGATGTTGAGGAAAGAGAGTAGGGTGGGTGGGAGTTTCCCAGGCATGGGTAAGGTTTTTTTTTGGTGAGTTAGAAGCTGATGTGACAGAGAGAGAAACTGATGTGGCAGAGAGAGAGTGCAGAACGCCCGGGGTACCTTAGGTGCTGTTATTTGTACTCTTATAGTGTTTTCCGTGGGCACTTATATACGGGCCCACGCCTGGGTCCACCGTGGCTAGATGATACTGATAGGTGCAATTGGATGATTACCGTGCATGGAATGCACGAGGACTTTTGGTTTGGTGGGAACCACTCAATAAATTAAAGAAAATGTTCTTTCTCCAACTATCATTGATTTAGTATTACTAGTTCTTTTGATTTTGTTTTTTAATATTATCCCATGGGCCATATCCAATCTCTTTGTCCAAGGAATTGAATGATTCTTGTTTCCTTGTAACGGCCTTCGATAGATATATGTCCAACAGATTTTGTATTTGATTTCAATTATAAATAAAGATGTGAGGAAGAGGCAAGGCATCCATTAGCCAAGCCAAAAACAATCTTGTGTTGGTTTAGTCGATTCATTATATTACTATCGTTCTATCGTTCCATCTAAGTGTGAGTAGGAGGTAGTGAACACATCACGGCGATCACTCGCTTCCAACGAAAAGCCAATCAAGTCGACAGCAAGAGTCCGACGATCGGAGAAGAAGTCGTTACCACCACTAGGTACTTCGAAGAGTCGCGGTGAACTTCAGCAAACAAATGGAATTAAGAGAGCAAGATCCCTGGCCATTGGTGCCCCGAGCGATGTTGCTTTTGGAGAAATCCAATTTTTACATTGGATTTAAATGATAAAATAAAATGGCTGAATCCAAATTTTGAATTGCCCCTTGCATGGTAAGGCCTTCACCTTTCTGTCGATGAAGAAAGGATTTCAGTTCACCCTTTCTTGGTGACCGTCTGTATTGTTGAAAATGAAGTGCGAGCTTCTTAGCTCTAAAAGCTTCCCTTCTCTTTAGAAGGGGAAGCAAGGATTTTCCTTTTCTCTCTGTTCTTTCTCCAAATTGCTTTTTGCAATTGGACCGTCGACGCGTAGAGGTTAAAGGAGGATCTCGCCGGAGATCACGGTTCTGTTAGGGAACAGAAGCCGCCTTGCCAAACAGCATCAATTCTCCTAGGGACGCAGCCAGAGAACATTATTGTGCCGAGGAGATCTCCTGCGAGGTCGCCGGAAAGAAAAAAGAGCCTTGAAAGTCGCTAATTCCCACTCATTACACCACAAAAAAGTAAAAACCGTGTATAACATCGAACTAGACATGTTCTTAAAAAACATCAAGCTAGATAGCATTTTAACGAAACAAGAAAAACATCCAACCAGACATGCCACAAATATGATTATACAGTAGTCCAAACTAATCGTTGACAAAGTTGACAAACATAAGTTGACTTCTCCGCATCCACGGATCCACCAAACAAAAAGAGACTATCAATCAGTGACTCTCAAATCCAAAACACACTAAACCGAAGGGTTTTTTTGTAACTAACTATTAGACTATCAAGAGGCAGAGATAAGTTGCCAAATCCCACCAAATTCAGCATTCCCATCCTGTTACAGAAATTGAAGAATCATTAATATAATTCCAAAGGAAAATATCAATTACTTGGTTGTTTGTAACTTCTAGGGAAATACCAGAGCTATAAAGATACAAACAAAATTTGCAAACTTCAGTAAGTGACACAAGAAAAATTATGTTATGAACCAAATAAGTTAAAGCAATTTTAAAGTGGAATACATTTGAAAGGTTTCCAATTCCAAAGGTTTCTAATCTTTTGATTTCGTAGTATTCTCCAGGAAACCGTTCGACAGCAAAAAACAGTTATAAGCTCTAAACTTGCAACCAATTGAAAGCCATGGAGAAGCCAGAGGAACCTATTTATGAAGCTAAACAAAGGAAACAAAACCAGCAGAATCACAATTTTCAGAAATTTGTTTGGAATACACCCAAATTACTTTGATAGTGCTAGTTTATTCTATAAAGCAAAACGGAATGTCTCCCCAAACCATTTGGAATGTTATACATCTACTCTCACAAGCCTCCATATCTAAATCTACCTATGATAATGAAACATAATATTGTACCATTTTGGTTTATTCTAATTAATCTCATAACAGAACAGAAAAAACATGTTACAATTTCGGTGAAGTCTTACCTCAAATGCTTCATGTTCTTTTCTTGGACCAGGAGACATAGTAGTTTGTGTGTACCCCAAATGCCTCTGTTCCAAAATAATTACGATAATTAAGAATATGTTTAAAATATAAATTATATAATTATAGTTGTAAAATTACCTGTTGGCATTTCATTCTCAAGATATGTACTCAATCTCTTAAAAAATGCCCAATCAATACGTTTCCGAAAAGAATATTCGAAATACTTTTCGGTGTAAGGAATAAAGCTCCATCCCATCGCATTCTACAAACATATAAACAATACAAATGTATGATAACAAATTTAATTAACAAAATATACAAATTTATTAAGTTTAAAAACCCAAAGTACCTGCAACAACAATCGAAATTGAACCTCATGTATCATGAGGTTTCTTGCAAAAACAATACAACTCGAACTGCTGTTCAAAAATGGTCGAGTACTTTTTTTCTGAATTTCGTCAATTATCGATTTGAAATACCGATCTTTCCAGCCATATAAGGAAAACATAAAATAGTTAAATCTTCGGTCTTTTATTTTCCTTGTAACCAAATGTTCATAAACTTCAACCAGCAGACTTCTCCTTTTAGGTATTGTCCAGAATGCATGATGTGTCATTACATCATCAACACTACAAATATAACAATGTTGAGTTTAATGTTTGCCAGAATATCAAATAAGAAAAATTCTTTGAGCCTAAAACGTACTTGATGGGAATCCCTGATTCACAAAATTTGAAAAGATCTTCAAACTCGTGGTCCCTTCCGAGTTGAATACCCATGCAACATGTTATGTCTCGAAACATTTGTGATGCTCTAATAATGTCTTGACAAACATCACCTGTTAAAAGCCAAATTGTAAATGAATAATGTTACTTAATAATTAAAAAGAGAAAATACAAACATTTGTATACGCACCTGCATTCTGAGTGTGATCAAAGAAAATCCCCTCATCGTCGCCAACGAAACATATTAATGGTACAAACTCGCCCTTAATGTGCAAAATTCTCAGCCTATGCAATATCCTCCTGAAATGAGATTGACATTTAATAATTAAAAGCCTATGCAATAATTTTGCCCACAACCTGCCTAACGGGGGGGGGGGGGGGGTTAGGTACTATGGACTGGGATTCCGAACTTAACAAATTTGATTGAAACTTTGATTTATAAAATTGTTAGGTACTATATTTAATTCAGACTGATTCTGCTCATCCGGTTCAAACAGGTAAACAAACCTAATCATAATAAAGGATTGGTTGAAACTAAGAACCATTAGATGAGGTAGATGCATTTTGAGGACTTATAAAAGTTTAAACATTTCATCCATTTCATCCAAATTTAAAAATAAATTATTTATTTTGATGATATCATTATATAATAATACAATTTGTGAAATAGGGTTTTATTATATGAGTAAGAGAATTCATAAAGGTATATATATAAGGATAACTCCAGAAATACGGATATCCTTATAACCCACTAACCCAATTATACTAATACGCTAACACAATTATTTTAAAATTTAATTACCAAAACAAATTTTGGAGAAAATCTTCTTCTTCTACTTCGTTTCTCTTAAAACATCGAAGGTAGTTTCTGACTGTCGGCATCGAGTGTGTCTTCAAAATAGAAACTCGCGTGTTTAAGTCATAACTGTATCGATGTTGATATGTTGGAAACAAATTGGCAATTTTTTTTTCGGTATGATCTGCAAACATGTATATGTCAAACACAATTAGAGAATACTAAAACCATGTCTATTAAATGAAATTTAATACAACATAAATTACAAATACATATATAATTTAGTGTTTAATTGACATACCTATGATGTTCCCACCGTATTTAGAACTGATACCTGAAAAATGCCTAACCCCATAATGCTGCAGCTAAGATGGATTTAATAAATATTTAGTGAGTCGATAATTTCTCAAGGTTTCTCATAAACTTAATTTTCAAAACATAAACACATTTAAGAGTAATAAAAACTCCATTTGAGAGTGTGTTTAATAGTGGTACATTTTCACTAGTTTTAGTAGTTGTTTATTTAGATTTGCAATTGAAATGGTCTTAAAAAAATTATCAAAAAATGTGATACATAAATTTTCCAAAAATATATACACATCAAACTCTAGAAATAAGGAAAACAAAGTGTGTTTTCAAAATTTGAAATGTCTAAAAAAGACAATTAATGTAGTTTAGCTAATAGAAGCACGCAATTATGGTTTACTCAAAACAACCACGGTCAACACTCAGTGCACGAAAGGTTCACCGCTCTAATTAACATGTGAAATGTTGATTATTAAAGGGTATTGGCTAGTGAGGGAAGATATTTTAAGTATTATGAAGTAAGAAGTAGCAATAACATATTATAACTATAATTAGAGACAATAATTAAGTAATATCACCAGCAATCCAAGTTAGCATGTCGCATAGGAAAGACGTTAGGATAGTTTGGAAAGATTCAGAATCCTCCAACCACCATAGTATCATAGGTTTCAATGAACTGCATTTACTAAAACACATTAAAAGGCCTTAAACAAATGTAATAGATGAGTTGAGTGAAATGTGTAGACGAAAAATCTTACAAGAGAGAAATTTGTTTGCACTATTTCTGAGTAAGGAAACATAGAAACAAATTAACAAGAATCAAATAACTAATGGTGTGTTTGATTGTGTGGACTACTGTTCATCGAAAATCACTTCCAAACGTGATTTTATCATCCAAAACCTTTAAAGTGGATTTTTTTCTTATTTTTTATTTTTCCATGCAAAAACAAAACAAAAAATCCTCCAATTAATGTGTTTTACTGTAGCACACGTGGGGAGTTAGGAGAGTCTTATAAAAACACGACATCAAAACGTTAAAAGCTTTTTATTATTAAAAACCCCAAAAAAACACTATTATGAATACCTAGCTTCTGTAGGTTTTGCGTAGACATTATCTTCAAATGCATAAAAAATTATAAAAAATTAAACCCATAAAACATAAACAAATATCAGCAACTCACATTATACTTCACAAAACATAAACAAATATCAGCAACTCACATTATACTTGTACTTCCTAGCCACAAACGTAATACATTCTTGAAAAGATTGATTTTTGCTGGCTTCAACTGGAGAATCATGCTGTTCAACAAAACATAAACACATTTAAGAGTTTAAAAACTTCATTTAAGAGTGTTTAAGAATCAGAGGACGGAAAACCTTCAGATTTATTGGCCATCCGTCGTTGAGCGTGGTAGTGACCGGAGAGGTTCGGAACGCCGAAGAAGACCCACACAACTTCTGCCTCGCAAAACGGTGGAAGCCATTACTGGAGTGCAAAAACCCCATGGGTTTGAGAGTGAGCTTAGAGTGGTGGGTCAGGGTTTGGGAGGAGAAGAAAGAGGAGCTGAGAGTTGTGGGTTAGGGCTTTGGTGGAGAAGAAGAAAGAGGAGCTGAGAGTGTGGGTTAGGGTTTTTGGAGAAGAGAAAGAAAAGCTCGTGGAGTTTGAGAGGTTTGGACTGTGGACTTAGATTATCTTTTTGGTCTATTCTTGCATCAAATTCAAATGGTTTTGATTTGCTCTTTTTCTTACAAAGCTTGCATCAAAATAGTTTGGTTTGGATTTTTTGTGAAAGTGTTGTGAGGTCGGGAAGCCATTGTTGAATATTAATTAGTAGTCTTTTCAACAGAAAAAACAAGCCTGAATTAGAATTGGAAAAAGGTTTTTCTACCGAATACTCTAACCCAAATATTTTACTATTCAGATTTTGGTTTGGTTTGGTTTGATTTGATAATTACTCAACTCGAGTTCGACTTTAAAATTAACAAGTCGAGCAGAAACATCTTTCCCGACTCGAATCCCTTAACGGACCGATTCAAACTCGTTTCAAATAATAACTCGATACTCTATTAAAATTTTAATATAATAAATAACAACTCACAAGTCCATACCTATAAGAATTCATATTTTGAGACTATAAACGCCCACAAATCATACAAAATGACGGGACAAATGACGTCTTCATTTCCTACAAACAAATATAATATATTTGAAAAAAACACTTTGAAATATGAAGTTGTAGGGAAAGAAACAACTTAATTATATGATTAACGTTACCAGATATGATGTTTCGGATGGTAAGCATCGGATCAAAGTTGTTAGTGGATGAACATGAAAAAGTGGTGTTGTTCTCAGAAACAGTAGGCGTTGGGGGGAATAAACCCCTCCGGTCGTTGAGAATCGGAGGAGAACGGAAAACCTTCAGATTTGTTTGCAATATGTCGTTGGGCGTATGAGAGACCGGATTGGTTCGGAACGCTGAAGAAGAACCACGCAACTTCTACCTCTTAAGACGGTGGAAACCGTTACGGAAGGAGTGCAAAAAGACCATGGGTTTGAGACTTAAGTGTAGACCTGTTAATTCTGGACACGACACGATTACACGACACGGACACGACAAGGAGACACTATTTAGGCACGACTTTACACGGAAATTTTTGTATGATTGAAATGATTTATTATGATGTTTTATAAACATACATGTTCTATGAACATACAAATATTAATAATTGGTACACGATTTGACACGAACACGACACGATAACACGATAAATTATTTTTGTACACGAAACTGACACGAACTGCATTTTTTGTGGTAGATAATCAATTGTTTTTACTTTATAATAGTCAATGAGGATGTTATTTAGAATAAAAAATATCAATATAACATGTTACTCAACTATTTTCAATCTAAATATGACAGAATCTTTTCAATTTATACTATACACGATAACACGAAATTCTGACACGAATACAGAACGGTTAGAGACGAAACACGACCCAATTGTCTTGAGAATGGTTGCAAACAAAACCGTACCTTTGCAGGTTTAATCAAAGCAAAGGCAATCAAGTACGTACTAGGATTGTCAAACCAGTGTCTATAGTCAAATCGCCTTCCATGCTTTTTTTTCTTTCGAAGCATGATATATCAATGGAGCTGTGAGGACGTGACACTCATAGGGCTGTGGTAGTGTTGTGAGTTTTTGTGTGGTTAATTTGCAACCTAAACCCTATAAAAGATGAGAAATACTGTCAGGATTACTATTAACTTCTAAAATCTAACTTTTAGTATGAGTAAACGGTTTTGGATAATTATGACAATGTTGGGAAGAAATTTTCGATGAACACCAGAGTTTCACAATAAATCAATTGTTGCAGTACATGCATCCATACACAACCTCAGTTATTTGATTATTGTTGACTTGTTTCTATGTCTCCTCCTCAAAAATTCTGCACATGAATTCCTCTCCTCTTAAGTCCTTTTTGTCTATACATTTGCACTCAAGTCATCTACGACATCTATTTAAGGCTTTTTAATGTGTTTTACTTAATGCAGCTCATCGATTCCTATGATGCTATGGTGGTTGGAGATTATGAATCTACCATGGAAGGTTTTCCAACCTATCTTTGAACGTCTTTCCTATGCGACATGCTACCTTGGCTTGCTGGTGATTTTACTCAATTATTGTCTCTAATAATAGTTAATATGTTATCGCCATTCTTTACTTCTTTTGCATAATACTTAAAATATCTTCTCACTGGCCAATACCCTTGAATAATCAACATTGCACATGTTAGAGTGGTGAGCCTTTCATGCATCGAGTGTTGAGTGGTTGTTTTGAGTAAACCATAATTGCTTATATTAGCTAAACTACACTTCTATTTTGTTAACTTAATTATATTACAGTAACAGAAATTTCATGTTAGTGAGCTAGTTACTGTTAAATGGAGAACCTAAAAAAATAGATACAAAAAGATTTTAAGAAAGCCTAAAGAATATCATTAATTATCATTTTTACTTGATAATTTGGGTGAAAACGAAGATGATGAATAGGAAGAATATGTTACACCTCAAGGTTGTTCAATTACAAAAGGAAGATTTATATATAAATTGTACTGTAATTAATGTTGCAGTAGACAAGCCAATCCACTTGGCATTTAATTAGAATGTTGTAATTTCCATTGCATCGATGTTCCTTGTCTCTTGATTATGCTCAAGTTAACTACAAGTGCAGTAGCATGTATGCAAGTAAGTAATCATTTTCTATGTTATACTATGATGTTTTAACAAGTTCACACCCCTGTCAGATACACTTTGATTTAATCCTCGATGGTATCAACCGCTTTTATTCACTTGACGTAATCATGATATGTTTTCAATTTCCTTTTATGTTTGAATTGCTTTTTTTTTTCTTTCTTAGAGTGTATGTATGAATATTGTCAAAACATTGCAGGACATGAAGAAATGGGTGGAAAAGAAGGTTGAAGAGGGCCACATTCAATGTAAGAATCAACTACTTTTGTAACGTCCTCAAACACAACGGAAAAATTCAAATCTAAATCATACAATCAACGAGGACATTACGAAAAGAAATACACACATTGGTGCACCAACATATAATATATATATGTGAACGAGTTTACAAAAGAATACGATTACATCAAAAGATCATATACATAAAAATACACAAGTAATCACAACCACCTCAAAAGATAAGGAAAGCAGGATCTGGTCTCGAGCGCTCCCCCCGCCGTCACCACCCACCTACCGTCGCTCTCGTCCTGAAAGCAGACATGAATATGTCTGAGTTTCCAAAAGGAAACCCTGTATGCCAAACCCTAACACATATATGAACAGAAAGGAAACATGCAATGCACTATGAAATCACAACTGATACAACCGCTAAGTTCCCGGGACCTCTCTCCCGGCCATAGCCAACAACAACCCGGGTCTCAAGGGTCCTCTCACCCCAACCCCTCAAACACACGTGCACACAAGGCACCGCCGGTCCAAAACACGGCCAAACAACCCCCTTCTTGCCTCAGTGTTACCGGAGCCACGATTTTGCATCAACTGCCGGAGCCACGGCGACTAGTAAAACATGCCTCATTCGCCGGAGCCACGACTTTGCCTCAATGTTACCGGAGCCACGGTTTTACATCTATCGCCGGAGCCACGGCTTTGCCTCATTCGCCGGAGCCACGGCAAAACAATCCCCCTCCACGTGTCACTACTAATCGCTATAGGGCCGGCCTTTCCGTCCGTCGCCCCAAAAGGGCCGGTGAACCTGTCGCCTTCTAGCCAATCAATAGTAAACACAAACGCACCAAAACAGTGTAAAACGGTCGAACAAAATCTGTCTTCCGGTCGACCGATCCTCACCCAGAGAACTGGCACAACCGAAAAACCCGCTAATCGGTCGAACGGCAAGAAGAGCCCGGTCGACCAAATAGCACCAGTAAGAAATTCATTTTCGCAAACCATGATCAAACGGTCGGACGACCTAGAATCTCAGGTCGACCGAAACCCTCCAGTAGGACTCACCAACAGTCCACACTACACGGTCGACCGAAACCACACTTCCGGTCGACCGGCCAATAAGTTAACTTAAACGTCGGTCGAACAAATCAAACAGGCGATCGACCGTTTAGATGGTCAACGCCCCAACCGACATTCAACAGTACTTTCGGTCGACCGGCAAAGGGGTCCCGTTCGACCGAAATTACCCAGAGCCTCAATTCCTCGATAGAATTGTACTACCGGTCGACCACCACGAAGGTATCGTTCGACCAGTGCGAGGGATTTCGCCCAAATACACTATAACCGGTCGACCGAACCAAAACACTGGTCGACCGTTTATAGTTCAGAAGCTGCTGTGCAGGTCCAACGAGCCAATCGGCCTACCGTCGACCGCTCCCACTCCCACACTAACAATAGGTGATCTTGAAAGCAAGTTTGACATACCTTAAGGCTTGAAGAAGCCTTTGAAGAATCACGGCGAGCGCTTTCCTCGTGAACTCCTCGCAACGACGATCCTCGCTCCTCCGGCGACTCCAACTGCAACTCTCGTGCTCTCCGATCGCCACACAACGCCGACCTTCCACTTGCTGTCGAGAGAGACGAGTCTAGAGAGAGAGAGAGAGTGAGAGAGATGAGATCGTGAGAGAGAGAGAGACAGAGAGTAAAACCAACCTTATATACTTTCCTCACACTCGATCTCAGCCGTCCATCTCAATCCATCACTAATCCTCCCCTAAACACAATTAAAACATAAGCAAGGGATGGGATCTAACAACTTTTCTGATAAATTGTGTCACGCTTATATAAAAAAATATGTCACCAAATTTAATGATCGTTCTATTATCAAATGACTTGTGTGTGTGGTAATGTTACTTTTGAAATCTTTTAAATCGTTAGAAATGAGAATCAAGTGTTTATATTGTAATTCCTTGGTATGTATATATTATTCATTAATTATGATTTCTTAATCCATATTAATCTTTTTAATTAGTGTTGCGTAACTAAACCCTTGATATATTTCTTTCATGGACAAGTCCTTTCGATGGTGCTTGTGAACCACTACGTAACACAGATGCTGGAAAGTTAACATATTTATTAGATGGTTTTAAGACGTTGCCCAAAGAATTCGGACATGTTTATTAGTTGTTGGAAAGCTAGATATGTATTGGCGGCGGCATTGATCTGACTTATTATGTATTTTGTTTAAATTATTATGTTCCAGTGTACCGTTTCAGTTGTAGAACATAATTTTAGAATATTATAACTTTCAGTTAAATAATTAATTAGAAGCTTTCGGTTTGTCTGTTGCATCAAATAGTTTTTTTAATCCACAAACTTAGTTTGAAGACACCACATCTTTGTACAAGATCCAGGAAACTTGTAGACATACAAACGTAGACACATTTAATTGAAGTTCAAACCCAGAAGATCCTATTATGTCAAGGTCTTTTTCCTCTACTAATACGATCTATATTGATAGACCAACAATGTAAGTCTCCTTCTTTGGATGCACCACTTTCTTACAACTCGTTTTCTTGTTGATCTTCGTTTATTCCTTCCGGTGCCACTCTCGTCTCCACACCTCTCTTGCTCTTGATCATAAAGATGAAGAACAACAAGATGGAAATTGTTGACATAGCGCTAGAAATTAGGGGTGCACACGAGTGGGGTTGGGTCAGGTTTGGACCCGAACCTGACTCAACCCGAAAATTTTGGGTTTGGGAGAACTCGAACCCGATCCGATTCGGGTTCAACCCAACCCAAATTTTCAGGTCGGGTTGGGTCTGGTTGGACCTGAATTTTTTTTAAAAATCTAATAAGCTCTAACCCTAATTAAAAAGTTATAGTTTTATATTAAAAAAGCATAGTTTTACCTTAAAAAACTCATAGCTTTACATTAAAAAACCCAATTTTTTCTCATAAGCCTTAAAAAAACATAACTTCCCAACTTGATCCAACCCGACCCGACAAGTCCAGTTCTGGTTGATTTTCGGGTTCAACCTGACCCGTGTGCTTACCAGAGATGATGAAAAGTATCCAAAAGCTATTGATATCAAGATTGTTGTTATCCTTGGTTGGATCAATTGTTGGGCAACTAAAGAGACCCACATTGAACATCTTGGAAGTTACCGACTTGAGTGTTTCGTCTTCCATGAGGCTTAGTATTGTGTGGTTGACATGTCGGAAGTGAATGGAGAACCCTTCTTGAAGGCCTACATTACGATCTGAGTCTAGTTCACTCTCTGTTTGTTTGACTATGTTAAACTAAATTTGAGGAGACCATTTCAGTTTTCAATATGTATTCACCCCTCTTCTAGATTAACCATTGGTCTTCATAAATTTAAGACCAAACAATTTCGTTAGAATTAATGCGATCCCTATCATTGAGTAATTATATATTTGTTATATATATATATATAGTGGTATTAGAATGAGACAAGGTCTCAATTTAATATAATGAGACCCCAAACATACACAATCAAGATCTAATCTAACGGTGAAAATGAAAAAAAATAGTTTCGTAATCACCACATCCTCCTTTTACCTCCCCTCTTGCCTTCCCATACGCACCCATCATGTCCTCTTTCTTCCTCCATCTTTCGTTCCTTCCCAATCACACACATCCCATCCTCGTTAGCTTAAGAGATCAAGAAATGAATATAAAATACAAAGGTGACACATTTCTACTTCGTATAATATTCTTAATATCATGAGGCAAGGGATTGACACAAGTGATGTTCTTACATCACTAAATGAATCGTGTTTAGTTCGAGTGAACAAAGACATCTATGTTCATTGGGTAATATAATGTGTAGCTAGATACCACAGTTTATGATATTAAGTGTTTAATATCATTGTCAATTGACTTAGATCCTCTTATAGGTCAAATCACAAAACTAGGAAACAAGAAGTTTGATTTTATATTCACATGATGTATTGGATTTCGTGTGAAATAGTATACATGTGGTGAATCAATAAATCAATGTGTCATGAAAATGACACAGTTAGAATCATTTATAGGTTCATATGAGATGTATGTATTATGTGGTGTAATGTTTGACATTACATATGATAATATATTACATGATATTTGAATTTGCTAAAAACCCCAAAGATCAAATTTTGTTGGATATAAATCCAAAATTTAGTAAAAAGAAAAAAAAGGTTAATACGTTTTTGCCCGAATTAGTATTAATCATGTATTGGAATTATTCCAATTATGGTTAAATGTGGATGCTTATGTGTCCAATTGTGATTGACTTTAGCGAGAGAAAAATAAGAGATCATGGGTTAGTGGTTAGCCCATGATGTGGGTATTAGGATACCCTATAAATAAGTATACTCTCCTTTCTTTTTTAATTAATGCAAAAAATTCTCTCTCCCTAACCACTCTATAAATCCATCCAAAAATTCCTTAATTATTTCAAGCTTTTGGAGATTAAATTCTCAGGGAGCATAAAAAGGTTATTAGCTAGATTCTAACCTAAATTTAGAGATTGAAGTGACTAGCTCATTTCTCTATATTCTTGTTTAGAGTTTGGTGAACACTTGGAGACGAATCGGCGGGCGATTCGACGAGTGACGCAACTCGGGATATTCATAAAGGTTTTAAGGAACCTTTGAGTATGATCCTCTTATATTTGTTTTAACATGTATTGGTTATATGATATTAAAATAAATATAAACTGATGTACATGAAATTGTTGAAAATTAATATAGAAATCGATCATGTATGCATGTATTAAAATTTTAAAATATACACATACATAGGGACACAAAATCCTACACTAACCCCTACCTTAATTGCCACCTCCATTGTCAATCGTCGTTCGTTGTCGTACCGTTCGCCACTCGCCGTCGCGCCGCTCCCACCCTCGCCTACGGCCGTTGAATCCTTCGGTGTGGTAACGTCCCTCCCACCCACATCACTCTCTAATCACCTGACCCCAAAACCCTACAGCCTCCCCGCACCCAAATCCCACCTTTCCCAGTCGCCACCCTCCCCGAATCGACCCTTCCCTGTCGTGTCCCCTCCCTCCCTCCCCGAATCCGACCTTACTCAGACGTGAACTAGAACCCCTAGCCCCGACCAAAACCTGACCCACAGCCACGATCCAGCCCCAAACCCGACCGCAAACTCGACCCACAACCCTAAATCTGACCCCAAACCTAACTCTAAACCATACCCCCGAACCCAAACTTGGCCCCAAAACTGACCTTAATTAGACTCGTCTAGATTTGTTCTTTCTATGTAAATATTAAGATTATTTGGTTTGATAAAATTAAATTGATTTTAGTTTGGATTAAAGTTTGAAAGTTATAAATTTAAATTGTTTTGAACAATTTATACGTTAGATTGTTTTTTAGTTTGAATGTGTTTGAAATATAGTTCTATATAATTTGAGTAGAGTTTTTATCTATATGCTTAGATTATTTATTTTGGTTTGAATGTAGTTTAAATTTGATTATTTTGATAGTTTGAATGTAGTTTGAATATAACTTTAAATATAGTTGGAATATATTTTGAATGTGAATGTCAATATAGTTTAAAAACTGCTTAAAATGTGAGTTTGTAATAAGTTTTTAATGTTAACGTGAATGCAATGTTTCTTTATGGAATCTTTTTGTGTCTACTCGGATTTACCAAAAAAATTATTGTTGATTTATAGGAGAGGTTTTTGCCAAAATTTTCAAAAAAATTCAGCAAAAAATTGTAATCAATAACACGTTAAACAAATATTTCTGTTTCGTTGGATCAAACATTCCGTCTTATAGGATTAAACATAATTGATACAATTTTAAGCCAAATAAGTTCTAACGTTTTGTTTGATGGGGCAATTGCCACAATTTGAAGATGTTTGACTTCTAACCTTATTCGAACGATTAACCTCACCTATGATTGGTGTAAATTTAATAGTTTGTCTCCTTTTGTAAACATTTAAGACTCTTCTTCTCGAGGCATAGACAGAATTCTTAGCAATTAACAGTCAATCATGTAATGATCTTGTAAGATTTAGGATTGGATTTAATATTTAGGATTTAGGATTGTATTGTATGATTTATGTTTGATAAATTGACGATATTGTAATGCTTGTCGTGGAAACATGAGCATTTTTTCTTGTAAATAAATATCTTCTGGAAAAAAATTGGTATCGAAAATATAAAGGAGGTTTTGTCGAAATTTAGTTAAAATTTCAAATAATTTTTGATGTGTTTGCGCTTCAATAAATTGATTGGGATTTAAGATTTGAAATTGAACTACATATTTGATTTTTGCCTTAAGGATTAATTTTAATTTTAGGATTCACTTGCGGATTTGATTTTCGATTATAGATTCTATCATGAATTACAAATTTTGCATAAATTTATGAATCAATATTAGATTTAAGGATTGCTATTGGTTTTTGGATTCAAGTTGGGATTCAAATTGGATTTTGTAATCGATTGTGGACAATAATTTCTTGTCTTATATTATTAGAATCGTGACTTCAGACAGAAGTTAGATGTATGACCAAAGAGTGAGTCGAACATTCGATAATAATTTTGAGACATTCCTGAAACTAGCATTTAGTTCCAAGAACCAGTACATTCAAGATGGAAGGATCTTGTGCTTGTGTAATGAACTTTCTGCTCGAGAAGGCAGGTTACACGAGCGAGGTAATATACACGTTGTTTAGTTAAATTGCTACATTTAGTAGTTTATGTCAAAATATTTATCAATACATAATGGTTTTGATGTGCAGGATCACGACGTCACCCCTCTTTGCACACTGTTGTCACCGCTAAGACGAGATGGCGATCACGAGCCTAGTAGCAGAGCAGGGACATGAGGTTTGATTTTGTAGTCGTTTCGTTTAATTTGTTAGTTGAATTTAGTTTATGAATCAATCTCGTTGTGGACGATAAAACTCATTGAGTTCTTAAATGTTTGTGAATGATTGTGGATGAATGTTTGTGTCGTGGATGAATGTTTGTGTTGTGGTAAATGAATGACATACATTTGTTTTTCTTTGAACAAAGAAAACAAAAATTCGGGAAGTGTCATTTGTCTCTTTAAGAATTATGGTAGGAGTTTACACCATAGGATATCCGTCAGTGTACACGAAGCCCACTTTTCGATACACCGATGAATATTCATCGGAGTTCATCGATGAGACTTACACCGACGGTACTTATCCTTCTGCATACACCCTCATTCGTCGGATAAGAACTTAATGAATTTGTGACCGACGCAAGTAACGCAGGCAAATAAAATCAATTTAACTGATTTGTAGTGTATTATGGTTGTAAAATTTCTTTTCGATGTTTGGATTTTAATGTATTCGGGTTTGCAAAATGTTAAAAATAGGAATAATATTTTCAATTTTTATTTTTTAATTAATTAATTTAAAGTATCATCTTTAAGTTGTGCGTCCAAAAAAATTCGACCAATGTAGAGACACCCTGCCCCACCCCAAAAAATATTTCTGGATCTGCCTACCGTATATAATAATTAGGTTCTAAATCTTTGTTTCAACTTGTGCGCAAAGCTCTTGTAAGATGGGTATGATTGGTTGACTTGGTTTGAAATGTCAACAACTCCTTGCATGTGGTTTTGAGTGTTCATAATGTTATTGTTGGTGGTGATCCAAACATAGCCCAGGGACATCATTCCTAGTGATTGGGCTTGTTGGAAAAGAGTTGTTGACTTGTTGTGAAGGACGGGGAAGATTGGAGTACTATGAAAACTTGACAAAGATTATCTTTCTTGATGTTGTTTAAGGTTTCATATAGGTAAGGTTGTAAATGGGTAGAGTTAAAATCATTTAACCGCCCTAATCAAACCGACGGGTATGGTTACGGGTTGTAAAAATTATAACCGTTTAATAAATAGGTGGATAAGGTTACATGATTTAACTTGTCCTTTAACCGTTTAACTGCGAAACATAATGAATATATATAATATTTTATATATATACTATATACATATAATTGTTTGTACTATTAATATCATTATGTGTGGATGTTTCATGTTGTTTTATATGAATTTGTGGATGTTTAGATTATGAATTTTTTGAGGTTTTGATTATGAATTTTTGGAGGTTTTGGTGTTTTTAACAAGTTTGACAAGTTTTTATCCATTTAACCATTTACCCAATTCTTACATCGATTTTAGTATCCACTAAGTTTTAACCATTTAACCGCTCAAAACCGTTTAATTTAATTAAACGAGTAGGTTCATGGGTAGAGTTAAAAATAAACGTGTTTCAAACCGAACCACGAACCGTTTAAATATGTGGGTAGGGTCATTGGTAAGCCCTATAACCGCCCACGAATCGCCCATTTACAACCCTACATATAGGGTTCTTTTTTGGTCTAACAGGGAGTTGAATGGTGGGATAGATGTGGTCCGTTCGTTGTCGGATCCAACGGCTCATAAAGCTTTGGATAAGATAGCGATGTTTTCAATGGGTATTGTACGTACCGACCATGTTCTGGTACCAACAAGGAAAACATTTTTTTTCCATTGCTAGTTGTTAGATCTTGAACTACATGAAATGATAACCAAACAAAAGTTCTTGAGTGGTCATGCAAATCATGAATTAGTAACTGCAATAATATCAACATTAAAGTCAATAATCTCAATTTACTTGTAGAAACGACGTCTCAGGCTAGGAAAATTTTCCAACTATATATTACAAACACTATGGTTTTCAAATGTAATAGTGAAAAGCTTATTTCACCATAATACAAAAAAAAAATTGTTACAATCTATATGATTTAGAACACTACTTTGTGCACATGGAAAGTGAGATATATGAGCGAAAGAAACATAATCAAACCAATATTTATTTTTTTCCTTGCTTCGAGTGTTTAAGAATAGCATACCTTGTCATTACAAGACACACACATTTAGTAAGAACCTATAGCAATGGATAAATTCTACAATTTAGTCACATAACAAACACCAAACTATGCTAAAATGGGTCAAAAAATTCCTTGATAATTTTTATAATTGTATAAGGAAAATTTCACCACCTATGCTCAAAGTTCCCCAACCTCTAAGAAAAAACTCCCACTTTGACATCCTCTTAAAAATATACTTATCTTTCCACTTCTCCCTAAAATACGCGTGCCTATATAGTGGGACCACTTAATTTGAAGTAACAACAACTCTCAGACTTTCTCTCTTATCGGCGCAGCCGACTGAAATTTTTCCATTTGGGACTGAAGACCACCACCAACACACATTAGCCCGTTGAAATCGTCCCCCACTCATTCCGTCGGACCCCATTGGTTTGCACAAGTTGTTTTACTATTCTTGTCAGAGAAA
Organism: Triglochin maritima; assembly: GCA_963682175.1. NCBI lineage: Eukaryota > Viridiplantae > Streptophyta > Magnoliopsida > Alismatales > Juncaginaceae > Triglochin > Triglochin maritima. The sequence goes on from OY821781.1 coordinate 39,379,302, forward strand.
TCGGGCATCCAATAGAATGGGTAAGTGAAATTGTTAAAAATTGATGTGCGTGTTACTTTCTACCATTCTCTTTCCATTTTCGAATTATCTTGAAGTGTTCTGTTATTTTGTGGAATTTTTGTTGCATATCCCGTTTGCAGTCTATAGTTTTACTTCGATTGAACTCTATATGTGTTCGATTGAAACTTGATAGAGCTCGACATACGCATTCCGGAAGTCAGATTTCCATCAACACTTTTCCACGATAAAACTAACTGACCCTCTCCTAGCAGCCTATCTTGAAGACATTAGTTTCGATAAGTGGGCTCGTTCTTACTTTCCTGGGAATCGGTACAATTTAAGATAAGCAATTACGCTGAAAGCCTGAGCAACAAAACCAAGGAGACCCGAACATGGCCAGTCACGACTTTTGTCATACTATCGGTAGTTTTGTTATTTTGTATCACTAATCTCACTGTTGATCCCTTTTAAACATCAGGTTTGATGACTTAAATATATCTTTTTAACGGTCTTGTATACACAGGTGTGGCTTTGTGAGAAGTTCAGGTTGGGGGAGCCCAAACTGGGTGCCTACCCGAGGTTCAACAACTGGTCTGCAATGTTTGTCACCTGCAACATTCTGAGGAGATGGGAGGAACGATGCATCACCCTATCAAAAATTTACGACGGAGAGTTACGTCTTAGGCACCCTCCAATCTTTACAACTGAAGGAGAAGGACCTGATTTGTTTTGAGGCTTCGAGAAGCACCAAACCCATGCTACAATGGAGACCCCTTAAGGAGGCTTATGAAGAGGTTTGGAGGCCCAAGGAAGAGCTTCAAAATGTTAAAGCGTTGAGGCTGAGATTAAGATGATGGTATCTGAGGATGAACTAAGGAAGTCTCGGGAGGAGATTGTGATACTAAGGGAAGAACTTGCATATCTTCGAAGAGAGATCATCCTCATTTTGTTGACTTGGAAGAAATTGATTATATTTTTATGTACGTAATGTGTTTTTTGTTTGTGTGTACTATCCTTGTGTGGAGTGTTCGTGTTTCGTGTTTGTGTATTGTGCTTAGGTCTATGTATGTGTGTGTGTGTGTGTAATGTTGCATCTTTCACTGAACCACAATTTAAATTGAACAGATGAATTCGTTTTCTTATTTGGTGATGAGATTTTTATTTATACCGCAAGTGCACGGCGTCGATGAAAACGCGGCAAGTACGGGTCGAACACAAGGAGGGAGAGATATTGTTATTTTTGTGATTTTCGATTAAGGAAAGAAAGAGAGAAAAATAAGGTTGGTTTGAGATTTTTGGATTTTTAATTTCTAAAGCAAGAACAACAAAAACAAATTAAGAATAAAGCGAAGATGGATGAGAGTCCAGCGGGTGGAGGTTTAGATATCGGGTTTTGATTAGAGAATTCTGAAACTTATAATAAATCACATTAGTTATAAAGCATTACATGATAAATGACTCAACATAAACTCAAGTAATCAAAATATACTAACACGAAATTAAAATAATAACGTAATTCTTCTTCTCATCACCCTAAATCCGTCACCCCCACCCTTTGGAGAGAGTTAGAAACTCATGGATGGAGGGAAGGAGAATGGGTCCTAGAGAAACTACAAAAGAAAACTAAAAACACAAAATAAAAGAACAGAATTTTATTGCTAAAAAGAAGAACGTCTTTACAATATAATTTCGGGGCTATTTATAGCCGATACAAGGGACCCAAGTATGAAATAGGAACGTACACGCGTCAACACGCAACTGGTAAAAATTTGAGCGCACGGATCGACTTTTGTGCGGCGGAATCGCCGCATTTTGTACATGAGGTGCGGCGGAATCGCCACCTTTCTGGCTCAGAATCGATCCGGATTTTTCTTGTGTGTTTATGGTATGATTTAGCTGTCCTTTGCGCGTCTGGATTGATTTCTTTCCTTTCTTTTGAGCTCCGACTTTATTTCTTCATTTATTTGGAGATCCAAATTGATTTTTCTTTAGAACTTCTCCAAAATAATAAAATGTTACTCGTAATTTGCAGTCGGGTCCTTGTCTTTTGCAGTTAAGTCCGTGGCTACTTTTGTGCTTAAGTCCTTGATCTTTTTGTAATTAGGTCTTGAATGCTTTTATTCTTGGATGAACTTCAATTTGAACCCCGATAATCTTGAACTTTATCTTTATGATAGAAATGAGTCTCTTGCACGCGTTTATGCTCGGGATATGGGTAATTTGCATTCAGGTCCCTGTATTCTGTAAATAAGACTAAACACATACCTTAGTAGCATTTATTGATATAAAATTAATCTAAATGAAAGACATATGATGCAATGTGTGCAATGCATCATTTGGTTTGGCTCGACGGACTCGGTACACCCTCGATCTGAGCTCGAGTTAAACCCTTAACCAAAGAGTTTAAAAAACAGATGCATTCCTTTTCTTATTTGGTTTGGCTCGACGGACTCGATACACCCTCGATCTGAGCTCGAGTTAAACTCTTAACCTAAGAGTTTAAAGAACATATGCATTCCTTTTCTTATTTGGTTTGGCTCGACGAACTCGATACACCTTCGATCTGAGCTCAAGTTAAACCCTTAACCAAAGAGTTTAAAGAACATATTCATTCCTTTTCTTATTTGGTTTCGCTCGATGGACGCGATACGCCCTTGATCATAGCTCGACCTAAACCCTAAACCTACGAGTTTACAGAACATATGTATTGAGAACTACATTTTAGTTGGCTTGACGAGTTTGATACGAACTTGATCAGAGCTCGACAACGTTCAAATTAACACATAAAAGAACGTAACTACATTTTACTTCATCATTCCAAAAAACTTACTACATATTAAGCACAAAAACATTGTACAAGTCTACAACACATACACGAACAAACACCATAGTCCACATACAACTAAAACAACTTCGCTCTTTTCCCTTTCCTCGTACACCTACTTTGATCTTCAAGGCCGGGGGAGGGCCTTGGGTCAGGTGTTGGAGACTCGGCTAGGCAGGTCGTCTCACATTTGGGGCATGTGTGCTCCGTGAAGGGGGAGGTGGGTGCTGGTGTCTTTGGGATGGAAACTGCGCATACAAAATGACGACATATCAGTGGTTGAAGAAAAAGATAACGAAAATAAGGAAAGAGATAACAATAACATACTAAGGCCAGTGGCGAGGTTTGCCATGGCGTCGTCCATGGCGGCTAAATGTCGCTCGATGTTTGCCACCACTCCGCTAAAAAATACCAAGGTATGTTTCACCTTCTCGATGGATAAATAAGTTAGCAGTAGAATAATATAAGACACTTGATCTATTAGTGAAAAGGAAAATCTATTATTCAGCCGTCCAACGACATGCCAGGTAGGGCCAAGCAAGACACGGTCGTTGGCGGCAAGGCCCGCATGGCACACCCGGCAGTGTCGTGCCTTTTTTGGGGTAGCTCAGGCATGGCACGCGGGCACCATGCTAGATCTGGGTCATGTCGTGCCGGCACATGTCGGTTCGACACGCAGGTGTGACTATGAGTATGTATAATTTGTATGTTAATCAAATACATTTTTCACGTGCTCACTTAAAATTTTAAAAACCATAAAAATATATGTTAGTTGTTAATTTGAAATAATTTGAAAAACATTATAATGACACTAAGCCACAACAATAATCTCTATAATATGAAATGAAAATTCTCCAAGATAATTTGAAAGGTTGGTTGGCTTTGTGGTGTTTGTAATGGGTGTGTTGTAACTACCTTATTTATAGGCATTCAATGAGAACTAAATTTTTAACAGCAATTCTGAAATTTTGCCGCCAATTCTCTAATTTTGTCACAATTTTTTGGCAGGTGCTAGTTTTAAGGGTATGAATTGTTGGAATATTGCCTCCAATTCTTTACATGTAAGGGTAAAGGAATAGAAGCTCCTACAAGAAAAATACAACGTTTCTTTCCGAAATTCGAAGTTTTAATGTCTTTTCCCACAGAAGAGCTTAAGTGGATGTAGGTTTGGTAAATTCTTCGAGATTGGTGTTTATTCATGCATGCTTGAGTTGGACCTTAAGTTGAACCATTGATTTGGGAACGGGTTGTGTTAAAACAAAGCTAGAATTATCATTTTTTGTTTGCTAACGTCTGACTACGTTGGGCCAAAACCTGGCAAGAGGCTTGTTTGTAAACCAAGAATTTAACCAAAATAGAGTCATGTTGGCCTTATGGATATGTATCTTGTTGAAGTTGCACGAAAAGACAATCATACTTGTAGCTACGGCTCAGCATGGACCGGTCCGGGTTCGGGGAACTTAATCTTACTAAGTTAAATTAAATTAAGTTATTGGCAATTCTGTTGTCTTCTTGTGGGGTAAAAATTAATTTAATTATTGCAAAACCAATTCCATTGAAATTACATCTCCAATGGGTAAAGTTATTATGGCAACACATTATTGGATAAACTATATGAGATTCATTTGTTGTTATTGGTGACAAACTCAACATTGTAATATATTTGTAAAATGTCTACTTCGTTTGAGGATACTTTGATGCACATAGAAAGTGAGCGGTGGAGATGTGGAGTCCGCACCATCTGCTTTGAGTTCGAGCAAGCGACAATGATGTTCCTTGGTACCTCCCAAGATTACGACGTTAGTGTTGAGACTGAGATAAATTCATGATGTCACGAAGTTAGGGTGTCTCTACGAGCAAGTGGTTGGTGGATGTAATCTTCGTCTGAACTAATGTCGTTAGGTTTAATATTCTGATTTCAATATTGTAGCTTTCTGTATGAGTAAGGATGATTAATGTTTCTGAATGTTTACGGACATGTTTGGTAAAAATGAAGTAATATTTATATACTATTGAAACTTTAGGATTGGTTTATATCTGCATGTTTACTGTCTTGTTAGCACAAGTATGGTCTGCGAATGATTAATACCATCCAAATCTTGTAATTCTTTCCGTAATATTTTTATGTACTTTCCGAATCGTCGAAACCCACATCTATGGTCCAAGCAAGAAGTCGTGTCGAATGATTAACGGAATTATTCACGAAATGGTAAACTTACGACCAATAAACCGTGTCAAATTAATCACCATGTCACAACCAAATTGCTTCATCAAAATTGCTGAATTCGATTAATGACCCAAACTAATAATACATCACTATTTCTGATAATACATCCATCTTGATTGACTCCTTCGCGATCCATTTTGATCGACTTCCGACATCTCCAAGAGCCCCGAACACATCCCGCTTCATGACACATTCAAAAACCTCGCTCAAGTCCACCCAATCATAAGAATTGGGAACCCTATATACGTCCATTTTGAGTGATGATTTTGATAAACGAATTGTAAATAAATGACCATTTCAGTGATTAAAAAAAAAGGGTTGTCTAACAAATGATGGTTTTATCAAAATAATATCTCTGCGAAATGTGTAGTCAAATTCATGAAATTGAATCATACTTGAAATTTGACATGAAAGACGCAATGGTCTTGTACAAGGGCTGCATAAATCTTTTCTACCAGTTCACAGATTGTAGTCTAGAATCGTAATTGATGATGAGATACCATACTTGTATTTGCATATTGAGGTTCTTAAGATGTGTCCTAATGTAGGTAGATTTTTTTTCAAAACATACTTGAAAAATATATATTAATTGATATGACATAAACCGCAAATCCGGTCCGTTCTCCAGTGCGGACTTCGGAAAAAATCTGGTTCAGTCCAGTTGCTCGGCCCTACTTGTAACATATCTTAAAACACTTGTAAATAAACTGAAAACAAGATTTGAAAAATGAAATATCAAGAAGATCGCACGTCTTGTCATATCGGGGTATGTGACTAAGGTGTGTTTGTTTCGATGAGGCGGACAACATGTGTAATGATTGTTAGGCCACAGTTAACGGACGGGCCGAGGTGCTGGGCGCCTGGCCACGTCAACTTACATCGTGCCACGTCCCCCGCTCGAGTGCCAGATCGTGCAGTGGGCGACACGATCTTGCGCTCGTACATGATGTTTGGAACAGTTGGGTGGCGGTACGTGTCACCCACCATTCGTTGAAAATTTTATTTTTTTCGTTAAAATCTTAAAAAAATCATTTTAAATTCGTTTTCAATTATTTTATCAATTTTTTTCCGAAAATATGTTTTTTTTTTATTTTGTAGATTTTTGGTAATTTTTTTTTAAATTTTCCTTAATATTGATTTCCAAATGACGTGGAGGGAAGAGAATGTAGGGTGTTTATGGGGTTTCAGGCAGGGCACGGTTAAGGAAAATTTGGAGGTGAGATAGAGTAAGCTGACGTGACAGGGAGGGAAACTGATGTGTCAGAAAAAGAAAGCAGAGCACATAGGATAGCTCGAGCAGTCAGTTTTCACGGTATACTGCTTTTACGTTCTATAATTGATTCAACGGACAAGGAGTGCATCCCATTACCTGTTAAGTGCAAGAAGGGAAGTTCTGCGGTACTTATTGAAATTTACTATATATCCTTCTGAAAAGAAATATTTACCAATCCTTTTAAACTCTTAGTCTTAAAAACTTCTCACAAGAAAAGAAGTGACCCTGGGGGAAGACCGAGAGATTTAGAATACAGAGAAATAGAATTAATCGGGGGATGAAATTATTGTGTTTATTTCATCACTCATCTAATGTATTATAGGATAAAATAATCAAAATAGAAAATCTCATTATCTAATCGAATATGCATGAGATCGCTTCGCCTACAACGTATGACTTTTGAGCTTATGCTTGTCAAACGAATGTCCTGGAAATGTAGTGTGAGACCATCGATAGTGGTGCCCACACTCATCCACCCATGAAACTTTCTCTCTTTCGCACGTAGAATTCTTTCTCTATCACGTAACACATGCTCAAAACCCCTCAGCCACTCAAAAACAATGCCCAAAACCCTCCAATTACTACACATTTTGTTTCATCTACGTCATTTCCTTTTAATTTCTTTCAAACAATCAAATTACATGAGTGATTATTATTGAACTACTTAATATAATTAATTAACATTTTTTATCTTCAAATTACAAATTACATATTAAACTAACTTAATTACAAACACGACATTTAACTACAAATAATAGCTATTTACATTTAAATAATTTAAAAGATTGACCAACAGGGGAAGGCCATGGTCCCCACCCATACCTGCCTCGGCAAGATTCCAGGCGGGAGCACATTGGCTCCCCGCTCCAATTAAGGGGGACAGGTCGGGCGCCTGGCCAATTTCCACCTGTTAGAGGCGCTCTTAGGTAAATTTTGCCCTTTTTATCTTACGTAGGAAATTTGGTGTGCTTTATCTATAATCTAATTTATATATTCCTTGTATTTTACTTACAAGAAAAACAACATGAATGTTTGATCCTGAAAATGTAAAAGGATTTGAATCGGACAATCAAGTACAGTCCTTAGTCAGAGAACTTTTTCAAAATTAGTTTGTATATGTTCCCAAACAAACTTGGAATAAACAGAGATTGTGATTCAGACTGAACCATGTTTAATATACTTTTTAATTAAAAACAACCTTAATCAGTGAACATGGATAAATGGGTAATGAGGTCTTTTTATATATTTGTACCTTCAAATTTGTAGATTTTAAATATTTTTTCAATACAAAAATCAATACATAATTAGTTGTCCTGTTCTCAAATATACATAGATGAAAATACATCAAAAGTTGAAAACAAGTTGGAACGGACCCTGTAATAACCTAAACTAAACATCTTAATTAACTAAACCTAAACTTAATTAACCCTAATTAATCCTGCATGGAGAGGTGGAGGTGTTGGACATGTGGTGATTGAGGTGGATGACTTTGGTTGGTTAGGTTTTAGGTTAAGTGTGATTGGATGAGGTGTAGGTGGATTTGGCTATTTAAGGTGATGTTGTAAAGAGATAAGGGTTTGGACGTTTTCTTCATCATCTGCATCTAACAGAGAGTGAGAGGAGTGATTCGGAGCAGAAGAAGGAGGAAAGAAGAAGGTGAAGTAGAAGAAGAGAAGAAGAAGAAGAAAGGAAGGAGAAGAGAAGAGGTGTTGAAGGGAGCTCGGGAGGCTTCTTCAACCGTCAAAAAGGTATGCCAAATCTTCAATATAACTCACATAAGCCTTGTGAGTGTTGGGGATCGACGTTGGTGTCGAATTCCCCGTCGGAATTCAACCAATTCAGAGGTTGAAGACGACGATCGGTCGACCGGTGCCTGTGGGCAGTCGACCGATCCTATTATTATATTGTTGTTTACCCGCGAACGGTCGAACGATGTCGTTAGACGGTCGACCGTTATGCCAAATTCATGCGGGAAAAAGGGGATATGCTGTTAACGGTCGAACGGGACCACTTAGCCGGTCGACCGAATAACGATGAGAATGGGTCGGTTGGGGATTTTGACTTATTAAACGGTCGAACTTCCTTTACCTTGTTCGACCGATCCATTCGATGCTAAGTCGGTTGGGAGCTTTGACCATCAAAACGGTCGACCGCTCTTTAACTCTCGGTCGACCGACTGAGCATTTAATTAAGCGGTAGAGTGCTTGTGTTGGTTCGGTCGAACTGTATTTCAGTTCCGGTCGACCGAACGAGACTTGGGCAAAATATTGAAAGTCCTGTTATCGGTCGAACGGCCCCTTGGTTCGACCGGTCGGATATATATATTATATAAAATTGTATAGCGTAGACCTTCCAAACGGTCGACCGCTAGATGACTTTTGTTCGACCGATTGGTCGGTATTTCGGTTGGCGTGGTTCGACCGGTAGATTTGTTTGTACAGTACTGTGTACTGTGTGGGGGACCGGTCGACCGGTGTGCTTGTAGCGGTCGACCGATCTACCGCAGGTTGGTGGATTTATCCACACGCGATCCGTCGATGTCAGGTCGACTACCGGCTCCGAGGCGACGGTTGATTACCGGCTTTGAGAGCTACGGATTTCACCTTCGACGAAGGCGTATTATTGTTGTACCTTTTTCCTCTCTTACCGAGCGGGGTGTGAGGGATGTGTACCGTAAACCTTGGGCAGTTTGCGAGGGTTTAGCGGTAGGCCGAGGATGTTCCGGCAGGGTGCGCGTTAGACGACTCTTGGGGGAGCAGTGGCTGTCGTCTGACCCGAGTTGTGTATTCGGCGGGCTGACTCGCTCCTTGGGTGCGGCGTGTACCGGGGGTTCCTTCCTGCACTTTTTGGGGAGCAGTGGTGTCGACTGACCCTTGTGAGGCAGCGGTGGACTGACTTGACCCTAGTGGCAGGAGTGGTTCAGTGCCGCGGAGGCGGTGAGGGCATTATTGTGGGCCCGAGGCGGATGATCATGTGCATAGCATTGCATTGTATTTAATTCCTTTTTATATTTTAGGAGGTTTGGTATACGGGGTTCCTGTAGGGAACTCAGGCATGTTTGTTGTTTGCATTTCAGGTAGCGAGCAGGGTTAGAGTTTGAGGTGGTGACCGAGGACGGTACCCCCGAGATCGGATCCTGTAGTTGTCTTCTTCTTTTGAGGTGATTACATGTTGTATAGCTTTTGTTGTAATCACAGTCAGTCGGTATAGTCTGTATAGTTGACTTCCACGTGGGTCTGTACCTTATATATTTTATATATATATGTTGGTTTATTTTCCCGTGACGTGCCCAGTGTTGACCGTTGACGGTCTTTATTATTGTTTAAATTTTCCGCTGTTTTCGGGTACGTTACAATTTGGTATCAGAGCGTTGATCTCGGCGTACTTGTCCAAAGAAACCACCTTTGAGTTAGGAGTTAGGTCTAGAGGATCATGCATGCACAGATTATATTGATATTGTCTTGTTTCCTTTGGCAGATGCCTCCTAGACGGGAGAAGGCGGTTGCCCATACTCGCGGTGAGAGTGAGACTGCGAGGGATGAGGCTTGGGAGGATGAGCGTCGGACGTTGTTCGATACGGTCGGACGTCTGACGGATATGCTACAGCAGCAGACAGCACAGACAGGGCAGACGGGGACTGGCGCTATGCATGACCGGTTTATGCGCCAGCATCCACCTACCTTTCTGGGGCAGTATGACGCAGAGGCTGCGGAGGAGTGGATCTTCACGATGCAGAAGATCTTCGGTGCTATTGGTTGTCCTCCAGAGGCGAGAGTGGGCCTGGCTACTTATGTGTTGGGCGGTGCTGCGTCCAACTGGTGGAGGTCCACATCTGCAGTGGTGTTTGCGGACAGAGATGATATAGCCTGGGAGGAGTTCGTTGGCGAGTTCAACGAGCAGTATTTTCCGCAGCATGTCCAGGATCAGAAGAGGGAGGAGTTTCTGAGTCTTCAGCAGGGAGACATGACCCTAGCAGGCTACATCGGGAAGTTCAACGCCCTTGAGCGTTACTGTCCCGAGATGTATGTTACACAGGAGCAGAGGGCTGGGAAGTTCGTCCGGGGGCTCCGGAAGCAGTTGAGGACGAAGGTGCTGACGCACATGCCGAGCACGTTGGCCGATGCAGTGAAGAGTGCCTCTGTTCTTGATCGTGACTACAGGGAGAACTACCAGGATGAGAGGAGGCCATCAGGTAGGTTCTCTGGGAGGCCAGGAGGACAGATTGGAGGGAATCCGGGCAAGAGGCCCCGGTACGAGGGAGCAGGAGTTGCAGTACCACGACCTGAGCCTTGTGGTACTTGTGGGAGATTTCACTCCGGGCCGTGCTTCACCCCCGGAGCATGTCATGGGTGTGGCCAGCTGGGTCACTTTATCAGGAGCTGTCCGAGCCGAGGAGCTGGACCGAGTCGACCACCGGGTTTACCCGCACCAGGCAGAGGAGGAGGCGGAGGTAGACCACCTTTCAGACCTCAGCAGGGGCAGCGCACTGGCAGAGTTTTCACCATCCAGGCAGAGGAGGCTCGGGATGGAGGCGCTGTCGTGGAAGGTACACTTCTTGTCGCAGGTTCAGTAGCTAGGGTGTTATTTGATTGTGGCGCGACACACTCGTTCATCTCAGAGCGATTTGCGGGAGTGTTGGGCTGTACCCTTGCGATGTTGACTGCCACTTTGGAAGTCAGCACACCCCTGGGTCTGGTGGGCACTGTGGGGAGATTTGTCCCCGGCGCCACGGTTGTTTCGGGAGATCAGGAGTTTCCGGCAGACCTGGTCTTGCTACCGATGGAGGACTTTGATGTCATACTTGGGATGGATTGGCTGTCCCAATATGATGTTCGAGTCTTGTGCCGTGAAAAGAAGATTTTGATCCCGAGGAAGGATTTGCCTGATATTCTGATTAGAGGGATCAGAAGCAGAGGGGGTCGCATTATTGTATCTGCTGTGAGAGCTCAGAGACTGTTACAGCAGGGATGTGCAGCTTTTCTGGCGACACTTGTAGTTGCGGAGGCAGAGTCTCAGAGGCTAGAGGACATTGAGGTGGTGCAGGAGTTCGCGGATGTTTTTCCAACAGAGATTCCAGGTTTACCACCACACCGAGAGTTGGAGTTCGGCATTGAGTTGGTAGCCGGCACTACACCACAGTCGAAGGCTCCATACCGGATGGCACCTGCTGAGTTGACAGAGTTGAAGAAGCAGTTGCAGGAGTTGATGGACTCTGGATTTATCAGACCGAGCGTCTCGCCTTGGGGTGCACCAGTTTTGTTTGTGAAGAAGAAGGACGGATCCTTGAGGATGTGCATAGACTACAGGATGCTGAACCAGGTGACGGTGAAGAATAGGTATCCCTTACCTAGGATCGAGGACCTCTTTGACCAGCTGCAGTCAGCGAAGGTTTTCTCGAAGATTGACCTGCGTTCAGGATATCACCAGTTGAGGATCCGAGATGAGGACATCCAGAAGACAGCCTTCAGGACGAGATATGGACACTATGAGTTCTTGGTGATGCCATTTGGATTGACGAATGCTCCGGCAGCGTTCATGGATCTGATGCACCGGACATTCAGGCAGTATATTGATATATTTGTGATTGTCTTCGTGGATGACATCTTGATCTATTCACCAGATGTGGAGCAGCACAGAGAGCATCTGAGGATTGTACTCAGCATCTTGAGGGCTCAGCAGTTATATGCTAAGTTCTCAAAGTGCGAGTTTTGGTTGGACAGAGTGGCGTTCCTCGGACACATTGTATCGGCAGAGGGGATATCAGTGGATCCGGCGAAGGTAGAGGCGGTGACACAGTGGAGGACCCCTACGAGCGTGACGGAGATTAGGAGCTTTGTTGGATTGGCGGGTTATTACCGTCGCTTCATCAAAGACTTCTCGAGATTGGCAGCACCACTGACAGCTCTGACGCAGAAGGGAGTCACTTTTGTTTGGTCGCAGAAGTGCGAGGACAGCTTTCAGGAGCTGAAGAGACTGTTGACCACAGCACCAGTTTTATCATTGCCGAGTGGCACGGGTGGATTTGTGATTTATAGCGACGCTTCAGGTGTTGGCTTAGGATGTGTACTTATGCAGCACGGGAGGGTGATCGCGTACGCATCCAGACAGCTGAAGGTCCATGAGAGGAATTACCCGACACATGATTTGGAGTTAGCAGCAGTGGTTCATGCACTGAAGACCTGGAGACACTATCTTTATGGCGAGCAGTTCGAGGTGTTTACAGATCATCAGAGTTTGAAGTACCTGTTCTCGCAGAAGGAGCTGAATATGAGGCAGCGCAGATGGCTTGAGTTCATTAAGGACTATGACTTCACTATCTCTTACCATCCGGGGAAGGCGAACACAGTTGCAGACGCTTTGAGCCGGAAGGTGGAAGTATCAGTAGCAGGCCTATGCATTCAGGAGTGGAGACTGCTAGAGTCCTTGGCAGAGTGGAGGCCATTTACTGATAGCTCTGAGGGCGCAGTGATTGCCGGATTGAGAGTAGAGCCTCAGACAGTATCAGCAGTGATTCGTGCTCAGACTACAGATGAGGAGTTGAGCAGTTTGTTACAGTTAGCTGCCAGAGATGGGTCAGACTTCAGAGTTGGAGTGGACGGAGGTCTGAGATTCAGAGACCGTATCTGGGTGCCAAAGACAGAGGACCTGAGACATGATATCATGGAGGAGGCACACAGATCGAGATATTCCATTCATCCAGGGAGCACCAAGATGTACAAAGACCTGCAGCGGAACTTCTGGTGGCGAGGTATGAAGAAGGACGTTGCAGACTTCGTGTCGAGGTGTTTGGTCAGTCAGCAGGTGAAGATCGAGCACCAGAGACCAACAGGGCAGATGCAGAGGATTGAGTTGCCCGAGTGGAAGTGGGAGCACGTGACGATGGATTTTGTTACGGGGCTACCGAAGACACGGAGATTCCACGATGCGATTTGGGTTATAGTCGATCGACTGACCAAGTCGGCGCATTTCTTGGCTATTAAGACCACTCTTGCTCTGGAGGGTCTAGCTAAGTTATATATTGAGGAGATTGTCAGACTTCATGGCGTACCAGTCAGTATCATTTCAGACAGAGATCCCAGATTCACTTCGAGATTTTGGGAGAGTCTACACAGAGCACTGGGGACACGTCTGAAGTTTAGCACAGCTTTCCACCCACAGACAGATGGCCAGTCAGAGCGGACGATACAGACTTTGGAGGACATGCTGAGAGCGTGTACACTTGACTGGGCAGGGCATTGGGATGAGCATTTGCCGTTGATCGAGTTCGCCTACAACAACAGCTACCACTCGAGTATTGGGATGACACCCTATGAGGCATTATACGGGAGACCGTGTAGATCGCCGGTATGCTGGAGTGATGTGGGCGAGAGACAGCTAGTTGGACCTGACATTATCCAGTTGTATTCAGAGAAGGTCGACGTGATTCGGAGACGACTAGCTACGGCGCAGAGCAGGCAGAAGAGTTATGCTGATACGCGGAGGCGTGAGCTGACTTTTGAGGTAGGAGATCATGTCTTCCTGAAGATCTCGCCTTCCAGAGGAGTGATGAGATTCGGGAAGAAGGGGAAGCTGAGTCCGAGATATGTCGGACCGTTTGAGATATTGGATCGGGTTGGTGAGGTGGCGTATAGGATTGCTTTACCGCCACAGTTCGCAGGACTTCACAACGTCTTCCATGTTTCTATGTTGAGGAAGTACGTGGCCGATCCAGCTCATGTGATAGAGATATCAGTACCGGAGATCCAGCAGGATTTGTCGTTAGATGAGAGACCAGTAGAGATTGTGGATCAGATGGTACACCAGCTCAGGAGGAGGGCGATTCCTATGGTGAAGGTCAGGTGGCAGCATCACACTGACAGAGAGGCTACCTGGGAGATCGAGGAGGAAGTCAGGAAGCAGTATCCAGAGTTGTTTCGGTAAGTCGGTTGTTTCGAATTTCGCGGACGAAATTCTTTTAAGGAGGGTAGATTGTAATAACCTAAACTAAACATCTTAATTAACTAAACCTAAACTTAATTAACCCTAATTAATCCTGCATGGAGAGGTGGAGGTGTTGGACATGTGGTGATTGAGGTGGATGACTTTGGTTGGTTAGGTTTTAGGTTAAGTGTGATTGGATGAGGTGTAGGTGGATTTGGCTATTTAAGGTGATGTTGTAAAGAGATAAGGGTTTGGACGTTTTCTTCATCATCTGCATCTAACAGAGAGTGAGAGGAGTGATTCGGAGCAGAAGAAGGAGGAAAGAAGAAGGTGAAGTAGAAGAAGAGAAGAAGAAGAAGAAAGGAAGGAGAAGAGAAGAGGTGTTGAAGGGAGCTCGGGAGGCTTCTTCAACCGTCAAAAAGGTATGCCAAATCTTCAATATAACTCACATAAGCCTTGTGAGTGTTGGGGATCGACGTTGGTGTCGAATTCCCCGTCGGAATTCAACCAATTCAGAGGTTGAAGACGACGATCGGTCGACCGGTGCCTGTGGGCAGTCGACCGATCCTATTATTATATTGTTGTTTACCCGCGAACGGTCGAACGATGTCGTTAGACGGTCGACCGTTATGCCAAATTCATGCGGGCAAAAGGGGATATGCTGTTAACGGTCGAACGGGACCACTTAGCCGGTCGACCGAATAACGATGAGAATGGGTCGGTTGGGGATTTTGACTTATTAAACGGTCGAACTTCCTTTACCTTGTTCGACCGATCCATTCGATGCTAAGTCGGTTGGGAGCTTTGACCATCAAAATGGTCGACCGCTCTTTAACTCTCGGTCGACCGACTGAGCATTTAATTAAGCGGTAGAGTGCTTGTGTTGGTTCGGTCGAACTGTATTTCAGTTCCGGTCGACCGAACGAGACTTGGGCAAAATATTGAAAGTCCTGTTATCGGTCGAACGGCCCCTTGGTTCGACCGGTCGGATATATATATTATATAAAATTGTATAGCGTAGACCTTCCAAACGGTCGACCGCTAGATGACTTTTGTTCGACCGATTGGTCGGTATTTCGGTTGGCGTGGTTCGACCGGTAGATTTGTTTGTACAGTACTGTGTACTGTGTGGGGGACCGGTCGACCGGTGTGCTTGTAGCGGTCGACCGATCTACCGCAGGTTGGTGGATTTATCCACACGCGATCCGTCGATGTCAGGTCGACTACCGGCTCCGAGGCGACGGTTGATTACCGGCTTTGAGAGCTACGGATTTCACCTTCGACGAAGGCGTATTATTGTTGTACCTTTTTCCTCTCTTACCGAGCGGGGTGTGAGGGATGTGTACCGTAAACCTTGGGCAGTTTGCGAGGGTTTAGCGGTAGGCCGAGGATGTTCCGGCAGGGTGCGCGTTAGACGACTCTTGGGGGAGCAGTGGCTGTCGTCTGACCCGAGTTGTGTATTCGGCGGGCTGACTCGCTCCTTGGGTGCGGCGTGTACCGGGGGTTCCTTCCTGCACTTTTTGGGGAGCAGTGGTGTCGACTGACCCTTGTGAGGCAGCGGTGGACTGACTTGACCCTAGTGGCAGGAGTGGTTCAGTGCCGCGGAGGCGGTGAGGGCATTATTGTGGGCCCGAGGCAGATGATCATGTGCATAGCATTGCATTGTATTTAATTCCTTTTTATATTTTAGGAGGTTTGGTATACGGGGTTCCTGTAGGGAACTCAGGCATGTTTGTTGTTTGCATTTCAGATAGCGAGCAGGGTTAGAGTTTGAGGTGGTGACCGAGGACGGTACCCCCGAGATCGGATCCTGTAGTTGTCTTCTTCTTTTGAGGTGATTACATGTTGTATAGCTTTTGTTGTAATCACAGTCAGTCGGTATAGTCTGTATAGTTGACTTCCACGTGGGTCTGTACCTTATATATTTTATATATATATGTTGGTTTATTTTCCCGTGACGTGCCCAGTGTTGACCGTTGACGGTCTTTATTATTGTTTAAATTTTCCGCTGTTTTCGGGTACGTTACAGACCCAATTGTTAGTTAATGGGAATACTAAGTTTTGATCTCTGATCCAATCAGAATCGATCCACCCCGTCTAGCATTCCATCCACACCCTCGACATCGCACTTTCTAGTCCAGCCACCACAGGTCATCACGAAGAAGGTGTACTGTGTAATGTCTTTTAGTTAAGATCCGGATTGAACCGACAAACGGAACCAATCTATGTTGGATCCAGTCGGTAGTTCAAGGTTTCTTATTTTTATATGTACTAATGTTGAACTATTATGTTCTTAACACTAAACCAATGGATTTTCCCCCTAGGTAATCCCAATTGTTAAACGCTAATCATGTTGATATTGAGTTTTTAGCATTGAAATAACAATCCTAGCCTCTAAGTTTTAAGTTAGCAGATTTTAGAATTAAATTATAAAATATCCTGGCTCGTTGGATCACAACTATTGCATTTTTTTCAAGATCATGTTTGGTGGTTACACTTGTTTAACCATTTACCCTCCGCTCCAAGACAATAGGCATCCGATTTGAAAGTCAAGTGTTAACGTTTATTGTGTTACTATTATGTTTGTGAATTATGATATATCTTTATCATTTTTTATTTATGTAGTTATGTTTGCACGATGGGATGATCAGTATAGGTATTGAAGTTTATTTATCTTAAATCCGTGTAGTATGAATCAAATTATAACTTACGAAGTTTTTTGGGTTAAATCAAAACGGAACCAACCCCTAACCCGATTTTCCTGATACAGGTTGGTTCGGTTCTAGAATCAATTAGGTCAGATTGGGTTCTATTTTTTTGTCATAATCGAACCAACTCGACCGATGTATAACCTTAGCCTGACGGAAGCAATTAAGTCTACCAACAGTGAAACAAACAAAATCACCGGTGGTTTTCTCTCAACTCTCACACCGTACAGAGAAATAGAGAAGTCACTTAGAAAATAGAAAAGTCATCGTGATTAAGTACAATATGCGTTGTTTCAACATTAATGCTACATCAACTTCTATCCAAAACCATTTGTTTCATTTCAAAGCAAAAATATCATGTAATTTGAGCTTAATTTCAAATTTTGAGGTAATTCGAGGCTCTAAAAAAATCTCCTGTCCTACACCAGCTCTACTTTAAAGAAGATTTTGAGTTTTAAAATTGCACTTAAATTCAAACTTGAAATTTTGTGGAAGGAACAAAAAAAATTAGAGTGTAATTTAAACTTTTGATTATGCAACTTAGTCTAGTGTATTCATAAAAATATTGTATAAGTGACTCTATAAATCGACTTCGGTGCAACATAATATCTTATTAGTCCATCAGAAATTACAAGATTGATTATTCATTAATATACATTCGGATATCCATATTTAACTATTACATTAAATAGAAGGTACTTTTGATTAGTTTGATTAGCTATATTCAATTCATTCTATGTTGTGTGTGTCCTTATTATTCAGTCTTGAAACACCCTACAAAATGGAATGATTTTAGAAAAAGATATAATGAAATTGCACCCAAACTAACATTATGAAATACTAGAACCTTACGTGGGTCTCATGAAACATGAAGCAACATGAAACATGAACCTCAAAACAGTAAAAGACCACTTAAAACTTGTTTGGAAACAAAACATGGCGTTTTGGTGGCTTAGAAACCATAACCAAGGCTTTTTGGTCACGCAAAATACGAAACCTGTTCGATCAGTTTGCCCATCTAACCTATACCTTAACCAACCCTAAGTATAATAATATGGCTAATATAACTGACTTAGAGTCTAACCTACAAGAATTTTCTATAATTGAATGCACAGTAGGAGTTGATCCTTTCCATTTGAAACATCCAATCCCGACCCTTAAAATATTAAGAAGCAACATCTTTTACTCTTCCACGATGGAAATTCAAATTCTAGGATACAGAAATGAAGGAAAACATATTACTTATACATGCACGCTGATTCGATGTAGATAAATTATTATACTTAAACTTTGTTCCACTTCAGGCATGGATTAAAATTACGAAACACCCGATCCAATTGGTTCCTTAGTGCACCTATATAGGAGGGCATCCTAACATTGGAATAATTTGTAAGAATTAATGAAAATAAAGATTATACCTTAGGATTCTTGTCCGACCTACTTCTCGTGACTCGGTAACTCTCGACAGCACTTAAAATCCAAATATACATGATGAGGAATCCAATAACTTTAAATTTGGGGGTTTTGATCGGATAAAATTCCAAAATAATTAATTTCATTTTATTTCATCCCAATAGTTATCTTAAAAGAATTTTTGCTTGGGTGACACTCCAAAATAACTAATTCCACATAATGTCATCATTGCACCAGTATTTATCGTAATGTCATTATGTTAAATCGTTATTTGTACTAATGTCATTTTGACGGTGAGTTTCACGTTAACCCAACTAGGGGTGTGCACAATTCGGTCAGGACCGGACAAGAATATTGATGGATTTAGGTCCGATCTCTAGTCCATGGATATGCTTGATTCTGGGTTCCTGGTTCGGTCCGGGTTGGTGACTCGGTTTTTTAAAATAAATTTGTTTCGTGGGTGAGAAAATCCATAATTTTTTTTCAAACACTTGAAATTTGGACCCGATTTCACCCATGATTTTTTTAATTTAAAAAAATCGGATCACCAATCTGGAATATTCTAGGTTTTGCCCGTACCGGATTGGAAACCCAGAATCAAGCATTTTCCATGGACCGGAGACCAGTGGATTCAGGTCCGGTTCATGTCCAAATTTAGGTCTGGTCATGTTCAAATTCAGGTTTAGATTGGATTGTGGTGTGAGACCCACTGTCAAAGTGACATTAATATAAATAACAATTTAAGATAATGACATTAAGATAAATATTGACGTGGAATTAGTTGTTTCAATACAAAAATCAATATACAATTATTTGTCTTGTTCTCGAATATACACAGATAAAAATACATCAAAAGTTGAAAACAAAGTTGGAAGCGACTCAATTTTTAGATTACGGAAATACTATGTTTTGATCTCGAATTCAATCAGAATGCATTTCATCTCTAGATTGGAACCGACAAACGGAACCAATGTACGTTGGATGCAGTCCGTTAGAGCTGTGCATTCGGTCCGGACTGGACCGGATTTTTATTCGGCGTCCGGACCGAAGACCGGACCGGACCGGTTGGATTCGGTCTGGTCCAGTCCAGGACTGGTTTTTAACCTTAAAATTAAAAAAAAACAAAAAGTAGACCGGTCCAAAACCGAATTTTCAAAATGTTCCGGACCGGAACCCGGATCGGTTGGTTCCGGTCCGGACCGAACCGAACCGAACCGAACCGGTTTATGCACAACCCTACAGTCCGTAGTTAAAAAGGTTTCTTACTTTTTATGTACTAACGTTGAAGTATTATGTTCTTAACACTAAACCAATGGATTTTTTTTCTAAGTAATCCCAAATGTTAAACGCTAATGATGTTGATATTAAGTTTTAAGTTAACAGATTTTAGAATTAAAATATAAAATATCCTGACTTGTTGGATCACAGCTATTGCAACTAACGGACCAAAAGACAATCCGAGTCCTCACTACTATAATAATAACAAATAATAATTTTTTCCCAAATCCTCTCAAACTCCTCTCTTCTACCCAGATCCTCTCCGCCCAAAACACCCCAAATCCGCTCCGCCCAAAACAAAACCCTTACCCACCACAATCAGCTCCTCTTTCTTTTTCTCCAAAACCCTAACCCACCTCTCTAATCTCACTCTCAAACCCATGGCCTTTTTGCACTCCTTCCGTAATGGCTTCCACCGTCTTGTGAGGCAGAAGTTGCGTGGTTCTTCTTCGGCATTCCGAACCACTCCGGTCTCTCCTACGCCCAACGACGGATTGCAAACAAATCTGAAGGTTTTCCGTTCTCCTCCGATTCTCAACGACCGGAGGGGTTTATTCCCCCCAACGCCTACTGTTTCTGAGAACAACACCACTTTTTCATGTTCATCCACTAACAACTTTGATCCGATGCTTACCATCCGAAACATCATATCTGGTAACGTTAATCATATAATATTTAAGTTGTTTCATATTTCGAAGTTTTTTTCCCCTTCAAATATATTATATTTGTTTGTAGGAAACGAAGACGCCATGACATCGCGCAGCATAACCGAACAAATCGAGACAATAAAGGAAGATATCAGAAACATGAGGGCTCTTGTACTCACACTCTATGAGCATCACTGCAAGTACCAACTCAAAGGGTACGACGACAGTCGCGTTTATAGAGGCGAACACAATCGATCAGACCGTATACTTAATTCAGAATATGACAAGCTGGGTTTCGAAACTGTGGAGATCAAGACTAGAGACGATTGGCTTTCTCGTAATTTACGCATTTGCCCCGTCATTTTCTATGACTTGAGGGCGTCTTTTGTCGAAAGATATCAATTCTTACAGGTAAGAAAGAGATGACATTGAATCTTATCATTTTTATATCCGTTTTGTAGTTTTCTTAGACATTTCACATTCTCAAAACACATTGTTTTACTTATTTCTAGTGTTTGATGTGTATATATTTTTGGTAAATTTAAGTATCACATTTTTCGATGTTTTAAAAAAAAACCATTTCAATTGCATAAACAACTACTACAACTAGTGAAAATCTACTACTAGTGAAAACCATTTCAATTGCATAAACACACTCTCAAATGGAATTTTATTACTCTTAATTGTGTTTATGTTTTGTTGAACAGCAAGATGCTCTATTTGATCGTTTGAATCAAAAAGACCTTGAAGCCAGCAGAAAACATATTTTTCAAGAATATATGATGTTCGTGGCAAAGAAGGCAAGTGTAATGTGAGTTTCTGCTATTTGTTCATGTTTTGTCGGTGTAATTGTTTATGATTCTTTAGATTGTGTTTGGATGTGTTTATTTGAAAATTATGTTTATGCAAAAACTAGAGAAACCAGGATTTAATAACAGTGGTCATTTTTTTCAGGTTTTCAATAGTAAAAACCTTTAATGTTTGGATGTCGTGTTTTGTAAGAATCCCATAATGTCCCACATGTGATACAATGAAAAACAACGAAAAGGAGTCTGGTTTTTGCATGGAAATACCAAAAATAAGAAGAAATTGGGTTTAAAGGTTTTGGATAATGATGACAAAGTTGGGAAGTAATTTTCGATGAACACCAGAGTTTCACAATAAATCAATTGTTGCAGTCCATACATCCAAACACAACCTCAGTTGTTTGATTCTTGTTGACTTGGTTCTATGTCTCCTTGCTCAAAAATTCTGCACATAAATTCCTCTCTTGTAAGTCCTTTTTGTCTACACATTTTCACTCAAGTCATCTATGACATCTATTTAAGGCCTTTTATGTGTTTTACTAAATGCAGTTCATCGATTCCTATGATGCTATGGTGGTTGGAGATTATGAATCTACTATCGAAGGTTTTCCAACCTATCCTGAACGTCTTTCCTTTGCGACATGCTACCTTGGCTTGCTGGTGATTTTACTCAATTGTCTCTAATAATAGTTAATATGTTATCACTACTCTTTGCTTCTTTTGCATAATACTTAAAATATCTTCTCACTAGCCAATACCCTTGAATAATCAACATTGCACATGTTAGAGTGGTGAACCTTTCATGCATCGAGTGTTTGAGTGGTTGTTTTGAGTAAACCATAATTTCTTCTATTAGCTAATCTACACTGTTATTTTGTTAACTTAATTATATTATCTTTTTGGTGATATGATAGTGTTTTTCTTGTTGTCTAGTCGTGTTGTTACTTAGAGGAACGGAAATTTCATGTTAGTGAGCTAGTTAGTGTTAAATGGAGAACCTAAAAGAATAGATACAAAAGATTTTAGGGAAGCCTAAAGAATATCATTAATTATCCTTTTTTACTTGATAATTTGGGTGAA
Source organism: Triglochin maritima (assembly GCA_963682175.1). Lineage (NCBI taxonomy): Eukaryota > Viridiplantae > Streptophyta > Magnoliopsida > Alismatales > Juncaginaceae > Triglochin > Triglochin maritima. The sequence continues at coordinate 39,401,478 of OY821781.1, forward strand.
AACGAAAATGATGAATAGGAAGAATTTGTTACATGTCAAGGTTGTTCAATTACAAAAGGAAGATTTATATATAAATTGTACCGTAATTAATGTTGCAATAGACAAGCCAATCCACTTGGCATTTAATTAGAATGTTGTAATTGCCATGGTCTCTAGTTTATGCTCAAGTTATGTGCAAATAACTCAAGAATGTTGTAATTATGTGCAAATATGATGTTCCTTGTCTCTAGTTTATGCTCAAGTTATGTGCAAATAACTCAAGAATGTTGTAATTATGTGCAAATATGATGTTCCTTGTCTCTAGTTTATGCTCAAGTTAATTACATGTGCAGTAGTATGTATGCAAGTAAGTAATCCTTTTTTTTGTTATACTATGATGTTTTAACAAGTTCACACCCCTGTCAGATGCACTTTGAGTTAATCCTCGATGGTATCAACCGCTTTGATTCACTTGAGGTAATCATGATATAATTTCAATTTCCTTTTATGGTTGAATTGCATCTTTCTTTCTTTTTTCTTACAGTGTATGTATGAATATTGTCAAAACATTGCAGGACATGAAGAAATGGGTGGAAAAGAAGGTTGAAGAGGGCCACATTCAATGTAAGAATCAACTACTTTTCTGATAAATTGTGTCACTCTTATCAAAAAATAATAATTTATGTCACCAAATTTAATGATCGTTCTATTATCGAATGACTTGTGTGTATGGTAATGCTACTTTTGATTTTTTTTTTATCTTTAGAAATGAGAATCAAATGTTTATAATGTAATTCCTTGGTATGTATTATCCATTAAATATCATTTCTTAATCCATATTAATCTTTTTAATTAGTGTTGCATATCGAATCCCTTGATATGTTTCTTTCATGGACAGGTCCTTTCGATGGTGCTTGTGAACCACTACGTAACACAGATGCTGGAAAGTTGACATATTTATTAGATGGTTTTAGGAAGTTGCCCGAAGAATACGGACATGTTTTTTAGTCGTTAAGTTAGATATGTATTGGCGGCGGCATTGATCTGACTTCATATGTATTTTGTTTAAATTATTATGTTCCAGTGTAATTTTTCAGTTGTAGAATATAATTTAAGAATATTATAATTTTCAGTTAGATAAATAGAAACTTTCGGTTTGTCTGTTGCATCAAATGTTTTTTTTAATCTACAAACTTAGTTTGAAGGCACCACATCTTTGTACACGATCTAGCAAAGTTGTAGACATACAAACGTAGACACATTTAATTGAAGTTCAAACGGACAAGATCCTATTATTATTTTGTCCAGGTCTTTTCCCTCTACTAATATGATCTATTTGATAGACCAATAATGTAAGTCTCCTTTTTGGATGCACCACTTTCTTCTAACTCATTTTCTTGTTGATCTTTGCTTATTCCTTCTGGTGCCACTCTCGTCTCCTTGCCTCTTTTGTTCTTGATCATGAAGATGAAGAACAAGAAGGTGATCCCACGTAGTGCTAGAGATGACGAAAAGTAACCAAAAGCTATCGATATCATGATTGTTGTTATCCTTGGTTGGATCAATTCTTGGGCAACTAAAGAGATACGCTTTGAACACCTTGGAAGTTACCGACTTGAGCGTTCCATCTTCTATGAGGCTTAGTATTGTGGTTGATCGGAAGTGAATGGAAAACCCTTCTTCAAGGCCTACATTGAATACAAAATACTACAATTATGATTGAGTCTAATTCAATCTTAGTTTGTTTGACTATATATGTTAAACTAATTTTGATGAGACCATTTTCAGTTTTCATTTTGTATTCACCCTTTTCTAAATTAACCATTGGTCTTTATATGTTTAAGACCTAACCGTTTCATTACAATTAATGCAATCTCTATCCTTGAGTAATTATATATATGTTATATATATATGTAACTCATCATTTGATAATAAAGAGAGAAAGATATGAAGCTCTCTAATTACTGATGTAAGCCACACGAATTTGTTGCTCACACTGAGCCAACTTTTGTATCTTTGTTGTTTCACATGATATAAAAGTGTATGATATTTTTGGGGGGAAATGTACAATTAACTTAAGATTTACAAATCCAAGACCAACAAATCTACAACTTTCGCTTGCGGTGGTGAAGTCGTCCCCATAGTTGGTGATGAAAAAACGAAGATAAGGAAGCTCGAAGTAAGCGGCAGTGGTATTCCACTCTTGAAGGCTTGTGGATATTTGGTTTCTGAGTCAGGATGTTCTTATCCTTTATGTTAAGAAAGTTGTTAAGGTAATCGAGAACGAAGGAATCGCCATCAAAGCCGATTTGCTCAATCGTTCCAGTGCTCTCTGGTTTCAGTTTTTGAACTGTTAAGATCGAGCTTAGACTCGCGGTGTAGCTCTGAGGTACGACTAAGGCCGTGAAAAGCCACACTAGGATCGCCACTCTCGCGAAGTTGTTGTAAAGCTTCCCTGAGAAAATAAGAAGGTCAAATAATTTGTGTTAGTGTAATGTCAGTAGTTATAGTCTTATAATTGCTCCAGAAGAAAAATTGGTTGAAGTTGTACGTAAGGACATAAATCTACTATTACTTACAACAACTTTCAACTAATTAAACAATTGAAATACTCGCTTTTAGTGACTTATTACAAGGTTTTTGTATGCTAGAGGACTCATAGGTTCATTCAACGTAGGAAACTATATGTGAACTTACAGAGGAGTCTTTACAATTACAGTGCTCTTGAATGATGCATTTGTACACTTACGTGGTGTCTTAATTACTTGTTTTAATTCTTCTACATGTTTATAGTTTTTTGGGTTCATATGTATCATAATAAGTATTATAACAATGGCAGTAAATGTGGAGTATTTTACTAATGTGAATCTGAAATTACGTATCATGAAAACAAAGAAAGCTTGTGCAACTCATAGAATTATAAATCTTGTTATTCGAAAGATATATTTTAATTACCTCGTGAGGATAAGCAAACCAAACTCCATTTCCATTTCTTCCCATCGTAATTTTTTGAATTTGCACTGTTGTTCTCAAGGAACCACACTATAATGCCAGTGTAGAACTATAATGTCTTCAAACATAGCGGAAAATTTAAAATTTAAAACATACAATCAAGTGAGGATATTACGAAAGAACAAACACACAGGTGCACCAACATATAAAAATATATATGTGATCGAGTTTACAAAAGAATGTAATTACATCAAAAGCTCATAAGCATAAAATATACACGTGTAATCACAACCACCTCAAAAAGGAAGGAAAACAGGAGCCGGTCCCGAACGCTCCCTCCGCAGTCACCACCCGCCTAATGCCGCTCTCGGCCTTAAAGCAGACATGAAACATGTCTGAGTTTCCAAAAGGAAACCCCGTATGCCAAACCCTAACACATATATGAACAATAATGAAACATGCAATGCACCACAATATCACAACCAATACCACCGCTAAGTCCCTGAGACCTCTCTCCTGGCCATAGCCGAACAACAACCGGGTCTCAAGGGTCCTCTCACCCCAACCCCACCAACACTCGTGCACACAAGGCACCGCCGGTCCAAATCACGGCCAAACAACCACATCCTTGCTCAGTGTTACTGGAGCCACGATTTTGCATCAATTGTCAGAGTCACGACGACAAATAAAACATGCCTCATTCGCCGGAGCCACAACTTTGCCTCAACTGCAGAAGCCACGGCGACAACAATCACATCCCCCTTCCACGTGTCACCACTTATTTCTATAGGGTCGGCCTGTCCGTCCGTTGCCCCAAAAGGGCCGGTGAACCCATTGCCTTCTAGCCAATCAACAACAACACAAAAACAATAAATTATGCGGTCGAACAAAATCTGTCTTTCGGTCGACCGATCCTCACCTAGAGAACTGACCCAACCGAAAAATTCGTCAATCGGTCGAACGGCAAAGGAGACCCGGTCGACCGAAAAGCACCAGAACAAATTCATTTTCGCAAACCATGCTCAAACGTTCGGACGACCCAAGACTTCCGGTCGACCGAAAACCTCCAGTGAAACTCACCAACAGATCACACTACACGGTCGAACAACAAGACACTATTGGTCGACCGAAATCCACCAGTGCAAATCCTTCAACAAACCATTCTACACGGTCGACCGAATCCACACTTCCGGTCGACCGGCCATTAATTTAACTTAAGTCGTCGGTCGGACGAGTCAAGTTACTGTCAAGGGAGGCGAGTCGAGAGAGAGAGAGTGAGATCGCGAGAGAGAGTAAGTAAAAAGAGAGAAAATCACCTTTAAATACCAATCTCCTCACTTCATCTCAGCCGTCCATCTCACCAACTCTTAAGCCTCCCTAAATAGCCCCTAAACAAGCCCAAAACATAGGGGTGTCAGTGGATATTCGAATATCCGAACATCCGTCCGTATCCGTATTCGAATTTGGACATTCGATTCGCGAAAAAATATCCGTAAGACCGTATTCGTATCCGATCCGTAAAGTCGTGGAGCGGATATGGTTATTGGTACATCCGGTCTGTATAATATCCGATCCGGGATCAGATATCCGTAGTACAACATCTTTATTCATATCCGTATTCGAATCCGTATTATATATAGTTATATTTTAATTTAATGAAATATTTATATGTTAAGTATTTTTACTATAAATTACCCAAGTATATAACCTATCCTAAATTCCTAACTCTAAACCTACCTAAAGTCCTCCAAACACAACTCCAGTGGATATGAATACGGATACGAATACGGATAATATCCGTATTCGATTTATATCCGGATACGGATAATATCCGTATTCGATCCGTATCCGACGGATACGGATATTCAATTTAATATCTGTCCGGATACGGATCCGGATACGGATGTATCATTTGTTCCGTGGATACGGATATTGGTAGATCCGGTCCATATTCGCTCCGTTGACACCCCTACCAAAACATTAAGCAAGGGTTAGGATCTAACAAGATGCTAAGACGATCAGCCAAAGCCTCCAAGAAAATGGCTTTGTGAACATCCACGTCCTCGGAACAGTTTTCAGAGGCACCAACTTTGATAATCCGGAGTCCATATATGGTTCCGTAAAATCAACATGCTTCGATCGATATCCTAGTATTGTAATGTCTCCAACGACAGCGTAAATAGTCTGGTCAATAGAATGTCATTTCTGATAAGAGATGTAATTTGAAGGGATCGGCTGCATTTATTCTAAATTAAAGGGTGTAAATGCAAGACAACCCAACGCAAATTAGCACCAAAAGGTTTTCTTCAGAAACTTGCTATCATATAATATGATTCATATTACGTTACAAATCTCATGATGCGATCCACTTTTATATGAAATAACCTCTGAAATTGATCATTAGAGCTTCAGTTTGTTAACTATATATCTTGATACACCGCAGTGAAGGCGACAAGGTTATAATATCTAAATACGGCCAACATAAGGGTCATTTGAATAAATAATTTAAATTAAAATGAGATTATGGGAGCTCATTTGAAATTTCTAAGTATCAACTAACGAATAAATAGTTTATTTGGTATTAAACACTCTTCGTCTTTTATACGCTCACTTCAATAACAATGCTACAACACTGAATACGAAAATAATGCATAATTACCTTGTTTGTGTAAACTGAATCCACCATGCTATCATAGGTTCCATTACAAGGGTGATATCTCACTTCAATTCGATAAGGCATCCTCACGAGTGCAAGCTCAAAAACATCGATACAAGGAACCCTCTCAAGTTTCCCATTACTGTCATACTCAACTTTCACAAATTCGTCGAACATCATCCTCACCGGAACCACCACATCCACCACCACATCCAAAATTCCACACCCTCTGGGCAGCCGAAGTGGCCCTCCTGGCCAATACACAGCTCCAAATACCTCTGAAGCATTATGTAACGTCCCGTCCCCGAACCCGCATCGAGCTCGGGTCTCAGTCCGTCACTCATGTGCCCACTGGCCCACAACACCCATCTATTGCCACAAAACTTAAGTTGGTAAGTGTTATGGTAGTGAACTCATGTCTTTATATCTCACCTCAACATTCTCATGTTAAGCAATGTGAGACTAAACTTGGGGGTTTTACAACCTACCCCACTTGAACACCTGACGTCCTCGTCAGAGTCAAACCACTCAGTCACCAGGCGTTGTGGGATTCTAGAGGTGACTCACACCCTTTAGGTGTAGCACTTAGTTCCCACAATTCCGGCTGGTTCAGGCTCTGATACCATTATGTAACGTCCCGTCCCCGAACCCGATTCGAGTCCGGGTCCCAGTCCGTCACCCATGTGCCCACTGGCCCACAACACCCACCTATTGCCACAAAACTTAAGTTGGTAAGTGTTATGGTAGTGTACTCATGTCTTTATATTTCACCTCAACATTCTCATGTTAAGCAATGTGAGACTAAACTTGGGGGTTTTACACATAACTATAACCTAAGGTATTGTTTTTGTAGTCTTCGTAGAATCCCACACCTTGAGACCAAAAGCCCATGTCCCTGGTACTACTTCCAACCACATTTCTAGTCCCAAACATATTGTCTTGTATTGACAACGCCCCATTGCTAAGACTAATGGTCCCACTTAGTCCATTAAAGTTTGTGTGAAATTGTCTTTTGTGGTTCGTGTTGCGAGGGGATACAACGATGTGCTACACGAAGATAGATCAAGGATGTACAGTGAAAACACAAAATGAATATTGCACGCAAAAAAAAATAACGTCTCACCATCTCTCAAACGTAACACAACAAGAAACACACACACAAGATAAAAGAAACAAACAATAACGAACGCACACCAGAAAACAACCATAACATACGTGATTTACAAGATTCGACAACGTGCCTACATCTTAAGGGGTCTCCTGCAGGTGTCATTTCCTTCTTCCGTTTCTCCAACAAGTGAAGCAACTGAGATTACAAATTTATGGAGGTAATTTGTCCTCCAAAACACTCTACATCTTTCTCTAGTCATAATCTTTCAATACTCATTGAAGGAAATAAGAATAGTACGTTCTATACAAACTAGGGCTAAAAATTCATTAAATAGACAACTTAAAACACGCAAAACCGCACAGAAAATGTGTGCAACGGTTGATCGGAATCCTCAAACGGTCGACCATCTCGTTAACAAGAATAGTTCTTGACTCCAATAAAGTACCTGAAAATTTTCATTCGAACCGTGTCCAACACTGGTTGACCGAACCCAACATCCCAAAGTGCCTGGGATTTTTTGATCGATTGGTGTTGACCGAACTTTCAGGTTTGTGAGCTCCTGTTAAAATTTGGTCGACCGAACTCCTCCACCGGTCAATCGTTTTAACCTAGTTCTGTCTACTTAGCAAATATAAACTAATTTTCAATAGTTGGTGCAATTGAGATTGCATGGATGGCATCATAGACACGTAATGCATGGATGGTTGGCTCAAAGTTTGAGTCTTGCCCACCATAATAAGTTCTAAATATTTGTTTGAACTTGTGAAGGAAGGTCTTGTAAGATGGGTTTGATTGGTTGACCTGGTTTGAAATGTCAACAACTCGTTGCATGTTGTTTTGAGTGTTGATTATGTTATTGTTGGTGGTGATCCAAAATAGCCTTGGGACATCATTCCTAGTGATTGGGCTTGTTGGAAAAGAGTTGTGGTGAAGGATGGGGAAGATTGGAGCACTATGAAAACTTAACAAAGATTATATTTCTTGATGTCGTTTAAAATTTCATATATATATATATATATATATATATATATGTGTGTGTGTGTGTGTGTGTTTGTTGGCCTAAAAGGTAGTTGAATGGTGGGATAGATGTGATCGACATCCTACGCCCGTAGAGCTTTGGATAAGATAGTGATGCTTTCAGTGGATATTGTACCTACAAGAAAGAAATATAATATTAATATAAATTTAGCGGCAATTAAAATGATAAGGATCTTATACCATGATAAAATATACCAACTTAGCAATCATTAAATGTTTACTTCAATTTGGAAGATATGCAAGGTCTTCCCAAATACAGAGGGTCTTGATCATACATTAAAGTAGGGGTGAGCACAACCCGGTCCAGTCCGGGTTCGGTCCGGACCGGGTTCCGGTCTGGAATTTTTTGAAATTTCGGTTCCGGTCTGATTCGGACCGGTCTGATTTTCATTTTTTTTATTTTAAAAAAATCAGTTTTGGATCGGACCGGTCCGGTCATCGGTCCAAAGCCATCAGGTCTGGTCTTCAGTCCGGACCTCGGAAAAAATTCTGGTCCGGTCCGGACCGGACCGGATGCTCACCCCTACGATTAAGTATCTGGAGGAAGGTTTAAGTATTTGGAAGAAGGCAATGGAAGAAGGGAGATTGGGGTGAAAGACGTTGTTGTTGTTGTTCTAAGGCAACCGAAGAAGCCAAATAGAGAGATGTGACTTTTTTGTCCAAATTTTGCTCAATAACATAAGTAAAATACCAAAACCAACATCCTCGTAGATGACGTTAACCCTCCTCCAGTTATAACTTCCGACGACATCCGCAATGCATGAAACCCGAGAGGAGAATTTTCCAAAGAACTAAAGAAGTCATGGTCGTGTCAGGGTTGAAGATGTTGGGCTAGCAAATGTAACAACAATAGGATTTTGCACCCTGTCCTTCATTTGAGAGATTATGTTTTCCTCCGACCATGTTTTGGTACCAACAAGGACAACATCGGCTTTCCATTCGCTAGTTGTTAGATCTTGAACTACATGAAATGATAACCAAGCAAAAGTTATTGAGTGGTCATTGAAATAAATGAATTAGTAACTACAATAATATATATCAACATTAAAGTCATTAATCTCAAACTACTTGTAGAAACGACATCTTACACTTGGAAAATTTTCCAACTACATATTACAAACATTATGGTTTTCAAATGTAATGGTGAAAACACTTAACCTATAATACAAACAAATGTTGTTACAACCTATATATAACACTACTTTGTGCACATGGAAAGTGAGATATATGAGTGAAAGAAACATAATCAAACCAATGTTTTTTGTGTCTCTGCTTGCTTCAAGTGTTTAAGAATAGCATAGTTTGCCATTAAAGAAGACACATAGAACAAAGATTGTTAGAACCCAAACCCAGTTTAGGGTTAATCCCAGATTAGAGGAGGGTTAGCATGGGGAAGAGGAGTTTGGAATAGTGAGAGTGATGGAGGTAGGGGCCGGTTACTGTTCGCGTAGGAGAGACGTGCACTGTAGCGATTTCGGGTTTATAACCCATGCAATCCTTTCTTTCCCTTTTTCTTCTCCTTCCATTCCCTCATTTCCTTCTTTCCTGTGCTGGTGCGCGTGGTGGTGGGCAGCTGTCACGGAGGAGTCGAGCGAGGAAGGTGTTCGTGCGGGAGCAGAGCGCGAGGGAGGTCGGAGGTGACGACATGCGTGAGCAGGCTCCGGCGGTTGCATTGTCTTCTACGAGGTATGTCGATTCATTAGTGTGGTTTGTGCTCACCCAAGTGTGGGGGGAGGTGTTGGTCGGTCGGGGGAGGTTGGAGACCTCTCCGGCGACGCGTTTCTTCGTAAAATCCTCGGCTGACGCGAGGTTGAAGACGACCAACGGTCGACCGGATCCCGATGGGCGGTCGACCGAAGTAGTGTTTTACCCGACTTTAACCATCACCGGTCGAACGATGCCTGAGTGGCGGTCGACCGGTAGTGCATTTTGCTGGTGAGTTGGGAGTGCATGTTGTGTTTCGGTCGACCGGAACTTAAGTGTACTGGATGATTTTGCATGTTTGTTCGATCATTTATGTGTATGCGTTCAACCGTTGATGACGTAGAATTAATAGGTTGACCCTGTTAGTTTTCGGTCGACCGGGACCCCTAAGTCGGTCGACCGATAGTTTGATTTTGATGTTGACCAGACTCCAGATTTTGACCTCGTATCGGTCGACCGGTTTTAGACCTCTGTTCGCCCGTTTGGGACTTAGGTTTTGTGCAGTGAGTTCGACCGATTCAGACTTTCGGTCGACCGATTTCCTTGTGAAAGCGGTCGACAGGATTGCCTCTTTCGGTCGACCGTTTCTGCACAGAACCGAATTCCTGGTTCGATTTCAATGCCAACTCCATCCACGGAAACCCGTGTCCTCGTCTTGTGCATGAGCTGGGAGGTGACGGTGGGCGCGTTACGCGTGCCTGCCCAGGGACCGCCGTGTGGAAGAGTGTGGTTGTTCGGAACGTGTCACCTCCTTGTATGGAGCGTGACTATTGTGATGGATTGATTAGACTCATTGTAGTGTAGCAGGCCTGAGGGATCGCGGATCCCAATGTATGATGTTGAGGCAAGCACGCAACTGGCGTTGGGTGAGGTGACTACCGACCTACGGGCTACGGAGGTCGCTGCCCTGCTTTTATAGCGGCGCAGTTGGTGTTTGCGGCTCGTGGAGCCTGATGACCTGGCAGACTTCGGTCTGGACCCGTCCGATGTTGTGCCGGACGTATTGTTGGACCACCGATGCTGTGCCGGTGATGCCGCCGAGGTTGTGCCGGCGATGATGATTGTTGGGCCGAGGCTGTTCCGGCTATGTTATTCCTCGACTGGGCACCTATCGAGATGATGTTGTTATACCTTCCGGGCGACGGCCCCGTTGGTCCCTGTAGCTCCGACCACTGAGATTTGCAGATCTGTTTTCTATCGGCCCGCAGGCGTGACAGAGGCTCCCTGTCGAACCCTTGAGTAGTGTAGCCGCGTGTGGGGGTGCGATGTCGCGTGCTGTTAGACCGTATGTGCCTGCGGTAGGTCTCCTCGGGAGACCCGATGTTGATTGTCGGACTGATGTCCTGTTTTACCCTTTGGGGGAACTCTTTTCATTTCCTGTTGATGTCATGGCATACTACTAGTATGATTGGTTCATTTGTGTAATACATACATTTAGGTGAGTCGACATACGGAGTTTCCTTTTGGAAACTCAGGCATTGTTGTTATATATTTTTCAGGATCACAGTAGGTCTAGTTGGGTGGTGATCGGCGGGCGGGCGCATTTTGGAGTCGGATCCTCTACTCGGACCACTGAGGTCAACATGATTACGTTTTATCCTCTTTTGCTGTTTTGTTGTAATCATGTATCATTTTGACAAACTCTGATGTAATATGGTGCACCGCTTATTTGTTTTATGAGTAGTAACAGTCCCGTCTTTGATTATTGGGTTCCCTTGCCTTGTTTACGAATTTTTAAAATTTCCACTGTATCGGGATATTACAATTTGGTTTCAGAGCGGTCGATTCCTATGCGGCACCCAAAGAAATCACCCTTGTAGTAATAAGACTCATGCATTTTATCTTTTAGCATGCATTCATGGCTGAAGTTTGTGATTGTTTCTTCTGTCAGATGACACCTAGGCGCGTGAGGAGTTCTCCACGCGATCGCGGTTCCAGTGACGCCACTGAGGGCGCTAACTGGGACAGGTTGGGCGAGTTTCTAGAGCGTCAGGCAGCTCAGAATGCGCAGGGCGGGGTGGGAGATGAGTATGATCAGTTTATGCGTCAGCACCCACCGAGTTTTGATGGCAGGAGGGCCCCGGAGGTTGCGGAGGACTGGATCTTCAGGATGGAGAAGATCTTCCGCGCGATTGGAGTGACACCAGAGAGGAGGGTGGAGCTGGCCACCTATGTGTTCGATGGCGAGGCCGCCAACTGGTGGAGGTTCACGTCCACGGTGTTGTTTGACGACCGTGAGGATGTCAGCTGGGAGGAGTTCCTGGAGGTGTTTCTTGAGCAGTACTTTCCCCAGCACATCAGGGATCAGAAGAGGGAGGAGTTCATGTCGATGTTGCAGAAGGAGATGACTCTGGCGAGCTACATCAGCAGGTTCAACGTGTTAGAGCGTTACTGCCCTGAGATATGTGGGACCCCTAAGCAGAGGGCGAGGAAGTTTGTGAAGGGACTGAGGCAGTCGCTTCGGTCACGTGTGATCAACAGCATGTCGCGGACCCTTGCAGATGCGGTGAAGCATGCTACCATCATCGAGCAGGACCAGAGGGAATGTCTTCAGGAGGCGAGGAAGGCACCAGCAAGCACCGGTAGCCGTGTGGCCGATCGTGGAGCAGGTAACCCGGGCAAGAGGCCCAGGTTTGATGGAGGAGGAGCACGTCAGTCAGGAGCGTGCACTTACTGCGGGAGGTTTCATCCAGGACAGGAGTGTCCCCGTCGGACTGGAGCTTGTATGGGTTGCGGTCAGATGGGACATTTCATCCGTGATTGTCCTCAAAGTCAGGGGGAGCCGAGCAGGAGGCCAGGACCACCAGCAGTAGGCAGAGGCGGAGGCAGCTGATCCGTTGTGTCACCGGGTCAGGGCAGGAAGACCGGGCGAGTCTTCACTATTCAGACTGAGGAGGCGAGGGACTCCAACACGGTGGTGGAAGGTACACTTTCGGTTTCTGGTTCTGTAGCGCGTGTGTTGTTTGATTGTGGCGCCACACACTCCTTCATTTCGGAGAAGTTTGCTGGCGAGTTGGGTCGGACCCCTGTGCTGCTGACTGATGTTTTGGAGGTCAGCACGCCCTTGGGTGAGGTGGGCACTGTGGGGAGTTTTTTCCCCGGCACCACAGTTGCTTCGGGAGACTATGATTTTCCGGAAGATCTGGTCTTGTTACCGATGGAGGATTTCGACGTCATACTGGGGATGGATTGGCTGTCCCAGTACGATGTTCGGGTCTTTTGCCGCGAGAAGAAGATTCTGATTCCGAGGGAAGGGTTGCCAGACGTTTCGATCAGAGGTACGAGGAGCAGAGGGGGTCGTCTGATTGTGTCTGCAGTTAAGGCACAGAGACTGATACAGCAGGGATGCAGAGCGTTTGTAGCCACGCTAGTTGTTCCTGATCCTGAGACGAGGAGGCTAGAGGGTATAGAGGTTGTGCAGGAATTTCCGGATGTGTTTCCAGCAGAGATTCCATCATTACCGCCGCACCGAGAGATCGAGTTCAGCATCGAGTTGGTTGCGGGTACGACACCTCAGTCGAAGGCTCTGTATCGGATGACACCTGCAGAGTTGGTAGAGCTGAAGAAGCAGTTGCAGGAGTTGATGGAGTCCGGGTTCATTCGACCGAGTGTTTCTCCATGGGGAGCGCCTGTGCTTAGGGATGCAAACGAATACATTTCGAACCGGATACAGTATATATCCGTATCCGAATTCGACTGTCATAACCGAATACCGATTTCGATTTGTATTCGGAAAAAAATACACTATCCGAATTCGAAAATATTTCATTTGGTTTTCGGATTTGTATTCGAATTCGAATAGTATTCGAATTCAAATTCATTTTTTCCTGTCCAATGCACTCCAATTTAAACAAATAGTAATGTTTTTCAGTAACCACCTTCACCAATTACAGAAACACTACTCCAAACTAAACCCAATACAACTTCACTTGTGTAAACATATAATTCATCCACCATTACCATCTGTAGACATTACTGCAACAGAAAACATATAATTCAAATAAAAACATGGTTAAAATTAAACATAAAAGTTACATTCAGCAAGTATGTGGTTTCAAACTACCACGTAACAAAATATCGTAGCCTATAAGTTCCACAAAGTATGTAATTCTATTCAGTAAAATATATTTTCATTCATATCATATAAAAAAAGTGAGCTTATAATCTATACTATAAGACTATAACTAGTCTATAAGACTTAAATCATTCTTTGTTGTCTTCATTTCTTGTAACTTGTAAGTTGTAACCTGCACCTCTACTCTTCTACTTCACCTGCATTTGAAAATTAAAAAAATCATCAATAATAAACCCAAGTCAGCCAAAATGAAATCCAATGAAAGTGATATCACATCTAAATCAAATAGTATACCATCAATGTGTAGACTTTTATAAGTGCCACTATCATCATTTGATAAGACTTCATTTTCAGGATCAAAATGCAATTCCGAAAAAAGTGTCGACAATGCGTCATCTGATTCAAGAGCAATAGAATCTAAAAAACAGTATAAATAAATTAGTAGCACATAATCATAACAATCAAAATAGCAAATTATGTTTTATTACCCTTGACTTGATGTCGTAGCCAATCTTGACCACAAATCAAAGTCTGAACAGTTTCAGCATCCAAACGACTTCGGTATTGGTCAACTATCCTTCCTCCAGTGCTGAAAGCACTTTCTGAAGCAACTGTAGATGCTGGGATTGCCAGAATATCACGAGCTATTGATGAAAGAATAGGATATTTGGCCTCATTAAGTTTCCACCATGCTAATATATCAAAATCATCATCTGACACCACCATAACACCTTCCTCCAAATAAAACTCTAAATCTGATTTCTGTGATTGAACTGAAGAACTACTTTGAAGAAACTGACCAAGATCCCTTCGTAAGTTTTTCCTAGAAGATTTCACCATTTGTTGAGCAATTTCCTGAGATGTAACTTCTTTTCCAACTGAATCATTATTTTGTGTTGCTGAACTGCTTCTGAAATTTGACTTGTACAAATCATACATCTTTGAAAACTCATTACGAACATATTCCACTTGTGCTGTAACCTCAAATTCATTCTCATATACCAGCCCAAAAAAGTACTCTATTGACTTCAATTTAAACCTTGGATCTAGTATACAAGCTGTGGTGAAAAGAACATTAACTTTGCCCCAATATTTCTCAAACTTCGGATACATTTTTTCAGCCATGGACTTGATAAAAGTATATGGACTGCTGCACCATGATTTCAAAGAAATCTGAATAGTATATTTCTCATTAAAGCATTGATTCAAAGTTGGATAGCTTGTACCAGAAAGTGTTTCAGTTGCATCAAGAAAAACACTAAGACGTTCCACAATCTGTTGTGCATTGTCCCAATCATCAGAAGATGGTGGAGCTTTATATGATTTATCAAACCCAGGCAAGCGAGAAAAAACCTTTTTAAACTCTATTGCATTTTGTAGCATCAAGTATGTTGAATTCCAATGCTAAACAACTTGGTATCAATATTCCATGCATAAATATGTGTTTGAAGCACTTTAGCAATTTCCTCAACCCCATGAGGTGACTCCACATATACAAAGTTCAAAATTTTCTTCTCAAGCTTCCATTTTTCATTAATATAATGACATGTCATGCATAAATAACCAACATTACCGAGGGTTGTCCACATGTCTGCAGTAAGACTTATTCGAGATTTTAGCTTCTCAAGTGTTTTATAAATTTTGGCTTTCTCATTTTCAACTGTTTTCTTACAATCTGCTTGAACTGTAGTACGGGACAACAACCTAAACTCTGGCTGCAAACTGCTGATAAATGTCCTAAATCCAACATGATCAGCCATGGAAAATGGATACTCATGCAAAATGAACATATTTGCAAAATACTGCCTACGTAAAACTGGTTCAAACTTAAAACACTCAATGGCATTAGTTCCATCCTTTTTGGTTTGTCCGGTTTTAAGGAGCATCTGACAGACATCTGAACTTTTCCCTTTCGTCCTTCGATAAGCCATGCAAAATTTTAAATGATTATGAAGACGGGTGGTTCCACTTGAGCTATTTGCACAAATTTCTAATTTGCAGTAATTACAAGTAGCAATAATATCTCCATCTTTAGATCTTTTTCTATCATAATGAGCCCAAGCCTTAGACCATAATCTTCTCTCTTTACGAACTACTCTCTTTTCAGGTTGAACAGTAGGATTACCATCTTCAACTTCTACCATTTCCATGATGCTTTAGGGAAAAAATCAAAAAATAAAGCAACTAAGTTCAACTTCAACTAGTAAAAAAAATCTATTGAAGTAAACTAAAACAACAACCATATAACAGAAATACTAGAAATCCAAGTCATTAACATTTTTAAGGCATAAAAAACAACCCCTGTATCTAATTAAAACCTCGTCAGTGTTTAATGCACAAACATATAACACACTCAAAGTCAGAACATTGTTCAAACTGGTTCAGAACATATAACAAAAACAGTTGCGGTAAACTAAAACATCAACCATATAACAGAAATACAATAAATCCAAATCATTATCATTTAAACCAAGTGGCTACACAAACATTACTACCATTTTTAAGGCATAAAAACAAACATTTGAAGTAAAAACAGAAATTAAATTCAAAGTCATAAACTAAGGAAGTCAAACCGGTTCAGAATCTGAGATGAGCACGATAGATTTCTCCTGAACTTTGCAAGATCTCTTCCCCGAAGGCTTCGACCACCTTTTTCCACCCCCACTTCCCTTCCTCACCACCTCCTGTAATATAGCAAAAGATTAAGCCACAATCTAATAGCAAGAAAAACGTTTTCATTCCCAGAAATCAAGAACCAAATTTGATTTAGACATGGAAACTGAAAATGAACATATTTGGTCCAGACATTCGATACCAACCAAACCTACCGTTGATTCGAAAAGTAGTTCAAAGACCCTTAAACCAAACCTACCGTTGATTTGACAACGTCACCGTCAATGACGAGAAGGCCGGTTGATTTGCGGAAAGGGACGAGATGCACCAGATTTGGGAGGTTTTCGCTGGAGAAGAAGGATTTAGGGAATACCGAAAGAGACGAGAAGGCCGGCTGATCTGTGGAAAGGGACGAGATGCACCAGATCTGTGAGGTTTTCGCTGGAGAAGAAGGGATTTGGGGAGAACCGAAAGTTTTCGCTGGAGAAGAAGGGATTTGGGAGGTTTTTGCTGGAGAAAAGGGATTTGGGATTTGGAGTGGCTGTCGGCTGTAGTGGTGGAGTAGGGTTGGGTAATGGGTACATGGTCAATTGGTCATGGGTAGTGTAATAGTGTATTTAGGTTAGGTTTTAATGGACAAAATCTGACCATCCATTCTAAAGTATAGAAGATCTTGGTCATTCATCTTGGTATGAATATAAGATTAATTTTTTATATTAAAATACAATTGGTATTCGGATACTCGAATTTGGTAAGATATGTATCCGAAATTTTATCCGAAATTCTAATTGGTAAGCTTTACATGACCAATTCCATTTCCAAATTTATTTGGTACGTTATATCTTACCAAATACCAACCAATTACAATTTTTTCGAATCGGATATTCGGATATTTGGTAACCATTTGCATCCCTACCTGTGCTCTTCGTGAAGAAGAAGGATGGATCTTTAAGGATGTGCATCGACTAAAGGATGTTGAATAAGGTTACCGTTCGGAACCCGTACCCTTTGCCCAGGATTGATGACTTGTTTGATCAGCTGCAGACGGCGAGAGTGTTCTCGAAGATCGATCTGCGTTCGGGTTATCACCAGTTGCGGATCAGAGAGGCAGATGTTCAGAAGACAACCTTTAGGACGCGGTACGGGCACTATGAGTTCTTGGTGATGTCATTTGGACTGTCGAATGCACCTGTAGCATTCATGGATCTGATGAATAGGACCTTTCAGCTGTACCTCGACAAGTTTGTCGTTGTATTCGTGGATGACATCTTGGTATACTCGCCTGACAGGGAGCAGCATCGAGAGCACCTGAGGATTGTGCTTGGCATCCTGAGAGATCAGCAGCTTTATGCCAAGTACACGAAGTGTGAGTTTTGGTTGGATCAGGTGGCTTTTCTAGGGCATATTGTGTCAGCAGACGGGAATTCGGTTGATCCGGCGAAGGTCGAGGTCGTGACTAAGTGGAGAGCCCCGACGAGCGTGACGAAGATCAGGAGTTTTGTGGGACTGGCAGGGTATTACAGACGGTTCATCTAGGATTTCTCCAGACTTGCATCGCCGCTGACAGCGTTAATGTAGAAGGGCGTCAAGTTCGTTTGGTCCCAGAAGTGCGAGGACGGAGCTGAAGAGGCGATTGACGACAGCACCTATTCTGACTCTACCGAGTGGCAGTGGAGGTTATGTGATATACAGCGATGCGTCAGGGATTGGCTTGGGCTGTGTTCTGATGCAGCACGGGAAGGTGGTGGCATACGCTTCGAGGCAGCTGAAGGTGCACGAGAAGAACTACCCTACTCATGATCTGGAGTTAGCAGCGGTAGTTCACGCATTGAAGACCTGGCGGCACTATCTTTATGGCGAGCAGTTCGAGGTCTTCACCGATCATCAGAGTCTGAAGTACTTGTTCTCGCAGAAGGAGCTGAATATGAGGCAGCGCAGATGGCTTGAGTTCATTAAGGACTACGACTTCACCATTTCCTATCATCCGGGGAAGGCGAATTCGGTTGCAGACGCGCTGAGCAGGAAGGTGGAGGTTTCAGTTGCGAGTATGTGCATCCAGGAGTGGAGGCTACTCGAGGCATTGTCAGAGTGGAGACCGTTCACAGAGGGTACAGAGGGAGCAGTGATTGCTGGGCTTCGGGTGGAGCCGCAGACTGTCTCACGGGTGGTGCAGGCTCAACATGGGGATGATGAGTTAGCTGGTCTACTACAGTTGGCTTCCAGAGCTGAGTCAGACTTCAGTGTAGGGGTTGATGGTGGTTTGAGGTTCAGGAGTCGGATCTGGGTGCCGAAGGTCGATGGGCTGAGAGATGACATCATGGAGGAGGCACACAGAGCTAGATACACCATTCACCCGGGGAGCACGAAGATGTATAAGGACCTGCAGCGGAACTTCTGATGGAAGGGCATGAAGAGGGATATTGCAGAGTTTGTAGAGCGATGCTTAGTCTGTCAGCAGGTGAAGATTGAGCATCAGAGGCCAGCGGGACTGATGCAGTGTATTGAGCTTCTTGAGTGGAAGTGGGAGCACGTGACGATGGACTTTGTCACAGGATTTCCGAAGACGAGGAGATTCCACGATGCGATTTGGGTGATAGTCGATCGACTGACCAAGTCGGCGCACTTCTTAGCGATCAGGACCACGTTGCCTTTGGAGGGTCTAGCTAAGTTGTACGTGGAGGAGATAGTCAGGTTGCATGGGGTACCAGTGAGCATCATCTCCGATCGAGATCCTCGTTTCACTTCCAGATTTTGGGGGAGTCTGCAGCAGGCTTTGGGGACGCGTCTGAGATTCAGTACGGCGTTCCATCCCAGACAGATGGTCAGTCAGAGAGTACGATTCAGACCTTGGAGGATATGCTGAGGGCATGCACACTGGATTGGGCAGGGCACTGGGATTAGCACTTGCCGCTGATAGAGTTCGCCTACAACAACAGCTACCACTCGAGTATTGGGATGGCACCGTACGAGGCGTTGTACGGGAGACCTTGCAGATCACCGGTATGCAGGAGTGATGTGGGCGAGAGATAGTTAGTGGGTCCAGAGATTGTGCAGATGTATGCGGAGAAGGTTGATGTGATCCGTAGGAGATTAGTCACGGCACAGAGCAGGCAGAAGAGTTATGCTGATCGACGCAGGCGGGCGTTGAGTTTCGAGGTGGGCGACCATGTGTTTCTGAAGATTTCCCCTGCTCGAGGAGTGATGAGGTTTGGGAAGAAGAGGAAGCTCAGTCCGAGGTATGTTGGGCTGTTTGAGATCCTTGACCGAGTTGGAGAGGTTGCCTACCGGATTGCGTTGCCGCCGCAGTTTTTGGGTCTGCACAATGTCTTCGATGTATCGATGCTGAGGAAGTACGTTGCGGATCCGTCACACGTCATTGAGATTGCAGTTCCAGAGATCCAACAGGATTTGTCCTTAGAGGAGAGGCCAGTGGAGATCGTGGACCGGATGGATCATCAGCTCAGGAGGAGGACCATTCCGATGGTGAAGGTCCGGTGGCAGCATCATAGCGAGCGCGAGGCCACTTGGGAGATTGAGGAGGAAGTCAGAAGGCAGTATTCAGAGCTTTTCGGTGAGTAGCTTACTTTGATTTCGGGACGAAATCCTTTTAAGTTGGGTGGATTGTTAGAACCCAAACCCGGTTTAGGGTTAATCCCGGATTAGAGGAGGGTTAGCATGAGGAAGAGGAGTTTGGAATAGTGAGAGTGATGGAGGTAGGGGCCGGTTACTGTTCGCGTAGGAGAGACGTGCACTGTAGAGATTTCGGGTTTATAACACATGCAATCCTTTCTTTCCCTTTTTCTTCTCCTTCCATTCCCTCATTTCCTTCTTTCCTTTGCTAGTGCGCGTGGTGGTGGGCAGCTGTCACGGAGGAGTCGAGCGAGGAAGGTGTTCGTGCGGGAGCAGAGCACGAGGGAGGCCGGAGGTGACGACGTGCGTGAGCAGGCTCCAGCGGTTGCATTGTCTTCTACGAGGTATGTCGATTCATTAGTGTGGTTTGTGCTCACCCAAGTGTGGGAGGAGGTGTCGGTCGGTCGGGGGAGGTCAGAGACGTCTCCGGCGACGCGTTTCTTCGTAAAATCCTCGGCTGGCGCGAGGTTGAAGACGACCAATGGTCGACCGGATCCCGATGGGCGGTTGACCGAAGTAGTGTTTTACCCGACTTTAACCATCACCGGTCGAACGATGCCTGAGTGGCGGTCGACCGGTAGTGCATTTTGCTGGTGAGTTAGGAGTGCCTGTTGTGTTTCGGTCAACCGGTTTCTTGTGTTCGGTCGACCGGAACTTAAGTGTACTGGATGATTTTGCATGTTTGTTCGACCGTTTATGTGTATGTGTTCGACCGTTGATGACGTAGAATTAATAGGTTGACCCTGTTAGTTTTCGGTCGACCGGGACCCCTAAGTCGGTCGACCGATAGTTTGATTTTGATGTTGACCATACTTCGGATTTTGACCTCGTATCGGTCGACCGATTTTAGACCTCTGTTCGACCGTTTGAGACTTAGGTTTTGCGCAGTGAGTTCGACCGATTAAGACTTTCGGTCGACCGATTTCCTTCGAAAGTAGTCGACCGGATTGCCTCTTTCGGTCGACCGTTTCTGCACAGAACCGAATTCCTGGTTCATTTTGAATGCCAACTCCGTCCACGGAAACCCGTGTCCTCGCCTTGTGCATGAGCTGGGAGGTGACGGTGGGCGCGTTACGCGTGCCTGCCCAGGGACCGCCGTGTGGAAGAGTGTGGTTGTTCGAAACGCGTCACCTCCTTGTATGGAGCGTGACTATTGTGATGGATTAATTAGACTCATTGTAGTGTAGCAGGCCTGAGGGATCGCAGATCCCAATGTATGATCTTGAGGCAAGCACGCAACTGGCGTTGGGTGAGGTGACTACCGGCCTACGGGCTACGGAGGTCGCTGCCCTGCTTTTATAGCGGCACAGTTGGTGTTTGCGGCTCGTGGAGCCTGATGACCTGGCAGACTTCGGTCTGGACCCGTCCGATGCTGTGCCGGACGTATTGTTGGACCACCGATGTTGTGCCGGTGATGCCGCCGAGGTTGTGCCGACGATGATGATTGTTGGGCCGAGGTTGTTCCAGCTATGTTATTCCTCGACTGGGCACCTATCGAGATGATGTTGTTATACCTTCCGGGTGACGGCCCCGTTGGTCCCTGTAGCTCCGACCACTGAGATTTGCAGATCTGTTTTCTATCGGCCCGCAGGCGTGACAGAGGCTCCCTGCCGAACCCTTGAGTAGTGTAGCCGCGTGTGAGGGGTGCGATGTCGCGTGCTGTTAGACCGCATGTGCCTGCGGTAGGTCTCCTCGGGAGACCCGATGTTGATTGTCGGACTGATGTCCTGTTTTACCTTTAGGGGGAACTGTTTTCATTTCCTGTTGATGTCATGACATACTACTAGTATGATAGGTTCATTTGTGTAATGCATGCATTTAGGTGAGTCGGCATACGGAGTTTCCTTCTGGAAACTCAGACATTGTTGTTATATATTTTTCAGGACCACAGTAGGTCCAGTTGGGTGGTGATCGGCGGGCGCGCGCATTTTGAAGTCGGATCCTCTACTCGGACCACTGAGGTCAACATGATTACGTTTTAACCTCTTTTGTTGTTCTGTTGTAATCATGTATCATTTTGACAAACTCTGATGTAATATGGTGCACCGCTTATTTGTTTTATGAGTAGTAACAGTCCCGTCTTTGATTATTGGGTTCCCTTGCCTTGTTTATGAATTTTTAAAATTTCCGCTGTATCGAGATGTTACAGAGATGAGTTAGTAGAATTGAAATCTTCTACTCCAATCTCCATGACAACTCTCTCCTCCTTTCCAACTCTAGAACTCGGGTTGATGATGCCACCTATGTTAACATCCACCACTTTGGTTGTGGTGAGGAGAAGTGTGAGGGAACAACACAAGAGAATGAGTGCAACAACCTTCTCATGCATTTTGTGGAGTTTGGTTTCTTTTCCTATTACTTTGGAAGATGAGTTATAAGTTAGGGTCGTGTTTATGAGATGTTTGTTAGTGATATACATATCTTTCCAAGGAAATCGCAAGGTGTTGCTTCTTCCACAATCAAAATGGCTGACCTTAATTAAACTAAAACATGCATAAATATTATGAACAAATCCCCAATAATCTGAATCATTTAGAAGATATTCGAAGCAGATATTAGATTATTAGCCGTAGCGCACAACTGTTAGAGCTTTGAGATTAAAAGTTAAAAAACTTGTTTCATTCCTGCTCAACAGATCTTCCTCGCAAGTAATGTACCTTTTTTAATTCTCACGAAAAAAATACCTTGAAAATCTCGGGTACTTAAACCTGGGAAAGAATAACTATTTGGAGCAGTGGTTAAGCACAATTTGTGAAAAAATATGGTGTTAATAGTGATATGTGCCCAAAATCTTCATATCTCAATAATAGATTCCAAACGGGAGATAAACTCAATCAGATATCAATATCCAGGAGGAATTAAAGAGAAGTGTTGATGATCCATCTGAAAACTAAACATACACCCCAGTGGCGAGCAACAAGAACAAAGATCAGAAACCCTACAGCGGGTATAAAGCAACTCGAAATGATAAGCAACACGACAGACACAGTGTGTTTTTATAGGTATAATATGTCCACTAAAATGAAATATATCAGTGTTTTTCTATTTACTAGGAACACTAATAAAATAACATGTACAAGTGACCCGGTATAAAATGAGTACTTCAATGACAGAAAAGGTTGAGTTTTTCGTACTTTACCTAAAATCGTAAAGTTTATCTTTGTTTCTAAAGTCAAATAACATAAGTGACCTGATATAAAATCAAAACTCCAGAAATAAAACATCTAATGCAGATCTGAGTGTTGATGTGTGAACCACTTGTGCTAGGACAAAAATATACAAGACATGTCGCACAAAAATTAACGAAACTAATCAATTCAAACGAGATATATCTAACAACAAACATGGAGTGAGGAAAAAGAACTGAAATTTAGTCTCGATTGGAGATTTCCCACCAAATTATGTCCATCTTAACGTCTAAGTCACCCTGGGCCATTTAATGTAGACATGCAGTCCATATTTTGTCTCCACTAAAATATTATTTTTAGAATAAAGAGCAAAGGTGGTTGGTTGGTTTGATTCTGGAAAGAGTATAAGGGTCGAAAAAAGAAGGAATGATTGTTCTTCCAACAGAGTAACCACACATGAATGACATGATATATGAATGGGTGATTTCGTGGTTTATAGGAGTTAGAGGGGATTTTATGAAAAAGACCATGTTGGACACGTGCTTGTGCTTGTGAGTGGTTGGCGGCACGTGGGTGCGAGCAGTTGGTGCGAGATTGCATCTTTTTGAGTCCTGTGTTTAGGGCTGCGGGTCCGGTCCGGGTCCGGTCCGGTCCGATTTTTTGTTTTTTTATTTAAAAAATTTAGTTTTTGACCGGACCGGACCGATTCGATCTTCGATCCGGACTCCGGATAAAAATTCGGTCTGGTCCGTTCAGACTGAATGCTCACCCCTATTTGTGTTTCTTTCCCAGGTGGTTTTAGCCTCTACCTGATGCTATTTTATTTTTTTTGTGAATGGAACTGATGTGCATCCATATCTAACAACACATAGATATAAGTAAACTTTTCCCCCCGAATAATTAAGTTAGGCTCGTTGAGAGTCCAAAAAGATATGAAAAATAGTACAAATTAATGGGCACTCGCATTATCTTTGTACAATATCTAGAAAACTTATAGATATACAAGCGTAAACACATTTAAAAGTTCAAATCGAGAAAATCCTATTATGTCCAGGTCTATCTCCTCTAGTAATACGATCTATATTGAGGGAGCAATAATTTAAGTCTCTTTCTTTGGATGCACCACCTTCTTCTAACCCATTTTCTTGTTGATCTTCGTTTATTCCTTCTGGTGCCACTCTTTCCTCACCTCTTTTGTTCTTGATCATCATGATCAAGAACAAGAAGAAGGCGATCGTCGACGTAGCGCCAGAGATGATGAAAAGTATCCAAAAGCTATCGATATCAAGATTGTTGTTATCCTTGGTTGGATCAATTCTTGGGCAACTAAAGAGATCCACCTTGAACACCTTGGAAGTTTCCGACTTGAGTGTTCCATCTTCTATGAGGCTTAGTATTGCAGTTGACACGTCGGAAGTGATCGGAGAACCCTTCTTGAAGGCCTACGTTGAATACAAAATACTACAGTTATGATATGAGTCTAATTCAATCTTAGTTTGTTTGACTATATATGTTAAACTGATTTTGATGAGACCATTTCAATTTTCATTATGTATTCACACCTCTTCTAAATTAACCATTGGTCTTTTACGTTCAAGATATGTAATTATTTGTTATATATGTAACTCATGATCATTTGATAAAGAAAAAAGAAATGAAACTCTCTAATTCTGTAAAATAAACATGTACATTAACTTAATTAAGACTTACAAAGCCAAGACCAGCGAATCTATAACTTTCGCCTGCGGTGGTGAAGTCATCCCCATATTTGGAGAGGAAAAACCGAAGGTAAGGAAGCTCAATGTAAGCGGCAGTGATATTTTCACTCTCGAAGGCCTGTGGATATTTGGTTTCTGAGTTTATGGTGTGTATGTTGTTTTCCTTTATGCGAAGAACGTTTTTAAGGTAATCAAGGACGAAGGAATCGCCATCGCAACCAATTTGCTCAATGGTTCGTGTGCTCTTCTCTGGTTGCAATTTTTGAACGGTTAGGATGGAGCTCAGACTCGCGGTGTAACTTTGAGTTAATGCTAAAGCCGTGAAAAGCCACACTAGGATCGCCACTCGGGCGAAGTTGTTGTAAAGATTTCCTGAGAAAATAAGTAGGTTAATTAAACAATTTGTGTTAGTGTAATGTCAATAGTTATATATATGTAGTCCTATGTTCGCTCCAGAGGAAAATTTTGTTGAAGTTGTATGTAAGTACATAATTAATTAAGTCTACTACTGACTACAACATCTTTCAACTTAAAACAATTGAAATTAATACTCATTTTTAGTGACTTATTCGAAGGTTATTGTAAGCTACTGAATTCATGAGTTAATTACGTGCACTTGAATGATGCATTTGTACATTTATGTTATTTCTTAATTACTTGTTTTTATTCTTCTACCATTTTATGGTTTCTTATGGATCATAATAAGTATTATTCCGATGGTGGTAAATTAATACTCATTTTACTAATGTCGGATCAAGCCATGGGACACAGGCCCAGACAAGCTCGCGCGTTGTAGTGTCAAGCCAACCTCTCTAGGATTTAAAAAAAAATACCTCCAAGAATCTTTAAAAATATCTAAAATATCTCTCAAAGACTACAAATTACCTAAAATACCTAAAACAAATAAAAATACTAGCCCTTAGGCCCGATAGCCAAGTGTAATGTGAATTGGAAATTATGTATAAAAAAACAAAGAAAACTTGTGCAAAACCTAAAACTTATATAAATCTTGTTATATATATAAGGAAGATATATATTTTTACCTTGTGAGAAAAAGAATGTGAGATAAGCAAACCAAACTCCGTTGCCGATCTGCTTCCATTTCTTCCCATCGTAATTTTTTGAATTTGCACTGTTGTTCTCAAGGAACCACACGATAATGCCAGTGTAGAATGATGCTAAGACGATAGTCAGCCAAAGCCTCCAAGAAAATGGCTTTGTGAACATCCACGTCCTCGGAACAGTTTTCAGAGGCACCAACTTTGATAATCCGGAGTCCATATATGGTTCCGTAAAATCAACATGCTTCGATCGATATCCTAGTATTGTAATGTCTCCAACGACAGCGTAAATAGTCTGGTCAATAGAATGTCATTTCTGATAAGAGATGTAATTTGAAGGGATCGGCTGCATTTATTCTAAATTAAAGGGTGTAAATGCAAGACAACCCAACGCAAATTAGCACCAAAAGGTTTTCTTCAGAAACTTGCTATCATATAATATGATTCATATTACGTTACAAATCTCATGATGCGATCCACTTTTATATGAAATAACCTCTGAAATTGATCATTAGAGCTTCAGTTTGTTAACTATATATCTTGATACACCGCAGTGAAGGCGACAAGGTTATAATATCTAAATACGGCCAACATAAATTTTCTCTCCAACGACAGCGTAAATAGTCTGGAGAGAAAATTTAAAATATATATAAGAGATCTAATTCGAAAGGATTGGTTGCATTTATTCTAAATTAAAGGGTGTAAAAGCAAGACAACCCAAAGAAAACGTGCAACTAAATCTCAATCCGATCCTCTTTCCCATGAAAATAATCTCCAAATATGATTATTAGTGCTTCAGTTTGCTAACTATATGTCTTCATAAATCATAGTAAATGCGACAGTGGTTAGATCTAATTAACGTACGTGGGGCAACATATATAAGGAGGGTACACACGTTTGTAAGCTCAAGCACTTCCAAAACGACAATGCTAGAACACTAAATACGAAAAGCAATGCATAATTACCTTGTTGGTGTAAACTGACTCCACCATTTTGTCATAGGTTCCATTATAAGGGTGATATCTCACATCGAGTCGATAAGGCATCCTCGCGAGCGCAAGCTCAAAAATATTGATACTATATCCACTAACTCTCTCGAGTTTCCCATTACTATCATACTCAACTTTCACAAATTCGTCGAACACCGTCCTCGCCGGCACCACCACATCTAAAACCCCCCACCCTCCGGGCAGCCAAAGTGGCCCTCCCGGCCAATACACAGCTCCAAACACCTTTGAAGCATTACTATTGCCTAAGGTCTTGTTTTTATAGTCTTTGTGGAATCCAACACCTTGAGACCAAAAGCCCATGTTTCTTATACCACTTCCAACCACATTACTAATCCCAAACACATTGTCTTTTGTTGACAACATCCCATTGGTTAGGCTAATGGTCCCACTTAGACCATGAAAGTTTCTGTTAGAATTTGTCACGTCTTTTGTGGTTTGTGCAATTGAGATTGCATGGATGGCATCATAGACACGTAATGCATGGATGGTTGGCCCATGGTTTGAGTCTTCCCCACCATAATAAGTTCTAAATCTTTGTTTGAACTTGTGAAGGAAGGTCTTGTAAGATGGGTTTGATTGGTTGACTTGGTTTGAAATGTCAACAACTCCTTGCATGTGGTTCTGAGTGTTGATTATGTTATTGTTGGTGGTGATCCAAACATAGCCTTGGGACATCATTCCTAGTGATTGGGCTTGTTGGAAAAGAGTTATGGTGAAGGATGGGGAAGATTGGAGCACTAGGAAAACTTGACAAAGATTATCTTTCTTGATGTTGTTTAAGGTTTCATATATGGTTGTTTTTGGGTCTAAGAGGGAGTTGAAGGGTGGGATAGATTTGGACTGTTGGATGTCGGATCCAACGGATCGTAGAGCTTTGTATAAGATAGCGATGCTTTCAGTGGATATTGTACCTACAAGAAAGAATTTCAATATTAGTATACATTTAGCAGCAATTAAAATGATAAATTGATCTTATACCATGATAAAATATTCTAACTTCAGCAAATGCAATCATTAAATGTTTACTTCAATTTGGTAAGATATCCAAGGTCTTCCCTAATATAGAGGGGTCTTGATGATACATTAAAATATTTGGAGGAAGGCAATGGAAGAAGCGAGATTGGGGTTAAAGAATTTGTTGTTGTTTATCTAAGGCAACGGAAAAAGGCAAATAAATAGAGAAATATTTGGTCCAAATTGTGCTCAATAACGTAAGTAAAATACCTAAACCATTATCCTCGTAGATGACATTAACCCTCCTCCAGTTATAACTTCCGACGACATCCGCAATGCAAGAAACCCGAGAGGAGAATTTTCCAGAGAACTGAAGAAGCCATGGTCGTGTGAGGGTTGAGGATGATGAGCTAGGAAAGGTAACAACAATAGGATTTTTCACCATGTCCTTCATTTGAGAGATTATGTTTTCCTCCGACCATGTTCCGGTACCAACAAGGACAACATCGGCTTTCCATTCGCTAGTTGTTAGATCTTGAACTGCAAGAAATGGTAAGAAAACAAAAGTTATTGAGTGGGCATGCAAATCATGAATTAGTAACTGCAATAATATCAACATTAAAGTCATTAATCTCAAACTACTTGTAGAAACGACATGTTATGATAGGAAATTTTCCAACTATATATATATTACAAACATTATGTTTTTCATATGTAACGGTGAAAAAACTTATTTAACCTATAATACAAACAAATGTTGTTACAATCTATATGATTTATAACACTACTTTGTGCACATGGAAAGTGAGATATATGAGTGAAAGAATCATAATCAAACCAATTTTTTTTGTGTCTCCATGCTTGCTTCGAGTGTTTAAGAATGACATAGTTTGCAATTAAAGGACACAAACATTTAGTAAGCACCTTTAAAATGGATAAATTCCACAATTTAGCCACATAATTAACTTACACAACACCATGGTAAAATTGGGAAGAAAAAATTCCTTGTTTATATATTTGTGTAATCTGCTAATATGTTTTCAAATCATACAGAAATATAGAAATCAAATACGTGCCTGTGGTTGGAGCTGCAAGAGAGGAATTCCTCATGGTGAGAAACAGAGGCTTGTTAGTAGAATTGAAATCTTCTACACCAATCTCCATGGCAAGCCTTTCCTCCATTCCAATTCTAGAACTTGGGTTGATGATGCCACCTATGTTAACACCCACCACTTTGGTTGTGGTGAGGAGAAGAGTGAGGGAACAACACAAGAGAAAGAGTGCAACAACCTTCTCGTGCATTTTGAGGAGTTTGGTTTATTTTCCTGATACTTTGGAAGATGAGTTATAAGTTAGGGTTGTGTCTATAAGATGCTTGCTAGTGAAAGCAACTTAGTTTTCAAAGGAAATAGCAAGGAAATCTCAAGGAAATAGCAAGGAAATCGCAAGGTGTTGCTTCTTCAGCAATCAAAATGGCTGACCTTAGAAGTCAAAACAAAAAAATTGTAGATTTTTTTTATCAGTGTATGAAGGTGAAGATTGTTGAACATATTATCTGTGAGTGTAAGCTCAAGAATTATATATAAAGGCCTCTATTTTGGACCTTTTAGAGGAAAACCTTAATTTAGAGTATATAGGTAAGACTTCATCTTCTAGAGAGTCTAAGAAGTTGTTTTATCTTGTAATTGGGGATAAAAATATAATGTGTCTCCTATTAACTGACCAAAATTTGGTCAGTGAAGAGATTTATTTAATTTTCTCTTTTGTTCTTCCCCATATGAACCTACACCTATGTTCTACCTTACATCATATTATAGTTCATGAAGATTTATAATTTGAGTTTTATGTCGTCGTGATTAGATACATATTTGACCGTTATTTAGTAATCATAGGTATAACTTCTGTAATCTGATGTTCGTTTGTCTAATTCAACTACTTGTCCCAATGAATTTTAGATTCAAAGAAGCAATTTCAGATGTTCATACTTCTTCAGTAAAATGATTGTCTATGGTACAAATTATAGAGAAAGATAAGTGATGGAGAGAGAAAAGCGTGTATGTTTGGTCGGCGGTCAAGGGCGACCAAACTATATTAGATTAAAAAAATGTTGTCAATCTTACAACTAACTAATCATTCTGTTAGCTTTTAAATGTTGATTAGCACTAGTTTAACATAACCTTTTTTGTAATGAAACTACAAATATTCAACCCTTTGGCTAAGATTGAGAATTGGGTTCTTATTTCATTAACTTGCATGAGAAGAACTGTATCTAAGCTCTCTCTCTCTCTCTATATATATATATAATATAAATGTGATCCTATACTTTGTTTTTAATATTACTTATTTCAGAGATTAACAAGAATCTTTAAATGGTAAATCCCATATTAAAATTAAAGACTCACGCATGAGAGTGAGCATAGGCTATTTGTGCATTTACAAAGCAAAACACAATAATTTAAAATATGTCATGAGAAGTCATTACTGAAATATCATAATTAGTGAGGTACATAAATTTTAAGAATATCTTGGGATGTCATTCCTGAAATGTCATAATTTCCTCTTTCTTTATTAAGCTTCTAAGGTACAAACAAGATTATACCAAAAATGAGTAAAAGTCCACCCGATTCATATTCGACGTCACTCCAATTTCTAAGAAAAATTAAGTTTTTATCATGTGATTCAAAATTTCATTGGAGGCAATTTGTATCTTACGTCTCTATACGGATTCCATATATTAAAACATAAAAGATTGTTTTGGTAAAAATCTGAACAGTATGCCTCTGTACGTCATCTCTAATCTTATCTTGACTTGCGAAAACCAAAAACTATCTTATCTTGTTATCTTACGTCTCTATATTGAATTAAAAAACAATTGTTGGTGTGGTGATAACTGACAACTTTGTAATATTTCTCAACTTTGGCTACACTAAAACATGCATAAATATTATAAACATATCGCCAATAATCTGAATCATTTAGAAGATATTTGCGAATTAACTCACGAAATGCGACATGGGGAAACACTGCTAATCACGTCTAAGTTCTAACTGGAACATGTGGACCACTTTCAGCAAAGACCAATTATAACCTACTCCAAGGCTACAAGTAGGTAAAATTCAATTGTTTTTTTCCATAGAAAGTAGATATTACATTATTAACCAGAGCGCACAACTGTTAGAACTGTCGGATTAAAAGTTTAAAAACTCGTTTCCAACTGTTAAGAGTTTTGGGATTAAAAGTTAAAAAATTGTTTCAAACTGCTAATTAAACTTTTAATTCTTTTTTAATTCTTACTACAAAAATACCTTGAAAATCTTGTGTACTTAAACCTGGGAAAAAATAAGTACTTTGAGCAGTGGTTAAGCACAATTTGTGAAAAGATATGGTGTCAACAGTCATATCATCATCATATGTGCCCAAAATCTTCATATCTCAGTATAATCGAATCAGAACGGGAGATAAACTCAATCCGATATCAATATCTAGGAGGAATTAAAGAGAAGCGTTGATGATCCATCTGAAAACTAAACATACACTCCAGTAGCGAGCAACAAGAACAGAGATCCGAAACCCTGCAGCAGGTATAAAGCAACTCCAAATGTTAGCAGCAAGACAGACTGTATTTTTTACTGGTATAATCTGTCCACTAAAATGAAAATGATCAGTGTTTTTCCATTTACCAGGAACACTGATGCCACTCCTGATGTCACGATTTCCTTCGTCAGGCTACGACTTCGCCTCGATGATGTAGCTTCATAGCTGCATTTAGTCACATACTCACAATCGGTAGTAAGTACAAATTTTATTACAAAGTATATTGAAATACAATCTATAATGAACAAGATATATGATGAATACACACAGCAAAGTAAAGAAAAAAAAGATCAGAAGGATTTTACTTCAACTACTTACTCATCAAGAATGGGTTAAAAGTTTGAACAAACACAATCGTAACATCCTAAACAAGAGGCCGATTGGCTTCAAAATCAGCACATCAAAAACATTTTCAAACAACAAGCTCCCCAATATTGTACCATATACCACAAATACTGTACGAACATCTGACCCAACTTGTGAATTTTCTTTTCTAGTGTAGTGCAAGGTTTATTTGCTCATATAACCACCATAACACCGACTAATATGAGAACATCACTCTCAAAGTTTCAGTTCACATTTTTTTCCACAGACATTGATGTATCTCCTCCCCTAATAAACAATCTTGCAATTTTTACAAACCATGTTTCATTCCAATCGTATCATCAACTATTTTAACTCGCCATCCCACCCAAAGTCAATAAAGCACAGGTCAACCAACAAATAGGAACATCAAAAACACAACAAAAATTACTATAGGAGCAGAGTCAGATGGATATCAAACAATGTGCTGCTGAACAAATCAAGAAATGAGTGAAGATCGGATGATTTCAACTAAAAACACTGTTAAAAATAAGCTTGAAAATGCTCCAAAACAATCTCAATCACATGGCATGATCAAAAATCAAAACTCAATCCTGATGCAAGATCATCAAACCATGATTCACCCATCAACTAGAAACATCCAAAAAAGCAAAAAAGAGCAGAATCAGATGGACATTCGAACAATCTGCAACTCAACAAGAAAAAATTAGAAAAAAATGGATAAAATGGTAAAACAATTTACATACAAATGATCTCAGAAAGTTCACAAAACAAGTTTCAACCATGGTACAATGATCTCATAAAATTCACAGTACATGTTTCAATCACATCATATTACCAAATCTTAAGCCCAACCCCACCCAAAATCTTCTTTTTGGATTAGTGTGGAATTTTATTACATAGAAGGAATTCCAAATTTTCGAACCACAAATCAAACAGAATGCGAAACTTCCAAATTACAAATCAGCCATTCTTGTAATAGAGATCGTACATATGTATAAAAAAACCTAATGGATCATATAATTAGATGGAGAGTTATAAAGTTTGCAACTAAACAGAATAAACGAGGGCAAAGTTGGATTTAATGTTGAACATTTGATAGGCAGACAATCCTAAAGGTCCTGAAACAAGATCCAACTTTCAATCAGATCATAGCATCAACACTTTCGGGTCAATCAAGAACTTCAAATATCAAGATAGAACCAAAAAATGAAATCAATACCAAACTCACATGAAGAACAAAGTTTCAATCAGACGGTAGCATAAACAATCTCAACTCCAACCCCATCTGAATTTATCAAACCACAGTCAATCAACAACTAAAAAATAGTGAAATCAGATAGCAATTGAACATTCTGCAACTAAAAACAAGACAGAAAAAAATTAGACAAAAAGTTGAGTTTTGCAAACGAGCGATCTCATAAACTCACAAAGTTTCAACTTTTAACTTCCAATCAGATCATATAATCAACCATTAGACCTTGAGTCAATCGTCAACCCCAACCACCACGACAAAAAAAGAAAGCAGTACCAGATGAATACTCACAAACAAACAAATAAATAACATGAAAATTTTGAACATTCCGCTGACAAACGATCTCATAAATGTCACAAAAAAGTTTCAAATTCAATCATATCACATCGTTAACAACTTCAAAATCACCAAATCACGGGCCAATCAACAGCTTCAGGCATTAAGATGAACTGCCATACATCAAGAAACGATCTTGCAAACACCAAAAAAAGAGTTCCAAATTTCAACCACATCACATCCATAAAAAATGCATAAATCACCAAATCAGAAGTCAATCAGCAACTGCAAGCATCTAAAACACGAATCCTCAAAACAACATTTCACAAAAACCACAAAAAAGTTTCAACTTTCGAGCATATCACATCATTAACAGTCCCAAAAATCACCAAATCAGAAGTCAATCAGCACCTGCAAGCATCCAAAACACGAATCCTCAAAACAACATTTCACAAAAACCACAAAAAAGTTTCAACTTTCGAGCATATCACATCATTAACAATCCCAAAATCACCGAATCACACCTCAATCAACAACTCCAAGCATAAAAAACACGAAATCCCCACACAAAAAAGGTTCCAACTTTCGACCATATCACATCATCATCAACCCAAAAATCAACAAAATCACACCTCAATCAACAACTCCAAGCATAAAAAACACGAAACCTCCAAACATTCCAACAAGCGATCTTACAAAGGCCTCCCAGTCGCACCGAACTCACATGAAGAAGGACGCCGTGGCGACGAGGCCGACGGTGAGCATGAAGAAGGCCAGGGTGGGGTACAGCTCCACCGGAACAGGACTCGAGATCGCCTTCGCCTCCATCGCCTGTGGAGATCGAGAAAACCAAATCAGAGATCGGAGATCTGGATTTGGGGATATTTTTTAGGTTTTATTTAGCGCCGGTGTGTTGACCCGACGGCGGATTCCGGTGCGGTTTCACTTAGGCCTGACAATTTTAGACACGACACGATTGCACGACACGATAAAGAAACACGATATAGACACGACTTGACACGAATTTTTTTGTACGATTAAAATAATTTATTACAATATTTTGTGAACATATAAATATAAAATAATTGGTACACGATTTGACACGAACACGACACGATAACACGATAAGTTGTTTTTGTAAACGAAACAGACACGAACTGCATCTTTTGTTAGATAATCAATTATTTTTACTTGATTATAGTAAATTAAGATGTTATTTAGAATGAAAAATATCAATATAACATGTCACTTAACTATTTTCAATCTAAACATGATGAAATTTTTTCAATTTATACTATACACGATAACACGAAATCCTGACACGAATGCAGAACTGTCAGACACGATAGTACACGAACACGACCCAATTGACAGGTCTAGGTTTCAGTATCTCAAGTCACGGGACGCAGTTTAATTAATTAGGTAAAAATCTAAAATTAAAGGGAGAACTGCAAATTCCAATCTATATATACTTTAACCATGTAAAATTTAAAGTGACAAAATCCAAAATCCAAAATCCTTAAGGAAGCCGAGTCTTATCCATGCTAGCACAATAGCACTTCCACCAGTTGGGACTCATACGAGCATAGTGAAGCTGATCTTCAAATATATTAGTTAGGTGGGAAAGTAATCTCAACAGCTAAACATCGCCCCAAAATTACTTAAATCGTCCCTTGAAATTACCAAATTGCCCTTCATCCTATTTTTGCTTATATATCTCACAATTTCACTTTTTTTCAAAACTTTCTCTTCTTATACCTACTACAGAAGATTAAGAATGTCTCGGGGGCCAGGCAAGCAGCCAGCAGTTCCCCCGGTGTACCCGTATACGGTAACCTTACTTTATTTATTTGTTTTTAAAAAAATAAAAAAAATAAAAAAAGTGGTCGGCGTCCGAGGGAGACGCCCCCCGCATGGGGCGGGCGTCAGAGGAGCGGCTTCCTCTGACGCCCGCCCCATGCGGGGGGCGTCTCCCTCGGACGCCGACCACTAGTGGGAGACGTCTGGGGAAGACGTCTTCCCGATGGAGGAGACGTCTTCGGCAGACGTCTCCCCCAAAGAGGAGGCGTCTCCGACAGACGCCTCCACCATACGGGAGGCGTCTCTCGCAGACGCCTCCACAATTTTTTTTTTTAAATTATTAAATCTGATAATTACTTTAATAAATTGTGATAAATCTGAAAATTTAATTTAACAAATTCTTATTAAGTTTAACATTTGTGATATTTAGTTTTAACAATTTTTGATTTAGTTTAACAATTGTTTTAATTTAGTTTAACAAATTTTGATTTAGTTTAACAATTGTGATAATTTAGTTTAACAAATTTTGATTTAGTTTAGCAATTGTGATAAATATGATAATTTAGTTTAACAAATTTAACAAATTTGTAATTAAAATTTCAATTAATAGTCATCGGGTCACAGTGGAGGGAAAGGCAAGTCGATACCATTACACGCCTTCCGTTCTTTAGAGGATGATTCAGCACCGCGTCATCCACGTAGACGGGGGATATCTGCTTCGGTCAGGAGGGAGAGAGAGGCATTACGTCGTCGTGAGGAGGATGATGATTCCTTCGA
Source organism: Triglochin maritima (assembly GCA_963682175.1). Lineage (NCBI taxonomy): Eukaryota > Viridiplantae > Streptophyta > Magnoliopsida > Alismatales > Juncaginaceae > Triglochin > Triglochin maritima. The sequence continues at coordinate 39,437,133 of OY821781.1, forward strand.
TGATGAGCATGTGGACAGTCCCGACGACGGGAGCGACGATGATGACCCGTATGAGTTAGAGCGCCCGGAGGTGGAGAGGCAGGGGGAGTATAGCAGAGGACGTGGTCGAGCGGGTAGTTCTACTTCCGCCGGATGGATGGTGCGGAAGGGTAGGGGTGGGAGGTTTACGACCGGGGATTCGAGCTCGTGCACTGTAAATCCCCCTCGCTCAGAAGAAGAAGAAGAGGGTCCAGGACGATTCTTGGATCGTGAGCAGTATGACGCCTGGTGGTCCTTTAGATGGGAGCGTCATTCCTAGTTTCTGGGGTCACATCGCTAGACGGATCTGGGACGGAGAGTATCGGAAGGTTCTGAAGTGCCATAATCGGCACAGAGCCTGTACAGCACTACAGGGTTGGCGGTCTACACTGAGTGCTGATATCAGAGAGGAGATTAGTGCCACGCATTTGGGGCACTTATCGTACAACATGTTCCCTTATCTCGACATGCCTTTGATTTCTGCGTTTGTGGAGCGGTGGCAGCCTGACACCAACACTTTCCACATGCCTTTCGGAGAGATGACGATCATGCTTCACGATGTTTTCCAGATCCTGCTCATTCCTGTAGATGGTCGTCTGGTTAGTGCTCAGGGGTCGACGTCTGAGCTGAGGTGTTATGTGGCAGAGTTGCTTGGTGTCACACCCGATGGTCTGGCGAGAGATACAGCTTTATGGAGTGGTGGTGGTGTCGGCATCGACTCCCTTGAGGACCTATGCAGACGGGCACGACCTCCGCGAGCCGATGATACACAGTTGACGGCGTACCTATTCTTGATGCTCGGAGCCGTCTTGTTTGTCGACAAGAGTGGTTGTCGGATCAGACCACGCGATCTACTGGAGGCTAGGGACCCGGACACCGTTCGTGAGTACTCGTGGGGGTCAGCGACGTTGGCATACCTGTACCGTCAGCTTGGGATAGCTAGCCGTGCGGATTGTTCTGGGATTGCAGGTTGTCTTACGCTGCTGCAGGCGTGGATATACGAGTACTTTCCTGCATTCCGCCCGCATCGTGAGCGGAAGATTATCGACGAGGGTCATCCACGTTCGGGTATGTGGGCCGTCCGGAGCGAGGACAAGAGCGATGGACGATTGCGTTCCATCCGCGCACGGCTAGATCAGATGACTGCATCAGAGGTATCAAACTTTACACCATTTATTTAATTTTAAGATGTATTATTATTAATGTGTTAAACTTTAGGTGGAGTGGTTACCCTATGGTCCTGACCCAGCAGCGGATGTCCCGAGGACTTTATTGATGGGTCTTATTCGTTATCGGGATATCATAGAGCCTTATATGCCCGATCGGGTCTTGCGTCAGTTAGGATATGTTCAGGTGATCCCGGTTGACATCCCGACACCAGAGCATGCGGTGCGGTCTGCGACAGCAGCGACGTACGACGTCAGGTTCCCCGCTTCTACAGCGGAATCGACTTGGCGGACATTTCCGAGATCATGCCGACTGTTCCTTGGCGACTTCAGACGTAGTCGCGACCCCTCCGAGTGTGATGCACGTTATCTTGATTGGTTCGGTAGTTACTCACATCCTATCATCGTCCGTGGTGCCTCCCGGAGAGCAGATCGACCACCATATAGGACGTGTGGCGATCTGGTAATTTTTTCATTTTATCTATTTTTATTTGTACCGTATATTTTGTTAATGTACGCTAATGTTATTGTTATGTGCAGTGGATGGGTAAGATGATACAAGCTGTAGACCCAATCTTGCAGATGAGGGATGAGCTGCCAGACGATGCCAGAGCTGCATGCGGAGATTTGGATGAGATCATACACTCGTGGCATACTCAGTTAGTCATCTCCGACCATGATTCGGATGATGAGTAGGCTGATCTGTTGTACCGTACTCTTAGTATTTGCATTTATATTTGTTTATCTGTCGTACGCTTATTATTTGTATTTGTGTTTGTGTTTGCTAACATATCGTACGCTTATTATTTGTATTTGTGTTTGCTTATTTGTCATACACTTATTATCGTACTATTATAGTACTATTATATATAATGCAAATAAAGCAAACATATCAAAACATATTACATAATAAAGCAACAATATATAGTGTACAAACATATCAAAACATATTACATAATTGTACAAACATATCAAAACATATTACATAATTGTTGCCAAGATGCTATCCTATTTTGGTACTCCAGCTCCCATCCAATAACACTCTCATCTCGTACTTGAAACCACAGAGTCGCTATAGGAGGTACGGGGAATCCCTCATTCAAATCCAAACGAATGTAATGAGCGTAACTCCCTAAATGAGCAATAATCAACTCTCTGCACGGTCTCGTCACGGTAGGTGGACTCTCCCAAGGTAGAACTGTAAGACATGGGTACAACGAACCATCATTTCCGAGAGAGAAGAACATAACTGCACACTTGTAAAAATTTGCAATGGGAAACAAGTCCGTCCACGTCTCCATGTAGTGATTCTCGCCACAAGGTCCCCCGCCCCAATTAATCCGGTGACGAGCCTGCGCCACACCGTCGTAGTATACGTGCTCATAAAAAGATGGGTTCGCAGCTAGCTCATTTGAAATCGAACGACGGGCGAGTTGCCAATTGTCTTCACCACCGTGAAAAACATCGGCGACACATCGAAATCCACAGTTTCCATCAGCACGTACATCATTCCACTGGTGTAGGAATGACATAATGATTCCTGGAATCCTATCCGCATATGGAAAGTCGTCTACGTCAGCCCGCCCAGTCACTACAATATAAACAAAAAATACAGTTACATATAATAACAAAAGATACATATTTACTGAAATAAATAACAAAATTATAATAACAATAAATATAGGGATGGTATACCTGATCCTCCCCTCACAGACGAAGAACCAGAAGATCGACCACGACCTTTGCTTCCACTACCGGAAGAACGACCACGACCTCTACTCCCACTACCTGAAGATCGACCACTACCTCGCTCTGCATACTCAAACGCACTAGGGTCCCGTCGTGTCGACTTTCCCCTTGGTCGACCTCGTAGCTTTGTTTTTTCTGCAGGCTCTCTCAAATTCGCATGTTCGGGGTGTAACTGCTCGAATAAAACCCGAGAGGCAGATCGAATTACGGTGGGGTCACTTCCTACAATCTCATCAACCAGGCTGCGAAAATGTTCGGCGTCTTGAGCTGCTTGAGACACAAACTCTGCGTTCCCGGCTCCTTCCCCAATGACAAGTGTCCTCCAGAACGAATGAATCTGCTCTAAGTAAATTCCGTTGTCTGATTCAAGACATCCGCGGATGGTACATGCGCAAGGTATCCCATGAGAAGTCAGAAAAGCGCACTCACAACGATATTCAACTTCATCATCTAACTCTTGCATTCTTTTCACCTCCTGACTCAGCAATTGCAAGCAGTGATGCGAAACTCGACCATTTATGTGACGATATAGAGCATGTCCGAAATTAGTCAAATTTCGCCGTCTCGAGTCTTCAAGAGCGTTTCGAATATTCGTCAGCTGCATTTCAATAGCCGCGTTGACGTGCTCGAAAAGAGTGTCCAGAGCTGCAGTCGATGTAGAAATCCACTCTTTTAGAGCCGAATGAGCACTTTCGACCCTACAATTCGTGGTGTTCCCAAAATGAAGGACTTTGTTCGTCCAATTCAGCACAAACTTTTCTTTATGCACCAACCACGTGGTGTCCAGATACTCTGTGATAGCCGGCCACGATCTATACAAATCTTTCAGAGCATACACAGCTCTATCATACTCGGCTTCTGAAGTAGAAAGCATGATTTTCCTCCATCTTCCACGCCTCAAAGTCTCTGCCATCTGCTTATTTTTGCCGAATACGTGGTATGCGTAGTTCAATACGTCTTTGTTGATGTGCATGTGCAGAGTAAATGAGCAGAGTCAGGAAATACCTCTCTCACTGGTCGCATAAGGCCTAACTCCCGGTCTGTTATTATTGCAGTCGGGCTGACAGTCCCCAATAACAGATCTCGCAACTTCTCCATCACCCACAGATAACTGGAGTAAGTTTCATCCATCAAAATCGCATATCCAATAAGGAAATTCATGTTTGTTGGTGTGACCCCAATCATTTCGAACAAAGGCATCTTATACTTGTTTGTCTTGTAAGTCGAATCCATGCAGATAACGAAAGTATATGTCCGCAACAACTGGACTGACGTCGGATGTGCCAAAAACGCGTGAGTGACGACATCAGTTTCTGGATCCGCCATAATCCAATGTAAGTACTCACACTGCACTGCTTGATAGAGAAACTGCTGGACGGGATTCCGGTCTTCAGATTTTGTCCTCCTCATGTAATCTCTGAAATTATAAATATGCCTTTGATTTGGATTGTCCTCCGGGAATTTTTCTTTTACTGCCTTCAAGATGTTCCGTGGTTTTGCTTGCGCCTCAGTCATATCACGAACAATCTTCTTCGCCCCAGAACTTAGACCACTAATTTGACGATGACCATCTGGATAAACTGCCAGTCTGTGGTTGTGATGTCCATGAGCACTATTAAAAACCACAACCCATCCATCACGATCTCGTCGCTCCACCACTTTTATTAAGAAACGGCAACCGCAACCCTTTCTTTTGGTGTTTCTTCGAAGTGCAGTATCCATATCCCGAGACTCCATTTGATTTCGCCGGTCGCATCTCAAATAACAATCCATCCGACTATCTGATCTTGTTTTGTACGACGACACGACCAAAAAAAACCCAGCTCCGATAGCTACTTGTTTGGCCCATTTACATGCTTCATCGATTGTTTCAAAGATTTGTGTAGTTTGAAATAACTCACTGTAATCCACTCCATCACCACCGAAATCTTCCAACGGAACCTACAAAAAAAATCGAAATTAAAAAAATCAAAAAAATTCCGGGCGTCTGTATTAAACGCCTACCCCATGGGAGGGGCGTCTGAGTTAAACGCCCTTCCCAAGGGTGAGACGTCTGAGTAGGATGTCTGACCCTAGGGAAGGGCGTCTACTACAGACGCCTTACCCAAGGGGAGGACGTCTACATAAGACGCCTCTCCCATTGCGTAGGCGTCTGCGTTAGACGCCTCGGCCAAGGGAAGGACGTCCTACGCAGACGCCCTCACCTTGGGGGAGGCGTCTAATGCAGACGCCCGACCCAAAATTTGCCCCGTGCCAGACTTACCTCACCGGATGCATCACACTCGCCAGACATTTTCGTGGTGTTTTTACTGATAAATTATGAATATACAAGACCGTAGGCCTAATTTATAGACACGGGACGATATGGGTATTAAATATATTGTTAAGGGCAATTTGGTAATTTCAAGGGGCGATTTAAGTAGTTTTGAGGCGACGTTTAGTAGTTCCCAAAGTAATTGGAATAATGTTTGCTCCGACTAAAATATTCGAATTTGTTTAGAAGGATATAGTCGTTAAATATAATATTATTTAAATGTAGTAACAAATATAATAATGGTAGTGCTAAGATTATTATAAGATTTTTGAAAACTTATAAGCTAAAAATACAATATTCGATTATTATTATCATTTTATTCAAAATATGAATATGTATTATAAAATCTGGAGAAAAAAAATCAGTATCAATACTTGTATTTGTTATACATATATAATACAAAAATTGATAAGTTGGCATCTGTTTTGTATCTGAATAGTTTTTAGCACTAATTAGTTGAATTGGGTTGGGTTTGGGTACATTTTTTATAACCAATTGAATCGACTAATCCTCACGAGTATAGTGGAGTTGGTTCGGATAAAAAGAACATTTTCTTCAATTTGACTTATCTGACACTTACTCCTGTTGGTGCGACACTCCCGATTTTAACCTCCACTAACCCTCACCAGTATAAGAGAATTTTTTAATTTTTCACTCAGATCTTTTTATTTTCAAAATATATCATAATCAAAACTTTATCTAATCAAAGTTAATAAGTTCAAATCACTCAAAACAAAAAATCAATAGAGTCGTGTCGTTTCAAAAATTAACAAAAAAATAAAATAAATCAAAATCCATCCCACATCTTCTATCCTTCAACCCCCAAACCTTACAAAACAAAACCCTCGAAGACTCTCAAACCACCTCTCTCTCTCTCTCTCTCTTCTTCACCAAACCCTCGATTCTCGAAACCCCCAAATCCATGGCGGTCGAGGGCGATCCGGAGGTCGAGAACCTCTACCGCTACGCCGACGCCCTAAGCGAGGCCAAGGACAAGTCTCAGGTTCGAAAACCCCTCCTTCCCCTCTCCGTTCCCCCCTCTCTCGCCAGCTCTAACGGTCCGTTTTGGTGGTTTTAGCGTGTGAGCGAGTACGAGGGGATCGTCGCGACGGTGCAGAGAGGGAGCAACAAGGCGAAACAGCTGGCGGCGCAGTTGATTCCGAGATTCTTCAAGTTCTTCCCCAATCTCGCTAGTCGGGCTGTGGATGCGCACTTTGACCTCATCGAGCTCGACGATATTGCGGTAAGGGTGGTTCGGGTTTTGAAGTTATGACTTGTGTGTGTGTCTGTTGTTGTTGAAGAATTTGGTGTTTTCATTTATGGTTTGATATGACTGTTGGTTGTTAAGTAGTTTGGTTTTGGTGAATTTTCGTTTGGAAAGATTGGAACTTTGGTGTTGGAAATTGTGAGTAGGACTACGGTGCTCATTTTTTTGATTTTTTCTGGTTGAAATGGAGGATATTGGGGTAAGAGTGGTTTGAGGTTTGATATGATTTTGTTGGTTGTGTTTGTAGTTTGGTTTTAGTGAATTTTCGTTTGGAGAGATTGCAGCTTTGATGTTAGGAACTTGTGAGTAGGACTTTGATTCCCAGGTTCTTCAAGTTCTTCCCCAATTTAGCGTGTCGGGCCGTTGTGCGCACTTCGATCTCATCGAGCTCGATGATATCACGGTAATGGTGGTTCAGGTTTGGAAGTTATGAGTTGTGTGTTTCTGTTGTTATTGTTGAAGAATTTGGTGTTTTCATTCATGGTTTGATATAATTTTGTCGGTTGTGGTCGTAAATTGGTTTTGGCGGATTTTCATTTGGAAAGATTGGAACTTTGATATAAGGAAGTTGTGAGTAGGACTTTGAGTAGGTGTAGGATCGATTGTCTCTTCGAAAGTTTGCGGTTCGGGTTAGGTTCGAAAGTTGTGAGCTCGACGATATTGCACTAAGCGTGGTTTGGGTTGAGTTTGAGATGGTTGGAAGTTATGACTTGTGAGTTTCTCTTGTTGTTGAAGAATTTGGTGTTTTCGTTCATGGTTTGATATGGTGACCCGTCGGTTGTGTTCGTAGTTTGGTTTTAGTGAGTTTTTGTTTGGAAAGATTGGAACTTTGATGTTAGGAAGTTGTGAGTGGGACTTCGATTCCCAGGTTCTTCAAGTTCTTCCCCTTTTGGCGAGTCGGCTGTTAACGCACGATTTGACCCCATCGAGCTTGACGATATTGTAGTAAAGGTGGTTCGGGTTTGGAAAGGTTGGAAGTTATGACTTGTGAGCTTCTGTTGTTAAAGAATTTGGTGTTTTCGTTCATGGTTTGATACGATTTTGTCGGTTGTGTTGTAAATTGGTTTAGTGAATTTTCGTTTGGAAAGATTGGAACTTTGATGTTAAGAAGTTGTGAGTAGGACTTTGATTCCAAGATTCTTCAAGTTCTTCCCCTTCTCGCGAGTCGGGTCGGTCGATGTGCACTTTGATCTCATCAACCTTGAAAATATCGGGGTAAGGTGGTTTTGGTGGGGTTGGTTTTGGAAAGGTTGCAACTTTCGGGGTTTGGAAGTTGGTAGGATTGTGTGTTGGAGTTGTGGATGCTCATTGTGGGGGTTCAGTTTGCGGTATTGGATTGGTTTTCGTGAAAACGTTGGGGTTTGGAACTTTCGACTTGTTACATCTCATCGAAGACATCTGATAAAATTGGAACAATACAGAAAAGATTAACATGACCCTTACGCAAGGATGACATGCACAAATCGAGAAATGATCCACATTTTTAACCGATCAAAAAAAGTTTCGGCCTGTTTGCTCGTGTTGTGCTTGTAATTTGGATTTTGTGGTGAGATGGAAAGGATGGATATTTGAAGTCGTTGGTAGAACTGTGGATGCTCATTTTGGTTCAACTGAGATGGAGGATATTGGGGGTAAGGTATGTCGATTTTTTATCGTGGTGTTTCTAGCGAGTACGGGGGTTGATGAGAACTTCAATCTCATAGAGCTGGATGATATTGGGGTAAGGGGTTTTGGTAGGGTTGAGTAACTTCAGGGTTTGAAACTTGGAGATGTTTTAACTTTGTTGTTTGGAAAGGTAGGAACTATGATTTGTACGTTTTGGTTTGGAAAGACTGGAACTTTGGGTTTGGAAGTTTTGACTTGTGAGATTCTGTTGTGCTTGTAATTTAGTTTTTGTGGCTAGTTGGAAAGATTGAGACATCAACGTTTGAAAGTTGATAATAAGATTGTGGATGCTCATTTAGGTCCAAATAGGATGTCGGATATTGGGGATGCACACTTCGATCTCATTGAGCTGGACGATATCGGGGTAAGGGTGGTTTTGCATTGGGTTTGGTGGATTTTGGTTGGAATGATTGGAAGTTTGAGGTAGAAAGATTGGAACTTTGATGTTTGGAAGTTGTTGATAGGACAGTGGATGCTCATTTAGGTCTGAATGATGTCGGATATTGGGTATGAGGCATCCGTCATTTGATTGTGATTGTCAGGGTAAATTGGATAGTGGGAGTACTTGGGGTTTTAAGTTGATATTTGGTGGATTTTGATACTTGGAATTTCAAGTTCTTCTCTAACCTGGAAAGTAGGGGGCATTGGACGAGCACTTATAATCTAATAAAGATGGAGGATGGTTTGGAGTTTAGTTTTGGGGGTTTAGGAAGGCTCTATCAAGTTTTTTATTTGAAAAGATTGAAACTTTGGGGTTTGGAATTTGGAAAGATTCGAATTTTTAAGTTTGGAAAGATAGGAACTTGATGTTAAATTTTGGTGAATTTTCTTTGGGGCAGATTGGAACTTTGAGGTTGGGAAGTTTTGACTTGTCAGTTTCTGTTGGGCTCATAATTTGGTTTTGGTTGTAGTGAGTTGAAAAAATTGGAATTTTGGTTATGGAAATTAGGACTGCGGATGCTGTTTCAGGTCCAACTGAGATGTAGAATATTGGGGGTGAGGGAGTTCATGGTGTGGTTGTGGTTAAGTTGGGAAAAATTGGAATATTTAGTACAAGACTGCAAGTACCTGTAATTGGGAGTTTGAAGTTGATATTGGGAGGTGGATGATACTTATAGAGTTCTCCCTGAATTTCGCCAATATGTGGTGGAAGTGTGTTCCAAGTTGTTTAAGATGGTAACCGATAAAAAGAGCTGTTTGAGATGGAAGATGTTGGGGTAAGGATGTTTGAATTTTTTCTGTTGTGTTAGTACTTAGTAGTTGTGGTTTTCATGAGCTGGGATGGTTTGAATTTTTGAGCTTGCTAAGCTTTTGATTGCCATTGGATTAGATAGTATAAGGACTTGAAACTTTTTCTTGATCTGGTGTCATTTATTTTATTCTGAATTTGAGTAGGTTGAGTTGTTTGAATTTGAGTATAGGCTAGGGGTTTTAAGTTTGTAAAGAAAAACTTTTTAAGCTTGGAAGTCGTCAATGGGTTGTCATTGTCGGTGTTTGTTTCTAGTTGGTCACGACGGAGATGGTAAGGTAAAAGCTGTGAAGCTTTTGTTGGTTTGTTGTTAGCTTGGTTTTGCTCGTGGTTGAGCTGAGAGATTTGGAATATTGAGCTTAGAAAAATTGCAATTTTTAAGCTAAGTTGTTAGTACTTAGTAGTGCTGCATTGCTGTTGATGCTTATTTCTATGATACTGGGGCATTCTCTTGAGCTTTGGTTGTGTGTTGACTTGGTTTTGGTTGCGGTTGAGGTAACTTGGGAGCATTCCATTTTTTTATTTATATTTTAAGTGTAGTAGCCGCTAGTAGAGTTATGATCCTCATTTAATTTGACGGAGTTGAAGAACATTGGGTTAAGGGCTATAGGTGCTTCGCTTGTTGTTTTGGTAACTTGGTTTTCTGTGTTTTGTCTGGATAAGTGTCTTGTGAACTTATTGACCAAGTTTGGAAATAGGGGTTAGATGGTTTGAGGTAGAGGCTTTGCTTGTTGTGCTGGACTGCTGGTTTTGGTGAAATGAGGAAATGCAACTTTTAGTCCTGGAGTCATTACTAGTGCCGAATTCAGAGCCTGAATTTGATGATTAAATCTGAAAAGTGGAAAATTGAAATTTGGGTTCTATCGTTTGTATAATATCTGAACTAATTTTTCAGTATTTTATACTATCAACTATATGATGCCAGATTATTTTAAAAGATGTTTAAGATTTGTGTATCTGAAGTTTTGCTTTTATGATTTCTATGTATATGCTACTGTTCAAGTAGTTGTTTTTCTTGTTAATTCATCATCCACTTAGTACTGCCATATATCTAACATATGTATAATTGGTTTTTAGAAATGGTTTAAGTGGAACTTTAAATTATTCACCTATAAAAAAACCCACAAGTTATTCCAAATTTAGAATAGGCAAGGTTCTATGGATCAATTCCAATTGTACGTTGTAATTAGTAAGAAGGTCCTTGTCGGAAACCATCTCTACCCATTTTGATTTTCCGAATAAAATATCCAGATAATCTATTACCATTTTTTACTTAAAAGACCTATTGTACTGGTTTATCTTTTTGCAATTAATACTAAAATTTTCTGGCTGCAGATTAGAGTGCAAGCGATACGTGGACTTCCTCTTCTTTGCAAAGATACACCTGAATATGTTTCAAAAATTGCAGATGTTCTTGGGCAACTCCTCACAGCTGGTAATATACCTATTGTTAGTTCCGTCTTTTATTTGAATTATCATTAGTTTGTTTCTCTGGCCTAATTCTTGTTTGATTTGTTCTTTAGAGGAAAATGTGGAGCGAGATGCAGTTCATAAGGCCCTGATGTCACTTTTACGTCAAGATGCTAAAGGTGGTTGCTGATCTATATATGATCTCTTTTAAAAGCCAAATATACGGGTGTTCCCCAATTTAGGGTGTTTTGGCACTCAAGTATCTTCAAGTAGTAATATAAGAATAATTGTAGTGGAGATTTAATACTTATTTTAAGAGCATAAGGCACATTGTAATTTGTCCAATTTTGGAATGCCGACAGTATAGTGTGTCAAACAGTATGAAACTCTCGGGCAGACAAACTAACAAAATGTGTATACTATGCACAACAGCGACAGACAACAAGACTTTTTTGTTGAGAAGGATGTGAGAAACAATAAAATATGAATATTGAAACAGTAGTTATTTTAGGAGGTCGTTTTGGGTTAGTCATCATTTTGTTGATAATAAAAGCAAAAAATAATTACTTATTCTAGACCCTGCATGCTTCAAGTATCACAAGTACAATGCATTGCATATATAATGGCCACATAGTCATCAATGCAGAATTATATGTAAGACAAAAAGAAATGTTGGTTATGGTTTTCACAATGATTTCATACCAAAATTATTCTATATAATGATCAATACGTCTCATAAATGCAGCTTCTCTTTCAAGCTTGTTTGGTCATATTCTTGGGACTGATGAGAATATTCGTGAAAAAGTCATCACTTTCCTAAAGGAAAAGGTATTTAAGCTTGCCAGCCTTATGCTCTTTTGTTAAAATTATTTGTTTCTTCTAGGAAACTGAGATCACGCTACAATTCAGGTTTTCCCCATAAAAGCTGAAATATTGAAACCTCAAGAGGAGATGGAGAGGCATATTACTGGTCTGGTAAAAAAGGTGTGTATGAACGTATAATAGCTGCATGTATCCACCTTATCCTAAAAATCCTTTTCCAATATTTTTGATATTTGTAATTGACTAATTTCAAATGCTCGGTTTTCAGTTTTTAACGATTTCCTTTCATGGTATTTTAGAGCTTGCAAGATGTGACTGGTGCAGAATTCAAGATGTTTATGGACTTCCTCTCAAGTTTGAGCATATTTGGGGGGAAGGCTCCCAAAGAGCGGACGCAAGAGCTTATTGAAATAATCGAAGGACAAGCAGATCTTGATGCTCAATTTAATGTAATTTTTAAAAGTTTAATTTATTCACTAGTGTTCCATTCATAAAAATATATGGACACAAGAGCAACTTAATTTTATTGTTATTCATATGCAATTTAAGCTGACCATTTATATCTTCATGTAAATTCTTGCATTTACGTGCGCTTGCATCTGTTTGGAGTAACTATGTTCTATATGGTAGTGTTTTCATTAGGACAATTTCATAGTTATTTTGTCTGCTTTTGGAGTTCATATTGCCTATTCTTTATTCATTACAGTTCGGCAGTCTTGGTTTGGTTCTAGCATTTATCTTTTGTTGGAGTTAATTTGGTTTGATTTTGTGATGCAGGTATCTGATGTTGATCACATTGATCGGCTTATTTCCTGTTTGTTTATGGCCATCCCGTATTTTGTGGTAATCTAAGTTGTATAGAGACTTTGTTTGCATTTTAGAAGGTCACCTTTTGGCTTTTGATTTTGATAATCTACATGTTTTCTAGAGAGGTGCATCCGGCAGCAAGTTCCTAAATTACTTCAACAAGCATATTTTGCCTGTTTTTGACAAGGTAAAATTTATGTAGTTTTATTCGTTTTTTGCATGTACTAGTCTTGGTTGCACATGCTACGCATATGCAATTAATGTTATCTAGTTATTTAGATGGATAGTCTACCATTATCTAGTGGACCTTCATATGATTATATATCTAGGTTCCACTATTCCATGGAACAATTTAGTGTATATCTTAGACTCTTGTGCATTCGTATTTATTTTCATTTTTCGGTTGAAAATTATAACATACAGTTAAAAGGGAAGTTTTATAGAACCGCAATAAGACCTGCAATGCTTTATGGTGCGGAATGTTGGGCCACTAAAAGACAACATATACAAAAGATGAGTGTATCTGAAATGAGGATGTTGAGGTGGATGTGTGACCATACGCGAATGGATCGGATTAGAAATGAAGACATTCGTGAGAGAGTTGGAGTTGCTCCAATGGAAGAGAAAGTTATCCAACACAGACTGAGATGGTATGAACATGTACAAAGAAGACCTATGAAGGCACCTATAAGAAGATGGGTATTGAATCGGATCGAATACATAAAAAGAGAAAGAGGCAGACCACGATTGACTTGGGAGGAAGCGGTCAAAAGAGATTTAAAAGATTTGAATGTTCCTCGAGAATTTGCATTGGATAGAAACGCGTGGAAGAAGGCGATTCACGTGCCTGAACCGTGACTCCTTAAAGTTTCATTTCTAGCCTACCCCAACTAGTTTGGGATAAAAGACTTTGTTGTTTTTTTATATAAATTATTATAAGTTATTACAAAGTCAGTAAATTGTGTGGATAGAATGCAGTGGGAGTTAAATAAATAATGGTTGATATATTATTAATATAATGTTATTATAATGGTAAATAATAATAAAAAATGCAAAAGCGATGGCATTTTCGTAATTCTATTAATTGGAGAAGGAGTTGATGGGATGTTAAATGACAGATGAAACCTGTGTTAGACCATTGTATTCTTTTTTAGGGGATTGACATAAATTGTTTTTTGATGTCATAATTATTTTTTATATGTTTACACACACACTTCTCCTTTGCCTAATCCTGGTACTTATATTTTCTAGCTACCTGAAGAGCGGAAGCCAGATTTGCTGAGAACTCTTGCAGAAACTTCTCCTCATGCAACACCACAGGATTCACGGCAACTTCTTCCTTCTATCCTTCCCTTGATGAAGGTAACTATTCCTTGATTTTGCTACTGAGTCGGATTAGAATTTTTGCCGTGAACATGTATTGAATATTACTTTCAACTTTGGTAGTTCTATCATTTGATCTTACAATATCATACAAATTATTCATCCCTAAAGGACAACCCGTGCAGTTTAGCTATAATGACAAAACATCTTGGAAGCTAAAAGTTAAAGACTGTCTCTAATATCTGCTCAGATAGGGTTGAGATCTTTCCCCGAAGAGATGACTGATCCATTACAATTCTAATGATTGTTTGATTACATAAAATTGTCTGGTAATAAGAATTAAAAAAATTGATCAGCCAAATGCAAGATTTGCTTGACATATACAAAATGACCAACATAAGGGTTATACACTTGTACCTATAAATTCACAGAAACCCTGCACATCATGCAGCATTGACCTTGTAAGCTCAAACCTGGATTCTTGCCAACCCGAGGGCCTGGATACCTGCTGCGATAGAGACAAATAGGAAATTGGGTAAAGAGTTTCGAAATACCAACCTCAAGCATGATCGAATCCTACTATAATATGAAGGGAACTGATAAAAAAATTTGAAGGGATTTGATGGTTGGCCGACAAAGGTTAAACTGTACTTTTGTTGCTTTGCTATTTTTTCATCCTCCAGCGTTAGAAATTAACATAGACTTTATCTCGTTAAGTACTGTTCTGCGAGGACATGTTTTAAATACATACAAGACACAGCATGAATTGTCATCAATGCCAATTCTTCAACTAGAGAAAAAGGTTGACTGTACTATTGTTGACCTCTTCCTGATCCCTTTGTTTTCTCCTCTAGTTGAAGTCGTTAGTGATGGATGTTGTATCCAATACAGAAAATATGGAGATTATGTTTTTTTTAGAATTCCGCTATTTTGCAAACAATTGGCGCCCTTGAATATGTTCAGGTTTTATGTGCATTCACGTTGATGCTTTTTTATTGGATGTGCGTTTGAGAGCACCTTCAACTTTTATTTTGAACTTATATTTTTCTTGAATTGTGTTTTATTTCAATCTTCACAGAAGTACATGCCTGCTAGAAAAACCGGAGAGGAAATGAATTTCACGTATGTGGAATGCTTGTTGTACATATTCCATAATTTGGCATCCAAGGTATTGCTACTTCTACGGTACCATACTTTCCTCCCTTGTGGGGGCGTACATAATATAAGGGGTGGTCAGTGTATACGGTACCATGGCACTAGTTTACATTTGATGTATAATCATCCTTCCTCAGCCTCACCGCATCTTCACTACCTCATAAGCGTGTCGAGGTCACCATTACCAAATGTTTAATGAGTGGGTACAGATGAGGAAATAGTCCAGCTAGTGCTCTTCATCATCAATGCCTTAAGAGGGTTATGAAATCCAGCAGAACCATTATCCTATTGGTCCGATATGAGTCTGTGACCAATTTTGTTCTAACAGTGCATTCACATTGATGCAGACTCCAAACTCTACCAATAGTCTTTGTGGCTACAAGATTGTTACTGGCCAACCCTCCGACAGGCTAGGAGAGGACTTTTCAGAAAATTACAAGGACTTCACTGACAGGTACTCTACTAATTTCTGGTGTCTGTGTTAATACATGCTATTTTGGAACCTGAATGCATGTTGTATCTTTTCAAAGGAGGTGCCATGCAAGTTGTTTCTTGACTTATTTACTCTTCCCCAAAAATGTGAAACTACCATGTGGATATCACCTCATTTCAGCCTGCAATTTTGTAGGTAAAAAATCCACATAGGTATTAATCATTTCCCATGTGGTGGATGCACTATAATGTCACTTGTGGGTTTTCATAAAAAGGTGGCACAATCCAAGATGCCATTGTTTCATTCACATGTTATTGAGTTCTTTTTATTAAAACTTATATATTTATAACATCAACACCTTCAATTCCAAACTAGTTGGGGTACGTTCATCAAGGATCACGGTTCCGGCACGTGGATTGCCCTCTTCCACACATTCCTCTCCAAAGTCAAATCTTTGGGAATGTTCTAATCTTTAAGTCTTTTTAATGACGCCCCAATGAAATTCCTTTGAGTTTCTTTCCGTTGGAATGACTAGGGTTTCTACTCTGGCTCACCATGCCTATGGCACCCTCCTTTAATCCTGACTTGGGACATGCTATGTACAAATACATAGGCTACGTATAAATACACAGTCAAAGTTAGAATGAGATCTTTCTTATTTTAAAAATATTTGTCAAAATCTGAAATTTCTACTCTACAAGTCGTTTCCTTCTAAGATTGGATATTGCATGTAAAATGAGTTTTAAACCTTTTATTGTTCAGAACAAGTTGCCTTTCTCTATGACTGTTTTAATGTCTTTCTTAATTCTGGCTTTCTCCTTTGTCATGTGTTTGAGTTTCCACATGTGCAGAATCTATTTCTTTTAGTCCTTAACAACTTCCCTTTCGTTTAAAATTTTCAAATAACCTGTAGAATGTAGATTCTACTTTATGAGCCATTTCCCCTTGTTGCTGTTCTGTAATTATCTGTTATTGTACTATTTCATTATCTGCTGAATCACCTTGATCTCTTTTTGAGTCATTGACAAATGACGGCACAATTACGATCGAGAAAACCATTACTCAGTTGTGGTTGTGAATTCAGCAATTGATTGCGGATCAAAAAAATAAAAATAAGAAATCAATCAGTTAAAACATCATGTCTTGTGAATGAAAACTTATTCTCATGAAGGGAGCTGCTTGTTTGGAGAGAGTTATCTGTATTGAGATTTCATGAATATCAAAATTCTCATCACATGGTTGACAAAACCTATCTTACGCCTTTTTTATTGCCTACGTGGTTTGACATTTTGTTTTGTACTATGAACATTGGTACTTTATACTTTTTTCCTTCTCTTTAGTATGGGTGTGTGCATCGTGATTTTTCTTTTCTCCTCCATTTGCTATTTTTCCCATGTTTGTTGTTTTCTGGAGATTCCATTGTAATTACGGGCACTTGTGAGAAGCACTTCCAAGTTTCAACACATACAAATGTAATTTGCAACACCATCATCCTCATTCAGATGACGTCAAAACTTATATATCCTGTGGTGGTTTGCACAGTCATAATTAATTGTTTGGTTGATTATTGGTGATTTTGTATTTAGGTACTTTCGCTAGAATATAATCACTTTTTCCCATTATAAAGCTCACTTGTGCAAAAGTATTTTTGGTGTAAAGGATTAATGAATGATTCACGTTAATTTTCCTTTGCTTGGGTAGGTTAAAATATTGTGAGGAATTAGTAAGGGGCACCATGAAGAGATTAACCCAAGGTCTTGCAGAACATAATAAATCATTGGCTGCTGCTAAGACTGAAGAGGCTAAAGATAACATAGTAAGCCTTTTATATCGGCATTTTGCCTTCTCAGATTCTCATCTTATCAAGATCTCATCCTGATTATATTTACCAATTCTTGTACAGAAAAAGGAGAAGCAAAATGCAACAACCGCACTTCGAATTTGTAACAATATTTTGGCTATGACACAAGTGAGTGACCACTCAACTCCTTTAAAGCATGATTAACTATTTAACCTACATTAATATCTTTTTTGTTTATCAGCCTTTACATGTAAAAGTGCCTTCATTCCTTGGTAATAATAAGATCAACCTGTCCTGGAAGGAAGCCCCAAAACCTTCTGCAGCTCCGAAAGCTACAACGTCAGCACCGTAAGTTGATTTAATCATGACTGGTTTCTGGGTTGCATTTTATCCATTGTTTGTTCTCAACTTCTTTGGGTGGCTATGTTTCAGAGGTAAGCGTCCAGTGACTGCTCCGAACGGCTCGGGTACAAATTTTGTACCATCTAAAAGAGGACGTGGCGAAGGATTAATGCAAAACCCACTTGTCAGCCGGGCTTTGGAAGGTTTATCTCGTGGAGGAAGAAGCAGTGGAAGGGGTAGAGGGTGGGGACGTCGTGGTAGAGGCCGAGGCTACTATTAAGTTGGATTCACCAGCTCCTGCATGTTGCTAGTTCGGTATACCATTCGGAATAGGCTTTCGGATTTTATGGTGACTGGTGAGGTTTGGAGTCAAACCCTGGCCTCTATACTGGACGGAAGAAAGTGGTGTATTTCTTGTAGTTCCTCAAAACAGTTGTAGCTTTGAAAGGGTCTTAATCTTTTGTGATGTGGAAATGCATATTTATTAGACACGATCTTGTTAGGTTCTTGACAGATTTAGCTAATTTCACGGCAGACAGCTTGAATTGCTCCTCACTTGAAGGATGAAGCTGCTAAGTTGACTTTGAAGGTCTGCGTTGGTTGGTTACTCATTGTTTTCTGCACTTATATAAACCTTTGTTCAGATCTGATGTTATTTTTGGTAGTATCTTCTGTTTCTTGTCGACACAACTGTGATTTTTTGTTCAAAAGTTAACTAACAAAATATCGTGTTTTTCTAAAGCATTGAACATTATACATTCCAGGAAGTTGTATTCTTAATTTTTTTTTGAAAGCATTTTGCATTCCTAGTTAAATCCCAACAACATATATCCGGGGTTTGATCTCTGACCCCGACTAATCTAACAATGAGGATCTGTCGGTTGGTAAAATTGTTATCCGATTTGAGTTTTCATTAGTTCATATCGTTTTTTCATGCACGTCTTACAAAACTATTAATCTTTCACTCATTTACGTGCCGACCCAGGGATGTAAAACATTTTGAAACTTGTCTGCTACAATAAATTGTGATTGGTGAATGTTAACTTGTGAATCATCTCTCATGTGTGGTTAGGGCTAGCCGGAGATATGACCAACTTCATTCTAATCCAATTTGAGAGTCTATTTTGGTACAAGTCATATGGCCATTGGAATCTTGACTGTTGTTGGTCAATTTAGGAATAAATTTTGGTATGATCCCAATGGCCACTGGAATCTTGAATGTTGATAAGTTTGTAATTTTCTCGGTTGTTTATTTCTCCAAGTACAACTGAATTGGTTTTTGTTAGAAAAAAATGAAAAACAACTTGTCGTTGGTCTCAGAAGTCCGAACCTATTAGATTAGTATCATGAAGCCATTAAAGACGTCGGACCTTTGTTTTATAGTAATTGTGTTTGAAACCTTCAAATACCCTCTTTTGAATTAATATTGCGATCATTAGTTCACTAGAAAACGAAATCGATTTGTTAACTGAATAGTATACCTTTGTTTTTTGTAAGAATCCACTTGTCGACACAACACAGAATCAATATAAGCAAAAATCAAATAGGAGTAAAATAGTGTATAAAAATATTTCGTGGGTAAAATCATTTTTCTTTAATATCTAGCTTGAGGCCAGGAACCATCAAATGGTCAATCTGGTACTGTGTATTTTTGTTCAAAGTGTTCTTATAACCATGGTACTATGTTGATTGAATGCAACATAATTTCTCCACTGAAATAGAAAAAAAATAGTAGATGTAAATTTTGCATGATTCACATGGAAAAGAACTTTAGCCGAAGTGCGTAAATTATGAAGTTGCACCACCCCTTTGCTTTTCTATGATAGCAGATTCATCCACCTTGTTTAACAAGATGTTCAAATTAATAACTTCAAATATCTCATCCGAAAATTAAAAATCTAATGTTTTATATTATTCAATAAAATTTTCTCCAAGTTTGCTGATTTGTTTTAACCATGCTCTTCTTTATACATTTTAGTTGATTGGTTTAACTGAACATAGTATTTTCCCATATTATCTTGTGCAATATATATGCCGTATCAATTGTAATTCTTGGTGACAGGTAATTAAACTAGATTCTAAGGTCTCTTACGTGTCAGGGATTCATAATTCCATGGATCCGTTCAGGCACTAATCAAGACTATTAATTGGTTAGCTTCGTATGAACATGTTATATTGTAACATTCCGAAACAGCGGAATTTTAAAAAATTTAAACAATCAAGAGATTACTCAGATAAAATCATCAACGGAAATATTAATCATATAAATCAACAGTCGGTGCACCAATAATACAACAGAGTTTGTCAAAAGACGTGATTACAACAATACAATGAAAAGACAGGTAAAGCAATCACGACGGTCTCGAAGAGTCCGATGAGGATCCTGACCCCAAAATGTGTGCGCCCGCTGTCACCACCCGACAGAACCTACTGCAGTCCTAAAACATGAATCAAACAACGATGCCTGAGTTTCCCATTATGAAATCCCGTATGCCAAGCTTACCTATATGCATGCAATAGTACGGTAAATGAACCTATCATACTAGTGGCATGTCATAACACATCTGCAATGCATCAAGTCCATCAACAGGGTAAACGGGACCTCAGTCCAACAACAACGACCCTCAACAGGGTCCACAAGGACATTAGTCCTGCAACAACAACGGGTCTCCCTCGGAAACCTATCGTAGGCACATACGACCTTACGGACAGCACGCGACGCGTCCCCCCACACGCGACTACACGAGCCTAAGTGATCGGTGAGGAGCGTCCGCACTTCCGCGCAAGGAACCACGTGGTCTACACCACCTTCGACGGAGCCGTCCGGTCGGTCAACATCCCAGGATAGGTGCCCAATCGGGGATCATCAATGACACAACATCAGCGGCATCGCCGGCACATCGGCGGTACAACATACGTCCGACACAACATCAGACGGCACAACCACAAGCCGGAACATCGTCGGCACCATCATCGTCAGCAAAAACCTCGGCGGCATCACCGGCACAACCTCGGCGGTACAGCATACGTCTGACACAACATCGGACGGGTCCAGACCGTAGTCTACAGGGTCATCATGCTCCACGAGCCATGCGTCACATGCATTGGGATCCGTGATCCCTCAGGTCTGTTACTCATTAGAGAGTAAGACAACAACACGTCACACCACGTCCAATACGGAGGTGGCGCGACCCAAGTGTCCACACTCTTCCACACGGCGGTCCCTGGGCGGTACGAGCACGTACCCGTCGTCACCTCCCGGCTCACGCTCTAAGCGAGGACATGGGTTTCCGTGGACAGAGTTGACACAACACAAGGACCAGGATTTCAGTTCTGCATACAAACGGTCGACCAAAAGTCTACAACGGTCGAACTATTTTGCGCATCACTTAAGTCCAAACGGTCGAAGAGAAGTCTAAAACCGGTCGACCGAACACGAGGTCAAAATCCGGAGTTGGTCAAAATCAACAAGACTATTCGGTCGACCGACTCAGGGGTCCCGGTCGACCGAAAACTACTAGGGTCATCCTAATCAATGTTCTGGGACCGCCTAGGCGACAGGGGGCGTCCGGTCGCCTAGGCGGTTGTGCAACCGCCCAAGTCTGGGCGGTCTTTTTTTTATAATTTAATTAGATTTTATAAAAAAATTAGGAAAAATCGGGAAAAAAAGGAAAAAAATGCACAAATATTTTCTAAAAATATCATATATGTTTAGGCTTCGAAAAGCCACCTAGTTTTCTCGGTCTACATAATCATCAAGACATACATTTTCGTTTTGTAATGTCCTACTGTTTCTAATCATGTATGCAGTTATGTTTTGTTTAATAGAGTTAGGAACTTTATCACAAGGTCTAGCATTGCTACCGGGTGTGTGTGCAAGATGTTGTTTGTGACGGGTTATACCACATCTAGTTTTCTTACCACATAACTCACAGACAATGCAGTTTTTATCATTAGCACTAATGTAATGGGCAGTATTCCAACCAGTGTCATTTGTACGGGTAGGTCTTAGGTCATCGTAACTCTCGTGATGCATAGAGAGACTAGTGCCGGGTACGTAAGTCATATCTTAAAACTAGACTAATATGAAAATAAAATACTAATTAATTTAATTCTAAAGAGAAGTTAGAAAGAATGCACTTGATTTTAGCGGTTGAAGAATGAAGAACCGGATCAGAGACTTCACTTTCCAACTTCAAAACTAAGCACCAGACTGGAGACTTAATCGCAAAAACTTGGTGATTAGGAAACTTGATGATGAGAATAGAATTATGAAGAAGAAGAGAATGAGAGATGTGTGAAAAATGAAGAGGTTTGGAGGGGTTTATATAGGATTTGGGGTAGTGACAAACTTGTAATTTTTTGAAAAAAATAATAATAAAAAATAAAAAGTGGAGAGCCGTTGGAGAGCCTCCAACGGCTCTCGCCTAGGCGAAGCGATCGCCCAGGTGACCACCGCAAGGGGCGATCGCCTACCGGAACATTGATCCTAATAGTCTATGTCATATAACGGTCGAACAACATGCAAAATCATCAAGTACACTTAAGTTCTGGTCGAACGACCCCAAGGAATCGGTTGACCGAAACACAACAGGAAGCCCCGATTCACCAGCACAATACACAATTGGTCGACCGCCGTAAGGCATCGTTCGACCGGTGATGGTTAAAATCGGGCAAAAACACTACATCGGTCGACCGCCCGAAGAGACCTGGTCGTCCGTTGATCGTCTTCAACCTCGCGTCAGCCGAGGATTTACGCCGTTCTCGTCGCCGGGGCGGTCTCCGACCTCCCCCAACCAACAAAACCCTCCCACGAGGGTGAGCAACAACAAAACACATTAAAAGTCATCATACCTCAAAGAGACGACAGAGCGCGCCGGAGATCCGCTCAACGTCGATCCGCGACCACAATCTCCTCTCCAACACACCTCACGACCGCGCCACCGCCACACGGAGCTCGTCCACCTTCGCCAGAGCTTCCTCCTCCGCTGCACGCCGGACAAGAAAGGAGGAGAGTGAGAGAGAGCAAGTGAGAGAGAGAAGAAGAGAGATTTCTCTTCTTAAAACCCAACTATCTCTTCACCAACAGTAACTCGCACCCCCTACCCCTCACCCATCACAGCCCACTGTAGATCCCCCATTCCCCGTGTTAAACCCCTCCTCCAATCCTCGTTAGCACTAAATGGGTTAGGGACTTAACATATATGGTAAATTAATATTATATATGAAGTCAAAATAATCAACTTAATTTGATGGTAGCTGTACAATGGAGACAAATTAACCAAATTGATTACAATATATTCATTAAAAATTGGAGGACATAATCTAAAGAAGCCAAATTGCGTTGGATGATAGCTAGTTTTGATCATTGGAATATCCAAATTAATTAAGGTATTGTTGTGAACTCCTTTTTTCCCAACAAAACATACATAATTCACATATTATACAACAAGTGGCCCCATAATGCAAAGTCAACCTCCTCTGGATACAACATATATGCATGATATTCCAAACCTTCATTTGTCACAACACAAACATTAAAATTAAACATGTCTAAATCTCTTCTTCTTTTGTTCTTATTGGTCTTTGTGTTGCTTCATCATGCAAGCTCTGAGGAGGAAAGAAGTAATAAGTTCATAGGTAGCATTGGTGCTATCTTGGATTTGAGTTCTCATGAAAGCAAAGTGCAAAGGGTTGTGATGGAGGTTGGAGTGCACCACTATGAGGTCTCCACTGGAAATAGGCTTCTTTTCCAAGTGTTGGACTCTCAAGGAGATCCTACTCAAGCTGCCACTGCAGGTTAATCATCAACTTCTTTCTGTGTGTGCTATTATTAGGAGTGCAAATAGATATAGATTATCGATTCATGTTTTCTTTTGAAGAATATACGATAGTATTTATATTCTCTCTTAAACTTCGGCTCATTGGCATGTAGATCGACTTTTTCCCAAACTCTCGGTTATTGTAAAGACCACGAGTTGTTAGAAGTGAGACATGAATCTGAGTCTTACATTAATATAGTTGATTCTTAAGATACGATACACTTTGCATGTATGTCTGGTTAACAATGAAACAAACATTTCCACGACTTCCCTTTAGAAGGAATTAGACTTGGAAGGGTATTGTTAAGATAAGTGTTTTTTTAAGTTCTCGTTTAAATATTTGCTACTACCACCAAATATCTGCATCAACGACCGTTTCTATCAAGGCTCCCAATGTCTCATACAATCCAAAATATTATATTTTTAGGGCAATAATTACTCATAAAATATTAAGGGTAGGTTAACAATTGACTTTGAGAACAACCATGCACGCCAAGAAACTGTTTTCCTGCTTTGAATAGATACGAGAAGAAACCTTTTTTCCAATATATCTGCTACACGAATATCCTTATTCTAATAATTTTAAAAATACTACTAGTTGCAGTCTTTAATTAATATTTTGTTTTGTAATAGGTACCTTTCAGTTGAACTAATGCTTCCAATTGGATTCTGTTGATAGATATTTCAACTTTGATATTCAAATGAACTAATAATTAGATTCAACTTCTTGTGAGTTTGACCTTAGAAAGTAGGAAAAACCCAACACCATTTTGTCGCATAGTGAATTGTGAGTGTGAGGACGCGTTCAAACTCAAAATACGACTCGAGTTGTGGCTATAAATGAAAATTTTAGTCAAAATAAAAAGAATCCAAGATATCAATGATTTATATATGATGGTTTCGGCTATATTGATTTAGTTGAAGAGTATTTCAAGAAATATTCAAAGTTTTTTGTATAATGAAGTCTATGATCCATATACATACTAGACTGATACTTGTATCTTATTTTTATTTTTCCAAACACTTGAAGCAATCCTCAAAAGAACGAAAATATAAGTTTAGATCTTTATTTTCATCCACACAAGCTCAAAAACATTGTTTTAAATTTCAACATAAAAAAGGAGGTCTCATATATAACTTTGTTGATTTCGAGTAATCAATACATCCTAAAACCATGTTAATTATATGGATATAAATTCAGTTGAGTTCAGTTTGGCTTTCAATATGCAACAAATTGAAATTGAAATTTTATTTATAGTTCTACGGAATCAAATTAATCTGTCAATGGTAACTATCATTTCCATGCATCTCCAAATTTAATATAGAAGAATTTCTTATCGATTCGTCGAATTTCAGCCATTTGTTATTCAACTAACTAACTAACTAACAATTCAAACTGAACGCAGCAATAAATCTCATCAACAAACATAGGGTGATGGCCATCTTTGGAGTTCAGACATGGCCAGAGGCGATTGCGGTAGCGAATATCGCTGCAAAAGCTCAGGTGCCCATCCTCTCATTTGCGAAATCGAACCCACTTTGGGCCTCACAACACTGGCCTTGCTTACTCCAACTAAATCGCGATCTTCACATGCAATTGCGAGCCATCTCCTCTGTAGTCAACTCATGGAGATGGAGGCGTGTTACGGTTATTTATGAAGACTTGGACTACACTGGCACCAATATAATCCCAAGGCTTGTCGACTCGCTCCGAGAATTCGGGTCTGAGGTTGATTTTCAGGTGCCCCTCTCGCCTTATTCTTCGGTATCTGACGAGTTGGAGGTGCTCAAAGGCAGACCATGTAGGATTTTCATTGTACATGCTTCGGTATCGTTAACCGCCCGTTTGTTTAAGGCGGCAACCGATATGGGCATGATGGAAAAGGACTATGGTTGGATAATTACCGCAGAAACGGGTAATTTGATCGATTCAGTTAACCAATCGGTCATAGGTTCGATGCAAGGTGGTGTCGGAATAAAGAGCTATTTTGCTCAAGAAAGTGAATCCTACAAGGATTTGCACAATAAGTTTCATGTGACATTCAGCTTGAGGTATCCTAAGGAATTCATTCCACAGCTCGATATTTTCGATATGGTAATATATGACATTGTGCTGGCCACAGCCTCGGCAATTGAGAAAACTGGAACAGAAGGCAAATCCTTATTCATCGAACCTCACGGGGATTACCGGACGGATAAAGAGAATGTGTTGAATTACACGGGCGGGCCTCGGGTGCTAGCACTTCTTAACCAGAGCGATTTTGAGGGGCTGAGTGGTAGAATTCAGTTCCAAAATGGTGAATTAGTAGCCGAGCAAATTTTCCAAGTGATCAATGTGGTTGGGAGGAGTTACAGGGAGATGGGGTTCTGGACAGATGAGCTTGGCTTCTCGAAATCGATAAATTCAGGAGCGAATTATATTAGCAATATGCGCGAACTTGGGCAAGTCTACTGGCCTGGAGGATCATGGCATGTCCCAACAGGATGGGCTTCCCCAACTTCTTCTAAACCGTTACGAATTGGAGTTCCGGCGATATCGGCTTTCCCCAATTATGTGAATGCGAAGCGCGATACCATGAACAACAAAACAGTAATATCGGGCTTCTCGATAGACATCTTCAAGGCTGCAATTGAGTACCTGCCTTATAAGTTGGATTATGAGTTGGTTGCTTATTATGGGACTTATGACTCTCTCATCATGGAAAAAGTTCCACTGAAGGTGATTAATTAAAACTCTTAACTTGGTTTACATTGGCATATTGTTGCATGAGTAAATAGTTTGATATTATAAGAGTATAAGTATTTAGGGTATTATCTACTTGTAGGCTTCCTTTCTGTTGTGCAAATTATATTTGGATCTAATGACTGTTAAAACACTTAGTGTGTTATTCGATATACTCTCACTTCATTCTTAAGATTGATTCACAGTACTTCTTTTCAAACATTACTATCGTCCATAATTTTCGATGGTTGGTTTTGACGAATAAACTATTATTTCCTGAATAAACAAGAAGCGGAGAAAATTTAGAACAATAAGAAGATGATGTCCGTTAAAAAGAAACAGAAGGTTTGATTCTCTGTGATTTTTTTATTTTTTATTTTGGTTTTTATCACCAACAACCTTTTCCAGATCAGTTCGGTAAAAGGGTAGATTCAATTGTTGGAAGGAATTTACAGAATAGCATAAAATTTTAAAGTCTTACATTGTCGCAAGACTATATACAATTTACAGTCTCTATTGATTGGTTAAAGGTTTTTGACGCTGTTGTTGGAGACACAGCGATCTTGTCGTACCGATGCGAGTTTGTGGAGTTCACGCAGCCTTACACGCAGTCAGGATATGTTCTAGTGGTTCCATTGCAGAAAGATGGTACAAGCCAAGCTTGGATCTTCACAAAACCATTCACTGGGACTGTTAGAACCCAAACCCTAGATTAGAGTTAAACTGGGATTAGAGGAGGATTAGGGTTGGCTTTGCATGGGGTTGTGTGGTTGCATGGGGAAGTGGGTGTGCAGGAGTTTGCATGAGAAGGTGAAGGGTCGGGTACTGTAGCATCCGAGTTAAATAGGGCTTTTCCTTCATCTTCTTCTTTCTTCTCCTTTCTCATTTCTCCTTCCTCATTTCTTCTTCCTTCCTTGCTGGTGCGCGCGGTGGGAGCAGCTGTCGCGGAGGGGGCGGACGAGGAAGACTTTCGCGCGGAGGCTTAGCGCGAGGAGACCGGAGGAGGCGACGTACGTGAGCGGAGCTCCGACGTTTCGTCGTCGTGGTTGAGGTATGCCGCTCCTTAGTGTGGTTTGTTTATTACCCTCATGCGAGGGATGCGTTGGTCGAGTCGGGGGAGGTCGGAGACCTCTCCGGCGACGCGTTTCTTCTAAAATCCTCGGCTGGCGCGAGGTTGAAGACGACCAACGGTCGACCGGACCCTTCGGGCGGTCGACCGTTTTAGCACTGTTTGCCCGACTTTAACCTTCACCGGTCGAACGATGCCTTGGGGCGGTCGACCGGTAGTGCATTATTGCTGGTGAGTTGGGATTTTCTACCTGTTGTCGGTCGACCGGTCCTTGTTGCGTTCGACCGGAACTTAAGTGTACCTGTTAGTTTGCATGTTTCGTTCGACCGATCGGTTGTTGTTCGACCGATTGTATGTTGCGTTCGACCGATTATATGACTTAGAATAATAGGTTGACCCTGTCTGTTTTCGGTCGACCGAGACCCCTGAGTCGGTCGACCGATAGAGTGGTTTTCAATGTTGACCAGACTCCGGATTTTGACCTCGTTCGGTCGACCGGTTTTAGACCTTTGTTCGACCGTTGGGGGGTTCTGTTTTGAGCGCAGCGGTAGACCGTTTTAGGAGTACGGTCGACCGATTCCTTTCTGGAACCGGTCGACCGAATCACCTCTTCTGGTCGACCGTTTGGGCCCAGGACAGAATTCCTGGTTCCCTTTTTGAACGCCAACTTTGTCCACGGAAACCCGTGTCCTCGCTTTGTGCGTGAGCCGGGAGGTGACGGTGGGCGCGTGATGCGTGCCTGCCCAGGGACCGCCGTTGGGAAGAGTGTGGGTGTTCGGGACGCGTCACCTCCATGTATGGACCGTGACTTTTGAGTTGATTATTGGCACTTTGTAGTATAGCAGGCCTGAGGGATCACGGATCCCAGTGTTGATGTTGTGCGGGCACGCAACTGGCGTTGGGTGAGGTGACTACCGGCCCACGGGCTACGGAGGTCGCTGCCCTGCTTTTATAGCGGCGTTGTTGGTGTTCGCGGCTCGAGGAGCCTGATGACCTGGCAGACTTTGGTCTGGTTTTGTCCGATGTTGTGCCGGACTGTTGTGATGGACCACCGATGCTGTGCCGGTGATGCCGCCGAGGTTGTGCCGGCGATGGTGATTGTTGAGCCGAGGTTGTTCCGGCTATGTTGTTTTCCTCGGCTGGGCACCTACCGAGATGTTGTTGTTATACCTTCCGGGCGACGGCCCCGTTGGTCCCTGTGGCTCCGACCACTGAGATTTGCAGATCTGTATTCTATCGGCCCGCAGGCGTGACAGAGGCTCCCTGCCGAACCCTTGAGTAGTGTAGCTGCGTGTGGGGGGTGCGATGTCGCGTGCTGTAAGACTGCATGTGCCTGCAGTAGGTCTCCTCGGGAGACTCGTTGTTGATTGTCGGACTGATGTCCTGTTTTACCCTTCGGGGGAACTGTTTTCCATTTCTGTCGATGCCATGACATGCTACTAGTATGATAGGTTCATTATGTAATGCATGCATATATAGGTGAGTTGGCATACGGGGTTTCCTTCTGGAAACTCAGGCATTGTTGTTATATATTTTCAGGACCGCAGTAGGTCCAGTGGGGTGGTGATCGGCGGGCGCGCGCGTTTGGAGTCGGATCCTCTAGTCAGACCACTGAGGTCCACATGATTACGTTTATCTTCCCTTGTCGTTTTGTTGTAATCATGTATTCATTTTGGCAAACTCTGATGTATTATGGTGCACCGTTTATTTATTTATGAAAAGTAACAGTCCCGCCTTGATTATTGTGCTCTTGGTCTTGTTTATGAATTTTTAAATTTTCCGCTGTTTCGGGATGTTACAACTTGGTATCAGAGCGGTCGATTCCTACGCGGTTCCCAATGAAATCACCCTTGTAGTAATAGGTTTCATGCATTTTATCTTTTAGCATGCATACATGGCTGAAGTGGTGTTTGTTTCTTCTGTCAGATGGCACCTAGGCGCGTGAGGAGTTCTACACGCGATCGTCCTTCCAGTGACGACACATCTGGTACTCATTGGGACAGGTTGGGTGAGTTTCTGGAGCGTCAGGCAGCTCAGAGCGCCCAGGGCGGAGTGAGAGCTGAGCACGATCGGTTCATGCGTCAGCACCCGCCGACTTTCGATGGCAGGAGGGCCCCAGAGGTCGCAGAGGACTGGATCTTCCGTATGGAGAAGATCTTCCGTGCTATTGGAGTGGCACCTGAGAGGATGGTGGAGCTGGCCACCTATGTGTTTGACGGCGAGGCCGCCAACTGGTGGAGGTCTACGTCCACAGTTCTGTTTGAGGACCGTGTGGATATCAGCTGGGAGGAGTTCTTAGAGGTGTTTCATGAGCAGTACTTCCCCCAGCATGTCAGGGATCAGAAGAGAGAGGAGTTCATGTCGCTGGAGCAGAAGGACATGACACTGACGAGCTACATCAGCAGGTTCAACGCATTGGAGCGTTACTGCCCAGAGATCTGCGTGACCCCAGAGCAGCGGGCGAGGAAGTTCGTGAAGGGACTGAGACAGCCGCTTCGTTCTCGGGTGATCAACAGCATGCCGCGGACCCTTGCAGATGCGGTGAAGCATGCTACGATCATCGAGCAGGACCAGAGGGAGTGTAATCAGGAGGCGCGGAAGGCGCCAGTGAGCACCGTTAGCAGAGTAGCTGATCGTGGGGCAGGAAGACCGGGCAAGAGGCCCAGGTTCGATGGAGGAGGAGCACGTCAGTCAGGGGCGTGCACTTACTGCGGGAGGTTCCATCCAGGACAGGAGTGTCCCCGTCGGACTGGAGCGTGCATGGGTTGTGGTCAGATGGGACACTTTGTCCGTGACTGTCCTCAGAGGCAGGGCGAGCCGAGCAGGAGGCCAGGACCACCAGTAGTAGGCAGAGGCGGAGGCAGCCGGTCAGTTGTTCCACCGGGCCAGAGCAGGAGGACCGGGCGGGTCTTCACTATCCAGGCTGAGGAGGCGAGGGACTCCAACACCGTCGTGGAAGGTACGCTTTCCGTTTCTGGTTCTGTAGCGCGCGTGTTGTTTGATTGTGGCGCCACTCACTCCTTCATTTCGGAGAAGTTTGCTGGCGAGTTGGGTCGGACCCCTGTGCGGCTGACTGACGTTTTGGAGGTCAGCACGCCCATGGGAGAGGTGGGCACTGTGGGGAGCTATTTCCCCGGCACCACAGTTGCTTCGGGAGACCATGATTTTCCGGCAGATCTGGTCTTGTTACCGATGGTGGACTTCGACGTCATACTGGGGATGGACTGGCTGTCACAGTACGACGTGCGAGTCTTTTGCCGTGAGAAGAAGATCCTAATTCCGATGGAGGGCGTGCCAGATGTTTTGATCAGAGGTGCGAGGAGCAGAGAAGGTCGTCTGATTGTGTCTGCGGTTAAGGCACAGAGACTGTTACAGCAGGGATGCAGAGCGTTTGTGGCCACGCTGGTAGTCCCTGATCCTGAGACAAGGAGGCTGGAGGATATAGAGGTTGTGCAGGAATTTCCAGACGTTTTTCCAGCAGAGATTCCAGCATTACCACCGCACCGAGAGATTGAATTCAGCATCGAGTTGGTTCCGGGCACGACACCTCAGTCGAAGGCACCTTATCGGATGGCACCTGCTGAGTTGGCAGAGCTGAAGAAGCAGTTGCAGGAGTTGATGGAGTCCGGGTTCATTCGACCGAGTGTTTCTCCATGGGGAGCGCCTGTGCTCTTCGTAAAGAAGAAGGATGGATCGCTGCGGATGTGCATCGACTACAGGATGTTGAATAAGGTTACCGTTCGGAACCGGTACCCTTTGCCCAGGATTGATGATTTGTTCGATCAGTTGCAGACGGCGAGAGTGTTCTCGAAGATCGATCTGCGTTCGGGCTATCATCAGTTGCGGATCAGGGAGGCGGATGTTCAGAAGACAGCCTTCCGGACGCGGTACGGCCACTATGAGTTCTTGGTGATGCCTTTTGGACTGACGAATGCGCCTGCGGCATTCATGGATCTGATGAATAGGACCTTCCAGCCGTACCTTGACAAATTCGTCGTGGTGTTCGTGGATGACATTTTGGTATACTCGCCTGACAGGGAGCAGCATCGAGAGCACCTGAGGATTGTGCTGGGCATCTTGAGGGAGCAGCAGCTTTATGCCAAATACACGAAGTGTGAGTTTTGGTTGTATCAGGTGGCTTTTCTGGGGCATATTGTGTCAGCAGATGGGATTTCAGTGGATCCGGCGAAGGTCGAGGCAGTGACTCAGTGGAGAGCCCCGACGAGCGTGACTGAGATCAGGAGTTTCGTAGGTCTGGCAGGGTATTACAGGCGGTTTATCCAGGATTTCTCCAAGCTTGCGTCACCGCTGACAGCGTTGACGCAGAAGGGCGTCAAGTTCGTTTGGTCCCAGAAGTGCGAGGATAGCTTTCAGGAGCTAAAGAGGCGTTTGACGACATCACCTATTCTGACGCTACCGAGTGGCAGTGGAGGCTACGTGATTTACAGTGATGCATCAGGGATAGGCTTGGGATGTGTCCTGATGCAGCATGGGAAGGTGGTCGCGTACGCTTCGAGGCAGCTGAAGGTGCATGAGAAGAACTACCCTACGCATGATCTGGAGTTGGCGGCGGTAGTTCATGCGTTGAAGACCTGGCGGCACTATCTGTATGGCGAGAAGTTCGAGGTCTTCACCGATCATCAGAGTCTGAAGTACTTGTTCTCTCAGAAGGAGCTGAACATGAGGCAGCGCTGATGCATTGCATACATTGCATCATATGTCTTTCATTTAGATTACTTTTATATCAATAAATGCTACTAAGGTATGTGTTTAGTCGTATTTACAGAATACAAGGACCTGGATGCAAATTACCCACATTCCGATCATAAACGCGTGCAAAAGATTCATTTCTATCATAAAGACCGAGTGCAAGTTTATCGAGTTCCGAATGGAAATGAATCCAAGCATAAAAGCATTCAAGGAGCTAATCACAAAAAGGCCAAGGACCTAATTGCAAAATGCCAAGGACCTGATTGCAAAAGAAAAGGATCAAGTTATTTTGTTGGAAAAGTCAAAAGAAAAGTCAAAAAGAAATCCCCAACAATGGAAGGAATAATCCGGAGTTCAAGACAATGGAAAGAATCATCCAGACGCGTAAATAAAGATCAAATCATACCATAAACACATGACCAAAATCCGGACCCGAGCAGACCTGATTGTGCGGCGTTTTCGCCGCACAACACCTTCAATATGCGGCGTTTCCGCCGCCCAGTCATTGATCTGTGTGCCCGATTTTTGTCCAGTGTCGGGTCGACGCGTGTACTATCCTTTTATGTATTGGCATCCCCTGTATCGGCTATAAATAGCCCTGTAGGACGAATGTAACACATCTTTGAACCTTTGGTCTTGGATCATTAGTAATAAAATTCTGTTTTATGTTGTTTTGTTTCAATTTTCTTTTCTTAATGTCTCTAGGATCCCTTCTTCTTCCTCCCTCCATGAGTTTCTAACTCTTTCCAAAGGGTGGAGGTGATGGAATTAGGGGTAGAGAAGATGAATGCATGTTATTGTTTTAAGTTCGTGATTAGTATATTTTGATTACTTGAGTTTATGTTAAATCATTTATCTTGTAATGCTTCATAACTAACATGATTTATTTCAAGTTTCTCCATTCTCCAATCTAAACCTAATTCTAAACCTTCACCCAACGGATTTCTCTTCTTATTTCTTGTTTTAGTTCTAATTGCTTTTGTTTCTTGCTTTAGATAATAAAAACCAAAAATCTCAAAAACCCAATTTATTCTTCTCTCCTTCTTCCTCTTAATCGAAAATAACATTAACAACGAAATCTCTCCCTCCTTGTGTTCGACCCGTACTTGTCACGTCTTCATAGACGCCGTGCACTTGCGGTATAAATAAAATTCCCATCAAGCGCAGATGGCTCGAGTTCCTTAAGGACTACGACTTCACCATTTCCTATCACCCGGGGAAGGCGAATTCGGTTGCGGATGCACTGAGTAGGAAGGTGGAGGTTTCTGTGGCGAGCCTGTGCATCCAGGAGTGGAGGCTACTCGAAGCTTTGTCTGAATGGAGTCCATTCACCGAGGGTTCAGAGGGAGCAGTGGTTGCTGGACTTCGGGTGGAGCCGCAGACTGTTTCACGGTTGGTTCAGGCTCAGCAGGGGGATGATGAGTTAGCTAGTCTGCTGCAGTTAGCTTCCAGAGATGGATCAGACTTCAGTGTGGGGGTTGATGGTGGTCTGAGGTTCAGGAGTCGGATCTGGGTGCCGAAGGTTGATGGGCTGAGAGACGACATCATGGAGGAGGCACACAGAGCTAGATACACCATTCATCCGGGGAGCACGAAGATGTATAAGGACCTGCAGCGGAACTTCTGGTGGAAGGGCATGAAGAGGGACATTGCGGAGTTTGTGGAACGATGCTTAGTCTGCCAGCAGGTGAAGATTGAGCATCAGAGGCCGGCAGGACCAATGCAGAGTATTGAGCTTCCTGAGTGGAAGTGGGAGCACGTGACAATGGATTTTGTAACGGGTTTGCCAAAGACGAGGAGATTCCACGACGCGATTTGGGTGATAGTCAATCGACTAACCAAGTCGGCGCACTTCTTAGCGATCCGGACCACGTTGCCTTTGGAGGGTCTAGCTAAGTTGTACGTGGAGGAGATAGTCAGGTTGCATGGAGTGCCAGTGAGCATCATCTCAGATCGAGATCCTCGTTTCACTTCCAGATTTTGGGGGAGTCTGCAGCAGGCGTTGGGGACGCGTCTAAAGTTCAGTACAGCATTTCATCCGCAGACAGATGGTCAATCAGAGAGGACGATTCAGACCCTGGAGGATATGCTTAGAGCATGCACACTGGATTGGGCAGGGCACTGGGATGAGCACTTGCCACTGATAGAGTTTGCCTACAACAACAGCTACCACTCGAGTATTGGGATGGCACCGTACGAGGCGTTGTACGGGAGGCCTTGCATATCACCGGTATGCTGGACTGATGTGGGCGAGAGGCAGTTAGTGGGGCCAGAGATTGTGCAGATGTACTCAGAGAAGGTGGATGTGATCAGGAGGAGGCTGGCCACAGAGCAGGCAGAAGAGTTATGATGATCGACGAAGACGGGTATTGAGTTTTGAGGTGGGCGATCACGTGTTTCTGAAGATTTCCCCAGCCAGAGGTGTGATGAGGTTTGGGAAGAAGGGGAAGCTCAGTCCGAGATATGTTGGACCGTTTGAGATCCTCGACCGAGTTGGAGAGGTTGCCTACCGGATTGCCTTGCCGCCACAGTTTTCGGGTCTGCATAATGTCTTCCATGTGTCGATGTTGAGGAAATATGTGGCAGATCCGTCGCACGTTATTGAGATAGCAGTGCCAGAGATTCAGCAGGACTTGTCGCTCGAGGAGAGGCCAGTCGAGATTGTTGATCGTATGGATCACCAGCTCAGGAGGAGGACCATTCCGATGGTGAAGGTCAGGTGGCAGCATCACAGTGAGCGCGAGGCCACTTGGGAGATCGAGGAGGACGTCAGAAGGCAGTATCCAGAGCTTTTCGGTGAGTGTTTGCTTGATTTCGGGACGAAATCCTTTTAAGTTGGGAGGATTGTTAGAACCCAAACCCTAGATTAGAGTTAAACTGGGATTAGAGGAGGATTAGGGTTGGCTTTGCATGGGGTTGTGTGGTTGCATGGGGAAGTGGGTGTGCAGGAGTTTGCATGAGAAGGTGAAGGGTCGGGTACTGTAGCATCCGAGTTAAATAGGGCTTTTCCTTCATCTTCTTCTTTCTTCTCCTTTCTCATTTCTCCTTCCTCATTTCTTCTTCCTTCCTTGCTGGTGCGCGCGGTGGGAGCAGCTGTCGCGGAGGGGGCGGACGAGGAAGACTTTCGCGCGGAGGCTTAGCGCGAGGAGACCGGAGGAGGCGACGTACGTGAGCGGAGCTCCGACGTTTCGTCGTCGTGGTTGAGGTATGCCGCTCCTTAGTGTGGTTTGTTTATTACCCTCATGCGAGGGATGCGTTGGTCGAGTCGGGGGAGGTCGGAGACCTCTCCGGCGACGCGTTTCTTCTAAAATCCTCGGCTGGCGCGAGGTTGAAGACGACCAACGGTCGACCGGACCCTTCGGGCGGTCGACCGTTTTAGCACTGTTTGCCCGACTTTAACCTTCACCGGTCGAACGATGCCTTGGGGCGGTCGACCGGTAGTGCATTATTGCTGGTGAGTTGGGATTTTCTACCTGTTGTCGGTCGACCGGTCCTTGTTGCGTTCGACCGGAACTTAAGTGTACCTGTTAGTTTGCATGTTTCGTTCGACCGATCGGTTGTTGTTCGACCGATTGTATGTTGCGTTCGACCGATTATATGACTTAGAATAATAGGTTGACCCTGTCTGTTTTCGGTCGACCGAGACCCCTGAGTCGGTCGACCGATAGAGTGGTTTTCAATGTTGACCAGACTCCGGATTTTGACCTCGTTCGGTCGACCGGTTTTAGACCTTTGTTCGACCGTTGGGGGGTTCTGTTTTGAGCGCAGCGGTAGACCGTTTTAGGAGTACGGTCGACCGATTCCTTTCTGGAACCGGTCGACCGAATCACCTCTTCTGGTCGACCGTTTGGGCCCAGGACAGAATT
This sequence comes from Triglochin maritima, assembly GCA_963682175.1. Classification (NCBI taxonomy): domain Eukaryota; kingdom Viridiplantae; phylum Streptophyta; class Magnoliopsida; order Alismatales; family Juncaginaceae; genus Triglochin; species Triglochin maritima. The sequence continues at coordinate 39,472,843 of OY821781.1, forward strand.
CCTGGTTCCCTTTTTGAACGCCAACTTTGTCCACGGAAACCCGTGTCCTCGCTTTGTGCGTGAGCCGGGAGGTGACGGTGGGCGCGTGATGCGTGCCTGCCCAGGGACCGCCGTTGGGAAGAGTGTGGGTGTTCGGGACGCGTCACCTCCATGTATGGACCGTGACTTTTGAGTTGATTATTGGCACTTTGTAGTATAGCAGGCCTGAGGGATCACGGATCCCAGTGTTGATGTTGTGCGGGCACGCAACTGGCGTTGGGTGAGGTGACTACCGGCCCACGGGCTACGGAGGTCGCTGCCCTGCTTTTATAGCGGCGTTGTTGGTGTTCGCGGCTCGAGGAGCCTGATGACCTGGCAGACTTTGGTCTGGTTTTGTCCGATGTTGTGCCGGACTGTTGTGATGGACCACCGATGCTGTGCCGGTGATGCCGCCGAGGTTGTGCCGGCGATGGTGATTGTTGAGCCGAGGTTGTTCCGGCTATGTTGTTTTCCTCGGCTGGGCACCTACCGAGATGTTGTTGTTATACCTTCCGGGCGACGGCCCCGTTGGTCCCTGTGGCTCCGACCACTGAGATTTGCAGATCTGTATTCTATCGGCCCGCAGGCGTGACAGAGGCTCCCTGCCGAACCCTTGAGTAGTGTAGCTGCGTGTGGGAGGTGCGATGTCGCGTGCTGTAAGACTGCATGTGCCTGCAGTAGGTCTCCTCGGGAGACTCGTTGTTGATTGTCGGACTGATGTCCTGTTTTACCCTTCGGGGGAACTGTTTTCCATTTCTGTCGATGCCATGACATGCTACTAGTATGATAGGTTCATTATGTAATGCATGCATATATAGGTGAGTTGGCATACGGGGTTTCCTTCTGGAAACTCAGGCATTGTTGTTATATATTTTCAGGACCGCAGTAGGTCCAGTGGGGTGGTGATCGGCGGGCGCGCGCGTTTGGAGTCGGATCCTCTAGTCAGACCACTGAGGTCCACATGATTACGTTTATCTTCCCTTGTCGTTTTGTTGTAATCATGTATTCATTTTGGCAAACTCTGATGTATTATGGTGCACCGTTTATTTATTTATGAAAAGTAACAGTCCCGCCTTGATTATTGTGCTCTTGGTCTTGTTTATGAATTTTTAAATTTTCCGCTGTTTCGGGATGTTACAACTTGGTATCAGAGCGGTCGATTCCTACGCGGTTCCCAATGAAATCACCCTTGTAGTAATAGGTTTCATGCATTTTATCTTTTAGCATGCATACATGGCTGAAGTGGTGTTTGTTTCTTCTGTCAGATGGCACCTAGGCGCGTGAGGAGTTCTACACGCGATCGTCCTTCCAGTGACGACACATCTGGTACTCATTGGGACAGGTTGGGTGAGTTTCTGGAGCGTCAGGCAGCTCAGAGCGCCCAGGGCGGAGTGAGAGCTGAGCACGATCGGTTCATGCGTCAGCACCCGCCGACTTTTGATGGCAGGAGGGCCCCAGAGGTCGCAGAGGACTGGATCTTCCGTATGGAGAAGATCTTCCGTGCTATTGGAGTGGCACCTGAGAGGATGGTGGAGCTGGCCACCTATGTGTTTGACGGCGAGGCCGCCAACTGGTGGAGGTCTACGTCCACAGTTCTGTTTGAGGACCGTGTGGATATCAGCTGGGAGGAGTTCTTAGAGGTGTTTCATGAGCAGTACTTCCCCCAGCATGTCAGGGATCAGAAGAGAGAGGAGTTCATGTCGCTGGAGCAGAAGGACATGACACTGACGAGCTACATCAGCAGGTTCAACGCATTGGAGCGTTACTGCCCAGAGATCTGCGTTACTGATGTCCTGTTTTACCCTTCGGGGGAACTGTTTTCCATTTCTGTCGATGTCGTGACATGCTACTAGTATGATAGGTTCATTATGTAATGCATGCATATATAGGTGAGTTGGCATACGGGGTTTCCTTCTGGAAACTCAGGCATTGTTGTTATATATTTTCAGGACCGTAGTAGGTCCAGTGGGGTGGTGATCGGCGGGCGCGCGCGTTTGGAGTCGGATCCTCTAGTCAGACCACTGAGGTCCACATGATTACGTTTATCTTCCCTTGTCGTTTTGTTGTAATCATGTATTCATTTTGGCAAACTCTGATGTATTATGGTGCACCGCTTATTTATTTATGAAAAGTAACAGTCCCGCCTTGATTATTGTGCTCTTGGTCTTGTTTATGAATTTTTAAATTTTCCGCTGTTTCGGGATGTTACAGGGACTATGTGGATTTCCATATTTTTATTATGCATGATCAACATCATTGGGATATGGTCGATCGAGAGGAATGTGATCATTCAAAATGCGCAAGCACAAGGACTTAAAATTGGCCCCTTGGTTTGGGTCTGTGTTGCAACACTCTTCTCCAATGGTGAGTGTTAAGTTTCTGACTGAAGAAAATTTTAGCCAATGAGGTTAATTAGGATCATATGAATTCATTCCCTTTTGCTTCTTTTTTGAAATTTTATCAAGGGTTGCAAGTTTAGTTTGTGTCATGAACTTAGGTGATTTTGGTTCGAGTTTGGCTCGAAACATAACAATCAACATCATAAGCTTCAGATTTTTGGTATATTAAGCTAAACAAACAAGTTGATACACCAAACCTCGACATAAAATATCTTCATTGTGCTTCTTCACCTTCCAATGAAAGAAAGTTAATCAAGTGAGTGGAACCTGTCCAAGTGTGAATGTAGCGTTACTAAAAATAAATGGAAGTTGTATCCATTCAGTATTGTTGCAAAGTATCATTGTAACATTAGTTGTTGCAACGATTAGAGCAATCTACATTTAATAGTTTGCGCATTGAGCTGATGAGCAAGGTTGATGTAAACTTAGCTTAGCCGATCCACTTAGAGTGACATAAGAACATAGAGAGCCAAACCTTTTTTTTTGCAAGTAAAAAGGAGGTTGGACCTCCAGTATTGCATTTCTTTTTTCTTGGAAATATACAAACTAGTCTAGCGTACACTACTCATAGAAAGAAGGGAAAACTATGGTCTATGCTCCAGGTATAGTATATTACGCTACAAGGTAAAGTATCTAAGTTACAAAAATGTGCTCCTCAGAGCCCCACAAGGTAGAGAGCCAAACCTTATCTAGCTTATTGAAGCGAGTAGGGGCTGAGGTAAGCTCAACTCACTTTTGTTCAAGTTCGGCTAAGTTGTCAATTAATATTCTTGATCATAAGCTTATCTGTTGGAAACTGGGTTGTGATAATCCTGGATTCTTCTCAAATCGTGTACGGATCACTTTCCGAACAAGATTATTCGACCCTATTACACTGCCCGGGTTGCACGAATACCTTGCGGGGATAATCCGAGAAGGAACAATCGAGTTCAGGCAATATGAACTTCGATCAGAAAAGTAGAGAAGGAGTATCAATTTTCGTCTTCTGTTTTTGAGTACCGAATCCCTCTTATAATAAGATAATCGAAACACCTTTTGGGTTGGGCGGTTACACAAACACCTTTTGGGTTGGTATTATCCACTCAAACGGAGATACATAACATCCAATATGGTATTATCCACTCAGCGGGACCCCAGCCAGGGGCTCCGCCCCTTGGAACCCCGCGAGGGGGCTGCGCCCCCTCGACCCCTGCTTCATATTCGTGGTCGATAAACCGTTAGCTCAACAAGCGTGCACTCCGCACTACCCAAACTCGTTACCGAGCCTAACGATAAATCGCATCGGTCTCAAGTAAATCACATTACGACTAAAATGAATTGATGACACTAAAATCACCAACATTATCATGTTTAGTTTGGTAATAAATATGTTTTATTGTGATTTTCATTCATAATGGACCGATAGATAGTGGTCGCAGGATGGTTTTTAGGCGTGTTATTGTTGTTTCTTCAATTTGCACAATTAATTTCATGCAATGTAGGCGAACGAGTGAGGCACGATACAACTCGATTCATACTCCTAATGTGGATGTTTGTGGGGCTAGTGATAACATCAAGTTACACTGCAAGTTTGAGCTCAATGCTGACAGTTCAGAAACTCAAACCAGCATCATTAGACATATATTCCTTGAAGAAAAGCAATGCGACGATCGGGTGCAATTCGGGCGGAAGCATCGTGGGTTTTTTGGAGGATGTTTTGGGCTTCCATCCACACAACATAAAGCAAATTCAGAAGGGTGATGACTACCCAGAAGCATTTGAGAAGGGAGAGATACAGGCTGCAATATTTGCCTCTGGGCATGCAAAGATGTTCCTGGCTAAGTATTGCAAGAGCTATGCTATTGTTGGACCAACTTTTCATGCTGGAGGATTTGGTTTTGTAAGTTTTTTTTTCCTTTCGTATTGCATCTGTTAGTTTTCAATGAATTGGAAGTCAAAGTTTTCTTCTCCTTATTCTCTTGGGACTTATAGGTGTTTACATTCGATCTGTTAAATAATAAAAAGCATTTTCATATCAGTCTACATTGTTAATTATCTGTCCCCTGTCCAATGATTATGGTCGAAGTCTGCACTGCTCCATCGTAACAGATCTTCTTTACTTCGACTCCTTGAAGTCAGATTTCGCACTGATAAAACATCATTTTGTTATTGAACACATTTGCGTAGTATAGATACCTCATGTGCCAAAGGTCTTAAGTTATACTCCTCTTAGTGGCAATTTACTCAAGATTTTACCTGTAACTGTAAGTACAATTATATACTTCGTCTTTAATGCAAAATTCCCCTAGAAAATATCATGTGCATTCTTCTATTTGAATATCACATCATTGCTACACATTTTAATTTCAAATCGACGTCTCTTTAAAGATTAATATCAATATACAGTATTGTTTTCTGAATTTTGTTGTGATATGGTTGGTGTCTTTGACTTGAGTATAGGTGTTCCCAAAGAATTCACACCTACTTCCAGACATGTCACAGGCAATTTTGAAATTGTTTGAGAGCGGGAAAATGCAAAGCATGGAGAATGGCATGTTGATCTCCCACAATTGCTCAAGCACCTCTCAATTCGACTCGGGTGACGGTCAACTAGGTCCTAATCGCTTCCTCGGGCTCTTCGGATTGATGTTTGGAATGTTAGTTGTCGTCTTGCTTATTTCCCACGGTGGCTCTATATATCAATGGTTTAAAAGTTGGATTGCGATAACAGAAGAGAATGCCCACCCTCAAGTTGAGAATGTGCTACCGGAACCAAATCAAGACCAAAATGATGTCGTCGAGAGAGATGAGCATGATGAGCCTCATCAGACTCGACCGACGCCTGATGGGCTACCGGAACATAACCAAAGTAACAAAAAAACTGGAGGATAAAACAGTCAAGATGTTGTATACTTGTATACTATTATTGCGTTTGGTTTTGAATTCACATGTCAAGTGCTACCAACATTATTTGTTGACCCTTCGTTTATGAAATGGATTTCTGTACTGTACTCCAACTTAAGCCCCCACGACGTCTCTGATCAAGCCAAGCTAGTTTCAGTTTTTTATTTTAATTTTATTAATTTTTTCTCTGAAACACTTCAATTTCGTACGATAACTAATTAATTATTTGATTTCGAAAATGCATTTTTTGAGTTGACATCTAATTCAAATAAATAATGTATTTTAAAAATGCATTATTGTGTGCGTGTTAATGTGTTTGGAGAAAAATACAGCTTTCGTAAAACCATAGCTTTCATAAGAAATGAGAAGAAAGAAGACACACCGCATTATTAACAAAACACACGGATTTATAACGCATTATTTTAGTTGGTCCAAACACCCTGTCGATTTGAAACCCATCTTTTCTATAAAATACGTTTTAAAGTTCAATAAAGCGTTTTTAGGCTATCTAAACAAAGCCTTTACTTTTGTGTATAAATATTCCATTATTTTGTGATATCACAAGTATTAGTTTTTTTAATCGCCTTGTTTGTTCTATTCATCTATAAATGCAAATTCTGATGGCTAAACATTCGATCAAATCTCGAACTTATCCTAAGATTGGTTGATTGTAGACTTAACCCCGTAAAGTCCTTTCACGGTGCCCACACCGAGCTCGAATCATGATCTGTCACCTACAAGTACACTGACCCACAATACTCACTTATTATCACAAAACGTAAGTTGGTAAGTAGTGTAATAGTGGACTTATGTCAATATATATACCACACTAATATTTTTATGTTAGACAATGTGAGACTAATGTGTTTGGGGTGTTACATTATCACTCGTAAAGTCGAAAATTGAGTTCCTCGGATCTTTTATTGTTATTTACACACATTTGCAAACAAAACAAATTAATAATATTGGAGGGTGCAGTTGCAAATAATCTCTCATCTTTCCCTCTTTCGGCCTGAGATCGGATTCGAGACCAAACCGTTGTTTTTATTTTTTTTATACTTTTTTTCTAGAATTATTAAGCAAAAAATCGTGCCAGATGACGACGTTCGATCCTGACCTCTCTCTCCCGATCGATTGCTTCTGCGACCGAAGGAACCGATCCGACGCCGTTCCAATTTCGATTTCCAGGTGAGATTTGGGGGGCTTTGGGAATTTTCGTGAGAAGAAGGTTGAAAGTTGGGATTTAGTTATGTAAGAGTGAAAAAGTTCGAAATTTGTTGTTTTTAGGGGGTTTTGGGGCGAATTTTTGTTTACTTGAAAATTTTGTCACTTCGAATACTCGGTTTTGAGGTGTCATTTCGGTTTTTGTGGGGGTTTTAGTGTTTTTTTCGTTGGATTATTGTGAAGAAATAGTTGAAAGTGGGTTATTTTGTGAAGTAAGAGCGAAAAGTTGGATTTTTTGTTGTATGATTATTTTGTTATTCTCGAATTGGATCCTCGAAAAAGCGGTTTCGATGTCAGATTTTGAACTTATTTCGGGTTTTTTGGTTGGATTATTATGAAGAAACAGTTGAAAGATGGTTATTTTTTGAGGTAAGAGCGAAAGTTCGATTCTTTGTTGTTTGATTCTTCTGTTCTTCTCGAGTTAAATCCTCTAATAGGTGGTTATAATGTCACATTTTGAGCTTATTTTTTGTTTGTAAGGGAGATTTGGTGTTTTTTGTGAGGAAAAAGATGGATTTTTGGGGGGTTTGTTGTGAAAGTTGGAGTCAAGCTGCTGTTCTTCTGTTTAGTTCGATCCTCAATACTCGGTCTTGAGCAGGACTTTTAAGTTTGTTTTGGATTTTGGTGTGTAAAAGAGTCAAATATGGATTTTATCTTTAAGGTGTTGCTTTTGGCATTCTTAAAATGTTGGATTTTGAGGGATTTGGGAGGATATAGTTTGTAGGATTGATGCGAGAAAAGAGTTGAAAGTTCGAATTGCTGCTTCAAGTCTGGGTGAAATGGACCTTTTGGTGGGGAAAGCGTTGACAACAATGTCAATGTGTTCTTTTGTATGTGTTAAACTGAGATTTTTACTTGAATGGACTTGTTTTTGGGATTTAATTAGAGAAGAGTGGAGTTTGACCTTATTTTTCGGTCTTCTTGTGAGAGTTTCGGATGAAATCGGATTCACTTGTGTCTTTGATTTAATTAAAAAATGACTTCGTTTTTTTCGTTTTGGGTGTCTTTTGCAGGATTATCTGGACTTGATGTTTGGTTTGTTGTTGTTAGTTTCTGGCTACATTCTATTGGATATCAGAAGCTGGGGTTTTTTGGATGAAAACCAGCATGTGTTGTCGGATTGATATGAACTAGTGGAAGTTGAAAAATTATTCATATTTTTTATATTTTCTTGTGTTGGATGTTAGGAATTAGAATAAATTTCAATGAAATGTATGGACTTATTTTTGGGTTCCATGTGAGGATAGAGTAGGAATTGCGTTGCTTTACCCACTTCCGTTTTGAGATAGGTTCCTTATTCCACCCTACAACAATAGTAGTACTAAATGCAGACACCTGATCTTACAGATATGGAGGACGATTCTTGTTCAATCCAGCTAATTTATGGAGACGGTGACTTCAATTCTACTGGTCTCGATCAATTTATAAAGAGTACTAAGATGGCTGAATGTGGACTATCTTATGCTGTAGTATCCATTATGGGGCCACAAAGTAGTGGTATGAATTCATAATGCTTTACTAAGCTGGATGGGTTGTTTAATTTCTTCTGGTATTGCTGTTCTAGTTTCTCTCTTAGAAGATTAATGTGTACACCTGTTAGAGAGAATACAAGTCACAATGAAGAAAATAAGTTGATTCTCATTGATTAAGAATGAAAGTGGTGGAGGCTTATTTATAGCCTCCTAGAACCATGGATACATTTGTACCTGGACACAAATTATAGAAAATCTAGATGATTCTAATACAATGGATGTAGACTAGTATTAGATACAATGAATGTTATAATTAATTAGAGTTACAATGCATGTGGACTTATATACTGGGCTTAATGGGCCTGATTAGCTTTGGGCTCTAACACCCCCCCTCAAGCGGATAGGGGGAGAATCCACTAGAAGCTTGGACCGAAGATATGTAAATCGTTGAATGGCGAGAGGCTTCGTCAAAATATCTGCCAACTGATCATCGTTGGAGACAAACTGGACTTGAATCTGCTGTGAAGAGACTTGCTCGCGAACAAAGTGAAAGTCAATAGCAACATGTTTCATGCGCGCATGGAAGACAGGATTGGATGCCAGATATGTTGCACCGAGGTTGTCACACCAGAGAGTTGGTGTTATAGAAGAGGACTGATCTAACTCCAAAAGAAGGTTTTTAATCCAGAGAACTTCAGCTGTTGCCTGAGAAATACCACGATACTCGGCCTCGGTGGATGATTTTGCGACTGTGGGTTGTTTCTTTGACCTCCAGGAGATCAAATTTTTTCCCATAAAGACACAATAACCTGTAGTGGATCGGCGATCATCTTGATCTCCAGCCCAATCAGCATCTGAAAAGGCATGAAGACCGCTTAAGTTGGTGGAAGAATTTTTATGAATGTAGAGTCCAAAATCTATAGTTTGTTTGAGATATCTTAAAATCCGTTTTACTGTTACCCAATGATCTTCAGTTGGATGATGCATAAATTGACAAACTTTATTGACAGAAAAGGTTATTTCTGGTCTAGTTAGTGTAAGATATTGGAGAGCACCAACAATACTTCTGTATAATAATGGATTAGTCATGAGAGTACCTCCCGTTTTAGATAGTTTAACATTTGGACATGCAGGAGAAGACATAGTTTTAGCATTTTGCATATTAGTTTTAACAAGTAAGTCTTGCATATATTTGTGTTGGTTAAGAAACAACCCGGTGGAGTGAAAGGTTGCTTCAATTCCTAGGAAATAGTGAAGAGAACCTAGGTCTTTTAAAGGAAAGGCAGAGTTGAGTTGAGAAATCACCTGTTGGAGCAATAGAGGAGAGTTACCTGTAACAATAATGTCATCCACATACACTAAAATGAATAGTAGTTCTCCTTTATTTCGTAATACAAACAAAGATGAATCAGATTTAGTGGGACAAAACCCAAGAGATCTAAGTTTATGAGCTAATTTGGTAAACCAGGCACGAGGGGCTTGCTTGAGCCCATATATAGCTTTATGAAGAAAACATACACGATCTGGATAGGATTTATTAATAAAACCAGGTGGTTGAGACATGTAGACATGTTCACTTAAATCTCCATTTAAAAAGGCATTATTAATATCAAGTTGTTTTATTACCCAATTATTAGAAATGGCAAGGGTAAGCATAATCCTGATAGTTACGGGCTTAACTACAGGACTAAAGGTGTCAGAATAGTCAATACCCTCCTCTTGATGAAATCCTTTGGCAACTAAACGAGCCTTATACCGCTGTATAGACCCATCAGGAATTCTTTTCAGCCGAAAAACTCATTTGCAACCTATCAGATTTGTAGCACAAGACTTAGGAACAAGGGTCCAAGTGTTATTCAGAATTAGGGCCTTATACTCATCATCCATTGCGTTTCTCCAGTTAGAATCTTTGGAAGCTTGAGAGAAGCAAGTTGGCTCAGTGCCTTGGAGAGAGGAAGCGGACAAAGGATGTCTGGTGGTGGCAAAGGTCTGAAAACCAGGGAAGGTTTTAGCTTTCCTAGTATTGTCTCTATTTCTTGTGGTCATGGGATGACAGGGATTGAGTGAGGAGGTGGGTTCAGGGTCAGAATTTGAATGTTGTATTGTGGATGAAGGAAAAGAGTTTGGAGTGGTTTCAGTGGGAATCAAAGTAGGATATACTGGAGTAGCAATGTCAGTATTGGTTAAGATAGGTATGGTAGAAGTAGATAAACTACTACTGCCAGATACCTTAGTCTTATTGGCCCCCTCATAAGGAAAATGAGTTTCATCAAATATAACATTGCGGGCTACAAACATCTGATTAGTATGTTTATTATAACATTTATATCCTTTATGCATAGTGCTATATCCCAAAAATACACATTGACGAGAACGAGGTTGCAACTTATTGGTATTATAAGGTCGTAGACAGGGATAGCTTTGGGCTCTAACAACACCCAGTCACTCACCCTAAATTAGATCCATGTCATATACCTTGTTTATGATTTTAAGTTTTAACTTAGTAATTGAGGAATTTTGGACATCTAAATTTCTCATTCCATCTCCAGTATCAACTATTAAATGACAGGCAAATTCTCGGTAATTTCTGATGACTTCTGTGCCTTCTCACCAATATGTTATATACTTATATGTACCCAAAATATCTAAATTTTACTTGTCATATGGTATCGCTTAATTTACCAACATCTTTGTATGACAGGGAAGAGCACTCTTTTGAACCACCTTTTCCATACTAGTTTTCATGAGATGGATGCCTTCATCGGAAGGTAACTTCTGCTGGAATCGTCACAATACTATTTGTTGTATATTTGTACTTGATTCCTTTAGATTTCTTTCAAACAACTATGTTCGTTAATTTACATAGGTTTCAAACTACAAAAGGTATCTGGTTGGCCAAGTGTTCTAACATTGAGCCTTGCACACTTGTTATGGACATGGAGGGCAGTGATGGGAGGGAGCGTGGAGAGGTTTTTTAGTTTACTTTAGTTTCATTTCATTAGTTTATCAAATTTTATTTTGCTATTTATATCGAGATATGTTTATGCTTCAATCTCAGGATGATACAGCATTCGAAAAACAAAGTGCCCTATTTGCCCTGGCAGTATCTGATATAGTGCTTATTAACATGTGAGTTCATCGCTTTCCGAGCAATCCTTTTCATCATAACTCTCTGGATGTAACCTTGAGATATATTCAAAATATGTTATCAGCTTGTGATCGTGTCTTTGTAATATTGAAACAATATATTTCTTAATGCAGGTGGTGTCATGACATTGGACGAGAACAAGCAGCAAACAAACCACTTTTGAAGACAGTATTTCAGGTATCTTTTATTAATTGACTGACTGACTATCATAACAATAAAATATAGAAGCTTTACATGTTTCTCTTGGTGTTTGACTGTTATATTGCATATGTTAATCTTAACAGGCAATGACACGATTATTTAGTCCTCGCAGAACAACACTGATGTTTGTAATTCGTGACAAAACCAAAGTATACTTTATCTTACTTGTGTCTTTTTTTCTGGTGCATCTAATGTAGAATTTCGTATATAGTTTAATTCTGCTTATATTTTTGTTAGACACCACTGGAGACCTTGGAACCAATTCTCAGGGAAGATGTACAAAGAGTATGCCATAATTTTATATTCCTACATTTAAAAACTTTGATGGTTTTTTAGCACTATAGTATACTCTCTTTTTTAATATCTGTTGCAGATATGGGACTCGCTTCCAAGAACGCCTGCTCAAAAAGAAACCCTACTTAGTGATTTCTTCGTTGTATGTCACCATGATCTGTTTGTCTTCCAACTCTTTATTGTGAACTTCAGTTGCATTGAGTGGAATAATGTTTTTTTTCCCGCCTTACATGTTTGTTGGTGCTTTACAAATTTCCAGATAGAAATTGTGGCTCTTTCAAGTTATGAGCAGAGGGAAGACCAATTTAAGGAGCAGGTATTGTAAAAATTATGATAATATTTTTAATGACAAATGCATGTGCTATTTATTGACTAGTGTGATGCTGTAGGTCTTTCCAATTTCATTATTAATGACCAAGGTATCCTATTGATTCTTCATTGTGCTTGAAGGTTGCTAATTTGAGGCAGAGATTTTTTCATTCCATTGCACCTGGTGGATTAGCTGGGGATAGACGTGGTGCTGTTCCTGCCTCAGGGTTTTCATTTAGTTCACAGCAGATCTGGGAAGTTATAAGGCAAAACAAAGATTTAGACTTGCCAGCCCACAAGGTTGCTATTGAAAGTCTCTTGTTTGGATGACACTGGAAGAACCGTTGTTAATTTGCTTCATGCTCATTCATAGGTTATGGTTGCCACAGTACGATGTGAAGAAATTGCCAAGGAAAAGCTTTCTGCTTTCACTGCTGATGAGGTATAACTTGTCGATATCATGTTTTTTTACTATCTTAATTTTTACATGTACGTATACATGTGATGCTGCAGAGTTGGTGCGAAATTGAAGAGGCTTCACGAACATGTTTGGTTCCTGGATTTGGGAAGAAGCTCAGCGAGATGCTGGATTCCTGCTTATCAGGGTATAATCATTTACACCAGAAAATATAATGTCTGTATTGCTACTGTTAATGACAATTATGGGGTTATGAAATTACAATGACCTTTACCACATAAAAATGGGGGGATGATTTGCTTGATAATATACATAGTACATTTAGGACAGAAGTACTAAGATAAAAAAATCTTGCGTGCTCATTTTGGTCCAAATTGAGTGTGCTTAAAACTGACAATCTTATTACACATTTTGGTCCAAATTGAGTGTGCTTAATTAAAATATCTTTTACGTGCTCATGTATGCTCTTTTTTTGTGTATCTTACATCACATAAGAACAAGCCATGGACCAGTTGTGAGTTGTGACTCAAATGAGTACACGTTGTCATATGTTATCAACCTCATGCTGGGCAATGCTAACTCACAAACCCATCATTGAAATTTGTTCTTGTTCTTACGTGCACTTGGAATTGTTTATGTTATTTTATTTTTCTTACATTTTGGATAACAATTGACATAAATTGTTAGAGTTAGTCTCACATCGCCTAAATGTGGAATCTCTCATGGACATATAAGTTGAAGGGTCTCTCTACGCATTGTCAATTGGTTTTGAGTTAGATATCCTGTTCTAATATGGTATCAGAGCCAGGTTAAGGTCCAACGGTCGGCTTGACACTTCACCCTTTGTTCCCACGCGTGATACCGGTTACGCGTGCGGAGGAGTGTTAGAGATAGTCCTACATCGCCTAAATGTGGAATCTCTCCTGGACATATAAGTTGAAGGGTCCCTCTACTTATTGGCAATTGGTTTTGAGTTAGATACCCAGTTCTAATATAAATGACATCTAAATAAGAAAGTCAGTGTGCAGAATCTTTTCTTCTACGCTTTGTTATTGATCCTAGTTGTTTTACCCTATTTTATATTCCTATACCTTTTATCTCTAGATATATTTTAGAGTGTTATATGCATTGATTTTTGTTATTTGTGATTATAGATATGATTTGGAAACAATCTACTTCGACGATAGTGTCAGGGAAGCAAAAGGAGTTAATTTGAAATCAAAACTTCTACAGGTACTACTGTGAGTTAGGGTGCATGTCTGTTGAAGTCACTTTAGCTCAATATGTTGAAGTCTTGATGGAGTTCAAACTGATTCCTGTCACACTCCATTGCAGTTTATTCAACCTACCTACCAGACCATACTAGGACACCTAAGATCAAAAATTCTTGATGATTTTCAAGAAGCTTTTCGTAAGGGTCTGGATGAAGGTGAAGGATTTGCTGCTGCTGCTCGCAATTGTCGTCAATTGTTTTTGTCAAAATTTGATGAAGGATGTGCAGGTAACATTCATCAATTTTAGATTGTAAAATAAGTAACAGTTATTATGTTCTTCCCTATACATACCAGTTAAGCCCTATTATAGAACTAACCTCATGCATTGGATGTGAAAATAAGTTTGCACTTTGCACTTAGCAGAAATCCTAAGAGTTCAGGGTTATATTTCTTCCAGTGAGATTTCCAGTTGGGGTAGCATGTCAATTTCCCCGTCAGTAAGTATCTTATTTCTAGACATCCAAACTGCCTAAATATATCCAATCTCAAACAAGGAATGACACAAAAGAGCACTGATCAAATAAAAGTTGTGAGGTAACTACTTCAGAAATGTAGTCTCAGTGGAAATGCATCGTTACATTTCAGATGCTACAATCAAACAAGCTGATTGGGACTCTTCAAAAGTTGAAGACAAAGTTAAGCGAGATATTGATGCACATGTTGCTTCTGTTCGTACTGCTAAGCTAGCTCAACTTTGCGCATTGTATGAGGTAGTGATGATTAAACCAGCTCTCCATATCAGCCATTTAGTTTTCCATTTTTTTGCTTAATATTCATTGGATAGAAATAGATAATTATATTTTTTGATGAAATTAAAATTATTGAAATTGGCAGGATCAACTGAAAATAGCACTTGCTGAACCAGTGGAAGCTCTTCTAGAGACTGCTAAGGATGATACATGGCCAAAAATCAGAAAGCTTCTTGAACGAGAGACCAAGTTGGCCAGAGATGGACTTTCTTCTGCTCTACTGGTATTCGAAATAGATCAAGAAACAACAACCAGCATGCTAAAAAATTTGGAGGAATATGCCAAGAATGTTGTTCGATCAAAAGCTAAAGAAGAAGCTGGTAGGGTATTGAGCCGCATGAAGGATAGGTAATTGACTTTATATTTGTGCTAGCCATATGGTTGAAGGAAAATTGACACAATGTTGTTGTAGGTTCACAATGATTTTCAGCCATGATTCTGATTCCATGCCCAGATTGTGGACTGGCAAGGAAGATGTTAGAGCTATAACAAAAAATGCCCGTTTAGCTGTACGATGCAATTCCTTTGATGTCACTTTTTTTATACCTCAGACTCCCACGAAATGCTTATCTTCTTATACCTATGTTAACTTGTGCAATGATCTTTAGTAGTCCACTATGTCTTAACATCATTTTGTGATGATTGATTATGCAATGAAGGGTTGTAATATTCTTTCTTCATTATAGTCCTTGAAGGTGCTCTCTGTCATGGCTGCGCTTCGTTTGGACTCTGATGCTGATAACGTTGAGCAAATCCTTTCAATTTCCCTACTGGGAAACTCTAAAACCAAGAGTCTTGACAGGAGCATGACAATGGGGGCCCTTGCTTCAGCGTCGTGGGAGGAGGTGACACTTATAATATATATTTTGCTCAGCCGCTGCACATTTCCTGAACTGCTTTTCAGTATCCTCTGATAGTTGTTTTTAAGATTATATTTTGATTGATACTGCTAGAATTTAACATTATTTTTTACCAGGTTCCCTCTTCTAGAGCCCTGTTGACCCCTGTACAATGCAAATCATTGTGGAGGCAATTCAATGCTGAGATAGAGTACAGTGTCACTCAGGCAATTGCTGCTCAGGCATATCCCCATAAACCCAAACTAAAAATGCTTTGTGCTGTTATTTTACTCTCTCTTGGAAATGTTATCTAATCATTATAATTGTTTTTGTCATGAACAGTTGACTGGAACTTATCTGTATTTAACCTAAAAAAATTAATCATATTTGACAGAAATGACACGATCTACTGAAAATTTAGAGGTTAAGTCATATACATTATTATTTGCAAAGAATATATTTTAACCAATAACTGTAGAAAAATTCTTCTGCTGATTTCAAAATGTTGTATCGTGTATTTATATTTGGGGAGTTCGTTTCTTGAGGCGAATTCTTAGTGTTGACTCAATTCTACATTGTCTTATTTGGTTTGCTGGTTGTCATCTAGATGCACGCATAGGATCAAGATGAATCCTTCTCTTGATCATTATTTTAATATTATTGTTACTAGTGTTAGATTTTACATAATAGCCACGACTATTCTAATCCCAGTTCATCAGTTGCAATATTTTTAGAAGTTTGTGTTTCTACAACTGTGTCATAGGTATATAAGAAAATATCAAATTAGTGCTGGAAGAGAGTATAGGATTGGTGTCTCTATTCAAATATATATTACATTTTTTTGTCATGTTCAACCTTAAGTTACCATTAACATAAGATTCCAACTTTGTGATATGATATCCCATCTTTTTTTTTAATTCCATGAAAGCTAGTCTGACTGTTTCATCTTACGAAGAATAAGAAAAATCTTGTTCTCTGTGTTGTTGCTGCAGGAGGCAAATAGACGCAACAATAATTGGCTTCCTCCACCATGGGTGATAATTGTCATTATGATTTTGGGATACAATGAGTTTATGATATTGCTCAGGTACTACTTTTTTTTTACTTGATGCCGAATTAGAACATTTCTTCCGGAAAATCTTATCATCTTGTAACCGCAGGAAACCTCTTTATCTTGTTGTTGTGTTCGTGGTTTTTCTGTTGGCAAGAGCTATCTGGATACAACTAGATATCGAAGGTGCTTTCCAAAATGGCGCTGTAAGCTTCAATCACGTATTCCCTTTTTATTGATTCTCAAAAGAAAGAAAAATCCTATTGTGCCTAATAATTCATACTTTTGCATTGTATCATGCAGCTTTCTGGGATTATTTCCTTGTCTGCAAGGTTTCTTCCAACAACAATGAATCTTATCAAGAGACTAGTCGATGAAGGGCAGCCACCTGCACCTCCTCAATCACAACCAAACGCTGCACTTGACTAAACTAATTTCCAGAACAGAACGATCCAGTATCAGAACGATTGTCTTCGACAACATCCATGTTGTTGATGTTTCTTTCATCTACCTGTGACATGCTTATACGATTTTGATTTAGCCAACTGCTTTTGATGTTTCTCGTGGGCCACATCATTTTCCTTATTTTTTTAAACAGATAACAAAATTTTGGGTTTGTGAATAGGTTCAGTTTGGCAACGCTGATTGCATTGGTGATAATTTTCCACCAAAAGGCGGTTGTCAAACTCACGTAGTCATGCTTTCGGTTTGAAACTTTCTCATGTTAATACTTGTCTTTCTTCCTGTTTGATTTGCACTGTTTTGCATGGTTATGTACAAAATCATGAACGAGCATTCAGGGCACCTAGTTTTTTTGTCGCCTACGTTTTTATTTGTAATCTGTATACGATTTCAGTACAATTGTGGTTCACTCTGTTGATCATGTATATCTATGAATTATTTGTGTTGGTAAGAGGTTTTCTGTTTTTCTTTTGTTTGAATTGAACTCATGATGCAAAATGAATCTGCATGAGGAAATAAACCCAACTCTAACCATGATCAGTAAACTTTCATGTTATAGGCATCTTATCAAATGATCACATGTTTGCCTTTTCTTTGTTAAGGGTCTGTTTTGAGATTCATCTCCTGCTCTAATCTAGAATTTCTCCATCAAATCCTATTTCATTACAGTTATATTCCAACAAATGACATGGTTAATAGGCCTTGAAAGTGGACACAGTCAAGAGTTCTTTTAATTAATCTTAAGTTATTATACATTTCCATTTCAACTTATTCAAACATAACCAAACTGAACTGTTACAATTACACGACACAACATGCCTCTTTTGTTGGACTTGATAGTCGAACATCTTATTCTGAATCACAACAAACAAATACATCAGTATCACTATAAACAAATTAATCAATCTTTATCTGTACTATATACATATGTTCAGTCCATATTGATCATCTGAGACCTTGGAACCACTGGAACATCCTCTTCTGGTGGACCAGCCAACTCCCACTCCCCATCTTCAGTTTTGACCATCCCGTTGTTCCTGTCCACCCACCAGCACACCGGAACCATGCACTTCGGTTCGAGACAATCGCACGATTTGTTCACCAATGCGACGCTTCTCTTGACCTTCAACTCGAATTCCTCTTCATGCCCGTTCCACCCCGCAACCACATGAAGCAAAGCCTGAAGATTGTGCCAATCGCTCTGGTTCCTCGAGTCCTTCAGAAAGCTCGATTTCTTCGTGTTTACGACAAGTTCATCACTTAGATAATCATACCCGAAGAGTACACTCGGGTAGTGAGGAATCAAATCCAACTCATTCTTAACATGCAGAATCCTATAGTTTGGGAGGTCTTCAGCTCTTAACCTGAACGCCTTGTTGCCAACTTGTGGGCTTCCGAATACTATCGCACATACGGGTATATTAATGTCTTTGCCTTCAACTGATCTACAAATATCATTTATTACCACATCGAACGAACTCAAAATGGACATAGTTGCACCCAAGCTGTGACCTGTGAACACCATGCTGACTTCTTCTTCCTTGTACTCTTCCACCAACTCCTTAAGCTTAGTCCATACTTGGTCTCTAACGCTTGTTTGGTTGAATGGCGATCTTTTGTCGCTAGAGGTGTACATTGTGTGCCATCCATACATGACTTTCGGGTCGTCTTCTTCCTTGCTTTCATTTCCATATAACTTATCTTCAGGTATGAAATCCAATACCGATATTCGATTTCCTTTGAGAACGTTCACCCACTCTAAGTCCCTTATGGTTCCCCTCCAAACCACGTAAATCTCTCTTCGTCCGGTTTCTTGGGCCATTGAGTCTGATGAGATGGCTATGTAGCCTATCCAATTGGATTCGCGGCTCCACGCCTCGTGCGACCTGGACTTCATCAGAAACGAACCTGGCACGTCTAATTCAAGTGCATACATGGTTAACATACAACAAAAATATATATTGCTTGTTACACATCGTAAATACGAGACATGACCAAGAAAAATACGTACTAATTACAAGGATTAATATTACTCATTATTGTGAAAATCGACATATTGGTGGTTAACATAATGAATGAAGTATTAGCTAATTATTTTCTCAAACCGCTTTCGAAAACACTAGCAGTGTTTGAAAGTCAATATTGTCATCCGTCTCTAGAATCTTATAAAGCATGGTTGATTGATCATTTGAATCCTACCCAGGTTGCTTGGCAAAGACACCCTTACAAGTGTCTTTGTTGAAAAGGGTTAAAATTAATGTAAACCCCTAGAAAATATATATAATTTGAAACATCCAAGTGAAAAATTGATGTGACAATGCTTAGTGTTGTTTGTGCACAAGTAGCATATGGAAAGTAGATTTTGAGAATTAAATGGAAAATAATTGAAAGTAAAATCTAACAGAATTAAAATTTTGTTTGACCAAATTTTGTTATTTGTATCTGTAATTGGAATCTAATGAAATTAAAATTATGTTGTTTATGCAGGTTACCTAAGTCGAGGGACATAACTGTCTGGCCACTTTCGATGATACATTTTCTGGTCACCTCCGACGACATCTCCCTCCAACCACCTGCTTCTTGTGCAAAAAACACCATAGGTGCCTGGACTGGAGGGGGTGTTATCGAATGTGGTCGAAAAAGACATCGCTGGAGGTGCCCGGAGGAGGTTTCGTCGGAGCTGGTCGGTTAGGGTGAGGGATGTATGTTACATCCTAACCCTTGTTAATTGGGTTTATTGTGTTTTAGGTGGTGGATTAGAGGATGATGAGGTGGGTTGAGATGGATGGCTGAGATTGATGGGAGGAGATGTGGGGGATGGTGGAGATTGAAGGAGGAGAGGTATATAAGATTTGATCTTCTCTCTCTCCTCACTCGTTTTCTCTTTTTCTCTCACGCGTGTGTCTCTCTCCCTCTCTTTCTCAATCCTTCTCATCCAGCTGAGGAAGACGCGGAGGCGAGGCCGACGAAGCTCGGAGGGGATATGGAGTTGCCGGAGTCGAGGTGATTGTGTTTGAGTTCTCACCGGCGGAGAAGAGTTTTGCGAGGAAGCGCTCGCCGGGATTCTTCGAAGGCTTCTTCAAGCCTTAAAGGTATGCCAAGCTTTAGTTTAATCCTCCTTTTAGCCTTTGCGAGGATTGGAGGGGCCGACGGTAGGCCGAAAAGCTCGTCGAGAACCTTGCAGCAGCTTTTCTGCTCTGGAACGGTCGACCGACGGGTTGGCGCGGTCGACCGGACGTAGTGTGTTTCGAGCAAAATCTCTTGCACCGGTCGAACGATACTCTTCGAGTGGTCGACCGGTGGTACGTTTTAACAAGGGGAAAAGGCTCTGGGTGTTTTCGGTCGAACGGGTCCCTTTGTCGGTCGACCGAAAGCACTGTTGTAAGTCGGTTGGGGGCATTGACCATCTAAATGGTCGACCGCTCATTGACTTCGTCCGACCGGAACTTAAGTTAACTTATTGGCCGGTCAACCGGGAGTGTGGTTTCGGTAGACCGTGTAGTGCAGATTTTGTTGGTGAATCTTACTGGAGGGAATCGGTCGACCGTGATTTTAGATCGTTCGACCGTTGGTGTTTTTTGAGCAAGAGAGGATTTTTCCTTGTTGGATTTCGGTCGAATGGGGCCCCTTTGTCGTTCGACCGGTTGGACGTTATTTCGGTTTTTCTGCGGAATAGTAGTGGTGTTCGGTCGACCGTTTGGGGTCTTCCGTTCGACCTTTTGCATATGGATGCTTGTGTCGTGTGTGGTTGGATCCGCCTCGAGCGCAACGGGTCTCCGGCCTTTTTTGGGGCGACGGTACAAACATTGCCGGCCTGAGAGAAAGATCGTGGTTGTGGCTCTACGGAGCGGGTGCCTTGTGTGCACGTTGTTGTGGCTCTACGGAGCGGGTGCCTTGTGTGCACGTGTGATTGTGGGGTTGGGGTGAGAGGACCCTTGAGACCCGTGGCCGATGATTTTCCGGCAGTGCCTGATGTGCACGGGAGTTTGATATGCTTTTACTGCACTCTTCATTTCATGTTTCATATACACATATTATGTTCATATTTTAGGGGTTTGGCATACGGGGTTTCCCTAGGGGAAACTCAGGCATTGTTTGTTTACATGTCAGGTCGTGCACGTCAGTAGGAGATGGTGACTGCGGGTAGGGGCACCCAGACCGGATCCTATCCCCTTTTGTTCTTCGAGGTGGATGATTTTCCCTTGTACATGCGTTGTATATCTTTTGTGTTGGGTTGTAATCATCTTTGACTCATGTACTGTACAGTTTACCACCTTATATTATATATATACTTGTGGTTTGGTGACGACCCCAGTGTTGATTCTTATCTGTTTAAAGTTTTAATTTTTCCGCTGTTTCGGGGCGTTACATTGTCGCTGGAGAAGTGGAAAAGAGACTATAGTTGCAAGATTGAGATTTTTCCTTACTTTCTCAAGGGGGGATAAGAAAATTGAAATGTAAAAGTCATTTGTACTTGGAAATCAAAGAAAAAAAATTCTTTTCCCTTTAATGCCATAAACACTACTGAAATCCATGGTCAAATTGTTTTATTTTTCTTAGAATCACCTGTTAAGAGTTATCATGCAGATCCACTTACCAATTGTATGTCTATATATACTAATAATGAATGTGTGTGATACTGTGATCCCATTCTCCACCTCAATCCAACTGAGTCTTAATTTTATATATATATTAATTTTAGCCTTTTGTTATTTATTAGTAACAAGAATATTTTTTACTTAAAACTACATGTTGAATATCCACCACTACGGCTTTAATTGGGTAGCCGTAGGGTAAACGATCTCTACAGATAATTTTGCGTGAATAATAATTTATTATAAGTAAAACAAATAACTATTCAACTTGTATGGAGGGAAAAATCGGAAGTTCATACTGACCGAAGCGCCAAAGCCTAATTACATCTCCTATCAAACCTAATTCATTAAGCTCAACATCTACAAATCTTCTTGCTTTTTTCCCCACTTCTTATCAACTCAATTAACTTCATCCAGTTCGTAACATTCCCACTGTAACATCCCCGAACAGCGGAAAATTTAAACTTTTAACACCAAATGAATCACAAGGATAAAATCATCAAGAGTGATGACATTACTGAAAGAAATACATAAATAAGTCTGGTGCACCATAATACAATAGGAGTTTGTGAAAAGAGTGATTACAATACAACACGAAACACAAGGTACATGTAATCACGATAACCTAAAAGTAGGCAGACGACATGATCCAGTCCCAACGTGCAATCTCCCTCGGTCACCACCCGCTGGAACCTAACGCAGTCATGAAAATAATCATAACAACAATGCCTGAGTTTCCATAAGGAAACCCCGTATGACAAGCTCACCTAAATGCCCTAACATACTAGTATAGCATGGCATGGAATACAAAGCAGTAAAACAACAACGCCACCAAGGGCCAAACCAGACATCCGTCCCGCGATCATTTCCGCTGCCACACAGGCCCCGCGGTCTACAATCACCACCGCTGTCACACAGTCCTCACGGTCCGCAACATCGTCGTCGCCACACAGGCCGCACGGTCCACAAACACCGGTACCACACAGGCCACACGGTCCAACCCCACCGCCGCCACACAGGTCGCACGGTCCAAACATCGGGTCTCCGTAGAGACCTACCGTAGGCACATACGGTCTAACGGACAGTACGCAACACATCCCCACACGCGACTACACAAGCCAAGGGATCGGTGAGGAGGCGTTCGCACTTCCGCGCAAGGTAGAATCAGATTTGAAAACATCGTGGTCCACCACCACACCAACGGAGCCGTCACTCAGGTCGGTCCATCCACCGGCGCCACACAGATCGCACGGGATATCACTCGATAGGTGCCCAATCGAGCTACCTGCCGGAACACATCATCGGCAGTCCATCGCCGCAACCACACAGGCTACGCGCGATCCTCCCTGCCGCCACACAGACCGCACAGGAGCCCTACCATCGCCACACAGGCCGCACGGTACGTGCAATAACTGCCATCAAGGCCACTCGAACATATCCGCCACACAAGGCCAGACAATCGACAGATCCGAACCGAAGTCCGCAGGGTCAACGAGCTCCACGTGCAACACCAACTCCGGCTCCAACGAGCAGGGTCGCGACCTCCGTCGCCGTCAATAGGCAGGTACCTCTCTGGACCTCCGTCGCCAAACCTGGCCGGTAGTCTTTGTGCCTCCGTAGCCATCGGCCGGTAGTCACTGCACCCGACAGCAGTTGCGTGTTGCTGAAGCAATGGGATCCGCAATCCCTCAGGCTGCTACTCTAACGCGAGTCAAACGATCCACCAGATATAATCACGATCCATACACGGAAGTGACGCGTTCCGGACACCCACACTCTTCCACACGGCGGTCCCTGGGCAGGCACGCATAACGCGCCCACCGTCACCTCCCGGCTCACGCACAAGGCGAGGACACGGGTTTCCGTGGACAGAGTTGGCATCCTGAATGGAACCAGGAATCCTGTCCTGTGCAAAACGGTCGACCGAAAGAGACACGGTCGACTGTTTTCCTCAAGGGAATTCGGTCAACCGAAGTGACAACCGGTCGACCGCTTCCACAAGGGAATCGGTCGACCGAAAGTGACAACTCGGTCGACCGCTTCCACAAGGGAATCGGTCGACCGAAGCGTCTGTCACGGTCGAACTATTTGCGCAACACATAAATCCCAACGGTCTACCGAAGGTCTAAAACCGGTCGACCGAACGAGGTCAAAATCCGGAGTCTGGTCAACGCTCAAAACAAATCTATCGGTCGACCGACTCAGGGGTCTCGGTCGACCAAACACTTACAGGGTCAACCTAATATTTTCTATGTCATCAAACGGTCGACCGAAGCTTACGTATCCTACCGGTACACTCAAGTTCCGGTCGACCGAACGAGGGGCGCGGTCGATTGAAACACGACAGACAGTGAAAATACACCACGATCGGTCGACCGTCCAAGGGACCCGGTCGACCGACAGACGTCTTCAACCTCGCGCCAGCCGAGGTTTTGACGTCGAAACTCGTCGCCGGCGAGGCCTCCGACCTCGCGCGACCGACCCCAACCTCACCCCAACGTGGGTGATCAACTAAGGCCTCTAATGCAAGAACTTGGCATACCTCTCCTGCGAAGAACGACGACAACGACGAACCCCGGAGTTCACACGACCACGCCTCCGACGATCACCACCTTGCACCTCTCCAGTCCGCACCAAGCCCAGCACACCCGCCTTGCTCCGCCACCCTCAACACCGGAGCTCCAAGATCAGAAGAAATGGATGGGTGGAGAGAAGAAAAGTTGAAGAAGGAGAAGAAAGGAAGAAACGTTAGAAAGAGAGAGAGATAAATATGCACCCCTCATCAACCCCAACACCAACAGCAACCACACAGCACTTCCCTCCCTCAACCCATGCCTCCACCCTCTTCCTACACCATAGCCCATCTCCTTCACGTCACTCCACTCAAGCCACCACTATTCCCTCTCCAACTCCCCATGCAAACCTTCTCTCTCCTCCTAAACCCTTCTCCAAAACACCATTAGGTCTCAAGAAAGGTTAGGGATATAACACCCACTCCTTCCATCCTCTTCTATAAATAAGAGTTCTTTCAACATTTCCTACTCAAATGACTTTGAAATTAGTGGTAACAAGTGTTAGCGATTTTGTGTTTTAGTGAGGCATCCTTTTGTGTGAGATAAGATATTGGTGTAAGTTGTATGGTTTGCAATACCTCACTAAGAAAATGTCTAGGAACACAACATAAATTTTCAATAATAAATTATAACAAAAAAAAACAATTTCCCAACAAAATGAATTATAAAATATCATATAATATTGAGTTTATCAACCAAAATACCATATAATACTGAGAATATTAATTTAAAAAGGTGATATTGAACTTTTTTAGTGTGAGAAGTATTTTTCGGCCTACTTGTCGTTAGTGATATATCAAATTACATCACGTTTTCACTCCATAAGGTTTGTTTGCCTATGATATTTCTAATGTCATTTTTATATTAAAGTTCGGATCAAACTGAATGTCACATTTTTAGTTGGTTGGAATCGGGTTGGATTTTTAACCAATCGGACATGGATTCAAATTTGGGTCGACTCAAGTAACGATTTGACCAAATAGTAGCCAAAAAACTAAATAAGCCGAGGAAAAGCTGCTCGTTCAAACTGACACTCATTTTCAAATTGCAACTTAACTTCATGTGAATACATTAGGGTGTTAGAATGAAAAACTACGAAACTGGGAATCAATTAAAGTTGGTGCATTTGAAACGTAACGCAATGATTCACGTGGTAAAACAAATTCCAACATATCATTTATTGCAACATGTGGAAAATGAAACATTAGGTTAGTTGTGATTTTTTTTCTAATTCAAACATGTGCTTTTTTCTACGTGTAAAAATCTTTTTTTTCTTTGAAGAATTAGGCAAATTGCATTAATATAAATATTGTTTTGGAACACAATCCTCAATAGGAGCAAAATCGGATCATTTTGATCCTTACATTTATTGTCAACTTATCGACACTTATTGTTGTCCATTCGAACTCCATATTTGATTAATTAAAAAAAATACTTAAACACCATGTTATTTAGTTTATCTTTACATTTATTTTTCAGTTGAGAGGATAAATTCCACATTAAGTCAAGTAAATCAGTATTTAAACTACTCATAAGTAATAATGCAAATTGAATCCACACACACACACACACACACACACATATATATATATATATATATATATATATATATATATATATATATATATATATATATATATATATACAAAATTCACATGCACCAACAACCATATGTACCTAGTCCGCCGACAAAATGTCAACATGCAAGAATAATTCAAACGAAGTTCACGTAATATCAAGAGCACTGATGTCTTATCTTTGATCGGCATTATTCTTGTTTGTTTGTTTTTTTATGTGTACTTTTGTCATTCCTTGTTGGATCTACCTTGCGACTTGGACCCCACGTGTTACTGGAAGGTTGAGTTCATGTAAACCGTAATTACATTCATTTCCAGTAAATTGAATTACAAACCATAAAAATGTAAAATGTAGAATCTAATTACAATTTTATTGGATTACAAACATCAAAATTGTAAGCATTAAAATGTAAATAGGCCCAAATCATATGGACCGGACCTCTATTAACTCGAGGAGGTCCAAGTCCCTTCTTTGTTAATCGAGTTATAAACCAATTATACGAGGGAACAAGGAGAGATAAGATATCACTCGAGTCGAATAGGAGTCTTGAGCATGGTTTCTAATCAATTCGGCCTGATTGCTTGGTCGGTTAGATGAGATTTTGATTTTTACTTCCTATTTCCACTATTCATAAAGAACATAGAACGACAATCCGACACTTAGGTATCTCTCCAGACCTGGATGGTGGATATCCACCGCAGACATAGACCAATTCCGTAGTTTTTTGTTCAATTTCTCGTGGTCTGATCTTAGACCCTGACTCATCACCCTCCGTGGACGACACAGTTTAGCCCTAAAACCAACGTAAGTATAGTTCAATTGGTACTACGTATGACCAGTAATAACTACGTTACAAGTTCGATTCTTAGTTATCCAGCAAGTAATATTATGTCAAAAACTATCTAGAAGTAATATAAAAGAAGTAGAACTAGCCACTTAGTCGGTCCACAAAATCAAAAAACTGCAAACCCCACATTTTCTAAAAAGTCGACTAATTCAACAAATTTTGGTTGTCATCAACGTTTTGGCTTTCACTTCAACACACTTGCATGCACTTAAACTTCCAAGTTCCAATTCAAATTGAAGTTAAAATGCAAGTTTATTGTGCTCAATTTTGAAATGGACTGTGTTCATGTTAATGGTTTTTTTGTCTGGGTGTTACTTCAAAACTTCAAAATTATCAAAATGATACTCGAATACTCATATTTGCTTGGATGTCACGATGTCAAACTTTTATTCTTTCTCTTCTCTTTTTCTCTTACATCTTTGTCTTTCATCTTCTCTCTCTCGTTCATTTTTTTCTCACACATCTTTTCAATTACTATTAAAAATAATTTCAGCGAGAGAAAAAAATTAATAAGAGAGAGAAGATGAAAGAGAGAGATGTGAGAGACAGAAAGAAATAAGAGATAAATGAATAAAAAGAGTATTTTGCAAACATTAAAACCAAATAGAAACAACTAGTAAAATATAGATAGTTAAGGATTGATTTTGCAAATATTCAAATTAAATAATAATATAATCAAGTCTTAACTGTTGTAACGGAAAGTTAAGAGCATCCACAATGGGCATGAATTAAGATCATGCACTCTTACCGTGAGGTTAACTTGCATTAAAAATGTTTTTTTTCTGTTGCTGCAGCCCACGATTCACGCGTGGTGTTTTATTTGTTGTGGGACCTATCTTTATTTTGTATTAATTTTAATTAAAAGATGATTGTATTCTTTTAACATTAAGATATCTTAAAAAATAAAAGTAATAAAATTTGAAGAAAAAAATCATCATAATTCTTATAATCTTATTTCATCATGTTCTACGGATAGACACTCGTATTGTTATATAAAAATTGTATTTTCGAAACTATAAAATTTTGAAATAATATTGTAAAAAAAAGATATTGGATGAATATGAATTTAAAAAATTTATTTGGCAACATATACTTATTAAAAAGGACATATGTAATACCATTTTCATTAAATAAAAACAACATCACATATGTCATTTTTAGACCGTAAATGAAAACGACATCCGTGATGTCGTTTTTATCTAGAGAAAAACGAGTAAGTTAGAAGTTAGAAGATATTCTTAAACATCTATTTCCCATAACTCTTTGATGGAAGAAAGAGACGATGAGATAATGCTTCACACGCACGCACGCTTGTCTTGTTCGGTCTGGGACAAGGCGAGGTGATGTTGTGCGGGATTTAAGGGAAATTAAAGGCTCTAGTCTATAGTTGATAAAATATTTTTTTGCTCTTCAAATAGTATATGTTTTCCTTTCAAATAAAAATGACATCACGGATGCCATTTTCATTTACGGTCTAAAAATGACATATGTGGTGTTGTTTTTATTTAATGAAAAAGACATCACATGTGTCGTTTTTAATAAATATATTTTGTCAAATAGGTTTTTAAGATTCATATCCTTCCAATATCTTTTTTTACAATTTTATTTCAAAATTTTATAGTTTCGAAAATACAATATTTATTGTTACAATTTCAAGTTTCTAACTCATTATATTCTCAGCTTTCATTTTTCCAGAGTTCTTGATTTTCATTTTTCCAGATATTTTATTCTCAATTTTAACTTTTACATAGATCTTATTCCATACTTTATCTTTTCCGGAGAATATATATTATTGCTTTCATTATTTTAAATCATCGTTTTCACAACAACACTATTTTTGAAAATCTGAAAATAATAATATTAGTATAAAATTTTAGTAATAATTTATACATAGAAGTGATAAATGATGAATTAAAGAAAAGAGAAAAGTTTATTTGACATCATGATCTTTTAAAAGATTATGGTTGAGAAGATGAAAGAAAAAGAAATTGTAGATAAATGTTCTGAAGTAGAAAAATTAATGTGACAAAAAGAAAAAAATTGTGATGATCTTTTTAAAATAATTATGGCTACGGATGCTCAAACGAAGTGGTGTGAATTTTTGGCCCAATAATGTCCAAGGAAGTACAAGTTTTCAAGTAATAGTTCAGGAATTTTATTGTTTTGGTGGCACACAATCAAAAAAACTTATTTGTATATAATTGTTGGATTTGTTATCAATGTTTGTAATGCACCTACATCCTCAGTTTCAAAAAAAAAAAAAAAAACACAACCGAGATAATTAAGAAAACAAATTTCTTTATTGACAAGCTTGTTGGGATCCTATATATGTCAGCGTCACCCAAATGGTTGGATCACACTCACAAAGTACAAGTTGGATTTTGGTTGCATTAGACCACCATGTGTGAATTACCAATTAGACATATTATAGTTGCTTCTCAAGACAGATCAATATATAGATCATGCTTCAATCAAAAGCAATATTTTGTTTTCTGCCAATTCGGATGATAGAAATTAGCCCAATAGCTTCAGCTGGATTTTGAATTTAACCTCAACAATGAGTAACAAAATAAGATTCAAAAGAAACATCAAAACAGTCAAATTCTTTTCAAACCATAATTTCCATTAAATTTGGATCTCTCCCTCCTAAAACGTAAAACCTTGTACCTAATATTACCGCGTATCAAAAAAATCTAAAAAGGTCATAATATCCCACTAAAAAGTGAAACACAAAAGCTACTTTTTAAACTTTTTTGTTTTTGAAACAAAAAAAAAATGTATGGTGGCCGCCACACCATAGCTATTTTATTCCTTTTTAGTACTATAAAAAGACTTGCACTCATACCCACTCCAACACCAATAAACCAATCAAACACAAAACCTTTCTAGCTATTTTGAATTGGCCAAAGTAAGGCTAAGCTAATTAAGCTTTGGCCAAACTAAGCATGAGAGCTTCTAATTCTCTTGTGCTCTCCACCCTCCTAACCACCCTTCTTCTCCTTCAAACATCCAATGCATCTAAAGCTAGGCACTTCAAGTGGGAAGTTGGACATGTCTTTTGGTCTCCGGATTGCCAAGAGAACCTCATGATTGGCATCAATGGCAAATTCCCCGGGCCAACCATCCGTGCCAAGGCCGGGGATACCATCGTCGTTGAGCTCAAAAATACGCTTCACACAGAAGGGGTCGTCATCCACTGGCATGGCATCCGCCAGGTTTATAAAACACACACACACATATATATATCTTTTGTTATGATAAAGAGAAAAAGAAAATTCTAGTCGTTTAACAATGCAATTAATATCTTGATTTTCATGTTAATTTAGTGGATTCCTGGTGCACAAACCTTTCAATACAAGTTCAAACTAGCTATGATATATTGAGAATTTTTAACTAAAATTATATATGACTAATAGCTATGATATAAGTATTTTTTAAGAAATATATATAACTAAAATTATATATATGAATATGACTAACTAGCTATGATATAAGTCATTTTTAAGATGTTAAATTTTACCTTTTTAAAAAAAAATCCTACACTGGATTCCAGGAGAAATGTGGTCAAATTAAGAAACTCGAACTTCGTAAATCAGGCTTAAATTTAGAGATTCTGGGCATGTTACATGTTGCATGCCCATGCAAAACTTAGTTTATGACATATTATTGGAATTACCACAGCTCATTTATTATTAGTTAATGATTTCATAATGTTGATTTTCAGTTGGGCACGCCATGGGCAGATGGGACGGCAGCTATTTCTCAATGTGCAATTAATCCGGAAGAGACTTTCGTGTACAGATTCAAAGTTGACAAGGTAAACCAATCAACCCTAGAAATTATTTTCCAACCAACCAACCACCATTTTGAATTATTTTTCTTCTTCTTTTACTATCCAAGACTTAGATTGGGACTTGGAACACTAAAATTTTGAAGTTTTGATTCTACTTAATTTTTTCCTAATTTTCTAGGGGTGTAGACTTAGTTTGGAACACTAAATTTTTATCCTAATTTTAGTGTTCCAAACTAAGTCTACACCCCTAGAAAATTAGGAATTTTTTTTTCTTAATTTTTGATTAGGAAAATTAGGAAAGTTAGGAAAAGTTTTGATTCTACTTAATTTTTTCCTAATTTTCTACTTAATGTAGACTTAGTTTGGAACACTAAATTTTTTTCCTAATTTTTTCCTATCACGAGTAAAAGGTCTATTTACTCGTGAATTGATAGTTTTGACTCTTTCTAGGGGCGATATGCAAAATATATTTTTCTTAAAAAAAGGTCATAGCGTGTTTAGAGACCAATAGTGAGACAAATAAAAGTTAGTAAATAATAGGAGTCTATGTTGGTAGAAGAAGTCCGTTGGCTTTCATTATCGAATTTTAGAAAAAAATTAAAATAAATATGCTAATTTGCAATGCTATAGGACTACTACTACCAAAGCTAGAAATCCAACTCATAAAGTTTAAAAACCTATCTTCTAAGATTTTTTTTTCTTTAAATTTTTTTCTACGCTAGCTAGTCTAAACTTCAAGATGTAGTCTGTGTCAATTACTTTGTTGGCTCGTACGTAGACTTGTAGGTTTTGGTATTGACTATTCTGCAGAAATACGAACTAAGACGTGTGGAATTATCCAGCTAAACCTCTTAAGTTTTATACAGAAAGTTTGATGTAAATTATCACATTCAAAAAGTTGAATTTGTAACTTTTGACACAGAAGTATCTTCGTGGAAACTATCTTGAGTAAATATTTTACGTGTTTACATAGACGGGTACGTACTTCTACCACGGCCACTTTGGAATGCAAAGGGCGGCAGGGCTCTATGGTGCTCTAATTGTCGACGTTGCCGACGGCGAAAAGGAGCCTTTCCACTATGATGGGGAATTCAACCTTCTACTTAGCGATTGGTACCACAAAGATGTGTACTCGCAGTCGACTGGCCTCTCTGCTAATCCGATGCGGTGGGTTGGGGAGCCACAGGTTAGTCTTTTAAGGATTTGTTATGAAAAAAAAACCATTTTCATGCAAAATTATCACTATTTATTTCTTTGGAACAAAACAAAGTAGATAATCTTCAATTTATAGCAAACTATATACAAGCAACGATGATTTATTATAGATATATCAATAACGTTCCATAATAACAATTTCTATTATTCTCCCTTCACTGGTTTGTACATTGTTGTTGACAGCCAGCTATGCTAGTCATGTAGGACATGATATGTTCTTGCTTTTCCTTTTCTTTTTTGAGCAAAGTGGCAGACATTACCCATCGTTTTCTGAGAACAAGCTCGGTTTGTGGAATCTTTCTGCATGTTAAGCCTCAAACATCTCATGTAGTGTCACCTCATGTTCAGGATCATTCAAAAAAATATCATGCAGTGTGAAAATAATCAGAAACACTACCAGTTGGGTTGGGTTGGGTTGGAACAATAAGGTTCGACATTCATCTACGAAACAACAATTAATTTGGTAAGATGCATATTTACAATCTTTCTTAATAATTAAAATTAAGATGAGAATATATAAATGTATAAGAAGTTATAATGACATTTAATTTAAATTATTAAAGTAGGTTGTGAATCTGCATCCTACTGTCTTAAGTTAAATTATTAAAGAAGGTAAATATAACTTGTTTGCCACCCTCACCCGATGTACAATAGAGAATTATTAGAAAATAAACTTGTTAAACATGAAATAGGAATTTATAAAAGGTCTAAAAATATATTGTTTTGATAGGAAAAACAAATATTGTTTGTACTTTGGTTTGAAGCAAGAAGAACTTTAATAAATGAAGTGGAAGTGTGGACCTCTGACATACATACATGCCAGGGCATATGGCATGGTGCTTTTATTATTACTTATAAAACCTTTTTCTTTTGAAAGTTATTACATTTTAACATCAGTATAGTAAGGTAAGGTCTACATCATTTTGACCAATTGGAGACATTATTTACCAAGTCTCTGATTGGGGAGTGGACAACACAGACTTTTGTTTGTGCCCACGAAAATGGAATCTGATAAAGCTGTTGGTTATGGTGTGATTTGTTGGAGTTCAGTTTTGGAATTTGGAGTCGATGGGAATGGCATCATTTTTTCAACAGTAGATCCTGATATAGAGGTAGTGATATTATTGGTTATGAAATCAAAACTAACAATTGTCTTTTGTCACACTTACGTTTCAAATTTTGATCTAAATATGGTATGGGGCATCTTTAGTGTCACGTGAACTACCTCAATACCATCATTAATGTCACAAAAATGACTAAAAAAAGAAACATAGGTTGTGTTCACTTAATTATTTAGATCTTCAGTTATAACTAGAATCAAACTGTCATCCGATGAAGCTCAATTTATTATTTCAAGACAAAGGACCAATTAACTCATGCTCTCTATGTTTGCATCATCTTAGTGGTTCATAACTTGGTTGGCAAGGATTTGATCTCTAATTATGTTTTTTTATAATAAGAAAGGTTAATTTTAATTATTAATTGTGGGTTGTGACTTGTGAATCCACATATCTCCAATCACATGTGTCTTTTACAGGGGTGAAGTTCCAACCGGTTTTGCTTATTTGTTTGTCTCCGTAGTCTTGTGAATTGACATAGAAGAATAATTAAAAAAATAACTAAATATAACCAAGTTTTTAAAGTGTGAAAACAGTCACCAAAAGAGCTTAATATGAGTAATATTTTCGCTTGAGTAAGGATGTTATAAATGATTTAACTTGAACAAAAAAATTAAATTACATAAAACATTTTGCAATTTGATTTTGTACAGAGCATACTGATCAATGGAAGAGGACAATTCAATTGCTCGTTGGCAGCGAAATTCGGTCGGACTTGCAACCTAACCAACCGTCAATGCTGGCCGACGACGATGCCAGTGCTGCCCAACAAGACCTACAGAGTGAGGTTGGCTAGCACAACATCCTTGGCATCCCTCAATTTGGCCATTGGGGTAAGACTCTCAATTAAACTCTGTAAACTGTTGATGAAAAATTATATTAATTTTTTTTAAGTGTATAAATATTTTTCATAAGAAAATACCATATTATTTTTTTCAAATTACATAAATTACAATATACACTCCTCTGCAGAACCATTAATTTATTTTTTTGTCAACAAAATTAAAGCTAAAGTTTTTTTATGGGGAAGTATTGTTACCATTTTTTTGGAGAAATAAAGTGTGATCCATTGAACAATCATGTGACAGACTAGGTGTATATTATTTGTTTTAAAATTCTAACTTTTTGACAAAACATAGAAGTAAAAATCATCCTAATAGACTAAGATATGTAATTTTTGTTAAAACTTGAAAGCTGAAACTGCAAAATGCACACAATATTAAGTTTTTCTCTGGAAGCAAATCCACGACATTCATGCCTTCATGGAAGTGTGGAACAGTTTTTATGCAAAAAAAAAACATTCAAAAATTTCTAAGTCATGATCAGAAGAAGAAAAAAAGTTTAACCACATTGTTCTTTAACTCTTAGCGAGTACTTTATTCATAGAAGAAGCCACAAAGCATTTGAGGTTGTAAAATGTAAAGAATTTGGTTAACCATGATCTCTAACCTTGTTTTAATATCTGTAATAGCAAATCCTAACATCTGCAACATTAGTTGTTTAAGATTTTTCGGCAATATATAACGAACGAAACATTATAGGTGAAGCATCTAGGAAACTGAATATTATATTATGCTTATTTAAGTGCAAGATGGAATAAACCATTTTTTTCCCTAATCCAAGCAACTATGTCTAATAGGAGATCAACTTGCACCATAAATTAAAACAAAGCACAAAACACAAGAATAAGTATAATTAAATATCTCAACAACCAACCCAAGAGGCCGGAAGCTGCGGTTACGCGACCATATAACACAAATTTTGTGGGTCGCTTTGAATTTAGAACTGTGAGTGAAATTCTGGGTCAAAAAGAAAATTCTCATAAATCAACTTATTTTTATTTACCAATAACACAAGAGTTACTATTAGCATCAAATCATTAATTAATCAACATAACATGTATATGTCAGCAACTTGCTTAAACATAGCCTTGAAACAAAAAACACAATTACATTGCTTTTTTCAGGTCATATAACGATTTTACTCACCTACATAAATTGTTAGCTTTACCAAAACACAACCCTTTTATAGAAATTAAGAAACAAATTTATAACCCACTGAACATTGATATAAAAACATCATTATTAGGTGGTAGTAACAAAAAACATTATAACTTGAAACTGCAGAAGGATACAGTAAAAATTTGCATACTTTTTCATTTAAAAACAAAACAAAATTTCCAAGAATCCATGAATTTCATTGTTTATCTGGTGACCACATTTTAATGACTAAGAATCTTTACATTAGAGAATTTGGTTCTTAATGGTGACCGACTTGCTTTTAAAAATCACTAAACAACATTCAGAGATCTACAACACATGACAAGTTGGTTAAGATTTCTTGGCAATATTAAAAACGAAAGGCAACAGTTCTTGCTTATTTAAGTGTAGCATGGAATAAACCACCTTTTTCATTAATCCAAGCAATTTGTCCACTACTATAGGAGATCAACTTGCAAAATAAACAAAAAAAAGGCACAAAACACGCGAACTACCTACAGACAAAGATTTCAGCTTGAGGCCGGTGTGGCTTATTTAGTTGGTAAATAGTCCTGACTCCTGATGTTTTGGAAGTTAACGCAATTGAAATTTACTTTTATTCAACCAATAATGCAAGAGTTACTATCAGACCACTAATCAACAAAAACATGTCAGTTCACTAAAGACTTATTAGACCCACAGTTATTTTCTGTCATCTGATAGTATAGTCCATACCGTTGGGTGGTAAATTTCTGATGAATACAAGATTGTAACAGCCAGAAAAAACTAGTTTTGAAAACTTAAATGAAAATTCATCAGAGCCAGGAGATCTTGTGACATGTGAAATCCCATTTTTGTGTCAAACTAAGAAATAAAATTATTATGCCAATGCCAAATTCTAGAAGAAGAAAAACTAGTCTTGAACAGCAACATATCGTAGAAGCTTGTTTCCTAACATTTTTCCAATAGGAAAAATGATAAAAAAAACAATCTTCTACTAATTCACTATAACTATGAATGGTTTAATTAGCCAAAAAATCATCAAACTAATTTTGTCTGAAATTTAACAAAGATTTGATAATTTTTTGTGTGACAGAATCACAAGATGGTGGTGGTCGAGGCTGACGGTAACTACGTTCAACCGTTCGAGGTAAACGACCTGGACATCTACTCAGGTGAAAGCTACTCAGTCCTCATAAACACCAACCAAAGCCCATCCTCCAACTACTGGGTCTCACTTGGTGTACGAGGCCGAGAACCTAAAACACCCCCAGGACTAGCCATCCTCCAATACAAGCCGAATTCCGCCTCAAAACTCCCCACCTTACCGCCCCCTGTCACGCCTGCTTGGGACAATTACACCCACTCCAAAGGCTTCACTTTTAAGATCCTTTCGTTAATAGGAAGTCCTCGTCCGCCCGTCATATCCGATCGTCGGATCATGCTACTGAACACTCAAAATAACATGAATGGAGGACAAATCAAATGGGCAATCAATAACGTCTCGCTCGCGCTACCAACTACACCTTATTTGGGCTCTTTAAAACACAATCTAAAAGGTGCATTTGACGCCCAAAAGCCACCGGAAAGTTTCCCATCGAATTACGATATCATGAAGTCACCTGTTAATACAAACACGACACAAAGTAGTAACATCTACATGTTGGATTTCAACACCACTGTGGACGTTATACTGCAAAATGCGAACGCATTGGCTGCAAACAAGAGCGAAATTCACCCATGGCATCTTCATGGGCACGATTTCTGGGTTTTGGGATATGGAGAGGGAAAATTCTCCGAAAAAGACGTCAAGAGCTTCAACTTAAAGAACCCTCCGTTGAGGAATACCGTCGTAATATTCCCATTCGGTTGGACCGCATTGCGGTTCAAGGCGGATAATCCAGGCGCGTGGGCATTCCATTGCCACATTGAGCCACATTTGCATATGGGCATGGGGGTCGTGATCGCTGAAGGAATTGAGTTGGTGGGCAAGATCCCCGATGAAGCGCTTTCTTGCGGTCTCACCGGAAAAATGATGGCCTCCAAGTATCATTGAGATTCATATTTAAGCATTGGTTGTGTTTGATTTGGTTGAGATTTCTATATTTGTTCTGAATCTAGTTGGTTTTAGGGAATGTGTTTGGCTAGTCATTAGTAGTAATTAAGTAGTTTATATATGTTGTGTAGCAATAACAAATGGTTTAGAAACTTTCCTACCTGAAATGGGAGAAGTACGTAACTAACCTTTTTTTTCTCTTCAAAATGTTAAGTTTCAACAAAAATTGACATATATCACTCGCATTGTCTGCTATCAGTATTGTTATCCCTGATTGAACTTAATTACTAATCCTCCTTGCAAACACTTCCACTGCCATCAAAATTCACTACACATACGATCTACACTCAGTGTCAACTGATTGTATTTCCAAACTTAAGGAATCTATCCAGCTTTGTAAAAATCAAGTTGAAGCATAGGATCTTAAGTACAATGTACCAACAACTAATTGTACTTGACAAATACAAAGAACTGAGAAGAGAGTTTTTTGGGTAATCATTAGTATCAATAACCAAGTTTTAGCAGATCAAATGCACCTAAATAAGCTTCCAAATAACATGCAATTAATGTCTATATCGTACCAAACTGCTATAGTTAAAAACAGATCTACTAACAGCATTTTTGTAAAACAAATACACCACATCATAAATAACGTATGGTCAAGTGACAAACTATGATCAAAATCTGAATGACACGGTAAAAACAACAAACATTAACAAGAATATGGATGAGCACTTACAGAACCAAGATTGATGATCACAACCTTGTAGTTTTTTCGTCGTGGTAATTGTACACTTCTGGATTTGTTTCGATTGTTCGACCTACATAATGAAGTGATTGGGTCAAACTAGCTAAGAAAAAACATAGCCATGAAATATTCTCATAGCCAAAACATGGTTTGAAATTGCTTCAAGAGGGTCAAAAATATGACTGACAAAAACATTGCTTACGTAAAAAATATTTTTTCTTGAGATAACACAGAGATAGATCGTAATACGTATTCCGATTTAGGAAATTTCAAAAGTGCTCGTAATCGAAAGAGTTTAGTCTTGCACATTTGAATGTTTTTTTTGGAAGTGGTATACTTCAATGCCCATTGAGTTTAGGCACTAGTTTGAACAAATGTTATATTGATCTAGTCAATGTGGCCTTTAATTATATATAAATACAAGAAATTGCCTATTTTATGAACATTAATCCTCAGATAATTTTCCGAATACAATATGGTAGACTAACTCTCTGATGTTAATGTAATACCATCTCTATATGAAAGGCATCCATCTTTCAAATACTATGTTACAGATCCTACGTGAGATTTTTTTTTAACAAACATCTAGTGAGCCCTTACTCTAGAAAATAATGACATCAGTGATGAATTTTCGAAGTGAACTAACAAAAGTTACTTGAGATCCTACAAACCACTTCGAACAAGACTCTGATTCTGCAATTTCACAATCAGATCAGAAGATTCACCATTTCTCCCTAACAAAACTAGAAAAGTTCCAAATGGGCATCATTAGATTTTTTTCTTATTTTGAAGCATGACACATCATTTAAGCTGAAATTGGCGAAATCCATTCACTCCCACTTGTGACCTATGAAACATACAGATAGAAACCGACTAGTAACAATCATAGGATGTTAGGTAAATTCGTACCGACAAATATAATATTTATTAGTCATTTATTTCCTAACTGTCATCCTTATTCTGACCGTATATAAACATTTTTTACCCTTATAACAACATTTGGAATTCAGATAGAGCACTTGATCTGATATGATTTCTAACTTAAAATTATTGGTGCTTCATGCCATTTTCTAGTTCTACTCCAAACTAGATTCCTACTTGAACTTCAAATTAGCAAAAAAACACATTCTTATCTAATCCCGCTCCAAGAGTAAATAAAATGTCAATACTAGGATCTGAAGATGATTAACCCAGCAAGACCAGGTCAAAAATCAAAAACAAAAATAAGAATAGGATATTAATATATGTTCCATATTGCTTGCTGCTTGTGTATTTTCCATGCTTCTCAAATCGTCAAACTTGAAGGGCAAAATATTAAGTTGAATAATATATGTTATGAGTTATATAGACCGTCAAAAATTTCTAATTGATCAATTCCTTTATCAAACTTCCCAAATTTCTGTCTGTCCTGTAAGAAGCGCACAAGATAAAAACCCAAAAAAAAGAAGATAAGAACTCTGCTAAATGCGATGACTACTATAGGCTTTAGCATAAGGCTGAGCAAAATAGGATTGAGTAAAGTTTTAAACATTGATGAAGAGTATGAGAACATATCATTTGGTCACACAAGGAAGTTAGATAAGCTTCCTAAAGCAACAGTTTTCTACAAAATATTTAAACATACCTTCTTGAGTACGTGGGTCTGATGCAGAAACTTGAAAAGAGGAGTCGAGATTTTAGAAACCAAGATGCTTACTAAAGCGTGCGACCAATTTAGGAAGATGCAAGACAAGGAGCACCAATCATTAATAAATTTCGCGAACGATACAATGAGGAATTTAAGCAACCAAGAAGGTATGAATTATAGACTCCTTAGTCTAAACTCAGTCGACAATTTAATTGTCATTAGAGCGACATGAATCAACAATTAAATTGTCAACTGAGGAATAGCCCTACTAATTTCTAAATAAAGGTACCAAATTCAACAGGTCAACTCATCATTGAATTAGTTTAGAGTTTTCGTATAAATACTAAACGCGCTCCTCGTAATGTATGTCCTAATCTACAAGAAACCAAGAGAAAGTTGTAAGTTTTTCTTCGCCTTGAACGTTTCCTATGTAAAATCTACGTGTTTTGTGCTTAACTTTTTATTCTTCTTCATGTGTTGTTTCGCTTTCTAATGCATCAAATTCATCCCAAATTTTTTTTCCATTATCACAAAAATATCTACACAAACTTTGGCTTCATAATCATCATATAAAACCCTTGAGTCGCCTAATTTCACATACTACCATGTTTGGACTGTAAGATTCCTGAGATCTAACTACCCTACAATCCATTTCCAATCATTAGTAAGTCATAATTTCACTCTTAATATACTAATCACTCATAACTCAAGAAGGAAATGAAACCAAAATATAGATCTAAGAAGTGCAAAAACATAAGCTTTCTAACAATCATATATTCAGCTGATCAAGTACAAGCTGAGTGGCGGTGGGGCGCAAGTTCAAGTCTCGCCCCCATAAACAACTTGTGGTTCATGGGATGCGAATTCACAACGTACTTTGATAATTAAAATTAATCCTTATCACTTATAAAACAATTATAGATTCCATTAACTCAATTTAGATAAAGTGTTTAGATCATGTTCGGATAATAAGATACTGTAAAATATAACAAACTGAAGATTCCAATTCCGAACTTCAGTTCTCATAATCTGATTTCTAACTCAAGAAGAGGAAAAAACTAAATCAAAGATCCCCCCAAAAAAATGCAATTCCAATAACAACGTTTCCAAACATGGCCTAAGAGATAGATTAGGTCCCACCACATGGCGGCTTGGGAGTGGTGGGTTGTGAAGTTTGGTTTGAGAACCAAGTGGAGTGGGGTTGGTTGTTGGGAGTGGAAGTGTAGTACGAGTCAATGGTTTTTGATGCACAACATGCAGTACAATGATGCTGTTGGGAGCTAAGCTAATTAGTTTTTTGATTGATCTACCAACTGAGTTATAGATATCTTACCATATCAATAATTTCTTGTCAAGATAAAATATTCCATATCCACAAAATAACTCTCTAATTTGTTTGTTGTCCTTTGTTAAAAGTTTCTTTTTGTCAAGGATTTATTGGTATTGCCCGGAAGTAACATTCCATCTATAATTCACAAAGCAATCGGTCGGTTTTTTTTCATTTTAATGATAAATGACCTACTTAACTTAGTAATTAGAGTATTGATTTCATATGGCGGGAGTCATAGGTTCAAATCTAATAGTAGGTTATATACAAAACTTCTATTCTAACTTGCTATCACAGAGCACCAATGAGAAAATCAAAATTTTAAAATGACTTGCATAACAAGGTGGCAAAAGGTTTCTTTGAGAGCAAAAATAGTAATGTCCGGGCTACTTTCGGGCGTCCTAGTCTTTTTCTGCCACATAAGCTCACTCAACTCACTTAAAAAAATTCCTTAATCACACCTAAAAACACCTTATATTTCATCAGATTTTAACAAAAAATATATATATTTCAACAAATGGGGGGACGTGCCCCCACCCAACCCTTCAGCACAACCGCCCAGTGCGCACGATCATCCGCTCGAGCGGGCTTCCTGTGCAAAAGAGGTGGGAGGTTTTGCCGTGGAGGTGGAGGCGCCCGATATGAAGAAATTGTGTGAATGATATACCCATTAAGCAGTAGTAAGAAACCCACATTCTGGCCAAAAAGTCATGAATTAGAGTTGCAGAATCAATCTTTTTACTACCTCTGATTCAATCTACCAAGCTCTGCGAGTCGAGGACTTCAGAGACAACAAACCATTGGATGGAACTCCCTTGATATCTAATCTAAGAAAAAATACATCAAGAATTCATCCATCTTAGTGAACGAATCCAATGGAAGAAAAAAAAAGGATCGTTAAAGAGAAACCAACTCAAGAGAGCAAAACATTGTGAATTTAACGATCCGAGGTAACGACTAAAACCCAAATTAGAGATTACAAATCAGAACACATTAAAACAATTTATGTTCAAAAAGAAAAAGGAAATCTTAGCATCTCGATTAAGTACTTATACACTGCACTTTGCTACAAAACCAACTCCCCATGGGCAGATGCATCCTTCCATGCAAACTGCAAGGAAATTCTTCTTACACTTGCTCCACCATTTCATTCTCAACTGCCACTAGACTTCCCTAAATAACCTACTTTATCTCGGTTTATCTCAAACTCGTCTAGCATTCAGCGGTTCTTGGTTCCTTTAGTCGATCTTGACGGAAGAGTATATCTTGCGGACAAACCAGAAGCAAGCGTAGAAGCCAATAGTTCCAGTCAGCACAAAGAAAGCGTAGGAGCCGATCAACATGTACCCAAAATAAAGGATCCCGGAAACAAGCTTTGTAATCTCCAGTTTTGTGAAGAAATAGAAGATCGAGTACAGGAAGAGGTAAAGTGCAGATGAACCTGCGGTAAGGTAAGCTCTCCACCACCAGTTGTAATCCTCGCTGCAGAGCTGGAAGTAGCAAAGCACAATTGTAATCTCAGCACAGGTTACCAAGAGAATGATGAAGACGATGAAGAGGAAGCCGAATATGTAGTAGAACTGGTTGAGCCATATGGATGTTAGGATGAAGAAGAGTTCAATGAAGACAGCCCCAAATGGAAGTATGCCTCCTATCAGAATAGAGAATGTTGGCTGCATGTACCATGCCTGCTCAGGTACCTGTCTTGGGATCTTATTGGTCTTGACGGGGTCCTCAATTGGTGGTTTCTTGAAACCCAAGTAGCTACCAACAAAGACCAAAGGCACTGATATGCCGAACCACAAGAAAACAAGCGCAAACATGGTTCCAAAAGGAACTGCGCCAGAAGACTTCTCACCCCAGATTATGGCATTCAAGACGAAAAAAATGGAGAACAGAACGGCTGGAAACATAAAAGCTGTTTTCAGGGTGATCTTTTTCCACTCGGTGCCTTTGAACATCTTGTATAGACGAGCTGACGAGTAACCAGCAAGTAAGCCCATAAACACCCACAACAGGACCATGGCAGTCATCAGTCCCCCACGGTTGGACGGAGATAGGAAACCCAATAATGCGAATATCATGGTGACCAGTGTCATACCGAAGAACTGAACCCCTGTTCCCACATAAACACAGAGAAGCCCAGACTTGACTGGTGGCCTGAAAACATCTCCGTGGACAAGTTTCCAACCGGTTTCTTCCTGCGCTTCATCTTGGGTTTCTAACTGATTGTAGTTAGCTATATCCTTGTAGAGAGTCCTCATCATGATCATGGCCACCATTCCAGAAAGGAAGAGGACGATCATCAACGAGTTAATGATGGAGAACCAGTGAATCTGATCATCATTCATGAGAAGATAAGTATCCCACCGCGATGCCCATTTGATGTCACTACGCTGCAAGGACAGCAGAAGTTAGCACGAGAAGGTAAGCCAAAAGCCACGTGCATTTTAAGGAATGACATACCGTAAAGCTGACATCATATGTGAACACAACTTCTTTATCGGCATCCACTTCTTGAGGATTGTGGTTGGTAGCAACAAATTTGGTGGCTGGATTGCACGTCACCAACCTAGGGTTTTTATCATCCCATTCCTTGTACTCATGGTTTACACTGTGACACAGGTGATCATGTAAGGGGAAAAGGGGGGAAACATATAGTTGTGCCATAATATGTTCCACTAGGCCAGATACTGCAAGGTAATCATATAAACAATGGACGTGTTTACCAAAACATTGGCCTTAAAAGCTGTAACTGATCACATTGTACACTTGTACAATCATTTAAAACCCACCACATATATGACATTCACAATAATTATGATGATGATACCCTAATGAAGAACAATACAACGAAAAGACGAATATAAAAAATAAAAACTAGAATCTGAAATAAATTATCTAATAAACAGAAGATCTTTCCCCATTCTCTTTTATACATTTAATGATTAATGAAAATCACTGGAATGTCTGAAAAAGATGAAAGGATAAGAGCAACAGTATGACAGACTCTAAAAATAAAAATAGCAATCAACAGCTGTTAACAATAGCTATTGATGACCAGGCCCTTAAAAGCTTGTCCCATGCCTTCAGTATTGTTACTTTCTCAATATCAACAAATATTTTATAAGTAATATTTTGAAGCAACAAAAAGAAAATAATATCAAACATATCATACTCTTCTCCGCGACTTATATACCATGGTCAAGTAACGGTATTTTCAGAACAAAGTGACAATCAAACTTAGGAACAAGAGTACGCATTTTGAGGGAAATTATAAGTTACTGAATTTTAATAGAGGATGATAAGAGCACCTGGCAGGTTTGACCTCAAAGCCCACGATACGTGCATCATCAATCTCAAGATCAGTGTGATACATTACATTGAAACTCAGGTGATTGTTGATGAAATACTTTTCTTCCTTTTTCTGCACACGAACATCATAAGTGGCTGCAGAAGTACCACCACACTAGGAATAAAATTAGGACCTAATTGGTGATTCCTGTAACTTACCCCGTCAGCATAACTTGCTTTAAAACCAACTTTGAACCCATGTT
Organism: Triglochin maritima; assembly: GCA_963682175.1. Taxonomy (NCBI): domain Eukaryota; kingdom Viridiplantae; phylum Streptophyta; class Magnoliopsida; order Alismatales; family Juncaginaceae; genus Triglochin; species Triglochin maritima. The sequence continues at coordinate 39,516,597 of OY821781.1, forward strand.
CATAGCTGACTTGTTGGCTTCCATCTCTCCTTTCTCTTCGAACTGCAGCCGGGAGATTGTCCAAGATCCTGAAAAGAGGTCAAGGCTCAGAAATTTTGTTCACAAAAACCAAATGTACTTTCAAGGTAATATATTTTATTTTTCATGGGACATGGATGCCAAAACAAAAGGGAGTCGTGAGTATGTTGGAACAAAATGGGCTTACATATTCACTCGGTATTCGTCATCAATTTTCTCTTTGAAATTTTTTGCAGAATCTGCAGTGAGCTTTATTCGGCAACCCACCCTGCAATTCTCATCATTTCTCATTTTGAACTGGAAAACCATGAGATAAATGTCATAATGGAAAAGGTTAGAGAATCATAAGGAGAGAGAGAAAAAGTTTTGTATCAACCAACAGGTTTAAAAAATATGGACAACTGAATATACCGTGTACACAGAATTCTCTATCCGATCTCCACGTAAAACCTCTCCTAGGTTTTCAGCGCTATTCATGATCTTTGGAGGCTTACAGAAATCCAAAAAGTAATAGTCATAAGGAAGTTGGGTTTTTGTGGATGAAAGCTTATTAACTTTCACTTGAAGTTCATCACCCTGCCAGAAGAGAGACCATCCGAAGATATGTTAGATGCTTAAGACTTAAAATACCACCAAAACTGATAAAAGCATAATGACTTAGTGACATCCTATTCACCAAAATCCATGAAGAAATAAAAAGTCTCACATGAAAAATAAAATACAAAATAAAGTGAGCATATAAAAATTAATGAAAAAACAATACAGACTTCAATGAAGTTGCTATTTAGTTTAAATGCATACCCCTTCAAAAGTGATTACAAATTGTTTTCTGATTTTTGGTTGCTTGAGAAGCATGATAATTGTTATAAGTTTAACATTTTGTGCTTTATGACAAGCAATCTAGAGAGGGCAAGGGCTTGGTGATACATTTTTTCTCAAAAACTCAGATTAGTAACATATCAAATATTCTGATACTCTCCCTTGGATTCTACATCTTACAGGAATGTCTGGAGAAAATCAGTGGTGAAATGATATAAAACATGCATTACATTTATATTAATATGCTTTTATTTATACAACATGCAATGTGTTTGTACCACACCAAGACATTTGTATAACAGTCATTATATATGTACCAAGCATTTGTTTTGCATATTATTTAACATATTACAGGATTATTAGAGAAATTATGATCACTGAAAACATCTCGACATTTGCTATTAACTTCAACTTGCACTATTGTGCACCATGGGTCCAACCAAATTTAGTGAAATTGAAAGTGAAGATAACCAAACATTGCCCAAGTCTTGAATTTTTTTCTAATTGGTAGCCTAAGTCTAGATACTGAAGTTGAACAATAAAAGCCTCCATTTTTTTCCACCAAAACTGCATTTCAAGTCTTTCCTAGTATGTATGTTCTATACCCAAACAAATAGATCAATATCCGAGGAAACTCGAAAATGAAGAAAGAAAAGCTAAGAAACTTGGGACTTTTCCACTAATGAAAAAACTATAAATTTTATCCACAATTTTCCAGCTTCAAATGAGACCAATACCATATTCAACTGCATGATCCCTAATAGAAGCACAAATAATAGTAATCTAACCAAACCTTTGCCAAACATACATATGTAGTCTTAACAACGAAATCTACGAGCTTCACACCAAAAACAACAATTTACTATTTATTTTACCATCGATATCTAATTAACAATACACAAATAAATGGAAATTCTAATCCGATTGAACTTTTCCACCAAACACACCTTACTATCGAATTCAAAACATAAAAATAAAAGGAAAACACTGAACTTTTCCACCAAAGGAATATTTTTCTATCGAATTAACCATCAATATCTTATCAACAATACACACAAAAATGAAAACAACCCTAAAATTCTGACCTTGTCCACCAAAACAACATTTAACCATCTAATCAATCACCAACATCAAACTAACAACACACAAAATAGAAGAAAAACGCTAAAAGATTCTAACTTTTCCACCGAAGGAACATTGTACTATCTAATCAACCATCAATATCTAACTACAATACACAAAAAATGGGGGGGACCTAAAAATTTCGAACTTTTCCACCAAAACAACAACATTTTACCATCCAATCAATCACCAATATCTAACCAACAACACACAAAGTAGAAGAAAAACGCTAAGAGAATCGAACTTTCCAACCAAAGGAACGTTTTGCTATCCAATTAACCATCAATATCTAATCAACAATCCACAAAAAATGAAGAAAAAAACTAAAAATTCTGAACTTTTCCACCAAAACAACATTTCACCATCAAATAAATCACTAACATCTAACTAAGAACACACGAGACAGAAGAAAAACGCTATAAAAATCCAACTTTTCCATCAAAAACCCAAAAACAAATTAAAATAAATCCCTCTAAAAACTTCCCAATCGCAATCCAGACCAAAACCCAGACCCAAAACCCCAGATCTCGAACGAAACCCCCAAAACCCGGAAACCCCAACCAAATCGAAAAAGGCGAAACCCTAGAGGGAGCTCACGGTCTGGAAATCGCGGGGAGCAACGCCGGGGAGGTAGAAGGCGGAGGCGGTGGAGAGGAGGAGGAGGAGGAAGAGGAGGGAGAAGAGGAGGCCGCGATCGAGGGTTTCCGCCATGGATTTGAGCTTCGAGAAGTGGACCGAAAGGTGGAGTTTTTTGGGGGTCAGAAAAGAAGGGGAAATGGTGGGGCTTTTTACATTTAAGACCCTAGAAACATGGGTTATTGTTGAAGGTGGTGCAGAGTGTCGGGTCGGTGGGAGTTGGGAGTAGGGGTGTGGTCTGGTCCGGTTTTCTGGACCTGATCGGACCAGAACCAACTGGTCCGGGTTTCGGTCCGGACCCATGTGAAAATTCGGTTCCGGTCCGGTCTGATTTTTTTTTTAAAATTTTTAAGGTAAAAATTTGATCTTAGACCGGACCGGACCGAATCCAACCGGTCGGGACTTCGGAAAAAAATTCGGAGCAGTCCGGACTGGATGCACAACCCTAGTTGGGAGTATTAGATACTAATACATAACGGAAGTATAATACGTTAGTATAATCAGTATGCAACCGGCAATATACAATCGGGAATTCACTCGATAGAGGTTATTATATTTTATGACTCGGAATTTTTCAACATCCGTCTCATTTTGTGAGGCAAACTACTGGCACTCCAGTTGTATTTTTTTATGTCTAATGGGTGTTCAATCTCATGCCTAAAGGTATGATATCACACCTTCAAAAAAATGCACTACCCAGGAGCTTGAAGACACAGATTTGACATTTGACATGAGTTTCAACTTAAAGTGTTAACATTTGACATGAGTTATTGTTGGTGTTTCACATGGGAGTAGTCACTACGTGTTGTTAACATTTGACACTACTTTTGTGGCAAATGAAAGCTATCTAATTTCGCATTCATGTCTCCCAATATAAAGAGTTTAGTACCGATGGGAATGATTGGTATCAATTCAGATAAATTGGTTTGGAACATGACAGTTTGGTAAGTATTGTTTACTATTGTGAGGTAGGCATGCTTATAGAAATGAATGGTTTCAGACTAAGGAGAATGGTTCGAAATGGGTTTCTTTACTTCTGAGATTCTTAAATGACTTATTTGTGTGCTAATTAAGTTTGACGATTGGATATAATCCAAGTCTGGATATATTCATGTCAAGGGTTGTTCAACGGTCGACAGTAGTCTGGACAAAACTCATGGTGTGTCCAAGATTAAAATAAAGAATCGTGACCATTCTGAACAGAGTCTGGACAAACTAGACAATCGTGTCTAGAACTGTGTCCATTCTGGACTAATTCTGAACAAATTGAACAATTATGTCTAGTATTGGACTGAGTCTAGACAACGTCTGTACAAATTGAACAATCGTGTCCACTTCTAGACTGAGTCTGGACATAGTCTTAACAAATTAGACAATCGTGTTAAGAACTGTATCCAGAATTGGACTAAGTATGGACACAAGAGTAAAGGTGGTGGTGAGTTTGGATGTCACATGGAAAGAAGAGAGGAAACGTGGGAAGACAGTTAGTAACAACCGCGAATATAGGAGTTTGAAACAATATCATATATTTAGAAAATAAACGTCGCCTAGAATGTTGTGTCTCTTGTTTACATGAAAAATCATTCGTGTGGGGGGAAAATGCCTCACGTCGACTCCACTCGGTAAATTAGGTGCGCCTATCCCAACGTGATTAGGAAGGGAGATAGGTTGGCTCAACGACTTTAAGGATCTTTTGAACCAAACTTTGGTCACTGATATGGACAACTCAATTCACTTAAAAGGATTCTTTAAATCGAGTCAAAGCAAAACTATAAAACAAAAATCAATCCAAATAAAATCGATGTTGATTTTGGGGTTACTGCAACAAGAATAGGGGTGAATGCATTAGACTTATTTTGGTGGCCAATCAAGTACTTAAATGACTTAACAATATCGTGTTTTAATGAGGATGTTTAAGCAAAGCTCCCCAGCAGTTGAGTGTTGAGGTCGATTACCTCAGAATAGTTTTTTCTATAAAAAAAGATAGTGGGATTTGGCGATATTAATATAAATATATTAATTTGACTTATAAAAGTAGTTTAACTATCATGTTGACTTTTGTTTAATCCCGTTTAACTTAGCATGTGGACCGTGCCGCATGTGTGGCCGTGCGACATGTGTGGCGGCGGCGATGTCGTGGACCGTGTGGCCTGTGTGATAGCGGTGGCGATTGTAGCATGTGTGGCAGCGGTAACGATTGTGGGACAGATGCCCGATTTTACTCATGGAGGAAATGTTGTTTTATCGTTTTGTATCATGTCATGTTATACTAGTATGACATGACATATAAGTGAGTTTGTTATCTCAAGCATTGTTATGTTTATTTTCAGAACCTCGGTAGATTCTGACGGGTGGTGAATAAGGGAGAATGCACTTTGGGACCGGATCATGTTGTATGCCTATTTTAGGCTGTTGTGATTACATGTATTATGTATTTCGTATTTCGATGTAATTACTCTTTTGACAAACTCTTATGTAATATGGTGCATCAGATATATTTGGATATTTCTTTGAGTAATGTCCCCACTCTTGATGATCTTTCTCCTTGTGGTTCTTTTGATTTTAAAAGTTCAAATTTTCCGTTATTCGGAAATGTTACATAAAGTTAGTTTGGTTAGAAGCCAATGCACGAAGTAAGTAAATCTCGTATCGTTTTTCTATTACACTTGTCAATTTCAAGGTTGAAATTAAATGGGTATGAAATCATATATTTTCTATGTTTATACGTATTTGCATAACAAATTCGAATACATTTTTTTGGATTTATAAAATATATTATTATCTCGTATAAAAGAAAGCATATAGCGATCATAGAGAAATATATATGAATAGGATTATTATGTTGAGGAATGATCCACTATCCTCAAAACAAATTGACGTCATTTTATCCTTGGTGTATAACTTAAAATTTAAACTCAGAATGTAAAATCTAAATCATAAATCTTATTTCATATCAAAAAATATAAATATGTATGTCAAAAATCATAAAATATAAAGTCATCTTATTAGATATTTCAATTATCTAAATTCAACGCACAAGATTCTTTATAAATTTAGCATCACTTGATCCTATATAAAAATACTTTTTAATTTTATGATTTTTAGGATACATAATAATATTGTGATATAAAACAAGATATACGATTTGGATTTTACATAATAATATTGTGATAAAAAAATAAGATTTGCAGTTTAGATTTTACATTTAAAGTTTAATTTTTAAGTTATCAACAATGATATATAAATTAATATCAAAGAATTTTAAAGACAGTAGATCCCTCATCTATTATCTTATGAATGTCTTAGGTTCTGAATTTATGAAACATAACATATTCATGTCAATACAAATCTGATGTTTTTACTTAATTTTAGCAATGCCAATTATTATTTTCATTACGATACTCGTACTCATTGATATATATCTACTAACTGTATTGTACCAAACGGATTTGATTAGGCCGAACAAATCGTATTTAATCTTGATCACTTTCAACCTACTTCTCATAATTCTATATTGAGAAATCAAATGATGCTTATATTAGTAAAAGAAAAATCTCAAACTTCCGACAATCGTGTCATATGCAAATTAGCTTTAAAAGTCATATTATGAAGCCTTAGATAATTAGTTTTGAACGCAGAATTTGTACCTACTTGTTGTTGCATAGAATGATGTGCTTGAACTTGTTGGAAATAATGCTAAGGAAGTGTTAAGTAAGAGACTTCCGCCGTCCGGCCCGGTTCGCGCTCGTGTTCGTGACGCGTGCACGGTGTGGTGTGGCTATATTTTTGGGCGAAGTCGTAACGTTTTGTAACCGTTACGCTTTTAACGTTACAAACGTTACATTTAATTGTGCCTTAATGTTCTCAAACGTTACAACGGTTACACTACTCTGCTTCCTCTTCATAAACCCGATTCTCTCTTGAATCATTTCCAGAGTTCTTCATTCTGTTCTTCTTCCCTAAACTGCTTTCCTTTGTTCCAGTTTTCTGCATTTGTTCTGAGCGTAGCATTTGAGTTCCTAATCTCTTTTTTTGAGTGCACATTAAGAGAGATCGCTGTGTTAAATCTTGGGGGGCAAACGTCGGAGCCGATTGCACCATAGTCGGGGCGAATTTTGCTTCTAAGACAGTGTTCCTTAACATGTCGCAGCGTTTCACAAATTTGCCTTCCAATTCATCTTTTCCTGATCTTACAGTATCTATTTCAACAATTTAGAAGCAAAATCGTTCTGTAATTTCTGGAAAAAAATGGATTTTTCTATCACAAAAACCTACCCGATCTATCAAAACTCGAACCTCTTGATGGGACTAACTACAGGCGTTGGTCTCAAAAATTACTAATCTTCTTCGAACAATTGGAGGTCGATTATGTTCTTGTTCGTGACTGTCCAGTTCGCCCTCAAGCCGGAGAAGACTCTGCTGCTTCGTCCTCTGCCATAGACGAACAAATTGCAAAGTATGAGAAGCATAATAAGTTCGTTCACGGTCATCTTCTGAGTCACATGTCCAACCTGTTGTTTGATCTTTTCATCAACAACAAGTCTGCCAAATCTGTTTGGGAGATTCTTGAGAAGAAATATGGGAATGATGATGCGGGAAAGAAGAAGTATGCAACGGGAAAGTGGCTGCAGTTTCAGATGGTCGATGACAAGCCGATCATGGAACAAGTTCATGAGTACGAGAACCTGGTAGCTGACATTCTGGCCGAGGGTATGAAGATGTGCGAGGTGTTGCAAGCCAATGTTCTGATCGAAAAGCTCCCAGATTCGTGGTCCAACTACCGCAACCATCTCAAACACAAGAAGAAGGATATGTCACTTGAAGAGCTAGTCGGTCATATGAAGATTGAAGAAGCCAACCGCCTTAAGGATAAGGATTCTGCCTCTTATGAACTTTCTGTTAAAACTAACATTGTGGAATCTTCTGTTCCAAAACATGACAGGTTCAATAAACAAAACAGAGTTGCTGCTAATTCCAAGAAGAACCAGTATCAGAAACCGCTTGGAGTTCAAAACAAAAGAAGCAATAATTTCAAGAAAAACCACAAACCTGAGAAGAGTAGTGGTGGCTGCTATGTCTGTGGACAGCAAGGACACAAGGCATGGAAATGCCACGACCACAAGGATGCGTCTAACAATGGGCAGAAATCAGACCACAACAAGAACCGAGCCTATGTTGCAGAAAATTCTGATGATGTCATTGTTGTCGTAGTTTCTGAAGTCAACCTTGTCGGCAACAAAACAGAATGGGTCGTTGACACCGGAGCTACCAAGCATTTCTGTTCAGACAAAGACCTTTTTACCGAGTTCCATGAGTTTGCCAAAGCTGATCAGGTATTCATGGGCAATTCTAGCAGTTCTGAAGTTCTCGGTAAAGGAAAAATTCTTCTTAAATTAAATTCTGGAAAAACTTTATCTTTGCAAAATGTGTTATATGTTCCTTCCCTTCGTAGAAACTTAATTTCTGGTGCACTTCTTAACAAGGCAGGTGTGAAACTTATTTTTGAAGGCGATAAGTTAGTATTATCTCGTAATGGGGAATATGTGGGGAAGGGATATCTGTCGGGTGGGTTGTTTATTTTAGAAACCGTGTTTGCTGCTGACTCTATGAATAAAGCTTCTACTTCTGCTTATATTGTTGAGACTTTTGATCTTTGGCATGCTAGATTAGGACATGTAAATTATGGTTCCATGAAACGCTTGCAAAACATGTCTTTAATTCCTAGTCTAGTTTGTAATGGTCATAAATGTGGAACCTGTGTTGAAGCTAAACATTCCAAGAAACCATTCAAACCTGTTATTAGTAGACAAACTGAATTGCTTGAATTGGTTCATACGGATTTAGCTGACTTTAAGAATACTGAAAGCAGAGACGGAAAACGGTATTATATTACTTTTGTTGATGACCATTCCAGATATACCAAAGTGTATTTGTTAAGAACCAAGGATGAGGCGGAAAATATGTTTTTAATCTATAAAGCAGAAGTTGAGAATCAATTGGACCGTAAGATTAAAAGACTTAGGTCAGATAGGGGAGGAGAGTATGGAACCACCTTTTTAAAGGAACTTTGTGAGAAAAATGGAATTATCCATGAACTTTCTGCCCCTATACTCCCCAACAAAATGGTATTGCTGAAAGAAAAAATAGAACCCTTAAAGAAATGATGAATGCCATGTTGATTAGTTCTGGTTTGCCTGATAATATGTGGGGGGAGGCCATTCTTTCAGCTAATTATGTGTTGAACAAAGTACCTCATAAAAAACTTGATAAAACTCCCTATGAATTGTGGAAAGGCCATGTGCCTAACCTTAAATATTTGAAAGTGTGGGGGTGTCTTGCCAAGGTTGCTTTACCTTCCTTTAAACGGGAAAATATCGGACCAAAAACCTTTGATGCTATATTTGTTGGCTATGCTGCAAATAGTGCAGCATATAGGTTCATGTGCTTAAATGATAGATCTATGTGTGAATCTAGAGATGCTGAATTTTTTGAGGATGTTTTCCCTTTGAAGAAAAGTAATGTATCACATGAAATGACTTTATCAGTTCCTTCATCCTCCACTATGCTTGTTCCTTCTCCTGTTGTTCAAAATGATGATGTTGTACAACTTAGGAAAAGTAAGAGACGTAGAACTGAGACTAGCTTTGGTCCTGATTTTTTGACTACTTTCTTAACTGAACTCAATGATGTTGATGAAATAAATGAACTAGTTGTGTGTTATCATTTGTTTGATGATGAGCCTAAAACATTTGAAGAGGCCATGAGTTCAATTGATGCTAGTTTTTGGAAGGAAGCTGTTAACAGTGAAATAGAGTCCATCATGTCTAATGGTACGTGGGAACTAGTAGATTTGCCTAAAGGTAGTAAAGCCATTGGTTGTAAATGGATTTTTAAAAGAAAACTTAGAACTGATGGTACTGTTGAAAGGTATAAAGCAAGACTAGTGATTAAAGGGTTCACACAAAAATTTGGTGTTGATTTCTTTTACACTTACTCACCAGTGACTAAGATCACCACTATACGTACGTTACTTGCATTAGCCTCTAGCTATAATCTGATTGTGCATCAAATGGATGTAAAAACTGCCTTTTTAAATGGTGACTTAGAGGAGGAAATTTATATGGTACAACCTCCAGGTTTTGTGGTTCCCGGACAGGAACAAAAAGTGTGTAAGTTAAAGAAATCTTTGTATGGGTTAAAACAAGCACCAAAACAGTGGTATGAAAAGTTTCATAAGACGATACTTAGTTTTGGGTTTGTAGCAAACCATGCTGATACTTGTGTGTACTCTAAAAAGTTCGGATCTGGTTGTGTGATAGTCTGCTTGTATGTAGATGATATGTTGATATTTGGTACACATATTGATGTTATTAATGAAACAAAGGAATTTCTTTCCTCTCGGTTTGAGATGAAAGACTTAGGTGAAACTGATGTGATATTGGGTGTTAAAGTTACCAAAACTAGTAATGGTTTCTCTTTGTCTCAATCTCATTATGTGGAAAAAGTGTTAAAGAAATTTAACAATTATGATGTTGTGCCTGTTAAAACTCCTTATGATGCTAGCATTCACTTGAAAAAGAACTATGACAATAGTGTGTCAGAAACTGAGTATGCTAAAATTGTAGGATTTCATGTTTAATTATACATATATATTTTCGAAATTTTTATGTATAATAAGGATCAATTACAATTTTCTTTGATTTATTTCATGCATGCATCAGTTTGCTTTAACATCTAGTTTCAAAACTCTATTAAAACAAACAAGGGCTCCGAAATTCATACCTAGAAGTTCTCAAAAACTTCTTGAAGATTCGGAGACGTTGGGGATGCTTCTCGCCGCGTCGGATGCCTCTGAGTATTCACCAAACTCTAAACAAGATCGGAGAGAGGGAAGCTAGTCTCTCGATCTCCGATAGGGTTTAGAATCTAATTACTAACCCCTCTTTAATTCCTTTGAGAAGATGATCTCTTAAGAACTAAAACTAAACTTAAGAATTAAGGGATTTTCGTGGAGAATTATGGAGAGAGAATTTTGCTCAAGAAAATAATGAATGAATTAAGGAGGTAATGAGATAACCTTGTATTTATAGGTTCTCTCCAAATTACCTATTCATGTGCAACCTCTTGCCCATGATTCCATGCAAAATTCCATCTAACCATCCATTATTTATTAATAAATAATCTTAGCCACGAATTAAATCAATTATGGACCAATTCCATGCATAATCTAATTAATTCTTAAATTAATTCTGCATAAAACCGTCTGACCGGTCGACCGTCTGCGAGGTCCGGTCGACCGTTTAGACCTGGTTTCGGTCGACCGTTTAGGCACTCGGTCGACCGTTCGCAACATTAAAATATTTCATCACAATGTTCGGTCGACCGACCGATAAATTCGGTCGACCGAAAACGAACAGACGAAATCCCTGTTACGATGTGCACACATCCGGTCGACCGTGTAATATTGCGGTCGATCGTCCCACATCCGGTCGACCGTTTACTGTTTAGAGGTCGACCGTTTGTGCACTGTGCTGCAGACTTGTCAAATTTCGGTTTAACCCCTACAAAATTTGACATTTCGGGATTTGTAATAAATTCACAACTTTTGTAACATATTATCCTATGTAATGATAATACATTACACCCCATAATATTTACATCACATATGAATTCAATTTAGATTCTAATTATGTTATTAATCACAACATAATTTTGATTTTGCTTGTTCACCCCATGTGTCATATTTTCACATGAAACCCGACACATCCTATGAACTCAAAATCCTCATTTCTTGTTTCCCAATTTTGTGGTGTGACCTATGGGAGGATCTAAACTAAGTTGGCAGTGATATTAAGAGCTTAATATCACAAGCTATAAACGGTATCTAGCTACACATTATAGCTCCCAATTAGTTAGATGTCTTAATTCCACTCGAACCAAAACCCGATCCACTTAGTGATGGAGTGCACCACTTTTGTCCGTCCCTTGCCTCATGATATTAAGAATACATGCAAAGTAGTATTGTGTCATCTTTGTATTAGTATTCATTTCTTGATCTCTTTAAGCTAGTTATAAATATGTGACTTAACTCAAATCACATTGTGCACATTATAACTTTGCTTTATCAAGGGGCCCACTAATATCATCACTCAATTAAGAGGGGCAATGATAATCTTTTGACTAACTATCTTCTCCAACAAAAGTTGTACTTAACCAACCAATGCCTTTACACTACACTGATCGATAGTTCAAGACACTGATCTAATTAAGTATTCCTTAAGTGATTAGATATAAGTCTCATATCAAAGGACCAAAAGACACAGTAAAATATTAATGACACAGAAACACATTTCTATAATATTTTACTTATTAGGTCTATTCAGTATACAAAAGTAATATTTTCCTCTTTTGCATACCCGTGTTGTCACTCACTTGTAGAGCTACAATGATCTATGACCAACACGACAATCTTAACTCGGTAATTAATGTCCCATGTTAATTACCATGATTGCGAATATCTTTTGTTTTATGTAAACCAATATCTTTTAGAGCTCTACGGTTAAGGACCAAGAGCCTCTTCCTTAACACTTCTAAAGGACGAATAACATAAACAAGGAACAAAATGATTTCTCATTCAATTCATAATAATTGACATTTAAAAGTAAAACTTTTAGAACACATTCCCTTCAAAAATAATTGGGAGTTTAATGTTTCTTATGAACTACACTCGACCTGACTTAGCTTATGCAGTTAGTAGACTTAGTCGGTATACCCATAACCCTAATAGAGAACATTGGAATGCTCTTATACGCCTGTTAAGGTATCTTCGAGGCACTATGGATTGGTGTTTGCATTATGTTGGTTTTCCTGCTGTGTTAGAAGGATATTGTGATGCAAACTGGGTGTCTGGCAATGATGAGGTAAGTTCTAGTAGTGGATATGTTTTCACTTTATGTGGAGCAGCTGTGTCTTGGAAGTCTTCAAAACAGACTTGTATTGCCCGGTCAACTATGGAGTCTGAATTCATTGCTTTGGACTTGGCCGGGCAAGAGGCGGAGTGGTTAAGAAATTTATTAGCAGATATTCCTTTGTGGGGGCAACCTGCTCCACCTATTTCTTTACATTGTGATTCACAGGCTGCTATTTGTGTTGCCAAAAACAGTGCTTACAATGGCAAAAAGAGGCACATTCACGTGAGACATGAGTCTGTGAGAACTTTGATAGCAAGTGGTGTTAACACTATGGAATATGTAAGATCCGAGAGGAATCTAGCAGATCCGTTGACCAAAGGACTGAACAGAAGACTTGTCCTTGATACGTCGAGGGGAATGGGGCTTAAGCCCGCTAGTTGAGGAATTCATTGTGGATACCCGACCTTGTTCACACAAGGATTCATGTGGACTAACGAAACCATGGAAAGACTCATTGTTGTACACTCTCCATTCCTATGACCTGTACATTTGGAAAGGTTAAGCTTTTAGCTTTTAATGAAGTCATAACCCAGGGTTTGGGTGGTCCTTTTGAGACGGACTTGATGAATTCACCGCTTTGATAATGTGAGGATGAGCAAAGGCTCTTAATGATTTCATATCCCAGGGTCTGGGTGGTCTATGTGATAGACTTGATGAAATCACCTACGTGGGTGTGAAGGTTTGGCCGCCTTCTATGAAAGACAGGGGCAGTCTTTCTAAGGCACTCATGAGGACCCAAGTTTGATGGCCAATCTTGGTGATTGATTTTTATCGCGGAACTCATAATGTTTAAGGTAAGATATGTGTTATTAGGATTTAACTTCTAAGTTGAGTAAGTTCAAGATTCGTTCACTCATTTAACAAAGGAGTTGCCTAATGTTCACTATGTATTGGTTCAATCGAAAGATACCAGTACTTAAGTGTCAAACCTGTTGAAATGCTCAGAACAAGTGTTTTTTATTCATCTCATAATCTTTTTCCTTTGCATTTGTGGGGGATTGTTGGAAATAATGCTAAGAAAGTGTTAAGTAAGAGACTTCCGCCGTCCGGCGCGGTTCGCGCTCGTGTTCGTGACGCGTGCGCGGTGTGGTGTGGCTATATTTTTGGGCGAAGTCGTAACGTTTTGTAACCGTTACGCTTTTAACGTTACAAACGTTACATTTAATTGCGCCTTAATGTTCTCAAACGTTACAACGGTTACACTACTCTGCTTCCTCTTCATAAACCCGATTCTCTCTTGAATCATTTCCAGAGTTCTTCATTCTGTTCTTCTTCCCTAAACTGCTTTCCTTTGTTCCAGTTTTCTGCATTTGTTCTGAGCGTAGCATTTGAGTTCCTAATCTCTTTTTTTGAGTGCACATTAAGAGAGATCGCTGTGTTAAATCTTGGGGGGCAAACGTCGGAGCCGATTGCACCATAGTCGGGGCGAATTTTGCTTCTAAGACAGTGTTCCTTAACACGTCGCAGCGTTTCACAAATTTGCCTTCCAATTCATCTTTTCCTGATCTTACAGTATCTATTCCAACAGAACTAACTTATGATCGCGCCCATACACCAACTCCTATTATTGTTAAGTTAAATATACTTACGTATAAATCACCTCACATTTTTGCTAGTTTTGCTCTTAATTTCTAGTGTATCAACAAAAATGAATTATTTCATACACTAATTTAGCTTGTCCATACCCCATGGATTTTGGAATTTAGCTAGTTTCAGATATATATTTTGGATTTCGACCCTCATGAATTTTTATTTCAATTTTTTTTTGATGATGTCTATAGAAATTTCAATCTCCTTACCTAAATTTCTGATACATGTGAGAACTGATTTCCGAAACTCACAAGAAGAAACTAGATTTTGCTAGACCCAAAAGGAATTCCAATTTATTGAACCCTTATTACCGTAGTAAACATCAATATTACATGCATGTTTCAATTCAACTATTCAAACAAGAGGCTCTCTAACTTGCAAGCATGAATTTGGATAAAGAAAAGCACAAGAAACTCTCACGAGACTCATCTTTATTCCGACCACAAAGATGTCATGAAACATACAATACCCATCAATGTCATTTGAGTTGAGAGCGTGTGTTTTTTTCAAAAATAAGTCAATTTAATAAATTCACCTATTTTATCAAATTGGACCAGATATCGTATAGCAATGTTCAATCTTATATCTTTGTATTTAGTCTGTTGTAATTAATATGGATGTGGATAGATTTGAACTGAGCAGGCAATTTTAACGTTACCATTGTTTTCAAAATAATTGAATAAATGAGGAAGATTACCACAAATCCACAATTATTGTCTTCAATAATTACTTTTACAAATTCCATTATCTAAATACAAGAAAACGTAATTGCATAAACCATATATAACTACTAGAATGTGATCAATAATTCGAAACAAAAATCCAGTAACACAAGACGTACGAAGTCGACAAAACAAATAGAGATTACAAAAAAAAATTAAAAAAATCGTATCTAATTATTAGAAAACGCTTATGTTGCAGATTTCACGTCTAACTATTAGAACTACGGCTGTTCGCGGGGCGGGTTTGACCCGCCAACCCGCCCCGCCCCGCCCCGCACCGCGTAGGGAGGGTAGCGGTTGAAAATTTTCCTACCCGTGACCCGTTAACCCGCCGGACTAAACGGGGCGGGTTGCGGTTAATGTGTTACCAACCCGTTAACCTGTTTACCCGTTACAAATATAATTATTAAAAAAACATATTAATGTATTAAAATTTTCGTTATTTCATTAAACTTTTAACATTTCTTCTAAAATTAAAATTTTCCTACCCGTGACTCGTTAACCCGTCACCCGTTAACCCGCCGGACTAAACGGGGCAGGTAACGGCCCAATTTTTTTTACCTGCCCCGCCCCGCCCCGTTTGCCCGCCTGACTTTGGTGGGGTGGGTAGCGGGCAGAGCCAAACTCACCCCGTCCCGTTTGCAGCCCTAATTAGAACATGGCCGGCCAAATATCCGACAAGACAAATCTATACTATATCATGATACTAATTAACGCAACCAAAAAAAAAATCTACAAAACGTGCAACTTATTTATACTCATGTAGTAACAGTAGTAGTCAGCAGAAGTTACGTTTCAAAGGCGACCCCAAATTCTCTCTCCTCTCATTAAACACCCTCTCATGAATCCCGTCCTCCGCCGGTGACCCTAATAAATCCCTCACGCTCCCCATGCACGTTAACACCAACTCCACTCCCCACTCCACACACTCACTCCAATGGGATACCATCACCACCTTCTCTATCTCTTTCTACTCTCTCTCATCCCCACCACCCTCTCCCACCTCGACTCCGGCCCCCTCCTTGCCTTCCGCTCTACCGACAACTTGTCTCTGTCGTCGTGGACCCCCTCCACCTCCCCATGCACCTGGAAAGGGGTCACATGTCGCGGCGGACGGGTGGCACACCTCATTATTCCTTCTCTTTCTATCCACGGTCGACTCCGACCGTTGACCTATCTTCCGTATCTTCGGCTCCTTAACCTCTCTGGGAATCATATCTCCGGCGGTATACCGGTAGATATAGTGAAGCTTAGTCGTCTCCGTCGGATTGACTTGTCAAGTAACCAACTTAGTGGTCCCATTCCGGTGGAGCTTGGGCTGGTTAAGAAGTTGGTGACACTTAGACTAGAGGTCAACATGTTGACCGGTGGAATTCCGGAGTTCGGTTTAAACCGAGGTTTAACCGACTTTAATGTGTCGTTCAACCGTCTCGTGGGGGAGATTCCGGCGTCTCTCTCGGGGTTCCCACTTTCGGCTTTCACCGGCAATTGGAATCTATACGGACCACCGATCAGAAAGTCAAAGGGTCAACCTAAAGATTTGACCGGTCAACCTAAAGATTGCACCGATGAGTCGGGAAATGTTGAGAATAATAGACCTTTGGGTTGCTCTGGTGGAGCGAAAAATAAACCCCACAATGGTACATTCAAAATTATCGCCTTGGTTGTGGCGAGTGGCGTGCTGACGGTGGTGGTGGCGACGACGATGGTGGCGGTTTATTTGATTTACCGAAAGAAAATGCGAAAGACGGTTGACCGAGGAACATTAGAGAGGGCCGGAGAAGGTGTCGTTATGTTCTTCGAAGGGTGCAAGGCGTTCGCGGTGGAGGAGCTAATGAGAGGATCGGCTGAGATGCTTGGTAGAGGCGTTGTGGGGACAACATATAGAGTGGTGATGGAAGGTGATCAGGCTGAGAGAGGAGTGGTGGTGAAGAGGGTTAGAAGGGCCGCAAGGGGGGCGGTGGAGGCGGTGGTGAGGGAACTCGGAAGGTTGCGGCATCGGAATGTGGTTAGCTTGAGAGCTTGTTATGTCGCCACCGACGAGATTTTGCTCGTTTACGATTACCTCGCAGGCGGTAGCCTCCATGCTCTTCTTCATGGTAACGTAATTAACAACTTAATTTAGCTCAACTTCAACTTTACATACATACATATAAGTTCGTTTTAGTTCAGCTTGTTTAATTATATCTTTGTTCTTGAAAATCAGTTTAAACTAATTAACTACAAACTGAACTTGATCAAGAAAATGTATGTGGATTAGCAGTCACCATTCCGAACTTTATAAATAAATTCGTTCAAAATAGTAGATTTGGATTCCTATATATATATATATATATATATATATATATCATATATATATCATACGCAAAGTTTCCTACTTTCATATTTCAGGTGACCGAGGACCGGGAAGGACACCATTAGATTGGCCTACACGTCTTAAACTTGCGCTTTCCGCGGCCAATGGCCTCACCTTCCTACACTCCACAACCCTAACCAAGCACAAGCTATCCCACCAAAACCTCACCTCCTCCAACATCCTCCTTGATGACGATGGGAATGCTTGCATTGCCGACTTCGGCCTCCACCACCTCCTTACTCCTCTGACAAGACGAGAATCGATCGCCAGACAAAAGTTCGATGTTTATTGCTTTGGAGTTGTACTATTGGAGATCCTGATGGGGAGAATTATCGACGAGCGCGAAACAGAATTGAGTAAATGGGTAGAAAGGGTGGTTGAGGAGGAGCAAACGTTAGATGTGTTCGATCTAGAACTCACCGGCGGAGATAAGGAGGAGATGGTTGCGTTGTGGAAGGTTGCACGAGTGTGCGTGTCGAACGCCTCGTCCGAACGACCAAAGATGGGAATGGTTTCTAAGATGATAGAGGACATAACTAAAAGGAGAGGTGAGAGGAGCGCACCGCGGTTGTCGTCCGCCACCACCGACGACTACACTGGCGGATATCAATCTGCTGCTACCACCACTACTCTGTCTGGCGGTCGGTCAGACAACCTCGTCGTAGAGTCATGATAGATGAATGCTTTGCAAAGTTTTGAGGCAAATGTACACAAATGTGGTTCTCTACTTACATTCAATCATACATTGCTTGAATGTACGAACAAGAAGCCTAGTATTCATACAAGGATGTATATTATCACGACAAACATGAAAAATGTCATTTTCTACTGTCGAAACCATCTTGGTATGTGTATGTGTATGTGTATGGAAATTGATTTTGTTTTTTATACTTAAAACCATTCCAAAACACAATAATACAGATTTTGATTTATCACCATGATAGCATTGGTTTATACATTAATTACATTATAATAGAGTCAATTCGTCTGAAAATCAATTCTTAGAACCAGTTCCTGATGCCTTGAGACATAATCATCAAAGTTTTAGGACTTATTTAGAAGTTAAAACTAGTAAGACAGAATGATTTCACGGAAACGTCTACTTCTCATTTTCAAGTCATTTCCCTTCAAATCATCGATGAAACCATAAAAACATATCGAAAGCCGTCACACCATATTTGCTCCACCAAACACCCTTCAAATGAATAAAAGTAATCGCCTATTATTAAGATAAGCAAAAATAGTTACAAGAAAATGTTAACAAAATACACTGAGAACAAACCTGCAAAGTAGAACTAGACCATTTTTACAGTGTCGTATCGACTTAAGGATGCCCATCTTCATCACCACCGTCGTCACTGTCATCACCCATGTCGTATGTTTCAAGATAAGCCTCCTCCCCGTCCTCCTGTAAAACAAATACAGTATGCAAGACAGAAATTAGTGGTTTTTTTGGTTCATACAACAAAAAAATGGCCAACAAGGATACAAGAATTTGTACAAACAGATGGGAGAACAGTTGATTTCTGAACAAGTAATGTTAATGGTTGGTGTTAATTGTCTTCACTCTTCACTGAGTAGTTAATAATTTGGTCCTCTAACAAACATCCACAATTAATCACGTAAAATGCAAGCGCATCTATGCTACTTCAATCTAAAATCAACGTCTTGAAATATAAATGTGACTCACCTCGACTTCATTACAACAACAATAACAAAACCTTTTATCTCAAACTAGTTGGGGTAGGCTCACCTCGACTTCATTGTCAGAAGTAAAAACGTCACCCAATGGTGCATTGCAATCCTTATCATCCATACCTTTCCGCTCCATTTGTTCCTATGAAAAAGCAAAACATAATTATAAAGGAAAAACAACACAACATTTGATATAAGCAAAGGGCACGCCATATTGAGTTGTTATTGATAGGAAGCTAAGAAGAAAGAACCATAAAACCTCGAACTTCATTGCCCCTATCTTTTCCAGCAAATCAGACATGTGATGCTTCAAGGCCTGTGAATTTCCAAAGGGGCAAGAAACTCTACTTATATCAGCAGCAAATGGCGATATAATAAAAAAATCAAGGTTTTGAAAGTTTGACATTACTTCACGTCTTTGAAGCTCTATCGAGCGTGCGAGAGCCTGCCTCCTTGTTAACAAGTTTTTCGGCTTCAGCACAGATGGCCTTTCATAGTTTTTACCACGATAAACAATTATTGTGTGACCTTTGGTAGTCTTATCGAGTGACACTAACACTCCGCCACTCTCAGCTTCAAGGGAGATTGCTATGTGCTTAGCTTGCGGGAAGCTCTTCCCTTTGACTATAATTTTGACCAGCTCCCTGTACTTCCAGTGCAAATGCATATTCTCCACGGTACCATCAAAGACTCCTCGTCTTCCTGGTTTAACAAAAATATCATAAAATCAAACTTGTACCGTCAAAGGTTGTTATGAAAGAAACCTCAACAAAGACTTACCCACAGATAAAAAAGATCTCAGTTTGAGTCCCATCTTGCGATATAAGAACCTTTCCTCGTCGGTCATGATTTCTAAGTCATTAGGAAGTTCTGAAGGCTCCAATGATTTTTGCACTTTGGCCAAAGCCTTCTCTGCTTTCCGAAATTTCTCCTTACCCTTTTAAAGAATAGAAAGTTAACATCAACATTAAATTACCCACCTGAAATATATAGTCAGAAGAGTTCAGAAATAGTGACATACAGTCGCCATCTTCTTTTCCATGTATCTAATGAGAGAAGCATGTTTGGCTAAAGCCTCGTCTCTCCTCATCTTCTCCATTTCATCGTCACTTGGTTTGTTTGCCCAGTGGATCTTTGCTTTGGTAGTTTCTGCCAAAGTACCCGCCAAGAGACGTGATCCGGGAGGCTTCGAGTTTTTAAGAAGCAAATCTGCTGCCCTTTGATGTGCTTGATCTTCTTCTTCCTGCCTCATATTTTGTAATTTCTCTCTTTCGGAAACCACCTCAGCAATTTTGGGCGTCAAGTAGTCGTTACCCCTATAAAAGACAATGAACTCTTTGTTCCTCGAGAGTAAAACACCTCCCGTCAAAACCTGTTCAGTATAAGAAAGGGGGAAACCTGTATAAGAATACTTGAGTTTCTAACGCAAATGGTTGAGCTCGTCAAAACAGAACAAAAACTATAGGCAATGCCGCAAGGGTAACCGATCAATACAAATATGTTTGAAAAATATCAAGAAACCATAAAAAAACTCTTCACGTGATAAATATTTAAACAAAACCATGAGGCTTTGTTCCACAAATGTTCAAAAAAGCCCTTGAAAGATATTTTTAAAAATGAATAAAAGTTCAAAAAAACGTGTTTATATTGTTGTGTGCGATAAGCATTAAAAATTCATGTTAAGCTACAAATTTCAGAAATATATTTTAGTGTAACACCATTTTGATGGTAGTATGACAAATAACCAACCCCACATGTCAACGATGATTAATAGGTACAACACAATTTTCAAATCCTCTGGATTTTTTGTAAAACAATGGTCATTCTGTGTAAAATATCATCCACGATGGATACCATAAAATTCTAAATTCCTCAAATGACATGCATACCAAATACTTAGATGGTCATGGAACAATAGATGTGAGCTAGCTTTAGAACATTAAAAGAATTATAAGCATCAAACCAAAAATGCACTATGAAAGGAGACATGGTAGCATTAAAATAATAGATGTCATTTCCAAATGAAATAATCGTCCTGAGATATTGCGTAAAGAAGCTAAAATCGTACCGACAAAAGAAATTATCAGAGATTCTGCACCTTGAGTTCCTCTGCCATTCTCTCGTTGCACGTGTTTGGTATGCCACGTTTGATGGCAATTTTCGCAACAAGGCTTTTCTCCCACAATTTCACCATCGCTTTCGCTAGACCCTGGTGCTTTCTGTTTCTTCCTGAAAGAAAGAAAATATGAAGGGCTGTCACCAAATGGAAGAATCCGTAGCAAACTGGGAAAATAATTGGATGTAGTTTAATAGAATACAATAATCAAAATTTAAATGCATACCCACAGCAAAATGAGGAGGCATTCCCCTTGCCAGCGTACGCAAGTAAGTCATTTCCTTATCTCGAAGGCCATGTTTAACCTTGTAAGGGCGAAGTCGCAGTGGTGGTTTATATTCAGGAACCAGAGATGGAAGCATGTCAGCATCCACAGGGTAAGGTTGACGTCCGGACCAATCAAGAAAACGTGGCCCCAGTTCGTCAAGCAAAGCGTCAATTTCTGACAAATCTACAGTTTCAGGAGAATTATAAACTCTGACACCTCTTTTTACATTGACTCTAGAATCATTTGAGGAAGGATGGGTGATAATTTTTGCATCGACAGGTTTGAAATAGGATTTCACACAAGAAAGTTTGTAGCTCATCCCCCTATACAAAACCAAAGAACTTCCGGACCTCCAAATCACCAGTCCTCCAGTTTTGTGCTGGTTGGCATAAAAGGATGATATTAATAGTAAAAACAGATTATACAAATAGATACAATAAAAAGAAAGTCGGCGTGTGAAACAAAAATGAACTATATACAGGTAAGCAAGGTAAATAAGCTCAGATAAAGAAAGACTTGCAACAACAAAGTTTAATAGTCCCAGTTATATATCATAAATATACATAACAAATCATAACAGATATCCATGGACATGGACATGATTTGTGATGATTGTAAGGCATATAAAGGCATGAAATACTTGAACTTGAAACTTAATGCCTTATAAAATAGTACGCTTATCGTAGTAGCACGAAGCACATTCTATTATGTGACAAGAAACGCAATTGTGCAACTATATCCAAGTTTTCATGAAAATAAACATTTCTGCATTTCCATATTTACTTATGGAAAGCAAACTACACATACACGGAAAAAATAAAGAAAAAGTAAAATCAAATGATTTAAGATTTTAAAAAGCTAAAAACATAATGTTGTGTCTATGCTATCCCTCATAATCAATATCAAGTCTACAAAGTCTTAAATTTGTTTGAAAGGGAATCTACACAACTATAGCTTTGTTACATTTGTAATTCGTATATTTTGAATATCAAAATGCAGAAATTTTATTCACCTACATAAATCAAATGGATCTTTGGGACAGGCATTCTTTAAAAAAACATTGCTTTGTCAAAATTGGCTTCTTAAAGACACTTGCGACACACCGATAGACAACAACAAAAAATATGGAAGAAATCAATAAGGTCAAGTGCAAAAGAAGAGATATACCGACCTCCAAAATCTCATGCGCCCTCTTCATGTTAATAGCAGGTGGCCCTTCAAACTTCAACTTGACAACCTCTGCTAGTTTCCATTTCTCTTTTATACTCTCAACAAGGGGTTACGTAACCCCCACAGAACCAACTTTTGTTCTCTCCTTCATCCTCAAAGCAACATTCCTCAACCTCCGCAACTCCGGCTCGGGGATTGGTCTCTCTGCCAACTCCGTGTTGCTTCTTTCGCGCAATGACTTTCTTTTTGGCACACCACCTTCCCTCACCCATGGCAGGGCCAGGGTAACAGCAGGTTTCTCCTTGGTGCCGGAATCCAAATTCAAATCCAACAAGCATGCTCTTTCCCTCTCAACCTCGCCGTGTGTTCCACTAATCCATCTATTCACTTCATTACCAGAATTGAATTCAAGTTCTTTCAAAGAATCTGAACTCATAGCTCCCTCCACACTTCCTCCATCAAAATGTGAATCTTCTGATGAGATCCAGGTTTCAGCTCCAGAATTCAAATACTCATCAGAAATCCCCATTTTTCCATTCTCACCCTCGTAATTTATCGTAGGACTCCATCTTTCGATTTCATTACGAAAATTGGCATTACCGGACTCTTCATTATTAGTATCTAAATCCAATTGAACGTCCTCCGAAGAATTCACAACATTTCTTCTCACAACGTTCCGGTCACTAAATCCTAATCCTTGTGATGAAATTGGAGTTTCAACTCCACAATCCAAATTTGCATTCCTCACCTTCTCTCCTCTAACCCAAGGATCTTTCCTAACCACTTCTCTAGTAACATCGACATTCTCATTCTTACCGAAATCCGAATTCTCCAATCCATTAGCCATTTCAACTCCTAAATTCGGACATACACCTCCAATTTGCCCCTCCACACGACCTCTACAACTGAAATCCCCATTCCTAGCACCAAAGCCCCCACTTTTACCAGACAAAACAATACTTCCACCACCAACATCTCGACTAAAAGATTCGCCTTTTCACTCTCCCTCTTCACCTTCAAGATCCAAACCAACATGTCTCTCCTTCACTCCCCTAACCCAAGGAGCTCTCCTGACCACTTCTTCCTCACCATCATCACCACTCACATCCTTCTTAACTCCAAATCTCTCTGACCCAATTCCAATTTCGCAAACCGAATCAAAATGGGCACCTCCAATTCTCCCCTCCCCACCACCCAAAACACCTCCACCATCAACAATTTGACGAAAAGAGCCGTCTTTTTGCTGTTCCTTTCGGCCTTCGAAATCCAAATCTTCACCCCTCCTCTTCCCTTCTCCACTCGAAGGAGCTCTCCTAACCACTTCCCCACCACTTCCCTCCTTCTCCAACCCAAATCTCTCCGACCCAATTCCAATTCCACCTCCCAAACCCAAATGGGCACCTCCAATTCCACTAAAAGTCCCATCTTTCACCTCTTCTATTCCACCACCATCGAAATTTTGAGTAAAGGCCTCACCTTTCTGGTCCTCCCAAGGGTAATTCTTCCTCGGGGACGCGATTCGGGTCGACCAACGCTTGATGGTTTGCTGGTAGAAATTGGGTCGAGGTTTCCTCTTCTTCTTCTTCTTCGTCTTCTTGGTGTTGTTGTCTGGGGTTTGTTGTGGAGAAGAGTGTGGTTGGGAGTGGGAGGAAGAAGAGTTTGGAGAAGTGGATGGAATTGGAAGGGAAAGACGTGGATTTTTGGTGGGTTTTGTTTTGTTTTGTTTTGTTTTTGTTTTTGTTTTTTGGGAGTTTAAGGATGTCATGAGATTTTTTTGTTTGATTTTTGTTGGGTTGTGTGGGCTTAATGAGCCGTTATGTTGGGACCAAGTATTTTTTTGGGAGGAAAAAAAACCAACAGCAAAATCTTTAATGTCAAACTAATTAGAGTAAAATAGAAATAAAATTCAACGCGTATCATGGTTCCGACACATGAATTGAAAAAAAAACTATTTAGTATTAATAGACCATATATAAACATTTAAACCCTTAAAAAGAAAGAGAAGAAGATCTTAACCATGAGATTTAAACTTGAAGGCTATTTCTACTGTTCTATTTGGTACAATAGTTGGATCTTTTTAATGATCAAGTTATAATTGGGCACACTTAAATATGAGAAACCGATCGATCTTGTTGATGAATAGGTTATGATTGTGCACACGTAAATAAGATAAATAGGTCGTGTCAGGTTGACTCGCTTAAAACAGATGTGGGTATGTTTCGAGTTTTGATCGTTAGGTTTAGACTGAACATAACCATCATAGTACAAAGTACAAACACACACCGACCTATTTATGGATGCACATTGGTCTAAATAAATCCCCATGAGAAACAACGAAGATACACGCACATTCACACGCGCAAGCATATATCTATAGATACGCTAACACAAACACGAACAATCACCCACGAAAATCGTGGAGATAACACACCAATCACATCTCACTTGGTAGAAATTTAATAAGATGTGGATGGGCAAAGGATTTAATCGGAGACAATACAGAAAGGTATTGAAAAAATATAGCAATCACACAAACTATCATTCTTTAATTACATAAAAGAGATGACTTATTCACAGTAAATTACATTTCTCCGTGCAATATTTGTTGGCTGACCTCAAAAATAGTCTACTTTAAAACCAAATAAAAAGAATTAATAGTAATATCATTGCACACTTAAACAACCAAATGGATACAACTTGACATAACTGACATAGGTGTTTCAGTAGCTCGTACAATGGATTATTACGAAGACCGACGACTGGTGAAGAAAAATAGTGATGCACTTGATGCTCGTAATATCTGCATCAACTTGGCATAAGTAGTTGGCTATCTGGGTCATATAAAGGTTCCGGTAAAACTGTCTCCATATCGACTGCCATCCGTGTACCACCATTAATCTCGTCTCCAGAATTGCAGTACTGAAAGGAAATTTAGGTTATCAATCAGGGAAATTGGTAGCTGAAGAATAAATTCTTCAAAAGATTATTCGATGGTTGAAAAAATAAACTTTTCAAAAGATAATCAAATTTGTTTAGCGCCAAATATACTTAATGGAAATCAGAATGAGAAATGATTCCTTTTAAACAATTGCATTAGAGTACCTGCAGAAGACTAGATCTTTATAGTTGCTTCCCATAGTCGCAGAAGACCATTCCGACCACCACTGCAAATTCTTTTTCTATCCAGATCAGAAACCACACAGCGTACCTGATGCAATTAAAAAGTCAAACAAAACCATGCAAGTTTTAGAGAACAATCTAAACATAGAACAAATCAAATCTCGTGACGTTAACATGATGTTTCTAGGCCACATTAACAGGTAGTAAAATGTGATTTCATGCCAAACCTTTCAGAACTAGAAAACCATCTTATATTTCTAGGCCATCTAAAAGTAAACTACAGCACATACTATGATGTTTAGTACATGTTGAGTAACTAAATGCAGAAACATAAATATACAGAAAATATACCATGGCAACAGTTCTTTGAGGAGTTCGGTATAGCTGCCATCCAGTTGTCTTAGATCCTGTGTTTGAGAAACCACCAAACCTTTCTTGAGGACGTTGGAAGAGTGACATGGAATTGTCAGCAGCCCCAATTCCAAGCCAGTGTTCGCCAGCATTGATGGACAGAATAGGAGCGGAGTGAATTGTCACGTTCTTTACACATCTTACACTACCTGAAACAAAGGCATCAATAAACTGTATGTTGGCATCTCAGCAGCTAATTTTAGCTAGTTTGCCGCAACTGCATTGGAAAATAGTGTATGAATCATGTAAATAAACTTAAACGAGTACTTTCAAGGAACTCTAACATGCAAAACCTAATACACCTACAACACTTCAAAATTTGACCCGATTCAGTTGAAGTGGATAAAGATAAATCCATCGTGCTAATCACATCCAAAATGGTTTGAATCAGAGAAAAGCTCCCTCTTGAGACAGTAAATGTGAAGTTCTAATACCAATGACTATGCTCCTTGCTGATTTCCAAGTTACAGTATGGAGATCTGATCACCAACTTTAAACTCGAACGGCAATAAGAAGAAAAACCCACTTTTCCATTATCTTTTAGACGGTTAAGAAATCAGTATAATGTACGGAATATTATGCTCGCCCCTCACTGTATATGGACCTAATTGTCTCGCAGCATTCTGAACCCAGCTCACATACCGCTCAATGGGTGAACAACCCAACCCACCAAACATAATACAACCTCAAGTGATGCACTAATGCAGTGCCAACATCAACGTGCAAAACCTCCCCCGTCAGAATAAATTGACGGGAAGTATGACATGCACAAATGTTTAATAGATTTGCGGAACGTAAAAACGACATGAAGGATAAACAGGAGCATCTTACCATCCTGATTTTCCCAAAATCGAAGAAGTCCATCAACTGACCCTGGAATAACAAGTAAAAAATATTATATAGTATATCAAAATTTTCTGAAACCTCCAGACTATCAAATATCTTTTAAAAGAAAAATTATCCATTTGAAGAGTTATGAGGTGTACCGGTTATTATTCCTTTATCTGCCGTGGAATATTCTACACATAATATTGGGCCGGCATGACACGCTAGGACGGCATCACAAGTTCCACGAGAAACAGACCACACTCTTGCCGTCCAATCATCACTTCCAGTAAGCAAAGTGTCCCCAACCATCCTTATGGACCTACACCAAGACTTCATTGTATAAAAGATGAAATAATAAGAAAACTAGGACACAAAATAAGATTCATCTCTCATGATTACCTGATCCATTTTGTGTGTCCATTGAGCTTATGCATTTGTCTACCTGCACGAATATCCCAAACATTGGCCACCCTAGAAATAGAAGCATAAAAGGTCAAGTATGAGCACCATAAATTGATTGCTGGACATGATTGAGTATTGAGTTGATAATTTTGCATACGCATCTCTTCCAGCGGCAGCTAAAATTCCTGTAGCATCGTCATATTCCATGCACAAGACAGCACTCGAGCATCGACCGACAGTTGCTACACATGTATCTGTCCTGACATCCCACATCTTTACTGTACCATCATGAGAAGCCGTAAGGACGCGCTCTCCAGACAACATCCGCACACAATTGACCTACATATGCACAATAAGCGAGCAGACATCAGTGTTGTTGCCATTACCTATATCTTTTACCCTAGGAACCTAAGAAGACAAATGATTAGAGTTGCCGAGACACTATTAATCATCGCGTAATTGAAGCTTGAGTCTTTCAAATATCAAGATGATGAACATGAAGAAAAGGGCAGACAAGTGAGAATTTCAACATCATCTTAGCATCAAACCAACCGTAAGCATTCATTTGACAGATTTTAGGGCGGGGAGCTATTAATACTACCGATAATATCTGCAATAACAAATTAGCAAGACGTTCAAGAATATCAAGACTTGGTGTGAGATGCTTAGGATGCCATTCAAGGTCATAACCTTGAAGTTCCTAACTGATTAGCCGCAAGGGGTCTGTTTTGGAATCACATTTAAATAATCAGATTTTCTAAAATACAACCAAATCTAAGAATTAATTCCCACAATGTAACCTAGCCTTAGTATGAAGATTTTAGGTTTTAATGTCAATTATAAATCACAATCGAGTCTTGATTTCTTGGGAATCAAAATCAGATTATCAAAATGAAAATCCAAACAGATCTTAAGAGTTAGGTAGAGGAGTTTATATCAATGGCCTGAATTGAAATAAATTATAAAAGAGAGCTGCTAAGAGATGAATTTTCAGATTGTCAAGTCATTCTTAATTTAGAAATAAAGTAATCAACCAACTAACAGAAAATCTTAGAATCTCATCAAACTATTAATTTATTAGACAATATAAGCAGCATACCGGTGCTTCATGGCCCTTAAGTTCTTCAAGATGTTGAAAAGTCTGTTTGTCCCAAACTATAACCGAGTGATCATCAGAACCTGAAACTATTTTGCCACGGTCTGAGCTGATTGCTCGGACAGGCCTGTAAAAAAATCAACTAGTTATGGCAAATTAAAATCACTGTCATGCTCAAGAAAAAAATTTAAAGACCCCCCCCCCCCCCCCCCCCCCCCAAAAAAAAAAAGATTTGTTCCTTAGAAAGTCAATCAGCTATAACCTGCTACTGAAGATTGGTGGTATGATTATTTTCAGCTTTTAAAGATAAAGATGGATTACTCCACAGGATATTCAAGACCATCTCGTTAACAAGACCGCAAAGTAATGTAGGGGAGGGTCATGGCAGTTTTTCAGTTTAAACCCAAGAACAAACTGTGTATTTCTTGAGATCATCTATTGTTTACATATGATAAATATATTTCTCACTGATATGTTCAAGTAGATGTCTAATGTAGCCTACTGTGATGTGTTTCAATTACTAACAACAAACCGATTACAGACCTGACAGTAAGAGCATAAAAACAAGAAAATGCTCTCAAGGATTTTTTTTGATCGGTTTAAGGAATAATTTATTGTTTTTAGGGACTAGTTTTCCTTATCATGAAAATTCAAGTGATACTACATTTAAAGATGAATGTATAATAGGATGGAATTAGCAAACGTTTATAAGATATGCTCTCCCCAAGTAAGTGATTGCGCCATGATATGGATAAGGTACTTTTCAACTCATAGAAAAGCAATAAACTAGTAGCATAACAATGACTATGCCCCTACTACCTGGTATGACCGCTGAGGGTTGCTCTTAATTCGGAGCCTCGAAGACTTGGATCCCACACTTTTACCTACAAAGCTTAAATCAATTCAACATTGAAGCACTAGAAACAAACAGAACTATGTAAACTGTCGGAAAGGTGGATCTCTCGTGTGATTCATCAGCTAACAAGGACAAGAAGATCACTGGAATACTAATTTGTGCTTTTTGATGGATTCAGAGAGAACCTGAGGGACCAAAAGATATATGCAAAAATAAAGAATCCTACAGAAGAAGAATGGCAGGAAAAGTCAATTCACAAGTGAAACCATAAGGTGGTATCGTTTATCAAATATCAACTTAAGAGTGTTTACACAAGAATAACTTGACCCATGTCAACCACTTGAAGAACCACTTAAAACTTTCAACAGTTCATGGATTGGAAATCTTGACCTCAAGAGGACTTGACCAAATAACACCAATATGTATATACAAATCAATGAGATGACACATTTTTTTACGCATAAGGATAGATAAGGACCACTAAATAAGAAAATGAAGAGTTTCATAAGTTTACCGTGCAATCTGTGCTACCACTGATGAAAAAACCAGCATCCTCACGGTCTCCCACAAGGTCCCACACTTCTCTTTTTGATACACAATGGAGAGCTGTGACAGCACCTGTGTGACCCCTGAGAATTCGCACACTCGTTTGTATTTTTTTATGAGCACCAGAAAGTTCAGTTTTCTGAGAAGAAACATTTGTTCTTGCACTCTCACTTGCAGCTAGAAAACAAAAAAAAGGATAATTTTTTTGGTTAGGAAGTGGAATAACTTCATCTGCTCTGCTATTGAAATGTTAAAACTAAAATTTTACTATCAGCAAAGTACATACATAGTGCACTACTGTCAGATGACCACTTGCTAACTTTGCTAAAAGAGTTAGCTCTTGTAGTTGCATCTCGACTGAACATACTCTGCACCCAGCTACGCCCCACAGCAGATACTTCCGAGGGCTGTTGAGTTTCATCTGAAGTATCTTGTACCCGTGGAGAGGGTAATCCATGTGATAAGGGTTGAATTTTGCCAGTTGTGAATCCCCAGTAACCAACACGAACTTGCTGAATATGTGACAGCAATCCCCTGAGTTTAATCTGGAACAGACAAGGAGCACCACAAATTGAGAAAGTAAGTTATTTTAATTGACTAGGAGTCATAAATGTAAAAAGATTTCAAATAGAAAGCAGAGCACTCACAAACTGCTTGAATCCAAGATTGTTTTTCTCTGCAAAGGTCTCAATCATGTACCAAGAATCTGAATCCGAAAGTCCCAACCCAGCCTCCAAAATTAACAAAACTAAAATCAGTGTGGGTGATGGTTAAAGATCGCCTCTTTTTTCTGAAAATGTTTGTTAAATATGGCATACCATGTGAGCTGCAATCACAATGAGTTGTGTGGTAACTTGTGTCACATAATTTGTCATCCTGGACAATGATTAACAACTTCAGAAGCTAGCAAACATTTATAGATGCAATTGCTTCACCATATCACATTCAGAACTGATCAGGAAATTCTCAAACAAGGAAAAAGCTTTGCTTTTTCACAATTTCATATAAAATGACACCTATACAAAATCGCTGGAGGTATGTAAGTCCAGTACAAGAAGACGAAGATATCCTCAAAATTATGATGAACTTGGCTCCAACAGCTCGTTAATAAACATTTGAAAATAAAGTTTCCACAGAAAGTCTTAGGAGTAGACATACCCTTATAATTCTTTTTACAACCAGAAAAAAAAAACTAATGAATGTTTCTAAAAAATAAAACCATCCATTAGGCTATTTGTGACATACAAATAAAAAAATATTTATTCCTATGACAACAAAAAATTACCAAAGATTAATGATTGCTATGAAAGAAGAAAATTGTCCAATTTTTAGGGTCCATTTGGACACTTGAAAAGTTGTGCTGAGTCTCACAAAACACTCAGACACAACTCTTTGGCCGATTTTGGCATTTAAGAAACTGCGATTGGACTCAAGACGCCATCATTTGTTTTTTCTTGATTTGAAAATCTACTCACACCATGCTTTTCACCAGATGCCAACTTTTTGGACGTTCTTACTCCCAACATAATTAAAAAGTTAAGCCATGAAATTAAAAGTTCGTAATGAAGTTAATTTTCCAATGAATTCCCTCAACTTTCATTTGAAGTGCATCATATTTTTCTTCAAATTCTAAATTCCTAAATGTTTGAGTCACCAAATTGGTCATTATTATTTCTAATTAGGTTTTTTAGAAATAATTTTTCAATATAAAATAGTGTTATAGCCTCTTTATTTGCAAAATATAGGTACTTGTTTTAAATATTGGAAATGGGAAAAAAATTACAAGCATAACAACCCAACTGACATGAACATCAGCATCAATTAAATTGGGAAATTAAATTAAGAAAGGTTTTAAAATTTTGTTTTGGTTGGAGTTCAAAATTTATTTTTAGCTGATAATTTTTATGAATGAAATTGATGTAAGAACCCATATATATAGCATTGAAATGGATTTTTTTCCTACATATTGATACGCCAAACGCAAAACAAAAGGAAGAAAAACAGTGTCTTAAAGAACTCATACTAGAGTCTGGCGTTTAGAAGGGTACCTAAAACTATAAAAAATCAAATGCAAAAGCTAGCATCCCAAACAAAAACGAGACTCGTGCTCAAAAAACTCCCAACCGCACAAAATGTTATCCACCTCTCAAACGCAGCTTTTTAGCATCTCATACTCAAAAGTTGAGTGTCTCAAATGGACCCTAAATTAAAGTTGATTTTCAACTTTCATGCCATAGGAATTTCCATATTAGAAGAAAAATAGATTATTAAGAAGACAATAGTCTATAAAAGATGCCACAAGGAAGAGCTTAGCATAGTAGAAAACTTACTTGTTGGAAGAAGCCTCCATCAAGAACTCGAAATAACCTTCCCAGAATCTGCGACAAAAACAATTATCAAAAAATGATGATATTACATGCCACGAGCAAAAGAGAAACAGAGTGGGAAAGAGCAGCAGATTTGACTTTTGGAGAAGTCACAAAATGAAGTTATGCTAATAGCAATTTCAACAATAACTCAAGCTAAACGATATATAGAAAACAATCATACCGAGGTTCTTCCCAGATGGACAAGCCATAAAGATGACGCTGAACATAGTCTGGAACATTATTGGAATCTTTCTTGTACATTTCAGCTGATACTTCAAGTGCATCTCTTACTGTCGACATATCATTTCGAGTACTAGCCCGGATGATTGCAGTTTTCAGCTAAATGCATGGCAAACCAGAATATCACTCCTATTGTCTTAATAGTTTATACATAACCAATTGTAAATAAGGTTTTCTTTTGGGGGGTTGGGGTGCTAAACACTGTCAAATTAATCAATCAGTACGTACAAGAAGATAGACAGTTCACTGGGGGGAAGGTGTTTGCTTGGGTGTTAGATGATAGCTAAATAGAGGGCTGCAGACATCATCATTTAATAACAAACTTAACATCTTATCTGCCAAGTGGTCATAGCTTACTAGCTGGTTTTGTAAAATTCATGGTAAACCTTTCTCATTCTAATTTATTTGTCTAAATTTTAGCATCCATTAAATTTCCCAAAAAAAAGAGGAGCATCCTTTATTGGCATAATCTGCACAAAAGATTCCAATCTAAAGACACTTTCAAGTTAGCTGGTCCTATATAGTCTTGATGCCCAAAAACTAACATGAGTACATGACAATGCTAAAGTATATTATGTTGGCATTGCAGTAGCACTTACCATCACTTATTCAGTTATTTGGTCTACATGCATACAGTGGTCAACTTAGAAAGAAAGAAAATATTGATCAGATCATCAGAGGCATTGTCAATGTTTTTTTATCAGTAAGGCATTGTCAATGTTAATCTACAGGAATGAGGTGGAGATAAAGAACTCAACGGTTTCTGCCTTAAAAGGAGTAGAGAATTTATTTCGAAATAAATACGAGGAACCAATAAACACATATCATAAGAAGCTCTAATCTACTTCAGGTACTAACTCACCAATTCCTTGACTGCAATAAACTGCTCTTCCGTTAAACGGCATTGCCATCCCTAAAATCATGACAATAGTGATGTATAACACGAAGATAGGAAAGAAAACCCTCAGCTATCTTATTTTGATTACTCAAACTAAATTATATACCGAATGAATATGTTCTCTGATACACTCAACAAATCCGCTACCACCTATACCTTCTGCATCAGACTCGATTAAGGCTGCAAAGAAAACATTCACAAAAGAAGACAATAAATGTACAAACTACAAAATTAAACTAAGTCTGGCCCAAGGAATGAGATCCTAATAATATAGAGAGGCAAACAGTTTTGACATACCAACTATCGTTCCATATTCAAATGATGACAGAGGATCATCAGTTGCACCGAGCTTTAGAAGACGCAACCATAATCCCTGGTGGGCAGAAAAACAACTGATAGTTAAGAAATTTCAAAATCATACAGGAATCTAAGTGTCCAACATAAAAATATATCTAATTAAAAGCTCAAAACACATAATTGGAGTGTCACAACTGATAAACAAATGCATTTTGGACCCCAATTCACTTAAAATTTAAAAGATGTACAAAATTTACTTGGTCACTGAATAAAATCAAGCAGCATGCATGGCAAGAAAAAATAGTAAGAATCTCCTAGGAGAAAAGGTACTAGTCAGAAAAATGATCTCATGGGCATCTTATATTTTGGTACCAATAAAAACGCATCAAGTGCATTGAATTTGAATGTAACTTGTGCAGTAAAAAATGAACTTGAGAGGGAAAAACAAAACCGTGTCATTGTCTTATAAGTAAACACATCAAGTCAACTTCAATACCAGCTCACGGTAGTTCAACTGAGGTGCAAGCCCATCCTAAAACAGTAAAAGAAATGGAACTCCAGAACATATTTTGGCACGATATTTACACTGAAATGTTAGATTTATATAGTAAATTTTCATAGCCAACTCCAGGTTTATGGAACAAGGTTTCGTGGCAAACAATTTACAACGAACAATTCCTAAAGGATCATAACAGAAACATAAAGTTGTAGCTCATAAATATTTAAATTTAAATACAATAGTTTAAGTATAAAATAATCTTTCAAGACCTACTACCTGTAATTTAACTTTAATGTCCAGGACCATTCTCTCTCTTTCAGCCTGTAAATACAAAAGGAAAATAGCAACCCAAGTACACCAATGTGTAAGACATATAATATCAGGTAGGGCGTGCTGATGTGAATACTTACAGCCCTCTCTCTGGGACTTAGACTTTCTGTTCTGGAATCAATTTCAACCCCGAAAGGCAAACTGCATTAGTGAAACAAGAAAAGTGTCCAGTTACGCAGCGAAAAAGTTCTCCATACATGCTGAAATACAGCTGCATGATTCAGTATGCAGTCGGAATGTAAAGAATGTAGCAATGGTGCAAAGAGCATCCCAATATGGTAAAAGTGATGATGCCAGATAGCGAAAGATAAGTAATGGGAACTCTTAAATTGTAATCCATTAACATGCTTTTTTTCTCTTGACGTGTTTTCAGATAGCTAGCAGAAGAAGTATGTTTATATCCCATTTGCAAAAATCAGAAGCAACAAAAAAAACAGCTTTCTCAAGTCAGCAGGTCATAACAGAAACCACATGGGTTTGATGCTTAACTATATAAAAGATGCATTAGTAAAGTGGAAATTAGATCTTGTGTTTTAGACCTCATGGTTGTCCTTTTTATATTCCAAGAATTTGAATGAGAAAACTATGTGTTTATTTTGAAAAGGACATGCAGATAATTTGATATCCAATAAACCTTGAAGTCTGTTTTCCTTCTACGGCTCCACGTGCTGCTGCTAAAATAGCCCGGCGCTTCTCCTCTTGCTCTTCTGATCTAACATTTGCAGGGAAACGGTCGTAGCAGTGCTCAGCATCAGAACCTACATGTCAAAAGGGGAACATCAAAATAAGAAAGAGAACAAACAAAACACATCAAAAAAACATGAAAAAATGAAATAGGGTGGTGAAGCTGAACAAAATGTTGCATAAACATCAAGACCACCTTTAACATCAGAATCAGAATCTGATATGGTAATGATCTCAGGCTCAGTAGACAGAGAAGGAAGAATGCTAGCTGGATCTTGGCCTCTACCAATTGCATCTTGCAATTTATTAAGAAGATTAACACTTTCATCAGAAGTGATGGCTCTCTCCAAATAATCAAGAAAACCATGAGACTCTAGGAATTGCGCAAGCTGGTAAATGAAGAATGAAAATGAGGAATTTATGTAAGATGTTTGATGCTTTACATAGTCATAACAATGAGAATTGTGTTGCCTGTGTAAAAATCTAGAGCTTGTTGTAAAAATCAAACAAACCAAAAAACAGCATGATTGTCTTTTTTATCAGTAAAAAACAGCATCGTCAGAAGAGAAATTTTGTACCATTGACATTGATTCAGGGGTTTGATTGATTAAGCGAGAACGTTTCTTCAGAAATGCCTGAGAATTGAAGTCATGGGCTGATGCTGATGCTGATGATATCTCCTATAAGATTCCAAGGTCAAAAGATAAACTAATAATTTGCATGTAGAGACGAAGGAAGATGGTAAAAAAATTAAAGGCCAACTGAAAAGACTTACTATAAAATTTCGGTAACCACTCAAAAGTGATGCAAAAAATTTGAGAAAAATGAATCTGCACGTTCAGTCAAGACGAATCTTGCAAATATTAGGAACTCTGTATGATGATATGATAAATGGAGTAGATGCAACAACATATGTATGAAAAACAATTACTGCATATAATATCTGAACCGTTGAGAAAACGATGCCCCAGAATAAAAAGGGAAATTTGAAAAGGCAAACCAGACACGAGTGAGAGGTTCCCTTTTCAATGAGCAACTGTACTCAATTTGTGATAAGAAAGCTTGTAAACAAAATACAGCTAGATTAAGACAATAGCTGCTTCACAAATAGATTGCATGAACTGGCCAAAGTACATGGTGTCATTAATTTTGTCAGACAGGAAAATAAAGCCATCTCAGTCATTATTTATTAAAATAATGCTTCTTAACGCAATTCATATCAGAAACCAAACAGGAAAAAACAGATCAGAATATAACTGTCAAAACAGCTAAAATTTCATTAACTTGCAGGATTATTCCCAAAATAATTCATTGCTCTGCATCAAGACATTACCTGAGTAGTGTGTCATGCTCCGCTCCCCATTTGTTGTTGCCACATCTAGTGTATTGATCAGAGATTCCACCAAAATTTACCTTTAGCTGATCTATGTCGACAATATTTGGATGTATTAATCGCATTATCTCACCACGTAGATAACCCAATTCAGGCTCGGGTATAGGAGGGATTTCTTCTGTGGTGGTAACAAGATTATACTCAAGGTCCACAACAACTACCTAACACAATTAACATAATCAAAAAAACATCATTATATATATTTGTGAAATGATAAAGTCAAATTGTCAAAATAAGAAATGAAAAGACTATCATGAAAATTAACATAAGGTGCTATCAAGATGATGCTTTGACTTACACCATCCAATGCAAGACCAAATGTGTCAACGCCCGAATGAAGCCCCATCATGTATGGTGTCGGAGCATCAATATAATCCACTCCACTAAAAAAGAGTAGGGGAATGTAGAC
This sequence comes from Triglochin maritima, assembly GCA_963682175.1. Lineage (NCBI taxonomy): Eukaryota > Viridiplantae > Streptophyta > Magnoliopsida > Alismatales > Juncaginaceae > Triglochin > Triglochin maritima. The sequence goes on from OY821781.1 coordinate 39,553,458, forward strand.
GTGCTTTAAAACATCAAAAGTTTCAATATTAGATATCCTAACAAAAACAAGTTTGATTAGCTACAAATAAATTGGAAATAAACATGTTTGCGTAAAGGCACAAATACTAGCCCTTCCAGACCAAACAAGTGAAAAGCAAGTTCCAAAGAAGGGTTTGATCTGCGAGAGCAGCAAGTAGACAATTCATCAACATCAACGTTACCGAAAACCTCAAAAGAGGCTCTCACATTAAGCAGTGTAGGGGGGTCGTATGTACGCAACCATATCCCCATCACCCTGTGACAAAGAGATTGTTTCCAATTGACCCGTGATCTGATGTCTATACAACTTTCTGCTAATTCTGAATAAATAAGAATCACATACAGCTTATATGAACCATGTTGATTTAGTCCATCCATTGTAACCAAAAGCCAAAAAAAAACTTAAATCTTTAACTCCATTAGGAATGGACACATCAAGTAGACAATTCCTAGGAGAAAAATAATTTTTCGTCTTGGCCATGGAGTTAAAAATGTTGTGTTATTATTCTTTTAGAACCCTATGAAAGTTAGGTGGATGAACTATTTCAAGAAAGAAACACGAGGAAAAGAAGAAGTAAGAAGTGATCACCAACCACGTGTGTCAATTATCTAAATTTTGACTCAATCCCAGTGTGGCATTGAATTTTTCGAAGGGGGTGAAGATGAACATAAGGGTATAAAATGCCACAAGCAAACACATGTCAAATGATAGTATAGTATGCATGGAAGCATTTAAATTAATGTTAGTTTTGGCCAGTTAATTGAGACCAACCAACTTTTGCCTTACTCCCTCAAACAAATTAAGGAAGTTATCTTTCATGTGAGAGGCATAGAGACTGAAGAACCAAACCACTTTTTGACATATGCATCTAATAATTTTAATTAGGAAAGTAAAGAACAGGGTTGATCTCAACAACCAGAAAGTTACCTGCCACCTGAAGGGATAAATTAGTTGGCAGATGGCTTCTGATACAAGAGTCAAAAGAGTATATCTGACAGCAAAAGTAATTGGTGAGTGTAACAATAGAGACAGACTACACCCAAAAGGACATAATAAAAAACTAGTAGAGCTTTATGCTTGTATAACTATTATAAAATGAATTAAACTTTCAAACATTTTATTTTTTGTTTTTCATCATGCCAGATGATCGAAACTAAGCAACACAAAGCATGTCAGGCAAAAGAAAAAGAATCTGAAGACAAGCTTGATATCAGCTAACGTAAAACCAAACAGCCATTTAATATATATTGTTTCTTTGAGTGTGTACAAAAATCAAGAAAAGAAAGCAGATGCATAAAGTGCAATTATGCTTTAACATGCAACTAAAATTGAAGTGTCGGGAGATACAATCAACAATTGAGGAATAAAATACATTTGTAAGCAATTCACAATTTTTTTGAAGTTCAAATAATGAAATCTTTTAATCTGTTATCAACACCATACATAGATAATATAGAATCAGATCTATGAAATGCCAATGCAAATACAGCAAAAACATCAACCTTGAATCTTTTTACAACGACCTGATCACGGCATATGCACCCTACTCAATACCAAGCTATGAAGCACAGATAATGATACAGGATACCGTTACCGTAAAAATACATGGACAAGTCACTTTTCATAAAAGATACAATACAGCATGGACATGTCTATATATTAATTTTATTTAATATGAGCACCATGTCATTTTACCCTAAAATGAAATCAATGCATATAAAATATATAGAATTATTTACAAAGTTAATTGGATTAGAACATCAAGATATTATACAATATTTTTTTAATATAAAACTCAAGCTAAAAGCCTACATGGGTGCATATTATAATATAGACAATACTATCATATATTATTACATGTTTCTTTTGTTTTGTTTCAGATTGTCATGTGAAAGTATCCTGAGGTATCTTAGAAGTATCTGAAGTGTCCACTAAGTATTCTGAAGTTTCCAAATTTAAAATCATAATTTCTTAACTATGATGCTTCAAAATTCAAATGAAGTACCAGATACATAACCAAAATTATCGGAGGAGTATCGATATCCATTATGGGTACAATACGGATACGTTAAGAGCCTAGAAGTATCCATGCTTCCTAGATACCAAGGAAGAAGAAATTTGCTCCCCATAATGACATGAATGTCTGTAAGCCAGACCATGTTCCCTATGTTTGTTCAAAACTTAAGAAGAATATCTGTGATTATGATTGACAAAACAACAGAAAAACTTGGCAAAAGAAATTGTTTTTCCCATCCGCTCCTTTTATATGTTATTATTTTCACACTTCATACAGAGAATAATAGAGTTGATCAATGATGGATAATGGTATAGATTCTTTAGTTTAAGGCTTTAAGCCAGACGTTAGGTGGTACTTTTTATTGTATGTTCAAGTAAAGAGATGATGAGATGATCCATCAAAAATTAAATTGAAAGTGCAATTAAAGTATCAAGCATAAACTACTAAGCTTGCCCATGAGTCTAAAAATGAATAACGAATGCAATCAATTAGGGAATTTACTTGTTTGACCGAAGCAAAATCCTTCTTTCAAGCAACACTGCAGTGAAAAGTTTGATCAGGTTATCAACATCCAAACATTGCACCAAGGGTTGAAAAGATATCTGCAGGGAGAGATTTGATAGCATAAACTGTCATTATATTTCTGTGATTCTTGAGTAGCACATCCCAACATAAACAAGAAAAGAAAAGTAGAAAATTAAAACAAAACAATGGCATAGATTGATACATCTGCGTGAGGGAGTCCATCCTTTGGTGGAACATCCACAGAGAGAAGGCAGTTCTCAATAGAGAATAGGACACGTTCCTCCCCACTTGCGGGCAGAGGCACATCGTTGACCATGTGTGCGATGATATCCCACAACGGCTTGCTGACATCAAACCATGGCTATGATTTACAACATGCAATAACAAACTACTATGATTTTAATATAAATAAGTTCCTCCCAGTAAAGCTCTTAGACCACTACAATTTCATGAAACAGAGAATGCTCTGATGCACACCTACTACCACTAGGTGAAAAGCATAGGGCAAACAACTCCTCCAATGCATCACGAAGAACTTGGAAACTTGGTGAGCGTGACACCAGACAGATGCATTTATCAGCAAATGAATTGACCGGAATAGAATATGCTTCACAAATATCCTCGCAGACTGGATCTCTAAAAGCAATGCAGCTGACGTATATTTTGGTCCCATCTCCTTCTGCAAATATTGAATTAATAATAGAAGAATGTTAGAAGTCGTTAACATGACAGTCTGGAAGTCAACATGTGAAGTAACAGGTCCTTGTATTTCAGCCAAGCACCTACAGACTGTTCATTTTAAAGCTTAGATAGGATCCTTCAGTCTAACAACATGACTAGAATAACAAATGGTTTGTGTTATACTAAACTTGCAGAAAGTTTAATGATGGAACTTAGAATGGTTTGGCTAAATGTATCTCAATATTATACTGCAAATTGTAGTAAAAAATTCTATGCTTGTTCACAGCTGTATGCATGAGATGGAGCTTTCAGTTCTTTGTCGGAACATTCACAGTGATGGTGTTTTCAAATCTTAGATTTGAGGGTTTACATTAAAATACGAACAGTGGCACACACACACACATTCTTGTATGTTGTACCCCTTTATGGAACCTAATAGACAAACCTATTTTCTTAACTACAATGAAAATTACTTGTACTCAAAATGAAATTTAGTTTACCTGTTAGAACTATAGGATAGCTTCGAGGATATGTGGAAGCATCACTGGAATCAAATCCTGAGGTAAAGAATTCGATACCTGCTGGCAAAACACACTGCAATCATGGAAGACGAATGGGTAAGGAAAACCGAATGACAATGGATTTAACAAACCAAAACCACGCCAAATTACTTGTACTCAAAAAGTAACTTTCGGGAACACGATAACTATTACTCAACCACAAACGACGCCTAATTACAACCCAAATCACCAAAAAGCTCCGACCTTTAACTATTACTTGACCTAAAAAAAACCAAAACCTCGAAATCCAATTCCATCCAACACCAAATCAACTCAAATTAGCAACTCGAAAACATCCAAAACCCCAATTCCTCATCGAAAAGCTCCAACCGAAACAAGCCGCATTACCGTGGGAAGCTGCGGCGGAGGCGGGGGGTAGAGCGAGCAGTCTGTAGCAGGATACTGGTCGAGGAGGGAAGGCATGTAGAAAACGGAGGCGCCGTGGTAACCCTTGGTGCCCTCCAGGGTGACGATCTCCGGCCCGATCCCGCACACGACGAAGTACTCGAACATCCGCGCCATCGCCGACGGGCGAGATCGGAAACCCTAGATCGGGCCGGGGTTTGGGGAAGATGGTTGTGTTGTGGACCTGTCGACAGGTTGACCGTTGTTTGTTTGGTCGATCTCGATTTTTCGGGTGGATTTAGATTTAGGAAAATGTTTTATGAACCGGTCGCAATAATTATTAGGAAAATTTTTCAAAATAAATTTTTTTTTTTAAAAAATTACCAAAATAAAGCTCCACTAAAAGTAATTTCCAAACTAGACCCGCTGTCACCACGTGGTGACACGTGGCGGCGGCGGGTTTTGTTTTTTTGTGCATAGAGAACTCGACATCACCAGTGTCGAGTTCATCTTTTGAGAACTCGGCACTGGTGATGCCGAGTTCAACTTTGGTATAACTCGGCATGGGTGATGCCGAGTTCAACTTTGGTATAACTAGGCACTGGTGATGCCGAGTTCAACTTTGGTAGAACTCGGCATGTGTGATGTCGAGTTCTACTTGGTTTTTTATTGGCCAACACTTGACATTTTTTCTGAGGTGATTCAAATAGAACTCGGCACTTAGAGTGTCGAGTTCTATTTAAGAAACTGTTCTCCTGGCGATCAGATCGTGTATGAGATTGATGGCCAGGAGAACAGTTACTTAAATAGAACTCGGCACTCTAAGTGTCGAGTTCTAAAGGAAGAACTTGGCGTTACTAACGCCGAGTACACCGATTTCACCTCAGAAAAAGTGAGTTTAATAGGCTAAAGTAGGCAAATTTGCGGTCCTAAAAAATACATTACATTCATTCGTCTTACAATTAATCAACTCTTAAAAAGGATTTAAGTCTTCGTACATTCATTCAAGTCATAACAAAATACATTACAAATACATTACAAGTCTTACAATTAATCAACTCTTACATTCATTCGTCTCACATACAAAATATTTTACTATATAGGTTCTTTACATCGCTTTCGGTTATGCCCTATACCGCCGCATCTCCCACACCTTACCTTTCTTCCAGAGTGTTCGTCTATCTCGTTTCGGATTCGTGTTGATTTAGGCCGACCGGGAGGTCTTTTGGTTTGGGGAGGCTTCATTGTGATGTTGCCTCGATCTGGCCAATACCTTACATCAGGAATTGTGACAAATATCGATTTGTACGCCTCCCTGTACATTTGAACCTCATAATACGGGGACACCAAATGTGAAGTGTTGACATTTGCATGTCTGCCACTGCAAACTGCTAGTACATGTGAACATGGGACGTGCATTGCAATTATGTATCCACAAGTGCAAGTAATAACTCCTTCTTCAAATTTCACGAGGTATTTTTTCTGGTCATTGGCTTCAACCTGATACATCAGCTGGTGGTACCGAGTTATTGTATGTGTTCTGGCTAGATTACTGTTTGCCATCACCAGGTGTGGACTGTCGGTACATATGTTTCATTCCACGACTCGGCGACGTCCCTTCTTTTAACAAAGAATTTGTTCAAGCGGAGAAAGGTCATCAAAATCATGGTTGTAATTGGCATACCGCGTGCCCCTCGTAAGACATTGTTGAAGCTTTCTGACATGTTTGTTGTCATACATCCGAAACGCCGACCCCCGTCGTGACAACAAGTCCATCTTTCCAAAGGACCTTGATGTTGAATCCACTCGTATATCAGTTTATGTTCCTCTGCAATAGCCTTCATTAACTCTTCAAATTTCATAAATGAATGAGTTTTACCCGCTTCGTAAAACTTGATTTGTCCCAATCTTTCCTTACAATTTCGATGTTTAGCAATATTTGCTTTCATGTGTTGAAGACAGAATCGATGTACATGGCCCTCCGAAGGTGGAAATGCGGCTCGCAAACAAGCATTTATTCCCGAAAATCTGTCGGTGATAATACACAAATCGGGTCGCCTTGTAACTCTACTTGCCAGCAAATGAAGGAACCACGCCCACGACTCTGTATTCTCGCTCTCTACAACAGCAAATGCCAAAGGAAAAATTCCGTTGTTTGCATCCGTGCCCACAGCAATTAGCAATAAACCTCTATATTTGCTATAGAGGTGCGTTCCATCCACACTGACAACGGGTCTACAATAATGAAACTCACTAATTGAAGGCCCGAACGCCCAAAACACACGCTTAAACATCTCCTCGTCTGAATTTACCTGGACAGACTCTATTTCGACAACAGATCCTTCATTGTTCTGACAGAGAACTGTGATGAACCTTCGCAAATCTTTAAAACTGTCTTCTTCGGCACCATATATTCGGTTCAACGCTTTTTGCCTAGCATGTCATGCTTTAGCGTAACCAATTTCAAGTGAGTATTTGGTCTTCACCCTTTCCATTATTTCAGCAGGAGTATTTGTGAACTTAGTTCTAACAGATGGCATTATCAAGTCGCATACAAAATTAGCACTGCATTGTTTGTTGTCGTTTAGCAATATCGGATTGGAACAAGTGTGCTCGGCGTCGTATGTTTTAACTTGAAAATATCTGCAGCCTTTTGGAACAAACGCATGTAGACGTCATTTGCAGTTATCTTCGTCACGACGAATACAATGAACAGTATACCGTTTCGTTGAAGAAACCACAACTGAATACTGAACAAACTTTTTAATGTGCCACGATTGCAGAGCATGAACCAAATCATCTTTCGTTGGAAAAATTCGTTTATCCCAGAAAGAACGATCATCTTCCGTATGCCAATCACTCTGTTCCAAATTGTTCGCAGCATCGAAGAATGAGTGTTCAATTACCGAATTCTCTATCCAGTTGTCGTCCTCGAAAATATTGGGAAGTTCATTAAGAGTTGGAACCATGTCGTTGTTAGCAACTCCATCATCAACAACGTCGTCGTCTTCACGGTTTATGGATTGTCTCATCGCATATATGACATCCTGCGTCTCCGGAACGACTTCATTAGCAGAAACACCTTCAGGTTCATCTTCTACAGCGAATGGTGTGCTGTAATCCCCTAATTCCTCAGTGTCATCATCTTGAACGCTATGCATCTCTTCCAGGCCTTCTGGTCGACTAAAATTAATTTGGTCAACAACTGACAAACCAAACCCAAGGTAGGGATATGATGTAGATGGTCCAGCTCTTCCAGCAAACTCATCATGACTGTAATGCGTGGGTTCAAATTACGACAAACCAGGATAAGGATTTGCACTGCTAGAAGGAATGTTACACGCATTTTCTGGCCATTCGGTGCCTGTTTGGAAGTTATGCGATTGGAAAAATGGCATTTGCTGGTATGCTGGAACTTCGGTTGTAGGATTTAGACTTATATTCAAATCTATTCCACAGTCCCAACCGGTCGACCTTACTGTACCATACTCCGGCGAATGAGTGTTCGTTGTCAGCGTAGGGTCGGACACTTTAGGTTCAGCTTCCACATACACTCCAACCACAGACATCCGTTTAAACAAACACATCAATCCATAAACCGACCTATCATTGGTTAATGGAACGTATGTCCAATCATTGTTTAATGGCAATTTGGCCGTCAACTTGACATCAAACATACTGTGTGGATAACAACATTCAGATCTTATAACATCCATTAAATCCTCATATTTGATGTTCAACGGAATAACTACCAATTTGCGGTCAGATCCTGTGTATTCTGCCACATCTCCGTTACATTCTAATTTCCCGTTATACATGACCAACAAAGATCCTTCATCATCTTTATCCATACCTAAATATTTGAAAATGTGTTCAAGTGAGATGATCGAATTTCTTACTAAATACTTAAAAATTTGAAAATACTTAAATGTTTTAGAAGTTACATCAATCGAGTGTAGTAGCAAACGATTGTAAACGTCGAGCAATCTCTCCAATAAACAATGTTACGATCAATAAACAACGTTACGATACCGTAGACATATAATCAACAAAACTAAATTCAATAATCAATTATCAAACAAGAAATAAAACGTTTTACCTAAAAATCCAAAATCGAATTCGAGTTTCCACCAAAACGGGTTCCTAAACCAACAAAAACACTACAATCATACATAAAACACCAATGTATATCATCCTAATACATAAAAAGGCAAGAAAACGGTGGAAAACGGAAAAAACGAAACCCTAACCTGAAAATCGCGAGAACCCGTCGTGAGGGAGAGGGGGGCGTCTGGCTGCTTTTATAGACCTCCAGAACTCGGCGTTGGTAACGCCGAGTTATCTTTTTTTAAGTGAACTCGACGTTACCAACACCGAACTATTACTTTAGAACTCGGCATCTAGGATGCCGAGTTCTATTTAAGTAACTGTTCTCCTGGCGTGTCAATCGTCTCATGCACGATATGAGCCCCAGGAGAATAGTGATTCAAATAGAACTCGGCACTGAGAGTGCCGAGTTCTATTTGATTCACTATTCTCCTGGCAACTCAAGTCGAGTGGAATATCAAGTGGGGCAATAAAAAACCCAAACTTACATAGAACTTGGCATTGAAGATGCCGATTTCTATTGGTGTGAACTCGGCAGGGGTGATGCCGCGTTCACAACAAGAGAACTCGGCATCCTCAGTGCCGAGTTCTCTTGTAGAGTTCATTGATTTATGAACTCGAGTTTTTTTTTTCATTTCCTGTTTCACAATCAACGAAAACAATTCAACCACGACACAATCAACGAAAACACAATTCGACCACGACACACAAACAAGTACGATAAAACACAATACAACTACGAGTGGAATATGAAGTTCAACATTTTAACATACATCCAAAAGTACCATATAAAAACAACCAAATAAGTTCACAACTAAATATCTATCCTAAGTGACCTCTCAATCTCTTCTTCCTTTTAGTATCTCGCCCCCTGCCGCGTCCCCCTCCTCGTGCTGCATTCTAAGTATCCTGAGTCAGACCGCGCAGCGTCTTCTTGAGACTGTGAATCTTCTTCTTCAACCACGTGATCCTGACTCAAATGTAATGTGGGTTCTTCAGCACCAAAACACATCAACCAAGCCTTCATTTTTTCCTTTAATTTTCCAACCATCGAAGAGCATGTCTTGTGATCTTTGATCACCTCGTGAATTTTATGGAGTTCTTCGTGAAACTCATAAACTCCGTGCACCTACAGATAATTTGTGCACCTACAGATAATTAAAAGTTAATGAAACACTAAACATAATTTTAAAACGTGATCATTGTTTCAATAAATATTTAAATCTTACCATCTCTCGCTCTCTACCCGCTCGAGGTCTGTATAAGGTATTAGTCGGAGCCAAGCAGTGATGAACTATCCAACGTACGGTGATGCTCCAGTATCATTCCATATACAATCGTGTGCTCTCTTCAGGAGTGGCACCTAGGAGTGGTCACTCAAACTGTAGATAATCTCTTCTGTGCGACCAATGCTGAATGAATTGGTGATTTTCCGCCAACCAATTAACATCCGACCTCCCCTGAGCCGATTTCACTACATGTCTCTCATCGGCTCTGGAATGTGCTGTTGTAGACCGAACTGTCTCATCACTCGGTCTGGACAATGCATAACCACCTCACCAAAATTTATAAGCCAAGTACGGCTCGTCCAGATCTCTGAACCTTCCGTACATAGTGGTGGTAACTGACTAAGATCCAATTTTGCATAAGGGTCCCAGATCACTTGATCGAATTCCTGCACGTCCAGCTCATTCCGATAAAAATCAAGTGTCGTCGTCTTTGCACTACCCTTGAATGTTCTTGGTCGTCTCCAACGGGACCCTAATGGTGCTCTCTCGTCCTCCGGGTATACTAATGGTCTTCTCTTCAAAGGTCTCCCAATATGTAGATGTTCCCAGCACCACAACTGCAGGAACGTAAGAAAACCACACAAATGTTTCGTCGGAATCAGTGAGGCTTCATCTAACATGTGATATAAGTGGGCCAGAGCCGCACTACCCCAACTGTACTCCGATGCGACTGCCAAATCTCCGAGCAAATACAGGTACTTCAAGTGAACCATCGTACCACTCTTATCTGCCAAAATACTACATCCCAGCTGGAAGAGAATGAAGGCTCTGGTGTGTCGTGTAACTGTCTCCTCGTCAGCATCAAAAGGCAAGTGCTGAAACTGAGCTTGCAACCAACCCAGAGTTACAGAACCCTTACGACCCAAGTTATCGGGGACCTGACCCAATAAATCCATGCAGACCTCTGACCAAACGTACTCCTGAGACTCACACACCGGCAAACCATCTACCCGCAAGCCGGTAATCATCGAGATGTCACGCAAGGTGCACGTGATCTCACCATGTCGCAGGTGAAATGAATGAGTCTCCGGTCTCCAACGCTCGACCATCGCCCCCAGTAAGGTATGATACAACTGAACTCGGCCCAACCGAGTGACTGTGTCAAACCCTGCCATATCTAGCAGAAACAACATTCTCTCATCAATGATCTACCATTCGTTGAGCTTCGATCCATGCTCAACGCATTTTACACCATCAACATCATTCTGCATAAATTTAGAGAAATGTCAGAATATTGAAATTCACGTGCAAATATTTAACTTGAAAACGTAAAATACTTACAAAATCTTTGAACAAGTCAGACTTGTGGTTGGCCTGCAAAACCAACACCGATCTGTCTACCGGACCCTGTGAAGCGTAACTACCTCCAACTGAACCAGTACTAGAACCACCAAACTCCATCTGTACATAACACGTTAACAAGTGAGATGATTGTTCTTCATTACTAACTACTTAAAAAGTTGAGAATACTCTAATGTTTTAGAAATTACCTCAATCGAGTGTAGTAGCAAACGGTTGTAAACGTCGAACAATCTCTCTAATAAAACCAACTACAATAAACAACATTACGAATCATGTCAGAATTTTTTTTAAAATTTTGACAGAACCTCTCTTATATTTCTTAAATTGGTAAATTTAAACCTGCACGGTAGAACAAACTAACAATACTACAAAATTCAATTCTAACATACATTCAAACTCACATACATTTAAACTCAAATAAATCACTTTTAAGTTTACATTCATTCAAATTAACATACATTCAAACCTAAATAACAACATAAAATCTATTTTTAATCACAATAATAGTACTTAAATTCAACTATTTTTAAGATGACTACCGTAGACCTATAATCAACAAAACTAAATTCAATAATCAACTATCAAACAAGAAATAAAACGTTTTGCCTAAAAACCCAAAATCGAATTCGAGTTTCCACCAAAACGGGTTCCTAAATCAACAAAAACACTACAATCATACATAAAACAACAATGTATATCATCCTAATAGATAAAAAGGCAAGAAAACGGTGGAAAATGAAAAAAATTCGAAACCCTAACCTTAAAAACTCGGAACTCGGCGGATGGGGGAGAGGGGGCGTCGGACTGCTTTTATAGCCCGACGGAACTCGGGGTTGGTAACGCCGAGTTCTTCCTTTAGTACTCGGCACTCTCAGTGCCGAGTTCTATTTAAGTAACTGTTTTCCTGGCGCGTCAATCGTCTCATGCACGATCTGAGCGCCAGGAGAAAAGTTTCTGATATAGAACTCGGCACTCTCAGTGCCGAGTTCTATTTGAATCACATCAGTAAAAATTGAAGTATTGGCCAATAAAAAACCAAGTTGAACTCGGCATCACCCAAGACGAGTTCTACCAAAGTTGAACTCGGCATCACCAGTGCCGAGTTCTATCAAGTGTACCTCATAAGTGAAAATTTCAAATGTTGGCCAATAAAAAACCAAAGTTGAACTCGGCATCACCAGTGCCGAGTTCATCTTTTGAGAACTCGGCACTGGTGATGCCGAGTTCTCTATGCACAAAAAAACAAAACCCGCCGCCGTCACGTGTCACCACGTGGTGGCAGCGGGTCTAGTTTGGAAATTACTTTTAATGGAGGTTTATTTTGGTATTTTTTTTTTAAAGATTTTATTTTGAAAATTTTTCCTAATTATTACTACCAAAATCACATTTTTTCCATATAGTTTATTTATTTCTGACAAACTCGTTTGAAGAGATTTTGGTAGTTTTTTTATATAATCATGGATGAAATCTTTTTTTTGTCTCCTGTCACAATGTTATGTCCTACGTTTTTTTTGTATTTCTGTAATTTCACGTGCGCATGTACAATACATAATAGAAAAATTGAGAGACAAACTTTAACATCTACCGTACAACTTCTTCGTAAAAAAATTGAATTGCTAAGCATCGCCCCAAAATTACTTAAATCGCCCCTTGAAATTACCATTTTGCCCTTCTCTCATTTCTACTGCTATAACGCGACATTTTACCCTCCTATCACACATCTCTCTTCATATTCCTCTTATAATCATAAAAAATAATGTTTTGGAGGTCAATAATGAACCAACGGACGCCCTAGTGTACTCGAATCTGGTAAAACATCTAACATCTTTTTAATAAAATAATAATAAAAAATTACGGGCGTCCGACGGAGCCGCCCCCACGTTGGGGAAGGCGTCTGGCTAAGACGCCTTCCCCATGGGGGCGGCGTTTTACCCAGACGCCTTACCAATCGGGGAGGCGTTTTACCCAGACGCTCCGCCCATGGGACAGGCGTCTGTGTAAGACGCCTCCTCCATGGGGGAGGCGTCTTAGCCAGACGCCCCCTCCTACGTGGGGGCGGCTCCGTCAGACGCCTGTAATTTATTATTATTTTTTATTATTTTTTTAAAAAGATAATTGATTATAAATTTAGATAATTGTTAAATTAATTAATAAGTTAATAATTACTATATTCGGATGACCGATACCTCTTCGGTACACCGAAAATTCAAAAATTTCCAGATCCAACAATTTCAAAATCCAAAAAAATTTCCAGGGGGCGCTGCCCCCTTGCCACCCCGCCACCTCACCGGCGAGGTGGAATGCCGCTCGCTCACCGGGGAGCGAGACCCCCGAACGACCTGTCGATGTGGTATTTGTAAGTCATGATGTTTTACCACCAGAGGATTTGGAACTTAAAAAATGTTGGATCTGGAATTTTTTTGAATCTTTATCACTTGCAAAAAAACTCATTGTAATCCGACCGGTTACCACCGAAAACTTGCAAAGAAACGTCAAATAATTTGAGATAACACACCCTATAATTTTAATTTGACAAAAAAAATTAAAAAAAAGGGACGTCTGGCTAAGACGCCTGTACCATCGTGGAGGCGTCTGGCTAAGACGCCTCCACCACGGTCGAGGCGTCTTAACCAGACACCTAGACAATGGTATAGGCGTCTGGCTAAGACGCCTGTACCATCGTGGAGGCGTCTGGCTAAGACGCCTCAACGATGGTGGAGGCGTCTTAGCCAGACGCCTCCACGATGGTACAGGCGTCTTAGCCAGACGCCCGTGTCGGGAAAAGAAAATCCGCCTCCGTTACTTCGCCTGATCTAGGTGTTTCGCCAGACATTTTCGTGGTGTTGGTACTAGGAATGTTAGTAAAACTGAGTCAATAACCTTGTTTAAAGACACGGGACGATATGGGTATTAAATATATTGTTAAGGGCAATTTGGTAATTTCAAGGGGCGATTTAAGTAGTTTTGGGGCGACGTTTAGTAGTTCCCTAAAAAAATTCAAAGAAAAATCACATCCAAACATATATTTTATGTCTAGCACCTATTTGATACACTTTCTTGTTTATTGGTTTATTTTCTGACTTAAACATCGTCCAACAACTATAGGTGTGTATCTTAAAAATTAATGTGTTCAGTGTGAATTGTTAGTTTCGCTTCGAGACTCATCAAATCTCACCCTAGCTCCAAAAAAACTCACTTCCAAAAGACTCAACTCAAATCCGATAAATAATGAGTACAACAAATATGGGTATCATTCCCAACTCACAGTTGACTCGACTCGAAAACCCAACTTGAGATTTAGTTGACTCAACTCGAAAACTCAACTTGAGATTTTGATGATTCTATTTTTTTTATAAATATTGTCATCGGAATTAAAATGAGACATTATCTCGTTTAAATAAAATTAGATTCATTTGTTGTTAAACTAAATCATATTCTTGTTCAATACACTTGTAATGTTGTTCAACAAAGTCGTGAAGCTTTTCAACAACAAAAAATCAATACAAATTTGCACCACAGATACGATTTTGAACCAATCATGATATAACAACTTATAAGTTTTAGAATCACTTGAATTTTGAATACATGTTAAAATTCAATCCAAAGATCGGATTTTTAATTTGATGGTCAGATCGTAAGAAACAAATTAAAATAAGAAAATCTCATTCTAACATTTTAGTATTTTCATATGTCTAACAATAAAAAACCATAACATGTCCGACTTGAAAATCCAACTCAACTCAACTCAACTCGTTTACACCGTACAATTTTTAACTAAACTCGAGATTTTATAAATATTATTTATAAATATTTTAATCTGTCGAATAATATAAAAATAAATAACTCAGAAATTTTAGCTTCTCAACACTTGTCCACGTCCTCTGTCCGACGATGGGTCCGTCCAAATTCGCAGGTACGTACGTCTCTCCCAAAACTAGGGTTTAGGAGGAGGATTCCAATTTCTAGGGTTTCCAACGATCAATTTTGTTGTCGAAATCAGAGGTTACGGGAGCGCTATGGCGGATGTACGCGGAGAGGAGGCACAATAGCTGGAGGAAGACCTTCCTCTGGGACATGGTCGAGCCCTACCGGAGACCCAGATCCTTCGTTCCGGTGGTTTCTGTTTATGTTGCCGCGTTCTACACTGGTGTCGTTGGGGCCGCCGTCACCGAGCAGCTTTACAAGGTCCGTTTCTCCGATTTCATTTGGATTTGGAGTGGTGGTTGTGTATAGATTTCAATTCAGGCACTATTAGTTAGAAATGGATTTTGGAAGTTTGATTTTTTAGGTTGCTATTTGGGTACTTATTAGATAAGAGTCTTAGAGATAGTAATTCAGACGGTTAGGAGTGTCGAGCGTAGTTGTGATTTGGAATTGATTGGTAGCTGATTTTGTTAATGTTGTTTGGTTTTGTGTTTGAAATGGAGATTGCAATTTAGGCTAACTATAGAATTGTTGGCTTCCACACCGGAGTCGTTGGGGTCGCTCTTACCAAGCAATTGCAACTTTACAAGGTCGATTTCTCGGTTTTTGGTCTGGAGCTGGAATGGAGATTGCAACTTTTGCAATATTAGTTAAGAGATGGAATGCAGACGGTTAGGATTGTCAATTGTAGTTGTTTGCGTTGCTGGAGGTGCCGAGCTGCTGTCATGAAGCAGCTCTACAAGGTCGGTCGGCCATATTTAGGAAATGGAAATAGAAATGGAATGGTAGTTGATTCTTTCATGTTGTTTGGTTTTGTTTTTTGGAATAGACATTGCAATTTAGGCTCTAATAAGGATAGAATTTTTCAGATTCTACACCGGAGTTGTTGGTTCTGGTGTTACCAACTAGCTTTACAAGGTCGATTTCTCGGATTTTTGTTTGGAATTGGAATGAGGGTTGGAATGGTGATTATGTGTTTGGTGTTTTTTAGATGTGGTTATTGGAATGTAGATTGCAATTTAGGTTCCAAGTAACTATAAAATTGTTGGCTTCTACACCGGAGTCATCGGCCGTCACTGAGCAGCTTTGCAAGTTCTGGATTTCTCAGATTTTCATTTTCATTTTTTTTGGGTGTTGTTTGGTTTTTGGTGTTTGAATGGAGGTTGCAATTTTGGCACTTATTAGTTAGAGATACAATTCAGACGGTTAGGAGTGTCAAGCATAGTTGTTTACATGCAGATTTTGATTTGGAATTGATTGGTAGCTGAATCAGGTTGGGTTTGCACTAGAGTTGGAATTTAGATAATCAGAAGTAGCAAGCATCATTGCACACATCGCTGGAGTTGTCAGGGGCATTGTCATGGAGTGTCTATACATTATGGGTTGGTCAGATTTGGATTTGGAATGAATTGATGATTGATTTGTTGGTGATGTTTGTTTTGGGTTTAGACCTAGATTTGGCAGTTTACGCACCACTACAACAACAACAAAACATTTAATCACAAATTAGTTGGGGTAGGGTAGAAATGAACTCAAAAATCATGGTTCAGACACATGAAGTTTAACTACCACCAGAGATAGAATTTGGACGGTTAGGACTTAGGACTTAGGAGTGTAAAGCATCATTGGATATGCCCCCAACAGACAGGTTTATGTTTATGTTGCTATGTTCCTATGGAGTAGCGTTATAGGGTACTGAACCGGTTAAAATCTGGAAGGAATTTATGAATTATTTGGTTTTCGTTTAGGACCACTCGTGGCAATTTAGTGATAGTTTGGGACACTGACCAGAGATAGAAGTTAGGTGGTTAGGACTTAGGAGTGTCAAGTGTTGTTTGCAACATCCAGTAAGTCGTTGTGCTAGTTCTGCAACTTGTACTCAAGAAGCTCTAGGCATGAATACTAATCCCTGATAGTTATTTTGCCAAAGGATGCCTCAAGCTTGTATTTGTTTGCTCTCCTAAGAGATACTCGTTTGGCTTGGATCCATCACATAATGACTGGAGCATGTTCCCAATATGATCCTTGATTTTCTTGCCAAGCTTAGAATGAGCATGTTGTGCTCACTTGGGAGCCTGATCCATGTATACTATTTTTGTAGTTCACAAAGTTGTAAACGTAGAAGTAACTCTATACTCAATTACTCATCTGTGCAAACTTATATGCAAATTTCCATCTACTCATTTAGTAAATCGACGCTGCGAACTCAATTAGCCATGGTAGTTTGTAGTTAATAAATATCAGCATTCTTTTTTAAAAGATTTGTGACTCCATGAGACATCATGGAACATATAAAGGCATGATTTTGCGAAATCTGGGCACCATATTAGTTACAAACTGACATCATTGGTTTCTCTCCCTTCAATAGTTTGCCTTTGGGTTCTTACTCCAAAGAAAACCTTTTGAGGTGATGTGTTCAAAATCCATAAAATGTAGGCAACTTCAAAAGTTTAAACATGCTAGATGGTGATGCTACCAACAATCGTCAACCTTTAGACTTAGCCTCCAAAAAAATTGTGGTGAATCTTCCTGGACATGTATCAACTAGAATAACCTTAAAAGGTGCTTCCTGCATATAGGAACTTGATTGATGAAAAACACTTCATGGGATTTGAAGGTGTTTGGTTTTTGGTTTAGGCTGCATTGAGTTTGAAATGCATAACAGCTGCTGGTGCCAGATCTTATGCCTCAGAATCCTACTCACAAAAGTTCTCTCAGTCAATTGCAATAAATTTCACCTTCAAGTAAATTTATTTGCATTTCTAATGCCGTATGGACGTCATATCAACATTATTTCTCCAAAAGATTATGTTTCTTACATTATATCATTTCATTTTTATTTTTGGATATTTCTCTTACGATAAATCAAACAGGAGGCATATTGGGAAGAACATCCAGGAGAAGATGTGCCACTAATGAAGCCTAAGTTCTACTATGGACCTTGGAGGGTGTACAGAGGAGAGGTTCCCAGATAAGCAGGCATCTTTTGCTCTTTGATTATGTCCTGGAGCTGGATTAGGGTTTATGACTCTTCTTTCTGCTTTTGTTCATAAAGATATTGTTCTTGTGAATTGCTTGCTAAACAACATCCATAAAAAAATATTATACTATGAACTTAATTGCACTCTGTAGCTATGGGTGAAGCCAGTTAGAGTTCTTTATTGGTAAATGGTATTACAGTTTGTGCTAACTGGTATAAAAGTCATGCAGTTGTGACTAAAAAAGCAGTTAGTGCTAACTGCTGAGTCTATTGTAAAAGAATTCTTCTGAACTTTTGTTTTGTAGTTCTAATTTAAGTTCTTATTCACGAGTATAGAATGCTACATTTTGGTATTTTAATCACTGAACTTGATGTGAAGCAAATAATATTATTCTCCACTTTAACTATGGTTTTCATTTATTACTTTTTTTGGGCAAATCAATCAAAAGTTTCAATACTTGTGTGTTCTTCTAAACATGGGAAATGGAAAGAAGAACTACATTGGTTCTGATTTCTCTCTTCGTTGTTTGGGTATTGTGACTCATTTCACAAACTTCAATTGATAGTTCCTAACTAGTTTGGGTGACAATATTTCAGCTTCTATACCAACTGAAAAAGTGATGCAAGTTCGTATTTATGATGCTAATTATCATTTGAAGAATTAAAAAAACTGCATGAGATTGTTATCTTTAGCAGTTGCTTCTAGCAACTGAACAGGAAGCAGAGCTACTGCGATTCGAAATATGATTGTCATTTTCCTGTTTGAATTACTAAAGTTAGTTCACGATAAAAATAATTTACAAGTTCAAACCTAAACCAAACAGAAAGATTGTTTTTCGATTCTACGCATTGGAGAATTCTGGCCTTTTCGATTGTGTAATTATTTTTGTTTTACTTCATACACTTCGACAATGGCATCATGTTGGCTTGGCATGCAACACACGTTGGGATCATGTAATTAAGCATTTAAGCAGACGTGAAGCTAAAAGTCAGGATTAAAATAGTGCTGACTGTTTGAAGATTTTTTTTTTTAAATCTAAGCGTGAATCATCATCATCCATCACAATTTGCAGTCGGCAGTGTCACGCGGCACATTGAAATTCAATCTGTAACGTCCCGAAACAGCGGAAGATTTAAAATTTCGAAATAACGAATAAAACTGACAACTCAAGGCGGGAACGTCACTAATATATAAATATATAAATCCGGGTGCACCCAAAATATATGGAGTTTACAAAAGGTGTACGACTACAATCCAGATGAAAGAAATGAAAATACAAGTAGTCGTACAATCTCGCAAATGCCGAAGAGGATCCGACTCCAAAGCGCTCCGTCCTCGGTCACCACCCACCCGGACCTACTGTGGTCCTGAAATAAAAAGTGCAACAACAATGTCTGAGTTTCCTGAAAGGAAACCCCGTATACCAAGCCCTAAATGCATGCAAGACTATCAATGAAACCTATCATACTAGTCATCATGGCATGACATCAATGCGATACATAAACAATCCCACCACGGGTAAACAATCCCACCACGGGGAAACACAGGACCTCTGTCCGCAAACTGTAAGGGGTCCCACTCTGAGACCTACCGTAGGCACATACGGTCTAGCAGAAGGTACGCAACGAACCCCACACGCGACTACTCTAGTCAAGGGATCGGTGAGGAGCGTCCGCACGCCTGCGCGAAGTAGAAATCAGCTGAAATCTCGAGGTCAACACCTCACCAACGGGGCCGTCGCCCAGGTCGGTCCACTCATCTGGAGGAGCCCGTCCAGACTACCCTGCCGGAAAACATCGTCGGCAGTCCGTACCCTCACCGGAACAGCATCGGTGGGACACCATCGCCCGAAAACGTCGTCGGACGGCACTTCCGCCGGAACAACATCGGCAGAACATCATCACCCGGAACAGCATCGGGTGGAACAATCATCGCCTCGTCTACACGAGCGATCCGAGCTCAAACAGCCCGCAGGGTCAACATGCTCCAACGAGCCGTGCACCTCGTGCACCGGGATCCGCAATCCCTCAGGCCTGCTACTCTACTGTGAGTCAGAACATCAAGGCTACGTCGCCCTCCATCTGTGGAGACGACACGTCCCAGATGCCCACACTCTTCCACACGGCGGTCCCTGGGCAGGCACGCAGAACGCACCCACCGTCACCTCCCGGCTCACGCGCTAAGCGAGGACACGGGTTTCCGTGGACAGAGTTGACATCTCACTAGGACAAGAAAACCAGTACTGTGCCCCATCGGTCGACCGAATCAGGCAAACCGGTCGACCGAAACCAACAGTAACGGTCGAACGGATTTCCTCCAAACGGTCGAACAAAGTGCCCAACACTCTGTCTCCAATCGGTCGAACCAGCGGAAAGAACCGGTCGACCGGACAGGTCAAAATCCTAGGTCTGACTAAGTCAAAATCAGTCAACTATCGGTCGACCGACTCAAGGGTCCCGGTCGACCGAACATTACAGGGTCAGCCTAGTAATTCTAAGTCATATAATCGGTCGAACGCATATACTAATCGGTCGAACCAACAAGCAGTAAACAACAAATAACTTAAGTTCCGGTCGAACCACAAGGCTCGTTCGACCGGAAACAGGCAACATCAAACGCGAACCCACGAAATTTGGCATAACCGGTCGACCGCCCCAAGGCATCGTCCGACCGGTTCTGGGCAAAAACATCAATTTACACTAGCACCGGTCGACCGCCCGAAGGCACCGGTCGACCGTTGGTCGACAGCAACCTTGCACCAGCCAAGGATTTTACGCTGTTTTCTTGTCGCCGGCGAGGTCTCCGACCTCCCGCGACCGACCCAAACTTCCCCCAACATGGAGAACCACAAAACACACTAATGCTTGGCATACCTCAAACAAGGACGGAGAAACGCCGGAGCAACGCTCGCGCCTCCGCACCCGCAACCTCCTCCTTGCTGCGACCTCCTCACGCCGGAGCCTCCGCGCCTCGATCACTGTCCACCGGAGCTGCTCGCCGACCAAAGAGAGAGGACGTGAGAACAAGGTGAGTGAGGAAGAAGAAAAGTGGAAGAAGAAGAAAAATGGAGAAGGAGAGTTTTGTTATATAAACAAAACCAACACCCCCACCATACCTCCCTCACTCCCCACCATCCCCTACAACCCCACTCCCATACCTCACCCAAACTCCTCTCTCTCCTCCTCAAGTCAAACCCCACTTAACACTAATTAAACCCTAAACCGGGTTAGGGACTTAACAATCCACCCAACTTAAAAGGATTTCGTCCCGAAATCACAGCAACAACTCACCAAAAAGCTCTGGATACAGCCTCCTGACATCCTCCTCGATCTCCCAAGTGGCCTCGCGCTCGCTATGATGCTGCCACCGGACCTTCACCATCGGAATGGTCCTCCTCCTAAGCTGATGATCCATACGATCAACAATCTCGACTGGCCTCTCCTCGAGCGACAAGTCCTGCTGAATCTCTGGCACTGTAATCTCAATCACGTGCGACGGATCTGCAACGTACTTCCTCAGCATCGATACATGGAAGACGTTGTGAAGACCCGAAAACTGCGGCGGCAAAGCAATCCGGTAGGCAACCTCTCCGACTCGATCAAGGATCTCAAACGGCCCCACATACCTCGGACTGAGCTTCCCCTTCTTCCCAAACCTCATCACACCTCGGGCAGGGGAAATCTTCAGAAACACATGGTCGCCCACCTCGAAACTCAGCGCTCGTCTGCGTCGATCTGCATAACTCTTCTGCCTGCTCTGTGCTGTGGCCAGTCTCCTCCTGATCACATCCACCTTCTCTGCATACATCTGCACGATCTCTGGCCCCACTAACTGCCTCTCGCCCACATCACTCCAGCATACCGGTGATCTACAAGGCCTCCCATACAAGGCCTCGTACGGTGCCATCCCAATACTCGAGTGGTAGCTGTTGTTGTAGGCGAACTCTATCAGCGGCAAGTGCTCATCCCAGTGCCCTGCCCAGTCCAGTGTGCATGCTCTCAGCATATCCTCCAAGGTCTGAATCGTCCTCTCTGACTGACCATCGGTCTGCGGATGGAACGCTGTACTGAATCTCAGACGCGTCCCCAAAGCCTGCTGCAGACTCCCCCAAAATCTGGAAGTGAAACGAGGATCTCAATCGGAGATGATGCTCACTGGCACCCCATGCAACCTGACTATCTCCTCCACGTACAACTTAGCTAGACCCTCCAAAGGCAACGTGGTCCTGATTGCTAAGAAATGCGCCGACTTGGTCAGTCGATCGACTATCACCCAAATCGCGTCGTGGAATCTCCTCGTCTTCGGCAATCCTGTGACAAAATCCATCGTCACGTGCTCCCACTTCCACTCGGGAAGCTCGATACACTGCATCGGTCCTGCTGGTCGCTGATGCTCGATCTTCACCTGCTGGCAGACCAAGCATCTGCTCACAAACTCCGCTATGTCTCGCTTCATCCCCTTCCACCAGAAATTACGCTGCAGGTCCTTATACATCTTCGTGCTCCCGGGGTGAATGGAATATCGTGCTCGGTGTGCCTCCTCCATGATCTCCTCTCTCAGCTCATCCACCCTCGGCACCCAAATACGGCTTCTGAACCTCAGACCACCATCTGCTCCAATGCTGAAATCAGATCCCTCCCGAGCAGACAACTGCACCAGACCAGCCAACTCCGCATCGGTACCCTGAGCCTGCACAACTCTCGAGACAGTCTGCGGCTCAACTCTCAAACCAGCAATCACTGCCCCCTCCGCTGACCCAGCAAACGGCCTCCACTCTGACAGGGACTCAAGCAATCTCCACTCCTGAACGCAGAGGCTCGCTACCGACACCTCAACTCTCCTGCTCAGCGCATCAGCAACTGAATTGGCCTTCCCCGGATGATAGGATATGGTGAAGTCATAGTCCTTAATGAACTCGAGCCACCTCCTCTGCCTCATATTCAGCTCCTTCTGCGAAAATAGGTACTTCAAGCTCTGGTGATCGGTGAAAACCTCGAACTGCTCCCCGTACAGATAATGCCGCCAAGTCTTCAACGCGTGAACTACTGCTGCTAGCTCCAGATCGTGAGTAGGGTAGTTCTTCTCGTGCACCTTCAGCTGCCTCGAAGCGTACGCGACCACCTTCCCGTGCTGCATTAGAACACAACCCAAGCCCACTCCTGATGCATCGCTGTAAATCACGTAGCCTCCACTGCCACTCGGTAGCGTCAGAATAGGTGCTGTCGTCAATCGCCTCTTCAGCTCCTGAAAGCTGTCCTCGCACTTCTGGGACCAAACGAACTTGACGCCTTTCTGCGTCAATGCTGTCAGCGGCGATGCAAGTCTGGAGAAGTCCTGGATAAACCGCCTGTAATACCCTGCCAGACCTACGAAGCTCCTGATCTCCGTCACGCTCGTCGGGGCTCTCCACTGAGTCACTGCCTCGACCTTCGCCGGGTCCACTGAAATCCCATCTGCTGACACAATATGCCCCAGAAAAGTCACCTGATCCAACCAAAACTCACACTTCGTGTACTTGGCATAAAGCTGCTGATCCCTCAAGATGCCAAGCACAATCCTCAGGTGCTCTCGATGCTGCTCCCTGTCAGGCGAGTATATCAAAATGTCGTCTACGAATACAACGACAAATCTGTCGAGGTACGGCTGGAAGGTCCTATTCATCAGATCCATGAATGCTGCAGGTGCATTCGTCAGTCCAAATGGCATCACCAAGAACTCGTAGTGGCCGTACCGCGTCCTGAAGGCTGTCTTCTGAACATCTGCCTCCCTGATCCGCAGCTGATGATACCCCGATCTCAAATCAATCTTCGAGAAGACCTTCGCCGTCTGTAACTGATCAAACAGGTCCTCGATCCTGGGTAAGGGATACCGGTTCCTAACGGTAACCTTATTCAGCATCCTGTAGTCGATGCACATCCGCAACGACCCATCCTTCTTCTTCACGAACAAGACTGACGCTCCCCACGGCGAGACGCTAGGTCGGATGAACCCAGTATCCATCAACTCCTGCAACTGCTTCTTCAGCTCAGCCAACTCTGCAGGTGCCATCCTATACGGAGCCTTCGACTGCGGAGTCGCACCCTCCACCAAGTCGATGCCGAACTCGATCTCTCTGTGTGGCGGTAGCCCCGGGATATCCACTGGAAACACATCTGCGAAATCCCGTACCACCTCTATGTCCTCCAGACTCCTCGACTCAGAATCTGACACTACCAGTGTAGCCACATAAGCTCTGCATCCCTGCTGGATCAATCTTTGTGCCTTCACTGCCGAGACCATAATCTGACCTCTGCCTCTCAGCCCTCTGATCACAATATCTGGCAGGTCCTCCCTCGGAATCAGAATCTTCTTCTCGCGGCAAAAGACCCGAACATCGTACTGGGACAGCCAATCCATCCCAAGTATGACGTCGAAGTCCCCCATCGGTAGCAAGACCAGATCTGCCGGAAAATCTTGGTCTCCCGAAACAACTGTGGTGCCGGGGAGGAAGCTCCCCACAGTGCCCACCTCACCCATGGGCGTACTGACTTCCAAACACACCGTCAGCAGCTCAGGGGTCCGACCCAATTCGCCAGCAAACTTCTCCGAAATGAAGGAGTGAGTGGCACCGCAATCAAAAAGGACTCTAGCAACACGACCAGAAACAGAAAGAGTACCTTCCACCACAGTGTTGGAGTCCCTCGCCTACTCAGCCTGGATGGTGAAAACCCGCCCGGCGACTCTGCTCGGTCCCGATGGTGCAACTGTGCGACTGCCTCCGCTCCTGCCTGCTGCTGGCGGTCCTGGCCTCCTACTCGGCTCTCCCCGCCTCTGCGGACAATCTCGAATGAAGTGCCCCATCTGGCCGCAACCCAGACATGCTCCAGTACGACGGGGACACTCCTGCCCCGGATGAGCTCCACCACAAGAACTGCACATCCCGGGCCGACGTGCTCCTCCCCCATCAGACCGAGGCCTCTTGCCGGCCACCACTGTGGAACGGCCAGCTGCACGCCCCACTGCACTACCCTGAGGTCTCCTAGCCTCCTGGTAGTTCTCCTGGAAGTCCCGATCAAGAACCGTCGCGCACTCCACTGCATCTGCCAGAGTCCGCGGCATACTGGTGAGAATACGAGACCTCAACTGCTTCCTCAGTCCCCTCACAAACTTCCTCGCTCTCTGCTCCTGAGTAACATAAATCTCTGGACAGTAGCGCTCCAGGGCGTTGTACCGATCGACGTAGGCAGCTAACGTCATATCCCTCTGCTCCAACGCCAGGAACTCCTCTCTTTTCGCATCTCTGACATGCGGCGGGAAGTATTTCTGATTAAACTCCTCCAGAAACTCCTCCCAAGTCACATCATCTCGGTCGGCGAACACAACTGCAGATGTACTCCTCCACCAGCTCGACGCCTGACCTCTCAGCACGTAGGTAGCCAGACCTACCTGCAGCTCCGGTGCACATCCAATCGCACGGAAGATCTTCTGAATCGTGAAGATCCAGTCCTCAGCCAGCTCAGGATCCACTCCGCCCTCAAAAGTCGGAGGATGCTGCCTCATGAACCTGTCGTGCACCGCACCAGGTCCTGCCTGCTCAGCTCGGGCAGCCTGACGCTCCAGAAACTCGCCCAGCCTGTCCATAGTGCCATAGAGCGTACGCCGCTCCTCCTCCCATGCCGCGCCTCCCGTCCCCTCACTGGAACTACGCGGCAGGGGCGTACCTCTCACACGCCTCGGAGGCATCTACCACCACAACAATCAACAGATAAGCAACAATGCATGCATGAGCTACAGAAAGTAATGCATGCCTCTAACACTACTCGTAAGGGTGGTTCTTTAGACGAAGACACAGGAATCGACCGCTCTGATACCAAGTTGTAACGTCCCGAAACAGCGGAAGATTTAAAATTTCGAAATAACGAATAAAACTGACAACTCAAGGCGGGAACGTCACTAATATATAAATATATAAATCCGGGTGCACCCAAAATATATGGAGTTTACAAAAGGTGTACGACTACAATCCAGATGAAAAAAATGAAAATACAAGTAGTCGTACAATCTCGCAAATGCCGAAGAGGATCCGACTCCAAAGCGCTCCGTCCTCGGTCACCACCCACCCGGACCTACTGTGGTCCTGAAATAAAAAGTGCAACAACAATGTCAGAGTTTCCTGAAAGGAAACCCCGTATACCAAGCCCTAAATGCATGCAAGACTATCAATGAAACCTATTATACTAGTCATCATGGCATGACATCAATGCGATACATAAACAATCCCACCACGGGTAAACAATCCCACCACGGGGAAACACAGGACCTCTGTCCGCAAACTGTAAGGGGTCCCACTCTGAGACCTACCGTAGGCACATACGGTCTAGCAGAAGGTACGCAACGAACCCCACACGCGACTACTCTAGTCAAGGGATCGGTGAGGAGCGTCCGCACGCCTGCGCGAAGTAGAAATCAGCTGAAATCTCGAGGTCAACACCTCACCAACGGGGCCGTCGCCCAGGTCGGTCCACTCATCTGGAGGAGCCCGTCCAGACTACCCTGCCGGAAAACATCGTCGGCAGTCCGTACCCTCACCGGAACAGCATCGGTGGGACACCATCGCCCGAAAACGTCGTCGGACGGCACTTCCGCCGGAACAACATCGGCAGAACATCATCACCCGGAACAGCATCGGGTGGAACAATCATCGCCTCGTCTACACGAGCGATCCGAGCTCAAACAGCCCGCAGGGTCAACATGCTCCAACGAGCCGTGCACCTCGTGCACCGGGATCCGCAATCCCTCAGGCCTGCTACTCTACTGTGAGTCAGAACATCAAGGCTACGTCGCCCTCCATCTGTGGAGACGACACGTCCCAGATGCCCACACTCTTCCACACGGCGGTCCCTGGGCAGGCACGCAGAACGCACCCACCGTCACCTCCCGGCTCACGCGCTAAGCGAGGACACGGGTTTCCGTGGACAGAGTTGACATCTCACTAGGACAAGAAAACCAGTACTGTGCCCCATCGGTCGACCGAATCAGGCAAACCGGTCGACCGAAACCAACAGTAACGGTCGAACGGATTTCCTCCAAACGGTCGAACAAAGTGCCCAACACTCTGTCTCCAATCGGTCGAACCAGCGGAAAGAACCGGTCGACCGGACAGGTCAAAATCCTAGGTCTGACTAAGTCAAAATCAGTCAACTATCGGTCGACCGACTCAAGGGTCCCGGTCGACCGAACATTACAGGGTCAGCCTAGTAATTCTAAGTCATATAATCGGTCGAACGCATATACTAATCGGTCGAACCAACAAGCAGTAAACAACAAATAACTTAAGTTCCGGTCGAACCACAAGGCTCGTTCGACCGGAAACAGGCAACATCAAACGCGAACCCACGAAATTTGGCATAACCGGTCGACCGCCCCAAGGCATCGTCCGACCGGTTCTGGGCAAAAACATCAATTTACACTAGCACCGGTCGACCGCCCGAAGGCACCGGTCGACCGTTGGTCGACAGCAACCTTGCACCAGCCAAGGATTTTACGCTGTTTTCTTGTCGCCGGCGAGGTCTCCGACCTCCCGCGACCGACCCAAACTTCCCCCAACATGGAGAACCACAAAACACACTAATGCTTGACATACCTCAAACAAGGACGGAGAAACGCCGGAGCAACGCTCGCGCCTCCGCACCCGCAACCTCCTCCTTGCTGCGACCTCCTCACGCCGGAGCCTCCGCGCCTCGATCACTGTCCACCGGAGCTGCTCGCCGACCAAAGAGAGAGGACGTGAGAACAAGGTGAGTGAGGAAGAAGAAAAGTGGAAGAAGAAGAAAAATGGAGAAGGAGAGTTTTGTTATATAAACAAAACCAACACCCCCACCATACCTCCCTCACTCCCCACCATCCCCTACAACCCCACTCCCATACCTCACCCAAACTCCTCTCTCTCCTCCTCAAGTCAAACCCCACTTAACACTAATTAAACCCTAAACCGGGTTAGGGACTTAACACAATCACACAAAACAAAATCCAAAATTGTAATTCAATGGTCAGATTTTAGGACTAAGTCCCATTTAATATGTACAATTTGCTCCTTTGACTATGATCATGTTTCATTTTGTCTCCTGGACCACAAAAGGCTTAAGTTCATCAAATAATGATTTTGTTTCAGTTTGGTTAATTTGTTAAAATTGATGAAAACTTTTGTCTCTGAAACTCAAGTGACGATTATTTTGACACTTAAATATGTTTTTTATGGTTTATTTTCCTTTTCCTTTACTTATTCATCCATATTATACACCCAACATCATACTAGTTTATGGTTTAGAGAATCAACATTTTAGGCTAAACGATAACAATTTTGCCAATTATTTGACGGATAGGAATTGGATCAAATTAGCTTTTGTTGGTTGGAGTGGGGAAATCATTAGCTTTTGTAGTTCAATGGACCAAAATGGAACATGATTACACACTTAAAAGGAAACAAACTCTTACTCACCCAAACTAAAATTAAACTGAAATGTGAATTAAAGTCCACACGGCGGTCACAATTGCAGGTCTGCATCAACATCATCCTCAAAGAAAGTCCGAAATACATATAATAGCATGTTTTCATCAACATTTTTTTGTCAATAATATCCCAATCAAAACTCCAAAAAAATAAAATAAATAGACACATCATGGTATATCCACCCAAATCTAGAATCAAATCACTATAGCAATCATATCCACCATGTGAACTCTGACACAATTTTCCAAAAAAATAAAACTTCTGACACAAATCCAACCAATCCACTCTAAAAGTCATTCAACCAACCGCAAACCTCAGATGATCTCAACTCCCAAAGTAACCATGGCGATTCCAACCACCACTCTCCTTCCTCAACCACCACCAAAACCCTCCAATTCTCCCAAACTCCTCACCACCTCCCTCTCCCTCTCCGTCGCCTTCGCTTTCGCCTACCTCTTCTTCACCACCTCCTTCTTTAACGACAATGTCGTTAAAGAACGTTCTTTGGTCAAACTACCACATCCGGTCGTCGTCTTGATCTCCTCCGATGGGTTTCGATACGGATACCAATTCAAAACCGATATGCCCAATATCGATCGATTGATTGAGAATGGAACGGAGGCCTATCCGGGGTTGATACCGGTTTTTCCGACCCTCACATTCCCCAATCACTATTCCATTGCCACAGGCCTTTACCCGAGTTGGCATGGGATAATTAACAATAAGTTCGTGGATCCGGTCGACGGGTCGGTGTTCACCATGGCTAGCCATGAGCCAAAATGGTGGATCGGGGAACCAATTTGGGAGACGGTGGTTAACCATGGTTTGAAGGCCGCCACGATGTTTTGGCCCGGATCGGAGGTCAAGAAAGGGTCTTGGGATTGTCCCAAGGACCTTTGTTGGCCCTATAATGGTTCTGTTCCATTCGATACGCGGGTCGACACGATTTTGAGTTACTTTGATTTGGAGGAGGTCCCAAGTTTCATGAGTCTTTATTTCGAGGATCCGGACCATCAGGGCCATCAGGTTGGCCCAGATGATCCGGAGATCACGAATGCGGTCGCAAATGTGGATACGATGATTGGGAGGTTGATCGATGGGCTCGAAGAAAGAGGGGTTTTCGAGGATGTGACTATAATTCTGTTGGGTGATCATGGGATGGTTGGGACTTGTGATAAGAAGCTTATTTACCTCGATGATTTGGCACGTTGGATCGACATTCCAACCTCTTGGGTCCACTCCATTAGTCCACTTCTCTCCATCAAACCACCAACCGATGTTTCTCCGGCGGAAGTTGTGGCCAAGATGAATGAGGGTTTGAAAGAGATTGAAAATGGGGTGCATTTGAAGATGTATTTGAAGGAGAACTTTCCTGAAAGGCTTCACTATTCCGCAAGCGACCGAATTCCTCCGATTGTAGGATTGCTGGATGAGGCCTACAAAGTTGAACTGAAGAGATCAAATAAGAGGCAGGAGTGTGGTGGAGCGCACGGGTACGACAACCAATTCTTTTCGATGAGGACGATTTTTATCGCACACGGGTCACAATTCGAGAGGGGGCGAAAAATTCCTTCGTTTGAGAATGTGGAGGTATATAACATGATCACTTCAATCCTGAAGATTCAGCCTGCCCCAAACAATGGATCCCAATCATTTGCAGATAATGTTCTTGTTCCAAGTTATTAGAAGCTTTTCGATATGCTCATAAGTTGTTATCAGCGCGCAACTTTATGTTGGTGACCATATTCTCAACTGTTATATGGTGCTTTTTCTGCTAATAATCATGCTTTAACTTTATGGTGCAAATTTTGTTGTGGTATTATGCCTCAAATTTAGCATGGCCTATCTTGATAATTAAGTTGATATTGATAATTTACTATGATGCTTTTGTGACGAAGCAGCTCTTTGGTGTTGCTTTTCTGCTAATTATAAGATACTTCGACTTTATATAGGAAGCAAAATTTTATTGTGTTACAATGCTTCAAATTTAGAATGCTATCTTTGAGAAGTTGATATTAATAAGTTACTACAATTCTTATGTGATGAACGAAATCTTGACAGTAGGATGAGCTATAGTGCAGAGAGACAGGGATTCATTATACAATAATAATGCACTGCCGAAACATGTTAAAGACCATGTTTGAATAAATCCTGAGTTGGTATCAATAATCTTATATGGATTTGTTGTTGAGACATATTTTTTGGTAGGGAATGTGGAATGACTAACAGTTTGTTTGATTTCAATATGAATAGACTTTGAAATCCAGAAAACTCTTCATGGGAATTTTGAAGTCAGTTCAACAATAGGAAACAATTCGTTTCTGCAAAAAAAAGGGTCTCTATGAAGAAAAATCAAAATGAAATTGTAAGACAGATGGATAATTTAAGGCCAATAAGTAATTAAAAGCATTTTATTTCTAGTTTTCTACACACAAAAACTGACTACACAATATTAAAATGTAGAAGGTTTATAATGGAACTTTAAAACCATTTGTCATTTGAGCAGATTTAAGTAACAGAAAATGGAACATAATATCTGTCTAACTATATCTGTTTACAAAATTTATAAACCAGAAACCCCATGATGAAATTTTAAGGCACGTTCAGAAAAACCCATGTAGGTTTGTCCATACTTCTTTTTTTTTGAATAATAATGTGAATCTGACTTTAGTCTCCTCACTTTATGAGACATATGAGCTGCAGCAGTCATAGACTTATTCTTTACATTTGGGCCCAAAATTCCATTAAAAAAAGAAAGAGTAAAACGTTGCTTTCATTGAGAGTTGAACTCAAGACCTCCCGCTTACTAAACGGGTGCTCTAACCAACTGAGCTATGAAAGCTTGTTGTCTACCACTTTGAAACATTAATACATATATAATCATTTATATGACTTAACATTTTCGGCCACTCAAACTTTCAAAACTAACAATACTCTATATGTAGATTAACTTTCAAAAAAAAATAAAAATCTATGAAGATTAAATTTCAAAAAAAAAAACTCTATGAAGATTAAATTTCAAAAAAAAAAACTTTATGAGGATTTGTTTTCATAATAGGGAAATTTTTGACCACCTTGATAGGTAGATATACAAACCCCAAAGATGACCGTCCATATTTATAGTAGTTATCCTACCAACACACTTCACATCGAGTTTTAATTAATAAGCTACTTTTGTGAAAGAGTTAGTTGTGTCCACTATTTCTCAAAAATGTTTTAGATCAATCAAATTTCAAAAGTCTTTGTCCAACACCTTCATCCATTTTGGGCAAAACTAATTTCTTGCTAATATTTTCAAATAAAATGCAATTATTTTTCCAAAAACAATAATCATCCCCCCCACCCCCAAGACAAATATGTCACAGATAATAACAAAAATTAGAAGAAAATGAAATTATTTCTCTAGTATCTTACCTTCTAGGGAACATGACTCTTACCCACTTCAACTATGCATTTGACCCTTCTTTGCACCTCTCAAATTGCAACATTATTGCAATTATATTTATTTATTATTATATAAGTTATTGTTTGATTGAAAAATGAATATTTCAAGTTGTCCATTATAATCCAATGGCATCCTTATGTCTTAAAGTATATTCTTTATTACAGACAAGGACCCTGCAATTTGGGTTTGATTATTTGTTTGACTGGGTAATATGTCCATAATCCATATAGGTTATTCGTTATATTACATCACTGTCACAATAGGACCTATAAAAGATGTGATCGATTTGTAAGACGTGATGGCTAAGTTAAAATTTTAATTCTCAGAATTTCGATTATTAATCAGCAAGCGTGTACAAATGTATATTTACGTTGAAGTGGAGGATTTTTTTCATTTTTATATTATGATAATGAAAGAAGTTTAGTTAAATAGTATTTAACTTTCTTTATTTTTTCAATTAAAAATGGGGAAGTGGACAATTAGGTAGAAAAGGAAGAAGGTGTAACGCCCCGAGTCCGGACAACTGCTCACCCGCCCGAACTCGGTACGTTAAGATACGATCCACGATCCTGACCGCTGCGCACTCTGATATTTAAATCCATCTGATAGGCTCATAATTAATCTGAAAAAATATAATCAACAAATTGTGAGCTCGACAGCCCGCAAGTTCCAACCGTCAATCAATCAGAATCATAATCATGTGGAAAATAATACGGAATATGACATTCAGTCAATAAACACAATCAAGAGACATGCATCACAAATAAAATACATGCATAACAATCTAGAACCCCCATTCGGATTCGACCACATCTTGTGCTTCTAAAATTTATCAATCAGTCAGACGCACACCTGGTAGCTCCACACTAACGACAGACAGTCATTTCCTCTCTCGGGTGGCTCCACGTTGTCCGTTAGGCAGCTCTTTCCTAAGTGACTTAGCCAGAAATATACATACAGTCACAAGACATGTCAACCGAAACACCACCATGCAATAATATGCATATCAATGAAATCAACATCGATACTCAGCATGCATGCAACTACGAATATCAAGTGAGACAGACATGATATGAAACTGAAGAATAACGAATCAGTACTTGCCTCAAAATCTCCATTTTTTTCTTCTCTATATTCTTCTCAAAATTTCATCTTCTCCTAAAACCACACAATCATCCAACAATCTTAATTAGTCCATTATGATATTTGATTATTACATCAACTAAAAAATTCAGGATATTACAGAAGGCCTTCAGGTTTGGGTTGGGAACTGAAGGCTTCAGTTGATATAATTAACATGAGGCACTGAGATACCATTATATTCAGGAACTTAGAATGTGAGAAAACAAAAGAAATTAAAGACCAAAGTTTTGATAAACCTAGTACTCAAACATGTGATAGGCATGTCGAGAAATGCTGTGAAAATCGAAGTTAAATTAATTGCCCAGGGAGGATCAGTTTGTTGTTTGTTTTTTTGTTTGAAAATTTGAATTTAGAGTTTGTGTGACTTGAAAAATATGACAAAAATGATTTTTACCATTTTTTGTATGACATGTTGGATAACATATTGTAGTAAAAAAGTGAAGGAAAAAAATAGATTTTTCGCTTTCAAGTTAAAACATGTTTAGGTATCATTCAAGTAAGGGATAGAGAAAATACCTCGAGCCAACGTCCGAGCACTCTACTAGGTGCCAATGCTGTAAAAAAGAAGAAGAATAAATTCTTGCTTCTCATATTAACAATTGTACTAATACATCTCAAGCAAAGAAAACAAACATTCTCGCCTCTTAGTGCCTCTATGCGAACCACGTAACTATCGAATATGTACTTTTAAATGTAAATATAGTAACTATATTGTAGTCATCTTTTAAGTTCCAATAGATCCTCAATTGATGTACTAGCTCGTATTTTTTCCTCTTATTTATTCAACATTTATCTTCTTTTTGGTTTATTTAGATCGTATAGTTATTCATGCTCGACGTGTTCATGCTAATGTGTATTATAACACCTCCAAGTTTAGTCTCACATTGTCTAACATGAAAATGTTGAGGTGTGATATAATGACATAAGTTTACTACCATAATACTTACCAACTTAAGTTTTATGACAATATGTGAGTGTTGTAGGCTAGTGGGCGCATGAGTGACAAACCAAGACTTGAGCTCGGTGCGAGTTCGGAGACGAGACGTTATATGTATAACACTATTAATTGTGTCATTATAACATTGTTGCCAAAAAAACATCATGTTTCGTTGTAGCGTGCCCACCATAGTAAAATTGTGTCTCAGTAGTAACCATAAGTTTTAGCGACGACGATCTGTCACTGTTGCCTATATGTCAGGGTATAAATGACGGTGGTTTGTTCTATGGTCGTTAATTCCTTATTACCCCCTTTCTATTGTAATGTCTATATATATATACATGAACCCAAACTGTGGACTATTAATGTCACCCTCACAAGGTCCTCTTTTGCATTTTAT
This sequence comes from Triglochin maritima, assembly GCA_963682175.1. Lineage (NCBI taxonomy): Eukaryota > Viridiplantae > Streptophyta > Magnoliopsida > Alismatales > Juncaginaceae > Triglochin > Triglochin maritima. The sequence continues at coordinate 39,587,624 of OY821781.1, forward strand.
TTTTTATTTTTTTAGATATATTAACATGATGGGAAATTATGTCATTTCGTGTACATTACCTTACCATGAAGGAAGATCTCAATTAAAGTGAAAGCAAACATATTAAATCAAGATGTTGATGTTCATACTTCATATTCGCAGAGAGATTTTCAAATAAAGTTTGACCTTGCAAATTAGACTAATTAGTGCAATCCAGTAAAGTTTCTACGTCATACGGCATATATTTTATCATTATTGTGTATATATACTGATCATTATTTATTTGATGATGGTTTTTTTGTTTTTTTATCCTTATTTTGCCGACAAAATACCAATATTTTAAAAACCAGACCAAAAGTAAACCAAAAACAACTCGGTTTTATTCAAAGTGGTCCAACCGATGGTTCAACCTGTTCCAACTGATAATGACGTCAGCATGACATCAACATTTTGTGAATCGATGGTTGAACCGAACCGACTCCATAACGACGGTTCAACCGATTGAATCAGTTTTAAGATAAACACATACTAATCTTAATATTAAATATTCGACATTTTTGAACCAAAAACACTTGGTTTCTATTCAGATGAAAACGAAGAGAAGAAAAAAGAATCAATAAATAATGTAAAACTGAAACCACATTGTTCCGCACGTAGAAATAACTATAAGAATATTTTTAATACCCTAAATACCAGCATTTCAGTGACTCATCCAGTCAGGCACACATATACTAAGTATTCAACAAAATCAACCACACATGCTAAGCATTTTTTTTAACCAAAGAGTTCAAATTTTACAGAGTCGGGACTAGGTACAGGAGGCGAGGTGGACTAGTGAAGTTGGGACAGAGGAGACGTGGGTGGAGTCGGGACTGAGGAGTGAGGAGGTGGGGGTGGAGTCGGGACCGGAGGAGGCGGGGGTGGAAACTAAAAAAATTAGGAAAATTATTGATTTTGTAATTTTTGTTTAATTAAAGAAAAACTGATCGAACTCGGTCCGACCAAATCGAAAAAACTGACCAGTTCGATCAATTTTTTCGGTTTACTTCGGTTTGGGTGGGGGTGGTTTTTTCCACGGACCGAACTAGTCTAGCTCTGGTTCTTGATCCAACTCGGTCCGACTGCCGATTTGGTTTTTAAAACAAAGCAAAATACCATCAATGATACTAGATCTGAAATGGTTTAATATAATTGTTAGCATTCCTATTTTGTTATGTTCTTTTAGTTAAGTTTCGATGATTTGTCATGTGGTACCTTTTCTGTGCTTTATATTTTGGCTTAATTAATAGATTTTAAGATATTTCGAAATTGAAAAGCAAGAAAAAATAAAAATGTATTTGACACAACCTTGTGATTTAGTATCATTTTACCAAATCATGGGACTTTCCCCGTAACAACACAAACAAAAAGTAGTTATTTGAACTTAAATATGAATAAATGAAAGGTATGTATGCAAAACCTTCTAAATGAAATATAAAATAGTTCAGAATGGCCAAAGTTGGTCGTACTATCCGACTTGCAAACTTAAACAAAGCACGTTAACTTAATAAAGATAACTAATTGTTAAGTACGAAACTTAACAGTTGACACGCACATAAATAAAGTTAAGTGGAAATTGAAAAAAGTCATCAACTATATTAGCCGATTAAGGAATAAGATTTGACCTGTCTTGTGAACGAAGAAAATTATAAACATGGCATTCTTCAAAAAAGATATTATTTGTTAGAGTAGGGGATGATAGATTTGTATTAGAAAACAACTTTTTATAGTCAAAATAAAATGAATCTTATTTTTATTTCTTTGATTAATAGATATTTCTTCTTGACTTGTTTAATAATAATAATCGAATATGTACTTTTTAAATGTAAATATAATAACTATATTATAGTCATTTTTAAGTTCCAAATAGATCGCCAATCAAATCCTAACCTAATGGTACTCAGACATTTAATATCTACGTGTTGTGATTAGAGCAAAGACAATAAGTGAGAGCATCAGCACCCTGGTAGTCAGATTTTTTCTCTCAACTACGTCAACTTCTCTCTTCGTCACATCAGCTCAAATCAACCTCCTAAATTTTTCTTAACCACACCAAAAAACAACTCAAACGCCCTTCATTATCTTCCCTACACGTCATTTCGGGATCAATTCTAGGCAAAATACAAAAAATGTCAAAAAAATTAAACAAATATTTTTTTTTCCATTTTTTATATAAAAAACGATTTAAACAATTTTTAAAACATTTTCTAAAACAAAAACTCAAAAAAAAACCAATGGTGGGGGCCATGTGTCCCCCACCCACCCAGAATTTCCACCTGGCGGGTGGAAAAGCGAGGCTTTCACCTACGTGGCACCGCCCGGGCGCACAGTGACGGTTAAAGGTGAACTTATGCATCACGAATCAATTTGAGAGTAGACACAAAATAACATGCAATTAGGTTGTGTCGTCTATCATTTTTGCGAAAAAAGAATCATTATGTCAAATCTCGATCGTGTTAATATATTGCGTCATACTTGAGTACAAAATTGGCAAAGTTAAAGGACCAAAAAGAAATGTCACTAATAGCGTATACACAAATAGACCAAGTGGGGCCCACTGGTTTTATGCTTCATGCATGGAATTCCACATCACCGTATGTTGTCCAATAAGGCAATAACTAATCTCTCTCTCTCTCTCTCTCACTAATATAATAACGACGATAACTAATAACTTCCAATCCTTCATCTCTCTTGTTTCTTAACTTTGCATACATACCATCCAATTTAATATGGTATTTATACAAACATCCTCTACTTGAAGTATTACCATTTTGATCCTTTCCAATGTCACCATCAAGAAGTATATCCTCGAACCATGTAAAATTCATATTATCCATTTATTGACTTCATTATCAAAATGTGAACTTGTCAAAAGCTTTTGTTAGAACTTAGAAGTCAATTGTTTATTATTAGTTTCGACTTTCTCAACCAAAAATCTCAAGAGATTCCCAACGTGATTACAAAGTTGCAAGATGGATTTTAATATTTTATTTCTCTAGCTTTTGTGTTGATTTTTTCAAAATAAACATTGATGATGGAACCCTTTGTTGAGAAATCAGGTTCCATGAAATAACAAATATCCAGAAATATACACAACAAAAGTTATGTGGCATTTCCCATCATGAGTTTTTATTTCCAAAAGATTGTCACATAAACGATTAAGACGTAACATTTTCAACAACGACATTTCTTATCTTCTTTCTATTGTATTCCTGCCACGGGTGAACAAAATTCAGTTCGGTACGGGTGTCCAGATCGAACCAAATTTTTCGATCCGGATCGAACCAGACCGAACTTTTTCGGTCCGGTCTTCGGTCCAGAGGACCATGGGAATTCGGTTTCCGGTCCGGTCAAAGATCGAAATTTTAAGGGTTAAATTTGGGTTTTGGACCGAATCAAATTTTTCGGTCCGGTCTTCGGTCCGATCTTCCGAAAAATTCGGTCTTCGGTCTTCGGTCCGGTTCGGTCCGGTCCCGGACCGAAGCTCACCCCTAATTCCTACAACTAAAGGTCTCATGTTTGAATTCTAATCCTAAATAGATGCCAATTTTATATTGAAATCATACGGTTTCTCCTTCATGTTTGTTGCTTTATCTATCCTCACCATGTTGCAAACAAAGGTGGAAATAGGCTAAGGGAACTGATTAGTTCATAAATAAAACTTATTTTATTTCAAACTGTAGAGATCATAAAACCTACACATAATACCATCAAAAATAAAGAATATGTCTTGTAACAAAGAAATAAAAATATAATAGACACGAACTAAGTTACTAAATGAGGATGAAATACAAATGATCTAATATTCTATACCCAACCAGTCAACTTGAGGATGAAATACAAACTATCTAATGTTCTATCCCCAACCAGTCAACCTCATGACAACTAGTGGTGGACGAGACTCATTTCCGCAACCCGCCTACACAATTAAAATCAACCTGCCAACCATCAAAACAAAAACTCTCAGAGGGCCCAGATGCAAAACCCCCACTATAAGAAATCAACACCCTCCGTCCTCCGATCCACTCCCACCACTCTCACTCCTCATCTCTCTCTCTCCTCCGATCAACTCAGATCAAATCTCAGCCGTCCCATGCCGTCCTCATCTCCTGAAACGCGATCCTGACCGTCAGATGATGCGGATGAAGCACCTCCTCAAACGCCTCCACCTCTCCTCCTCCGCCACCGACCTCCGCCCCGATCCGCCCCCACCTCCCCCGCCGCCGTCGATGTCATCGTCGTCGTCGTCCCCGGGGAAGACGGACTTCAGGTTGTTCGAGGAGGAGTACCAGATGCAGCTCGCGCTGGCGATCAGCGTGTCGGATCCGGACGGGAGGGAGGACCCCGAGTCGGCGCAGATCAACGCCGCGAAGAGGATCAGCTTGGGGTGCACGCCTGTCGGCGAGGAGGACGTCGGAGGGAGCGAGCAGTTGGTGGAGATTCTTTCGCAAAGGTATTGGGTGAGTAAAGTGAATGTTCGTTTGTGATCTGTGATTTGGTTTTGAATCGCAATATTTTTGGAAATCTAACCGAATCTCAGAATCGGTTCACAAACATACCCTAGCCGTACGAAGATTCTGAGTAAAGTGAATGTTTGTTTGTGATCGATTTTGGTTTGGAATTGCAGTATTTTTGGAAATCTAACAGAATTTTATATCGTTATCTTACTGAAAAATCGTTCATTTTTTTATTCCTCTGAAGCAATTCTCCATCATTACAATCCCAAATCCCTTAAAACATTTGATCAACAACTCTGTTTTCGACTTTTCGTGCAATCTTTCTTCGTTTATGATGCCTTTACTGTTGACCTTATATGATCTGATTTTCAATGTTTTATGAATTGTTGTAAATCCGTCTGAATTTCCAATGCAGAATTACAATATATTAGATTACAATGAGAAGGTGATGGATGGATTTTATGATGTGTATGGCAACCTTACTTCAAGTTTGCAAGGGAAAATGCCATTGCTATTGGATCTTCAGGCAGCATCTGTTACAGATAGTGTTGATTATGAAGTGGTTTTGGTAGACCGAATTACCGATCGTGCTCTTCAGCAGCTTGAGAAGAAAGCAATTTCTATTGCAAAGCAATGTAAAGTGAAAGAAGATCCTTCTGCTAGTGGATTGATACAAAAGATCTCCAATCTTGTTGTTAACTGCATGGGAGGCCCTGTTGATAATGCGGATGACGTGTTAAAAAAGTGGACTATAAAGAGTTACGAAATGCGTGCTGCATTGAACACCATTGTTCTGCCTCTTGGATTTCTCAAAGTTGGTTTGTCACGTCATCGAGCATTGCTCTTCAAGGTTGTGTTTCTACTTTATTCTCGAAGCTTGTTCATCAATTATTTTAGATATATTTGAGTCTTAAAGATGCTGAACTGCAATTTCTTTTCCAGATGATTTGTTTCTTGCATTTTAGCATTTTCTTTTGGTCACTCTTCTAACCAGCTGCCTACCATGAAACCCTATGTTTGTCATCAACATAGTATTGTGTTTTCAGTCAAATATTGTTGTAGTTATGATGCTTCATGCGCATCATAGGTCCTAAGGATGCATTTTAGGTCAAAACTAATTGTAATTACATTTACTTACTACAGGTACTGGCTGACAGGATTGAGCTTCCATGCAAGTTGATGAAGGGAAGCTACTATACTGGTACAGATGAAGGAGCCGTAAACTTGATCAGAATTGGTCAAAACAAGTAATTTCTATTCATTTTCGATTGTCTTTCATCATGTAGAACAGAGTCAATTTTGATATTCAGTTTTTTTTTGAGTTACTTGATCTACTATGCATCAAATGAGTTAATATCTCTAATTCTTAGCATTGCAGGGAATTCATCGTTGATCTAATGGGAGCTCCTGGTACATTGATTCCTGCTGAAATGCCCAGCTGCAATTTCCAGAATGCAGAATTTGATTTAGTAAATGCAAACACCATTACTCAGAATGTCAGGGGTCTTTCTTTGGCACTTGATAGTAACACTAATTGGCAATTAGATGGAAAAGCAGGAGAGGCACAAAGAAATTCAGCTGATGTAGACTGTCATCCTGGCTCTGTGGGTCTGGAAGCAGAAGAACGTTCAATATCTGGTCAGTCACTAGAAAAGGTGAACATGAGGGTGAAAGAAAAGAATGATACTGAGAAATTTGAATACGACTTCGGGCAACTTCTTCCTTCATTAACAAACGATCAAGTTTTCAAATCTGGAAGTACTGAACTTGATACAGCTGCCCGTCAAATGAAAGTAAGTGACGTGTCAAAATATGTAGTTAGTGCTGCGAAAAATCCAGAATTCGCACAGAAGCTTCATGCTGTACTGTTGGAGAGTGGTGCATCACCTCCTCCAGATTTGTTTTCTGATAGACATTCTTCTGATCATCAAGAATTAGGAATAGTGGTACGGCAAAAACCAGGTGCATTATCCCCATTTGTCAAGCCACCTCTTTTTCCAATTTCAAAAAAAGATTCTCCAGGTTGTGACCATACAAACCGGGACAAAGGGGAACAAGGCCATTCCAGAAAAGAAACTCAAAAACAAGCAGAGGGTTCTGACTTTACAAACCCTAATCCTGGCTTACATTCAGCCGTTGCACCTAGAATGGAGGTTTTGCCATATCGAGAATTCGACAAAATAAACCTTAAGTCTGAAGACATTTCTAGCCAGCAGGAACATTGCCATGCTGTTTCAGGTGGTGCACAGTGCTCTACTGAAAGTAGCGTAAGCAGTGTAGATGTTCAAGCAGGTGTTCATTTGTCTTTCTTTAGCAATATCTATGTGTTCGCCATTGAACAGTTTCTGACTCCCGTCCTTTAACAACAGTTCTTGACGATGTCTCTGAATGTGAGATCCCATGGGAAGATCTTCAGATTGGTGAACGAATTGGACTTGGTAATATACTCATTTTATGTTTTTTTTCTCTTTCTTACTTAAAAATTATCGAGTTCATAAATGTCCCTTATTGCTCTTTATCAAGTGAATTACACATTGCTGTTATGTTTTCTCCTGTAAATTGAATCTGTAGCACCTTCTCATTGGTAACTTCCTTTGCAAATCTTCTTCATAGACTTTCATATTAAGTGTCTTCGACCTCGTGAGCACTTGACTTCACAAGTATTTATATCCATAATGTGCCAGCATGAACTTCAGTTTTAAGGCTGGTGTAAACTAATTATGCCGTGGGTGTGATTATTAATGGTTCATTTTGACGATCATTAAGGTGGTGGAAGTTGTCAGCAGAAAAGTAAAACCTTTTGTTTTGTCGAATACAGCAAAAGAGAGTATATATACAAAATATACCAAAAGTAATATGTATTACTCCTTTTTTATTAGTGAACATCCCAATTATTTTTGCCAATAATGCAAGCAAGCGTAAGAGACATTTATTTCATTTTTTTTGTTATTAGATCCATTAGTAAATGTTTGAATGAAGATTGTCTTCCAATTTACAAGTATGGATGTCATTATTTTTCTCCTGTGGTATGTTTTGACTTCAAGAGTGCTTAATTAAATGACTAACTAATAATTATCTCTTTCCAAAATCAGTTTCCAAGAAAATTTAAAAGTTAAAAGGCTTATAGAACTATAACTTGTAAAACTGGTTCTCGAATCATGTTTTACGTTAAAATATATAATATTTTTTTGTTAAGCTTTTTCGTGTGTATAACTTTATATTCGGCTGGTTGAACACTGCTAGGTTTGGAAATCAATTTCCAAATTGGAAACAACTTCCTATTCTACCCTTAACGATTCATAAGCTTTTTACTTGGTCTCCCATGGTCCTGTAATGTTTTCCTGTCTTTTTCAGGTTCTTATGGGGAGGTTTATCGTGCAGATTGGAACGGAACGGTAAGTAAATAAGCTTGTGATTTTTAGATTGCCATGGCGTCCCTTTATTTTAATAGCTTAGATATTAACGAAATATGGAATGTCCTTCCATCTTATTAATCGTTCCTTCATAGGCAGACCGTACTCTCACACCAAAGTTTCATGACTGCTTGCACCGTTGAATTTAAAATATTGCATTAGTTGAATTTGAATCCATTTACAGACTGCTAAAAATGAATTTTTACTTGGTATCTCTTTGTAGCCCGTTTCAGGTACTCTCTAGGGTATTGAAAGCACATGTGTCTGTATACAGGAACAACTTGTTGCATCCTGTTTAATAAGTATATATTAGTTGTTAATGCAGGTCTAGATGACCAGGGTATGCTTGAAAATAAGATATTGCTAGCAGTATTTATCATCTGCATCCGTGCCATAAAAACTCTAATAAATAAAAAATAATGCCTCATGTCTTGACTTTTACATTAGATTCTGGCTTTTGAAAAATATACACCACGATATCATAATTTCACTTTGCCCAGGATATCATAACTTAACTACAAAAAGGCCCAATATTTGCTTTCGACTTTCTTGTATGGTGTCCTGTTTTCGTCCTGTGTTAAAGGATCTTCTACGTGGTGATTTTTGCTTAATTGAATTTTTTGTGATGTATCAGGAAGTTGCTGTCAAGAAGTTTCTGGATCAGGATTTATATGGTTATGCATTGGAGCAATTCAGATGTGAAGTAAGCTTCTGGAAAATTTGATTTCTCTTGATGATCATTGATGCCACTGCTGAAAGATAGACATCCAAATGCTTTCGGACCATGTTTGATAAACATGTCTATGCTGTCATCACAGATAAAAATTATGCTCAGACTACGACACCCAAATGTTGTTCTCTTTATGGGAGCAGTTACACGACCTCCAAATCTATCGATATTGACTGAATTCCTTCCGAGGTATTGCTGTGATACATCTTTACGTGAACGCTGGAAAATGAAAATAATACCCTATTAGTTTGTGAAATGAAATACCCTATCTCATAACACTGCAATAATTTTAAGAGCTAGATGCTCAGTTTAATCATCTTATGTTTCTGCAAATTTCCAAATCATTCTTCAAATGATTGATCCCCTTATAAATATTAAATATTCAGACAAGGCATCTATTTATGACATGACAGAAATAAGTGGTGTAATTTTAAATGTTTCATACATATGTATGAAAATTACCAAGGGAACAACCGTTTGTGTGTATGCAGTAGGTTTGTAGTGTTTACTTTGCACAAAGGTTTTTTCAGAAGTTTTAGCATCTTTGTGCAATGATGTCACAGAAAATAATAATCACATTGAACCAATATTCTTGTTCTATCCTCTTGAAAATTAACTCTGTAAAATTTTGTTCCAGGGGAAGTTTATATAGGCTATTGCATCGCCCGAAAATTCACATAGACGAAAAGCGTCGACTAAAAATGGCAGTTGATGTGGTATGTGCTCCAACTTTGATTTTTCTTAGTGGATTTAACTCATTATTTAATATAGCTTATATATTATTTTTACAGGCTAAAGGGATGAATTACCTTCATACAAGCCATCAAATTATTGTTCACAGAGATTTGAAGTCCCCAAACCTTCTTGTAGACAAAAACTGGGTGGTTAAGGTACTTGCAGATTCTTTGCATATTAGTTGGACATTCTTGCTTCTACTCTTATATTGAAACAAATATATTAGATAATCCTTAAAGAATGCTTCTTCATGTCTGGTCATGGTCACTCGGGTTAATATTTTTTTATGAGCAACAGAACTTGCAAAGGTTCAGAGTTTTAATGCCTGGCAAAATAACTATTCTGTGTTTTGCGTTTGTAATAGATTACCACCCTCATTGTAAATTTACACTTTACGGAAGGGTATAAAACAACTAGAACCCCTTTTTGTTCTAGATAAAACAAGAACCCTTATTTTCTTCATGTGCTACATGCTCATGAATGTAAAAGAGGAAATTAAAAAAAAGATACACCTGTTTCATTTTTCCTGCTAACATTGTATTCGATTTTTATCTAGAAATGTTTTCTTTATCTCCCTTTGATGTCATTCACCTGCTACAAATCTGGAATTGAGTAGTATCTTAGACGGTTTATAGTTTTTTTTCTTCTGGATCAGTAATAGACAGTTTATAGTCAGTGCATGGTAATATTGTTCCTTGTATGTGTATGCATAGTATGTTCACCAAAAGTAGATATGTGATGCAGGGTGGATCGAGGTAGACTATAATTTAATGGTTGGACGATGGATCGAAGAAAAATCGATTGTATTAAGTGAGCATTGTAAAAATGACATGAAAAAGAAACTGAGTAACATATGAAGTAAAAGATAGCTCTCACTCGAAGGTCTCATCATTCAAAATTCATTTCAGAAATTTAATTGCATCCAATATCCTTCAAAAGTTGTCATTCATGTAGACTGTAGCCTAAGAAAACCTTGTAGACTGTCGCACCACAATACAAAAATGGAATTCTAGTGTATATTGTTCACTATCTTATGCAACCTCATGAAACTAACCGAAGGCACTTGTATTGTATTGTGTTGTTTTGTGTTGTTTTGTGTTGTTTTGTATTGTTTTGTATTGTTTTGTATTGTTTTGTATTGTTGTTTTGTATTGTTTTGTATTGTATTGTATTGTATTCAAGCTAACCAAAATCTTCATTTCATGCTTGACATGAAATTAACTTTCATTGACAATTTTAACTTAAGCTACATTTTGAATAAACTTACTTGATGTTAAAATGTTTACATAGCAACTGCAAGAGTTATACCACATACTTATAAAGACAGTAATACCACAAAAATAATTTTAACCATATTGCCACAAACATATGTTAAAATTTCTAGTTTATATACATGGTTCAGAATTTGAATTTTTTTGTTATTACTCCAAGAGTTAAGCATGGACATAAAAGCAATCAAATCTAGTGGAAACCAAGTTGGCCTAAAATTCAAAGTTGAGCATTCCATAATTTCATTGTCATGGCATAATATACACCTAATAGGGGCAAAACACAAACACACATGAGGCCATAAGGGGCACAAAATACATCCAGTAGAAAAATCTCAGTCTCAAGGTTACCCCTTTAGGGAATGACAGAAGTCCAGAAGGTTTCAACTTTCAAGTAATATGCAATGCTCCATAATTGGTATATATTATCTCAAGTATCAAAGGTTTTGTTTTCATCCTCTCATCCTTACCTCATGTTTTATGGATAGTTCTCCTTGCCTTTTTTTTCCGGTCTTCAGCCTAGTTACATTTTACTGCTCTTATCATGTGTAGGTTTCTGATTTTGGACTGTCCAGATTAAAGCTTCACACATTTCTCTCTTCGAAATCAACTGCTGGAACGGTAATCATGTGATAACTAGTTCTTTGTCAGCAAATATATATGTATTGCTAGCATCAGTTAGTAATAAGAGTTGTCACCCGTAAATGGAAATTGCCTTAGGTCTTAAATATTTGTAACAATTTTTGTAGCTGATCCTTCGACGTTCAATGCATACCCCGAACTAGTCTGCATATGCAGTGTATGTGTCTAGATTCTAGAATCTTAAAGCCGTTGGTTTATTTTTCTCACAGAGAACTCTTTGTGGTGTGATTGACCTATTATATGAAAAACATGACATTGAATCTTAAGCTCCCGAGTTGCAAGTGCTGGATTGGTATTTTTTTAATTGGAAAAGCTCAAGTATTTTGGAGATTTCTTTTCTGCACTGCCATATGTAATTTGGAAGTATACTGTTCAAAATAGGTCAAGCAAATGTATCGTATATGCTAGATATGTTAGATAAGGAATGCTAGATAAATTGATTAATTTAACGAATTGTCAGGTTATGATTCTTATGTTGTATATATGTAGCTCGGTTTTTTTATTATTATCTCGATATTTTTCCACTGATTGCAGCCAGAATGGATGGCACCAGAAGTTTTAAGAAATGAACCATCAAATGAAAAGTAAGAAAGATTTTTTTGCTCATTTTTATTTTGTCAACCTTGTAATTAATCTTGTAACTGCCTTTGTTTTCATATGCAGGTGTGATGTCTACAGTTTTGGTGTGATCCTCTGGGAGTTAGCCACTTTGCAAATGCCGTGGAGTGGGATGAACCCAATGCAAGTCGTCGGAGCAGTTGGGTTCCAGAATAGACGCCTTGAAATACCAAAAAAGATTGATCCTCAAGTTGCAGAAATAATATGCAACTGTTGGCACAAGTAAGTTTCTATTTTCTTAATGTAGTTCGTTCTTAGTACTCAAGACAAGTGTCAGCACTCAGCGCCATTGACTTTCATTACTATTAAGTTTATATTTAAGAAACTTTAAGAAAAAGTAACCCAGCAGCTGATTCGAATAAGTTCAAAGAAATACTTCCAATTTCTCGAAAATCTATATTTTTCCTTTACAATAACAATACCTTTTCCGTGATTACCACCATTATTACACAATACATGTCAAACGAAAATGTCCTTTATTTGGAAGTAAGTTCTTATCTCTACCTCAAGAATCAGATGTTTGTTTTGCACTAGTTGAATATACAATGTTTGCTGGCTGTTCGAAACTTATTTTAAATCTATGCATTGGATTCATTTGTAGTGATCCAGATCAACGACCGTCTTTCACACAACTTATGGGTTCTCTCAAGAGGTTGCAGCGTTTGATAGTTGGGAATACTTAGTTTTGCTATCCACATTGGTGAACTCATTGTGAAGCCATATTTCGACCCAGACATTTTTGGGATGCTCCTCGTGTGGTACCTGTAAAATATTTTTATTCTCCGATTCATTTAGCAGCTTGTGCGATAACTCAAAACTGAGATTGCACTGCTGCTACTTCCTAACACAACAACCAAAATTTGAAAAAGAAAAAGAAAAAAAAAGGCACCGTGCTGAACATTTTTGTTCAGAAAAGACTTCACAGCAAGGTTGGGAGAGACTATAACCCCGGAGCTGCGAAAGTGCAGCAAGGGAAGGATTCGGGTGAAGTAAAAGCTATCTACCACCTGATGAAGATTGGGTGGTTCAGCAATAAATTAATAGGTACAGGAAAGTTCATTTTGATGATTCAGGTTCTAAACCATTGAGAACTTGAGAACATTGGAATTGTATTGTATAATTTATATCTTTAGCAGTTAAAATTTTAAAAGCTGTTGCATGGATGCAGGAAATGCGGTCCTGCAGCGGTCATTATTTCCATGTAATTTAGCTTTTTTCTTCTTCTGTAAATCCCCGAAGCCACTACTTACTTATCATTACTCTAACAAGTTTTTTTTACGTATAGGTATTGGTTAAGACTTTTTTTTGAGTAATAGTATTGTTTAAGACTTGTAAGTTCTAGGTTACATTGGCAAGCTTAAGTTCTAGTTCTTGTCTTTGGTGTTTGTGTAGATTTCATGTTGCTGGACATTCTGACTTGGCTGTCAGTATGCAATGTTTCATATTCTTAGCAAAGGCAATGTTCTATATTTTTGAGCACCTGCATCGTTTTCCTTTTGCATCTCTTGGTGTCCATACTGGACTATGCTGTGCAATAAAATGCTTCTGTCGTCGTCATTTGTCAACGAAGCAAGGTGTGCTTTGCGTTCCAAACTCCACTATAACATATATCTTACCGATTTTATCATAGCGAAGCAATTTTAAATGTGGTCGGATCAGAAAAAAAGTGTACAGACTAGCAGGCATCAAAATTAGTTTTTACCAGTTTAAAGGATTAGAGAGAGAGCAAAACACATCAAATCGTTCAGTCGTGTTCTTGGTGACCTAAATTTTTGGAGGATGGATTTCTTTTCTGGAGAGTTTTTACCTGCATTTCTAACTATGTTGGGTGTAATATACTTTTGCTGAAATGTGGTTCTTTATTTTCACTAGTGCAAATGTATGATGTCGAACTTTACCGTTATATTAGTTTATTCATGTTTACGTGCATTTCTGGCCGATAAGTTTATTCATGTCGAACTTTACCATTACATTACTTTATTCATGTTTAAGTACATTGCATTCTTGCCGATAAGTTTGTCAATAAGTTTGTCAATCGTGTTGTGTAGTATATTTTTCATTTCAAATAATCAGATATTCTTATGTATCCTATGTTTTGAAAGAAATATACCTCATTTGATAATGCTAAAAGCTAAATACTATGACATTAATGGACTTACTATGACATTCCTAAACAACTGTTTTCAAGTAAAAAAAAACAATTAATTAGACCAAAAGATTATTAACCTCATGTAAATCATGTCTTTTTCCTAGTTCCTACGTAATAATATTTTTGGTCATCCCCTCTAAATGATTATAATTTAAACAATCACAAAAAGCTCGTGTTTAGTGTCATGTTATTTTGCCGTGACAGAAGTTGAGAAATCTACTTCTACTTGCCACTCAAATCCAGAACTTGTTATCAAACCATATTTGATTAAAAGGTTAATCCTGATCCTCCATGTCAGAACTACACTAAAAAGAGTATGCCCTTCTCAAATGCAAAAACCTACACTGCATCTATGAATATAGAAAAGCGGAAAGAGATGCAATCAGGTGTAAAATGTAGGACAAAAACCTAGTTTCGCAATCTTGTGTTCCAGAAAAACAAACAGTTGCTTTCGATAAATTTTGCTCGTATGTGGTCTGATATCACAACTAAGATAAAAGCATGTACGTGTAAAACGATAACTGACAAGCAAGATTAGCCACGCATTGACTAATATCCAGTTGAAGCATAATAACATCAATCCCCAGACACGTACTTTTGGTCGACAAATTGATTACCTTAACTTTTAATATGATCTTTTCAAGTTCCATGTTATACACTATACACACAATATTGATGTTCGTATAAGAAAGATAACAACTAAACAGAATGTTGCTGAATACTTACGAAGTTATAGTAGATGCTACTAGAATGTACAGCTCAAAATTGTTTCAGTTTGGGACGGATCCGAACAGAATGCGTCGGGCTCGAATGATCTGGCAGACACATCATCATATACACCAGAGACAGCTCTGCCACCCGGAGCATCCGATGTGGCGCTGCTCTTTGAAGGCTCAATGTTGACAAAGACAATGCCACAAGCAACTAGGGATATTGCTAGACCAACAAGCGTGAGTTTCACCCTGTTAAGAACAGGCTTGACCTAACAGGATCAGGAGATACCTGGTTAAGGTGAGTGGTGTAAAGAAGAAATTGGGTGGGCGAAGAGTGTAAGTAAAAGTGTTCACAAAAGAAGTAATTTTCTTCTGAAACTAAAATATACTGCAACTGCAATAGTATTTAAACATTGAGGGAGAAATAGGCTACTAAATCAATGTCTTGGTTTAGTTCCAAATATTTTGCTATGGAAAAAAGGGAACGTGGAACGACAAACACGGCTGTATGATAATGAAGCCTCTATAACTAGTAGTTGGGCTTTGATGTAATACACACAACTAAAAACTTGTTAATGAACAGAAGAATACAGATAACAAATCCTAAAAGAAGCGAAAATCCACTTACTGAGTACGAACCAAGAAGGCGATCTCGAGCTAGAACTTCTGGCGTTTTCACCCATATCTGTTCAAGAAGAAGGTTACTATTTAGCTTTGAGGTGTTTCTGCGCAAAACTAGACATAAAATTTTCAACAAGTATAACAGCAACACATTAAAGGAGAATGTAGCAGTAGAAGGAAACAGAACATTTATGATGCTTAATCTACCCACGGATCACTTTGTACATTGTTAAGGAAGAAAGGGCAAAGCCCTGGATTACGTATAAAAGCAACACCATAACCAGCACTTTGTTTGAAAACTGACTGAATTTTAGTGAGGTTGATATAGTAAGATTGTGCATAGACATGACATCAGAGTTCAACTGTATGATATCCCACATTTAGGGAAGAATCATGAAAGTGCTCATAGTCCCTGGATTTAGAGCTCTACGCAAGTGGGCATAAAGATAAAAACGAGCACCAAGCATGCTAAAATATTCAAACAAGATGTAAATGCTCAAAAGGAAGTTTTAGGACAAGCTGCCTGCCCACCTGTGATCAACCGCCAAATTGCTACCCACCTTGATCAAAAAAATTATGGTAGAAGATATATCAGAAATCAGAAGTGATTTGAGACTAGAACTTTTTTTATCATAATTTGAGATTAGAACTTTAGAATTTGAATAGACATATTATTATGAAAACTACAATCAGGATAAACTTTCATGAAATAATTCAGATAAAAACAATTTCGCTATTGCTAATTTCAAGTACTTGTTGTTTGTTAACTAAATCAAATTAGCAATTGTCAGCAGACATTCATGATCATGAAATGAAAAACCTCATAAGCAATAATGCAACAAGAATAGTGACAAATACTCACCTCTCCATCATACCATCCAGTCTCCTCATCTACAATCAATAAAAAACACAAGTTACAGAAAAAACGAAAAAAAGAAAGTCAAATAAAACTGCAACTGAATCAAAAAACCTCACACTCAACAGTTGCACTCAGTAACCGATTCCCCACATAAGCCCACCCAAGATACATCCTCAGCACTGCAAGCGTGACCGCAAGCAAACCCGTAAACCAAGTGCCAAGTGCCACTCTTACTGCCTCCACCTGCGTATAGGTGTGTTGATTAACATTTCATTTCTACAATTTTGCCTAACAATTCATGTCATGAATCGTTGCATTGTACCTATCATATCAAGCATGACCCAGACCAAATATCTTGTTGGGTAAAAAGAGAACAATTGTGGATTAAGATGAGACCAACTTACATCTTGACCTACCTGGTAAATGATCGTTCTACGAACCCTTCTTTGTGTCATCATTTCATCTCATGTCAAAAATCAATCAAACATGGATTTCAAACACTGACTTCAATGGCACTACTTCAAGCATCCCATTTCTCCTACATCTCATCATCACAACCAAGGGCAGGGCAAGAAGTTCAGGTCGGATTTCATAAGGACAGTACCCCAAAAAACTGGGAATTGGTCAGTTTGGTTTGATGACTATATCTAGTGTTTGATTGAGTATTTTTCCAATAAGTTGGTAAACACCACTTGTAATTTTATTTAAAACATCACTCTTGGACCCCGAATTTTAGTATTTTGTATATATTTTGAAGACCATATGTAATTTTGACACCCTGGATTTTTGGAATTTAGCATAATTTGTGAAGATTTTTTAGATTCCGACACTTATATTGTTAATATTTTTGGATTCTGACCCTTCTGGATTTTAGCATTTTTATATTTCGATCCCTCAAAAAAAATCTTACCAATAATTAGATACATAGATGGATCTCGGACCCCATTAGAATACCCCTACAAATTCCAACTCCCTTGACCTAAATTCCTACCACCGCCCCTACTCCTCTACCAATCTTATTGTTGCTATTCAGAAAATTCCAATGGGGGGTTAAAATCTAAGTAAGTTATGACCCCCTAATCCAGGGGATCATAACTTATTTAGCATCACCATTGATATTCATAACTAATACCAACAATTAAAAATCCTCTTTCCTCACACCATTCCAAACAATCCACAAACCCTAAAACCGAACGAAACCCCATACCTGCGGATCACCGTACCCCTTCCCGACAACGGCGACCGGAAACCCGATGAAAACCGCAAACCCAACCCCGGTAAACGCCAACCTCGAGCAATACCGTTTCATCCCGCCATTCGCCCACGAGAACGGATGCGTCTCGGAGAGGGACCGGAACTCGTTGACGGGTTGCTGGTCGAGCGGGACAGGGCACTCCGTCTCCGGCGTGTTCCGGCGGGATGAGAGGAGAGGGCGGAAGTGGGAATTAGGGTTTGAGGGGAAATTAGGGTTTGGGGATTTGGGGGAGAGGAAGAGGGAAGGGAGTGGTGGGAAGAGTAACGACGCCATTTGGAGGGAGGGTAGTGGAGTTGGGGTGGGGGTATTTATAGGGAGGAGGGGAATTTTGTAGTTTGGTCCTAAAATGAAATGGGTCTGGTCGAGTCGGATTGGGTCGGGTTTGGAATCGGATAACTTAGTAGATGTTTGACCTCATGACTTGTGATGTTCAACTTTTTTTTTTGATAAGCGGTGATTTCATTAGATTAAAAGATCTTAGAGTGTTATAACCACAACACTACGGACAAAGTACAAAAAAAAAACCCCACAAATTGTGGAAGAACCTAGAGTTTGATCACTAATAGTCTAGTCAAAAAACAACACCAACCACGTCACCAAATCTAAAACATCAAACACCGTTTTGAAGCTCATTTGACAGATACTTAGGACTTATTGGTTTCCGTTGCCTCAGAATCCAACGGGAGCATGGCAAGTCTTTCTAAGTGATGTTCAACTTCAGTTCGGTCTTTTGGGTTCATAATTTGGGGGGTATCGTAGGTAATTATGCAATTTGGTCTTGAAGTAAAACATATTGTATAAAGTCGGGTTCGGTTGGATTAGCAACCGAATAACTTAGCATATGGTTGTCTTGTGACGTTGAACTTCACTTAGGTCTTTCGGGTTCCATTTTTGAGGTAATTTTGCAGTTTGGTGTTGAGTAAAATGAATTAGCAACACTCGAGTTCGGATGGGTTGGGTAGGATTAGCAATAGATTAACTTACTAGATGGTTGTCGCATGATGTTGAACTTCACTAGGTCTTTTGGGTGTTTCAAATCTTATGAAACAGCCTTTGGAAGCATTAATTCACTATTCTGATTTCTGAATATGATTCAATATATGGGTATAATCGAAAATTAAAAAAAAAAGGTTGAATTGGAGGTCATTGGTGACATTTTAAGTTAGCACAGGTAAATGTTTGGGATTATTTATTTAATCGTGTAATAGGCAGGTTTAATCTCATTAGATTGCTGATTCTGTTTGAAGTATTTTAAGTTGATATTAGGTTCGATGTTAACTCATCCAAGTATATATACTTCTACATTTTAGTTCGAGTCGTAGAAGAATTATGTTGTGTTCAGATCATTAATTTTTCTTCGAACGTACGTACGTAATCTTAGATATATATATATATATATATATATATATATATATATATATATATATATAGTTCAACTCCTATGAGAGTTTTGTGGGTTAGTAAATTCGTAAATATGTCAATTAATCATGAAACAAATGTCAGAATCGAGAGTCGGAGATTAGTGGCGTTAAGTATAAATATTTATTTCAACAGGGAGCTCAAATCTTTTAAGAGTTGTAAAATATTAGAAAAACTTATTTGGTGCCAATTTGTTTCTTGTATAGATATTGAAATACGTACTCAACGAGAAAACACTTGAGCAATTTATTAATTAGCATGTAGTTAAGTAGTCTTCCAAAAAATGGATAAACATCATCTTATTCTTGTTAGTTGCTTCTATGTCATTTTCATAAACGAAACCTAATTAACATAAGTGGTGTGTGTATAGACGGATTTTTATGTGACGACAACCTCGTTTTTGTATGTATTTGAGGTCGTTGTAATATTATTTTTCTAGGAAACTACATCGTAAGCAATATCCTATAATAATTATCGAAAAAGTATTATTTTTAAATAAATGATTATTGATTCATTAATTAAATGGTTGGAAAATTAATTTCTTGGGAAACACATTTTTTTTCCTTTTTTAATTTTATTTTTTGTTAAAATTTGTTGTCCTCGCTGTTAATAATTTCCCTCTTACAATATAATCATGATTCCTGGTAAAAGACTGTATGTTTTTATTATAAAATATTCATATTAGACATAGTTGTATTATACATATAAAACATGTATTGGACTATCAATTGTGTATGTCGTCCAAACTTGAAGTCTATATCGTTGTGAAAACTTATACTTACACAAACATCCATAGTTTGTCATTTTCCATTGAATTTCTATATCACAATTCACAAGGATGTTGGAATTTTATTACGTCAAGGTAGTGGCAACTTAAAATATCTTATATTAATCGGGTATTTCATACAATTACAAAATATTAGTATTATTTGATTCAGATCATATTGTCAGGAAAAATCACTTTTTCACACTATCAACTTTTCAATTAGTTTCTTGATTTCCTCCCAAATAGTCTCATCATATTCATTCATGCAAGCTGGACAAATTATATTTATTCATCGAAACCAACTTTTTTGCATATTTGACCATAATTACATGGTTAATAGAGAGAAGGAAGCATTATAAATATAAGTTTCTAACTTACAAGATGACCAATTCAAAACTACATTTTAAATATGAAGGAAATACTATGATAATCCATTGATGGAGATTCAACTACGTGAGTATAATTTCTTATAATTTTGATCAACTTTTTATATATAAAAACTTTGGTTCCACCACTTACAATAATGCATTGTCCAGCTAACTTGAGAGATGAAATACATAAAACTTCTTCCTTATTGAACTACATTTGGTAATTCCAAAATTTGAAAATTCATGGGTAACAATATAGAATCCATGAACCCATGCTAGAATTCTTGTAAAATGAAATCAGATTTGGAAACTACGATTTTAGGAAACTAATGCTGCAATTTTGACCATGCATGGGGGTGGAGATTAATCATGTGAGAACCTAATCCTTTTGATTAAGGTTAATTAGGTTTAAGAACTTTAACTCTATTTAAGTGAGTATAAAACCCAACCCATTTCATCCCATTTTCCTCTTTTCTCATTTCCTTTCCTCTCATTTTCTTCTCTCTCCCTCAACACTTTTCTCCCTCCCTTGTAGTTCGTCGGTGGAAGGAGGAGGAGGAGCGGGGCGCCGGCAAGTCGGGTTCGCCGGAGACCAAGGAAGGTGTGGAGATCCGCTTCGGGTGAGGAGTTCGCCGGAGTTACGCTCTTTCGCGTGGGAGGATCGTCGTTGCTCTTCGGAAGCTTCTTCAAGCTTTCAAGGTATGCCAAGCCTTGCTTTTACGCTCACCAAGGTTGTGTGGGTGTTTGAGTGTTCGACGGTAGGCCGAATGGCTCGTTGGAATAGAGTGGCAGAAGTTTCTGCTATGTTTCGATCGACCGGTGCTTATTTCGGTCGACCGGTTGTAGTGTAATTCGGGCGCTCTCGCTCGAATCGGTCGAACGATACCCCATGGGTGGTCGACCGATTGTTCGTGTGAGCGAGAAGATGAAGACCCTGAGTGTTTTCGGTCGACCGAATGCACTGTTGTATGTCGGTTGGGGGCGTTGACCTTCTAAACGGTCGACCGCCTCTTTGACCAAGTTCGACCGGACGTACTGTTTTAAGTCGGTTGGGGGTGTAGACTTCTAAACGGTCGACCGCCCTGAGATCCCGTTCGACCGATGACTTAAGACAACTTAAGTATGGTTCGACCGATTCATATTTCGGTCGACCGGTAATGACCTTGTAGAATGTTGAAGTCCCTGTGGTTTTTCGGTCGACCGGAAGCCCATTGTCGTTCGACCGTTGGGATGTGTTATTTAATATTTATTTTGTGGCGTAGACCTTCTAAACGGTCGACCGTCCAGTGACTTTTGTTCGACCGTTTCGATGATTTTTCGTGGTTCGACCGTTGGATTGTGGTTCGAACCAATTACCGGTTTTAACGACCAACCGGTCGACCGTATGACCTTTTTCGGTCGACCGTTGGAGCCCAGTATTTGCATTGGTTGTTTATGAGCGCGTTGGTGCGTGAATTTCATTTATTGCTTATGTTCCCATGATATGACATGTGCATTGAGACCTAGGTCATCACATATAGATCATGCAAAGGGGAATATGGTCCCACAGGTCTACTACCTAGGTCTCAATGCACATGTAAAAGGTGTACTTGAATTTTGGCTTACTGCATTGAAAACAAATGATGTTGTTGGTGATGAGGTAAAAACACTAGGATTTTGTCGATTATTCAATCCATCAGCTCCTTTTAATCCAATGTTTATTTATTTGTTTGTTTGTTTGTTTTACAACATCAACTTCTAACTTTCAAAAAAATAGATTAAAACTTCCCAATCAGCGACAATAATGGAACTATTTAAATTAAATTAATTCATAAACAATAACATGAAAAATAGGTTAATTACAGTTGTTTTTTCCCGGAATTATGTCTTGATATCATTTTGCACTCCTAAACTTTTGTTTTTAACACTTTGTCACATGAACTTTAAAAATTCATTATTTAAATACACATTCACCGTTAAATTCGATCCAAATTCCAACTAAATTCGACATCTGTTTCGATCTGAACTTTCACATGAATATATGTTTATGAGTGTATTACGGATACAATAAAAAATAGAGGAAAAACACAGTGAATGTGCGTTTAAATAATGAATTTTTAAAATTCATTATTGTCGAATTCAGTAGATCAACCACATTAATATACTCTATATTGTATTTTAAAATTCAGTAGATTAACGTGTTACAAAATGAAAATGGATAAACACATGTTAACGTATGTTCAGTGGATAAACACAAGGATTGGTTTTCATTAAGAGGTTGTTTGTCATTAACTCATTATTCAAAATGAAACGTATCGATCGTTTGCCATTTCACAATAGATAATAAGCGCATGCAATACAATTAATGTGCCATCTCATTTTCGTTCGTTACAATGCAAAGCCAAAATTAGCAAAATCTTTGGTTTCATTAGGAATGGATGTCAATCTAATGGTTGTTTTATGAAATGTAGATCCGAGACTTCGATGAAGAGGCCTTGACATATCTTAACGACATCCGGAGTTTAGAACTTAATGATCCAAATGGGTTTAGACTAGAATTCCATTTTGACCTAATTCCCTTCTTTAATAACTCAATGCTGGAAAGAAAGAAAAAAAACATATATCATGACTCCAGACGAGGACGAAGCTATACTTGAGAAAGCTATTGGGTAAACTTCAACTCAATCTGACACCCGAAAATTGCTCGTTACGATATGAATCATATATGTATGTATATTATCGTATACTTCTAAATATTGTAGGACCAAGATATATAGAGTTGGCATTCTGGAAAGAACTTGATCTTGAAGGGGAGGAAGAAGAAGTTGAAGATGGATTTTGAAAGTGCAAAGTCGAAGACCGAATTCGACGATTATGAAAGTTTTTTCTACTTTTTCGATCCACCAAAAGTTCCTGAGAAACATGAAGAACTTGATAATGTAATTGGTCGTGGTTGCAGCGCAATAAAATTTTAATGTTGCTCATTATGTACATGATACGAAATCAATCGTGATTCTTGATGAGTTTCAATTTTAATCTATGCCGGTCAGTTTGGAATTAATTAATTAAAGACTTTGTTGTTGTTGTTGTTGCTGCTAATTATGTAGGATGACTATCCGTGACAAGATCATCCGCGATCTGTTGCATGGTTCACCGGAGAGGCTGCTAACTTGAAAGTCTTTGATTTGGAGGAAGATGAAGAGAAGAAGAAGAAGAAGAAAATGTGTGTACAATTCACATAATAGCATTCCAATAAATAGAAAGTGACACTTTACTAATTACCCAAAAATATATATCACTGTAAATATCTGAATCAAGCTTGATCTTTTTCGAGCTCGTTGATATACAAGTCGAGGGAGGTGTGCATATTTTAGTTTGCTTGTTTGTTTTCAAGTTTGACTCGAGCTCTTCTTAAACCGGAGGGAGCTTTTTCCGACCTGTCGAGCTTCTCAAACTTTATTATTGTAATTATAAATAGAAGAGTGATTCACAATCTTTAAAAAGCGTTAACTTCAATTTATCATTGTTAATAACTAAAATTTTGAACTCAGAATGGAAAATATACCCTTCAAAAATTTTGGAAGTCATTTTATATGATATTTCAATAATCAAAAAAATCAACACATCAAATTTATTACAAATTCAACATTAGTTGATCTTCTATAAAACAACCTTCAAATTTAGTGATTTTTTACGTGTATAATATATTATAAAAGAAAATCTACGATTTAAATTATCAATTTGTCATTCAACTTTTAAGTTATCAATTAGTGTCAAATTTGTATTAACATCTTTTGAGGATAGTCGATCCATCTCTTATAAATAATATATATAATGGAACCAAACTTTCCTACAAAAACATAGTTCTCTAATTACCCGAAACTCCAGTACTATCCATGCAAATAAACCCAAACAAAACAAACCCCCACCACTCCCGCCAAACCCAAAACCCCCAAATTTCACCCAAACCCTAAACCCCCAAATTCTCCCAAACCCTAACCCTAAACCCCCAAATTATCCCCTAAAATGACGAACCAGACCTTCCTCGCACTCCAATGCGTCCAGTGCTCCACCATGCAGGTACCAAATCCACCTTCTTCCCAAACCCTAATCCGGAGTTCTTATCAATTTTTCGGTTTGCGCAGGTGAAGCAGCAGAAGAAGAGCAGCAACAAGTGGACGTGTGTGGTTTGCAACCAGAAGCAGTCCCTCACTCGGGTGTTCGCTCGGGGTTCAGTCGCGAAGGACGTGAGAGGGTTCGTGCAGGGGTTCAACTTGGCCAGGGCCGGACGTGGGCGTGAGGAGAGGGAGGAGTATGAAGAGGAGGGTTGTGGGGTGGTGGAGGTTGGTCGGGGTGAGAGGAAGTGGAGGACGAATTGGTCTGAGTATTTGGATCGAGTTGGCTGTGGTGGTGGAGAAGAGGATGATGAAGGTCAGAGTAATTTAAGTTTGTTGTTTAATATTGTGAAATGGAATTGTTAAATGGTGTTCGTAAGATGATAATTAAGAAAGACTTTTTTTTTCACGATATTCATGTAGAGGATAAAATATGCCCTTTACTGAAGAAGAGGATGATGAAGGTTTGATTTTGCGAAATTGGATTGTTAATGGTGTTCGTAAGATGTTAATTTAGAAAGTTTTTGTTTTCACGAGATTCATGTAGAGGATAAAATATATTCTTTACTGAAGAAGGGGATGATGAAGGTAAGTGATTTAAGTTTGGTGTTTGATTTTTGCAAAATGGAATTGTGAATGGTGTTCGTAAGATGTTAACTAAGAAAGATTTTTTTTTCAAGAGATTCATGTAGAGGATAAAATCTTAAAATATGTTCTTCACTGAAGAAGAGGATGATGAAGTTAAGTAATTTTAGTTTGTTGTTTGATTTTGCAAAATGGAATTGTTAATGGTGTTCGTAAGATGTTAATTAGGAAAGAAGTTTTTTCAAGAGATTCATGTAGAGGATAAACTATGTTCTTTACTGAAGAAGAGAATAATGAAGATAAGTTGCCACATTAATTGTGTTGTTTGACTTTTGCAATGTAGGATACTAGGATTGTTAATGGTGTTTGGAAAATGTTAGATGGGAATTAGTTGTTGCAAGATGAGTACGGGAAGGAAAATATAACCTTTAGTATCTCAAGGAAAATCATTATGTTGATGGAGGGTAAGAATAAGAAGGTAATTTTGTGGTTTGACTCAGAAAAATAAAAAAATTAACGACTTCTGAAAATCATGACTTGAACAAGAACTCTTTTCGCGAGATGGGTGCAGAAGACAGGATAATTACTACATTAGTATAATCCTTGCTATACGGAGAAGAATGATAATACTGGTGGGGGTGCTAGAGTAGATGAAGGTTGTCTAAGTTTTTGCTATGTTATCAGTTTTAGAAAAATTAACTACATTTGACTTTTTTGTGGAATTAAGGGTTTGAGAAGGGTAAAAAGTTTTCAGCTTAGATGGACAATTTAATCATTAGTCTGTGTTTTCCTTTTTGATAAATTATAGTCATTCGAATTTTAGACTTCAGGTTGGCTACGAAATTTATTTGGAACCTAGTTCATTAAATAATGCTTGTGATTTTTGTTTGGTTTGAAAATGTATGCTGAGATGCCCTGGATTAAAATTAGAACAGGAGCAAGTGTTGATGCCATGCCAGAGTAGTTTGATTTTAGACTAGGGCTATTTTAGAAAACCACATTCTTGGGTTTAGTACCCTAGTATAACAGTCCGCTATATTTTGACGGGGCTAAAGGTGAATTTGTAAGTTGTCTATGAGAGAGCCTCGGGCTTCACCTTTTCCTTTTAGTGTTCTGCTTCATCTCTCTCGGAATTGCTATAGGTGTTTGTGAGTGCTCATTTGTTCTTCCGTTCATTGTACTCACAATGCACTTTATGGTGAAAAACTCATCAGAAGTCCCTACCTGTGGATGAAGTCGTACTCCGTGACCAAACCACATTAAATCTTGGTGTCCTATGTAATGTGTTTGTTAGTTCTTGTGCTTGGCTTTTTGTTTGTTCTTATTATGCTTGGATAGTGTGGTCATATTTCGCAAACCTACGTGCTTAACTAACTAGTACAGAGGCTTTTCTTTCAAGTTTCAACAAACACACCTATTTAGCATTGATGACATTTATTCCTCATTGGAATGAATATGTCAGAATGAAACATTACACTTACTGATCTGATGAAAGCAGGAGGAATTGAGTCTGAGCAGCAATTTGTCACTGAAATGCCGAAAGACTTACCTATCAAGAGGCCGTCAAAGAGGTCGCTTGCTGGAGTAGAACCACACCACATTAGTCCACAGAGCTCTCAAGTTTCTGCTTCCAGAATCCTAACCAAGAAGCTACTGCAACACCCTCAAGGCACTCAATAAATAAAGACCTATCCATCCTAAGTACACTTTCATTTTTATCTGTTCATTACTTAATTTCTTCTTCTGCAGTTGAGAGACAACCTGAGAGAATCCCATCGGCACCAACAGCAATGAAGAAAATGAAAGTTTCATCTTCCAAATGGAGTGAGTACTTGGATAATGAGATGGAGAAGTGGTCGGAAGTCAAGAGTTATTCCCAAGACCCGTCTCTGTTGTGGAAAAATGACAGGAAGGAAGACCAGTACAGGGATGTTGAAGTGGAAGAAGAAATACATCCTGATTTTGTTTGATAGAATGTAAGTATGAGACTTACATGTGCATTCAGAAATTCTAACATGGTTGTGACTTTTTTCTGAATACTTTCTATGCAGATTCTGGTGATATCCTGTAGAGATCTCTGTTGTGGTTGTTTTGTCTAGATTGAAAAGGGATATGATTGAAGCCTGGTTTTTAATATCTCCAGATCATACATTTTTTAGGTTGTCCTGACTCCTGAAGATAGACTCCGAGTATCCGAATGGAAATGGAATTTTGCTAAAAATCTTTTGTGTAAACACCTCCAGATTAGTCTATGTTTGGATCAAGTTTGCACTTGTTACAAGTTTGCATATAAATCAAAATTTACACATGGAAATTATATGACTTATCTCTAACTAATTCACGTGGGTTATTTTTATCCGAATGTTAATTTTTCATTACTCATAACATGTTCGGACTTTGGATAGAAAATTATTAAAGAGATACAAAAAGAAAAGGTCCACAGTAGAAACTAGAAAATTACGTAATGCTTCTAAGGAGGGTGCAGCAAATTAACTTATCGATGCTATTTTGGTTTAGTGATATACATTTTTTTATTTTTTCAAATCTCCAATCCAAATGAGACAAACCCAATTTCTCTTTGCTTTTGTTCTGTTCTCTCCTCTCTAACCTCAGTACAGATACACCATCATAAAAGGTGGAATTGCATTACTGAGTTAACCATCAGATGAGGGTTTTTGACTTCTATCGTAAACAATTGTAGCCTTAGGTTGCAATATAACACTCATTTTAGCAATAGAAAGAAGTCATTACCTTCTGTAAGATCGTCTCTAGTTATCCTTGGTGTCAAATAAAGAGGTTTGCTGAAGCACAAAGTTATAAACATACAACCTTGCTTGGTATTATAGAAGCATCAGTTTTTTCACATACAGTTGCCAGATGGATCTACAACACTACTACTTGTTTATTCTTGATACCAAACTACTACAAAAACAGCAGCAAGATGGTTCCAATCATGGCAATTTTCTCTTGCCACATGGCATGAATGTCAAACCAACTGCTGGGAAAAAGATTGAACACAATAACACCAAGATGGTGTTTATAACTTCACCCATCTTGAACTTGAACAGAGTATTGCAGGTTCCAGAGAATGTCGTCGACTGATGGACGACTACTGGGGTCTTTTGATAAACAGTTCAGAGCGACCTTGGCTGCTGTCCTGAGCGAATCATATGCAAATGTGCCGTGAATGGCAGGATCCGTTACACCACGCAGGTCGGTTGGATTTTCTGTCAAGATCTGCTGCAACTGAAGACGAGAACAAATACCAAGATTAGTCCCTTTCTTATTGAAAATTTTGATCTAATCTGCTATTGCTAAACCCTACGACACGATTCAATGTTGGTTATTCCATGCCCAAAAGATGTACAACTGGGTTAGCACTTGTCCGGCACTAATTTTAGTCATTATTTGCAGTTCAACATTTACATCAAGATAACGCTTCAACATTTACATGAAGATAGATATGACCAAAATAGGTTCCTCATCCAAGTAGTTCTATCAAATTCTGATTTGAAATCACATCATTGGAGTTGTCTCCAATTTCGACAAACTTGGAGAATTATTTTGGAGCTTAAAACAAAGGGTAAGAGTCATGTTAGATGCAAGGTTGCATCGAGGAAGCAATTGGGAAGTCAACGGCAAAAACGAATCGAAAATCAGGCAAAAATCGAGCCTGGAAAGTGCCGCTGTACGAAAATGACCATTTCTGGTCTGCCAGAAACGGTCGACCAGTTGGGAAGTCCCGTCTAAATATCTGGAGATGTCCATATCACAACGTTTTTAGAAACGGTTGACCATTTTTTGCTTGTTTGGATCTAGAGTCTTTTTTGACATAAAGAACATAGAATTGGTAACTCACCTGCTTTTTCTGAGATTCTAATCCACTTCCACTTGTGGCGGGTTTGCCCGTAATGACTTCTAAGAGAATAAGACCCAATTGATAGATGTCTTCCTTATCACCATGCTTCATGCTGCAGAAATAAGGGTCAGAATAAACATCATTATTTGGACGTCGCAATTTATGCGTGATTTATGATGAACTAGAAAGAAACTCACTACCTATGGTTATCTTTTTCTTCAAGTGCAATGAACGGGAACCCTTCGTCGACCTGAGAAAATTCATGACATAAGTTCGAAAAAGTTACAAGGAAATGATACATAGTCCAGAGTAAAAAATTATCCTGAAATTCAAACTTCATTAGATCACCACCTTGTTGCTCTTATTCCTTAAGGCCATCGGAAGGTTATAGTTGTGTATTTTTGCAGTTAATGTTTGATCCAACAAGATGTTCTCTATTCTGAGATCGTTGCCGAAAATTCCAGGAACAGAGACCGTGTGCAGGAATTGTATTCCTCTTGCAACTCCAACAACAGCCGCAATTCTCTGCGGCCACTTCAACATCTCTCGCTTTCTCCACTCTAGTGTATATAGTACAATTCATGTGAGAAATGATCAATAAAATGGTTGTAAGAATCGGCAAAACACATCATCTTTCGCATACCGGTCAGGTGACTCCTGAGCGTTCCATTCGAGACATGCTCAAACACGAGATATACTGCAGTAGTGCCAGACCCATCCTGGAGATTATGAATGCAGTGACCAAGAATGCTAACCAAGTGTCGGTGCTGGAGTTTCGAGAAGACATCCATGTATTGGAGCAACAATTGAGATGAATGCTTCTGTTTGAGCTTCAAAGATCTAATGGTGACAGGAGAACCATCTCGAATTCGACCACTATAAAGCTGAGAATGAAGTAAAAGATGGGTATTATTACTTTTACATGATTTTGGTGACAATACAAGATACATTGGCTGATGGGAAAGTGAGATTAGGCATTACTTGGGTGATAAGTGCATTACTTGTACACACTTAACTTTCATTTGATTGCGAATTTATGTTTTCAGAGAGGAAATCAAATAAATTCAAATCAACACGTGGGCTTGAAATGCACACAACTAGAGATCCAGATAGCTTACTTGAACTTGAGAGCTTTTCTGCAACAAATTCAACACATCAAAGTTGTTGGTGGCTTCTTGGAGCTCTTCCATGTCAAAAACACGATACGGCATAAGCCCGAGCACACCCATTCGCACTTCAGGTGCCATATGTCCTACAATAACAAATGCAAAACCAACATAAAACCAAAGCACAAAGTTGACATCATCCATAAAATAAGTAAGATATGAAGCACTTACTCTTACTCACGACTCCGGTTGGATCGGTAGGAACACAATCCTTTTCGAGAACCGATTTTTTTGGCAAGGCAACATGTTGATCACGGCACCTCCTTGTCTTCTTCATGACTACCACCAAAACCAAAGCCATCACAATGGCACCTCCAACAATGCTCCCGAAAATCGCCAACACGAAAACCACCTTGCTCCTTCCTCCACCCCCATCCTTATTACTCTTCTTTGCCTTCGGCATCGCAACGGCCAGGGGATTCTCATTGCAATAAGAGCTCCTCCTCTGAGAATTCGAACTCGAACTCAAACCCCCTAAATCCAAACAATTCCCCGAGTACACAACCGTCATTCTCGTTGTATTCTCTCTAAGACACTCCGGCAACTTACCGACAAGTCGATTCCCCGACAAGTCCACAAACTCCAATCTCCCGCCACACGACAAACCCTCCGGCATCGCTCCACCGAAATCATTCCCTCTCAAATCCAAATGCTTCAAACTCCCAATCCTAAACAACCCAATTGGCAACCGCCCGAAAAACGCATTCTCTGACCCATCAAACCACTCAATCCTCCTCAAATTCCTCAAATCCAAACTCCCCTTAAAACCATTCCTCCTAACCACCACCACCCTCACATTCCCCCCGAAAACCGGAAACTCAGGTCCAAACCCATTCCACCCAAAGTAAACCTCCTCTAAACCCTCCAATCCGGACAAGTCCGGTACCGGACCGATCAACCGATTCCCAGAAAGATCCAATCTTTCCAAATTCTTCAACCTCCCGACCGAATCCGGCACCGACCCATTAAGCCAATTTTGGCTTAGATTCAAAATCCGCAAAGACCCGAACTTTCCGACCGCCTCCGGAATCTGCCCCCAGAGGCCAAGATTGACCAAAGTGAGGGACTCCAAATCCCCAAAGTGGGTGAGGGTGGTGAAGAGAGAGGAGAGGGAGAAGGAGGAGGGGAGAGGGGGGGAATGGGGGGTGGGAGAGGAGAAGGTGATGTGGGTTATGGTTGAATTTGAAATAGAGCAGGTGAGTTGGGGGAGGGAGCAGAAGGGAGTGGAGCGGTTCCAGGTGGAGAGGAAGAGAGGGTTGTGGAGGGAACGACGGAGGAGGAAGAGAGCTGTGGTTTGGGTTGTGGGAAGTGGAGTTGTCGGTGGGAGATGGAGGAGAGAGAGTAGGAAGAAGAAGACGAGGGGAGGAGACATTGGGGAAGAGAGAGAAAGTTGGAATTTCTTATGGTTTAGAGAGAGAAGAAAGAGATGTTGGGATTTTATAGAGATTACAAAGAGAAGTAGAAGAAGAAAGTTGAGGTTTTTATGGTTCAGAGAGAGAGAGAGAAGAAGAAGAAGCGTTGGGAGTTTTATGGTTTAGAGAGAAAAGCAGAAGAAGAGTTGGGAGTTTTATGGTTTAAGAGTTGGAAGTATTATTATGGCTTAGTGAGAGAGAGATGTTGGGATTTCTTAGAGCTTAGAGAGAGAAGAAGAAGAAAGTTGCGGTTTTTATGGTTTAGAGAGAGGAAGGAAGAAAGTTGAGGTTTCTATGATTCAAAGAGAGAATTAGAAGAAGAAGAAGAGTTTGGGAGTTTTATGGTTTAGAGAAAGCAGAGTTGGAACTTGGAAGTATTATTATGGCTCAGAGAGAGAAGAGATTGAGAGGTTTTTATGGTTTAGAGAGAGAAGTTAGAAATAAGAAAGTTGGGATTTTTATGGTTTAGAAGAGGAAAGAAGTTAAATTTTTTGAACTCTGAGCTTAAGTTTAAAGTTTAGTAGATTAGATGGAAGGGATTTCTATGGGTCGGAGAGAAATGTGGGATTTGGGTTTTGCCATTGCAGTGATGGTGGTTCAGTGGAGAGAGAGAGACACACAGGTTGATGGAGGAGAAGTGAAGTTGATTTTTTAGAGAGAGAGAAAGGACTTGGATGAGAAGGGGCCTTGGTTGAGTATTTAAGGTTTGGAGAGAGAGAGATGATACAGAAGAGAAAGAAGAAGAATGGAAGGAGAAAATTGGATTTTGAAAGTAGTTTTATAGAGAGAGAGTGGTTTGAGGTTTTGGAAGTAGAAAAGCTTAGTAGAGAGATTAGATTGATATGATTCAATTTTTTAATGAAAAAAGTTGTGTTCTTTGAGAAAAAAGTCCTTTAAATTTTAAATTATGGTTTTAAAATTTGAAATGAATGGTCAATTCAGAAAGAGAGAGAGAGTGGTAGAGTAGTGTAGTGGAGGTCTAGAGAGAGAGAGAGAGTGGTAGAGTAGTGTAGTGGAAGTGGAGTTTGTACAGAAGGAAGAAGAATATGGGATGGAACGAGTGAAAGGGAGATGTTTGGATTTGAGAGGGACTTCTCTCATAATTTGGTCAATGATTAACTGAATTGCTAAACATCGCCCCAAAATTACTTAAATCGTCCCTTGAAATTACCATTTTGCCCTTCTCTCATTTCTATTGCTATAACGCGACATTTTACCCTCCTATCACACATCTCTCATCATATTCCTCTTATAATCATAAAAAATAATGTTTTGGAGGTCAGTAATGAACTAACGGACGCCCCAGTGTACTCGAATCTGGTAAAACATCTAACATCTTTTTAATAAAAAAATAATAAAAAATAATAAAAAATTACGGGCGTCTGACGGAGCCGCCCCCACGTAGGAGGGGGCGTCTGGCTAAGACGCCTTCCCCATGGGGGCGGCGTTTTACCCAGACGCCTTACCCATCGGGGAGGCGTTTTACCCAGACGCTCCGCCCATGGGACAGGCGTCTGTGTAAGACGCCTCCTCCATGGGGAAGGCGTCTTAGCCAGACGCCCCCTCCTACGTGGGGGCGGCTCCGTCAGACGCCCGTAATTTTTTATTATTTTTTATTATTTTTTAAAAAGATAAATGATTATAAATTTAGATAATTGTTAAATTAATTAATAAGTTAATAATTACTATATTCGGATGACCGATACCTCTTCGGTACACCAAAAATTCAAAAATTTCCAGATCTAACAATTTCAAAATCCAAAAAATTTCCAGGGGGCGCTGCCCCCTTGCCACCCCCGCCACCTCACCGGCGAGGTGGAATGCCGCTCGCTCACCGGGGAGCGAGACCCCCGAACGACCTGTCGAGGTGGTATTTGTAAGTCATGATGTTTTACCACCGGGGGATTTGGAACTTAAAAAATGTTGGATCTGGAATTTTTTTGAATCTTTATCACTTGCAAAAAAACTCATTGTAATCCGACCGGTTACCACCGAAAACTTGCAAAGAAACGTCAAATAATTTGAGATAACACACCGTATAATTTTAATTTGAAAAAAAAAATTAAAAAAATGGGACGTCTGGCTAAGACGCCTGTACCATCGTGGAGGCGTCTGGCTAAGACGCCTCCACCATGGTCGAGGCGTCTTAACCAGACGCCTAGACAATGGTATAGGCGTCTGGCTAAGACGCCTCCACCATCGTTGAGGCGTCTGGCTAAGACGCCTCCACGATGGTGGAGGCGTCTTAGCCAGACGCCTCCACGATGGTACAGGCGTCTTAGCCAGACGCTCGTGTCGGAAAAAAAAATCCGCCTCCGTTACTTCGCCTGGTCTAGGTGTTTCGCCAGACATTTTCGTGGTGTTGGTACTAGGAATGTTAGTAAAACTGAGTCAATAACCTTGTTTAAAGACACGGGACGATATGAGTATTAAATATATTGTTAAGGGCAATTTGGTAATTTCAAGGGGCGATTTAAGTAGTTTTGGGGCGACGTTTAGTAGTTCCCATGATTAAACTTCAAGTGTTTTTAAGTTCTCTTTTGCATTTGTACCTATACTTTTTAAAAATATCAACGACAATTATTGAGTAGGATTGATTTAGGTGTTTCATTGTCTAGACCTAATGACAACAAAAGGTCACAAAATGGAAGGAACGTGTAAAAATTAGAGTTTGTAATTTTTTTATTTTTTTTAAGTTTCTTTTTTGTGGAATTATGGTAAGAATATCAAAGTGTAAATGTTTTCATTAATCATGACAATAAAATTTGACATCCATTGTACTTACGAGAGATTGATCTATTGTGAAATTTGTCCAATTCTTTCGAATATTGGAAAAGTGAAAGTATTGATCTCTTGTGAATTGTTTTAAGATTAATTACAGTTTGTCTTCCTAAATTATGCATCGATTTCACATTATCCATTGAACCTTAAAAATGCAACAATTACATCCTTTATACTTTCATTTGGTAACATTTCCCTCATTTCCTGCTCGAACATTAAGAATTTGTTATTTTAGCACATATGTGTCGTTATTTTTTTTATTTTTGCGTCGTTTGCCTAAAACACTCATAATCCTATTTTTATGTTAAAGTTCAGATCAAATCGGATGTATGATTTGGTTGGATTTTGGGTTGGTTGTTAATCAGACCAAAATATGAACCAAAATTTACTTCCGATTTGATCTGAACTTTAGCATAAAGTTAGGATATAAGTGTATTAGTTATACAACGCAAAAAATCGAGAAATAACGACACATATGTGAAAAAATAAAAAAATATTCTTAAAGATCATGGGAGTAAAGTGTTACAAAATAAAAATTCAAGATGGATAATTGTCACAATTTAAAGTTTGGTTGAACAAAGTAAACTAGAACATAGTTAAAAGTGATAAATATTGGGAAAGTAAAATTATTGAGCTCTAGTGAAGTATGTCAAAATCTTCCAAATATTGGAAAATAACGAAACATGGGATATCTAATGGTACGATCGAATTTTAGTTAAATTGTTCTAAATATTTTTTAACAAATATATAAGTCATTTTTCAAAGATTTTAGATTATAAGTTTTTTTCTTCTTGTAGAGTGTATGATCTCTGATGTCTCTTAATAAAAAAATTAAAAATTATTGTCTCGTTTGTGTGGTAATGCATGATGGTATAATGAGTAAATGAAGGATGTAACTACAAATTTCCGAATCTTTTTTATAGTCAAACTTCGAGTGTTGAATTTCATTTTTGGTTGCAACGCCGACAATCCGTAGTCGTAGTGGGCCCATGGCGGCAGATTATATTCGTGATTAAAATTTTATGGGATTAAAACATTCATTTAATTACCATCTTCAATTTATCTTAAAAAAATTACCATATTTAAATCTGTGACCGCTTGTGTCTGTATTTGTTTTGAAAGCATGTCTATATCTTTTCTTTTTTATTTATAATTATGACTTTATCATTTTCTAATGTCACTTTTCTCTTTGTTGTTGGATTTCAACAATATCCCAACAAGGAAAAAAATTAAACAGCATTTTTTATAATTATAATTATAATTAAAATATAGAGGCAAAGTAAAACTAGAGTAACCCAATATTTTTTAGTGCAAACTACCTATTTTCATTAATTTACATTAAAGGTAATGCAAAGCTAGGAGCAGTAACATTATATATGACCATAGTATATGAAACTCATTTATTGATTAATTTCATTTATTTAAATTTGAAATGAGTCCAAATTTGAACATGTTGGACTATTTTCTTTGGGAATGTAACCACATTGAAGTGGAGATAAAGATGAAATTGTGTCATATCCATGAAAGAGATGTAGTGAGACAAATGCATGAAAGTGAGAAAACATGATGTCCACGAGTTCTGTACTTCTAGAAACATAATTAAAAATATAAAACAAATATATTATTTTCTGATATTTAGCACAAAATTAATTTAACATTTAACCTTAAATTCTCACATATATTGCAAAGGAAAAATAATTTATGAACTCATCTTAACACACCTCTTTAGGACGCTTCTGACGTAGATGGACATGATTTCTTTAGGAGTGTTGTCAACATGGAACTATCTTTCAACAATATTTAATTTGTTGATAAATTGATTGCATGACAATCTAAGGTTTGATTGTTTCCAATGCATGATATATTGTGTTTCTAATGCATGACAGATTGTATGTCCCGCGAATGATAGATGTAGGGGTGCACATGGGTCGGGTTGGGTCGGGTTTGGGCCTCAACCCGACCCAACCCGAAATTTTCGGGTTGGGAAAAAACCCAACCCAACCCGACCCGAAATTTTCGGGTTGGGTCGGGTTGGATCGGATTCGGAAATTTTCTCCCAAACTTGGTCGGGTTCGGTCGACTGGTGCTTAAATGGTCGACCGGTGGCTTGAAAACCCGAAATTTTCGGGTTGGAAACGATCGACCGAGTGATGTTCGGTCAACCGAGTGATGTTCGGTCGACCGGTTTATTTGGGAAAAAAATAAAAAAAATAAAAAATCGGGTTCGGGTTGGGTCAACCCGACCCCCTCCCCAACCCGAACCCGACCCGAAAATTCGGGTTTTTGATTTTCCCAACCCGACCCGACCCGACCCCCTCCCCAACCCGACCCAACCCGACCCGACCAGTCGGGTTCGGGTTGGGTTTCGGGTTGAACCCAACCCATGTGCACCCCTAGATAGATGTGTATTTGTTGTGAGGAATATGTGTATTTGTTGAGGGAAAATGTGTACTTATCGAGAGAAAATATGTGTACTTGTTGATGGGGAAATATTTTTACCTTTAAAATGTAGTTTTTGAAATGACGTGAGATTATATATTTTGCGGTAGTCCCAAGAATAACTCTCAAGAATGTGAAAATCATTGTCTCTCATTTTATTAGAAATCACATTTTTTAACAATAAGATACAAAAATATAATATTGATATAAAATAAAATAAAAGTAAATAATAAGGTGCATGTATCAGCAATATATTGCAAACTAAAGAACATGGTCCAATAAATAATCCATATCCTTGTTGTTGCACAGCTAAGGTTAACTCGAAGAACTCGCATATATAATAAACATAAAAAAATCGACATACTAATTCAAAATTTCAAACTGACAAACAAATGCAGTCTGACAACTAAACACAGAAACTAGATTTACAGACAAAAACAAAAATTCCAAACAAATTGGAATCCCAAGGCAAATAAAATAACTCATGTTTGTTTTTCCCCTCACAAAATTAAGTGCCTTTTCCACTTAATTGGATTTTTACACCTGCAATCGTTCAAAGTATCACGTCATTATGATTAAAGTTAAATAACATGATTATTCTAGAAAACCTTATAAGTATGTTAATTTCTCAAATCTACCATTCGAGAAGACGTGTTTATATATAAGTAACTTTTGCACCCTTTTTGTTTTTTTGATAATATATACTACTGATTCTCCACATTATTGCTCATTGCTTGTAGCTTCTGGGGTTAAAATTCGCAATATTAATTAATGAAATGGATAAATTTGAACATTGAAAATAAATAAAAAACTGAGTGGTTATATCTGAAAGTTTTTAAAGAGGCTTTTTGTTAGAAAAATATGGTTTTGCAATGATCAAAAGCATCTGAATCTGGTTCTTGCATGTGGTGTTGTTTCAGTATCCAGTTGTAAAATGCAGGTTTAGTGGCCCATATGCTGTCCACCAATATCTGCTACCACCCACCACATGATTCTATGCAAGAAGGAATCATATTAATATTAATATTAATACTAATACTAACAATAAAATTTTGCAACTATCCTTTTTATTTAGTCATATCTAATTTGGTTCTCTATAGTTTCAATTTTGTTATTTATACCATCAAACTCAACCCTTCGACTTAATTAAGACTTCTTGTTTGACCAATTTAGCTAACTTAGCAAGCATGAACCATTAACACAGTTAAATTATAGACATCATATCTAACTAATGAAGTAATAAAATTGTTTGATATCGTAGTAGTAATTGTTGGAGAAAATGCATTTGTACAAAATCATTTTCTTATATGAAGTTTTCAAAAGTGATGACTTACTCAAAATGGACCACTCTGGTTGACCTGATCTGAAGTGATCTTAAAGACATAAAATTAATGATATCTTTAGTATGGAGAGATTTAATTAAGTTGGAAGGCTTACATAACCAACCATGTTTTTTAGTGAGTGAGAGGGATTTGTTAGTAGGTGGGTCAATAAACACCCCTTGTATCTAGTGGATGAGAGAGATTAGTGAGTTGGTGGCTTAAGACAAGAAGATGGAGACATGTTATTAGGAGACAAAATCTGACCTCTTTTGAGGAGTGTATTCATGAAAGGATAAATGCTTCATGTTTGTTTCAGTGGTGTCTCTCTTAATTCTGAATTTGAATTTCATATCCACACACCTCTTAATTTATTGGTGAGTAGACCATGAAAAAATGGATTCAATTGTGTCTTTATATGGACAACATAGTTATTCCATACATCAATTGACAGTGCTGTTAGGGAAGCATTAAATCTCCATTAAACAACAAAGACATAATCTTGGGAATATAATATTACTTTTCATATTTCACATTAAAAAAACTCATGATTTCATAATCCTAATCAGAGTTTTGGGCTCTTAGAATCCATTACCAAACAGGTTTTTTTTGGGATTTTATGTGGGCTTTATAATAACTGAGATTCGGCCCAAATTAAGTTGTTTTACTCGGCCCAATTACAGAAAAAAACTAATTTTTTTTCTTTCATTTATTCCGATTTTACGTCATTATTTTGTTCACGTACATTAGGATAATATAAGTTCATTTTTTTCCTTCCCAAAGTAATCTTAAATAAAAATTTATCTAAGTAAATACATGTTACATTTATAACTAAGAATTTCCCATCTTAAATACATAATTTTTGCAATCATATATTGGTTCGGCGTGACAAGCTTGAGAAACTTTTTTATTTAAATAAATATAAATATGTATGTAATAGTGACACGTTTCACAATTTATTGTTAAGGTTTAAATTGTTTAAGGTATGTATTAGTTATTATGTGTTTATTACACAGGCCACATGAATTATTAATGTTTCACAATCTTTCCATTATTTTATCTTCTTCCCATATATTTTTTGTGAATGTGATTATTCACGTTCTTGACATTATCCTATCTAATATATTTATGTATGTCAAATGGTATATTCAGTCAACTTAAGTTTTGAGCCAACTGGACCTAAACAAGTCTATTTACTTTTTTTAGTGTTAAGAGGAAGATCAAGTTATTAAGATAAACCCAAAATGTTGTATTACATAAGTTATATCGATAAAAAAAAACATAAAAAACACCTCAAAACTACAATCATGGACAAAAATCCAACTCAAGGTTGCATATATATATATATAAGAAGAAGATAAGATAATGCTCTTGTTTACTTCCTTAGTTGAGATTATGTTTCTTGGATGGGAGGCGAAACCTGATCTTAGATATTGAACTTAAGATATGATTTGAGTAGTATGCATTATTTCATGGACTGGACCCATAATAAGTGTGACTTGACTCAAGCCGAATTACACTATTTTGTACCGAACACTATTTTTTTGTTTTTAGGAAGAAGAGGCAGTAACTTGTTGTATACATACAATTCTGTCATGTAATTTTGTGTTTAAACACAGATATGATATAATTAACTTTTGTGTTTTCGTGTCAAATTGTTAAATCCAACGTTGTTAGCACATGTTTGTCAAATTATTATTTTTACAACTCAGAATACTCCGACACCTACTTCTATTTGCATTAAAACGTAATTAACTATGTTGGTAAGATTTAAACTTACTAATTTTCACATCCCTAACCAGTCCCGTTACGCCGACAGACTGTTTGTCGAGTTGGTGTTGCCAATTGCCGTTCCAGTTGTAAAACTTGTATGTAATACAGCAAAAGAAAAAGACAGAAGATGGTCACCAAACAAGCAAGCAATTGCAACAGTAACACACCACCAACCAGACAACCAACCATCACTGTCAGACCCACTTCTTCATCCCAACTACTTTTTTTTTCTTTCGTTTTCGTAATATAATTATTTTTTGTATTATTTTAATTAGTCAGTGGGGAGATTTAGCAACTAAATCCATCAGTCCTTGTCATGCTGACTGTTAACCTTAAAATATGAACCAAACAAAGATCTAATTTGTTTCCAACCGACGTTACTGTTTGTTCTGTGTGGAGGACGTTCATGTTGTAAACAGTAGTAGTGACCGGGCTACTCACCTGTTCTACTTATTTTCTCGGTCACGTCAACTTCTCTTTCAGACGTAAACTCACCTAGTATACCAAAATTTTCCCTTATTCATGCCCAAAAACATCATAAACAGTTACACACCCTACATTCTCTCCCCTACACGTCATTTGGTGATCAATTCTAGGTAAAATAAAAAAAACATAAAATTATAAAAAATCAAAACAAATAAAAAACATTTTTTCAGGAATTTTTTTTGATAAAATAATTTAAGATTTTTAACCCCTATGGCTGAGCAAAACCCGGACCAGTCGGTCCGTGTTCGGTCCGGAAAGTTTTGTTTCAGTCCGGAGAATTTTAAAATTTCAGTTCGGTCCGGACCGATCTTTTTTTTGTTTTTATTTAAAAAAATCGGTTTTTGACCAGACCGATTCGGTCCGGTCCGGTCTTCGGTCCTTAGGAATTTGGTCCGGACCTCGGACAAAAATTCGGTACGGTCCGGTCCGGACCGAATGCTCACCCCTAGCCCCCCGTTGGGTACTTTTTTAAAATATAAAATATATTTAAATATGTTAATAATTATTTTAAAAATTAATTTAAATCGTTTTTTTCAATTTTTTATATAATGAAAACATGTTTTTTATTTGATCCTATTTTTTAAGATTTTGTGTGTGTTTTACCTAGAATTGATTTCCAAATGATGTGGATGATAGATAATGTAGGACGCTTGAGTTGTTTCTGGGTGTGGTTAAGACAAATTTAGGAGGTTGGTTTGAGCTGACGTGTCGGAGAGAGAAACTGACGTGGCTGAGAGAGAAAATCGAACCCCTAAGAACTGCTCGGGCACCATTAACGGTGGTCTAATAAAAATCTAATTTCCTTTGTCTTCTGATCCTAATAAAAATCTAATTTTTTGAAAAGTTTGTTTTTGTTGCCTTCCACCTCACCACCTGCCATTTTTCTTCTTCCAGAAAATAGTTTTAACTTATGAAATTAACAAAACAGAAAAAGAAAATGATAGACGATTTCATAAATATTTTTTTGATATTATCTCATATTTTCATCTTCGCTAGAACTTAACGACAATGCTGGTGTTAGTGCCACTGACAATGACATCGACAGTGTTGTGGTGACAATAGTTGTCTTAACATTTGTTGATGACAAATTGATTGCAACAATTTAAGGACGAAAAAGTGATGGCCGAGAAAGTTAAGAGACATTATAATGAGAATACGTTTAGAAAATTTTATTTCGAGAAGAAAAAATTATAATCGATTTAAAAGATTATAACAAACACTCTGAAATTGATTATAAAATGTTAATTTACAACAACAACAACAACAACAACAAAATGTAGTTTCACTAAAACACATATCTGGGTTATAACATGCATACATAACTAATATATGTGATTGATCAGCGTGAATTGAATTGATTCTTTTTTAACATATCATAAACCATAATTGATAATAGATGAAGTCACAAGGCAATCATATTAGTTTAAATGTTTGCGAAACACATGCATTTCGATGTCGACCATATTAATTGCACCATAGTTAGGTGGTTATGTATAACATTGTCAAATTCCCAACAAATGTAAGACTTTCTCATTGGGGTCATGTAAACTTCCACTTTGACCTTTCCTTATTTACACCAAAGTAAATAAATAGTTATAATAAATGGTCAACCTGCCAGAAGAATAATGTCTTGTAATTTTATAGACATTTCGATCGATTTCAATATATTCTTACTGACATGGACTTATTAGAAACCTTACATTTTCTTAGAACTGTTCTGCCACGCGCCACCTGATAAAGGCTAATTCTCTTGGAGCTCCAATAACTTAGTAACGTTTTATTTTGTGTAAATCTAAGATCATCTTTAACCATGCCCAGACAACCACTTGGTGTCCTAATTTCTTCCTCTGTCACGTTAGTTTTTCTCTAAAAAACATTACTTTGTGTGACCAAATGAAGGACGAGAATAATTCTTAAGAAATATCTAGCAACTTATGGTGGGTATAATTGTGCTATGACTTTATAAAAGTTATCAATGCAAGATATTTCCCCCCAATGATTACATAAACCACATACATCACACATGCATGCTTAACTTTGAAAAACCAATTATATGATCTTGCGGGGAGCTTCCTCAAACTATCTCGATTCATTTCCTGATTGGTAGCTTGTGTTTTCTCACGTTTGAACTATACCAAGAAGCGCTTCTGCAAGAGCATTTGGACAACAAATTTGTTACAATAGTTTCTCGTCAAGAGCTGAGATATCCCAGAAGGATTGCCAAATGCAACTTAAGTTGTCGATTGAAACACTTTAAGTTCTCCACTTTTTTTTTGAAAATCTCCAACCACCTAAATTCTAATAGAAGCTAGGTATTCTAGCTTCTCAGTATACACTAGTTTGTGGGTTGTATACCTTGAAGTTTTTTTTATGTACGAACACAAAATTTTCATTTGGATGAATCTCTTTGCGCTTGTTTTCCAAAACATCGAGGTAACCTAACATTAGGTATAATTTTTACGTCTAATTAAGGGATAGATTCCAAGACCTGAGCGAGTGACCCACTCCCTCAAAGCAGTCTTTTTAGATAGGGTTTACGAGACCTAATAGCTTTCTAAATGAATAGAAAAACCCGGAAGGAAGAGACACTCTAAAAATACTCGAAATATATAGGGTTCCAAATCACTAAGATC
The DNA here is from genome assembly GCA_963682175.1 of Triglochin maritima. Lineage (NCBI taxonomy): Eukaryota > Viridiplantae > Streptophyta > Magnoliopsida > Alismatales > Juncaginaceae > Triglochin > Triglochin maritima. Next base: position 39,630,202 of record OY821781.1, read on the forward strand.
GAGCAGAAAATGCTCTTCAAAATTGCATCATGAAAACCTCCACAAAGACATAGTTGACATCTAAAATAGAGCAAACCTAGCTCCAACTTACGATACTTTGAGAAAGAGTAAGACCCTAAGGCAAAACCTAAAGGAGATTTCGAACCAATGAAGATACAACCAACCCACACCTTTTGGTACATAGGTAGGAGGTGGAACGAAAACTCCAAAAGAGATCTGAGAGAGATCCGAGAGAGACCCAAGTTATTGGAATCAAAACCTAAGTCACATAAGTGGGGGTAGGAAGAAGAGGTCAAGTGAAACTTAGAAGACACTCCAAACTATTCGGAGAAACCCTAATTCACACAAGAGGGTAGGAAGAGGGCCTCAAGTGAAACTTAAAAAGAGACCCTGACTATGGGAAGAAACCCCAACTCCCACCCGAGTGGGAGGAGGAGGAAGACTTCAAGAGAATTAGAGAAGAAATCCTAAATCCCAAGAAGGAGAGTAGGAAGAGAAGTAAAGGAGGTCGGAAGGAAACCCTAGAGTGGCAACTGGGAGGTGGAGTAAACCTTAAAGATGACAAAAAAATGTGTTGGTATTTGTCACCCTCTTGAGATCAGGAAACACCTAAGGTGTTCCAACCAAGTGAGGCTAGTAGCTAAGGACCTATCGAGAGACAAACAAGTGCACATGTTGGTGACTTGGATCGCAAAGGGGTTAGGGGATGTCCAAAAGCCAAAGAATGCACTAGCAAGCATGGTGTGGGAAAGGCTGAAGAACCAAGGCGATGCAAAGGAGAGGGCATGTATGAGAGCGAGTCACATAATGCATGAGCGCAAGGTGAGATGCAAGCTTGGGCAGCAAGCAACGCGAGGCGTATGTTTAGGAAACAAGGCGTATGGGGCAATGAGGCACGAATGCTTGGGGAGCAAGGCACGAGCTTGAGGGGCAAGCAAGCATGTGGACTGTAGGATTTCATGTTTAATTATACATATATATTTTCGGAATTTTATGTATAATAAAGATCAATTACAATTTTTCTATGATTTGTTTCATGCATGCATCGGTTTGTTTCAATAACTAGTTTTAAAACTTTTATTAAAACAAAAATGGGGCTCCGAAATTCATACCTAAAAGTTCTCTAAAACTTCTTGAAGATTCGGAGACGTTGAGGATGCTTATTGCTGCGCCGGATGCCTCCGAGATTTCACCAAACTCTAAACAAGATTGGAGAGAGACGAGCTAGCCTCTCGATCTCCAATAGGGTTTAGAATCTAATTACTAACCCCTCTTTAGTTCCCTTTAGAAGATGACCTCTGAAGAACTAAAACTAAACTTAAGAATTACTGTAATTTCGTGGAGAATTATGGAGAGAGATTTTGCATAAGAAAAATAATGAATTAATTAAGGAGGTAATGAGATAACCTTGTATTTATAGGTTCTCTCCAAATTACCTATTCATGTGCAACCTCTTGCCCATGATTCCATGCAAAATTCCATCTAACCATCCATTATTTATTAATAAATAATCTTAGCCACGAATTAAATCAATTATGGACCAATTCCATGCATGATCTAATTAATTTTTAAATTAATTCTGCATAAAACCGTCTGACCGGTCGACCGTGTGCGAGGTCCGGTCGACCGTTTAGACCTGGTTTCGGTCGACCGTTAAGACACTCGATCGACCGTTCGCAACATTAAAATATTTCATCACAATGTTCGGTCGACCGACCGATAAATTCGGTCGACCGAAAACGAACATACGAAATCCCTGTTACGATGTACACACATCCGGTCGACCGTGCAATATTACGGTCGACCGCGAAACATTCGGTCGACCGTTTACTATTTAGCGGTCGACCGTTTGTGCACTGTGCTGCAGACTTGTCAAATTTCGGTTTAACCCCGACAAAATTTGACATTTCGGGATTAGTAATAAATTCACAACTTATGTAACATATTATCCTATGTAATGATAATACATTACACCCCATAATATTTACATCACATATGAATTTAATTTAGATTCTAATTATGTTATTAATCACAACATAATTTTGATTTTGCTTGTTCACCCCATGTGTCATATTTTCACATGAAACCCGACACATCCTATGAACTCAAAATCCCCATTTCTTGTTTCCCAGTTTTGTGGTGTGACATATGGGAGGATCTAGACTAAGTTGGCAGTGATATTAAGAGCTTAATATCACAAGCTATAAGCGGTATCTAGCTACACATTATAGCTCCCAATTAGTTAGATGTCTTAATTTCACTCGAACCAAAACCCGATCCACTTAGTGATGGAGTGCACCACTTGTGTCCGTCCCTTGCCTCATGATATTAAGAATACACACAAAGTAGTATTGTGTCATCTTTGTATTAGTATTCATTTCTTGATCTCTTTAAGCTAGTTATAAATATGTGATTTAACTCAAATCACATTGTGCACATTATAACTTTGCTTTATCAAGGGGCCCACTAATATCATCACTCAATTAAGAGGGGCAATGATAATCTTTTGACTAAATATCTTCTCCAACAAAAGTTGTACTTAACCAACTAATGCCTTTACACTACACTTATCGATAGCTCAAGACACTAGTCTAATTAAGAACTCCTTAAGCGATCGGATATAAGTCTCATATCAAAGGACCAATGACACAGTAAAATATTAATGACACAGAAACACATTCCTATAATATTTTACTTGTTAGGTCTATTCAGTATACAAAAGTAATATTTTCCTCTTTTGCATACCCGTGTTGTCACTCACTTGTAGAGCTACAACGATCTATGACCAACACGACAATCTTAACCCGGTAATTAATGTCCCATGTTAATTACCATGATTGCGAATATATTTTGTTTTATGTAAACTAATATCTTTTAGAGCTCTACGGTTAAGGACCAAGAGCCTCTTCCTTAACACTTCTAAAAGACGAATAACATAAACAAGGAACAAAATTATTTCTCATTCAATTCATAATAATTGACATTTAAAAGTAAAACTTTTAGAACACATTCCCTTCATGGACTTGGTGAGGAAACTACGTGGACCTAGGGAGGAAAACACGTTGACCAAGTCCAGGTGTGGGGCACCAAAGGGCGGAGGTCAACCACGCGTGCTACATTGAAGGAGGCATGTTGAAACCAATCCACAACTGAATATAAGTGGGTGCACTTATGTAGGAACGATCATTGCACAATTATAGGAATTAATTTGGGGGGGGGGGTCTTCCTTTCCACTCCTAAGAGATTGTAATTCGTTTGTGCTTGTTTTGAGGAGACTAGGAGGGTTTGTGCACATGGATTCCGAGGGAATCCGACGGAAACAGAATTTGGATTCCGATTGACTCCGGAAATGGGGCGTTTGTGCACGAAAACACGGATTCCGTCGGATTTTGTGGTATGTATAAAATTTTCTTTGAGTTTTCCGTCACTTTGAGGTCGGAAAGCCACGGAAACCGAATTTTTTCGGTCGACCGTCAAACATTCGGTAAACCGAAAATGAATATAACGGACGACCGAACATATTTCGGTCTACCGAATTCGTAACTAGAATGACCCGTTCGGACGACCGAACTTAGTTCGGTCTTCCGTTTACGTTCACTATGAGGAAGTCACATTTCGGTCGACCGAAACTAGTTCGGTCGTCTGTTTTTCTTATCCAAACTGTTTTCCGACGCAAGCACAAACAACAGAATTCAGTCAAAGGGAAACTGTTTTCCACTGGATTCTGTTTTCCTTTGCTTTCCCGTTGACTCCGAAAATCATTTTCCGGAGCTTTCCTCGCCACTAACACCCCTAGGTTTCTAGTTTCTCCAACTCTGAAAGGGGTTGAAGAGTTGTGTAGGTTGTGCTGCTTTTCAACGAGTATTACCAGACTCAAGTGTTTAGCGGGGGCTAACTCGAAAACGTCGGAATTTGAGACCCTTAGCATCTCGTAGCTTACCTGGTGACAGAATTCCTGAAGCTTGTTGTGCTACTCATCGATGGTGGAATAAAACATACTTGACAAGATAATTAAACATCATTATAGGTAGAAATAACTTCGAGTAGTTTACCAGTACAATAAGTACCTTTTGTACCAAATGTTACAGATTTATTCTTTCGGAAACGACATTAGCCCAGGGAAAACAACGTAGTCTTCAATCTTGTTGCCAAGTAAAACAAAAGAACATCATTATAAGTAAGCCCACATACTTGAAAAAATTGCATCTCAGTCCAAGTAGTGGACCCCACAACACTTTTTCACATCTCTCCTTTTTCTCCATTCCTTTGCTTTCTTCACCAACACCCCTCTCTCTCTCTCACTCTACTCCCCCCCCCACTTTTCTCTTTAGATTTTTTAGGTTTTTTTTCTCCTTCTTCGGATCCCTCAGATCTCAACTCTGCCGCACTCTCCGAGGAATCACCACTCACTCGGTACTATTTTGGCTCCATTTTGTGGGTTTTTCATGGTTTGGAGTCGTGGGTTCGAACAGGAGAGGGTTTTTTGGGCATTTTTGGTCCAGATCTGTGATGGGTTTGTAGTTTTTTGGGCTTTTGAGTGATGGGTTGTGTGGCATTTTGTGATTAGGGTTTTGGATTGGTGGAAAGATGGGATTTTTATGATGTTATGGCGTTTGGTTTTGAATGTGTTGTTTTTTTTAAAGCTGGTTTGGTGGGTTTGGAGTGGGTTGGAAGTGAATTTTGGTGTCCTCTTTGTGTTTTTTAATCTTTGGAGGATATTCTGGCGGTGTTTGTTGTTTGGGGATGTTGGTTAATATTGGGGTTCTATGATTTGATGGAAAATTGGGATTTTATGGTGTTTTGGGGGTTTGAAGTGACCTTTTGGTGTTTTTGGGGTGTGTTTTTGCTGTTTAGAAGGATGGTTATAATATAATTTGTTGCTATTGGTTGTGATTTGGGTTATGTGTTTTGATGGAAAGTTGAAATTTTTGGGGTCTTGAGTGGGTTTGAAGTGATTTTGTTGCTATGCAGTGTAGATTCTGGTGGTATTTGTTGTTCAGGAATCTTGGTTATAATATAATTAAGCCTTTGTAATTTGATTAAAGCTTGGATTTTTCATGGTGTTTTGAGATCTTTTAGTGGATCTGAAGTGATTTTTTCTTTCGTTTGTTTTCTGTTTTGGTGTCGATTCTGTTGGTATTTGTTGTGTAGATTCTGGTCCTAAGTGATTTGATGGAAAGTTCAAAAATTTTATGGCCTTTCCGAGGTTTCTAGTTTATTTGGTGACGAACGTTTCGTATATTTTTAGTACTTTCTCCATTTGGTGTAGATTTTATGTTCCATTTTCATAGATCTTGGTTGTGGATTTAAGATTAGGGCTTTAGGATTTGCTGGAAGTTTGGGAATTTATGTTTTTTTAAGTGGGCATGGAAGTGAATCTTTTGGTGTATTTGTGTAATTTTCTGCAGTTTGGTGTAGATTCCATGTGCCGTTGGTTGCTGATGAATTCTGGTTATGATTAGCATTTTTTTGTTTGTTTGCTGAAGAATTGAGATTTTGTGGTGGGGTTTTCTACTTGGCTCATAGTGAATGTTGTTGTGGACTTTGAGTAATTTTGCTGTCTTGGTTCTGATCCTATATAATTTGTTGTTTGCAGATCGCGGTTATGATTTTGGGCTTTGTTCTTTTCTGGAAAGCTTAGATTTGTTGGGCCTAACTAGTGGTTTGGACTTGGTTTCTGTTTTTTATAGCAGTTGCTGGTTGACTTGTATTATTGTGGGTTTTGTGTCTCGTTTGTTGTTTATGTAGTTGAGAGTGTGTGATTTGAAACTGTGGAGGTACTAATACTATTCTAGTTTAGTTGACTAGTTTCAACGGAAGAATTCACCATCACCATTCTGTTCATGTTTGTTTTTTAAAGAGAAACTCAAATGTTACAGTTGAGCATCTGTATTCCGTAAAAAGCCAAGTTGTATTCTATTAATAGCCAAGTTATAGGTTTTTATGATATTTCAAAACAATTCAACATTACTCTGAAGCCTATTTTGTAATGTTGTCCTAGATTCATGTTTATATATATTTTTTGTCTATATTTGGGGATGTAGTGTTACCAACTATCTGGTCAATGTTTTAAGTAACTCTTTGAATTTACAATGTCGTAGTCTGAGATTCCTGTTTCTCCTCGTGGTTGTCTATCATTAGCAATGTGGTGTTGTATGGTCTGCCTAATGCTCTTGTCACTGTTTAAAATGCAGTAAACGAAGTTTAGAAGTCCATTGAAATTGGAATCTCTTTGCATTACATTGTTTATCCTGTTTGTGCTAGCTTTCTAATCAGTGTAGTGTTGAACAGTTCTTGAACCAATGTTCTAACATGGTTTCTGCAGGGTTTATCATCAAGACTTGGAGTAGAGTCTTTGCTTCCTGAGGATGGGTAAATCCCCTGGGAAGTGGATTAAGGGAGTGCTCTTTGGGAAGAAATCATCTCGAGCTCATGCTTCAAAGGGAAGGGAAGTTTCGGTATGGCCCCTTTAGCCCAAGCTTTCTGTAACCCTCATTTTCATTTTACTGAAGCTCTGTATAACTTGTTAATGCTAGAAGAATAGGACATTGAGCATATTTGCCAACATGCTGGTATTAAATTCAATGTGGTGTTAACATAAGCAGCTTTAGAAATCTCAGTGGAACGAGGTTTTACTGGTCACAAACCTTTGGTGAAAATGGATTTCTCAAATTTGCATCCTATTTTTAATTGAACCAATCAATTTCAAAAGTTAAAAATAGCCTTTTGTTATTGGGGTGGCCTCATACGCAAATTATGCTCTGAGATATATGTGTGATGTGAATTAAGCGAGCCACCACATGGTTACACTTTATAGTTTATACAATGTGTTTTCAGAACATTGGTTCCTGCCCAATATGAGACCCTTCATTGCAATTCCATATAGTTTTCACCAAGTACATTTCGATGACTCATGACCTTAGTTTATGGTCTTATGAAGGGGTGATGTATTGTTCTTATAATTAGAGGATCTGTGTTAGGCATAGACATTAGGGAGAGGTTAGATAGTCTCAAGTCCTTTCTGTCTATAAGGGAATTATCTACAATCTAAATCTTTTGAAGTTTTTTTTTCCATCGTCATGTGCAACTATACCATTTACCCATGCTTTCGTAACTGCAAACCAGTTTTGATGACTCGTGTGTTTAGTTTTCGCTGTACCCATACCAGACTCAGCGAGGAAAAGCCATATAAATAGAATTCTCGGACTTTTTATCTTCTAATTCTCATCATTTATGTGTACTACATTACGTCAAATTTGAGCATGCAACTTTTAACTGTAATTTATCTTTAACTGTGAAGAAACCTGTGGGTCATAAGGATGGGGCTCGGGAGAAAGGACACGATTCCTCGTCGGAGTCTCCAGTTATCTCTAGACCAATACCTGTGAATGCTCCAACAATTAATTTAGAGGCAGAGAACGGAGCACAGTCTTCTGTTACTACCGATGGAGCAGTGATTTCACAAGCCAGTCAAAATTCAGTGGATCAAGCAGCTGCTGCATCTGCTGAATCCGACCCTGCTGAGAAAATCCGAGAAGAACAAGCTGCTGTCAAGGCTCAGGCAGCCTTTAGGGGTTATCTGGTAATACTTGTTATTTAACTCACTGCCTTAGTTACTAGAATTTTCATGTCGTTCGAAATTCATATGTTGCATATTTTTTGCTTATCAATATTAATATTATTATTCAATTTTGCTTGGTATAGTGGATCGTTTACACTATCGGTATCATTAAACTGTTAGCATTTGGGTCATTTAATTGAAGCTAGTTAACTGCCACACTTTTCCCCCCTTTTCAGAGTTTGAATGTATACTTTTGTTATTGGATTTTGAATTGATAGGCTCGGAGAGCTTTTCGTGCACTAAGAGGCATCATCAGGTTGCAAGCCCTAATCCGTGGGCATCTGGTCAGAAGGCAAGCTGTTGCAACTTTGCATTGTATGCATGGAATTGTGAAGTTACAATCTCGAATTCGTGGGCGAAGAGTTAGAACGTCTGGTATTGGCTCTGAAGTTTATTCAATATTATCTGCTCCCAAGGTCGTGGTGAGTGATTTAACAAATCTTGTGTAGTTTCTTTACTTTACTATTAGTTATTTTTTTCTAAAACCGGACAACTGGAGGCAGACATGCACCGTATAAAAACTTTCAGTAAAATTACCAAAACTCTGTATGTAATAATGATATGATCAGTATAATCGACTTTCAATTTTTCCTTGTTATTTTATTTATCTCTCTACCTTTCCGGTCAAACATTGTCATACCATTACAATGATATGTCAATTCATGTGCTAACTAGTTTGGTTTTATTTCCGCAGGATCATGGTAGTGAACCAATGTTTCTAGATTGTATGAGTATGTTTTTGCAGGGTTATGGTAGTGTATTAACATCCCTTCTTCGTATTTCAGGGTAGTAAACTGTCCTCTCCCAGTACAGAAGTACTCTTGCAGAAGACACAGTTCTCAACCAATGTGTTCGTCTGCAAGGTTAGCTAACCCTTTATATTTGTCGAAAATAGAACTTGCATAACTGAACTGAGAAAGTTACCACCAATTAAAAGGAAAAGAAACAGAGAAAGCTTTCACCTCATCTTTTTCTTTTTGATTGTACATCATGATACTATGTGCACAACTTCTGCATGTGTAAGCTCACTCCTGCAGCTGGTGAGGAAATTAAATAGCTTCTAATATTATTTGTACCAGGGGTTCTGGAATTGAACCAAGTATTATCCAATTTTATTGTTAGAGATTGTTCTTATTGATTGTGGTTACTAGATGACCAAACCTAGTAATATATTTTGCTTCAGTGGCCTGCTATCATGTTCTTACATTTTATTTACTTCTATTGCAGCTTTCCAAGATTACTGTGATGCCTTTGCAAGTGCAATTTGCTCCAGGTGAACCTAATTCAGTCACGAGTTGGCTGGAAAGATGGAGTTTATCTCGCTTCTGGAGAGCACTTCCAAAACCGAAGAAAACCGTTGATTTGAAATCTCAAGCAAGGAACGGTGGCTATGCTGTGGAGACCGAGTCAGGGAGGCCGAAGCGCAGCGTTAGGAGGAACTTTTCATCTAGCTCTGAGTCTGCACAAGGAAATAGCACATTGAAGCGCAACTTCAAAAAGATTAATAGCGCCCCAGTGGAGGTGGTTCAGGATCATCCACAAAGCGAACTTGAAAAGGTCAAACGCAATTTGAGAAAGATATCTAATCCCGTGCCACAATCTTCTGATCAAGCAGATACCGAGGCCGAGAAACCAAAACCCAGTGCGAAAAGGACTTCTAGTGTGGCTCTGGATGTTCCTGAACATGCAACAGTGGATTCCACGGAAAAAGCAAAGAAGACTAATGGTGTGGTTGTTAGCGACGCTAAGCCTGAAACTGCAATGTATCCAAAAATTGCTCCAGTAGCTACGGTGGATACTGAAATTGCAAAAGAGCCTGCACCGGAAACAGAATTTCAGTTTGAAATTGCTCAAAGACTTGCTCCAGAGACAAAACCAGATGTGGAAATGCCTACAAAAATATTGGAAATGGAGACACCAGGTGCTGTACCAGATGAGAATAATCTTGCTTCTGATTTACACCCGCCACATGAGATTATTAAAGAGAGAAACGATTCGGCAGTGAACAAGAAAAAGTCGTCAAATGAAGCCCAAGGTGGGAATGAAATTCAAAAAACAACCAAGAGGAGAGCTTCTTTATCTGATAAGACAGACTACGTTGAAAATGGTTTGCAGAACTCACCAGCTGTCCCAAGTTATATGGCGGCAACTGAATCTGCCAAGGCAAAACTTCGTGCGCAGGGATCTCCTAGACTTAGCTCTGATGGAATTGAGAAAAATGGTTACACCCGTCGACATTCTTTGCCATCTTCAGCTGGTGGGAAGCAGAGGCAGGTGACTGGTAAGGGCGTGAAGAACGAGAAGTCCTTGTCAGCTTCGAGAGATGGACATGGTTAGAGTTTACTCCCCTTTTGTCACTTTTGCTTAGTTCCACTTCGTTGTTTGTTAGGTGATCGGATCCATGGTTAAGGTATGCAAGTGGCAATATATTGATTCAATTAGCCATGATTAATGTTTTGACATTTGCACATGCAAGCTATGGCAAACACATGAACTGTGCTACACAAGTTCATACATTGCTTAGCATCGAAAAATTCATTGTTTTGAAATAAATAATATTTTCCACTTAGAATTATGCCAAAATATGTGATTTATGTCATGTGACCATTCTCTAATGTCTAGTGTTGCATAAACCATTTTCATATACTACGCTCATATATGCTATTCATAAGCATGCCAATTGTGTGTGATGGATATGCATTGAACTTGAAAACAATGAGCTTGGGCCATCTTGCCCCATTAGATTACATGAGCATAAATTCAGATTCATTCTGATTAAAGTCCTTTTCCATCTTCCAACAATGATTTTCCCCCCAACATTAGATGTCTTGGTTTTCAGCTGGCTTTGTTTCCTGAAAGATAAATGTATGCAACGTATGCAGTTAATCATGATCTGCAAGAAATTAAAAGGACTCGTGAGCCTTTAGACATGGTCACAAAATACTCACTTTGTGTGGGTATTTCAAGAGCTTCTAGTTATATTACTTGAGGGCTAAATTTTGTGCAGATTTGTCTTGCCCAAGCGTTGCGCACTTGCACCTAGTGATATATTAAAATTTAATGTGGTTGCTTTGAATTGTTAAACTCCTAACTAGGTTATACCCTTTGAGATCCCGATTCAGATTTATTTGGCTGTTTCTGTTATTATATGGAAATTTTGATATTTTGAGATTGTTGAACGTCTTCTTTTAACCAGATATCGAGTCCCTGTTTTTAGTAAAATAGAGCTTCTGCAAAGTGCTTTATTGAGTCCCTGGTTTTAGTAAAATAGAACTTCTGCAAAGTGCTTTATTGAGTCCCTGGTTTTAGTAAAATAGAACTTCTGCAAAGTGCTTTATTGAGTCCCTGGTTTTCGTAAAATAGAACTTCTGCAAAGTGCTTTAGTATGAGTTTTCGATCATAGTCTAACCTGTTTTTTTATTTATGATTCAGATAAGCCAGTTCAGGTAGAATGGAGGCGGTGACAATGTCGAGAATGCGGTTCCACTTTCTTACTGGAAAAATGTTTGTGATGGTTGTTTGTGAGGTCTTCAGTTCTCATCAATCATATGTAAAGATCTGATTTAAACCTAGCTTGTCCGACAGACGACTTATGGAATGTGCGTTACATCTTGCTTGTGTTTGTGTTTCCTCTAGTGTTATGTAATCTGTATAGTTACCGGCTTTTCTGATCCGATGTGAGCCTGGTGGTTCTCTGTTGTCTTCATTAATGTAAACTGCTTGAGTTGAAAATCTCTTGGCTTGACTTGAAACAATTGTGTATTTAGGATCTAAAATGTTGTATGCACCTTTGATGTCATTAAGATTTTTATTTATTCTAAGTGGTAATTGCAACTTTCACCTCGATTCTTAGTATCTCCTAGCTGATTTATGATGTTTTTTGTTATGTCAATTTTAGGTATGTTTTGATGGCTTTTGCTAGACAGTATGGCCTTCGTACTTGATTTCTATTATGGTTCATGGTGTTTACTGCTTCTTTAGGGCATCCACCCCCGTTAATGGGGTGCGCCCGGGCACCTGACCAGGGTACCTGGGCGGGGCAGACGCCCGGGGTGCCCTCAGGTGGGGCGCACGTGTCCCCCTCTTATTCGTCGATTTTTTTTAATTTTTTAATTATTTAGTGGATGTTTTGTTATTAATTGATTGATTATTTGTTATTAATGTGGGGTAATAAATTTTTGCAAGTGATTAAGATTCAAAATTTTTCACAACCAACAATTTCAAGATTCAAAAAAATTTTTCTCCGTCGAGATGGTTTGATAGTAAAAATTAAAAAAAATCAAGTTAAATAGAATATATATTAATACGACAATACCATAAGAATAATATATTAATAATATTGAAATACGAACTACAACCAACCACACGAAACATACGTTAATGGAAAATACAAACCATGCGGACTACAACAACACGAAATACAAACTAAAGGAAATACAAACCATACGAAATACGGACTACAACAAACTACACGTACTCATTCTTTTCTGCCCAGGCGAGAAGTTTATCGATTACTTCTTCATCCTTCCCCGTCGGGTTGTCCTTCCTCATCAGAGAATGAAGTATGTCCAACTTATTTTTTATTAAATGCTTCTGGAAATTCCTTTCCGCTAACTCCTCTTGCTTGGAGAAACCATTTTCTCTCACTTGGGCGGTGTATCGAAGCTGTTGTGCAAGTTCTCTAACATCGGTGTCGCCTTCGGGGCGTAATGCTCTCTTAGCCTTTTTCTTGGCCTTCTTCACACCTTCTGGGCGTGTAGACGACCCCGACATCAGCTCTTCTGCATCCGAGGGTGATTGCGTCCTGGAGCCATCCGTGCTCTTTCTTTTCCCAAGACTTCTTGACTGGGGACTATTTCATCGTGCAACTCCGGGGACTCCCAGTCAACACGCACGACATTAGCTCCGGATATCACAGACTCCCATTTTGGGTACCTACGCAACATAACCCAAGCATCAAAATAAAGAAATTTAGGCCCATGAGTTCGCTCGTAGATCACGTGCGCTTGCCGGACAACATCGTCATCATTCTGGCCGCTACTTTTCCGTCGGAATGCCTGATCGAAGCACCCGACCCACTTGTTCACAGCAGGTACAATTCTTTTCCATCGTCCTTGTAAGGACTCCGCATTCCTCTCGGGGAGGCCTGTGCCTTCTACGGAGATGTCGTACACACGTTTCACTCTAGCCCACAATGAGGTAGACTTCTGGTTTGTCCCTGTCACCGCATCGCAACTAGTTTTCATATATGCAGAGACAAGTCTCTCGTCCTCAGCTGTGGTCCACATCTTCGGATTGGCTTTGCCAGTTTGGACTTGCTTGCGGCGGCGGCGCTGTGGAGGCGGGGATGGTGGTGTGTCGTGGTGGGGACTCATCGTCGTTGTGACCCTCTTCTTCAGTGTCCGCCATACTCGGACTACTTTGTTGAGACATGTGTCGGCCAAACATCGTGAATTGCGGTTGATTATGTGGGAATGGTGGTGCATATTGAGAGAATTGTGGGAATGGTGAGTTTTGATCTGGTTGTGCGTAGTGGGAAAATTGTGGGAATGGTGAGTTTTGGTCTGGTGGTGGGAATGATGGTGCGTAGTGGTAGAAGTCTGGTTGTTGGAATGGTTGTTGGTAAAATGGACGTGAGGGGTATCCTTGTGGATAACGTGGACGCGGATTTGATTGTGGACGAGGGGGGGGGGGGGGGGAATGGTTGTAATCCGGAGAAGACATTGCAACGTTGTGTTTTGTGGAAGAGATATGGGATGTAAGTTGGGTTTTGTGTAAGGTATATATAGAGAAAAAATTAGACACTGTGTAGTCACACGGATTACTTTTCACGCACGCGTATACTGTACATTCACACAGACTACTTTTATTTCACACGTATACTGTGCAATCACGCGGATTACTTTTCACGCACGCGTATACTGTACATTCACCTGTATACTGTGCATTCACGTGCGTTTCAAATTTCAAATATTCAAATTTTTGTGGTTCAACACTGATTAATATTATTAATGAATAATTATTATTGTTAATTAATTAATAGTAATAATAATTATATCGTGAATTAGAATTATAATGTAATTAGAATTAGATTTATATAAAATGTAATTTGTTAAATGTTGTGTGATAATTAAAATTATTTAATTAAGAAATGATGTGGATGAAAGAGAGTGTAGGGTGGGTGGGGGTAGCCCGGACATAGGTAAGAGGGTTTTTTGGATGAGTTGGGTGAGCTGACGTGGTAGAGAGAGAAGCTGACGTGGTAGAGAGAGAGTGAATGACGCCGAGGGTAGCCCGGGCGCTGTTATTTGTGCTCTGAAGCAAAGAGTTTAAAGTGGCATATCCACACATATATGATATTTTATGCTGACTACTCAGAAATCATCAAGTGCCGACGTTATTGAGCGAGTTGTTAATTCTCATGGGCTCAGAGCACCGTTAACCCCAACCCTATTTTTTCCTCCAACTCAGTTTCTCTTTCCGTCACGTCAGCAAAAAACACTATGCAACCTACCACCCAAGCCATTTTTCACTTCTTAACCCCAACCCCACTTTCAACACTCTCTCTCATCCACAAAATTTTTTTTACCTCATTTTTTATTTCATCACAAAAACACATAAACTACTAAATAAATTATTTCTACAACAACTTAATCTAATTAAATTACACTAATTGTCAAATAATTTCAAAAAAATAGATTTAATAATGGTCACTCCAACGGGTCGATCGGGAGTCTCGCTTTCATTCTTAAACCCTAAAGGGGGCAGCGCCCCCTGAAGATTTTTTTTGGTTTGAGATTTATCAGTAATTCTCTATCGATATTTTGGATTACTAATTCGTTTTTGGGTGAACCTGAGTAAATTCATGTGTTCTATTTTGCTAGGTAATTTTCTTTAATTACTTACATTTATTTTTACTAATTTTGATTAATTATTTATATTTATATTTCTAATTTTCATTAATTATTTTCGTTTATTTTAATTTTCAGAAATCAATTCTAATTATATAAAAACATATACATGTCAATTAAATATTATTTAACAAATAAAAAAACTAATTTTTAATCTTTATTTTAAGAAACAAAAAAATTGGGCCAACCCGGGTCGGAACCCAGGTCGCGACCCGACCTGGGCCGCCCCCCATTAAGGGGCCTGGGGTCGGGTCGAGACCCGACCTGACCCAAAAGAATAATGACAAATTCCTGTTCTATTTTTCTGGAGTCAAATTCCTTTTGTTGGCATGTTCTGTGATACTTAACTTCTAAGGTACAACTCTAAGTTTTCTTCTTAATTATCTTCCCTCTTGACATATGACATATCCTACAAATATATTATAAATATGACACTGAAACTTCTTAGAAGGTGGTCATGTGTTAATTCAAAGGAATAATGTTGATTTATGGCCTGATGGGTAATATTCCTTAAACGTTCTTAATGACAATTATCCAAATGGTTGAAACTTGAAATGCACTAAAGAATTACAGACCATAACTACATACTAGGACGTGTTGTCACTTTTTTAAGTTGCAGAGTTTTGTGAAAACGACTTTAAACTTTGTTGGTGATGTCTACAAAATCTATTGGGATGAAAGAAAGATGTACAGCTTCTCCCTCAAGCTAGCGAGTTACAATTCTTTATGGTTTTTTTACTTTTTTTGTTGTTGCAAAACTGCAAAAGTAGCCGTTTAAAATGGTATTTTTATGGGCATTTCTTTTGTTTTGTCGATATTATATTTGGACCCTTGTAAATACTCAAATTGGCTATGATTTTCCCTAGTTCAATAAATTTACTGAATTGCTAAACATCGCCCTAAAATTACTTAAATTTCCCATTGAAATTACCATTTTGTACTTCTCTCATTTCTACTGCTATAACGCGACATTTTACCCTCCTATCACATATCTCTCTTCATCTTTCTCTTATAATCATAAAAAATAATGTTTTGGAGGTCAGTAATGAGCCAACGGACGCCCCAGTGTACTCGAATCTGGTATAATATCTAACATCTTTTTAATAAAAAAATAATAAAAAAGAATAAAAAATTACGAGCGTCCGAAGGAGCCGCCCCCACGTAGGAGGGGGTGTCTGGGTAAGACGCCTCCCCCATAGGGGAGGCGTTTTAACCAGACGCCCCGCCCATGGGACATGCGTCTGTGTACGACGCCTCCCCATTGGGGAGGCGTCTCGGTGGGGGCGGCTCCTTCGGACGACCGTAATTTATTATTATTTTTTAAAAAAGATAATTGATTATAAATTTAGATATTTGTTAAATTAATTAATTAATAAGTTAATAATTACTATATTCGGATGACCAATACCCCTTCGGTACAACGAAAATTCAAAAATTTCCAGATCCAGCAATTTCAAAATCCAAAAAATTTCCAGGGGGCGCTGCCCCCTTGCCACCCCCGCCACCTCACCAGCGAGACCCCCGAACGACCTGTCGAGGTGGTATTTGTAAGTCCTGATGTTTTACCGCCAGGGGATTTTGGATCTTAAAAAATGTTGGATCTGGATTTTTTTTGAATCTTCATCACTTACAAAAAACACATTTTAATCTGACCGGTTACCACCGAAAACTTGCAAAGAAACGTCAAATAATTTGAGATAACACACCATATAATTTTAATTTGACAAAAAAAACTAAAAAAAAAAAACGGGACGTCTGGCTAAGACGCCTCCACCATGGTTGAGGCATCTTAACTAGACGCCTAGACAATGGTATAGGCGTCTGGCTAAGACGCCTGTACCATCGTGGATGCGTCTGGCTAAGACGCCTCAACTATGGTGGAGGCGTCTTAGCGAGACGCCTCCACGATGGTACAGGCGTCTTAGCCAGACGCCCGAGTCGGAAAAAAAATTCGCCTCCGTTACTTCGCCTGATCTAGGTGTTTCGTCAGACATTTTCATGGTGTTGGTACTAGGAATGTTAGTAAAACTGAGTCAATAACCTTGTTTAAAGATACGTGACAATATGGGTATTAAATATATTGTTAAGGGTAATTTGATAATTTCAATGGTTGTTTTAAGTAATTTTGGGGCGACGTTCAGTAGTTCCCTAAATTTATCTAACTTTGTTGTATATATAAACCACCAATTTTGACCTTACCATTACCAACACTAAATAAAATTATCCTACGTGGGTAATTGTCGCTAAATAATTCCTAAATCATCAGTAATATTAGGTAAGTTTTTATAATAAATGCTTTTAAGGGGGTACATTTACAAATGTTATGTTTTATTTTATTGACAACATAATTAAGATATAATTTAACGGTTTTGGACCTTTATAATGCAAACAAGACACGCGTTAGTTTCTTTTTTAAAATCTTCTAAAAATTTGTCCTTGGAAGTGTACAACTTGACTAGCGGTTAAGATTTTGGCATTTGCAACATATCGGTCAAGGTTAGACTTTATTACTTTTTTATTCACATGGTCATTGTTGAAAATCATACGGTTATGATTTTCTATTTTGAAGGTATTGTGAATAAAATCATCAATAAAATGAGATTATATTTGCAAAAGAGGACTTTGCAATTGTGTTTGAGTAGAACCAAAATCAGGAGAATATTATTGTAAAATTTGTCATTTTCAGCCATTTTAGTCAAACAGACCACTAAAAGTGTTTTATCTAAAAATATCCCTTCTTTTCTTTGGACTATAAAAATATCAAAATATCAACTTTACCCGTAAAGATGGTGTTTTGCATATTTTTTTTTCAATTCAATATGCCTAGATTTTAATTTGTAAACAAATATTGCCGTGGTTATTACACTTTCAAGTGCATAAGTTAAGTGAAATTTCCAAATATTAAGGGATCAATGCCATTTACTCATTTAGTTAGGTATAATCGAGGCAATTATGCGACCAACTATTATTGTAATCCGATCTTAAATCCCGAAAAAATACTAATTTCAAAATAGGTGCTTGGTTGCCAAGGAATGAAGTCAACTCCAACATAATCAACGTCTAAACAACAACAATTTTAGTTTCTAATGGTGAATCACAAACCAATTTTTAATTTATTATGGGTTACGACTTAATGCTGTAACAAAAGTTTTCAGGTGGACAAATAAGAGTAAGACAACATTTTTGACACATACACACAATATATATATATATATATATATATATATATATATATATATATATATATATATATATATATCTAATTTTTATTATAAAAGATTAATTACAATCTAGATTCTCAAGTATGGGTGTTTGTAGATTACATAATCCATGGAAACATAACACAAGGTGTGAAAAGGAGCACACTCGGTGTAACGTCCTCAGCGAAAAATTTAAAATTTAAAACATACAATCAATAGAGGACATTACCAAGATAAACACAAGTTGCACCAACGTATATATCAATATACAGATCTGAGTTTACAAAATGGTGATTACATCAAAAACTATAAGATAAAATATACAAATGTAATCACAACAACCTCAAAACGAGGGGGAAGCAGGATCAGGTCCCAGCAGCTCTCCTCCGCAGGCACCACCCTCTAACGCCGCTTACGGCCTGAAAGCAGACATAAAAATATGTCTGAGTTTCCAGAAGGAAACCATGTATGCCAAACCCTAACACATATATGGACAATAATGAAATATACAATGAACAATGAATATCACAGCAGACACAACCGCTAAGTCCCCGGGACCTCTCTCCCGACCATAGCCGAACAACAACCCGAGTCTCAAGGGTCCTCTCACCCCAACCCCACCAACACTCGTGCACACAAGGCACCGCCGGTACAATCACGGCCACACAACCGGGTCTCAAGGGTCATCTCACCCCAACCCCACCAACACTCGTGCACACAAGGCACCGCCGGTACAATCACGGCCACACAACTGGGTCTCAAGGGTCCTCTCACCCCAACCACACCAACACTCGTGCACACAAGACACCGCCGGTACAATCACGACCACACAACCGGGTCTCAAGGGTCCTCTCACCCCAACCCCACCAACACTCGTGCACACAAGGCACCGCCGGTACAATCACGGCCACACAACCAGGTTCTCAAGGCACCGCTGGTACAAGGCACTGCCGGTACAAACTCCAGGTCGACCGAAACTACAAGGTTCGAACAAACTTTAAGTTAAACTTAAGTCATCGGTCGAATGAGATCTCAGGGCGGTCGACCGTTTTGTGATCTACACCCCTAACTGACTTAAAATAGTGCTTTCGGTCGAACAACAAAGGGGACCCGTTCGACCGAAAACATCAAGAGCCTCCATCTTCTCGCTCAAAAGGCATAATCGGTCGACTACCCAAGAGTATCGTTCGACCGGTGCGAGAGACAAACACTGAAATTACACTACAACCGGTCGACCGAATCAAGCACCGGTCGACTGTTACAGTGCAGGAATCTATTGCACAACCTCTAACGAGTCTTTCGGCCTACCGTCGACTACTCAAATACTCACACTAGCTTAGGTGAGCATAAAAGTAAAACTTGACATACCTTTAAGACTTGAAGAAGCCTTTGAAGAACCACGATGGACGTTTCCTCGAAAAACCTCTTCTCCTCCGGCAAATCCTCGAGCTCGGTCACCTCAGCGCCGTCAACCGTCTAAGCTTCACCTTGCCTCACCAATTTCACCCTCTCCAGAGCTTCTGATTTGCTTAGAGGAAGAGAGTTGAGAGACAGATTTTGAGCGGGAGAGAGAGAAACGAGTGAGAGAGAGAGAAAAGAGAGAAAAACCCAATCTTATACTCTTCTCTTCTCCATCTCCACCATCCACCTCATCTCCTCCAATCCATCCCAGCGGCCCAATCCAATCTTCTCCCATTAGCCACCTAAGCACCAATTAACCCACTAAGTAAGGGTTTAGGATATTACATTTATATTCCAAATGAACTTCAGAGATTAAACGTTTAGCTCCTGCAATCTGCATCATAAACTTTTCCTATTTCATGTTGTATGTATGGGGTATTTCAATTGTTTTTTTTTCATTTCAACATTGTGTTGCTATGAATTGCTAGAATTTGCCTGTATAATTTATTTAAATCTTTTAAGATTCTTTTGTGCAACGCGCATGAGTTGACACTAATGTATCATAAAATATGATGAATGAGAAATAAAACCCCAGATTACTCTTAGGTTAAATAATGCACAAGTTCTATAATCCTACACCACTAATTTTGTCCTACCAATGTGTGTGGGGCTATAATTTTGAGTTTTGTATCACACTTTTCAAGTTGATATACTCTTATAATTCCAAGTGAAAGGACATAAAGAGTCCCACCTACAATGTCTCTCTGAATATGAGTAAGGTTCATCTTAAACATCTTGGATTTGAGATCTAATCTTCTTAAAGATAGGTAATTGTGTGATTATTGTAACGTCCCGAAACCATGGAAAATTTAAACTTTTAAAAGATATAAGAATCAAACACCGTGGACGTTACCAAAAGCACATATATAGTGATACACCGTATAATACAAGAGTCAAAAGATGATTACAACAACAAAAGATATACAATATATACAAGTGTAATCATCAACCTCAAAACTACAGAAGACAAGATCTGGTCCAAGCGCTCCCGTCCTCAGTCACCACCTCCTAACGACGCTCCGACCTAAAATGCAATAACAGACTATGCCTGAGTTTCCCATAAGGAAACCTCGTATGTCAAACTCCTAAAATATGAAATGAACAAATATGTGACATGATATGAAAATGCAATATATCACAACAACCGCCAGACTGGGTTCTTGGGACCTCTCTCCCAACCACAGTCGACGCCACAACACGGGTCTCAAAGGTCCTTTCACCCCAACCCCACAATCAAACGTGCACACAAGGCACCGCCGAAAAACCATCGGCCACGGGTCTCAAGGGTCCTCTCACCCCAACCCCACAATCACACGTGCACACAAAGCACCGTCAGAAAACCATCGGCCATGGGTCTCAAAGGTCCTCTCACCCCAACCCTACAATCACACGTGCATACAAGGCACCACCGGAAAACCATCGGCCACACAAAACACATGTGCACACAAGGCACCCGCTCCTCAGAGCCACAACCATGATCTCTCTCAGGTCGGAATGTTTGTACCATCGCCCCAAAAAGACCGGGGACCCGATGCCCTCGAGGCAGATCAACACAAAACTCCACACCCCAACAGCTCATGCAACCGATGCGCAACTGGCCCAAACCGGTCGGACAAAACCACCACTTCGGTCGACCGAATACCCCTCCAGAGGACTAGTCCAACTGAAAAACCATCAATCGGTCGAACGGCAAAGGGGGCCCGTTCGACTGAAAACGTCCAGTAAAATCCTCTTCTTGCACAAACAAGCATCAGTCGAACACAAATAAGGCCCACGGTCGACCAAAAACAACCAGTAAAACACAAGATCAAACCAAACTACTCCGGCCGACCAAAACAACAACGGTCGAACAAACTTTAAGTTAACTTAAGTCATCGGTCGGACGAGTCAAACATGCAGTTTACCGTTTGGATAGTCAACACCCCCAACCGACTTACGACAGTGCTTCCGGTAGAACGACAAAGGGGAGTTGTTCGACCGAAATCACCCAAAACCCCCATCTTCTCGCTCAAAATGCACAACCGGTCGACCACCCAAGGATATTGTTCGACCGATGCGAGAGATACCGCCCAAAATACACTATGACCGGTCGACCGAACCAAGAACCAGTCGACCGATACAGTGCATAATTCTACCGCACGACCTCCGACGAGTCTTTCAGCCTACCGTCGACTACTCAAACACTCACACTAGCTTAAGTGAGCATAAAAGTAAAGGTTGACATACTTTTAAGGCTTGAAGAAGCCTTTGAAGAATCACGGCGAACGTTTTCTCGCTAAACCCCTTCTTCTCCGGCGAACTCCTCGAACTCGATCACCTCGACTCCGGCAATCGTCTGAGCTTCTCCTAGCTTTGCCGATCACCTCGCCTCCATGACTTCCCAGGCTGGAAGAGAAAAGGATTGAGAGAGAGAGACGCGCGGGAGAGAATGCGTGAAAGTAGAGAGAGAGAGAAATCAACCTTTTATACTCTACTCTTCAAACCATATCAGTCGTCCATCTAATCCTCCTCTAATCCACCACCTAAACATCAATTAACCCATAAGCAACGGTTAGGATATAACATTTATCTACTGCTTTGGATTCGCACTTATTAGTATTTACTCCAAGTATTGAATATTTTCTGACAATATAGCGTCTGCTCAATGTTTAAATAATTGAACCAGGTTGGGGAAAAGCTAATCCGGCTCCAAGGGTTGGATCGATTGCCTCAGCCGGTCCAAGACTCCAAATGGTTCAACCGGATCGTGTTAAAAAATACTAAAAGTAATAAAACAAAAACTGACATACTTGTATATATGATCTGAATTTATAATTCAGTCAAACACTAATTTAAATATTTCTAATAATTTCAAAATTTTAATCTAGTAATACATATATAACGGTCATAGATGGATCATACATTTGTATCATAAGAACATTATTTGCAGTAAATTTCCTTAAAATTCATAGTGTCATGGAGCAGACTATCATTCTATATATGACTACCAAGTCTCATCAAGTTATGTGTCCTTTGAAGTATTTTCTTGATGTTGTTTCCTTCACTGTCAACAATAACTAATTGGAATGAATTCGTTATTCTTCACCGTTAAGGATGGATTCAATTTTTTTTGTTTATAAAATATATAAAAAATAATTCTATGTATAATAGTGTCAAATGAATTATTATTTTACTCCAGATTTATTAGACACGAATAGAAACCCATATCGCCATATCCCATTTTCTTGGGGTAAAGTTCTTAGAAGCTACTCAATTCATGCAATGTCACAATCTTGAATTCATGTGTAATAACCTCGAACTTTTTATGATAATATAATCCAAATATTTAAAATTCACTAGGTTAGGACTTTTTCAAGCGTTTTTTTAAATGAATTTTATACTTGGATGGTGATGTCTTTTAAATCTATTGACACTAAATAAGATTAAATAGTATAATGTTGGTATTGTGGTAGTGTGGAAGATTGTAGATAAAAATCTAAAACTTCTTGTTTAAGCAAGGGATCAATGATTGTTTATGTTTTCTTTCTTTGCTTTTCTTATGGCCAAATTGTCTCTTTAAACTATTTCACCCATAGTTTTTAATAAACTTAGATTACCAATTTGTCAAAAAAATGCTCAATTTTTTTTAGCGATTTTTATATTATCTTGTTTATTAATTCACCAATTCTAAAAACTTCTTGTATGTGTTTGCGATTAACAATTTATCTAGACAAAATATGGTGATCTAAAGGGGAATTTGACTAATTTAGGTACTTAAAAGGTCCTGAAAAGTAAAAGTGGAAAGATTTGCAAACTTAAGTTTTTTTTTTAAAAACATCACTTCTTTTATTTATTCCTCATAAGAAACTTATATTAATGGTTATGGTTTGTGTAATGACATGTTTTCTTGAAGGAAATTGTATCGTTGAAAACCAGTACATTTTTTAATTTTCTTTGTCATGAATAATAATCTTTTACTACTCCCTTTAAAATGGTAGTATCACTTGAAAATATATTAGCATTAAGTATTCATCTAAAGATTAAAAAATGGATATTATTAGTGAGCCGAATATTGGATTGGATATGAAACATAGATTGGATATGGTGATGCTGACAATGATAGGTGGATTTAGTATATTGGTCTGTTAGTCCAAGTCGATCAAGTAGCTTTAGAGAAAAAGCACTTGACCATTTTATTTTAATCGTTTAATTATTATAAATTAATATGCACCAAAAATGTTTCATGCTAGATACGCGTAAAGTCCATTATGAGTGCACTACATATAGAATAGATCAGATGTACATAGTCAAGGTAGATTGAATTTTAAGCTTGTTGATTTCATCAAATGAAAATAAATCTTATCTATAATATAACTAATTTCATCAAAATCATGTATATATTTACATGTGTCACCATTTTTTTCTTTTTTTGATGTAGAGATATAAGTTGCATGTATAGTAGATACAATTCAACTGTCGGTTTTTTTGTTAAAATATTTTACATTTATCATTTCTAAGACAAATAATGGTATTATCAGTTCACTTTCAATAGTGCTTACTGAAAGAGACAATCTTTTAGTATTAAGGGATGAGACCATTTCATGTCACTAAATATTAATTTGCATATTAGGTTCTTGCCGGCCAAGGAATGGAATCAGCATAAGTAATATCCTTTTTTTGTCAATTTAGTAACTTTTTTAGTTGGAGTAATTTTAATGATAACTGATAGACACACTTCACTCGTAGAGAACTCATATCATTAATTCAGACTGTCTCTTGGATTAACATATAAGAAGATGACCACAAACATTACTCTGGCAAAGTGGTAAATCCTTCAATTTGAAGTACAATTTTTTTTAATCAAACTTTAGTTAGAAATAGAAGTCATGCCATTGGAGACTAAGACTGAATCATTTGACATCTTCTGATTGATCTCATCACACAATTATGATAACCACTTGAAGTACATTTGTACTTTCGAAATATTCATGTCGACACGTATCTGTATTTTTAATTAAATTACCAAAAGCACATGTCTATATTTTTTTGTATGCAATTATTCAATTTTAAATTTGAATGCAAGTATATAAATGGTGGAAATGGAGGCATTTCTCCACAACATCAGAGTCTCTCTCTTCCCAGAGTTGGAGTCTTTAATTCTCTGCTATTCTCTAAGTTTATTATTATTATTTTGAAAAGTTAAGTGATTCCAAC
This sequence comes from Triglochin maritima, assembly GCA_963682175.1. Lineage (NCBI taxonomy): Eukaryota > Viridiplantae > Streptophyta > Magnoliopsida > Alismatales > Juncaginaceae > Triglochin > Triglochin maritima. Next base: position 39,654,588 of record OY821781.1, read on the forward strand.
GGCTAATTTGGCTGTTGGGTCAAATTATAATTGTTGTTTAGTGAGAGATTTGGAGAGAAATGGATGATTTCTCACGTGAAAAAGCAAGTTTTTCCACTCAAGCGAATGCTTTGCTGAGAAAAAATCTCACATTTCAGGTATTTTAACTAAAATAGTTTGTTTATGTTCTATTTTTTCTGTAAATATTGCTCATTTATATCTTTAGGTTCATGGGTTTCAGGTTTTCATGATTAATTGTTTTTTGTTGTTGAAGAATTCGTGTTTTGTTGGTCTGATTTTCTGGGTTCGGACAAAGTAATCTCCATATTATGTACTTTGGTTTACTTCAACAGTTTGTAGTTGGTAATGTTCAGGGTTTTGCCTTTTGGGCTAAAACAAGTTTATGTTTTTGTCAAAAAATTCATGTTCTACTGGTGTGAAATGTTACGTATATTTTGGTCTTGCTTGATTTTTCAAAGGGTTCTATATGTGCTTCATTTCATGCATGTTGGTACTGTTAAAATCTTCATGATTTTTCCTTTTGGTCTCATAAATCTTTATTATTTCATGTTTTTTTACAAAAGTTTTTTTTAAAAATGGGTCATTTTCTGTTATTTCTATGAAATTTATTGAGGCACTTTTTATTCTTTCTGAATCAATTTGAATAGTTCTTTTTGTAGCCTTAAGTTAGGCAAATCTCTATCTGTCTTTGATACAAATAAAAGTTTAAGGCTTTGGAGTTGTGGACTTTCATCATACTTTTTCCCTTATGATTTGTGAATTTCCAGTATGTTTGGTTTGATCTTGACGTTCCAACAAATTAATGAGGGACTCCTTTTGTTCTGATAAGATTTTATTTTAAAAAAATTAACAAGTTAATTAAGAAACAATTGCAAGGAATAATTTTGGTTTGACATTTCATCTATATTCACTAACTTGTTTTAGGATTTTCTAGGATTTTCTCCATATTTTTACTTTGTTTTGGTTTCATAATTTTTTGTAAAAGGAAGAATTCTGCTCTTGAAAGAAAAAATTAAATGTAAGATGGAAATTAGATTATTCGGCTTGCATCGAATCATTGGAAATTTTGTCACTTTGTATTGCAGAAACGCAACATAAAGGGAAATCTTCGAATAATTTCTTTCCCGATCCTCGTTTGCCTTCTTCTCGTTGTCATCCAAAAGGCGGTCGATACTCAACTGAACAAACCAGAGTACAAATGCGGATGCAAATGTATCGATAAAAATGGAGACGGAAAATGTGAGAATGTTTGTGGACTTCAGTACTCCAACTTAAGTCAATCCTATGCTTGTCCAATCCCAAGTCCTCATCATTGGCCTGCCCTTCTGCAAGTTCCCAAACCCGAGTTTCGAGCGGTTAAAATTGGTTTGAGCGCACCCTCAGATTTGCCAGACTTGAGTTGTAGAAAGACAGGAGACTGCCCGTCAAGTGTTCTTTTCACCGGCCGCAATCAAACATTCGCGAGAAGTATGTTAACCATATATACCACATAAGTGCTAATTTCATACATCTTATTAAAATTGTGAAACATATTTCTTGGCCTATATGCTTCGAATTGTTAGGTGTGGCACATAATTTTTTTGCCAACAGTCTGCCTTTAAGTTCATCAAACATTCAAAGTGGCGATCCTCGTGTTATTTTCGATGCCCTATCAAATTTAACCTTGGTGAGTTACAAAACAAGAATTCAATTAACAATAAAGTTTCTTGTTGAGAATTTGTATGATATAGTTTTGGTGGTTCAAATCTTCAGGGGACAGATGCACGAACTGGGGTCTCGGTCTTCCTAGAACCAGCATTTTTTTCTAACAGACCGATATACAGCGTCCAACCTCGTTGCAACTCAACTTCTACAATTTCAATGAAAATTCCCTCTCAAAACGATCTTCCGGAAACAAACTTAGGTTCCAATTGTTACTTGTATTGATTTATTACTGAAAACTATTGGAATTTTTTATTTGTATGGCATTTAATTAGCTTAATGTCTTATAATTGGCTAACAGTCTGATATTTCTTGTCTTGAATTAGACCAACAATGTGTTCAAGGCTTAAATTTGTGGCGCGAAAGCTCATCAGCGATAAATGATGAGTTGTTTAGAGGCCATTGGCAAAGTAAAGTCGATAGATCGATTAATGAGTACATGGGAGGTGATATCTCTGCTGTAACTTGAAATTCAATGCTTGAGAAAATTGAAAATTCGTACCATTCTAAAAGTTCTCTCCCTTTTGCAGCATATGATTTACTTGACTCGAACATTGGAAATTTCAATGCAAGAATTTGGTTCAACTCAAGTTATACAAATGAAAGCGACTTCACTCCTCCTTCAAACATGCGTATCATTCGCTCAGTAAATCTTGTAAGTTCAATTCTCTGAACCGTCAGGATAAATGCGAGTGGTTGAATACTGGATCTAACATGAATATCACAACATCATACATAATTTACTTATTTAAATGTAATTGAGATACTTAATTTAACGTAGTTCTTTTTTTCTTTTGCTTAATTTCTCTAAAGTTATGCTCATTTTCTTTTGCAACATCATTCATATTAACTAATTTTAAAAAATTGCAGATATCAAATGCATTTCTTCAATTATTAAGGGGACCTGATATGAAGATGCAACTCGAGTTTGCGAAACAAATGCCAAAACCCGCCACACAACTTTCGCTTGATTTCTCTTCTCTTTTGGGTGCGCTTTTCTTTACATGGATTATTGAGCTACTTCTCCCTGTAAGTTGATCGTGTGTATTCTTAACAAGTATGTAACTGGATTAACTTGCTAATTGTTTATGTTGTTGGATAAATTTTAAATTTGTAATCTTTTAATGCAGGTAATTCTCACATACTTGGTTTATGAGAAGCAACATAAGCTAAGACTTATGATGAAAATGCATGGACTTGGAGATGGTCCTTATTGGATCATTTCTTACGCTTATTTCCTCTTGTTATCGACAGTCTATGTTTTGTTACTGGTGGTGTTTGGGTCTCTCATAGGCAAGTTACTTTCCAAAATTATAATATTCTCATTATGGTGCATTTCGTTGATTGAATTAAGTTTAAAAATACACTCGCTTAATCGTGTAGGTTTGAAGTTCTTCACCACCAACAGCTACACTATACAATTCGTTTTCTTTTTTATTTTCATAAACTTGCAAATCGCACTAGCGTTTCTGATGGCAACGATTTTTTCAAAAGTGAAAACCGCCCAAGGTTAGCACTTTCACTTCACAGAACTTGTTTCTGAAAATTAAAATTTTCACTTCAAATATGGTTTAACCAAATGGTCCTGAAAAAATGCATACATGATTTTGATTCCGCAAATTTCTCATCATTAATTATCTAATAAGATCCAATGCAATGCTACTATCATGAATTGGAAGTGAACTATGAACCATCTTTATTTGCTTGTGAAACTTCTTATATTCATTCCAACTTATTGCAGGAGTCGCGTATATCTACGTTTTTGGGACCGGACTACTAGGAGAATTTCTTTTACGCTTCTTCATAGAAGACAAAAAATTTCCAAGTAAGCCCACAAAATAATTTAGCTTCGTACTGAATTAACCAAGAGCTATCTCAGATATTTTTATCTTATGTTTAATTCTATTTATAACATTTTCTTCATGAAATTGAGAATTTCAGGGGGATGGGTAACATTTATGCAGTTACTTCCAGCATTTTCACTATATCGTGGGTTGTATGAGTTCGGAGAGTATTCGTTCAATGGAAGTTACATGGGAACTTCGGGAATGCGTTGGAGGAATTTGAACGATGGAATGCGCGAAGTTCTAATTGTCATGTTTGTGGAATGGATTGTGATTTTGCCTCTGGCTTATTATTTGGACCAATTGGCTTCATTGGGCAGCAAAATCAGAAAAAATCCTCTGCCTTTTATGAAATATTTCAGAAAGAAAATTCCAGCTTCTTTTAGAAGAGATAGCTTTCAAAGGCAAGGCTCAAAAGTTTATGTAGAGGTGGAGAAACCCGATGTTGCGCAAGAGGTAAATTTAAATTTTTCACGAGAAACATCTGAACGAATGTGGGCATTATATATGTAAAAGGTTTGTTCCTATTTTTTTTTTAGAGAGGGACGGTCGAGGAATTGTTATTCGAGCCGAGCACGAGTCATTCTATCATCTCAGACAATCTTAAGAAGGTATATCGCGGTCGCGACGGAAATCCAGACAAGCTTGCGGTTCAAGGATTATCTCTTGCTGTACAAAAGGGTGAATGTTTCGGTTTCTTAGGTCCTAATGGTGCCGGAAAAACTTCATTTATCAACATGGTACACTTTCTTGCTTCATGTTCCTTTAAATTTAGCTACCTTGTCGATGACTTAATTTAATGTCAAACTAAATATAACATGATGAGCAGATGATTGGACTGATATCGCCCACGGCTGGAGACGCATTTGTTCTTGGAAATAGCATACTGAAAGAAATGGAAAACATATACACTACCATGGGTGTTTGCCCCCAGCATGAGTAAGAACAAAAACATGCATGCATCATTCTATGATTTTTTCACAACCATGATGTTTAAAACATGTTGTGTCTCACAGCATGTTGTGGGAGATGCTAACTGGCCGAGAGCATCTGTTGTTTTATGGACGTCTGAAGAATCTAAAAGGGTCTGCTCTTATGGAGGTATTATAATTTTTCAATTTTTAAACGACAAATAGTTATGGAAAAGAAACTAAGGAACATGTTTTATTCTATACAGGCTGTTGATGAATCTTTGAAGGGTGTGAATTTGTACCATGGAGGCGTTGGAGATAAAAAAGCTGGAAAATATAGTGGAGGAATGAAGAGAAGACTTAGCGTCGCCATTTCACTTATCGGGGATCCTAAGGTTTGTATCTGAAATTAATTTGGAATCTTATATTAATTTTAGACAAACCGTACAGATTATCTAGAATCGATATGTAGACATACCTTAGATATATTATAAGTTCTGAACTAATGTTTATTGTTCTGCAGGTTGTGTACATGGATGAGCCAAGTACTGGTTTAGATCCCGCATCGAGAAACAACTTATGGAATGTTGTGAAGAACGCAAAGCAGAACCGAGCGATAATCCTCACCAGTAATGACTAATGAGTCCATAAATATCCAATTCAAACTGCAACATTATTAGTAGTTTCATTTCTTAAGATGTAAAATCAATTTGAAATGTTCATATTCTTGTTTTTGCAGCACACTCGATGGAAGAAGCAGAAGTCCTTTGTGATCGGTTGGGAATATTCATTGGTGGAGCCATGGAATGCATAGGAAATCCTAAACAGGTATTCATTTAGCAAATCTATTGTTGATTGGCCTGCAAGTTAAGTTTTTGATTGAAATCCAATGTGTTCATTAATTTTCACAAGTTATTGTCATCATTGAAACGTAGTTTAGATCTCCATTATGTAATTTTATTAAAAAGCCAATGCAAATAAACCATTTCCTCTAAGGAATGAAACTTTCGATATAATGTTTGGCGATCAAACAAGAAGCACCATAACTTTCTTATTCAGTAATCCTTTTAAATATGATATTATGGTTTCAAACTATACTTTACTACTACTCACAACATATCATGTCTCTTATTTACCCTTTTTTCAAAAATAAGTAATAGTATACATGGCATCGTGTAACATTCATTCTACTGACCTTTTGACTCATAGCTGAAAGCTCGATATGGAGGAACATACATTTTGACAGTGACAACATCACAAAGTGAAGAGCAAGAAGTCGAGGAAATGGTTCGAAAGCTCTCCCCCAACGCGAACCGTATCTACCACATATCGGGAACACAAAAGTTCGAGATTCCAAAACAAGACATCAAGATTGCCCAAGTCTTTGAAGCAGTTGAAAAGGCAAAGACAAGATTTCCCATACAAGCTTGGGGATTAGCAGACACTACACTAGAGGATGTCTTCATCAAGGTTGCAAAAGGAAACGATTCATTTAATACTTAATCCTATCATTATCATTTTCATTGTTTGGTATGATATGCAATTAATATTGTGGGCTCGTATATACTTGTTGTGTTTATAATTTGTATAAATACATGTTCTATGTTATGTTTTATAAACCTCATATGATCCATTTTCTTAAGACATTTTTCATTTGTGATTTACATTGTGACACTTTCTTTTTGAATAATCCGATGAACTTGTGTTACATTCTGCAAGCAATTGGCCCCAACTTATTCACCATGTTTTCGTTACAACGTTCTCGACGGTTCTCTCTGTAGCAACCCTTGTTCTGGACAAATTTTAATCTCAAGACGGTTGACACTCCCCTACAATGGCCTGCTCTTGTTGAATATTGGCTTATATTTGTTAAGAAAGCAAATCCAGGAAGAGTCGGTCGACCGGATTGGATTCGGTCTACCGACGCACAACCCAGGAAATTTCGGCGAAGACGGGTCGGTCTACCAAATTGGATTCGGTCCACCGAACCGGGGATTCCAGGCACTCCATGTGCAGTTGGGATCGGACGACCGGATTGGATTCAGTCTACCGTCAGAGAACAAGTGACACTTCAGAACAACGGGTTCGGTAAACCGTTGAGGAGATTTTTGGTGTTCTGATAATCTAAAAGTGTCTAGACAATTTGGCACGGTCCACCGAGGGGTTCTCGGTCGACCGAATGGTTGTTGAAGAATTCGTTAGTTCGTGGAAGAATCGTTCTCGTGGTCTACTGAGCCGCGTGAGAAGCGTTCCCTCAGTCAACCGGAAAGGATTCGGTTAACCGAATCGGAACATGAATCACTCTTGTTGAAGCACGAACAGGCGACCGAATGAGCACCGGTCGACCGTTCCGCACGAATAGTTCTGTTCGGTTTTGCTTAATTGTAACTCGATTTTTGAGTCTATAAAAGGACTTGTTTGCTCTTAGTTTTATATCATATATTGCATACAACATTTATTTCCTTCATTGTGAGTTGAGAGATTAAGGCTAGAGATAGATCTAGAGTGATTTGGAGGACCTATTGCCTCCATATACTTGTAATCTCGGTTGCTTTTTTGTTGGAGAAACGGAAGAAGGAAAGGAAACCCGCAGAAGACCCCCCAAGGACGTAGCACGTTGCCGAACCTTGTAAATCGCGTGTGTCGGGGTTATATCAGGTGTGCATTTGTGTTTGCTTGTTTACTTTCATCTTATTAGTGTTCTTGTTGCAATTGAGTTTAGGAGAGGATCCGAAGTTAATTCCGCAATCAATATTTGGTATTACGTGTTGCTTTTAATCTGTGTTTCGTATAAGTGCATTGTTAAATCTCCCTCCCAACAGCTCTTTCTCAGGTAGTCATTTCCCTCGCTACGTAAACATTTATGTTTCAAACCAAATTTTCGAAAATTGACTCCAATGATGTTGATAGAACAAATTAACTCATTGCAAAAGATATATCTTGGGACTTTGGTTTAGGGAAGAATCTTAGTTATATATGTGGGGATTTTGTCTCAAAATTCGACAGTTAGAATAAGTGTTAAGGGTGTTAGAAACTTAGAATACAAGTTTTTTTTCATTGAGTTGTTAAATTAAACAGGTAAAATATTATATTGAAGAAAAAAATTGCAATACAAGATTTTTACCTCCCTAATTTTACTCTCAGTTTAGAGGTGAAATAGTGCAAGGACTCAACGAACCCCGAGGATGTAGGTAGGTGAAATCTCATAAAAATCCTAGTGCATTATTGGTTTGGGTTGAGATTGTCTTTGGATCTGCTGATATGGTTTCAAACAATACTTGAGTAGTTATGCCGTTTTAGTGAGCCACAATACTCCATGGTGGTGAGGTACTCAAGTACAATCTTGTTGTTGGTAAGCTTGGTGTTTGATTTTGTGTATTCCACAAAATATATAGAAATGAAGCCACTTCTCTGTTAAGTAATCTGTTTTTATATTCAATATAAGCTTTTCTCCTTGAAAAAAAGTAAAGAGATTACAAATACTAATTTTGATGTAAGTTGCATTGGAATTATAGTTTGGGCAAGCAAGTTTCTCCTTTGTCTAACGTTTTTTGATTTTCTCCTTCAGAAGAAGGTTTTTCTTTGAATTGTTCTTCGTCCTTAGTGTGCACTTTACTACGAGAAGATTCTATTGTGAAAAAAAACATACAAGTATTAGGAGAAGGTGGTGTTAATTTCCTTTATCTTATCCATTTCCCTTGGATTCGGATGGTAAATTGTAATTGAGTTTGGCCATTGGCTTCTTATAAATTTTGTTTAGTTTTTTTCCAGTTCATCAAATAAAAACTTTCTGCTCCTGAAAGTTGAAAAGGGTTTCTAATACAACAGAATCAACTGTATTGTTCACCGGTTGCAACCAATCTTTTTCTAGACGTATGATAGTGATACCCCATGATTTCTACTTTGAGACATTATTTCTGTAACATCCTGATACAGCGGAAAATTTAAAAATTCATAATTAAGACAAAAAGCACAATAATCAAAGGCGGGATTGTTACTTCTCATAAACAAATAGCGGTGCACCAGAATACATCAGAGTTTGCCAAATGAATACATGATTACAACAAAACGACAAAGGAAGATAAACGTAATCATGTTGACCTCAGTGGTCCGACTAGAGGATCTAACTCCAAATGCGCGCGCCCACCGATCACCACCCCACTGGACCTACTGCGGTCCTGAAAAAGATGCAACAACAATGCCCGAGTTTCCAGAAGGAAACCCCGTATGCCAACTCACCTATATATGCATGCATTACACAATGAACCTATCATACTAGTAGCATGTCATGACATCGACAGAAATGGAAAACAGTTCCCCCGAAGGGTAAAACAGGACATCAGTCCGACAGTCAACAATGAGTCTCCCGAGGAGACCTACTGCAGGCACATGCAGCCTTACAGCACGCGACATCGCACCCCCCACACGCAGCTACACTACTCAAGGGTTCAGCAGGGAGCCTCTGTCACGCCTGCGCGCCGATAGAATACAGATCTGCAAATCTCAGTGGTCGGAGCCACAGGGACCAACGGGGCCGTCGCCCGGAAGGTATAACAACAACATCTCGGTAGGTGCCCAGCCGAGGAAAACAACATAGCCGGAACAGCCTCGGCCCAACAATCACCATCGCCGGCACAACCTCGGCGGCATCACCGGCACAGCATCGGTGGTCCATCACAACAGTCCGGCACAGCATCGGACAAATCCAGACCGAAGTCTGCCAGGTCATCAGGCTCCTCGAGCCGCAAACACCAACCGCGCCGCTATAAAAGCAGGGCAGCGACCTCCGTAGCCCATGGGCCGGTAGTCACCTCACCCAACGCCAGTTGCGTGCCCGCACAACATCAACACTGGGATCCGCGATCCCTCAGGCCTGCTATACTACAATAAGTCCAATTAATCCATCACATTAGTCACGCTCCATACCTGGAACTGACGCGTCCCGAACACCCACACTCTTCCCAACGACGGTCCCTGGGCAGGCACGCATCACGCGCCCACCGTCACCTCTCGGCTCACGCACAAGGCTAGGACACGGGTTTCCGTGGACAAAGTTGGCATTCAAAAAGGGATCCAGGAATTCTGTTCTGGGCCCAAACGGTCGACCGTAAGAGGTAATTCGATCGACCGTTTCCAGAAAGGAATCGGTCGACCGTCCCTAACACGGTCTACCGCTACGCTCAAAACAGAACCCCCCAAACGGTCGAACAAAGGTCTAAAACCGGTCGACCGAACGAGGTCAAAATCCGGAGTCTGGTCAACGTCAAAATCGGATCTATCGGTCGACCGACTCAGGGGTCCCGGTCGACCGAAATCCTACAGGGTCAACCTAGCAATTCTATGTCATAAACGGTCGAACGCAACCAACAATCGGTCGAACAAGCATGCGCTAAATCCAGTACACTTAAGTTCCGATCGACCGAACACAAGACCCCAGTCGACCGAACACAACAGGCAGTCCCAACTCACCAGCAAATATGCACTACCGGTCGACCGCCACAAGGCATCGTCCGACCGGTGAAGGTTAAAGTCGGGTAAAACAGTACACTCGGTCGACCGCCCGAAGGGACCGGTCGACCGTTGGTCGTCTTCAACCTCGCGCCAGCTGAGGTTTTACGAAGAAACACGTCGCCGGAGAGGTCTCCGACCTCTCCCGACCGACCAACGCCTCACCCAGACGAGAGTGATCAACAAACCACACTAACAAGTCGACATACCTTTCACCCGCGTGAAGTCGACGGTGCCGGAGCTCCTACGCCTCGCCTCCGGTAGACCTCGATCACGCGCCGCGCCTCTCCCGCACGAGCACCTTCCTCCGTCGCCGGTGTCGCCTCCTCTGGTGCAGCCGAAAAGAGGAAGAGTGAGAACCAAGGTGAGTGAGGAAGAAGAGTTGGAGAAGAAGAATGGAGGAGAGAAGGTTTTTGCTTTTAAAACAAAACTCAACCCAAGGCAACACTCCCCACCATCCCCTACACTCGTAGCCCATACCTCTCTTACCTCCCATACCCTCTCACATCAACCCCACCTAATCCGGGATTAACCCTAAACCGGGTTAGGGATTTAACAATTTCTAAGTTTGTATCTAATTATTTCGATGGTAAACATTGAATTGTGAGGTGTTGCACATAATCTTTTTGCCAATGCTTCGATTTTAAACCCAACGTACTTTTTAACTGCCAATCCTAGTGATTTCTCTGGTGCACTGTCAAATTTAACCTTGGTGAGCGCAAAGAATAATTTAATTGATAACTTCTGTGCAAAAAAAAAGCAATAACTGAATTTCTTATAACATGTTGTCTAACAAAAACTTGGTTGTTATTGAATAATAACATTTCTTATAACAAATACATGTTGCAATCATACTTGAATAATAACATTTCTACCGAATTTACAGCACACTCAATGGAAGAAGCAGTACTTTGAGATCGGTTGGGGATATTCATTAACGGCTCCATGAAGTGCATAGGAAGTCCTAAACAAGTATTCTTTTTTCATTTATAGTGTTTATCTGCATAAGAATAAGTTTCCATTTGAATCTGTCAAGATTTTTTAATTTTTAAATCTAAGTACAGGATGATGCTATTTTGCAAATGAGATTTTTTTCAATTAAAAGTGACATAGTCAATCGAAAATCACCACAAATCTTAAAATTGTTCGTGAATCGCTGTCTTTTATTTATTGTGTTTGATTGATTCATAGTTGACATTTTGACATTGACAACATCACAAAGTCAAGAGCGAGAAGTCGAGAAAATGGTTCGAAATCTCTCCCCCAAAATTTGAAATTCCAAAGAAAGACATAAAGATCACTCGAGTCTTTTCTGTAACTTGGTTTTGAACAAAGATGAATTGACTTGTGCCATATTTAATGTCAGACATGTTTTAAGCTTACATTAAAACTTAAGCATGAAGCTTGCAGAACCAAGGGATGACATCAATTTCGTGTTGGTTTCTTCATGCCCATTGTTTCTACATGTGAAAAAAAAACATAAAACCAAGATTAAATTGTCTACAAAAGTGAGATGCATATAATTGTGACGTAAATTTGAATCTAACTTTACAATATGGTTGGGGTTAGGCCGTTAGGGGTTTATTGCAAAATAATACAGAAATTATAAAATATTAAAGGACACATATCTGTTATAAAGAAGCCAAGGAAAATATGTTTTCAAGAAGTCCCTATCAATAAACACATTTTTTTCCGAAGGACTGAAGTCATTCATTAATACAAATCAACAAAAAACACATTGCCTCTAATATGATTAGATATCTACATGAAGGGTCATATTGTAAAAACAAATGAAATAATACACATTTGTATTATTACATAATTATCTTAAGGGTGTAAATGCAACAATTAAATTTCAAATCTGGACAAGTATATAAATAGTGGAAATGAAGCCACTTCTCCAAAGCAATAAATCTCTGTTTGCAAGCCTTTCTGAACTCTAAGTTGGCTGCAGGTCAAATTATAATTGTGGTTTAGTGAGAGATTTTGGTCAGAATGGAGGATTCCTCACGTGGGCAAGCAAGTTTCTCAACTCAAGCAAATGCTTTGATGAGGAAAAATCTCACCTTTCAGGTTTTTTCACCAAACCAGTTTGTTTATTGATGGGCTTGTGCTGCAAATTTGGGTATTTTCTGAACTTTCATGAATATGTCTTTAGGCTAATATTGCTTTCTGATTTTTCATACAGTTAATTGATTTTATGTCAAAAATTCCAATCAATCTAGTGTCCATATGGGATTTTTTTAGAAAATCTCTTTAGACCATATAGTTCTAGCCGAAATGTTTCATGGTCTGGCATTTTTTTGTCAAAAAAATGTTAAATATTTTCATACCATTCATGGTCTTTTTGAGTCAAAAAATTCCTTTCTCTATTGGGCTTATAAAAAATTCAACAAGGTTTTTTCATGAGAAAGATGTCGTGATAGGAGATATCATTTAGGTGATTTACTTGACAATTCTTTCTTTTTATTCCATGCTTAAATTATGATATTGATTGGATGAAATTTTTGTCTAGTGTGTAATTTGAACGGTAGTTCTTCTATTCACAATGTTCTCTCCAGCTGATTAATTTTTATTGATGTTTTTTTTTGTAATATTTCGGAAGTAAAACTATTCTTTCTTTGGTCTTGATCTCAAAATCAAAGTAATGGCATACTTTCTATTTTATTACAAAACTTTACTCAAACAAATTTCCTAGAAAAACAATTGCTTATAGGATTCTTTTTGGTATGATCGATATTCCATCTTTTTTAACCTTTTTTTTCAATGGTTTTGTTCTCACACGTTGTTTTGGTTTTTCTTCCCATGGTTTTCTGAAATTTTGATAGTTTTTTTTATATTAATTTTGATAGTTTATTGTTAGCTCTTCTTAAAGGAGGACCTTCTGCTCTTAAAACTGAATATAGTTTAACTTAAGAACTCCTTGCAGATTAAAATGTTGATGCTTGGCTTTAATTGCTAACTACACTTTTACACGGTGTTGCAGAAGCGCAAGATGAAAGGAAATCTTTGCCTCATTATTTTTCCCATCTTCATTTGCATTATTTTGGCTGTCTTACAAAACATTATCGATAACGAACTTAACAAACCAGAGAAGAGATGTGGATGCAAATGTGTTGATACTGATGGAGATGGCAAATGTGAAGATGTTTGTGGAATTCAGTACTCTACCTTAGATCAAGTATTCACATGTCCCATTCCAAACCCTCCTCAATGGCCTGCCTTGATGCAAGTTCCCAGACCCGAGTTTCGAGCGGTTAAAATTGGTTTGAGTGCACCCTCGAATTTGCCTGACATGAGTTGCAGAAAGAAAGGAGACTGCCCTTCCACTGTTCTTTTTACCGGCAGAAATCGAACTTTCGCAACAAGTACATAAGTTGTGACTTTCCGTTTGAGATATTTTATTTTAACTGAAAAAAAACTTTGATGGTAACCTCTGAATTGTCAGGTGTGACACATAACTTTTTTACCGACACTCCGGTTATGAATCTGTCAAATTTTCCAAGTTCCAATCGTAGTGATATTGTTGGTGCACTGGCAAATTTAACCTTGGTAGGTTACTAAGATAAAAACTTAATAATTGAATTTCTTGCTAAGAAGTTATCTGATCCAATTTTATCTGTTGAGTTTTTCAGGGTACGGATGAACCATCTGAGTTGGTGAACTTCATAGAACCAGCATTTGCTTCTGAGAGACCGATATATGACATTCGATCTCGATGCAACTATACTTCTATAATGAGAGTGGACATTCCATTACTTGATAATCGTCCAAGCATAAACTTAGGTTCAGAAAATATTATTTTGATTTAGGAGAGAAGATTAAAGGCATTCTAGGAATGTGTTATATTTGATCAATGTTCTTGGCTAACCCTTCAACCTCTTTTTGACATGAGTTAGATTGCGTTCAAGGCCTAAATGTATGGCTCCAAAGTTGGAAAGACATAAATGATGAATTGTTTAGGGGATGTTGGCAAGCCAACGACGACCGATCAATTAACGAATACATGGCAGGTGATAGATTTTTCGATTCGATTATAACTTGGTTTTGGATTTTGATCAAGTTGGTACCTTGATCGAGTAGTTACCATCTTAATCTCCCATCTCCCTTTCGCAGCATATGATTTCCTTGACTCGGGCACTGAAAAGTTCAATATGAGAATTTGGTACAACTCAACTTTTAGGAATGAAATCGGATACGGTCCTCCTTCGACCATACGTATTATTCGCTCTGTGAATCTTGTAAGTTATATGTTCTATATTGCAAGACATGAGATGATCATTATGCAGTCAAAATTTACACAATAATATGTGGTTATATATATATATATATATATATATATATATATACAGGAATTCTCTAGTGAGCCCATGACTCAACTTTTCTAAATTAAGCCCCCACAATATCCACCACTTATTTCAAATTGTAAGGTAGATTAAGAAAAAAACGGTTATGCTAATGAATGGTGAGATTAACTGTAAATAAGATCCAACGGTGAGATTGGAGGGGGCTTAAACTAAATTTGATGAGCTCTGGGCTCACTAGAGCTTGACCATATATATATATATATATATAGTGATAATTTGAGTTCAGGGATGATGAACCTAATTGGTTTACAACATCATATAAATTTAATTACTGATAAGTATATCTTTGTTAACTTTGTGCAGGTATCAAATGCTTATCTCCAATTGTTAAAAGGATCGACTACGAAGATGTCACTCGAGTTTTTGAGTGAAATGCCCAAACCTGCCACACAACTTTTATTAGATATATCTTCGCTCATCGGAGCAGGTCTCCTTACCTGGATTGTTGCCTTGCCTTTTCCAGTAAGTTGAGGACAAATTTTTCAACAAGTTACAAGTATGTAATTGGATAACTTAGTTGATTGTTTAATTTATCAACACGCTCATGTCTATAATCTTTACATGCAGGTTATTCTCACATACTTGGTTTATGAGAAGCAACATAATATAAGAATAATGATGAAAATGCATGGACTTGGTGATGGTCCTTATTGGATCATTTCTTACGCTTATTTCCTCTTGTTATACATAATCTACATTCTTTTGTTGGTGGTGTTCGGTTCTCTTATAGGCAAGTTACTACCCAAATTTGTAGATCTAATAATTGCTTTTTTTTCATTGATCAAAAGTTCCAAATGTATTCACCTTTTGCAGGCTTGAAGTACTTCACCTTAAACGACTACAGCATACAATTTGTTTTCTATTTTGCCTTCATAAACCAACAAATTGCGCTTGCCTTTCTGTTGGCAACCTTTTTTACAAAAGTGAAAACTGCTCAAGGTCGTGTCTTTTACTTTGTGACATTTGTTTCGACAGTCTATCGATCGTCATGTGTGTCAATAGTGTTTAATGTTAAGTATAGTCTTAACATTTTCCAATTTCGATCATTTCAGTTATCACGTACATATATATATTTGGATCTGCTTTATTAGGAGACTCTCTTCTAATCTATCTCGTGGAAGATACATCCTTCCCAAGTGAGTCTTCAAGATCATTTCATATTCCAATTAAGTCAGAAATAACATATTTCGGGACGAAATTGTGAATTTCAGGAGTACGGGTCACAGCGATGGAAATAGTTCCTGGATTCGCTTTATATCGCGGTTTATATGATTTCGGACAATATGCATTCACCGGAAGATACATGGGAACTTTTGGAATGAGTTGGAAAGATTTGAGCGACGATACCAATGGAATGAGAGAAGTTTTGATTATCATTGTTGTGGAATGGATTGTCATCCTGCCTCTCGCATTCTATCTTGATAGATTTTCTGTTGTGGGAAGAAGAATCATGAAAAATCTTCTTCCATTTGCAAGATATTTTCGAAAGAAAGTTCAAACGTCTTTTAGGAGGGAAAGCCTTCAAAGGCAAGGATCCAAAGTTTTTGTGGAGGTAGACAAACCTGATGTTGCCCAAGAAGTAAGTTTATGCTTCTTAATTTATTGAACCATTTGGGATTCCATTTAAACATTATATAATCTCAGTTTTAAGTTTCTCTTTTGCTTTCTATAGAAATGCAAGTGACATGCCTACTATAGAAGTTTTCTTGTTTGTAGTTTTTGGCTCTTAGAAATTGTTTCATATCGGGAAAAAATAGACTATTACTAGGAATTACAACATTCTAAGTTCTTTTAGTTGATATCAATTGGTTTGGAGTTGAAAACTCACAATATACATGGTATGGTATCAAAGCTGAAAAGATCCAATCATAGCCCAATGCATTCAACCAACATAGACATACACATGTTAGACTTACGAGACACCACATATACGAGGAAGTATTGAGATTGGTATCATAATGAACATTTTTTACTATTATTGTGATAATATTTTGGATACCTCCACTTAGCATCAATTGATTTTGTGTTCACTCTCGCTTCTATATTATTTTTGAACTTTGAATTTGTTCAGAGAACGATGGTTGAACAGTTACTATTAGAACCAAGTTCAGATCATGCCATTATCTCAGACAATCTTAAGAAGGTGTATCCTGGTCGAGATGGAAATCCAGATAAGCTTGCGGTTCAAGGGTTGTCTGTTGTTGTCCGAAGAGGAGAATGCTTCGGTTTTTTAGGTCCTAATGGTGCTGGAAAAACTTCATTTATCAACATGGTACATATTTTTAACAAGCCTGAAATAGTTACTTCCAAAATTTTCATATGCAATATAAGCTCTATTTATTTCTTTATTATTCATTAAGTTATGTGACTTGACATGAAAACCGGATTATCTGAACAGATGATTGGGCTTATATCACCAACATCTGGAAATGCATATGTTCATGGAAACGACATACAAACAGACATGGACAAGATATATACTAGTATGGGTGTTTGCCCCCAACATAAGTAAGAACTAATATGTATATGCATCCTTCTACTGCAAAAGAAATATTTTTGAAACAACTTATGTTCTTAAACTTTTTAATTTAGAACATGTTCTTGTTGTGTTTCGCAGCATGTTGTGGGAAATGCTGACCGGTCGAGAGCATTTGTTGTTTTACGGACGTTTGAAGAATCTAAAAGGGTCTGCTCTGTTGGAGGTACATTTTTTTTTTCAAAACCAAAAATAGTAATGAAAAAGAAACTTAAGGACATGCAACATGATTTATACCACAGGCAGTCGATGAATCGTTGAAGAGCGTGAATTTATATCATGGAGGTGCTGGTGATAAAAAAGCCAGAAAGTATAGTGGTGGAATGAAGAGAAGACTTAGCGTCGCCATTTCATTAATCGGGAATCCAAAGGTTTACATTCAGTCAAAATTGTATTCGTTATCTCATGCAATTAGAAACACAAATTTTGGATATTGCATTTGTGAGGAAATTATACACCAAACAACATTATAGCTAGGAAGTACCATTCAAAAGACAATTGTTTTGATAATTGAATTTTTTATGATCGATCATCTTGTAGGTTGTGTACATGGATGAACCAAGTACCGGATTAGATCCCGCTTCGAGAAATAGCTTGTGGAATGTGATGAAGAACGCCAAGAAAAATAGAGCTATTATTCTCACTAGTAATGTTCTATTCATGCATTAATATTCAGTTCAAACTGCAACATTCTTGTCTGAATTTATTTTAAAAAATGAACATTTTAAAAATATGTCAAGGTTAAATGTCACTGCTAATAATCATGTCAAAATCTCAGCACACTCTATGGAAGAAGCAGAAGTCCTTTGCGACCGAATAGGGATTTTCGTCAAAGGAGGCTTGGAGTGCATTGGAAATCCTAAACAGGTTCTCATTAATTTATTTCCACTTAAAATTTATCACTATATTTTAGTTGTTCAATTCTACTGAACAAGTTTTGATAATATATAAGCCATCAAATACATTTCTTCTAGCAAAAATTTAAAAGGACAAGCATCATAAATTTCAAACTATTATAATGTTTCAATTCTTCATAAATGAACTACTAAAGTGTGAGCAATTAATTGAGAGTTCTACTAAATTCATAGTTGAAAGCTCGATATGGAGGAACGTACATTTTGACAATGACAACATCACAAAGCGAAGAGCAAGAAGTCGAGGAAATGGTTCGAAAGCTCTCCCGGAATGCGAACCGGATCTACCACATATCGGGAACACAAAAGTTTGAGATTCCAAAACAAGACATCAAGATTGCCCAAGTCTTTGAAGCAGTTGAAAAGGCAAAGACAAGATTTCCAATTCAGGCTTGGGGATTAGCAGACACTACACTAGAGGATGTCTTCATCAAGGTTGCAGATGGAAACGATTCGTTTAACACTTGAAACAGATGATGATTACATTTGATTGACGGTCGTGAGACAATATCATTGTCAATTATATATCTGTAAATGAAACTCAGAGCTTGGAGATTTTTATTGTTGTTGTTGTTATTGTATTCAGGTCATGTAAATATTTTTTGCACATTGTAATGTTTTGTTTTGTGAACCTTATCATTACTCATGATTTCCCGTAATAAATTTCAATTTCAAACTTTTTTTTGCATGCTCATGAATCTTTACCAATTCAACCAAAGAGCAAACAAACCAACTTTCTCTTATCTCCTAATCTTTTTTCTTTTCTCTTCCTTATTCGTATCTAAACGCACCATAAATTTATGTCCACGTCTCATATTTTGTCGTGTCATTGTGTCGTGTCAGAAACTACTATGTCCAATGTGAACTCTAACTGGCACTGAATCGACAATTTTGCAACTAAACTCTACACTTTCTCTTCTCCCGTAATCTTTTCCCTTCTCTCCCTTATTCGTATCCAAACGCACCATAAATTTAGGGAACTACTAAACGTCGCCCCAAAACTACTTAAATCGCCCCTTGAAATTACCAAATTGCCCTTAACAATATATTTAATACCCAAATCGTCCCGTGTCTATAAATAAGGCCTATGGTCTTGTATATTCATAATTTATCAGTAAAAACACCACGAAAATGTCTGGCGAGGGTGATGCATCGGGTGAGGTAAGCCTGGCGCGGGGAAATTTTTGGGCCGAGCGTCTGCATTAGACGCCTCCCCCATGGTG
This sequence comes from Triglochin maritima, assembly GCA_963682175.1. Classification (NCBI taxonomy): domain Eukaryota; kingdom Viridiplantae; phylum Streptophyta; class Magnoliopsida; order Alismatales; family Juncaginaceae; genus Triglochin; species Triglochin maritima. Next base: position 39,673,592 of record OY821781.1, read on the forward strand.
AGGGCGTCTGCGTAGGACGCCCTCCCCATGGCCGAGGCGTCTAACGCAGACGCCTACACAATGGGAGAGGCGTCTTATGTAGACGTCCTCCCCATGGGTAAGGCGTCTGTAGTAGACGCCCTTCCCTTCGGTCAGGCGTCCTACGCAGACGCCTTACCGTTGGGGAAGGCGTTTAACACAGACGCCCCATCCATGGGGCAGGCGTCTAACACAGACGCCTGTTTTTTTTTTTGATTTTGATTTTGTTTTTTTAATTTCGAGTTTATTTTTTAATTTTTTTAATTTCGAATTTATTTTTTAATTTTTTTAATTTTGAATATATTTTTGTAGGTTCCAGATTTCGGTGGTGATGGAGTGGATTACAGTGAGTTATTTCAAACTACACAAATCTTTGAAACAATCGATGAAGCATGTAAATGGGCCAAACAAGTAGCTATCGGAGCTGGGTTTTTTTTGGTCGTGTCGTCGTACAAAACAAGATCAGATAGTCGGATGGATTGTTATTTGAGATGCGACCGGCGAAATCAAATGGAGTCTCGGGATATGGATACTGCACTTCGAAGAAACACCAAAAGAAAGGGTTGCGGTTGCCGTTTCTTAATAAAAGTGGTGGAGCGACGAGATCGTGATGGATGGGTTGTGGTTTATAATAGTGCTCACGGACATCACAACCACAGACTGACAGTTTATCCAGAGGGTCATCGTCAAATTAGTGGTCTAAGTTCTGGGGCGAAGAAGATTGTTCGTGATATGACAGAGGCGCAAGCAAAACCACAGAACATCTTGAAGGCAGTAAAAGAAAAATTCCCGGAGGACAATCCAAATCAAAGGCATATTTATAATTTCAGAGATTACATGAGGAGGACAAAATCTGAAGATCGGAATCCCGTCCAGCAGTTTCTCTACCAAGCAGTGCAGTGTGAGTACTTACATTGGATTATGGCGGATCCAGAAACTGATGTCGTAACTCACGCTTTTTTGGCACATCCGACGTCAGTCCAGTTGTTGCGGACATATCCTTTCGTTATCTGCATGGATTCGACTTACAAGACGAACAAGTATAAGATGCCTTTGTTCGAAATGATTGGGGTCACACCAGCAAACATGAATTTCCTTATTGGATATGCGATTTTGATGGATGAATCTTACTCCAGTTATTTGTGGGTGATGGAGAAGTTGAGAGATCTGTTATTGGGGACTGTCAGCCCGACTGCAATAATAACAGACCGGGAGTTAGGCCTTATGCGACCAGTGAGAGAGGTTTTTCCTGACTCTGCTCATTTACTCTGCACATGGCACATCAACAAAGACGTATTGAATTACGCATACCACGTATTCGGCAAGAATAAGGAGATGGCAGAGACTTTGAGGCGTGGAAGATGGAGGAAGATCATGCTTTCTACTTCAGAAGCCGAGTATGATAGAGCTGTGTATGCTCTGAAAGATTTGTATAGATCGTGGCCGGCAATCACGGAGTATCTGGACACCACGTGGTTGGTGCATAAAGAAAAGTTTGTGCTGAATTGGACGAACAAAGTCCTTCATTTTGGGAACACCACGAATTGTAGGGTCGAAAGTGCTCATTCGGCTCTAAAAGAGTGGATTTCTACATCGACTGCAGCTCTGGACACTCTTTTCGAGCGCGTCAACGCGGCTACTGAAATGCAGCTGACGAATATTCGAAACTTTCTTGAAGACTCGAGACGGCGAAATTTGACTAATTTCGGACATGCTCTATATCGTCACATAAATGGTAGAGTTTCGCATCACTGTTTGCAGTTGCTGAGTCAGGAGGTGAAGAGAATGCAACAGTTAGATGATGAAGTTGAATATCGTTGCGAGTGCGCTTTTCTGACTTCTCATGGGATACCTTGCGCATGTACCATCCGTGGATGTCTTGAATCAGAAAACGGAATTTACTTAGAGCAGATTCATTCGTTCTGGAGGACACTTGTCATTGGGGAAGGAGCCGGGAACGCAGAGTTTGTGTCTCAGGCAGCTCAAGACGCCGAACATTTTCGCGGTCTGGTTGATGAGATTGCAGGAAGTGACCCTACCGTAATTCGATCTGCCTCTCGGGTTTTATTCGAGCAGCTACACCCCGAACATTCGAATTTGAAAGAGCCTGCAGTAAAAACAAAGCTACGAGGTCGACCAAGGGGAAAGTCGACACGACGGGACCCTAGTGCGTTTGAGTATGCAGAGCGAGGTAGTGGTCGATCTTCAGGTAGTGGGAGTAGAGGTCGTGGTCGTTCTTCCGGTAGTGGAAGCAAAAGTCGTGGTCGATCTTCTGGTTCTTCGTCAGTGAGAGGAGGATCAGGTATACCATCCTTACATTTATTATTATTATAATTTTGTTATTTATTTCAGTAAATATGTATATTTTGTTATTATATCTAACTGTATTTTTTGTTCATATTGTAGTGACTGGGCGGGCTGACGTAGACGACTTCCCATATGGAGATAGAATTCCAGGAATCATTATGCCATTCCTACACCAGTGGAATGATGTACGTGCTGATGGAAACTGTGGATTTCGATGTGTCGCCGATGTTTTCCACGGTGGTGAAGACAATTGGCAACTCGCCCGTCGTTCGATTTCAAATGAGATAGCTGCGAACCCATCTTTTTATGAGCACGTATACTACGACGGTGTGGCGGAGGCTCGTCACCGGATTAATTGGGGCGGGGGACCTTGTGGCGAGAATCACTATATGGAGACGTGGACGGACTTGTTTCCCATTGCAAATTTTTACAAGTGTGCAGTTATGTTCTTCTCTCTCGGAAATGATGGTTCGTTGTACCCATGTCTTACAGTTCTACCTTGGGAGAGTCCGCCTACCGTGACGAGACCGTGCAGAGAGTTGATTATTGCTCATTTAGGGAGTTACGCTCATTACATTCGTTTGGAATTGAATGAGGGATTCCCCGTACCTCCTATAGCGACTCTGTGGTATCAAATACGAGATGAGAGTGTTATTGGATGGGAGCTGGAGTACCAACATAGGATAGCATATTGGCAACAATTATGTAATATGTTTTGATATGTTTGTATAATTATGTAATATGTTTTGATATGTTTGTACATTATATAGTGTTGCTTTATTATGTAATATGTTTTGATATGTTTGCTTTATTTGCATTATATATAATAGTACGAAAGGTTATCAAACACAAATACAAATAATAAGGGTACAACAGATAAGCAAAACACAAATACAAACAATAAGCGTACGACATGTTCGCAAACACAAACACAAATAATAAATAATAAGCGTACAACAGATAAACAAATATAAATGCAAATACTAAGCGTACCACAGATAAGCAAACACAAATACTAAGCGTACAACAGATAAACAAATATAAATGCAAATACTAAGAGTACGGTACAACAGATCAGCCTACTCATCATCTGAATCATGGTCGGAGATGCCTAACTGAGTATGCCATGACTGTATGATCTGATCCACATCTCCGCATGCAGCTCTGGCATCGTCTGACAGCTCATCCCTCATCTGCAAGATTGGGTCTACAGCCCGTATCATCTTACCCATCCACTGCACATAACATTAACATTAGCGTACATTAACAAATTATACGGTACAAATAAATTTAGATAAAATGAAAAAATTACCAGATCGCCACACGTCCTATCTGGTGGTCGATCTGCTCTCCGGGAGGCACCACGGACGATGATAGGATGTGAGTAACTACCGAACCAATCAAGATAACGTGCATCACACTCGGAGGGGTCGCGACTACGTCTGAAGTCGCCAAGGAACAATCGGCATGATCTCGGAAATGTCCGCCAAGTCGATTCCGCTGTAGAAGCGGGGAACCTGACGTCGTACGTCGCTGCTGTCGCAGACCGCACCGCATGCTCTGGTGTCGGAATGTCAACCGGGATCACCTGAACATATCCTAACTGACGCAAGACCCGATCGGGCATATAAGGCTCTATGATATCCCGATAACGAATAAGACCCATCAATAAAGTCCTCGGGACATCCGCTGCTGGGTCAGGACCATAGGGTAACCACTCCACCTAAAGTTTAACACATTAATAATAATACATCTTAAAATTAAATAAATGGTGTAAAGTTTGATACCTCTGATGCAGTCATCTGATCTAGCCGTGCGCGGATGGAACGCAATCGTCCATCGCTCTTGTCCTCGCTCCGGACAACCCACATACCCGAACGTGGATGACCCTCGTCGATAATCTTCCGCTCACGATGCGGGCGGAATGCAGGAAAGTACTCGTATATCCACGCCTGCAGCAGCGTAAGACAACCTGCAATCCCAGAACAATCCGCACGGCTAGCTATCCCAAGCTGCCGGTACAGGTATGCCAACGTCGCTGACCCCCACGAGTACTCACGAACGGTCTCCGGGTCCCTAGCCTCCAGTAGATCGCGTGGTCTGATCCGACAACCACTCTTGTCGACAAACAAGACGGCTCCGAGCATCAAGAATAGGTACGCCGTCAACTGTGTATCATCGGCCCGCGGAGGTCGTGCCCGTCTGCATAGGTCCTCAAGGGAGTCGATGCCGACACCACCACCACTCCATAAAGCTGTATCTCTCGCCAGACCATCAGGTGTGACACCAAGCAACTCTGCCACATAACACCTCAGCTCAGACGTCGACCCCTGAGCATTAACCAGACGACCATCCACAGGAAGTCGCAGGATCTGGAAAACATCGTGAAGCATGATCGTCATCTCTCCGAAAGGCATGTGGAAAGTGTTGGTGTCAGGCTGCCACCGCTCCACAAACGCCGAAATCAAAGGCATGTCGAGATAAGGGAACATGCTGTACGGTAAGTGCCCCAAATGCGTGGCACTAATCTCCTCTCTGATATCAGCACTCAGTGTAGACCGCCAACCCTGTAGTGCTGTACAGGCTCTGTGCCGATTCTGGCACTTCAGAACCTTCCGATCCTCTCCGTCCCAGATCCGTCTAGCAATGTGACCCCAGAAACTAGGAATGACGCTCCCATCTAAAGGACCACCAGGCGTCATACTGCTCACGATCCAAGAATCGTCCTGGACCCTCTTCTTCTTCTGAGCGCGGGGATCAACAGTGCACGAGCTCGAATCCCCGGCCGTAAACCTCCCACCCCTACCCTTCCGCACCATCCATCCGGCGGAAGTAGAAGTACCCGCTCGACCACGTCCTCCGCTATAATCCCCCTGCCTCTCCACCTCCGGCCGCACATCATACGGGCCATCATCGTCGCTCTCGTCGTCGAAACTATCCACATGCTCATCATCGAAGGAATCATCCTCCTCCTCACGACGACGTAATGCCTCCCTCTCCCTCCTGACCGAAGCAGATATCCCCCGTCTACGTGGATGACGCGGTGCTGAATCATCCTCTAAAGAACGGAAGGCGTGTAATGGTATCGACTTGCCTCTCCCTCCACTGTGACCCGATGACTATTTATTGAAATTTTAAATACAAATTTGTTAAATTTGTTAAACTAAATTATCATATTTATCAAAATTGTTAAACTAAATCAAAATTTGTTAAACTTAATTATCAAAATTGTTAAACTAAATCAAAATTTGTTAAACTAAATTAAAACAATTGTTAAACTAAATCAAAATTTGTTAAAACTAAATATCACAAATGTTAAACTTAATAAGAATTTGTTAAATTAATTTTTTTGATTTATCACTATTTATTAAAGTAATTATGATATTTATTAATTAAAAAAACAAAAAAGGAGGAGGCGTCTGCGACAGACGCCTCCCGCAAGGTGGAGGCGTCTGTCGCAGACGCCTCCTACGGGGAGACGTCTTCGGAAGACGTCTCCCCCATCGGGGAGACGTCTTCCGCAGACGTCTCCCGCTTCGGGTCGGCGTCCGAGGGAGACGCCCCCCGCATGGGTCGGGCGTCCTCGGACGCCCGCCCCATGCGGGGGGCGTCTCCCTCGGACGCCGACGCATTTTTTTTTTTTTTTAAAAAACAAATAAATAACGTAATGTTACCTCATACGGGTACACCGGGGGAACTGCTGGCTGCTTCCCTGGCCTCCGAGACATTCGTAATCTTGTGTAGTAGGTATAGGAAGAGAAAGTTTTGAAAAAAGAGTGAAATTGTGAGATATATAAGCAAAAATAGGAGGAAGGGCAATTTGGTAATTTCAAGGGGCGATTTAAGTAATTTTGGGGCGATGTTTAGCAGTTCAGTAAATTTATGTCAACATCTCATCTTTTGTTGTGTGTTATTGTGTCGTGTCAGAAACTACCATAGGCAAACTTTAAGGGACACTGGATCGACAATTTTGTAACTTAACTCTACGCTTGTCTCCTAATTTTTTCTCTTATTTTCTCATATTTTGTTGTGCCATCTCAGAAACTAACATAACTACCATCATGTGACAATTTTGCAACTAAACCCTCCACTTTATTTACAATAATTTCATCAAAACCGAAACCCAATGTTTCTTCTTAATACTAACCAAACCTCACACCAAATCCTTTCCCCAAAATGGAAGACGAAAGCACCAAAACCAACCCATCCCCAAACCCAAACCCTAACCCTAATCGTCCGGAGGTCGAGTTACGTCTCTTCGTGAGGGGAAAGAAGCGGGCGGAAGTGTTCAAGTCCGCCCTCGGCGGGTGGAACAGAGACCGGCTCGAAGTCCAGCGGATCCTCGACGAGTTCGGGCTCGAGTCGCTTAGGGTTTTGGATGGGGACGAGATTAGGTTCTGCGCGAGGGATGGGAGGTCGTTCGGGAGGTATGAGGACGGGGATGTCGTCGTCGTCGTTGGGGAGCCTAAGGTGGGTTTGGGTTTCGAGAAAGATTTGGGTTTTTGTGGGATTTGATGGGTTTTTTAGGTGGAAGATTCGATCTTTACTGGTTTTCTGTTGGATAATTTGGGTTTTGATGGGGGTTTTTTGCGGTAAAGATTGGGTTTTTATTGGTTTTTAGGAGAAAATTTGGGTTTTTAGGGGATATTTTGGATTTTTATTGGGTTTTTTTGTGGGAATGTTTTGGACTTTGATGGAGTTCTGAGGAGAAAGTTTGGACTTTATTGGATTTTTTTGTTGGAATGTTTGGATCTTTATTGGTTTTGTGCGGGAAAGTTTGGATTTTTATTGGTTTTGTGCGGAAATTTTTGGATTTTTGTGTTAAGAAAATGGATTTGATCTTTGATTACTACCGTATTGACCGGTGATTCTTCTGAAAATTTGGTTGTTCTTTTTCTTATCATTATTTTATAAAAAAAATCTTTTTAATTTTTTTTTGGATGTTCTATTGTCGAGAACTTGAGATCATAAGATAGATGGTGGCCATGTTACAGTTTTCTGGGGGGTTTTTAGGTCAAATTTGATTTTTTGTTGGTGGGTTGATGCATCCATACAGATGAATTTTTATTGGTGAATTTTTGTTTGAATGAATCAATGTAGATCTTTAGGTTGTAGGATCTTTATCTGATTTCTAGGGTTGCTTTGTAAAAAATATTGATTTTCTTTGGCAGTAATATTATGTCGTTGATATATTATAATTGGTGACTAAATTGCAACTTCTAGGGTTTCTTTGTCGGAAAATTGGATTTTATTGTTTTGTAGCTGCATCTATGATTCAATGTGAATTGCAATGGGTCTTGACTCTTGAAAGTTGAATTTACATCAGTGTTATAGTGATCCTTGCGAGATTTATGTGTTTCCTGAGGTAATAGATTGGAAAATTATCTTATCGATGTCTTTGTTTGCAGGACAATTGGTCTATGGTCAAAACCATTTCTATCGTTGCATTTGTGTTGGTTTTCATCCTTATAGTAGTGGTGGGAGTTGTGAGTTGGATTCAAAGTATGAGATCGTTCAACGGGAAGATTCCTTCGTGGGTGATCGCTTCTGTCGTGATAGTGGTTGTGACCCTAAAGAACAGGAAGAAGCGCGCCCAATGAATACATGAAAACTTGCTCTCTACATGTGATCGTAACTCGCTCTCTTCATGCGATGCCTGCTAGAGATTAGAGGATGGTGTCTAATTGTTTGGACAGAAGTTGATCCTTCGATACTGCACATCTGTTTCAGTTTTTGAGTGCTTTGCAGGATCTTATGTGCTCCCCTTTCGATGTCATTGACACAGTTTTGATTTCATGAATGGACATTGACAGAACTGGTCGACGAGCGCAAATTATAGTTCACTCACTTCATTATCTCTAAACAGAGGTGTTAATTGAACAAAAAATGGTGGGTTGTATAATTTTCATAATCTTGACGTGTTTAACATTGTACTTTGCGAAATGTGATTATCCTGTATTTTTTTGAGTAGTAGTGATGAATGAGCTCCAAATTGGGCTCAAATTTGGGCTCCTAACATAACTTAATAGTGCATCCAGTCGTTTTTGCAAAATACACACTCAAATAATATTCATATATGAAGATGATCAATGTGGAAATTACCTAGAGATAATTGTTCGACTGTTGCGGGGATGTGTGATGGTTTATGTCAAATCACTCTTGGGCGGACAAAAACGTATTGGAATACCTTTGAATGGAGAAACTCTTTCGTTTGTTTCCTCCTGAAATACCGTTCCGGTGGCGACTTCTCCTCCCCCTCCGACACCGATGAGAACATCTTCGGCTTTTCCTTCCCGTTGCTCCCGCTCAGGCTTAGATGCACGGTTTCTTCATTTAGAGGTTGTGATGACTTAGGAAGAAAGAATCATAGGTTGGTTTTCTGTTTTAAATGTAAAACTCATTTTTCTTTTTGCATTTGCTGAAGTTATGGTTGGTAAATATGTATAGAAATTTTTTTTTGAGTTTGAAACGAATAACGATCTTTGCACATGAAACTTGTATTTTGGACATTTTTGAACATTTAAGGTTTAGTTGACACGGAATCTGTATCGTCGTTTGGCGATTTAAATTTGACAAAATATGGAGTTACCATTCTTACTCTTTATATTTGCATAGTTATGTTTGGATTTGATAACACATAGATGGTCTTGATATTTAATAAGTATTATATTTCGTTTTATGTCTGGATATTTAATAGATTTTGTCTGGATCATGTTTGTTTTGTCTGAGTAAGTATTTGTCTGGATTCTGTTACCTATGTTTAGATATGTTGTCAAATATCTCCGAAGTTATGTTTGGATTTCATTATAAAATTTGATGACTGAATATTTATGTATGTCATAATGTAATCTATAATATGTAGATCAAAATGTTGTGTTATGTCTGCCAATTTTGTGGAATCTTTGCAACATGGAATTGTGACCTGAATTGTCTTCATTATTACATTGACGATGTCTGCATTAATGTCTTGATTTATCGTTGTACATTACAGTCAGATTTCATTCTATTAAATCTCCTTACTCATTAAATAATTTTATTTGACGGGTGATATGAAAGACACCAGGACAAGATGCACAATCACGAAGACTCTGACCTACCTCGAAAAGATAAGTACGGAGCACAAGAAGTTATTTATGGAGACACCATTTGACTTCTTATTTGATATATAAGGACCGTCACCCGATCGTAGATTTTTTGCTGAGATGGTGGACATATTTAATTGAGAAAAGAAGACTTTCAGATTGGCGGGAAGAAGCTGACATTAAATGAATGAGATTTCGAACTGATCATGAGCCTAACGTTAGAGGAAGAAGCACTGGACAGAGTATTGAAGTCCAAATACCTAAAGCCCAAGTATTTCAAGTACTTGGAGATTTCTGTCAACAATATAGTTGGACACATTGGCGAACTCAACAAAAGTGACAAATCGGAGAAGATGAAGGACTTCGTAAGGATGTTGATTTTGTTCTTCTCTGTGCAATATTTATTTGCATGGTCGAATCGAACCATTAATCAAGCACTGTTAGTAGCAGTAAAGGATGAGGAGAGTTACTACATAGCATTGTCTAAGGTAGGGAAGTGTATAAATTTTGTTAGGAGAATTTTCAAAGATATAATAAAGGAAATGAAGATCAGACCACTTTGGGATATATGAACGATTGCACTGCATTCATTATGGTGCGTATCTTCTACATTTAAATATGATTTTTTATATTAAACTATGATATTAACAACTGAAAATTAATGTTGTATTTCAGACATGGTTCCTTGAGAATGTGGACATTCTAGGAGTGAGACCAGATAAGTCAAAAGTACCAAGAGTAGCGCAATGGAATGAAGCTTACAAGCGTAAAGTACCAACTGATGTCGAGTTTGACCAGATCGATGAAAGTATGTTAAAAGGTGTGGAACTGAAGGTCACAAAAACTAAACAAGAATAGATGAAACAAAGGAAACTATGATGAAAGCAATGACAAGAAAGTACCGGCAGGAGAAGATGAAAGCAAAGGAAATCACCGAGAAAGACCAAGCCAACACATCAAGGGGCGGCAATGAAGAAATAACAAGGGGATTGTCTAAAGACATTGTGTAGGTAGATGTTAAGAGACACGTCGTGAAAAAGGAGAAACAAACAAAATTGAAACTGAAGAGAGTAGTGATTAAGAGAAGAAAAAACCCAGAAATATCGAAGAAGAATGTGTCTCCAAAGAAGCCAAAGAATGTAATGACTTCCAAGAGGGTCGTGTAGGCATCACACATTATGTATGTCTATCGGGCTCTTACGAGATAACGTCGTTGCTGCCATCACCTTCTTTGGCTTCCTTGGAGACATATTCTTCTCCGATATTTCATGTTTTTGTTCTCTCTTAATCACTACTCTTTTCAGTTTTGTTGTTTCTCATTCTTCACGATGCTTCTCTTAATGTCTGTCTGCACAACGTCTTTCGACGATTCCTTTTTTATTTCTTCACTGCCACCCCTTGATGTGTTAGCTTGGTCTTTTCGGTGATTTCCTTTGCTTTCATCTTCTCCGGTCGGTACTTTGTTGTCATTGCTTTCATCATTTGAGATATGGTTATTTTTCCTTCTGTCTTTGAAGTGCACATTACTTTCAATATTCCAAAGTACCTTCAAATGGTGCAGGTTTAAATATGAAATTCCATTGGTATTTTCTAGTAGTACTGAAAGGTGTTTAATATCACAGTTGCTTGGCTGAATCTCAGTGACAATTTATTTCTTAGATATTTCAATATCTTGTCGAAAACTAGTTTCCGTTTGAAGACTCATTCAGTCACCTAATCAAGAAAAAAAAGTTTCAAAACACAAGATAAAGAAATGAGATGAACTATCTAACTTCAACCATCGTATCTTTCAGTGCTAAATTACAGTGTTTAGGTTTCATGAAATACAAGCAAAGAATGTGATTAATCATTTTTAAAAACAATCACCATACAGCCATGCAAGAACATCAACCTCCCTATAGTTACCAACACAAGAAACAATCAACACATATCACTGCTACACTAAGACATGAAACATCTTGCATTTTCAAAGCCTCAGGTTCTGCTTAACTTGCTTTTTTTCTTCAAAAACCGATACGTAAAACTTGATGAAATGCCTAATTAATTAAACATTTAAATCTGCTCGGGTCGCCTTGAGGCCACCGATCTTGATCTCTGGCATTGGTACTCTTTGATAGCCGTAGTTGTCTGAAACCGACATTGGCTGCTGAGGGTAGAGAGTTGGTGGGGGCGGGAGATTGCGCTGCGCAGGAAGTGGAGTATATGCATCGTATTGGTAAATTCCATCATGTAGACTGCAAACAATAATTTTAAGGACTGGTTATCGTGCGAGAAAATTAACTTTAACTTAGCTTTGAGAAAATGAGAAGCAAAAGGAGTAAAGAGCGGAAGTAGTGAAGTTTTCTTGCTGACATTCCCATTCAGTAAGGATCAATAGTTACCTCAAATTCTTATTGAATTTATAGTCACTTGAGATTTCGCTTGAATGGTAGACCAAGCCATTGAGGGGCGACGTACCCCAAGGATTCTGCACTGGAAGTTCATCGGAAAAATAACGTCTCCGAATCAACTGAAAAAGAGAATATTGGGCATGAAATATGTAATGCTTAGTTCAGGAAAAGGAACAGTGATCTGATAAACTCACCATATGAAAGAATCTTGTGATGGCTTCCTTATCAAATCTTGCTTCTTTAGCAGCCTGCAAGTTTGAGAAGGCTTCTTTAACTATTTGAAAAACAGAAACTTCTTTAAACAAAAAATCTCCTACAGCTTTTTCGATTTTCTTTTATACCATTAAATGCATATCTACACAAACATGGACATTCTTTTCAGAATATAATGGTTCACTTAGAAAGATAATGATGTGATTGGAAGACGGTGATGATGACGATACATGGGTGATGTGACATATCAAGCCAAGTACATTTAGATCATGTTCATTAGAGCTCTTACTGCAACTAGTCCTGTACTCCCAGAAAAGCTCTCTGTCAAGGGAAGCTCTTCAGTGGGTGGGAGCAAACCTTGTTTTTCTACCCACTGACGAGCAACGTCAACGAGATTACCGCTGCTTCCTCTTGTTCCATCCTTGGCTGCGACATCAGCTTTATTACCAATCACAAGGTATGGAACAGGAAGGCCACCAAACCCAGGTGATCCAAGAGGAGCAGAAAATGATCCATTAGCTGAAATTTCTGCTGCCCATTTCTGCAGGTTGGTTTTCGTCTTCCTTTGGGAAAGATCGTGCACAAATATAACACCTACAATGAGCACAAATATTCAATAAAATTTTGAAGGATAGGATAATTTCATTAGAGGGTCTACTACAATAAGGGCCTGGACACTACGACTCCCCCCTTCAGTGACACTCCAATTATGACTAAGGGTGTGATTGGTTTGCACGAAAATTTCATAGAATGGGAAACTAGACTTCTACAATGATTCTGAGTTTTCTCATTTAAAGACTATTTTTTCTACAAACAAGTGTTGCACCATTAACAAAAAAACACTAATATTCAAATTTCATGCCTTAGTTATTAGCTTGTTTTGTCTTTATGTGTGCCAACTTAACCATCAATAACCAGAGAAGCACAACATGTATAGATAAATTCTTAGTCGAAAGAAATTCATTTATATTAAAGATTCTTCTCACCATTAATTTGATTGTAGAAAAGAGCTCGACAGTCCTTGTATCTCTCATGCCCTGACATATCCCATAATTCAACAAAGAAATCTCGCTCCGAGTCACCTTTTATGCTGTTTGAAGAGCTGGCAGGGCTTCCATAAGTGGTGTGCTGAAATGAAAAGAAGAGGGACATTATATGTAGTTACAGAGAATACTGCTCTCCACTGGACGGTTGAAGCAAAAAATCACAGGCTTACTTTCACGCTGACTGCACAACCAACAGTTTGAGATGGACGAGCAATGGCAGAGCCTTTACAAATTAGACCTACGAGTGATGTTTTACCAACACCTACAGGTGACAACTAATAAGGTAAGCAGGAAACATGAAAATAAAAAAATAAAAAAACATGCAAAAAGAAAATTCTGTGTGTAAGATAAGCAACCCCTTCCTATAAATACATAATTTTAAAAGGTGAAATTCTTCACAACCAGTTGATACATCCGATCACAAAAGCGAACTTCCAAAAGAGGAACTGAAGAAAGACAAATACATCTCTGGAATTGAAGCAAGGGCCCTATCCACAACTTGCAGCTTGGAGTACATCTCTGGAAATTTAATGTGCTTTCTACTTGCAATAACCATTCCAACACACGAGAAGGACAATTAAACATCAATAATAGACCGTTGACAAAACATTAAGACAGACAACCATGTTTACTTAATTATAATTTTGTATTGAAAGACTTTTCTCTTACTAAACTCCAAGATGAGACAGATCTACCAACTAGGCTATAGTCTAGCGTGGTACTTGATTTTTATTTTTTTTGGATTGGTTAGCCGGGTACTTGATTATAACTATCAAAAGACCCATTCAGACAATATTTTTTGCTCTGGTACAATACTGAAGTATGGGTATCCAACTGAAAACCAATTGGTAGTGAATGAAAGGATACATCGTATAACCGTCCCCAAATTACCCAAAACGGGACTATTCTCTAACATATTTGTCATTTCCTCAATAGTGTTGTTTTGCAGTGTTTATATATGCATACAATAGAACCACTTGGGTGCACAAGAATTGCATCCAAACATTAAGAAACAAAGACTAAATCCCACAACACAAAAAGAACTAAAGAACCCATCTTACTTCACCATTGACAACAGATGACAAATCCCATAGATTCAAAACCACGAAATAAGTCGTTCACACACACAAATCGCAATGATATACAAGCTGATATTGAAAGGGGAAAAAATCCTCATAGCTACTAAAAACAACAAACAGTAATGTCACAACATAAAAAGAATCAATCTTTACTTCATTATTGAAAATTAAATGAAAACTTTAAGAGGTTAGAAACCATAGTAAACCATTCACACACACAAAATCATAATTAAACATAACAATCAAATACCAAAAAATATCATCTCACAACACACAAAAAACAATCTTTACTTCACGATTGAGAATAAATGACAAATCCAAGAGATTATAAACCATGAAACAAGTCATTCACACAATTACACATAACAACCAAATATTAAAAAGTGAAATCTCACAACACAAAAGAACCAATCTTTACTTAACCATTGACAACAAATGACAAAACCAATAGAGATTATAAAGCACGAAACAAGCCATTCATACAATTAAACACAACAAACTAACATTAAAAAGTCTAATCTCACAACACTCAAAAAGCACCAAAGAACCAATCTTTACTTTACTTCACCAACACAACACCACTACCTGAATCCCCAACAACAAGAACTCGGATCTGCCCACAAAGCGGCCCAATCCCGTCCCCTTCCTTGCTCTCCTTCTCCCTCCAAAACATCCTTCTCTCCTCTCTCTACATTTCCTCCAAACACGGAGATCTGGGGTTTGGACACTTAGAGGAGGAGGAGAGGGAGGGTCGGGGAAATGGGTTGGTGCGGGATTTGAGATTTGGATCGGGATTTGGGATTGGGATTTGGAGGTGTGTTTGTGTTTGGTTTTTGTTCTCCGGGTTTGTCGGAGAAGCAACAGGGAGGTGGAGATGGACTGCTGCGATCGGGTTTCAACTGGATTTTGCGTTGGTGTGTGTGCCGACATGCCATTAAGTAGACATTTAACTTTTATTAACATCAACTTGTCTTGCAATAATTTAGATTTTAAATGAAAAATTCAAACGTATTACATTCGTAAAAAAAACCAATCTCTTGGTCAAATATTAAATGATTTTTTTTATTTTTAGCATGTCACCTAACAAACATTCAATCGGAATATCGATCAACTTCTTTGAAAATACTTCGAAACTAGAATGAGTTGATTGACGAAATTCCACCAATATGGAAATGACCGACAATAATTACCAATAAACAGGTCGAAACCCACTAAGGATGTGCAATAATCATCACCTCCACTTCCACAAATTTCTAATATTATTGCCCTTTACCAAATGGCAACCAAATCTTACAACAGGGTTATACCAGTAATGAAAGTTTTGAATACCTGTAGGCATAAAGACACGAGCTGCACTTACGCAAATAAACCTGTCATTAATATGTAACGATTATAGGAAAATTGATCTGCATAGTATAACACAATATAGCGAAGGGACAGACACTGGCATTCTGGCAAACACTCATGTTTTTTTATTTTTCTGCATTTTGTATAAGAACTCTTCATTAACTTCTAATAATTTGAGAGAAACGAGAAAATGGTATAAGAAACCATAGATGAGGCACATCCGATAGAGTTGGATTTGGCGTAGTATTTCAGTGCCCATTTGGTATCACATAAATACACTTCACAATCTAATAAAGTGGGCAGATTCTAGATTGGAAAATTTTATCAATTCATTAACTTCTCGTCCGGGGGCCATCGAGATGGAGTGAATAACTTTTTGGTAGATTCCACAGCACTCAGCTCCAAAAGGCTCTTCAGCAATCTCTGATGAAACATGGGTAACAAGTCTTAGGAGAACAAATCACAATAATTAGCATTAATCTTCAGAATATTGTATAACTGTGAATGAATGTGATTGAAATATTGAGTCTTTAACTACTCATACATTCCAAAAGAATGGTCTACGGTATGTTAGAGAAAGTAGGCAAGAGATGAAGTAGAGCATGCCGGAACAAGGGGGCTTCTCTCCTTTCTATTTGGTTTTGTTTATATATACATACACTACCCCTCGTCCTACTTTACTACTCCATGACACAAAATGGCACAACTAAGATTTATTATTATTAGAATTGGTAGTGTACCTATGAATCAAACCAACAACCTAGCTATTTCAGGCCAAGATGCAAACCTACTGCTCTATTCCAAAACCGGCCACCCTTGTACTTCTAAGTTATGCGCATGAAACGAAGAAATCCTACTTTTCTCATGAAGACCATGCATTGAACTTTATGTAAGAAGATGTAGCTTTAAGGCTTATAATTTATAATGTAAGGATTATCATTTTGATGCTTTATGCAAATAATGATTGAAAAATGCTTTATGCAAGAATATCGTGCATTGAACTTCATATGGGAGATAAAGTATTAGTTGTAAACTATGGAATAATTTTACGTGACAAGATAAAGCTTTGAGGATGATAAATGTATAATACAATGTTACCATTTCTGATATTTTATGCAAAAATATCATGCACTGAACTTCATGTGACAAGATAATCTTTTAAAGCTGATAAACTATGTTATAAATGATCATTTTTTATACTTCACATAAGAAGATGGTGCTTCATATATGACAATCTTATAATGTAAGAATTACCGATTATGATGCTTTTATGCAAGAATGTTGTGCATTGAGCATTTGAGCTACATGTGAAAATATTTTCTTCTATTGAACTTCATGCGAGAATATAATGTTTTAAAGCCAATAGACGATGATATAACAAATACCATTTATTGATGCTTTATTTATTAATATTATACATTGCACTTTACGTTGGCAAGTCAAGCTTTAGAGCAAACAATCTATAATGTATAAAAAATTACCTGTTTATGATATGGATGACATTGTTCAGTGGCCAGATGCATCACCAACACCCCACTTACTGAAATGGGGCAGGCGCACCTTGTTTCTTGTTAACGATAACCATTGCTTGGTATCTATTACCCATGCCAAAGGGAGTTTTATCATCAGGTCCCTCCCAGAAAGGAGCTTCACCATCTCCAACTAGTTGCCAGTAGCCTGCCCTCAACGACTCGGCCTGTTCCTCATTGCAGTTCAGTAATAGGTTCTCCATACGAAAGTTTATTCCCAGTGAACCCAAGAATTGAGATTGAGACATGGGGCCGTAGACGGAAACATCCTCTGTAAATTAACTGTCTAGTAAAATTCCTGTATTACTTGTTGTAATGTGCACGTGCTGCATATGAAACAAAATTCTGACTGGATTAGTAAGACCTGAAGCCTCCTCTGCAGAATGCCTTATACACACAAAGTCCACATAGGCACTTAAGTCGGCAGAACCTGGGTCATCTAGGATATCCACAAACTTGTGTTTTCGGATGGCCTACATGTAAACACAAAAGGATGTTATTGTGCCAACAAATTATGCACTGGATTCCAGGTTTCTTGTTAGCAGCCATGTCTCCAGCAGTGTGGGAATTCACATGACCACTTCACATTATTTTGTTGGCACTCAGGCCAATGCAAAAGATGGGTTTATAGGATTACTCAACTGGCAACTTTAAAAACCTTATTTATATTGGTGACCAACAAAAAGAAAAGCTTATCCAGTAATTTAGAGATGGACGAGAAATTTTGCAACTTGAGGTCACAATTGTGTAAATAATAGATTTATAAATTTACGATAACAGCAATAGTCATACCTGTAGACTATCAGAAATAATTCCATTTCGGCCATAATCAATAATAAGTGCTCCACCACCATCAGAACCTATTCTTTTTGCAATGGCTTGAGTCAACTCCATTGATTTAGGACAAATCTCTATAGTCTCAAGCTCAGAGAATTGCTCTTTGCCTTGCCATTTCCACCGCTTAACCAAGCAAAACAATGCTGCAGGAGTTCCACGTGGAGATAAAACAAAACGAAGCCTGCATAGAGAAGGGCAAGGAAGCATAACAGAACTGTTGATAGGAAAAAATTGCAACAAATGCATTTAGCTATTTGGAGTCTTACGATAAATCATCGCCAATATCAACCATTTTTTCACACCATCCACGGGGAGATTTCTGAGAAAGGAAGGGATTGACATCAGTAATCAAATAGAAGCTAACAAGGCCAATCAGTGGAAGCGAAATTAACTATGATTGAAGAAACTGTAGGACTTCAAGATCCATTTTCACCGTCCTGTTTTTCACAAAGATGCAATCATTTTTTTCATAAACAACCGGATTGTCAGAGACAATATGCTAGAATTATAATTTCCAGCTGGTTAATTAGTTATTTGGAGATTGAGTATCTCAATATATGATTACAGTGCTGATCATAAACACACACACACACATATGATTACAATGATTTAAATTTGTGAAGAGAACTTCACGCTAAACATGTATTCACAAGACCGAAGAACTCTTAAGAGGAAAATCCATAGAATGTGTCAGGAATGCTTGGATATGTCATGTTCTAGCTGCATTTTCTGGTAAAAGATGAGGATTCACAATAGAAGAAAACATAAAAACCTGGAATTGATGAATTGGCAGAGCATCATAAAACTCATGGGCAATGATGATGGTTGGTGCTGAAAGTACACAACAATGCTCTTGCATTAGTCAGAGAGAAAGGAATTGCGGAAGAACTATGCATGCAATATAGAAAAGCAAATAGAAAGACAATCAAACACCAGCACTTCCAATCGGTTCAAGATGGCACTACGGACTTACAAGGCATCCAAGTCGAAATTAACCATAAGTTAGTGTTTATCTTCGTGAAATGGAGAGAAAATCTCCTTTATGATTACCCATCTATTAAACCTAATCCAACTAATTAAGAACAATGAAGCAAAGAGTTAAACCATTACAGGAGTGCTTCAAATAGGGGTAACAATTGATTCTATGGGTTTGGAAACTGTATTTAATAAAAAGCAAGCAGAGAAAATGAAGATGCATACATTAAAAAATGATTTCATTAGATGCTTTTACTTCAAGAATTGCAAACTATAAGGGCCATTATTCTTCACGGTATTCTAGTAATCTATAATTAAGCTCCAATTGCTATCTAAAAAGGTAAGAAAAATAAGCTGCCAGAAAGAGGATGGATAGGATTTGGCAAAGCCATAACATAACATCCTTGTTATGATATTAATATTATGAATGACAAGCATAGTAGCAGAAGAAAATGTATGAGATAGAGAAAACCATACAACCTGATGGAACCTCATCCAGAGTGGTGTGCCAAGTAACACTGGCCCCAGATAGTGCTGAAGTTGCTTTTTTCTTTCCATCATCACTGCCATCACTTTCTACACACTTCAACGCACTAAACTGAAGCTTTTGCATTGTGGGGCTGCAGTCCACCATGTTAACATGAATGGATTTTGCAAATTTTTCAAATTTTGAGGTTCCCTAACAATCATAAAAAAATACAAGATAAAGCCGGAATGTAGCATATATAACCTAATAACATCTAGGTGATATAAAAGCAAAATAATGATAACTACTTATCCTTACACGGAGAAGATCAGCCATAAGTGTTCCTCGTCCTGGACCAAGTTCAACAAGGTTAACTTCCTCTGGCTGTCCCATCTGCTCCCACAAACACATGGCCCAAACACCAACCATCTAGGGACCGGAGTGAAAATAAATATAATGTCCTCTAAATATTCAAAGAATATAAGATTAAAAGACATGTAAAGGAAATAACATAAAGCATTTTCTACCTGACCACCAGTATTTGTATTCTAATTTCTATTTTTCTAGTGAATAGAAACATGGTCCTTATTCCTTATATAACTTTGACTTCTCTGGCATGCTCCATTAATTACATTCTACATTTGTATTATTCTACGTCTAGTTGTCTATCACTCAATTGTTGCAGGGGAGAACATAGTAACATGCTATTTGTTCACCTCACCAAACATTTGACTAACTTCTGGCGAAGTGATGAAATCTCCTCCAGCTCCAAAAACAACTCGGTTGATGTAAAATCCTGATTTAGGATTCGTCAAAACCTCCTCCATATACTCTGCAATTGAAATGGGACCTCCACGAAACTGAGAAAAAACAACTGTTACGAAATACAAACCCTTCAAAGAAACCCATAAAGAATTGCACACTGAAATGGGAGTTCAAACCCAACCTTGATTATGCTCTTCAAGTGTTTGACAAGCTCTGAGTCTGATGAAGGCTCGTGGTAGTGCTCTGTGGGTTTAAAACAATAATAGAAAGGGAATTGCTCAATTTGGATGAAATTCTCAACCCTAAAACCAAAACTTTAGACATACAACACGAACACATGCACATACACATCCATCCTATTTTGCTAAAACCACTAAAATTAACACTTTTACTTAAGTTGAACTTTAACTTTTCTCAACATAACCAACACGGGAATGATCCGGAAAAACATTATACCGGTGGGATTGCACAATCTGGATTAATTGCATTAGGTTGTTCTTTTGCATTAGTCCTTGTAAACATGGGTACAAACATAATGTCCTCAAACAATCACAGGTCACTTAATTCGTATGCACATTTACCTTCCCTGATCTTGTTTCACTAAAACCGGTCAAAAAAGATGGAATCTAGATCTATCGATAGGGACTTTGGCCACCGGCAGCAGCGGCCCCAATCAATTGCTTCGGATTAATTTTTGCACATAAACCCCAATACACATGGGTACATACACATAATGCTCTCGCATAGTTTAGAAATTACACTTAGGTGTGATTGGTACCCGAGAAAACTTCATGTAAGTGGTAAATTGAACTTCAATAATTACCTCTAATTGATTGGTAGTCTGAAAAAAAATTAAAAAATCTGGAACTTGAGTTCCCGGGGAAGTTCCCTGGCTTAAAAATATGTATTCGAAGTGACTTTCAGAACTTCCACTCTAAAATGAGGGAAAGTCGTGGATGTGAAAAACTTTTAAGTGGGGAACTGGATATTTAGATCTCTGAAATGACTTTGGAAAACTTCAAAAAATCTAGAACTTGAATTCCAAGACCAGTTCCATGACTTGAAAATACGTAGTTAGAATGAGTTCCTCCGCTTCCACCCTAAAACGAGGGAAGTCATGGAAGTGGAGTTCTAGACCTTCAGTTTCAAGCACACAAACAGCTTCAAATCTTATTACACTAAACTGCTCGAATCACCCAAACTAAAGCGAATTTCCTCGTTTTTGCACTAACTGAGACGAGAAAAAATCCAAAAAAAAAGTCATACCAGTGGGATTGCATAGTCCGGATCTATCAATGGAGACTTTGGCCACCCGCCGTGCCTCCTCCGGTTCGACCGCATCGGATTCCACCGGAGACGAATATGAAGTCGAAGTATCGGAAGAAGAGAGGAATCTGGGACGAAAATGGAGGTTTTCGGGGAGAATCTGCGTGATTCGGCGGAGAAGGAAGGGCGAAATCGGCCTTCGAAACATCGAGACTGGAATCGAACGATTTTGGGGTTTGAATTTGGGGGTTTAGGGTTTTAATTTGGTCGGCTCCAAATGTGTTGGTTTTTCAAGGTAAGAATTATAAGTTGAATTTAAGAAAATATGAGTTATATATGCAACATACCCAAATTAACTGGAATTTGAGAAAATTTTGTACCGAAATATTATACGATTCTTGTAGAATATACCCAACACGTCATATACGATTATTGTACAACATAACAAATCAACGTAACTCTATCATTTCTGGAACATTTTAATTTCATCTCTCTCCAACTTCATATTATTCTTTCTATTTTTCTGCTGCAACGTCATCGTGGCTCCTTTCTCCGCGGCGACTATTGCATGATCAACCTCTGTCTTCTTCGGCTTACATTTTTCTTTGGTTCAAGGGTGTGCTTGGTATGGAGGTAATAGAGGGGTCAAAAATTAAGGGGTAGTTTTTAATCCCCTCGGGCATGCTTGGAATAGATGTAAAGTTTAGGGTAAGGGAATTTATTACCCCACTCTTGTGGAGTAAAAATTATCAAAATCTTATTTTATATTCTTTTTTCACTTCTAATACATCTATTTGGTATAAATATATTGTAGGATGAGTAAAAAGGAAATCACACCCGATTTGTACTAATTTTGTTTAGTCGGGTTAAGTTTTCTGAAGTTTAGAAATTATTGAATATATTCTTGTTGCCTTATTTATCCATGAACCAGAAAATAAATATGTTATGGGTTTGCAGGAAACATCTAAAAATTTGATAGATGGACTTCAAAAATAATTTTACATGACAATTAGTTTTAAAAAATAATATAAAAATTATGGAAGTAAATTTCTACGAATTAAAATTGCATACTTCGAGAGAAACTTAAGTTTTAAATTTTGTTTTCTCAAAGTTACGGATCGGTGTCAATATCGTCCAAAGCACAAGGACGTACATGCAAAACGCTTAGCAGCGTCACCAAAATCCCAAAACCCTAGACTCCTCCTCCCGATCTCGCTTTTTCGTCTTCCTCCAGCGCCCTCCAACTCTTCCAATCAATCAATCCTCGTCGGAGTTAGAGATCGGAGACGATGAGGCCGATTCTGATGAAGGGCCACGAGAGGCCTCTTACCTTCCTCAAGTACAATCGGGAAGGGGATCTCCTCTTCTCCTGCGCCAAGGACCACAACCCCACCGTCTGGTTCGCCGAAAACGGCGACAGACTAGGAACCTACAACGGACACAACGGCGCCGTCTGGTGCTGCGACGTTTCTCGTATGTCTCTTCTCTCTTTTTTTTGGCTTTACGATCTGAATGTGCCGAAAAATCGTACCTTTATCTGTTAGGTTGAGGAGAATATCCCTGAAATCATCTGTGAGATGTGGATAATGCGATGAAATGATTAGGGGAGTTGAAGTTTTGAATTTGAAAAATAAGTTTTTTTTCAATACAAGCCTTATATACCCCCTACTATTACCTCCGTTCCAAGTGATTTGTGAAGTACGTAAGTACCGGAGGAGATGAACATGAGTTTATATATTGCCTTTTAGTTATCGTCATTTTGATCGAAGTTGGGAGTTTTTTTATGCCGATTTACGATCCGAATATGCCGAAAAATTGTACCTTTATCTGTTAGGTTGTGGAGAATATCCCTGAAATCATCTGTGCTTTATGGTATCATTTGAGATGGAGATAGTGCGATGAAATGATTAGGGGAGTCGAAGTTTTGAATTTGAAAAATAAGTTTTTTTCAATACAAGCCTTATATACCCCCTACTATTACCTCCGTTCCAAGTGATTTGTGAAGTACGTAAGTACCGGAGGAGATGAACATGAGTTTATATATTGACTTTTAGTATTAATTATAAGATATTAGAGAAGCACGGATGTCCTTTTTCTTGTAATTTAATCGAATTTGCATCTTTATGGTGCCTACAAGTTGAATAAGTTTATCTGCGGTGAAGCGAAGTTGTGGTTTGGGGTGTTGATGTTTTCATGGTATTGACAATTAAGATCACTCTTACACTTAAGCGTGGTGCCACTTATCTTTCTTAACTTGTCTGTTGTTACATTGTGTCTGCCATTCTTCAATGCGTTCACTGATGAAGTAATTGTCTGTTTATATTTTCAGATGATTCTACCCGCCTTATAACGGGTGCTGCTGATACAAAAGCAAAAATCTGGAATGTTCAGACGGGGACTCAGCTTTACTCTTTTGACTTTGAGGCTCCTGTTCGAGCCGTTGAATTCTCAATCGGTGATAAGCTTGCTGTTATCACAACAGACCCTTTTATGGGGCACGTACCTGCTATTCACGTGAAGAGGATTGCTAAAGATTTTAGCGAACGTGAGTTTATATTATTACTCTGGAATTTTTCTCCCTTTAATTTTTACACTCATTCCAAGCGTAGCACCCTAAGTTTTTGTTTCTGAAGGAGAATTGTAGATTTTTTTATTGATTTACCAGTGCCTAATGATTATCATTGTCCAACATGCTTGTTTTTATACATTTGTCATTCACTATAAATTGTTAATGATAAATTAATTAATATCTATTCATGCTTGCTCTACAAGTTTTATTTTATTTGTTAGATTGTGAGTCCCCAGCCTTCATTGATTACATTTGAGTGTAGATAGTTTATTACCCGACTGTATTGATAATGTCAAATTAGCATAACTTACCCGTTTCCCAATTGACATTGGTAATGTAGCATCAATGTTGTAATGATTCTGTGGAATAAACTAAAGGAGTATGGTTATTCCGTATCTCCCCCCCCCCCCCACACACACACAGTTTAGTAAACTAACTTACAAATAATTACTTCGTGTTTGATCTTTGCTACAATAAGAACAAACCTTTAATCACCTTCCACTGGTACTGCTGATGTTGGTTATATATATTTTTCTATTTTAACTTATTTTCTACAATAAAATAAGCGTTAATGAGGTGATATTTCTTCGCAGAAAGTCCCGAGTCAGTTCTTACAATGAAGGGACCTCAAGGTAGGATCAATAGAGCTGTCTGGGGACCCTTGAACAGAACTGTTATAAGTGCTGGTGAAGATGCTATCATTCGCATTTGGGATTCTGAGGTAAACCAAAAGCTAATAGCATCCCTATGATCTTTGAGTGCCTTTGTCTACATAACTTGATTTCTTCTTCCTTTTTATCCATTATCCTTTTTCTATAATACGCAAAGTTATTACCTTGACCATTTTCCATATACCAATGGATTTGCATCTCTACACACTGTAGTGGCGTCCACAGTCTGCTTTGCACATGTTATATCTAGTTATGTACCCTTTGCTGCACTACTAGGTGCTCGCTAATACAATCATACTAAACAACAGTTGAGTCAGACATGAGGAAATTTCTTTTGTACACCTCAGATAAGTACAATTAGACTCGTTACTTTTTTTTATTCAAAGCATGCTGCAATTGCAATGTCTCTGTTTCACAATGTTGTTGGGATAATTATAATTAGAAGTTATAACTCACAATTGTGTAGTGTTTATGTTTTTCTTCTGGTAAGTTGAGCACAAATAATTTTTTACTTCTGGTTTCTCAAGGCATCATATTTTATGACGATTGTGATTATAAGTTGTAGCACCTCCACCAATTAAGTATTTTATTTTTTTTAAATCGCCACTTCTCTCTAACTATATTTATCAATTAACACTTCTTGTTATTCCTCAAAATAAGACAGGAAAATTGCTGAAGGAATCAGATAAAGAAAGTGGTCATCAGAAGACCATTACATCACTTTCCAAGTCTGCTGATGGTTCTCATTTCCTCACAGGTTCCTCTGACAAAACTGCAAAGGTAACAATCACAGTTTTAAAAAATTCTATGAGTTTTCTCCTTGTGTTATAGCACATCCACTTAAACAGTTACCTCTTCTCTTATGCAGCTCTGGGATTCCAGGACGCTTACCCATCTAAAGACATACAAGATGGAAGCCCCTATCAATGCCTGTGCTATTTCTCCTCTTCTTGATCACGTATGTAGCAATTACTTTACATGCTGTACTTTCAACTAATTGTCTCCCTAAGGTGCGATATTTGATGGATGATGATGGGAAGTCATTCCCAAGTTCCATTTTTTTTGGAATGATGACTGAAAATTAAAATTAAACAAGAATCACTACATATGGGATCTAATTGATAAAAAACAATTCAAGTTGGAAGAAGCTTCGTTTTTGCAAATTCAATGTTATTTGTGAGGTAGTGTGAGCTGGAGGTTGATTATTGACGTTTGTAAACAGCTAAGTTATTAACAGATCAGTTGTGGCATTTTAAAACAGCGATTGATCAGTGTTATGACTACTCAAATAAGCATTGGTTGAAAGGTTGTTGAATTGTGGGGCATGGCCAATATTGTTTGGGAGAAGGTTTGATGCTGTTAGAAATTAGAGTGTAGACCATTAGAGAGGAGTAGAAGGTCAAAACACAAAGATACCACATGAAACACTTAATCTCAAATGTGGCACATTTTGTGCTACATATATGCAGGCACTTGCACAATTTGGGGTTGTATACTCAGTGCTGGAGTTTTAGGACTGCACACAGTATATATACTGCAGCTAGCATGCACATATATGGGCTTACAAGTTGTCACATTTCTGAACGGTGAATATGGAGCATAGTTCCTTCTTGTTTGTGGTCTGCATTGATTTTTCTGTAAAATTGTAAACAGGTATAATGACATGTCTGTGTTTTGTGCAGATCGTTATTGGTGGTGGCCAGGAAGCATCTCATGTCACGACTACTGGACATCGGGCTGGAAAATTTGAGGCAAAATTTTTCCACAAGGCAAGTAGTTGGTTTTCCTTTTGAATTATGCATACCATAATACATTTCTTTCATATGTTATGCCTTGCTCCCATTTTGTACATATACACACTGAAATTGGATCCAGCTGTACTGTTTCTCATGGTCCTTATTTGTTGGATTAGATTCTTGAAGAAGAAATTGGTGGAGTTAAAGGCCATTTTGGTCCAATAAATGCTCTGGCTTTCAACCCTGATGGCAGAAGGTATGTAGTGTTCCGCCTTATTTTCCTTCGATTGCTCAATCTTATTGCCACTATCAAGTTATTATCCTTTATCAACTGGAGTTAGAATCACAATTTGAACCCATAACTCAACAGGTTGGACCGTCCCAAACTGAACTTGAGCTTCCATATAAAACTATTACTCAACAGGGTTGACCGTCCCAACTTGAGATTGAATTCCAAATTGAACCAATGTCTCGACAGGTTGGACCGACCCAACTTGACCCACTTTCTCAATTTGAACCCATGAATCAAAAGGTTGGACCGTCCCAACATGAGCTTGAACTTCAATTCGAACTCATAACTCGACAAGTTTGATCATCCCAACTTGAGAGTGAACCTATACCTCAACCAAGTGGCAAAGAACTAGTCGACCATTTTAAAGAACCATATCCTAATCGAGTTATTGTCAATCATCACCGATAAAAAAAAGTTAGTATCCTTTATTTGTATGCGGTTACATTATTACACATACTTTATAAATCCATAAACTTGAAAATAAGTAAACCTGATTTATATTGTTCTTTGTAGTTTTTACTCATTTGAAAGCAGTGGAAATTCAATAAGATATCTTTGTTAAAGCATTTGTTGTTTATTATTTGTATTATGGGAAGCGTGAGATGTAAAAAATTCCTTTATCATGTTACTAATTTTTGTAAGCCCACAACAAGTTTCGAAGTATCTGTTTTCCAGTGGATTTCCCAGGAACTGTTTCCTGTGTGAATACAACATGTGATCCATATGATATTTTTTCACGATTACGAATGTGAAGCTTATGTTGCTTTTATGGTTATTTTTTGACCAAAAAAGTCTAATAGATTCTGCGACCCTGTTAATTTCGTTTCCATATTGTTTGCAGCTTTTCAAGTGGTGGTGAAGATGGCTACGTGAGGTTGCACCATTTTGACTCAGATTATTTCCACATCAAGGTTTAACTCCAAGATCAATATTGTATCTGTTATCAATCCAGTTGAAAATTTTCCTAGAGTTTTCTTTAAACATCAATGGCTGGCAGTAGTGTACCTGATTGTATGAGTTTCTCTCTATTTAAGACGTCAGATTTTGTAAACCTATTTTCTTCTCAGCACTTTTAGATTATACCTGTAGTTTTAACTACTGTGACGTGATTTTGGTTCCAAAACCATGCTTAGAATAGTAATTTGATATTCAAACAAACGTTCAAATATATCAGCTGTGTTACTGCATACGCATCCATTGTCTATCTACAATTTAGGAGGTTATGGTTATGTCGAGTATCGATTCGAATGGCTATAATCATTTACAAATTCAGATATAGATACGGATCATATGTAGATACCAAAATCATTTACAACTAGGATAGTGTGTTTTTGGCCGGAAACGAGTCCAATTTCTCATTCACATCAAAGAATGTGGGGGTGCCAAATTTCAAAAAAAAAAAAACAAAGGTGGGGGTGTGCAGTGCAAATGGAAATAAGAAAATAAAAGCCTTAATAAATGATCCCATTCCCATCTACGAAAGTCAAGTTCTTGCTTTTGGTGAATGGCAATGAGAAGTTCATGAAGAGGTATTCAAATAAGGCGGCAGTAGTAGCTAACATGTCGTTTGACTTTGCGGTATATATCTAGAGTTTAGAGAACTAAATGGTAAAAGAAATTGGATCGAATGAGGATATCTGATTGTATTAGTTTGATCTTTTCACTTCGCTTGTTGTAGTACAGCAAAACCAACTCTAAGTTATATCATTCTCGTGTTGGAAGAATTCAATTGCTAGACAAATTAGAGCACCCTTAACGGGTGCTCTTTTTTTGGCGCCTTGCCCGGGCGCCCGAAAAGCCCGACGGTGCCTGGGGTGCCCGATCCGAGGGGCCATGTGCCCCCCCATCGGTTAATTTGTTTTGTTTTGTTTTTCTGTTTTAAATAAAAAAGATTAGTTATATGTAATTAGGTTAATGTATTGATTAGTTAAATTGTAATTAAATCAATTAGGTTTTGAAAATTAATTGAAAACATATTTTATTATTAATTAAATTGTTTTTGATTTATTTAGATAAAAGTAAATTTAAAAATCATATACAAAATAAGAAATAGTAGTACAATACTCGTAAACTTCGGAAATAAAATACAATACAAATACGGATACGAAATACAACAGAAATATGGAAAGAAAATGCAGTCCTCGTATAGATACGAAATTTAAACTACCACAATACTGATAAACTACGACACACATATTGATACTTAAGGCTAAGCGAATCCACGGTAAGAAACACACTTGAAAAATTCTACGACGGTGTGATTAACAACTTCGGCGGTGAGCATCTTCGAAGATCTAATGCAAGTGATTTAGCACGACTACTTCACGTTGGTGAGCAGCGTGAGTTCCCAGGCATGGTGGGAAGTATCGATTGCATGCACTGGGTGTGGAAAAATTGTGTGGTTGCATGGAGGGGCCAATATCAAGGGCGTAGTGGTAATATCACTCTTGTCCTCAAGGCAGTGGCGTCAGTTGACTTGTGGATATGTCACTCGTTTTTTGGCACACCAGGTTCATGCAATGACTTAAATGTCTTGCAACGATCTCTGGTTTTTGACGACGTAATGGAAGGATGAGCTCCACCTGTGACTTTTGAGGTAAACGGTTCTCGATATAATATGTGATACTATCTTACAGATGATATTTATTCAAAATGGGCAACATTCATCCGTCAATCATTCATCCACTAACACCGAAGGACAGATTATTTGTTGAACGACAAGAAGCAGCACGCAAAGATGTTGAATGTGCATTTGGAGTCTTGCAAGCGCAGTTCGCGATAGTGAAGAAGTCATCTCTTGCATGGAGTAATGTTGTGCTTAACAAAATAATGACAGCTTGCATAATATGATAGTGGAGGATGAACGTGATTCCTACGCTAATTTTGGAGATTGGAATGAATTTTATTGAGAACCAACCTGAAAATTCCATTACCGCCCCGGTTCGGTATTCCACTGACCGTGTAGTGGATATTACCAGATACTTGAGAATGAGAGATCAGTTGCGTGATCGCACCACACATTTGAACCTTCAATGTGATTTGATCGACAATATATGACAACGATTTGGAGGAAATGCGTCATGATGTATTTTAAGTTTAGTATTTAAGTTTAGTATTTAATGATGTATTTTTAGTTTTAGTTTTTAAATTTTCAGTTAATGTACTATGTAATGCAGTTTCATAATTTTTAATAATATTTTCATATTTATTAATTAAATGTTAATTAAAAACGAATGAATTGTTGATATTAAATAATTACGATAATGATTATTAATATATTTTGTTGATTGTTGAAAGAGTTTTAGAGAGAAGAATAAAAATAATGACGTGACAACAAATACTGTAGCGTGTCTGGGTGAATTGGATAATGGTTAAATAATTTTGTAGGGGGTTGGTTTGTGCTGACGTGACGGAGAGAGAAGTTGACGTGGCTGAGAGAGAAACCAGGGCGTCCGGGAACTGCTCAGGTGTTGTTAACGATGGTCTTAGTTCACTTAAACAAAAATAAATAATTATATAAGTTGGGTGTTCATTTTTTCATGTTTTTTTTGGAACTCCTCGCTGTATGCATTTTGTTTGGAGAAAATCAAACTAATAGAAACAAAAACAACGAAAATATTTCCTCATGCATCCAATCCAACTGGTGTGCCCC
This sequence comes from Triglochin maritima, assembly GCA_963682175.1. Lineage (NCBI taxonomy): Eukaryota > Viridiplantae > Streptophyta > Magnoliopsida > Alismatales > Juncaginaceae > Triglochin > Triglochin maritima. Next base: position 39,703,832 of record OY821781.1, read on the forward strand.
CACCAACTAATTAACATGTCAATACTCAATAGTAGTGCTAGTGCGCCTTCCTTCTTATATGGTATATATTTTTTTTCTCTCTTTAATGTAAAAATATCATGACAGTGGTTGTTCATATATATCAAGGTTTAACTTTGTATGTCAAGGTATATATACTAAAGCCTTATATATAGAAAATATAAAGAATTTTGGACTAATATGGGTGTCCAATTCTATTTATAGCCCCCACATTTTTGACAAGTTCAGAACATGTCCGTAACTTTGTGATTCGAGTAACATTAGAGCAGAAATAACAACGCCCGGGCTACCCCCGGGCGCCTTGCACTCTCTCTGCCACGTCAGCTTCTCTCTCTGCCACGTCAGCTCACCCAACCCACCCAAAAAAACCCCTTATCCATGCCCAGGCTACCCCCACCCACCCTACACTCTCTTTCATCCACATCATTTCTTAATTAAACAAATTTAATTCTCACACAACATTTAACAAAATACATTTTATATAAATCTAATTCTAATTACATTATAATTCTAATTCACGATATACTTATTATTACTATTAATTAATTAACAATATTAATCACTATTAAACCACAAAATTTTGAATATTTGAAATTTGAATATTTGAAATTTGAATATTTGAATTTCGAAACGCGCGTGAATGCACAGTATACGCGTGCGTGAAAAGTAATCCGCGTGATTGCACAGTATACGCGTGAAAGAAAAGTAGTCCGCGTGAATGTACAGTACACGCGTGAAAGAAAAGTAGTCCGCGTGAATGTACAATATACGCGTGTAAGAAAAGTAATCCGCGTGATTGCACAGTGTCTAATTTTTTCTCTATATATACCCTACACAAAACTCAACTTACACCCCATATCTCTTCCACAAAACACAAAACTCAACTTACATCCCATATCTCTTCCACAATGTCTTCTCCGGAGTACCATCGTTCCCCCATCGTTCCCCCCTCGTCCACAATCAAATCCGCATCCACGCTATCCACAACCATATCCCTCACGTCCATTTTACCAACAACCAGACTTCTCACAGTACGCACCACCATTCCCACCACCTGACCAAAACTCACCATTCCCACAATTCTCCCACTACGCATCCCCAGATCAAAACTTATCATTCCCACAATACTCTCAATATGCACCACCATTCCCTTATAATCAACCGCAGTTCCAGATGTTTGGCCGACCCATGTCTCAAAAAAGTAGCCAGAGTATGGCGAACACTGAAGATGAGGGTAACGACGACGATGAGCCCCACCACGACACACCCCCACACCACCATCCCCACCTCCACAGCGTCGTTACCGCAAGCAAGTCCAAACTGCCAAAGCCAATCCGAAGTTGTGGACCACAGCTGAGGACGAGAGACTTGTCTCTGCATATATGGAAGTCAGTTGCGATGCGGTGATAGGGACAAACCAGAAGTCTACTTCATTGTGGGCTAGAGTGAAACGTGTGTACGACATCTCCGTGGAAGACACTGGCATACCCGAAAGGAACGCAGAGTCCTTAAAAGGACGGTGGAGGAGAATTATACCTGCTGTGAACAAGTGGGTCGGGTGCTTCGATCAGGCATTCCGACGGAAAAGGAGCGGCCAGAATGACGATGTTGTCCGACAAGCGCACGTGATCTACGAGCGAACTCATGGGCCTAGTAAATTTCTTTATTTTGATGCTTGGGTTATGTTGCGTAGGTACCCAAAATGGGAGAGTGTGATCTCCGGAGCTAATGCCGTGCGTGTTGACTGGGAGTCCCCGGAGTTGCACGATGAAATAGTCCCCAGTCAGGAAGCCTTGGGAAAAGAAAGAGCACGGACGGCTCGAGGACGCAATCACCCTTGGATACAGAAGAGCTGATGCCGGAGTCTACACGCCCAGAAGGTGTGAAGAAGGCTAAGAAAAAGGCTAAGAGTGCATTACGCCCCGAAAGAGACACCGATGTTAAAGAACTTGCACAACAGATGCGATACACCGCCCAAGTCAGAGAAGATGGTTTCTCCAAGCAAGAGGAGTTAGCGGAAATGAATTTCCAGAGGCATTTAATAAAAAATAAGTTGGACATGCTTCACTCTCTGATGAGGAAGGACAACCCGACGGAGAAGGATCAAAAAGTAATCGATAAACTTCTCGCCTAGGCAGAAGAGAATGGGTACGTATAGTTTGTTGTAGTCCGTATTTCGTATGGTTTGTATTTCCCTTAGTTTGTATTTCAGGTTGTAGTAGTCTGTATGGTTTGTATTTTCCTTTATGTTTCATGTGGTTAGTTGTATTTCGTATTTTAGTATTATTAATGTATTGTTCTTATGGTATTGTTGTATTAATATTTTTTCTATTTAACTTGAAATTGTTGGTTCTATCAATTTCTTAATTTTAATCACTTACAAAAAAATATTACCCCACATTTATAACAAATACCCAATCCATTAATAACAAAACATCCAATAAATAAATTTTTTTAAAAAAATTAACCAATGGGAGGGGGACACGTGTCCCCCTCCCTTGGGCGCCCGGGCGTCTGCCCGGGACGCCCACCGCCCGGCCACGCGCCCGGGCGGGCGTCCCAGGCGGGCGCCCGACCAGGGCGCCCGGGCGGGGCACCCCCGTTAAGGGTGCCCTTAGGCCATCCTTAACCACGTATAAAAGAAGCAGGCGCCCGGACACATCAACAATAAAATCATTAAAAAAAATGGAAAGCCTTCTCCCGGGCGAAAATTCAGGCGTCCATCTGCCCGAATTTCCACCCTGGCGCATGGGCTGGGTGGTGGGTGGGGGGCACGTGTCCCCCACCATTGGTCACTTTCTTTTTTTATTTTTTTTATTTTGTGTTTAGAAAATGTTTTAAAAATCATTAAAAATCGTTTTTTCAAATATGCTTTTATGAAAATAAGTTTTTTATTTGTTTATATTTTCTAGAATTTTTTGATAATTTTTCGTGTTTTGTCTAGAATTGATCCTGAAATGATGTGTAGGGGAAGAGAATGTAGGGCGTTTGAGTTGTTTCTGGGTGTGGTTAAGAAAAATTTAGGGGGGTTGGTTTGAGCTGATGTGGCGGAAAGAGAAGCCGACGTGGCTGAGAGAGAAACCAGGGCGCCCGGAAACTACCTTGCCGTTAATGGTGCTCTTAGTGAGTTGTAAAATTTGTTCCCAATTTTTTCATTTTTCGAATTTATATATTCCTTAAAATATCATCTGCATTGACGAACGGACCTACATCACAAGCACGTCGTATTTCATTTTTCATCAGTCTCTCTCTACATAGAATTCATCTAAAAACACGTTTTGTCTATTTATTTTTATTTTTCCTTCCGCAACCACAATTCCAGGAAATTTCCAAATTGTCATTATCTCGTATGAACTTTTGTTCCTTGATCATGAAAGTATTTCACACATGATAGTGATGGCCGGTATGATAAATCATGACATAAGTAGTCCATCATTGCTATTGTTTGGGTTTCATATTCATATATGATTTAAATGCTAGATGAGTCCAAATGGTTCCCAATTATAATCATATCACTAAAAAGATTGTATGAGATTTCAAAGAAAAAAACAAGACAACTAAATATTGGGATTAAACATTAGACTTGCTTGATAGTTAGTCGTTATGAACTCATTCTGTTGTCCTAAGATTTGTACCTTTATTTGTTACTAAAACATCACTAGTAGGCGTGACGAGTCGAATGATCATCATTTATTAATTATAATCATACCACCAAAAAGAAGGTACCAATTTTTAATTTTAATTTTAATTTTGGTACGAAATTTCAAGGAAAAAAGAGAGCATGCATGGTAGATACTTGGATTATACTAAGGCAGGGGCATTTCCGTAAATTACAAAGTCAAAACCAAATGCTTATTAATAATATCTTCAACCATAATAAGTCCATAATCACTTCGATTCCTCTCAAATATCGCTTCTCCCGGAATCGCTTCCGACCAACGTAAGATTTCCCTCCTTTCCTGTTAACGAAGAAGGCTTACAGTTGTTGTTAGAGCGTGTTTCGACGTTGATTCGCTCGGAAACGGCGTTTTTTCGTGTTCTTTTCGTCGATTTTGAGGGTAATTTTGGGGGTTTGCGTTGTTTTAATGTGAAATGAAGGGGTTTGAGGGATTTGGTTGGTGTGATGTGGAAAAGGTTTGATCTTGGCTTTGGGTTTCTGTGAAAATGGGATTTTCGGGGGACTTTGGGTTATTTTTATAAAAAAATAATTTTGGCGTTTGTTTCAGAAGGGATGTGATGGAATTAGCTAAGATTTGATTTCTGTGTTGATTTCTCCAGAAATGCCATTTCTGTTTGGATTTTCATTGTTTGGTACACTGTTTCTGTAACGTACCCGAAAACAGCGGAAAATTTAAACAATAACAAAGACCGTCAACGGTCAACACTGGGCACGTCACGGGAATAAACCAACATATATATATATATAAACTATATCAGGTACAGACCCACGTGGAAGTCAACTATACATACTATACCGACTGACTGAGATTACAACAAAAACTATACAACATGTAATCACCTCAAAAAAAAGAAGACAACTACAGGATCCGATCTCGGGGGCACCGTCCTCGGTCACCACCTCAAACTCTAACCCTGCTCGCTACCTGAAATGCAAACAACAAACATGCCTGAGTTCCCTGCAGGAACCCCGTATACCAAACCTCCTAAAATATAAAAAGGAATTAAAGACAATGCAATGCTATGCACATGATCATCCGCCTCGGGCCCACAATAATGCCCTCACCGCCTCCGCGGCACTGAACCACTCCTGCCACTAGGGTCAAGTCAGTCCACCGCTGCCTCACAAGGGTCAGTCGACACCACTGCTCCCCAAAAAGTGCAGGAAGGAACCCCTGGTACACGCCGCACCCAAGGAGCGAGTCAGCCCGCCGAATACACAACTCGGGTCAGACGACAGCCACTGCTCCCCCAAGAGTCGCCTAGCGCGCACCCTGCCGGAACATCCTCGGCCTACCGCTAAACCCTCGCAAACTGCCCAAGGTTTACGGTACACATCCCTCACACCCCGCTCGGTAAGAGAGGAAAAAGGTACAACAATAATACGCCTTCGTCGAAGGTGAAATCCGTAGCTCTCAAAGCCGGTAATCGACCGTCGCCTCGGAGCCGGTAGTCGACCTGACATCGACGGATCGCGTGTGGATAAATCCACCAACCTGTGGCAGATCGGTCGACCGCTACAAGCACACCGGTCGACCGGTCCCCCACACAGTACACAGTACTGTGCAAACAATTCTACCGGTCGAACCACGCCAACCGAAATACCGACCAATCGGTCGAACAAAAGTCATCTAGCGGTCGACCGTTTGGAAGGTCTACGCTATACAATTTTATATAATATATATATCCGACCGGTCGAACCAAGGGGCCGTTCGACCGATAACAGGACTTTCAATATTTTGCCCAAGTCTCGTTCGGTCGACCGGAACTGAAATACAGTTCGACCGAATCGACACAAGCACTCTACCGCTTAATTAAATGCTCAGTCGGTCGACCGAGAGTTAAAGAGCGGTCGACCGTTTTGATGGTCAAAGCTCCCAACCGACTTAGCATCGAATGGATCGGTCGAACAAGGTTAAGGACGTTCGACCGTTTAATAAGTCAAAATCCCCAACCGACCCATTCTCATCGTTATTCGGTCGACCGGCTAAGTGGTCCCGTTCGACCGATAACAGTATATCCTTTTTTTCCCGCACAAATCTGGCATAACGGTCGACCGTCTAACGACATCGTTCGACCGTTCGCGGGTAAACAACAATATAACAATAGGATCGGTCGACTGCCCACAGGCACCGGTCGACCGATCGTCGTCTTCAACCTCTGAATTGGTTGAATTCCGACGGGGAATTCGACACCAACGTCGATCCCCAACACTCACAAGGCTTATGTGAGTTATAATGAAGATTTGGCATACCTTTTTGACGGTTGAAGAAGCCTCCCAAGCTTGAGTCACTTCACTCCTCTTCTTCTTCCTTCTTCTCCTTCTTCTCCTCTTCTTCTACTTCACCTCCTTCTTCTTCTCCGACGTTCACCTCCTCTCACTCTCTGATAACAAGCAATGATGAAAGAAACGACCAAACCCTTATCTCTTAACAACATCACCTTAAATAGCCAAATCCACCTACACCTCATCCAATCACACTTAACCTAAAACTCAACCAACCAAAGCCATCCACCTCAACCTCCACATGTCCAACACCTCCACCTCTCCATGCAGGATTAATTAGGGTTAATTAGGTTTAGGTTTAGTTAATTAAGATGTTTAGTTTAGGTTATTACAATCTACCCTCCTTAAAAGAATTTCGCCCGCGAAATTCGAAATAACTGACTTACCGGAATAACTCTGGATACTGCTTCCTGACATCCTCCTCGATCTCCCAGGTAGCCTCTCTAACACTGTGATGCTGCCACCTGACCTTCACCATAGGAATCGCTCTCCTCCTGAGCTGATGTACCATCTGATCCACGATCTCAACTGGTCTCTCATCTAATGACAAATCCTGCTGGATCTCCGGTACTGATATCTCTATCACATGAGCTGGATCGGCCACGTACTTCCTCAACATAGAAACATGGAAGACGTTGTGAAGTCCTGCGAACTGTGGTGGTAGTGCAATCCTATATGCCACCTCACCGACCCGATCCAATATCTCAAAAGGTCCGACATACCTCGGACTCAGCTTCCCCTTCTTCCCGAATCTCATCACCCCTCTGGAAGGCGAGATCTTCAGGAAGACATGATTTCCTACATCAAAAGTCAGCTCACGTCTCCGCGTATCAGCATAACTCTTCTGCCTGCTCTGCGCCGTAGCTAGTCGTCTCCGAATCACGTCGACCTTCTCTGAATACAACTGGATAATGTCAGGTTCAACTAGCTGTCTCTCGCCCACATCACTCCAGCATACCGGCGATCTACACGGTCTTCCGTATAATGCCTCATAGGGTGCCATCCCAATACTCGAGTGGTAGCTGTTGTTGTAGGCGAACTCGATCAACGGCAAATGCTCATCCCAATGTCCTGCCCAGTCAAGTGTACACGCTCTCAGCATGTCCTCCAATGTCTGTATCGTCCGCTCTGACTGGCCATCTGTCTGTGGGTGGAAAGCTGTGCTAAACTTCAGACGTGTCCCCAGTGCTCTGTGTAGACTCTCCCAAAATCTCGAAGTGAATCTGGGATCTCTGTCTGAAATAATACTGACTGGTACGCCATGAAGTCTGACAATCTCCTCAATATATAACTTAGCTAGACCCTCCAGAGCAAGAGTGGTCTTAATAGCTAAGAAATGCGCCGACTTGGTCAGTCGATCGACTATAACCCAAATCGCGTCGTGGAATCTCCGTGTCTTCGGTAGCCCCGTAACAAAATCCATCGTCACGTGCTCCCACTTCCACTCGGGCAATTCCATCCTCTGTATCTGCCCTGCTGGTCTCTGGTGCTCGATCTTCACCTGCTGACAGACCAAACACCTCGACACGAAGTCTGCAACGTCCTTCTTCATACCTCGCCACCAGAAGTTCCGCTGCAGGTCTTTGTACATCTTGGTGCTCCCTGGATGAATGGAATATCTCGATCTGTGTGCCTCCTCCATGATATCATGTCTCAGGTCCTCTGTCTTCGGCACCCAGATACGGTCTCTGAATCTCAGACCTCCATCCACTCCAACTCTGAAGTCTGACCCATCTCTGGCAGCTAACTGTAACAAACTGCTCAACTCCTCATCTGTAGTCTGAGCATGAATCACTGCTGATACTGTCTGAGGCTCTACTCTCAATCCTGCAATCACAGCGCCCTCAGAGCTATCAGCAAATGGCCTCCACTCTGCCAAGGACTCTAGCAGTCTCCACTCCTGAATACATAGGCCTGCTACTGATACCTCCACCTTCCGGCTCAAAGCGTCTGCAACCGTGTTCGCCTTCCCCGGATGGTAAGAGATAGTGAAGTCATAGTCCTTAATGAACTCAAGCCATCTGCGCTGCCTCATGTTCAGCTCCTTCTGCGAGAACAGGTACTTCAGACTCTGATGATCTGTAAACACCTCGAACCGCTCGCCATAAAGATAGTGTCTCCAGGTCTTCAGTGCATGAACCACTGCTGCTAACTCCAAATCATGTGTCGGGTAATTCCTCTCATGGACCTTCAGCTGTCTGGATGCGTACGCGATCACCCTCCCGTGCTGCATAAGTACACATCCTAAGCCAATCCCTGAAGCGTCGCTATAAATCACGAATCCACCCGTGCCACTCGGCAATGATAAAACTGGTGCTGTGGTCAACAGTCTCTTCAGCTCCTGAAAGCTGTCCTCGCACTTCTGCGACCAAACAAAAGTGACTCCCTTCTGCGTCAGAGCTGTCAGTGGTGCTGCCAATCTCGAGAAGTCTTTGATGAAGCGACGGTAATAACCCGCCAATCCAACAAAGCTCCTAATCTCCGTCACGCTCGTAGGGGTCCTCCACTGTGTCACCGCCTCTACCTTCGCCGGATCCACTGATATCCCCTCTGCCGATACAATGTGTCCGAGGAATGCCACTCTGTCCAACCAAAACTCGCACTTTGAGAACTTAGCATATAACTGCTGAGCCCTCAAGATGCTGAGTACAATCCTCAGATGCTCTCTGTGCTGCTCCACATCTGGTGAATAGATCAAGATGTCATCCACGAAGACAATTACAAATATATCAATATACTGCCTGAACGTCCTGTGCATCAGATCCATGAACGCTGCCGGAGCATTCGTCAATCCAAATGGCATCACCAAGAACTCATAGTGTCCATATCTCGTCCTGAAGGCTGTCTTCTGGATGTCCTCATCTCGGATCCTCAACTGGTGATATCCTGAGCGCAGGTCAATCTTCGAGAAAACCTTCGCTGACTGCAGCTGGTCAAAGAGGTCCTCGATCCTAGGTAAGGGATACCTATTCTTCACCGTCACCTGGTTCAGCATCCTGTAGTCTATGCACATCCTCAAGGATCCGTCCTTCTTCTTCACAAACAAAACTGGTGCACCCCAAGGCGAGACGCTCGGTCTGATAAATCCATAGTCCATCAACTCCTGCAACTGCTTCTTCAACTCTGTCAACTCAGCAGGTGCCATCCGGTATGGAGCCTTCGACTGTGGTGTAGTGCCAGCTACCAACTCAATGCCGAACTCCAACTCCCGGTGTGGTGGTAACCCTGGAATCTCCGCTGGAAAAACATCCGCGAACTCCTGCACCACCTCAATGTCCTCTAGCCTCTGGGACTCTGCCTCCGCAACCACAAGCGTCGCCAGAAAAGCTGCACATCCCTGCTGTAACAGTCTCTGAGCTCTCACAGCAGATACAATAATGCGACCCCCTCTGCTTCTGATCCCTCTAATCAGAATATCAGGCAAACCCTTCCTCGGGATCAAAATCTTCTTCTCACGGCACAAGACTCGAACATCATATTGGGACAGCCAATCCATCCCAAGTATGACATCAAAGTCCTCCATCGGTAGCAAGACCAGGTCTGCCGGAAACTCCTGATCTCCCGAAACAACCGTGGCGCCGGGGATAAATCTCCCCACAGTGCCCACCAGACCCAGGGGTGTGCTGACCTCCAAAGTGGCAGTCAACATCGCAAGGGTACAGCCCAACACTCCCGCAAATCGCTCTGAGATGAACGAGTGTGTCGCGCCACAATCAAATAACACCCTAGCTACTGAACCTGCGACAAGAAGTGTACCTTCCACCACAGCGCCTCCATCACGAGCCTCCTCTGCCTGGATGGTGTAAACTCTGCCAGTGCGCTGCCCCTGCTGTGGTCGGAAAGGTGGTCTACCTCCGCCTCCTCCTCTGCCTGGTGCGGGTAAACCCGGTGGTCTGCTCGGCCCAGCTCCTCGGCTCGGACAGCTCCTGATAAAATGACCCATCTGGCCACAACCATGACACGCTCCGGGGGTGAAGCATGGCCCGGAGTGAAACCTCCCACAAGTACCACAAGGCTCAGGTCGTGGTACTGCAACTCCTGCTCCCTCGTATCTGGGCCTCTTGCCCGGATTCCCTCCAGTCTGACCTCCCGGCCGCCCAGAGAATCTACCCGATGGCCTCCTCTCATCCTGGTAGTTCTCTCTGTAGTCACGATCAAGAACAGTAGCACTCTTCACCGCATCAGCTAATGTGCGTGGCATATGTGTCAGCACCTTCGTCCTCAACTGCTTCCGGAGCCCTCGGACGAACTTCCCTGCTCTCTGCTCCTGTGTAACGTACATCTCGGGACAGTAACGCTCAAGGGCGTTGAACTTCCCGATGTAGCCTGCCAGGGTCATGTCTCCCTGCTGAAGACTCAGAAACTCCTCCCTCTTCTCGTCCTGAACATGCTGCGGAAAATACTGCTCGTTGAACTCGCCAACGAACTCCTCCCAGGCTATATCATCTCTGTCCGCAAACACCACTGCAGATGTGGACCTCCACCAGTTGGACGCAGCACCGCCCAAAACATAAGTAGCCAGGCCCACTCTCGCCTCTGGAGGACAACCAATAGCACTGAAGATCTTCTGCATCGTGAAGATCCACTCCTCCGCAGCCTCCGCGTCGTACTGCCCCAGAAAGGTAGGCGGATGCTGGCGCATAAACCGGTCATGCATAGCGCCAGTCCCCGTCTGCCCAGTCTGTGCCGTCTGCTGCTGTAGCATCTCTGTCAGACGTCCGACCGTATCGAACAACGTCCGACGCTCATCCTCCCAAGCCTCATCCCTCGCAGTCTCACTCTCACCGCGAGTATGGGCAACCGCCTTCCCCCGTCTAGGAGGCATCTGCCAAAGGAAACAAGACAATATCAATATAATCTGTGCATGCATGATCCTCTAGACCTAACTCCTAACTCAAAGGTGGTTTCTTTGGACAAGTACGCCGAGATCAACGCTCTGATACCAAATTGTAACGTACCCGAAAACAGCGGAAAATTTAAACAATAACAAAGACCGTCAACGGTCAACACTGGGCACGTCACGGGAATAAACCAACATATATATATATATAAACTATATCAGGTACAGACCCACGTGGAAGTCAACTATACATACTATACCGACTGACTGAGATTACAACAAAAACTATACAACATGTAATCACCTCAAAAAAAAGAAGACAACTACAGGATCCGATCTCGGGGGCACCGTCCTCGGTCACCACCTCAAACTCTAACCCTGCTCGCTACCTGAAATGCAAACAACAAACATGCCTGAGTTCCCTGCAGGAACCCCGTATACCAAACCTCCTAAAATATAAAAAGGAATTAAAGACAATGCAATGCTATGCACATGATCATCCGCCTCGGGCCCACAATAATGCCCTCACCGCCTCCGCGGCACTGAACCACTCCTGCCACTAGGGTCAAGTCAGTCCACCGCTGCCTCACAAGGGTCAGTCGACACCACTGCTCCCCAAAAAGTGCAGGAAGGAACCCCTGGTACACGCCGCACCCAAGGAGCGAGTCAGCCCGCCGAATACACAACTCGGGTCAGACGACAGCCACTGCTCCCCCAAGAGTCGCCTAGCGCGCACCCTGCCGGAACATCCTCGGCCTACCGCTAAACCCTCGCAAACTGCCCAAGGTTTACGGTACACATCCCTCACACCCCGCTCGGTAAGAGAGGAAAAAGGTACAACAATAATACGCCTTCGTCGAAGGTGAAATCCGTAGCTCTCAAAGCCGGTAATCGACCGTCGCCTCGGAGCCGGTAGTCGACCTGACATCGACGGATCGCGTGTGGATAAATCCACCAACCTGTGGCAGATCGGTCGACCGCTACAAGCACACCGGTCGACCGGTCCCCCACACAGTACACAGTACTGTGCAAACAATTCTACCGGTCGAACCACGCCAACCGAAATACCGACCAATCGGTCGAACAAAAGTCATCTAGCGGTCGACCGTTTGGAAGGTCTACGCTATACAATTTTATATAATATATATATCCGACCGGTCGAACCAAGGGGCCGTTCGACCGATAACAGGACTTTCAATATTTTGCCCAAGTCTCGTTCGGTCGACCGGAACTGAAATACAGTTCGACCGAATCGACACAAGCACTCTACCGCTTAATTAAATGCTCAGTCGGTCGACCGAGAGTTAAAGAGCGGTCGACCGTTTTGATGGTCAAAGCTCCCAACCGACTTAGCATCGAATGGATCGGTCGAACAAGGTTAAGGACGTTCGACCGTTTAATAAGTCAAAATCCCCAACCGACCCATTCTCATCGTTATTCGGTCGACCGGCTAAGTGGTCCCGTTCGACCGATAACAGTATATCCCCTTTTTCCCGCACAAATCTGGCATAACGGTCGACCGTCTAACGACATCGTTCGACCGTTCGCGGGTAAACAACAATATAACAATAGGATCGGTCGACTGCCCACAGGCACCGGTCGACCGATCGTCGTCTTCAACCTCTGAATTGGTTGAATTCCGACGGGGAATTCGACACCAACGTCGATCCCCAACACTCACAAGGCTTATGTGAGTTATAATGAAGATTTGGCATACCTTTTTGACGGTTGAAGAAGCCTCCCAAGCTTGAGTCACTTCACTCCTCTTCTTCTTCCTTCTTCTCCTTCTTCTCCTCTTCTTCTACTTCACCTCCTTCTTCTTCTCCGACGTTCACCTCCTCTCACTCTCTGATAACAAGCAATGATGAAAGAAACGACCAAACCCTTATCTCTTAACAACATCACCTTAAATAGCCAAATCCACCTACACCTCATCCAATCACACTTAACCTAAAACTCAACCAACCAAAGCCATCCACCTCAACCTCCACATGTCCAACACCTCCACCTCTCCATGCAGGATTAATTAGGGTTAATTAGGTTTAGGTTTAGTTAATTAAGATGTTTAGTTTAGGTTATTACAGTTTCTGTCCAAGTAGAGATTTACTTGTTATTTCCCCTAATAATACAGTGCTTTCGTTCGGATAGCTATCAGTTGTTGTGTGTATGGTGGAGATATGATTAGCAAAGACACAATTTTTACTTGGTTTTTTCCCCCAAAGAAAGCTTTTGTTTGAATATCTCAATTGCAGTGTGTGTTTTGTTGTAAGTTTGTTGACTATGGAGTGAGATAGATTCATCCAAAGGCTAAATTTTTTTAAACTTTTTTGTTGATCTGTCCTGAATAATACCTTCTGTTTGGATTTCCGTAACTGAGGGCGGTGGTTGAGTGAGCATGTAGATGAAGCCATGAAGGGTGATAGAGTCCAGCGGAATTGTCAAAAGATTTGATGTTTCAGTTTATAGTTGACTTTCAGAATTTTTGGTTATCAGGTGTTTTTGTGTGCTTCTAAATTGCTGATTAGTTAAGATTTTTAATTGTGAGCTTCAGAGTTCCGAGACATCTATTTATGTGCTGACTTAAAATTGATTACTTCAAAAGGATAAAGTTGAAAAATGGATTGGAGCCTTTCCATTTCAGTGGTGTTTTTCCTTGACCCATAGACTGTCGTGCTGCATCTAATTAATCTTTTTACCATTATATGTCTAGTTTGGCGTAATGGTTAAATGATTCAAGTGATTGACTGAGAGTTTAAAGATCTCACTCAGACATCTCTTTTGGAGGTGCTGCTTTTTAATATCTTCTCCTTGTTTTTGACTGCCAGATTTCATCTTGCTTGAAAATTCTTAATTGCTGTGACAATAGTAATTAGTTTGTCTAGTCTAGATCTTTGGGTTGTATATTGTCTGTAAATTACCTACCTCTAAACTGCATATTTATGACTATAAATCCGTGAATGTCTCCTGTAAAATTGGTGGGACTGCCATACAACATGTTTGCATGATAAGAAGTTTTAAGAGATCATTTTTGATGCTCCACGGAAGACATCAATAGTTAAATTTATTTTATTTACCCAACTTTGTTGTTCCAGTAGTTAACATCCATAACTTTATTGTCTCTTTCACTTAGTAAAGAGTAAAGCTAATTTTCTAGCACTATGATCTAACTGCTAGACCTGGCTCTGTTGGCCGCCATTGTATCTATGTTTCTTGTATATAAGGGCACCCTCAACGGGTGCACCAGAAAAATGCCGACATAATGTCGGCATTTTCTTGCACCCCTCAATGGGGGTGCAAAAATAGGCGGGAGACCATAAGGTCGTGGGATCTGGCGGTCTGCCGCCCATTCTCACGACCAGGTCGGGTTTTTTTTAAATTTCGTTTTTGTGTGTTTTGTTTTAATTAATTTTTATTTTAAATTTCATTGTAAATAATTTATTATGTTGGATAGTGAAAATTATTTTTTTATATTGGATAAAAATACCTAAATTTTCAACATTTTCTCCCCGTCACATCATTTCTCCCCGTCAACATCTTAGATAAAATTCTAAAAAATAAATTAAAGTTTAAAAAAATTAAAACAAATAAAAAACTTATTTTGAAAAAAAAAGATTTGAAAAAAGTTTTAAAATGATTTTAAAAAATAAAACAAAAAAGATTGTTGTGATTACTTTAATAATGTTGATAAAAGTGATAAATTTAATTACATTTTCGTAATTAATTTTTTTAAAATATGTGATATAATTAATTTTCGTAAAACATGTGATATAATTAATTTTCGTAAAACATGTGATATAATTAATGAGAATTGTGGGAAATTAAAAATGAGAGGAAAATGAATGAGGTAGAAGTGAGAGAGTGTTGATGTGACTAGGTTGACATTTTATGAGTGAGTTGTGGTTGATGGTGAATAGTAGAAAGAGAGAGAAGAAAAATGTCATGCTGACGTGACAAAAAGAGAGAGTACTGATATGACTATGTTGACATATATGAAAATGTCATGGGTAAAGATGACCTAATATAATCTTAATAAGTTTTTGCATAATGTAGAACTTGGGAAAATGGGACAGGCATTGGGCTGCATAGTAGTCGATCAATCAAATGTAGCTATAAGGGAAGGATTCGGTCAGTTTGATGATGTCCTCCAGCCTGGATGCCACTTCATGCCATGGTGCATTGGTAAACAAGTAGCTGGTTATCTAACCTTGCGTCTGCAGCAGCTGGATGTTCGCTGTGAAACGAAAACCAAGGTATGTTATATCCATTTTTAAGTAGCACCTTTACCCCCAATCTAGAACAAGTAAAGATTGGATTTTGAAGCCAAATGATGATATTAGTCTTCCAACAGCGTTAAAATTAGGAATTGTCACTTAACAAAATTTCTGGCATGACATGGTCACATGACATTGTGACACAATTTGGACATGATAAAAATTAGTTGGTCGTTCTGTTTAGTCATACAATTAATAAACGGTGGTATGAAATAACTAAGATACAGTCCGAAACAAACGCACAATCGACATATTAATTATTTCCTTGTATGAGACTATATTTTAAAGGTGTTTAACAGCATGGTAATGTGAAGATCTTTTGGCTGCTGTGATTCTTAACATTAGGAATATTATTTTAATTATGTATGATATGATAAGTCAGTTGCAATTATGTAACCATTTAACACAATTAATACATCAAACAACCTGACTGCAAGGTTTGATTGAGTTATTTATCGATTTTTAGAACTATTTTTGGTTTGTCTTTTCTAATGCAGTCTTTTTATTATTCAGGACAATGTGTTTGTTACTGTTGTCGCGTCTATTCAGTACCGTGTACTCCCTGAGAAAGCAGTTGATGCCTTTTACAAGCTGAGCAACACTCAGGGGCAAATTCAGTCATATGTTTTTGATGGTATGGGTATTCTACATATCTATTAGCTACTTTACAAACCCTTACAAGTGTAACTTTCTTCGTTGTACTTTTATCCTCTCTTTTTCCCCAGACCAACTCATCTTCCAACCCTTATTACCATATATTCTTCTTGGCTATGATATGTCATTTTTTTTGGGTAGCATGCTTTTACCTTTCAGCTTTATTATCAGCTTGGGCGTGGTCTGTGTTGAAGCTAAAATCATGTGGATTTCCAAATGTTTTTAGAATTTTATCCCGTTCATTTGGGTTCAGGATAATAACTTTATACGGTGTAATAACTTAATTATAACCATGTGCAAACTTCACCACTTGGCTCTGAGTTAAGCTGGAAAAAATCAGTTCATGATTATCCCTATTTATCAAATGGATACGATGGTGCAGTCATCTATTTCTGTGTTGATCATGTTCCATGGAAGCTCCCTTTTTTATATGGACGGAAAAATATATAGTTGACAGTTATTTTTTAAATAAGCGTTCATTACAATAAACATGTGTTGCAAACAAAACTTGATCTTTTTTTCTGTTGCTTCTCAGTGATCAGAGCAAGTTTGCCCAAGCTGAATTTGGACGATGCTTTTGAACAGAAGAATGATATTGCTAGGGCTGTTGAAAGAGAACTTGAGAAGGTAAGTAATTATTTTATGGTTTTCAGATCCAGTGACCTGGTCAATGCACTTGGTGGTTGGGCCAACCAGGTCAATGGTTACAGAACGAGTTGACACGTGATAGAGTATGTACTGATATACATGTATCGTGTGTGTGTGTATGAAAGAACTTATATAAATCACATATATAAATTATGAAGATAATAGATAGTGAATTTATTTATTTATATTTAACAATGTAAGATTTTTCCTATGAAAAATAAAAGGTTTCAGTTAACTTGTCAACTGCCGGTCCACCCGGTTGAACTTGAACAGATGGATCGCTGCAATAATGAAATGGGTTCTTACTTTTGAACCCTGAAGTGGACCTCTCAGTTGACTAAGTTCCAGGTCAACTGACCGCATTATCTGCTTTTCTAACATTGGTTTGTGACTGTATATATTATACATATTTGTCATCCCGTTTGCTTTATTATTGTTAAAAGGTCATTACTAAGTAAACGTGGGCAGAGTAGATTTCAAATATTTGCGTTGTTGGTCCTTTTTATTGGTGTTAAGGCTTCATCATTCTTCTAATTTTAGTGTTGTTTCCTTCTTCTTTGTAAATATGCATATGATCAAGCCTTACTTGATGGAACGTTTTGACAGGCCATGTCAAACTATGGATATGAGATTGTTCAGACACTGATTGTTGACATTGAACCAGATGAACGTGTGAAAAGAGCAATGAACGAGATAAATGCAGGTAATTCTCATCGTCTCTTGAATTTTTTTAATCCTATTTTCTATTTACCTTTGGATTTTCATTATTTATTATAAATTCATTTACCTGCAGTTTTCGTGCTGTCTTGATTTGTTTCATTGTAATAAGTGACGATATAATCCTTGGTATAAAAATTGAGTTTCTTTTTAAGTCTTTCCATGGGTTGTTACTCTTTTAACATATGCATATCGCACTTTGATAAACATCCTGGTGTCAGTTTAGAAACCTTTGGAACCATTAATTCTTGGAATCATTTGATCATCCAGGGATTCTCCTTAAAAGCTATTTCAGTCGGCAATGCATTTGCTAAGATGACTCTAAAAAACTTCTCTATTTGGAGTTTCATTCATTTATTGTTCATTTGTGTAATCACCATTCAAAATCTAATAATGATGGCATGACTTTACCAACAGCTGCAAGGCTTAGAGTGGCAGCAAATGATAAAGCGGAAGCTGAGAAGATCCTCCAGATAAAACGGGCCGAGGGAGATGCGGAGTCTAAGTATCTCTCTGGTCTGGGTATAGCTCGCCAACGTCAAGCCATAGTCGATGGGCTCCGAGACAGTGTCCTTGCATTTTCAGGGAACGTGCCTGGGACCTCCGCGAAGGACGTGATGGACATGATTCTGGTGACCCAATACTTCGACACGATGAAAGAAATCGGGGCCACGTCTAAGGCCTCCGCTGTGTTCATCCCGCATGGTCCTGGTGCTGTGAAGGACATTGCTTCACAGATCAGAGAAGGCCAGCTCCAGTCCAATATGGCCAATATCTGAAAAGAATAAAGGAAAATTTCTGGGTTTGTCTTTGTGATGGGAAAATGTGTGGTTTGGGTGTGTGTTTATCTTTCAAAAGAGCCTTGTGAATATTGTTGGAGTTGGAAGAGTTTGTTTGCATTTTTTATCGTAGAGTGCAGGTATTTTAATTGAGAAGTTTGTGACTACATTGTGTAGAATGTTGTTATGTAAATTATTATTATTATTGAATCTTATCAAGAATAAAGTGCTCTTTTACTGTTACTCAAGACAGTTGAGATTCTTGAGAAGCTCTCCATATGTGCAAAGAGGGAGGTGTCTTCTTCGAACTTCAATCTTTCTAGTACTTGGGTTATCGAGTTCAACTGTTCACTTGGGGATGATACAATTTTCTGTTAGTTATAATGCCACAAGTTAGTAGTGTTGGACAGGTCAAAAAGGATTTCTCGTTGAAAAAGAAAAACTATCCATGTGAGTTAAATTCAGATTATTATGACTAAATAACATGATTTTATCGAAATAAAGATTAATACGACGGTTCAATATTTAATGAACTTTTTAGTAATGTGCATAAATATAAAATAACCAACATCCCAATGTAAATTTCATTATTCTTTTTTTGTGTGTGTGAACATTAACTCTCCTCCACTTTTCACGCCTAAACATTTATGCAGACTTCTTGTCCTTGTCGAAAACGTGGTATGCGTAGTTATTCACATCTTTGTTGATATGCTAGGGTGCAAAGTAAATGAGCAGACTCAGGAAAAACATCTGTCACTGGTCGCATCAGACCCAACTCCCAGTCTGTTATTATTGCAGTCGTGGTAACAATATCCAATAATAGATCTCGCAACCTCTCCAACACCCACCGGTAACTAGACTCGGTTTTATCCTTCAAAATCGCACAGCCGACGAGGAAATTCATGTTTGTTGGAATAACCTCAATCATCTCAAACAAATGCATATTGTATGTGTTCGTCTTATACGTCGAATCCATGTAAATTACGAAAGGGTACGTGCGCAACAATTGAACTGACGTCGGATGTGCCAAAAATGCGTGAGTGAGGACATTAGTTTCTTCATTTGTCATAATCAAATGTAATTAATGGTATTGCACTGTCTGACTCAGAAATTGCTGAGCGGGATTCATGTCTTCAAATTTCGTCATCCTCATGTACTCTCTAAAGTTATAAATGTGTTTCTGATTGAGATTATCCTCCAGAAATTTCTCTTTTACTGTCAACAAAATGTTATGTGGTCTTGCTTGTGCATCAGACATATCACGAACATTTTGCTTGGCCCCAGAACTAAGTCCGTTGATCTGTCGGTGACCCTCTGAATAAACTGCAAGTGCGTGGTTGTGCTGCTCATGGGTGCTATTAGAAACAACAACCCATCTATCACGATCCCGTCGCTCGACTATTTTTACCAAAAAACGACAACGACAACCTTTTTCCTTTTGTGTTCTTCCGTAGTGCAATACTCGTATCACGAGAACCCATTTCATGTTTGCGATTACATCTCAGGTAACAATCCGTCCGGTTATCTGTTTTTGATTTGTATGATGATATAACCAAAAAAATTCGGTTTCTATGACAACTTGTTTCGCCCATTTACAAGCGTTCTCGATTGTTGTAAATATTTGTTTACTATAAAAAAACTCACTGTAATCTACTCCATCACCACCGAAATCTTGCAACGGAACCTGAAAAAAATTAATTTAACACAATGTTTTTATAAAAAAAAAGTGCGTATGGCTGAGACGCCTCAGCCATGGTGGGAGTGTTTGACTAAGACACCTCGCCCATGGCTGAGGCGTCTTAGCCAGACGCCCGAGACGAATTTTTTTTCCGACTTCCTTACCTCACCGGATTTAGGCACCTCGTCAGACATTTTCGTGGTGTTGATACTGGGAATGTGAGTAGAACTGAGCCAAAAAACCTTATTTTAAGACACGAGACGAAATTAGTATTAAATGAATTGTGAAAGACAAAATGATAATTATTGAGACGATTTAAGTAGTTTTCCGACGATGAATAATAGTTCTCATATTTTATTACATCTCGATTAACGACATTTCAAAATAGTTCGAGGGTGTTTATGCAAATATACCACTCCTCCTCGTCCCCCTTCCAAAAAAACCAACATTCCCTCCAACTCCCCTATAAATACCCTCACATTCCCTTCCGTTTCTTTCACTTCCAGAATCTTCCACCAGAACCTTTGGGATGGGACCGGGACTCTACTCTGAGATCGGGAAGAAGGTTCGAGGTAATCCAATCGATCTCGTCGTTCGATCCTCGCGATCTACGTTTTGTAGTGTCGATTCCGGCGTTTGATTTGGTTCCGTTTGGTGCAGATCTGTTGTATAGAGACTACGGTACTGACCAGAAGGTTACAATCACCACCTGCACCTCCAACGGACTGGTGAGATCCGATTTCGGTGTTTTGGTTTGGCTTCGGAGTGTTGCGTTGGGAATGTGTGTGTGTGTGTTGGATTGGTGTGTTCGACGTGGTTTTGGATGGATTTGGTGTGTTCGAAGTTGTTTTGGATGGATTTGTTGTGTTCGAACTGGTTTTGGATGGATTTCGTGTGTTCGAACTGGTTTTGGATGGATTTGTTGTGGTTGAAGTGGTTCTGGATGGATTTGGTGCGTTCGAAGTGGTTTTCATGTAGATTGTAAATTTGTAATTGACTTGGTGTGTTAGGATGGGAATGTGTGTTTGTTGATTCGGATTTGGATTCGCTGTTTTGAACGGATTTGGTGTGTTTGATGTGGTTTTGGATGGATTTGTTGTGTTGACATTTGAGTCGGTTGTTTTTGGATATTTTGTGTGGTGGAAGAGGTTTTCAAGTGGATTTGGATGGATGTGAGGTGTTCTGTTGCGAATGTGCGTTTTTTTATTTGAATTTTCGAAGTGGTTTTCATGTGGATTTTGATGGATTTGGTGTGTGAGATGTGGAATGTGTGTTTGATGATTTGGATTTGAATTCGTTTTTTGGTTGGATTTGATGTGTTCTTAGTGGAATTGCATGGATTTCCCGTGTTGACAGTTAGAGTTTGTTGGTTTTGGATTTTTTTTAGCTTCGGCACTGTGTATGTCTGTTGATGTTTACGTGTTTTTGGATTTTTTACTACGATTTTGGTGAAGTTTTTTTGTGTGTGGTGGAACTGTGGAAGGGGTTTTGGTGTGTATTTGGATGAATTTGGTGTGTTCGGTTGGGAATGTGTGTTTGTCGATTTGGATTGGTGTATTGGTTTGGATTTGAGCATGGCGAATGTGGTTTTGAGGTGGGTTTGGTCGGATTTGGTTCGTTAGGTTGGAATTTGTGTTTTGGATGATTTGGATATGTTGTGCTAGATGGATTTGGTGTGTTCGAAGTGGTTTTGGTATTTTTTTTTGGATTTGGATTGTTGAGCTCTGCTGATGTGTGTTCGGCTTGTTGGTGTTTGCATGTTTTCGAATTTTGTGTGATGGATGTTTCAGCTCCAATGGATTGATGAGATCCGATTTCAATTGGATTTCGTTCCGTGAGAGTGGTTGCGTAGTTTTGATGTCAACTCAGATGGATTTGGTATGTTATGTTGGGAATGTGTTTGTGGATTTGGATTTGGTTTACTTGAAGTGGCTTCGGATGGATTCGTTCTGTTGATGGTTTCAGTTTGTTGTTTTTATTTCTTTGGATTTCTTATGAAAGTGTTTTGAGCTTCAGCAATATGTGTATTCGGCTGTCCGTCGATGTTTAGTTTGATAGTTATGTGTTTGTTGATATGTAAATTTGGCTTGAATTTGTTATGATGACTGTTTCAGCTTCATGATGTGTGTGTATTTGTGTGGATGTGTTTTTGGATTTATTATTTGCTTTGGATTTGTTTCAGATCTAACAACAGTTTGAACTCTGTTCCTATGTGTATTTGTTGACGACATTGACATACACCTATTCATGATTGGTTACGAAGAGAACTATTGTAGCAACAATACTGAATTCCTTCTGAGGCATTATTTTGGATTTGTGCACTATTGAGAGTGTATCCATTCACGTGGGTGTGTTTTTTGATGGATTTTCATGTTAGTGTTCTGCGCATGTTAATGTAGATTGTTTTGGATTCGTTCTGATAAGAGTTTGAGCTTTATTCGATGTTTACTTGTTCTGAATGTGTTACTGTGACAGTTTTTTAGTAAGAAGTGTATGTTTGCTGATTTGGATGTGTTTTGAATTTGTCATGACAAAATTTTGAGCTCAGATACTGGACATATAATGTGTTTTGAAGTTGTTATGATGATAAGTTGGGCTCGTCTCTATGATTCTGTAATTTGTTGATATCAGTGGATTTTTAATTGCCATGACATTATGCAAATTTGTTTGAATTTGATGGATTGTGAAATTTATGATGAAAATTCTTGTGAGATGTGTTGGTATAGACGACCTTTGGATTTGTAGCGAATTGCAATGAGTGTGAGCTCTGAGTCTGCAAGATGATTAGATGTGTTGGATTTGATACAATTATATCATAAGATTTTGTCAGGTTGGATTTGTTGTGACAAGAATTCTCGTTTTGTTTTCTTATTCGTGTTTTTGGATGTGTGTTTGTTATATAGATGTGCTTGTGATTTGTTATTGCAAGAAATTGAGCTCAAAGTTGCTCTTGGAGTAATGATATGGGCGATGCATAAATCTGAGCTGCAGTTCTGTATGATAGTTTGTGTTAACGTGACAAATAAATTTGAGCCCCAACTCTTTTTTTGTTAAGTTCTAAGGTGTCATATAATAATTATTTTTGTTTAAATAAAGTTATTATGCTAGCTACGACGTTGTCCGTTTGTTTTCTATTTTCTTTTGTAATGGATTTCCACTGGGACTTCTTTTTTGAATTTCAGAATACGATGTGAGCTTTTATTAGTCCTAAAGAACGAGGTGGTCTTTTAGTTTTGACTTGTACATTTTCTATCCAATTTCCAGTTCCAGTCCGTGTCTTGATGTTAGTTATGAATTATGATGTTTTCTTTTGATTCTGTATTTGTTTATTTCCCTAATGGACTTTGACTGGGATTTTTTTTAATATCGTTTGAGGTATTTTCATGTTCAATTTTGCCGTGTGTTCAATTTGAAGTATAATTATTTTCAAGGATATTCATAGAATTGTGTGTTTCTCCTGTCTGGTCCAAGATTTATTGTTTCGCGTGTCAACTAAAGTCACTTGATTCCCTTTCTCCAATTTTTGTTTCAATTTCCTGATTGCTTCAGTCAGTGTAAAGAACTAGTTTTAGTGTCTGCTTTAGGTGGAACTTTTGCTTATTTATATATGCCATTTCAAGAAGTTTCTTTTGCACATTGCAGGCAATTACATCTTCAGGGACAAAGAATAATGAGTTTTTGCTTGGCGAGATCCAAACCCAGTTAAAGACTAAAGGCTTCACTATTGATATCAAAGTGAACTCTGACTCCCAGGTAAGAATTGTGATGACAGTAGTTTCCCACTAAGGATTACACTAGATACCGTTGGCGGTTAAGTTGAGGCAGTGAAGTAATGAACCTTTTTGGTGGTTTACATGATCGTGTTCTCTTCGTTACTATCTTTCGACAACATTCATAGATTAGAGCATAATTGCGTGTTTTTGACCAAAATAAGGTTCCTTTTGAAAAGATGTAGTTATCTCTCTCTAACTAAAGTTTTTCACGGATTTAAACATCAAAACACTCGTGTTCCGACAGAATGCTTATTTGGGTGTATACATGTTGCGTGTATACTGTGGAATTGTTTTTCACCCACTGTTGACGTTTTCAAGGGCACAATGTACTTATATATGTCTTCCACCCGCTCTTTACATCTTCAGAGGAAATCTTATATCATTTGGCATATTTGAAGATGTATGATTCTTAGTTATCATTTTTTAGTGTCCTTTTTAGATTGGACTAACCTTCAACCTAGGTCTGTAATCATAATAAATCCAGGCCTAAAGGTGAACTATTTTTGCCCTTACCATGACTTACCGTTGCAGTTGAACATTTCATGTTTCACTCTTACTCTGGTTGTATGATAAATTTTCAATTCATCCATCATCTATTTGCACTCATTTTTGTCTATATGATTATTGCAGCTGTTCACAACTATTACTTCTGACAATTTTACTCCTGGGTTCAAGTCAATCTTACGCTTTGTCGTACCAGATCAAACCGGCAAGGTTGGATAATCAACACTTTGTTTAGCTCCACGTTTCTTTTTTATGTTTTGGTACTCTAAAATGGTTTTTTTGGGGGGCAGCTGGAACTCCAATACCTACATGAACATGCAGGGATCAGTGCCAGCTTTAATTTCACATCTACTCCTGCACTGAACTTTGCCGGTGTCTTCGGAACAAATGCCATAAATGTTGGTGCCGATGTTGGAGTTGACACTGCAACAGGGAAACTAACCAAGTACGATGTGGCCTTCAACTACTTCAATCCCGAGTTCGTTGCTTCTCTGATAGTGTGAGTTCTCGCATGCTTGGCCACCCTTTATACCCACCACCTCTGTGGCTAAGTAACTGACTGCTAGCGTTGAATTTCAAAAATGCATACAGGATTGACAAGGGACAGAGCATTAATGCTTCGTACTACCACTTCGTGAGTCAAATCCCAAGGACATCCGTTGGTGCGGAGCTCAAACATCACTTCAAGAGCAACAAGGGCTCCCTCGTGTTCGGCCTCCAACATGAACTAGACCCTCTCACTAAGGTCAAGGCCCGCGTGAACAACACAGGCACGGTCAGTGGTCTTATCCAGCACCAATGGATGCCCAAATCCCTCATCACCTTGTCGGGTGAGGTCGACACGAACGCTGTTGAGAAGAGCTCGAAGGTCGGCCTTGCCATCGCTCTCAACCCTTGAAAGGTTCGGTTTTTCTTCGTAGACACTCTTCTTTTCGGGTTCTGACTTCTGCCACGCGATCTGCTTTGAGGCTTAATAGATAATAACATGGAATGGATGGATTTAGCAACGTACCAGGAAACATGCCTGTGCTGTCTTGAACATGTCTCTCCTTCCATTCTGAGATCTTTTTGTTCTTTTAGGTTAATATTCTTCACGTGCTTGAATTCACAGCACTTTTCCAAATATATGGTATTATAGCATAAGATCTTTGACTTCGCCAGTGACTTTATTGTTGTTTTTTACGAACAAATGCATGAAATAATTTTTCTTATCTTTTGAAGTGAGGCCAGCAAACTGTATTTGATTTTAATTTAGGAAGTTCATAACTCACAATTAACTTCAGACAGTCTAGATGTTATAAGTTCATACTCATCGCTCTTATTCGCTGCAACAGAATATTGGTCAACAGCACAGGATCTTTTATGGGCTTGAGATTGTTTTGATATATATGATCGATTCTATTGTTTTTCGTCTGAACTGTTAGTTTAGGCTCTAATTTGGAGAAAAACGACAATATAAAGTTGTGCAACTTCAAAATGCTACTTGTCTTTGCGTAATGCGTGACAGTAACCCACTTTTGTAACTTAAAATTATTTTAAGGACGTGAGTATATAGAAAATGGAGGGAGTTTTGGAACTCACCTTTCATGAGAGAGAAAAACCCATTTTTTATTTAAAAAACCTTTTATAAGAAAAAGAGCAGAAACAGAGGAGTTAAGTTCGAGTATATATTTTTAAGTTATAGCATTCAATTTGTAACTCAAGTTATAGATCTCAACTCCCACTTTTCAAAAGTTTTATTCGTTACAACTCTCAACTTGAAATTATAGGCGATGTGACCTCTCGAGGAGATATTTTTGAAAACATTATACTTTTCAAATAAATTGCAAATTGACTTCATTGGTAGGGATCTACCAACAGCAAGCAGAAGGAAGTCGAACTTTAAAAACTCTAGTTAATTGGTTTGCTGGAAATTTTATGAAAGGGAAATTGAATTTCTAAGATGAGTTCTAAATGATTAGTTTACAATAAAATTTAGAAATTTTGGAATTGAAATTGATGAGTCTGAAGTCTTTCGAAAATTATATAGTTCTCCAACTTCTACTAAAAATACCATAGGAAGACAATGGTAAATTATTATTTTCTTGTAGCGTAAAAAAGAAAATTATTTTTCTTCGCTGGTATCAAAAGATAACATTCGTGTCAATCAACAGAATTAGAATTTTCTCAACAGAATTATAGTTTTCTAAGCACTTGACATCTATATTTTCACTTCTTCCTTTGAACAAAGCACGTTACCATTGGTACTACCAATTAGCCCCCAAGTGAAAAGGAAGAGTTGATATTCAATGCAATTTTGGAAAATCGTTGAATTCATTAAACTTAGTCACGTCATTTTTAAGTCTTACGGTGTGATTAGTTTGCAGGAAAATGATCACGAATTGGAGAGTTGAATTTCTAAAAGAATTCTGATGATTGATTCGTAGAAAAATTTAATAAACATTTTGAAGTTCAATCTCAAAAATTCTACAACTTTATGATTTTGTACTTGATGTGATTTCTCTTACTTCCATTATAAAATTTAAAAAAAGTCACGAAACTAGAATTCCATAAGTTTCCAAATCAATTACATTGTTGGTGCAAACCAATCCAATTACGTAAAATAGCATGGGTTCACTTCGAACCCAGTTGATTAAAACAAAAACAAATCCAATTACAAATTAACAATTCTTGTGTTCTTCACCTTTCAGCACATCTTCCTCCTCCAAACCCTAACCCTAACCCTAGTTCCGCCATGGACCAATCCTGGCGATTCCGACCTCCTCCTCCTCCCCATCCCTGTCCCGTCTGCTCCCACCCCCACTTCCCCTTCTGCCCTCCCCTCCCATTCAAGTGTCCTCGGATCGACGCCCCAGATCTGTCCACGCCCTACGGTTTCAACCAACCCCGGCCGTTCCTTCCGCCCGCCGATGACCAGCGGAGACTCGATCTTATCCGCGACCACGGCCTCCAGAGGAACGGTTTCGACGGTAAGCGAAAATTCTCCGAAATCGAGCCTTTCGGTGGAGATAGAGGTAGTTTCGGTTCCGAACGGATTCGTGTCGGTCACAAACTTGCGGAATCGAATCACGGTCTGGAAAGGTCTTTTGGTGGTCAAGATCATGGGAATTTTGGCTTTCAACGGTCCCATATGGGGCAGGGAGTAGGAAATCACGGTTTGGAGAGGTCATTTGTTGGTCATGAACATGGGAATTTTGGTCTGGATCGGTCTCCTATTGGTCAAGAACAGAAGAATTTTGGTTATGAGCATATGAGATTCGGTTTGGAGGCTGCCCAAGTGGGTTTTCGGAGTGATGGGTACGATTCAAAATCACAGTTTTTGAATGGATATAGTGACCAACAACGATATCCGTCCACTGATTCTTTTATC
The DNA here is from genome assembly GCA_963682175.1 of Triglochin maritima. NCBI lineage: Eukaryota > Viridiplantae > Streptophyta > Magnoliopsida > Alismatales > Juncaginaceae > Triglochin > Triglochin maritima. The sequence goes on from OY821781.1 coordinate 39,731,049, forward strand.
TCTGAGAGACCGACTCTTTACGGTAATAACTACCAAGCTCGACCGGCACCACCAGGTGGTGGAAGTTATGGTCATGTGGAGTTTCATAATGCTCGTTTCATTGAGAAGGGAAGTGGGCACTTACCTATGGGTAACGTCGGTAATGAGGTTTATAACGGGTCAAATTACCCTCCGTTACCCCCGTATCAGCCTCCGTCCCCACCACCTCAGCCGTCTCCACCGTGTTTTCAAGCTTCCCCGTTCTCTGGTGATGCTCAGATTAATCAAATGCCGGCCAACTCTTCGGGTGGTTTGCAGTTTCGTCCTGCATTCGATACTCCAGGGAGTAGTCAGTCCTATCCACAACCGTTGTACAATGAGTCATTTGCTTTTGCTCCCAAGGTAAAGAAAATGCTAATTGTCACTGATTTGTGAAATTTGTTGTTTGATGCTTACCAAAGTGTTCCTTTTCAGATGCCACCTTACGTGCACCAAAGACCATCAACTGGTTATATAGGCCAAGGAATTTCCGCTCCACTTGAGCAAATGATAGTAGAAAAGCCTAAGATGATTGATGCCTCTCATGTATTTAAAAAGCCCCATAGAACTACTCGTCCTGATCACATCATTGTCATTCTTCGAGGACTACCAGGTATGCATTCTACAATGCTACATGAAAGTTTGTTCTCTGCTCCTTCTATTGCTTGTTGTAATACAGATGGATCTTATATGTGTTCACCTATGAAGTTAAACCTTTTTTTTGTTTCTTATTATATCTATGCTGTCCAAAGAAAATGGGTAACAGCTGTAATTTGCATCCTGTGGTGTTCGGACGGGTTGTCAAAAGCTCCATCAACTTCTCATACTAATTGCAAATGCCGTTACCAATTTTCATCAGTTGTAGGCTCATTACCTGCCGCAGTATTTTATATATGTATTTTTTATTTTCTTATCTATTGAGGAAAATTTCATGTCAAGCATTTAATACTTAAATGTTTACCTTGATTTTCCTAATTCATTATCATTTGTAAATATATAGGCAGTGGTAAGAGCTATTTGGCGAAGATGCTGCGTGATGTTGAAGTTGAAAATGGAGGAAATGCTCCTCGAATTCATTCTATGGATGATTATTTCATGACTGAAGTTGAAAAGGTGATTTTGTGATTGTGCCAACAATCGTTTATGAAGATGTGTGTGCTCTTTTTGATTAAGATGTGTGTGCCATTTGTTTGAATATAGTCTAGGTGGACATCTGTTTATGAAGCGATACTTGCTTCTTTTGATGTTTTTTTTTGTTATACCTTGTTCTATACTTGGTGGATCATTTACAACAATAATTCATTTCCTTGTATAAAAGGTTGAAGATGCCGACGGGAAGAAGTCCTCTGCTTCTGCCAAAGGGAAGAAACAGGTTGCCAAGAAGGTCATGGAGTACTGTTATGAACCTGAAATGGAGGAGGTGATGCTTTTTTTACCTACTATGAAGCTTTATCTTTCTTCATAAATAATTTACATTTAGTTAAATTTCTTTCTCTTCAATTTTTCTCTCAAGACCCATTTATTTGAAGTGACACCAATTAAAGGACTGAAATCAGGAATATCTAGCGATAACTTTAATCTGCTTCTTAAACATTGCATTTTCTTCTTATCGTGGCTTCATGTCTCTCATATAGTCATATTAGTACCTACCCATATTTCTTGACAGTTCTCATCTTTTGGCAAATCTTTTATCTTGCTGCAAAAAAATTAAAAATCCATAAAAGTAATTAAATAGGTTTTATTAACGATGAAGTGATCAAGTATTTTTCCACTTTAAAATCACCAAACTGGTGCTGCTCTAGTTGATGTTGATACTATTAGTTGGTGAAAATGGCAAAACCTTTATTTCTTATGCCAAATTCAAGAACAGTAAATTAGTCGTTTTTTGTTAAATTCCTTATCACGACCTTATTTCCTCTAGATGAATATTGCCTTTTGCCAACCATTTATTTTGAAGAAGTTCAGCAAAAATGGCATTAATGTCTAAAACATGCTTACATAGCTCTTTGGCGACAGATGCTTGTATCTTTGTGATTGACACTAAGCTTAGATGGCCTATTCAGAATGCCCGGCATCTTTCTACTGCATTACTGTAGGCGCAGTTGCAGCAGAAGCTGTCCCATTTTCTTTGTTTCACAATGTTTTTTCCTTTTGTGGCTATCACTATCCAATATCATGAAATTATCTTGTTGCTTGGCTATTTATTGTTTTTCCTTGATAATTGGTACTGTGTTCTGCATCTTACAGTAGCCCTTTTTAGTGACACCATGCTATACTGCAACTCATAGTCATTGACCTGTCATGCACATCTAAGGCTTTTATTGGTCTAGAGGTCTGATTTTGTCACTTGCAGGCTTATCGGACAAGCATGTTGAAAGCATTCAGGAAGACTGTTGAGGAGGGGATCTTCACCTTTGTAATTGGTATGAGAAAGAATAAGATTCACATATGTTTTATGTTTTATCGGCAACTTCTCTTGAGTATTCTTCCTCACCTCATTTAGTATTTTCTGTGTGTTATTGCTTCAAGTGTTATTTTTATCATCACTCAACCTTTTCGTCCCCAGTATGTTAGGTTAAGACGATTTATTTATGATGGTGTGCATGTTGATCTGTTGTCCATGTATATCTGGTTTTTTAGTTTTTCTCGTCCTTGTTTATCTATATATATTCCATACTGTTAGATGGGGAAGGGGCTTATTGTCAATAGATATCATTAAAAAAAGAGTTAGCCTGAGAATAAGTCAAATAAAAATCACCCAACTTCCAGAGCGTTTTTTGAATACCTTCAGTGTTTTAGTTTGGTTCTAGATGAAGGACAGGGGTGCAATTCAGAGGCAGTTGCACTGCCTCCATGTTCATTAATTATAGTGGTGCAGTATTCTACAAGGCTGCAACTGACCATTTCTTGCTGGTATGTGCCTCATTTTAGTGGATGACCGCAATCTGCGGGTAGCTGATTTTGCTCAATTTTGGGCAATTGGAAAGGTATACTCAAGCTCTTTTCTGGAAGCCCTTTTGCATGTGTTTGAATTATTTCCGATGATTATTTTTTCTGAAATTTTAAAATGTGGAGGCCATTATAATTGTATCTGTCCGAGTAACAAGTAAGAAACTGCAGCTTGACAAGGTCTTGAGGTTGAATCTTTTGTGGTGGAGTTAGGAGTTGAGTACACTTGACTATTTTTCTTAATATGTACTTTTATCCTCTAGTTTTTGGTTTGAACTCTGAATTAGTTTAAGAATCACTACGTATTAGTTTGATTTTTAAGAAGTAGAAAAACGATGGAGAGAATTTGTGTTTTTTCTGTGGTGCTGTAATAGCAAAGTAGCTATGAGAATCAAATGATCTTTTTGGTGGAATCAATGGAAACTGTTGGAGCTACGAAGTATCAACACTTTTATATCTTATGAAGTTGAAAACACTGACAACCCATAGCATTGAGTGCCTTTGCTTCTTTTTTATTCAATCTGGAGGGCACGACATTGAGACATAGGAATGTGTACTTTCTTTCAGTTAGCTTTGTAGTTAATTAACTTGTCATTATTATAAGGGAGAAACTGTAAGTGATGGTGTGATATGCTTACAGTTACTTTTTCCCCCAAGTAAGACTTAGACTATATTCCAAGTGCCCAAGCGGCAATCCGTATCATTCACTGCTTTAATTTTAGGTGTATGTCTTCCTTGCAATCGTGCCAAATTGTCTAACTCCAACAGCCATGGAGACTATATTGCTTCCTTTCATTGGAGAATGATTTGTTCAACGTGTCAATTGGATGTGTTGGTAACTAGATGAGGGAAAGGGGTTGTAGGGGATGCCTATTTCATGTTCTTCACCATATCTTTGTATTTTATTGGGGTGGATGTGTTTGTCTAATGCATATAGCAGATGTCATTTCACAATTTATGGGTCATGTACGGCATCTATTTTTCCATCTTAGTAAGTTGAAAGTCTTTCTGACCGTTGCTTAAGTTTATCCTGAACACCAGAGCAAGCCTAAGTGCATAACTAATTCCATTTACTAGTCTCCTCTTTTTTGGTGACTGAAACTGGTTTGGTTTATCAACTGTGCCCATGTAATGGTCCTTTTTCCCTTATATTTGTATATATAAACTATCATATGTTCATATCCTAGTAACCAACGTAACTGTAATTATATATAGTATATGTGTATCTGTGTGTAGATACATACTGTATTTGAAATTAAAGCCCAAAAATTTATTGTGTGGTTCTTATATTGGAAGCGATGCAGCTACCGCTGAAGTTCAAATTTGCAGTAATCTGACAGCTTTTACATGTCGAAGTGTTTTATTTTGCACTAAACATCGCTTTTAGATGTGAATATGTTTTACTTTCTTTTAAGGTACAAAATTGCATTGCAGCTGCACTGCAATATTTTTTAGCTTGCCACAAAATCATGTCTTAAGATTGTCCATATGTTTGTTTTTCCTTATTCCTTTCTTTGTCTTACAGAGCTCCGGTTACGAAGTCTATTTGCTGGAAGCAACATACAAGGATCCAACTGTAAGGCTGTGCATTTTCTTCTTCTTCTTCTCTCTTGCTGTTATCACCAACTCTTCCTTAAGTTGAATGTGTTCATGAATAACACATACTGCTATGCAGTTGATTTGTTAGCAATATCATTTGGTATGGAACACTACTTTAACTTTGCTCAACAATCAACATAATGGTCATAAAGCTTGTGTTAATATTTCTCCTTCTGATATTTTATCATAAACAAGTCATTTTTGTTTGTCTGTATCCCATGTGATTTTCATAGGGAATTCTTAAAAATTTATGTTTGTTTTTTCCTGCTTTGTGCAAAAAAGTTTCTTGCAGAACACTTGATAAGGCTGGATTGAAAATCACTTGCAATATTTTATATGTTGATGCCTCATATCTGATTAAATTCCACCTTCTTTACTGGTTTTAGTCATTTCTAGTGCCTCAGCTATGCATGATTCTGACTTCTTTGGAAGTTATTATTACTTATTTGTTATAACTGATCTAAAAAATTATGAACATATTATTTTTGTACCAACAGGGTTGTGCTGCTCGAAATTTGCATGATTTTACCTTGGAAGACATTCAGAAGATGGTGGAGAAGTGGGAAGAGGCTCCACCCTTATATATGCGGCTAGATGTTCAGGTTTTTATTTTCCTATATTGCAAGCAACAGCAGCCTTTGCTGCCTCCTTCTTTTCCCTCCTCTGAAACTGGGATTTAGGTTCTAATTACATTTTTCTTGTGGTAATGATTTCATTATCATCGGGCAGTCATTGTTCCAAGGGGATGATCTTAACCAACAGAATATTATGGAGGTAAGTGCAACTACTAACTACATCACCTACTTAATGTCTAAATATGTATATTTACATGCTCAAAACACACACATACCTATATGTGTGATAGACTGATAGTTGTGCCGGCCATCCTTTTAATGATTGGTACAGGGCATTCAAATTATCTTGTTAAACAAAAATTGGCTCCTTCCTAGAAATACTAAGTTTGGAGTAGTGTTTTTGTTATCTTATACCAATACCCTTTGTGATCCATGATGTTGTATGACCCATGAATACTTTTCTTTGCCTCACGCCGTCTGCTGTACTTTGTTCCTAAATAGGTGGATATGGACACAGAGGATGCTGGATCTGATGATAGAGGTGCGGTGCTGGATGAAAAGGATCAGAACGTAAATAATCCAATCGAGGTTCATACATCTGAAGGTATGCATAGATGGTAGCAGCATTGCTCTTCGTAACAATGTTGAATTTGTAGTTTGTCTTTTTCAATATATTTTCGTGTTTCTTCAAATGAAGCACAATATTTTGTTTACCTGATGTGTCCATGGTTAAGGTATATGACTCCTCTCATGTTTCTTGGCAATTAGAATCACATAAAGAGAACCAATGGGTTGATGGAGAAGCAGATTGTGTGAAAGAACTGGGAAAAAGTAAATGGTCAGAAAATTTTGACGAAGATAACGATAAAAAAATCAATGTTAAGAATAATTCAAGTTCTCTCTCGGGATTGATTCAGGCTTATAGCAAGAGTGAGAAGTCAGTTCATTGGGGTGATCAGGTGTGTGGTTTTGTTTGTTTCTGGTTGAATGAAAAACTCGTACTTTTGCATGTGGAAGAACAGTGCTTGTTTTGATCCCACAAAAATGCCATATTTTCAACTTATTATGACCTATTTACGTGATCTCCTGCCTGGAGGTGTCTTCTGTTCAATATACCTTACATGACAACAATGTTTGGTTAAATTTCAAAGTTTTTACTGTAATGTAAATTATAAACATTTTTACTTTTCAACTCATAGCCAAGAAATGAGCTAATTTGTGAACTCTATGGGGGGGGGGGGGGGGGGGGGGGGGGGGGGGGGGGGGGGGGGTTCAAAGTTCACGATTTGAAATGGTGACTTGCCTATATCTTCGAATATTAAGTTCTACAAATGTTTTTTTTGGGATTGTTGATGGTTTTCTCTTTGCAGGTTGAAAAGCGTGGATTTTCTATTGGTCCTGCAAAACACCCAAGTATCTCGTCATTGGTGATTGGGTCTGGTTCGGGTTATAATTTGGTCAGTGATACCTCGTCAAGTTTTCTGTTTCTCTTTTTCTGCGTGGGGTGTTGAAATGGTAGTGAAATTTTACACGAACCTCTTCCTATTAAATCTGGATATGTTGTACTCCGAGTGTATTCATGTGAGAAAAGATGGCACTGACAGTAGTACAAATCGATGTGTCTATTGATGATTATCTTTTTGACATTAAGAAGCTCAAAAACTCTTTGAATTTGTAAACATTACTGTGAGCTCAGTGTTATTTTCATATTGGACCAACATCTTTTATCTAAATTAAACTGGCTTTCCTCTTCTTTTCAGCTCTCTAATCCACTCCCTGAGGAAGCTGATTCATATTTCGCTGGTAAATCTGCCAATCGAACGAAAAAACACTTGAATTTTGAAGAGCATCTTCGTGCAGAACGTGAGTCCTTCCAAGCAGTTTTCGACAGAAGACGGCAACGGATTGGTGGTCTACATGATACAGACGACGAGTAGTTAATCCTTTTGTCCTTGGTTTAGATGTTCTTGTTTAACATTTGGCCTCCCATATTTTTGAGGGTCCTTTGTAAAATTAGCATCTCTTTAACGGCTCAGGGCCTGAGATAGGTTGTTAGTAGTTTGAAATTGTGTTGAGGATTGCATAAGTGGGGTGGAAGTGATGTATTTATGATACCATGAAAATGAAGCAACTTGGAGATTGATCGAGAGAGATGGAAATGAAACCATGGCAATCAATGTATATGTTGATTGTTGTGCTTGAATTTAGGGTTTTGTTTTCGTAATTGTGAAATCAATCGACCAACGACTACGTGAATCCAACATAAAAAGGATTTTGTGTCATTTATGAATTGGCAAGACAAGCCGTGATTGCTGAAACATGTATTGGAAATTTGTGGGAATATGTTTACTTGTTCAGACAAAAAACATTGTCATAAAGTTAGAAATATACACATTAAATCGTTGTGAACCAAGTCAAGTGTTGCTATCCATGCGACCATATGCTAATCTCTGGAATTCATGGACTTGAACAAATTCGCCAAGTGAAAATGCTTAATTAGTATATAAATTTTCATAATATCTTCGATCTTCACTTCCTCATTCAAAGGTGAAAGATTGGCGAACGAAAGCATAACGGAGAGGAAGTTGATTGTTTGTTTGGAGATTGCTTTTGGTTTAAGAAATTAAGAGTTAATTATATGCTTTTTCTTCTTCTAACTTTTGCTTTGTTGGATTCTATTCCTTCTTCACTCGGGTTAGATATGTTTGTTCCCGCGCTTTTTCAACTTTAGACTTGTAACCAACTTTTCTAAATTATATTTGTTGCCAATGATATATACCATATTAAAGTTAATGTAGGTTGTCTTATATATGTTATTAATTATTAATTGGGATCTTTAATTTTATCTCAAGACAATTAATTAAGAAGTTGGTGACCCGTTAAGATTCGTGTATTTTATCTATAACTTATGGCCGATGTTACATGTTTAATTATACGACGAATTGTATGCATGATTACAATATTGAAACCGTTAAAAGTCATCTTCTATGGAAATATATTTTGTACAACACAATGTTACAATGGTACATATCGTGTTGTCATTTTTTTCAAATAGGAAACTAGTGTTTTGTGAGGTTTGAAATTTAAAGATTGAGTTACAAATACGGAGAAGAATAAAAAATGAAACATGTCTCGACTCTTGAAATGTTGTTGCCTTCACTTAAACTCCTACGGTTTACTCACATCCTATAAATATTACTTGTGATTGTAGCTTACAAGAGTAATGTATTTCCTCACATTTCAGTGCTAACTTCAACTTCTGCTCATGTTTACTGAATTCAAATAAAATAAGAAATTACTATTCGTCGTCGGAAAATTACTTAAATTGTCCTAAAAATTAACTTTTTGCCCATCACAATTCATTTAATACTCATTACGTCCCGTCTCTTAAAATAAGATTTCTGCCTACGTTTTCCTCATTTTCCCAGTAACAACACAACGAAAATGTCTGCCGAAGCGCCTAAATCAAGTGAGGTAAGGGAGAAAAATAAAAAATTCCGTCCCGGGCGTCTGGAGGAGACGCCTCCACCATGGTTGAGGCGTCTGGCTGGGACGCCCCCACCATGGTTGCAGCGTCTCCTCCAGACGCCTCCACCATGGTGAGGGCGTCTGGTTTAGACGTCCCATTTTTTTCCATGTTCCGTTACAAGATTTCGTGGGTGATGGAGTAGATTACAGTGAGCTTTTTGATAGTAAACAAATATTTACAACAATCGAGGAAGCTTGTAAATAGACGAAACAAATTGCCATAGGAATCAGATTTTTTTTGGTTATATCATCATATAAATCAAAAGCAGATAACCGGACAGATTGTTACCTGAGATTTGATCGCAAAGCTCACTGTAATCTACTCCATCACCACCGAAATCTTGCAACAGAACATGAAAAAATTGAATTTAACAGAAAATTAAAAAAAAACTAAAAAAAACGGGAGTCTGGCTAAGTCGCCTCCACTTATGTGGAGGCGTGAAAGCCAGACGTCCGAGTCTGGAAAAAAATTCTACCCCCGTTATCTTGCCGGATTCAGGTACTTCGCCAGACATTTTTGTGGTGTTGGTACTAGGAATGTGAGTAAAACTGAGTCAAACACCTTGTTTAAAGACACGGGACGAAATGAGTTTTAATTGATTTGTTAAGGGCAAAAAAATCATTTTTAGGACGATTTAAGTAATTTTCCGGTGACGAATAGTAGACCCCTTTAGAAATTCTTTGTCGACACAAAATCGAATTTTATTTTGTATTTGGGATGTTGGAATTTAAAAAAAGAGTAGCGGGAATCGTGTCATGTCTAAACAAAAACAAATTATGTTTTCGTTATACATAAATTTATAAAAGTATATGTGCTAGTTTTGTTATTGTTTAATGTTATTTAGCGATTACAAAGGTATAGAAACTCCAATACATGTATTATTGATGTTTAGCTTTCAAGCAATAACACTTTAACGGAATTACTTTAAAATATCTCGCCTTCTTACGATTTTCACTCGTGTTGAGCTTGAGCCGACAATTTCTCATTTTTTCCCATCCCTCAATGTGGCACTTCCAAACTAGCCATATTTTTGCAGTATTATTGCTACAACAAAGGTTTTAAAAATCAGACCGGACCGGACGGTTCGACCCGGTTGGACCGGGAACCGAGGAGTCAGCGGTCAGTTCAGCTAAACCAATGGACGGTTTGATCCTCTAGTTAATATTTACAGAAATCGGTTCAAATCGACTTGAACGTTAATATTTATTCGGTCTGATCCAACTTCGGGTCTAAAAATGCGGACGTCATCAACAATCCGACCGTGATTCGACAACATTAAACCAAAACCAAAACTTTATCGGTTCGATGACCGGTTCGGTTATGAAAACCTTGGTTACAACGTCGCAAACCGATGCACAAACAAATCGCACACCAAAATAAAAACTTCCTCAAATCAATATTTCCACATCTCCGTTCTTGCAGTGCCCATACCTCCAAATAAAAACTTGCATCTCATTTTCAGATTCCACACCTTCTTTTAGTCTACACTCCGTTACGTTTGAGTTTTCCTTATTCTCCCTCCAACGACCACTAAATTAGCCAAATTTCCGAATTCTCTCTCATTCTTGCATCATCACGAACTTCAACCCAGACAAATCCCACCCTCAGATAAAATCTTATTTCATTTCCGCATCTTACGGTGTCTTAGACTCCCTCGGTGTCCTCGAACCACAAACTTCATCCTGGATCAGGAGTGTAAACGAGTCGAGTCGAGCGAAATTCCAAACCTTACGTTTTATCTTATGTTATTATTAAATACAAAAAAATAATTATAAATAAAATAATAAAAAAATTGAACGAGCTATCGAAGTGAGTCTTAATTTTTTTTTCTGAGTTCGAACGAGCTCGTTTACCGAACCAAGTTCGATTTTTTTTAATTTTTCATCAAGATCCTTCATTTTCAAGTTAAACTAGAATTGAATGTTTTTCGAGTCAAGTTCGAGTCGAGCTATTAAGTCGAACCAAAGTTGACAACCCTTACCGAGATAAACTGCATATCCGAGATAAAACATCATCCCATTTTCACACCTCACGCCGTCTGGGACGCCACCGGTGTTCGGATTGAAAACTAAAATTCCGGGTCCACTCCAACCCCAACCAACCAATCACCCGCGCAAAAACCGTCCCAAAACAAACCCCATTCGATCATTCTAAACCACACAACTTTAGATCTCTCTCTCCTCTCCTCTCTCTACAAACCCCCAAACCCTACCTTTCGTCCCCCAAATCCACCCATGTCGGTCGTCAGACTCCACCCCGTGCTCCTCCACTTCCCCCACGACTGCGATCGCCTCTTCTCGTCGCCCCGGTGGGGCGTCTTCCGCCGGAGAACGGTTTTGGAGGGGGAGAGGGCGGGGGTGAGGTGGGGAGAGGGAGATCGGAGGTGGAACGGGGTTGTTAGGGCGAAATCGGTGGATTCTGTAGTGGAGAAGAAGGATGAGGGGGTGGATGTCGTTTTCGAGGAGACGTTCCGGTTGGATCGCAACGAGACGGTGAGTTTTTGGGTTTGGAGTTGGTTGTTCGTGGAAAGTTTGGATTTTTAGGTGTTTGATTGCTTTAGGGGCGTGAATGTGTGTTGTTGTTGATGAGTGGATCAGTGGTGGAAAAATTAGTGTTTAGTGGAAAGTTATGATTTTTAAGTGTTTCGTAGGTTTAATGACGTTTAATGTGTCTATAAATCGATGGATTCGGCGGTGGAGAAGGGTGAGGGGGTGGATGTGGTGTTCGAGGAGACAGTCCTGGTTGGATCGCAACGAGAGGCTGAGTTTTGGTGGAAATTTTGGTTTTTAGTTTCTTTTTTGGGTGTGTTTGTAGGTTTAGGGAGTGAATTTGAGAAAACAAGGTATTGTTGTTAATGAGTGGAGTGGAAAAAATTGTGTTGAGTGGAGAGATTTGATTTTTAGGTGTTTGCTAGGTTTAGTGGCGTTCAATGTGACTAGAAATCGGTGGTTTGGTGGTGAGAGAGAAGGATAAGGGGGTGAATGTGGTATTTGAGGAGATGTTCCAGTTGGATCGCAACGGGACACTGAGTTTTGGTTGAAATTTTGGTTTTTAGGTGATTTGGTGTGTTAGTAGGTTTAGGGGGGCGTAAATGTTAGTGGAAAATCGAGAAAATAAGGTAATATTGCTAATGAGATAAGTGCAGACATGAGTGTTGGAGGTTTTTGGTAGGAAGATTTGGTTTTTAGGTCTTTGTTGGTGTGATTGTTGGTTTAGAGTGTCAATGTGACAAGAAAACTGAAGAAAATATGGTATGGTCGAATTGGACGAGTGGATCTTGAGTACATGAGTGATGATGAAAAAAAAATAATTGCACATTGCTTGGGGAAAATGGTAAACTTGGATAATCAGTAATGTCCATCCAAAGTAGAGTGATAGATTAACGGTAGCATAGGTGCGTGAATGTGACTAAAAAACTATCAAAAGATGGTAAGGCTGTGAATGTGATGAGTGGCAGAGATGGGACATGACCACACCCGTGCTCAATACATAGAAGAAAAGCATAGGATACTCTTTGATATGGTTGCATTTGTATTTGGTTTTTGAAAAGGGTAAAAGAGTTACCAAATTTCAACATGGTACAAGAGTAGACAAATAATCTATTGAGCATGATAGATCCAACTTGCACGTGTCCAATACCATAAATTGAAAGTACTCTTGAACAAGACTTCTGAAATTTAACTTGAGATTTTTTTTTAATGAGCAAACAAGTAATTTGAGTTCTCCTTGTTTACCCTATCTAGAAACTTTTTTTGTATGACCAATTTGGAACACTTAATCATTTTGACTTGTCAAAAGCCCTAATGAGGACTTTGGTCTTGGTAGGTGGAGGGGAAGGTCAGTGTGAGGCTAGATTGGGGAAAGGGGGGTGGATCAAAGGGGAATGTTGTCATCGGGTGCGATATGGAAGGGAAGTGGGTGTTGCACTGGGGAGTTACTTACTGCAACGACATTGGAAGGTGAGAGCCAATCAATTATGAAATTGGTTTTGATTATGTATGGTTGCAATGTTGTCTAAATCTTTTGGTTAGGCAACCTGATATATTTTAAGGAAGTTTGTAGTGGAGGGCATCTTTTTTACTACTAATACATCACCATTTGCAAAAAGTTTAAGTTACTGGCTCTTGCATAATTGTCATGTCCTCATCTATAAATGATCATTTTGCTGATTGGAAGGACCTAGTTAGGACTAGTAGGAAATGTATTGCAGTTTTGGAGTCTTATTATTTTTTATTTGATCACTTGCAAAGAACAGTAACATAAAATAGTTTTTTTCATGACTTCATGTGTGGCATGATTATGGAAACAAAGCTATAGTTTACCGTCTCCCTTTTTCTTGCTACGTCAAATGATTTATAGGTTGAGCCAAGCTATAGGGATTTAAGTGACAGACAGAGCAAGTTGGCTATGACATTGTTAGCTAGAACACGGGGAAACAATTAATTATACGTGATAATGGGTCTACAATGTTCTAGTTTCAGGCAGAACTAAAGGGACTGAAAGAGGAGGTCGAGCATACTATGCTAGATTAACATTGAGAATGGTTTATCTGACCCCCTGAAGGTGCATCGCATTGCATGATAGCTTTATTTATGGGAAAGAATGGGTAATACCATATTAGTCGTGTTTGTGCTTCGTAAAAATGTTAAAAGAACTCACTGTTGAGTATGGACTTAAATTTAATGCTATTATCGTATAAGTTTCTGCCTCATGTACACAGTACATACTATCCACCTGTAAATTTGATTTTGTGCGTAAAATTATCTATACCTAATTTAATATTACATTATCATTTCCATGAAGACGAGATAACGTCTAGATGTTTTTTCATGTGTGTATATATATCAGTGAATGGGATCAACCTCCTGTTGAAATGAGGCCACCTGGTTCGGTTCCTGTAAAGGTACTTGAGATATCTTTATCTCTTTATTCTGCACCTAGTCTTTGTCGTTTACCCATATAATTCTAGTATTTAATTTTCATTTTCTAGCTGGTTTCAGGATTATGCCATTGAGACACCCTTGACAAAGTCATCTTCAGCTTCACAAGGACAAATACTCCACGAAGTAAAGATCGATTTGGACTGCAGCACATCAGTTGCGGCTATTCATTTTGTTCTCAAGGTTGGAAGTTTGCATGGGTAGTAGTTTATAGTGATTTCATTTGATCTGCTTACTCCTCTCCTTAGTAGCTACTTTTGTTACATTGATCTTGTGATATGTTGATGGTTAATTCCTCCTTAATTTCAGAATCACATATCAACAATTAGTGATCAATGCACATTACATACTAAAGCACTACTTGTGCAATTGGTTTTATTTGCCTTTTTGGCACATGTATGGCATATTCGCATATGTGGTGGGGTTACTCTGGTGCCGTCTCTGTTCGCACAGGTCTGAGCCTGTGGGTGTTTCTGAATTTTGAGCATGACTACAAGTCTTTCTGTAGTTGTGGCTGTGTTTCCTTTTATCTTGTGCTTTTTTTCGTTAGAGACACTTGTCCCAACTGATTTCTGGTAGGTCAGTTTTGTACTTCTTTTCTTCACTCTCCGTCTCTCCCTAATATATCCTCCTTGGCTGATTGAAAAAAACTACATTTTTCCTTGTAGTGTCATTTTCTGTGCCAGACATTGTTTGAACTCTCACACCTCAACATGTTTTTTTTAAAATTTATTTTCTACTTCTCATATGTCAAATGAAAACATTCTCAATGATGGCCTTACCAACTACTATTTGATATAGAGCCATCACTTTACCTAGAAGAGTATACATAATGTAACCATCGGTAGGTGCTTGTGTTATATAGGATGAAGAAACTGGTTCATGGTTTCAGAGCAGAGGAAGAGATTTCAGAATCCCTCTCCTCTGTTCTGCTGAGGAAGATGATGTTACTGGTAGTGGGGAAAAGACTTTCAACGTATGGCCAGGTCAGGTTTTCTTTTAGTTTGGTGATCTTATTATCTAAATATGGTTGCCTAGGAATTTAATTTGCTTCTTGTGAACCTTATTCCTCTGATTTCACTTCCTTTTTACCCCAATTGTGTTTCAGTTACCTTTTTTTGCAAGTAATGTTTCAATTACCCTGAAATCCGAATTGAGATATCCTTTTGTGAGATCCATCTCTTTCCTCTATTGCAGATTTAAATATTGTATTTAGTGCATAACTGTGTGCACACTGCCAAATTCAAAGTCATATAATTACCTGATTCTTTAAATATCCTTCAGTACACACCACTTATTCTGATTGGTTGGGAAGAAAATTTCTGAATCCAAATAGTAAAAGGAACTGAGTACTGACAAGTGGCAATTAATTAATGACAAGGCTTTATGACTTTGTGCTAGCCTACCCCAACTAGTTTGGGATAAAAGGCTTTGTTGTTGTTGTTGTTGTTGCTTTATGACTTTGTGCTATATCTTTAAGATGCCATTATCTACCATGCAACCATTTTGTCATTTAGGTTTCACACTTTAGCTCCAATTTTCATATTAGATTATGTGTACATGTTAATCTCTTGTAACTTTGTTCTAAAACCATTTTTGAGGACTACCCTAGTCCTTAATTGGTTGCAATTCCATCAGGTGCTTTCGGACAGATCTCCAGCTTACTCCTAAAATCTGAAGAGCCACAGGAAAACGAAAATACCCAAGAGGATGCTCTTGAATTCCAGGAAATTAAGCATAATACCAGGCCAGTTGAAGGCTATTCTAAAGAGTACCCTATTTTAAAAGAAAAACCAGTTGAGAACTCCTTAACTGTTGCAGTTAAAAAGGATGGTGGAACCAACAAAAAATATCTACATCTTGAGACAGACTTACCTGGCAAAGTTGTTGTCCACTGGGGTGTCAATAGAGATGGTAGTGGAACATGGCAAATTCCAGCTGCTCCTCATCCACCTCAATCCAGATTGTTTCGGAACAAGGCAGTCCAGACTTTATTGCAGGTTAGCTATTTATGCGCATCCTAGCAGAACTCCTTTTTTACCCACCAACTACCATCTGCCTCCATTTTTCCATTTGAGGTCTCGGAGGCCAGTGAACTTCACACACACACACACACACACACACACACACACACACATATATATATATATATATATATATATATATAAGGAGATTATCCAGTGAGAACCAACAAAAATGGTTCTCATGGTGAGAACCATTTAAATCTCATCTAGCTATTTTCAAATATTATATATGGACCTTTAACAATTTAAAAAACATGTGTGTGTTTTCAGCCTAATCCACCAAGTTGGATTTCCAATGTATTAACCATGAAAAACGAAGTCATTTATTAAATCATTTTTTGTGGTCACATACTCACGTTAGCCTTTTTGCATTTTGTTGAATAAAGTTAATGGAAATTATAATCTAATTGATTGAATGCATGAACTAGTCGTTGGTGATGTGCTGCGAATTTGACTTGTTGAAACAATTACGTACGTGTTGTAAGTAAGAAAGTGAATATACTGATTTTAGGAAGAATTTAAATAAGATTAAAAATAATTGGCACCATACTAAATCTCAGCTTCTACTCAATGACTAATCGATTCTAATCAACGGTCATGATTCCCTCCACAACCCAACCCCTCCACTCTCCATTCCCAATCTGCAAAACTAGAAACTTTTGAGAATTTCCCCAAACAATGTCATATATAAACATGAGATTTAATTGATTCATGGTGAGAACAAAAATTTGTGGTTCTCACTGGATAATCTCTCTCTATTTATAAAGATGTGTCTACAGTTATTTACTTGCTTCTTTTTGTGATTTTCAAATCACAGCAAAAGGTAGATGGTGAAGGAAATTGGGGATCATTTCCGCTGGATGGGGGTATTTCAGGTGTATTTTTTGTTCTCAAGCTCAATGAGTATACATGGATAAGAAACATGGGAGATGATTTCTATATCCCTCTTAAAAGAGAGACATCTGAAGCTCGCAAGGATCAAATTGAAGTCCTGCAGGTTGGGCTGGAAACAGCCCAGCCAACTGAAGCTACTGAAAAGAGTATGTTAGATGCATCTACAAGCGATTCACAGGAAGGTGCTGATGAAATTATTACGGATATAAGAAACTTGGTTACTGATATTTCTTCTGAAAAAAGCAAGAGCACAAAAAGCAAAGAAGCACAGGAAAATATCCTTCAAGAAATTGAGAAGTTGGCTGCAGAAGCATATGGAATTTTTAGGAGCACGGTCCCAGTCTTTATTGAGAAGGCAGAACCTGAGGAGACAACAACACCCCCTCTTACAATTACTTCAGGGACAGGTACAGGGTATGAGATACTTTGTCAAGGATTTAACTGGGAATCTCATAAATCAGGGAAGTGGTATATTGAGATCTCCGAGAAGGCCACAGAATTGGCAAAAATTGGTTTTACAACTATATGGTTGCCACCTCCTACTGAATCTGTGTCACCTGAAGGTTACATGCCCAAGGATTTATACAACTTAAACTCTAGGTATGAACTTTCCTCTATCACATAATATGGAAGGGAATAATGGCTAATACGACATGGTTTAACAAGGAAGCACGGATACACACATGGGTATCGGATACGACACAAGGATATGACATTTTTGTAAAAAGCATCATATGTTATGGCTATTAAAATATTAATTGAAATATAAGTAATATATATAATTTTGTATAACGTAGTGCAATAACTAAATTTTGCAGGTATTACCAAAATTTTAAAATATAAGTAAACAACGTCTTCACTAATACAACATAAAAGCCACAAATACATGTTTCTCGATCATTGTTTGACATCCTATATACCCTATTCCTCTTCAAGTGAAACATCATCAATAGCAAAAGGAAAAAACCCACAAACTTTTAAAAATTTACGTTAACACCTGTTTCCAACAATGGACACACGTGTTCACGAAGTATTGCATCTGATTCAGATGTGGGAGGCGTTTTGAAGTATCCATGCTTGGTTTTGCATGTCTTAATTTGTTTTCATGATCATTTAGGTTCATTTTCACCTTTAGATGTCATATCTACATATAGTTGGGAACCAATCAACGTCTCCCAGCATTGAAGTGTCTTAGCGTAAACTATAACAACAATAAAGAGTTTTATGGAAGTACAATACTGTAGAGAAGTAGTGATTAGTGACCATAGTTTTGCTTTATGTTGATTTAATCTTTTAAAAATGAGCTCCATCTGGAAAAATTTCTGTTACGTCTAACTGTTGCGTTCCTGAAAATACAAGAGGCCAAGGTTTCCATGATTGTGCCACCTCAGTCAACTATAAACTCTGAAATCATGACATACATCCTCTAATAAAAACCTCTTGTGGTTTACTTTTTTGCGTGCACCAGATATGGAACCATGGAAGAGCTTAAAGAAGTAGTTAAAAAACTACATGAAGTGAATATCAAAGTCCTTGGTGACGTTGTTCTAAACCACCGTTGTGCCCATTTCAAGAATCAAAATGGTGTTTGGAATGTCTTTGGAGGTCGTTTGAATTGGGACGATAGGGCTATTGTTGCTGATGATCCTCATTTCCAGGTACAAGCTTTATATATTTGTTGCACCCTTCTTCTTCTTCTTTTGACTAACTTATCTGAGTCATTTTTATTTGTTGCAAGCTTCATTTCAGTTTCTGATAAAAAAAAGCTTCATTTCAGTTTAAATACTTTTCACATGTGATGTGGTCTGCTGTTGTAGAGGAGGCATTTTGTAAGTAATATATGAAATGCTATGTAAGATTAGATATGTCGCTCATATCTTAAAATTTGTAGGGATATGATTCTACATTTATTTTTTACTTTCGCTTGGTTAGCTTAGAAAATTTTGAAGGTTAATTTTATGTAGAAGTGTATTTTAACTGGACAGAATTTATTGACCTGTTTCCAGCTTAGTTTCTGAAAATAAACCTTCCCATTTCTTTTCAGGGTAAAGGAAATAAAAGTAGTGGAGACAATTTTCATGCTGCCCCAAATATAGACCATTCCCAAGAGTTCGTAAGGAATGATATTAAAGAATGGCTTTGCTGGCTGAGGTTTGATAGCGAGCTTGTAGACTTTTATTTTTCCGAACTATTATTCTTTCATTTATTTGTCATTTTATGGAATTCATGCTTTTGTTCTGTCATGATATCATGTAGCTGGAATGTTTGTGTGTGTGGGCACTTTTAATCAACTCAAAGACAGTTACCTTTTACTATCAAATACAGTTTGTGGTTTCTATACTCAAGGTCAAAATGTTTTGTTTAGCAAATCCTTTGACACCTTGAAATTATAGTTTTTAGTTTTAGAATAATGTGTGAAGCTATGCATCGCTGGAAATTTCAACGTCCATGAGCTTATCATCTCTGGTGGTTCACTGTAAGGTGCCCACTATCTGCAAACCATAGTGCATATGTAATGTCTTCATCCCAGGTCCATAGAATTTGGGGCATGTTTTTATCTGCATGTGGAGTTCATTGACTTTTAAAGATGTTCTGTGGACCTATGGCGAGGCACCATAATAAAATGTTATAACATCAGGTTATTATGATAGCGGTTCAATACCCCACAATTATATTTGGTCGACATGGTTTAATGCCGCCTAATAACAATGTGACCTTAAGTTACAGGGCAACAACCTTTTTCTTCATGCGGTTGTGCCTTCATCAAATTACAGCCTGCAGAATTTGGAGTAAATAGGATCATAATTCTTGTTAATGAATATTTGTATCTTCTTTTGTTGAAGACCGAATTAGATGTGCCTGTCATGTACCGGGAAACATGTTAGGAAACTATAACATATCGCATGTCTTTTGGTTGAAAATGCCTTTTTCCACATCATTCATGCAATTGATTGTACTTGTCATATGTGACTGCAGGAAAGAAATTGGATATGACGGATGGAGGTTGGATTTTGTCCGTGGCTTCTGGGGAGGATACGTCAAAGACTATCTGGAGGCAAGTGGGCCTTACTTTGTCGTAGGTGAATATTGGGACTCTCTCAGTTACACCTATGGCCAGATGGACCACAATCAAGATGCACACAGGCAAAGGATAATAGATTGGATAAATGCAACTAATGGGACTGCAGGTGCATTTGATGTCACCACCAAAGGAATTCTTCATACTGTAAGATCATGTCTCACATCCTCTTTTCATATGTTTCTTTTTAGATAATCTAATTTTGAAGGCTGTTGGATATCTAAACAAGAGTTGGGGGAGTAAAAAGTTGTAAATCACCAATCAACAACTGTGCCCTTGTTGTTTTTTTGTTGATTGATAAGGGTACCTCAGATGGATTTATTACATACCTTTCGTTTTTAACATTCAAGTGTATGCTTTCATATCAATAAGGATTGTTAATTTGAAACTGTTTTTGGACTTAAAACCAATGCAAAATATGTGTTCTTCTGTTTGGGCTAATATATTTGGTCCTGCAAGGAAACGTAAATTCAGTCTATATGTAGTGTGACCAAAGGTATGGTGTTGAAATTGGAATATGTTAGAATCAAGTGCTATTTGAACTACTTACGCTCTCTCTTTTTTGTCTTTCATCCTTGATTTTTCGCTTGGTATGTTTGTTCTAACTGTTTTTATTATTATTTGTCAACAGGCCTTGGGGAAATATGAATATTGGCGTTTGTCAGATGAGAAGGGGAAACCTCCTGGAGTTGTAGGATGGTGGCCATCTCGTGCTGTTACTTTCATAGAGAATCATGATACTGGTTCTACCCAGGTTCATTTCTTTTTCTGCTTCTTTGATGTTTCTTTTTCTCTGTCAGCTAAAGCATGTACTTGTGCTAGCAGATGCCTAATGAGATCAATTTACAATAAAGGGTGTTAGAATAGAACTCTGATATGCATGTTATCTGGGTTTTAGCGTCCACCATGTGATTATTAGTCTTGAAAGTTGAAAGAGCTCCAAAACTTTTGATGTTGTTCATTGAGTCAGGTCCTTCCTTTCCTAATTATTGCAGCTTCTGCCTTATTATGGCTTTAGTATATGCAGTGTAAGTATGGTCTACTCATTATGTTCTCTATTCTACCTCTTCTCCACGCAGAGCTACGCCTAAGGATTTGATGTTGAGGCATAAAATTTAAGATGGAAAGACAGGGTATTGAGACGATATTCGTTGTCTTATTAAACTCCATCTGGATGTTATATTTGGTCTCTTGGAACAGATAGTTTTGGTAGGACAAACCAAGGAAGTGAGAATCTCCTCCTATATGTTTCTTAGTTGCATGACGTTAATCTCCACACAGAAGGTTGACAGAGCACACTTTGCCTGAGCAACGAACTGCTTTTGTCTAAGACCACTTATTCAAGATCTTATAATAATACTTATTCAAAATGCATATAACCATGTGTTCCTTCGTAATCTTATTCATTTTGTTTACAGGGTCATTGGAGATTCCCGGAGGGTAAGGAAATGCAAGGATATGCCTACATCCTGACTCATCCTGGAACACCTGCAGTCTTCTACGATCACATCTATTCTCACTATAAAGGAGAGATCTGTAGTTTGATTTCGCTCAGAAACAGGATGAAGCTTAATTGCCGCAGCACGGTATGTAATATCTTTACCATTGTAAGTTTCCTTAATTTGGTACATCGGTGCATGCAATCCATTGAAGATTAGACAACTTTAAAACATGCTTACCTACTTGACTCTATGCTTTAGAAGTGCATGTTTGTTTCCCAATGCTGTGACTGGCCACTGTACGCTAATTTTAAGGAATCAACTTTTCTAGTTATTTTTGTCAATTCATATTCTTCACTAATTTACCATCGAACTCTTTCACAACCATTATCAGGTCAAGATTGTGAAGGCCGAGAAAGATGTGTACGCCGCACTTATCGACAATAAGGTAGCGATGAAGATCGGCCCAGGGCATTATGAGCCACCAAATGATCTTGGGAACTGGTCGGTGGGTGCAGAGGGAAGAGATTACAAGGTCTGGGAGTTATCAAGATAAAAAGACTAACAATTTATTTTCTGTATAACATAGTAATTTAGGACTTCAAATATAGAATAAATAAGAGCAATAAGGGTTATACTAGTCCATGAAGCATCAATAAGGTTTTCCAATGCCATCTATTGAAGCCTTAGAAGTGAAGTTGGCATCTATTAGCCTTATTGTAATGGTCTTTTTTTTTTAAATTAATTCCAACTACACTGTACTCGATTACTTGCAAGGGGTGTTCCCCTTTCAGGACAAGATGGATCATTATTTTTTGTACACTACATATATATTATGAAATAAATAGAGATGGAATGTTAGTTAAAATTGTGTGTGCTGTGGATTGAGTCTTGAAGTTGTTGATTCTTTATCAGCTCAAAATAGCCACTTTCATCGTGGTTCCATTAGTTAAACTAATATCTTAAGGTAGTTGAAGTAGAATGCTCTATGGAAAAAAGATGTTTTTATATGGTGGTCGGTAGAATTTTGTATGATCTAACACAAATTCCATTTTAAACACATGATTTAAAGTTTTTTTGGAAAACTAAATCAACCAAATGAATAAGTCTGAGTTATAGTTACTAACAAGTAGCAGTTCTCCTTTGTTGGTGTTGGATGGGTCTTGCTCTTTCTTCTGAAATGCGGACAGATGCGGCCGCATATGCGGATGCGGCCGCGATGCGGGGGAGATGTGCATCACATCTCCCCAATGCGGCCCTCCGGATGCGGCCCGCATCTTGACCCGCATATGCGGATAGATGCGGCCGCATTTCAGAACACCCACTTTTTAATTTTTTTTGGGTTTTTTTTATTCTGATTTGTTTAATATTAACTTGTTTATCTTAGAAATTATTCAAAATTTTACCTAAATTTTTAGTTACATGTATATGATTTATAATTAATATATTTATATTATTTAATTATTAAATCGCAAACCGCATATGCACCCGCATCGCATCCGCATACTGCATATGTCGGATGCGGTGTTTTGCTGCATCGCATCCGCATCCCGTATTTCTGAACCTTGGTCTTGCTAAAGGTTATGTGATTGATACTTAGAAAGTAGAAAAAAGTTCAGAACTTAATTTTCATGACTTCATCTCATTTTATTACATCCATCTTTAGTCTACACTTCTTCAAAGCAAGGATCTACAACATCTGGTCGACAACTCACCTAGTCGAAAAATTAATTTTCACCGTCACCTACTTAGTGTATTAAGTAATGTAACTAAAAGTTTGACAAAAGCATACGAAGTGACATAATTTTATGAAAATGTTTGATCAACTAATAGAATAACTATAAGTTGTGATTAACCTGAAATCAACTTAATTTGAATATAAGGTTATCGATAACATGGTTATAATAAGGTTTCCTCAAAACATGAACAAGAAAATTTGGATTGAGAAAGTTTAACCTGTGAAAATTGTTTTATACACTAATTAAACCCTACCCGAGCTTCATCTTGTTTGCTCGGGTGAATTCAGTAAATGGAAGAACTCGTCCAACTTTGTTTGTGTGTTAGGATCTAACCCTAATTAGTGAGAATAATTATGTTTAAGGGTGATTAATGGATTTCTTTGTTTTTTTGTGGTGAAGTAGGTGATGTGTTGTAGAAAGAGAGAGGTGTTGAGATGTTGGTGGTGGATGAGAAGACGTGGGGTATATAAGGTAAAACACTCCTCTCCCTCACTCTTCACACTCTTTCTCTCTCTCAAAATCATCTCTCTCCTTATTTCCGGTTGGTGGTGGAGAAGGTGATCAAGGGTAGAGCTCGGTAAGGCGTGGACGAAGGAGAACGTGCACGGAGTTGGTGGAGAACTCAATGTGAGGAGTTTCACCAGAGGTGCAGCAAGGTGAAAATGTGATTGCCAACAACGTTTGGAGCTTCTTCGACCATAAAAAGGTATGTTAAGTTCAATTAAGTTACTCACACAAGGTTTGTGAGGGGTTGGGTGATCGTCGGAGGTAGGAGGCCTCGACGGTGCACAGGAACGGTCGACCGATGTTAGTGTTGGTCTACAGTTGTAGTGTAAATGTTAGTTTTTGTCAGTTGACCGGTTGTGCATAATTTTGTGGGAGGAAGAAAACCTTGTTATTTTCGACAGGACGTGACCTCTTGTCGGCCGTTCGACCATTTGCATCTAAAGTAGTCGGTTTGGGCTTAGACCTTCTAAACGGTCGACCGCCCTAGACCTGGAGTTCGACTGTTAACTTAAGTGAACTTAATTATTGTTCGACTAGTCGGTGTGTTGATTTGATCGGTTATGGCTTGTGAAACGTAGGAAGACTCTGTTATTTTCGGTTGGACGAGACTCATTTGCCGTTCGACTGTTGCTATGACTGTTTAAAGGTTTTTCAGACCTTCAAACGGTCGACTGTTAATGCACTTTTGTACGATCATTTGCACATATGTTCGTTCGACTGATTGAATAATAGTTCGAACCTTTGTCTGATTCAACTTCCAGATGATCGACCGGGTAGCTATTTTTGGTCGACCGTTATTACCCAACTTGGATTTATTGAATTTATATATTTGTACAGTGTTCTTTTCCATACTCTATGTGGTAGATCGGAGGGATCGTGGATCCTAATGTTTGGCCTTTTTACGCAACTTCGTAGGGTGATGAGACTACCGACCTTGATGGCTACGGAGGTAACGACTCTGCCTTTATGGCGGCAAAGTGTGAGCAACGTATATGTCAGCTTTTGTGAGCAAATATATGTCAGCTTGTGTGAGCAATTATTTGTCAGCTTGTGAGAGCATTTGAGGTATCAGTTTGTGAGAGCAGCCTATGACTCAGCTTGTGTTAGCATACCTCTGTACTACAATATGTGGATGTGATGGATGCCCGTGTGGGGCCCGATGTTATTGGTAGAGTTGTTCTTTATTACCCTGGTTGGGGGAAGTTTTATGTTGCACTATTGTATGTCATGTATATACTAGTATGATAGGTCTTGGGTATTGTACATTCATATGCATGTAGGTGGACTTAGTATACAAGATTTCCTTATGGAAACTCAAGCATTATTTCATGTTGCATTTTAGGTCGCGAGTGACACTGAGTGGGTGACGACAGAGGACAAGTGCACATGACCAAATCCTCTAGTCTTATTTTTGAGGTTGTTATGATTACTAGTAGATTGTTGTTATTGTCTTTTGATGTAATCATACTTTTGAAACCTTCTGTGTAAGTGATGTACATTCTGATGTATATTATGAGTAACGTCCTTATGTTGTTGGTTTAACTTCTTGAGTTTAAATTTTAATTTTTGTTGTTATTTCTGGGACGTTACAGTATGCCTTCTTTGTATTTGTTGATACGAAAAGTCGAAGTGCTAAAACATAGAACTTATGGGACTTGTACCCTGAACTATATCCAACGTCATCATGCAGAAGTCAGTTGTAAGTCATTAGGTGTCCTTGGATACCCATAAATTGGGTCAAATTTATACAAACTCATCATTCACTCTTCTTCATGGCTTCATCCAAACACTCTAAATGCTATATTTGGATGTCCAAACTCATACATAATTTAACTTATAAACTGGAAAGGCTAAAAAAATAGTTTTTCTAGTTTATTATTGTAGTTACTTTTTTATCCTCGTAGTTGTTATTATTCACAATATTTTTCCATTAAAAAGAAAATTTGAGAATGATACAACAATCTTGTCTCATAAAAGTCAAAAAAACATGGTGGGAACACAAGTTTTTTGCCATTATCTTTAAACTGGTGGACAAGAAATCAATTTTTTTGTTTTACGTTACATCATGTTTTAAACTGAAAAAACTAGAAGTTTATTTGACATTCAAACACATTCATTATCTTTTATCTAATCTTCTTTCAAACCAATGAGATCTTATTGATAATCTTAATTTCGGTAGTAAGATCGAGTTTCAAAAAATATTAAATGGGCCTGCAAAAATGCAAGAAAATCAACTTGAGTAACACGAAGATAGGTGAGAATCCAACGCCGCGAAAACCAAGATCTCCGTAATCATAATATCATGGTATTGGAGTCACTTTTAGAGAACAAAAAGATAAAATAAAAACCACCATATATAAAGAGAAAAAAATGGAATCCCAAGATTCCCAACTAGGGGTGAGGATCCGGACCGGAATTTTTTCAAGGATCCGGATCGAAGACCGGATGGTTTTGGACGGATGACCGGACCGGACCAAAATCGGATTTTAAAATAAAAAAACGAAAATCAGACCAGTCTGAACCGGACCGGAATTTCAAAAAAATCCGGACTGGAACCCGAACCGGTTAGATCCGGTCCAAAAAACCAAACCGGACTGGGTTATGCTCACCCATGACTAACCACCAAAAACTAACAAAGCACAAAGCTAAAAGTAGAAACACAACCAACACCGCATCTCTCTCCTCCTCCCATTGGAACAATCCAAATACTAGGACTCCACCTTTATAATGACCACATGTGGTCCCTAGATAAGCCTGCTTAGGTCTGGTGAGAATTCAGACCCTTCCTAAAATCAATTGCAAAATGAAAAGAAAAAAGAAGAGAAAGAGAGACAAGATTAGGTCTGCATTTCGCGTGAATTCTTATGTCTTAAGGACATACCATGTTGTATTTGTTTTGGGTAAGACAACCTAATTAAAAATAATGGACATATTGTGTAATATCGTGTATACACGATATTATGACCTATGTCGGGTATGGGTATTAAGGCACAATATCTTATTGGATCGGATATGGGTAACCAAAAATCTTATTAGCAGTGTAAGACATTTACACGAAACGGTTGTATACAACACGACATGATGTATTGTACGTCCCGTTCTTCTACCTAGAATAGGAAATTGACGAGTATTTGTATGTATTACATATATACCAAAGTAGAGTTCCACCAAGCGCATTATTTTTTTTCTCCTATATGGTTTTGATTTAGTGTTACAAGTTCTCTATTAAGTAATAATGAAACACTTTTTCTGTATATACAATATATAATTTCATTCATAAATCTAGACTTATTTGTGAAATTTTCATATCTATTCCTGTAATATTACACAACCAACACTTTGTTACCATGACTACGACCATATTATATATATAGCGTTATTTTTCTCCAATTAATATAAAAAAACCTATATTAAAAAACAATAATGTTGATAGCTTGTTTATGCAATTGGTTTGCAAACTAATATACATATCAAGTGTTATTTCAACAGTGCATGCAACACACTTGAACAGCACTAGGAGGGAACTTCGTAGGTATAAGGGTCCGTGCCTAGCGACCAATCTGATCGACCGGTGTTGGAGGTACTTACTTACTTACTTAATTTGACATTATCATGTGTAACAAGTAATGCGTTATTAAAACATATGGTTTGACATTAACATAGGTGCGATCGCAATTGGGCGAGGCATAGGAAGAGGTTGGCCAAGTGCTCGCTCGGTTTTGGTCGCAAAACGAAAGGCAAGATTTATGTTGTAACATACGCTTCCGACGATGACCTAGTCAACCCTAAGCCAGGTACTCTCCGATACGGAGCCACTCGAAAGCAACCTTTGTGGATCATCTTCGCTCGCAACATGGTCATAAGACTACATGAAGAGCTCCTAGTAGCGAGCTACAAGACGGAGCGAACTATCACATCGCCTATGGTGCACAAATCACAATTCAATTTGCAAAACACGTCATAATACACGGTCTACACATCCACCATATCAACCCCAGTGGCGGCGGTATGATAAGGGACACCATAAGTCACTTCGGGTTTAGAACCCGTAGCGACAGTGACGGTATTAGTGTTTTCGGGTCGAGTCATGTTTAGATCGACCATAATTCCATGTACGCTGATGGTCTAATCGACATTGTCAAGGATCTACTGCTATCATTGTTTCCAACAATCACTTCACCCGTCACAATCATGCACGTACGTGTGTGTATATATATAAGCGCATAATTAAATTGGTTCATTTTAAGAAGTAATTGACGTTGCAATAATTATGTTTTTAATTTCTCAAATATAATCTAGGTAATCCATCGTTAGCTTGTCTTAATTGTCTCTAGGTGGTGTTGTTTGGTGCAAAGTGATAGCTATGCTCCGGACGCGATCATGCAAATCACAGTGGCTTTCAACCATTTTGGAAAAAAGACTTATCCAAAGGATGCTTAGGTACGTTTTATATATTAATTTTGATACGAAAATATACGACACGACACGACACCATTATCACTCATTGGCAAATGTACGCAATTGGTGGAAGCCAAAACTCTACCATCATAAGCCAAGGGAATACATATGTTGCCCCCAATGACTACACCCACAAAGAGGTCTTAATTTCTTTGCAAATTATATAACTTCTTTGTTTTTTTAAAACATAATATATATTTTTTATATATTAAATCATAACATGTAACTCACATGTTGGTGACACGACTTCCATATTATCGTAGTAGTTATTGGCAAGTCGTTGAAAACTTAAAAGTGACACCAAATGAGAAAAAATTATTTCACTAGCTTCCTCACTTAATTTAGGAGACTCCTTCCAAAAATAGTAGGCTAATAAAATTCCGGTTATTGGTATGGTCTCATTAGCACCATCTAATTGGAAGTCCATTTCACTTATCTAAGATATTAAATTTGTGATGCAAAAGTAGTAGACTCGTTGATGACTTCTTGTAAACCAATCAACACCTAAATATAGCTAGTCGTCCCAATATCGAGTTGCCAAAAAATAGACATGCATCTTTTGTGATAGCTTTATAGCCTGTTTGTATAGTATGTCAAAACCATTTTTCGAGAAGTATTTGCATTATTACTAACAAAGCAAATTTAAATACACATAAACTTCGAACAATTGTACATGCCTTGCAATTGATAGGATTTGAACCTGCAACCTTAAGTTAAGGCTAGAACCATATTTTCGATATACAATGACAAGAACCATATAACCATTAAGAGGTTTTTTAAAAAAAATTAAACAATAAAAAATTCTTCCAAACCTAATAATTAACTTTCAAATTTATGCAGGTGACACACAGAGTGAACTCGTCAGACCCATGACACAACTGGAAGTGGAGTTCAGAGAAGGATCTGACGAAGAATGAAGCTTTCTTTGTTCAATCAGGAACACCAAATAGAAGAAAGCTACACAAGAAAGATATGATCACAACCAAATCAGGGACATGGGTGACCAGACTCACTAGATTCGCCGAAACCCTCCGTTGCAGGCGCAACATGCTATGCTAACCAAGATCGATTAAGTTTAATTAAAGTGATATGTCTTGCATGGTGTTCGATTGTTGTGGGCTTTTAATAAAAAGAATTAATGACATGACCGAGACAAATTAATTTAGTGTATTTATGTAATGGTTGTTAATTTTGTTGGCTAAAATTGTCGATCACTTTGGACCCAACGGGAAGGCCACTTAGGATTGTTGGGTTTTTTGAGATCTTATTCATTTGACTTGTTAATGTTCTATAAAAAAATGAATTGAGAGGTTATAGTCAAATTCAACTTGGTTAGTTAGTTATGCTTGAATGGTATTCTTTGTATTTTCTATGTTTGAACGAAAATATTTTGATGTTTTTCGCATCCAATCAAACCGACCTAAGTATCATTTATCAAGCCTAACTCATTCTCACCCCTAACGTCAAAAGCTCCATTTAAACGCAATAAATTAACACACGATACATCAAACACTCTCACTTAATTAATAATGTATTTTTATTAATTAAATAGAAGATATGATGAAACATTTTATTAAGTAATTAATTAATATGATGATATTTCTTAAGTAAAATTTGAAGTTCTCTTGTTATATATGTACATTTTTATTTAAAAAAAACTATCTACATTTCCATTCGAAGACCCTACTTGCTTGTTTTGAACCTACCACTTTTAAGAAACAATAGTTGTTAGTACACATGATTTAAAATCATGATTACAGATCTAAAACACCCACTTAATTGAAAGGTGGAAACAGTTGGCATATTGTGATTAGGCTGAGCTGTGATGTACAATCGAGATCCAACAAGAACATATATAATTCATAGTACAGTAATAAGATAATCTGATATTATTATTCTCTTCTCTATATTTATTTACTTAATGATACTTCTCTGCAGATCTGAATAATATATAATATATTTATTATTTAATGGACTAGTAGAGGAGGGAATCTATAACTTTTTTAGTCAATAGTTTATGAACTAAACTTCAAAAATTATTGCAAATGGTCCGTAAGTTGTAGATGAGTGGAACATTCCTCTTTGAATGCAAGTTCGAATCCAACTATGTAGTTAATTACATCTCGATAAAAATGATGTTGAACCACTTCTAAATTGGAATTGCAACTCGTATGTCCCAAGTGAACGTGATTATCACAGAATTCTAGATAAAAAACCACTACAAATGGAACCCAATAATATCCATCTCTGTGAGTTCACACCAATGTCATTCGTCGTAACTAATATAACGCAAACTAACAAAAGAACGAATTAAAACATGTTTGGATTAAAATATATATCGTTAATTCATCGAGTATATTAAAAAAATATAATATATATATGACATTTATAGTTTCTAATTAGAAATTTATTGAATAAAAATATTAAAATACGAATGTATTATGATAAATACAACTGAGTGTAATATGATAAATGTCACTTTAGAATTTGGATTCTTGCAAGAACTATAAAAATTCAACTTCTTCGTTCTATACAAATTATATTGTTAAGAATCTAGATATTCTTACAGAATCTGGAAGTTGATTTTCTGTTTGTGAAGTACATTTAGATCATTATCAGATTCTTGTTGGAATCCAACTAAAAATCATATCCAAACGGTACCTAAAAGACAAAAAAATAACTTAATCTTTGACTACATTAAGAATGGACATGACAAATCAACCAACACGACACCGAATGGAACCCAAAAGACCTGACCTGACCTGACCTGACCGAACCAAATCGGAACCAAACATGCACCACCAATCGGAGCAGTTGTATTATGTATGAGCTGTGGAGAGACTTATTAGAGTAGAGTGGATGGAGTCTTTGTTGAATTAATTAATTAATTAATTAATAATTGAAATTGGATGGTATAAATAAATAAAAAGAAATAGATATAGCGAAAGGCCGAAATCGAAATCTGGAAGAAATGGCGGAGAGAGAGGAGAAGGAGAAGGAGAAGGAGGAGTTGGAGGGATCGAGTCTCACCATGGAGAAGGTCGCCGCCGCCAAGCGCTTCATCGAGAACCACTACCGGACCCAGACCAAGACGCTCCAGCAACGCAAGGAGAGGTACGCTTTTTATAATAATAAAAAGATTTTTGAGACGTGATTTGGTGGATTTTCGAGGTTTTTTTCGAAAGTTTTTGATCGTGTTTGGCAGTTCGAGAGGTACGGCTTTGTGGTTTTTGCATATTTTTTGTTTTTTGTGATTTTTTAAAGGTTTTGATCTAATTGCTGTGGAAATTAACAGTTGTTTGAGGATCTAATTGTGAATTTTGAGGTCACTTTTACGATTACCCGAGGGTTTGATAGTTTTGCCGTTTTGTTTTTTTAGAACATTGATGGTTTTTGCTGTTGATTTCATGTTTTTTTCGAGATCTTGGGGTCAGACGGGTTTTGGTGCTCTCGAACTTAATCTGGATAGGTACGTTTTTTTATATATACTTTTTTGTGTTTTGGTGGATTTTGAGGTTTTGATCATGTTTGGTGTTTGGAGAGGTAAACAAAAATCTCGTTGATTTTGCGGGTTTCTGAGATTTGTTTGAGTTAGAGGCGTGGATTTCTGTAGGGATAGATCGAGACTTGAAGTCGAGGTGGTTTGGTGGATTCCCTCCCAGGTTTGTTCGTGTTTGGTGTGGGATTTGAAGTCGGTTGAGGATTGCAACTCGATTCGGATGTTTTCTTATGAATTTTGAGGATTTGAAGTGTTGTGAGATGGTGTTTGTAAGTGTTTAAGGTAGGATTTGAGGTGGTTTAGGTGTGTATGGGATGGAACGGAGGATCCATTTGTGGATTTGAGGTTGCTTTGACGTAGAATCTGAACGTGATCTGAAGGTGTTTTGGTGGAATTGGAGGTTTTCTGCCATGTTCAGTATGAGGTTTAGACTTGAATGTTGTTTGGTGAGGGATTCAAAGTTGTTTCTGCAGTTCGACGTATAAGTTATGAGACTTGTGGTTGTTCTCTGCAGTTTCGGTGGATTAAAACTTCATCTGGATGATCCTATATTTTTTAGGTTGCATGCAGGATTTCACGTGATTTTAACTGTGTTTGATACAGGTTTTGGAAGTCGTTTGAGCATCTGGACGTGATTTGGATGTTCTATTGTGGATTTAGAGTGTTGGAAGATGATCTCATGCGGATCTTTTTGGGATTTCTGAGGTTTTGATGGTGTTTTGCAGTGTTAAATGTTGGGTTTGAAGTGGTTTGTGGTGTGGGTGCTGTGTGAGGAATGATTGAAACATGTCGATGTTGTGTTAGGAATGATTTAAACATGATATGGATGTGTTGTTCGGGATCTTGAGGTTGTTTTCGTGGTTGGTTTTTTTATCACTGTTGATTTAGGAATCGAAGTGGTTTGTGTTTTGAGGTGTCATTTTCATAATAGGACGGATTAGTTGTTTATGGATCTTGAGATTGTTTTCGGAATTTTAAATTTTTTTGCTAGTTGTTGGGGTAGGATCTGGAGTGTTTATGTGGCTTGAGATGTGGATTTGACATTTTCTGTGGGGACATCTAGAGAGTTAATGCGATTTTTTTATATTCTTCGGTTGTTTTTTGGGATTTTGTGTGTTTCAGGCAGTGTTCGATAGTGTTCGAGAGATTATTGTGTTAGCATGGATCAAGTGGTGATCAAACATTAAGTTTGTTTTGTGTTTGTTTTTCTTATCTATTTGGAATTGGGGGTGTTTCGTGCAGTTTCTGATGTGACTGTTGTGTTAAGAGTGAGCACGGTAGAATTGTGATGTCCACTCTCTGTTGATTTGCTTGATCATTTCAATATGGCTGTTATGTGGAATTGGAAGTGTTAAGTGTGGTTTGGATTTTGGAAAGTGACTTTTATGTGCATTGAAATTAACTTTTTGCTAGTCTTTTATTATGTGTTGTTTCTGCCTCAATTATATGTTGAATTGTAAGTGTTCTATCCAATTTGAGCTGCAATTGTCTTGAATTGGGGTGGATGGATTGTTGATGGATTTGTGATGTCGATTTCGTTTAATTGTCTCCATGAAGTTTACTATGTCAGGATAGATTTTATGGAACTAGCAAATTGATATAGTTTCTTGATTTTTCTTGTTCTGGTGTTAATGTCAATGATGAATCTGGATGTGAGGTTGCAAGCATTTTTCCAATTTGTTCTGTTTAATATTGTCAAGAAGTGACAAAGGAAAATGGAAGATGATCTTGTGTCTTGATTTTCTCATCATCTTCATGTTGCTGATGTACTTGGTTGTGAACTTAGCAGTAATTTTGTCCAGTTTTGAATCTTGTCTAGAATATATACAAATTACTCAAGTCCCAGGCTCCAACTTCTTTTAGTCGTTGGCTTTTGCCTTTTAGTGTCATCTGAGACGAGATTTTTTGATGCAGGCGTTGGCTATTGGAGAGGAAGCTGGCCTCCTCTGATGTTCCTGCTGAAGAGCAAATCAATTTAATTAAGGACCTGGAGCGAAAGGAAACAGAATTCATGCGACTTAAGAGACACAAGATATGCGTTGACGATTTTGAATTTCTAACCATCATAGGGAGGGGTGCTTTCGGGGAGGTACATGTGTGCATTTTATCTGTCATAGCCTTCGAAGTTATCCAATGCTGAACATTCTTCCCGAATGCTTTGTTTATAGACAGTTACCATTTACGTTAATGTACAACATCTGACGCTATATATTCACCTTGTCTTGAACTGCAGGTCCGATTGTGCAGGGAGAAGGCATCGGGCAATATTTATGCCATGAAAAAACTTAAGAAGTCTGAAATGCTTAGCAGGGGCCAGGTGAGATACAATTAGGGCTGCAACTCGGATAATATAACTCGGATACCTGCTGTATCCGAATTCGAATCCGAATACCATATTCCATTACCAAATTCGAATTCGAATCCGAATTCAGTAGAACTATCCGAATCCGAATCCGAATCCGAATTCAGTAGAACTATCCGAATCCGAATTCGAATCCGAATTCAGTAGAACTATCCGAATCCGAATACTAAATTTTCGTATTAAAATTTTGGAATACTAAATTTTGGAATACTAATTTGTGTATTTGACCATGTATTCGAATAATTCGGATAATTCGGATAATTCGAATGTTAAATAGCTTGTATCCGAATTCGTATCCGAATTCTAATTGGTAAATTTTTTTAAACCATATTCGTATCCGAAATTAAATTGGTAACATTGAACTTACCAAATACCAACTAAATAGAAATTTTCGAATCGGATACTCGGATACTTGGTAACCATTTGCACCCCTAGATACAATGACATTGATACTTGTTTTCTCATTGAAGCTTTCTGTAGTTGCTTTTAGTAATTCAAGCTTACTCACAGGTTACATGCAAATGATGTATATTAATGCAACTCTTGAGATTTTTCCCCTTTTTGGTAGTCCAAAAAATGTGTTTATATGTTCCTTTCTTTTCACCAAGTTAACATTTAAAGATTATCTTGCTTATTTTATTACCCTATAATAGATTAGAAAACTCCTGTTCTTGGTGTTTGCTTTTGTTGTGCACTATTTTCTATTGCGACAGAACAGCTACTGTTGCAACAATGTTTTTTTTATCAGTATCATTGTAGTCATTCTTTCTTCCTATTATCCCTGCCTCCATCTGTTCCAGTGAAAGTTCATACTTCATAATATCTAGTTGCGAAAATAGGTTGTTACCAATTAAAGCAGCTGATTGGTGTTGATGTATATTTAAAATTTATAGATTGTTTTATAGGTAGCATATTGTGTTTTCTATGATTTTAGTGGAACGCCCTTGCTAAAGTTGCTCCTTGGAAGATTGCACCCATGGTATCACTATCATTCCTAAATCTTGCAATATGTCATGAAATTCATGCCCAATTCCAACTACCTAACCTGTAACATATATTTTTTACGAGTTTAGATGAGTTGATTTTAGCTGCTTGAATTTCTCAGAAGGTTTTGTGTTGGTCTTCCTGTTAAAGGACTGTTTTTATCGGTATAACTTTTTAGAACTGAATAGTTGCTGAATGTTTGTAGGTTGAACATGTTAAAGCAGAAAGGAATTTACTTGCAGAAGTTGCCAGTCATTGCATCGTGAAACTATATTATTCTTTTCAAGATGCAGAGTACCTCTACTTGATTATGGAGTATCTTCCTGGAGGTGATATGATGACGCTTCTTATAAGAGAAGACACTTTAACAGATAGTGTGGCTAGATTTTATATTGCTCAAACGGTTTTGGCAATAGAGTCTATTCACAAACACAATTATATTCACAGGTTTGTGATCAGCAGTTGTAATACTCTTAATTGATAATGACGCATGGGGGATCTTAAATCTAAAAATCCATAGTTCTTACATATTTATACATGACTACATGTTCCCAGAGACATTAAACCCGATAATCTTCTACTTGACAAGAATGGCCACATGAAGCTATCAGATTTTGGACTATGCAAACCTCTTGATTGTACTACTTTATCAACCTTGGATGAAAATGAACCACTAAGAGATGATGACCTAAGAGAGTCAATGGATATTGATAGTGGCCTCTCACATGCAAATAATGGGGGCCGGTGGAGAAGCCCTCAGGAGCAGCTTCAACACTGGCAAATGAACAGAAGGAAATTGGTACGTCCTTATTTTGTCACTTATTAGTATATGTTCTGACCCTTCTAAGCTTTGCAAAGATTTTGTTTAGTTATTACTGTGATTTTCATAGGTATTGGTTCCTGTTCCAGGCTTTCTCAACCGTAGGCACACCCGACTATATAGCTCCAGAAGTATTACTCAAGAAGGGCTACGGTGTTGAATGTGATTGGTTTGTCTAATTATCTCTTGCTTAACTTTTTTGTAGCTTAGTGGGTTTGGTCTCATTTGGCTGGAGATTTACTGCTGCGTGAATTTCTTCGCTTGCAGTACGACAACTAAAATTGTTCAACTAATTTTTGAAAACTGTCATATCTGGTTGAGGTTTGTTAGTTGTTATACAAGCTTCTCTGACAAGGCTGGTTGGGAGCAAAAACCTAACAAAGAAGTAAACAATAGCAATAGTTAGTCAGATTTTTTCCCCGTTCTTTTGGGATCGACCAGACAGAATTTATTTACAGAAAGTATTCAAAAGTCTGAAAGGTGGTTCCATGGTGGTGTGAAGTAGAACTAACCATGCCCACCTAGAAAAAAATTAAAAGAAAAATAAAGCACCGATGATAATAAAAAAATCAGAAAAAATTAGAGAACAAATTGAGGATATGGGCATTACAAACTCCAACTGACCAGAAATTAAATTCCTAATGCGCAGAGCATCCTCCAACATATGGTATCTTTATCCCAATCATCACATCTATACCTGGACCACAAGGCATCAAAAAAAACCCGGGTTCTATTATTTTTCTAACCCTTGAGACATAGAATAAACTGAATGCTGTATTAGAAGTACATGTTTTCTTTCACTCTCAACAGTTCAGGATCTTCAGGTAACACTCACTTCTATACTAATCAAGCATCCTTGAAAATCAATCTTGGGGGTTACTTTGCAGTTAACTTTATTGAGATATTGTCGATAAAAAAGTTGAAATATCTGATCTTTTGTTAATACACCTAAATTTATGTTTTCTCATCATATATGCAACTCCTTCCTTTTAAGTTTATTTTTCTCATGATGTGTGAGTATGTCTTGCATTTTTTAGTGATAATGACACCTATCCTTTTTTTGCAGGTGGTCGCTGGGTGCTATAATGTATGAGATGCTTATTGGTTACCCACCTTTTTATGCTGATGATCCTATAACAACTTGCAGAAAGGTAAGCATCAAGTTTTCACAAATTTTTTACCCAACGAGTGAAGCTGAACTTGTAGATTAGTGGAAGTATGGAACCCAGAGACTTACTCTTTGCATGGTGATGTAGTACCAACTTATGAGATGATAATTACTCACGTGATTGAGAAAACTGGAAGCCTAAAAAGAAGAAAAAATGTTTTCAAGTTTTTCCTGAAAATTTCTAGCTTTTTCTAAGAAATACTCATGGCAAAGGCGTCCCTGTAGCTCTTCCATCATGGATATTTTGATTACCATAAAGATGTAAGAAACAAACTTGGCAGTTCTTTTGGTATGGTAGGTATCTTTAAATTGATGAAAGGAGAGAGAGACTTCATGAAGTCTCTGAACATACTTCAATAGGAATAAGCTTATGTGTCATGGTTGAGGTGAATGAGGTGATGTAGTAGATGGAAGTTGTAGTTATATCTCTGGTAAATGAATTTCATGTTACCTGTAATTATTGTATCATATTCACTTAAAATTGTGTACCATTTCCATGATTTTTCACAGTGATCCAGGTGTTGGTAACCTACAACTGTAACATTATTGTCTTTGAGAGAGAAAATACTTCTATTTTCCAAGTCACTCTTAACTCCTTTCTGGAAATACGATGATTCATCTCTGACAAGAATACTTCCAACTCTTTCCTCTTGGTGTTTTTCATCATATACTTATAAAATAATAAGTGAATTTTACATCATCATTCATGGTGTTGAGCTAGTTATGCTGTTACATTTCTCTTAACTGGCTAATTTGGATAACATTTCTGATATCAGTAACATTATGCAATTTAGCTTGCGTAATTGTGCATTGATGTTTCTTTAAATGGATGAATCAAGATTGTGCACTGGAAGAATTACTTGAGATTTCCAGAAGAAGCAAGAATAACACCTGAAGCGAGGGATCTCATATGCAGATTGCTATGTGATGTTGAACACAGGCTTGGCACTGGAGGGGCTGACCAGATTAAAGTATACATGAGATTTTTTTCTCACCTACTCTTTTCATCTGTATAATTATTGTTGATATATTTGGCATCTTCTTTTTTTTAGTCGCACCCCTGGTTCAGAGATATTGTGTGGGACAAACTTTATGAAATGGAAGCAGCATTTAAGCCAGAGGTCAATGGGGAGCTGGATACGCAGAATTTCTTAAAATTTGATGAAGTATAATTCTGTCTTAGTATCTATTTTGTTCATCTTGTTTATTTATCAGTCATCATCAATGCTTACTGTTCCATCTGCAATATTCAATTTGCGTTTTTGTTCTGGCCACCTCAAGTAAGACATGTTTATTTTCGTACATCTTGCATAAGAATGTATGTATGTTGTTCCTTTTCATATCGACTTTTTTTTCTGTCAAGGTTCCAAATCTTATTTCTTTCGTCTGTTGTTTTAATCACATGAATCATATAGCAAAAACTGAACATGCATTACATTTGGGCAAAGCATGATTGTATTATTAAAGCCTTGAAAGGAGGACGAGATATGAAGCATGAGTCTACTATTCTCAGTGAGATTGTTTTGTTAGCAGTGTTTAGAATATATTTGTCACTGTTTTCATAAACGAAATTGTTCCTTCAGTGTAATACCTATAGAACCAGAAGAATTTACCTGTGGTAGTCAATTTACGTAAAATGCCATAATGACATGGGCATGCTGCTCTAGTCACAGCTCAGTATCTCATTTCGAAACTATAATGCTAGCCACTAAAAAGTTATCACTGATCTTTTTTTGTTTGCAGCTGGATCCTCCTCAAGCAAGAACTGGTTCTGGCCCTTACAGAAAGGTACAATATTCATCACATGCTCAAACTATTGAAAGTGAAAAGTGCAGAATCGTGATTTATTTGACTCTCACCGATGCAATAATCGTGATTCTTTATGCCTACCGAATCCTGAATCGGTCCTGACTATAAAATCCTGTTTTTGTTGCATTAGTGTATCCGTGATTATTACTTTCATACAGGTGTTGCGTACCCCAAAAGATATAAGTTTTGTTGGATATACATACAAGAATTTCGATGCCATAAAAGCAAAGCGTCAACTTTATGGTATGTGTACTTTTTGATCACCTAACTTTTATATGTTTTTAACCAATTTGGGCTTTCCAGTTTATTGCTTAACCATGTCTCTTCCAAAGCTTTTGCTTACATCATTTCTTATATTTGTTTTCTACTGTACTCGGACATGTTTTCCTTCTGGATGGTAGTTGTATTTGGCACATGAACTTTACATTGCAAAATAGATCTTGGTATAAATGTATTATCATTTATACATTGTAATATACAACAACTAAGTCTTCAATCCCGAACGTATACATTGTAATGTAAATTTTACTAATAAAACACCTATAGCACTTTTAGCAACACCTAATCTATTTTGTTGGAAATATATTTCAGACATGTTGACAACATTAACATGTAGCATTTATCATATTAGCATATTAGTACAACTTGGCTTTCCACATGCAATCCGAAGTTTGGAAAAACAACAACTTACGGAATCTCTAATAGTGAATGATTAATTCAGGTGTAATGATCGATAACCTTCATCTCTTACAGAACCTGTAAACAATCGATTGTTCTAACCTTCTAAGTTATAAAATAAAAGCATGAAGCAATTAATATGTTTTCAGATAAAGAAATACTGAAGCTAGAATCCCCTTAACTGAGTAAATCGATAGCTTGTCCTCCCTGTTCTTAGCACTTCAATTCTCATTCGCATTTCATTTATTGCACCAACCCAGGAGATACAATAGCCCATGCTGCCCGCAACCCCGCAGCCGCCGATATGGAAACACAAATGGTTTCATCAGCTGATGCAATGTCCCAGTAACACATCAAACATCATGCGAAAGCTAGCAACACATCTTGGACACAAGCAGCTCGCTTGGCTTTCGGTGGGGTTTGCCGAAGTCAACGTTCCTGGAACGCTAACCCGTGCAGCAACTTAACAAGATCATTTGCAGCAGCATATCGGGATGCTTGAGATGCTCATGGGCATGAGCAGATGTCTCCACTGTATCAGTAACATTGTGGTTATCTTGAGGGAGGCCTAATGATATATTATTGTGCCTCTCGTGGCGGCCGCTGCTCATGATTTCTCCACCGATGCTGCTAATAAACGGCACTGCTGTGTAGTATGTTTATTTTTATCGTTTGTGTGCATTGATATCTAATTGTTTTTGTATCGGTTACTGTTCCGGCTTTTGGTATGTATTTTTTTTATGCTGCTATTGTTGATATAATTTCCTTCGAAACGCAAAGTTAGTTAGCCTAATTTACCTCTTTTGTGAAAATGTTATGAACTAAACATAGTAACATTAGTAAAGTCCTCTGATAGCTTAGATTACCTCTAAATACCTAATAGGACTGACTAAGTTGTGAGATTTTCGTTTTGAGATAGTTAAATTTAAACGTAGGGATTGAATCTTAAATTCCATTCGCATGTCTTTGTAGGGTATGTAACATAAACAAATAAAAATTATCTCGGAAGTGCGTTCATATTAGTTGGGAAAATTATGCAAGTAAATGCTCTAATATGCAAGATAAAAAAAAAATCAACCCTTACTCTTTGAATGTCTCTGGCCACGAGTTTCCACATGAGATTTGTTTGTAGCAACAAATAGTGTCACGATTTCTAGCGAAACGTTTCGTTTCCGAGGCAAATCTCATCTAAAGAATTTCAGATGTTATACATGAGCACTTTGGAGGAATGTGATTATAGGTGAGGTCCATTTCTTGTTATCAAAATCCATTTATAGAAAGCAAAACAATGCAAGCACGAATTCGTTTTGATTTTTTCTTTCTTAATGAAAAGCTGATTAGGATTAAATTAATCCTTTTGAATTTTGTAGTGGTGGATAATAGTTCGTACAAAAACTCGGATTTCGATATTATGAAAACTTAAACGCGTTCCGTGTTAACATACTGTTCAAAACATGAAAAGCTACAAGAGCATACATGTAATAAATCGTAGTCCAACCAGAATAATGTTGGAGCAAACAGCATAACGATAAAAATGCAAATGCTTCGGCAACAAAAAGCTTCAAAACTGCTGTGAAAAGCAATGCCTACTGCATATATGGATTCCAACCATGTAATATAAATCACTTGTATACTTATACTGAAATTTTCAAGGAACGAATACGCACACCAAGTTAGGAAGAGCCTTCCCTGTTAAAAGACAATTTCTTACATAGATACATGAAAAAAAACACTTAATTAACGAATCACATAATAAACAAATGTAGCCTCAAAAGGCGGCTGCCGACGTATCTTCTATACTAGTCACATGATACAAATAAACTGGGGAAAAATAACCTTTTAATTAATGAACCCTGAGCTACTAGATCCTACCACTATTTTTGTAGTAGGTATCTGAGGCTTCCCGGCCTCCCGACGACAAAACAAATGGAAAAAATTACTCTACCACCGAGAGGATGATTTTGGGCCATAACCTAGACCACCTAGTAATTTAATGAAATAAGAATGTAATTACACATTTACACTGGAAAAGAAAGACTTTTAACCTATGCACATGAAGGCCAGTGGAATTTCGTGGGCATTCAATCTGCACGTTGCAGGAGAAAATGGAATCCGGAATTTTCACGTATCAAAGGAGGGGGATCGATGTCCAATACTTCTATTTCAGTCATCGATTTGGAGATATCGTCCATGGAAAATGGGATGCTGCAGAATTACGACAGAAATAATACTTGAGTTGAATCGAACAAGTAAGATATTATGGACATATGGAACTAGATTCAGTTCCAACAACCCTCACCTTGAATCATCATCCAGCAGGAAAGAACTGCTGCTTACCGCGTTATTCGTATCCTCTGTCATCATGGTTCTCATGCTCGAAATTACCTAGCACAAATGAGCTACAGTTAATGCCAGTAATCCAAGTTATCATAGACCATAGGAGGTAAGATCATCAAAAAGAAAACTTCTCCCCCATAAAAAATAAATTTCATGCGGGACTTACATCTGAAGATACACTGTGTGTCCCATATTTGTCATCCCAATACATGGTACTGATTCTGTACAACTGTTGTATACTGAGCTCCTGTTGAAAGCATTGCGATGAAAATATTTACCAAACAAGAATCAAGTTAAGGAACAGTTTTGAGTGTTGAAAAACTAAAGGCACTCACAGGGCATAAGTCCTTTGTTATTTCTTTCAAAGTTTTCTTGGGCTTTTGATGAATCACCTAGAAATTTTGGAGAAAGGGTATCTTTAATGTGATACAGAAATATAACTGGCAATACAACAAAGATTTTCAGCTTTATAAGACGACATATACCAAGAAACCAACAGCCTGTCGAATATGCTTTAGTTCCTCCCAAGCAGAGCCAGCATACTGCATATTCAGATAGGATCAGGTGAAAGCTCAAAATAGCAATAAGACCATGAAAGGAACAAAGCATACCTCTTCAGTTGCGCCAAAGCACCAATGCTCTAGCTCAGCGAGCCCAGATTTCACAAATTCACCATTGCTGAAGGAACAGCATTCTCGTCGTAGAAGAAGACTGGATGAAAAGAGAAGGAAATCACATTCTAGAATTAATATTGCCAATATATATGCAGTATAACACCGACAATTAAAAGTTCCACATGAGTTTCGACATAGGACTGATAGGAGAATATAGGCAGCATGAAAGAAACATACAAATCTAGCATGTCTACCAAGTACAAAACTAGATAGAACTCAAAGGTCCAAGACATAGAATAAAACATGCATCTTCGACTTGTAAAGATAATAAACTACAATATTTCAACAATAACCATCTTTAGCGGATAAAGAAGTAAATTTACAGTCAGAATGTGCAACCATGTCACCCAAGGGACACTATTATAGAACAAATATATAATCTGTATGCAAAAAAAGAACACAAACCTATTAAATAGCTGCACATTGATAAATGAAAATGTCTGGGTAAACACCTTGCGGACCAAGTATGGAGGAACCTAAAAGAATCAGAGGGAAGGATTATAACATAAACATTTTGTGGTCAATTAACACATTAAACTTATGTAAATTGAAAGGAAACGGTAACCAAGAGGATCTCATTGTAAACAAAAATAGGTAAAGCAGAGATCATTGAGGAATCAGCACACTTAACCCTTTCTGCTTCATAAAACTTACATAGTTAGCTTTCATTGTCTTCAAGCAGTTATCCAGGCTTTTGACAATGCTCTGCCAGTGGGCTATCAAGGCTTTTTGAGCTGCAGCATTAGCATGAGATCGTGATCCTTTCACCAAACTTGCACGAGATGTTCTTGGGGCCTACATCAAAACATTGTCAGCAGTTCTACGAAAAATGTAGCCTATCCTCTACAGAGCTGAAGTAGCATTTTTTTTCTTTTTTGGTAAGTGGAGAAAAAGATGCCAACACAGCAGTAATTGACTGGCAGACAATCTGTCCAAAAAAGTGCATATTAACTAAAAATACCTGTATGCATAGTCCAAGCAATGGAGATATCTCTTTCTTCAAGTTGTCTCTTATCATTCCATATATTTTCTCAAGGAATGCTGTAAGTTGCTGCTTGAAAAGCAAAGCTGGATACTTGGCCTCAACTTGTCGCAGATTATTTGGTCCATTCATTCGGCTATTGAATAAATTAAGGCCAGCACTTTGAGGTGAAGAGCGCAGTCCCTGAGCAGTGAGGTAAAAAAAAAGTGAATTGAGATGTGAAAGCTACATGAAATTGTTCTTACAAAGTGGTCCAAGTAAAGAAGATAAACAGATACAAGCAGCTTTGCTACCTGAGACATTTTTACGAGCAAACTACTTCTTCGCCGGTAGGGAGTATTGACTGCTCCACTTGCTTTTAGAGTACGTTGCAGCAGCAATATCAAGGTAGCCGAATTGGATAACCAATAGGACAACAAATCTCTATTTTCCTGAACCTTTTAACACAGCAGGCACCAATATTATTCCAATTGTGTATATAGATTCCACAAAATATGAACATTCAATGGCACTTGTCATGATTATGGATGGAGGACAACTATCATGCACCTTACAAGTTCATCGACCATCTTGAAAAGAATGATGTGATTTAAAAACAACACCAAAATGAAATACAATCATTAGCGTAGATCAAATGTACCTCAATTTGTGATCCAATTGCATGAATTATTCGATCAAATACAGTAGTTCTCTCTACTTCAAAAGATCGCCAATGGAGAAGACATTTATATATGACACAAGCAGCTATAGGTCTTCCTCCGGAAAATCCAAGATCTTGTGAGATGCATTTGATGAGGAGGTCCTGGTTCTCCTGAAAGTACAAAATAAGGATAACATAGGTCAACTGAATTTTGCAATGATAGAAAATATGAAGTGAGAAAAAATACAATATTCAAAAGTACCTGTTGCTTCTCATTGAGGGTCTTTTGTGGCTTTTCTTCATTCTCTAGGTCCTCAACATTAGGCTGGGATGGGGTCGAAATCTAAGTTCATTAGCAATTGAAATGTTAACAGAGCGAGTTGTGAGAATTTTGTACACTAAAAAAACATAGACCATTTACCACTATCTGTTTTGTCTCCCCATTCACAAAATTAGTATTTTCCGGTGTTCTCTGCAGCATTGAGGAAGAAGACAATGTAATTTTAGAAGCCTGATTATATAGCTTGTGGTACTACCTTCAAGTGAGAAGAGGTATTAGGAGTCTCAGATGGGGTACCGGAATAATGGTTGACTTGGGACGTGCAGATAAAGCCCTGCCAGTGGGTGATATTGCAAGAGCTTGTTGACGAAGTACCTGATTTTCAGATTCCAAGTTGGTAACCTTATCCTCGAGCCTGAATTCATAAGAGAAATCAGCACAGTATGTAATGTAATTCCTGAACTGACGATGTTCAGTTTGAAAATAGCTGGCGAAATATGGACCTTTGAACAGAATCCTGCAGTTGATCAACTTTGCCATCCCTGTCGTCAAGCTTCTTGACTACGGTTGTGTATTTCAACTCTAAATCTTCATAAGCTTGGCGTGCTTCAGTAATTTTGCTCTTCTCTTCCAGCAACAATGCCTGCCAGTGTGTTATGATAAATTGGTAATGTTCGGACACATTTGTAGGATTTTTTTCCTAAAGCACGTGGACATGGTAACACAGTAAAACAAAACTAATCTGCAAGCATTCTGAACTCCAGAGTTCTGAGAGCATATTAATTAATAACGGGTCAGATCGGCAAAATTATACATCTCATGAGCTAATGGTTTGCAGGCATCCGGTAGAAACGATGATAATAAAAAACTACA
The DNA here is from genome assembly GCA_963682175.1 of Triglochin maritima. Classification (NCBI taxonomy): domain Eukaryota; kingdom Viridiplantae; phylum Streptophyta; class Magnoliopsida; order Alismatales; family Juncaginaceae; genus Triglochin; species Triglochin maritima. The sequence goes on from OY821781.1 coordinate 39,775,905, forward strand.
AGGAGACAACTGCAGTAAAACTCAACTAAGAGATGAAGTTTTAGTTGCGTAAAAAAATTCTTACGTTATATTGTGTGTTGTGAGACTTTTTTTTTGTTTTCCGTCAACTTGTACCTTGAGGGTTTCAATTTCAGAAGTGAGTGACTCAATCTTTTCGGTATCCTCAACCAAAACAGGAGTTTCTTTAATGACTGGTGGAGCTTCTTCAGCAGCCTTTTTGAAAGCTTCGCGTTCCCTAACTAGCATTGCATTTGACTCTTCTGCTTGTAGTTGCATTTTTTGCAAAGATTCCTGAAGTTTTGCAACTTCCTGGGCCTTTGTCTCCTCCAAATCAATCTAAATTCAAAATAAAACATAAATTAATTAAAGTAACTATAAGGGAGTTAGTCGATCATGATAAACGATTATGCGTCCAAAACCAAGTTTAACAAATTTGTAACTACTAAACCAAAAATGTCAGACATACAAGTATGCATCAAACTGAAGCTTTTATCAAGATTACTTACTCGTAGTCTTTTTTCCAACTGCAATCTCCATGTCAATTCTTCCACATGCTTTTCAAGTTTGTTCTTTGCTGCTTGCAGTGCCCCTGTTTCTCTAGCAGCCTGCAGAAGATATAAGGTGTGCTCAAGTCTGACAATAATAGCTATGTAACAAAAGACTGTGAAATGAAGTAGCAACTACCATTTTGAGCTTCCGAAGCTCTTTCCTAGCAATTCTTTGTCTCCATGCACACTGGTATGTGATGGATGCCTTCTTCAAATTCATGTAATATGAATAGTCTCTATGAGAACGCCATTTGGTCTGCATAGATGGTTTAAGAAATGGTCAACAAGGTTATAGATTACGAAGTGTTACTAAAAGAGAGCATAACATAATGTGAAAACAAAAATATCACCACTGTGATTGTTCTTAGAGCTACTTCAAGAGTAGACATGGTCAAGACTCAAAAGGACACAGAGTAGAACTTCCCAACTCATATGGTCCCAACATCGACAAGAATCCCTTATTTTGTTTATGAATAATAACTTCTTTTGTATTGAACTAATACTAAATTACTAATAGATGACATCTCCGTATCATCTCATATCAACACTACATTTTTATTTGTGAATAATAATTCTTTCATCAGAAACTAATAGATGGAAACCACTTAGGAAATAGCATCATTCCAAAAATCATGACAAGCCATTTCAGCGAAAAACAAAATATTGTGGAATTGGATTTCTGACATCAAACAAATATAACTTGCTATCCAACAGCCTTTAAAACGTAAAAAATAACGGATAGGGCAAACGAGTACCTGGATGACAACTGCTGCTTTAGTTTGCTTTCTGAATCTAAATTCATTGTGAGCAGCCATTTTCCTTAGTCCGGATTGCAATGTTATAGCTGACGATTGGAGTTGTTTATATGCTTTCTGGGAAACAAAACGGCGGAGGTTCTTCTGAATCTTTATTGCTGCAGCTTCTTGCCTCATGTTCTCATAAAACTTACGCGCCAATCTCCCTGACGTAAGTAATAACATATTATTTAGTCCACATATAGATAAATTGACATATCAAATATGGATACGTGACCAGTGTCAGTGGTGAGTGCAGAGTGCAATAGATTGTCAGGTATGTATCTCATGAGAAAGCAACCCCAATCACTAAAGGTATGTAACTTTTCGAAGAGAGTAGAAGTCGAGGAAATACCTCGCCATTGTGATTGTAGATGTATAGTTGCCCTACGCAGTAAGACAAAATCACGGCGAGCAATGTAAGTGCGGATTTGCCTCTGAATAATTCTTGCAGCTTTTCCAAGTACTTCAGCTCGTCTTGCATCTAATTCAGCCATCTGCCCTGCTCGCAAAAAGACTTTGGTTTTGCCAATCTGTGACATCAATCATGATCACATAAGCATGACACAAAATTACTTGTCCAAACCTACAGACCATTGGAAAATTCTTTAAGGTACCTGATAACCTTTTAAACCCATTTTATCTAGAATCTTTTGGCAAGCACCCTTCTCATCAAAACTGCAGATAATTCCAAAAAATATCAATTAGAGGGGGAGAAGGTGTGGAGGGTTGGGAGCTTCTGCTTTCACTAAGACTCTAGTACAAACTTACTTTCCTTCCAAGGCTTCTGGTGCAAGAAGCCCAAAACGATGAATGAACTCATAAAAGGTTCTCCTAGTAGGGTATCCAGCACAACTGATCCTTATTGCTTCAAGAACACCCTAAATAAAAGTGTGACTATTAATTCAGATCCCGTAAAGAATCAGCAATAGGACAAGCCCATGGAAATTGGTCATTTCTTAAGGTCCTTACACCACATCGTAGTTGTTGGATAATGTTGACATTCTCGAAGACAGCAGGTTTCAGAACATTATTTGGTTTCACACATCTGATGTAATGAGGTTCTGTTGAATTTAGTGTCTCCATTAGAGATTGAAGTTGTAGCTGAAACAAAATGATACACATCAATCATTTCAAGAGGAGAAAAGGTTCAGCATGAAAAGAAGGATATTATGCCAAGAGCAATGGCGAATTAAAACAGTGAAATAAGATAACATTTTTAATGTTAAAGTTCAAAACTCATCCAGGAATCACCGTTCTTTAAATCAGGAAAGAAGAAACATTTATATACTTACAAAATGTTAAAGCCTAAAGGAATCTCATCAATGAATTCTGAAGTAATTCAACTCATAGAGAGCACTGCAGTTCCAGAATATTGGAAACACCAATTGTTTTGCTTGTGATGACAAAACCAAACAAGTTTTGAAGCTGTAGCAAGACTTGTATGCCCGAAAGTAGAAAATTAGATTGACTTGCAATTTATTTAATACCTAATAAGGCAATGACTTCTCCAAAGAAAGCTTTTTAAGATGGAAAAATAATTGGAGACTCATGGATATGATTATGACAAATATAATTACAAGCTGTATTTGAATATTGATAAGTGTGGCTATATTGAAAATCTATTGAAAAATAAAGAAGGCTGATGCAAAGGCTGATCAGTTGAGAATGTCTAAATCAATATACTATCACTGCACCAAAAAGAACATTCGTGTCCATTTTGAAAATTGTGGGTAGTCTATTTAGTATACAAATATGATTGATGTTATGGTAGTGTACTCGGCTGCAAAAACCCAATCACATTTGTGCATCCCAACCTAAATAATAGTGGGAATGAACTTCCCCTTCATCTGATCTCAAAACGCAATAATGGTCGCTAGAGGAGGAACTCATGCTCATCATAAGATTGGTGGGAAGATTAAGTTCAGTAGAAAAGAATTATCTGACAACGTAAGCAGATCTCTGTTTACCATGTCATGCATCTTCTTTAAGAAAGTAATAAAAAAAGAAAGGTATAGCTAACCTTGAAACGTGCCCCAATAGAAGAAAATTTTGAAGATTTAGATGTCTCCTGAGGAAGGGGTGGGAATAGACCAGCCACGAAAGAACAGTTGGAAACACCAAGCAGTTCCTGATGTTCTGCCACGACATAATCTTTGTTTTTGTCAAGGAAATTATCAGCTTGATATGTCACCTAGAAAAGAAACCAAAGCTAAGAACGTCATCTGCGTATGAAAATTAAATGGGAACAGGATTAAGAGACATGTAAACTTACATCCCCTGCATAGTGGGAGATAGTGAAATTGGTGCGGGAAAGCTTTGGCTTCAGAAACCGCTTGTTGTTTTTAAATGTTTGATATAACTTCTGAGCAAAGGTCTCATGTGTTGACTTAGGAAACATGCTGCATCAAACATCAGGAAAATATGGTCACATAAAGTATCCAGCAAGTTTTAACACTTCAAACATCACACTAGGAAAAAAGAACCTTGAAAAGTAGTCACATGATAATTTCAAATTGAAAGAAGGATCGCGACTAGACAATGAATAGAAAAATGCAGTTTTATACCATGCCTCATCCAGCAGGGAAATAATTCCACCAGGTTTCTGCAAAACAATCAGGATTTCTTATTAATACATCACAGAGAACTCCCGATTATGATAACAGGAAAAGTTTATTACATCTTCTGATTTAAATCATATGCAATGTGCATTGCTCCATGGATGTATAGGCATAAACTTAGTTACACTATAGCTATCATTCACATAAACTGCAAAGTTCAAATATTGCGGACATTCCCAAATTTGTGTTGTCAGCTTGACAGGGAAAACAGATGACCGCTGAGTATTTTTATTATAAAACTTCAGTATGAGGTTCTCATTGAACTAATAGCTACTGGAACAGAATCACTAATTCAACAAATTAACATCGCATAACGACAAACTAATAGATATCAAGCATGAGTTCCACGTCAAAGAGAGTTTTTTTCTCCTTCCAAGAAAATCTGGCCTTGCAATTATTCATTTCTTAATTATTATAACATAAGTTATTGAGCAGAAATGACATTGCAATTCATCACAGTTCATACAATCCTGAATCATTACAAGAGATAATCTCAGCTGGAAAAAAATTGAAAAACTGGGAAAATTCCAAAGTTAACATAGCTTTTAACCATATGTGTTCAGAGGAGCATGTAAGGTGCCTAAGGAAACTGATAACCCTAAGAAAATGGGCGAAAACACATTGCCAAATGTTATCAGGTTTAAGCAGCCACAAACATATCAAGCTTCAAACAAGGACAAGCCGGCACCTTTTCAATAAGGTCCAACACATCTTGGTTATCAACGAATTCAATGTAGCTCCAGTCAATCTCTTCCTTCGTGTATTCTTCTTGCTCCATTTTGAAGACATGCTGTGATAGGAAGGAAAACATCAAAACCTAAGGACCAATTCAAATTATGGCATTTAAAACAACTGAATGAAGTCCAACAAACCTGGTTGAAGTGCTGCTGCAGCTTTTCATTTGTAAAATTAATACAGAATTGTTCGAAACTGTTTCAGTAACCATAGGTTTTGAGTCATATGACTATATTTTATAACAGAAAAAAATGAAATATAACTTCTACTTTTCATACCATTGACCATTTACCTGTTGCATTTAAAGCTTTCAAAACCATAAATATCTAGAACTCCAATTAATGACTTCGAATTTGGATCCTGCCCTATTGAAACATTTATTTTCTCCACTAGCCTGTAAACAAGATTGTAAGTCATCATGTTTCTCAATGGGATAACAGAAAGCACTTCGGATTTCTATTCACAGCAAATAAGATGATTAATTGATTACCAATCGAATAAACGAGAGTAAAGAGTTTTTGCTAAGCCATCCCTGCTAACGATAGCAGAATCTGGATCAAGTGTTCTTGTAATAAGCTCTTCTGGGGTCACTATCACACGTTTGATTAATGCATCCTCTAAACCCTGAGCATCACACCTGCCATCGAACATTTACAACAGAAAATGTGAAAAAATAGAAAAAATGAAAATAGAGTAAAACCTTTTATTATCATAAGTAGGAAGGCAAGACCTACATCAGAAGTTCAGCTGTCATTTTCAGGTGGAATCGTGATTTTTCATCCTTGACGGCCGAAGAATCTATCTCTTCTCCTTTGGCAAAATTAATATTTCCAAGATGAAGAATAGCAGCTACAACTCTAAATATTGCCTCCTGGAAAGAATAGAATATAGGATGGTTATATTGGTTTGCATTGTTATCTTACATGGTAACATGGTTGCAAAAAAAAATAGTAACCTGCTCTTCCTCACTGATCCCCACTACATCCATGGCCCTCTTGGTAGCAAGATATTCTTCAGTATCATTGATTCCATCTAATTTGTGACAACTAGATTGGTTAAGATAATGGAAATCTTTGGAGCTCCCCAAGTTATACTTCTCAGTATCCTGGAAAGAAAAGAATCGAGATATTGAGCAGCTACTGCAAGATGACCTCTGAATCTTAACCTTGATAGTTGTTAAATACCTGGGGAGGTGCTGCACAAAGATGATAGAAACAATGGTAGTTTCTCTCTGGACTATTTATTTGACAAACACGTGACCGTTCAAGCAGGTAAGTTCGCACAGCTGCCCCAGATATTCTTCCACTCTGGTCAAACTGGATCTCAACGAATTTTCCAAAACGACTTCAGTTGGGGTTTGTACGTGAAAGGACAGGGGTACACAAACAAGGAGATTAAGACAGCAATTCATACGTCACCTTCAATCAGTAATGATAATCTGGTATTTATTGCAGAAGACATGGAAACTGTTTTTACCTGGAATTGTTATTTCTAACAGTCTTGGCATTACCAAACGCTTCAAGGACCGGATTTGACTGCAATTTATTACCATAAATGGATCGGCACGGAGCATAAAACCGCAAACAAATTAAGAGAACCAGATTTTTACGAAACATGGAACACTAAAAAAACTGCATCACAAAATGGACAATCCCATGCAAGTTGGACTAACCTCCAAAACTTGTTGTTCAACTGTTCTGCCTTCAATCCCAGAACGACCACCTAAGTAAGCAAGATATCTCATGAGCATTTTTGTTGTTTCAGTTTTACCAGCACCACTTTCTCCACTAACCAAGATAGAGTTGCTTTTCCCCTCATTTATCATCTCCCTATTGGTATAGAATGCTTTGACGTAAGCAGACGAGAAAAATGACGAAATAAGATAACAATGATGAAAAGTACCTATAGGCAACATCTGCCACAGCAAAAACATGAGGACTCAACTCCCCAAATGCAGCTCCCTTATATTGTTGCATCATGTGTGTGTCATAAAGATGAGGTAATCTTTGAAATGGGTTTATTGCGATCAGAATGTTACCAGTATATGTCTGAAAGGATTAATTCTCAAGTCAACCAAATATCAACCGGAAAGTGACTCAGACCATCATAATAGAAACTTACATATATTTCATTGAGTTCATATCTGGTAGCAAGGTTCTGCAGAACTCCTGGTTCATGCAAATATGATAGTTTAGTCATGTCATCAACCCCTCCTGGGGGAGCTTCAGTATCCTTCGGGAAGGTCTTTGACAATTTTGTAATAACCTATTCCAAAGGGAGTAGTGATTGTGAATTATAATATAGCAACGACAAGATGATATCACAGGAAATAAAAACGTGTGCCCGGAGCCCCGGATGCCATAATTGACTTGAGAATTGAGAGCATATGTACTTGGATTTGAAAGTGTGTCATGAGCAAGTAACTTGCCTGTATCCAGTGGTCATGTTTCCTAGGTTATGATGCATTTAAAAGCACCATACAATTGAAGTGGTCCACTCACTAATTCTACCCCCATACCATACACATGTTACCTTGAAACTAACTTCCCCAAGGCAAATTGTACCTACTTCATCCTAACAAACAAATGTTATTCTATAGCAAGTAAACTTGGTGGCCCTACTCTTGTTGTGCTCCTATGGGAAAAAAATCACCAGCTAAGTTTCTCCAAATACGACAACTACCAAGGTAGTTTAATTTGCATCTACAAAGCACCTTCATCTACTTGACTTTATAATGTGCATTAAGCTGTTTAATGTAAGCAAATAAGTTTAGTTTCCTATTTACAACAACCAAGCCTTTAATCCCAAACTACTTGGGGTAGGCTAAAAATAAACTCAAAAGAATCACGGTTCACACATATGAATAACTTTCTTCCACGCACTTTTATCCAATGCCAAATCTCAGGGATGTTCCAATCTTTTATGTCTCTTTTGACCTGCTTCTTCCCTATTTAATCTTGGTCTGGCTCCCACTTTTTATGTCTCCATTGCATCTCAACACTCCCCTTCTTACCGGTGCCTTCATCGATTTTCTTTGTACATGTCCAAACACTCTCAACCTATGTTGTACAAGGTTCTCCTCTATTATGGCAACTCCAACTCTCTCACGAATTCTTATTTTTCATTGTTATTTTTTTCAAGGTTGCCTTTTAGTCACTAATCAACCATGATACCTAGACCCACCTACAACTTGAGCGGATTCTAGGAAGTCAGTTGCCTCAACACCTCCTTGACATATGTAACCTTTGAGTGAGAGTGTAGTTGGATGTCTAATTTATAAACCCTGTATATTTTTCTTTTGATCAGTAAAAATGGAATTAAAATAGAGGGAAAATTCTAACATTTCAAATTTGTAAATCACGTAAATTAGATTATCTTCTATGGGTGAAATCTAAAGGATGATTATTGATGAATGTGAAATATATGCCACTATAAACATATGATACACATTCAATAAATCATGTCATTTATACTAGTGTGATTAATGCTATCCTAATGCATGTCGATTTCAAATCAGGCTTTTGACCTTCATTTCACTCTTTGTATCAGCAAGGACCTTCATTAGAACCAACCTAGGATAACATATACCTTTTAATGTATTCATGTCACATCCATTAGCAACATCATTGCCATCACTGGCACTGTCATCATCGAATTGTGTATATTTTTTGTACTAGTTTGCAATCCGATAAATTAGAAGGTAGCTTTCAAGTCAGGATTTGTACCAACACCATTTTTGTATTTGTAAACTTATGTCGAGTTATAAAATGCTCAAATATTCTGGGCTGACCATACTCACACGTAACAACTGAAAGTCAGTCCAGATAACCAGTACCACTCAGTTGCGGCAAGAAAATAAATCAAAAAGGGGGGAAATCCTGCCACGTGGCAATAGTTCCACAGGCTGTTGCCAATTCCAGTTGTTTGCAAATCCATATTTGAAAGAGAAAAGGTCATGAACTTTACCTCTTTTCCATTAGTTGTATGCACATGAACGTCATCACCGCTGATTTTGGAGACCTCCCCATCTATCCAAGCCAAATCCGGGTCTTCAATCCAAACGTGAGAATCTACAACAATGTTGACAGCGGTCGCCTGCAAAACAAAAGTGGTTACGTGAGCATGAAAACAAAATTCCATGAAAACATCAAAAAAGTTGGCAAATTCATGAAACCCTAGGAATTAGTCTTACGAACCCTACTTCAGGAGAGAGAAATGACCCCTGTGATTTAGATTCATGGTAGTAACCAAAGCATAAGAAAGAAACGTAAAAGCATGCCTACGTGAAAGATATTACGAATTAAGATGCCTTCCACAAGTAAAATCTAAAAGGTGGAGAGTTAATTATAGTGGAAGCAACTAACAGCGCAAGGTAAGCAACAGGCACACTACAAAGAGAAGATCCTGATCTAAGGGGCTTTAGAATGACTTTTAGTATTAGATTACAGAATCTAAGAGATAGCAAATACTAGTTAAGAAAGACATTCTGCCTGCCCGTAGTTAGAAATAACCAATAAGAAGTCAAACTAGAAATAACAAATTTGTGCAGATTGTTTATCCAATGTCAAAAGGATGAATCATAACTTGAACAAATATCAGTCGTGATCTCAAATGGCGATCAGAACCAAAATAAAGCTCACAGAATATTATCTCACAAATATATCATAATCCACAATAAACACTGTAAAAGGGCTCTACTTTTCACCACACACCACTATGAACCTAAAAATAGCAAGTACAGCTTCAGAATTTCGAATTGACAAAATTTATCTGTTCAATTCCTAATTATAAACAATTACGATATTTAAGCATAGCAGCCTTCCAATTGCCGAACCCTAAACTTAATTTGAGCAGTTTCCAATTACATCACACCAGTTAAATGGGGGTGCTAGTGTTAAAAAATTAAGAGCCAGGGCTCAAGGGCGTAGTTATAACAAAAAATTGCGCAAATAACAAATATCTTTTGTCGAAACGTTCAAAATCACAAAATCGAATATTATTTGGTCAATTTCCAATGACAATAGTATATATTACATAAAAAACCAAAAAAAATTAAGGCGATCGTTTGACCAAGGTCAAGGAGAACAACAAAAATATTAAAATACATAAAATATATATATATATAATCTGCACTAACGGTGAAGTTCCACGTATTCATTTTCAATTCCCAATGATAACAACAATATTGCAAAATCATAATCTCGCGAGATCCCTTCGCTCGATCACAGAAAATCGCCTCAAAACAACCAAAATCCACCTTGACTTCTCCGAAAATAGCCAAAATCCCACGTTTTCGCTAAATTCTCCATTTCTGCTTAAAAAACTCTATTCACCCCCCAAAAGTGCACCGTGAGCCACCGGGACACCTCCAGTGGCACCGGATTCGGGCCCAAAAAAAATGGGAAATTTAAAATAAAAAAAGCAGAACAATAACGAAACATCATTTGCAAAATCCACATCCACTTCTCCAAAACTATCTAAAACAACAACTTTACGCTCAATTTGTTTTTCGTAACACCTTTTCAGGTCAAATTCTCCACAAATCACTTAAAAACTAATCTTTTCCTACACAAAAAATTTGCTCAGATTCTCCATTTACAGCAAAAAATCTTATCTTTATCACAACAAAAACCGAATTTTCCAACAAAAGAAAGCCATTTTTAATCAAATTCCCCACTTACACCAAAAAAGCCCATCTTATTTCCCAACAAAACCCGAATTTTCCCACAAACCCCCACTATTTCCCTAAATTGCCTCAAAACACGACGAAAAAAAGAAAAATTCTCCAAATCCAAACACGAAACCCTCAATCTCGAGAAGAAAAACCTCAAAAATCGAGAAAAAACAGGAAAAAAGAGCGGAAACGGGGGATTGAGGCCTCACCATGTGTCATCAAGGCCGGAGTGGGGATTCCGGTCCGGATCCGGCGATCGGGGTTAGGGTTTGGGGATTCGAAGAGGATTTTTGGGGAGAAGAAATGGGATTTGGGTTTGGAGATGGAAAAGTGTGTTTTGGGTGTTTTCGAGCTGAAACAGTGATACTGTCGATTTTGGTGCTGTTGCTATTTGGTACCTGAAGTTTCTCGAATTTCGTATAACTTGACGAGTTGTTACGTGCATACAAGCGTGTTTTTTGACGAGGGGTGGGGTTGAAAAATAGAATCTTACTGGCTACAGATTGCTATGAGGTGGGAATCGAACTTGCATCTCAATCCTACCCAACTAGTCCAATATTGGACTAGTTGGGATACGCATCTCGTGTTTTGACTTTTACATGTTTATTTTAATCAATGTGAGGATTGAACCTCTGACCTAACTCTCATTCATCAAGTCATTGGACCTGTTGGGATACACATTTTGTGTGTGATTTGTGAGAGGGTGTTTGGATGGGTTGATGACGTGTGTCAGCGTATGAATTTGCAAGAAGTTCTGGTTTAATGTTGCACGATAATTGGGATAGATTGTTTTCGGATGTAAATATATTTTTTTGTTTTGTGTGTGGATTTACTAAAATTAGTGGCTTATATGCTTGTTTGTGAATTCGAGCGGGTGAACCTGGGGTTTGGAATTTGTATAAGATAATGAGTTGTTATTGATGATTCGCATGTGCGAACAGATGTTTGGATACAATTGCACTGTGTGAGTTATGACTTGTTTGAAAGTTTGGAGAAGTTTTGGTTTAACGTTGTACGAGAATCGGGATAGATTGTTTGTAGATTAGAATGGGTTTTTTTTGTTTTCCGTGTAGATTTACTAAAATTAGTGGTTTGTGTGCTTGTTTGTGAATTCACGTGGGTGAAGTTGTGGTTTTGTATTTGTAGAGAACGATGAGATGTTATTGGTGATTCATGCATGTGAGGGGTATTTGGATGCAGTTACGGCATGTGTGAGTTGTGACTTGTTAGGAAGTTAGAAGATTTTTTGGTTTAATGTTACACAGTAGTTGGGATAAATTGCTTGCAAAACATGATGAATTTTGTTTTGCGTGTAGATATACCAAGACTAATGAGTTGTGTGTACTACGGGGGGATACGGATTTCAAGCAAAAATCGTTATTTTAGTGGACAGACATGCAAATAACTTTTCTCCCCAAATCGAGGAAGACATGCATTACTAAACCCAAGGTCTTGGATGCAAATCTCCGCCCAAAGTAACTTTCACCAGTTTCCGTTATTTTTATTAGCAAACTAAATGCAAATGTTCCCGTTTTATGTTAAATTCAAATTTTAAATTTGAAACGAAAGGGATGTTAGTATCAGTTTCATTCGGAAACTATATTCTGCTCAATTATTAATTGCTGAGTGATTGATTAACATTAGATTTAAGTCTAAAAATGAGTATGGCTGGTCAACATATAATGGGTTGTCTAAAAATAAATAAATTTAAAGTAAAATAGTAGTTGAGACAAATTTAAAAATGTTTAGGCTCCAGAATAAATGCTAGTTAAACCAGAAATAGTAGCTTGTTGTGATTTATATAAGATAATTTGATTGGTAGATTCTGATATCGAGAAAGACTAAACTCCAATAACGAATCAAAAAGGTGTTTTCTGAGATATGAAATTATTATTATTATTTAGAATAATAATTGTGATCGTTTTCTAAAATACATGTATATAAATAGAGTAGTCAAACTAGTATTATATGACAGTATGTTTCAAGTAGAACATCAAATAGCAACTTAGGGGGTGTTTGGTTGGGGTGTTTAGAATGGAACGGAATTCCATTCCATTCTATTCTGGTATTTGATTTGTTTATTTTAGACACATGGGGAATGAATTAGAATTCATTCCAGTTCATACTTAGGAATTAAAAATTTATCTGCCTATCCTAACATGGTACGAGATTCTCATTCCATTCCAAAATAGTTAACCAAACATCATTGTTCAAAGACAGAAGAGTCTAAGCAAATATAAGACAAAAGTGAGTACAAGAAACATGTTCTGAAACATCTTGTAGGGTCCAAAAGACCAAAATTAAATGATATATACCATTTATACAAGTACATGAAAGTCTTGTAGAAAGCAAATTCCCTTCGTCCCACTCAATAACTAGCAACAGAGAATCTTTAGGTGTCACATGAATTACAGTTTGAAGTTAGACTTCTTTCTTACGTGGAAATAACAATACCTTAACTCGCCAACTCACATATTAAGCAAGGAATTTATAACTTGACCACTCATTAATATGACAATCAAATTTTAGTATTTGAATTACTCTTAAATCTATGCATATGTTTACGCATATTGTATATATCAATATATTTCATAAATTGCAACATAAACATAGCTTGATCTAATCCGCCTTGGACTTGTTTAATTGTCATTTTTTGAAATTAACAGACTTTATCAACCCATGACACTAGTTTGTTGTACTACAAGAATCCGAAGAAACCTCGTGTCAATCAATTAATCCCACAACAACACATCACCAGGGTAGTCCTAAACTCGACCCTACAAATTGTGGTCATATATGTTCATGTTCAATCGTAGAACCTTGTCAATGTATTCTTAATGTGATTTATCTTTTGACAACTTGTTCGACCCTTCGACCATGTTAATGTTATGTGTTACAACACATATCGTAGAATGTTATTATAAAAAGGAATTTGAATCATCTTACTTAGCTATTTTACAACAAGAGATCAGACTACACAAACACAACGACACACCTCTTTTGCAGCCTTATATCGTTGTTAAAAAGAATTCAAACTACCCTACTAAGCTATTTTAGGGATATAGATTATACATTTATACTAAACAAACATCTCGACTCACCTCGTTTACAACTTTGTATTGTTATGAAAAGAATTTGAACCACCCTACTTAGTTATTTCACAGTAGAGATTAGATTGCATAAACACTTCTAACTATCTTGGTTGTAGTCTTATATCGTTGCTAAAAAATTCAAATAATGTTAATTACCTATTTTACGAGTAAAGATTAAATTGCATAAACATCTTGACTACACCCGACTGAGCAATAATCCAAGTAACAAGCATGTGCGCCACAAATATAAATAGAGATGAGACTTAAAGAGTTACAAATTGAGGGGCAAATTGTAATTACAAAGAACATTAAGGGGTGTTTTGGTAATATCGTATTTAAGACAGCAAAGTTTGGTTGGCTCATGCGGTTTCCCCACGACACGCTAGATTCGTGACGTGGTCTTCGTTGGAAGTCTGCCTATTTTTTGGATATTTTGTAGTTTGACCCTCGGAAATAATTTACTTGTTAATATTATATCTGAACTGCTAAACATCGCCCCAAAATTACTTAAATCGCCCCTTGAAATTACCAAATTGCCCTTCCTCCTATTTTTGCTTATATATCTCACAATTTCACTCTTTTTTCAAAACTTTCTCTTCCTATACCTACTACACAAGATTACGAATGTCTCGGAGGCCAGGGAAGCAGCCAGCAGTTCCCCCGGTGTACCCGTATGAGGTAACATTACGTTATTTATTTGTTTTTAAAAAAAAAAAAAAAAAAAAAAAGTCGTCGGCGTCCGAGGGAGACGCCCCCCGCATGGGGCGGGCGTCCGAGGAAGCCGCTCCCCCTATGGGGGGAGCGGCTTCCGAGGACGCCCGACCCATGCGGGGGGCGTCTCCCTCGGACGCCGACCCGAAGCGGGAGACGTCTGCGGAAGACGTCTCCCCGATGGGGGAGACGTCTTCCGCAGACGTCTCCCCGTAGGAGGAGGCGTCTCCGACAGACGCCTCCACCTTGCGGGAGGCGTCTCTCGCAGACGCCTCCGCCTTTTTTGTTTTTTTAATTAATAAATATCATAATTACTTTAATAAATAGTGATAAATCAAAAAAATTAATTTAACAAATTCTTTTTAAGTTTAACATTTGTGATATTTAGTTTTAACAAATTTTGATTTAGTTTAACAATTGTTTTAATTTAGTTTAACAAATTTTGATTTAGTTTAACAATTTTGATAATTAAGTTTAACAAATTTTGATTTAGTTTAACAATTTTGATAAATATGATAATTTAGTTTAACAAATTTAACAAATTTGTATTTAAAATTTCAATAAATAGTCATCGGGTCACAGTGGAGGGAGAGGCAAGTCGATACCATTACACGCCTTCCGTTCTTTAGAGGATGATTCAGCACCGCGTCATCCACGTAGACGGGGGATATCTGCTTCGGTCAGGAGGGAGAGGGAGGCATTACGTCGTCGTGAGGAGGAGGATGATTCCTTCGATGATGAGCATGTGGATAGTTTCGACGACGAGAGCGACGATGATGGCCCGTATGAGTTTGTGCGGCCGGAGGTGGAGAGGCAGGGGGATTATAGCGGAGGACGTGGTCGAGCGGGTACTTCTACTTCCGCCGGATGGATGGTGCGGAAGGGTAGGGGTGGGAGGTTTACGGCCGGGGATTCGAGCTCGTGCACTGTTGATCCCCGCGCTCAGAAGAAGAAGAGGGTCCAGGACGATTCTTGGATCGTGAGCAGTATGACGCCTGGTGGTCCTTTAGATGGGAGCGTCATTCCTAGTTTCTGGGGTCACATTGCTAGACGGATCTGGGACGGAGAGGATCGGAAGGTTCTGAAGTGCCAGAATCGGCACAGAGCCTGTACAGCACTACAGGGTTGGCGGTCTACACTGAGTGCTGATATCAGAGAGGAGATTAGTGCCACGCATTTGGGGCACTTACCGTACAGCATGTTCCCTTATCTCGACATGCCTTTGATTTCGGCGTTTGTGGAGCGGTGGCAGCCTGACACCAACACTTTCCACATGCCTTTCGGAGAGATGACGATCATGCTTCACGATGTTTTCCAGATCCTGCGACTTCCTGTGGATGGTCGTCTGGTTAGTGCTCAGGGGTCGACGTCTGAGCTGAGGTGTTATGTGGCAGAGTTGCTTGGTGTCACACCTGATGGTCTGGCGAGAGATACAGCTTTATGGAGTGGTGGTGGTGTCGGCATCGACTCCCTTGAGGACCTATGCAGACGGGCACGACCTCCGCGGGCCGATGATACACAGTTGACGGCGTACCTATTCTTGATGCTCGGAGCCGTCTTGTTTGTCGACAAGAGTGGTTGTCGGATCAGACCACGCGATCTACTGGAGGCTAGGGACCCGGAGACCGTTCGTGAGTACTCGTGGGGGTCAGCGACGTTGGCATACCTGTACCGGCAGCTTGGGATAGCTAGCCGTGCGGATTGTTCTGGGATTGCAGGTTGTCTTACGCTGCTGCAGGCGTGGATATACGAGTACTTTCCTGCATTCCGCCCGCATCGTGAGCGGAAGATTATCGACGAGGGTCATCCACGTTCGGGTATGTGGGTTGTCCGGAGCGAGGACAAGAGCGATGGACGATTGCGTTCCATCCGCGCACGGCTAGATCAGATGACTGCATCAGAGGTATCAAACTTTACACCATTTATTTAATTTTAAGATGTATTATTATTAATGTGTTAAACTTTAGGTGGAGTGGTTACCCTATGGTCCTGACCCAGCAGCGGATGTCCCGAGGACTTTATTGATGGGTCTTATTCGTTATCGGGATATCATAGAGCCTTATATGCCCGATCGGGTCTTGCGTCAGTTAGGATATGTTCAGGTGATCCCGGTTGACATCCCGACACCAGAGCATGCGGTGCGGTCTGCGACAGCAGCGACGTACGACGTCAGGTTCCCCGCTTCTACAGCGGAATCGACTTGGCGGACATTTCCGAGATCATGCCGATTGTTCCTTGGCGACTTCAGACGTAGTCGCGACCCCTCCGAGTGTGATGCACGTTATCTTGATTGGTTCGGTACTTACTCACATCCTATCATCGTCCGTGGTGCCTCCCGGAGAGCAGATCGACCACCAGATAGGACGTGTGGCGATCTGGTAATTTTTTCATTTTATCTAAATTTATTTGTACCGTATAATTTGTTAATGTACGCTAATGTTAATGTTATGTGCAGTGGATGGGTAAGATGATACGGGCTGTAGACCCAATCTTGCAGATGAGGGATGAGCTGCCAGACGATGCCAGAGCTGCATGCGGAGATGTGGATCAGATCATACAGTCATGGCATACTCAGTTAGGCATCTCCGACCATGATTCGGATGATGAGTAGGCTGATCTGTTGTACCGTACTCTTAGTATTTGTATTTATATTTGTTTATCTGTTGTACGCTTAGTATTTGTGTTTGCTTATCTGTGGTACGCTTAGTATTTGCATTTATATTTGTTTATCTGTTGTACGCTTATTATTTATTATTTGTGTTTGTGTTTGCGAACATGTCGTACGCTTATTGTTTGTATTTGTGTTTTGCTTATCTGTTGTACCCTTATTATTTGTATTTGTGTTTGATAACCTTTCGTACTATTATATATAATGCAAATAAAGCAAACATATAAAAAACATATTACATAATAAAGCAACACTATATAATGTACAAACATATCAAAACATATTACATAATTATACAAACATATCAAAACATATTACATAATTGTTGCCAATATGCTATCCTATGTTGGTACTCCAGCTCCCATCCAATAACACTCTCATCTCGTATTTGATACCACAGAGTCGCTATAGGAGGTACGGGGAATCCCTCATTCAATTCCAAACGAATGTAATGAGCGTAACTCCCTAAATGAGCAATAATCAACTCTCTGCACGGTCTCGTCACGGTAGGCGGACTCTCCCAAGGTAGAACTGTAAGACATGGGTACAACGAACCATCATTTCCGAGAGAGAAGAACATAACTGCACACTTGTAAAAATTTGCAATGGGAAACAAGTCCGTCCACGTCTCCATATAGTGATTCTCGCCACAAGGTCCCCCGCCCCAATTAATCCGGTGACGAGCCTCCGCCACACCGTCGTAGTATACGTGCTCATAAAAAGATGGGTTCGCAGCTATCTCATTTGAAATCGAACGACGGGCGAGTTGCCAATTGTCTTCACCACCGTGGAAAACATCGGCGACACATCGAAATCCACAGTTTCCATCAGCACGTACATCATTCCACTGGTGTAGGAATGGCATAATGATTCCTGGAATTCTATCTCCATATGGGAAGTCGTCTACGTCAGCCCGCCCAGTCACTACAATATGAACAAAAAATACAGTTAGATATAATAACAAAAGATACATATTTACTGAAATAAATAACAAAATAATAATAATAATAAATGTAAGGATGGTATACCTGATCCTCCTCTCACTGACGAAGAACCAGAAGATCGACCACGACCTTTGCTTCCACTACCGGAAGAACGACCACGACCTCTACTCCCACTACCTGAAGATCGACCACTACCTCGCTCTGCATACTCAAACGCACTAGGGTCCCGTCGTGTCGACTTTCCCCTTGGTCGACCTCGTAGCTTTGTTTTTACTGCAGGCTCTTTCAAATTCGAATGTTCGGGGTGTAGCTGCTCGAATAAAACCCGAGAGGCAGATCGAATTACGGTAGGGTCACTTCCTGCAATCTCATCAACCAGACTGCGAAAATGTTCGGCGTCTTGAGCTGCCTGAGACACAAACTCTGCGTTCCCGGCTCCTTCCCCAATGACAAGTGTCCTCCAGAACGAATGAATCTGCTCTAAGTAAATTCCGTTTTCTGATTCAAGACATCCACGGATGGTACATGCGCAAGGTATCCCATGAGAAGTCAGAAAAGCGCACTCGCAACGATATTCAACTTCATCATCTAACTGTTGCATTCTCTTCACCTCCTGACTCAGCAACTGCAAACAGTGATGCGAAACTCTACCATTTATGTGACGATATAGAGAATGTCCGAAATTAGTCAAATTTCGCCGTCTCGAGTCTTCAAGAAAGTTTCGAATATTCGTCAGCTGCATTTCAGTAGCCGCGTTGACGCGCTCGAAAAGAGTGTCCAGAGCTGCAGTCGATGTAGAAATCCACTCTTTTAGAGCCGAATGAGCACTTTCGACCCTACAATTCGTGGTGTTCCCAAAATGAAGGACTTTGTTCGTCCAATTCAGCACAAACTTTTCTTTATGCACTAACCACGTGGTGTCCAGATACTCCGTGATAGCCGGCCACGATCTATACAAATCTTTCAGAGCATACACAGCTCTATCATACTCGGCTTCTGAAGTAGAAAGCATGATCTTCCTCCATCTTCCACGCCTCAAAGTCTCTGCCATCTCCTTATTCTTGCCGAATACGTGGTACGCGTAATTCAATACGTCTTTGTTGATGTGCCATGTGCAGAGTAAATGAGCAGAGTCTGGAAAAACCTCTCTCACTGGTCGCATAAGGCCTAACTCCCGGTCTGTTATTATTGCAGTCGGGCTGACAGTCCCCAATAACAGATCTCTCAACTTCTCCATCACCCACAAATAACTGGAGTAAGATTCATCCATCAAAATCGCATATCCAATAAGGAAATTCATGTTTGCTGGTGTGACCCCAATCATTTCGAACAAAGGCATCTTATACTTGTTCGTCTTGTAAGTCGAATCCATGCAGATAACGAAAGGATATGTCCGCAACAACTGGACTGACGTCGGATGTGCCAAAAAAGCGTGAGTGACGACATCAGTTTCTGGATCCGCCATAATCCAATGTAAGTACTCACACTGCACTGCTTGGTAGAGAAACTGCTGGACGGGATTCCGATCTTCAGATTTTGTCCTCCTCATGTAATCTCTGAAATTATAAATATGCCTTTGATTTGGATTGTCCTCCGGGAATTTTTCTTTTACTGCCTTCAAGATGTTCCGTGGTTTTGCTTGCGCCTCTGTCATATCACGAACAATCTTCTTCGCCCCAGAACTTAGACCACTAATTTGACGATGACCCTCTGGATAAACTGCCAGTCTGTGGTTGTGATGTCCGTGAGCACTATTAAAAACCAAAACCCATCCATCACGATCTCGTCGCTCCACCACTTTTATTAAGAAACGGCAACCGCAACCCTTTCTTTTGGTGTTTCTTCGAAGTGCAGTATCCATATCCCGAGACTCCATTTGATTTCGCCGGTCGCATCTCAAATAACAATCCATCCGACTATCTGATCTTGTTTTGTACGATGACACGACCAAAAAAAACCCAGCTCCGATAGCTACTTGTTTGGCCCATTTACATGCTTCATCGATTGTTGCAAAGATTTGTGTAGTTTGAAATAACTCACTGTAATCCACTCCATCACCACCGAAATCTGGAACCTACAAAAATAAAATCAAAATTAAAAAAAATTAAAAAATAAATTCGAAATTAAAAAATTTCAAAAATAATGTCGAAATTAAAAAAACAAAATCAAAATCAAAAAAAAAAAAAAAATAGGCGTCTGTGTTACACGCCTGCCCCATGGATGGGGCGTCTGTGTTAAACGCCTTCCCCAACGGTAAGGCGTCTGCGTAGGACGCCTGACCGAAGGGAAGGGCGTCTACTACAGACGCCTTACCCATGGGGAGGACGTCTACATAAGACGCCTATCCCATGGGGGAGGCGTCTGCGTTAGACGCCTAGTCCATGGGGAGGGCGTCCTACGCAGACGCCCTCACCATGGGGGAGGCGTCTAATGCAGACGCTCGGCCCAAAATTTGCCCCGCGCCAGGCTTACCTCACCCGATGCATCACCCTCGTCAGACATTTTCGTGGTGTTTTTACTGATAAATTATGAATATACAAGACCATATGCCTTATTTATAGACACGGGACGATATGGGTATTAAATATATTGTTAAGGGCAATTTGGTAATTTCAAGGGGCGATTTAAGTAGTTTTGGGGCGACGTTTAGTAGTTCCCTATTATATTGAACTATTATTCATCGTCGTAAAACTACTTAAATCGTCCGTACAGATTACCATTTTGTCGTTCTACCCTTCCTACTTATATAACTCTTCATTTCACTCTCCTAACATCACTCTATCTTTATATTACTATTACATTCACCAGAAAAAATATCTTGGAGGTCAGGAAAAGAACCGGCGGACGCATCAGCTTACTCAAATCTGGTAAATTGTCTTGTTTATTTTTTTATAATTTTTTTTCCAACGAGGCGGCTCCCGAAGACGCCTCCCCTTTCGGTCGGGCGTTCGCGGGAGACGCCAAAAAAAATTAAATTATTTAAAATGATTATAAATTATGATAATTGCAAAATAAATTGAATATTATGTTAATAATTAGTTAAATTAGTTTAGTAAATCCTTTATTGATTATAAATTGTGTTAATTACTAAATAAAGTGACTATTAAGTTAATAATTAGTTTAATTATTTTAGTAAGGAATTATTGATTATAAATTGTGATAATTGCTAAATAAAATGATTATTAAGTTAATAATTAGTTGTGGACGATTTTAGTAAAGGATTATTGATTATAATTTGTGGTAATTGCTAAATAAATTGATTATTAAGTTAATAATTAGTTTAATTATTTTAGTAAATTCATTAACAAAATTTTATTTTTAAAATTGAATTAATAGTCATCGGGTTACCGTGGAGGAAAAGGAAAATCAATTCTCTTACGCGCGGTACGTAGTATAGTAGATGAGTCAGGTCCTCGTCATCTACATAGACGGGGTATTTGTAGGAAGGATCGTGTGGGTTATGGGTCCACTAATCACTTTTAATCTAATCCCTAATTTTCTACTTGATTAAGCAAACAAATGCGCAGCGGAATAAACAAACAAGTAGAGAAAGAAAGACAATGCAAACCACAAAAGACGCGTCGGTTTTTATAGAGGTTCGGCACCCCACCCGGGTCCTAGTCCTCTCTTGTAAGCTCCGCTCGACTCCGCGAGCTCCGCCTACGTCTTCACTAACCACTCCCCGTTCCGGGCCGGGAGAGAACGCCTTTACACCACAAGCAACGCGAACAACCCTCGCTTGCTTGAATTCTTCCTCTCACAATCCGAGAGGGACACTTCGGGCTTTCACCGAAGTCCTTGCTTCTTTTGACAACACTTGTAACTGAGTGGGATTCACTCTCTAATTGAGCACACTTTGAGTAGGATGAGTATATGATCAAGTGTGTGAAGTTTAGGCTTAAAGAGTGTAGAATTGGGAGCTTTGAGGATAGAGGTTTCTCTCTAATGTATTGGGACAATTGGAGTTGGAGAGTTGTGTTAACAACAAGTCTTGATCCTCTATTTATAAGCTCCTAAGGTATTCTAGCCGTTGGGGATAGATTTGATTGGGTTTTGTGCAAGATACACAAAGCAGAAAATCGGGCTGCAAATCTGTCCAGAACCGGTCGACCGAAACTAGTACACCGGTCGACCGTTAACATGATTTCAAAGAGAACGGTCGAACAAAAGAATATTCGGTCGGACAAACGAGCTAGAACTTAACTCTACTTAAGTGAATCGGTCGAACCAAAGTACGGGGCGGTCGACCGATAAGGGGATTCGGTTGAGACAAAGGTCAATCGGTCGAACGAGAAATGTGTCGACCGATAGCAGGGAATTTGGTTTCTGAAAATATGTTCAACCGGTCGACCGAATCAAGGTCGTCGTTCGACCGGTTACCGAATGTATTTTGGGGTTAAGTTTTGTTTTATACGAATACGACCGTTATAGGAATACGACAAGAAAAACGGTCATATTAAAATCCGGGATCGGTCGACCGAAAAGGTAGAACCGGTCGACCGGTAGAGTTCGGTAAAATCACTGTGGAGAGTCTGTTATAAACCGGTCGAACTGAGAACTGGTTCGGTCGACCGGTGCACACAGGAAATCTGGGTTTAAGTTTATAAGTGATTTCCGACTAAGGTTTGGGTGATCTAATGAAGTCCAAATAAGGTGAAATTTTGTGTGTGACTTCTCTAAGGAACCTAGTGTGTGTGTGATATGTTTTTAACTCTTGTATGCTCAATTTACACATGTTCCTAAGACTCAAAATGAAATCAAGATTACAAGTCTTCATTTAGCTTTATTACAAATCTTGACTTGATTTCCATCCTTCTTGAGTCTTGATCACCTGTAGAGGTTAGCACAATACAATATACATGCAATGCAATATGTGTGCTACTCTACATCATCATAATTAAGATTAGGTTAATTAAATCATCAAAACATAGATTAAGGCCAAAAAGCCAACAGTATTTCTGTTGGGAGGGGATCTACCAATGCACTTATACGAAACACAGATTAAACGCACCACGCATACCAAATATTGATTGCGGAATTAACTTCGGACCCTCTCCCAAACTCAATTGCAACAAGAACACTAATAAGATGGAAATAAACAAGCAAACACAAATGCACACCTGAAACAACCATGACACACGCGATTTACAAGGTCCCGCAACGTGCCTACGTCCTTGGGGGTCTCCTGCGGGTTTCCTTTCCTTCTTCCACTTATCCAACAAGAGAAGCAACCGAGATTACAAGTATAGGGAGGCAATAGGTCCACCAAATCACTCCAGATCTATCTCTAGCCTTAATCTCTTAACTCACAATGAAGGAAACTATGTTGTATGCAATGTGATATATGACTAAGAGCAAACAAGCCATTTTATAGACTCAAAAATTGAGGTACAATTAAGCAAAACCGAACAGAACTATTCGTGGAGACACGGTTAACCGATGCTCGTTCGGTTAACCGTGCGTGCTTCAACAGGAGCGATTCCTGTTCCGATTCAGTTAACTGAATCATTCCCGGTTGACCGAGGGAACGCTTCTCACGCGGCTCGGTAGACCGCGAGAACGATTCTTCCACGAACTAACGAATTCTTCCAACAACCCTTCGGTCGACCGAGAACCCCTCGGTGGACCGTGCCAAATTGGACAGACACTTTCCAGATTCTCGGAACACCAAAAATATCCCCAACGGTTTACCGAACCCGTTGTTCCGAAGTGCTTGTTCCCTTCTGACGGTAGGCTGAATCTAATTCGGTCATCTGATCCCAGCTGCACACGGAGTGCCTAGAATCCTCTGTCGGTGGACCGAATCCAATTCGGTAGACCGACCCGTCTTCGCCGAAATTTCCTAAGTTGTGCGTCGGTAAACCGAACCCAATCCGGCCGACCGACTCTTCCTGGATTTGCTTCCTTAACAAATATAAGCAAATATTCAACAATTTCTGCTTTAGTTAGGATATATATATATATATTACGTCGTCGTGAGACACATGAGGATTCTTTTGACGACGAGGATGATTCTTACGAGGTGGGGGAGTCACGACGAGAGTGACGATGGGGACCGATATGACTTGGAGCCACAGGAGGAGGCGATACATCAGTAGGGTCGAGGACGGGGGCGACATTGTAGTACTTCGGCTGAGTGGGTCGTTAGGAAGGGTCGAGGTGGCCGGCTTGTAACCGATGATTCGAGTTCGTGCACTGCAGACACCCGAGCTCAGAAGAAGAAGATGGGTGAGGACTAGTCTTGGATCGTGACGGATATGATGTCCGGTGGTCATCTAGATGGCAGCGTCATTCCGAGTTTCGGAGGCAACATCGTCAGGCGCATCTGGGAGGGCGAGGATCGGAAGGTTTTGAAGTTCCATAATCGGCACAGAGTCTGTATTACATTGCAGGCTTGGCGTTCAGTGATGACTGATGATATGACGGCGATCATTACCGATAGCGGATTGGGTCACTTGTAGTACAACATGTTCTCCTGCCTTGACATGCCGTTGATTTCGACCTTCGTGGAGCGGTGGCAGGTTGACACCAACACTTTCCACTTGCCATTCGGAGAGATGATGATCATGTTGCATGACGTCTTTCAGATTCTGCATATTCCCGTTGATGGTCGTATGGTCAGTGCGTAGGCGCCGACGTCTGAGCTGAAGTTTTTTGTATCAGAGTTGCTCGGGGTCAGGCTCGATGGTCTTGGGCGGGATAACTCATTTTGGAATGGTGGTGGTGTTAGCATCGACGTTGTGGACGACTGTTGCAGACGGGGACGATCACCACAGACTGAGGATACACAGATAACTGCCTACCTCTTCTTATTGCTAGGATGTGTCTTGTTTGTCGACAAGAGCGGTTGCAGAGTCAGACCACGCGACCTATTGGAGGCGAGGGAGCCAGATACCATTGGTCAGTACTCATGGGGGTCGACGACGTTGACATATCTGTATCGCCAGCTGGGTATATCGAGTCGTGCCAAAAATGCGTGAGTGAGGACATTAGTTTTTCATCTGCCACAATCCAATGCAAATAGTTATACTGCACTGCCTGACAGAGAAACTGCTGAGCGAGATTCTTGTCTTCAGATTTCGTCTTCCTCGTGTACTCTCTGCAGTTATAAATGTGTCTTTGATTGGGATTATCCTCCGGGAATTTCTCCTTTACGGCCAACAAAATGTTATGTGGTCTTGCTTGTGCCTCTGTCATATCACGATCCCGTCGCTCGACTACTTTTACCAAAAAACGACAACCGCAACCCTTTCTTTTTGTGTTCTTTCGCAGTGCAATACTCGTATCACGAGAACTCATTTCATGTCTGCGATCACATCTCAGGTAACAATCCATCCGGTTATCTGCTTTTGGTTTGTATGATGATATAACCAAAAAAATCGGCTCTTATTGCAACTTGTTTCGCCCATTACAAGTTTCCTCGATTGTTATAAATATTTGTTTACTATCAAAAAACTCATTGTAATCTACTCCATCACCACTGAAATCTTGCGCCCCACGCCTCGACCATGGTGGAGGCGTCTTAGCCAGACGCTCGAATCGGAAAAAAAATCAGCCAGACATTTTCGTGGTGTTGGTACTAGGAGTGTGAGTAAAACTGAATCAAAAATCTTGTTTAAAGACACATGACGAAATGAGTATTAATTGATTTATTAAGGGCAAAAATGTAATTTTTGGGGCGATTTAAGTAGTTTTCCGGCGACGAATAGTAGCCCCCTTATTATAGCTGAACTGTTATTATCGCTGGAAAACTACTTAAATCGCCCGTACGAATTACCATTTTGCCATTCTACCATTTCTACTTATATAACTCTTCATTTGACTCTCCTAACATCACTCTTTTCATATTACTCTCATATTCATCAGAAAGAATGTCTCGGAGGCCAGGAAAAGAACCAGCGGACGTCCCAGATTACTCGAATCTGGTAAAATGTCTTGTTTAGTTTTTAAAAAAAATTATAAAAATTGGGCGAGGAGACGCCCCATTTTTTTTGAATTTTTTTTTAAATTATGTAAATTGATTATAATTTGTGATAAATGCTAAATAAATTGATTTATTAAGTTAATAATTAGTTAAATTAGTTTAGTAAATCCATTAACGAAATTTTATTTTTAAAATTGAATTAATAGTCATCGGGTTGCCGTGGAGGAAAAGGGAAATCAATTCTCTTACGCGCTCTACATAGTTTAGCAGATGATTTAGGTCATCGTCATCCACGTCGACGGGGTATTTCTGCTTAAGTTAGGATATATATATATATATATATATATATATATATATATATATATATTACGTCGTCGTGAGACACATGAGGATTCTTTCGACGACGAGGATGATTCATATGAGGTGGGGGGTCACGACGAGAGTGACGATGAGGGTCGACGTATGGCTTGGAGCCACAGGAGGAGGCGATACAACAGTATGGTCGAGGAATTGGGCGACATTGTAGTACTTCGGCTGAGTGGGTCGTTAGGAAGGGTCGAGGTGGACGGTTTGTGACTGGTGATTCGAATTTGTGCACTGCAGACGCCCGAACTCAGAAGAAGAAGAAGAAGCGGGGTGAGGACGATTCTTGGATCGTGATGGATATGATGCCCAGTGGTCCTCTAGATGGCAACGCCATTCCGAGTTTCGGAGGCAACATCGTCAGGCGCATCTGGGAGGGCGAGGATCGGAAGGTTTTGAAGTTCCATAATCGGCACAGAGTCTGTATTACATTGCAGGCTTGGCGTTCAGTGATGACTGATGATATGACGGCGATCATTACCGATAGCGGATTGGGTCACTTGTAGTACAACATGTTCTCCTGCCTTGACATGCCGTTGATTTCGACCTTCGTGGAGCGGTGGCAGGTTGACACCAACACTTTCCACTTGCCATTCGGAGAGATGATGATCATGTTGCATGACGTCTTTCAGATTCTGCATATTCCCGTTGATGGTCGTATGGTCAGTGCGTAGGCGTCGACGTCTGAGCTGAAGTTTTTTGTATCAGAGTTGCTCGGGGTCAGGCTCGATGGTCTTGGGCGGGATAACTCATTTTGGAATGGTGGTGGTGTTAGCATCGACGTTGTGGACGACTGTTGCAGACGGAGACGATCACCACAGACCGAGGATACGCAGATAACTGCCTACCTCTTCTTATTGCTAGGTTGTGTCTTGTTTGTCGACAAGAGCGGTTGCAGAGTCAGACCACACGACCTATTGGAGGCGAGGGAGCCAGATACCATTCGTCAGTATTCACGGGGGTCGACGACGTTGACATATCTGTATCGCCAGCTGGGTATATCGAGTTGTGTTGATTGTTCTGGCAGTACGGGTTGTCTTACACTGCTACATGCTTGGATATATTGGTATTTTCCTGTTTTCCGTCCGCATCGGGAGCGGAAGATCATTGAGCATTGTCATCTTTGTTTTAAGACACGGGACGAAATGAGTATTAAATGAGTTGTGAAGGGGCAAAATGGTAATTGTTGGGGCGATTTAAGTAGTTTTCCTACGACGAATAGTAGTTCCCTATTATACTAGTGTTCTTATGATGATGTTAGTTATCTGTGTTTTGATAATAATAATAATAATAATAATAATACATGAATTCTCTAGTGAGCCCAAGGTTTAATTTAGAAAAATTAAACCCCCACAATATCCACCACTCATTTCAAATTGTAAGGTAGATTAAGATAAAAACGGTTATACTAATTAAATATGAGATTAACCATAAATAAGATCCAATGGTGAGATGGTAAGGATCTTAAATTAAATTTGATGAGCTCTGGACTCACTAGAACCTGACCCAATAATAATAATAATTACTTTTTGGGCATGAGAGAATTCTAACTATATACCCATGCATCAATTTATTGTACGAAGACGGATATGAGTACGAATTATGTGTAACATAACCTAAAATCTGATCTTACGTCCGAAGTCAAGAGGACACATAAACACATTATCCAATCTAATCTCAATAAGAGATAAACTAAAGGGGAATCTCTTGACCCTAAACTAACAAAGGAGAAGTCAAGAGGGGACTGGCATTCAGGCTCGGCTACTGGCTTTGACCTTCTCTCGGGGGAACTCAAATAGTGGGTTTGAGTATTAACTTCTTTAGGCTTCTGTTAAAAGTGAAAATGAATTCAATTATACATTTCTTTAATTGTATGATCAAGAAGAGCATCTCAATATCCTATCTAGCAAGAGCAAACGTGCCGGAGAAGGCGGTTTCAATTAATTCACAATCAGGTAAAATATCGAGATACAAATGCGATTTTCTTCTTCCATTTTCTTGGTAGCTATAGACGAAGTTTTAAGGATTCGTTTAGGTACTCGACCGCCTATAGTCCAATAATGCACGGTGCCCAACACTCCATTTGGGCACGATCATATTTATAATTGCAGCTTAAACTCTTGTTATGATCGCTTAGACGAATCAAGTCAACAAATCAAACAGAAGCAATGCCTTATTGTCGTTTGTAGTTAGATTTCCAACTAATGGAGGGATTCAGACAGCAAAAGTCAAAAGGATGAGACACAAATAATACAAATACTATTTTGCAAAAGCCACACAAACACGACCAAGTGATTCAACAGAATTGTTTCCAAGCGTAACAAGGTCATTCTGAACAAAATAATTACTTGTGAAAATGTTAATTCTAATGAACACACGTAACAGGAACCACAATCGGATCCGTGGATTTTAGATCCAACGGTGCAGAGAGATGAAAGATCTTTGGTATCGGGTGCGTGTGGACAACCATTTGTAGTTTAGACTCTTCCTTATACTGCTAATGACATGACGTCCAGGTTTGGATATGTTTCTGAATAACTTTACTAGGATCTGGATTTGATTAGAAACCTAACCAAAAATGGATCACACGATTCACACTTAGCTTTCTCAAAGCCATACTTAGAAACAACAACATCAGCAAAACCTTTAGGCCATTTTCACAAACCCAAACTCATACTCAATAATTTTTTGAATTTAAAGAAGGGTAAATTATATTTATTTACCTCTTCAACTACAAGTCAAAATCAATTAGGCACCTTAATTAAAAATCTCAAAAATTTCCCCGACTTAAATGGTCGAGTGACTGAAATAAAATTAAGCATTCTACATCACCTGCATCTCTTAGCTACTATTTCTCCCCATAATACAAGTATGAATCATATTCTAACCAACACCAACATAACATAATATGTTATCATTAGCTAGAATAAGAGGATTAAAATTGGATTTTCGGAATGGTAATTACCTATACTGACTAAATCACAGCACTCAGCAACTACTTTAGCCTCCAATGAATTTTCCACACTTGTGATTTCATCTACCTCCAATTTGTGGTTCTTCATTCAACTAAGATTGGCTTCATCTTTCAGGAGAAACACCACACTGTAGAACAATTACCTGAATAGGAACCACGCTATGATTATTAGGCTAATACTTCACGTGTGATTCAAAATTCAAAACTCAATATGGAAATTGCCTGCAAATTCATGGGGGGCAATTATACCTCCATTCAATTGAAAATTGAATCATTTTAAGTTACATTGTCAAATATGTATTACAAAAAGGAACTAAACAACAACGACATTACAAGTAATAAGTTGTTCACCTTTTTTGGGTTGTCAACTGCTTTCAGTAATCGGCTCCACCGAACAAAGATTGCTGAAGAGAACGAGAGTAATTTGCAGGCAAACAATCAAACTTGTTCAACACATTGGCGGACATGTACGGAGACATGCATCCACGAATCTGCAAATCACAAGAAACAAACTAACCGTCAAAAACAGTTGAGCGACTCTGAAAGGCGCCTTACAAAGAAAGATGAATTAGTGCAACCAAAAAGAGTTCTTTCTAAATGGATCCGCATGAGTCATTTCGCCCAGAATGATTGGGGCCTCAAGTTGGATACGGTTCTGTGAGCTTTCATTAATTTCAAAATAGAAAATGAGGAACTATATAAAAATTTGTCAAACTATATTAGGTTTCTTGTCATCTCAAGGTACACATGTTGAACAAAGTAAACAATAGAAGAACGAACATGTATAAGAATGAACAAAGGGGCAGTTGAACTTTGGATTCCAGAAGAGAAGTGTGATTACCTGAAGCAGACAAGTGGGTATTTCTATAAATCCTTGCTGAAGGAGATCCACTTTTTCCAAAGTCGTGAGACTAACTGGTGTAATCACATATATTAGGTTTTTGGAAATGTCTATGCCACGCACAATACCTGAATAAAACACGAGATACCAGAAATTTAAACCATGAACTATCAAGCTATACTGTAATCTAGCTGACTAGTGAATATCAGTTTTAATGACCATGTATGTATGGTAAGTCAATGCATCAACCAGTAACAAACTCCACACTCAAATATAACCATAACAAATACTTGATAAGGTATGGAAGATGATTGTTGAAATATAAGGAAGCAAGGATTGACGTATCAATACGGCAATGCCAATTACTACTAGTTTATGTTCTACTCAGACTTGAAATGAGTTAATCGAATAGCTTAAAAAGACATGCTCATATGACTTGGAAATCTCACAAGGCAAATGAAACTCACCAAGTCCAACACACCAAGGTCTCCCACTTGTTGTAGCCCCTCCACTGACAGCAAGGCCAACAATACTTGCATTTAGACTATGGAAGATTTCACTGCTTGGCACCTAGTAATGAGAAAAATAGAACAATGATCAAAAGCAATACAAAAGAAAAGGTACTTCAATTATCAATGAACAGGAAGCACTACTAACTGATTTGGGAGATACCACATATAGGAGCTTTCATTATAGCAACAAATGTCATGCCCAATTGGCAATGCAAGAATATAAAATATGGTACAATATTTCAATTTGATGCATGTGATTCGATGTTTCATCTTACTTGACAGTGCAGGTGCATGACCTTTATCTCCGAGATAGGTACTTCATAAGGAGGAATAGAAGCCAATGCAAAAGCAAGCTCTTTGTGTGTGGAGATGTCCATATCATGTGCAATACACTGACGAAAGTAAGCACTTGTCCGAATGTCTCGCAAGTCACGTGATTTCTTTTGTACCAGTACTCTGCAAATGTCATCAAAAGAATACTATTATAATCAAATACACTTTGAGGAAACAAAAAAAATGTTTGTGTAAATAAACAAATTACTAGGATGGTACTAAAGCTATCAATAACTAAAAGCCTACATTACAATATTGAACAAATCAACAATTCATAGCAGTTTTGGCAGTCCACGGACAACAAGAACCACACATATATATTGAACTCACGATTTATCAAGGGAGTCCGTTCGTGCTGCATATATTTCAATATGATTAGTTGTCTCTTCTTGATCACTGTCCAACCAGAATGAACCTGTTGGTAAATTTTTGCTGTCTGTAGTGGTGCGCACCTGAACCACATGAGTAGCAGAAATGTAACGCAACATTTCCACCAACAGGTCATAACCAGAACCTAGCATAACAAAAGACTAAAAATTAACTCGAAAATTTTGACTGGGAATGTTTCTTAGTAATTAAAAGTTCACCTTTTACCCATCCAGGTGTATTGATTACAAGAGGAAGTGCTCGTATTTTTGGATTCTCTTTGTTACATTGATAAAACTCCTTCAGGAAGTAATCATAGAGGCTAAAAATCCCATCCAAATAAGCTTCTGGGTCTCTTTTTGAGGAAATGTCACCATAGAAGAGCGATCTAAAAAGACAAAGATGTAAAGTCTTTGCAAGTCATTAAAGAGATTATTAAATTTGGGTTTTGAATTTACTTATAATATCAAAAAACTAGAAAAAATAATCAAAATAGGACTGAATTGATAGTGTGTCTAATGGAAGTTTGTTTCCGGGATAGACAGTTTTTTCATATCCTTAATATCCACCAACATATCACCATATCACTAGAAAGAAAAAAATACCAATAACCCATTTAGACCGATAAAGTCAAACACTGACATGATTTTTTTCTGTTCATAAATTTTACATTTATAAAGTTGTCTAACTATAGGTTGCGGATAAGTCAATAATTAAATCCCCAGTCAAAAAAATCCAAACTACATTAGGACTCATCCAGTTTCTCTGATAGGTTCTTTCTACAAACTCCATTATTCTTGTTGGTGTGTAGTACCAGTACTGAAGCATGACTAGAAAAGGATGGGAAATAGTTGCTTACTTGACTGGTGTCTTCAAAGATAAACCGGTTAAGTCTGCAAAAAAGAAAACAGAACTGCAATTACCCAACACAAAAACTAAAAAGACCATTTCAGTAAAAAACACTAGACAAATATAAATTAAAGAGTACACATACCTGTGAACTTTTCCCGAAGAACATGAAGCGACAATAAACCAGGAGGAGTCAATTCCGGCTGCCCAACATCAGTTTCAAGGAATGCAACATTTTTATACCTACAAAATCCAGTTCTCACATGATTGCTTTTTCGAACACATTTAACAATTTCATATATTAATAATCTCAATTCAAAACATATTAACAAGGAGCATACAACAGCGACTCATACCTAAAATTATTTCATAAGCACCGTCAGTTTTCAAATACTCACAACCTCACCAATGGACTCTATTATTAGGGGTAAATCATAAATGTGGACAAGGGAAGCAAGTGGAGTCTTTCAATGCTAAATAAAACTAAATTTGTGAAATGGACTTCAATGAAAGCAAGTGGTGTTCTGTGGTAGCACTCATCATCACCAATACTTGATATTAGTGATAAGTACTTTTTTATAATTAACATTAAAGAAAAGAGGGGATACAAGAGGTGAGCACAACAAAGAGTGGTAGTGGACTACCGGGAGTAGAACCAAAGCCAAAAAGGGAAAAACCAAAAGGAAAATAAGACAAATTAAAACAAGTAAAACAATCGGCCAACATGACCACACAAGACCAAGATGCATCTGGATGATTCAATGTGATCTTAGGAACCCGATATCAATACTTGGTTTTTGAAATCAAATAAAATTTTCGTGTCGTTTCGTGTTTTACACAAAACTGGATGGTCGTGTTTGTGTATCAAATATTGGTACACGAATTCATTTCTTGTCGTGTTCGTGTATAGTTAAAGTGATTAATACACACGAAAAGACGGAACATAAAAGTATACGACACGACACAATTGCCATGTCTAATCCCGACACACCTCTGTATTTGAAAATTCATCCTAAAAGCTCCAGCAACCAATATCACCACCACCAACTACCCAGTGATGCATGTAAGACGAACAGCGCTACCACATTACCACCAAAACACATTTTACACTTAAAAAGTACCACATTTTTTAATCTTTAAAAAGCATACCACATTATGACATTAATCCTCAAAAGCATATTCTGCACCTAAAACATACTGTATTATCACATCAATTTCCAATAACACATATATTACAAAAAAAACAAATTCGGACATTAGGATAAGTGTACTGACGAGACAACATCCAACATCATATATTCTTAACAATGACAACATTTAATGGTGGGGAAAAAATCAAATTTTCACACCAACAAACGTCGTTCACCTCAAACACCACTCCATACTCCAAACCGGAGCACAGAAGGCAAAATATGAGACTGGTTATGGGCCTTTAGATGAGAGTATTGACGAAACGACATCCATACGTAATATATCCTTAACATCATCCTGATTACAAAAATCAAATTTTCACACCAGAAAAAGTTGTTTCCCTCAAACACCGATCCAGACTCCGAGTCATAAAAGACTAAAATGACAACTGATTCTGGACATTTAGATGAGAGTACTAACAAGACAACATCCAAAAGTGGTATTTCCTTAACAAAAACAATCCTAATTTATATTTAAAAAAACATCATCAAACACTGGCTTACTGAAGCACCGATCCAGATTCCAAACCAAAGCCAAAAGGCAATGATTCCAGGTATTGACAATATGACATCCAAACTTTATATATCCTTAACAACAACAATAACAACAACAACAATCCCAAAAAAATCAAATTTTTACACCACCAAACGCCGTTTTCCTCAAACACCAATCCAGACTCCAAATGATTCACAAAAAAGTCGATTGCCCCATACCTTAACGTCAGAGTATTGATGAGACAACATCCAAACATCATATATACTTAACAACGATCTTAATTCAATATAAAAAAAATGTTTACACCAACAAACGCCGTTTTATTAAAGGGGACGAATCCAAACCTTCATGTCAGAGCATCGAGGAGACAACATCCAAACAACACATATATTTAACAAAAATCCTAATTCAATAAAAAAACAAATGTTTACATCAACAAACGCCGTTTTGTTAAAGGCGACGAATCCAAACGTCACATATCCTTAACAACAACATCAATCGTAGTAAAAAAACGAAAATTTTACACATTTTCCCCAAAGAAGGCGACGAATCCGTACCTCCGGAGGAGAGTGTTAACGAGATGCCTTGCGAAAGTGGTCTTCCCGCTGTTCTTGGGCCCGCATATCAGAGTCACCGCCGGAGGGGAGGCGCTGGCGACGAAATCTGCCGCCTCCGACCATGACTCCGGGATAAAGATCTCCGGAGAGGGGGATCGGTCGGGGTGGGTCTCTTCTTCCTTCGGTTTCCTCCCCATCGCCCCAAAACCCTAGAAGAATTCGGGTTTGGGCGAGAACGAGGGTTTTGGGTTTTGGGGAGAAAGGGGATATTATGTTATGTTTGGTATGGGAAATTCGAAAATAATTTCATATGTTTGGGGGTGTTTTTGCAAAACGAAAAATAGTTTTGAGACCGAGTTTAGACTTGGGTACTGGATCGGCCCGTTAGGTAGGGTCGGATCCGGTATTTATATATATATTTAGGTATATTTGTAATTTTTGGAGGTATTTTAGCTATTTTTTTAAGTTTTTTGAAATTCTTTTAAAGCAAATAAAAAATTTAGACGGACCAGCCAGATCTATAAGAGTTTGGGTCAAATTTTGAGCCTAACTAACATTCCCTTGTTTTCCGGAGTATACATAGTTGGTTGAGAGGAGTGAAACAAATTTAAATCTCAGTCACATATTTAATTACTTCTCGGAAAAAATAGTGTTGGATCATCTCCAATTTTGAAATGGTAGCCCTCATGTCCCAAGTAGGGCGGGTACTGAGCAATTATGAGTCATAAAATAAAAGGTAACGTTATGCAATTATCCATAGTCGACTTGGACTAAAAAGACTAGTATGTTAGTGAGTATGATTGAACCGAAAATTCTCACACCTTGTTATGGCATCTATGCAATAATCATATATATATATATAACAATGTAGAAAAACATTTAGATTGAGAATGTACTATTGTCGAGTTCAATATAGGGACATTTAGAGCTTTTCTACTAAATTGAATTTGGCAACACCAATGTTAAATTCTCTTTGAGAGAACTCGACTTTCGAGTGGCACTGGTGTTGCCGAGTTCAGTTTGGCAAAACTCAGAATCGTCGAGTACAGTTTAAATAGAACTACAAACATTTAATTTAATAAAACTCGACCCCTCCATTTAATTTAATAGAAATCGACAATTTCATATTCCATTTGAAAATATTTCAACAACAATCATTCCAACTACAAACATTTCAATAACAAACACATAATTCCAACTACACAAATTTGAACAAACACATCCATTTAAACCAGAAAACACAAACAACTATCGTTGTCGAGTTCAATTTCGTAGAAAAATACTCTAAGTGTCCCTATATTGAACTCGGTGTTGACAATGCTGAATTTTACAACAACAAAAGGGAACTACTAAACGTCGCCCCAAAACTACTTAAATCGCCCCTTGAAATTACCAAATTGCCCTTAACAATATATTTAATACCCAAATCGTCCCGTGTCCATAAATAAGGCCTATGGTCTTGTATATTCATAATTTATCAGTAAAAACACCACGAAAATGTCTGGCGAGGGTGATGCATCGGGTGAGGTAAGCCTGGCGCGGGGAAATTTTTGGGCCGAGCGTCTGCATTAGACGCCTCCCCCATGGTGAGGGCGTCTGCGTAGGACGCCCTCCCCATGGCCGAGGCGTCTAACGCAGACGCCTACACAATGGGAGAGGCGTCTTATGTAGACGTCCTTCCCATGGGTAAGGCGTCTGTGTTAGACGCCCTTCCCTACGGCAAGGCGTCCTACGCAGACGCCTTACCGTTGAGGAAGGCGTTTAACACAGACGCCCCATCCATGGGGCAGGCGTCTAACACAGACGCCTTTTTTTTTTTTGATTTTGATTTTGTTTTTTTAATTTCGAGTTTATTTTTTAATTTTTTTAATTTCGAATTTATTTTTTTATTTTTTTAATTTTGAATATATTTTTGTAGGTTCCAGATTTCGGTGGTGATGGAGTGGATTACAGTGAGTTATTTCAAACTACACAAATCTTTGAAACAATCGATGAAGCATGTAAATGGGCCAAACAAGTAGCTATCGGAGCTGGGTTTTTTTTGGTCGTGTCGTCGTACAAAACAAGATCAGATAGTCGGATGGATTGTTATTTGAGATGCGACCGGCGAAATCAAATGGAGTCTCGGGATATGGATACTGCACTTCGAAGAAACACCAAAAGAAAGGGTTGCGGTTGCCGTTTCTTAATAAAAGTGGTGGAGCGACGAGATCGTGATGGATGGGTTGTGGTTTATAATAGTGCTCACGGACATCACAACCACAGACTGGCAGTTTATCCAGAGGGTCATCGTCAAATTAGTGGTCTAAGTTCTGGGGCGAAGAAGATTGTTCGTGATATGACAGAGGCGCAAGCAAAACCACGGAACATCTTGAAGGCAGTAAAAGAAAAATTCCCGGAGGACAATCCAAATCAAAGGCATATTTATAATTTCAGAGATTACATGAGGAGGACAAAATCTGAAGATCGGAATCCCGTCCAGCAGTTTCTCTACCAAGCAGTGCAGTGTGAGTACTTACATTGGATTATGGCGGATCCAGAAACTGATGTCGTAACTCACGCTTTTTTGGCACATCCGACGTCAGTCCAGTTGTTGCGGACATATCCTTTCGTTATCTGCATGGATTCGACTTACAAGACGAACAAGTATAAGATGCCTTTGTTCGAAATGATTGGGGTCACACCAGCAAACATGAATTTCCTTATTGGATATGCGATTTTGATGGATGAATCTTACTCCAGTTATTTGTGGGTGATGGAGAAGTTGAGAGATCTGTTATTGGGGACTGTCAGCCCGACTGCAATAATAACAGACCGGGAGTTAGGCCTTATGCGACCAGTGAGAGAGGTTTTTCCTGACTCTGCTCATTTACTCTGCACATGGCACATCAACAAAGACGTATTGAATTACGCATACCACGTATTCGGCAAGAATAAGGAGATGGCAGAGACTTTGAGGCGTGGAAGATGGAGGAAGATCATGCTTTCTACTTCAGAAGCCGAGTATGATAGAGCTGTGTATGCTCTGAAAGATTTGTATAGATCGTGGCCGGCTATCACGGAGTATCTGGATACCACGTGGTTGGTGCATAAAGAAAAGTTTGTGCTGAATTGGACGAACAAAGTCCTTCATTTTGGGAACACCACGAATTGTAGGGTCGAAAGTGCTCATTCGGCTCTAAAAGAGTGGATTTCTACATCGACTGCAGCTCTGGACACTCTTTTCGAGCGCGTCAACGCGGCTACTGAAATCCAGCTGACGAATATTCGAAACTTTCTTGAAGACTCGAGACGGCGAAATTTGACTAATTTCGGACATGCTCTATATCGTCACATAAATGGTAGAGTTTCGCATCACTGTTTGCAGTTGCTGAGTCAGGAGGTGAAGAGAATGCAACAGTTAGATGATGAAGTTGAATATCGTTGCGAGTGCGCTTTTCTGACTTCTCATGGGATACCTTGCGCATGTACCATCCGTGGATGTCTTGAATCAGAAAACGGAATTTACTTAGAGCAGATTCATTCGTTCTGGAGGACACTTGTCATTGGGGAAGGAGCCGGGAACGCAGAGTTTGTGTCTCAGGCAGCTCAAGACGCCGAACATTTTCGCAGTCTGGTTGATGAGATTGCAGGAAGTGACCCTACCGTAATTCGATCTGCCTCTCGGGTTTTATTCGAGCAGCTACACCCCGAACATTCGAATTTGAAAGAGCCTGCAGTAAAAACAAAGCTACGAGGTCGACCAAGGGGAAAGTCGACACGACGGGACCCTAGTGCGTTTGAGTATGCAGAGCGAGGTAGTGGTCGATCTTCAGGTAGTGGGAGTAGAGGTCGTGGTCGTTCTTCCGGTAGTGGAAGCAAAGGTCGTGGTCGATCTTCTGGTTCTTCGTCAGTGAGAGGAGGATCAGGTATACCATCCTTACATTTATTATTATTATAATTTTGTTATTTATTTCAGTAAATATGTATCTTTTGTTATTATATCTAACTGTATTTTTTGTTCATATTGTAGTGACTGGGCGGGCTGACGTAGACGACTTCCCATATGGAGATAGAATTCCAGGAATCATTATGCCATTCCTACACCAGTGGAATGATG
Organism: Triglochin maritima; assembly: GCA_963682175.1. NCBI lineage: Eukaryota > Viridiplantae > Streptophyta > Magnoliopsida > Alismatales > Juncaginaceae > Triglochin > Triglochin maritima. The sequence goes on from OY821781.1 coordinate 39,814,196, forward strand.
TACGTGCTGATGGATGGGAGCTGGAGTACCAACATAGGATAGCATATTGGCAACAATTATGTAATATGTTTTGATATGTTTGTATAATTATGTAATATGTTTTGATATGTTTGTACATTATATAGTGTTGCTTTATTATGTAATATGTTTTGATATGTTTGCTTTATTTGCATTATATATAATAGTACGAAAGGTTATCAAACACAAATACAAATAATAAGGGTACAACAGATAAGCAAAACACAAATACAAACAATAAGCGTACGACATGTTAGCAAACACAAACACAAATACAAATAATAAGCGTACAACAGATAAACAAATATAAATGCAAATACTAAGCGTACCACAGATAAGCAAACACAAATACTAAGCGTACAACAGATAAACAAATATAAATGCAAATACTAAGAGTACGGTACAACAGATCAGCCTACTCATCATCCGAATCATGGTCGGAGATGCCTAACTGAGTATGCCATGACTGTATGATCTGATCCACATCTCCGCATGCAGCTCTGGCATCGTCTGGCAGCTCATCCCTCATCTGCAAGATTGGGTCTACAGCCCGTATCATCTTACCCATCCACTGCACATAACATTAACATTAGCGTACATTAACAAATTATACGGTACAAATAAATATAGATAAAATGAAAAAATTACCAGATCGCCACACGTCCTATCTGGTGGTCGATCTGCTCTCCGGGAGGCACCACGGACGATGATAGGATGTGAGTAACTACCGAACCAATCAAGATAACGTGCATCACACTCGGAGGGGTCGCGACTACGTCTGAAGTCGCCAAGGAACAATCGGCATGATCTCGGAAATGTCCGCCAAGTCGATTCCGCTGTAGAAGCGGGGAACCTGACGTCGTACGTCGCTGCTGTCGCAGACCGCACCGCATGCTCTGGTGTCGGAATGTCAACCGGGATCACCTGAACATATCCTAACTGACGCAAGACCCGATCGGGCATATAAGGCTCTATGATATCCCGATAACGAATAAGACCCATCAATAAAGTCCTCGGGACATCCGCTGCTGGGTCAGGACCATAGGGTAACCACTCCACCTAAAGTTTAACACATTAATAATAATACATCTTAAAATTAAATAAATGGTGTAAAGTTTGATACCTCTGATGCAGTCATCTGATCTAGCCGTGCGCGGATGGAACGCAATCGTCCATCGCTCTTGTCCTCGCTCCGGACAACCCACATACCCGAACGTGGATGACCCTCGTCGATAATCTTCCGCTCACGATGCGGGCGGAATGCAGGAAAGTACTCGTATATCCACGCCTGCAGCAGCGTAAGACAACCTGCAATCCCAGAACAATCCGCACGGCTAGCTATCCCAAGCTGCCGGTACAGGTATGCCAACGTCGCTGACCCCCACGAGTACTCACGAACGGTCTCCGGGTCCCTAGCCTCCAGTAGATCGCGTGGTCTGATCCGACAACCACTCTTGTCGACAAACAAGACGACTCCGAGCATCAAGAATAGGTACGCCGTCAACTGTGTATCATCGGCCCGCGGAGGTCGTGCCCGTCTGCATAGGTCCTCAAGGGAGTCGATGCCGACACCACCACCACTCCATAAAGCTGTATCTCTCGCCAGACCATCAGGTGTGACACCAAGCAACTCTGCCACATAACACCTCAGCTCAGACGTCGACCCCTGAGCACTAACCAGACGACCATCCACAGGAAGTCGCAGGATCTGGAAAACATCGTGAAGCATGATCGTCATCTCTCCGAAAGGCATGTGGAAAGTGTTGGTGTCAGGCTGCCACCGCTCCACAAACGCCGAAATCAAAGGCATGTCGAGATAAGGGAACATGCTGTACGGTAAGTGCCCCAAATGCGTGGCACTAATCTCCTCTCTGATATCAGCACTCAGTGTAGACCGCCAACCCTGTAGTGCTGTACAGGCTCTGTGCCGATTCTGGCACTTCAGAACCTTCCGATCCTCTCCGTCCCAAATCCGTCTAGCAATGTGACCCCAGAAACTAGGAATGACGCTCCCATCTAAAGGACCACCAGGCGTCATACTGCTCACGATCCAAGAATCGTCCTGGACCCTCTTCTTCTTCTGAGCGCGGGGATCAACAGTGCACGAGCTCGAATCCCCGGCCGTAAACCTCCCACCCCTACCCTTCCGCACCATCCATCCGGCGGAAGTAGAAGTACCCGCTCGACCACGTCCTCCGCTATAATCCCCCTGCCTCTCCACCTCCGGCCGCACATCATACGGGTCATCATCGTCGCTCTCGTCGTCGAAACTATCCACATGCTCATCATCGAAGGAATCATCCTCCTCCTCACGACGACGTAATGCCTCCCTCTCCCTCCTGACCGAAGCAGATATCCCCCGTCTACGTGGATGACGCGGTGCTGAATCATCCTCTAAAGAACGGAAGACGTGTAATGGTATCGACTTGCCTCTCCCTCCACTGTGACCCGATGACTATTTATTGAAATTTTAAATACAAATTTGTTAAATTTGTTAAACTAAATTATCATATTTATCAAAATTGTTAAACTAAATCAAAATTTGTTAAACTTAATTATCAAAATTGTTAAACTAAATCAAAATTTGTTAAACTAAATTAAAACAATTGTTAAACTAAATCAAAATTTGTTAAAACTAAATATCACAATGTTAAACTTAATAAGAATTTGTTAAATTAATTTTTTTTGATTTATCACTATTTATTAAAGTAATTATGATATTTATTAATTAAAAAAACAAAAAAGGAGGAGGCGTCTGCGACAGACGCCTCCCGCAAGGTGGAGGCGTCTGTCGGAGACGCCTCCTCCTACGGGGAGACGTCTTCCGCAGACGTCTCCCGCTTCGGGTCGGCGTCCGAGGGAGACGCCCCCCGCATGGGTCGGGCGTCCTCGGAAGCCGCTCCCCCCATAGGGGGAGCGGCTTCCTCGGACGCCCGCCCCATGCGGGGGGCGTCTCCCTCGGACGCCGACGACATTTTTTTTTTTTTTTAAAAAAACAAATAAATAACGTAATGTTACCTCATACGGGTACACCGGGGGAACTGCTGGCTGCTTCCCTGGCCTCCGAGACATTCGTAATCTTGTGTAGTAGGTATAGGAAGAGAAAGTTTTGAAAAAAGAGTGAAATTGTGAGATATATAAGCAAAAATAGGAGGAAGGGCAATTTGGTAATTTCAAGGGGCGATTTAAGTAATTTTGGGGCGATGTTTAGCAGTTCAGCAACAAAAATCTTAAGAACTCAACGTCTGACACATCGAGTTCTGTACACACCCGTCGTAGTCACATATCACCACTTAGTGACATGCTAAATAATTTTAAAGAGGTTTATTTTAGAATTTTGAAAAAATAATAATATTTTGAAAAAAAATTCTCTTTTTACAGAAAGTTGTTACATATTTATGCAGTGGTACGCGTGATCATGTGTTGTAATGTCTGATCAGAAGTAGGGGTGCAAATGGTTACCAAGTATCCGAGTATCCGATTCGAAAATTTCTATTTAGTTGGTATTTGGTAAGTTCAATGTTACCAATTTAATTTCGGATACGAATATGGTTAAAAAAAATTTACCAATTAGAATTCGGATACGAATTCGGATACAAGCTATTTAACATTCGAATTATCCGAATTATCCGAATTATTCGAATACATGGTCAAATACACAAATTAGTATTCCAAAATTTAGTATTCCAAAATTTTAATACGAAAATTTAGTATTCGGATTCGGATAGTTCTACTGAATTCGGATTCGGATTCGGATTCGGATAGTTCTACTGAATTCGGATTCGGATTCGGATTCGGATAGTTCTACTGAATTCGGATTCGAATTCGAATTTGGTAATGGAATATGGTATTCGGATTCGAATTCGGATACAGCAGGTATCCGAGTTATATTATCCGAGTTGCAGCCCTAATCAGAAGTGTGCCAGACCAATTTTGTTAGTGGAGATGGTAGAAATCGCAAATTACCCAACATTTTGAGAGAGTCGAGTTTTGCTTGCTTCCAACCAAAGTTTTGAGTCTAATTTGTAGTCCAATTTACGTGACTCATTCCCACTTTGTTAATTCTTGTTTAATAGAATGATATATGTTGTGGAACTATGAATTTCATTGGAGTGAGACTTGAATTAAGAAAAATTATCAGCATATATGTCGTGACTGACGACAACGAGTTTCGTATTTTGAAAACGACAAGTGATTGCATCACAGCTATCTTTATCAAATAAATCTTTTTCGGTGTAAACCATGAAGTTGTATTTCATCCAATGATTTCTCATTTGATTGAGCAAATGTTTTTTTATATATAAAAATTACCTTAAAGTTGACTTAGACCGAACACAAAATGAAACACAAAAGTAACATGTCCATTACCAGACTCCAAACAAAATTAAAAAAAACAGCCATCTCAATTGGATTCTTGCAATCCATCAAGCACAATCGATCCAACAAACATCCCCAAGGCACCAATTCCGAGCACCGCCGCGGCGACCGCTTGAACCCCCACAAGTGTCGTCGAGTCGTCCGGAATAACCACAATAACCGCCACGGCAGCCAAAACCAATGGGAGTGCTAGAGAGGCCAATGCAGAGGGGGACAATGCGGCCGCCTTCTCGACAAGGCTGAGGAGGCCAAATTCCTCAGCTTTCGAGAAGAAGCCAAATTTCTCTATGGAGGATAGAGTTAGGCCGAGCTCCTCGGCTTTCGAGAGGAGTCCTGCCTTCTCCACATTGCTTAACACCTTCTTCCTCTCGAGTTCTCTAATCACATCAAAAGTTGTCTCTTCACTTCCCTCTACAAAAAGGCCCGCACCATACCATTGCTTCTTCCATGACTCGTCGTACCTATTTACCTATCATCATATATATCAAGTTTATTAGTGGTAACATGATTAAAAATGCATGCATAGGAGGGGGATGTGAGGATGCCAATGATCTACACTCGTTTCCGAAATCTCAATACTAGAATGGTTTAATTAACAAAAAAATACATGATTAAACAGTTCAAATGCATAAGTTAACACGTTGTCTAGATTTATGAAGAGTGAGTTGAGATTCATTGATTTAGACAAGGCTTGACACCAAATTAAAAATGTGCTTTGGTTTGTGTTCATATAAAAAGAAAAATTACTATTTTAAAAAAATTAGTATATTGGTTTAATAAAAATAAAAATTTAAAAATGCTTGACAAGTGAAATTAAAACTTACACTATTTTAATTCGTCTAGAATGGGACTCCTTGAAATTACGTATTACACAGTCCAATATTTTGAGACATTGAGTTACATGTTAATTAACTTTAGTTAATATTTTGAGTCATTAAGTTACGTGTTGGGGTTTAATTAAATATACACAGAAGCTTTAGAAAAAATTTGGAGACATTAATTAATGAAGATAATATAGAATCTCATATCTAGTACAGTAGTATTAGTTTTACCGGTTGTAATTAACTTGTCGCTTATTTTGCTTCTAAAGAACCCTTGAAACCACATAAAATTTCACATCGAGTTTTTTTTGTAAGTAAATTAAAAATGGAAATTCAACTACACCGTCAAAATCATCGTTCAATAGTAAAAATCATTAAAAAAAATCAGACAATTAGTTCAAAAAATATAGCGAAAAACTTTCGCATTACGCTGTTATAGTATGTACCACAAATATGGATTTCCATGACTTCCAGAATTTTTTACGTAAATTCTATAGGTCATCACTCGCATCTACAAATAATTATTTCATTTTCTCTTTGTAAGTACCTTTTAGTATACAAAACCAATTTAACCATCCAATTACCATTCAGTATTACATAATCATAAAAAACATATGCAAGACAATTCTATCAATTATGCTTCAACATAATAATGGTGTAATAATTTGAATAGATATTATTACCTTCTTCTTGGTGGCCATGGAGATGATTGTGGTGGTGGAAGAGGAAGAAGAAGAAGACCGCCGAGAGGAGAAGGTTGGATGTGTAGGTGAGATGGAAGAATATGTTCCATAGCATGCCATCATTCACCTCGATCTCTCTGTAGATATTTGCAATTCTCTCTCTAGATTTTTGTGCTTTGATGTTTGAGGTTGGTTTGGTGTGTATGTGAGAGAAGGGTTGGAGGGATTGGATTGAAGCAACCAATCAAAATGTAGAGAAGTCTATCCAATATCTAGTGGCCAATTTAAACCCACATGAAGTGTTAATTTATTTGTGGTCATTTATGTTTGGGGACTTTTTGCAATCTTCCTTGTATTTCTTCTCGTTTGTGTTTTTTTTTTTTTACTTTTGTATTTTGTAAGGTTTATATCATACAATGTCTCTTCAATAATTCAAGATCTCTCTCTTGTGTATACCCTCTAATTCAAGCCATAATCTTGACTGATTATATATAACCTTAATTTTATTAGACATTTGAACCTTATTTTTCTGACCTAAACTTCATATGCACTTGACTTTAGCTAACCTTTCGCCATCATGAAGAGCATAAGAAGAGTGTCAAGATTTAACAATATGAATCCAGGTATAATCTACTTCAAACTGAAAGATATTTAACAATATGAATCCAGGTATAACAATATGAATCCATGTATATCTTTCAGGTATAATACCTTCCATAAACATTGGAAGGTACAGTTGATATTTAAAATTATTTAAAAATAATTATGAAACCTTTTCCTACTATATATTTTCAAAAGTTGCGTATCAATTTCAAACGGCTAGAATTTAAAAAACTATTAGAAATATGCTCAGAGTCAACTAATTAAGACAATTTTTAAATGCATAATTAATTGGTTTATGTTATAATAAAAAAAATTATAAATCACATAAGCCGTAAAAAAATACATAACCAATATGCTTTCTAAAAGCTAAAGTTCATAAGACCCCAAATTAAATTAAACTATTTCAACGTAACAAAAATCAATGCATATTCATCACAGAAGTTAAATAATAGTTTTGTTAAAACCTAGATAACACAATAATTAAGTTGAATATTATTTACAACATATATAACAACATGTTTGTATATATATAAAACTGTCCATATATAGATGTTTACATTCCAATATTGCCACATGACGCATATATACATGCACGTTCAACAAAAAAATGATCAACATCAATGAGTTGATACATATATATATACTTGACACTCTACTTAATTGTTCAATTAAATTGGTAAATCTTTAGACTTGAAATAGAAAAGATCTTAAGTTGGACCTTCAGTAGTAGTGATCGATTATTTGAAGTAGGTCAGGTTAAAGATCCTTCAGTCGTTGGAGCTCCGACAAAACGACGGTTCCAAGATCCGGCCTATCTTTCCTCCTCATCTCGGCACAACTCAAGGCCAATTTAGCTAACACCATCGCCTCCTCCACAGGCCAATCGTCGATAGCCGGATCCAAAATGTCGGCAAACGTCCCATTTTCTATGGCCCTCTCGACCGAAAGTGTGAGTCCCATTGGCATCCTTGCGGTAATGAGTTGCAACAAAAGCACTCCAAGCGAGTAGACATCAGACTTGGTGGTCAACATTCCAGATTGCTGGTACTCCGGATCGATGTAGCAAAAGGTGCCGGCGGTGGAGGTGAGGCGGCATTGGGTGACGCTGACGGAGGTGGATCGAGCTGGGACAAGACGAGCAAGACCGACATCGCTAATCTTGCTAGTGAAATTGCGATCAAGGAGAATGTTGCCTGGTTTAAGTTCACGATGGACGAGAGGTTCGGGTCTAGTCTGGTGTAGGAAGAGGAGAGCGGTGGCGATCTCTAGGGCAATGGAGAAGCGAAGTCGCCAAGGGAGTGGAGTGGTGTTGTTGCGTCGAAACAGACGATCGTCGAGGCTTCCATTTTCCATGTATTCATACACTAGGCAACCATACTCCGGACAACCACCTAAAAGAAGGACCATGTTTGGATGTCGGATGCAACTCAGTACCTCCACCTGTATATAATATATAATGTATGCATGTGTTACATTATTTGTAAAAATAATATTAATTGTTTAAAAATTCACCATATTTAGCAATGCATGCATAGAATCATTAGAGAAATGCATTTTAAGATCGTTGTATAATCCTCAAGTGTATATCGAATTTTATTAATAATTCATATATAAAAGAGATAAATGATGATATTATTTATTTGTAAATTGTAAGAAATGAGTTGAAGAAAAAAGAATAGTTGTTTTGACAACGTAATCTTTTTACAAAGATTATGATGTCAAATCAATTGTTCTTTTTCCTCCAACTCATTTATTCCAAATCTTTTTATAAAGATCATGGTTGAGAATGAGAAATATATTGTGAGTGAGTGTATGAGGTCAGAGGTTCGAGTCTCCTCAGGTGCCTCTCGTCCCTTTTATGGTGAGTGAGCTCGGTTCGGCAGAGGGTAATAAAGGAGGTGAGCCCACAAACCCAGAGTTTGTAACATGACCAACGTCTAAAAATGGTGGTGGTTCGGTGAGTTCCCTGGTCACCAATATATATATATATTGTGGATAAATATAATGAAGTCGGAAAGGTGACATGACAAAAAGAGAAAACTTAAATGATCTTTTTATAATTAAAAATCACGATTGCAGATGCTCTTAAAATTAAACAAGTACATATGTAAGTACAAGAAGATATGATCACATATATATATATATATATATATATATAGTAGACTCATGCACTCACCTCTTGTTGGAATTGCTTTTTACCCTGAGCAGCAGCATCTGGTCTCAAAATCTTAATAGCCACAAGAGTATGGTCTAATTTTGCCTTAAACACTGGCCCGTAACCTCCTTCTCCAATCTTAAGCGAATCTGAGAAGTAGTGAGTTGCAATCTTAATCTCACCAATGTCATACCTCCTATACATAAGGTCTTTATAGCCTATGGATTCTATTGTCCTTTTCTTCTCCTCAGCTTCTTTGTCGGCCGTCGACATTTCAGCGACCTCAAGCTCTACGAGTCGTTGCGCCGCTTCGGCCGCACTGAACTTTGCTTTTTCAGTCTCCACCATTGCCATTGCTGCCTCCTTGAATTGGCCAACCTCGTCCGCCTTCCATATGTTGATCTCCTTAGTCTGGCACAATATTTTTTATAACCAAGAAATGACATCGATCTATTGAAACTTTTATCTACTTCAGCTATATATCTTAATTGGTATAGATAAATCAATTTTTCACATTTGAACTGATCAATTTTTTTCTTTAATACTCCTACCGTAATTCTATGAAATAAAATATTTACAGAATATATCAGCTTGAGCGAATATATTCAAATAAGTTGGATGTTTGTATAAAGATCCCTAAAATTTATCCGTAATTATATATTTACCTTTTGTCTAGTTGTTACTGTCTCTTTGCAAGCAGAGTTGTACATCTCCATTGTTTGTTTCAGCTCTAATCTCAATCTCCTCATTTCACTTTCCAAATCTCTCTACAACATGCAAGTCTAATAAATGTTATATCATCTAAACAACAAAAAATTAATCTTCCAACTTAAAGATTAAGATTTAAGTAAAAATCATACTAGCAGATCATGACATAAATAATACTAACATTGCCATCCATTGCTATGGAGTTGGAGCTTGCTTCAGAGCTACCATTCGAGAAAGACGACGAAGACACTGACTCGCTGAAATCCGACGAAGGCATGCTTCCACTGTAATCGATGTCGTCGGAGAAGGATTCCATGGAAGAGGAGGACCTTGGTGGTCTTTTTGAGGGTAGTTTTTCTTTTCCTTGAATTGTTTGTTTTCCTTCCATTGTTTGGGGTTTATAGTGTCCAGAGAAACTTAACCTATCAATTTGAATATCGGTTTTTGTATTTGATTTTAATTTCTAAAAAAAATAACAGACAAAACATCAATGCTTGAATTATTTGGGTCATCATATATTTACATAACATTAAAATGTATGATTGTAGATATGGACTAAAAGGAATAGACTGTCTAATTACGTTTTCTAGCCATAACATTGTTTTAAATATAAAGTTAGGTTAATTGTGATGTTGTATTTGATGAGTAAAAAGAAATTTATTTAATTAGTAAATATCGCTGCCTACCAAAACCAAACCATGTAAGTAGACATTTCGTTCAACCTTAATGTATTGTGAGATTGTATGATAATATTCGAGACAATACCTAAAAGATGGTAATGCGTTAGTCGTTATATCTGATAAGTGATAATGCATCTTCAAATGAATAATGTCTATCCAACTATCGTTCCACCAACTCTAAATTTCGAGTTTACCTCGTTGATCCATTTGACTCAAATTCCTCCGAAAGAGAAGGTTGAGTAGAGCTTGTAGACGTCGTTTTTATTCTAGGAGACATCGGGACGCTTGGAGAGAGTTTGTTTACCGCCGATCGGACACTTAAGGGTTTGCCTTTCCATATGACATATACAGAGCAAAAATCTGGTGCAATTTTCATTAACGTCGTTGGCACATCTGCGTGCTTGAACTTCCTGCAAACAAATCACAATAATAAATTGTTAGAATAAACAACAAACAAGAACTTGCAATATTTATGACGAAGGATGACTTTCCCTCTGTGATGGAAATGTCCTCAACTGTCTATTCTACTATTTAGCACAAAGTTTATCTACATCTAGACGTATTGTTTTACCCATCCACACACGTAAGTACTTATGTTTGGAGGTTGAGGGAGTTTTTGGTTATAGAAGTTGATATATCTTCTTAACTATGTAAATATTTGCAAAATAAATAAATAAATTAAGGACCTTGTAATGACATTTCTGTTCGAAGCGCCAAGCACAATGTTGATGATACGATTGTTGGTGATGTATTGTGCCAAAGCTTTTGCTACATCTATGTTCTCCAAAACTACATCCGTCACCTTAACCTGCATAGTTTCAGAGAAAATCAATAAATATAAAAACTTAATTACTACTAGATTATGATCACATATTATTAAATTTGAAACTTTATATATAATACCCCTTTCTTGGCACAAAATAGACGGTAAGGACGAAACAACGCCGCCACATCTGTAGTGTTGGTTGCTTGATCTCTACCATGACTACGACTATTATAGCCAAAGCCTTGGTTAGCGCCACCTTCAGTTCCATCTTGGTGGTTTCCTTGGCTGTAGGATGTAAAATTATCGCATTAATTATTTTGTGGTAATATTATTACACTTGGATTCATGATTGATCACAAGTTTTGCTCTTGTTTAACATGAGCACTTGTTTTGCATGTGATATTACTTATTATATCACATTATCTCGTGTTTAGAGTGACAACTTTTTTGTCATGGCGAATTATATATGTTGTATATGTCCAGATAAAACAACTCAAAAAAAATTAACAAATATGTTGGACCAACGAAAATTTAACAAATATACAAGAAAAATATATGCTTGGTTACTTTTATCCATGATTACTATGAATTATGTCGTGCTTCGCATTTTGCCCATCCCATTTATTGCTCATCCCATATATAAGAAAGATGACTCAAAACACACATTTTGAAACTAAAATATGTTGCTAGACTAATAATTTTTTTGACGTGATGCCAGTCTTTAAGTGCAAAATGAATTCCAAAAAAAGCCTTTTAAGATTGAACACATCGCTAAACCATTAAAAATTAAAAATGGTAGACAATCAAACCTTTGGCTGGAGGTCTTGACGTGAAGGAGTACAACAAAAGCATCATTAACTGCAAGATGATCCAATGTCCACTTCATAGCATGTTGGCTATTCTTGTCCTTGTCGATGGCGATGGCCGTCGACGGCATGACACATTGCTTGTCGTCGTCGAGAGCATCGAAGATGTCAGTGTTGAAGCTAGACAAAGACGAAAATGACATTTTTTTTCCTTGGAAATATTGGTTTCGGAATGCCACCTCGAAATAATGTGGTTCGAGTTTGCTGGTGTTGTACGTTTTGTATGGTGTCGTGTTCGTGTTTGGTTATCGTTCATTGGCTCTTGTTTGGGGACACTTATTTTGGGTAGAATTTGTTTCGTTGCTTCACATTTGCAACGGATTCAAGTTGGTTTCTTGACTAGGTCTTGTTTGAACTGTATAGTCCACAAAATGTGGGAATTTTAACTTGCTTTTTAGCTATAATTAGGATCACTGATTGTATAATTTGAGATAGCAAACAATTGTTTTGACTTTACTTTTTTGTGTGTGTAAGTTTCTTCTTTTTTGAGAATTTATTAATATCTTCAATTCGAGTTATGACCTTTGTCTATGTTTTGTATAAATGCTACATAGTTATAATGATAGATAATATACATCACCATTTTCTCCAACATAGGAATGGAAGTTTTGGATTATATTTTTTATTTTGATTATATTTGATATAGTAATTACGTCAATTATATTTTCTTTTTGGTTTCTGTAATTTCTTATTCAGTAACTACTTGCCTTGTACCAACTACTTATGGGTAGATAATCATTTTGTTTATATGCATAATTTGATTTATTTTGTTTAGAGTCTTGATACATAGACGCGCTACACGTCACCATCTAGGTCATCATTTGTGTTTTTTTATTTTATTATTTGAAAATGCAGTTTCCGATAAAGTAAGAGACAATTGATTTTCCCATTAGTATGACATTTTAAGTGCAAAGAAGAGACACACATCTATCTTGTGTGAGACAAACGTCTATATGCATCTTGAAATGTCAATCATCAACCAACGGACATCTAAATTATCATGTCATCAAATTTGAAAATAATTTTTTTGATAGTTGATAAAAGCTCCACATGCATGCAGCATGTTAAAATGAGTTCATAAATCATTTTCTTTTTGTTTATATGCAATTTTCAGTAATTTGATTAACCTGATAAATTTTATACTTTAATGTACTAAAAATTCCCTAGCATTGTAAAGATGAACAATAAAAATTACAACTGTCTATATTTAATCGTCGTATTTATATACTCCGATATATTTAATATATAGTTCTTTTATTCAATTAACGATTAGTGGTAGGATGGTGGGATGATGTGACAAATGAATAAACGAAATTTCCACACACTTGAGCGAAACATATTCCTTTAATTAATCATTCGATTTGGGAGTATTATTTTGTCCATGATAGTCAAATAAAGTTATGAATACTATATTCTCATACGTGTGACTTGTGAGTAGCCAACAACCAATAAATGTCCACTGATAAATTGTCTAATATTGACAATTTAGTTATAAGAACTCTAGTTTTAGAAAATCGTTCATATATTGGCCCTTGACCCTAAATTTAGGTTAAATTTTGGAATCATGAAGTATTATAAAGTTATACTCTTTGAATATATATTTTTTATATTGGTTTGAAAAAAAAATCGAAAACTTTACGTATGAGGTGACTCAATTGTATTTTGAAAAAAAAAAGATTGTTCTTTGAATTTTACATTGCTAACTAACACCAACAAACTTCACTTAAAATGAACACAAACGGAGGGTGTAAATGCAAAATTCAAAAAGCAAAGAATTTACCCACCAAACTTCCTAGTACCCTGAGAGGGCATGCACGAAATTTAAGTCAATAGGTCAGATTTTATAGAGATAATCCATTGGGTTCAAAACTTCATTTACATGTTTAACTATTGATAAGTACATTTTCTAGGGGTCAAAATGCAAAGATGTAAAAATTCAAAGGGTTGGAAACTTGGAATCCAAAGAAATTAACAATATTGCGGTCATCATACTTAGAGATCTTTATAAACCAAACCAAGTTCCAAAATCCAAAATCCAAGAGCAGTTGATCGAACCATCTTGGTTGTACATAACATCATCCCTACCTAGAGACCATATGTAAAAAGCTCGAAAAACAAACTACAAATAAATTCTCCATCGTCTACGTCCAAACTCTAATCACCCAAAATCGACACCCTCAAACCAAAACACAAAGGAATAATTCTCCATCATCGACGTCCAAACTCTAATCACCCAAAACTCGACTCACGGAAGTCACGAAGACCATAAGCGAAGTTGGCGGAGTGTCCATTTCGTCCCCACACCCGACAGTGGCACACTCAAAACCAAAAATCAATGGGGCAAAAAAAAAAAAAAAAAAAAACCCAAAAAAGCTGTACGGAAATTACCCACCAACTTCCAACAGTCCCCACAGACGACTGACTGACTTCTCCGTTGACTTCTCCTCTCCAAATCAAACCCTAATGAATCCAAACCCAAACCCTAATCCTAATCCATGGATCCGTTGGCCGTCGCCCTCGCTGTCTCCGGCGACCGGAGCCGCCGCGCCGTCCTCTGGGCGGCCGACAACCTCGTCCCCCACGCCTCCCGCGTCGTCCTCGTCCACGTCGTCCCTCCCCTCTCCTCCATCCCCAACCCCTGTAAGCGTCGAGAACCTCGAATTCTGCTGTTTTTGATATGTGTTTGATGTGTGTTTTGGTGTGTTTTGAAGGTGGGGAGGAGGTGGAGGTGGAGAGGGTGGGGAAGGACGCGAGGGAGCGGTTCGAGAGGGATCGGGTTGAGAAGGTGAGGAGGGATCTCGGGACGTTCCGGAGGCTCTGCCAGACTGTCAGAGAGGTTTGTGTTGTGGTTTCAGTGTTTAATTGTCAGTAATTGTGTTTGATTGTTTAATTAGTGTCTGGTTGTTTACGATACCGGTGACTTAAAGAAGGAATTGAGTTTGCATACTGATGGTTTGGTTTTTCAGAGATTTGCAGAAACTTGTGGTGGTGTGAGATACCATGTTAATTATCGATACTGAAGTAGTAAAACGGCCTGAGATAGAGGAGGTAGAATTTGATGATAGGATTCATAGATTAAACTACTCATTTGTATTTAAGGATCGGGTTGTGTTTAATTGAAATTGTATGTGGTTACTTTGGATGCTGGCAATTTTGCATGGGTAAGTCGGTGGTGGTGCTAAGGAATTGAGTTGGCGTTTGCATTTTATGATTTGGAAATGTGACATTTGTTTGTTTGGGTAATCATTTTCAGAGATTTGCGAAAACTTGTGGCGGTGTGAGATACCGTGTTTATTATCGATACTGAAGTAGTAAAACAATCTGGGATAGAGGAGGTAGAATTTGATAATAGGATTCATAGCTTAAACTTAAACTACATATTTGTATAAAAAGATTGGTTTGTGTTTAATTGTAATTGTTTTTGGTTGTTTTTTTATGACAATGTAATTGTGGTTGGTTGTTTTTGATGCTGGTGACTTTGCGTGGATAAGTCGGTGGTGGTGCTAAGGAATTGAGTTGAGATGTGTTTTTTATGATTTGCAAAAATTCGTGGCTCTGTCAAACTGTCAGAGAGGTTTGTTTTGTTTGTTTATCGTTTCAGTGTTTAATTGTGAGTAATTATTTTGGTTGTTTCTGATGCTGGTGATTATGTTGTTTACATAAGCTGGTGGTGGTTGTAAGGAATATAGTTTGAATATGGTGGTTTGATTTCGAAGTGTGTTGTTTGTGGATGACTTGTTTGGATGATTGTTTTTCGGAAATTTGCAATAGTTCGTGGCAGTTTGTGATACTGTATTTGTTATCGATACAAGACTAGTAAGATGATCTAGGGTATAGTAGGTTGAATTTGATGATAGGATTCATGGCTTGAATTACTCGTTCATATGAAAGGATTGATCCGGTGGCAAAGGAGTGGAGGGATCTAGGGACATTTTAGAGGCTCTGCCAAACCGTCAGAGAGGTTTGTCCGTGTGTGGTTTCGGTGTTCAATTGTAATTGTGTTTGATTGTTTTTTGATGAGCATGCAATTGTCATTGGTTGTTTTTGATGCTGGTGATTTTGTGTGTATAAGTTGTGCTGATAGAAGTAATTGAATTTGGGTACTGATGGTTTGATATGGAAATGTGATGTTTGCGAAAACATAGTGATTGTCGTTTCAGTTATACTTGTAGGTAGAGATAGTGATTTTGCAAGGCAAGGAAGTTGCAGTTGAGTTGCTGAGCTTTTTGTCCACTTCAGGGATTAAGAATTTGGTGATGGGAATTTCCGCTTTCAGTTGGTTCACTAGGTATGTGCTTTCTTGGTGTCTTCTCACTTGAACATTTATTATGCAAGTGTTGTTTGGGCTTGCTTGTTTCTAGTTCTGTCTCTGTTTGAGCTTCATATTTGGTTGGTGTGTTGAAGTAGAGTTTGTTTGCCACACCTGTACACACATTTTTGGGCAATTTGAGGAAAATAATTTGTTTGTAGACATTGGAGGGTGAATATAGGCACTTAAATTCCAAAAAAAATAAAATATTAATTTTTTATGTATTTACAGAAAACACAACTGTATCCTAGTTTGATCTATTTTCTCCCAGAAACTCTTCCTGAAACCTAATTTTTGCTAGTCTCAATCAAAACAAAAGCAATTGAGCAAAATAAAACATAACATACTTTGGTAAGATTCACCATTTCTGTAATACATTTTACCTCGTGGTCTGTTTGCAAAGTTATGTTATTTTCCCAATTTCTCAAGATCGAAGCTCCTGAATTTAAATTTTTAGGACATTTGGGAATGCTGATGTGCCAACAACAGTGCTGAAATCAGCTTCAGATGCTTGCAACATCTTTCTTGTGTCAAGGTGGAAGTTGGAATATAGACTGGCTACTCCATCTGTAGCTTGTGGTAGGTCTCAATATTGGACTGATTTTATATTTTTCCCTGATAAACTTTTTATCTAGCAGTTAGTTTCCTATGATAATGCTTGTTCATGATTTTTGCAGGCTCTGTATCTGTACCAAAGATAAAGAAAATTAAGCTGAAGATGTTCACACAAAGAGAAAGGAGTCGTATTTTTGATGGGCAGATCTCCAGACATAATTCCTTGCCTTCTGCGTGGAATAAGGAAAATTTGCAAGTGACTAATCGAAAATATAATCGTGCAACTTCTGGAGGCAGTAATATCAGTGATGCCCCTGATGATACATCTCAGTGTTCAAGAGTAGCTCTCTTACCTCATTCTGGGGAGAAACAAGATCTCAGTTCATCAAATGTCAGCCACCAAGATACCACAACATCGGAAGCAGAGTCTTTAAACATCACTTCCTCCAATATTTCACATGCCAGAAAGCAGGTGAAGACCCATTATCTAGAATCACGTTTGCAACTTCAATTATATATTCTCTTATACACATTCATCATCAGATTAAAGAATGAATAGTTCATGATTCTGGTAAAATATTTTTGCAGAGTGAAGACATGGCAGAACTAGAAAGGTTGAAGATTGAGTTGGAGAATAATCGGGCCATGTATTTACGTGCATGTAAAGATCTAATTCTCACCAAGAAAAGGGTAATATGAGTTGTCATCTTATACTCTTTGAGTTTTGACATAAGCAACATTGTATATTGCTTACAGAAGTTTATAATATCATAGAAGAGATGTGTATTGATGATTTTCTATGGAATGATGTGTACTGCAGGTCCATTTACTATCAGTTGATTTATCTGAAGAAGCGAGAAAAGTAAAAGGTGCCATGGAAAGAGAAGAGGTATTAAGGCAGATTGCCGAAGAAGAAAAGGCAAGACATTTAGAAGCTGTTAGGGAAATTGAGGAGGCGAAGCAGTTACTTGCAGAAGCAGCTCTTGATAGGCACAAAGCTGAAATAAATGCCATAAGGGAATCTTTGGAAAAGTTAAAAATAGTTGAAGCTATTTTCTCTCGTAATAAACGATGCAAAAGATACACTAGGGATGATATCGAGGTTGCAACTGAACATTTCTCTAATGCCAAAGTAATTGGGGAGGGCGGTTATGGCAAAGTTTACAAATGCAACCTTGACCATACCCCTGTAGCTATCAAGGTTCTCCATCATGATTCAATAGAAAGGAAAGAGCAGTTCCTGAAGGAGGTATGTTGTATAAGGCTTTCTTAACCAAAGAAATTTACACTAAAAACGTGTAGCTCTTATGAAGTCTAAAATCTTGATGTCTTCTTTTTTTCAGGTTGAAGTTCTTACTAAACTTATTCATCCACACATAGTTCTATTGCTTGGAGTTTGTCCTGAAATTGGATGCATTGTATATGAATATATGGAAAATGAAAGCCTTGAGGATCGGCTTTTCTGCAAAAACCACACTCGACCACTTCCATGGGCCACCCGGTTCCGCATCATTTTTGAAGTGGCATGTGGACTTGCATTCCTGCACAGCTCAAAACCAGATCCAATTGTTCACCGTGATCTGAAACCAGGCAATATTCTCCTGGACCGTAATTATGTGAGCAAAATTGGAGATGTTGGACTCGCAAAACTCATGTTAGAGGTGGTTCCTGATGGGGTCACGGAGTTCAGAGATACCATCATTGCTGGGACGTTACATTACATGGATCCAGAATACCAGTGGACAGGAACCATAAGGCCTAAGTCAGACGTATACGCCTTTGGGATGATTATTCTTCAGATGCTTACTGCAAGGCGACCATTGGGCCTTCTAGTGGCTGTAGAGAATGCCCTTAAGAGTAATTCCTTTCCTGAGATTTTAGACAAATCAGTAACTGGAGTACCACTTGTGGAAGCAGAGAAGTTGGCGCGACTTGCATTGAGATGTTTGAGTCTGAGGTGCAGAGACAGGCTGGATTTAGAAACCGAAATCATTCCGCAGGTTGAAGAGATAATGAAAGTGCTCGATACCCGGTTCAAGCTAAACCAATCCCAGGTTGCAGCACCAAGTCATTACTACTGCCCAATACTTCAGGTAAATGCAGTTTTAAATCAGTAAATTGTGTAGTTTCGTTGTCTATTGATTACTTTTCCAATTCAAAGACTTCATGCCCATGCAGGAAGTGATGACTGACCCGTATATCGCGGCAGATGGATTTACTTACGAGCACATAGCAATCAAATCATGGCTCGAGAGGCACGACATATCTCCCGTTACCAAACTGAAGCTTCAACATACGTGCTTAATTCCAAACTACAACATACGCTCGGGCATAGAAGAATGGAAATCTAATATTGAAATTTCGACCTCGGAATAGACCTGTATATTATAGTGTATAATAGTGTTGCTATCAGGGATGGTATTTGTACGTGTTGTGGTATTGTCTAATTATCTGTTTGTCTCGAAAAAATATAGCACAATTATATTTCGAAAGAGCTGTAAAGTGATTGAAACATCTGCTGGTGTTTGCTTGAAATTGCAGATTCCTTGTGTGATTATCTTCATAGTCAATATGATCATTTACATTTTTTGTACATTTTTTTTGCATTGTATATGAGTGTGACTACCTAACGTTGTGTTACTTAGATATCCATTAAAAGACTTTCTTACGGGTAACTGATATTTCAACACGATGAAGGAATAGTATTTGGCATTTGTGGTTTTGTACCGGATGTCGTTATTACACGGTAATTAGTAATTATGAATCAACACTTGAGGACATCTGATCAATTGGTTTCCACTTGAGGACATATGGGAGGCCAAATGTTAAACATCATCATCCGAACCAAAGACAAAAGGATTAACTACTTAAATTACACCGCCAATCCGTTGCTGTCTTCTGTCGAAAACTGCTTGGAATGACTCACGTTCTGAACGAAGATGCTCTTCAAAATTCAAGTGCTTTTTCGTTCGACTGGCAGATTTACCAGCAAATATGAATCAGCTTCCTCAGGGAGTGGATTAGAGAGCTAAAAAGGAGAGGAAATCGAGTTTAATTTAGATAGTAGATGTTGGTCCAATGTGAAAATAACACTGAGCTCAAAGTAATGTTAACAAATTCAAAGAGTTTTTGAAGCTTCTTAATGTCGAAAAAGATAATCATCAATAGACACATCGATTTGTACTACTGTCAGTGCCATCTTTTCTCACATACATACACTAGGGAGTACAACATTCAAAGAGAAACAGCAAAGTTGACAAGGTATCACTGACCAAGTTATAACCCGAACCAGGCCCAATCACCAATGACGAGATACTTGGGTGTTTTGCAGGACCAATAGAAAATCCACGCTTTTCAACCTACAAAAAGAAAACCATCAACAATCCCCCAAAAAAAACATTTGTAGAACACAATATTCGAAGATATAGGCAAGTCACCATTTCAAATCATGAACTTTGAACCCCCCATAGAGTTCACAAATTAGTTCATTTCTTGGCTATGAGTTGAAAAGTAAAAATGTTTATAATTTACATTACAGTAAAAACTTTGAAATTTAACTAAACATTGTTGTCATGTAAGGTATATTGAACAGAAGACACCTCCAGGCAGGAGATCACGTAAATAGGTCATAATAAGTTGAAAATATGGCATATTTGTGGGGATCAAAACAAGCACTGTTCTTCCACATGCAAAAGTACGAGTTTTTCATTCAACCAGAAACAAACAAAACCACACACCTGATCACCCCAATGAACTGACTTCTCACTCTTGCTATAAGCCCGAATCAATCCCGAGAGAGAACTTGAATTATTCTTAACATTGATTTTTTATCGTTATCTTCGTCAAAATTCTCTGACCGTTTACTTTTTCCCAGTTCTTTCACACAATCTGCTTCTCCACCAACCCAATGGTTCTCTTTATGTGATTCTAATTGCCAAGAAACATGAGCAGGAGTCACGTACCGACACAATCAGGTAAACAGAACATTGTGCTTCATTAGAAGAGAAACACTAAAATATATTGAAAAAGACAAACTACAAATTCAACATTGTTACGAAAAGCAATGCTGCTACCATCTATCCATACCTTCAGATGGATTATTTACCTTCTGAGACTTTCCATCCAGCACCGCACCTCTATCATTAGATCCAGCATCATCTGTGATTCTGTGTCCATATCCATCTGTTTATGAACAAAAAAAGTACAGCAGAAGGCGCGAGGCGAAGAAAAGTATCCATACATCATACAACATCATGGATCACCAAGGATATTGGTGTAAGTTAACAAAAACACTACTCCAACCCTACCACAGCAGCAACAACAACAACAAAACACTTAATCCCAAACTAGTTGGGGTAAGCTACAAAAGAAATTGTTGTAGTTTACCTTGAATATGTGTTTAAAGTATTTGTGGGATAAAACAGACATTCAGTCGATCGGAAAGCGTTCGGTCCACCGAACATGTGTTCAATCTTGTCCAGTAAAAGTGTCTGTCGGTTTTCGGTCGACCGAGAGGAGTTGTTCGGTCGACCGGGCACACATGTGGGAGCTGGGCAAAAGTGTGTCGCTTTTCGGTCGACCGAGAGGAGCGGTTCGGTCGACCAGATGCACACGAGGAAACATCTGTTGGTTTTCGGTCGACCGGAACTTAAGTGATTCGGTCGACCGAGTATGCACTCGAGCAAACAGGAAAAGTGTCTGTCGGTTTTCGGTCGACCGCTACTTATGGTCCGGTCGACCGATGGAACCTGGTTTGCGCTACGGTTAGAAGATCGGTCGACCGAAGCACCCGTTCAGTCGACCGTTGGACCCAGGTCTGCCCACGTTTTGTATTTTTCTCCACACGATTTTGGTGCAATTTATACTTGTTTTGGCCTACTATATAAAGTCAATTTCGTCCCCCCTTTGTCATAGAGAACAATTAGATTAATTGTTATTGTCTACTTTGCATTCTTGAGAGAAAAAAAAGAGAACATCCTTGTCGATTCGATGAGAGCAAATTTAATTGAGTATTCTCGTCGGTTGTTCGTGTTTCCTGTAAACCTCTCATTGTAATACATTTTCTCTATAGTAGATTGGAGTTGTGTCGTCCGTGATTTTTTCCGCATTTGGTTTCCACATTAAACCTTGCGTGTTTTGTGTGATTTGGTGTTTGGATTTGCATTTGTTCTTTATTCCGTCCATTGGATTTGTTATTTCGATTCCACTGCGTATTTGGGATTGATTTTATTCCCTAACAGAACTCTAGGGAGTCACGGTTTAGACACGTGAATCATCTTCTTCTACACGTTTCTATCCAATGCAAATTTCCCAGGGACATTCTAATCTTTTGACTGCTTCCTCCCAAGTCAATCGTGATCTACTTTTTCATCTTTTTGTGTCTTCGATCCAATTCAATGCTCATCTTCTTATAGGTGCCTCCATAGGTTTTTTTTGTATATGTCCAAACTATCTCAATCTGTGTTGTATAAGTTTCTCTTCCATTGGAGCAACTCCGACAATCTCACGAATATCTTCATTTCTAATATGATTCATTCGCGTATGACCACACATCCACATCAACATCCTCATTTTAGATACACTCATCTTTTGTATGTATTTTAGTGACTTAACATTCCGCATCATATAGTATTGCATGTCTTATTGCGGTTCTATAAAAATTTCCTTTTAACTTAAGTGAAATTTTCTTGTCACATAAGACACCTGGGGTTTGTCGTCATTTCTTCAATCCTGCTCTAATCCTATTGTTAACATCTTCATTGATCTCTCCATTTTTTGAAGTATCTCCAAGAGTTCGAATTTATACTCCAGTAAGCTTGTGGTACGACTTGCTTGCTGTTTCACCGATTAGATCCACTTTGTCGATGAGTCCTTACCATAAGTTGATGTCATAATTGGCTTTATGGAATCTAAATTCTCATCCATTCTCTTAAGCCACTCTTCACTGCAACAAACCCCAATATAAATCATTAAATGTAAATACTATCTTCATGAAAAAATCATGAGCTTAGTCTCACACAATCATACCTTGTTTTTGCATAATGGTTTCCATTCACAAGCCACTGATTGACAACAGAAACATCATCCTAAAAAGCATGAAGTCTAAAAATTAAAATTTCAACATTAAAGTCATGATGCATTCATTATTTGACTCTAACAATATTAAATTTTAGGGTTTAGTGTTGTTGGAGTCAAATAAAGCAATAGACACTGCATGCAATTTTACCTTCCACAATTAGAACTCGAATATTTTAATGACACCAGAGGGAAAAGAAAGAAATTCAAAATACTTTGTCTCACCTGGAATACTATTTGGTTGTTATTTTTAATTGTGTGAATGACTTGTTTCTTGGTTTATAATCTCTTGGATTTGTCATTTCTTCTCAATCGTTAATAACAACTCTTAGCTGTGCCATTTGGTGTCATGGAGTAGTAAAGCAAAATAAAAAAATAAACGAGGGGGATTATACTTTACTTGTTCTAGTACACTCTACTTTATTTGCCTACTTGGAGCATTATAAAATAAAACTTGTTTCACAGGCAGTAGCATTCTTTTAAAGATTCAATATTCTGAAGATTAATGCTAATTATTGTGATTTGTTCTCCTAATATTTGTTGGCCATGGAATCTACCAAAACGTTATTCACTTCCTCTAAATGCCCCCTGGATGAGATGTGTCGTTCTAAAGCTTGAATAGATTAGGGTTTCCAATCTAAAATCTGCCCATTTTATTAGATTGTGAAGTGATTTTATCTAATACCAAATGGGCACTGAAATACTACACCAAATTCAACTCTAATTGGATGTGCCTAATCTCTCAAATTATTAAGAAGTTAATCAAGAGTTCTTTCACATTTCTCCTAATATTTATTACCAATCGACTTGAGTTTTCCAAATAAAAGAGTTTACTATTATGCTAATATTAGGTAACCATCTTAATTTTTCTGAAAATATTTTGCTATTTTGAAAAAAAGAAGATATTCATTATCCTTAATTCTTGTTAACAATTTATTATTGTAAATAATTTAAATTTTAAACTTTAAATGAACAATCCCCCCAAATTTTCTACAAAAGGATAAATGGCGTCTTGCAAGTGCTTACTAGTGCTCTCCACCACTTCTCCCAATTCCCCCCAAAACCCTAATTTTCCCAAATCAAAATCCCCCAAAACCCAACTTTTCCAACCCAAATCTCCTTTTCCTCTTCTTGGCAGGTTCGAGAGGAATCCCCGCAAGTACTGGGACGAATTCTACAATCGCCACCACAACAAGGTAGTTTTTTTCTTTTTCTTTTTTTGAATTTTTCGTTATTGGAAATTTTGATTCTTTTTGGGTGGCAAAAAAAAAAAAGTTCTTTAAGGATCGGCATTACTTGGAGAAGGACTGGGGCCGCTATTTTGAGGTAAAAATTCGATTTTTTTAATATAATTTTTGTCAGGTTATGTTATGTTTAGTATCAGTTCGAAGAATTTACCTTGTTTGGAATTTGGATTGCTATTTGCTTATGGTCTGACCTAATGATGTTTTGTATGATGAAGTGAACAATCGTTTTCAAGTGAAAAACAATTGGTTAACTTACAATGTTTCAATTTTCGTGTACGATCGTGTCCTTTTTTGTATCGATTATTTATTAGAAAAACAATTGATTAACTTACAATGTTTCAATTTTCGTTTATGATTGTGTCTTTCTTTTGTATCGAATCGTGACTTATTTATTTCAAGTTATTTCTTCATTAATCACACACACAAAAATCATGTTTGAAATGCGTCATCATTTTGCTGTATGTTGTGGTATTGGGTTGTGTAGAAAGTTCAGGATCTGACAGGTTGATGCGACAAAGTGTGTAATGACCGAATTTTGATAAGTTTTGAGGAGAATTGTCTTTTTAAGGTTTGAATGTTGGTGGTAGGTCTTGAGTATATTGTTGGATTTGGTGAATTATGAGGCTATTTCATTTTTTTTTCTTTTCAATGTTCACTTCTATGATGTTTTGGAGGGGTATGTTACTATGGTTTGCTAAGTGCGAGTTTTTTTTTGGTTTGGTATGTGCAGGAGTCAAATGAGAATGGAAGTAAGAGTCTGCATGTAAAAAACAAGGTTCTATTGGAGGTATATTTTATGTCATGCCGCGAGAGTGTGAGGAATTAATTCTGTCCAACTTTAACCCTTTTCAGATAATAAAGTTTCGAGATGAATTTGAGACAAAAATTGTACGATTTTTGTACATTACAATAGCTTAAGCAGAACACGTCTCGACTTGTTGAACCCTTGATGTCCAATCGATTTCTCTGAGTTGATTTAGTGGACTGTGGTATGAATATGATTTTTGTATTTTGCTGTTTGCTTTGAATAGATTGGTTGTGGAGCTGGAAATACTCTCTTCCCACTTCTGGATGCCTTTGGTGGCATTTTTGTCCATGCATGTGATTTATCACCAAGGGCAATTTCTCTTGTCAAGGTTTGTATTATCCTTAATTTTGCTGAGGGTTCATGTGTCTACACTTCCATTGTTGTACTTGGCACACTTTCAAACACCCCACACTGTCTGAACTTCCTCCCATGATATTGCAACTGTGTATACAACAACAACAAAACATTTAATCCGAAACAAGTTAGGTTAGGATGGAAATGAAACTCTATAAAAATCGTGGTTCAAGCACACTGATATTGCAACAATGTATAATTTTTATAATTAATGATTCTTTATGTTGGATGTGTATTCTCATGATATTCTTATATCACCTATTTTTATTGGCCTGTCAATGTCTTATTTTGAACAGGATTGATGTGAGAAATATAATTCCCCATAAATTGTCATATTTGGAAACATTAACATCATAGCAGCAGTGTGATTCCCACAAGCTCCTTTTTTATGATATTTGGATGAGGTATGACTAAAATAAAGTTTTTCCTCAATGGATGATGAAAATGGTGCAGGCTAATGTAGCTTACAAGCCGAAGCAGGTAAATGCTTTTATTTGCGACGTTACTACTGATGATCTTGTCAAGGAAATTCCCTCTTCGTCAGTTGATGTTGTCACTTTGGTAAGTTTAATAAAATATGACTATACTATGTTGAATATTCAAATGTTTTAATTTCCAGTTATGTGGTTTTTTTATACATTTCTCACTGTTTTACTTTTTGCTGAAAATTAGGGTGATATTAACATCTTGTAAATTTCGAGATGCTTTTGTTGGTTCTTGAAAATCTTTGATTAATTAAGAAACACATAGATTACTCTCTCCATTAAGAACTGCCCTAAGCTTAGTTGAGTTAAAGATTTTGTTGAGCAAGAATTTTCAAGCCTCATGGGTCTCACATTGAAAGGTTTCAAACTAGCCTTGCTTTTCATAAAATTTAGACAAATGAATTATTCTTTTACAAACATGCTTGATGATTTAAACATTTGCTGGCTGATGATTGACTTGTTAGGCAGATATTCACGATGTCTGCAGTTTCTCCAACAAAGATGCCTCTAATTCTGAAGAACATTAGGAGAGTTCTTAAGGTACTAAAATGTCACTTACATGGTAATGTTTATTTCATCTTTGTTTTTCGTTGTTATATTGGTTTCATCATTATTGTAGCCAGAGGGTTATGTTCTTTTCCGAGACTATGCGGTTGGAGATTTTGCTCAGGTAATTCTTTTGAAATCTCAAAAAAATACACATAAACAAGAAAAATACAAGTGGAAAGATTATTCTGCCTATTCTTTCTGTCTGTCTTTGTATATAGACCAATCACTAACATAGAAATGCGTGAAAACAGGAGAAGCTTACGGCTAAAAAACGGATAATTAGTGAAAACTTCTATGCTAGAGGCGATGGCACAGTGAGCATTGTTTCTCACAAGATTCATCACTTGGAATTGTGCTCTTTTGACTTTACGAAGTTCTGATTTTTTTGTCACAGTGTGCTTTCTACTTCTCTGAGGACTCATTGTCAGAGATGTTTGAAGAGTCTGGTTTCGAAACTGTAGAGGTCGATGTTTACAGCAGAACAATTGAGAACCAGTCCCGAAAGGTGGTCATGGAACGGTATATTCTTCCTAATGTCCTACCATATCCTCAATGTGCTTGTATTTTATCACTTAGAATCTTAGGTATATCATATTACATTCCAGAATTACACTGCTTGGACATGTCTGATGAATAAGCATGTAGTCGTCAACATCGTCAACATAACCCCAGTGCCTTAGAAGAGGCTCCCGCCTAAGCGAGGTAAGGGGGGTCGGATGTACGCAATCCTACCACTGTAAAACAGTGAGGTTGTTTCCGATTGACCCAAATGATGCAAATGCAACTGACCATCTGCGATTCCACAATAAATAAGAAATATAGATCGTTTAAATAGTTATTTGATATAGTCCATGATGCTCCAAATGCAAAAAAAAAACTTAATCATTGACACAGTGAAAATGGACACATGAATAAGCATGTAGTAAATAATAAAAATTGAAAAAGTTGGTTATGCTAATGTATTATGGATTTATGGCTTATAATTTGTCTGGACTGCGTTATATGTTTCCCAGCCGCTGGATTCGTGGCATCTTCTGCAATTCCAGTTGAAGTTCAAAAGCTTTTGGTGGTGTTGAAGATGATCATTCTGCAGTATGTATCTCCAAGAGTTCTAATTTATACTCCTGGAAGCTAGTGGTACGACTTGCTTGCTTTTTCGCCAATTAGATCCTTTTGGTGATTTTTCAAGTGTCTTTCTTTGACTAATGCCAACAATACCTATGAATCTCACTCTCAACAGTTAATTTAACGTCAAATTATTATTGTTCCAAGAAACAAGCATCTGAAGGACAGTCTGTTTACAAATGTTGTGAGCACAAATTCATGTGCTCACTTTGAAGAACCTAAAAGTACAAAATTGTGGCAGCTATTTCTTCTTGAATAGCACGTGTGCAACCATCCACTCATCTCCATTGTTGTATGCAAAAAGTTCAGCAACAGAGATGAAGAAGGTTCTCCAATACGCTGTCCACTTTGTCGATGAGTCCTTACCATAAGTTGATGTCATAATTGGCTTTATGGAATCTAAATTCTCATCCATTCTCTTAAGCCACTCTTCGCTGCAACAAACCCCAATATAAATCATTAAATGTAAATACTATCTTCATGAATAATTCATGAGCTTAGTCTCACACAATCATACCTTGTTTTTGCATAATGGTTTCCATTCACAAGCCACTGATTGACAACAGAAACATCATCCTAAAAAGCATGAAGACTTGAGATTAAATTTTCAACATTAAAGTCATGATGCAACAACATTCATAATGCATTCATTATTTGACTGTAACAATACTAAATTTTAGGGTTTAGTGTTGTTGGAGTCAAATAAAGCAATAGACTGCATGCAATTTTACCTTCCACAATTAGAACTTGAATATTTTAATGACAACGGAGGGAAAAGAAAGAGATTCAAAATACTTGTCTCACCTGGAAGTGAAGTAACAGGTCTGCAGAGGGCATTGTTCCACCAGTGAAAAAGTATCTTGTTATCCAATCATCTTCACTTGTGTCCTGCAATCAATCAATCATATCCACAATAAACTGTCTCTGACTCAGTTAATATATTTAAATAAGCTGTTGCTCTCTTGTAACTTGGCAATAACAAAAACATGTTACTTTGAAAGGTCAATACATGTTTCTGTTATGATTAGCAAGCAAACCTAGTGTACCTCAAAATGATAAGCAAATGTTTTGTGGCAGAAGTGATGAACAAAGAGAAGGCCTTCTGGTTTCATCCAGCCAGCAATCTTCTTCAGTAGTTCTTTGTAGTTCTTCATGTGCTGCATGCCACACGAAGCTATCACTTGATAAAATTAACACCTTCCCCCCTCCTTGGATAAAGTTTTCTTAGTTTAAAATAACAATATTTACTAAAACAAATGGGCATGTAAAACATATCAAAACACCTCAAACATTTCAATGGATATGATCCTATCAAATGATGCTTCCATTAGGAATTTGCTAATGTCTGCAACTATTATCTTCACATTCTGTAGCTGCCTTTCCCTGTTTAGAAACAAAGCAAAATCATTATAAAGTATTTACATAAGCTCTTTTTTGTTAAGATGTTGCTGGTATATTCCTGAAAAAAGAAATGAGATAGTAATAATGGAGAAAATAAAACAAAATCGCATTACTTTAACCTTTTAGTTTACCAAACTCAAAATTTATTAGGGGTTTTAGAACTTGAGCGAACCCGGCTCAGCTTAACTCAGCATGTCAACAAAAGTTTCAAGCTTGTGATTAGACATGGCTCAGAACCGAGGCAATATGTTTTCTTGCTCGTGAGCTTGCCTTGTATAATTATAATGATTTTCGGGTAATTTTTCACAAATAAAAGAAAACAATGTTATAAAACCACATCCACAAGCCACTCAGTTCTAATTGATAGCTTGCTAGAAGTATTACACTTGACTAGTGAACAAGCAAGTTTTGTTTTTCAATCTGTGAACGAGCTTGCCTTTAAACCAGTGAATGCTCATGAACATTTTTGTTACCCTGCACATCTCAATTTTTTGTCGCTGGATATTGCTAAAGGGTACGTGAAAATTTTGGAATAGTAAGTTGTATTTTCATCGTTTTAGATATTTTTGCTCCTTTTTATTTTCTCTACTCATAGAGTGACCCACTGACAAGGTAATGTTGTTGACACAATTCAGCTCAAGCTGAGCCATGAGCTTATTTTTTTTTATGAATGAACTGACCCGAAGCTAGCCAGACTCAACTTAGTTTTAGTGAATCATTCCGAGTGGCTTGTGGTATTATAACATTGTTCTTCAGATATTCATGCTCGTCACTTGTCAACTACTTGAGAAACAACACAAGAACTATCATATGATATGATTCCAGATATGAAACTTACTTGCATTGCTCCTCTATGTGATCCCTTTGTGTGGTGGAATTGCAGATACCCGTGACTTTGCAGCTCTTGTATTTTTGTGCTACATAAAGACAGAGTGAGCCCCAACCACATCCCACATCCAGTATGGCCTGTCCATCTTCTACTTGTGCTCTCTCGCAGTACAGCTCAAGCATTGCAACCTCAGCATCATCCAGTGTTTTTGTCTTCTCTGTGAAGTAACAACAGCTGCAACAATAGCAAATCAACAATTGCCCGTGAAAGTATTCAAGTTATTTATGTTTTTGTTTGTTTATGAAATTAGAATAATGGGGTCCATGGTTTTTGTTGTTTGTATTAACTGTAAGGTGGATTGGAAATTTGGAAGCCTACGTAGTATGTGCACATATCACTTTCTAATGAAGTTGGAGGTTTATTATAAGGAGTCAGAAAACATGAATTCACCAGAAGTATCAGAATGTCAATTGATTTGGTATGATATGTTTGGAGAAATTAATTTTGCGACTATCTTAAACATTCCTATTCTTTGTTTTCAAGATGTGCCTTTGTATGACAAATTTCTTTAGGAGCTTATGTGGGTCATATTCACTTGCTTTTATTTTGTGTAATTCAGAAATACTTTGAAGAGCTTTAGGGAATGGTTCATATATTTTTAATTTGAGCTTCGTAGATGCAAAGATTTTGGAACCCCAAACATGTTAAAACATAGTTTGATCTATAAAAATATTTTCGTAAATTGCAAAAGTCATGTTTAGCTATTAAAATGAAACATTCTTTTCGAAGAGATCATACTTAATAATTCTTTCTTTCTAACTTTGTAAAGACCCTCAAAATCCAAAACCATTACCTGTACTTGAAGTGGTGGCCGAGGACGAGGCGGAAAAAGGAAGTGGGCAGATCGTAATGCTGCTCCTTCGCCTTTTCCGTCTCGACCGCAATTTGCATCTCTTTCAGCTCCGTCACGAACGCCACCACCTCCTCCTCCCCCAGCTCGTGACATTGCCGGAGACGGGCGGCAAGGAGGGCTGTAGTGAGCCTCCTTGTGATTGGATCTGGGATTAGGTTGTGCTCTAGGCTCCATAAGCCTCCTTTCACTACAACCTCATACAAAGACCTCATCTTTTCCTAGGAAGAGATGTGGGTGTTTTAGTGGCCCTATATATATATATATATATATATATATATATATATATATATATGTTGGAGTAGACTAATGATTACGGTATGTAAATTGAGGTTGAGATTAACGGAACATTACGGTGACGCCCCGCCCTAATGATTACCCGAGCCTACAATTTCTTTCATGTAATTTTGACATTATCGTGACGTATGATCTCATCCTTGAGATTGCATATTTTTGTGGTAGTATTTTGGAAGATGTGGACATGGATGAGCCGTACAAATCTTGTGACGTCTACAACAATGGAAAAGTATCTTGTTGGAAATAAAATGCAACGAGTTCCAACAAGAGATTCAACTGTGAACAATAAGTTAGGTGTTGTTTAATTAGAATATTCGTACTATTTTTAACCAAATTTCACCAGGTGTAATTTGTTATTCGTAGAATTCACTGGCTCACCACATCTCAATGTTTTGTCGCCACATATTGCAAAAAACGTCAAACCAAGCGACCATCTGGATTTTGAGATTGTACGAACATCTTGAAATTGTAACTTATATTTTGGCTTAACTATTGGCTTAACTTTTAGAAATTGAAATTTTACGTGATAATCAAGAAGGTAACAAAGAGTACATTTTTTTCTTCCAAACTCTATATTTTAGATAAATTACAACTATACCCTGAAATGCTAGTTTCTTAGAATCACGGACCCTATATTGTCTTTTGTTTATTGGGTTGGGCCATAAGATTGTGATATTGGGTGGGTTAAATTTGGTTGGTTTTGTTATATAACGAGCTATTAAAGTTTTTATTTATTTATTTATTTGAAATAGTTTTTAGTGGTTGTTAATCGTTAATATGTCAAATGTCTTTATCATCTTAGCAAGGATTTGCAGCTTTCTAATTTCCCAAGGGGTAGTCAGGGGATTACTGTAGTATTATTGCTAAAACTTGATTAATGAAATGGAACATTGACCATTGACCAACACGAAATTGATTGAGAACATTACCTTCATCAATGGGTGATGCTACGAAATATCATCCGAAATACAAGGAAGTCAAAATATAAGAGTTGAAGATCCTACAAAGTCGAAATACAAAGAATTAAAAATCGAGCATAATTCATATGAACTGTGCGTGTGGCCGTTTTGGTCACTCTTTAATTAATTTGTTTGGGTATGGTGGAGTTTGCCATGTTGGGAACAACTGTTCACCCAAACTTCGAAGAATGTGTCTTAAATTTACTATTTTGGGGAAGATATAGGATAATTATTTTTATTATATTAACAAATTAGCAACGTGTCAAGTCTGACTCAATTGCCTATTGGGAACTAGTGAGCTTGAAGTAGCCCAGCGTCGGTTAAGTTGGAACATATGTTCGAAGAGAACAAAACTGACTCCCCTTAAATTAAGCTTTGGTTGTACTCTTAACGCTAAGATAAAATTATCCAACTGGGGAATAAAGTTCATGACATTCTTTTAAAAGATAAACCATATTAACACTTAGCCTCGGCAAGAATTTGTGGTGGGTTTGAATCATTAATGTGTTTTTTAGCAATTTAGGTTTACATATTGCGCAAAAAATATTTATTGGGAAGTTATGTTCCAAAAGACTTCACATATCAACAGAATATTCCATAATTTCCATGGGATTTTCCAATAACATCATCGGACACCTCATCGGTTATCTCCTTAAATTGTAAGCAATATGTACCTGAGTTGTCATGGACTAATTAATTTTGATGAGTCGAAGGTATACTATTTGATTGGTCTTTGTTAGCAACGTGAAAACATAATAACGATGATTACATGATAATCAAATTAACAGAAACCAAATTCAAGAGATTTAGGTGTAACAAACAGACTATATTTATATTTATCACAATCAGCAACTAAGTTAAAAGAGATACTAGGGATAAATATTGTAAGAGCATTAACATTGTTCAGTACAAAACATTACACATTTCATAATACATTTTGTAGGCTCTGTAATAAGGGTATTAAACAAAATTTAAAACGAGACAATTTGCACAAGGAAGCTATTTACAGAGCTGAAATTTTGATGTTAGTGTGCTGATAAGGTGGAGATATTTACATGGTGAGGTAAGTTCCTATCATCGTCTCACCAGTCGGGTCGGACATCAGATGTCGGACGAGGCACATCCTTAAACTGTTTGGAGCTATGACGAACATGTAGATGGCAAACCATATCAGGTCCACAGATGAGAGTGTTGATCCAAGAAATCCTTGCCACATCCTGAAAACAGATCATATATATACTAGAATAATCCCTTATTCTAACTATATCTCAAGATGCGACCCGCTTCACTAGAAAAACTGTGTTGTCTATTTCAAATGCTGGGCTTGATTCTGTAATATCTAATGAATGAAAGTCGAAGAGTTTTCACATGCACATCAATGTGTGATTTGGGGAAGTTATTTAGTTCAGCTTCTATAACTATGATGAACTTTTAGCCAAAACAGACAAGATGCAACAAGTTAAAGAGATTAAAGAACTGTCTTACCAAGTAGGTAAGCGGAAGAAGGTGCGAAAGAATGTCCGGATGCCGTCGATATCAAGTTGAATTATCAGTGCCAGTCCAAAGAGAAAGAATGCCCTTTGACGCTTTCGTTCGAGTGGCCAAAGAGTATTCCACGCTGCAAAGATACAAAGTGTTATTGATCCACACAATCCTTGAATTATCATGTTAACTAACAGGATTGAGGTTTTCGAGATCGCAAACATTTTGCTACGTGAAGATTGGAACCAAAATAGTTGCAGTAATTTTTTCTCATCATAAGTAATGATAGGAAATTACCAAGTTGTCCTCATTTTAAATATCAATCGATTTATTTATTACAGTTTCAACCAAAAAAAAGGTTATACACCCTCAATATGTTTTTACGCTTTTCATTACAGAGAAACAGATGAATGCGTCTAACAAAGCCATTTGATATTTTGATTATTTAACAAATTAGTACCTTGCATGGAGCAATTATGCCTTCTTGAGGATTTTTGTTGAGAATGAGTGTCTTCTTTCAGGATCTTAGCAATGACAGAAGCATATTTTGGAGCCTCCGACAAAGACCGTACAACTGAGTATCCTGCTTGCTTTCAAACGACATTAAGAAAAAATGTTGTATTTTTGGAAATATCATATCATGAAGAGTCACAAAGTGTCAGCACCTGTGGCAGGATGCACCATGCTAGCTGCAGCACCGAAAGCGAGATTCTTTTGTTCTGTGTTTGGTAAAGATCCACCAACAGGGATATAAGACCATTCCTGCAATTTCATACCACTGTTAGATTTCCTAAAGCTTTCATTACTCCTAAAAATGTGAATTTGAAATCATTAGTAGATACACGCTGAATTAACAAGAATAATGAAATCATAAACCTTACGTGTATGATGTTACACTAAAATAACCAAAGTCAGACCAAAACATTTCAAGTAAACGTTTCTTTTGAATGAACAACGATGTATCAGTAAAACTCAGAATTTAGGGGCTGCTTCTGAGTTCTTAAAATTACCATCAAATTACTGAAATAATTATAGCAAGTCATCACACTGAAGGATCAGTTAAAACCTCACCTCTTCGTAAACCTTCTTTACTCGAACACCCATTGCTTCCAAGCGCATCATTAGCTTCTTCTTCAATAGGTCAAAAGGCATGGCATGTCTTGAAGCCAAGCAAGTCTCCTAAATTACACCAGACAATTTTAACACCTCGAAAAGTTCATCATTGATGCGAGAGTGAGGATGGAATCACACCTCGAAAAACACCTTTGTCGACGACATAGGCATTACATAAAGAAACGTTGGATAATTGTCTTCAGGGTTGTGTGCGTCTCCATGCATATAATCTCTATAGTCCATGAAAACCATTCTGTTTGGGTCATATGGATTGTTTTCCACCTGAAATGTTCGACCAACACTCAAACAAATTACTACACTACCATGCTTTTACAATGTTAGAAATATAATCTGGAACAACAAACTGAAAGTTTGACGGTGTAACAAAACAAGACGGTAGCAAATATTAAGTTAATATCAAGTTATCCTTCCTACATCAGTAGCAATATTCTTCAATCTCAACACATTTCACTTCTTTCATGGTTAATCTAGTTTTATACTTGTTTTCTTTTGGCACTACATTTTAATTTTGAAAAAAATGATGTCACAAAATTTCTCACTAGAAGCAAGTAACAAAACAACGTGGGGGCAACAATAGATTCATTTTTTTTTTGAAATAATTATGAAAAAAAACAAATATTGAATGAAAACGACACCTCAACTTCCACACCATATGCAGTTTGAACTGAAACTTGAGGACCGCCGATTTCGTACTCCAGGAGTTTCCCAGAGGCTGCTCCAGATGCTACTGTGGCAAGCCTATATTTTAAAGTTAAATTACATAAATTGCAACGATAAAATTGTCTGAACTGTACCAAATAACCTCCAAAAGATCATTCTATAATACACAGCACAATACCTGCAAGGAATCATAATCCCCTTCTCACAAGAAATCATGCTATGTCCATCACTTGATTCAGTTATTTTCTCAACTTTCGAGTTGAGGTATGTGACTCCAGCATCATAACACCTATGCAGAGTTGACGATATGACTCTACATGAGACTTATTTAAGGGCCTTCCCACTAAAGTCGAATAAGTATTGATGTCTACCTTTGCAACAATTCCTCATGCAACAAATGCCTACTAACTCGACCATAGGCACGACCGATCATGAGTGGATCGCCATTATCAAGATATACAATCGTATCTTGCCATACATGCTCTAAACAGCATTCAAGTCCAAGATCTGAAGAAGAGGTTGAATTTCAAATTTTAAAGTGAATGAACTACTACCGAAAATATATATCCGAATTTGGAACTGTAAACTGAAAAAAAATGCCAGAAAACAACGATATGTATATACTTATACATAAGCAATTTGTTTGCTGACTTATAATTGTAAATGTATACCTTTAAACTCATCTTCCCATACGCCATAGTTATTTGTAAAGGGAAGATCTGGACCAATAAGACCAACTTTCAAGCCTTTCTTGGCGGATTCGGCAGCAAGAGAAAGACCAGCTGGGCCGCAACCAATCACCACTAAATCAAGGGGAGTATCATCGACGGGTATTGGCGGCAACTGCAAAATCGATGAAGCTGAAGCTTGAAAGAAGTTCTATGTGGCTTTGAAAAGATAAACCGCAATAGTAGAAATAAACAGGGGGCACACCACCAAAATTTAAGCATATACCACAAGTAAGTTAAAAATTTAAGCATATTTTCCATTTCCACTGTGTGAAATATGAAGTTGTTCTTTGGCATTTGGATCATCATGGATTATATCAAATGAATATCTAAACTATCTGTGTTTCTTATTTGTTGTGAAATTGCAAATGGTCAGTTGCTTTGCATCATTAGGTCAATTGGAAAGATCAACAAAACAGGGGGGAAATCGAGTCTTATATAGCCACTAATAAGATCAACGAAACTTAAGAAAAATTCAACTATTAAAAACACAAATCAATCTCGAACTTCGCATCATTTCACCGCATTTCAAACTCCTTAGATGTTATAATCCAAACAGCACCTCCCAAACACAAAACACGAACTCAAACACCAAAAAAGGAAAATAAACACTTCCCAAAAAAAAAAACTTTAGAACCACAACCAACACAGTTGCATAGCTTCTTATCGTCTTCTCATACATACAACCCGATTCAATACACAAAGAAAAAACATTTTGGAGAACACAAACCTTATCCAAACCACAACCGAAAACACATTTTTGATCCAAAACCCCCCCAATTCAAAAATAAGTTCATATCATAATTAGCTTCCGATCATCATTTCAAACACAAAACTTTAAGAACCTTCCAGAACAAAACCAAATCCATCCAAAACACTGAATTTCCCTCCATCCACCATTCTCCGATCTTCATCCGTAAACTTCCTCTCTTCCATCCAACCAACCTAACCACTTCATCACGTCCGGAAACTCCTCACATTCTCGTTCGATCGGCAAACAGACAAAACTAAACTAAAAAAAGAAAGAAAAAACCAACCTCAAACACATCAAACCGCACTTCTTGTCATCATTAC
Organism: Triglochin maritima; assembly: GCA_963682175.1. Taxonomy (NCBI): domain Eukaryota; kingdom Viridiplantae; phylum Streptophyta; class Magnoliopsida; order Alismatales; family Juncaginaceae; genus Triglochin; species Triglochin maritima. Next base: position 39,850,854 of record OY821781.1, read on the forward strand.
ACCACGGAATACACAAACCTCAATCTCAGACACCGAAAACAACAAAAAAAGCACTTCCCAGGAAAGGAAGGAGAAAAGAAGAAAAAAAATCCATCCGAAACAAAACAAATGCAGATTCCAAACTATATTAACAAACTAAACATCACATTCTCGTTCGATCTTCAAAAAAAAAAAAAAAAAAAACTTCACCTTATCGGCTATTCTGGTCTGCAAGTCCATCGTCTTCCTCGCCTGCATCTCTACAAACACAATCTCACTCCCTCCCGCCTTCACGTAATCCTCATCCTTCTTCTTAGTCGCCACTCCCCCGCAGCACACCACACCACCTCTCCTCTTCCTCCTCCAACTCCCCACATTCCCCTTCGACACCGTCACTCTCCTCCGCCGGAACCCCACCGGCACCACCGCCATCGCTTTCCCGACGATGCACTCCATTTTTTTTCTTTTTCTTTTTATTTGAGTGTGAGAGGATAATCTTAGGCTTTTGGGGGTTTGATTTGGTTGGGGAATGGGGAGGAGAAGTAAGGGTAACTGTATGCACACGTGGCGGGATGTGATTGGTTCGGATAAGGCCAGGATATCGTTGCTTTTCCGTTCCAAATCACTGTTATGGGCCGGATAACTATTCACAGCCCAATTCGGTTCGGTCCCATCCGGACCAAATGTCTTTTTTTTTAACTTAATAATAATAATATTATTATTATTATTACTATTATTACTTATTTAATATTATAGTATTTACTAAAGATTGTATTGTAATGTAAATTATGTCATTTATGAATCATGTGTATTTGTATGTCCGGCCTATTGTAAATTCCATTGATTTTGTAAAATAGCACATCCAAACGCAACTTATATTTTCCCGGAATCTAATCAAACTTTTAACCAAAAAAAATCTTCTAGGTAGCAAAAGGCAGAGTAACAATTCAACCTTTTGGTGTTCTAAGGCTTCATCTTAGCAACATCTTCTAGTTTTGTATCTTTGTAACGAGAGATTTCTATGAGTGGTGGTATCGACTGAACCATTTGGAGTTTATCGGCTATAGTCCTTTTATTAGGACACCCTTAACGTGGCTTTTTTTCCCGTGCTCCCAGCATAAGCGCCCAGGCGACCCTCCCCTTAGTGGAAGGGTTGGTTCGGACGGGGCAACCCTCTTCCCTGCGCGGTCTCTGCTCCTCGGCAACCTTTTCCCCACATAGCCTCCAACAACCCTCCTCTCCGGCAGGTATGTGTTCTACATTTTTACAATTAAAGGATCTCATTTTTGTCTACATTAATGTTTAGAAGTGTACTATGGATGCAACAATTTTTTTTACCAAAAACGACGAATGTAGGTTTAAATAATGGTTTTTTATAGTTTGGGGAGACAAAATGTTACAAAACGAAAGTTCAATGTAGTAACTGTGAATTTTGAAAGTTCAGGAGGGTAAAATGATATTAATAGATAGTTCAGGAAGTCAAAACGTAATTAACTATAAATATTATGAATAGATATTAAATTTTCACTAGTCGATTGAGTGATGAACATGAAGTTAAGGTTAATGTATTTATAAAGTTTACCCAAAAGAATGCACGTGTAAGAAATGAAATGATAATTGTCGTGGATTGTTGTGTTGAATGATGGGTTATGTTTCCTTAACCGTGAAATCCATCGATCAACGACTACTTGAATCCTACATAAATAGAAATTTGTCATTATGAATTAGCAAGATAGTCATGATTGCTGAAAGCTGAAACTTGAATTGGAAATGTCAACTTGTCCAGACAATAACATTTTGAGAGTAAAGTACAAATGAGAACTTCACCGTTGATGAGATTGTCAAGTATGATGGGATTGCATCGAAGGATGATGACATGCAGAGCAAATTATATTGACGAAAAGCCTCGGGAGAAAATATTTAAATAAGTCTAGTTGGGAAGGAACAAGTCTTACAGGCAACCTCTTCCCTTACCTTTAACCTTTTGAATTTTGATCTTTTGAAGAAAAAAATCTTACAAATAATTAAATACATATATAAATGAATTTCTGAACACAATTAGAATACTTATATAAATTACAACCACTCTGGCCTAAATATGAATCAAAATATTTAGTGAAAGCTAATGTTTCTTTTTTTGTGAAGAATGTAATGTTTTTTCTTCATCTATTTCTTATAAAATGTCGATGTCAATGTTGTGTCCCTAATTTATAAGGCATGAAAGATGTCACAGGCAATAACACAAATTATCGAATCACTAAATCTATATCAAAAAATTAGACTGATTTCAGAAATCAAAATCATAATTTTTGTTTTGCTTTAATAGATAATCAAGACGACAAAGAGTGACGTCATGTCAAAACCAACATGGCTTGAAATAAGGTAATTATTGCTGGAATTGAATATAAGTAGGAAACAAGATCATTAATTTGAACAAAATTCCTTTTCAAAAAGAATCTTTTTGGCTTAACAAATTGACAACGCAGGCAGTGATTGTTGAATTAAAGATGAAACATGAACTGAAAATCTGTTAGAACCTGTAAACTTGTCCGAACCATAAAATTTCATTATAAAATTAGGAATACCTATGAACCAAGTACATCCATGTAATCATAGGCTTATATATATCCCTGATTCATGGAGTTAAACATATATATATATATATATATATTCGACGATCGACAAGTGACAATGCTTAATTTAATTAGTACACGAATTCTCGTGATGTCTTTGTAAACAACTCTTTACATTCTTGAATCTTTACTGCTCCATTCAAAGGCGAAATATTGGCGACGAAAGGAAATAACAAAGGCGTATATGATAAAATATTTATGTTGAAATAAATGGAATTACGTGAACTTGTAGTCCTACTCCTACCAAAGCCTGCCTGACAAATATTGAATTTGTAAGTACACCTCTGATTCCTTTGATCATAACAAACAAAATTTCTAGGAAAACAAACTTGGAGGTTTTGGTCTACAGAAGTGCAATAGCGTGGCCACCCTAAAGCACACCTCCCCTTCCTTACATGCCTCCTATGCTCGAACGAAGTCTTCATCGTCCACGACTCATCGTCTCCATACTTCTCCATCGTCCAAATCGTAAAACCATGAGACCGTTGGCTTTCCGTTACTAAAGCCAATCGTCCTTGGAATTCTATCAGCACTGTTACCCAAGGAGAAGAAGCTTGGGGCCATTGTTCTTTCAACTTCTCCATGGGTAAAAACTGCAACTCATTGGTGTTTAAGTCGAAAGACACGATGACTTCGTCTTCGTCGCGCTCTAAGTACCAGTGAAGCTTCTCGTTAACTTGCACACCCAAACCCTCAATATCTGTATTTTCAGGCCAATATTGCCCCAATATCGTCCACGATGTCGGGAGCCCGTTTACAGGAATGCTGCATGTTCTGATATCATTTGAGGGGTGAAAATAATATGGATATGTGAGTCCCCATGCCAACACTTTGTACTCTTTGTTGGTATAACTGAACCCGAACCCGATCACGTTCAAAAGACGGTCCGATTCGGGCAGTTTAAGAACTTCGCTATTGATGGGATTGTACAAGTACAACTTCTTTGCGTCGAAAGACGACATGCAAAGCAAACCGTTGCAAGAGTCAATTATGTCGACGTAAATTCTTGGGGAAGATATCGAAAGTTGGGTCGGTGAGGAATAATAATTCATCTTGTGGGGGAACATTACCATCGAGGTTTGGTGCATGTCGCAATCAAGCATCAACGCGAAACAAGTGTCTTCTTGTTTGACTCTGTCTGTTTTCTCGCCGACATGTCGGTTGCGGAATGCTGGGCTACTTATCGCCGCATCCCAAGTTTTGCAAACGGATCGGAAACGGATCAGACTTTTCGTCGGAAGACTCAGCAATATATGGTTGTAAACGATATCGAACGGGAGGTCGTCGTTAACGTGATGAACTTTGTTATCCTTTTTCGCCATCCTAAACAAAATCATACGTACACACAACTTTCAAGAAAAATAAATTAAATTACACATACCAAAAGAAAGAAAACAAATTCATATATAAAAACTACCGATTTGCGGCCATGTTTATAGGAATAGAAGTAGAACTTTATTAATATTTTGTTTTAAAAGTTTTGTGAAGGCACGTTTCACGGCTTTGTAGGTATACCGACTTAATTCTGGTATAAAAAAATGTAGGTTATTTATTTGGGTGATTTTAAAAAATAAAATAAAATCTTCATAAATAAGGAATTGATTTTAGTATCTTTGATAGGGTTTAATTATTGTAGACCGAACGACGTGTGGTTGTGCTCCAGAAATTGTCAAACAACTCAAATATCGAATAATATTACCATAGCATCTCCTAATGGAAAAAATTACAAATCAGCCCTAAAACTGAGTAAACTACAAAAACACTTAAGTTATGCCAATTGATTCGCAAATCAATCCTAAAATACAAACAATCCCCTAAATGAAGAAAATTACAATTTCAATCATCAAATTGGATAAATTGCAACAAAAAAACTTTAAACTAATTTTTTGTCAACTAACATTAAAATGTGAAAACAAATTTAAAACATACACATCAGCTATTCTAATAGTATGATTAGATGTACGTCAAGCTAAATCTTGAGTTTCCTCTATCTTATTGTTGGAATGGTCAGAATTAAAATACAGACTACTTTAATCGTAAGTGAGGATGCACGTCAATCTTAATTTTGGGTTCCCTCTTCCTTACCGATAACAGAGTCTTCATTTAATAAACTAAACCAACATACAACTACATAAAATTCCTTTTTTTGATGAGGCTAAACCCACAATTATTAAGCAATCTTCATCATAAACATGAAGTTCAAATCCTAAACTAAGCATAAATATCTTCCTTGTGACGAGGTTAAACTCACTAATTTTAGGCAACCTTCCCCATAAATTTAAAGATCGTCGAAAGCAAACCAAATTATTGAAAAAAAACCCTCCACGTCATGTGGCTACACTGACTAAACCTGGCGATCATAAGAAATAAAAATAGCTAAACATAAACTTCCTCCTTGTTACGAGGCTAAACTGACTCAACATTGACGATCTCTAGTACATAAAGAGAAATAAAATTGTCAAACCAAAAGATATAAACCAAATGAACCCCTATGAGTTATGAAGCAAAACTAACCACGTTGTAACGTCTCTCGTGATAAGAGAATCAAACAATCATACAAATATATATCCCTGATTATGAGAATAAACTAACCAATATTTATCTATCTCTAATATAAAAAGAGAAATATAAGCTATAACCCCATGATATTGGGCTAAATATATATTTATACTCCGGTAAGAGTAAAAACTATAAACTACCATGATAAGACAATCTATTTCAAATAAATAAAGGAATAAATTGTCGAAACCCTACATGATATTGGGTCAAATATATATACTCACGTAAACATATATATGTACTCTGGTAAGAGTATAAACTGTCGTGATAAGACAATCTCTTTCACTAAATAAAGGAATAAATGTGACAACCCTACATGATATTTGGCCAGAAATATATGGGATGAATTGCAACAGTGTCATCGATAAATAACGAAATTGGATTTATGTCATCTGAAATCAATTATCCAGTAATACCACGGAAAATCAAAAAACTTGCTCTCATGTCATTAACCATTTTCCAATGTCATTCTGTTACACATAATTAAGTATAATATTAGCCATCCGTTAACTTCTCCGTTTACCATGAATAAAACAAGAATTCATAAATTTCATTGTGTTGTAAAAATTACAAAAAATACTCAAATAATTTATCAATTATCAGATTCATTATTAAAAATAAATAATTTTTCGAAAAATATTTTTAATAAATATATTATTTTCCAAAGAATATATTTATATTTATTTTCTAACAAATATTTATTTTTAAAAATGAATTTGATAATTGATAAAAGAATTTTTATACAAAAATTAAATATTTTTTTGAAAAACTATTTTATAAATAACTCTATATTTTTAGAAAATGTATCTTTTATAAAAAATAATTAAATATTTCATAATTTTAAAATAAAATTATTTGAAAACAATACTTTAGTAACCGAGTCATTAATTTTAGTGAAAGAAAAAGAAAAACATGAGAGATAGTATAGATAAATTATTTGAGTATTTGTTTACAATTTAGAACACATATAATGAAATTTATGAATTTTGAGTTTATTCAGGATGATTCTGCAAATTTTCCAATAAAATATTAATAAAACTAACGGACGTTAACAAATGGATAACGAAGAAGTTAACAAATGGATAACGAAATGACATTAGAAAATAATTAATAACATGAGAGCAAGTTTTGAGATTTTTCTATGGCATTAGTGGAAATAAGTGCTTTGAGATGGTATAAGTCAAATTTCGTTGTGTCTTGATGACATTTTTGCAATTCACCCAAATATATGTTTATGCATAAACATATATTTATACTCCTGTAAGAGAATTAACTCCTACAATAAATAAAGGAATTAAAATGTCAAATCTCATATGAAATCAAATACAATTATACAAAGACATATAAATTATCTCCTTCGTTACGAAGTTAAACCTACCATGTTGTGATGATCTTTCACGATAAAAGAATAAATTGTCCAACAACCATATGTTTAAATAACTAATACTTAGTTACAAAAGGAACCATATTTATTCCTCGAAATGGGTTAAAACATAAAACTGCATAAAAACATATTAAATTATTAATTCCCCGAAATAGGTTAAAACTACCTAAAACTATATTAATTCCCCGAAATGGGTTAAAACAACTTAGTTACGGATCAGAAGTTGCCTATAGGCCCGATCTAAGCTATGTCAATGAAACTGGCATTGAGCATTTCTAAATTCTGTTATGCATGTTTTCATTATATTTATTTTCTGTAATTCTAATAAGCGACGCAACAATGTGACTTAATCAAGACATTCTTTCACAAGAGTTGTAAGGTGCAGAATTCTAAGGTGAATACAGTTGATACAATTACAAATATGATCATGAATTGCGATATGATCATGTAATTACAAACCATTTAATATGTCGAATAAATATTCCATAAGGATCCAGATAAAGCCAACATACAAAAAACATGTAAAGAAAAACAAGAAACGAATGAACAGTGATCAGAGAGGACCTCAAAGACCGAGCCGTCGGAAGGCGACTTGCCTCAGAGAAAATATCGACCCACATACTAGTGCGTTTGATGGTCTGCCGGTTTTCTCCCAGGATAGAACGGTCGCACCGACGATTAGGCGCACACCGGAGTCGACGGACCACGAAAGCAGCGCGGAACCTTGCAAGAATCGGGCGTTGAACAACTCTGGATTCGGAGATAGGAAATCACCGGAGAGGGACGGTTTTCGTAGAGAGATGATGGGAAATAAGTCGTGTATATTCAGGAGGAAACTGTCATGATATATATATATATATATATATATATATATATATTCTTGTAACCGTCAAGGACTTAATTGCAAAAAAAAATTATCTTGAGGTCCAAAAATAAATACACCCATCACCCTGAGGCCACGTCACGCCTAGCCACGCCCCGGACCGGGACGGGTGCGCGTGCGCGTGTGTGGAGAATTCTCTCCTCCTCTATTTCCACCTACAAAGTGACAAGTGAATAGTATGTTTATCAACATTCTTCAACTTGTTAGCTTTACCAATGTAAGACTAAAAGTGAGGTAAGCACATGACACATGAGGCAATAGTTCTCATCTTCATCTCAACATTGAATTTCTTCAATTGGGCTATTCATGGGCCTAGCCAAAACTCAATAATCTAACAAATACTTGAAAGGTCTTTGCAACACCAAAACAATATAAAAGGTAATCTCCCCTTATCATCAACGCCTAACAAGTAAAATCGAGAAATTGTAAATGGTTTATTGTTGCCTTTTTAAATCAAAACCCCAACTAATTTTTTTTAAAACGTAATTTTTAATAAGTAGTTTTATGATGGATTTACTAAATATAGATTATTACATGGAAGACGATAGTAACGATAAGTAAAATCATCAAAAAAATATTTTAAGAAGTTAAAAGAACATAGTAATTGAAATTAGTAATAAACCAATAAATCACGTTAATATCCGATGTTCTATGAATGTAATTTTGATTTAAAAGAATGCACCTTATGTAAGAGAAATATGATTAGAATTAAATTTGGAGTGCAAATCAACGTGAACTTGAGTTGCATATTATTTAATTGTAGAATAAAGAGTAATAATAAAAAAGGATTGAATAATAAAAAAAGATTGAATTAGACAGCTGAGTTTACGATGGATTTTGCAAATAAGTTATTTCCTAATTTGGATTGTTTGCATGTTTACACAGTTTCACCCAAGGTTCAGAAATGCGGGATGCAGATGCGATGCAGTGAAATACCGCATCCGACATATACGGTATGCAGATGCGATACGAGTGCATAATCGGTTTGCGATTTAATAATTAAATAATATAATATAGATACATTAATCATAAATTATATACATGTAACTAAAAATTTAAGTAATTTTTTGAATAAATTCTAAGATAAATACGTTAATATTAAACAAATTAGAATAAAAAAAACAAAAAACCCAAAAATAACAAAAAAAGAGAGAGTAGGTGTTCTAAAATACGGTCGCATCTACCCGCATATGTGGGTCGCATCCGGAGGGCCGCATCGGGGAGATGCGTTGCGCCTCTCCCCCACATCGGCTGCACCTGGCCGCATCCACATAGGCGGTCGCATTTGGGATGCATTTCAGAACAGAGGATACACCCAACAAATCACAAATTCGGTAAGCAATGCCTTGTGGTCTCTATCGTGATTAGTGGGTTTCTAATTAGACAAGTGGTTTTGAATATAAGACATTGAATAAAAAAACTGAATTGCTATTCATCGCCCCAAAATTACTTAAATCGCCCTAACAAATTACCTTTTTGCCCTTGACCTTATTTAGGCTTATATAAGTCACAATTTCACTTTTTTACCACCGTTTTCTCTTCCTATACCTCATGCACAATATCTCGAATGTCTCGGAGACCAGAAAAGCAACCAGCGGTTCCCCCGATGTATATTTTTTCAAAAAAAAAAAACCACTTACCTGGGCGTCTAAGGCAGACGCCCCTCCATAGGGAGGAGGCGTCTGTCGTAGACGCCTCCCCCTATGGGGAGGCGTCTACGACAGACGCCTCCTCCCTATGGAGGGGCGTCTGCCTTAGACGCCTCCCCCTATTTTTTTTTTTAATTTGGTTAAAATGGTAATTTTCAGGGGCGATTTAAGTAATTTTTGGGTGATGTTTAGTGTATACTAATGGGGTTGTTATGTACAGTGGATGGGTAAGATGATTTGGGCTGTGTAGCCGATCCTGGCGAAGAAGGACGAGATGTCAGACGAGTACAGCAGAGCTGCTTGTGTAGATGATGGTCACTTGATACAGGCGTGACATTCTCAGTTGGGCATCCCCGACCATGATTAGGTTGATAAGTAGTTAGAGTATTAGTATCTTACTCTTATTATTGTATTCTCGTTTCTGTCGTACACTTACTATTCGTACTTGTATTTGTTTATCTGTCGTACGTTTGTTTTCGTATTTGTGTTTGTTTCTCTGTCGTACTGTTATTTTTTTATGATGAGTATTCTACCTTTTAATTTTTTTGATAATCAATTCACACTATATAATGTACAAACATATTAAATTTGATAATGTAAACCCTATTTTCTATTAATATTAAAAAAAACCCCCAAAAAAATTTTTTTTTAGGGGGAGGCGTCTGCCGGAGACGCCTCCCCATAGGAGGGAGGCGTCTGCCGGAGACGCCTCCCCATAGGGGGGCGACGTCCGCCACAGACGCCCGACCCAAGGGTCGGGCGTCTGTGTCAGCCGCCTCCCCCCTATGGGGAGGCGTCTCCGGCAGACGCCTCCCTAGGAGGGAGGCGTCTGCCGGAGACGCCTCCCCCTAAAAAATTTGTTTTTTAAGTTTCTTAAGGGCAATTTGGTAATTTCAAGGGGCGATTTAAGTAGTTTTGGGGCGACGTTTAGTAGTTCCCTAAAAAAATGCATGGATAGGAATCTAGGATCGAAGTTCACACCAACCATATTTGAGGCCCAACATCTCCAAGCCGACGACTTTGTTCTCTGGCAACACCTAGGCGTACGTGTGTACGGGGTCCAAAATCGGACAGGACCGACCCTGACCTGGATTTCAGAAAATTCTCAGGGATCAGACCGGTCAACTTAATAGTTAAATTGATTTTTTCTTCTTCAAATAATTGTGTTTTCTTAGAAAAATATATTATTGCGGAATAATTTATTGTTTGGTTGTAATATGATTATGTTCTAACGTTACTCTTTTATAGTTTACCACTAATTAAATATTTTTTTGGTAATAAAAAATAATATTATATCAAAAATTCAAATTAAAGGTATAAAAACATAAATAAAAATTAAATAAAGTGATAAATAGAACTGACGATCATAACACATCCGGTCCAGCCCAGACTAAATTGCACGTGTTCGATCCGGATTGGACCGATTCAGACTGGAAATTATTTGTATTAATTTTTATTTACTAAAAATACGTAATTTAATGTGTTTTTTATTTGAAAAATAAAAAAATTATGATAAACTATTGTCCATTACGGTGTTAATACATTAATTAAGTTGTAGTTTAGTTGAAATTTAAGCAATTTATAATAAATTTTAAGTAACTCCAAAACTATTACATGCAAAATATGTTTATATATTGGGATATTTGTGCCACTAATAAACAACGAAATTGACTTTATGCCACATGATAATAACTATTTGGCCTAACGTCATAAAAAAATCAAAATATTTATCTTAATGTCATAGTAAAATCAAAATATTTACCTTAAAGCCATTGGAAAAAAATAAAATTAAAGGTATTTTTTTTATTTTTCAATGGCTTTAAGGTAAATATTTTGATTTTTTATGACATTAAGATAAATATTTTGTTTTTCTATGACACTAAGATAAATACTATTGATTTTTATATGACTTTAGGTCAAATAATTACTATCAGAAGACATAAAGCCAATTTTGTTTTTAGTGGCACCCAATCAAATATCCCTAATATATTCAGTTGAATTAAAATAGGGTGAATTGCAAAAGTATCATTAATAAACAACTAAATTGGATTTACGTCATATGAAACTAACTTGCACAAATGTCATAGAAAAACACAAAAAATTGTTCTAATGCCTTCAACTTTTCCCCTAATTACAACAATGGCATTCCGTTGGCCATCCGTTAACCGTGCCGTTAACTTATATTAATATTAAATGGAAATTTTGCAGAAACACCCTAAATAAACAAAAATCTCATTATATGTGCTTTAAAATTGCAAAAAAATACTCAAAAAAATTATTTATTGTCTTTCTCATCTTTTGCTTTCATCTTTTCTCTCTCTCACTAAACTTAATGACTCGGTTACTACACTAATGACATCCAAACTTTTTTATATTTTAACATTACAAAATATTTAATTATTTTTTTACAATATATTTTTTCCAAAAAATATATATACTTTTAAAACTAAATATTTATTTTTTTAGAAATAAAATATTTTTTATACAAAACTAAATATTTTTTAGAAAATGTATCTTCTATAAAAAATTAATTATTTTGTAATTTTAAAATATAAAAATTATCGGATGTTATTAGTGTAGTAACCGAGTCACTAAGTGTAGTGAGAGAGAAAAAGATGACAGAGGAAAGATAAAGATGAGAAAGAGTATAGATAAATTATTTAAGTATTGTTTTGCAATTTTTGCAACATGTATAATGAACTTTATGAATTTTGGATTTATTTAGGGTGATTTTGTATAATTTACATTTAATATTAATAAAATTTAAAGATCGTTAATGTTGTCGTTAACGGAATGACACTGTTTTAATTCTGGAAAAAGTTGATGGCATTAGAGTAATATTTTGGGTTTTTTATATGGCATTAGTACAAATAGTTAATTTTAGATGAGGTAAATCCAATATCATTGTTTTTGATGACATTGTTGCAATTCACCCATTAAAATACGAGAATATGAATAATAACACCCCCGTCACCCCCACCGCGCGCGCCTATAAATACCTCATCTGTCGACATCTTTGTCAAATCTTTTCCCCAAAACCGCTCCTCCATCGTCGTCCTCCTCCTCCTCCCACAAACCTTAACCCGCCCTGGAGATGCCACTGGAGGTGATCCCGAAGCTCCTCCCGACGTCGCCGATCTCGAGCTGGAGGACGTCGATCTTGATCTTGACGTCGCCGATACCGAGCTTGACATCGATGATTTGGAGCTGGAAGATGTCGTCGAGCCCGAGCCCGAGCCGATCAGTCACGAAATATTTAAGAAGTTTACTCGAGGACGCGATCAGAGTCATCCTGGAGGAGGCACGAAGTCCAAGAAGCCTAAGGGGAAAGCCGAGTTTGCCGCCGTAAAGAAAGAAGCAGCTGCGAGGGCGGCAAAGTTGGTGGAAGCGGCGAAGAAGAAGGAGAAAAAGAAGAAAGGGACTCTTCTGAACAATGCTCCGTCGTCGTCGTTTGAATAAGACTTGTTTGAATAAGACTTGTCTCAGAAACCACTGAGACAAGTTTCTTTTGAGTTTGAATAAGACTTGTTTTCGATTTGTTCGAGTTATAAATAGTTTGTTACATATTTTTGTCTTTAGTTTTCCTCAGTTGTTTTGAGTTTTAGTCAGTTCATTGGATTCAAGCTTTTTGTTTGTGGGATTTCCCCTTCAAATGTAGGGTTTGGTTATGTTGTTTGAAACTTTTGAGTCTTTCAAGTTTGAGAGGAAATGAAAATGGAAAATAAAACCTGTTAACCATAAAAAAAAGAAAAGAAAATGGGCATCTATTACGTTATTGGTAGGGCTGCATCGAGGTGGCGCGGGTGGTTGGAGCGTCTTCATCTCAGCCCCTAACTTGTAAGATTTAAAACAGATTTGTGTTTGTGCTTTGCTTTGTTGATGAATTTTGTTGTGCATTTCTTCTTCTTCAAATATAGGAATTTTGAGTCTTCTGAGTTAAAAAACGAAAAACAAAAAACATGTTAACTATAAAAAACAAGAAAAGAAAATGGACATCTATTAGGTTATTGGTAGGGTTGAATGGAGGAAGAAGGTCCCGGGAGTGTTTTCATCTCAGCCACTAACTTTTAAGATTTAAAAGAGGTATGTGTATGTGCTTTGTTCTATTGTTGAATTTTGGTTGTGCGATTTTTTTTCAAATATAGAAACTTTGAGTCGTCTGTGTAACACACCAGAACAGCGAAAAAATTGAAATTTTAACAATAAAAAGATCTCAAGGTAATAATCATCAAACGAGAATGTTACTTATATAAATAACCAGTCGGTGCACCAAATACTACAGAGTTTGTCAAAATACATGATTACATCAACACAACAAAAGAATACAGGTAATCATGACCTCTGTTCTGAAATGCGGCCGCGATGCGTGGGAGACGCGCCTCGCATCTCCCCGATGCGGCCCACATCTTGACCCGCATGTGTGGGTAGATGCGACCGTATTTCAGAACACCTACTTTTTGTTTTGTTTTTTGTTATTTTTGAGTTTTTTATTTTTTATTCTAATGTGTTTAATATTAACTTGTTCATCTTAGAAATTATTCAAAAATTACCTAAATTTCAGTTACATGTATATAATTTATAATTAATATATCTATATTATATTATTTAATTATTAAATCGCAAACCGCATATGCACCCCGCATACCGCATATGTCGGATGCGGTGCCTTGCCGCATCGCATCCGCATCCCGTATTACTGAACATTAATCACGACGACCTCAAATAGTCTGAAGAGGATTCTGACCCCAAAATGTGTTCGCCCGCTGTCACCACCCCACAGAACCTACTGTGGTCCTGAAACATGAATTAAACAACAATACTTGAGTTTCCCATTAAGAAACCCCGTATGCCAAACTCACATATATGAATGCAATAGTACCGTAATGAACTTATCATACTAGTAGCATGTTATGTCATCAACTGAAATGAAAACAGATCCCCTTCAAAGTTAAAACAAGACCTCAATCCTACAAAAGCAACAAGCACCCTCGGAGACATACCGTAGGCACATACGATCTTATGAACAGTACATAACACACCCCCACACACGACTACTCTAGCCAAAGGATCGGTGAGGAGCGTTCGCACCTCCCCGCCAAATGGATCAGATTTGAAACATCGTGGTCTACACCACACCAACAGAGCTGTTTCCCGTTCAGTCCAACAATCACTCAGTAGGTGCCCAGATGAGCTATCATCGTCTGAACAACATCGGCGACATCACCGACACAACATTGACGGTACAACATACGACCGGTACAACATTGGACGACACAACGTCATCGCCGGAACAACGTCGGCGAAATCAAACCGGAACATCGTCGACAACATTATCGTCGACACAACATCGGTGAACAGGCACAGGAAGAGATGAGACAGGAAACTGAATTGACATGACACGTCGAAAATCTCCTGAACAAGATCGGAAGAACTGACCGCTTTCTACAAAACTATGCTCTGCACTTCAAGATCCAAATTCGAAATGGTTCCTGGTCATGGTCAGAGACCACTGTGTTCGCGCACTAGCGCGTTAGCACGCACATCCGTGGTGCATGCTCGTCTCGCCTAGACTCCTCAACGGCCAATCACATCGCAAGATCATGCGTGTCGAAATGAGACCTATTTTCGTCAAAGCTGCAACAACTCTATGAGCTACAACATACGTCCGACACAACATCGGGCGGTTCCGGACCGTAGTCCGCAAGGTTATCATGCTCCAATAGCCATGCATCATCATACATTGGGACCCGCAATCCCTCAGGTCTGCTACTCTACTCTGAGTCAAGACAGTAAAATATCACGTCATAGTCTATCAACAGAGGTGGTTTGTCCCAACTACCCACACCCTTTCACTCGACGATCCCTGGGCAGGCATGATCAACGCACCCACCGTCACCTCTGTAGGATTTCTAGTTTAATTGTACATATATATTTTCCAAATTTTTTTGTACAATAATGATCATTCATATATTTTCTACGATTTGTTTTTCATGCATGCATCAGTTTGTTTTAATGATTGCTTAAAACACATTAAAACAAACATTGGGCTCCGAAATTCATACCTAGAAGTTCTCTAAAACTTCTTGAAGATCCGGAGACGTTGAGGATGCTTGTTGCTGCGCCGGATGCCTCCGAGTATTCACCAAACTCTAAACAAGATTGGAGAGAGAAAAGTTAGCCTCTCAATCTGCAATAGAGTTTAGAATCTAATTACTAACCCCTCTTTAATTCCCTTGAGAATAAGATCTTTGAAAACTAAAACTAAACTTAAGAATTAAGGAAATTTCGTGGATAATTATGGAGAGAGAAGTTTGCACAAGGAGATAATAAATTAATTAATGAGGTAATGAGATAAACTTGTATTTATAAGTTCTCTCCAAATTACCTATTCATGTGCAACCTTTTGCCCATGATTTCATGCAAACTTCCATCTAACCATCCATTATTTGCTATCAAATAATCTTAACCACAAATTAAATCAATTATGGACCAATTCCATGCATGATCTAATTAATTCTTAAATTAATTCTGCAGAAAACCGTCTGGACCGGTCGATCGTTTGGAGGTGCGGTCGACCGTTCGAACCAAGTTTCGGTCGACCGTTCTCAACAGTAAAACTATTTTATCGCAATGTTCGGTCGACCGACCGATAGATTCAGTCGACCGTTCTGAACAGACGAAAATTCCCTGTTATTGGTCGAGACGTGTCCGGTCGACCGTGCATAGTTCGGTTGACCGATCAACAGTAAACAGTCGACCATTTTTTTGCACAGTCCTGCAGTTGGTCAAATTTTGGTTTTACCCCTATTTAATTTGACATTTCGGGATTAGTAGTAAATTCACAACTTATGTAACATATTATCCTATGTAATGATAAATCATTACACCTCATAATATTTACATCACATATGAATTTAATTTAGATTCCAATTATGTCATTAATCACAACATAAATTTGATTTTGCTTGTTCACCCCATGTGTCATATTTTTTACATGAAACCCGACACATCCTATGAACTCAAAATCCTTATTTCTTGTTTCCCAGTTTTGTGGTGTGACCTATGAGAGGATCTAGACTAAGTTGACAGTGATATTAAGATCTTAATATCACAAGCTATAAGCGGTATCTAGCTACACATTATATCTCCCAATTAGTTAGATGTCTTAATTCCACTCGAACCAAAACACGATCCATTTAGTGATGGCGTGCACCACTTGTGTCCGTCCCTTGCCTCATGATATTAAGAATACACACAAAGTAGTATTGTGTCATCTTTGTATTAGTATTCATTTCTTGATCTCTTTAAGCTAGTTATAAATATGTGACTTAACTCAAATCACATTGTGCACATTATAACTTTGCTTTATCAAGGGGTCCACTAATATCATCACTCAATTAAGATGAACAATGCTAATCTTTTGACTAACTATCTTCTCCAACAAAAGTCATACTTAACTAACTAATGCCTTTACACTACACTCATTGATAGCTTAAGACACTAGTCTAATTAAGCACTCCTTAAGCGATCGGATATAAATCGCATATCAAAGGACCAAGGACACAGTAAAATATTAATGACACAGAAACACATTTCTATAATATTTTACTTGTTTGGTCAATTCGGTATACAAAAGTAATATTTTCCTCTTTTGCCTACCCGTGTTGTCACTCACTTGTAAAGCTACAATGATCTATGACCAACACGACAATCTTAACTCCGTAATCAATGTCCCATGTTAATTACCATGATTGCGAATATCTTTTGTTTCATGTAAACCAATATCTTTTAGAGCTCTACGGTTAATGACCAAGAGCATCTTCCTTAACACTTCTAAAAGACGAATAACATAAACAAGGAACAAAATGATTTCTCATTCAATTCATAATAATTGACATTTAAAAGTAAAACTTTTAGAATACATTCCCTTCAACCTCTTGGCTCACGCACTAGGCGATGACACAGGTTTTCGTGAACAGAGTTGACACTTCACTAGGACCGGGAATTCGGTTCTGCGCACAAACGGTCGACCGAAATAGGCAATCCGGCTGACTGTTCCCATGGGATCCGGTCGACCGAAAGTTTTCAACGGTCGAACTCTCTGCGCATAACCTAAGTCCCAACTGTCGAACGAAAGTCTAAAATCGGTCGACCGATACGTTGTAAAAATATAGAGTCTGGTCAAAATCAAACAAGTCCAACGGTCGACCGACTCAGGGGTCCCGGTCAATCGAAAACTACCAGGGGCAACCTAGCAGTTCTAGTCATCTATCGGTCGAAAAAGTAAATATCGGTCGAACAACACATTAAGTTCACTTAAGCTCTGGTCGAACCAAAGTCAGGAACTACTAGACATTCCTCCGACCCACCAGCATAAGCACAACCGGTTGACCGTCACATGACATCGTTCGACCGATGTTGGTTAAAGTCGGGCAAAATATACTAAGCCGGTCGACCGCGACCAAGCATCGGTCGACCGAAATCCGACAGCCACCCGCTTGTCGGGTATCTCTTGCTGTCCTCGTCGCCGACGAGGTCTCCGACTACCCTACGACGATCAAAATCACACCCACGAGTGTGAGCAAAACAAAACACACAATTGAACCGGCATACTTTCTTCGCTTGCCGAAGACGCCGAAGAACGCTCACACGAGAAGACTCAACGGTCATGCCTCGAAGTCGCGCACACGCATTTCACCACGCCTTCTTCCAAACCAAAACCAAAACCCACACCAAATCCAACACCCAACCAATCCATCAATCCAACCACTCCTACACCCATACCCCATCACCTCACCAAAACCTCCAACAGTACCCTAAGAAGGGTTAGGGACGTGACAGTCTGAGTTTGAGGAAATGAAAATGGAAAATGTGTTAACTATCAAAAAAGAAAAAAAAGAAAAGAAAATAGACATCTATTAGGTTATATTGGTAGGGTTGCATGGAGGAAGGAGGTCCAGTCGGAGCATTTTCGTCACGACTGTCAACAGATCTGTGTTTGTACTCTGTTGCTGGATTTTTTTTGCGCGTTTTTTTTCAAAAGTAGGATTGGTTAAGTGGTTTGGAAGTTTGAATTTTTTTGAGTTTGAGGAAATGAAAATGGAAATTATGTTAACTATCAAAAAATAAAAGAAAAGAAAATGGATGTTATGTCTACTAGGTTATTGGTCGGGAAAAAAAAGGAGGATTAGGGTGATGATGGGGGGGAGAATGTTGTGATCGAGTGTACTGAAAAGAATTAAAAGCAAAAGACTATGCCTATTCGGTTATTGATCCGGAAAAGTTGATAGTTTTGTTCTTTCAAATGTAGGATTCAGTAAAGTAGTTTCAGTTTTTCAAGTGCTGAGAAAAAAGAAAGGGCTGCCTATTGGGTTATTAGTCGGGAAGAGTGGTAGTTTGTGGTGTAATGTGAAGGTTATTGTCGTTACTTATAAAGTTCAAGGTGATAAATTTGAAGGAAAAAGGTATAAAATTAGAACACGAGAGTTACGGAGTTCATATGTTTGGATTAGGTCATGTTGTGATTAGGATTTCCTGCCATACTGCCATCTTATATTTATTAGGTTTTTAATGCTGCTGAAAATGTAATGATAAATAAATTTACCAATAAAATGCTTCAACCCAGTTAAGGCTGTAAGTGGACCAGTTTTCTGGTGTGCTCTGTATTTTGAAGGGCACCATCATATTTCTCCCGAACTATCAATTTGTCAACAATGTAAAACTGGTTTGAATCAGAGAAGTCAGGACCGTCCCGGACAAATACTAAATGCAGTTATTTCTTACTGTCATTTTCTTATAGAAATACTAATTGCAGTTTTTATGTTAATTAAAGAATCACAAACCTCAAACAATCTCAATCTTACACCTCTTCATATCACATCCATATTGGTTACATCTTACCACTCCCTCCTCTTCCTTAAATCCTTGGCAAGTAGCAACGCTTTGATACTTTTTGAATTCTTTGCAATGATGGCAAACTTGATTTCCTATCTCACGACGTTCCACTCCGCCTCTTAGTAACGGCCAACATGGGCTGCCTTCTCTTTCTCCATCTCTCAGCCCTGTCTTTATGTATATGAACTGTCTAGATCACAACCGGGTATGTGTTGTTTTATCACCACAAGTCCACAAATCATGTTCTACGTCGTTTTCCTCCTCTGTTGAGCCATCAGGGCTCCAAGCCACCTCCACTCTCCTAAGAATTACCATGAATCAATTTTGGTTAAAGTCAACTGGTGCACTGCCACTTAAGAGATCACTTTGGTTTGGACTTCCTTAGATTTTCTTTTAGGTGTCTTTGGTGTTTGGCTTTGATTAGTTAGGGTTCTACATATTTAAATGAGTTAGGTTTTGTTTGTGGGAACTGTGAGGGTTCTTTTGTTAATCATTTTCTTATATATTTGTTTAGATTCTGGTAATATCTTCTTAGATAATTTGTTCTATTTTTTGTTTTCTTATCATATGGCTTTTTACTTGATCCACCTTTTCAGTGAATGTTTCATCAACCAATGTAAGTTATTATATGTCTCTATAGTTAATTTACACCATCTGGTTGAATTTGTTCTTATGTTTCCAGGAGGTATAGAAGCTCCCTATGTCCTAACAACAACGGTGCTGCTGGAACTCTCTCTATATGATGCATATCCGCATAGTCTTACTATTGATAATTACAACTTATCGACCATGACCGATACACTTCTCATGGAGTTTCCAAATATGTTATTTCTGAATATATTGACCGTTTTCCTCATTTTTTAGGGCTAGTTGCTAAATATACTTATGATCTATCTTTGTGGAAAAATTCTAGTCAAATCGAATGTTGAATTTGTTTCAAATTTGGGTCGGATTTAAAACTATTCAATCTCAAATTTTAGTAAAATTGGACATCCGATTTTATTCAAACTTTACCGTAAGATACATTAGAATCATATTTGGCAAAACACACGAAAACATTCATGGAAAAATGTTGAATATATTAAAAAAATAATTTTTTGATAGAAAAATGATCAAAATATTACACAAATCAAAATTTAAAATGTATAAGTAGGACGTTTTGAAGTTCAAATGTCAAAATGGAACGCAACGATAATTTAGAGGGTAACCCGTAATTTACCCCCAAAAATTCTTCCACAACTAACTCCTTAACGAACCTTAACACGTAGACAACTCGTTAATATATAATAATAATAAAAACAAAATTCCAAATGCCACGTCAGCAGCACCACCATTTCCCACTCCACACTCCCCTCTCCACTCTCCACCTCCTCCGCCTTCCTCGTCTTCCCCATCCAAACCACTATATAAACCCAAACCCAAACCCTAATTTTTCCATGTTCCCAAAATGCCCTTCCTCTACCTCCTCCTCCTCCTCCACCTCCCCATCTCCTCAACCTCCGCCACCTCCTGCGAGACCGACCTCGGCGGCGTCGGCTCCTTCACGACCATCTGTCTCCTAACCACCACCCTCGTCCTCGACACCTCCATCCACGTCACGGCCCCGGGGTCCCTCCTCCTCACCTCTACAGCCGCCATCCTCTGCCCGATCCCCTCCTGCGAGATCACCTTCCACCTCGGCGGATCCATCACGATCGGGAACTCCGCTCGGATTGAGGCCGGGACGGTGGGGCTGGAGGCGGAGAAGGTGAGAATAGACTGGACGGCGGTGGTGAATGCGTCCGGGTTGGGTGGCCCCCCGCCGGAGAGGACGAGTGGGGTTCCGAGTGGGGTTGGTGGGGGTGGGTATGGAGGGAGAGGAGCGACGTGTGTGGGTAGAGGTGGTGATTGGGGTGGGGATGAGTATGGCTGGTCGGAGTTGATGTTTCCGAGGAGTTATGGGAGTAAAGGTGGGTCGGTTAGTAGGGTTGTGGATTTTGGTGGTGGGGGTGGTGGGAGGGTTTGGGTGATTGGGAACGATTTTGTAGAGGTTTTGGGGACGGTTGAGGCGAACGGTGGGGATGGGGGCTTGCATGGTGGTGGCGGGTCTGGTGGGAGCGTCTTCGTCTCGGCTCCTAATTTGTGAGTTTTTAATCAGATTTGAGTTGATTGAATATTGCTTTTTGGTGCCTTTTTAAGTCATAGTCATTTCCTTTTTTATGTTAATTGATACTTTAAAGTGGTTTACCTCCTCTGTTGAGCTGTCAGGGCTCCAAGCCACCTCCATTCTCCTAAGAACTACCATGAACCAATTTTGGTTAAAGTCAACTGGTGCACTGCCACCAAGAGATCACTTTCGTTTGGACTTCATCCTTTGTGCTTCTCCTTAGATTTTCTTTTAGGTGTCTTTGGTGTTTGCCTTTGATTAGTTAGGGTTCTACATATTGAAATGAGTTAGGTTTTGTTTGTGGGAACTGTGAGGGTTATTTTGTTAATCATTTTCTTATATATTTGTTTAGATTATGGAAATATCTTCTTAGATAATTTGTTCTATTTTAATGCAAACAAGATTAGAAGTTGTGATTGGTGGTTGTTGTAGTAACCAGTGGTACCCTTAGGCCATGCCAGAGTTATGATAACTCACATTGCTATGTGTTATTCATATTTTTGCTCATATATAGTTACATTGAGCTTGATAAGCAGTATTTATAATTGTTTTTTCCAAAGTCATATTTTACATACTTCAGTTATATAAACCGATAGTTCCAAATGAGGAATGATTAGATCCCACATTAAATAGTTGGGTTTCTTCTACCTTCGTTGCGTTTGTGCTTGCATAAATTTGAATAAATGTGCACGAAACATGGCACTACGACTAAGGATGTCGAATATTCGATCTGAAAATTTTAGTTTGATTGCTAAATGGTAGGTAAATACTTAGTTATTAAAATTTGGATTTCAAATAGGTACAGAAATCCATACGAAATTCAAATTCAGATACAAACTTGGGTATTGAGTAAATTATATTTCAATATCTGAAAATACAAACAAAATACGTTAAGTATATGACAATTATTTCTAGAAAATAATTTTATAAGAAAAGCAACTATTTCTTATATTAGGTAAAAGGTAATGGAGAAAGGAGGTACAAAATGACAATGACGAAGTAGGTCAGTGTGAACTTTAGCCCGAAAACCGTGATGCTAGTTGAGATTCCCCATTCACCGTTCAACTCCAAGTTAGGTGATTTAAAACTTAGCCCTTCCAAATTGAAACAAAATCATTCTTTCAGTTTCTGAAATTGAATTATACCAAGCCTTCCAAATGTTCTACTAAACTCTGATTTATCTGAGTTGCCATACAAGGAGTTACTATTTGCAAAAAAGGTTTTTTGTTGTTTTTATTTTTAACTATGGGCGCATTCGCATGCTTAGTCATTTTAATTTTTCCAATATCAGGAAAGGCATTGGTGTGATAAGTGCTTCAGGGGGCAATGGTATAGCTGGTGGAGGTGGTGGTCGAGTTTCAATCAATGTTACGAACAAGGATGGCGAACTACGAATCTTTGTTCATGGTGAGTCAGTTGATTTATTTTTATAGCTTTGTTTTCTCGTTTGCCCTTGGCCTCCTGAAGTATTTTCGACCATATATTTTGTAAATTGTAGTAGACAAGATATTGCAGTTATTTCAATTAGCTGCTGGTATTGCTAAAACTGCAGTGTTCTTTTGGAAAAATGCTTCACGAAGAATCTGAATTCTCGCTCCATGTTTTTCATACATTCATGCAATTTTCAAATCCAAATGACCATTTGAAGATATGTTTGAGGGGAAAAAATCTTCTATACAGTAAGATAAAAGAACAGCACACAAATTAGTTGGCTGGTAAAAATACTCAGCCTCTATTTAGGAACTTTTGATAGAAAGTTCAAAGTTTTTACAATGTCCAGAGTGGCCTCTTGATATGAGCATTCCACTATCATATGGCTTTTTACGTGATCCATGCTTTCAGTGAATGTTTCATCAACCAATGTAAGTTAGTATATGTCTCTATAGTTAATTTACACCATCTGGTTGAATTTGTCCTTGTGTTTCCAGGAGGTAGAAGCTCCCTATGTCCTACCAACAACGGTGCTGCTGGAACTCTATATGATGCATATCCACATAGTCTTACTATTGATAATTACAACCTATTGACCATGACCGATACACTTCTCATGGAGTTTCCAAATAGGCCTTTGTGGGCTAATATATTTGTGCAAAACAATGCAAGAGTTGTTGTTCCATTACTATGGAGTCGTGTGCAGGTCAGATCTGTTCCATATCTTCCTCTCAATTTTTATGATGTCATAACCTCTTTCCATATTGCTAAAACATTTAATAATTTTAGTTCCTTTACTTTTCATGACAACATTGCAGAGCCATTCCTCATTTCTCTCCTTTCACTTCTTACAGGTTCAAGGACGAGTCACGATCTCAAGTGGCAGCATCTTAAGCTTCGGTCTTAAAGGGTATCCAGTTTCTGAGTTTGAGCTCATATCTGAAGAGCTTTTAGTCAGCAACTCCTTGATCAGGGTAAAGCCAATCATAATTTCTAAGAAAATTCCTCTCTATGTTTATGTAATCAAC
This sequence comes from Triglochin maritima, assembly GCA_963682175.1. Classification (NCBI taxonomy): domain Eukaryota; kingdom Viridiplantae; phylum Streptophyta; class Magnoliopsida; order Alismatales; family Juncaginaceae; genus Triglochin; species Triglochin maritima. Next base: position 39,874,440 of record OY821781.1, read on the forward strand.
TCATCATAGTAGTTCACCACACATTTGTGCATCTCCATGTGTTCTTGATATTGTTTTGTGCACCTTTTGCTAAAATAAGAATGAAGTGATTGTGATTTTTTGAAATTGATGTTTGACACTGCTTTGACTAAGTTCAGGTATTTGGGGCTTTAAGAATGTCCACAAAAATGCTTTTGATGTTGAACTCGGCAATTAAAATTGAAGCTGGTCCAGATGAGATTGTTGCTACATCTTTGCTTGAGGCTAGTAACTTGTTTATCCTTAAGGTATCTCAATTCCCACAACTTTAATATTTGATATCAGAACAATCAAATGGGAACAACCATTTATTTTGTGACATGGTGATAGGGAGCATCAATGATACGTTCAAACTGTAACCTTGGAGTCTACGGTCAAGGTTTGCTGCAATTATCTGGACCTGGGGATCTTATTGAAGCGCAACGGCTTATCCTTTCCCTTTTTTACAGCATTCATGTAAGTTGTAAGCATTTCTTTCTTTCTTTTCATTCATGACTATTGATGATACCTTTAAGCCATGATTTGTAGACAATCCCATGAGTTTTAATTGATAACAATGATACGATTGGATCTTGCAAATAGGTATTCATCATCACCTACTTGGAGGCCATTACTACTTTTAAGTTCTTATTGTGCTAAAATAGGAAAATAGGAAAAAACACTGAACCAGTGGTTCAACTGCCAGTTCCAGATTTTAAACCACCAATTCAACAGAATTCCATTTTTCTACCCTTAACAGGACTGGCCACCCAATCGGTTCCGGTCCTGCTCTCATAACAATGTTTAGAAGAACCGATTTCCATTTCTACATTATCTTCCGTCTTTCAATTCAACGGCTTTTCTGTTGACAAAGTTGTTGATTATCTTTATTAGTCAATTTCCTTTATATAAGCTACACAAACTATAATTTTTAAGTTTTTATGATTACCGAATGAACACTTTGCTTAAATAGTCAGGTATAGACTTATATGCTAGTTCTTTTCCTTTTGCTGGTAGGTGGGACCTGGATCACTTCTGAGTGGCCCACTTCAAGATGTCAGAGGTGATGACATATTAACTTCAAAGTAAGATTTCACCATTTCACTAAAAGTTTGTCTTCCAAAGAAATCATAATGCACCATGTAAGAAAGTCCACTAACAGGGCACCAAGTCTTTATTGTGAAGAAAGTAATTGTCCCGTAGAATTGATCCATCCACCTGAAGATTGCAACCTGAACTCCTCACTGTCTTTTACTCTTCAGGTGATTTTCTGGGCATTGTTGTTTGATTTTTTATCTCTACAATTAAATCATTGATGTCATCTTATCTATTTTGTAGATTTGCCGCGTAGAAGATATTCATGTTGAGGGCATCATCAAAGGGAATGTTATCCATTTCCATAGGGCACGATCTGTCATTGTTCGATCTTCTGGAACAATCAGTGCATCGGGACTTGGTATGTTTTACGTCCTCTTGCAAGTTGATTGTGGGATACTTTCTTCTTCTCTCTGAAAATTATTGCATTGCTGGTTTTGTGATGTTGTGTTGTAATCCAATTTTCATACGTGTATTCAGATTTATATTTTTCTGATAGACAGTTTTATACAAGTATGCAATTTCAAGCAGGTTGCAGAGGTGGGATTGGTCAAGGAAAGATAATAGGTAATGGCTTGGGTGGAGGTGGTGGCCATGGTGGCAAAGGAGGAGATGGTGTTTACGATGGAAACGTGGTTGAAGGTGGAAATACATATGGAGACGCTTATTTACCTTGTGAACTCGGCAGTGGTAGTGGAAATGATAGTTTTGGTGATTCAACGGCCGGTGGAGGTGTTATAGGTAGGTTGTAAACGAAAATGGTGGTGCATTTGCTTGTGGCTGCAAAAAAATAAGCACCTACAATTTTAGCATTTGTTATGACCACATATGAGAAATAAATCACTGGTAGTAGTAATAGAAGTAATTATATCGTAATTGTGTTTGATGCATAAATTGAGTTCTCATTTTGCTCTTTTTTGTATTGTTTCGTTAATGGGACCTTGGACTTCTGTTTATGATTTCTTTGGTTTGCATAGACTTAATTTCACATGTTTGTGCTGTAGATGTGTTTTTTTTTTTGAGGTTGGTAGTGGGGACTGGGGAGGGTCAAAAAAACATGTTTATATGTTGTTTATAAACATGTTGAGTGATGGAAAAATCTTCTACTAGTTCGTATTGGAAAACTTTCTCTTCTGAAGAACCACCTTTTCTTACAGTGATGGGTTCACTGGAGCATCCACTCTGGAGTTTGTCTGTTTATGGCTCCATTGAAGCAAATGGAGAAAGCAATGGATACACTACCCAAATGCTCCCTGATGTGTCTAGAAATAGCTCAGGAGGAGGTATTGGTGGTGGATCTGGAGGAACTATTCTGTTGTTTCTGCAGTCATTTACTCTTGATGAGACTTCAGTTGTTTCAAGCACTGGGGGACATGGTAGCCCTGTGGGTGGTGGGGGTGGTGGTGGTGGAAGAATTCACTTTCACTGGTCTTATATTCCAACACGGGATGAATATTTTCCTTTTGCAAATGTAAAAGGGAACCTAACTATAAGGTTTGCTCTTTTGAAGTTAACATTTTTTCTTTCTTTCTTGTAGTTACGTTTTTTGCAATGAATTGCTCATGCAAAAGCAAATGTATCTCATTATTTTATTTTATTTTATTTTGGAGTTAACTGTATCTCATACTTAACTGTATCTTATTCCTTTTGAAGTTAACTTCAAGGTTTACCCTTTCATATTTAACTGTATCTCATTATTAAAAAAAAATTCTTCCAAAAATTGGCTTGGCTTCCATGCTTCATGTCGACCCAATTGAATTGTGTCAGGGCTATCTCGAATACTTTTACTTTGTTGTCTCCAGGGGCGGGTTGGGACACGGGCATGGTTTTCCTGGAGGTGAAGGACATATTACTGCAAAAACATGTCCGAAGGGACTTTTTGGTGTATTCTGCCAGGTAAAGTCTTAATAGAATTGTATGCCATTCTCATTGGGTTAAGATATCACACCCCAACTAGTTTGGGATTAAAAGGCTCTGTTATTGTTGTTGTCTCATTGGGTTAAGATAAAACGGAAGAGTTTTAACCTAGTTATAATAAATTAGCTGTGCCAGCTCTTTTAAATTGAGCTAACACATTGGAAGCCTATTGTGATGTCTATTTGGCGTTTCCTGACTAATTTTTCCACCTAATTACTGTACTGGTACTACCAAACTCACAGTAACTCAATTATGCAAATTTTATAGAAAAATTGTTGAGTCATGTACTCATGTTAATTGAAAAGATATTAATTCGTGCTACAGTATAAAAAGGCAGCATCAGCAATAACCAATAAGTGGGGATAAAGATTATTCATTTTAAATTCATCTTCTTCCAAACCATTGCAGGAATGCCCTTTGGGCACATTCAAGAATGTCAGCGGTTCTGACAAGTCACTTTGCCTTAGCTGCCCTCCTCATCAGTTTCCTGATCGTGCAATATATACCAGTGTTCGAGGTACTTAGCTATCTGCACGCATGCTATTTGTTTAGTTAATCACCTTTGACCTCCTCTTTTCGCCATTGGCTGCCTGAGGATGGCAGCCTCTTTTTGCCGTTGACTGATAAGGAACACAGCAAGTCTTGGTGAATGACGACTTGCTGGTCTTCTTAAAATTTGTTTCACATTCACATATAAGTGGTATAGCACATCCCAGGCTTTTACAGACCATTTTTCAGTGTGTCCATGTTTAAGGAAAATATAAGGCATCTCCATTACGGCATTGCCTATTTGATCGGCATTACTGATGGTATTCAATAAAATAAAGGGCGTTATTTGGGATTTATATAACCACAACAACTGATTCAAAATGTCTTTAGTCTTATTACTTGGTCTTTCTATCTTCTATTCCTCGTTATAAACATCTGATGCTTCTTATTTATATTGTACATATATGTCTATCTGTACATTTACAAGTTATTTGATGTTTGAGATTAAAATAAAAATAGAAGCGAAGTTAGTCTTCTTGAGTTAATGTTGATACTTGAGCTAGTTAACTTAAAAAATAATAATTCATTGACAAATATACAGTGATTTAAAATTCTTTGAACGTGAAGATGCACCAAATTTCTAAAAGTGGTGTTTATTGCAAGCAGATCTAAAACTGATGGGGTTATATATAGATTTATTAAAATGCCGTATTGTGATTGGATGATCCCCCCCCCAATAAATTTTTCATTGGTTTGTAATGTTTTATTACTTTTACTTTTATATGTTTTTTAGATTAGACGAGTTTCCTTTTGTCCTTTGTAGGACTTGCCACTGCTTAATAATGTTAACAATATCGAATCAATTTATTGGCATTTGTAATTTCTGCAGGAGGTGTGACTGAGACCCCATGTCCTTACAAGTGTGTAAATTCCAGATATCATATGCCTCATTGTTATACGACTATAGAGGAGTTGATCTACGCCTTTGGCGGACCATTGATGTTTTGCTGTCTTCTTATTATTCTCCTCTTCCTAGTCGCTCTGGTTTTGAGTGTTGCAAGGATGAAATTTGTGCATATGGATGACTTGCCTGACCCTGCTTCTACACAGCATGAATCTGAAGTTGATCACTCCTTCCCATTTTTGGAATCTTTGAGTGAGGTGTTTAGCAACTTGAAAACATTTTTTCTTTCCCACATAAAAAACTTGTCTTTGTGTTTATTAGATGAGTTTTTTTAATGTTCATTTGAACATTCCTGAATAGGTATTGGAGACGAATAGAAATGAGGAATCCAAAAGTCATGTACACAGGGTGTATTTTTCAGGCCCCAACACCTTCAGTGAGCCTTGGCATCTTTCTCACACCCCTCCTTACCAAATAAGTGCAATTGTGTAAGTTGTGATTTTTGTTTTGTGCCCTTAGCTGCTCTGATATGTTATCTATTAACAACATTGTCATCATTTACATTACCAAATGACAGGTATGAAGATGCATATAATTTATTTGTCGATGAGTTTAATAACCTAGCTTCTTATCAGTGGTGGGAGGGTGCCATCTACATTATTTCCTGTATTTTTGCATATCCTTTGGCGTGTTTGTGGCAGCGAACACGCAGGTCGGAGAAGTATCGGTGTTTACGAAAATTTGTTCACTCTGAATATGATCATTCATGCTTGAGGTCCTGTCGTTCAAGAGCTCTGTATGAAGGACTTAAGGTTTATATCTTCAGTCTCTTTGCTGTAATCCAGAAAAATTGCTAATTTGAAATCTGTGTGCTTTTGTTTACGGTTTAAAATCCCTGTGTCATAATGGAGAAACTTCCATACAGAAAAGATCAAAAGGAAACAGTTGCCAAGCTCGTGACTGCAGTGATATTCCTTTTCAGTACATTCTATTTGCTCTAATTGACTAAAATTTAAACAAAGAAGTTGATTTTACTTCAAACAATAAAAATACCTACTATTTTAAATTAGAAGAATAAACAACAAATTTCCTATACTAATTTTTTTGTATTTCCTTCGAATCTATGCAGTAAGTTTTGCCTATATTTCTATCTACTCTGTCCATACCATATACGTCTCCTGAAATGCTTATTTGGTTCATCTATCATAAATGCAGTTCTCCCTGCTTAAAATTGAGGTTAAGAATAAGGGTTAATAAAATGTTCTCTGTGATTCATGTAGGTAGCTGCCACTACAGATTTCATGGTTGGTTATGTAGATTTTTTGCTCGGTGGAGATCAAATGATATCTCATATGCCTCCCCAACTTCATCAAAGGTTTCCTCTATATTCGATCTTTGGAGGTGATGGAAGCTACATTTCTCCATTTGCTCTTTGCAGTGATAATGTCCTAACTAGCCTTTTGAGTCAGGTCTATAAACTTGGATTTCTTTGTTCAAATTTGATTGTCTGAAATCAATAGATAATTTACTGATATATTTTTTATGTTTACTTTCTAAATTTCAGGCTGTACCACCTACAATATGGTATCGGCTGGTTGATGGTTTGAATGCACAATTGCGTTTGGTTCGTTGTGGTCAACTAAACTCAAAGTTTTTACCTGTGATTAACTGGATTGATAGTCATGCCAATCCTGCTTTGGGCGATTTTGGGGTTGTTATTAGTCTTGCTCGGTTTCCAGCTACTGCATCTGGTTATTTTCAGTTTGGTATCGCAGTTTTTGGTGTTCAACAAGGCTATGAGACTTCAGGATCTGATACACTTTCCAGGACGTCAGACTTTGAGCAAATCTTGGGGTTAGTTTTGACTACTTTATATAACGCTAACTTGAAAGATATCTGCTATGATTTTGGATTTACTTTAATGCTTTATTAAAATGTTTAGTATTGACATTTTAGAATACTAAATCTAGCACTATTCCTTTGAACCTTTTACAACAGTGCAAATGATACTACCAAAAGAGAGAGTTCGTCTAGTCACTTGAGCAATTATGCAGTTGCCACTACATGTCAAATATCAAGTATTCAGTTTATTGATACTGATACCCTTTGCTTGGTGGAGGACAGGAGAGAATTTTATAATCATGTTTCTGTAATGTTACACAACACCAAGCCAATTGGCCACCAGGTATGTTATTAAAATACATTGTTTGGCTCTATGTGTTATTTTTGGAGATTCATGGATTATATGATTGCCAATGAGATTGTTATTATTATTTCAATTGTTTTCAGGAGCTCATTGGTCTGCTCATGTCAGTCTTGCTTCTCGGAGACTTTGTTCTGATGATGCTCACTGCGGTCCAGTTATATTCCTTTTCTACGTGGGACGTGGTTTTAACCTTGTTTGTACTTCCTTTTGGTGTTCTTGCACCATTCCTCTCTGGAATCAGTGCACTCTTCACTCAAGGACCTAAAACATATGCAGAAGGATCTCAACTTTACGCATTGTGGAACGCTGTTTCGTTGGTTAATGCGGTGAGTTCTGTCTACCAACTTTGTCTACAAATTTCTTAGGCATACGTGTTCGCATGTTTTATATTCTCTGTAAGAAGTCAGCCCACTATTCTTTTTTTACATGACATTTTTGTAGTTCTGTGATGAACTTGTACTTTTTTACCCATAATTAGGTGTAGGAAATAAATCCAAAGTTGCTTCTTAATGTCCCAAGATGTCTGATTTTCTACCAGGTCGTCGCCCTCACGTGCAGTTATGTACATTTCATAAACCAATCATCCCACAAACATCAATGGTCAAGCTTCCTCTCGTGGAGTTGGATGTCGTGAGTACTTATTTTCCAACTTAAAACACTGACAACTAGATAACCTCACAATCATATGTGATCATATGATCTGAGTATCCAACACTAGTAAGCGTGCTGCATTGCTAAATAAATATTGTTTCATCGTGTTGATTTTCTATCTTTGGCAGGGACGAGGGCGGATGGTGGGTGCTTCCCACTTGTTGGGTGATGTGCAAGTGCATCCAGTCTCGGATAGTTAACTTGCACATTGCAAATTCACAGATCAAAGACTACACATTGTACAGCAACGACCCAGACGAATTTTGGCAGTTATGAAGTAGCTATTAACAGCTTTTCCCAAAGGTTACATTATTCTTTTTTTAAGTAGGATACTAGGATATACGAAAAGAAAGATAGAACGATAGAAGAGAATATAGAAAGATAGAAAAAAGAAACATCATTTAATGATTCGTTACTTAGAGTCCGGAGTTAAAGCCATTATATAGAGTTCATCGACAATTTTACGAAGATCTCTTCTACAGCTATGTTGTACAAATCTTTTATTTTAATATTATTTTTGCTTTTTTGAATAAGTTATTTCTACTTTGTCATGACTAATTGATCCTTAACCGTGTCTCAGAGTGTTTGACTCGTTCGATGCATAGTTTGCTTATCAATATTTAATATTCTCGTACTAATCCCTTCAACCAACTCCATACAGACTATACTTTCCATCTAAAAATGAAGATGGAAAGAGCTAAGAGGAGTAGTGATATATGTGCTTCAAATTGGATTCCTAGCTATTTCCGACAGTAGAGGTGGCTGGTTATGTAAAATTTTCATTTTAATTGAAATAATTATTATATTCAGGTCTAAATCACAAATATTTTACTAAAATAAATCATTTTCTCTCTCGTTTCAATTCAAATTTCAAACTCATTTCCTTCCTTCCAACTCCTCCCACCATCCACTTCCTCCGACTTCCTCCTCTTGCAGTATTCTCCGGCCTCCTCTAGTTTCCTCCTCATCGTCCTCCTTTGATCTTCATCCTCCTCCGGAGTCTTCCTTCAATGTCATCATCCGGCCTTCTCACACTTTCGTCATCCTCTGGCCTCCAGATTTGTCCAGACGAGTGGGAGCAGTCCAGACGAAGTCCAGAGTACTGTTTCCCCATCTTCAACCGACGATTTCTTATTTTGATTGAATTCCTCGTCGGAATCCTATCACGCCTCCTCGCCGTCCTCCTCCGACCTCCTCCTTTAGTGTCCTCCAACTTTCATCATCTTACAATCTCATCCTCGTCCTTTTGTGGACATATTTGTTTGTGATTATTTAGTAGTTTTTTCTAAGGTAATTCATTTTGTAAGACATGTCCGGGATAAATTTGCATTGGTTTTTTGTTGGATAGGAGTTGAGTGAGAGCAGGAATAAGTACATATTGGATATCTGGATATCTGATACGTTGATATTTGGTAATCTGTCTCGATGTATGTGAGTATGTAGATATCCAGATTTGTTTAAAAATTTATTTAGTTTTATGAAATTTGATATGTTTACTGTTTTTGTGATAACATAATATCTTATGTTTTTAATGTTCATCTTGGTATAATCACATGTTGTGTCTGAATGAATTTTTTTATGATGTTGTACATGTTCATATTAAATGTTTTGAGGTTTCATAGATGTTTGGCTGTTTTGTAATAAATTTGTATATCTCGATATTTATGTGGATATATTTGATCAAATACAGTAGATATATCTGATTACTTTTTGGTGTTGACAAGTTAACGAAGTAGCAAAAAATAACACATTTGATATATGTCTGGATAAGTGATGATACAAGATAATTGTGCATTGCCTGGCTTTTGTGCACATGGGGGATTTGTTGTTTGAACAAAAATACATGGATCGTCCAGATTTGTGTGTTGGGAGAGAAAATGTGGTTTACACGTGGGAGATATTCTTTAAACAATAGATAATGATTACAATCATTTAATATGGTGCACATGGGGGATTTGTTGTTTGAATGTAATTTGACAAAATCTGGGGACTGATGGTAAGTTGCCGAGAACAACAGTAATGATTATCTAATACGTTACACGTCACAGAAGTCTTTGGTTATAGCAGTATAAAAACAGTAGTATAAAAAATTGTGTGGATTCAAATCTCAATCGATCTTGACAAGCAACGAAAGCACTCTACCTTATTATCAATCTACCTTATTATAAAAAACGAAAGCACTGACGAAAGAAAAACTGTAGGACAATAAAGAATACATTGTACACTCAAAAATAAATTGAATGTGATAATGATATTTCTGTACCTGTCTATTTCAAATATATATATATATAAACACGCGAGGTCAATGGAGTTGTAAAAGATTATATAGTCAATTTGGTTGTGACACTCAAAATTAGCACATTTAATGGTTTAAAATTTGAATTTTTAAAATCAAACTTAATCACATGTATTGTTATCTTCTAACTTATAATATATTAAAGTTTTAAGTCAATCAGAGTTAATTTCATCTAAAATGTTTATATTTTAACGGTTGAAATTTACTGAATTTTAAAATGTTTAGATCAATGTCTCTGATGATCCGTTTGATCTGAATTTTTTACCACATGTTCCTTATATATTGTATATCTCACTTATAAATTTTCATAGAAAAAAGCTAACCAGAAATGATTGAAAATGTTGTGTCACGGCCAAGATGATTGTAAGACTCCTACAACTTTATTTTTTCCTATGTATGTATATATATATATATATATATATATATATCATCTTCCTCCCACACGTTGGAATATTTTATTTGGTGTTGACCATTAACATTTATGATCCCACATGATTCTTGATTTGTTGGTGGACGAGTATTTCTCTTTGCATCATGTGATACTCGTTTGTAGTCTTTGCAAGCGTTGCATCTGAGTCTTCGAATCACAAGGTTTCGTGGCAAATGTGAAGGATTGCTTGAAAGTAAGTTAGGTTTTTGAACTCAAAACTCAAAAGACAATGTATGGTTATGTGGTTAATTAAGGATTTCAATGCAATAGATCAAGTCATCGATTTTGAGAAATATATTCGTAAACTATAACTGTGTTTGGATGTGTGAATTAGCTTGGGATTTTGTTCTACCATATAAAACTTCTTGACAACTGTAATCGTAAAGTAGCTAGCATGTTTTATCCAAATGACGCCTCCACCATGGTTGAGGCGTCTTATCCAGACGCCTCCACGATGGTCCAGGCGTCTTAGCCAGAGGCCTATACCATGGTCTAAGCGTCTCGCTAAGACGCCTCCACCATGGTGGAGGCGTCTTAGCCAGACGCCTCCACGATGGTACAGACGTCTTAGCCAGACGTCCCGTTTTTTTAATTTTTTTGTCAAATTAAAATTATACGGTGTGTTATCTCAAATTATTTGACGTTTCTTTGCAAGTTTTCGGTGGTAACCGGTCGGATTACAATGAGATTTTTTGCAAGTGATGAAGATTCAAAAAAATTCCAGATCCAACATTTTTTAAGTTCCAAAATCCCCCGATGGTAAAACATCCTGACTTACAAATACCACCTCGACAGGTCGTTCGGGGGTCTCGCTCCCCGGTGAGCGGCATTCCACCTCGCCGGTGAGGTGGCGGGGGTGGCAAGGGGGCAGCGCCCCCTGGAAATTTTTTGGATTTTGAAATTATTGGATCTGGAAATTTTTGAATTTTCGGTGTACCGAAGGGGTATCGGTCATCCGAATATAGTAATTATTAACTTATTAATTAATTAATTTAACAATTATCTAAATTTATAATCAATTATTTTTTAAAAAAAATAATAAAAAATTACGGGCGTCCGACGGAGCCGCCCCCACGTAGGAGGGGGCGTCTGACTAAGACGCCTCCCCCATTGGGGAGGCGTCTTACACAGACGCCTGTCCCAAGGGCGGAACGTCTGGGTAAAACGCCTACCCGATGGGTAAGGCGTCTTGGTAAAACGCCTCCCCCATGGGGGAGGCGTCTTAGCCAGGCGCCCCCTCCTACGTGGGGGCGGCTCCGTCGGGCGCCCGTAATTTTTTATTATTTTTTTATTAAAAAGATGTTAGATATTTTACCAGATTCGAGTACACTGTGGCGTTCGTTGGTTCATTACTGACCTCCAAAACATTATTTTTTATGATTATAAGAGGAATATGAAGAGAGATGTGTGATAGGAGGGTAAAATGTCGCGTTATAGCAGTAGAAATGAGAGAAGGGCAAAATGGTAATTTCAAGGGGTGATTTAAGTAATTTTGGGCGATGTTTAGCAATTCAGAAATTTAAGCATGAAAGATGCCACGGTCAATAACACACACTAGTAACCTACCTAGGGGTAGGGTTGATTATTGGTTCAGAACTGGACTATATTTAAACTAAGGGGTTTGTGCGGTCAGATTTCGAGGGAATCTGACGAAAACGGAATTTGGATTTCGGTTGACTCCGGAAAGGAGGTTGTTTGTGCACGGAGACATGAATTCCGTCAGATTCTGTGGTATGTATAAAATTTTCTTTGAGTTTTGAGAAACTTTGAGGTTGGAAAGCCACGGAAACCGAAATTTTTCGGTCGACCGTCAAACATTCGGTCCACCGAAATACTTTTAACGGACGATCGAACATATTTCAGTCCACCGAATTCGTAACTGAAATGACCCGTTTGGACGACCGAACTTAGTTCGGTCTTCCGTTTATGTTCACTCTGAGAAGTCTCATTTCGATCGACCGAAACTAGTTCGGTCGTCCGTTTTCCTTATCCAAACTATTAGAATTTTTACATTGTGCTTGATTTTCCTTTATTTTCCAAACTACAACGAGACCCCCGACTGACCCGTCGCAGTGGACATAAGTAGTATGAGCAAACAACAAAAATCCCCCTTTCCCAAATCACTTCCCGACGCATGCACAAACAACAAAATTCAGTCAAAGGGAAATTGTTTTCCACTGGATTCTGTTTTCCTTTACTTTCCGGTTGACTCCGAAAATCATTTTCCGTCACTTTTCACGCCACTAACACCCCCTAGATATCACGAATCCAAAGAAACGAGAATTGCATCTGGTCCAGACCAGACTGAATTGCACGGGTTCGATCCTGATCAGACCGATTCAGACTGGAAATTATTTGTATTAATTTTTATTTACTAAAAATACATTTTTTGTCTGTTTTTTATTTGAAAAATAAAAAAATTATGATAAACTATTGCCCATTACGGTGTTAATACATAAATTAACCTGTAGTTTAGTTGAAATTTAAGCAATTTATAATATAAATTTTAAGTAGATGCAAAACTATTACATAAAAATATGTTTTTATCTTTGGTTGAACGAACCCGAACTGAATCGGACCGGACTAGATCCAACTCGGACCAAACTGGTTCGAATTTGAATTTAGGAAAAACCACAAACTGAGGACTTTGGTCATATTCGGTCAGATATTTCGTCCGGACCGATTTCTGGTCACCGTCCTTAAGAATCTAAATTCTGGCCCATATAAGAATATGAAAAATATATTTATATTTAAGATTTAGATTGAAGGCATAACCTTCCCCCACCCCCACCGCGTGCGCCTATAAATACACTTCCCGCCCTCTCTTTCAAATCATTATCAGGTTTCCCAAAACCGCCTCCTCCCACGTCCTCCTCCTCCCCCTCCCACAAACCCTAACCCGGAGATGACCACCAATGGAGCTGATCCCGAAGCTTACTACCCGCCTGACGTCGCTGATCTCAAGCTGGAGGGTGTCCTTGATCCCGAGCTCGACGTTGTTGATCTAAAGCCAGAGGGCGTTGCGCCGATCAAACACGACAGATTCAAGAAATTCACTCAAGGCCGCGACCGTAGCCATCCCGGAGGGGCGCCAAATCCAAGAAGCTGAAGGATAAACCCGAACATGCCGCCGCAAAGAAAGAAGTCGTTGCGAGGGCGGCGAAGTTGGCCGAAACTACGAAGGCGAAGGAGAGAAAGAAGAAGGCAAATCTTCCGGTTGCCATTAATGTCAATGTTATGCCATTAATTTAAAGAAAAAAACTCAATCAAAACATAAAGAAATTCATGAACCTCCCAAAACCCATATTATTATTGTTCTCAATTTTTACCCTCCAATGTATTACTATCGTCATTATTATCAAACTATAATTACCATTATTAATTAACTCTACAAAAGCCTATCAGACAAGCTCAGAAGCCTCCTAAAAAGTTCAAACTTGTAGGAGGCATAGAGTGTCTCAACAAATAAAATCCGGCCACGGCCGCCACCATTTTCGTCGGTACCACGTACATTACAACCGCAACCACTGAGCTCACCCCTATGAACACTCTCGTCGCGGTCAGGTAACAGGTTCCTCCAACTCATGACCAAAACTTGTATTCTTTCAACTTGGGTTGTGACGTCCCCCATTATTGGCCATCTGGACTCTCGCTCCCAACACCCTCGTTCACTCGCTCGTACATCTCATTCGGGCGAGTGCTTGGTACATTGTCTTAACACCTCGTCGAGCTCGCCTAGGTCGACCGTCTACGCGTGCCTACCATTAAAGGTGTATGTAAATCAATTTAGCTTAACGAGCTGAATCACAAGCTCAATTGTAATACATTCAAGATATGTACGTTCACTAAACTAACTAAATAATACAATGTAATCAAAGTACTTGTTAGATCCTAAATCTTGATTAGTGGCCTAATTATGTTTAGGTGTTTAAGGGTTGTTTTAGGGAGAGAAAGGTGAGGTGTAGGTGGAGGCTTGTGATTGGTTGAGTGAAATGTGAGGTTTTCAAGTGCAAACCTCGTTTCTATGCGAGGGTTTCACAACAATAAGGAAACTGAACTGCTATTCGTCGTCGTAAAACTACTTAAATCGCCCGTACGATTACCATTTTGCCCCTCTACCATTTCTACTAATATAACTCCTCATTTCACTCTTTTAACACAATTTTCTCTTCATATCACTCTTCTATTCACCACATAAAATGTCTCGGAGGCCAGGAAAAAAAACAGCGGAGACCCCTGACTACTCACATCTGGTAAATTACCTTATTTATTTCAATTAATTTAAAAAAAAACGCCCGACCCAATGAGTTAAATTAGTTTAGTAAATTGTTTATTGATTATAAATTGTGATAATTAATAAATAAACCTCTAAATAAATTGATCATTATGTTAGTAATTAGTTGTGTACGATTTTAGTAAAGGATTATTGATTAATTGTGATAATTGCTAAATAAATCGATTATTAAGTTAATAATTAGTTTAATTATTTTAGTAAATCCATTAATAAATTTGTATTTTTAAAATTGAATTAATAGTCATCGGGTTACCGTGGAGGAAAAGGGAAATCAATTCCCTTACGCGTGGTACGTAGTATAGCAGACGAGTCAGGTCCTCGTCATCCACGTACACGTGGTATTTCTGCTTCAGTTAGGAGAGAGAGATCTGTTACGTCGTCGTCAGACACCTGGAGAGTCTTTCGAACAATTTGCTTTGCCCCAGCACTAAATTCGCTGACTTGTCGGTGACCCTCTGAATAAACTGCCAATGAGTGGTTGTGCTGCCCATAGATGCTACTAGAAACAATAACTCATCCATCACGATCTCGTCGCTCCACCACTTTTACCAAAAACCGACAACCGCAACTTTTTCTTTTCGTGTTCTTTCGCAGTGCAATACTTGTATCACGAGAACTCATCTCACGTCTGCAATCACATCTGAGGTAACAATCCATCCGGTTATCTGCTTTTGGTTTGTATGATGATATAACCAAAAAAAAATCCGGCTCCTATTGTAACTTGTTTCGCCCATTTACAACCTTCCTCGATTCTTGTAAAAATTTCTTTACTGTCAAAAAGCTCACTGTAATCTACTCAATCACCACCGAAATCTTGCAATGGAACCTGAAAAATTTGAATTTAACAGAAAATTAAAAAAAACGGGTGTCTGTCTAAACCGCCTCCACCTACGTGGAGGCGTGTTAGGCAGACGCCTCCACCTTGGTGGAGGCGGTTTAGCGAGACGCCCGAGTCGGGAAAAAAATTCCGCACCCGTTACCTCGCCTGATTCAGGTGCTTCTCCAGACATTTTCGTGGTGTTGGTACTAGGAATGTGAGTAAAACTGAGTCAAACACCTTGTTTAAAGACACGGGACGAAATCAGTATTAATTGATTTGTTAAGGGCAAAAATGTCATTTTTGGGACGACTTAAGTAGTTTTCCGGCGACGAATAGTAGTTCCCTTCATATATCAAAGACGCCAAGACGTGCACTTAAGATAACTAATATATTTTATAATATTAATTAGCAAATTAAGTCATACACTAATCAAACAAAGACCAGTAAAATTGTTATGAACTCAGAAATATGTTCGAATAGACAATCAATCACTTTGTATCACTTTTCTCCCGACAATTATTTATGTACTTTTTGTATTATGTAAGCATTCTTTTAATAAAGTGATTAATATTGATTACTACTCTAAACCCTTGACTGAAGACACGTACAACACTTGACAATGTCATCTACTGGTTTAATATTTGTTTAGTTAAACGTGTAACTTCTTCATTTCGTTTTCTATGCAATATCTAGAAGTTTTGTTCAAAAGAATATACATATTCACCATTTCAAAATTAATTAACTCCCCCTTTTAAATGTATTCGTGAAACGATGTGCGATGGACAAACTTGATGATCAGATTGAAGGGCAGTTTTAATTTGCAAGTTCAGGTTACTGAGTTAATAAACTATCTTGGGTTAAGTTAGACTGACAATGACATACAATTGCAAAATTTAAGGTAATATATCGTGATTTTTTAATCTAATTCGAAGAACATGTTCTTCTGAAATTTTCGTAATGATACTATGAAGAGCGTGGCGTGATCACTATATTTGTTATTATTAAAAAATATTAAAAAAATAGTTAGACCAAGAAAAAAACTTTGCTTGCATGTGTTTGACGGATAAAATGAGATGACCACAGATTGGAAGTTACGAAAGGTCAATATCAAATAATGAATGAATTGTTACAACATCAACCAACCCTAAAACATGTGACACAAACATTGTTAATATCAAGCGTCGTATCTTATCAAACCAACATTGAATGCGCACATTCTGTAACAGTAGTTAATGGCAATTAACTTTTAGGTTTTTTCTCCATCACTAATATATTCCATAGTCATGTTACTTCATTCTAACATGTTCACTTTAATACTGCTAGTCTGTCACAAGGTTAATTTGATATGCTAGATATGCCTTTCGTGCATCTTAAGAAAATTAACCGTAAGAAAAATTTGAAATTTTAACAAATAAAAGATCTCAAGATAACGACAATCAAGCGAGAATGTTACTCATAATAATAACCAGTCGGTGCACCAAATACAATAGAGTTTGTCAAAATACATGATTACATCAATACAACGAAAGACAAGTACATGTAATCACGACGACCTCAAATAGTCTTAAGAGAGCCCTAACCCTAAAATGTGTGCGCCACCTGTCACCCCCCCCCCCCCCCCCCCCACACACACACACAGAATCTACTATGATCTTGAAACATGAATTAAACAACAATACTTGGGTTTCCCATTAGGAAACCTCATATGTCAAGCTCACTTATATGAATGCAACAGTACGACAATGAACTTATCATACTAGTAACATGTCATGTTATCAACGACAATGAAAACATATCCCCTCCAAGGGTAAAACATGACTACAATCCTACAACATCATCAAACACCCTCTAAGGGTCAACAAAGACATCTGTCCAAAAACAACATCGGGTCTCCCTCGGAGACCTACCGTAGGTACATACGGTCTTACGTACAGTACACAATGACCCCCACACGCGACTACTCTAGCCAAGGGATCGGTGAGGAGCGTCCGCACTCCCGCGCCAAATGAATCAGATCTGAAACATTGTGGTATACACCACACCAACAGAGTCGTCGCCCGGTCAGTCTAACAATCACTCAGTAGGTGCCCAACTGAGCTATCATCACCGACACAACATCGGCGGTACAACATACGTCCAGCACAACATCGGACGACACAACATCGACGATATCAAGCGGGAACATTGTCGGCAACATCATCGCCGACACAACATCGGCGATACAACATACGTTTGGCACAACATCAGACGATTACAGACCGTAGTCCGCAATGTCATCATACTCCAAGAGTCATGCATCATCATGCATTGGGATCCACGATCCCTCTTGTCTGCTACTCTGTTGCGAGTCAAGACAACAAAACATCACGCCATAGTCTATCAACCGAGGTGGCTCGTCCCAAGTACCCACACTCTTCCACTCGGCAACCCCTGTGCAGGCACAATCAACGCACCCATCATCACCTCCTGCCTCACGCACAAGGCGAGGACACAAGTTTTCGTGAATAGAGTTGGACCGGAAATTTAGTTCTGCGCACCAACGGTCTACCGAAATAGGCAATCCAGTCGACCGTTCCATGGGGTTTGGTCGACCGAAAGTGTGCAACGGTCGAACTCTCTACGCATAACCGAAGTCTCAACGGTCGAACAAGAGTCTAAAACTGGTCAACCGATACGTGGTCAAAATCATACAAGTCCAACAGTCGACCGACTCAAGGGTCCCGGTCCACCAAAAACTACCAGGGGAAACCTAGCAGTTCTAGTTATCTAACGGTCAAACGAATCAATCCAACGGTCGAACAGGTCATTAGTTACATAAACTACCAGTCGAACGGAAAACACGAGCGGTCGACTGAAAACTTCCAGTCATGTCTCCGATCCACCAACATAAGCACAATTGGTTGACCGCTACATGACATCGTTTGACTGATGTTGGTTAAAGTCGCGCAAAATACACTAAACCGGTCGACCGAAATCCGGCAGCCACCCGACCTGTTGGGTATCTCTTGCTGCCCTCGTCGTCGGCGAGGTCTCCGACCACTCGATGACGATAAAAATCACACCCACAAGTGTGAGCAAGGCAAAACACACTATTGAACATGCATACCTTTCTTCGCGGTTGACGATGCTCGTCAGAGTTCACCCGCCACCGCCTCCAATTCGCAATCGCTCCTACGATCACCTCCTTGTGTCTAGGGGTGAGCATCCGGTCGGGACCGGACCAGACCAGAATTTGTTTCGGGCTCCGGACCGAAGATCGTACCAGACCAGATTTTTTAAAATAAAAAAACTGGACTAGACCGGAACTGAAATTTCAAAAAGGTCCAGACCGGACCGGGTAATGCTTACCCCTACTCGCATCAACGCCACGCTCCCCAAGTCTCGCTGCCACCGCCGGAGCTACTTCCACCACCTCTGGATCGTCGGAAAAGAGAAGAGAGAATGTAAGAGAGAGAGAAAAAGAGTTTGGGAGAGAGTTGGAAAAATGGGAGAAGAAGAAAGGAATGAAAGAGAGAAACGTTGGTTTCTCTTCAACCAACCCAAACCTCAGCCCTTAACCCCATCCATCCCCTACTCCATTCCCTACATCCATGCCTCCGTCATTCCCCATGCAACCCTTAAACACCACTTAGCCACCATTAGACCACTAATTGGGTTCGGGATATAACATGGAAAATGATTTGCTCACGCTGCGTCACGAATGTTGGCTGACGTGGCTAGTCCATTCAGTAGTCTAGTCAGCAAAGATTAATAAAATCACATATTATTCATTTATTTTGGGTCAAATCACACGCACGCGTAACTGTGCGTTCTTTCGTTTCCACCATTCATATCTCAACGAAACATTTCATTATCCCCAAAATGTTTCATTCTCCATCATTTTCTCCCGATGGAAGGCGAGATCGGTAAGAGAGATGTCGAGAGAGACGAACGCCGGAGTGAGTCTTGAGGGAGGTGGGGACGCCGACGCCGTCGCGGTGAAGGTTGTCGGCAAAGAGGGAGGAAGTAGTCATCGTTGGAGCCCGTCCCGAGGCGAGGAGGTTAAATGTGAATTTTTTTAGCTGATTTGAGTTTTTTGGGGAAAGTTTGTTTTTTTGTTCTATGATGGATCAGTCTTGATTTTTGGAAGTGTGGTTCCTTGTAGCTAATTTGGGTTTTTTGTGTACTCTCTGTACTCTCTCATGTACTCTCTGAAGTTGTAAATGTGTCTTTGATTCGGATTATCGTCTGGAAATTTCTTCTTTACCGCCAACCAAATGTTACGGGGTCTTGCTTGTGCCCCTGTCATATCCCGAACAATTTGCTTTGCCCCAGCACTAAGTCCGCTGATCTGTCGGTGACCCTCTGAATAAACTGCCAATGGGTGGTTGTGCTGCCCATAGATGCTACTAGAAACAATAACTCATCCATCACGATCTCGTCGCTCCACCACTTTTACCAAAAACCGACAACCGCAACCTTTTCTTTTCGTATTCTTTCGCAGTGCAATACTCGTATCACGAGAACTCATCTCACGTCTGCGATCACATCTGAGGTAACAATCCATCCGGTTATCTGCTTTTGGTTTGTATGATGATATACCCAAAAAAATCCGGCTTCTATTGCAACTTGTTTCGCCCATTTACAACCTTCCTCGATTGTTGTAAAAATTTCTTTACTGTCAAAAAGCTCACTGTAATCTACTCCATCACCACCGAAATCTTGCAATGGAACCTGAAAAATTTGAATTTAACAGAAAATTTTAAAAAAAATGGGTGTCTGGCTAAACCGCCTCCACCTTTGTGGAGGCGTCCATAGGAGACGTCTGCACAAAGGTGGAGGCGTCTGTCTAAACCGCTTCCACCTATGTGGAGGCGTGTTAGGCAGACGCCTCCACCTTGGTGGAGGTGGTTTAGCCAGACGTCCGAGTCGGGAAAAAAATTATGCCCCCGTTACCTTGTAAAAGCCAGACTTTTGTTGGATTTCGTGCCCTATTATATGTATATATTTTTCAAAATTTTATAAACATACAGGATCGAAACATTCATATTTTCTTCGATTTTCATATAAACATGCATTTGTTTGTCCTAATTATTTAACATGCATTAGAACAAACAAACAATTGCAAAGAGAATCATACCTAGAGGTTCTCTAAAACCTCTTGAAGATCTGGAGTCGTGTTGCCGTTCGAATCACCCGGTGGATTGCCTCCGAGTGTTCACCAAACTCTAAACAAGGTTGGAGAGAAAGGAGCTAGCCAATCAATCTCCAAACGGGTTTAGAATCTAGCTAATAACCCCATTTTTCTTTCCTGAGATTTTACTCTCCAAAAACTCAAATTAACTAAGGAATTTCGGATGGATTAATTGGGGTGGTTAGAGAGAGAGAATTTTGCATACACTTATTTTTAATGAAGGAAATTAGGCCTATTTATAGGCTCCTTTAATTTCCACATCATGGGCCATGCATTGACCCATTCTTCCATGTTTTTCTCTCTTTAAGACCAATTCCCAATATTAAATTTATTAATCCACATCCAAATATAATCATAATTGACCAAGTCAAAACCATGATCAATAATTCCTTAATTAATTTGGATTTATCGAATTTTGGATTAATTCCCAACAAAATTCGTTTTTTTTGTTTTAGGAAATTTAATTAATTTGCCTTTATCGAATTTTGGTTTAATTCCCAACAAAATTCGTATTTGGGGTTTTAGCAAATTTAATTAATTAATTTGCCTTATCAAATTTTGGAATAATTCCCAACAAAATTCGATCTTTGGGGTTATAGCTAATTTATATATCCTATGCAATATATCATCATATGTGATATCAAACAATCACACCCCATGATATATTTACATCTCATATATAAATTCATGATTCTAAATATGTCATTTTCATGACATAATGATTTTATCTATTCACCAAATGTATACGAAACTCGATACATCATATGAACATAAAATCATCTTCTTGTTTCTCAGTTTTATGTTGTGACCTATGGGAGGATCTAAGCTAAATTGGCAGTGATATTAATATCTTAACATCACAAACTATAAGCGGTATCTAGCTACACATTATAGTTCCTAATTAGCTAGATGTCTTAATTCAGCTCGAACCAAAACCCGATCCAATTAGTGATGGAGTGCACCACTTGTGTACATCCCTTGCCTCATGATATTAAGAATACACACAAAGTAGTATTGTGTCATCTTTGTATTAGTATTCATTTCTTGATCTCTTTAAGCTAGTTATAAATATGTGACTTAACTCAAATCACATTGTGCACATTATAACTTTGCTTTATCAAGGTGTCCATCAATATCATTACTCAATTAAAAGGGGCAATGATAATCTTTTGACTAAGTATCTTCTCCAACAAAAGTCATACTTAACCAACCGATGTCTTTACAATACACTTATCGATAGCTCAAGACACTAGCCTAATCAAGTATTTCTTAAGTGATCGGATATAAGTCTCATATCAAAGGACCAAGGACACAGTAAAATATTAATGACACAGAAACACATTTCTATAATATTTTACTTATTAGGTCTATTCAGTATACAAAAGTAATATTTTCCTCTTTTGCGTACCCATGTTGTCACCCACTTGTAGAGCTACAATGATCTATGACCAACACGACAATCTTAACTCGGTAATAAATGTCACATGTTTATTACCATGATTGCAAATATCTTTTGTTTTATGCAAACCAATATCTTTTAGAGCTCTACGGTTAAGGACCAAGAGCTTCTTCCTTAACACTTCTAAAAGACGAATAACATAAACAAGGAACAAAATGATTTCTCATTCAATTCATAATAGTTGACATTTAAAAGTAAAACTTTTAGAACACATTCCCTTCAGTTTCGCCCATTTACAACCTTCCTCGATTGTTGTAAAAATTTCTTTACTGTCAAAAAGCTCACTGTAATCTACTCCATCACCACCGAAATCTTGCAACGGAACCTGAAAAATTTGAATTTAACAGAAAATTTTAAAAAAACGGGTGTCTGGCTAAACCGCCTCCACCAAGGTGGAGACGTCTGCCTAACACGCCTCCACATACGTGGAGGCGTATTAGACAGACGCCTCCACCTTTGTGGAGGCGTCCATAGGAGACGTCTGCACAAAGGTGGAGGCGTCTGCCTAACACGCCTCCACCTATGTGGAGGCGTGTTAGGCAGACGCCTCCACCTTGGTGGAGGTGGTTTAGCCAGACGTCCGAGTCGGGAAAAAAATTCTGCCCCCGTTACCTCGCCGGATTCAGGTGTTTCGCCAGACATTTTCGTGGTGTTGGTACTAAGAATGTGAGTAAAACTGAGTCAAACACCTTGTTTAAAGACACGGGACGAAATCGGTATTAATTGATTTGTTAAGGGCAAAAAGGTCATTTTTGGGGCGATTTAAGTAGTTTTCCGGCGACGAATAGTAGTTTCCATAAGGAAAACCTCAAAATCCGAATAATTAACTAGTTTACTCTCACAAAATCTATTTGTACACCTTTAATTACATTTGAAAAGGCAATATATTCCTTCCATGATTGATATTGATTTTTACTAGTTTCTAAGTCCATAGTAATGAAAAAGTTAGTCAAATTGAAATTAAATTAATGTTGAATTGAAATTTCAATTTTAATTTCAAAACATTGAAACACCAATTTAATTTAGGTTAGTAAAACCCTTAAAATAAAATCAAAAGTCAAAGTTAATGTTGTTAACTTTGGTTCAACTTGAAAAACGATCGACTCTAGTTTAACTTAAAAATGAAGAATATTGATGATTTTTTTTTCAAATTTGGTTTGGTAAACGAACTGCTCGAACTTAGAAAAATTTGACACTCGACTCGATAACTCGTTCGAGTTTTTTATTGCTACATTTATAATTATTTTTTGTATTTGATAATAATATAAAATAATACTTATGACTCGAAATTTCACTCGACTCGACTCGTTTACATAACTAGTCAAAACCATCAATATCCATCCCCCTTACTCTCTCCAACTTTAAAAATTAAACCCATTTTTAAACAAAAACCTAACAATTAAAAGCAGAATATTTTTGAAAATCAAACCTCAATTCTCTAAAGTCTTATCACCGAACCCATAATGAAACACATCGGAACAAATTCTGAACTGCTATTTGTCGCCATAAAACTACTTAAATCGTCCGTATAGATTATCATTTTGCTCTTCTACCATTTCTACTTATATAACTCTTCATTTCACTCTTTTAACACAATTTTCCCTTTATATTACTTTTCTATTCACCAGATATAATGTCTAGGAGGTCAGGAAAAGAACCAGCGGACACCCCGGACTACTCACATCTGGTAAATTGTCTTGTTTATTTTAATTAATTTTTTTTTTTGGTCGAACGTCCGCGGGATACGTCGGACCCATCGAGAGGGCGGCCGCCTGAACTGGCTCCTCCTTTCGTAATCCGGAACAAAAACGTTACTCTTCTAGTCTTTTCCGCTTCGCGGGGAATCGAATGCGCCACCAATTCAGTCCCCACACGTCTCCCCAACGAACCCAAATCTATCCCAAAACTCACACCTTTCTTCCCAATCCCTCCAAAGATCGAGAAAACCCAAAACCTGAAGTACCCACAAAGTTTATGGACCTCAGGAAGGGATCCAAAGCGTAAAGATCGAATCTTTAGGTCCAAATCGAAGTGCCCACGAAGTTTTTGACCTCAGGAAGTGAGAGAAAGCGTAAAGGTTGAATCTTTTTGTGGTTTTGTTGCGATTTGTTGGTGTCTGGGAGTGGAGCTCAAATGGGTCGTTGTCGGATTACATCATCTTGATGTATTTCGTTTGGATTTGGGTAGATTGTGATTTTAAAATGGGTATATCTTTTTTGGGTGTCTTTGTCTGTGTGTAAAGGACAAGTATTAGTGGTAGTAGTTTTCGTGATGTGTTTGATTTCTTTGTTCAAAAGGACAAGAATTGGGTTGTGGTTTCTTGGTTTGTAGGGATTCTATCACAGGTGTTTGATTAAATGTCTTGAGGGAGAAAGATTAGATTTTTTATATTTTTCTTTGTCCTCTTTGGTCTAAAGAAGCACAAGTAGTTTTAGTTTTGTTGTTTTTCGGTTTGTATTGGTGCTGGCTAATTGTAAGTCTAAGAAGGGAGGAGACTGGAGATATGGTGGAGTTTTCACCAAAGGAGAGGAGAGACATGAAACCTGTTGTGCTTAAAGCAGGGGTTGCTTTTGTCCTGTCCTTTGCTGGTTTTATCTACTCACAAATCCGATCCCGGCAATCGTATGGAGAAGCCAACAATCTCCCTGGTATGGGCCTACCTTCTGGTATTCCGATAAACTTTTATCCTTTTTGATATGTAGGTGATAGTAATTGTGTTTTTTTATGATGTTTGATTTATTGTGGCTTTGGAATTTAGGTGATCATGATGAAGGTGAGACAGAAGCGTGTAGTGAGCTGAAGGAGGATATCCTCTTCGTGAAGCATGTAAGTCTCTAAAGTGGGTATAATTCTCTGATTTCTTGATGTTTTCCAGTTTGAGACTCATTACTTATTTTGCCATTTTTCATTTATTTAGCTTTCTGTTAGAAGATGGCGATGTGTTCGATTATAGTTATTGCAATCTGCTAGAATATAAGTTCTTAGTAGTCAGGCATGAAGCATGATCATTTCTTGTTTCTATTTTTGGCAAGAAGTTCCCTCCAAAAAAACTCAGATTCTTTGCTGTATCATACACTAAAAATATGTGACTTCCATTTAAACCGCTATTGTAGTTGGAAAATTATTTGAAGTATTACCACTTTGTTTCCTTGAATTATCTTGTTTTCTGGTGAAACTTTTAATGTCATAAAATATAAAATATTCGCCATTGTCAAATTCATAGCCCTACATTGTGTTCTAAGCTCCATTATGAAATCCAACTATTTGCAGGCTCAAAAAAGCCCAATTATTTGTCTAAGCCCGCTTTCCTTTTACAGCACTTGCAGTTATTAGAGACCAAATCAATCTTGGTCCTATAGTGCAATTTTTTTTTTCTTCTCGTTTTCTCATATTATCACCGGTCTATGTAAATTGGCTATTTCTTCAATAGACATGGATAATGACGATTCATAACCAGTATAGATCGGAGCATTTGTGTTTTTTTTCTTCTAATTGGTTCTCGTGTGTACAGGAAGAAGCTTCACCAAAGCTATCAAGTGAAAAGCTCACGACGACTGTCACTGAGCTCTCTTCTTTGAGTAGAAGTTCAAGGGACGAACATTTATATCTCTTGCCGGAGTTCAACGAACTTGTGCACAATGAGTTTGAGTCTGCTGAAAAAGAATCCATCATCTCACCATCTCACAGCTCATCCACCATTACGGTAGAGAACCAAAGTATTGGTTTGCAACAAGAGATTTCCGAGCTTAGAAACTTAGTCAAGTCATTGCAAGAACGGGAGAGAAAACTGGAGGACCAATTGCTGGAGTATTATGGTCTCAAAGAGCAAGAAGCGGTTATAAAGGAGCTTGAGAATCATCTAAGTGTCAGCAGGGTAGAAGCTAAGCTATTGGCTCTAAAGATAAAATCTTTGCAGGCAAATAACCAGAAATTAGAAGCCCAATTATCTAATTACTCGAGAATGGTAGCCGAGCTTGAGGCTGCCATGGAAAAAATTAACGAGCTTAAAGAATTGAAGTTGAGGTCTGATTCCGAGCATGCCGAGGAAATCTCAGCTTTGGGTGAGAAAGTGGCGTCATTACAAAGAAGCATACATGAGGATCACAAGCACGACGAGGATATAAAACATAGTTTGAAGAGATTTAAGGATCTCGAGAACAAAGTCACTGAATTTAGGGATGCTAATACTAGGTTGGCTCAAGGGAATTTGGAGTTGACCAAGCAATTGGAATCCAATGAGTTTCTTGCATCAGCTGTTGAAGAAACTTCCAAGGTATGTTTGAACCGTACTTTAGGAGAAATTTCACTATACGTATGGTCGAGAAAGATTTTATGGAATGCTGGTTTTGGCTTTTGATAAACATTTCCATGTTAGAAGTGATGTGGTCTTGTTGCGTCTAAAAATCCATGGCTTGGTAAATGTTATTATAATTTTGTTCGTGTAAGTTTATTGAACTATTGGACTAAGTTGTAGTTAAGAAAATGTGGGTCTTTAGACTACTAATAACTCACGTGTTGGTTAATAGGGTAATCTTCTTATCAAGGTTTTTAACTGTGGTTGAAAATCAGTTTGGTGCCCTGAAATGTAAGACTCAACAATCCAATATCTTGTGCTAATGAAAAATGTATATAAACCAGAGGATATTAAATTTTCGAAATGAGTTCCCATTATGCTCTTTATCAATCTCCAAATCAAAACACTAATCCCACCTTTCCCTTCAGCAACAATGCCTCCCTCTCTGTGGCAATCGGGAGGAGATGTTGCAAAATGGGGTGAGAGACATTTGTTCCCAGAAAGAGAGGTGCTAGGGCTTGGATTTGAGAAATTAATTGACTTCAAAAATAGGCTAAAGGTATAATGGGAGTTCCGTTTAAAATTTAGCATCGACCATTTGAGGAACTATTTGATTTGTTTTATAGTTCTGGGTGCTTATGTGATTCTCAAGACACTAGGTACTACAAAAAACTTACCCTAGTTAGTATAGCTACAGATTCATCGATAAGTGAGGAAACAAATCAGTGATGGTGATATATGTTGCCATTAAGAAAGGTAGGATTTATTCGCTTCTACAAATGCATCCGTTGATATGAAACACTGGATTAGGTAAGTTTTGCATTTAAGCAAAAGTAGTTTTCTGAAATATTACTTGGCATATATTATATCTAAATTCAGAAAAAAACGCATCAACATTATTTGAAATGGTTGTTAAGAATTGCATTTGACTCCGTAACGGTTATTAAAAACCCCGCTTAATGTTTATAATATTCCCAAATTATTGGATCTATTAGGTTAACAAAACTTATCACATTCCTTAGGTAGCTAACAATCTGAAGGAAAGGAACAAGGAGTTATCAGATGAAGTTGAGCGGCTTCAGACACACCGTTCTGCAGATGTCGAAGAATTAGTCTACCTTAGATGGATCAATGCTTGCTTAAGGTACGAACTCCGTAATTACCATCCAAGTGCAGGGAAAATGGCCGCAAAAGATTTAGGGAAGGCTTCAAGCCCGGAGTCAGAACAGAAAGCTAAACAACTTATTCTTGAATACGCACAGTCAGGACACAACGACAGTATGCTACTGGATTTTGAGTCCGAAAATTCCTCGTCCTCACAAGAATCATCGTTCATGCAGACGGCAGAGTTTGATGATACATCCTCGAGTACAATGATCAGTACTGCGGTACCCAAAAAAGGTAAGTTTTTCGGCAAATTTAAGAAGCTTTTGTTGGGAAAAGAAGCACAAAAAAAGAAGTCATCGACATTAGACAGGGCTTCTAGTACGACATCTCTTTCGAGTTGCTCGCACGAGGACTTGATGAGGAGACATTCTTTTGATAGTCCCTCAGTTCCAACCGATCTCATCTCGAACAAACAGTCGGTGATAGATTCATTATATGAGAAAGAGCACTTGAATCATCCTACCTCAAGACCGTCTTTGGACATCGAAAAGTTGAGAATGTTAACAATAGAGAGAAGCGATATGCGCTGCAAGAGCGACCTTGGGTCGTCCGATGAGTACATCAGATTCATCTTACAAGAACCAAGGTCTAGAGGTTTTCCTGAAAAGATGGAGCTGAATTTTTTTGCTGAAGTATTGAGGCAAACAAGAGGAAATTCAGAAAAGCATAGAAGAACAGATTCATGTAACCGGTAAGTTTGCGCGGGTTTTATGGCGGGCGATGTGTTCGCCCGCATGACTTGTAATCATTTTAACTCCAACTGATTTTAACTCATATGCAGAACTTCGAAATGTTTCTTAGGATACTTGGATAGGTATGTGGCTTAATTTGTCCATATGTATTGGATAGATACTATGAAGCAAATTATCTTTGTATCATTTTTTATAAGTTTTATCCATACTAACTAATACTAGGATGTGACATGTTTCATTGGAGATTGATCTCTAGTCTTGTTTTCCGCAGTTAGATTTCTACCGATTGAACTAGCACCAGATAAATTAATGGATTCGGTATTCGAAATCATATGTTGTGTATAAATTTATCGATGTTTTAGTGGGGTTTTTTAGAATATTTTCGATATGATGGTGAATTTGCGCTGAAATTACACATTTGTAATTTTGATCATGTACAAATTGTGAGACATATTGTGGCTTCGAAAATCTTCAATTTAACTCTTGCGACATAGAAAGCATCTCTTCCACAACTTGAATGGTTAATGGATTTTTCCCCAAAGGGTCCAATGAGTAAATCTTGTTGAGTTGTTATGTTAACATTTTATATGGGCCCATGAAAATTTTCATATGCCGTTTGAATAAATTAGCTAAATCCGAAAAATTCCAAAAAATCGCATAGTAGTTAAATGTAAATTTTAATTTTATTCTTGGATTTTTATCTCATTGGATTTTGATCCCAATTTTTTGGTGTTTTGCCTTATTTTGAAGACCTTATGTGATTCCCCCCACACCTGAATTTAGGAATTTAGCCAGGTTTTTAAAGATTTTTTGGATTCCTACATTTATATTGTTAACCGTTTTGAATTTTGATCCCTTACGAAATTGATCTTACAAACAATTAGATACATAGATGAATTTCTGATCTCGTTGGAATACCTTTAAAAATTCCAACCTCCTTACCAAAAGTCTTGATACCACCGTGAGTGTGCGCGTGAAGTTATGTTTTCCATTCCAAGAGATACGTTAATTAAAAGGAAAACGATTAGTGGACGCTAGTGTTCGGGACGCGCGCTTATGTGGCCAGCCCAGTCAGCAGACGCGTTTGAGTTGGCAGTCTCCACAGAAAAAGTTTATTTTTTATTTTATTCCTCGTTTCGTACAAATGTCTACATCCCTCCATCCCTCATTAATGCGTCTCAAATCACTCATTTTCCATGAACATTTTGGCTCTCCTACACAGCACAGGAGACTTGTTATAAATCTCAACATGCGTCTTCCTTTTTCTTCATTTCTCTTCTGTGGTCCTACCTCTATGCTTTGATGGAAATCGTTCATGTGTCTTTCCAAGTGGAGCAGCCGACAAACGTTCCTAAGGAGGGGATGTTTTTCCCCTCGATCGAAGAAGCCCAAACATTTTACGTTGCTTATGCCGATTCTTGTGGTTTTTGTGTTAAGAAAAGGCATCACACCCGTTTGTTTGCTACCTCTGGGTCAAGTGTTAATGTGCTGGAACGAGATGCAATGGTGTCAAAGTTTCCGAGGATTTTGGCGTGATGTTCTACTGTTAAAAGTTCAATCAGAAAGTTCTATGCTTTTGCGTATAATTCCACATATACAACAAACAAGACCAAAGTCATCCTTAAGAATGTAGGAATGATCACATTCTTCTTCATTTTCTTCATGTACAACAGTTGTATGTCTGTTCGGAATAAGAAGTCAGTCTGTTCGGAATATGTTGTGTGTCTGTTCGGAATAAGAAGTCTGTCTGTTCGGATTAAGTGGTGTGTATGTTCGGAATACTTTCTGTTCCATTTCTGCACAAATTTTCAACATAATCTGGACAAACATTTTACATAAACTGGACAAACTTTTTACATAAACAAGACAAGTTTTCTACATAAACAAGACAATCTTTCTACATAAATAATACAAACTTTCTGTTCCGTTTCTAGACACACTTTCTATGATTTTGCGTGTAATTCCACATATACAACAAACAAGACCAAAGTCATCCTTACAAATGTAGGAATGATCACATTCTTCTTCATTTTCTTCATGTATAACAGTTGTATGTCAGTTTGGAATAAGAAGTCTATCTGTTCGGAATATGTTGTGTGTCTGTTCGGATTAAGTTGCGCGTCTGTTCGGAATAAGAAGTCTGTCTGTTCGGAATATGTTGTGTGTCTGTTCGGAATAAGAAGTCTGTCTGTTCGGAATAAGAAGTCTTTCTGTTCGGAATAAGAAGTCTGTCTGTTTGGATTAAGTTGTGCGTCTGTTCGGAATAAGAAGTCTGTCTGTTCGGAATATGTTGTGTGTCTGTTCGGATTAAGTTGAGCGTCTGTTCGGAATAAGAAGTCTGTCTGTTCGGAATATGTTATTTGTCTGTTCGGAATATGTTGTGTGTCTGTTCGGAATAAGAAGTCTGTCTGTTCGGAATAAGAAGTCTTTCTGTTCGGAATAAGAAGTATGTCTGTTCGGAATAAGTAGTCTGTCTGTTCGGAATATGTTGTGTGTCTGTTCGGATTAAGTTATGTGTCTGTTCGGATTAAGTTGTGTGTCTGTTCGGAATATGTTGTGTGTCTGTTTGGAATATGTTGTGTGTCTGTTCGGATTAAGTTGTGTGTCTGTTCGGAATAAGAAGTATGTCTGTTCGGATTAAGTTGTGCGTCTGTTCGGAATAAGAAGACTGTCTGTTCGGAATATGTTGTGTGTCTGTTTGGATTAAGTTGATCCAACCTAAAAGTTAAAAACAATATTTTATTATGATAAGTCTGGACTCTGCACGAATAAAGGGTCTGCACGCTGTCCTAGGGTCTGCACGCTGTCCTAGGGTCTGCACTATCTGTGTATTGGGAAAAGAATCGTTCAACCTAAAGAACCGGCGTTTTTAAGAAGACCAAAGCACGTGAAGAGAAATTTTGCTGACTGGACGCTGACTCAACACGTCCACGTAAGGCGCGTCCGTGACGCCCGCGTCCGTGTATAAGGATTCTAATTAAAATGTAGATAGAAAAAAGTAGAGAGAGAGAGAGATTGGAAAAATCTCCTTGTTAATTATGATCAACCTTTTATCAAAAAAAAAAAAAAAACCTTTTCCATGGCATGCACCACGTACCATGTACTATATATCTCAACAAATCTTCGGAATGTGCTCACGTACAAATATTTTATTCATCTTTTGGCCCTTTTCGCTTTAAAAAAGTTTGACTCGATCTCGTGACATCAATCTACAAAGTCCAAACTTTGGTGCTCATAACATGTCAAAACCTACCCTGCTCGAGATCTCATTCCAACCTTTCTAAGGTTAATTCTGGAGAAAAGAAAATATGTCTTCGCACCAGAGGTTGCATTTATATTTTTTTACCATCATATATGCTCGGCGTATAGTGAAACAACATATTGTTGTAGACAAATATATGCTTCTCAATTATTCATAATGACAATAGTCACAGTATGAAAAAAATAGTACGTAATAATTAATATAGGTCGTTAAGGGATTGATTTCCTAGCTTGATCCTTAATTTGATTTTTAATTACCCTCCTTTTAAAGTTGGTAACTAGTGGAAAAGGGAAATAATTAAAGACGAGTCTTGCTGGTTTCTTGGTTATATATGAAATTTTTGAGTCAAGTTTTCTTTATTTTTTTGCTTATAAGAGCACCCTTAAGTATTCGTTAACCGGTGTTCTTTTTCGGGTGCTCGGGATGGGGGAGCTCGGGCTCTTTTTTGGGCGGGTAACCGCCCGAAAATGCTTCTAGGTACCCGAACGTTATTTTTGATTTTTTGTTTTCAAAAATATTTAAAAAATATTTTAAATTATTTTTTCAAATTTTGTTTTATGAAAATATGTTTTTTATTTGTTTATATATTTTAATTTTTTGACATTTTTTGTGTTTTACCTAGAATTGATCCTCAAATGACGTGGAGGGGAGATAATGTAAGACGCTTGAGTTGTTTCTCGGTGTGTTTAAGAAAAATTTGGGAGTTGATTTGAGCTGACGTGACGGAAAGAAAAAGCTTATGTGGCTGAGAGAGAAATTGGGCACTCAAAAAGTACCCAGGCGCCTTTAACCATGGTCTAACTTATTTTGTAAAACGACATTGATAAACAAACACATTTTGCAAAGGAAAGTAAGCTTCTGGCTAGGGGTGTAAACGGGTCGGGTATGGGTCGGGTATGCTCCTACCCGTACCCGGCTAAATTAGAGTGGTACGGGTATATACCCGGCAAAAAAACATATATACCCGTACCCGTTAAGTTAGCGGGTACGGGGTGGATAAACGGGTATAATATATAATATATATTATATAAAATATATATTTTATATAAAAAATATATAACATATAAAATATTAAAAAATATTATATATATAATATAAATATATCTTAACGGGTAAACGGGTACGGGTAATGCGTATACCCGTACCCGACCCGTTTATTAACCGGGTAAACGGGTACGGGTATACGGGTTTGAATTTTTAAACGGGTATGGATTTTTGTACCCGTACCCGCCCGGACGGGTGACCGGATATACGGGTATTACCCGCCCGGTTTACACCCCTACTTCTGGCGCACTTTCCCACCCCCATTCCACGCGTGTATTTTGAATATGGGCAAGAAAACAAACATCCTTTTTATAGTGTATTTGTATTTATACAATCCATACATTCAATATTCTATACTCGTATATCACCCAATCACCTTGACGTAGTTACTTACCCACACTGCATTTCTGCTCTGCCAAAACTAGCAGCAAGCCTGCCTAAAGTAGCTAGTAATACATTTTGAGTCTTTTGAATTCGTCAACATTTAAGTTTTTAGAGAAAAAATTATATAAACTCCATTATTCGTTTCATTTCTCTCTCACCGTCACCTTCCCTTCTCGTGGCTTCCGACTCTTTTTTTGTTGTGAGACCATGTTTAACCATGCCCGGGCTACCTCCGGACGCTCTGCTCTCTCTCTCCGCCACGTCAGCTCACCTCACCCACCCAAAAAATCTCATAACCTTGCCTGGGCTACCCCCACCCAACCTACACTCTCTTTCCTCCACATCATTTATTAATTAAACAATTTTAATTCTTACACCACATTTTAACAAATTACATTTTATTAATTGAAATTACTACATTATCAATCAATACCCAATACATTATCAATTAACCCTAACCATGTGTTTAGACCATGAGTTAATCATCTTAGATCATACTATTAAACCACCTCGACAGACCATTTTTGGATCTTGAAATTGTTTGATCTGAAAAAATTTAAATCTTCATCACTTGCAAAAAAACTCATTGTAATCCAACCCGTTACCACAATAATAAAAATTTATCACCCCACATTACTAAAAAATACTCAATACATTATCAATTAACTCTAATAACAAAACCTCCACTAAAATATAAAAAAACAAAAAAAAATTCGACGAACATGGGGGGGACACGTGCCTCCCGCTCGATGGACACCCAAGTGGGCGCCCCGGACGCCCGCCCGGAAGGTGCCCTCCTCGTTAACCATCCTCTTAATTTAGTTAATTTTGTGTTGTTATTCATATTTATTCTTGTTGTTACGTCTATTAAAATTATGAAATCTTGCATTTGCAACATTTATTGTCAACAATCCACTATTTCATTGATTTTCTACATTTTAACTTGACTTTCCAATCTTCAATTGGTTTTCACGTTTTTTCTTCATTTTTTATTCTTTTTTTTGGTATTTTTGTGTCGTAAATTTGTCTTTTCCTGGTTCAATACAAAGTTCTTTTGTGTATTATGATTTAATCTTTTCGTTTTTGTGTTCAAAATCGAGTTTGGAGCTATGAAATTACACATCAAGTTGAAACTAAGAACCTGTCGATGTTGATTCTGGTCCTACTCCAAAATACTTCTCAATTTACCCAAAGCACGGCGAAGGATACCCAGATCACCAAACAGAAGTACTCAACAAACTTCCAATGTTGATTTTCTATTTCCATTTTCCGCTAAATCATTTTTGACGAGAATAATTCCTCCAACAGGAGAGGACGTGTTGATGTTAGGGTGAGTGGTGATTGAGATAAGGAGATGGTTGGAGAGATTACGAAGTCGAGGTGTAGGAGAAGGATAACATGCTTTTTTGGTCTTCATTGTTGTTTTCACTTGGGTATTTTTTGTTGTAGTATAGGTGTTGTTTGTGTTATATGTTAGGTATTTTCATATTATAATATTCATAATTATGTATTAATTAATGTTTGTATTAATTCATGACGAACTGAAAAATTGTTTTGGTTCTCAATGGTTTTACAATCCAGGACCCCAAGTTTATTTCGATAGCAGTCTAAGTATTTTTCGTATTACTGATTGAGTAGTTACATATTACAATTTTGTACATTTGTCTTAATTTATGTTTGGGTATAAATGTGATATGGTTTATGTATTTTCATGATATGGTTTAAGTATTATAATATTATCATACATATGAATATGATTCACCCGTGCATATCAACACCCATGTAAAGAATTACCCTAAATACATATATAAAGTACCTAAATGACATGGATGATACAGTAAGACTTATAAATCAATAAACTAATAAATATAAAAAACTACAAATAATACATATAAAAAATTTACCCACTCCTAAAATAGTAAATACCAGGCACATTCTCACAATCTAACTCCTTACGTGTCGATTTTGAGATTCTTCGTGGAGTTACCTATGCTACTTCGGTTATAGTATCTTTTGAATTGAGTATTAGTTTTTAGGAGCTAGATTTGACGAATGTGTTGTGATTTTTTGTTAGGATACATGCTAATTGGGTTATATTATCCTTTGACCAGAGTATTAGTTGAAATGAGCATAGATTTGAAGACAATGTGTCTTCGTTGGGACACTTGTACGAATTGGGTTCTAGAAGTATTTCACAACATGAGCATGAAGTCCACTCATTATCGGACGATGACCTATTCGTTGGACACCCAGGTCGTGTGGTTATAGGTCAATACCTTCTGATTCTAACTACCCAAACATGAAGTTCATTTATTAAGGAATGATGACTTAATCGTTGTACATCCGTACCTTGTAACTATTGGTTGATACCTTGTGGTTCGGGCATTTCCTTATGTACTTCTTTGCACATATTAATTTTTTATATCGCATTAACACGTCGATTTTGAGATTCTTTGTAGGATCACATATGCTACTTGGGTTCTAATATATATCTTTTACCTTGATTTTTAGTTTTCAGGAGCATAGATTTGGTGAAGGTACTGTGATTTTTGTCGGGTCACGTTTGCTAATTGAGCTCTAGTATGCTTTGACCAGAGTATTAGTTGAAAGGAGAATGAACTCAACGACAGTGTTGTGATTTTTCGTCAGATCACTTGTGCTAATTGGGCTGTAAAATCGTTTCACCACGTGAGTATGAAGTCTACTCGTTATGGGACAAGGATTTATTCGTTAGACACTCAGCCATGTGGTTATTGGTCAATACCGTCTGATTCTCACAACACGAGCATGAAGTCCATTTATTAAGGGATGATGACTTATTTGGTGTACATTTGAACCTTCGGGATATTGGTCAATACCTTGTGTTTCGGGCATTTTCTTATATACTTCTCGTGCACAACTTAGGTTTGTACATCTAACATGTCGATTTTGAGATTCTTCGTAGGGTCACCGATGCTACTTGGGTTCTAGTATCATTTGACTTGAGTATTACCTTTTAGGAGCATAGATTTGGTGAAGGTGTTGTGATTTTTTTGGGGTCACATATGCTAATTGGGTTAGAATATCATTTTGATTAGTAGCATATCATACATTGCATTCATGATATATATCATTTATTTGTTGGCTTTTTGGCCTTAATCTATGTTTTGATGATTTAATCAACATAATCTTAATTATGATCATGTAGAGTAACACACATATTGCATTGCATATATATTGCTTTGTGCCAACCTCTACAGGTGACCAAGACTCAAAGAAGAAAGGAAATCAAGTCAAGACATGTAATCAAGCTCTTTTGAAGACATGTATTTTGTATTTCTTTCAGTCTTTAGGAACTTTGTGTAATTGACCATACTTGAGCTAAAAACTACTCAACCACACACTAGGTTCCCTATGAAGTCACACACGAAATTTCACACAATTTGGACTTCAATAGATACCCAAACTTAGACCGGAAAACACTAAACTTGAACCCAAACAGTCTGCCCACATTCGGTAGACCGAAATAGACCGTTCGGTCAACCGAGTGATCAATTATTCTGTTAGTGTTTAACTGCCTAAGTTCGGTCGTCCGTCCAGACCTTTTCAGTCGACCGAGTCCCAATTATTTTCTGACCGTTTGTTTTCTCGTATATACTCAACGGTCGTATTCGTATTAATCAAAAATACCCCAAATACATTTTTTTGTATCGATCGACCGA
Organism: Triglochin maritima; assembly: GCA_963682175.1. Taxonomy (NCBI): domain Eukaryota; kingdom Viridiplantae; phylum Streptophyta; class Magnoliopsida; order Alismatales; family Juncaginaceae; genus Triglochin; species Triglochin maritima. The sequence continues at coordinate 39,910,715 of OY821781.1, forward strand.
GGACCTTGTTCGGTCGACCGAACTTATGTCTCTTGACAAACTCAAATCTCATGCTGGAATTCGGTCGACCATAAACCTTGTTTCGGTCGACCATAAACCTTGTTTCGGTCGACCGAATAGAAAATTTGTTTGTCAACCCCAAACTGCCAGGTGTGAATCGGTCGACCGAACCCTATTCGGTGTTCGACCGATCACTTAAGTGTACCTAAGTCATAGCGTTGGGCGGTCGATCGTTCCTTAATCGGTCAACCGAACTGAGTTCAAAACTGCCAAACGGTCGACCAAACTGCCCGATCCGGTTGACCGAATTAACTCAGAATTGGGTCATGCTAGTTTCTATTTTGTGTATCTTACACCAACTCTTACCCAGTCAAACCCAGTCAACCCCAACGACTATATTCTCTCTAATGCTTATAATTAGAGTTGTAAAAACACATTTTAACACAACTCTCCCACACATATTTGCCTCATACATTAGAGAGAAGATACAAACACTCCAAGCATCAAACCTTCCACACCTTAGTCATAAATCCAATCTCACTCAAGTGTGCTCAAGTTTAGAGAGTGTTGTTTCACTCAAGATTTTGTTTGTAAAGCAGCAATGACTTTGGTGAAAGCCCGAAGTGTTTCTCTCGGATTGTGAGAGAAGAAAGTCAAGCTCACGAGGGTGTTCGTGGAGCTTATTTTGTAGAAGACGTTCTCTCCCTGCCCGGAACGGGGAGTGGATAGTGAAGATGCGAGCGGAGCTCGAAGTGTCGAGTGGAGCTTGCAAGAGATGGTAGGCGGTGGCCGAACCTTTGTAAAAACCCCGAGTCCATTGTGGTTTGCATTATTCCTTCCTTACTTGCTTGTTTGTTTAAATTCCGCTGCGCATAACTTGATCGATCAAATAAGTGGGTAATTATCTTAAAAGTGATTAGAATTAAAGACCCTCATGATCCTACATTATTTACCCCCAATTTTGTGTTATTCGAGTGTTTCTTTAATGTTTTCCAGGTTTAGGTAATAAAGAGGAGAAAGAAACCAAGAAGGGCCTAAATGCAAGAAGAAATAACTTTATTGAAGCATCTTGGACTTGTTTGTCATGCTCAAAGACTCATCTGCAATTCTGAAATCCGGAAGGACCTGAGCATAAGAAAAACATTTTTGGTCGAAAAATCTCTCATTATCATGATCTTGAGAAGTATTTGGGAAAGTAAGATCAAACGGGCTCGAACAAGCGACTTGGAGTGCACTCCACGTGTGAAATGACTAACTTAAGCTGATGAAGAAAATCAGGGTGGGTCAGTCACAAACAATTTGCCAGTGGTGGATTTTAATCCGGTGGATCAATTGGCTCCAAATGCGCCCCAGTTTCACCCGTGACTTGATTTTGGTTATTTGGGTGCACTAGACTAGAGAGAAAGTGATTTTAGCCGTTGGATTGCTCCCAAAATCATCTACACCACACTTTCTTCTATAAATGACATGGTTTCTTCCTCATTTCCTCTGCTTAGGTTTTCCTTTCCTTTCTATAAATGGATTGCTCCCAGAATTATATACCATTAGAATAGCTTAAGTTTTATCCATTTTGGTTGCAAGAATAAGGAGGTGGTTGGAGCTTGTAAACTAACACTTTATTTAATCTAATGGTAGAATCTTTTTACTCTTGTCATTAGCTTTCTTCCTATCTATTGAGTTTTGTGTTTTATTGGTTAGTTTAGTAGTTAGTGATTCTTGCCATGTGTAGTCTTGATTTCTTGTTTTCCATGCTTGTAATGATGAGTAGAGAGTAGATCCACCACATTTGGGGTGGAGGTGATTTAGATTGTGATGTGTTGGTGATGAGTTTTTTTTATTTGTATCATTTCATATGCTTAATGTAGTTTTATGTGAAAGGAATGTGTGTTCTAAAAGTATTTTTTACATGTCTTTTTTTATGAAGTTGATGTACAAACATTTTGTTCCTTGATTAATGTATTAGTCTTTTGGAAATGTTAAAGAATAGATTATTGGTCCTTAACCGTAGAACTTTAAAAAATAATAGTTTGCATAAATCAAAAGAAATTCATAGTCATGGTATATGGAACATTAATTAACGAGATAAAATTGTCATGTTGGTTAAAGGATATTGTAGCTCTACAGATATTTTAACAACCTGAGTATATGAAATGGATAATATTTTCTTTGATATATTGAATAAACATAATAAATGAAATGTTATGGAATTGTGTTTGTGTCATTGATGTTTTCATTGTGTTTTTGAATATCAAGATATGAGACATATATCTTTACACATGAGAAGTGTGTAATTTGATTATTATAAAAACCTATCATTACGCATAGTGATAAAGAAACTAGTTAATTATACATAGTTTGTGCTTGGAAAAATGATATGTCAAAAGATTATCATTGTCTATCTTCATTTGAGTGATGATATTATTAGACCCCTTGATAAAACAAAATTATAATGTACGCATTGCAACTTATGTATATTTACATATTTATAATTACATTATGAGATCAAGAAAAAGAATATATATAATACAAAGATGACAAATTCATACTAAATGGATCATGAGACAATTGATAGACACAAGTGATATATTACAATCACTAAATGGATTGTGTTATGTTCGAGTGAACAAAACATATTTGTTATTTGGGTAACTATGATGTGTAGTTAGATACTATTTATAGTTTATGATATTAAATATTTAATATCATTACCAACATAACTTAAATCATCTTTTAGGTCACACCACAAAACTGGGAAGCAAGAGATATGATTTTATATTTTATATGATGTATTAAGTTTCATGTGTTATGAAACAATATACATGTGCTAAAATAATAAAATTAATATGTCGTAATAACGACATGGTTTGAATAACAAATAAATTAGTATGAGATGTATATGTTATGGGGTATAATGTTTTAACATTATATATGATAATATATTACATGACATAATGTGAACCGCAACATTATAATATATGAAATTGTTAAACCCCAAAGCCCAAATTTTGTTGGATATTAATCCAAAATTTGGTAAAGTAAAAACACTGAAAAATGGTCCGACCGTTTACCCACATTTTTGCATATATTAATAAGAGATTTTTGTTTATTAATGTCTGGATTAAATCCACATTGGTCAAATGTAGTTATGAGATGATGATAGGAAAAATAAACAAGAGATTATGTGCGAAGTGGTTTGCACATGATGTGGTTTAGTGGAGAGATTAACAAGAGATAATGTGTAAGTAGTTTACCCATGATGTGGGTTTGAGGATGCAATATAAATAGGTTAATCCTTCATTCCTTTGTTTGATTAATGCAAAACCTTCTTCTCTTCATATTTTCTCCATCATTCCATCCGAAAGTTTTCTTATTAATTGAGTATTTAAGAGATTAAATTCTTTGGAACATAGAAATGATTATTAGCTAGATTCTAACCTTGAATTAGAGATTAATTGACTAGCTTCAATCCCTCTAATCTTGTTTAGAGTTTGGTGAACATTTTGAGGTGATTCTGAGGTCATCCGACGTGCAACCCAACTTTCGATTGGTAAAAATGATTTGATAATCTCCTAGGTATGATCCAATCTATGTATTTCAATATTAATTAGTATACAATATATATTGAAATACAATTAGGAAGTTTTGTATATAAAATTGTTGAAAAATATGAAAACTGATCATAATTGCTTATAAAATTTTAAAAACATATATACAAGTATGGGGCACGAAATCCAACACTATGCATGTAACTTGCTAAAACTTGTATTAGATAGGATAATGGTCACACCAGGTACTTGTCTCATGCTAGATCTAGAGATTTATTTTGTTATGGTTAATGGCTTGTTATATACGAATGCTTGACTAGTAGAGATTAGAGAATGCATGAATGTATTGTGTTGTATGGATGGTTAATTGATGTCCTAATGTCCACACTAGATACTTAGTTCATTCTTGAGAACCCAAAGTACATCTTAACTTCATGTCTAACTATATTAGTCATGTATTCATGTAAATGTAGTTGATGTTAATTAAACTTCACACTAGTTTCTAGTTGATTTCACATACTTTACACACTTGTGTCTCATGTAATCAAGACCACTCTCACACACACACCCACGCACCTCCATTCCATAGGGTTTAGTTTGATTGTTAATTAATTCGTTGTTTAGTGTAGTTAGTTAGCATAATCTCCTCATTCTCCTCTCATTTCTCACTCGAGTATGGTAGTCACAACAACACTCACAACTCTTTGAGGTTTGACCCGTATTTGTCACGTCTTCACCGACGTCGTGCACTTGCGATTATTAAAACGATCCATCACCTTTTACCAGAGTATTAGTTGAAAGGAAAATGGATTTGATGACAATGTTGTGATTTTTTGTCGGGTCACTTTTGCTAATTGGGTTCTAGAATCGTTTCACCACACGAGTATGAAGTCTCGTTGTTAAGGGACGATGACCTATTCATTAGACACCGTGCTCGTCTGGTTATTGGTTAATATCTTTTGCTTCGATCTGAAATTCTTTTGCAGACATTATATAGAAAAATGATCAAAATAAAAAGTAATCAAAATATATCGAAAGTGATACTCAAATTGATCAGCTTAATAAGAGGATTCTAAATCTATACTTACATCTTTGAGAAACTGTTTGGATATCTAAATACTTGATATTTTAATAAGATGTGAAGAAATGTAATATATTAAAAACAAATAGAACGGTTGAAGTGTGGAAAAACTTTGACAACAATAAGAAACAAGATTGTGCGGTGGAGAATAAACTTGAACCTCAATAAACTTATTTTCTCCAACACAACATGTCAACACGTGACAACGTGCTTTTAACGTGGAATCTGAGCATGGACGTCGGAAGCCTTTGTCAACAGCGCCTGGGTACTTCCCGAGCACCTAATTTTCTCTCTCTGTCACGTCAACTTCTCTCTCTCTGTAACGTCAACTTCTTTTTCTGTCACACCACCTCACTCACCCTCAAATTTCCTTTAACCATGCCCAGAAACAGTCTGAACGTCCTAAATTCTCTCCCATCCACGTCATTTGGAAATCAATCTTGAATAAATAAATAAAAACATATTTTCAGAAGAAAAAAAAAGAAAAAATAATTTAATTTTTTTTAACATTTTTAACAAATTAAAAAAAATCAACGAATTAAACCAGAAGAGCGAGAGAACGTGGCAACCCGAGGAGGTCGTGTACGTGGGTGCGTCGGGTCACGCCCACCCGTTGAGGATGGTCTGACGCTCAGATCTCATAATATATGTGAATGTCTTCCTATCGACGGTTTTTAACGCACGTGAGAAAATATAATTCTTAATTACTTTAAGACTAGTGGTGAGGTTTGAATGCGTGAGATGAGATTTGCTAGACAAAGACGTTCTGTAGGGAAGATTTGATATCGTTTTCCAAACAGACCAAAACATGGAACATTGAAATTAGCATCGTTTACATATGTACGTACGTATGATCTTGAAACCAGATTTGCTGACCCAAGAGTACGATCGATGAGGAATTTACTTCGAAACTCTTGAGGTTGTGATAGAAAAATATACTGAAAGGTCTATATATATACGTATTATAACTCAGTTGGTAAAATGAGAACTTTTATCTATTTCAAAAACATTTGAACCGGCTTATATGGCAATTAAGTTGTCATTACTGTGGGTGGCGAATTAGTGTAATAACCACAAAATTCTGTAAAACTTACCAGAGTAAAAGTCTATATTAAATTAACAATCATTGTCTTAAATAATCCGACTTGTACCTATCAACAAACCTTTAGGAAAAAGACAACATTCTACCGATCACATGTTGTTACGAGAATGTGTATCCAACCAACGTCTACTCCCACCGATTGAATAAGTTTTATAAAACTTACTCAATGAGAAGTTTGTATTAAATTAGCAATCACTATCGTACATAAATGTAATCCTACTTGTAACTCATCAACAAATCTTTAAAACAACTATAAAAAACTTTAGGAAAAAAACTATATATACATATATTCCCATTGTTTGTAATTGAGGCAACTATATAGATGACATATATCAAACCCCATTGACCAGAAAAGTTGTCCCTCTTGTTATGATATGATGGTTGATGGGTCCAGCCATCTCCAGCACAAGCAACCAAGAGGCCCATGCATGTGTGAATGATTGGTACACAAGATCTAAGTCATTGGGCAGTAGATTAGATTTTCTACTAGAAAAGGAAAGGAGTGTAGCATGCAAGTGGAAGTCATGCATGCTTCTATTTTGGAGAGAACATCAACTTGTCTAGCAATCTCCAATTCACACAAGATCTTGGGTGAATCTTGCCTTCTGTTGTCAAGATTGTGGAAAGAGAACGTGGTCGTGTTGGTGTTTTGTGCAACTTAAAGAGGACATGGAGATCTTGGGTAGACCATGTGTTTGGTCTATGTTTTTTTTGCAAGTAGTGTTTGGTCTATGTTCCCATGGAATCCATCAAACAATTACAATAATACGGAGACCAATAAGATCACCTCTCTATAATCTCTGGTTTTGAATCATAACAACAACAATTAACATATTTACCGTATCAGCATGTTTGATTAGTTTAACTGATCACTTAAGAATATTTTCTTTCTCTTAGTCTTTCTCTCACTTCCCAGTACATTCTACATTATCATTGTGTACAAAGTTAAAAACATTATCCAACTAATTAGATACATACGTGTTATTGTGTAATACGTTAAGTGTTCAGAAATTTAGAAGTCTGTATGACTCTCCGCTAAGTAATAGTCGTTTCTTCCCATTTAACTTTGAAAAGGATAATGAAATTTGAGTTTTTTTTGTGTATTTCACAAGTTTAGATTAATTTAAATTATAATAAAACACCTATGCCTACATATATACAAAATATTAAAAAGTTGATGTAAAGATAATGCTATGTACTTGCAAAAAAGTTTTTTTTTGAATATTAAAAGAATCCTCTCTATAAACAATTAAACATGATATATTTTTTGTGGCAATAAGTGTTTGTCTTTCGCTTGTAGTATATATTCTCTTTGTAAGTTAGACGTAACTCTTGCAAAACGAAATCCGAAACATTGGATTCCGTATCTCATAAACGACTCTTATTAATCTCATGCAATCTTTAGATTTGGCTCAACGTTTATTTCCCCTAGTTCTCATTGTCAACAACTAATTAAAGAGGTGTTCATATTGTTATTGTCGCATCAAAATTAATTGAAAATAGAGTCGTGTAATCAATTTCGCAAAGAAATCCAAGAACAAGATCTATCACATAGATCTCATATTTTGTTATCCGAATAGCATTGATACGGCCAAATCGGAAAAATCTCCAAACATAGAAACGAAATCAAATAACAAGATATGAGTAAGATTTAGAAGACCTAGACGTACGTCAAGTTGTTCTTGTTTATAGGACTCTATTTCTATAACAAAACATGGCAGTGTGGATATACCCAAGACCAAATCCATGTAGATCTTTGCAAGATTCAATAAGATCTATTGAGAAGAAACATAGGCTTGGTGTTTGAAAGTAATTTTAGACCAAAACACTTAATTTCATATCTCTTCCAAGATCATTGGAAAAGACGGTTGGATGGATGTGTGAGCCACAACAAATTAAAAGTGGTATTGAACATATATACTTGGTTATTTTGGACCACATATGCAAATAAGACTAATTCAACATTAGTCGACTCTAGTTAATGCTTCATGTATTGGTCATATCAATTAGTTCAACTATTCAAAGATTAAACTGATGTCAACAGTTTGTTGAAAGCAATCGTGTGCATATTTTCATCGTTTTCTACAATGAAATGAAGAATGCATTTACAAATATGAAGAAAAGACGAGCCTTTAGAGGTAAATTTTCCATTAATTATCTCATTCATGATTCATATATCCATCGAACCGTGATAGACGGACGCGCGCGTCACGGACGCGTCTTACGTGGATCTGTACAGCTCAGATATTTTTCATTGAGTCAGCGTCCAGTCAGCGAAATTTCTTTTCGCGCGTTTTGGTCTTTTTAAAAAACGCCGGTTCTTTAAGTTGAACGATTCATTTCCCAATACACAGATAAGACAGTGTGCAGACCCTAGGACATCGTGCAGTCTCATTATTCGTGCAGAGCCCACACTTATCATAATAAAATATTTGTTTTTAAGTTTTACGTTGGATCAACTTAATTTGTCTAGCTTACTTTATGTGTGTGTGCAGTTTACATTATGTGTTTGTCCTGTTTACGTTATGTGTCTGTCCGGAATAAGTGTATTTGCAGTCCGGAATAAGTGTATTTGTTGTCCGGTTTAAGAATAAAGTGTGTCCAGAAACAGAACATAAAGTTTGTCCGGAATAAGTTGATTTGTTGTCTGGAATAAGTGTATTTGCTGTCCGGAATAAGTGTATTTGCAGTCCGGAATAAGTGTAGTCGTCCAGAATAACAATAAAGTGTGTCCAGAAACGGAACAGAAAGTTTGTACGGAATAAGTGTATTTGCTGTCCGGAATAAGTGTATTTGTTGTCCGGACTAAGTGTATTTGTTGTCCGGTTTAAGAATAAAGTGTGTCCAGAAACGGAACATAAAGTTTGTCCGGAATAAGTTGATTTGTTGTCCGGAATAAGTGTATTTGCTGTCCGGAATAAGTGTATTTGCAGTCCGGAATAAGTGTAGTTGTCCAGAATAAGAAGAAAGTGTGTCCAGAAACGGAACAGAAAGCTTGTCCGGAATAAGTGTATTTGTTGTCCGGAATAAGTGTATTTGTTGTCCGGTTTAAGAATAAAGTGTGTCCAGAAACGGAACATAAAGTTTGTCCGGAATAAGTGGATTTGCTGTCCGGAATAAGTGTATTTGCTGTCCGGAATCGGAATAAGTGTATTTGCAGTCCGGAATAAGTGTATTTGCAGTCCGTAATAATATATGACGTCATTATTGTCGGAATAAACGAATCAATATATGGAATGCAATAATATGATGTCGAAACAAAAAAACGTCCGCAAAGCGCGCTCCCTCTGTCCGCTCGCTTTGCGGGGGGGACTCACGTCCCCCGCAAGGGCTGCCGCCCCCTGCCACCCCCGCACAAACTCAACAAACTTCCCACTGTATATTTTACCCCACAAGAATTACGTTTAGGAAAAAAATAGCAGCTCAGATTTCCTGTTTATGTAGAACATCGGGAAGTCTTCGCACCGTCTCATTCACGCTGCTTACGTTGTAAAGAATCCTGGGAGTCGGCATCAGACGCTTCTTCGACCTAATATCTTGCTCGAAATGGTGATTTATTCTGGAGAGAAAGAATGAAGAAGAAAGAAAGAGTGTCATCATATTTGTATTTGGGTGGATAGAGAGAACGTGCTGAGTTGAAACGCATTTAATGTGATTTGAGTGGACATCAGGAAGAAAAAACAAAAAAAAACATTCATGCCTTGGCCACGTAAGGGCTGACATGGATGTCCACGTAGAGCGCGTCCGTGACGCGCTGCGTTCATAAATCATTTTCCATATCGATTTTGCAGGAATATATGCATCATTGTCCTAAGATTATATAAGGTTTCCAAGAGTGGGGTTTGAGAGACAAGACAGAGACATATTTGTGTAGAGGAGTTGGAAAGGTAGACATGACTATTGACTGGAGATCACTACAAAAAAAAGAAAAAAAGAATCAAGGTTATGTTGTTGGAAGCAGACATGTCCTTTCATTGGTCCACATTAGATTTTGTATATCCACAGTTTTTTTTTAATCTAAATTAAATTAATTATTAATATATCTAAAGACTAAAGTTGAGTTGTTCGATAATCGATGGGTAGAAGTTGTTCGATCACTCCAACAACATCATGTCTCAATTCATAATTTCATATACAAGATTATGAAAAAAATGATCATCAATATTGATCGTGTCGGCAGAAAAAATGAAAAATAGTAGAATAAACTGTCTTATTTACAAGTCTAGCTACGTTGTTAACTACGAGAATATGATAGAGCAAAATTGCATTGGGTATAAAAATTCCATCAATAATTATCCATTATTATCATGTATTCAGTCATTCATCGTATCCTCAACGACACAAGATTTTCCACCAGCTATGTGTTTTCTAGAGAAGAAGATCGAAGAAGCTTGAGTACTAATATCAATTTGTTGATAATATAAATAAGTCTAGGTTGTTGTCTACAAGAATATAATTAACCACAAATAATGCACGTCAGCTTTCATCTTTAATTGTTACGTCTACTATCGGATAATTTTGATGTTTTTCAAGTTCTTAACCAACAACCTACTGATATAGGTTGTATGACTGAGGCTAAGTATTTGGTTTACAGCCCCTTACTATCCAATGCAAGCAACTATTATCCTTAATTACAGTCACGTATGAAAAATGAAATTTTAGATGACACCATCAACAAGATCCCGTCAGATCAGGAAGAAAATGAAGTAGTTACTAGTAGCTACTATCACCCTAGGCTAGGAATCTATTGACAAAATTTCCTTACGTTATTCCAATAATTTTGTGCTGCTCTTTTTCAAACGACTTAATCTAGAAACAAAATAGATGTTCAGTCCTTTTTGGTTGCTGTAAATATAGTGATGTTGTAATCAGGATTACTTAAAATACTATTTTAAAAAATTAGCTCGCAATTTTTTGTTTATTTTTCTTCAATATGTGCAGTTGCTCATGAAAACATCCCCTAAATCTAAATGCATGGTAAACTAACACTTGCCCAGTAAAAAAATAATTAATCAAAATGTCTTAAACAAACCCAATAAAGTTTGATCAAGAAATTAACCCACCCTTCACTAACATGTTTTTTTGTAACATCCTGATACAGCGGAAAATTTAAAAATTCATAATCAAGACAAAGAGCACAATAATCAAAGGCGGGACTGTTACTTCTCATAAACAAATAGCGGTGCACCAGAATACATCAGAGTTTGCCAAAATGAATACATGATTACAACAAAACGACAAAGGAAGATAAACGTAATCATGTTGACCTCAGTGGTCCGACTAGAGGATCCGACTCCAAATGCGCACGCCCGCCGATCACCACCCCACTGGACCTACTGCGGTCCTGAAAAAGATGCAACAACAATGCCTGAGTTTCCAGAAGGAAACCCCGTATGCCAACTCACCTATATGCATGCATTACACAAATGAACCTATCATACTAGTAGCGTGTCATGACATCGACAGAAATGGAAAACAGTTCCCCCGAAGGGTAAAACAGGACATCAGTCCAACAGTCGACAACGAGTCTCCCGAGGAGACCTACTGCAGGCACATGCAGCCTTACAGCACGCCACATCGCACCCCCCACACGCGGCTACACTACTCAAGGGTTTGGCAGGGAGCCTCTGTCACGCCTGCGCGCCGATAGAATACAGATCTGCAAATCTCAGTGGTCGGAGCCACAGGGACCAACGGGGTCGTCGCCCGGAAGGTATAACAACAACATCTCGATAGGTGCCTAGTCGAGGAATCAACATAGCCGGAACAACCTCGGCCCAACAATCATCATCGCAGGCACAACCTCCGCGGCATCACCGGCACAGCATCGGTGGTCCATCGCAACGTCCGGCACAACATCGGACGGGTCCAGACCAAAGTCTGCCAGGTCATCAAGCTCCTCGAGCCGCAAACACCAACCGCGCCGCTATAAAAGCAGGGCAGCGACCTTCGTAGCCCGTGGGCCGGTAGTCACCTCACTCAACGCAGTTGCGTGCCCGCACAAACATCAACACTGGGATCCGCGATCCCTCAGGCCTGCTATACTACAAAGTGCCCAACCATCCATCTCAAGTCACGGTTCATACACGGAGGTGACGCGTCCCGAACACCCACACTCTTCCCAACGGCGGTCCCTGGACAGGCACGCATCACACGCCCACCGTCACCTCCCGGCTCACGCACAAGGCGAGGACACGAGTTTCCGTGGACAAAGTTGGCGTACAAAATGGGAACCAGGAATTCTGTTCTGGGCCCAAACGGTCGACCGGAAGAGGTGATTCGGTCGACCGGTTCCAGAAAGGAATCGGTCGACCGTACGCCTAAAACGGTCTACCGCTGCGCTCGAAATAGAATCCCCAACGGTCGAACAAGGGTCTAAAACCGGTCGACCGAACGAGGTCAAAATCCGGAGTCTGGTCAACATTAAATTCAATTCTATCGGTCGACCGACTCAGGGGTCTCGGTCGACCGAAAACAGACAGGGTCAACCTATTATTCTAAGTCATATAATCGGTCGAACGTAAACCTCCAACGGTCAAACAACATACAATCGGTCGAACGCAATATACAATCGGTCGAACAAATCATGCAAATCTACTCAGTACACTTAAGTTCCGGTCGAACGACCCAAGGAACCGGTCGACCGAAAACAGACAGAGAGTCCCAACTCACCAGCAAATACGCACTACCGGTCGACCGCCACAAGACATCGTTCGACCGGTGAAGGTTAAAGTCAGGTAAAAACACTACATTCGGTCGACCGCCCGAAGGGACCGGTCGACCGTTGGTCATCTTCCACCTCGCGCCAGCCGAGGTTTTACGAAGAAACACGCCGCCGGAGAGGTCTCCGACCCCTCCCCGGCCGACCAACACCTCCCCCACGCTAGGGAGCAAGAAAAACCACACTAATGAGACGGCATACCTCAAATGAAGACGACGAAACGCCGGAGCAACGCTCACGCCTCCGTCCTCCTCACGCGCGTCCTCCTCCCCGCGACGACCTCCTCACGCCGAAACCTCCGAGCCTTCTTCCTCCTCTGGTCGCCGGACAGAAAATGGAGAGAGAGTGAGAGAGTGCAAGTAAGGGAGAAAGAGAGATTTCAACTTAAATAACCTTACACCCCATCACCCCACCCTCACCCTACACCATCACCCTACACCCCAACCCATACTTCGCATCACATCCACCACTCCTTCCTCCATCCCTATGCAAACCCCTCTTCTAAACCAAATTAACCCTAATCCGGGTTTTAGGTTCTAACAATTAATTATATTTAGATTTCTATAGCTTCTTCAAATTCAATGAGATATGGCTATGCATGGCAATGTTATTATATTACATCATCCATGTGCTTACTAGTAATATAGGCAAGCTGTTGTGAGTGACAGAAATCTCATTAATAAATTAAAATTTTAAAGCTGAAAAATGCATGCATGTATATTTTCTCTTCAGCTCTCACATCAATCAGATATCAACTTATGTTTAATTCTCAAATTGTTGGACACTAATTTACTACCACATTTTGTATATAACCAAAGACAATACTGGAGAATTTTTATGGTGTTATATAAAATTGCGAAAAATTGAATGGGATGAAACAGATGGACACAATAGTGGAGGCCACAATTGATTTCCGAACTAAACGATTTTACGTTTCATTTTAGCTCCATTCGAAATGAAAGGTGTGTATTATTATCCTTGTATGTTTATCCACATTAATTGATTGCAATTATCTGTGAAATTCAAAGATATAAATACATGTAGAAAACCATTTCCTATATCAAATATATGCCATAGAGTGCATCCACTTAATTCAAATACGGATACAAACCGGATACAAAGAGAACACAAAAAAATGTACAGAAAAGTTGAAAATAGTGTGTAAGTTAAATACAATAACTAAACGTCGCCCATAAATTACAATTACGATTTTGTCTTTCTATCTTTTTTATTTATTTATGCTCTCAATATGCTCTCCTTTTTTCATACTACAACAAAAAATAACCATAAAAAATAAAATCAGAGTAAGAATGCTAGGGTGGTAGGGGACGACATCCCCTGTGGAGGACGCTAGTTATTGTACTCCGGATATTGATACGTTTACCCGTTTATTTACGTTTGTGTTTTTTTCCACCACATCATCGTTGAAATTTTGCAACGGATCATGAAATAATTTGAAATAACACATCATATAAATTCAATATTTTTTTTAAAAATTGGACGTCCTAACATTACGGAACATAATAAGTATTAAATGGATTGTGAAGATCAAAATGATAATTGAGACAGACGACGACTAGTAATTTCCTTTAAATATGAATACTAAAATATGACAGTGAAATTCATTATAAATCGTAGCGATCCACTTACTTGCAAGTTTAGAATATAATACTCACAAGTTCGAACATGTGTTTGGATACGGAAAAGCGACATCCACATCTTCGGTGACTTGTAGTTCTCTCTCCCAATATGATGTTTAAATAAATCACCATTTTTTAGGGGTATGTATGCAAAATATACTAGAATTAGTTAAACATCAACATGCATGGTCCACCTAGTCCTGAAGCAACTGCCAGTGTCTAATTAGATTTAATTAAAAAGTGTAGTTACAGGTGAGATTAGATATGATGAGATCTTAGTAACATGAGTACATAAACTTGACAGTGCACATTAGGGTGTGCTTTCTGCATGAGGACACCAAAACCCAATACCCTAACTAAAATATCAACCTTGGAATTGGTCCTAATTTGACCAAAGTACACATTTGATAGGGATTTTGTCTAGGATTAATGGGCCTCCTATATTAGGTTTTGAATTTCTTGTTCACTCCCACCCTCTTTATAAGGTTGGTTTGTAGTCACCTGAATATTAAATTTAATGAGGGGATTTTGTCTAGGATTAGTATACTTAGTAGAGGTCATTCTATATGTTTTGTAATTAAAAGTAAGTTGTAATTTTTACATCATGCTCGTGCACTTATATGTTTGCTTCTATAAAATGTTTTTGCATCTTTTACCTAACAATCATTACTGAAGAGCTATTTTATCTGCACAGGTGACACAGATACAAATGGTCATATCGACAACTTGTGCTGTTTTGTGAGGCCTCGAGTAGTTCTTTTGTATGAAATTTCTATGGAGGCCTTTTCTGTGCTCTCTAGTACCTGTGATGCTAAAGGGAGAACATTGGACATAATAAAACTCCATATTCCTGGACCACTTTACATAACAAAAGAAGAAGAAGAAGAAGCGGGCATCCAAAATGTTAATTTTTTTACTCTAGCAGATACTCTATTTTTCAGTTGATACCGCTTTTAATTTGAAGGAAAAAAGAACACATCGTACCATCATTTAAGATCAAATTATAAGGTTTACTAGGTGTTTTTTCCTTTCCATATCCATCAATCCATCAACATGCAGATGAATACAACATCCACCATGCTTTTTAGGTTTTATTTTTTATGCTTACAAGTGCTTCGGGTAATCAGATGAGGTAAGGCACTCTTAAGCTTGAAGACGTTTAGGTCTTCAATGAGTGGAAATGTTTTTGTTAAGACTTTAATCCGTTCTATTGGGATAAGACTTGGTAATTTATTTGAAGATGATAAGTTGTTTTTTTGCCTGCATAGAGTTCAAACATACTGGAATTCACGATGGCTCTTTGATCTTTATCACATACTGGAATGCCACCATTCTAACAAAACGTGCAAGATGTTTATCATTTACTTTACCACTTCCTGAAGGTGCTCTATTTAGAGAGCACCTTCAGGAAGTGGTAATTTTAGCAAGAAAAGGCCATAAGGTATCAATGTTTTTCATTCTTTCTCTAAATAGAGCACCTTCGGGAAGTGGTAAAGTACCCTCCTCTCCCTATATAAACCCCCTCACCCTCCCCGTCCAAACTCCCTCACATAATTTCTTGGTTTCCAAACTCTTAATTTCGATCCCAATTCTTATATCGATTTTAGTATCTATTAAATTTTAACCATAAAATCATTTAACCGCCCAAAACCGTTTAATTAAATTAAACATGTAGGGTCGTGGGCAGATGTAAAAATAAACGGATTTCTAACCGAACGCAAACCGTTTAATTAGGTGAGTAAGGTAATGTGTATGTCTTATAACCATCCACAAATCACTCATTTATGGTCCTAGTCTGCTTCTCCCAAATTGTGCAGTAATCAAAATGTGATTAAATTATTGAAAATATCCTTAAGATCGCAATATATTGTTATGTGTGTTGGGAGGGGGATCTAACAATGCACTAACTCGATACGGATTAAACGCACCACGAAAATTGAATATTGATTGCGGAATTAACTTCGGACCCTCTCCCAAACACAATTGCAACTAGAACACAAGCAAGATGAAAATAAAACAAGCAAAGAACACATGCACACCTGAAACAACCACGACACACGCGTTTTACAAGGTTCGGCAACGTGTCTACGTCCTTGGGGGGTCTCCTGCGGGTTTCCTTTCCTTCTTCCGCTTCTCCAACAAGAGAAGCAATCGAGATTACAAATGCTTGGAGGCAATAGGTCATCCAAATCACTCTAGATCAATCTCTAGCCTTAATCTCTCAACTCACAATGAAGGAAACTAACTTGTATACAATGTTATGAAAGAGCAAGTACAAAACAACTCTTTTATAGACTCAAAAACCGAGCTAAAATTAAGCAATAACCGAGCAGAACTATTCATGCGCACGGTTAACCGACGCTCGCTCGGTTAACCGTGAATGCTTCAACAGGAACTATTCCTGTTCCGATTCGGTTAACCGAATCCTTCTCGGTTGGCCGAGGGAACTATTCTCGCGCGTCTCGGTAGACCGCGAGAACACTTCTTGCACGAACTAACGAACTATTCCAACAACCCTTCGGTAGACCGAGTGAACCTCGGTAATCCGTTCCAACTTGGACAGGCACTTTCCAGATTCTCGGAACACCAAAAATCTCCTCAACGGTTTGCCGAACCGTTCTTCCGAAGTGCTTCAAAATCTTCTGACGGTAGACCGAATCCAATTCGGTCGTCCGATCCCAGCTACACACGGAGTGCCTGGAATCCTCGGGTCGGTGGACCGAATCCAATTCGGTAGACCGACCCGTCTTCGCCGAAAATCTCCTGGGTTGTGCGTCGGTGAACCGAATCCAATTCGGTCGACCGACTCTTCCTGGTTTTGCTTCCTTAACAAATATAAGTCAATATTCAACAATCTCCACCTTGGTTTAGATTTGTTACCTGAGTCTTCTTCTATCCCGCATCCTTCGTGTCTACGAGAGACACCGTTTGGCGCTACCCCCGGAGCGCCCTCCTTCTCACTCTCTGAGGACATTGAGAAGTTTCGAGCACAACTCGAACTTCTCCCGATTGACGACCTTGGTCATCATATCCGCAGGATTCTCACTTGTGTCGATTTTCTGGAGAACAACCTGCCCTTCTTCGATCCATTCTCGGATCCTATGGTACCTTACTTCAATATGTTTGGTCCTTGAATGGAACGTCTGATCTTTGGCTAGATAAATTGCACTTTGACTATCGTAATGCAATTTGGTCACTTCCTGTTCCATCCCCAAAGAGCTAACCAAACTCTTCAACCATATAGCTTCTTTTCCGGCATCGACAACAGCCATGTACTCCGCTTCCGTTGTTGACAACGCGGTAGTATGTTGGAGAACCGATCTCCAACTCACTGGATCTCCACCCAAAGTGAACACGTACCCTGTTGTGGACCTCCGCTTATCCAGATCTCCAGCGTAATCTGAATCGACGTACCCCTCCACCTGCCTTTGTGCTCCATCTTTGGTGAACTTCAAGCTAACATTCATGGTTCCCTTCAGGTACCTCAGCAGCCACTTCAACGCTTCCCAATGCTCTTTTCCTGGGTTAGCCATATAACGACTCACGAGGCTAACTGCGTGTGAAATGTCTGGCCTAGTGCAGATCATAGCATACATAACGGATCCGACTGCACTAGCATATGGAACTCTCTCCATATCTCTCCTTTCCTTTTCAGTAGAGGGGCTGCACTTCAACGAGAGCTTGAAGTGAGCACTAATAGGTGTGGCCACCTGCTTGGCGTTCTCGAGATTGTACCTCTCGAGTATCTTCCGGATATAGCTCCTTTGAGTGAGCAGAATTTCACCTTTCTCGGTATCCCTGGAGATTTCCATACCGAGAATCTTCTTTGCACTCCCGAGGTCTTTCATCTCAAACTCCCCGTGAAGCTTCAGTTTGAGATCATCTATATGCTTCATCTCCTTAGTCGCGATCAACATATCATCAACATATAAAAGCAAGAACACGTGTGTGCCGTCTCCAAGACTCCGCAAGTATACACAACTATCATAATTGCAACGTACAAAACCATTATTAATCATAAATAAATCGAACCTTTTGTACCATTGCCTCGGCGATTGTTTAAGTCCATAGAGGGACTTCTTCAGCTTGCATACTTGTCCTTCCTTGCCTCGTGTGATGAACCCATCCGGCTGCCTCATATAGATCTCCTCCTCTATGTGCCCGTGAAGAAAATATGTCTTCACGTCCATCTGCTCTAACTCCATGTTATCCATAGCTACCATAGCTAACAACACTCTAATAGAGCTATGCTTTACAACGGGTGAGAAGATCTCGTTGTAATCGACCCCTTCCTTCTGAGCATATCCTTTTGCCACCAACCTTGCTTTATATTTTATCTCCTCCAAAGGAGATGACCCTTCTTTCTTCCTGAAGATCCACTTGCACCCAATCGCGCGCTTTCCCTTGGGAAGCTCCGTTAACTCCCAAGTTTGATTCTTATGAAGAGACTCCATCTCTTCGGTCATGGCCACCATCCACTTGTTCCTGTCCTCCTGCTCAATAGCTTCTTCGAATGTGCAAGGGTCCCCACATTCGGTAACAAGTGCAAACGCAATACTAGCATCATCGTGACCATACCTTATCGGTGCCTTTGTGATCCTCCTTTGTTTTCCTTGAGCAATACTCTCTTGCTCAGCTTCCTCCTCTACTCATGAGTCAATTGTTTCTTGCTGAACTTCTTGATTCGATTCTTCCCTTGAAGTTGTGACCCCAACTTCGATTTCGTCTTCTTGCACGGGAATCTCTTGCTGCTCTTTCTCCTCAAGGCCCTTGAGCAAACTCGTCTCATCAAAGACCACATTACTCCGTAGGAGTACCTTCTTGCTCACCGGATCCCAAAGCTTATATCCTTTCACCGTCCTATCGTAACCAAGGAATATGCACTCCTTCGATTTCGAATCCAGCTTCGACCGTTGTGTCTCATCGACCAACGCATAGGCTTTGCATCCAAATATCCTAAGCCTCGAGTAATCAAATAGCTCACCCGTCCACACTTCCTGAGGCGTCTTTAATTCAAGTGCTGATGACGGTGAGATATTTACCAAATAGCATGCAAGATCTACTGCTTCCGCCCAGAAATCCTTCGACAGATTTGCATGAAGCCCCATGCTCCTTGCCCGTTCGCATAGTGTCCTGTTCATCCTTTCAGCTACGCCGTTTTGTTCCGGACTCCGCGGTGTAGTGAAATGCCTCGTGACGCCTTCTTTCTCACAGAAACTTGCAAACTCCCTTGAGGTGTACTCACCTCCGTTATCTGTCCGTAAGTACTTCACAAATTTTCCTGTACTCTTCTCTACTTGGGCCTTCCATGCTTTAAACTTATCAAAGACATCAAATTTATTTTTCAGAAAATAAACCCATACCTTCCTTGAGAAGTCGTCTATGAATGTGACAAAATATTCGGCTCCACCCTTTGACCGAACCTGAGCCGGTCCCCAGACGTCTGAGTGCACATACTCCAGAATTTCCTTCGTCTTGTGGATGGCCGTCATGAATCGAATCATGTGCTGTTTACCGAAGACACAATACTTGCAAAAATCCAATTTGCAGCTCCTAACACCCTTCAGCAATCCTTGTTTGTGTAGTTCATACAAACCCTTTTCCGACATATGACCAAGCCTCATATGCCAAAGTACGGTGTTGTCTTCGTCGCGTGCAACATTTGCTGCACCTTTTCCTGCTACTGCATTCCCGAGCATCCAATACAAGTTGCCCACCTTGGTTCCCTTTATCACTGTCATCGCCCCATGAGTGACCTTAATCTTTCCGTCCCCGCCGGACCATCTCCACCCGAGAGTATCAAGCTCTCCTAGAGAAATCAGATTCTTCTTCAACTCCGGTATGTGACGCACACTTATCAGCGTTCGAATGCACCCATCGAACATCTTGAACTGTACGGAACCAATACCGACGGTAGTGCACGGCGCATCGTTGCCCATAACAACGATCCCTCCTTTCAGTGGCTCATAGGATGTGAACCATTCCTTATCCGGGCACATGTGAAAAGATGCTCCTGTATCCAAAATCCATCCAGATGATGATTTGTCAATACCTGCAGCGCAAACCGTTAGAACGTCAACTTCGTTCTTCTCCTCCACCACGCTAGCGGAGTTGTACCCGTCTTTTCCTTTCTGCAGCGACTCCTTGAAGGCTCTACAATCACGCTTCATATGACCAACCTTCTTGCAGAAAAAACATTCAAAGGATCTCCCCTTTGATTTGGACCGCCCTCTACCGTTGTTTCTTCCTTTGTTACCCGTCCTGCCCCTTTCCGGTGCTGCGATCAATCCTTCACCCTTCTCGAAAGAGCTACCACCAGAATTCCTCCTTGCATCGTAGGAGATCAGCGTGCCCTTGACCTCCTCCAACACCAACGAATCCTTGCCATATATGATCGTATTCACCAAGTTTTCATACGAGTCCGGCAGCGACGTCAATAACAACATTGCCTTGTCTACATCCTCCATCTTGTCCTCAAGCTGAGTCAGATCAGCTATCAACTTATTGAACACCGAGAGATGCTCAATGAACGGTGTGTTCTCCTTCATCCGAAGCATGTACAGCTGACGCTTCAGATTCAACTTGTTGCTAAGGTTCTTCTTCATGAACCTCTCCTCCAGAAGTTTCCAATATTCTGCTGCGGTCTTCGCCGATTCCTCGAAAAGCAAATCATCCGAGAGGCACAACTCGATGATTCCAATAGCCCGGAGATTCAGTCTCTCCCACTTTTCGTCGGTCATCTTCGACGGCTTCTTCTCCACTCCATCCAACGTCAGCAATAGCCCGTCCGTCTGCGACATCAACGCACGAACCCTCCGTTGCCATGTTGAGAAGTTCCCCTTCCTGGTGAATTTCTCCACCCGAAAGTTCCGCGCTTCCTCCGCCATCGAAAGTGCAACCAAAGCTCTGATACCAGCTGTTGGGAGGGGGATCTAACAATGCACTAACTCGATACGGATTAAACGCACCACGAAAATTGAATATTGATTGCGGAATTAACTTCGGACCCTCTCCCAAACACAATTGCAACTAGAACACAAGCAAGATGAAAATAAAACAAGCAAAGAACACATGCACACCTGAAACAACCACGACACACGCGTTTTACAAGGTTCGGCAACGTGCCTACGTCCTTGGGGGGTCTCCTGCGGGTTTCCTTTCCTTCTTCCGCTTCTCCAACAAGAGAAGCAATCGAGATTACAAATGCTTGGAGGCAATAGGTCCTCCAAATCACTCTAGATCTATCTCTAGCCTTAATCTCTCAACTCACAATGAAGGAAACTAACTTGTATGCAATGTTATGTGATGCATTGCATACATTGCATCATATGTCTTTCATTTAGATTACTTTTATATCAATAAATGCTACTAAGGTATGTGTTTAGTCGTATTTACAGAATACAGGGACCTGGATGCAAATTACCCACATTCCGAGCATAAACGCGTGCAAAAGATTCATTTCTATCATAAAGACCGAGTTCAAGTTTATCGGGTTTCAAATAGAAATGCATCCAAGCATAAAAGTATTCAAGGAGCTAATTACAAAAATGCCAA
Organism: Triglochin maritima; assembly: GCA_963682175.1. Classification (NCBI taxonomy): domain Eukaryota; kingdom Viridiplantae; phylum Streptophyta; class Magnoliopsida; order Alismatales; family Juncaginaceae; genus Triglochin; species Triglochin maritima. The sequence goes on from OY821781.1 coordinate 39,932,358, forward strand.
GGACCTAATTGCAAAATAAAAGGACCAAGTTATTGTGTGGAGAAAGTCAAAAGAAAAATCAAATATAAATCTCCAACAATGGAAGGAATTAATCCGGAGCTCAAAAGAATGGAAACAAATCATCCAGACGCGCAAAGGAGGATCAAATCATACCATAAACGCACAGCCAAAATCCGGACCCGATCAGACCAGATTGTGCGGCGTTTCCGCCGCACAACACCTACAATCTGCGGCGTTTCCGCCGCACCCCTGCCGATCCGCGTCCCCAAATTTTGTCCAGTCCTGTGTCGCCACGTGTAATTCCCTTTCATATACTGGTATCCCTTGTATTGGCTATAAATAGCCTCGTAGCACGAATGTAACACATCTTTGAACCTTTGGTCTTGGATCATTAGTAATAAAATTCTGTTTTATTTTGTTTTATTTCTCTTTTCTTTTAATGTCTCTAGGATCCCTTCTTCTTCCTCCCTCCATGAGTTTCTAACTCTTTCCAAAGGGTGGAGGTGATGGAATTAGGGTTAGAGAAGATGAATTGCATGTTATTATTTTAAGTTCATAATTAGTATATTTTGATTACTTGAGTTTGTGTTAAGTCATTTATCTTGTAATGCTTCATAACTAACATGATTTACAATAAGTTTCAGTAATTCTCTGATCTAAACCTAAATCTAAACCTCCATCCAACGGATTTCTCTTTTTGTTCTTGTTTTAGTTTATTTGTTCTTGTTCTTGCTTTAGATAATTATAATCCAAAAACCTAAAAACCCAATTGATTCTTCTCTCCTTCTTCCTCTTAATCGAAAATAACATCAACTACGAAATCTCTCCCTCCTTGTGTTCGACCCGTACGTGCCACGTCTTCATAGACGCCGTGCACTTGCGGTATAAATTTAAATCTACATCAAGTTTTTGGCGCCGTTGCCGGGGAGGCGACGCAGATTTTGTTTTTTTTGTTAATTTCGATTTTATTCTGTTTATCTTGTGCGCGATCTGAGTATTTGGATTTGTGTTTCAGGAGACAACAGAGTGCGCGGCGAAATCCGAGCACCATCTGAGCTAAACGAGCGGCGAAATCGCCGCACCTGAAGAACAACTTGCGGCGAATCCGCCGCACACTTGGAGCTTCTGGGCTTCAAATTTTTCTGGGACGCGACTCATCTCTGGGTGGACGCGTGAAGCTACTGAAATTTCGAGAGCGGGCGGCGAACCCGACTGAGCATTGCGTAGGTAACCTTTGTTGCCTTTTTCCTCGTAATTTCTATTTTCAGAAAATTTCCTTTTCATAGAACTGCACGTGTTAGGGTTACAATTCCATAATTGGCAATAATTCAACTCTGACCTAAAATTGGCAAAATTAGAAAGACCTTAGTGCATGCATCATATAATGTTTTGCTTGCATTATTCTTGCTAAATTCTTGCAAATTAATACTTGTTGAAGATTGCTGGAGGCAAGGTACGTATCGAGGTTTTTATCGATTGCATTAGAGCATATAATTTAGTTGCATACAACCTTGCAATTGCCCCCATTAAAAGGACCATTGTTTGACTATCCTTGCTAGATTTAAGTTAAACTATCGTAAGGGCAACTCCGTAGGAAAAGATACGGTGGGGATTTCATCACCCTCCCGTAGCCCACAAACCACAATCCTGAAGTGTCGCCTAAGCTAAAATTTAAAATCAATTAGACATTGGCCCCTAAGGACTCGGACTCAATTAAGGAGGAGATTGGTTTGACTTGCTATGACCTGAAGCTAATTGAATTCAATTTGGTGTCTAGAAAGTGTTTTTGTGTCGACGAAAGTCTTCCAAGCGACGTGGTTGTCTAATTGGCACCAACTCTGTCGGAAGCGCCCCCACTAGCTATACACTAACTGGCCAACTTGGTTTGATTGGTGAGGGAGGTGAATCAAGCAAATCAATTCGACTCAACCAGTTAGGAGTCGTCTAGATCTAAGTGACACTAGGTCTAGGATTGTTTTGACCGTGCTTGTTCAGGAAATTTTTGACTAACCCTAATTTTTATCCTTTAGAGTTAAGTTTCCCTTCTCGTCTGAGTCTTCTTTCCCTTCTCATCCTTACCTTTCTATTGTTTGTTTCCTTTAAAAAAAAATTAAAAAAAAAATTCGAAAAAAAAATTGTAATTAATTCTTGAAATTAAATTTGGAATTTAAATTTCGAATTTGAATTCAAAAATTGATTCAACCCGGTGCACTCAGATTTGGATTCGGGACTTGAGTAATCGACTCTCACGAGTTCATCTAGATTCCAGTCTGGAACTTAACCCCAATCCACCTGTTGCACCACCTCACCCAGATCCAATGGGTGAGAACGTCGTGGACCCGCCTGTTGCGCAACCTATAACTCTGAGGGATCGGTGCTACCCAACGATGGCTGCTCAGCCATCGTGCATCGTCATGCCCACCATACCGGATCGCGACTTCGAACTTAAGGCACAATACATGAGTATGCTGCCTAAGTTCACCTCTAGGGAAGACCCATATCTCTTCCTTAGAGAATTTGAAGAAATCTGCTCTCTTATGCAATACCAGCATATCCCTGAAGAGGCAGTGCGTCTGAAATTCGTGCCTCTAGCACTGAAGGACGACGCTAAGAAATGACTATATAGTCTAGCCGAAAGATCTATTAGAAGTTGGGCCGAATTTGTTCAAGTTTTCCTAAAAAAATATTTTCCCAACCATAAGACTATGAAGATTAGGAATGAAATTGTTGCATTCGTTCAGTCTGAGAGCGAGCCATTCTATTCCTATCTTGAGAGATTTAAGAGTGTCTTGACCCAATGTCCTCATCACGGAATTCCGAAGTGGCAATTATGCCAAATTATTTATGAGGGATTGACACCCACATCTAGGGTTATGCTAGAATCTGTGAGCCAAGGGAACTTTATGTCCAAAAATGAAAATGATGCCTGGACTTTTCTTGAGGATTTAGCTGAAAATAGTATGCAATGGGACAATGCTAGAACACCCATCAACCCGAGTATTGGATCTAGAATAGCGAGTCAACCCCGACCAGGTGTCTTAGCTATAGACTCCAACATAGCGGCTGAGGCAAAACTAGCTACCCTGATGCGTAGAATGGAAAGTCTAGAGCTACAAAATCAACCCCGAATGAATCAACCCTTGTCTATCCCCTGCTCTAGATGTGGTCAGACTGGTCATTTAATGGAGGACTGTGTGAACCTGGAACATGTTAATGCCACATATAACAATTCTAGAAATGATCCTTACGCATCAACCTATAACCCAGGTTGGCGTAATCATCCCAATTTTTCGTGGACCCAACAAGGACAACCTCCTAGACAACAACCAACCCCATATAACCAAAATAATACATCATCTGGGGGTAATAATGGAAATCATGAGGTTAGGTTGACAAAATTAGAAAATTTAATGACAACTTTTATACAAACAACCAACCAATCATTCCAAAGGCTAGAGACACAGGTCAGCCAATTAGCACAGATAATAGGTGAAAGAGAAAAGGGTCAATTTCCAAGTCAACCTGAGGTAAACCCCAGAACTAATAATCAATATCAATCTTATCAACCACCTTCAGGAAATAACAACCCTAGACCGGTTCAAATGGTTAATGAGGAAGGACCGTTCCAACAAATCAATGCTGTAGTATCATTACGGTCCGGAAGACAAATTGACAATAATGTGGTAAACCCTAGAATGACTAATCAATCTAGCCATCAAGAACCCACATATGACTTGACCATTGAACCCGACGTCCAAATTGAAAAGCCCAATCCACCTACCCAACCTGAACCTGTAGCTCAACCTGAACCTGAGCGAGTCTATGTGCCTAAAGCCCCATTTCCCAATAGACTCAAAAAGAACTCTAGTGCACAAATAGAGAAAATCTTGGAAGTATTTAAGCAAGTTAAGGTAAACATTCCACTCTTAGACATGATTCAACAAATACCTGCTTATGCTAAATTCTTAAAAGATTTGTGCACTAAGAAGAGAAAAACGAATGTACCAAAGAAGGCATTCTTAACTGCAAACATATGCTCAATTCTTTCCAACACATCTCCTATAAAATATAAGGACCCGGGGTGTCCCACAATTTCATGTTCAATAGGAGATACGTTTATCAATAAAGCCCTTCTAGACCTTGGTGCAAGCGTTAACTTGCTCCCATTTTCTGTCTACGAGCAACTCAACCTTGGTCCACTGAAACCCTCTAGGACAACCCTCCAATTCGCTGATTGTTCTGTTAAGAAACCGAGAGGTATAGTAGAGGACGTTTTGATTAAGGTTGGTGACTTCATTTATCCAGTGGATTTTGTCGTACTTGATACTGAACCTGTTGTAAATCCTAATCGACAAATCCCTGTAATTCTAGGTAGACCCTTTTTAGCCACTTCGGAAGCATTAATAAACTGTCGAAATGGGCTCATGCAATTATCTTTCGGGAACTTAAAAGCAGAATTTAATATCTTCCATATTGATAATGAGCCAGAAATAATATGCAACCCAAGTGATGTTGTGATGAGAGCACGTATTTATCAGAATTCTGAATCAAATAAATCATCACATAAGCAAAAAGGAAGTAAGAAAAAAGGGAGTGATTCATTTACTCAACCACCATCACTCGAGCAAATAAGTGAACCAATTCAAGTGAGAAGAGTGGAATCTTTTCCTCAAGTCAACATGGGGAACAATTCAACTGGATACATGCACCAACATGGTGTCATTCAATCCAGTTCTGATTATGGTTGACTTTGAGCAAACTCAACCCCTCTACCGCAAGCCGACGCAGGTAATAAGTGCATTTATTGTATCTGTGCATACATTGAGGACAATGCATGATTTAGGTGTGGGGGGGGGTGTTTATATATGTACATATCTATCTATTTGATTTTCTGTTCTACTTTATCTTAAAAAAAAAATCAATATTCTATGACATAGCTTAAGATTGAACTGCCAAAACCCGTGTACAAATTGCATTAAGTTTTTGTGCCTTATTATATAGTTCTGCTTGTAGAAATTATGACATAAATCTAAGTTCCAAAGAAATAACCCATGACCCTTGTAAGACATGTATGCACTTAAATTGGATGAATCAAATTTTTGAAGTGGTTGATAAAAAGCAGAGGTTGAGGAAAATATACCGGGAAGTGTGGACTTCTAATAGCAATTAAGCCTTGAGGAAAATAAAAGTAAAAATAAAGTGAGGAAAACACATTTTGCAAAATGATTACAAAAGCCCAAGCCTTCGAGTCACTGGTCCGTAGGGGTATCTTGAAACCCGGTAACTTGAGTCTGCCAGCTCGGGATTATCGACCAAACTCGCTACACGAATGCAAAAAGGGTATAAGTGTCAAAAAGAAAAGCAAATGTGTTGAATCACGGAAAAAGGATAAAAATAAATAAATACTTTAAGATACTCAAGGCCCAAAGCTAAAGGAATGATCCATGCCATGGTTGATCCAAATGATACTTCACCACCAGTGGAGGCGTGCAAAATAATTTAAGTGATAACATGTTTAGAAGGGTTAGTGGTGTGAATGTTGGAGGAACAAAGACCAAGTCATATTTTTAATAAGCTAGATTTATATAATGAGCATGCGAGAACTTTAAGTGAGATGTATAAGGTTAATGCAGAAAGATTAAGAGCTATTAATGGAATGTTGAATTAAGACTTTGTGGGTATATCTGCTAAAAACCCTCAGGAGACAACACTCCTCCCCCTTGGCAACAAGGAGGTTTAAAGGCTTGTTGCACATGCTAAGTGCAACCGTGATTCCTACGAAAGTGAGTTAGGATTTCCCTGCTTTCATTTTCTTATATTCTGCTTTGCTAGGGACTAGCAAAATCTAGGTGTGGGGGTATTTGATGCATTGCATACATTGCATCATATGTCTTTCATTTAGATTACTTTTATATCAATAAATGCTACTAAGGTATGTGTTTAGTCGTATTTACAGAATACAGGGACCTGGATGCAAATTACCCACATTCCGAGCATAAACGCGTGCAAAAGATTCATTTCTATCATAAAGACCGAGTTCAAGTTTATCGGGTTTCAAATAGAAATGCATCCAAACATAAAAGTATTCAAGGAGCTAATTACAAAAATGCCAAGGACCTAATTGCAAAATGCCAAGGACCTAATTGCAAAATAAAAGGACCAAGTTATTGTGTGGAGAAAGTCAAAAGAAAAATCAAATATAAATCTCCAACAATGGAAGGAATTAATCCGGAGCTCAAAAGAATGGAAACAAATCATCCAGACGCGCAAAGGAGGATCAAATCATACCATAAACGCACAGCCAAAATCCGGACCCGATCAGACCAGATTGTGCGGCGTTTCCGCCACACAACACCTACAATCTGCGGCGTTTCCGCCGCACCCCTGTTGATCCGCGTCCCCAAATTTTGTCCAGTCCTGTGTCGCCACGTGTAATTCCCTTTCATATACTGGTATCCCTTGTATCGGCTATAAATAGCCTCGTAGCACGAATGTAACACATCTTTGAACCTTTGGTCTTGGATCATTAGTAATAAAATTCTGTTTTATTTTGTTTTATTTCTCTTTTCTTTTAATGTCTCTAGGATCCCTTCTTCTTCCTCCCTCCATGAGTTTCTAACTCTTTCCAAAGGGTGGAGGTGATGGAATTAGGGTTAGAGAAGATGAATTGCATGTTATTATTTTAAGTTCATGATTAGTATATTTTGATTACTTGAGTTTGTGTTAAGTCATTTATCTTGTAATGCTTCATAACTAACATGATTTACAATAAGTTTCAGTAATTCTCTGATCTAAACCTAAATCTAAACCTCCATCCAACGGATTTCTCTTTTTGTTCTTGTTTTAGTTTATTTGTTCTTGTTCTTGCTTTAGATAATTATAATCCAAAAACCTAAAAACCCAATTGATTCTTCTCTCCTTCTTCCTCTTAATCGAAAATAACATCAACTACGAAATCTCTCCCTCCTTGTGTTCGACCCGTACTTGCCACGTCTTCATAGACGCCGTGCACTTGCGGTATAAATTTAAATCTACATCATTATGAAAGAGCAAGTACAAAACAACTCTTTTATAGACTCAAAAACCGAGCTAAAATTAAGCAATAACCGAGCAGAACTATTCATGCGCACGGTTAACCGACGCTCGCTCGGTTAACCGTGAATGCTTCAACAGGAACTATTCCTGTTCCGATTCGGTTAACCGAATCCTTCTCGGTTGGCCGAGGGAACTATTCTCGCGCGTCTCGGTAGACCGCGAGAACGCTTCTTGCACGAACTAACGAACTATTCCAACAACCCTTTGGTAGACCGAGTGAACCTCGGTAATCCGTTCCAACTTGGACAGACACTTTCCAGATTCTCGGAACACCAAAAATCTCCTCAACGGTTTGCCGAACCGTTCTTCCGAAGTGCTTCAAAATCTTCTGACGGTAGACCGAATCCAATTCGGTCGTCCGATCCCAGCTACACACGGAGTGCCTGGAATCCTCGGGTCGGTGGACCGAATCCAATTCGGTAGACCGACCCGTCTTCGCCGAAAATCTCCTGGGTTGTGCGTCGGTGAACCGAATCCAATTCGGTCGACCGACTCTTCCTGGTTTTGCTTCCTTAACAAATATAAGCCAATATTCAACAATGTGAAGTATATTAAGTTGAGCAAACTTGCGTTGATCTTGCGAATACCAAATTTCCAACACATACAACTGAAAAGGAATCTCCATTTCTAATTGGAACACTTTGATTAACAGTCGATATTCAATTAATTATTCAGCCATACGAGTGGAATAACCCCACAACAGAAAAAGGCAACCCAACACAAGAAGTCATGTGATAAGAAAGAAAATAATTTAGATTAGGACGGTGGTATTGGGAACAATGAACCTAAGAATTTCAAATCAAGCTTAGATTTTGAACAACAATCATCAATCAATATTATGTTGCCTCTCCTCTCCCGCTAAGCCATTATTAGTCAACCACCGTCCACATCTCTTAATCTATTCCCAATTTGTGAACACTACTTGGGAAGACGAGCACTCCACTCCCTTCTTCTTCACATCTTTAGCAAAATATTAAATTGCAACACATATGTGCTTAATTTGGGGATGCAAGCAATGTGTGCTAGTTGAGATTTATTTGGGGTTTGCATCTAAGAATAGTCTTATTATTTGATTAAAAGAATGAAAAACAAACACATCCCCTCATTAAATACAAAATTGTGTATGTACCCATTAAATTTTTCTACTTGTGTGTGTGTGTAGAGAGAGAGACTTGTAAGTGAAACTATATACTAATTGAAATGTATGAATAAGAGGTAATTTATGTTCGTATTTTTTCTATTTATGAGGTTATACAGAAAATAGTCCTTTTTATTTTTGGAAGTTAAAATAATTCTTTCTTGGGAATTCAAGAAGTTGTACACGTTGTTTGTTAGTCGTAAACTTAGAAGTTATTTGTCGGTTATTTTGACTAGACTACCTAATATGGCTTAATTTATGTGAACCTTTAGACGACTTTTAAAAATAAACTACTAGTTACCAACAACAATGAATGCCTTCTTGTTATCACTTCTCAAGAAAAATAACTTTCATAATATTTTTAGGGAACTACTATTCGTCGCCGGAAAACTACTTAAATCGCCCCAAAAATGATCTTTTTGCCCCTAACAAATCAATTAATACCGATTTCGTCCCGTGTCTTTAAACAAGGTGTTTGACTCAGTTTTACTCACATTCCCAGTACAAACACCACGAAAATGTCCGACGAAGCACCAGAATCCGGCGAGGTAACGGGGGCAGAATTTTTTTTCCGACTCGGGCGTCTGGCTAGGCCGCCTCCACATAGGTGGAGGCGTCTGGCTAAGCCGCCTCCACTTAGGTGCTTAGCCAGACGCCTCCACCTAGCTGGAGGCGGCTTAGATGCACGCCTCCACCATGGTGGAGGCGTCTGTCTAACACGCCTCCACCTATGTGGAGGCGTGTTAGGCAGCCGCCTCCACCTTGGTGGAGGCGGCCTAGCCAGCCGCCCGTTTTTTTTTTGGTTTTTTTTAAATTTTTGTTAAATTCAAAATTTTCAGGTTCCGTTGCAAGATTTCGGTGGTGATGGAGTAGATTACAGTGAGCTTTTTGACAGTAAAGAAATATTTACAACAATCGAGGAAGGTTGTAAATGGGCGAAACAAATTGCGATAGGAGCCGGATTTTTTTGGTTATATCATCGTACAAACCAAAAGCAGATAACCGGATGGATTGTTACCTCAGATGCGATCGCAGACGTGAGATGAGTTCTCGTGATACGAGTATTGTACTGCGAAAGAATACGAAAAGAAAAGGTTGCGGTTGTCGGTTTTTGGTAAAAGTGGTGGAGCGACGAGATCGTGATGGATGGGTTATTGTTTCTAGTAGCATGTTTGGGCAGCACAACCACCCATTGGCAGTTTATTCAGAGGGTCACCGACAGGTCAGCGGACTTAGTGCTGGGGCAAAGCAAATTGTTCGGGATATGACAGAGGCACAAGCAAGGCCCCGTAACATTTTGTTGGCGGTAAAGAAGAAATTTCCGGACGATAATCCTAATCAAAGGCACATTTACAACTTCAGAGAGTACACGAGGAGGACGAAATCTGAAGACAGGAATCCTGCGCAGCAGTTTCTCAGAGAGGCAGTGCAGCATAAGTATTTGCATTGGATTGTGGCAGATGAAGAAACTAATGTCTTGACTCACGCATTTTTGGCACATCCGACTTCAGTTCAGTTGTTGCGTACATACTCATTCGTGATCTGTATGGATTCGACGTATAAGACGAACAAGTACAAGATGCCTTTGTTTGAGATGGTTGGGGTTACTCCAACAAATATGAATTTCCTCGTCGGATATGCGATTTTGCAGGATGAGACCGAGTCTAGTTACCGGTGGGTGTTGGAGAGGTTGCGAGATCTGTTATTGGATATTGTTAGCCCGACAGCAATAATTACGGACCGGGAGATGGGTCTGATGCGACCAGTGGCAGAGGTTTTTCCTGAGTCAGCTCATTTACTATGCACCTGGCATATCAACAAAGACGTGTACAACTACGCATACCACGTATTCGGCAAGGAGAAGCAGCTTGCAGAGAGTTTTAGACGTGGAAGATGAAGGAGAGTCATGCTTTCTGATTCACAGACGGATTATGATAGAGCAGTCCGTAATCTGAAGGATTCTTACAGTTCCTGGCCAGTGCTGACGAAGTATGTGGAAGACACGTGGTTGGTGCATAAGGAAAAATTCGTGTTGAATTGGACGAATCAAGTTCTTCATTTCGGCAACACTACGAACTGCAGGGTGGAAAGTGCACATTCGGCTCTGAAAGAGTGGATCACTACATCGACTGCCGCTCTCGACACTCTTTTCGACCGCGTGAACTCGTCTATTTAAATGCAGCTGACAAATATTCGGAACTTTCTTGAAGATTCGAGACGTCGAAATTTGGCAGATTACATAGGTCCTCTGCGTATCCTCAGTCCGTGGTGGTCGCCCCCGTCTGCAACACTCGTCCACAACGTCGATACTAACACCACCGCCACTCCAGAATGAGCTATCCCGCCCAAGACCCTCCAGGCTGACACCCAGCAACTCAGATACATATAACTTCAGCTCAGATGTCGGCGCCTGCGCACTGACCATGGGACCCTCAACAGGAATGTGAAGAATCTGAAAGACGTCATGCAACATGATCGTCATCTCTCCGAACGGCAAGTGTTGGTGTCAGGCTGCCACCGCTCCACGAATGCCGAAATCAACGGCATGTCGATGCAGGAAAACATGCTGTACGACAAGTGACCCAATCCACTGTCAACCACGGTCGCCGTCATATCCTCAGTCATCACTGAGCGCCATGCCTGCAATGTCGTACAAGCTCTGTGCCGATTATGGCACTTCAAAACCTTCCGCTCCTCGCCATCCCAGATGCGTCTGGCGACGTGGCCTCCGAAACTCGGAATGACGCTGCCATCTACAGGACCACCGGGAATAATATCCGTGACGATCCAAGACTCGTCATCACCCCTCTTCTTCTTCTGAGCTCGGGCGTCTGCAGTGCACGAACTCGAATCACCGGTCACAAACCGGCCATCTACAGGACCACCGTGTTGCCCCCGTCCTCGACCGGACTGATGTACCGCCTCCTCCTGTGGCCCCAAGTCGTATCGGCCCCCATCGTCACTGTCGTCGTGACTCCTCGCCTCATCTGAATCATCCTCGTCGTCGAAAGACTCTCCAGGTGTCTGACGACGACGTAACAGATCTCTCTCTCTCCTAACTGAAGCAGAAATACCACGTGTACGTGGATGACGAGGACCTGACTCGTCTGCTATACTACGTACCGGGCGTAAGGGAATTGATTTCCCTTTTCCTCCACGGTAACCCGATGACTATTAATTCAATTTAAAAATACAAATTTATTAATGATTTTACTATAATAATTAAACTAATTATTAACTTAATAATCGATTTATTTAGCAATTATCACAATTAATCAATAATCCGTTACTAAAATCGTACACAACTAATTACTAACATAATAATCAATTTATTTATTAATTAACACATTTTATAATTAATAAACGATTTACTAAACTAATTTAACTCATTATTAACATAATATTCAATTTATTTAAATTTTATCACAATTTATAATCAATTTAAAAACAAATTAAAAAAAAAATCCAGGCGTCTGCGGGAGACGCCTACCCTACGTGGTAGGCGTCTGCCGGAGACGCCTGCCCTACGTGGGAGACGTCTCCCGCAGACGTCTGTGCCATGGGTCGGGCGACCGCGGGATCCGCCCGACCCAACGTTCGGGCGGTCGCGGGAACCGCCTCCCCCAGGGGGGAGGCGGTTCCCGCGACCGCCCGATCGTTGGGTCGGGCGGCTCCCGCGGTCGCTCGACTCAAAAAAAAAAAAATTTAAAAAAATTAATTGAAATAAACAAGGTGATTTACCAGATGTGAGTAGTCCGGGGTGTCCGCTGGCTCTTTCCCTGGCCTCCGAGACATCATATTTGGTGAATAAAAGTGTGATATGAAGAGAAAGTTGTGTTAAAAGAGTGAAATGAGGAGTTATATTAGTAGAAAGTGTAGATGAGCAAAATTGTAATCTTACGGGCGATTTAAGTAGTTTTACGGCGACGAATAGCAGTTCAGTATTTTTATTTATTAAGAATGTTTTTCATATATGATTTCGATTCTGTTAGCCACCCAATAACGAGTTTTGGAAGTACCAAATGCTAAAACCTCAAACTTAAAATAACAAAAGCGTAGGATAGCAAGTATACAAACAAAATATATATACTACACAAATGAATTCCACGTTGGTAGAAATTAAGAATGGTATTAAACAAAATCCCACAAGACATAAAAACAATACCAAGATTAATTCCCTTCTAACTCACCTCCCAAACAATGTTCCTGGATTTTGTCTGCCACCCCAAAGATTTCATCCCCCCACTTCGATCTCATACGTACTACTCCTATAAATACCCCTCCTAACTCAATTTCATTTCCCATCTCACAAACACATAACTACACTTAACCACTGCTTCTTGTTATCACGACACGACACGAAATGGTGACACTGTTGGGCAACAAGTACATGTCGTCCTTGTTGACGGTCGTGTTCTTGATGAGTAGCTTGATTTCGATAATTGGCCATGTTAGGCCTTGGCCTGGGAGCCTCCCAGAGGAGCTCCTTGACCTCGATATTTTCACGAGAATTCGGGTCGACCATGCGTCGATATTGCAAGCTTCCATGGATTATGGGATGATGATGAACGTGTCCCCGGCCGCCGTGCTCAGCCCTTCGGATGAGCATGACATTGCCTCTCTTGTTAGGCTTTCATACTGCTCGTCCGAAAGGCCATTTGCTGTGGCGGCTAGAGGGCACGGCCATTCCACCCGAGGGCAAGCGTCGGCTGCCGATGGAGTGGTGGTGGACATGAGGGCGCTCAATTGGGGTGAGGGAAGAATAAATGTGTCTACGAATAATTGCTCTTCCTTAGCGTTTGCGGAGGTTGGGGGAGAGCAATTATGGGTGGATGTGTTGAGTCGGTCGTTAAAATACGGACTTGCACCTCGGTCATGGACTGATTATTTGCACTTGACCGTCGGGGGCACACTCTCCAATGCCGGTATTAGCGGGCAAGCGTTCCGTTACGGGCCTCAAATCTCCAACGTTTACGAACTAGAAGTCATTACAGGTACAAAAAAAAAAAAATCATAAACATGACTTCAACAATCCACATATTTTTTTCGTGGTCACAATCCGACATGATTTTGTGGTCCATCCATAGGATTTTAGAAGGAACTGGTCTTAGCTAGTCATTTAGACATGTTCAAAACATGCTGTTGGATTGATGTTATACGTGGTTAATATTTTGTTATTTTATTATGTGATGATATTTAGGAAAGGGAGAGAAGGTGACTTGTTCCGAGGACAACAATTCCGACTTGTTCCACGCCGTTTTGGGTGGACTTGGTCAGTTTGGCATCATAACCCGAGCTCGGATTGCACTAGAACCCGCACCACAATATGTAATAAAACCGCACTCACGGCCGTAAAATAAAATAAAAAATATATTCTTGTGACTTATAAGATCATGAGAATTGTTACTACGATGTACATTGTATCCATGCAGGTTAAGTTGGTGCGACTTATGTACACCGAGTTCGAGGACTTCACGAGGGACCAAGAGTACCTCATCTCTCTACCCGATCGCGACGGCCTAGACGGAGGTTGCAAGAGGGGATTCGACTACGTCGAGGGGTCCTTGTTCATGGATCAGAGCCCCATCAATAGTTGGAGGTCTTCCTTCTTCTCTAATAGTGATTTGGTGAGGATTAACTCACTTGTCACCAAACAAGAGCAACTTAGAGGCCATCGAACCCTTTACTACATTGAGGGTTACATGCACTGTGACAAGCACTCAAGGAAACAAGTCGATAAGGTATATACATCACCTCAATTAGAATTAGAATTTTTTTAATAATTTTTGCCTGGATGAGTCACAAAGTAGGTACAACTATAATTATTGAACCATCACGTGGTAATGATTGGTCAGTTAATTAGTTACACATTTGGAATGTCATTTTGTTACAACTTTCGCTCGCTCAGCTATTTGATACAAATTTTAGGGTCTATTTCATGATTTTTTTTTCCTTTTCCACTTTTTCTCGAAACAAAAGTAAACTTGATAAAAAAAAATCTTTTGAAAACACTTGTCGTAGTGTTTCAGTTGACTTATGTGCTTTGTTTTTGTACTCGTATATATCTTATGCATGTGATATAATTCATGCCGCAGGAGTTACAATCTTTGCTCGAAGATCTTATTTTCGAGCCGGGATTTGTGTTCTCGAAAGACATCCCCTACGAGAAATTCCTCGATCGAGTACACGACGAGGAGAAGAAGCTGAAATCCAAAGGGTTATGGGAAGTCCCTCACCCATGGCTCAACATTTTCATTCCAAAATCAAAAATTTTGGATTTCAACAAAGGAGTTTTCATTGGAATTCTTAAAAACCAGAAGTCAAACGGACCTATTCTCGTCTTCCCCATGAATAGAAAAAGGTAAGGTGTATTTTTTTATACCCTTTTATATATGAAACCTAAGAAACCCTCCAATTGGGCCTTGTATTTTTTTATACCCTTTTATATATGAAACATATAGTTTGACAATATTTTTTGAAAAACTGAATATATAGAAGCTCCAATTTACTATCTCAAGAGCTTAATTAATGAGTATCTGTATGAGGGTAAAATTAGAAGTCTAAATAAATAGGGTGTTTAATCAGATATTAATTTTTACAGGTGGAACAAAAAAATGTCGGTGGTGTTACCGGAAGATGAAGAAGAAATTTTCTACTCCATAGGGTTGCTAAGATCAGCCATTGGAGACCTACAAGAATTAGAAGCTCAAAATTCAGAGATCTTAAGCTTCTGCCAAAGAAATGGAATTAGGGTTAAGCAATACATGCCACACTACAAGACCAGACAAGGTTGGATTGAGCACTTCGGGAGCAAATGGAGTTTGTTTTTGGAGAGGAAAATGAAGTATGATCCCAAGGGCATTCTGTCCCCTGGCCAGGGAATTTTCTCCCTCCAAGATCAAATTTTATCCACTAAAAATTCAAACTAAAATTTAGAATATATACTAGTTACTACTTCTAAGTTCTAATACAACATAAGAAATAATAGGAGAAGATCCTTTATAGCAATAAAATAAAGCACGTGAAAAATAATAAGTGTTGTGTTGAATTTCAAATATTAAGAAGAAAATAACATAATCTCCATGCAATCTCATGTATGATTCAAATACATATATTCTTATGTCTTAGTCCTTTTCTTTGAAGGAACTTTAAGCTTCTTGCCTCTTGGAAGAAATTCAAGTTCTACCAATGTTATTGTGTTTTTTATGAGTACTAATAATCAAGACTTAGGAAATAATACCTGTATGTACTCCGGTATACTTGTCAACTATACGCGTATTAATTGTATTCTTCTCTATCATTTATGTGTGTATTAAATCTCAAGATAAATTCTAAATTCTAATATGGTTAATAATAAAAACATTTCATCTCGAGTTATATTTACTAGAACATAGGTTCATTTTGTGATGAATAATTTTGCATCTTAAGTTAGAGTATATAAATCGAAATCGGGAAGAAACTAAGGATAGATTTATTTACGTATATATGCTTGTTTTTAGAGGATATATATTGTATATAACAAATAGGGAAATATGTTTTCAGAGTATTTTA
Organism: Triglochin maritima; assembly: GCA_963682175.1. NCBI lineage: Eukaryota > Viridiplantae > Streptophyta > Magnoliopsida > Alismatales > Juncaginaceae > Triglochin > Triglochin maritima. The sequence continues at coordinate 39,948,142 of OY821781.1, forward strand.
TTGTATATAACAAATAGGGCCTTAGAAAGCCCAAATGTTTCCCATGTCCATGTGGTACAGACCTATTTGAGCTTTTATGGATGATCTCCTTGACTCATATCACCTTCTTTTCATCCCCACAAGTACTTCTAAGGCTCGGAAATGGTAGATAACTCCAAAATACTAATTATAAGACCATCTCGAGGAGTAAAAAATCTCATTTTTTTTGACCTAAAACAAATATCTCAAAAAATTTAATTTTGTGAAATACAAACTGGTGTTTGGACAAGTTAACGATTGAATTCTAAAATTATCTAAAATCATGTTCTTGATAATTATAATTTTTCTCTTGTTCTCATTATCTTCCTCCCGCTACGCCTACCATTGAAAGTTTTCAACCTAATTAATCAATACCCTTCGCCCTACTATTTTTCTTTCCTCAATGAAAGTCAGTGAACCTCTCTCTCTCTCTCTCTCTCCTCGGTCTTTCTATCTTTCTTCAACCTCTACACAAACTTATTCAATAACTTTCTTTAGAAACTTCATTGGTGACAATGAATTGCCACTTAGAAAATTGAGGATCAAAGTGAGGGCTAATATAGAATTTTTAATCTAGATGGACCTTAATTATATTTTCCCAAAAATGGCATTTTTTGTCCATATAAAAGTACGAATGGAAAATGACTTATAAATATGATTAAATTTATTACTACAGTAAAATTGTAAGGTGGATTTGAGAGGTCTCCATTGATAAGTCGTCTGAGAAGTTTTGCAAAAATATCCAAATATTCCAATGCTAGGTCAAACAAATGTTCAAAGTCAACTAGTTAATGGAGTGTTAATTACTTGACAGTGAAAAAAAGAGTTAATGGAGAGTTGGAGACTAAATTTTAGTTAGTTGATGCAATTTTGTTCATCACTAGTCACAACACCTACATAATCAGTAACACCATAATTTTTAATAACCTAGTCGCTGAAGGACATTTTAGCCCTATAGTTGTTGTTGTTTGTTTGTTTTTTGGTAAAAAATGACAATGGCCTATTTAGTTTCAAATTAGTAATGGTGATTTGTTTTTTTATTTTATGTGAGAACTTAAGCTCTTATTATACAACAAAATTCTTGTAATTACAGTAAAAAAAAGCCCAGACACCATATGAGAAATCAGATTTTGGTAACATCTACATTCTACACCTAGCTTGTTTACGGTTGAAAAAAATATTTATCAAACATAACTCACTACAACCAAATGTTAGCTTCCGGAAACTCAAAAAGAAGAAGAAGACAGTTTCCACAACACTTTGAAACACACAAATTAGATTCCCAAACAACACCAATGACAACCAAATGGCAAAAAAAGAAAAGAAAAAGACAAAAAAGGAAGAAATTCAATATCCTCCCCAGCAAATTAGTCATTGATAGTTGAAAGAAGTATCCTAGAAATCACTTTTAAGGCGCCAGAAGTCAAAAATCTCTATCAAACTTAACCAACTAATAAACCTAAATGTTAGCTTCTTGAAATCCAGAAAAAAACAGGACACCATTTTTTAACTTTTAAGACAGAAAAATTAGATTCCCAAACAAAACCTCCACGATCAACTCTAAGGTCTGGAGATTAAACTTCTATAGAACACAAATAAATACAGCATAAATATTCTTTATTGGGTAACCTCAAATTAGAAATCAACGGTGGTTACTCTAACAACATCCTTAACAGCGCCCGGGCAGTTCTCGGGCGCCCTGCTTTCTCTCTCAGCCACGTCATCTTCTCTCTGCCACGTTAGCACAAACCAACCCCCTACAAAATCATTAACCATTACCCAATTCACCCAGTCACGCTACAGTATTTGTTGTCACGTCATTATTTTTATTCTTCTCTCCAAAACTCTTTCAACAATCAACAAAATATATTAATAATCATTATCGTAATTATTTAATATCAACAATTCATTCGTTTTTAATTAACATTTAATTAAAAAATACAAAAAATATTATTAAAATTTAGAAAACCACAAATTAATAAATTTAAAATTTAGAATTTAATATTTAGGACCTATCGTATGCGCGTGACTCACAAAAGACGAGACGATTGGATCGAGACTTGGACTTCTCAGGCATCGAGGACCTACAATATGCGCGTGACTCACAAACGACGAGACAATTGGATTGAGGTTTGGACTTCTCAAGCATCGAGGACCTACAGTATGCGCGTAACTCACAAAAGACGAGACGATTTGATCGAGACCCTATAGTACGTGCGTGAGTACTTCAATATATATACCCCAACCACATTAATTTTCTACTCAGCTCTATTCCAATCTTACTTCTTCCACCATAATTCTCTACTCACCTCTACTCTCTACTCACAATGTCATCTTCAGAAGGCAATGGTTCACCAGATTACCGACGATCTCCACGTCGTCCACCCCCAAGCCAACATTTTTTCCCTTACCAAAATGTTCCACAATCAGGATTCCATCTGTTATACCAAAGCCAATTTACCACACAACCAGGATTCCATCCGTCCCACCAAAGCCAATTTTTACCACACCCAGGGTTCTACCCACACAATCAATACCAACTGCCAACTCGGGAAGAAGGGCAAACCTAATTCCCAATGTGTATGTATACTCGCCTCCTAAGTGGCGAAAGTAGTGGAAATGCAAGCCGCTATACAGCTGATGTGAATGAAGAAACCGCGACCCAGGGAACACGCAAAACCGCGACGATGAGGTCGCAAAAATCGTGGTCCGCACAAGAGGATCAACGACTCGTCTCAGCTTACATGACTGTCAGTGGCGATGCTGTGGTTGTGACAAACCAAAAAATGAAGTCCTTCTGGAAACGTGTGGAGCGCATCTACAATGACTCAGGCGAGCCAGGTGTAGTAGAGCGTAACGATGAATCATTGAAGGGGCGATGGAGGCGTACATTGCCATCTGTGAACCAATGGGTCGGTTGCTTCGACCAGGCGGTGCGGAGGAAGAGAAGCGGTTACAACGAGGATGATGTCATCCATGAAGCGCACATCATCTACGAACGAACACACAACGCCAAATTTCAGTTCATGCATGTTTGACTTTTGTTACGCAGGTACCCTAAATGAGAGTCTGCTGCGCTTGGACTTCCCACCGGAAACGTCGCTGCAGAAAGTCCGGAGAGTTTTAGCAGCGGGAAAAGAAAAAAACACTGATGACGATGGAAGTAACGCAACACCGTCAACAGATGAAATGGTGTTCGAAACATGTCCTCGTCTTGAAGGTGTTAAAAAAGCCAAAAAGAAGAAGGGGAAACAATCATTTCAGGCACAACTTGATCCTGAGATGTTAGAACTGGGGAAACAAATTGAATATAGCGCAAAAGTGAAAGAGGAAAAATATTTGTGTTACGAAGAACGAATGGAGAGGAAACACATCGAAGCTGAGGCGAATTTCCAAAGGGAACTGAACAGCAAGAAACTTGATTTCCTCTTCGCTCTAATGAAGAAGGAAAACAAGGACGAATTCGATAAAAAACACTTGCTGAACTCAAGGAGTGGGCTAAAGCACAAGGATATCTGTAGGTGCTTATGTTTTCAATATATCTGTGGTAGTTTATCAGTATTCTGGTAATTTAAATTCCGTATCCGTAGGATGATTGTCTTTCCTTTCCTTATTTATGTTGTATTTCGTATTTGTATTGTATTTGTTTCCAAAATGTATGAGTATTGTACTACTATTTCTTAATTTGTTTATGATTTTTTTAATTTTTTTTATATCTAAGTAAATCAAAAATTTGTTAATTAATTATAAAATATTTTTTCAATTATTTTGTAAGACCTAATTAATTAAATTCCATTTACCTAATTAATACATTATATATAAATAATCTTTATTTAAAAAAAAACAAAAACAAAAAAAAATTCGGACAAATGGGGGGGCACGTGGCCCCCCGCCCGGGCGCCCAGGGCGGATTCCCAGGCAGCCTGCCGCCCAGGGCAATCCGCCCTGGGCACGCCCTCCCGTTAAGGGAGGGCGTCCGGGCGAAAAGCACCTGTTAAGGGTGCTCTTAGCCCGGGCGCCCGGGCAGCCCTCCCTTAACGGGAGGGCACGCCCAGGGCGGGGGGCCACGTGCCCCCCCCCCATTCGTCTAGTTTTTTTTGTTTTTGTTTTAAAAATAAAGATTATTTTTATAATTAGGATAATGTATTAATTAGGTAAATGGAATTTAATTAATTAGGTATTACAAAATAATTGAAAAAATATTTTATGATTAATTAACAATTTTATGATTTGCTTAGATATAAAAAAATTAAAAAAATCATAAATAAATTAAGAAATACAAAATACAAATACAATACATATACACTTCGGAAACAAAATACAATACAAGTACAAAATACGAAATAATGTAGGTCCTCGATGTTTGAGAAGTCCAAGTCTCGATCAAATCGTCTCGTCTTTAGTACTGTAAGTCCTCGATGTTTGAGAAGTTCAAGCCTCGATCCAATCGTCTCGTCTTTTGTGAGTCACGCGCGTACTGTAGGTTACTTCTCACAACTATAAATGCACTCCTCCTGGTTGGTTCTCTCTCATTCATCTACGAACAATGTCTTCACCCGATAAGTCTTCCAGTTGGAAGTCTTCATCATCTTCAACATCCAATGACGAAGTTTACGACCAAGTGTTGAACTCCTTAACGGAGTATGTCTCCCAAGTGGTGGACCAACGTCCTAAGAGGCGTAGAATGCGAACTTCGAACCCAGATAGAGATAGGGAGCTTGGTTACAACCGTTTGATTGCGGATTATTTTTCTAACGACCTTGTTTATCCTGACAACATTTTCAGGAGAAGATTTAGGATGCGAAAGCATGTATTTCTTCGCACTGTGAGTGCCATTGAGGCGTCTGATGTCTTCTTCCAACGTAATCCAGACGCCACCGGTAGGATGAGCATCCCTGACCTGCAGAAATGTACCGCGGCGATTCGTATGCTAGCGTACGGTGTTGCGGCTGATGAGGTGGACGAATACTTGAGGCTAAGCGAATCCACGACAAGAAACGCACTTGAGAAATTCTGCGATGATGTAATTAACAACTTCGGCGGTGAGTACCTCCGAAGACCTAATGCAAATGACCTAGCACGACTACTTCACGTTGGTGAGCAGCGTGGGTTCCCAGGCATGATGGGAAGTATCGATTGCATGCATTGGGTGTGGAAAAATTGCCCGGTTGCTTGGAGGGGCCAATATCAAGGGCGTAGTGGCAATGCCACTCTTGTCCTCGAGGTAGTGGCGTCGGCTGACTTGTGGATATGACACTCGTTTTTTGGCACACCAAGTTCATGCAATGACTTAAATGTCCTGCAACGATCTTCGATTTTTGACGACGTAATGGAAGGACGAGCTCCACCTGTGAATTTTGAGGTAAACGGTTCTCGATATAATATGGGATATTATCTTACTGATGGTATTTATCCAAAATGGGCAGCATTCATTCCGTCCATCGTTCATCCACAAACACCGAAGGACAGGTTATTTGCTGAACGACAGGAAGCAGCACGGAAAGATGTAGAACGTGCATTTGGAGTCTTGCAAGCGCGATTCACGATAGTGAAGAAGCCATCTCTTGCATGAAGTAAGATTGTACTTAACAAAATAATGACAGCTTGCATTGTAATGCATAATATAATAGTGGAGGATGAACGTGATTCCTTCGGTAATTTTGGAGATTGGAACGAATTTGTTCAGGATCAACCTGGAAATTCCGTGAACGACGCGATTCGGTATTCCACTGACCGTGTATTGGATATTACTAGGTACTTGAGAAGGAGAGATCAAGTTCGTGATCGCACCACACATTTGAACCTTCAAGCCGATTTGGTCGACAATATATGACAACGCTTTGGAGGAAATGCGTCTTGATGTATTTGAAGTTTAGTATTTAAGTTTAGTATTTAAGCATGTATTTTTAGTTTTAGTTTCTCAATTTCCGGTTAATGTACTATGTAATGTGGTTTTCTAAATTTTAATAATATTTTCGTATTTATTAATTAAATGTTAATTAAAAACGAATGAATTGTTGATATTAAATAATTACGATAATGATTATTAATATATTTTGTTGATTGTTGAAAGAGTTTTGGAGAGAAGAATAAAAATAATGACGTGACAACAAATACTGTAGCGTGACTGAGTGGTGATGCATTGCATACATTGCATCATATGTCTTTCATTTAGATTACTTTTACATCAATAAATGCTACTAAGGTATGTGTTTAGTCTTATTTACAGAATACAGGGACCTGAATGCAATTTACCCACATCTCGAGCATAAACGCGTGCAAAAGACTCATTTCTATCATAAAGACCAAGTTCAAGTTTATCAGGTTACAAATGGAAATGTATCCAAGCATAAAAGCATTCAAGATATAATTACAAAAAGAACAAAGACTTAAGCACAAAAGTAGCCGGGGACTTAATTGCAAAAAGTCAAGGACCTAATTGCAAATCACGAGTAGCTTTTATTATTATGGAGAAAATCTAAAGAAAAATCAATGTAAATCTCCATATATATAAAGGAATTAATCCGGAGCTCAAAAGAATGGAAAGAATCAATCCAGACGCGCAAAGGAGGATCAAATCATACCATAAACACACAGGAAAAATCTGGATCGAATCCGAGCCAAAAAGGTGGCGATTCCGCCGCACCTCATGTACAAATTGCGGCGATTTAGCCGCACAAAAGTCGATCCGTGTGCTCAAAATTTTACCAATGCTGTATTGACGCGTGTACGTTCCATTTATATATTGGGATCCCTTGTATCGGCTATAAATAGCCCCTAGAACGATGGTAGAAGGGTCCTTGGCCTTAGACCTAGTTTTTAGTTGTTATTTGTACTTGTCTTTATTTTAGTAATAAAATTCTGTCTTTTATTTCTTGTTTTTACTTTTCTTTTATAATGCCTCTAGGATTCATTCTTCCTCCCTCCATGAGTTTCTAACTCTTTCCAAAGAGTGGAGGTGACGGATTTAGGGCGAAGAGAAGATGAATGAATGTTATTATTTTAATTTTGTGTTAGTATATTTTGATTACTTGAGTTTATGTTAAATCATTTATCATGTAATGCTTTATAACTAATATGATTTATTATATGTTTCTGAATTATCTAATCTAAACCCTAAATCTAAACCTCCACCCAACGGAATTCACTTCTTTGTTCTTGTTTTAGTTTTAATTGTTCTTGTTTCTTGCTTTAGATAATTAAAAATCAAAAATCTCAAAATCAACTTATTTCTTCTCTCCTTCTTTCCCCAATCGAAATCACACTAATAACAAATCTCTCCCTCCTTGTGTTCGACCCGTATTTGCCACGTCTTCATTGACGTCGTGCACTTGCGGTATAAATTTAATTCTCATCAGGTGGATTGGGTAAAGGTTAAGGATTTTGTAGGGGGGTTGGTTTGTGCTGACGTGGCAGAGAGAGAAGATGATGTGACTGAGAGATAAAACAGGACGCCCGGGATGCTCTAAGGTGACCCCAAAAAAATAAAAATGAACTTCCTCTTGTACAAACTTCTCCATCACTCCACCACGTTTCTTATTTCTGAATTCTGATTCTCTCTCTTTCTACTCTGTCTTGTCTCGTCTCGTCTCATTCTCCTTCTCCTTCCTCCAAAGTCCAAACTCAACCCCTCTCCTATGAAGAAGAAGAAGACATCATGGTGGCTCTGTCTCTCTCTGTTTCTCTTCTGCCTCGTCTACGTCCTCGTCTCTCCCAAACTCCCCCACCGCCCCGACCAACACCTCTTCGCCGACATGCGCAACCTCATCGGTACTAATCACACCTGCCCACTACCTGAATTGCTGTTGGAGTGAGGTTTTTCACTTAAAGATTGGATTTTTATGTTTTTTTTGTAGGATCTTAATGTGTTCTATGAAATCTGTTTCTTTTGTGGTTTTTTAGTGTGCCCATCAAAATTGGATGTCTCATTTGTCATAAAAATTGGATTTTTTTTAAAATTTCTGTTGGAGTTTGGGTTTTTTGACTTAAAGATTGGATTATTATGTGTCTTTTTTGTGGTTTTTGGTGTTGTAGGATCTTAATATGTTCAATGAAAATTTGTTTTGTGTGTGGGTTTTTTAGAGTACACGTCAAAATTGGATGTCTCCTTCCATAAAAAATTGTTTTTTTTAATTGCAGTTGGAGTTTGGTTTTTGCTGGAAATGGTTTGAAATTTTGACGTAAAGATTGGGTTTTATGTGTTTTTTTGGGGGTTTTAGGAGTGGTTAATTTTTTGCCCAGAATCGTGATATGTTTATTGAAAATCTTTTGTGTGTGGGTTTTTTAGAGTACCCATCAAAATTGGAGGTCTCATTTCTCATAAAAAATGGATCTTTTATGTGTTTATTTGGTGTTTTAGGAGTGGTTAATTTTTACCCAAATATCTTAATGTATTTATTGAAAATTTATTTCTTTATTTGTGAGTACCCATGAAAATGGCTTTCTCATTTTTCATATAAATTGGATTTTTATGTTTTTTTGGTGTTTCAGGAGTTGTTAAGTTTTACCCAGGATCTTAATGTGTTCATTGAATATTTGTTTTTGAGTACTCATAAAAATAACTCCGTCGATGTAAATTTTACATAGCATGTCCCAAGCCAGGATAAAGGAGGATTGCGATAGGTGTTGCGAACCAGCATAAAACCTCAGCTACTCTCATGGAAATGAAGTTTAACAAAGAATTGCATTTGGGGCGGTCCATGAAAGAAGACTATTCACATGTCCGAACCGTGATTCTTTTGAGTTCATTTCTAGTCTACTCCAACTAATTTGGGATTAAAGGCTTTGTTGTTGTTGTTGAGTACTCATTAAAATTCTTTTGGAGAGTACCCATCAAAACTGCCTTTCTCATAGATTGAATTTCTATAGTTTTTTTGGGTGTTTTAAGAGTGGTGAATCTTACCCAGAATCTTAATTTTTGTGTATGTTTTGTTTCGGTCTTTTGGGTGTTTTGAGAGTTATTAAATATTACCAGAATCTAAATCAGCATTTTGTTATGTAAAATTTAGTTTTTGTAGAATCTAAACCTAAATTCTATTCCATGAAATTGTTTGTTTTGTAGGATCTAATCAGCACCGTGTTCCTAAAAACATGTTTTTATAATGTTTTTGTGTTGTTTTAGGAGTACCCAATACTCTAAACGTGCTTACCACTTTTCCCTTCCTTTTGGTTGGAGTTGTGGGGTTTGTCTTCTGCCTTTTTGGTGATTCCCTGGGAATTAGGTGAGGAATCGGCTTTGCAATTCTTAGGTTTGTTATTTTTGTTTGTTTTTAATTGTTGAAAACTAATTTGTTTCTTTTCGTGAAGTGTGAAAGGAGAGATTTGGGGATGGCTATTTTTCTATATGGGAATGGTAGGATTGGGGTTCGGATCTGCATACTATCACCTCAACCCAGACGATGCTCGAGTTATCTGGGATCGGTTGCTGGTGAGTTGGATTTTCTTTTGTTCCCAATTTAGTTATAGTCTGTGGTTGTTGCATCATTGCATGTTATATTTCTTCCATGTCAAATTAGGCACGACACATGTGTTGATGTTTACTACTTAGAAACATCACCATCTAGGAATATATACTTGATCTACTCAACTAGATTTGTTTTTTTTCGAAATAAAACTTGTAAAGCGGTGTATATTCTGTTCAAGCATGGTCACTAGCAAGCAGATTATGAGACAATTTGCTTATCAGATGGGAGAATGTTGTAGTTCTTGCCACCTATTGAAATATAGAATAATTTGCTTATGAGATGCAACGACTTAGGGAACTTCTCTTTCCGTGACCTAGCAATTTATGGAAAACTATGCTCCCAAGAAAGAAATGTTAGTATTGATTTTTGACATGCTCTAATGCTAAAGAAAATGTAGTGTTTTTGTTTGTTTGTAATTTTTAAATACTGCAAAGCACACCGGAGCAATTTTCTCTCATGATCTATGAATTAATTCTTTCGTCCTATTTCAGTTAGCATAGGCCAGAACTGCTTTAAGGTAAAAGTGTGAGATAGGCAACCAAATCTGCCAAAAATGATATATTATAGGGTGGTTAGGTATTAGATTTGAAGTAGAATAATGTACATAACGATGTATTTGGAATACCTTAGCCTTTTTCTATTTGTAATTTTTCAAGTCCAAGAGATCATTTTGCATTCCGGTCTCAATGTAGCATCATCGGTACTAAGCTGCGTATTCTATTGCCTTCTTCTTTGACAATGAAGGTTGAGGTTGTTTTATCGGAAGAGTGGATCTAATACCAAAACGCAATTACAAGATTATAGGAATATATTTGTGGAGATGTTGGATTCTCAACCATCAATTGTAAAAAAGAAGGAATCTTCTTTGGCATGTGACATTTGTTTCAGATCCCACATTTTATCTCTTCACTATGGAAATCTTTTGTTTAGATTTGCGATTGTGTACAACTTGCCTTGCACTTTTGATTTAGTTACATGATGCAGATGATGGTTACATTCGCTTCACTCTTCTCTGTTTTAGTCATTGAAAGAGTAAATAATCGACTCGGAGTTGCCTGCTTATTTTCTCTCATTACGCTCATTTTTGCTGCCATCCTTTATGAGAGGTTGTTCCATCTTTCCACTCGTCTGATTTAAATTACACAAGTCAGAATGATATCTTGATTCTTACACCTAGATTTGTTATCTTAGTCGCCGCAGGACTTTTGACGATCTCCGGATATGTATGGCACTTCAAATCATTCCATGTCTTGGCATTCCCACAACGTTACTTCTGTTCCCATCCAAGTATACTCATTCAGGATATTGGTTTTTGGCAGCAGGTGTGGTCTTTTTAGTCGTTTTAATGCCCTTTTTCTCTTACTAATGTGCACGAGTTTGTATATCTGCTTTTCAGCCCCTTGGTTTGCCTCTTCACTTTTTTTTTTCAGCAAGAAAAGTCAATTTAGATTATTAAATTATTGGTTGATCATAAATTGTACCGAATCGTGACGTTGTATTCATGGTCATTAACTTCTACTTGTTAATAGCACTAGTAGATTTAGTTGTGCTCTCTTCTTCTCTCTTTATCTGTGCGACATCTGATGTAGGTTTTTATCTGTTGGCGAAATTCGAGGCCATGTACGACCACAAAGTCTATCGTGTAAATCACTATGTCGTTAGCGGCCATTCCTTGGGGCACTTGTGTCTAGCAGCAACTCCTCTCATGCTTATTGTGATGCTCTGGTTCAGAAACTTAAAAATTTCGAGGTACTACAGCACCATATGTTGCACTTTTACTTAAGACTTCTCGATTACATCGATCCATATATAGTGAGATTTGAATAATTTCAAACAATTTACTTTGCATCACAATGGGATTTTCTTCTGTAGCTACAAAATCAACCAACAATATTTGGCATGAAGATTGAGCAAAAGCTTGAAATCGGGGTTCTCGATCTCTAATTATGTTTTGTTTCGTCTGTCATGCAGGAACTCCTGAGCATTACAATTTTGAGTCAGGGCGTCTATTTTTCTTTCGCCTGTGGCTTCTCGAAGACTTTGTAGTTATGTTATACTTTCTCAAAAGTATACACGGGGTTCGATCTTCGGCTGGTGGATTACCTAGTGATCGTGTTTTTTTTCCATTCATCTTCTTCCACTTTGTATGTTCTCTTTGAATTTGTTGTTCATTCACTAATGTGTTTGTTCATCAACTATGTCTGGCTGTTGAGAGTAATTCATTTACTCTTGGGTTTGTGCTTACCCCCATATTGTAATCTGTTTAGAATTAAACTTCTTAGTGGTTCAGTGTTAACCTCACTATCCAGTCGTTTGAGCTTTAGAAGAACTTTTAACTTCAACATTCAATCTAGAAAATAGAAATTTGATCCTCTCCCTCTCTTGCTATTTTCTTTCTCAAGATTTTTATAATCAACTGTGGTCAGCCAAGATAACCTTGTGACCCGATTCATTGCGGAAAATATAGTCTTGATTATTTTAAAGTCAATATCGTACTTACTAAATGAACTCTAGTTTCGTTGCAAATACAAGTTTGACTAAGATTACCATTAACAACGTCCGTGTAATTCCTGAACGTTCGGTTTTCTGTTTTGCAACGTCAACACAATCTAACATTCTTATAAAATCCTTAATAATCATCAAATCACTTAAAAATCATTATCCTAAAAATATATTAAAAAACTTATTATCCTAAAAATATACAAAATCCCCTTCCAAAAGCCTCTCTCACTCACTCATCCATCTCCTTCTCCACCAAACCGAAAATGTCTTCCACATCTTCTCTCCTCTCCTTCTCCCGCTCTCTCCTCCAAACTCAAATTCGGCTTCGACCCAAAACTAGGGTTAGGGTTAGGCTTCCAACCCCACTCCTCCTTCCCCGCGCCCTCTCGACTCTCACCCCAACCCGCCACGCGCTCCTCCTGGACCGGATCCGGTCCCGGCAGCTCAAGGAGGCCCCGAAATCCCCAAAGGCGGAGTCTTTGGGGGTGGGGAGGAAGGAGAAGGTGGTGGAGAGGGGGTTCGGGGAGTTGGGGTTGGGAGAGGAGGTTGTGGCGGCGGTGGAGGAGATGGGGATTAGGGTTCCGACGGAGATTCAGAGGGTTGGGGTTAAGAGGATTTTGGAGGGGGAGAGTGTGGTTTTGGGGAGTCATACTGGGTCTGGGAAGACGCTCGCGTACTTGCTCCCTGTCGTTCAGGTTCGGGATTTGGAGATATTTGGGTCTGTAAAAATGAGATTTTTTTGTTTCTTTGGTTTTGGGCTTTGAAAGTTGGTTTTTGAGCCAGTAGGGGTTTTGGGTTTTGTTTTGTTGGTTGGTTTTGAAAATTTGGTAATTTGGAGTTTTGGGTTTTGATTGGTTTAATACTTTAATTTTTTGAGGGATTTGGTTTTTTGAGTTTTAATTAGATTGTTCAAGTTAGGTTTTGGAGATTTGAGAAAATTTTGGAAAGTTTGGAGAAATTGGGGTTTGTTGGGTCTGTAAAGATGAGATTTTGTTTGTTTGGTTTTGGAGCATTTTGGAGTTGGGTTTTAATTAGGTTCTTCAGGTTGGAAATTCGGAGAAATTTTGGAATGCTTGGAGAAATTGGGGTTTGTTGGATATGCAAAGATAAGATTTTTGTTTGTTTGGTTTTGGGGTTTTGAAGGTTGGTTTTTAGCAATTTGAGGTTGTAATTAGGTCGTTCAGGTTGGATTTTGGATGATTTGGAAATTTTGGAGAAGTTTTAGAAAGTTTGGAAAAATTGGGTTTTGTTGGGTCTGTAAAGATGAGATTTTGTTTGTTTGGTTTTGGGGTTTGAAGGTTGGTTTTTGAGCCATTTGGGGTTTCGGGTTTGATTCTTATTGTTCAGGTTGTAATGATTTGGAGCAATTTGGATGTTTGGATTGGTTGGTTGGTTGTTTTGGGGAAATTTGGAGGTTTGGGTTTTGTTGGTTTTTGAGCCATTTGGTGTTTTGGATTCGTTCTGTTATTTTCGAGAAATTTGGAGTTTTGGGTTTTGTTGGCTCTGTAGAGATGATTTTCGTTGTGGTTGGTTTGGGTTTTGTTTGGTTGGTTTTGGTGCGATTAAAAATGGCTATTGAATTTTATTTCTTTTTTGGTTTGTAAAGATGAAATTTTGTTTGTTTTGTTGGAATTTGGAGTTTTTGGATTTGGAAAAATGCGGTTTCGGTTGGATTTGAGGTCTTATAATTCAGGCATGATATATTATTTAGCTCAAAATTTTACATAACTTACGCATGATATATTGTGTGTTTTGTGATTTGCCAGTAGTTTATGAATGCCATATATTGGAAAGACAGTACAATTCTGCTAAGTAAGTGCCTAAAGAATTGTTTATTTACAGCTTATGAGGAACGATGAAGTCATAAATGGTAGGTCAATGAAGCCCAGGCGTCCTAGGGCCGTTGTGTTGTGTCCTACAAGGGAGCTGTGTGAGCAGGTATTGCTGCATTTTGTGATATACTTGTGATATCTGATGATGTCTGGTGCCTAAGCAGTTGATTCCTATAGGTGTTTCGCGTGTCTAAGTCTATAAGCCACCATGCCCGATTTCGGTCTACTATGATAAGTGGTGGAGTCCGCTTAAGGCCTCAGGAGGACTCATTAAATGTTCCGGTTGACATGGTTGTCGGTACGCCTGGGAGGATTCTTCAACATATTGAAGAAGGAAACATGGTCTATGGGGATATCAAATATCTGGTGAGTTCTGAAGAAAGTATACATTCTTTTAGCTTCAGTTTTCCATTTCATGCCCGTGATTTGCAAAATGATGTCAATATTCTGTCTTTTATCGTTCTAAGAGTTTTTTTTCCGAAGCTTTTAAGTAGTATTTTTTTAATGAATTTTTGTTTTTTTTTATCTTTCAGGTTTTGGATGAGGCTGATACTATGTTTGATCGAGGCTTTGGACCGGATATTCGAAAATTCCTTGGACCTTTGAAAAGCCGAGCATTGAAACCCGATGGTGTGGGCTTTCAAACTGTTTTGGTGACTGCGACCATGACAAAGGTCTTCTTTTTTTGCGATGATGTGTTATTTATTTATTTATTTTGTCAATCAAGAATGCAGCACCTTATACAACTCTTTTGAATATTTTTTTAAGTCCGATCACTAAATTTCTCTTTCAATTTTGGCATGAATATCTGAAGGATTTCATTAGTCTTCCTAAGCATCTGAATATCTCATCTTCCTAAGCACAAGAAATACCAGCATACCTATCTTACTGAAATCATGCTCTTCATTCCTGAAGAAAATTTATACTTTATGCTTATGCTTCTAATTATGTGGTTGAGATATATCATTTCGTGCCAAATTAATTGCTTCAGGCTGTGCAAAAATTGGTTGATGAAGAATTCCATGGAATCACTCATTTGCATACATCGTCCTTTCACAAGAAGGTTCCTACTGCTCGGCATGATTTCATCAAACTTTCGGGGTCGGAGAACAAGTTGGAAGCACTTCTACAGGTAAATTTCAACACTCTTAATCTCTTATTGTCTTATTACAGTTCAAACTTCACAATGATTATCTCCTTGAGGTTTATACATCCTATTCGTCACAAGATATTAAGGTTATGCTGTGTTTATGTGAACCTAATCAGCATGTTCAAATAACCAAATGCAATTTGCTTGAAATAGTTTCTGTGGTTAATCAAACTATAAACATTTTTTTCCTGTGAACATGCCACTCAAATTAAGTAGTAATGTACCTGTCTAGCTCCACATCAAATTATTATTCTATGTGGTGCATGCATGGTAGTTTTCTTGAGGTGTTGTAAACAGTTTCGTGGTTCTGTCATATGTCATATGATATATACTGACTGGATTTCCTGGGTTTGCTGGTTTCATACTGCTTCAATTTTAATACCTGTTATTGTGAAATACTACCAATTAGCCTATTTAAGTAATGCATTGGTTTATAAAATTTCAGGTCCTAGAGCCAAGTTTGGCCAAGGGAAATCGAGTTATGGTATTCTGCAACACTTTGAATTCTAGTCGTGCAGTGGATCACTTTCTTACAGAAAACCAGATTTTCACGGTCAATTACCATGGAGAGGTCCCAGCTGAACAAAGGTAATATAGTGTATTCTTCTTTCCGGACAAAATTACATATTTCATATTCATTTTTAGCCTATTTGCCTTTCTCTTGTGAATATCACTTTTACTTTTGGTTGTTCACTTTGTATAGTAATGCTAATTTAAAGTAAAGCAACCTAGTTTATCATTACTTCGATTTTGTCTATTCTAAAAGTGTCCTATTTTGTTTACTGTGTTCTATCATATTAGGTTACAACTGAAACAGATGAATAGTAGATTGGTAGTTGCTAGAACATTCAAGTGTGAGGATTGAGTCATTGTCCTATAGAGGATACTAGTTGTGGCTAGCAGCCGGAGGACTTAGGGCAGTGCAACTAGTTAACTATTTATTTGAAAGCTTTCTTTGTTTGGCGAGTACGTAGTTCTCCATTTTTTTAGTGACTTGTAGTTGTCACTTCAATTTTAGTTGGGCAAGTAGAGACCTCTGGTTGATGTTGAAGTTGGGATTCTAAACGTGCTTGCTTCTGGTCGTGGGACTAATTATTCTAGTGTTGTCATTTTTTCATTCCTTTATACCATCTGTAATCAGTCTGTGGTTCCTGTGTGAAGGACCGAGAACCTAAAAAAATTCAAGAGTGATGAAGGAGATTGCCCTACTTTGGTTTGCACAGATTTGGCTGCTCGAGGTTTGGATCTAGATGTTGATCACATCATAATGTTTGACTTCCCTTCAAATTCAGTGAGTCTTTACTATCCACTTATTTTGCCTGTTTATATTTCACCCTTCGCCTTCAACAAAAAGTAAGCATTTGCTTGTTTCTTTCTTAAATTGTAGATAGACTACCTTCATCGTACTGGAAGAACTGCTCGAATGGGTGCTAAAGGTGATATTTCTTTGTTTCTTTTTCCATTTTTCTTTAGGAAGCTGTTGAATTCTATATTATCGATCTTTTTGTGCACATTCCGTGGCCAAATATGATCTTTTCCGTGCATAGTGAATAATAGATGCTACCTAAACCTTAAGTTCCTGGTACAATCTAGGCTTCCCTAAACCTTAAGTTCTATTAAATTGATTAAGTTATGCTAAGAGAGTGGCTATAATCGTATTGACAATACTTTTCTCATCTTTCTGCAGGAAAAGTAACAAGCCTTGTTGGGAAGAAAGATGCACTACTCGCCTCCAGAATCGAGGAAGCCATGAGGAAGAACGAGAGTTTAGAGTCTCTCAATGCTGGTAATGTTCAAAGGGATGCAGCAAACTCGAAACAGCCGGAGCAGAAAGGAAAGCACAGTACGGATTCAAAAAAGAGAACTACCAATCTGTCGTCGAAATTTCCAGGGGGAAGAACTACCAATCTGTCGTCGAAATCTCCAGGGGGAAGAACTCCAAGTAGAAAAACACCAGCAGGAAAATCTTCAACATTCTCAAAGCCATCTAAAGCACAGCCCTCGAAAGCTAAAAAAGCAACTGGTAGTAGAAAAAAATTGTCTGTAAGATCGACTGCGTCGAAGCTAAGTGTCGTTGGGTTCCGAGGCCGTAGCTCGTCAAGAAAAGCAAACTCGAGGCCTAGCTGAGCTTAGCTGAACTAAATCAATTATGGTAATCAATTTTGTTCTGAAAAACTGTAAATTATGAATCCAATTGTTATATGTTGATTAGTCTTGTTCCCGTACGGATGATTTCTTGTAGGAGCTTAGTGTTTTGTAAATCTCAGGACCAGAAATTAATTTTTGCTTGCATTTGCCTTCTTAGTCACATATCTATTGCAATTTTTAGCTTATTAGTATGTTAATGCTGGATTGCTGGATATGTTACTTTAATTCTTTAACCAAATAGCATTAGTGTAACATTGAAATTGAGTCCGTTGCTGGAAATTAAAGTACAATTCGAAGAAATACATATATAACTAATATAAGTGATTTGTCTTCTTAGTCAATTCTTTGACGTATGTCCTACCAACTTTGTAACATAAATTTGGTTAACTTTTACTGAGTTGCCGCTCAAAAACACTATATTTCCGACAATGCATCACGTTATAACTATTTTTTATGCCACTCACGTTTAACATTCAAAATACAATTATTTTTTTAGATTGTTGTATATTTGCTACTCCGTTAGGTTTTTCGGATAGTGACAATGTGACATCACTATTCAGTTAATATTAAAAAATTAATATTCAATTGTAAATTTTACAAATTTATACTTAAATAACTTAACAAATATTTAATTATTTTCTCTTTCACAAGTTAACTTACATAAGTTTACAGAGAACTAAGAGGTATAAAAAAATGGTACAAGTGGAAGAAAAAAAAGATCCAAGTGTTGCTGAAACAAGATATGAAGTGTAGAGTACATGTGTTAACTTCTTTGATGATACGAAACTATGAAAGTCATTTCAAGGATATAAAGTGAAGGAAAAATGGTTGAAATAATCAAAACCAAAATAGTTGGAAAATTAATATAAGGTTGATAAAGTTATTTGACAAAATATGATACACATAAAGAACATCTCTAGTACCATTTTTATTATATGTTTAATGAAAATGACAACACAGATACTGTTTACATGAAAGTGAAAACGATATCCAAGATATCATTTTTGCCCAGAGCGAAAAAGGAGACGACGTCTTCTTCCCCACCTCTCCCCGTTCTCAAACAGCCAGCCGCTGGAAATTTCGCACTCTCCAGTGATTCTCATGTCTGTCTCTTCTCCTTCTCTTTGAAGTTGATTCAAGTCCTTCATTCGATTTATTCTTTGACTTTGGAAATTTTGCTCGTATTGGAAACACATGAACTTAAAACCAAAATTAGTGGAATGAATCTATGACGACCATGATTACTACTTTACTAGGTGGAAGCTTGAATTCGGATTGGAATTGTTTGGGGAACGTAGTGCATATAGGAACATAAAGTAGATATTCTAAGTGGCGTTCAGACAATGAAGAGAGCTATAGGTTAGATATATCTCAACCCAACTTTCCAGATCATGCAAGTTATGCAAAATAGGTAGATCAAGAACAACTATAGATGGATTAGAGAGATTTAAGAGTAGTGGAGATATAAAATCAAGTAAATTATGTACTTTGAAAACCAACTGGATGCAGAAGTGAAATGGAAATGATACACTTATTGCTGACTGCAGAGGCACTTAGTGAACACCAATTGAGATGACGTTTGAAAGTCATTCAAGATCCAATTTCGACATCTGAGTATGGGATTTGTAGTTCTAAAAAGTGTTTCACGGATGTCAATACCAAACGAGACATTCAAGAGTACTTACTATAAGGTCAATTATAAGTCAAGATAATGGAAGCTTAAAGTGTACAATCAAACTGAGTTAATGGAAAATTAAATGCATCAAGGAGTCAACACCAGGCTCAATACATAGTCAAGATAATCAGAACAAAGAAATCGGTGAGGGGAATATGCTATTACGATACTGACCAAGTCAATATCAAGTGGCTTCTTCTCCCTTAATACTAGTCAATTAATTACAATTGAAGATCGTGAAAGACAGGATCAAGTATGAACCAATGCTGGATTACTCAAGACACTTATGTTACTTGAGCAAGTTAAATACTTGAAGCACTTAACAGAACTACATCAAAATCATTCCCCAGGAAGGGTCCACATGCAATAGGAGAAATGGGGATATTGATCCAAGCTCTGAAGAGAATAAGGGAGTAGTTGGAGTTCAGACTTAATATAATCCAATCAGCAATAGACTAAGACTGAAGGAAAATATTCAAGGGTTGTAGTTAATGTATGCAATTAGTCGAATAACATTCCTACCAGGATATTTTCCTATTGATGTAGGTTTTTTGTGTCAAGTTAGATATGTTATTTAGGTTGTGAGTCCAGTTTTTCCATATCCATTGCAAGGTTTATTCACCTCATTTAGCCCATCTCGGCCCAACAGTTGCATGTCCCATTTTGGTGTAATAAGGAGATTTAAATCTCCCCACACTTTGTAAACTCTTCAATTATGATTAATAACATTCACCTATGGGTGGGATGTGCAGGAGGGCATGTGAGGAGGCACAATATGCCAATGACTCATATTTGTTTCTGAAGTCCTAATCTTAGAGTG
This sequence comes from Triglochin maritima, assembly GCA_963682175.1. Classification (NCBI taxonomy): domain Eukaryota; kingdom Viridiplantae; phylum Streptophyta; class Magnoliopsida; order Alismatales; family Juncaginaceae; genus Triglochin; species Triglochin maritima. The sequence goes on from OY821781.1 coordinate 39,967,751, forward strand.
ATTTTTTATTTTTTTTAAAATCATGCCCGAGCAACACTTGAGCGTCACAATTTCTTTCTTTGTCACGTCAACTTTCCTCTCTCTACCACATCATACCAACCCCTTCATACCAACCACATCAACCATGCCCTGAACCCCAGACACTCTACATTTTGTCATTTCTTTTTTTAATTCTTTCACAACAATCAACAAATTACATTAAATAAATTTTATTGTAAAAGAATTATTCATTAATGCTTTGATTTAGTATATCTTTGGCATTAGTTTGGACTTTGGAGCATATATGGTGATGGGAAGATGTAATTAGTGTGGTCGCATAGTTTGGTATGTTAGACCAAAGTATAGGTTTGACATCAATGTAGTGATGCCCTATGGAAGAAAAAAACGTGGATCTAGTTTTATGTGGTTGAGTTGTAGCCATACAATACTACTTCACTTATTGTCTACAATAGGTCGGATACTTCCTTATCTAGTACTATTTTATCTTTATTTTATGTTGAGCACAAATGTGTATTTTTCCTTAACATGAGGGATCAGAAATATGAAGGCAATTGGTTCCATGCAAAGCCATGTAAATAAAAAAGGTGTTGCAATTGTAGATATATCACTGTTGAAGCAATTTGATTTACTAAACTTGAACTGATTTCACGTCAATTTCAAAAGATGTTAATGCGTAGTCGTCATCTTCACGTCTCACACACATGTTGATCGCTACAACTCATCAAGAAAACTAGTTCTAAATATGGTATATTTCTCTTTCCATTTAAATTCCACATAATTTTGTTGATGCATGTTGTAATGGAAATAAAGATTGTAAAGTTTTCGTACTTAAGAGTGTAGTTTCGCAAAATCCGTGGACAACATCGCGCCTCAAATAAATATAAATCGTAAAGAATTTCTAGATGGATCAGCCGGTTGTTTGAATAGTTTGATTGATCTAACCTTTAATCGAGTCGGTTTCAGTCCATCAGCTACGATTCCGATGTTTCACATAATAGTACTCCTCTAAGTTACCATAAAACATAAGTTCGTTGATATTGTGGTAATAAATTCATGTCCTTATATTAGGCGACTTGGGACTAGTTTTGGGGTGTAGACTTTGTGATGGATCGAGGGTCGATTAATATAGAACTTTATGATATGTATGGAGAGTAAAAACCCGATCAATAAATAGATGGTCGTCTAAGTTTGGAGGACAATATGTACAAGTGTTATCTGTATTGATGTTGATACACAACCAATTCAACCATACAGTAGTAATGTGGACACAATATAGACATTGATCACTTAAAACAAAGATTTTGAGGATCATGAGTAGGTACTTGGATGCAATAAGTGTCGATCATAAATAACTCTGACTCCTTTATGGTAGGAAAGATGGTAGTTAGCTATTATTTGTGTAAGATATGGATGAGTCCTTCAAACTTCGGTGTAGAAAGAAAATAAAGAAGAAAAAAAATCCATTTGGGACTAACTTAGTTCATATAGAACAATAATTCGAAAGAAATAAAGACACACAATGTAGGATTCTAGCCTAATCCTAATCCTAATTGTGCTTTGTGGTTGTTTAGGTGGTGATTAGAGATGGATGGCTGAGATTGAGAGGGATGGATGGGGGGCTTAGATGTGTTGGATTGGTTGAATGGTTGAGATTGAGAGGAGATGGAATGGATGGCTTGGATTGGAAGGGGTGAGATGAGTGGTGAGGATTGGATTGGAGGGGTATTTGGGGGGAGATTTCTCTCTCTCTCTCCCTCATGTCTCTCTCTCTCTCTCTCTCTCTCTGATCTCTCTCTCTCTCTCTCCAGCAGCAAGCTCCGGCGAGGAAGAAGGTTCTCCGGCGAAGTGAAGTTTGGCTTCGGTCGGTTGGTGGCTTGAGGTGAGTGGTGAGTTCTTTAGTTTTCTCGTGCATTTGGTTTTCCCTCTCCCTCGACCTAACGTGTTTCTGGGTTCGTGGTTGGTGGTTGGAGATTTCCGGAGGTGGTGTTGTGGCTGTGGATCGTCGAGGAGATGATTGATCGTCGGTTGGACGCGAGATTCGTCAACGGATCGCATTTTGGGGAGACGAGCTCGTGGAGGCGTCGTCGTGGTTCTTCAAGGGTCTCTTCAGACCTTTATGTATGTCAAGCTCGCTCACTTAATCACCGTGAGTATTTGGAAGTCGACGGTAGGCCGTTTGGCTCGTCGCGAGTAAATGTGCAGCAGATTTCACTGTCTGATCGGTCGACCGGTTGGTGCAAACGGTTGACCGTTCGTGAAGAGAATTCGGACTCTGCCTCAAATCGGTCGAACGATGCCTGTGGGGCGGTCGACCGATTGTGCATAGGAGGCAAGTCTGGAGAGATTCAGTCGACCGGGTCCCCTTTGCCGGTCGACCGTGTGCACTGTCTTAAGTCGGTTAGGGGCGTAGACTATATAAACGGTCGACCACCCTTTGATCTTGTCCGACCGTGACTTAAGTGGACCTTGTGGTCGGTTCGACCGAATGAGGGTTCAGTCGACCGGACTTGTGCGCTGAGCGTGGGAAACACTCTGGTGGGATTCGGTCGACCGAGGTGTGCTCGGCGTTCGACCGAATTCATGGCGCGTGTAAGGGATTATTCCCTGGACAGATTCGGTCGACCGAGGTGTGCTCGGCGTTCGACCGAATTCGTTGTGGAGTTGTGGGATTTGTTCCCTGGTGCATTTCGGTCGACCGGGACCCCTTTTGTCGGTCGATCGATTGGTCGTTTTGTTCGTTGGACCGGGAGTTGACCATCTAAACGGTCGACCGTCCCTTGATTTGGGTTCGACCGAACGAGTGTGGTGTTGGGAATCGGTCGACCGATGGAGTGCCGGTCGAAGTGGATTGCCCTGTATTTGCTTGATTCGGTCGACCGGGACTTTTGGTTCGGTCGACCGTTTGTGTTCTGTTTTGCACTATGGAGGTGATGTGGTCGTGGTTGCCCGTTTAGGGCGAGTCGTGGTGCCGATGTTCTTCCGGCAAGTGTGCGAGGTGCACGAGGGTTGCGGTGGTTGGTTGAAAATAGACCTGGAGCCCCGTAACCGTGTGAGAGCTGTGGTTGGTTGAAAATAGACCTGGAGCCCAGCTAGTCTGTACGGAGTTGGTTGAAATTAGACCTGGAGCTCCGTAGCGCGTTCGGGTTGGTTGAAATTAGACCTGGAGCCTGAGCAGGGACCGCGTGTAGGGGTTGGTTGAAATTAGACCTGGAGCCCTTATACATTCGGGTTGGTTGAAATTAGACCTGGAGCCCTTATACGTTCGGGTTGGTTGAAATTAGACCTGGAGCCCTTAGTCGTGTCATGGTAGCTGCGGTTGGTTGAGATTAGACCTGGAGCCCAGCTTGGTGACGTGTGTGAGTCGCGGCGGTTGGTTGAGATTAGACCTGGAGCCCCGTGACTGTGTGGGTGCGGCGGTTGGTTGAGATTAGACATGGAGCCCCGTACCGGTGGTGTGTCCTGTGTTGGTGTTGAGAGCCCTGATGCAGGGCGTGTTGTGATGCTTTTCTTGTGGAGTAGAATTGCATGCTAGGATGCTTTTATTTCGTACATTTAGAGTTTGGCATACGAGATTTCCTTCTGGAAACTCAGGCATTGTTGCATGTTTACTTTCAGGCCGTGATCGGCATTAGGGGGTGGTGACCGAGGAGAGGAGCACCGCTACCGGATCCAGCTTTCTCTCAGTTGAGGTCGTGTGATTACCGTTTCCTTGTATATGCTTTTGATGTAATCACAACTTTTGTATACTCTGATATTCACACATATATATATATATATATATGATATATGTCGGTGCACCTGTGTTCTTTTATTGCGTAATATCCTCTGTTGATTGAGTGTTTAAAATTTTAAATTTTCCGTTGTTTTGAGGATGTTACAACTTGGTATCAGAGCGGTCGGTTCCAATGTTTTTATCCAAAGAAACCACCCTTAGAGTTTTAGAGTCTGCATTAGTTCATGCATTCATAGTTTTGATGTGTGCTGTTCTTTGTGTGTAGATGCCTCCGAGACGCGTGAGACCTCCCCCACGGGACCGTAGCACCAGCGATGAGACTGGGGGCACGGACTGGGCAGAGGAGCGGCGGATGCTCTATGACATAGTGGGGCGACTGGGAGCGATGTTGGATCGCCAGTCAGGCAGAGGAGAGCCAGCAGCGGCAGGAGCGATGCTCGACCGCTTTATGAGACATCACCCGCCTGCCTTTGATGGTAGAGGAGAGTCTGAGGCTGCGGAGGACTGGGTCCTGAAGATTCAGGAGATCCTGCAGGCGATTGAGTGTCCGCCTGAGAGGCGGACAGGCTTAGCAGCTTATGTGTTGGGCGGAGACGCGTCCAACTGGTGGAGGACCACATCTGCAGTGGTATTTGAGGGCAGGACGGATGTCAGTTGGGAGGAATTCCTACGGGAGTTCAATGAGCAGTATTTCCCCGAGCATGTCAGAGACGGGAGGAGAGAGGAGTTTATGGCTCTCGAGCAGGGAGAGGCGACCCTGGCTGAGTATACCCGGAGGTTTAACGCGCTGGAGCGTTACTGTCCGGAGATCTGTGTGATGCCGCTGCAGAGGGCGAGGAAGTTCATACGGGGGCTGAGGAAGCACCTCCGTACTCAGGTGACCTACAGTATGCCGCAGACCTTGGCAGATGCGGTGAGGTTCGCGACGCTCATTGATCAGGATTACCAGCAGAATTATGCCGAGGCCAGGAGAGCACCGGGGAAGGTCAGTGGACGTCCGAGTGCTCCACTAGCGGGGAACCCGGGCAAGAGGCCCCGGATCGGAGGAGGTGGATCACGCCAGCCTGAGACGTGCAGAGGCTGTGGCAGAGTTCACTCTGGTGAGTGTTGGGGTCGCGCAGTGTGCCACGGGTGTGGCAAGCCAGGCCATTTCATGAGAGATTTTCCGAGTGGGCCAGGCGGGTCAAGCAGGCAGTCGGGACAGCCGGCAGGTGGCAGAGGCGGGGGTCGCCGACCTTTTGCGCCGCAGCGACATCAGGGTCAGAGGACCGGTCGAGTCTTTACCATCCAGGCGGATGAGGCGAGAGACGCCAGCACGGTGGTGGAAGGTACGCTCTTTGTTGCTGGGTTGAGTGCGAGAGTGTTGTTTGACTGTGGGGCCACACACTCGTTCATCTCGGAGCGATTTGCGAGCGTGTTGGGCCGTACCCCTGCGATGTTGACTGCCACGTTGGAAGTCAGCACACCCTTGGGTCTGGTGGGCATTGTGGGGAGCTTCCTCCCCGACGCCACGATTGTTTCGGGAGTTCAGGAGTTTCCGGCTGACCTGATCTTGTTGCCGATGGAGGACTTCGACGTCATACTGGGGATGGATTGGCTGTCCCAGTACGATGTGCGAGTTTTGTGCCGGGAGAAGAAGATTCTGATCCCGAGGAAGGGCCTACCTGATGTGTTGATCAGGGGGGCGAAAGATAAAGGAGGCAGAGTGATTGTATCAGCAGTGAGGGCACATAAGTTGTTGCAGCAGGGTTGCAGAGCTTTTGTGGCCACTTTGGTAGTTCCAGATCCAGAGGCGGAGAGATTGGAGGACATCGAGATTGTTCGGGAGTTCCCCGATGTATTTGCAGATGATGTCACTGGGTTGCCGCCTCACAGAGAGATTGAGTTTGGGATCGATTTGGTAGCTGGGACTACGCCGCAGTCGAAGGCGCCGTATCGGATGGCACCTGCGGAGCTAGCAGAGCTGAAGAGGCAGTTGCAGGATCTGATGGATACAGGGTTTATCCGCCCCAGTGTCTCGCCTTGGGGAGCGCCGGTACTCTTCGTGAAGAAGAAGGATGGATCATTGCGGATGTGTATTGATTATAGGATGCTGAACAAGGTTACCGTGAGGAATCGGTATCCCTTGCCCAGGATCGAGGACCTGTTTGATCAGTTGCAGTCAGCGCAGGTGTTCTCGAAGATTGATCTGCGATCCGGTTATCATCAGCTGAGGATCAGAGAGGCAGATGTGCAGAAGATAGCTTTCAGGACGAGGTACGGGCATTACGAGTTTTTGGTGATGCCGTTCGGGTTGACGAACGCGCCTGCAGCGTTTATGGATTTGATGAACAGGACGTTCAGTCAGTACCTCGACCGGTTCGTGATCGTCTTCATGGATGATATTTTGGTTTACTCGCCAGATGTGGAGCAGCATCGTGAGCACTTGAGAGTTGTACTTGGCATTTTGCGGGATCATCAGTTGTATGCCAAGCTATCGAAGTGCGAGTTCTGGCTGAGCAGTGTCGCCTTCTTGGGACACATCGTGTCAGGTGACGGGATTTCCGTCGATCCAGCAAAGGTCGAGGCCGTTACACAGTGGAGAGCCCCGACGAGTGTAGCAGAGATCAGGAGCTTTGTGGGTCTGGTAGGTTATTATCACCGTTTCATCCAGGATTTCTCGAGGTTGGCTTCGCCGTTGACGGCTCTGACGCGGAAGGGCGTTGAGTTCGTGTGGTCCCAGAAGTGCGAGGACAGTTTTCAGGAACTGAAGAGTCGGCTGACGACTGCTCTAGTTCTGACACTTCCCAGTGGCAGTGGTGGTTTTGTGATTTACAGTGACGCGTCAGGCGTTGGGCTGGGATGCGTACTCATGCAGCACGGGCAGGTGGTTGCATATGCTTCGAGGCAGTTGAAGGTGCACGAGAGGAACTACCCCACTCATGATTTGGAGTTGGCGGCAGTGGTGCACGCTTTGAAGACCTGGAGGCATTACTTGTATGGCGAGCGATTTGAGGTATTCACCGATCATCAGAGTCTGAAGTATCTGTTTTCGCAGAAGGAGCTGAATATGAGGCAGCGCAGATGGCTCGAGCTGATTAAGGATTATGATTTTACCATCTCGTATCATCCGGGGAAGGCGAATTCAGTTGCTGATGCTTTGAGCAGGAAGGTGGAGGTTACCGCAGCAGGTCTTTGTATAGAGGAGTGGAAGCTGCTTGAGGCGTTGACCGAGTGGAGACCATTCACCGATGAGTCGCGAGGTGCAGTGATTGCCGGGCTGAGAGTGGAGCCTCAGTTGGTCTCGAGTATTGTTCAGGCTCAGAGTACTGATGATGAGTTAGCCGGGTTGCTGCAGTTAGCTGCCAGAGATGGATCAGACTTCAGTGTTGGGGTTGATGGGGGACTGAGGTTCAGGGGCCGTGTCTGGGTGCCGAAGGGAGGAGACCTGAGGCAGGACATTCTGGAGGAGGCACATAGATCCCGTTATTCGATCCACCCGGGCAGCACGAAGATGTATAGAGATCTTCAGAGGAATTTTTGGTGGAAGAAGATGAAGACGAAGATCGCAGAGTTTGTTGGCAGATGTCTGATTTGTCAGCAGGTGAAGATTGAGCACCAGAGACCTGCAGGGCCGATGCAGAGGATCGAGCTTCCAGAGTGGAAGTGGGAGCACGTGACGATGGATTTTGTCATCGGGCTGCCGAAGACGAGGGGATTACATGACGCGATTTGGGTTATAGTCGATCGACTGACCAAGTCGGCGCACTTCTTAGCTATTCGGACCACTTTACCTCTGGAGGGTCTAGCTAAGTTGTATATTGAGGAGATTGTCAGGCTTCATGGGGTGCCTGTGAGTATTATTTCAGATCGAGATCCGAGGTTCACTTCCAGATTCTGGGGAAGTTTGCAGCAGGCCTTGGGGACTCGGTTGAAGTTCAGTACGACATTCCATCCGCAGACAGACGGTCAGTCTGAGAGGACCATCCAGACGCTAGAGGATATGTTGCGAGCGTGTACTCTGGATTGGGCAGGTCATTGGGATGAGCATCTGCCATTGATCGAGTTCGCCTACAACAACAGCTACCATTCGAGCATTGGGATGGCACCGTACGAGGCCCTGTACGGGATACCGTGTAGATCACCGGTATGCTGGAGTGATGTAGGCGAGAGATAGCTAGTTGGTCCTGAGATTGTGCAGATGTATGCTGAGAAGGTTGATGTGATCAGACAGAGACTAGCGACTGCGCAGAGCAGGCAGAAGAGCTACGCAGATAGGCGTAGGCGTGAGCTGAGATTTGAGGCTGGTGATCATGTCTTCCTGAGGATTTCACCATCTCGAGGAGTGATGAGGTTCGGGAAGAAGGGGAAGCTCAGTCCAAGGTATGTCGGGCCGTTTGAGATTCTCGATCGGGTTGGAGAGGTTACCTACCGGGTTGCGTTGCCGCCGCAGTTTTCAGGTCTTCACAACGTCTTCCACGTTTCGATGTTGAGGAAGTACGTAGCAGATCCTTCTCATGTGATTCAGTTGGAGGTTCCAGAGATCCGTCAGGATTTGTCTCTTGAGGAGAGACCGGTTGAGATTGTGGATCGGATGGAGCACCAGTTGAGGAGGAGGACCATTCCGATGGTGAAGGTCAGGTGGCAGCACCACAGTGAGCGAGAGGCCACTTGGGAGATCGAGGAGGAGGTCCGGAAGGAGTTCCCGGATTTGTTTGGTGAGCTTCAGTTTTAATTTCGAGGACGAAATTCTTTTAGGAGGATGGATTGTAGGATTCTAGCCTAATCCTAATCCTAATTGTGCTTTGTGGTTGTTTAGGTGGTGATTAGAGATGTATGGCTGAGATTGAGAGGGATGGATGGAGGGCTTAGATGTGTTGGATTGGTTGAATGGTTGAGATTGAGAGGAGATGGAATGGATGGCTTGGATTGGAAGGGGTGAGATGAGTGGTGAGGATTGGATTGGAGGGGTATTTGGGGGGGAGATTTCTCTCTCTCTCTCTCCCTCACGTCTCTCTCTCTCTCTGATCTCTCTCTCTCTCTCCAGCAGCAAGCTCCGGCGAGGAAGAAGGTTCTCCTGCGAAGTGAAGTTTGGCTCCGGTCGGTTGGTGGCTTGAGGTGAGTGGTGAGTTCTTTAGTTTTCTCGTGCATTTGGTTTTCCCTCTCCCTCGACCTAACGTGTTTCTGGGTTCGTGGTTGGTGGTTGGAGATTGCCGGAGGTGGTGTTGTGGCTGTGGATCGTCGAGGAGACGATTGATCGTCGGTTGGACGCGAGATTCGTCGACGGATCGCATTTTGGGGAGACGAGCTCGTGGAGGCATCATCGTGGTTCTTCAAGGGTCTCTTCAGACCTTTATGTATGTCAAGCTCGCTCACTTAATCACCGTGAGTGTTTGGAAGTCGACGGTAGGCCGTTTGGCTCGTCGCGAGTAAATGTGCAGCAGATTTCACTGTCTGATTGGTCGACCGGTTGGTGCAAACGGTCGACCGTTCGTGAAGAGAATTCGGACTCTGCCTCAAATCGGTCGAACGATGCCTGTGGGGCGGTCGACCGATTGTGCATAGGAGGCAAGTCTGGAGAGATTCGGTCGACCGGGTCCCCTTTGCCGGTCGACCGTGTGCACTGTCTTAAGTCGGTTGGGGGGCGTAGACTATATAAACGGTCGACCGCCCTTTGATCTTGTCCGACCGTGACTTAAGTGGACCTTGTGGTCGGTTCGACCGAATGAGGGTTCGGTCGACCGGACTTGTGCGCTGAGCGTGGGAAACGCTCTGGTGGGATTCGGTCGACCGAGGTGTGCTCGGCGTTCGACCGAATTCATGGCGCGTGTAAGGGATTATTCCCTGGACAGATTCGGTCGACCGAGGTGTGCTCGGCGTTCGACCGAATTCGTTGTGGAGTTGTGGGATTTGTTCCCTGGTGCCTTTCGGTCGACCGGGACCCCTTTTGTCGGTCGATCGATTGGTCGTTTTGTTCGTTGGACCGGGAGTTGACCATCTAAACGGTCGACCGTCCCTTGATTTGGGTTCGACCGAACGAGTGTGGTGTTGGGAATCGGTCAACCGATGGAGTGCCGGTCGAAGTGGATTGCCCTGTATTTGCTTGATTCGGTCGACCGGGACTTTTGGTTCGGTCGACCGTTTGTGTTCTGTTTTGCACTATGGAGGTGTTGTGGTCGTGGTTGCCCGTGTAGGGCGAGTCGTGGTGCCGATGTTCTTCCGGCAAGTGTGCGAGGTGCACGAGGGTTGCGGTGGTTGGTTGAAAATAGACCTGGAGCCCCGTAACCGTGTGGGAGCTGTGGTTAGTTGAAAATAGACCTGGAGCCCAGCTAGTCTGTACGGAGTTGGTTGAAATTAGACCTGGAGCTCCGTAGCGCGTTCGGGTTGGTTGAAATTAGACCTGGAGCCTGAGCAGGGACCGCGTGTAGGGGTTGGTTGAAATTAGACCTGAAGCCCTTATACGTTCGGGTTGGTTGAAATTAGACCTGGAGCTCTTATACGTTCGGGTTGGTTGAAATTAGACCTGGAGCCCTTGGTCGTGTCGTGGTAGCTGCGGTTGGTTGAGATTAGACATGGAGCCCAGCTTGTCGACGTGTGTGAGTCGCAGCGGTTGGTTGAGATTAGACCTGGAGCCCCGTGACTGTGTGGGTGCGGCGGTTGGTTGAGATTAGACCTGGAGCCCCGTACCGGTGGTGTGTCCTGTGTTGGTGTTGAGAGCCTTGATGCAGGGCGTGTTGTGATGCTTTTCTTGTGGAGTAGAATTGCATGCTAGGATGCTTTTATTTCGTACATTTAGAGTTTGGCATACAGGATTTCCTTCTGGAAACTCAAGCATTGTTGCATGTTTACTTTCAGGCCGTGATCGGCATTAGGGGGTGGTGACCGAGGAGAGGAGCACCGCTACCGGATCCAGCTTTCTCTCAGTTGAGGTCGTGTGATTACCGTTTCCTTGTATATGCTTTTGATGTAATCACAACTTTTGTATACTCTGATATTCACACACACACACACACACACACATATATATATATATATATATATATATATATATATATATATATACAGAAATTTTAGAATGAGCCCTGGGCTTAATTAGGCTTAAGTGAGCCCCTTGATCGTCCACCATCCAAAACCAATCTAACGATTCTTAAATTCCTGTTTACTTTTTTATGACAAAAGGGTAAAATAGGTATTTCGTACATACCATTTTTAGGGTTTTTTTTCAAACCAAGATTTTCAACCCCACCGAAATCGAAACCGTCACCATCCTCTTTCCGAGATTTTTTGCCTCCTATTCTACACAAACCCTTTTCCCAAACCCTTTCCATCGAAACCATCTTCCCCGAATCCTTCACCGAATTCTCACCATCTTCTCCTTCTAGCTTTTCTATTCTCTAGACCACACAACCCCTTTCCGAAACCGTTCCATTTCCTAATCTTTTTCCACCGAAACCATTCTTCTCCGAATCCCCTCTTTTCTATCCCTGTTTTACACAAATATCTCACGCATCAATACCTCTCATTCTACCCAACCGAAAGCCTCTGTTAAACCGAAATGGATCAAAAGAGAGATGGAACGGTTAAATCCACAGGTATTAATTTTATTAATTTTTTTATTCCATTTGACACACGAGTGTTTGATCTTGTTTGGTATTTTGTCGTTTATTTTGTGTTTCATGCTGAATAATCTTCTTCCTATTTTCGTGTTTCAAACTTCTGTCAATATATTATCGTAAATACCTATGTTTCTTCTAAAAACAGAGGTTTGCTGATTTCTTAATCTCAACATGTTTGAATTCGTTTGAATATGGTTTTTACATTGTTTTTAAATTGTTATTGGTAGTTTAATTTTTTTCTTTTAAACATTGGTAGTTATTATTATTCAATTTTGAAGCTTTGTTATGGTTATATAATTGGATTTTCTGTTTCATGTTTTATTAATGCAAAATCTAAATTTGAACCAACAATTTTAAAAAATGTGTCTAACAGATTTTAATGTTCTAGTTAAAAACTATTTAATTCTAGTTTCAAAAATTATTATGTCTCACTGAAAAACTATAAAATGTCCGAAACCATTTTAATATTATGTAACTCTTCCTTTACAAATTTTTTTTGATTACATGAGTCTTTTAATTTGCAAAATAATTAAGGTGAAACAGTTTATTTTACGGCTAAACGATTTAATTTACGGCTAAACAGTTATCTTACGGCTAAACAGTTTATCTTACGGCAAAATAGTTTACCTCACGGCAAAAAAAAATTTATGTCTCACTGAAATTTTGTTTAAATGTTGGTGTATTAGGCAATCTGGCGAGTACAGTAAATTTGCAATGCAAAGATTATGGTGAAAGTTCAATTCTACAAACATCTAAATCTGCAGGTGCTTGAATGAGTCTTTAATTTTCTAGTATGTTTGTGGTTATAATTCTGATTTCTTAATATTTTGCTACAGTTAACTATTGCGTCAACCACAGATGTTATGTGAAGTTTTTCGTTGAGTTTGTGGAGAAATATAAACCTAATGAAGCTCACTTGAAAAGGCTGTCAGTGACCCCTTTTGAAAAACTTCTTCATATTCCAAATTTGAATATTAATCGATGGTTGCTTGAAGATTTAATCAGTAGGCATGTTGACTCCAACAGATTTTGTGTGGGTGGTGTAAACTTAGATTTTTCTGTTGAAGATGTTGCAGCTATTTTAGGTTTACCTGCTTCGGGTATAAAGGTGAAGATAAGAGGTAGTGGGAAAACCTCTTATTTAGAGTCAAAATACAGTAAAGAAAAAAACTTCACTTTCAATACCACAAAAATTCAACAACTTATGATTGAGTTACATTGCAAGGATGATGCTGATTCCGTTGATGATTTTGTCAAACTATTAATTTTGTTGATGTGTTCTACCTTTTTATTGCCTGAGTCTGGGTCTAATGTTCCACGAGCTGCACTATCCAATTTTGACAAATTGGAGAACCTGAAATTTTACAATTGGTCCGAGGCTATTCACAACCTAACAATGGAAAAGGTACCTCTCATACGTGATCAAATTTTTAGCAAGAAGGCTGGGAAGAGGAAATCCGTTAGCACTTATGCTCTTGGATCAAGCATATGTTTAATGGTAATTACTGTAACTTTTATTTTTACTTTAATTTTGGTATAATTTATTTTCATATTACTGCCGGTTAGTTTTTTCCTTTTCATCAAACAATAGTACAACTGTTGATGTCTTTGAATGTTATTACATTACCTAAATTTAACATTATCTATATTTTTGGCAAAATTGCTACATGCATCTATTAAAAATTAATTAATATTCGTGAGTTAAGGCAAAGATATTTATTTTTCTGTTATTGATATAATATTACAGCTTTGTATTATATTAAACTTATGACGTTTTGGTTTGTAGTTTCAATAATGGTTATATTTCTTATTCCTTGCTAGATGCACTATTATATATTTTATATTTAAATTTCATTTCGGTTATCTATATTTCAGGTATGGTTGTATGAGCACATCAATTTGTTTAAACCAGTTTTTCCAGAATTGAAGCCAAGGATTAGGAAGTGGGCTTCTCCTGTTGAACCAAAGCTAAAAGACCTTACTAGTGTGGTTGATGATATGGTGCGTTGCATTAAACTCATACTAATTGTGCAATATTGGTTAAATTATAATAAGTTTTTGCTTACCAGGATAGTCATCAGCATTTGAATGGCAATTATCATTTGTAATTTTCAAACTTTACCTTTGGGATATACAAATATTGAGTAAACAAAGTTATGCTACCTGCAGATTTTGTATAACATCTTAGTTGATGAAAATGATTTTTTCAAGCTTCTTCCAAATGAGCAAAATTTGCCTCTGCTTAATGTTGCAACCACAAAGAAGAAGTTGAATTCCAAAAAAAGAAGGGAGCAACTAGATGATCCTTCTGATGGTATAGATGTTGATGACAATGAAGCCCAACATTTGAAGAAAAGAAATGATGAATTAATTTTGGAGGTGCAGTTGTTAAATAAAAAAGTCTGTATTTTGGAAGCTGAGAATACTGAGTTGAAGTTATTAAAGAAGAAAGTTGCTGATTTGGAATCTGAACTCTCTAACTTGAAGAAAAATTCTGGTAAACCAAAGTCGCATGTGCCAACTTTTAGCTTGGGGCTTTCTCAGATTTCACAAGTCAATACCAATTCTGTGGAGGAGATGGATATTGGTGATCAACAGTTGTATATGTCTAATGTGGTTGATGTTGTCATTGGTAATGACCAAATGACTTCCACCCACGTTCCTTGTGATAATGTGAATGTGTGTCATGGACCTCCTCCCTTCAAAAGAGTCTACAAGAGAAAAGAAACGGCAGCGAATACATCTGAAAGTTCATTAACAAGGCGTGTGAAAATGAGACTTAATAGGAAACCCAAAATTCTGCCAGAAGATGGTGTTAATCTAATACAAGCATCGAAGACTTTAGAAAATGAGAAGGTATAATCTGATATAACACTTCTTTTTACTGGTTTTTAATATTATGTAACTCTTCCTTTACATAAAAAAATTCATTACATGAGTCTTTTAATTTGCAAAATAATTTAGGTGATACAGTTTTTTTACGGCTAAACAGTTTATTTTACGGTTAAACAGTTATCTTACGGCTAAACAGTTTATCTTACGGCAAAACAGTTTACCTTACAGTTTGAAAACAGTTTTGATTATTATTATTATTAGAAAAAACAAACATTTATATTCCTAATTGTATTGTTTACAGTGATTTAATTTTTCATTCATATATTATAGGTTTCTCTAAAGGGCGTTACCACCTATTTGGGATATTCAGTAATTTCTTTGGAGGAAAAAGCATGTATTGATCAATTCCTAAGTGATCCTAGAGATATGTAAGTGTTTTAGGTGATAGATATTGACATTATTCTATCATCAACATTTTTTAATTTTTTGGGGTTATGTTACATATTTCCTTAATTATTTACATTTCAGGAGTGCAAGGAATTACAGAACAAATAAAAACACGTTTTGCATAGGATCACATTTGCTTGATGTGTTGGATGGAAGAATGGTTTCTGGTGATGTAAGTGAAATTAAATGTTTGCACTTGTTTTATTCAAACCATTGATAATTGTCCCACCTTTTAGGTATTAGAAGTGACATTTGAGCTGATGGAACTTAAAGCTAAAGCTGCAGATCGTGCTGGTTTATATTGTCTATTCTCTTATGTTTACCCTCAGGTTATTTCTTCTACCTTGTTGGATTGTTTCTCTAATATTCTTCCTTTGATTTCTTCAAGATTTGTTGTTCTAACTTTTTTTGATTTAATTTCAATGTAGAAAAAGTTGTATTCTTTTCCAGATGTCCTTACTGATGAAATGAAGAAAAACCTTTGTCAATGTTTCAATTGTCCAAGTTATATTATGGGTATAGTTAATTACTATTTCATGATTTTGCACACGGGTAGCCACTGGCATCTTTTTGTCATCAATTTTCAACAAAGTCGATTCCAATCGTACAACTCTTGTAATTCTGCTAGAGTTAAAGCAAGAGTTCTTCAGTGGGTATGTTTTTCTGTTCTTGAGTTTCGTTACACATGGATTTATAGTTTACTGTTCTTATTTTCAGTTGATATGCTTCTTTGTTTTTGAGTGGAAATGTTAATTTTTGCAGTCTAGGTGGGTGGCTAAGTATTTTGAAATGACACACAATTTTGATAATATGAAGACTTGGAAAGTAGAACATGTTCCTTGCCCCCAGCAAGCACCCACCAGTTTGAATTGTGGCTTGTATGTATTGAAGTTTGCAGAATATCTCTCTGAAGGAAAAGATGTTTTTGATTTTGGAGAAGAAGATATGGCTCGGATTCGTGCCGAATACGTTGCTATGATACTTCGTGGAACATGTTGTGATTAGATTTTCAGAAAAAAGTATTACTTCTGTAATATGATTGAATATTTCAAAAACAAATTTGGGATTGAACAAACTTTTTGAAATTTTAAATATTTCAATTGCATGCAACTGTTGTATTTATGGATGAATATTTACAGTTACTATTACTTATTCCTAGCCGAGCACTCCTTTAATATTACGTTTTGCCGACTATTATTAAAGCAGCTACTTGAATTTACATCTTCAACATAATATTACAGCTTTTTTTCCAGGGTACATACTACGTGGAACATGTGCAACATTTTGAAATGTGAATTGGAATGTCAATTATACAGGATAATTAGATTCTTGGGAAAAAATTGTGAATTGGACAAAATTATGAAATGTACAACAATACAATTGCTTGCAACTGTTAATATGAATGAATTTTTAAGTTATTATTACTACGCTTAGATGAGTACCCCTACTCTTAAAGTTTCATATTAAATGTTGTGTTTCCATCATTTCCTGTTAAAACTTTTCAAAATCTCCAATTATCTAAGATTCACATTACATCTTACACATTATCAGACATCAATTTTTTTAATTGGTAAGGTGTATAGTCAATTGTATTTTAAATAGCACAAATTAATATTACATTTTGATTTTGCGTACTAATAAGGTATTTGATTACATGAGTTTTTTAATTTGCAAAATAATTAAGGTTAAACAGTTTATCTTACGAGCTAAAAAGTTTATCTTACGGCTAAATAGTTTATTTTACGGCTAAACAGTTTACCTTACGGTTTGAATTTAGTTTTGATTATTATTATTATCAACATGAAATTACATTTGCGTACTGATAAGGTAAAACTCATCTAATATTACGGTTTGCATAGTTTTATTGAAACATCGCTACGATATTACATTTGTTATCGTCATATTACAACTACAATATACAGACAGACCAGTTACATATGTGGTACTCATTAACCATTTTGATTAGTGAAAACATAAAATGATAAAAAAAAATAGAATGTATAATGTTCTATATTATTACACAATAATGAGAGTATAACTAGAGAACGTATATCAAAATTTTATAAAAAAGGACTATATTCCTGTAGGCCCTCAATCACATGTATATCTTGTCTATGAATATTAGTCTTCTTGCAAGTCATTCTTGCCATTTATTTGTACCTTTAGTTTTAAATCTGCAAAATCACAAATAAAAACATAAGGGAATTATCAATTATAATTCAATATGAATAAGAAAATTAACTACTCACGATTTCTTATTGCTTCCTTGAAGGACAAGTTCTTGAATCGTGGTTGGAATATTGCATGCACGTTTTACATTGTCTATGACTTTGCCTGGTTTTTTTCTCAAGATTTGATTGAATGCGATTACTACTAAATTTTGGTCTTCCACTTCTGCCGCTCCCTTTTGTTTTCACTTTATCTGGCTGATGAACTAGTATATCCCTTTCACATGTTCCAGATATTTGCTTATCATCCTCATGGCTTCCTTTCACAGCATTTTTGGTTTCTATCAGAGCCAATTCTAATTTCTGTTCTATCAACTCAGTTGCAGATTCTTGTTTGCCGGCAATGGATATCAATTCTTTGCACAATCTCATGATGTGGTTGACTTTGGCACTTATTGTTGACTTGTTGGTACCATGGTTGTTGCTTTCATAAAAGTCATTGGTAATTCTTTTTCGCCAACGAGTAAGAATGTTAATTGGTGGCAATTTTTTGTAACCCAGATGTTTAAAAACCGCCAAACTATGTTGGCATGGAATTCCTTCAAATTCCATAAAGTGACAATCACAAATAGGAACATTATCAATGCCTTTGAACCTCACTTTCATTGTTCCATTGTCTTCATCTATCTTGCTCACATTGTATGTAACTGATTTTTCATCCATATTTTCAATTGTAACGTTGCACATAAAACTCTTCCTCAACTGTTCTTGAAAGATGTGAAAGATACTTCTTGTGTATACTTCTTCCATTTCAGCTTCAAGGTTCCATTTAGTCAGTAGCTCCCCCTTCTTATTATGGTCATTATAATCCCATCTATTTTCATTCTCTCTTTGATGCTTTAGAGCAACTTCAAATCTACAATAACAAAACATTGCTAACTTATATAACATATTGTAATTATTTTTAGGCGTATTATATGGAATTGGAAAACTGACTGAAGTACGGTTATTTTTTTATGTAACAATAGATATTATTAAAAATCATACTGTAAGATTACAGTTATAAAGATTATGTTACAGCTAAACCTAATAAATCTGTTTTATTTAAATGTGGCAGCAAATACATATACGTTTTATTAACATCATATATAACTTTCTAACATATCTTACGTTAAAATTATAAATAATATGGTACAATTTAACCATTGAATATACATGGCAATGTATAAACAAAATAGAAATGTACCTGCATAAGAACTCGAATAAGGTGTTTTGTCGTGTTATGTATGTCTTCAAAAATGCATTCATTGATTCACTTCTTTGGGTAGTCTTCATACCAGCAAAGAAAATATTTTGCATGAAAGCTGGAACCCATTTTTCCCGTATCTCAAACAAAGAATTCAACCATTTTGAATCATGAAGCTCATTTTCCATAATGATTCTGGTCCACTTACATTCAAAATCTTTGATGTCCTCGGTGTACCACACACAATCATGAAAGGCTTGAATAACATGCCCTTTGTTGCTTACTCCTCCAATTTTTTTTTGTAATTTATCCATTATGTGCCACGAGCAAAAACGATGAAAGGTCTTGGGGTACACTTGTGCCAATGAAGTTTTCATAGCTGGGTCTTGATCAGTAACAATAGCAGCTGGTTCTCTACCCATACAAGTTTTGAATTCCAAAAACAACCAATTAAAGGATGATATAGTTTCATCATTTAGCAAACCCATTCCGAAGAAGATTGTTTGTCTGTGATGATTTACTCCACAAAAGGCTCCGAATATCATTGAGTACCTGTTTGTACAATACGTGGTGTCGAACGTGATGGCTTCTCCAAAATGTTTGAAGTTATCTCGACAAGTGCCATCAGCCCAAAACAAGTGACTCAATTTACTTTGTTCATTCTTCTGATAAGAATAGTAGAACTCTTTGTCACCCTTCTTTGCACTCTCTAAGTGTTCAAGAACCAAATCTGCATCATATCCTTCTGTTTCATATCTTCCAGCAGCATTCATATTTAGTATGTCTCTATACGTGAATCCTATTTTGTCATAACCACCACTTTCATTTCCTAACATCACAGCTTGTTTTACAACAGGAATGTTTGCTTCACTCATAGATTTCAACAAACCTTGAGTAACTGGCGGTATGTTCCGATTATTTCTCATGTAATGTCTTTGAGATGAGCTTGTCATTTCATGATTATGTCCTTCAACAAAATTTAGCACAAACCACCTATTTTTTTCTCGGTCAAATTTGATTTTTAATTTGGCTTGACATTCACATCTTGATGTTGCAACTTTCCTCTTCTTTATTGTAACTGTCACTTCAGTCGTAGATGTCTTCTTGTTGCTTCTTGTACAAGATGACCCTTCTTTGGAGCAAACAAACTTTTTTAAGATGATTTCTCTGCAATTACTTTCAGTTGCTTCAGTATATTTGGTTGATGATTTTCGCACATTAAACCCTCCTGCATTTGCATAATTCTTATAATAGTTGTAAGCTTCTTCTATTGAGTTGAACTCCTGTCCATAGGTTGGTTTGAGCTCACTTTTAACGTCAGGTATTAGTAAAAATTCTTTGGCATGCTCCTCGTTTGGCAACTTTAAATTATCCTAAATGGTGAACAGTTAGACATACTATATTACAGTTTTGTAATGATATTACAATATTAGATTGTCAAATCCAAATTACTTTACTATATTACTAGTTCAAATGATATATTTTTGGTTTAAGTAAATGGTCAACATTACATGTATCAACTCTTATATTACAAATCGAAAATTCAATATTACAGTATTCAATTCAATATTACAGTTTTCAATTTCATATTACAGTATTCAAGTAAAATGGTTAATATTACAAGTATCAATTTTATAATACAGATTGAAAAATCAATATTACAGTTTCCAATTTATATTACAGTTTTTATGTTAATATTGATGCTATCACCAAGATTTTCCCGTTATAAACTTAAAATTATTTCGGATTGTAATTAATTTTAGATTAAGATCACAGTTTTTCAATGTGAAATTTCCTATCAAAAGTAATATTACATATTTTAAGTAAAATGGTCAATATTACATGTATCAAATTTTATATTCCAGATCGAAAATTCAATATTACAGTTTTCAATTTTATATTACAGTAGTCATATGAATATTGCTGCTACCACCTAGATTTTCCCGTTATAAACTTCAAATTATTTTCGATTGTAATTAATTCTAGACTAAGATCACAACTTCCCAACGTGAAATTCATTAAAAAAAGTAATAAAACAAAAGCTTACCCCATTTCCAAGTAGACCTGATTGGATTTCTCTGGACTCTAAGGATGTTGGATTTCTTTCTTCAATATCCATAATGTGGATTTTGTCCTCTGATAACAAATGCAAATTGGAATGATTTTCAAATTCACAACTAATAATATAAACACAAGTTCTACCAAATATTATATAGATCCCTAATATATTTCAGATTTAAGGATTCACAAGAAAAATAGAAAATCAACAGCCAAAAACCTAAATAAGGACCACAAACCAACTAAAAACCAAAAAACCATAAAAAAACGAAATCACAATAAAAAAACTAAACCAAACAACCAGTAATTAGGATTAAATAAATAACGTATTCAGCAGCAAAAATCCGATCAAAACCGAAAATTACAGCGGAAAACCTAAATAATGTGCGTATAAAATTCTGGATCCAAAAATCAAACAAAAAATAAAATAGGCAGCAGAAACTAACAAAAAAACGGAAGATGTCACGAAGAATGCGGCTTCGTTAAGGATCCATTAGGATTTGGAGGGTGCGGAGAAAGGGATGAAAGAAATGGTAAGATTAATAATGGGTTTGGAGGGTGAGGAGAAAGGGATGACGAAAATGTATGGAGGAAAAGTATGTTCGTTTTTGGAATCGTGGATTGAAGGATTTGGGAAGACCCCACGATTTTACTTTAATACCCTTCCTACAACTAAAACATCCCCACCCATTTAGATTAAGATGAATGGTTGGATCTTGAGGAGCCCATTTAAACAAAATGAGCCCATTTAAAACTAAAGGTACAAATAAATGGCAAGAATGACTTGCAAGAAGACTAATATTCATAGACAAGATATACATGTGATTGAGGGCCTACAGGAATATAGTCCTTTTTTATAAAATTTTGATATACGTTCTCTAGTTATACTCTCATTATTGTGTAATAATATAGAACATTATACATTCTATTTTTTTTTATCATTTTATGTTTTCACTAATCAAAATGGTTAATGAGTACCACATATGTAACTGGTCTGTCTGTATATTGTAGTTGTAATATGACGATAACAAATGTAATATCGTAGCGATGTTTCAATAAAACTATGCAAACCGTAATATTAGATGAGTTTTACCTTATCAGTACGCAAATGTAATTTCATGTTGATAATAATAATAATCAAAACTAAATTCAAACCGTAAGGTAAACTGTTTAGCCGTAAAATAAACTATTTAGCCGTAAGATAAACTTTTTAGCTCGTAAGATAAACTGTTTAACCTTAATTATTTTGCAAATTAAAAAACTCATGTAATCAAATACCTTATTAGTACGCAAAATCAAAATGTAATATTAATTTGTGCTATTTAAAATACAATTGACTATACACCTTACCAATTAAAAAAATTGATGTCTGATAATGTGTAAGATGTAATGTGAATCTTAGATAATTGGAGATTTTGAAAAGTTTTAACAGGAAATGATGGAAACACAACATTTAATATGAAACTTTAAGAGTAGGGGTACTCATCTAAGCGTAGTAATAATAACTTAAAAATTCATTCATATTAACAGTTGCAAGCAATTGTATTGTTGTACATTTCATAATTTTGTCCAATTCACAATTTTTTCCCAAGAATCTAATTATCCTGTATAATTGACATTCCAATTCACATTTCAAAATGTTGCACATGTTCCACGTAGTATGTACCCTGGAAAAAAAGCTGTAATATTATGTTGAAGATGTAAATTCAAGTAGCTGCTTTAATAATAGTCGGCAAAACGTAATATTAAAGGAGTGCTCGGCTAGGAATAAGTAATAGTAACTGTAAATATTCATCCATAAATACAACAGTTGCATGCAATTGAAATATTTAAAATTTCAAAAAGTTTGTTCAATCCCAAATTTGTTTTTGAAATATTCAATCATATTACAGAAGTAATACTTTTTTCTGAAAATCTAATCACAACATGTTCCACGAAGTATCATAGCAACGTATTCGGCACGAATCCGAGCCATATCTTCTTCTCCAAAATCAAAAACATCTTTTCCTTCAGAGAGATATTCTGCAAACTTCAATACATACAAGCCACAATTCAAACTGGTGGGTGCTTGCTGGGGGCAAGGAACATGTTCTACTTTCCAAGTCTTCATATTATCAAAATTGTGTGTCATTTCAAAATACTTAGCCACCCACCTAGACTGCAAAAATTAACATTTCCACTCAAAAACAAAGAAGCATATCAACTGAAAATAAGAACAGTAAACTATAAATCCATGTGTAACGAAACTCAAGAACAGAAAAACATACCCACTGAAGAACTCTTGCTTTAACTCTAGCAGAATTACAAGAGTTGTACGATTGGAATCGACTTTGTTGAAAATTGATGACAAAAAGATGCCAGTGGCTACCCGTGTGCAAAATCATGAAATAGTAATTAACTATACCCATAATATAACTTGGACAATTGAAACATTGACAAAGGTTTTTCTTCATTTCATCAGTAAGGACATCTGGAAAAGAATACAACTTTTTCTACATTGAAATTAAATCAAAAAAAGTTAGAACAACAAATCTTGAAGAAATCAAAGGAAGAATATTAGAGAAACAATCCAACAAGGTAGAAGAAATAACCTGAGGGTAAACATAAGAGAATAGACAATATAAACCAGCACGATCTGCAGCTTTAGCTTTAAGTTCCATCAGCTCAAATGTCACTTCTAATACCTAAAAGGTGGGACAATTATCAATGGTTTGAATAAAACAAGTGCAAACATTTAATTTCACTTACATCACCAGAAACCATTCTTCCATCCAACACATCAAGCAAATGTGATCCTATGCAAAACGTGTTTTTATTTGTTCTGTAATTCCTTGCACTCCTGAAATGTAAATAATTAAGGAAATATGTAACATAACCCCAAAAAATTAAAAAATGTTGATGATAGAATAATGTCAATATCTATCACCTAAAACACTTACATATCTCTAGGATCACTTAGGAATTGATCAATACATGCTTTTTCCTCCAAAGAAATTACTGAATATCCCAAATAGGTGGTAACGCCCTTTAGAGAAACCTATAATATATGAATGAAAAATTAAATCACTGTAAACAATACAATTAGGAATATAAATGTTTGTTTTTTCTAATAATAATAATAATCAAAACTGTTTTCAAACTGTAAGGTAAACTGTTTTGCCGTAAGATAAACTGTTTAGCCGTAAGATAACTGTTTAACCGTAAAATAAACTGTTTAGCCGTAAAAAAACTGTATCACCTAAATTATTTTGCAAATTAAAAGACTCATGTAATGAATTTTTTTATGTAAAGGAAGAGTTACATAATATTAAAAACCAGTAAAAAGAAGTGTTATATCAGATTATACCTTCTCATTTTCTAAAGTCTTCGATGCTTGTATTAGATTAACACCATCTTCTGGCAGAATTTTGGGTTTCCTATTAAGTCTCATTTTCACACGCCTTGTTAATGAACTTTCAGATGTATTCGCTGCCGTTTCTTTTCTCTTGTAGACTCTTTTGAAGGGAGGAGGTCCATGACACACATTCACATTATCACAAGGAACGTGGGTGGAAGTCATTTGGTCATTACCAATGACAACATCAACCACATTAGACATATACAACTGTTGATCACCAATATCCATCTCCTCCACAGAATTGGTATTGACTTGTGAAATCTGAGAAAGCCCCAAGCTAAAAGTTGGCACATGCGACTTTGGTTTACCAGAATTTTTCTTCAAGTTAGAGAGTTCAGATTCCAAATCAGCAACTTTCTTCTTTAATAACTTCAACTCAGTATTCTCACCTTCCAAAATACAGACTTTTTTATTTAACAACTGCACCTCCAAAATTAATTCATCATTTCTTTTCTTCAAATGTTGGGCTTCATTGTCATCAACATCTATACCATCAGAAGGATCATCTAGTTGCTCCCTTCTTTTTTTGGAATTCAACTTCTTCTTTGTGGTTGCAACATTAAGCAGAGGCAAATTTTGCTCATTTGGAAGAAGCTTGAAAAAATCATTTTCATCAACTAAGATGTTATACAAAATCTGCAGGTAGCATAACTTTGTTTACTCAATATTTGTATATCCCAAAGGTAAAGTTTGAAAATTACAAATGATAATTGCCATTCAAATGCTGATGACTATCCTGGTAAGCAAAAACTTATTATAATTTAACCAATATTGCACAATTAGTATGAGTTTAATGCAACGCACCATATCATCAACCACACTAGTAAGGTCTTTTAGCTTTGGTTCAACAGGAGAAGCCCACTTCCTAATCCTTGGCTTCAATTCTGGAAAAACTGGTTTAAACAAATTGATGTGCTCATACAACCATACCTGAAATATAGATAACCGAAATGAAATTTAAATATAAAATATATAATAGTGCATCTAGCAAGGAATAAGAAATATAACCATTATTGAAACTACAAACCAAAACGTCATAAGTTTAATATAATACAAAGCTGTAATATTATATCAATAACAGAAAAATAAATATCTTTGCCTTAACTCACGAATATTAATTAATTTTTAATAGATGCATGTAGCAATTTTGCCAAAAATATAGATAATGTTAAATTTAGGTAATGTAATAACATTCAAAGACATCAACAGTTGTACTATTGTTTGATGAAAAGGAAAAAACTAACCGGCAGTAATATGAAAATAAATTATACCAAAATTAAAGTAAAAATAAAAGTTACAGTAATTACCATTAAACATATGCTTGATCCAAGAGCATAAGTGCTAACGGATTTCCTCTTCCCAGCCTTCTTGCTAAAAATTTGATCACGTATGAGAGGTACCTTTTCCATTGTTAGGTTGTGAATAGCCTCGGACCAATTGTAAAATTTCAGGTTCTCCAATTTGTCAAAATTGGATAGTGCAGCTCGTGGAACATTAGACCCAGACTCAGGCAATAAAAAGGTAGAACACATCAACAAAATTAATAGTTTGACAAAATCATCAACGGAATCAGCATCATCCTTGCAATGTAACTCAATCATAAGTTGTTGAATTTTTGTGGTATTGAAAGTGAAGTTTTTTTCTTTACTGTATTTTGACTCTAAATAAGAGGTTTTCCCACTACCTCTTATCTTCACCTTTATACCCGAAGCAGGTAAACCTAAAATAGCTGCAACATCTTCAACAGAAAAATCTAAGTTTACACCACCCACACAAAATCTGTTGGAGTCAACATGCCTACTGATTAAATCTTCAAGCAACCATCGATTAATATTCAAATTTGGAATATGAAGAAGTTTTTCAAAAGGGGTCACTGACAGCCTTTTCAAGTGAGCTTCATTAGGTTTATATTTCTCCACAAACTCAACGAAAAACTTCACATAACATCTGTGGTTGACGCAATAGTTAACTGTAGCAAAATATTAAGAAATCAGAATTATAACCACAAACATACTAGAAAATTAAAGACTCATTCAAGCACCTGCAGATTTAGATGTTTGTAGAATTGAACTTTCACCATAATCTTTGCATTGCAAATTTACTGTACTCGCCAGATTGCCTAATACACCAACATTTAAACAAAATTTCAGTGAGACATAAATTTTTTTTTGCCGTAAGGTAAACTATTTTGCCGTAAGATAAACTGTTTAGCCGTAAGATAACTGTTTAGCCGTAAATTAAATCGTTTAGCCGTAAAATAAACTGTTTCACCTTAATTATTTTGCAAATTAAAAGACTCATGTAATCAAAATTTTTTTGTAAAGGAAGAGTTACATAATATTAAAATGGTTTCGGACATTTTATAGTTTTTCAGTGAGACATAATAATTTTTGAAACTAGAATTAAATAGTTTTTAACTAGAACATTAAAATCTGTTAGACACATTTTTTAAAATTGTTGGTTCAAATTTAGATTTTGCATTAATAAAACATGAAACAGAAAATCCAATTATATAACCATAACAAAGCTTCAAAATTGAATAATAATAACTACCAATGTTTAAAAGAAAAAAATTAAACTACCAATAACAATTTAAAAACAATGTAAAAACCATATTCAAACGAATTCAAACATGTTGAGATT
The DNA here is from genome assembly GCA_963682175.1 of Triglochin maritima. NCBI lineage: Eukaryota > Viridiplantae > Streptophyta > Magnoliopsida > Alismatales > Juncaginaceae > Triglochin > Triglochin maritima. Next base: position 39,993,873 of record OY821781.1, read on the forward strand.
AAGAAATCAGCAAACCTCTGTTTTTAGAAGAAACATAGGTATTTACGATAATATATTGACAGAAGTTTGAAACACGAAAATAGGAAGAAGATTATTCAGCATGAAACACAAAATAAACGACAAAATACCAAACAAGATCAAACACTCGTGTGTCAAATGGAATAAAAAAATTAATAAAATTAATACCTGTGGATTTAACCGTTCCATCTCTCTTTTGATCCATTTCGGTTTAACAGAGGCTTTCGGTTGGGTAGAATGAGAGGTATTGATGCGTGAGATATTTGTGTAAAACAGGGATAGAAAAGAGGGGATTCGGAGAAGAATGGTTTCGGTGGAAAAAGATTAGGAAATGGAACGGTTTCGGAAAGGGGTTGTGTGGTCTAGAGAATAGAAAAGCTAGAAGGAGAAGATGGTGAGAATTCGGTGAAGGATTCGGGGAAGATGGTTTCGATGGAAAGGGTTTGGGAAAAGGGTTTGTGTAGAATAGGAGGCAAAAAATCTCGGAAAGAGGATGGTGACGGTTTCGATTTCGGTGGGGTTGAAAATCTTGGTTTGAAAAAAAACCCTAAAAATGGTATGTACGAAATACCTATTTTACCCTTTTGTCATAAAAAAGTAAACAGGAATTTAAGAATCGTTAGATTGGTTTTGGATGGTGGACGATCAAGGGGCTCACTTAAGCCTAATTAAGCCCAGGGCTCATTCTAAAATTTCTGTATATATATATATATATATATATATATATATATATATATATATATATATATATATGATATATGTCGGTGCACCTGTGTTCTTTTATTGCGTAATATCCTCTGTTGATTGAGTGTTTAAAATTTTAAATTTTCCGCTGTTTTGAGAATGTTACACACAACTTTGTGGTCGTGGAAAATATATGACCTACGTGGCAATAATTCACGACTAAGCAGCATATTTAATGCTATCCGTACGGTTAAAAGGTGTACGCAAGTCATCGAATTTTGCATATGTTTCCTATAGCTATGGAGTGGACCACGTTGATCATATATCTTCCACAAAACGTAGTGTCAGTATATTGCAATCATGCATTTTTTTTTTGATCCACGGGGTCTAACCAATGACCTTCATGTTGGGATCATTTATTCCAAGTTCGTCAAGGAGGTGATATCTAGCTAGGTTTGGATTTTCCAAATTTATATCAAGTTATATATAAATTGGTTAACGGTCGACTTCAAAATGCATATTTGGACATCCGAAATAAAAATTAGTCACGAGCTTACCTTTGCTCGCTCTCCTATGGGCTGCATGCCAACTATTCTGTACCAACATTTCTGTATATATAAGACGTGAAGATGAAGACTAGGCATTAGCCTCTTCTGAATTTCACGTGAAATTGACGTACGGGACGAAATAGTTCAAATTCGGCAACTCAGATGCTTCAACAGTGATAGATATCCAATTGTAACACCTTATATCGACTAAAAACACTCATTTGTGCTCAAGATAAAATAAGCCAAAATAAAGAAAATATGATGATAGATAAGGATATTGATGATCATGTAGACGTTAAGTGATGATAATATTGTATGGCTACAACTCAACCAATTACAACTCCACGTACGTTTTCTTTCCAACGAGCATCACAACATTACTTAATGTCACTCAAACCTACTTTGCTCTAACATACCAAACTATCCGACCACACTAATTACATCTTCCGATCACCAGCTCCAAAGTCCAAACTAGTGCCAAAGATGTACTAAACCAAAGCATTAATGAATAATTAAAACACTTCTCTCTTCTTAATCCGCACCTTCATCCCATTCTTCATTTGGAGAATAATGGAGGTTTTGGGAACAACCAAGTGCTCATCCACCACCTCAAATTGGAACTTCTTCAACAAACTCAACACCACAATCTTCATTTGTGTAAATGCAATGTCCTTCCCTAGGCAAGTCCTTGGCCCTGAATTAAATGACAAAAATTTGTAAGATGGCTCACGTTTGATCTTCCCACTACTTGAATTAATCCACCTGTCTGGCTTGAACTCCTTACAATCCTTTCCCCACACCCCTTCCATCCTTGCCATTGAAAATAGTGACACTAACAACATCGTCTTGGGCTCGACTCGATGCCCACTCGGAAGTGACTCGGGCTCTAGTGCACCTTTGCGCTCAAATGGTACGGGTGGATACAAACGTAGAGATTCACATAATGATGCATGCAAGTAAACAAGCGAGCTCAACTCACTATGGTTGATCGAATCGTTGTCTTTGTTGAATACATTAGGGTTTGATCTCGCCTCCTCAAGGATCTTCGCTTCGACACATGGATTCTTCAATATCAACCAGAAGAACCACGACAAACCGGCAGCCGTCGTGTCTCTTCCGGCTAACATTAAATTCATGGCGGTATCTCTCAGAAAGGCATCGGATTTGATGTCAAGTCCTTCACTTTTTTCTTGGAGGATGGTGTCATTTGCATTCAAATATGATGAAAACATGTCTTGGTGATGATTTTCCAATGTGAGACTATTATTAATTTTCCTGGACACCTCTTGTTTTTTCATAGCGACATGCTTGGCTAGGAACTTGTTTATTGTCTCCTCTGCAGAGGCAACCTTCCTTTCGGAACCGATGTTGAGTCTCCTCATCAACTTCCACCAAACAACGGGAACAATGTGTCTATAAAGCAACACTTCCTCCACATCATCGATTGCTTTCGCGAACGGAACGAGAGGCAATCCAGGCGACAAACACCCGGTGTCGACCCCCATTACTAACATGCATGTGGCGTCGAATGTTAACCTCAAGAACACATCTTGTAGGTCCACAATCGAATTATGTACCACTGCATCGTTAAGGATAGGAATCATCCCTTTCTCGACCTTCTCGCAAATCGTTTCGATGTTGTAAGATCGAAAGCTTTGGCTTGATATTAGTCCATGAGCCATACGCCTTTGAGCCTTCCAAGACTCAAAATCAGCACTGAAGATCCCATTTCCTAAGACCTCAAAGATCTCATGGAAATCTTTACCTTTTGGGTAATTGTTGAAGTTGGAGTTGAAGATGTGATTTACGTTTGCCGGGTCGGAAGTGACCAACAAGTCCATGTGAGCAAACCAAATTCCTTTTACAAGGAAGGTGCAATTGGTGCGCTCAAGGATATCGGCCACAAAGCCATTGATACGGTTGAAGTTTGAGAGGAGGGCAGGGAGCATACCGACGATAGGCCAGTTTGTCGGTATGCCCCTCCGACGGTTGACAATAAGGATGAGAACAAAACATGAGATAAGAAACACAAACGCAAGGAGGAAACTCATGGTTGTGTGATAGCTAGAGAGTGAAGAAAGACATATATATGCAGGCCTACTATAGGACATCAATTTCTTTATATAACTACAAAATGAGATGGGATATGTAACATTTTTTAAATTTGTTACAATAAAGAAGTAACAAGTGAACAATAAAATAAAATGTTGGAGTACATTATTGGCATCAATGTAGATGAAACACAGCTAACAAGTAAGAGCTTTTGGTTGGTAGAGGAATGCTGGAAAATTCAGTCCCTAGCTATCTAAAGGATAAGTTTTTTTTTTTTGAATTGAGTGAGATATAAGTTTTTCTTTGTAATTGAATTGTGAGTTGTACTAGTCATGTGAACTATTTAAGTTTGGCAAGTACCCTCTCAAAGTTGTTCACACCTTGACCGATAAGTTCTACCTTGCATGCTCAATTATTGGTTTTGGGGGTTCCAGGGAAAGAGAGAGAGACTGTCTAGATGATTCTTTTATCTCTCTCCTCGATTGGCACATTGTCATCTAGCTATACTTCCGGATTGTAATTGTGGCAATTAATGAATTTTATTTTATTTTGCTTTCAAGAGAGAGAGAAAATTATATGTTCCCTACTTCTTCTAAAATTAATCACTGCAAACTAAAAAAACAACCCAACATGCCATGCAACTTTTTATGTTTTTGGTTTGTTTCTCCCTTGGGTAATCTGATGGAACTTTGTTTGTATATTAATAATGAACTTCATTAGAGTGGTTGTGCCTATCTAGTCCTTTCTATGAATTATATATGTACCACGTACCCTCATGAGTCATAGCTATCTTTGGAATTTTGTTGACGTCCTAAAATTTTGCAACCAACAAGTCACTTTCGTGAATTGATTAAGAAGTTCAACCAACAACCAAATCCTACTTTCTTCAACAAAGATAACATTGCAATCAACTATATCTGACAATTAAGTTGAAATCACTTCGTTAGTCTCTCCGCCTTTACCCGCCCATTCCGTTCAAGCACAGAGGTCAACTTAAACTAGAAAAACAAATTAAGGTTGTTGTGTCATTATATGCTATTTCGAGGATAAAAGGAGTTAATTGGGGGAACGGTTGCAAGGAGTTCAAGCCAAAGAGGTGGATTAATTCCAATTGTGGGAAGATCAAATATGAGCCATCTTACAACTTCATGATATTTAGCTCGGATCTTGCTATGGAAAGGACATTACATTTACTCAAATGAAGATTGTGGTGATAAGTTTGTTGACGAAATTCCACTTTGAGGTGGTTCCCAATACCTCAGTTGTTCTCCACATGAAGACTGGAATTCGAAAGTTAGGGTTAAACCGATATCAGGGATTCTATGTATTTTGCCTAAGTCATATTCGGTCGACCGGAACTGAGATACAGTTCGACCGAATACAGGCACTCTACTGCTTAATTAAAATGCTCAGTCGGTCGACCGGAAGTTACAGAGCGGTCGACCGTTTTGATGGTCAAAGCTCCCAACCGACTTAGCATCGAATAGATCGGTCGAACCAGGTTAAGGATGTTCGACCGTTTAATAAGTCAAAATCCCCAACCGACCCATTGTCATTGTTTCGGTCGACCGGCGAAGTGGATCCGTTCGACCGATAACAACGTCTAACTCTTTTTCCTGTACAAATCTGGCATAACGGTCGACCGTCCTCAGACATCGCTCGACCGTTTGCGGGTGTAAATCAATATAATAATAGAATCGGTCGACTGCCCACAGGCACCGGTCGACTGATTGCCGTCTTCAATCTCTGAATAGGTTGCAATCCGACGGGAAATTCGACACCAACGTCGATCCCCAACACCTACAAGGCTTATGTGAGTTATAATGAAGACTTGACATGCGTTTTTGACGTTTGTGAAAGACTCCCAAGCTTTGACAAGCCTAACCCAACACTTCTCCTTCACTTCTTCTCCTTTTCCTTCTCTCCTTCTTCTTTTCCTCCAAAATCCTCTCTCTCACTCTCTGAAACACTTAAGCAATGAGAAAAACGTTTTTCTTAACCTAACACTTCTATTTATAGGAAAAACCAAATCTTATCCAATCCTCCACCTCACTCTTTACTGTAGCATGATTAATTAAGGTTAATTAGGTTTAGTTTAGGTTAATTAGGATGTTTAGATTAATGTTATTACAGTTTATCCCCTCGATTGCCTATGGTTCCATTTGCTAAAGCAATCGACGATGTGGAAGAGGTGTTGATTTACAGACACATTGTTCCTGTATGGCTATGGAAGCTATTTAGGTGGGGGAATATCGACTTTGAGCGGAAGGTCGCCTTGCCAGAAGAGACGGCGAACAAGTTTTTGGCCAAGCATGTCATTCTGATAAAATAAGAGTTGCATAACAAAATTCAGAATAGTCTCACATTGGAAAATGATCAACAAGACTTGTTATCGTCTTATATGAACACAAATGACACCATCTTGAAAGAAAAGAGCGAAGGAGTAGACATCAAATCCTACACCTTTCTGAGGGACACAACCTTGAATCTCTTAATGGCAGGAAGGAACCCAACTGCGGCCGGTCTAGCTTGGTTCTTCTCGTTGATGTGGAAAAATCCAGATGTAGAAGCCAAGATCCTCGAGGAGGCAAGCTCAAACCCTAATTTGTTCAACAAAGGCAACGATTCATTCAACCCTAGCGAGTTGAGCTCACTTGTTTACTTGCATGCATCATTATATGAGTCTTTGCGTTTATACCCACCCGTCCCATTTGAGCACAAAGGTGCACTCAGACAAGATTGATTACCAAGTGGGCATCGAGTCGACCCAAAAAACAAAGGTGTTGGTGTCATTGTATGCAATGGCAAGGATGGAAAGTGTGTGGGGAAAGGATTGCAAGGAGTTGAAGCCAGGGAGGTGGATAGGTGGAGATGGGAAGATCAAACATGAGCCATCTTACAAGTTTATGACATTTAACACTGGACCTAGGACTTGCATTGGAAAGGACATCGCCCTCACACAAATGAAGATCGTGGTGTTAACTTTGTTGATGTTCAGCTTTGAGGTGGTGGATGAGCATTTGGTGGTGCCCAAGACCTCAGTTGTTCTCCACATGAAGAATGATTTAAAAGTTAGGGTCAAGAAGAGAGATCGCTTTTAATGAATCAGTACTAGTTTTAGTTTCTGGTGAGTTAGTTTAGTAGAAGGTCTTAGTATATATTTAGTGTTTTAATGTTTGTTAGACATGTGTGATATGATCGATTTATGATTTATGCTTGAATAATTCAGTAGGTTTAAGATTTAATAAAGTGATATGTCCTTAATGAATATGAATGTGTGGTTTAGGTGGTACACTTATGTAATTTTTTATTATTTCTGATTGTATCCCAAATAAACTTCACTTTTTCATGTTTTCGAAAAGGTGTGACCTCAGTTGGTAAGCGATTTATGTTGTATCACACATTAAGTATGTCTTGTATTTAAACTATACGTCATTATCTTTATCTATTATTTGTTTCTCACTTGATTTTCCTCAGTCTGCCTTATTATCGTGAGAACAAATAATCATTTTTAACACCACTGTCAAAATTTAGAAAAGAATTAATTTAATTCAAAGCAAAAGTGTGTTGGTTACCCTACAAAAGTTGACAGTTGGAATTGTGTGTTTATGTGTTTCTATATATATATATATATATGACAAAGAAAGAAATTGAGTTTAATTATGTATGTGTATATAACTCTTAAAAGCAATATAATTGCTGTAAATTAACACACAAACACACACACACACACATATATATATATATATATATTTATAGTTCTTCCTTGGATTTCATATCATCGAAAATGTTGTTCCGAATCGATTTGATCCGAAATAAAATATTCTTTTAATTTTTCTACTGTTAAAGAAAAGTTGTGCTAGAACTACACCTATTATATATCATTCCCAAAGAATTAAAAAGGATCCGATTCTCATAGGTTTAATATTCAATATCACATACCATGCAAATTAAGTTTAAGAAGAAAACATCCTATTTTTGTCCTCTTTATTGTCTCTCTTTCTGTGTTTGTGTGTATATTGATGTTGTCTAAGTGTGTAACCTCCTTTAAGTTTCATGCAAATTAAGTTTTAAGAATAAAACACCCTGTCGTTATGTGGAGTAGCACAAATAGGAGGTTTCTCTTCTCTTTATTTTCTCTCTATTTGTTGTGTTGGTCTGTAAGTCTGTAACCCCCTATCTTAGAGAAATACCTTGGATCTTTATTAATTAGTTGAGGAATAATTGGATACAACATGTACGTGACGTCCTTTTAACAAGGGGAATTCGTGAAGATGACCAAAATAAACCCTACAGTACTCGTCTACAATGATACAAAGACTAACATTTAATGTTTGAAATGTAATGTAGTAAAGCATCCACCATCCATTTTGAAATAATGGTTTTGATGTTACGAATCGGGGGACTCACCCCTTAATGTTGTAGAGCTAGTACGCAAATAATGGAAGTGACGAAGTCTATTCAAACATAACTACAAAAATAATGGAAGTGTTGGTGTTTTTCATGCAAGTATAACTACAAAAATAATGAAATTGTCGAGTATGGCTGCCTTAAAATAGAAAGAGAAGAGCATGCATATGCTCTTCAATTTTGAAAGTCTCGTCGGCCTCAAGTAATCATTTTCTCCTATCTTGTGGCTCAATCTAATACTTCTACGAGATTATTTTTCATGTTTGAAAGTGGACAATACAATGGGTGAATTTGTTCAGCTTGTCATTTGATTATTATTATTTTTTACTGTGATATGATACTAATTAAGTGTAACGCCCCGAAACAGCGGAAAATTTAAAACTTTAAACAGATAAAGAATTAACACTGGGGTCGTCACCAAACCACGAGTACATATATAAAATAATATAATACTGTACGATACAACAGTCAAGGATGATTACAACCCAACACAAAACATATACAACGCATGTACAAGGGAAAATCATCCACCTCGAAGAACAAAAGGACACAGGATCTGGTCTGGGTGTTCCTGTCCGCATTTTTCCTAATGACGCGTACGACCTGACATAAAACATGAATATGCCTGAGTTTCCCGTGGGAAACCCCGTATACCAAACCCCTAAAATATGAACATAATATGTGAAATGAAACATGAAATGAAATGCAGTAAAACATAACAATCTCTCTTGCACACCAGGCACCGCCGGTCAGAGTCTCGGCCAACGCTCCGTAGAGCCACAACCACAACGCGCACACAAGGCACCGCCGGTCAGAGTCTCGGCCAACACTCCGTAGAGCCACAACACGTGCACACAAGGCACCGCCGGTCAGAGTCTCGGCCAACAACACACAACACAAGCATCCATATGCAAAACAGTGCCCAAACGGTCGAACGGAAGAACCCAAACGGTCGACCGAACACCACAACTATTCCTCAGAAAAACCGAAATAACGTCCAACCGGTCGAACGGCAAAGGGGCCCCGTTCGACCAAAATCCAACAGGGAAAATCCTCTCTTGCTCAAAAGCACCAACGGTCGAACGACTCACCAATCACGGTCGACCGAAAACATCCAGGGAACTCCCCCAACAAAACCGCACTACACGGTCGACCGAAACCGCACTTCCGGTCGACCGGCCAATAAGTTAACTTAAACCCCGGTCGGACGAAGTCAATGAGCGGTCGACCGTTTAGATGGTCAACGCCCCCAACCGACCTACAACAGTGCTTTTCGGTCGACCGGCAAAGGGGTCCCGTTCGACCGAAAACACGCAGAGCCTTTTTCCCCTGGTAAAACGTACCACCGGTCGACCACTCGAAGAGTATCGTTCGACCGGTGCAAGGGTTTTCCGCCCAAAACACACTACGACCGGTCGACCGCGCCATTCCGCTGGTCGACCGTTGCAGAGCAGAAAAGCTGCTGCAAGGATCTCGACGAGCCTTCCGGCCTACCGTCGGCCACTCCAACCCTCGCAAAGGCTAAAAGGAGATCTACACTAGAGCTTGGCATACCTTAAGGCTTGAAGAAGCCTTTGAAGAATCCCGGCGAGCGCTTCCTCGCAAATCTCTTTTCCACCGACGAACTCCTCGAACGCAATCACCTCAACTCCGGCGATCACCAGAGCTCCTCCGCGCTTCGCCGGCCTCGCCTCCACGTCTTCCTCAGCTGGACGAAAAGGTATCGAGAGAGAGAGGCACGCGTGAGAGAGAGGGAGTGAGAAAAACGAGTGAGGGAGAGAGAGAGAATCAACCCAACCTATACCTCTCCTCCTTCAATCTCCACCATTCACCACAACTCCTTCCTTCAATCTCAACCCTCCATCTCAATCTCCACTAATCCTCCACCTAAACACAATAAAACCCAATTAGTAAAGGATTAGGACATAACATTAAGTGTGAGTATCCAATTTAGAACTAAAATGTTGAAGCAACTTAAATCCTATAACCCATGAAAATACCCTTAAATTATAAGATGGAAGTATTTTCTTACAACTCTTAGTATCAAACTCATTTGGTAGCAATTATGAATTCATCATTTTAGGAAGCTATTTTACCCTTCATTTTGGTTTTCAATCACACATAGTGATTTCATTATATTACATAATAAGGATAAATTTGAGAAACATCTATACATAGCATAAATATAGTTTTGTTGGATGCCACATCATAAATTTATAATAGATGGTGATTAATCTAGGGTTCTAGCATTGTAGAAAATAGAAAGAAACTTAAATTTCTTATATGAATTTTAATGTATTCAGGATTGGAAAAATGTTAATAATAAGAATGATATTTTCAAAAAAATAATTTAATTAAATAATTTATTTAAAGTATCAACACTAATAAAGTATTTTAATTAAATAATTTATTTAATAATAAGAATAATATTTTCAAAACTATAAAAGCCTCACACAACACATACATCAAACACACACCATACATCAACACATCAAGACACCAAACATCAAACATGAGAGAAGGAGAGAGGTTGACGTGAGAAGAAGAGAGAGTGGAACAACATGCATGGGAGGAGTGTGACATGAAGAGGAGTTGTGGTTCACGCTAAACGGACAGAATGCTGATGACTTTCGTGGCAACACCGGCGACCTCGGCATCTCCGGTGATAGCTCCCATAAGCGATTCAACCTCGACTATCATGGTGATGACCTCGGCAACTCCTACAACAACTCCCACAACCTCAAACACCGATTCAACCTCGACAACTACTGATCTTCGCGTCATCCATACCACCAATAACAACGACCTCACAGCTTCTCACGACGACATTAAAGACTCCGGTCTGGTCCACATCACTTTCACCTACAACAACATTGCCTAACAATTCATCGCACGCGCGCGGCTACTTCCCTTAAGGATCCGTGCCCGTCCGTGAACAAAACACGATCATACCGGCCACTGTCCTTTTTATAAGGATTCGTTTTCGGATGGTTCCGTCCAATTTTACAAACGATCAACTCCTTTCTGGATTCATGATATTCGAAAAAAACACCGATTATTTCAGCCACTGTACTTTTATTAAGGATTCGTTTCGAGATCGTCGCCTAATTTCCCAAACGATCAACTCCCTTCCTGATTCATGACATTCGAAAAAACACGATCAATCCGATCACTGTCCTTTTTTCAAGGTTCGTCTCTAGATTAATCGTTTATATATTTGGAAAATAAAATCAGATATGCCGGTAGGATGTCAAATTTCACCGACACGGGAATTATGTATACATTATCTAAGGATGGAAAATATACTAACACAAATAGTTAAATTGATATTGAAAACTATATATTAATTTGATATTTTGATTCAACCAATCAATCAAAAAATATCCTAGAAAAGCGTGGATACAAAATTACAAAGGAGATATATAATTAAACACTCAGGGTAGTGTTTATAAGGTTTTTAGCTTGGGTACACTTCTAAAAGTGTCTTATTGGATCTCTGAATATGTATAGTTTTTATTGACTTGCAAACTTGATTGCACTTCTACTTAATCTTTGTTAACGACCGTTAGTAACGTCTACGTATCAGTGGACCAAATATGGTTTGGTTGACCGTTTATGATGCTTGTTTTATTAAAATCGAAGATGCAATCATATTGTAACATTTCTAAGAAACATTTCATCATCACATTATTTTGTTACAACTCTAAACTCATTTTGGTAGCAATTATGAATTCATCAGTTATAGGAAGCTATTTCACCCTTTATTCAATCACTGTTGAGAATATAACCGTTGGGATCAAGATACTTCATCGCACAATCATATCCTCAGAGTTTGGCAACTCACGACAATCACGGATTTATATAAGGAAAGGAATCAAGCATCAACTTCAGAATTCTTTGGCATGTACAACGTGTTGGATCGTGTGGGTCTATGGGTCCACAATTATGACTAATTTACCGATTTTAATCCTAAACAAACTCTACTTGACAAAGCAATCAAATGAGCAGCGGAATAATAAACAAAACAAGTAGAGAAAGAAAGATAATGCAAACCACAAGAAGTCGAGGGATTTTTATAGAGGTTCGGCACCGCACCCGGGTCCTAGTCCTCTTTTGCAAGCTCCGCTCGGATCACCGAGCTCCGCCCACGACTTCACTAACCACTCCCCGTTCCGGGCCGGGAGAGAACGCCTTTACAAGTCTTCAAGCTCGCGAACAACCCTCGCCGAGCTTGGCTCCACCTCTCACAAACCGAGAGGATCACTTCGGGCATTCACCGAAGTCTATGCTCTTTGTCTTGGGCTTTCACCAAGACCCTTGCTTCTTGAACAATGGTTGAGTGGGACAACACTCTCTAAATCTTGAGCACACTTGAGTAGATATAAGGAATTGATTACTAAGTGTGGAAATTTGAGGCTTTGAGCGGTTTGGATTCTCTCTAATGTTTGGGACAAGTTTGTAGTGGGAGAGTTGTGTTAAAATGTGTTTTACAACTCCTTATATAGGCATTAGAGAGAATAGAGCCGTTGGGATTGATTGGGTATGAGTTGATGTGTGATTACACAAAACAGAAAACGCAGGACCCAATTCTGAGTTAAATCGGTCGACCAAAACGGGACGAACGGTCGACCGTTTGGCAGTTTTGCACAAGGTTCGGTCGACCGGTTAAGCAACGGTCGACCGCCCAACGCTACGACTTAGGAAAACTTAAGTCATCGGTCGAACACAAGAAAGGGGTACGTTCGACCGATTTCGTCCAGGCACTTTGGGGTTGACAACAATTGGATAATCGGTCGACCGAAACAAGTCTAGCGGTCGACCGTTTTTCATTAGGAGATTCGGGTTTGTCAAGAGATGGACAAACGGTCGACCGATCGTGGTCCTCGGTCGACCGATACATAAAATGTATTTGGGGTATTTTTGGTTTAATACGAATACGACCGTTGGGTATATACGACAAAAGTAACGGTCGGAAAAATAAGCACAAACGGTCGACCGAAAGAAAAGGTGCGGTCGACCGAAACTAGACAGGGAAACACAAACATGATTAATTGATCATCCGGTCGATCGAACGGCCTGTATCGGTCGACCGAATGTGGGTAGACAGTTAGGGTTCAGGTTTGGTGTTTTCCGGTCTATGTTTGGGTGATCTATTGAAGTCCAAATTATGTGAAATTTCGTGTGTGACTTCTATGAGGAACCTAGTGTGTGTTTAAGTTGATTTTAGCTCAAGTATGCTCAATATACACAAGTTCCTAAAGACTCAAAGAAATACAAAAATACATGTCTTCAAATGAGCTTGATTACATGTCTTGACTTGATTTCATTTCTTCCTTGAGTCTTGATCACCTGTAGAGGTTAGCACAAAACAATATATATGCAATGCAATATGTGTGCTACTCTACATGATCATAATTAAGATTAGGTTAATTAAATCATCAAAACATAGATTAAGGCCAAAAAGCCAACACAACGGTCATATAATCAAAACAACTCATATATATACACATACATCATGTAAATCAAACATAGAGAATAATACACAAAAATCCCTTTGTTTACAACCTATCGTGCCAAATTCATCATGGTATCAGAGCATTGATCCGAAAACTCACAGCCTCAGACTCCCCTAGAGTTCCTCATCGGCCTCACCTCATCAAAGGAGGTTGAAGGCTGGGAGCCAACATCCAAACCCAAAACAAAAAAACCAAGCAAGCAAACAAACCTCTCATAAATATGTCAGACGACACCGGAGGAAGTCACCCAGAGATGACCAACCCACAACGCCTTGTCACAACGTCCCTCAACGGGACAAACTACCTTTCTTGGGCCCGAGCGGTGACCCTTTTCCCTCAGCGGCAGTGGGAGAGTCAGCCACATCACCGGAAAATCTCAAATGCCTAAAGGAGAAGGGACTGAGAATAAGCAAGAGGAATGGCAAACGATGGACCACCAGGTCATGTCGTGGATCATTGCCTCTATGCAACCACATATTGGGGAAATTTTCATGTACAAAGAAAGCGCGAAGGAACTATGGGACGCGGTCCATGAGCACTATGGAAAGGCAGACAACTTCGCACATATTTTTAAGATCAAGCAAGAAATTTCCCAGACGCGACAAGACTCCATGCCCATCATCGAGTACCTTGGTACTCTCAGAAAAAGGTGGGATGAACTGCAGGTGTATGAACCTCCGACAATTGACGCCAAAACCATCCAAATCCGGTATGAGCAAAACCAGATCTACGAGTTCTTGGTAGGACTGGACCCCAACTATGAAGCAATAAGATCACAAATCCTAATGGCACCGGAGATGCCAAGCCTCGCTACCATCACAAGCCTCGTTCAACGCGAGGAAACCCAAAGAAAAACCATGCCATACAACGCCAACAACACTGGCTCCGACAACCAAGCCTTCATCGGCAGTCGCAACCAAGCTCAGGGGAATAACAACAACAACAAAAGACGATTCAGAAACAAAACAAACGAGCATTGCGAAAACTGTAAGAAACAAGGTCACAATAAAAACTCATGCTGGTTTCTTTTCCCACGTCTCAAGCCACAAAGAAACGGAGAGAGAAACACAAGAGCAAACCTGGTGGATGGAGTCGTCGGCGGCAACACCAGCCAACCCGGAGGTGGCGGCGGCCGCTCGGACGAACCAAACCCTAACCCTAACCCAAATGGCGTTTATGGAAACAAGGAAAGTTTTTATACGAACTCAGCTGGATACTCCCTACTGGTCAACCCGACTAAAACCTGGAGCGGACCCGAAGCTGGACCACAGAGTTATGGGTCTGGAGGCGAGTTTGCGGGTGCTGCAATCGGGCAGTTTGGTGGAGCTCCGGATCCACATCAGATAAGTGATCTGGTGGGCCATCTCAATGGCTTTTTGCAAAACAACACCCCAGATCAGGTAATACCTCAGGTATGGAAATTTGTCTTGATATTTACATACGTGCCCTTTCAGCAACTCAATCAAATATTAAACGTTGGATTATCGATTCCGGGTCAACCGACCATATGACTGGGGATCCCACCATGTTAAATAATGTAAAAAATAATTTGAGATTATTAGATAAATTTGTTACAGTTGCCAACGGGAATCAAGTTAAAATTAAAGGTACAGGAGATACAAATTTAATTAACACGTATGATAATGTCTTGTATGTTCCTAACCTTGATGCCAATTTACTTTCTGTAGCCAAAATCACTAGTAAGCTCAATTGTAATGCAATATTTACTCCTCATGATGTAATATTTCAGGATCGTACCACATGGAGGATGATTGGTAGGGGCACCCTAACAAATGGCTTATATGTTCTTAAGACTACTGAGAGAGATTTACATGCAGGATCTTTGACTAATCACGAACTCTGGCATAAAAGGATGGGTCATCCATCCTATAGTGTGCTAAAACGTCTTTTTCCTTCTATTAATTCTGAACTTTTATGTGATATTTGTCTTTATTCCAAACAACATCGGTTACCGTTTTTATCTCTATTACTAAAACTCATCTACCTTTTGAATTAGTTCACTCTGATATTTGGGGACCCACTCCCGTTGACTCGTATAATGGTTTTCGTTATTTCATTAGTTTTATTGACGATTTTTCTCGAACCACTTGGGTTTATCTGTTAAAAAACAAGTCTGATGCTTACTCAGTTTTTTGTGGATTTTTGGCTTTTATCGAAAATATGTATGATGCAAAAATTCGCATATTTAGATCTGATAATGGTTCGGAGTACATGAGCAATATGTTTCTAACTCTTTTAAAACAAAAAAGAATTTTTCACCAAACCTCATGTGTTAATACTCCTCAACAAAATGGGATTTCCGAACGAAAAAATCAACATCTTTTAAATGTGACTCGGTCTTTACTTTTTCAAAATAACGTGTTAAAGTATTTTTGGTCAGATGCTATTCTCACTGCAACCTATATTATCAATCGTCTCCCTAGCCCTACAACTGATAATAAACAACCCTTAGAAATCTTGCAAAATAAAAAATTTAACATCGATCATCTTAAATTTTTTGGTTGCACCTGTTTTGTTCACAAGAAACGGGAAGACAAGCTCGACTACAATTCTGTCAAATGTATTTTTTTAGGATATTCCTTTAGGAAAAAAGGGTACAAGTGTTATGACCTTAAAAACTGTAAATGTATGTATCAAGAGATGTTTTATTTTTTGAGACTGAACCATTCTTCAAGTTGGACGAAGACACGCTCACTAACCAAGACACTCTTGTTGCTCCTTTGCCCACCGTTGATCTTCGCGACACACCTCTTGCCACTCCGGAAGTCGCTCCCCTCCATGCCGAAGATCCACCAGTTGGCAACCAAGGGGAAGAAGAAGAAGAACCTCGAAGGAGGTCCACTCGTCCTACCCGTCGTCCTGCCAGACTCGACGATTGTTTTGTGTCTAAAATCACCTACCCCATCCAGGACCACTTGTCCTACAACAACCTATCACATAAACATCAAAGCTTCCTAACTCAACTAGACAACAATAAAGAACCAAATTCATACTATGAAGTTATAGAGGATCCGAATTGGGCTAACGCCATGAAAGATGAACTAAGAGCTTTAGAAACCAACAACACTTGGACCTTAGTCTCACTGCAACCCGGTATAAAACCTGTTGGATGTAAATGGGTCTACAAAATCAAATACCATAGTAATGGTCAAATTGAAAGATATAAGGCCCGTCTTGTAGCTAAAGGATATACTCAGACTTACGACCTTGATTACTTAGAAACCTTTGCTCCTATAGCCAAAATGAACATTGTTCGTGTTCTCTTAGCTATCGCTGTAAACCAAGGATGGAATCTCTTCCAAATGGATGTAAAAAATGTCTTCTTGCAGGGAAATCTTGAAGAGGAAGTCTATATGACTCCACCTCCAGGCTACACCACAACCCCTAACCAGGTATGCAAGCTTCACAAGTCCATATATGGACTGAAGCAATCACCTCAAGCATGGTATGCCAAACTCAGTCACTCTCTCCTTCTTTATGGTTTTGTAAAAAGCTCCGCTGATGCATCCATGTTTACTAGACATAGTCATAACATCACCACCATCGTTCTCATCTATGTAGATGACATCATAATAACTGGAGACAGTGATCATGAAATAGACTTAGTCAAAAAATACCTAAAATCCAAATTTGACGTAAAAGATCTAGGTTTCTTGAAGTACTTTCTTGGGATTGAAATTGCTTACTAAAAAAAGGGACTTTTTCTTTCCCAAAGGAAGTATGTCCTAGACCTCTTTAAAGAAACTGGAAAAATAGGATCAAAACCCACAAACACCCCTGTTGAAACATATAAGAAAGTAGGACCAACTGATGGTACTCCTCTAACATATATTGGCCAATTTCAGAGACTAGTTGGAAAATTAATCTATCTTACTGTTACTCGACCATATATCACGTATGCTGTTAGTATAATTAGTCAATTCATGCACTCACCTCACACCCATCACCTAGACATCATAAATAGAATTCTATGTTATCTTAAAGGCACCCCAGGACAAGGACTTTGGATGAAACCCAATAAATCTAATTCTATAATTGGTTATTCAGATGCAGATTGGGCAGGAAGCCATGATCGAAAATCAAGCACTGGTTTCTGCACATTTGTAGGAGGCAACCTAGTAAGTTGGAGAAGCAAAAAGCAAAACGTCGTTGCCCGATCCAGTGCAGAAGCTGAATACCGTGCTATGGCTTCACTACCAGCGAATTGATCTGGCTCAACCAACTACTCACAGACATGAACATCAAAACTCAAGAACTAATGAAGATGTTTTGTGACAATAATGCAGCTCGACACATCGCCTCAAATCCTGTCTTCCATGAAAGGACCAGACACATAGAAGTCGACTGCCACTTCATCAGAGAGAAGATCCAATCAAAACAGATTGAAGTCCCATACGTCTCTAGCAAAGACCAGCTGACTGACATATTCACTAAAGCCCTTGATCATAAAACTTTATCCAACCTTCTTCACAAGTTAGGATCCATCAATCTATTCCGGACCCAACTTGAGGGGGGCGTGTTGAGAATATAATCGTTGGGATCAAGGTACTTCATCGCACAATCATATCCTTAGAGTTTGGCAACTCACGACAATCACAGATTTATACAAGAAAAGGAATCAAGCATCAACTTTAGAATTCTTTGGCATGTACAACGGTCATATAACCAAAACAGCTCATATATATACACATACATCATGTAAATCAAACATAGAGAATAATACACAAAAATCCCTTTGTTTACAACCTCTCGTGCCAAATTCATCAATCACACGTAGTAATTTCATTGTATTACATAATAAGGATAAATTTGAGAAACACCTATACATAGCATAAATATACTTTTGTTGCATGCCGCATCATAAATTTATAATAGATGTAATTTAATTCCTTTTGATTTACGTGGTGATTAATCTAGGGTTGTCATTGTAGAATATAGAAACAAACTTAAATTTCTTATATGCATGCAATTCGGTAGGTCTTCTTGCAATTGAAATATGTGTGTATTTTAGAAAGAAAATAAAATATGTGTAAATTGTTGTCGACACAAAAAAATACCGTCTCAAATAAAGATAAATTTTCTAAGGATCGTCAACCAATTGTCATCCCAATTTAGTGGAAATTGTATGCAATTCGGAACTTTAAGGTGTAGACTAATCAAAAGCATTAAAATGAAATTAAGGAATTATTAAAGTACAATTTGATGTAGCATTTGGGAGGTCAATCTATTAATCTGAGTTTATATGATTAGACATTGAAATAGAGTCAAGACTTGAAAACAAGTGAAATTTCACAATATTCAAAGGTGAAATTTTGCCATTAAAAAAGAATTTTGATTTATAAGGGGAGCTATGCATTGTTGCATCATGTACATGTAGGTGTTGGGTGATTCTAAAACTTCACGATCATGCCACACCACATCCCCACGATCATGCCATGATCTTTGATCACAATTCCACGCACATCTTGATCGAGTTATCTAATAAATTATGACATTAATTCTATATAAGAATGGATCAAAACTCTCGTCTCATTATTGTTAAAAATTAATGATATTATATGCACACTATAGAGCTAACAATTAAACATCACGAGGTTAAGCATGAATCAATTTCATAATATAAAATAATTGATTGAGATGACTCATACTTCGTTGACAACATCAATAATCCCAACCCAAACTCCCTTCCTCGATCCAATTTTTCTCTCCGTCACGTTGACATTAAGGAATTATTAAAGTACAACACACGATCCAATCCAACTCATTTTTCACCCGTTAATCTAAATCTCACTTTCAACACACTATCTCCTCCAAATCACTTCTTTTTACCTCATTTTCTATTCCACAACAAAAATACACAAACTATTAACTAAATTATTTTTACAACAAATTTATCTTTTTAATTTTCAGAAATTAATTCTAATTATATAAAATAATTTACATATCAATTAAATAATTTACCTATTTTTTTAATATTGATAATAGTTAATAATGTTAATATATTTATTGTAAAGTCATTTTAAATCTTTTCTCAAATTGTTTTTTCTAGAAATATGTTTTTATTTGTTTTTTTACCAAAAAATGATCTCCAAATGACGTAGAGATGAGAGAATGTAGGGTGTTTGATTATTTGTTTTAATTTTCAAAAATAAGTATAATTATATAAATATTTATCAATAAAATTTTATTAAACATATAAAAAATTAATTTTTAATCATTTATTACAAAAATAATAATTCAACCAACCCGTGGCCAACCCAAGTCGGGTCCCGACTTGGGTTTTTCCACAGCTAAGAGGCCTGGGTTGGGTCCCACCCTGACCTGACACTATTTGGCCATCCGTTAAGAATGGACTGAGTGGGCACACGTAGGTTTCCATGCATAAATATTGGAAATATTAAAATCCTCAATTTTCTCTCCATTGTCCATTCTTATACATGAATATGGAAGCATAAGGTCAATAATATATGAACGCGACATGTAAAGACATGATCATACGGAAGCTTCTCCACGCCAGTCAATCCCACGTCAACCCCATCTCAACCTAGCTCCTCATGCCGACGTTCTCATACACCACCTCATCTCTGTAAAATCCTCTCTCTTCTAACATATGAAGGTTACAAACACACAACAAAACACACATCAATACTCAATACAACTCCATAGACACAACACATACGTACATCAGGTACCAAATAGGAGAGAATAGAGAGGGTGACGTGAGGGAAGAGGTACAAAAAAACTTAAGAGAAATGAGAGAAAGTTGTGAAGAGATCACCAAGATAAGAGTGTTCGCTCGGTTCGGGTGGCTAATTTGGCAACAACTTCTCGCGACAACTCTGGTAAGTGTAACAATGCCGGCAATTATTCCATCTAAATAATCTTAAAAGAAAACTTCATTGTAAGCCGGCAATTACCCACTCAGAGATTTGTAACTGCCCGTGTACCGAACACTACTTTAAGGAATCGTATCTAAATGGTCGTCCAATTTGCAAAACGCGTTGGGATTCGTGCCCATTTGACTTGGAAAATCCACATCATTTTCGGTCACCTCCTAGAACTCGTATCCTTCACCCACGCGCACGGGGCCTTTTTGCATATTTGGTTCAAACAATATCCAAATATAATGTCAGTCTACGTGTAAGATTTAATCTACAAAAAGACAATACCACAATAATATGATTGAGGTTTTTGCTTGGGTGCACCTCTAAAAAGTGTTTATTGGGCCTCTACACGCGTGTAAATTTATGTTGCCCCAGAATGCCCGCAAATCAACTTAATTGCTTGGGTGCACCTCCTCTTAACCCCGCTAACCCGGACCTTCACCCCGTTACACGCACCCGTTACATCCCGTTACTTCCCTAATCAGGCCCCAACCAATTAAATCGACTCGAACCCACCTACGAACCCGGATTTTTAAAAACCGATTGGACCTAATTGAAATAAAAAACCATGACCGATTAAACCCTCCCCCCAATCCCCCCCCCCCCCCCCCCCCCCCAAATCGTCTTTTCCTCCCCATCAAATCCCTAATTTCCCAACCCGCGCGGAGGCGTCGGATTGCAGCCGACGACCACCCACCACCTAGCGTCTTCTCCGTTCGGTGTCGGTACTCCGGGTTCTCTCATCGACTCATCGACTCGCCCGCTCCGTCGACCCCTCGACACGCGACATCTCTTACTGTTGAAATCATCTGGACGTTGATGCATACACGTGGTGGGAAGGCTGACCGTCGACTTAGGTACCTTCGTAATATCCCCAATTTGCTTGATTTTAGGGTTTACGGGTAAATGTGTGTCAAAATGTGGGTTATCAATGTGTTGATTTTAGGGTTGGTCCGAAAATTGTATTTTGCACTAAAATGTATGTTCATTCAATTACTGTCTCTACGATGTTGAAGTTATATAGTTAGTAGGATGCGCGTTGATGATGTTTGTATCTTTATCAGAAAAAACATTAATAACCATGCCATAATTTTAGGAGTATGACATGAAGTTGTATTTAATTTTAGGAATACGAGATCATATTGCATGCATTTTATCATATTGTACCAATACCAATCCAACCAAACATAGGTTGAACTAATTTTCAGTTAATTCAATGTACCTGTATGTAAAATTGTATAAATATGCCTTCCTATTATGTTTGTTTTTTGCTTGAATTAGGGATGTTGTCATTCGAAATCTAAGTTTTAAGTTGCACATTGGTGGGCAATGGGTTGTGAGAAGGGGTAGAATGTGTGCAATTGGCTTCGAAGAGGTTGATTGTCCAATGGTTGTGATTGAGGATGTTAATTTTGGTGATATCAGAAACTGGGTAAATAAGTACTTCCAAATAGGCCAGAATGAAGTGTTGAAGGTTGATTACTTGATTACTCACCCTCATAGGAAGGAATACAAAAGAATCTGTTCTGATGAAGATGTCAAATGTGCCTTTGGACTTCCCAATCCAAAGATGGAGTTGTGTTTTTTTGCTAGTTCAGACGTCGTACGAAGTGATGATAGTATTGAGCAAGTAGGATCAGTTGACCCACCAGTAGCTGCATTGTCAAGGGAAGTTAATGAAAGACCAGTTACTGCTGACTTAGAAGGGGTTGACCAACCCGTACATGAGATACACCATGAAGATGAGGTACCCTTAAACACGCCTGCACAACAGAATGAAGTGCAACAGGAGAAAGAAACTCCTCCCACGAATAGAGTTAATTATAGAAGGAGGCGGGCCAACGTACAAATGCAAGATCCAACTATAGAAGACCGAGATGATTGCGGACATGGGCGCTGCATGGGATTCTGATGAGGAAGGTACGGATTACTACCCAAGTAGGGATTCTGATGTAGAAGAAGAAGGGGATGAGGAATTGGTGCTTCCTGAGTTTGATGGCACATTAGATGATGTTGGCGACGAAGACTTTGACTTCAACCTCCACTTCGACGATGGTCCACAATCAATTGAGGTTAACATGAAGAATCCAGATATGTACGTGGGTGTTAGATTCCCAGATGTGTCAACATTTAGAATGACCCTCGTTCAACATTGCATTGTGACTGAATGTGTTGTGGATTTCATTAAAAGCCAGCCTAATCACGTGACTGCTAAGTGTCATGATTCCACTTGCGGTTGGAGAATCCATGCTTCTAGGATGCAGGAATGTAAGGTCTTCCAAATTAAGACTATGAAAAAATCACACACATGTTCTTTAGTCAACAGTTGTTCATCAAAGATGGCGACCAAATACTGGATTGCATATCAAGCAATCGAGTGGCTGAGGCAAGATGAGCGCCTAACAGTTAAGCACATCAGAGACCAGTTGCAGAGAGAGTATCACTTGAAGCTACCTTACCATAGAGTGTGGAGACGTAGGGAAATAGCTGTAGAGAAGCTACATGGTGGAGATGGGGTTCAGTATCACCTACTTCCGAATCTGGTTTATGAACTAAACAAAAGGAATCGCGGCAGTGTGGCTAAGCTCTATGTGTACCCGAACAACTAATTCAAATATTTGTTTGTTTGTTTTGAAGCTTGTAAGGAGGGTTTCCTTAGTGGTTGTCGGCCAGTGATTGGCTTAGATGGCTGCCATTTGAAGCACAAATATAGAGGTGTCCTACTATCTGCTACAAGTGTTGATGGCAACAACGACATATTCTCACTGGCATTTGGGATAGCTGAAAGTGAGAGTGTCGCTTCTTGGTTGTGGTTCTTGACTCAGTTGAGAGGTGCAATGGGGCAGCCAGACGGTTTGTAAGGGCCTAGAGGATGCCGTAGCTGAAGTGTACCCCTCTTCTGAGCACAGAAGTTGTATGCGTCATCTCTACAAAAACTTCAAAAGAAAATTCCCCGGATCAATGCTACAAACACAACTTTGGGGTGCAGCTCGGGCATACAAATTGGATGAATACATGAAATTTATGTCTGAGATGCGATCACTTAACCAGCAGGCGTACGAGTGGATCCTTCAAGTTGAATACAAGGATAAAGTGTGGTCCAGAAGTCATTTTGGTGGAAATGCAAAGTGCCCTTTCATCACCAACAATTGCAACGAGTCCTATAACGCCTATATCAATGAAGCCAGACATTTACCAGTTGTTAGTATGGTGGACGTACTAAGACAAAAGTACATAAACACCATTTTTACAAGGCAGACAAAGTCAAGGGAATGGATGGGGAACTTGGTGCTGTTTGCTAAGAAATGGTTGGGAAGCATGACTAGAGAGCTTGGTGGGTACACGGTAGTTCGATCAACAGACCATGTTGCTGAAGTTACATCTCGTACAGAGCAGTGTGTAGTGGACTTGGGTCAAAAGTGTTGTACATGTAGAGTTTGAGACATCGTTGGCCTTCCATGCAAGCATGCATGTGCACTAATTGGTTCTCTTACAGGTGCGGTGTGGGATGACTATGTTAGCAATTGTTATTTTGTTGCCAACTACAAAAGAGCATATGCTAAAAACATCAGCCCAATGCCCGACAAAGGGTCTTGGATTTCAGTAGGCAAACAGTTGAAAGTGGACCCTCCAAAAACCAAAAGAAAAGCAGGTCGCCCAAGTCTAAAAAGAAAGAAGGCTGCTGATGAGCCGACGAACATACAAAAGCGGCATAAATGCAAGAATGGTGGTATGTTGGGGCACCAAGTAAGAAAATGTAGGGAACCAGTAAACAACCGCAGTACACCGCAACAAAACTCACAAAGGTACAAGTCAGCAACGTATTATGTCTTTAGTTTATGGTCTGCATATATCCACTCCATCATCTTATTTATTTGTTATTAATTTTCTTATTGGTATGTTCTTCTAACATGTTCTTTGTATGCTCTATGTTATTTGACTACAGCTCTGAAAGGACTAGCATGCGAGGCGATAACAGAAGAGTCAATCGACCCTCCTCATCCATAACAACCGCTGTTGAATCAACAACTGCTGCTGAATCAACAATGCCAACAAATTTGGAAATTAAATTCGCAATACCGGGGTCAATGATGAACTTGTTGGGACAAGTCTACAATACCACAAGTTTGATTTGATCTATTTACAATTATATGTTGGAACAAGTATTATGTTGAATGTTAGAAATATTATGTTATAATTATGTGGTCGAACATGTGTGCTGCAACAAGTAATATGTTGAATGTTATTTAATTATTGTGGTTACAGGTTGAAGTTTGAATGTTGTTATTTAAATTTTGTGGCTATAGGTTGATGTTGAATTTACAATTGCGGTTCATGTTCGAAAGTTGAAGTTTGAAGTTTGAAATTTTAAGTAATTTATAGTTTGAAGCTTCTATGTATTCGAATTCATAAGGTTGACGCTCTTGTGATGTTAATTTGAAGTTAAATTTGTGTCATGATTGTGTGCCTTTGTACTTTGTTTCTTCACTACATCTTCTGCCCAATTTCAAGAACATTGCGAACATAATGTGTTCCACAAGAAATAACATAACAACATATATTGCGAACATTATCTAAAAGTTCCACAACAAACATGTACATCTACTTAAACGTAACCGCTATTTAAGCATTGTCACTATCGTACACATCACCATAAACGTAAACATCAAAATAAGACTACAACAACAATTTCAAGAACACTGCGATAAACACCACAGATACAACGATCATCAATATCTCGGCCTTCTCCACAATCGGTTTCAGGTCATCCGCAACCTTCTTAAGCTCTTTCACCATCTCATAAATTTCATCTGAATGAACCAAAAGGTCTACAAGACGATCCAAATAGTACTCCAACTTTTGTTCGTGGCGGGCAAAATTCTCCAACACCGCTTTACGAAGCTCGTCCATATTGGTGGGAATGTCAGTAACGGAGTAGTCCTGCTCACCCTCTTACCATTGGAACAAATCACAATGCTCAGCAGCCTACAAAATAAACCAATTTTAAAGCCGAACTGAACCAACAAATTCGGTTCCCAGAAATGTAGATCAATGTATTTAATTACTAAACCAACAAATTCAGCAATGTGGGTCATTTATTAGTATCTAGACATAGAAGTATCCAAAATGCTACTAGCTTACGGACAAGTCAGACATCAGTGTCATTGTTTTCTACAACCATAACAAATATTAAAAAGTGGTGTGAAAACTTCATCCCTATTTTACTACATTGACCTTCATCTATGCAAAGTTTAGATACATCTTAGAAGAAAAAAACAATTTGAGTTTAGATGAATTAAGTTTAATTTTCCAGATTAGATCCAGATAAAATGGACATACAGCATGATAAGAATGCTATCATTCTTATACGATGTAATTAAAATACAATGGAATACGATGCTATCATATCCTGTCATTAAAATACGATGGAATAAATATGCAATAATGTAAAATACTGATGTAATTAACTCATTCACATACAACCTGATAAGAAGAGGACAAACTATTAAGAAGAAATATCATACCACAATCAACCCACTCTTGTTTATCTAATTCTAGGGAACATCATACCACAATCAACCTAGTTTTCAATTTTCAAAAGCATCATTGTTATTTAATGAAAAATTTCATGTAATTGAACATGTTTAATTACGTTATGATGTTTGATCTACAATATTCGTGATAATTGCTCTAATAGAAGTGGTTAACAAAACAAGAAAAAAACAAACAAATGGGAAAAACATACTCGATAATAACGGGGGCAAACCCAAAATCGTCGACCAAACGACAAAGGGTTGTTCGACGTGTGGATCCTCGCCGGTAACTCACATTTGCACATTGGTATGTCACCAATGTCCGGCAACGGCCACACTTCTTCAGTGGAGCCCGACATTGTCGACGGAGCGGGCGAGTCAATGTGTCGATGGGGAGGAGAAGACAATTTGGGGGGGGGGGGACGGATTGGCGTGGGAGGGTTTAATCGGTCATGGTTTTTGATTTCTATTAGGTCCAATCGGTTTTTAAAAATCCAGGTTCGTGAGTGGGTTCGAGTCGATTTAATTGGTTGGGGGTCTGATTAGGGGAGTAACGGGACGTAACGGGTGCGTGTAACAGGGTGAAGGTCTGGGTTAACGGGGTTCAACGGAGGTGCACCCAAGCAATTAAGTTGATTTGCGGGCATTCTGGCCTTCTGGGGCAATATAAACTTACACGTGTGCAGATGCCCAATAAACACCTTTTAGAGGTGCACCCAAGCAAAAACCCCAATAATGATTTTACAAATCAGTCCTGATAAATAGACAAAACTCCGAATGCACCTTTAAATGTAGATAAATTGCAACAACATATAAATTGTACCAATTGATTTGCAAATTAGTTTTAAAATATAAATAGTCCACCAAAACGGATAAAATGACAAACATACTCGTTAAGTGTGATAATTTGCAACAATACATATGTTGTGTCATTTGATTTGCAAATTGATCCATCAACTCGACAAAATTTCAATTCCACCCTTGGTTTGGATAAATTGCAACAATTTTATGTTCTTTTTTTCTTCGAAGGAGCATTTCTCAGTGAATATATTGAAAAAGTCGCAAGTACCTAAGGGGTATGACATTAGACGCCGGAAGAAAAGGAATAGTACTAGTGGAATTGGGAATGTGCAACTCAGATAATTTGATTCGGATACATGGTATATCCGATTTCTAATTGATATTTTTTTTAAATCAAATCCGTATCCGAAATTAAATTGGTAACATAGAACTAACCCCTACTAATGATTGTATTAGGAACATAGAAGTTGCTGGAATATTGTATTAGGAACAGGACCACAACAAGATAATTTTGCTCAAACATTTGCTTCTTCTTTCCACTTTTTTCATCGTCATCATCATAGTAATAATAATAATAGTAATTATTATTACACATCTGAGGGTAATTAAGTTTGTTTTAGGTCGTTTACTTAACCTCACCTAATTTTGCACTCTTGAAATAATGGAGGTGAAGCTATTTATGAAAAAGTGATGGAGTCAGGGGCGGATCTAGAAATTTATTTTGGGTGGGGGCAGGAGTTGAATTTTTTTTGGAAAATGAGGGGCGGATCCAGAAATTTATTTTGGGTGGGGGCAGGAGTTGAATTTTTTTGGAAAATGAGGGGCGGATCCAGAAAGGAATTTTTTTTGGAATTTTTTTTTGGAAAATGATACTTTACATAAATTATTTAATTAAAAAATAAAAAATATCATTATTATTATTAACATTTTTCAAATCCTGAATACATTAAAATTCAAACATCCAAAATAAATTTTTACAACCATAAAACCAGGGGCGGATCTAGAAATTTATTTTGGGTGGGGTAGGAGTTGATTTTTTTTGGACGGCCTACAACTTTAAAATGATATTTTAAATAAATTATTTAATTAAAAAATAAAAAATTGAAAATATCATTCTTATTATTAACATTTTTCCAATCCTGAATACATTAAAATTCAAACATTCAAATTTTTTTTACAACCATAAAAAACGACACATCAGTTAAATTGATATTATCCATACAACTCAAATTCCAATATCCAAACACAAAGCATGTGGTTTGGGAAGATTTATTGGATATGTTCGTTCTTAAGTTTAAAATCGATAAAATTTAGACAAATAGGGGAGCAAAATAATGTATAAGTATAACCTAAAATTATAATAATTTTTTTGTAGTAATTGTTATTATTTATGCTCATTGTTATTTTCGTTCATGGAATTGCAGACTTTAGATTTATTATTCATTCTACGACTGTTATGTATAGACTTTGATGAATAAATTTCCTAAAAATGTTAGTTTATTTTTAGTTTTCATTCTATTTCCAGCCAACAAATGAACTTGACAGTATCATAGTCAGATATAACATGTCAATAAGCATAACTGTACTAGAAAGATAAAATTGCACATCATAATCAAAAAAGTTAAATCCCAAACATCCATAATACCTAACTAAAATCCATATAATGTTCATTTTTCAACTAAAAAAAATATCAAACTTACACAACAATGCAAATACAAAAGATTATAGTTTATCTTTCAAATGTAGTTGTTCAAAAACAATTAAAGCCTCCGATCTAAATCAAATTGACTATAAAATCATTTATTGTCAAAAATATCTTAACTCCTCTCAAATATCAAATTAAATCACAGTTAAACAATCATATCACCAACTTCTAGATATCACACTTAAATATATAGAATTGAACATAAAAAATTGGGATTTTTTTAAATCTGGGTGGGGCAGGTGCCGCACCTGCCCTCTATGTGGTTCGGCCCTCATGGAGTCTTTCGATTAATGATGGAAGTGAAGCTGTTGTATTTAAGAGATCACCAACAAACTCAATACATGCTATGTTTGGCAATTGTGATACTCAATAAATGAAAAACAAAGAATCTTTGAACGATTCATTGATTGCAATTTCCAGGGGCCGGGGGTAGTGGTTTTGTTTGGCATTTTGTACCTCGTATAGTTTTGTTTGTTGACTCAATGTTTGAGATAATTGGGAGGTGTTGACGAATTTATTTCAAAACTGTTGATGAATGTGGTGAATGCATCATAACTCTTAGAGCATGGGAATAGTTAATTAGGTGGCTACTACGATTATATATATGCACACTTACTCTTTTTTGGTCATTCCACCTTAATCCTTTCCTTCATCACCACAACCATGAGTTTCATATTGGGAATAATCTTTGTCATCTCATGTTTTTCGCTCATCCTCATGATCAACAAACGTAAGGGTGTACCGACGAACTGGCCTATCGTTGGTATGCTCCCTGGGCTCCTTTCTAACCTCCACCGCCTCAATGACTTTGTGGTCGGGTTCCTTGAGCGTACGAGTTGCACATTCCTTGTAAAAGGATTTTGGTTTGCACAAATGGACTTGTTGGTTACTTCCGACCCCAGAAACATAAACCACATCTTCAACACCAACTTCAACAACTACCCCAAGGGTAAAGATTTTGTTGAGATATTCGGGGTCTTAGGAAATGGCATTTTTAATGCGGATTTTGAGTCGTGGAAGGACCAAAGGCGTATGGCTCATGCGCTCATGGCAAGGCAAAGCTTTCAAGCCTACAACGTCGAAATAACCCTTGAAAAGCTCGAGAAAGGGGTAATTCCTTTGCTTAATGATTCAATAATATATGACTCGGTTTTGGACTTACAAGATGTGTTCTTGAGGTTAATGTTCGACACATCATGCATGTTAGTAATGGGAGTTGACACAGGGTGTTTATCACCTAGATTGCCAGTTGTTCCGTTCGCTAAAGCAGTAGATGATGCAGAAGAAGTGATGATTCATAGACATGTTGTTCCAATGGTGATGTGGAAGTTGATGAGATGGCTCAATATTGGCTTTGAACGAAAGGCTGCCCTCGCACAGAAGGAAATAGACAAGTTCTTGGCCAAGCATGTGAGCATGAAAAAACAAGAGTTGCACGGCATAGTTGAGAATGGTTCCACGTTAGAAACTACAGATCAACAAGACTTGTTGTCGTCTTATATGAACACAAATGACACCACCCTCTTAAAAAAGAGTAATGGAGTTGACATCAAGTCCTACAACTTTCTTAGAGACACAACCTTGAATCTACTAATGGCTGGAAGGGACCCGACCGCGGCAGGTCTAGCATGGTTCTTCTGGTTGATGTGGAAATATCCACATGTAGAAGCCAAGATCCTTCAGGAGGTGAGATCAAACCCTAATTTATTCAACAAAGACAATGATTCTTTCAAGTCCAAAGACTTGAGCTCGCTTGTCTACTTGCATGCAACATTATGTGAGTCTTTACGTTTGTACCCACCCGTCCCATTCGAGCATAAGGTTGCCCTCAAACCAGAGACACTACCGAGTGGGCATCGAGTCGACCCAAAGACGAAGGTTTTGGTGTCATTGTATGCGATGGCTAGAATGGAAGAGGTGTGGGGAAAAGATTGCAAGGAATTCAAACCAGAGAGGTGGATAGGTGGTGATGGGAAGATCAAACATGAGCCCTCTTACAAGTTCATGACATTTAACTCGGGGCCAAGGACTTGCATTGGGAAGGACATTGCTCTCACACAAATCAAGATTGTGGTGGTGAGTTTGTTGATGAAGTTCCACTTTGAGGTGGTGGATGAGCACTTGATTGTGCCCAAAACCTCGGTTGTTCTCCACATGAAGAGTGGCTTGAAGGTTAGGGTTAAGAAGAGAGTTTTATTTTAATTAGCACATCGTTTAGTTTGTTGTGAGTTGTTTTAGTTTATGTTAGTGCTCATTAGATAACTATTGGGATATCAATTTGATATGATGTGGTGTTTTAGTTGTTTCTTTCCTTTACGTAATCATGCTCTTGTACCATCATCGTTATGAATAATAAAAATTCCAAACAGTATTACTTGTTTTGTAGAAAGTAATTTTCTAACCTACAATTTTAAACATTTACATGAGTTTTTTATCGACCATTATTAGTATATATCTATTATATTATCTTTTGCAAGCATTTTAGAAAAGTAAATCCTCTTTAAGTTGGCCCATGCTTGTATTCCTCAGTGTTGTTGTTAGACTAAAGCAGTTGATTTATCTATCTTCCTCGATAACTGTTGGATTTGTACATGTAGCTGCTGAATAAACCTAATTACTAATTTTTTTTTTTTGAATAAACCTAATTACTAAAATTATTATTATTTTTTGAATAAACCTAATTACTAGAATTTCCAGACGCCTGTCTTCACTTTGGAACAAGTGGACTGAGATGTCACTAATAAAGTTGTCAATTGTGATGTCAAAGTCTTTGGCTCTTTTCTACGAGATTGCTGGCATTTGTATCCAAAAGTAGTAAAAGAAATTGTGACCGAAGTCAACCGAAATAAGAATTGCAGTGATTTGGAAAAATGGATGACATGGTCATTCAAGTTATGAATTTCGATAGACCAAAATGTGTTCGGTCGTTCGTTAAAATTATTTTGGTGGACCGAAATGGTTGACGGTCGAACAAAAAAAATTGATTTCCTTTACCTTCCAGCTTCAAACGTTAAGAAAACTCAAAAATAAATTGTACATACTGTAGAATCCGACGGAAACTGAGCATAGATTCTCAGGAGTGCACAAACATTGTCCCCCCACGAAGTCAAATGGAATCCCGTTTCCTTTTTACGCATAACTCAGTCTTTCACGTAAGAATTTGCACGAAGCAACACAAAACAAAATTCAAATTCTGGATATATCTCTCTGTCAAATATATATTAACAGTTAATAGAGAAACATATATATTCTCAAAAGTAGCTCTTCATCACAAAAATTATTTGATCCGATCATTTCTGAGGTCAAGACAAACTTGTTTCAAGTGACTATAGACTCTTTCCCAGGATACAAAGTACCATATTTAAACGAATTTTGAGTTTTATCTTTTTGTTGGTAGTTAAAGAGAACATGCTTTAGTTCGTCATATTGTGTAAGCAAATAACGATTCTACAGGTTCAGGAGTACCTTTCTTGGAGAGAACCTGTGGCAGCGGAAGGAAGATCGGAGGTCACCTTACGGAATCCTTCTCACCGGTCGGTCTCCTACTCTCTTGGAGAAGAAGCACGTGTCCACAACCCAAGAGTCTACGGATTAGCTTGGTGGATGTGGAGGGACGAATGTGAGAGACTGGGAGAGGTGGCGGCTAGGGTTTGGTGGGGCTAGGGTTTGCACTCAAATTAGTCCATCCAATGGGAGGCTCCCCTCCTTATATAGATGGCCTCACCCAAAACCCTAATGCGCAACCAATGAGAGTGCGCCACGTGTCAGTGCTTTGGGCAAACATCATCTTAATCCTTAGATTAATCCAATATCTCCCACTTGCACAATAGCACGTTAACAACACGTCATCTTCTTTTGTATCCCTGACACATACATATATATCCCCGATACATACAATCATAAGATGGAAATGTGTCACCTCTTCATGTGTTCCTGACACATATGTATACATCCCTGATATATACAACTATTTCTCTCTTCCAAGAATGCATCCACAATACGCAAGTCTCTGATCATGTATCCCTGATACAAGACCATATGTGTCCCCGACACATGTACTCTTCCGATCATATGGACAAATGGGTCGTGCGACCGGTGATGCACCTGCAATTTAGGAGTCTCAAACTAGAAAGCTTACTAGAAGGACAGAATGACAACATCCTCACAAAAATAACAATTAAGCAGTCAAATGCACATCACTGTTCCCCAGGTTTACTCAGAAACTCACTTGACATGAATGATATCTCGATCTCTCGGAGAGAATACCTTCTTGTCCTCAAGGTACTTGCTACTGTATCCAATACAGTTGGGCCCAGCAAATACTTTTAGTGCAGTCGAGTCAAACCTTTCCCTTCGCCCCAGACCACCATTACACTTAGAGTTGACTCCTTTCCCGAAGATGCCTCTTTAGACCGAATCTCTAATGGTCATAGATAACATCCCAAAGTAGCCACATCAACTCTTTGCTTCATGGTGTCGTCGAAGGTCACTGAGGGCAACTAAAGGACAATCAAGTCTTGGACTCACACAGTGAAGGAGCAGGGATCCATCCTTTCACTTCCAAATGGTCGCTCAGCACATGTTGTATGACAAACATGCTATGGTGGATCATACTGCACACAACAGTATGTCTGTCTCTCAACACCATACAAGTCTTAGTCCAGTCGCACCCCCTCTGCGCCTGACCCGAGCTTCATCATTGTCGCCTTAACACCATACAAGTGTTACCTGGCGCCACATGTGATGCTCGCACTTGGCTTCTATAGGTCACATGAATCGTGGGAACATTCATGTCAATCCTCACCAACATAGAGGATCTCATCTTGATTCCTAATCAAGGCGACTGTCTTATCATGAACTACTCTGGATCTATCATACAAGATCTCTTCATGATCAGTCTCATCTCTGCTCGCTATCAAAAGCGCCAGAGGCGAATGCTCGTGTGAGTAAGCATTCTTCAGCCTATTGACAGATTAATATTTTATGCTAGAACAACTATACAAACCAAACAGATAAAGTTGAAAGGAAAAACACAATCACTCATAAAAGGAAGTCAGACATGCCAATACATCAAAGTCTGCGTAAGCCTCAAGACTTCACATGAGACACAAATGAGTCCTTAGCTATGGCTTTGGTAAGAGGGTCAGCTACCATAAGACTAGTAGACACATGTCTTAACACAACTTTCTTTCTCGCTATGATGTCCTTCACAAAATGCTCCATGCTTGGGTTGGACTGGTATCGACTCACCACGCCCACAACATAACAACTGACCTAGTATACATTATAGAGTACATGAGGCTTCCCACAGCATTGGAGTATGGAACCTTGTCCATTTTGGCCTTCTCTTCAGGAGTCTTAGGATGCTTATCAAGGCTTAAGTGTAAACCCTTCTCAACAGGAGTGTCGATTGGTTTGCATTTGTCCATGTGGTATTTCTTCAAGACGTTGTTAATGTAAGTCTCTTGAGACAATCCCAGAAGTCTCTTGGACCTATCTCTAACTATCTTGACACCAAGGACGTAGCTACCTTCACCAATGTCCTTCATATCAAATGTGGAGGACAACCACTCTTTAGTGGATTTCAACAACTCTTTGCTATTGCCAGCCATGAGTATGTCATCAACATACAAGGTCAGAATGACAAATTTACCATTGGATCTCTTAACGTACACACAGTGATCTTCCTCAAGCATAGAGAACGCATTCTCTGATATAGCTTGATGGAAGCGAATGTTCCACTGTCTAGACACTTGTTTTAAGCCATACAAGGACTTGTTGAGCTTGCACACTTTGCGCTCTTATCCTTTGTTGAGGTTGATCCATATAGATCTCCTCCTCAAGTTCTCCATTGAGAAAAGCAGTCTTTACATCCATTTGGTAAAGCTCTAAGTCCATCTGAGCTACAATAGCTAGTAGAAGGCGGATGGAGGCAAACCTAACCACGGGTGAAAATGTTTCCTCAAAATCCACGACTTCTCTTTGGGTGTAGCCTTTAGCTACCAGTCTAGCCTTGAATCTATCAATAGATCCATCTGCCTTCCTCTTAATCTTGAGGATCCACTTGGCCCCAATGGCCTTTCGGTTCGGCGGTAAGTCGACCAAGTCCCAGACTCGATTAACTTTCATCGACTCCAACTCTTCCTTTATAGCTTCTAACCACTCTTTAGCATTTGGACCTTCCAAAGCCTCTTTCAAGGTCTCCGGTTCTTGCTCATCGATTACTGTCATCCCGGATGATTCATAATCAATTTCTTCTTGAGCTATCATGAGGGCCTCTTCCTCTAAGCGAAACCGCCTACGAGGAATGAGCCCGCGTTTGCTTCGACGCAGATGGATATCTGATGGCTCATCCTCCGTGAGAGCTATCGGATCCTCAGCATTGCTGCTCCCACTAGGATCGACTGGTGGAACCTCATGTTCAACTTCCAGATCATAATCCCGTGGAGTGGCAATGTCCTCATCTTGTTGTTCAAAGAAGTCCACTGACTCTTTGATAGCTCCAGCAAGGGTTGGAAAATCATTTTCCAAGAATGTGGCATCCCTAGACTCCAGTTCCGTCCTTCTTTCATTCTCGTCTACCCCGATAAAAACATAACCTTTGGAGAAATCACTGTATTTTACAAAGATACACTTTTTCCCTCTAGGTCCTAGTTTTCCATATCGGTGACTAGTAGAATGAATGTATGCCGCACATCCCCAAGGACGCAGCAGACTAAAATCAGGCTTCCGTCCTGTCCATAACTCATATGGAGTTGAGGGAACTGATTTTGTTGGAACTCTATTGAGGATATAGGCAGCAGTCATTAGAGCATCTCCCCAAAACGAAATTGGTAAGCTCGCATGCGCCATCATGGATCTAACCATGTCTAGCAACGTTCTATTCCTTCTCTCGGCAACACCATTTTGCTGAGGAGTGT
Source organism: Triglochin maritima (assembly GCA_963682175.1). Taxonomy (NCBI): domain Eukaryota; kingdom Viridiplantae; phylum Streptophyta; class Magnoliopsida; order Alismatales; family Juncaginaceae; genus Triglochin; species Triglochin maritima. Next base: position 40,028,966 of record OY821781.1, read on the forward strand.
AAGGCATAGTGAGTTGTCTAGATATCCCATTTTCATCACATAACTCCTTGAACATTATGGAGAGATACTCACCACCTCTATCCGTTCTAAGAGTTTTTATCTTATTATCCAACTGATTCTCAACTAAGCTCATGAATTTCTTAAAACATTCTAGAGCTTCTGACTTGTGAGAAATAAGATAAATATGACCATATCTAGCGAAATCATCAATGAATGTGATGAAGTAACTTTGTCCATGTCTAGTACCCACATTCAAAGGTCCACAAATATCTGAGTGAATTAGTTCTAAAGGAGAAGTAGTCCTAATGGCTTTTCCGAATGGTTTTCTAGTTGCCTTTCCAGCTAGACAAGATTCACAGGTCGGCAATTCAAATTTGGAGCATTCTCCTAATACCCCCTCCTTTGCCAACCTGTTCATCCGGTCAACACCAATGTGACATAGTCTAGCATGCCACATAACTGAATCATTATTCATGGAACTTTGGCTCATAAAGGCACTAGCGTTATGATTGAAATCATAAATTGCGTCCAACACAATAAAACCGTCAGAAAGAAAAGCACGTCCATAATAAATGTTAGAAAGGTATAAACCCATATCATTGTTCTCAAAAACAACTTTAAAACCATGTCTCATCAAGACAACAACAGAAATAATATTTCGCCGTATAGCTGGTGCATACAACACGTCGTGAAGTAATAGGATCCGGCCACTTCGCAAAGCCACTTCACATGTGCCAACTCCAAGAACTTCAATGCTAGTGTTGTTTGCCATGTTTATTCGCCTCCCACTTGGAACACGGCGATATTCCACGAAGGCAGAACGATCCTTTGTTACGTGGTCCGTGGCACCTGAATCCACAATCCACACAGGAGAATGATCAGTGAGCATCACAGAACTAGTCACGTTACAATTCGAGGGATTACACACAGTAATTACCTTTTGCTCAGTGCACTAACGAGCAAAATGTCCAGTCTTTCGGCAGTTAAAACAAGTCACATTAGACTTATCTTTCCCACCCCTGGATCCTCGAGGTCGTTTCTTTCCAGCTTTGTTTTCTGTTTTGTTTGCATTTGCACCCTTCTTGCCTTTAAAACCCTGAGCTCTATCTCTTTCGCGCTTAAAACCTGCACTCCTCCGAGGAGCGCCAGCTTCAGCAGCAAAAACTTCAGTTAGAGGGGCTTCCGCAAGCATGCGGTCCTCCTCCAGCTCTAGGTGTTTTGCGGCCTGGTCAAATGTCCTGATGTCATCAGCATGGGTCAGATGGACCTTCATATGCTCCCAACTCTTCGAAGGAAATGATCTGATGAGAGCAGACACTTGCTCCTCATCGGTCTTAGCACGACCGGCAGCACTCAGCTCGCTAATCATGTTTGACATTGCGGTAATATGCTGCCTCATTGTGTGACCTTGGCGCATTTTATACCCATCAAACATAAGCCCAAGCTGACGGGCCCTTGTGACGGAGGTCACTCCGTACTGAAACTTCACAGCTTCCCACAAGGCCTTTGCAATTCGAAACTTTTCGAACCGCAGTAACAGATCGTCCCTCATTGAACTTAGAATTGTGATTCGAGCAATTCGGTCTTTCTTTTTCCATGCATTATAAACATCCAAGTTTCTGCGATGTTGCGCAGTATTCCCCTCCTCGGGGGGAGACATAGATTGGTTTATGTTTTCTAACATGTCATGATCCTCTAAGAGATACTCAATTTTACGATGCCACAGATCGTAATTTCTTTCATTGAGTTTATCTCCTCGAGTCAGATCAGTGACAATGCTTTTGGAAGCAGCCATAAAGAATCTAGGACAATCAAAATACATAGCGATACATGAGTTCTAGCATAAAATATAACGAGCTACAATAATCATAAAGAATAAACTGACTTAATAGCTATAGCACTCAGACCAAAAGAAAACATAAAGCATTCGATCAAATCCTCATGCAATAGTTAATAAAGCTATTTTACTAATCTAGATATTGAGCTCCATCATGATTTAATGACCCAAAAAAACGTTTTAAATCAGCAAATAAATTTTTTTTTGCCGCCGGTTGCAAGGTGGTTTACACAAAACACTTCAACCTTGCAACTCCCACTAGGCATGCGAGTTCCCAAAAAACGGTTTTTAAAAACCAATCAACATCACACACATATGATTACTACATTACTTCCATATCGAGCTAATGATCCCCATTAGGGATTTAGCCTCGTCGACGGGAACCTGCATGAGTCTTATAGCAATAATATCGCAATAATAAAAATAAAGGAGCCCCTCGTCTCCTTAGGGCAATAAACAGTCCACAGTCCATAATTATTACAGTCCATAAATATTACAGTCCATTGCGATAACTATTGCAAATGGAAATAAATGAATGAAATTACGCTCATCTCTCAATAAGGGAGTAAATAAAATCAGAAATCATTCATTCCACATAGCCACAATCTTTCCATACGTTAGCACAATCCGACGTATGAAAAATAACATAAAGAGTGCACCTCATTCAAACAATAAGGAAGTAATGCACAAGGAAACAATGCATGAATGGGGCACGAAAATAGGCAAAAAAACGTGTTAGGTAATGACAACCAATCTCCACAATAATCATTCTCAAAACAGAATTTTTTTTTCTTTTTTCCATAATCAATATAATCATGCAATCAATAATAATTATGCTATTTCTAATGGAAAGAAAAAATTCGAAATTATATGGTGGAGAACAACACATATTTTTTGCATCAAAGGAAAACATCCAAACATATTTTAAGGCAATAAAATTCCAGCCCATAATATCTTTCCAAAAATTTCAGAATTAGCCAATCTTTCCATAATCAATATAGGCATGCAATCAATAATAATTATGCTACTTCTAATGGAAAGAAAAATTCGAAATTCTTTGGTGGATGGCATCACATATATGCACATTTGATGAAAAGGAAATATTTCAAATGAAATGCATGCAATCATCCCAAAAGAAATCCGAAATATCCTTAATGAGATTAACATATATGTGCATTCAATCGTAAAGGAAATATTTCAAATGAAATGCATGCAATTATTCCAAAAGAAATCCGAAATATCCTTAATGAGATTAACATATATGTGCATTCAATCATAAAGGAAATATTTCAAATGAAATGGATGCTCTCATTAAAAAAACGAAATATACAATATGGTAACTCAATATTCATGTATACATGCTCAAAGATTAGAATAAATAATATCTAACCCTAATTCGTAAAAATCAGGAAAAATAGACATCTTATTTCATGTATACATGTGCATGATTTAGAAGAATCAACATGGAAAATAACTTCTGATTTTATCTAATACATGCACAAAGAATAGAGGTAACAACACAGAAAAAACAGAATTCTGGTCACATCTATGTATGTGCAATGATAGGAGAGCAACATATCATATTGGCTCGAAATAAAATCAGGAAACATCCATCTTAAACCATGCACATATGCGCAAGAATGGAGGAGCAAAATCTAACCCTAGATGCATGCTCTAATGAACCATAACATGCGCAACATGTAGAAACTAGTCTAAACCATAATTGCATGTTAGAAAGAAATCAGCAAGCATGCACCACTTATATCTCTAAATGAATGATCATATTATTTCATTTAAAGATCAAAAACCTCTGAGTTTTCATTTCCAGAATATGAAAACGAATTTGAATGAAAAAAAATCATGAAAAATCAACATATATAACATGCGCATCATGTAAATAAGCAATGCTGATTTTCTGTTTTCTTTCTTTCTCCAAAAACATAACCACTGAATATTTTGTTTTTATCTCAAATCAGATTATCATGAAACAAAAATTCGTCAAGCATGGTGAGGATTCGAAGGTAACCGAGATGGCTCTGGTACCAATGTAAGCAAATAACGATTCTACAGGTTCAGGAGTACCTTTCTTGGAGAGAACCTGTGGCAGCGGAAGGAAGATCGGAGGTCACCTTACGGAATCCTTCTCACCGGTCGGTCTCCTACTCTCTTGGAGAAGAAGCACGTGTCCACAACCCAAGAGTCTACGGATTAGCTTGGTGGATGTGGAGGGACGAATGAGAGAGAGAGGGAGAGGTGGCGGCTAGGGTTTGGTGGGGCTAGGGTTTGCACACAAATTAGTCCATCCAATGGGAGGCTCCCCTCCTTATATAGATGGCCTCACCCAAAATCCTAATGCGCAACCAATGAGAGTGCGCCACGTGTCAGTGCTTTGGGCAAACATCATCTTAATCCTTAGATTAATCCAATATATTGAATATATAATAAACCACATATTTATATAATTTGAAGAGGAAGTATGCATGGTACTTTATTAGAGACATTTGAACATATATTGACGTTCGAAATGTTATGTGTAGTTAACACTTTCGATCGCTATGTTTTGAAATGGTAGAAATATCGATGGACCTTGTAAATGCTGAATTACTCGGTCATGTACTCAATTATTTATGGATTAACATATCAATTAAGCTACAAATCCAAATTATTTTAATCAATATGGGTTTGTGAAACTTCTCTTCTATTGTTCTCACAATCTAATCAATATCTCTAGTCTAGGAGCTTTCAATTTATTGTTTTTATCTACAATGTCATTCTACTCTGGGCTGGAATGTGCAACAAATTAAATCCACCTACTACCACCAACCAAGACTTAAATGTATAGATCTACCAATGACATATTTTAATCTGATATAAAAGGATTTCCTAACAAAAATAAATTCAGATCGCATGAAATCATTTTTTAGTATAAAAAATCATATAAATTATAAAAGGAAACAAGGACGCTCAACAAAATACAATTGAAATTTCTAAAAGAAAGCACACCTGACCATGAAAACTCACTCAACATATATAAAAACTTTAACTCCAAATTAATTAAGTCGTTCATTTTTGAGTCAATCTGACTATCTGAGACTGCAGAACGTGTGGATCGAGGCATGAAAAAGTGACAAGTAAAGCAGATTGATTAATTCATTGAGGAGACTGTGATACGCAGGTGGAGGAGACATATTCGGCAAGAACATCCAACTTGTTCGTATGGTTAGAAATGTACGCAGGACTTTAGAAAATAAATAAAAAGAAAAACATGCCCAATGGTAGAGAAATGTTTAGGATGAAAAACTTCCAACTTGTTCAAGTGGTTAAAATCTAGGACTTTACAAACAAAAAAGCGAAATTTACTTAGCCATCTTAGATTTGGCTAAAATATATATAGCAAATTCAAATTATCCAAAAACAGTGCAAGCATGTCGAAAAGCTGCTGATTCATCAAAACCTTGCCTTTTATTATTATTTAGTATTAGTATAGAGAGACGTACACAGATGGTGTTAATGACTTTTTCTTTACATTCTTTAGATTTTTAATTGAGAGTATCCTCGTATTACTATTATGTGTCTCTGTTATATGCTTTTGACCTAATTTTTATGTAATGATTAATGCATATAAGTATTCAAATTTAACCTCCCTACATCTATTTAATTATTTTTTTGGATTCAAGAGTTTCGTCATAATTTAACCTTCACATTGTTATTTATGTGTGGGGTTTATATATGTAGAGCAATAACTTCATTTTTTTTCTTCTATATAAATATTTTGGACTTATCCGATATAAGTATTTTGGACATGTAAATAACATATATACATATGTCGGTAGATAAGTTTATATATATATACACAAGAATTATCTAGTGAGTCCGAAGCTTAAATTTTTATTTTAAGCCTTCATTATATCCACCACATGTTTGAAATTGTAAGGTAGATTATAAGAAATATTTATTTTTTGGCTTACAAACATGACATTGATTTCAACTATCCTCAATTGATCGATTTTCCCCCCAATGTAGGTCTACTCTGCTTGTCCGTTCCTTTTACACGATCAACCTCCGCTCTCCCTCGTACCGCCAGTTGATCCCAATCCGAAGCTCGACCTTATGTTGAGCTTGTTGGTGTCCTTCAAAAAGTGAGTGACCTCGCTAGAGCGTCTGATAGAGGAAGTCATCCATCTCCCACGTGGTAATTGTTGGGGGTCGTAATTGAGTATAATTTTAATAAGGCATGCCACCAACATTAAGACAAATGATTGGTAGTCTTGAATTGGTATTTAACATTTTGTTAGTCTTGATTTGTTTGTCCGAATGACCCTGTATTTTGCTTGAATAGCCATTTTGGTAGTCATCATTCGGTAGTCTTGATTAGTTTGTGTGGATGTACAACTGTTTTGCTTGAATATACGTTTTTAAGAAATTTGTTAGACATGAAATGGTACCACGTCAAATGATAGTATGTTCTCCTAATTTTGTGTCTAGTATCAATGATAGTTTGTTCTTCTCATTAGTTGGACGTGAAATGGTAGCACTTCACATTATCTATTTTGCTTGAATATACCACGTCAAATGGTTGTATGTTCTAATTTGTTGTGAATATATACATATTTATAGAATTTGGTGCTAATTTATGTCCTTATTGTCAATGGAAGGACCACCACCGGCTAGTCCACCACAACAACCCCCTTTTCAGGAACATGATTGTCCCAATTGTGATGCAATTTGCTATGCTAAGACCCCTTCCGTAGGACGTCGTCCTTCCCATGAAGCGAGTCACAGTAATGAAGAACCGTCGACGAGTGAAGCCGACCAAACTGGTAGGTTCCCTTCACAACCGAAGAAGGAGCACTTCCCCCACGACATGGGGGACAAGAACTCCCATGCCTGACTTGGCTGATTGTAATACCCACCCTCTGCTAACATAATTTTGGTTAGGTAGTTTACTTGTATGTAGTATGAAGGTCGTATGTGTGACTATATGACTAGCAAAATAGAAAGCATTTTTTAGTACCCTATATAACGCTATGTGTTTAATAAGATAAGTCGCAAACCAGTTTTTTGGTTGTAATTGGACTTGTTAGGGATTAAGGGTGTGGTAGTTCAGCGGTAGGTTGTATATGGAAATGTGGTTTAATTAATATTAAAATGTATATAAGGTTCAGTACAATTGTTTGTTGAATTCTGTGGTTTATCATAAACAATATAGACCAAAGGAAAAAATATTCCGACATCCTAAACACTATTCAATTTCAAACCTTAGTACTTTTGATTTCAGACGACAATGTAGATTTCTCTCCGGATCATGGCTACTTGATGAGAATTAAATTTATACCGCAAGTGCACGACGTCAATGAAGACGTGGCAAATACGGGTCGAACACAAGGAGGGAGAGATTTGTTATTTGTGTGATTTTCGAGTAGGGGAAAGAAGGAGGGAAGAATAAGTTTGGTTTTGAGATTTTTGGTTTTTAATTTTCTAAAGCATGAAACATGAACAAATAAAACTAAAATAAGAACAAAGATGGTGAATTCCGTTGGGTGGAGGTTTAGATTAGAGAATTCTGAAACTTATAATAAATCACATTAGTTATATAAAGCATTACATGATAAATGACTCAACATAAACTCAAGTAATCAAAATATACTAACACGAAATTAAAATAATAACTTGATTCTTCTTCTCATCACCCTAAATCCGTCACCCCCACCCTTTGGAGAGAATTAGAAACTCATGGATGGAGGGAAGGAGAATGGGTCCTAGAGAAACTACAAAAGAAAATTAAAAACACAAAATAAAAGAAACAGAATTTTATTGCTAAATTATGGAACAAAACAAGAACTAAAATTAAGAACTAAAGACCAAGGGCCCTCACAACATCGTTTCGAGGCTATTTATAGCCGATACAAGGGACTTAAGTATAAAATAGGAAAGTACACGCGTTAACACGCAACCGGTAAAAAGTTTAGAGCATGGATCTAATTTTGTGCGGCGGATTCGCCGCATTTTGTACATAAGGTGCGGCGGATTCGCCACCCTTTTAGCTCTGATTTAATCCGGATTTTTCCTGTGTGTTTATGGTATGATTTAAATATCCTTTGCGCGTCTGGATTGATTTCTTTCCTTTTCTTTTGAGCTCCGAATTTATTTCTTCATATATTTGGAGATACACATTGATTTTCCTTTAGAACTTCTCCAAAATAATAAAAGATACTCGTAATTTGCAATTGGGTCCTCGGCTTTTTGCAATTAAGTCCGTGACCTTTTTGTAATTAGGTCTTTGAATGCTTTTATGCTTGGATGAACTTCTATTTGAATCCCGATAATCTTGAACTTGGTCTTTATGACAGGAATGAGTCTCTTGCACACATTTATGCTCGGGATATGGGTAATTTGCATTCAGGTCCCTGTATTCTGTAAATAAGACTAAACACATACCTTAGTAGCATTTATTGATATAAAATTAATCTAAATGAAAGACATATGATGCAATGTATGCAATGCATCAAATACCCCCACACCTAGATTTTGCTAGTCCCTAGCAAAACAAAATATAAGAAAAATGAAAACAGGGAAATCCTAACTCACTTTCGTAGGAATCACGGTTGCACTTAGCATGTGCAACAAGCCTTTAAACCCCTCAGTTTCCTTAGAGGACGAGTTTTGTCTCGTGAGGGTTTTCAGTTGACACACCGACAAAGTCTTAATTCAACATTTCATTAATAACTTTAAATATCTCCACCTCAACCTTATACATCTCACTTTGAATTATTGCATGCTCATTAAATAAATCTAACTCATAAAGAATCTGACTTGGTCTTTGTTCCTCCAATATTCACACCACTAACCCTTCTACACATGTTATCACTTAAATTATTTTGCACGCCTCCTCTGGTGGTGAAGTATCATTCGGATCAACCATGACATGGATCATTCTTTTAGCTTTGGGCCTTGAGTATCTTAAAGTATTTTTATTTTATTTTTCCCCGTGATTCAACACATTTTCTTTTTTTTTGACACTTTTACCGTTTTTGCATTCGTGTAGCGAGTTTGGTCGATAATCCCGAGCTGGCAGACTCAAGTTACCGGGTTTCAAGATACCCCTACGGACCAGTGACTCGAAGACTTGGGCTTTTGTAATCATTTTGCAAAATGCTTTATTCCTTTATTTTTACTTTTATTTTCCTCAAGGCTTAATTGCTATTAGAAGTCCACACTTCCCGGTATATTTTCCTCAACCTCTGCTTTTTATCAACCACTTCAAAGATTTGATTCATCCAATTTAAGTGCATACATGTCTTAAAGGGTAATGGGTTATTTCTTTGGAACTTAGATTTATGTCATAATTTCTACAAGCAGAACTATATAATAAGGAACAAAAACTCAATGCATTTTGTACACGGGTTTTGGCAGTTCAATCTTAAGCTATGTCATGGAACTTTGATTTTTTTTAAAACAACAAAACTAAAAGAATATATAGATATATAGATAAACACCCCCCGCACCTACATCATGCATTTTTCTCAATGTATGCAAATATAAAGCAAATGCACTTATTACCTGGGTGAACTGCGGTGGAGGGATGGAATTTGTTCAGAGTCAACCATAATCAGAACTGGATTGAATGTCACCATGTTGGTGCATGTATCCAGTTGAATTGTTCCCCAAGTTTCCCTGAGGTAAAGGTACCACACCTCTCACATGTATTGATTCTCTTGTTTGTTCGAGTGATGGTGGTTGGGTAGATGACTTACTCCCCTTTTTCTTACTTCCTTTTTGTGATGATTTATTTGATTCAGAAATCTTATAAATACGCGATCTCATCACAACATCACTTTGATTGCATACTATTTCTGGCTCATTATCAACATGAAAGATATTAAATTCAGCTTTTAAGTTTCCAAAAGATAGTTGCATGAGCCATTTCGGCAATTTCTCAAAGCTTCAGAAGTGGCTAAAAATGGTCTGCCTAGTATCACAGGGATTTGTCTCTTAGGATCGACAACAGGTTCAGTGTCTAGAACGACAAAATCCACTGGGTAAATGAAGTCACCAACCTTAATCAAAACATCCTCTACTATACCTCTTGGTTTCTTAATAGAGCAATCAGCAAATTGAAGGGTTGTCTTAGAGGATTTTAGTGGACCAAGGTTGAGTTGCTCGTAGACAGAGAACGGGAGTAAGTTAACACTAGCACCAAGGTCTAGAAGGGCTTTGTTGATAAAAGTATCTCCTATTGCACATGAAATTGTGGGACACCCAGGGTCCTTATATTTTATAGGAGACGAATTTGACAGAATAGAGCTTATGTTTGCAGTTAAGAATGCCTTCTTTGGTACGTTCATTTTTCTCATTTTAGTGCACAGATCTTTTAAGAATTTAGCATAAGCAGGTATTTGTTGAATCATATCTAAGAGTGGAATATTCACCTTAACTTGCTTAAATACTTCCAAGATTTTCTCCATTTGTGCACTTGATTTCTTCTTGAGTCTATTGGGGAATGGAGCTTTAGGAACATAGACTCACTATGGTTGAGCTATGGGTTCCGTTTGAGTAGGTGGGTTGGGCGTTTTAGATTGGACGTCAGGTTCAATGGTTAGGTCATATGTGGTTGCTTGATGGCTAAATTGGTTAGACGTTCTAGGATTTACCACATTGTTATCGACTTGTCTTCCGGACCGTAATGATACTACGACATTTATTTGTTGGAACAGTCCTTCCTCATTAACCATTTGAACCGGTCTAGGGTTGTTATTTCCTAGAGGTGGTTGATAGGGCTGATATGAATTATTAGATCTTATTGAAGGGAATGTGTTCTAAAAGTTTTACTTTTAAATGCCAATTATTATGAATTGAATGAGAAATCATTTTGTTCCTTGTTTATGTTATTCGTCTTTTAGAAGTGTTAAGGAAGAAGCTCTTGGTCCTTAACCGTAGAGCTCTAAAAGATATTGGTTTGCATAAAACAAAAGATATTCGCAATCATGGTAATTAACATGGGACATTAATTACCGAGTTAAGATTGTCGTGTTGGTCATAGATCATTGTAGCTCTACAAGTGAGTGACAACACGGGTATGCAAAAGAGGAAAATATTACTTTTGTATACTGAATAGACCTAATAAGTAAAATATTATAGAAATGTGTTTCTGTGTCATTAATATTTTGCTGTGTCTTTAGGTCCTTTGATATGAGACTTATATCTAATCACTTAAGGAATACTTAATTAGATCAGTGTCTTGAACTATCGATCAGTGTAGTGTAAAGGCATTGGTTGGTTAAGTATAACTTTCGTTGGAGAAGATAGTCAGTCAAAAGATTATCATTGCCCCTCTTAATTGAGTGATGATATTAGTGGGCCCCTTGATAAAGCAAAGTTATAATGTGCACAATGTGATTTGAGTTAAGTCACATATTTATAACTAGCTTAAAGAGATCAAGAAATGAATACTAAGACAAAGATGACACAATACTACTTTGTGTGTATTCTTAATATCATGAGGCAAGGGACAGACACAAGTGGTGCACTCCATCACTAAATGGATCGGGTTTTGGTTCGAGTGGAATTAAGACATCTAACTAACTGGGAGCTATAATGTGTAGCTAGATACCGCTTATAGCTTGTGATATTAAGCTCTTAATATCACTGCCAACTTAGTTTAGATCCTCCCATAGGTCACACCACAAAACTGGGAAACAAGGAATGAGGATTTTTGAGTTCATAAGATGTGTCGGGTTTCATGTAGAAAATGTGACACATGGGGTGAACAAGCAAAATCAAAATTATGTTGTGATCAATAACATAATTAGAATCTAAATTGAATTCATATGTGATGTAAATATTATGGGGTGTAATGATTGATCATTACATAGGATAATATGTTACATAAGTTGTGAATTTACTACTAATCCCGAAATGTCAAATTTTGTAGGGGTTAAACCGAAATTTGACAAGTCTGCAAGACTGTGCAAACGGTCGACCGGTTAATGGATAACGGTCGACCGAAGGTGCACGGTCGACCGGACGTGTCTCGACCGATAACAGGGAATTTTCGTCTGTTCGGAACGGTCGACCGAATCTATCGGTCGGTCGACCGAACATTGCGATGAAATATTCTACGTTAAGAACGGTCGACCGAATCTTTCACGGTCGACCGAAATTGGGTTCGAGCGGTCGACCGGACCTTCGTAACGGTCGACCGGTCCAGACGGTTTTATGCAGAATTAATTTAAGAATTAATGGAATTGGTCCATAATTGATTTAATTCGTGGCTAATATTATTTATTAATAAATAATGGATGGTTAGATGGAATTTTGCATGAAATCATGGGCAAGAGGTTGCACATGAATATGTAATTTGGAGAGAACCTATAAATAGAGGTTATCTCATTGCCTTCCTACATCTTAATTAATATTGCTTTTCATGCAAAATCTCTCTCCTTAATTCTCCACGAAAATTCCACAAATTCTTAAGTTTAGTTTAGTTCTTAAGAGATCATCCTCTCAAGGGAATTAAAGAGGGGTTAGTAATTGGATTCTAAACCCTATCGGAGATTGAGAGACTAGCTTCCCTCTCTCCGATCTTGTTTAGAGTTTGGTGAATACTCGGAGGCATCCGGTGCAGCGAGGAGCATCCCCAACGTCTCCGAATCTTCGAGAAGTTTTAGAGAACTTCTAGGTATGAATTTCGGAGCCTTTGTTTGTTTTAATAGAGTTTTGAAACTAGATGTTAAAACAAATCCATGCATGCATGAAATAAATCAAAGAAAATTGTAATTGATCCTTATTATACATAAAAATTTAGAAAATATATATGTATAATTAAACATGAAATCCTACAGTGGTATCAGAGCATAGGGTTCAATTTTCTCATGATTTATGGCTGTAAACAAATCTAGTTTACCATCTAGGATTTAAACAATTCGTTTTACCGGTTTTTCGGTCTTTAAATGTTTGTTGGAATAATTCTTTATAATAATTCGTTTTAAATGTTTTGAATGTTTAAAACATGACATATAATTATTAGAATTATGATTTAGACATAAGTCTAACTTGCAATAATTCGTTTTAAGTATAAACGATTATTTTGTAAGAGAATCAACAAAACCGAAAAACTGTGATTCATCTTTCCATTGGAAATTGGATGAACAGCGGTTCATAATTAATTTGTGAACTATGGATGTATGAAAAATGTTTTTAATGGATTTCAAAATATTTTTCAAAGAATTGTTGAGAATTCTAGATGATTGATAAATTAGATTCTGTAGTTTATAGCAATTGCGTGCATGGATGCTTGAGTTGCTTTGCAGGATTGTGAGTTTATATGTTCCAAATCAGACACTACAAATGTATGTAATTATTATTATACAGGGGCTTATGTATGTAAAAGCCAAAATTCTCCCTATTTCCGTCTTTTAGATAGTTGCATTTGCATATGAGAGGTTTTTACATAGGACTTGCACTAGTCGGTTTTATCGAATGTGAGGAGCATGTTTATTTTCTGTAAAATCTACATCTCCGGTGCAAGAGGAAGTCGCCGCTGTAGCGCATCGATCGAGGATCGAAGATCAGGGATCAAGGATCGAGGATCGAAGGGAACATATAAACTCACACGATGTGGATTGTGTGAATGTTTAATTTCTGTTTTTATCTTGATATGCATGTGATGAATGTGTTGAATGTTAGGATGTGTATGATTAATAATATGCATGATAGCCTAAAATTCTAAATCACATGTTAAATTGTCCAACAAAAATTAAGAATAAATTTCCTTCTTATTTCATCCACCAGCAGCCATTGATCGAGGGATATTCTGCTCGCCCTTAGCGAGAGATAGCTCTCTCTATCTTTGGGAATAGTGGGAGATATAAAGGTTGTCTGTTGTTGTGCCACAATTAAATATATGAGGTGTGTTTCACCCTAGTGAACCCCAAGTATGTTTAGTTGTGAATACAATAGATAAACGTATCTCGTATCAAATGAAAATAAGTTTTCTTAACATTACCTAGAGCCCTCGCTCGGTTTTGGGAAAAAGTTTTTATTACGAGGATAGGTCGTATTCCCTCATAATTAAAACGACAAGAGTCACAAGAGTTTGAAGATGCTAAATGTTGCTAAAATTCAAAAAGGTTGTGATTAGAAAATGTTTTCTTACCTTGATATTGTAATGTATTCGATAGCCCTTAGCTAGTCTATATTACAATTAATAGGATCTTGGATTGTTGCATTTATGGGCAAGATTTTAATTTGCAACATTTACATTTATATATTCGATATATGTATGCATGTGTATTAAAACATAAAATTGGCATTAAAACCTATATGATTTATTTTGTAGAAAAATGTCGAACATCCAACCTATCGTACGATCCATGATAGAAAAACACCCTTTAGCGAATGATGGCTCAAACTTCATTAGTTGGCAACTCAAACTCAACATCGTGTTAAAGTTTGAGAAACTATCTCACATTTTGGAAGGTCCAATCCCAAAGTGGAATGAGAGATTAACCGATGAAGAGAAAGAGGCTAAGGCCAAGTGGGAAGACCAAGAGGTTCACGGTCTTATGCTAGCATCCATGGGTGACTCGCTCCAAGCGAAATACTTGGATTCAAAACCCAAGAAGACCATGGAGGCTTTATCTAAGATGTTCATGGATAGTGCCCGAAAGGAGCGCTATAAGACCACCATCGCACTCACTAGGTGCCATATGGCGGAGGGAACATCGGTATCTATGCATTTTCTCACGATGCAAGGATACCTTGAGAAGTTGGGAAAGCTCTCTTCACCAATGCCCGAGGACATTGCTGAAGATATGATTCTTGGCTCTCTAGCCCCGTCCTTTAAGGACTTCGTGATGCACTACCACGTGCGTGAAAAAGGGGTGAGTCTTGAGGAGCTACACAACGCTCTCAAAACTGCTGAAGTTGACATGGGCAAAGGTAGGGACAAGCAAGTCCTTGCCGTCCATGGAAGGAGCCATAAGATTGGTAAAGGAAAGGGCAAATCTACCAAAAGTAGTTCAATCAAGAGCAAGGGAGTAGGAGGTGCTCGTGCGAGTGCCTCAAGGGGGAAATCTCAGAAATCTCCAACTCCCAATACGGAGTGCTTTCACTGCGGTGAAAAAGGACACATCCGGCCAAATTGCCCCAAGTACAAGGAAGACCTTGACAACGGAGTGATTGAACGTCGGCGCCCCAAAAAGGCCAAAGGTATATTTGTTATTGAAATAAATTTAGCCACCTCTGTCCAGGATTGGGTAATTGATACCGGATCTTGTGCTCACATAGTTTCTAATGTGCAGCTACTCATGGATAGGAAGGAACTCGTAAGGAACGAGGTAGAATTGAAGGTCGGAAATGGTGCGAACGTGTCTGCGGTTGCACAAGGTTCTGTGGTGCTTCAATTATGTAGTGGTTTAAATTTATGTCTAAAGAATGTTTATTATGTACCTTCGATTAGCAAGAATATTATTTCTGTATCATGTCTGGATATGGATAATTTTAATATAAATATTTCAAATTCTTGTTTGTCTATATCGAAGAATGGTGTGTTCTATGCAAATGCGTTCATAAGGAATGGTCTCTATTTGCTTGAATTGGATAATAAACAAATCTTTAATATCAATAACAAAAGACTTAAGACCACTCACGAGAATGATACTCTCTTGTGGCACTATCGTCTTGGTCATATAAATGAAAAGCGCATCAAGAAATTGCAAGACGCTAACCTTCTTGGTCTACTTGATTTTAAATCATTGGAGACGTGCCAACCTTGTCTAATGGGAAAAATGACCAAAAAGCCTTTCAAGAAGAAAGGTCCAAGGGCGAGTGGCTTGTTGGATTTGATACATTCTGATGTATGTGGTCCAATGAGTACTAGTGCACGAGATGGTTTCAGGTACTTCATTACGTTCATGGATGATTATAGTCGTTATGGCTATGTTTATCTAATGAGAAACAAAAGTGAATCTTTTGACAAGTTCAAAGAATTCAAGAATGAAGTAGAGAACCAACTCGACAAGAAAATCAAGTCTCTACGAACGGATCGTGGAGGTGAGTACTTAAGTGCCGAATTTGACTCATACCTAAAGGAGTTTGGTATTGTACCTCAACTCACCCCTCCCGGTACACCTCAGTGGAATGGGGTATCCGAAAGGAGGAATAGGACATTGCTCGACATGGTTCGGTCAATGATGAGTCATGCGGAATTACCTATTTACTTTTGGAGTTATGCACTACAAACTGCGGCTTACACACTAAATAATGTTCCATCCAAATCCGTGGAGAAAACTCCTTATGAGCTATGGAGTGGTAAAACACCTAAGCTCAGTTTTCTCAAGATTTGGGGTTGTGAGGCTTACGTCAAGAAATTGATGTCGACCAAACTTCAACCAAAAGCGGATAAGTGCTTCTTTATTGGTTATCCTCGTGAGACAAGAGGATACTACTTTTGGCATATCACCTCCAATCGAGTGATTGTAGAGAGGGATGCCGCATTTCTGGAAAAGGAGTTTCTAGAAAGAGTAAAAAGTAGTGGGAGTAGGGTTGTGCTTGAGGAAACTCAAGATACTCTACAAGATCATGACATGAATGATGACATTCAAGATCATGAAGGCCCAACCGAGATTCCTTTGGTTAGTGGGAGCGTGAGCGAGAGACCATCACAAGAAATTGTGAGAGAATCTCAATCATCCCCACCAAGTGTACGTTCAAGAGTTGAACGTGAACCTACTCCTCAAGAAATTGTGGAAGAAGTTCGAGAGACACGAGAAGAGCCAAAAGAACTTAGAAGGTCAACAAGGGAAAGGAAGAAACCCGATTTATATCTGGGACTTCATGAAATCATGGTACTAGATACCAATGATCCCTTAACCTTCCAAGAAGCAATGGAAAGGGAAGACTCCAAACTATGGCTTAAGGCCATGGAATCCGAAATAGAATCCATGTATGATAATCAAGTATGAGACTTGGTTGACCTTCCTCAAGGGAAAAAGGCCATTCATAATAAATGGGTTTTTAAGAGGAAGATGGACATGGATGGGAACTTGACAACCTACAAAGCGAGGCTTGTAGCGAAGGGTTTCACTCAAGTTCAAGGAATTGACTATGATGAAACTTTTTCACCGGTTGCCATGTTCAAGTCTATTCGGATCATGCTCGCTATTGCCGCATTTCACGATTATGAAATATGGCAAATGGATGTCAAAACGGCGTTCCTGAATGGGAACTTGGAGGAGGATGTGTACATGGTACAACCTCAAGGTTTTGAAGATCCAAAGAATAGCGAGAAGGTATGCAAGCTTCAAAGATCCATCTATGGATTGAAGCAAGCATCAAGGAGTTGGAACAAACGCTTTGACGAGGAAGTGAAGAAGCTTCACTTCATTCAAAGTGAGGAAGAACCTTGTGTATACAAGAAGGTTAGTGGGAGCCATGTAGTATTCCTAATCCTATATGTCGATGACATATTGCTTATGGGCAATCATATTCCTTTGCTTGAGCAAACGAGAAGTTCATTGAAATCTGCATTTTCGATGAAAGACATGGGTGAGGCTCAATACATCTTGGGAATCAAGATATATCGAGATAGATCTCGCAGACTCATTGGCCTCAGTCAACGTGCATACATTGACAAGGTCTTGGAAAGGTTCAAGATGAACAACTCCAAAAAGGGCAGTGTGCCAATGAGTATGGGTGTGCAACTCAAGAAGTCTCAACGTGCACAATCACGTAAGGACTTAGAGTACATGAAAGATGTCCCTTATGCTTCGGCAATTGGGTCGATCATGTACGCGATGACTTGCACAAGACCCGATGTCTCGTATGCTCTAAGTGTGACAAGTCGTCACCAATCCAACGCAGGTCCTGAGCATTGGACTGCGGTCAAGAATATCTTGAAGTACCTTAACCGGACTAAGGATAAGATTCTTGTTTATGGAGGACAAAGGGAATTGATAGCTGAAGGTTACTCGGATGCGAGTTTCATGAGTGATCAAGACGATAGAAGGTCGCAATCAGGATACGTCTTTCTTCTGAATGGTGGAGCTGTGAGTTGGCGTAGTTGGAAGCAAAGCACTACTGCCGACTCAACCACTGCTTCCGAAGTGATGGCTGTCGCTGAAGCGAGCAAGGAAGGAGTGTGGATTAAGAAGTTCCTTGAAGAGCTTGGAGTAGTTCCCTCGAGCGAGGGACCAATAGAGCTATTTTGCGACAATAGTGCATCTATCTCGCAAATCAAGGATCCCAAATCACACCACAAAGTGAAGTACATGGATCGTAAGTACTTCGTGACGCGTGACCTCATCGACGAAGGCAAAATAAATCTGTTATGGGTGGACACCAACAGCAACACAGCTGATCCATTCACAAGACCCTTATCCCAAGCCAATGGCGAAATGCATTTCGAGTCCATGGGATTGAGGAACCATGTAGATTGGCTTGATGATTGATATGTAATGGGGTTTACCCTAGTTATTATTGTTTTATGCATTGAGTATGTATGAGAAAGAAAACTTTAATAACAAGTGGGAGATTGAAGGGAATGTGTTCTAAAAGTTTTACTTTTAAATGACAATTATTATGAATTGAATGAGAAATCATTTTGTTCCTTGTTTATGTTATTCGTCTTTTAGAAGTGTTAAGGAAGAGGCTCTTGGTCCTTAACCGTAGAGCTCTAAAAGATATTGGTTTGCATAAAACAAAAGATATTCGCAATCATGGTAATTAACATGGGACATTAATTACCGAGTTAAGATTGTCGTGTTGGTCATAGATCATTGTAGCTCTACAAGTGAGTGACAACACGGGTATGCAAAAGAGGAAAATATTACTTTTGTATACTGAATAGACCTAATAAGTAAAATATTATAGAAATGTGTTTCTGTGTCATTAATATTTTACTGTGTCTTTGGTCCTTTGATATGAGACTTATATCTAATCACTTAAGGAATACTTAATTAGATCAGTGTCTTGAACTATCGATCAGTGTAGTGTAAAGGCATTGGTTGGTTAAGTATAACTTTCGTTGGAGAAGATAGTCAGTCAAAAGATTATCATTGCCCCTCTTAATTGAGTGATGATATTAGTGGGCCCCTTGATAAAGCAAAGTTATAATGTGCACAATGTGATTTGAGTTAAGTCACATATTTATAACTAGCTTAAAGAGATCAAGAAATGAATACTAAGACAAAGATGACACAATACTACTTTGTGTGTATTCTTAATATCATGAGGCAAGGGACGGACACAAGTGGTGAACTCCATCACTAAATGGATCGGGTTTTGGTTCGAGTGGAATTAAGACATCTAACTAACTGGGAGCTATAATGTGTAGCTAGATACCGCTTATAGCTTGTGATATTAAGCTCTTAATATCACTGCCAACTTAGTTTAGATCCTCCCATAGGTCACACCACAAAACTGGGAAACAAGGAATGGGGATTTTTGAGTTCATAAGATGTGTCGGGTTTCATGTAGAAAATGTGACACATGGGGTGAACAAGCAAAATCAAAATTATGTTGTGATCAATAACATAATTAGAATCTAAATTGAATTCATATGTGATGTAAATATTATGGGGTGTAATGATTGATCATTACATAGGATAATATGTTACATAAGTAGTGAATTTACTACTAATCCCGAAATGTCAAATTTTGTAGGGGTTAAACCGAAATTTGACAAGTCTGCAAGACTGTGCAAACGGTCGACCGGTTAATGGATAACGGTCGACCGAAGGTGCACGGTCGACCGGACGTGTCTCGACCGATAACAGGGAATTTTCGTCTGTTCGGAACGGTCGACCGAATCTATCGGTCGGTCGACCGAACATTGCGATGAAATATTCTACGTTAAGAACGGTCGACCGAATCTTTCACGGTCGACCGAAATTGGGTTCGAGCGGTCGACCGGACCTTCGTAACGGTCGACCGGTCCAGACGGTTTTATGCAGAATTAATTAGATCATGCATGGAATTGGTCCATAATTGATTTAATTCGTGGCTAATATTATTTATTAATAAATAATGGATGGTTAGATGGAATTTTGCATGAAATCATGGGCAAGAGGTTGCACATGAATAGGTAATTTGGAGAGAACCTATAAATAGAGGTTATCTCATTGCCTTCCTACATCTTAATTAATATTGCTTTTCATGCAAAATCTCTCTCCTTAATTCTCCACGAAAATTCCACAAATTCTTAAGTTTAGTTTAGTTCTTAAGAGATCATCCTCTCAAGGGAATTAAAGAGGGGTTAGTAATTGGATTCTAAACCCTATCGGAGATTGAGAGACTAGCTTCCCTCTCTCCGATCTTGTTTAGAGTTTGGTGAATACTCGGGGGCATCCGGCGCAGCGAGGAGCATCCCCAACGTCTCCGAATCTTCGAGAAGTTTTAGAGAACTTCTAGTATGAATTTCGGAGCCTTTGTTTGTTTTAATAGAGTTTTGAAACTAGATGTTAAAACAAATCGATGCATGCATGAAATAAATCAAAGAAAATTGTAATTGATCCTTATTATACATAAAAATTTCGAAAATATATATGTATAATTAAACATGAAATCCTACAAGATTCACCTCAAGTTGACTTGGAAACTGACCCTTTTCTCTTGCACCTACAATTTGCGCGAGTTGGCTGACTTGTGTCTCTAGCCTTTGGAAGGACTCGTTGGTTGTTTGTATAAAAGTCTTCATCAAATTTTCCAAGCTTGTCAACCTAACATCATAATCTCCATTGTTACTAAACCCAGATGATGTATTATTTTGATTATACGGGTTTGGTTGTTGTCTAGGAGGTTGACCTTGTTGGCTTGATGAGAAATTGGAATTATTACGCCAACCCGAGTTATAGGTTGATACGTATGGGTCATTTCTAGCATGGTTAAACGTGACATTAACTTGTTCCCAGTCCGCACAATCCTCCATTAAATGACCAGCCTGACCACATCTAGAGCAAGAGATAGTCGATGCTTGATTCACTCGGGGTCGGGTTTGTAGCTCTAGACTTTCCATTCTGCGCATAAGGGTAGCTAGTTTTGCTTCAGCCGCTATATTGGCATCTACAGCTAAGACACCTGGTCTGGGTTGACTTGCTATTCTAGATCCAATACTCGGGTTAAGCGGTGTTCTAGCATTGTCCATTGCATACTGTTTTCAGCTAAATCCTCAAGAAAAGTCCAGGCATCATTTTCATTTTTTGACATGAAGTTCCATTGGCTTACGGATTCTACCATAACCCTAGATGTGGGTGTCAATCCCTCATAAATAATTTGGCACAATTGCCATCTTGGAATTCCATGATGAGGGCATTGGGTCAGCACACTTTTAAATCTTTCTAGATAGGAATAGAACGGCTCGCTCTCAGATTGAACGAATGCAACAATTTCATTCCTAATCCTCATAGTCTTATGGTTGGGGAAATTGTTTTTTAGGAATACTTGAACAAACTCAGCCCAACTTCTAATGGATCTTTCGGTTAGACTATAAAGCCATTTCTTAGCGTCGTCCTTCAGTGCTAGAGACACGAATTTCAGACGCACTGCCTCCTCAGGGATATGCTGGTATTGGATAAGAGAGCAGATTTCCTCAAATTCTCTTAGGAAGAGATATGGGTCTTCCCTAGAGGTGAACTTAGGCAACATACTCATGTATTGTGCCTTAAGTTCGAAGTCGCGACCTTGTATGGTGGGCATAACGATGCATGATGGCTGAGCAGCCATCGCTGGGTAGCATCGATCCCTCAGAGTTATAGGTTGTGCAACAGGTGGGTCCACTACATTCTCACCCATTGGATCCGGGTGAGGTGGTGCAGCAGATGGATTAGGGCTAAGTTCTAGACTGGAATCTAGATGAACTCGTGAGAGTCGATTACTCAAGTCCCGAATCCAAATCTGAGTGCACCGGTTTGAATCAATTTTTGAATTCAAATTCCAAATTTAAATTCCAAATTCAAATTCAAGAATCAATTGATTTTTTTGTTTGTTTTTAAATTTCTTTTTTCAAAAAATGGAAACAAACAATAGAATGGGGAAAGATGAGAAAGGAATCCTAATCTAGAGAATTGGGGTGAGAAGAGAAAAAAGACTCAGATGAGAAGGGAAACTTAACTCTAAAGATAGAAAACAAGGTCGGTCAGAAATTTCCTAAGCAAGCACGGTTCAAACAATCCTAGACCTAGTGTCGCTTAAATCTAGACGACTCCTAACTGGTTGAGTCGAGTTGATTTGCTTGATTCACCTCCCTCACTAATCAAACCAAATTGGCCAGGCATTGTATAGCTAGTGGGGGCGCTTCCGACAGAGTCGGTGCCAATTAGACAACCACTTCGCTTGGAAGACTTTCGTCAACACAAAAACACTTTCTAGACACCAAATTGAATTCGATCAGCTTCAGGTCATAGCAAGTCAAACCAATCTTCTCGAGTCCGAGTCCTTAGGGGCCAATGTCTAATTGATTTTAATTTTAAAGCTTGAGTGACACTTTAGGATTGTGATTTGTGGGCCACGGAAAGGTGATGAAATCCCCACCGTATCTTTTCCTACGGAGTTGCCCTTAAGATAGTTTAACTTAAATCTAGCAAAGATAGTCAAACAATGGTCTTTAATTGGGGGCAATTGCAAGGTTGTATGCAAACTAGATTATATGCTTAAATGCAATCGATAAAAAAACCCGCGATACGTACCTTGCCGCCAGCACTCTTCAACAAGAATTAATTTGCAAGAATTTAGCAAGAATAATGCAAACAAAACATTATATGATGCATGCACTAAGTTCTTCTAGTTTTGCCAAATTTTAGGTCAGAGTTGAATTATTGCCAATTATGGAATTTAAGCTTAACACGTGCAGTTCTACAACAGGAAATTTTCTGAAACTAGAAATTACGAGGAAAGAGGCAACAAAGGTTATTTATGCGATGCTCAGTCGGGTTCACCGTCCGCTCTCGAAAATTTCCAGTAGCTCTACGCGTCCACCCAGAGATGAGTCGCGTCCCAGAAAAATTTGAAGCTCAGATGCTTCAGGTGTGCGGCGGATTCGCCGCAAGTTGCTCTTGAGATGCGGCGTTTTCGCCGCTCGTTTTGCTCCAAATGTGCTCGGTTTGCGCCACGCACTCTGTTGTCTCCTGAAACGCAAACTCAGATAGTTAGATCGCGCACACGATAAACAAAATATAATCGAAATCAACAAAAGTAAACAAAATCTTTGTCGCCTCCCCGGCAACGGCACCAAAAACTTGATGAGAATTAAATTTATACCACAAGTGCACGACGTCAATGAAGACGTGGCAAATACGGGTCGAACACAAGGAGGGAGAGATTTGTTATTTATGTGATTTTCGAGTAGGGGAAAGAAGGAGAGAAGAATAAGTTTGGTTTTGAGATTTTTGGTTTTTAATTTTCTAAAGCATGAAACATGAACAAATAAAACTAAAATAAGAACAAAGATGGTGAATTCCGTTGGGTGGAGGTTTAGATTAGAGAATTCTGAAACTTATAATAAATCACATTAGTTATATAAAGCATTACATGATAAATGACTCAACATAAACTCAAGTAATCAAAATATACTAACACGAAATTAAAATAATAACTTGATTCTTCTTCTCATCACCCTAAATCCGTCACCCCCACCCTTTGGAGAGAATTAGAAACTCATGGATGGAGGGAAGGAGAATGAGTCCTAGAGAAACTACAAAAGAAAATTAAAAACATAAAATAAAAGAAACAGAATTTTATTGCTAAATTATGGAACAAAACAAGAATTAAAATTAAGAACTAAAGACCAAGGGCCCTCACAACATCGTTTCGAGGCTATTTATAGCCGATACAAGGGACTTAGGTATAAAATAGGAAAGTACACGCGTTAACACGCAACCGGTAAAAAGTTTAGCGTATGAATCTAATTTTGTGCGGCAGATTCGCCGCATTTTGTACATAAGGTGCGGCGGATTCGCCACCCTTTTAGCTCTGATTTAATCCGGATTTTTCCTGTGTGTTTATGGTATGATTTAAATATCCTTTGCGCGTCTGGATTGATTTCTTTCCATTCTTTTGAGCTCCGAATTTATTTCTTCATATATTTGGAGATACACATTGATTTTCCTTTAGAACTTCTCCAAAATAATAAAAGCTACTCGTAATTTGCAATTGGGTCCTCGGCTTTTTGCAATTAAGTCCGTGACCTTTTTGTAATTAGGTCTTTGAATGCTTTTATGCTTGGATGAACTTCTATTTGAATCCCGATAATCTTGAACTTGATCTTTATGACAGGAATGAGTCTCTTGCACGCATTTATGCTCGGGATATGGGTAATTTGCATTCAGGTCCCTGTAATCTGTAAATAAGACTAAACACATACCTTAGTAGCATTTATTGATATAAAATTAATCTAAATGAAAGACATATGATGCAATGTATGCAATGCATCACTACTCTACCGGAGATTTGGACAACATCGAGCCCAAGCGTACAATCTGGGACAACAGTGATTCCCTTCCGTGTTTCTTGCAGTATGACGACTCTTCTGGAAGCTCGTAAGGCGACGTACGGATGCCCGCGTCTGTAGAAAATGTCGTAATGTTTCATGTAGACATTTGTTGTTGGCTTTGATGTTAACATGTGGTAGTAATGGCGACTTGAAAGTGGGTTTAAATTTCCTATTCAGTTATATACATTACACATGAATTAGTCTTATTTCCTCTTCCGTCATTGAATATACTGTTTGATCATTGAAGAATTGATGCTTCCATATGATTGGTGCAAATTATGTGCTTCGTAGTTGTGAATCAGGAACCACTTTCATATTGTTTCGGTACGTCATGGAGCATCTTTTAATTTTCAAGTTCGTAATAAGTGGCCCAAAAGGGCATGAATTTTTCAAATGGTTTCCAAGTCAGAAGTAGCACTAGTTGATTGACATCATATCATGCATATATTTGTATCTT
The DNA here is from genome assembly GCA_963682175.1 of Triglochin maritima. Lineage (NCBI taxonomy): Eukaryota > Viridiplantae > Streptophyta > Magnoliopsida > Alismatales > Juncaginaceae > Triglochin > Triglochin maritima. The sequence goes on from OY821781.1 coordinate 40,053,743, forward strand.
ATATCCATTATCTTTAACCTAAACAATGCTACGTAACGAGTTTTATATTTAAGTTTCAGGAATAAACATGTTTGAGGAGAAGAGGCACAAAAAGTACCTAAAAGCAAGAAAAATAAATTGTGTTGTGAGACTTATGGAGTGATATGGAAGTGGGAAGAACCTGAATTTAAACCAAAAGGACAAATAAGCAAATCAAGAAACTACACACCATCATGATTAGTATTTTGACAATATGCTCCAATATCGGCTTTGAACGGAAGGTCGCCTTGGCAGAAGAGACGGCGAACAAGTTTTTGGCCAAGCATGTCAATCTGAAAAAACAAGAGTTGCATAACAAAATTCAGAATAGTCTCACGTTGGAAAATGATCAACAAGACTTGTTATCGTCTTATATGAATAGTGTGGGGGAAAGGATCACGTTGGAAATAGTGTGGGGAAAGGATTGCAAGGAGTTCAAGCCAGAGAGGTGGATAGGTGGAGATGGGAAGATCAAACATGAGCCATCTTACAAGTTTATGACATTTAACACTGGACCTAGGACTTGCATTGGAAAGGACATCGCCCTCACACAAATGAAGATCGTGGTGTTAACTTTGTTGATGAAGTTCAGCTTTGAGGTGGTGGATGAGCACTTGGTGGTGCCCAAGACCTCAGTTGTTCTCCACATGAAGAATGGTTTAAAAGTTAGGGTCAAGAAGAGAGATGGCTTTTAATGAATCGGTACTAGTTTTAGTTTCTGGTGAGTTGGTTTAGTAGAAGTTCTTATTGAGAATTGAACTTAATCCTAGGTGGCGACTTAACCCTATGTGGCGTCCTAGTCACCCGCCACATCATCATTGCTTGATGACTCATCAAGGGGGGTGAAGAGTCAACACATGAGAAGACAAAAGGTTGAGGGAGTGGAAGAGACAAGAGTCTTTTCATTTTTTGTGTAATTTTCGTCCTAATTATGTATGCAATTTAAGTAGAGAGTGTAATGATCTTGAATGATCATGTTTATGTAGTCTTTATATTTGGAAGTTGTAAGGTCATGTAAGTGCCTATATAAAGCACTAGAATTCACTATTTGTAATGGAACAACAATACAACAACAGTAGATTACAAGCATTACAAGTTGAGCCACGAAATTGTATGGAAAAAGAGTGAGGATGTGAGTAGAAAGAGAGAGCCACCTTCTTTCTTTCGTGCCCCCCAGTTGCATAGATCAAGCATGGATCTAGTGGAGTCCAGTGAAGGCAAAATGCATGAAGATCAGGGCGGTCTAAGGCAGCGCACGAGGCGCGCCTTTTAGACCGCCAATTGGCGGTTGGGGACCGCCAATCAGTGGTCCCTGTAGCCTAGAAGATGGACATTCTCCTGTGGTGGGTTGATCAGTAGCTCCCCGTCCTCCTCCCGTCCTCCAACATCTGGTATCAGAGCCTCGTCCGATGGGAAGCTCGGGAATGACCTCGTTTGGTCATGCGTCGTTGCCTCGATTATCGAAAGGCAACTACGACAATTGGAGTATCCAAATGCGTGCGCTGCTGGGTGTGCATGATGGTTGGGATCTTGTGGAGAGCGACTTCGAGGAGGACACCGAGACGCGAGAAGAAACCGTCGCACAAATCAAAGCACAAAAGGAGAAGAGCCAAAGATAAGAGTGCTCTCTTCCTTCTCTTCCAAGCGGTGGATGAGAGTGGCTTTGAAAAGATCGCTGAAGCGAAGACGTCGAAGGAGGCGTGGGACACCCTTGAGAGGAGCTACAAGGGTGCTGATCGAGTGCGGCAAGTGCGCCGCCAAATGCTTCGAGGCGAGTTCGAGGCGTTAAAAATGAAGGAATCGGAAGGTGTTGCCGATTTCGTGACGAGAGTTCGCATGGTGGTGAACAAATTGAAGAGAAATTGGGAGGCGTTAACTGAAGGAAGAGTGGTGGAGAAGGTGTTGCGTTCTCTCACCGAGAACTTCGAGAATGTGGTGTGCACAATCGAGGAATCAAAGGACCTCGAGAAGATGACTATTGATGATCTAGCTAGCTCGTTGGAGGCACACGAGCAAAGAAAGAAGAAGAAAAGACAAGATGTCTTGGAGGAGGCGTTGCAAGCGAAGATGTCGCTTAAGGAGGAGAAACCTCACAACGTAGATCGTGGAAGCGGTCGTGATTATTGAGGCCATCCAAGAAAGAAGGAGGTCGAATGCTTCAAGTGTGGGAAGCGTGGCCATTTTGCGAAAGAATGTTGGTCGCAAAAGAAGGTGGAGGAGAGCTCTAGCCGTGTCCGTGGTGATCGCGGATCGAAGAAGGTGATTGAGTGCTTCAATTGTGGGAAGCATGGACACTACGCAAGCGAGTGTTGTTCAAAGAAAAAGGTGGAAGAAAACTCCAACCTTGTGGCCGTGGAGGAGAATGCTTGTGATGAGGATGTAGTCTTGCTTGCCGACAAAGGAGTGGAAGTCGAACAAGAAGGAGTTTGGTATCTCGATACGGGAGCAAGCAACCACATGTGTGGAAATAGACACATGTTCGCACATTTGGAGGAAGGAGTACATGGACACGTTTCGTTTGGAGATGCATCAAAGGTGCGCGTGGAAGGGAAATGCCACATCATGATCCAAGTAAAGGATGGATCTCAAAAGCTTATCTCCAATGTGTTCTTTGTGCCAGATATGAAGACAAACATATTAAGCATGAGACAACTCCTGTAGAAAGGGTTCACGATATTGATGAAGGATCGACACATGACCGTGCGAGGACAAGATGGACATCTGATTGCAAAGGTAGAAATGTCCAAAAATCGAATGTTTAAATTGAATCTAACCTGTGCTCGTGCTAGATGCTTGAATGCATGCATTGAAGGAGATTGGTTGTGGCATATGCGACTTGGACACTTGAATTTCGGCGGGATCCAAGAAATGGCACAAAAGGGAATGGTGCATGGTTTGCCGATGACCGAATCCAAAGACGGATTTTGTGAAGGTTGCATGGTTGGAAAATTACCAAGAAAGAGTTTTCGAAAGCAAGCTGAACATAGAGCAAAGAAGGTGCTAGAGTTGGTGCATACTGACATATGTGGACCAATCACTCCACACTCGATTAGTAAGAATCGTTATTTCTTAACGTTTATTAATGACTTTTCACGGAAAACGTGGGTGTACTTCTTGAAGGAGAAATCTGAGGCATTTCACATGTTCAAGAAGTTCAAGGCATATGTGGGGAAACAAAGTGGCAACAACATCAAGACATTAAGGTCTGATCGAGGAGGCGAGTTCACATCAACCGAGTTCAACAACTTTTGTGAGGAGAATGACATAAAACGCCATTTGACGGCTCCATACTCACCACAACAAAATGGTGTAGCTGAAAGGAAGAATAGAACCATCATGGACATGGTTCTAAGTATGTTGAAAAGCAAGAACGTGTCAAAAGAGCTATGGGCCGAAGCAGTGGCCTGCGCAGTGTACACGTTGAATCGTTGCAAAACTGCAAGCTTGGAGGGAGTAACTCCACAAGAAGCGTGGAGTGGCTACAAGCCAACCGTAGCACATATGAAGGTGTTTGGAAGCACAACATATGCACATGTACCAAAAGAAAGAAGGATTAAACTTGACGATAGGAGCATCAAGCTTGTATTTGTTGGCTATGATGAACGATCGAAAGCTTATAGGATTCTCGATCCGACTAACAACAAAATTGTCATTAGTCATGATGTACATGTTAACGAGGAGGTAACATGGGAGTCCAAAGAGGAGATTCCACAAGTGCCAAATGAAGAACAAGAAGAGGAGATAGCCAAACCCACTGATCATGAAAGGGTTCCATCTGACAAACATGACGAGATGAGACCAAGAAAGTTCAAGACACTTCGTGAAATCTACGAGACGACGAGTGAGGTGCACATGGTGTGTCTTCTCACGCAAAACAAAAGCATTGCCAATCCGCTAGTATGTGAAGTTGAGAAATCAACTTGGGATGAAGGATGGAAGAGGATTAAGTTCAAGGAGGAGTATTGAGAATTGAACTTAATCCTAGGTGGTGACTTAACCCTATGTGGCGTCCTAGGCACCCGCCACATCATCATTGCTTGATGACTCATCAAGGGGGGGTGAAGAGTCAACACATGAGAAGACAAAAGGTTGAGGGAGTGGAAGAGACAAGAATCTTTTCATTTTTGTGTAATTTTCGTCCTAATTATGTATGCAATTTAAGTAGAAGGTGTAATGATCTTGAATGATCATGTTTATGTAGTCTTTATATTTGGAAGTTGTAAGGTCATGTAAGTGACTATATAAAGAACTAGAATTCACCATTTGTAATAGAACAACAATACAACAACAATAGATTACAAGCATTACAAGTTGAGCCATGAAATTGTATGGAAAAAGAGTGAGGATGTGAGTAGAAAGAGAGAGCCACATTCTTTCTTTCGTGCCCCCCCTCCCCCCCCCCCCCCCCCCCCCCCCCCCCCCCCCCCCCCCGTTGCATAGATCAAGTATGGATCTAGTGGAGTCCATTGAAGGCAAAATGCATGAAGATCAGGGCGGTCTAAGGCAGCGCACGAGTCGCGCCTTTTAGACCGCCAATTGGCGGTTGGGGACCGCCAATCAGCGGTCCCTGTAGCCCAAGAGACGGACATTCTCCTGTGGTGGGTTGATCAGTAGCTCTCCGTCCTCCTCCCGTCCTCCAACAGTTCTTAGTATATATTTAGTGTTTTAATGTTTGTTAGACATGTGTGATATGATCGATTTATGATTTATGCTTGAATAATTTGGTAGGTTTATGATTTAATAAAGTGATATGTTCTTAATGAATATGAATAAGTGTGGTTTAGGTGGTACACTTATGTAATTTTTTATTATCTCTGATTGTATCCCAAATAAACATCACTTTTTCCATGTTTTCGAAAAGGTGTGACCTCAGTTTAGGGGTGAGCATTACCCGGTCCGGTCCGGTCTGGATATTTTTTGAAATTTTGGTTCCGATCCGGTCCGGACCGATCTGATTTTCGTTTTTTTATTTTAAAAAATCCGATTTTAGACTAGACCGGATCGGTCCGGTCCAGTCACCGGTCCAAAGCCATCCGGTCCGATCCGGACCGGATGCTCACCCCAACCTCAGTTCGTAAGCGATATATGTTGTATCACACATTAAGTATGTCTTGTATTTAAACTATACGTCATTATCTTTATCTATTATTTGATTCTCACTTGATTTTCCTCAATCTGCCTTATTATCGTGAGAACAAATAATCATTTTTTAACACCACTGTCAAAATTTAGAAAAGAATTAATTTGATTCAAAGCAAAAGTGTGTTGGTTACCCTACAAAATTTGACAGTTGGAATTGTGTGTTTATGTGTTTCTATATATATATATATATAGTTCTTCCTTGGATTTCATATCATAGAAATATGTTGTTCCGAATCGATTTGATCCGAAATAAACTATTATTTTAATTTTTCTACTGTTAAAGAAAACTTGTGCTAGAACTACACCTATTATATATCCTTCCCAAAGAATTAGAAAGGATCCGATTCTCATAGGTTTAATATTCAATATCACATACCATGCAAATTAAGTTTAAGGAGAAAACATCCTATTATTCTCCTCTTTATTGTCTCTCTTTCTGTGTTTGTGTGTGTATATTGATGTTGTCTAAGTGTGTAACCTCCTTTAAGTTTCATGCAAATTAAGTTTTAAGAATAAAACACCCTATGTCGTTATGTGGAGTAGCACAAATAGGAGGTTTCTCTTCTCTTTATTTTCTCTCTATTTGTTGTGTAGGTTTGTAACCCTCTATCTTAGAGAAATACCTTGGATCTTTATAAATTAGTTGAGGAATAATTGGATACAACATGTACGTGACGTCCTTTTAACAAGGGGAATTCGTGAAGATGAACAAAATAAACCCTACAGTACTCGTCTACAATGATACAAAGACCAACATTTAATGTTTGAAATGTAATGTAGTAAAGCATCCACCATCCATTTTGAAATGGTTTTGATGTTACCAATAGGGGGACTCACCCCTTAATGTTGTACGCAAATAATGGAAGTGATGAAGTCTTTTCAAACATAACTACAAAAATAATGGAAGTGTTGGTATTTTTCATGCAAGTATAACTACAAAAATAATGAAAGTGTCGAGTATGGCTGCCTTAAAATAGAAAGAGAAGAGCATGCATGTCCTCTTCAATTTTGAAAGTCTCGTCGGCCTCAAGTAATCATTTTCTCCTATCTTCTGGCTCAATCTAATACTTCTACGAGATTATTTTTCATGTTTGAAAGTGGACAATACATTGGGTGAATTTGTTCAGCTTGTCATTTGATTATTATTATTTTTTAATATGATACCATACTAATTAAGTGTGAGTATCCAATTTAGAACCAAAATGTTGAAGTAACTTAAATCTTATAACCCATGAAAATACCCTTAAATTATAAGATACAAGTATTTTCTAACAACTCTTAGTATCAAACTCATTTGGTAGCAATTATGAATTCATCATTTTAGGAAGCTATTTTACCCTTCATTTTGGTTTTCAATCACACATAGTGATTTCATTATATTACATAATAAGGATAAATTTGAGAAACATCTATAAATAGCGTAAATATAGTTTTGTTGGATGCCACATCATAAATTTATAATAGATGTAATTTAATTCCTTTTGATTTACATGGTGATTAATCTAGGGTTCTATCATTGTGGAAAATAGAAACAAACCTAAATTTCTTATATGCATGCAATTCGTTAGGTCTTTGTTGACACCAAAATTTTCTTAATTAACATCATGTAAATATTGCAATTATGTTTAAATATTGAAAATTTTAACCAGTAAACCACAAATTCAGAGTCTAGTGCTCAAATGCAAAATGAAGTATGATTGTAAAATCCAATTATTTGAACAAAAAAATGTAACATTCTCAAACAACGGAAGAATTTTAAATTTTTATAACATACAACAATCAGAGGACACTACGCAAAGTATAATGAAACATGTGCACCAACATATATAATATATATATCCGAGTATTTCAAAAGTGTGATTACATCAAAAGACTGTACAACAAAATACAAGTAATCACTCCGACCTAAAAATGAGAGAAACATGATCTGATAGTAATGCACCTCTCTTCGGTCACCACCCCAAACGTCGATCACGGCCTGAAAAGAAAACATGCAACAATGCCTGAGTTTTCAGAAGGAAATCCTGTATACCAAACTCTATAAATGCATGAAAATGAAACACTCTAACATGCAATTCTATCAACAAAGAAAAACATACAAAAGCATTAAAATGAAATTAAGGAATTATTAAAGTACAATTTGATGTAGCATTTGGGAGGTCAATCTATTAATCTAAGTTTATATGATTAGACATTGAAATAGAGTCAAGACTTGAAAAACATGTGGAATTTCACAATATTCAAAGGTGAAGTTTTGCCATTAAAAAGAATTTTGATTTATAAGGGGAGCTATGCATTGTTGCATCACGTACATGTAGGTGTTGGGTGATTGGTCGATCTATGGACGACAACAGAGAGGTTGGAAGGGCACCGACAACATCTTAGGAAGGTTCGGGAGAAATTGCATATCGAAAAGGACATGATTAAGACTGAATTGTTGGAAAAAGTAACTGAGGAGTTGGAGGCAAACATCTATTTGTTGGAGATGCTTGAAGCAGAGAAGGAGATAGGCCGAGCACTGGAGGAGACTCCAAGCACTAGAAGAGAGAATCCGAATTATGGAGGAGAAAATGTAAGCGGCTGACAAGAGAGCCCAAGTCATGGAAGGAGGAATGGCCTAGGTGGGGGGTGTTGATGGTTGCCGGAATATTTCTTAACTTCATTATCCGCGACAAAACAAAATAATGTCCCGGAATTATAAAATAAATGGCTGATTTACCTTACTATTCAATTTATTGTAAGCTTATCATTAAAGTGTACATTAATTTATCATTTAAGAGTAATAATTTTCTAATGTACCTCTTTGTATGTGTAGTCTTTAATCCATTGTGCCTCTTTCGCATGTAAATAAGAAATTGTCAAGTTACTGGCCATCCACAACCATGACACTTTCATAAATGTTAGCATTTGTCTCTCTTTTGTCCACATCATCTCCCACCAACTACAACTATAACGTTCCGAATCACAACGAAAATTTTAAAATTTTAAACACAATCATCACAAGGATTAGGATATCAGAAGAGCGGGAACACTACTCATAAATAACCAAGAGGTGCATCATAATATATCAGAGTTGTCAAAAGTGTATGATTACATCAGAGTACGAGAATAATAAATACAAGTAGCCATACTACCAAAGACAATACAGAAAGAGGATCTGATCCTAAAGTGCCATCATCTTCGGTCACCACCTGCTAGAATCTACTGCGGTCCTGAAATGCAAACATAATAACAATACATGCTCATAAATACTGAAATAAACCTATCATACAAGTATAACATGACAACATAAAATGCAATCCGTCGACATCACCCTCCAAGTGTCAATAAGGACATTTGTCCACAATCATCGCACTGCGGTCAACCGGGAAGGATTCGGTTAACCGAATCGCAACAGGAAGCGCTCCTATTTAGTCAAGGACGGTCGACCGTTGCCCACGAATTTTCAGCACGGTTTTGCTTAATTGTAGCTCAGTTTTTTAGTCTATAAAATGGCTTGTTTTCTCTTGGTTTGAATATAACGGACAAGTGTAATATTTCATTCATTGTGAGTTGAGAGATTAGGCTAGAGAAAGATCTAGAGTGCTTTAGGGGACCTATTGCCTCCATGTACTTGTAATCTCGGTTGCTTCTCTTGTTGGAGAAGCGGACGAAGGAAAGGAAACCCACAGGAGACCCCCCAAGGATGTAGGCACGTTGCCGAACCTTGTAAATCGCGTGTGGTTGTTTCAGGTGTGCGTTTGTGTTTGCTTGTTTATTTCCATCTTATTAGTGTTCTAGTTGCATTGAGTTTGGGAGAGGGTCCGAAGTTATTTCCGCAAGTCAATATTCGGTATAGTATGGTGTGTTTAATCCGTATCGTGTTAGTGCATTGTTAGATCCCCTTCCCAACAGTTTTCACGTCGGTTTTTTGGCCCATATCACGTCGGTTGTACTGTACCAATATACCGACGTCATAAAAGGAAGAGGTAAAAGGGAGGACAATACCATGTCAGTTTAATAACCGGCAAATGTATCACGTCGGTTCTTAGATAACCGACATGATATACCACATATTTATCACGTAAATACGGGGTATATCACGTCGGCTCGTCGGAAAACGTGTCAGGTCTCCCACCGAGATATACCGTAGGCACATACGGTCTTACATAGACCACGCAACGCACCCCATACATGGCTACACTAATCATGAGGTTTGGTGAGGGGCATCTGCACTTCGGTGTCAGTAGTAACAGATCTGTACTCGTGGTCAACACCACACCAACAAAGCCGTCACTCAGGTTGGTCCATCTCACCAAGCTGTGTTGTAGCCAAGCTACCTGCCGGAAAACAACGTTGGTCAGTAAATTTGTTCAGATTTGTCCACAAATTTGTTCAGAAATTGTCCAGAAACTTTGTCTAGGCATCTATGTCCATACGTCCAACAGTTTTTGTCTAGACGTCCAGCAATCCATTTGTCCAGTAGTTACCGTCCAGACGTCCAACAGTCTCCGTCCAGACGTCCAACAATCCATTTGTCCAGTAGTCTCCGTCCAGACGTTCAGCAGTCCATTTGTCCAGCAGTTTCCGTCCAGATGTCCAGCAGTCCATTCAACCACTTGGCCACCCATGCACGGACCGTCGGCTAGCCCGACGTCTGGCAGAGAGAACCCCCTCCGACTAGCCACCGGTCGTCGTCTGTCGGCGAGGCCTCCGACCGATAGCAAGACACCCCTCACACCTTGTGTGAGTAAAACTAATGCAAAGAACTTGGCATACCTCTCTTCGCGATTGCCGGAGCTTGCCGGAGATCCTTTGCACCCACCTCCGATCAGCAACACTTACACACCCTTCTGTATAATGTGTAGCTAGATACCGTTTATAGTTTATGATATTAAGTGTTTAATATCGTTGTCAATCTAGCTTAGATCCTCGTATAGGTCACACCACAAAAATGGGAAACAAGAAGCTTGATTTTGAATTCATATGATGTGTCGGGTTTCATATGAAAATGGACACATGTGATGAATCAATGAAATCAATATGTCATGAGAATTGACATAATTAGAATCATGAATAAATTCGTATAAGATGTATATATTATGGGGTGTAATAGTTTGACATTACATATGATAATATATCACATGAGATATGAATTTTCTAAAACCCCAAAAGATCAAATTTTGTTGGAGTAAATCCAAAATTTGATAAAGGCAAAAATCAGACAAAACGATCGAACGCTTTTCGAAGACCGGTCGACCGAATATTCACAATAGTTGTTAGTGTGTGAATGGTTGACCGGATGAATGCGTTTGGTCGACCGGAAACTTCCAGCAGCTTCCACAAGCTCATCTTGGTAGTGACCGGTCAACAGGTATAGGGTCGTGGTTCGACCAAAACTTTCCAGGAGCTTTCGCGGATTGATCTTGGTAGTGATCAGCCGACCGACTTTGAGATGCATGCAATCCGACCGAAAACTTCCAGTGGCTCATCCATTGGGTTTCTTATGAAGAAACGATTGACCATTTGGGCAAGTCAGTTCGACCGAAAAATCACAGTGGCTTGAGAAGCATGTGATGGGTCGACCGATGGCCACGATTTCTGCCTATTTTAATTAAAGGAATTAGTATTAATCATGGATTGGAATTGTTCAATTGTGGTTAAACAAGGATGTGGATGATTATGTGGAAAATTGTGATTGGTTTAAGGAAGAGAAACACAAGAGATCATGGCTATAGAATGGTTCTTGATGTGGGTGATTTGGGAGGCTATAAATAGGTCCTCTCACCCTACTTGTTAATATACATGAATTGAAAATTCTCTCTCCTTAATCTCTCCACTAATCACCACGAAATTCTCTTAATTATTTCGAGCTTTTGGAGATTAATTCTCGTGGATCTTTAGAGGGGTTATTAGCTAGATTTTAAGCTTGATTTAGAGATTGATTGACTAACTCATTTCTCTCTAATTTTGTTTAGAGTTTGGTAAACACTTGGAGGCGGATCAGCGGACAATTCGACAAGCGACGCAACTCCGGATCTTCATAAAGGTTTTAGAGAACCTTTGAGTATGATCATCTCTTAGTGATTTATTTTAATATATTTAGGATTGCATGATATTAGAATAAACACGAAATAATGCATATAAAATCACTAAAAATATAAAATCGATCTTGTATGCTTGTATGATTTTTAAAAAATATACACATACATAGGAACACGAAATCCAACACTTAGTAGATAAGAGCCTAAGAGATGAGGTGGTAGAGGTTAAAAGGCAAGGTGATCGAAAAACTTTGCTTAAGTTAGTTATCGAACAACTGTTTTGAATGTCATTAGTGCCTATGTCCCACAAGTAGGTTTGAGCAAAACAGTGAAGAAACAGTTTTGGAAGGACTTTGACATTATTGTGAGAGAGATTCCTAGTAGTGAGAAACTTTGTATTGGAGGAGATTTTAACGACCATGTTGGTAAAGATAGCGACGGGTTTGAACGTATCCATGGAGGTTTTGGGTTTGGTGTTAGGAACAAAGAAGGAGAAGATTTTCTGAATTTCGATGTAGCATATGACCTCTTGTTCTCTCTCTCTCCTCTATCTCTATACTCTCTCTCTTGTTCTCTCTCCTCTCTCTCCCCTCTTCTCCCTCTCTCCTCTTTTTTTCTCTCTCTCTCTCTCTCTCTCCTCCCTCTCTTTACTCTTTCTCTTCGTCTCTCTCTACTCTCTCTCTCTTTATCCCAATACTTGGGTCTCTTCAACGCCTCCAACAACGGTGATTCAACCAATCACATCTTTGGTGTTGAAGTTGACACCATCTTCAACCTCGAGTTCAACGACAGAAGCATGAACTACGTTGGCATCGACGTCAACGGCCTGAACTCAACCCTCGTCGCCGACACTAGGTACTACAAAGAGAGTCTCACGGGGACTACGTTTGAGAATTTAACCCTTTTAAGTGGACGCCCCATGCTGATGTGGGTCGACTACGACGGGGAGTCGATGGAGACCAACGTGACTATGTTGCCGTTGCATGTACGTGACCAAACCCAAGAAGCCACTCCTGTCTTCCAAGGTTCATCACAACGCATTAAATTCTCGAGTGGAGCTTTTGGATTTCCGGAGAAGTCGGGCCTTTTCTTTCGACACTCCCTTCTATTCCGAAATCCAATGATGGGAAGCCATTCGTTGCGACGTGGATCCCAATCGTGGCGGCGGTTGTGGTCATTATGGTGGTTGTTGGGATTATATTGGTGGTGAGGAGAAGGGTGAAATTCTCGGAGGTGATGGAGGAGTGGGAGAAAGAGCATGGGTCTTGTAGGTTCACTTACAAGTCTCTTTATGAACACACCGGAGGGTTCAGACAACGGAACCTTCTCGGGTTTGATGGGTTCGGTAGCGTCTACCAGGGAGTCTTGCTGTCGTCGAACGCTACCATCGCTGTGAAGCGGATTTCACACGAGTCTCGGCAGGAGATGAAGGAGTTTTTGGCGGAGATCGTGAGCATGGGGTGCCTCCGTCATCGCAATCTGATTCAACTCCATGGGTACAATTCACACCATTAATGTCAAGCATTAATTTATAACAGGGCACCACATCCAAATATATTCTGAGCACGACGTCGACATGCACACCACCAACCTGAGGAGAGAAGAGAGAGAGAGGGAGAGAGAGAGGTAACAAGAGAAGAGAGAACAAGAGAGAGAGAGAGGAGAGGAACTAGAGAAAGTAAACAAGAGAGAGAGAGGGAGAGAGGACAAGAGAGGGTGTGTTTGTAAAAGAAATATTTGTTTTGTATTTTCTTATTTAATATTAAGGAAATTTATATTTTAGAGGCTGTGTTTTGTAAATGTACCATCAAAAAAGTTAACGAAATGTGGCCCACAAACGGCCCAAGGGTATGCAAGCAATTCATTTTGAAATATAGGTGCACCGAAGTAGATAGTAAAAACACAGGGGTATTTCAGTCATTGTGCACCTTTTAAGGTGTACCCAAGCAAATCACCCATTAAATAATACATATAAAAATAAGGGTTAATTACAACGTGCCCCCTAAATTATGTATTTATATCTATTTGTGCCAATGAACTTTAAAATATGACAGTTACCACATGAAATTGCGTTTTGTTACACTTTCCCACCTTAAACTTTAAAAATTAATTATTTAAACACATATTCATAATTGTTTTTGTAATTTTTTACGTTGTATCCCTCGTACATTTCTAAATTTAGTTTTACGTGAAAGTTCAGATCGAATCGAAGTACATTAATTAATTTCGTTACGTCGAGAGGGAAACTCTTTGTAGAGAAACAACAAGAAAGTGTCTTTCTCTTGGCTTAAGAGTAGAATTGTACAAGGAACTAATCTTATGTAGTACAGTTTTTATACGTTGTAACACTATTGTTCCAAAATTATTAAAATACTTGCAAACCAATTACCCTAAAGTAATTGTAGAGGCAAATAAGGTTTGGTTGCATAGCCTAATTCACGAACCTAAACAACTGTACTAAGAAAACAAAAGTGTGGAGGTATTATAATTAAGCTTTTGATAAATAAATAAAACAAATTTGCAGTTAAGAAATTCCTACAAGCAAAATAGTAAACTCAGGTTTGACACCAAAAGTGGAATGACAATGAAGTCGCCATTGGTGGAGTAATTGTCAAACTAAATGAAGTGTTGCAGTATCACTGTTGTCGTTTTGGTATAGAGATGCAGACTTCAATGCAAATTCTAATTCTAGTTCTAAGGTGGATGATGCATGTGGTGAATGCACTTAGTTGTGCAAAGAAAAGAAAGTTAAACCTGATCACCAATTAAACCAAAGGAGGAGGAAAGGGTATGGGTTTGTTTACTTTATTTAAGGAAGTTATCTCATTCCGTTCAAGACAACTCATAAGATTTAGTCACCAAATTCTTGGATGCTGTATGTTAGTTTCTAGATGTAGGAGTAGAAATCTACCGGTGTTTAGTTTTTTAGTCTTGAAATAGTCAAACTTAGGAATTGAATCCCGATAGTTTTTTAGTCCTGAAATAATCAAGCTTAAGCAATTGAACCCTAACGCGATGGACATAGTAAGGGTGTCAACTATGATGAAAGTATGGATTTTTATCCATAAACTGTCCATATGACATATTGACATCTATATATGTAATTGTGACAGTGTTATAAACCATGCATTGTAAAATTTATGAAGTTAAATGTAGTTACAGTTTTACAGTACCGAAAGGTTTCTGCGCCCATGAATGAATTCATGATTAATTATATTCTCAAATATCATGGGGTATAATCTTTTTCTTTGTGGTTTAGTTTCTTGTGATTTGGTCCGGTGCAATTGCGGTGGTGGTTAGAAGAACTAGTCATTGGTTTGTTATTTCGGTCCACGTGTGGTGATGTGAAGCTGTAAATGTATGCTTGAATAATTAGTAGGTTTCGAATTAAAAAGGTGATGTCTTTCATGAATCTGAAAATGGAAAATTGGAGTTTAATTTTTTGTTTTGTGCAAACCATATCAGCGTCGGGGGAAATTTATTTTTCAATCCCAAATACTAGATGGGTTGCCAAACAGATATGGCAACGTCTGCAAAAGTGAATATGCCGTCTGAGTTTGTGTTGGTTTTCTACTGAGATTGAAAAGTTAACTGGGTGAAGCTTCTGGCGTCTAGAGTTTATATTTTTCATTCAATCCCTAGAGTGTTTGTAACCATCTTAATCATTGTTTGTCAATTAGTTAATATATAGTTATTTACTTGCATGCATCTCAAAAGTGGTCTAATTGGATTGTCGCACCTGCATTCACATACATTTACACATTATTTGCTTGCATGCACCTTCGTCGTTTGTGAGAGACACTCCGTAACCATTTTTGTCATATTCTGTCAGAAATTTTACAAATTACATATCGTAAAAGTAAATATATATCCTTAATGTGAATAACATAAATAAAAAAGAAAAAATTGAAAGAAAAAAAACTCAAACATTGAATGCTCCTCCCTTTCGACGTAGTGGTAACGGAATCTGACGGCGGCAAGCCAGGTGGAGACGCGGCGGTGGTTGATCATTTCGAGGCGGCAGGGCAGTGGAGGTGGAAGCGGAGGACTTGGTCACAGAGGAGAAGGAAGTGCTTGACGAAGTGGGAGAGAAGGGGTTGTCGACTTTCCCAAACTCCACGACGGTGACGGTCGTTGAGGAGAGGTCTCGTCGCTAGAGGTGGGTCACTGGAGGTGGTGGGTTCGCCGATGGTTGGGAAGACGTGGAAAGGAGTGGTAGGAGTGTTTACTGTTTTTTATTTTACTTTTTTATTTATGTTATAAGGACATTTATCATTTTATGATGTGGAGTTTGTAAATTTAATGAATGGAAAGATGACGGAGTCAGACTCACGAATGGTGGAATTACATACAAGTAAATATGGTGAAAATGTAGGTGCACTCAAAAAAATAATTGAAATGAAGGTGTATCTGTTGAAATACATACATGCCAAAATCAGCTCAGACCCTCAACAGTCATCACAGCCATTCCGCTCAAGCCAATCCTCCAGGAAAGGCAACATTGACTCAAGCAATAATCAAGAGATTAAATCTCACAAAATAAGGCAACTTGTATATTTGATGTAAATGGCTAGTTAGCATCATATATATCCCACATTTCAATGTAATAAGACAATAAGAATATACAAAAATAGACCCAAATTTAATATGGTATCAGAGCATCGATTCTAAACCTCAGACGCTCCGACGAGCTCATCATCGACTTCGATCTCATCTCCAAAAATCAAAAGAGGGATGCAGGTCATACCTGCCTCCAACTCTTCCAATCATGTTTGAAGTCACCGGCGTCCACCTAGAGGCTAACACCACACAACGTCTCGTCTCACAGCTGCTCAACGACGAGAACTTCCTATCATGGGCCAGGGCCATCACCCTCTCCCTCAATGGCGAGGGGAGGCTTGGTCACATCACGGGGAAAACCACAAAACTAGAAGGAGAAAAAACCGAAAAAGCTCAAGAGGATTGGCAAAACTCCGACCATCTCGTCATGTCATGGATTCTGAATTCCATGCAACCGCAAATCAGAGAAATGTTCATCTACACCAACTCTGCAAAAGAACTCTGGGATTCCCTAAACGTTATATGGAAGGCAACAAAACTACGTGCATATGTTCAAAATCAAGCAAGAGATCTTGCAAACCAAGCAAGGTCAGAAAAGAATCACAGAGTATTTAAGGTCCCTAAAAAGCAAGTGGGACGAACTGGGCATATATGAACCTCCGACCACCGACATCAAGATCATCCAAAGTCGGACCGAACAAGACCGTATATACCACTTCTTGGTCGGTTTGGACCCAAGCTATGAGTCCATTCGGTCCCAGATACTACTCTCATCCGAACTACCACCGCTGTCACGCATAGTCGCAATGGTTAACCACGAAGAAACCCGACGCAAAACCATGAATCAACCAATAGAACGGGAAAACAAGGCCTTCGCCACCACACACAACCCTAACTCAAACCAAAACGGAAAAGGAAAAGGAAACTTCGGAAATCGCAAAGACGAGTACTACGAAAGCTGTAAAAAGCAAGACCACACAAAGAATCGTTGTTGGTTCCTGTTCCCTCATCTCCGGCCAACTAAGGACGTGGCAGGAGGAGGAGATGGAGGAGATAAGGCTGAGGGCGGCACCCGACAAGGAGACCCTAGTTCGGAAGAGCAAGGAAACAAATTGGGGTGTAGTCAAATCCGATACGACTTCGCGGCATATATAGGCACAACCGATAACCCAACCTGAGGATCAATCTCCGCACCAACATCCGAATCCACACGTACATGGGCTCAGACTGGGAGTGGACCGATGGATCCATTCAACCATCAACAAATAAGCCTACTCTTGAACCAACCCAATAACCTACTCCAAGATTAAAGCCCAAATCAGCAAAGTCAGAGTCAAAACAGAGGTAATTTTTCAGGTATGGCTTATCCCTCTAATTTGGTTGGTAGTTCCTTAGATCATGTAGACAATTCATGTTGGATTATACATTCAGGAGCAGCTGATCACATGACAGGAAATGCAAATTTGCCAAAAAGATATCACACCCAACCTTAATCTCCCAAATTATGTAACTGTCCCAAATGGAAGCCAAGTTGAAATAAAAGGACTAGAAGACATGCAAATATTAAATAACGTTGCCAACTATATTCTATATGTTCCCTCGTTTTCATCCAACGTCTTGTCAATTGCTAGGATCACAAGAAATTTAATTTGCAATGTAATTTTTACTCTATATGATGTATTTTTTCAGGACCTTACTACATGCAAGATGATTGGTAGGGGTACCCTCATCAACGTTTTATATGTTATTGATAACTCAAATAAAGCCTTGCATGCTAAACAAGTGTGGAACCACGAACTTTGGTATAAACGTATGGGACACCCGTCTCATGCAAATTTAAAAAAATTATTTCCATTTATCAAAAATGAATTATGTTGTGATGTTAGTCGTCTTGCAAAACAAATCAGGTTGCCATTTTATTCTTCTATACACAAAACAAATAATCTTTTCGAAATAATTCATTCTGATATTTGGGGCCTAGCTCCAATTGAATCTTATAATGGTTTGAGACATTTTGTTCTATTTATTGATGATTTTTCATGCACTACCTAGTTGTATTTACTTAAATCTAAATTTGATGTTTTGTCTATTTTTTGCGACTTTATTACTCTTGTAGAAAATATGTATGACACTAAAATCAAAACTTTGAGATTTGACAATGGTTCGGAATATACAAGTAACGATTTTCAAAATTATTAAAACAAAAAGGAAATTTTCACCAGACTACCTGCATCAATACTCCTAAGCAAAATAGTGTTTCCGAAAGAAAAAATATCATCATTTAATGAATGTCACTAGGTCTTTGTTATTTCAAAATAATGTTCCCAAAATTTATTGGTCTGATTCTGTCCTGACTGTTGCTTATCTTATAAATCATCTTCCTAGCTCCACAACTCAAAATAAACAACCGTTAGAAATCTTAAATAACAAAAAATGAATATTGATCATCTTAAGACCTTTGGGTGTACATGTTTTGTTCACAAGAAAAGAACATACAAATTTGATTGCAATTCTGTTAAAACTATTTTTTGGGATATTCATTCCAAAAATATGGGTACAAGTGTTATGATCCTCATAATTGTAAACTGTATGTTTCTCGTGATGTTTCTTTCTTTGAAGGTGAGCCATACTTTAAGCCCAACAAGGAGACCTTGAACAACTCTATAGACTCTGGGATCCTAATTCCAGTGGATGATGACTTCGAAGAAATACCTCGAACCCTTGAGGAAACCAACATTCCTCAAGAGGGAAGGGAAGGGGGAGACGATCCTCCTGAGGTAAATCTAGAACCACAGGTAAATGATCAAGAAGAGGAGACCCCAAGAAGGAGGTCAACTAGACAAACTCGGCTCCCTCCAAGACTCCAAGATTTCATTTCTTACAATGTAACCTACCCTATACAAAACTACATGTCCTATCATGACATTTACCCAACCATTATGCCTTCCTAACCAAAATCGAAGAACATAAGGAGCCAAACTCCTACCATGAAGCTATAACTCATCCCGAATGGTCTCAAGCCATGAAAGATGAACTAAGTGCATTAGAAACAAATAAAACTTGGACCCTTGTTCCTTCCCAACCAGGAATTAAACCTGTAGGATGTAAATGGATCTACAAAATTAAGTACAATAGTGATGGAACAATTGAAAGAGATAAAACATGTCTTGTGGTTAAAGGATACACCCAAACTTATGACTTAGACTATCAGGAAACCTTCGTAATGCTTTTCTCCAAGGAGATTTGGAAGAAGAAGTCTACATGAGTCCACCCCCGGGGTACAACTCGACGAACAATCAAGTTTGCAAACTCAACAAATCAATCTACGGATTGAAACAGTCTCCTCGCGCATGGTATGCCAAACTAGTCACTCTCTTTTATTATATGGTTTTTAGAAATGTTCCGCTAATGCTTCTATGTTCACCAAACACGACCACAACACCACCATTATCATATTAATTTATGTTTACGATATCGTAATCACTAGAAACAATGATAGGGAAATTGATCATGTTAAATCATATTTAAAATCTAAATTTGACATCAAAGACTTAGGGTTTATGAAATATTTTTTTGGGATTGAAATTGCTCGCTCAAAAAGGGGATATTCTTATCACAACGTAAGTACACTCTAGACCTTCTACAAGAAACATGGAAATTGGGATCTAAACCTGCTAACACACCTATCGAGACAAATCACAAGGTGAGCCCTATTGACGGGGAACCTCTAAAGGACATAGGTCAATTTCAAAGGTTAGTAGGAAAACTCATTTACCTCACTGTGACTAGACGTGACATAACATATCTTGTTAGTATTATAAGTCAATTCATGCATACACCACACATACATCACCTAGATATTGTAGATAGAATTCTTAGATACCTAAAGAAAACTCCAGGTCAAGACATATGGATGAGAAATAATAATTTTAATTCTATGATTGGCTACTCTGATGCATATTGGGCTGGCAGCCACGATCGAAAATCAACAACTGGTTTTTGCACTTTCGTTTACGAAAATCTCGTCACTTGGAGAAGCAAAAAAATGTTGTTGCAAGATCTAGCGTTGAAGCAGAGTATCGAGCTATGGTCTCCACCACCAGTGACTTAATATGGCTCAAACAACTCCTCAGAGAATTAAAGATATCATGTGAAATGCCCATGCAGATGTTTTGTGATAATCATGCAGCTCGCAACATAGCAACCAACCCGGTCTTCCACGAACGAACCAAACACATCGAAGTTGATTGTCATTTCATCAGAGAAAAAAATCCAAGCTAAGGAGATCAAAGTCCCTTACGTCCAAAGCAGTGACCAACTTGCAGATATCTTCACTAAGTCATTGGACAAAAACAATTCCAAAGTATTCTCGACAAGTTGGGATCGTTCAACCTATTCCGAGCTCAACTTGAGAGAGAGTGTTGAAATACATACATGCCAAAATCAGCTCAGACCCTCAACGGTCATCACAACCATCTCCGTTCAAGCCAATCCTCCAAGAAAGGTAACATTGACTCAAGCAATAATCAAGAGATTAAATATCACAAAATAAGGCAACTTGTATATTTGTTCTAAACGACTAGTTAGCAGCATATATATATCCCACGTTTCAATGTAATAAGACAATAAGAATATACAACAATTAGACCCAAATTTAATAGTATCGCAAGCAAATAACCCTAAAGATTATTGATTATTTTCCGTTAATTTGTCTTACCTAGTCTTCCTCAATTCATGAGCTCAAACAAGTTACTATATCAACACAATTGGTTAATCCATCACAGCGTAAATAATAGCCTTTGCAAGTTGCAATTGCCTATTTAGCTCTTCAAATTGATTTGATTAATATATATGCACAAACGTGTTCTTTTCAAACCATTCACATTCCTAATTAAGAGCATCAACTCAAATTAAGATGGTGGTCACAATTCATCAAGTGTATTAATAAATTGGACCACTATCTCCTTTTAACCTCAAGTTACCACACCATTTACCTTGATTTCTTTTATCGTAACATAACAAGTACATTTGAAATTTGTTAGATAAAAATGGTTACATCATCTTTCCACACATAACAGTCACTATCATCTTCTTGATTAACAATCTAATCCAACCTTTCATTCTAGGTCTAATAGTGGGTCTGAACTAACAACCAATGATTCTCCACTCCTCTCACTTAAAATTGAAAGTTTGGATTTAAGCGTGAAATCCTAATTGACATATCCGCCGCTGGTTGGTCAACAAAAGTTGAGCGCCACAACTTAAATGCAAAAGTCATTGACTTATAGTTCACCTTAGAAACTTAGCATGATCGATGTTTACATAAGATGGAGGTTAGTGAAACTGTGAAATAATCCATGTTGTTTGTTTGAAGACCCACAACGCATGTTAATGGGGTCATTGGGGTGGGTGAAAATTTCTTTATAGAATCCCACTTATCACAAATTTTCATTTATCATGGAATATTCCACCCACCCACCCAAACAACTACATTTTGGTCAATGGTAATCTATTAGGATAAAAGTTCAACCACACACACACACAAAGTTATTGTAAATTGATATTAGTTCCACATGCATTGATGCATGTCCCATGCTACTTGACCATCATTTCTCCTCTACATCACAAAGTTATTGTAAATTGATAATACTTGACCCGGTCAATAACCATCATTTCCCCTCTACATCACATACCATCGGTATGTTTAGGGTTTAGAGAGTTGTTGACCAAGTGAATAACCTATGTGTGCTACTTGTCTCGTGATCTCTAGGTAGCAAACCTCCATTTTCCTAGAGTTGTTAACTCATAACAAACACATAGGTATTAGGTAGATTATAGTTAGGTTATTTAAGTAGCAAACTTCTCCTCCAACACCACCACTCACACCCACACAAGTACACCACCACCCACACTCTTCCAAATGGAGAACGGACCACTCCCTCCTTCATTGATGGCAATTGTGGAGACATACCAGAAGAGGCTAGCAGAAAAAGAGGAGGAGATACAAACCCTTACTGAGGAAATCTCTAGAATGACTGCCATGAAACATATAATGGAGTTAGAGATGCAAACAGTTCAAAATACTAACGCCGTGCTTAGGCGTAGCATCGAAAATTCGGAACAAATATTGGAAGCCCGACGCAGGTGAAGCCGAGGAGGGAGACACCTCGTTGAAGATGAGTTTTGTCGGGTTAGATGGTTAAATAAGAGGTTTTAGTTGGTAGTTATGACGTTAATCATCTTCTTTTTATATTTCCTGGTTGTTTTCCTACTAATTAATGACGGTTAATCGTCAGTTTAGAGTACTTGTGTGTTTGTTTCCTTCAAATCCCTTGGAAGTCATTGTCAAATTAATGAAGTGTTACTTTGTGTGTTTGTTTCCCATTCATTGGTGGAGTCATTGTCAAGTTAACGAAGTGTTGCACTATCACGGTTGTCGTTTTGGTATAGAGATGCAGTATTTAATGCAAACTAATTCTAATTAAGGTGGGAATTATGCATGGTGGTGAATGCACTTAGTTGGACTTTGGAGGACCACTGATTGTGCAAAGAAAAAGAAAAGAAAGTAAAGCATCACCATTACAGTTTGTTAATTTGTATTTATGTTAGGTGGTAATTGCCATGTACGTCCAACCACTACTATTTTATGGCCAAATATTGATTTGCCTTTTGTTTTGGATAAATAAATTTAACAATTATTTTTGTTGGCATCCATGAATCCATATTTTAATGAATTGTTTGCTTGCCTACTCATCCAAAAGATCATTAGTTTTGAGCAAGATCATCTCCGAGATCACATAGATATCCATAGCACAATGGGTCTGTCTGAATTGTCATTCTTAATAATTATATTTGCATTATAAACACTATTAATTCAATGTCTTATAGTGTACTTTTCCTATTTTTGTGGAACTCATGTATTAGATATGTATATGATCCAAAATGAATTATAGGAATCATGGACCACGAATATCCAACGTCAGTAACTTCTCCTAATCCACATGCCACTTCCAACAGTACCATACTCCACCATGATCCACCACATCAACTTTTACCTTTCATGCTATATTCAATCCTATAAAGAGGCATTCCTCGATCATATGTATCCTAAAAACTTGATATGTTCATTTTAATACCGCAAGTGCACGACGTCGGTGAAGACGCGACAAGTATGGGTCGTGTCCACGAGGATGAGTGTCAACTCTGGTTTGTTCTAATGCAAGTGAGAAAAGAGGAGAAGAAGTTGTGATTACACTAAACAAAACTACGAATGAATAAACAATAAAACTAAACCCCATGGAGTGGAGGTGTGAAGGTATATGTGTGGGAGTGTCTTCTTTTCAATTAGAAACAAGCTATAATGTAGTTTGTGTGGTATACAAGTAGAAGCTAGTGTAGAATCTAAGTGTAGGATATACAACACTACATGACAAACCATGAACATGCATATCTCACATAAAGTTGATGTTGATTTTAGATTCTCAAACATGAAATAAGTACATAGTGTGGCCATTAAAGCATCAATAAGTCCTACATACAACCTAAATCATTCATGTAAATGTACAGCAAAGATGGATCCATACATAACAAGTCATTCCCATCAAATCATAACAAGCAAGAAGATAAACTCTAAAACTAGCATGAGATAAATACCTAGTGTGGACATTATCCCATCTAATACAAGTTTAAGCATGCTACAAGTATAGATCTATGTTAAGCATGTGAAATGACACAAATAATAGAACCATCACTATCACATAGTCTATATTACCTCCACCCCATATGGGGATGAAACTACTCACTACTCTTGAAGACAAAACGAAAATCAAACTAAGAATGCAAGAATTGAAAGAGACAATATAAAACTAGCTAAGAAAAATTATTTTATTTACATGACTCTTTTTAAAAAATCGTACTCCGACGGTCGCTCTTTTGGCCAAATGACCATCTCCTTTGTGCAATCATTCCCGTTTGGCTTGGAAAAAACACATCATTCTGGCCTTCTCTTTTTAAGGAATCGTACCCAGATTGATGTTTATATTTTGGCAAATAAAAAAAGAGTCCTGCAGCCTGCTGAAATTAATCCAGAAAATTACAAATACTCGAACCGAATAAAAAACGACGGTTCCATATTTGGTATAAAATCAATGAACCAAAAGCATATCAAAGTTATATTGTATCGCTGCCTAAATCGCATAAGAACTCATAGTCTTTATCCTTAAATTGGATGAAATGATTAAGATTTGTACACGTTTAATTTGATGGTAGGCCTAAGGTAAACTATCGAATGACATCAAATTAAAAGGAACCTGTTGGTATAAGCAATAATACTTATCAAAGTAAGTTCGTAATTGGATTCTTCGGACACCTCAAAGTGGTAATAAGTTTAGCCCTATTGCATTCGATGATTTAAATCTATGATCTCACATGGTCAGTAGAATGCTTAAAAGGAAACGGAAAATACACCACCACCATTATCATACGTGATCACAAGATTAGTTCTAGTCCCAAAACTGGATATGGTAACATCAGTTAGAAAATTGGGTTCAAATTGATCGAGAAAACTCACTTAACTACATATATGCCTATGATTGGATGGGAATATGACCCACCTTTAAAAGAAATTAAGTAATAAGTAGCTAAGTTCAAGAAAAACTCCATTGGAGTTCCAAATTGAAATATCAAGTATCCACAATATGGTACGTGCATATGGTCATATATCCTTGCACCTCACATTATAACAATATTGGATTTGAGTGGACTATTATACCACCTCATTAGTGATAAACTCATTGTTAATCACACTGTCCTTGTTCGAAAAATGCTAGATTGATGAAGTAAAACAAACGCAAGCTCTGTACGTGCATCCATTTGGTGTTAAAAGATGATCATATTAAAACGTGATACTGATTCGATGCTGATATAAATCGTTAAATCTCAATGGACAAGAATTAGAATAATGTCCTTATTAAATAAACTTTGAACCTTCGGCTTCATAATGCTTAGGTTCATCACAAAACGATCGGATTCCTAATCAGAATAAATATGAAATAATTAATAAGCTTTCAATGTAGATCATTCATAAATTTCTAAATTAGCTTATGAACCAATGTAAGAACTCCACAATTTCTCAAATAATTCAAAGAGATGAATTGGGTTAAAGGGTCCACACTCGCGCGGCTACGTGCATGGGGGCATGGAGGACCATCCAAATGGTTGAAAATTACATGTTAGACCCTATAAAGCTATTCAATTGAAAGACATGGTGATGATGTTCGAAAAGTAACCAATCAGTCCAACACATCAAATATAGACGCCGGGTGAGTATTATATCCAATGGCCATGCTATACATCCGACGTCTATACATTTAAATAATAATAATTAATAAAAAATATGCCCTATAGACGTCGGTCATGCTATACATCCGACGTCTATACATGAGTCTATAGACGTCGGTCATGCTATAGACGCCTCAGGAAGTGTGGACGGGTGAGCTATTTGATTACTCGAGGCTTAAGATATTTGGATGCAAAGCCTATGCGTTGGTCGATGAGACACAACGGTCGAAGCTGGATTCGAAATTGAAGGAATGCATATTCCTTGGTTATGATAGAACAGTGAAATGATATAAGCTTTGGGATCCGGTGAGAAAGAAGGTACTCCTACAGAGTAATGTGGTATTTGATGAGACAAGTTTTCTCAAGGGCCTTGAGGAGGAAGAGCAACAAAGGAATCGCATGCGGGAAGATGAAATTGAAGTTGAGGTCACGACTTCAAGAGGAGAATCGAATCAAGAAGTTAAGCAGGAAACAATTGACTCACGAGTAGAGGAGGAAGCTGAGCAAGAGAGTATTGCTCAAGGAAGACAAAGGGGGATCACAAAGGCACCGGTGAGGTATGGTCACGATGATGCTAGTATTGCGTTTGCACTTGTTACCGAATGTGGGGACCCTTGCACATTCGAAGAAGCTATTGAGCAGGAGGACAAGAACAAGTGGATGGTGGTCATGACCAAAGAGATGGAGTCTCTTCATAAGAATCAAACTTGTGAGTTAACGGAGCTTCCCAAGGGAAAGCGCGCGATTGGGTGCACGTGGATCTTCAGGAAGAAGGAAGGGTCATCTCCTATGGAGGAGATAAAGTATAAAGCAAGGTTGGTGGCAAAAGGATATGCTCAGAAGGAAGGGGTCGATTACAATGAGATCTTCTCACCCGTTGTAAAGCATACCTCTATTCGAGTGTTGTTAGCCATGGTGGCTATGGATAACATGGAGTTAGAGCAGATGGATGTGAAGACAACTTTTCTTCATGGGCACATAGAGGAAGAGATCTATATGAGGCAGCCGGATGGGTTCATCGCACGAGGCAAGGAAGGGCAAGTATGCAAGCTGAAGAAGTCCCTCTATGGACTTAAGTAATCACCGAGGCAGTAGTACAAAAGGTTCGATTTATTTATGATTAATAATGGATTTGTACATTGTGATTATGATAGTTGTGTATACTTGCGGAGTCTTAGAGATGGAACACACGTGTTCTTGCTCTTGTATGTCGATGATATGTTGATCACGGCTAAGGAGATGAAGCATATAGATGATCTCAAACTGATGCTTCACGGGGAGTTTGAGATGAAAGACCTCGGGAGTGCAAAGAAGATTCTCGGTATGGAGATTTCCAGGGATACCGAGAAAGGTGAAATTCTGCTCACTCAAAGGAGCTATATCCGGAAGATACTCGAGAGGTATAATCTCGAGAACGCCAAGTAGGTGGCCACACCTATTAGTGCTCACTTCAAGCTCTCGTTGATGTGCAGCCCCTCTACTGAAAAGGAAAGGAGAGATATGGAGAGAGTTCCATATGCTAGTGCAGTCGGATCCGTTATGCATGCTATGATCTGCACTAGGCCAGTCATTTCACACGCAGTTAGCCTCGTGAGTCATTATATGGCTAACCCAGGAAAAGAGCATTGGGAGGCGTTGAAGTAACTGATGAGGTACCTGAAGGGAACCATGAATGTTAGCTTGAAGTTCACCAAAGATGGAGCACAAAGGCAGGTGGAGGGGTACGTTGATTCAGATTATGCTGGAGATCTGGATAAACGGAGGTCCACAACAGGGTACATGTTCACTTTGGGTGGAGGTCCAGTGAGTTGGAGATCGGTTCTCCAACATACTACAGCGTTGTCTACGACGGACGCGGAGTACATGGCAGCTGTCGATGCCGGAAAAGAAGTTATATGGTTGAAGGGTTTGGTTAGGTCTTTGGGGATGGAACATGAAGTGACCAAATTGCATCAGTTACAAAATTGGGTTAAATTGATCGAGAAAACTCACTTAACTACATATATGCCTATGATTGGATGGGAATATGACCCACCTTTAAAAGAAATTAAGTAATAAGTAGCTAAGTTCAAGAAAAACTCCATTGGAGTTCCAAATTGAAATATCAAATATCCGCAATATGGTACGTGCATATGGTCATATATCCTTGCACCTCACATTATAACAATATTGGATTTGAATGGACTATTATACCACCTCATTAGTGATAAACTCATTGTTAATCACACTGTCCTTGTTCGAAAAATGCTAGATTGATGAAGTAAAACAAACGCAAGCTCTGTACGTGCATCCATTTGGTGTTAAAAGATGATCATATTAAAACGTGATAATGATTCGATGGTGATATAAATCGTTAAATCTCAATGGACAAGAATTAGAATAATATCCTTATTAAATAAACTTTGAACCTTCGGCTTCATAATGCTTAGGTTCATCACAAAACGATCGGATTCCTAATCAGAATAAATATGAAATAATTAACAAGCTTTCAATGTAGATCATTCATAAATTTCTAAATTAGCTTATGAACCAATGTAAGAACTCCACAATTTCTCAAATAATTTAAAGAGATGAATTGGGTTAAAGGGTCCACACTCGCGCGGCTACGTGCATGGAGGCATGGAGGACCATGCAAATGGTTGAAAATTACATGTTAGACCCTATAAAGCTATTCAATAGAAAGACATGGTGATGATGTTCAAAAAGTAACCAATCAGTCCAACACATGAAATAAGTTTATCAAAGTCTAGCTCTCTTAATATTGGAGTTGTCAAAATTAAGATACAAACTACCTTAAAATACAAGGTGGATTGTGGATTCCCTCTCTCTTACCGACAATGGAGTCTTCATTTAAGAAACCAAATAAAAATCCATATATATAATGTCTCCTAAAATACGAGACTATATTATTAATAAAAATATTCTCCTTGTGATAAGGTTAAACTCACTTAGATTAGGCAGTCTTCAACATAAATTTGAAGTGTCAAATTAAATCAAGACACAAAACAAAATACACACGAACATTCTCCTAAACAAGAGAAAAAATTGATTACAATGTCTTCTAAATACAAGAGTACACTATACATAATCTCCTCATTATGAGGCTAAGCTAACTAAAACCCGACAATCTAGATCTCCTCCTTCATTATACAACCAACGTCTATTGTGTACTCTAGACGTCGACTGTATTAAGAGGCGACGTCTATAGTTATAAACGTCGGTTCTTTATACAATCGACGTCTATTGTGTACTCTAGACGTCGATTGTTGGAACATGCATTGCAACCGACCTCTAGAGTACACAATAGACGTCAGATATTTGTTTGACCCACGTCTATTTCCCATCCGTATAGATGTCGAAATATAGACACCGGGTGAGCATTATATCCAACGACCACGCTATACATCCGACGTCTATACATTTAAATAATAATTAATAAAAAATACGCCCTATAGACGTCGGTCATGCTATACATCCGACGTCTATACATGAGTAAATAGTAAAAAGAATATTGCAACCATATTAAACCCAAGTACCCCAAGTACCAATCTTTTGACTATTAAATATATATATATATATATATATATATATATATATATATATATATCTTACTTGTATTTTGTAGTGTGGTACCAAACTCCCATTTAGAAGTAAAGGAGTGGTGGAGTACTTCAACTCCACCAATAAAAAACATTCTGCAATGTGGGACTAAATTCAACACATGTGACCATACACACACATGTGATAATTACATTGATGTAACTATTTTTTAAATCTTCATTGTTCTTATACAAAATAAATCTACATAAATTCTTACACGAAATAAATCCCAAAAAATTGCGTTAATTCTTACACGGAATAAATCCCAAAAATTGCATTATTTCTTATACAAAATAAATCCACAAATTTTTATATGAAATAAATCCAAAAAAATTAACAAAAATATTTTCTTCTTTCAGGAGGTATAGACGTCGGTTATACTAAAAAAACGACGTCTATACAAACCTATAGACGTCGGACGTCCAAACATCCGACGTCTATAGGTTTTGACGTCGGATGTTTTTATATCCGACGTTTATTCAGTGACGTCTATTTAGCATTTTGCACTAGTGCTCTCTAAATTGTCAAAACTTCAAATTCACCATTAAATGTGGATAAATTGCAACAATATATAAGTTGTACCAATTGATTTGCAAAATCAATCTTAAAAAACAAATACTCCCCTAAATGGATAAAATTTCAAATCCACCCGTAAATGTGGAGAAATTCCAATAATACATAAGTTGTACCAATCAATTTGCAAAATCAATCCTAAAATACAAAATTAGTCCCTCCAAATGACATGATCACAAATCCATCTCTCATATCCTCTAAATTGCAAAAGAAACGCTTTAAAATTGAAAAATATTCCAACCAACCTAAAAATCGACAACAAACATAAAATGTAAATATTGACTACCCTAATAGTTAGAGATGATGCACACGAAGCTTTACTTTTGGTTCCCTCTCTCTTATCGTCGAAGTAGTCAGAAACTAAAATACAGACTACCTTAGTCGTAAGTGAGGATGCATATCAAGCTTGATCTAGGGTTCTCTCTCTCTCTCTTATTGGTGACGGAGTCCTCATTTTAACAACCCAAATAAACAAAAAATTACATATAAAATCCCTCCTGGTTATGAGGGTAAACTGACCAAAACATTATGATATATGTACCAAAAGAATAATTGTCCAAACAAAACATATACATAATATTCTCCTAAACAAGAGAATAAACTATTTACAATGTCTTCTAAATACGAGACTACAACATATATATAATTCCTCCTTGTGATGATGTTAAACTCATTAATATTAGATTGTCTTCACGATAAAGTCGAAGTACCAAAACATATACAAATTAAACATTCTCCTAGTAATGGGATTAAACTAACTATTGGAAGATATTCTAATATAAGAATTATTGTTGATAAATTAAATGCATTCAAAAAATTCCTCCTAGGTTACGAGGTTAAACTAATCAAACTCTAACTATCTTTAGTAGAGAAATGAACTAAATCGTCAAATCAAAGATATATACAATACCTCATTGTTATGAGGCTAAACTAACTAAAATCTGATAGTCTTCATCATAAAGACGACGTCGATACAAAACAAACTATATACACAAATATTCTCCTAAACAAGAGAATAAACTGTTTACAATGTCCCCTAAATACGAGACTACACCATACATAAATTTCCTCCTTGTTACGAGGCTAAATTAACTAAAACCCTGACTTCTTCATCACAAAGACGAGGTCGTCCATAAATGAAGCACACTACAAAGATCCTCCTTGGGATGAGGTGGAACTCACTAATAAAGTTAAAGCGTCAAAACACATATAATTCCTCCTTGTGATGAGGTTAAACTCGCTAATATTCACTAATGCAGAAAAGACCATATACGTCAGATATACAGGGGTATATATGTCAGATTTTGGTGGTATATACGACCGTCATATATTTCCCCGACGCCTATGCCCTTGTGTATAGACGTCAGTTATATACGACCGACGTCTATTATACCTTTAAATAACAAAAAAAATCTACATTACAACCTACAACGAGCATTCGACCTGTATAGTAATCAAGCCCAAATGCCCAATTTGCAATCTTTTGACCATTAACAAAGCACATCAAGCCGAAGATGCCCAAGTGCCCAAACTTGATCTTATTCAGCAGTAAAGGAGTGGTGGAGTACATCAATCACACTACCAAATGTTTTCCCCCGATGTGGGACTAAACTTAACACCTACAATAGGTGTCAGCTATATTGGGTGACCGATGTCTATACCTTCAAATAATAATAATAAATACATTACGAGCTATAGACCTCGGCTACCATATAAAACCGACGTCTATACCTATTGTGACTAGGGATGCAAATGGTAACCGATTATCCGAGTATCAGATTCGAAAATTACAATTTAGTTAGTATTTGGTAAAAAAGATTTTACCGAATACAAATTGGAATTGAAATTTGTTTAATTTTTTTATCGTTTTCAAATTCGGATACGAATTCGGATATAGGTCAAACCATATCCGAATATCCGAAAATACAAACTTTGACATCAAATATATGTGATTATTAATATTTGTATTGCGAGCTAATAAAAATAAAGTTATTTCTATGTAAATATAAACATAATATAAATGCAAAAGTAAATTATAATATAATCTCTTAAAACAACTTTCCAAAATATTTTAGATTATACAACAAAAGTTATAAGGAATTTGAACATTAGCCAAATTCGGATATGAAATTGGTAAGCTATAAAAATTCGAATTCGAATTCGGATTTGGTATGCTTATTTGGAATTCGGATACAAGTTATACCAAATTCGAAAATATTCATTTGCATCCCTAATTGTGACATAATAAACGTCAGATGTTTGGACATCCGACGTCTATTGTGCGACGTCTATTGTGCAATCTGCACTAGTGATTATGTTGTCTTCATGATAAAGTTGAGGCACCAAAACATACAATATTCTTTTAGTTATGAGATTAAACTAACCATTGGACATATTATAATATAAAAATGATCGTTGATAAATCAAATACAAACATGGAATTCCTCTTTGTGATGAGGTTAAACTCACTAATATTAGATTGTCTTCACGATAAAGTTGAAGTGTGAAAACATATAGATTCACCTCAATGTTATGAGGTTAAACTAACTAAAGCCCGACAAAGTTCATCATAAAGACGAATACATACTTAACAAATTATATACATAAATATTCTCCTAGTTATGAGCTTAAACTACCTATTGGATGATATTCTAATATAAGAATCATCGTTGATATAACAAAAACACATACACAATCCCCTCCAAGGATGCTATACTAACCGTTAGAAAATATTACAACAAAAACATTATCGTCAATATAACAACATATGTATAAATGACCTCTGCGTCATGAGCCTAAACTGACTCATATTACATGATCTTCATCATAATAATGAAGATTGTCAAACCCAAATCATAATAAAATCCACGACGGTCCCCTTCAAATAATTAAGGGAATGAATTGTCAAACAACATATGGATTATATAAGTCAAATGATTGCCCTGGTTGTGAGATTAAATCTAACCATGGTTGGATAGTCTCTCCTTATCAGAGATAAACTTGTTGAACGATGGAATATATGCCCGAATCTTTCTGGAGAGAAGCTAAATTGTAATAGAAAAGATGATCCATTTAAATATGAAAAGGAGCACACTATCAATCCTCGAAAACTTAAAACCAAATGGTCCCAGCAATACGGTTCCTTGAAATACAAGAAGGAATAAGCCGTCAAGCTCTGACTCCAAACAAAACTCTATACAAATGTATCATCTCTGGCATGAGCTCAACTACCACGTAGTTCAAGCTATTTGATATGATAATAGTTTGTGAAATATATATCATATATTCCTAAATCCAAAGTTTATGTATTCCTAAATCCAATGCAATGGAATATTGAATTTATATCTTTTCGTTGCATTTGCATTTTATTCACTTAGTGATACAATGACATAACTTTGACAATAGTGAGACATTCTTATATATGAAGTTGTAAGGTGTGGAATTCCATCATGAATTCTTGAGAGATCTTCTCAACACCAACATATACAAAAAAGACCAAAAAAACCTCGTTAAACACCCATATACATAGAAAATAGTAAAACACTAACACTTTGAATGGTCGACCATTCTCTTAAGTTTCTTTAACGTTGTTTTTGAGGCATTGATCTTAAATAGATTTTATTTGTCTACTAAAGAAAACAGTACTAATGAAGGCACAACATAATTGTTAAACATAGATTTGATAGATCATCTAGTTCTCTTGGGTCCCTTAAGTTCATTATATGTAGGTTCCTTGAGTATTAATGTTTGAAAAGATTGGTGATCATGTGCAGTTCTTGTGCCGAGAATTCCCTAGAGGTAATGCTATACTTTGATGTTAACTTATACTACACGTGTACTGTATTGTATTTCATATCGACTCCATGAAAACAAAAACCTTGTCTTTGAGTGTGATTTCATACTTATATCAATTGAGTCAGGCCTTGGTCTGAATGAAGTTATTATTGGATTATTAAGTTTGGGATACGCTCATGAATAATTTAATTGAGAAAATCTAATGTTGAGTTGAAGATGAGATGTATTGAGCCATGTGCCATATGCTCACCTCTCTTATAGTCCCACATTGGGGAACTTGGAAAGTTGGAGAAAGTTTATAAACATTCACTTCAAATGACCCTTTGTAGGTGGAAAGACATGGGTAGAGGATTCGCCACACACGTGCGCACACGCCTGTCCCGTCCAGTCCAGGGTGGGTGAGGTGAGGCGGCGGAGGATTTGGGGGAAATTAGAGACTTTAGCCTCAAGGTGATGGTTATATCTTTTTGGTCCTCGAGTTAATTGCTTATTGCATTTAAGTCCTCGGCGGTTACAAATATATATGTAACGTTTGGTTTTTCCCATAACACACACAACTTTTATCTCTCTCCCTCCCAACGAAAACCGCTCCGGCAATTTTTGTGTCCATGAATTCCTACGTTCTCCGGCAATCGATTCTTTCGAGGTTTTGATCTGCTTTCGAGGTTCGTCGACTCTGGTGTGCGCTCGATCGACGAAGAAACTGTTCAATCCTGGGAGAAAAGCGTGTGACTCATCGCACTTGTACGTGGGGGCGATATTTTCTCTGAGGCAAGTCAGAATTTGACAACTCGGTTTGTAAGGTGTTTTCTGATCATTATTCTTCGTTGTTTGTTGTACAAACATGATTTTTTACGTTCGCTTAATCTGGATTCTGCTGAAAATTTATTCGATATCTATAACCCACTGTATTACATGAATATATTTGTAATTGCTTCAAAAATCTCAGAGAAATATTAAATATGTTGAGTAATAATTTGTTTGGACCAAAAGTCGACATGTCAAGAATGTTGGAAAAATTTTCCGGGCAGAATTTCAAACGTTTGCAACAACGTATGAATATCTGGTTGACTTCTATTGGATTGGTTGATGTAATCGAAAAGGCTTTTCCACTTTCTGATACTGAAGATCCCGAAATCAAAGTAGCACAGGAGCCATGGATAGAGAAGGACAAATTATGTCGAGGGTGCATTTTGTTGGCTCTGTCCAATGTGTTCTTCAATGTATATAGTTCGTCCTCCTCTGCCTTTGTAACTGCAAAGGATTTGTAGGATGAGTTGGATAAAAAACATAATACTGAGGACTTAGGTCATGAAAAGTATTATGTTGGAAAATTCCTGAAGTTTCAAATAGTGGAAGGCAAGTCAATTACTGAACAAGTCCATCAGTTTATGATCTTAATCCAAGGCTTAAAAGAGGCTGACATGAAGTTTCTGGAGAAGTTTCTGTTAATGTCAATCATAGATAAGTTCGCTCGGTCCAGGGAGGACTTCGGTATGTCTCTAAAGCATAGGAGAGGAAAACTGACTATGGATGACCTCATGGTTGCTATTGCGATCGAGGAGGAACATCAAGGTCAAAAACCAGTGATGCCTGCAGAGTTCCAACCAAAGGCAAACATATTAATTGGATCCTCATCTAAGTCACATTTTGAAGGAAAACCACAATCTTCTAATAAGACAAAACCTAAGGCCAAAATCAAGAAAAAGCCAACAAACAAACCATGTTGGAATTGTGGACAGGTTGGGCACTGGGCTAAGGATTGTCCTTCCAAGAAAGTCAAACGCCAACAAGGTACCACTGAATCGACTCCACAGGCCAATGTATTGATTGAGGTGGACGAGACCAACAATAAGTTTGTTTCTGTTAATCATTGAGTACTTTCCATTTACGAACCATATGAGTGGTTGGTTGACACAAGGGCTAATGTGCATGTATGTGCTGACAAGTCCATGTTTGTCTCTTACCAGTCTGTTGATGGAAAATTGATGTCGATGGCCGATGGGAATGTTGTAGGTGCTTGGTGTTGGACGTATCAACTTGAAGTTGCCTTCAGGACGAGTTCTTTCGCTGCACAGGACACATCATGTGGCTGTTGTTCATCATAATATTATTAGTGGTCCGTGTCTGGTAGTTGAGGGTTATGAAGTGACATTTAAATGTAATAAAGTTGTGATTACTCTTTTTGGAACTTTTATTGGCAAGTGGTACTTGTCTTGTGGTGCTTTTTTAATTCATGTTGAACATTCTTTTTATAATCATAATATTATTTCTGCTACAGATGTGTCTTCTATTGTTGTTTATTCCATTGACTCTTGTGATATTTGGCATAAACATTTAGGACATGTGAATTATCAGAGCTTAAAAAGAATGATGAATTTAGACATGATTCCTAAGTATGCCGTTGAGAATAAAAAATGTCAAGTGTGTGTACAAGTTAAACAACCAAAGAAACTTTTTCATTATGTGACTAGAGATACAAGTATTTTAGAACTCGTACACACTGATACTTGTGAATTTAATGACATGTTAACTAAGGATAAGAAAAAATATTTTATCACATTCATTGACGATAGTTCGAAATATTGTTATGTTTATCTTTCGAAAAGTAAGGATGAAGCATGAACTAAGTTCTTTATTTTCAAGAACGAAGCAGAAAAACAAACTGAAAAGAAACTTAAGAGGTTGAGATCCGATAGAGGTGGTGAATATACGTCTAACCTGTACGAACAAGTTTGTCTGGATTCTGGCATAGTTCACGAGGTAACGACTCCATATTCTCCACAATCTAATGGGATTGCTAAACGAAAGAATAAAACATTATCTGATATGATTAATGCATTGCTAGAGAGTTCAGGATTAACTAAATATATGTTGGGAGAAGCTTTGAATACAATTTCTCATATTCTGAATAAAGTTCCTCAAAAACATAAAGAGGATAGTCTTTTCGAACTTTGGCATGGTCGAAAACCAAGTCCTAAATATCTTAGAGTTTGGGGTTGTCTTGCAAAATTGTTAATCCCTGGACATAAGAGGAAAAAGCTTGACTCCAAGACCGTTGATGCAATATTTATCGGATAGATTATTAACATCTATGTGTACAGATTTTCTGTAATCAAGTCCGAGATATCTGACATAGATGTCAACACAATTTTTGAATTTCATGATGCCACATTTTTTGAGGATGCATTTCCATGAAATCTGGAGTTCCTCAACAAGTTTCATTTTTGGGTGATCCATCTACGTCTCGTTCCATCCATGAGCATGTGGAAAGAATGACAAACGTTGGGGCGGATCGGTCCATTACTGAATTTGCGTTCTCTCAAACTCAAGTTGAAACTCAACCTAGAAGAAGTAAACAATCTAAAATTTCCAAGGATTTGGAAAGTGATTACGTCACATACCATATCGAGGGCGATGCAACAACTTTCAAAGATGCTATGGCTTCATCCGAAGCAAAACATTGGAAAAATGCAGTTAAGATCGAAATGGACTATATTGTCTCAAATGGGACATGGGAGTTGGTAACTCTTCCCCTAGGTTGTTCAACAATCAGTTGTAAATGGATATTTAAAAAGAAATTAAAACCAGATGATTCCATTGATAAGTATAAAGTCAGATTAGTTGCCAATGGGTTTAAACAAAAGGTGGGAATAAACTATTTCGATACCTATTCTCTAGTGTCTCGTATAACTACTATCTGAGTGCTTTTAGCATTGGCATCCGTATATGATTTTAGGATCCATCAAATGGATGTAAAAACTGCTTTTCTTCGTGGTGATCTTGAAGAAGAAATTTATATGGACCAACCTAAAGGATTTGTAGCTTCTGGAAGCGAGAACAAAATTTGTAAACTTGTTAAGTCTCTTTATGGACTTAAACAATCCCCAAAAGCATGACATGAGAAATTTGAAAAAATTATATTATTATTTGGATTCCAGGTTATTGATTCTGACAAGTGTGTCTATTGCAAAGTTCAAGGTAATGCATGCATTGCATTGTGTTTATATGTCGATGACATATTACTGTTTGGATCAAATCTTGAAATAATACATGAAACAAAGTCCTTGTGTACCAAGTTTTCAATCAAAGATATTTGTGTTGCAAATGTGATCTTGGGTATCAAACTGATAAGATCAATTGAGGGTATTTCTATATCTCAATCTCACTATGTGGAGAAGGTTCTTACGAGATTTGGTTATACAAATTGTAGATCTGTAAAAATCCCATATGATTCTTCAAAACCTTTGTACAAGAACAAGACTGGTGTTCCAGTTTCACAATTGAGATATTCCCAAATTATAGGTAGTTTGATGTATCTGGCAAATTGCACACGACCAGATATTTCATTCTCGGTGAGCAAACTTAGTAGATACACAAGTTGTCCTGATCATACTCATTGCGAGACTTTGGATAGAGTACTAAAGTACTTGAAGGGTACTTCTACTCTTGGGTTGCATTATGGGAAATTCCCAACTGTACTCGAAGGGTACAGTGTTGCAAGCTGGATAGCTAAAAACTCTGGGAGTAATGATGTCACAGGGTATGTTTTTACTCTGGGTGGAGGTGCAGTCTCTTGGAGATATACAAAACAGATCATATTGTCTCGATCTACGTTTGAGGCTAAACTTTGTACTTTGGATACAAGTGGAATGAAAGTTGAGTGGTTGAAAAGACTCCTTTCTGAATTGCCGAAATGTACCATTACTGAAAGCACTCGACTGCAAGGTTTGGTCGCTCGATCAACAATGGATTTTTGGGGGACAGTTGAATTATTAAGTTTGGGCTAAGCCCGTGAATAACTTAATTGAGAAAATCCAATGTTGAGTTGAAGATGAGATGTATTGAGCCATGTGTCATGTGCTCACCTCTCTTATAGTCCCACATTGGGGGACTTGGAAAGTTTGAGAAAGTTGATAAACATTCTCTTCCAATGAGCCTTTGTTGGTGGAAAGAGAGGGGTAGAGGATTCTCCACACACACACACGCACGCGTGCCCGTCCCGTCCCGTCCCACTCGGGGCGATGCGAGGCGGAGGGGGATTTGGGGGAAATTAGAGTCTTTAGCCTCAAGGTGATGGTTACATCTTTTTGGTCCTCGAGTTAATTGCTTATTACATTTAAGTTCTCGGTGGTTACAAAAATATATAATCCGCTCCAGCGATTTTTGTGTCCACGAATTCCTGCGTTCTCCCGCGATCGATTCTTTCGAGGTTTTGATCTGCTTTTAAGGTTCATCGACTCCGGTGTGCGCTCGATCGACGAAGCAACCATTCTATCCTGGGAGAAAAGCGTATGATCCATCGCACTGGTACGTGAGGGTGATATTTTCTCTGAGGCAAGTCGGAATTCGACGACTCAATTTGTAAGGTGTTTTCTGATCATTATTTTTCGTTGTTTGTTGTTCAAAACATGATTTTATACGTTGGCTTAATCTTGATTTTGCTGAAACATTTATTTGACATCTGTAACCCACTGTATTACATGAATATATTTGTAATTGCTTCAACAATTAAATGTACGAGGGCTTCAAAATAACTTTAAATTTTCTTCTAATTCATGTAAAGAAAACTAGTCTTTGGGCCCAAATAAATTTTATTCAAATTCATGTATAGAAAACCAGTCATTTTTAAGTTAGAACTTAAATCATGTCGTATGAAATTTGAACTTCTTCGTACTCTCTCTTAAGCCTTTATTGACCCTTAATTTCAATGTTTAGCAAACACAATGCATAACTCTTACGCTCCCTTTGAGTGTGATTGATTTGCAAAAATCCTTTAGGAAGTTGTTAGTTAAACTTCTATAATGGTTTTTGGTTGATTGGTTTAATTGATTTGTCAGAAAAAAATTAGGAAGTGCACAACTGGAATTCCAGAATGACGTTTTACGTTATAGACTTGCATTAAAAGCTAAAATGAAGCTTCATCTCACACTTCCACTCCAAAAAACCAAGGAAATAAAGAAAGTGGAATTCTGAACTCCCGATATTAATTCTTCAAGAGAACTTTTTTGAGGGAAAATATGTGGAAATAGTCTTTCCTTT
Source organism: Triglochin maritima (assembly GCA_963682175.1). Taxonomy (NCBI): domain Eukaryota; kingdom Viridiplantae; phylum Streptophyta; class Magnoliopsida; order Alismatales; family Juncaginaceae; genus Triglochin; species Triglochin maritima. Next base: position 40,092,835 of record OY821781.1, read on the forward strand.
TGGTTAAAGAGTGCAAATTGTCATTGATGTGAGAGGGGAAATGAGTAGGGGTGCACACGGGTCGGGTTGAACCCGAAAACCGATCCGAACCCGACTGGTCGGGTCGGGTTGGGACGGGTTGGTAAGTGGTTCGGGTTGGGTTGGGTTGAAAAATTCTGAAACCCGAGTTTTCAGGTCGGGTTCGGGTTGTAGGGGTCGGGTTGACCCAACCCGACCCGAAACCGCTGAAACTAGGCCCCTATTTCAGGCCCACCCGATAAGCCCGCTGCCCGATTACCCGAACCCGAACACCCCTACCGGCTACCGCTCTCTCTCTCGCGAATCAACCCGAAATCCCGAAGACCCGAAGACCCGAACCCTCTCTCTGACTCTCTCGCGAATCGCCATCCGATCCCTAACCCTAACCCTCTCTCGTTCCTCTTCCCCCTCTCCCTCACGCTCTTTCAATCACCGCCGATGATTCCACCACCCAGAAGCAAGAGCAAGAGCACGGAAACGAAGAGGATGCATCCCTCCACGTCACCACTTCCATCATCTCCAAACCCGAGCCGGATGAGAGACCCCAAACGGTAGTGCCTAGGAGAGCAGCGGGGAGGACAAAAGACCGTCACACCAAAGTTGAGGGTCGTGGCCGTAGAACCGAAGCCGAAGAAGTGTTAGGGTTTCCGCCGATAATGGTAAGATCTCGTCTTCTCTCCCTATGATTTTGACCTCCGACTCGGATTCTGATAGTTTTTGATGTCTCGCAGACATTCAAGCGCACGAACGGCGGCTGCAACAAGCACGGTCGTGGCCACGTAAACTTCATCCGGTGCTCCAATTGCGGGAAGTGCTATCCCAAGGTAATTTGGTTGGTAAAAGTTCGGACTTTCGTGGTTTGGGGGTGATTTGATGAAAAAAATGTTTTTGATGTGTTTGGTGATGCGAATTTGAAATTTTGATGGGTCCAAGTGAAGTTGTTGTGTTTGAGTGGGATTTTGTTATAAAGTTCTGATCTTTGGTGGTTTGGGGGTGGTTTGATGGAGGAAAGGTTATTTTCTATGTGTTTGGTGACATTAATTTGCAGATTTTGGTTGGAATAATTCGATCTTTGTTCTTTGGTCATTCTTGGAAGAATTATTTGAACTATGCTGGAAATTATATAGGTCCATAATGAGGCTAATAGGAATCATTTAGCATTTAGTGTGTAAATATTTCATGCCAAAATTTCGGGTCCAACCCGACCCGACCCGACCCAACCCGAATCGGTTCGAGTTCGGGTTGGGTATTTCCCTAACCCGAAAATTTCAGGTTGGGTCGGGTTTCAACCCCAACCCGACCCAACCCGACCCGTGTGCACCCTAGAAATGAGGAACCTCTCTCTTGTAGTACAATTGTTGTACACACCACACACCAATAAGCCCAAAGAAATTCTAGAAGACAACTTCCCCAGATCCTTATAGCTTTCTGCAAAGTAATAACTCATAACCTAAATGTGATTTGCTTGGGTACACCTCAAAAGGTGCACAATTGTCGAAATACTCTCGTGTTTTTACTATTCACTTGGGTGCACCTCATTTCAAACCTTATTGCTTACATACCCTCGTGCCATTTATGGACCTCATTCTCTTAAATTTTTTGTTGATTCATTTACAAAACACACATTTTAAAATTCAAATGTCCTTAATATTAAATATCAAAATAAAAAACAAATATTTTCTATACAAACACACCCTTCTTCTCCCTCTCTATCTTGTTCTCTCTCTACTCTCTCTCTCTCTTTTGTTTTCTCTCTCCTCTCTCGCTACTCCTCTCTCTTGTTCTCTCTCTCCTCTCTCTTTTTTTCTCTCTCTCTCTCTTGTTTTTGTCTCTCCTCTCTTTGTCTCTTCTCCCTATCTCTCTCTCTTCTCCCTCTCTCTCTCTCTCCTCTCTCTCTCTATATACTCTCGCTTGTTCTCTCTCTACTCACTCTCCTCTCTCTTCTCCCTCTCTCTCCTATATATTCTCTCTCTCATGTTCTCTCTTCTCCCTCTTCCTCCCTCCTTTCTCTCCCTCCCTCTCTCTCTCTTCTCCTCTCTTCTCCCTCACTCTCTCTCTCTCTCCTGTTCTCTCTCCTCTCTCTCTCACTCTCTCTCTCTCTCCGGTTCTCTCTTCTCCCTCTCTCTTTCTCTTTCTCTTTCTCTCCTCTCTCTCCTATTCTCTTTTCTCCCTGTTTCTCTCTTCTTCCTTTCGAATTCTCTCTCCTCTCTCTCTTCTATTCTCTTTTGTCCCTCTTTCTCTATTCTTTTTCGAATTTTCTCTCTCTCACTCTTCTCCCTCTCCAATTCTCTCTCTCCTCACTCTCTTTCCCTCTTCTCCTTCTCGAATTCTCTCTCTCCCTCCTATTCTCTCTTCTCTCGTTTTACCTTTTTCTCTCTTCTTCCTTTCTCTCTCTTTTCCCTCTTTCCCTCTTCTTCCTTTCGAATTCTCTCTCCTCTCTCTCTTCGCCTCTCAAATTCTCTCTCTTCTCTCTCTTGAATTGGAGAGAGGGACAGAAAGAGAGGGAGAAGAGAGAATTGGAGAAAGATAGGAGAGAGAGGGAGAAGAGAAAATTGGAGAAAGAGAGAGAAGAGAGAGAGAAAGAGAAAAGAGAGCCAGAGAGGGAGAATTCGAGAGGGAGAAGAGAGAGATAATTCGAGTGGGAGAAGAAAGAGAGAATTCGAGAGAGAGAGAGAGGACAAGAGAGAGGAGAGAGAAAGCGAGAGAAGGCGAAGAGAGAATAGGAGAGAGAGAGGAGAGAGAGTGTAACATCCCCTTCCGGACGGTCAAAGCGGAAGACGAAAAAAATAAAAATAAATAAATGGAAGGAGATAGTTACTGGAAGACAATAGAAGATGATAGGAGCTCCAATTGGTTTAAATACACATAAACGTGTTTGAGGATTCAAGAATAAGACATGTACACAATATACAAATCTAGAATCAATACATTCAAACGATATTAAAAAGAATCAATAATGACTGCCAATCAAATTCTAGGTGCATAGAGACATAAAAGAAAACTAAAAAGATCACCTATGCAACTATATGCCATGAATGTCATGCATGTACCGCCAGAACTTGACGGTAACCTGCAAAAATATAAAACCACAAAACCGTGAGTTTATAAAACTCAGTATGCCAAAGGATCAAACTTAAACAAGCAATTTAGTAGTCAATCTCAATCAATAAATGCAATCCAATAGCCAATTTTCCCAAAAATGATAATGCCCTTAGCAATATAGCTCAAAGCTGAAGCACATAAATCAATACATTAATGGTTCAAGAGAAATAACATGTCCAACAAAGACAAAACCATACGAGTACCATTTCTAGTTCATACTTTCTTACAAGTGTAAGTCTAACAATACGTTGAACTTGAGCATAAATGCTCCACAAAAGCCACTTCCAATATGATCAAGTACCACAATTCAAAGAATTCGAATTTAAAAGTGAATCATCATTCACACATCTTTATGAGCTTCAATAGACAAAACATAATGATTTAGATCATATTCTTGCATTATATTTTCCATTTCAAAAAAGAATAACAATCAATAAGTAGTATGAACTAAAGAACAAACATGTGTCTTAGTTCCCATTTCAATTCAGTAACAATCAATATCAAGATGAACTAAAGAACAAGCAAGTGTCTTAGTTCCCAATTCAATTCAGTCAGTCAATTCATTAGTGATACATACATGTATCAGGGATCCCGAAGGAAACCCACCGCTGGCACGTGCGGTCTTCCAGTTAGTGTATGGCCCATCCCCACACCCATTATGTAATCATAACCATTTTAAAACACTTTTAGTATCGATCTTCATTCAGTTCAGTTCATTGTGGGGTCCCATACACCAACCTGTGTCAATACGATAGATAACATATTTGTATCTGCGGTCCTACAGCCGCCAATAATCTCATAAGAGATGTGCCCCGTCGGGCCCAATACTCCGAAGAGTCATGCTCCGTAGAGCCCAATATGATCTTAAAGAGCCAATAGTGCCAAACCCACATTTTATTTTTCTGTGTTAAGTCAGTAGTGTGTAATTCATCACTAGTTATTCCTTGGGAATAACTCACAATCAGGTCTATTAATAATCACTAACTCATGGTTAGTTCAAATGACTATGGTAATAAATAAATCATAATTTACTCAAACTATGAGCAACTAGACCAATGATATAAAGTTCAACATTCACCGCCCACCCCGAATGGTGATTTAACTAGAACTCATTAGTTTATACAAGCAACAAAGATGCTAGCATGCATTAGCTAATGGATTCAAATCACATCAAATCAATGCCAGTAAAACACAATCAGATGCAATAATATCCAGATGTGGTTGCCCAAGTCCTCTGCAAGAACTTGGGACCAACAATGCAATTTATCATTAGCCAAACTCGGCAATTTAAAATCACAATATCCAGTTGGGTATTAATCTTTAACATTATTATCCATCCCCTATAAATGGTAAATTTACATTGGATCTAGTGATGACCACCATATTCTATTTAAGATATTAAATTCGATACACTTTCTTTCGGAAACAATCATATGAGACATGAAGCAAATGCATGAAAACATCACCCAAGTAGTACTCAAATAAGATGATCATGCACTCTAAAACACTACTAAGTCATGTAGTCAACTTCCAAAGATAACATTCATCAATTAAACAAGCATTTGACAGAATGCTGGAGACATTAATAATAATCATCGACTAATACATAAATTATTAATGAGGTTAAACAATATAAGTTCCAACACATGAGAAATTCTACTCCCTTAGTCATACAACAAAAATTTGCAGAGTTAACCTAATATAACCATAATTTATGGGAAGTCCAAACTGATGAAAAGACAATGTAGAACTAATGCATTCCTCTTGGAGATCATTTAACTTCAATACAGTAAAGATATATATATATATATTCACTATGATTCCAATTATTTTACACCAGGCACAAACCGATGGATACCCAACAAGACCTATTTCTTAGGTGCACCTTATTTCCTTATCTTGGAAATACTATCCGAATCCACCATCCATTTGATTATGCAAGATAATGAGGTAATACATTTATCATGACTACTACCATTTCTATCTCTATGAAGATTGCAAAATGACATTAAGGTTAACATAACCTATGTAAAGCAATACATCACAATACCTAAAAAAATACAATTTAAATATATTATGCAACCCTTTGATCGAACACATCAAATGTATAATAAGCACAAAAGTTGAACATGAATGTCCAAAATCATTGTATCTCACTACATTAAATTTATGAAAGCTCAACTCGAGTGTAAAACAATATGTTGAGTTCTAAGTTTGAATACCACTCAAACATGACAAACCAAAGGTTTGTCTACATGCACAAAATCACCCAAGATTAGTTGCAAGGAGTGATAACTGATTAAATAGAATACGAACTCAAACTTCATTAAGAGCTATGGTTAATCAGATTTTAAATGATAAAACAATGCAATGTTGTTATCGATTGGTTACCTTATACACGATTGGGTTTTAAGGACATTAGACACTTATTGATGACCATGTGTGGAATACACAATCCAAGCATTTAACCACCAATTTATTATTCTAGTTCACTAAGAGTCACAATACCAACAATGAATAATGCCCTACCAAGTTACTATAAGGTTAGAGCCTATATTAATCATCTTCCTTAGTACATATGGACCACAACTTTGGTAATTCCTGAGTTCATCGAAATGCTTAACAATAATTGATAATCATTGCAATTATATTGCCCACAAATAAGTATGGAGTCATGAATATTGACATGAAATTCCATCATTTAATTTGTATGCCCAATGCCATTCAATATGCAACTACGATCAAATTCCTTTCTATCATCCTACCAGTCAAGGCAATTAAATCTAACGAAATCGGTAAGTAACCAATTATACCATTAAGATATACATTATCTTAGTAAGCCACATAATGACTCCAAAACATGAACACAAAGGAATTTGCATAATCATGAGATAGTTATTGGTTACTAACGTATCTTCTCAATCTTTGACATTAACATGAATATTATAATTGCAAGAGTGATGGTTACACTCGCTATATGCTTGACTCCATTCTTCCTAAAATTACGATCGCTTACCCCAAAACATTCTCATTACCCAAGGCAAAGGTCATGTAAGGTAGACTCTTATCTCGAACCAAAACAAGGTCATAAGGTAGATTTAGAAATTCAATCATTCTACCTTTTATTCGAATATCATGAAAACCAATAGTAATGACATTTCAATTGCTTCACTACCATGTGAAAGAATAAGTATCTAACACCCTATGGTTGCAAGTTTGCTCCTAGGTTGCACCATAATCTTCACAAATGCTATAAGATGATCATGGGGAATCTTATTTAAAACTTCAAATGATAAAGCAAACCAATGCATAAACACATCCCATAAAACAACAAGAGAGTCAGCCCAGCATTTCATCATACACCTTGTAGGCATGAAACTACCCACTTGAAAAACATGAACCAGGACAGCCCAATTGGAGTGGTATGGTCTCCATTATGTTCGATGGGTTTAAACACATTTTAAAGTGCGAAACAAATCATTAAACATTAACACAAGGATTTTATCAAAGATTAAGATGACTAATAAAAGGCTTGAGTAAGTAGATCCAACGACATACCTGCGTTTGCGAGTCCGTCTAACCGATCGAGCCTCATTTTCGAACCACCACGCATCCTTGATGGCAACCACACACGGAGAGCTCAATGAGGTCGAAGTGTGCATCCACAGCCGAACTAGCAAATTGGGGAAGAACTTGAAGAATCTCGGAATCAACTACGCCGCCAGCTGCTTTGCCTTGTTGTTCCTGCTATGCACCTTCGCAACGATCCCCTTGTACTCACTCACGCACAGGGAGTTGTCCTTGGCCTTGCTTAGGGCGTCGATGTAGCGGTGGGAGCTCTTCCTCTGCTGCTGCACCTTCGAAGAGGAGGAAGATGAAGGATGGGGTTGGGGGAAGATGAAACCCATTTGGATTTGGGTGAAAAACCGGAGGAGAAGAGATCTCATTCTGGATTTGGCATGGGAGGAAGAGAAAACATAGCCCTAGACATCACGATCCCACCCCAAAATCTCCTAATCTATTTAAGCTAAATGGGGGGAAAATATCAGAAAGACCCCCAAAGAAAAAGGTAAAATCAATACTTTACAGAGAGAGAGAAAGAGAGAGGGAGAAGAGAGAACATGAGAGGTAGAGAAGAGAGAACATGAGAGAGAGCGGAGAGAGAAAGAGAGGGGGAAGAGAGAATAGGAGAGACAGAGAGAGGAGATAGAGAAAAAGAGAGAAGGAAAAGAGAGAGAGGAGAGAGAACATGAGAGAGAGGGGGAGAAGAGAGAACAAGAGAGAGAGGTGAGAGGGAGAGAGACAAGAAATAACGTGTGAGAGAGAGGGAGAAGAGAGAAGATGAGAGTAGAGAGAGAGAGAGAGAACAAACGAGAGTTTATATAGAGAGAGAGGGGAGAGAGAACAAGAGAGAGAGAGAGGGAAAAGAGACAAAAAGAGGAGAGAGAGAGAGAGGGAGAAGAGAGAATGAGAGGAGAGAGAAAATAAGAGAGAGAGAGAACAACAGATAGGAGTAGCGAGAGAGAGAGAGAACAAGAGAGAGAGGGAGAAAAAAAGTGTGTTTGTAAAGAAATTATTTGTTTTGTATTTTTATATTTAATATTAAGGACATTTGAATTTTAGAGAGTGTTTTGTAAATGAACTAACTGAAAATTTAACGGAGTGAGACCATAATGACCCGAGGATTACCCAAGCATACTAGGGAAATAAACAAGTTTTCTAGAAAATGTTAAGTCTAAAACCGAACTTCTACCACAACTTTTGAGTGATTATTTTGTGTAGAAATTTAAAATTGTTGCGAATGATGCCCAGACCTTTAACAAATTTGTACTTAGACAAACAAGTAGTGTACTCCAATTGGTTTAAGGACTACTTGGATTCCATCTTCACCCGATCTTAATATATTAAACTAACCATACTAATTATCAGAAAATAAGTTTGTACTTAACCTTTAAAAACAAATTTGTACTTAAAATTTTTCTAGCTTCCAGTTTGTAGCATTAAGTCTGATATTCCTGCAAATTTGGATAACAAATTGGAAATGACCATGACACCAATAAGTCAACATCTCAGCTGTAACTCTTGTCACATTCCACAACAATTCGGTGAACTCATTGTCAAGCCAAAAAAGTCGTGCAGTATCACTGTTGGTTTCTTGCTATAGAGATGGAATGATGCATGGTAGTGAATGCACTTGGTTGGAGGACCACTTATATATTATCAAAAAAATACGAAAAGAAAAGAAAGTGAAACCTAACCAATTAATTAAACCAAAGGTGGAGATACCTCATTCCATTCAACTATTCAAGGCAACTCACAAGATTTGATAACAACATTCTTCAATGCTATATGATAGTTTCTGGATGTAGGAGTGGAGATCGACGTGCATTTAATTTTTTCTATTTTATAAAAGTCAATTTCAAGAATTGAATCCTAACGATGTAAATATATAGTACATTAGAAAGTTTTCAAGAAAATTGAGAGCCATAACACGACGTAGAATCGGTAGAAGAGCTCACGATATGGCTAGTTCTTGTATCATTAACAAGTATGGCATACGTGTAAATATACTTGATAATTAATATATGGTAACATTGGAATACTTAAATGAAAACCATCGAGTACTAGTACTTAACCAACCTAGTGTTGCAAAACTCACTTATCAAATAAATACAACTAATATGATCTAAAAGGGAATATACGTCGGATGTACGGGGGTATATACGTCGGATATAAGCACTCCCAGATCCGACGTCTATGTGTGCGTCGTCTATACATAGACGTCAGACGTGATATATCCGACGTCTATTCGTTAGGAATAGACGTCGGCCATTATATAGAACCGACGTCTATTCCTAACGAATAGACGTCGGTGATACATAAGACCGACGTCTATTCTTTTCTTCATAGGAATAAACGTCGGTTAATACTAACATTCGACGTCTATTCTTAATCCTGGACAAAAAAAGCAACCTGCAAAACTTGTATATAGTCATCGTATTCGTGTACATACAACCTGCACCAAATTCGTTCACATATGCTCACACTTTCATCCACAAGCATACATGCACAAACACAAACATACAACCATACATGCACAAACATACAAGCATACACAATTGACATTCAACACACTTGCAATTAATTCATAAACAATTGACATTCATTCTAAAATTGAGGCGATTATATTAAGACATAAATTGTAGGTTTGTAATACAAGTGCACTTGTTAACTAAATTACAAAAAATGCTAGTTACAGGAGAACCTCTTAATTCATCAACATGTTTCTGATAAAAAAACGAGCCCATCAGTCGCGAGTTTCATCGAGCTCCTGTTGCGAGAAGGAATCACTACTTTTTGGGAACACCTATAAAAAAATACAAGTGTGTTGAATGTTGATAACTAAATATTGAAACTACAACTATACAATTGAATAACGATCGACATTACCTCGGATAGACATACGTCTTGAGTTGCCACATCGAGGATTTCCTCCATGTATCTCATCACGTAGTAACCACATTCCGTATTTCCAACCTGCTTCCGGTACAACAAACATAGAAATTCGCTAAATTTATGTTCCTAACTTAATTAACAAAAAATGGGGAGAACGTACTCTCATTCCATGTCATGTTATTCCTTCTTTTGTGGTTGTTCTCCTGCCATCCAAAGCTCTGTAAACCTTAATTTCCCTGAGTAGCACAAGTTCAAACCAAAAAAATCAAAATGTCGCATTCACCAACAATAAACGACACGAGAAGTATACTAACATAGAAAAGAATCGTTACTACAAGAAAAATCCGAAAATAAACCAACAAAAACGAACTTAAAACTTACATTGGTAAGGATGTGGAGAAAGACGGAGAAAGAAGGATAAGATGGCCGGAGAAGTGGAGGAGAGCTTGGGATGTCGTTGTGGTGCCGGAGACGGTGCGGATCAGTCGGAGATCGGTCGCAGAGGAGAGTTCGGCGCGGGACGGCTATGGTTTGGGTGGGTTTCGTCTGAAATGAATGAAAGAGAACACGCTTGTTCGATTTCTTTAACACCTATAGACGTCGGATATTATAAACAACCGACGTCTATACCCCGACGTCTATATGCAGAGGGTATAGACGTCGGTCGTCTATAACATCCGACGTGTATAGGTCGACGTCTATACACTATAGACGTCAGATTCACAAGGTATGCCAACATCCGACGTGTATAGGTCGACGTCTATACACTATAGACGTCGGATTCACAAGGTATGCCAACAACCGACGTCTATGGGTCGACGTCTATACCCTATAGACGTCAGATAAACGCGGTATTGCAATAGCCGACGTCTATAGTACCACATAGACGTCGGCCTTGGTAACGACCGACGTCTATTCTGTCCTCTCCCTACTAGACGTCGGTCGTTATAACGACCGACGTCTATTGGGCGACGAGTAAAGTCTATTCTGCACTAGTGGGTCTACCACATATTAATTTATCCCATTTGTTGGTTAACAAAAAATTGAAATATATTCTCATATGGGAAAATGATATTGATCTATTCCCACCACTTTAATGTCCAACAACAATAGTTAGAGAAGAAGAAAAATATAATATAATAATTTATAAATATCTTCTTTAATGGTGGCATTTGCACCTAATTAAGCAAAAGCACAAACTTATACCCATGCATCTCATTACCATTATTACAGTGTACACACCACATAACAAGATGCAACAAATGCTTAGTTATTTCTTGCACCTACACAAAAGAAAAAAACACACTATATATGAATGCTATACAACTGTACCATCTTCTCAACACCAAAGTTTAATTAATGCCATCCACCACCTCGGCTTGCTTTATGGAGATGGAAAGAAAGTATAAAAGTTAAGTATAATCTTCTTAGCTAGCAAAACCAAAGATTTAAGATATTCTAGCTCTGAATGACGAAATGACCCCTGCAAAAAGAAGCAATAAAATGTAATCAACTTTCTAGTCTAGTTATTTGATGTTAGACACATGCACAATAATATATATTATGATTGTAAAGGTGGTAACTTACAAACAAATTAATCAGGTACTAAATTGTTTAGTGAGCCATTTTTATATATGTAAAACCACATATTTAGATCAAAAGGTGCACCCAAAATCATATTTTTATTCTAACAAAGAAATGCCAGATTAACGTGATCTTTGTTTTAAGTTGAACTTAGATAATATACCTACTAATTAAAGAGTAGGATTTACAACAAGTGGAGTAGTGATAATACATAAATCACTATATATTATTAAAATGAAGTCAGATCTTATTCTTATACTTCACCATTTTTGTCTAATTAAGTAATTCTACTAATGCAAGATTGATTTCTTACCTTTTTCTTTGTGTTTTTGGATTACCAAGCGTTGAGGGGATACGTATGGATGTAATCCTTCCAAGGGTTGTCTTGATCCATCCTACAATCACTTAAAGCCTTCCAAACTAAACTCCCAACCTTAAAACCAGTTCCAAAAGCCAACATCCACATCCTATCACCCTTATGAAGCCTTCCTTTCGCCTCGAAGTAAGCCAACTCGTAGAACACAAGACGACTAGAAATGTTTCTGAATTGATGTAATGTCATTCGGGCAGGTTCTGTTAGATCCTATCCGAATTTATTGCTGATTCTATGGCTGCCTTTCCCCTGTGTCTATGCATATGTGCTCAAATGCGACCGTAAAGTCAGGCACGTTATGCTTTCTACCGTTCATGACCCGTGATGTTATGGTAGACATAGAGTTGGAATTGTGAGAGTAGTAACGTGGATTTGGAGACCTTCGCCTGCGACTCTGATGTGGTCTTTTTTTTAAGGAGACTCCTACGTTGCCCTCATCGTCCTCTGCCTGTAAGGCAGCTTGGTGCGACGCATCGTCGGCCCCATGGTGGGTCCGAAGGGTGTGTAGGAGTTGCATTTTGGCATTTGCGAGATGGTTAGGGTCGTTGGTGAGAATTGAGGGTCCACAACCTACTCTAAAGATGCAACTGGTGACCAACATCAACTTGTAAAATTAAGGTTTACAGTGTAAGTATGGTTTCAATATATATAAAGGAGTTAATCAATGATTAAGAATATCATATATATATAGATACCAATTATACGTACTATTTGAGTCTTCACAGGAAGAGTGTCAAAGGCTGCAAACATTCCCTTTTTCGTAGACATGTATTCTGCCTCAGCTGATGATCGGGATATTATGGCTTGCTACTTGGTTTTCCACGAAACTAGAGAACTTCCAAGGAATATTGTGTACACAGTGGTTGATCTTTTTGTTATTAGGCAGCTGGCCTAATCAGAATCGTAATATGCTTTGAGGTCTATGGTTGTATTTGAAGAGAAGCAAATTCCCGTCCTGGAGCTTGCTTTATGTCTCTTACAATCTTCGAGGCTGCTTCCAAGTGTCTCTTTCCTGGTTTGTTCATGAATTGAACCAAGTGGTTCACTGGGAAAGTTATCTCAGGTCTGGTAATTCTAAGATACAACAACCTCCCTATGAGACTCTTGAAGGGTTTAACATATTTAAGTTTTTCTCCTCCATCCTCTGCTAGCTTGTTATTGAACTCCATTGGTGATTCTGAAGGTTTGGATCCTTGAAGGCATGTATCTTTCAGAATGTTGAGAGCATACTTTCTCTGATTTAAATTGATCCCTTTGCGTGACCTTGCTATCTCCAATCCTAGGAAGTATTTGAGTTTTCCTAGGTCCTTGATATGGAATTTCTGGTTCAATGCTCTCTTCAATTCTTCTATTTTGTTGATGTCATTTCCTGCAATTAGTATATCATCAACATGAACAAGTATTAGTGTGAAAGAAATTTCCTCTTTGGAAGTGAAAACTGAGTAATCCGTTTTGGATGGGTTGAAATGTAGTGATTAAAGATCATGAGATAGTTTTTCAAACCAACCACCTGTTGAATTGTTTCAAGCCATAAACTGTCTTATTTAATTTACAAACCATATTACTCTTTTTTCCAGTAAGTCCTGAGGGTACTTGCACGTAAACCTCCTCACTTAAGTCTCCACGAAGAAAGGTATTATTTACATGAAGTTGATGTAAGTGCCACCCTTTTATGGAGGCTAAGTTGATAACTGTATGAACTGAAACCATTTTTGTTACGGGTGCAAACGTTTCATGGTAGTGAAGGCCCTCAACTTGGTTGAAACCCTTGGCTACCAACCTAGCTTTATAGACCCACTTACATCGAACCAATTTTTTATTTCTAGGTAGTGGTACGAGGTGTTGGCTTTTTAGCCTTAATCTATGTTTTGATAATTTAATCAACCTAATCTTAATTATAATCAATGTAGAGTAACACACATATTGCATTGTATATATATTGCTATGTGCTAAATTCTACAGGTGATCAAGACTCAAGGAAGAAAGGAAATCAAGTCCAGACATGTAATCCAGCTCATTTGAAGACATGTAATTTACATTTCTTTTGAGTCTTAGGAACTTTGTGTAATTGAGCATACTTGAGCTAAAACCTACTCAAACACACACTACGTCCTTATAGAAGTCACACACAAAATTTTATATAATTTGGACTTCAATAGATCACCCAAACTTAGACCGGAAAACACTTAACCTGAACTGTCTGCCCACATTCGGTCGACCGAAACAGACCGTTCGGTCGACCGAGTGATCAATTACCCAGTTGGTGTTTTACTGCCCGGTTTCGGTCGACCATCCAGACCTTTTCGGTCGACCGAGTTAACACATTTTTCCGACCGTTAGATTTGTCGTATTATAGCCAACGGTCGTATTCGTATTATTTCCATATACCCCCAAAATACATTTAGTGTATTGGTCGACTGAGGACCTTGTTGGGTCGACCAAATTTATGATCTCTCGACAAACCCAAAGTGCTTGTCGGTTTTCGGTCGACCGTGGACCTTGTTTCGGTCTACCGAATTTGATCTTGTTTGCCAACCCCGTCGAGCCTGTTATAAATCGGTCGACAGAACCTATCTCGGTGTTCGACCGACAACTTAAGTGTACCTAAGTCATAGCCTTTGGAGGTCGACCGTGCCTTAACCGGTCGACCGAACCATGTCCAAAACTGCTCAACGGCCGACTAAACTTACCGATTCGGTCGACCGATCTTCTGCAGAATTGCATCCTAAAAGTTTCTGTTTTGTGTATCTTTCACAATCTTTTACCAAACTTGTCCCAACGGCTACAACTCACTTAGAGTTTATAAATAGGTGTTGCCATGACACAATTACATAACTCTCCCACTACTATTTGTCTCCTACATTAGAGAGAAAGCTCCACACACTCAAAAGCTCAAAACCTTCCACACTTAGTAATCAATTCCAAATTCTACTCAAATGTGCTCAAGATTAGAGAGTGTTGTTCCACTCCATTGTTGTCAAAGAAGCAAAGGTCTTGGTGAAAGCCCAATACAAGAGTATAGACTTCAGTGAGAGCCCGAAGTGATCCTCTCAGATTGTGAGAGGAGGAGCCAAGCTCACAAGGGTTGTTCGCGAGTTTGAAGATTGTAAATGCGTTCTCTCCCGGCCCTGAACGGGGAGTGGTTAGTGAAGTCATGAGCGGAGCTCGTTGATCCGAGTGGAGCTTGCAAGAGAGGACTAGGACCCGGGTGGGGTGCCGAACCTCTACAAAATCCACCGTCCTCATTGTGGTTTGCTTATCTACCTTGCTTGCTTGTTTATTTGTTTAAAAACCACCGTATATTCTCTATTGATTAAACCAGTACGTAATTAGCTTTAAAGTGATTAGAATTTGAGACCCTCACGATCCTACATTTGGTAGCAGAGCCTTGTTAGCTAATTTCATTACTTAACCATAATTTTAGCATGACCGAAATTGCATCCACATCTTATGATTCATCTAGACCACCCTATTTTGATGGAACAAACTTTTGTTCATGGAATGATAAAATGAAAAGCTTTTTATCCATGAATTCAAACATGTTGTCCATGATTCAAACTCCATATGAAACACCTACGTATGATTTTAAACAATGGAGTTTAGAAGATGAAAAACAAACCTCTTCAAATGCTAAAGCCATGAATGTGTTATATTGTGCACTTGCAAATGAACTTTTTAATGTGATTTGTTCTTGTGAAAGTGCACATGATATTTGGCAAAGACTTGAAGATCATTTTGGCAACACTTCACTAAACTCAAGTGAAGATGAATCGACATCTATCGATGAAACTCAAGAAAGATGGGACAAGAACACTTCCACATCTTATTCCTCATCAAGCTCATCCAAAGGAGTGGTTGCCCAAAAGAGCTACATGACATTAGAGGGGGACGAAATCGAGGTATCCTCTAGCTCTAGCGATAGTTCTAGTTGTAGTTCAACTAATGGAACATATTCTTTTACAGAACTACAACATGCATTTCATGATTTAGTTGCTAAATACAAAGTGGTTTGTGAAAAGAATCAACTAGCAAATAAGCAAGCAAATGATCTACAATGTTTGAATGAATCCATCTTGGATGAGAAAAATGATTTGCTTGCTAAACTTGACAAAATCACTTTGGAGAATGCATGGTTAAAAGATGAGAATGAGAATTTGAAAGATAAACCTAACTCGTCTATTGCAATTGATAGTCATATGCTTGAATGCGATAAGCATGATTTGCTTAAGAAAATTGACAAATCTTATCTTGAAAGCAAGAAATTATTAAATAACTTGAATTGCATGACCGACAAATGTGCCGAATTAGAGATTCACATGCATCAAATGAATGAAAAGCATACTTGTTTAATTCAAAATCTAAAATGCATGAATGAATCTCTTGTGCTAAAGAATAGTGAACTAAATGCTTCAAATCAAAGTTTGACTAATGACTTGCATAAGTTCACAAATGGCAAGAAAAACCTTGATATGCTTTTAGGAAATCAAAGGCAATCTTTAGACAAGCATGGTTTAGGATTTAATATGTTCTATATGAAAAACCATCTTGTTCGAGATTGCACAAATGGAAAGCATCATATTGCCATGAAGAGAACCTCAAGTGTTTGGGTACCTAAATCCACTTGGGTATGGGTACCAAAAGCTAAATTGAATGGACCCAAACAAAAATGGGTACCAAAATCTACACTTGTAGGTACCTAGGATGAGGGAGATCGGTGGTGACCGGGCAAGCTTGAGAGTCAAATTCAAAGCCGGTTGCATCACCGAATGGAGATTGGAACCAAATTCAAAGCTTCAAGTGGATTTTTTTTATCCTCTAAATTTCTTAAATAAATTGGTTCTAGTCTAGGTCTTACATGCTTAATTGACATATCATATATTAATTCCATATCTTGTATTTGAATCACATCCTTGCTTAAGTGTCAATTTTTTTAATTGGAGGTCAAAAGGGGAATTAAAACATCACATGCCTATTTAGAGGAGAGCAATTTTCGGTCCGGTCCGGTTTTTTGGACAGAACCGATCGGTCTGGGTTCAGTCCGGACCGAAACCAATCGGTTCGGGTTTCGGTCCGGACCTCGAAATGGATTCGGGTTTCGGTCTGGTTTGGTCCTGTCCGAACTCGGTCCAAAACCCAAAAATCCCCATAACAATTCGGTCCGGTCCGGGTTTTTGGACCGAGCCAGACCGAATCTGACCGGTCCGGTCTTCGGTGCGGACCCCGGAGAGCATTCGGGTCCGGTCCGGGTCCGGACCGAAGCTCAGCCCTATGCCTATTGTTAATATATTTGCTTGATGTTTAAAAGGGGAGAATTAAAATTGAACTTAATTGAAAAATCATATTCATATTGATAGGGGGAGCTTAATGAATATCATTTTCTTAGTGTAATGAAGTGCAAAATTTAGGGGGAGCAACTTCATTACAAGACATCCAAAATTCAATGCTTAATTCTTATAATTTTATGGATGTCAAAGGAGGAGAGATAATTAAAGGGGGTAGCTTGAAAATTTGATCATAATTGAACAAAAACTATGCACATTCATAGGGGGAGAATTTATATGCATAGTTTACATCTAAAAATTTCAAGTATTAAGATATAGGTTGCCATCATAAAATATGGAGATTGTTGGCTTTTTGGCCTTAATCTATGTTTTGATGGTTTAATCAACATAATCTTAATTATAATCAATGTAGAGTAGCACACATATTGCATATATATTGCTATGTGCTAACTTCTGCATGTCATCAAGACTCAATCAAGTCAAGACATGTAATCAAGCTTATTTGAAGACATGTAATTTGCATTTCTTTTGAGTCTTAGGAACTTTGTGTAATTGAGCATACTTGAGCTAAAATCTACTCAAACACACACTAGGTTCCTTATAGAAGTCACACACAAAATTTCATATAATTTGGACTTCAATAGAACACCCAAACTTAAACCAGAAAACACTAAACACTTAACCTAAACTGTCTGCCCACATTCCGTCGACCAAAATAGATCGTTAGGTCGACCGAGTGATCACTTACCCAGTTGGTGTTTTACTGCCCGGTTTCAGTCGACCGAGTTAACACATTTTTCCGACCATTAGATTTGTCGTATTATACCCAACAGTCGTATTCGTAATATTTCCATATACCCCAAAATACATTTGGTGTATCGGTCGACCGAGGACCTTGTTCGGTCGACCGAACTTATGATCGCTCGACAAACCCAAAGTGCTTGTCGGTTTGCGGTCGACCGTGGACCTTGTTTTGGTCGACCGAATTTGATCTTGTTTGTCAACCCCGTAGAGCATGTTATAAATCGGTCGACCGAACCTATCTCGGTGTTCGACCGACAACTTAAGTGTACCTAAGTCATAGCCTTTGGCGGTCGACCGTGCCTTAACCAGTTGACCGAACCGTGTCCAAAACTGTCCAATGGTCGACCAAACTTACCAATACGGTCGACTGAACTTCTGCAGAATTGCATCCTAAAAGTTTTTGTTTTGTGTATCTTCCACAAACTTGTCCCAACGGCTATAACTCACTTAGAGCTTATAAATATGTGTTCTCATGACACAATTACATAACTCTCCCACTACTATTTGTCTCCTACATTAGAGAGAAAGCTCCACACTCTCAAAATCTCAAAACCTTCCACACTTAGTAATCAATTCCATATTCTACTCAAGTGCGCTCAAGATTAGAGAGTGTTGTTCCACTCCATTGTTGTCAAAGAAGCAAAGGTCTTGGTGAAAGCCCAAGACAAGAGTATAGACTTCAGTGAGAGCCCGAAGTGATCCTCTCGGATTGTGAAAGGAGGAGCCAAGCTCATGAGGGTTGTTTGCGAGCTTGAAGATTGTAAAGGCATTCTCTCCCAGCCCGGAACGGGGAGTGGTTAGTGAAGTCGTGAGCGGAGCTCGGTGATCTGAGTTGAGCTTGCAAGAGAGGACTAGGACCCGGGTGTGGTGCCAAACCTCTATAAAAATCCTCCGTCCTCATTGTGGTTTGCTTATATACCTTGCTTGCTTGTCTATTTGTTTAAATCCCGCTTCATATTCTCGATTGATTAAACAAGTAGGTAATTAGCTTAAAAAAGTGATTAGAATTAGAGACCCTCACGATCCTACCCGAGGCTCCAAGTGTTATTAAGTTTTAATGCTTCAATTTCTTTTTTTATTGCTTGTATCTTGTTTTGATTAAGCAAGAAATGTGATATATAGTTATCTGGTTCTTGTATGCTATCTATGTTGTTAATGAACTTAGTATGGTCTTTTGAAATGCTAGTATAATTAATGAAGTTACTGATAGGGTATCTAGTAGAACTCTTACGTTGTTGATTATTGTCAAGAAGAGAATCACATACCTGATTTTTTATGTGGTTACCTTTGACAGTAAGGCAATGAAAATCGCTCAAGCGAATTGACCTTGTTTTGGTTATGGATGATTTTCTTACTTGTTGCTAGTCATCATGAGTAATGTCTTGGATGTCATCTCCTTGTTCAGCTGTTATTTATTGCAACTGTTGTGGTTCATGTGGTTGATCATGCTCATGTTCTTGTTGTTGAATCATAACATTTGTGCCATCTACATAATTGTGATTCTACACATGTTCTAGTTGGTGGTTCATGGCATTTGTGCCATCTGCACTATTGTGATGTTCATAATCATCAATTAATGGTGAAGAAGCCACCACATTCTTGTCTAATTGATCATGTTGGTTATCCTTGAAAGGAAAAAAATTGCTCAAGGAATACAACATTTCTGGATATGATAATTTTTCTATTTTCAATGTTGTATAATTTGTAGCATTTGTGCCCACTTGGATATCCAACAAACACACATTTCTAGCACGTTGATCAAATTTATCTTTAGGTTGTAGATTGTTAGCATAACAAAGGCATCCTATAATTCTTAAGTGTACATAATTGGGTTTCTTGTTATGAATAAGCTCATAAGGAGTTTTGTAATTTAGTATTTTAATGGGGATTATATTTATGAGATAACTAACCATGTTTATGCAGTCACCCTACAACTTAATGGGTAGATTGGATTGAAATCTAATAGACTTTGCTACCTCATGCAAGTGCCTATGTTTTCTCTTTACTATTCCATTTTGTTGTGGATGATTGACATCATAT
Organism: Triglochin maritima; assembly: GCA_963682175.1. Lineage (NCBI taxonomy): Eukaryota > Viridiplantae > Streptophyta > Magnoliopsida > Alismatales > Juncaginaceae > Triglochin > Triglochin maritima. The sequence goes on from OY821781.1 coordinate 40,112,494, forward strand.
CATGCATATATTTGTATCTTATATCCTTTATTTTTCACCTAAGCAATGCTATGTTTGAGGAGTATTTTGGTAATTCGATTCAGACCTAGACTCCAACAACCAACTTGGGCACATAAAACAATGAGAAATCAAGCCGGACAACAACACCAGAAATCCAAGCCGGATCCAGACTCTATAGACCGCTGATTGGCGGTCGGGTCGTCTCTGGATCCGACAAGCTTCGGGAGGATCGTGTATAAGTGTGTTATGTCTAATTTTGGTTTTGTATTAGTCCCACATCGGGGGATTGTCACTGATTTCCTTTTTCAATGACTATAAATAGAACTTCTCATCTTCTCTTGTAATCTACTACATACTTGGTGGCTATTCTCTCTACTTGAGGTGAAGCCTTGGAGCAAAACATCAAGTAGGGAGATGCTACTTGTATTGTGAGTCTGAAATTAATAAAAGTTTTTTTGTTATGTTGCTTCTTTTATGTTGCTTGCATGCTTAGTTTAATTTCATTTCAATAATCTTAGTAGACTTAGTTAATATGGTTTCCTTTCTTAAGATAATAATTAATTTAATGAGTAGTGAGTAGTTCCATCCCTTTTGGAGGGTGGAGTTGATGTTTTATACATGTAATAGAGAATGGAAATGAATGTTTTGTTATGAAATGTGTTGATAAACATGAATGTATGCTTGCTTGTTTAGGATAGAACTTGTAACTTGATGAGTTTTTGTCATAACTCTTAGACATCTCCCATGCTTGTGTAGGTTCTTAAATAACCAACTTGTGTATGTTAATGTCAGTCAACTAGGTTAGTGATGAGATTGATATGTTTTGCCATAATCATTAGACACTTCCTATACATGAAAGTACAACCTACATTTGTGCTTAATGATTGCATTCTTCACCATCTTCTTGCATGTGTAGACCCACTCCACCCCTTAGGGGTCCCTCTTCCTGATTTGCAGCTTCACTTTAGGTTCTTTTGGTTTAGTTTGCATCGCTAGTTGTCGTTTTCCTTCGCATTTCTTCTTACTAGTTTAGTGTAACTTAGATTAGCATATCTAAAACTCTTCTCCATTTTTTTGCCACTCTATTTTGGTCAAACCAGAGGCTACTCACCTCCCTGCGGATCGACCTGTACTTGCCCTCTCTTCACCGACGGTTGTGCACTTGCGGTCTAAATTTAAAACGAGCAATCAAGTTTTTAGCGCCGTTGCCGGGGAGGTGCCAGTCCAGACTCTGGTTTGGGAGATTCAAGTGGATTTAATTTTTCTTTTGTAGTTTTCTTTCTTTCAGGAGACTCTGACGCTCAAGGGAAGGCAGCTGGAGAAGTTTGGAGGCAAACAGAGACCTTTGGACCGTCAGTCAACGGCCTAAGACCGCCAACTGGCGGTCTGGGAACCTTTGTTTACCTTCTACTTTCTTTGTCTTGTTGATATATCTGATATAGAAGTCTGGGGCTCAATTTGGCATGTTCTGAATTTTAGTTTGCCCCCAGATCAATATTGAATCTCCCTTTAAGCAACTTGGACCCTAAAACCCAAAGCAAAAGATTAGACATTCTTGCTTGTTTAGGTCATGCATCATATACTTGACTTAGGCATGTAGTTTGTCTTTTGTTTTAGCTTTACTTTCAGTTGTTGAGCGCTGACGTAAGGTACGCATCTCCTACACTCATTCATGCATTTGGTAAGACCATGCATTAGTTAGTAGGAATTACATTGCAACAAGTGTGAGTTTAGTGTTTGTTTGGAGAGTGGATTTTTATATTAGGACTCCAAAACGCTACTAAGGAGGGGTTGTCCCATATAAGATAAGGTGGGGGATTTCATCACCCTTTCCTTCGCCCCAAAAATCACACTAATCAAGAGCCTAATTTTAAAATCAAGTAAACATTGGCCCTAAGGATCGCAGACGCATTAGGAGAGTGATCCGGTCGCGACCGTCATTGCCTGATCGGCGTCGCCCACTCTGTCAATAGTTGGAGAGATGAGATCTCCGGATCTTGGCTCACTTTCTAGGCTTTGTGGTCCTCGTAGTAGGGAGGTGGGACGTGTTGAGGCCGCGTGACCTCGCAGTTACACGTCATCTAGCTGTAAGGACCTATAGCGACCTTACGTTGTTTGAGCCTTGTATGCTTGTGTGCTTCTACCCGTACACCCACCGTAGCATAATGACTTCTTCCATTCTCTATTGAGTCATTCCCTCTCTTCTGTGTCCTCCCGTCTTCTCCTCTACGCACATTCTGTTTTAGTTGTTAAAAAAATTGGTTTGTGTGTGTGTGCACCTTTGTGCATGCTTGTGTGGGCACGAGACGAGAGTGGCCGTTTGACGAGGCGTGTCGTCAATCCTGTCTCGGTAGTCGATTTCTTGACGCCTTCATCTTCTCGTGTCGCACACAGTCCGGGTTCCATGGCTGCTCATTACCGCGTGGAGGAGCAGTTGCTTGACCCACCTATCCCACCTGTCTCACCTGCTCCACCTGTTCTTGTTCCCATTTCTTGATTGACATCATTTCATGCATTCATTTGTGTCTTATATCCATTAACTTGAACCTAAACAATGCTATGTAACGAGTTTTATGTTTGAGTTTCAGGAAATAAACATGATTGAGGAGAAGAGGCATAAAAGGACCTAAAGCAAGAAAAAAGACTAAGGTGCAAGACTTATGGACTAAGATGCACAAGAGAGGGACTCGAATGTAAAACCAAAGGGCCAATGTGAAAATCAAGAAACTCCACACCACCATGAGGAGTATTTTGGCAATTAGATTCGGAACGACACTCCAATAACCGAACCGAGTGCACCCCATGTGAAGAATTGAAGAACTAAAGAACATAGCCGAAAATGAGTCGGATTCGGGAAAAAGTGACCGCCAATTGGCGGTCCGTTTGTCTCCGAATCCGACCCAGTTTCTCCAGGACATGGGTTATGTGTTTATGTGTATTCTGGGAAGGTTTCATTAGTCCTATACTGGGGGATTGTCCCAGATTACATTTTTCCATGCCTATAAATAGAACTATTCCTCCCTTTTGTATTCACTCATTGCTTGGTGGCATTCTCTCTACTAGGAGTAAAAGCCTTGAAGGAAAAACTCAAGGTGGAGAAGAATGCCACTTGCAATGTGAGTCATGTTAATAAAATATTTTTTCTTTGTTTCTTTTAATATTGACTTGTCTTTTAATTCTTGCATGCTTCTTTAGTATAATTTCTTTTCATTTAGCTTCTTTAATATATCTTGTTTGTTTAGTTTAATTGAAGTCACAAACGCTCCTTTGTCAGATTGTTTACGAGGGTATTCACATCCAGTCACGAACGCTCCTTGAGTCTATGTGTCAAGGAGAGTTCTTAGGAAATGATGAAAGGGAGGCATGACCTTTCCTAGAAGACCTCGCTGAGAAGACCATGCAGTGGGAGAGTGTGAGGGAACCATCACCATTACCTACCATAGGAGCGAGGATCGTAAACGCAAACTTGACTAGATCGGGTGTCGTATTTGCTGTCGATGCCACTACGGCCACCGAGGTGCGCATGGCGGCCTTAATGCGCCGTATAGATTTGATTCAGCTCCAAAATCAGCACGATGTGTCACATGTGTCTGCATCTGGTCCAGTTCCCTGTCATCTATGTGGTAGGATAGGTCATATAGGAGGTGAGAGTGCATCCATTCCTCTTGAGATGTAACATGTCAATGTCATCTATGATAGATCCAGAAATGACCCATATTCATCATCATATAACCCTAGATGGAGGAACCACCTTAATTTTTCAAGGAACCAAAACAATGCCCCAGGTGGTCCTTCAAGCTTCTCTCAACCACCTAACCGACCACACAAACCTCCCATGCATTCACAGTCTTATCAGCAACCCCAAGCTCAAAGCACCAACCCACCAGGTTTCCCAAATTCTAACAACTTGGAAATCCGATTTAATTCACTTGAGAAGTTAACACGTGGACTTGAGAACTCTGTGAATTTTTTTATGTCATCCACAAATCAAGTCCTCACTTCGAATCAGCAGACCATCAAATCTCTCGAGCTTCAGATGGGCCAATTGACTCAGTCTGTACATGAGAGAGAGAGAGGGGGACTCTGCCGAGCCAACCTGTGGTTAACCCCCATGCTCATCATCAATTGAACACACAAATTGCGAGTTCGAGACCCCAGGGGAAAGTGAATAGTTTGGAAGAACCTTTGGATCATGTCAATGTCATTGTGACCCTGAGAAACGGGAATCAGGTTGACAACGAAATTTCCATGCCACAACCACCATCTATGTAGCTTGTGCAACCCCTCTGTGGGAATGGTGGTGAGAAGGAGGTTGAGGGTGAGGGTAATACACCAATGCTTCCTTCTCAGGTACCATAGAAAACCTACGTGCCAAAGGCTCCATATCCTAGTAGGTTGTTTAAGAAACAGAGCGACAGTGTGGATAAAATGCTGGAGATATTCAAGAAAGTGAATGTCAACATTCCTTTGTTAGATATGATTCAACAAATACCTCCCTATGCAAAATTCCTGAAGGATCTCTGTACGACTAAGAGGAAAACCAACATCCCTAGCAAAGCCTTTATGACGGCTAATGTGAGTTCGATCATTTCGAACCCAACGTACGTAAAATTGAAAGACCCAGGAAGTCCAACAATTTCATGTGTCATTGGGGATTCTCACATTAACAATGTATTGCTACATCTAGGGTCGGCGGTTAACCTCTTACCAGCTTCTGTGTATCAACGATTAAGCCTAGGCAAGCTCAAACCTACAAAAAAACTTTACAGTTGGCTGGTCGTTCGATCAAAGTCCCAATGGGGGTCATTGAAGATGTCCTAATCAAGGTCAGCGATTTCATATTTCTTGTTGACTTTGTCGTCATTGAGACTGAACCAGTTAAGACTACCCATTCTCAGATTTCATTGATTTTGGGTAGACCTTTTCTGGCAACGGCAAATGCCTTAATCAATTGTCGAATTGGGCTCATGAAATTGTCATTCAAGAACTTGACCACGACATTCCATGTGTTCAATATGGTTAGGCAGCCGACATCTTATGAGGAGCCCATGGAAATTAATCTTATCCGGGGCGTGGAAGAAGAAATAGAAGAAGAGTACCCCCTGATTCATGAAAATTTAAATGCTTACATCATGGATGATTCCGATCATGAAGAGGATGGAGGCGAGTTGAGCAATGATGTGCATGTTATTCAGTACATGCGAGCTCCTCATATCTTACATCTCGAGCTAGATATCACGCCTCGCCTTGAGGAGACACCCACAATTGAGCTTAAAGAACTCCCTAAGGAACTGAAACACGTGTTTCTTGGTCCCGATAGGTAATTTCCGGTGATTATTTCATCGACGTTGACTGGTGATTAGGAAGAACGTCTGATTCGAGTCCTAAAGGAGCACAAATCAGTCATTGGGTCAACTAACTTGTGTAGGTTCTTAAATAACCAACTTGTGTATGTTAATGTTAGTCAACTAGGTTAATGATGAGATTGATAGGTTTTTCCATAATCATTAGACACTTCCTATACATGAGAATACAACCTACATTTGTGCTTAATGATTGCATTCTTCACTATCTTCTTTCATGTGTACACTCACTCCACCCCTTAGGGGTCCCTCTTCCTGATTTGCAGTTTCACTTTAGGTTCTTTTGGTTTAGTTTGCGTCGCTAGTTGTCGTTTTCCTTCGCATTTCTTCTTACTAGTTTAGTGTAACTTAGATTAGTATATCTAAAACTCATCTCCTTTTTTTGCCACTTGATTTTGGTCAAACTAGAGGCTACTCATCTCCATGCAGATCGACCCGTACTTGCCCCGTCTTCACCGACGGCCGTGCACTTGCGGTCTAAATTTAAAACGAACAATCAGTGGACTATAAGGACATGATCTTTCATGAATTATCCCATTGCTTTTAGTAAGATCTTGCATATGACTAGACAAAAACTCTTGGCCATTATCGCTTCTAATTTTTTTAATTTTGCAATTAATTTGAGTATTAACAACAACAATGAGATTCTTCATTAAATTGACCACATCAGATTTAGACTTCATAAGAAATGTCCAAGTAAATCTGCTCCAATCATCTACAATAGTTAAGTAATAAGAGTAACCATCATAGGTGGCAACGTTATATTTTCCCCAAATATCAATATGAATCAAGTCAAACATATGTTCAGTATAAGATTGACTAATAGGAAAAGTCTGGTTTGTTTTGAAATGGGACAAAAAATACAATGTCTAATACAGTCAACAAAAACATCATGATCTTTAGCAGCAATGAACTCCAATCGTTTATGAGATAAGTGACCAAGTCTGTTGTGCCAATCGACTCTTTCAGTGCTGGTTGCGTTAAGGGCAGTATGAGTGTCAGATGAGTCTAGATTACAGAAGATGTAAAAATTAAAGCCTCTTTACCCAAACCAATCATCTTCTCGTGCCCATATCCTAGATTAAACGAAGTCTAGGGTAGCTAGAAATGTGTGGAGCTATTACTATAACATCCTCAAAAGTGGAAGAAATTTAATTTTTTAATAAAACACAACACGAGGATATTACGAAAGAAAACATGCAACTTGTGCACCAACATATATACAATATATATATCTGAGAGTTTCAAAAGTGTGATTACAACAAAAGATAAGGAAAATATACATGTAATCACTCGGACCTCAAAAACAAGGAAAGCAGGATCTGGCCCCGAACGTGCTCCTCCTCAGTCACCACCCCCTAGTGCCGCTCACGGCCTGAAATAAAACATGTATATTCCTGAGTTTCCCATAAGGAAACCCCGTATGCCAAACTTCTATCACAATAAATGAACTAGACATCTAAGTATGATATGAAATGCAATAAACAAACATCGTCTCACTGGGCCCCCGGGAACTCTCTCCATACCACAGTAGACACCAAGCAGTGACGGGTCTCGTGGGTCCTCTAGCCCAACCCTCACACGTGCCCCAGGCACCACAGCCGGAAACTCCCTCGGCCACAACACAACGCCGGATCACTCTCAGGTCGGTAATGTCTGTACCGTTACCCCTCTAGGGCCGGAGACCCGATGCCATCTGGAGTTGCTCCGGTAAACCACTCTCAGGCCGGCAATGTCTGTACTGTTGCCCCTCTAGGGCCGGAGACCCGTTGCCATCTTGAGCTGGCACCAACCACACGAACCACCCTCAGGCCGGAAATGTCTACCACTGCCCTTCCAAGGTCGGAGACCCGTTGCCATCTTGGGCTTGCCCGACAACACCCATGAACCACTCTCAGGCCGATAATGTCTGTACCGTTGCCCCAAAAAGGTCGGAGACCCGTTGCCATCTTGAGCTGGCTCCACAACACTAAAATCACACAAAACCGCACCAAACGGTCGAACAAAACCACCAAACCGGTCGACCAAATCGTCTCCATAGGACTGGCCCAACCGAAAAACCTGTCAATTGGTCGAACGGAAAAGGGGACCCGTTCGACCGAATTCGACCAGTAAAAACTCCATGTCGCAATAAAAAGCACAAACGGTCCATCCACACGCGATCACCGGTCAACCGAAAATAGGCAATAGAAAATTCAAATCAAAGATGGTACACCGCTCGACCGAACCATCACGCGGTCGGACAAACTTTAAGTTATTTAAATCGTCGGTCGAACGAGTCAACTAGGCGGTCGACAGTTTGGATGGTCAACGCCCCAACCGACCTACAACAGTGCTTTCGGTCGACCGACAAAGGGGTCTCGTTCGACCGAAAACACCCAGAGTCTCCATCTCTCACTCAATTTGCACTACCGGTCGACCACCTCCAAGGTATTGTTCGACTGATACGAGAGATTTTGCCCAATTTACACTACGACCGGTCGACCGAACCATGCCCCCGGTCGACCGTTACAGTGCAGAAAACTGCTGCACAGGTCCGACGAGCCATCCGGCCTACCGTCGACCACTCCAACACTCATGAAAGCATAAGTGAGCATTAAAGTAAAGATTGACATACCTTGAAGACTTAACGAAGCCTCTGAACACCCAACGACGAGCTTTTCCTCTCGAGTCCAAACTTCGGCAAACCCAATGACGAGTAACGATCAACACGACTTCGGAGAACGTCCGAACTTCACCTCGTCTTCCCAAACCACTTCCTCCGGCGCCTCCGACAGCTGCGGATCAAATTAGAGAGAGGATTTGAGCGGGAGAGAGAGAATAACGCGAGAGAGAGAGAGAGAGAGAGAGAACTCACCCATTTATACTCTTCTCCTCCCATCTCCACCATCCGCCACATCTCCACCTCTCAATCCCAACCCTCCATCCTAAACCACCAATTAGCCACCTAAAAAGCAATTAACCCAATTTAAAAAAATCAGGATATTACAATCCACCCTCCTTAAAAGAATTTCGTCCACGAAATTAGAACCGAAACTCACCAAACAGTTCTGGGAACTTCTTCGGGACCTCATCCTCAACTTCCCAAGTGGCCTCTCGCTCACTATGGTGCTGCCACCTGACCTTCACCATCGGAATGGTCCTCCTCCTAAGCTGGTGCTCCATCCAATCCACGATCTCCACAAGTCTCTCCTCGAGAGACAAATCTTGCTGGATCTCCAGAACCTCTAACTGAATCACGTGAGAAGGATCTGTTACGTACTTCCTCAGCATAGAAACGTGGAAGACCTTGTGAACACCCGAAAACTGCGGCGGTAGCGCAATCCTGTAGGCAACCTCTCCGATCCGATCGAGAATCTTAAACGGCCCGACGTACCTCGGACTGAGCTTCCCCCTCTTCCCGAACCTCATCACTCCTCGAGATGGTGAAATCTTCAGGAAAATGTGATCGCCTACTTCAAACATCAGTGCACGCCTATGCCTATCCGCGTAGCTCTTCTGCCTACTCTGAGCTATCGCTAATCTCTGCCCGATCACATCAACTTTTTTGGCATACATCTGCACAATCTCAGGCTCGATCAGTTGTCTCTCATCTACATCACTCCAGCCAACTGGTGAAATGCATGGTCTCCCGTACAAAGCCTCGTACGGTGCCATTCCGATACTCGAATGGTAGCTGTTGTTGTAGGCGAACTCTATCAGCGGTAAGTGCTCATCCCAGTGCCCTGCCCAATCCAGAGCACATGCTCTCAGCATATCCTCCAGAGTCTGGATCGTTCTCTCAGACTGGCCATCTGTCTGTGGGTGGAATGTTGTACTGAACTTCAACCGAGTCCCCAAAGCCTGCTGCAGACTTCCCCGAAATCTGGAAGTAAACCTGGCGTCTCGATCAGATATAATACTCACTGACATCCCATGCAATCAGACTATCTCCTCAATGTACAACCTAGCCAGGTCTTCCAAGGGTAATGTGGTCTGGATTGCCCGAAAATGCAATGACTTGGTCAGTCGATCAACTATCACCCAAATCGCGTCGTGAGATCTCCTCGTCCTCGGCAACCCGGTGACGAAATCCATCGTCACATGCTCCCACTTCCATTCTGGCAGATCTATCCTCTGCATCGGTCTTGCGGGTCTCTTGTGCTCAATTTTCACCTACTGACAAACCAGACATCTGTCAACAAACTTTGCTATCTCAGTCTTCATCCCCTTCCACCAGAAATTCCTCTAAAGATCTTTATAAATTTTTGTGCTACCCGGGTGGATGGAATAACGGGACTTGTGTGCCTCCTCCAAGATTTCCTTCTTCAGATCTCCCCCATTTGGTACCCAGACTCAGCCCTTGAATCTTAGACATCCGTCAACTCCTATACTGAAATCTTATCCATCTCTGCCAACCAACTGCAACAACCCAACTAACTCCTCGTCAACCCTCTAAGCCTCAACAATACTCATGACCATCTGAGGCTCCACTCTCAGTCCAGCTATCACCGCTCCCTCAGAGTCCGTGGTGAATGGCTTCCACTCTGACAATGTCTCGAGTAGTCTCCACTCCTGAATACACAAACTAGCAGCTGAAATTTCCACCTTTCTACTCAAGGCATCTGCGACTGTATTCGCCTTCCCCAGATGGTAAGAGATAGTGAAATCATAGTCCTTGATCAGATCAAGCCACCTGCGCTGCCTTATATTCAGCTCTTTCTGCGAAAATAGGTACTTCAGACTCTGCTGATCTGTGAAAACCTCGAACTTCTCACCATACAGATAATGACGCCAGGTCTTCAGCGCATGAACCACTGCTGCCAATTCCAAATCATGAGTGGGGTAGTTCCTTTCGTGCACTTTCAACTGCCTCAAAGTATAAGCAACCACCTAACCGTGTTGCATCAGTACACAACCCAATCCCACACCAGAAGCATCACTATAAATCACAAAACCTCCTCTGCCATTGGGAAGAGTCAGAACTGGAGCAGTCGTCAACCGACTCTTCAGTTCCCAAAAACTGTCCTCGCACTTCTGGGACAGAACAAACTTCACTCCCTTCTGCGTCAATGCCGTCAGAGGTGAAGCAAGCCTCGAGAAGTGCTTGATGAATTGACGATAATAACCCGTCAATCCAACAAAGCTCCTGATCTCTGTCACACTCGTCGGGGCTCTCCACTGAGTCACTGCCTCCACCTTCGCTGGATCCACTGATATCCTAGCCCCTGATACTATGTGACCAAGAAAAGCGACACTGTCTAACCAGAACTCGCACTTCGAAAACTTGGCGTACAACTGATGATCTCTCAAAATGCCAAGTACGACCTGCAAGTGCTCCCTATGATGCTCTATGTCTGGTGAATATACCAAGATGTCGTCTACAAAGACTACCACGAATCGGTCGAGGTCCTGGCTGAACGTCCTGTTCATCAGATCAATGAAAGCTGCAGGCGCGTTCATCAATCCAAACGGCATCACTAGAAATTCATAGTGACCGTATCTCGTCCTAAAAGCAGTCTTCTGCACATCTGCCTCTCTGATCCTCAACTGATGATAACCGGAGAGCAGATCAATCTTCGAGAACACCTTCACTGACTGCAACTGGTCAAACAAGTCCTCGATCCTGGGCAAGGGATATCGATTCCTAATGGTAACTTTGTTCAGCATCCTGTAATCAATACACATCCGCAGCGATCCATCCTTCTTTTTCACGAAGAGTACCGACGCTCCCCAAGGCGAGACACTGGGGCGGATAAACCCAGTATCCAACAAATCCTGCAACTGCTTCTTCAACTCGACTAACTCAGCAGGTGACATCCTATAAGGAGCCTTCGACTGTGGGGTGGTCCCAACTACCAAATCAATACCGAATTCCAACTCCCTATGAGGCGACAAATCAGAGACATCTGAAAATACATCAGCAAACTCCCGGACAAACTCTATGTCCTCCAATGACCTCATCTCTTGATCTGAGACAACTAAGGTAGCCACGAAAGCTCTGCAGCCCTGCTCAAGCAACTTTCGTGCCCTCACTGCTGACACCACAACCTGACCACCTCTATCCTTCCTTCCCCTGATCAACAAATCAGGTAGCCCCTTCCTCGGGATCAGAATCTTCTTTTCCCGGCACAAGACTCGCACATCATATTGGGATAGCCAATCCATCCCTAGTATAACATCGAAATCCTCCATCGACAACAAGATCAGGTCAGGTGGAAACTCCTGATCTTCCGAAACAATCGTGGCGCTGGGGAGGAAGCTCCCCACAGTGCCCACCAGACCCAAGGGTGTGCTGAATTCCAACGTGGTAGTCAACATCGCAGGGGTACGACCCAACACACTCGCAAATCTCTCCCAAATGAACGAATGCGTGGCCCCACAATCAAACAACACTCTGGCTACCAAACCAGCAATAAAAAGCGTACCTTCCACCATAGTGTTGGCGTCCCTCGCCTCCTCTGCCTGAATGGTGAATATTCTCCAGGTCCTCTGTCCCTGCTGAGGTGGTGCAAAAGGACGACGACCTCCGTCTCTACCCACCGTTGGGGGTCTCGCTCGAGCACTAGACTCGCCACAGTGTTGGCTGACCACAACTGAAACAAACTCCAGGACGGCCCCCACACTCTCAACCTTGGTGGACTCTGCCACACTTCCTACACGGCTCAGGCTGGCGTGCACTGCTCCCCTCTATCCCGGGCCTCTTGCCTGGATTTCCTACTAGTGGAACTCCCGGACGTCCACTGATCTTTCCCTGAGGCCTCCTGGACTCTGCATAGTTTTCCTGATAGTCCTGGTCTATGAGACTCGCGAACTTCACGACATCTACTAAGGTCTGAGGCATGTTGTAAATCACGTGAGTACGGAGCTGCTTCCGAAGCCCCCGAATAAACTTCCTCGCTCTCTGAATTGGGGTCACATTGATCTCCAGACAATAACGCTCCAAAGCGTTGAACTTCCGGACGTAGTCTACCAGTGTCATCTCCCCCTGCTCGAGGCTCATGAATTCCTCTCTCTTCCCGTCCCTGACATGCTCTGGAAAGTACTGCTCATTGAATTCCCTGAGGAACTCATCCCTGACATCAATCCTGTCTGGAAACACCACTGCGGTCGTGGTCCTCCACCAGTTGGACGCCTCGCCGCCCAACACATACGTGGCCAAACCCACCATCCTCTCTGGTGGACTCCCAATCACCTGGAAGATCTCCTGGATCTTAAAGGCCCAGTCCTCTGCAGCCTCAGAATCTCCTCTGCCATCGAAAGCAGGCGGGTGTTGGCGCATAAAACGGTCGTGCACCGCTCCCGCCCCCTGTCGTCTCATCTCTGCCAGACTGACGCTCTAGAAGAACGCCTAGCCTCTGCACAGTGTCGTAGAGCATTCGTCGCTCCTCAGCCCAATCCGCGGCTCCAGTCTCCTCACTGGTACTCTGGCCACGTGGGGGAGGTCTCACGCGTCTCGGAGGCATCTACACACGAGACATCAGAACAGAAAATTAGATGATTATGCATGCATGCTCTACAATGCAACTATCTAAAAGACATCTAAGGTGGCTTCTTTGGACAAGTGCGTCGGAACTGATCGCTCTGATACCAATTTGTAACATCCTCAAAAGTGGAAAAAATTTATTTTTTTAATAAAACATAACACGAGGATATTACCAAAGAAAAAAAGGCAACTGGTGCACAAACATATATACAATATATATCTGAGAGTTTCAAAACTGTGATTACAACAAAAGATAACGAAAATATACATGTAAGCACTCGGACCTCAAAAACAAGGAAAGCAGGATATGGCCCCGAACGTGCTCCTCCTCAGTCACCACCTCCTCACGGCCTGAAATAAAACACGTCTATTCCTGAGTTTCCCATAAGGAAACCCCGTATGCCAAACTTCTATCACAATAAATGAATTAGACATCTAAAGCATGTATGATAAGAAAAGAGAGTAAAACATCACCATTACAGTTTGTTAATTAGTATTTATGTTAGGTGGTAATTGCCATGTACGTCCAACCAATACTTATAATTTTAACAATTATTTTTGTTGGCATCCATGAATCCATATTTTAATGAATTGTTTGTTTGCCTACTCATCCAAAAGATTATTAGTTTTGAGCAAGATCATCTCCGAGATCACATAGATATCCATAGCACAATGGGTCTGTCTGAATTGTCATTCTTAATAATTATATTTGCATTATAAACACTATTAATTCAATGTCTTATAGTGTACTTTTCCTATTTTGGTGGAACTCATGTATTAGATATGTATATGATCCAAAATGAATTATAGGAATCATGGACCACGAATATCCAACGTTAGTAACTTCTCCTAATCCACATGCGACGTCCAACAGTACCATACTCCACCATCATCCACCACATCAACTTTTACCTTTCATGCTATATTCAATCCTATAAAGAGGCATTCCTCGATCATATGTATCCTAAAAACTTGATATGTTCGTTTTAATACCGCAAGTGCACGACGTTGATGAAGACGCAGGAAGTACGGGTTGCACTAGAGACGCAGCAAGTACGGGTCGTGTCCACGAGAAGGTGTGTCAACTCTGGTTTGTTCGAAGGCAAGTGAGAAAAGATGGGAAGTAGTTGTGATTACACTAAACAAAACTACGAATCAATAAACAATAAAACTAAACCCCATGGAGTGAAGGTGTGTAGGTATGTGTGAGAGTATGTATTCTTTCAATTAGAAACAAGTGTAGTTTGTGTGACATACAAGTAGAAGCTAGTGTAGAATCTAAGTGTAGGATACACAACACTACATGACAAACCATGAACATGCATATCTCACATAAAGTTGATGTTGATTTTAGATTCTCAAACATGCAATAAGTACCTAGTGTGACCATTAGAGCATCAATCAGTCCTACATACAACCAAAATCATTCATGTAAATGTGCACCAAATATAGATCCATACATGACAAGTCATTTCCATCAAATCATAACAAGCAACAAGATAAACTCTAAAGCTAGCATTAGATAAGTACATAGTGTGGACATTATCTCATCTAATACAAGTTTAAGCATGCTACAAGTATAGATCTATATTAAGCATGTGAAATGACACAAATAAAAAACTCATCACTATCACATAGTCTACATTACCTCCACCACATATGGGGATGGAACTATTCACTACTCATTATGAAGACAAAACGAAAATTAAACTAAGCATGCAAGAATTGAAAGAGACAATATAAAACTAACTAAGAAAAATTATTTTATTTACATGACTCACATTACAATTGCTGAGTGGTTGGGACAGCCAATTGGCGGTCTTGAGTGGTTGGACCGCGTCTGGATTTCGGCGGCTGGTTTCTGGTTTGATTTATTGATGTTTGATGAACCCGATTTGATTGTTGATGTTTATACCTGGATTTAATTGCAAAAATACTCATCATGATGGTGTGGATCTTCTTGATTTTCTCATTGATCCTTTTGATTTATATCCAGGTCCTTCTCTCTTGCACTCAGTCAATAAGTCCTACAATTCAGTTTTTTTCCTTGCTTTTAAGTCATTTTTGTGTCTTTTTTTCTCACTTATTTTATTCCTAAAACTTAAACATAAAACTCGTTACGTAGCATTGCTTAGGCTAAAAATAAAGAATATAAGACACAAATATATGCATGATATGATGTCAATCAATCCACCACATCAACTTTTACCTTTCATGTTATATTCATTCCTATAAAGAGGAATTCCACGATCAAGAGAGATGGTTACACTCACAACACCGTACTCCACATTAGCCTCACTTGTTCAGCCATATCACATCCACAATCCCACGATCACCAAACCAACCCTCACCATCTATACCTCGCACATCCAATTCCTCACACCCATATATACTTAAATCCCATGTTGGAAAGGGTGGCACGCACCAAACCTACGTGATCAGAAGAAGAGGGGGTACACATACCCCCAAACAAAACACATACACCAATCAAACATGAGAGAAGAAGAGAGGGTGACGTGAGAAGAAAAGAGAGTGGAGCAATATGAGAGGATAATTAAGAGAAGTGTGACATGAGGTGGAGTTGTGGTTCACGCTAAACGGACAACGATTCCGATTTTGTGGCAACACCGGCAACCTCGGCATCTCCGGTGATAGCTCCCATAAGTGATTCAACCTCAACGATCATGCCGATGACCTTGGTAACTCCTGCAACAACTCCCACAACTTCAACACTTATTGAACCTCGACGACTATTGATTTGGGCGTCTACAATACCACCAATAACAACGACCTCGCCACTTCTCACGACGACACTAAAGACTCTGGTCTGGTCCACTTCACCATTCACCAACAATAACATTGCCGTCATCGTCATAATCTTCAGCGACAATATCTGTCCCTTGCGGTTGGTCAAAAGCATAATCTCCTTTGCCAAACCATTCATCGTACGTGGGCGGCCACCCTCCTTAAGGATCTGTACCCATTCGTGCACCAAACACGATCATTCCGGTCACTGTCTTTTTTTTAAGGATTCGTCTCCGGATGGTCGCCCGATTTGCCAAGCGATCACCTTCCTTTGGGATTCGGGCTCGTTTGGTTTTGGGAAAAACACGATCATTCCGGTGACTGTCCTTTTTTTAAGGATTCGTCTATTAATGATCGCACAATTTGCCAAGCGATCACCGCCCTTGTGGCGTGCTCATTTGGCTTGGCAAAAACACATGTTATTCCGGTCATTGTCTTTTTTTAAGGATTCGAATGATTGTTTATACTTTTGGCAAATAAAAATATACGCGGGAAGGCTGCCCAAATTTACAAGGTTAGATTGACTAAAAGAATAACATGATTTCATAAACAATCATTGTTAACAATGTGGTTAGTGGACGTCAAATAATAGAGAGATTCAATCTTATATCTAGGATTGAATATAAGATCTCATTCGTTGAGGGAATATGACATAAATACCATGATGGAGTAGGAATATGGAAGTTTCAGATGAACGAAATGTGATTCCAATACATGTTGGTATATGAGAAATATGACTTCAGTTAATTATGGGGTTTTAGTTACATAAAAATGACTTCATAATTATTCCTATATTCTAATTCATACACACGTGGTCGAATTGGATCTTATCTTGGAATGATGCCCCAACTCGTTCGTATGTGAGGTTTACGCTTCAACCCAAAAAATGTGCATATATATGTGCACTGTTGGGAGGGGGATTCTACCTATGCATTACACAACAAACGTGTAACGTCCCAAAATAGAGGAAAATTTAAAATTTTAAACAAACGAGATCTCAAGACAAAAGTCATCAAACAGGAATGTTACTCATATAAATATAATCAGTCGGTGCACGACAATACAACATAGTTTATCAAAATATATGATTACATCAATACAACGAAAGACAGATACAAGTAATCATGAAGACCTCGAAGAGTCCGAAGAGGATCCTGACCCCAAAATGTGTGCGCCCGCTGTCACCACCCGACAGAACCTACTGCGGTCCTGAAACATGAATCAACAACAATGTCTGAGTTTCCCATTAGGAAACTCGGTATGCCAAGCTCACCTATATGAATGCAACAGTACGATAATGAACCTATCATACTAGTACGGTAATGCAACAGTCCCAGTCGACCGAAAACTACCAGGGTCATCCTAATAGTCTAGGTCAAATAACAGTCGAACAAGATATAAAAATCGGTCGAACGACATGCATTATAATCAAGTTCACTTAAGTTCCGATCGAACCAAAAACTAGGAACGGTCGACCAAAAACAAACAGGAAATCCTCTGACCCACCATCACACATGCAACCGGTCGACCGCCACACGGCATCGTTCGACCGGTGTTTGTTAAAGTCAGGCAAAACAGTAAAACCGGTCGACCGTTCGTCGACAGCAACCCCGCGCCCGCGACCGACCACAACTCCCCATCATCGTGGTGAGCAACAAACCCAAGCTATTAAACTGGCATACCTAAATGTAAGACAAAGCACGTCGGTGATCCGCTCCACGTCACCAGATGGCCGTAACCTCCGCACGACCTCAATTTGCGCCAACCGCACGTGCCTCACGCCGGAGCTGCGTCCACCTCCTCTGGGTCGCCGAAAAAGGAAGAGAAGCAGTGAGAGAGAGCAAATGTGTGAGAGAGGGAGGGAGAGAGAGAGAGAGATAGGGTTTTGCTCAAAAACCCACACCACCCATCACCTCACCATCCCCTACACCGTCACCCAACCCGCTCCTGTTCATCCTCCCATTTTCCATGCAAACGCACCCCAAAACCCTCATTAGCACCCTAATTAGGGTTAGGGACATAACAAAACGGATCAAAGATGCACAACGAATATTGTACGTGAAAATCTAACTTCTGATCCTTTCCCAAACTTTAATTCAACAAGAAACACAAAAGATAAACAAAACAAGCAATAAGACAAACGCGATTTACAAGGTTCGGGAACGTGTCTACGTCCTTGGGGGGGTCTCCTGCGGGTTTCCTTTCCTTCTTCCGCTTCTCCAACAAGAGGAGCAACCGAGATTACAAGTTTGTGGAGGTAATATGTTATCTAAAGTACTCTAGATCTCTTTCTAGCCCTAATCTCTCACTACCCAATGAAGGAAATAACACTTGTGTACGTTGTACAAAAACAAGGGCAAACAAGCTCTTATATAGACTCCAAAATCGAGCTAGAAACGTGCAAAACCGCATAGAAAACATGGACAATGGTCAACCGAAATTGCTCCAACGGTCGACCGTTCAGTTAACAAGATCGATTCTTATTAATTTCAGTTGACCGAACCCTTCTTCCGATTGACCATTTCACGATTACCTGCCCTCCAACCCCTTTTACCGGTCGACCGTTCGTGACTCCATGAAAATCCCTAGTTTTGGTCGAGACTTACACCGGTCGACCGAACCCCTTCGGTCAAGAGCTTCTAATATGATCCGCTCGACCAGACTCCACCATCGGCCGACCGTTTTATCCTGTTTCTGCTTAACAAATCTTAAACCAATTTCAACATGCACCTCTCTTGAAAAGATTACTCATAACTCTTCAAGAAACAAACCAGAAATCGAAATTGATTTGATCCCAATCTGGCTAATCAGCATGTTGAGGTTGGATGTTGAATCGTCCGGTTTCAAGGTGCGGGTTTAAGTAAGATGAATATCCAATTGTATCATAGGATACATGACATAGAATCTGAAAATTCTAATAGAAAATTGTGATTTATAAGGTTTATGGTCTTTGATAATTCCTTTCCGTCGAAAAACTCACTTAAGAGTGGTTACTACAAACCGTACTCCATCTAGGATTTTCCCGGTTGCTTCGTCTACTAAGCTTCATGGGAAGTTGCGGCAAGCACAAAGTGTATTATTTCATATAATGTTGTGATAAAAAGTCTTGTTAAATTAATTACCGATTATAAATCTATTGTCGGGTAACTTCTAGATGAGAAATACAAAAATTGGAATAAGCACAAGTTCAAAGGGTGATAATCGGGTACACATTGTATTCCAGACTTTGATGGTCAGCGATTAAACGAAAGTTTGATCCATCAAAGTCTCATACGTAAAATGTTACCATATTTGGGTATGAAACGAATTTAAACATATATCTTGATTTACACGTTGCAGGGCAATGATGATTTTCATACAAGTAATGGAATTTTGCATATTAACCCCTATGTAAGGAATGAATAGATTAGTTAGGTGGTTATGTTCGAAGACATTACCAAATAACTCAATATGCTTAAGCAAATCACAAATGGTATCTCCAATTGGGTAAATTATAAATACATACCTTAAATTGGATAAATTGCAACAATACATAAGTTATACCATTTGATTTGCAAAATTGATCTTGAAATACAAATAGTCCGCCTAAATAGACATAATTAAAAATTCACCCTTAAATGGACAAATTATATATCCACCACTAAATGTGGATAAATTGCAATAATATATAATTTGTACCAATTGATTTGCAAAACAATAATAAAATAGAAATAGTCCATCTAAATGGACAAAATCATAAATCCACCTCTCAATTTGGATAAATTGGGAAACAAATCTTTAAAGTTGTAAAATTTGTCAACCAATTTTAAAATATGAAAACAATGTTAAAATACAAACATTAGCTACTCTAATAGTAAGAGAGGATGCTCGTCAAACAGAATCATGGGTTCCTCTCTCTTAATATTGGAGTTGTCAAAATTAAAATACAACCTACCTTAAAATACAAAGTGGATTGTGGATTCCCTCTCTCTTACCGACAATGGAGTCTTCATTTAACAAACCAAATAAAAATCCTTATATATACACGAACATTCCCTTAAACAAGAGAATAAACTGTTTACAATGTCTCCTAAAATACGAGACTATATTATTCATAAAAATATCCGCCTTGTGATAAGGTTAAACTCACTCAGATTAGGCAGTCTTCAACATAAAGTTGAAGTGTCAAATTAAATCAAGACACAAAACAAAATACACACAAACATTCTCCTAAACAAGAGAATAAATTGTTTACAATGTCTTCTAAATACAAGAGTACACTATACATAATCTCCTCGTTATGAGGCTAAGCTAACTAAAACCCGACAATCTAGATCTCCTCCTTCATTATTATATCAAGCTATTTGATATGATAATAGTTTGTGAAATATCACTAGTGCAGAATAGTGCATACTCGTCGCCCAATAGACATCGACCGTATTAAGAGGCGACGTCTATAAGTATAAATGTCGGTTCTTTATACAACCGACGTGTATTGTGTACTCTAGACGTCGATTGTTGGAACATGGATTGCAACCGACCTCTAGAGTACACAATAGACGTCAGATATTTGTTTGACCCACGTCTATTCCCCATCCGTATAGACGTCAGTTGAGTATTATATCCAACGTCTATAGTTCTAATAAGTCCAGGTTTCCTTTCAGTTTTTATCTATTATTTTTTATCTTAGCCACCAAAACCCAATTAAAACCCTAGCCGTCGTCCTCCACTTCAACAACTCTGACCAAAACCCTAGCATCCGCAACCCTGGCCGTCGTCCTCCACTTCCCCAACCACTGCAGCCTCCGCGACCACCGTCACCACAACACCCTCCTCCGTGACCACCGTCACCGCAGCTGCAACCTCCTCCTCTGGTTCGTGCTCATACGATTAGGCTATCTTAGCTTGTCATTTGCGGTGATCATATTATTAATGTGATTTAATCGGGAATTTTGTGTGTGATAATATTAGATATAATATTAATGATTTGATTGTGGTGGTTTGTGTATATTTGATTGCGGTGGTTTGTGTATAGCACAAAAATCTAGGGTTTTAGATTCAACTTGTGAAAGATCACATGTTTGGATTTTAGATTCTTAGGTGAGTTTGAATTTATGAGTTTGGTGTTTCTGGGAGAATATGAAGCCTAGTTTTGTAATTGGTTCTCCTTTGGTGTATTGTTGATGTTACAATAGGGTTCTTTATTTCTTTTTCTGTGCATTTGTTTTCGTTACTCTTAATCAAGATGACAGATGAGATGCATTTTGGAATTTGGTTATGTGTTTGCTTTACTTTCGTTGTGTATTGACAAACGTTGGATTGTTGACTCAGTTTAGGGTTGTGGATTGACATGTTCTGTTAATATCTTAGCGCGAGGATTGAGCGACGTTGATGTGCGGGAAGCGTCCAACATTCTGATTGTGAGTTTTTCTTTGTTTTAGATAATTGTCATGATTATTTTCCTTATTTTTAGATAATGTTCATAAGATAATGTGAAATTTATTGTAGCTATGAATGAATCTAATGATATCAAACCACATCGGGAGATCAAACTGTACCCCAATAACAATTCTTGGTTAAAGAATGAGTTAATTAGGAAGAATGATCGAATCTCCGTTTGTTATTTTTGGAAAATGTCTTTAATATTCTGTTTTATATTAAAAAGACTATAACTTAGATCATGTAAAAAAATTATGTTTAGTTTAGTGAGTTCATATATTTATTTATGTTTATTAATTTTTAGCTTAGTTAAATATTTATTTATGTTTATTTATGTTGAAAACAACTTATTTTGTTTTGTTAAATGTTTATTTATGTTTAGTTTCTAATAACTCATTGACCCCTTTAAGCAATTTGGCCTTTAATAAGCTAAAGCAAAAGATTATACAATATTTGCTAAATCATTCATCATATAGGACTTTCCATTCATCGTATTTATTATTTATTTTACGATTTTTGTCGTAGATTGCTGGTGTAAGGTATGTAATCTCTTTCACTCATCATTCATTAGAAAACACGCATTACTTAGTAGGACTTGCATTGGAACAAGAGTGAGGTGAGTGTTTGTTTGGTGTGTTGTTTGTTAGATTAAGGTATGAAAAACACCTAGGGCGTTGTCACCTATAGGAGATGAGGTAGGGGATTTCATCACCCTTTCATTGCCCCAAAAACCACTTAATAAAAGAGCCTTAATAAAATCAATATAGACGTTGGGCCTTAGGATTTCCGAACGCATTAAGGAGAGGAAACCGTTTAAGACCTTTATGGCCTGAACGTCGTTGTCCATCTTGTGTCCCTGAGATTTTAGGAACCTCCGGGTTCTTAATTTCCTACAGACTACTGGTCCCCAATATTTAAGACCATTTTGGCCCGAACGTCGTTGCCCATCTAGTCTCCCTGAGATTTTAGGAACCTCCGGGTTCTTGATTTCCTACAGAGTAGTGGTCATCGGTGGGACCTCAAAGATTGGCGTCGTCTAGTGCTAAGGACCTATAGTGGACTTTAGGCTTGCTTTGGCCTTGATTTCTTAGTTAGGTTTCTAACCTTCCTTATTCCCACGCTAGATTAAGGACTTCATCTCCTCTCTCCTGAATCATTCTTTTCTCATCTTCATGTCTCTGGATCTTCTTGTATTTGGAATTCGTGTATTTTTATTAGTATTATCGAATTTATGTTCAATAACTTGTGCTACTCAGGAAAATGAAGGTTTACAAAGTGTTAGGTGGCAGGAGAACAACCCAAAAAATGGGAGTAATATGTCATGGAATGGGAGTAAATTCTTTCTCCCATTTTTGTTAATTAAGTTAAGTAATGGAACATATATTTAGCAAATTTATATGTTTATAGTACCGCAAGCAGACTGGAAATACGGAATGTGGTTACTATGTGATGAGATACATGGAGGAAATCCTCCAATTTGCAACTCAAGATGATGTATAAAACAATAATAACTAGGGTAAACCCCATTACATATCAATCATCAAGCCAATCTACATGGTTCCTCAATCTCATGGACTCGAAATGCATTTCGCCCTTGGCTTGGGATAAGGGTTTTGTGAATGGATCAGCTGTGTTGCTGTTGGTGTCGACCCATAAAAGATTTATTTTGCCTTCGTCGATGAGGTCACACGTCACGAAGTACTTACGATCCATGTACTTCACTTTGTGGTGGGATTTGGGATCCTTGATATGCGAGAAAGACGCACTATTGTCGCAAAATAGCTCTATTGGTTCCTCGCTCGAGGGAACTACTCCAAGCTCTTCAAGGAACTTCTTAATCCACACTCCTTCCTTGCTCGCTTCAGAGACAGCAATTACTTCGGAAGCAGTGGTTGAGTCGGCCGTAGTGCTTTGCTTCCAACTACGCCAACTCACAGCTCCACCATTCAGAAGAAAGACGTATCCTGATTGCGACCTTCTATCGTCTGGATCACTCATGAAACTCGCATCCGAGTAACCTTCAGCTATCAATTCCCTTTGTCCTCCATAAACAAGAATCTTATCCTTAGTCCGGTTAAGGTACTTCAGGATATTCTTGACCGCAGTCCAATGCTCAGGACCTGCGTTGGATTGGTGACGACTTGTCACGCTTAGAGCATATGAGACATCGGGTCTTGTGCAAGTCATCGCGTACATGATCGACCCAATTGCCGAAGCATAAGGGACATCTTTCATGTACTCTAAGTCCTTACGTGATTGCGCACGTTGAGACTTCTAGTTGCACACCCATACTCATTGGCAAACTGCCCTTTTTGGAGTTGTTCATCTTGAACCTTTCCAAGACCTTGTCAATGTATGTACGTTGACTGAGGCCAATGAGTCTACGAGATCTATCTCGATATATCTTGATTCCCAAGATGTATTGAGCCTCACCCATATCTTTCATTGAAAATGCAGATTTCAATGAACTTCTCGTTTGCTCAAGCAAAGGAATATGATTGCCCATAAGCAATATGTCATCGACATATAAGATTAGGAATACTACATGGCTCCCACTAACCTTCTTGTATATACAAGGTTCTTCCTTACTTTGAATGAAGTGAAGTTTTTTCACTTCCTCGTCAAAGCGTTTGTTCCAACTCCTTGATGCTTGCTTCAATCCATAAATGGATCTTTGAAGCTTGCATACCTTCTCGCTATTCTTTGGATCTTCAAAACCTTGAGGTTGTACCATGTACAGATCCTCCTCCAAGTTCCCATTAAGGAACACCGTTTTGACATCCATTTGCCATACTCCATAATCGTGAAATGCGGCAATAGCGAGCATGATCCGAATAGACTTGAACATGGCAACCGGTGAAAAAGTTTCATCATAGTCAATTCCTTGAACTTGAGTGAAACCCTTTGCTACAAGCCTCGCTTTGTAGGTTGTCAAGTTCCCATCCATGTCCATCTTCCTCTTGAAAACCCATTTATTTTGAATGGCCTTTTTCCCTTGAGGAAGGTCAACGAAGTTCCATACTTGATTATCATACATGGATTCTATTTCGGATTCCATGGCCTTAAGCCATAGTTTGGAGTGTTCCCTTTCCATTGCTTCTTGGAAGGTCAAGGGATCATTGGTATCTAGTACCATGATTTCATGAAGTCCCAGATACAAGTCGGGTTTCTTCCTTTCCCTTTTTGACCTTCTTAGTTCTTTTGGTTCTTCTCGTGTCTCTCGAACTTCTTCCACAATTTCTTGAGGAGTTGGTTCACGTTCAACTCTTGAACGTACACTTGGTGGGGATGTTTGAGATTCTCTCACAATTTCTCGTGATGGTCTCTCGCTCACGCTCCCACTAACCAAAGGAATCTCGGTTGGGCCTTCATGATCTTGAATGTCATCATTTATGTCATGATCTTGTAGAGTATCTTGAGTTTCCTCAAGCACAACCCTACTCCCACTACTTTTTACTCTTTCTAGAAATTCCTTTTCCAGAAATGTGGCATCCCTCTCTACAATCACTCGATTGGAGGTGATATGCCAAAAGTAGTATCCTCTTGTCTCACGAGGATAACCAATAAAGAAGCACTTATCCGCTTTTGGTTGAAGTTTGGTCGACATCAATCTCTTGACGTAAGCCTCACAACCCCAAATCTTGAGAAAATTGAGCTTAGGTGTTTTACCACTCCATAGCTCATAAGGAGTTTTCTCCACGGATTTGGATGGAACATTATTTAGTGTGTAAGCCGCAGTTTGTAGTGCATAACTCCAAAAGTAAAGAGGTAATTCCGCATGACTAATCATTGACCGAACCATGTCGAGCAATGTCCTATTCCTCCTTTCGGATACCCCATTCCACTGAGGTGTACCGGGAGGGGTGAGTTGAGGTACAATACCAAACTCCTTTAGGTATGAGTCAAATTCGGCACTTAAGTACTCACCTCCACGATCCGTTCGTAGAGACTTGATTTTCTTGTCGAGTTGGTTCTCTACTTCATTCTTGAATTCTTTGAACTTGTCAAAAGATTCACTTTTGTTTCTCATTAGATAAACATAGTCATAACGACTATAATCATCCGTGAACGTAATGAAGTACCTGAAACCATCTCGTGCACTAGCACTCATTGGACCACATACATCAGAATGTATCAAATCCAACAAGCCACTCGCCCTTGGGCCTTTCTTCTTGAAAGGCTTTTTGGTCATTTTTCCCATTAGACATGGTTGGCACGTCTCCAATGATTTAAAATCAAGTAGACCAAGAAGGTTACCTTCTTGCAATTTCTTGATGCGCTTTTCATTTATGTGACCAAGACGATAGTGCCACAAGAGAGTATCATTCTCGTGAGTGGTCTTAAGTCTTTTGTTATTGATATTAAAGATTTGTTTATTATCCAATTCAAGCAAATAGAGATCATTCCTTATGAACGCATTTGCATAGAAAACACCATTCTCCGATATAGATAAACAAGAATTTGAAATATTTATATTAAAATTATCCATATCCAGACATGATACAGAAATAATATTCTTGCTAATCGAAGGTACATAATAAACACTCTTTAGACATAAATTTAAACCACTACATAATTGAAGCACCACAGAACCTTGTGCAACCACAGACACGTTCACACCATTTCCGACCTTCAATTCTACCTCGTTCCTTACGAGTTCCTTCCTATCCATGAGTAGCTGCACATTAGAAACTATGTGAGCACAAGATCCGGTATCAATTACCCAATCCTGGACAGAGGTGGCTAAATTTATTTTAATAACAAATATACCTTTGGCCTTTCTGGGGTGCCGACGTTCAATCACTCCGTTGTCAAGGTCTTCCTTGTACTTGGGGCAATTTGGCCGGATGTGTCCTTTTTCACCGCAGTGAAAGCACTCCGTATTGGGAGTTGGAGATTTCTGAGATTTCCCCCTCGAGGCACTCTTATGAGCACCTCCTACTCCCTTGCTCTTGATTGAACCAATTTTGGTAGATTTGCCCTTTCCTTTACCAATCTTTTGGCTCCTCCCATGGACGGCAAGGACTTGCTTGTCCCTACCCTTGCCCATGTCAACTTCAGCAGTTTTGAGAGCATTGTGAAGCTCCTCAAGACTCACCACTTTTTCACGCACGTGATAGTGCATCACAAAGTCCTTAAAGGACGGGCCTAGAGAGCCAAGTATCATATCTTCAGCAATGTCCTCGGGCATTGGTGAAGAGAGCTTTGCCAACTTCTCAAGGTATCCTTGCATCGTGAGAAAATGCATAGATACCGATGTTCCCTCCGCCATATGGCACCTAGTGAGTGCGATGGTGGTCTTATAGCGCTCCTTTCGGGCACTATCCATGAACATCTTTGATAAAGCCTCCATGGTCTTCTTGGGTTTTGAATCCAAGTATTCCGCTTGAAGCGAGTCACCCATGGATGCTAGCATAAGACCGTGAACTTGGTTATCTTGGTCTTCCCACTTGGCTTTAGCCTCTTTCTCTTCATCGGTTAATCTCTCATTCCACTTTGGGATTGGACCTTCCAAAATGTGAGATAGTTTCTCAAACTTTAACACGATGTTGAGTTTGAGTTGCCAACTAATGAAGTTTGAGCCATCATTTGCTAAAGGGTGTTTTTCTATCATGGATCGTACGATAGGTTGGATGTTCGACATTTTTCTACAAAATAAATCATATAGGATTTTAATGCCAATTTCATGTTTTAATACACATGCATACATATATTGAATATAAATGTAAATGTTGCAAATAAAATTTTTGCCCATAAATGCAACAATCCAAGATCCCATCAATTGTAATATAGACTAGCTAATGGCTATCGAATACATTACAATATCAAGGTAAGAAAACATTTTCTAATCACAACCTTTTTGAATTTTAGCAACATTTAGCATCTTCAAACTCTTGTGATTCTTGTCATTTTAATTATGAGGGAATGCGACCTATCCTCGTAAGAAAAACGTTTTCCCAAAACCGAGCGAGGGCTCTAGGTAATGTTAAGGAAACTTATTTTCATTTGATATGAGACACGTTTATCCATTGTATTCACAACTAAACATACTTGGGTTCACTAGGGTGAAACACACCTCATATATTTAATTGTGGCACAACAACAGACAACCATTATATCTCCCAATATTCCCAAAGATGGAGGGAGCTATCTCCCGCTAAGGGCGAGCAGAGTATCCCTCGATCTATGGCTGCTAGTGGATGAAATAAGAAGGAAATTTATTCTTAATTTTTGTTTGGACAATTTAACATGTGATTTAGAATTTTAGGTTATCATGCATATTATTAATCATACACATCCTAACATTCAACACATTCATCACATGCATAGCAAGATAAAAATAGAAATTAAACATTCACACAATCCACATCGTGTGAGTTTATATGTTCCCTTCGATCCTCGATCCCCGATCCCCGATCCCCGATCCCTGATCTTCGATCCTCGATCGATGCGCTACAGTGGCGACTTCCTCTTGCACCGGAGATGTAGATTTTACAGAAAATAAACATGCTCCTCACATTCGATAAAAAACCGACTAGTGCAAGTCCTATGTAAAAACCTCTCATATGCAAATGCAATTATCTAAAAGACGGAAAGAGAGAGAATTTTGGCTTTTACATACATAAGCCCCTGTATAATAATGATTACATACATTCATAATTGCTGATTTGGAACATATAAACCCACAATTCCTGCAAAGACAACTCGAGCATCCATGCACGCAATATCGCTATAAACTATCCAACCTAGTTTATCAAGCATCTAGAATCCCAAACAATTATTTGAAAAACATTTTGAAATCCATTAAAACGTTTTTCATGCATCCATAGTTCAAAATTAATTATGAACCGTTGTCCATCCGATTTCCAATGGAAAGATGAATCGCAATTTTTCGGTTTTGTTGATTCTCTTACAAAATAATCGTTTATACTTAAAACGAAATTATTGCAAGTTAGACAAATGTCTAAATCTTAATTCTAATAATTACATGGCATGTTTTAAACACTTAAAACATTCAGAACGAATTATTATGGAGAATTAGATCAACAAACATCCATAGACCGAAAAACCTGTAAATCGAATTGTTTAAATCCTAGCTGGTAAACTAAATTCCTTTACAGCCATAAATCATGAGAAAATTGAACCCTAAGCTCTGATACCACTGTAGGATTTCATGTTTAATTATACATATATATTTTTCGAATTTTCATGTATAATAAGGATCTATTACAATTTTCTTCGATTTATTTTATGCATGCATCGGTTTGTTTTAACAACTAGTTTCAAAAACTTATTAAAACAAACACAAAGGGACTCCGAAATTCATACCTAGAAGTTCTCAAAAACTTCTTGATGTTTCAGAGACGTTGAGGAAGCCAATCGTCGCTTCTCGTTGCGCCGGATGCCTCCGAGTGCTCACCGAAACCCTAAACAAGGATGGAGAGAAAGGAGCTAGACAATCAATCTCCAAACAAGCATAGAATCTAGCTACAAACCCCTTCCTTAGCCTCTGAGATTTCTCCTTCAAAGACTTAGAAAAACTAAGAGAATTTTCGTGATTTTTTGTGGTGAATTAGGAGAGAAAATATTTAGCAAACTTCTAAGGACCTATTTATAGGCTCCAATCTTATTCTCAATCATGACTATTCTTAAGCCACGAATTCTTGACATTTTCTCTCACAAACTAATTCCATAATGCATTATATGCACCCACAAAACGTTTGACCAAGTTTGGAGCTAATCCAACCATTGATCAAATTAATCTCTTAATTATCAAAGGCAGAAAATCGATCGTGCTTCGGTTTACCGAGTCCCACTCGGTTAACCGAATATGTTCACGATTGTTTAATCGAGTACGTGACGGATGACCGAATCTTAAGGAGAAAAATTCTCCTTAACCGATCAGATTAATTCTCGTCCAAGACCGAGTGCTATTCGGTTAACCGAAAATCTCGGAATTTGACATTGTTCGGTCGACCATTTCTGGTTCGGTACACCGTACCAAAGATCCAGGCACTTTGGTCAAGTTCGGTCAATCAGCTACGACTATCCGTTCCACGTTCGGTTGACCGATCCATAGATCCTTCGGTCGACCGAACCATAACGGATTACCGAACTTCTACCCGATTTTGCCTTTTTCAAATTTTGGATTTATTTCCATCAAAATTTGAACTTTTGGGGTTTTAGCAAATTCACAACTTATGCAATATATTATCCTATGCAATAATAAATTATTGCACCCCATAATATATCCATCTCATATGAATTTATCATGATTTTAATTATGTTATATGCAACATAATTGATTTTACTCGTTCACCACATGAGTCATATTTTCTATAGGAAACCCGACTCATCATATGAACCAAAAATCAAGCTTCTTGTTTCCCGGTTTTTGCGGTGTGACCTATGGGAGGATCTAGACTAAGTTGGCAGTGATATTAAGAGCTTAATATCACAAGCTATAAGCGGTATCTAGCTACACATTATAGCTCCCAATTAGTTAGATGTCTTAATTCCACTCAAACCAAAACCTGATCCATTTAGTGAGGGAGTGCACCACTTGTGTCCGTCCCTTGCCTCATGATATTAAGAATACACACAAAGTAGTATTGTGTCATCTTTGTATTAGTATTCATTTCTTGATCTCTTTAAGCTAGTTATAAATATGTGACTTAACTCAAATCACATTGTGCACATTATAACTTGGCTTTATCAAGGGGCCCACTAATATCATCACTCAATTAAGAGGGGCAATGATAATTTTTTGACTAACTATCTTCTCCAACGAAAGTTATGCTTAACCAACTAATGCATTTACACTACACTCATCGATAGCTCAAGACACTAGTCTAATTAAGAACTCCTTAAGCGATCGGATATAAGTCTCATATCAAAGGACCGAAGACACAGTAAAATATTAATGACACAGAAACACATTTCTATAATATTTTACCTATTAGGTCTATTCAGTATACAAAAGTAATATTTTCCTCTTTTGCATACCCGTGTCGTCACTCACTTGTAGAGCTACAATGATCTATGACCTACACGACAATCTTAACTCGGTAATTAATGTCCCATGTTAATTACCATGATTGCGAATATATTTTGTTTTATGTAAACCAATATCTTTTAGAGCTCTACGGTTAAGGACCAAGAGCCTCTTCCTTAACACTTCTAAAAGACGAATCACATAAACAAGGAACAAAATGATTTCTCATTCAATTCATAATAATTGACATTTAAAAGTAAAACTTTTAGAACACATTCCCTTCAGAATATAGGTAAGGCCTTGATATTTTTGGTCGAATGGGGCCCCTCAGTCATTCGACCGTTGCCTTGATTTTGACTTTGACTTAGTCTTATTTTGACAGTCTAGCAATCGACATGTTTATACCATCTATTCGACTTTTGGGGCTTGAGTTGTGAGCCTAGAGTTTGACCGATTATAGGCGTACGTTAGACCGATTCCTTGGGAGCGATTGACCAGTATACCTTTCTCGGTCCACAGTTTGGGTCCAGAACTGAATTCTTGTTCTTGTGGAGTGTCAACTCTATCCATGGAAATTTGTGTCCTCGCCTAGAGCGTGAGCCGGGATGTGATGGTGGGTGTGTTTATCGTGTCTGCCCAGGGACCGTCGTGTGGAAGAGTGTGGACACTCGGGACGTGCCAACTCTGCACGATAGACTGTGACATAGTGTATGATGTTGCACGGCTTTACGGTGGAAGATGACCTTCCAGACTTCGGTCTGAATGAGTTGAATTGCCGGCCTTATGGGTGACAGATACCTTCGACTGGCCTCGATGGCGATGTTGTATCGTCGGATGTTGTTCAGGATGAGATGTCCCAGCCGATGTTGTTCCGGTGGGAGTGTTGTCTGTTGTTGTTTCGGACGAGATGACCCGATCGTTGTTGTTCCGACGGATGTATACTGGCCGATGATGTATTCTGGCAGGTGGTATAGCTGTAGCAATGCCAGGTGAGATGGACCGACCTGAGCGTCGGCTCCGTCGGTGAGGTGTTGACCTCGAGATTGAGTTG
Organism: Triglochin maritima; assembly: GCA_963682175.1. Classification (NCBI taxonomy): domain Eukaryota; kingdom Viridiplantae; phylum Streptophyta; class Magnoliopsida; order Alismatales; family Juncaginaceae; genus Triglochin; species Triglochin maritima. The sequence continues at coordinate 40,143,591 of OY821781.1, forward strand.
ATTCTACTGACACGGACGTGCCTCACCAAACCCCATGTTTAGTATATATCATCTTGTCCTTAATGATTCTGGTCCGAAACAACCTGGAAACGGCATCGATGTGTATTTAAGACCTTTAATTGATGACCTAAAGAGATTGTGGGATGACGGAGAGTCAGTTTTTTATTCTTATCGTCAGGAGTCGTTCGTAATGCGGGCAATGATATTTTGCACGATTAATGACTTTCCAGCTTATGGTAATCTGTCTGGATATTCAGTCAAAGGTCATAAAGCTTGTCCAATTTGCGAAGAAAATACATGTTCTTTGCAACTAGTTAATGGTTCTAAGACTGTCTATCTTGGTCATCGGGGATTTTTGCCAAACTCTCATCCTTATCGTAGGTTGAAGAAGGCATTTAACGGAAAACAGGAGTTTCAAAATCCACCAGTTGAAATCAGCATCGAAAAGGTGTACGAACGTGTAATGAACATTAAATGTGAATTTAGAAAACCGTACAAACGAGCAAACAACAAAAGTAGTTGGAAAAAAATATCCATATTTTTTGATCTCCCTTACTGGAAAACTTTAGAAGTTAGACATTGTATTGATGTGATGCACGTAGAGAAAAATGTTTGTGATAGTCTTGTTGGCACTCTATTGAACATACCTGGTAAAACCAAAGATGGATATAATGCAAGACTTGATATTGTTGATATTGGTATACGAGCAATGTTGGCACCAGAGAAGAAAGGAGAAAAGAACTCTCTGTCAGTGTTTGCACGATGTAAGGGTTCCACAAGGTTATTCTTCAAATATCAGTAGTCTTGTTGTTATGAAGGATTTTAAACTTGTGGGGATGAAGTCTCACGATTGTCACACTTTAATGCAACAGTTGTTACCTGTAGCACTGAGATCCATATTAACGAAAGATGTTAGACATGCAATAATAAAGTTGTGTTCCTTTTTCAATAAGATTTGCAGTAAAGTGGTCGATCCTGTGCAGTTAGATAAGTTACAGAATGAAATTGTGGTCACATTATGTCAGTTGGAGATGTTTTCCCCGCCTTCTTTTTTCGACATTATGATTCATCTTGTTATTCGTTTGGTTAGAGAAGTTAAATTGTACAGACCAGTTTTTTTAAGGTGGATGTATCCTTTCGAGTGTTATATGAAAGTGTTGAAAGGTTATTGCAAAAATCGTCAAAGGCCAGATGCTAGTATTGTTGAAGGATACATAGCTGAGGAGGTTATCGAGTTTTGCACTGGATACCTAGCAAACACCAAAACTGTTGGACTTCCGAAGAATCGTCATGATAAATGTGCCGATGGTAAAGGGACACGTGTATGAAAATGTTAAATCCAAATGGCGATGACTTAATGACAGCATTTTTTTACGTGTTGTGCAATTCGAATGAAGTTCAACCTTACCTAAATGAACACATGAAGTTTCTAAAGGAAAGAAATCCTTTGTGGAGTGATCAACAAGTAATTAATAGTAACAATAAGAATTTCATCTCTTGGTTCAAAAATCTGGCTTACAAGCGTGATGTTTCTGAGACAATACAATGGTTGGCCTACGGTCCGCATTCTGTTGTTATAAGTTATAGTGGTTATGATATCAATGTATATTCGTTCTACACAGGTTGTGAAGATGCGAAAAGTGTTGTTCAGAACAGTAGCGTCACCTTAATTGCAGAGTCTTTGCATGTGTCTAGTTTTAAAGACAAGAATCTTGTATACGCCGACATGTCCTATTACGGTGTAATTGAAGACATATGGGAGCTAGACTTTGTTAAATTCAAAGTACCTGTATTTAGATGCAAGTGGGTTGATAATAAAAATGGAGTTCGAGTGGATGACTATGGGTTCAGTTTAATTGATTTTTCAAAAAAAAAGTATAAAGGAGAACCTTTTATTCTTGCTTCCCAAGCGAAACAAGTCTTCTATGTGGCTGATCCATGTGATAACAAATGAGCAGTAATTCTGGAAGGGAAGAAAAAATTGTATCAGATGATAGTGTAACGCCCCCGATCTCGCGGGTACGCACACTGGGAAAGACTACAAGTGTCGCGATCAGAGACCTCCGCGACGACCGAAGGAGTTACAAAAGACAGACCAACAACGACTCGACAATACGTAGAGAGATCATACATGGATAGACTAATCATAAAACATGACTGAAAGGTGAGAGATTATCCATATATGGTAACAAGGTCAAATACATTACATCGAGTTCAAAAGGGAAATACATCATAAATAATGCGGAAGCAAAAGACAAACTGAAGAATCTGGTCGACGTGTCCCTCGTGTACAGAATCTTCGACTACTCGTCCAGTCTACCCTGTAGGAATCTAAGTACCTGCAAGCACCGCATCAACATATGCGTGAGTTTTCAATAAAGAAAACCCAGTATGCCCCTGGCCCAATCGGAGTTATATGGAAGAATGCATGCAATCTATCTAAGACAAAAGCATCTGAAACAGAAACAGAAAAGCACATAATGCAACAGAAGGCTACGACTCCATAAGCCGTGCCAGTCGGGCGCACCCGAATCATTCCTCAATAGGAACCAGAACACCAGCCTCGCTGGTCAAAGGCGATCACTCGACAGTGACCCACCGCTCGGCACAAAGCGGTGCGCCGGATAAGTGTCCCAATTCGCGGCAAGTGACCTACATGGTGCCATCGCGAACTTGGGAATACCTACCCTGAGATAGAATGGCAGCGCGCCTGCCCATGACTTATCTTACGCCTGGCCTCCCAACGTGAAGGTCTTATGCGAATGGCCTCTCTAGCTAGAGGACCCACTCGTGGCCCGTCGGCCCAAAAATAGAATGTGCCCAGAATTATTAACCAGATTAAATGCGATGCAAGCTACTTAAGCATCTAAAATCTAATGCATCTATAGTGTGTGGAAAGAGCTCAAGGAAAGGTATCCGGATACCCTCATAACAGCCCCCAAACAAATTAAAATCAGAACATCCCAATCAGGAATCAAACGAAACTCACAACAACAAGCAATCATAACCGGATCGGCAAATCAAGATAATAGCTAATCGAGTCATCTACGGGTCATGATAAGGATGTTATAAGGTCTGATATCCTAAGGGTCATACATAACCATATCATAACACTTCACTTCAGTAACATATAGACATGAGAGACGCAATAGGATGATGCAGTACAACTAGATATATCAAAATCACATTCCACAATAATCGATAGCATTCATCCTTAATTTCAGAGTTTATATGCGATGATAACTAAAATCTCAGAGCATGATCAGAGTTTATATAGGTATGGATTACATGTATATCAGTAGGATAATCATGTTGGAATATGCATAAAATTATCAGTAGACGATATAGATCTCTAAACTAGCATACATGCATGTAACGGGTTAATGTGTTGCTTTAGAACATGACACGATCAGCACATGATATGAGAGAGCCCGTTTACATTCATAAGTGCATGCATGACTACAACATCAGGAATACACACACATCAGATCATATAACCACATTATATCTGCTATTGAAACACAACAAGTCATATAAAGCAAAACACATTCAACGCATAGAGCATGATAACTAACAAAAGACAAGCTAACAAGTTCAATCGACTCAAACCGATGCATGAGCCCTTAACCACTCCAACCCACGTGCTTAGAGTATCCCTCTCAGGCCGTCTATGGTGGGAGAGGGTCAGTAGAGATCCATCCAAGCAGCTCAACCCAACAACCGAGCAAGCAGATGCACATGGTGCACTAACCGCATGGCTAGCCCATTCAAGTGCATGCTGCTCAGACCGAGCTAGCCCATCTAGATCCCCCTCACCCCTAGCCTCCCTAGGGTTGTTCCACACCTTTTCCTGACCCTTGCCACCGTCTAGAAGGGCTGGACCAGCCAGCTGATCCAAACAAAGAGTCAAAAGGGTTGAAGACAGATCCTAGTCGGATCTTGTGTGCACCAGCCACACCCAACCAGATCCGTGTCCACCCCAAAACTCAGCCCAGAAGAAACCTCATCACTCCTGGTTGGATCTCACCGGACCTCACCGGAACCCCGGTCCCTCTGGCTGCCCCACAGCCAGCCCCATCTAGCGTATGCTCCATGCGCACGCTAGAAGGGAACTCGGTTGATGGTGCAACGGATTGCACCAACCACCAACATGGTGTTGTCTGGCCCTCCAGCCAACACCCCCTCCCATACAACTCTTCAAGGGTCAGGAGCATACCTGAATTCACGAAAAACTTTGCCCGAGATTACCGGAGATCAGCCCACCCAGATCTTCGTCTAGTTGCTCCCAGAAGATGCACTCTAGCTTGCTCCACTTGACTCGTCGGAGCTCCAACCACTAGCACACCGGAGAGGGAGATGGATAGGGTCTTAATTTCGTGGGTGAGGGAGTGAGAGGGTAGGGATGGCTTGGGTTGAGGGGGTTTTGTTTGCAAACAACCCTCCAACTTTCATAGGCTTCATGGCTATTCAAGTCACATTAAGGCATGCCAAAATGGCACCATTCCGAAGGCATCCAAAAGCCACGAAAATGCACATCCAAACCCTACTGTATCCCTTCCAATTCCATGCAACTTCAACACGGTTTTAGTCCAAAATCGGCCCTACACTCACTCGGGCCCAAATTGAGTCGATCGAGTCAAACAACTGCGCGCTCGTCCGATGTGTCGCACCCGATCGTCCAACGAGAAATCTGATCAAATCTACTCAAACAAGCATGCCATAACACAATTTGACATTCCAAGAAGTCAATTATGCATAACCGCGGAGAGTGGACTTATTATTATTATAGCAGGAGAGCGGGTCTTACAACCTACCCCCCTTAAATAAATTTCGTCCTCGAAATTTGCTATCCCTAACTCTTAACAAGAGCTCTGGATACAAACTCCTTACATCATCCTCCCGATAAAAAACATGCAATAACAACAAAAACAAGGGGCACCACAAAAATATTGCCATCAATGGCCATAAGACAATGAAATACAAGTGTTATGATAGCCATAGATTCTGAGAACTAACCATGACAAATCACATGAATCCAACAACTAACAACCTATATACGTATGACCTAACAATAGCAAGCTAATCATGCATCATCATAATGTCTATTGACAACAAACTAATTAGGAAGATCACACAAAATACAATCACTAAACATACATGAACATATAATATATTTATATCTATATGCACAAGGTGTATGAGAACAACAAATAAAACATGGAATTATTGACAAGATCTTGATAGACAATACCCATGCACAAGATATATCTAGGTAGCAATTAAATCAGGTGCTAATAACAAGATCTCCATGCGTTTATATATCTACATGCACATGATGTATGAGGATAGCAATTAAGTCGTGTAATCATAATAAGATCTCGATGACTAAATATATATGGGCATGATGTATCTACGCAACCAATAAATCATGGAATCATAGTCATAATATCACAACACAACTTACTTGCAAGCACGACCTGCACTCACGTCATCATACACATAACAGAAGCAACAACAATTATAATAAATTAGGTATAGCACATGCCATAATAATTGTAGATCACGGGAATCAAACATGCAACCTGTGGAAGCTATGGTCATGATGAGATGATTACACAACACTTCACTCTACTACAACGCAATCATGGGTTTAGAATTCATTAATGCATGAATCTAAGTATGTTTAGTAGATATATGAGACTATATGCATAATACAAGATCCTACGATGCAATCATGATAATACGAGTGATAGGCGTGGATGCATAAATGGATGGCAAATCACTTCTGATTCCAAAATTTTAGAGCATAGCATCATGCACATAGTTGAATTAAAATGTTCGGTTAGCCTTTACATGTAGTGCAATTTCCTGTTTCCAGAGATGATGTCATGCGTACAAGTATAGCTTCCTAACAATAATCTAAACAAGAATATTCCCACAAATCTAGTTGCTAAATAATACATAGGCATGCAACATCTTAACAACCACTTAGTTAGGAAAGAATCACATGTATTTAGCAACTAAAGATATATTAACATGTAGCACCTTAACAACAGTTAAATTATGGGATAAAATAAACAATAAAATCAGATCTCAAAGGATAACTATACAAGTATCCGATGTACCTATTTAACAGAAAATGAAACCCACAAAATAACATGTATTTAGTATGAGAAACACATCCATAACAAAAAGAGGTATCACAAAAGAGATACTACAAGCATTATATGACAAGAACATTAAATTTCAGACCACATGCACGTTAGTTCTAGCCACACTCAACATGATCAGAGATGATATGAACATGCACAAGTATATAACAATAAGATAAGGTTATGAAACATGCTTGTGATATGAATAGTCCAAACCGATTTATAAATTGATCTACATGCATGCATTCAGATTTGCTTACTACTTATAAGCCATAGAATGAGTTGCATAAAACATGGATGAGTTCTGATTTCATTTTCATGTGAGAGTATAACAAGACATATCAGAGGAGGTATAAGAAAATTAGATTATATATGTGATATGGCTACTGCTGGAACGAAATCAAACTAGATTAGCAATCATAGCAATCGACACATATCAGCCCTACCGATTGCATTATCAACTATATGGAATTATGCAACTTATTCTCAGATGAGATGTCATGAATATATCTTAGGAAATAGTATGATCAGAGCGTATACTTGTATTGGTCGTTAGTGGACTAAAATCAGAATGAGTCATGCTGTATTATTTAGACTTATCAGCTAGATCATGCATAGATATAAGGTATGAAATCAGTGATGACTTATGAACTACTGACGTAACAAGTCATGAAATCATGCAAGATTAGGTGACCTAAAATAGTAACAATATAAGACCTAAATTAGCAAGCACCTCATGCAAGGAAATCTGGACTCATTGCTAAGTCACACATAGACCTAGGATCAGTGATCAGTAATGATTCATGCAAATATCATCTTAACTAAGTCATGAAATAATGGAGCATGAGTTCTATAATCAGTAACACCCTAGAAAAATCGCATGTTACAGCATGTTAAATACATTAACAGGTCAACGAAGAAATCATAATTTCAACCACAAGAGGTGGTGGCAAATCACGCACAAAATGCATGCCAACACAACCCCAACTTGCTCCCCACAACCCAGCCTCATCCCTTCTGGTTTCTTCATCAAACCAACAAGGAAAGCATGAAGCAAGGGTCGTGTTAGTGGGAGAAAAGCCCAGCCAACCTCTGAAATTCGGATGGTGCTACACACTCCACACTATCAGGTGCATCTTCAGTTGTGCACTCCGAACCTAAGATCGGCTAACCCAATGGTGCTGGACTAGACTTCATACAACACTCACTCTACATCCTCTTATGCTAAGGGGGTAGAAGCATACCTGAAACTGGTGGAGAAGAGCCTTCGATTTTGCGGGAATCCTGCTGCAACTGCCTCCCATGCTTGCTAGCTAGTCGCCTCTTGCACTTGCACTTCTTGCTTGCTTGACTGGCTGGACTTGTTGGTGATCTCGACACCAAAACGGCAGAGCAGGCAAGGGACTAATAAAGGTAGATAGGGCTGGGTGGTTTTGGTCTCCAAGCACACAAGGCAATCCACAAGAAAGCAATTTAACTAATGCAAATATGATCTACCACAATCAGAATGCAATTCTATAAGATAGGAAATTACCGACCTGGTTTGGGCACGATGCCCCACTGGTGAGTCTTTGGATTCTGTACACTTTAGGGACTGACCTGCTCTGATACCAAGTTGTAACGCCCCCGATCTTGCAGGTACGCACACTGGGAAAGACTACAAGTGTCACGATCAGAGACCTCCGTGACGACAGAAGGAGTTACAAAAGACAGACCAACAACGACTCGACAATACGTAGAGAGATCATACATGGATAGACTAATCATAAAACATGACTGAAAGGTGAGAGATTATCCATATATGGTAACAAGGTCAAATACATTACATCGAGTTCAAAAGGGAAATACATCATAAATAATGCGGAAGCAAAAGACAAACTGAAGAATCTGGTCGACGTGTCCCTCGTGTACAGAATCTTCGACTACTCGTCCAGTCTACCCTGTAGGAATCTAAGTACCTGCAAGCACCACATCAACATATGCGTGAGTTTTCTATAAAAAAACCCAGTATGCCCCTGACTCAATCGGAGTTATATGGAAGAATGCATGCAATCTATCTAAGACAAAAGCATCCGAAACAGAAACAGAAAAGCACATAATGCAACAGAAGGCTACGACTCCATAAGCCGTGCCAGTCGGGCGCACCCGAATCATTCCTCAATAGGAACCAGAACACCAGCCTCGCTGGTCAAAGGCGGTCACTCGACAGTGACCCACCGCTCGACACAAAGCGGTGCGCCGGATAAGTGTCCCAATTCGCGGCAAGTGACCTACATGGTGCCATCGCGAACTTGGGAATACCTACCCTGAGACAGAATGGCAGCGCGCCTGCCCAGGACTTATCTTACGCCTGACCTCCCAACATGAAGGTCTTATGCGAATGGCCTCTCTAGCTAGAGGACCCACTCGTGGCCCGTCGGCCCAAAAACAGAATGTGCCCAGAATTATTAACCAGATTAAATGTGATGCAAGCTACTTAAGCATCTAAAATCTAATGCATCTATAGTGTGTGGAAAGAGCTCAAGGAAAGGTATCCGGATACCCTCCTAACAGCCCCCAAACAAATTAAAATCAGAACATCCCAATCAGGAATCAAATGAAACTCACAACAACAAGCAATCATAACTGGATCGGCAAATCAAGATAATAGCTAAACGAGTCATCTACGCGTCATGATAAGGATGTTATAAGGTCTGATATCCTAAGGGTCATACATAACCATATCATAACACTTCACTTCAGTAACATATAGACATGAGAGACGCAATAGGATGATGCATTACAACTAGATATATCAAAATCACACTCCACAATAATCGATAGCATGCATCCTTAATTTCAGAGTTTATATGCGATGATAACTAAAATCTCAGAGCATGATCAGAGTTTATATGGGTATGGATTACATGTATATCAGTAGGATAATCATGTTGGAATATGCATAAAATTATCAGTAGACGATATAGATCTCTAAACTAGCATACATGCATGTAACGGGTTAATGTGTTGCTTTAGAACATGACACGATCAGCACATGATATGAGAGAGCCCGTTTACATTCATAAGTGCATGCATGACTACAACATCAGGAATACACACATCAGATCATATAACCACATTATATCTGCTATTGAAACACAACAAGTCATATAAAGCAAAACACATTCAACGCATAGAGCATGATAACTAACAAAAGACAAGCTAACAAGTTCAATCGACTCAAACCGATGCATGAGCCCTTGACCACTCCAACCCACGTGCTTAGAGTATCCCTCTCAGGCCGTCTATGGTGGGAGAGGGTCAGTAGAGATCCATCCAAGCAGCTCAGCCAAACAACCGAGCAAGCAGATGCACATGGTGCACTAACCGCATGGCTAGCCCATTCAAGTGCATGCTGCTCAGACCGAGCTAGCCCATCTAGATCCCCCTCACCCCTAGCCTCCCTAGGGTTGTTCCACACCTTTTCCTGACCCTTGCCACCATCTAGAAGGGCTGGACCAGCCAGCTGATCCAAACAAAGAGTCAAAAGGGTTGAAGACAGATCCTAGTCGGATCTTGTGTGCACCAGCCACACCCAACCAGATCCGTGTCCACCCCAAAACTCAGCCCAGAAGAAACCTCATCACTCCTGGTTGGATCTCACCGGACCTCACCGGAACCCCGGTCCCTCTGGCTGCCCCACAGCCAGCCCCATCTAGCGTATGGTCCATGCGCACGCTAGAAGGGAACTCGGTTGATGGTGCAACCAACCACCACCACCAACCGATTGCACCAACCACGAACATGGTGTTGGCTGGACCTCCAGCCAACACCCCCTCCCATACAACTCTTCAAGGGTCAGGAGCATACCTGAATTCACGAAAAACTTTGCCCGAGATTACCGGAGATCAGCCCACCCAGATCTTCGTCTAGTTGCTCCCAGAAGATGCACTCTAGCTTGCTCCACTTGACTCGTCGGAGCTCCAACCACTAGCACACCGGAGAGGGAGATGGATAGGGTCTGAATTTCTTGGGTGAGGGAGTGAGAGGGTAGGGATGGCTTGGGTTGAGGGGGTTTTGTTTGCAAACAACCCTCCAACTTCCATAGGCTTCATGGCTATTCAAGTCACATTAAGGCATGCAAAAATGGCACCATTCCGAAGGCATCCAAAAGCCACGAAAATGCACATCCAAACCATAATGTATCCCTTCCAATTCCATGCCACTTCAACACGGTTTTAGTCCAAAATCGGCCCTACACTCACTCGGGCCCAAATTGAGTCGATCGAGTCAAACAACTGCGCGCTCGTCCGATGTGTCGCACCCGATTGTCCAACGAGAAATCTGATCAAATCTACTCAAACAAGCATGCCATAACACAATTTGACATTCCAAGAAGTCAATTATGCATAACCGCGGAGAGTGGACTTATTATTATTATAGCAGGAGAGCGGGTCTTACAGATAGTCTGATCGAGTATGAAGAGACACCACCTTTCTCTAAGCAAGCACCTGAGTTGAACTCAGTAGATGAAGAAATAAATGTTGAGACTTGTATGTTTAGAGATGACCACGGTGAAGGTATATGGATTGAAAATCCATTAAGGAAAAAAACTCAGTAAAGGTGCAAATTTTCTGTTGTAACACATTGTAATAGAGATTTAATGTCTTGACCTTATTTAATGACTTGAATTTATCTTTTATAGTATAATGACTCCGAAAAAGAAACCCACTTCCTCAGAGTCTGAAGGCTCGAAGACATACAGTACACGAGGTCATTGTCTCATGAAAGAATTCGTGGGGAGAAGAAATAGAGACGGTAGAGCTCCAATCCAGTTTGATGACCATCTTGAGCCGTTAGGAATGTTGTCTGATAATTGGAAAAGTTTTCTTGGTAGCCTAGCGAGGGCCAAAGTTGACATTTGTTTCTCGAGTTAGGCTGATGTAGATGAGAAGTTGAAGGACACAATATGGGATAACGTGCAGGTAATGATTCCATTATAGATTTATATAGTTTTAGTCGAAATTTAGATATATATATATATATAAAGTTAACGTGTTGTAGGAATCTTTTGAGTTCCAATCTACTGACAAGTTGAAGAAAAAGTGGATGACATACATGTCAGTTCGTTGGAGGAATTTCAAAACAAATTTAACGAACAAGTACATATTCGGAGACTACCAGGATAGAAATCCATGCGATGTCTATAACTTTATCACTCCGAATCAATGGGAGCTATTCAGAAAATCCAGAGAGAGCCTGGAGTTTGAGGTAACTGAGTTTAATTTAGAATATAGTAACTGAGTTTCAAAACAAACTTTTTAGTTATTGATTTTAGTGACAATCTAATAAACTTGATTTTTGGCCATCCGAGCAAAAAACCAAAAGATTAGATCTTCTATCAAGTATACACATCGTATGTCTCGAGCGGGGTACAAAAGTTAGAAGCACAAATGATGGCTGAAAAAATTGCTCAGAAGAAACAAGAGGCAATTGACTCCCGTATGAGTGAGGAGCAAGCAAGTAACCTATCTCCTCCTTCTCCCGTAGCTCGTTGTGATTCTTGGAAGAGAGCGAGAGTAAACTCCAGAGGGGAGTACGTCACAGACGAGTCGCAAGTGATCGGCTCGAAGATAGTAAGTTGCATCACTTATATATATGTTATTAATTCAGAATCATTAATTTTATATTTTTCAATTGTTAGCAAATATTGTTTTAAACTTAGGACTCTCTGAAGTTGAGAGAATCTCAAGGAGAATTTAATTCCGATGGTCGGAATGATATTCTACGCGAGGCCTTGGGAAACGACGAACACCCCGGTCGTGTGCGGGGGGGGTAGGGAGTAGAGTTGGACTTTGACAATATTATGGAAAGACTCAATGGTCTACTTCGTCGACTGGTCATACCAAATGCCTGCAAGAGATCGCAGATTTGAAGAATACGTTGCAACTTGTTTTGGAGAGATTGGATCGTTTGCCTACTTCTCCTACCCGTCGTAAGACTGGTTCTTCCGTGGAGACTACTCCTCCAGTTCCGCTAGTGTTCCACCCCGATCGACAATATGATTTTGTGTCTCATTCTCGAGAATTGGCCCTCGTCGACGGTCCCTCGTTTGGAAAGTTCGCGGATGGATCTAGATGTGCTTTATTTGTCGAAGACCCTGATCGAAGATTGGTGGGACACAGGAAAGTTTATAACATCTCCAGACACCACTTCACAGAGGTAGGTGAGGGAGAATTGAAGGTTGCAGTTGAGAGTTGCTTAGATGCTGGTGCTTTTGTGCCATTTCCGGAAGAAGATATTGTTACTCTCGGCGATGCTATCGGTGGGTTCGTGCGGTGGCCTAGTTATTTAGTAGAGCTAAACGACAAACATGAGGTATAGTTTAACTTTGAAAGACTTTAAACTTCAAATTTGTTACAATTGTATTTTAACGGTTGTATACATATCTGTAAGGTGTCAAGCCCCCAGAGCAAAGGGTCAAACAACCAATCACCGATCAACATTAATTCGCTTCCAAGTAGGTGCAAAATGTTGTATCAAAGTATGGTAGGTAGGGAAGCACAATCCTTAAGTACCTGGGAGTTGGAGGGGGATAAAGGGTTGCCTCCCGCTTTGTACGTCACCAAAGAGGATATCATGCAGTTCATGGCGATGGATTCGTTGTGTATCATGATTATCGACGTGCAAGTGAAGTAAGTGTTTTTTGTATACAATGAAAAGTATTGAATAATTTTATCGTAACTATAATAAAGTATAATTTTTATACTTGTAGACATCTTTACGACGACAGAAGGTCAATCTTTCCCGAAGAGCAAGTATTTGGATTTATCAGTCCATCTACATATATATACGGGAATGACGATAAATCGGGTCAGCTTGGGACATTCTTTAAAGAAGAAGACAAAAGATATTATCTGCTCCCTTATCATGAGAGGTAAACTTTGTAATTCAAAGTGAAACTTTATTTTCTAATAAGCTTCTAATTATATATATAACATGGCTCATTGGATGATTGTCGTTGTATGCCCCACGACTAATTCGGCATATTGGTTTGATTCGTTGGGGTCGAATAAACCAAGGCACTCAATAAAGAAATTCTAAATTTGTAAGTTCATTTAGTCGTGAAAAAAGTAATTCGTGGATTTTTATTAGTATTATTGAATGATATTTTAACTTGTGCTACTCAAGCCAATTAAGGTTTACAGAGCTTTAGGTGGTAGGAGAACAACCACAAAAGCCGGAATAACATGGAATGGAATGAGAGTACGTTCTATCTCATTTTTGTTAATTAAGTTAGGAACATATATTTAGCGAATTTCTATGTTTGTAGTACCGGAAGAAGGTTGGAAATACGGAATGTGGTTACTATGTGATGAGATACATGGAAGAAATCCTCGAATTGGCAACTCAAGACGTATGCCTATCCGAGGTAATGTAGATCGTTATTCAATTGTATAGTTGTAGTTTCAATATTTAGTTATTATTAACATTCACACTTGTATTTTTTGATAGGTCTTCCCAAAAAGTAGTGATCCCTTCTCGCAACAGGAGCTCGATGAAACTCGCGACCGATGGGCTCGCTATTTTAGCAGAAACATGTTGATGAACTAAGAGGTTCTCCTGTCACTTGCATTTTTTGTAATTTAGTTAACAAGTGCACTTGTAATACAAACCTACAATTTAGGCCTTAATATAATCGCCTTAATTTTAGAATGAATTAATTTCAAGTGTGTTGAATGTCAATTGTGTATGCTTGTATGTTTGTGCATGTATGGTTGTATATTTGTGTTTGTGCATGTATACTTGTGTGTTTGTGCTTGTATTTGTGAGTATTTGTGAACAAATTTATAGGTGAACGAATTTGGTGCAGTTGTATGTACACGAATACGATGACTAAAAACAAGTTTGCAGGATGCTTTTTTTTTGTCCAGGTTTAAGAATAGACGTCGGCCGTTTGTATTAGCCGACGTTTATTCCTCTGAAGAAAGGAATATACGTCGTCTGTATGTTGAATCTGACGTATATGCTTTAGTAATAGACGTCGCCTGTTAATTCACCGACATCTATACCTAAAGAATATACGTCGTCTGTTATTTCACCGACGTCTATACCTAAAGAATAGACGTCGGTCTATAGAAACAGACCACGTATATTCTTTAGGTATAGACGTCCGCTATATGAAGGCCGACGTCTATGTATAGACGACACACACATAGACGTCGGATCAGGGAGTGCTTATATCCGACGTATATAACCCCGTATATCCGACGTATATTCCCTTTTCTGTAGTAGTGGTTATCGGATGGATTGAGCATGTAAGGGTTGGATATCTATGAACTGTGGTCATTATTCTGGTTTTCCGCCATTGCTGCACCTCTAAGCTTTCTTGAAGATCTGAATCAGGTTGATTGCCAAACCTCCTTTCTCCCGTCAGCTTCAGTTTCATTCTCGGTCCGATCACGAACTCTTTCTTTGGATCTTACGCTATAATACCATGTTAAATTCTTGATTCTTAGGAGATCGAAGGTGGCAGAGGACGATCGAGGAGAAGTAGTAGACGAGGAGCACGGGAACGGTAGGGAACTCGAAGATGGTGGCGGAGAGGGAGACAAAGAAGAAGAGAGTTTGTTATTATATTTGATTGAGAAAACAACAATTAATTGAATTATAAGTATGGAGTCCCTTTATATAGGGATTTAGTTGGGTCGGATCTAGAAGATCAGAAACCCTTGAGTTGTAATGATGGTAGCCTGATCTGTACATGAATAAGAAAGAAACTAAATAAATTTCTAATCCAACTATGCTTTATGTTTGTAATTCTACAATAATCATGAGAAACAAAAGAAACATGAAGCCTAGAACTTGTGGTCATTTCTCTCTCTCGATATATACATATATTTAACCAGCTCGAGCAATGCCATGTTTTTAAAACCCTTTGGCATCCTATTCCTAACTCTCACAAATTAATTTTCGACCCCTTCAAATTTCAAGACATGTGAATTTGCCCTACAAATTTCGAACCACCAACTTGAATTCTTGATATTGCCCATGTATATAACCTGAGTATAAAGTAGATATGTGTTCCTATCAATACCATTTAAATTCAATTTTTTCCACAACCAAATCACATTATTAATTATTTATTCTAGCGACTAATCTCCACTCAACTACACACAGTTATGTCTTCATTATGTAATCTCTGCGTAGTCCAAAATTGGTTATCAATAGAACAATATTAATGGGGAGAAACCAAACTAACTTGCCTTAGCTGACCTTCTTTCTATAGTTAGAACAAACACATATATTTGGGCAATATTTATGTACCTTTTGATGGAATAGATGACGTCTAGTTGAAGAAAGATATCACCTTTGAATGTTTCTGTTTCTTTTGTGTTCTTTTGTAATTAATAGTGATGGGTGTCGGGCCGGGCTTGAAGAAAATAAACGGATCGGGCTTTAGGCCCGACCTGTTTAGGTAAACGGGTGGCCTAGGATAGGCCAGCCTGTTTGTTCGCAAGAACAATAAGGACATAAACGGGCGGGCCCGTCCCGTAACCCGTCGGGCCAACGAGTCAGGCGCGACTTCCTTGAAACGAGCAGGGCCAGAGCCCGGCCCATTTAGCTTCGCGGGCCGGACGGTTACCTAGCTTTAGGAACAGGAGGAAATATCTAGTTTATATTATCCTCAAGTTGTAGGGTTGTTGAGACGTGGTGTTTGTAACATAATCTTGATTGGTAAATGTTTTTTCTTGGTGTGGTTGAGAAGATGACATAACTACGATGAATTTTAATTGTTATTTTCTTATTTGTTAGATCTAATATTTAAACATTAAGTATATACTTAATAACAGGTAGACATCACAAATTTCATATCAAAAAACAACCTTCATTGTAACCATCTTAATCATTGTTAGTCAATTAGTTAATATATACATTAGGGTTATTTGCTTTTGTGCATCTCAAAAGTGGTCTAATTTGATTGTTCCACCTGCACTCAACTATTTTCTCACGTGCACATACATTTACACATTATTTACTTGTACGCACATTCGCTGTTTGTGAGAGACACTCTGTAACCATTTTTGTCTTATTCTGTTAGAAATTTTACAAATTACACATCGTAAAAAATAAATATATGTTCTTAATGTGAATAACATATATAAGTTCTTAAACATTAAATGTGCGATATCCTAACCCTTAAGCAAGATGCTAATTGTGTTTATGTGGGAGATGACTTTGATGTGATGGGGTGTGGAGGGGAGTGTGGTGATGTGATGGTGAGGTGGAGGTATGGGGTGGGTTACCTGGTTGGTTGGAGTTGTGCCTTAAGAGAAAGCCAACGTCTCCCTTCCTTTTTCCTTTTTCCTTTCTTCTTCTTCTTCTTCTTCAACTCCTTTCTCTCACCAAGCCTCCATCACTTCCTCTCCCTCAGATCCTCGAGCTCCGGTGGTGAGGGTTGCAGAGCAAAGAGAACGAGCAAGCTAAGGGCGAGCAAAGCCGGTGTGCTGGAGGCTGAAGAGGTGCGAGGTAGCGGTTCAGAGGCGGCGGCGTGTGAGATTTGACGTTCTTTGGCGGCCTCAAAAGATAGGTATGCCAAGTTATTGCATTGGAATTTTGCTCGCACATGTATGTGCATGGGTTGGCTTGTCACTGAAGGTCGGAGACCTCGCCGGTGGAGGGCATCAAGTTATATTTGGCAAGGCCAGGTAGATGCCAGTAAACGATCGACCAGTGCCTTTGGGCGGTTTACCAAATGTAGCGTAATTCTCATTCTTTACCCAGTACCGGTCGAAAGATGTCTTGCGGTGGTCGACCGGTTGAGCATATGTGATGGGTTGGAGAGTTACTGATATTTTCGATTGAACCGGGCCCCTGAGCCGTTTTGACCGTTGCCTTGAGATTGCTGGTTGGACTGAGCGTTGACCACCTAACGGTCGACCGCTCGTGACTTTTATCTGACAAGTAACTTAAGTTCACTAAATGAAAGGTCGACCATTGGATGTTGGTTTGACCAATTATGACTCGATGAATATAGGTAAGGCCTTGATATTTTTGGTCGAATGGGGCCCCTGAGCCGTTCGACCGTTGCCTTGATTTTGACATTGACTTAGTCTTATTTTGACAGTCTAGCAATCGACATGACTATACCATCTGTTCGACTTTTGGGGCTTGAGTTGTGAGCCTAGAGTTTGACCGATTATAGGCGTACGTTCGACCGATTCCTTGGGAGCGATCGACCGGTATACCTTTCTTGGTCCACCGTTTGGGTCCAGAACTGAATTCTTGTTCTTGTGGAGTGTCAACTCTATCCATGGAAATTTGTGTCCTCGCCTAGAGCATGAGCCGGGATGTGATGGTGGGTGTGTTGATCGTGCCTGCCTAGGGACCGTCGTGTGGAAGAGTGTGGACACTCGGGACATGCCAACTCTGCCCAGAGACCTTCCAGACTTCGGCCTGAATGAGTTCATTGGACGACCTTATGGGTGACGGATACCTTCGACTGGCCTCGATGGTGATGTTGTATCGTCCGATGTTGTTCCATATGAGATGTCCTAGCCGATGTTGTTCCGGTGGGAGTGTTGTCTGTTGTTGTTCCGGACGAGATGACCCGATCGTTGTTGTTCTGACGGGTGTATACTGGCCGATGATGTATTCTGGCAGGTAGTTTAGCTATAGCAATGCCAAGTGAGATGGACCGACCTGAGTGACGGCTCCGTCGGTGAGGTGTTGACCTCGAGATTGAGCTGATTCTACTGACACGGACGTGCCTCACCAAACCCCATGTTTAGTATAGCCGTGTGTGGGGTGCATTGCGTACTTTGCGTAAGACCGTGTGTGCCTACGGAATGTCGCGGAGAGTGTGCTCGACGAAGTGGGAGAGAAGGGGTTGTCGACTTTCTGAAACTCCATGACGGTGACGGCCGAAGAGTGTTGGGGAGTGGTCTCGTTGCTAGAGGTGGGTCACCGGAGGTGGTGGGTTCGCCGATGTTGGGAAGACATGGAAAGTAGTGGTAGGAGTGTTTACTATTTTGTTTTTCGATTTTAATTTTTTTATTTATGTTATATACATCAAGGACATTTATCATTCTCTGATGTGGAGTATGTAAATTTTCTGAATGGAAAGATGACGGAGTCGGACTCACGAACGGTGGAAGTACATACAAGCAAATATGGTGAACATACAGGTGTACTCAAGGAAATAATTGCAATGCAGGTGCAACGCAATCAAATAACCCTAAACATTATTGATTATTTCCCGTTTAATCTGTCTTACCTCGTCTTCCTCGATGCATGAGCTCAAACAAGTTACTATGTCAACACATGGTTAATCCATTCAAATCACAGCGTAAATAATAGCATTTGCAAGTTGCAATTGCCTATATAGCTCTTCAAATTATTTGATTTTGAATCACATATATGTTCTTTTGAAACCATTCACATTCCTAATTATGAGCATAAACTCAAATTAAGATAGTGGGAACAATTCATCAACCAAGTGTATAAATAAATTGGACCACTATCTCCTTTTAACCTCAATTTACCTTGATTTCTTTATTGTAAACTAACGAGTACATTTGAAATTTGTTAGATAAAAATGGTTACATCATCTTTCCACACATAACAGTCACTATCATTTTCTTGATTAACAATCTAATCCAACCTTTCATTCTAGGTCTAATAGTGGGTCTGAAGTCTGAACTAACAACCAATGATTCTCCACTCCTCTCACTTAAAATTGAAAGTTTGGATTTAAGCGTGAAATCCTAATTGACATATCCGCCGCTGGTTGGTCAACAAAAGTAGAGCGCCACAACTTAAATGCAAAAGTCATTCACTTATAGTTCACCTTAGAAAGTTTGCATGGTCGATGTTTACATAAGATGGAGGTTAGTGAAACTGTGAAATAATCCATGTTGTTTGTTTGAAGACCCACAACGCATGTTAATGGGGTCATTGGGGTGGGTGAAAATTTCTTTATAGAATCCCACTTATCACAAATTTTCATTTATCATGGAATATTCCACCCACCCACCCAAACAACTACATTTTGGCCAATGGTAATCTATTAGGATAAAAGTTCAACCACACACACACACACAAAGTTATTGTAAATTGATATTAGTTCCACATGCATTGATGCATGTCCCATGCTACTTGACCATCATTTCTCCTCTACATCACAAAGTTATTGTAAATTGATAATACTTGACCCGGTCAATAACCATCATTTCCCCTCTACATCACATACCATCGGTATGTTTAGGGTTTAGAGAGTTGTTGACCAAGTGAATAACCTATGTGTGCTACTTGTCTCGTGATCTCTAGGTAGCAAACCTCCATTTTCCTAGAGTTGTTAACTCATAACAAACACATAGGTATTAGGTAGATTATAGTTAGGTTATTTAAGTAGCAAACTTCTCCTCCAACACCACCACTCACACCCACACAAGTACACCACCACCCACACTCTTCCAAATGGAGAACGGACCACTCCCTCCTTCATTGATGGCAGTTGTGGAGACATACCAGAAGAGGCTAGCAGAAAAGGATGTTGAGATACAAAACCTTAACGAGGAAATCGCTAGACTGACCGCCGAGAAACATATGGTGGAGTTAGCGCTGCAAACAGCTCAAAATGATAACATCACGCTTAGCCGGCGTCACACGGAAATTTTCGAACAGATATGGGAAGCCCGACGCAGGTGAAGCCGAGGAGGGAGACACCTCGTTGAAGATAAGTTTTGTTGGGTTAGATGGTTAAATAAGAGTTGGTAGTTATGACGTTAATCGTCTTCTTCTTTTTATATTTCCTGGTTGTTTTGCTACTAATGACGGTTAATCGTCAGTTTAGAGTATTTGTGTGTTTGTTTCCTTCAAATCCCTTGGAAGTCATTGTCTAATTAATGAAGTGTTGCTTTGTGTGTTTGTTTCCCATTCATTGGTGGAGTCATTGTCAAGTTAACGAAGTGTTGCACTATCACGGTTGTCGTTTTGGTATAGAGATGCAGTATTTGATGCAAACTAATTCTAGTTAAGGTGGGAATCATGCATGGTGGTGAATGCACTTAGTTGAACTTTGGAGGATCACTAATTGTGCAAAGAAAAAGGAAAGAAAAGAGAGTAAAACATCACCATTACAGTTTGTTAATTTGTATTTATGTTAGGTGGTAATTGCCATGTACGTCCAACCAATACTATTTTATGGCCAAATATTGATTTGCCTTTTGTTTAGGATAAATAAATTTAACAATTATTTTTGTTGGCATCCATGAATCCATATTTTAATGAATTGTTTGCTTGCCTACTCATCCAAAAGATTATTAGTTTTTAGCAAGGTCATCTCCGAGATCACATAGATATCCATAGCACAATGGGTCTGTCTGAATTGTCATTCTTAATAATTATATTTGCATTATAAACACTATTAATTCAATGTCTTATAGTGTACTTTTCCTATTTTGGTGGAACTCATGTATTCGTTATGTATATGATCCAAAATGAATTATAGGAATCATGGACCACGAATATCCAACATTAGTAACTTCTCCTAATCCACATGCCACGTCCAACAGTACCGTACGCCACGATGATCCACCACATCAACTTTTACCTTTCATGCTATATTCAATCCTATAAAGAGGCATTCCTCGATCGTATGTATCTAAAAACTTGATATGTTCGTTTTAATACCGCAAGTGTACGTTGTACAAAAACACTTGTGTACGTTTTTCAAAAACAAGGGCAAACGAACTCTTATGTAGACTCCAAAATCGAGCTAGAAACGTGCAAAACCGCACAGAAAACATGGACAACGGTCGACCAAAATTGCTCCAACGGTCGACCGTTCAGTTAACATGATCAATTCTTGTTAATTTCAGTTGACCGAACCCTTCTTCTGATTGACCGTTTCACGATTACCTACTCTCCAACCGTTTTTACCGGTCGACCGTTTGTGACTCCATGAAAAGCCCTAGTTTCGGTCGAGACCTACACCGGTCGACCGAAGCCCTTCGGGTCGAGAGCTTCTAATATGATCCGGTCGACCGGACTCCACCATCGGTCGACCGTTTTATCCTATTTCTGGTTAACAAATCTTAAACCAATTTCAACATGTACCTCTTTTGAAAAGATTACTCATAACTCTTCAAGAAACAAACCAGAAATCGAAATTTATTTGATCCCAATCTGACTAATCAGAGCATGTTGAGGTTGGATGTTGAATCGTCCGGTTTCAAGGTGCGGGTTTAAGTAACATGAATATCCAATTGTATCATAAGATACATGACATAGAATCTGAAAATTCTAATAGAAAATTGTGATCTATATATTCTAGATGAGAAATACAAAAATTGGAATAAGCACAAGTTCAAACGGTGCTAATCGGGTACACATTGCATTCCAGACTTTGATGGTCAGCGATTAAACGAAAGTTTGATCCATCAAAGTCTCATACATAAAATGTTACCATATTTGGGTATGAAACGAATTTAAACATATATCTTGATTTACACGTTGTAGGGCAATGATGATTTTCATACAAGTAATGGAATTTTGCATATTAACCCCTATGTAAGGAATGAATAGAGGAATTCGGTGGTTATGTTCGAAGACATTACCAAATAACTCAATATGCTTAAACAAATCACAAATGGTATCTCCAATTGGGTAAATTATAAATACATCCCTTAAATTGGATAAATTGCAACAATACGTAAGTAATACAATTTTATCTTGAAATAGAAATAGTCCGCCTAAATAGACATAATTACAAATTCACCCTTAAATGGACAAATTATATATCCACCCCTAAATGTGGATAAGTTACAATAATATATAATTTGTACCAATTGATTTGCAAAACAATCTTAAAATAGAAATAGTCCATCTAAATGGACAAAATCATAAATCCGCCTCTCAAGTTGGATAAATTGGGAAACAAATCTTTAAAGTTGTAAAATTTGTAAACCAATTTTAACATATGAAAATAATGTCAAAATACAAACATTAGCTACTCTAATAGTAAGAGAGGATGCTTTTAAAACAGGATCCTGGCCAAAATCATTCATGTAAATGTGCACCAAATATAGATTCATACATAATAAGTCATTTCCCTCAAATCATAACAAGCAACAAGATAAACTCTAAAGCTAACATGAGATAAGTACATAGTGTGAACATTATCTCATCTAATACAAGTTTAATCATGTTACAAGTATAGATCTATATTAAGCGTCGGAGATCCGCACGACCTCCATTTGCGCCAACTGCATGTGCCTCATGCCGGAGCTACGTCCACCTCCTCTGGGTCGCCGAAAAAGGAAGAGAAGCAGTGAGAGAGAGCAAATGTGTGAGAGAGGGAGAGAGAGAGAGATAGGTTTTTGCTCAAAAACCCACACCACCCATCACCTCACCATCCCCTACACCATCACCCTACCCGCTCATGTTCATCCTCACATTTTCCATGCAAACCCACCCCAAAACCCTCATTAGCACCCTAATTAGGGTTAGGGACATAACAAAATGGATCAAAGATGCACAACGAATATTGTACGTGAAAATCTAACTTCTGATACTATCCCAAACTTAATGCAACAAGAAACACAAAAGATAAACAAAACAAGCAATAAGACAACGTGATTTACAAGGTTCGGGAACGTGTCTACGTCCTTGGGGGGTCTCCTGCGAGTTTCCTTTCATTCTTCCACTTCTCCAACAAGAGGAGAAACCGAGATTACAAGTTTGTGGAGGAAATATGTTATCTAAAGTACTCTAGATCTCTTTCTAGCCCTAATCTCTCACTACCCAATGAAGGAAATAACACTTGTGTACGTTGTACAAAAACAAGGGCAAACAAGCTCTTATATAGACTCCAAAATCGAGCTAGAAACGTGCAAACCGCACAGAAAACATGGACAACGGTCGACCGAAATTGCTCCAACGGTCGACCGTTCAGTTAACAAGATCGATTCTTGTTAATTTTAGTTGACCGAAACCTTCTTCCGATTGACCGTTTCACGATTACCTGCCCTCCAACCGCTTTTACCGGTCGACCGTTCGTGACTCCATGAAAATCCCTAGTTTCGGTCGAGACCTACACCGGTTGACCGAACCCCTTCGGTCAAGAGCTTCTAATATGATCCGGTCGACCGGACTCCACCATCGGTCGACCGTTTTATCCTGTTTCTGCTTAACAAATCTTAAACCAATTTCAACATGCACCTCTCTTGTAAAGATTACTCATAACTCTTCAAGAAACAAACCAGAATCGAAATTGATTTGATCCCAATCTTGCTAATCAGCATGTTGAGGTTGGATGTTGAATCGTCCGGTTTCAAGGTGTGGGTTTAAGTAACATGAATATCCAATTGTATCATAAGATACATGACATAGAATCTGAAAATTCTAATATAAAATTGTGACCTATAAGATTTATGGTCTTAGATAATTCCTTTCCGCCCAACATGGCAGCTTGAATGGCTGCACCTTCAGCCACAGCCTCATCCGGGTTTATGGCCGTCTTTGATAATTCCTTTCCGTCGAAAAACTCACTTAAGAGTGGTTACTACAAACCGTACTCCATCTAGGAATTTCCCGGTTGCTTCGTCTACTGAGCTTCATGGGAAGTTGCGGCAAGCACAAAGTGTATTATTTCATATAATGTTGTGATAAAAAGTCTTGTTAAATTAATTACCGATTATAAATCTATTGTCGGGTAATTTCTAGATGAGAAATACAAAAATTGGGATAAGCACAAGTTCAAAGGGTAATAATAGGGTACACATTGTATTCCAGACTTTGATGGTCAGCGATTAAACGAAAGTTTGATCCATCAAAGTCTCATACGTAAAATGTTACCATATTTGGGTATGAAATGAATTTAAACATATATCTTGATTTACACGTTGTAGGGCAATGATGATTTTCATACAAGTAATGGAATTTTGCATATTAACCCCTATGTAATGAATGAATAGAGGAATTAGGTGGTTATGTTCGAAGACATTACCAAATAACTCAATATGCTTAAGCAAATCACAAATTGTATCTCCAATTGGGTAAATTATAAATACATCCCTTAAATAGGATAAATTGCAACAATACATAAGTTATATCATTTGATTTGCAAATTTGATCTTGAAATACAAATAGTTTGCCTAAATAGACATAATTACAAATTCACCCTTAAATGGAAAAATTATATATCCACCCATAAATGTGGATAAATTGCAATAATATATAATTTGTACCAATTGATTTGCAAAACAATCATAAAATAGAAATCGTCCATCTAAATGGACAAAATCATAAATCCACCTCTCAAGTTGGATAAATTGGGAAACAAATCTTTAAAGTTGTAAAATTTGTCAACCAATTTTAAAATATGAAAATAATGTTAAAAGACAAACATTAGCTACTCTAATAGTAAGAGAGGGTGCTCGTCAAACAGAATCCTGGGTTCCCTCTCTCTTAATATTGGAGTTGTCAAAATTGAAATACAAACTACCTTAAAATACAAAGTGGATCGTGGATTCCCTCTCTCTTACCGACAATGGAGTCTTCATTTAACAAACCAAATAAAAATCCTTATATATACATGAGCATTCCATTAAACAAGAGAATAAACTGTTTACAATGTCTCCTAAAATACGAGACTATATTATTCATAAAAATATCCTCCTTGTGATAAGGTTAAACTCACTCAGATTAGGCAGTCTTCAACATAAAGTTGAAGTGTCAAATTAAATCAAGACACAAAACAAAATACACACGAACATTCTCCTAAACAAGAGAATAAATTGTTTACAATGTATTCTAAATACAAGAGTACACTATACATAATCTCCTCGTTATGAGGCTAAGCTAACTAAAACCCGACAATCTAGATCTCATCCTTCATTATTATATCAAGCTATTTGATATGATAATAGTTTGTGAAATATCACTAGTGCAGAACAGTGCATACTCGTCGCCCAATGGACATCGACCGTATTAAGAGGCGGCGTCTATAGGTATAAACGTTGGTTCTTTATACAACTGAAGTCTATTGTGTACTCTAGACGTCGATTGTTGGAACATGCATTGCAACCAACCTCTAGAGTACATAATAGACGTCAGATATTTGTTTGACCCACGTCTATTTCCCATCCGTATAGACATCGAGTGAGTATTATATCCAACGTCTATAGTTCTAATAAGTCCAGGTTTCCCTTCAGTTTTTATCTATTATCTTTTATCTTCGCCACCAAAACCCTAGCCGTCGTCCTCCACTTCAACAACTCTGACCAAAACCCTAGCATCCGCAACCCTGGCCGTCTTCCTCCACTTCCCCAACCACTGCAGCCTCCGCGACCACCGTCACTACAACACCCTCCTCCGTGACCACCGTCACCGCAGCTGCAACCTCCTCCTCTGGTTCGTGCTCATACGATTAGGCTATCTTAGCTTGTCATTTGGGGTGATCATATTACTAATGTGATTTAATCGAGAATTTTGTGTGTGATAATATTAGACATAATATTAATGATTTGATTGTGGTGGTTTGTGTATAGTTGATTGCGGTGGTTTGTGTATAGCACGAAAATCTAGGGGTTTAGATTCAATTTGTGAAAGATCACATGTTTGGATTTTAGATTCTTAGGTGAGTTTGAATTTACGAGTTTGGTGTTTCAGGGAGGATATGAAGCCTGTAATTGGTTCTCCTTTGGTGTATTGTTGATGTTACAATAGGGTTCTTTATTTCTTTCTTCTGTGCATTTGTTTTCGTTACTCTTAATCAAGATGAGAGATTTAATGCATTTTGGAATTTGGTTATGTGTTTGCTTTACTTTGGTTGTGTATTGACAAACATTGGATTGTTGACTCAGTTTAGGGTTGTGGATTGACATGTTCTGTTAATATCTTCATGAGTAATAAAGTGGTGCATTTGTTTGGTGTAGTTGCGGATTGAGTTTTTTTTATTTGGTGTAGTTGTGGGCGTGAGGACTGAGCGACGTCGTTGTTGGATTAACGCGAGGATTGAGCGTTGTTGATGTGCGGGAAGCGTCCAACATTCTAATTGTGAATTTTTCTTTGTTTTAGATAATTGTCAGGATTATTTTCCTTATTTTTACATAATGTTCATAAGATAAAGTGAAATTTATTATGGCTATGAATGAATCTAATGATATCAAACCACATCGGGAGATCAAATTGTACCCCAATAACAATTCTTGGTTAAAGAATGAGTTAATTAGGAAGAATGATCGAATCTCCATTTGTTATTTTTGGGAAATGTCTTTAATATTCTGTTTTATATTAAAAAGACTATAACTTAAATCATGTAAAAATTATGTTTAGTTTAGTGAGTTCATATATTTATTTATGTTTACTAATTTTTAGCTTAGTTAAATATTTATTTATGTTTATTTATGCTGAAAACAACTTATTTTGTTTTGTAAAATGTTTATTTATGTTTAGTTTCTAATAACTCATCGACCCCTTTAAGCAATTTGGCCTTTAATAAGCTAAAGCAAAAGATTATACAATATTTGCTAAATCATTCAACATATAGGACTTTCCATTCATCATATTTATTATTTATTTTACGATTTTTGTCGTATATTGCTGGTGTAAGGTATGTAATCTCTTTCACTCATCATTCATTAGAAAACATGCATTACTTAGTAGGACTTGCATTGGAACAAGAGTGAGGTGAGTGTTTGTTTGGAACAAGGGGTTGTCACCTATAGGAGATGAGGTAGGGGATTTCATCACCCTTTCATTGCCCAAAAAACCACTTAATAAAAGAGCCTTAATAAAATCAATATTGGTGTTGGGCCTTAGGATTTCCGAACGCATTAAGGAGAGGAAACCGTTATGGCTTGAACGTCGTTACCCATCTTGTCTCCCTGAGATTTTAGGAACCTCCGGGTTCTTGATTTCCTACAGAGTAGTGGTCATCGGTGAGACCTCAAAGTTTGGCGTCGTCTAGTGCTAAGGACCTATAGTGGACTTTAGGCTTGCTTTGGCCTTGATTTCTTAGTTAGGTTTCTAACCTTCCTTATTCTCACGCTAGATTAAGGACTTCATCTCCTCTCTCCTGAATCATTCTTTTCTCATCTTCATGTCTCTGGATCTTCTCGTATTTGTAATCTGTGTATTTTTATTAGTATTATGGAATTTATCTTCACTAACTTGTGCTACTCAGGACAATGAAGGTTTACAAAGTGTTCGGTGGCAGGAGAACAACCCCAAAAACGGGAGTATATGTCATGGAATGGGAGAAAATTCTTTCTCCCATTTTTCTTAATTAAGTTAAGTAATGGAACATATATTTAGCGAATTTATATGTTTATAGTATCACAAGCAGACTGGAAATACGGAATGTGGTTACTATGTGATGAGATACATGGAGGAAATCCTCCAATTTGCAACTCAAGATGTAGCCCTATCCAAGGTAATATAGATCGTTATTCAGTTGTATAATTATAGTTTCATATTTAGATATTAATATTTTTTACTTCTATTTTTATAGGTCTTCCCAAAGAGTATCGATCCATACTCGCAATAGGAGCTCAATGATACAAGCGACTGATGGGCTCGCTATTTTATCAGAAACATGTTAACGAACTAAGATGTTCTCATATCACTAACACTTTTTTTGGAATTTATTTAACAAGTATACTTGTATGACAAACATACAATGTTATGCCATAATATAATCAAACATTTTTTGAATAAATGTCAAGTGTTTGTGTATGAATGACAAGTGTGTTGAATGATTGTGTTTGTGTATGTATGCTTGTATGTATTTGTGTTTGTGGATGAATGTGGGTATGTATTTGTGTTTGTGAATGAATTTGGTGCAGGATGAATGTTTTTCTTGTGCAGGTTGAATGTGTTTCCTATGCAGGTATCTATGATTGCTACATTTCGTATTTATTTATTTTTGAATAGGCAAGGGAATAGACATCGGTTGTTTCTCTCAGCCGACGTCTATTTCTTTCAAAAAAGGAATAGACATCGGCTAAGAGGTATAGCCGACGTCTATACCTAGCTAATAGATGTCGGTCGTCTCGAATGACGGACATCTATACCTATGTAATAGACATCGGCCATCAAGCGACTGACGTCTATGTATAGACGTCGGGTCAGGGCTACGGTATATCCGACGTATATAGTCCGTATATCCGACGTTATAACCTTTGCTGCACTAGTGTATGTATCATGTATTCCTCTTTCATGCACCATATAAATGTGCCAAAGTTTATGTATTCCTATATCCAATGAAATGGAATATTAAATTTATATTATTGTGTTGTTATTTGCATTTTAGTTAACGATACAAGTGATGACATGATTGTAACAATATCAAGACATTATATGAAGTTGTAAGGTGTGGAATTCAATCATGAATTCTTTAGAGGTCTTTGCAATACAACAAAAATACCCACGTTAAACATGTTATATCCCTAACCCTCATTTGTGTGCTAATTGGAGGTTTAGTGATTTGACCGACACAAAAGGGTGGAGGGATGGTTGGGTATGGAGTAGAGGTAAAATGATGTGATGGGGTATGGATGGGTGTGCTTTGGTTTTGTTTAAGAGGAGGATTGCACATATTATTCTCCTTTTTCTTAATCAAACCTATCTCTTCCTCACCCAAACCCTTTCTCTTTCTTATTCCCTCAGCGGTCGGCGAACGACGAAGGCGCAAAGATACGTGGTGGTTGCTCACACTGGGGTGTGCAAGTATTTTTCTCGTCATTGGAGGTCGAAGAGCTCGCCGGCGACGAGGGCATCAAGTTATACTTGGCTAGGCTAGGCTAGGTAGATAACGGTCGACCGGTGTTTTTGGGCGGTCGACCGGATGTAGTGTAATTCTCAATTTTTACCCAACACTGGTCGAACGATGTCTTGCGGCGGTCGACCGGGTGAGCATATTTGATGGGTTGGAGATTTACTGATATTTTCGATCGAACGGGGTCCCTCACCCGTTCAATCGTTGCCTTATTTACTGGGTTGGACCGAGCATTGACCATCTAAACGGTTGACCGCTCGTGACTTATGTCCGACCGATAACTTAAGTTCACTTATAGTTTGGTCGACCGTTTAGATGTTGGTTGGATTG
This sequence comes from Triglochin maritima, assembly GCA_963682175.1. Classification (NCBI taxonomy): domain Eukaryota; kingdom Viridiplantae; phylum Streptophyta; class Magnoliopsida; order Alismatales; family Juncaginaceae; genus Triglochin; species Triglochin maritima. Next base: position 40,172,835 of record OY821781.1, read on the forward strand.
AATGTGACTTGATGAATCTTGGAGAGACCTTGTACTCGGTCCAACGGGGGGCCCTGAGCCATTCGACTGATTGCCTTGTTTTGATTTAGTTTTGACCGGGTGTTGACCATGAAGCAGTCAACCGGTTTATATCTTTTGTTCGACCGTTTCCTTGATTTTGACTGGCTAACGGTTGACTGATTTATACCATCTATTCGATCGTTGGGGCTTAAGTTATTAGCCCAGAGTTCGACCGTTGTAGGCGTTTGGTCGACCAATCCCTTGGGCACGGTTGACCGGTATACCTTTTCCGGTCGACCGTTTGGGCCCAGAACTGAAACCTTTGTCCTAATGGAGTGCCAACTCTGTCCACAGAAACTCGTATCCTCGCCTAGCGCGTGAGCTGAGAGGTGATTTTGGGTTTCTTGATCGTGTCTGCACAAGGACCACCGAGTGGAAGGGTGTGGGCACTTAGGACGTGTCACCTCTGTATTATGGACTGTGGTGTAGTTAATGCTTTACTTGACTAATATTAGAGTAGTAGACCTGAGAGATCATGGATCCCAATGTACGTTGTTGCACGACTATACGGAACGAGATGACTTTACGGATTTCGGTCCGGATGAGTCGATTGGCCGACCTTATGGGCGACGGATACCTTCGACTGGCCTTGATGGCGATGTTGTATTGTCCGATGTTGTTCCGAACGAGACATCCTGGTCGATGTTGTTCTGGCGGGAGTGTCGTCCGATGTTGTTCCGGATGAGGAGACTCGACTGATGTTGTTCCAGCAGGTGTACGGTCGACGATGTATTCCGGCAGGTAGCTTGGTTGGGCACAACCAAGAGAGGTACTAACGCGGACGTGCCTCACTGAACCCCATGATTAGTGTAGCCGCGTGTGGGGTGCGTCGCGTATTTTCCGTAAGAGAATGCATATAGGTGAGCTTGGTATATGGGGGTTCCTTATGGAAACTCAAGCATTGTTATTATGTTTGCATTTCAGGACCACAGTAGGTTCTAGCTGGTGGTGACCGAGGTCGATGGCACTTTGGGATCAGATTCTCTTCCTGAACTTTCTAGACCGTATGACTACTTTTATTTATTCTTCTTGTACTCTGATGTAGTCGTATCTTTTGACAACTCTAATGTAATATGCTGCACCTTTCAGTCATTTCATGAGTAGCATTCTCGTGCTTTTGGGTTTTGTGTCTTGTGATCATTGTTGATAAAATTTAAATTTTTTGTTTTTTCGAAACGTTACAAACACTTTTACAATGCAATAATTTTTTTAACGTAGTATTCAAATTAAGAACAAAAACTAAATCATTTCAAAACCTTGTATAAATACAGGTTTTAAGAAGAATGCGTTCTTTTTTTCAAAACTATGTTGCAACGGCAGAACCCGACGGAGCATGCGAATGCCGAAGCCCAACCCAATTTTTTAGAAAGTTTCACTACATAATACCTGGGGTGTGTAATCACACAACTTTTGTAAATTTAATATTATTATATTTGAAATCCCTATATTTAAATGCAATTGTAAGCAAACGTAAAAGTTATTCCATAAAAATAATATATATATATATATATATATATATATATCAAAGTTTCTCTACAAAAAGGTTGAGATTGAAAAAGTCACCACTAATTTACTCTTAAAAGTTTGTTTCCTTTACTATTCTTTCCTTTTCCTCCTCCTTACGTGGCTTACCTAAACCAAAAGCCTAATAAATTGAGCATCAGAAGTTCATCTCTCTGTACCACACGGGGTTTCTACCGCCATTAAATCTTCGACAACACATCTTCAATGAGAAAAGTAAGTGGGAGAGAAATGACTTCAATATTGTTTTTAAAAAGTTATGAATTGTTTTTGCAAAATTTTAATTTCTTAGATCCTCCAGGAGTTATTACGCAAAATTATTGATTTAATATTAAATTAGTTAACTGAGAATGACGAAAAAGATTAGGGTGATTTGCTTAAGTAACATCAAGAAAAACAACTATATTAACCGTATGTTATCTAAAAGCTACTATTTCCACTAATGTCACATAAAACTCAAAAATTTGTTCTAATGTCATTAATTTTTTTTCAATGTCATTCCATTCATCCGTTAACGTCCGTTAGTTTTATTAATATTTAATGGAAAATTTGCAGAATCACACTTAATAAACCCAGAATTCATAAATTTCATTATATGTGTTGTAAAAATTGCAATAATACTCAAAATATGCAAATAAATAAATATTTTTTTGGAAAAATATTTTATAACAAAACTCTATATTTTTTTAGAAAATGTATCTTTTATAAAAAAAATATTAAATATTTTAAAATTTAAAATATAAAAATTATCGGATTTCATTAGTTTAGTGAGAGAGAAAGAATAGATGATAGAGGAAATAATATCTTTTCATTACTTACTTCGTTATTTCTTACGGAGAATGATAGGTTCGACAATGTTCAAGTGGATTCGGAGAACGATCAAAAAGTTTGAAACAGTGCTTCTCCAAGTTCTAAATTAATGACCCAATTTTTTTTTTCATTTATCATATCTTCTTTTTCTCTCACTATACTAATGAAATCCGATAATTTTATTTTAAAATTACAAAATATTTCATTTTTATATAAAAGACACATTTTCTGAAATATATAGAGTTTTTTATAAAATATTTTTTTCCAAAAAATATTTATTATTTTGCAATTTTTGAATATTGTTTGCAATTTTTACAACACATATAAACAAGTTTATGAATTATGAGTTTATTCAGGATGATTCTACAAATTTTTCATTAAATACTAATAAAACTAACGGATGTTAATGAAGACCTTAACAGATGGTTAACGGAATGACACTAAAAAAGTTAATGGTATTAGAGCAATTTTTTAGGTTTTTGTGTGGCATTAGTGGAAATAGTTGCATTCAGGTGACATATGACCAATATAGTTGTTTCTTGTCGACACCCAAACAAATCACCAAAATATTATGGAGGGGCATGATTCAAACATCCCACTGCATTATCCTTTGGTCAACCTCTTCATTGCAGAAATTCTGCCTCCACCCCTAATTTATAGCTCTAGGACTGCCTTGCTCTTCAAACATATCTAATAAAAAAATCAATAATTCTTCCATATTCACCTGTCATAACTCAAACTTCTTTTAGGCAAATATTATATTGGAACTATAAGTAAAATAAATTTTCAATTATTTTAACAAATTAACAATTCCAATTAACTAATCATGAACACAATTAACAACCTATATTATTTGAACAGAATTAACAAATGAGAGTAGAAACTATATACAACAAAACCTAACACATAAAGAAAAAGAAATAAATAAATGTTCATGTCATATGTGTGATTAGATCAAATATTATGGACTATTTTCAAAAACTTGCGTACTTGAACCGAAAACCCCAAAATCAGGACTCGTTTAGCAATTTATCCAAATTCCCAGCATTTGATTTGTTCAATTCAATCGTAGATCCTAAACTTTTGGCGCCCACATCGGATGGATCGCGATTTGATTCACGTATTATATATATTTGAAATAAATAACAACTCTTTACCTTTCAAAAACCACATATCGATCTATGGACGACAACCTAACGACAACAGAGAGGTTGGAAGGGCACCGACAACGTCTTAGAAAGGTTCGGGAGAAATTGCGTATCGAAAAAGACAGGATTAAGACTGAATTGTTGGAAAAACTAGCTCTGGAGTTGGAGGCAAACATTTATTTGTTGGAGATGCTTGAAGCAGAGAAGGAGATAGGCCGAGCACTGGAGGAGAGACTCCGAGCACTAGAAGAGAGAATCCGAATTGCGGATGAGAGAATGTAAGCGGTTGAGTGTTGTTGGTTGCCGGAATATTTCTTATGTTCATTATAAATGGCCAATTTACCTTACTATATTTGATTTATATATTGTACGTGTAACGTCCTCAGAACAACGAAAAATTTAAAATTTAAAACATACAATCAAGTGAGGACATTACGAAAAGACATACACACCGGTGCACCAACATATAATATATATGTAATCGAGTTTACAAAAGAATGTGATTACATCAAAAGCTCGTAAACAGGAAATGTACAAATGTAATCACAACCACCTCAAAGGGAAAGGAAGCAGGATCTGGTCCTGAGCACCTCCTCCGCAGTCACCACCCACCTAACGCCGCTCTCGGCCTGAAAAGCAGACATGAACCATGCATGAGTTTCCAAAAGAAAACCCCGTATGCCAAATCCTAACACATGAATGAACAATGAATTCGAAAAACCATAAAAAGACACAAACTCAACCATTGGAAACCACCAACAATTGCCTCATTCACCGGAGCCACGATTTTGCCTCATATACCGGAGCCACGGTTTGCATCACTCGCCGGAGCCACGACTTTGCCTCATATACCGGAGCCACGGTTTGCATCACTCGCCGGAGCCACGACTTTGCCTCATATACCGGAGCCACGGTTTGCATCACTCGCCGGAGCCACGGTTTTGCCTCATTCATCGGAGCCACGGCAATAACAATCACAACCCTCCTCAAGTGTCACCACTAATCGCTATAGGGCCGGCATGTCCGTCCGTTGCCCCAAAAGGGCCGTGAACCCGTTGCCTTCTAGCCAATCAACAGCAACAACAAAAACACCAAACTGTGTAAAAACGGTCGAATAAAAGCAGTCCTTCGGTCCACCGAATCCTCACCTAGAGAATTGGCCCAACCAAAAAAAACCCGCCAATCGGTCGAACGGAAAAGGGGCCCCGTTCGACCAAAAAGCACCAGTAAGAAATCTCTTCGCAAACAAGGATCAACGGTCGAACGACCCAAAGCTTCCGGTCGACCGAAATCCACCAGTAAAACTCACAAACAATCCACACTACACGGTCGACTGAAACAACACTGTCGGTCGACCGGCTATTAAGTTAACTTAATTCGTCAGTCGAACGAGTCAAACAGGCGGTCGACCGTTTGGATGGTCAACGCCCCAACCGACCTACGATCGTACTTTCGGTCGACCGGCAAAGGGGTCCCGTCCGACCAAAAGTACCCAGAGCCTCCATCTCTCACTCAAATGCATGACCGGTCGACCACCCCAAAGGTATCGTTTGACCGGTGCGAGGGATATTGCCCAAAATACACTACAACCGGTCGACCGAACCCACACACCGGTCGACCGTTTATAGTGCAGAACTGCTGTGCAGGTCCAACGAGTCATTCAGCCTGCCGTCGACCGCTCCCACTCCCACACTAACAATAGGTGAGCGCAAAAGCAAGCTTGACATACCTTAAGGCTTGAAGAAGCCTTTCAAGAACCAACGGCGAGCGCTTCCACGATTTACCTCCTCTCCTCCGGCGAACACCTCAACTCAACACCTCAGCTCGGGCAATCGTCCGAGCACCTCCCAGCCACACCAAACCAGAGCCTCCGGCTCGCCTACGGAAGAGAGAGAAATGAGCGGGAAAGAGAGAGAGAAGAGAGACGTGCGGGTGAGAGAGAGAAGACCAAACCCTATATACCTTTCCCCCAACCGATCTCAGCCGTCCATCTCAATCCTCTTCTAATCCACCTCCTAAACACGATTAACACATAAGCAAGGTTAGGATATAACAATCCACCCTCCTTAAAAGAATTTCTCCCACGAAATTAAATCCAGCGCTTACGAAACAGCTCCGGATACAACTTCCGGACCTCTTCCTCAATCTCCCAGGTAGCTTCTCGCTCTGAATGATGCTGCCACCTGACCTTGACCATCGGAATAGTCCTCCTCCTGAGCTGGTGCTCCATCCGATCCACAATCTCTACCGGTTTCTCCTCAAGAGACAAATCATGCTGGATCTCTGGAACCTCAATCTGGACCTTCTGGCAAACCAAGCACCTAGCCACAAAATCAGCCACATCGCGCTTCATCCCTCTCCACCAGAAGTTCCACTGTAGATCCTTGTACATCTTCGTACTCCCCAGGTGAATGAAGTATCTCGCTCGGTGTGCCTCCTCCATGATGTCATCTCTCAGCTCATCGACCTTCGGCACCCAAATCCGACTCCTGAACCTCAGACCTCCATCTACTCCCACAGTGAAGTCTGATCCATCCCTAGCAGCTGACTATAGTAGACTAGCTAGCTCTCCATCACCCTGCTGAGCCTGAACAATTCGACTAACAGTCTGCGGCTCCACTCGAAGCCCCGCAATCACTGCCCCCTCCGAGCTCTCTGTGAACGGCTTCCACTCTGACAACGTCTCGTGTAGCCTCAACCCTCGAATGCATAAACTCGCAGCTGACACTTCTACTTTCCTGCTCAGTGCGTCTGCAACTGAATTTGCCTTCCTGGGATGATAGGAGATGGTGAAATCAAAATCTTTAATCAGCTCGAGCCATCTGCGTTGTCTCATATTCAGGTCCTTCTGTGAAAAAAGGTACTTAAAACTCCGATGATCAGTGAAGACTTCAAACTGCTCACCAAACAAATAGTGACACCAGATCTTCAGAGCATGAACCACGGCTGCTGCCAACTCTAAATCGTGAGTAGGGTAATTCTTCTCGTGCACCTTCAGCTGCCTTGAAGCATACACCACTACCTGCCCGTGTTGCATCAGTACACATCCCAAACCCACGCCTGAGGCGTCTCTGTAAATCACGAAACCCTCGCTGCCACTGGGAAGACTCAGAACTGGAGCAGTCATCAACCGACTCTTCAGTTCCTGGAAGTTATCCTCGCACTTCTGGGACCAAACAAACTTCACTCCTTTCTGCGTCAGCGCTGTCAGAGGGGAAGCAAGTCTCGAGAAGTCTTTGATGAACCGACGGTAATAACCCCACTCAAACAAAACTCCTAATCTCAGTCACACTCGTTGGGGCTCTCAACTGTGTCACTGCCTCGACTTTCGCTAGATCCACTGATATCCCAGCTCCCGATACTATGTGCCCCAAAAATGCCACACTGCGAAGCCAGAACACGCACTTCGAAAACTTGGCGTACAACAACTGATCTCTCAGAATGCCAAGCACAATCCTCAGATGCTCCCGGTGTTGCTCTATATCTGGCGAATAGACCCAGATATCGTCCACGAAGACAATCACGAAACGGTCGAGGTACTGACTGAAAGTCCTATTCATCAGATCCATGAAAGTTGCAGGTGCGTTCGTCAACCCGAACGACATCACCAGAAACTCAAAGTGCTCGTACCTCGTTCGGAACGCTGTCTTTTGAACATCTGACTCCCTGATCCTCAACTGATGGTACCCAGATTGCGGATCAATCTTCAAGAACACCTTCGTCGACTGCAATTGGTCAAACAGGTCCTCGATCATGGGTAAAGGATACTGATTCCTCACGGTAAGCTTATTCAGCATCCGGTAATCTATGCACATCCGCAACGAGTCATCCTTCTTCTTCACGAAAACTATCGGCGCACCCCACGGTGAGACACTAGGTCGGATAAACCAGTATCCATCAGAACCTGCAACTGCTTCTTCAGCTCTGCCAACTCTGCAGGCATCATCATGTACGGAGCCTTCGACTGCGGTGTGGTCTCAGCTACCAAATCTATACCAAACTTTATCTCTCTGGAAGGCGCCAAAGCAGTGATCTCTGAAAAGTCCTCTGGAAAATCCCGAACCACCTCGATGTCCTCCAAACTGTTCACCTCAGGATCTGAAACTAATAGAGTGGCCACAAAAGCTCTGCAACCCTGCTGAATCAACTTCTGAGCTCTCACTGCAGAAACTACCAATCGACCTTCTCTGTCCTACATCCCTCTGATCAGCAGACAAGCAAACCTTGCCTCAGAATCAGAATCTTCTTATCCCGACATAAGACTCGAACATCATGTTGGGACATCCAATCCATCCCAAGTATAACATCAAAGTCTACCATCGGTAGCAAGGCCAGGTCAGCTAGAAATTCCTGGTCTCCCGAAGCAATCGTGGCGCGGGGAAGAAATCTCCCCACAATGCCCACTAAACCCAGGGGTGTGCTGACTTCCAAAGTGGCAGTCAACATCGCAGGGGTACGACCTAACACGCTCGCAAACTGCTTAGAGATAAACGAGTGTGTGGCCCCAGAGTCGAACAACACCCTAGCTACAAAATCATCAATGAGTAGCGTACCTTCCACCACCGTGCTGGCATCTCTAGCCTCCTCCGCCTGGATGGTGAACATGTGACCTGCCCTCTTCCCCTGCTGGGGTGGTGCTGTTAACCGACTCGGTCTAGCTGAAGGGAATGTGTTCTAAAAGTTTTACTTTTAAATGTCAATTATTATGAATTGACTGAGAAATCATTTTGTTCCTTGTTTATGTTATTCGTCTTTTAGAAGTGTTAAGGAAGAGGCTCTTGGTCCTTAACCGTAGAGCTCTAAAAGATATTGGTTTACATAAAACAAAAGATATTCGCAATCATGGTAATTAACATGGGACATTAATTACCGGGTTAAGATTGTCGTGTTGGTCATAGATCATTGTAGCTCTACAAGTGAGTGACAACACGGGTACACAAAAGAGGAAAATAGTACTTTTGTATACCGAATTGACCTAACAAGTAAAATATTATAGAAATGTGTTTCTGTGTCATTAATATTTTACGGTGTCCTTGGTCCTTTTGATATGAGACTTATATCCTATCGCTTAAGGAGTTCTTAATTAGACTAGTGTCTTGAGCTATCGATGAGTGTAGTGTAAAGGCATTTGTTGGTTAAGTACAACTTTTGTTGGAGAAGATAGCTAGTCAAAAGATTATCATTGCCCCTCTTAATTGAGTAATGATATTAGTGGGCCCCTTGATAAAGCAAAGTTATAATGTGCACAATGTGATTTGAGTTAAGTCACATATTTATAACTAGCTTAAAGAGATCAAGAAATGAATACTAATACAAAGATGACACAATACTACTTTGTGTGTATTCTTAATATCATGAAGCAAGGGACGGACACAAGTGATACACACTATCACTAAATGGATCGGGTTTTGGTTCGAGTGGAACTAAGACATCTAACTAATTGGGAGCTATAATGTGTAGCTAGATACCGCTTATAGCTTGTGATATTAAGCTCTTAATATCACTGCCAACTTAGTTTAGATCCTCCCATAGGTCACACCACAAAACTGGGAAACGAGGTATGAGGATTTTGAGTTCATAAGATGTGTCGGGTTTCATGTAGAAAATATGACACATGGGGTGAACAAGCAAAATCTAAATTATGTTGTGGTTAATAACATAATTAGAATCTAAATTAAATTCATATGTGATGTAAATATTATGGGGTGTAATGATTAATCAGTACATAGGATAATATGTTACATAAGTTGTGAATTTACTACTAATCCCGAAATGTCGAATTTTGTAGGGGTTAAACCGAAATTTGACAAGTCTGCAGCATTGTGCATAAACGGTCGACCACTAAACCATAAACGGTCGACCGAATGTTGCGCGGTCGACCGAAATCTTGCACGGTCGACTGGATGTGCATTGATCGTAACAGGGATTTCGTCTGTTCGTTTTCGGTCGACCGGATTGTTTCGGTCGGTCGACCGCATTGCGATGAAATATTTTTGTTACTAACGGTCGACCGAATATATCGATTGGTCGACCAAAACCTGGTCGAAACGGTCGACCAGACCTCGCGAACGGTCGACCGGCCAGACGGTTGTATGCAGAATTAATTTAAGAATTAATTAGATCATGCATGGAATTGGTCCATAATTGATTTAATTCGTGGCTAAGATTATTTATTATTAAATAATGGATGGTTAGATGGAATTTTGCATGAGATCATGGGCAAGGGGTTGCACATGAATAGGTAATTTGGAGAGAGCTTATAAATACATGCTTATTCCATTACCCAATTAATTAATTCATTATTTCTTGTGCAAAAATTCTCTCTCCATAATTCTCCACGAAAATTCCTTAATTCTTAAGTTTAGTTTTAGTTTCAAGAGGGCTTCTTCTCAAGGAAACTAAAGAGGGGTTAGTAATTAGATTCTAAACCCTATTGGAGATCGAGAGGCTAGCTCTTCTCTCTCCAATCTCGTTTAGAGTTTGGTGAAATCTCGGAGGCATCCGGCGCGGCGAGAAGCGTCATCAACGTCTCCGAATCTTCAAGAAGTTTTAGAGAACTTCTAGGTATGATTTCGGAATCCTTGGTTTGTTTTAATAAAAGTTTTAAAACTAGTTATTGAAACAAACTAGTACATGCATGAAATAAATCGTAGAAAATTGTATAAGATCCTTATTATGCTTAAAAATTCCGAAAATATATAGGCATAATTAAACATGAAATCCTACACTAGCTCCACCAGCTGTGGATGATCCCGATCAAATAATAGGCCCACCCGGCCTACTCGGGCAAGAACGAATAAAGTGACCCAGCTAACCACAGCCATGACATGCACCAAAACAGGGCCCACAACCGTGTCCCGGATGAACTCCACCATACTGCCTTCACTGCCCAGCCTGCGGTGCTCCACCTCCGTCAATCTGGGGCCTCTTGCCCGGATTCCCTGATAACTGACTACCCGGACGCACTCTGGTCTTCACCTGCGACTTCCTAGCCTCCTTGATCTCCTGGCTATCCTGATCGATGATGGTCGCAAACTTCACAACGTCAGCTAACGTCTGTGGCATACTCGTGGTGACACGGGTCCTGAACTGCGGCCTCAGACCGCGCACAAACTTCCAAGCCCTCTGCTCCCGTGTCACGTAGATCTCTGGACAATATCGCTCCAAAGCGTGAAATTTGCTGATGTAGGCCGCCAAAGTCATGTCCATCTGCTCTAAAGCTAGGAACTCCTCCCTCTTCCTCTCACGGGCGTGCTGTGGAAAATATTGTTGGTTGAATTCTGCAAGGAAATCCTCCCAGCTCAACTCCTCACTGTCCTCGAAAACCACAGCAGAAGTAGACCTCCGCCAGTTGGCTGCACCGCCATCCAACACGTAGGTGGCCAGATCCACCTTCCTCTCTGGAGGACATCCTATCGCCTGGAAAATCTTCTGGATCTCAAAGACTCAATCCTCTGCTGCCTCAGGGTCGCCACAACCATCAAAGGATGGAGGATGTTGTCGCATGAACCGATCCAGTACCGCACCTGATCCTCCCTGCTTGGCCTGGGCAGATTGGCGCTTTAGAATCTCGCCCAGTCTACCCAGCGTGCCCTGGAGCATCCTCCACTCCTCCTCCCTGCTCCCCTCACCCACCACATCATTGGTGCTACGGTCTCAGGGAGGAGGTCTCATGCGTCTCGGTGCCATCTACACAAGAGACACAAAACATGAATCAAAACAATGCATGCATGCTCGACACAACTCTAAGGGTGGTTTCTTTGGACGAAGACACCGAAACTGGCCGCTCTGAAACCAAGTTGTAACGTCCTCAGAACAGCGGAAAATTTAAAACATACAATCAAGTGAGGACATTACGAAAAGACATACACACAGGTGCACCAACATATAATATATATATGTAATCGAGTTTACAAAGGAATGTGATTACATCAAAAGCTCGTAAACAGGAAATTTACAAATGTAATCACAACCACCTCAAAGGGAAAGGAAGCAGGATCTGGTCCCGAGCACCTCCTCCGCAGTCACCACCCACCTAACGCCACTCTCGGCCTGAAAAGCAGACATGAACCATGCCTGAGTTTCCAAAAGGAAACCCCGTATGCCAAATCCTAACACATGAATGAACAATGAATTCGAAAAACCATAAAAAGACACAAACTCAGCCACTGGAAACCACCAACAATTGCCTCTTTCACCGGAGCCACGATTTTGCCTCATATACCGGAGTCACGGTTTGCATCACTCGCCGGAGCCACGACTTTGCCTCATATACCGGAGCCACGATTTGCATCACTCGCCGGAGCCATGACATTGTCTCATATACCGGAGCCACGGTTTGCATCACTCGCCGGAGCCACGGCTTTGCCTCATTCGCCGGAGCCACAACAATAACAATCACAACCCTCCTCAAGTGTCACCACTGATCGCTATAGGGCCGGCCTGTCCGTCCGTTTCCCCAAAAGGGCCGTGAACCCGTTGCCTTCTAGGCAATCAACATCAGCAACAAAAACACTAAAACTGTGCAAAAACGGTCGAACAAAAGCAGTCCTTCGGTCGACCGAATCCTCACCTAGAGAATTGGCCCAACCGAAAAACCCGCCTATCGGTCGAACGGCAAAGGGGCCATGTTCGACCAAAAAGCACCAGTAAGAAATCTCTTCGCAAACAAGGATCAACGGTCGAACGACCCAAAACTTCCGGTCGACCGAAATCCACCAGTAAAACTCACAAACAATCCACACTACACGGTCGACCGAAACAACACTGTCGGTCGACCGACTATTAAGTTAACTTTATTCGTCAGTCGGACGAGTCAAACAGGCGGTTGACCGTTTGGATGGTCAACGCCCCAACCGACCTACGACAGTACTTTCGGTCGACCGGCAAAGGGGCCCCGTCCGACCGAAAGTACCCAGAACCTCCATCTCTCGCTCAAATGCACGGCCAGTCGACCACCCTAAAGGTATCGTTCGACCGGTGCGAGGGATTGCCCAAAATACACTACAACCGGTCGACCGAACCCACACACCGGTCGACCGTTTATAGTGCAGAACTGCTGTGCAGGTCCAACGAGTCATTCAGCCTACCGTCGACCGCTCCCACTCCCACACTAACAATAGGTGAGAGCAAAAGCAAGCTTGACATACCTTAAGGCTTGAAGAAGCCTTTCAAGAACTAACGGCGAGCGCTTCCACGATTTACCTCCTCTCCTCTGGCGAACACCTCAACTCAACACCTCGGCTTGGGCAATCGTCCGAGCACCTCCCAGCCACACCAAACCGGAGCCTCCGGCTCGCCTACGGAAGAGAGAGAAATGAGCGGGAAAGAGAGAGAGAGAAGAGAGACGTGCGGGTGAGAGAGAGAAGACCAAACCCTATATACCTTTCCCCCAACCGATCTCAGCCGTCCATCTCAATCCTCTTCTAATCCACCTCCTAAACACGATTAACACATAAGCAAGGTTAGGATATAACAGTACGTTTATCATTAAATTTTGTTTGTCTTTTTCCTTATTTATATTTTCTAAAAGTTATGTTGTTGTATCAATTTATTTCTATCCTAGATTTTGTTCTATGATTCTTATATATTGTTTATTATCGAATGTCATACATCTAGGTAAATATATTTTTACAACATTCATTGGCCGAACAAAATGATATATAATTTTACAATTTTCCTTTTCATAACCATAATTTCGTTTATATTTCAAAATGTGCTTATATTGCTAATGTATTTTTGAAAAATAATCCTTTGAAATATCTAGAGATTTTTTTTAATTAGGAATAGTTGGTCTTATTATATTTTAATAGACATGGTATATAATTTAGTTTCAACATATTTATTTACTTTTTTCCATTCCATGGAGACTTGCAATAGTTATTTGGTTTTTTCCCATTTTATGCATCGAAACCATCCTTCAAGTGTCCTTGAACGATAATAGCATTACTATTGTAAAATGCTTTCTTTTTTTTAATTTTATTGTCAATACATTATTGTGCAACTGCAATTATGTGTGATACAAACACTAGTTGAGAATTCCAAATTTTATGTTAAATTTAGAAATTATTTTCTTAAGAAATGTGAATAAGTTTATTAAATTTGTCATCATAAGACTATAAGAGACGTTCACATTATCATACGATTTTATAAAGTATTATCTTTTTTGGAATTATTAGTAATTAATTAATTTTTATATTCATATTTTTTGTACAACTATATAGTATTATCCAACCCATTCTACAACTATTCTACGAGAAATGTTTCTACAAAAATCATTATCCTTTTCAAAGTCCCCATTGCAAATGCCCTTATGAGTAATCTTATTTGAAGTCACTATTTTAAAAAATTTATTGCCCACCCAACCACCGTCATTTTAAATTCCAACCTTCGAAACATTAAAATGGGGTACCAATGGTGGTGGTTACCTTTTGAGTCACTTCTGTAGGCAAGTGTATAGATGGAAACTGCGATAATTGGCATGATGACACTATTAACAATGCGTTAAATAAGACATAAAAAACAATGCATTAATAACAACACGTGTCTCTCTCCTCTCTTTAAAAGGTTGTCGACACCAAAAAAAATTGTGTCTATACGAAAGATATTAATGATATTTATTTTAAAATTCACTTAATTCCAAAGTCATCTAAAAAAGTCAAGATGCACAATTTGACTAAAATATTTGCATGCAATAATTAAATAAAAGAAGTTGGAATACGAAAGCCACAAGATATAATTGGTTAAGAGATTATTTTAAAAATCATCCAATTTTTTTTCTAAACATCATGATGGATTGTTCTAGACCCATGTACATAGCCACAATTTGACTAAATATGTTTTATTGATATAAGCATATCAATAAAATATGTCAATTAACTCTTTTGTTTCTAGTATGGACCAACGAAATTTTCTAAAAGAAATAGAAATATAATAATACGAAATAATAAGATGAGAACAATGGAACTGGTCACCAAACATGTGGGGTTTTTTTGTACTCAATTTAAAATTTAGAAAAATGCGAAAGAGTAGATCATGATCATGAAACACAGACGTGTATACGTGCATGGGAACTAGGCATGACCTCACACGGATACGCCCATGATTGGCATGCGATTTCCAGCGTTCATCTGCTAATACACCTCAATTCTGTCAAAACACAGACGTGTAGGAAAATACAACACAACGGGAAGCGAAAACCAAGGAGGAGCATGGGAGGCAATCGCCCCGTGGACTTTTGAAGATTTCTAAAATTTTGGAATTATTTAAAATGATAGAATATAAAATTTTCCAAAAGGTATAACAAAATATAATGGGAGTGGGCATCTCTCATTTTTCTTATTTTTTAAACTTTTAAGAAACCAATATAATACACCGTTTTTATTTAAAATTTTAATTATTGGTAAGATGTCTCTACTTTGATGAATTATTTCTTAGATTCAATATATGTAGGGGAATTTGCTTGGGTGCGCCTCTGAACGCTCATAATTCGCTCTTCACATTTGTGTTTCACTATTTACTTGAGTGCACTCACATTTCTAGTTTAATTTCTTTGATACACCTGTGCTGTCTATGGGTCCCACATTTTGTGCACCTCGTAAGGAATAGGCGATGACGTTAGTATCCGTTTGGTTAGCTCCTTACAAAATACGTAATAACTCTTGCGCATCCAGTATCCAAATCAAGTGATTTAAGCGGCATTGTAAATAGCTAACCAAACGGATACTAACGTTGTCGTCCTTATTCCTTACGACATGCACAAAATGTGAGACCCACAGACGGAGTAGGTGCATCCAAGCAATTAAACTAGATTACGAGTGCGCCCAAGCAAATAGTGAAAATACGGGTGTAAAGTGCCAATTATGGTCGTTTAGAGGTGCACCAGGCAAATCCTCTATATATTATTCTCTAGTTTCGGAACAAATATCATGGGGAATGTGAAGACCTATTTCTTTCTTAATTTAGAAATAAAGATTGGGTCCAAATTGTAAGATAAAGACTCACATGATACTAAAAGAACTGCACTCATTTTGTGACAAGTACGAAATAGTGATTCCTATAATGGGTGAACAATCTTAGGGATGTAAGCGTGGTGGACTATAAGGACATGCTCTTTCATGAATTATCCCATTGCTTTTAGTAAGATCTTGCATATGACTAGAAAAAAACTCTTGGCCATTATCGCTTCTAATTTTTTTAATTTTGCAATTAATCTGAGTACTAACAACAACAATGAGATTCTTCATTAAATTGATCACATCAGATTTAGACTTCATAAGAAATGTCCAAGTAAATCTGCTCCAATCATCTACAATAGTTAAGAAATAAGAGTAACCATCATAGGTGGGAACGTTATATTTTCCCCAAATATCAATATGAATCAAGTCAAACATATGTCTATAAGATTGACTAATAGGAAAAGTCTGGTTTGTTTTGAAATGGGACAAAAAAATACAATGTCTAATACAGTCAACAAAAACATCATGATCTTTAGCATCAATGAACTCCAATCGTTTATGAGATAAGTGACCAAGTCTGATGTGCCAATCGATTCTTTCAGTGCTGGTTGCGTTAAGGGCAGTATGAGTGTCAGATGAGTCTAGATTACAGAAGATGTATAAATCCAAAGCCTCTTTACCCAAACCAATCATCTTCCTCGTGCCCATATCCTAGATTATACAAATTCTAGGGTAGCTAGAAATGTGTGGAGCTATTACATTCGTTAGCTGATTTTGCAACAAATATGAGGTTGAGTCTAACCTCAGGAACATTTTGTAGTTTGATGTGATTATTTAATTGGATATCACCAGAAGTTTGTGTTATTAACAATTTTATTATTGGGCACTCTTTTTGCTTCTCTTCTTGGAGTAGGAGGGAATAAACTCTGTTAATAGTTGGGAGTGGCTGCATGAGTAGAATCTGTCCTTTGAATGCAGAGTATGTATCATTGAGTCCTAATGAAATTTCACAGTTCTTTCCTCTTGTTCCCTATCCATTAAATCTTTGAGTGCTCCACAAGTACAAATTGTTTGAGTATTGTAAGAACCAAGTACATCCCAAAGTTTCTTTAATTTGGCAAAATATGTGGATACACTAGAATTTTATTGACTCAACATCGAAATTGCTTTCTTGAAATAATAAATCCTAAGGCATTGGTTTGTGAGTACCTCTCACACAATTGTACCCAAACTTCTTGAGCAGTCTCAGCATACATCACACTATCAGCAATATCTTGATACCACCATATCATTATTTCTATCCAACTTCTCACATTCGATCGGGGATTTCACGCTGCAAGGTTTCTTAAGAGTTCCATTTATAAAACCTATCTTTCTCTTCGCATTCAAGGCTTTTTTCATTGCTCTAGACCAACTCGAGTAATTATCCCCTTTCAAAATTTTAGGAACAAGAATCATACCAGGGTTCACTAGTGCAGAATAGGCTTTACTCGTCAACCAATAGACGTCGGCCGTTATAACAGCTGACGTCTAGGAGGAGAGCATAACATAGACGTCGGGTGTTACTACGGTTGACGTCTATGTGGTAATATAGACGTCGGCTATTGTATTACCTAGTTTATTCGACGTCTATGGTTATAGACGTCGACAAATAGATGTCGGATATTAGAATACCTTGTGAAGCCGACGTCTATAAGGTATAGACGTCGACCTATAGACGTCGGATGTTATAAAGATACGACGTCTATAATCCCTGCATATAGACCTCGGGGTATAGACGTCAGACATTTATAATATCCGACGTCTATAGGTCTTAAAGAAAACGAACAAACGCGTTTTCTGTCATTCATTACCCACCCAAACCCTAGCCGTCCCGTGACCGAACTCTCCTCCGCGACCGATTTGCACCGTCTCCGGCACCGCCGCGACGTCCCTTGTGCTCTCCTCCCCTTCTTCGTCCCTCTGCACCGTCTCCGTAGCCCGCCACGATCACCGTCACCGCACCCTCATCCGCGACCGCCGTCACCGCACGACCTCCTCCTCCTCTGGTTCGTGCTCATACTGTTAATGTTCCTCGTAGTATGGTAGTGATAGTGATTAATGGTAGTAACTAACTTGTTGCATATATAAGAAATGACGATGGTAATTTAGTATGGTCTCGAAGCATGTATTGTTACATGATTGTGACGATGGTAATTTAGTACGATCTTGTGCAGTTAGGATTGCCCATCTCGTCTTCCTGAGATTAAGGAGAGGAAACCATTTAAGACCGTTATGGCCTGAATGTTGTTGCCCATCTAGTCTCCCTGAGATTTTAGGAACCTCCGGGTTCTTAATTTCCTACAGATTAGTGGTCCTCGATGTTTACGATCGTTTCGCCCTGAACGTCGTTGCCCATCTAGTCTCCCTGAGATATTAGGGACCTCCGGGTTCTTGATTTCCTACAGACTAGTGGTCCTCAGTGGGACCTCGAAGTTAGGCGCCGTCTTTTACTAAGGACCTATAGTGCACTTTAGGTTGTTTTGGCCTTGATTGCTTAGTTAGGTTTCTAATCTTCCTTATTCCCACGCTAGATTAAGGACTTCATCTCCTCTCCTCTGAGACATTATTTTCTCATCTTAATGTCTCTGAATCTTCTCATCTACGAACACATTCTTTTAAATTGAAATTTTATTTATTGTCTCCAATAATAATTCTCATTTTTGTTAATGTTTAGATTGAAATGGATCGAGAGTTGATTGTTTCAAACATATTGAGTGATGAGTATGAGAACGGAGTGAATATGTTCTTAGAGGTTGCCAAAAAACATTCCAAGAAAATAAAAGACAACGACATGGCATATTGTCCGTGCAATAAGTGTCATAATATGTCAGTGTTGACTTTTCAGAAAATGAAAGATCATTTGTTTGAGAAAGGTTTCGACCCAAATTACAGACGGTGGATATGGCACGGCAAAAATGAATCATTTAATCGTTCCAAGACTGATGGGGAAGACGTTAGTGTGGAAGATCACTTAGAGGAAATGGTTCAGGATATGGCTGAAAAGTTTTCGTCCAACCGCGATTTACTTGGTAATTTGTTGAGTGACAATGAGAAGTCGTTGTATAAGAATTGTACCAAATTCACTAGATTGTCAGCGGTGTTGAAGTTGTACAATTTAAAAGCTGGAAATGGTTGGTCCGATGTGAGTTTCACATCAATGTTGAAGTTATTGAAAGAGATGCTTCCAGATGATAATGAGTTGCCAGATAGAACTTATGATGCTAAGAAAGTGTTGTGTCCTATGGGAATGGAATATAGGAAGATACACGCATACCCGAACGATTGTATATTGTATAGGGGTGAGTTTGAAAACTTACATTCCTGTCCCAGGTGTAATGTTTCAAGATACAAAATGAAACGTAGTGGACCAAACCACAATGAAGAGGCTGATGAGATGAAAATCAAAGGACCTCCTGCTAAGATTTTGTGGTATCTTCCGATAATACCAAGGCTTAAACGTTTATTTGCGGGTAAGGAGGATTCCAAGAACATGACATGGCATGCTGATCGTGAGAAACCAAATGATCAGTTGCTACCTCATCCGGCAGATTTACCTCAGTGGAAAAAAATAGATTTCGACTTTCCTGTGTTTGGTGAAGAATCCAGGAATGTACGACTTGGACTCTGTACTGACGGAATGAATCCTTTCAGTAGTTTGAGTAGCATT
This sequence comes from Triglochin maritima, assembly GCA_963682175.1. NCBI lineage: Eukaryota > Viridiplantae > Streptophyta > Magnoliopsida > Alismatales > Juncaginaceae > Triglochin > Triglochin maritima. The sequence goes on from OY821781.1 coordinate 40,192,040, forward strand.
CACAGTTCTTGGCCCGTTCTGCTTGTAATTTACAATCTGCCCCCGTGGTTATGCATGAAACACAGAGATATCATGTTGTCCTTAATGATTTCTGGTCCGAAACAACCTGGAAACGACATCGATGTGTATGTAAGACCTTTAATTGATGACCTAAAGAGATTGTGGGATGACAGAGAGTCATTTTTTGATTCTTAACTTCAGGAGTCGTTCGTAATGCGGGCAATGATATTTTGCACGATTAATGACTTTCCAGCTTATGGTAATCTGTCTGGATATTCAGTCAAAGGTCATAAAGTTTGTCCAATTTGCGAAGAAAATACATGTTCTTTGCAACTAGTTAATGGTTCTAAAACTGTCTATCTTGGTCATCGGAGATTTTTACCGAACTCCCATCCTTATCGTAGGTTGAAGAAGGCATTTAACGGAAAACAGGAGTTTCAGAATCCACCAGTTGAAATCAGCGTCGAAAAGGTGTACGAACGTGTAAGGAACATTGAATGTGAATTTGGAAAACCGTACAAACGAGCAAACAACAAAAGTAGTTGAAAAAAATATCCATATTTTTTGATCTCCCTTACTGGAAAACTTTAGAAGTTAGACATTGTATTGATGTGATGCACGTAGAGAAAAATGTTTGTGATAGTCTTGTTGGCATTCTGTTAAACATACTTGGTAAAACCAAAGATGGATATAATGCAAGACTTGATCTTGTTGATATTGGTATACGAGCAATGTTGGCACCAGAGAAGAAACGAGATCGGAATTACTTACCTCCAGCTAGTTATACATTGTCTAGAAAGGAGAAAAGAATTCTCTGTCAGTGTTTGCACGATGTAAGGGTTCTACAAGGTTATTCTTCAAATATCAGTAGTCTTGTTGTTATGAAGGATTTGAAACTTGTGGGGATGAAGTCTCACGATTGTCACACTTTAATGCAGCAGTTGTTACCTGTAGCACTGAGATCCATATTACCGAAAGATGTTAGACATGCAATAATAAAGTTGTGTTCCTTTTGTTGGCTTTTTGGCCTTAATCTTTGTTTTGATGATTTAATCAACCTAATCTTAATTATGATCATGTAGAGTAGCACACATGTTGCATTGCATATATATTGCTTTGTGCTAACCTCTACAGGTGATCAAGACTCAAGAAAGAAAGGAAATCAAGTCAAGACATGTAATCATGCTCATTTGAAGACATGTATTTTGTATTTGTTTGAGTCTTTAGGAACCTTGTGTAATTGCGTATACTTGAGCTAAAAACTACTCAACCACACACTAGGTTCCCTATAGAAGTCACACACAAAATTTCACATAATTTGGACTTCAATAGATCATCCAAACTAGAACCGGAAAACACCTAAATAAATCTTGAACTGCCTGGACCAAAACGGTCGACCGTTGAAACCTTTCCGTTCGACCGTTTACACATTTTTAGACCGTTTGTTTTGTCGTATTATACCCAACAGTCGTATTCCTATTATTCCCAAATACCCCAAATTCCCAAACATCCGGTCGACCGTTAACTTAAGTGAACCCAAGTCAAAGCTGAATTTTAACCAAACGGTCGAACGAAATACCCGATTCGGTCGACCGTTTTTTGGCAGAATTGCGTTCTGCAGGTTTCTGTTTTGTGTATCTTCACCAACTTATACACAATCAACCTCAACGGCTCTATTCTCTCTAATGCTTATAAATAGAGTTGTAAAACACATTTTAACACAACTCTCCCACTCATATTTGTCCCCAACATTAGAGAGAAGATCCAAACACTCAAAAGCTCAAAACCTTCCACACTTTAGTCTTAATTCATATTCTACTCAAGTGTGCTCAAGTTTAGAGAGTGTTGTTCCACTCAATCTTTGTGCAAGAAGCAAGGGTCTTGGTGAAAGCCCAAGACACAAGTATAGACTTCGGTGAGAGCCCGAAGTGTCCCTCTCGGATTGTGAGAGGTGGAGCCAAGCTCGGCGAGGGTTGTTCGCGAGCTTGAAGATTGTAAAGGCGTTCTCTCCCGGCCCGGAACGAGGAGTGGTTAGTGAAGTCGTGAGCGGAGCTCGAAGTGTCGAGCGGAGCTTGAAAGAGAGGACTAGCACCCGGGTGGGGTGCCGAACCTCTATAAAAATCCCCCGTCTCTTGTGGTTTGCATTTTTCCTTTCCTACTTGCTTGTTTGTTTTAAATTCCGCTGCATATCTTTGATCGTTAAACAAGTGGGTAATTAGAGTTAGAAAGTGATTAGCATAGCCGACCCTCCCGTTCCAACACCTTTTTCAATAAGATTTGCAGTAAAGTGGTCGATCCTGTGCAGTTAGATAAGTTACAGAATGAAATTGTGGTCACATTATGTCAGTTGGAGATGTTCCCCCCCTGCTTTTTTCGACATTATGATTCATCTTGTTATTAATTTAGTTAGAGAAGTTAAATTGTACGGACCACTTTTTTTAAGGTGGATGTATCCTTTCGAGCGTTATATGAAAGTGTTGAAAGGTTATTGCAAAAATCGTCAAAGACCAGATGCTAGTATTGTTGAAGGATACATAGCTGAGGAGGTTATCGAGTTTTGCACTGGATACCTAGCAAACACCAAAATTGTTGGACTTCCGAAGAATCGTCATGATAAACGTGCCGATGGTAAAGGGACACGTGAGATGAAAATGTTAAATCCAAATGGCGATGACTTAATGACAGATAATTTTTATGTGTTGTGCAATTCGAATGATGTTCAACCTTACCTAAATGAACACAGGAAGTTTCTAAAGAAAAGAAATCCTTTGTGGAGTGATCAACAAGTAATTAATAGTCACAATAAGAATTCCATCTCTTGGTTCAAAAATATGGCTTACAAGCGTGATGTTTCTGAGACAATACAATGGTTGGCCTACGGTCTGCATTCTGTTGTTATAAGTTACAGTGGTTATGATATCAATGGATATTCTTTCTACACAGTTTGTGAAGATGCGAAAAGTGTTGTTCAGAACAGTGGCTCACCTTAATAGCAGAGTCTTTGCATGTGTCTAGTTCTAAAGACAAGAATCTTGTATACACCGACATGTCCTATTACGGTGTAATTGAAGACATATGGGAGCTAGACTTTGTTAAATTCAAACTACATGTATTTAGATGCAAGTGGGTTGATAATAAAAATGGAGTTCGAGTGGATGACTATAGGTTCACTTTAATTGATTTTTCAAAAAAAGGTATAAAGGAGAACCTTTTATTCTCACTTCCCAAGCGAAACAAGTCTTCTATGTGGCTGATCCATGTGATAAGAAATGAGCAGTAATTCTGGAAGGGAAGAAAAAAAATTGTATCAGATGATAGTCTGATCGAGTATGAAGAGACACCACCTTTCTCTAAGCAAGCACCTGAGTTGAACTCAGTAGATGAAGAAATAAATGTTGAGACTTGTATGTTTAGAGATGACCACGGTGAAGGTATATGGATTGAAAATCCATTAAGGAAAAAAACCCAGTAAAGGTGCAAATTTTCTATTGTAACACATTGTAATAGACATTTAATGTCTTGACCTTATTTAATGACTTGAATTTATCTTTTATAGTATAATGGCTACGAAAAAGAAACCCACTTCCTCAGAGTCTGAAGGCTCAAAGACATACAGTACACGAGGTCCTTGGCTCATGAAAGAATTCGTGGGGAGAAGAAATAGAGACGGTAGAGTTCCAATCCAGTCTGATGACCGTCTTGAGCCGTTAGGCATGCTGTCTGATAATTGGAAAAGTTTTCTTGGTAGCCTAGCGAGGGCCAAAGTTGACATTTGTTTCTCGAGTTGGGCTGATGTAGATGAGAAGTTGAAGGACACAATATGGGATAACGTGCATATATAGTTTTAGTCGAAATTTAGATATATATACATATATAAAGTTAACGTGTTGTAGGAATCTTTTGAGTTCCTATCTACTGACAAGTTGAAGAAAAAGTGGATGACATACATGTCAGTTCGTTGGAGGGATTTCAAAACAAATTTAACGAACAAGTTCATATTCTGAGACTACCAGGATAGAAATCCATGCGATGTCTATAACTTTATCACTCCGAATCAATGGTAGCTATTCAGAAAATCCAGAGAGAGCCCGAAGTTTGAGGTAATTGAGTTTAATTTAGAATATAGTAACTGAGTTTCAAAACAAACTTTTTAGTTATTGATTTTTGTGACAATCTAATAAACTTGATTTTAGGCCATCCGAGCAAAAAACCAAAAGATTAGATCTTCTATCAAGTATACACATCGTATGTCTCGAGCGGGGTACCAAAAGTTAGAAGCACAAATGATGGCTGAAAAAATTGCTTAGAAGAAACAATAGGCAATTGACTCCGGTATAAGTGAGGAGCAAGCAAGTAACCTATCTCCTCCTTCTCCTGTAGCTCATTGTGATTCTTGGAAGAGAGCGAGAGTAAACTCTAGAGGGGAGTACGTCACAAACGAGTTGCAAGCGATCGACTCGAAGATAGTAAGTTGCATCACTTATATATATGTTATTAATTCAGAATCATTAATTTTATATTTTTCAATTGTTAGCAAATATTGTTTTAAACTTAGGACTCTTTGAAGTTGAGAGAATCTCAAGGAGAATTTGCTTCCGATGGTCGGAATGATATTCTACGCGAGGCCTTGGGAAACAACGAACACCCCGGTCGTGTGCGGGGGGTAGGAAGTAGAGTTGGACTTCGACAATATTATGGAAAGACTCAACGGTCTACTTCGTCGACTGGTCATACCAAATGCCAGCAAGAGATCACAGATTTGAAGAATACCTTGCAACTTGTTTTGGAGAGATTGGATCGTTTTCCTACTTCTCCTACCCGTCGTAAGACCGGTTCTTCCGCGGAGACTACTCCTCCAGTTCCGTCAGTGTTCCACCCCGATCGACAATATGATTTTGTGTCTCATTCTCAAGAATTGGCCCTCGTCGACGGTCCCTCGTTTGGAAAGTTCGCGGATGGATCTAGATGTGCTTTATTTGTCGAAGACCCTGATCGAAGATTTGTGGGACACGGGAAAGTTTATAACATCTCCACACACCACTTCACAGAGGTAGGTGAGGGAGAATTGAAGGTTGCAGTTGAGAGTTGCTTAGATGCTAGTTCTTTTGTGCCATTTCCGGAAGAAGAGATTGTTACTCTCGGTGATGCTATCGGTGGGTTCGTGCGGTGGCCTAGTTATTTAGTAGAGCTAAACGACAAACATGAGGTATAGTTTAACTTTAAAAGACTTTAAACTTCAAATTTGTTAACAATTGTATTTTAACGGTTGTATACATATATGTAAGGTGTCAAGCCCCCGGAGGAAAGGGTCAAACAACAAATCTCCGATCAACATTAATTCGCTTCCAAGTAGGTGCAAAATGTTGTATCAATGTATGGTAGGTAGAGAAGCACAATCCTTAAGTACCTGGGAGTTGGAGGGGGATAAAGGGTTGCCTCCCGCTTTGTACGTCACCAAAGAGGATATCATGCAGTTCAAGGCGATGGATTCGTTGTGTATCATGATTATCGACGTGCAAGTGAAGTAAGTGTTTTTTGTATACAATGAAAAGTATTGAATAATTTTATCGTAACTGTAATAAAGTATAATTTTTATACTTGTAGACATCTTTACGACGCCAGAAGGTCAATCTTTCCCGAAGATCAAGTATTCGGATTTATCAGTCCATCTACATATATATACGGGAATGATGATAAATCGGGTCAGCTTGGGACATTCTTTAAAGAAGAAGACAAAAGATATTATCTGCTCCAAGGGTCTCAATAAAGAAATTCTAAATAATACGATGACAACAGATAAATCGGGTCAAATAAACCAAGGGACTCAATAAAGAAATTCTAAATTTGTACGTTCATTTAGTCGTAAAAAAAGTAATTCGTGGATTTTTATTAGTATTATTGAATGATATTTTAACTTGTGCTACTCAAGCCAATTAAGGTTTACAGAGCTTTAGGTGGTAGGAGAACAACCACAAAAGCCGGAATAACATGGCATGGAATGAGAGTACGTTCTATCCCATTTTTGTTAATTAAGTTAGGAACATATATTTAGCGAATTTCTATGTTTGTAGTACCGGAAACAGGTTGGAAATGCGGAATGTGGTTACTACGTGATGAGATACATGGAGGAAATCCTTGAATTGGCAACTCAAGACGTATGCCTATCCGAGGTAATGTAGATCGTTATTCAATTGTATAGTTGTAGTTTCAATATTTAGCTATTATTAACATTCACACTTGTATTTTTTGATAGGTCTTCCCAAAAAGTAGTGATTCCTTCTCGCAACAGGAGCTCAATGAAACTCGCGACTGATGGGCTCGCTATTTTAGGAGAAACATGTTGACAAACTAAGAGGTTCTCCTGTCACTAGCATTTTTTGTAATTTAGTTAACAAGTGCACTTGTAATACAAACCTACAATTTATGCCTTAATATAATCGCCTTAATTTTAGAATGAATTAATTGCAAGTGTGTTGAATGTCAATTGTGTATGCTTGTATGTTTGTGCATGTATGGTTGTATGTTTGTGTTTGTGCATGTATGCTTGTATTTGTGAGTATTTGTGAACAAATTTATAGGTGAACGAATTTGGTGCAGTTGTATGTACACGAATACAATGACTAAAAACAAGTTTGCAGGATGCTATTTTTTTTGTCCAGGTTTAGGAATAGACGTCAGCCGTTTGTATTAGCTGATGTTTATTCCTCTGAAGAAAGGAATATACGTCGTCTGTATGTTGAATCTAACGTATATGCTTTAGGAATAGACGTCGCCGGTTAGTTCACCGACGTCTATACCTAAAGAATATACGTCGTCTGTTATTTCACCGACATCTATACCTAAAGAATATACGTCGTCTGTTATTTCACCGACGTCTATACCTAAAGAATAGACGTCGGTCTATAGATCGACCGACGTCTATTCGTTAAAGCATAGACGTCGGGTTATACATACAGACGACGTATATTCTTTAGGTATAGATGTCGGCTATATGAAGGCCAACGTCTATGTATAGATGACACACACATAGACGTCGGATCGGGGAGTGCTTATATCCGACGTATATAACCCCGTATATCTGACGTATATTCCCTTTTCTATAGTAGTGGTTATCGGATGGATTGAGCATGTAAGGGTTGGATGTCTATGAACTGTGGTCATTATTCTGGTTTTCCGCCACTGCTGCACCTCTAAGCTTTCTTGAAGATCTGAATCAGGTTGATTGCCAAACCTCCTTTCTCCCGTCAGCTTCAGCTTCATTCTCGATCCAATCACGAACTCTTTCTTTGGATCTTACGCTCTAATACCATGTTAAATTCTTGATTCTTAGGAGATCGAAGGTGGTAGAGGACGATCGAGGAGAAGCAGTAGACGAGGAGCACGGGAACGGTGGGGAACTCGAAGATGGAGGCGGAGAGGGAGAAAAAGAAGAAGAGAGTTTGTTATTATATTTGATTGAGAAAACAACAATTAATTGAATTATAAGTATGGAGTCCCTTTATATAGGGATTTAGTTGGGTCGGATCTAGAAGATCAGAAACCCTTGAGCTATAATGATGGTAGCCTCATCTGTACATGAATAAGAAAGAAACTAAATAAATTTCTAATCCAACTATGCTTTATGTATGTAATTCTACAATAATCATGAGAAAAAAAAATTATGAATCCTAGAACTTGTGGTCATTTCTCTCTCTCCATATTTACATATATTTAACCAGCTCGAGCAATGCCATGTTTTTAAAACCCTTTTGCATCCTATTCCTAACTCTCACAAATTATTTTTCGACCCCTTCAAATATCAAGACATGTGAATTTGCCCTACAAATTTCGAACCACCGACTTGAATTCTTGATATTGCCCATGTATATAACCTGAGTATAAAGTAGATCTGTGTTCCTATCAATACCATTTAAATTCAATTTTTTCCATGACCAAATCACATTATTAATTATTTATTCTAGCGACTAATCTCCACTCAACTACACACAGTTATGTCTTCATTATGTAATCTATGCGTAGTCCACAACTGGTTATCAATCGAACAATATTAATGGGGAGAAACCAAACTAACTTGCCTTAGCTGACCTTCTTTCTATAGTTAGAACAAACACATATATTTGGGCAATACTGATGTACCTTTTGATGGAATAGATGACGTCTAGTTGAAGAAAGATATCACCTTTGAATGTTTATGTTTCTTTTGTGTTCTTTTGTAATTAATAGGGATGGGTGTCGGGCCGGGCTTGAAGAAAATAAACGGATCGGGCTTTAGGCCCGACCTGTTTAGGTAAACGGGTGGCCCAGGACAGGCCAGCCCGTTTGTTCGCAAGAACACTAAGGACATAAACGGGCGGGCACGTCCCGTAACCCGTCGGGCCAACGAGTCAGGCGCGACTTCCTTGAAACGAGCAGGGCCAGAGCCCGACCCGTTTAGCTTCGCGAGCCGGCCCGTTACCTAGCTTTAGGGACAGGAGGAAATATCTAGTTTTTATTATCCTCAAGTTGTAGGGTTGTTGAGACGTGGTGTTTGTTACATAATCTTAATTGGTAAATGTTTTTTCTTGGTGTCGTTGAGAAGATGACGTAAGTACGATGAATTTTAATTGTTATTTTCTTATTTGTTAGATCTAATATTTAAACATTAAGTATATACTTAATAACAGGTAGACGTCGCAAATTTCATATCAAAAAGCAACTTTCATTGTAACCATCTTAATCATTGTTAGTCAATTAGTTAATATATACATTAGGGTTATTTGCTTGTGTGCATCTCAAAAGTGGTCTAATTTGATTGTTGCACCAGCACTCAACTATTTTCTCACGTGCACATACATTTACACATTATTTACTTGTATGCACATTTGCTGTTTGTGAGAGACACTCTGTAACCATTTTCGTCATATTCTGTTAGAAATTTTACAAATTACACATCGTAAAAAATAAATATATGTTCTTAATGTGAATAACATAAATAAAAAGTTAGAAATTGAAAAAAAAACTGAAACATTAAATGTGCGATATCCTAACCCTTGCAAGATGCTAATTGTGTTTATGTGGGAGATGACTTTGATGTGATGGGGGTGTGGAGGGGAGTGTGGTGATGTGATGGTGAGGTGGAGCTATGGGGTGGGTTACCTGGTTGGTTGGAGTTGTGCCTTAAGAGAAAGCCAACGTCTCACTTCCTTTTTCCTTTTTCCTTTCTTCTTCTTCTTCATCTTCAACTCCTTTCTCTCACCAAGCCTCCATCACTTCCTCTCCCTCAGATCCTCGAGCTCCGGTGGTGAGGGTTGCAGAGCAAAGAGAACGAGCAAGCTCAGGGCAAGTGAAGCCGGTGTGCTGGAGGGTGAAGAGGTGCGAGGTAGCGGTTCAGAGGCGGCGGCGTGTGAGCTTTGACGTTCTTCGGCGGCATCGAAAGATAGGTATGCCAAGTTATTGCATTAGAATGTTGCTCACACATGTATGTGCATGGGTTGGCTTGTCGCTGAAGGTCGGAGACCTCGCCGGTGCTGAGGGCATCAAGTTATATTTGGCAAGGCCAGGTAGATGCCAGTAAACGATCGACCAGTGTCTTTGGGCGGTTTACCAAATGTAGCGTAATTCTCATTCTTTACCCAGTACCGGTCGAAAGATGTCTTGCGGTGGTCGACCGGTTGAGCATATGTGATGGGTTGGAGAGTTACTGATATTTTCGATTGAACCGGGCCCCTAAGCCGTTTGACCGTTGCCTTGAGATTGTCGGTTGGACTGAGCGTTGACCACCTAACGGTCGATCGCTCGTGACTTTTATCTGACAAGTAACTTAAATTCACTAAATGAAAGATCGACCATTGGATGTTGGTTTGACCAATTATGACTCGATGAATATAGGTAAGGCCTTGATATTTTTGGTCGAATGGGGTCCCTGAGCTGTTCGACCATTGCCTTGATTTTGACTTTGACTTAGTCTTATTTTGATAGTCTAGCAATCGACATGACTATACCATCTATTCGACTTTTGGGGCTTGAGTTGTGAGCCTAGAGTTTGACCGATTTTAGGCGTACGTTAGACTGATTCCTTGGGAGCGATCGACCGGTATACCTTTCTCGGTCCACAGTTTGGGTCCAGAACTGAATTCTTGTTCTTGTGGAGCGTCAACTCTATCCATGGAAATTTGTGTCCTCGCCTAGAGCATGAGCCGGGATGTGATGGTGGGTGTGTTGATCGTGTCTGCCCATGGACCGTCGTGTGGAAGAGTGTGGACACTCGGGACGTGCCAACTCTGCACGATAGACTGTTACATAGTGTATGATGTTGCACGGCTTTACGGTGCGAGATGACCTTCCAGACTTCGGCCTCAATGAGTTGATTGGCTGGCCTTATGGGTGACGGATACATTCGACTGGCCTCAATGGCGATGTTGTATCGTCCGATGTTGTTCCGGATGAGATGTCCCAGCCGATGTTGTTCCGGTGGGAGTGTTGTCTGTTGTTGTTCCGGACGAGATGACCCGATCGTTGTTGTTCTGATGGGTGTATACTGGCCGATGATGTATTCTGGCAGGTAGTTTAGCGGTAGCAATGCCAGGTGAGATGGACCGACCTGAGCGACGGCTCCGTCGGTGAGGTGTTGACCTCGAGATTGAGCTGATTCTACTGACACGGGCGTGCCTCACCGAACCCCATGATTAGTATATATCATGTTGTCCTTAATGATTTCTAGTCCGAAACAACCTGGAAACGACATCGATGTGTATTTAAGACCTTTAATTGATGACCTAAAGAGATTGTGGGATGGCGGAGAGGCAGTTTTTGAATCTTATCGTCAGGAGTCGTTCGTAATGCGGGCAATGATATTTTTCACGATTAATGACTTTCCAGCTTATGGTAATCTGTCTGGATATTCAGTCAAAGGTCATAAAGTTTGTCCAATTTGCGAAGAAAATACATGTTCTTTGCAACTAGTTAATGGTTCTAAGACTGTCTATCTTGGTCATCGGAGATTTTTGCCGAACTCCCATCCTTATCGTAGGTTGAAGAAGGCATTTAACGGAAAACAGGAGTTTCAGAATCCACCAATTGAAATCAGCGTCGAAAAGGTGTACGAACGTGTAATGAACATTGAATGTGAATTTGGAAAACCGTACAAACGAGCAAACGACAAAAGTAGTTGGAAAAAAAGATCCATATTTTTTGATCTCCCTTACTGGAAAACTTTAGAAGTTAGACATTGTATTGATGTGATGCACGTAGAGAAAAATGTTTGTGATAGTCTTGTTGGCACTCTGTTGAACATACCTGGTAAAACCAAAGATGGATATAATGCAAGACTTGATCTTGTTGATATTGGTATACGAGCAATGTTGGCACCAGAGAAGAAAGGAGATCGGAATTACTTACCTCCAGCTAGTTATACATTGTCTAGAAAGGAGAAAAGAATTCTCTGTCAGTGTTTGCACGATGTAAGGGTTCCACAAGGTTATTCTTCAAATATCAGTAGTCTTGTTGTTATGAAGGATTTGAAACTTGTGGGGATGAAGTCTCACGATTGTCACACTTTAACGCAGCAGTAGTTACCTGTAGCACTGAGATCCATATTACCGAAAGATGTCAGACATGCAATAATAAAGTTGTGTTCCTTTTTCAATAAGATTTGCAGTAAAGTGGTCGATCCTGTGCAGTTAGATAAGTTACTGAATGAAATTGTGGTCACATTATGTCAGTTGGAGATGTTCCCCCCCCCCCCCCCTGTTTTTTCGACATTATGATTCATCTTGTTATTAATTTAGTTAGAGAAGTTAAATTGTACAGACCACTTTTTTTAAGGTGGATGTATCCTTTCGAGCGTTATATGAAAGTGTTGAAAGGTTATTGCAAAAATAGTCAAAGACCAGATGCTAGTATTGTTGAAGGATACATAGCTGAGGAGGTTATCGAGTTTTGCACTGGATACCTAGCAAACACCAAAATTGTTGGACTTCCGAAGAATCGTCATGATAAACGTGTCGATGGTAAAGGGACACGTGAGATGAAAATGTTGAATCCAAATGGCGATGACTTAATGACAGATAATTTTTATGTGTTGTGCAATTCGAATGATGTTCAACCTTACCTAAATGAACACAGTAAGTTTCTAAAGAAAAGAAATCCTTTGTGGAGTGATCAACAAGTAATTAATAGTCACAATAAAAATTTCATCTCTTGGTTCAAAAATCTGGCTTACAAGCGTGATGTTTCTGAGACAATACAATGGTTGGCCTACGGTCCTCATTCTGTTGTTATAAGTTACAGTGGTTATGATATCAATGGATATTCTTTCTACACAGTATGTGAACATGCGAAAAGTGTTGTTCAGAACAGTGGCGTCACCTTAATAGTAGAGTCTTTGCATGTGTCTAGTTCTAAAGACAAGAATCTTGTATACGCCGACATGTCCTATTACGGTGTAATTGAAGACATATGGGAGCTAGACTTTGTTAAATTCAAAGTACCTGTATTTAGATGCAAGTGGGTTGATAATAAAAATGGAGTTCGAGTGGATGACTATGGGTTCACTTTAATTGATTTTTCAAAAAAAAGGTATAAAGGAGAACCTTTTATTCTCACTTCCCAAGCGAAACAAGTCTTCTATGTGGCTGATCCATGTGATAAGAAATGAGCAGTAATTCTGGAAGGGAAGAAAAAAAATTGTATCAGATGATAGTCTGATCGAGTATGAAGAGACACCACCTTTCTCTAAGCAAGCACCTGAGTTGAACTCAGTAGATGAAGAAATAAATGTTGAGACTTGTATGTTTAGAGATGACCACGGTGAAGGTATATGGATTGAAAATCCATTAAGGAAAAAACCCCAGTAAAGGTGCAAATTTTCTATTGTAACACATTGTAATAGACATTTAATGTCTTGACCTTATTTAATGACTTGAATTTATCTTTTATAGTATAATGGCTACGAAAAAGAAACCCACTTCCTCAGAGTCTGAAGGCTCGAAGACATACAGTACATGGGGTCCTTGTCTCATGAAAGAATTCGTGGGGAGAAGAAATAGAGACGGTAGAGTTCCAATCCAGTTTGATGACCGTCTTGAGCCGTTAGGCATGCTGTCTGATAATTGGAAAAGTTTTCTTGGTAGCCTAGCGAGGGCCAAAGTTGACATTTGTTTCTCGAGTTGGGCTGATGTAGATGAGAAGTTGAAGGACACAATATGGGATAACGTGCAGGTAATGATTCCATTATAGATTTCTATAGTTTTAGTCACAGACGAGTTGCAAGCGATCGACTCGAAGATAGTAAGTTGCATCACTTATATATATGTTATTAATTCAGAATCATTAATTTTATATTTTTCAATTGTTAGCAAATATTGTTTTAAACTTAGGACTCTTTGAAGTTGAGAGAATCTCAAGGAGAATTTGCTTCCGATGGTCGGAATGATATTCTACGCGAGGTCTTGGGAAACAACGAACACCCCGGTCGTGTGCGGGGGGTAGGGAGTAGAGTTGGACTTCGACAATATTATGGAAAGACTCAACGGTCTACTTCGTCGACTGGTCATACCAAATGCCAGCAAGAGATCGCAGATTTGAAGAACACCTTGCAACTTGTTTTGGAGAGATTGGATCGTTTTCCTACTTCTCCTACCCGTCGTAAGACCGGTTCTTCCGCGGAGACTACTCCTCCAGTTCCGCCAGTGTTCCACCCCGATCGACAATATGATTTTGTGTCTCATTCTCGAGAATTGGCCCTCGTCGACGGTCCCTCGTTTGGAAAGTTCGCGGATGGATCTAGATGTGCTTTATTTGTCGAAGACCCTGATCGAAGATTGGTGGGACACGGGAAAGTTTATAACATCTCCAGACACCACTTCACAGAGGTAGGTGAGGGAGAATTGAAGGTTGCAGTTGAGAGTTGCTTAGATGTTGGTGCTTTTGTGTCATTTCCGGAAGAAGAGATTGTTACTCTCGGCGATGCTATCGGTGGGTTCGTGCGGTGGCCTAGTTATTTAGTAGAGCTAAACGACAAACATGAGGTATAGTTTAACTTTGAAAGACTTTAAACTTCAAATTTGTTAACAATTGTATTTTAACGGTTGTATACATATCTGTAAGGTGTCAAGCCCCCGGAGCAAAGGGTCAAACAACCAATCTCCGATCAACATTAATTAGCTTCCAAGTAGGTGCAAAATGTTGTATCAATGTATGGTAGGTAGGGAAGCACAATCCATAAGTACCTGGGAGTTGGAGGGGGATAAAGGGTTGCCTCCCGCTTTGTACGTCACCAAAGAGGATATCATGCAGTTCATGGCGATGGATTCGTTGTGTATCATGATTATCGACGTGCAAGTGAAGTAAGTGTTTTTTTGTATACAATGAAAAGTATTGAATAATTTTATCGTAACTGTAATAAAGTATAATTTTTATACTTGTAGACATCTTTACGACGCCAGAAGGTCAATCTTTCCCGAAGATCAAGTATTTGGATTTATCAGTCCATCTACATATATATACGGGAATGACGATAAATCGGGTCAGCTTAGGACATTCTTTAAAGAAGAAGACAAAAGATATTATCTGCTCCCTTATCATGAGAGGTAAACTTTGTAATTCAAAGTGAAACTTTATTTTGTAATAAGCTTCTAATTATATATATAACAGGGCTCATTGGATGTTTGTCGTTGTATGCCCCACGACTAATTATGCATATTGGTTTGATCCGTTGGGGTCGAATAAACCAAGGGACACTCAATAAAGAAATTCTAAATTTGTAAGTTCATTTAGTCGTGAAAAAAGTAATTCGTGTGAGCTTTGACGTTCTTCGGCGGCCTCGAAAGATAGGTATTCCAAGTTATTGCATTAGAATGTTGCTCGCACATGTATGTGCATGGTTTGGCTTCTCGCTGAAGGTCGGAGACCTCGCCGGTGATGGGGGCATCAAGTTATATTTGGCAAGGCCAGGTAGATGCCAGTAAACGATCGACCAGTGTCTTTGGGCGGTTTACCAAATGTAGCGTAATTCTCATTCTTTACCCAGTACCAGTCAAAATATGTCATGCGGCGGTCGACCGGTTGAGCATATTTGATGGGTTGGAGAGTTACTGATATTTTTGATTGAACGGGGCCCCTAAGCCGTTTGACCGTTGCCTTGAGATTGCGGGTTGGACTGAGCGTTGACCACCTAACGGTCGCCCGCTCGTGACTTTTATCTGACAAGTAACTTAAGTTCACTAAATGAAAGGTCGACCATTGGATGTTGGTTTGACCAATTATGACTCGATGACTATAGGTAAGGCCTTGATATTTTTGGTCGAATGGGGCCCCTGAGCCGTTTGACCGTTGCCTTGATTTTGACTTTGACTTAGTCTTATTTTGACAGTCTAGCAATCGACATGTTTATACCATCTATTCGACTTTTGGGGTTTGAGTTGTGAGCCTAGAGTTTGACCGATTATAGGCGTACGTTCAACCGATTCCTTGGGAGCGATCGACCGGTATACCTTTCTCGGTCCACCGTTTGGGTCCAGAACTGAATTCTTGTTCTTGTGGAGTGTCAACTCTATCCATGGAAATTTGTGTCCTTGCCTAGAACGTGAGCCGAGATGTGATGGTGGGTGTGTTGATCGTGCCTGCCCAGGGACCGTCGTGTGGAAGAGTGTGGACACTCGGGACTTGCCAACTCTGCACTGGCCGATGATGTATTCTGGCAGGTAGTTTAGCTATAGCAATGCCAAGTGAGATGGACCGACCTGAGTGACGGCTCCGTCGGTGAGGTGTTGACCTCGAGATTAAGCTGATTCTACTGACACGGACGTGCCTCACCGAACCCCATGTTTAGTATAGCCGCGTGTGGGGTGCATTGCGTACTTTGCGTAAGACCGTGTGTGCCTACGGAATGTCCCGGAGAGTGTGCTCGACGAAGTGGGAGAGAAGGGGTTGTCGACTTTCCGAAACTCCATGACAGTGACGGCCGAAGAGTGTTGGGGAGTGGTCTCGTTGCTAGAGGTGGGTCACCGGAGGTGGTGGGTTCGCCGATGTTGGGAAGACGTGGAAAGGAGTGGTAGGAGTGTTTACTATTTTGTTTTTCGATTTTAATTTTTTATTTATGTTATATACATCAAGGACATTTATCATTCTCTGATGTGGAGTATGTAAATTTTCTGAATGGAAAGATGACGGAGTTGGACTCACGAACGGTAGAAGTACATACAAGCAAATATGGTGAAAATACAGGTGTACTCAAGGAAATAATTGCAATGCAGGTGCAACGCAATCAAATAACCCTAAACATTATTGATTATTTCCCGTTTAATCTGTCTTACCTCATCTTCCTCGATGCATGAGCTCAAACAAGTTACTATGTCAACACATGGTTAATCCATTCAAATCACAGCGTAAATAATAGCATTTGCAAGTTGCAATTGCCTATATAGCTCTTCAAATTATTTGATTTTGAATCACATATATGTTCTTTTCAAACCATTCACATTCCTAATTATGAGCATAAACTCAAATTAAGATAGTGGGAACAATTCATCAACCAAGTGTATAAATAAATTGGACCACTATCTCCTTTTAACCTCAATTTACCTTGATTTCTTTATTGTAAAATAACGAGTACATTTGAAATTTGTTAGATAAAAATGGTTACATCATCTTTCCACACATAACAGTCACTATCATTTTCTTGATTAACAATCTAATCCAACCTTTCATTCTAGGTCTAATAGTGGGTCTGAAGTCTGAACTAACAACCAATGATTCTCCACTCCTCTCACTTAAAATTGAAAGTTTGGATTTAAGCGTGAAATCCTAATTGACATATCCGCCGCTGGTTGGTCAACAAAAGTAGAGCGCCACAACTTAAATGCAAAAGTCATTCACTTATAGTTCACCTTAGAAAGTTTGCATGGTCGATGTTTACATAAGATGGAGGTTAGTGAAACTGTGAAATAATCCATGTTGTTTGTTTGAAGACACACAACCCATGTTAATGGGGTGGGTGAGATTTTCTTTATAGAATCCCACTTATCACAAATTTTCATTTATCATGGAATATTCCACCCTAACATGATGTTGTCTTTAGCTACATTTTGGCCAAACAAATAACCACCGATGGTGCTCAATTAGGATTAGACTACCCCCCCCCCCCCCCCCCCCCCCCCCCCCACACACACACACACACACACACACACACACACACGTGCATTGATGCATGTCCCATGCTACCTTGACCAGGTCAATAACCATCATTTCTCCTATGCATCACATACCATCGGTATGTTTAGGGTTTAGAGAGTTTTTGACCAAGTGAATAACCTATGTGTGCTACTTGTCTCGTGATCTCTAGGAAGCAAAACCTCCATTTTCCTAGAGTTGTTAACTGATGCATTGCATACATTGCATCATATGTCTTTCATTGAGATTACTTTTATATCAATAAATGCTACTAAGGTATGTGTTTAGTCTTATTTACAGAATACAGGGACCTGAATGCAAATTACCCACATTCCGAGCATAAACGCGTACAAAAGACTCATTTTTATCATAAAGACCAAGCTCAAGATTATCGGGTTTCAAATCCAAGCATAAAAGCATTCAAGACCAAATTACAAAAAGAACAAGGGCTTAAGCACAAAAGTAGCTGGGGACTTAATTGCAAAAAGACAAGGACCTAATTGCAATTAAAGCACCAAAATATTATCTTGGAGAAAATCTAAAGAAAAATCAATGTGGATCTCCAAATATATGAAGGAATTAATCTGGAGCTCAAAAGAATGGAAAGAATCAATCCAGACGCGCAAAGGAGGATCAAATCATACCATAAACATTCAACCAAAATCCAGACAAAATCAGAACATTATGTGCGGCGTTTCCGCCGCACCATACCTTCCATCTGCGACGATTTCGCCGCCCCCTTAGCGATCCGTGTGCTCCAATTTTGTCCAGTCGTGTCTGGACACGTGTACTCTCCAATTGTATACTTAGGTCTCTTGTAACAACTATAAATATCTCCGAGAACGATGTTAGAAGGGTCTTTGGCCTTAGACCTAGTTTTTAGTTATTTTTTTTATTTGTCTTTATTTTAGTAATAAAATTCTGTCTTTTATTTCTTGTTTTTACTTTTCTTTTGTAATGCCTCTAGGACCCCTTCTTCCTCCCTCCATGAGTTTCTAACTCTTTCCAAAGGGTGGAGGTGACGGATTTAGGGTGAAGAGAAGAGAATAAATGTTATTATTTTAAGTTCGTGATTAGTATATTTTGATTACTTGAGTTTGTGTTAAATCATTTATCATGTAATGCTTCGTAACTAACATGATTTATTATAAGTTTCTGAATTCTCTAACCTAAACCTTAAATCTAAACCTCCACCCAACGGAATTCACCTATTTGTTCTTATTTTAGTTTTACCCAAAAATCTCAAAACTAACTTATTTCTCTCTCTTCCTTTCCCTTAATCGAAAATCACAAAAATAACAAGATCTCTCCCTCCTTGTGTTCGACCCGTATTTGTCACGTCTTCATTGACGCCGTGCACTTGCGGTATAAATTTAATTCCCATCATTAACTCATAACAAACACATAGGTATTAGGTAGATTATTGTTAGGTTATTTAAGTACACCACCACTCACACCCACAAGTACACCACCACCCACACTCTTCCAAATGGAGAACAGACCACTCCCTCCTTCGTTGATGGCAATTGTGGAGACATACCAGAAGAGGCTAGCAGAAAAGGATGTTGAGATACAAAACCTTAACGAGGAAATCGCTAGACTGACAGCCGAGAAACATATGGTGGAGTTAGCGCTGCAAACAGCTCAAAATGATAACATCGCGCTTAGCCGGCGTCACACTGTAATTTTCGAACAGAGATGGGAAGCCGGACGCAGGTGAAGCTGAGGAGGGAGACACCTCGTTTAGGATGAGTTTTGTCGGGTTAGATGGTTAAATAAGAGATTTTAGTTGGTAGTTATGACGTTAATCGTCTTCTTCTTTTTATATTTCCTGGTTGTTTTGCTACTAATGACGGTTAATCGTCAGTTTAAAGTATTTGTGTGTTTGTTTCCTTCAAATCCCTTGGAAGTCATTGTCTAATTAATGAAGTGTTGCTTTGTGTGTTTGTTTCCCATTCATTGGTGGAGTCATTGTCAAGTTAACGAAGTGTTGCACTATCACGGTTGTCGTTTTGGTATAGACATGCAGTATTTAATGCAAACTAATTCTAATTAAGGTGGGAATCATGCATGGTGGTGAATGCACTTAGTTGAACTTTGGAGGATCACTAATTGTGCAAAGAAAAAGAAAAGAAAAGAGAGTAAAACATCACCATTACAGTTTGTTAATTTGTATTTATGTTAGGTGGTAATTTCCATGTACGTCCAACCAATACTATTTTATGGCCAAATATTGATTTGCCTTTTGTTTTGGATAAATAAATTTAACAATTATTTTTGTTGGCATCCATGAATCCATATTTTAATGAATTGTTTGCTTGCCTACTCATCGAAAAGATTATTAGTTTTTAGCAAGGTCATCTCCGAGATCACATAGATATCCAAAGCACAATGGGTCTGTCTGAATTGTCATTCTTAATAATTATATTTGCATTATAAACACTATTAATTCAATGTCTTATAGTGTACTTTTCCTATTTTCGTGGAACTCATGTATTAGATATGTATATGATCCAAAATGAATTATAGTAATCATGGACCACGAATATCCAACGTTAGTAACTTCTCCTAATACACATGCCACGTCCAACAGTACCGTACTCCACCGTGATCCACCACATCAACTTTTACCTTTCATGCTATATTCAATCCTATAAAGAGGCATTCCTCGATCATATGTATCCTTAAAACTTGATATGTTTGTTTTAATACCGCAAGTGCACGATGTTGATGGACACGCAGCAAGTACGGGTCGTGTCCACGAGGAGGTGTGTCAACTCTGTTTTGTTCGATGGCAAGTGAGAAAAGATGGGAAGAAGTTATGATTACACTAAACAAAACTACGAATCAATAAATAATAAAACTAAACCCCATGGAGTGAAGGTGTGTAGGTAGGTGTGTGAGAGTAAGTCTTCTTTTCAAGTAGAAACAAGTGTAGTTTGTGTGGCATACAAGTAGAAGCTAGTGTAGTATCTAATGTAGGATACACAACACTACAAGGCAAACCATGAACATGCATATTTTACATAAAGTTGGGGTTGATTTTAGTTTCTCAGACATGCAATAAATACCTAGTGTGACCATTAGAGCATCAATCAGTCCTACATACAACCAAAATCATTCATGTAAATGTGCACCAAATATAGATCCATACATAATAAGTCATTTCCATCAAATCATAACAAGCAACAAGATAAACTCTAAAGCTAGCATGAGATAAGTACCTAGTGTGGATATTATCTCATCTAATACAAGTTTAAGCATAATACAAGTATAGATCTATATTAAGCATGTGAAATGACACAAATAAAAGAACTCATCACTATCACATAGTCTACATTATCTCCACCCCATATGGGGATGGAACTATTCACTACTCATTATGAAGATAAAACGGAAATTAAACTAAGCATGCAAGAATTGAAAGAGACAATATAAAACTAATTAAGAAAAAATATTTTATTTAAAAACATGAAGGAAATAACACTTGTGTACGTTGTACAAAAACAAGGGCAAACAAGCTCTTATATAGACTCCAAAATCGAGCTAAAACGTGCAAACCGCACAGAAAACATGGACAATGGTCGACCGAAATTGCTCCAACGGTCGACCGTTCAGTTAACAGGATCAATTCTTGTTAATTTCAGTTGACCGAACCCTTCTTCCGATTGACCGTTTCACGATTACCTACTCTCCAACCGTTTTTACCGGTCGACCGTTCGTGACTCCATGAAAATCCCTAGTTTCGGTCGAGACCTACACCGGTCGACCGAACCCCTTCGGGTCGAGAGCTTCTAATATGATCCGGTCGACCGGACTCCACCATCGGTCGACCGTTTTATCCTATTTCTGTTTAACAAATCTTAAACCAATTTCAACATGCACCTCTCTTGAAAAGATTACTCATAACTCTTCAAGAAATAAACCAGAAATCAAAATTGATTTGATCCCAATCTGACTAATCAACATGTTGAGGTTGGATGTTCAATCGTCCGGTTTCAAGGTGCGGGTTTAAGTAACATGAATATCCAATTGTATCATAAGATACATGACATAGAATCTGAAAATTCTAATAGAAAATTATGATCTATATATTTTAGATGAGAAATACAAAAATTGGAATAAGCACAAGTTCAAATGGCGCTAATCGGGTACACATTGCATTCCAGACTTTGATGGTCAGCGATTAAACGAGTTTGATCCATCAAAGTCTCATACGTAAAATGTTACCATATTTGGGTAAGAAACGAATTTAAACATATATCTTGATTTACACGTTGTAGGGCAATGATGATTTTCATACGAGTAATGGAATTTTGCATATTAACCCATATGTAAGGAATGAATAGAGGAATTCGGTGGTTATGTTCAAAGACATTACCAAATAACTCAATATGCTTAAGCAAATCACAAATGGTATCTCCAATTGGGTAAATTATAAATACATCCCTTAAATTGGATAAATTGCAATAACACATAAGTTATACAATTTGATCTTGAAATAGAAATAGAAATAGACATAATTACAAATTCACCCTTAAATGGACAAATTATATATCCACCCCTAAATGTGGATAAGTTGCAATAATATATATTTTGTACCAATTGATTTGCAAAACAATCATAAAATAGAAATAGTCCATCTAAATGGACAAAATCATAAATCCACCTCTCAAGTTGGATAAATTGGGAAACAAATCTTTAAAGTCGTAAAATTTGTAAACCAATTTTAAAATATGAAAATAATGTTAAAATACAAACATTAGCTACTCTAATAGTAAGAGAGGATGTTTGTCAAACAAGATCCTAGGTTCCCTCCACTAGTGCAGAAAATCTCATATACGTCGGATATGTATAGACGTCGGATTTCGACGGTCCAAGTACCCGACGTATATTTCCCCGTCGCCTATTTCTTGTTGTATAGACGTCGGCTATATATGACCGACATCTATACAGTCTATAGACGTCGGTTATATACGACCGACGTCTATTATATGTTAATTAACCAAAAAAATACATTGCAACCTATATCGGGCATTCTGTACTCACATTATTCAAGCTCAAGCTGCCCAAGTGCCCCAAGTGTCATTCTTTTGACAAATAACCACGAATATCAAGCCCAACATGCCCAGGTGCCCCAAGTCGTTTGCTTTCTGCAGTAAAGGAGGGGTGGAGTACATCAACCACACCAACAAAAATAAATTCTCTGATGTGGGACTAAACTATTACACCCTATAGTTGTCGGATATATAGGTTGACTGACATCTATACATACAACACGACCTATAGACGTCGGTCATGCTATACATCCGACGACTATACATTGAAATAACAATAATTAATAAAAAATACGCTCTATAGACGTCGGCTACCATATACAACCGACGTCTATACATGGTAAATAGTAAAAAAAATGTTGCAACCATTTTAAGCCCCAAGTGCCAATTTTTGACCATTAAATATATATATGTATCTCACTTGCATTTTATAGTGTGGTACTAAACTCTCATTTAGAAGTAAATGAGTGGTAGAGTACTTCAACTCCACCAATAAAAAACTTTCTCCAATGTGTGACTAAACATACACACACATGTGTACAACACACATGTGATAGTTACATTGATGTAACTATTTTTAAATCCACATTATTCTTATACAATATAAATCCACATAAATTCTTACACGAAATAAATCCCAAAAAATTGTTTTATTTCTTATACAAAATAAATCCCAAAAAAATGAGTTAATTCTTACACGAAATAAATCCCAAAAAATTGCGTTATTTCTGATACAAAATAAATCCACATAAATTATTATACGAAATAAATCCAAAAAATAAACAAAAAATATTTTCTTCTTTCATGAGGTATAGACGTCGGTTATACTAAAAAACCGAAGTTTATACAAACCTATTGACGTCGGATGTCCAAACATCCGACGTCTATACCTATAGACGTCAGATGTTTTTATATCCGATTTCTATTCGGTGACGTCTATTGAGCATTCTGCACTAGTGCTCTCTCTTAATATTGGAGTTGTCAAAATTAAAATACAAACTACCTTAAAATACAAAGTGGATTGTGGATTCCCTCTCTCTTACCGACAATGGAGTCTTCATTTAAGAAACCAAATAAAAATCCTTATATATACACGAACATTCCCTTAAAAAAGAGAATAAACTGTTTACAATGTCTCCTAAAATACGAGACTATATTATTCATAAAAATATCCTCGTTGTGATAAGGTTAAACTCACTCAGATAAAGTTGAAGTGTCAAATTAAATCAAGACACAAAACAAAATACACACGAACATTCTCCTAAACAAGAGAAAAAATTGTTTACAATGTCTTCTAAATACAAGAGTACACTATACATAATCTCCTCATTATGAGGCTAAGCTAACTAAAACCCGACAATCTAGATCTCCTCCTTCATTATACAACTGGCATCTATTGTGTACTCTAGACGTCGACCGTATTAAGAGGTGACGTCTATAGTTATAAACGTCGGTTCTTTATACAACCGGCGTCTATTGTGTACTCTAGACGTCGATTGTTAGAATATGCATTGCAACTGACCTCTAGAGTACACAATAGACGTCAGATATTTGTTTGACCCACGTCTATTTCACATCCGTATAGACGTCGGAATATACACGTCAGGTGAGTATTATATCCAACGGCCATGCTAATTTGTATTTATGTTAGGTGGTAATTGCCATGTACGTCCAACCACTACTATTTTATGGCCAAATATTGATTTGCCTTTTGTTTTGGATAAATAAATTTAACAATTATTTTTGTTGGCATCCATGAATCCATATTTTAATGAATTGTTTGCTTGCCTACTCATCCAAAAGATCATTAGTTTTGAGCAAGATCAACTCCGAGATCACATAGATATCCATAGCACAATGGGTCTGTCTGAATTGTCATTCTTAATAATTATATTTGCATTATAAACACTATTAATTCAATGTCTTATAGTGTACTTTTCCTATTTTCGTGGAACTCATGTATTAGATATGTATATGATCCAAAATGAATTATAGTAATCATGGACCACGAATATCCAACGTTAGTAACTTCTCCTAATACACATGCCACGTCCAACAGTACCGTACTCCACCGTGATCCACCACATCAACTTTTACCTTTCATGCTATATTCAATCCTATAAAGAGGCATTCCTCGATCATATGTATCCTTAAAACTTGATATGTTTGTTTTAATACCACAAGTGCACGACGTCGGTGAAGACGCGACAAGTATGGGTCGTGTCCACGAGGTGGTGTGTCAACTCTGGTTTGTAAAAAGGCAAGTGAGAAAAGAGGGGAAGAAATTGTGATTACACTAAACAGAACTACGAATTAATAAACAATAAAACTAAACCCCATGGAGTGGAGGTGTGAAGGTATATGTGTGGGAGTGTGTCTTCTTTTCAATTAGAAACGAGCTATAATGTAGTTTGTGTGGTATACAAGTAGAAGATAGTGTAGAATCTAAGTGTAGGATATACAACACTAAATGAAAAACCATGAACATTCATATCTCACATAAAGTTCAGGTTGATTTTAAATTCTCAAACATGCAATCAGTACATAGTGTGGTCATTAGAGCATCAATTAGTCCTACATACAACCTAAATCATTTATGTAAATGTGCATTAAACATGAATCCATACATAACAAGTCATTCCCATCAAATCATAACATGCAAGAAGATAAACTCTAAAACTAGCATGAGATAAGTACCTAGTGTGGACATTATCTCATCTAATACAAGTTTAAGCATGCTACAAGTATAGATCTATGTTAAGCATGTGAAATGACACAAATAATAGAACCATCACTATCACATAGTCTATATTACCTCCACCCCATATGGGGATGAAACTACTCACTACTCATGAAGACAAAACGAAAATCAAACTAAGAATGCAAGAATTGAAAGAGACAATATAAAACTAGCTAAGAAAAATTATTTTATTTACATGACTCTTTTTAAAAAATCGTACTCCGACGGTCGCTCTTTTGGCCAAATGACCATCTCCTTTGTGCAATCATTCCCGTTTGGCTTGGAAAAAACACATCATTCTGGCCTTCTCTTTTTAAGGAATCGTACCCAGATTGATGTTTATATTTTGGCAAATAAAAAAAGAGTCCTGCAGCCTGCTGAAATTAATCCAGAAAATTACAAATACTCGAACCGAATAAAAAACGACGGTTCCATATTTGGTATAAAATCAATGAACCAAAAGCATATCAAAGTTATATTGTATCGCTGCCTAAATCGCATAAGAACTCATAGTCTTTATCCTTAAATTGGATGAAATGATTAAGATTTGTACACGTTTAATTTGATGGTAGGCCTAAGGTAAACTGTCGAAAGACATCAAATTAAAAGGAACCTGTTGGTATAAACAATAATACTTATCAAAGTAAGTTCATAATTGGATTCTTCGGAAACCTCAAAGTGGTAATAAGTTTAGCCCTATTGCATTCGATGATTTAAATCTATGACCTCAAATGGTCAGTAGAATTCTTAAAAGGAAACGGAAAATATACCACCACCATTATCATACGTGATCACAAGATACGATAGTTCTAGTCCCAAAACTGGATATGGTAACATCAGTTACAAAATTGGGTTCAAATTGATCGAGAAAACTCACTTAACTACATATATGCCTATGATTGGATGGGAATATGACCCACCTTTAAAAGAAATTAAGTAATAAGTAGCTAAGTTCAAGAAAAACTCCATT
Source organism: Triglochin maritima (assembly GCA_963682175.1). Classification (NCBI taxonomy): domain Eukaryota; kingdom Viridiplantae; phylum Streptophyta; class Magnoliopsida; order Alismatales; family Juncaginaceae; genus Triglochin; species Triglochin maritima. Next base: position 40,217,955 of record OY821781.1, read on the forward strand.
GGAGTTCCAAATTGAAATATCAAATATCCACAATATGGTACGTGCATATGATCATATTTCCTTGCACCTCACATTATAACAATATTGGATTTGAGTGGACTATTATACCACCTCATTAGTGATAAACTCATTGTTAATCACACTGTCCTTGTTCGAAAAATGCTAGATTGATGAAGTAAAACAAACGCAAGCTCTGTACGTGCATCCATTTGGTGTTAAAAGATGATCATATTAAAACGTGATACTGATTCGATGCTGATATAAATCGTTAAATCTCAATGGACAAGAATTAGAATAATGTCCTTATTAAATAAACTTTGAACCTTCGGCTTCATAATGCTTAGGTTCATCACAAAACGATCGGATTCCTAATCAGAATAAATATGAAATAATTAATAAGCTTTCAATGTAGATCATTCATAAATTTCTAAATTAGCTTATGAACCAATGTAAGAACTCCACAATTTCTCAAATAATTCAAAGAGATGAATTGGGTTAAAGGGTCCACACTCGCGCGGCTACGTGCATGGGGGCATGGAGGACCATGCAAATGGTTGAAAATTACATGTTAGACCCTATAAAGCTATTCAATTGAAAGACATGGTGATGATGTTCGAAAAGTAACCAATCAGTCCAACACATCAAATAAGTTTATCAAAGTCTAGCTCTCTTAATATTGGAGTTGTCAAAATTAAAATACAAACTACCTTAAAATACAAGGTGGATTGTGGATTCCCTCTCTCTTACCGCCAATAGACTCATTTAAGAAACCAAATAAAAATCCTTATATATACACGAACATTCCCTTAAACAAGAGAATAAACTGTTTACAATGTCTCCTAAAATACGAGACTATATTATTCATAAAAATATCCTCGTTGTGATAAGGTTAAACTCACTCATATTAGACAGTCTTCAACATAAAGTTGAAGTGTCAAATTAAATCAAGACACAAAACAAAATACCCACGAACATTCTCCTAAACAAGAGAATAAATTGTTTACAATGTCTTCTAAATACAGGAGTACACTATACATAATCTCCTCGTTATGAGGCTAAGCTAACTAAAACCCGACAATCTAGATCTCCTCCTTCATTATACAACCGACGTCTATTGTGTACTCTAGACGTCGACCGTATTAAGAGGCAACGTCTATAGTTATAAACGTCGGTTCTTTATACAACCGACGTTTATTGTGTACTCTAGACGTCGATTGTTAGAACATGCATTGCAACCGACCTCTAGAGTACACAATAGACGTCAGATATTTGTTTGACCCACGTCTATTTCCCATCCGTATAGACGTCGGGTGAGTATTATATCCAACGTCTATAGTTCTAATAAGTCCAGTTTTCCCTTCAGTTTTTATCTATTATCTTTTATCTTAGCCACCAAAACCCTAGCCTCCGCAACCCTGGCCGTCTTCCTCCACTTCCCCAACCACTGCAGCCTCCGTGACCACTGTCACAACACGTTCCTCCTCCACGACCACCGTCACCGCAACACCCTCCTCCGTGACCACCGTCACCGCAGCTGCAGCTACAACCTCCTCTTCTGGTTCGTGCTCATACGATTAGGCTATCTTAGCTTGTCATTTGGGGTGATCATATTATTAATGTGATTTAATCGGGAATTTTGTGTGTGATAATATTAGACATAATATTAATGATTTGATTGTGGTTGTTTGTGTATAGTTGATTGCGGTGGTTTGTTTATAGCACGAAAATCTAGGGTTATAGATTCAACTTGTGAAAGATCACATGTTTGGATTTTATATTCTTAAGTGAGTTTGAATTTACGAGTTTGGCGTTTCGGGGAGAATATGAAGCCTAGTTTTGTAATTGGTTCTCCTTTGGTGTATTGTTGATGTTACAATAGGGTTCTTTATTTCTTTTTTTGTGCATTTGTTTTCATTACTCTTAATCAAGATGAGAGATGTGATGCATTTTGGAATTTGGTTATGTGTTTGCTTTACTTTGGTTGTGTATTGACAAACATTGGATTGTTGACTCAGTTTAGGGTTGTGGATTGACATGTTCTGTTAATATCTACATGAGTGATAAAGTGGTGCATTTGTTTGGTGTAGTTGAGGATTGAGTTTTTTTATTTAGTTTTTTTTATTTGGTGTAGTTGTGGGTGCGAGGACTGAGCGACGTCGTTGTTCGATTAGCGCGAGGATTGAGCGACGTTGTTGTGCGGGAAGCGCCCAACATTCTGATTGTGAGTTTTTCTTTGTTTTAGATAATATTCATGCTTATTTTCCTTATTTTTAGATAATGTTCATAAGATAATGTGCAATTTATTGTGGCTATGAATGAATCTAATGATATCAAACCACTTCGGGAGATCAAACTGTACCCCAATAACAATTCTTGGTTAAAGAATGAGTTAATTTGGAAGAATGATCGAATCTCCATTTGTTATTTTTGGTAAATGTCTTTAATATTCTGTTTTATATTAAAAAGACTATAGCTTAGATCATGTAAAAAATTTATGTTTAGTTTAGTGAGTTCATACATTTATTTGTGTTTATTAATTTTTAGCTTAGTGAAATATTTATTTATGTTTATTTATGCTGAAAACAACTTATTTTGTTTTGTTAAATGTTTATTTATGTTTATTTTCTAATAACTCATCGACCCTTTTAAGCAATTTGGCCTTTAATAAGCTAAAGCAAAAGATTAGACAATATCTGCTAAATCATTCATCATATAGGATTTTCCATTCATCGTATTTATTATTTATTTTACGATTTTTGTCGTAGATTGCTGGTGTAAGGTACGTAATCTCTTTCACTCATCATTCATTAGAAAACATGCATTAGTTAGTAGGAGTTGCATTGGAACAAGAGTGAGGTGAGTGTTTGTTTGGTGTGTTGTTTGTTAGATTAAGGTATGAAAAACACCTAGGGGGTTGTCACCTATAGGAGATGAGGTAGGGGATTCCATCACCCTTTTATTGCCCCCAAAAACCACTTAATAAAAGAGCCTTAATAAAATCAACATAGACGTTGGGCCCTAGGATTTCCGAACGCATTAAGGAGAGAAAATCGTTTAAGACCGTTATGGCCTGAACGTCGTTGCCCATCTTGTCTCTCTGAGATTTTATAGGAACCTCCGGGTTCTTAATTTCCTACAGACTACTGGTCCCCACTATTTAAGACTGTTTCGGCCCGAACGTCGTTACCCATCTAGTCTCCCTATGATTTTAGGAACCTCCGGGTTCTTGATTTCCTACAGAGTAGTGGTAATCGGTGGGGCCTCAAAGTTTGGCGTCGTCTAATGCTAAGGACCTATAGTGGACTTTAGGCTTGCTTTGGCCTTGATTTCTTAGTTAGGTTTCTAACCTTCCTTATTCCCACGCTAGATTAAGGACTTCATCTCCTCTCTCCTGAATCATTCTTTTCTCATATTCATGTCTCCGGATCTTCTCGTATTTGTAATCCGTGTATTTTTATTAGTATTATCGAATTTAAGTTCAATAACTCGTGCTACTCAGGACAATGAAGGTTTACCAAGTGTTACGTGGAAGGAGAACAACCCAAAAGCGGGAGTAATATGTCATGGAATGGGAGTAAATTCTTTCTCCCATTTTTGTTAATTAACTTAAGTAATGGAACATATATTTAGCGAATTTATATGTTTATAATACCGCAAGCAGACTGGAAATACGGAATGTGGTTACTATGTGATGCGATACATGGAGGAAATCCTCCAATTTGCAACTCCAAATGTAGCACTATCCAAGGTAATATAGATCGTTATTCACTTGTATAATTATAGTTTCTTATTTAGATATTAATATTTTTTACTTCTATTTTTATAGGTCTTCCCAAAAAGTATCGATCTGTACTCGCAATAGGAGCTCAATGATACAAGCGACTGATGGGCTCGCTATTTTATTAGAAACATGATAACGAAATAAGATGTTGTCATATCATTAACACTTTTTTTGGAATTTATTTAACAAGTTTACATGTATTACAAACATACAATGTTATGCCTTAATATAATCAAACATTTTTTGAATGAATGTCAAGTGTTTGTGTATGAATGCCAAGTGTGTTGAATGATTGTGTTTGTGTATGTATGTTTGGATGTATTTGTGTTTGTTGATGAATGTGTGTATGTTTTTGTGTTTGTGAATGAATTTCGTGCAGGATGAATGATTTTCTTGTGCAGGTTGAATGTGTTTCCTATTCAGGTATCTATGATTGCTACATTTCGTATTTATTTATTTTTGAACAGGCAAGGGAATAGACATCGGTTGTTTCTCTCGGACGACGTCTATTTCTTTCAAAAAAGGAATAGATGTCGGCTGAGAGGTATAGCCGACATCTATACCTAGCTAATAGACGTCGGTCGTCTCGAATGACTGACGTCTATACCTATGTAATAGACATCGACCATTAAGCGTCTGACATCTATGTATAGACGTCGGGTCAGGACTACGGTATATCCGACGTATAGAGTCCGTATATCCGACGTTATACCCTTTTCTACACTAGTGTATGTATCATGTTGTTTAACGTGGGTTTTTTGTTCTTTTGTATAATATATATATATATATTGGTGTTAAGAAGACCTCTCAAGAATTCATGATGGAATTCCGCACCTTACAACTTCGTATAGAAGAATGCCTCACTATTGTCACGATCATTCCACCATTTGTAACGCTAAGTAAAGAAAATGCAAATGACAACAAAATGATATAAATTCAATATCCCATTTCATTGGATATAGGAATACAAGATCTTTAGCACATTTATATGGTGCACAAAAGATGAATAGATGATACATATTTCACAAACTATTATCATATATCAAATAACTTGGAGAACGTGGCAGTTGAGCTCATGCTAGAGATGATGCATTTGTATAGAGTCTCGTTCAGAGTCGGAGCTTGAAGACGTATTCCTTCTTCTATTTCACGGAACCATATTGTTGCGGCAATTTGGTTTCGAATTTTTGGGTCCTGATGGTTTGCTCCTTTTCATATTTAAATGGACCATCTTGCTACGATAATTTAGCTTCTTGTCCGGAGAGATTCAAGTATATATTCCATCATTTGACAAGTTTATCTTTGATAAGGAGAGCTTATCAAACAATGGTTAGCTTTAATCTCATAACCAAGGCAAACACTTGACTTGTATATTCCATACGCGATTTGATGATTTATTCCCTTATTTATTTGAAGGGGACTATCGTGTATAGCAATTTTGTTTGTTTGCTTGGGGTTGGTTTGGTGTTTGTCTTTATCATGATCACCAAGATTTAGTCAGTTTAGCCTCATAACATGGAGGAAATTTATGTACATATTTGGTTATCGAGATGATGATTCTTATATTAGAATATCACCAAAAAGTTAGTTTAGCCTCATAACTAAGACGGAATGTATATGTATTTGACTTATCAACAATAATTCTTATATTAGAATATCCTACAAGCGGTTAGTTTAGCCTCGTAACCTAGGAGGGGATTTGTGTATATATTTTTTTGCTTCACTTTATCGTGGAGACAATCTGATATTTGTGTGTTTAACCTCATCACAATGAGGATAGGTATATATGTTTAGTCTCGTATTTAGGAGACGTTATAGATGATTTATTCTCCCATTTGGGAGAGTATTGTAAACAATTCATCCTCTTGTTTAGGAGAATATTATGTATATGTTTGTTTTGTATCAACTTAGTCTTTATGATGAAGACGGTCGGATTATAGTTAGTTTGGCCTCATAACACGAAGGAGATTTATATATATGCACCAAAGGCTAGATTAGTTTAGCCTCATAATCTAGGAGGTATAGTGTAGATATGTATGTTATTTGGACGATTATTCTTTTGGTATCAATATTGTCATGTCTTGGTCAGTTTAGCCTCATAACCCGGAGGAGTTTTGTATATATGTTTTGGTGCTTCAACTTTATCACGAAGACAACCTAATATTAGTGAGTTTAACCTCATCACAAGGAGGACTTATATATATTCGATTTACCAATGATAATTCTTCTATTAGAATATCGTACAAACGGTTAGTTTAACCTCATAACCTAGGAGGTAAACTATGTATGGTGTAGTCTCGTATTTAGGGGACATCGTAAACAGTTTATTCTCTTGTTTAGGAGAATATTATGTATATGCTTTGTTTGAGTGTAACGACTTTAGTTTATCTCATTACTAAATATCGCTATGGGTTAGATTAGTTTAGCCTCGTAACCTACGAGGTTATTTTTATATGTATTTGGGTTTGGATAATTATTATTTTTGATATGGATATTATATTGTTTTGGGCAGTTTAGCCTCGTAACCCGGAGGGTTTTGTGTATGCGTCTTTGTTATATTGCCGATGATTCTTATATTTAAATATCATCAAATAGTTAGTTTAATCTCATAACTGGGAGAATATTTTATGTATATAATTTGTTAAGTGTCTTGGACAGTTTAGCCTCGTGACCCGGAGGGGTCTTGTATATATATTTGTTTTGTTTATTTGATTTGTTAAATGAAGCATCCATCGCCACTAAGGGAGAGGGAACCCAAGATCAAGTTTGGCGTGCATCCTCGCTTACGGCTAGGGTAGTCCGTATTTTAGTTTCTAACCACTCCAACGATAAGAGAGAGGGAACCCAAGATCAAGCTTGGCGTGCATCCTCTCTTACTATTAGAGTAGTCAATGTTTATATTTTGAATTTATTTTCGTATTTGAAAGTTGGTTGACATATTTACAACTTTGAAGATTTGTTTTGCAATTTATCCACATTTAGGAGTGAATTCGTACTTTTGTCCATTTAAGGAAACTTTTGTATTTTAAGATTGATTCGCAAATCAATCGGTACAACTCATATTGTTTAGGGGTGGATTTGTAATTTATCCATTTAAGGAGATTATTTGTATTGTAAGGTCAATTTGCGTATCAAATGGTACAACTTATGTATTGTTGTAATTTATCCACGTTTAGTGGTAGGTTTGTAATTTTTTCCATTTGGATGGACTATTTTGATATTTATCTGGATTGGAGTTGATTTGACAGACTTTTCCACATCTTGGACTATTCTGCAATTTCGTCCTTCTTAGTAGATATATTTTCTGTCATCACATGCTTGGGAGTTATTTCCTTGATTCCAACTTATTTATTGGGCAAGCATGCAAAATCTCCCCTTGCATGATAGGAAGAGCAACCATGCACGTAGGGTGTTGGTGGTGTTGTGTCGGCTTGCTTAAGAAGTTACCTTTATTTCTGCAAGCTTAATTGGCATGAAGTACTATCGTTGTATCGTTCCCAATTGACTGTACTATTTGTGCAATCAGATTGAACCAACCTACGTTGGATTGATTCGCATTGTATTTTGGAACTCTCCTTATTTGTACGAAGAATTTAAATAGACAATATGCTTGTCTCTCTATTTTGTATCCTTTTTGACATGGAAATGAGATAAAAACCAATCGAGCCGAAATTGGCTCAACTCATATTTCCGCATTCTTCTATTATCTGGATGAAGAATCCAAAGAGAGAATATGCACGCTTTTATAGTTTGTATTCGTTTCGACCTAGAAGTCACAACTGATTTTGCACTTTGTATGAGTTTTATTTATGCTCGTAAAATTTGATTTGATTTCGAAAATCTATACATGAATGTCATATAGCATGAGTTTTAGTACCTTCATTTCTTCAATATTATAACTTGCATCACGTTACAAGAAGTGTTTGGTTTCAAGTAACACGTATGGTACACTACTACAGAAAAGGGAATATACGTCGGATATAAGGGGCTATACACGTCGGATTTATGCACACCCCTATCCGACGTCTAGGTGTGCGTCGTCTATACATAGACTTCGGCCATAGTATAACCGACGTCTATACCTAACATATATACGTCGGCTGTAATTAGACGCCGACGTGTATTCTTTAATGTATAGAAGTCGGTTAACTAGCATACGACGCCTATACTTTAGGGATAGACGTCGGTTAGATGACATACGACGCCTATACTTTAGGGATAGATGTCGGTTAGGTAACATACGACGCCTATACTTTAGGGATAGACGTCGGATTAAATAAAAAGCCGACGTCTATTTCTTTCTTCAGAGAAATAGACGTCGGCTTATAGATACAGCCGACGTCTATTCCCAAACCTGGAACAAAAAAAAAATAGCATCCGACGAAATTGTTTTTAGTCATCGTCGTCGTGTACCTACAACTGCACCAAATTCGTCACCTATAAATTTGTTCACAAATACTCACAATTTCATCCACATACATCATCCATATACATCCACAAGCATACATGCACAAACACAAACACAAACAAACAACCATACATGCACAAACATACAAAGCATACACAATTGACATTCAACACACTTGCAATTAATTCATTCTAAAATTAAGGCGATTATATTAAGGCATAAAGTGTAGGTTATACAAGTGCACTTGTTAACTAAATTACAAAAAATACAATTGGCAGGAGAACCTCTTAGTTCGTTAGCATGTTTCTGATGAAATAGCGAGCCCATCGGTCACGAGTTTCATCGAGCTCCTGTTGCGAGAATGGATCACTACTTTTTGGGAAAACCTATCAAAAAAATACAAGTGTGTTGAATATTAATAACTGAATATTGAAACTACACAACTATACAATTGAATAACGATGTACATTACCTCGGATAGACATACGTCTTGAGTTGCCAATTCGAGGATTTCCTCCATGTATCTCATCACGTAGTAACCGCATTCCGTATTTCCAACCTGTTTCCGGTACTACAAACATAGGAATTCGCTAAATATTTGTTCCTAACTTAATTAACAAAAATGGGATATAACGTACTCTCATTCCATGCCATGTTATTCCTGATTTTGTGGTTGTTCTCCTACCACCTAAAGCTCTGTAAACCTTAATTGCCCTGAGTAGCACAAGTTAAAATATCAATCAATAATACTAATAAAAATCCACGAATTACTTTATTCACGACTAAACGAACTTACATATTTAGAAGTTTCTTTATTGAGTCCCTTGGTTTATTCGACCCCAACGGATCAAACCAATATGCCGAATTAGTCGTTGGGCATACAACGACAAGCATCCAATGAGCCCTGTGTTATATATATAATTAGAAGTTTATTACAAAATAAAATTTCACTTTGAATTACAAAGTTTACCTCTCATGATAAGGGAGCAGATAATATTTCTTGTCTTCTTCTTTAAAGAATGTCCCTAGTTGACCCGATTTATCGTCATTCCCGTATATATGTAGATGGACTGATAAATCCAAATACTTGATCCTCGGGAAAGATTGACCTTCTGGCATCGTAAATATGTCTACAAGTATAAAAATTATAATTTATTACAGTTTTGATAAAATTATTCAATACTTTTCATTGTATACAAAAGAACACTTACTTCACTTGCACGTCGATAATCATGATACACAACGAATCCATCGCCATGAACTGCATGATATCCTCTTTGGTGACGTACAAAGCCGGAGGCAACCCTTTATCCCCCTCCCCCTCCAAGTCCCAGGTACTTAACGATTGTGCCTCCCTACCTACCATACATTGATACAACATTTTGCACCTACTTGGAAGCGAATTAATGTTGATCGGAGATTGGTTGTTTGACCATTTGCTCCGGGGGCTTGACACCTTACAAAGATGTATAGAACCGTTAAAATACAATTGTTAACAAATTTGAAGTTTAAAGTCTTTCAAAGTTAAACTATACCTCATGTTTGTCGTTTAGCTCTACTAAATAACTAGGCCAACGCACGAACCCACCGATAGCATCGCCGAGAGTAACAAACTCTTCTTCCGGAAATGGCACAAAAGCAGCAGGATCTAAGCAACTCTCAACTGCAACCTTCAATTCTCCCTCTCCTACCTCTGTGAAGTGGTGTCTGGAGATGTTATAAACTTTCCCGTGTCCCACCAATCTTCGATCAGGGTCTTCGACAAATAAAGCACATCTAGATCCATCCGCGAACTTTCCAAACGAGGGACCGTCGACGAGGGCCAATTCTCGAGAATGAGACACGAAATCATCATGTCGATGAGGGTGGACCACTGGCGGAACTGGAGTAGTCTCCGCGGAAGAACCGGTCTTACGACGGGTAGGAGAAGTAGGCAAATCACGATCCAATCTCTCCGTAAGAAGTTGCAAAGACTTCTTCAAATCTGCGATCTCTTCCTGGCATTTGGTATGACCAGTCGTCGTAGTAGACCGTTGAGTCTTCCCATAATATTGTCGAAGTCCAACTCTACTCCCTACCCCTCGCACACGACCGGGGTGTTCGTCGTTTCCCAAGGCCTCGCGTAGAATATCATTCCGACCATCGGAAGCAAATTCGCCTTGAGATTCTCTCAACTTCAGAGAGTCCTAAGTTTAAAACAATATTTACTATCATTTGAGCAATATAAAATTAATGATTCTGAATTAATAACATATATATAAGTGATGCAACTTACTTTCTTCGAGCTGATAGCTTGCGACTCGTATGTGACGTACTCCCCTCTGGAGTTTACTCTCGCTCTCTTCCAAGAATCACAACGAGCTACGGGAGAAGGAGGAGATAGGTTACTTGCTTGCTCCTCACTCATACCGGAGTCAATTGCCTCCTGTCTCTTCTGAGTAATTTTTCAGCCATCATTTGTGCTTCTAACTTGTGGTACCCCGCTCGAGACATACGATGGGTATACTTGTTAGAAGATCTAATCTTTTGGTTTTTTGCTCGGATGGCCTAAAATCATGTTTATTAGATTGTCACTAAAATCAATAACTAACAAGTTTGTTTTGAAACTCAGTTACTATATTATAAATTAAACTTAGTTACCTCAAACTCCGGGCTATCTCTGGATTTTCTGAATAGCTCCCATTGATTCGGAGTGATAAAGTTATAGACATCGCATGGATTTCTATCCTGGTAGTCTCCGAATATGTACTTGTTCGTTAAATTTGTTTTGAAATCCCTCCAACGAACTGACATGTAAGTCATCCACTTCTTCTTCAACTTGTCAGTGGATTGGAACTCAAAAGATTCCTACAACACGTTAACTTTATATATATCAAATGTTCAACTAAAACTATAGAAATCTATAATGGAACCATTACCTGCACATTATCCCATATTGTGTCCTTCAACTTCTCATCTACATCAGCCCAACTGGATAAACAAATGTAAACTTTGGCCCTCGCTAAGCTACCCAGAAAACTTTTCCAATTATCAGAAAGCATGCCTAAGGGCTCAAGACGGTCATCAAACTGGATTGGAACTCTACCGTCTCTAGTTCTTCTGCCCACGAATTCTTTCATGAGACAAGGACCTCGTGTACTGTATGTCTTCGAACCTTCAGACTCGGAGGAAGTGGGTTTCTTTTTTGGAGACATTATACTATAAAAGATAAATTCAAGTAATTAAATAAGGTAAAGACATGGATTAAATGTCTATTACAATGTGTTACAACAGAAAATTTGCACCTTTACTGGGGTTTTTTCCTTAATGGATTTTCAATCCATATACCTTCACCGTGGTCATCTTTAAACATACAAGTCTCAACATTTATTTCTTCATCTACTGAGTTCAACTCAGGTGCTTGCTTAGAGAAAGGTGGTGTCTCTTCATACTCGATCAGACAATCATCTGATACAATTTTTTTCTTCCCTTCCAAAATTACTGCCCATTTCTTATCACACGGATCAGCCACATAAAAGACTTGTTTCGCTTGGGAAGTTAGAATAAAAGGTTCTCCTTTATACCCTTGTTTTGAAAAATCAATTAAAGTGAAGCCATAGTCATCCACTCGAACTCCTGTTTTATTATCAGCCCACTTGCATCTAAATATAGGTACTTTGAATTTAACAAAGTCTAGCTCCCATATATCTTCAACTACACCGTAATAGGACATGTCGGCGTATACAGGTTTCTTGTCTTTAGAACTAGACACATGCAAAGACTCTGCTATTAAGGTGATGCTACTGTTCTGAACAGCACTTTTCGCATCTTCACAAACTGTGTAGAAAGAATATTCATTGATATCATAACCACTGTAACTTATAACAACAGAATGCGGACCGTAAGCCAACCACTGTATTGTCTCAGAAACATCACGCTTGTATGCTAGATTTTTGAACCAAGAGATGAAATTTTTATTGTGACTATTAATTACTTGTTGATCACTCCACAAAGGATTTCTTTCCTTTAGAAACTTCATGTGTTCATTTAGGTATGGTTGAACATCATTCGAATTGCACAACACATAAAAATATGCTGTCATTAAGTCATCGCCATTTGGATTCAACATTTTCATCCCACGTGTCCCTTTACCATCGGCACGTTTATCATGACGATTCTTCGGAAGTCCAACAGTTTTGGTGTTTGCTAAGTATCCAGTGCAAAACTCGATAACCTCATCAGCTATGTATCCTTCAACAATACTAGCATCTGGTCTTTGACGATTTTTGCAATAACCTTTCAACACTTTCATATAACGCTCGAAAGGATACATCCACCTTAAGAAAACTGGTCCGCACAATTTAACTTCTCTAACCAAATGAATAACAAGATGAATCATAATGTCGAAAAAACCCGTGGGGAAGAACATCTCCAACTGACATAATGTGACCACAATTTCATTCTGTAACTTGTCTAACTGCACAGGATCGACCACTTTACTGCAAATCTTATTGAAAAAGGAACACAACTTTATTATTGCTTGTCTAACATCTTTCGGTAATATGGATCTCAGTGCTACAGGTAACAACTGCTGCATTAAAGTGTGACAATCGTGAGACTTCATCCCCACAAGTTTCAAATCCTTCATAACAACAAGATTACTGATATTTGAAGAATAACCTTGTGGAACCCTTACATCGTGCAAACACTGACAGAGAATTCTTTTCTCCTTTCTAGACAATGTATAACTAGCTGGAGGTAAGTAATTCCGATCTTCTTTCTTCTCTGGTGCCAACAGTGCTCGTATACCAATATCAACAAGATCAAGTCTTGCATTATATCCATCTTTGGTTTTACCAGGTATGTTCAACAGAGTGCCAACAAGACTATCACAAACATTTTTCTCTACGTGCATCACGTCAATACAATGTCTAACTTCTAAAGTTTTCCAGTAAGGGAGATCAAAAAATATTGATCTTTTTTTCCAACTACTTTTGTCGTTTGCTCGTTTGTACGGTTTTCCAAATTCACATTCAATGTTCCTTACACGTTCATACACCTTTTCGATGCTGATTTCAACTGGCGGATTCTGAAACTCCTATTTTCCGTTAAATGCATTCTTCAACCTACGATAAGGATGAGAGTTCGGCAAAAATCTCCGATGACCGAGATAGACAGTCTTAGAACCATTAACTAGTTGCAAAGAACATGTATTTTCCTCGCAAATTGGACAAGCTTTATGACCTTTGACTGAATATCCAGACAGATTACCATAAGCTGGAAAGTCATTAATCGTGCAAAATATCATTGCCCGCATTACGAACGACTCCTAACGATAAGAATCAAAAACTGACTCTCCGTCATCCCACAATTTCTTTAGGTCATCAATTAAAGGTCTTAAATACACATCGATGTCGTTTTCAGGTTGTTTCGGACCAGAAATCATTAAGGACAACATGATATATTTGCGTTTCATGCATAACCACGGGGGCAGATTGTAAATTACAAGCAGAACGGGCCAAGAACTGTGAATGCTACTCAAACTACCGAAAGGATTCATTCCGTCAGTACAGAGCCCAAGTCGTACATTCCTTGATTCTTCACCAAACACAGGAAAGTCGACATTTATTTTTTTCCACTGAGGTGAATCTGCAGGGTGACGTAGCAACTGATCATTTGGTTTCTCATGATCAGCATGCCATGTCATGTTCTTGGAATCCTCTTTACCTGCAAACAAACGTTTAAGCTTTGGTATTATCGGAAGATACCACAAAATCTTAGCAGGAGGTCCTTTGATTTTCATCTCATCAACCTCTTCATTGTGGTTTGGTCCACTACGTTTCATTTTGTATCTTGAAACATTACACCTGGGACAGGAATGTAAGTTTTCAAACTCACCCCTATACAATATACAATCGTTCGGGCATGCGTGTATCTTCCTATATTCCATTCCCATAGGGCACAATACTTTCTTTGCATCATAAGTTCTATCTGGCAACTCATTATCATCTGGAAGCATCTCTTTCACTAACTTCAACATTGATGTGAAACTCACATCGGACCAACCATTTCCAGCTTTTAAATTGTACAACTTCAACACCGCTGACAATCTAGTGAATTTGGTACAATTCTTATACAACGGCTTCTCATTGTCACTCAACAAATTACCAAGTAAATCGGGGTTGGACGAAAACTTTTCAGTCATATCCTGAACCATTTCCTCTAAGTGATCTTCCACACTAACATCTTCTCCATCATTCTTGGAACGACTACATGATTCATTTTCGCCGTGCCATATCCACCGTCTGTAATTTGGGTCGAAACCTTTCTCAAACAAATGATCTTTCATTTTCCGAAAAGTCAACACTGACATATTATGACACTTATTGCACGGACAATACGCCATGTCGCTGTCTTTCATTTTCTTGGAATGTTTTTTGGCAACCTCTAAGAACATATTCACTCCATTCTCATACTCATCACTCAATCTGTTTGAAACTATCCACTCTCGATCCACTTCAATCTAAACAGAGGCAAAAATGATAGTTATTATTGCAGAAAATAAATAAAATTTCAATTTAAAATAATGTGTTCGTAGATGAGAAGATTCAGAGACATTAAGATGAGAAAAGAATGACTCAGAGGAGAAGAGATGAAGTCCTTAATCTAGCGTGGAATAAGGAAGGTTAGAAATCTAACTAAACAATCAAGGCCAAAACAAACCTAAAGTCCACTATAGGTCCTTAGTAATAGACGACGCCTAACTTCGAGGTCCCACCGAGGACCACTAGTCTGTAGGAAATCAAGAACCCGGAGGTCCCTAATATCTCAGGGAGACTAGATGGGCAACGACGTTCAGGCCGAAACGGTCTTAAACATCGAGGACCACTAATCTATAGGAAATCAAGAACCCGGAGGTTCCTAAAATCTCAGGGAGACTAGATGGGCAACGACATTCAGGCCATAACGGTCTTAAACGGTTTCCTCTCCTTAATGCGTCCGAAAATCCTAGGGGCCAACGTCTAATTGATTTTATTAAGGCTCTTTTATTAAGTGGTTTTTGGGCCAAGGAAAGGGTGATGAAATCCCCCACCTCATCTCCTATAGGTGACTGCCTCTTAAGTGTTTTTCATACCTTAATCTAACAAACAACACACCAAACAAACACTCACCTCACTCTTGTTCCAATGCAAGTCCTACTAACTAATGCGTGCTTTCTAATGAATGATGAGTGAAAGATAGTACGTACCTTACGTCGGCAATCTACGACAGAAATCATAAATAATAGAAAAATACAATGCATGCAAATCCTATATGATGAATGACTTAACAAATATTGTCTAATCTTTTGCTTTGGGTTATTAAAGGCCAAGTTGTTTAAGGGGGGCAATGAGTTATTATAAACTAAACATTTAACTAAACAAAGTAAGTTTTTTTCAGCATAAATAAACATAAATAAACATTTAACCAGACAAAACATAAATAAACACAAATAAATGTATGAACTCACTAAACTAAAGATTTATTCTAATTTGTACACTTTTTATGCAAACCCATAGAAAACTACACATATATAATTCCGGAATTATCGTCTAATGGGATATTATTATTTCTAAACATTTTTGTTTAGGTATGCTTTTGTAATAAACATAATGACATGCAAACACACTTTCTTCCACTTTTTTTAGATGAAGGAACCGGTACTGTTCTAAATTCTAATAGTTCTCATTTACCATACTTTTAAACGACATTTTTCAATCTAAAAAGTGAGAGACAAAATCAATTTGTGCGTCTATGAATCAATTGTCAGGCATGTTTGTGTTCATTCACATAAGACCAGAAAGTTCAAAGTAAGTTCGAAGTTTATTTTTGCAAATGTAAGCTTCCTGCGTGAGACATAATGAAATATAATACATGTTGTTGAACCGATATGAACTGTGTCAAGTAATATGGTAATGTTATCGTATTATGATATCACATTTTGGAACATCATAAAAATAGTGAATTTCATTCAAGATTTGTCTAGTAAATGAAACGTAACATGAGTTGTTGAAACGAACGTGAATATTTTATCATTTCCATCAAATATTTTCACACTAACTTACATGTGGAGAGAGACGGAGGAAGACGGGGGAAGAAGGAGAAGAGGGCCGGAGATGTGGAGGAGAGTTTGGGAGCTCGTTGCGGTGCCGGAGACGGTGCGGATCGGTCGGAGGTTGGTCGCGGAGGAGAGTTCGGTCGCGGGACGGCTAGGGTTTGGGTGGGTTTCGTCTGAAAAGAATGAAAGAAAATTGTCTGTCCGATTTTTTTAAGACCTATAGACGTCGGATGTTATATAACACCGACGTCTATACCTCGACGTCTATGTGGATAGACTATAGACGTCGGTCTTACATTACGTCCGACGTCTATAGGGAGACGTCTATATCCTATAGACGTCGGATTCCCAAGGTACACAAACAACCGACGTCTATAGGGAGACGTCTATACCCTATAGACGTCGGCTAAACGTGTTATTCAAACAACCGACGTCTATAGTACTACATAGACGTCGGTCTTCATTTAGGCCGTCGTCTATTCTGTCCCCTCCCCACTAGACGTCGGTGTTTATAAAAGCAGACGTTTATTGGACGACGAGTAAAGCATATTCTGCACTAGTGGTATATTCCTTGTTAATTCCACATCCGAAGCGTTCAATTTCAAATGAACGTTCACCATCTTTATTCCTTGCGGTACATAATGGTTGGATATATATTCCATCTGTCATGTCCAAACTCAACCAGACGGGGTGACTAAGTCCGTAAGTTTCATATCAACCGAACAACAGTCGGTGGATGAAATACTTCCGGCATATCATATTTCTTCAGATGTGTAGGTGTGAATATTTTAATATTCCATGCTTGTGGTTTGGATTAATTAATTTTCTGTCAATCACAGAACTGTTGTTTGCTTTTTATCGGTTCGACTATTTCTGGTTGAATTTCGGTAGCCTTTAGGCATTTATTTTATTTGTGAAAATATAAACGATCAAGTCCGAGACCAATCTTTTTTAAATAGGACAGTGACCGGAATGATTGCTTTTCGAAGCCAACCGGAGACCAATCCTTTTTAAACAGGATAGTGACCGGAATGACTTTTTTTCGAAACCAAACGAGCCGAGTCCTTAAAAGAAGTGGTCGTTTGGCGAATCGGACGATCATCAGGAGACCATTCCTTTCTAAATAGGACAGTGACCGAATGATCGTGGTTTTCAAAGCCAACCGGAGACCAATCCTTTTTAAATAGGACAGTGACCGGAATGACTTTTTTTTATTCCTTTTATTTTAAGGTGAAACCATTACTGGTGCTAATGTTACACCTTGCCGGAGTCGACGAAGTCGGAGTAGACGTGAAGTTGCTACGAGGACATGGAGTCGGAGTCGACGAAGTTGAAGTCGCTGCGGAGTTGCTACGAAGACAACGTTGTTGCCGGAGTCTTTGTTGCTGCAGGTTGGAGCGGGTGCGGAGTCGGAGTCGGAGTCGTCGTTGCCGAAGTTGACGGGGTTGATTGTGTGCGGGGTTTGTATGTTTGTATGGAGTTTTGTCTAATCCTTTTCCTCCTCCTCTCACTTTGGTGCGTCCGTTTTTGTAGGATCGGAGTTGTGTGTATATGTCCCCTCAACGGAGTGAAGGAGGGGTATTTATGGTGAATTGAGATGAAGAAGTGACTGAGAATCATAGGTGATCGTGGGAGTTGGCTTGGGTTTGACGTGTGTATTAGTGCCTGGTCATGGAAGTTGGATTAGAAGTGAGGTTGAGATGATGGGGTTGACGTGGTGTATAGAATTGGTCTCGGTAGAAGTGGTTTTGCATGCTTGAACGTGTATGTACGACATTTTCTCATCTTTTCTTTAGTTTTTTTGTTTGAAAATAAGATAGTAACCCCCTCATATTCATATCACGTGTATGCTTAAAATCAACAAATTTGTTTTCTTATTTATTTATTTAGTGGCAAAATTTCATTTTCACCCTTACATCTTGTGATATTCCACATCTCTTCAAGTCTTGACTCTATTTTCATGCTTAATCTAATAAACTTAGATCAAGAGATTGATCTATGAAATACTTTCATTTTGATGATATTGCTTAATCTATACTTCAATAGAGTTCCAATTCCCACTAAGGTGGGATGACAATTGGTCGATAATCATTAGAAAATTTATTTTCATTTGAGATGTTTTTTTGTGTCAACACATGTCTTCCTCTTTCATGCACCATATAAATGTGTCAAAGTTTTTGTATTCCTATATCCAATGAAATGGAATATTAAATTTATATTATTGTGTTGTTATTTGCATTTTAGTTAACGATACAAGTGATGACATGATTGTAACAATATCAAGAAATTATATGAAGTTGTAAGGTGTGGAATTCAATCATGAATTCTTTAGAGGTCTTTGCAATACAACAAAAATACCCACGTTAAACATGTTTTATCCCTAACCCTCATTTGGGTGCTAATTGGAGGTTTGGTGATTTGACCGAGACAAATGGGTGGAGGAATGGTTGGGTATGGAGTAGAGGTAAAATGATGTGATGGGGTATGGATGGGTGTGCTTTGGTTTTGTTTAAGAGGAGGATTGCACATATTATTCTCCTTTTTCTCAATCAAACCTTTCTCTTCCTCACCCAACCCTTTCTCTTTCTTATTCCCTCAGCGGTCGGCGAACGACGAAGGCGCAAAGATACGCACTGGGGTGTGCATGTGTTTTGCTCATCATTGGAGGTCGAAGACCTCGCCGGCGACGAGGGCATCAAGTTATACTTGGCTAGGCTAGGTAGATAATGGTCGACCGGTGTTTTTGGGCGTTCGACCAGATGTAGTGTAATGCTCAAATTTTACCCAGCACTGGTCGAACGATGCTTTGCGGCGGTCGACCGGGTGAGCATATTTGATGGGTTGGAGAGTTACTGATATTTTCGGTCGAACGGGTACCCTTACCCGTTCAATCGTTGCCTTGTTTACTGGGTTGGACCGAGCATTGACCATCTAAACAGTTGACCGCTCGTGACTTCTGTCCGACCGATAACTTAAGTTCACTTATAGTTTGGTCAACCGTTTAGATGTTGGTTCGATTGATTGTGACTTGATGAATCTAGGAGAGACCTTGTACTCGGTCGAACGGGGGCCCCTGAGCCATTCGACTGATTGCCTTGTTTTGATTTAGTTTTGACCGGGTGTTGACCATGAAGCAGTCAACTAGTTTATATCTTTTGTTCGACCTTTTCCTTGATTTTGAATGGTTAACGGTTGACTGATTTATACCGTCTATTCGATCGTTAGGGCTTAAGTTATTAGCCCAGAGTTCGACCGTTGTAGGCGTTTGGTCGACCAATCCCTTGGGGCACAGTGGACCGGTATACCTTTTCCGGTCGACCGTTTGGGACCAGAACTGAAACCTTTGTCCTAATGGAGTGACAACTCTGTCCACAGAAACCCGTATCCTCGCCTAGCGCATGTGCTGTGAGGTGACTATGGGTGTGTTAATCGTGTCTGCACAAGGACCGCCGAGTGGAAGGGTGTGGGAACTTATGACGTGTCACCTCTGTATTATGGATTGTGGCGTAGTTAATGCTTTACTTGACTAATATTAGAGTAGTAGACCTGAAAGATCATGGTTCCCAATGTACGTTGTTGCACGGCTCAACGGAGCGAGATGACCCTATAGATTTCGGTCCGGATGAGTCGATTGGCCGACCTTATGGGCGACGGATACCTTCGACTGGCCTTGATGGTGATGTTGTATCGTCCGATGTTGTTCCGAACGAGATATCCTGGTCGATGTTGTTCCGGATGAGGAGACTCGACCGATGTTGTTCCAGCGGGTGTACGATCGACGATGTATTCCGACAGGTAGCTTGGTTGGGCACAACTAAGAGAGGTACTAACGCGGACGTGCCTCACTAAACCACATGATTACTGTAGCGCATGTGGGGTGTGTTGCGTACTTTCTGTAAGATCTTATGTGCTTGCGGTAGGTCCCTACGGGTTACCCGATGATTCTTTTGTGGACAGATGACCTTTTACCTTTGGAGGGTGATGTTTACTGATTTCATTGTATGTTGTCATGTTATACTTGTATGATAGGTTCATTTCAGTATTTATGAGCATGCATATAAGTGAGCTTGGTATACGGGAGTTCATTATGGAAACTCAGGCATTGCTATTATGTTTGCATTTCAGGACCGCAATAGGTTCTAACTTGTGGTGAGCGAGGACGATGACACTTTGGGATCGGATCGTCTTCCTACACTTTCTAGACCGTATGACTACTTTTATTTATTCTTCTTGTACTCTGATTTAGTCGTATCTTTTGACAACTCTAATGTAATATATATGATGCACCTTTCAGCCATTTCATGAGTAGCATTCTCGCGCTTTTGGGTTTTGTGTCTTGGGATCATTGTTGATAAAATTTAAAATTTTCGTTTTTTCGGGACGTTACAAACACTTTTTACAATGCAATATTTTTTTTAACGTAGTATTCAAATTAAAAACGAAAACTAAATCATTTCAAAACCTAGTATATATACAAGTTTTAAGAAGAATGCGTTTTTTTTTCAAAACTATGTTGCAACGGCAGAACCCGACGGAGCATGCGAAGGCTGAAGCCCAACCCAATTTTTTAGAAAGTTTCACTACATAATACTGGGGTGTGTAATCACACAACTTTAGTAAATTTAATATTATTATATTTGAAATCCCTATATTTAAATGCAATTGTAAGCAAACGTAAAATTTATTCCATAAAAAATAATATATATATATATATATATATATATATATATATATATATATATATATATATCAAAGTTTCTCTACAAAAAGGTTGAGATTGAAAAAGTTACCACTAATTTACTCTTAAAAGTTTATGTTTCCTTTACTATTCTTTCCTTTTCCACCTTACGTGGCTTACCTAAACCAAAAGCCTAATCAATTGAGCATCAGAAGTTAATCTCTCTGTACCACACGGGGTTTCTACCACCATTATATCTTCGACAGCACATCTTCAATAGAGAAAAGTAAGTGGGAGAAAAATGACTTCAATATTGTTTTTAAAAAGTTATGAAGTTTTTTTGCAAAATTGTAATTTCTTAGATCGTCCAGGAGTTATTACGCAAAATTATTGGTTTAATATTAAATTAGTTAACTGAGAACGACGAAAAAGATTAGGGTGATTTGATTAGGTACCATCAAGAAAAACAAATATATTAACCATATGTTATCTAAAAGCTACTATTTCCACTAATTCCACGTAAAACTCAAAAATTTGTTCTAATGTTATTAACTTTTTTTCCAATGTCATTCAATTAGTCATTTTCGTTAGTTTTATAAATATTTAATGGAAAATTTGCAGAATCACCCTTAATAAACCCAAGATTCATAAATTTCATTATATGTATTGTAAAAATTGCAATAATACTCAAAAAATGCAAATAAATAAATATTGTTTGGAAAAATATTTTATAACAAAACTCTATATTATTTTTTAGAAAATGTATCTTTCATAAAAATTATTAAAGATTTTAAAATTAAAATATAAAAATTATCAAATTTCATTAGTTTAGTGAGAGAGAAAGAAGAGATGATAGAGGAAATAGAAAAAAAATCATTACTTACTTCGTTGTTTCTTACGGAGAATAATAGTTGCGACAATGTTTAAGTGGATTCGGAGAACGATCAAAAAGTTTGAAACAGTGTTTCTCCAAGTTCTAAATTAATGACCCAATTTTTTTTTCATTTATCATATCTTCTTTTTCTCTCACTATACTAATGAAATCCGATAATTTTATTTTAAAATTACAAAATATTTCATTTTTATATAAAAGACACATTTTCTGAAATATATAGAGTTTTTTATAAAATATTTTTTTCCAAAAAATATTTATTATTTTGCAATTTTTGAATATTGTTTGCAATTTTTACAACACATATAAACAAGTTTATGAATTATGAGTTTATGCAGGATGATTCTACAAATTTTTCATTAAATACTAATAAAACTAACGGATGTTAATGAAGACCGTAACAGATGGTTAACGGAATGACACTAAAAAAGTTAATGGTATTAGAGCAATTTTTTAGGTTTTTGTGTGGCATTAGTGGAAATAGTTGCATTCAGGTGACATATAACCAATATAGTTGTTTCTTGTCGACACCCAAACAAATCGCCAAAATATTATGGAGGGGCATGATTCAAACATCCCACTGCATTATCCTTTGGTCAACCTCTTCATTGCAGAAATCCTGCCTCCACCCCTAATTTATAGCTCTAGGATTGCCTTGCTCTTCAAACATATCTAATAAAAAAATCAATAATTCTTCCATATTCACCTGTCATAACTCAAACTTCTTTTAGGCAAATATTATATTGGAACTATAAGTAAAATAAATTTTCAATTATTTTAACAAATTAACAATTCCAATTAACTAATCATGAACACAATTAACAACCTATATTATTTGAACAGAATTAACAAATGAGAGTAGAAACTATATACAACAAAACCAAACACATAAAGAAAAAGAAATAAATAAATGTTCATGTCATATGTGTGATTAGATCAAATATTATGGACTATTTTCAAAAACTTGCGTACTTGAACCGAAAACCCCAAAATCAGGACTCGTTTAGCAATTTATCCAAATTCCCAGCATTTGATTTGTTCAATTCAATCGTAGATCCTAAACTTTTGGCGCCCACATCGGATGGATCGCGATTTGATTCACGTATTATATATATTTGAAATAAATAACAACTCTTTACCTTTCAAAAACCACATATCGATCTATGGACGACAACCTAACGACAACAGAGAGGTTGGAAGGGCACCGACAACGTCTTAGAAAGGTTCGGGAGAAATTGCGTATCGAAAAAGACAGGATTAAGACTGAATTGTTGGAAAAACTAGCTCTGGAGTTGGAGGCAAACATTTATTTGTTGGAGATGCTTGAAGCAGAGAAGGAGATAGGCCGAGCACTGGAGGAGAGACTCCGAGCACTAGAAGAGAGAATCCGAATTGCGGATGAGAGAATGTAAGCGGTTGAGTGTTGTTGGTTGCCGGAATATTTCTTATGTTCATTATAAATTGCCAATTTACCTTACTATATTCGATTTATATATTGTACGTTTATCATTGAATTTTGTTTGTCTTTTTCCTTCTCATTTATATTTTCTAAAAGTTATGTTGTTGTATCAATTTATTTCTATCCTAGATTTTGTTCTATGATTCTTATATATTGTTTATTATCGAATGTTATACATCTAGGTAAATATATTTTTACAACATTCATTGGCTGAACAAAATGATATGTAATTTTACAATTTTCCTTTTCATAACCATAATTTCGTTTATATTTCAAAATGTGCTTATATTGCTAATGTATTTTTGAAAAATAATCCTTTGAAATATCTAGAGATTTTTTTAAAATTAGGAATAGTTGATCTTATTATATTTTAATAGACATGGTATATAATTTAGTTTCAACATATTTATTTACTTTTTTCCATTCCATGGAGACTTGAAATAGTTATTTGGTTTTTTTTCCCATTTTATGCATCGAAACCATCCTTCAAGTGTCCTTGAACGAAAATAGCATTACTAGTGTAAAATGCTTTCTTTTTTTAATTTTATTGTCAATAGAATTGTGCAACTGCAATTATGTATGATACAAACACTAGTTGAGAATTCCAAATTTTATGTTAAATTTAGAATATTTTTTTTAAAGAAATGTGAATAAGTTTATTAAATTTGTCATCATAAGACTATAAGAGACGTTCACATTATCATATAAGATTTTATAAAGTATTATCTTTTTTGGAATTATTAGTAATTAATTAATTTTTATATTCATTCTTTTTGTACAACTATATAGTATTATCCAACCCATTCTACAACTATTCTACGAGAATCTTTTCTACAAAAATCATTATCCTTTTCAAAGTTCCCATTGCAAATGCCCTTATGAGTAATCTTATTTGAAGTCACTATTTTCAAAAAATTATTGCCCAACCACCGTCATTTTAAATTCCAACCTTCGAAACATTAGAATGGGATACCAATGGTGGTGGTCACCTTTTGAGTCACTTCTGTAGACAAGTGTATAGATGGAAATTGCGATAATTGGCATGATGACACTATTAACAATGCGTTAAATAAGACATATAAAAAACAATGCATTAATAACAATACGTTTCTCTCTCCTCTCTTTAAAAGGTTGTCGACACCAAAAAAATTGTGTCTATACGAAAGATATTAATGATATTTATTTTAAAATCCACTTAATTCCAAAGTCATCTAAAAAGTCAAGATGCACAATTTGACTAAAATATTTGCATGCAATAATTAAATAAAAGAAGTTGGAATACGAAAGCCACAAGATATAATTGGTTAAGAGAATTTTTTTTTTAAATCATCCAATTGTTTTTCTAAACATCACGATGGATTGTTCTAGACCCATGTACATAGCCACAATTTGACTAAATATGTTTTATTGATATAAGCATATCAATAAAATATGTCAATTAACTCTTTTGTTTCTAGTATGGACCAACGAAATTTTCTTAAAGAAATAGAAATATAATAATACGAAATAATAAGATGAGAACAATGGAACTGGTCACCAAACATGTGGGGGTTTTTTTGTACTCAATTTAAAATTTAGAAAAATGCGAAAGAGTAGATCATGATCATGAAATACAGACGTGTATACGTGCATCGGAACTAGGCATGACCTCACACGGATACGCCCATGATTGGCATGCGATTTCCAGCGTTCATCTGTTAATACACCTCAATTCTGTCAATACACAGACGTGTAGGAAAATACAACACAACGAGAAGCAAAAACCAAGGAGGAGCATGGGAGGCAATCACCCCTTGGACTTTTGAAGATTTCAAAAAAATTGGAATTATTTAAAATGATAGAATATAAAATTTTCCAAAAGGTATAACAAAATATAGTGGGAGTGGGCATCTCTCATTTTTCTTATTTTTTAAACTTTTAAGAAACCAATATAATACACCATTTTTATTTAAAATTTTAATTATTGGTAAGATGTCTCTACTTTGATGAATTATTTCTTAGATTCAATATATGTAGGGGAATTTGCTTGGGTGAGCCTCTGAAAGCTCATAATTCGCTCTTTACATTTGTGTTTCACTATTTACTTGAGTGCACTCACATTTCTAGTTTAATTGCTTGGATATACCCGCGCTGTCTATGGGTCCCACATTTTGTGCACGCCGTAAGGAATAGGCGATGACGTTAGTATCCGTTTGGTTAGCTCCTTACAAAATACGTAATAACTCTTGCATCCAGTATCCAAATCAAGTGATTTAAGCGCCATTGTAAATAGCTAACCAAACGAATACTAACGTTGTCGTCCTTATTCCTTACGACAATGCACAAAATGTGAGACCCACAGACGGAGTAGGTGCATCTAAGCAATTAAACTAGAAATACGATTGCACCCAAGCAAATAGTGAAAATACGGGTGTAAAGTGCCAATTATGGTCGTTTAGAGGTGCACCCAAGCAAATCCACTATATATTATTCTCTAGTGTCGGAACAAATATCATGGGGAATGTGAAGACCTCTTTCTTTCTTAATTTAGAAATAAAGATTGGGTCCAAATTGTAAGATAAAGACTCACATGATACTAAAAGAACTGCACTCATTTTGTGACAAGTACGAAATAATGATTCCTATAATGGGTGAACAATCTTAGGGATGTAAGCGTGGTGGGCTTTTGTCCCACTTCTACTCGCCCCATCTAAGGGTGGAAAAGGGCGGGATGGGTTACGCGGGGCATTTTCAATTTAATGATGTAGTATCGTTACTTTTTAATGAAATTTGCGTACACAAACATTTAATGACGTAGTATAGTTCCTTTTAAATAATAACATGGAACATGGACCTTATGAAATATAACCGACAACAAGAATGAACATATTAGACATTTTTCTTTGTTAAAAATAAAGTATTTTTTTGTGTTTTACATACAAAGATTGTTTCATCTTGAAGAAAACTAACCAAAATCACAAAGTCAACCCAATCAACTTAACTACACAAAAGGGTAAGACCTAAAACCAACAAAAACCTCCAAAAAAAAGTATTGGAATGTGGAATTGTGCCACTGCATTATAAAATCTTATACATGAATATCCCCAACTATGCGGGTTATGCAAGGTGGGTTGCGAGAAAACTAAAACATGTTACCCCGCTTATTATGCGAATTTTGCTGCTTGTGGGTTGACGGGTAAGGTTTTTTTTGCACACAACCCGCATTAGGCGGGACAGGATGCCTGGTCAAACCCGTCCCATTTACACCCTCTAAACGATTTATACTTGATGAATGACCATGTTGAATAGATTAGGAAATCAAAATCCTCCTTTAACATCATCCTGAGATATTTCACTTTGTCGTAGATACAAAACTTTAAGAATTAAGCAACCGTTTCAAGGAAACAAATACAGAATTAGTCATTTGCATGTCGTGCTTAAATAGAAGTAATTCTTTTCTTCTTTTTGACATAAACAAAGTTTTGTTCATTTAACAAAATATTATCTTAATGAATTCTCCACTTGAGATCGTGTCAGACTTTTTGATGAGCTTTAAACCTATATCTTTGACAAGTGTTGCTTGTATGACTTTTGCAACATAGAAGTGATAACATTTTAGCAGAGAAAATAATAGAGCAAAAAAGTATTCCCTCTAGTTTAATTACTAGTTAGATTGATTTTAACTAGACCTGTCAAAATCAGATATGACATGGATACGACAAAATAATTTAGTGTATGGGTATAAAAACATGCACACGAATGCATGATAAGCATACACGACACGATACATGAACCCTTATCGTGTCGGGTTAGTGTACAAGGGTCCATACACGATATACACGAAAACATACACAATAAGGTATCATGTACGTTATCATGTACACGATAGACACGGATGTACACGTACACTATTACATTGTTGTACACGATACATGATATACACGTTAGAACCTGATCTGCATAACCTAAACCGACTAACCTGAACCCAAACCCAAATCCAATTAGGCAATTAGCCCAACCCGAATACTAACCTTGTGCAATCCCGAATCCGTCTCCTCACCCCTAACCATAACCTTGTTCCACTCCCCACCCCAGCCCCTCTTCTTGCCACCGGCGATTATTACGTGAGCCCCTACTTGTTCCTCCTTGTAAGATGTTATCAACAAAGCACATAAGATGTTCATGAAAGCAAATAAAGTTTAGCATTTTATTTAGGACATAGAATGCTTTTTTTTCATTAATTGAACTTGTTTGCACATGGCAGAAAAGCCCCAGGATGCAGTATCCTCTCATTCTATTCCTCCTTGGGTTTTCTTATTCTAATAACAAAGTCCTTTGTCTAGGGATGCAAATGGATATTTTTGAATTTGATAGAACCTTTATCCGAATTTGACTCAAATACTCGTATAATCGGTTACCATTTGCATCCCTACCTATGGCCAAGTTTGTAGTTGTTTGTTACAAAACCATGTGTTGATTTGATGAAACACTATTAAGGCAGAGTGATATTCTATATTGAACTTCCACAAACCGTTACTGGGCAATTTCATGTAAAGCTGGGTAACGGGCCAGGCCGGCCTGGCCCGGTGCGAGCACGTTGGCCCGACAAGCTAAACGGGCTGGCCCTTTTCAAGGAGGTTGGACCCGGCCCAACCTCGTTCGCCAGTTTATTTTCTTCTGGCTCGGCGGTCCGCGGGCCGGGACAACTTGTTTTAAGAGAATTATATTATATTTTATTTTTGCATTTCTATTATGTTTATATTTACATAGGAAATAACTTTGTTTTTTATTTACTCACAATGTAAATATTAATAACCACATATATTGGATGCCCAAATTGGTATTTTCAGATATTCGGATATGGTTTCACCTATATCCGAATTCGTATCCGACTTTGAAAATTTCAAAACAATTTCAATCCCAAATTATATTCGGTAAAAACTTATTTACCAAATACCAACCAAATTGTAATTTTCGAATCGAATACTCGGATAATGAGTTACCATTTGCATCCCTACCTATGGTAAGGTTTGTAGTTGTTTGTTTCGAAATCATGCGTTGATTTGATGAAACACCATTAAGGCAGAGTGATATTCTATATTTGAACTTCAACAAACCGTTACTGGGCAATTCCATGTAAAGCTGGGTAATGGGTTAGGCTGAGCCAGCCCGGGAAGCTAAACGGGCTGGGCTCCGGGCCGACCCGTTTCAAGGAGGTCGGTCCTGATCCGCCTTAACCCGCACATTTATTTTCTTCACCCTGGCCTGGCTCGGCTCAGAGGCTCGGTTGTCCGCGGGCCGTGCCGACTTGTATTAAGAGAATTATATTATAATTTACTTTTGCATTTTTATTATGTTTATATTTACATAGGAAATAACTTTATTTTTTATTAACTCGCAATACAAATATTAATAACCACATATATTGGATGCCAAAATTGGTATTTTCGGATATTGTTTGACCTATATCCGAATTCGTATCCGAATTGAAAATGATAACATCTTTCAAAACAATTTCAATTCCAAATTGTATTCGTTAAAACTTTTTTATCAAATTCAACAAAATTATAATTTTCGAATCGAATACTCGAATAATCGGTTAACATTTGTATCTCTACCTATGACCAAGTTTGTAGTTGTTTGTTACAAAATCATACACTGATTTGATGAAACGCCATGAAGGTAGAGTGATATTATATATTTGAACTTCAACTGAGCAATTTCATGTAAAGCTGGGTAGCGGGCCAGGCTGGGCCGGCCTGGTCCGAGTCCGTCGGCCCGGGAAGCTAAACGGGTTGGGCTCTAGGCCGGACCGTTTGAAGAAGCTCGGACCCGGCCTGCCTTTGCCCGCCCGTTTATTTTCTTCATACCCAACCCGGAGGCCCAACGGTCTACGGGTCGGGCCAGGTGAAGCCGGCCCAACCGGGTACCCACCTCTAATTTCATAAGGCTGAGATCAGAACACGATCAACCACTATTTGCAATTGAATATAATGCAGAAGGTAAAGATTGTACCTCACAAGCTTTAAATAAGTAACATTATGGCATGAGGACCATGATATCCAATCTACTGCGTACTTTCAGTTAATTATTTAGAGAACGATTTTTTTTCACAGTT
This sequence comes from Triglochin maritima, assembly GCA_963682175.1. NCBI lineage: Eukaryota > Viridiplantae > Streptophyta > Magnoliopsida > Alismatales > Juncaginaceae > Triglochin > Triglochin maritima. The sequence continues at coordinate 40,247,347 of OY821781.1, forward strand.
GGTCATGTAATGCGCAGCAACACATGTAATGTCTAATGATATAGCTGCAGCAGATGGAATGTTTGGGATTTAACTTTTAGCTCATTAGTGGGGGTACATATAGCTCAGTATGTTTGGAGCATCATTGGTGTGTGTACATCTTTCTTCATTTAAACTTTAATGTTTTGAAGTAGTATCATCATATTTTGCTTGTTTTTTGGAAGGAACAAAAAGTTTTGGCAGTTTACTTGTAATGTAGGGAATAAGTAGAGGTTAGAGAATAACCTATGAAAGACATGAAGAAACAAAGTTTGAAGTAGAAGGAGATGAAATTCGAGCCTTGGAGAGTGAACTTGAAGTCTTGAAGTGTAATATTTTTTTGCAGGTATTCGACCATTATTTGTTATGAAAGAACTAGAGGAAACTAGTATTATGCTATAACAATGTTGTTTTTGTTAGGTTTATTTGGTATTTTCCAAAATTCTACAATTTCGTGTTTATCGTGTAATCGGGTATTTATCGGGTCTATTACTGTATACAAGTATTATCGTGGTTATTCGTGTATGCATGTGTTTATCGTGTATTAGGTCCTTATTGTGTATACGATTTGTGTATGTAAGTTCTTATCGTGTTTGTAGGTACTTATCGTGTATACAGGTACTACTCGTGTCCATTTGGGTATTATCGTGTATCGTGTTACACGACACAAAAAGAATTCGTATACAAATCGTGTCGTGTATACATGATACTAACCGTGGGGTTCGTTTATATCCGACCACACACGACACCATAAGACACGTACACGACACGATTGATAGACTTTATTTTAACGCTTCATGTTGCAACTGCAACCGTTGAAAAACTATTTTTGGCAATAAATATTCTTAAGAACTGTTTGCGCAATTAAATAGAAGATTATTGGTTGAACGACAATATGGTGGCTTGTTTTCAAACGAATTTATTCGATATAATTAGTGATGAGACAATTATGTATCGTTTTCGAAATATGTAAACCAGAAAATCAATTATAATGTTTACATATATATATATTATTTTTCTTTATATTTTCACCCTCCTAAACAAAATTCTTGTCTGCGTCACTGAACACAACACAACAACATACACACTGAGAATTTGTCCGGGTGATTCTCAAGTGTAGAAGCTTTGTCGTGGTTCCTTGTATTCTCTTTTCTCATATATAATTTCCCTTTTATTTTTTATGTCGAATCAACAACAATGTCGTCACCTCACTCCTGTTCTCAGCTTAGTGAAGGTTTGGTCTGGATTGTGAAAACTACCCAATGGTCGAATACCAAAAACGTAGATAATTATGTTTCGTTGCAAATGGTGTGAACCACCCTCAGTTTAGAGTCACAGTCCACCCAACCCAAGTAGAAGTAGGTGTTGGGAAATTTTACATCATAAAAATAAAAAAGACGTTTGCTCTGGGATGTCGTGTAGAGCATTATCCCCACTGTTCCTCTTCCTTTTCGATGAAAAGGACGATGATCAACACCGACGGGCCAACAAACATTTCTTCTTAAAAAAGTTGGCTGATTTCTTCTTTAAAAAGACGTACATAAGTCAAATCGGAAAAGGAGTAATGAACACACGATAGAAGTATATTTCTCAAAAAACATACAATTAACCAAAGACAGTTATTTAGTAATGAAATACATATATGTGGATACAATTTTAATTAGATACACACAAAGTGTTATGTCCCTAACCGAGATTAGGAGGTTAATGGTGATTAGAGGAGGATTAGGAGGATGGTTTGCATGGGGTTGTGTGGAGTGCATGGGGAAGGGAAGAGAGGCGAGTACTGTAGCGTGGAGGAGAGGTGATGGGTTTGGAAGTAGGGGACTGTAGCAATTTCGGGTTTATAACCCAAGTTCTTCTTCTTCTTTCTTCTTTCTTCCTCATTTCCCTCATTCCTTCTTCTTTCCTTGCTGGTGCGCGTGTTGGTGGAGCAGCTGCGGAGGCGTCGGGCGAGGAAGGAGCTCGTGCGGGAGAGGTGCGGAGTTGAGCGCGCGGGGTGATCACCGGAGGCGACGTGCGTGAGCGAGCTCCGGCGTTTCGTCGTCGTTGGTTGAGGTATGCCGCTCATTAGTGTGATTTTGTTGCCCACCCTTGTGGAAGGGTGTTGTTGGTCGGTCGGGGGAGGTCGAGGACCTCTCCGGCGACGCGTTTCTTCGTAAATCCTCGGCTGGCGCGAGGTTGAAGACGACCAACGGTCGACCGGGTCCTTCGGGCGGTCGACCGTTTTAGCACTGTTTGCCCGACTTTAACCTTCACCGGTCGAACGATGCCTTGGGGCGGTCGACCGGTAGTGCATTATTGCTGGTGAGTTGGGATTTTCTACCTGTTATCGGTCGACCGGTCCTTGTTGTGTTCGACCGGAACTTAAGTGTACCTGTTATTATTGTTTGAATTGTTCGACCGATTTATATTGCGTTCGACCGATTGCATGTTTGTTCGACCGGTAGTATGTTTACGTTCGACCGTTTGATGACGTAGAATACTAGGTTGACCCTGTCTGTTTTCGGTCGACCGAGACCCCTGAGTCGGTCGACCGATAGAGTTGAATTTAATGTTGACCAGACTCCGGATTTTGACCTCGTTCGGTCGACCGGTTTTAGACCCTTGTTCGACCGTTGGGGGTTCTGTTTTGAGCGCAGCGGTAGACCGTTTTAGGAGTACGGTCGACCGATTCCTTCCTGGAACCGGTCGACCGAATCACCTCTTCCGGTCGACCGTTTGGGCCCAGGACAGAATTCCTGGTTCCCCTTTTGAACGCCAACTTTGTCCACGGAAACCCGTGTCCTCGCCTTGTGCGTGAGCCGGGAGGTGACGGTGGGCGCGTGATGCGTGCCTGCCCAGGGACCGCCGTTGGGAAGAGTGTGGGTGTTCGGGACGCGTCACCTCCATGTATGGACCGTGACTTTTGAGATGATTGTTGGCACTTTGTAGTATAGCAGGCCTGAGGGATCGCGGATCCCAGTGTTGATGTTGTGCGGGCACGCAACTGGCGTTGGGTGAGGTGACTACCGGCCCTTGGGGCTACGGAGGTCGCTGCCCTGCTTTTATAGCGGCGCGGTTGGTGTTCGCGGCTCGAGGAGCCCGATGACCTGGCAGACTTCGGTCTGGACCGTCCGATGCTGTGCCGGACGTTGTGATGGACCACCGATGTTGTGCCGGTGATGCCGCCGAGGTTGTGCCGGCGATGATGATTGTTGGGCCGAGGCTGTGCCGGCTTGTTGTTTTCCTCGGCTGGGCACCTACCGAGATGATGTTGTTATACCTTCCGGGCGACGGCCCCGTTGGTCCCTGTGGCCCCGACCACTAAGATTTACAGATCTGTTTCTATCGGCGCGTAGACGTGACAGAGGCTCCCTGCCGAACCCTTGTGTAGTGTAGCTGCGTGTGGGGGGTGCGATGTCGCGGGCTACTAGACTGCATGTGCCTGCAGTAGGTCTCTTCGGGAGACCCGATGATTGATTGTCGGACTGATGTCCTGTTTTACCCTTCGGGGGAACTGTTTTCCTTATCTGTTGATGCCATGACATGCTACTAGTATGATAGGTTCATTACGTGATGCATGCATATAGGTGAGTTGGTATACGGGGTTTCCTTCTGGAAACTCAGGCATAGTTGTTGCATCTTTTTCAGGATCGCAGTAGGTCCGGTGGGTGGTGACCGAGGACGGAGCGCTTTGGAGTCGGATCCTCTTCGGCATTTGCGAGATCGTACGACTACTTGTATTTTCATTTCTTTCATCTGGATTGTAGTTGTACACCTTTTGTAAACTCCATGTATTCTGGGTGCACCCGGATTTCTATATTATATATTAGTGACGTTCCCGCCTTGAGTTGTCAGTTTTATTCGTTATTTCGAAATTTTAAATCTTCCGCTGTTTCGGGACGTTACAACTTGGTATCAGAGCGGTCGATTCCTGTGTCTTCGTCTAAAGAACCACCCTTAGGAGTAGTGCTAGAGGCATGCATTAATTTCGTAGCTCATGCATGCATTGTTGCTTATCTGTTGATTGTTGTGGTGACAGATGGCACCTAGGCGTGTGAGGAGTTCTCCACGCGATCGTGATCCCAGTGACGACACATCTGGTGCTCATTGGGACAGGTTGGGCGAGTTTCTGGAGCGTCAGGCAGCTCAGAGCGCCCAGGGCGGAGTGGGAGCTGAGCACGATCGGTTCATGCGTCAGCACCCGCCGACTTTTGATGGCAGGAGGGCCCCAGAGGTTGCAGAGGACTGGGTCTTCCGGATGGAGAAGATTTTCCGTGCTATTGGTGTAGTACCTGAGAGGATGGTGGAGCTGGCCACCTACGTGTTCGATGGCGAGGCCGCCAACTGGTGGAGATCTACGTCCACAGTGTTGTTTGATGATCGTGTGGATGTGAGCTGGGAGGAGTTCTTGGAGGTGTTTCATGAGCAGTACTTCCCCCAGCATGTCAGGGATCAGAAGAGGGAGGAGTTCATGTCGCTGGAGCAGAAGGATATGACACTGACGAGCTACATCAGCAGGTTCAACGCTTTGGAGCGTTACTGCCCTGAGATTTGTGTGACCCCAGAGCAGCGGGCGAGGAAGTTCGTGAAGGGACTGAGGCAGCCGCTTCGATCTCGGGTGATCAACAGCATGCCGCGGACCCTTGCAGATGCGGTGAAGCATGCTACGATCATAGAGCAGGACCAGAGGGAGTGTATTCAGGAGGCGCGGAAGGCGCCAGTGAGCACCGGCAGCAGAGTCGCTGGTCGTGGAGCAGGGAACTCGGGCAAGAGGCCCAGGTTCGATGGTGGAGGAGCACGTCAGTCAGGAGCGTGCACTTACTGCGGGAGGTTCCATCCGGGGCAGGAGTGTCCCCGTCGGACTGGAGCGTGCATGGGTTGTGGTCAGATGGGGCATTTTGTCCGTGATTGTCCTCAGAGGCAGGGTGAGCCGAGCAGGAGGCCGGGACCACCAGCAGTAGGCAGAGGCGGAGGCAGCCGATCAGTTGTTGCACCGGGCCAGAGCAGGAGGACCGGGCGAGTCTTCACTATCCAGGCTGAGGAGGCTAGGGACTCCAACACCGTCGTGGAAGGTACGCTTTCAGTTTCTGGTTCAGTAGCGCGTGTGTTGTTTGATTGCGGCGCCACTCACTCCTTCATCTCGGAGAAGTTTGCTGGCGAGTTGGGTCGGACCCCTGTGCTGCTGACTGATGTTTTGGAGGTCAGCACGCCCATGGGTGAGGTGGGCACTGTGGGGAGCTTTTTCCCCGGCACCACAGTTGCTTCGGGAGACCACGATTTTCCGGCAGATCTGGTCTTGTTACCGATGGTGGACTTCGACGTCATACTGGGGATGGACTGGCTGTCCCGGTACGACGTGCGGGTCTTTTGCCGTGAGAAGAAGATCCTGATTCCGATGGAGGGCTTGCCAGATGTTCTGATCAGAGGTGCGAGGAGCAGAGGGGGTCGTCTGATTGTGTCTGCGGTTAAGGCACAGAGACTGATACAGCAGGGAGGCAGAGCGTTTGTGGCCACGCTGGTAGTTCCTGATCCTGAGACGAGGAGGCTGGAGGACATAGAGATTGTGCAGGAGTTCCCGGATGTGTTTCCAGCGGAGATTCCAGCGTTACCGCCGCACCGAGAGATCGAGTTCGGCATCGAGCTGGTAGCGGGTACGACACCTCAGTCGAAGGCACCGTATCGTATGGCACCTGCAGAGTTGACAGAGCTGAAGAAGCAGTTGCAGGAGTTGATGGAGTCCGGGTTCATTCGACCGAGTGTTTCTCCATGGGGAGCGCCTGTGCTCTTCGTGAAGAAGAAGGATGGATCGTTGCGGATGTGCATCGACTACAGGATGCTGAATAAGGTTACCGTTCGGAACCGGTACCCTTTGCCCAGGATTGATGATTTGTTTGATCAGTTGCAGACGGCGAGAGTGTTCTCGAAGATCGATCTGCGTTCAGGTTATCATCAGTTGCGGATCAGGGAGGCAGATGTTCAGAAGACAGCCTTCAGGACGCGGTACGGCCACTACGAGTTCTTGGTGATGCCATTTGGACTGACGAATGCGCCTGCAGCATTCATGGATCTGATGAATAGGACCTTCCAGCCGTACCTCGACAGATTTGTCGTTGTATTCGTAGACGACATTTTGATATACTCGCCTGACCGGGAGCAGCATCGAGAGCACCTGAGGATTGTGCTTGGCATCTTGAGGGATCAGCAGCTATATGCCAAGTACACGAAGTGCGAATTTTGGTTGGATCAGGTGGCTTTTCTGGGGCATATTGTGTCAGCAGATGGTATTTCAGTGGATCCGGTGAAGGTCGAGGCAGTGACTCAGTGGAGAGCCCCGACGAGCGTGACGGAGATCAGGAGTTTCGTGGGTCTGGCAGGGTATTACAGGCGCTTTATCCAGGATTTCTCCAGATTTGCATCGCCGCTGACAGCAATGACGCAGAAAGGCGTCAAGTTCGTTTGGTCCCAGAAGTGCGAGGACAGCTTTCAGGAGCTGAAGAGGCGATTGACGACAGCACCTATTCTGACGCTACCGAGTGGCAGTGGAGGCTACGTGATTTACAGCGATGCATCCGGGATAGGCTTGGGTTGTGTTCTGATACAGCATGGGAAGGTGGTCGCGTACGCTTCGAGGCAGCTGAAGGTGCACGAGAAGAACTACCCTACTCACGATCTGGAGTTAGCAGCAGTAGTTCACGCGTTGAAGACCTGGCGGCACTATCTGTATGGCGAGCAGTTCGAGGTCTTCACCGACCATCAGAGTCTGAAGTACTTGTTCTCGCAGAAGGAGCTGAATATGAGGCAGCGCAGATGGCTCGAGTTCATTAAGGACTACGACTTCACCATTTCCTATCATCCGGGGAAGGCGAATTCGGTTGCAGATGCGCTGAGCAGGAAGGTGGAGGTTTCAGTTGCGAGTCTGTGCATCCAGGAGTGGAGGTTACTCGAGGCTTTGTCAGAGTGGAGACCGTTCACAGAGGGCTCAGAGGGAGCAGTGATTGCTGGGCTTCGGGTGGAGCCGCAGACTGTCTCACGGTTGGTTCAGGCTCAGCAGGGGGATGAGGAGTTAGCTGGTCTGCTACAGTTGGCTTCCAGAGATGGATCAGATTTCAGTGTGGGGGTTGATGGTGGTCTGAGGTTCAGGAGTCGGATTTGGGTGCCGAAGGTTGATGGGCTGAGAGATGACATCATGGAGGAGGCACACAGAGCCAGATACACCATTCACCCGGGGAGCACGAAGATGTATAAGGACCTGCAGCGGAACTTCTGGTGGAAGGGCATGAAGAAGGATATTGCAGAGTTTGTGGAGCGATGCTTGGTCTGCCAGCAGGTGAAGATTGAGCATCAGAGGCCAGCAGGACCGATGCAGTGTATTGAGCTTCCTGAGTGGAAGTGGGAGCACGTGACGATGGATTTTGTCACGGGATTGCCGAAGACGAGGAGATTCCACGACGCGATTTGGGTGATAGTCGATCGACTGACCAAGTCGGCGCACTTCTTAGCGATCCGGACCACGTTGCCTTTGGAGGGTCTAGCTAAGTTGTACGTGGAGGAGATAGTCAGGTTGCATGGAGTGCCAGTGAGCATCATCTCCGATCGAGATCCTCGTTTCACTTCCAGATTTTGGGGGAGTCTGCAGCAGGCTTTGGGGACGCGTCTGAGATTCAGTACAGCGTTTCATCCGCAGACCGATGGTCAGTCAGAGAGGACGATACAGACCCTGGAGGATATGCTGAGAGCATGCACATTGGATTGGGCAGGGCACTGGGATGAGCACCTGCCGCTGATAGAGTTCGCCTACAACAACAGCTACCACTCGAGTATTGGGATGGCGCCGTACGAGGCATTGTACGGGAGGCCTTGCAGATCACCGGTATGCTGGAGTGATGTGGGCGAGAGGCAGTTAGTTGGGCCAGAGATCGTGCAGATGTATGCAGAGAAGGTGGATGTGATCAGGAGGAGACTGGCCACAGCGCAGAGCAGGCAGAAGAGTTATGCAGATCGACGCCGACGAGTGCTGAGTTTCGAGGTGGGCGACCATGTGTTTCTGAAGATTTCCCCAGCCAGAGGTGTGATGAGGTTTGGGAAGAAGGGGAAGCTCAGTCCGAGATATGTTGGACCGTTTGAGATCCTCGACCGAGTTGGGGAGGTTGCCTACCGGATTGCATTGCCACCGCAGTTTTCGGGTCTGCATGATGTTTTCCATGTGTCTATGCTGAGGAAGTACGTTGCAGATCCGTCGCACGTTATTGAGATAGCAGTGCCAGAGATTCAGCAGGACTTGTCGCTCGAGGAGAGGCCGGTCGAGATTGTTGATCGCATGGATCACCAGCTCAGGAGGAGGACCATTCCGATGGTGAAGGTCAGGTGGCAGCATCACAGCGAGCGCGAGGCCACTTGGGAGATCGAGGAGGATGTCAGAAGGCAGTATCCAGAGCTTTTCGGTGAGTAGTTGCTTTGATTTCAGGACGAAATCCTTTTAAGTTGGGTGGATTGTTATGTCCCTAACCGAGATTAGGAGGTTAATGGTGATTAGAGGAGGATTAGGAGGATGGTTTGCATGGGGTTGTGTGGAGTGCATGGGGAAGGGAAGAGAGGCGAGTACTGTAGCGTGGAGGAGAGGTGATGGGTTTGGAAGTAGGGGACTGTAGCAATTTCGGGTTTATAACCCAAGTTCTTCTTCTTCTTTCTTCTTTCTTCCTCATTTCCCTCATTCCTTCTTCTTTCCTTGCTGGTGCGCGTGTTGGTGGAGCAGCTGCGGAGGCGTCGGGCGAGGAAGGAGCTCGTGCGGGAGAGGTGCGGAGTTGAGCGCGCGGGGTGATCACCGGAGGCGACGTGCGTGAGCGAGCTCCGGCGTTTCGTCGTCGTTGGTTGAGGTATGCCGCTCATTAGTGTGATTTTGTTGCCCACCCTTGTGGAAGGGTGTTGTTGGTCGGTCGGGGGAGGTCGAGGACCTCTCCGGCGACGCGTTTCTTCGTAAATCCTCGGCTGGCGCGAGGTTGAAGACGACCAACGGTCGACCGGGTCCTTCGGGCGGTCGACCGTTTTAGCACTGTTTGCCCGACTTTAACCTTCACCGGTCGAACGATGCCTTGGGGCGGTCGACCGGTAGTGCATTATTGCTGGTGAGTTGGGATTTTCTACCTGTTATCGGTCGACCGGTCCTTGTTGTGTTCGACCGGAACTTAAGTGTACCTGTTATTATTGTTTGAATTGTTCGACCGATTTATATTGCGTTCGACCGATTGCATGTTTGTTCGACCGGTAGTATGTTTACGTTCGACCGTTTGATGACGTAGAATACTAGGTTGACCCTGTCTGTTTTCGGTCGACCGAGACCCCTGAGTCGGTCGACCGATAGAGTTGAATTTAATGTTGACCAGACTCCGGATTTTGACCTCGTTCGGTCGACCGGTTTTAGACCCTTGTTCGACCGTTGGGGGTTCTGTTTTGAGCGCAGCGGTAGACCGTTTTAGGAGTACGGTCGACCGATTCCTTCCTGGAACCGGTCGACCGAATCACCTCTTCCGGTCGACCGTTTGGGCCCAGGACAGAATTCCTGGTTCCCCTTTTGAACGCCAACTTTGTCCACGGAAACCCGTGTCCTCGCCTTGTGCGTGAGCCGGGAGGTGACGGTGGGCGCGTGATGCGTGCCTGCCCAGGGACCGCCGTTGGGAAGAGTGTGGGTGTTCGGGACGCGTCACCTCCATGTATGGACCGTGACTTTTGAGATGATTGTTGGCACTTTGTAGTATAGCAGGCCTGAGGGATCGCGGATCCCAGTGTTGATGTTGTGCGGGCACGCAACTGGCGTTGGGTGAGGTGACTACCGGCCCTTGGGGCTACGGAGGTCGCTGCCCTGCTTTTATAGCGGCGCGGTTGGTGTTCGCGGCTCGAGGAGCCCGATGACCTGGCAGACTTCGGTCTGGACCGTCCGATGCTGTGCCGGACGTTGTGATGGACCACCGATGTTGTGCCGGTGATGCCGCCGAGGTTGTGCCGGCGATGATGATTGTTGGGCCGAGGCTGTGCCGGCTTGTTGTTTTCCTCGGCTGGGCACCTACCGAGATGATGTTGTTATACCTTCCGGGCGACGGCCCCGTTGGTCCCTGTGGCCCCGACCACTGAGATTTACAGATCTGTTTCTATCGGCGCGTAGACGTGACAGAGGCTCCCTGCCGAACCCTTGTGTAGTGTAGCTGCGTGTGGGGGGTGCGATGTCGCGGGCTACTAGACTGCATGTGCCTGCAGTAGGTCTCTTCGGGAGACCCGATGATTGATTGTCGGACTGATGTCCTGTTTTACCCTTCGGGGGAACTGTTTTCCTTATCTGTTGATGCCATGACATGCTACTAGTATGATAGGTTCATTACGTGATGCATGCATATAGGTGAGTTGGTATACGGGGTTTCCTTCTGGAAACTCAGGCATAGTTGTTGCATCTTTTTCAGGATCGCAGTAGGTCCGGTGGGTGGTGACCGAGGACGGAGCGCTTTGGAGTCGGATCCTGATCTTCGGCATTTGCGAGATCGTACGACTACTTGTATTTTCATTTCTTTCATCTGGATTGTAGTTGTACACCTTTTGTAAACTCCATGTATTCTGGGTGCACCCGGATTTCTATATTATATATTAGTGACGTTCCCGCCTTGAGTTGTCAGTTTTATTCGTTATTTCGAAATTTTAAATCTTCCGCTGTTTCGGGACGTTACACAAAGAACGTATGCATCTAATTTCATTAACGAACTATTATTTGCCTACTACGGAAACAGTTGATCGTGATTTTCAGGATGATTTTTAGATGTTTTCTTTAACATTTAAAGGGTCTAGAAGAGGACTTCCATTCGAGGTTATTGCTTTGCATTTTCAATCTCCCTCACTCAAAAATAGATATTTAAGATAATTTCTCCCACCTAAAACTAAGAAAGTCAAGGAAGTAAATTACTGTTAAGTCCTAACCTAAAGATTAGTGACTAATCATGTTAATTAGGAAGGAATTTAAGTGAGGTGGATTATTGGTTTTAATTAAAGTAGCTTAAGCTTGCTTAGTAGAGAGGATTAAGCTAATGTTAGCTTTAACTTGGAGAGGCATGCGGTGGAGGCATGCGGTGGAGGCATGGGAGGGGTGTAGGACGCATGGGCAACCGTGCTTTTGGTTGTTGTGTGTGTTGGGTGGAAGAAAAGCACACATCCTTCTTCCTCTCTCTCACTCTGACTCTAAACCCCGACTCCTCCCACCACACCTCTCTCACTCCCTCTCCTCCCTACCGGTGACGACCTGGGCTGCCAGAGGTGCCCGCTGGAATGCTTGTCGGCAGTGGAGGCGAAGCAAGGTGGTGGAGGCAAATGCGTGACCGGCAAGGAGGCGGTGCAGGGAGGACAAGTCAAGTGGGCTCTAAGGGCTCGATTCAAATGTAACCGTTAAAGCAAAGTCCAAAAACGGTTCAAGGTTATTCAGTCAACCGAAGGTGTTTCGGTCGTCCGTCAGGACAATTCCAAAGAGCATCCTATGATTTACTAATAGGAAGGATTCAGTTATCTTATAGGTGTTTGGTGGACCGAACTAGGAAGGTTTCAATTGACTGTGAAGACTCTGGTTTACCAAATCTTGACAGGACAAATTTATAGTGTTCAAGTTTACATTAAACCTTATGGACTCAATAAATACAAGATTACATGTCTTGGTCCAAAGTTTTGATTACAAGTCTTGAGTCTTGATGTCTTTGTCCAAATGATAATTTTCTTGATTATCTTGATCAACCTATTAAGATAATTGCAAGTATACAAGTATGTATGCAATGCATGTAATCGTGTTTGCTCACTTTGATTGATTATGTTGATTGATAAAGATTAGTTTGATTAATTATCAAATTAATATAGATTAAGGTAAAAAGTCAACAAAAATATCTTCATACAACCCACATATGATAGTCTTCAAAGTTAACCACTAAGGTTACATATTAAAACTGAACTGCTAAACATCGCCCCAAAATTACTTAAATCGCCCCTTGAAATTATCAAATTGTCCTTCCTCCTATTTTTGCTTATATATCTCACAATTTCACTCTTTTTTCAAAACTTTCTCTTCCTATACCTACTACACAAGATTACGAATGTCTCGGAGGCCAGGCAAGCAGCCAGCAGTTCCCCCGGTGTACCCGTATGAGGTAACATTACGTTATTTATTTGTTTTTAAAAAAAAAAAAAAAGTCGTCGGCGTCCGAGGGAGACGCCCCCCGCATGGGGCGGGCGTCCGAGGAAGTCGCTCCCCCTATGGGGGGAGCGGCTTCCGAGGACGCCCGACCCATGCGGGGGGCGTCTCCCTCGGACGCCGACCCGTAGAGGGAGACGTCTGCGAAAGACGTCTCCCCGATGGGGGAGACGTCTTCCGAAGACGTCTCCCCGTAGGAGGAGGCGTCTCCGACAGACGCCTCCACCATGCGGGAGGCGTCTCTCGCAGACGCCTCCACCTTTTTTGTTTTTTTAATTATTAAATATCATAATTACTTTAATAAATTGTGATAAATCAATAAAATTAATTTAACAAATTCTTATTAAGTTTAACATTTGTGATATTTAGTTTTAACAAATTTTGATTTAGTTTAACAATTGTTTTAATTTAGTTTAACAAATTTTGATTTAGTTTAACAATTTTGATAATTTAGTTTAACAAATTTTGATTTAGTTTAACAATTTTGATAAATATGATAATTTAGTTTAACAAATTTAACAAATTTGTATTTAAAATTTCAATTAATAGTCATCGGGTCACAGTGGAGGGAAAGGCAAGTCGATACCATTACACGCCTTCCGTTCTTTAGTTGATGATTCAGCACCGCGTCATCCACGTAGACGGGGGATATCTGCTTCGGTCAGGAGGGAGAGGGAGGCATTACGTCGTCGTGAGGAGGAGGATGATTCCTTCGATGATGAGCATGTGGATAGTTTCGACGACGAGAGCGACGATGATGGCCCGTATGAGTTAGTGCGACCGGAGGTGGAGAGGCAGGGGGATTATAGCGGAGGACGTGGTCGAGCGGGTACTTCTACTTCCGCCGGATGGAGGGTGCAGAAGGGTAGGGGTGGGAGGTTTACGACCGGGGATTCGAGCTCGTGCACTGTAGATCCCCGCGCTCAGAAGAAGAGGAGGGTCCAGGACGATTCTTGGATCGTGAGCAGTATGACGCCTGGTGGTCCTTTAGATGGGAGCGTCATTCCTAGTTTCTGGGGTCACATCGCTAGACGGATCTGGGATGGAGAGGATCGGAAGGTTCTGAAGTGCCAAAATCGGCACAGAGCCTGTACAGCACTACAGGGTTGGCGGTCTACACTGAGTGCTGATATCAGAGAGGAGATTAGTGCCACGCATTTGGGGCACTTACCGTACAACATGTTCCCTTATCTCGACATGCCTTTGATTTCTGCGTTTGTGGAGCGGTGGCAGCCTGACACCAACACTTTTCACATGCCTTTCGGAGAGATGACGATCATGCTTCACGATGTTTTCCAGATCCTGCGCATTCCTGTGGATGGTCGTCTGGTTAGTGCTCAGGAGTCGACATCTGAGCTGAGGTGTTATGTGGCAGAGTTGCTTGGTGTCAAACCTGATGGCCTGGCGAGAGATACAGCTTTATGGAGTGGTGGTGGTGTCGGCATCGACTCCCTTGAGGACCTATGCAGACGGGCACGACCTCCGCGGGCCGATGATACACAGTTGACGGCGTACCTATTTTTGATGCTCGGAGCCGTCTTGTTTGTCGACAAGAGTGGTTGCCGGATCAGACCACGCGATCTATTGGAGGCTAGGGACCCGGAGACTGTTCGTGAGTACTCGTCGGGCTCAGCGACGTTGGCATACCTGTACCGTCAGCTTGGGATAGCTAGCCGTGCGGATTGTTCTGGGATTGCAGGTTGTCTTACGCTGCTGCAGGCGTGGATATACGAGTACTTTCCCGCATTCCGCCCGCATCGTGAGCGGAAGATTATCGAGGAGGGTCATCCACGTTCGGGTATGTGGGCCGTCCGGAGCGAGGACAAGAGCGATGGACGATTGCGTTCCATCCGCGCACGGCTAGATCAGATGACTGCATCACAGGTATCAAACTTTACACCATTTACATTTATTTATTTAATTTTAAGATGTATTATTATTAATGTGTTAAAGTTTAGGTGGAGTGGTTACCCTATGGTCCTGACCCAGCAGGGGAGGTCCCGAGGACTTTATTGATGGGCCTTATTCGTTATCGGGATATCATAGAGCCTTATATGCCCGATCGTGTCTTGCGTCAGTTGGGATATGTTCAGGTGATCCCGGTTGACATCCCGACACCAGAGCATGCGGTCCGGTCTGCGACTGCAGCGACGTACGACGTCAGGTTCCCCGCTTCTACAGCGGAATCGACTTGGCGGACATTTCCGAGATCATGTCGACTGTTCCTTGGCGACTTCAGACGTAGTCGCGACCCCTCCGAGTGTGATGCACGTTATCTTGATTGGTTTGGTAGTTACTCACATCCTGTCATTGTCCGTGGTGCCTCCCGGAGAGCAGATCGACCACCAGATAGGATGTGTGGCGATCTGGTAATTTTTTCATTTTATCTATACTTATTTGTACCGTATCTTCTGTTAATGTACGCTAATGTTAATGTTATGTGCAGTGGATGGGTAGGATGATACGGGCTGTAGAGCCAATCTTGCAGAGGAGGGATGAGCTGCCAGACGATGCCAGAGCTACATGCGGAGATTTGGATGAGATCATACAGTCGTGGCATACTCAGTTAGGCATATCCGACCATGATTCGGATGATGAGTAGGCTGATCTGTTGTACCGTACTCTTAGTATTTGCATTTATATTTGTTTATCTGTTGTACGCTTAGTATTTGTGTTTGCTTATCTGTTGTACGCTTAGTATTTGCATTTATATTTGTTTATCTGTTGTACGCTTATTATTTGTATTTGTGTTTGTGTTTGCTAACATGTCGTACGCTTATTGTTTGTATTTGTGTTTTGCTTATCTGTTGTACCCTTATTATTTGTATTTGTGTTTGATAACCTGTCGTACTATTATATATAATGCAAATAAAGCAAACATATCAAAACATATTACATAATAAAGCAACACTATATAATGTACAAACATATCAAAACATATTACATAATTATACAAACATATCAAAACATATTACATAATTGTTGCCAATATGCTATCCTATTTTGGTACTCCAGCTCCCATCCAATAACACTCTCATCTCGTATTTGATACCACAGAGTCGCTATAGGAGGTACGGGGAATCCCTCATTCAATTCCAAACGAATGTAATGAGCGTAACTCCCTAAATGAGCAATAATCAACTCTCTGCACGGTCTTGTCACGGTAGGCGGACTCTCCCAAGGTAGAACTGTAAGACATGGGTACAACGAACCATCATTTCCGAGAGAGAAGAACATAACTGCACACTTGTAAAAATTTGCAATGGGAAACAAGTCCGTCCACGTCTCCATATAGTGATTCTCGCCACAAGGTCCCCCGCCCCAATTAATCCGGTGACGAGCCTCCGCCACACCGTCGTAGTATACGTGCTCATAAAAAGATGGGTTCGCAGCTATCTCATTTGAAATCGAACGACGGGCGAGTTGCCAATTGTCTTCACCACCGTGGAAAACATCGGCGACACATCGAAATCCACAGTTTCCATCAGCACGTACATCATTCCACTGGTGTAGGAATGGCATAATGATTCCTGGAATTCTATCTCCATATGGGAAGTCGTCTACGTCAGCCCGCCCAGTCACTACAATATGAACAAAAAATACAGTTACATATAATAACAAAAGATACATATTTACTGAAATAAATAACAAAATTATAATAATAATAAATATAGGGATGGTATACCTGATCCTCCCCTCACAGACGAAGAACCAGAAGATCGACCACGACTTTTGCTTCCACTACCGGAAGAACGACCACGACCTCTACTCCCACTACCTGAAGATCGACCACTACCTCGCTCTGCATACTCAAACGCACTAGGGTCCCGTCGTGTCGACTTTCCCCTTGGTCGACCTCGTAGCTTTGTTTTTACTGCAAGCTCTTTCAAATTCGAATGTTCGGGGTGTAGCTGCTTGAATAAAACCCGAGAGACAGATCGAATTATGGTAGGGTCACTTCCTGCAATCTCATCAACCAGACTGCGAAAATGTTCGGCGTCTTGAGCTGCCTGAGACACAAACTCTGCGTTCCCGGCTCCTTCCCCAATGACAAGTGTCCTCCAGAACGAATGAATCTGCTCTAAGTAAATTCCATTTTCTGATTCAAGACATCCACGGATGGTACATGCGCAAGGTATCCCATGAGAAGTCAGAAAAGCGCACTCGCAACGATATTCAACTTCATCATCTAATTGTTGCATTCTCTTCACCTCCTGACTCAGCAACTGCAAACAGTGATGCGAAACTCTACCATTTATGTGACGATATAGAGCATGTCCGAAATTAGTCAAATTTCGCCGTCTCGAGTCTTCAAGAAAGTTTCGAATATTCGTCAGCTGCATTTCAGTAGCCGCGTTGACGCGCTCGAAAAGAGTGTCCAGAGCTGCAGTCGATGTAGAAATCCACTCTTTTAGAGCCGAATGAGCACTTTCGACCCTACAATTCGTGGTGTTCCCAAAATGAAGGACTTTGTTCGTCCAATTCAGCACAAACTTTTCTTTATGCACCAACCACGTGGTGTCCAGATACTCCGTGATAGCCGGCCACGATCTATACAAATCTTTCAGAGCATACACAACTCTATCATACTCGGCTTCTGAAGTAGAAAGCATGATCTTCCTCCATCTTCCACGCCTCAAAGTCTCTGCCATCTCCTTATTCTTGCCGAATACGTGGTATGCGTAATTCAATACGTCTTTGTTGATGTGCCATGTGCAGAGTAAATGAGCAGAGTCAGGAAAAACCTCTCTCACTGGTCGCATAAGGCCTAACTCCCGGTCTGTTATTATTGCAGTCGGGCTGACAGTCCCCAATAACAGATCTCTCAACTTCTCCATCACCCACAAATAACTGGAGTAAGATTCATCCATCAAAATCGCATATCCAATAAGGAAATTCATGTTTGCTGGTGTGACCCCAATCATTTCGAACAAAGGCATCTTATACTTGTTCGTCTTGTAAGTCGAATCCATGCAGATAACGAAAGGATATGTCCGCAACAACTGGACTGACGTCGGATGTGCCAAAAAAACGTGAGTGACGACATCAGTTTCTGGATCCGCCATAATCCAATGTAAGTACTCACACTGCACTGCTTGGTAGAGAAACTGCTGGACGGGATTCCGATCTTCAGATTTTGTCCTCCTCATGTAATCTCTGAAATTATAAATATGCCTTTGATTTGGATTGTCCTCCGGGAATTTTTTCTTTTACTGCCTTCAAGATGTTCCGTGGTTTTGCTTGCGCCTCTGTCATATCACGAACAATCTTCTTCGCCCCAGAACTTAGACCACTAATTTGACGATGACCCTCTGGATAAACTGCCAGTCTGTGGTTGTGATGTCCGTGACCACTATTAAAAACCACAACCCATCCATCACGATCCCGTCGCTCCACCACTTTTATTAAGAAACGGCAACCGCAACCCTTTCTTTTGGTGTTTCTTCGAAGTGCAGTATCCAATCCCGAGACTCCATTTGATTTCGCCGGTTACATCTCAAATAACAATCCATCCGACTATCTGATCTTGTTTTGTACGACGACACGACAAAAAAAAACCCAGCTCCGATAGCTACTTGTTTGGCCCATTTACTTGCTTCATCGATTGTTGCAAAGATTTGTGTAGTTTGAAATAACTCACTGTAATCCACTCCATCACCACCGAAATCTGGAACCTACAAAAATAAAATCGAAATTAAAATAATAAAAAAATAAAATCGAAATTAAAAAATTTAAAAAATAAAGTCGAAATTAAAAAAACAAAATCAAAATCAAAAAAAAAACAGGCGTCTGTATTAGACGCCTGCCCCATGGATGGGGCGTCTGTGTTAAACGCCTTCCCCAACGGTAAGGCGTCTGCGTAGGACGCCTTGCCGTAGGGAAGGGCGTCTACTACAGACGCCTTACCCATGGGGAGGACGTCTACATAAGACGCCTCTCCCATTGCGTAGGCGTCTGCGTTAGACGCCTCGGCCATGGGGAGGGCGTCCTACGCAGACGCCCTCACCATGGGGGAGGCGTCTAAGGCAGACGCTCGGCCCAAAATTTGCCCCGCGCCAGGCTTACCTCACCCGATGCATCACCCTCGCCAGACATTTTCGTGGTGTTTTTACTGATAAATTATGAATATACAAGACCATAGGCCTTATTTATAGACACGGGACGATATGGGTATTAAATATATTGTTAAGGGCAATTTGGTAATTTCAAGGGGCGATTTAAGTAGTTTTGGGGCGACGTTTAGTAGTTCCCTATTAAAATCAAAAGTTTTGTTGCTTCCAACAAAATACTCCCCAACAACAACCAACCATTCCTAGATCTATTAGGCAACAACCAATCAGGTATTCGGGTCTCCTTACTGTTGGGTAAGATCAGCGCTCAACAATCTAAAGGTGCATGGCTCACGAACTCTTTTCGAGGCAAAGCTTTTGATCGTACAACATGTAAATTATACAACAAAATCTCGAAAAGGGGTAATTCCTTTGCTAGGCGATCCGATTATACGTGATTCCAATCTAGCCCTACAATATGTGTTCTTGAGGTGCACTTTCGATGCGGTATGCATGTTGGTTATGGGAGTTGATTTACAGACACTTTGGTCCCATATTCTTGTGGAAGCTTATCAGATGACTAAATATCCGTTTGGAAAGGAAAGTTGCCTCCGCAGAAGAGATAGCAAATAGGTTCTTAGCCATGTTTATAAGTAGGAAAATGCAAGAGTTAAGCAAGAAAACAAAGAATAGTCTCACATGGGAAAATGAACAACAAGATTTGTTGTCATCCTATTTGAACATAAATGACCCCATCCTCCAAACAAAGAGTGAAGGTGTAACATCCCCGAACAACGGAAAATTTAAACTTTTATCATCAAAGGGACACAATGATTAAAACCATCAAGAGTGTGGACATTACTCATAAAAAACCAAAATATCACTGGTGCACCATATTACATAGGAGTTTGTCAAAAGTATGATTACATCTGGGAACAGAAAGATACAAAGATATAGAAATATGTAATCATAACGACCTAAAAGCAGACTCGAGGATCCGGTCCCAAAGTGCAATATCCATCGGTCACCATCCGCCGGAACCTTCCGCGGTCCTGAACATAAACATAACAACAATGTCTGAGTTTCCATAAGGAAACCCTATATGACAAGCTCACCTATATGCCCTATAATACCAGTATAGCATGACATGATACAAAGCAATAAAACAACATTCCCTCCAAGGGTAAAACCGGACATCCGTCCCGCAATCGTTACTGCTGCCATACAAGCCGCACTGTCCACAATATCGCCGCCACCACACAGGTCCACACAGTTCGACCGATACGTGGTCAGAATCCGGACTCAGTCTAAGTCAACATCAAGTCAACGGTCGAACGGTTCAGGGGCCCCGTTCGACCGAACAATAACAGGGTCCTTCCTACAATCATCAAGTCTCAAACAGTCGAACCAACATCCAAACGGTCGACGGAACCAAAAAGAATTAAGTTACCGGTTGGACATAGGTCATTAGCGGTCGACCGTTTATATGGTCAACGCTCGGTCCAACCCAGTAAGCAAGGCAACAGTCGAATGGTTCAGGGGGGCGTTCGACCGAACAATAACAGTAACTCTCCAACCCATCAAATATGCTCAACCGGTCGACCGCCGCAAGGCATCGTTCAACCGGTGCTGGGTAAAGACAGAGATTTACACTACAACTGGTCGACCGCAAACTGACATCGGTCGACCATTTGTTGGCAACTTCCTGGCCTTGCCAAGAACTACTTGTTGCCTCTCGTTGCCGGCGAGGTCTCCGACCTCCGGCGACGAGTCAAACCTCACACACGTGTGATTAAGCCTCTAATGCAGGTACTTGGCATACCTTTCTTCTGAAGTCGTCGAAGAACGCCGGAGCTCACACGACGATGCCTCCGGGCCGCAACCTCACGCATGTCCTCCTCCTCACGTCAATCTCTACCCGGCGCACCTCCACGTGCAAGCACACCACTAGCTACCGGAGCTCCTGCATCCTCCCCTGATCCACCGGATATAAATGGAGAGAGAGATATGTGTGCTTGGAGTGAGAAGGGAAAGAAAAATGAAGAAGAAGAAGGAAGAATGAAGAAACGTGAGAGAGAGTGAGAAGAAAAGGAGGGAGATGAGTTTTTCTCCACCAAACCAAGCCATCCGTCAACCCATCCCATGCTTCCTTCACCTCTCCATCACCTCACCCAACACATCACCAACACTCCACACCATGCACCTACACCATCCCCTACCACCCCATCATCACGTAACCATGCCACCCCAATTTCCCATGCAAACCTCTCCTAATCTCCACTTAGCACCCTAATTGGGTTTGGGATTTTACAGAAGGGCTCGATATGCAATCATACAATTTTAGAGACACAAGTTTAACTCTATTGGTTGCCGGAAGAGTCACGATCGCCGCTGGTATTCTGTGGTTAATCTTGTTGCTATGTATGGATCCGCATGTTGAAGGCGAGATCATAGAGGACATAAAATCAAACCCTAATTGATTACTTTCTAGTATGTGAAATTCTAGAATACAAAAACACAATTGATCCAACCGATGGTGATCTAACATATATGACGCTGTAATTTGGTTAAGTGAAGTCTAAATCATTGATCCGGTCGCTCAACAGATAACTAATTCTTGATTGATTATAGTAAGTTCTCGAACGAAAACCGCCATGCGAACATACAAAAGATAAACAATTGCGACTCGCAATGATAGGCTTTAGGCCTTTCCCGCGCAATATAGGTCCAAATCCTATCTTGGTCCAGGAAACACGTCTACGGATTTCAATATAAAATACATCTCTTGTAATTGCACGACAGAATTTCATAGATACCTTTCAAACGATCAATACTAAATTTCACTTATATCTTTCAATTAAACATGACTTTTATCCATACCTTTTAATTTCAAACATTTTTTCATGCACCTACACCATTCTATCATTTATTCCAACATAGACTTGGGTTGGCTAAACCTTAAGAGTTGAATGCCAGGATTGATATTGCTTCTCTATACAAATCTGAAATATAAGTAGAATAATGTTAAATTAAAAATATGACAGAAGTAAGAAGAAGTTGTTTGGGTACTTTATAGTTTCATTGCTGGAAGACTTCTCAAGTTTCATTTTTTCCCATTTTTAATTGAATGTTATAAGAAGAAACAATAACGAATAATTGCAATTTTAAAGATTTAGTGTTAAGTTCTACTCAATATTAGTTCTACTCGATTCATAGATGCTAGAAAGTAATCAACCAACAATTCCAAAGAAGTAATCACTGCTGGAAAATTGATCTACCATGTCATCTCTAGCACGTCAAATGTTAGCAAACTGACATGGCATACCCTTTACCATGTCGGATATGAGAAAACCGACGTGGCAGAGTCCATTTTTTAACATCCTACCACGTCGGTCTTAGAATCCAACGTGGTTAAGGGTATGCCATGTCGGCGATTACGTTGACCGATGGGGAACGGTCCATTTATGAATTTTAAAAAAAAATAATTCATACCCTACCACGTTGGTTGTTGAAACTGACATGGAAGACCCCCTACCACGTCGGTGGTTGATTAAGCCGGCGTGGTAGGGTTAAAAAATTCATACCCAACCACGTCAGAGTTAAATTGTCCGACGTGGTGGGGGGTCTTCAACATCAGTTAGTTAAGTATCCGATGTGGTAGGATATTCATAAACCCCAAACCCAAATTTAAAGAAACTTGAAATAGTTCCTCTCCCCGACCAGAGCATTCCTGTTCCCTTACTCGCGCAACCTCTCCTTCCCGGAAATCCCCTTCTCCGAGCGATCTCTCCTTTTTCGGCAATGCCGAAATGTAAGTCTACGACAAACAACATTCCTTTGTTTATTATTGCTCGTAAGCTTTTTCTTTGTGATGCTGTCTTCGTGCAATATTTCTTCTGTTGGTTGGAAAAAAAATTGCCAGAAAACTTCTTTCATGTTTTGGCTACAAATTACATATGGAAGTGAAATACGAATTATGTGTTCTATATGAAATGGTCTTCCACGTCGGTATTTAATTTATCCGACGTTGTAGGGGGCCTTCAACGTCGGTGTTTAATTTATCCGATGTGGTTGGGCATTCCTAGAATACTTCTCAGAATTTTGATTGGTTTTTGTCTGAGATTCATTCTCTTAGAAAATAGTGACTTGTAATCTAGAACTCAAAAATTCTTTGATGTTTTGGTTATAAACTACATATGGAAGTGCAATACGAATTCCGTGTTTTGTTATGATATGATCTTCCACGTTGGTGTTTAATTTATCTGACGTTGTAGGGGGGTCTTTGATGTCGGTATTTAATTTATCCGACGTGGTAGGGTATTCCTTGAACCCTTCCATGAATTTTGATTGGGTTTTCTCTGAGATTCATTCTCTTAGAAAATAGTGACTTGTAATCTAGAACTCAAAACACCTATGTTAGTTTCAAAAATAGTCATCCTTTCAAGTTTCAAAAATAGTTACCCTTTCAGGTTTCAAAATAGTTTCAAAAATATTAGAGATTTTATCCTTCATGGAGATTCAAAATGCCTCCAACATTGGATATAGAACTCATTCCAGAAGTTTATTTTGTATTCTTTCAGGTTAATGACTCCCAGCAAGAAGAACCGCATTCAAAATGACGATGAAGGCTCGTTGTCGGTTCCTCAACGTGGAGCAACTCTTATTATAGAGTTGCAACAAAAAATAAAACGTGAAGGTCCATTGTCTTTGGACTTTGATGTTGTCTTAGAGCTAGTCGGAGAGAATAAAATTTATTGGCCTAGTTATTTGGGTACTCTCGCTAGAACCAAGGTTGATATTTGTATTGAGAAGTAGTCAAAAGTTGATTCTTCTCTGAAAGAACAAATGTGGGAGGATGTAACGATATGTTTTTGTTTATTAGTTTTATTTTAAATTCGCCCTCCTATTGATTTTAATTTACATTTTTTTGGTTATAGGACAAATTCATTTTTCAATCCACTAAAGCGTTGAAGAAAAAGCGGATTTCGTATGTTGGTAATTTTACAATTACATTTTGCCGAGTTCATGAGCTGATTTCAAAAGAATGAGACTTTCTCCAGAATTTATGGTAATATATATTCATTTTTTAATACGTAGAATTTATTATGTTCATTTTGATAATTAATTCATTAAATTCTTTTTAAGGAAATACGAGAGCTGAACAAGAACGACAATCTGGTAACAGGTTTCCACATACATTTCTAGAGGCGGTTACCGCAAACTTGAGGAAGAGATGATGACGGAAACAAATTCCCGAAAAGAAGAAGCTCTGTAAGCGGGTTTGAGTGAAGAGTAGGCAAGTAATTTGTCACCTCCATCTCCGATATCTAGAGAAGAGAAGTGGAAGAAAGAGCGTATTACTCCAAAAGGCAGCTACATTAATGAGGAGTTTGAACTAGTTACCTCCAAGATTGTAAGTTAATTTTAATTTTGGATGCTTTGTGTATGTGGTTATTAATTAATAATAAGATTTAAAATTATTTTCTTATACGATGAACTTTCAATGAAAGCTTCCCAAGGAGAATTTATTTCAGATGGAAGAAATGATAAATTGTCCACAACCTTGTGTAAGGAGGAGCCTCCTGGGCGAATACGCGGGTAGGTAGTCAAATAAGACTACGTCAGTATTATGGGTCATCATCCTCACAGCGACATTCCAAAGGTGATCATGTGAAATGTGACGAGAATATCCATCCCCTAGAAAACCTGGTAAAGAGTATGTATAACCTAGGGAATTGCCACCGATATTGCCACAAATGTAGATTTACCAACCCCACGTACTGCTTCAAGTGTACAACCTAGGGAATTGTTCCCACAAGAAGGGTTTGAGCAGGACACGTTTGGCCATTTTGAGGTAAAATTACAATTGTTAAGTATTTATTTTCATTTTCGTTGTCGTATTACATGTGATAATTTCGTTTTAATATTTACAATAGGGGTTCACATGGGTAGGGTTCGGACCCAACCCGAAAAATTTGGGTTTTAGAAGAATCCAACCCGAACTAGTTCGAGTTCAACCCGACCCGACCCAAAAATTACGGGTTGGGTTGGGTCGGTTCGGGTTGGACCCGAATTTCCTGTTTTGATGAAAAGAAATAATTAAATGCACCATTCTTCATGCCTCCATCTGATTCTCAATCCACACTAACAAGTAACAATTACCATACATACACAATTAGAAACTATACACTTATCGAACATACAAAAAAAAACATGTTTTCTAAGTTGAGATTAAAAAAAATCATGTTTTCTAAATTCTAACATTACATAATACAAAATCGTGTTGTCTAAGTCGTGTTGGCGTTGATCGACGAGGAAGACGTGTTCGGTGGTGTGGATTGACGGAGGTTGAGTTCATCAGATAGACGGAGAGGAGGGCAAGGGGATCGACAACAATAATTGGGAGGAATGGAGCCGCTCGGGGACGGGGGGCAATGTCGCGAGGAGTGGCGAGTGGAGAGGATCGACTTCGCGAGCACGAGGATAGGGAGTGAGGTCAGGTGTAGGGAAGGCTGAGGAGGCGAGGGGAAGGTTGAGGGGACGAGCCGATGAGTTGCGTGGGGGCCGGAGGCGAGGAATGGAGGGGTCGACGGAGAGGAGGGACAAGCCGTGATGAGGCGAGGAGTGAGGAGGGTTGAGGGGAAGGCTGAGCGCCTGAGCCGCTGAGTGGCGTGGAGGCCGGAGGCGAGTGAAGTGGATGTGGGTTCGGGTTCAGTGGAGAGGATAGAGGATTGGAGGTTGTGCTGTGAAATGGGTTGTGGAATTTGTTTTAGGCATTAGGGTTAGCAAATGGACGGTCTAGATAATTCCACGAAAATGCATTAGAAAAATATTCGGTTTCGGATTAGGTTAGGTCAACCTGACCTGGAAAAATCGGTTTTCAAATTTCTCCAACCTGACCCAACCCAAACTCTTCCCAACCCGACCCGACCAATCAGGTTTGGGTCGGTTTTCGGGTTCAACCCGACCCATGTGCACCCCTAATTTACAGGATGGAGTTGAATGCGAACTCTTTGTAAATGATCTAGATACGCGACTTGTAGCATATGGGAAGGTGTACACACTGAAGTTGCGTCACGGTAAACAAATTGAATCCAAGAATTTGAAGGTGACTTTGGATACTTCTGTCTGTGGTGATTCACTCCTACCGTATATGATGCATTGCATACATTGCATCATATGTCTTTCATTTAGATTAGTTTTATATCAATAAATGCTACTAAGGTATGTGTTTAGTCTGATTTACAGAATACAGGGACCTGAATGCAAATTACCCATATCCCGAGCATAAACGCGTGCAAGAGACTTATTTCTAGCATAAAGACCAAGTTCAAGATTATCGGGACTGAAATTGAAGTTCATCCAAGCATAAAAGCATTCAAGACCTAATTACAAAAATGCCAAGGAGTTAAGCACAAAAGTAGCCAGGGACTTAATTGCAAAAGGCCGAGGACCCAACTGCAAATTACAAGTAGCTTTATTATTTTGGAGAAGTTCTAAAGAAAAATCAATTTGGATCTCCAAATATATGAAGAAATAAAGTCGAAGCTCAAAAGAAAGGAAAGAATCAATCCAGACGCGCAAAAGACATTTAAATCATACCATAAACACAAAGGAAAAATCTGGATCCAATCAGAGCAAATATTGCGGCTAAATCGCCGCACCTTACATGTATTATGCTGCGGAAACGCCTCCCCCTTGCGATTTGTGGCTCCAGATTTTTTCCAGTCGTGTCTTGACGCGTGTACTTTCTTATTTTATACTTAGGTCCCTTGTATCGGCTATAAATAGCCCCGAAAATGATGTTGTAAGGAGTTCTTCATTTTATTCCATTATTTAGCAATAAAATTCTGTTCTTTTATTTTGTGTTTTTAGTTTTCTTTTGTAATTTCTCTAGGATCCCTTCTCATTCCCTCCATCCATGAGTTTCTAACTCTCTCCAAATGGTGGGGGTGACAGATTTAGGGTGATGAGAAGAAGAATTAGGTTATTATTTTAATTTCGTGTTAGTATATTTTGATTACTTGAGTTTATGTTAAATCATTTAACATGTAGTGCTTTATAACTAATGTGATTTATTATAAGTTTCAGAATTCTCTAATCAAAACCCGATATCTAAACCTCCACCCGCTGGACTCCCATCCATCTTTGTTTATTTTAAATTTGTTTTTGTTATTCTTGCTTTAGAAATTAATTAAAAACCAAAAATCTCAAACCAAACTTATTTCTCTCTCTTTCCTTCCTTAATTCGAAAATCACAAAAAATAACAATATCTCTCCCTCCTTGTGTTCGACCCGTACTTGTCACGTCTTCATTGACGCCGTGCACTTGCGGTATAAATTTAATTCTCATCAGTATACTAAATATTAAGCTCAGATGGTGGTGGTGCTGAAGGATGGGTGTTGCAATGACCCCGTTTATTGATTAAATGAAAGAAAGCAAAGGTATCGACTTTTATTTTTATAATTTCATAAATTGTTGATATATAGAATCATGTAAATATATTGTAATAATATAGTCTTTTAATTTCATAAGGTCAAAGGTCCAACATCCAAGCAATATGAAAATGAAATTGTAATTGACGAAAGACAATTTCCTCCGAATTGTCAAATGTTATACAATTTCATACGACATGAGAAAGAAGAGTCTACAATTGAAAGTGTTATGAATAAAGAAATCGTAGGTTCCATGACCAACGATGGCATCGAACCCAAGTTGTACGTCGGAATAGATGATGTCATGCAATTTTTGAGGATGGAAAAATTATGTATAACAATAATCCAAGTTCATTTAAAGTAAGTCTTTTTGTCTTTTTATATATTTGATTACGAATTATTTTAATAATACTCATGATGTATTAATTTTTCGAATAGGGTTCTCTACGACTTTCCTTTTGGGGGAAATTTTGGTTATCTATGTCCCACAATATTCATGTATCCCGACAATTTAAGCAATGACACTAGAGCCCAAAAGATTGCTACTATTATGTGTGATTGTGAGAAGAAGATTTATGTAGCACCATATTGGGAGGCGTAAATATTTCATTATATTTTATATTACTTGTTATATTCGTATTAAATGATTAATAAAGTTAGGTAACATGATTTATTTTCAGGGATCATTGGATGTTGGCTGTTTTAGTTCCCAAGACAAAATTGTGCATATTGGTTTGATCATTTAGCATCAGATAAACCGAGGAAAGCATTGAAGAATATTCTTCAACGTCGGAGACTCAAGTCTCACGTGGTGTCATGTTCCCTTTTGATGTCTTTTGACAAATGAAGATGGGAACTTATGTTTGTACATAGTTATATATTTCAAAAATAAATAAATAAATAAATAAATAAAAGACTTCTTCAGTGAGCATTGTTTGTGTGGGCTCCAACCCTTAAGTATTTGAGCCTCATTTGTTTCCCGTATTTAACTCCCTTCTTTAGCATCTCACAGGTTTTTGAGGGAATTCGGGTTTTGTCCATCAACATAGCCATGAACTTTCCTTTGTACTTCACGTTGGTGAGATCTTTTCCTTTTTCATGCATAAATCCATGTAGTATCTTGCTCACATTCATTGAGGACAACGCATGATTTAGGTGTGGGGGGTATTTATCTATCTATCTGTTTTATTTTTCTGTTCTTTAAAAAAAAAGTCAATGTTCCATGACATAGCGTAAGATTGAACCGCCAAAACCCGAGTACAAATTGCATTGAGTTTTTTGTTCCTTATTATATAGTTCTGCTTGTAGAAACTATGACATAAATCTAAGTTCCAAAGAAATAACCCATTACCCTTTAAGACATGTATGCACTTAAATTGGATGAATCAAATCTTTGAAGTTGTTGATAAAAAGCAGAGGTTGAGGAAAATATACCGGGAAGTGTGGACTTCTAATAGCAATTAAGCCTTGAGGAAAATAAAAGTGGAAATAAAAAGTGAGGAAAGCACATCTTGCAAAATGATTACAAAAGCCCAAGCCTTCAAGTCACTGGTCCGTAGGGGTATCTTAAAACCCGGTAACTTGAGTCTGCCAGCTCGGGATTATCGACCAAACTCGCTACACGAATGCAAAAAGGGTAAAAGTGTCAGAAAAAGCAAATGTGTTGAATCACGGAAAAAGAAAAGAAAAAATACTTTAAGATACTCAAGGCCCAAAGCTAAAAGAATGATCCATGTCATGGTTGATCCAAATGATACTTCACCACCAGAGGAGGCGTGCAAAATAATTTAAGTAATAACATGTGTAGAAGGGTTAGTGGTGTGAATATTGGAGGAATAAAGACCAAGTCAAAAAAATTATGAGTTAGACTTGTATAATGAGCATACAAGAATTCTAAGTGAGATGTATAATGTTGAGGTGGAGATATTGCTATTAATGGAATGTTGAATTAAGACTTTGTGGGTGTGTCAACTGAAAACCCTCAAGAGACAAAACTCGTCCTCTAAGGAAACTTGGTGGTTTAAAGGCTTGTTGCACATGCTAAGTGCAACCGTGATTCCTACGAAAGTGAGTTAGGATTTCCCTGTTTTCAGTTTCTCTTATATTCTGTTTTGCTAGGGACTAGTAAAATCTAGGTGTGGGGGTATTTGATGCATTACATACATTGCATCATATGTCTTTCATTTAGATTAATTTTATATCAATAAATGCTACTAAGATATGTGTTTAGTCTTATTTAAAGAATACAGGGACCCGAATGCAAATTACCCATATCTCGAGCATAAATGCGTGCAAGAGACTCATTCCTGTCATAAAGACCAAGTTCAAGATTATCGGGTTTCAAATGAAAATGCATCCAAGCATAAAAGCATTCAAGACCTAATTACAAAAAGGACAAGGACTTAAGCACAAAAGTAGACAAGGACTTAATTGCAAAAAGCCAAGGACCTAATTGCAAATTATGAGTAGCTTTTATTATTATGAAGAAAATCTAAAGAAAAATCAATGTGGATCTCCAAATATATAAAGAAATAAAGTCGGAGCTCAAAAGAAAGGAAAGAATCAATCCAGACGTGGAAAGGATATTGAAATCATACCATAAACACACAGGAAAAATCTGGATTAAATCGGAGCTAAAAAGGTGGTGCATCCGCCGCACCTTATGAACAAAATGCGGCGAATCCGCCGCAAAAAAGTACATCCATGCTCTAAAATTTTTACCGGTTGCGTGTTGACGCGTGTACTTTCCTATTTTACACCTAAGTCCCTTGTATCGGCTATAAATAGCCCTGAAACGATGTTGTAGAGGATCTTCTTAAATTTTAACCTTAGTTTTAAATTCTTAGTCTTAGTTTTGTATTTTTCTTTTTAGCAATAAAATTCTGTTGGTTTATTTTGTGTTTTTACTTTTCTTTCTTGGTTCCTCTAGGACCCCTTCTCCCTCCCTCCATCTATGAGTTTCTAACTCTTTCCAAAGGGTGGAGGTGACGGATTTAGGGTGAAGAGAAGAAGAATAAAAGTTATTATTTTAATTTCATGTTAGTATATTTTGATTACTTGAGTTTATGTTAAATCATTTATCATGTAATGCTTTATATCTAATATGATTTATTATAAGTTTCTAAATTCTCTAATCTAAACCTCCACCCAACGGAATTCACCATCTTTGTTCTTGTTTTAGTTTTATTTGTTCATGTTTCGTGCTTTAGAAAATTAAAAACCAAAAATCTCAAAACCAAACTTATTTCTCTTTGTTTCTTTCCTTAATCGAAAATCACACAAATAACAATATCTCTCCCTCCTTGTGTTCGACCCGTACTTGCCACGTCTTCATTGACGCCGTGCACTTGCGGTATAAATTTAATTCTCATCAGGTGGCACTCAAAAACAACTAATTTCATTTTATATCATCACTACACCAATATTTATCCTAATGTCATTATGTTAAATCGTTCTTTATACTAATGCAGTTTTGAAAGTGGGTCACATGCCACAATCTGGTACGGACCTTAATTTTGACATGAACCAGACCAAAATGGACCAATCAAGATCGGACCGGTGGATTCATGTCCGGTCTTTGGTCCATGGAAATGCTTGATTCTGGGTTTCCAGGCAGGTATGGGCAAAACACAGAATATTTCGGACAGTGCCCCATTTTTTAAAATAAAAAATCTTTGGTGAAACGGGGTCCAAATTTCGTTTTGTTTATTTCATGGGTTTTCTTACTTCTCACCCATGAATTTTTTTTAAAAACCAGGTCACTAGCCCGACCGAAATATTCCAGGTTTTACCCGAACCGAACCAGAAACCCAAAATCAAGCATATCCATATATCGGAGATCGGACCTGAATCCACCGGTATTCGGATCCATTTTGGTATGATTAAGGTCCGAAGTCAGGTCCAAACCAGATTGTGCACACCCCTAGCTGGGTTGACGTGGGATTCACTGTTACAATGACATTAGTATAAATAACGATTTAACATAATGACATTAAGATAAATATTGGTGTAGTGATGATATAAAATGGAATTAGTTGTTTTGGAGTGGTACCCAAGCAAAAACTCCTTTAAAATAATGGCATTATGATAAATATTGGTGTAGTAATGACATAAAATAGAATTAGTTGTTTTAGAGTGGTATCCAAGCAAAACCTCTTTTAACATACTGGCATTAGGATAAATATTGGTGTAGTGATGACATAAAGTAAAATATATTGTTTTTGTATGGCATCCAAGCAAAAAACCCTTAATGTTTTCCTACCCAACCACGTCGGTGGTTTTATTAATCCGACTTGGAAGGGGGATGGATGAAAAAAAATCTTTATTATTTTTTCCTACCCAACCATATCGGTTGTTTTATTAATCCGACATGGAAGGGCATGGATTTCTTATTTCTTTATTATTTTTTCCTACCCAACCACGTTGGTTATTTTACTAAGCCGACGTGGAAGGGTTTTCGTAACATGAAAACTCCCAAATTAAATTTCAACAAAAAACACAAAACCTTTTCCGTCCGACCCCTTAACCTCAACTGCATTAGCCTCACAACGGCCCTCCCCATAACCCATTTCCAATCACCCCAGCATGACTTAGCCTCGCCACCACCATAGCCAAACCCGTCTCCAAACCCTCGCACGTCTGCATCCCAGGACGCCCCAGACAAACACTTAACCCCAAAACCCTTCTCAGAACCCTCGCACACCAACAGCCCAGGATGCCCTAGCTTTGCCATGCTGAGAACCTCACAGCCCAGCACGAACAAAAAGGTTTTGTGTAGGATTATTTTCTTAAGTATTGTCATTCTTTTAAGATTAGTTCTATTTTCATTTGTTTTCTTGAAAAAAAAGTATGTTGTTAATAAGTATTATTTGTATTGTTATTTTTGCAGTGGTCTTTGACATTGGATCAAGAGGGTTCTTCAAATCCAACCTAAGAAAGAGAAATTCCTGAGGTTTATCTCTCCCAATGTATTAATGTTCTACGTGTTTCAATATATTAATGCTTTTATATTCTTTTTTAAACATTGTCAGAAGTCCAACTTGGAATTGTTTTAGGTATATTTTAACCACTGGACTTTTATCATATATTCAATAAATAAATCATTAATAACATGTATGTCGGTGATTGACATCATATCATGCATACATTTGTGTCTTATATCTGTTATCTTTCACCTAAACAATGTTGCGTAACGAGATTAATGTTTAAGTTTCAGGAATAAGCATGTTTGAGGAGAAGAGGCACTAAAAGGACTCAAAAGCAAGAAAAAGGACTGAGTTGCAAGACTTGGGGACTGATATGCAAGAGGGAAGGACCCGGATGTAAGCCCAAAGGACCAATGAGAAAATCAAGAAACTCCACACCATCATGAGGAGTATTTTGGCAATTCGATTCGGTCCTGAGCTCCAACAACCTACTTGGATACATCACACATGAAGACATGAACCCAGACAACCACACTCCAAAACCAGGCCGGATCTAGACAATATAGACCGCAAATTGGCGGTCCAAGACCTCTGATTGGCGGTCGGTTTTG
Source organism: Triglochin maritima (assembly GCA_963682175.1). NCBI lineage: Eukaryota > Viridiplantae > Streptophyta > Magnoliopsida > Alismatales > Juncaginaceae > Triglochin > Triglochin maritima. The sequence goes on from OY821781.1 coordinate 40,279,580, forward strand.
GTCTGGGTCCGCTAAGACTTTGGCGGGTCATGTATTCGGGTGTATGTAGTCTATTTTTGGTATACGTTTAGTCCCATACCGGGGGATTGTCCCGGATTACCTTTTTCTATGGCTATAAATAGAACTCTTCATCCTCCTTTGTATCCATCTCCTCTCTTGGTGGTCATCCTCTCTAGTGGGAGTAAAGTCTTGGAGCAAAACTCTAGTAGAGAGAGACTACTTGTAATTAAGTAAGTAATAAAAGATGTTTTGTTAGTTTTATATTGTCTCATTCAATTCTTGCATGTTTAGTTTAATTTCGTTTTCTTTTCCTTTCTTAATGATTAGTGAGTAGTTCCATCCCTATATGTGGTGAAGGTAATGTAGATTGTGTGATAGTGATGGGTTCTTTTATTTGTCATTTCATATGCTTAAACTTGTATTAGATGGGATAATGTCCACACTAGGTACTTATCTCATGCTAGTTTTAGAATTTATCTTATTGCTTGTTATGATTTGATGGGAATGGTTTGTTTGTATGGATCCATGTTTGGTGCATATTTACATGAATGATTTAGGTTGTATGTAGGATTGATTGATGTTTTAATGGACACACTAGGTACTTATTGCATGCTTGAGAATCTAAAATCAACCTCAACTTTATGTGAGATATACATGTTCATGGTTTGCCATGTAGTATTGTGTATCCTACACTTAGATTCTACACTAGCTTCTACTTGTATGCCACACAAACTACACTTGTTTCTAATTGAAAAGAAGACTCACTCACACACACATACATACACACCTCCACTCCATGGGGTTTTAGTTTTATTGATTGTTCACTTTTAGTTTAGTGTAGTGTAATCACAACTTATTTCCCCTTTTTCCCACTTGCCTTCGAACAAACCAGAGTCGACACACCTCCCTGTGGATCGACCCGTATTTGTCACCGCTTCAACGTGGTCGTGCACTTGTGGTTATTTTATAACTGATTCAATCAGTTGTCTTTAATGATTTCTGGTCCAAAACAACAGGACAATGACATAAATGTGTATTTGGCTCCCCTCATTGATGACTTAAAATATTTATGGAATGAAGGTGAGCAAGTATGGGATACTCATCGTCAACAGGCATTTACAATGCGTGCAATGATATTTTGCACAATTAATGACTTCCCTGCATATGGAAATATGTCTGGCTATTCTGTGATAGGGCACAAAGCGTGTCCTATTTGTGAAGAAAATATGTGTTCTTTGCAGCTTGTGCATGGCAGCAAGATAATGTATCTTGGTCATCGTAATTTTTTTCCTATGAGTCATCTGTACCGTAAAATGAAAAGGGCATTTAATGGAAAGCAAGAATTTGAAAAACCCCCTACAGAAATCAGTGTAAGACAAGTTCTTGAGCGAGTGAAGAACATCCAATGCGAATTCGGCAAACCTTACAAACGCAGTAATTATAAGTGCAGTTGGAAGAAGAAATTCATTTTTAACCTTCATTGGGAGACCTTAGAAGTCAGACACTGTATTAATGTGATGCATGTCGGAAAAAATGTTTGTGACAGTTTGTTAGGAACTCTTCTGAACATACCAGGTAAGACTAAAGATGGATATAATGTCAGACTTGATCTACTTGAACTTGGTATTCAAGCAAAACTAGCACCAGCGAATAAGGGTGCTCGTAAGTATTTACCACCAGCTTGTTACACTTTGTCCCGAAAGGAGAAATTAGTTTTGTGTCAGTGTCTACATTGTGTCCAAGTGCTGCAGGCGTATTCTTCAAATATTAGTAATCTTGTTTCAATCAAAGATTTTAAACTACTTGGTTTGAAGTCTCATAATTGTCATGTGTTGATGCAATAGTTGTTACATGTTGCTATTAGATCGATATTGCTGAAACATGTTAGACATGCTATTATCAAATTTTGTTTGTTCTTCAACAAGATTTGCAGCAAAGTAATTGATCCAAAGTATTTGGATAAGTTACAAAATGAAGTGGTTGTTATGATATGTCAGTTGGAGATGTACTTTACCCTGTCTTTTTTTGACATTATGGTTCATTTGGTGGTTCATCTGGTTAGACAAGTTAAGCTACTTGGTCTGGTATTTTTGAGGTGGATGTATCATTTCGAGCGTTACATGGGTGAGTTGAAAGATTATTGTAACAATCGACAAAGACCAAATGCGAACATTGTGGAAGGTTACATATCTGAAGAGGTAATTGAGTCTTTTTAATGAGTACTTGACTCATACAAAGAGTGTCGGACCTCCTAACAACCTACATGAAGATAGGATTGGAGGGAAATATACGCGTGGTACGAAGATGATCAATCCAAAATGTAAGGATCTCTTGAAAGTGTATTTATATGTGTTATGCAATTCTGATGAAGTCTAACCTTATTTGGATGAGCACATGACCAAAGTAAAGGAAAAACATCCTATGTGGACTTATCAACAAGTAATTAATTCTCACAATAATACTTTCATTGATTAGTTCAGGAAAATTGTGTACAACCATGATGTTTCTGAAAATTTGAAGTGGTTAGCATACATACCTAATCCTATAGTGACATCTTATAATGGCTATGATATCAATGACTTTTCTTTCTATACCAAAATGAAGGACGACAAAAACACAATGCAGAATAGTGGGGTCACTTTGGTAGCTAAATCACTGCACATTTTAGTTCGAAAGATAGAAATCTCATATATGCCAATACGTCTTATTATGGTCAAATTAAAGAAATATGGGAGCTGAATTTTACTAAATTCAATGTTGTTGTATTTAAATGCAAGTGGGTGGAAAATAATAACAGTCTTCAAGTCAATGAGTTGAGGTTTACTTTGGTGAACCTTAAAAAAGAAGGTTTTATGGAAGATCTTTTCATTCTAGCATCTCAAGTAAAACATATTTTCTATGTAACAAACTCGTGTGCTAATGATTGGTCAGTAGTTTTAGAAGGAAAACAACAAATAGTTTCTCAAGAAGATGTTAATGAGATTGGAGAAATTCCCCCATTTGCACAAGTACTTGAACTTAAATCGCTCGATGACGACAAAACGTTTGACAACTTACTTCTCCGAGATGATCATCACGAAGGAATATGGATCGAGGATCCTATGGGAAAATAATGAAAATGTCGAAAATAATGGTTCAATTTCAAGTGAAGTTACTGTTGCATATTCATATTGACTTTAAGCTTCAATTACTAGTAATAGTTTCTTGTTTGCATGTTTTAGTATTAATAGTTGCATTTGTATGTTACATATGAGCAGGATATGAATATGAATGTTATTTGATAGATATGAATTGTGATTCTTTGTTGTGAATGTTGCTGGACAGAATAATTGCAAGGTTTGAATCAATACAAGCATCAAATAAATAAAAAACAAATATGATAAAAATCAAAATACCCTACAACGTCGGCTTTTCTACACAACCGACGTGGTAGGTTTTTTTTAAATAATTAGAACACTACCACATCAGTTTTATTGCTTGTCTGACGTTATAAAGCAGTTGTATCACGTCGATGTACAATTAATCTGACGTGGCAGTGTTCGAATTATTTTAAAAAAATTAGAAATGTACCCTACCACGTTGGTTTTGTTAACTGACGTTGTAGGGTGTGAATTTTTTATTTATAAAAATGATAGGTCTATAACGATGTGATAGGGAACACTATAACCTTGGTTGATATACCGACGTGTTAGGGTGTGAATTATTTTGGAAACAATAACTAATGAGAGATCTACCACATCGGTCTTTTGTGGGTTTAAACCGACGTGATAGCGCACTCTATCACGTCGGATATGTGACCAACGTGGTAGGGCCCCCTGTAACGTCCCCTACTTACCACGTCGGTTAGGGAGGACGGTCAACCCGACATTATATTCCCTTAATATCTGACGTTATAGGTTTTTTTACAACAGTGAATTAAGGAGGGAACAAACATTATATCTTGATGCTGACACACAACCAACAAATCAGTACCTATATATTCTTCACTTGTATTAATAATAAAGACATATAACTACTAATAATATTTGTAGTTATATGTCTTTATTATTAATAAAGCAGTACCTACAATATTAGGTCGGATACTTGCTTATATATTACTATCCGACCTAGCAATTGTAGACAATAAGTGAAGTAGTATTGTATGGCTACAACTCAACCACATAAAACTTGCTCCACGTACGTCTCTGTTCCATAGTGCACCACTCTATCGACGTCAAACCTACTTTGGTTTCTGTGTAATCTCTCTCATCGATTGGCACATTGTCATCTAGCTATACTTTCGGATTGTAATCCTGATTTATGCGTTGGCATTCGTCAATTAGTTTTTTTCGTTCAAGAGAGAGAGAATTATACGTTGCCTACTTCTTCCAAAATCAATGCAAACTAAAATAAACCAACATGCCATGTAATATTACTGAAAATGTATTTTTATTTTTTATGATTTTGGTTTATTTCTTCCTTGGGTAATCTGATGGAACTTTGTTTGGATATTAATAATGAACTTCATTAGAGTGGTTGTGCCTATCTAGCTAGTCCTTTCCATGAATTATGAAATACCATCATAAGTCATAGCTATATATCTTTGAAATTTTGTTGACGTCCTAATTTTTTGCAACCAACAAGTCCCTGCGTGAATTGATTAAGAAGTTTAACCAACAATCAAATCCTAGCTACTTTCTTCGACGAAGGTACGTCCACTTAAACTAGAAACTTCCGAGTGGGCACTCGTCCAGAATGGACACAGTTTCGATAACTTGTCCAGACTTAGTCCAGACTCGTCTACAGTGGATACAGTTCTGGACACGTTTGTCCAAATTCTGTCCAAAATGAACAATTTGTTACAATTTGGTACAGACTTGTTCAGAATGTGAAAGGTCGTGTCCAGAATGTGAACAATTTTGCCTTTTTTTGGAAATCACAATTTGTTTGTAAAAAATAAATTATCCTCCTTCGTTAGGAAACATTCCACCCCCTAGCAAGTGTGCTAACGTGACTGCTCGCGTCCAAAAATCATTTTCCTTCAATGGAAGTGAAGATGTTGTATTTAAGAGGTCACCAACAACCTCAATGTTATGATGGACAATCGTCATACTCAATAAATGTAAAACAAATAATCTCTGAACGATTCATTGATTGCAATTTCTAAGGGTCGGGATGGTGGTTTTGTTTGGTATTTTGTACCTCGTACATATTTGTTTGCGGGTGATTTGCTTGGGTACACCTCAAAAGAGACACAATTGCCCAAATACCCCTGCATTTTCACTATTTACTTGGTTGCACCTCATTTCAAACATTATTGCTTGCATACCCTCGGGTCGTTTATGGGTCTCACTCCGTTAAATTTTTTGTTGGTTCATTTACAAAATACACCCTCTAAAATTCAAATGTCCTTAATATTAAATTTAAAAACACAAAACAAATATTTTCTTCACAAACACATCATTCTTCTCCCTCTCTCTTGTTCTCTCTCTACTCTCTCTCTACTCTCTCTTGTTCTCTCTCTCCTCTCTCTCTCTCTCTACTCCCTCTCTTGTTTTCTTTCTCCTATCTTTCTCTCTTCTCTTTCTTGTTCTCTCTCTTTTCTCCCTCTCTCTCTTGTTCTCTCTCTCCTCTCCTTCTCTCTTCTCCCTCTCTCTTGTTCTCTCTCTCCTCTCTCTATATAAACTCTCGCTTGTTCTCTCTCTCTACTCTCATCCTCTCTCTTTCTTCTCTCTTCTCTCTTTTCCCTCTCTCCAATTCTCTCTCTCACATGTTCTCTCTTCTCCCTCTCTCCAATTCTCTCTCTCTCATGTTCTCTCTTCTCTCTCTCTTGTTCTCTCTTCTCCCCCTCTCTAATGTTCTCTCTCCTCTCTCTCTCTGCTTCTCTCTCCTCTCTTTCTCTCTCCTATTCTCTCTTCACCCTCTCTCTCCTCTCTCTCATGTTCTCTCTTCTCCCTCTCTCTTTCTCTCTCTCTCCTCTCTCTCATATTCTCTCTTTGCCCCCTCTCTCTATCTCTCCTCTCTCTCATGTTCTTTTTCACACTCCTCTCTCTCATGTCCTCTCTCTCTCATCTCCCTCTCGAATTGTCTCTCTCTCAAATCCTCTCTCCTATCTCTCTCTCGAATTCTCTCTCCTCTCTCTCTTCTCCCTCTCGAATTCTCCCTCTCTCTCTCCGGTTCTCTCTTCTCGCTCTCTCTTTCTCTCTCTCTCTCCAATTCTCTCTTCTCTCTTTCTCCAATTCTCTCTTCTCCCTCTCTTCCTGTCTCTCTCCAATTCAAGAGAGAGAATTTGAGAAGGAGAGGAGAAAGAGAATTCGAGTGGGGAAGAGAGAGAGAATAGAGAATTCGAAAGGAAGAAGAGAGAAAGAGGGAAAAGAGAGAGAGAAAGGAAGAAGAGAGAAAAGGGAAAAGAGAGAAGAGAGAATAGGAGGGAGACAGAGAATTTGAGAGGGAGAAGAGAGAAAGAGAGGGAAGAGAGAGAGAATTGGAGAGGGAGAAGAGAGAGAGAGAGAGGAGAGAGAATTCGAAAGGAAGAATAGAGAAAGAGGGAGAAAAGAGAATACAAGAGTGAGAGGAGAGGGAATTCGAAAGGAAGAAGAGAGAAAGAGGGAGAAAAGAGAATAGGAGAGAGAAGAGAGAACATGAGAGAGAGAGAGAAAAAGAGAGAGAGAGAGAGAGAGAGATAAAGAGAGAGGGAGAAGAGAGAACCGAAGAGAGAGAACAAGAGAGAGGAGAGAGAACAGGAGAAGAGAGAACAAGAGAGAGAGAGAGAGAGAGAGAGAGAGAAAGAAAGGAGAGGGAAAGAGGGAGAAGAGAGAACAGAAGAGAGAGAAAGAATATATAAGAGAGAGGGAGAAGAGAGAAGAAAGAGAGAGGAGAGAGAGAGAACAAGCGAGAGTATATATAGAGAGAGAGGAGAGAGAGGGAGAAGAAAGAAAGAGAGGAGAGAGAGAACAAGAAAGAGAGGGAGAAGAGAGAGAGAGTAGGGGGAGAGAGAGGGAGAAGAGTGAACCGGAGAGGGAGAAGTGAGAGAACAAGAGAGAGGAGAGAGAGGGAGAAGAAAGAAAGAGAGGAGAGAGAGAACAAGAAAGAGAGGGAGAAGAGAGAGAGAGTAGGGGGAGAGAGAGGGAGAAGAGTGAACCGGAGAGGGAGAAGAGAGAGAACAAGAGAGAGGAGAGAGAACAGTAGAGAGAGAGAGAGGGAGAAGAGAGAACAAGAGAGAGAGGGAGAGAGAGAAAGGAGAGAGGAAGAGGGAGAAGAGAGAACATGAGAGAGAGAGAGAGAGAATATATAGGAGAGAGGGGGAGAAGAGAGAAGAAAGAGAGAGGAGAGAGGAGAAAGAGAACACGCGAGAGTATATATAGAGAGAGAAAAGAGAAAGAGAGGAGAGAGAGAACAAGAAAGAGAGGGAGAAGAGAGAGAACAAGAGAGAGAGAGGGAAGAGACAGAGAATAAGAGAGAGAGAGAAAGAGAGAACCGGAGAGAGAAAAGAGAGAAGAAAGAAAGAGGAGAGAGAACGGGAGAAAGAGAGAGAGAAGAGAGAATATATAGGAGAGAGAGGGAGAAGAGAGAAGAAAGGGAGAGAACAAGCGAGAGTATATATATATATATAGAGAGGAGAGGGAGAACAAGCAAGAGTATATATAGAGAGGGGAGAGAGGAGAGAGAGAACAAGCGAGAGTATATATACAGAGAGGGGAGAGAGGAGAGAGAGAGCAAGCAAGAGTATATATAGAGAGGGGAGAGAGGAGAGAGAGAACAAGCGAGAGTATATATAAAGAGAGGAGAGAGAGAACAAGCGAGAGTATTTATAAAGAGAGGGGAGAGAGGAGAGAGAGAACAAGCGAGAGTATTTATAGAGAGAGGGGAGAGAGGAGAGAGAACAAGCGAGAGTATATATAGAGAGAGGAGAGAAAAGGAGAAGAGAGAAAGAGAGAAAGAGAGGAGAGAGAGAACAAGAAAGAGATGGAGAAGAGAGAGAACAAGAGTGTGAGAGGGAGAAGAGAGAAAGAGAGGAGAGAGAAAATAAAAGAGAGAGTAGAAAGAGAGGAGTAGCGAGAGAGAGGAGAGAGAGAACAAGAGAGAGGGAGAGTAGAGAGAGAGGGAGGGAGAAGATGGGTGTGTTTGTAAAGAAAATATTTGTTTTGTGTTTTTATATTTAATATTAAGGGCATTTGAATTTTAGAGGGTGTGTTTTGTAAATGAACCTACAGAAAATTTAACGGAGTGGGGCCCATAAATGGCCCGAGGGTATGCAAGCAATAAGGTTTGAAATGAGCTACACCCAAGCGAATAGTAAAATGACCCTTTGTTTGTAGCCTCATGATGTTTCTGATAATTGGGAGGTGTTGACGCGTTTATTACAAAACTATTCAAGTGGTGATTGCATCATAACTCTTAGAGCATGGGAATAGTTAATTAGGCGTGGCTACTACGATTATATATATGCACACTTACTCTTTTTTGGTCATTCCACCTTAATCCTTTCCTTCAGCACCATAACCACGAGTTTCATATTGGGAATAAGCACGTCAGACATAAGCACTCCCAGATCCGACGTCTATGTGTGCGTCGTCTATACATAGACGTCAGACGTGATATATCCGACGTCTATTCTTTACGAATAGACGTCGGCCGTTATATAGAGCCGAAGTCTATTCCTAACGAATAGACATCGGTGATACATAAGACCGACGTCTATTCGTAAAGAATAGACGTCAGATGTACATAAAGACGACGTCTATTCCTTTCTTCAGAGGAATAAACATCGGCTAATACTAACATCCGACGTCTATTCTTAAACCTGGACAAAAAATAGCAACCTGCAAAACTTGTATATAGTCATCGTATTCGTGTACATACAACCTGCACCAAATTCGTTCACATATGCTCACACTTTCATCCACAAGCATACATGCACAAATATACAAGCATACACAATTGACATTCAACACACTTGCAATTAATTCATAAACAATTGGCATTCATTCTAAAATTGAGGCGATTATATTAAGGCATAAATTGTAGGTTTGTAATACAAGTGCACTTGTTAACTAAATTACAAAAAATGCTAGTTACAGGAGAACCTCTTAGTTCATCAACATGTTTCTGATAAAAAAGCGAGTCCATCGGTCGCGAGTTTCATCGAGCTCCTGTTGCGAGAAGGGATCACTACTTTTTGGGAACACCTATAAAAAAATACAAGTGTGTTGAATGTTAATAACTAAATTTTGAAACTACAACTATACAATTGAATAACGATCTACATTACCTCGGATAGACATACGTCTTGAGTTGCCACATCGAGGATTTCCTCCATGTATCTCATCACGTAGTAACCACATTCCGTATTTCCAACCTGCTTCCGGTACTACAAACATAGAAATTCCCTAAATTTATGTTACTAACTTAATTAACAAAAAATGGAGAGAACGTACTCTCATTCCATGTCATGTTATTCCTGCTTTTGTGGTTGTTCTCCTGCCACCCAAAGCTCTGTAAACCTTAATTGCCCTGAGTAGCACAAGTTAAAATTTCATTCAATAATACTAATAAAAATCCACAAATTACTTTTCCCACGACTAAAATGAACTTACAAATTTAGAAGTTTCTTTATTGAGTCCCTTGGTTTATTCGACCCGAACGGATCAAACCAATATGCCGAATTAGTCGTGGGGCATACAACAACAAGCATCCAATGAGCCCTGTTATATATATAATTAGAAGGTTATTACAAAGTAAAATTTCACTTTGAATTACAAAGTTTACCTCTCATGATAAGGGAGCATATAATATCTTTTGTCTTTTTCTTTAAAGAATGTCCCAAGCTGACCCAATTTATCATCTTTCCCGTATATATATGTAGATGGACTGATAAATCCAAATATTTGATCGTCGGGAAAGACTGACCTTCTAGCGTCATAAAGATGTCTACAAGTATAAAAATTATACTTTATTACAGTTTCGATAAAATTATTCAATACCTTTCATTGTATACAAAAAAAACACTTACTTCACTTGCACGTCGATAATCATGATACATAACGAATCCATCGCCAGGAACTGCATGATATCCTCTTTGGTGATGTACAAAGCCGGAGGCACCCTTTATCCCCCTCCAACTCCCAGGTACTTAAGGATTGTGCTTCCCTACCTACCATACATTGATACAACATTTTGCACCTACTTGGAAGCGAATTAATGTTGATCGGAGATTGGTTGTTTGACCCTTTGCTTCGGGGGCTTGACACCTTACAGATATATATACAACCGTTAAAATACAATAGTTAACAAATTTGAAGTTTAAAGTCTTTCAAATTTAAACTATACCTCATGCTTGTCGGTTAGCTCTACTAAATAATTAAGCCACCGCACGAACCCACCGATAGCATCGCCGAGAGTAACAATTTCTTCTTCCGAAAATGGCACAAAAGCACCAGCATCTAAGCAACTATCAACTGCAACCTTCACTTCACCCTCTCCTACCTCTGTGAAGTGGTGTCTGGAGATGTTATAAATTTTCCCGTGTCCCACCAATCTTCGACACATAAAGCACATCTAGATCCATCTGCGAAATTTCCAAACGAGGGACCGCCGACGAGGGCCAATTCTCGAGAATGAGACACAAAATCATATTGTGGATCGGGGTGGAAAACTGGCATCACTGGAGGAGTAGTGTCCAGGGAAGAACCGGTCCTACGACGGCTAGGAGAAGTAGGCAAATCACGATCCAATCTCTCCAAAACAAGTTGCAACGTACTCTTCAAATCTGCGATCTCTTGCTGGCATTTGGTGTGACCAGTCGACGAAGTAGATCGTTGAGTCTTTCCATAATATTGTCGAAGTCAAACTCTACTCCCTACCCCCCGCACACGACCGGAGTGTTCGTCGTTTCCCAAGGCCTCGCGTAGAATATCATTCCGACCATCGGAAGCAAATTCTCCTTGAGATTCTCTCAACTTCAGAGAGTCTTAAGTTTAAAAAAATATTTACCAACAATTGAAAAATATAAAATTAATGAATCTGAATTAATAACATATATATAAGTGATGCAACTTACTATATTCGAGCGGGTCGCTTGCGACTCGTCTGTGACGTACTCCCCTCTGGAGTTTACTCTCGCTCTCTTCCAAGAATCACAACGAGCTACGGGAGAAGGAGGAGATAGGTTACTTGCTTGCTCCTCACTCATACCGGAGTCCATTGCCTCTTGTTTCTTCAGAGTAATTTTTTCAGTCATCATTTGTGCTTCTAACTTTTGGAACCCCGCTCGAGACATACTATGTGTATACTTATTAGAAGATCTAATCTTTTGGTTTTTGACTCGGATGGCCTATAATCAAGTTTATTAGATTGTGACTAAAACCAATAACTAAAAAGTTTGTTTTGAAACTCAGTTATTATAATCTAAATTAAACTCAGTTACCTCAAACTCCCGGCTATCTCTGGAGTTTCTGAATAGCTCTCCTTGATTCAGAGCGATAAAGTTATAGACATCGCATGGATTTCTATCCTGGTAGTCTCCGAAAATGTACTTGTTCGTTAAATTTGTTTTGAAATCCCTCCAACGAACTGACATGTATGTCATCCACTTTTTCTTCAACTTGTCAGTGGATTGGAACTCAAAATATTCCTACAACACGTTAACTTTATATATATCACAAGTTCGACTAAAACTATAGAAATCTATAATGGAATCATTACCTGCACGTTATCCCATATTGTGTCCTTTAATTTCTCATCTACATCAGCCCAACTCGAGAAACAAATGTCAACTTTGGCCCTCGCTAAGCTTCCCAGAAAACATTTCCAATTATCAGACAGCATGCCTATCGGCTCAAGACGGTCATCAAACTGGATTGGAACTCTACCGTCTATATTTCTTCTCCCCAAGAATTCTTTCATGAGACAAGGACCTCGTGAACTGTATGTCTTCGACCCTTCAGACTCTGAGGGAGTGGGTTTCTTTTTCGGAGCCATGATACTATAAAAGATAAACTCAAGGCATTAAAAAATAAAAGCTCAAGACATTAAATGGCTATTACAATGTGTTACAACAGAAAATTTGCACCATTACTGTTTTTTCTTCATTAATGGATTTTCAATCCATATACCCTCACCGTGGTCATCTCTAAACAGACAAGTCTCAACATTTATTTCTTCGTCTACTGAGTTCAACTCAGGTGCTTTCTTAGAGAAAGGTGGTGTCTCTTCATACTCGATCAGACTATCATGTGATACAATTTTTTTCTTTCCTTCCAGAATTACTGCCCATTTCTTATCACACGGATGAGCCACACAGAAGACTTGTTTCGCTTGGGAAGCGAGAATAAAAGGTTCTCCTTTATACCCTTTTTTGAAAAATCAATTAAAGTGAACCCATAGTCATCCACTCGAACTCCACTTTTATTATCAACCCACTTGCATCTAAATACAGGTACTTTGAATTCAACAAAGTCTAGCTCCAATATGTCTTCAATTACACCGTAATAGGACATGTCGGCGTATACATGATTCTTGTCTTTACAACTAGACACATGCAAAGACTTTGCTATTAAGGTGACGCCACTGTTCTGAACAGCACTTTTCGCATCTTCACAAACTGTGTAGAACGAATATCCATTGATATCATAACCACTGTAACCTATAACAACAGAATGCGGACCGTAGGCCAACCATTGTATTGTCTCAGAAACATTACGTTTGTTAGCCACATTTTTGAACCAAGAGATGAAATTCTTATTGTGACTATTAATTACTTGTTGATCATTTCACAAAGGATTTCTTTCCTTTAGAAACTTCATGTGTTCATTTAGGTAAGGTTGAACTTCATTAGAATTGCACAACACATAAAACTATGTTGTCATTAAGTCTTCGCCATTTGGATTTAACATTTTCATCCCACGTGTCCCTTTACCATCGGCACGTTTATCATGACGATTCTTCGGAAGTCCAACAGTTTTGGTGTTTGCTAGGTATCCAGTGCAAAACTCGATAACCTCCTCAGCTATGTATCTTTCAACAATACTAGCATCTGGTCTTTGACGATTTTTGCAATAACCTTTCAACACTTTCATATAACGCTCTAAAGGATACATCCACCTTAAAAAAATTGGTCCGCACAATTTAACTTCTCTAACCAAATGAATAACTAGATGAATCATAATGTCAAAAAAAGTTGGGGGAAAAACATTTCCAACTGACATAATGTCACCACAATTTCATTCTGTAACTTATCTAACTGCACGAGACCGACCACTTTACTGCAAATCTTATTGAAAAAAGAACACAACTTTATTATTGCATGTCTAACATCTTTCGGTAATATGGATCTCAGTGATACAGGTAACAACTGCTACATTAAAGTGTGACAATCGTGAGACTTCATCCCCACAAGTTTCAAATCCTTCATAACAACAAGACTACTGATATTTGAAGAATAACCTTTTGGAACCCTTACATCGTGCAAACACTGACAGAGAATTCTTTTCTCATTTCTAGACAATGTATAACTAGCTGGAGGTAAGTAATTCTGATCTCCTTTTTTCTCTGGTGCCAACATTGCTCGTATACCAATATCAACAAGATCAAGTCTTGCATTATATCCATCTTTGGTTTTACCAGGTATGTTCAACAGAGTGCCAACAAGACTATCACAAACGTTTTTCTCTACGTGCATCACATCAATACAATGTCTAACTTCTAAAGTTTTCCAGTACGGGAGATCAAAAAATATGGATCTTTTTTCCAACTACTTTTGTCGTTTGCCCGTTTGTACGGTTTTCCAAATTTACATTCAATGTTCATTACACGTTCGTGCACCTTTTCGACGTTGATTTCATTTGCGGATTCTGAAACTCTTGTTTTTCGTTAAATGTCTTCTTCAACCTACGATAAGGATGGGAGTTTGGCAAAAATCTCCGATGACCAAGATAGACAGTCTTAGAACCGTTAACTAATTCCAAAGAACATGTATTTTCTTCGCAAATTGGACAAGCTTTATGATCTTTGACTGAATATCCAGACAGATTACCATAAGCTGGAAAGTCATTAATCGTGCAAAATATCATTGCCCGCATTACGAACGACTCCTGACGATAAGAATCAAAAACTGATTGTCCGTCATCCCACAATCTCTTTAGGTCATCAATTAAAGGTCTTAAATACACATCAATGTTGTTTCAGGTTGTTTCGGACCAGAAATCATTAAAGACAACATGATATATTTGCATTTCATGCATAACCACGGGGGCAGATTGTAAATTACAAGCAGAACGGGACAAGAATTGTGAATGCTACTCAAACTACCGAAAGGATTCATTCCGTCTGTACAAAGTCCAAGTCGTACATTCCTGGATTCTTCACCAAACACAGGAAAGTCGAAATCTATTTTTTTTCCACTGAAGTGAATCTGCAGGGTGACGTAGCAACTGATCATTTGGTTTCTCACGATCAACATGTCATGTCATGTTCTTGGAATCTTCCTTACCCGCAAACAAAAGTTTAAGCCTTGGTATTATCGGAAGATACCATAAAATCTTAGCAAGAGGTCCTTCGATTTTCATCTCATCAGCCTCTTCATTGTGGTTTGGTCCACTACGTTTCATTTTGTATCTTGAAACATTACACCTGGGACAGGAATGTAAGTTTTCAAACTCACCCCTATACAATATACAATCGTTCGGGCATGCGTGTATCTTCCTATATTCCATTCCCATAGGACACAACACTTTCTTAGCATCATAAGTTCTATCTGGCAACTCATTATCATCTGGAAGCATCTCTTTCAATAACTTCAACATTGATGTGAAACTTACATCGAACCAACCATTTCCAGCTTTTAAATTGTACAACTTCAACACCGTTGACAATCTAGTTAATTTGGTACAATTCTTATACAACGGCTTCTCATTGTCACTCAACAAATTACCAAGTAAATCGGGGTTGGACGAAAACTTTTCAGTCATATCCTGAACCATTTCCTCTAAGTGATCTTCCATACTAACGTCTTCTCCATCATTCTTGGAATGACTAAATGATTTATTTTCGTCGTGTCATATCCACTGTCTGTAATTTGGGTCGAAACCTTTCTCAAACAAATGATCTTACATTTTCCGAAAAGTCAGCACTGACATATTATGACACTTATTGCATGGACAATACGCCATGTCGCTGTCTTTCATTTTCTTGGAATGTTTTTTGGCAACCTCTAAGAATATATTCACTCCGTTCTCATACTCATCACTCAATCTGTTTGAAACAATCCACTCTCGATCCATTTCAATCTAAACATTAGCAAAAATGATAGTTATTATTGCAGAAAATAAATAAAATTTCAATTTAAAAGAATGTGTTCGTAGATGAGAAGATTCAGAGACATTAAGATGAGAAAAGAATGACTCAGAGGAGAGGAGATGAAGTCCTTAATCTAGCATGGGAATAAGGAAGGTTAGAAACCTAACTAAGCAATCAAGGCCAAAACAAGCCTAAAGTCCACTATAGGTCCTTAGTAATAGACGACGCCTAACTTCGAGGTCCCACCGAGGACCACTAGTCTGTAGGAAATCAAGAACCCGGAGGTCCCTAATTTCTCAGCGAGACTAGATGGGCAACAACGTTCAGGCCGAAACGGTCTTAAACATCGATGACCACTAATCTGTAGGAAATCAAGAACCCGGAGGTTCCTAAAATCTCAGGGAGACTAGATGGGCAACGACATTCACGCCATAACTGTCTTAAACGGTTTCCTCTCCTTAATGCGTCCGAAAATCCTAGGGGCCAATGTCTAATTGATTTTATTAAGGCTCTTTTATTAAGTGATTTTTGGGCCAAGGAAAGGGTGATGAAATCCCCCACCTCATCTCCTATAGGTGACTGCCCCCTAAGTGTTTTTCATACCTTAATCTAACAAACAACACACCAAACAAACACTCACCTCACTCTTGTTCCAATGGAAGTCCTAGTAACTAATGCGTGCTTTCTAATGAATGATGAGTGAAATATAGTACGTACCTTACGCCAGGAATCTACGACAAAAATCATAAATAAATAATAAATACGATGCATGCAAATCCTATATGATGAATGACTTAGCAAATATTGTCTAATCTTTTGCTTTGGGTTATTAAAGGCCAAGTTGTTTAAGGGGGTTGATGAGTTAAACATTAAAACTTTTCTAAATAAAAGAATATCTTAAGTATAAATAAACATTTAACTAAATAAACATTTAAAATTTAGAATTGAAAATACTCCCACAAAGAAACTGTACGTACTAAATAAAAATTGCAAGAAATACTCCCACAAATAAAATACTCCCACGAAATTTTTTAATTTTATGACTCTTTCTTTCCAGATCATCGAAATTGGGGATAACAAACTATAGACTAGACACCCTTACATTTAACTTAAATCATGCCTACATTAATTTTGTCTAAATTCGTGACAATGTTCAAATTGGAACAAATTGATATAATTTTACATGACCACACTCACAAAAGTTAATGAATAGATTGGACATGAAACCAAATGATCAAGGCTTCCGTATCTTCATTTCTCCATATACCAAAAAACATACAAGTTCACGTATTCTTCTAATTTTCCTTCTTTTTCTCTTTACATTGGTCCTAATTTCTCTCCTTAGTTTTTATAAACATGTCTTTTTTCATTCATTAGCAAAATCACGAAAATACGAATATATTCAAGATTAAAACAAAAAAAATCAAAATGTCGCATTCACCAACAATAAACGACACGAGAAGTATACTAACATAGAAAAGAATCGTTACTACAAGAAAAATCCAAAAATAAACCAACAAAAATGAACATAAAACTTACATTGGTAAGGATGTGGAGAAAGACGGAGGAAGAAGGAGAAGAGGGCCGGAGAAGTGGAGGAGAGCTTGGGACGTCGCTGCGGTGCCGGAGACGGTGCAGATCGGTCGGAGATCGGTCGCGGAGGAGAGTTCGGTCGCGGTACGGCTAGGGTTTGGGTGGGTTTCGTCTGAAATGAATAAAAGAAAACGCGTCTGTTCGATTTCTTTAAGACCTATAGACGTCGGATGTTGAATATAGCCGACGTCTATACCCTGACGTCTATATGCAGGGGATATAGAGGTCGGTCGTCTATAACATCTGACGTCTATAGGTCGACGTTTATACCCTATAGACGTCGGATGCACACGGTATTCCAACAACCGACGTCTATAGGTCGACGTCTATACCCTATAGACGTCGGCTAAACATGGTATTCCAATAGCCGACGTCTATAGTTCCACATAGACGTCGGCCTTGGTAACGACGACGTCAATTCTGTCCTCTCCCTACTAGACGTCGGCCGTTATAACAGCCGACGTCTATTGGGCAACGAGTAAAGTCTATTCTGCACTAGTGAATCTTTGTCATCTCATGTTTTTCGCTCATCCTCATAATCAACAAACATAAGGGCGTACCGACGAACTGGCCTATCGTTGGTATGCTCCCTGGGCTCCTTTCTAACCTCCACCGCCTCAATGACTTTATGGTTGGGTTCCTTGAGCGTACGAGTTGCACATTCCTTGTAAAAGGATTTTGGTTTGCACTAATGGGCTTGTTGGTTACATCCGACCCGAGAAACATAAACCACATCTTCAACACCAACTTCAACAACTACCCCAAGGGTAAAGATTTTGTTGAGATATTCGGGATCTTAGGAAATGGCATTTTTAATGCGGATTTTTGAGTCGTGGAATAGATGATGTCATGCAATTTTTGAGGATGGAAAAATTATGTATAACAATAATCCAAGTTCATTTAAAGTAAGTCTTTTTGTCTTTTTATATATTTGATTACGAATTATTTTAATAATACTCATGATGTATTAATTTTTCGAATAGGGTTCTCTACGACTTTCCTTTTGGGGGAAATTTTGGTTATCTATGTCCCACAATATTCATGTATCCCGACAATTTAAGCAATGACACTAGAGCCCAAAAGATTGCTACTATTATGTGTGATTGTGAGAAGAAGATTTATGTAGCACCATATTGGGAGGCGTAAATATTTCATTATATTTTATATTACTTGTTATATTCGTATTAAATGATTAATAAAGTTAGGTAACATGATTTATTTTCAGGGATCATTGGATGTTGGCTGTTTTAGTTCCCAAGACAAAATTGTGCATATTGGTTTGATCATTTAGCATCAGATAAACCGAGGAAAGCATTGAAGAATATTCTTCAACGTCGGAGACTCAAGTCTCACGTGGTGTCATGTTCCCTTTTGATGTCTTTTGACAAATGAAGATGGGAACTTATGTTTGTACATAGTTATATATTTCAAAAATAAATAAATAAATAAATAAATAAAAGACTTCTTCAGTGAGCATTGTTTGTGTGGGCTCCAACCCTTAAGTATTTGAGCCTCATTTGTTTCCCGTATTTGACTCCCTTCTTTAGCATCTCACAGGTTTTTGAGGGAATTCGGGTTTTGTCCATCAACATAGCCATGAACTTTCCTTTGTACTTCACGTTGGTGAGATCTTTTCCTTTTTCATGCATAAATCCATGTAGTATCTTGCTCACATTCATTGAGGACAACGCATGATTTAGGTGTGGGGGGTATTTATCTATCTATCTGTTTTATTTTTCTGTTCTTTAAAAAAAAAGTCAATGTTCCATGACATAGCGTAAGATTGAACCGCCAAAACCCGAGTACAAATTGCATTGAGTTTTTTGTTCCTTATTATATAGTTCTGCTTGTAGAAACTATGACATAAATCTAAGTTCCAAAGAAATAACCCATTACCCTTTAAGACATGTATGCACTTAAATTGGATGAATCAAATCTTTGAAGTTGTTGATAAAAAGCAGAGGTTGAGGAAAATATACCGGGAAGTGTGGACTTCTAATAGCAATTAAGCCTTGAGGAAAATAAAAGTGGAAATAAAAAGTGAGGAAAGCACATCTTGCAAAATGATTACAAAAGCCCAAGCCTTCAAGTCACTGGTCCGTAGGGGTATCTTAAAACCCGGTAACTTGAGTCTGCCAGCTCGGGATTATCGACCAAACTCGCTACACGAATGCAAAAAGGGTAAAAGTGTCAGAAAAAGCAAATGTGTTGAATCACGGAAAAAGAAAAGAAAAAATACTTTAAGATACTCAAGGCCCAAAGCTAAAAGAATGATCCATGTCATGGTTGATCCAAATGATACTTCACCACCAGAGGAGGCGTGCAAAATAATTTAAGTAATAACATGTGTAGAAGGGTTAGTGGTGTGAATATTGGAGGAATAAAGACCAAGTCAAAAAAATTATGAGTTAGACTTGTATAATGAGCATACAAGAATTCTAAGTGAGATGTATAATGTTGAGGTGGAGATATTGCTATTAATGGAATGTTGAATTAAGACTTTGTGGGTGTGTCAACTGAAAACCCTCAAGAGACAAAACTCGTCCTCTAAGGAAACTTGGGGGTTTAAAGGCTTGTTGCACATGCTAAGTGCAACCGTGATTCCTACGAAAGTGAGTTAGGATTTCCCTGTTTTCAGTTTCTCTTATATTCTGTTTTGCTAGGGACTAGTAAAATCTAGGTGTGGGGGTATTTGATGCATTACATACATTGCATCATATGTCTTTCATTTAGATTAATTTTATATCAATAAATGCTACTAAGATATGTGTTTAGTCTTATTTAAAGAATACAGGGACCCGAATGCAAATTACCCATATCTCGAGCATAAATGCGTGCAAGAGACTCATTCCTGTCATAAAGACCAAGTTCAAGATTATCGGGTTTCAAATGAAAATGCATCCAAGCATAAAAGCATTCAAGACCTAATTACAAAAAGGACAAGGACTTAAGCACAAAAGTAGACAAGGACTTAATTGCAAAAAGCCAAGGACCTAATTGCAAATTATGAGTAGCTTTTATTATTATGAAGAAAATCTAAAGAAAAATCAATGTGGATCTCCAAATATATAAAGAAATAAAGTCGGAGCTCAAAAGAAAGGAAAGAATCAATCCAGACGCGGAAAGGATATTGAAATCATACCATAAACACACAGGAAAAATCTGGATTAAATCGGAGCTAAAAAGGTGGTGCATCCGCCGCACCTTATGAACAAAATGCGGCGAATCCGCCGCAAAAAAGTACATCCATGTTCTAAAATTTTTACCGGTTGCGTGTTGACGCGTGTACTTTCCTATTTTACACCTAAGTCCCTTGTATCGGCTATAAATAGCCCTGAAACGATGTTGTAGAGGATCTTCTTAAATTTTAACCTTAGTTTTAAATTCTTAGTCTTAGTTTTGTATTTTTCTTTTTAGCAATAAAATTCTGTTGGTTTATTTTGTGTTTTTACTTTTCTTTCTTGGTTCCTCTAGGACCCCTTCTCCCTCCCTCCATCTATGAGTTTCTAACTCTTTCCAAAGGGTGGAGGTGACGGATTTAGGGTGAAGAGAAGAAGAATAAAAGTTATTATTTTAATTTCATGTTAGTATATTTTGATTACTTGAGTTTATGTTAAATCATTTATCATGTAATGCTTTATATCTAATATGATTTATTATAAGTTTCTAAATTCTCTAATCTAAACCTCCACCCAACGGAATTCACCATCTTTGTTCTTGTTTTAGTTTTATTTGTTCATGTTTCGTGCTTTAGAAAATTAAAAACCAAAAATCTCAAAACCAAACTTATTTCTCTTTGTTTCTTTCCTTAATCGAAAATCACACAAATAACAATATCTCTCCCTCCTTGTGTTCGACCCGTACTTGCCACGTCTTCATTGACGCCGTGCACTTGCGGTATAAATTTAATTCTCATCAGGTGGCACTCAAAAACAACTAATTTCATTTTATATCATCACTACACCAATATTTATCCTAATGTCATTATGTTAAATCGTTCTTTATACTAATGCAGTTTTGAAAGTGGGTCACATGCCACAATCTGGTACGGACCTTAATTTTGACATGAACCAGACCAAAATGGACCAATCAAGATCGGACCGGTGGATTCATGTCCGGTCTTTGGTCCATGGAAATGCTTGATTCTGGGTTTCCAGGCAGGTATGGGCAAAACACAGAATATTTCGGACAGTGCCCCATTTTTTAAAATAAAAAATCTTTGGTGAAACGGGGTCCAAATTTCGTTTTGTTTATTTCATGGGTTTTCTTACTTCTCACCCATGAATTTTTTTTAAAAACCAGGTCACTAGCCCGACCGAAATATTCCAGGTTTTACCCGAACCGAACCAGAAACCCAAAATCAAGCATATCCATATATCGGAGATCGGACCTGAATCCACCGGTATTCGGATCCATTTTGGTATGATTAAGGTCCGAAGTCAGGTCCAAACCAGATTGTGCACACCCCTAGCTGGGTTGACGTGGGATTCACTGTTACAATGACATTAGTATAAATAACGATTTAACATAATGACATTAAGATAAATATTGGTGTAGTGATGATATAAAATGGAATTAGTTGTTTTGGAGTGGTACCCAAGCAAAAACTCCTTTAAAATAATGGCATTATGATAAATATTGGTGTAGTAATGGCATAAAATAGAATTAGTTGTTTTAGAGTGGTATCCAAGCAAAACCTCTTTTAACATACTGGCATTAGGATAAATATTGGTGTAGTGATGACATAAAGTAAAATATATTGTTTTTGTATGGCATCCAAGCAAAAAACCCTTAATGTTTTCCTACCCAACCACGTCGGTGGTTTTATTAATCCGACTTGGAAGGGGGATGGATGAAAAAAATCTTTATTATTTTTTCCTACCCAACCATATCGGTTGTTTTATTAATCCGACATGGAAGGGCATGGATTTCTTATTTCTTTATTATTTTTTCCTACCCAACCACGTTGGTTATTTTACTAAGCCGACGTGGAAGGGTTTTCGTAACATGAAAACTCCCAAATTAAATTTCAACAAAAAACACAAAACCTTTTCCGTCCGACCCCTTAACCTCAACTGCATTAGCCTCACAACGGCCCTCCCCATAACCCATTTCCAATCACCCCAGCATGACTTAGCCTCGCCACCACCATAGCCAAACCCGTCTCCAAACCCTCGCACGTCTGCAGCCCAGGACGCCCCAGACAAACACTTAACCCCAAAACCCTTCTCAGAACCCTCGCACACCAACAGCCCAGGATGCCCTAGCTTTGCCATGCTGAGAACCTCACAGCCCAGCACGAACAAAAAGGTTTTGTGTAGGATTATTTTCTTAAGTATTGTCATTCTTTTAAGATTAGTTCTATTTTCATTTGTTTTCTTGAAAAAAAAGTATGTTGTTAATAAGTATTATTTGTATTGTTATTTTTGCAGTGGTCTTTGACATTGGATCAAGAGGGTTCTTCAAATCCAACCTAAGAAAGAGAAATTCCTGAGGTTTATCTCTCCCAATGTATTAATGTTCTACGTGTTTCAATATATTAATGCTTTTATATTCTTTTTTAAACATTGTCAGAAGTCCAACTTGGAATTGTTTTAGGTATATTTTAACCACTGGACTTTTATCATATATTCAATAAATAAATCATTAATAACATGTATGTCAGTGATTGACATCATATCATGCATACATTTGTGTCTTATATCTGTTATCTTTCACCTAAACAATGTTGCGTAACGAGATTAATGTTTAAGTTTCAGGAATAAGCATGTTTGAGGAGAAGAGGCACTAAAAGGACTCAAAAGCAAGAAAAAGGACTGAGTTGCAAGACTTGGGGACTGATATGCAAGAGGGAAGGACCCGGATGTAAGCCCAAAGGACCAATGAGAAAATCAAGAAACTCCACACCATCATGAGGAGTATTTTGGCAATTCGATTCGGTCCTGAGCTCCAACAACCTACTTGGATACATCACACATGAAGACATGAACCCAGACAACCACACTCCAAAACCAGGCCGGATCTAGACAATATAGACCGCAAATTGGCGGTCCAAGACCTCTGATTGGCGGTCGGTTTTGGTCTGGGTCCGCTAAGACTTTGGCGGGTCATGTATTCGGGTGTATGTAGTCTATTTTTGGTATACGTTTAGTCCCATACCGGGGGATTGTCCCGGATTACCTTTTTCTATGGCTATAAATAGAACTCTTCATCCTCCTTTGTATCCATCTCCTCTCTTGGTGGTCATCCTCTCTAGTGGGAGTAAAGTCTTGGAGCAAAACTCTAGTAGAGAGAGACTACTTGTAATTAAGTAAGTAATAAAAGATGTTTTGTTAGTTTTATATTGTCTCATTCAATTCTTGCATGTTTAGTTTAATTTCGTTTTCTTTTCCTTTCTTAATGATTAGTGAGTAGTTCCATCCCTATATGTGGTGAAGGTAATGTAGATTGTGTGATAGTGATGGGTTCTTTTATTTGTCATTTCATATGCTTAAACTTGTATTAGATGGGATAATGTCCACACTAGGTACTTATCTCATGCTAGTTTTAGAATTTATCTTATTGCTTGTTATGATTTGATGGGAATGGTTTGTTTGTATGGATCCATGTTTGGTGCATATTTACATGAATGATTTAGGTTGTATGTAGGATTGATTGATGTTTTAATGGACACACTAGGTACTTATTGCATGCTTGAGAATCTAAAATCAACCTCAACTTTATGTGAGATATACATGTTCATGGTTTGCCATGTAGTATTGTGTATCCTACACTTAGATTCTACACTAGCTTCTACTTGTATGCCACACAAACTACACTTGTTTCTAATTGAAAAGAAGACTCACTCACACACACATACATACACACCTCCACTCCATGGGGTTTTAGTTTTATTGATTGTTCACTTTTAGTTTAGTGTAGTGTAATCACAACTTATTTCCCCTTTTTCCCACTTGCCTTCGAACAAACCAGAGTCGACACACCTCCCTGTGGATCGACCCGTATTTGTCACCGCTTCAACGTGGTCGTGCACTTGTGGTTATTTTATAACTGATTCAATCAGTTGTCTTTAATGATTTCTGGTCCAAAACAACAGGACAATGACATAAATGTGTATTTGGCTCCCCTCATTGATGACTTAAAATATTTATGGAATGAAGGTGAGCAAGTATGGGATACTCATCGTCAACAGGCATTTACAATGCGTGCAATGATATTTTGCACAATTAATGACTTCCCTGCATATGGAAATATGTCTGGCTATTCTGTGATAGGGCACAAAGCGTGTCCTATTTGTGAAGAAAATATGTGTTCTTTGCAGCTTGTGCATGGCAGCAAGATAATGTATCTTGGTCATCGTAATTTTTTTCCTATGAGTCATCTGTACCGTAAAATGAAAAGGACATTTAATGGAAAGCAAGAATTTGAAAAACCCCCTACAGAAATCAGTGTAAGACAAGTTCTTGAGCGAGTGAAGAACATCCAATGCGAATTCGGCAAACCTTACAAACGCAGTAATTATAAGTGCAGTTGGAAGAAGAAATTCATTTTTAACCTTCATTGGGAGACCTTAGAAGTCAGACACTGTATTAATGTGATGCATGTCGGAAAAAATGTTTGTGACAGTTTGTTAGGAACTCTTCTGAACATACCAGGTAAGACTAAAGATGGATATAATGTCAGACTTGATCTACTTGAACTTGGTATTCAAGCAAAACTAGCACCAGCGAATAAGGGTGCTCGTAAGTATTTACCACCAGCTTGTTACACTTTGTCCCGAAAGGAGAAATTAGTTTTGTGTCAGTGTCTACATTGTGTCCAAGTGCTGCAGGCGTATTCTTCAAATATTAGTAATCTTGTTTCAATCAAAGATTTTAAACTACTTGGTTTGAAGTCTCATAATTGTCATGTGTTGATGCAATAGTTGTTACATGTTGCTATTAGATCGATATTGCTGAAACATGTTAGACATGCTATTATCAAATTTTGTTTGTTCTTCAACAAGATTTGCAGCAAAGTAATTGATCCAAAGTATTTGGATAAGTTACAAAATGAAGTGGTTGTTATGATATGTCAGTTGGAGATGTACTTTACCCTGTCTTTTTTTGACATTATGGTTCATTTGGTGGTTCATCTGGTTAGACAAGTTAAGCTACTTGGTCTGGTATTTTTGAGGTGGATGTATCATTTCGAGCGTTACATGGGTGAGTTGAAAGATTATTGTAACAATCGACAAAGACCAAATGCGAACATTGTGGAAGGTTACATATCTGAAGAGGTAATTGAGTCTTTTTAATGAGTACTTGACTCATACAAAGAGTGTCGGACCTCCTAACAACCTACATGAAGATAGGATTGGAGGGAAATATACGCGTGGTACGAAGATGATCAATCCAAAATGTAAGGATCTCTTGAAAGTGTATTTATATGTGTTATGCAATTCTGATGAAGTCTAACCTTATTTGGATGAGCACATGACCAAAGTAAAGGAAAAACATCCTATGTGGACTTATCAACAAGTAATTAATTCTCACAATAATACTTTCATTGATTAGTTCAGGAAAATTGTGTACAACCACGATGTTTCTGAAAATTTGAAGTGGTTAGCATACATACCTAATCCTATAGTGACATCTTATAATGGCTATGATATCAATGACTTTTCTTTCTATACCAAAATGAAGGACGACAAAAACACAATGCAGAATAGTGGGGTCACTTTGGTAGCTAAATCACTGCACATTTTAGTTCGAAAGATAGAAATCTCATATATGCCAATACGTCTTATTATGGTCAAATTAAAGAAATATGGGAGCTGAATTTTACTAAATTCAATGTTGTTGTATTTAAATGCAAGTGGGTGGAAAATAATAACAGTCTTCAAGTCAATGAGTTGAGGTTTACTTTGGTGAACCTTAAAAAAGAAGGTTTTATGGAAGATCTTTTCATTCTAGCATCTCAAGTAAAACATATTTTCTATGTAACAAACTCGTGTGCTAATGATTGGTCAGTAGTTTTAGAAGGAAAACAACAAATAGTTTCTCAAGAAGATGTTAATGAGATTGGAGAAATTCCCCCATTTGCACAAGTACTTGAACTTAAATCGCTCGATGACGACAAAACGTTTGACAACTTACTTCTCCGAGATGATCATCACGAAGGAATATGGATCGAGGATCCTATGGGAAAATAATGAAAATGTCGAAAATAATGGTTCAATTTCAAGTGAAGTTACTGTTGCATATTCATATTGACTTTAAGCTTCAATTACTAGTAATAGTTTCTTGTTTGCATGTTTTAGTATTAATAGTTGCATTTGTATGTTACATATGAGCAGGATATGAATATGAATGTTATTTGATAGATATGAATTGTGATTCTTTGTTGTGAATGTTGTTGGACAGAATAATTGCAAGGTTTGAATCAATACAAGCATCAAATAAATAAAAAACAAATATGATAAAAATCAAAATACCCTACAACGTCGGCTTTTCTACACAACCGACGTGGTAGGTTTTTTTTAAATAATTAGAACACTACCACATCAGTTTTATTGCTTGTCTGACGTTATAAAGCAGTTGTATCACGTCGATGTACAATTAATCTGACGTGGCAGTGTTCGAATTATTTTAAAAAAATTAGAAATGTACCCTACCACGTTGGTTTTGTTAACTGACGTTGTAGGGTGTGAATTTTTTATTTATAAAAATGATAGGTCTATAACGATGTGATAGGGAACACTATAACCTTGGTTGATATACCGACGTGTTAGGGTGTGAATTATTTTGGAAACAATAACTAATGAGAGATCTATCACATCGGTCTTTTGTGGGTTTAAACCGACGTGATAGCGCACTCTATCACGTCGGATATGTGACCAACGTGGTAGGGCCCCCTGTAACGTCCCCTACTTACCACGTCGGTTAGGGAGGACGGTCAACCCGACATTATATTCCCTTAATATCTGACGTTATAGGTTTTTTTACAACAGTGAATTAAGGAGGGAACAAACATTATATCTTGATGCTGACACACAACCAACAAATCAGTACCTATATATTCTTCACTTGTATTAATAATAAAGACATATAACTACTAATAATATTTGTAGTTATATGTCTTTATTATTAATAAAGCAGTACCTACAATATTAGGTCGGATACTTGCTTATATATTACTATCCGACCTAGCAATTGTAGACAATAAGTGAAGTAGTATTGTATGGCTACAACTCAACCACATAAAACTTGCTCCACGTACGTCTCTGTTCCATAGTGCACCACTCTATCGACGTCAAACCTACTTTGGTTTCTGTGTAATCTCTCTCATCGATTGGCACATTGTCATCTAGCTATACTTTCGGATTGTAATCCTGATTTATGCGTTGGCATTCGTCAATTAGTTTTTTTCGTTCAAGAGAGAGAGAATTATACGTTGCCTACTTCTTCCAAAATCAATGCAAACTAAAATAAACCAACATGCCATGTAATATTACTGAAAATGTATTTTTATTTTTTATGATTTTGGTTTATTTCTTCCTTGGGTAATCTGATGGAACTTTGTTTGGATATTAATAATGAACTTCATTAGAGTGGTTGTGCCTATCTAGCTAGTCCTTTCCATGAATTATGAAATACCATCATAAGTCATAGCTATATATCTTTGAAATTTTGTTGACGTCCTAATTTTTTGCAACCAACAAGTCCCTGCGTGAATTGATTAAGAAGTTTAACCAACAATCAAATCCTAGCTACTTTCTTCGACGAAGGTACGTCCACTTAAACTAGAAACTTCCGAGTGGGCACTCGTCCAGAATGGACACAGTTTCGATAACTTGTCCAGACTTAGTCCAGACTCGTCTACAGTGGATACAGTTCTGGACACGTTTGTCCAAATTCTGTCCAAAATGGACAATTTGTTACAATTTGGTACAGACTTGTTCAGAATGTGAAAGGTCGTGTCCAGAATGTGAACAATTTTGCCTTTTTTTGGAAATCACAATTTGTTTGTAAAAAATAAATTATCCTCCTTCGTTAGGAAACATTCCACCCCCTAGCAAGTGTGCTAACGTGACTGCTCGCGTCCAAAAATCATTTTCCTTCAATGGAAGTGAAGATGTTGTATTTAAGAGGTCACCAACAACCTCAATGTTATGATGGACAATCGTCATACTCAATAAATGTAAAACAAATAATCTCTGAACGATTCATTGATTGCAATTTCTAAGGGTCGGGATGGTGGTTTTGTTTGGTATTTTGTACCTCGTACATATTTGTTTGCGGGTGATTTGCTTGGGTACACCTCAAAAGAGACACAATTGCCCAAATACCCCTGCATTTTCACTATTTACTTGGTTGCACCTCATTTCAAACATTATTGCTTGCATACCCTCGGGTCGTTTATGGGTCTCACTCCGTTAAATTTTTTGTTGGTTCATTTACAAAATACACCCTCTAAAATTCAAATGTCCTTAATATTAAATTTAAAAACACAAAACAAATATTTTCTTCACAAACACATCATTCTTCTCCCTCTCTCTTGTTCTCTCTCTACTCTCTCTCTACTCTCTCTTGTTCTCTCTCTCCTCTCTCTCTCTCTCTACTCCCTCTCTTGTTTTCTTTCTCCTATCTTTCTCTCTTCTCTTTCTTGTTCTCTCTCTTTTCTCCCTCTCTCTCTTGTTCTCTCTCTCCTCTCCTTCTCTCTTCTCCCTCTCTCTTGTTCTCTCTCTCCTCTCTCTATATAAACTCTCGCTTGTTCTCTCTCTCTACTCGCATCCTCTCTCTTTCTTCTCTCTTCTCTCTTTTCCCTCTCTCCAATTCTCTCTCTCACATGTTCTCTCTTCTCCCTCTCTCCAATTCTCTCTCTCTCATGTTCTCTCTTCTCTCTCTCTTGTTCTCTCTTCTCCCCCTCTCTAATGTTCTCTCTCCTCTCTCTCTCTGCTTCTCTCTCCTCTCTTTCTCTCTCCTATTCTCTCTTCACCCTCTCTCTCCTCTCTCTCATGTTCTCTCTTCTCCCTCTCTCTTTCTCTCTCTCTCCTCTCTCTCATATTCTCTCTTTGCCCCCTCTCTCTATCTCTCCTCTCTCTCATGTTCTTTTTCACACTCCTCTCTCTCATGTCCTCTCTCTCTCAAATTCTCTCTCCTCTCTCTCTCATCTCCCTCTCGAATTCTCTCTCTCTCAAATCCTCTCTCCTATCTCTCTCTCGAATTCTCTCTCCTCTCTCTCTTCTCCCTCTCGAATTCTCCCTCTCTCTCTCCGGTTCTCTCTTCTCGCTCTCTCTTTCTCTCTCTCTCCAATTCTCTCTTCTCTCTTTCTCCAATTCTCTCTTCTCCCTCTCTTCCTGTCTCTCTCCAATTCAAGAGAGAGAATTTGAGAAGGAGAGGAGAAAGAGAATTCGAGTGGGGAAGAGAGAGAGAATAGAGAATTCGAAAGGAAGAAGAGAGAAAGAGGGAAAAGAGAGAGAGAAAGGAAGAAGAGAGAAAAGGGAAAAGAGAGAAGAGAGAATAGGAGGGAGACAGAGAATTTGAGAGGGAGAAGAGAGAAAGAGAGGGAAGAGAGAGAGAATTGGAGAGGGAGAAGAGAGAGAGAGAGAGGAGAGAGAATTCGAAAGGAAGAATAGAGAAAGAGGGAGAAAAGAGAATACAAGAGTGAGAGGAGAGGGAATTCGAAAGGAAGAAGAGAGAAAGAGGGAGAAAAGAGAATAGGAGAGAGAAGAGAGAACATGAGAGAGAGAGAGAAAAAGAGAGAGAGAGAGAGAGAGAGAGAGAGAGAGAGAGATAAAGAGAGAGGGAGAAGAGAGAACCGAAGAGAGAGAACAAGAGAGAGGAGAGAGAACAGGAGAAGAGAGAACAAGAGAGAGAGAGAGAGAGAGAAAGAAAGGAGAGGGAAAGAGGGAGAAGAGAGAACAGAAGAGAGAGAAAGAATATATAAGAGAGAGGGAGAAGAGAGAAGAAAGAGAGAGGAGAGAGAGAGAACAAGCGAGAGTATATATAGAGAGAGAGGAGAGAGAGGGAGAAGAAAGAAAGAGAGGAGAGAGAGAACAAGAAAGAGAGGGAGAAGAGAGAGAGAGTAGGGGGAGAGAGAGGGAGAAGAGTGAACCGGAGAGGGAGAAGAGAGAGAACAAGAGAGAGGAGAGAGAGGGAGAAGAAAGAAAGAGAGGAGAGAGAGAACAAGAAAGAGAGGGAGAAGAGAGAGAGAGAGTAGGGGGAGAGAGAGGGAGAAGAGTGAACCGGAGAGGGAGAAGAGAGAGAACAAGAGAGAGGAGAGAGAACAGTAGAGAGAGAGAGAGGGAGAAGAGAGAACAAGAGAGAGAGGGAGAGAGAGAAAGGAGAGAGGAAGAGGGAGAAGAGAGAACATGAGAGAGAGAGAGAGAGAGAATATATAGGAGAGAGGGGGAGAAGAGAGAAGAAAGAGAGAGGAGAGAGGAGAAAGAGAACACGCGAGAGTATATATAAAGAGAGAAAAGAGAAAGAGAGGAGAGAGAGAACAAGAAAGAGAGGGAGAAGAGAGAGAACAAGAGAGAGAGGGGGAAGAGACAGAGAATAAGAGAGAGAGAGAAAGAGAGAACCGGAGAGAGAAAAGAGAGAAGAAAGAAAGAGGAGAGAGAACGGGAGAAAGAGAGAGAGAAGAGAGAATATATAGGAGAGAGAGGGAGAAGAGAGAAGAAAGGGAGAGAACAAGCGAGAGTATATATATATATATAGAGAGGAGAGGGAGAACAAGCAAGAGTATATATAGAGAGGGGAGAGAGGAGAGAGAGAACAAGCGAGAGTATATATACAGAGAGGGGAGAGAGGAGAGAGAGAGCAAGCAAGAGTATATATAGAGAGGGGAGAGAGGAGAGAGAGAACAAGCGAGAGTATATATAAAGAGAGGAGAGAGAGAACAAGCGAGAGTATTTATAAAGAGAGGGGAGAGAGGAGAGAGAGAACAAGCGAGAGTATTTATAGAGAGAGGGGAGAGAGGAGAGAGAACAAGCGAGAGTATATATAGAGAGAGGAGAGAAAAGGAGAAGAGAGAAAGAGAGAAAGAGAGGAGAGAGAGAACAAGAAAGAGATGGAGAAGAGAGAGAACAAGAGTGTGAGAGGGAGAAGAGAGAAAGAGAGGAGAGAGAAAATAAAAGAGAGAGTAGAAAGAGAGGAGTAGCGAGAGAGAGGAGAGAGAGAACAAGAGAGAGGGAGAGTAGAGAGAGAGGGAGGGAGAAGATGGGTGTGTTTGTAAAGAAAATATTTGTTTTGTGTTTTTATATTTAATATTAAGGGCATTTGAATTTTAGAGGGTGTGTTTTGTAAATGAACCTACAGAAAATTTAACGGAGTGGGGCCCATAAATGGCCCGAGGGTATGCAAGCAATAAGGTTTGAAATGAGCTACACCCAAGCGAATAGTAAAATGACCCTTTGTTTGTAGCCTCATGATGTTTCTGATAATTGGGAGGTGTTGACGCGTTTATTACAAAACTATTCAAGTGGTGATTGCATCATAACTCTTAGAGCATGGGAATAGTTAATTAGGCGTGGCTACTACGATTATATATATGCACACTTACTCTTTTTTGGTCATTCCACCTTAATCCTTTCCTTCAGCACCATAACCACGAGTTTCATATTGGGAATAAGCACGTCAGACATAAGCACTCCCAGATCCGACGTCTATGTGTGCGTCGTCTATACATAGACGTCAGACGTGATATATCCGACGTCTATTCTTTACGAATAGACGTCGGCCGTTATATAGAGCCGAAGTCTATTCCTAACGAATAGACATCGGTGATACATAAGACCAACGTCTATTCGTAAAGAATAGACGTCAGATGTACATAAAGACGACGTCTATTCCTTTCTTCAGAGGAATAAACATCGGCTAATACTAACATCCGACGTCTATTCTTAAACCTGGACAAAAAATAGCAACCTGCAAAACTTGTATATAGTCATCGTATTCGTGTACATACAACCTGCACCAAATTCGTTCACATATGCTCACACTTTCATCCACAAGCATACATGCACAAACACAAACATACAACCATACATGCACAAATATACAAGCATACACAATTGACATTCAACACACTTGCAATTAATTCATAAACAATTGGCATTCATTCTAAAATTGAGGCGATTATATTAAGGCATAAATTGTAGGTTTGTAATACAAGTGCACTTGTTAACTAAATTACAAAAAATGCTAGTTACAGGAGAACCTCTTAGTTCATCAACATGTTTCTGATAAAAAAGCGAGTCCATCGGTCGCGAGTTTCATCGAGCTCCTGTTGCGAGAAGGGATCACTACTTTTTGGGAACACCTATAAAAAAATACAAGTGTGTTGAATGTTAATAACTAAATTTTGAAACTACAACTATACAATTGAATAACGATCTACATTACCTCGGATAGACATACGTCTTGAGTTGCCACATCGAGGATTTCCTCCATGTATCTCATCACGTAGTAACCACATTCCGTATTTCCAACCTGCTTCCGGTACTACAAACATAGAAATTCCCTAAATTTATGTTACTAACTTAATTAACAAAAAATGGAGAGAACGTACTCTCATTCCATGTCATGTTATTCCTGCTTTTGTGGTTGTTCTCCTGCCACCCAAAGCTCTGTAAACCTTAATTGCCCTGAGTAGCACAAGTTAAAATTTCATTCAATAATACTAATA
Source organism: Triglochin maritima (assembly GCA_963682175.1). Lineage (NCBI taxonomy): Eukaryota > Viridiplantae > Streptophyta > Magnoliopsida > Alismatales > Juncaginaceae > Triglochin > Triglochin maritima. Next base: position 40,312,118 of record OY821781.1, read on the forward strand.
AAAATCCACAAATTACTTTTCCCACGACTAAAATGAACTTACAAATTTAGAAGTTTCTTTATTGAGTTCCTTGGTTTATTCGACCCGAACGGATCAAACCAATATGCCGAATTAGTCGTGGGGCATACATCAACAAGCATCCAATGAGCCCTGTTATATATATAATTAGAAGGTTATTACAAAGTAAAATTTCACTTTGAATTACAAAGTTTACCTCTCATGATAAGGGAGCATATAATATCTTTTGTCTTTTTCTTTAAAGAATGTCCCAAGCTGACCCAATTTATCATCTTTCCCGTATATATATGTAGATGGACTGATAAATCCAAATATTTGATCGTCGGGAAAGACTGACCTTCTGGCGTCATAAAGATGTCTACAAGTATAAAAATTATACTTTATTACAGTTTCGATAAAATTATTCAATACCTTTCATTGTATACAAAAAAAACACTTACTTCACTTGCACGTCGATAATCATGATACATAACGAATCCATCGCCAGGAACTGCATGATATCCTCTTTGGTGATGTACAAAGCCGGAGGCACCCTTTATCCCCCTCCAACTCCCAGGTACTTAAGGATTGTGCTTCCCTACCTACCATACATTGATACAACATTTTGCACCTACTTGGAAGCGAATTAATGTTGATCGGAGATTGGTTGTTTGACCCTTTGCTTCGGGGGCTTGACACCTTACAGATATATATACAACCGTTAAAATACAATAGTTAACAAATTTGAAGTTTAAAGTCTTTCAAATTTAAACTATACCTCATGCTTGTCGGTTAGCTCTACTAAATAATTAAGCCACCGCACGAACCCACCGATAGCATCGCCGAGAGTAACAATTTCTTCTTCCGAAAATGGCACAAAAGCACCAGCATCTAAGCAACTATCAACTGCAACCTTCACTTCACCCTCTCCTACCTCTGTGAAGTGGTGTCTGGAGATGTTATAAATTTTCCCGTGTCCCACCAATCTTCGACACATAAAGCACATCTAGATCCATCTGCGAAATTTCCAAACGAGGGACCGCCGACGAGGGCCAATTCTCGAGAATGAGACACAAAATCATATTGTGGATCGGGGTGGAAAACTGGCATCACTGGAGGAGTAGTGTCCAGGGAAGAACCGGTCCTACGACGGCTAGGAGAAGTAGGCAAATCACGATCCAATCTCTCCAAAACAAGTTGCAACGTACTCTTCAAATCTGCGATCTCTTGCTGGCATTTGGTGTGACCAGTCGACGAAGTAGATCGTTGAGTCTTTCCATAATATTGTCGAAGTCAAACTCTACTCCCTACCCCCCGCACACGACCGGAGTGTTCGTCGTTTCCCAAGGCCTCGCGTAGAATATCATTCCGACCATCGGAAGCAAATTCTCCTTGAGATTCTCTCAACTTCAGAGAGTCTTAAGTTTAAAAAAATATTTACCAACAATTGAAAAATATAAAATTAATGAATCTGAATTAATAACATATATATAAGTGATGCAACTTACTATATTCGAGCGGGTCGCTTGCGACTCGTCTGTGACGTACTCCCCTCTGGAGTTTACTCTCGCTCTCTTCCAAGAATCACAACGAGCTACGGGAGAAGGAGGAGATAGGTTACTTGCTTGCTCCTCACTCATACCGGAGTCCATTGCCTCTTGTTTCTTCAGAGTAATTTTTTCAGTCATCATTTGTGCTTCTAACTTTTGGAACCCCGCTCGAGACATACTATGTGTATACTTATTAGAAGATCTAATCTTTTGGTTTTTGACTCGGATGGCCTATAATCAAGTTTATTAGATTGTGACTAAAACCAATAACTAAAAAGTTTGTTTTGAAACTCAGTTATTATAATCTAAATTAAACTCAGTTACCTCAAACTCCCGGCTATCTCTGGAGTTTCTGAATAGCTCTCCTTGATTCAGAGCGATAAAGTTATAGACATCGCATGGATTTCTATCCTGGTAGTCTCCGAAAATGTACTTGTTCGTTAAATTTGTTTTGAAATCCCTCCAACGAACTGACATGTATGTCATCCACTTTTTCTTCAACTTGTCAGTGGATTGGAACTCAAAATATTCCTACAACACGTTAACTTTATATATATCACAAGTTCGACTAAAACTATAGAAATCTATAATGGAATCATTACCTGCACGTTATCCCATATTGTGTCCTTTAATTTCTCATCTACATCAGCCCAACTCGAGAAACAAATGTCAACTTTGGCCCTCGCTAAGCTTCCCAGAAAACATTTCCAATTATCAGACAGCATGCCTATCGGCTCAAGACGGTCATCAAACTGGATTGGAACTCTACCGTCTATATTTCTTCTCCCCAAGAATTCTTTCATGAGACAAGGACCTCGTGAACTGTATGTCTTCGACCCTTCAGACTCTGAGGGAGTGGGTTTCTTTTTCGGAGCCATGATACTATAAAAGATAAACTCAAGGCATTAAAAAATAAAAGCTCAAGACATTAAATGGCTATTACAATGTGTTACAACAGAAAATTTGCACCATTACTGTTTTTTCTTCATTAATGGATTTTCAATCCATATACCCTCACCGTGGTCATCTCTAAACAGACAAGTCTCAACATTTATTTCTTCGTCTACTGAGTTCAACTCAGGTGCTTTCTTAGAGAAAGGTGGTGTCTCTTCATACTCGATCAGACTATCATGTGATACAATTTTTTTCTTTCCTTCCAGAATTACTGCCCATTTCTTATCACACGGATGAGCCACACAGAAGACTTGTTTCGCTTGGGAAGCGAGAATAAAAGGTTCTCCTTTATACCCTTTTTTGAAAAATCAATTAAAGTGAACCCATAGTCATCCACTCGAACTCCACTTTTATTATCAACCCACTTGCATCTAAATACAGGTACTTTGAATTCAACAAAGTCTAGCTCCAATATGTCTTCAATTACACCGTAATAGGACATGTCGGCGTATACATGATTCTTGTCTTTACAACTAGACACATGCAAAGACTTTGCTATTAAGGTGACGCCACTGTTCTGAACATCACTTTTCGCATCTTCACAAACTGTGTAGAACGAATATCCATTGATATCATAACCACTGTAACCTATAACAACAGAATGCGGACCGTAGGCCAACCATTGTATTGTCTCAGAAACATTACGTTTGTTAGCCACATTTTTGAACCAAGAGATGAAATTCTTATTGTGACTATTAATTACTTGTTGATCATTTCACAAAGGATTTCTTTCCTTTAGAAACTTCATGTGTTCATTTAGGTAAGGTTGAACTTCATTAGAATTGCACAACACATAAAACTATGTTGTCATTAAGTCTTCGCCATTTGGATTTAACATTTTCATCCCACGTGTCCCTTTACCATCGGCACGTTTATCATGACGATTCTTCGGAAGTCCAACAGTTTTGGTGTTTGCTAGGTATCCAGTGCAAAACTCGATAACCTCCTCAGCTATGTATCTTTCAACAATACTAGCATCTGGTCTTTGACGATTTTTGCAATAACCTTTCAACACTTTCATATAACGCTCTAAAGGATACATCCACCTTAAAAAAATTGGTCCGCACAATTTAACTTCTCTAACCAAATGAATAACTAGATGAATCATAATGTCAAAAAAAGTTGGGGGAAAAACATTTCCAACTGACATAATGTCACCACAATTTCATTCTGTAACTTATCTAACTGCACGAGACCGACCACTTTACTGCAAATCTTATTGAAAAAAGAACACAACTTTATTATTGCATGTCTAACATCTTTCGGTAATATGGATCTCAGTGATACAGGTAACAACTGCTACATTAAAGTGTGACAATCGTGAGACTTCATCCCCACAAGTTTCAAATCCTTCATAACAACAAGACTACTGATATTTGAAGAATAACCTTTTGGAACCCTTACATCGTGCAAACACTGACAGAGAATTCTTTTCTCATTTCTAGACAATGTATAACTAGCTGGAGGTAAGTAATTCTGATCTCCTTTTTTCTCTGGTGCCAACATTGCTCGTATACCAATATCAACAAGATCAAGTCTTGCATTATATCCATCTTTGGTTTTACCAGGTATGTTCAACAGAGTGCCAACAAGACTATCACAAACGTTTTTCTCTACGTGCATCACATCAATACAATGTCTAACTTCTAAAGTTTTCCAGTACGGGAGATCAAAAAATATGGATCTTTTTTCCAACTACTTTTGTCGTTTGCCCGTTTGTACGGTTTTCCAAATTTACATTCAATGTTCATTACACGTTCGTGCACCTTTTCGACGTTGATTTCATTTGCGGATTCTGAAACACTTGTTTTTCGTTAAATGTCTTCTTCAACCTACGATAAGGATGGGAGTTTGGCAAAAATCTCCGATGACCAAGATAGACAGTCTTAGAACCGTTAACTAATTCCAAAGAACATGTATTTTCTTCGCAAATTGGACAAGCTTTATGATCTTTGACTGAATATCCAGACAGATTACCATAAGCTGGAAAGTCATTAATCGTGCAAAATATCATTGCCCGCATTACGAACGACTCCTGACGATAAGAATCAAAAACTGATTGTCCGTCATCCCACAATCTCTTTAGGTCATCAATTAAAGGTCTTAAATACACATCAATGTTGTTTCAGGTTGTTTCGGACCAGAAATCATTAAAGACAACATGATATATTTGCATTTCATGCATAACCACGGGGGCAGATTGTAAATTACAAGCAGAACGGGACAAGAATTGTGAATGCTACTCAAACTACCGAAAGGATTCATTCCGTCTGTACAAAGTCCAAGTCGTACATTCCTGGATTCTTCACCAAACACAGGAAAGTCGAAATCTATTTTTTTTCCACTGAAGTGAATCTGCAGGGTGACGTAGCAACTGATCATTTGGTTTCTCACGATCAACATGTCATGTCATGTTCTTGGAATCTTCCTTACCCGCAAACAAAAGTTTAAGCCTTGGTATTATCGGAAGATACCACAAAATCTTAGCAAGAGGTCCTTCGATTTTCATCTCATCAGCCTCTTCATTGTGGTTTGGTCCACTACGTTTCATTTTGTATCTTGAAACATTACACCTGGGACAGGAATGTAAGTTTTCAAACTCACCCCTATACAATATACAATCGTTCGGGCATGCGTGTATCTTCCTATATTCCATTCCCATAGGACACAACACTTTCTTAGCATCATAAGTTCTATCTGGCAACTCATTATCATCTGGAAGCATCTCTTTCAATAACTTCAACATTGATGTGAAACTTACATCGAACCAACCATTTCCAGCTTTTAAATTGTACAACTTCAACACCGCTGACAATCTAGTTAATTTGGTACAATTCTTATACAACGGCTTCTCATTGTCACTCAACAAATTACCAAGTAAATCGGGGTTGGACGAAAACTTTTCAGTCATATCCTGAACCATTTCCTCTAAGTGATCTTCCATACTAACGTCTTCTCCATCATTCTTGGAATGACTAAATGATTTATTTTCGTCGTGTCATATCCACTGTCTGTAATTTGGGTCGAAACCTTTCTCAAACAAATGATCTTTCATTTTCCGAAAAGTCAGCACTGACATATTATGACACTTATTGCATGGACAATACGCCATGTCGCTGTCTTTCATTTCCTTGGAATGTTTTTTGGCAACCTCTAAGAATATATTCACTCCGTTCTCATACTCATCACTCAATCTGTTTGAAACAATCCACTCTCGATCCATTTCAATCTAAACATTAGCAAAAATGATAGTTATTATTGCAGAAAATAAATAAAATTTCAATTTAAAAGAATATGTTCGTAGATGAGAAGATTCAGAGACATTAAGATGAGAAAAGAATGACTCAGAGGAGAGGAGATGAAGTCCTTAATCTAGCATGGGAATAAGGAAGGTTAGAAACCTAACTAAGCAATCAAGGCCAAAACAAGCCTAAAGTCCACTATAGGTCCTTAGTAATAGACGACGCCTAACTTCGAGGTCCCACCGAGGACCACTAGTCTGTAGGAAATCAAGAACCCGGAGGTCCCTAATATCTCAGCGAGACTAGATGGGCAACAACGTTCAGGCCGAAACGGTCTTAAACATCGATGACCACTAATCTGTAGGAAATCAAGAATCCGGAGGTTCCTAAAATCTCAGGGAGACTAGATGGGCAACGACATTCACGCCATAACTGTCTTAAACGGTTTCCTCTCCTTAATGCGTCCGAAAATCCTAGGGGCCAATGTCTAATTGATTTTATTAAGGCTCTTTTATTAAGTGATTTTTGGGCCAAGGAAAGGGTGATGAAATCCCCCACCTCATCTCCTATAGGTGACTGCCCCCTAAGTGTTTTTCATACCTTAATCTAACAAACAACACACCAAACAAACACTCACCTCACTCTTGTTCCAATGGAAGTCCTAGTAACTAATGCGTGCTTTCTAATGAATGATGAGTGAAATATAGTACGTACCTTACGCCAGGAATCTACGACAAAAATCATAAATAAATAATAAATACGATGCATGCAAATCCTATATGATGAATGACTTAGCAAATATTGTCTAATCTTTTGCTTTGGGTTATTAAAGGCCAAGTTGTTTAAGGGGGTTGATGAGTTAAACATTAAAACTTTTCTAAATAAAAGAATATCTTAAGTATAAATAAACATTTAACTAAATAAACATTTAAAATTTAGAATTGAAAATACTCCCACAAAGAAATTGTACGTACTAAATAAAAATTGCAAGAAATACTCCCACAAATAAAATACTCCCACGAAATTTTTTAATTTTATGACTCTTTCTTTCCAGATCATCGAAATTGGGGATAACAAACTATAGACTAGACACCCTTACATTTAACTTAAATCATGCCTACATTAATTTTGTCTAAATTCGTGACAATGTTCAAATTGGAACAAATTGATATAATTTTACATGACCACACTCACAAAAGTTAATGAATAGATTGGACATGAAACCAAATGATCAAGGCTTCCGTATCTTCATTTCTCCATATACCAAAAAACATACAAGTTCACGTATTCTTCTAATTTTCCTTCTTTTTCTCTTTACATTGGTCCTAATTTCTCTCCTTAGTTTTTATAAACATGTCTTTTTTCATTCATTAGCAAAATCACGAAAATACGAATATATTCAAGATTAAAACAAAAAAAATCAAAATGTCGCATTCACCAACAATAAACGACACGAGAAGTATACTAACATAGAAAAGAATCGTTACTACAAGAAAAATCCAAAAATAAACCAACAAAAATGAACATAAAACTTACATTGGTAAGGATGTGGAGAAAGACGGAGGAAGAAGGAGAAGAGGGCCGGAGAAGTGGAGGAGAGCTTGGGACGTCGCTGCGGTGCCGGAGACGGTGCAGATCGGTCGGAGATCGGTCGCGGAGGAGAGTTCGATCGCGGTACGGCTAGGGTTTGGGTGGGTTTCGTCTGAAATGAATGAAAGAAAACGCGTCTGTTCGATTTCTTTAAGACCTATAGACGTCGGATGTTGAATATAGCCGACGTCTATACCCTGACGTCTATATGCAGGGGATATAGAGGTCGGTCGTCTATAACATCTGACGTCTATAGGTCGACGTTTATACCCTATAGACGTCGGATGCACACGGTATTCCAACAACCGACGTCTATAGGTCGACGTCTATACCCTATAGACGTCGGCTAAACGTGGTATTCCAATAGCTGACGTCTATAGTTCCACATAGACGTCGGCCTTGGTAACGACGACGTCAATTCTGTCCTCTCCCTACTAGACGTCGGCCGTTATAACAGCCGACGTCTATTGGGCAACGAGTAAAGTCTATTCTGCACTAGTGAATCTTTGTCATCTCATGTTTTTCGCTCATCCTCATAATCAACAAACATAAGGGCGTACCGACGAACTGGCCTATCGTTGGTATGCTCCCTGGGCTCCTTTCTAACCTCCACCGCCTCAATGACTTTATGGTTGGGTTCCTTGAGCGTACGAGTTGCACATTCCTTGTAAAAGGATTTTGGTTTGCACTAATGGGCTTGTTGGTTACATCCGACCCGAGAAACATAAACCACATCTTCAACACCAACTTCAACAACTACCCCAAGGGTAAAGATTTTGTTGAGATATTCGGGATCTTAGGAAATGGCATTTTTAATGCGGATTTTGAGTCGTGGAAGGACCAAAGGCGTATGGCTCATGCCCTCATGTCAAGGCAAACCTTTCAAGCCCACAACGTCAAAATGACCCTTCAAAAGCTCAAGAAAGGGGTAATTCCTTTGCTTAATGATTCAATAATATATGACTCGTTTTGGACATACAAGATGTGTTCTTGAGGTTAATGTTTGACACATCATGCATGTTAGTAATGGGAGTTGACACAGGGTGTTTATCACCTAGATTGCCCGTTGTTCCGTTCGCTAAAGCAGTAGATGATGCAGAAGAAGTGATGATTCATAGACATATTGTTCCAATGGTCGTGTGGAAGTTGATGAGATGGCTCAATATTGGCTTTGAACGAAAGGCTGACCTCGCACAGAAGGAAATAGACAAGTTCTTGGCCAAGCATGTGAGCATGAAAAAACAAAAGTTGCATGAGATTAGTTCCACATTAGAAACTACCGATCAACAAGACTTGTTGTCGTCTTATATGAACACAAATGACACCACCCTCTTAAAAAAGAGTAATGGAGTTGACATCAAGTCCTACAACTTTCTTAGAGACACAACCTTGAATCTACTAATGGTTGGAAGGGACCCGACCACGGCAGGTCTATCATGCTTATTCTGGTTGATGTGGAAATATCCACATGTAGAAGCCAAGATCCTTCAGGAGGTGAGATCAAACCATAATTTATTCAACAAAGACAATGATTCTTTCAAGTCCAAATACTTGAGCTCGCTTGTCTACTTGCATGCAACATTATGTGAGTCTTTACGTTTGTACCCACCCGTCCCATTCGAGCATAAGGTTGCCCTCAAACCAGAGATACTACCGAGTGGGCATCAAGTCGACCCAAAGACGAAGGTTTTGGTGTCATTGTAAGCGATGGCTAGAATGGAAGAGGTGTGGGGGAAAGATTGCAAGGAGTTCAAATCAGAGAGGTATTGAGAATTGAACTTAATCCTAGGTAGCATCCTAGTCACTAGCCACATCACCTATTGAGGGTGAGTCATCTAGGAGTTGATGACTCAACAAAGTTGGAAGACAAAAGGTTGAAGGAAAGGAAGAGACAAAGAGTCTTTTCATTTCTCTATGATTTTCGTCCTATTTTATGATGCAATTTAAGTAGAGGTTGTAATGATCTTGAATGATCATCTTTATGTAGTTTATGTTATGTTTATATTTTAGGTTAAGTTGAAGAGTCTTTGTAAGTGCCTATATAAGCACAAGAGTTCTCCATTTGTTATACAAGTCAAGTGAAGTCAAGTAAAGTCATAGAATGAGTGAAAAGAAGAAAGGAGAATGTAAGTGAGAAAGAAGAAAGAAAAGATGAGTTTTTGGTGCAAATCTCGTTTTTGCTTATGAGTGTTAAGTAGTGAGTTTTCTTCTTTCATTCGTGTCCACCAATTGGGTAGATCAAAGTATGGTTCTAGTGATGGCAATAGAAGGTCCTCAGCATGGAGAACAAGACGAGCCAAAGTCGCGCGTCAGGCGCAACTTCTGAACCGCCAATTGGCGGTTTGGGACCGCTGGTTGGCGGTCCATGTGCGCCTAGTGGAGGGCGTGTTTCTGGGGTGGCTCAGTCTGGTGCTCCCCGTCTTTCTCCCACATCTAACAAGAGGTGGATAGGTGGTGATGGGAAGATCAAACATGAGCCCTCTTACAAGTTCATGACATTTAACTCTGGGCCAAGGACTTGCATTGGGAAGGACATTGCTCTCACACAAATCAAGATTGTGGTGGTGAGTTTGTTGATGAAGTTCCACTTTGAGGTGGTTGATGAGCACTTGGTTGTGCCCAAAACCTCGGTTGTTCTCCACGTGAAGAATGGCTTGAAGGTTAGGGTTAAGAAGAGAGTTTTATTTTAATTAGCACATCGTTTAGTTTGTTCACTTTGTTGTGAGTTGTTTTAGTTTATGTTAGTGGTCATTAGATAACTATTGGGATATCAATTTGATATAATGTGGTGTTTTAGTTGTTTCTTTCCTTTAAATCATGCTCTTGTACCATCATCGTCATGAATATAAAAAATTCGAAACAGTATTACTTGTTTTGTAGAAAGTAATTTTCTAAAATACAATTTTAAACATTTACATGAGTTTTTATCGACCATTATTGGTATATATCTATTATATTATATTTTGCAAGCATTTTTAGAAAAAGAAATCCTCTTTAAGTTGGCCCATGTTTGTATTCCTCAGTGTTGTCATTAGAGTAAAGCAGTTGATTTATCTATCTTCCTCGATAACTGTTGGATTTGTACGTGTAGCTGCTGAATAAACGTAATTACTAAAATTATTATTATTATTATTTGAATAAACCTAATTACTAGAATTTCCAGACACCTGTCTTCACTTTGGAACAAGTGGACTGAGATGTCCCAAATAAAGTTGTCAATTATGATGTCAAGTCCTTGACCTTGGCTCTTTTTTACGAGATTGGTGGCATTTGTATCCAAATAAAGTAGTGACGTCAATAAGTCTTAGGGCTTATATTGGTGCGAAAAGTTTCGAAAAATAATTTTCATAGTCAAACGAAAAACAGAAAAAACGCAATATAGTGAAAAATAGTTTCCTTTTAATTTACTTATGTTGTTTGTGCATGTTTAGATAAATAATTTCAGAACAATTTGGATACCAAAAGGAATGACCAAATGATTTTCAGTCAACCGAAATGAGAATTGCAGTGACTTCTAAAAATAGATGACTGAACTGGTCATTCAAGTTATGAATTTCGGTGGACCAACATGTGTTTGGTCGTCCGTTAAAATCATTTTGGTAGACCAAATGGTTGACGGTCGACCAAAACAGTTTGGTTTCTGTTACTTTTCGGTTTCAAACGTTGAGAAAACTCAAAGAAAAATTTATACATACTACAGAATCCGACGAAAATTGAACATGAATTCTCAGGAGTGCACAAATGATGTCCCTCCACAGAGTCAAATGGAATCAAATTTCCTTTCCGTTGGTCCCGTCTTTATGCATTACTCATTCTTTCACGTAAGAATGAGCACGAAGCAACACAACAAAATTCAAATTCTGGAAATATATCTGTCAAATATATATTAACAGTTAATAGAGAAACATATATATTCTCAAAAGTAGCTCTTCATCACAAAATTATTTGATCCGATCATTTCTGAGGTCAAGACAAACTTGTTTCAAGTGACTATAGACTCTTTCCCAGGATACAAAGTACAATATTTAAACGAATTTTGAGTTTTATCTTTTTGTTGGTAGTTAAAGAGAACATGCTTTAGTTCGTCATATTGAATATATAATAAACCACATATTTATATAATCTGAAGAGGAAGTATGCATGGTACTTTATTGGAGACATTTGAACATATATTGACGTTTGAAATGTTATGTGTAGTTAACACTTTCGATCGCTATGTTTTGAAATGGTAGAAATATCGATGGACCTTGTAAATGCTGAATTACTTGGTCATGTACTCAATTATTTATGGATTAACATATCAATTAAGCTACAAATCCAAATTATTTAATCAATATGGGTTTGTGAAACTTCTCTTCTATTGTTCTCACAATCTAATCAATATCTCTAGTCTAGGAGCTTTCAATTTATTGTTTTTATCTACAATGTCATTCTACTCTGCGTGGAACGTGCAACAAATTAAATCCACCTACTACCACCAACCAAGACTTAAATCTATAGATCTACCAATGACATATTTTAATCTGATATAAAAGGATTTCCTAACAAAAATAAATGCAAATCGCATGAAATGATTTTTTAGTATAAAAATTCATATAAATTATAAAAGGAAACAAGGACACTCAACAAAATACAATTGAAATTTCTAAAAGAAAGCACACCTGACCACGAAAACTCACTCAACATATATAAAACCTTTAACTCCAAATCAATTAAGTCGTTCATTTTTGAGTCAATCTGACTATCTCTGAGACTGCAGAACGTGTGGATTAATTAATTCATTAAGGAGACTGTGACACGCAGGTGGAGGACACATCTATCAGAAATTCATCAACAAATTAATGCAACATGTTCAATGGTGTGTCTATATATATATATATATATATATATATATATATATATATATATATATATATATATATATATATAGAAATTTTACAATGAGACCAGGTTTCATTGTAAAAAAATAAGACCCCATATTTTCCTCCTTTAGATCTAGATCCAACGACTGATTTATCCAACATTCAATTTATACAACCTAAGGGTAATATAGTAATCTCATAACACACCACACCACACCACACCAAAGGATCCATTCGTTCCCTCCAACAAAATCCCCAAAACCCCCTCCTCCTGCCCGACGTCCCGTTGTTGCCTCCCCATCTCACCGTCGCAGGTAATCGCCTCCTCCCTCAGCCATCTCCTCGTCCCCCTCCCCTTCCCCCAACCGCCACCACCTCCCCCCGACCCCAACCTCATCCTTCCCCTGGCCCCAACCTCCTCCCCCTCCACAACTCCAACCGCCCTCCACAACCACCACAACCCTCTCCACCGCCACAACCACCAACCCACAGCCACCACCACCATTATTCTGCAGGTGATTCCTAAAGTATGTTTTGAAGTAAAGATGATTTATTTGAAGTTGTGATTTTGGGGATTCTAGTCATAGATGTTAAGGGCCTTGTTCTAATTTTTCTCATATGGTTTGATCAAAACAGTGGCTGGGGATATGTAACATTGTGTGATTCGTGACCTGATGAAGTAAGATCATCAAAGTTCTTGAAAATCACCATACTTTTGTCAATGACAACTTCGGTGTTATCAGTCAACAAAAATCTCATCATCAATCCACAATCTCACCTTATTTTATTGGGAGATAATGAAGAAACCATGTTTGCGTTGAATGTTGCATTAAATGTGTTAGCATTAATGTAATGTTGCATATTAGTTGTGTGCATGTGGACATATCCTGACATGTTGCAGGTTAGTTGTAATGTTTCATGTTAGCATTAATGTAATGTTGTCTCGTGATAAAAATAAGATTATATGCTGTTATGATAATATTAGAATCAAATTCAAAGCCAATGCAGAGGATCGAAGGTACGATCTGATCGCTCTTCTCCACTCCCACTTTTGTTTGGAAGGCAACCAACATTCTGTTGGTCCTTCAATTTTCTTACATTAGCAGCAGCAACAACAGTAGCATCAACAATTGTTGCAGTTGTCGAGGCAATCTTCTCAAGATGCTGCTCATATGAATCTTATGTAGCAGCAACGTCTTCTACAGATATAACAGCAACAACAACAACTTCTCAAGACACTACCACAACAAAGATCTAAATATCAGCAGCAACCTCAGCAACATCTTCTATAGATACAACAACAACAGCTTCTCAAGACACTACCACAACAAAGATCTCAAATCATATATATATACTGAAAAAGAAATGAAAAAAGATACAAATGAAGTGGACAAAAATGAAGTGCACAAAAAGATACAAAAAAGATACAATGACTTGTGTTGTTGCTATGATGCAGAACAGAAATCACGAAAATAGAAATGGTTGAAGGTCTTGCTGTTAAGACTAATGTTCTATTTTGGACTAATGTATATTCAAACGAGCTTCTTCTGAATTTTTTCCCACTGTGGAAGTCAGTAATGATTGCTTTTATTCTGCTGTTGTTTGTTTACTCTTTTGAAGTCAGTGATGGTTGTTTATGAATATAATTACGTGCTCTTTGTTTTTGACAATAGACTACAATAAAGCATAATGGATGACTTCAATTCTTACACATTTAATAACTTCTGTTCAGTGCACATCATTTTTGTCCACTTCATTTGTATCTTTTTTCATTTCTCTTTTCAGTATATATATATAGGATTATCAAATATTTATTTTCCCATTTATCTTACACTTCACGTCTGATGTATTTTTTGAACTAGGAAATCTTGAGTCTTTGAGCACAATGAGCAGTTTGATATAGAATTTGGGCACTCGTGGACTTCATAAGGTGTAAATCAGATTCTTTGATCCTACTGAAACTTGTGCATTCCGTATAACATATTGTTTCTACTCTAAATTTGAAATGTGCTTCTATTATCCTTGTTTTATTAACATGTTCTACACCTACAGTTATTCTGTCGGATCGGCTAGATACAATTGTTTAGATTTATGTGGACATGCCTAATGCATTTTTGTTTTGCTTAAATGGAGAAGTCGTGTGATTTTGATGTTTGAGTTGGGTGTCATTCCCTATAGGAAAGAGAGAGAGGAAAAAGAGAAGTTGGAGATATAAATGACATGGAACACTCTACAAAACTGCATCACTTTCTTAAATAAAAATTTCATTGAATACACATCTATATGCGTTCAATACACAATAGTATATGTTTAATACACAAATATATCATTTCAATACACAACATTATCATTTTATTACACAAGTTCAGACCCTAGTGTGTATTCCTGGCACATTTATATATTCGGACACTAGTGTATATTCCCTATTGCTCCAAATTGTTTCTTCCGAGTTTGTGACATATGCCAATTTTAATTCAACTCAAACTCCTATAATCACAAGAAAAGAAAACAAAAGAAAATCCATAATCCACAACAAACCTGTCAAGCAATCTGTCACATAGGACTAAATTACTATATTAGGGGATGACTAGGTGAGAGAAATGTGTAGAGAATGGTACTTCTTAAAATGTGGTCTTTTGTTTTAGAGATATGATGAATAGCATTATGTGAAGTGAATTCATATCATATAAATAAATTTCCCTTCCCATGTTATGGTACTTCTTAGTTATTATGTTGGGTTGTTTATTTATATTGGACTGTGTAGGTTCAATACACAACATTATAAGTTTAATACATAACTATATCATTTTAATACATAATTGTATCATTTTATTACACAAGTTCAAGAATTCTTTAATTTATATAAATCATCATTAAAATACACAATTGCATTATAAATTGAATATAATGTTGTTTAATATGGTTTAGTTTGTCTATTGCATATTTTGGTTAGAGAACATTTTGGAAAAATTATTATTAAAATACACAATTGCATTATAAGTTTAATATACACAACTCTAAAAGTTTAATATACAATTACATCGTTACAATACACAACCGTATCACTTTCGTAAATAAAGCTTCCAGTGAATACACATCTATATGTGTTCGATACACAACAGTATATGTATAATGCAGTTGGTTGTCGTCGGAGAGGAAGACGTGAGCAACATATGATTCTAAAAGAGATACGTACATAAACATGAATTGTTGATCATTGTGAAGGAAATGAAGTAGATGGAGGGTTCATGTTGTTGTACATGGTATGGGAGTAAAGACATTGATTGGTGTTGGGGAGAGGGTGTTTGATTTTGTATATTTTTATGATCAGACATATAGATGATTAATTGAAATCAATTTAGGAAGCTTGTGGACATCCCCACTTAAGCCTACCATAAATGCTAACAGACTCACATAAGACTAAATTACTATAATATGATATATTTTTATATTGGAAAGAGAGATGTTGGAGATAGAAATGACATGGAACACTCTACAAAACTACATCACTTTCTTAAATCTCTACAAAACTACATCACTTTCTTAAATAAAACTTATAATGAATACACATCTATATGCGTTCAATTACACAATAGTATATGTTTAATACACCAATATATCATTTCAATACACAATAGTATCATTTTATTACACAAGTTCAACAACTTCTTCACAAAAACTCATTCACAAGATCTGTCAAGCAACAAAAACATTTTTAAAAATCTGTCAAGCAATCTGTCATTATCAAACCATACAAGTCTACACATATAAGGAATTTCTAAGTAAAGAAGATATCATATGGAATCATATTACACATCCATTAATCAAAAACCCATGAATGAAGAATGACAATCACTTTCAACACAATGAATTCCATAAATCATCATCCAACAAATCAGATTCATATAAGAATCTAAAATACATAGGATTGTCGATCCTCCAAAACTCAACTTTCAAACACAACCACACAAAATACCCATTGCTAGTCAATTCTCTAAGCTTACAATGCATCTCATATCAAAATTTGTAATTTTATTATCCTACATGTTACCAACTCAATGATCACATCACAAATTTGGTTATTGAAATATTTAAAAAACAAGACTCTGAGCACTACAATCTCCTCCCAACTAAAACTAAAAATACATCCAACCAAAAGTATCCAACATGCTCATTTCTTCAACTAAAACTAAAAATTGTACCTTTAAACTCAAACTCGCACCTCAAGTCCTTTCCCGTCAGCATCATACCATGTTGTTGTATATGGTATGAGAGTTAAGGCATTGATTTGTGTTGGGGAGAGGGGAAATGTTTGATTTTGTATATTTTTGTGATCAGACATATAAATGATTAATTGAAGTCAACTTAGGAAATTTGTGGACATTCCCACTTAAGTCTACCATAGATGCTAACGGGCTCACATAAGACTAAATTATTATAACATGACATATTTTTCTATAGGAAAGAGAGAAAAATGAAAGAGAGATGTTCGAGATAGAAATAACACGGAGCACTCTACAAAACTGCATCACTTTCTTAAATAAAACTTCTAGTGAATACACATCTATATGTGTTCAATACACAACAGTATATGTTTAATACACCAATATTTCATTTCAATACACAACGGTATCATTTTATTACACAAGTTCTCCGGAACGTATAACTGCATCTGAACACTACACCTAACAAAAATAAGTAGTAGAAAAAAATGATATTTTGCAGAATCATGCAAGTTCAATCCAATCCCATTTTGAGCAGACAAAAGAGAAAATAAACATAAACTCAATCAAATCCTTCAAATGCAACCAAAACCTCGAGAAATCTCGCGAAACTTACAACGAATACATGACTCGAAAAAACATTATTTTGAAACACTAAACCGAAATTCCAGCAAAATTTTCCAATTTAACCTCATTTCCAGCAGACACAAGATCTAAGCACCCTCAACATCCGAACAACACACCACGCCAAAACCCAAACAAACTCCACAAATCCGACCTACTCGACTACTACCTAAACACCAAATAACTCAACAAACCACACATAAATCTCGTACGAATCTCCAAATCCAAACTCGATTAACTCCCTCGTGGTTGTCGATGGTTTGGTGAGATGGGGAAGGAGGGGAGGAGAGTGGAGGTCGATCTTCCATCGTCTTTTGGAAGGTTGCTGGAGGGGAGGAAGGAGGATGGGATGGGTGTGATTGGGAAGGAACGAAAGAGGGAGGAAGAAAGAAGACGTGATGGGTGCGTATGGGAAGGAAGGAGGGGAGGTAAAAGAAGGATGTGGTGATTACGAAACTACCTTTTTTTCATTTTCACCGTTAGATTAGATCTTGATGGTGTATGTTTGGGGTCTCATTATATTAAATTGAGACATTGTCTCATTCTAATACCACCCTATATATATATATATATATATATATATATATATATATATATATAGCTATACGTACGTACTCGTTTAAGAAAATTTCTGATATTTGCCATGTTTCAAATGGTGCGAGTTTTTGTGTTCCTTCCACAGGGGAAGACTCATATGTTGTGAAGCAGCAAACTCTGAATTTCAAATCAAAGTATGTAGTTTATTGTTAGTATCAGAAATCGAGCATAAAATTTCTTATGAAGAATTAACATCAGGATGGATATCATCTCTTGACGTAAAATGGAGTGGCATGTTGGACTCCTAATTTGGTGAAATCCTGCCCCTCCCCTAGTTTATAGATGTAGGATTGTCTTGCTCTTCAAACGTGTCTAATTAAAAAACAGTCATTAGTTCTTCCATATTCACATGTCATAACTCAAACTTCTTTTAGGCAAATATTATATTGGAACTAAAAGTTAAATAAAATTTGTATTATTTCAAAAAATTAACAATTCCAATTAACTAATCATGATCACAATTAACAACCTATATTATTTGAACAGAATTGACAAATGAAATTAGAAACTATACACAACAAAACCAAGAAAAAAAATCAAACACAGCAAGTTGAGAGATTGAAGTGAATTAATTTGAGTTTTTCCTACTTATTTCCATCTCTAAAGAAGTAGTACGCATCAGAACTTGTATAATATATGGTACTGTATGAAATAATTAAATGTTCATGTCACGTGAGTGATGCGATCAAATATTATGGACCATTTTCAAAAAATTGGGTACTTGAACTGAAAACATCAAAATGTCAGGACTCGTTTAGCAATCGTAGATCCTAGACTTTTGGCGATCCACGTTGATCGCGATTTATATATAACCACATTGGCGTCCACCACGTATTATATATAATATGGAATAAATAACAATTCCTAACCTTCCAAATTAAGTCCACATATCGAGCCATGGAAGGAGGAATGGCATAGGTGGGGGTGTTAATGGTTGCCGAAATATTTCTTAACTTCATTATCCGCGACAAAATAAAGTAATATCCCGGAATTATAGAATAAATGGCTGATTTACCCTACCATTCAATTTATTGTAAGCTTATCACTGAAGTGTACGTTAGTTTATCATTTAAGAGTAATAATTTTCTTATGTACCTATTTATCATGTGTAGTCTTTAATCCATTTTGCCTCTTTAGCATGTAAATAGGAGGTTGTTGAAAGGTTAGAACATCCACAATCATGGTACTTTCATAGATATTATTTATCTTTCTTTCTTCCACATCATTTCTACCATCAACCATAATATTTTTTACTTTTATCTTTTCAATCATCATACTTATAGTATAATAGAAAAAGACATCTTCCTCGTACTTTTTATATCTTAAGGTATTTTATGTCTACATTAATTCCACATATATTACCTATTGGTTATTTTTCCAATTTTTCGGACTCTACCGATGGTATCCTCTTAACATATTAGTTTTTGTAACTTCTCAATTTGTCATCTAATCTCAATTTGTCATCTAACTTTCGCATAAGATATTAGTTTTTTTGTCTTTTGCATCAACACCCTGATTAAAACACCTATTGTCTTGAGGTTCTACGTACATTTATTCCAGATACTTTACCAACTGATTATTTTCCCAATTTTTCGGACTCTTCCAAAAATATCTTTCAAATGATTTTTTCGTTCTTATGCATCTAGATCCTCCAAAAACCCAATTTTGTTTGTCCTTTTCCTTTTTCAAATATATTTTTCAAAAAGGTAGGTTGTATTAATTTATTTATATCCTACATTTTGATCTATGATTCTTATATATCTTTATTATCGATTGGTATACATCTAGGTAAATATTTTTTTACAACTTTCATTAGCTGAACAAAATGATATAAATTTATAATTTTCCATTTTATAACCATAATTTCATTTATATTTCAAAATGGAAAAAAATTATACAAACCATTCAGAAGGGCATCGCTAGTTATAGTGACCACCACGAAACATATGGTAGAGTTAAAGCTGCAAACATTTTTAAACAATAACATTACGCTTACGTGTAGCATGGAACTTACAGAACTGAGGATCTGATAGTTGAAAACCCGATGCAGGTGAAGTCGAGGAGAGAAACCTCGTTGATGATGAGTTTTGTCGAGGTAAATAGTTAAATAAAAGGTTATAGAGTTAGTAATTATGACGTTAATCATCATTTTAGTTTGTTTAATGTTTGTTTTTCTACCAATGATGGTTAATTTTCAGTTAGTTCATTTGTGTGTTTGTTTCTCTTCAAAACCCTTGGATGTAAAGAGTGCAACTCATAATATTATGAAAATATAAAAAAAACACATCGTTTTCTATTTTCATCGGATCCAAGGAACACTCTTTTTTTCAAGGTATCATCTAATTGGTTTCAGAAAAAACAAGGTATCATCTAAACCTCCTAATAATCCAATCTTATACACGCATTGAAGTAAAACATGTGAGCTTAATTCGTTGTAGTTGATCAAATTATTGTCTTTGTTGTATTACTTGGGGTTTGATCTCACCTTCTCCACGATCTTGGCTTCTACATTTGGATTTTTCTACATCAACCAAAAAACCATGCCAAGCCGATCGATGTTGTGTCTCCTTCCGGCCATCAATAAACTCAATGTGGTGTCCTTGATAAAGTTATCAGTTGTGACTTCAAGTCCTTCTCTATTTTCTACGCGATTGGTGTCGTTCGTATCCAAAAGTATTGTGACTAAATCTTGGGGATGATATTACGATTTGATATTTTTATTCATAAATCTTTTTTTGTAAGAATATGCTCATCCATGAACTTGTTTTTTGTTCTCTGGAGAGTAATGTTTGCTAGGGCTGTGTTACCTAGACATCACGAGATAACATACCATCAGACAATTGGGTCGGGTGGTGACTCACCCAAAAAACAATGCTTAATCCCATTCACAATAACCCTTAGGGTTGGTGGCTAGCCTACTCTCTCTCAACAAAATCACTCTCAACAACTCTCTTCCAAAAAAAAAAGTCTCTCCAAATTAGCATTCACTTTTTAAACCCTAAACGTGCCGATGGTATGTATAGAAAAATGTATAAACGCCGTAGATATATTATAGGTTATTTATGTAGCAAACATTTTCTCCCAACACCACCACTCATACCCACAACACCACCACTCACACTCTTCTGAATGGACAATAGACCACTCCCTCCTTCGTTCATGGCAATTGTTGAGACATACCATAATAGACTAGCGGAAAAAGGAGAAGAAGATACAAACCATTCATCAGGACATCGTTACACTGACCGTCGCAAAATATATGCTGGAGTTAGAGATGCAAACTTTGAAATAATTAATCACGCTTACGCGTAGCATGTGACTTGCAGAATAGAGGATTCAAAGATTAGAAGCCCGATGCAGGTGAACTCGAGGAGAGAGAAACCTCATTGATGATGAGTTTTGTCGAGGTAGATAGTTAAATAAGAGGTTTTAGAGTTAGTAATTATGACGTTAATCATAATTTTAGTTTGTTTAATGTTTGTTTTTCTACCAATGATGGTTAATTGTCAGTTAGTTGATTTGTGTGTTTGTTTCTCTTCAAAACCCTTGGATGTAAGGAGGGCAACTCATAATATTATGAATTTATCAAAAACATGTTTTTTCTATTTACATTGGCTCCTACAAACATTTTAAAAAATGTATTATCTAATTGATTTTAAAAAACAAGGTATCATCTAAACTTACTAATTATCCAATCTTATACGTAGATATTTTCATCAAAATACACGCATATGCTCACCACCACCATCACATGCAATTCACAAGTGTGTAGTAAAATTAATTCACAAGAAACTAAATCAAATACCAAATAAGTAAACCACATCTCTTTTTCTAAGCTTAACATGCATTCAACCCATGCTTTATGAAAAGAAGATCGAAGATCTTAGGCTCATCGTTTTCTATTTTCATCGGATCCAAGGAACACTCTTTTTTTCAAGGTATCATCTAATTGGTTTCAGAAAAAACAAGGTATCATCTAAACCTCCTAATAATCCAATCTTATACGCGCATTGAAGTAAAACATGTGAGCTTAATTCGTTGTAGTTGATCAAATTATTGTATTTGTTGTATTACTTGGGGTTTGATCTCACCTTCTCCACGATCTTGGCTTCTACATTTGGATTTTTCTACATCAACCAAAAAACCATGCCAAGCCAATCGACGTTGTGTCTCTTTCTGGCCATCAATAAACTCAATGTGGTTTCCTTGATAAATTTATCAGTTGTGACTTCATGTCCTTCGCTATTTTCTACGGGATTGGTGTCGTTTGCATCGAAAAGTATTGTGACTAAATCTTGGGGATGATATTACGATTTGATATTTTTATTCATAAATCTTTTTTTGTAGGAATATGCTCATCCATGAACTTGTTTTTTAATCTCTGGAGAGTAATGTTTGCTAGGGTTGTGTTACCTGGACATCACGAGATAATATACACTCAAACAATTGGGTCGGGTGGTGAGTCACCCCAAAAACAATGCTTAATCCCATTCACAATAACTCTTAGGGTTGGTGGCTAGCCTACTCTCTCTCAACAAAATCACTCTCAACAACTCTCTTCCAAGAAAAAAAAGTCTCTCCAAATTAGCACTCACTTTTTAAACCCTAAACGTGTCGATGGTATGTATAGAAAAGTAGGTATAAGGAAAACACATACTTATTTAGTAGATTATAGCTTATTTAAGTAGCAAACTACTTTTCTCAACACCAAACCCACAATACCACCACTCACACTCTTCTAAATGGACAACAAACTACTACATCCTTTTATTCATGGCACTTGTTTAGACATGTCATGAAAGTCCCGTTAATGATGAGTTTTGTCAAGGTAAATAGTTAAATAAGAGGTTTTAATTGTTAGTAATTATGACACTAATTATCATTTTAGTTTATTTTATGTTTGTTTTCCTACGAATGACGGTCAATTGTCAGTTTAGTTGATTTGTGTGTTTTTTCTCTTCAAAAACCTTGGATGTAAGAAGGGCAATCCATAATATTATGAAAATATAAAAAACATATTTTTTTTTCTTTTTTTACATTGATAATTTGCAAATAACATTTTTAGCAATGTATTCACAAGAAATTAAATCATGTACCAAATAGGTAAAACACATCTCTCTTCCTAAGATTTGACCTTCAACTCATGCTTAGTGAAGAAAAAAAATATAGATTTTAGGCTCAACAAAGTGCTAATTCACCACCACAAAGTTAAACTTTATTAACAAAATTAACACCACAATCTTCATTTGCTACATGGCAATATCCTTCCCAATGCAAGTCATTGGCCTGCTGCAGTGTGCCGAAATGCGGCCAGTTTCAGCCATATATGCGGATGCAGGCATGTTGTGCATCGCGTTTGAAGGATGTGGTCATGCATATGCAGACCGCATATGCAATGGATGTCACGTCGGTTGTCGTTTGTCAACTAACCGACGTGGTATATTCTATTATTATTTTTTTTGAAATTCTTTTTTTTAATAATTGGACAAACAATGTTTGTCATCTATTTCAACTGACGTGGTGTGTCTACAGACCACGTTAGTCATTTTGCCAATAGACTGACGTGGTATGGCCTATTATTGGATTTTCTCCCCAAAATTCTGGTTTTAATAATAAGACATACAACGTCGGCATTTTGGGTGCGTTATATGTGGTATAGCTACATACCAGTCAGATTAGTGGCCGGTGTGATATTCTCTTCTTTATCACGTCCCCCTGGACACACGTCAGTTATCTAGGGTCGATTAAACCGATGCAATATATCAAAATACCCGACGTGATAACTATGTTATGCAGCAGTGGCCATATCATTTATCAAAGAGTTTTAGAATGTTTTTTCTTAAAAAAGGATGTTAAGCATTGTTTATTTGGATTATAACTTCTTTGAATCATGACCAAAGTCATTAGTATATTTTATTGGTTATCAGTGACACCAGAGAAGAATTATTTTGGTTCTTGAATTTGATGCATTGTACACTAACAATGTTATTTTCTATTTAATCTTGTTTCTTCTTGTATGTGGGATTATTTTATTTTATACTCTTAGTCATACTTCATATTTTGTTGACTAAGAGTATTTTCAAGATTCGCATATTCATTTCGTTGAATTCAATATTTTGGACGGTTTCTTGTCTCTATAAAATTTTGCATTACATATAATAAATATTCACCAATTGCTGTAACGAGTTCGTATGTCATCGTCATTTGTGATTGAAATCGGAAATGAATAACTTTACGGTCATTATTCAAGTTGTTGTTATATGAGTGAGATTCTATTTGTGCAAACAATCATATTTTACATTTTAGATTTACATTTGATGGTATTTTAAACATAGATTTGGTAGATCATCTAGTTCTCTTGGGTCCGTTAAGCTCATTATATGTAGGATCCTTGAGTATTAATGTTTGAAAAGATTGGTGGTCGTAAGCAGTTCTTGTGCAGTAAACACCTTAGAGGTAATGCTATACTTTGATGTTAACTTATACTACACGTGTACTGTATTGTATTTCATATCGACTCCATGAAAACAAAAACCTTGTCTTTGAGTGTGATTAATTTCATACTTATATCAAATGAGTCAGCCCTTGGTCCGAATGAAGTTATACAATTTGGGCTTCAAAATAACTTTAAAATTTATTCAAGTTCATGTAAAGAAAACTAGTCCTTGGGCCCAAATAAATTTTCTTCAAATTCAGGTAAAGAAAACCAGTCATCTTTAAGTTAGAACTTAAATTCATGTTGTATGAAATTTGAACTTCTCGTACTCTCTGTTAAGCCTTTACTAATCCTTAATTTCAATGTTTAGCAAACTTAATGTGTAACACTCTTACGCTCCCTTACGGTGTGATTGATTTGCAAAAATCCTTAACGAAGTTGTTAGTTAAGCTTCTATAATGGTTTTTGATTGATAGGTTTAATTGAATTGTCAGAAAATTTTAAGGAAGTGTGCAACTGGACTTCCAGAATGATGTTGTACGTTATTGATTTTTATTAAAAGTTAAGATGAAGCTCCATCTCACACTTCCACTCTAAAAAACTAAGGAAATCAAGAAAGTGGAGTTCTGAACTCCCTGAATTCTTCGAGAGATTTTTTTTATAGAGAAAAGATGTGGAAATAGTCTTTCTCTTTGGTTCAAGAGTGAAATTTGTCATTGACTTGAGACGGGAAGTGTAGAACTACTCTCTTGTAGTACAATTCCTGTACACACTACACATTAATAAGCCCAAAGTAATTCTAGAAGATAAGTGGTCAAGGACTTAAATTTTTGGGAAGTCAAGGAACCAAAGACCTAAACTCTACTTCTGCAAACCAAACACAACCTTAGTGTAAAACAAGTTTTCTACATAATGTTAAGTCTAAAACCGAACTTTTACCACGACTTTTGAGTGATTATTTTGTGTACAAATTAAAATTTGGTGCAAATGATGCTCAGACCATTAACAATTTTGTACTTAGACAAACAAGTAGTTGTTAGGAATTAAAACCAATCCCAAATACGCAGCGGAACAAAATTAACGAATCCAATCAGCTAAACTTGAGAACAAAATGCAAATCCGAAATCCAAACCACACAAAACACGCAAGATTTAACGCGGAAACCCAATGCGGAAAAAACCACGGACGACACAACTCAAATCCACTATAGAGAAACGTATTACAAAAGATGCTTACAGGAGACGCGAACGAACCGACGAAGAACCCGGCTCAAATCTCTCCTACCGAATCACAAGGATGTTTTCTCTCTCTTTTCTCTCAAGAACGAAAAAGTGGACAATAGAATTAACAGATAATACGAAGGGGACGAAATTGCCTTTATATATGAGACCAAAACAAGTATAAGTTGCACCAAAATCGGGTGGAGTAATGTGCAAAACGTGGGCAGAACTGGGTCCAAACGGTCGACCGATCGGGTGCATCGGTCGACCGATCCTAATAACCGTATTCCAACGGTCGACCGAAATTGGAGTCTCGTTCGACCGAAAATCGACAGTAACTTTTCTGGCTTGCGTGAGTGCATAATCGGTCGACCGTACACTTAAGTTCCAGTCGACCGAAATTCAACAGGCACTTTTTCTCCCAACTCCTTGAACGTTTCCGGTCGACCGAATCCAAGGTTCCGGTCGACCGAAAAACAACAGTAACTTTTTGCCCAGTTCCAGATGTGTTCTCGGTCGACCGAATCCTAGATTCCGGTCGACTGAAAAACGACAGGCACTTTTGCTGGGTAAAGCAACACACGTCCGGTCGACCGAACCACACCGTCCGGTCGACCGATTGTCTGTTTTTCTGCACGTATACTTTAAACACTTATTCAAGGTAAACAACAACAATCTCCACCTTTACCTTGAATAACCCCTGTAACTCTTTGAAGGAAACACTTCCTTCCTCATTGTGTCGTCGTCTTAGCTCCACCTAATCGGAACTCAAACCAACCAAGTTCACGCATACCGTGAACTTAGTTGAAATAACTGGCTTCGTCAACATATCAGCCGGATTATCTTCGGTGCCCACCTTCTTCACCACCACACCTCCTTCAGCAACAACTTCCCGAATGAAGTGATAACGGACGTCGATATGCTTCGTCCTTTCGTGGTACATCTGATCCTTAGTCAGATGAATGGCACTCTGACTATCACAATAAACAACCACTGTATTCTGACCTGGAATAAGCTCTCCAAATAAACCTTTCAGCCAAAGAGCTTCCTTAATACCCTCGGTCGCTGCCATATACTCTGCCTCCGTTGTAGACAAAGCAACAGTGTGTTGCAACGTCGCTTTCCAGCTAATAGCGGTGCTTCCAACAGTAAACACATAACCAGTCATAGATCTTCGTCTATCACGGTCTCCCGCGTAGTCGGCATCAACAAACCCCATTAATGAATACGAAGATCGACCAAATTTCAGAGATAGCTTAGTTGTACCTTTTAGATACCGGAGAATCCACTTCACAGCTGACCAATGCTCCTTTCCTGGATTCAACATATAGCGGCTCACCACACTGACCGGTTGAGCTATATCTGGACGAGTGCATATCATAGCATACATCAAACTGCCAACTGCACTAGTATAAGGCACATGTGACATGTATGCCTTATCCTCCTCCTTCTTGGGACACAAGTCTACCGACAGCTTAAAGTGCGCGGCGAGAGGAATTCTTTCAGACTTGGCATTCTCCATGCCAAAACGATGCAAGACTTTCTCAATATATTGCTGCTGGGAGAGAAACAAACTCTTGCATGTACGATCGTGACGTATCTCCATACCTAGAATCCTCTTTGCTGATCCGAGATCCTTCATCTCAAACTCAGCCTTTAACAACTCCTTAAGCTCAGAAATTTTTGACTTGTCCTTAGCTGCTATCAACATATCATCTACATAGAGTAATAACAAAACAAGAGAGCCATCTGAAAATACCTTTCGGTAAACGCAGCAGTCATACTCGGACATGTTGTACCCATGTCCAACCATAAAAGAATTAAATCTTTTATACCATTGTCGAGGCGACTGCTTTAACCCATAAAGCGACTTCTTCAGCAAACAGAACTGATTCTCCTTACCCTCGACCACAAAGCCCTCCGGCTGGGACATGTAAATTTGCTCCTCTAATTCTCTATGTAAGAAAGCAGTCTTCACATCTAGTTGCTCTAACTCTAAATCATGTATTGCAACCAAACTCAACAAAACACGAATAGAAGTATGCTTCACAATGGGTGAGAAAATATCGCTATAGTCCACACCCTCCACCTGACTAAAACCACGAGCAACCAATCGAGCTTTGTACCTCACATCTGAAATACCCTCGATTTTCTTCTTGAAGACCCATTTGCAGCTAACGGCCCTTTTTCCTTTTGGAAGTTCTACCAACTTCCAAGTTTGGTTCTTATGAAGAGACTCCATCTCTTCATTCATTGCACCCACCCAAGCAGCTGAATCGGGTGCCGAAATTGCCTCTGAATACTTGCTCGGCTCACCAAAGGCTCCAATATCTTCAGCTGCACTAAGAGCATATGCAAGGACTGATTCGGCATATCTACGAGGTTTCTTGGTCAGCCGCCTCTCTCTGTCCCTTGCCAACAAATACTCTTCATCTTCCTCAGGTTTCGAACTCTCTCCTTGTGTCATACCGGTATCCTCATCAGCAGTCACTACCGGTGGCTCCACCTGAACTGGAGTCCCACTTGACACGGGAGTAGAAATAACAGTGTCTTTCCTGGAAGGTAACATAACAAGCTCATTAAAGACAACATTTCTTTCAACCATGAGCTTCTGAGATTCCTTGCACCACAAACGATAACCCTTCACACCCAAATCGTAGCCAAGGAATATACACTTCAACGACCGAGCATTCAACTTTCCTTGATCTACATGTGCGTACGCTGGACAACCGAAGACTCTCAACTTGGACAAATCTGAAGCTCCACCTGTCCAAACTTCTTCTGGTGTTCTCATATCCAAAACGGTGTGAGGCGAACGGTTCACTAAATAACAAGCGGTACACACTGCTTCTGCCAAAAAATCCTTAGTCAGGTCCGCATTCAGAAGCATACATCGAGCTCTCTCCAAGAGAGTTCGATTCAGACGTTCCGCTACTCCGTTCTGTTGTGGTGTGTGACGTACGGTTCGGTGTCTCACGATTCCTTCATCCTTGCAGAAATCGTTAAACTCTGAGGAACAAAACTCCAAACCATTATCCGTCCTTAGAACCTTGATTTTTTTTCCTGTTTGATTCTCAATCATAACCTTCCAGTGCTGAAAATTCTGAAACACATCGCTCTTCTATTTCAGAATATAAACCCAAGTCTTCCTGGAGAAATCATCAATAAATGTGAGCATGTAGCGAGCTCCACCTTTTGATGGAACCTGAGAAGGTCCCCATAAATCAGAGTGGACATAATCTAAAGTAGCCTTGGTGGTGTGCTTAGCTGCTGAGAAGCTAACCCTCTTCTGCTTCCCAAAAACACAAAATTCACAGAAGTCCAGACTGCCGATTTTCTGACTTCCAAACAAACCACGTTTGTTCAACACCGCCATGCCTTTCTCGCTCATGTGCCCCAACCTCATATGCCAAAGTTGGGCATTCTCCTCACCAGACAATGATGACGCTACAGCTGCGTCACCCACAACAGTTTCTCCTTTAAGCATATAAAGCTTGCCGGGCCCAAGCTTCTTCCCCTTCATCAGAATAAGTGATCCTTTGGTGATGGATATGCAGTCATCCTCACCACTGAATTTGTAGCCTTTTGCAGTCAGACTAACTACTGAAATCAGATTCTTGCTCGCCTTCGGAACATGTCGCACATCCGATAGAATCTTGACTAGGCCATCATGGGTCCTCAATCTGACCGAACCAATTCCTGCAACCTCGCACCTGTCACCATTGCTCATCACAACCATTCCACCTGACATTGTTTCATAAGATGAAAACCAGTGTTTGTTCGGAGTTAAGTGGAATGTACTGCCCGTGTCAATCACCCAACCGTCGGAAGCTTCAGAAGAACCTGTAGCTGCCAACACAAAATTAGAATCGGACTCCGCGACATTCGAACCTGACTGATCACCACTACTAGAACCCCTTTGCTTCTCTCTGTTCTGTAGCTTAAAACATTCTGAAATCTTGTGACCATTCTTCTTGCAGTAATGACAAATAATATCTTTGTCCTTCGACTTGGTCTTAGAGGTGTTCTTTGAGAAACTCCTCTCTTTTCCCTTACCACGAGCAACAAGTGCCTCACTTTTGCTCGAATCAGAACCATCAGACCTCTTCTCCATATCAGATTTGGAGGAGAGTGCATTTTTGACATCCGCAAGAGAGATGTCGGTCTTGCTATACATCATCGTCTCCACGAAGTGATCATATGAAGAACTCAACGAGCAAAGTAAAAGGATCGCCGGATCTTCATCAGAAAACCTTGCTTCAACCTTCTCCAAGTCCATGATGATTGCATTGAAATCATCCAAGTGTTGCTGATGGGAGATACCCGACTTCATCTTGAAAAGGAACAACTTCTTCTTCAAGATAATCCGGCTAGCAAGTGACTTCTTCATGTAGACCTCTTCTAATTTCTTCCACATACTTGCAGCCGTCTTCTCCTTCAACACTTCTCTCAGAACTTCGTCGGACAACGACAACTTGATGGTTGACATCGCCTTTCGATCAAGCTTCTGCCTATCTTGATCGGACATTTCCTTTGGCAACTTATCCAAGCCCTCAAGAACGTCCTCCACCTTTTGCTGCACCAGAATTACGTGCATCTTGACTTGCCACAAGCCGAAATTAACATCTCGGCTCAACTTCTCAATTTTCCAATTATTCGCCATAAGTATTTGACAAAAGATCGACGAAAATTCCCCAAATTCGGACCCAAACGCTCTAATACCAGTTGTTAGGAATTAAAACCAATCCCAAATACGCAGCGGAACAAAATTAACGAATCCAATCGGCTAAACTTGAGAACAAAATGCAAATCCGAAATCCAAACCACACAAAACACGCAAGATTTAACGTGGAAACCCAATGCGGAAAAAACCACGGACGACACAACTCAAATCCACTATAGAGAAACGTATTACAAAAGATGCTTACAGGAGACGCGAACGAACCGACGAAGAACCCGACTCAAATCTCTCCTACCGAATCACAAGGATGCTTTCTCTCTCTTTTCTCTCAAGAACGAAAAAGTGGACAATAGAATTAACAGATAATACGAAGGGGACGAAATTGCCTTTATATATGAGGCCAAAACAAGTATAAGTTGCACCAAAATCGGGTGGAGTAATGTGCAAAACGTGGGCAGAACTGGGTCCAAACGGTCGACCGATCGGGTGCATCGGTCGACCGATCCTAATAACCGTATTCCAACGGTCGACCGAAATTGGAGTCTCGTTCGACCAAAAATCGACAGTAACTTTTCTGGCTTGCGTGTGTGCATAATCGGTCGACCGTACACTTAAGTTCCGGTCGACTGAAATTCAACAGGCACTTTTTCTCCCAACTCCTTGAACATTTCCGGTCGACCGAATCCAAGATTCCGGTCGACCGAAAAACAACAGTAACTTTTTGCCCAGTTCCAGATGTGTTCTCGGTCGACCGAATCCTAGATTCCGGTCGACCGAAAAACGACAGGCACTTTTGCTGGGTAAAGCAACACACGTCCGGTCGACCGAACCACACCGTCCGGTCGACCGATTGTCTGTTTTTCTGCACGTATACTTTAAACACTTATTCAAGGTAAACAACAACAAGTAGTGGTGTACTCCAATTGGTTTTAGGACTACTTGGATTCCATTCTCACCCCCCTCGTAATATTAAAACTAACCATACTAATTATCAAAAAATAAATTTGTACTTAACCTTTAAAAACAAATTTCTACTTAAGAAATTTCTAGCTTTGTAGCATTAAGTCTGGTATTCCTGCAAGTTTGATGCCAAAATTGGAAATGACCATGACACCAATAAGTCAACATCTCAGCTGTAAGTCTTGTCACATTCCACAACAATTCGAGTGAAATCATTGTCAAGCCAATAAAGTCTTGCGGTATCACTGTTGCCTTCTTGCTATAGAGATGGGAGTGTATATAATTCAAATTCTAATTTCGGTTGGAATGATGCATATGGTAGTGAATGCACTTGGTTGGAGGACCACTTATATATTATCCAAAGACGAAAAGAAAAGAAAGTGAAACCTAAGCAATTAATTAAACCAAAGGAGGAGATACCACATTCCATTCAACTATTCAAGACAACTCACAAGATTTAACAACCACATTCTTCAATGCTATATGATAGTTTCTGGATGTAGGAGTGGAGATCGACGTGCATTTAATTTTTTCTTGTCTTAAAACAGCTAATTTCAAGAATTGAATCCTAATGATGTAAATATAGGACATTAGAAAGTTTTCAATAAAATCGAGAGCCATAACACGACGTAGAATCGGTAGAAGAGCTCACGATATGGCTACTTCTTTTTTCACATTACATCATGTTTTTGAATTATCCTGCTTTTAAGAACAAATATGACATACATGTTAATATACTAGATAATTAATATATGGTAACATTGGAATACTTAATTAAATGAAAACTAATGAGTACTAGTACTTAACGAACCTAGTGTTACGAAGCTGATATTCTCACATGGGAAAATGATATCTATCTATCCCCACCTCTTTAATATCCAACAACATATAGTTAGCGAAGAAGAAAAGATAATATAATGATTTTTGAATATCTTCTATAATGGTGGCATTTGCACCTAATTAAGCAAAGCACAAACTTATACAGTTATACCCATCTCATTACCATTATTACACTGTACGTACACCACATAACTAACAAGATGCAAGAAACAAATGCGTAGTCATTTCTTGCACATACACAAGAGGAAAACAAACACACCATATATCAATGCTATACAACTATACCATCTTCAACACCAAATTTTCATTAATGCCACCCACCACCTCGGCTTGCTTATGGAGATGGAAAGATACGTATAAAAGTTGTTTAGTATAATCTTCGTAGCTAGCAAAACCATTTAAGATATTCTAGCTCTGAATGACCCCTGCAAAAAGAAGCAATGAAAATTAATCAACTTTCTAGTCTAGTTATTTGATTAACACACATGCACAATAATATATATTATGATTGTAAAGGTGGTAACTTACAAACAAAATAATCAAGTACTAAATTGTTTAGTGAGCCCTTTTTATATATGTAAAACCACATATTTAGAACAAAAGGTGCACCCAAAATCAAATATTGATTCTAACAAAGAAATGCCAGATTAGCATGATCTTTGTATTAAGTTGAACTTAGATAATATACCTACTAATTAAAGAGTTGGATTTACAACAAGTGGAGTAGTGATAAAACATAAATCACCTATATTTTTAAAATGAAGTCAGATCTTATTCTAATACTTCACCATTTTTGTCTAATTAATTACTTCAACCAATGCAAGATTGATTTCTTACCTTTTTCTTTGTGTTTTTGGATTACCAAGCCTTGAGGGGATACCTATGGATGCAATCCTTCCAAGGGTTGTCTTGATCCATCCTACAATCACATAAAGCCTTCCAAACTAAACTCCCAACCTTAAAACCAGTTCCAAAAGCCAACATCCACATCCTATCACCCTTATGAAGCCTCCCTTTCGCCTCGAAGTAAGCCAACTCATAGAACACGAGACTACTAGAAGTGTTCCCAAATCGATGTAATGTCATTCGGGCAGGTTCAGTTAGATCCTGCCCGAATTTCATCAAACGGTCGACCGATTCTATGACGGCCTTTCCCCCAGTGTGTATGCATATGTGCTCAAATGCGGTCGAAAAATCAGGCACGTGAGGCTTTTTACCGCCCGTGACCCGTGATGTTATGTGGTGGTAGACATAGAGTAGGAGTTGTGAGAGAGGTAGCACTCGAATTCCTAGTGTTCGAATGTGGCTTTTGAGACCTTCGCCTGCGACTCTGATGAGGTCTTTTTTTAAGGAGACTCCTACGTTGCCCTCATCATCCTCCGCCTGGAAGGCAGCTTGGTACGACGCATCGTCGGCCCCATGGTGGGTCCGAAGAGTGTGTAGGAGCTGCATTTTGGCATTTGCACGACGGTTAGGGTCGTTGGTGAGAATTGAGGCTGCACAACCTACTCTAAAGATGCAATTGGTGACCAACATTGACCTGTAGGTAAAATTAGGGTTTACTGTGTAAGTAAGATTTCAAAATATATAAAGGAGTTAATCAATGATTAAGAGTTACCAATTATACGTGTTATATATTTTGCTTCAACAATATCAATTTTTGTCATTAATTTCCAATCTGATGTGATCATGTTAATTAAATACTCGTGGTCGGTTTCGCTTTCTATTTCCCTGTTTTCACATTGTCAGACCATATATAACAAAGCGTAAAGAAACGTAAAAATATAGGAGTGGTACTTTTAACTATCAAAATCAACGAATTAAATCATCACTGCGTAATAAATGAGTTCAAATAAAAGGGCTCCGAGTGGTAGTTATATGTATTTAATGGTTGAAGTACTAAAATATGATCTACTCCATATCTAAAATACAGTTCTAAAATCACTTCTTTGCAGTTATGATTGTTTAAGTGATTATAATCAACAAAGCCTATGTTATAGAAGATAAATTCTTAAAAAAGTAATTTACAAATATAACCCGACCAACTTAGTCGTTTCATGACAACAAACTGAGAACGTACTATAATAACTTCCAAGGAAATCTATAACTTCACGTGATTGACTTTTTAATTAGTTTGGCATTTTAGAAAACATTTACCATCAATCATATTCTCGAGATATAGTCAAGATCAAAGATCGAATCTTAACGTTTGTTAGAAGCATCGTATATAAAGTTTAAAGTATATTTTTTTTCAAAAAAACAATGTGCTCGATCGCCAGTACCTGTCTGCACCGAAGTACCAATTGAGGCTAATGCTCTCAGTAACGACAACAAGGGCATATCGTACCCGACGTGAGCCGGACAATATTTTGGCAGCTAGGTCGACCGACATGACACCAGACCCGCACCCCATTCCACCAAGATTGTAGGTCTTGACACTAGGGTTGAGTCCATAGTGGTTGACAAGGATGGAGGAGAGAGATGGAGAAGGAGCAAACATACCACAAGTGACGATTACAATGTCGATCATCGATATCGGTATTTGAGTCTTCACAAGAAGAGCATCCACCGCCGCAAACATTCCCTCCTCCGCCTCTTTTATCGCCGACACATGTTTTGCCTCATAATCATCCTCGAAAATGAAGGAAGGAGCGAAAGTCTCGTCCCCGAGACCCGATTTAAGGTAAATACCCTTCATGAATTCCTCGCTTTTCGTAGAATATCGACGCGAGCGACGAATGAAGTACTCACACGCCTCGTAGCTACACCTTCTCTCCACATCCGGTTTGAAGCATGCATAGTCAAGTAGAAGAACATCACGGGGGCGGGTGATTAAGTAGAGAATTGTGGAGATCGTTAGGCACCAAGAGAGGGATACGATGAGGATTTTGTGGTGAAGGACATGCGTGGCATAGTAGGGAAGGAAGGAATGGAGGGTTAGGGTTAGGGTTAGAAGAGAGATGAAGGAGAGTTGGAGGAGTTGAGAGGGAGTGAGGTGGAGGAGATGAGATGCTTTCAACATTGTACGTGCTCAAACTCTAGCTATCTTTTTGGCTAATTCTATTGCTCCACTTGTGATTATTGTGTTGGTGGTGTGAATTCGTGTGATGGATCGATATATATATATATATAATGTGGTTATATGTATGAACAAATGGGAAGGGTTTGGTGTGGATGAGATTAACACTCATGATCTTTATATAGTGAGAGATTGAGAGGTGTGATGAGATATTGTATGGTATATAATCACATTTAATTAGTGTATTTGTATACATATTATGTATAACGTTATTGAGTATGAAATTGAGTAATATGTATTGTAGGAAAGTTGTGGACCAAATCACCCTCATGTGATGCGTCGCTTTGGGTCTAGAGGTTCATCATAGGTTAATTTGGTGTGTCGATTCTTTCAGGAAATTAATATACTGAACCGGACACGTATTGAATAAAATTTCAAATGCATAAGAACGATTATTGATAATTACCACGTACTCAGTTATTCATTATTACATAGATTTACCCGATTATTGAACAATTCCTTGAAAAAGACTTCGAATGCAAACTTTTCATTTTCTCAACACCATGATATTCAGTAAATAACTCCCAATTTGATTTTTGAAATTCTATGAATCAATAAATGCGTGACATCACCCGTTAACAACATAGCTATGGAATACTCACAACCGAACTTTGTTTTTTTGTTTTGTGAGATGTGCAGTGGAATACATGCAAGTGAACCTAATTGGAAGACTAAATTAGGCACATTGAATGTTGGCCAGTGGTTGTTGAGGAGGTAGAGTTGGGAGGAAATAAATTTTTGGTTTCCAATAATATGTTGCTATCAATCAAATGGTGGAAAATAGTAAGTGGTTCAGCAAATTAAATATGGGAGGATGCTTAAAAAGTTAAATAGTTTTTTTTGTTTAATACCCTCTGTGCATCTCATATTTGCTAAATACTTCCGTATTATCATATTTTGTATAAATACTCTTTATGTATTAATTTGTCCTTGTGCTAAAATATTCTATATCATTTCATTTTGCATAACCCATCCATTGATGGTAGAACTTACTCCCGTCATAATTTTGCTTCCCTTTTAAAGAAATCACAAATCTTAACCCCGTGGTAGTTTCCTACATACTCAAAACGTTAACCTAGATTTATAAAATACGACGTTCGTAACGTTTATAAGTTGTACATAAAACAAATTAAGTCTATTACTTCACACATAAATTGTAATGGAAAATTTGACCTTTTATGTCTCAAGTGACCCAACTTCTGCACACAAAAAACTCAACTTTGACATCCTCTCAAAAATATGTTTATCTTTCCACTTCTTCCCAAAATATCACTGACTATCTTGTGGAACCACTAACATGGAACAACATATGTCTGCTTTGTAGGGATTGATGATGTTGATTTGCCATTTATACGATGAGCTCGATATGCACTCGATAGTCGTTCGATGGTTCACTCAACCCACAACGGCACGATTACTGAGGAAGTCTTCGACGGTTTTGTTTCCTTCCCTCCGGATGTCGCGTCAGTAATTAAGAGTGAAGCGTGAATACTGCACGATGGCGTTATGATGTGACCTCGATATCATGAATCAAGATGGTCATTTTTGTTTGGATCAATGAGCTCGATATGAACTCAATAGTGGCTCGATAGCTTAGTCGACACGATTATTGAGGACGTTTTTTTCGTTTCAGTTACCTAATCACCAAATCTCAACTCAACAATGAAGAGTGGTGAAAATTGTACCAATGTGTGGTTCGAGGTGATGCTATGTTGGGATCGATGAGTTCGATACGTACTCGATAGAAGCTCGTTAAGTAACAGTACTGTCAAGGCACGTACATTTTCGACGATCGGGTTTTCTTTTGTCGAAACGTCTCATCAGTTATGAGCAAAGTATGAAAAATCATACTAATGAGGGGCTCGATATGCGCACAATATAATGAAGAAATAGAGTTCTCTATGTTAGGATCGATGAGCATGATATATACTCGACCTGAGCTCGATATTTTCTCAACCTTCTATCTTCTATATGCGTGCGACTGAAACGCACGACAATCGAGGGCATTTTCGACGGTTCGGTTACCTTCTCTTCATACGTCGCGTATGTCATCAAGATAGTATAAAACATCATTCCTTTCTTTCGGCCTTACACCATTACACTTCTCTTGCCAACACTTTCTTCCCCCAACCACATTCCAGAATGATGCGCAACGACGGCATCACCAAGTCTCACCCATCGACAACATCATCTTCATGTGCGGTTACCCTGCACGACAGGTGTGTGTCGGGTCCTCAACCGAGGTGGTGCAACAGACCTGCCATTGTGTGACCCTGCGACACCAAAAATGCATGTTATACGTGCATGAGGTCATGTCTCCAGTTCGACCACCCTCAGAACCACTAGAGGAGGTCAAGCAAACCCTGGCGGAACTTCGTCGCATGATCGCCGACGTAGAGCATCGGTTGATTGTCGTACAAGACACGGTGGTAGACCTCCTCATTGACAGTGGTAGGTTTTAATCGTGTATTCATATATTTTTCGGTTATAAGTTAATGTCCACTGACATACTATTATTTTGTTTGAGTAGTTTCCACCCCGACGACACCAACCCCAACACCCCCTTCCTGGAGCACACCTGCCCCAAATGTGAGGCTACCTGCCTCGCCGAGACACCCATCCATGACCCAACGCCCTCCCCACTGCTTGACGTCCCTCCAAGCTTTGAAGAACACACCGGCTGGACTAGGAAGAAGGTGAAGTTATTTTACTTAATATTTTATTCTTTGATACTTTTTTGTCTTTGTTGTGTATGTGTTGGTTGCAAACTTTGACATCCCTGTTTTTTTGTAAATGTGTGGTCAATACACAAGTAGTTATGTCGTTTACATTGTTTGTTGTTAATATTTGAATGTTGTGAATGATTTACGTTATTTTTTGTTACATTGTTGTGAATAGTCGAAGAGGTAATAGAACAACAATCGACCAACGTCGAGCAACTGTCGAGTGCATATCGAACTATCATTGAGCTATTATCGAACTAAATTTTTGTTAAACCCTAAAGTCCCTAGTGACTAGTTTGAAAAGACACAAGTAAATGATGTTTCTTTTTTAGTCGTAGACCTTCGAGTGCGTATCGAACTACCATTGCACCACAATCAAGGTTAAATGGTAGACCACAAGGCCTTTGTTTGAAAAGAGACAAGTAAATGGTGTTTCTTTTTTAGTCGTAGATCGTCGAGTGTGTATCGAACTACCATCGAACCACAATCGAGGTTAAAGGAGAGACCGTGAGGCTTTCGTTTGAAAAGACACAAGTAAATGATGTTTCTTTTTTAGTCGTACATCGTCGAGTGCGTATCGAACTACCATCGAATCACAATCGAGGTTAAAGGAGACACTTCATTCAGACTTCGTTTGAAAAGACACAAGTAAATGGTATTTCTTTTGTAGTCGTAAACCGTCGAGTGCGTATTGAACTATCATCGAATCGCAATCGAGGTTAAATGAGAGATGAAGGGCAGATCACAAACACAAAGATAAACAAAAAACACAAACACAAACATCGAGCTATTATTGATAGTAACTATTACTGAGGTACAATGAGAGAACACAAACAGAAAGACATACAAAAAAATACATACACAAACACAAACAAATTATATATCTCTTCACAGTCAATCAAAAGAGAATGATCTGCTCAGATGTCGCCTGCAAGCCCAAAAGATAGTTTTGTCTATTTCTCTGCTCTGACTCAACCTAGTAGCATTCCAAAGAAGCTTCCGCATCCCTGGGTCCTTTACATTCTGGTCAGGTTTATCCACCAGTGGTACCGGTGTTCCATTATCCCAGACGAAGTACCGACAACGACGAGTTGGCTCCGAGGAGCCACAAACGTAGAACTTCTTGTTGATCTTGTTCGGAGTGTTGGATCACAACTCTGTTGACTTCAGTCTGCACCTACATGGGCGATAGTGCACTCTCAGTGTGGGGGAACAACCTCCCCATATTGGTCCACCAACGATGTGCTCAGCTTTGTCGGATGAGTAGTCTGAGTCATTGTGTTGGAAGGCCATTTTTTGGGTGGAGGAGACGAATCGAATACACATAGTTGAGACTTAGGAGGGGATCAAATACACAACTATATGGAAGACACCCTAACCTCTGATTTCTTTTATAGACCCTGTAATGAAGGGTTGCGTCCTCTCAAAAGTAAGGAATGTCGAACGGTTGCGTCTCTTCGTATAATAATAACACGTCCCATCACGGGGTGTTTCACTTCGACATGTGAACATTTATCATGTTGATCGTCGAGTTCAATCGAACCATGGTGAAGTATAACTACCAAGCATACACATCGACATCGACAACGATACGATTATCATGTTAACCATAGAGTACCATCGAACTCTATCGATTTCTTAAATAATTTAAATTAGAGAGACAGAGAAACACCATTTATTTGAGTCAAAGTGGGAAACGAACCGTCGAAGACTTTCTCAGTAATCGTGTCGTTGTGGGTCAAGTAAACTATCAAACGACTATCGAGTGTATATCGAGCTCATCGTGTAAAGGGTAAATCGACGTCATCAATCCCAATCAAGTAGACATAGGTTGTTCCATGTTAGTGGTTCCACGAGATAGTCAGGGGTATTTTGGGAAGAAGTGGAAAGATAAACATATTTTTTAGATGATGATAAAGTGAGGTTTTTTTTGCAAATGTTAGGTCACTTGAGACATAAAAAGTCAAATTTTCCTTTGAAAATCAACTGATTCAAGAGCAAAGTTAGTTATTTTTTGAGCAAGTAACAAGATATAAGATGTTGGGTTGTATGAGGGGTATTTTGAAAAAATCAAGGAGCGCGAAAATCATTTTAGCAGAATAAAACAATATGAATGGTATTTTAGCATAACAACAAAAAAATATTGTATTTAGCAATTATGAAAATATGAAGGGTATTTTAGCAAATATTGACGCACGAAAGGTAGTTTAGCACAAACAATCAAAATTAAGCTCTTTAATTTTTCTCAAAGTAGCCTGTCATGATCACAATTTGCGATACTTAATTAAAACCACTTGACTATTGATCAGTGTGGAGCACTGTTATTAGTGTAAATCGAGTACGAATTCAAGCAGAAAATAAGAAGTAAAAAAAAGCATTCACGTAGATATAGTCAACGTAAAATCCGATGAAATATTCATTGTGACATCATACTCGTGGGACTATCTTTTTCTTTTTTCCTCACTTATGTTGTAACATGTCTTATTTAGGATCTTTGCATGCAGTCATGCAATAATACCGAACTATTTCGAAAAACCAGCAGATAATGTGAAGAAATCCTTTCATTTGCCACTTTTTTTTGTATTGAGCGAAATTCTTGTACATAGGATATTAAGAGTAAATAGCATTACAGGAAATGGTTAATTAATTAGCTCCAACAAGAAGTGTAACAATATGACAGTCATGTATCTTGTTATCTGTCCTATCTTTTCATCTGTTATATTAATAAGAATAGACCACATATATCACATTTTAGATGAGTCAATAGACAATCTATATATAGAAGAAATAATTTATAATTATGTTTACTTAACAACGACTTGTACTTACGAAAAGGATATTCAGGTATTTGCCGAAATTTTTATTGAGGTATTTTGCAAAAATACTCTTCCTAAAGATGGTATCCGACGATACACTCTTTTCTTTTTTAAAATTGATCCAAAATGATAAAGAAGTTGATTCTATCTACGTGACATTTTTCTATCTATTGACTTATTTTTTTCCAAATGAATAATGAATTAATCGAGGTATTAAATTATGTACTGAAGAACTTATTTGTCAATTATTGACTTTGGATCAAGCAAATTATTATGTACGGATCGATATCATAAATTCATTGCGACTAAGTAGGTGTTTGGAGATAAAAGTTCGACATAAAACGATTTATGAGACTATGCCTTCTAGAATTGGTAGTGAAAACGAGAAGGAAAAGCATCTTTTATAAAGATATTGATATTGTTGCTAAAAGAGTCCTAAATAGTTTGAACTTTGAAAATGACTATTCTACATTTTAAATAGTACTATTCCTCCTCTATTGAAGGCGGAGGTCGATGATAATTAGATAGGTCAACACATAACCACCGTAATAATTAGAGAGGTTGTGTTCAAACAAAGTTGGATCAAATGTACTCTAGAGTTAGGTTTCATCACTGGACTTCCAAATGCATACGGATCTAACTATTTCTCTCATTATAAAAGCACACCTTTTCTGACAATGGAAGTTGATTGATAGTCTCCTCCTTGACTAATGACTATAGTAACAGAGATAAGATTACTTTTAAAAGATTGGATAAATTACAGTTTGCACCCTC
Source organism: Triglochin maritima (assembly GCA_963682175.1). Lineage (NCBI taxonomy): Eukaryota > Viridiplantae > Streptophyta > Magnoliopsida > Alismatales > Juncaginaceae > Triglochin > Triglochin maritima. The sequence goes on from OY821781.1 coordinate 40,353,286, forward strand.
CAAGTTTGAGGTTTGTAACATTTTGCTCTCCTCAAGTTTAATTTGTAACATTTAATCCTTTCTTTCTAAGTTTGATCCCACTTTAGCCGACATTGTTAGTCTCTCTTATTTTTCATCCGACAGCAAAAAAAATTACGAAATTACCCTTTCCCCAAGCATTACAAAACATTGTTCTTCTCCTTCATTTCACAACCACCTTCTTGTCCAAAACCCTAGCTCTTTCTTTCTTCTTTAATTGGAGAAATCTTAACCTTTTTAGCATCAATCTTGTACAAGTCTAGCTCTTCGAACTCCTACCGCTCTCCATCCGGTTGGACTCCTCCATCTCCACTGCCTCCATCGCCATTGAACAATGGCTTTCCAACACCGAAGTGTTGTTGCGGCATTGTTGCGACTCTATGTGTTTCTTGGACGCAAGAGAATCCGGGTCGTATATTTTATGGATGTGCACAAGGAAGGTGGCAAGGTTGCACTTTATTTGAATAGGCAGATCCCCCATTTCCCAAATGTGCTCGAGATGTGATTTTGACTTTAGTTGCAAACAATTTAATGCTCAAATCTACCTTAGAAGAGACAAAGTTGAACGGTGGTGTGAAGTGGACAATTAATTCGAGGTGTATTACCTGGAATACTTGGCTTGGTTACAATCTTACATATAGAATTGTGACCAATTGTTTTGGTCTAATATTACATGTCGATGATTTCGATGGTTTACATATAGAGGAGAGGAGACTTTGGACAAACCGTGGGGAGGAGTAAGTGGTGGTTCAGGCGAGATGGTAAAGTTCTAGCATGTTTGAACTCCATCTGGTGGACACATCGTTGGGGTTATAGTTTTGAAGTTGCAAGAGGGAGAACAATGAGGTTAATAGAGGGTTTTTATTTTATGTTATTGCAAAACTTGGGCGAAGGATAATGTCGTAAAAAATGTTGTTTGACGGAAAATAAGAGAGACTAACGGTGCTGGCTAAAGTAGAATCAAACCAAAAAAGAAAAGAAAGGGTTAAGTGTTACAAATTAAACTTGAGGAACAAAGTGATACATACCTCAAACTTAAAGGATGCAAACTGTAATTTACCCTAAAAGATTTTTTTAAATCAAAGATTATTATCAATTGGAAACAACTCAAGCTCGGCTATATGAGATAATCTAAAGCTTTAAGTTTGGTTTGATTTAATATACCAATGAGTCGACCTCTAGTCAATATTCTGAATTAATGAGTTTGCTTTTCTCGATCTTAACAAATTAGTTTAATGAGCTAGAAATCTAAATTTCCTTATCTCCATTTAGTCAATGATTTCGATGGTTTGACAAATTCGAAAAAATACATCAAAGGTGGTGGGAGCTCCTATAAGTCTCATACCATCTAAATCACCAGATAGCGAAATGATGAGGAGATATCTCCAATTAATATCGTTAACTTGAAAAATTAATCACTATCATTATTTTATGCATGAAATTCCAACAGATTTGACGTTTACAAATGATAACGTAACAACAAAATTATCCATATTTGTATTTGTTTGTATATTACTTAAAATAATATAGAGTGGTATCCTTTAAATGTTCTAAGAAATATATTTTAACGAATAAAATGCAAAATTTTGGACAACTTATTTATCACATAATGTATTATATAACATTTTGACGAAAAGAGATATTTTTCAAAAATCATTGTTTTGGAAAATGCGCTTATCTTGATAATAATTATTGTATGTTAACACAATACAATACTATGATGTCAAGTAAACATAAATTACATTCTAACAGTTCCTTCAAGCATACCATTACACGAATCACTAAATCGTACGTTATAGTTTTGAGAATAAAATATATATATATAAATAACGATATAAAATTATGATAATGAGAAACAAAATAAGGATGAAGCCTAGAACTTTTTGATGTATTTTCTCTCTCCATATATACATATATTTAACCAGCTCGAGGCTCGAGCAATGCCATGTTTTTAAAACCCTTTGGCATCCTATTCCTAACTCTCACGAATTAATTTTCGACCCCTTCGAATTTCAAGACGTGAATTTGCCATGCAAATTTCGAACCACCGACTTGAATTCCTGACATTGCCCGTGTATATAACCTGAGTAAATCTATGTGTTCCTATCAATACCATTTAAATTCAATATATTTTCCAAAACCTAATCACATTATTGATTAATTATTCTAGCGACTATTCTCCACTCAACTACACACAGTTATGTCTCCATTAATTAATCTCTACGCAGTCCACAGCTGGTTATCAATAGAACAATATTAATGGGGGAGAAACCCAACTTACTTGCCTTAGCTGATCTACTCTCTATAGTTAGAACAAACACATATATTTGGGAAATATTTATGTACCTTTTGATGAAATAGATGACGTCTAGTTGAAGAAAGATATCAGCTTTGAATAATTCAATGTTTCTGTTTCTTTTGTGTTATTTTGTAATTAATAGGGATGGGAGGAAATTTCCAGTTTATATTATCCTCAAGTTGTAGGGTTGTTGAGAGGTGGTGTTTGTAATATAATCTTGATTGGTAAATGCTTTTTCTTGGGGTGGCTGAAAAGACGACGCAAGTACGTTGACTCTTTAATTGTTAGGGCACCCTTAACGGGGTGTCCTGCCCGGGCGGTGGGCGTCCCGGGCAGACGCCCGGGCGCCCATGGGAGGGGGACACGTGTCCCCCTCCTATTGGTTAATTTTTTTTTTTGAATTTTTTTTAGTTTTGGTTTTGTTATTAGTGGATTGGGTATTTGTTATAAATATGGGGTAATAATTTTTTGTAGGTGATTAAAATTAAAAATTTCCAGAACCAATACACTGTTTAATCACGGGTGCAATATTTAATCACGGGTGCACTATTTTCAATCACACGTGCACTGTTTGCAATCACGCGTGCACTGTTTGCAATCACGCGTGCACTATTTGCAATCACGCGTACACTATGTGCAATCACGCGTGAACAGTGCAACAAATACATCCAAACCCTCCCAACTATAAATACATCTATTTATCTCCTGATTCCTCACATTTTCTTAACTTCTCAACTTGTTAGCTTCTTCTCTCATCAATGTCGGATAATAGTTTAAACTCCGGTCAATCTGACGATGATAACTGGAATGAGACATTCGTGATTTACCAGTAATTATTAACAATATTTCGAGTTAAAATATAATTATAATGTAATTAAAATTATATTTATATAAAATGTAATTTGTTAAATGTTGTGTGAGAATTAAATTTGTTTAATTAAGAAATGATGTGGATGAAAGAGAGTGTAGGGTGGGTGGGGGTAGCCTGGGCATGGGTAAGGGGTTTTTTTTGGGTGGGTTGGGTGAGCTGACGTGGCAGAGAGAGAAGCTGACGTGGCAGAGAGAGAGTGCAGGGCGCCCGGGGGTAGCCCGGGCGCTGTTAAATATGCTCTTATTGTCTTATTTGTTAGCTCTAAGAGCATCCTTAACAGCGCCCGAGCAGTTACCGGGCGCCCTGCTTTCTCTCTCAGTCACGTCAGTTTCTCTCTCTACCACGTCAGCACAAATCAACCCCCCTACAAAGTCATTAACCATTACCCAATCCACCCAGTCACGCTACAGTATTTGTTGTCACGTCATTATTTTTATTCTTCTCTCCAAAACTCTTTCAACAATCAACAAAATATATTAATAATCATTATCGTAATTATTTAATATCAACAATTCATTCATTTTTAATTAACATTTAATTAATAAATACGAAAATATTATTAAAATTTAGAAAACCACAAATTAATAAATTAAAATTTAAAATTTAGGACCTACAATATGCACGTGACTCAAAAAAGACGAGACGATTGGATTGAGGCTGACTTCTCAGGCATCGATGACCTACAGTATGCGCGTGAATCACAAAAGACGAGACGATTGGATCGAGGCTTGGACTTCTCAGGCATCGAGGACCTACAGTATGCCCGTGAATCACAAAAGACATGATGATTGGATCGAGGCTTGGACTTCTCAGGCATCGAGGACCTACAGTATGCGCGTGACTCACAAACGACGAGACGATTGAATCGAGGCTTGGACTTCTCAGGCATCGAGGACCTACAGTATGCACGTGACTCACAAAAGACGAGACGATTGGATCGAGGACCTACAGTACGCGCGTGACTACTTCAATATATATACCCCAACCACATTAATTCTCTACTCACCTCTATTCCAATCTTACTTCTTCCACCATAATTCTCTACTCACCTCTACTCTCTACTCACAATGTCATCTTCAGAAGGCAATGGTTCCCCAGATTACCGACGATCTCCACGTCGTCCACCCCCAAGCCAACATTTTTTCCCTTACCAAAATGTTCCACAACCAGGATTCCACCCGTTATACCAAAGCCAATTTACCACACAACCAGGATTCCACCCGTCCAACCAAAGCCAATTTTTACCACACCCAGGGTTCTACCCACACAATCAATACCAACCGCCAACTCAGGAAGAAGGGCAAACCCAATTCCCAATGGGTATGTATACTCGCCTCCTAAGTGGCGAAAGTAGTGGAAATGCAAGCCGCTATACAGCTGATGTGAATGACGAAACCGCGACCGAGGGAACACGCAAAACCGCGACGATGAGGTCGCAAAAATCGTGGTCCGCACAAGAGGATCAACGACTCGTCTCGGCTTACATGGCTGTCAGTGGCGATGCTGTGGTTGGGACAAACCAAAAAATGAAGTCCTTCTGGAAACGTGTGGAGCGCATCTACAATGACTCAGGCGAGCCAGGTGTAGTCGAGCGTAACGATGAATCATTGAAGGGGCGATGGAGGCGTACATTGTCATCTGTGAACCAATGGGTCGGTTGCTTCGACCAGGCGGTGCGGAGGAAGAGAAGCGGTTCCAACGAGGACGATGTCATCTATGAAGCGCACATCATCTACGAACGAACACACAACGCCAAATTTCAGTTCATGCATGTCTGGCTTTTGTTACGCAGGTACCCTAAATGGAAGTCTGTTGCGCTTGGACTTCCCACCGGAAACGTCGCTGCAGAAAGTCCGGAGAGTTTTAGTAGCAAGAAGAGAAAAAACACCGACGACGATGGGAGTAACGCAACACCGTCAGCAGATGAAATGGTGTTCGAAACATGCCCTCGTCCTGAAGGTGTTAAAAAAGCCAAAAAAAGAAGGGGAAACAACAATTTCAGGCACAACTTGATCCTAATATGTTAGAACTGGGGAAACAAATTGAATATAGCGCAAAAGTGAAAGAGGAAAAATATTTGCGTTACAAAGAACGGATGGAGAGGAAACGCATCGAAGTTGCGGTGAATTTCCAAAGGGAACTGAACAGCAAGAAACTTGATGTCCTCTTCGCTCAAATGAAGAAGGAAAACAAGGACAAATTCGATAGAGAAACACTTGCTGAACTCAAGGAGTGTGCTAAAGCACAAGGATATCTGTAGGTGTTTATGTTTTCAATATGTTTGTGGTAGTTTATCAGTATTATGGTAGTTTAAATTTCGTATCCGTAGGATTATTGTCTTTCCTTTCCTTATTTCTGTTGTATTTCGTATTCTTTATTTGTATTGTATTTTGTTTCCGAAGTATATGAGTATTGTACTACTATTTTCTTAATTTGTTTATGATTTTTTTAATTTTATTTTTATATAAATAAGTCAAAAAACGTTAATTAATCATAAAATATTTTTTCAATTATTTTTCAATACCTAATTAATTTAATTCAATTTACCTAATTAATACATTATCCTAATTATATATAAATAATTTTTATCTTTAAAAAAACAAAAAAAATCGAAAAAATTGGGGGGCACGTCGCCCGTAATTTTTTTATTTAATAAAAGAAAAACGAAAATTTAAAATTTTAGGAAAAGAAAAAAAAAATCCAAAAATAATCGGATCGCTAAGGTCACCCGCGATCCGTCCCCCACCAAATTTTTTCTCTGTTTTCTGTTTTTGTTTTTTTCTGTTTTCTGTTTTTATTTTTTATTGTAATTATTTGTAATCTTTTAAAAAAATTCAAAATATGTTTTCTAATTTATATTATTTTCCTAAATTTTTTAAAATTATTTTTAATTTTTCCAATAATCGACCTCCAAATCACGTCGATAACCCAACGTATTGAAATGTTAGGATATTTTATACAATAAAAAACAAATTTTTTTAGCCAGATTAATAAATTATTTAAAACTAAATATTAAACAAACACTAAAACTAATTAAAACAAAATATTGGAAACATTATCAAAAATTAATAGGGTGTACACACATTGCAAATATTTTTGGAGGTCGATACAGCACAAAATTAAAAACACAATTAAATTTTTTTAAAAAATAATAACAATTACAAAACATATTTTGAAAACAAATATAATAAAAAACATAGTTAAAACGATTTTAAAAAATCAAAACATAAAACACTACTACTAAAATCCGTGACTTTTTAATTTCCTTTTATTGTTTTTGATTTTATGTTTTTGATATTTTAAAATTTATTTTTAATCTGTTTTTTAATATATTTGTTTTTGAAAATAAGTCTTCTAATTCTTATTATTTTTTAAAATGTTTTAAAAAAAATATTTTCGAGAATCTACCTCCAAATCACGTGGATAACAGAGTGGGTTGAAAAATTCACTAATTTTTGTATAAAATAACAAAAAATTTCACGTGGATCCCAATTGTTATTATTTTGATAACAAACAGAACATATTTTTTTCTGAAAATTTCCATGGATCGCGGGTGTGAACCGCTATCCGTCGGTTTTTTTTCTCTTTTTGTTTTTTTTCTTCTGTTTTTCTTTTTATTTTAATTATTTGTAATCTATTTTAAAATCTTTTTTTTCGAAATATGTTTTCTAATTGATATTACTTATTCAAAAAAATTAATTTTGTTTTTAATTTTTTCAAGAATCGACATCCAAATCACGTCGATAACCCAGCGTGTAATGAATTGATAGGGTATTTTATACAATATAAAAACAAAATTTCTTAATCAGAATAATAAATTATTTAAAACTTAATATTAAACAACCATAAAACTAATTAAAACAAAAAATTGGTAACGTTGTCAAAAATTCGTAGGATGTACACACATTACAAACATTTTGGAGGTCGATACAACAAAAAATTAAAAACACAATTAATTTTTTTTAAAAATTAATAACAATTACAAAACATATTTTGAAATATATATATATATAAAAAACATAGTTAAAATGATTTGTAAAAAAAAAAACATAAAATCAAAAATAATAAAATAAAATAAAAAAAGTTCGGGATTTTAGTCGTAGTGTTTTATGTTTTGATTTTTTTAAAATCGTTTTAACTATTTTTTTATTATATTGGTTTTCAAAATATGTTTTGTAATTGTTATTATTTTTAAAAAAAATTAATTGTGTTTTTAATTTTTTGTTGTATCGACCTCTAAAAATATTTGCAATGTGTGTACACCCTACTAATTTTTGATAATGTTTCCAATTTTTTGTTTTAGTTAGTTTTAGTGTTTGTTTAATATTCAGTTGTAAATAATTTATTTATCTGGTTAAAAAAATTTGTTTTTTTATTGTATAAAATACCCTAACATTTCAATACGCCGGGTTATCGACGTGATTTGGAAGTCGATTATTGGAAAAATTAAAAATAATTTTAAAAACTTTAGAAAAATAATATAAATGAGAAAACATATTTTGAAAAAAAAGATTTAAAAAAAGATTACAAATAATTACAATAAAAAATAAAAACAAAAAAAACAAAAAACAAAAAAAAAATTGGCGCGGGACGGATCGCAGGTGTGACCCGCGATCCGATTAGTTTTTGGATTTTTTTTTCTTTTCCTAAAATTTAAATTTTCGTTTTTATTTTATTAAATAAAAAAATTACGGCACGTGGCCCACCTGCCCAGGGCGCCCCGCCCTGGGCTCGCCCTCCCGTTAAGGGAGGGCTGCCCGGGCGCCCTCCAGTGCGCCCGGGAGAAGAGTACCCGTTTAGGGTGCTCTAATATTTAAACATTATGTATATACTTAATAACATCGTAATTTTTATATATAATAAAAACAATTAAAAAATCGAAATCTACGATAGAAAAAAATCGAAAAGTAGACGGATCGCGGGTATGAACCGCCGTCCGTCCCAAAAAAAAATCACGGATCGCGAGTGTGAACCGCGACCCTTCAACTTTTTTTTAAAAAAAAATTCCACGGATCGCGGTTCACACTTGCGATCCGCGGGAATTTTAAATAAGGAAATTATTTTTTAGAAGAAAATTTCACCGATCGCGTGTGTGAACCGCGATCCGTAAAAAAAAATTAAAATTGTTTTCTTTTTATGTTTTCTGTTTTAGTTTTATTTTTTTATTTCTGTTTTTCTTTTTTATTGTAATTATTTGTAATCTTTTTTTAAATCTTTTTTTTCAAAATATGTTTTCTAATTAATCTTATTTTTTAAATTTATTTTAAATTTTTTAAGAATCGACCTCCAAATCACGTCGATAACATGACGTATTGAAATGTTAGGTTATTTTATATAATAAAAAAACAAAATTTCTTAGCAAGAATAATAAATTATTTACAACTGAATATTAAACAAACACTAAAACTAAATAAAACAAAAAATTGGTAACGTTGTAAAAAATCCTAGGGTGTACACACGTTACAAACATTTTTGGAAGTCGATACAGCAAAAAATTAAAAACACAATTAAAAAAAATTAAAAAAATAATAACAATTAAAAAACATATTTAAAAAACAAATATAATAAAAAACATAGTTAAAACGATTTAAAAAAATCAAAACATAAAACACTACAACTAAAATCCGTGACTTTTTTTATTTTCTTTTTTTATTTTTGATTTTATGTTTTGTTTTTTTTAAATTGTTTTAACTAAGTTTTTTATATATATATTTTTCAAAATATGTTTTCTAATTTTTTTTAAAAATTTTTTTTTTTTAATTTTTTAATTGTATCGACCTCCAAAAATGTTTGTAATAACTTTACACCTTACAGATTTTTGACAACTTCACCAATTTTTGTTTTACTTAGTTTTTGTGTTTGTTTAATATTCAGTTGAAAATAATTTATTATTCTGCATAAGAAATTTTATTTTTTTATTATATAAAATAACATAATTTTTCAACCCACTCTGTTATCCACGTGATTTGGAGGTAGATTTTGGAAAATATTTTAAAAACATTTTAAAAAACTTTAAAAATAATAACAATTAGAAGACTTATTTTCAAAAACAAATGTATTAATAAACAGATTAAAAATAAATTTTAAAATATCAAAAACAGAAATAAAATAAAAAAAATCACGGATTTTAGTTGTAGTGTTTTATTTTTTGATTTTTTAAAATCATTTTTAATTTATTTTAGTATATTTGTTTTCAAAATATGTTTTGTAATTGTTATTATTTTTTAAAAAAAATTAATTGTGTTTTTAATTTTTTGCTGTATCGACCTCCTAATAAGTTGATCCCAAAAGAACCACTTTACAATTGCTAACTTCATAGTAGACATGTACATGATCATCTTTAGAGCTGAGTAACAACCGGTCCGGACCGGACCCAACCAGTCCGGTCTTCGGTCTGGGGTCCGGAGACGATCCGGATCCGGTCCGGTTGATCCGCCCTAATAATGTTAATATTCCTTGAATATAAAACATAATCTTTTGGGACTCGAACTTGAAATTTGTAAGAAAAATCTTATATGTTTAACTAGGAAGCCACTATAAACGGAAGTACAGAACGCATAAATACCTTTTTATTTGTTGGATTGATTTTTTAAGGGTTAAAATAAATATTTTGTTGACAATTTGAGTGGTGCAATTAATACTCTAGTTTCTATATTTTGTGACAATATGACTTTGATGGCCCATCGGACTGGGCTTTCGCCGGCCCATCGGACTTTGATGCATAGTTATTGGAGGTCTTGATATTTAGAATTGGGGTCTTTGATTGAATTGTTTGTTAAGATGAGAGATTTGACACCCTAAAAATATATTGAAATTAACTATTTTTGTTAATAAGTTAAACCTTGATTTACAATTTAAAGATTCGACCATAGATCTTATTTAATAGCACAAATTATGTATGCATGCCGAACATCTTAATATTTGAACTAATTTTCCTTAAAATCTGGTAGCAGTGTTTTTACAATGAGCATGGGGTATTAATGTCATCAATTGATTGTCTATGAATTGATCTTTGAAAGTTTATGACTTTTATGTGTATGCATAACTTGTCAACGTTATAAAATATTTACAATTTGGATCTATATAATTTGAATGTTAAAATTAAAAAAAATGGACAAATGTGTAACTTAAGGTTAGCTATTTTCAAGGATACATAATGGATCCTTTCTCTTTTTACCGAACATACTTCAAAGATGTAATCATGCCACAAATATGAACACTTGCGGGCTTGCGACCACCTATATAATAAGCACTTCTTGTTTCAAAGTTTACCGATTCAATTCCTAGAGTGGTATTAGCCTAAAAAAAATCGATGAGAAGCACATTAAGCCTGATTATCATTTTATTAATGAGATATATGCCTTTTATTTTATCTACTCTACTATTTCCTGCCACTTCATTTTAACGTAGGCAAGTATGGGACTGTTGAGAATTGATCTCTATTATTTTGCGTTTGTCAAGACACGAAATCTTTCCTAACTGAACTAATTCCAGTTGGTTGTTGTTAGAGATAGGCAAATCTCTGATCTTAGTTATGCATACAAACACTACGAACTAGTTATGAATACTTGGTTGACTAGATTAATGACTTGTAACAGCCTCTTGATTTGGTCTCTTGTATCATAACTGCTGATTTTTAACTTCAATCTTAATTAATAACTAATCATTTTTTATATTCTAGTCATGGATCTCTCTCTATATATAACACAAAGAATACAAACCAAAGGAACTCAAAGAGAGGTTTGTGGTTGATCGGAGAATGGCAAGTCTCTTCGACAAGCAGGCGGAGATCTACTCGAAGGCGCGGCCAACGTACCCGAAGGAGTGGTTTTCGATGCTCTCGTCCCTCACGTTTGGTCACTCAACTGCTTGGGACGTTGGCACGGGCAACGGCCAAGCGGCCATCGGTGTAAGTACTAACTATATTACAACATGTATGATCACTTATTCTAATTAAAGTTCATACTTGCTTAATTGTGTCTTAATCGATCTCTGATTTTGACTATTTGATGAGCTTCATTTGACTCACTTGTCTCAACGAAGAAGCAATTAGTACTGCCAAATCTCTCCTCAATTTAAAGTATCCAAGATGTAGTTAAGTAGCATGCATATGCATTACCATGCGAACTTTATAAAGTTTTGCAATTAGTAGTGATGATTATTCTAATTCTAATTAATTGAATTGCTTTGTGAATGTAGTCAATTCCTTAGCAACTTTTGTTGGACTATAATTCCAATTAATGTTATGGTTGATCAGGTTGCAGACTACTATGACCAAGTGATAGCAACAGACATAAGCCAATCCCAAATCAAACATGCCATCCAACATCCCAAAGTCCACTACCTCCACACGCTGTCGACCGCCACGTCTGACGAAATCATCACCTCAGTCACCGCCATATTGCCTGGGCCAATTGACTTAATAACGGTCACGTCTGCGGTGCACTGGTTTGACCTCCCAACCTTCTATTCGGTCGTAAATCGGGTCATTCGTAAACCCGGTGGTATGATTGCAATCTGGGGTTACAGTCAATTTAGCGTAACCCCAGACTTCGATACGTTAATTAAGTCGATCCACAAAAAGACGCTCAATTACTGGGACAAGAGGTTTCAGTTCTTATATGATGTGGATACATAAATTTGCCCTTCCCTTTCGAGCCGGTAGGGCTCGGGAGGGAGGGCTCACCAATGTGGTTGGACATGAATAAGGAGATGTCGTTTTACGCATTTTTAGAGTACATGCGATCATGGTCGGGGATCGTCACGGCAACGGAGAGAGGGGTGGAGGTGTTGGGAAAGGAAGTTGTGGAGGAACTGGCGAGGGCTTGGGGTGGTGTGGATGTTGTTAGAATTGTGGCTTATCATACTTGCATGCTTGTTGGGACTCCTACGATGGATCAAGCTCATGCATCGGGAATCAGACGTTCGCCGGAGTTCGAGCTTTTTCGGTTATCGGACGCTTGCCGGGGTTTCTTCGAAGGCTTCTTCAAGCCTTAAGGTATGTCAAACTTGCTTTCAAGCTCACCTATTATTAGTGTAGGGTGGGAGCGGTCGACGGTAGGCCGTTTTGGCTCGTTGGACCTGCACAGCAGCTTCTGCACTAAAATCGGTCGACCGGTGTTCTAGGTTCGGTCGACCGGTTGTAGTGTATTTTTGGGCGAATCTCTCGCACCGGTCAAACGATGTCTTTGGGCGGTCGACCGGTTGTGCAATTTTAGCGAGAGAAAGACGTCCTGTGTATTTTCGGTCGAACGGGACCCCTTTGCCGGTCGACCGAAAGTACTGTCGTAGGTCGGTTGGGGCGTTGACCATCTAAACGGTCGACCTCCTGTTTGACTCGTTCGACCGACGACTTAAGTTAACTTAATGGCCGGTCGACCGGAAGTGTGGTTTCGGTCGACCGTGAAGTGTGGATTGTTGGTGAATTTTACTAGTGGTTTTCGGTCGACCGTGAGTGTTGGGTCGGTCGACCGTTGGTGTTTGGTTTGCGAAAACGTTTTCTTACTGGTGCTTTTCGGTCAACCGGGACCCCTTTTTGCCGGTCGACCGTTTGGCGGGTTTTTCGGTTGGGCCAGTTCTCTGGGTGAGGACCGAACGACCGGAAGACGGTTTTCGTTCGACCGTTTCTACTATTTTTGGGGGATTCGTGGTTTTATGAGTACACTTGACGGCGCATCGTCTCTCCGGCCTCACGGGGGGCAACGACACGGACTGGCGCCCGATAGTGGGGTGCTCGTACGCTTGAAAGTGGCTCGTCTCTCCGACCTTTTGGGCAACGACACGGACTGTCGCCCGATGGTGGTACGAGTGTTGTGGGGTTGGGGTGAGAGGACCCTTGAGACCCGGTTGCGTGTGTTGTGGGGTTGGGGTGAAAGGACCCTTGAGACCCGGTTGTGTGTGTTGTGGGGTTGGGGTGAGAGGACCCTTGAGACCCGTGACCGATGATTTTCCGGCGGTGCCGTGTGTGCACGTGTGGTGTGGGGTTGGGGTGAGAGGACCCTTGAGATCTATGGCCGATGATTTTCCGACGGGGCCGTGTGTGCACGTGTGTTGTCGGGTTAGGGTGAGAGGACCCTTGAGACCCGGTTGTGTGGCCGTGACTGTACCGGCGGTGTCGTTTGTGCACGTGTGTTGGTGGGTTGGGGTGAGAGGACCCCTGAGACCGGATCGTGTCTGTTGTGCTATTCTTCATTCATGCATTTTCATTATTGTCCATATATGTGTTAGGGTTTGGCGTACTGAGTTTCCTTCTGTAAACTCAGGCATTTATTGTCTGCTTTCAGGCCGGGAGCAGCGGTAGATGGTGGTGCCTGCGGAGGAGAGCTTCTGGGATCAGATACTGCTTCCCTCTCGTTTTGAGGTTGTTGTGATTACATTGTATATTTACCTTATAGCCTTTGACGTAATCACCTCTTTTGGTAAACTCAGATCTGTATATTTATATATACGTTGGTGCACCTGGTGTATATCTTGGTAATGTTCTTCGTTGATTGTATGTTTTAAAATTTTAAATTTTCCGTTGTTCGAGTACGTTACATGTGATGGATCAAATATTAATTTGATCATGCTATGTATTGCGCTATGATTAGTTTCTTTCTAGTGATGAATTATATTGTTGTGAACTGGTCTTGTGATCATAAAGATCGATGTTGTATCGTTAATCTCTTTTAAATTACTCTTTTGGATGTTTTTTGTACCCCCTTCTAAATTTCTAATTAAAACTCAAGACATGACCCTTCTCGTTAATTAGGAGTTTGGTTGATCTTCGACCTTGGATATTTTAAGATCAACTAAATTTTGTTCTAAAAAAAGCAAGGATCTACTAAAGAATACCTAAGTTCAATTCAGCTAACTCCGGTAAATATTTTCTTTAATTTTTCAAGAATATTCAATTGAAGATGGTGAACAGGTTGACTAACAACTTTCATCTGCATTCATCAGTATTTATGTATCCGAAAATACCTCCATATTTTTACAATGAACTTGACTTGATACGACAAATTATCTTATGCTTGTTGTATGTTGCTGTAATTACGTACTACTGGATAAAAATTAGTTATAATGTAAAACTATAACTTGTTTTCCTAAATTTTGTTTTGATTTCATTCATCTTCTCTATTGACTTCAAAACATGTGAGGGGCCGGAAGCTGTAATTTACACAAATAGATAATAAATTCTTAAATTACTTATTCAGTGTTATAAAATATTGTGGAATACACGACAATGGAGGACATGCCAACTGTTCTAAATTTTCAACAGATTCCGTCGAAACACAAGTTGATTTAAAAAATTAAATTTTAACTTTCAGTGCAAAAAAAGTATTACATATTGAATTGAATTTGTCAACTTGAGAATAGAATAGTGAGAATGATACCACCAAAAGAAGATAGTCACGTTTGGGGTTTTATGGAAGAAAAAGTGTCAGTGATATATCGTCATCTTTAATATTAATAACATAAGTAAAAAATTTATAACTATCTCCCAAATCAAGTTAAGAAAATTCTGCCTCGATATGACATTGATAGGAATGATTGACGATATATATACTAACAACTTGATTAAAAGGTTGAATCTTCGGGAGGTCTGGTGTAGGATTCTAGCCTAATCATAATCCTAATTGTGTGTCAAAGCAGCGGAAAATTTTAAAATTTATAAACACTCAATCAACAGAAGATATTATGCAATAAAGGGACACAGGTGCACCAACATATATAATATATATATGAACATCAGAGTATACAAAAGTTGTGATTACATCAAAAGCATAAACAAAGGAAACAGTAATCACACGACTTCAACCGAGAGAAAGTTGAATCCGGTAGCAGCGCTCCTCTCCTCAGTCACCACCCCCTAACGCCAATCACGGCCTGAAAATAAACGTGCAACAATGCCTGAGTTTCCAGAAGGAAACCCCGTATGCCAAGGGCTCCAGGTCTTTTTCAACCAACTCAAACGTCTAAGGGCTCTAGGCCTTGTGAAATGCATTCTTGATTCTGGCCTTTTCGTCAAAAAAAAAAAAAATTAGGGTTTGACCTTGAATAAAAACGAACAACAACAATAACGAACACATCTATAAAACTTAACCTTTCCCGCCGCCCAACCAAAAATCATCGTAAGCATCTCAAAAACAAAACAAAAAATGAAGCAAAACGAAAATTAACACATCAAGCCGACTAATTGCCACTGACATTTCTAGTAAAGGAGACCACGACAGGAACGACGACCACCACAACCACCACCAAGACAATGATAATCCCGATACACATCCACTTCCTTGAGCTCCTCTGGTAGGTTTTGGCCAACTGAATTTCGGTCACGCCAGACCTAACAAAGGAGCTTGCATGGGCAACATGACTCTCAATGTTGTCAAGTTGTTTGCCTTGAACCTCCACAAGGACGGCCATGTCCAAGAACACTTGGTGCAAGTCCCTCAAGCTCTTCTCCAACTCTTGTACCGCGCCATGCCTTTCTTGGATCTCTGACAATGTGTCCATCACCTGTAGTATATATGGATAACCAATTTGTGAAAAGTGGAGAGTCGTGACATGAGGACTTACATGGACATAGCTTATGTAATGTCGTTTAGTAATGTGAGAATATTCTTGGATATGTATGATGTGTAACGAATCAGATATGAAATGATGGCCCATAAGTATACTTAATTAGTTCTACTTTCTCGTTAAGTCACGTTATAATATGGTTTTCACTCATCCTATTTTACAATGACTCCTTTCATAGGTATGTAATTAATGAAGTGTTAATCAAATATGGTTTTAATTAAACAACTGGGGTGGTGTGCAATAACAACCACAATTAATTTTAATACTTTCCCTAGATAAGTTCTCATACTGTTAGCAGTTTATATGGCTACTCTTCTTTTTTTAGTATTAGGGTTGTAAATGGGTTGGGTAAAAACCGTTTAACCGTTCTAACCGAACTGACGGGTAGGATTAGGGGTTGTAAAAATCATAACCGTTTAATAAATGAGTGGATAAGGGTTGTGAAAATCATAACCGTTTAATAAATGAGTGGATAAGGGTTGTGAAAATCATAACCGTTTAATAAATCGTCAGACTGCACGGGGTGCCCGTGAGCATTATTTCAGATCGAGATCCGAGGTTCACTTCCAGATTCTGGGGGAGTTTGCAGCAGGCCTTAGGGACGCGGTTGAAGTTCAGTACGACATTCCATCCGCAGACAGACGGTCAGTTTGAGAGGACCATCCAGACGCTAGAGGATATGTTGCGAGCGTGTACTCTGGATTGGGCAGGTCATTGGGATGAGCACCTGCCATTGATTGAGTTCGCCTACAACAACAGCTACCATTCGAGCATTGGGATGGCACCGTACGAGGCCCTGTACGGGAGGCCGTGTAGATCATCGGTATGCTGGAGTGATGTAGGAGAGAGACAGCTAGTTGGTCCAGAGATTGTGTGGATGTACTCTGAGAAGGTAGATGTGATCAGGCAGAGATTAACGACAGCTCAGAACAGGCAGAAGAGCTACGTGGATAGGTGTAGGCGAGAGCTGAGATTTGAGGCAGGTGACAATGTCTTCCTGAGGATTTCACCATCTCGAGGAGTGATGAGGTTCGGGAAGAAGGGGAAGCTCAGTCCGAGGTATGTCGGGCCGTTTGAGATTCTCGATCGAGTTGGAGAGGTCGCCTACAAGGTTGCGTTGCCGCCGTAGTTTTCGGGTCTTCACAACGTCTTCCATGTTTCGATGTTGAGGAAGTACGTAGCGGATCCTTCTCATGTGATTCAGTTGGAGGTTCCAGAGATCCGTCAGGATTTGTCTCTTGAGGAGAGACCGGTTGAGATTGTGGATCGGATGGAGCATCAGTTGAGGAGGAGGACCATTCCGATGGTGAAGGTCAGGTGGCAGCACCACAGTGAGCGAGAGGCCACTTGGGAGATCGAGGAGGAGGTCCGGAAGGAGTTCCCGGAGTTGTTTGGTGAGCTTCAGTCTTAATTTCGAGGACGAAAATCTTTTAGGATGATGGATTGTAGGATTCTAGCCTAATCCTAATCCTAATTGTGCATTAATCTTGGTTAGGTGGGGTTTAGAGGGAAGTGAAGATGGACGGCTGGGATTGAGAGGAGATGGATGAAGGGCTAGGTTGGTGTGGATTGGATGAGGGGTGGAGATGATGGATGGATGGTTGAGATTGGAGGAGGAGGAGATATTATTGTGGTGAGTCTCTCTCTCTCTCACTCTCTCTCGTGTCTCTCTCTCTCACTCGCGTTCTCTCCCTCTCTCAGTGCTTTCCGGCGAGGAAGGTGGTGGTGATCTCCGGCAAGGTGAAGATCGGCTCCGGGTGGTTGGTGGCTTGAGGTGAGTGTTGGTTTTCACCTTTTCGCGCGTTGTTTCTCTCTCCCTCAACCTAACTCGTGTGTTGGGGTTGTGGTTGTTCGGTGGAGGTTGCCGGAGGTGGATTCGTTGCTGTGGATCGACGAGGAGGAGTGGATCGTCGTTTGGACGCGAGGTTCGTCGACGGATCGTGATTTGGGGAGACGTGCTCGTGGAGGCGTCGTCGTGGTTCTTCAAAGGTCTCTTCAGACCTTTAGGTATGTCAAGCTCGCTCACTTAATTACCGTGAGTATTTGGAAGTCGACGGTAGGCCGTTCGGCTCGTCGCGAGTAAATGTGCAGCAGATTTCACTGCCAGATCGGTCGACCGGTTGGTGCAAACGGTCGACCGTTCGTGAAGAGAATTCGGGTTCTGCCTCAAATCGATCGAACGATGCCTGTGGTGCGGTCGACCGATTGTGCATTGGAGGCAAGCCTGGTGAGTTTCGGTCGACCGGGTCCCCTTTGCCGGTCGACCGTGTGCACTGTCTTAAGTCGGTTGGGGGGCGTAGACTATATAAACGGTCGACCGCTCTTTGATCTCGTCCGACCGCGACTTAAGTGGACTGAGTGGTCGGTTCGACCGAATGTGGGTTCGGTCGACCGGACTTGTGCGCTGAGCGTGGGGAACGCTCTGGTGGAATTCGGTCGACCGAGGTGAGCTCGGCGTTCGACCGGATTCGTGGGGAGTGTGTGGGATATTTCCCTATACATATTCGGTCGACCGAGATGTGCTCGGCGTTCGACCGAATTCGTTGTGGGATTTTGTTCCCTGGTGACTTTCGGTCGACCGGGACCCCTTTGTCGGTCGACCGATTGGTCGTTTTGTTCGTTGAACCGGGAGTTGACCATCTAAACGGTCGACCGTCCCTTGATTTGGGTTCGACCGAACGAGTGTGGTGTTGGGAATCGGTCGACCGATGGAGTGTCGGTCGAAGTGGATTGCCCTGTATTTGCTTGATTCGGTCGACCGGGACTTTTGGTTCGGTCGACCGTTTGTGTCCTGTTTTGCACTATGGAGATGTTGTTGTCGTGGTCGTCCGTGTGGGGCAAGTTGTGGTGCCGATGTTCTTCCGGCAAGTGTGCTAGGTGCACGAGGGTTGCGGTGGTTGGTTGAGATTAGACCTGGAGCCTCGTAACCGTGTGTGAGCTTGGGATTGGCTGAAATAGGCCTGAGGCCCAGCTTAGAATTGTGGTGTTGCGGCGGTTGGTTGAAAGAGACCTGGAGCCTCGTGACTGTGTGACAGCTGTGGTTGGTTGAAAATAGACCTAGAGCCCAGCTAGTCTGTGCGGGGTTGGTTTAAAGAGAACTGGAGCTCCGTAGTGCGTTCGGGTTGGTTGAAAAAGACCTGGAGCCTGAGCAGGGACCGCGTGTAGGGGTTGGTTGAAAATAGACCTGGAGCCCTTAGACGTTTGGGTTGGTTGAAAAAGACCTGGAGCCCTTGGCATACGGGGTTTCCTTCTGGAAACTCAGGCATTGTTGCACGTTTATTTTCAGGTCGTGATCGGCGTTAGGGGGTGGTGACCGAGGAGAGGAGCGCTGCTACCGGATCCAGCTTTCTCTCGGTTGAGGTCGTGTGATTACTGTTTCCTTTGTTTATGCTTTTGATGTAATCACAACTTTTGTATACTCTGATGTTCATATATATATTATATATGTTGGTGCACCTATGTCCCTTTATTGCGTAATATCCTCTGTTGATTGAGTGTTTATAAATTTTAAAATTTTCCGCTGCTTTGAGGACGTTACATCTGGTATGTCAACCAATGTTAAAGTTTTGAGTAAATTTGTGAAATGCATTCTTGATTCTGGCCTTTTCGTCAAAAAAAAAAAAAAAATTAGGGTTTGACCTTGAATAAAAACGAACAACAACAATAACGAACACATCTATAAAACTCAACCTTTCCCGCCGCCCAACCAAAAATCATCATAAGCATCTCAAAAACAAAACAAAAAATGAAGCAAAACGAAAATTAACACATCAAGCCGACTAATTGCCACTGACATTTCTAGTAAAGGAGACCACGACAGGAACGACGACCACCACAACCACCACCAAGACAATGATAATCCCGATACACATCCACTTCCTTGAGCTCCTCTGGTAGGTTTTGGCCAACTGAATTTCGGTCACGCCAGACCTAACAAAGGAGCTTGCATGGGCAACATGACTCTCAATGTTGTCAAGTTGTTTGCCTTGAACCTCCACAAGGACGGCCATGTCCAAGAACACTTGGTGCAAGTCCCTCAAGCTCTTCTCCAACTCTTGTACCGCGCCATGCCTTTCTTGGATCTCTGACAATGTGTCCATCACCTGTAGTATATATGGATAACCAATTTGTGAAAAGTGGAGAGTCGTGACATGAGGACTTACATGGACATTAGCTTATGTAATGTCGTTTAGTAATGTGAGAATATTCTTGGATATGTATGATGTGTAACGAATCAGATATGATATGATGGCCCATAAGTATACTTAATTAGTTCTACTTTCTCGTTAAGTCACGTTATAATATGATTTTCACTCATCCTATTTTACAATGACTCCTTTCATAGGTATGTAATTAATGAAGTGTTAATCAAATATGGTTTTAATTAAACAACTGGGGTGGTGTGCAATAACAACCACAATTAATTTTAATACTTTCCCTAGATAAGTTCTCATACTGTTAGCAGTTTATATGGCTACTCTTCTTTTTTTAGTATTAGGGCTGTAAATGGGTTGGGTAAAAACCGTTTAACCGTTCTAACCGAACCGACGGGTAGGATTAGGGGTTGTAAAAATCATAACCGTTTAATAAATGAGTGGATAAGGGTTGTGAAAATCATAACCGTTTAATAAATGAGCGGATAAGGTTACATGATTTAACTCATCCGTTTAACCGTTTAACCGCGAAACATAATGAATATATATAATATTTTATTATATATACTATATACATATAATTGTTTGTATTATTATTGTCATTATGTGTGGATGTTTGACGTTGTTTTATATGAATTTGTGGATGTTTAGATTCTGAATTTTTGAAGATTTTGATTATAAAATTATGGATGTTATGATGTTTTTCACAAGTTTAACAAGTTTTTATTCATTTAACCATTTACCCAATTCTTATATCGATTTTAGTATCTATTAAGATTTAACCATTTAACCGTCCAAAACCGTTTAATTAAATTAAATGGGTAGATGTAAAAATAAACGAGTTTCAAACCGAACCGCGAACCGTTTAATTAGGCGGGTAGGTTCATGGGTAAGCCTTATAACCGCCCACGAACCGTCCATTTACAGCCCTAAGTAGTATATATGGTTACTCTTGCATTCAAAAAAGTCGTTAAAGTAGTTGCTGATGTATTTATTCTAGTAGCATTTGCAATGATACCCTTTAACTAATGTCATATGTAATATAAACCCTTCTAGGTAACCAACCTCTCATGTTCATGACCTTTCTCGTAATTATAGCACAACTTTGTTCCTATATTGGGATCCTTATGAAAGCATAACAAAAACTAATAACTTGAAATAAAAATGGAGGTATATTAAGTTGAATCAAACATGTATCAAAACTCATATAGTTCATTGATGTTAGAGTTATATATATCAACCTGGCCTCTTCCTTGCTCTTGGATGGCTCTTTGCACAAGCGTCTCGCTCTCGCCGGACGAAATTAGAGTTTCGAGGGTGGCCTCGTCCGGATGTTGGCCAGTAAGGGTGAAGTAGCGACGCTCAACCGTTTCCTTGTACTCAGAGCAGATTTTTTCACGAAGGGTTTGGAAGTCTTCCATTAGGGTTTGGGTATTTTTGCCCAAGCCAGCGACGACCGACATCCGAGTGCGATCGGAGGAGGAGCCTGGGCCGCAACCAGGAAGGTTGCGATGTAACGTACCCGAAAACAGCGGAAAATTTAAACAATAATAAAGACCGTCAACGGTCAACACTGGGCACGTCACGGGAAACAAACCAACATATATAATATAAATATGATCCACGTGGAAGTCAAATATACAAACTGACTGTGATTACGACAAAAGCTATACAATATGTAATCACCTCAAAAGGAAGAGACTGACAACTACAGGATCTGATCTCGGGGGCACCGTCCTCGGTCACCACCTCAAACTCTAACCCTGCTCGCTACCTGAAATGCAAACAACAAACATGCCTGAGTTCCCTGCAGGAACCCCGTATACCAAACCTCCTAAAATACAAAAAGGAATTAAAGACAATGCAATGCTATGCACATGATCATCCGCCTCGGGCCCACAATAATGCCCTCACCGCCTCCGCGGCACTGAACCACTCCTGCCACTAGGGTCAAGTCAGTCCACCGCTGCCTCACAAGGGTCAGTCGACACCACTGCTCCCCAAAAAGTGCAGGAAGGAACCCCCGGTACACGCCGCACCCAAGGAGCGAGTCAGCCCGCCGAATACACAACTCGGGTCAGACGACAGCCACTGCTCCCCCAAGAGTCGCCTAGCGCGCACCCTGCCGGAACATCCTCGGCCTACCGCTAAACCCTCGCAAACTGCCCAAGGTTTACGGTACACATCCCTCACACCCCGCTCGGTAAGAGAGGAAAATGGTAGTACAATAATACGCCTTCGTCGAAGGTGAAATCCGTAGCTCTCAAGGCCGGTAATCAACCGTCGCCTCGGAGCCGGTAGTCGACCTGACATCGACGGCTCGCGTGTGGATAAATCCACCAACCTGCGGCAGATCGGTCAACCGCTAAAAGCACACCGGTCAACCGGTCCCCCACACAGTACACGGTACTATACAAACAAGTCTACCAGTCGAACCACGCCAACCGAAATACCTACCAATTGGTCGAACAAAAGTCATCTAGCAGTCGACCGTTTGGAAGGTCTATGCTATACATTTTATATACATATATATCCTGTCGGTCGAACCAGGGTCCGTTCAACCGATAAGAATGCCTGCATGAATCCTGCCCACTGAATTCGGTCGACCGGAACTCTTCCGGTTAACCGGATCAACAAGCACTTCACTACAGGAAAACTGCACGCGGTCGGTCGACCGGATCCAGAGCGGTCGACCGTTTAGATGGTCAACGCTCGAACCGACCTTGCGCAGTTCGGTCGACCGAGACACACACTCGGTCGGCCGAAGGCCTGTCTAACCTATCTACTGGGTTCGGTCGACCGAAACAACACCGGTCGACCGGCTAATGTAACCCTTTATTTTCCCGCTTAAATTTGGCATAACGGTCGACCGTCTCACAGACATCGTTCGACCGTTCCGGGAACAAAGTTAATATTTATAAATATCGGTCGACCGACCCAACTACCGGTCGACCGAACAATACATCTTCCCGCTGGACAGGCATCATTTAGACGTTGTTCGGTCGACCGAAACACCCAACGGTCGACCGAACCAGTCGTCTTCAACCTCCGTCCAGTAGGGTTTTTACCGGAGAAACGGCACCAACGTCGTCCTCTACACTCCCACACCTCTTGGGGAGTTAATATGAAGACTTGGCATACCTTGAAGGAGTTTGTAGACGCCTCCCAAGCTTGCACCACTTCACTTCACTTCTTCTTCTCTTTCTTCACTTCTTCTCTCCTTCTTCTTCTTCTTCTTTACCTTCTTCTTCTTCTTCTCTCTAAACTCTTCTCTCACTCTCTGGTAAATCAAAACAAGAAGCAAAACGTTTTCAATTAAATTCTTATCTACCTATATATATTTACCTCAAAACTCAACACCTCCATCTCCTCCAATCCTATTCCAACACCTCATCTCTCAATTCTTATCCAATTCTCCACCTCATCCTTCACTAAACATGGTTTAATTAAGTTAATTAGGTTTAGGTTTAGTTAATTAAGGGATTTAGATTAGGTTATTATAATCTACCCTCCTTAAAAGAATTTCGTCCGCGAAATTCGAAACAACTGACTTACCGAAACAACTCTGGATACTGCTTCATGACATCCTCCTCGATCTCACCGGTAGCCTCTCTGACACTGTGATGCTGCCACCTGACTTTCACCATCGGAATCGCTCTCCTCCTGAGCTGATGTACCATCTGATCCACAATCTCAACTGGTCTCTCATCTAATGACAAATCCTGCTGGATCTCCGGTACTGATATCTCTATCACATGAGCTGGATCGGCCACGTACTTCCTCAGCATAGAAACATGGAAGACGTTGTGAAGTCCTGCAAACTGTGGTGGTAGTGCAATCCTATATGCCACCTCACCAACCCGATCCAATATCTCAAACGGTCCGACATATCTCGGACTCAACTTCCCCTTCTTCCCGAATCTCATCACCCCTCTGGAAGGCGAGATCTTCAGGAAGACATGATCTCCTACCTCAAAAGTCAGCTCACGCCTCCGCGTATCAGCATAACTCTTCTGCCTGCTCTGCGCCGTAGCTAGTCGTCTCCGAATCACGTCGACCTTCTCTGAATACAACTGGATAATGTCAGGTCCAACTAGCTGTCTCTCGCCCACATCACTCCAGCATACCGGCGATCTACACGGTCTCCCGTATAATGCCTCATAGGGTGCCATCCCAATACTCGAGTGGTAGCTGTTGTTGTAGGCGAACTCGATCAACGGCAAATGCTCATCCCAATGCCCTGCCCAGTCAAGTGTGCACGCTCTCAGCATGTCCTCCAATGTCTGTATCGTCCGCTCTGACTGGCCATCTGTTTGTGGGTGGAAAGCTGTGCTAAACTTCAGACGTGTCCCCAGTGCTCTGTGTAGACTCTCCCAAAATCTCGAAGTGAATCTAGGATCTCTATCTGAAATGATACTGACCGGCACGCCATGAAGTCTGACAATCTCCTCAATATATAACTTAGCTAGACCCTCAAGATGCTGAGTACAATCCTCAGATGCTCTCTGTGCTGCTCCACATCTGGTGAATAGATCAAGATGTCATCCACGAAGACAATCACAAATATATCAATATACTGCCTGAATGTCCGGTGCATCAGATCCATGAACGCTGCCGGAGCATTCGTCAATCCAAATGGCATCACCAAGAATTCATAGTGACCATATCTCGTCCTGAAGGCTGTCTTCTGGATGTCCTCATCTCGGATCCTCAACTGGTGATATCCTGAACGCAGGTCAATCTTCGAGAAAACCTTCGCTGACTGCAGCTGGTCAAAGAGGTCCTCAATCCTAGGTAAGGGATACCTATTCTTCACCGTCACCTGGTTCAGCATCCTGTAGTCTATGCACATCCTCAAGGATCCGTCCTTCTTCTTCACAAACAAAACTGGTACACCCCAAGGCGAGACGCTCGGTCTGATAAATCCAGAGTCCATCAACTCCTGCAACTGCTTCTTCAACTCTGTCAACTCAGCAGGTGCCATCCGGTATGGAGCCTTCGACTGTGGTGTAGTGCCGGCTACCAACTCAATGCCGAACTCCAACTCCCGGTGTGGTGGTAAACCTGGAATCTCTGCTGGAAAAACATCCGCGAACTCCTGCACCACCTCAATGTCCTCTAGCCTCTGAGACTCTGCCTCCGCAACTACAAGTGTCGCCAGAAAAGCTGCACATCCCTGCTGTAACAGTCTCTGAGCTCTCACAGCAGATACAATAATGCGACCCCCTCTGCTTCTGATCCCTCTAATCAGAATATCAGGCAAACCCTTCCTCGGGATCAAAATCTTCTTCTCACGGCACAAGACTCGAACATCATATTGGGACAGCCAATCCATCCCAAGTATGACATCAAAGTCCTCCATCGGTAGCAAGACCAGGTCTGCCGGAAACTCCTGATCTCCCGAAACAACCGTGGCGCCGGGGACAAATCTCCCCACAGTGCCCACCAGACCCAGGGGTGTGCTGACCTCCAACGTGGCAGTCAACATCGCAAGGGTACAGCCCAACACTCCCGCAAATCGCTCTGAGATGAACGAGTGTGTCGCACCACAATCAAATAACACCCTAGCTACTGAACCTGCGACAAGAAGTGTACCTTCCACGACAGCGCCTCCATCCCGAGCCTCCTCTGCCTGGATGGTGAAAACTCTGCCAGTGCGCTGCCCCTGCTGTGGTCGGAAAGGTGGTCTACCTCCGCCTCCTCCTCTGCCTAGTGCGGGTAAACCCGGTGGTCTGCTCGGCCCAGCTCCTCGGCTCGGACAGCTCCTGATAAAGTGACCCAGCTGGCCACACCCATGACATGCTCCGGGGGTGAAGCACGGCCCGGAGTGAAACCTCCCACAAGTACCACAAGGCTCAGGCCGTGGTACCGCTGCTCCTGCTTCCTCGAATCGGGGCCTATTGCCCGGATTCCCTCCAGTCTGACCTCCTGGCCTCACAGAGAACCTACCTGATGGCCTCCTCTCATCCTGGTAGTTCTCCCTGTAGTCACGATCAAGAACAGAGGCACTCTTCACTGCATCGGCCAACGTGCTCGGCATGTGTGTCAGCACCTTCGTCCTCAACTGCTTTCGGAGCCCCCGGACGAACTTCCCAGCCCTCTGCTCCTGTGTAACATACATCTCGGGACAGTAACGCTCAAGGGCGTTGAACTTCCCGATGTAGCCTGCTAGGGTCATGTCTCCCTGCTGAAGACTCAGAAACTCCTCCCTCTTCTGATCCTGGACATGCTGCGGAAAATACTGCTCGTTGAACTCGCCAACGAACTCCTCCCAGGCTATATCATCTCTGTCCGCAAACACCACTGCAGA
This sequence comes from Triglochin maritima, assembly GCA_963682175.1. Lineage (NCBI taxonomy): Eukaryota > Viridiplantae > Streptophyta > Magnoliopsida > Alismatales > Juncaginaceae > Triglochin > Triglochin maritima. Next base: position 40,379,499 of record OY821781.1, read on the forward strand.
TGTGGACCTCCACCAGTTGGACGCAGCACCGCCCAAAACATAAGTAGCCAGGCCTACTCTCGCCTCTGGAGGACAACCAATAGCACTGAAGATCTTCTGCATCGTGAAGATCCACTCCTCCGCAGCCTCTGCGTCGTACTGCCCCAGAAAGGTAGGCGGATGCTGGCGCATAAACCGGTCATGCATAGCGCCAGTCCCCGTCTGCCCAGTCTGTGCCGTCTGCTGCTGTAGCATCTCTGTCAGACGTCCGACCGTATCGAACAACGTCCGACGCTCATCCTCCCAAGCCTCATCCCTCGCAGTCTCACTCTCACCGCGAGTATGGGCAACCGCCTTCCCCCGTCTAGGAGGCATCTGCCAAAGGAAACAAGACAATATCAATATAATCTGTGCATGCATGATCCTCTAGACCTAACTCCTAACTCAAAGGTGGTTTCTTTGGACAAGTACGCCGAGATCAACGCTCTGATACCAAATTGTAACGTACCCGAAAACAGCGGAAAATTTAAACAATAATAAAGACCGTCAACGGTCAACACTGGGCACGTCACGGGAAACAAACCAACATATATAATATAAATATGATCCACGTGGAAGTCAAATATACAAACTGACTGTGATTACGACAAAAGCTATACAATATGTAATCACCTCAAAAGGAAGAGACTGACAACTACAGGATCTGATCTCGGGGGCACCGTCCTCGGTCACCACCTCAAACTCTAACCCTGCTCGCTACCTGAAATGCAAACAACAAACATGCCTGAGTTCCCTGCAGGAACCCCGTATACCAAACCTCCTAAAATACAAAAAGGAATTAAAGACAATGCAATGCTATGCACATGATCATCCGCCTCGGGCCCACAATAATGCCCTCACCGCCTCCGCGGCACTGAACCACTCCTGCCACTAGGGTCAAGTCAGTCCACCGCTGCCTCACAAGGGTCAGTCGACACCACTGCTCCCCAAAAAGTGCAGGAAGGAACCCCCGGTACACGCCGCACCCAAGGAGCGAGTCAGCCCGCCGAATACACAACTCGGGTCAGACGACAGCCACTGCTCCCCCAAGAGTCGCCTAGCGCGCACCCTGCCGGAACATCCTCGGCCTACCGCTAAACCCTCGCAAACTGCCCAAGGTTTACGGTACACATCCCTCACACCCCGCTCGGTAAGAGAGGAAAATGGTAGTACAATAATACGCCTTCGTCGAAGGTGAAATCCGTAGCTCTCAAGGCCGGTAATCAACCGTCGCCTCGGAGCCGGTAGTCGACCTGACATCGACGGCTCGCGTGTGGATAAATCCACCAACCTGCGGCAGATCGGTCAACCGCTAAAAGCACACCGGTCAACCGGTCCCCCACACAGTACACGGTACTGTACAAACAAGTCTACCAGTCGAACCACGCCAACCGAAATACCTACCAATTGGTCGAACAAAAGTCATCTAGCAGTCGACCGTTTGGAAGGTCTATGCTATACATTTTATATACATATATATCCTGTCGGTCGAACCAGGGTCCGTTCAACCGATAAGAATGCCTGCATGAATCCTACCCACTGAATTCGGTCGACCGGAACTCTTCCGGTTAACCGGATCAACAAGCACTTCACTACAGGAAAACTGCACGCGGTCGGTCGACCGGATCCAGAGCGGTCGACCGTTTAGATGGTCAACGCTCGAACCGACCTTGCGCAGTTCGGTCGACCGAGACACACACTCGGTCGGCCGAAGGCCTGTCTAACCTATCTACTGGGTTCGGTCGACCGAAACAACACCGGTCGACCGGCTAATGTAACCCTTTATTTTCCCGCTTAAATTTGGCATAACGGTTGACCGTCTCACAGACATCGTTCGACCGTTCCGGGAACAAAGTTAATATTTATAAATATCGGTCGACCGACCCAACTACCGGTCGACCGAACAATACATCTTCCCGCTGGACAGGCATCATTTAGACGTTGTTCGGTCGACCGAAACACCCAACGGTCGACCGAACCAGTCGTCTTCAACCTTCGTCCAGTAGGGTTTTTACCGGAGAAACGGCACCAACGTCGTCCTCTACACTCCCACACCTCTTGGGGAGTTAATATGAAGACTTGGCATACCTTGAAGGAGTTTGTAGACGCCTCCCAAGCTTGCACCACTTCACTTCACTTCTTCTTCTCTTTCTTCACTTCTTCTCTCCTTCTTCTTCTTCTTCTTTACCTTCTTCTTCTTCTTCTCTCTAAACTCTTCTCTCACTCTCTGGTAAATCAAAACAAGAAGCAAAACGTTTTCAATTAAATTCTTATCTACCTATATATATTTACCTCAAAACTCAACACCTCCATCTCCTCCAATCCTATTCCAACACCTCATCTCTCAATTCTTATCCAATTCTCCACCTCATCCTTCACTAAACATGGTTTAATTAAGTTAATTAGGTTTAGGTTTAGTTAATTAAGGGATTTAGTTTAGGTTATTACATGCGATGTGCGATGTTGGACCGATCAAGAGCCTCGAGCTTGGCTTTAATTGACTTTGCTAGTCGAAGAACATCATTGACCATCTGAACATATAAAAAAATACCTAAGCTAATTATTATAATTTACTCAAAAATTGATTGATGTTGAACATTTGAAGGTTAATTTGAGTTGCAAGAGATGAATATTGTCTTTCTATTTACTATAATATAAAATGAATTTCACCATACATTACATTAGTTGTTCCATTCATTACATGGATTTCGGGTAAACATTGAGCTAGCCCACACATATTAGGGTGGAAATTGTTAGATTCAGAAGGTAATTATTATGGTCATACGACCTAAATAGAAGACAAATATAGAATCTTAAAAATACATGGATTGACGGAAAAAGTAGATAAGTTGTGATTTAATTGGTACAATTGTAGTTTACTTTTGGACATTGTTCTGCACACACTTTACAATGTCTGTGTCTGTCAAAATTTTCTTCCATTTTATAATTTTTTATTATTATCCTAATATAGACAATTAGACATTTTAAAAAAATATAAAGGAAAATTCCTGAAATTATCTTTCACATCTGGTTATCAAGATTAAAAAATGTAGACTAATAACCTTGTCGGAACCTTAAGAAGTTTGCACACAACGAGGACTTTTTTGGATAATCCCAAATACCATGATTTTTTAGGAAAAATGCCTTTTTTCAAAAGAAAAAAATTGCTTTCAATCCTATAGGGGTGTATGGATCATCCTGAATAATACATCATAAATATGCATTTTTTCCTTCTGAAAATGGATTTTTCGAAAAAAGGGGTAGCACCTTTTTTATCTCACATATGTTGTATCTTTTCTTTCTTTCTTTATTTCTCATGAAATTGTTGATTTTATGAAAAAAAATATTTATCAGTCAAACACATTATTATTACGTATGATAATGTATTTTCAAAACACATTATTTGAAATGGATGACAACTTGAAAAATTATATTTTCTAAATTAAAATGTGAAACATTTAGTTATCCAAACGAGATCTTGGTGATTTCAGGTAGCATGCATATAGTACGTACCTTGTCCATACGAGACCGCAATGTCTTGACAGTATTAGCATTATGGGCAACCTTAGCCTCCTCATTCAACTCCTGCAAGCGCTTATGATGCTTCTCTAACTCCTTAATATCTTCCTTAACGACATCCACATCCCGGAAGAACTTGTTTAGATCCACAACCCCTGCCTCACTCGCCGTCGGCATAATCGTGCCAAGTTCGACATCGTCTAGCTCAACTTGGCGTTTCAAATCGGTGTACTTCTTGAAGGAGCTTGCCGAGAAGAGATCATTCATATTGTTGAGAAAACTAAAGTATATATGGAGGTGGAAAGAAAATTTTGGTGTTTTGGATTCAACAGTCTAAGTTGAGGTTGGTTTTGTCGATTCGGGTTTGTGGTGGTCACGTTGGGCTAGACATGGGTGCATGATGTGGGGGGGATGTCTAGTTGTGTTTTGGTTTGTGTTGGGATATTTGATGTTTTTATGGAGTGGTTGGTTGTATTCCGATCCATGTTGGTGGATTAGTAGTTGACTTTGGTGGGATTCCAAGAATTGATGAAAAGCACCTTTGACTTTGCCATTTCAAATGTAGTTGATCCCAAGTTGCTTTAATATTACCTCGGAAGATAAGTTGGGAGTTTTGTGATTTTTGTCCATGTCATGGGTGCACATTCGGTCCGGTTAAAATTTTCGACTCAATTTGAACTTAGTGGGTGGGTTAATTGCGACTACCACTAAGGCACTAACCCTACCTTTTGGCGTTCCAATATTGCATTTTATAACTTGATCGAGATGATATGTTTATTTCGAAAGAATGATACTTACAAGTTAGGTCATCTAACTCTATTTTGTTCCAAAATAACTTGCAAATTTCTTATAATTTTGTTGATGTTTATTCTGATTAGACATGTCAACCGTGTTGTGTACGTGTCTTGTCATGTCATGTATGGTTTAATCTTAACAAGTTTTGGGTATACACGAACACGACACGATAAAGATTTGTGTACACAAACACGACACAGTTATTATTGCATACACACGACACAATACGATGTGTACAAGAATTCTTATTGTGTTGTGTAACACAATACACAATAATACCCGTCCGAATGGACACGAGTAGTACACGTATACACAATAAGTACATGTATAGATGATAACTAAATGTATATACGAATAGACACTCTAGTACATGTATATTTAATTATCGGGTTATTCGGGTTCCAATAAATTATCAGATTAACGTGTATTAAAAAATAAATTATCGAGTTATCGTGTATACTCGTGTACAAGAATTCTTATCCTGTAAAGAGAACTAAAGGTTTGTTTAATTTTGTGGTCATGGACTTTGTTTAGTGTAATATCATTTTGTACTTATTACAGCACGTACTCAAACGACAAAATTAAAATTTCTAAAGTAAATATTATCCGAAAGTCAATATGGGTCTAAAGGATTCATATATATAGTAACCAAATATTGGGCGATACTTTAATATTGTGACAACCAGATGATCTTGACAATACTTTAAATTATTCGATAGTTCAACATAATATTCTATAAAGAAATCCTATTAAAAATTATTGGAACATCTACTATCATATGGTGTAACGTAGCATCATGTGAAAGATAGTTCTTGCAATCATTGGTAACTACAAAGTGTGAGACAAATATAACATCATAAGATTAGGTTTTATCCGAAAACCCGTAAGATTAGAAACCGTGTTACAGCGAAGTACCTCGTATCATGGTAGAAGAATTATAAAGAAAACTATTAAACAACCCATCGCTATCATCTCAATTTGATAACTTAAGAACGTACAAATTTAGACCTTAATTTTGGTTCATTGAACTTTAGCTGGAACATCACATAAACATCAAACTCACCATCACAACTCCGACTATCGCGACGTACAAATTTCACAAATTTAGACCTTAATTTTGGTTCATTGAACTTTAGCTCGAACATCACATGAACATCAAACTCACCACCACAACTCCGACTATCGCCACCATTCCTGCCACTGCCGACCGCCCTCCACCGCTCACGATTTGCACGGGAAACAAACACTCATCGGTCGACGCATTCTTTGTCGTTAACTTCGCCAACCCACCAAAATCACAAGCCCTAACATCTTGATCCTGCATCTGGAAGTACATATTAAACGCATACGATACGTTTCCTCGCGAGTCCAAATCACCGCAACTCGAGCCGAACCCTAAGGCAGTGCAATCTCCCAAAGAACATGCGTAGTTCACATTGCCTGCCAATCAATTGGGAAAATATGTAGTCACATTTGATTTAGTCATACTTTTGTCAAGTTAACTTTGGTTTATTGGTTGCATTAAAACCTAAATAATTGGACTATAACTAATAATTTGAAAGAGAGAAAAAAAACTTACTTGGCAAAGTCTTATCAGTTAATTTCTTGTTATCGTTAAACACACACCACTGCTCCTCTATATACTCCACTCCTTTTACCGGGATTAGAAAGTTATCGTTTCCTTTTCCGGTGAGGTCCATTGGGAACTTAGGCTTCCCGTCGTAGGTGAAAATTCCCCAGTGCCTCTCGAAATTCCCCGGTGCAATGCTCTTTGTGTTCTCGTCAATCAACCCGAACAAGTACACATCCATGTGTCCTAGTTTTGAGAATATATAATCTAACATTAGAAAACAGTCAAAGAACATGAATCAATTGGTCCAAGAACATGAATTAATTGTATGAAAGTTTATTATATTTTTTTATTAAATTCCAACATATATGCAACTAATGATGAGCTTTGTATAATATGCAACTAATTACCCGCTAAAGTAGCCTCAGTTGGTCGAATATCCATTTCATGATTTTCCTAATTGTCTCATGTTAAGTAAAATAATGAATCAAATATTATACAAAAAATTATACCTGGTCTTAGTGGTGTTCCATCTTTTTTGGCCAACTTCTTTAAGAAACCGTCGTAGAATCTCTTGGCAATTGCTGTGTTGGCGTTCTTGTCGCCGTCGGTGGGCCAACCGGCCTCGCCGACGATGATTTTAAGGTTGGGAACGCCAGCCTTCCTAAGACTCCACACCAGAGTATCGAAATTGGCATCGAAAACGTTGGTATAGTCAGTGTTACCATCTCTAACGGGTTTCGCACCACCGTCGAAAAAGGCATAGTCGACGGGAAAACCGTCGTCACCTTGGTAGAGACTAAGAAATGGGTAAATGTTTACGACAAAAGGCGCATTATTGTCATGTAGGAATTTGACGATATCGACCATTAGTTTACGAATGTCGGAGCGGAAGTTTCCAGCCGAGGGCACCGGACGGTTAGGAGGGGAGTTGTAGACGTCGGCGTTAAGGGGAATTGTGGCTTTGACACGGCCACCAACTCCGGCGGCATTGAGGGCTTTTTGGATGTTTTGAAGGGCTGGGAAGGTGGTTTTGTCAAATGTCCGATTGTAGCTCGCCAAAAATGGCTCATTTCCGACCGCTACATATCTGAAATTTTTAAACAAGTAATTAAGATGACAATTAAATCATGTTGTACGTGTTATATATGTACGATGATTAATTATACAAACATACATAATCATGCATGTACGTACGTAGTTGCTCCATGCATTAAGAGATTAATCTATGTCGTACGTATTATGCTTGATTTTAAAAATGTAATTAAATTGAATACATTACGTCCATTTGTCTCTCAATGATGTTATTAATTAATTGATCTCTTAATTCGGAGTTATTATTTATGAAAAACGTTACGACCTAGTAATTAAAGATATTTCTTGTGGTTGTGGTAAATTGTTTCATTTTGCAACTATTTAATTATATATCTTCATGCAATTAACATTCTAACTAGCTAATAAGTGGGACAAAAAATTGTAATTGAATTTCTAATTTTAGTTAGTTGTGTCAGACATTATACCTACTTTATATTGACACCGCCGTTGAAATCGTATCTGGTAACGTTCTCCTTGACCCATTTCTTTGCCTCGTCGTAATCGGTGATGCGTTTGAGTTGATCGTTGGGGATTCCGACCATGACCTCGATATCACTTCCGGCCAGGGCACTAACGGTCCAAGAGTCGGCGTCGAAAAGCTTAACTTTGGAAATCTTATTAGCCTTCAGCATTCGAACGACTTCGGTGGGGACCATCGGGTGGGACATCATGGTCCCCCAGTTGACCCCAATGTCGACCGCGGTGGTGACCGTGAACGAGGCGACGACGAGGAGGAGGAAGAAGGTGGTGATCCATGGCTTGGCCATGGTTGAAAGCTCTAGTGCCCAATTTAGGTGAGGAGGAATTGGTTATGTACGTTGGGGGTTTATGGAGGGAAGGAAAGGTTTGAATTAGGTTTATGTTGGGAGGTTGGCCTTTGGTTTCGGTTTTTGTGTTTATCACTAATCTTCTTTTTTTAGCAAATGTGCTTAAGAGTCTAATTATAGTACCATTTAATTAATTAATTGAAGTAAAATAAATTGTTTTGACTCTCTTTTTTACATCAAATTTACTTTTTATGGTTGATAAAAGATTGTTTTCCTATCGAATAAGGGTTTGTTTGAATTTCCATGTTCTAAACCTAAAACTTTAGAAGTCATATCGTAAAGCTTCAAAATTGGTTTTGCGGCATCACCTAGCTAGGGATTTTATACTCACACCTAGGCATGTCAATTAAGTTGTGACGTGTACTTTTTGTGTCAAATACTCTTGTATTTTCGTGTATAAATGTTAGATCGACCATATTTAAAAAGATATTTAATCGTCTCATCATTTCTAGTGGTGTAAACATGACGAGTATGGTCATACATGTATTCAAAGCCGTCTAACTAAATGAGTACGAGTATATACATGTTTAAATGTTGTTGTACTCTTACCTATTTCATACCTGTTTAATAAACAGTTACGGGATATGTATTGCGGGTATTATTACATTGTGTTATTTGAGACATTATCTAGTTCCAAATTACAAAAGATAAACATAAAAAACAAAGACTTGTGTTGTAGTTCTACGTTGTTTGGTGCTACTAAATAAACAAAACAAATTGAAATTTAATTATATATTAACACTCAATCTGACCCAAATTTTAACCATATCCAACATCCGTTTCAATCCAAACTTTAACGTAAATATAGGTTTATGAGTGTATCAGGGATACAACAACAAAAAATTAGGAAAAAACGTCGAGTGTATGTTAAATAATGAATTTTTGAAGTTCAGATGGGTAAAATGTTACAAAATGAAAGTTCATGAGGAGTAACTGTTAACTTTGAAAGTTCAGAAGTACAAAGTGATACCAATGCATAATTAATTCTATTAATTTCTTAGCAGTTTTACATGTTAGTGACCTGTTATTATCAGGTTGTTGACCAGCGCATTGTTAAATTGATTGTAGAGCTTATGAGATGTCATGAAAGTCCAGAATCTGATATGTTGGTCTTGAAACTGTGATTTCAAAAATGGAATGCTTGTTAATGGAGAGGCTACACGTACCTTACCCAAGCTAGAGGTAATCTTCAAGATTACACTGTATTTTGAGAAAACTAGCTTGGTCCCATTCGGGTAATTAAAGGGTTTGAAACTGTGATTTCAAATATGCATTTTTCAAGTTAACATCCAATTTCGATTACGCAGCTTTCTTCAAAAACATGTTATTTTGAATTATCAAAATATGCCCTCAGTAGCATGGAAGAACTCTTAATATATAGTTAATACGTTATATAGCTAATCTGCTGAAAATTCGACTTCTCAAACTACCAAAGAATTGTTATTTATGTTTAACTAAAGATTGTTTGCAGGTGAAGAAACACTTTGAAGTTTTTTCTGAATTTATTTCTTATCTTATCCTAATTTTTTGTTTTAATTAAAAAATGCTTTCCTTTTTTGTTGCTGTTGTAGCTAATGTTTGGTAATTAAGGTTGCAAAATTTATCATCTTCAACTAGATATTGGGTAAATGGGGTGCCGATAGGGTTGTAAATGGGCAGTTCGTGGGCGGTTATAGGGCTTACCCATAATCCTATCCGTCTAATTAAATGGTTCGCGGTTCGATTTAAAACTCGTTTATTTATACATCTACCCATGAACCTACTCGTTGAATTAAATTAAACGGTTTTAGGCGGTTAAATGATTATATGGTTAAAATTTAATAGATACTAAAATTGATATAAGAATTGGGTAAATTTTTAAATGGATAAAAACTTGTCAAACTTTTAAAAAATATCATAACATCCATAATTTTATAATCAAAACCTTCAAAAATTCATAATTTAAACATCCACAAATTTATATAAAACAACATCAAACATCCACACATAATGACAATAATAATACAAACAATTATTTGTATATAGTATATATATAAAAAATATTATATATATTCATTATGTTTCGCGTAAACGAACTACATTTACCGGTGGCTCTTGCAGTTTGACACAACAACCACCGTTTACCAGTGAAGTACATTTTATATTTTTGTTTGCTTTAGAAAAGTAAGGAATCCAACATTGTGGATTTGTGGTAGTGGGAGTGTCTATTAATCTATACCTAAAGCTAACACGTTATAATTAGAAAAGTAGTAAGATAAACTAATACCTGATTCCAACATAAGACGCAACCTGGCTAATTGTCTCCACCTTTATATGATAACAAGGAAAAGTTCGCCAAATTAAAAACCAACAGTAAGGGAAGTTGTTAGGTAAAAATTGACTTTGAAGTGGTTATTAATTTATTATACGTGAATTATTGCACCAATTAGATTGAGCTTGCCAAAGTTACGTGTAGAATGTCTTCCCCCTAATTTGAGGAGTTCTTAGATATCGTGTGAATCGTGATTTATTTTTCTCCACAGGTAGATAACAATAGTGAATATTCCTTTTTAGACTATGATATCATATTAAAATGTGAATATTCAATTCAAAACTAATAAGGCTTGCTATTATCATTTGGCAAATGGTATCTTCGTACGGTTCAAGTATAATTTCGCCAGAGATGTCAACATCGGCTTTAAAGTTGCAGAACTTGTATCAATTTTGGGGTATATACGTGGGGTACAAAGGTCAAACTTTAAAGAAGTGACGAATTAGACACAAAGGTCATCTGGAATTGCATTTGTCTAATTTTCAAATGTTGTATTTCAAAAGTTGTTTCATTCTTACGCCATAAATTGTTGGATCTTAAATTTTTATCGACTTTCTAGAAGAAGTAAAAGAGAAACTATACGACTTCCATACCCTTTTGAGTTTGGTAACAAAATGAAAAAAGAGAGAGTTTGTATTCTATATATTCTCATGAGAATACGTCCATCGCAAAGTCCAAACGCAATATCTCATAAACTACAAACTATCATCGTCACGGGTGAATTATTAATCTCAATTGCCACATGGCCTTTTTAATCGTGGTTGGAACCTTGTGCGCATTTTCTTTTTTATGAAATCCAACACGTAAATACATTATTTTGCAACCTAATTTGGATCTCTCCAGATACAATGTTGTGTGGATCAGAGAAACACCTCCAGAGAGTTCGTAATTTTTTTTCTTGATTTCCAAAAAATAATGTAATAATCTTGTCCTATTTTCGGTCGGTGGGTGAGGTCTACAACTCTACATACGAGTGGTTTTGGATTATCCACGAAAGATTGGAGGAGACATTGACAATGCAATTTTTTTGAACCTTTAGTGAAAGATCGAAGGAGATCGGGTGGTTGACAACCATCACATTCATAATATTTTTACACCTCTAATAGAACTTTACTCTCTTTTTTCACTCCTATTATTTCCTTGCCATACGGATTTTCTAATATTTAGGAAAATAATTAAGTGAATTATCTAAAGTTCTTCTACTCAACTTTCACCATTCAATCTAACATATAGCTGTTGAAAACATCTTACCGTTATCTCCTCAGACGATCCATCTTCAGCCAGGCATCCCTTCCAGTTTCCCACAAACATTAATTCCATATTTATGAGGCCCCAACGATTCTATTGTATTTGTATAAATACAACGCAAATCATGTAATACAAACAACAAAATATATACAAAAATTCTTCTTCTTCTCCACCTCCTTCGTTTCAACATGGTATCAGAGCGGTAATCCGCAAGCCTCAGACCTCCCTACTGTCCTCATCGGCCTCACCTCATCTAGGGGGTTGCAGGTCGATACACCCACATCCATACCCAAAAAGAGGAGAAGAAAAATAAACTCAAAAAAGCATGTCGGAAAAAGGTCACCTCGAAGGAGTCATGCACCGCCTGGTTTCCACCCCCCTGAACGAGGCGAACTATCTCTCCTGGGCACGTGCCGTGACCCTTTCCCTCAGCGGTCGAGGGAGGATCGGCCACATCACTGGGCGAACACCAAAACCAGAGGAAGGATCTGATAACAAAGCCCTGGACGAATGGCAAACCGCCGATCACCAGGTCATGTCCTGGATCATCGCGTCCATGGAAGCCAAAATCGCAGAAATATTGATCTAAAAAGACAGCGCAAAGGAGCTCTGGGAAGCCATTCAAGAGCACTTCGGAAAAAATCAGAACTTTGCACACATCTTCCAGATCAAGCAAGAAATCGCACAAAACCAACAAAACACCCGGAGCATCACTGAGTACCTCGGTACTCTCAGACGGGCGTGGGATGAGTTGGGAGTTTATGAACCTCCGACAACCAACGCTGACATCATTCAACAAAGGACAGAACAAAACCGCATCTATCAGTTCCTAGCGGGACTGAACTCTTCTTTTGAAAATATCAGAAGTCAGGTGCTATTATCACCAGAGCTTCCTTCTTTCGCCGCTATCACTGCGATGGTTCTCCGGGAAGAATCCCGAAGATTAACCATGGCTCATCAGCAAAAGGACGAGAATGAAAACCAAGCTTTTTTTGCCGGAAAAAACCAAAACCGAAGCCAAAACAACACAAAATCTTTCGGAAAACACAAAGAAGAACACTGCGAAAACTGCAAAAAGATCGGACACAACTCCAACAACTGTTGGTTTCTCCACCCACACCTTCGACCTCAAAGAAACAACAAGAACAGACAAGCAAATATGGTGGAGAGCATCGCCGGCAGCAGCGCCAGCCAACAGCCCAGCGGAAGCGAGAGCGGCGGCAGCCGAAGCGACAAAGAAAACCCTAACTTTCTCTTGTTTGTGAAAAATGCAGGTTTAAATAGTCCCATCAAATCCGGATATCGCGACCCGATCCGAAACGAAGACAACTGAATCCAGGGTGGATCCAGAAGATCCGCGTTACCCGATTCCAACGGGTCTGCCTTTTTCGGATCTAGTAATGGAGCACCCGACCCAGATCTAATACGCCGGTTGGTGGATCATCTAAATGAATATTTGCAGACTACCCCCCCTGCAACAGGTAATTATGCAGGTAGTAAAATAATGTCTGATATTGCACTTTTTTCTGGATTGTCTACTAATTCTACAAATAAACCTTGGATTATTGATACCGGGGTCATAGATCATATTACCGGAGACCCGTCTTTGCTTGATAACATTACTCACAATCTGCAACTATTAAATAAATTTGTTACTGTTGCTAATGGAAATAAAATACAAATTGAAGGAATAGGAAAAGAAAAATTAGTCAATAATACTGGTGATAATATTTTATATATTCTTAATCTTGATGCTAACCTAATTTCGGTAGCCAAAATTACTAGTAATTTAAATTGTAACGTTTTCACTCCTAACAACGTATTTTTTCAGGATTGTATCACAGGAAGGATGATTGGTAAAGGTATCCTCCAAAATGGTCTTTATGTTCTGGAAACCAATCAAAAAGCATATCATATCAAAATTGATCATAATCTCTGGCACCGAAGAATGGGTCATCCATCTTCAAATGTGTTAAAATCTTTATTTCCTGTTTTTTCTTCTGAATTATTATGTGATGTATGTCGTTTTGCTAAACAAACTCGATTGCCTTTTTCAAAATCTAGCACAAAAACTTATATTCCATTTGAGATAATTCATTCTGACATTTGGGGACCTGCTCCTGTTGAATCTCATAATGGCTTTCGATACTTTATCAGTTTTATTGATGATTTTTCTCGAACAACTTGGATTTACTTGCTAAAAAACAAGTCTGATACTTACTCAGTCTTTTGTGATTTTTTACGTTTTATTGAAAATATGTTTGATGCAAAAATTCGTGTCTTTCGGTCTGACAACGGCTCTGAATATATGAGCAATTTGTTTCAAAATCTTTTAAAACAAAAAGGTATTTTTCATCAAACTTCGTGTGTTAATACTCCGCAACAAAATGGGCTTTCAGAAAGAAAAAATCAACATCTTTTAAATGTCACACGATCACTTCTTTTTCAAAACAATGTCCCAAAACAATTCTAGTCTGACGTTGTTCTTACTGCTACTTACATCATAAACCGTCTTCCTAGTCCTACAATTAACAATAAAAAACCTCTCGAAATTTTATACAATAAAGAGATTAATCTTGACCACCTTAGAGTTTTTGGGTGCATCTGTTTTGTTCACAAAAAACGTAATGACAAACTCGACTACAACTCCATTAAATGTGTTTTTTTGGGGTATTCTTTTCGGAAAAAGGGATATAAATGTTATGATCCCAAAAATAAAAGAATGCTTGTCTCAAGAGATGTCACTTTCTTTGAGATTGAACCCTTTTTTAAACACTCCACTAAAGACGCTTCCGTTCCACTACCAACCTCTCTTCCTCAAATTCCAAATACTACATCTGGACTCGGAGGAGACCAAGGAGGAGATGACGAGGATAACACCCAAGACGAAGATAACACTGAAGGAGGAGACAATGACCAAAGAGAACAAGAGATCCCAAGAAGATCCTCTCGTCAAAGTCGACCCCCTCCTAGATTTAATGATTATTTTCTTTCTCACACCACTTATCCTATTCAAAACCACCTATCCTACCACCAATTTTCACAGAAACACCAAGCCTTCTTAGGAGAATTAGAAAAAACCAAAGAACCCATTTCTTATCATGAAGCCACACAAAACAAATATTGGGTCGAAGCCATGGATGAAGAATTACAGGCCCTAGAAACCAACCACACCTGGACTTTAGTCCCTCTCCAACCAGGCATAAAACCGGTTGGTTGCAGGTGGATTTACAAAATCAAGTATCATAGCGATGGAAAAATAGAAAGGTACAAAGCTCGACTCGTTGTTCAAGGATATACTCAAACCTACGGTCTTGACTATCTTGAAACCTTTGCCCCCGTAGCAAAAATGAACATTGTTCGTGTTCTTCTCTTTGTCGCCGTTAACCATGGATGGAATCTATTCCAAATGGATGTCAAAAATGCATTTTTACAGGGAAATCTGGAAGAAGAAGTCTATATGACTCCACCCTTTGGGTACACTACTCATCCCAACCAGGTATCCAAGCTTCACAAATCTATATACGGACTAAAACAATCGTCTCGAGCCTGGTATGCCAAACTCAGTCTCTCTCTCCTTAAGTATGACTTTATTAAGAGTTCTGCAGATGCCTCCATGTTTACAAAACATGATCATAAAATCACTACCATTATACTCATTTATGTTGATGATATTATAATAACCGGTAATAATGATCACCAAATAAATTTAGTTAAAGACTATCTAAAATCTAAATTTTATATAAAGGACTTAGGAATCATGAAATATTTTTTAGGCATAGAAATTGCTCATTCCAAGAAAGGGTTATTCCTTTCACAACGAAAATACACCATACACCTTCTTAAGGAAACCGGAAAACTAGGATCAAAACCTACCACCACACCAATAGAAACTAACAAGAAGATAGGACCCACAGATGGCACGCCATTAACCAATATCGGACAATTTCAAAGATTAGTAGGAAAACTTATCTATCTCGCAGTTACTCGACCAGATATCACCTATGCTGTAAGCCTTATAAGTCAATTTATGCATGGTCCTCGCACACATCACTTGGACTTGGTAAACATAATCTTATGTTACCTAAAGGGCACACCTGGGCAAGGACTTTGGATGAAACCTAACAAGTCTAACTCAATTATTGGTTATTCTGATGCAGACTGGGCTGGAAGTCATGATCAGAAATCTACCACTGGCTTCTGCACATTTGTTGGTGGTAACCTTGTTACCTGGCGATCTAAGAAACAAAATGTCGTTGCTCGCTCCAGTGCAGAAGCAGAATATCGTGGAATGGCATCCACTACCAGCGAGTTAATCTGGCTCAGTCAGCTCCTCAAAGACATGAACATCACAACCCAAGGCCCGATGAAAATGTTTTGTGACAATAATGCAGCTCGACACATCGCAACAAATCTTGTCTTCCGTGAACGAACTAAACATATCAAAGTTGATTGTCACTTCATCCGAGAAAAAATTCAGTCAAAAGAAATAAAAGTTCCCTACGTTCCCAGCAAAGAACAACTTGCGGACATATTCACCAAAGCTCTCGATCACAAATCCTTCTCTACACTTCTTCACAAGTTAGGATCTATCAATCTCTTCCAGATCCAACTTGAGGGGGTGTGTTGAAAACATCTTACAAACACGTGGCAACAAACAACAAAATATATACAAAAATTCTTCTTCTTCTCCACCTCCTTCGTTTCAACAATAGCATCCAAAAATGGAGGCATCTAGTTTATAGTTGATGAAGCGTAAATTTGAATTTCAATAATGTAGTTAATTACGTTTTGATTTAAACAGTACGAGAGTATCGAAAAATTCTAGGTCACGAGGAAAAGAAAAAGAAAGTACAGACATTCACGTGACGACGGTACGGTGGTAAAGACAATTTCAACATCGACAATAATTATTTTCCGATCGAAAAATATGATATAGTTCGTTCTTTCCATCATGTCATGGGTCTTGGTGAAATGATATGAACTACGTGGTTTGAAACTTTAGCTCGCATGTCCTACCATGTCAATCAATTATTTTATCGGATGATTAAAAAACAACAATTACTGAGCACCATCACGATAAATTTGGCATTTTCGATTTTCATTATTAAGTTAAGAAACATGGAAGACAGGACATTTCCAGGTCAACTCTCTTTCGGAGATCTAAATCAGCAATGTCGGGAACAAAAATGTGGTGGAGATGATGGTCTAGGACCAGGAGTAAGTGAAGGAAGGTATCCATGATTCTATATGGAAATTGTTATATAAATTTAATGTGAATTTTTAAGAATAAAAATTAATAATATTTTTACATACATATAACAATTTCTGCTGCACTTTGAAGTGCTGCAAAAAAAAATTAGTCATCACAGAATCTATGAGAAAGATAGTGGGAAGAAGAATGCTCTGAAAGGGTGTGTCTTTTGTCTTGATTCTGCCCGTCACCAAACTCTGTTTTCTTATTATCATTTTTATTAAGGACTCACTGTCTGTTGTGTAATCTGCAGTTAGTGGGTGTAATGCGTTATGTTTAAGGGAGGAAATTGGTATTCTAATGAAGTTTAGTGTAACCAATTGGATCAATCAACAATTAAGGATCCTCAACTGTTTACTCATTGAACAGGATGAACTTTATAATGAAGTTTAGTGTAACCAATAAGCTTCTTGAACTTTATAAGAACAACCACTACATAACTAAATTGACCTGAGATAACCATCATGGAACCACCTCTTTTTGATACAATTTCTTAAATCTCATCCAAATGAAGGTAAGAGCAAAAGAGATAAAAAAAAAATCATGATTGTGTCTTATAAACATTAAAAAATGAATTCTGCGAACACTAACCAAAGTATCAGAAAAGAAAATCAGGCAAAATCAAATATTACTCTTATGGTCTTCTTTTGCGTATACTATATGAGAAGAATCCTCGAATTATGTTTGTGTTTATCATTGAACTGAACGTAACCAAGCAAAACGATGCTTATTCTCATATTCTAGTTCTACGAGAAGTCTTTTTCTTATTTTTTTGCATTTTTAGACATTGGATTCTTGGCAAACTTGTGTGGATGACAATAAGTACTAGCCACATAATTTGTTACAAGCGAAGGAATCAAATTACGTTTTATTTAATTAGTAATTTCTTCTAGAAGGAAACAAATTTCATAAAGACCCTTGTCCTTAATATAATCACCAAACATGAAAGACAATAACACCTCCTACTTCCCACTGGCATTTGAGAATTGAGACCACAAGAACTCCTATATAAACCATACATGTCATACCAAGACAACCTCACATCTGTTCCCACTTGTGGAGAGAGATATCGAGAGAGAAAGTTGTAGAGAGAGAGAGAGAGAGAGTGTGTGTTGTAGAGAGAGAAAGATGGGTAGTGAGTTCAATGGGTTTGAAGAGGAAGGAAAGATGAGAACACCAGAGATCAAGTTCACAAAGCTCTTCATTAATGGCCAATTTGTTGATGCCATCTCTGGTAATTAACACACCACATATATTACATACAACTATATGTACATACTTAGTTGATTAGTCTTTTCTTATCTACTTCAAATTTGGTCTTCTTTATTTAATTTGTGTTATGAAAAAAACTTAAGGCACCGTTAGTATTGTGTTGGAGCTTAATTAGTGTTTGCCTTCTTCTTCTTCTGTGATTCGAAGACATGTTTTTAGTTTCTAAGGTTTTGCTTTTTTTTTTCTTTTGGTTTGTTTTGGGAGTTGACTGAGCATGTCTTTGTTCTTGGTCATGGGAAGAAGAAGAACCTTTTTTATATAAGGTATTACAAATATCTTTTTGTTTGGCATGATCTTTATGTGATGAATGCTAAGAGGAATATCCTTTGTGGCTTAGATGATATGAAATCTGGTTGATTGAAATTCATACATTAGATATATAATTTAATTTAATTTGTCATATAATAACAGTATTTAGTTATTATATTTGGTGATGAAAATGAATCTTAAGTTTCACACAAGGCATCTTGGTGTCTTCTTGCTTACTCTGGGAAATCATATGCTAACTATATTTTAGTGGTAAAAGTGGTTTCTTGGTCCCAACTTGCAATAAGTTACTCCAAGAGGTGTTGAAGTGGGCATATTAGAATATATATATATATATATATATATATATATATATATTCTAGTATTCTAGTCCTGTAGGATGATGATATTTGGTGAACATATATATTTTATTTTATTTTAATGTTTTTATTATCAATTGACTCCTTGTATTGTCTTCAAATTACAGGAAAGACCTTTGAGACGATTGACCCGAGGACAGGCGAAGTGTTGGCAAGGGTGGCCGAGGGCGATAAGGATGACGTCGACTTGGCGGTGATGGCGGCAAGAGAAGCTTTTGACAAAGGAAAATGGCCTCGAATGTCAGGATTTGTAAGCGTCTTTACTAATACAATTAGTTACTTTGTCAAGTTTTTACTTTTACAAAATTTTCAGGGTCCTCCTTATAAATGCCTTTCGTTCTCACATATTGAATTGAATTGAATTATATATCCATACAAGACAAAAACAATAAAAGGGGACTAATAATCCCACAACCATAACGGATTGACTTGTATTTTATTAACTAATCTATATATTTAATTAATTTTTATTTTTCATTAGATATTCATTCGTTAGATATAGACACCATCAATCATTAACTTGTTTCACTGCTGCAAAATACGATCGTTACGTCGATTTTTTTCCCTTGACTTATCACTTCGGATTGACGTAATAAGGAGGGACGTAGTAAAATGAATAATTTAAGTGAAAATGTATTTGACTTTCTACATCGGTTTTGCGATAAAACTGACATAAACATAGGAGATCACATCAAAAGGTCCATCTACTACTATATCACAATATATTACAATGATGAATTAATCGATTACATAATTTATCCAAGACTAGTGCTCAGCAAGACATAGATAACTCATAACATCACTACATCGAATTAGATCTTCCGACCAAATAACATGCAAATCTCAAATTAAACCAACTACCGGACCAAATAAAATTCTCTATTGTCATCCACATTTTTATGTTAATAACTCATACCTTTTGTTTCCATATCCATTCCACGGCCTTTAGATCCAATGTGTTGTTGTTGTAATACCTCCTCAACCTTGAATCTTATCACAATTACAAATTATACAAGATTTAAGAATAAACCAAGTCTAACAAAATAAAACTAAACAAGGAATAGAAGAATCAAATGTCACCAAAAGGAAGTTGAATCATTGTTGAAGAAACCATCTTGGTATTAAATTCCTACAAAATAAAACAAAAAATCAATAAAAATGAAAGATAATAAGGTATTTCTCCGCTCTGCTTATAAGCTTGTTTAATGCTTGCAGCCGAGGAATGTGGATAGTGATATTCCCTGCAACAGATTTGCATGAAAACAACAAATAAGAAAGGGCCTCTCTTCATTAATTTCCATATCTAGAAGAGAAAGATAAAAATAATCTGAACAATAAAAGCACAAATATAATAACAGAGTAGGCATGAAAACTTCAATGGGATGACCAAATTTATACATTCATGTAACTGAAATTGAAGTAGTACAGGTTGGAACCTTGGAGGTGGACCAAATTTATATATCCTGTGACTAGTCACGGGTCCAGAAGTCCGACGGGGAGGAGGTTGGACCAGTCGCAGGTCGAGGGAGGGGTCGTGCTTTTGTGTTTTTGATTTGAAGGTGACGAGGAGAAAACACTAAATTATATAATAAAAAATCAGGCACGTCGGATATCTGTAAAACCGACGTGTTGATCTAACCTACACGTCGGTTTACACATGAACGATGTGGTAAGTTGGATACCACGTCCGTTTTCGGACACCTGACTGTAAACACTTTACAACGTTGGTTTCACAAAACCGACGTAACAAAGATAACATAGTACACATATTTTGTAGCGGTGTTTATACCTTGATAGTACATTTTAAGCTTGTTTTTAGGAAAAAAATTCAAAATAATAAGTTATAAAGAAAAAATTGGAAAAATATGCACGTGGGAAACTTAATTGACAAAGTATGCACATTGAAAACGACACATGTGGTGTCGTTTTCATTAAGTAAAAACGGCACTGTAGATGTCGTTTTTACCCTTAATGAAAATGGTATCACTGATGCCATTTTCACATGGGAAAGTTTTTCTTGGTTTCGAGATATCGTTTGCATCTAATACATGTTGGTTCGCAACGGGTTAGTCGGGGACCCTTGGAATTTTTTTGGATCTTCAAATTGTTTGATCTGGAAATTTTTTAATCAAAAATTACTTGGGCAAAAATATAATCCAATTTTTGTTAGTAACGTGGGGTTATAATTTTTTGATAAGTAACGTAACCCTCGTCAAAAATTTCGAACCAATTTTTGATAAGTAACGTGGGGTTATAAATTTGTATTATTGTGGAAACAGGTTGGATTAGAACGAGTTTTATGCAAGTAAATTTCCCCAAGTAATTTTTGATTAAAAAATTTCCAGATCAAACAATTTGAAGATCCAAAAAAATTTCAGGGGGCGCTGCCCCTTGCAACCCCCGCCACCTCACCGGCGAGGTGGAACGCCGCTCGCTCCCCGGTGAGCGAGATCCCCGACCGACCCGTTGCGAACCAACATGTATTAGATGAAAACGACATCTCGAAATCAAGAAAAACTTTACCCAAGTGAAAACGGCATCAGTGATACCGTTTTCATTAAGGGTAAAAACGACATCTACAGTGTCATTTTTACTTAATGAAAACAGCACCACAGGTGTCGTTTTCAATGTGGATACTTTGCCAATTAAGTTCCTCACGTGCATATTTTTCCAATTTTTTTCTTTTTAACTTATTATTTTGAAAAAAATTCATTGTTTTTATCTGCCAAATGAATAATTGCTCATTTGGTAGTTGGTAACTACTATTCTGTACATATTTATCTTCTTATTTTCCCGATCCTCAAAAGGCTGAATCACAAAATAGTAGAAATATAATGTACACACATTTTATGTCTGTTTTAGTTTTAAAAGCGAAAAAATGGCTATTATGTATAGAACTAATAGTTAACAACTTAAAACAGATTTTCCCCTCCAATTTTAAGTTCAAAATTAATCATTATTTTTGCAGGAAAGAGGAAGAATCCTAATGAAATTCGCTGATCTGGTGGACCAACATGCTGAGGAATTGGCAGCGCTTGACGCGGCCGACGCCGGAAAGCTATTTTTCATTTGTAAGATAGGTGAAGTCCCGGCTTTCGCAAACTATTTGCGCTACTATGCTGGCGCCGCAGACAAAATCCACGGCGAGACATTAAAGATGTCTAGGGAGCTTCAAGGGTACACTTTGCGCGAACCAATCGGTGTTGCGGGGCTTATTGTGCCGTGGAATTATCCTTCTGTTATTTTGTCACTAAAGGTGTGTCCAGCGTTGGCCGCCGGTTGTACCGTTATCGTCAAACCGGCAGAGCAAACGCCGCTTTCGGCACTCTATTATGCTCATTTGGCAAAAGAGGTGCACAAAGTTTTTGCATCAAGTCTCTTCTAAAAGTCAATTAAATCAAAATTGTTGAATTGACTACTTTTGAATCGTAGGCCGGAATTCCTGACGGGGTTTTCAATGTTGTCACCGGATTTGGTGCCACGGCCGGAGCTGCGATAAGCTCCCACATGGACATTGATAAGGTAATAATTGTAGTGCATGTTCAAAACATTAAGAACTCAACATAAACTTAAGATTATTCTTAAGTTTCATAACGTTAAAACGTTATGAAACTTTCTAATTGTGTAATAATCATAACAAAATTATAGGTTAGCTTTACTGGATCGACCGAAGTGGGGAGACTGGTAATGGAGGCAGCAGCCAAGAGTAATTTGAAGCCGGTTAGTCTCGAACTCGGTGGTAAATCTCCATTGATTATCTTGGACGATGTTGATGTCAACATGGCCTCTGAATTAGCTTGGCAAGCTACATTTCTCAACAAGGTAATTAATCTGATTTTTTTTTTGTTTTAATTGAACACAAAATTTATGAAGGAAGTTATGTTAATATGCGAATTTCTCGATACGATTCCATTTCAGGGAGAAATTTGTGTCGCGGGTTCTCGAGTTTTTGTTCAAGAAAAAATCTACGACGAATTGGTGCAATTATTAGTGGAAAGATCAAAGAGTTGGAAAGTTGGAGACCCATTTCATCAAGTTGATCAAGGGCCTCAAGTAACTGAGAATTAGTAATAATTGATTAACTCTAATATTAGCAAAATTATGATGGTAATCAAGATTTGATTGTTTGCAACGAAATTGCAGGTTGACAAGAAACAATTTGAGAAGGTGCTTTCCTACATAGAAGATGGGAAGAGAGAAGCAAAGTTGTTAATTGGAGGGAAATCTTGTGGTGACAAAGGTTATTACATTGAACCCACGATTTTCACAGATGTTAAGGTAAATTTTCTGTTAAAATCAAATTTTAAGTTGGGTTATTGTAACACTCTTAGTGTAATTTACACACTCTCTTCTACATACAGGATGATATGATAATAGCACAAGATGAGATATTCGGACCAGTGATGTCACTAATGAAATTCAAGTAAGTCATATCGAACAACCTAATTCATCTCGCGTTAGAATTCAACATTTTTTCTTAAAATGTGTTTAACACTAATTTTATTCTAACTTATCGATTGTTTTGATGCAGAACAATCGAGGAGGTGATCGAGCGAGCCAACAACACCAAATACGGGCTTGCAGCCGGAATAGTGAGCAATAACATGAATGTCGTGAATCTGATTTCTCGATCGGTTCGAGCCGGAATTATTTGGGTCAATTGCTATTTCGCATTCGACTTGGACTGCCCTTTTGGGGGTTACAAATTGAGTGGGTTTGGAAGAGATGGAGGTTTGGATGGATTGGATAATTATCTTAGGAAGAAGTCTGTTGTTACCCCACTCTATAATTCCCCATGGCTTTAAGATAGATACTACTTCTTTACTTCTAAGTTGTGGTGTGATTTTAAGATTACTATGTTCATTAAATGTGGACACTTATAATTTGCTTATGCATGTTTATGTAGTAATAGATTTCATCACCAGTTTGTATCAATTGTTTGAGTAAATAAGACAGAAAAATATGAGCCAAACACAGAGCATATTTAACTTCTGTAGTTTCTCAGAGATTTCAATTTCAATCTTACATGACATGTCAAACTTGCAACAACAAAACAAAAAGAATCTTTTTAAGTGTTTTATTATTTAAAAAATAACACATAATTTTAAGTACGTTATAAATAATACTAATTTTTCCTTTCAAATTCTTATTTTTCCTCTCTTCAGAACCGCTTTGAAGGTTGCCTTTCTCATTCTCGTAGGACTCTGTTGATTATCAGAATTGTGCTTAAACCATTATTGATTTTGCTGGAGGACGAGAAGCAGTAGGGAGATTGTATTTCTTCTTATTATATTCGTATTTTGAATTGTACAAGTGTATTTATAAATTTTACAATGATATAGTCGTTGGTTACATTCTAAAATAAGAGAGGAGCGTGAATCTTTATTCTTTCCTTGAATGAAGATCCGGCAACGGCTATGGTGTAACGGCTATGATGAGATTTCCTTCTGAGCCCAAAAGGTAAGTGTATCTTGGTTGTATTTTGGTATTTCCAACACGCCCCCTCAAGTTGGATCCTGATAGAGGTTGAAGGAACCAAACTTGAGTAGTATTTCTTGGAAATGTTTGTAGTCCAATCATTTAGTGAATATATCTGCGAGTTGATCTTTACTTCCGACGTAGGGGACTTCTATTTCATTGGACTGAATTTTTTCTCGAATGAAGTGGCAATCTACTTCAATGTGCTTGGTTCGTTCGTGGAAGACGGGATTGGTTGCGATGTGGCGAGCAGCGTTGTTGTCACAGAACATCTTTATTGGTTTGTTGAATGGTTGCTTCATGTCTTTAAGCAGTTGTTTGAGCCATATGAGTTCGCTAGTAGTGGAGGCCATGGCGCGGTATTCAGCTTCAACACTGGATCTAGCCACAACATTCTGCTTTTTGCTTCGCCAAGTTCTAAGTTTCCTCCTACAAAAGTACAGAATCCCGTTGTTGGCTTACGATCATGACTTCCTGCCCAGTCTGCATCAGAATAACCAATAATCTCATTAGAGTTGTTTCTTTTCATTCATATTCCTTGCCCTGGAGTTTTCTTTAGATAGCACATGATCCTATCGATTATTTCTAAGTGATGGGTTCGAGGAGCGTGCATAAATTGACTGACAATGCTTACAGCATAAGTAATATCTGGACGAGTAATAGTGAGATAAATTAATCTACCAACAAGTCTTTGAAATTGTCCTATATCTTTAACTGGGTCTCCATCTGTTGGGTGTGTTTTCCGGTTTGTTTCAATGGGAGTGTTGAGGGGTTTGGAGGCTAGTTTACCTGTTTCGTGAAGAAGGTCTAGGACATATTTTCTTTGGGACAAGAATAAACCCTTTTTTGAGTAAGCAAACTCTATTCCGAGAAAATATTTTAAAAAACCTAGGTCTTTTATGTCGAAGTTTGTTTTTAAGTGTTGTTTAACTAGATTTATTGTTTTGTCACAATCTCCGGTGATGAGTATGTCATCAACATATATTAATATTATAGTGGTGATGTTGTTAGAGTTGTGAACAAACATAGATGCATCTGCTGAACTTTTAATGAAACCATAAGAAGTAAGGAAGTGGCTGAGTTTTGCGTACCATGCGCGTGGTGATTGTTTTAGACCGTAGATTGACTTGTGTAGCTTGCATACCTGGTTTGGAGCGGAGTGGATACCTGGTGGTGGTGTCATGTAGACTTCCTCCTCAAGGTTGCCTTGGAGAAAAGCATTTTTTACATCCATTTGAAAGATATTCCATCCATTATTTACAGCTATAGAGAGAAGGACACGGACAGTGATCATTTTAGCTACGGGTGCAAATGTTTCTAAGTAATCTATGCCATAAGTTTGGGTATAACCTTTTGCGACAAGGCGAGCCTTATATCTTTCTATAGTTCCATCGCTATTATATTTGATTTTATAGATCCATTTACAACCTACGGGTTTGATTCCAGGTTCAAGAGGAACCAAGGTCCAAGTTTTGTTAGATTCTAAGGCAGTGAGTTCGTCTTGCATGGCATTGGCCCATTTTGGATTTTTTATGGCTTCATGGAAATTTGTGGGTTCTATGTGTTTATCGATTGTGTTTATGAATGCTCTATGGTTGTTGTTTATTTTTGTATAGGACAAGTAGTCCTGAATAGGGTAGGATAGATGGGTAACATAATCATGCAAGTAGGTGGGTGGTCGAGTGGGACGAGATGACCGACATTGAGGAGATGGTGGTGGGTTGGCTTCTACTTCTTCTTCTTCGTCTTCTTCTTCTTCTTCTTCTTCTTGGTGACCTTGGTGATTGTTGTCTTGGTTTTGTTCCGGAGAGTTGATTATCGGAAGTGGTGGTTGCGGTTGTACGTTGATGTCGGTTGGTGGATGTCCTTCATTATTGTTGAAGTAAGACATGTTTTCTACAAATTGAACATCACGAGAAACAAAAAATTTACATGTTTGGGGATCATAACATTTATACCCCTTTTTCTTTAAGGAGTACCCTAAAAATATACATTTTTGCGAGCTTTTGTTGAGTTTATTCATCCTTTTTCCTGTGGACAAAGACAACACAACCAAAAACTTTTAGATGGTCAAGAGTCATCTTTTTCCCATTAAGAATTTCCAAAGGTTGCTTGTTTTGAAGTCGAGGACTAGGAAGGCGGTTTATGAGATAAGCAGCAGTTAAAACGACGTCAGACCAGAAACGGTTTGGAACATGATTTTGAAAAAGAAGGGATCTAGTAATGTTCATGAGATGTCGGTTTTTTCTTTCTGCGACCCCGTTTTGTTCAGGTGTATTAATACAGGTAGTTTGATGAAAAATCCCTTTTTGTTTTAAAAAATCCTGAAAAATATTACTGGTGTATTCAGATCCATTATCTGACCTAAGTGTTTTTATTTTAAAATCATACATGTTTTCCACAAATGTAACAAATTCACAAAAAATGTTAAAAGCATCAGATTTTAATCTTAACAAATAAATCCATGTGGTTCGGGAAAAATCATCAATAAACGTAATAAAATACTTGAACCCGTTATAGGATTCGGTTGGGGCTGGTCCCCAAATGTCGGAATGTATCAATTCAAGAGGTTGACCTGCCTTATTAGTAGAAGAATAAAAAGGTAACCGAGTCTGCTTTGAAAAACTACAAATATCACATGCTATTTCAGAATTAATAAACGGGAATAAAGTTTTCAAGACCGAGTGGGACGGATGTCCCACGCGCCTATGCCAAAGTTCGTGGTTGGAATTATTTCCAACATGAAAAGCGGAATTTTGGGAGTCTAAGATATATAAGTCATTGACGAGGGTTCCCCTACCAATCGTCCTCTCTGTGGCACGATCCTGAAAGTATACGTCAAATGGAGTAAATACAATATTACAATTTAAATTTTTTGTGATTTTTGCTACGGATAACAAATTAGAGTTAAACCCGGGTACATAAAGGACATTATTATTGCTTTGGTTTAGTAGTTCTATATTTCCTATTCCTTTGATTTTTACTTGGTTTCCGTTTGCAACAGTTACAAATTTATTTAGAGAGCTAGAATTATTTTCAATCTTAGAAAGTAATGTTTTATCTACTGTCATGTGGTCAGTAGCACCCGAGTCAATTATCCAGTTTTGATGATTTGATTTTAATCTACTAGATAAGGCAGTGTAATTTTCCAGAAGTTGTTTCATACCTGCAAATTTACCTGAATGTTGAGGGGAGTTTTGCAAAAGTCCTGTGAGTTGGGCCACCAGATCCGAGATTTGCTGTGTTTGTATATTTGGGTCGGGTCCATGCGCTGGCGGATTCGGGTTGCTTACCAGGTAGCCTCTTGGATTCGGGTTTTCCGTCATATAAATCCCGCTGGATCCGATTTCGTTGTTTCCATTTTGGTCCTGCAGCGAAAAGAGAGGGTTAGGGTTTTGGTTCACTTGGTGGCTGCCGCCTCCTGCGATGGTGTTGTAGCCGCCGCTGCCCCCTGGTCTGGTGTTGAATCTTCCATCGCTATCTCTTTTGTCGCTATCTTTTGATGGTCGGAGGTGCGGGAAGAGGAACCAGCAATTGTTCCTGCTATGTCCGTTCTTTTTGCAGTTGTCGCAGTGTTCTTCTTTGCGATTTCCATATCTCTTCTTGCTGTGGTTTTGATTTTGGGTTTGGTATTGGTTTTTTCCGACAAGAAACGCATGGTTTTCGTTTTGGTTGTTGTTGTCGGAGAGTCCTTGCGACTGAGCGGTGGTCCTTCGTCGAGTTTCCTCGCGTTGGATCATCCCGGTGACGGCTGCAAGAGACGGGAGTTCTGGTGCCATTAGCACTTGACTTCGTAGATTTTCGTAGCTTCCATCCAGACCTACCAGAAACTGGTAGATCCGGTCTTGTTCTGTCCGCTGTTGGATGATTTTCGCATCGGTCGTTGGTGGTTCGTAAACCCCCAATTCATCCCACGCTCTCCTGAGGGTCCCCAGATACTCTGTGATGGTTTTTTGATTTTGGCGAGTCTGTGAGATTTCCTGCTTTAGCTTGAATACATGTGCAAAATTTTGGGCTTTGCCGTAATGCTCGTGGATTGCTTCCCATAGCTCCAGTGCGCTTTCCTTGTACAGGAAGATCTCCCCAATATTGGGTTGCATCGAGGCGAAGATCCATGACATAACGAGGTGATCCCCGTTTTGCCATTCCTCCTGTTTGTGTTCTGTCCCGATGCCTTCGGGTTTTTTGCTTTTCCCGGTGATGTGGCCCAATCTCCCCCTGCCGCTGAGGGAGAGAGTGACGGCGCGCGACCACGAGAGATAGTTGGTCCCGTTGAATAAGGT
Source organism: Triglochin maritima (assembly GCA_963682175.1). Classification (NCBI taxonomy): domain Eukaryota; kingdom Viridiplantae; phylum Streptophyta; class Magnoliopsida; order Alismatales; family Juncaginaceae; genus Triglochin; species Triglochin maritima. The sequence continues at coordinate 40,407,795 of OY821781.1, forward strand.
GGTGACCAACCGTGATGATGTGTTGGAATCTGTTTGGTTGGTTGTATGGTCGGTCATGGTTTTGGGTTTGTGTTTTGAAGGTTTGGATGTAGGTGGTGGTAGCCTTCAACCCCCTTGAACGAGGCGAAGACCGATGATGAGCTCTGGGGAGCCTGAGGTCTAGTGGTTTGTCGATTTACTGCTCTGATACCATATTGATTTTGCTGGAGGACGAGAAGCAGTAGGGAGATTGTATTTCTTCTTATTATATTCGTATTTTGAATTGTACAAGTGTATTTATAGATTTTACAATGATATAGTCGTTGGTTACATTCTAAAATAAGAGAGGAGCGTGAATCTTTATTCTTTCCTTGAGTGAAGATCCGGCAACGGTTATGGTGTAACGGCTATGATGAGATTTCCTTCTGAGCCCAAAAGGTAAGTGTATCTTGGTTGTATTTTGGTATTTCCAACAGCCATCAATGTGTAACCCTCCATTATATCAATTCCCAAACATTTTGGTGTGGAAAATGAGAGTTTTAATGTCACAAATGGGTTTTAAGAAGAAATTTTTGATTTCCTTGATTAGGGTGTAATTCAGGAGCTGTGAAAATTTGTTACCCACTAACATAATGGCATAGGTAAAAATAAAAGGGTTTTGTTACGGCATAAATATAATTAAAGAGATTTTTTTAATGAGATCAAAATAAATAAGAATATAACAGTGCATAAACATAAACGAAAAGGAGTTAATTATAACGTGATGACTGATAATGATGTATAGGTAATAGTCCCAATCCATCCCCACAATCAAAACGATTATAAGTTGCTTTCCAACTTCCAACCGACGGTCAATATCTTCAGCTAAAAGATTTTTCCAATTTGACATTAGTTAACAAGCACCTAATCTTTTTTATTACCATAATTAGATGGCCAACATATATAATCCCCTCAATTTGGTTCAAATTTAGTTGAGACGATCGAGGTTACAACGACAGCTTGTATTCATATAACGATTAGAGTTTATAATTATAGTTGTTGTTCTACAAAATGTTCAACTGAAATTGAGAAATCTATACTGGTCGTTCAAATTAATGTGAAGTATTAATATTGAACGAGTTATAACTTTCACAAAAATAATAGTTAAGAAGTTATAACTCTTATACTACGTAAGACTTAGTGAGTATTAAAAAAACTTTGACTCCATTAATACAAAACTAATTTACACTACTAACACAAACGTAGAGCACAAAATCTTAAAGCACAATTTTCTCTCTCTGTCTAATTTCCAACCTTTTTACTCTCTCTCTCTCTCTCTTCTTTCTCTCACTTCCTATCTAACTCCAATCAACGTCTAAAAATCACAGAAAACTCAAACACAACACAAATTAAGATGGGAAAATCTCTACGAGATTACATCAAAATCTACATCTCAAAGCTCAAGAGAAGCACCACTACTCCGACCACCGCCACCGCCGCCACCGCGACCACCACAAATAGATTTCTATTAGCTTGCAATTACCCCAAGACGGAATCCTTCGTGTCGGGCGATCGCCGGAAGCCCAAAAACAGACAACAAGCCGCCACCCTTTCGGATGTCGACCGATTTCTTTTTGAGAATTTTAACTCTCTCTTCACCGATAGCGATGAAAACACAACTCAAGTTGACAGCACGGTCGATGATAGTTGGTCGGTGGCCGGAGATGAACTTCCTGAGGACCTCCGGTCAACCCACCGGTTTTTTGTGTCACTAGGAGTGTCGAATTCGCTTGTCGAGGAGGCTCGTCAGAAATCCGACGAGGGTGTGGCGGTGATGACGTTGTCAAAGAATCCATACGACGACTTCAAACGATCTATGCAGGTAAAATGTCAAATTCGGATACGACACGATGACATTAAATATAGGATAAATTTCACACGTACGTTATAAGTATGTATGAACATTTTTTTTGTTGGTTTGAATTGGATATAATTTAGTATGGAGACAATAAAATAAAACCGCATTCGATCTTTTACATTTTCGCTTTTATTGACAAGTACTTAACATCCTTTTTGAATAATATCATATTAATAAGGTTTTATTGACTAAGTACTTAACATGAATAAATCACATAATTATATAATTATTCATAGTATGGGAGATTTGAACATGAATTCTGAAGTTAATTGGCACTAAAAAAGCTGTAACGAAAAGTTAATGGGTTTAGATCATTACCAGGTTTAAATGTAATTGGCTATAAAGCATGTGATAATATATGATGTTAACATTGCATACATACAAATATTAGTAAAAAAATATAAGTCATACAATATAATTTTCTAAGTTTGTTTCTGGAAAAAAAATTGTTGTAAATGAAAATTAAATTAGATTGACAAAACAATCGAAATTTTATTTTTAGTTTCATAATATTTTCATATCAGTCAGATTGCTCAAATAAATAAGTTAGTACTATATTATTACACGATACGACACGACACGATTCGATTAACATCGTCGTACTATATTATTACACGATACGACACGACACGATTCGATTAACATCGTCGTTTTAGGAGATGGTGGATGCGAGGAACAATCAATCTGGACCGTTGGATTGGGATTTCATGGAGGATCTTCTCTTCTCTTACTTGGATCTAAACCACAGATCAGTCCACAAGCACGTGCTCAGGGCTTTCACTGATCTAACGGTCCACATTCGCTGGAGGTTGTCGGACGAGCAAAGATGATGATGGACGGTTGTGATTGGTTGATTTTTGAAGATCAAGGTTTATTTTATAAAATGGGTTGGGAATATAAATATTCGGATCATTTCTCGATTTGTGAATGTAATCAATCCTTGCTCAAAGATCATTCCTTCCAAGTTCTGAATTTGCATGACGTTATTGTATAATTAGTATATGTAATTTGACGGTCAAACTAAAGAATTCAATGAAAATTCCTTTCAGTTTATAACCCTTTTGTGGGAGCATTTTATATGAATTTAGAGTGTTGTTATTTACCTTGAATAAGTGTTTAAAGTATACGTGCAGAAAAACAGACAATCGGTCGACCAGATGGAGTGATTCGGTCGACCGGATGTGTGTTAGTTTACCCAGCAAAAGTGTCTGTCGTTTTTCGGTCGACCAGAATCTTGGATTCGGTCGACCGGGAACACATCTGGAGCTGGGCAAAAACTTACTGTTGTTTTTCGGTCGACCGGAACCTTGGGTTCGGTCGACCGGAAACGTTCGAGGAGCTGGGAGAAAAGTGCCTGTTGAATTTTGGTCGACCGGAACATAAGTGTACGGTCGACCGATTATGCACTCGCGCAAGCCAGAAAAGTTACTGTCGATTTTCGGTCGAACGAGACTCCAATTTCGGTCGACCGTTGGAATACAGTTATTGGATCGGTCGACCGATGCACCCGATCGGTCGACCGTTTGGACCCAGTTCTGCCCACATTTTGCACATTACTCCACCCGATTTTGGTGCAACTTATACTTGTTTTGGCCTCATATATAAAGGCAATTTCGTCCCCTTTGTATTATCAGTTAATTCTATTATCCACTTTTATGTTCTTGAGAGAAAAGAGAGAGAGAGAGCATCCTTGTGATTTGGTAGAAGAGATTTGAGCCGGGTTCTTCGTCGGATCGTTCGCGTCTCCTGTAAGCATCTCTTGTAATACATTTCTCTATAGTGGATTTGAGTTGTGTCGTCCGTGGTTTTTCCGGCATTGGGTTTCCACGTTAAATCTTGCGTGTTTGTGTGGTTTGAATCTTGGATTTGCGTTTTGTTCTCAAGTTTAGCCAATTTGATTCGTGTTTTTGTTCCGCTGCGTATTTGGGATTGGTTTTAATTCCTAACAACTGGTATCAGAGCATTTGGGTCCGAATTTGGGGATTATTTCTTCAACTTTTGTCAAATTCTTATGGCGAATAATTGGAAAATTGAGAAGTTGAGCCGAGATGTTAATTTCGGCTTGTGGCAAGTCAAGATGCACGTAATTCTGGTGCAGCAAGAGGTGGAGGACGTTCTTGAGGGCATGGACAAGTTGCCAAAAGAAATGTCCGATCAAGATAGGCAAAAGCTTGATCGAAAGGCGATGTCAACCATCAAGTTGTCGTTGTCCGACGAAGTTCTGAGAGAAGGGTTGAAGGAGAAGACGGCTGCAAGTATGTGGAAGAAATTAGAGGAAGTCTACATGAAGAAGTCACTTGCTAGCCGGATTATCTTGAAGAAGAAGTTGTTCCTATTCAAGATGAAGTCGGGTATCTCCCTTCAGCAACACTTGGATGATTTCAATGCAATCATCATGGACTTGGAGAAGGTTGAAGCAAGGTTTTCTGATGAGGATCAGGCGATCCTTTTACTTTGCTCGTTGAGTTCTTCATATGATCACTTCGTGGAGACGATGATGTACAACAGGACCGACATCTCTCTTGCGGATGTCAAAAACGCACTCTCCTCCAAATCTGATATGGAGAAGAGGTCTGATGGTTCTGATTCGAGCAAAAGTGAGGCACTTGTTGCTCGTGGTAAGGGGAAAGAGAGGAGTTTCTCAAAGAACACCTCTAAGACCAAGTCGAAGAACAAAGATATTATTTGTCATTACTGCAAGAAGAAGGGTCACAAGATATCAGAATGTTTTAAGCTTCAGAAAAGAGAGAAGCAAAGGGGTTCTAGTAGCGGTGATCAGTCAGGTTCGAATGTCACGGAGTCCGATTCTGATTTTGTGTTGGCAGCTACAGGTTCTTCTGAAGCTTCCGATGGTTGGGTGATTGACACGGGCAGTACATTCCACTTAACTCCGAATAAACACTGGTTTTCATCTTATGAAACAATGTCAGGTGGAATGGTTGTGATGGGCAATGGTGACAGGTGCGAGGTTGCAGGAATTGGTTCTGTCAGATTGAGGACCCATGATGGCCTAATCAAGATTCTATCGGATGTGCGACATGTTCCAAAGGCGAGCAAGAATCTGATTTCAGTAGGTAGCCTGACTGCAAAGGGCTACAAATTCAGTGGTGAGGATGACTGCATATCCATCACCAAAGGATCACTTATTCTGATGAAAGGGAAGAAGCTTGGGTCCGGTAAGCTTTATATGCTTAAAGGAGAAACTGTTGTGGGTGACGCAGCTGTAGCGTCATCGTTGTCTGGTGAGGAGAATGCCCAACTTTGGCATATGAGGTTGGGGCACATGAGCGAGAAAGGCATGGCGGTGTTGAACAAACGTGGTTTGTTTGGAAGTCAGAAAATCGGCAGTCTGGACTTCTGTGAATTTTGTGTTTTTGGGAAGCAGAAGAGGGTTAGCTTCTCAGCAGCTAAGCACACCACCAAGGCTACTTTAGATTATGTCCACTCTGATTTATGGGGACCTTCTTAGGTTCCATCAAAAGGTGGAGCTCGCTACATGCTCACATTTATTGATGATTTCTCCAGGAAGACTTGGGTTTATATTCTGAAACAGAAGAGCGATGTGTTTCAGAATTTTCAGCACTGGAAGGTTATGATTGAGAATCAAACAAGAAAGAAAATTAAGGTTCTAAGGACGGATAATGGTTTGGAGTTTTGTTCCTCAGAATTTAACGATTTCTGCAAGGATGAAGGAATCGTGAGACACCGAACCGTACGTCACACACCACAACAGAACGGAGTAGCGGAACGTCTGAATCAAACTCTCATGGAGAGAGCTCGATGTATGCTTCTGAATGCGGACCTGACTAAGGATTTTTGGGCAGAAACAGTGTGTACCGCTTGTTATTTAGTGAACCGTTCGCCTCACACCGTTTTGGATATGAGAACACCGGAAGAAGTTTGGACAGGTGGAGCTTCAGATTTGTCCAAGTTGAGAGTCTTCGGTTGTCCAGCGTACGCACATGTAGATCAAGGAAAGTTGAATGCTCGATCGTTGAAGTGTATATTCCTTGGCTACGATTTGGGTGTGAAGGGTTATCGTATGTGGTGCAAGGAATCTCAGAAGCTCATGGTTGAAAGAAATGTTGTCTTTAATGAGCTTGTTATGTTACCTTCCAGGAAAGACACTGTTATTTCTACTCCCGTGTCAAGTGGGACTCCAGTTCAGGTGGAGCCACCGGTAGTGACTGCTGATGAGGATACCGGTGTGACACAAGGAGAGAGTTCGAAATCTGAGGAAGATGAAGAGTATTTGTTGGCAAGGGACAGAGAGAGGCGGCTGACCAAAAAACCCCGTAGATATGCCGAATCAGTCCTTGCATATGCTCTTAGTGCAGCTGAAGATATTGGAGCCTCTGGTGAGCCGAGCAAGTATTCAGAAGCAATTTCGGCACCCGATTCAGCTGCTTGGGTGGGTACAATGAATGAAGAGATGGAGTCTCTTCTTAAAAACCAAACTTGGAAGTTGGTAGAACTTCCAAAAGGAAAAAGGGCCGTTAGCTGCAAATGGGTCTTCAAAAAGAAAATCGAGGGTATTTCAGATGCGAGGTACAAAGCTCGATTGGTTGCTCGTGGTTTTAGTCAGGTGGAGGGTGTGGATTATAGCGATATTTTCTCACCCGTTGTGAAGCATACTTCTATTCGTGTTTTGTTGAGTTTGGTTGCAATACATGATTTAGAGTTAGAGCAACTAGACGTGAAGACCGCTTTTCTACATGGAGAATTAGAGGAGAAAATTTACATGTCCCAGCCGGAGGGCTTTGTGGTCGAGGGTAAGGAGAATCAGTTCTGTTTGCTGAAGAAGTCGCTCTATGGGTTAAAGCAGTCGCCTCGACAATGGTATAAAAGATTTAATTCTTTTATTGTTGGACATGGGTACAGCAGGTCCCAGTATGACTGCTGCGTTTACCGAAAGGTATTTTCAGATGGCTCTCTTGTTTTGTTATTACTCTATGTAGATGATATGTTGATAGCAGCTAAGGACAAGTCTAAAATTTCTGAGCTTAAGGAGTTGTTGAAGGCTGAGTTTGAGATGAAAGATCTTGGATCAGCAAAGAGGATTCTAGGTATGGAGATACGTCGCGATCGTACATGCAAGAGTTTGTTTCTCTCCCAGCAGCAATATATTGAGAAAGTCTTGCATCGTTTTGGCATGGAGAATGCCAAGTCTGAAAGAATTCCTCTCGCAGCACATTTTAAGCTCTCGGTAGACTTGTGTCCCAATGAGGAGGAGGACAAGGCATACATGTCACGTGTGCCTTATACTAGTGCAGTTGGCAGTTTGATGTATGCTATGATATGCACTCGTCCAGATATAGCTCAGGCGGTTAGTGTGGTGAGCCGCTATATGTCGAATCCAGGAAAGGAGCATTGGTCAGCTGTGAAGTGGATTCTCCGGTATCTAAAAGGTACAACTAAGCTATCTCTGAAATTCGGTCGATCTTCGTATTCATTAATGGGGTTTGTTGATGCCGACTACGCGGGAGACCGCGATAGACGAAGATCTATGACTGGTTATGTGTTTACTGTTGGGAGCACGGCTATTAGCTGGAAAGCGACGTTGCAACACATTGTTGCTTTGTCTACAACGGAGGCAGAGTATATGGCAGCGACCGAGGGTATCAAGGAAGCTCTTTGGCTGAAAGGTTTATTTGGAGAGCTTATACAGTGGTTGTTTATTGTGATAGTCAGAGTGTCATTCATCTGACGAAAGATCAGATGTACCACGAAAGGACGAAGCATATCGACGTCCGTTATCACTTCATTCGGGAAGTTGTTGCTGAAGGAGGTGTGGTGGTGAAGAAGGTGGGCACTGAAGATAATCCAGCTGATATGTTGACGAAGCCAGTTATTTCGACTAAGTTCATGGTATGCGTGAACTTGGTTGGTTTGAGTTCCGAGTAGGTGGAGCTAAGACGACGACACAATGAGGAAGGAAGTGTTTCCTTCAAAGAGTTACAGGGGTTATTCAAGGTAAATGTGGAGATTGTTGTTGTTTACCTTGAATAAGTGTTTAAAGTATACGTGCAGAAAAACAGACAATCGGTCGACCGGATGGAGTGATTCGGTCGACCGGATGTGTGTTAGTTTACCCAGCAAAAGTGCCTGTCGTTTTTCGGTCGACCAGAATCCAAGATTCCGGTCGACCGGGAACACATCTGGAGCTGGGCAAAAAGTTACTGTTGTTTTTCGGTCGACCGGAACCTTGGGTTCGGTCGACCGGAAACGTTCGAGGAGCTGGGAGAAAAGTGTCTGTTGAATTTCGGTCGACCGGAACATAAGTGCACGGTCGACCGATTATGCACTCGCGCAAGCCAGAAAAGTTACTGTCGATTTTCGGTCGAACGAGACTCCAATTTCGGTCGACCGTTGGAATACAGTTATTGGATCGGTCGACCGATGCACCCGATCGGTGGACCGTTTTGGACCCAGTTCTGCCCACGTTTTGCACATTACTCCACCCGATTTTGGTGCAACTTATACTTGTTTTGGCCTCATATATAAAGACAATTTCGCCCCCTTTGTATTATCAGTTAATTCTATTGTCCACTTTTATGTTCTTGAGAGAAAAGAGAGAGAGAGAGCATCCTTGTGATTTGGTAGGAGAGATTTGAGCCGGGTTCTTCGTCGGTTCGTTCGCGTCTCCTGTAAGCATCTCTTGTAATACGTTTCTCTACAGTGGATTTGAGTTGTGTCGTCCGTGGTTTTTCCCGCATTGGGTTTCCACGTTAAATCTTGCGTGTTTGTGTGGTTTGAATCTTGGATTTGCGTTTTGTTCTCAAGTTTAGCCAATTGGATTCGTGTTTTTGTTCCGCTGCGTATTTGGGATTGGTTTTAATTCCTAACATAGTGTATGGGAATTTTGTCAAGAGTTAGAATTAAGATAACCTTGAAATTATTGCCAGAGCAAAGTTGACATAAATCTATCAAACACGTATAAATTCTCATAGTAATTACTACTGTAATGGATTGAAGGTGAAGAGAATAATTCTCATAGTAAATACAAGAATTATCAAATCAACTAAATCACATCAATATCCTTAGGGATCAAATAAAGATATAACAATGGAGTGTTAATTAATAATCTATATATTTGTCTATTTAAGAAGTCAAAACTGTAAAACTAAGTAATGAACTTGAGAGCCTTAAGCAGCAATGCTTGGAGAAGATATGCTTCAATGAGGAGTTCAAATTAATAGTAATTTTAATTGCCTAAGAGGAAGGGTTGATCTTTTTCGATTGTAAAGTGTAAAAAGAAACTTAAATAAAGATAAAAGGTAAAATGTGTTAATGTGATTTATCATATAAAAATTAATCTGGGATCCGGGGAGGTGTTAACGCTCTTTTTCACACAACCCACACGCCCCTCCAATCCACAATCTTTATATGACAGTACCTTCATTATGAGACACATTTTTTTCTCTCGTCCAAAATTTTCATGCATATGAAAATACCAAAATTATAACAGAAAAATACTTATTGGTCGATACGAAATACCCATAATTTGATACGACAATATCCATTTGTTGAAATAGGAGAGCAGAGGTTTTTTGTTGTTTCAAGAATCTAAGTTCATTGATCAAATAACATTCGTTTATAAATCCCAAACCATGGAATTGAATTCGGAATCCACAGATTCATAACAGTTGGACTTATCTTCTCTGTCAATGTGGGGTTGGATTTCTCTGTCTGATTACGACTTCCGCTTCTCAGCTCAATTTCTCAACTTTTTATATTTTTTAAAAAATACAAAAAATTGGATTCTCAAATTGTTGTTTTGGGTTGACTTTTCTGGATCAGTTCTCTCAGTTGGCGCAAAAAAGGTGACTTTTTGCCTTTTCTTAGTTGGTTTGTGAGCTCATATTTGGACTGAAATTCGTTTTTTTTTTGTTGTTGCGATATACATGTTGGATTCTTTGTTTGAGGTTAGCTATGTTTTTGTTGGTTCTAAGTTCAGGATTAGAAAAGATAGGATTTTTTTTTTGTAGTAGATGATTCGCTTCCAGGTTCGGTTCGTTAGCTATATGTTGGAGTAAAAAGATGTCATTTTGGGGGTTTTACCTTAAACTGTGGATCAGGGATTCTTGGATGGCATTGTGCATTGAATTGTAATATTGTTATGTCCCTAAACCGGATTAGGATTGGATTAGGGTTAAGTGAGGTTTGACTTGGAGGAGAGAGGAGGTATGGTGGAGTTGTTGTGGAGGTATGGGTTGGAGTGTAGGAGTATGGTGTAGGGTGAGGGTGAGGTGTTGGGGGTAGAGTATTTAAGTTGGGTTTTCTCTCTCTCTCCCTTACTTGCTCTCTCTCACTCTCTCTCCATTTTTCTGTCCGGCGACCAGCGGAGGAAGAAGGCGCGGAGGCTCCGGCGTGAGGAGGTCGCGGCGAGGAGGAGGTTGCGCGTGCGGAGGTGCGGAGGCGCGAGCGTTGCTCCGGCGTTTCTCCGTCGTTGGTTGAGGTATGCCGCTCATTAGTGTGATTTTGTTGCCCACCCTTGTGGAAGGGTGTTGTTGGTCGGTCGGGGGAGGTCGAGGACCTCTCCGGCGACGCGTTTCTTCGTAAATCCTCGGCTGGCGCGAGGTTGAAGACGACCAACGGTCGACCGGGTCCTTCGGGCGGTCGACCGTTTTAGCACTGTTTGCCCGACTTTAACCTTCACCGGTCGAACGATGCCTTGGGGCGGTCGACCGGTAGTGCATTATTGCTGGTGAGTTGGGATTTTCTACCTGTTATCGGTCGACCGGTCCTTGTTGTGTTCGACCGGAACTTAAGTGTACCTGTTATTATTGCATGTTTGTTCGACCGATTTATATTGCGTTCGACCGATTGCATGTTTGTTCGACCGGTAGTATGTTTACGTTCGACCGTTTGATGACGTAGAATACTAGGTTGACCCTGTCTGTTTTCGGTCGACCGAGACCCCTGAGTCGGTCGACCGATAGAGTGGAATTTAATGTTGACCAGACTCCGGATTTTGACCTCGTTCGGTCGACCGGTTTTAGACTTTTGTTCGACCGTTGGGGAATTAGTGTTGAGCAGTGAGTTCTACCGATTCAGACTTTCGGTCGACCGAATTCCTCGTGAAAACGGTCGACCGGTTAGACTATTTCGGTCGACCGAATCTGCTCAGAACTGAATTCCTGGGTCCCGTTGTGAATGCCAACTTTGTCCACGGAAACCCGTGTCCTCGCCTTGTGCGTGAGCCGGGAGGTGACGGTGGGCGCGTGATGCGTGCCTGCCCAGGGACCGCCGTTGGGAAGAGTGTGGGTGTTCGGGACGCGTCACCTCCATGTATGGACCGTGACTTTTGAGATGATTGTTGGCACTTTGTAGTATAGCAGGCCTGAGGGATCGCGGATCCCAGTGTTGATGTTGTGCGGGCACGCAACTGGCGTTGGGTGAGGTGACTACCGGCCCTTGGGGCTACGGAGGTCGCTGCCCTGCTTTTATAGCGGCGCGGTTGGTGTTCGCGGCTCGAGGAGCCCGATGACCTGGCAGACTTCGGTCTGGACCGTCCGATGCTGTGCCGGACGTTGTGATGGACCACCGATGCTGTGCCGGTGATGCCGCCGAGGTTGTGCCGGCGATGATGATTGTTGGGCCGAGGCTGTGCCGGCTTGTTGTTTTCCTCGGCTGGGCACCTACCGAGATGATGTTGTTATACCTTCCGGGCGACGGCCCCGTTGGTCCCTGTGGCCCCGACCACTGAGATTTACAGATCTGTTTCTATCGGCGCGTAGACGTGACAGAGGCTCCCTGCCGAACCCTTGAGTAGTGTAGCTGCGTGTGGGGGGTGCGATGTCGCGGGCTACTAGACTGCATGTGCCTGCAGTAGGTCTCTTCGGGAGACCCGATGATTGATTGTCAGACTGATGTCCTGTTTTAACCTTCGGGGGAACTGCTTTCCATTTCTGTTGATGCCATGACATGCTACTAGTATGATAGGTTCATTATGTGATGCATGCATATAGGTGGGTTGGCATACGGGGTTTCCTTCTGGAAACTCAGGCATTGTTGTTGCATCTTTTTCAGGATCGCAGTAGGTCCGGTGGGTGGTGACCGAGGACGGAGCGCTTTGGAGTCGGATCCTCTTCGGCATTTGCGAGATCGTACGACTACTTGTATTTTCATTTCTTTCATCTGGATTGTAGTTGTACACCTTTTGTAAACTCCATGTATTTTGGGTGCACCCGGATTCATATATTTATATATTTATATATTAGTGACGTTCCCGCCTTGAGTTGTCAGTCTTATTCGTTATTTCGAAATTTTAAATCTTCCGCTGTTTCGGGACGTTACAACTTGGTATCAGAGCGGTCGATTCCTGTGTCTTCGTCTAAAGAACCACCCTTAGGAGTAGTGCTAGAGGCATGCATTAATTTCGTAGCTCATGCATGCATTGTTGCTTATCTGTTGATTGTTGTGGTGACAGATGGCACCTAGGCGCGTGAGGAGTTCTCCACGCGATCGTGATCCCAGTGATGACACTTCAGGTGCTCAGTGGGACAGGCTGGGCGAGTTTCTGGAGCGTCAGGCTGCTCAGAGCGCTCAGGGCGGAGTGGGAGCTGAGCACGATCGGTTCATGCGTCAGCACCCGCCGACTTTTGATGGCAGGAGGGCCCCAGAGGTTGCAGAGGACTGGGTCTTCCGGATGGAGAAGATTTTCCGTGCTATTGGTGTAGCACCTGAGAGGATGGTGGAGCTGGCCACCTACGTGTTCGATGGCGAGGCTGCCAACTGGTGGAGATCTACGTCCACGGTGTTGTTTGATGATCGTGTGGATGTGAGCTGGGAGGAGTTCTTGGAGGTGTTTCATGAGCAGTACTTCCCCCAGCATGTCAGGGATCAGAAGAGGGAGGAGTTCATGTCGCTGGAGCAGAAGGACATGACACTGACGAGCTACATCAGCAGGTTCAACGCTTTGGAGCGTTACTGCCCTGAGATTTGTGTGACCCCAGAGCAGCGGGCGAGGAAGTTCGTGAAGGGACTGAGGCAACCGCTTCGTTCTCGGGTGATCAACAGTATGCCGCGGACCCTTGCAGATGCGGTGAAGCATGCTACGATCATAGAGCAGGACCAGAGGGAGTGTATTCAGGAGGCGCGGAAGGCGCCAGTGAGCACCGGCAGCAGAGTAGCTGGTCGTGGAGCAGGGAACCCGGGCAAGAGGCCCAGGTTTGATGGAGGAGGAGCACGTCAGTCTGGAGCGTGCACTTACTGCGGGAGGTTCCATCCGGGGCAGGAGTGTCCCCGTCGGACTGGAGCGTGCATGGGTTGTGGTCAGATGGGGCATTTTGTCCGTGATTGTCCTCAGAGGCAGGGTGAGCCGAGCAGGAGGCCGGGACCACCAGCAGTAGGCAGAGGCGGAGGTAGCCGATCAGTTGTTGCACCGGGCCAGAGCAGGAGGACCGGGCGAGTCTTCACTATCCAGGCTGAGGAGGCGAGGGACTCCAACACCGTCGTGGAAGGTACGCTTTCAGTTTCTGGTTCAGTAGCGCGTGTGTTGTTTGATTGCGGCGCCACTCACTCCTTCATTTCGGAGAAGTTTGCTGGCGAGTTGGGTCGGACCCCTGTGCTGCTGACTGATGTTTTGGAGGTCAGCACGCCCATGGGTGAGGTGGGCACTGTGGGGAGCTTTTTCCCCGGCACCACAGTTGCTTCGGGAGACCACGATTTTCCGGCAGATCTGGTCTTGTTACCGATGGTGGACTTCGACGTCATACTGGGGATGGACTGGCTGTCCCGGTACGACGTGCGGGTCTTTTGCCGTGAGAAGAAGATCCTGATTCCGATGGAGGGTTTGCCAGATGTTCTGATAAGAGGTGCGAGGAGCAGAGGGGGTCGTCTGATTGTGTCTGCAGTTAGGGCACAGAGACTGATACAGCAGGGAGGCAGAGCGTTTGTGGCCACGCTGATAGTTCCTGATCCTGAGACGAGGAGGCTGGAGGACATAGAGATTGTGCAGGAGTTCCCGGATGTGTTTCCAACGGAGATTCCAGCGTTACCGCCGCACCGAGAGATCGAGTTCGGCATCGAGCTGGTAGCGGGTACGACACCTCAGTCGAAGGCACCGTATCGTATGGCACCTGCAGAGTTGACAGAGCTGAAGAAGCATTTGCAGGAGTTGATGGAGTCCGGGTTCATTCGACCGAGTGTTTCTCCATGGGGAGCGCCTGTGCTCTTCGTGAAGAAGAAGGATGGGTCGTTGCGGATGTGCATCGACTACAGGATGCTGAATAAGGTTACCGTTCGGAACCGGTACCCTTTGCCCAGGATTGATGATTTGTTTGATCAGTTGCAGACGGCGAGAGTGTTCTCGAAGATCGATCTGCGTTCGGGTTATCATCAGTTGCGGATCAGGGAGGCAGATGTTCAGAAGACAGCCTTCAGGACGCGGTACGGCCACTACGAGTTCTTGGTGATGCCATTTGGACTGACGAATGCGCCTGCAGCATTCATGGATCTGATGAATAGGACCTTCCAGCCGTACCTCGACAGATTTGTCGTTGTATTCGTAGACGACATTTTGATATACTCGCCTGACCGGGAGCAGCATCGAGAGCACCTGAGGATTGTGCTTGGCATCTTGAGGGATCAGCAGCTATATGCCAAGTACACGAAGTGCGAGTTTTGGTTGGATCAGGTGGCTTTTCTGGGGCATATTGTGTCAGCGGATGGGATTTCAGTGGATCCGGCGAAGGTCGAGGCAGTGACTCAGTGGAGAGCCCCGACGAGCGTGACGGAGATCAGGAGTTTCGTTGGACTGGCAGGGTATTACAGGCGCTTTATCCAGGATTTCTCCAGACTTGCATCGCCGCTGACAGCATTGACGCAGAAAGGCGTCAAGTTCGTTTGGTCCCAGAAGTGCGAGGACAGCTTTCAGGAGCTGAAGAGGCGTCTGACGACAGCGCCGATTCTGACGCTACCGAGTGGCAGTGGAGGCTACGTGATTTACAGTGATGCATCAGGAGTAGGCTTGGGTTGTGTTCTGATGCAGCATGGGAAGGTGGTCGCGTACGCTTCGAGGCAGCTGAAGGTGCACGAGAAGAACTACCCTACTCACGATCTGGAGTTAGCAGCAGTAGTTCATGCGTTGAAGACTTGGCGGCACTATCTGTATGGCGAGCAGTTCGAGGTCTTCACCGACCATCAGAGTCTGAAGTACTTGTTCTCGCAGAAGGAGCTGAATATGAGGCAGCGCAGATGGCTCGAGTTCATTAAGGACTACGACTTCACCATTTCCTATCATCCGGGGAAGGCGAATTCGGTTGCAGATGCGCTGAGCAGGAAGGTGGAGGTTTCAGTTGCGAGTCTGTGCATCCAGGAGTGGAGGTTACTCGAGGCTTTGTCAGAGTGGAGACCGTTCACAGAGGGCTCAGAGGGAGCAGTGATTGCTGGGCTTCGGGTGGAGCCGCAGACTGTCTCACGGTTGGTTCAGGCTCAGCAGGGGGATGAGGAGTTAGCTGGTCTGCTACAGTTGGCTTCCAGAGATGGATCAGATTTCAGTGTGGGGGTTGATGGTGGTCTGAGGTTCAGGAGTCGGATTTGGGTGCCGAAGGTTGATGGGCTGAGAGATGACATCATGGAGGAGGCACACAGAGCTAGATACACCATTCATCCGGGGAGCACGAAGATGTATAAGGACCTGCAGCGGAACTTCTGGTGGAAGGGCATGAAGAAGGATATTGCAGAGTTTGTGGAGCGATGCTTGGTCTGCCAGCAGGTGAAGATTGAGCATCAGAGGCCAGCAGGACCGATGCAGTGTATTGAGCTTCCTGAGTGGAAGTGGGAGCACGTGACGATGGATTTTGTCACGGGATTGCCGAAGACGAGGAGATTCCACGACGCGATTTGGGTGATAGTCGATCGACTGACCAAGTCGGCGCATTTCTTAGCGATCCGGACCACGTTGCCTTTGGAGGGTCTAGCTAAGTTGTACGTGGAGGAGATAGTCAGGATGCATGGAGTGCCAGTGAGCATCATCTCCGATCGAGATCCTCGATTCACTTCCAGATTTTGGGGGAGTCTGCAGCAGGCTTTGGGGACGCGTCTGAGATTCAGTACAGCGTTCCATCCGCAGACCGATGGTCAGTCAGAGAGGACGATTCAGACCTTGGAGGATATGCTGAGAGCATGCACACTGGACTGGGCAGGGCACTGGGATGAGCACCTGCCGCTGATAGAGTTCGCCTACAACAACAGCTACCACTCGAGTATTGGGATGGCGCCGTACGAGGCATTGTACGGGAGGCCTTGCAGATCACCGGTATGCTGGAGTGATGTGGGCGAGAGGCAGTTAGTTGGGCCAGAGATCGTGCAGATGTATGCAGAGAAGGTGGATGTGATCAGGAGGAGACTGGCCACAGCGCAGAGCAGGCAGAAGAGTTATGCAGATCGACGCAGACGAGCGCTGAGTTTCGAGGTGGGCGACCATGTGTTTCTGAAGATTTCCCCTGCCCGAGGTGTGATGAGGTTTGGGAAGAAGGGGAAGCTGAGTCCGAGGTATGTTGGGCCGTTCGAGATCTTGGACCGAGTTGGAGAGGTTGCCTACCGGATTGCTTTGCCGCCGCAGTTTTCGGGTCTTCACAACGTCTTCCATGTATCGATGCTGAGGAAGTACGTTGCAGATCCGTCGCACGTTATTGAGATAGCAGTGCCAGAGATTCAGCAGGACTTGTCGCTCGAGGAGAGGCCGGTCGAGATTGTTGATCGCATGGATCACCAGCTCAGGAGGAGGACCATTCCGATGGTGAAGGTCAGGTGGCAGCATCACAGCGAGCGCGAGGCCACTTGGGAGATTGAGGAGGATGTCAGAAGGCAGTATCCAGAGCTTTTCGGTGAGTGTTTGCTTTGATTTCGGGACGAAATCCTTTTAAGTTGGGTGGATTGTTATGTCCCTAAACCGGATTAGGATTGGATTAGGGTTAAGTGAGGTTTGACTTGGAGGAGAGAGGAGGTATGGTGGAGTTGTTGTGGAGGTATGGGTTGGAGTGTAGGAGTATGGTGTAGGGTGAGGGTGAGGTGTTGGGGGTAGAGTATTTAAGTTGGGTTTTCTCTCTCTCTCCCTTACTTGCTCTCTCTCACTCTCTCTCCATTTTTCTGTCCGGCGACCAGCGGAGGAAGAAGGCGCGGAGGCTCCGGCGTGAGGAGGTCGCGGCGAGGAGGAGGTTGCGCGTGCGGAGGTGCGGAGGCGCGAGCGTTGCTCCGGCGTTTCTCCGTCGTTGGTTGAGGTATGCCGCTCATTAGTGTGATTTTGTTGCCCACCCTTGTGGAAGGGTGTTGTTGGTCGGTCGGGGGAGGTCGAGGACCTCTCCGGCGACGCGTTTCTTCGTAAATCCTCGGCTGGCGCGAGGTTGAAGACGACCAACGGTCGACCGGGTCCTTCGGGCGGTCGACCGTTTTAGCACTGTTTGCCCGACTTTAACCTTCACCGGTCGAACGATGCCTTGGGGCGGTCGACCGGTAGTGCATTATTGCTGGTGAGTTGGGATTTTCTACCTGTTATCGGTCGACCGGTCCTTGTTGTGTTCGACCGGAACTTAAGTGTACCTGTTATTATTGCATGTTTGTTCGACCGATTTATATTGCGTTCGACCGATTGCATGTTTGTTCGACCGGTAGTATGTTTACGTTCGACCGTTTGATGACGTAGAATACTAGGTTGACCCTGTCTGTTTTCGGTCGACCGAGACCCCTGAGTCGGTCGACCGATAGAGTGGAATTTAATGTTGACCAGACTCCGGATTTTGACCTCGTTCGGTCGACCGGTTTTAGACTTTTGTTCGACCGTTGGGGAATTAGTGTTGAGCAGTGAGTTCTACCGATTCAGACTTTCGGTCGACCGAATTCCTCGTGAAAACGGTCGACCGGTTAGACTATTTCGGTCGACCGAATCTGCTCAGAACTGAATTCCTGGGTCCCGTTGTGAATGCCAACTTTGTCCACGGAAACCCGTGTCCTCGCCTTGTGCGTGAGCCGGGAGGTGACGGTGGGCGCGTGATGCGTGCCTGCCCAGGGACCGCCGTTGGGAAGAGTGTGGGTGTTCGGGACGCGTCACCTCCATGTATGGACCGTGACTTTTGAGATGATTGTTGGCACTTTGTAGTATAGCAGGCCTGAGGGATCGCGGATCCCAGTGTTGATGTTGTGCGGGCACGCAACTGGCGTTGGGTGAGGTGACTACCGGCCCTTGGGGCTACGGAGGTCGCTGCCCTGCTTTTATAGCGGCGCGGTTGGTGTTCGCGGCTCGAGGAGCCCGATGACCTGGCAGACTTCGGTCTGGACCGTCCGATGCTGTGCCGGACGTTGTGATGGACCACCGATGCTGTGCCGGTGATGCCGCCGAGGTTGTGCCGGCGATGATGATTGTTGGGCCGAGGCTGTGCCGGCTTGTTGTTTTCCTCGGCTGGGCACCTACCGAGATGATGTTGTTATACCTTCCGGGCGACGGCCCCGTTGGTCCCTGTGGCCCCGACCACTGAGATTTACAGATCTGTTTCTATCGGCGCGTAGACGTGACAGAGGCTCCCTGCCGAACCCTTGAGTAGTGTAGCTGCGTGTGGGGGGTGCGATGTCGCGGGCTACTAGACTGCATGTGCCTGCAGTAGGTCTCTTCGGGAGACCCGATGATTGATTGTCGGACTGATGTCCTGTTTTAACCTTCGGGGGAACTGCTTTCCATTTCTGTTGATGTCATGACATGCTACTAGTATGATAGGTTCATTATGTGATGCATGCATATAGGTGGGTTGGCATACGGGGTTTCCTTCTGGAAACTCAGGCATTGTTGTTGCATCTTTTTCAGGATCGCAGTAGGTCCGGTGGGTGGTGACCGAGGACGGAGCGCTTTGGAGTCGGATCCTCTTCGGCATTTGCGAGATCGTACGACTACTTGTATTTTCATTTCTTTCATCTGGATTGTAGTTGTACACCTTTTGTAAACTCCATGTATTTTGGGTGCACCCGGATTCATATATTTATATATTTATATATTAGTGACGTTCCCGCCTTGAGTTGTCAGTCTTATTCGTTATTTCGAAATTTTAAATCTTCCGCTGTTTCGGGACGTTACAAATATAGTTTTGTTGCTCAAATCTCAACTCTGTGAAGTGGGATTTTTTGAGTCATACATGTTAGATTCTTTGGTTTGGCGATTTAAGTAGTTCTAATCCGGTCAAGTAGTGTTGGAGTGGTGTGTTTGTTGATGAGATCTGAAACTTTCAAGTTTGGGTATGTTTGAAAATTTTGTGTGGTCAATTTTTGAGTTTGGTTAATTTGACGGTGAGTTTAGGGGAGTTTAAGCTGATATTATTTGAAGCTATATACTATTTCAAAAGAAAAGAAGTTGAAGTAATGCTCTTCCATGCAGTCAATTTACCAAATCTGGAAGTTGTAGCAGAGGAATTGAAGTTATGTCAAAAATCAGAATTATATTGATAAAATTAATTGTTTGGTTTCTGTTTCGATTCTGAAGTCAACTTCTGTCTCAGGAAGCTGAAAAGTAGCTTTGCTGTTTATTGGAGTTATAGAATTTTTTTGTTGGTTTATTAATAATCGTGTAGTTATAGTGTATCACATTGAGTATTGAATTGTGCAAGATAGAGTTATGTTGTTAAAGTCAAACAGGGTTTTCGTTCATAATTAAGTCTAACATCATTGTAGCACTGGAGATGTACTTGTTAGTGTTTTTGTTATTTTTCCTGGATTATAATAAACAAAAGGATGAAATAAAATAAATGTCATTCTTTCCTTTTTCCGAGATCTCGAATTAACTGACATATTACATGTTTAGTTCTCTGTTGGAGTAACTAAAGATGTTTTCTTCCGTTTGTTTTGTCGTATTGAATTAGCTTCTGCTTTTGGAGCTAAAACGAATATTTTAGATGTGCAATTATGGAAGCACATCCTATAGTGTTCTTTCTGTTATATTTGATCTTGGACAAAAATCTGATATGTTGTTGAATTTTCTAGTGATATTTGAAGATGAGCAGTATCGGTATCGACTTTGGCAATGAGAGCTGTGCGGTTGCTGCTGCACAAAATCGTGGCATCGACATGGTTCTCAACGAAGAATCTAAGTATGAGATTCCTGCAATTGTGAACTTCGGGAACAAACAGCGGTTCTTCGGAGCCGTCGGGGTTTGTTCTGCAGAGACAAGTCCAAACAACACCATATCACAAATCAAGCGTCTCATAGGTCGTAGGTTTTCTGACCCCGATCTCCAGCATGACCTTCCACACTTCCCTTTTGATGTCACAGAAGGGCCTGATGGGTTTCCTTTACTCCATGTGACGTACTGTGGCGAGAAACAGGCTTTCACTCCAACACAAGTCCTCGCCATGGTCCTTGCACACCTGAAAATATTAGCAGAGAGAAACCTTTCAACAACCATTAGCGATTGTTGTATTGGAATTCCCGTTTTTTTCACCGATGTTCAGAGAAGGACTATCCTGGATGCGGCGAAGATTGCGGGTTTGGAACCTGCATGCTTGATTCACGAAATGACTGCGGTGGCTTTATCGTATGGGATTTACAAAACTGATTTGCCGAAGAGAGACCCGCTGAATGTGGCTTTTGTTGATATAGGCCATGCTAGCATGCAAGTTTGCATAGTCGGATATAAAGAGGGACATCTCAAAGTATATGGTCATGCATTTGATCAGTCTCTTGGTGGTAGAGATTTCGATAATGCTCTATTTCAGCATTTTTCTGCCAAATTTGAAAAAGAACATGAGATGAATATTTCCCAGAATAGGCGAGCTTGTGCACGACTAATGTCCGCTTGCGAGAAAATCAAAAAGGTGTTAAGTGCTAATCCGGTGGCTCACATAAATATTGAGTGCTTGATGAATGAGAAGGATATGAATTATGAAATCAAGAGGGAGGAGTTCGAGAAAATTAGCAACCCAATACTACAAAGAGTTGTTGCCACTTTGGAAAAAGCCATGAAAGTTGCAAATTTTCCTCCACGGCACATTGATGAGGTTGAGATTGTTGGCTCCGGATCTCGTGTTCCTGTAATCACTCGATTTGTGAAGAAATTCTTCAAGAAGGAGCCAAGAAGGACAATGAATGCAAGCGAATGTGTTGCTCGTGGATGCGCCCTCCATAGTGCTAGGCTCAATCCGACAGTTCAAGTTCGAGAAATGAAGGTTTTTTATGAGCTTTTTATTATCATTATTGTTTTAATTATTTTTATTTGGATGTCCTTTTCATGATCATTAGTTTTGATAATTTTATCATATATACATTGTAGTCTACAATTGTAAGGGTAAACCTAGTACTATTTCTTCACCAGGCATCTTTTTGTTAATGCAATGATAAACTCTTCAAAAGAAACATGTCTTCCTTTTCATGAAAATTATGCATTATATACCAATCCTTCCAAGTAATACGTTCTTTTTTTCCCTTGTAATTTTGCTTAAAAGGTGGAGGAGAGTTTTCCTTTCTCAGTCGCTGTCATGGGGAAATATGCTGCCAATGAGTTACCAGAAATGGGAATGCAGGAAGAGTGGATTACTCATATTTTTCGATCAGGGAGTCCGACTCCTTGCCACTTTTCATTGAAACTTCGTAAATCCAAGACTTTCTCGTTTGATGTCGTATATACTGATGGAGTACATTCACAAACTCATAGTTTCAGTACCTACACGGTAACATCAAATATTTATCAGTCTTCTATTTTATAACTCTCGAACTTCAGGCCTCTCTAGATGATTATATGTGTAGCTAACGCTAATGATCATTTGTGCTTTACAGATTGGTCCTTTCCCTGCAGAAAAGGGTGAAACCAATGTGAGCGTGCTTCTAACTTCTAATGGCATTGTCTCAGTACCATCAGCAACTGTAAGTTTCATTGTCTGAACCTTTTCCAACAACTTTTCCGATAAAATTTACAGTTCTGGTCTCTCATTTACCCTTTGTGAACCGGTGATTGATAGTTACTCGTGGACGAAGAATATCCAGTATCTGTTAATGGGAAGCTAGTGAACTGTGCTAGAATCAATAACAGAGATGAAACTGCAAACTCACACGTGCATGCTGCTAATTCTTGTGCTTCTGAAATTGTAGATGACACAGTCGACGGACTCAATGAAATAGTTACATTCATTGTTCTTTTCTCTCTCTGAATATTCTTATCCTATATAATATATAACTAGTTGCGATGTCTGATCTTTGTGTCATTCTGTTTTTGTAGGTTTCAGAACCAAAAGAAAAGGTAAGAATATGTATCCCAATTTCGGTGCAGATTTTGGGTGGACTTTCTTCTACAGGTCTGCAGAAAGCTGTGGAAAAAGAGCATGATATGACTTACCAAGATAAAGTGGTGATAGAAACTAAGGAGAGAAAAAATGCACTCGAGTCATATGTCTACAAAATGAGAGAACAAGTACGCACAAATCCCCTAGAAGTAAAACCTTCTCTTTTGCCAATAGCTATATGGTTTTAGATATCACATGATGTGTTTATAATATGATTCAATATTTTCTCCCTCTTGACCCTCTCCTTTGTAACTTAGAAATACAATGTCTGTTTGAATAGTATTAATATGAATAATTTTCTATTATTGTGCATCAACAACATTTTTAGATAATAAAATATTCCAATATGTAGATCGACGGGAAATATCAAGATTTTATCGGAGAGCGGGAGAAGGAATGTTTTGATAATAAACTTAAGGAAATAGAGAATTGGTTGTACAATGAAGGTGCGGATGTGGATAAAAGTGTCTACATTGCTCGACTCGAAGGACTCAAAGAGGCAGGTCTTTTTAGTTCCCATTTCGAAGCCCTTGCTCTTTAAGGTAGTATCACTTGTCAATGTAATATTATATGTTACTACTCGCAGCTAGCTATTCCTATTGAAGCGCGATATAAGGAAGATTTAGAAAGAGAAACCGTGTTTAAATCTGTCATTCGATGTCTGGAGTACTACAAAGAAATCATATCCTCAGGGGACACACGGTGGAATCACATTGACCCTATGGAAAAGGAGAAGGTCAATTTGTGTTATCGTAAAATGCATTTCTGATAAATAGTTTACAAGCAAAGAGGAAGTTGTCTTATAAAATTTTACACAGTTTGATAAGTTATCTGATGGATTTTTTTCGATACAACAGTTCTTGAATGAGTGTAACTCTGTAGAACAACGCTTAAGTATACTGAAAAAACAACAAGATCAATCACCCAAGTATGAAGATCCAGTTCTCTCGTGCACTGATCTGAAGAAAACAGAAGATGACCTCAATAGGTACTTTTCTGTGAAATTTATTTTAGCACTCTCCACATCATTTTTTAAATACGATAAGTTCTTGCCAAAAAAAATAAGAAATTGGAAATGTCAGTTTTGATGTAAGCTTAAAATACTGAATAAGATCCCAGATATGCTTGCCTTTGCAGTTTTTGTAGGTCAATATTGTCCGAAAGAAGACCACAACAAAATCCTCAAGAATCATCATCCCCACTGAGAGAGATGGCCGGAACCTCAAGTTTGTTTGTGGCAACAGTACCATACATAGGCGACACTCCAAGCTCACGTGTAATTGCTGAACACACTGATTGCACTACTAATTTTTGGGCTATATATACGACTTGTAGTTGGTTTCTTCAACATACATAAAAGGGCTGCAACTAACTTTCTCTTATGCAATCTGATGTGGAGTTCTTTGTGTCCTCATTAGTGGGAAATTATTACTTATTCTGAATTTTTTAAACGGTATTTATTCTGAAAATATTAATATGACAATTGCATGAGTTGATCCTTTTGTTGTACTTTGCAGAACATGTCTCATTATCGTGACCATCTAAAATTTTGCTGGCCAATAATTTCCAAAGCAAAACGGGATAAAGTTTCTAAACCATCTACCAGACGAGGATGGGAAACCGTAAAATCAAAACTTCAACAATTTAAATTTCACCATCTTCGTCTTCATCACCATCAAAGTCAAAGTGATCAATGCCTATGACCACAAGCTCGTCTGTGCCACTATCGTCACCTGGTATACTTGGAACATATCCTTCTGAGAACACAGAATCATGATCATAGTTTTCTTGATTTGCAGTACTCATTTAAATGCTTGCCTCCATTGTCTGGCAGTAATCGTTTGAATTTCATATGTTACAATGATTCAGTTGATTTTGTTTATACATGTTGGTTTATATCTTGTTCTTTAAGATTCCTATACTTGTTGGGTGTATTTGTCTTTCTCAACAGAATGCTTCTCTTTCAAACGAACCCAGGCACATACAATGCAATAATTCTGTAACTTGAGTGCCCATTTGTAATAACCTAATCTAAACCCCTTAATTAACTAAACATAAACCTAATTAACCTAATTAAACCTTGATTAGTGAAGGATGAGGTGGAGAATTGGATAAGAATTGAGAGGTGAGGTGTTGGTGTAGGATTGGAGGAGACGGAGGTGATGAGTTAAGAGGTAATTATATATAGTTAGATAAGAATTTAATTGAAAACGTTTTCTTCAGTTGATCCAGCTGAGAGTGAGAGAGATTTTCGGAGAAGAGAAGGAGGAGAAGAAGAAGAGGAGAAGAAGAAGAAGTTGAGTAGAGGTTGCCAATGTTGGCTTTTTGGCCTTAATCTTATGTTTTGATGATTTAATCAACCAAATCTTAATTAGAGTAGCACACACTATGCATTGCATATATATTGTATTGTGCTAACCTCTACAGGTGATCAAGACTCAAGAAAGAAGGAAATGAAGTCAAGACATGTAATTAAAGCTAAATCGAAGACATGTAATCTTGATTTCTTTTGAGTCTTAGGAACAAAGTGTAATTGAGCATACTTGAGCTAAAATCAACTTAATCACACACTAGGTTCCCTATAGAAGTCACACACGAAATTTCACATAATTTGGACTTCAATAGATCACCCAAACTTAGACCGGAAAACACCAAAACCTGAACTACAAAAGTCTGCCAACATTCGGTTGACCGCAACATGCCGTTCGGTCGACCGAGTGATCATGTCTCTTGTTTGTGTTTTCACTGCCCATATTCGGTCGACCGTGTTTTACCTTTCGTTCGACCGTCAGATCATATTTTCTCGACCGTTACTTTTGTCGTATATACCCAACGGTCGTATTCGTATTAAACCAAAAATACCCCAAATGTATTTCATGTATCGGTCGACCGAGGACCACGATCGGTCGACCGTTGGTTCATCTCTTGACAAACCCAAAGTGCCTGTCCATAATCGGTCGACCGCCAAAACCAGTTTCGGTCGACCGTTTAACCTTGTCAAAATCCCCTGCTATCGGTCAACACAATTTCGTTCGACCGATCCATTTTTCCCTCTACCGAAACGCTTGTTCGGTCGACCGGTAATCTTGTTCGGTCGACCGTTTTCTTAATTGACTTAAGTGTTCAGTCGACCGATTCATATTTCGGTCGACCGTATCCCTATCGAACCCAAGCGTTCGGTCGACCGTTGCACCTTTTCGGTCGACCGTTTCTGGACAGATTTGCAGCTCGATTTTCTGCTTTGTGTTCTTTGCACAATATCCAACCAAATCTTGTCCCAACGGATCTATTCTCTCTAATGCTTATAAATAGAGTTGTAAAACACATTTTAACACAACTCTCCCACTACAAACTTGTCCCAAACTTTAGAGAGAATCCCGAACACTCAAAGCTACAAACCTTCCACACTTAGTGATCATTTC
This sequence comes from Triglochin maritima, assembly GCA_963682175.1. Taxonomy (NCBI): domain Eukaryota; kingdom Viridiplantae; phylum Streptophyta; class Magnoliopsida; order Alismatales; family Juncaginaceae; genus Triglochin; species Triglochin maritima. Next base: position 40,433,352 of record OY821781.1, read on the forward strand.
TTAATCCTACTCAAGTGTGCTCAAGATTTAGAGAGTGTTGCTCCACTCAAGTTCTCATTGGTTGTCAAGAAAGTAAAGGCTCTGGTGAAAGCCCGAAGCATCCTTCTCGGATTGTGAGAAGAGGATTCCAAGCTCGGCGAGAGTTGTTCGCGAGTTTGACGGTTGTAAGGCGTTGTCTCCCGGCCCGGAACGGGGAGCGGATAGTGAAGTCGTAGGCGGAGCTCGGTGATCCGAGCGGAGCTTGCAAGAGAGGATTAGGACCCGGGTGGGGTGCCGAACCTCTATAAAAATCGACCCGACTTCTTGTGGTTTGCATATTTCCTACACTTGCTTGTTTTGTTTTAAATTTCCGCTGGGTATATCGATTACTTAAACAAGTAGGTGATTAGATTAAAAAGTGATTAGTGAACCCATAACCCACACGATCCTACATTTGGTATCAGAGCCTTGTTAGCTAAATTCTATACTTAATCGTATTTTTAGCACGACTATCACATCTAATCATGTAGAGGGATTATGCACCACTAGACCTCCTTTGCTTAATGGGTCAAATTATGATTATTGGAAGAATATGATGAAGATTTTCCTAATTTCTAATGACCTTAAGTATTGGATGTTTCTCCAAAATCCATACACACCACCAAATGAAGATGAATTAGATTCACTCACTAGGCCCAAAATGAAAGAAATTGAGATGAACTCAAAAATCATGAACATTCTATATTGTGGGCTAAATGAGGGTGAATATAATAGGATTAGAGGGTGTGTTAGTGCACATGAGATATGGCATAGACTTCAAATGCACCATGAGGGGGATAGTAAAACTAAGGAAACACGCATTAGTCTCCTCATGCATAAATATGAGATTTTTTCTATGCAAATCGGTGAAAACATAAGCGAAATGAATACTCGCTTCACCGATATCACTAACTCTCTTTTGGTTCTTGGAAGAAAAATCAATGAAGGAGAGATGACAAGGAAGTTCCTCCGGTCACTTAGCATCGATTGGGAAGATAAAGTCGTCGCAATTGAAGAGGCGTATGATCTCTCAAAATTAAAGATGGAGGAGCTCATTGGAAACTTGATGGCTTATGAACTTCAAATCAACCATCGGAAGGAGAAGGAAGCCACCAAGAACAAATTCACCTTGGGATTACATGCAAATATTGACCAACCAAGGAGGAATGTAGAAGATGAGGACATTGAAGTCCTAACAAAAGACTTCTTCAAATACCTCAAGAAGGACAAAGAAGAAAAGAATGAAAGAAGAGGTAGAAGAAGTGAGAAAAGAGAAAAAGAAAAAGAGAGGGAGGAGAGTGGAAATGAGAGAAGAGAAGGGGAGAAGAAAAAGGAGAGAAGGGAGAGGAGAAAAGAAAAGGAGAAGAGCAAGAGAAAAGAAAGGAAGGAGGTGTTGGCTTTTTGGCCTTAATCCATATTTTGATGATGTAATTCAACCTAATCTTAATTAGGACATGTAGATTAGCACATGTAGTATAATGGTATATATGTTGTATTGTGCTAACATCTACAGGTGATCAAGACTCAAGAAAGAAGAAAAATCAAGTCAAGACATGTAATTAAGCTGGATTGAAGACATGTATTTTACTTTTCTTTGAGTCTTAGGAACAAATGTGAATTGAGCATAACTTAAGCTAATATCCATGCATTCACACACTAGGTTCCTTAGAGAAGTCACACACAAAATTTCAGATCAATCGGACTTCGATAGGTCATCCAAAACATAGTCGGAAAATCACTAAAACTAAACCTTAAATCCTGTCCGAAAACGTTCGACCGATTGGACCTTTTGTTCGACCGGTTTCAGTAGATTTAGAGTTTTTACATGACCATTTTGTTCGACCGAACCATCCATTTGTTCAACCGATCCATTAGTTTTTGTAAGGTTTTGTTCGACCGGTTCAACTTTAGGTCGACCGGTTGGAGACAGTTTTTGCTGAATTTGAATTCTGTTTTGTGTATCTCTTACACAAATCAATCAAATCTTTCCCCAACGGCTAGGAATCTCTTAGAGCTTATAAATAGAGGTTCACACTTAGTTTTCCACAAGATTTCACAACTCCAAAGTGTCAAACTTATAGTGAGATTTTCCACAACCTCAAAGCTCCCAATTAGTGATTCCAAAGCCTAATTTCCACATCCTTCATCATACATTCATACTAGCATTTGTTGTGCTCAATTCGAGAGTGAGTTCCACTCAGTCACCATTGTTGTCAAAGTGAGCAAGGGTCTTGGTGAAAGCCCAAGACAAAGAAGCAAGGATTTCGGTGAAAGCCCGAAGTGATTCTCTCGGTTTGTGAGAGGAGGTGCCAAGCTCGACGAGGGTTGTTCGCGAGCTTGAAGACGTGTAAAAGGCGTTGCTCCCGGCCCGGAACGGGGAGGCATAGTGAAGACGCAAGAGGGGCTCGAACGGAGATTCGAGAGGTGCTTGCAAGAGAGGACGTAGGCGCGGCCGAACCTCTATAAAACCGACGTGTCTTCTTGTGGTTTGCATTACTTTCCTACTCGTGTTTGATTTGTTTTTAATTTCCGCTGCACATCTTTGATCTATCGACCGAGTAGTTAATTAAGGCTTAATCGTGATTAGTTTGTGGACCCATAGACCCACACGATCCTACAATTGGTATCAGAGCCTCGTTCGTTAATTTTGTTCTTAACCGATAAATTAACATGACTCTTAATGCATCCACACCTCTAGAATCTTGTAAACCACCATATTTTGATGGAAATAATTTTGTTTCATGGAAATCTAAAATGTCATCATTTATTAAATCCATGAATGCTAACTTGTGGTTTATGATTCAAACTCCATATGAATCACCTAGATATCATATTAGTAAATGGAGTTTAGAAGATGAGAAAAATGCATCCCTAAATGCAAAAGCTATGAATGTCTTATTTTGTGCATTAGGAGATGAACATTTTAATCTTGTTTGCTCATGTGATAGTGCTCATCATATATGGCAAACATTAGAAAAGAATTTTGGTGAAGGAGATTCACCAACCGGGAAAAAGGGAGAAGCCACTCCAATGGATGTAGCTCAAGTTAGATGTGAAGAAATCAATTCAACATCTTGTTCAACATCAAGCTCATCCGATGGAGAAAGTGAAGATGAGGTATCTTCTAGTCACTCTTCAAGTTGTAGTTCAAGTGGAAAATCATCGCATTCACATAAACTACAAAATGCATTTCTGAAAATGGTAGAAAAATGTAAAGAGCTTCATGAATCAAATAAATTAGCAAACAAGCAAATAGATGAGCTTAAATGTCAAAATGCATCTATGTTAGATGATAAAGTTGATTTGCTTGCTAAAATTGATGCTCTTACTTTAGAAAATGCATGCTTGAAGAATGAGTGCTTAAATGATAAATCTACCTCATCTAATGCAATTGAAAGTCATATGCTTGAAAATGACAAAATTGACTTGCTAAAGAAACTAGATAAATCATATCTTGAAAGCAAGCAAACTTTAAATGACTTAAATTGCATGAATGAAAAAGTTGCAAATTTAGAGATTCACATGCTTAACATGAATGAAAAGCATAATTCTATGATTAAAAATCTAAATTGCTTAAATGAATCTCTAGCAACTAAAAACAGTGAACTTAATGTCTTAAATGAAAATTTGTCAAATAAATTGCATAAGTTCACACATGGCAATAAAAACAATTTTTATGTTAAAAACTTTCCTATTCAAATTAATGTTAAACATAATTTTGCCATGAAAAAGAAAGTAAGTGTAGAGGTACCAAAATCAACTTGGATTTGGGTACCAAAAGCTAAACTTAATGGACCCAAGCAAAAATGGGTACCAAAATCTACACTTGTAGGAGCTTGAGGAAGAGATTGGTGGTGACCGGGTGAGCCAAAGCGTCGAATTCGAATCCGGTTGCATCACCAAATCAAGATTGGAGCTATTCAAGATTCAAGTTTGGTATAAAAATTTCTATCTCTAAAATTTCTGAAAAATAGCTCTAATCTAGTTAATATGCTTAATTGTCATATCCTTAGAGTTTAATTCATTGCAAACCATATACCCTATTCATTGCAAATCTTTTACCACATCCATTGATTTTAAATGTCAAATTTTAAATGGATGTTAGAATAAGGCTTAAATAGAAACTTAATTGAACTTAACTTTAATCATACTCATAGTTTCCATCTAGCCTTATTGATAGGGGGAGCTTAATAGTTATATCTTTTATTAGAGTAATGAAGTGCAAAATTTAGGGGGAGCAACTTCATTACAATGACATCCTATTTGAACTTGAATAGTTATATAAATGTCAATGAGGGAGAAATTTCATTTCATATCTTAGATTGATTATTGTTTTTGATGGATGTCAAAGGGGGAGAAGTAATAGATTAGGGTAACTTGAAATATGCATGAAATTGTCAAGAAAAACTATGCAATAGATTTAAAGAAACATTTTGAAGCATAGTTTGCATAATATATTTCAAGTATTAAGTTAGTTTAAGATATAGGTTGTCATCATCAAAAAGGGGGAGATTGTTGGCTTTTTGGCCTTAATCCATATTTTGATGATGTAATTCAACCTAATCTTAATTAGGACATGTAGATTAGCACATGTAGTATAATGGTATATATGTTGTATTGTGCTAACATCTACAGGTGATCAAGACTCAAGAAAGAAGAAAAATCAAGTCAAGACATGTAATTAAGCTGGATTGAAGACATGTATTTTACTTTTCTTTGAGTCTTAGGAACAAATGTGAATTGAGCATAACTTAAGCTAATATCCATGCATTCACACACTAGGTTCCTTAGAGAAGTCACACACAAAATTTCAGATCAATCGGACTTCGATAGGTCATCCAAAACATAGTCGGAAAATCACTAAAACTAAACCTTAAATCCTGTCCGAAAACGTTCGACCGATTGGACCTTTTGTTCGACCGGTTTCAGTAGATTTAGAGTTTTTACATGACCATTTTGTTCGACCGAACCATCCATTTGTTCAACCGATCCATTAGTTTTTGTAAGGTTTTGTTCGACCGGTTCAACTTTAGGTCGACCGGTTGGAGACAGTTTTTGCTGAATTTGAATTCTGTTTTGTGTATCTCTTACACAAATCAATCAAATCTTTCCCCAACGGCTAGGAATCTCTTAGAGCTTATAAATAGAGGTTCACACTTAGTTTTCCACAAGATTTCACAACTCCAAAGTGTCAAACTTATAGTGAGATTTTCCACAACCTCAAAGCTCCCAATTAGTGATTCCAAAGCCTAATTTCCACATCCTTCATCATACATTCATACTAGCATTTGTTGTGCTCAATTCGAGAGTGAGTTCCACTCAGTCACCATTGTTGTCAAAGTGAGCAAGGGTCTTGGTGAAAGCCCAAGACAAAGAAGCAAGGATTTCGGTGAAAGCCCGAAGTGATTCTCTCGGTTTGTGAGAGGAGGTGCCAAGCTCGACGAGGGTTGTTCGCGAGCTTGAAGACGTGTAAAAGGCGTTGCTCCCGGCCCGGAACGGGGAGGCATAGTGAAGACGCAAGAGGGGCTCGAACGGAGATTCGAGAGGTGCTTGCAAGAGAGGACGTAGGCGCGGCCGAACCTCTATAAAACCGACGTGTCTTCTTGTGGTTTGCATTACTTTCCTACTCGTGTTTGATTTGTTTTTAATTTCCGCTGCACATCTTTGATCTATCGACCGAGTAGTTAATTAAGGCTTAATCGTGATTAGTTTGTGGACCCATAGACCCACACGATCCTACAATTGGTATCAGAGCCTCGTTCGTTAATTTTGTTCTTAACCGATAAATTAACATGACTCTTAATGCATCCACACCTCTAGAATCTTGTAAACCACCATATTTTGATGGAAATAATTTTGTTTCATGGAAATCTAAAATGTCATCATTTATTAAATCCATGAATGCTAACTTGTGGTTTATGATTCAAACTCCATATGAATCACCTAGATATCATATTAGTAAATGGAGTTTAGAAGATGAGAAAAATGCATCCCTAAATGCAAAAGCTATGAATGTCTTATTTTGTGCATTAGGAGATGAACATTTTAATCTTGTTTGCTCATGTGATAGTGCTCATCATATATGGCAAACATTAGAAAAGAATTTTGGTGAAGGAGATTCACCAACCGGGAAAAAGGGAGAAGCCACTCCAATGGATGTAGCTCAAGTTAGATGTGAAGAAATCAATTCAACATCTTGTTCAACATCAAGCTCATCCGATGGAGAAAGTGAAGATGAGGTATCTTCTAGTCACTCTTCAAGTTGTAGTTCAAGTGGAAAATCATCGCATTCACATAAACTACAAAATGCATTTCTGAAAATGGTAGAAAAATGTAAAGAGCTTCATGAATCAAATAAATTAGCAAACAAGCAAATAGATGAGCTTAAATGTCAAAATGCATCTATGTTAGATGATAAAGTTGATTTGCTTGCTAAAATTGATGCTCTTACTTTAGAAAATGCATGCTTGAAGAATGAGTGCTTAAATGATAAATCTACCTCATCTAATGCAATTGAAAGTCATATGCTTGAAAATGACAAAATTGACTTGCTAAAGAAACTAGATAAATCATATCTTGAAAGCAAGCAAACTTTAAATGACTTAAATTGCATGAATGAAAAAGTTGCAAATTTAGAGATTCACATGCTTAACATGAATGAAAAGCATAATTCTATGATTAAAAATCTAAATTGCTTAAATGAATCTCTAGCAACTAAAAACAGTGAACTTAATGTCTTAAATGAAAATTTGTCAAATAAATTGCATAAGTTCACACATGGCAATAAAAACAATTTTTATGTTAAAAACTTTCCTATTCAAATTAATGTTAAACATAATTTTGCCATGAAAAAGAAAGTAAGTGTAGAGGTACCAAAATCAACTTGGATTTGGGTACCAAAAGCTAAACTTAATGGACCCAAGCAAAAATGGGTACCAAAATCTACACTTGTAGGAGCTTGAGGAAGAGATTGGTGGTGACCGGGTGAGCCAAAGCGTCGAATTCGAATCCGGTTGCATCACCAAATCAAGATTGGAGCTATTCAAGATTCAAGTTTGGTATAAAAATTTCTATCTCTAAAATTTCTGAAAAATAGCTCTAATCTAGTTAATATGCTTAATTGTCATATCCTTAGAGTTTAATTCATTGCAAACCATATACCCTATTCATTGCAAATCTTTTACCACATCCATTGATTTTAAATGTCAAATTTTAAATGGATGTTAGAATAAGGCTTAAATAGAAACTTAATTGAACTTAACTTTAATCATACTCATAGTTTCCATCTAGCCTTATTGATAGGGGGAGCTTAATAGTTATATCTTTTATTAGAGTAATGAAGTGCAAAATTTAGGGGGAGCAACTTCATTACAATGACATCCTATTTGAACTTGAATAGTTATATAAATGTCAATGAGGGAGAAATTTCATTTCATATCTTAGATTGATTATTGTTTTTGATGGATGTCAAAGGGGGAGAAGTAATAGATTAGGGTAACTTGAAATATGCATGAAATTGTCAAGAAAAACTATGCAATAGATTTAAAGAAACATTTTGAAGCATAGTTTGCATAATATATTTCAAGTATTAAGTTAGTTTAAGATATAGGTTGTCATCATCAAAAAGGGGGAGATTGTTGGCTTTTTGGCCTTAATCCATATTTTGATGATGTAATTCAACCTAATCTTAATTAGGACATGTAGATTAGCACATGTAGTATAATGGTATATATGTTGTATTGTGCTAACATCTACAGGTGATCAAGACTCAAGAAAGAAGAAAAATCAAGTCAAGACATGTAATTAAGCTGGATTGAAGACATGTATTTTACTTTTCTTTGAGTCTTAGGAACAAATGTGAATTGAGCATAACTTAAGCTAATATCCATGCATTCACACACTAGGTTCCTTAGAGAAGTCACACACAAAATTTCAGATCAATCGGACTTCGATAGGTCATCCAAAACATAGTCGGAAAATCACTAAAACTAAACCTTAAATCCTGTCCGAAAACGTTCGACCGATTGGACCTTTTGTTCGACCGGTTTCAGTAGATTTAGAGTTTTTACATGACCATTTTGTTCGACCGAACCATCCATTTGTTCAACCGATCCATTAGTTTTTGTAAGGTTTTGTTCGACCGGTTCAACTTTAGGTCGACCGGTTGGAGACAGTTTTTGCTGAATTTGAATTCTGTTTTGTGTATCTCTTACACAAATCAATCAAATCTTTCCCCAACGGCTAGGAATCTCTTAGAGCTTATAAATAGAGGTTCACACTTAGTTTTCCACAAGATTTCACAACTCCAAAGTGTCAAACTTATAGTGAGATTTTCCACAACCTCAAAGCTCCCAATTAGTGATTCCAAAGCCTAATTTCCACATCCTTCATCATACATTCATACTAGCATTTGTTGTGCTCAATTAGAGAGTGAGTTCCACTCAGTCACCATTGTTGTCAAAGTGAGCAAGGGTCTTGGTGAAAGCCCAAGACAAAGAAGCAAGGATTTCGGTGAAAGCCCGAAGTGATTCTCTCGGTTTGTGAGAGGAGGTGCCAAGCTCGACGAGGGTTGTTCGCGAGCTTGAAGACGTGTAAAAGGCGTTGCTCCCGGCCCGGAACGGGGAGGCATAGTGAAGACGCAAGAGGGGCTCGAACGGAGATTCGAGAGGTGCTTGCAAGAGAGGACGTAGGCGCGGCCGAACCTCTATAAAACCGACGTGTCTTCTTGTGGTTTGCATTACTTTCCTACTCGTGTTTGATTTGTTTTTAATTTCCGCTGCACATCTTTGATCTATCGACCGAGTAGTTAATTAAGGCTTAATCGTGATTAGTTTGTGGACCCATAGACCCACACGATCCTACAATTGGTATCAGAGCCTCGTTCGTTAATTTTGTTCTTAACCGATAAATTAACATGACTCTTAATGCATCCACACCTCTAGAATCTTGTAAACCACCATATTTTGATGGAAATAATTTTGTTTCATGGAAATCTAAAATGTCATCATTTATTAAATCCATGAATGCTAACTTGTGGTTTATGATTCAAACTCCATATGAATCACCTAGATATCATATTAGTAAATGGAGTTTAGAAGATGAGAAAAATGCATCCCTAAATGCAAAAGCTATGAATGTCTTATTTTGTGCATTAGGAGATGAACATTTTAATCTTGTTTGCTCATGTGATAGTGCTCATCATATATGGCAAACATTAGAAAAGAATTTTGGTGAAGGAGATTCACCAACCGGGAAAAAGGGAGAAGCCACTCCAATGGATGTAGCTCAAGTTAGATGTGAAGAAATCAATTCAACATCTTGTTCAACATCAAGCTCATCCGATGGAGAAAGTGAAGATGAGGTATCTTCTAGTCACTCTTCAAGTTGTAGTTCAAGTGGAAAATCATCGCATTCACATAAACTACAAAATGCATTTCTGAAAATGGTAGAAAAATGTAAAGAGCTTCATGAATCAAATAAATTAGCAAACAAGCAAATAGATGAGCTTAAATGTCAAAATGCATCTATGTTAGATGATAAAGTTGATTTGCTTGCTAAAATTGATGCTCTTACTTTAGAAAATGCATGCTTGAAGAATGAGTGCTTAAATGATAAATCTACCTCATCTAATGCAATTGAAAGTCATATGCTTGAAAATGACAAAATTGACTTGCTAAAGAAACTAGATAAATCATATCTTGAAAGCAAGCAAACTTTAAATGACTTAAATTGCATGAATGAAAAAGTTGCAAATTTAGAGATTCACATGCTTAACATGAATGAAAAGCATAATTCTATGATTAAAAATCTAAATTGCTTAAATGAATCTCTAGCAACTAAAAACAGTGAACTTAATGTCTTAAATGAAAATTTGTCAAATAAATTGCATAAGTTCACACATGGCAATAAAAACAATTTTTATGTTAAAAACTTTCCTATTCAAATTAATGTTAAACATAATTTTGCCATGAAAAAGAAAGTAAGTGTAGAGGTACCAAAATCAACTTGGATTTGGGTACCAAAAGCTAAACTTAATGGACCCAAGCAAAAATGGGTACCAAAATCTACACTTGTAGGAGCTTGAGGAAGAGATTGGTGGTGACCGGGTGAGCCAAAGCGTCGAATTCGAATCCGGTTGCATCACCAAATCAAGATTGGAGCTATTCAAGATTCAAGTTTGGTATAAAAATTTCTATCTCTAAAATTTCTGAAAAATAGCTCTAATCTAGTTAATATGCTTAATTGTCATATCCTTAGAGTTTAATTCATTGCAAACCATATACCCTATTCATTGCAAATCTTTTACCACATCCATTGATTTTAAATGTCAAATTTTAAATGGATGTTAGAATAAGGCTTAAATAGAAACTTAATTGAACTTAACTTTAATCATACTCATAGTTTCCATCTAGCCTTATTGATAGGGGGAGCTTAATAGTTATATCTTTTATTAGAGTAATGAAGTGCAAAATTTAGGGGGAGCAACTTCATTACAATGACATCCTATTTGAACTTGAATAGTTATATAAATGTCAATGAGGGAGAAATTTCATTTCATATCTTAGATTGATTATTGTTTTTGATGGATGTCAAAGGGGGAGAAGTAATAGATTAGGGTAACTTGAAATATGCATGAAATTGTCAAGAAAAACTATGCAATAGATTTAAAGAAACATTTTGAAGCATAGTTTGCATAATATATTTCAAGTATTAAGTTAGTTTAAGATATAGGTTGTCATCATCAAAAAGGGGGAGATTGTTGGCTTTTTGGCCTTAATCCATATTTTGATGATGTAATTCAACCTAATCTTAATTAGGACATGTAGATTAGCACATGTAGTATAATGGTATATATGTTGTATTGTGCTAACATCTACAGGTGATCAAGACTCAAGAAAGAAGAAAAATCAAGTCAAGACATGTAATTAAGCTGGATTGAAGACATGTATTTTACTTTTCTTTGAGTCTTAGGAACAAATGTGAATTGAGCATAACTTAAGCTAATATCCATGCATTCACACACTAGGTTCCTTAGAGAAGTCACACACAAAATTTCAGATCAATCGGACTTCGATAGGTCATCCAAAACATAGTCGGAAAATCAGTAAAACTAAACCTTAAATCCTGTCCGAAAACGTTCGACCGATTGGACCTTTTGTTCGACCGGTTTCAGTAGATTTAGAGTTTTTACATGACCATTTTGTTCGACCGAACCATCCATTTGTTCAACCGATCCATTAGTTTTTGTAAGGTTTTGTTCGACCGGTTCAACTTTAGGTCGACCGGTTGGAGACAGTTTTTGCTGAATTTGAATTCTGTTTTGTGTATCTCTTACACAAATCAATCAAATCTTTCCCCAACGGCTAGGAATCTCTTAGAGCTTATAAATAGAGGTTCACACTTAGTTTTCCACAAGATTTCACAACTCCAAAGTGTCAAACTTATAGTGAGATTTTCCACAACCTCAAAGCTCCCAATTAGTGATTCCAAAGCCTAATTTCCACATCCTTCATCATACATTCATACTAGCATTTGTTGTGCTCAATTAGAGAGTGAGTTCCACTCAGTCACCATTGTTGTCAAAGTGAGCAAGGGTCTTGGTGAAAGCCCAAGACAAAGAAGCAAGGATTTCGGTGAAAGCCCGAAGTGATTCTCTCGGTTTGTGAGAGGAGGTGCCAAGCTCGACGAGGGTTGTTCGCGAGCTTGAAGACGTGTAAAAGGCGTTGCTCCCGGCCCGGAACGGGGAGGCATAGTGAAGACGCAAGAGGGGCTCGAACGGAGATTCGAGAGGTGCTTGCAAGAGAGGACGTAGGCGCGGCCGAACCTCTATAAAACCGACGTGTCTTCTTGTGGTTTGCATTACTTTCCTACTCGTGTTTGATTTGTTTTTAATTTCCGCTGCACATCTTTGATCTATCGACCGAGTAGTTAATTAAGGCTTAATCGTGATTAGTTTGTGGACCCATAGACCCACACGATCCTACAATACACGATCCTACAGGAGGAAGCACACAAGGCTACATGTGATGATTCTTCATCACCATCTTCATCGTCGTCTTCCTTGCAAAGTAGAAGAGAAGTGACTCACTTATGCTTCATGGCTATTGAAGATCAAAGTGAGGTAGATTCTAACTCTTGTTCTAGTAATTCATGCTCAACTAAGTCATATTATAGTGATAGCTCACATTCTAGTGTTAATGAAGAAACTTATACACATGATGAGCTTCAAAATGCATTTCATGACTAAGTTAAACAATATGAGATCATTTGTGATAAAAACAAAAATGCTAGAAAGTTAATCAAAGATCTCCAAAGTCAAATTGAAACATGCATGAATGAGAAGAATGAGGTGATTGCTAAATTTGAAAAGAATGCATCAAATTTTGATAAATTAAAAGCAACACCTATAGATTGTGAACAATTAGATCTTCAAGCTTGCAATGTGCAATTAAGAAAAGATCTAGAAAAATTCACACATGGAACTAAGATGCTTAACATGCTATTAGGTAGTCAAAGACAATCTTTGCAAAAACATGGGTTAGGATACAATGCAAAATTTCCTACACTTGCTTGTTTTGTTTTAAATTTCCGCTGCGTATATCGATTGCTTAAACAAGTAGGTGATTAGATTAAAAAGTGATTAGTGAACCCATAACCCACACGATCCTACAACCAAAGCTTGGGAGGCTTCTTCACTCGACCAAAAGGTATGCCAAGTCTTCATATTAACTCCCCAAGAGGTGTGGGAGTGTAGAGGACGGCGTTGGTGTCGTTTCTCCGGTGAAAACCCTACTGGACGGAGGTTGAAGACGACTGGTTCGGTCGACCGTTGTGTGTCTCGGTCGACCGAACGTCGTCTAAATGATGCCTGTACAGTGGCGATTATGTATTGTACGGTCGACCGTGTGAGGCTCGGTCGACCGATATTTATAAATATTAACCTACTGCCCGAAAACGGTCGAACGATGTCTGTGTGACGGTCGACCGTTTATGCCAAATTTCGCGGGAAATAAAGGGTTACATTAGCCGGTCGACCGGTGTTGTTTCGGTCGACCGAACCCAGTAGATAGGTTAGACAGGCCTTCGGCCGACCGAGTGTGTGTCTCGGTCGACCGAACTGCGCAAGGTCGGTTACGAGCGTTGACCATCTAAACGGTCGACCGCTCTGGATCCGGTCGACCGACCGCGTGCAGTTTTCCTGCAGTGATGTGCCTGTAGATCGGTCGACCGGAAGGTAGGTTTCGGTCGACCGAATGCTGTAGGCAGGATTCAGGTAGTTTTCCTTATCGGTGGAACGGACCCTGGTTTGACCGATTGGATATATATATATATAAAATGTATAGCGTAGACCTTCCAAACGGTCGACCGCTAGATGACTTTTGTTAGACCGATTGGTCGGTAATTCGGTTGGCGTGGTTCGACCGGTAGACTTGTTTGTACAGTACCGTGTACTATGTGGGGGACCGGTCGACCGGTGTGCTTTTAGCGGTCGACCGATCTGCCGCAGGTTGGTGGATTTATCCACACGCGATCCGTTGAGTATAGGTCGACTACCGGCTCCGAGGCGACGGTTGATTACCGGCTTTGAGAGCTACGAATTTCACCTTCGACGAAGGCGTATTATTGTATTACTGTTGCCTCTCTTACCGAGCGAGGTGTGAGGGATGTGTGCCGTAAACCTTGGGCAGTTTGCGAGGGTTTAGCGGTAGGCCGAGGATGTTCCGGCAGGGTGCGCGCTTGGCGGCTCTTGGGGGAGCAGCGGCTGTCGTCTGACCCGAGTTGTGTATTCGGCGGGCTGACTCGCTCCTGGGGTGGCGACGTGTACCGGGGGTTCCTTCCTGCACTTTTGGGGAGCAGTGGTGTCGACTGACCCTTGTGAGGCAGCAGTGGACTGACTTGACCCTAGTGGCAGGAGTGGTTCAGTGCCGCGGAGGCGGTGAGGGCATTATTGTGGGCCCGAGGTGGATGATCATGTGCATAGCATTGCATTGTCTTTAATTCCTTTTTATATTTTAGGAGGTTTGGTATACGGGGTTCCTTCAGGGAACTCAGGCATGTTTGTTTGTTTTCATTTCAGGTAACGAGTAGCATTAGAGTCAGGTGGTGACCGAGGAGAGTGCCCCCGGGATCAGATCTTGTTCTCTTTTATATCTTCTTTGTTTGAGGTAGTGATTACATGTATATTCACTTTTGTTGTAATCACAGTTGACTTATTTATATAGTTTGACTTCCACGTGGGTCTGTATCTTATATATTTTATATATATGTTGGTTTATTTTTCCGTGACGTGCCCTGTGTTGACCGTTGACGGTCTTTATTATTGTTTAAATTTTCCGCTGTTTTCGGGTACGTTACAATTTGGTATCAGAGCGTTGATCTCGGCGTACTTGTCCAAAGAAACCACCTTTGAGTTAGGAGTTAGGTCTAGAGGATCATGCATGCACAGATTATATTGATATTGTCTTGTTTTCTTTGGCAGATGCCTCCTAGACGGGGGAAGGCTGTTGCCCATACTCGCGGTGAGAGTGAGACTGCGAGGGATGAGGCGTTGGAGGATGAGCGTCGGACATTGTTCGATACGGTCGGACGTCTGACAGAGATGCTACAACAGCAGACAGCACAGACTGGGCAGACGGGGACTGGCGCTATGCATGACCGGTTTATGCGCCAGCATCCGCCTACCTTTCTGGGGAAGTTTGACGCAGAGGCTGCGGAGGAGTGGATCTTCACGATGCAGAAGATCTTCAGTGCTATTGGTTGTCCTCCAGAGGCGAGAGTGGGCCTGGCTACTTATGTTTTGGGCGGTGCTGCGTCCAACTGGTGGAGGTCCACATCTGCAGTAGTGTTTGCGGACAGAGACGATATAGCCTGGGAGGAGTTCATTGGCGAGTTCAACGAGCAGTATTTTCCGCAGCATGTCCAGGATGCGAAGAGGGAGGAGTTTCTGAGTCTTCAGCAGGGAGACATGACCCTGGCGGGCTACATCGGGAAGTTCAACGCCCTTGAGCGTTACCGTCCCGAGATGTATATCACACAGGAGCAGAGAGCGGGGAAGTTCGTCCGAGGGCTCCGGAAGCAGTTGAGGACGAAGGTACTGACACATATGCCACGTACATTAGCCGATGCAGTGAAGAGTGCTACTGTTCTCGATCGTGACTACAGAGAGAACTACCAGGATGAGAGGAGGCCATCGGGTAGGTTCTCTGGGAGGCCGGGAGGTCAGACTGGAGGGAATCCGGGCAAGAGGCCCCGATTCGAGGGAGCAGGAGCTACGATACCACGACCTGAGCCTTGTGGTAGATGTGGGAGGTTTCACTCTGGGTCGTGTTTCGCCCCCGGAGCATGTCATGGTTGTGGCCAGCTGTGCCACTTTATTAGGAGTTGTCCGAGCCGAGGAGCTGGACCGAGCAAACCACCGGGTTTACCAGCACCAGGCAGAGGTGGAGGCGGAGGTAGACCACCTTTCAGACCACAGCAGTGGCAGCGCACCGGCAGGGTTTACACCATCCAGGCAGAGGAGGCTCGTGATGGAGGCGCTGTTGTGGAAGGTACACTTCTTGTCGCTGGTTCAGTAGCTAGGGTGCTCTTTGATTGTGGCACGACACACTCGTTCATCTCAGAGCGATTTGCGGGAGTGTTGGGCTGTACCCTTGCGATGTTGACTGCCACTTTGGAGGTCAGCACACCCCTGGGTCTGGTGGGCACTGTGGGGAGATTTGTCCCCGGCGCCACGGTTGTTTCGGGAGATCAGGAGTTTCCAGCAGACCTGGTCTTGCTACCGATAGAGGACTTTGATGTCATACTTGGGATGGATTGGCTGTCCCAATATGATGTTCGAGTCTTGTGCCGTGAGAAGAAGATTTTGATCCCGAGGAAGGGTTTGCCTGATATTCTGATCAGAGGGATCAGAAACAGAGGAGGTCGCATTATTGTATCTGCCGTGAGAGCTCAGAGGCTGTTGCAGCGGGGTTGTACAGCATTTTTAGCGACACTTGTGGTTGCGGAGGCAGAGTCTCAGAGGCTAGAGGACATTGAGGTGGTGCAGGAGTTTGCTGATGTTTTTCCAGCGGAGATTCCAGGTTTACCACCACACCGGGAGTTGGAGTTCGGCATTGAGTTGGTAGCTGGCACTACACCACAGTCGAAGGCTCCATACCGGATGGCACCTGCTGAGTTGACAGAGTTGAAGAAGCACTTGCAGGAGTTGATGGACTCTGGATTTATCAGGCCGAGTGTCTCGCCTTGGGGTGCACCAGTTTTGTTTGTGAAGAAGAAGGACGGATCCTTGAGGATGTGCATAGACTACAGGATGCTGAACCAGGTGACGGTGAAGAATAGGTATCCCTTACCTAGGATCGAGGACCTCTTTGACCAGCTGCAGTCAGCGAAGGTTTTCTCGAAGATTGACCTGCGTTCAGGATATCACCAGTTGAGGATCCGAGATGAGGACATCCAGAAGACAGCCTTTAGGACGAGATATGGACACTATGAGTTCTTGGTGATGCCATTTGGATTAACGAATGCTCCGGCAGCGTTCATGGATCTGATGCACCGGACATTCAGGCAGTATATTGATATATTTGTGATTGTCTTTGTGGATGACATTTTGATCTATTCACCAGATGTGGAGCAGCATAGAGAGCATCTGAGGATTGTACTCAGCATCTTGAGAGCTCAGCAGTTATATGCTAAGTTCTCAAAGTGCGAGTTTTGGTTGGACAGAGTGGCATTTCTCGGACACATTGTATCGGCAGAGGGGATATCAGTGGATCCGGCGAAGGTAGAGGCAGTGACAGAGTGGAGGACCCCTACGAGCGTGACGGAGATTAGGAGCTTTGTTGGACTAGCGGGTTATTACCGTCGCTTCATCAAAGACTTCTCGAGATTGGCAGCACCACTGACGGCTCTGACGCAGAAGGGAGTCACCTTTGTATGGTCGCAGAAGTGCGAGGACAGCTTTCAGGAGCTGAAGAGACTGTTGACCACAGCACCAATATTGTCATTGCCGAGTGGCACGGGTGGATTTGTGATTTATAGCGACGCTTCAGGTGTTGGCTTGGGATGTGTACTTATGCAGCACGGGAGGGTGATCGCGTACGCATCCAGACAGCTGAAGGTCCATGATAGGAATTACCCGACACATGATTTGGAGTTAGCAGCAGTGGTTCATGCACTGAAGACCTGGAGACACTATCTTTATGGCGAGCAGTTTGAGGTGTTTACAGATCATCAGAGTCTGAAGTACTTGTTCTCGCAGAAGGAGCTGAACATGAGGCAACGCAGATGGCTTGAGTTCATTAAGGACTATGATTTTACTATCTCTTACCAACCGGGGAAGGTGAACACAGTTGCAGACGCTTTGAGCCGGAAGGTGGAGGTATCAGTAGCAGGCCTATGCATTCAGGAGTGGCGACTGCTGGAGTCTTTAGCAGAGTGGAGACCATTTGCAGATAGCTCTGAGGGTGCAGTGATTGCAGGATTGAGAGTAGAGCCTCAGACAGTATCAGCAGTGATTCATGCTCAGACTACAGATGAGGAGTTGAGCAGTTTGTTACAGTTAGCTGCTAGAGATGGGTCAGACTTCAGAGTTGGAGTGGATGGAGGTCTGAGATTCAGAGATCGTATCTGGGTGCCGAAGACAGAGGACTTGAGACATGATATCATGGAGGAGGCACACAGATCGAGATATTCCATTCATCCAGGGAGCACCAAGATGTACAAAGATCTGCAGCGGAACTTCTGGTGGCGAGGTATGAAGAAGGACGTTGCAGACTTCGTGTCGAGGTGTTTGGTCTGTCAGCAGGTGAAGATCGAGCACCAGAGACCAGCATGGCAGATGCAGAGGATTGAGTTGCCCGAGTGGAAGTGGGAGCACGTGACGATGGATTTTGTTACGGGGCTACCGAAGACACGGAGATTCCACGATGCGATTTGGGTTATAGTCGATCGACTGACCAAGTCGGCGCATTTCTTAGCTAGTAAGACCACTCTTGCTCTGGAGGGTCTAGCTAAGTTATATATTGATGAGATTGTCAGACTTCATGGTGTACCAGTCAGTATCATTTCAGATAGAGATCCCAGATTCACTTCGCGATTTTGGGAGAGTCTACACAGAGCACAGGGGACACGTCTGAAGTTTAGCACAGCTTTCCACCCACAGACAGATGGCCAGTCAGAGCAGACGATACAGACATTGGAGGACATGCTGAGAGCGTGTACACTTGACTGGGCCGGGTATTGGGACGAGCATTTGCCGTTGATCGAGTTTGCCTACAACAACAGCTACCACTCGAGTATTGTGATGACACCATATGAGGCATTGTACGGGAGACCGTGTAGATTGCCGGTATGCTGGAGTGATGTGGGCGAGAGACAGCTAGTTGGACCTGACATTATCCAGTTGTATTCAGAGAAGGTCGACGTGATTCGGAGACGACTAGCTACAGCACAGAGCAGGCAGAAGAGTTATGTTGATACACGGAGGCGTGAGCTGACTTTTGATGTAGGAGATCATGTCTTCCTGAAGATCTCACCTTCCAGAGGGGTGATGAGGTTCGGGAAGAAGGGGAAGCTGAGTCCGAGGTATGTCGGACCTTTTGAGATATTGGATCGGGTCGGTGAGGTGGCATATAGGATTGCACTACCACCACAGTTCGCAGGACTTCACAACGTCTTCCATGTTTCTATGTTGAGGAAGTACGTGGCCGATCCAGCTCATGTGATAGAGATAGCAGTACCAGAGATCCGGCATGATTTGTCATTAGATGAGAGACCAATTGAGATTGTGGATCAGATGGTACATCAGCTCAGGAGGAGAGCGATTCCGATGGTGAAGGTCAGGTGGCAGCATCACACTGTCAGAGAGGCTACTTGGGAGATCGAGGAGGATGTCAGGAAGCAGTATCCAGAGTTGTTTTGGTAAGTCTGTTGTTTCGAATTTCGCGGACGAAATTCTTTTAAGGAGGGTAGATTGTAATAACCTAATCTAAACCCCTTAATTAACTAAACATAAACCTAATTAACCTAATTAAACCTTGATTAGTGAAGGATGAGGTGGAGAATTGGATAAGAATTGAGAGGTGAGGTGTTGGTGTAGGATTGGAGGAGATGGAGGTGATGAGTTAAGAGGTAATTATATATAGTTAGATAAGAATTTATTTGAAAACGTTTTCTTCAGTTGATCCAGCTGAGAGTGAGAGAGATTTTCGGAGAAGAGAAGGAGGAGAAGAAGAGAAGGAGAAGAAGAAGAGGAGAAGAAGAAGAAGAAGTTGAGTAGAGGTTGCCAAAGCTTGGGAGGCTTCTTCACTCGACCAAAAGGTATGCCAAGTCTTCATATTAACTCCCCAAGAGGTGTGGGAGTGTAGAGGACGGCGTTGGTGCCGTTTCTCCGGTGAAAACCCTACTGGACGGAGGTTGAAGACGACTGGTTCGGTCGACCGTTGTGTGTCTCGGTCGACCGAACGTCGTCTAAATGATGCCTGTACAGTGGCGATTATGTATTGTACGGTCGACCGTGTGAGGTTCGGTCGACCGATATTTATAAATATTAACTTACTGCCCGAAAACGGTCGAACGATGTCTGTGTGACGGTCGACCGTTTATGCCAAATTTCGCGGGAAATAAAGGGTTACATTAGCCGGTCGACCGGTGTTGTTTCGGTCGACCGAACCCAGTAGATAGGTTAGACAGGCCTTCGGCCGACCGAGTGTGTGTCTCGGTCGACCGAACTGCGCAAGGTCGGTTACGAGCGTTGACCATCTAAACG
Organism: Triglochin maritima; assembly: GCA_963682175.1. NCBI lineage: Eukaryota > Viridiplantae > Streptophyta > Magnoliopsida > Alismatales > Juncaginaceae > Triglochin > Triglochin maritima. Next base: position 40,453,135 of record OY821781.1, read on the forward strand.
GTCGACCGCTCTGGATCCGGTCGACCGACCGCGTGCAGTTTTCCTGCAGTGATGTGCCTGTAGATCGGTCGACCGGAAGGTAGGTTTCGGTCGACCGAATGCTGTAGGCAGGATTCAAGCAGTTTTCCTTATCGGTGGAACGGACCCTGGTTTGACCGATTGGATATATATATATATATATATAAAATGTATAGCGTAGACCTTCCAAACGGTCGACCGCTAGATGACTTTTGTTCGACCGATTGGTCGGTAATTCAGTTGGCGTGGTTCGACCGGTAGACTTGTTTGTACAGTACCGTGTACTGTGTGGGGGACCGGTCGACCGGTGTGCTTTTAGCGGTCGACCGATCTGCCGCAGGTTGGTGGATTTATCCACACGCGATCCGTTGAGTATAGGTTGACTACCGGCTCCGAGGCGACGGTTGATTACCGGCTTTGAGAGCTACGGATTTCACCTTCGACGAAGGCGTATTATTGTATTACTGTTGCCTCTCTTACCGAGCGGGGTGTGAGGGATGTGTGCCGTAAACCTTGGGCAGTTTGCGAGGGTTTAGCGGTAGGCCGAGGATGTTCCGGCAGGGTGCGCGCTTGGCGGCTCTTGGGGGAGCAGCGGCTGTCGTCTGACCCGAGTTGTGTATTCGGCGGGCTGACTCGCTCCTGGGGTGGCGACGTGTACCGGGGGTTCCTTCCTGCACTTTTGGGGAGCAGTGGTGTCGACTGACCCTTGTGAGGCAGCGGTGGACTGACTTGACCCTAGTGGCAGGAGTGGTTCAGTGCCGCGGAGGCGGTGAGGGCATTATTGTGGGCCCGAGGTGGATGATCATGTGCATAGCATTGCATTGTCTTTAATTCCTTTTTATATTTTAGGAGGTTTGGTATACAGGGTTCCTTCAGGGAACTCAGTCATGTTTGTTTGTTTTCATTTCAGGTAGCGAGTAGGATTAGAGTCAGGTGGTGACCGAGGAGAGTGCCCCCGGGATCAGATCTTGTTCTCTTTTATATCTTCTTTGTTTGAGGTAGTGATTACATGTATATTCACTTTTGTTGTAATCACAGTTGACTTATTTATATAGTTTGACTTCCACGTGGGTCTGTATCTTATATATTTTATATATATGTTGGTTTATTTTTCCGTGACGTGCCCTGTGTTGACCGTTGACGGTCTTTATTATTGTTTAAATTTTTCGCTGTTTTCGGGTACGTTACACCATTTGAGTTTGGTCTGACGCTCGGGTATGGACTTGCGTGTCTAGGAATCAAATCTCAAGTTATACGTGGTTGGTTGTTGTAGGTTTAACATGTTATTTTGGAGTTTGTACCTCACTTTATCGTCGTAGTACCATTAGTGAAAGCAATCATTGACATGACTATAGTATTTTGCATTAATTTTTTAACTGTACATGATTTTTGTTTGAACTCCGAATGTGAATAATGACTATATCTGCTCACATACACAATTATGCTTTGGATTTTCATTGCAACGTAAATTACAGATTGCCATCCTGAATATGCCACTTTTCAATGTCTTTTGAAGTTCAAAACATGTTAATCAATCACCTGTACTCTCAGTTTGTACCACTTTCTCCATTCTCTGCTAAAGATTTGTTAGTTTTCAACAAATTGATCATTTTTATTGGTTTTTTGTGTTGTTTTTCAAGAATACCTTAACCCATACCTTTGTGATAGTGTTAGATTGAAATTTGCATCAACTTTGGTATCAAATGTGAATTACAAACCTTTAACAAATCTTGCACAATTTTGTAGAACTTTATTACAAAGTCAGGTTACGAGTACTTTTGGCGAATAACATAAAAATTTAAAAGATAATGATAAATATATTGAAAATCAACTTGATAACAAACAAATGGTTAAGTGTTGAATGTAGGGCGACTAACACGTTTTTAATGTTTTGAGGGACAAATTGAAATCGACACATAATTTAGAACGGTGAATTGCAACTACCCTTCTTTTTATGGTTGAAACATATTTATCGGACTTACAAGAAAAATAATAATTTCATGCAAAATAGGACACATAATCCTACACCACTTATTAGAAAAAGAAAATCAGGGATGCATATGTCATGTGACCTACATTAGTAAAGTTTGACTCACAATCCAGACTCATTCTCACCCTTAGTTTTTCTGAACTGCTATTCGTCGCCGTAAAACTACTTAAATCGCCCGTAAGATTACCATTTTGCCCCTCTACACTTTCTACTAATATAACTCCTCATTTCACTCTTTTAACACAACTTTCTCTTCATATCACACTTTTATTCACCAAATAGGATGTCTCGGAGGCCAGGGAAAGAGCCAGCGGACACCCCGGACTACTCACATCTGGTAAATCACCTTGTTTATTTCAATTAATTTTAAAAAAAAAAAAATTGCGTCGGGCGACCGCGGGAGCCGCCCGACCCAACGATCAGGCGGTCGCGGGAACCGCCTCCCCCAGGGGGGAGGCGGTTCCCGCGACCGCCCGATCGTTGGGTCGGGCGGATCCCGCGGTCGCCCGACCCATGGCACAGACGTCTGCGGGAGACGTCTCCCACGTAGGGCAGACGTCTCCGGCAGACGCCTACCACGTAGGGTAGGCGTCTCCCGCAGACGCCTGGATTTTTTTTTTAATTTGTTTTTAAATTGATTATAAATTGTGATAAAATTTAAATAAATTGAATATTATGTTAATAATGAGTTAAATTAGTTTAGATAATCGTTTATTAATTATAAAATGTGTTAATTAATAAATAAATTGATTATTATGTTAGTAATTAGTTGTGTACGATTTTAGTAACGGATTATTGATTAATTGTGATAATTGCTAAATAAATCGATTATTAAGTTAATAATTAGTTTAATTATTTTAGTAAAATCATTAATAAATTTGTATTTTTAAATTGAATTAATAGTCATCGGGTTACCGTGGAGGAAAAGGGAAATCAATTCCCTTACGCCCGGTACGTAGTATAGCAAACGAGTCAGGTCCTCGTCATCCACGTACACGTGGTATTTCTGCTTCAGTTAGGAGAGAGAGAGATCTGTTACGTCGTCGTCAGACACCTGGAGAGTCTTTCGACGACGAGGATGATTCAGATGAGGCGAGGAGTCACGACGACAGTGACGATGGGGGCCGATACGACTTGGGGCCACAGGAGGACGCGGTACATCAGTCCGGTCGAGGACGGGGGCGACACGGTGGTCCTTCAGCTGAGTGGGTCATTAGGAAGGATCGAGGTGGCCGGTTTGTAACCGGTGATTCGAGTTCGTGCACTGCAGACGCCCGAGCTCAGAAGAAGAAGAGGGGTGATGACGAGTCTTGGATCGTCACGGATATTATTCCCGGTGGTCCTGTAGATGGCAGCGTCATTCCGAGTTTCGGAGGCCACGTCGCCAGACGCATCTGGGATGGCGAGGAACGGAAGGTTTTGAAGTGCCATAATCGGCACAGAGCTTGTACGACATTGCAGGCATGGCGCTCAGTGATGACTGAGGATATGACGGCGACCGTGGTCGACAGTGGATTGGGTCACTTGCCGTACAACATGTTTTCCTGCATCGACATGCCGTTGATTTCGGCATTCGTGGAGCGGTGGCAGCCTGACACCAACACTTTCCACTTGCCGTTCGGAGAGATGACGATCATGTTGCATGACGTCTTTCAGATTCTTCACATTCCTGTTGAGGGTCCCATGGTCAGTGCGCAGGCGCCGACATCTGAGCTGAAGTTATATGTATCTGAGTTGCTGGGTGTCAGCCTGGAGGGTCTTGGGCGGGATAGCTCATTCTGGAGTGGCGGTGGTGTTAGTATCGACGCTGTGGACGAGTGTTGCAGACGGGGCCGACCACCACGGACTGAGGATACGCAGATGACTGCTTATTTCTTCTTACTGCTAGGCTGCGTATTGTTTCTCGACAAGAGCGGTTCCAGACTGAGACCACACGACTTATTGGAGGCGAGGGACCCAGATACCATTGGTGATTACTCATGGGGGTCGGCGACGTTGGCATATCTGTATCGCCAGCTGGGCATATCCAGTCGCGCTGATTGTGGTCAGATTACGGGTTGTCTTACACTGCTGCAGGCTTGGATATATGAGTATTTTCCTGTTTTCCGCCCCCATCGTGAGCGGAAGATTGTTGAGCGTGGCCATCCTCGTTCGCGTATGTGGGCTGTCCGGGCGGAGGATAAGAGCGAGAGTCGACTTCTTTCTATTCGTAGACGGCTAGATCAGATGACTGCATCGCAGGTATATGATGTATATATCATTCACGTTTATTTAAATTTAATTTTATTATTATTAACGTATAAACGTTTAGGTGGAGTGGTTACCGTACGGTCCCGATCCTGCTGTAGTTGTGCCGAGGACTACATTTGCCGGCATTATTCGTTATAGGGATATCACAGAGCCTTATATACCTGATCGCGTGTTACGTCAGTTAGGCTACGTTCAGGTGATCCCGGTTGACATTCCGACGACCGAGCATGCAGTACGGTCTGCGACTGCCACGATGTACGACGTCAGGCACAGCGTTTCGTCTGCGGAATCGGTTTGGAGGACATTTCCGAGACTAGGACGACTACACCTGGCCGATCTGAGTCGTAGCCGCGACCCCTCCACTTGTGCTCCAGATTATTTGCAGTGGTTCGGTAGGTGCTCACATCCACTACTCGTACGCGGTATCATTCCGAGACCGGAGAGAGCACTGGATAGGACATGTGCCGATGCGGTAAGTTTATCTAATTTTATATTTAATTGTAAAGTATATTTTGTTATTGTACGCTAATTTTTATTTTACATACAGTGGATGAGTAGGGCGATACGGTGTACGCAGCCGTTCTTGCGAGAGAGAGACGTCATGCCGAGTGAGGCGACGAGACTTGCATGTACAGATTGGGATCGCCTGATCGAGGATTGGAACAGCCAGTTGGGCATTGCAGACCATGATTCAGATGCTGAGCTGTAGTTGTCTTGCTTTTACTTTCGTTTTGTTGCACTGTTAGTACATTTGTTGGTATATGCTTATGTTTATTTGTGTACTCTTATTATTTATTTCTGACGAACATATCTTCTACATATTTCTTTGACTATCGTATTTTTTAATATTTATTTTTCACGAAAAGATTTTCAACTTATTTCTTTAGATATGAAATAATATTTAAATTTAAAATACGGTAAAAAAACAACACGATATAAGTAGAAATACACGATATATTATACATTACAAAACATTACGAATTACAATCAACGTAACCGGTTCCAATACTCCATCCTACTTTGGTACTGATCCTCCCATCCAACAACACTCTCATCTCGCATTTGATACCATAAGGTCGCTATAGGAGGTACTGGGAAATCATCAAGTAATTCCAAACGAATAAAATGAGCGTAACTCCCTAAATGAGCAATGACCAACTCTCTGACAGGCCTCGTCATGGTAGAGGGACACTCCCAGGGTAGAACAGTAAGACACGGGAACAACGAACCATCCGTTCCCACTGCGAAATACATGACCGCACACTTGTACAAATTCGCAATAGGAAACAAGTCGGACCAAACCTCCATATAATGATCCTCGCCACAACCTCCCCCGCCCCAATCAATTCGTTGACGAGCCTCTCTCACATGGCCGAAATAGACTGTCTCATAAATAGGATGTGCACCTATCTCATTAGAAATCGCACGACGGGCGTACGACCAGTTCTCCTGACCACCATGAAAGACATCGGCAACACATCGAAATCCACAGTTGCCATCAGCACGTACGTCATTCCACCTATGCAGAAATGGCAAAATGATTCCTGGCAGTCTATCATTATATGGGAAGTTGTCTACGTCAACCCGTCCGGACACTGTAAGATAGGTAAATAATAATTCATTAAAACAACAAAATTAGGAGATAATATATTCAACCCCATTTAGATTACTAATATATATTAAATAACATAACAACAAAGATATCGACATACCAGAAGATCCTGTGCCCGTATTCAAGGACGATCGAGACGAATTAGACCGACGACCCCTGCTCTCACTACTGGCAGACCGAGCACGACCCCTGCTCCCACTACTGCCAGACCGACCACGACCTCGCTCAGCATACTCGAAGGCACTCGGGTCCCGACGTGTCGACTTTCCCCTAGGTCGACCTCGTACCTTAGTATTTTCTTCGGGTTCTCCATAGTTCGACTGATCGGGGTGTAACTGTTCGTATAAAATACGAGAGGCACTACGAATTACTGCAGGATCGCTCTGCGAGATCTCATCCACTAGCTTCCGAAAATGCTCGGTGTCTTGTGCTGACTGATCAACAAACTCTGACATCTGGACTCCTTCTCCGATAACAAGTGTTTTCCAGAATGGATGAATCTGCTCTAAATAAATTCCATCACCTGACGCGAAACACTCGTACATGGTACAGGCACACGGAATCCCATGTGTTGTCAGGAAAGCACACCCACAACGATATTCAATTTCATCACTTAAGTCCTGCATTCTCTTCAACTCCTGAGTCATTAACGACAAGCAGTGATGCGAAACTCGGCCATTTATATGCTGAAACAGAGGACCTATGTACTGTGCCAAATTTCGACGTCTCGAATCTTCAAGAAAGTTCCGAATATTCGTCAGCCGCATTTCAATAGACGAGTTCACGCGGTCGAAAAGAGTGTCGAGAGCGGCAGTCGATGTAGTGATCCACTCTTTCAGAGCCGAATGTGCACTTTCCACCCTGCAGTTCGTAGTGTTGCCGAAATGAAGAACTTGATTCGTCCAATTCAACACGAATTTTTCCTTATGCACCAACCACGTGTCTTCCACATACTTCGTCAGCACTGGCCAGGAACTGTAAGAATCCTTCAGATTACGGACTGCTCTATCATAATCCGTCTGTGAATCAGAAAGCATGACTCTCCTCCATCTTCCACGTCTAAAACTCTCTGCAAGCTGCTTCTCCTTGCCGAATATGTGGTATGCGTAGTTGTACACGTCTTTGTTGATATGCCAGGTGCATAGTAAATGAGCTGACTCAGAAAAAACCTCTGCCACTGGTCGCATCAGACCCATCTCCCGGTCCGTAATTATTACTGTCGGACTAACAATATCCAATAACAGATCTCGCAACCTCTCCAACACCCACCGGTAACTAGACTCGGTCTCATCCTGCAAAATCGCATATCCGACGAGGAAATTCATATTTGTTGGAGTAACCCCAACCATCTCAAACAAAGACATCTTGTACTTGTTTGTCTTATACGTCGAATCCATACAGATCACGAATGGGTATGTACACAACAACTGAACTGAAGTCGGATGTGCCAAAAATGCGTGAGTCAAGACATTAGTTTCTTCATCTGCCACAATCCAATGCAAATACTTATGCTGCACTGCCTCTCTGAGAAACTGCTGCGCGGGATTCCTGTCTTCAGATTTCGTCCTCCTCATGTACTCTCTGAAGTTGTAAATGTGCTTTTGATTAAGATTATCGTCCGGAAATTTCTTCTTTACCGCCAACAAAATGTTACGGGGCCTTGCTTGTGCCTCTGTCATATCCCGAACAATTTGCTTTGCCCCAGCACTAAGTCCGCTGACCTGTCGGTGACCCTCTGAATAAACTGCCAATGGGTGGTTGTGCTGCCCAAACATGCTACTAGAAACAATAACCCATCCATCACGATCTCGTCGCTCCACAACTTTTACCAAAAACCGACAACCGCAACCTTTTCTTTTCGTATTCTTTCGCAGTGCAATACTCGTATCACGAGAACTCATCTCACGTCTGCGATCGCATCTGAGGTAACAATCCATCTGGTTATCTGCTTTTGGTTTGTACGATGATATAACCAAAAAAAATCCGGCTCCTATCGCAATTTGTTTCGCCCATTTACAACCTTCCTCGATTGTTGTAAATATTTCTTTACTGTCAAAAAGCTCACTGTAATCTACTCCATCACCACCGAAATCTTGCAACGGAACCTGAAAATTTTGAATTTAATACAAAATTAAAAAAAAAACAAAAAAAAAACGGGCGGCTGGCTAGGCCGCCTCCACCATGGTGGAGGCGTGCATCTAAGCCGCCTCCAGCTAGGTGGAGGCGGCCTAGCCAGACGCCCGAGTCGGAAAAAAAATTCCGCCCTCGTTACCTCGCCGGATTCTGGTGCTTCGCCGGACATTTTCGTGGTGTTTGTACTGGGAATGTGAGTAAAACTGAGTCAAACACCTTGTTTAAAGACACGGGACGAAATCGGTATTAATTGATTTGTTAGGGGCAAAAAGGTCATTTTTGGGACGATTTAAGTAGTTTTTCGGCGACGAATAGTAGTTCCCTAGTTTTTACATGCAAACCAATAAGCACTTCATTGTTTCATGGGTCTATGTGCAAAATACCCAACAAGATTGGCGCCCAAAAAAGAGATTATTGGAGTTTGACTTATTTCTCAACGTGAAGAGCACAAATCCATCCATGTATTCAAATCCAAAATCCGACCACTTTCCCACAGATTTTCTGTTGGAATTTTGGAACCGGTCAATATCGGGTCGGATGTCGCTTTTTGCTTGTGTCAGCGACGACTTTCATTTCTCGGGTCAATATCTCCACACGAAAAAAGGTTTTAAGTTATGTCTGTTGGATGCTTAAATTCTTGTTTTGGGTTGACTTTTTGTATTGATTCTCTCAGTTGGCGCGAAAAGGTGATTTTTTGGCCCTTTTCTGCCTGTTTTTGGGTTTGTGAGATCAAAATTGTAGTAAAACTTTTACTACAATTTTACTGTAAAAGATAGAACTTTTCAGGATAAATTTTGAGTCATGTATGTTGGATTCTTTGTTTTGTGTTCACATTTTGTTAGCTTAGTTCTGTTGATTGGTGCAAAAAACTGACTTTTTGGGTTTTTAGCTTTTAATTGAAGTAAAAGAGGGTCTTTTTTTTGAAATTCTGAGTTATGTTTGGTTGCATTCTTTTGGGTTACAGTTTGTTAGCTTATCTCTCGTAATTGGTCTAGGAAGAGTTGATTTTTTGTTTTGGTTTTCTTATTTTTTTTGCTCAAATCAAAGTCAAAGAGGGTTGTTTAATTTATAATTTTGAGTTAATCTCTATTACATTATTTGTTTCTTTGGGTTATGTATCTTATACTTGGCTCTCGGCATTGTTGTTGTTGTTTGGTTCATGATCTCGTAGTTGGGGTAAAAGAGTAATCATTTGTGGTTTGAGTGTTCAATAGTGGAGCACAAAGGTATTTTTATACCACGTAATATTTCAATTTTTTTCTTCTGTATTGTAGATTACTAAGGATAAAAGTAAAAAGAAGGTACCCTTATTGTTTTTGAAGATCTCATTCTGTGTTGAATTGATCAGTGGGTTTCAAGATGAGCACCATTGGTATCGACTTTGGCAATGATAGTTGTGCGGTTGCTGTTGCTCGTAACCGCGGCATCGATATGATTCTAACCGAAGAATCTAAGTATGAAACACCAACCACTGTCTGCTTTGGAAACAAGCAGCGGTTCTTCGGAGCCATGACAAATCCTAACAATACCATATCGCAAATCAAGTGTCTGGTTGGCCGTAAATTTTCCGATCCAAACCTCCAACATGACCTTCAACACTTTCCTTTTCCAGTCACCGAGGGGACTGATGGATTTCCTTTGATCCACGTGACGTACAGAGGTGAGCAACACACTTTCACCCCAACCCAAGTCCTTGCCATGGTCCTTGCACACCTGAAGAAATTAGCAGAGAAAAATCTTTCCGGAACTGTCGGTAATTGTTGCATTGGCATTCCTGTCTTTTTCACTGATATTCAGAGAAGGGCTGTCCTGGATGCAGCGAAGATCGCAGAGTTGAACGCTCCACGTTTAATTCACGAAATGACGGCAGTGGCTTTAGGTTATGGGATTTACAAAACCGACTTACCGAAATCTGACAAGCTGAATGTGGCTTTTGTTGATGTAGGCCATGCCAGCATGCAGGTCTGCATTGTCGAATACAAAAGTGGGCATCTCAAAGTTCTCGGTCATGCGTTCGATCAGTCTCTTGGTGGTAGAGATTTTGATAGGGCTTTGTTCGAGCATTTTGCTGCAAAATTCGAGAAAGAACATAATGTGGATGTTTACCGAAATCTCCGAGCTTGTGCACGATTAATGTCCGCGTGTGAGAAAACAAAGAAGGTGTTAAGTGCTAATCCTGTGGCTCACATCAATATTGAGTGCTTCATGAAGGAGAAGGACATGGATTATGAAATCAAGAGGGAGGAATTCGAGGATATTAGCAGCTCATTGTTGCAAAGAGTTGCTGCAACTCTAGCCAAGGCCCTAGAAGTTGCGGATCTCCGAGAACAACAAATTGATGAGGTCGAGGTTGTTGGTTCTGGATCGCGGGTTCTTGCCATTGCTGGAATTTTGAAGAATTTCTTCACGAAAGAGCCAATACGGACGATGAATTCGAGTGAATGTGTTGCTCGTGGTTGTGCCCTCCATTGTGCCAGTCTCAATCCGGCAATTCAAGTTCGAGAGTTGAAGGTATCTATTGCTTCTTTACCGTGCAGCTTGTTTTAGTGTGCAACATGCAATACTCTCTTTAAAACCAGAATCTCTATCTTATTAAAATTATATGTCATATGTCAATCCTTCCCGGTACTAAATTCTTCTAACTCTTTCCTTTTTTTATATCTGCTTACTAGTCGGAAGAGAATTTTCCTTTCTCGGTTGCTGTATTGTGGAGAGATGACATGAGTGAGATGCAAGAAACAAGAATGCAAAAAGAGTGGATTGCTCGTGTTTTTCGATCGGGGTGCCCGACTCCTTCCTGTGCATCATTTAAATTTGAGAAATCCAGCACTTTCTCATTTGATATCGTATATACTGATGGAGTTTGTGTGCAAAGTCACAAGTTCAGTACCTACACGGTAACCACCATCTGCACCATATATGTCTTCGATATGAATATATATTTCGGCCCTTTTGGGATGATTATATGTGTACCTGATGATAATGTTTACCTCTGTGCATGGTTTACAGATTGGTCCTTTCTCTGCAGAAAAGGGTGAAACCACTGTGAGCATGCTTTTAAATTATAATGGAATTGTTTCGGTAACATCAGCAACTGTAAGTTTCACAAGTATTTGCCCTTAGTTCCAGTAAAATTTGAAATTTTCGTTTACCATCCCCTTGTGTTTGATAGTTATATGTGGAAGAAGATGAGGATGTATTTGTCAATGGGGAGCTAGTGAATGGTGTAAGAATTACTAAAATTGTAAACAATGCAGCTAACACAGAAGCTACTTCTTATGTGCAAGATTACTCGAAGGTTTTTGCTCTTTCCTTTGTATGGGAAGTCATTATTTTCCATTAAAAGTCTCTTTTCATCACTTATATTTTTGTTGCATTTTGTTTTTTTAGGATCTGGAACGAAAAGGAAAAGTAAAAATAGATGTCCCGGTCTTCGAACATATTTATGGTGGACTTTCTTCTTTAGACATCCAGAATGCTTTGAAAAAGGAGTCTGATATGGCCAGTAAAGATGAAGTAGTGTTAGAAACTAAGGAGAGAAAAAATGCACTCGAGGCATATGTTTATAAGATAAGAGAACAAGTACGCACAAATTCTCTAGAAGCATAACTTTCCGATTTTTGGTAGATATATGATTTTATATTCACCCTGTTTGTGAATCAACATGTTTGATTTTAAAATTTTCCCGTAACCAGCTAAATGGAAAATATCAAGATTTTGTGGAAGAGAGAGAGAGGGAATCAGTTGATCATAAGCTTCAGGAGACGGAGGATTGGTTGTACAAGGAGGGTGAGGATGAGGGTAAAGCCACCTACGTTGCTAAACTCGAAGAACTAAAAAATGTAAGTTTAATTTTCGATTTACTGCTTTGATGGTCTTGCTCTTAAATATAATTATGGCCTATGGATATAATAGTTACAACTTGCAGTTGGCTACTCCCATTGAAGCGCGATATGAGGAGGATCTACATAGGCAAGACTCGATAAATCATCTTGTTCAGTGGCTGAATTACTGTAAAGGAATAAGCTCTGGAGATCCACAGTGGGATCACATCGATCCCGCAAAAATGAACGAGGTGCATTCTTGTTCTTGCAAAGTACATTTTGATAAATTCGTTAATGCGCAAAGCTGAAATCGTGTTATTAAAATTTACAAAGTTAGCTGATAGATTTTGTTGGATATATATGATTAGGTGTTAGTTAAGTGCAGCTCTGTGGAACAATGGTTAAATGCGAAAATTAAACAACAAAGTCAACTACCGAAGCATTCTAATCCAGTTCTCTTATGTGAGAATCTGAAGAATGCAGCAGATGAACTCCGCAGGTACATATTTTCGAATTTCATTTTAGTATTCACCGCATAATTTTTTAAGTAGGATAAGGTCCATCTAAATGTTTAGGATTTTAAATCGACAAGCTTAAATACTGAACGAGATCCTCGATATGTTTTGCATTTGCAGTTTTTGCGATCAAATAATGCCCAAACCGGAACCACAACCAAATTCGCAGCCATCATCTGCACCAAGAAATATGGCCTCGACTTCAATAGCGCGAGGGACAACACCATACATTGGTGGGACTCCAAGCTCATACACAAATGCTGAGCATATTGATTGCACAAGTAGTTCTTTGGCTATTGAAACAGTAAATGGTGTCATCCACGCACATGAAGGGACTGCAGCAAATTTGTTGCCTGTGCAAGCTGATCTGGAGGTTTGTTCATTCCTTTCAATGGGAAATCATTACTTCTTGAAATCATTAAATAATAAACCTTTTATGATCCACATTTTCTGAAATTCTTATTAGAAATTATGTGAAGAGCTGTGAGGGCTGATCTTTCTGTTGTATTTTGTTTTCGTAAGATTTGGTACAAAATGGAGGTGTTTCTTTTAAAATCTGCAGAAAGCTGTGGAAAAGGAGTGTGCTCTGAATTACAAAGCAATGGAAGAACCCATGAGGGGAAAAATGGTGCTTAAGGCCAATGTCTATAACATGAGGCAGGTCGGGGTTGTAGAATCACATCTTACTTTTTCGCTGATACATATATGATATTAGAGAGCACATAATATATATAAACTCGTGCATTCACAATATGTTCTAAGAAATTTTTGGTATATTATATAGCAGCTGCATGGCAAATATAAATATTCCTTGAGATGGTCGGACATTGAAAGGTTTGCTCAAAAACTTAAAGAGACGGAGGATTGGTTGTCCAGTGTGGGTGAGGAAATGGATGAACGCGTCTACATTGCTAAACTGGACGAACTAGACAAGGCATGGCTTCTAATTTCTTATTTTCTTGATCATGCATGCACTAGATGATACGATACAAATTTACTTTGTTACCGCTTGCAGCTAGGTCATATCTTTAAAGTTCGCAATGAAGTTCTGCAACGAGAAACCTCATTAAATTTTCTCACATATTGGCTAAACTACTATGGAGAAATCGCATGCTCAGTCAACCCAAAGTGGGATCACGTCGACCCTGCAGAGAGGCAAAAGGTGCAATCTTGTTCTTTCGAAGGGCAGCTTTGATATGTAGTAGTTATATCGGTGGCGGATCGAGAAAAATTGACCAATAATGAGAGCCGATTCTTAACAAATAAACTATCACAAAATAAGAATATTTTAAAATAGCAACAATCCCGTGCAAATTAATGTTCTATTTCTTCGTCCATTTCAAACTTTTGAAATTACAAATAAACAAATACATATCAACTTTTAGTGCAATATGTCTTATTTCATTATGTTTAAATGAACATAAGTTAATTTTCAGTAATTTGCATTCTCTTACCATTAAAAATATTTTTTTGTAAACCACACATTTCTGGGAAAAGTAGACATTTGTAATTTTGGATCCTATCAATGTTTGCAATTAAAAACTTACAGACCCTAGCTATTATATGGGTTTGTGAGTCTATAGGGAGCGCACGACAACATAGATTTAGTTTTAGTAAAATTCAAGCACGACATTGTCTTTTCGGTAGAAGAAGGTCAAGGTGAATCAAAAGATAGTAAGGTTCAAAATAGATTTAATGGTCTCAGAATTTTAAACTTTTCAGGTAAAGATTGGAACCACCGGACCTGAACCTGACTTTCGAAGCCACCAAACCTAATTAGACCAAACCCAATTAGATCACTCGGTTTGGTTATTTCCTGTTCTACCCGACCAAATGCAAGTACTTCCATGTAGTGATAGCATTGCATATTATTTTTGACAACATTGATTACCCACCATCCTTGATTATTGAGAATCCGACACACATTTAACGTTAAATATAAATAATAAAACACGTCAACAAAAGTAAATCTCTCAGTTAATTTAAGTGACAACGTAAAAAAAGAAAAATACCAACCTGGTAAAAAGATATGACCAAAAACTCAGTTTTCATCATATATTGAAAGATAATAACCTATAGATAACATTTACGACCCTTCAACAAAAAAAATTACAACATTGAACTGACATTTGATTAAACTTGTGAATGCATTAAATTCCCATTGTTTACAAATTATTAAATTAATTTGTCCTGTAAAATATTAACTCTTCGTAGTGAATGTCCTTCCCTTAAACAAATATTTAAAGGTTGTATTTAGATCTGCCACTGGGTTATATGTCCGAAGCTCAAGTTGTTTTACCGAAATTATGAGGCTTGGGAAGCTACTGATAGATTTCATTTGGTACAACAGATCAAGAATGAGTGTAGCCGTGTAAGTTATTTGTTGCGTACTTGTGGACAACAGCAACGTCATTCATGGCAGCATGTTGCTCAAGTTCCCTCTTGCACTGAACTGCAGGATGCTGCAGAACATATCGACAGGTAATTATGTTTCTGAACTTCATGTTAGCATTCACCACACAAACGCGCGCGCGCGCACACACACACATATAACCTTGCAAACACAATATATAATAGCTACATGTCTAATGAACCATTTTATATTTTCAATGTAGGCAAGATTAGATTCGTAATAAGATTCCGATATCCTCGCATTTGCAGGTTTTGCTGGCCAAGAGTTTCCAAAGCAAGACGAGAACATGTTTCCGACCATCTCCTGGATCAAAATGGAAACCAACAAGTTCAAGATACTAACCAGCTAACGACATCTTCAAATTCACAGACATGAACCACCGTGACCCCAATACCGTCCGCCCCACCACTACTGGAGGCTTCTGAAACCGAGACTTCCAACAATGGCTCTTGATCCCTCCTAGTATGCCCTGTTTGATTAGACTCATTTGAACGATTGCCTTCATTCTGTGATTGTCATTTTTTTGCATATCCCATTTGATTGTCATTTTATTTGTCTCGTAACTTTAAATGACATGGTTTTATGTGTTCATAACTCTATTGCTTCTTGTTGTTTATGATTTCTGTACTTGTTATACTATCTTGTTTCTCCATTGTCTGTTTCTCTTTCGAAGGAGCCGAGCGAGGCTCATATATTGCAGTAATTCCTTGACATGAATACCCGTTCGGGATTGGTTTAATGATCAGGCGTGGACTTGTGTGTTGAATCATGAGCCTGGTGGTTTACTTCTGTGGGCTCTATAGGTTTGACTCTGGATTTTGTACCTCCATCCGTGCGAGTACTGGAAAAAAACCTTGACATCAGTGTAATATGCATTAAGTTTCGAATCGTACATGATTTTTGTTTGAATTTTAAAAAATAAGGCGCACAATGTTTATATTTGCCTACATACCCAATTATGCTCATATTCTTTTTTGGTTTCGAATCTACCAACAATCATCAAAGAGGAAGACAAGGACCGGAAGACTAAGATTACATAGCCTTATTTAAGCCAACAAATGATTGCTTCATTAGAAGGATTATTCTACCATTGCTTTGCAACGGATCAATTAGTATTTTTGGTCTTGGCTTGAGTGCCGGTTCCTGTTGGAATTGGTTTATAATTGTTGGTACAAGAATTCTAGGAGAATCGGTCGACCGAAACTTAAGTGTTCGGTCGACCGAATTACTCTAGGAGCCACGAGGCTCGGAACAAATTAAGAATCGGCCGACCGGTTCTGGGAACCCAGTCGACCGAAAAACGCCAAGAGATTTGGAGCTCAGGATCGATCGAGATCCGGTTGACCGGTGCTGGGCACGCGGTCAACCGAAAAATGACAGGAGTTGCATCAGCATGCATATCGGTCGACCGGTGTTGGACACGCGGTCGACCGAAAACGTCCAGGAGCTTCAGGCGCTATTCAGCAGCGTGGAACGGTCGACCGGCTCGGGACAAGCGGTCGGCCGAATGAAGGCAGTTACACGAACTAACAGAAGATCGGTCGACCGATGGGGAATTTCGGTCTCCCGTTTTCAGGCAGTTATGCACGATCTGAATTATTCTTTATACGAATTTAACCCATTATAAATAGGGTTTTTGCCATAATCTTGAAACACAACATACAATATTTATTTCCTTGAGAGAGATTAGGCTAGAGAGAGATCTAGAGTGCTTTGGGAGACATATTGCTTCCAATCGTTTGTAATCTCGGAGACTTCTCTTGTTGGAGAAAAGATTCACGGAAAGGAAACCTGCAGGAGACCCCCAAGGACGTAGGCATCTTGCCGAACCTTGTAAAATCGCGTGTGTCGTGGTTTACTTTAGGTGTGTTGTGTGATTGCTTGTTATTTCATCTTATTTGTGTTACTTGTTGCTTAAGATTGGGAGGTGGTCAGCAGTTAATTCTGTAGTCAATATTCTATATTTCGTGGTGCGTGTAATCTGTGTCGTGTTAGTGCATCTTAGATGCCCCTCCGAACAATTCCGTTGTCGCCACAGCCATCGCCAATGCCTTTTAAGAACCGCTTTCAATCCATTTTTATGTTTCTACATGAGAAATGTGTCAAAAATAGTTCTCAAAAGAGTTCTATTTATGTTAGACAATGTGCAAATACTTTTAATATTCTTTTTCTTCAAAATTTTCATTCATGAAATAATTTTATTTTTGAAACATTTCCTTCTGGTGGCCATATTTGTTGGGAATACTGAGTTGTTTGAATTTGTAATACCATGTAAGTACGTACTTTTCTCATCTTTAACGGACTTACGAGAAAAAAAATAACTAGATGCAAAATCTGTTAGAACCCAAACCTAGATTAGGTGGGGTTGATGTGAGAGGGTATGGGAGGTATGGGAGGTATGGGCTAGGAGTGTAGGGGGATGGGGGGGAGTGCCTTGGGTTGGGTTTTGTTGAAGCAAAACCTTCTCTCCCCCATTCTTCTTCTCCAAACTCTCCTTCTTCACTCACATTGTTCTCACTCTTCCTCTTTTCGGCTGCACCAGAGGAGGCGACACCGACGACAGAGGAAGGTGCTCGTGCGGGGGAGGCGCGGTGCGTGCTCGAGGTCTACCGGAGGCGACGTGCGTGAGTAGAGCTCCGGCGGTTCGTCGTCTTTGCTTGAGGTATGTCGACTCATTAGTGTGATTTTGTGTTGTTAACCTTTGTGAAGGGTTGTGTTGGTCGGACGGGGAGGTCGGAGACCTCCTCGGCGTTATCTTCCGTAGAAAACCTCGGCTGGCGTGAGGTTGAAGACGACCAACGGTCGACCAGTCCCTTCGGGCGGTCGACCGCATATAGTGTATTTTGCCGATTTTAACCATCACCGGTCGAACGATGCCTTGTGGCGGTCGACCGGTCGTGCATTTTGCTGGTGGATCGGATTGCCTGTCTGTTTTCGGTCGACCGGTTCCTTGTGGTCGTTCGACCGGAACTTAAGTGTACCTGTTATTTATGCATGTTTGTTCGACCGATTATATATTGCGTTCGACCGATTGTATGTTGTTTGACCGTTGGAGGTTTGTGTTCGGCCGATTATATGACTTAGAATAATAGGTCGACCCTGTCTGTTTTCGGTCGACCGATAGAGTTGAATTAATGTTGATCAGACTCCGGATTTTGACCTCGTTCGGTCGACCGGTTTTAGACCCTTGTTCGACCGTTGGGGATTGTGTTTTGTGCGCAGCGGTAGACCGTGTTAGGCGTACGGTCGACCGATTCCTTTCTGAAACCGCTCGACCGAATCACCTTTGTCGGTCGACCGTTTGGGCCCAGAACAGAATTCCTGGTTCCCTTTTTGAACGCCAACTTTGTCCATGGAAACCCATGTCCTCGCCTTGTGCGTGAGCCGAGAGGTGACGGTGGGCGCGTGATGCGTGCCTGCCCAGGAACCGTCGTTGGGAAGAGTGTGGGTGTTCGGGACGCGTCACCTCCGTGTATGGATTGTGACTTTTGAGATGGATTGTTGGGCACTTTGTAGTATAGCAGGCCTGAGGGATCGCGGATCCCAATGTTGATGTTTATGCGGACACGCAACTGGCGTTGGGTGATGTGACTACCAGCCCACGGGCTACGAAGGTCGTTACCCTGCTTTTATAGCGGCGCAGTTGGTGTTTGCGGCTCGAGGAGCCTAATGACCTAGCAGACTTCGGTCTAGACCCGTCCGATGTTGTGCCGGACGTTGTGATGGACCACCGATGTTGTGCCGGTGATGCCGCCGAGGTTGTGCCGGCGATGATGATTGTTGGGCCGAGGCTGTTCCGGCTATGTTGATTCCTCGACTTGGTACCTATCGAGATGATGTTGTTATACCTTCCGGGCGACGGCCCTGTTGGTCCCAGTGGCTCCGACCACAGAGATTTACAAATCTGTATTCTATCGGCGCGCAAGCGTGACAGAGGCTCCCTGCCGAACCCTTGAGTAGTGTAGCCGCGTGTGGGGGGTGCGATGTCACGTGCTGTAAGGCTGCATGTGCCTGCAGTAGGTCTCCCCGGGAGACTCGATGTTGATTGTCAGATTGATGTCTTGTTTTACCCTTCGGGGGAACTGTTTTCCTTTCTGTCGATGCCATGACATGCTCCTAATATGATAGGTTCATTGTGTAATGCATGCATATAGGTGAGTTGGCATACGGAGTTTCCTTCTGGAAACTCAGGCATTGTTGTTTATATTTTTCAGGACCACAGTAGGTCCAGTTGGGTGGTGATCGGCAGGCGCGCGCATTTTGGAGTCGGATCCTCTCCTCGGACTGCTGAGGTCGACATGATTACGTTTTAGCTTCCTTATCATTTTGTTGTAATCATGTATCTTTTTGACAACTGTGATGTATTCTGGTGCACCGCTATTGTTTTATGAAAAGTAATGATTGTGTCCTTTGATTATTGTGTCCTTTTGTCTTGATTGTATATTTTTAAAATTTCCGTTGTATCGGGATGTTACAAAATCAGTCCCATAATCCTCTACACCACTTATGAGAAAAAAGCAGACTACTTATGAAATGCCTCCACATTGTCAAGATCGCCTCAGCAAACATTATACAGAGGCAAGACTCGAAACATAATGACTGCACTATTAATACTTACAGCTATTGGATTTGTAGATGATATGATCGACATGCAAAAAGGAGGTAGAACTTGTATTCCGCGTACACAAGCTGATCCGAAGGTTTTGTCCTTTTCTTTTTTGGGAATCATTACTTGTCATATAAACACAATAGTTATTTTTCATTGTTCTTTTTTGGAAATTCAGATTAGAACTATATGATGCAAAGACTGGTCTTTTTGATGTATTTATTTTTGCATTTTTTTGACAAAAATATGCAGAAAGTGAAGAAGTATCCTATGACTTTCCAAGACAAGGAGGCAAGAAAGGCACTCGAAGCCTTTATCCTTACCACGAGACAGGGAGTACGTATTATAGAGCCATAGCTTTGTTTTTTGCTGATAGGTATATGATTTTGGATAAATTACGTCATATGATTGGATATATGCTCCACAAAAGGGACATGTTTTTTTATTCTCTTTGTATATATAGATATGTAATATCTAGCTCTCCATGTGTTTTGTCTAAGAAATTTTCGGTATAGCTCAATGGCAAATACAGAGATTTTGTGGCACCATTAGAGGAGGAATCGGTTATTACAGAACTCAAGGAGATAGAGCATTGGTTTTACAATGAGGGCAAGGATCAAGATAAAGCTGTCTACTTGAGTATACTTGGAGAAGTCACAAGGGTAGGTTTTCGGCGATCTTGTTCTTTGGGATTAAGTTATCACATACTTGAATACAAGATATCATTACTTGCAGCTATCCAATCCAATCGAAGCGCGATATAAGGAGGATCAACATAGGGAAACTTCAATAACTTGTCTCGCTCATTGGATACAGTACTACAAAGAATTCACATGCTCAGCCGACCAACGTTGGGATCACATCGACCCCGTGGAAAAGAAAAAGGTGCATTATTGTTCTTTCCTTATTGGAATAATCTCACATCGAGTAAAACCAATTATGTGTCTTTAGTTATGAAGCCCATGCATACTTGTAGGGTCTCTTGTTTCAAACATTTCAAAAACTGCATATTCTGCTTGATCATTTTTTTTGCAGTTAGAGAACTTTACTGAAAATTACATTTGACATAATAGGTGGTAGATGTGTGCAACCTAGTAGAACAATGGTTAAATGACAGGAAACTAAAGCAGGAACTGTTACATCCTAACCCTTGATTAATGGGTTGATTGTGTTTTAGGTGGAGGATTAGAAGAGGTGGAGGTGGAGGGCTGAGATTGATTGGGTAGTGTTGAGGTGGATGGTGGAGATGAGGGGATGTGTTTGAGTAGGTGGGTGCTCTCTCTCTCTCTCTCTCGTGCATTCCTCTCTCTCACTCAAGTCTCTCTCTCTCTCTTGACCCGCAGCTCTCTGAGGCGAGGAGGAGCTCGAGGCTCACCGGATCGTGTGGCCGGAGGAAGGTAATCACGTTCGGGTTTCGCCGGAGAGAAGAGTTTTGCGAGGAAGCGCTCGCCGGGATTCTTCAAAGGCTTCTTCAAGCCTTAAGGTATGTCAAGCTTTAGTGTAGACATCCTTTTAGCCTTTGGGAGGGTTGGAGTGACCGACGGTAGGCCGGAAGGCTCGTCGAGAACCTTGCAACAGCTTTTCTGCTCTACAACGGTCGACCGGTGGGATGGCGCGGTCGACCGGTCGTAGTGTAATTCGGGCAAAAACCCTTGCACCGGTCGAACGATACTCTTCGAGTGGTCGACCGGTGGTACGTTTTACCAAGGGAAAAAGGCTCTGTGTGTTTTCGGTCGAACGGGTCCCCTTTTGCCGGTCGACCGAAAGCACTGTTGTAGGTCGGTTGGGGGCGTTGACCATCTAAACGGTCGACCGCTCATTGACTTCGTCCGATCGGGACTTAAGTTAACTTATTGGCCGGTCGACCGGGAGTGTGGTTTCGGTCGACCGTGCGTTGTGGATTTGTTGGGGAATTCTACTGGAGGTTTTCGGTCGACCGTGATTTGTAGGTCGTTCGACCGTTGGTGCTTTTTTAGCAAGAGAGGATTTCCCTGTTCGATTTCGGTCGAACGGGGCCCCTTTGCCGTTCGACCGGTTGGACGTTATTTCGGTTTTTCTGAGGAATAGTTGTGGTGTTCGGTCGACCGTTTGGGGTCTTCCGTTCGACCGTTTGGGCACTGTTTTGCATATGGATGCTTGTGCCGTGTGTAGTTGGATCCGTCTCGAGGGCAACGGGTCTCCGACCTTTTTTGGGGCGACGGTACAGACATTGTCGGCCTGAGAGGGGGGTCGTGTTGTGGCTCTGAGGAGCGGGTGCCTTGTGTGCACATGTCGTTGTTGTGGCTCTGAGGAGCGGGTGTCGTGTGTGCACGTTGTTGTGGCTCTACGGAGCGGATGCCTTGTGAGCATGTGTTGTGGCCGAGACTCTAACCGGCGGTGCCTTGTGTGCACATGTTGTGGGGTTGGGGTGAGAGGACCCTTAAGACCCGAGGCCGATGTTTTCCGGCGGTGCATGGTGTGCACGGGAGATTGATGTGCTTTTACTGCATTTTCATTTCATGCTTCATTACGCATATTATGTTCATATTTTAGGGGTTTGGCATACGGGGTTTCCCACGGGGAACTCAGGCATATTCATGTTTTATGTCAGGTCGTACGCGTCAGTAGGAGGTGGTGACTGCGGACAGGAGCACCCAGACCAGATCCTGTCTTTTTGTTCTTCGAGGTGGATGATTTTCCCTTGTACATGTGTTGTATAGCTTTTCTGTTGGGTTGTAATCATCCTTGACTCCTGTATCGTACAATTATCATATTATATTATATATATACTCGTGGTTTGGTGACGACCCCAGTGTTGATTCTTTATCTGTTTAAAGTTTTAATTTTTCCGCTGTTTCGGGGCGTTACAATTTGGTATCAGAGCTTTCGCTCCCGGTGTGCTTGTCCAATGAAACCACCTTAGAGCTCTTGCATTTAGTTGCCATTCATCATGCATTCATTAATAATCATTAATTCATTGTCGTTTCCTGTCCTCTTGTGTAGATGGCTCCGAGACGTGTGAGGCCACCTTCACGTTATAGGGGCGCCAGTGAGGAGACTGGTAGGGAGGACAGGGAGGAGGAGGAGAGGAGGACCCTTCAGGGGACTCTTGGTAGTCTGAGGATTGGGTCTTCAAGATCCGGAAGCACAGGCCGAGAAGGCTGGGGTGGGGGCAGGAAAGGATCGGTTTATGCGACAGCACCCTCCTTCCTTTGACGGCGGTGGTGAGCCGGAGGCAGCTGAGGATTGGGTCTTCAAGATCCGGAAGATCTTCAGAGAGATTGGGTGTCCTTCTGAGAGGCAGGTGGATCTGGCCACCTATGTGTTGGACGGGGAGGCGGCCAACTGGTGGAGGTCTACGTCGGCTGTTGTGTTTGAGGACAGCGAGGAGGTGGGCTGGGAGGAATTTCTCGTGGAGTTCAACCAGCAGTATTTTCCCCAGCATGCGCGGGACAGGAAGAAGGAGGAGTTCCTAGCACTCGAGCAGTGAGAGATGACGCTGACGGCCTATATTAGCAGGTTCCACGCCCTGGAGTGTTACTACCCGGATACTTATGTGACACCGGAGCAGAGAGCTCGGAAGTTTATCTGAGGGTTGAGGCCGAAGTTTCGGTCTCGTATGATCACGACCATGCTGCAGACTTTAGCTGATGCAGTGAAGTTTGCGACGGTTATGGATCAGGACTACCAGGAGACGGTAGAGGCCAGGAAGGTGCAGACGAAGGCCAGTATACGACCTGGAGATCAGACTTTGGGATATCCGGGCAAGAGGCCCCGGATTGATAGTAGTGGATCTCAGCAGTCGGGCCAGTGTGGTAGAGTTCACCCCGGGCGCGGGTGTGGGGCTCGATCAGGTGCATGCCATGGTTGTGGCCAGATGGGTCACTTCATTCGTTTTTGCCCGAGTAGGTCAGGTGGACCTAGTGGACGACCGGGTTCCTCCTCAGCTAGCGGAGCTGGACCGAGTCGACCAGTTGCACCCTCCCAGCAGGGGAAGAGTGTGGGACGTGTCTTCACCATTCAGGCGGAGGAGGCTAGAGACGCCAGTGTTGTGGTTGAAGGTACATTTTATGTTGATGTTTTGATTGCTAGAGTGCTTTTCGACTGCAGGGCCACACACTCGTTCATCTCTGAGCAGTTGCGAGCTCTGTTTTAAAAACCGGACCGAACCGGCGGTCGGACCGGGTTGGACCGTGAACCGGTAGCAAACCGGTCGGTTTGATCAAAAAACTGGTTTCTCCTGTGAACCGGAGCGAACCGAAGAAAACCGAAAAAACCGGTTTTTTCAATTTAAACAAAATCTGGTTTTTATTGTTTTATTTTTTGTTCAATTTTGACCCAAATTCTAAGGTTTTTACTTTTTACTACTCATTTCCCAACCCCTCACCACACCTCCAACCGATTGGTTTTTTCGGTTTGACCGGGTTTTTCAATTTAAACAAAATTTGGTTTTTATTGTTTTATTGTTTTATTTTTTGTTCAATTTTGACCCAAATTCTAAGGTTTTTACTTTTTACTACTCCTTCCTCAACCCCTCACCACACCTCCAACCGAATGGTTTTTTCGGTTTGGTCGAACCGAAAAAATCATTTTTTCAATTTAAACAAAATTTGGTTTTTATTGTTTTATTTTTTGTTCAATTTTGACCCAAATTCTAAGGTTTTTTACTTTTTACTACTCCTTCCCCAACCCCTCACCGCACCTCTACCCTCGCGATCTCCACCGGTCCACCTCTCATCGCGCCGCTTGCGAACTCCACCAAGGCTGGCAGACCGGCGGATCTCTAGGACAGTCCACTACCCCTACTGCTTTAGATGTTGAAGTAAATGTTTGTTCATTTGTTAGAAAATAGACTAATATTACTTAGTTACATGTTTGTTCATTTGTTAGAAGAAAGACTAATATTACTTAGTTACATGTTTGTTCATTATTTTTACTGGTTTTAATTAAGTTATTTTACAAATGAATAATTTTTGTTTAATTGTTCATAGTTTAGGTACTTTGTTATTACTTATTATGTTAAAAAATAATAGGAAAAATCGGTTCAATCGGTCAGACCGTCGGTTGGACCGCCGCTACGGAGTCGGTTCGGTTCAACCATCGGTTCACAAAATGCTGATGTCATGCTGACGTCATCATCGGTTGGACCAGGTTGAACCATCGGTTCGACCACTTTGAACCAAACCGAGTTGTTTTCGGTTCACTCTTCGGTTCGGTTTTTAAAACATTGGTTGCGAGCGTGTTAGGCCGTACCCCTGCGATGTTGACTGCCACGTTGGAAGTCAGCACACCCCTGGGTTTAGTGGGTGATGCATTGCATACATTGCATCATATGTCTTTCATTTAGATTACTTTTATATCAATAAATGCTACTAAGGTATGTGTTTAGTCTTATTTACAGAATACAGGGACCTGAATGCAAATTACCCATATCCCTAGCATAAACGCGTGCAACAAACTCATTTCTATCATAAAGACCAAGTTCAAGATCATCGGGTTATAAATGGAAATGTATCCAAGCATAAAAGCATTCAAGATCTAATTACAAAAAGAACAAGGACTTAAGCACAAAAGTAGTCGGGGACTTAATTGCAAAAAGCCAAGGACCTAATTGCAAATCACGAGTAGCTTTTATTATCTTGGAGAAAATCTAAAGAAAAATCAATGTGGATCTCCAAATATATGAAGGAATTAATCCGGAGCTCAAAAGAATGGAAAGAATCAATCCAGACGCGCAAAGGAGGATCAAATCATACCATAAACATTCAACCAAAATCCGGACAAAATCAGAACATTATGTGCGGCGTTTCCGCCGCACCATACCTTCCATCTGCGGCGATTTCGCCGCCCCCTTAGCGATCCGTGTGCTCCAATTTCGTCCAGTCGTGTCTGGACACGTGTACTCTCCAATTCTATACTTAGGTATCTTATAACAACTATAAATAGCCCCGAGAACGATGTTAAAAGGGTCCTAGCTTGTGGTTTTTAGTTTTAGTCTTAGTTTTGTATTCATCTTTTTAGTAATAAAATTTTGTCTTTTATTTCTTGTTTTTAGTTTTCTTTTGTAATGCCTCAAGGACCCCTTCTTCCTCCCTCTATGAGTTTCTAACTCTTTCCAAAGGGTGGAGGTGACAGATTTAAGGTGAAGAGAAGATGAATAAATGTTATTATTTTAATTTCGTGATTAGTATATTTTGATTACTTGAGTTTATGTTAAATCATTTATCATGTAATGCTTCATAACTAACATGATTTATTATAAGTTTCTGAATTCTCTAATCTAAACCCTAAATCTAAACCTCCACCCAACGGAATTCACTTCTTTATTCTTGTTTTAGTTTTATTTGTTCATGTTTCTTGCTTTAGATAATTAAATCAAAAATCGCAAAACCCCAAATTTATTCTTCTCTCCTCATTTCCCCCAATCGAAATCACACTAATAACAAATCTCTCCCTCCTTGTGTTCGACCCGTACTTGCCACGTCTTCGTAGACGCCGTGCACTTGCGGTATAAATTTAATTCTCATCAAGTTTTTGGCGCCGTTGCCGGGGAGGCGACGCAGATTTTGTTTTTTTTTGTTGATTTCGATTTTATCCTGTTTATCTTGTGCGCGATCTAAGTATTTGGATTTGTGTTTCAGGAGACAACAGAGTGCACGGCGAAATCCGAGCACATTCTGAGCTAAACGAGAGGCGAAATCGCCGCACCTAAAGAACAACTTACGGCGAATCCGCCGCACACTTGGAGCTTCTGGGCTTCAAATTTTTCTGGGACGCGACTCATCTCTTGGTGGACGTGTGGAGCTACTGAAATTTCGAGAGCGGGCGGTGAACCCGACTGAGCATTGCATAGGTAACCTTTGTTGCCTCTTTTCCTCGTAATTTCTATTTTGAGAAAATTTCCTTTTATTAGAATTGCACGTGTTAGGGCAAAAAAAATCCATAATTGGCAATAATTCAACTCTGACCTACACTTGGCAAAATTAGAAAGACCTTAATGCATGCATCATCTAGTGTTTTGTATGCATTATTCTTTCTAAATTCTTGCAAATCAATTTCTGTTGAAGAGTGCTGGAGTTAAGGTACGTATCGTGGTTTTCATCGATTGCATTTAAGCATATAATCTAGTTTGCATACAACCTTGCAATTGCCCCCCTCTAAAGACCATTGTTTGACTATCTTTGCTAGATCTAAGTTAAACTATCTTAAGGGCAACTCCGTAGGAAAAGATACGGTGGGGATTTCATCACCCTTCCGTGGCCCACAAATCACAATCCTAAAGTGTCACCCAAGCCTTAAATTAAAATCAACTAGACATTGACCCCTAAGAACTCGGACTCATTTAAGGAGAAGAATTGGTTTGACTTGCTATGACCTGAAGCCGATTGAATTTAATTTGGTGTCTAGAAAGTGTTTTTGTGTTGACGTAAGTCTTCCAAGCGAAGTGGTTGTCTAATTGGCACCGACTCTGTCGGAAGCGCCCCCACTAGCTATACACGGTCTGGCCAAGTTGGTTTGATTAGTGAGGGAGGTGAATCAAGCGAATCAATTCGACTCAACCAGTTAGGAGTCGTCTAGATCTAAGCGACCCTAGATCTAGGATTGTTTGAACCGTGCTTTCTTAGGAATTTTCTGACCAACCCTCTTTCTATCTTTAGAGTTAGGTTTCCCTTCTCATCTGAGTCTTCTTTCTTTTCTCACCTCAATTCTCTAGATTAGGATTCTTTTCTCATCTTTCCCCATTCGATTGCTTGTTTCCCTTTTGAAAAAAAAACATAAAAAAATTATATTAAAAAATCGAAAAAAAATCTGTAATTAATTCTTGAAATTAAATTTGGAATTTAATTTTCGAATTTAAATTCAAAAATTGATTCAGCCCGGTGCACTCAGTTTTGGATTCGAGACTTGAGTAATCGACTCTCACGAGTTCATCTAGATTCCAGTCTAGAACTTAGCCCCAATTAATCTGCTGCACCACCTCACCCGGATCCAATGGGTGAGAACGTAGTGGACCCACCTGTTGCACAACCTATAACTCTGAGGGATCGATGCTATCCAGCGATGGCTGCTCAGCCATCGTGCATCGTTATGCCCACCATACCGGGTCGCGACGTCGAACTTAAGGCACAATACATGAGTATGTTGCCTAAGTCACCTCTAGGGAAGACCCATATCTCTTCCTTAGAGAATTTGAGAAAATCTGCTCTCTTATGCACTACCAGCATATCCCTAAGGAGGTAGTGCGTCTGAAATTTGTGCCTCTAGCACTAAAGGACGACGCTAAGAAATGGCTATATAGTCTAGCCGAAAGATCTATTAGGAGTTGGGCTGAGTTTGTTCAAGTATTCCTGAAAAAATATTTCCCCAACCATAAGACTATGAGGATTAGGAATGAAATTGTTGCATTCGTTCAGTCTGAGAGCGAGCCGTTCTATTCCTATCTAGAAAGATTCAAAAGTGTTCTGACCCAATGCCCTCATCATGGAATTCCACGATGGCAATTGTGCCAAATTATTTATGAGGGATTGACACCCACATCTAGGGTTATGGTAGAATCCGTAAGCCAAGGGAACTTCATGTCGAAAAATGAAAATGATGCCTGGACTTTTCTTGAGGATTTAGCTGAAAACAGTATGCAATGGGACAATGCTATAACACCGCTTAACCCGAGTATTGGATCTAGAATAGCAAGTCAACCCAAACCAGGTGTCTTAGCTGTAGATGCCAACATAGCGGCTGAAGCAAAACTAGCTACCCTTATGCGTAGAATGGAAAGTTTAGAGCTACAAACCCAAACCCGGGTGAATCAAGCCTCGTCTATCCCTTGCTCTAGATGTGGTCAGACTGGTCATGTAATGGAGGATTGTGCGGACTGGGAACAAGTTAATGCCATGTATAACCATACTAGAAATGACCCGTACGCATCAACCTATAACTCGGGTTGGCGTAATAATTCCAATTTCTCATCAAGCCAACAAGGTCAACCTCCTAGACAACAACCAAACCCGTATAACCAAAATAATACATCATCTGGGTTTAGTAACAATGGCAATCATGAGGTTAGGTTGACAAGCTTAGAAAATTTGATGAAAACCTTTATACAAACAACCAACCAGACCTTCCAAAGGCTAGAGACACAAGTCAGCCAACTAGCACAAATAGTAGGTGAAAGAGAAAAGGGTCGGTTTCCAAGTCAACCTGAGGTGAACCCTAGATCTAATAATTCATATCAATGCTATCAAGCACCTTCAGGAAATAACAATCCAAGATCGGTTCAAATGGTTAATGAGAAAGGATCGTTCCAACAAATAAATGCAGTAGTATCATTACGGTCCGGAAGACAAATTGACAATAATGTGGTAAGTCCTAGAACGTCTAATCAATCTAGCCATCAAGCTACCACATATGACCTAACCATTGAACCCGACGTCCAATTTGAAACGCCCAACCCACCTACTCAACCTGAACCCATAGCTCAACCTGAGCCTGAGCGAGTCTATGTTCCTAAAGTCCCATTCCCCAATAGACTCAAAAAGAACTCAAGTGCACAAATAGAGAAAATCTTGGAAGTATTTAAGCAAGTTAAGGTGAACATTCCACTCTTAGACATGATTCAATAAATACCTGCTTATGCTAAATTCTTAAAAGATCTGTGCACTAAAAAGCGAAAAACGAACGTACCAAAGAAGGCATTCTTAACTGCAAACATAAGCTCTATCCTGTCAAACTCGTCTCCTATAAAATATAAGGATCCTGGATGTCCCACAATTTCATGTACAGTAGGAGATACTTTTATCAACAAAGCCCTTCTAGACCTTGGTGCTAGTGTTAACCTACTCCCGTACTCTGTCTATGAGCAAATGAACCTTGGTTCACTAAAACCCTCTAAGACAACCCTTCAATTTGCTGATTGCTCTATTAAGAAACCAAGAGGTATAGTAGAGGATGTTTTGATCAAGGTTTGTGACTTCATTTACCCAGTGGATTTTGTCGTACTAGATACCGCACCTGTTGTAAATCCTAATCGACAAATCCCTGTAATTCTAGGCAGACCCTTTTTAGCCACTTCTGAAGCATTGATAAACTGTCGAAATGGGCTTATGCAATTATCTTTTGGGAACTTAAAAGCTGAATTTAATATCTTTCATATTGATAGTGAGCCAGAAATAATATGCAATCAAAGTGATGTTGTGATGAAATCGCGTATCTATAAGATTTCTGAATCATCACAAAATCAAAAAGGAAGTAAGAAAAAGGGGAGGAATTCATCTACACACCCACCATCACTCGAGCAAATAAGAGAACCAATTTATGTGAGGGGTGTGGAACCTGTGACTCAGGACTCTCATTGCAACATGGGGAACAATTCAACTGGATACATGCACAAATATGGTGTCATTCAATCCAGTTCTGACTATGGTTGACTTTGAGCAAATTCCATCCTTCCACCGCAGTTCACCAATGTAATAAGTGCATTTGCTTTATATTTGCATACATTGAGGACAATGCATGATTTAGGTGTGGGGGGTGTTTATGTATATATTTATCTATATATCTGTTCTTTTATCTCCTAAAAAAATAAAAATAAAAAATCAATGTTTCATGACATAGCTTAAGATTGAACTACCAAAACTCGAGTACAAATTGCATTGAATTTTTTGTTCCTTATTATATAGTTCTGCTTGTAGAAATTATGACATAAATCGAAGTTCCAAAGAAATAACTCATTACCCTTTAAGACATGTAGGCACTTAAATTGGATGAATCAAATCTTTGAGTGGTTGATAAAAAGCAGAGGTTGAGGAAAATATACCGGGAAGTGTGGACTTCTAAAAGCATTTAAGCCTTGAGGAAAAATTAAAAAATAAAGGAATAAAGTGAGGAAAGCACATTCTGCAAAATGATTACAAAAGCCCAAGCCTTTGAGTCACTGGTCCGTAGGGGTATCTTGAAACCCGGTAACTTGAGTCTACCAGCTCGGGATTATCGACCAAACTCGCTACACGAATGCAAAAATGGTAAAAGTGTCAAAAATCAAATGTGTTGAATAACGGAAGAAAAAGAAAAGAAAAATACTCAAGGCCCAAAGCTAAAAGAATGATCCATGCCATGGTTGATCCAAATGATACTTCACCACTAGAGGAGGCGTGCAAAATAATTTAAGTGATATCATGTGTAGAAGTGTTAGTGGTGTGAATGTTGGAGGAACAAAGACCAAGTCATATTTTTAATGAGTTAGATTTATATAATGAGCATGCAAGAATTCTCAGTGAGATGTATAAGGTGTTGGATTTCATGTTTAATTATACATATATATTTTCGAAATTTTTATGTATAATAAGGATCAATTACAATTTTCTTTGATTTATTTCATGCATGCATCGGTTTGTTTTAACAACTAGTTTGAAAAACCTTATTAAAACAAACACAAGGGACTCCGAAATTCATACCTAGAAGTTCTCTAAAACTTCTTGACGTTTCAGAGACGTTGAGGAAGCCAATCTTCGCTTCTCGTTGCGCCGGATGCCTCCGAGTGTTCACCGAAACCCTAAACAAGGTTGGAGAGAAAGGAGCTAGCCAATCGATCCCCAAACAAGCTTAGAATCTAGCTACAAACCCCTTCCTTAGCCTCTGAGATTTCTCCTTCCAAAGACTTAGAAAACTAAGAGAATTTTCGTGGGTTTTGTGGTGAATTAAGAGAGAAAATAATTATTGAATTGTGTAACCCAATTAGGGAGAATAAGGACCTATTTATAGGTTCCAATCTTACTCTTAATCATAGCTATTCTTTAGCCACGTTTTTCTTTACATTTTCTCTCATAAATTAATTCCTTAATGCATTACATGCACCCACAAAACGTTTGACCAAGTTTGAAGCTAATCCAACCATCAATCAAATTAATCTCTTAATAATCAAAGGCAGAAAATCAATTGCTGTTCGGTTGATCGAGACCCACTCGGTTAACCGAATATGTCACGATTGGTTGACCGAGTACTAGACGGATGACCGATTCTTAAAGGGGAAAATTCTCCTTAACCGATCGGACGAATTCTCGTCTAAGACCGAGTGCCATTCGGTTAACCGAAAATATCGGAACTTAACATTGTTCGGTCGACCGATTTTGGTTCGGCACACCG
This sequence comes from Triglochin maritima, assembly GCA_963682175.1. NCBI lineage: Eukaryota > Viridiplantae > Streptophyta > Magnoliopsida > Alismatales > Juncaginaceae > Triglochin > Triglochin maritima. Next base: position 40,484,613 of record OY821781.1, read on the forward strand.
TACCAAAGTTCCAGGCACTTTGGTCAAGTTCGGTCAATCAAATATGACTATCCGTTCCATGTTCGGTTGACCGATCCACAGATCCTTCGGTCGACCGAACCTCAACGGATTACCGAACCTTTACCCGATTTTGCCTTTTTCAAATTTTGGATTTATTTCCAACAAAATTTGAACTTTAGGGGTTTTTAGCAAATTCACAACTTATGCAATATATTATCCTATGCAACAATAAATTATTGCACCCCATAATATATGCATCTCATATGAATTTATCATGATTCTAATTATGTTTATATACAACATAATTGATTTTACTTGTTCACCACATGTGTCATATTTTCTATGAGAAACCCGACACATCATATGAACCAAAAATCAAGCTTCTTGTTTCACGGTTTTTGCGGTGTGACCTATGGGAGGATCTAAACTAAGTTGGCAGTGATATTAAGAGCTTAATCTCACAAGTTATAAGCGGTATCTAGCTACACATTATAGCTCCCAATTAGTTAGATGTCTTAATTCCACTCGAACCAAAACACGATCCATTTAGTGATGGAGTGCACCACTTGTGTCCGTCCCTTGCCGCATGATATTAAGAATACACACAAAGTAGTATTGTGTCATCTTTGTATTAGTATTCATTTCTTGATCTCTTTAATCTAGTTATAAATATGTGACTTAACTCAAATCACATTGTGCACATTATAACTTTGCTTTATCAAGGGGCCCACTAATATCATCACTCAATTAAGAGGGGCAATGATAATCTTTTGACTAACTATCTTCTCCAACAAAAGTTGTACTTGACCAACCAATGCCTTTACACTACACTTATCGATAGTTCAAGACACTGATCTAATTAAGTATTACTTAAGTGATCAGATATAAGTCTCATATCAAAGGACCAAGGACACATATCAAAGGACCAAGGACACAGTAAAATATCAATGACACAGAAACACATTTCTATAATATTTTACTTATTAGGTCTATTCAGTATACAAAAGTAATATTTTCCTCTTTCGCATACCCGTGTCGTCACTCACTTGTAGAGCTACAATGATCTATGACCAACACGACAATCTTAACTTGGTAATTAATGTCCCATGTTAATTACCATGATTGCGAATATCTTTTGTTTTATGTAAACCAATATCTTTTAGAGCTCTACGGTTAAGGACCAAGAGCCTCTTCCTTAACACTTCTAAAAGACGAATAACATAAACAAGGAACAAAATGATTTCTCATTCAATTCATAATAATTGACATTTAAAAGTAAAACTTTTAGAACACATTCCCTTCAATCTCCCACTTGTTATCAAAGTTTTCTTTCACATACATTCTCAATGTATAAAACATTAATAACTAGGGTAACCTTCTTAAATCGCCTATCAAGCCAATCCACATGGACCCTCGGATCCATGGACTCGAAATATATATTTCGTCTCTTAGCTTGGTATGAAGGTTTGTTGAATGGATCAGTTGTGCCACTGTTATGTCCACCTATTTATTTATTTTGTCTTTCGTTGGTGGTTGAGTTAGCTGTAGTGATATTACTCCTAACTACACTAGCTCATACCTCCACCTTCGATAATGATGACGCATCATCACTCCAACCTCTTATTGTCTAGAATTCCTATAAGAATTGCATCAAAACAGCCCTCAGCTATTTTCTCCTTTGTCTTCCATAAACAAGAACCTTATCTTTAGTCCGGTTAAGGTACTTCAGAATATTCTTGACCGCAATCCTATGATTCGGACTTGCGTTGGATTTGTGACCTCTTGTCACGTTTAAAGCATACGAGATATTGAGTCTTGTGCAAGCCATCGTGTACATGGTCCTTCCTTTTGCCGAAGCATAAGGGATACCTTCATGTACCCCAAGTCTTTGTGTGATTGAGCACATTGAGACTTCTTGAGTTGCACACCTATACTCATACTTATTGGCATATTGTCCATATCGGAATTGTTCACCCTGAACATTTCCAAAGACCTTGTCAATGTATGCACGTTGACTGAAGTCAATGAGTCTACGGGATGTATCTCAATGTATCTTGATTCTCAAGATGTGTTGAGCCTCATCCTTTTCTTTTCATTGAATACACTGATTTCAACGAAATTTCTCGTTTGCTAATGCAAAGGTATATGATTGTTCATGAGCAATATGTCATCGACATATAAGATCAGAAGTACTACACGACTCCCACTAATCTCCTTGTATATACAAGGTACTCCTTTACTTTGAATGAAGTGAATCTTCTTCACCTCTTCGTCAAAGCGTTTGTTCCAACTCCTCGATGCTTGCTTCAATCCATAAATGGATTCTCGAAACTTGCATTTCTTCTCACTATTATTTGGATCATCAAAACCTTGAGGTTGTACCATGTACATATCCTCCTCCAAGTTCCTGTTTAAGGAACACCATTTTGATATCCATCTTCCATATCTCATAATTATGAAATGTGGAAATAGCGAGCATAATCCGAATAGATTTTATCATGGTAACTTCAAAAGTTTCATCAAAGTCAATTTCTTGAATTTGAGTATAACTTTTGCTATAAGCCTCGCTTTGTAGGTTGTCAAGTTACTATCCATGTCCATCTTCCTCCTAAAAGTTCATTTATACTAAATGACGTTTTCTCTTGAGGAAGGCAAATCAAGTTATACACTCAATTATCATACATGGATTCTATTTCGGATTTTATGGCCTTAAGCCATAGTTTGGAGTCTTCCCTTACCATTGCTTCTTGGAAGGTTAAGGGATCATTGGTATCTAGTACCATGATTTCATGAAGTCCCAGATATAAATCGGGTTTCTTCCTTTCCCTTGTTGACCTTCTAAGTTCTTTTGGTTCTTCTCGTGTCTCTCGAATTTCTTCCACAATTTCTTGAGGAATAGGTTCATGTTCAACTCTTGAACGTACACTCGGTGGGGATGATTGAGATTCTCTCACAATTTCTTGTAAGGATCTCTCGCTCATTCTCCCACTAACCAAATGAATCTCGGCTGAGCCTTCATGATCTTGAATGCAACATTCTCATCATGATCTTGTAGAGTATCTTGAGTTTTCTCAAGCTCAACTCTACTCCCACTACTTTTCTCTTTTTTCCAGAAATTCCAGAAAAACATATCTCTCTCTACAATCTTTCGATTGGAGGTGATATATCAAAAGTAGTATCCTCTTGTCATACGAGGATAACCTATAAAGAAGCACTTAATCCGTTTTTGGTTGAAGTTTGGTCAACATCAATTTCTCGACGTAGACCTCACAACCCCAAATCTTGAGAAAGTTGAGCTTAGGTGTCTTTCAACTCCATAGCTCATAAACCATTTTCTCCACGGATTTGGATGGAACATTATTTAGTGAGTTTGTCATTATTTGTAGTGCATAATTTCCAAAAGTAAATCGGCAATTTAAATTGACTCATTATTGATCGAACCATGTCGAGCAATATCCTATTCCTTCTTTAGGAATGAGTCAAATTAGGTATTCTAAGCACTCACCCCTACGACTTTTCATAGAGACTCGATATTCTTGTTGAGTTGGTTCGCTACTCCATTCTCGAATTCCTTGAACTTGTCAAAGAATTCATTTTTGCTTCCCATTAGACAAATATAGTCATAATGACTATAGTTGTCCGTGAACAAAATGAAGTACCTTAAACCGTCTCTTGCACTTGTACTTATCGGACCACATACATTAGAATGTATCATATCCAATTAGTTATTCGCTTTCGTTCCTTTCTTCTTGAAAGATCTCTTGGTCATTTATTTGACCAATCCGATAGTGCTACAAGATTGTATCATTCACGTGAGTTATCTTAGTTTCTCTTTTGTTATTGTTTGTTTGAGTTTGTTTATTATTTATTTCAAGCAAATAGAAAACATTCTATATGAATGTATTTGCATAGAAAATTCCATTCTTCGCTATAGACAAGCAAGAATTAAAATATTTATCCATATCCAAAACTTGATACAGAATAGTTCTTGCTAATCGAAGGTACATAACAAACATTCTACAAAGCATAAATTTAAATCACTAGACTATTGAAGTTCCATAGAATCTTGTACAATCGTAGCGATGCTTGTACTATTTCCAATCTTCAATATCATCTCGTTCCCAACGAGTTCCTTCCTATCCTTCAATAGCTGCACATCAAAATTATGTGAGCACAAGATCCGGTAACCATTACCAAATCAAGGATAGAGGTGATTAAATTTATCTCAATAACAAACATACCTACGGCGTTTCTCGGGCGCCTACGTTCAATCATCCCATTTTCAAGGTCTTCCTTGTACTTGGGGCAATTAGGTCGGATGTGTCCTTTTTCACCGCAGTGAAAGCACTCCGTGTTGGGAGTTGGAGATTTGAAAGATTTCCCCCTTGAGGCACTCTCATGAGCACCTCCTACTCCCTTGCTCTTGATTGACGTATCTTTGGTAAATTTGCCTTTACCTTTGTTGATCTTTTTGCTCTTCTTATGGATAGCAAGGACCTCATGGTCCCTACTCTTGCCCATATCAACTTCAGCCGTTTTGAGAGCGTTGTGAAGCTCCTCAAGACTCACCCCTTTTTCACGCACATGATAGTGCATCACAAAATCCTTAAAGGACGGGGCTAGAGAGCCAAGAATTAGATCTTCGGCAATGTCCACTGGCATTGGAGAAGAGAGCTTCGACAACTTCTCAAGGTATCCTTGCATCGTGAGAAAATGCATGGATACCGATGTTCCCTCCACTATATGGCACCTTGTGAGTGCGATGGTGGTCTTATAGCGCTCCTTTCGGGCACTATCCATGAACATCTTGGTTAGAGCCTCCATGGTCTTCTTGGGTTTTGAATCCAAGTATTTCGCTTGAAGCGAGTCACCCATGGATGCTAGTATAAGACCGTGAACTTGGTTCTCTTGGTCTTCCCACTTGGCTATCGCCTCTTTCTCTTTATCGGTTGCCTTCTCATTTAATTTTGGGATTTCACCATCCAAAATATGAGATAGTTTTTCAAACCTCAACACGATATTGAGATTGAGTTGTCATTTAATGAAGTTTGAGCCATCATTTTGCAAAGGGTTCTTTTCGATCATAGATCGCACAATTGGTTGGATATTTGACATTTCTACAAAATAAATTATATAGGTTTTAATGCCAATTTTATGTTTTAATACATACATATATATATCGAATATGATGTAAATACTGCAAATAAAATCTTGCCCGTAAATGCAGTAATCCAAGATCCCATCAATTGTAATATAGACTAGCTAAGGGCTATCGAATACATTACAACATCAAGGTAAGAAAAACATTTTCTAATCACAACCTTTTTGAATTTTAGCAATATTAGCATCTTCAAACTCTTGTGATTCTTGTCGTTTTAATTATGAGGGAATATGACCTATCCTCGTAAGAAAAACTTTTTCCCAAAACCGAGCGAGGGCTCTAGGTAATGTTAAGAAAACTTATTTTCATTTGATACGAGATACGTTTATCTATTGTATTCACAACTAAACATACTTGGGGTTCACTAGGGTGAAACACACCTCATATATTCAATTGTGGCACAACAACAGACAACCTTTATATCTCCCACTATTCCCAAAGATAGAGGGAGCTATCTCTCGCTAAGGGCGAGCAGAATATCCCTCGATCAATGGCTGCTAGTGGATGAAATAAGAAGGAAATTTATTCTTAATTTTTGTTGGACAATTTAACATGTGATTTAGAATTTTAGGTTATCATGCATATTATTAATCATACACATCCTAACATTCAACACATTCATCACATGCATATCAAGATAAAAACAGAAATTAAACATTCACACAATCCACATCGTGTGAGTTTATATGTTCCCTTCGATCCTCGATCCTCGATCCCTGATCTTCGATCCTCGATCGATGCGCTACAGCGGCGACTTCCTCTTGCACCGGAGATGTAGATTTTACAGAAAATAAACATGCTCCTCACATTCGATAAAACCGACTAGTGCAAGTCCTATGTAAAAACCTCTCATATGCAAATGCAACTATCTAAAAGACGGAAATAGAGAGAATTTTGGCTTTTACATACATAAGCCCTGTATAATAATAATTACATACATTTGTAGTGTCTGATTTGGAACATATAAACTCACAATCCTGCAAAGCAACTCAAGCATCCATGCACGCAATTGCTATAAACTACAGAATCTAATTTATCAATCATCTAGAATTCTCAACAATTCTTTGAAAAATATTTTGAAATCCATTAAAAACACTTTTCATACATCCATAGTTCACAAATTAATTATGAACCGCTGTTCATCCAATTTCCAATGGAAAGATGAATCGTAGTTTTTCGGTTTTGTTGATTCTCTTACAAAATAATCGTTTATACTTAAAACGAAATTATTGCAAGTTAGACTTATGTCTAAATCATAATTCTAATAATTATATGTCATGTTTTAAACATTCAAAACATTTAAAACGAATTATTATAAAGAATTATTTCAACAAACATTTAAAGACCGAAAAACCGGTAAAACGAATTGTTTAAATCCTAGATGGTAAACTAGATTTGTTTACAGCCATAAATCATGAGAAAATTGAACCCTAAGCTCTGATACCACTGTTGGATTTCATGTTTAATTATACATATATATTTTCGAAATTTTTATGTATAATAAGGATCAATTACAATTTTCTTTGATTTATTTCATGCATGCATCGGTTTGTTTTAACAACTAGTTTGAAAAACCTTATTAAAACAAACACAAGGGACTCCGAAATTCATACCTAGAAGTTCTCTAAAACTTCTTGACGTTTCAGAGACGTTGAGGAAGCCAATCTTCGCTTCTCGTTGCGCCGGATGCCTCCGAGTGTTCACCGAAACCCTAAACAAGGTTGGAGAGAAAGGAGCTAGCCAATCGATCCCCAAACAAGCTTAGAATCTAGCTACAAACCCCTTCCTTAGCCTCTGAGATTTCTCCTTCCAAAGACTTAGAAAACTAAGAGAATTTTCGTGGGTTTTGTGGTGAATTAAGAGAGAAAATAATTATTGAATTGTGTAACCTAATTAGGGAGAATAATGACCTATTTATAGGTTCCAATCTTACTCTTAATCATAGCTATTCTTTAGCCACGTTTTTCTTTACATTTTCTCTCATAAATTAATTCCTTAATGCATTACATGCACCCACAAAACGTTTGACCAAGTTTGAAGCTAATCCAACCATCAATCAAATTAATCTCTTAATAATCAAAGGCAGAAAATCAATTGCTGTTCGGTTGATCGAGACCCACTCGGTTAACCGAATATGTCACGATTGGTTGACCGAGTACTAGACGGATGACCGATTCTTAAAGGGGAAAATTCTCCTTAACCGATCGGACGAATTCTCGTCTAAGACCGAGTGCCATTCGGTTAACCGAAAATATCGGAACTTAACATTGTTCGGTCGACCGATTTTGGTTCGGCACACCGTACCAAAGTTCCAGGCACTTTGGTCAAGTTCGGTCAATCAAATATGACTATCCGTTCCATGTTCGGTTGACCGATCCACAGATCCTTCGGTCGACCGAACCTCAACGGATTACCGAACCTTTACCTGATTTTGCCTTTTTCAAATTTTGGATTTATTTCCAACAAAATTTGAACTTTAGGGGTTTTTAGCAAATTCACAACTTATGCAATATATTATCCTATGCAACAATAAATTATTGCACCCCATAATATATGCATCTCATATGAATTTATCATGATTCTAATTATGTTTATATACAACATAATTGATTTTACTTGTTCACCACATGTGTCATATTTTCTATGAGAAACCCGACACATCATATGAACCAAAAATCAAGCTTCTTGTTTCACGGTTTTTGCGGTGTGACCTATGGGAGGATCTAAACTAAGTTGGCAGTGATATTAAGAGCTTAATCTCACAAGTTATAAGCGGTATCTAGCTACACATTATAGCTCCCAATTAGTTAGATGTCTTAATTCCACTCGAACCAAAACACGATCCATTTAGTGATGGAGTGCACCACTTGTGTCCGTCCCTTGCCGCATGATATTAAGAATACACACAAAGTAGTATTGTGTCATCTTTGTATTAGTATTCATTTCTTGATCTCTTTAAGCTAGTTATAAATATGTGACTTAACTCAAATCACATTGTGCACATTATAACTTTGCTTTATCAAGGGGCCCACTAATATCATCACTCAATTAAGTGGGGCAATGATAATCTTTTGACTAACTATCTTCTCCAACAAAAGTTGTACTTGACCAACCAATGTCTTTACACTACACTTATCGATAGTTCAAGACACTGATCTAATTAAGTATTACTTAAGTGATCAGATATAAGTCTCATATCAAAGGACCAAGGACACATATCAAAGGACCAAGGACACAGTAAAATATCAATGACACAGAAACACATTTCTATAATATTTTACTTATTAGGTCTATTCAGTATACAAAAGTAATATTTTCCTCTTTCGCATACCCGTGTCGTCACTCACTTGTAGAGCTACAATGATCTATGACCAACACGACAATCTTAACTTGGTAATTAATGTCCCATGTTAATTACCATGATTGCGAATATCTTTTGTTTTATGTAAACCAATATCTTTTAGAGCTCTACGGTTAAGGACCAAGAGCCTCTTCCTTAACACTTCTAAAAGACGAATAACATAAACAAGGAACAAAATGATTTCTCATTCAATTCATAATAATTGACATTTAAAAGTAAAACTTTTAGAACACATTCCCTTCAATCTCCCACTTGTTATCAAAGTTTTCTTTCACATACATTCTCAATGTATAAAACATTAATAACTAGGGTAACCTTCTTAAATCGCCTATCAAGCCAATCCACATGGACCCTCGGATCCATGGACTCGAAATATATATTTCGTCTCTTAGCTTGGTATGAAGGTTTGTTGAATGGATCAGTTGTGCCACTGTTGTGTCCACCTATTTATTTATTTTGTCTTTCGTTGGTGGTTGAGTTAGCTGTAGTGATATTACTCCTAACTACACTATCTCATACCTCCACCTTCGATAATGATGACGCATCATCACTCCAACCTCTTATTGTCTAGAATTCCTATAAGAATTGCATCAAAACAGCCCTCAGCTATTTTCTCCTTTTTCTTCCATAAACAAGAACCTTATCTTTAGTCCGGTTAAGGTACTTCAGAATATTCTTGACCGCAATCCTATGATTCGGACATGCGTTGGATTTGTGACCTCTTGTCACGTTTAAAGCATACGAGATATTGAGTCTTGTGCAAGCCATCGTGTACATGGTCCTTCCTTTTGCCGAAGTTTCCTCCGCACCATACCTTCCATCTGCGGCGATTTTGCCGCCCCCTTAGCGATCCGTGTGCTCCAATTTCGTCCAGTCGTGTCTGGACACGTGTACTCTCCAATTCTATACTTAGGTATCTTGTAACAACTATAAATAGCCCCGAGAACGATGTTAAAAGGGTCCTAGCTTGTGGTTTTTAGTTTTAGTCTTAGTTTTGTATTCTTCTTTTTAGTAATAAAATTTTGTCTTTTATTTCTTGTTTTTAGTTTTCTTTTGTAATGCCTCAAGGACCCCTTCTTCCTTCCTCTATGAGTTTCTAACTCTTTCCAAAGGGTGGAGGTGACAGATTTAAGGTGAAGAGAAGATGAATAAATGTTATTATTTTAATTTCATGATTAGTATATTTTGATTACTTGAGTTTATGTTAAATCATTTATCATGTAATGCTTCATAACTAACATGATTTATTATAAGTTTCTGAATTCTCTAATCTAAACCCTAAATCTAAACCTCCACCCAACGGAATTCACTTCTTTATTCTTGTTTTAGTTTTATTTGTTCATGTTTCTTGCTTTAGATAATTAAATCAAAAATTGCAAAACCCCAAATTTTCATTCTTCTCTCCTCATTTCCCCCAATCGAAATCACACTAATAACAAATCTCTCCCTCCTTGTGTTCGACCCGTACTTGCCACGTCTTCGTAGACGCCGTGCACTTGCGGTATAAATTTAATTCTCATCAGTGGGCATTGTGGGGAGCTTTCTCCCCGGCGCCACGGTTGCTTCGGGAGACCAGGAGTTCCCGGCAGACCTGGTCTTATTACCGATGGTAGACTTCGATGTCATACTTGGGATGGATTGGCTGTCCCAGTACGATGTTCGAGTCTTGTGCCGAGAAAAGAAGATTCTGATCTCGAGGAAAGGTTTTCCTGATTTGATGATCAGAGGGACTAAGAGTGGAGATGGTCGGATTTTGGTTTCGGCAGTGAGGGCTCAGAAGATGATTCACCAGGGTTGTAGAGCGTTCTTAGCGACGCTTGTGGTACCAGATTTTGAGGTGAAGAAGTTGGAAGATATCGAGGTTGTTCAGGATTTTCCTGTGGTATTTTCTGATGAGATCACCGGTTTACCGCCCCACAGAGAGATCGAGTTTGGTATCGATCTGGTAGCAGAGACTACACCATAGTCGAAGGCTCCGTATAGGATGGTGCCTGCGGAGTTAGCTGAGCTGAAGAAGTAGTTGCAGGAGCTGCTATATTCAGGTTTTATCAGGCCCAGTGTTTCACCCTGGGGAGCTCCAGTGCTCTTCGTGAAGAAGAGGGATGGCTCGCTGAGGATGTGTATTGATTACCGGATGCTGAATAAGGTTACCATTAGGAATCAGTATCCTTTACCCAGGATCGAGGATCTTTTCGATCAGTTGCAGTCAGCGAGGGTCTTTTCAAAGATCGATCTGCGATCCGGTTATCATCAGTTGAGGATTCAGGATGCAGATATCCAGAAGACAGCGTTCAGGACGAGGTACGGGCATTATGAGTTTTTGGTGATGTCGTTTAGATTGACGAATGCACCTGCAGCGTTTATGGATCTGATGAATCGGACCTTTCAGCCGTATCTCGACAGGTTTGTGATTGTCTTCGTGGATGATATACTGGTGTACTCACCAGACAGAGAGCAGCATCGGGAGCACTTGAGGATTGTGCTTAGCATTTTGAGGGATCAGCAGCTCTATGCTAAGTACAAGAAGTGTGATTTCTGGCTAGATCGGGTGGCCTTTCTGGGACATGTGGTGTCAGCAGACGGGATTTCTGTGGATCCAGAGAAGGTCGAGGCTGTGACTCAGTGGAGAGCTCCGACCAGTGTGTCAGAGATCAGGAGTTTTGTGGGTTTAGCAGGTTATTATCGTCGGTTTATTCAGGACTTTTCCAGACTTGCTTCCCCACTGACGGCTTTGACACAGAAGGGTGTCAAGTTTGTTTGGTCCCAGAAGTGCGAGGACAGTTTCCAGGAGCTGAAGAGGCGACTGACTACAGCACTGATTTTGACGTTACCGAGTGGTAGCGGAGGCTATGTGATTTACAGTGACGCTTCTGGCATTGGTCTGGGTTGCGTGTTGATGCAGCACGGGAAAGTGGTCGCTTATGCTTCGAGGCAGTTGAAGGTTCATGAGAAGAATTATCCGATTCATGATCTGGAGTTGGCAGCGGTGGTTCACGCGCTGAAGACCTGAAGGCATTACCTATATGGAGAGCAGTTTGAGGTCTTCACAGATCACCAGAGTCTGAAGTATCTGTTCTCGCAGAAAGAGTTGAATATGAGGCAGCGTAGATGGCTAGAGTTCATAAAGGATTATGACTTCACCATTTCGTATCATCCGGGGAAGGCAAATTCTGTCGCAGATGCCTTGAGTAGGACGGTAGAGTTGTCAGCTGCCAGCTTATGCATTCAGGAGTGGAGGTTGCTTGAGGCCTTCACTGAGTGGAGATCTTTTACGGAGGGCTCTGAGGGGGCAGTGGTTGCGGGACTTCGAGTGGAGCCGCAGACAGTTTCGGGAGTTGTTCAGGCTCAGAGAGCAAATGATGAGCTGGTTAGTCTGATGCAGTTAGCTGCTAAGGACGGATCAGACTTCAGTGTCGGAGTCGATGGGGGCTTGAGGTTTAGAGGTCAGATCTGGGTACCGAGAGCAGGTGATCTGAGGGATACTATCATGGAGGAGGCACATAGAGCCAGATATTCCATTCACCCGGGGAGTACCAAGATGTATAAAGATTTACAGCGGAGTTTCTGGTGGAAGGGGATGAAGCGAGACGTAGCAGACTTCGTGTCCATGTGCTTGGTTTGTCAACATGTGAGGATTGAGCACCAGCGGCCGGCAGGGCAGTTACAGAGTATAGATATGCCAGAGTGGAAGTGGGAGCACGTGACGATGGATTTCGTCACCGGGTTCCCAAAGACGAGGAGATCTCACGACGCGATTTGGGTTATAGTCGATCGACTGACCAAGTCAGCGCATTTTCTGGCGATCAGGACCACCTTACCGTTGGAGGGTTTGGCGAAGCTGTACATCGAGGAGATAGTCTGGTTACATGGTGTACCTGTGAGCATTATCTCTGATCGAGATCCGAGATTTACCTCCAGATTTTGGGGTAGTCTGCAGAAGGCTTTGGGGACTCAGTTGAAGTTCAGCACAGTTTTTCATCCGCAGACAGACGGGCAGTCAGAGAGGACTATCCAGACGCTAGAGGATATGCTGAGAGCGTGTACTCTGGATTGTGCAGGATTTTGGGATGAACACCTGCCGTTGATCGAGTTCGCCTACAACAACAGCTACCATTCGAGCATTGGGATGACACCGTATGAGGCTCTGTACGGTCGACCTTGTAGATCGCCAGTATGCTGGAGTGAGGTAGGCGAGAGGCAGCTGGTTGGACCAGAGATTTCTCAGATGTATGTTGAGAAGGTTGGCGTAATCAGACAGAGGTTAGCGATGGGCCAGAGCAGACAGAAGAGTTACGCAGATAGGCGTAGACGAGAGTTGAGATTTGAGGTGGGCGATCACGTTTTCCTGAGGATTTCACCAGCTTGTGGAGTGATGAGATTCAGGAAGAAAGGGAAGCTCAATCCGAGGTATGTCGGACCGTTTGAGATTCTTGATCGTGTCGGAGAGGTTGCCTACCGTATTGCCTTGCCGCCGCAGCTTTCGGGTATTCACAACGTTTTCCATGTTTCTATGTTGAGGAAATACGTTGCCGATCCATCACATGTGATTGAGATCTGTGTTCCGGAGATCAGTCAGGACTTATCTCTTGAGGAGAGGCCCGTGGAGATTGTAGATCGGATGGAGCATCAGCTCAGAAGGAGAATCATTCCGATGGTGAAGGTCAGGTGGCAGCACCATAGCGAGTGATGCATTGCATACATTGCATCATATGTATTTCATTTAGATTACTTTTATATCAATAAATGCTACTAAGGTATGTGTTTAGTCTTATTTACAGAATACAGGGACCTGAATGCAAATTACCCACATTCCGAGCATAAGCGCGTGCAAAAGACTCATTTCTATCATAAAGACCAAGCTCAAGATTATTGGGTTTCAAATGGAAATGTATCCAAGCATAAAAGCATTCAAGACCTAATTACAAAAAGAATAAGGACTTAAGCACAAAAGTAGTCAGGGACTTAATTGCAAAAAGACAAGGACCTAATTGCAAATCACGAGTAGCTTTTATTATCTTGGAGAAAATCTAAAGAAAAATCAATGTGGATCTCCAAATATATGAAGGAATTAATCCGGAGCTCAAAAGAATGGAAAGAATCAATCCAGACGCGCAAAGGAGGATCAAATCATACCATAAACACACAGGAAAAATCTGGATCGAATCCGAGCCAAAAAGGTGGCGATTCCGCCGCACCTCATGTACAAATTGCGGCGATTTAGCCGCACAAAAGTCGATCCGTGTGCTCAAATTTTGACCAATGCTGTATTGACGCGTGTACGTTCCATTTATATATTGGGATCCCTTGTATCGGCTATAAATAGCCCCGAGAACGATGGTAGAAGGGTCCTTGGCCTTCGACCTAGTTTTTAGTTGTTTTTATTTTTCAGTTTTGTACTCTTCACTTTAGTAATAAAATTCTGTCTTTTATTTCTTGTTTTTACTTTTCTTTTGTAATGTCTCTAGGACCCCTTCTTCCTCCCTCTATGAGTTTCTAACTCCTTCCAAAGGGTGGAGGTGACGGATTTAGGGTGAAGAGAAGATGAATGAATGTTATTATTTTAATTTCGTGTTAGTATATTTTGATTACTTGAGTTTATGTTAAATCATTTATCATGTAATGCTTTATAACTAATATGATGTATTATAAGTTTCTAAATTCTCTAATCTAAACCATAAATCTAAACCTCCACCCGACGGAATTCACATCTTTGTTCTTGTTTTAGTTTTAATTGTTCTTGTTCCTTGCTTTAGATAATTAAAAACCAAAAAGCTCAAAACCCAATTTATTTCTTCTCTCCTTCTTTTCTCCAATCGAAATCACACTAAAAACAGAATCTCTCCCTCCTTGTGTTCGACCCGTATTTGCCACGTCTTCATTGACGCCGTGCACTTGCGGTATAAATTTAATTCACATCAAGTTTTTGGCGCCGTTGACGGGGAGGCGACGCAGATTTTGTTTTTTGTTGATTTCGATTTTATTCTGTTTATCTTGTGCGCGATCTAACTATTTGGATTTGTGTTTCAGGAGACAACAGAGTGCACGGCGAAATCCGAGCACCATCTGAGCTAAACGAGCGGCGAAATCGCCGCACATCAAGAGTAACTTGCGGCGAATACGCCGCACACCTGAAGCTTCTGGGCTTCAAACTTTTCTGGGACGCGACTCATCTCTGGGTGGACGCGTGAAGCTACTGAAATTTCGAGAGCGAACTGTGAACCCGACTGAGCATTGCGTAAGTAACCTTTGTTGCCTTTTTCCTCGTAATTTCTAGTTTCAGAAAATTTCCTTTTATTAGAATTGCACGTGTTAAGCTTAAATTCCATAATTGGCAATAATTCAACTCTGACCTAAAAATTGGCAAAACTAGAAGAACTTAGTGCATGCATCATATAATTTTTGTTTGCATTATTCTTGCTAAATTCTTGCAAATTATTTTTATTGTTGAAGAGTGCTGGAGTCAAAGTACGTATCGTGGTTTTTATCGATTGCATTTAGGCATATAATTTAGTTTGCATACAACCTTGCAATTGCCCCCCTCTAAAGACCATTGTTTGACTATCTTTGCTAGATCTAAGTTAAACTATCTTAAGGGCAACTCCGTAGGCAAAGATACGGTGGGGATTTCATCACCCTTCCGTGGCCCACAAATCACAATCCTAAAGTGTCACCCAAGCCTTAAATTAAAATCAATTAGACATTGACCCCTAAGGACTCGGACTCATTTAAGGAGAAGAATTGGTTTGACTTGCTATGACCTGAAGCCGATTGAATTTAATTTGGTGTCTAGAAAGTGTTTTTGTGTTGACGTAAGTCTTCCAAGCGAAGTGGTTGTCTAATTGGCACCGACTCTGTCGGAAGCGCCCCCACTAGCTATACACAGCCTGACCAAGTTGGTTTGATTAGTGAGGGAGGTGAATCAAGCAAATCAATTTGACTCAACCAGTTAGGAGTCGTCTAGATCTAAGTGACACTAGGTCTAGGATTGTTTGAACCGTGCTTGTTTGGGAAACCTCTGACCGACCCTCTTTTTTACCTTTAGAGTTAAGTTCCCTTCTCTTCTGAGTCATCTTCTTCTCACCTACTTATACGTTCTAGTCTCCTCCCCTTTACATTCTCTATTAGCATTTTAGGGTCGAGTCGAGAACTTGTGCTTGCTTAGCCTCATAAGGGTAAGAGTACTTGACTCAAGAGTGTTCTGATGGATGGTTACATGAGCAACCATCCATATCATTGTTGGGACCAGGACAATGCTTCCTGGTATTCTAAAACCATGCAACCTGGGGTGGCTCAGACTAACACCCCATATGGTTGGGACAATCCTAATTGTATAACTGAGCAATCTTCATATTGGGGTAACATGAGAGAGGCACCGACTGCTAGACCACAATCTAGTTATGTTGGATCATATGCTGTTCAACGAACTGACACATTACAACAAACTTTTGCCTCCTTCATGCGTTGGGCTGATAACATGAGTGCACCGGTGGCTTCAGTAGCCGTACCATGCAACTGTTGCGGGTTGAGTGGTTATGTTATCAGGGAATGTCCTTATGTTCCCCCAGAGCCTGAGTATAAACATACATTTTCCCAAAATGCTCGATATGACCGTTACACATCCGCATATAACCCAAGAGTGATGGATTCGTGGGGAAACAATTCATATCCAAATTCTTATACGTCATTTTCGCCCCAATATCCTTCTCCCGAATACCCAGAACTCTACCAACAACCCACTTCAAATCATTGGACTCATCCTCAGTCTACCAACACCCAACCTAAAAATGTCCCGAGTTCTGACTCGAACCTCATAGTTGACCACATACCTGATACCTTGGAACAAGCTTTCCATACGTTCATGACAACTACTCAACAGTCTGTAGACAATATGGTACTGCAATTGAGTCAAATGTCGCAGCAATTAAGTGAGGAAAGTAACTTTTCGTGTCAACAAGAGGACTCATCTTTTAGTATCGAACCACCCACATAAACAAATTCAAAGCACAATCTTTAAAAGTCAAATTCCTAGTCGGTCTGAGGGACTTGGGATTTCAATTCACGATCACTTAGTGGAGGATTCGATTTATATTGAGAAAAACATGGACCAATTTCATTATGAGTCGGCACAGGATTGTGTCCTATCTTCTTGTCCCGTGGCCCTTGAGCCACATGATCTTCATGTTGCATCTCTTAAGGACTCAGCTCTGGTGGAGCAAGATCTCCCTAGTACCCTCAATTTCAAACAACCGGATGAGAGTCTGCCTCTCACCATTGTTCCTGATCATCTTGGAAATGATGGAACATCAAACAACTACATAGCTCATGAGGGTATTAGAAGTTCCTTAGAAGATACCTTGGGTATGAGACCCACTTTTTGTTCGCCTGGTGTGTCAGACATGCCTAACAAGGTTTTGGACCTCGTTCCGACACACCAGCCAGTTGGTTGGAGAGTTTGGATTGATGATCATAACTTCAACACCGCAACGGGAGAAACTCCTCCTCCGTTGCCCCTTAATTCCCAAACTCTCGAGAGGTTCAAGCTCCTTCAGTTTGATCCGTTGAATGAGACGCCTTTGCATCCAATTCATGAACCTCTCATTTCATCTAGCGCTTTTTGTGAAGGCGGCCCACACATGCATTTTCTGGCCCCACGTGGTGTCATGTTTCCTTTTCAGGTGCACTGACCCACTCTTGAAGTTTCCATTTGATGTCTCTTGACAAATGAAGATGGGAACTTATGTTTGTATATAGTTATATATGTATAACAATAAATAAATAAATAAAAATTCATCTGTTGTATTTATCCCTTCTTTAGCATCTCACAGGTTTTTGAGGGAATTCGGGTTTTTGTCCATCAACAGTGCCATGAACTTTCCTTTGTACTTCACGTTGGTGAGATCTTTCCTTTTTCATGCATAAATCCATGTAGTATCTTGCTCACATTCATTGAGGACAATGCATGATTTAGGTGTGGGGGGGTGTTTATGTATATATCTATCTATAGATCTGTCTTTTATTTCTAAAAAAAAGAAAAAAAAGAAAAAAAAATCAATGTTTCATGACATAGCTTAAGATTGAACTGTCAAAACCCGTGTACAAATTGCATTGAGTTTTTGTTCCTTGTTATATAGTTCTGCTTGTAGAAATTATGACATAAATCGAAGTTCCAAAGAAATAACCCATTACCCTTTAAGACATGTATGCACTTAAATTCGATGAATCAAATCTTTGAAGTGGTTGATAAAAAGCAGAGGTTGAGGAAAATATACCGGGAAGTGTGGACTTCTAATAGCAATTAAGCCTTGAGGAAAATAAAATAAAGGAATAAAGTGAGGAAACACATTTTGCAAAATGACTACAAAAGCCCAAGCCTTTGAGTCACTGGTCCGTAGGGGTATCTTGAAACCCGGTAACTTGAGTCTACCAGCTCGGGATTATCGACCAAACTCGCTACACGAATGCAAAAAGGGTAAAAGTGTCAAAAAGCAAATGTGTTGAATCACGGAAGAAAAGAAAAAAAAATATATTCAAGGCCCAAAGCTAAAAGAATGATCCATGCCATGGTTGATCCGAATGATACTTCACCACCAGAGGAGGCGTGCAAAATAATTTAAGTGATATCATGTGTAGAAAGGTTAGTGGTGTGAATGTTGGAGGAACAAAGACCAAGTCATATTTTTAATGAGTTAGATTCATATAATGAGCATACAAGAATTCGAAGTGAGATGTATAAGGTTGAGGTAGGGATATTGAGAGCTATTAATGGAATGTTGAATTAAGACTTTGTGGGTGTGTCAATTGAAAACCCTCACGAGACAAAACTCGTCCTCCTTGGCAACAAGGAGGTTTAAAGGCTTGTTGCACATGCTAAGTGCAACCGTGATTCCTACGAAAATGAGTTAGGATTTCCCTGTTTTTATTTTTCTTATTTTCTGTTTTGCTAGGGACTAGCAAAATCTAGGTGTGGGGGTATTTGATGCATTGCATACATTGCATCATATGTATTTCATTTAGATTACTTTTATATCAATAAATGCTACTAAGGTATGTGTTTAGTCTTATTTACAGAATACATGGACCTGAATGCAAATTACCCACATTCCGAGCATAAGCGCGTGCAAAAGACTCATTTCTATCATAAAGACCAAGCTCAAGATTATTGGGTTTCAAATGGAAATGTATCCAAGCATAAAAGCATTCAAGACCTAATTACAAAAAGAACAAGGACTTAAGCACAAAAGTAGTCGGGGACTTAATTGCAAAAAGACAAGGACCTAATTGCAAATCACGAGTAGCTTTTATTATCTTGGAGAAAATCTAAAGAAAAATCAATGTGGATCTCCAAATATATGAAGGAATTAATCCGGAGCTCAAAAGAATGGAAAGAATTTAATCCAGACGCGCAAAGGAGGATCAAATCATACCATAAACACACAGGAAAAATCTGGATCGAATCCGAGCCAAAAAGGTGGCGATTCCGCTGCACCTCATGTACAAATTGCGGCGATTTAGCCGCACAAAAGTCGATCCGTGTGCTCAAATTTTGACCAATGCTGTATTGACGCGTGTACGTTCCATTTATATATTGGGATCCCTTGTATCGGCTATAAATAGCCCCGAGAACGATGGTAGAAGGGTTCTTGGCCTTCGACCTAGTTTTTAGTTGTTTTTATTTTTAAGTTTTGTACTCTTCACTTTAGTAATAAAATTCTGTCTTTTATTTCTTGTTTTTACTTTTCTTTTGTAATGTCTCTAGGACCCCTTCTTCCTCCCTCTATGAGTTTCTAACTCCTTCCAAAGGGTGGAGGTGACGGATTTAGGGTGAAGAGAAGATGAATGAATGTTATTATTTTAATTTCGTGTTAGTATATTTTGATTACTTGAGTTTATGTTAAATCATTTATCATGTAACGCTTTATAACTAATATGATTTATTATAAGTTTCTAAATTCTCTAATCTAAACCCTAAATCTAAACCTCCACCCGACGGAATTCACATCTTTGTTCTTGTTTTATCTTTAATTGTTCTTGTTCCTTGCTTTAGATAATTAAAAACCAAAAAGCTCAAAACCCAATTTATTTCTTCTCTCCTTCTTTTCTCCAATCGAAATCACACTAAAAACAGAATCTCTCCCTCCTTATGTTCGACCCGTATTTGCCACGTCTTCATTGACGCCGTGCACTTGCGGTATAAATTTAATTTACATCAGCGAGCGTGAAGCCACTTGGGAGATCGAGGATGAGGTCCGGAAGAAATATCCGGAATTGTTCGGTGAGAATTTGGTTCTAATGTCGAGGACAAAATTCTTTAAGGATGGTGGATTGTTACATCCTAACCCTTGATTAATGGGTTGATTGTGTTTTAGGTGGAGGATTAGAAGAGGTGGAGGTGAAAGGCTGAGATTGATTGGGTGGTGTTGAGGTGGATGGTGGAGATGAGGGGATGTGTTTGAGTAGGTGGGTGCTCTCTCTCTCTCTCACTCGTGCATTCCTCTCTCTCACTCAAGTCTCTCTTTCTCTCTCTCTTGACCCGCAGCTCTCTGAGGCGAGGAGGAGCTCGAGGCTCGCCGGATCATGTGGCCGGAGGAAGGTAATCGCGTTCGGGTTTCGCCGGAGAGAAGAGTTTTGCGAGGAAGCACTCGCCGGGATTCTTCAAAGGCTTCTTCAAGCCTTAAGGTATGTCAAGCTTTAGTGTAGACCTCCTTTTAGCCTTTGGGAGGGTTGGAGTGGCCGACGGTAGGCCGGAAGGCTCGTCGAGAACCTTACAGTAGCTTTTCTGCTCTGCAACGGTCGACCAGTGGGATGGCGCGGTCGACCGGTCGTAGTGTAATTCGGGCAAAAACCCTTGCACCGGTCGAACGATACTCTTCGAGTGGTCGACCGGTGGTACGTTTTACCAAGGGAAAAAGGCTCTGTGTGTTTTCGGTCGAACGGGTCCCCTTTTGCCGGTCGACCGAAAGCACTGTTGTAGGTCGGTTGGGGGCGTTGACCATCTAAACGGTCGACCGCTCATTGACTTCGTCCGATCGGGACTTAAGTTAACTTATTGGCCGGTCGACCGGGAGTGTGGTTTCGGTCGACCGTGCGTTGTGGATTTGTTGGGGAATTCTACTGGAGGTTTTCGGTCGACCGTGATTTGTAGGTCGTTCGACCGTTGGTGCTTTTTTAGCAAGAGAGGATTTCCCTGTTCGATTTCGGTCGAACGGGGCCCCTTTGCCGTTCGACCGGTTGGACGTTATTTCGGTTTTTCTGAGGAATAGTTGTGGTGTTCGGTCGACCGTTTGGGGTCTTCCGTTCGACCGTTTGGGCACTGTTTTGCATATGGATACTTGTGCCGTGTGTAGTTGGATCCGTCTCGAGGGCAACGGGTCTCCGACCTTTTTTGGGGCGACGGTACAGACATTGTCGGGCTGAGAGGGGGTCGTGTTGTGGCTCTGAGGAGCGGGTGCCTTGTGTGCACGTGTCGTTGTTGAGGCTCTGAGGAGCGGGTGCCGTGTGTGCACGTTGGTGTGGCTCTACGGAGCGGGTGCCTTGTGAGCACGTGTTGTGGCCGAGACTCTAACCGGCGGTGCTTTGTGTGCACATGTTGTGGGGTTGGTGTAACATCCCCTTGACGGTCAAAGCGGAATACGAAAATAAAAATAAATAAATGGAAGGAGATAGTTACCGGAAGACAATAGAAGATAATAGGAGTTCCATTAATTCAAATACATGTATGTGTTTGAGGATTCAAGAATAAGACATGTACACAATGTACAAATCCGAAAATCAATACGTTCAAGAGGTATTAAAAGAATCAATAATAACCACCAATCAAATTCTAGGTGCCTAGAGACATAAAAGAAAACTAAACACCTCTTATGCAACTATATGTCATGCTAGTATCACCACTTCAAGACGGTTACCTGCAAAATATAGATTCACCACGTTATGAGTTTGGGAAAACTCGTATGTCAATGGATCAAACTTAAACAAGCAATTTAGTAGTCAAACTCAATCAATAAATGCAATCCAATAGCCAATTTTCCAAAAATGATAATGACCTTAGCAATATAGCTCGAAGCTGAAACACATAAATCAATACATTAATGGTTCAAGAGAAATAACATGCCAACAAAGACAAAACCATACGAGTAACATTTCTAGTTCATACTTTCTTACAAGTGTAATCTAACAATACGTTGAACTTGAGCATAAATGCTCCACAAAAGCCACTTCCAATATGATCAAGTACCACAATTCAAAGAATTCGAATTTAAAAGTGAATCATCGTTCACACATCTATATGAGCTTAGTTCCCATTTCAATTCAGTAACAATCTAGATCATATTCTTGCATTATATTTTCCATTTCAAAAAAAGAATAACAATCAATAAGTAGTATGAACTAAAGATCAAACATGTGTCTTAGTTCCCATTTCAATTCAGTAACAATCAATATCAAGATGAACTAAAGAACAAGCAAGTGTCTTGGTTCCCAATTCAATTCAGTCAGTCAATTCATTAATGATACATACATGTATGTATCAGGGATCCCGAAGGAAACCCACCGCTGGCACGTGCGGTCTTCCAGTTAGTGTATGGCCCATCCCCACACCCATTATGTAATCATAACCATTTTAAAACACTTTTAGTTTCGATCTTCATTCAGTTCAGTTCATTGTGGGGTACCATACACCAACCTGTGTCAATACGATAGATAACATATTTGTATCTGCGGTCCTACAGCCGCCAATAATCTCATAAGAGATGTGCCCCGTCGGGCCCAATACTCCGAAGAGTCATGCTCCGTAGAGCCCAATATGCTCTTAAAGAGCCAATAGTGCCAAACCCACAATTTATTCTTCAGTGTTAAGTCAGTAGTGTGTAATTCATCACTAGTTATTCCTTGAGAATAACTCACAATCAGGTCTATTAATAATCACTAACTCATGGTTAGTTCAAATGACTATGGTAATAAATAAATCATAATTTACTCAAACTATGAGCAACTAGACCAATGATATGAAGTTCAACATTCACTGCCCACCCCGAATGGTGATTTAACTAGAACTCACTAGTTTATACAAGCAACAAAGATGCTAGCATGCATTAGCTAATGGATTCAAATCACATCAAATCAATGCCAGTAAAACACAATCAGATGCAATAATATCCAGATGTGGTTGCCCAAGTCCTCTGCAAGAACTCGGGACCAACAATGCAATTTATCATTAGCCAAACTCGGCAATTTAAAATCACAATATCCAATTGGGTATTAATCTTTATCATTATTAACCATTCCCTATAAATGGTAAATTTACATTGGATCTAGTGATGACCACCATATTCTATTTAAGATATTAAATTCGAAACACTTTCTTTCGGAAACAATCATATGAGACATAAAGCAAATGCATGAAACCATCGGCCAAGTAGTACTCAAATAAGATGATCATGCACTCTAAAACACTACTAAGTCATGTAGTCAACTTCCAAAGATGACATTCATCAATTAAACAAGCATTTGACAGAATACTGGAGACATTAATAATAATCATCGACTAATACATAAATTATTAATGAGGTTAAACAATATAAGTTCCAACACATGAGAAATTCTACTCCTTTAGTCATACAACAAAAAATTGCAGAGTTAACCTAATATAACCATAATTTATGGGAAGTCCAAACTGATGAAAAGACTATGTAGAACTAATGCATTCCTCTTGGAGATCATTTAACTTCAATACAGCAAAGATATATATATATATATTCACTATGATTCCAATTATTTTACACCCGGCAACAAACCGATGGATACCCAACAAGACCTATTTCTTAGGTGCACATTATTTCCTTATCTTGGAAATACTATCTGAATCCACCATCCATTTGGTTATGCAAGATAATGAGGCAATACATTTATCATGACTACTACCATTTCTATCTCTATGAAGATTGCAAAATGACATTAAGGTTAACATAACCTATGTAAAGCAATACATCACAATACCTAACAAAAATACAATTTAAATATATTATGCAACCCTTTGATCGAACACATCAAATGTATAATAAGCACAAAAGTCGAACATGAATGTCCAAAATCATTGTATCTCACTACATTAAATTTATGAAAGCCCAACATCGAGTGAAACAATATGTTGAGTTCTAAGTTTGAATACCACTTAAACATGACAAACCAAAGGTTTGTCTACATGCACAAAATCACCCAAGATTAGTTGCAAGGAGTGATAACTGATTAAATAGAATACGAACTCAAACTTCATTAAGAGCTATGGTTAATCAGATTTTAAATGATAAAACAATGCAATGTTGTTATCGATTGGTCACCTTATACACGATTGGGTTTTAAGGACATTAGACACTTACTTATTGATGACCATGTGTGGAATACACAATCCAAGCATTCAACCACCAATTTATTATTCTAGTTCACTAAGAGTCACAATACCAACAATTAATAATGCCGTACCAAGTCACTATAAGGTTAGAACCTATATTAATCATCTTCCTTAGTACATATGGACCACAACTTTGGTAATTCTTGAGTTCATCGAAATGCGTAACAATAATTGATAATCATTGCAATTATATTGCCCACAAATGAGTATGGAGTCATGAATATTGACCTGAAATTCCATCATTTAATTTGTATGCCCAATGCCATTCAATATGCAACTACGATCAAATTCCTTTCTGTCATCCTACCAGTCAAGGCAATTAAATCTAACGAAATCGGTAAGTAACCAATTATACCATTAAGATATACATTATCTTAGTAAGCCACATAATGACTCCAAAACATGAACACAAAGGAATTTGCATAATCATGAGATAGTTATTGGTTACTAACATATCTTCTCAATCTTTGACATTAACATGAATCTTATAATTGCAAGAGTGATGATTACACTCGCTATATGCTTGACTCCATTCTTCCTAAAATTACGATCGCTTACCCCAAAATATTCTCATTACCCAAGGCAAAGGTCATGTAAGGTAGACTCTTATCTCGAACCAAAACAAGGTCATTAGGTAGATTTAGCAATTCAATCATTCTACCTTTTATTCGAATATCATGAAAACCAATAGTGATGACATTTCAATTGCTTCACTACCATGTGAAAAAATAAGTATCTAACACCCTATGGTTGCAAGTTTGCTCCTAGGTTGCACCATAATATTCACAAATGCTATGCGATGATCATGGGGAATCTTATTTAAAACTTCAAATGATAAAGCAAACCAATGCATAGACACATCCCATAAAACAACAAGAGAGTCAACCCAGCATTTCATCATACACCTTGTAGGCATGAAACTACCCACTTGAAAAACATGAACCAGGACAGCCCAATCGGAGTGGTATGGTCTCCATTATGTTCGATGGGTTTAAACACATTTTAAAGTGCGAAACAAATCATTAAACATTAACACAAGGATTTTATCAAAGATTAAGATGACTAATAAAAAGCTTGAGTAAGTAGATCCAACGACATACCTGCGTTTGCGAGTCCGTCTAACCGATCGAGTCTCAGTTTCGAACCACCACGCATCCTTGATGGCAACCACACACGGAGAGCTCAATGAGGTCGAAGTGTGCATCCACAACCGAACTAGGAAATTGGGGAAGAACTTGAAGAATCTCGGAATCAACTACACCGCCAGCTGCTTCGCCTTGTTGTTCCTGCTATGCACCATCGCAACGATCCCCTTGTACTCACTCACGCACTGGGAGTTGTCCTTGGCCTTGCTTAGGGCGTCGGTGTAGCGGTGGGAGCTCCTCCTCTGCTGCTGCACCTTCGAAAAGGAGGAAGATGAAGGATGGGGTTGGGGAAAGATGAAACCCATTTGGATTTGGGTGAAAAACCGGAGGAGAAGAGATCTCAGTCTGGATTTGGCATAGGAGGAAGAGAAAACATAGCCCTAGACATCACGATCCCACCCCAAAATCTCCTAATCTAATTAAGCTAATGGGGGAAAATAACAGAAAGACCCCCAAAGAAAAAGGTAAAATCAATACTTTACATCCTACCCTCCTTAAGAAAATTTCGTCCTCGAAATTAGGACAGATAAGACTCACCAAAGAGTTCTGGAACCCTTTGTGAATCTCGTCTTCCACCAATACTCCGCCTTTGGCTTGAGCACATACGTGGCGAACGTAATCTTTCTTCTTATGGCATAACGACTATAATACTTACTCGATCTCCTCGATCCACGACTCGGCAATCTCGGGATCTTGCTCACCATGAACAATAGGAGTATTAAGCTGCAAGAATCTCTCGATCTTAACTCCTCTACTCGACTCTCCTTGCTCCCTCTAAGCTTCGACAATTTCAGTAAGTTTCTCCATGACATTCATGAGAAACATACTACACTCATCGCAGCCAGATGATGAGCTACCAGTCCTTGGGTCCTCCCAAAACAGAATTAGAACACAAGCATCTACCATCCAATTTATCTGAAAACAATGGTTCAGTCTTGGGAAAATAACTCCACAAAACAACAGACACAACTGCCAAAAAGTCAATCAATCTATTACCAAATAATTGAGTAAGGTTACTATCTAAAAGGTTAATTTATACATCAATCCTGGAGGGGAACAATGCAATGTGGGTAACATCTCCTTTTGAGAGTTAACCTCCAAAACAAACCATATTTGGTACACAACCAAATCACAATAATTCTCTAGGACTGGAGAATTTCATGCCACAATGATAAGAAAGTCAACAATAATTCCCACGTCCACCTCACATAGGTAGAGGTAATGGGGATGCAAGTCAATCATTCAATAACAATAACTTTCAAACATCAACTATGCATATGCACCATGATAATGTCACAATGACATTAATGCAATTTCTCATACAAGGTGGCTTTTGTTTCTTTTGTCTCTATACACGATAGAATCCTAGGCTCTGATACCAAATTGTAACATCCCCTTGACGGTCAAAGCAGAATACGAAAATAAAAATAAATAAATGGAAGGAGATAGTTACTGGAAGACAATAGAAGATAATAGGAGTTCCATTAGTTCAAATACATGTATGTGTTTGAGGATTCAAGAATAAGACATGTACACAATGTACAAATCCGAAAATCAATATGTTCAAGAGGTATTAAAAGAATCAATAATAACCACCAATCAAATTCTAGGTGCATAGAGACATAAAAGAAAACTAAACACCTCTTATGCAACTATATGTCATGCTAGTATCACCACTTCAAGACGGTTACCTGCAAAATATAGATTCACCATGTTATGAGTTTGGGAAAACTCGTATGTAAATGGATCAAACTTAAAGAAGCAATTTAGTAGTCAAACTCAATCAATAAATGCAATCCAATAGCCAATTTTCCAAAAATGATAATGACCTTAGCAATATAGCTCGAAGCTGAAACACATAAATCAATACATTAATGGTTCAAGAGAAATAACATGCCAACAAAGACAAAACCATACGAGTAACATTTCTAGTTCATACTTTCTTACAAGTGTAATCTAACAATACGTTGAACTTGAGCATAAATGCTCCATGATGAGAATTAAATTTATAACGCAAGTGCATGGCGTCAATGAAGACGTGGCAAATACGGGTCGAACACAAGGAGGGAGAGATTTGTTATTAGTGTGATTTTGATTGGGGGAAAGAAGGAGAGAAGAATAGATTGGGTTTTGAGATTTTTGGGTTTTAATTATCTAAAGCAAGAAACAAGAACAATTAAAATTAAAACAAGAATAAAGAGGTGAATTCCGTCGGGTGGATGTTTAGATTTAAGGTTTAGATTAGAGAATTCAGAAACTTATAATAAATCATATTAGTTATGAAGCATTACATGATAAATGATTTAACATAAACTCAAGTAATCAAAATAGACTAATACAAACTTAAAATAATAACATTCATTCGTCTTCTCTTCACCCTAAATCCGTCACCTCCACCCTTTGGAAAGAGTTAGAAACTCATGGAAGAAGGAAGAAGGGATCCTAGAGGCATTACAAAAGAAAAGTAAAAACAAGAAATAAAAGACAGAATTTTATTACTAAAATAAAGACAAGTACAAATAACAACTAAAAACTAGTTCTAAGGCCAAGGACCCTTCTACCATCGTTCTCGGGGCTATTTATAGCCGATACAAGGGATCCCAATATATAAATGGAACGTACACGCGTCAATACAGCATTGGTCAAAATTTGAGCACACGGATAGACTTTTGTGCGGATAAATCGCCGCAATTTGTACATGAGGTGCGGCGGAATCGCCACCTTTTTTGCTCGGATTCGATCCAGATTTTTCCTGTGTGTTTATGGTATGATTTGATCCTCCTTTGCGCGTCTGGATTGATTCTTTCCATTCTTTTGATCTCCGGATTAATTCCTTTATATATATGGAGATTCACATTGATTTTTTTCTTTAGATTTTCTCCATAATAATAAAAGCTACTCGTGATTTGCAATTAGGTCCTTGACTTTTTGCAATTAAGTCCCCGGCTACTTTTGTGCTTAAGTCTTTGTTCTTTTTGTAATTAGATCTTGAATGCTTTTATGCTTGGATACATTTCCATTTGTAACCTGATAAACTTGAACTTGGTCTTTATGATAGAAATGAGTCTTTTGCACGCGTTTATGCTCGAGATGTGGGTAAATTGCATTCAGGGCCCTGTATTCTGTAAATAAGACTAAACACATACCTTAATAGCATTTATTGATATAAAAGTGATCTAAATGAAAGACATATGATGCAATGTATGCAATGCATCAAATACCCCCACACCTAGATTTTGCTAGTCCCTAGCAAAACAGAAAATACGAAAAATAAAAACAGGGAAATCCTAACTCACTTTCGTAGGACTCACGTTTGCACTTAGCATGTGCAACAAGCCGTTAAACTTCTTTGTTGCCAAGGAGGAGGAGTGTTGTCTCCTGAGGGTTTTCAGCGGATATACCCACAAAATCCTAAATCAACATTTCATTAATAGTTCTCAATATCCCTACCTCAACCTTATACATCTCACCGAGAATTTTTGCATGCTCATTATATAAATCTAACTCATTAAAAATATGACTTGGTCTTTGTTCCTCCAATATTCACACCATTAACCCTTCTACGCATGTCATTACTTAAATTATTTTGCACGCCTCCTCTGGTGGTGAAGTATCATTCGGATCAACCATGGCATGGATCATTCTTTTAGCTTTGGGCCTTGAGTATTTTTTTCTTCTTCCGTGATTCAACACATTTGCTTTTTGACACTTTTACCCTTTTTGCATTCGTGTAGCGAGTTTGGTCGATAATCCCGAGCTGGTAGACTCAAGTTACCGGGTTTCAAGATACCCCTACGGACCAGTGACTCAAAGGCTTGGGCTTTTGTAATCATTTTGCAAAATGTGTTTTCTTCACTTTATTCCTTTATTTTTATTTTTATTTTCCTCAAGGCTTAATTACTATTAGAAGTCCACACTTCCCGGTATATTTTCCTCAACCTCTGCTTTTTATCAACCACTTCAAAGATTTGATTCATCCAATTTAAGTGCATACATGTCTTAAAGGGCAATGGGTTATTTCTTTGGAACTTAGATTTATGTCATAATTTCTACAAGCAAAACTATATGATAAGGAACAAAAACTCAATGCAATTTGTACACGGGTTTTGGCAGTTCAATCTTAAGCTATGTCATGAAACATTGATTTATTATTATTATTATTATTACTATTTAGAAATAAAAGACAGATCTATAGATAAATATATACATAAACATCTCCCCACACCTAAATCATGCATTGTCCTCAATGTATGCAAATATAAAGCAAATGCACTTATTACCTTGGTGAACTGCGGTGGAAGGATGAAATTTGCTCAAAGTCAACCATAGTCAGAACTGGATTGAATGACACCATATTGGTGTATATATCCAGTTGAATTGTTCCCCATGTTGCAATGAGAGTTCTGAGTCACAGATTCCACACCCCTCACATAAATAGGTTCTCTTATTTGCTCGAGTGATGGTGGGTGTGTAGATGAATTTCTCCCCTTTTTCTTACTTCCTTTTTGATTTTGTTATGATTCAGAAATCTTATAGATACGCGATTTCATCACAACATCACTCTGATTGCATATAATTTCTGGCTCACTATCAATATGAAAGATATTAAATTCAGCTTTTAAGTTCCCAAAAGATAATTGCATGAGCCCATTTCGACAGTTTATCAATGCTTCAGAAGTGGCAAAAAAGGGTCTGCCTAGAATTACAGGGATTTGTCGATTAGGATTTACAACAGGTGCGGTATCTAGTACGACAAAATCCACTGGGTAAATGAAGTCACCAACCTTGATCAAAACATCCTCTACTACACCTCTTGGTTTCTTAATAGAGCAATCAGCAAATTGAAGGGTTGTCTTAGAGGGTTTTCGTGGACCAAGGTTCATTTGCTCATAGACAGAGTACGGGAGTAGGTTAACACTAGCACCAAGGTCTAGAAGGGCTTTGTTGATAAAAGTATCTCCTATTGCACATGAAATTGTGGGACATCCAGGATCCTTATATTTTATAGGAGATGTGTTGGACAAAATAGAACTTATGTTTGCAGTTAAGAATGCCTTCTTTGGTACGTTCGTTTTTCTCTTTTTAGTGCACAAATCTTTTAAGAATTTAGCATAAGCAGGTATTTGTTGAATCATGTCTAAAAGTGGAATGTTCACCTTAACTTGCTTAAATACTTCCAAGATTTTCTCTATTTGTGCACTTGAGTTCTTTTTGAGTCTATTAGGGAATGGAGCTTTAGGAACATAGACTCGCTCAGGTTCAGGTTGAGCTATGGGTTCAGGTTGAGTAGGTGGGTTGGGCATTTCAAATTGGACGTCAGGTTCAATGGTCAGGTCATATGTGGGTGCTTGATGGCTAGATTGATTGGACACTCTAGGATTTACCACATTGTTATCAACTTGTCTTCCGGACCGTAATGATACTACTGCATTTATTTGTTGGAACGGTCCTTCCTCATTAACCATTTGAACCGGTCTAGGGTTGTTATTTCCTGAAGGTGCTTGATAGGATTGATATGAATTATTAGATCTAGGGTTCACCTCAGGTTGACTTGGAAACCGACCCTTTTCTCTTTCACCTACTATTTGTGCTAGTTGGTTGACTTGTGTCTCAAGCCTTTGGAAGGTCTGGTTGGTTGTTTGTATAAAGGTTTTCATCAAATTTTCCAAGCTTGTCAACCTAACCTCATGATCGTTATTGTTACTAAACCCAGATGATGTATTATTTTGATTATACGGGTTTGGTTGTTGTCTAGGAGGTTGACCATGTTGGTTTGATGAGAAATTGGAATTATTACGTCAACCCGAGTTATAGGTTGATGCGTATGGGTCATTTCTAGCATGGTTATACATGGCATTAACTTGGTCCCATTCCGCACAATCCTCCATTACATGACCTGTTTGACCACCTCTAGAGCAAGGGATAGACGAGGCTTGAGTCACTCGGTTTTGGGTTCGTAGCTCTAAACTTTCCATTCTGCGCATAAGGGTAGCTAGTTTTGCTTCAGCCGCTATGTTGGCATCTACAGCTAAGACACCTGGTTTGGGTTGACTTGCTATTCTAGATCTAATACTTGGGTTAAGCGGTGTTCTAGCATTGTCCCATTGTATACTGTTTTCAGCTAATTCCTCAAGAAAAGTCCAGGCATCATTTTCATTTTTCGACATAAAGTTCCCTTGGCTTACGGATTCTACCATAACCCTAGATGTGGGTGTCAATCCCTCATAAATAA
Source organism: Triglochin maritima (assembly GCA_963682175.1). Lineage (NCBI taxonomy): Eukaryota > Viridiplantae > Streptophyta > Magnoliopsida > Alismatales > Juncaginaceae > Triglochin > Triglochin maritima. The sequence goes on from OY821781.1 coordinate 40,515,918, forward strand.
TTTGGCATAATTGCCATCTTGGAATTCCATGATGAGGGCATTGGGTCAGAACACTTTTAAATCTTTCTAGATAGGAATAGAATGGCTCGCTCTCAGACTGAACGAATGCAACAATTTCATTCCTAATCCTCATAGTCTTATGGTTGGGGAAATATTTTTTCAGGAATATTTGAACAAACTCAGCCCAACTCCTAATAGATCTTTCGGCTAGACTATATAGCCATTTCTTAGCGTCGTCCTTTAGTGCTAGAGGCACGAATTTCAGACGCACTGCCTCCTCAGGGATATGCTGGTATTGCATAAGAGAGCAGATTTCCTCAAATTCTCTAAGGAAGAGATATGGGTCTTCCCTAGAGGTGAACTTAGGCAACATACTCATGTATTGTGCCTTAAGTTCGAAGTCGCGACCCGGTATGGTGGGCATCAGCCATCGCTGGATAGCATCGATCCCTCAGAGTTATAGGTTGTGCAACAGGCGGGTCCACTACGTTCTCACCCATTGGATCCGGGTGAGGTGGTGCAACAGGAGGATTGGGGTTAAGTTCCAGACTGGAATCTAGATGAACTCGTGAGAGTCGATTACTCAAGTCCCGAATCCAAATCTGAGTGCACCGGGTTGAATCAATTTTTGAATTCAAACTCGGAATTTAAATTCCAAATTTAATTTCAAGAATTAATTACAATTTTTTTTTATATTTTCGTTTTATTTTTTATTTTTTATTTTTTTTGTTTTTTTTAAAAGGGAAACAAACAATAGAATGGGGAAAGATGAGAAAGAAATCCTAATCTAGAGAATTTAGGTAAGAAGAGAAAGAAGACTCAGATGAGAAGGGAAACCTAACTCTAAAGATAGAAAGAGGGTTGGTTAGAAAATTCCTAAGAAAGCACGGTTCAAACAATCCTAGACCTAGTGTCGCTTAGATCTAGACGACTCCTAACTGGTTGAGTCGAATTGATTTGCTTGATTCACCTCCCTCACTAATCAAACAGGCTTGGCCAGGCCGTGTATAGCTAGTGGGGGCGCTTCCGACAGAGTCGGTGCCAATTAGACAACCACTTCGCTTGGAAGACTTACGTCAACACAAAAATACTTTCTAGACACCAAATTAAATTCAATTGGCTTCAGGTCATAGCAAGTCAAACCAATTCTTCTCCTTAAATGAGTCCGAGTCCTTAGGGGTCAATGTCTAATTGATTTTAATTTAAGGCTTTGGTGACACTTTAGGATTGTGATTTGTGGGCCACGGAAGGGTGATGAAATCCCCACCGTATCTTTGCCTACGGAGTTGCCCTTAAGATAGTTTAACTTAGATCTAGCAAAGATAGTCAAACAATGGTCTTTAGAGGGGGGCAATTTCAAGGTTGTATGCAAACTAAATTATATGCTTAAATGCATTCGATAAAAACCGCGATACGTACCTTGCCTCCAGCACTCTTCAACAAGAATTAATTTGCAAGAATTTAGCAAGAATAATGCAAACAAAACATTATATGATGCATGCACTAAGTTCTTCTAGTTTTGCCAATTTATAGGTCAGAGTTGAATTATTGCAATTTATGGAATTTTTTTGCCCTACACATGCAGTTCTACGAAAAGGAAATTTCTGAAAATAGAAATTACGAGGAAAAGAGGCAACAAAGGTTACCTTATGCAATGCTCAGTCGGGTTCACCGCCCGCTCTGGAAATTTCAGATGCTCTGCGCGTCCACCCAGCGATGATGCGTGTCCCAGAAAAGTTGGAAGCCCAGAAGCTCCAAGTGTGCGGCGATTCCGCCGCAGGTTGTTCTATAGGTGCGGCAATTTCGCCGCTCGTTTAGCTCAAATCGTGCTCGGATTTCGCCGTGCACTCTGTTGTCTCCTGAAACACAAATCCAAATAGTTAGATCGCGCACAAGATAAACAGGATAGAATCGAAATCAACAAAAAAAACAAAATCTGCGTCGCCTCCCCGGCACGACGCCAAAAACTTGATGAGAATTAAATTTATACCGCAAGTGCACGACGTCAATGAAGACGTGGCAAATACGGGTCGAACACAAGGAGGGAGAGATTTGTTATTAGTGTGATTTTGATTGGGGGAAAGAAGGAGAGAAGAATAGATTGGGTTTTGAGATTTTTGGGTTTTAATTATCTAAAGAAAGAAACAAGAACAATTAAAATTAAAACAAGAATAAAGAGGTGAATTCCGTCGGGTGGAGGTTTAGATTTAAGGTTTAGATTAGAGAATTCAGAAACTTATAATAAATCATATTAGTTATGAAGTATTACATGATAAATGATTTAACATAAACTCAAGTAATCAAAATAGACTAATACAAACTTAAAATAATAACATTCATTCGTCTTCTCTTCACCCTAAATCCGTCACCTCCACCCTTTGGAAAGAGTTAGAAACTCATGGAGGGAGGAAGAAGGGATCCTAGTGGCATTACAAAAGAAAAGTAAAAACAAGAAATAAAAGACAGAATTTTATTACTAAAATAAATACAAGTACAAATAACAACTAAAAACTAGGTCGATGGCCAAGGACCCTTCTACCATCGTTCTCGGGGCTATTTATAGCCGATACAAGGGATCCCAATATATAAATGGAACGTACACGCGTCAATACAGCATTGGTAAAAATTTGTGCACACGGATCGACTTTTGTGCGGCTAAATCACCGCAATTTGTACATGAGGTGCGGCGGAATCGCCACCTTTTTGGCTCGGATTCGATCCAGATTTTTCCTGTGTGTTTATGGTATGATTTGATCCTCCTTTGCGCGTCTGGATTGATTCTTTTCATTCTTTTGAGCTCCGGATTAATTCCTTTATATATATGGAGATTCACATTGATTTTTTTCTTTAGATTTTCTCCATAATAATAAAAGCTACTCGTGATTTGCAATTAGGTCCTTGACTTTTTGCAATTAAGTCCCCGACTACTTTTGTGCTTAAGTCTTTGTTCTTTTTGTAATTAGATCTTGAATGCTTTTATGCTTGGATACATTCCCATTTGTAACCTGATAAACTTGAACTTGTCTTTATGATAGAAATGAGTCTTTTGCACGCGTTTATGCTCGAGATGTGGGTAAATTGCATTTAGGTCCCTGTATTCTGTAAATAAGACTAAACACATACCTTAATATCATTTATTGATATAAAAGTGATCTAAATGAAAGACATATGATGCAATATATGCAATGCATCACTCCACAAAAGCCACTTTCAATATGATCAAGTACCACAATTCAAAGAATTCGAATTTAAAAGTGAATCATCGTTCACACATCTATATGAGCTTAGTTCCCATTTCAATTCAGTAACAATCTAGATCATATTCTTGCATTATATTTTCCATTTCAAAAAAAGAATAACAATCAATAAGTAGTATGAACTAAAGATCAAACATGTGTCTTAGTTCCCATTTCAATTCAGTAACAATCAATATCAAGATGAACTAAAGAACAAGCAAGTGTCTTGGTTCCCAATTCAATTCAGTCAGTCAATTCATTAATGATACATACATGTATGTATCAGGGATCCCGAAGGAAACCCACCGCTGGCACGTGCGGTCTTCCAGTTAGTGTATGGCCCATCCCCACACCCATTATGTAATCATAACCATTTTAAAACACTTTTAGTTTCGATCTTCATTCAGTTCAGTTCATTGTGGGGTACCATACACCAACCTGTGTCAATACGATAGATAACATATTTGTATCTGCGGTCCTACAGCCGCCAATAATCTCATAAGAGATGTGCCCCGTCGGGCCCAATACTCCGAAGAGTCATGCTCCGTAGAGCCCAATATGCTCTTAAAGAGCCAATAGTGCCAAACCCACAATTTATTCTTCAGTGTTAAGTCAGTAGTGTGTAATTCATCACTAGTTATTCCTTGAGAATAACTCACAATCAGGTCTATTAATAATCACTAACTCATGGTTAGTTCAAATGACTATGGTAATAAATAAATCATAATTTACTCAAACTATGAGCAACTAGACCAATGATATGAAGTTCAACATTCACTGCCCACCCCGAATGGTGATTTAACTAGAACTCACTAGTTTATACAAGCAACAAAGATGCTAGCATGCATTAGCTAATGGATTCAAATCACATCAAATCAATGCCAGTAAAACACAATCAGATGCAATAATATCCAGATGTGGTTGCCCAAGTCCTCTGCAAGAACTCGGGACCAACAATGCAATTTATCATTAGCCAAACTCGGCAATTTAAAATCACAATATCCAATTGGGTATTAATCTTTATCATTATTAACCATTCCCTATAAATGGTAAATTTACATTGGATCTAGTGATGACCACCATATTCTATTTAAGATATTAAATTCGAAACACTTTCTTTCGGAAACAATCATATGAGACATAAAGCAAATGCATGAAACCATCGGCCAAGTAGTACTCAAATAAGATGATCATGCACTCTAAAACACTACTAAGTCATGTAGTCAACTTCCAAAGATGACATTCATCAATTAAACAAGCATTTGACAGAATACTGGAGACATTAATAATAATCATCGACTAATACATAAATTATTAATGAGGTTAAACAATATAAGTTCCAACACATGAGAAATTCTACTCCTTTAGTCATACAACAAAAAATTGCAGAGTTAACCTAATATAACCATAATTTATGGGAAGTCCAAACTGATGAAAAGACTATGTAGAACTAATGCATTCCTCTTGGAGATCATTTAACTTCAATACAGCAAAGATATATATATATATATTCACTATGATTCCAATTATTTTACACCCGGCAACAAACCGATGGATACCCAACAAGACCTATTTCTTAGGTGCACATTATTTCCTTATCTTGGAAATACTATCTGAATCCACCATCCATTTGGTTATGCAAGATAATGAGGCAATACATTTATCATGACTACTACCATTTCTATCTCTATGAAGATTGCAAAATGACATTAAGGTTAACATAACCTATGTAAAGCAATACATCACAATACCTAACAAAAATACAATTTAAATATATTATGCAACCCTTTGATCGAACACATCAAATGTATAATAAGCACAAAAGTCGAACATGAATGTCCAAAATCATTGTATCTCACTACATTAAATTTATGAAAGCCCAACATCGAGTGAAACAATATGTTGAGTTCTAAGTTTGAATACCACTTAAACATGACAAACCAAAGGTTTGTCTACATGCACAAAATCACCCAAGATTAGTTGCAAGGAGTGATAACTGATTAAATAGAATACGAACTCAAACTTCATTAAGAGCTATGGTTAATCAGATTTTAAATGATAAAACAATGCAATGTTGTTATCGATTGGTCACCTTATACACGATTGGGTTTTAAGGACATTAGACACTTACTTATTGATGACCATGTGTGGAATACACAATCCAAGCATTCAACCACCAATTTATTATTCTAGTTCACTAAGAGTCACAATACCAACAATTAATAATGCCGTACCAAGTCACTATAAGGTTAGAACCTATATTAATCATCTTCCTTAGTACATATGGACCACAACTTTGGTAATTCTTGAGTTCATCGAAATGCGTAACAATAATTGATAATCATTGCAATTATATTGCCCACAAATGAGTATGGAGTCATGAATATTGACCTGAAATTCCATCATTTAATTTGTATGCCCAATGCCATTCAATATGCAACTACGATCAAATTCCTTTCTGTCATCCTACCAGTCAAGGCAATTAAATCTAACGAAATCGGTAAGTAACCAATTATACCATTAAGATATACATTATCTTAGTAAGCCACATAATGACTCCAAAACATGAACACAAAGGAATTTGCATAATCATGAGATAGTTATTGGTTACTAACATATCTTCTCAATCTTTGACATTAACATGAATCTTATAATTGCAAGAGTGATGATTACACTCGCTATATGCTTGACTCCATTCTTCCTAAAATTACGATCGCTTACCCCAAAATATTCTCATTACCCAAGGCAAAGGTCATGTAAGGTAGACTCTTATCTCGAACCAAAACAAGGTCATTAGGTAGATTTAGCAATTCAATCATTCTACCTTTTATTCGAATATCATGAAAACCAATAGTGATGACATTTCAATTGCTTCACTACCATGTGAAAAAATAAGTATCTAACACCCTATGGTTGCAAGTTTGCTCCTAGGTTGCACCATAATATTCACAAATGCTATGCGATGATCATGGGGAATCTTATTTAAAACTTCAAATGATAAAGCAAACCAATGCATAGACACATCCCATAAAACAACAAGAGAGTCAACCCAGCATTTCATCATACACCTTGTAGGCATGAAACTACCCACTTGAAAAACATGAACCAGGACAGCCCAATCGGAGTGGTATGGTCTCCATTATGTTCGATGGGTTTAAACACATTTTAAAGTGCGAAACAAATCATTAAACATTAACACAAGGATTTTATCAAAGATTAAGATGACTAATAAAAAGCTTGAGTAAGTAGATCCAACGACATACCTGCGTTTGCGAGTCCGTCTAACCGATCGAGTCTCAGTTTCGAACCACCACGCATCCTTGATGGCAACCACACACGGAGAGCTCAATGAGGTCGAAGTGTGCATCCACAACCGAACTAGGAAATTGGGGAAGAACTTGAAGAATCTCGGAATCAACTACGCCGCCAGCTGCTTCGCCTTGTTGTTCCTGCTATGCACCATCGCAACGATCCCCTTGTACTCACTCACGCACTGGGAGTTGTCCTTGGCCTTGCTTAGGGCGTCGGTGTAGCGGTGGGAGCTCCTCCTCTGCTGCTGCACCTTCGAAAAGGAGGAAGATGAAGGATGGGGTTGGGGAAAGATGAAACCCATTTGGATTTGGGTGAAAAACCGGAGGAGAAGAGATCTCAGTCTGGATTTGGCATGGGAGGAAGAGAAAACATAGCCCTAGACATCACGATCCCACCCCAAAATCTCCTAATCTAATTAAGCTAATGGGGGAAAATATCAGAAAGACCCCCAAAGAAAAAGGTAAAATCAATACTTTACATTGGGGTGAGAGGACCCTTGAGACCCGAGGCCGATGTTTTCCGGCAGTGCCTGGTGTGCACGGGAGATTGATGTGCTTTTACTGCATTTTCATTTCATGCTTCATTACGCATATTATGTTCATATTTTAGGGGTTTGGCATACGGGGTTTCCCACGGGGAACTCAGGCATATTCATGTTTTATGTCAGGTCGTACGCGTCAGTAGGAGGTGGTGACTGCGGACAGGAGCACCCAGACCAGATCCTGTCTTTTTGTTCTTCGAGGTGGATGATTTTCCCTTGTACATGTGTTGTATAGCTTTTCTGTTGGGTTGTAATCATCCTTGACTCTTGTATCGTACAATTATCATATTATATTATATATATACTCGTGGTTTGGTGACGACCCCAGTGTTGATTCTTTATCTGTTTAAAGTTTTAATTTTTCCGCTGTTTCGGGCCGTTACAGGAACATTTACCCAAGTACGCCGATCCAGTGTTCACATGCAACTATCTACAGAATGCAAGAAAGTTTTTCATCAGGTAAACTATGTTTCGAAGCTATAATCTCCTACACATAATTTTCCAACTACGATATAATTTTACTGAAGGTCGAGGACCTAAAATTACAAGCTTTCGTGTTGGTAAGTATATAATCTGAATTAGTCTGCTGCATTCTCTCCCATTTGCAGTTACTGCAAGCCAATAATGTTCAAACCAAGACCAGAGCAAATCCCACAACCATCTTTTCCAAACCAATGACCGCATGCGCCATCACCGTCTCCATTCTCACGGGCACCGATGCTTACATCGGGCCCTACACTTCCGCAGGCGCGGCCGTAATATGCCTTTTTTTGTTGCACTCATCTGAATGCAGACTTGTTTGATTATCCATTTGTTCTATGGAAAGCTACTAATAAGTTATCTTTTTGTGGATTCCATTTGATTGACTACATTTGTTTTGTTTCTATATCTGTTAAATGCATTTGCATTTCGTAACAGAATGTTTCTTTTGATGTTCAAACACTACTTTTTTTTCTTGATATATATTAAGCTCTGATTTGTACCCTACATGATGTTTTTATTCAAGTATAAACATTAATATGCACAAGGTTTGTTTCTATGATATGAACCGATTACGTTTTTTTTTTGCAAGAGAAAAATATAACTGAACGACACAAGATTATATATAATTATCATGTCACTTGCTGAATAATAATTGGAGAACAGCATAGTTTTCTTGTTCAAGCAAAATTAGAGATCAGAATCTTAGAATATTAGTAGTACATGCAAACAATCTATCTGTTAACAATCACCAAAAGGGAAAGGCAAGTCACAGCCTTATTTCACAACCAATTAAAAAGTTGCTCGATCTACCAATGCTAGCTTTGTCAATTGGTATTTTTGGTCTTGGCTTGAGAGCCGAATTCGTCGTCGCCGTCGCCGTCGTTGCCGCCACCACCAATGCCGATCCCAACACTAGTACCAACTCAAGTCCGATACCAAATCCGCCTTTTTTGCCACCAAATCCAATTCCACCACCTCCTCCGCCACCGCCGCCTATTCCTCCACCACTTCCACCACCAATGCCTCCACCATATCCTCCTCCAAATCCGCCACCACCACCAAATCCTCCCCCACCACCGCCACCACCACCGAATCCTCCTCCAGCACCACCACCCTCTGATCCTCCACCGCCACCACCAACTCCTCCACCAAAGCCTCCGCCAGGCGCACCACCGCCAATGGGCCCACCACCATGACTATGACCACTTTTAGCCTTCTTACCACCACCACCTTTTCGACTGCTGCCACCTTTCCGACCACCCACATGACCACCACCACCACCATCATGACCACTACCATTTCTCTGAGGACAAAATGCACAATCTTTGGTGGCCACAATTCCACCCTTCTCTTCCATCACTTGTGGGCTTCCATTGAGACCACCAACAAACCAAACCAATTCCACCCTTCTCTTCCATTACTTGTGGTCACTGATTTTTTTTTTAGGTGACCGAATTTATAGCAGGGGCTTCAGCTAATGTTCAAGCTATCAAGAAGGTTTCATCTTTCCTTTAACGGGAAGTCATTGATAGTCAAGCAAATAGTTACTTTTCATTAATCTTTTTGCTGTATTTATTTTTTCAGGATCTGGAACCAAAAGGAAAAGTAAAAATAGATGTCCCGGTCTTGGAACATATTTATGGTGGACTTTCTTCTTTAGACATCCAGAATGCTTTGGAAAAGGAGTCTGATATGGCCTGTAAAGATAAAGTAGTGTTAGAAACTAAGGAGAGAAAAAACACACTCTGAGGCATATGTTTATAAGACAAGAGAACAAGTACGCAAAAATTCTCTAGAAGCGTAACTTTCCATTTTTTGGTAGATATATGATTTTATATGTACATAGTATGATTGTGTGTGTGTGCGCGCGCGCGCTTTAAACTCCTCTCCTTTGAATATTGAAGCTGTGAGTACCAAGACAAATTATCACTACAGTTGTGCATTCATTTCACAATATGTGTCGCCATGCATCTTAAGAAATATCTCGTATCTGGCCAGCTCAGCGGCAAATATCAAGATTTTGTGGGAGAGCTTGAGAAGGAGTCAATTGCTCATAAACTTCAGTGGTTGGAGTACTGGTTGTACGACGAGGGTGACAAAGAGGATAAAGATGCCTACGTTGCTGAACTGGAAGAACTCAAAAAGGTATGTCTTTCGATTTGAAATGATCTTAATTACCCTTCAAGGTACGTAATTATCACATATTTATGTAATATGCTACTATTTGCAGCTAAGGAAGCCCATTGAAGTGCGATATAAGGAGGATGTAGAAAGGGAATCTGCAATTAGTGTTCTAGTGAATATGATAAATGATTATGTGGGGATCATATGCTCAGGACCCCCAGTGGGTGATCACATTAACCCTACAGAGAAAGAGACGGTGATTTCTTGTTCTCGCAATGTGCATTAATACTTTTATGGGCAGTGTCTCATTTAATTTGCACCGCCAAGTTAGAGAGGTTACACAATGTCTTTTGTTTAATACAACAGGTGTTGAATGGGTGCATCGCTGCACAGCGATGGTTAAGTACTAAAAGACAAGAACAAGATCGTTTACCAAAGAATGTCGATCCAGTTCTCTTATGCGCTCATCTGGTAGATGCAGCAAACCACCTTGACCAGTAAGTTATGCTTCCAAACTTCATTTCACTATATAACTTTTCAAAATACGAATTTTGATGTTGGTAAACTTAAATACTGAATGCGACCCTGGGTGTGCTTGCTATTGCAGTGTTTGCAGGACAATAATATCTAAACCAAGAGCACAACAAATTTATCAACCATCATCCATACCAAGAGGGGCCGCCACATTGTCAAGATCGCCTCAGCAAACATTATACAGAGGCAAGACTCGAAACATAATGACTGCACTATTAATACTTACAGCTATTGGATTTGTAGATGATATGATCGGCATGCAAAAAGGGGGTAGAACTTATATTCCGCGTACACAAGCTGATCCGAAGGTTTTGTCCTTCACTTTTTTGGGAATCATTACTTGTCATATATACACAATAGTTATTTTTCATTGTTCTTTTTTGGAAATTCAGATTAGAACTATATGATGCAAAGACTGATATTTTTTATGTATTTATTTTTGCAATTTTTGACAAAAAATATGCAGAAAGTAAAGAAGTATGCTATGACTTTCCAAGACAAAAGAACGGAAGAAACTAAGGAGGTGTTAAATTACCTTACCGTTAGCCTCGCCGGTCCAGCTTCTTCACCTTTTTCGATCTTAACAAAACAATAAATACGTATTTATGAGGTCCCAACGTATCTATTACCTTGTATAAATACATCACAAATTATGTAATACATATACAGAATATAATAAAGAAATTCTTCTTCTTCCTCGCAATCCCTTTCATCATGGTATCAGAGCGGTAATCCGCGGAAAAAAACCTCAGACCTCCCCGTCTGTCCTCATCGGTCGCACCTCATCTAGGGGGTTGCAGGCCGTTCACCCACATCCATACCCAAAACAAGGAGAAGGAAAAAATAAAGCATGTCCGAAAAAAATCACCTCGAAGGAGTTATGCAGCGCCTGGTTTCCACCCCACTGAATGAGGCGAACTATCTCTCCTGGGCTCGTGCTGTCACTCTTTCCCTCAGCGGTCGAGGGAGGATCGGCCACATCACCGGGAGATCATCAAAACCAGAAGAGGAGACTGATAACAAAGCCCTGGATGAATGACAAATCGCCGATCACCAGGTTATGTCCTGGATCATCGCGTCTATGGAACCAAAAATCGCAGAGATATTCATCTAAAAAGACAGTGCAAAGGAGCTCTGGGAAGCCATCCAAGAGCATTTTGGAACAAACCAGAACTTTGCACACATCTTCCGAATCAAGCAACAAATCGCTCAAAACCAACAGAACGCCCGGAGCATCACTGAGTACCTCGGTACTCTCAGACGGGCATGGGATGAGTTAGGCGTGTATGAACCTCCAACAACCAACGCGGACATCATTCAACAAAGGACAGAACAAAATCGCATCTATCAATTTCTAGCTGGACTGAATCCTTCTTTTGAAAACATCAGGAGTCAGGTGCTATTGTCACCAAAACTTCCCTCTTTCGCCGTTATCACTGCAATGGTTCTCCGGGAAGAATCCCGAAGATTAACCATGACTCATCAGCAAAAGGACGAAAATGAGAACCAAGCATTTTTCATCGGCAAAAACCAAAACCGAAGCCAAAACAACACAAAAACCTTCGGAAAACACAAAGAAGAACACTGCGAAAACTGCAAGAAGATCGGACACAACTCCAGCAACTGCCGGTTTCTTCACCCACACCTCCGACCTCAAAGAAACAACAAAAACAGACAAGCAAACATGGTGGAAAGCATCGCCGGCAACAGCGCCAGCCAGCAGCCCGGAAGAAACGGGAGCGGCGGCAGCCGAAACGACAACCCTAACCCTAACTTTCTTCTGTTTGCGAAAAATGCAGGGTTAAATAGCTCCAGCAAACCCAGATATCACGATCCAGATATCCGAGTCCAAGACGGATCCAAAAGATCCGAGTTACCCGACTCCAACGGGTCATCTTTTCTCGAATCAAATGGTGGAGCACCCGACCCGGATCCGGTTCGCCGGTTAGTGGACCACCTGAATGAATATTTGCAGACCACACCTCCTGCAACAGGTAATTATGCAGGTAATAAAATACTATCTGAAATTGCTAGTTTTTCTGAATTATCTAGTAAATCTACAAATAAACCATGGATTATTGATATCGGAGCCACAGATCATATGACAGGAGACCCGTCTTTACTAGATAACATTTCTCACAATCTACAACTATTAAATCAATTTGTTACTGTTGCTAATGGAAATAAAATACAAATTGAAGGAATAGGAAAAACAAAATTAGTCAATAATACCAGTGATGATATTTTATATATTCCTAATTTTGATGCTAACCTAATTTCAGTAGCCAAAATTACTAGAAATTTGAATTGTAATGTTGTATTCACTCCTAACAACGTTTTGTTTCAGGATCGTATTTCCGGGAGGATGATTGGTAGAGGCATCCTCCAAAATGGTCTTTATATTCTGGAAACAAATCAAAAAGCATATCACATCAAAATTGATCATAACCTTTGGCATCGAAGAATGGGTCATCCATCTTCAAATGTGTTGAAAACTTTATTTCCTGTTTTTACTTTTGATTTACTATGTGATGTATGTCGTTTTTCTAAACAAACTCGATTGCCTTTTTCAAAATCTAGCACAAAAACTTATATTCCATTCGAGATAATCCACTCTGACATTTGGGGACCTGCCCCTGTTGAATCTCATAATGGTTTTCGATACTTTATTAGCTTCATTGATGATTTTTCTCGAACAACTTGGATTTACTTACTAAAAAATAAATCTGATGCTTACTCAGTTTTTTGCATTTTTTTACGGTTTATTGAAAATATGTTTGATGCTAAAATTCGTATCTTTCGATCCGACAACGGTTCTGAATACATGAGCACTTTGTTTCAAAATTTATTAAAACAAAAAGGAATTTTTCATCAAACTTCGTGTGTTAATACTCCGCAACAAAATGGTCTTTCAGAAAGGAAAAATCAGCATCTTTTAAATGTCACACGATCACTCCTTTTTTCAAAACAATGTCCCAAAACATTTTTGGTCTGATGCTGTTCTAACTACTACTTACATCATCAATCGTCTTCCTAGTCCTACGATTAACAATCAAAAACCTCTCGAAATTTTATATAATAAAGAAATTAGCCTTGACCACCTTAGAGTTTTTGGGTGCACATGTTTTGTTCACAAAAAACGTAATGACAAACTCGACTACAACTCCATTAAATGTATTTTTTTAGGATATTCTTTTCAAAAAAAGGGATATAAATGTTATGATCCCCAAAATAACAAAATGCTTGTATCAAGAGATGTCACCTTCTTTGAGACTGAGCCATTTTTTAAACATTCCACTCAAGACGCTTCCGTTCCATTACCAAACTCCCTTTCTCAAACCCCACACCAAGGAGAAGGAGAAGACCAAGGAGGAGGAGATGATACGGATAATACCCAAAACGAAGACAACACAGAAGATGAAGACAATCAACAAGAGCTCCCAAGAAGATCCTCTCGTCCAAGTCGACCTCCGCCTAGATTTAATGATTATTTTCTCTCTCACACCACTTACCCTATCCAAAACCACCTATCCTATCACCGTTTTTCACAAAAACACCAAGCCTTCTTAGGAGAATTAGGAAAAACTAAAGAACCTATTTCCTATAATGAAGCCACACAAAACAAATATTGGATCCAAGCCATGGATGAAGAAATACAGACCCTAGAAACCAACCACACCTGGACTATTGTCCCTCTTCGACCTGGCATAAAACCAGTTGGTTGTAGGTGGGTTTACAAAATCAAGTATCATAGCAATGGAAAAATAGAAAGGTACAAAGCTCGACTTGTTGCTAAAGGATATACCCAAACCTATGGGCTTGATTATCTTGAAACTTTTACCCCTGTAGCAAAAATGAACATTGTTCGTGTTCTTCTGTCTGTCGCCATTAACCATGGATGGAATCTATTCCAAATGGATGTCAAAAATGTTTTTCTACAGGGAAATTTGGAAGAAGAAGTTTATATGACTCCACCCCCTGGATACATCACCCATCCTGACCAGGTATGCAAGCTTCACAAAGCTATATATGGACTAAAACAATTGCCTCGTGCCTTGTATGCCAAACTCAGTCATTCTCTCCTTAAGTATGGCTTTATTAAAAGTTCTGCAGATGCCTCCATGTTTACAAAACATGATCATAAAAACACTACCATTATTCTCATTTATGTCGATGAAATTATAATAACCGGTAATAATAATTACCAAATAAATTTAGTTAAGGACTACCTAAAATCTAAATTTGATATAAAAGACTTAGGAATCATGAAATATTTCTTAGGTATAGAAATTGCTCATTCCAAGAAAGAGTTATTCCTTTCACAATGAAAATACACCCTAGACATTCTTAAAGAAACCGGAAAACTAGGATCAAAACCTACCACCACACCAATAGAAACTAATAGGAAGATAGGACCTACGGATGACACACCATTAACCAATATTGGACAATTCCAAAGATTGGTAGGAAAACTAATCTACCTCACAGTTACTCGATCAGATATCACCTATGTCGTAAGTCTTATAAGTCAATTTATGCATGTTCCCCACACACATCACTTGGACTTGGTTAACAGAATCTTATATTACCTAAAAGGCACACCTGGGCAAGGACTTTGGATGAAACCTAACAAATCTAACTCAATTGTTGGTTATTCTGATGCAGATTGGGCTGGAAGTCATGATCGGAAATCTACCACTGGCTTCTGCACATTTGTTGGAGGAAACCTTGTTACCTGACGATCTAAAAAACAAAATGACGTTGCTCGCTTCAGTGCAGAAGCAGAATATCGCGGAATGGCATCCACTACCAGCGAATTAATCTGGCTCAGTCAGCTCCTCAAGGACATGAATATCACAACCCAAGGACCGATGAAAATGTTTTGTGACAATAATGCAGCTCGTCACATCGCAACAAACCCTGTCTTTCATGAACGAACTAAACATATCGAAGTAGATTGCCACTTCATCCGGGAAAAAATCTAGTCAAAAGAAATAGAAGTTCCCTACGTCCCCAGCAAAGAACAACTTGCGGACATATTCACTAAAGCTCTTGATCACAAATCATTCACCACACTTCTTCACAAGTTAGGATCTATCAATCCCTTCCAGATCCAACTTGAGGGGGCGTGTTAAATTACCTTACTGTTAGCCTCGCCGGTCTAGCTTCTTCACCTTTTTCGGTCTTAACAAAACAATAAATACGTATTTATGAGGTCCCAACGTATCTATTATCTTGTATAAATACATCACAAATTATGTAATACATATACAAAATATAATAAAGAAATTCTTCTTCTTCCTCGCAATCCCTTTCATCAGGAGGCAAGAAAGGCACTCGAAGCCTTTGTCCTTACCACGAGAAACGAAGTACGTATTATAGAACCAGAGCTTTGTTTTTTTGCGGATAGGTATTTGATTTTGGATAAATCACGTCTTAGGATTGGATGTATGCTCCAAAAAGGGACTTGTTTTTTTTATCCTCCTTGTATATAGATATGTAATATCTAGTTCTCCATGTGTTTTATCTAATAAATATTCGGTATAGCTCAATGGCAAATACAGAGATTTTGTGGCACCGTTAGAGGAGGAATCGGTTATCACAAAACTCAAGGAGATAGAGCATTGGTTTTACAATGAGGGCAAGGATCAAGATAAAGCTGTCTAGTTGAGTATACTTGGAGAAGTCACAAGGGTAGGTTTTCGGCGATCTTGTTCTTTGGGATTAAGTTATCACATACTTGAATACAAGATATCATTACTTGCAGCTATCCAATCCAATCGAAGCGCGATATAAGGAGGATCAACATAGGGAAACTTCAATAACTTGTCTCGCTCATTGGATACAGTACTACAAAGAATTCACATGCTCAGCCGACCAACGTTGGGATCACATCGACCCCACGGAAAAGCAAAAGGTGCATTATTGTTCTTTCTTATGTGTCTTTAGTTGTGAAGCCCATGCATACTTGTAGGGTCTCTTGTAGGGGTGTCAACGGATCGGATATGGACCGGATATAGGTATATCCATATTCGTATCCGCATGAAATTTACGGATTCGGATACGGATACGGATTGTTTGCGGATATGAAAAGTCTATATCCGTTCGGATATTTGACGGATTCGGAGCGGATACGGATAATATCCGCATCCGTAAACATAATTCCCAACCTTATAACATTTTTTTTATTTTCACTTAGACAAATTCTTATACATAGTCACATTTATAACTTTATTTGGTTTCAAATATTAATTTACTTTATCTTAACTTCTAACTCCATATTCTGAAAATGAGAAATATTCAATGCTTGAATAAATGTGATCAGTAGATGTATTTTTATTTGAATAAATAAATTTAAAATATATATTCAAAATATAATCACACAATGTTGAAATAGGAATACTTCTAGGTATAATAATGTATTGCATAAGTATATAAAACAAATATGGATATAAATGTTGAAATACAGATATGTAGTTCCGAAGCGGATATTAATCGGATTAGTACTTTATGGGTAGTAATTTAGAATAGTTTATATATTTAGGTAATTTATAGAAAAAATACCTAACTTATATATCATTAATTTAAAGAATAACTATATATATAATACATATACAAATATAGATGTTGAACTACGGATATTCGATCCCGGATCGGATATTATACGGATCGGATGTACTAATAATCATATCCGCTCCATGACTTTACGGATCGGATACGAATACGGTCTAACGGATATTTTTTCTCGGATCGAATGTTCAAATTCGAATACGGATACGAACGGATGCTCGGATATTCGAATATACACTGACACCCCTAGTCTCTTGTTTCAGACATTTCAAAAACTGCATATTCTGCTTGATCATTTTTTTTTTTGCAGTTACAGAAGTTAACTGAAAATTACATTTGACATAATAGGTGGTAGATGTGTGCAAGCCTGCAGGTTTGATAGAGAAAATGGAGAGCTTTGAATTTGCATTTATATTGCATCTAATGATAAAAGTTTTAGGTTGTACTAACGAGTTATCACATGCATTCCAAAAGAAAGATCAGAACATCGTTCGTGCAGTTAGTTTGATTGTGGTTGCAAAGCAAAATCTGCAAGACACTAGGGATAATAGATATGATGAACTGATGGAAGAGGAAGAGACTTTTTGTATGAACATGAAAATTCTTGTACCGAATATGGCTGATACAATACCAGTAAGAGGTCGTTCAAGGCGTGATGGTATTTATTCTGCTGATTTCTCATCGTTTGATCATACATTTCTAAGAGGGGAACTTAATACATTCATTTCTGATGTGAGAAATAGTTCAGAATTTTCAGATTGTCATGATCTTGCAACTTTTGTTATCCAAATGGTTAAGACCGAAAGACATTTGTGTTTTCCATTGGTATATCTCCTCACTGAGTTGGTTTTGATCTTACATGTGACAACTGCAACAGTTTAAAGAACATTTTCAACAATAAATATTGTTAAAACCGACTTGCGCAATAAGATGGCGGATGAATGGATGAATGATAGCATGGTTTGCTACATTGAGCGAGAGATATTTGCTACTATTGTTGATGAAAGGATTTTGCAGCATTTTCAAAACATGAAGACTCGAAAAATACAACTATCTCAAATTAGTAATTAATGGTACGTTTCGTAATTGAAACTTTGGAATCATTATTTCCTTTATTGTTTTATTTAAATGTTAATTTTCTATACATAAGGACTCACTGTTTGGGGAGATCTCACTACAATCTGCAGCCTTGTCACAAAATTATACGTTCTTACGTTAAATTTCTTTTAAATATAATATGTTTTTCCCCAAAATGTAGAAAGTAAAATAAAATGTTAAACATGTAAAAAAATTCAAAAAAATAGATCATATCACATAAACATATATATATATATATATCAAAAATATTAAATTTTTTGAAGAAAATAATTTTCTACAAGATGAAATGTTTCAAAAATATATAAGTGTATTTTGAGAAAGCTTTAGAAATTAAAGCAAATGCAGTTCTATATAAGGTATCCACAAAGTATATTTTATTATTTTTGGAGCAAAAATGAACAGTATAATTTCAACCATCCACGTACAACACCCAACGTCGTGCAAAAGGTGTACTCAATCCTTACATGATTTTTATCTAGTCAACATATTTGAAATTATTTAAAAGATCATCAAACATTAAAGGAGGATTACAACTTAGGCCAAATCGTTTCCAAATCAAACATTACAAATCAACGTAGAAACTAAGATACAAGATACATATACTGAACATCACAAGATTAAAGATAAGAATCTATTTTCTCGTACCATCGTAACCAAGTTTGAGTGGACCAATACGGCTTGCCATCGTTCAGGTTGTAGACGACGACATTGCGATCATCCTGTAGACACAATACATAATCACCGATGGGACCAGCTGTCTCGGTCTTCCACACTACCTCTTCTCCATTAGAAATGATAGCGAGCTGACCGGTTTCCTTGAGGTGGAGCTCGCACCCAGGACCTTTGCGCCAAGTGTGTGTAGACCACATTGGTTTGTTATAAGCATACAACACAAGATTGCCGTCACGTTGCATAATGAACTTGTAATTTCCAGTTCCATCGCGTAAGAATTGTCCATTACGTAGGACGACGCGCCCACACTTCATTTCATTGCCATTGGGACCCTTGCTATTATTGTAAA
The DNA here is from genome assembly GCA_963682175.1 of Triglochin maritima. Taxonomy (NCBI): domain Eukaryota; kingdom Viridiplantae; phylum Streptophyta; class Magnoliopsida; order Alismatales; family Juncaginaceae; genus Triglochin; species Triglochin maritima. Next base: position 40,534,837 of record OY821781.1, read on the forward strand.
ATGTTGTAAATAATTAAAACCAATGATTAATGTAGAAAAAAATATATACAACCTTCATTCTTTAAGGAGAAAAATATTATCAAATGTTTTTTTTTAATTAGGTATGCGGCATTTTGCCCCTGCCGGGTATCGAGCAACGTGGGGATACGCCCATACCATTGAGGTAAACCTTAGTTGTTTTGCCCCCAATGGCGTAGTCCAACGGATAAGAGAATGACTTCCTTTCCTGAGGTCTCGGTTTGATTCCCAGTGAGGATGTTCGCAGGGTTTGTAACCGTGGAGCTGGTGTCCAATGGACGTAAGTTCCGGTGAGTTCCGTCATCCAAAAAAAAACACTAGCCTCAGTTGGTTTTTCCCCCTTTTTCTCATTAAGTAGAATACTATTATACGATTTTGATGGAACATTTCTTTTGCAATCATGATTTTAATAAAACCTGAAAAGGAAATTAGCACTCATTTTGTAATATCCTAACCCTTGCTTACTGTGCTAATTGTGTTTAGGGGTGGATTAGTGAGGTGTGAGGTGGATGGTTGAGATTGCTTGGAGGTGATGTGGTGGACGGCTGAGATCGTTTCGAGAAGTCGTGGACGACTGAGATCTCTCACTTCACTCTCTATCTCGTGCATCTCTCTCTCTCTCTCAAGCTTTTCTCCTCCAGCTCGGGGAAGTCGTGGAGGCGAGTGGAAGATGCTCAGAGGAGCTCAGGTGTCGCCGGAGTTGTGGTGGACGAGTCTGAAAAGTGCGTCGGAGTTGGGTTGATCGTGGAAGCGTCGCCGTTGTTTCTTCCAAGGCTTTTTGAAGCCTTAAGGTATGTCAAACTTGCTTTCAAGCTCACTTATTATTAGTGTGGGGGTGGGAGCGGTCGACGGTAGGCCGAGAGGCTCGTCAGACCTGCACAATAGTTTCTGAACTGTAAACGATCAAGCGGTGTTTTGGTTTGGTCGACCGGTTATAGTGTTTTTCTGGGCGAAATCCTCGCACCGGTCAAACGATACCTTAGTGGTGGTCGACCGGTTGTGCATTTCGAGCGAGAGATTTGGGCTCTGGGTATTTACGGTTGACCGGGTCTCCTTTACCGGTCGACCGAGAGTACTGTTCTATGACGGTTGGGGCGTTAACCATCTAAACGGTCAACCGCCTGTTTGACTCGTTCGACCGACAACTTAAGTTAACTTACTATCTGGTCGACCGGAAGTGTGGTTTCGTTCGACCGTGTAGAATGGTTTGTTGACGTATCTGTTCTGATGGCTTTCGGTCGACCGCGGGTGTTGTTTCGGTCGACCGTGTTGTGTGGTTTGTTGGTGAGTTGTACTGGAGGTTTTCGGTCGACCGATAGTGTTCGGTTTTCGACCGTTGGAGTTTGGTTTGCGAAAATGTTTTCTTACTTGTGCTTTTCGGTCGACCGGCAAAGGAGTCTGGTCAACTGTTTGGCGGGTTTTTCGGTTGGGTCAGGTTTCTAGGTGAGGATCGGTCGACCGTTAAACAGTTTTCGTTCGACTGTTTCTGCCGTTTTTGGTGGATTCGTGGTTTTATAAGTACACTTGACGACGCCTCGTCTCTCCGACCCCACGGGGAGCAACGACACGGACTGACGCACGATAGTGGTGTGCCTGTACGCTTGAAAGTGGCTCGTCTCTCCGGCCTCTTGGGCAACAGCACGGACTGTCGCCCGATAGTTGTACGAGTGTTGTTGTGATTACCTTGTATATTTCATCTTATAGCTTTTGATGCAATCACCTCTTGTTGTAAACTCAGATCTGTATGTTTATATATATACTTTGTGCACTTAGTGTCTATCTTTGGTAATATCCTCCGTTGATTGTATATTTTAAAATTTTAAATTTTCCGCTGCTGTTCGAGGAAGTTTGACATTTCGATCAATCCCAACAATCTTTCCGGCGAATGATTCTCCAAAGATCAAAATTTCTGAGCATCTGGATGCATTCGACTCAAGAAAAGAGCAGCGGAGGCCAGAATCTACAGCTTACAACTTCCATCTCAGCAACGTACAGCGTTGGAAAGTGGAAACACTATCAACAAAGCGCATCAGAGACTCTAATTTGTTGCCTTTTTACACACTTTGTAACGAAAAAGTTGTAAAAAAAAATCTTTGCGAGGAATGGTTCTAACTTCTAAATAGATTCGCAAAGGCTCAGAGAGTATAGTTTTGAGATGTCGTCAGTAATGGCAAAACCTTTCGGAGTTTGATGGTATAAGTTTGTGCTCATCACAGCCCTCACGAAATCGAAAACAAAAACGATGAGAACGAGAAGGGAAGAAGAGGAGAAAATCGAGAAAAAACGAGGAATGCGAACGCAATTGACAGATCTCAGCGGGGAGTCAGAGTTCGGATTGGAATGTAAATCTTATCAAATGTTGGTTATACTCTTTTTCCCCTTGTAAGAGCTTGGATTTTGATGAGATTGTAAGCGAAATAAAACTTAACATAGAAAATACAAAGACTTTCAAAAATAAAAAAATGGAAAAACTCACACTTCCTTTGTAGCCTTTTCAACGTGATCACATTCCTCAGCATCATTTTCCACTGCAATTGTTCTAGCCTTTTCGATATGATCACATTGTCGGCTAGGCCTAGCACTTGAGGAAGCCATGTATTGTGGGAGAAAAAAGAAACATGAGATCTCTATGAAACTCTTAAGTATTTAATATGATCCATATATACTTAAATATGAGCAGACAACGATTACTAATTATTTTGGATTTAAAAATGAAAGACCAAAAAACCCATATTATTGAAGTCAATGTCGATTAGCTTATTTATTACTTCCTTTCACATCCTTACAGTTGACATCACGGCCGGCATTATTGCTGAGATTAATTAGTACTGTAGACTAGTGAAAGATCACCAACCTTGCTTGAAAAGTTTGAATAGATCAGTGTTACATTAATTGCTTATGGTTTACAGGGTCATACATCACACTCAACTCCAACAACAACAAAGTTACCATCAAAGATCACCTTAAGATTGTTACAACCTCCTCCTTCGGAAGCAGCGAACCTCCAACCGAGCATGGTAAAGTTCATGCTAGTAGCAGTTGCATTAGAATTTCGGGTTCTGCTCTTTGTAGCGGAAAGTGCCCATTTGAGTTCACAAGTACATCCCAGGATGTTGATCCCTGTAGATGGAGAGATAGTGTTTCTGACAAGGCAAAGAACGCCAAGCCTTTGAACACGGGCACCGTGAAAGGGTAATGAAAAATGATTGATTCGTTTTAGGTTTATTTGTATATAAATATACCTGAGTTCTTGGTATTGGTTTATATACAACTGCTAAAACAATTAATAGTTAATATAAACTTCTGTCCATCACAATGTGCATCTCTATATTTTATAAATCGTCAAGCTGTGATCGTGGGGATCGGACGCCCTCGCCGGGTCTGGGGTCGTGTTATATATAACCGGGGGCTGCTTGGCCGATGATGCTGATGATATAAATCTGAAAGATCCGTTAAAAACGAAAACAATCGGATATTGACTTTTTCAGAGTCGCCACTCGTTCTTTTAAATAGTTTCGAAAAACTCCGGAAAAAACGGGAAAACCAAGGGGTTGATCACGTTATAGATTTTAAAAGTTAATACCAGAGTCTGTGTTTGGAGTCTTGGTTATCGTGTACCTATCAACGGACGATACACGACTTGGGGGACTGAACCGCTCAGTTCCTTCCACTTCTTTTCAATCTTTTGTGTTTTCAAATCGATTTGTTGGTCAAAATTGGTTAAAACGTGAATAGCGGTGAATTATAAAAACAAAGAAAATAAAATTATAATTCACAAAAAAAAACAACTTGACTGACTAAAAAGCAAAGTTAGAGAATAAAGAATAAATAAAAACTAAAAGTTAGTGGGATGTTGCTACCGATCCCGAGTTAGTTTGTTAGTAACAGAAATCAGATTTATTTACATGATTGTCATAGTGGATTTGACTATAGTTTTGACATGGTAATTGACATTTATGATCAAATAGAAATTGAGAATTTTGAGTTTAGGACGATAATCTCGGTGTAGACGAGTTGACGACGGGCTGGCGGTGTATCTGGTCTAAGTAATGGTTACGCCGCGCTTGTTTCACCTCCCTCAGAAACTTTACAAACCGGTCAAATTGTGTACAACAAGTGGGAGCACTTCCGGCGAACCGGTGTCAATTAAATAACCATTTTGTTTGGGTGAGACTAAGTCACCGATATACACTTTCTTAGGTATCGATTTACCTTGTTTCCTTCAGGTCATGCAAGTCACAAGTAAGGCCAGAACTTCGACGCAAATTGAGCTCCTGATTTGTAAATGGGCAAAGAGTTGGGCTTGATGGGCCCGGGGGTGTCTCGGCGATGTGATCGTCGAGAGGGCCTTAGTCTCCTGATCAGGGTTGAGTTTGGTTGGTGGGAGGGTCTATGCTCCGATGGTCTTGTGGGCTTCTCGACGATCCCATCGCCGAGAATACCTAGGGTTCAGGCCAAAACAGACCTTGTTTTGGCCGGAGAGCACCCCTTTTGGTCGGATTTTTGTGGGGTTTCAGAGTGGCTCTTGGGCTGGTTTTACAGGGACATGGGTTTGGGACGGGATGGTGGTGGTGTTTGGTGGTTTTGGTGGTGGTCGAGGGGTGTTTTGGCTTTTCTGCAGACTGAGGAGGAGGGAGAGTGGGATCCTCCCCTTGGGTTTAGGGTAGTGAGGATGGGATGAAGAAATGGGAGGGATATGGGGTCCTATTTATAGGATTTTTGGAGGGGTTTAGGTTAGTTTTAATTAAGTGTTTAATTAGTGTTGATTTAAGTTTAATTAGTGTAAACGGTGATTAATTAAGGTGATGGGTCCCACCATACTTGGTGACCAAGTTACCTTAACTCAACCATGGTTGAGTGATGATGTCATCAATTCTATGTTCCAGAGGCAGAGTCACCGAGGTTGGAAGATATAGATGTGGTGCGGGAGTTTGTAGAGGTGTTTTTCCAGATGATATCCCAGGGTTGCCGCCGCCTCGAGAGATAGAGTTTTGTATTGAGTTGGCAGCAGGCACCACACCGCAGTCGAAGGCTCCGTACAGGATGACACCCGCATAGTTGGCAGAGTTGAAGAAGCAGTTACAGGAGCTGATGGATGCTGGTTTCATCAGACCGAGTGTCTCACCTTATGGAGCTCTGGTGCGGTTTGTGAAGAATAAGGACAGGTCGTTGCAGATGTGCATTGACTATAGGATGCTGAACAAGGTCACCATCAAGAATAGGTATCCCTTACCTAGGATTGAGGACCTGTTCGATCAGTTGCAGTCAGCGAAGGTCTTCTCTAAGATAGACCTACGTTCAAGATACCATCAGCTGAGGATCCGAGAGGAGGATGTCCAGAAGACAGCATTCAGGACCAGATATGGGCACTATGAATTCTTGGTGATGCCTTTTGGATTGACGAACGCTCCGGCGGCTTTCATGGATCTGATGAACCGGACCTTCAGGCAGTACTTGGACCGATGTGTCGTTGTCTTTGTGGATGATATCCTGATCTACTCACCCGACGTGGAGCAGCACAGAGAGCTCCTGTGGATTGTATTTAGCATCCTGAGAGACTAGAAGTTGTATGCTAAGTTCTCGGACAACGAATTCTGGTTGGACAGAGTCGCATTCCTTGGTCACATCGTTTCTGCGAATGGCATTTCGGTGGATCCGTCGAAGGTAGAGGCAGTGACTGAGTGGAGAGCCCCTACGAGCGTGACTGAGTGGAGAGCCCCTACGAGCGTGACAGAGATCAGAAACTTTCTTGGATTGGCAGGTTACTACCGTCGCTTCATCAAAGACTTCTCAAGGTTAGCTGCACCTCTGACGGCCCTGATGCAGAAGGGAGTCACATTTGTTTGGTCCCAGAAGTGCGAGGACAGCTTTCAGGAGCTGAAGAGACGACTGACGACAGCTCCGGTTTTGACTCTGCCGAGTGGTACAGGAGGTTTTGTGATCTATAGTGACGCGTCAGGCATTGGCTTGAGTTGCGTGTTGATGCAGCACGGGAGGGTGATTGCATATGCGTCGAGGCAGCTGAAGACGTATAAGAAGAATTACCCGACACATGACTTGGAGTTAGCAGCTGTTGTGCACGCGTTGAAGACGTGGAGACACTACCTGTATGCCGAGCAGTTTGAGGTATTCACCGATCACCAGAGTCTGAAGTACCTCTTCTCCCAGAAGTAGTTGAACATGAGGCAGCACCGTTGGTTGGAGTTCATTAAGGACTACGACTTCACCATTTCCTACCATCCGGGGAAGGCGAATTCAGTAGCAGACGCCTTGAGTAGGAAGGTGGAGGTATCAGTTGCAGGCACGTGCCTTCAGGAGTGGAGATTGCTTGAGTCATTGGCAGAGTGGAGGTCGTTCACTGGAGACTCTGAGGGTGCAGTGCTAGTTAGGTTGCGGGTGGAGCCACAGACGGTCTCACAGGTGGTGCAGGCGCAGCGTAAGGATGATGAGTTAGGCAGTCTGCTGGAGTTGGCTGCCAGAGAGGGGTCAGATTTTAGTGTTGGGGTTGAGGGTGGTGTGAGATTCAGAGGACGAATCTGGGTACCGAAGGTTGATGGGATGAGAGATGACATCATGGAGGAGGCACACCAAGCGAAGTACACCATCCACCAGGGAGCATGAAGATGTATAAGGACCTGCAGCGGAACTTCTGGTGGAGAGGCATGAAGAAGCACATTGCAGAGTTCATGAGTCAGTACTTGGTCTGTCAGTAGGTAAAGATTGAGTATCAGAGACCAGCTGGACCCATGCAGAGTATCAAGCTTCCGGAGTGGAAGTGGGAGCATGTGACGATGGTCTTCGTCAAGGGGCTACTGAAGACGATGCGGTTTCATTACGCGATTTGGGTGATAGTCGATAGACTGACCAAGTCGGCGCACTTTCTGGCCATTAAGACCACCTTGCCTTTGGAGAGCCTGGCGAAGCTGTATGTAGAGGAGATCATCAGATTGCACGGAGTACCGGTGAGCATCATCTCTGACAGAGATCCGAGGTTCACATCCAGATTTTGGGTGAGTCTGCAGCAGGCGTTGGGGACACGTCTGAGGTTCAGTACACCTTTTAACCCTCAGACAGACGACTAGTCAGAGATGACTATCCAGACCTTAGAGGATATGTTGTGGGCTTGCACGTTGGACTGGGCTGGATACTGGGATGAGCTTCTACCGCTGATCGAGTTTGCCTACAATAACAGCTACCACGCTAGTGTTGGGATGACACCGTATGAGGCATTGTACGGGAGGCCATGCAGATCACCGGTATGTTGGAGTGACGTAGGTGAGAGGTAGTTAGTGGGCCTGGATCTTGTGCAGATATACGCAGAGAAGGTGGACCTGATCAGGAAGAGGTTGGCTACAGCACAAAGCAGACTGAAGAGTTATGCTGACCGACGCAGACAGGCTTTGAGCTTCGAGGTTGGAGATCACGTCTTCCTGAAAATCCCACCAGCTCGGGGTGTGATGAGGTTCGGGAAGAAGGGGAAGCTGAGTCCGAGGTATGTCGAACCTTTCGAGATCTTGGACCGTGTCGGGGAGGTCGCCTACAGAGTTGTTTTGCCACCACAGTTCTCAGGCATTCACAACGTCTTCCATGTATCTATGGTGAGGGAGTACGTTGCAGACCCGACACATGTGATAGAGATTGTAGTGCCTGAGATCCGGCAAGACTTATCACTTGAGGAGATGCCAGTTGAGATCATCGATCGGATGGACCATCGGCTCAGGTGGAGAACCATTCCGATAGTAAAGGTCAGATGGCAGCATCACAGCGACAGGGAAGCCACCTGGGAGATCGAAGAGGATGTTCGAACGTAGTACCCGGAGCTTTTCGGTGAGTACTCGCTTTGAATTTTGGGACAAAATTCTTTTAAAGAGGGGAGGTTGTAAGATCTGTACGTTGGGGGCGGCACTGTGGCTACAATGTTCGCACGTGGGGCAGCGGTAACTGTTCACGTAGGGGTAAGGCGGTAACTGTTCACGCGTTGGGTTTATTTAGGGTCGGGTGTTGCTTTCCTTTTCTCTTCTTCCCTTCTTCTTCCAGTTGCTCACCATTCTTTCGTTCTTCCCTGTATGTGCGCGCGGGTTCGACAGCTGCAGAGGAGTCGCACGAGGAGGGTGATCGTACGGGAGAGACATGGATCGGTGACCGACGTGTGTTCGAGGTCTATCGGAGGCGAGGTGTTGGAGCTCCGGCGCCGTCGACCTTTACGTGGGAGAAAGGCATGTCAAGTCTTCATAGTAACTCCCCAAGTGGTGTGTGAGTGTAGGGGGTGGCGTTGGTGCCGTTTTCCCCAGTGAAAACCCGACTGGACAGAGGTTGAAGACGACCTGTTCGGTCGACCGAACATCGTCTAAATGATGCTTGTCCAGAGGAGTAAAGGTATAGTTTCGGTCGACCGGATGAGTTCGGTTGACCGATAGTAGTAAATAATAACTTCTTCCCGAAAACGGTCGAGCGACGTCTGTGGGACGGTCAACCGTTTATGCCAAATTTCGCGGGAAATAAGGGTTATATTAGTCTTGTCGACCGGTGGTTGATTCGGTCGACCGAACCCAGTAGATAGGTTAGACATGCCTACTGTAGACCGAGTGTGTCTCGGTTGACCGAACTGCGCAAAGTCGGTCAAGAGCGTTGACATTCTAAACGGTCTACCGCTCTGTACCCGGTCGACCGACTGCGAGCCGATTTCTGCAGTGAAGTGTCTGTTGATTCGGTAAACTGGGAAGTTTCTGGTTGACCGAATGCAACTGGGCAGGATTCATACAGACCCTGTTATCGGTCGTACGGACCCTTGGTTCGATCGACAGGATATATGTATATAAAAGGACTGTGAGGTGACTTTCAAACGGTCGACCGCCTGAGACCTTGTCCGACCGATTGATAGTGGTTTGCTTCAGTACCGAGTACTGAGCGGGAGACCGGTCGACCGGTGTGTTTGTAGCAGTCTACCTATCAACCGTAGGTTGGTGGATTTATCCATACGCGAGCCGTCGAGCATAGGTTGACTACCGGCTCTGAGCCCACGGTCGATCACGGGACCTCAGAGCGACGAATTTCACCTTCGACGCGGGCGTATTCAGTTGGACCCCCTATTCTTGTGCAGGTAGGGGATGCCTTCCATGCTTGTGCGGGTGGGAGACACCTTCTATCTTTGTGTAGGAAGGAGATGTCCTTTCCTTGTGCAGGAGAGTGATGCACCTTGTGCCTGTGCGGCTGAGGGAAGTCTTCCATGCCTGTGCGGGTGAGAGATGGACCGTGGTGGCGGTTGGGCATTCATTGGGCCCGAGGTGGATTTGCATTCTTGAGCGTTGTTAGCATTTTCGTCTTTATTGCTATTATATGTTAGGAGATGTTGGCATACGGGGTTTACTTTTCGGGAACTCAAGCGGATTTTGTGTTTCATTCTTAGGTAGCAGGCAGTCGTAGTCAGGTGGTGACCGAGGGGAGTACCTCCGGGATTGGGTCCTGTCGGCTTATCTTTTTGTTGAGGTAGTGATTGCAATAGTTATGTATTAGTTTATGTAATCACTTTTTTGACACTATGTATTATGACTTTCATGTGGAGATATTTTTATATATATATTCAGTTGATTTTTTCGTGACGTGCCCATTGTTAACCGTTGACGGTCGTATATTTTAAAATTACACTTATACTACGCAAGACTTAGTGAGTATTAAAAAAACTTTGACTCCATTAATACAAAACTAATTAGTGACTATTCAGGAGTGTTAATTAATAATCTATATATTTGTCTATTTAACAAGTCAAAATTGTAAAACTAAGTAATGAACTTGAGGGAAAAAGAACTTAACAAGAAATGAATATCTTCATTTAGGGGAGAGCAAAACCCGGGTTGACCCGGTCAACCGGACCGGACCGGTCGGTCCGGGTTCGGTCCGGAAAATTTCGAAAAAATCCGTTCCGGTCCGGGTTTCGGTCCGGTAAATTTTAAAATTTCCGGTCCGGTCCGGACTGGTCCAATTTTTTTTTAATGTAAAAAATTCGGTTTTTGACCGGACCGGACCGGACCGGACCGATTCGGTCCGGTCCGGTCCGGTCTTCGGTCCTCGGACATCCGGTCCGGTCCGGTCTTCGGTCCGGACCCCGGATAAAAATCCGGTCCGGTCCGGACCGGATGCACAGTCCTTTCTTCATTGGTTGTGTTTCTCTTCTCTGTCAATGTGGAGTTGGATTTCTCTGTCTGATTACGACTTCCGCTTCTCAGGTCAATTTCTCAATTTTTTTATATTTTTTAAAATATAAAATTTGGATTCTCAAATTGTTGTTTTGGGTTGACTTTTCTGGATCAGTTCTCTCTGTTGGCGCAAAATAGGGTGACTTTTTGCTTTTTCTTAGTTGTTTTCTGAGCTCATATTTGGACACAAATTCGTTTTTTTTCCTGCGATATACATGTTGGATTCTTTGTTTTAGGTTAGCTATGTTTTTGTTGGTTCTTTCAGGATTAGAAAAGATAGGATTTTTTTAGTAGTAGAGGTTCGGTTCGTTAGCTCTATGTTACGGGGATTTTACCTTAAACTGTGGATCTTGTGCATTGTGCATTGAATTGTAATAGAGTTTTGTTGCTCAAATCTCGACAACATTTTTAGATGGTAAAATATTCGACGGGAAATATCAAGATTTTATCGGAGAGCAGGAGGACTCAAAGAGGCAGGTCTTTTTAGTTCCCATTTCGAAGCCCTTGCTCTTTATCACTGGTCAATGTAATATTATGTCTTACTACTCGCAGTCGCAGCAAGTTATTCCTATTGAAGCACGATATCATATAAGGAAGTTTTAGAAAGGGAAACCGTGTTTAAATCTGAAGAAAACAATAACAGAGAATAGCAGATCTGAAGAAAACAGCAGATGACCTCAAGGGGTACTTTTTTGTGAAATTTATTTTAGCACTCGACACATTACTTTTTAAATACGATGAGTTCTTGCCAAAAAAATTAAGAAATTGGAAATGTCAGTTTTGATGTAAGCTTAAAATACTGAATAAGATCCCAGATATGCTTGCCTTGCAGTTTTTGTAGGTCAATATTATCCAAAAGAAGACCACAACAAAATCCTCAAGAATCATCCCCATTGGGAGAGATTGCCGAAACCTTTTCTAAAAGTATATCGGAAGAGAAACAGGAGAGACGGATTGGATTTAGATGTTTTGTTTTACACTTCTTAACATTTGAATTTGAATTACATGGTTTTTATATGTGAATGTATGTCTATTGTATTTCGAGCGAGTGGTAGAGTTGCGTCGGTCTGGTGGAGTGGATGCGTCGTTCCAGCTTTTTCAACACTCCCCTCAAGTTCGGTTCGGAATAGATTGAAGGTGCCCAACTCGTCAATGATATGGTTGAATTGCTTTTGACTTGGAGCTTTGGTGAAAACATCTGCTAGTTGTTATTTACTGGAGATGTAAGGAACTTCTATTTCTTTAGTCTGGATTTTCTCCCGGATGAAGTGACAATCAACTTCAATATGCTTGGTTCTTTCGTGTAACCCCGGATTTGATGCTATGTGTTGAGCAGCATTGTTGTCGCAGAACATGTTTATGGGTTCGTTAGGTGATTGTCCCATATCGTGGAGAAGTTGTTTTAGCCATATGAGTTCACTAGTTGTAGATGTCATTGCGCGATACTCAGCTTCTGCACTAGATCGTGCAACAACTTTTTGCTTCTTACTCCTCCAGGTTACGAGATTCCCTCCAACGAAGGTGCAAAAACCTGTAGTTGATTTACGATCATAGCTTCCTGCCCAATCTGCATCTGAGAAACCAATAATACTGTTAGAGTTGTTATTTTTCATTAGTATTCCTTGTCCTGGAGTTTGTTTTATATATCTTAGAATTCGATCAATGATATCTAAGTGCGGTGTTCGAGGTGCATGCATAAATTGGCTGACTATGCTGACAACAAAGGTAATGTCTGGTCTAGTTACTGTTAGATATATGAGTTTGCCTACAAGTCTTTGAAACTGATGAATATCTTTGGCAGATTCTCCATCAGAAGGGCTGGTTTTGAGGTTTGTATCTATGAGTGTATTGGCGGGTTTAGCTCCAAGTTTTCCCGTTTCTTTTAATAGATCTAGAACATATTTCCTTTGTGACAAAAAGATGCCCCTTTTTGAGTATGCAATTTCTATTCCTAAGAAATACTTTAAGAGACCAAGATCTTTTATATCGAATTTTATTTTTAAGTAGTGTTTGACTTGACTAATTTCATTATTATTATCTCCGGTGATGATGATGTCATCAACGTAAACTAATACTATGGTGATTCCTTTTTTGTGGTGTTTAGTGAACATAGAAGCGTCAGCGGAAGATTTCAGAAAACCATAAGCAAGTAAGAAATGACTAAGTTTGGCATACCATGCACGTGGAGATTGCTTTAGACCATATATATCTTTGTTGAGTTTGCATACCCGATTTGTGGTCAGGTTGTACCCTGGTGGAGGAGTCATGTACACTTCTTCTTCAAGGGTCCCTTGTAAAAAAACATTTCTAACATCCATTTGGTGGAGTTTCCAATTTTTGTTGATAGCTATGGATAGAAGGACACGTACAATATTCATTTTTGCAACAGGTGCAAAAGCTTCTAGATAGTCAATCCCATAAGTTTGAGTATACCCTTTGGCCACGTGATGTGAATTTTATTTACACCGCAAGTGCACGACGTCGATGAAGACGCGACAAGTACGGGTCGAACACAAGGAGGGAGAAAACTTTGTTATTTTTGTAATTTTCGATTAAGGAAAGAAAGAGAGAGAAATAAGTTTGGTTTGAGATTTATGGTTTTTAATTTTCTAAAGCACGAAAGGACAAAAAATAAAACGAGAACAAAGATGGTGAATTCCGTTGGGTGGGGGTTTAGATGTCGGGTTTTGATTAGAGAAATCTAAAACTTATTATAAATCACATTAGTTATAAAGCATTACATGATAAATGACTCAACATAAAATCAAGTAATCAAAATATACTAACACGAAATTAAAATAATAACATCATTCTTGATCTCATCACCCTAAGTCCATCACCCCCATCCGTTGGAAAGAGTTAGAAACTCATGGATGGAGGGAAGGAGAAAGAGTCCTAGAGAAACTACGAAAGAAAACTAAAAACACGAAATAAACGAACACAATTTTATTGCTAAAGGGAAGGGATTCAGGGGACCCCTTTCAATACATGATTCGGCCTTATTTATAACATCAACAGAGGATCCCAATACATAAACGGAACGTACACGCATCAATACAGCATTGGTAAAGATTTGAACACACGGATCAACTTTGTGCGGCTAATCCGCCACATTTTGTACATGAGGTGCGGCGGATTCGCTACCTTTCTGGCTCAGAATCGATCCAGATTTTTCCTGTGTGTTTATGGTATGTTTTAGTTGTCCTTTGCGCGTCCGGATTGATTTCTTTCCTTTCTTTTGAGCTCTGAATTAATTCCTTTACATATTTGGAGATCTACATTTGATTTCTCTTTAATACTTCTTCAAATTAATATTTTGGTCCTCATAATCTGCAGTCGGGTCCTCGGCTTTTTGCAATTAAGTCTCTCGCCTTTTTGTAATTAGGTCTTTGAATGCTTTTATGCTTGGGTGGACTTCAATTTGAACCTCGCTAATCTTGAACTTGGTTTTTATGATAGAATTGAGTCTCTTGCACGCGTTTATGCTCGGATATGGGTAATTTTGCATTCTGGTCCCTGTATTCTGTAAATAAGACTAAACACATATCTTAGTAGCATTTATTGAAATAAAATTAATCTAAATGAAAGACATATGATGCAATTTATGCAATGCATCAAATACCCCCACACCTAGATTTTGCTAGTCCCTAGCAAAATAAAACAAGAAAAATATAAAAATAAAAGCAGGGAAATCCTAACTTACTTTCGTAGGAATCACGGTTGCAATTAGCAAGTGCAACAAGCTGTTAAACCTCTTTGTTGCCAAGGAGGAGTGTTGTCTCCTGAGGGTTTTCAGCGGATATACCCACAAAATCCGAACAAGATGCATTATTCAATCTAGACACTCAACTCGTTGGACAAATTTTGTCGAGCATTGGACGCGATAATCCTACGGGTCGACTCTATAAAGGTAATCCGTCTACACACCTAATCTAATGAATCATTCGTGCAAGTTAAATAAGGAATTAAGTGAAAGACATGGACAACCTCAACATCCTCAAGTGATACAAAATGTAAAGTCCATTAAGGTTCTTATTTGCATTTTTTTCTTTTTTTTCTCATTTTTTCTTTCTTTTTATTAGTTTGAGCTTCATTCTCCTAGGGTCAGGTTTTGTGCATCATTGCCCATAAGGACTCACACTATCACGTACACCTTTCCCCAAATCTCCACATAGGGCAATCCCTACTACCCGTGTCACGAGAGTTCGGTCGCCGCATCCCAAGTCAGATGACTCGAAAGTACCAGGCACAAAGTCCTCTCAGACCTACTTTCCCGAGTGATAGGAGTCGTGCGAGAAGAGAAAACACCTACTCACTTATTTCTTATCTACACATAAACCAAAACCCCTACACTTAATGTCTCACAACAAGATTTAAAGGGTCATTGACAACAACAAACTTTCTTAAGTTAACATACACGAATTATTAACTCATTAGGTTCAGGGTGGACTTCTTTAAATGTTTGAGCACTGAAACCCTATGATTACTCATGCCCAAGGGAAAACTGGGGTGCATCCTAACGACTCGATAAATCCTAAAGCCATTGTACTAGATATCCTAATGCATAAAGTTCAAGACAATTTTGGGAGCTTTCTTTTTACTTTGCCTCTCAACGGTTTTGCACATGCTAAACACACACAAAACCCACAAAACATTTTCTTTCGCAAACACATGAAGATTTTGAAAGAAATGTGAAAATTTTGAAGCACTAGGCAAGCAAAAGAAGACAAGTCACCCAAGGATCATGGCAAGCAGATATATCAATATTAAATGCAGAACACTAACATAACCCTAATAATGCACACAAAAGAAAATAAAATAAAAGGAAAAAGACTCAACTATGCACACACGTAAAACACCCCCCACACCTACTTCATGCATTGTCCTCAATGAATGTGAGCAAGATACTATATGGATTTATGTATGAAAAAGGAGAGATCTCACCAATATGAAGTACAAAGGAAAGTTCAAGGTCATGTTGATGGACACAAACCCGAATTCCCTTAAAACCTGTGAGATGCTAAAGAAATGATACAAATACGTGAAAGAAATGGAGCCCAAATACACAAGGGTTGGGGCTCACAACAATCGATGCTCGTTGAAGGAGTCTTTATTGTACTTTTCTTTTTCTTTTTTTTATATTTTTTATATATATAACTATGTACAAACATAAGTTCCCATCTTCATTTGTCAAAAGACATCAAATGGGAACCACAACAGTGGGTCAATGCACTTGGAAAGAGAACATGACACCACACGGGGCCAGAATACGCATGCGTGAGCCGCCTTCACAAAGAGCACCAGATGAAATGAGAGGTTCATGAATTGGACGCAAAGGTGTCTCATTCAAAGGATCAAACTGAAAGAGCTTGAACCTCTCAAGAGTTTGGGAAATGAGGGGCAACGGAAGAAGAGTTTCTCCCATTGCTTTTCTGAAGTTTTGATCGTCAATCCAAACTCTCCAACCAACAGGCTGGTGCGTCGGAACGAGGTCAAGAACCTCGTTAGGCATGTCCGACACACCAGGCGAACAAAAAGTGGGTCTCATACCCAAGGTACCTTCCAAGGAACTTCTAATACCCTCATGAGCTATGTAGTTGTTTGATGTTCCATCATTTCCAAGATGATCAGGAACAATGGTGAGAGGCAGACTCTCATCAGGTTGTTTGAAATTGAGGGTACTAGGGAGATCTTGCTCCAGCAGAGGCGAGTCCTTAAGAGACACAACATGAAGATCATGTGGCTCAAGGGCCACAAGACAAAAAGATAAGGCACAATCATGTGCCGACTCATAATGAAATTGGTCCATGTTTTTCTCAATTTGAATCGAATCTTCCACTAAGTGATCGTGAATTGAAACCCCAAGTCCCTCAGACTGACTAGGAGTTTGACTTTGAAAGATTGTGCTTTGAATTTGTGGATGTGGTGGTGGTTCGATCTCAAAAGATGAATACTCATGTTCACAAGAAAAGTTACTCTCGTCACGTTCACGTAATTGCTGCGACATTTGACTCAATTGCAGTACCATATTTTGTGTGGACTGTTGAGTGGTTTCCATGAACGTGAGGAAAGTTTGTTTCAAGGAATCAGGTATGCGGTCAACTATGAGGTCCAAGTCAGAGCTTGGGAAATTTTGGGGTTGGATGTTGATAGGCTGAGAATGAGTCCAATGATTTGGAGTGGGGTGTTGGTAGAATTCTAGGTAGTCGGGAGGAGAATACTGGGGTGGAAATGATGTATAAGAATTTGAATAAGAATTGTCCCCCCACGAATCCATCCCTCTCGGGTTGTATGCGGATGCGTAATGGTCATAATGAGCATTTTGGGAAAATATGTGCTCATACACAGGCTCAGGGGGAACATAAGGACATTCCCCGATAACATGACCACTCAACTCACAACAGTCGCATGGTACGGCTACTGGAGCCACTGGTGCACTCATGTCGTCTGCCATATGCATGAAAGAGGCCAAAGTTTGTTGTAATATCTCAGTTTGTTGACCAGCATATGATCCGACATAACTAGATTGTGGTCTAGCAGTCGGTGCCTCTCTCATGTTACCCCAATAAGAAGATTGCTCAGTCACAGAATGAGGATTATCCCAACCATACGATGTCGTCTGAGCCAACCCAGGTTGCATGGGTCCGGAATACCAGGACGAATTGTCATGGTCCCAACAATGATATGGATGGTCGCCCATGTAACCATCCATCTCCACAAAGAACTCTAGAGTCGACCACTCTCACCACCACGAGGCTAAACTCGTAAAAAGTGCTCGACTCGACCCTAAAAATGCTACCAGAGAGTGTAAAGGGGAGGAGACTATAAAGTAGAAGAACGTGAGAAGAAGGTGAGAAGAAGATGACTCAGAGGAGAAGGGAAACTTAACTCTAAAAGATAGATGAGAGGGTTGGTCAGAAGTTTCCTAAAGAAGCACGGTTCAAACAATCCTAGACCTAATGTAGCTTAAATCTAGACGACTCCTAACTGGTTGAGTCGAATTGATTCGCTTGATTCACCTCCCTCACTAATCAAACCAAATTGGTCAGGCAGTGTATAGCTAGTGGGGGCGCTTCCGACAGAGTTGGTGCCAATTAGACAACCACTTCGCTTGGAAGACTTACGTCAACACAAAATCACTTTTTAGACACCAAATTAAATTCGATCAGCTTCAAGTCATAGCAAGTCAAACCAATCTTCTCCTTAATTGAGTCTGATTCCTTAGGGGCCAATGTCTAATTGCTTTTAATTTAAGGCTTGGGTGACACTTTAGGATTGTGATTTGTGGGCCACGGAAGGGTGATGAAATTCTCACCGTATCTTTTCCTACGGAGTTGCCCTTAAGATAGTTTAACTTAAATATAGCAAAGATAGTCAAACATTGGTCTTTAGTGGGGGACAATTGCAAGGTTGTATGCAAACTAAATTATATGCTTAAATGCAATCGTTAAAACGCGATATGTACCTTGCCTCCAGCACTCTTCAACAATAAAAATAATTTGCAAGAATTTAGCAAGAATAATGCAAACAAAACACTATATGATTCATGCACTAAGTCCTTCTAATTTTGCCAAATTTTAGGTCAGAGATGAATTAGTGCCAATTATGGAATTTTTGACCCTAACACATGCAGTTCTACGCAAGGGAACTTTTCGAAAATTAAGATTTTACGAGAAATGCAAGAAAAGTTACCTCCGCAATGCTCAGACGGGTTCGCCGCCCGCTCTCGAAAATTCCAGTAGCTCTACGCGTCCACCCAGAGATGGAGACGACCCCAGAAAATTTTGAAGCCCAGATGCTCAAGACGTGCGGCGGATCCGCCGCAGGTTGTTCTTTTTATGTGGCGATTTCGCCGCCCTTCTTGCTCCAACTGCGTCCGTATTTCGATTAAGGAAAGAAAGAGAGAGAAATAAGTTTGGTTTGAGATTTTTGGTTTTTAATTTTCTAAAGCACGAAACAACAAAAACTAAAACGAGAACAAAGATGGTGAATTCCATTGGGTGGGAGTTTAGATGTCGGGTTTTGATTAGAGAAATCTGAAACTTATAATAAATCACATTAGTTATAAAGCATTACATGATAAATGACTCAACATAAACTCAAGTAATCAAAATATACTAACACGAAATTAAAATAATAACATCATTCTTGATCTCATCACCCTAAGTCCATCACCCCCACCCGTTGGAAAGAGTTAGAAACTCATGGATGGAGGGAAGGAGAAGGGGTCCTAGAGAAACTACGAAAGCAAACTAAAACACGAAATAAACGAACAGAATTTTATTGCTAAAGGGAAGGGATTCGGGGGACCCCTTTCAATACATGATTCAGCCTTATTTATAACCTCAACAGGGGATCCCAATACATAAACGGAACGTACACGCGTCAATACAGCATTGGTAAAAAATTGAACACACGGATCGACTTTTGTGCGGCTAATCTGCCACATTTTGTACATGAGGTGCGGCGGATTCACCACCTTTCTGGCTCAGAATCGATCCAGATTTTTCTTGTGTGTTTGTGGTATGTTTTAGTTGTCCTTTGCGCGTCCGGATTGATTTCTTTCCTTTCTTTTGAGCTCTGAATTAATTCCTTTACATATTTGGAGATCTACATTTGATTTCTCTTTAATACTTCTTCAAATTAATATTTTGGTCCTCATAATCTGCAGTCGGGTCCTCGACTTTTTGCAATTAAGTCTCTGGCATTTTTGTAATTAGGTCTTTGAATGCTTTTATGCTTGGGTGGACTTCAATTTGAACCTCGCTAATCTTGAACTTGGTTTTTATGATAGATTTGAGTCTCTTGCACGCGTTTATGCTCGGATATGGATAATTTTGCATTCAGGTCCCTGTATTCTGTAGATAAGACTAAACACATACCTTAGTAGCATTTATTGAAATAAAATTAATCTAAATGAAAGATATATGATGCAATTTATGCAATGCATCACCCCGAGTCTAGCTTTATATCTCTCGATAGTTCCGTTACTGTTATATTTTATTTTATAGACCCTTTAGCACCCAACTGGTTTGATTCCTTGTGGTTTTGGGATAAGTGTCCATGTGTTGTTATTTTCTAGGGCGTTGAGCTCTTCTTTCATGGCTCTGCGCCATTTTGGATCACCTATAGCTTCTTGAAATGTCTTAGGTTCTAAGTTATTTATTTGGGTTAGGTATGCTTTATAGGTTGGGAGTATTTGTTCGTAGAAGATGTGGTTTTCGATGGGATAGTTGACGTGTGAGGTAACAAAGTCGTTAAACCTGGCAGGAGGACGACTTGGACGAGTGGATCTCCTTATTTGAGGAATCTCTTGTTTGTCTTGGAGTGGGGTTTCTTCTCTTTCTTCTTCTTCTTTGTCTTCTTCGTCTCTTTCTCCTCCTCCTTCTTCTATGTGGCTTCGTGGTAGAGCGGGTGTTGTGGCCGGGAGGGTCCCAGTTGTATGTTTGTTTTCTACTTTTTTAAAGTAGGACTCACTCTCTCTAAAGGATACATCTCTCGATATATACATTTTACAAGTCTCGGGGTCATAACATTTGTACCCTTTTTGTTGAAAGAATAACCAAGAAAAATACATTTTACAGAATTGCTGTCAAATTTGTCCGTCCGTTTCCTGTGAACAAAGCAGACACGTCCAAAAACTTTAAGGTGGTCTAGATTAAGTGCCCGATTTAATAATATTGCTAAAGGTTGTTTATTTTGAAGAACAAGACTTGGGAGACGACTAATTAAGTAGGTGGCAGTAAGAACTGCGTCGGACCAAAAATGTTTTGGGGGTATTACTTTGAAAGAGTAGAGATCGGGTGACATTCAAGATGTGACGGTTTTTTCGTTCAGAAACTCCATTCTGTTCGGGGGTATTAATACAAGTGGTCTGATGTAAAATTCCATGTTTTTTTTAAAATTTTGAAAGTTGAGACTGGTATATTCTGTCCCATTATCAGTTCTTAAGGTTTTAATTTTGAAATTATACATGTTTTCAACAAATGTTACAAATTCGCAATTTTTTTTAGAAAACGTTCGATTTATTTTTAAGAAGATAAATCCAAGTGTTACGCGAGAAATCATCAATAAATAAAACAAAGTATTTGAAACCATTGTAAGATTCGACTGGGGCGGGAACCCAGATATCCGAGTGTATTAAATCGATAGGAAATCTAGATTTATTTTTAGATGTACGAAAAGGAAGTCTAGTTTGTTTGGAGAATTGGCAAACATCACACGCATAATTAGAAGAAATAGGAGGAAATAAGGTTTTTAAAATAGGGTAGGACGGGTGTCCCATTCGTTTATGCCAAAGATCCTAATTAGTACTACTAGAGGCATGGAGTGCAGTTTTTTGAGTATCTAAAATATAGAGTCCATTGATGTTGACTCCTTTACCAATCGTCTTCCCTGTAATTCGATCCTGAAAAAATACATCATCTGGGGTGAATAAAACATTGCAATTTAAATGTTTTGTAATTTTTGCAACAGACAGAAGGTTGCAAGTAAGAGTTGGAACATATAATATATCTTTGATTATTTGATTCAATAACATGGTTTCCCCTATTCCTTTAATTTCAATTTGATTGTCATTAGCTACGGTTACAAATTTATTAACCATATTTAATTTATTTTTAATATTTTGCAATAAAAGGGAATTTCCGGTCATGTGATCTGTAGCACCAGAATCAATAATCCATTGGTTATTATATATAGGTCTTGTACTAAGTAGAGTTTTAAAATTATTTGCAGAAAAGGTCTGTGGAGAGGAAGTAATACCTGCACAATTATCTGATCTTGGGGGTTACTTTGCACAATTATATCCTCGTTGATCCGAGAAAACACCTGATTTGTCTTCCCATCTCCTTTCCCTTTATCCGCTAGGGTTAGCCACCGCTACTGCTCCATTTCCTGTTGCTCCGTCGTTGTTTTTCTTTCAATTCCGATGATCTCCCCCTCGTTCCCTTGTTGGTCGGAGATGCGGATGTAGGAACCAGCAAGTGTTTTTGTTATGACCTGTTTTTTTATGATTATCGCAATTTTTTGTGGTTTATTTCCATATTTTTGTTTCTTATTACTGAGTTGTGGTTTTCCGGCAAAAAACGCTTGCGATTCTGATGGACGATCGACGGTCTGAGCGGTAGTCCGACGGGACTCTTCCCATTGGATCATCGCGATGATGGTTCCGAGATCCGGTAGCTCGGCGGTCATGAGGACTTGACTCCTGATGGCTTCATAGCTGTCGTCAAGTCCGATGAGGAACTGGTAGATGTGGTCCCTTTCTGTGCGTTCGAGTATGGTCCTCGGGTCAGTCGTCGCCGACTCGTAGATGGAGAGTTCATCCCATCCGTGTTGAAGTGCCCCGAGGTACTCCGTGATGGTATGTCCTTGTTGTTTTGTTTGCGAGATGTCTTGCTTTAGTTTAAAAACATGAGCAAAGTTTTGTGATTTACCGTAAATATTTTGGACCGAATCCCAGAGTTCTTTCGCTGAGTTTTTGTAGAGAAAGATTGCTCCGATCTTCAGTTGAATGAAGTTGAGGAGCCATGACATGACGAGGTGGTCCATCGCCTGCCATTCCTCCTGTTTTGTCTCGGTGCCTTCTCCGTCCGGTTTTTTTGAAGTCCCGGTGATGTGCCAGAGTTTTCTTTTCCCACTGAGGGCCAACGTGATTGCCCATGCCCACGACAGGCAGTTCTGCCCGTTGAGCAGCTGCGATATCAATCTGGGGGCGGCGTTCACCTCTGGATCCTTCATTTTTTTTCCTCTTGGGTTTGGATGTTGGGCCCGTTCACCTTTAACTCTCTTGAGGTAGAGATGAGATGGTCGGGGTTTTTTGTGTGTGGGGTTTGTTTTCTGAGGTTGTTCGATGATGAGTTCGGTGAACTCTGAGGATCACCGGTGATGGAAAAACAGTCCAATATGCTCTGATACCATGAAGAGAAATAGGGGAGACGGATTGGATTTAGATGTTTTGTTTTACACTTCTTAACATTTGAATTTGAGTTACATGGTTTTTATATGTGAATGTATGTCCGTTGTATTTCAAGCGAGTGGACACGAGTGGTAGAGTTGCGTCGGTTGGTGGAACGGATGCGTCGGTCTGGTGGAGCGGATGCGTCGTTCCAGCTTTTTCAACAATATCTGATGAAACCATAAGCCATGTGAGACCTACATTAGTAAATTGGACTCAATCGGACTCTTTCCAACCTTGGTTTTTACATTCAAACCAATAAGCACTTCATTGTTTCATGGGTTTATGTGCAAAATACCCAACAAGAATGGCGCCCAAAAAATTGATAATTGGAGTTTGACTTATTTCTCAACATGAAGAGCACAAATCCATGGATGATTCAAATCCCAAATCTGACCACTTTCCCACAGATTGATGTTGCCATTCTGGAACCAGCCAACATCGGGTTGGATGTCGCTTTTTGCTTGTGTTCGGCGATGACTTTCACTTCTGGGGTCAATATCTCCCCCCCCCCAAAAAAGTTATAAGTTATGTCTGTTGAATGCTTAAATTCTTGTTTTGGGTTGACATTGTGTATTGATTCTCTGAGTTGGCTCAAGAAGGGTTTTTTGGCCCTTTTCTACCTGTTTTTTTGGTTTGTGAGATCAAAATTGTAGTAAACACATGGTACTTTTAAGGATAAATTTTGAGTTATGTATGTTGGATTCTTTGTTTTGGGTTCACTGCTTGTTTAGAGTTATGTAGTAAAGAACTGACTTTTTTGGGCTTTCAATTGAAGTAAAAGATTTTTTTTCTTTTTCAAATTCTAAGTTATGTTTGGTTGCATTCTTTTGGGTTACAGTTTGTCAGCTTATCTCTCTTTGGTCTGGTAAGAGGTGATTGTTTTTGTTTTCTTATTTGTCGGCTCAAATTAAAGTCAACGAGGGTTGTTTAATTTTATAATTTTGGGTTATCTCTGTTACATTATTTGTTTTTGGGTTATGTCTTGTACCCTTGGTTCTCGTTGTTGTTGTTGTTTGGTTCATGATCTCGTAGTTGGAGGAACCTAATAATTTCAGTTGTGGTTTTTTTATACCTAGTAAAATTTCAATTTTTCTTCTGGATTATAGATTACTAAGGATAAGTATAAAAGTAAAAGAACGTCCTTATATTGTTTTTGAAGATCTCACTCGGTGTTGAATTGATCAGTGGAATTTGAAGATGAGCAGCATTGGTATCAACTTTGGCAATGAGAGTTGTGCGGTTGCTGTCGTCAGGAACCGCGGCATCGATATGATTCCAACTGAAGAATTTAAGTATGAAATACCCACCACTATGTGCTTTGAAAACAAGGAGAGGTTCTTCAGAGACGTAGTGTTATACTCTAAACCCATTTAGGGTTTAATTAGTATTTAAGGGGGGTTTGACTTGAGGGAGAGAGAGAGAGACGTGGGTGAGGTGAGGGGGTATGGGTTAGGTGAGGGGTAGGGGTGTAGGGGATGGGAGGGGTGTGTGTGTGTTGGATAAAAACACCCAACCCTTCTTCCTCTTCCTTCCTTCTTCTCCTTCCTTCTTCTCACGCCATCCTCATCTTCTTCTCTTTTGTCGACGCGCAGTCCAGGCGGGAGAGGTGCAGAGTTGTGATTGACATCATTTCATGCTCATATTTGTATCTTATATCCATTATCTTTCACCTAAACAATGTTATGTCACGAGTTTTATGTTTAGTTTTCAGGAATAAATAGGTTTGAAGAGATGAAACATAAAAGGACCCAAAAGCTGGGAAAAAGGACTGGATTGTGAGATCTGGGGACCAAGATGCAAGGGAGAAGGACCTGAACGCAAGACAGAAGGACCTAAGAGCAAAACAGAATACTCCACACCATCATGGGGAGTATTTTAGCAATTGGATTCGGGTCGGAGCTCCAATAAACAAAGTAGATGCATCCAAGACCACCAAATACACCAAGCAAAGCCCAGAACAAGATTCAACTCGATCCGGAAAATTTGGACCGCCAATTGGCGGTCCAAGACCGCCAATTAGCGGTCACTTTGGGCCCAAATCCACCAAGTTTTCTCCTGGACGTGTATTAATGTTTGTTTAGGCTATTTTTGGTATTGGTTTAGTCCCACATCGGGGGATTGTCCCGGATTAGCTTTTTCCATGCCTATAAATAGAACTCTTCACCTCCTATTGTAATCACTCCATATTTTAAGTGGCTATTCTTCCTACTAGAAGTGAGGCCTTGAAGCACACACTAAAGTAGGAGGATGCTACTTTTAATGTGAGTCATTTTATCAATAAAGTTTTGTGTTTCTTTCATTGTTTGTTTTATGCTTCTTTTATTGTTGTGCATGTTTTAGTTTAATCGTCTTTTAATTCTAGCTTAGTTTTAATATGCTTTCTTTCCATAGTTTAATAATTAGTGTAATGTTTAGTGAGTAGTTTCATCCCCTTTGGGGGGTGGAGTAGATGTACATACATGCATTAGAGAATGGGATGAATGCCTTATTTTTGATGTGTTGATTAAACATGAATGTATGCTTGCTTGTTTAGGATAGAATTTATAACTTGATGAGTTTTGCCAAAATGATTAGACACCTCTCATGCTTGTTTAGGTTCTGAAATAAACACCTTGCATATGTAAATGTTAATCAACCAAGTTGGTGAATAGATTGATAGGTTTTGCCATAATATTTAGACACTTCCTATGCTTGATAAACACCACCTTCATGTGCTTAAAGAATGTATTCTACACTCACCTCTTTGCTTGTGTGCACTCACTCCACCCCTTAGGGGTTTTCCATTCCTGAAATTCCAGCACTTCTATTTTGTTCTTAGCTTAGTTT
Source organism: Triglochin maritima (assembly GCA_963682175.1). Lineage (NCBI taxonomy): Eukaryota > Viridiplantae > Streptophyta > Magnoliopsida > Alismatales > Juncaginaceae > Triglochin > Triglochin maritima. The sequence goes on from OY821781.1 coordinate 40,559,836, forward strand.
TTATTTGATCGTTTATTTCATTGTTTCGCATTTCGTACTTCTTAGCGTAGTTTAGTGTAGAGTAGCATAACCAACTCTCTTCTCCATTATTTTCGCCACTTGATTTCGTACAAGCAAGAGGCTACTCACCTCCCTGAGGACGACCCGTACTTGCCACCGCTTCATCGCGGCCGTGCACTTGCGGTTTAAAATAAAACGTTCAACAAGTTTTTGGCGCCGTTGCCGGGGAGGTGCCAGTCCAGACTCTTGTTTGGACGATTCGAGTGGATTTAATTTGTGTGTTGTAGTTTTTCTTTGTTTCAGGAGACTGGGAATAGCAAGTGGAGGCTACTGGAGAAATTTCCAGACGACCTGAGCACTTCAGACCGCCAATCAGCGGTCTGAGACCGCTAATCAGCGGTCTGGTGAGCTATGTTCATCTTTTAATTTCTTGCTGTTGTTTCTCTAAATGATCTAGTTATCTGGGACTCAATTTGGCATGTTTTGACTTATAGTTCGTTCCCAGATCAATAATCAAACCTCCTTTAAGCAACTTGGACCCTAAAACTCAAAGCAAAAGATTAGGCATTCATTATTGTTTAGGTCATGCATCATGTATGTGACTTAGGCATTTAGATTGTCTTTTATCTTAGCTTTATTTTCTGTTGCTGAGAGCTGGCGTGAGGTACGCACCTTCTACTCTCATTCATGCATTTCATATGAACATGCATTAGTTAGTAGGAAGTGCATTGCAACAAGTGTGAGTTGAGCGTTGTTTGGAGAGTTGATTGCTAGATTTAGGACTCCAAAACGCTACTAAGGAGGGGCTGTCCCATAAAAGATAAGGTGGGGGATTTCATCACCCTTTCCTTCGCCCCAAAAACCACACTAATCAAGAGCCTAATTTTAAAATCAAGTAGACATTGGCCCTAAGGATCTTGGACGCATTAGGAGAGTGATCCGGTCCCGACCGTCATGACCTGATCGGCGTTGCCCACTTTGTCGATAGTAGGAGAGACGAGATCCCCGGATCTTTGCTCACTTGCTGGGCTTTGTGGTCCTCGTTGTAGGGAGGTGAGGCGTGTTGAGGCCGTGTGACCTCGCAGTTAGGCGTCGTCTAGCTGTAAGGACCTATAGCGACCTTAGGATTGTTTGAGCCTTGTTTGCTTGTGTGCTTCTACCTGTACCCATCCGCCGTAGCTTAAGGACTTCTTCCTTTCTCTCCTGAGTCATTCTTTCTCTCCTGTGTTCCCTCGTCTTCTCTTCTACGTACATTCTTCATTTGAAAAAAAAAAGAAAAAAAAAGAAAAAAAAAGAGTTGTGGTTTGTGTGTGCACCTTTGTGCATGCTTTCGTGGACACGAGACGAGAGTGGTCGTTTGACGAGGAGCGTTGTCAATCCGGCTTCGGTCATCGATTTCTCGACACCTCCCTCCTCTCGTGTCGCACGTAGTTCGGGTCCAATGGCTGCTAATTTCCGTGAGGAGGATCAGTTGCTGGACCCACCTGTTCGACCAGTGCTCCCAGTTGTCGTTCCCATACCTCTACGTGATCGATGCTACCCGAGCCGTACAGCTCTACCCTCATGCATCGTATTACCAGAGGCTAATGGGAACCATTTTGAGGTTAAGCCTCAATTCATTTCCATGCTCCCTCATTTCACTGGGAAAGGTGACCCCTATATCTTTCTCAGGGAATTTGAGGAGGTCTGTGCTATGTTCAAGCTGCAACAACTTAGCACAGACTCCATCCATCTTAGGCTCGTTCCTTTTGCACTAAAGGATGATGCCAAGAAGTGGTTGTACAGCAACCAGGCGAATTCCTTTAGGACTTGGGATGAGTTTCAATCTGCATTCCTCAAGAAGTACTTTCCTAATCATCGGACTCAAAAATTGAGGAACGAAATCAATTCGTTCTATCAACATGAGACCGAACCATTTCATGCATATCTTGAGAGGTTCAAAGAGCTACTATCCTCGTGCCCTCACCATGGCATTGAGTTGTGGCGTCTTTGTCAGATTGTGTATGAGGGTCTTCACATCCCGTCCAGAACGCTCCTTGAGTCCATGTGTCAAGGAGAGTTCTTGGGAAAGGATGAAAGGGAGGCATGGGCCTTCCTAGAAGACCTCGCTGAGAAAACCATGCAGTGGGAGAGTGTGAGGGAACCACCTGCATCATCTAGTATAGGAGCGAGGATCGCGAATGCAAACTCAACTAGATCGGGTTCCGCATTTGCTATCGATACCACTACGGCCACCGAGGCACGCATGGCGGCCTTAATGCGCCGTATGGATTCGATTGAGCTCCAAAACCAACAAAGTGCACCTCACATGTCCACATCTGGTCCAGTTCCTTGTCATTCATGTGGTAGGATAGGTCATGTAGAGAGCGAGTGTGAGTCCATTCCTCCTGAGATGGAGCGTGTCAACGCCATCTATGACAGAGCTAGGAATGACCCATACTCATCATCTTATAACCCTGGATGGAGGAACCACCCCAATTTTTCATGGAACCAAAATAATGCCCCGGGTGGTCCTTCAAACTCCTCTAGACCACCTTACCAATCACACCAACCTCCCATGCATGCACATTCCTATCAGCCACCCCAAGCGCAAACCACCAATCCATCGGGTTTCCCAAATTCCAATAATATGGAAACCCGATTCAATTCGCTTGAGACCTTGACTCGTGGACTTGAAAACTCAATGAAATTTTTTATGTCTACCACAAGTCAAGTTCTCACTTCAAATCAGCAGACCATGAAATCTCTAGAGCTTCAGATGGGCCAATTGGCTCAGTCTGTACATGAAAGAGAGAGAGGGTATTTTCCTAGCCAGCCTGAGGCTAACCCCCGTGTGTACCAGCAACAACACATGCAAAATGAGAATGTGGTACCTCGGGGGAGGCAAGTGAACCATGTGGAGGAACCTGTTCACCATGTCAATTCCATTGTGACCTTAAGGAATGGAAAACAGGTTGACAATCACATTTCCTTGCCACACCCACCACCATCTATGCAGCCCCCCAATGGGAATGGTGGTGAAGAAGAAGCTGAGGGTGAGGGTAATACACCAAAGCTTTCTTCTCAGGCACAGCAGAAAACCTACCTGCCAAAAGCTCCTTATCCAAGTAGGTTAAACAAAAAGCAGAGTGACAACATGGACAAGATATTAGAGGTATTTAAGCAAGTAAAGGTTAACATCCCCTTGTTGGATGTCATCCAACAAATACCTCAATATGCCAAAGTGTTGAAGGATCTCTGCACAACCAAGAGGAAGACCAATGTTCCTAAGAAAGCATTCTTGGCTGCAAATATCAGCTCACTTTTGTCCAATCCCACCTACACAAAATACAAGGACCCTGGGTGTCCTACTATTCAGTGTACGATAGGGGACACTAGAATGAGCAATGTTTTGCTTGATTTAGGATCAGCGGTCAACCTCCTCCCATTCTCTGTTTATCAACAGTTGAACTTGGGAGAATTGAAACCAACTAAGATCACCCTCCAATTAGCGGATAGATCCATTCGTATTCCCATGGGGATTATCGAGGACGTGCTTATCAAAGTTGGAGATTTTATATTTCCAGTCGATTTTGTTGTCCTCGATACCAATCCTGTTGCGAACACCCACTCTCAAATACCTTTGATTTTGGGTAGACCATTTCTGGCAACCTCCAATGCCTTGATTAATTGTAGAAATGGTCTCATGAAGCTCTCATTCGGTAACATGAGTGCCGAGTTTCATGTGTTCAACTCTGGTAAGCAACAGGAACCCATGGATGAACCTTTAAATCTAAATCTCATCCGCCAATTGGAGAAAGCACCACAAAATCAACGAACACCCCTCACCCCAATGCAACCCGTTGAGAATGTTCGTGGGCCCAGCGAAAACTCATTGCCTGTCTTCGCAATGCAACAGAGTGAGCTGGCCTCGAACATGAATGTCCAAAGGGAGTGTTCGTTTCATGATTCAGTTGAGAGTACTAGTGAGAATGAGACACCTCATCATATGCCTATACCAGAAGGTGTCTCTACCTCATGTCCCATGGCCATTGAGCCATTTGAGCTTCATATTGACTCCAACAAGGACCCACCTATGACCGAGCTTATGCTTGATGATCTAAATGATGGTGGGAGGTCCTTGTTGGATGATTCGGGGAGAAGCCCCATTCTTAGTGATGCAGGTCTGCTGCATCCATCGAATGAGCTTGAGGAACTCATTCCGATGCACCCGCCTATTGGTTGGAGGGTTTTGTTGGATGAGCAATTAAACCCTAGTGAGGCAACACAACTTCATTCCTTGTTGCCCACACCCAACCAATATCATGAGGGGTTCGAGCCTTTCAGCTTTGACCTTTCACCCCTCATGACACCTCAGAGTACCAGTGGAGTTTGTCCATCTCGGCAAGTCTCTGGTCCTCATGACTTGATGTTCTCATTTGATGTTCCTTGACCAAATGATTATGAGAATATCTTGGTTGATGTATATATCTTGTCAAAAAAAAAAATAACAAAATAACAAAATAACAAAAATACAAAAAAAAGTGTGTAATAAAAGACTCCTTCAGTGAGCATCGATTGTTGTGGGCCCCAACCCTTGTGTACTTGGGCCCAATCTCTTCACGTATTTATCTCCCTTCTTCAGCTTCTCACAGGTTTTGAGGGAATTTGGGTTTGTGTCCATCAACATGACCCTGAACGTCCCTTTGTACTTCATGTTGGTGAGATCTTTCCTTTTTCATGCATGTATCCATGTAGTATCTTGTTCACATTCATTGAGGACAATGCATGAAGTAGGTGTGGGGGGGTGTTTTACGTGTGTACATAGTCGAGTCTTTTCTGTTGATTTTTTGTTTTCTTTTGTTTGTACTGCTAGGGTCATGTTAGTGTGCCGCATTTAACATTGATATATCTGCTTGCCATGATCCTTGGGTGACTTGTCTTCTTTTGCTTGCCGAGTGCTTTAAAATTTTCACATTTCTTTCAAAATCTTCATGTGTTTGCGAAAGAAAATGTTTTTGTGGGTTTTGCGTGTGTTTAGCATGTGCAAAACCGTTGAGAGGCAAAGTAAAAAGAAAGCTCCCAAAATTGTCTTGAACTTGATGCATTAGGATTTCTAGTTTACTGGCTTTAGGTCTTATCGAGTCGTTAGGATGCACCCTGGTTTTCCCTCAGGGGGCGTGTAATCATAGGGTTTCAGTACTCAAACATTTAAAGAAGTCCACCCTGAACCTAGTGAGTCAAATAATTCGTGTCTGTTAGTATAAGGAAGTTTGTCGTAGTCAAGGGCCCTTAATCTCTTTTTGTGAAACTTAAGTGTAGGGGTTTTGGTTCCCATGTAGATAAATAAGTGGTGTTCTCTCTTCTCGCACGGCTCCTATCACTCGGGAAAGTAGGTCTGAGGGGACTTTGTGCCTGGTGCTTTCGAGTCATCTGACTTGGGATGCACCGACCGAACTCCCGTTACACGGGTGGTAGGGATAGCCCTATGTGGAGATTTGGGGGAAGGTGTACGTGATAGTGTAAGTCCTCATAGGCAATGATGCACGAAACCTGACCCTGGGAGAATCAAACACCAACCAATAAATGCTCCAAAGAAAAAGAAAAAAAAAAGTCAAATAAGAACCAAAATGGACTTTACACGTTGTATCACATTCAGAAGTTAAGGTTGCCGATGTCTTTCACTTAATTCCTTAGTTAACTCTCACGAATAACTCATTAGGCTAGGTGTGTGGACTGATTACATATATAGAGTCGACCCGTAGTATTACTGCGTCCCATGATCGACAAAATAAGTCCAACGAGTCGTGTATCTAGATTGATTAATGCATCTTGTTCGGATTTTGTGGGTATATCCGCTGAAAACCCTCAGGAGACAACACTCCTCCTCCTTGGCGACAAGGAGGTTTAACGGCTTGTTGCACGTGCTAAGTGCAACCGTGATTCCTACGAAAGTGAGTTAGGATTTCTTGTTTTTCGTTTGCTTTTCTCTTTCTTTGTTTTGCTCGGGACTAGCAAAAGTTAGGTGTGGGGGTATTTGATTGACATCATTTCATGCTCATATTTGTATCTTATATCCATTATCTTTCACCTAAACAATGTTATGTCACGAGTTTTATGTTTAGTTTTCAGGAATAAATAGGTTTGAAGAGATGAAACATAAAAGGACCCAAAAGCTGGGAAAAAGGACTGGATTGTGAGATCTGGGGACCAAGATGCAAGGGAGAAGGACCTGAACGCAAGACAGAAGGACCTAAGAGCAAAACAGAATACTCCACACCATCATGGGGAGTATTTTAGCAATTGGATTCGGGTCGGAGCTCCAATAAACAAAGTAGATGCATCCAAGACCACCAAATACACCAAGCAAAGCCCAGAACAAGATTCAACTCGATCCGGAAAATTTGGACCGCCAATTGGCGGTCCAAGACCGCCAATTAGCGGTCACTTTGGGCCCAAATCCACCAAGTTTTCTCCTGGACGTGTATTAATGTTTGTTTAGGCTATTTTTGGTATTGGTTTAGTCCCACATCGGGGGATTGTCCCGGATTAGCTTTTTCCATGCCTATAAATAGAACTCTTCACCTCCTATTGTAATCACTCCATATTTTAAGTGGCTATTCTTCCTACTAGAAGTGAGGCCTTGAAGCACACACTAAAGTAGGAGGATGCTACTTTTAATGTGAGTCATTTTATCAATAAAGTTTTGTGTTTCTTTCATTGTTTGTTTTATGCTTCTTTTATTGTTGTGCATGTTTTAGTTTAATCGTCTTTTAATTCTAGCTTAGTTTTAATATGCTTTCTTTCCATAGTTTAATAATTAGTGTAATGTTTAGTGAGTAGTTTCATCCCCTTTGGGGGGTGGAGTAGATGTACATACATGCATTAGAGAATGGGATGAATGCCTTATTTTTGATGTGTTGATTAAACATGAATGTATGCTTGCTTGTTTAGGATAGAATTTATAACTTGATGAGTTTTGCCAAAATGATTAGACACCTCTCATGCTTGTTTAGGTTCTGAAATAAACACCTTGCATATGTAAATGTTAATCAACCAAGTTGGTGAATAGATTGATAGGTTTTGCCATAATATTTAGACACTTCCTATGCTTGATAAACACCACCTTCATGTGCTTAAAGAATGTATTCTACACTCACCTCTTTGCTTGTGTGCACTCACTCCACCCCTTAGGGGTTTTCCATTCCTGAAATTCCAGCACTTCTATTTTGTTCTTAGCTTAGTTTTTATTTGATCGTTTATTTCATTGTTTCGCATTTCGTACTTCTTAGCGTAGTTTAGTGTAGAGTAGCATAACCAACTCTCTTCTCCATTATTTTCGCCACTTGATTTCGTACAAGCAAGAGGCTACTCACCTCCCTGAGGACGACCCGTACTTGCCACCGCTTCATCGCGGCCGTGCACTTGCGGTTTAAAATAAAACGTTCAACAAGTTGAGCGCGCGAGGAGATCACCGGAGGCGGCGTGCGCGAGCAAGGCCGGCGGGTTTCGTCGTCTCCTTTGAGGTATGCTGGTTCTTAGTGTGTTTTCTTGTTGCTCACTCTCGTGGGAGAGTTTGGTTGGTCGGTCGGGGGAGGTCGGAGACCTCTCCGGCGACGAATGTGCGTAAATCCTCGGCTGGCGCGAGGTTGAAGACGACCAACGGTCGACCGGGTCCCTATGGGCAGTCGACCGATGTAGTGTTTTGCCCGACTTTCACCAACGTCGATCGAACGATGCCATGATGGCGGTCGACCGATTGCTTATGTGCTGGTGAGTTGGGGGCTTCCTGTTGGTTTTCGGTCGACCGTTCCCTATTTTTGGGTCGACCGTAACTTAAGTGTACTTGAAGAATATGCTTGTGGTTCGACCGTTTTATATATATTGCTCGACAGTTATATGACGTAGACAATTAGGATGACCCTGGTAATTTTCGGTCGACCGGGACCCCTGAGTCGGTCGCCGAATAGTCTTTGGAGATTTTGACCAACTCCAGATTTTGACCTCGTATTCGGTCGACCGGTTTTAGACTTCTGTTCGACCGTTTGGACTTAAGTAACGCGCAGAATAGTTCGACCGTTGTAGACTTTCGGTCGACCGATCCTATTGGGGACGGTCGACCGGTGATGCTTTTTCGGTCGACCGTTTGTGTGCAGAACTGAATTCCTGGTCTTGTGATCGTGTCAACTTTGTCCACGGAAACCCGTATCCTCACTTAGAGCGTGAGTCGGGAGGTGACGGTGGGTACGTGCTCGTACCACCCAGGGACTGCCGTGTGGAAGAGTGTGGACGCTTGGGTCGCGCCACCTCCGGATTGGACGTGGTGTGACGTGTTGTTGCCTTACTCTCTGATGAGTAGCAGACCTGAGGGATCGCGGATCCCAATGCGTGTTAACGCATGGCTCGTGGAGCATGATGACCCTGCAGACTACGGTCTGGTACCGTCCGATGTTGTGCCGGACGTATGTTGTACCGCCGATGTTGTGCCGGCGATGCCGCCGAGGTTGTTGCCGGCGATGATGATGCTGACGATGTTCCGGCTTGTGGTTGTACCGTCTGCTGTTGTGTCGGACGTATGTTGTACCGCCGATGTTGTGCCGGCGATACCGCTGATGAGGTGCTAGCGATGATCCCCGATTGGGCACCTATCCTGGGATGTTGACCGACCAGGCTACGACTCCGTCGAAGGTGGTGTTGACCACGTGGTTCTTTGCGCGGAAGTGCGGACGCTCCTCACCGATCCCTTAGGCTCTTGTAGTCACGTGTGGGGACGCGTCGCGTACTGTCCGTAAGACCGTATGTGCCTACGGTAGGTTTCCGAGGGAGACCCATTGTTGTTGTTGCTGGACTGATGTCCTTGTGGATCCTATTGAGGGTCATGGTTGTTGGATCGAAGTCTCGTTTATCCTGTTGAGTGATTTGACGCATTGCAGATGTGGCATGACATGCTACTAGTATGATATGTTCTTTTATCGTACTATTGCATGCATATAGGTGAGCTTGGCATACGAGGTTTCCCAATGGGAAACTCAGGCATCGTTGTTTGATTCATGTTTCAGGACCGCAGTAGGTTCTGTCGGGTGGTGAATGCCAGCGCACACATCTTGGGGCCAGGATCCTCATCGGACTCTTCGAGGTCTTCGTGATTACCTTCTTTGTCTTTTCATTGTATTGTTGTAATCACGTTTTTTGACAAACTCTGTTGTATTATTGGTGCACCGACGGTTGATTTATTGAGTGACAATCCCGATGTTGAGTTTATTCTGATAATTTCTTGATAGTTTAAATTTTTAAATTTCCACTGTTCGGGATGTTACACGCAGGGTCATCTTCTGCCATGGCGAAGTCTAACAATACAATATCGCAAATTAAGCGTCTGGTTGGCCGTAAAATTTCAGATCCTAACCTCCAACACGACCTTCAACGGTTTCCTTTTCCAGTCACTGAGGGGACTGATGGATTTCCTTTGATCCACGTGACGTACAGAAATGAGCAACTCACTTTGATCCCAACCCACGCTGAACGTGGCTTTCGTTGATGTAGGCCATGCCGGCATGCTGGTCTGCATTGTCAAATACAAAAGTGGGCATCTCAAAGTTCTCGGTCATGCGTTCGATCAATCTCTTGGTGGTAGAGATTTTGACAGGGCTTTGTTTGAGCATTTTGCTGCAAAATTTGAGAAACAACATAATGTGGATGTTTACCGAAATGTCCGAGCTTGTGCACGATTAATGTCCGCGTGTGAGAAAACAAAGAAGGTGTTAAGTGCTAATTCTCTAACTTCCCAGAACAGCGGAAGAATTTTCAAATTAAATATAAACATACAACATAAGACCGTCAACGGTCAACAAGGGCACGTTACTAGAAAGTCAACTGAATACATATATATAAAATATCTCCACGTGGAAGTCAAAATACAGAGTGTCAAGAGAGCGATTACATGTCTAATACATAACTACTGTAATCACTACCTCTACAAAAGATAAGAAGACAGGACCCAATCCCGGAGGTACTCCCCTCGGTCACCACCAACCTACGACTGCCTGCTCCCTGAAAATGAAACATAAAATCCGCCTGAGTTCCCGCAAGGAACCCCGTATGCCAACATCTCCTATCATAAACAGAAATAAATACGAAAAGCCATGAATGCACATGCAATGCAAATCCGCCTCGGGCCCACTGACTGCCTCCGCTCTCCTACACAAGGAAAGTGCATCCCCTCCCTACACAAGGAAGAAGGCGTCTCCCACCCACACAGGCATGGAAGGCATCCCTTTGTCGCACAGGCTCAAAGGGCATCACTCTCCTACACAAGGAAAAGGGCATCTCCTCCCTACACAAAGAAAGAAGGCGTCTCCCACCTACACAAGCATGGAAGGCATCACCCACCTACACAAGAATAGGGGGTCCAACTGAATACGCCCTCGTTGAAGGTTAAATCCGTAGCTCCGAGGTCCGGTGACCGACCGTGGGCTCGGCAGCCGATAGTCGCCTATGCTCGACGGCTCGCGTGTGGATAAATCCACCAACATGCGGTTAATCGGTCGACCGCAACAATTACACCAGTCGACCGGTCTCCCGCTCAGTATCGGGTACTGAGGCAAACACTATCAATTGGTCGGACAAGGTCTCTCAGACGGTCGACTGTTTAGCAAGTCACCGCCCAGTCCTAACCAATGATAACTCGACCCACCGGTCGAACAAGGTCAATCTAGCGGTCGACCGTTTGGAAGGTCTACGCTATACATTTTATATACATATACATCCTGTCGGTCGAACCAGGGTCCGTTCAACCGATAAGGAAAACTGCATGAATACTGCCCACTGCATTCGGTCGACCGAAACTCCAACGGTCGTCCGGATCAACAGGCACTTCACTACAGGAAAACTGCACGCGGTCGGTCGACCGGATCCAGAGCGGTCGACCGTTTAGATGGTCAATGCTCTTGACCGACTTTGCGCAGTTCGGTCGACCGAGACACACACTCGGTCGGCCGAAGGTCTGTCTAACCTATCTAAGGGGATTCGGTCGACCGAAACACCACCGGTCGACCGACTAGTATAACCCTTAAGTTCCCGCTAAAATTTGGCATAAACGGTCGACCGTCACACAGACGTCGTTCGACCGTTTTCGGGCAGTACGTAATATTCAATAAACTCGGTCGACCGACCCAAACTACCGGTCGACCGAAACATACATTTCCCCTCTGGACAGGCATCATCTAGACGTTGTTCGGTCTGTTGGATCTCGTGTGGGTCAATGGGTCCACAAACTAATCACGATTAAGCCCTATTAACTACTCGATTTATAGATCAAAGATATGCAGCGGAAATTTAAAAACAAATCAAACACGAGTAGGATAGACAATGCAAACCACACAAGAAGACACCTGATTTTTCCAGAGGTTCGGCCGCGCCTACGTCCTCTCTTGCAAGCCCCTCTCGAATCTCCGTTCAAGCCCCTCTTGCGTCTTCACTATGCCTCCCCGTTCCGGGCCGGGAGCAACGCCTTTTACAAGTCTTCAAGCTCGCGAACAACCCTGGCCGAGCTTGGCACCACCTCTCACAATCCGAGAGGAACACTTTGGGCTTTCACCAAAATCCTTGCTTCTTTGTCTTGGGCTTTCACCAAGACCCTTGCTCTCTTTGTCTTGGGATTTCACCAAGACCCTTGCTCTCTTGACAACAATGGTAACCTTGAGTGGAACTCACTCTCTAATTGAGCACAACAATTGCTAGTATGATGATTGATGGAGGATGTGGAAATTAGGCTTTGGATGGCTAATTTGGAGCTTTGAGGTTGTGGAAAATCTCACTATAAGTTTGACACTTTAGAGTTGTGAAATCTTGTGGAAAACTAAGTGTGAACCTCTATTTATAAGCTCCTAAAGATTTCTAGCCGTTTGGACAAGATTTGATTGGGGTTTGTGCAAAGCACACAAAACAGAAAATCGAATTCAGAAATCTGTCCAGAAACGGTCGACCGAAAGGTGTATCGGTCGACCGAACCCTTGAGTAAGTTAATGGATTGGTTGACCGAACATAGGTACTGGTCGACCTAACACTTAAGTTCTATAAGTCAACGGTCGACCAAACAGGTACCGGTCGACCGAACTACAGCGTTCGGTAGAGGGAAAACTCGATCGGTTGAACTAAACTTGTGTCGACCGATAGCAGGTAGATTTTACCCAATAGAATGGTCGACCGAACAAGGTATTTTGTTCGACCGGTTCAAAAGTATTTGGGGGTGTATTAAGAGAAAAATGTGTATACGACCGTTGTATAAAGCAATTACATGTCTTCAATCCTAGCTTGATTACATGTCTTGACTTGATTTTTCTTCTTTCTTGAGTCTTGATCACCTGTAGAGGTTAGCACAAAGCAATATATATGCAATGCAATATGTGTGATACTCTACATGATCATAATTAAGATTAGGTTAATTAAATCATCAAAACATAGATTAAGGCGAAAAAGCCAACAATCTCCCACTTTTTGATGATGACAACCTATATCTTAATTCTATCTAAATACATGGAATTTGTATATTTAAACTATGCATATTAATGCTCCCCCTAAGGATGTGCATAGTTTTTGTTCAATTTTATGCCAAATTCCAAGTTACCCCCTTAATTATCTCTCCCCCTTTGACATCCATCAAAAACAACAATAATTATGACTTTAAGCATAGAATTTGGATGTCTTGTAATGAAGTTGCTCCCCCTAAATTTTGCACTTCATTACACTAATAAAAGATATAGCATTTAAGATCCCCCTATCAATAAGGCTAGATGAAAATTATGAATATGATTCAAGTTAATTTCATTTGAGTTTCAACGTAGGCCTTATTCTAACATCCATTTTAAAAATTGACATTTACAATCAATGGATGTGGTATATGATTTGCAATAAATAGGTTTAATGATTTTCAATGAATTGAAACTTCTAAAGATATGACAATTAAGCATATAAGCTAGATTAGAGCTAAATTTTCAGAAATTTCAAAGATAGAAATTTATACCAAACTTGAATCTTGAATAGCTCCAATCTTGACTTGGTGATGCAACCGGATTCGAATTCGACGCTTTGGCTCACCCGGTCACCACCAATCTCCTCCTCAAGCTCCTACACGTGTAGATTTAGGTTCCCAAACAATTTTGGGTCCTTGAACATTAGCTTTTGGGATCCAAACCATTTTGGTTTTGGGTGCCTACACACTTGAGGAACTAGATTTAACAAATAAATGCTTGCCATTTAAAGTAGTATGAGATACATGGTTTTTTAATTGCACATTGTATCCTAAACCATGTTTAGCTAAGGATTGTCTTTTACTACTCAAGAGCATATCAAGCATTTTTGTTCCTTTAGTGAACATTTCAAGATCTTTTCTTAATTGCATATTTGATGCTTTAAGATCTACATGTTCATCAACAATGGTGTTTTACTTAGATTAGCAAGTGATGATTCATTTGATTCAAGTCTAGCAATCACCTCATTCTTTTCTTTCATGATTAGTTCAATTTGTCATTTAAGATCATTTATAGTTTTTCTAGCATTTTTGTTCTTTTCACAAACGATCTCATATTGTTTAACTAAATCATGAAATGCATTTTGGAGCTCATCTTTAGTAAATGTTTCATTAGATGCACTTGAGTTTGAGCTATCACTAAGATCTCTAGATGAGCAAGAATTAGAAATCGAGGAGTTAGAGGCTAACTCACTCAATTCATCTTCAATTGCCATGTGACATGAGTAAGCAAATTCTTCTTTACTGTGCAAGGTGGAAGATGATGTTGATTGTGATGAGGAATCATCCCATGTAGCTTTGTGAGCTTCTTCCCTCCTTTCTCTTCTTTTGTTCCTTCCCTTCTCATTTCTTTTCTCCCTCTTCTTCTCCCCTTCTTTTCTCTCACTTCTAATAGCTCTTCTTTCACTTTTGACTTCTTTATTTTGAGGTATTTGAAGAAGTCTTGGGCAAGGACCACCATTTCTTCTTCTTCTTCATCTTCTCTCCTTGGTTCATCAAAGTTGGCATGTAATGCCACCAAGGTGTTTTTCTTTGAAGCTTCCTTCTCTTTTCGATGACTCAATTGGAGCTCAAAGGCCATGAGATTTCCGATGAGTTCGTCCATCTTCAATTTGGAAAGATCGTGTGATTCTTCAATTGCGACGACCTTGTCTTCCCAATCGTTGCTCAAAGACCGGAGGAATTTCCGAGTCATCTCTCCTTCATTTATCCTTCTTCGAAGAATCAAAAGAGTGTTAGTAATATCGGTGAAGCGAGTGTTCATGTCGCTTATGTTTTCACCGATTTGCATAGAAAATATTTCATATTTATGCATGAGGAGACTTATCCTAGTTTCTTTGGTTTTGTTATCACCCTCATGATGCATTTGTAACCTATGCCATATTTCATTTGCACTTTCACATCCCCTAATTCTATTGTATTCTCCCTCATTAAGGCCACAATAAAGAATATTCATAATTTTTGAATTCATTTCAATTTCTTTCATTTGAGGCCTAGATAAAGAATCTAACTCATTTTCATTTGGGGGATGTATGGAGTTTGAATAAACTTCCAATACTTAAGGTCATTTGATATTAAAAAGATTTTCATTCTATTTTTCCAACAATCATAATTTGACCCATTAAGCAAAGGAGGCATTGTGGTGCATAAACCCTCTAAGTGATTAGATGTTGTAGCCATGCTAAAATTACGGTAAAGTAAACAAATTTAGCGCACAAGGCTCTGATACCAAATGTTGGATCTCGTGTGGGTCTATGGGTCCACAAACTAATCACGATTAAGCCCTATTAACTACTCGGTTTATAGATCAAAGATATGCAGCGGAAATTTAAAAACAAATCAAACACGGGTAGGAGAGACAATGCAAAGCACACAAGAAGACACCGGATTTTTCCAGAGGTTCGGCCGCACCTACGTCCTCTCTTGCAAGCCCCTCTCGAATCTCCGTTCAAGCCCCTCTTGCGTCTTCACTATGCCTCCCCGTTCCGGGCCGGGAGCAACGCTTTTTACAAGTCTTCAAGCTCGCGAACAACCCTCTCCGAGCTTGGCACCACCTCTCACAATCCGAGAGGAACACTTCGGGCTTTCACTGAAATCTTTGCTTCTTTGTCTTGGGCTTTCACCAAGACCCTTGCTCTCTTTGTCTTGGGCTTTCACCAAGACCCTTGCTCTCTTGACAACAATGGTAACCTTGAGTGGAACTCACTCTCTAATTGAGCACAACAATTGCTAGTATGATGATTGATGGAGGATGTGGAAATTAGGCTTTGGATGACTAATTTGGAGCTTTGAGGTTGTGGAAAATCTCACTATAAGTTTGACACTTTAGAGTTGTGAAATCTTGTGGAAAACTAAGTGTGAACCTCTATTTATAAGCTCCTAAAGATTTCTAGCCGTTTGGACAAGATTTGATTGGGGTTTGTGCAAAGCACACAAAACAGAAAATCGGATTCAGAAATCTGTCCAGAAACGGTCGACCGAAAGGTGTATCGGTCGACCGAACCCTTGAGTAAGTTAATGGATTGGTTGACCGAACATAGGTACTGGTCGACCTAACACTTAAGTTCTATAAGTCAACGGTCGACCAAACAGGTACCGGTCGACCGAACTACAGCGTTCGGTAGAGGGAAAACTCGATCGGTTGAACTAAACTTGTGTCGACCGATAGCAGGTAGATTTTACCCAATAGAATGGTCGACCGAACAAGGTATTTTGTTCGACCGGTTCAAAAGTATTTGGGGGTGTATTAAGAGAAAAATGTGTATACGACCGTTGTATAATACGACAAATATAACGGTCGTATTTTTACCAGAAATAGCAAACTAAACGGTCGACCGAAGGTCTACCGGTCGACCGAACAAGTCTGGGTAAACGGGTAACAGAAGTGTGATCGGTTGAACTGATTGGTCTGGTATAACAAAATATTGTATATAACCGGTCGACCGAAAGGTGAACGGTCTACCGAACTCAGGCAGACTGGGACCAATGTTTTAGGTGTTTAGCTGATCTAATGGAGTCCAAATGATATGATATTTTGTGTGTGACTCCTACAAGGAACTTAGTGTGTGAATGCATGCATATTAGCTTAAGTTATGCTCAATTCACATAAGTTCCTAGTACTCAAAGAAAGGTAAAATTACATGTCTTCAATCCTAGCTTGATTACGTGTCTTGACTTGATTTTTCTTCTTTCTTGAGTCTTGATCACCTGTAGAGGTTAGCACAAAGCAATATATATGCAATGCAATATGTGTGGTACTCTACATGATCATAATTAAGATTAGGTTAATTAAATCATCAAAACATAGATTAAGGCCAAAAAGCCAACAATCTCCCCCTTTTTGATGATGGTAACCTATATCTTAATTCTATCTAAATACATGGAATTTGTATATTTAAACTATGCATATTAATGCTCTCCCTAAGGATGTGCATAGTTTTTGTTCAATTTTATGCCAAATTCCAAGTTACCCCCTTAATTATCTCTCCCCCTTTGACATCCATCAAAAACAACAATAATTATGACTTTAAGCATAGAATTTGGATGTCTTGTAATGAAGTTTCTCCCCCTAAATTTTACACTTCATTACACTAATAAAAGATATAGCATTTAAGCTCCCCCTATCAATAAGGCTAGATGAAAATTATGAATATGATTCAAGTTAATTTCATTTGAGTTTCAACTTAGGCCTTATTCTAACATCCATTTTAAAAATTGACATTTACAATCAATGGATGTGGTATATGATTTGCAATAAATAGGTTTAATGATTTTCAATGAATTGAAACTTCTAAAGATATGACAATTAAGCATATAAGCTAGATTAGAGCTAAATTTTCAGAAATTTCAAAGATAGAAATTTATACCAAACTTGAATCTTGAATAGCTCCAATCTTGACTTGGTGATGCAACCGGATTCGAATTCGACGCTTTGGCTCACCCGGTCACCACCAATCTCCTCCTCAAGCTCCTACACGTGTAGATTTAGGTGCCCAAACAATTTTGGGTCCTTGAACATTAGCTTTTGGGATCCAAACCATTTTGGTTTTGGGTGCCTACACACTTGAGGAACTAGATTTAACAAATAAATGCTTGCCATTTAAAGTAGTATGAGATACATGGTTTTTCAATTGCACATTGTATCATAAACCATGTTTAGCTAAGGATTGTCTTTGACTACTCAAGAGCATATCAAGCATTTTTGTTCCTTTAGTGAACATTTCAAGATCTTTTCTTAATTGCATATTTGAAGCTTTAAGATCTACATGTTCATCAACAATGGGTGTTTTACTTAGATTAGCAAGTGATGATTCATTTGATTCAAGTCTAGCAATCACCTCATTCTTTTCATTCATGATTAGTTCAATTTGGCATTTAAGATCATTTATAGTTTTTCTAGCATTTTTGTTCTTTTCACAAACGATCTCATATTGTTTAACTAAATCATGAAATGCATTTTGGAGCTCATCTTTAGTAAATGTTTCATTAGATGCACTTGAGTTTGAGCTATCACTAAGATCTCTAGATGAGCAAGAATTAGAAATCGAAGAGTTAGAGGCTACCTCACTCAATTCATCTTCAATTGCCATGTGACATGAGTAAGCAAATTCTTGATCACCTGTAGAGGTTAGCACAAAGCGATATATATGCAATGCAATATGTGTGCTACTCTACATGATCATAATTAAGATTAGGTTAATTAAATCATCAAAACATAGATTAAGGCCAAAAAGCCAACACGGTCGACCGAACACTCAATCGGTCGACCGAACAGAGCGTCTTCAACCTCTGTCCAGTCGGGTTTTCGCCAGGGAAACGGCACCAACGCCGCCCCCTACCCTCCCACACCTCTTGGGGAGTTACTATGAAGACTTGGCATACCTTTCACTGTGGAGAGATGCGTCCGGCGAGCTCCTCCACCTCCGACGTCGCTTCTAGCTTCTTCTCTCTCCTTCCTCCGTTCTCGTCGCTCCTCCCTCGCTTGCGCCTCCACCACGTCGCCGGGGCTCTTCTCCCTCCTCCTCTGGTCGCTGGGATGCAAGAAGAAAGGGCGAGTTTGGGTAGAAAACAAGGAATGGCAACAACAAGAGAGAGAGAGGTGAGTTTGCTTCATATAACACAAAACCCATGCTGCTACAGTGTCGGCCTCAACCTAAACCCTAACCCTCATCATCTCTCTCCTCTTCCCCATGCAAGCACACCACAACCCATGCCTCCACCCCAAATTCGTGGGTTTAATCCCTAATGAGGGATTAGGTCTTAACAATCCACCCTCCTTAAAAGGATTTCGCCCCGAAATCAGAAAAAGTAACTTACCGAAAAGCTCCGGATACTGCTCCTGAACTTCCTCCTCGATCTCCCAAGTGGCCTCGCGCTCACTGTGATGTTGCCATCTGACCTTAACCATCGGAATGGTCCTCCTCCTGAGCTGATGGTCCATCTGATCGATGATCTCAACTGGCCTCTCCTCAAGTGACAAGTCCTGCTGGATCTCAGGTACTGCAATCTCTATCACATGTGTCGGGTCTACAACGTACTTCCTCAACATAGAAACATGGAAAACATTGTGAAGGCCAGAGAACTGTGGTGGCAAAGCAACTTTGTAGGCGACCTCCCCGACACGGTCCAAGATCTCAAACGGTCCGACATACCGCGGACTGAGCTTCCCCTTCTTCCCGAACCTCATCACTCCCCGAGCTGGTGAAATCTTCAGGAAGACGTGATCTCCAACCTCGAAGCTCAAAGTCCGCCTGCGTCGGTCAGCATAACTCTTCTGTCTGCTCTGTGTTGTAGCCAACCTCCTCCTGATCAGGTCAACCTTCTCTGCGTACATCTGCACAAGCTCCGGGCCTACTAACTGCCTCTCACCTACGTCACTCCAGCATACCGGTGATCTGCATGGCCTCCCGTACAAAGCCTCATACGGTGCCATCCCAATACTAGCATGGTAGCTGTTGTTGTAGGCGAACTCGGTCAGAGGTAGATGCTCATCCCAGTGTCCAGCCCAGTCCAGCGTACAAGCCCTCAGCATATCCTCCAAAGTCTGGATAGTCCTCTCTGACTGACTGCCTGTCTGCGAGTGAAAAGCTGTACTGAACCTCAGACGTGTCCCTAGTGCCTGCTGCAGACTCCCCCAAAATCTGGATGTGAACCTCGGATCTCTGTCAGAGATGATGCTCACCGGTACTCCGTGCAATCTGACGATCTCCTCTACATACAGCTTCGCCAGACCCTCCAAAGGCAAGGTGGTCTTAATAGCCAGAAAGTGCGCCGACTTGGTCAGTCTATCGACTATCACCCAAATCACGTCATGGAACCGCCTCGTCTTCGGTAGCCCCGTAACGAAGTCCATCGTAACGTGCTCCCACTTCCACTCTGGAAGCTCGATACCCTGTATAGGTCCAGCTGGCCTCTGGTGCTCAATCTTCACCTGCTGACAGACCAAGCACCGACTCACGAACTCTGCAACGTCCTTCTTCATGCCTCTCCACCAGAAGTTCCGCTACAGGTCCTTATACATCTTCGTGCTCCCTGGATGGATGGTGTACTTCGCTCGGTGTGCCTCCTCCATGATGTCATCTCTCATCCCATCAACCCTCGGCACCCAGATTCGCCCTCTGAATCTCAGACCTCCATCAACCCCAACATTGAAATCTGACCCCTCTCTGGCAGTCAACTCCAGCAAACTGGCCAACTCATCATCCTCTCACTGCGCCTGCAATACCTGTGAGACTGTCTGTGGCTCTACCCGCAACCCAGCAAACTCTGCTCCATCAGAGTCTCCAGTGAACGGCCTCCACTCTGCCAACGACTCAAGCAGTCTCCACTCCTGAAGACACAAGCCTGCAACAGATACCTCCACTCTCCTACTCAAGGCGTCTGCAACTGAATTCGCCTTCCCCGGGTGGTAGGAGATTGTGAAATCGTAGTCCTTAATAAACTCCAACCAACGGCGCTATCTCATATTCAACTCCTTCTGGGAGAAGAGGTACTTCAGACTCTGGTGATCGGTGAATACCTCGAACTGCTCGCCATACAGGTAGTGTCTCCAAGTCTTCAATGCGTGCACAATGGCTGCCAACTCCAAGTCATGCGTCGGGTAATTCTTCTCGTGTGTCTTCAGCTGCCTCGACGCGTATGCAATCACCCTCCTGTGCTGCATCAACATGCAACCCAAACCAACGCCTGATGCGTCACTGTAGACCACAAAACCTCCTGTGCCGCTCGGCAGAGTCAAAACGGGAGCTGTCGTCAGTCGTCTCTTCAGCTCCTGAAAGTTGTCCTCGCACTTCTGGGACCAAACAAATGTGACTCCCTTCTGCGTCAGGGCCGTCAGCGGTGCAGCTAACCTCGAGAAGTCTTTGATGAAGCGACGGTAATAACCCGCCAATCCAACAAAGCTTCTGATCTCCGTCACGCTCGTAGGGGCTCTCCACTCAGTCACTGCCTCTACCTTCACCGGATCCACCGAAATACCCTCCGCATAAACAATGTGGCCAAGAAATGTGACTCTGTCCAACCAAAATTCGCACTTCGAGAACTTAGCATACAACCTCTGGTCTCTCAAAATGCTAAGTACTATCCGCAGGTGCTCTCTGTGCTGCTCCACATCGGGTGAGTAGATCAGGATATCATCCACAAAGACAACGACACAACTATCCAAGTACTGCCTGAACGTCCGGTTCATCAGATCCATGAAAGCCGCTGGAGCGTTCGTCAACCCAAAAGGCATCACCAAAACTCATAGTGCCCATATCTGGTCCTGAATGCTGTCTTCTGGACATCCACCTCTCGGATCCTCAACTTATGGTATACTGAACGTAAGTCTATCTTAGAGAAGACCTTCGCTGACTACAACTGATCGAACAGGTCCTCAATCCTAGGTAGGGGATACTTATTCTTGATGGTGACCTTGTTCAGCATCCTGTAGTCAATGCACATCCGCAATGCCCCGTCATTCTTCTTCACGAACAAAACCGGAGTGCCCCAAGGTGAGACACTCGGTCTGATAAAACCAGCCTCCATCAGCTCCTGCAACTGATTCTTCAACTCAGCCAACTCTGCGGGTACCATCCGGTACGGGGCTTTCGACTGTGGTGAGGTGTCTGCTGCCAACTCAATGCAAAACTCCATCTCTCTCGGAGGCGGCAATCCTGGAATATCATCTGGAAACACCTCTGTAAACTCCCGCACCACATCTATCTCATCCAACCACAGTGACTCAGTCTCTGGAACAACCAACGTCGCTAGGAATGCTCTGCAACCCTGCTGCATCAACATCTGAGCCCTCAAAGCTGACACCACAATGCGGCCCCCTCTGCTCCTGACTCCTCTAATCATGATATCAGGCAACTCCTTCCTCGGAATCAAAACCTTCCTCTCACGGCAAAGGACGCGCACATCATGTTGGGACAGCCAGTCCATCCCAAGAATAATGTCGAAGTCCTCCATCGGTAGCAAGACTAGATCTGCCGGAAAATCTTGGTCTCCCGAAACAATCGTGGCGCCGGGGATGAAGCTCCCCACAGTGCCCACCAGACCCAGGGGTGTGCTGACCTCCAAAGTGGCAGTCAACATCGCAAGGGTACAACCCAGCACTCCCGCAAATCGCTCCAAGATTAACGAGTGCGTCGCGCCACAGTCAAAAAGCACCCTAGCTTCTAAACCTGCCACAAGAAGTGTACCTTCCACGACAGTGCTGGCGTCCCTCGACTCCTCCGCCTGGATAGTGAAGACTCGTCCAGTGCGCTGACCCTGCTGAGGTGCTGCAGGTCTCCTAGCTCCGCCTCCACTGGCAATCAGAAGTCCCGGAGGTCTGCTCGGTCCAGCGCCCTTGCTAGGGCAATTCCTAACGAAGTGGCCCAGCTGACCACAACCATGACAAGCACCTGGCCCAAAGCAGCGCCCAGTGTGCACTCTGCCACAGCTCCTGCTTGCCTCTGGCTGCGGCGCCCCTGCTGCCTTGATCCGGGGCCTCTTGCCTGAATTCCCCGAACTCTGCCCTCCTGGCCTCCCTGAGGATCTCCCGACTGGTCTCCTCTCATCCTGGTAGTTCTCCTGGTAGTCTCTCTCCATAATAGTGGCGCTCCTCACAGCATCCGCCAAGGTGCGCGGCATGCTCGACAGCACTCGGGTCCTCAGCTGCTTCCGGAGTCCCCTAACAAACTTCATCGACCTCTGCGCCTGTGTGACGAAGATCTCTGGACAGTAACGCTCAAGGGCGTTAAACTTCCCAATGTACTCCTCCAGTGTCATGCTCCTCTGGTCCAGGGCCAAGAACTCCTCCCTCTTCCTGTCACGCACGTGCTCCGGAAAATACTGCTCGTTGAACTCCTCAACGAACTCCTCCCACGACACATCCTCTCGACCGGTGAACAAAACTGTTGAAGTCGACCTCCACCAGTTTGCTGCAGCTCCTCTTAGCACGTAGGTGGTCAGGTCCACCTTCTTCTCCGGAGTACAGTCGATGGCCCTGAAGATCATCTTCATAGTAAGATCCACTCCTCAGCTGCCTCTGCATCCATCTGCCCAGTAAAAGTCGGAGGGTGCTGCCTCATGAAAAGGTCGTGCATCGCACCGGCCCCCACCTGCGCACTATGCGCTGCCTGGCGCTCCAACATCCCGCTCAACCGCTCCACGATGTCGAACAAGACCCTGCGCTCCACCTCTCGGGCCTCCTCTCTCTCGGTCTCACTCGAATCGCGAGTCTCAACCACAGGCACGACCCGTCTCGGAGGCATCACTCTACAAGACAAAAAGTTCACGTCAGAATGATCAATGAATGCATGTCATGGACCTCTAGACTATAATCCTAACTCGATGGTGGTTTCTTTGGGAAAGTACGCCAAAATCAAAGCTCTGATACCTTGTTGTAACGTCCCAGAACAGCGGAAGAATTTTTCAAATTAAATATAAACATACAACATAAGACCGTCAACGGTCAACAAGGGCACGTTACTTGAAAGTCAACTGAATACATATATATATATATAATATCTCCACGTGGAAGTCAAAATACAGAGTGTCAAGAGAGCGATTACATGTCTAATACATAACTACTGTAATCACTACCTCTACAAAAGATAAGAAGACAGGACCCGATCCCGGAGGTACTCCCCTCGGTCACCACCAACCTACGACTGCCTGCTCCCTGAGAATGAAACATAAAATCCGCCTGAGTTCCCGCAAGGAACCCCGTATGCCAACATCTCCTATCATAAACAGAAATAAATACGAAAAGCCATGAATGCACATGCAATGCAAATCCGCCTCGGGCCCACTGACTGCCTCCGCTCTCCTACACAAGGAAAGTGCATCCCCTCCCTACACAAGGAAGAAGGTGTCTCCCACCCACACAGGCATGGAAGGCATCCCTTTGCCGCACAGGCTCAAAGGGCATCACTCTCCTACACAAGGAAAAGGGCATCTCCTCCTTACACAAGGAAAGAAGGCGTCTCCCACCTACACAAGCATGGAAGGCATCCCCCACCTACACAAGAATAGGGGGTCCAACTGAATACACCATCCTCGAAGGTGAAATCCGTAGCTCCGAGGTCCGATGATCGACCGTGGGCTCGGCAGCCGGTAGTCGCCTATGCTCGACGGCTCGCGTGTGGACAAATCCACCAACCTGCGGTTAATCGGTCGACCGCAACAATTACACCAGTCGACCGGTCTCCCGCTCAGTATCGGGTACTGAGGCAAACACTATCAATTGGTCGGACAAGGTCTCTCAGACGGTCGACTGTTTAGCAAGTCACCGCCCAGTCCTAACCAATGATAACTCGACCCACCGGTCGAACAAGGTCAATCTAGCGGTCGACCGTTTGGAAGGTCTACGCTATACATTTTATATACATATACATCCTGTCGGTCGAACCAGGGTCCGTTCAACCGATAAGGAAAACTGCATGAATACTGCCCACTGCATTCGGTCGACCGAAACTCCAACGGTCGTCCGGATCAACAGGCACTTCACTACAGGAAAACTGCACGCGGTCACTTCACTACAGGAAAACTGCACGCGGTCGGTCGACCGGATCCAGAGTGGTCGACCGTTTAGATGGTCAACGCTCTTGACCGACTTTGCGCAGTTCGGTCTACCGAGACACACACTCGGTCGGCCGAAGGTCTGTCTAACCTATCTAAGGGGATTCGGTCGACCGAAACACCACCGGTCGACCGGCTAGTATAACCCTTAAGTTCCCGCTAAAATTTGGCATAAACGGTCGACCGTCACACAGACGTCGTTCGACCGTTTTCGGGCAGTACGTAATATTCAATAAACTCGGTCGACCGACCCAAACTACCGATCGACCGAAACATACATTTCCCCTCTGGACAGACATCATCTAGACGATGTTCGGTCGACCGAACAGAGCGTCTTCAACCTCTGTCCAGTCGGATTTTCGCTGGGGAAACGGCACCAACGCCGCCCCCTACCCTCCCACACCTCTTGGGGAGTTACTATGAAGACTTGGCATACCTTTCACTGTGGAGAGATGCGTCCGGCGAGCTCCTCCACCTCCGATGTCGCTTCTAGCTTCTTCTCTCTCCTTCCTCCGTTCTCGTCGCTCCTCCCTCGCTTGCGCCTCCACCACATCGTCGGGGCTCTTCTCCCTCCTCCTCTGGTCGCCGGGATGCAAGAAGAAAGGGTGAGTTTGGGTAGAAAACAAGGAATGGCAACAACAAGAGAGAGAGAGAGGTGAGTTTGCTTCATATAACACAAAACACATGCTGCTACAGTGTCAGCCTCAACCTAAACCCTAACCCTCATCATCTCTCTCCTCTTCCCCATGCAAGCACACCACAACCCATGCTTCCACCCTAAATTCGTGGGTTTAATCCCTAATGAGGGATTAGGTCTTAACAAATTATGTGGCTCACATCAATATCGAGTGCTTCATGAATGAGAAGGACATGGATTATGAAATCAAGAGGGAGGAGTTCGAGAGTTGTGGATCTCCGAGAACAACAAATTGATGAGATCGAGATTGTTGGTTCAGGGTCGCGAGTTCCTGCCATTGCTCAAATTTTGAAGAATTTCTTCAAGAAAGAGCCTAGACGGACGATGAATTCGAGTGAATGTGTTGCTCGTGGTTGTGCCCTCCATTGTGCCAGATTCAATCCGGCAATTCAAGTTCGAGAGTTGAAGGTATCTATTGCTTCTTTACCATGCAGCTTGTTTTAGTGTGCAACATGCAATACTGTAAAGACCCTAATCTTGGTTAATGGGTTAATTGTGATTAGGTTGGCTTGATGGTGGGGTTTGCATGGGAATGGAGGAAGGAGTGGTGGATGTGATGGGAGGTAAGGTGGAAGTGATGGGCTAGTAGTGTAGGGGGATGGGTTGGGTTGTTGTGTTGGGAGAAAACACCCATCTCATCTCCTTCCCCTCTCATTCCTTTCTTCCTTTTTTCTTCTCCTCTCCATTCATTCCTTCCTCTCCCTCCGAAGCTCAGGCGGCGTGGTGCAGGTTGTGGAGCAAGGCGAGCGTGTTGGGTGTGGTGCGGTGCGAGGAGGACGTGAGGTGCAGTCCGGAGGCATGGTCGTGTGAACTCCGGCGTCGTCGGTGTCATTCTTCAAGTGAAGGTATGCCAAGTTCTTGCATTAGAGGCCTATAGCGATCACCCACGTTGGGGGTGATGTTTAGTGTTGGTCGGACGGGGAGGTCGGAGACGACCAACGATCGACCGGTCCCTTCGGGCGGTCGACCGAATGTAGTGTTTTTACCCGACTTTAACCTTCACCGGTCGAACGATGCCTTGTGGCGGTCGACCGGTAGTGCGTATTTGCTGGTGAGTTGGGACTCTCTGCCTGTTTTCGGTCGACCGGTGCCTTGGGTCATTCGACCGGAACGTAAGTGTACCGAACCCTTGGTGTGGTTGCGGTCGACCGTTTATGACATAGAAAATATTAGGTTGACCCTGTAAGGTTTCGGTCGACCGAGACCCCTGAGTCGGTCGACCGATAGATTGGATTTTGATGTTGACCAGACTCCGGATTTTGACCTCGTTCGGTCGACCGGTTTTAGACCTTCGGTAGACCGTTAGGAATTATTGTGTTGCGCAAATAGTTTGACCGTTGCAGACGCTTCGGTCGACCGATTCCCTTATGGAAGCGGTCGACTGAGCTGTCACATTCGGTCGACCGATTTGCCTTGTGGAAGCCGTCGACCGGATGCCACTTCTGGACGACCGATTTCCCTTGAGGAAAACGGTCGACCGAGTGGTCTTTTTCGGTCGACCGTTTTGCACAGGACAGAATTCCTGGTTCCCTTTTTGAATGCCAACTTTGTCCACGGAAACCTGTGTCCTCGCCTTGTGCGTGAGCCGGGAGGTGACGGTGGGCGCGTTCCGCGTGCCTACCCAGGGACCGCCGTGTGGAAAAGTGTGGGTGTTCGGGACGCGTCACCTCCATGTATGGATCGTGACAAATCTGGTGGATCGTTTGACTCGCGTTAGAGTAGCAGCCTGAGGGATTGCGGATCCCATTGCTTCAGCAACACGCAACTGCCGATGGGTGCAGAGACTACCGGCCGATGGCTACGGAGGCACAGAGACTACCGGCCAGGATTGGCGACGGAGGTCCAGAGAGGTACCGGCCTATCGACGGCGACGGAGGTCGCGACCCTGCTCGTTTGGAGCCGGAGTTGGTGTTGCACGTAGAGCTCGTTGACCCTGCGGACTTCGGTTCGGATATGTCGATTGTCTGGCCTTTATGTGGCGGATATGTTCGACTGGCCTTGATGACAGTGATTGCACGTGTCGTGCGGCCTGTGTGGCGGTGGTAGGGCCCCTGTGCGGCCTGTGTGGCGGCAGGGAGGATCAAGCGTGGCATGTGTGGTTGCGGCGATAGACTGCCGATGATGTGTTCCAGCAGGTAGCTCGATTGGGCACCTATCGAGTGATATCCCGTGCGGTCTGTGTGGCGCCGGTTGATGGACCGACCTGAGCGACGGCTCCGTTGGTGTGGTGGTGGACCACGATGTTTTCAGATCTGATTCTACCTTGCACGAAAGTGCGAACGCCTCCTCACTGATCCATTGTCTTGTGTAGTCGCGTGTGGGGATGCGTTGTGTGCGGTCCATTAGACCGTATGTGCCTACGGTAGGTCTCTACGGGGACCCGATGCTGGACCGTGCGGCCTGTGTGGCGGCGGTGATGTTTGACCGTGTGGCCTGTGTGGTACCGGTGGTTGTTTGGACCGTGCGGCCTGTGTGGCGGCGGTGATGTTTGACCGTGCGGCCTGTGTGGCGACGACGATGTTGGACCGTGGGGCCTGCGTGGCAGCGGTGGCGATTGTAGACCGCGGGACCTGTGTGGCAGCGGGAACGGTTGCAGGACGGATGTCCAGTTTGGCCCTTGGTGGCAATGTTGTTTTACTGCTTTGTATTCAATGTCATGCTATACTAGTATGTTAGGGCATATAGGTGAGCTTGTCATATGGGGTTTTCTTATGAAAACTCAGGCATTGTTTTTGCATCTTTTTCAGGAACGCGTTAGGTTCCGGCGGGTGGTGACCGAGGGAGACTGCACTTTGGGACTGGATCCTGTCGTCTACCTACTTTAGGTTGTCGTAATTACATGTATTATGTGTTTTGGGTTATGATGTAATAACTCTTTTGACAAACTCTTATGTATTATGGTGCACCTTATGTATTTGAGTATTTCTTTCTGTAACGTCCACACTCTTGATGGTTTTATCCTTGTGTTCCTATTGATTTTAAAAGTTTAAATTTTTCGCTGTTCGGGGATGTTACAAATACTCTCTTTAAAACCAGAATCTCTATCTTATCAAAAGTATGTCTCATATGTCAATCCTTCCCTGTACTAAATTCTTCTAACTTTTTTCCTTTTTTATATCTGCTTACTAGTTGGAAGAGAGTTTCCCATTCTCGGTTGCTGTATTTTGGAGAGATGACATGAGTGAGATGCAAGAAACAAGAATGCAAAAAGAGTGGATTACTCTTGTTTTTCCATCGGGGTGCCCGACTCCTTCCCGTATATCGTTGAAATTTGATAAATCCAGCACTTTCTCATTTGATGTCGGATATGCCGATGGAATTTGTGTGCAAAGTCACAAGTTCAGTACCTACACGGTAACCACCATCTGCACCATATATATGTCTTCGATGTGAATATATATATTTCGGCCCTTTTGGGATGATTATATGTGCATGGTTTACAGATTGGTCCTTTCTCTGCAGAAAAGGGTGAAACCATTGTGAGCATTTTTCTAAATAATAATGGAATTGTTTCGGTAACATCAGCAACTGTATAAGTTTCACAAGTTTTTGCCCTTAGTTCCAGTAAAATTTGAAATTTTCGTTTACCATCCCCTTGTGTTTTAAATAGTTATATGTGGAAGAAGATGAGGATGTATTTGTCACTGGGGAGCTAGTGAATGGTGTAAGAATTACTAAAATTGTAAACAATGCAGCCAACACAGAAGCAAGGGCTGGAGCTACTTCTTATGTGCAAGATTACTCAAAGGTTTTTGCTCTTTCCTTTGTATGGGAAGTCATTATTTTCCATTAAAAGTCTCTTTTCATCATTTATATTTTTGTTGTATTTTGTTTTTGCAGGATATGGAACTAAAAGGAAAAGTAAAAATAGATCTCCCAATCTTGGAACATATTTATGGTGGACTTTCTTCTTCAGATTTGCAGAATGCTTTGGAAAAGGATCATGCTATGGCTCGGCAAGATAAAATGATAATGGAAACAAAGGAGAAAAAGAACGCGCTGGAGTCATATATTTTTAACATGAGAGAACTAGTACAACAACAAATTTATCAACCATCATCATCCAACGCGTTGAACCTGCTGATGATGCTCGCCAGAGTCATCTCCTTCTGCTCCAGCGACATAAACTCCTCCCGCTTCTGATCCCTGACATGCTGGGAAAAGTACTGCTCATGGAACACCTCTAAGAACTCCTCCCAGCTGACATCCACACGGTCGTCAAACAACACCTCTAAGAACTCCTCCTCCGATCGCCGCCTCAGCTGGAAGAAGGAGAAGAAGAAGGAAATTGAGAGAATGAAAGAGATCAACGAATGGGAGAGAGAGAGATAAACGTTATTAAAACCCACCACCTCTCACCTCACCATTACCCTACTACCCTCAACACATACCTCCCACGACCCCACTGTTCACGCCACCTCTTCCCATGCAAACTCCACCCTAAACACTATTAACCCATGATTAACCCTAGGTTAGGGTTCTAACAGTAACCACCATCTGCACCATATATATGTCTTCGATATGAATATATATTTCGGCCCTTTTGGGATGATCGTATGTGTAAGAACCCAAACCCTAGATTAGGGTTAAGCTTGGATTAGAGGAGGTTTAGGGCTTGATTTGCATGGGGAAGCGTGGCTGCATGGGGAAGGGGAAGGAGGCGTGAACAGTGGTCGTGAGGGAGAGTGATGGGTTGGCTTGGTGTAGGCTACTGTTGGGGTGTTGGGTTTATATTGCTTTTTTCTCTCTCTCTCTCTTCACCCTCATTTGGATCTCTCATTTCTTCCTCTCTTCTTCTCCTGGTGCGCGAGTGCAGCTGCGGAGGCGACCACGGTGGAGTGAGGCGCGTGGAGGAGGCGCGCGGGGAGATCACCGGAGGCGGCGTTGCGCGAGCGTTGCTCCGGCATTTTCGTCGTTTCGTTGAGGTATGCCGCTCATTAGTGTGATTTTGTTGCTCACCCTTGTGGAAGGGTGTTGTTGGTCGGTCGGGGGAGGTCGAGGACCTCTCCGGCGACGCGTTTCTTCGTAAATCCTCGGCTGGCGCGGGGTTGAAGACGACCAACGGTCGACCGGGCCCTTCGGGCGGTCGACCGTTTTAGCACTGTTTGCCCGACTTTAACCTTCACCGGTCGAACGATGCCTTGGGGCGGTCGACCGGTAGTGCATTATTGCTGGTGAGTTGGGATTTTCTACCTGTTATCGGTCGACCGGTCCTTGTTGTGTTCGACCGGAACTTAAGTGTACTGATTATTATTGCATGATTGTTCGACCGATTTATATTGCGTTCGACCGATTGCATGTTTTGTTCGACCGGTAGTATGTTTACATTCGACCGTTTGATGACGTAGAATACTAGGTTGACCCTGTTAGTTTTCGGTCGACCGGGACCCATGAGTCGGTCGACCGATAGATTGGATTTGATGTTGACCAGACTCCGGATTTTGACCTCGTTCGGTCGACCGGTTTTAGACTTTTGTTCGACCGTTGGGGAATTAGTGTTGCGCAGTGAGTTCTACCGATTCAGACTTTCGGTCGACCGAATTCCTCGTGAAAACGGTCGACCGGTTAGACTATTTCGGTCGACCGAATCTGCTCAGAACTGAATTCCTGGGTCCCGTTGTGAATGCCAACTTTGTCCACGGAAACCCGTGTCCTCGCCTTGTGCGTGAGCCGGGAGGTGACGGTGGGCGCATGATGCGTGCCGCCCAGGGACCGCCGTTGGGAAGAGTGTGGGTGTTCGGGATGCGTCAGCTCCATGTATGGACCGTGACTTTTGAGATGTGTGTTGGCACTTTGTAGTATAGCAGGCCTGAGGGATCGCGGATCCCAGTGTTGATGTTTGTGCGAGCACGCAACTGGCGTTGGGTGAGGTGACTACCGGCCCACGGGCTACGGAGGTCGCTGCCCTGCTTTTATAGCGGCGCGGTTGGTGTTTGCGGCTCGAGGAGCCCGATGACCTGGCAGACTTCGGTCTGGATCTGTCCGATGCTGTGCCGGACTGTTGTGTTGGACCACCGATGCTGTGCCGGTGATGCCGCCGAGGTTGTGCCGGCGATGATGATTGTTGGGCCGAGGCTGTGCCGGCTATGTTGTTTTCCTCGGCTGGGCACCTACCGAGATGATGTTGTTATACCTTCCGGGCGACGGCCCCGTTGGTCCCTGTGGCCCCGACCACTGAGATTTACAGATCTGTTTCTATCGGCGCGTAGACGTGACAGAGGCTCCCTGCCGAACCCTTGTGTAGTGTAGCTGCGTGTGGGGGGTGCGATGTCGCGGGCTACTAGACTGCATGTGCCTGCAGTAGGTCTCTTCGGGAGACCCGATGATTGATTGTCGGACTGATGTCCTGTTTTACCCTTTGGGGGAACTGTTTTCCATTTCTGTTGATGCCATGACATGCTACTAGTATGATAGGTTCATTATGTGATGCATGCATTTAGGTGAGTTGGTATACAGGGTTTCCTTCTGGAAACTCAGGCATTGTTGTGATATATTTTCAGGACCGCAGTAGGTCCAGTTGGGTGGTGATCGGCGGGGACGCGCATTTTGGAGTTGGATCCTCTTCTCGGGCCGCTGAGGTCGACATGATTACTTTTCATCTTCTGTTGTCATTTTGCTGTAATCATGTATCTTTTGATAAACTCTGATGTATTATGGTGCACCGCCTATTTATTTATGGAAAGTAACAGTCCCGCCTTGATTATTGTGCTCTTGATCTTGTTTATGATTTTTTTTTTTATTTTCCGCTGTTTCGGGATGTTACAACTTGGTATCAGAGCAGTCGATTCCTATGCGGTTCCCAATGAAATCACCCTTGTAGTAATAGGATTCATGCATTTTCTTTTAGCATGCATACATGGCTGAAGTTGTGATTGTTTCTTCTGGCAGATGGCACCTAGGCGTGTGAGGAGTTCTCCACGCGATCGTGATCCCAGTGATGACACATCGGGTGCACAGTGGGACAGGTTGGGCGAGTTTCTGGAGCGTCAGGCAGCTCAGAGCGCCCAGGGCGGAGTGGGAGCTGAGCACGATCGGTTCATGCGTCAGCACCCGCCGACTTTTGATGGCAGGAGGGCCCCAGAGGTCGCGGAGGATTGGATCTTCCGGAGGGAGAAGATCTTCCGTGCTATTGGTGTAGCACCTGGGAGGATGGTGGAGCTGGCCACCTATGTGTTCGATGGCGAGGCCGCCAACTGGTGGAGGTCCACGTCCACAGTGTTGTTTGATGATCGTGTGGATGTGAGCTGGGAGGAGTTTTTGGAGGTGTTCCACGAGCAGTACTTCCCCCAGCATGTCAGGGATCAGAAGAGGGAGGAGTTCATGTCGCTGGAGCAGAAGGACATGACACTGACAAGCTACATCAGCAGGTTCAACGCTTTGGAGCGTTACTGCCCTGAGATTTGTGTGACCCCAGAGCAGCGGGCGAGGAAGTTCGTGAAGGGACTGAGACAGCCGCTTCGATCTCGGGTGATCAACAGCATGCCGCGGACCCTTGCAGATGCGGTGAAGCATGCTACGATCATCGAGCAGGACCAGAGAGAGTGTATTCAGGAGGCTCGGAAGGCGCCAGTGAGCACCGGTAGCAGAGTGGTCGGTCGTGGAGCAGGGAACCCGGGCAAGAGGCCCAGGTTCGATGGTGGAGGAGCACGTCAGTCTGGAGCGTGCACTTACTGCGGGAGGTTCCATCCAGGGCAGGAGTGTCCCCGTCGGACTGGAGCATGTATGGGTTGCGGCCAGATGGGGCATTTTGTCCGTGATTGTCCTCAGAGGCAGGGAGAGCCGAGCAGGAGGGCAGGACCACCAGCAGTAGGCAGAGGCGGAGGCAGCCGATCAGTTGTTGCACCGGGGCAGAGCAGGAGGACCGGGCGAGTCTTCACTATCCAGGCTGAGGAGGCGAGGGACTCCAACACCGTCGTGGAAGGTACGCTTTCAGTTTCTGGTTCAGTAGCGCGTGTGTTGTTTGATTGCAGCGCCACTCACTCCTTCATTTCGGAGAAGTTTGCTGGCGAGTTGGGTCGGACCCCTGTGCTGCTGACTGATGTTTTGGAGGTCAGCACGCCCATGGGTGAGGTGGGCACTGTGGGGAGCTTTTTCCCCGGCACCACAGTTGCTTCGGGAGACCACGATTTTCCGGCAGATCTGGTCTTATTACCGATGGTAGACTTCGACGTCATACTGGGGATGGACTGGCTGTCCCGGTACGACGTGCGGGTCTTTTGCCGTGAGAAGAAGATCCTGATTCCGATGGAGGGTTTGCCAGATGTTCTGATCAGAGGTGCGAGGAGCAGAGGGGGTCGTCTGATTGTGTCTGCAGTTAGGGCACAGAGACTGATACAGCAGGGATGCAGAGCGTTTGTGGCCACGCTGGTAGTTCCTGATCGTGAGACGAGGAGACTGGAGGACATAGAGATTGTGCAGGAGTTTCCGGATGTGTTTCCAGCGGAGATTCCAGCGTTACCGCCGCACCGAGAGATCGAGTTCGGCATCGAGCTGGTAGCGGGTACGACACCTCAGTCGAAGGCACCGTATCGTATGGCACCTGCTGAGTTGACAGAGCTGAAGAAGCAGTTGCAGGAGTTGATGGAGTCCGGGTTCATCAGACCGAGTGTTTCTCCATGGGGAGCGCCTGTGCTCTTCGTGAAGAAGAAGGACGGATCGTTGCGGATGTGTATCGACTACAGGATGCTGAATAAGGTTACCGTTCGGAACCGGTACCCTTTGCCCAGGATTGATGATTTGTTTGATCAGTTGCAGACGGCGAGAGTGTTCTCGAAGATCGATCTGCGTTCGGGTTATCATCAGTTGCGGATCAGGGAGGCAGATGTTCAGAAGACAGCCTTCAGGACGCGGTACGGCCACTACGAGTTCTTGGTGATGCCATTTGGACTGACGAATGCACCTGCGGCATTCATGGATCTGATGAATAGGACCTTCCAGCCGTACCTCGACAGATTTGTCGTTGTATTCGTAGACGACATTTTGATATACTCGCCTGACAGGGAGCAGCATCGAGAGCACCTGAGGATTGTGCTTGGCATCTTGAGGGATCAGCAGCTTTATGCCAAGTACACGAAGTGCGAGTTTTGGTTGGATCAGGTGGCTTTTCTGGGGCATATTGTATCAGCGGATGGGATTTCAGTGGATCCGGCGAAGGTCGAGGCAGTGACTCAGTGGAGAGCCCCGACGAGCGTGACGGAGATCAGGAGCTTCGTAGGTCTGGCAGGGTATTACAGGCGGTTTATCCAGGATTTCTCCAGACTTGCATCGCCGCTGACAGCATTGACGCAGAAAGGCGTCAAGTTCGTTTGGTCCCAGAAGTGCGAGGACAGCTTTCAGGAGCTGAAGAGGCGATTGACGACAGCACCTATTCTGACGCTACCGAGTGGCAGTGGAGGCTACGTGATTTACAGCGATGCATCAGGAGTAGGCTTGGGTTGTGTTCTGATGCAGCATGGGAAGGTGGTCGCGTACGCTTCGAGGCTGCTGAAGGTGCACGAGAAGAACTACCCGACTCACGATCTGGAGTTAGCAGCAGTAGTTCATGCGTTGAAGACCTGGCGGCACTATCTGTATGGCGAGCAGTTCGAGGTCTTCACCGATCATCAGAGTCTGAAGTACTTGTTCTCGCAGAAGGAGCTGAATATGAGGCAGCGCAGATGGCTCGAGTTCATTAAGGACTACGACTTCACCATTTCCTATCATCCGGGGAAGGCGAATTCGGTTGCAGACGCGCTGAGCCGGAAGGTGGAGGTTTCTGTTGCGGGTATGTGCATTCAGGAGTGGAGGCTACTCGAGGCTTTGTCAGAGTGGAGACCGTTCACAGAGGGTACAGAGGGAGCAGTGATTGCTGGGCTTCGGGTAGAGCCGCAGACGGTCTCACGGTTGGTTCAGGCTCAGCAGGGGGATGAGGAGTTAGCTGGTCTGCTACAGTTGGCTTCCAGAGATGGGTCAGATTTCAGTGTGGGGGTTGATGGTGGTTTGAGGTTCAGGAGTCGGATCTGGGTGCCGAAGAGTGATGGGCTGAGAGATGACATCATGGAGGAGGCACACAGAGCCAGATACACCATTCATCCGGGGAGCACGAAAATGTATAAGGACCTGCAGCGGAACTTCTGGTGGAAGGGCATGAAGAGGGATATTGCAGAGTTTGTGGAGCGATGCTTGGTCTGCCAGCAGGTGAAGATTGAGCATCAGAGGCCAGCAGGACCGATGCAGTGTATTGAGCTTCCTGAGTGGAAGTGGGAGCACGTGACGATGGATTTTGTCACGGGATTGCCGAAGACGAGGAGATTCCACGACGCGATTTGGGTGATAGTCGATCGACTGACCAAGTCGGCGCATTTCTTAGCGATCAGGACCACGTTGCCTTTGGAGGGTCTAGCTAAGTTGTACGTGGAGGAGATAGTCAGGTTGCATGGAGTGCCAGTGAGCATCATCTCCGATCGAGATCCTCGATTCACTTCCAGATTTTGGGGGAGTCTGCAGCAGGCTTTGGGGACGCGTCTGAGATTCAGTACAGCGTTCCATCCGCAGACCGATGGTCAGTCAGAGAGGACGATACAGACCCTGGAGGATATGCTGAGAGCATGCACATTGGATTGGGCAGGGCACTGGGATGAGCACCTGCCACTGATAGAGTTCGCCTACAACAACAGCTACCACTCGAGTATTGGGATGGCACCGTACGAGGCTTTGTACGGGAGGCCTTGCAGATCACCGGTATGCTGGAGTGATGTGGGCGAGAGGCAGTTAGTTGGGCCAGAGATCGTGCAGATGTATGCAGAGAAGGTGGATGTGATCAGGAGGAGACTGGCCACGGCACAGAGCAGGCAGAAGAGTTACGCAGATCGACGCAGACGAGCGCTGAGTTTCGAGGTGGGCGACCATGTGTTTCTGAAGATTTCCCCTGCCCGAGGTGTGATGAGGTTTGGGAAGAAGGGGAAGCTGAGTCCGAGGTATGTTGGGCCGTTCGAGATCTTGGACCGAGTTGGAGAGGTTGCCTACCGGATTGCTTTGCCGCCGCAGTTTTCGGGTCTTCACAACGTCTTCCATGTATCGATGCTGAGGAAGTACGTTGCAGATCCGTCGCACGTTATTGAGATAGCAGTGCCAGAGATTCAGCAGGACTTGTCGCTCGAGGAGAGGCCGGTCGAGATTGTTGATCGCATGGATCACCAGCTCAGGAGGAGGACCCTTCCGATGGTGAAGGTCAGGTGGCAGCATCACAGCGAGCGCGAGGCCACTTGGGAGATTGAGGAGGATGTCAGAAGGCAGTATCCAGAGCTTTTCGGTGAGTGTTTGCTTTGATTTCGGGACGAAATCCTTTTAAGTTGGGTGGATTGTAAGAACCCAAACCCTAGATTAGGGTTAAGCTTGGATTAGAGGAGGTTTAGGGCTTGATTTGCATGGGGAAGCGTGGCTGCATGGGGAAGGGGAAGGAGGCGTGAACAGTGGTCGTGAGGGAGAGTGATGGGTTGGCTTGGTGTAGGCTACTGTTGGGGTGTTGGGTTTATATTGCTTTTTTCTCTCTCTCTCTCTTCACCCTCATTTGGATCTCTC
The DNA here is from genome assembly GCA_963682175.1 of Triglochin maritima. Lineage (NCBI taxonomy): Eukaryota > Viridiplantae > Streptophyta > Magnoliopsida > Alismatales > Juncaginaceae > Triglochin > Triglochin maritima. The sequence goes on from OY821781.1 coordinate 40,596,147, forward strand.
ATTTCTTCCTCTCTTCTTCTCCTGGTGCGCGAGTGCAGCTGCGGAGGCGACCACGGTGGAGTGAGGCGCGTGGAGGAGGCGCGCGGGGAGATCACCGGAGGCGGCGTTGCGCGAGCGTTGCTCCGGCATTTTCGTCGTTTCGTTGAGGTATGCCGCTCATTAGTGTGATTTTGTTGCTCACCCTTGTGGAAGGGTGTTGTTGGTCGGTCGGGGGAGGTCGAGGACCTCTCCGGCGACGCGTTTCTTCGTAAATCCTCGGCTGGCGCGGGGTTGAAGACGACCAACGGTCGACCGGGCCCTTCGGGCGGTCGACCGTTTTAGCACTGTTTGCCCGACTTTAACCTTCACCGGTCGAACGATGCCTTGGGGCGGTCGACCGGTAGTGCATTATTGCTGGTGAGTTGGGATTTTCTACCTGTTATCGGTCGACCGGTCCTTGTTGTGTTCGACCGGAACTTAAGTGTACTGATTATTATTGCATGATTGTTCGACCGATTTATATTGCGTTCGACCGATTGCATGTTTTGTTCGACCGGTAGTATGTTTACGTTCGACCGTTTGATGACGTAGAATACTAGGTTGACCCTGTTAGTTTTCGGTCGACCGGGACCCATGAGTCGGTCGACCGATAGATTGGATTTGATGTTGACCAGACTCCGGATTTTGACCTCGTTCGGTCGACCGGTTTTAGACTTTTGTTCGACCGTTGGGGAATTAGTGTTGCGCAGTGAGTTCTACCGATTCAGACTTTCGGTCGACCGAATTCCTCGTGAAAACGGTCGACCGGTTAGACTATTTCGGTCGACCGAATCTGCTCAGAACTGAATTCCTGGGTCCCGTTGTGAATGCCAACTTTGTCCACGGAAACCCGTGTCCTCGCCTTGTGCGTGAGCCGGGAGGTGACGGTGGGCGCATGATGCGTGCCGCCCAGGGACCGCCGTTGGGAAGAGTGTGGGTGTTCGGGATGCGTCAGCTCCATGTATGGACCGTGACTTTTGAGATGTGTGTTGGCACTTTGTAGTATAGCAGGCCTGAGGGATCGCGGATCCCAGTGTTGATGTTTGTGCGAGCACGCAACTGGCGTTGGGTGAGGTGACTACCGGCCCACGGGCTACGGAGGTCGCTGCCCTGCTTTTATAGCGGCGCGGTTGGTGTTTGCGGCTCGAGGAGCCCGATGACCTGGCAGACTTCGGTCTGGATCTGTCCGATGCTGTGCCGGACTGTTGTGTTGGACCACCGATGCTGTGCCGGTGATGCCGCCGAGGTTGTGCCGGCGATGATGATTGTTGGGCCGAGGCTGTGCCGGCTATGTTGTTTTCCTCGGCTGGGCACCTACCGAGATGATGTTGTTATACCTTCCGGGCGACGGCCCCGTTGGTCCCTGTGGCCCCGACCACTGAGATTTACAGATCTGTTTCTATCGGCGCGTAGACGTGACAGAGGCTCCCTGCCGAACCCTTGTGTAGTGTAGCTGCGTGTGGGGGGTGCGATGTCGCGGGCTACTAGACTGCATGTGCCTGCAGTAGGTCTCTTCGGGAGACCCGATGATTGATTGTCGGACTGATGTCCTGTTTTACCCTTTGGGGGAACTGTTTTCCATTTCTGTTGATGCCATGACATGCTACTAGTATGATAGGTTCATTATGTGATGCATGCATTTAGGTGAGTTGGTATACAGGGTTTCCTTCTGGAAACTCAGGCATCGTTGTGATATATTTTCAGGACCGCAGTAGGTCCAGTTGGGTGGTGATCGGCGGGGACGCGCATTTTGGAGTTGGATCCTCTTCTCGGGCCGCTGAGGTCGACATGATTACTTTTCATCTTCTGTTGTCATTTTGCTGTAATCATGTATCTTTTGATAAACTCTGATGTATTATGGTGCACCGCCTATTTATTTATGGAAAGTAACAGTCCCGCCTTGATTATTGTGCTCTTGATCTTGTTTATGATTTTTTTTTTAATTTTCCGCTGTTTCGGGATGTTACAGTATGTGTACCTTATGATAATTTTTATCTCTGTGGTTTACAGATTGGTCCTTTCTCTGCAGAAATGGGTGAAACCACTGTGAGCATGCTTCTAAATTATAATGGAATTGTTTCGGTAACATCAGCAACTGTAAGTTTCACAAGTATTTACCCTTAGTTCCATTAAAATTTGAAATTTTCGTTTACCATCCCCTTGTGTTTGATAGTTATATGTGGAAGAAGATGAGGATGTATTTGTCAGTGGGGAGCTAGTGAATGGTGTAAGAATTACTAAAATTGTAAACAATGCAGCCAACACAGAAGCAAGGGCTGGAGCTGCTACTTATGTGCAAGATTACTCGAAGGTTTTTGCTCTTTCCTTTGTATGAGAAGTCATTATTTTCCATTAAAAGTCTCTTTACATCATTTATATTTTTGTTGTATTTTGTTTTTGCAGGATATGGAACTAAAAGGAAAAGTAAAAATAGATCTCCCAATCTTGGAACATATTTATGGTGGACTTTCTTCTTCAGATTTGCAGAATGCTTTGGAAAAGGAGTCTGATATGGCCTGTAAAGATAAAGTAGTGTTAGAAATTGAGAGATGCCTTTGCAGTTTTTGTTGGTCAATATTGTCTGAAAGAAGACCACAACAAAATCCTCAAGAATCATCATCCCCACTGAGAGAGATGGCCGGAACCTCAAGTTTGTTTGTGGCAACAGTACCATACATAGGCGACACTCCAAGCTCACGTGTAATTGCTGAACACACTGATTGCACTACTAATTTTTGGGCTATATATACGACTTGTAGTTGGTTTCTTCAACATACATCAAAGGGCTGCAACTAACTTTCTCTTATGCAATCTGATGTCCCCCATAGTGGGAAATTATTACTTATTCTGAATTATTATTTTTAATGTTTAATGATCTCCAGGAAACGAACGTTTGTGCGACATCTCTGAAAACTTCCACAGAATCAGAGTTCGATGTCGGGATCCCGCCGGGATATATTTCTGATTCTATCATTGACCAATGTGATCTAGATAATGCTGCAGATCTGATCAGAGGTTTCGGCTGCCGGTTAGAACACGACCTGCCACTAGATGAAGTGGTTAAAAGGGTCCAAAAAGTCACTAACATATTGGTATTCTCTGGAGTCCCTTTAACAAGGTGGGTCGATGGCTCACGATCTTCGAAATCAAGCTATCGAGCACGACAAGTTAATCGAAGCTACAGAAGCATCAATGGTCTTACAGTCCCAGTGTGTAGATGATCTTTGAGCACAGCATGTGAGTATTGATGGGGAGCTTTCAACTAAAAACTTATCTTTGTCTAGCTTTAAGGAAGAGAGTGCATTGATCCAGTCGAAAATCAATCAAACAATGGCTGAACTCCACGACCTGCGGAAGAAGTTTGCTCACGTAACTTACGAGCTCGATGCGGAGGCGAAACTTTGCATTCATTTGGAAGGCCGTAGGAGAGATGTTGAAGACCAACTATCCACTGCAGAGTTGGAGGTCTCTGACAGTAAAAATAAGCTTGAAGTGATGAAATCAGATCGTAAACGTAGAGTTGCTGGCCTTGATGTAGATGAAGATACAGCAAACGTTGCGGTGGAACATGCCATAAAGAATATTACTTCCTTATCATATGGTGTTGCTGGCCATGAAGGGACTGCAGCAAAGTTGTTGCCTGAGCAAGCTGATCTGGAGGTTTGTTCATTCCATTCAATGGGAAATCATTACTTCGTGAAATCATTAACTAATAAACTTTTTATTATCCACATTTTCTGAAATTCTTATGAGAAATTATGTGAAGACCTGAGAGGGCTGATCTTTCTGTTGTATTTGGTAAGATTTGGTACAAAAAAATGTAAACGTACAAATAAGATTTATGGTGGTGTTTCTTTTAAAAACTGCAGGAAGCTGTGGAAAAGGAGTGTGCTCTGAATTACCAAGCGATGGAAGAACCCATGAGGGAAAAATGGTGCTTAAGGCCAATGTCTATAACATGAGGCAGGTCGGGGTTGTAGAAGCACATCTTCCTTTTTCGGTGATACATATATGATATTAGATAGCACATAATATAAACTCGTGCATTCACAATATGTTCTAAGAAACTTTTGGTATATTATATAGCAGTTGCATGGCAAATATAAATATTCCTTGAGAGGGTCGGACAATGAAATGTTTGCTCGAAAACTTGAGACGGATGATTGGTTGTCCACTGTGGGTGAGGAACTGTGTTATATCCTAACCCATCCTTATTGTCTTAATTGTGCTTAGGAGTGGATTAGTGAGGTTTGAGGTGGATGGTTGAGATCGTATGGAGGTGATATGGTGGACGGCTGAGATCGAATGTGGGAAAGTATATAAGGTTGGTTTTATCTCTCTCCCTCACTCTTTCACAACTCTCACTCACTCTCTCTCTCTCTCTAGACGCGTCTCTCAGCAGCAAGTGAAGGTTCTGTGGCGTGGGGTGAGCGAAGAACGCGCGGGTCACAATTGGAGTCGGCGGAGGCGCGAAGATCGTCGTTGCGAGAGGTTCCGCGACGTAGCGCTCGCCGTGGTTTCTTCGAAGGCTTCTTCAAGCCTTAAGGTATGTCAAACTTGCTTTCACGCTCACCTATTATTAGTGTGGGGGTGGGAGCGGTCGACGGTAGGCCGAGAGGCTCGTCAGACCTGCACAGCAGTTTCTGAACTGTAAATGGTCGACCGGTGTTTTGGTTCGGTCGACCGGTTATAGTGTATTTTGGGGCGAATCCCTCGCACCGGTCGAACGATACCCTTTGGGTGGTCGACCGGTTGTGCAATTTTTAGAGACAGAAGGATGCTTTGTGTATTTTCAGTCGAACGGGACCCCTTTACCGGTCGACCAAAAGTACTATTGTATGTCGGTTGGGGCCTTGACCATCTAAACGGTCAACCGCCTGTTTGACTTCTTCGACCGACGACTTAAGTGAACTTATTGGCCGGTCGACCGGAAGTGCGGTTTCGGTCGACCGTGAAGTGTGGATTGTTGGTGGATTTTACTGGTGGTTTTCGGTCGACCGATAGGGTTCGGTTGTTCGACCATTTGATTGTGGTTTGCGAAAATGTTTTCTTACTGGTGCTTTTCGGTCGACCGTGACCCCTTTGTCGGTCGACCGTTTGACGGGTTTTTCGGTTGGGCCAGTTCTCTGGGTGAGGATCGGTCGACCGGAAGACAGATTTGGTTCGACCGTTTTGCACAGTTTTGGTGTGTGTGTGTTACTATTGATTGGCTAGAAGGCGACGGGTTCACCGGCCCTTTTGGGGCGACGGACGGACAGGTCGGCCCTATAGCGACTAGTAGTGACACGTAGAGGTTGTTGTGATAACTGTCTTCGTGGCTCCGGCAATTGAGGCAAAGCCATGGCTCCGGCGAATGATGCAAAACCGTGACTTCGGTGACATTGAGGCAAAGCCGTGGCTCCGGCGAATGATGCAAAACCGTGGCTCCGGTAACACTGAGGCAAGAAGAGGGTTGTTTGGCCGTGATTTGGATCGGCGGTGCCTTGTGTTCACGAGTGTTGGTGGGGTTGGGGTGAGAGGACCCTTGAGACCCGTGTTGTTTGGCTATGGCCGGGAGAGAGGTCCCGGGAACTTAGCTGTTGTTTCAGTTGTGATATTTGTGGTTCTCGCATATTTCTTTATCTACATCCGGGACGCGATTGCGGGCTTCGTTCTGGTGCTTGTCATGGTTGTGGCCAGCTGGGTCATTTTATTCGTTCATGCCCGAGTAGGCCGGGTGGGCCTATTGTTCGACCGGGATCGTCCACAGCTGGTGGAGCTGGACCCAGTCGTATAACAGCACCAACCCAGCAGGGGAAGAGAGCAGGTCGCTTGTTCACTATCCAGGCGGAGGAGGCTAGAGATGCCACCACCGTGGTGGAAGGTACGCTACTTGTTGCTGATTTGGTAGCTAGGGTGTTGTTCGACTCTGGGGCCACACACTCGTTTATCTCTGAGTAGTTTGCGAGCGTGTTGGTCCGTACCCCTGCGATGTTGACTACCACTTTGGAGGTCAACACACCCCTGGGTTTGGTGGGCACTGTGGGGAGATTTATCCCCGGCGCCACGATTGCTTCGGGAGACCAGGAATTTCCGGCTGACCTGGTCTTGTTACCGATGGTAGACTTCGATGTCATACTCGGGATGGATTGGGTGTCTCAGTACGATGTTCGAGTCTTATGCCGTGATAAGAAGATTTTGATTCCGAGGCGAGGTTTGCCTGATCTTCTGATCAGAGGATTGAAGGACCACGGAGGTCGGTTGATTGTTTCTTCAGTTAGAGCTCGGAAGTTGATTCAGCAGGGTTGCAGGGCTTTTGTAGCCACTTTGGTAGTTCCAGATTCGGAGTTGAGGAGACTGGAGGACATCGAGATTGTTCAGGATTTTCCGAGGTGTTTGCTGATGATGTCTCCGGTCTACCACCTCACAGAGAGATAGAGTTCGGCATTGATCTGGTAGCTGGGACTACACCACAGTCGAAGGCTCCGTACAGGATGGCGCCTGCAGAGTTGGCAGAGCTGAAGAAGTAGTTGCAGGATCTGATGGACACTGGGTTTATCCGACCTAGTGTCTCACCGTGGGGTGCGCCGATTTTATTTGTGAAGAAGAAGGATGGCTCGTTGCGGATGTGTATAGACTACCGGATGCCGAATAAGGTTACCGTGAGGAATCGGTATCCTTTGCCCAGGATCGAGGACCTGTTTGACCAGTTGCAGTCAACGAAGGTGTTCTCGAAGATTGATCTGCGATCCGGGTATCATCAGTTGAGGATCAGAGAGGCAGATGTTCAGAAGATAGCTTTCCGGACGATGTACGGACACTTTGAGTTTCTGGCTATGCCATTCGGGTTGACAAACGTGCCTGCAGTATTTATGGATCTGATGAATAGGACATTCACTCAGTACCTCGATCGTTTCGTGATTGTCTTCGTGGACGATATTTTGGTCTATTCACCAGATATAGAGCAGCACTGGGAGCATCTGAGGATTGTACTTGACATTCTGAGAGATCAGCAGCTGTATGCCAAGTTTTCGAAGTGCGAGTTCTGGCTTCACAGTGTAGCATTTTTGGGGCATATAGTGTCGGGAGCTGGGATATCAGTGGATCCAGCGAAGGTCAAGGCAGTGACACGGTGGAGAGCCCCGACGAGTGTGACTGGGATTAGGAGTTTTGTTGGATTGGTGGGTTATTACCGTCGGTTCATGATGCATTGCATACATTGCATCATATGTCTTTCATTTAGATTACTTTTACATCAATAAATGCTACTAAGGTATGTGTTTAGTCTTATTTACAGAATACAGGGACCTGAATGCAATTTACCCACATCCCGAGCATAAACGCGTACAAAAGACTCGTTTTTATCATAAAGACCAAGTTCAAGTTTATCGGGCTTCAAATGGAAATGTATCCAAGCATAAAAGCATTCAAGACCTAATTACGAAAAGAACAATGACTTAAGCACAAAAGTAGCCGGGGACTTAATTGCAAAAAGTGAAGGACCTAATTGCAAATCACGAGTAGCTTTTATTATTATGGAGAAAATATAAAGAAAAATCAATGTGGATCTCCAAATATATGAAGAAATTAATTCGGATCTCCAAAGATATGCAAGAATCAATCCAGACGCGCAAATGACATTGAAATCATACCATAAACACACAGGAAAAATCCGGGTCGATTCTGAGCCAAAAAGGAGGCGAATCCGCCGCACCCCAAGAGCAAATTACGGCGAATCCGCCGCACCAAATTAGATCCATGCTCTAAAAATTTTACCGGTTGCGTGTTGACGCGTGTACTTTCTTATTTCATGCTTAGGTCCCTTGTATCGGCTATAAATAGCCCCGAGAACGATGTTGTGAGGAGTTCTTCCTTTTGTTCCATAATTTAGCAATAAAATTCTGTTTCTTTTATTTTATGTTTTTAATTTTCTTTTCTTAGTTTCTCTAGGACCCCTTCTCCCTCCCTCCATCTATGAGTTTCTAACTCTTTCCAAATGGTGGGGGTGACGGATTTAGGGTGATGAGAAGAGAAGATGTTATTATTTTAATTTCGTATTAGTATGTTTTGATTACTTGAGTTTATGTTAAATCATTTATCATGTAATGCTTTATAACTAATATGATTTATTATAACTTTCAGAATTCTTTAATCTAAACCCGATATCTAAACCTCCACCCAACGGAATTCACCATCTTTGTTCTTGTTTTAGTTTTATTTGTTCTTGTTTCTTGCTTTAGATAATAAAAACCAAAAATCTCAAAAACCCAATTTATTCTTCTCTCCTTCTTTCCCCCAATCGAAATCACACTAATAACAAATCTCTCCCTCCTTGTGTTCGACCCGTATTTGTCACGTCTTCATTGACACCGTGCACTTGCGGTATAAATTTAATTCTCATCAGTTCATCAAAGACTTCTCGAGACTTGCTTCACCCCTGACAGCGCTGACGAAGAAAGGAGTGAAGTTTGTTTTGTCCCAGAAATGTGAGGACAGTTTTCAGAAACTGAAGAGTCGGTTGACGACTGCTCCAGTTCTGACTCTTCCCAGTGGTAGCGGAGGTTTTGTGATTTACAGCGACGCCTCAGGTGTTGGTTTGGGATGTGTACTGATGCAGCACGGGGAGGTAGTGGCGTATGCTTCGAGGCAGCTGAAGGTGCACGAGAAGAATAACCCCACTCACGATTTAGAGTTGGCAGCCGTAGTTCATGCTCTGAAGATTTGGCGTCACTATTTGTATGGTAAGCGGTTCGAAGTCTTCACTGATCATCAGAGTCTGAAGTATCTGTTTTCACAAAAGGAGATGAACATGAGACAGCGCAGATGGCTCGAGCTGATTAAGGATTTTGATTTCACAATCTCCTATCATCCGGGGAAGGCGAATTCAGTTGCAGACGCGCTGAGCAGGAAAGTGGAGGTGTCAGCTGCGAGTTTGTGCATTCGGGAGTGGAGGCGACTCGAGACATTGTCTGAGTGGAGGTCGTTCACGGAGAGCTCGGAGGGGGCAGTGATTGCGGGACTTCGAGTGGAGCCGCAGACCGTCAGTCGAGTTGTTCAGGCTCACCACAGTGATGAGGAGTTGACTAGTCTGCTACGGTCAGCTGCCAGGGATGGATCAGACTTCACTGTGGGAGTGGATGGAGGTCTGAGGTTCAGGAGTCGGATCTGGGTGCCGAGGGTCCATGGGTTGAGAGATGACATCATGGAGGAGGCACACAGAGCGAGGTATTCCATTCACTCGGGGAGTACGAAGATGTATAAAGATCTGCAGAGGAACTTCTGGTGGAGAGGGATGAAGCGTGATGTGGGTGATTTTGTGACTAGGTGCTTGGTTTACCAGCGGGTGAAGATCAAGCACCAGAGACCAGCGGGACCGATGCAGAGTATAGAGCTACCTGAGTGGAAGTGGGAGCATGTGACGATGGATTTTTTTCACCGGGTTGCCGAAGACGAGGAGCTCTCATGACGCGATTTGGGTTATAGTCGATCGACTAACCAAATCGGCACATTTTTTGGCTATCCGGACTACTCTACCTTTGGAGGGTCTGGCGAGGTTGTATATTGAGGAGATCGTCAGACTGTATGGGGTGCCAGTAAGTATCATTTCAGATCGAGATCCGAGGTTCACTTCCAGATTCTGGGGGAGTTTGCAGCAGGCTCTGGGGACTCGTCTGAAGTTTAGTACATCATTTCATCCGCAGACCGACGGTCAGTCCGAGAGGGCTATTCAGACGTTAGAGGACATGCTGAGAGCGTGCACTCTGGATTGGGCAGGGCACTGGGATGAGCACCTGCCGTTGATTGAGTTCGCCTACAACAACAGCTACCATGCGAGTATTGGGATGGCGTCGTACGAGGCTTTGTACAGGAGACCCTGCAGATCACCGGTATGCTGGAGTGAGGTAGGCGAGAGACAGTTAGTCGGGCCCGAGTTTGTGCAGGTGTATGCTGATAAGGTTGATGTGATCAGGCAGAGACTAGCGACAACTCAGAGCAGGCAGAAGAGCTACGCGGATCGGCGTAGGCGTGTGCTGATTTTTGAGGTTGGCGATCATGTCTTTCTGAAGATCTCCCCGCCGCGTGGGGTGATGAGATTCGGGAAGAAGGGGAAGCTCAGTCTGAGGTATATTGGGCTGTTTGAGATATTAGACCGAGTTGGAGAGGTCGCCTACCGGATTGCGCTGCCGCCACAGTTCCCTGGTGTTCACAATGTCTTCCACGTTTCGATGCTGAGGAAGTACGTTTGAGATCCTTCTCATGTGATCTAGATTGAGGTTCCAGAGATCCAGTAGGATTTGTCTCTCGAGGAGAGACTGGTGGAGATTGTGGATCGGATGGAGCACTAGCTCAGGAGGATGACCATTCTGATGGTCAAGGTCAGCTGACAGCATCACTCTGAGCGAGAGGCTACTTGGGAAGTTGAGGAAGAAGTCCGGAAGTTGTATCCGGGGCTGTTTGGTAAGCGCTGGATTTAATTTCGTGGGCGAAATTCTTTTAAGGATGGTGGATTGTTATATCCTAACCCATCCTTATTGTCTTAATTGTGCTTAGGAGTGGATTAATGAGGTTTGAGGTGGATGGTTGAGATTGTTTGGAGGTGATGTGGTGGACGCCTGAGATCGAATGTGGGAAAGTATATAAGGTTGGTTTTATCTCTCTCTCCCTCACTCTTTCACAACTCTCACTCACTCACTCTCTCTCTCTCTAGACGCATCTCTCAGCAACAAGAGAAGGTTTTGTGGCGTGGGGTGAGCGAAGAACGCGCGGGTCGCAGTTGGAGTCGTCGGAGGTGCGAGGATCGTCGTTGCGAGAGGTTTCGCGAGGTAGCGCTCGCCATGGTTTCTTCGAAGGCTTCTTCAAGCCTTAAGGTATGTCAAACTTGCTTTCAAGCTCACCTATTATTAGTGTGGGGGTGGGAGCGGTCGACGATAGGTCGAGAGGCTCGTCGGACCTGCACAACAGTTTCTGAACTGTAAACGGTCGACCGGTGTTTTGGTTCGGTCGACCGGTTATAGTGTATTTTGGGGCGAATCCCTCGCACCGGTCAAATGATACCCTTTGGGTGGTCGACCGGTTGTGCAATGTTTAGAGAGAGAAGGACGCTCTGTGTATTTTCGGTCGAACGGGACCCCTTTGACAGTCGACCGAAAGTACTGTTGTATGTCGGTTGGGGCGTTGACCATCTAAACGGTCGACCGCCTGTTTGACTTGTTCGACCGACGACTTAAGTGAACTTATTGGCCGGTTGACTGGAAGTGAGGTTTCGGTCGACCGTGAAGTGTGGACTGTTGGTGGATTTTACTGGTGGTTTTCGGTCGACCGATAGGGTTCGGTTGTTCGACCATTTGATTGTGGTTTGCGAAAATGTTTTCTTACTGGTGCTTTTCGGTCGACCGGGACCCCTTTGTCAGTTGACCGTTTGGCGGGTTTTTCGGTTGGGTCAGTTCTCTGGGTGAGAATCGGTCGACCGGAAGACAGATTTGGTTCGACCGTTTTGCACAGTTTTTGTGTGTGTGTTACTATTGATTGGCTAGAAGACGACGGGTTCACCAGCCCTTTTGGGGCGACGGACGGACAGGCCGGCCCTATAGCGATTAGTAGTGACACGTTGAGGTTGTTGTGATAACTGTCACCGTTGCTCCGGCAATTGAGGCAAAGCCGTGGCTCCGGCGAATGATGCAAAACCGTGGCTCTGGTAACATTGAGGCAAAGTCGTGGTTCCGGCGAATGATGCAAAACCGTTGCTCCGGTAACACTGAGGCAAGAAGAGGGTTGTTTGGCCGTGATTTGGATCCGCGGTGCCTTGTGTACACGAGTGTTGGTGGGGTTGGGGTGATAGAACCCTTAAGACCCGTGTTGTTTGGCTATGGCCGGGAGAGAGGTCCCGGGAACTTAGCAGTTGTTTCAGTTGTGATATTTGTGGTTCTCGCATATTTCTTTATTGTCCATATATGTGTTAGGGTTTGTCAATTAGATCACTCGGTTTGGTTATTTCCTGTTCTACCCGACCAAATGCAAGTACTTCCATATAGTGATAGCATTGCATATTATTTTTGACGACATTGATTACCCACCATCCTTGACAAATATTTAAGGGTTGTATTTAGATCCGTCACTGAGTTATATGTCCAAAGCTCAAGTTGTTTTACCGAAATTATGAGTGTAGCCGTGTAAGTTATTGGTTGCGTACTTATGGACAACAGCAACGTCATTCATGGCAGCATGTTGGTTGAGTTCCCTCTTGCACTGAACTGCAGGATGCAGCAGAACATATCGACAGGTACATTATGTTTCTGAACTTCATGTTACCATTCACCACAAATACATATAACCTTGCAAACACAATATATGTTCTAGCTACATGTCTAATGAGCCATTTTCTATTTTCAACGTAGGTAAGCTTAGATAAGTAATTAGATTCCGATATCCTCGCATTTGCAGGTTTTGCTGGTCAATTGTTTCCAAAGCAAGTCGAGAACATGTTTCCGATCATCTCCTGGACCAAAATGGAAACCAACAAGTTCAAGGTACTAACCAGCCAACGACATCTTCAAATTCACAGACATCAACAATCGTGACCCCAATACCGTCCCCCCCCCCCCCCCCCTCCACCACTACCGGATGCTTCTGAAATCGAGACTTCCAACAATGGCTCTTGATCCCTCCTAGTATGCCCTGTTTGATTACACTCATTTGAACGATTGCCTTTATTTCGTGATTGTCATTTTTTTTGTATATCCCATTTGATTGTCATTTTATTTGTCTCAGAACTTTAAAGTTTAAACGACACGGTTTTATGTGTTCATAACTCTATTGCTTCTCGTTGTTTATGATTTCGGGACTTGTTGTACTATCTTGTTTCTCCATTTTGTGTTTCTCTTTTGAAGGAGCCGAGCGAGGCTCATATAATGCAGTAATTCCATGACATGAGTATTCGTTCGGGTTTAGAAAAAAATTCAAAATAATATTTTTTTAATTTTTTTGCTAAAATAGACATCTCTAAAAAGTATTTGTTAAACTAGACCCGCCGTTACCACGTGGTGACACGTGACGGCGGCGAGTTTTATTTGGAAGAACTCGACACTGGTGATGTCGAGTTTTATTTAGCATAAGTCAGCATCATCAGTGCCGAGTTCTCTTTAGGAGAATATTGTCCAACACTTCATATTTCACTCGACGTGAGTTGTCAGGAGAATAGTGATTCAAATAGATCTCGGCATCCCCAATGTCGAGTTCTATTTGGACATGTTCTCCTGACACTCAGATCGTGTACAAAATGGTTGGACGGTCAGGAGAAGTCTACAATAGAACTCGGCATCTATAATGCCGAGTTTAATAGGCATAAGTCGAAGTTTAATAGGCAGAAGTAGGCAAATTTACGGTCCTAAAAAATACATTACATTAATTCAAGTCTTACAATTAATCAACTCTTAAAAGGATTTAAGTCGTACATTCATTCAAGTCATAACAAAATACATTACATTAATCAAGTCTTACAATTAATCAACTCTTACATTCATTCGTCTCACTAAATAGTTACATACAAAATATTCAAACTATTTTTCTATATAGGTTTCTTGCATCGCTTTCGGTTATGTCATATACCGCCGTATCTCCCACACCTTACCTTTCTTCCAGAGTGTTCGTCCATCTTGTTTCGGATTCGCGTTGATTTAAGCCGACCGGGAGGTCTTTTGGTTTGGGGATGCTTCATTGTGATGTTGCATCGATCTGGCCAATACCTCACATCAGGAATTTGGATAAATATCGGTTTGTACGCCTCTCTGTACATTTGAACCTCATAATACGGGGACACCAAATGTGAAGTGTTGACATTTGCATGTCTGCCACTGCAAACTGCTAGTATATTTAAACATGGGACGTGCATTGCAATTATGTATCCACAAGTGCAAGTAATAACTCCTTCAAATTTCACGAGGTATTTTTTCTGGTCATTGTCTTCAACCTGGTACATCATCTGGTGGTACCGAGTTACTGTATGTATTCTTGCTAGATTGTTGTTTTCTGTCACCACGGTGTGGACTGTCAGTACATATGTTTGATTCCACGACTCGGCGACGTCTCTTCTTTTAACAAAGAATTTGTTCAAGCGGAGAAAGATCATCAAAATCATAGTTGTAATTGGCATACCGCGTGCCTCTCGTAAGACATTGTTGAAGCTTTCTGACATGTTTGTTGTCATACATCCGAAATGTCGACCCCCGTTGTGACAACAAGTCCATCTTTTCAAAGGACTTTGATGCTGAATCCACTTGTATACCGGTTTATGTTCCTCTGCAATAGCCTTTATTAACTCTTCAAATTTCATAAATGAATGAGTTTTACCCGCTTCGTAAAATTTGATTTGTCTCAATATTTCCTTGCAATTTCGATGTTTAGCAAGATTTGCTTTTATGTGTCGAAGACAGAATCGATGTACATGCCCCTCCGAAGGTGGAAATGTGGCTCGACACAAGCGTTTATTCCCGGAAATCTGTCGGTGATAATACACAAATCGGGTCGCCTTGTAACTCTACTTGCCAGCAAATGAAGGAACCACGTTCACGACTCTGTATTATTGCTCTCTACAACAGCAAATGTCAAAGGGAAAATTCCGTTGTTTGCATCCGTGCCCACAGCAATTAGCAATATACCTATATATTTGCTATAGAGGTGTGTTCCATCCACACTGACAACAGGTCTACAATAATGAAACCCACTAATTGAAGACCCGAACGTCCAAAACACACGCTTAAACATCTCGTCTGAATTTACCTGAATAGACTATATTTCAACAACAGATCCTTCATTGTTATGACAGAGAACTGTGACGAACCTTTGCAAATCTTTAAAATTGTCTTCTTCGGCACCATATATTCGGTTCAACGCTTTTTGCCTAGCATGCAATGCTTTATCGTAACCGATTTCAAGTGAGTATTTGGTCTTCACCATTTCCATTATTTCAGCAGGAGTAATTGTGAACTTAGTTCTAACATATGACATTATCAAGTCGCATACAAAATTAGCACTACATTGTTTGTTGTTGTTTAGCAATATCGGATTGGAACAAGTGTGCACGACGTCGTATGTTTTAACTTGAAAATATCTGCAGCCTTTTGGAATAGACGCACGTAGACGCCATTTGCAATTATCTTTATCACGACGAATACAATGAACAGTATACCGTTTCGTTGGAGAAACCACAACTGAATATTGAACAAACTTTTTAATGTGCCACGATTGCAGAGCATGAACCAAATCATCTTTCGTTGAGAAAATTTGTTTATCCCAGAAAGAACGACCATCTTCCGTACGCCAATCACTCCGTTCCAAATTGTTCGCAGCATCGAAGAATCAGTGTTCAATTACCGAATTCTCTATCCAGTTGTCGTCCTCGAAGATATCGGAAAGTTCATTAAGACCAATAAATCCATGCAGACCTCTGACCAAACGTACTCCTGAGACTCACACACCGGAAAACCATCTACGCGCAAGCCGGTAATCATAGAGATGTCACGCAAGGTGCACGTGATCTCACCATGTCGCAGGTAAAATGAATGAGTCTTCAGTCTCCAACGCTCGACCATCGCCCCCAGCAAGGTATGATCCAACTGAACTCGACCCAACCGAGTGACTGTGTCAAACCCTGCCATATCTAGCAGAAACAACATCCTCTCATCAGTGATTTGTCATTCGTTGAGCTTCGCTCCATGCTCAACGCATTTTACACCATCAACATCCTTCTACATAAATTTAGAGAAATGTCAGAATATTGAAACTCACGTGCAAATATTTAACTTGAAAACGTAAAATGCTTACAAAATCTTTGAACAAGTCAGACTTGTGGTTGGTCTGCAAAACCAGCACTGATCTGTCTACCGGACCCTGTGAAACATAACTACCTCTAACTGAACCAGTACTGGAACCACCAAACTCCATCTGTACATAACACGTTAAAAAGTGAGATGATTGTTCTTCATTACTTACTACTTAAAAAGTTTAGAATACTCTAATATTTTAGAAATGACCTCAATCTAGTGTAGTAGCAAACAGCTGTAAACGTCGAACAATCTCTCCAATAAAATCAACTACAATAAACAACGTTACGAATCATGTCAGAATTTTTTTTTAATTTTGACAGAACCTCCCCTATATTTTTCAAATTGGTAAATTTAAACCTGCACGGTAGAACAAACTAACAATACTACAAATAACATCCTTAAATTCTAAACATCTAAATAACGACGTATTTCTCAACATGCAAATCACAATATATTTAACGAACATATTTCTCAACTTCAAAACATTTTTTCCATTAAAACTCACATACATTATTACTCTATTTTTAAGACAAAAAAAACAAACTTCAATTCTCACATACATTCAAACTCACATACATTTAAACTCAAATAAATCATTTTTAAGTTTACATTCATTCAAGGTAACATACATTCAAACCAAAATATCAACAAAAAATCTAATTTTAATCACAATAATCAAACTTAAATTCAACTATTTTTAAGATTACTACCGTAAACCTACAATCAACAAAACTAAAATCAATAATCAACTAACAAACAAGAAATAAAACGTTTTGCCTAAAAACCCAAAATCGAATTCGAGTTTGCACCAAAACGGATTCCTAAACCAACAAAAACACTACAATCATACATAAAACAACAATGTATATCATCCTAATACATAAAAAATGTAAGAAAACGGTGGAAAACGAAAAAAAATCGAAACTCTAACCTTAAAAACGCGAAAACTCGGCGGAGGGGGAGAGGGGGGAGTCAAGCTGCTTTTATAGCCCGACGAAACTCTACATTGGTAACGCCGAGTTCGCTTTTTTTAAGTGAACTCGGCGTTAAGAACGCCGAGTTCTTCCTTTAGAACACGGCATCTAGGATGTCGAGTTCTATTTAAGAAATTGTTCTCCTGACGCGTCAATCGTCTCATGCACGATCTGAGTCCCAGGAGAACAGTTTCTTAAATAGAACTCGGCACTCCCAGTGCCGAGTTCTATTTGAATCACTTCTCCTGTGTGGAAAATTTCAAGTGTTGGCAATAAAAAACCAAGTAAAACTCGACATCACCAGTGTCGAGTTCTCCCAAGTAGAACTCGGCACTGGTGACTGCTATATGCACAAAAAAACAAAACCCGCATCCGTCCCGTCCACGTGTCATCACGTGGTGGCAGCGGGTATAGTTTGACAAATACTTTTTAGGGAGATTTATTTTGGCAAATTTTAAAAAAATATATATTATTTTGAAAAAAATTCCATTTGTTTAATGCTCGGGCATGGACCTGTGTGTTGAATCATGAGCCTGGTTGTTTACTTTTGTGGGCTCTATAGGGATTTTGTACCTCCTTCCGTGTGAGTACTGAAAAAAAACCCTTGACATCAGTGTAATATGCATTAAGCTTCGAATCGTACATGATTTTTGTTTGAATTTTAAAAAAAAGGCGCACAATGTTTATATTTGCCTACATACCCAATTATGCTCATATTCTTTTTTGGTTTCGAATCTACCAACAATCATCAAAGGGGAAGACAAGGACTGGAAGACTAAGATTACATAGCCTTATTAAGCCAACAAATGATTGCTTCATTAGAAGGTTTATTCTACCATTGCTTTGCAACGGATCAATTAGTATGTTTGGTCTTGGCTTGAGTGCCGATTCAGTCGTCACAGTCACAGCCACAGCCACCGCCAATGCCTTTTAAGAACCGCTTTCAATCCTTTTTGATGTTTCTACATGAGAAATGTGTCAAAAATAGTTCTCAAAAGATTCTATTTATGTTAGACAACGTGCAAATACTTTTAATATTCTTTTTCTTCAAAATTTTCATTAATGAAATAATTTTATTTTTGAAAGAATTCCTTCTGGTGGCCATATTTGTAGGGAATACTGAATCGTTTGAATTTGTAATACCATGTAAGTACGTACTTTTCTCATCTTTAACGGACTTAAGAGAAAAACAATAACTAAGTGCAAAATCAGTCCCATAATCCTCTACACCACTTGTGAGAAAAAAGCAGACTACTTATGAAATGCCTCCACATTCTCAAGATCGCCTCAGCAAACATTATACAGAGGCAAGACTCGAAACTCATGCATATATGTTGAACATAATGACTGCACTATTAATACTTACAGCTATTGGATTTGTAGATTATATGATCGACATGTAAAAAGGGGGTAGAACTTATATTCCACGTACACAAGCTGATCTGAAGGTTTTGTCCTTTACTTTTTTGGGAATCATTACTTGTCATATATACACAATAGTTATTTTTCATTGTTCTTTTTTGGAAATTCAGATTAGAACTATATGATGCAAAGACTGATCTTTTTGATGTATTTATTTTTGCATTTTTTTGACAAAAAATATGCCGAAAGTAAAGAAGTATCCTATGACTTTCCAAGACATAAGAACGGAAGAAACTAAGGAAGCACTCGAAGCATTTGTCCTTACCACGAGAAACGAAGTACGTATTATAGAACCAGAGCTTTGTTTTTTGCTGATAGGTATTTGATTTTGGATAAATTACATCTTATGATTGGATATATGCTCCAAAAACGGACATGTTGTTTTTTATCCTCTTTGTATATAGATATGTAATATCTAGTTCTCCATGTGTTTTATCTAAGAAATGTTCGGGTATAGATCAATGGCAAATACAGAGATTTTGTAGCACTGTTAGTGTTGAAAATTGGTTCAAATTTTTTAAGGAAGCAAATCCAGGAAGATTCGGTCGACCGGATCGAATCCGGTCGACCGACGCACAACCTAGGAAATTTTGGCAAAGACGGGTCGGTCTACCGAACCGGATTCGGTCCACCGAACCGAGGATTCCAGGCACTTCGTATGCAGCTGGGATCGGATGACTGAATTGGATTCAGTCTACCGTCAGAGGGTAACAAGCACTTCGGAGCAACGGGTTCGGTAAACTGTTGGGGAGATCTTTGGTGTTCCGAGAATCTGGAAAGTGTCTGTCCAATTTGGAACGGTTCACCGAGGGGTTCTCGGTCAACCGATGGGTTGTTGAAGAATTCGATAGTTCGTGAAAGAATCGTTCTTGCGGTCTACCGAGCCGCGTGAGAATAGTTCCCTCGGTCAACCGAGAATGATTCGAATAACCGAATTAGAGCAGGAATCGCTCCTGTTGAAGCACGCACGGTTAACTGAACGAGCATCGGTTAACCGTCCCCATGAATAGTTCTGTTCGGTTTTGCTTAATTGTAGCTCGGTTTTTGAGTCTATAAAAGGGCTTGTTTGCTCTCAAATGTAACACACACAAAAATACGAATATACACATTAGTTTCCTTCATTGTGAGTTGAGAGATTAAGGCTAAAGATAGATCTAGAGTGCTTTGGGAGACACATTGCTTCCAATCATTTGTAATCTCGGTTGCTTCTCTTGATGGAGAAGCGGAAGAAGGAAAGGAAACCCGCAAGAGACCCCCCAAGGACGTAGGCACGTTGCCGAACCTTGTAAAACGCGTGTGTCGTGGTTTGCTTCAGGTGTGCATTCGTGTTTGCTTGTTTTATTTCCATCTTATTAGTGTTCTTGTTGCAATGGAGTTTGGGAGAGGGTCAGAGGTTATTATTCCGCAATCAATATTCTATATTTGTGGTGCGTGTAATCCGTGTCGTATAAGTGCATTGTTAGATCCCCCTCCCAACAGCTGGTATCAGAGCTTTGGTTGCACTTTCGATGGAGGAAGAAGCGCGGAACTTTCGGGTGGAGAAATTCACCGGGAAAGGGAACTTCTCAACATGGCAACGGAGGGTTCGTGCGTTGATGTCTCAGACGGACGGGCTATTGCTGACGTTGGATGGAGTGGAGAAGAAGCCGTCGAAGATGACCGACGAAAAGTAGGAGAGTTTGAATCTCCGGGCTATTTGAATCATCGAACTGTGCCTCTCAGATGATTTGCTTTTCGAGGAATCGGCGAAGACCGTGGCAGGATATTGGAAACTTCTGGAAGAGAGGTTCATGAAGAAGAACCTTAGCAACAAGTTGAATCTGAAGCGTCAGCTGTACATGCTTCGGATGAAGGAGAACACGTCGTTCATTGAACATCTCTCAGTGTTCAATAAGTTGATAGCTGATCTGACTCAGCTTGAGGACAAGATGGAGGATGTAGACAAGTCAATGTTGTTATTGACGTCGCTGCCGGACTCGTATGAGAACTTGGTGAATACGATCATATATGGCAATGATTCGTTGGTGTTGGAGGAGGTCAAGGGCACGCTGATCTCCTACGATGCAAGGAGGAATTCTGGAAGTAGCTCTTTCGAGAAGGGTGAAGGATTGATCGCAGCACCGGAAAGGGGCAGGACGGGTAACAAAAGGAAAAAGCAACGGAAGAGGGCGGTCCAAATCAAAGGGGAGATCCTTTGAATGTTTTTTCTACAAGAAGGTTGGTCATATGAAGCGTGACTGTAGAGCCTTCAAGGAGTCACTGCAGAAAGGGAAAGACGGGTACAATTCCGTCAGTGTGGTGGAGGAGAAGAACGAAGTCGACTTTCTAACAGTTTGCGCTGCAGGTATTGACAAATCATCATCTGGATGGATTTTGGATACAGGAACATCCTTTCACATGTGCCCGGATAAGGAGTGGTTCACATCCTATGAGTCACTGAAAGGAGGGATCGTTGTTATGGGCAACGATTAGACTTGTCAATTGGGTCGTGTTCGTGTACTATCGTGTCTGACAGTTCTGCATTCGTGTCAGGATTTCGTGTTATCGTGTATAGTATAAATTGAAAAGATTTAATCATGTTTAGATTGAAAATAGTTAAGTGACATGTTATATTAATATTTTTCATTCTAAATAACATCTTAATTGACTATTATCAAGTAAAAACAATTGATTATTTAACAAAAGATGCAGTTCGTGTCTGTTTCGTGTACAAAAACAACTTATCGTGTTATCGTGTCGTGTTCGTGTCAAATCGTGTACCAATTATTTTATATTTGTATGTTCACAAAACATCATAATAAATCTTTTTAATCATACAAAAAAATTCGTGTAAAGTCGTGTCTAAATCGGGTCTCCTTATCGTGTCGTGTCTGTGTCGTGTAATCGTGTCGTGTCCAAAATTGACAGGTCTGGCAACGATGCGCCGTGCACTACCATCGGTATTGGTTCCGTACAGTTTAAGATGTTTGATGGGTGCATTCGAACGCTGACGGGTGTGCGTCACGTACCAGAGTTGAAGAAGAATCTGATTTCTCTAGGAGAGCTTGATACTCTCGGGTGGAGATGGTCCGGCGGGGACGGAAAGATCAAGGTCACTCATGGGGCGATGACAGTGATAAAGGGAACCAAGGTGGGCAACTTGTATTGGATGATCGGGAATGTAGTAGCAGGAAAAGGTGCAGCAAATGTTGCACGCGACGAAGATAGCACCGTACTTTGGCATATGAGGCTTGGTCATATGTCGGAAAAGGGTTTGTGTGAGCTACACAAACAGGGACTGTTGAAGGGTGATAAGAGCTGAAAATTGGATTTTTACAAGTATTGTTTCTTCGGTAAACAGCACAGGATTCGATTCAAGACGACTATCCACAAGACGAGGGAAACTCTGGAGTATGTGCACTCAGACGTCTGGGGACCGGCTCAGGTTCGGTCAAAAGGTGGAGCCGAATATTTCGTCACATTCATAGACGACTTCTCGAGGAAAGTATGGGTTTATTTTCTGAAAAATAAATTTGAATTCTTTGATAAGTTTAAAGCATGGAAGGCCCAAGTAGAGAAAAGTACAGGAAAGTTTGTTAAGTACTTACGGACAAATAACGGAGGTGAGTACACCTCAAGGGAGTTTGCAAGTTTCTGTGAGAAAGAAGGCATCACGAGGCATCTCACTACACCGCGGAGTCCGGAACAAAACGACGTAGCTGAAAGGATGAACAAAACACTATGCGAACGGGCAAGGAGCATGAGGCTTCATGCAAATCTGTCGAAGGATTTCTGGGCGGAAGCAGTAGATCTTGCATGCTACTTGGTAAATATCTCACCGTCATCGGCACTTGATTTAAAGACGCCTCAGGAAGTGTGGACGGGGGAGCTATTTGACTTCTCGAGGCTTAGGATATTTGGATGCAAAGCCTATGCGTTGGTCGATGAGACACAACGGTCGAAGCTGGATTCGAAATCGAAGGAGTGCATATTCCTTGGGTACGATAAGTCAGTGAAAGGATATAAGCTTTGGGATCCTGTGAGCAAGAAGGTACTCTTACGGAGTAATGTGGTATTTGATGAGACAAGTTTGCTCAAGGGCCTTGAGGAGAAAGAGCCGCAAGAGGTTCCCATGCAGGAAGACGAAATTGAAGTTGGGGTCACGACTTCAAGGGAAGAATCGAATCAAGAAGTTCAGCAGGAAACAATTGACTCACGAGTAGAGGAGGAAGCTGACCAAGAGAGTATTGTTCAAGGAAGACAGAGGAGGATCACAAAGGCACCGGTGAGGTATGGTCATGATGATGCTAGTATTGCATTTGCACTTGTTACCGAATGTGGCGACCCTTGCACATTCGAAGAAGCTATTGAGCAGGAGGACAGGAACAATTGGATGGTGGCCATGACCGAAGAGATGAAGTCTCTTCATAAGAATCAAACTTGGGAGTTAACGGAGCTTCCCAAGGGAAAGCGCGCGATTGTGTGCAAGTGGATCTTCAGGAAGAAGGAATGGTCATCTCCTATGGAGGAGATAAAGTATAAAGAAAGGTTGGTGGCAAAATGATATGCTCAGAAGGAAGGGGTCGATTACAACGAAATCTTCTCACCCGTTGTAAAGCATACCTCTATTAGAGTGTTATTAGCTATGGTAGCTATGGAAAACAAGGAGTTAGAGCAGATGGACGTGAAGACAGCTTTTCTTCACAAGCACATAGAGGAAGAGATCTATATGAGGCAGCCGGATGGGTTCATCGCACGAGGCAAGGAAGGACAAGTATACAAGCTGAAGAAGTCCCTCTATGGACTTAAGCAATCGCCGAGGCAGTGGTACAAAAGGTTCGATTTATTTATGATCAATAATGGTTTTGTACGTTGCGATTATGATAGTTGTGTATACTTGTGGAGTCTTGGAGACGGCACACACGTGTTCTTGCTATTGTATGTGGATGACATGTTGATCGCGGCTAAGGAGATGAAGCATATAGATGATCTCAAACTGAAGCTTCACGGGGAGTTTGAGATGAAAGACCTCGGGAGTGCAAAGAAGATTCTCGGTATGGAAATCTCCAAGGATACCGAGAGAGGTGAAATTCTGCTCACGCAAAGGAATTATATCCGGAAGATACTCGAGAGGTATAATCTCGAGAACGCCAAGCACGTGGCCACACCTATTAGTGCTCACTTCAAGCTCTCGTTGAAGTGCAGCCCCTATACTGAAAAGGAAAGGAGAGATATGGAGAAAGTTTCATATGCTAGTGCAGTTGGATCTGTTATGTATGCTATGATCTGCACTAGGCCAGACATTTCATACGCAGTTAGCCTCGTAATTCGTTATATGGCTAACCCAAGAAAAGAGCATTGGGAATCGTTGAAGTGGCTAATGAGGTACCTGAAGGGAACCATGGATGTTAGCTTGAAGTTCACAAAAGATGGAGCACAAAGGCAGGTAGAGGGGTACGTTGATTCAGATTATGCTGGAGATCTGGATAAACGGAGGTCCACAACAGGGTACGTGTTCACTTTGGTGGAGGTCCAGTGAGTTGGAGACCGGTTCTCCAACATACTACCGCGTTGTCTACAACGGAAGCGGAGTACATGGCTGTTGTCGATGCCGGGAAATAAGATATATGGTTGAAGGGTTTGGTTAGCTCTTTGGGGATGGAACACGAAGTGACCAAATTGCATTGCGATAGTCAAAGTGCAATTTATCTAGCTGATGCATTGCATACATTGCATCATATGTCTTTCATTTAGATTGATTTTATATCAATAAATGCTACTAAGGTATGTGTTTAGTCTTATTTACAGAATACAGGGACCTGAATGCAAATTACCCATATCCCGAGCATAAATGCATGCAAGAGACTCATTTCTGTCATAAAGACCAAGTTCAAGATTATCGGGATTCAAATGGAAGTCCATCCAAGCATAAAAGCATTCAAGGACCTAATTACAAAAAAACCAAGGACTTGTGCACAAAAGTAGTCAGGGACTTAATTGCAAAACGCCGAGGACCCGACTGCAATTTACAAGTACCAAAATATTATTTTGGAGAAGTTCTAAAGAAAAATCAATTTGGATCTCCAAATATATAAAGAATTAATTCGGAGCTCAAAAGAAAGGAAAGTAATCATCTGGATACGCATAGGACATTGAAATCATACCATAAGCACACAGGAAAAATCCGGATCGATTCTGAGCAAAAAAGGTGGCGATTCCGCCGCACCTCATGTACAAATTGCGGCGATTTAGCCGCACAAAAGCTATCCGTGCGCTCAAATTTTTACCAATGCTGTATTGACGCGTGTACTTGTCGTTTATATATTGGGATCCCTTGTATCGGCTATAAATAACCCCGAAACGATGTTGTAAAGGATGTTGATTTTTATTCCATAATTTAGTAATAAAGTTTTGTTGTTTTATTTTGTGTTTTTAGTTTTCTTTTGTAATCTCTCTAGGACCCTGATGCATTGCATACATTGCATCATATGTCTTTCATTTAGATTACTTTTGCATCAATAAATGCTACTAAGGTATGTGTTTAGTCTTATTTACAGAATACAGGGACCTGAATGCAAATTACCCACATCCCGAGCATAAACGCGTACAAAAGACTCATTTCTATCATAAAGACCAAGTTCAAGTTTATCGGGTTTCAAATGGAAATGTATCCAAGCATAAAAGCATTCAAGTCCTAATTACGAAAAGAACAAGGACTTAAGCACAAAAGTAGCCGGGGACTTAATTGCAAAATGCCAAGGACCTAATTGCAAAATAAAAGGACCAAGTTATTGTGTGGAGAAAGTCAAGAGAAAAATCAAATATAAATCTCCAACAATGTAAGGAATTAATCCGGAGCTCAAAAGAATGGAAACAAATCATCCAGACGCGCAAATAAAGATCAAATCATACCATAAACACACAGGAAAAATCCGGGTCGATTCTGAGCCAAAAAGGTGGCGATTCCGCCGCACCTCAAGAGTAAATTGCGGCGAATCCGCCGCACCAAATTAGATTCATGCTCTAAAAATTTTACCGGTTGCGTGTTGACGCGTGTACTTTCTTATTTCATGCTTAGGTCCCTTGTATCGGCTATAAATAGCCCCGAGAACGATGTTGTGAGGAGTTCTTCCTTTTGTTCCACAATTTAGCAATAAAATTCTGTTTCTTTTATTTTATGTTTTTAATTTTCTTTTCTTAGTTTCTCTAGGACCCCTTCTCCCTCCCTCCATCTATGAGTTTCTAACTCTTTCCAAAGGGTGGGGGTGACGGATTTAGGGTGATGAGAAGAGAAGATGTTATTATTTTAATTTCGTATTAGTATGTTTTGATTACTTGAGTTTATGTTAAATCATTTATCATGTAATGCTTTATAACTAATATGATTTATTATAAGTTTCAGAATTCTCTAATCTAAACCCGATATCTAAACCTCCACCCAACGGAATTCACCATCTTTGTTCTTGTTTTAGTTTTATTTGTTCATGTTTCATGCTTTAGGAAATTAAAAATTAAAAATCTCAAAAACCAATTTATTTCTTCTCTCCTTCTTCCCCTTAATCGAAAATCACACAAATAACAAGATCTCTCCCTCCTTGTGTTCGACCCGTATTTGCCACGTCTCCATTGACGCCGTGCACTTGCGGTATAAATTTAAATCTTCATCAAGTTTTTGGCGCCGTTGCCGGGGAGGCGACGCAGATTTTTGTTGTTTTTGTGTTTTCGATTTTATCCTGTTTATCTTGTGCGCAATCTAAGTATTTGGATTTGTGTTTCAGGGGACAACAGAGTGCGCGGAGAAATCCGGGCACATTTGGAGCTAAACGAGCGGCGAAATCGCCGCACCTGAAGAACAACTTGCGGCGAATTCGCCGCACCAGTAAGGTTTCTGGGCGTCATTTTTTTCTGGGGTCGTCTACATCGTGGATTGGTCGCATTGAGCTACTGGAAATTCCGAGAGCAGGCGGCGAACCTGTCTGAGCATTGCGGAGGTAACTTTTCTTGCCTTTCTCGTATAATCTGAATTTTCGAAAAGTTTCCTTTCGTAGAATTGCACGTGTTAGGGTCAAAAATTCCATAATTAGCAATAACTCAACTCTGACCTAAAAGTTGGCAAAATTAGAAAGACCTTAGTGCATGCATCATATAATGTTTTGTTTGCATTATTCTTGCTAAATTATTGCAAATTATTTTTGTTGAAGAGTGCTGGAGACAAGGTACGTATCGCGGTTTTTAACGACTGCATTTAAGCATATAATTTAATTTGCATACAACCTTGCAATTGCCCCCATTAAAAAGACCATTGTTTGACTATCTTTGTTAGATCTAAGTTAAACTATCTTAAGGGCAACTCCATAGGAAAAGATACGGTAGGGATTTCATCACCCTTCCGTGGCCCACAAATCACAATCCTCAAGTGTCACCCAAGCCTAAAATTAAAATCAATTAGACATTGACCCCTAAGGACTCGGACTCAATTAAGGAGGAGATTGGTTTGACTTGCTATGACCTGAAGCTAATTGAATTCAATTTGGTGTCTAGAAAGTGTTTTTGTGTTGACGAAAGTCTTCCAAGCGACGTGGTTGTCTAATTGGCACCGACTCTGTCGGAAGCGCCCCCACTAGCTATACACTAACTGGCCAACTTGGTTTGATTGGTGAGGGAGGTGAATCAAGCAAATCAATTCGACTCAACCAGTTAGGAGTCGTCTAGATCTAAGCGACACTAGGTCTAGGATTGTTTGAACCGTGCTTTCTTAGGAAACCTCTGACCGACCCTCTTTTCTATCTTTAGAGTTAAGTTTCCCTTCTCTTCTGAGTCATCTTCTTCTCACCTACTTATACGTTCTAGTCTCCTCCCCTTTACATTCTCTATTAGCATTTTAGGGTCGAGTCGAGAACTTGTGCTTGCTTAGCCTCATAAGGGTAAGAGTACTTGACTCAAGAGTGTTGTGATGGATGGTTACATGAGCAACCATTCATATCATTGTTGGGACCAGGACAATGCTTCCTGGTATTCTAAAACCATGCAACATGGGGTGGCTCAGACCAACACCCCATATGGGTGGGACAATCCTAATTGTATGACTGAGCAATCTTCATATTGGGGTAACATGAGAGAGGAACCGACTGCTCGACCACAATCTAGTTATGTCGGATCATATGCTGGTCAACAAACTGAGAATTTACAACAAGCTTTTGCCTCCTTCATGCGTAGGACAGACAACATGAGTGCACCGGTGGCTCCAGTAGCCGTACCGTGCGACTGTTGTGGGTTGAGTGGTCATGTTATCAGGGAATGCCCTTATGTTCCCCCAGAGCCTGAGTATGAGCATACTTTTTCCCAAGACGCTCAAAATGACTATTACGCATCCGCGTACAACCCGAGAGTGATGGATTCGTGGAGAAACAATTCCTATCCAAATTCTTATACTTCATTTTCACCTCAGTATCCTCCTCCCGAATACCCAGAATTCTACCAACTCCCCACGTCAAATCATTATTCTCAGCCCATCAACACCCAATCCCATAATTTCACAAGCTCAAACTTGGACCTCATAGTTGACCACGTACCTAATTCCTTGGAACAAACTTTCCTTACGTACATGGAATCCACTCAACGATCCGTACAAAATATAACATCGCATTTGAGTCAAATGATACAACAATTAGGTGAACGTAAGGAGAGTAACTTTTCGTGTCAACATGAGAATCCACCTTTTGATATCGAACCACCACCACATCCACAAATTCAAAGCACAATCTGTCAAAGCCAAACTCCTAGTCAGTCTGAAGGACTTGGGGTTTCAATTCACGATCACTTAGTGGAGGATTCGATACACATTGACCAATTTCATCATGAGTCGGCCCAGGATTGTGCCTTATCTTCGTTCCCCGTGGCCCTTGAGCCACATGATCTTCATGTTGTGCCTCTTAAGGACTCACTTTTGGTGGAGCAAGAGCTCCCTAGCACCCTCAATTTCAAACAACCTGATGAGAGTTTGCCTCTCACTATCGTTCCTGATCATCTTGGAAATGATGGAACATCAAACGACTACAGTGCTCATGAGGGTATTAGGAGTTCCTTGGAGGATACATTGGGTATGAGACCCATTTTATGTTTACCTGTTGAGTCGGACTTGCCTAACGAGGCTCCTGACCTCGCTCCGACGCACCAGCCAGTTGGTTGGAGAGTTTGGATTGACGATCATAACTTCAGCACCGTAACGGGAGAAACTCTTCTTCCGTTGCCCCCTATTTCCCAAACTCTCGAGAGGTTCAAGCTCTTTCAGTTTGATCCTTTGTATGAGACGCCTTTGCGTCCAATTCATGAACCTCTCATTTCTTCTTGTGCTCTTTGTGAAGGGGGCCCACGCATGAATATTCTGGCCCCACGTGGTGTCATGTTCCCTTTTGAGGTCTTTTGACAAATGAAGATGGGAACTTATGTTTGTACATAGTTATATTTGTATAACAATAAGTTAAAAAAAAAAAATTGTTTTTATCCCTTCTTTAGCATCTCACAGGTTTTTGAGGGAATTCGGGTTTTTGTCCATCAACAGAGCCATGAACTTTCCTTTGTACTTCACGTTGGTGAGATCTTTCCTTTTTCATGCATAAATCCATGTAGTATCTTGCTCGCATACATTGAGGACAATGCATGATTTAGGTGTGGGAGGGTGTTTATATATGTACATATTTATCTATTTGATTTTCTGTTCTGCGTTATTTTTAAAATAAAATAAAAAATTCAATATTCTATGACATAGCTTAAGATTGAACTGCCAAAACCCGTGTACAAATTGCATTAAGTTTTTGTTCCTTATTATATAGTTCTGCTTGTAGAAATTATGACATAAATCTAAGTTCCAAAGAAATAACCCATGACCCTTGTAAGACATGTATGCACTTAAATTGGATGAATCAAATCTTTGAAGTGGTTGATAAAAAGCAGAGGTTGAGGAAAATATACCGGGAAGTGTGGACTTCTAATAGCAATTAAGCCTTGAGGAAAATAAAAATAAAAATAAAGGAATAAAGTGAGGAAAGCATATTCTGCAAAATGATTACAAAAGCCCAAGCCTTTGAGTCACTGGTCCGTAGGGGTATCTTGAAACCCGGTAACTTGAGTCTTCCAGCTCGGGATTATCGACCAAACTCGCTACACGAATGCAAAAAGGGTATAAGTGTCAAAGCAAATGTGTTGAATCACGGAAAAAGAAAAAAATATATATTAAGATACTCAAGGCCCAAAGCTAAAAGAATGATCCATGTCATGGTTGATCCAAATGATACTTCACCACCAGAGGAGGCGTGCAAAATAATTCAAGTGATAAACATGTATAGAAGGGTTAGTGGTGTGAATGTTGGAGGAACAAAGACCAAGTCAAACTTTTTATAAGTTAGAACTGTATAATGAGCATGCGAGAACTTTAAGTGAGATGTATAAGGTTAAGGCAGAAATATTAAGAGCTATTAATGGAATGTTGAATTAAGACTTTGTGGGTGTGTCAACTGAAAACCCTCACGAGACAAAACTCGTCCTCTAAGGCAACCTGGAGGTTTAAAGGCTTGTTGCACATGCTAAGTGCAACCGTGATTCCTACGAAAGTGAGTTAGGATTTCCCTGTTTTTATATTTTTTTCGTATCTTCTGTTTTGCTAGGGACTAGCAAAATCTAGGTGTGGGGGTATTTGATGCATTGCATACATTGCATCATATGTCTTTCATTTAGATTACTTTTGCATCAATAAATGCTACTAAGGTATGTGTTTAGTCTTATTTACAGAATACAGGGACCTGAATGCAAATTACCCACATCCCGAGCATAAACGCGTACAAAAGACTCATTTCTATCATAAAGACCAAGTTCAAGTTTATCGGGTTTCAAATGGAAATGTATCCAAGCATAAAAGCATTCAAGTCCTAATTACGAAAAGAACAAGGACTTAAGCACAAAAGTAGCCGGGGACTTAATTGCAAAATGCCAAGGACCTAATTGCAAAATAAAAGGACCAAGTTATTGTGTGGAGAAAGTCAAGAGAAAAATCAAATATAAATCTCCAACAATGTAAGGAATTAATCCGGAGCTCAAAAGAATGGAAACAAATCATCCAGACGCGCAAATAAAGATCAAATCATACCATAAACACACAGGAAAAATCCGGGTCGATTCTGAGCCAAAAAGGTGGCGATTCCGCCGCACCTCAAGAGTAAATTGCGGCGAATCCGCCGCACCAAATTAGATTCATGCTCTAAAAATTTTACCGGTTGCGTGTTGACGCGTGTACTTTCTTATTTCATGCTTAGGTCCCTTGTATCGGCTATAAATAGCCCCGAGAACGATGTTGTGAGGAGTTCTTCCTTTTGTTCCACAATTTAGCAATAAAATTCTGTTTCTTTTATTTTATGTTTTTAATTTTCTTTTCTTAGTTTCTCTAGGACCCCTTCTCCCTCCCTCCATCTATGAGTTTCTAACTCTTTCCAAAGGGTGGGGGTGACGGATTTAGGGTGATGAGAAGAGAAGATGTTATTATTTTAATTTCGTATTAGTATGTTTTGATTACTTGAGTTTATGTTAAATCATTTATCATGTAATGCTTTATAACTAATATGATTTATTATAAGTTTCAGAATTCTCTAATCTAAACCCGATATCTAAACCTCCACCCAACGGAATTCACCATCTTTGTTCTTGTTTTAGTTTTATTTGTTCATGTTTCATGCTTTAGGAAATTAAAAATTAAAAATCTCAAAAACCAATTTATTTCTTCTCTCCTTCTTCCCCTTAATCGAAAATCACACAAATAACAAGATCTCTCCCTCCTTGTGTTCGACCCGTATTTGCCACGTCTCCATTGACGCCGTGCACTTGCGGTATAAATTTAAATCTTCATCAGACCCCTTCTCATTCCTTCCATCCATGAGTTTCTAACTCTCTCCAAATGGTGGGGGTGACGGATTTAGGGTGATGAGAAGAAGAATGAGGTTATTATTCTAATTTCGTGTTAGGATATTTTGATTACTTGAGTTTGTGTTAAATCATTTATCATGTAATGCTTTATAACTAATATGATTTATTATAAGTTTTTGATTTCTCTAATCAAAACCCGAAATCTAAACCTTCACCCGCTGGACTCTCACCCTTCTTTGCTTTATTCTTAATTTGTTTTCGTTGTTCTTGCTTTAGATAATTAAAAACCAAAAATCTCAAACCAAACCTATTTTCTCTCTCTTTCTTCCCCTAACTCGAAAATCACAGAAATAACAATCTCTCTCCCTCCTTGTGTTCGACCCGTACTTGCCATGTCTTCATAGACGTCGTGCACTTGCGGTATAAATTTAATTCTCATCAAGTTTTTGTCGATTTCGATTCTATTCTGTTTATCTTGTACGCGATCTAAGTATTTGGATTTGTGTTTCAGGAGACAACAGAGTGCGCGGTGAAATCCGGGCACATTCTGAGCAACAAGGGCGGCGGAATCGCCGCATATCAAGAAGAACAGGTGGCGGAATCGCCGCACATTTGAAGCTTCTGGGCTTCAACTTTTTCTGGGGTCGTCTCCATCTCTAGGTGGACGCGTGGAGCATCTGGAAATTTCGAGAGCTGGCGGTGAACCCGACTGAGCGTGCATAGGTAACCTTTGTTGCATCTTTCCTCGCAATTTCTAGTTTCGGAAAATTTCCTTTTGTAGAACTGCACGTGTTAAGCTTAAATTCCATAATTGGCAATAATTCAACTCTGACCTAAAAATTGGCAAAATTAGAAGGACTTAGTGCATGCATCATATAATGTTTTGTTTGCATTATTCTTGCTAAATTCTTGCAAATTATTTTTATTGTTGAAGAGTGTTGGAGGCAAGGTACGTATTGCGGTTTTTATCAATTGCATTTAAGCATATAATTTAGTTTGCATACAACCTTGCAATTGCCCCCAATTAAAAATCATTGTTTGACTATCTTTGCTAGATTTAAGTTAAACTATCTTAAGGGCAACTCCATAGGGAAAGATACGGTGGGAATTTCATCACCCTTCCGTGGCCCACAAATCACAATCCTAAAGTGTCACCCAAACCTTAAATTAAAATCAATTAGACATTGACCCCTAAGGACTCGGACTCAATTAAGGAGAAGATTGGTTTGACTTGCTATGACCTGAAGCTGATTGAATTTAATTTGGTGTCTATGAATTGTTTATGTGTTGACGTAAGTCTTCCAAGCGAAGTGGTTGTCTAATTGGCACCGACTCTGTCGGAAGCGCCCCCACTAGCTATACACTACCTGGCCAAGTTGGTTTGATTAGTGAGGGAGGTGAATCAAGCGAATCAATTCGACTCAACTAGTTAGGAGTCGTCTAGATTTAAGCGACACTAGGTCTAGGATTGTTTGAATCGTGCTTGTTCAGGAAATTTCTGACCGACCCTCTTTTCTATCTTTAGAGTTAAGTTTCCCTTCTCATCTGAGTCTTCTTTCTCTTCTCGCCTCTATTCTCTAGATTAGGATTCATTTCTTATCTTTCCCCATTCTATTGTTTGTTTCCATTTTTTGAAAAAAAAATTTAAAAAATGAAAAAAAAATTGTAATTAATTCTTGAAATTGAATTTGGAATTTAAATTTCTAATTTGAATTCAAAAATTAATTCAAACCGGTGTACTCATATTTGGGTTCGGGACTTGAGCAATCGACTCTCACGAGTTCATCTAGATTCCAGTATAGAGCTTAGCCCCAATCCATCTATTGTACCACCTCACCCGGATCCAATGGGTGAGAATGTAGTGGACCCACCTGTTGCACAACCTATAACTCAGAGGGATCGATGCTACCCAGCGATGGCTGCTCAGCCATCGTGCATCGTTATGCCCACCATACAGGGTCGCGACTTCGAACTTAAGGCACAATACATGAGTATGTTGCCTAAGTTCACCTCTAAGGAAGACTCTTATCTCTTCCTTAGAGAATTTGAGGAAATCTGCTCTTTTATGCAATACCAGCATATTTCTGAGGAGGCAGTGCGTCTGAAATTCACGCCTCTAGCATTGAAAGACGACGCGAAGAAATGGTTATATAGTCTAGCCGAAAGATCTATTAGGAGTTGGGCTGAGTTTGTTCAAGTTTTCTTAAAAAATTATTTCCCCAACCATAAGACTATGAGGATTAGGAATGAAATTGTTGCATTCGTTCAGTCTGAGAGAGAACCGTTCTATTCCTATCTAGAAATATTTAAAAGTGTGCTGACCCAATACCCTCATCACGAAATTCCAAGATGGCAATTGTGCCAAATTATTTATGAGGGATTGACACTCACATCTAGGGTTATGGTAGAATCCGTAAGTCAATGGAACTTCGTGTCAAAAAATGAAAATGATACCAGGACTTTTCTTGAGGATTTAGCTGAAAACAATATGCAATGGGACAATGCTAGAACACCGCTTAACCCAAGTATAGGATCTAGAATAGCAAGTCAACCCAAACCAGGTGTCTTAGCTGTAGATGCCAATGTAGCGGCTGAAGCAAAACTAGCTACCCTTATGCGCAGAATGGAAAGTCTAGAGCTACAAACCCGAGTGAATCAAGCATCGTCTATCCCTTGCTCTAGATGTGGTCAGACTGGTCATGTAATGGAGGATTGTGCGGACTGGGAACAAGTTAATGCCACGTTTAACCATGCTAGAAATGACCCATACGCATCAACATATAACTCGGGTTGGCGTAATAATTCCAATTTCTCATCAAACCAACAATGTCAACCTCCTAGACAACAACCAAACCCGTATAACCAAAATAATACATCATCTGGGTTTAGTAACAATGGAGATCATGAGGTTAGGTTGACAAGCTTGGAAAATTTGATGAAAACTTTTATACAAACAACCAACCAGTCCTTCCAAAGGCTAGAGACACAAGTCAGCCAACTCGCGCAAATTGTAGGTGCAAGAGAAAAGGGTCAGTTTCCAAGTCAACCTGAGGTGAACCCAAAATCTAATAATCAATATCAGCCCTATCAACCACCTTCAGGAAATAACAACCCCAGACCGGTTCAAATGGTTAATGAGGAAGGACCGTTCCAACAAATAAATGCAGTAGTATCATTACGGTCTGGAAGACAAATTGATAACAATGTGGTAAATCCTAGAACGTCTAATCAATCAAGCCATCAAGCAACCACATATGACCTAACCATTGAACCTAACGTCCAATCTGAAACGCCCAACCCACCTACTCAAACTGAACCCATAGCTCAACCTGAGCGAGTCTATGTTCCTAAAGCTCCATTCCCCAATAGACTTAAGAAGAACTCAAGTGCACAGATGGAGAAAATCTTGGAAGTATTTAAGCAAGTTAAGGTGAATATTCCACTCTTAGATATGATTCAACAAATACCTGCTTATGCTAAATTCTTAAAAGATCTGTGCACTAAAAAGAGAAAAACAAACATACCAAAGAAGACATTCTTAATTGCAAACATAAGCTCTATTTTGTCCAACACATCTCCTATAAAATATAAGGACCCTGGGTGTCCCACAATTTCATGTGCAATAGGAGATACTTTTATCAACAAAGCCCTTCTAGACCTTGGTGCTAGTGTTAACCTGCTCCCGTTCTCTGTCTACGAGCAACTCAACCTTGGTCCACTAAAACCCTCTAAGACAACCCTTCAATTTGTTGATTGCTCTATTAAGAAACCAAGAGGTATAGTAGAGGATGTTTTGATTAAGGTTGGTGACTTCATTTACCCAATGGATTTTGTCGTTCTAGACACTGAACCTGTTGTCGATCCTAAGAGACAAATCCCCGTGATACTAGGCAGACCCTTTTTAGCCACTTCTGAAGCTTTGATAAATTGCCGAAATGGGCTCATGCAACTATCTTTTGGAAACTTAAAAGCTGAATTTAATATCTTTCATGTTGATAATGAGCCAGAAATAGTATGCAATCAAAGTGATGTTGTGATGAGATCGCGTATTTATAAGATTTCTGAATCAAATAAATCATCACAAAATCGAAAAGGAAGTGAGAAAAGGAGGAGTAATTCATCCACCCGACCACCATCACTCGAGCAAATAAGAGAACCAATACATGTGAGGGGTGTGGAATCTGTGCCTCAGTGCAACATGTGGAACAATTCAACTGGATACATGCACCAATATGGTGTCATTCAATCCAGTTCTGACTATGGTTGACTCTGAGCAAATTCAACCCATCTACCGCAAGTTGACTCAGGTAATACGTGCATTTGTTTTTTCTTTGCATACATTGAGGACAATGCATGATTTAGGTGTGGGGGGGGGGGGTATTTATCTATCTTTCTGTTTTATTTTTCTGTACTTTTTAATATAAAAAAATGTTTCATGACATAGCTTAAGATTGAACTGCCAAAACCCGTGTACAAATTGCATTGAGTTTTTGTTCCTTATTATATAGTTCTGCTTGTAGAAACTATGACATAAATCTAAGTTCCAAAGAAATAACCCATTACCCTTTAAGACATGTATGCACTTAAATTGGATTAATCAAATCTTTGAAGTGATTGATAAAAAGCAGAGGTTGAGGAAAATATACCGAGAAGTGTGGACTTCTAATAGCAATTAAGCCTTGAGGAAAATAAAAGTAAAAAAATAAAGGAATAAAGTGAGGACAACACATTTTGCAAAATGATTACAAAAGCCCAAGTTTTCGAGTCACTGGTCCGTAGGGGTATCTTGAAACCCGGTAACTTGAGTCTGCCAGCTCGGGATTATCGACCAAACTCGCTACACGAATGCAAGAAGGGTAAAAGTGTCAGAAAAAGCAAATGTGTTGAATCACGGAAAAAGAAAGAAAAAAATACTTTAAGATACTCAAGGCCCAAAGCTAAAAGAATGATTCATGTCATGGTTGATCCGAATGATACTTCACCACCAGAGGAGGCGTGCAAAATAATTTAAGTGATAACATGTGTAGAAGGGTTAGTGGTGTGAATGTTGGAGGAACAAAGACCAAGTCAGAATTTTCATGAGTTAGATTCATATAATGAGCATGCAAGAATTCTAAGTGAGACGTATAAGGTTGAGGTGGAGATATTGAGAGTTATTAATGAAATGCTGATTTAAGACTTTGTGGGTATGTCAACTGAAAACCCTCACGAGACAAAACTCGTCCTCTAAGGCAACTTAGGGGTTTAAAGGCTTGTTGCACATGCTAAGTGCAACCGTGATTCCTATGAAAGTGAGTTAGGATTTCCCTGTTTTCATTTTTTCTTATATTCTGTTTTCCTAGGGACTAGCAAAATCTAGGTGTGGGGTATTTGATGCATTGCATACATTGCATCATATGTCTTTCATTTAGATTGATTTTATATCAATAAATGCTACTAAGGTATGTGTTTAGTCTTATTTACAGAATACAGGGACCTGAATGCAAATTACCCATATCCCGAGCATAAATGCATGCAAGAGACTCATTTCTGTCATAAAGACCAAGTTCAAGATTATCGGGATTCAAATGGAAGTCCATCCAAGCATAAAAGCATTCAAGGACCTAATTACAAAAAAACCAAGGACTTGTGCACAAAAGTAGTCAGGGACTTAATTGCAAAACGCCGAGGACCCGACTGCAATTTACAAGTACCAAAATATTATTTTGGAGAAGTTCTAAAGAAAAATCAATTTGGATCTCCAAATATATAAAGAATTAATTCGGAGCTCAAAAGAAAGGAAAGTAATCATCTGGATACGCATAGGACATTGAAATCATACCATAAGCACACAGGAAAAATCCGGATCGATTCTGAGCAAAAAAGGTGGCGATTCCGCCGCACCTCATGTACAAATTGCGGTGATTTAGCCGCACAAAAGCTATCCGTGCGCTCAAATTTTTACCAATGCTGTATTGACGCGTGTACTTGTCGTTTATATATTGGGATCCCTTGTATCGGCTATAAATAGCCCCGAAACGATGTTGTAAAGGATGTTGATTTTTATTCCATAATTTAGTAATAAAGTTTTGTTGTTTTATTTTGTATTTTTAGTTTTCTTTTGTAATCTCTCTAGGACCCCTTCTACTTCCTTCCATCCATGAGTTTCTAACTCTCTCCAAAGGGTGGGGGTGACGGATTTAGGGTGATGAGAAGAAGAATGAGGTTATTATTCTAATTTCGTGTTAGGATATTTTGATTACTTGAGTTTGTGTTAAATCATTTATCATGTAATGCCTTATAACTAATATGATTTATTATAAGTTTCTGATTTCTCTAATCAAAACCCGAAATCTAAACCTCCACCCGCTGGACTCTCACCCTTCTTTGCTTTATTCTTAATTTGTTTTCGTTGTTCTTGTTTTAGATAATTAAAAACCAAAAATCTCAAACCAAACCTATTTTCTCTCTCTTTCTTCCCCTAACTCGAAAATCACAGAAATAACAATCTCTCTCCCTCCTTGTGTTCGACCCGTACTTGCCACGTCTTCATAGACGTCGTGCACTTGTGGTATAAATTTAATTCTCATCACTAGCCAAAGATCAGATGTTTCATTCAAGGACCAAACATATTGAAGTAAGGTACCACATGATCCGAGAGTGGATCGAAGAAGGGCAGGTTGTTCTCCAGAAAATCGACACGAGTGAGAATCCTGCAGATATGATGACTAAGGTCGTCAATCGGGAGAAGTTCGAGTTGTGCTCGAAGCTTCTCAATGTCCTCAGAAAGTGAGAAGGAGGGCGCTACGGGGGTAACACCAAGCGGTGTCTCGTGAAGACACGAAGGATGCGGGTTAGAAGAAGACTCAGATAACAAATCTAAACCAAGGTGGAGATTGTTGAAAATTGGTTCATATTTGTTAAGGAAGCAAATCCAGGAAGATTCGGTCGACCGACGCACAACCCAGAAAATTTCGGCGAAGACGGGTCTGTCTACCGAATTGGATTTGGTCCATTGAACCGAGGATTCCAGGCACTTCGTATGCAGCTGGGATCGGATGACCGAATTGGATTCGGTCTACCGTCAGAGGGTAACAAGCACTTTGGAACAACGGGTTCGGTAAACTGTTGGGGAGATTTTTTGTGTTCCAAGAATCTGGAAAGTATCTGTCCAATTTGGAACGGTTCACCGAGGGGTTCTCGGTCAACCGATGGGTTGTTGAAGAATTCGATAGTTCGTGGAAGAATCGTTCTCGCGGTCTACAGAGCCGCGTGAGAATAGTTCCCTCGGTCAACCGAGAAGGATTCGGATAACCGAATCAGAGCAGGAATCGCTCCTGTTGAAGCACGCACGGTTAACTGAACGAGCATTAGTTAACCGTCCCCATGAATAGTTCTGTTCGGTTTTGCTTAATTGTAGCTCCGTTTTTTAGTATATAAAAGGGCTTGTTTGCTCTCAAATGTAACACACACAAAAATATGAATATACACATTATTTTCCTTCATTGTGAGTTGAGAGATTAAGGCTAGAGATAGATCTAGAGTGCTTTGGAAGACACATTGCTTCCAATCATTTGTAATCTCGGTTGCTTCTCTTGTTGGAGAAGCGAAAGAAGGAAAGGAAACCCGCAGGAGACCCCCCAAGGACGTAGGCACGTTGCCGAACCTTGTAAAACGCGTGTGTCGTGGTTTGCTTCCGGTGTGCATTCGCGTTTGCTTGTTTTATTTCCATCTTATTAGTGTTCTTGTTGCAATTGAGTTTGGGAGATGGTCAGAGGTTATTATTCCGCAATCAATATTCTATATTTGTGGTGCGTGTAATCCGTGTCGTATAAGTGCATTGTTAGATCCCCTCCCAACAGTTAGAGGAGGAATCAGTTATTACAGAACTCAAGGAGATAGAGCATTTGTTAAATCCTAACCCTTGCTTATGTGCTGATTGTGTTTAGGGGAGGATTAGTGATGGATTGAGATGGACGGCTGAGATCGAGTCGGAGAAAAGTATATAAGGTATGAGTTTTACTCTCTCTCTCACACACAATCGTATCTCTCACACACACACTCTCTCTCTCTAGACTCGTCTCTCTCCCTCAGTGTTCGTCTGCGTGGGTGGAGGCAAGGGAAACGCCGGAAGTGCGGGGATCGTCGTTGCGAGGAAAGGGAAACGCCGGTTGCGAGGTGTTTTCGCGTGGAAATCTCGTCGTGGTTTCTTCAAAGGCTTCTTCAAGCCTTAAGGTATGTCAAACTTGCTTTCAAACTCACCTAGTGTTACTGTGGGAGTGGGAGCAGTCGACGGTAGGCCGTTTCGGGCTCGTCGGACCTGCACAGCCGTTTCTGAACTATAAACGGTCGACCGGTGTTTTGGTTCGGTCGAACGGTTGTAGTGTTTTTTTGGGCGAATCCCTCGCACCGGTCGAAAGATGCCCTTTGGGCGGTCGACCGGTTGTGCAATTTTAGCGAGAGGAAACGTCCTGGGTATTTTCGGTCGAACGGGGCCCCTTTGCCGGTCGACCGAAAGTACTGTTATAGGTCGGTTGGGGGCGTTGACCATCTAAACGGTCGACCGCTCGTTGACTTCGTCCGACCGACGTTTAAGTTAACTTATTGACCGGTCGACCGGAAGTGTGGTTTCGGTCGACCGTGAAGTGTGGACTATTGGTGAATCTTACTGGTGGTTTTCGATCGACCGATAGGGTTCGGTTGTTCGACCGTTTTTACTGTGGTTTGCGAAAATGGATTTCTACTGGTGCTTTTCGGTCGACCGGAACCCCTTTGTCGGTCGATCGTTTAGCGGGTTTTTCGGTTGGGCCAGTTCTCTGGGTGAGGATCGGTCGACCGGAAGCCAGATTTCGTTCGACCGTTTGCACTATTTTTGTGTGTGTGTGTTGCTATTGATTGGCTAGAAGGCGACGGGTCTGCCGGCCCTTTTGGGGCGACGGAGGACATGCCGGCCCTATAGTGATTAGTAGTAACACGTGGAGGGGATTGTGATAATTGCTGTCGTGGCTCCGGCAGTTGAGGCAAAGCCGTGGCTCCGGCGAATGATGCAAAATCGTGGCTCCGGTAACACTGAGGCAATGAGGGGGTTGTTTGGCCGTGATTTGGACCGGCGGTGCCTTGTGTGCACGAGTGTTGGTGGGTTGGGGTGAGAGGACCCTTGAGACCCGTGTTGTTGGGCTATGGCCGGGAGAGAGGTCCCGGGAACTTAGCGGGTGTATCGGTTGTGGTGTTTACGGTTCTTTGCATATTTCATTTTGTCCATATATGTGTTAGAGTTTGGCATACTGGGTTTCCTCCTGGAAACTCAAGCATTTATTGTCTGCTTTCAGGCCGAAAGCGACGTTAGGTGGGTGGTGACGGCGGACGGAGCGCTCGAGGCCTGATCCTGCTTCCCTATATTTTGAGGTGGTTGTGATTACTTGTGTATATTTTATGTATATGATCTTTTGATGTAATCACATTCTTTTGTAAACTTGTTCACATATATATATTATATGTTGGTGCACCGGTGTGTGTATTTCTTTTCGTAATGTCCTCGTTGATTGTGTGATTTAAATTTGAAATTTTCCGCTGTGTTTGAGGACGTTACAACATTGGTTGTACAATGAGGGCAAGGATCAAGATAAAGTTGTCTACTTGAGTATACTTGGAGAAGTCACAGGGGTAGGTTTTCGGCGATCTTGTTCTTTGGGATTAAGTTATCACATACTTGAAAACAAGATATCATTACATGCAGCTATCCAATCCAATCGAAGCGCGATATAAGGAGGATCAACATAGGGAAACTTCAATAAGTTGTCTCGCTCATTGGATACAGTACTACAAAGAAATCACATGCTCAGCCGACCAACGTTAGGATCACATCGACCCCGTGGAAAAGCAAAAGGTGCATTATTGTTCTTTCTTATTGGAATAATCTCACATCGAGTAAAACCAATTATGTAACTTTAGTTTCAAAGCCCATGCATGCTTGTACGGTCTCCTGTTTCAGACATTTCAAAAACTGCATATTCTGTTTGATCATTTTTTTTGCAGTTAGAGAAGTTAACTGAAAACTACATTTGACATAATAGGTGGTAGATGTGTGCAACCACGTAGAACAATGGTTAAATGACAGGAAACTAAAGCAGGAACATTTACCCAAGTATGTCGATCCAGTGCTCATATGCAACTATCTACAGAATGCAAGAAAGTTCTTCATTAGGTAAACTATGTTTCGAAGCTATAATTGTAGGATTCTAGCCTAATCCTAATCCTAATTGTGCTTTGTGGTTGATTAGGTGGTGATTAGGGGGGAGATGGAGATGGATGGCTTGGATTGAGTGTGGATGAGATGAGTGGTTGAGATGGAGAGGTGTGGAATGGATGGTGGAGATGGAAGGATGGGGAGATATTTGGAGGTGAGTTTCTCTCTCCCTCTCTTTCACGTTTCCCTCTCTCTCTCGTTCATCTCTCTCTCTCTCTCCAGCAGTGAGCTCCGGCGGGTGTTCGAGCTCCGGCGAGTGGGTGATCTCCGGCAAGTGAGGAGCGGCGAAGGTGGTGGTTGGAGGTGAGTTCGTAGTTGTGTTAGACCGTTCCTTTTGCTTCGTTCCCTCTCCCTCAACCTAACTCGTGTGCTGGGGTTGTGGTTGGTTGGTGGAGGTCGTCGGAGGTGGATTCGTGAGTGTGGATCGTCGAGGAGGAGTGGATCGTCGTTTGGACGCGAGAGTCGTCGACGGATCGTGATTTGGGGAGACGTGCTCGTGGAGGCGTCGTCGTGGTTCTTCAAGGGTCTCTTCAGACCTTTAGGTATGTCAAACTCGCTCACTTAATTACCGTGAGTATTTGGAAGTCGACGGTAGGCCGTTCGGCTCGTCGCAAGTAAACATGCAGCAGATTTCACTGCCTGATCGGTCGACCGGTTTGTGCAAACGGTCGACCGTTCGTGAAGAGAATTCGGGTTCTGCCTCAAATCGGTCGAACGATGCCTGTGGGGCGGTCGACCGATTGTGCATTGGAGGCAGGCCTGGTGAGTTTCGGTCGACCGGGTCCCCTTTGCCGGTCGACCGTGTGCACTGTCTTAAGTCGGTTGGGGGGGCGTAGACTATATAAACGGTCGACCGCTCTTTGATCTTGTCCGACCGTGACTTAAGTGAGCATAGTGTTCGGTTCGACCGAATGAGGGTTCGGTCGACCGGACTTGTGTGCTGAGCGTGAGGAACGCTCTGGAGGAATTCGGTCGACCGAGGTGTGCTCGGCGTTCGACCCAATTCATGGTGCGTGTGAGGGATTATTCCCTGGACAGATTCGGTCGACCGAGGTGTGCTCAGCGTTCGACCGAATTGGTTGTGGATTTGAGGGATTCTTCCCTGGTGACTTTCGGTCGACCGGGCCCCCTTTGTCGGTCGACCGATTGGTCGTTTTGTTCGTTGAACCTGGGAGTTGACCATCTAAACGGTCGACCGTCCCTTGACTTTGGTTCGACCGAACGAGTGTGGTGTTGGGAATCGGTCGACCGAGGGAGTGCCGGTCGAGGTGGATTGCCCTGTATTTGCTTGATTCGGTCGACCGGGACTTTTGGTTCGGTCGACCGTTTGTGTCTTGTTTTGCACTATGGAGGTGCTGTGGGTGTGGTCGTCCGTGTGGGGCGAATTGTAGTGCTGATGTTCTTCCGGCAAGTGTGCTAGGTGCACGAGTGTTGCGGTGGTTGGTTGAAATTAGACCTGGAGCCCCATAACGGAGTGTGAGCTTAGGATTGGCTGAAATAGGCCTGAGGCCCAGCATAGAATTGTGGTGTTGCGGTGGTTGGTTGAAATTAGACCTGGAGCCCCGTAACTGTGTGAGAGTTGTGGTTGGTTGAAAATAGACCTGGAGCCCAGCTAGTCTGTACGGAGTTGGTTGAAAATAGACCTGGAACTCCGTAGTGCGTTCGGGTTGGTTGAAAATAGACCTGGAGCCTGAGCAGGGACCGCGTGTAGGGGTTGGTTGAAATTAGACCTGGAGCCCTTATGCATTTGGGTTGGTTGAAATTAGACCTGGAGCCCTTGGTCGTGTCGTGGTAGTTGTGGTTGGTTGAAAATAGACCTGGAGCCCAGCTTGGCGACGAGTGTGAGTCGCGGAGGTTGGTTGAGATTAGACCTGGAGCCCCGTGACTGTGGTGTGTGCGGTGGTTGGTTGAGATTAGACCTGGAGCCCCGTACCCGTTGTGTGTGCTGTGGTTGGGTGAGAGAGCCCTGGAGCCCAGCCTGTTGTGATGCTTTTCTTGTTGAGTAGAACTGCATGCTAGGATGATTTTATTTATGCATTTAGAGTTTTGGCATACGGGGTTTCCTTCTGGAAACTCAGGCATTGTTGCATGTCTACTTTCAGGTCGTGATCGGCATTAGGGGGTGGTGACCGAGGAGAGGAGCACCGCTACCGGATCCAGCTTTCTCTCAGTTGAGGTCGTGTGATTACTGTTTCCTTGTACATGCTTTTGATGTAATCACAACTTTTGTATACTCTGATGTTCATATATATATATATATTATATATGTTGGTGCACCTG
Source organism: Triglochin maritima (assembly GCA_963682175.1). Taxonomy (NCBI): domain Eukaryota; kingdom Viridiplantae; phylum Streptophyta; class Magnoliopsida; order Alismatales; family Juncaginaceae; genus Triglochin; species Triglochin maritima. Next base: position 40,639,757 of record OY821781.1, read on the forward strand.
TATTCTTTTATTGCGTAATATCATCTGTTGATTGAGTGTTTAAAATTTTAAATTTTCCGCTACTTTAAGGATATTACAATAATCTCTTCACATAATTTTCCAACTACGATATATTTTTACTGAAGGTCGAGGACCTAAAATTACAAGCTTTCGTGTTCGTAAGTATGTAATCTGAATTAGTCTGCTGCATTCTCTCCCATTTGCAGTTACTGCAAGCCAATAATGTTCAAACCAAAACCAGAGCAAATCCCACAACCATCCTTTCCAAACCAAGGACGGCCAAGCGCCATCACCGTTTCAATTCTCACGAGCATCGAATGCACTCATCTGAATATGCCTTTTTTTGTTGCACTCATCTGAATGCAGACTTGTTTGATTATCCATTTGTCTTTGGAAAGCTACTAAGTTATCTTTTTGTGGATTCCATTTGATTGACTACATTTGTTTTGTTTCTTTATCTGTTAAATGCATTTGCATTTCGTAACAGAATGTTTCTTTTGAGGTTCAAACACTACTCTCTTTTTTCTTGATATATATTAAGCTCTGATTTGTACCCTACATGATGTTTTTATTCAAGTATAAACATTAATATGCACAAGATTTGTTTCTATGATATGAACCGATTACGTTTTTTTTTTGCAAGAGAAAAATATAACTGAACGACACAAGATTATATATAATTATCATGTCACTTGCTGAATAATAATTGGAGAACAGCATAGTTTTCTTGTTCATGCAAAATTAGAGATCAGAATCTTAGAATATTAGTAGTACATGCAAACAATCTATCTGTTAACAATCACCAAAAGGGAAAGGCAAGTCACAGCCTTATTTCACAACCAATTAAAAAGTTGCTCGATCTACCAATGCTAGCTTTGTCAATTGGTATTTTTGGTCTTGGCTTGAGAGCCAAATTCGCCGTCGCCGTCGTTGCCGCCACCACCAATGCCGATCCCAACACTAGTACCAACTCCAAGTCCGATACCAAATCCGCCTTTTTTGCCACCAAATCCAATTCCACCACCTCCTCCGCCACCGCCGCTTATTCCTCCACCACTTCCACCACCATATCCTCCTCCAAATCCGCTACCACCACCAAATCCTCCCCCACCACCGCCACCACCACCGAATCCTCCTCCAGCACCACCACCCTCTGATCCTCCACCGCCACCACCAACTCCTCCACCAAAGCCTCCGCCAGGCGCACCACCGCCAATGGGCCCACCACCAGGTTCACCGCCACCAATGGGCCCACCCAAATGATGGCCACCACCACCACTGATGGGCCCACCACCATGACTATGACCACTTTTAGCCTTCTTACCACCACTACCTTTTCGACTGCTGCCACCTTTCCGACCACCCACATGACCACCACCACCACCATCATGACCACTACCATGTCTCTGAGGACAAAATGCACAATCTTTGGTGGCCACAATTCCACCCTTCTCTTCCATCACTTGTGGGCTTCCATTGAGACCACCAACAAACCAAACCAATCCCAACAAGAGAGTTGACAACAACATTGAAGTTGTCATTTTTTACTAACAAAATTTGATAGATCAAGTTTTTTTGATGCTTGCATGCAAAGTGGTGAATGGTGACTTCCATTTATAGGGGAGGAAGAAATAAAATATTTGCCTTTTTTGTTACTATAATTTACGTGAAAGCATTGATTGGTGACTTCCATTCTTGTCTCCCTCATATATTCTACGTGATGTTAATTAAGATCAGAACTTCAATCATGTCACATGCATATATATCGTTTAATTGGAGTTCACATGAATCCTGATTCCAACTTCAATTATTCTTTACATTTTTTAAATTCACAAAGTATTTTTCCTTACATTTAAATAGTGGATACTAGATGATAACAAAAGAGTTGGAGGAAAATTCAGATAAACTAATAGCCTTGGGTTCTTCACGTCCCTTTTCATTTGTTTTCGTTACTTTTGTTTACTTCATTACTTGGAAATATATTAAAAGGTTGTCCATTATAAAGAAACATTTAATTATGCGGTAAATACTTGGACGTGGAGAGTAACAGCTTGAATTAATTTCCCAAAGTTAGAAATATATTAAAAGGTTATAACTTGGTGAGTTACTGTTTACCTTTAGATTATGTGTTTGTTATACATTTACTTAAATAATATAAGTTGAAATCAAATAGTAGTGGGCATCGGATCGTTTCGATCAACGAATCCTGACCGTCCGATCCGATCCAACATCTCACTCCGAAATGAACGGCCGAGATGCGATCCGACCGACGACAACACACCGGCGAAGAGTCTCGGCTTCCACTTTCCGCCTCCGCCCCCCCAAAAAAACTAGGGTTTGCTCCCCCGATCGACGCCAATCGGACGATTAGGCCTTCCGGGGTTCCGATTTCGGGGGAAAAATTGTCTCTTTTCGCCGAGAATCGAAGGTTTGAGGTCGATTTGGGCGAATCTTTCCTTGTTTTTGGGATAGATTTCAAGGTTTGAGGTTGCTTTTGGGGAGAAAGATCGAATCTTTTCGTGTTTTTTGGGATAGATTTCAAGGTTTGAGGTTGATTTTGGGGAGAAAGATCGGATATTTTCTGTTTCTGGAGTTTTTTACGGTTAAAATGAAAATTTTAGGTTTGATTTCTGGTCGATTTCGCCCTAATTTTAGGAATTCTGTGGAGATCTAGTTTTGGATCCTAAATTTCGTTAGGGAATCGAAGTTTTTTAAGTGAAATTCGGTGAAAAGATCGGATCTTTTTAAGTTAAAATTGACGAAAAGATCGGATCTTTTTGTGACGATGGACGATACGGAGGACGACGCGAGGTCTCACCCTAACCGATACGGCCTTTCAAACCGCCACAAGCTTCCGATCGACCACAGATACGAAGACGAGGATGAGTCAGATGACGACATCAATGGTGCCGATCAGCCCATTGGTGATGATCCCGAAGACGATGAGGATGAGGATGAAGACGGTATTGGGTCGAGCTACCGTCGTGAACGGGCCGACGACAATTCATCCCCGGATAGTCGAGGGAAGAGGCAGAAACTTGAGAAGTTTGTGTCGGGTTTCGAGTTTGCGCCTCGTCCGGCAGTGACAACCCCTCTTTCGGCCATTCCACCGCTAACTACTCGTCCACCTGTCCGTCATAGCCCTGCGGATTGGTCGGAGGATGCAACTTCGGTTCTTCTTGATGCTTGGGGTGTTTTGTATGTTCAGAATGGGAGGAAGAGCCTACGGTCCGATGAGTGGGCGGAGGTCGCAAAAAAAGTCAATGCGGTGTCGAGGACGCCTCGTACCGATGCCCAATGCCGAAACCGGCTCGACACCTTGAAGAAGAAGTATAAGAAGGAGAAGGCTAGGATGGCGGAGTCGATAAGTTCAAGTAGTAGTTGGGTACATTTTAAGAAGATGGAGGAGCTTATGGGGTTACCTACGCTTACACCGGTGGCGGTGGCACGGCCGCAAGTTAGACTTCCTTGTGGTGTTGATTCGGGGGAATACGTGTTTCCGAACTCGAGAGGTTATGCTGGTCTAAGTGAGATGCCTGATAGCCCTGTTGGGTCTGAATTGATGGGCGAGGAGGACGAGGACGATGAGTCGGATGGGCTCCCTCCGCAGACCACTAAGAAGGGAAAGGGTGGTTTTGATTCGTCTTCTTTTAGGATGCTCGCGGAATCTATTCAGAAGTTTGGTGAGATTTATGAGAAGATGGAGTCCAGCAAGAGGCAGCATATGTTGGAATTGGAGAGGATGAGGAGGGATTTTCACAGAGATTTGGAAATGCAGAAAAGGCAGATTCTGGACAGAGCACAGGAGGAGATTGAGAAATTAGGAGAGGAAGATGACGATGATAGCGATGACGACGACGACGATGGTGATGTAGGAGAGCACCGGAATGGGAATGGGGATATCGATGGTTCTGCGGAGAATACTAGCATTTGAGGTATCTTGTTTCTTTTCCTTTTGTTTTCTATAGAAGTGGTCAAATGATTATATGACTTGATCAAGCTTTTTTTAGGGATTTTATTTCTTAAACTTATTTTCATCACCACAATCAATTAATCAAATTTCTTGACATGGAATTGCCAACGATTTTGATGCATTTCATTGGAAATTTCTCCAAAACTGTAAAGAACGAAACAAGTAAGATGTGGGTACTGACTAAACAATTGTTTAAGAGACTTGTGATTTAATCGAAAGCTTTCTATGGTAGTTATCCTAAAAACCATAATGAATGAGCTAAGTGGCACCCACTGAATATAATTCTTAAGACACCTAAATAAGATGAACGCTTTGGTGTCAGATCTCTACAAAACTTTGATGTATTAACTGCCCAAATTGCATTTAAAATTTGAAAGGCAATATGCATGTCAGATCGTATGTTACTTAAGGAACCTTGCCTATCAGTTCTTGTCATAGTCATCCTATGAATACCTATTTTTGGGATCCATAAAATTATACATCCAAATCCTACAATGAGTCAATCCTGTAATTAAACTTTCCAGATTTTTCATGTAAAATGAGTATGGCTATATTTCAAGGTTATAGAATATGACCTTTGAATTTCTTTACATTTTTTCCGGTGAATTCCTTTACATTTTGAAGTAATTAATATCAAAACGCATGGAGATCACAACCTGCAAAATGTCAGTAATATGATAACATAAATGTTACGAGAATTCAAGATGTCATGAGCGCGCAATTCTATCAATGAATATATATGTATTACTCTACCAAAGTCTGGAGTGTATAGGTTCATTATTGTGTGTGCATCTTATCTCTCTCCTTTTACCTAATAATCATTTCAACTTGTTGTTTGTCTCTCTGTTATTTCCAAACCTTGGAATTTATTTTGTTCTATTGTCATTAATGTCGAAGTTTGCTTGTTTTATTGCACTGATCCTCTATGTATCTCATGCAATATCTTAGTAGAGTGTTGAAACAGTAATTGAAGTGGTTTGGTGCCACAAACCATTTAATGACTTCCAGTTCTACTGGCAACAAATTTGTCATTTGAAGTCTGAATTCAAGCATCTTCAATAGTGATCCTTATTGCATCTTGAACCGTTGATGCTTGATTCGGTCGGAGGTATATACTGTTTGTTCTTCTTGGTGGAATTTGCTAAGAATAATGACCCAAAGAAGCTTGATAAATTGTTTGAGTTCAAATTTCACGTCAATATTAATAAAGTGGGTGTCTTATTACTAGTTATTAGACAGTTGTTGATATTACTTCTGACCATCTTAATGTTTTGTTCTATGCAGGGCAACAAAGGTCTTGCGTTTGAAATCTGAAGTTCGCTCTCAGATCAATCATATTGGTTCCCTTTTGTGGATTTACTTAACCGGAAGAGCTGCTGCATCTGTTAACATTAACAGCTTGTTCCATCTCTGTAGTATCATCTGTTTGGATTTGGTCTTGTACTTACTAGGTAATAAGCAACTTTATGTTCTTTAGGTAGCAACTCTTTATCTGTATAAGTTGGGAAAATGCTTCAACTGTTGGGCGTGGAGAATCCGATACCATCTAACAGTTAACATTTTGAAGTGTTTTACCTTCTGATTTAACAAAAACAGTGATTTAACGTGGTTCGATCCGGTGTCCAGTCCATAGGATGTTTTGGTAATCTCATCTTCACTTCTTTTGTGCTCTGCCACAGTATTGAACTAATAGTCGTAACTAGCAGCACCACAGCTCTGAATCTTATGTTGTCTAAGGCTTTAGGCTGGAAATATTTGTTTTACATTTTTTATTTGTCTAGACTTTATAATTTAGTGTTTATGCTTTTCTGCCTTTTCTTTCATCGTCTTATTTTTTGGTCCATCATTGATTAAAAAAGAACGAAGAAGTATCAAACCTACCTGTAAATACAAGAAGGGAGTGGCATATTGTCATGCATCTTAATCTTTGAGGCTTCTTGTTTGTCAGGCTACAACTTAATCTTTGAGGTTGGAATGCTTAATCAAGCTGAAACTAAACATGAATTCTTGCTTACTCCCAATCGAGTTTGATAAGAGTATGACAGAGCTTAAACATGAGTCAGCACGGCTTGACTCAACTCAATTGCTTCTAACTCAGAATGAATTTTGCAAAAAAAAAAGAAGAAAAAAGAGTGTGCATATTAATTACAAGTATTACCACAATCACTGAACCTGTAAAATCATTTTAATGCTTTTAGCAAAGAAATCCACTTCCATAAATATAGTATTACATTTTGATTTGATGGTCCTAATATATTTGGATCCCTCAATCCCTCCAATCATGATCCATGTAGGTACATGCCTTCTTTTGGTGGACCTCTTGCATCATTGATGGGTCTTGGACTATAGTAATTGTATGTAATGCTCAACTTCAAGATTCATTGTATTCTTCAAGTCTTTTTATTTTTTAAATTTTTTTTTTTACTTGTGACCAAATTCAAGCCACGATGGAGATTGTTGAGAAAATTGTGCCTTATTTAATTCGATGTTCATTAGGCCATCCTTAACGGGATCATCTGCCCCGGATAATTCGATGTTCATTAGGCTTTCAATAGAAGACATCCATTTGTATTTTTTTTTAAAAATATGTTGAATGGAGTAGTTATACCAAATCATTAATTTCTTCCAAATTAAACCAAATATTAATTACGTCATCTAATATCTTCCGAAATAAACTAGAAATTATGTCATTTGAAACCCAGTGGTGTCTCTTTCATCATATTGAACCGTCTTGGTTAGTATAGTCAAGTGATGTCAGCTGAGATATATATATATATATATATATGTGGGCCAAACAAATAAACGGTTCATATTTCTTGTGAGTGCATCATATATACCTCCAACCTAGTTGAAATCAAACCCTACTTCGAGGTTTCACTAAACCACCACTTGTATTATGTTAACGAAAATTGCATTAATTGCTTGACGATCACACTTTTGTCTTTATCCATAATTCATAAACATAAGCTACACTGGCTTCTAAATTTAAAAATGGGTTTTATATGTTAAGAGCTATAGTATGGATGCAAGGGGGTATATATATATATATATATGGCGTTATCGCATCAAATCAGAGGGTATAATTGGTTATATGATTAAAAAAGTTTAATCTCGATGCAAATATGACTAAAATGGAGGATATGTACACAATTAAAAACATATACTTAAGATTAATCTACATTATCCCTGCTATATATTAATCAACCAGTAGACATGTCCAATATCCAGAATCCAGATAGATTTCTCTTAGAATGACTCAAAGAAGGTAATTGGTCAGGTCATGTTTGGAGGTGAAGAGAATAAGAATCTTTCAAAGGAATGAAAACCTATTCTAGACTTAAGTTCTGATTTCTGAACCCTAACCAAGTGGGAGCAAAAACAATCAGTGAAGATATGAAAGTGGGTCTCAAAGTCTTAACATATGTTATGGTAATAATGTAACCATCAAGTAGGGATTAATACTTTATTTCTCATCATCTAAAGAATAGCTGCTAATTGTGATCTGTTTGCTGTTGATGCATTGTAAATTGCTATTGCAGATCTAATCTATAGGAGTAATTAATTAATGTATAAATGACTCATTAGAAAATATAATTAACAACCCCTCTCAACTCACAAATGAGACTATATATAGTAGGCCAATTTTATCCTAATTAATCTCCTTTGTTCATAAGCTTAATTACAAATCTTACAGTAAACTTGTCATAACTTGCCTGATGAGCTACAGAAAATGTTGCTAAAACTGCATCTTGTGTACGTCACTAATCATGTTGGATTAGTTAACCGTCCGATCACCAAAACTGGTCATGAACTATTTATTCTAAATTGGTTGATCGGTCCAACACTTGTTTTATGTTGTAGTTTCTCATTCTATTAGATTATCAGTTTTTATCGATCTTCGGCGATCGACATTAGATTATGGACATAATTCCAATACTACAAACAGTCTCTCGACCAAAACACATGACAATTACACGTTAAGATGGGTGAGTTAAGAGTAAACCTAACTTACACTTTAGGAATCCAAACCTCCTAAAAAAAGACTGTGAATTCACTAATTAAGAAATAGATAAGAAACAACATTATTTTAATAACAAAGCTTCAAATCCCACTATACATGTACAACAGTACAACCACATAATTAATCAAAACCCTCGAGATTACAATCCAATTAGCATGTCAATCCACAGTCCCTCCTCCATCATCTACCACTAATTAATCCCTAGTGCTAAGTTTATGCCAACCACTTTGATTGTTGAGTTAAATAGAGAAGTTGGCCAATGAGTGTGTCCCACTTTGGTTGGAATTTTTTGGAGTTGGTGACATGAGGAAGCAAAGCATACTGCTGTAATTATTGATTAGACTTTTTCTGATAAAGTTCGATGAAATTTTTATTCATACATGCATATCTATGTTGTAGTAGTCTGGTTAAGTCTGCAAACTTTATTTTTAACTCTGTGCATCTTTAATTTGTTTTACTACAGTCAAGTCAGCTCTTTACCGGTACTTCATATTCTCAAACCCTCGCACAACCCTATTTACTTATTCTTTTACAGAGAAATTTCATTTACATACGTAAAATTTTTAATAGAAGTAAAGTTATCTTATAAGAAGTTGGGATGCGAGTTTGTAACATTACCTTTTTTTCTTTTTCTTGTCCTTCTCGAAAACCTTATCATTGTTCTTTTTTAAGGAAAAGAAATAAGTTTTCATTTAACTCTAAATTGTTAATTGTAAGGTAAATTAATTTGTGTTTTTTTAGGGTTTATCTCTAGAATGAAATCAGCTTCTTTAGGCGCAACCCCAAAGTCTTGATTATTTTGTGAATATGACGAAGGAAAACAAGTAGTAAAAAATAATCTAAGATTATAGTTTTGAACTTAGAGCTTAGTTGACATAACAATATGTCGACGTACGATTAGGTGAGTATTTCAGAGCATGAGTTCATATTGTTTGTTAATTTTGAGAACACAAAAACCAAACTCATACCCAAAAAAACAAAACATGAACCGACCGTTTCAGTCCTCGATATATTCTACTTAAAACCCACTAGCATAAAAAGAATATTTGGTAGAAAATTCGAGAACAAGCTTCTAAACTTTCTTTTTCACCATTAAGTTATATCTTTTTTTCTCCAAATTAATCCTGTTTAAAGAATAATATTATAGCGAACATCATGAAATATGGAATTAATGGTTTTGTAAGAAAATTAAAAATATTCTTAATATTGTAACTTGATAAATTTAAATAGAAAATTTTAAGAATTAATTTTCTCACTTAAGTATCATTTCTTGCAAACCAATACAATCTTAATGTGACAACCAATTGTGAGAGAACTAATGGAAACTTTCTAAACAAGAATGTTTTTTTCTTCATCATCCATAATGCACTACAAATACTTTAGAATCTTCTTCCTCTTGAATGAATGATCATATTTCAAACATAAATTGAGAATGAATTTCCTTTTTCTTTTCAAAGGTCATACTTGAAAGTTGAAACTTATGTATCCAGATGGCCAAATGGGACTCAATTTACTGATCTATATATATATATATATATATATATATATATATATATATATATATATATATATATATATATACAAAAAAAGTTTTCATAAGTTGTACTCAATTTACTTCTATAACAAAAGGTAAATTTAATGCTGGAGCAATTTTCTACAATATAGCGTTGATATCTTAAATATTTCCAAGATATGGATATTTATCAAAAAAGACAACTAATTTTATTTTGATTTAGAATGTCAATAATTTAGTTTGTTTTTCTACCACAAATATTAAGCATATCATAATTTTTTAATATTTTTTGTCATTTTAGATTATGTATTTTATTATTCTTTAATTATGGATACCCAAGTCGAAAAATCTAGATCAATAATAATTATAATTATATATATACACTTGTTGCCATTGTCCACAACTAGTCGTTAATGATTAAAATCAACTTATCATATATTGACCGATGCAAATGTAAGGGTGTCGTGGAATTTGAGTAGTAAAAAAAAGTTCAGAAATCATTAGTCCTAGGATAATCAAGGGTGGAGATCTAACAATGCACTAACACGATACGAATTAAACGCACCACGTAATACCGAATATTGACTTACGGGATTAACTTCGGACATCTCCCAAACTCAATGCAACAAGAAACACAAATAAGATGGAAACAAACAAACAAACACAAACACACACCTGAAACAACCACGACACACGCGATTTACAAGGTTCGACAATGTCCCTACGTCCTTGGGGGTCTCCTGCGAGTTTCCTTTCCTTCTTTTGCTTCTCCAACAAGAGAAGCAATCGAGATTACAAGTATATGGAGGCAATATGTCATCCAAAGTACTCTAGATCTTTCTCTAGCCTAATCTCTTTACTCACAATGAATGAAATATTACACTTGTATGTTATTTTAAACTAAGAGAAAACATGCTCTTTTATAGACTCAAAAAACCGAGTTAAAATTAAGCAAAACCGTGCTGAAAAATCGTGGCAAAGGTCGACCAATGCTCCTTCGGTCGACCGTTCCTTGAGTAGCAGGAACGCTTCATGTTGCGATTCGGTTAACCGAATCCTTCCCGGTTGACCATTGGAACGCTTCTTCATGCGGTTTGGTTACCCGCGAGAACGTTTCTTCCACGAACTAACTAATTCTCCAACAAACCCACGGTCGACCGAACATCCCTTGGTGGACCATTCCATTTTCGACAGACTCTCTCGTGATTCTCGGAACACCAAAAATCTCACCAACGGTTTACCGAACCCGTTGTTCCGAAATTTCTGTTGTCTTCTGACGGTTGACTGAATCTCATTCGGTCGTCCGATCTCAGCTGCTCCCGAAGTGCATGGAATCTTTGGTTCGATTGTCCCAATCCAATTCGGTCGTCTGAATCCTGCATCGCCAAAAGTGCATGGAGTTTTGGAATGGTCGACTGGATCCCATCCGGTCGACCGTTTCTTCCTGGTTTTGTTTCCTTAACAAATATAGACCAATATTCAACAAAGACTACATATCAAATTTGAAGAGTCGAAGTCATATGTTTGGGAATTGAGATTTGAAAATGGGATGAGATTATAGTAGATAATCTTTTGGGGTTAACCCAAACTGTCTCATTCTTATGGTTGAGATGTTTAGGATTTAAAACAGAGTTGAGGTAGAGTGGATTAAAATCTGAAACATGAACCGTCCAAAGACAAATACATTATATATATATATATATATATATATATATATATATATATATATATATATATATATATATATATATATATATATATATATATATTGAGATCAACACCACCAACTTTATATACATATATAGTCTATGGTCGGTCGGTGCTGCTCTGCTGCAGAAAACCCTAAAAACTAAACTTCCACTAAACTCCATGCAACCCAACTTAACCTTACCTTAACCCCACTTCTAACTTCTAACTCCATCCCTAACCTTAACCTTAACCTCACTTTTAACTCCACTTCATCTCAAGATTCTCAACCCAAGTACTGATGTGCCATTTTAACTCCACTGCAAAAGCCAAAAGGTTATATTTCTTCTTTTACGAATGATAGGGATTTTTTTATGAGCAAGCTAATAGCATTAATTAAAAGGTTTTGCTCCGTACCACAGCAAAAAAAATAAAACAAAATTACAAGCTGAGTTTTACCCAAGCATGAGTTAGAATACATCAATAGAGGGCATATTAGTCCTGATTCATAATCAAAGTTCCTAAAAAAGCAAGCAATATACAAACCAAAGAAATGGTCCTTCAAGTCAAGGGACAATCTTCTTCCAAGCAAGGGTCCTCTAAGCTATAAAGATGTCGATCTTTAGTCTTGAGATAGTCAGTTGATGCTAACTCAATTAGAAGATTTTAATCTTTAGCCTTGAGATAGAAATAGTTAGTTGAGGCTAACTGAGTTAGGAGATTTAGATATTTAATTAGTCTTGAGATAGTAAAGACCAGAGATTAAATCTCAACATGCATATTAGTCTGGGATTTAAAACGATATTGGTTAGAAAGTAGATAATAAAAATCTTATTTTTTTTCAAAAATCCAAGAAAAATTGAAAAATGGTGCATTTCTATAATAAGAAAAAACCTTGATATCCATAAGCTTGCATTTATTCAAGTTTTTAGGTTATGCACAAAAAGACACGTACATCACTCATTCATTGAACTTTAACACCATAATAGCATGTTAATTAATTAAACCTCGTTTTCTAGCTTGTCTATTGAATGTTACTTGGAATAATAATTGGAGTTAGATTTTTCTGCAGTTTGTATTTTATCTATCATAAATTCTGATATAACAAATTCCTCTTCTTATTACGTAATTGAAACGTGGAGTACTTGAACTTGAGTTAGAAACAAAGGTCTGTTGTGGACGTTCGTTTGAAATCAAACTTTTGAAGTTGCAGTTAAGAATCTAAAGTTAAGAAACTTTAATCGGTTGTGTCATTTTCGATGAATTCCAAAGTTTTTTGGGTCCACCACCAAATCATAACGCAACTTATGGAGAGAATGCTAGCTAAGAAACTTCATATTTCTTTGTCTATCCCATTTTGGTTTTGGGCATTATTAATGTACGACTCATGTATGGAATCAAAAATCAAGACATGATTAAGACCGATAATTGTATATATTTGTGTGGTCTGCATTCGTATATGTATAAATTATAAATCAATTTAAATAGGTATATAACATGATCAATATATAGTTGTGTATTAATAATAAGTACAAAAAAGATACACTTACATATTAGTTGCTCTTGACTTTGAGTATATTTTATGTTTAATTAAATCACATAATGGAAAAGTTGTACATTCTTTTCCACATTTTAGTTCACAAATGACACTAATATCCATCCATTTTGATTAACGTGTGATGTATTAATTAGAGAAAAGTGGACTAAGTTTTCCACACCAACGTGCATCTCATTATGTTCAACTAACAACAGCACATGGTTTTGGCAACACGTTTTGATATAACTAATATTGCTAATTATGTTCCACTTAGTGTGTAAGAGGATTTGGTGACATAACCTAGCTTTTACAAAAGATGCTTATGTTGCCACTGGAGGATTCTAAAAAATGGGCCAAATGTTTTGCTTGTTTGGGTATGTTTTATTTTGTTTGTAGACCCCTTTTAACAACAAAAAATAATCACAACCAAAAATGGTTATGAGATATTAGGGTGAAATCTTAAAATAGGATTACGGGATTGAACACGACAACAAAGTCCATGTTGGTCTACTAATTAAGTTGATCATGCATGCATGTTTGATTTTCTTTCATTTTCTTGAAACTTCATTCTTTCACTCCTCGGTCTACAAGGTATTAGCAATCGTTTTCATTTATTATATATTCACCACTAGAGGAATATTCACCACTATTAGCAATCGTTGTTTTATCTTTTCATTTACGCGTTATCCACTCGTTTATGACAACAAATACCAAATAGTAAGGGTATGATACCAAAATGCAGTGTGTGTATGTATGTGGAGAAGAAATTCTCCCTTCCTAATTGTGTGCTTTTGTACATAAGAAGTCTATCGTAGACTTAATTTGGTAGATTAAGTTGAAACAAATCACAAAATCGTCATCCAAAATAATTTATGGTCACTAGGTCAATATATAATCAAGGAATCACATTATTTTTATTAATAACATTTAGTTATGATTTTGTAGGGAGCATCTTTTACCTAATCACTTTATAATTTGGAAAAAAAAAATTCAAAGCTGTTCAATGTATTAAGTAGACCTACATGGAGCCTTGATTTAGAGCTCCACCTTTTTAATTGTTGTGAAGTAAACACTTTGTTGGAGTTGGTTGAGTTTTTGATACCTTTCAAAGTTGGATTAGACTTGGTGGTGAGTTATGCTTATATATACATACATACATACATAGAAAATAAAATGCAACCTTTATCTTTTTGGGTGCTTCCTAAAAAAAAATCTCAAAACTGCAAAAACCCTGACACATAATGAATTGATCATATGGTTGGTGGGAAATTCGATTTGTTATACCATTATGTGTAGGGTAACAATAATGTATAATGAACATTTTTGGAGAAAGCTAGACAATTAAAATTCTTTAATTACCCTCCCAATAATGCAAAACAACCTATGGTCGATGGCTTTATCTTTATTTTGAAATAAGGTAGATTTAACTTCATATACGATACAATTTAAGATTTCATGGTCACGTAGAAGAAGAATGAAGTCACAAACTTTGGACATAGATTGATAAATTAATGGTAAGATGGGAAGTTGACTTCAAAGTAGAAGGTATTTAAGATATTATCAAGAACTAAAGGGCTGTAGTAATATTATGAGTTATGCAGGGGGAGTTTAGGAAATTATGGGTTTTAAATTGATGTCCAGTGAATTAATTATAAAATGGTAGTTATGATTTCACACACATGAGAATTGATTTTTAAAAAATCTGCAAAGTCTGACACCCAAATAGTATTTTATTCTGCATTGCTCACAAAAGCAATTAGCCAAGATAGCGCTCAAAACATGTGGTTAACTTTTGATTAATTAGGCTTTTATTCTGCAGCATTACCAGCTTTAGTCCAACCACTTATCTAATACAATAGATTGGCAACATACCCCAATGTGTTTGAATGATATCTTTAAAATTAATTACGGATCACAGTTTAATAATCACACATTGCTTGGAGTTCCCTTCAGATGGTATTGATTTCTTTTTACTTCTTCACAGAACACTTTTTCAAACTTGCTTTGTGAAAGAAAAAAAATTACTTCTGAACGATGTTGGATTAGACTAATTAAGACTCAAAACTCGTTTTAACCCGACCCGAAGCACTCGATTTATTCACTAACCTATAAAGGTACAAACCCTAGACCACTACTTGACCGTCCAAAATCACACAATCTATCATCACTAAATAAGCTTGGATGTTATCATCCATCCAACAAATCTTAACTCAGACACGAGTACGAAATCATGTTTGTTAATTGGAACCCAACGTGGACTCTAATACGTATCGGATTGGATTTGAAAACTAATGTTAGGAATTAAAATCAATCTCAAATACGCAGCGGAACAAAAACAACAAATCAAATCGGCTAAACTTGAGAACACAATGCAAATCCACAATCCAAACCACACAAAACACGCAAGATTAACGTGGAAACCCAATGTGGGAAAAATAACGGACGACACAACCTCAAATCCACTATAGAGAAACGTATTACAAGAGATGCTTACAAGGAGACGTGAACGAACCGATGAAACTACCCGGCTCAAATCTCTCCCACCGAATCACAAGGATGCTCTCTCTCACTTTTCTCTCAAGAATGCAAAAGTGGACAATAGGAATTAACCTTAAACAAAGGGGACGAAATTGCCTTTATATAGTAGGCCTAAATAAGTATTACTTGCACCAAAATCGCGTGGAGAAATATGCGAAACGTGGGCAGAACTGGGTCCAAACGGTCGACCGAACGGTTGCTTCGGTTGACTGATCCAATAACCGTATCGCGAACGGTCGACCGAAATTGAAGTATCGGTCGACCGAAAAACGACAGCAACTTTTCTGGCTTGCACGAGTGCATACGCGGTCGACCGTACACTTAAGTTCCGGTCGATCGAAATTCAACACGCACTTTTCTCCCAACTCCTCGAATGTTTCCGGTCGACCGAATCCAAGGTTCTGGTCGACCGAAAACCGACAGTAACTTTTGCCCAGCTCCAATTGTGTGCCCGGTCGACCGAATCCTAGATTCTGGTCGACCGAAAAACGACAGACACTTTGCTGGACAATCCAACACACATTCGGTCGACCGAAACACTCATTTCGATCGACCGATCGTCTGTTTTTTTGTCCTAATACTTTAAACACATATTCAAGGTAAACAACAACAACTAAGTTAAAGTATACTTCCACTTTGAACTCATACAGACTATCATCAAATCATGCTTAAATTAGCAACCGTTGTGCATACCAAATTGAAGTTCAAAAGTTAAATTAAAGTATGCAAGCTTCCTCCACCCATGATGCCTCCTTTAATTTAAACCTATCACTAATCTTTCTTGTATTTGTTTTGGGGGAATATTAATGGGTTGATTGATTGATTCAATTCCACGGCGTCGGTGAAAACAAAAGTTTGGTCCCACCTGTCGCATTTGTTCTTTTCTTCTTTATTTTTTTTTCTTTCACATGACTTTATCATATTTAAAGCATCAAATTTCTTATGTACTTTTGACCTCAAAACTTCAAGAGAATGTTATTCGAGTCTACTTCAAATCGCAAACTTATGTCTTTTGCTCTTAAATCTCAATTAATTGGTGATGGTTATTGTTTTGATGCACTAGATTTCATACTTAGCTATCACTATCATGTTATTAGGGTTACAAGTTTGCGTGGAAAATATAATTTTTTAGTTTGTTTTATACTTTTTTTCGTGTGTATTGATGTTGACTTTATTCTTATCTTTTTTTTTTCTTATTAGAATTCCATTACATCCTAAGTATGTCATGCTAATATTAGCTCAGATCCTAAGTAAGTTAGAGTTCATCTCAATCAAAACCATTTCTTGTTTTATTTAATATTTTGAGGGTAAAAGGTTAAAACTTCAAATTAACAAAGTTAGTGGTTCTTTTGCACAAGATTAAAGAGGTCTCTTAGACCGTCACTAACCATGACCTGAACGACCCGGTCATCAGCTCTATCTCTCTCTTCAAAATCAACTTTCTCTCTCTTCCACATCAGTTTTCTCTTTCCTCAACTCACTTTCTTCTCTTTCTTATACTATTCACATCTTAACCACAACCCAACACAACCCACAACAACCTACCTCTCTCCTCCACATCATTTTCGGGATCCATTTTGATAAAAAATTAAAAAAATCAAAACAAAAACAAAAAAAAATCAAAAATCAAAAAATAATAAAATATTTGATGACTAGGTCGTCGACCCGGTCGTTTGACGACCCTGTCATCTTCGACCGAAGTTTTCGAATCAAAAAAATATTTTTTAATTCATGACCCTGCCACGACCTTGGGATGACCCGAGTTTTTAAGCTTTAAGGGATGCTCTTATTGGCCAACTTTAGACCACCTATATACCTATATGATAATGATATATTATATACAACCATTTTTTTGATAAATTAATATCTTCAATAGCTGTCTAGCCTAGATAAGTATTTTCTTTCGGATTGTTTTTTCTTAAATATTTCTTTCATATGACCAATCGTTTCCTCTGGAAATATTAACTACTGATGGATATGATTTGGATATAAGAATATTGTTTCAGGGAAAATAAGAGAAATATAGTGCAAAAGATAAAATTGTGGTAACATAACTTAACTAGAGTGTTCGATAGTGGATAAACAAAGAAACAATTAAGACATATAATCACTTTATGGTCACACGAAATTGACAAGTTTAGCACTTTGTAGGTAGAAATAATCATTTTCTTATGTAGTACATTGACACAATAATACATTAAATAACTTTGTTGTTAAAAAAGTTTAATTTTTTTTACATGATATGATATGATAGACACAACTTTCTAAGACATGAATATTGAATAACAATATAACATATGCAATAGACATCATTATCGATCTAATTTGACGTTCACATTAAAAAGATCAAAATAATAAGAAAATGAGTAGAGAAAAGTGGTAATAATCATTTTTTTCCAAAAATAAACATGCAACAAATTTAGTAAACATGCATGCAACCTCATCCTGTTCTAGGGGAATTGTGGTTCATAATCTCCCCCAAGCAATTACCTTTAATTTCAATAAACAGTTTTTCAAGAAAAAAACCTTGAGTAAACATGCATGCAGCCTACATAAGCTATTATGGGAAAAATAAACTTTTAGCCACTAAACACTAACTTCTGACAGCCATGAATGAGAGGAGTATTACAGAAGTCATTCTGATTTTGATGCAAAACAAAAAACCAAAATGGTAAAATAAAAATAAAAAAATATTATTTAATAGAAAGTAAGTAATTAGCAGTAATTAGTAATAGTGTCAGTAGTACTGCATCAGTACTGGAGAAGCCATTGCTTACAAATCCACCACTTCCCAATCCTATTTTTACTGGATTTGAGTCAGCTCTTTTCCCCACACCTCCATCTCACAATCTGAGGTCTTTCTCATATTAGGGAGAAGAAGAAAAAAAAACAAGCAAGGTTTGGTTCTTTGGCTTTTCTCTGCTTTGGGTCCTCTGTTTTTTCCTCTGCTGCATGTTGTTCTAACTGTGAGTCCGTGAAAGATTTGATCTTTTGTGGGATTTTGGCTCCAACTTTTGTTGGGTTTTTGGATTTTGTTGTTTTGGTTGTGATCTGAGGCTTTGGGGGTTATCCCAGCCTTTTTTGTGGGGTTTTCTTTGGTTTTTGTGATCACCATTTGGGGTTTGAAAGTGTTTTTGTGGAGTTGGTTTGATCCATGATTTGGAATTCTTTTGTTGGGTAATGATTATCAAATAAGAACACAAACTAAACATGCATGTTGTAATCTTGTCTTTGCTATGTAATTTGTTCTTTGTTTTCACCAAAAGTTGTGTTTTGTATGCAATGTTGTAATCTTGTCTTTGCTATGCAAACTTTTTTTTTTATTTTTATGTTTTGTATTTTCTCTAAAATTTCATGTTCATGGCTTGATCTTGGTTGTGATGGATCAGCAGCTATTTTGAATTTTGATCACAAATTTTGATTTTTTTTCTTTTTTGTTGTAACATTTGTTTTTGACAAATATGGTGGATGGCATAGTTGTTCCCACCACTAATCTAGATTGTGATGGTGCTTTTGTCCTTTCTCTTGTTTTTTCTCTTCCAATCACATTCATGGATTTTTTTCCCATCTGTTAGTTGATGGTTGCCTTGAGATTTCTGATGCTCACAAACAAAACAAAAAAAACAAAAATCTAATTTTTCTTCTTTTTTTGTGATTTTTATCTCATTTCAGCTACTAAAGACTGAGGTTTGTGATTGAATCATGATGTTGAGGAAGAGGAGCAGAGCAATCCAGAGGGACCAAATGCCGGATTTGGGCCCAGAATCCGGCCTCTCGGGCAATCGGAACACATTATTCAGTGTTCCTGGTCTGTTTGTGGGATTCAACCCCAAGAGCTTGTCAGATTGTGAGTCTGCAAGGAGCCCAACATCCCCACTTGACTACAAACTCTTCTCCAATCTCAGCACTGCCTTCGTCCGGTCCCCCATCGGGTCGGAGGCCCCTCGGAAGAGTTGGGACTCCGACCGGGTCGGTCTCGGTCTAGTCGACTCCCTAACCGATCATGCCACCAATCATTCTGGTCTCGGAAAGGTTGGTGGTGTTCTTAGTAATGATAGTAAGAACAAGAACATAATCTTTGGATCCAACATGAGAATCAATGTTCAACAGAGTCTCAAGACATGTTTGGTTCCTGTTCTTGTTTCATCACCCAAGTCTTTGCCCAAAAATTATGTGGTCTCTTCACCAACTATGGTTGAGACAACTTGTGCTAAGGATGAAACCGAGTGTGTGCCCGTAAAAAACCAATCTTGCTCTGCCGATATCGGTAGGACTTTAGTGACCAAAGATGTGAGTTTTGGGATGGAAAACCAATCGGTTTCTTTTCCTGACTCCCTTGATCATACCCATGAGCTCATAGGTATGTTGTCGGCAAGTGACATAGAGAATTCTGAGGACTACACTCGGATTATCACCCGCGGTCCTAATCCTAAAACAACGCACATTTTCGGAGATTGTGTTTTAGAGAGTCATGGAACCGAGCTATCTGAAATTCCTGCAAATCAGGTAGGGGAAGTCAAGAAAGACACGTCTTGGATGGTGAAACACACGACCGATCTTTCTGAAGCAGAGGATTTTCTGAGCTTCTGTTACTTTTGCAAAAGGAAATTGGTGGAAGGAGAAGACATCTTCATTTACAGGTTGGTTTCATGAGAATCTCAGAACTCTTTTTTGCTATAACATTGATTACTAGATTGAATAATTTGATGATTAGATTGTTATATTTGCATTCTTATGTAGGTTTTGTTCTATGAAATTTTATGGATCATTTTCGTCTAACAGGATTACTGACTGTTATCGATCTAAATTTAATTTTTCTATGAAACTTGACTTACAGTGATGATAGTTATCAATTAATCATGATGTGTTACAGTTGTGTCAAAAAGTTGGGTACTCGTGCCAGGGGAATTGTGTTCTTTATGGTACTAATCATGTCTATCATGTTCTTTATAATTCGAACATGGTTTGCATTATTTGAATTGATGGTACTAAAATAACATAAGGTATTGATTGTCTCGTGTTATTAAACATCTAAAGAAATCCATTCTCGATTGCAAAAACAATTGATTAGAAAGAACGTTTCATTTGTGTAAGAATTCAGCAAGACATGTGCAAATTTTTTTAATTTTTGACTTATTTGTTTTATGTCCATTTTTCATAATTCATCACAACCTAACTAAATTAACAGCACAAGTTTTACTGCGTCACCATTTTGTGTCGTGTTATCTTGCAATGTTAAAAATTAACAAACATACTTGTCATTCGTAACTGATGAGCAATATTTATTTGTCCCACAGAGGTGAGAAGGCTTTTTGTAGCTGTAATTGCCGTGAGAATGAGATTTTGAACGACGAAATCGAGAAACCCGAGATGAAGGCCAAAGCAACCTATGACGAGGAGATTTTTCTTGCCATAGACCAGAACAAGTAGAGGATCCTAATTAGCCAGTAATGATCCAAATTAAGAAGAGTATTAAAGACCATCTGTTCTACCGAAGAGCTGTATTTGTTTATCCTAAGCAGCCATGGGTGGTCTCATATGTACATTCTTTTGTTCACCACTGGTCTTTGATCACAGAGAACATCAGATATTGTTTTGGGCTTCTTTTTTTTTTTGCAGTTTTTTTGGTTTTGGTTGGCAGGAGTTTATGTATTTTTGTTTCAACAGGGCTGTTATGCTGTGAGTTGAATGAGTATTATCTGACACTTTTTCCTGAAATTTTGTCTGAGTTTTGTTCAGAATTTTGTTATGAATTTTATCTGTTTTTTTAGGGTATATGAATTTTATCTGTTATGTTGTGTTCTTATTTGTCATTAGTATGACCAATTTAAACATTTTCTAGGATATCAAAAGATTGCATTGTTTGTAGATGGTAGCCAATGTAACTTTTTTTCACTTCTGATTAAATTTTGTAGTTTGTGGTTATCATAGAAACATTTGGAAATCGAGGAACGTTAAATTACCTTACCGTTAGCCTCGTCGGTCCAGCTTCTTCACCTTTTTCGGTCTTAACAAAACAATAAATATATATTTATGAGGTCCCAACGTATCTATTACCTTGTATAAATACATCACAAATTATGTAATACATACACAGAATATAATAAAGAAATTCTTCTTCTTCTTCCTCGCAATCCCTTTTATCATGGTATCAGAGCGGTAATCCGCGGAAAAAAAAAACCTCAGACCTTCCCGTCTGTCCTCATCGGTCGCACCTCATCTAGGGGGTTGCAAGCCGTTCACCCACATCCATACCCAAAACAAGGAGAAGGAAAAATAAAGCATGTCCGGAAAAAATCACCTCGAAGGAGTAATGCAGTGCCTGGTTTCCACCCCACTGAATGAGGCGAACTATCTCTCCTGGGCTCGTGCTGTCACTCTTTCCCTCAGCGGTCGAGGGAGGATCGGTCACATCACCGGAAGAACATCAAAACCAGAAGAGGAGACTGATAACAAAGCCCTGGAAGAATGGCAAATCGCCGATCACCAGGTCATGTCCTGGATCATCGCGTCTATGGAACCAAAAATCGCGGAGATATTCATCTACAAAGACAGTGCAAAGGAGCTCTGGGAAGCCATCCAAGAGTATTTCGGAAAAAACCAGAACTTTGCACACATCTTCCGAATCAAGCAACAAATCGCTCAGAACCAACAGAACGCCCGGAGCATCACTGAGTACCTCGGTACTCTCAGACGGGCATGGGATGAGTTAGGCGTGTATGAACCTCCAACATCCAACGCGGACATCATTCAACAAAGGACAGAACAAAACCGCATCTATCAATTTCTAGCCGGACTGAATCCTTCTTTTGAAAACATAAGGAGTCAGGTGCTATTGTCACCAGAACTTCCCTCTTTCACCGCTATCACTGCAATGGTTCTCCGAGAAGAATCTCGAAGATTAACCATGACTCATCAGCAAAAGGACGAAAATGAGAACCAAGCATTTTTCGTCGGAAAAAACCAAAACCGAAGCCAAAACAACACAAAAACCTTCGGAAAACACAAAGAAGAACACTGCGAAAACTGCAAGAAGATCGGACACAACTCCAGCAACTGCTGGTTTCTTCACCCACACCTCCGACCTCAAAGAAACAACAAAAACAGACAAGCAAACACGGTGGAAAGCATCGCCGGCAACAGCGCCAGCCAGCAGCCCGGAAGAAGCGGGAGCGGCGGCAGCCGAAACGACAACCCTA
Organism: Triglochin maritima; assembly: GCA_963682175.1. Classification (NCBI taxonomy): domain Eukaryota; kingdom Viridiplantae; phylum Streptophyta; class Magnoliopsida; order Alismatales; family Juncaginaceae; genus Triglochin; species Triglochin maritima. The sequence continues at coordinate 40,662,224 of OY821781.1, forward strand.
ACCCTAACTTTCTTCTGGTTGCGAAAAATGCAGGGTTAAATAGCTCCAGCAAACCCAGATATCACGATCCAGATATCCGAGTCCAAGACGGATCCAAAAGATCCGAGTTACCCGACTCCAACGGGTCAGCCTTTCTCGGATCAAATGGTGGAGCATCCGACCCGGATCCGGTTCGCCGGTTAGTGGACCACCTGAATGAATATTTGCAGACCACACCTCCTGCAACAGGTAATTATGCAGGTAATAAAATACTATCTGAAATTGCTAGTTTTTCTGAATTATCTAGTAAATCTACAAATAAACCATGGATTATTGATACCGGAGCCACAGATCATATGACAGGAGACCCGTCTTTACTAGATAACATTTCTCACAATCTACAACTATTAAATCAATTTGTTACTGTTGCTAATGGAAATAAAATACAAATTTAAGGGATAGGAAAAACAAAATTAGTCAATAATACTAGTGATGATATTTTATATATTCCTAATCTTGATGCTAACCTAATTTCAGTAGCCAAAATTACTAGAAATTTGAATTGTAATGTTGTATTCACTCCTAACAACGTTTTGTTTCAGGATCGTATTTCCGGGAGGATGATTGGTAGAGGCATCCTCCAAAATGGTCTTTATATTCTGGAAACAAATCAAAAAGCACATCAAAATTGATCATAACCTTTGGCATCGAAGAATGGGTCATCCATCTTCAAATGTGTTGAAAACTTTATTTCCTGTTTTTACTTCTGATTTACTATGTGATGTATGTCATTTTGCTAAACAAACTCGATTGCCTTTTTCAAAATCTAGCACAAAAACTTATATTCCATTCGAGATAATCCACTCTGACATTTGGGGACCTGCCCCTGTTGAATCTCATAATGGTTTTCGATACTTTATCAGCTTCATTGATGATTTTTCTCGAACAACTTGGATTTACTTACTAAAAAATAAATCTGATGCTTACTCAGTTTTTGCGATTTTTTACGGTTTATTGAAAATATGTTTGATGCTAAAATTCGTATCTTTTGATCCGATAACGGTTCTGAATACATGAGCACATTGTTTCAAAATTTATTAAAACAAAAAGGAATTTTTCATCAAACTTCGTGTGTTAATACTCCGCAACAAAATGGTCTTTCAGAAAGGAAAAATCAGCATCTTTTAAATGTCACACGATCACTCCTTTTTCAAAACAATGTCCCAAAACATTTTTGGTCTGATGTTGTTCTAACTGCTACTTACATCATCAATCATCTTCCTAGTCCTACGTAACAATCAAAAACCTCTCGAAATTTTATATAATAAAGAAATTAGCCTTGACCACCTTAGAGTTTTTGGGTGCACCTGTTTTGTTCACAAAAAACGTAGTGACAAACTCGACTTCAACTCCATTAAATGTATTTTTTTAGGATATTCTTTTCAAAAAAAGGGATATAAATGTTATGATCCCCAAAATAACAAAATGTTTGTCTCAAGATATGTCACATTCTTTGAGACTGAACCATTTTTTCAACATTCCACTCAAGACGCTTCCGTTCCATTACCAAACTCCCTTTCTCAAACCCCAGACCAAGGAGGAGGAGATGACCAAGGAGGAGGAGATGATACGGATAATACCCAAAACGAAGACAACACTGAAGATGGAGACAATCAACAAGAGCTCCCAAGAAGATCCTCTCGTCCAAGTCAACCTCTGCCTAGATTTAATGATTATTTTCTCTCTCACACCACTTACCCTATCCAAAACCACCTATCCTATCACCGTTTTTCACAAAAACACCAAGCCTTCTTAGGAGAATTAGAAAAAACTAAAGAACCCATTTCCTATAATGAAGCCACACAAAACAAATATTGGATCCAAGCCATGGATGAAGAAATACATGCCCTAGAAACCAACCACACCTGGACTATTGTCCCTCTTCGACCTGACATAAAACCAGTTGGTTGTAGGTGGGTTTACAAAATCAAGTATCATAGCAATGGAAAAATAGAAAGGTACAAAGCTCGACTTGTTGCTAAAGGATATACTCAAACCTATGGGCTTGATTATCTTGAAACATTTGCCCCTGTAGCAAAAATGAACACTGTTCGTGTTCTTCTGTCTGTCGCCATTAACCATGGATGAAATCTATTCCAAATGGATGTCAAAAATGCCTTTCTACAGGGAAATTTGGAAGAAGAAGTTTATATGACTCCACCCCCTGGATACACCACCCATCCTGACCAGGTATGCAAGCTGCACAAAGCTATATATGGACTAAAACAGTCGCCTCGTGCCTGGTATGCCAAACTCAGTCACTCTCTCCTTAAGTATGGCTTTATTAAAAGTTCTGCAGATGCCTCCATGTTTACAAAACATGAACATAAAAACACTACCATTATTCTCATTTATGTCGATGATATTATAATAACCGGTAATAATAATTACTAAATAAATTTAGTTAAGGACTACCTAAAATCTAAATTTGATATAAAAGACTTAGGAATCATGAAATATTTCTTAGGTATAGAAATTGCTCATTCCAAGAAAGGGTTATTCCTTTCACAACGAAAATATGGGGATCTTAAGGGGCCCTCTAGTGATCGTAATTAAACAAGATGCGGAATTAAAAACTAATTACGAACTAACAACTAATCATGCAAGGGTTATTCTAAGAGATAGAGAACTTGCAAACCAACGTTGAAGTCGACGCCCGATTTAACGAGGTTCGGCACCCTCCCCGGGTCCTAGTCCTCACTCACAAGCCCCGCTCGTCCCTCGAGCCTCGCTTGTGGTTTCCACTATCCGATCTCCGTTACCGGGCCGAGATCAACGCCTTTACAAACCCGAGCCTCGCGAACAACCTCGCCTCGCCCGTGTCTCCTCTCACAACCCGAGAGAGAGCTTCCTTGAAGCTATTACAACTCTTGTGATTTGGATGAAAGAATGGAATCACAACTCTTGCTAATGACACTCTAACTTTGAGCACACTTGGATTATGATATGGATCTAGGAATACAAGTGGTGAAGTTTTGGCTTGAGTGTATAGGATTTGAGATTTGAAGGTTTGGGAAAGATAGCACAAGGATACTTGATGTTTGGAGAGTGTAGTGCTTGTGTTGTGCTTCTAATGAGGTCCTTATATAGGCTTCAAAGCTCTTAGAGTCGTTGGGGAGTGGGTGAGAAAGTTGACCCATGAAATGTGATGATGTGACAAAAGTTCGGGCAGAATTTGCACGCTCTTCGGTAGACCGTTAACCCAACGGATTACCGAAGATGGTCGTTTCGGTTTACCGAATTCTATTCGGTGAACCGCTCACTCAACTCCAGTAGCTCTCTAACCTACAACCCTAATGTTTTTCGGTGTACCGAATATGATTCGGTTAACCGTTCCAAAATGGACAGTAAGTTTGGTAGGGTTCTGTTTATGCTAGGTTCGGTTGACCGTCTCTACTTCGGTAGACCGAAGTTTGCGCGGGTTTTGCGCTGACAAAGAGTGGGAGATTGGTTTACCAATAACGGTCAAGATAAATAGCCGTTGGTCTCCTAAAGCAATATGATTCGGTTGACCGAATGAAGTTCGGTGTACCGAATATGGATAAGTCAATTTGGCTTTAAGTCAAGATTTAAATACGACCGTTGGAGCAAAGTCCAAAACCGGTCCAGGCTAATTCGGTCTACCGAAGGCGGTTCGGTATACCGAGGTGGTTATTCCAGGGAACACCTAAAGGATTCTACACGGTTGACCGCAAGGTGTTCGGTGGACCGAACTCTACAAGATTCGGTTTACCGAGAAGGGTTCGGTTAACCGTGGGGATACGGGACAGAATCCTAATGTGCTCAAGTTTACATTAATCCTTAGGACTCAAATTATACTACATTACATATTGGTCCAAAGCTTGATTACATGTCTTGAGTCTTTATCTTCTTGTCCCCAAGCTCCTTAGCTTGATTCTTCATCAACCTATTAAGAATATCGCAAGTACACGAATATATATGCAATGCATGTATTCATGTTTGCTTACTTTGATTGTCTAGGTTGATTGATTAAATATAGATTAAGATTAGATTACTTAATCATCAAAACTAAATAAAGATTAAGGCTAAAAAGCCAACAATCTCCCCCTTTTTGATGATGGCAAATCTATATCTTAATATTTTGAGTTCAATTGTATTTCTCCCCTTTCTATATGTTTTGTTTCTTAACATATATGTAATCTATGCATTTACAAGATTTCTCCCCCTAACAACATGCATAGTTTATTTAAAATTGAAGCTCATCTTAATTCTTCTCCCCCTTTGACATCAATCAAAAAGCAAACATTAAGCATTTGATGCAAAGGTAAGAGATATCTAACTCTCCCCCTTAATTATATGATTTTGTACTTTAAGGCTCCCCCTATCAATTAGGCTAAATAGCAACAATGAGTATTGACAATTAAGTGCATTTCTATTCTCCCTCTTAGCCTATTTAACATCCATTTTACAATTTTACATTTATATTATGGATGTGGTATATGATATGCAATGAATAGGTAAAAGATATGTCAATTAAACTCTAAAATTTAGATTAGAATCAATCAAAATTTATACCGTCGTGGTGCTTCGAATTGACTCAACCCGTATTCGGTGATGCAACCGGCTTTAAATTTTTCTTTTAAGCTCATCCGGTCACCACCGATTTCCTCCGTCAAGTACCTACAATTGAAGATTTTGGTACCCATTTTTGCTTGGGTCCAATCATGTTAGTTTTTGGAACCCAAACCATTTTGGTTTTAGGTGTCCAAATACTTGAGGAAGTTTTATTCACTACAAAGTGCTGTCCATTCAAAGTAGTGTGAATAACATGGTTCTTAAAGTTATTAGCATAAAAACCTATACCATGTTTATCTAGTGATTGTCTTTGACTACCAATAAGCATATCAAGCATTTTCTTTCCACTTGTGAATTTTTCAAGATCCTTTTGTAATTGAACATTCTTAGCAATTAGATCTTGAATATCAACACTACCTGAAGGTTTTGCATTTAGAGTTGCAATTTCATCAATCAATTGAGTGTTCTCTAATGCAATTTTATCATGACTAGCAAGTAATTCATTTTTATCATTCATGATAGATTCAATTTGAGATTGTAGCTCATTGATTTTCTTTCTTGCTAGTTTATTCTTTTGACAAATTTTCTCAAAATTTTCAAGTAACTCATTGAATTCACATTGAAGTTCATTATATGCATTTGAATCATTTGAATCATGACTAGAGCAAGAAGATACATCACTATCATCGTCTTCTATTGCCATGAAGCACATTGAGGCGAATTCGCCTTCAATTGATGAAGATGATGAAGTGTCCCAAGTAGCTTTAAGAGCTTTCTTCTTCTTCTCTTTTCTCTTGCTCTTCTTCTTCTCTTTTCTTCTTTCTTTCTCTTCTTTGAGAAATTCCTTAAATTGTTGTGTCGCCAATTGTTCCTCGATATCACTATCTCCTTTTATCGAATTGGCGACGGCGTGTAGCCCTAAGGATTTCTTGACTCTCTTCTCAATGTGGTCTTTCATTTGTATCTCATATGTCATGAGACTACCCATTAGCTCATCGACCGATAATTTTGTGAGATCTTGTGCTTCTTCGATGGCGGTCGTCTTCTCCTCCCAATCGTCGGTGAGTGATCGGAGAATCTTTCGAGTAATCTCTCCCTTGCTAAAATCCTTGCCAAGTGCTTTAAGAGAGTTAATTATCTCGGTGAAGCGAGTGTGCATCTCACTTATGTTTTCACCGGATTGCATACGAAATAATTCATATTTATGCATGAGCAAATTAATCCTAGTTTCTTTCAATCTATTTGAACCCTCATGATGCATTTCTAATGTATGCCAAATATCATAAGCACTTTCACAACCTCTTACCCTATTGTATTCCCCTTCATTTAACCCACAATACAAGATATTCATAATGCGGGAATTTATCTCCGCTTCCTTAATTTTGGGTTTTGTTAAGGATACAATTTCATCATCATTAGGAGGTGTATATGAGTTTAATATGAATGTCCAATATTTCAAATCATTTGATTGCAAATATATTCTCATTCTTTTCTTCCAATAGTCATAATTTAACCCATTAAACAATGGTGGCTTAGATGTAGATAATCCTTCACAATGATTAGAAGTAGATGCCATGCTAAATTACGATTAAGTAAATGAAATTAGCAACCTAATGCTCTGATACCAATTGTGGGGATCTTAAGGGGCCCTCTAGTGATCGTAATTAAACAAGATGCGGAATTAAAAACTAATTACGAACTAACAACTAATCATGCAAGGGTTATTCTAAGAGATAGAGAACTTGCAAACCAACGTTGAAGTCGACGCCCGATTTAACGAGGTTCGGCACCCTCCCCGGGTCCTAGTCCTCACTCACAAGCCCCGCTCGTCCCTCGAGCCTCGCTTGTGGTTTCCACTATCCGATCTCCGTTACCGGGCCGAGATCAACGCCTTTACAAACCCGAGCCTCGCGAACAACCTCGCCTCGCCCGTGTCTCCTCTCACTACCCGAGAGGGAGCCTCCTTGAAGCTATTACAACTCTTGTGATTTGGATGAAAGAATGGAATCACAACTCTTGCTAATGACACTCTAACTTTGAGCACACTTGGATTATGATATGGATCTAGGAATACAAGTGGTGAAGTTTTGGCTTGAGTGTATAGGATTTGAGCTTTGAAGGTTTGGGAAAGATAGCACAAGGATACTTGATGTTTGGAGAGTGTAGTGCTTGTGTTGTGCTTCTAATGAGGTCCTTATATAGGCTTCAAAGCTCTTAGAGTCGTTGGGGAGTGGGTGAGAAAGTTGACCCATGAAATGTGATGATGTGACAAAAGTTCGGACAGAATTTGCACGCTCTTCGGTAGACCGTTAACCCAACGGATTACCGAAGATGGTCGTTTCGGTTTACCGAATTCTATTCGGTGAACCGCTCACTCAACTCCAGTAGCTCTCTAACTAGCAACCCTAATGTTTTTCGGTGTACCGAATATGATTCGGTTAACCGTTCCAAAATGGACAGTAAGTTTGGTAGGGTTCTGTTTATGCTAGGTTCGGTTGACCGTCTCTACTTCGGTAGACCGAAGTTTGCGCGGGTTTTGCGCTGACAAAGAGTGGGAGATTGGTTTACCAATAACGGTCAAGATAAATAGCCGTTGGTCTCCTAAAGCAATATGATTCGGTTGACCGAATGAAGTTCGGTGTACCGAATATGGATAAGTCAATTTGGCTTTAAGTCAAGATTTAAATACGACCGTTGGAGCAAAGTCCAAAACCGGTCCAGGCTAATTCGGTCTACCGAAGGCGGTTCGGTATACCGAGGTGGTTATTCCAGGGAACACCTAAAGGATTCTACACGGTTGACCGCAAGGTGTTCGGTGGACCGAACTCTACAAGATTCGGTTTACCGAGAAGGGTTCGGTTAACCGTGGGGATACGGGACAGAATCCTAATGTGCTCAAGTTTACATTAATCCTTAGGACTCAAATTATACTACATTACATATTGGTCCAAAGCTTGATTACATGTCTTGAGTCTTTATCTTCTTGTCCCCAAGCTCCTTAGCTTGATTCTTCATCAACCTATTAAGAATATCGCAAGTACACGAATATATATGCAATGCATGTATTCATGTTTGCTTACTTTGATTGTCTAGGTTGATTGATTAAATATAGATTAAGATTAGATTACTTAATCATCAAAACTAAATAAAGATTAAGGCTAAAAAGCCAACAGAAAATACACCCTAGACCTTCTTAAAGAAACCGGAAAACTAGGATCAAAACCTACCACCACACCAATAGAAACTAATAGGAAGATAGGACCTACGGATGGCACGCCATTAACCAATATTGGACAATTCCAAAGATTGGTAGGAAAACTAATCTACCTCACAGTTACTCGACCAGATATCACCTATGTTGTAAGCCTTATAGGTCAATTTATGCATGCTCCCCACACACATCACTTGGACTTGGTTAACCGAATCTTATGTTACCTAAAAGGCACACCTGGGCAAGGACTTTGGATGAAACCTAACAAATCTAACTCAATTGTTGGTTATTCTGATGCAGATTGGGCTGGAAGTCATGATCGGAAATCTACCACTGGCTTCTGCACATTTGTTGGAGGAAACTTTGTTACCTGGCGATCTAAGAAACAAAATGTCGTTGCTCGCTCCAGTGCAGAAGCAGAATATCGCGGAATGGCATCCACTACCAGCGACTTAATCTGGCTCAGTCAGCTCCTCAAGGACATGAATATCACAACCCAAGGACCGATGAAAATGTTTTGTGACAATAACGCAGCCCGTCACATCGCAACAAACCCTGTCTTTTGTGAACGAACTAAACATATCGAAGTAGATTGCCACTTCATCTGGGAAAAGATCTAGTCAAAAGAAATAGAAGTTCCCTACGTCCCCAGCAAAGAACAACTTGCGGACATATTCACTAAAGCTCTTGATCACAAATCATTCACCACACTTCTTTACAAGTTAGGATCTATCAATCCCTTCCAGATCCAACTTGAGGGGGCGTGTTAAATTACCTTACCGTTAGCCTCGCCGGTCCAGTTTCTTCACCTTTTTCGGTCTTAACAAAACAATAAATACATATTTATGAGGTCCCAACGTATCTATTACCTTGTATAAATACATCACAAATTATGTAATACATACACAGAATATAATAAAGAAATTCTTCTTCTTCTTCCTCGCAATCCCTTTTATCAAGGAATGTTCATCTATCAAGCATAACAAATGATGTCATTCAAAATTTGATTATGTTTAAAAAAAAAAAAATCAATGTTCATGAAAATTCATTAAAAATGGTTATTACTGTGCTAGACATTTTCGTTTTTCAAGATCAATATAATGAAAGAGAATAATTAATTTAGATTTTATAAATTTCCGTATTTCCTTAATATAACACGATGCACAAGAGATGGGATTTGTAACGTCCCGAACAGCGGAAGATTTAAAATTTCAAAATAACCAACATAACAGACAACTCACGCGGGAACGTCACTAATATATAAATATATAAATCCGGGTGCACCCAAAATACAAGGAGTTTTCCAAAAGAAATACGACTACAATACTGATACAATGGAAGAGAATACATGTAGTCGTACGGTCTAGCAACTGCCGAAGAGGATCCGACTCCAAAGCGCTCCGTCCTCGGTCACCACCCACCTGGACCTACTGCGGTCCTGAAAAAGATGCAACAACAATGCCTGAGTTTCCAGAAGGAAACCCCGTATACCAACTCACCTATATGCATGCACCACATAATGAACCTATCATACTAGTAGCATGTCATGGCATCAACAGAAATGGAAAACAGTTCCCCCGAAGGGTAAAACAGGACATCAGTCCGACAATCAATCATCGGGTCTCCCGAAGAGACCTACTGCAGGCACATGCAGTCTAGTAGCCCGCGACATCGCACCCCCCACACGCAGCTACACTACTCAAGGGTTTGGCAGGGAGCCTCTGTCACGTCTACGCGCCGATAGAAACAGATCTGTAAATCTCAGTGGTCGGGGCCACAGGGACCAACGGGGCCGTCGCCCGGAAGGTATAACAACAACATCTCGGTAGGTGCCCAGCCGAGGAAAACAACATAGCCGGCACAGCCTCGGCCCAACAATCATCATCGCCGGCACAGCCTCGGCGGCATCACCGGCACAGCATCGGTGGTCCATCACAACGTCCGGCACAGCATCGGACGGTCCAGACCGAAGTCTGCCAGGTCATCAGGCTCCTCGAGCCGCGAACACCAACCGCGCCGCTATAAAAGCAGGGCAGCGACCTCCGTAGCCCGAAGGCCGGTAGTCACCTCACCCAACGCCAGTTGCGTGCCCGCACAACATCAACACTGGGATCCGCGATCCCTCAGGCCTGCTATACTACAAAGTGCCAACGATCAACTCAAAAGTCACGGTCCATACCTGGAGGTGACGCGTCCCGAACACCCACACTCTTCCCAACGGCGGTCCCTGGGCAGGCACGCATCACGCGCCCACCGTCACCTCCCGGCTCACGCACAAGGCGAGGACACGGGTTTCCGTGGACAGAGTTGGCATTCACAACGGGACCCAGGAATTCAGTTCTGAGCAGATTCGGTCGACCGAAATAGTCTAACCGGTCGACCGTTTTCACGAGGAATTCGGTCGACCGAAAGTCTGAATCGGTGGAACTCACTGCGCAACACTAATTCCCAAACGGTCGAACAAAAGTCTAAAACCGGTCGACCGAACGAGGTCAAAATCCGGAGTCTGGTCAACATTAAATTCAACTCTATCGGTCGACCGACTCATGGGTCCCGGTCGACCGAAAACTAACAGGGTCAACCTAGTATTCTACGTCATCAAACGGTCGAACGTAAACATACTACCGGTCGAACAAACATGCAATCGGTCGAACGCAATATAAAATCGGTCGAACAAATCGTACAATAATAATCAGTACACTTAAGTTCCGGTCGAACACAACAAGGACCGGTCGACCGATAACAGGTAGAAAATCCCAACTCACCAGCAATAATGCACTACCGGTCGACCGCCCCAAGGCATCGTTCGACCGGTGAAGGTTAAAATCGGGCAAACAGTGCTAGAACGGTCGACCGCCCGAAGGGCCCGGTCGACCGTTGGTCGTCTTCAACCTCGCGCCAGCCGAGGATTTACGAAGAAACGCGTCGCCGGAGAGGTCCTCGACCTCCCCCGACCGACCAACAACACCCTTCCACAAGGGTGAGCAACAAAATCACACTAATGAGCGGCATACCTCAAAAGAAACGACGAAAATGCCGGAGCTCCGCTCGCGCACGTCGCCTCCGGTGATCTCCCCGCGCGCTCGACTCCGCACGCCTCACGCCGCGCGATCTCCGGTCTCCTCCTCAGCTGCTCGCCACCACACGCACCAGCAAGGAAAGGAAGGAATGAGGGAAAGGAAGAAGAAAAGAAGAAAGAAGAAGAAACTAAGTTTTATAACCCCGTCTGCTACAGTGCCCGCCAACCTCACCATCACCCTACTCACCCCAGGCCACTGTAACCCGCCTCTTCCCCATGCAACCCAACTTCCCATGCAAAGCAAGCCCTAATCCTCCTCTAATCTCCATTAGCCTCCTAAACTCGGTTAGGGACATAACAATCCACCCAACTTAAAAGGATTTCGTCCCGAAATCAAAGCAAACTACTCACCGAACAGCTCTGGATACTGCCTTCTGACATCCTCCTCGATCTCCCAAGTGGCCTCGCGCTCGCTGTGATGCTGCCACCTGACCTTCACCATCGGGATGGTCCTCCTCCTGAGCTGGTGATCCATGCGATCAACAATCTCAACTGGTCTCTCCTCGAGCGACAAGTCCTGCTGAATCTCTGGCACTGCTATCTCAATCACGTGCGACGGATCTGCCACATACCTCCTCAGCATCGACACATGGAAGACATTATGCAGACCTGAAAACTGCGGCGGCAACGCAATCCGGTAGGCAACCTCTCCAACTCGGTCGAGGATCTCAAACGGTCCGACATATCTCGGACTGAGCTTCCCCTTCTTCCCAAACCTCATCACACCTCTGGCTGGGGAAATCTTCAGAAACACATGGTCGCCCACCTCGAAACTCAGTACTCGTCTGCGTCGATCTGCATAACTCTTCTACCTGCTCTGCGCTGTGGCCAGTCTCCTCCTGATCACGTCAACCTTCTCTGAGTACATCTGCACAATCTCTGGCCCCACTAACTGCCTCTCGCCCACATCACTCCAGCATACCGGTGATCTGCAAGGCCTCCCGTACAATGCCTCGTACGGTGCCATCCCAATACTCGAGTGGTAGCTGTTGTTGTAGGCGAACTCTATCAGCGGCAGGTGCTCATCCCAGTGCCCTGCCCAATCCAATGTGCATGCTCTAAGCATATCCTCCAGGGTCTGAATCGTCCTCTCTGACTGACCATCGGTCTGCGGATGAAACGCTGTACTGAATCTCAGACGCGTCCCCAAAGCCTGCTGCAGACTCCCCCAAAATCTGGAAGTGAAACGAGGATCTCGATCGGAGATGATGCTCACTGGCACTCCATGCAACCTGACTATCTCCTCCACGTACAACTTAGCCAGACCCTCCAAAGGTAACGTGGTCCTGATCGCTAAGAAATGCGCCGACTTGGTCAGTCGATCGACTATCACCCAAATCGCGTCGTGGAATCTCCTCGTCTTCGGCAAACCCGTGACAAAATCCATCGTCACGTGCTCCCACTTCCACTCAGGAAGCTCAATACACTGCATCGGTCCTGCTGGCCTCTGATGCTCAATCTTCACCTGCTGGCAGACCAAGCATCGCTCCACAAACTCTGCAATATCCCTCTTCATGCCCTTCCACCAGAAGTTCCGCTGCAGGTCCTTATACATCTTCGTGCTCCCCGGATGAATGGTGTACCTAGCTCTGTGTGCCTCCTCCATGATGTCATCTCTCAGCCCATCAACCTTCGGCACCCAGATCCGACTCCTGAACCTCAGACCACCATCAACCCCCACACTGAAATCTGATCCATCTCTGGAAGCCAACTGTAGCAGACCAGCTAACTCCTCATCCCCCTGCTGAGCCTGAACTAACCGTGAGACAGTCTGCGGCTCCACCCGAAGCCCAGCAATCACTGCTCCCTCTGTACCCTCTGTGAACGGTCTCCACTCTGACAAGGCCTCGAGTAGCCTCCACTCCTGGATGCACAGACTCGCAACTGAAACCTCCACCTTCCTGCTCAGCGCATCTGCAACCGAATTCGCCTTCCCCGGATGATAGGAAATGGTGAAGTCGTAGTCCTTAATGAACTCGAGCCATCTGCGCTGCCTCATATTCAGCTCCTTCTGCGAGAACAAGTACTTCAGACTCTGATGATCGGTGAAGACCTCGAACTGCTCGCCATACAGATAGTGCCGCCAGGTCTTCAACGCATGAACTACTGCTGCTAACTCCAGATCGTGAGTCGGGTAGTTCTTCTCGTGCACCTTCAGCTGCCTCGAAGCGTACGCGACCACCTTCCCATGCTGCATCAGGACACAACCCAAGCCTATCCCGGATGCATCGCTGTAAATCACGTAGCCTCCACTGCCACTCGGTAGCGTCAGAATAGGTGCTGTCGTCAATCGCCTCTTCAGCTCCTGAAAGCTGTCCTCGCACTTCTGGGACCAAACGAACTTGACGCCTTTCTGCGTCAATGCTGTCAGCGGCGATGCAAGTCTGGAGAAATCCTGGATAAACCGTCTGTAATACCCTGCCAGACCTACGAAACTCCTGATCTCCGTCACGCTCGTCGGGGCTCTCCACTGAGTCACTGCCTCGACCTTCGCCGGATCCACTGAAATCCCATCTGCTGACACAATATGCCCCAGAAAAGCCACCTGATCCAACCAAAACTCGCACTTCGTGTACTTGGCATATAGCTGCTGATCCCTCAAGATGCCAAGCACAATCCTCAGGTGCTCTCGATGCTGCTCCCTGTCAGGCGAGTATATCAAAATGTCGTCTACGAATACAACGACAAATCTGTCGAGGTACGGCTGGAAGGTCCTATTCATCAGATCCATGAATGCTGCAGGCGCATTCGTCAGTCCAAATGGCATCACCAAGAACTCGTAGTGGCCGTACCGCGTCCTGAAGGCTGTCTTCTGAACATCTGCCTCCCTGATCCGCAACTGATGATAACCCGAACGCAGATCGATCTTCGAGAACACTCTCGCCGTCTGCAACTGATCAAACAAATCATCAATCCTGGGCAAAGGATACTGATTCCGAACGGTAACCTTATTCAGCATCCTGTAGTCGATGCACATCCGCAACGACCCATCCTTCTTCTTCACGAAGAGCACAGGCGCTCCCCATGGAGAAACACTCGGTCGAATGAACCCGGACTCCATCAACTCCTGCAATTGCTTCTTCAGCTCTGTCAACTCTGCAGGTGCCATACGATACGGTGCCTTCGACTGAGGTGTCGTACCCGCTACCAGCTCGATGCCGAACTCGATCTCTCGGTGCGGCGGTAACGCTGGAATCTCCGCTGGAAACACATCCGGAAACTCCTGCACAATCTCTATGTCCTCCAGTCTCCTCGTCTCACGATCAGGAACTACCAGCGTGGCCACAAACGCTCTGCATCCCTGCTGTATCAGTCTCTGTGCCCTAACTGCAGACACAATCAGACGACCCCCTCTGCTCCTCGCACCTCTGATCAGAACATCTGGCAAACCCTCCATCGGAATCAGGATCTTCTTCTCACGGCAAAAGACCCGCACGTCGTACCGGGACAGCCAGTCCATCCCCAGTATGACGTCGAAGTCCACCATCGGTAACAAGACCAGATCTGCCGGAAAATCGTGGTCTTCCGAAGCAACTGTGGTGCTGGGGAAAAAGCTCCCCACAGTGCCCACCTCACCCATGGGCGTGCTGACCTCCAAAACATCAGTCAGCAGCACAGGGGTCCGACCCAACTCGCCAGCAAACTTCTCCGAGATGAAGGAGTGAGTTGCGCCGCAATCAAACAACACACGCGCTACTGAACCAGAAACTGAAAGCGTACCTTCCACGACGGTGTTGGAGTCCCTCGCCTCCTCAGCCTGGATAGTGAAGACTCGCCCGGTCCTCCTGCTCTGGCCCTGTGGAACAACTGACCGACTGCCTCCGCCTCTGCCTACTGCTGGTGGTCCTGGCCTCCTGCTCGGCTCTCCCTGCCTCTGAGGACAATCACGGACAAAATGCCCCATCTGGCCGCAACCCATACATGCTCCAGTCCGACGGGGACACTCCTGCCCTGGATGGAACCTCCCGCAGTAAGTGCACGCTCCTGACTGACGTGCTCCTCCTCCATCGAACCTGGGCCTCTTGCCCGGGTTCCCTGCTCCACGACCAGCTACTCTGCTACCGGTGCTCACTGGCGCCTTCCGCGCCTCCTGAACACACAACCTCTGGTCCTGCTCGATGATCGTAGCATGCTTCACCGCATCTGCAAGGGTCCGCGGCATGCTGTTGATCACACGAGATCGAAGCGGCGGTCTCAGTCCCTGCACGAACTTCCTCGCCCGCTGCTCTGGGGTCACAAAGATCTCTGGGCAATAACGCTCCAAGGCGTTGAACCTGCTGATGTAGCTCGCCAGAGTCATCTCCTTCTGCTCGAGCGACATAAACTCCTCCCTCTTCTGATCCCTGACATGCTGGGGAAAGTACTGCTCGTGGAACACCTCCAAGAACTCCTCCCAGCTAACATCTGTACGGTCGTCAAACAAAACTGTGGACGTAGATCTCCACCAGTTGGCGGCCTCGCCATCGAACACGTAGGTGGCCAGCTCCACCATCCTCTCAGGTGCTACACCAATAGCACGGAAAATCTTCTCCATCCTGAAGACCCAGTCCTCTGCAACCTCTGGGGCCCTCCTGCCATCAAAAGTCGGTGGGTGCTGACGCATGAACCGATCGTGCTCAGCTCCCACTCCGCCCTGGGCGCTCTGAGCTGCCTGACGCTCCAGAAACTCGCCCAACCTGTCCCACTGAGCACCTGAAGTGTCGTCACTGGGATCACGATCACGGGGAGAACTCCTCACCCGCCTAGGTGCCATCTGTCACCACAACAATCAACAGATAAGCAACCATGCATGCAAGAGCTACAAAAATAATGCATGCTTCTAGCACTACTCCTAAGGGTGGTTCTTTAGACGAAGACACAGGAATCGACCGCTCTGATACCAAGTTGTAACGTCCCGAACAGCGGAAGATTTAAAATTTCAAAATAACCAACATAACAGACAACTCACGCGGGAACGTCACTAATATATAAATATATAAATCCGGGTGCACCCAAAATACAAGGAGTTTTCCAAAAGAAATACGACTACAATACTGATACAATGGAAGAGAATACATGTAGTCGTACGGTCTAGCAACTGCCGAAGAGGATCCGACTCCAAAGCGCTCCGTCCTCGGTCACCACCCACCTGGACCTACTGCGGTCCTGAAAAAGATGCAACAACAATGCCTGAGTTTCCAGAAGGAAACCCCGTATACCAACTCACCTATATGCATGCACCACATAATGAACCTATCATACTAGTAGCATGTCATGGCATCAACAGAAATGGAAAACAGTTCCCCCGAAGGGTAAAACAGGACATCAGTCCGACAATCAATCATCGGGTCTCCCGAAGAGACCTACTGCAGGCACATGCAGTCTAGTAGCCCGCGACATCGCACCCCCCACACGCAGCTACACTACTCAAGGGTTCGGCAGGGAGCCTCTGTCACGTCTACGCGCCGATAGAAACAGATCTGTAAATCTCAGTGGTCGGGGCCACAGGGACCAACGGGGCCGTCGCCCGGAAGGTATAACAACAACATCTCGGTAGGTGCCCAGCCGAGGAAAACAACATAGCCGGCACAGCCTCGGCCCAACAATCATCATCGCCGGCACAGCCTCGGCGGCATCACCGGCACAGCATCGGTGGTCCATCACAACGTCCGGCACAGCATCGGACGGTCCAGACCGAAGTCTGCCAGGTCATCAGGCTCCTCGAGCCGCGAACACCAACCGCGCCGCTATAAAAGCAGGGCAGCGACCTCCGTAGCCCGAAGGCCGGTAGTCACCTCACCCAACGCCAGTTGCGTGCCCGCACAACATCAACACTGGGATCCGCGATCCCTCAGGCCAGCTCCACCATCCTCTCAGGTGCTACACCAATAGCACGGAAAATCTTCTCCATCCTGAAGACCCAGTCCTCTGCAACCTCTGGGGCCCTCCTGCCATCAAAAGTCGGTGGGTGCTGACGCATGAACCGATCGTGCTCAGCTCCCACTCCGCCCTGGGCGCTCTGAGCTGCCTGACGCTCCAGAAACTCGCCCAACCTGTCCCACTGAGCACCTGAAGTGTCGTCACTGGGATCACGATCACGGGGAGAACTCCTCACCCGCCTAGGTGCCATCTGTCACCACAACAATCAACAGATAAGCAACCATGCATGCAAGAGCTACAAAAATAATGCATGCTTCTAGCACTACTCCTAAGGGTGGTTCTTTAGACGAAGACACAGGAATCGACCGCTCTGATACCAAGTTGTAACGTCCCGAACAGCGGAAGATTTAAAATTTCAAAATAACCAACATAACAGACAACTCACGCGGGAACGTCACTAATATATAAATATATAAATCCGGGTGCACCCAAAATACAAGGAGTTTTCCAAAAGAAATACGACTACAATACTGATACAATGGAAGAGAATACATGTAGTCGTACGGTCTAGCAACTGCCGAAGAGGATCCGACTCCAAAGCGCTCCGTCCTCGGTCACCACCCACCTGGACCTACTGCGGTCCTGAAAAAGATGCAACAACAATGCCTGAGTTTCCAGAAGGAAACCCCGTATACCAACTCACCTATATGCATGCACCACATAATGAACCTATCATACTAGTAGCATGTCATGGCATCAACAGAAATGGAAAACAGTTCCCCCGAAGGGTAAAACAGGACATCAGTCCGACAATCAATCATCGGGTCTCCCGAAGAGACCTACTGCAGGCACATGCAGTCTAGTAGCCCGCGACATCGCACCCCCCACACGCAGCTACACTACTCAAGGGTTTGGCAGGGAGCCTCTGTCACGTCTACGCGCCGATAGAAACAGATCTGTAAATCTCAGTGGTCGGGGCCACAGGGACCAACGGGGCCGTCGCCCGGAAGGTATAACAACAACATCTCGGTAGGTGCCCAGCCGAGGAAAACAACATAGCCGGCACAGCCTCGGCCCAACAATCATCATCGCCGGCACAGCCTCGGCGGCATCACCGGCACAGCATCGGTGGTCCATCACAACGTCCGGCACAGCATCGGACGGTCCAGACCGAAGTCTGCCAGGTCATCAGGCTCCTCGAGCCGCGAACACCAACCGCGCCGCTATAAAAGCAGGGCAGCGACCTCCGTAGCCCGAAGGCCGGTAGTCACCTCACCCAACGCCAGTTGCGTGCCCGCACAACATCAACACTGGGATCCGCGATCCCTCAGGCCTGCTATACTACAAAGTGCCAACGATCAACTCAAAAGTCACGGTCCATACCTGGAGGTGACGCGTCCCGAACACCCACACTCTTCCCAACGGCGGTCCCTGGGCAGGCACGCATCACGCGCCCACCGTCACCTCCCGGCTCACGCACAAGGCGAGGACACGGGTTTCCGTGGACAGAGTTGGCATTCACAACGGGACCCAGGAATTCAGTTCTGAGCAGATTCGGTCGACCGAAATAGTCTAACCGGTCGACCGTTTTCACGAGGAATTCGGTCGACCGAAAGTCTGAATCGGTGGAACTCACTGCGCAACACTAATTCCCAAACGGTCGAACAAAAGTCTAAAACCGGTCGACCGAACGAGGTCAAAATCCGGAGTCTGGTCAACATTAAATTCAACTCTATCGGTCGACCGACTCATGGGTCCCGGTCGACCGAAAACTAACAGGGTCAACCTAGTATTCTACGTCATCAAACGGTCGAACGTAAACATACTACCGGTCGAACAAACATGCAATCGGTCGAACGCAATATAAAATCGGTCGAACAAATCGTACAATAATAATCAGTACACTTAAGTTCCGGTCGAACACAACAAGGACCGGTCGACCGATAACAGGTAGAAAATCCCAACTCACCAGCAATAATGCACTACCGGTCGACCGCCCCAAGGCATCGTTCGACCGGTGAAGGTTAAAATCGGGCAAACAGTGCTAGAACGGTCGACCGCCCGAAGGGCCCGGTCGACCGTTGGTCGTCTTCAACCTCGCGCCAGCCGAGGATTTACGAAGAAACGCGTCGCCGGAGAGGTCCTCGACCTCCCCCGACCGACCAACAACACCCTTCCACAAGGGTGAGCAACAAAATCACACTAATGAGCGGCATACCTCAAAAGAAACGACGAAAATGCCGGAGCTCCGCTCGCGCACGTCGCCTCCGGTGATCTCCCCGCGCGCTCGACTCCGCACGCCTCACGCCGCGCGATCTCCGGTCTCCTCCTCAGCTGCTCGCCACCACACGCACCAGCAAGGAAAGGAAGGAATGAGGGAAAGGAAGAAGAAAAGAAGAAAGAAGAAGAAACTAAGTTTTATAACCCCGTCTGCTACAGTGCCCGCCAACCTCACCATCACCCTACTCACCCCAGGCCACTGTAACCCGCCTCTTCCCCATGCAACCCAACTTCCCATGCAAAGCAAGCCCTAATCCTCCTCTAATCTCCATTAGCCTCCTAAACTCGGTTAGGGACATAACATGATTAAACTCTAATCAAGTAGTTAGTATTTTCTATGAACTTCAAGTCTACGAGATGAGATGAACATTTCAGAAAATCATAAGTAAGAAAATAATCAATATAATATCTTTTCATGGAACATTTAGAGTAACGAGTTATTTCTAAGATCTCCTTTATGTTTGGCCAAAATAAGCTTAAGATTTTCAAATAGTCTAGGAAACTGGAATCACTTTCTTATCTCATAATCCAAGTTTTATAGCTTCCTTTATTTTATTACGCTTGGACTTGCATTACTCTTATCCTTTATCTGACTTAAAATCATCTTTACAGCATATAAATTCTCTAATCTCTAAATCTAAATTTCCGATAAAAATGAATATTTCATTTGGATTGGACCCACAAAAAACTCAAAAACGTATCAAACAAATAGTTTTAAGAAAAAGTGAGTCCAATCATTCATACGTTGTAAGTGGTGTGCATAGCAACCAATGAATTGGTGATTGCCCCTAGAATTGAATTGAATTGAATCAATGGCTTTTCTCCCCATGATGATGAATTGTGTCTCATGTGCATGTAATTCACAAAAAAAGGACCCATGATGTGATATGAATCACCCACACATTTCTCAATCAATCAAACTTTGCAAAACTCATTTTCTTTGGGCCGTAAACCAAATAAAGTAACCGA
Source organism: Triglochin maritima (assembly GCA_963682175.1). Classification (NCBI taxonomy): domain Eukaryota; kingdom Viridiplantae; phylum Streptophyta; class Magnoliopsida; order Alismatales; family Juncaginaceae; genus Triglochin; species Triglochin maritima. Next base: position 40,682,197 of record OY821781.1, read on the forward strand.
AAACAACACATCTTCTTATTTACTTTTCCATATCTGTTATCCGATTTTGTGTCCTCTGATTAGACCTTCACCAACCCTAATAATTGTCATTCGCATTCATTTAGAGGATTAATAGTAAAAAGTAAATGAGTACTTTTCAGGGTATAAGTTTTTTTTGGGTCCTTATAAACTTTTGATTCTGTACGTTGTTTTAGAAGTACTTAAGTATCAACATTCATCATTATTCATGTGTATACTTGGTTACTTCTTTTTTAATCTTATTATCTACTCTACTACTATGTAATTGTTTCTCAAAATAAGTTACAGAAGAAGAAGAAGAAGAAGATCATTAACTATCAAACCACTATTATGTCAATGTGCATTTGTTTTCCGACGAAGAAGACTCAAAGTCATCGTTCCTACAACACACAGACTAGACAGACTCTAATATGTCAAATATTTTCGAAGAACCGAAGTCATATTCATTGTTATGAACTTAATATGTAGTCAACTGAACTAAGTTAAGTACCACAACTTAATTTGTAAAGAAACAATGCCTTTGTTTGTCTCCATGGAATCTTTGAGGAGATAAGAAGATATAAGTTTTAGGGACCCATTGGCTGGCATTGGTATCAAAATGCAAATGGGTTCATGTGATGGGCAGTCCAAGGCATGCATCACAATCAATATTGGCAGGAGGAGGGGACACACACATATATATATATAAGATTCCCCATCTCACATCATGAACACACAAGTGGTAACAAAATCTCATGGTGATGAGTGATGACACCATACCATGATTCATGACCCTTGTGAGTGGAAAAGCTCTTCTTCTCATGGTTGTTTCAGCTTTTACTACATTTTTGAAGATGTTCTTGACTTACTCTCTAGTAGAGAGCAAAGCAGGCTAGGTTGACATAATTAAGAGAAATGTTGTAATTAAGTGTTAAAAAAATGCAACGTTTATCACTATCATTAGAGATAACTCGTGTATTGTGTAAGACATGAAATTAGGATAACTTTTCCCCCCTACTTTTTTGGTGTTTTTTGCTATGCAAACAAAATGCGTCATTTCATTAAAAATTAAGGCAATTTTTTGGGTACTATCAAGAAACAACTATATTGGTCCTATATCATCTGAAAACAACTATTTACATTATAGCCACAAAAAAAATCCAAAATTTTGTTCTAATGTCATTAACTTTTTTCCAATGTCATTCCGTTAGTCACCCGTTAACTTCTCCGTTAACGGTCGTTAACGTTCGTTAGTTTTATTAATATTTAATGAAAAATTTGTAGAATCATCATAAAACTCAGAATTCATAATTTTCATTATATGTGTTGTAAAAATTACAAAAAATACTCAAAAATTTTAAAAATAATAAAATATTTTAAAATATTTTATAAAACTCTATATTTTTAGAAAATGTTTTTTTTATTAAAAATAATTAAATATATTATAATTTTAAAATATAAAAATTATCGGATTTCATTATTTAGTGAGAAAAAAAGAAAAAAATGATAGAGGAAAGAATATTTTTTCATTAGTATCTAATTGGGTCAACAATTATTAATAAATAAATTGGTTACTTTGGGGGGGATTGTGTTTGTGTTTTTATTAATTCGATTGTGGTTGTACACTTCAAAATTAAAAATAACCGAGAAAACGAAATCAAACCGAACAAACGAAAAAAAACCCGACCCGACCACCCCAGAACTGTCACGGCCTGACAAAAAAATTATGTTTTTGTTTTTCAAAAAATATTTATCTATTTGCAATTTTTGAGTTTTTTGTAATTTTTACAATACATATAATAGAATTAATGAATTCTGAGTTTATTCAGGGTGATTCTGCAAACTTTCTATTAAATATTAATAAAACTAACGAACGTAGTTAACAGATGACTAACAGAATGACATTGGAAAAAAATTAATGACATTAGAGCAAGTTTTTGAGTTTTTCTGTAAATAATTAGTTTCAGATGACATATAACCAATATAGTTGTTTCTTAATGAATAATGACTCAATCAATTCGTCCTAAAATTTATGTTTTTTCCTCAAAGAAAATGGTATTACGAAGATGACAACTTCTCCTTTGATGTTTCTCCAATTCAATGGTAACTCACTTAATTTTGTATACATACAAAATTGACATGAGGAAATAAGTGTTATCGTCTACTTGTTCTAACAAAGAAAGAGATTTTACTCATGTCATGATGTAAGCTGCCTAATTTTTCATAAAAAACATAAAATAATTGCATATTTAGAAATCAAAAGATGGAATGGTCGGGTATTCACTACATCAAATCTCCTTTGATTCATATTAAATAGAGGTGGTTGAGATTCCTTACTAATTAATACAAACATTGAATCTCAAAAGTCAAACCAAATCAAATGAGATAGGTGACGAAATGATGGTTAAATTAGTACTATTTTGGTGGTAAGGTACCATGTCAAGGTCTAAAGGTCTTAACAAACTAAATCTCAAACATATCATCTGTCTTGGAACCTTGTATTTCCAGATTCAGCAATCACAGATGAACCTCTTAAGTACTACTGATACCATCTCCAATAAAATATGTCTATATATACACATCTCATATAAAATGGAGGAAAATAAGAGGAAATCAAGAGAAATAACGGAAATACAAGAAAACTTAATAGATTAAAATTGTAAGAAATCAGTTGAAAACTTTTTAAAACTTCAAATAAGGATTAGAGAAGATAAAATAAATTCGGGGAACAAAAATGCATTAAGTAAGAAACTTTCCTTAAAAAATCCAAAAAAGCTTTTTAAATAGACAAGTTGGATTTTTTTGAAAAGAAATCAGGAGCTTAATTGGGCTTTGCTGGGCCCAAGTTCAATGAGTACAAAAGGCCCACTTAGGCCCACTCAAAATTTGGATCATAGTTATAGTGGTTTTTAATTTTCCGAGTCTTGTATAAATTTTAATTCGGCACTTAAATTTCGATCTACTACTGTAATTTTTTAGCTAATATCTGGTACTAGTCATGTATAATTTGAACTCGTACTAGCAGATCATGTCTCATATCTAAAAAAAGATATAATTGCAAAAAAAAATGTAAATTTTAAGAAATAATCAAAAGAGTGGAATACACACACACACACAAAGTTGTGATTGAAGTTTTGGCAAAACCTCTTCTTAGAAGAGCTGAAGAGACACAAGTCAAAATATATAATCAAGTTGTATACATTCGTATCAAACTTCTAACAAGTTTGACATGTACCAAACCACAACCAAATTAACATGTTCTGCTTAATTGGAACCCTAGAAAGTAGAAATACATGACATCATCACTGCAACTGCCTCTGCAATTGTCATGAAGATTGTGTTTGGGCCAAAACTCTCAAGTGTTTCAGATTGGTACAACTTCTCCATCACTTCTCCTGAAGGGCTTGCTAGACCAATCTACACAAATCACATATATTAATTAAGTGGTTTACATGATAATTTTGTTTAGTTGGTAACCAATCCAAACAAGAAGAAAATTTTGAGGTGGTTAAGTTTTGGAAATTTACATGGATTTCTTTCTTGGTGAGTATCTTCTTTAGCTCTTTGAGTGCTTCAATCCCACTTGTGTCAATTGCAGTTACAGCTGAAAACAAGCCAAAGGAAGGAGTCTGATCAGATAACTATTGAACATGCATGTTCTTGAAAGAAGAGATTATATATGAAAATAAATTAGGTAACATTGATGTCAGATTGCTAATTTGTTTTCCGAATGATTATTTATTTTGTGTTAATTTATGACTTGTCTCCCTAGCTAACTCCACTTAAGAGGTCTAATTAATTTCATTACTCATGAGTCTGTCCTTGTAATCATGAGACTTAATTTAAATGCCTAAGTTATTATGATGTATAGGAGACTCCATGCATGCTCTTATAGTTGGCTCCATTATTTTTGGTTAATAAACACTTACCGTCGAGGTCGAGGATGAGGCATTTGAGAGCATTTTCCTTCATTCTTGTGGTTCTTTCTTCTTCCTCTCTAACCCATCTCAAGATCCTAAGGAATTAAAGGTCACAATTTGGGGACATATATAATTAGTTTGTGCTATGACGAAACAATTCACAAATGAATTTTGTTCTAGAAGTTGTATTCATATAACAAAATTCATTTTTACGATAAGTTTCTTGACGACGATCGAACCTCTCCTGGAGATACAATGAGTTTGCAAAGTATATCGGGGACTCGATGCGGATGATGAGGAATGAAGGTATCCTTTTAGCCTCATGGTAATGGTAAATGTTTTGATAGCATTGTGTCCCCGGAATGTTGCCTAAAACCACAGTGTTGGGTCTTGTAACATGTATGAATATCTTTAGAATTGAGACCCCAACCTGAAATCAAGTCCGAAATCAACAATTTAAATGTCTCATTTTCACCAACTTCGGAACATATATAACAGCAATACATACAATAAAAAAATATAACTTTCTAGCCCCTTGATTATGTGCACTTGTTAATTTGATCATGAAGATTTGAAATTGCAAAGAGTAAAACATATTAGATTTAGTACTTACTGCAATTAGAAGACCCATTTGCACAGAGACGAAGAGGACCCCGAAAAATGCACTTAGACAGGCAAGAAAATCAAATTTATCGACCTTCCACAGCCTAATTGCGGCATTATAGTCAATCAGCCCAATGACGGCAGTTATAATTATCGCCGATAATATGAGATTTGGGGTGTAATAGAACAAAGGAATAAGGAACAACATCGTCGTGAGGACGGCAGAAGCCATAATTATGTTCGAAACCGCGGTTTTTGAACCAGCATTGTAGTTTATCGCCGACCTCGAAAATGATCCTGCAAATATTTAAGACTCATCAAAGAATCAGTCATTGAATGTTTAGGTTAATGGAAAGTAGTATATATGACTTTCTAGGATTAATGAAATTAATTGTGTTAAACAAATTCAGGTTAACTAATCAAGTTGTTAATTTAACGTATGTACCTGTGGTCACATAGCAAGAAGCACAAGAACCAGCCATGTTCATTAGGCCAATTGCCATCATTTCTTTGTTGCCATCGATTTGGTAGTTTTTTAGTGAAGCAAATGTTCTTCCAACAGCAATTCCCTCCTATAGCAATAGCAATAGCAATTAATTAAACTCATGTCAAACTATACATCTTACAAAAGTTTGAATGCTTTCATTGACTAAGACTAAACTTAAGTTTATCTACTAAACATCAATTATTCCAAGAAAATCTACATTCAAAATCATTTATATCTCCTAAATATGTGTTAGAATCCCATGTTTTCAAAATAATCCTACTATGTAAAGTAAAGTTATCTTTCTATATCCTTAAAAAACTTTAACTAAAACTCCAAATATTAATCCAAAATTGCCAAAAACTTACTGTTAATGATAAAATTCCAGCTACAATTCCTGTTCTTATAGCAAGACTGAAGTGTTGGCCATGAAAATATAACATATTTAGGGAAGGTGGATTCAACCCTTGCTGTAAATGTCCAATCTGTTGTAACATTCAGAATTAGTTTCACAATTAATCTCAAGTAACAGTATTTGTTTTGGAAATTTTGTGTGGTTTTCCTTACAGTTTTGATTCCATGGTTTTGAGCTTTGAAGGCATACACAAGTAGGGTTGAGAGCACAACTGAAGTAAGTGGTGCAGCTGCTGACACCCAAAAAAACTTTGGTCTTTTCAAACTCTGCACAATAAATTTAATCAGTAAAAAAATTAGAATGAGAATAATTGATTAGTAAAATATAGTAAAGATTTAATGGTGGAAGAAATGAAAGATCGTTACAAAGATATGCATATGTTAGTGGGAATATATAAGGTTTGGACCCATGTGTACTGATATGTTCCCAAACCCTAATGATTTCAAAGAATCTTGCTTCCCACTACTAGATTTTTCATGCCTTTGGACTCCTCAAAGTTGGAAAGATCGATCAACTTTTTTTTTCTTGGTATAATATTGATTGTGGAATGGGAATTAAGTTGTTCAGGGGTCATAATCAAGAGAGATTCCAAAGTTAATGGAAGTAGTAATATATGCTTTTATGTTTTGATTAGATGGAGAGACTTACAATGTATCTTGCAGTTAGTAGGAAAGCTAGAAAGCTGGAGCCCATGAGAGTTGTTTGCCACACCCACTGTAAAACACAAGAAAAATGTAATGGCAGTGTAATTAATATAAAAAAACATTAGTGTGAAATGAAAAGCATTAAGAATTTGGTTTCATGACTGTAACATGGCATCGGATCGAGTCGATTATAAGTCATAAAGAATTGATCCAATTGCACAAGTTGTTTATGTGATATTGTGTTAACATATAGATGACTACAATATTGGACTAGTATGTTAAAGAACTAACAATCTTATTATAATCATTTGACACCATGAACGAAAACTATGCTACTTCTATAAGAGAGTTGGATGCATAACTTGTCACCTTATAAGCACATAATTTCGGTCAATTAAGAGAAGAAATTTATTAGTTATTGTAGCATGTCGATCTAACTCTCCACATGTATAACCATAAAACTTAGAAAAAATTATGATGTGTGTTGGAGAATTATTAGGAGCTTGTATACATCTTTGATTATTTTTTTACTTCTTATTTCTGTCCTTAGTACTTAGATCATCAAAGGTTAATTAAGATAGCCTAATCTACTACCTCATGCCTTCCAATTAGGTTTCAAACTTAATTTTAACAATGACAATAACACCATTATTAACATGATTACTATTAATATTATTTTTTGATGTACCTCATCCTTATTCTTGAAGACAGACACCATGACAGGCACAAACCCCATCTTAGTGGTGAAGTGTACTATTCCAAGCAAACCCTTGAGCTGTTGCAGAGACACAATAATAGCTGCACCACCAGTGAACCCTAACAAGGTTGGTGTTGACAGGAAATCCACCACAAACCCTAACCTGGAATGTCCAGACAACATCCAACATGTTACTTATGACAGTTGACATCAATATTGTTCCTAATGTGTCCCTTTCTTTTTTATAACAGGATGTAATATGCTTATGTGATGCCACTTTTGGCAGATCTATTTTGCTACTACAGCTTAATTTCCATCAACTTTTTTATTAGCTTTCGCTTTGTAACATGAATGGAATGTTGTTGTTGCTGCACTAGTCACGAGGAAGATATATGGTACTTATACCTTTTGTAACTAAGAGTCCATTCCATTAATTCCTTGCTTATGGGCTTGGAGTTAAGATGATAATTATTAATTAGTGTTAAGACTTGATTGGTTGACTTAAATTTGGTCTTAAAATGTGAACTTTGGTTGGTTTAGTATGTCTCAATTTGAAGCTATATGGTAGGGGGGAAAAGCAGTGAATACAATATTATTACATAGAGATTTAGATCTTGTTAGGTAATAAACAATAGTTGTGAGTTGTTCTTTTTTTAAAACTTCTGAAGTAGTGGAGAGGTTTTTTTTTCTGATTTCAAAAGAAATATATTCTTAGGTAGGAAATATACATATCTCACTTCAAAGGGCAAACTCTTCGAGTCCCAATTTTTATCTTTATTTTTGTAAAATAGACACGAAAAAAATAATCCCGAACGTACTATTGTTATACCTGAGTAGACCTAGAGAGGCTTGGAAGATGCCGGCGAAGAGAGTTGCAGTGAAGGCTAATTGGAGGTAGAGAATGGGCTCCTTCTCAGGAGAGACGGCTTCTCGGAGCATTGATCCCATCACCAGAGAGGCAATTGAAACTGGACCAACGGCAAGGTCTTTAGAGCTCCCAAGAACAGCATAGATGAGTGGTGGAACAAAGCTTGAATCTGCACATATGAAATCAAACCATGCATGCAATTAAACAACCAGCAAGCATGCAAGTTAGGTTAGTACAAATATTATTGTTTGATTTAATTTGTGACTATATATGGTCTGATTGGTAATTTTCAGTTTCTAGTGTCATTAAATTCTATCAGCAAAGTTGATTCAATTACTAAGGTAGTCAAGTGTTGAATTTATGAAAAAAGTGATGAATTTATCTAAAGGTAGTCAAATGTCATTATTTCTGATACACAAAGCATGCTAAGCAACATCATTAGGATTGTAGATGATAATTAGTCTTACAAAACTACTCAACTAAGTAACTAAGAGATGGAAGTGTCTACTCACATAGTCCGATGATAGGAGGCAAGTTGGCCAGCTTTGCATAACTAATACCCTGAAATGATTAACAAACATCTTATTAAATTACCTAAATCGTGCATAAGTAATTAACTATCAATGCAAACCACCTTGTTGTACACCTTCCTACACGCAAAGCATGCTCAAAACCTTGTACGCATGTAAATACACATCTGATCATAGTCTAATAGTTAAACATAACTCTTGCATTAAAACATAAAATAGATATTAGACACCGAGTTGTTTCCCATCATTTCCTTATTATTCTCATTTTGAACCATAATGAAATTGTTAGTTGATAACTCCACATCTCTAGGAGTGTGCTTAGTGAAGCTACAAAAAACATGTTATATTGAAAGGAAATCAAATACTAGATATATATACTTGTGGGATGGCCAAGCTGGCTATGGTGAGACCAGACACCAAATCAGACTTGAGAAGTTGGAGAGTATACTCAGAGCCCCATTGGAAGATTGGGAAGAAGTATTGGATTCCAATCACAAGTTTCCTAGCAAAGCTCTTCCCTTTGAATTGGTTGAGTGGATCATCAGGGAAGAAGATCTCCCCTAACCCTTGCTTTAGGGTTTGGAGGGTTGTCTTCTTTGGTGGAATAGAGACCTTGTGGATCTTCAGTACTGGTGCATTGGATGGGAGGGGAGACTCAAGGTCTTGGGAGAGGTTAGAGAAGTGCTCTATTCTATTAGACCCACCACCTCCCATACTCTAACTTAAACTTCTAGTGAGAGAGTAGCTTAATTGTGAGAAGGCACAAGGAGAAGTGTGGTGTTGGTGTGGAATTTATAGGCGGGACTTGAAGGGAGTGTCATTAGTTGAGATGATGAATAGTTGTGTTCTATTTGCTTTTTGAGGGAAATAGTTGGGTGTTTGGTTTAAGAGAGAATGTTTTAACTGAGATGCCACTTTAAGTGTTTTTCCAATTAATGGTTTCATGTTTAAAGCTAGAGTAACTACATAGACAATATTTCCCTATTCCTAATTAATCGTAAGTAAAATTATAATTAAATTAAGACTTGAATATCCATTATATCCAATTATCCATATTCAACGAAACTCTAAGATCTACTTTCTTTTAACTTTTGGATTTTAACAAACTGAACTAAAATACCTCAAAAGTGTTTATTCATAACAAATTTGGTCAATTGGAAACAATATCTTTGTTATAGTAAACTCAAATCTTGTACATACCCACTACGTTAGTAAGGCACACAGAAGTCTCTTTCAAATTTGGAATATGTTTTACGCAACATCTAGAGATGTAAAAATGAACGCACTATATTCGCTAAAATATACAATTTATAGATCTCATATGAAACAATTATCAAATTTTATGATTTTCGACATATTTTATCTACATATGTTGTATATCAAGATTTACGGTTTAAATTTTCAATTTGAAGTTCGATATTTGATTTACGAATTTGATTTTATTATCAAGTGTAATAGTGTGTCAACGAAATTTAAAGTAGTTGATCCCTCCTCATATATTATACATTAGTGTTTCCTAGACAAAGAAATTTATACATATATTTAAAGTAGTTGATTAAGGAACTGAGGAATTTTTTTTATCTGTATGGGTGAGGATGCTCTAGTATTATAAATTGTTAACGTTCATATTCACACACCAATATTACATCACCCCTTCAACCTGATCACCCTTAAACAATTAACAATGTAATATTGTATACCATTTTGGAAAATAAAATTACCTAGAAAGTTATCTTTTACTACTATGTAAGTTGGTATGTGTTACATCACCGTAGTATGTTAAATGAATAATAATTATGGAATCTCATCGTTATTTGATACAAACAATAATAACTTGGTTTTGACCAGAAAACATTATATAAGTTTTTATTGATTACATCACCATATATAGTTTTAGTTAGTGTGGAAATCAATATATAATAGTTGTGGAATCTCAACATTAGGTGATGCAAACCATTGCAATTAATATTATTTGCCGACCAAGCTAGTAAGAAGAATATAGTGAGATCATTGAGAAGCACCAAGAGAATGAGAAATGATCCAAGCTTTTTTGAAGGCTTAGGAAGTTCAATTGGTTGGTTTTTGAAGTAGGGTTTGCTATTGGAGTATTCTATTATTATTGGGACGGATTTAGTAGTAACTAAAACGCAACAGAACATAACCATTCTTTTTCCAAACATTAACCCAACACAAACATGTATGCTTGTACGTTCAGTTCGACTGATCCTAAGCATATTCGGATCCAGCTCTCACCATAGCTTAATTATAACCTTCTCAAAACCCTCAGTTTATAATCTACATTGCAAACTAAAGCTAGCTTGCATTCAACTTCAACCATAAGTTTTGACCACAAATCTTCAAACATACGTGTTAATGCATTGGCTTCCTCACTCCATTCCTTTTTGAAGAAGTTATTGTGCACGAAAAAAAGAATCAACAAAAGTGAGAAAAAATGACATGCATACAGACATATTGGACTTGATAGCTCATATTGCTCTACACTCCAATCATATATACAAGGAGCAAATAATACATATTTTATTGTAATGGATATATATAATTAAGGAACATCCTTGCATGACTTTAAAGATCTTAACCACTCCAATGGTGAGTAAAATATATCTTGTGTGTTCATGATATGATGTTTAAGAGTTCAGTGCAAAGAAAGAGTTGGATATATACTATAAGATTTGTAGGACTTCAAATAGAGCAAAGCGAGAGGTGTTGAACCACCTCACAATCACATCAAATCTTGATCAATAAATTCATATGTTTCTTCTTCTTCTTTCCGTTTCATTTGCTTTATGCATGCATGGAATGTAATAACTATGCGGCGACTTGTAAACGTATGGTTGGCATAAGTCATAAGCAAATATATATCTCATGGAATTGATTCAAGTGGGGTTGCAAACATCTATTCACCACCTTTTTTTATAAATAATCTTTTGAGAAAATAAAGATGAGATGGTAATGGTAATGGAATAAAGTCAAAGTGACCCACAATATGAGAATAAGCATCCACCTTGTTTCATGAGCTCGTCTCTGTTAGGTTTTTATAATCACAATTTATAACAATTTTGAGAATCTTATCTCCAGTGGGGGTCTTTTACATCGGTTAACATAGATAATTAGGGCAATATACCACAATAATTGTTATACATATAAGGGTTGGAATTTTGGAAATAAGTTCTTTAATTGTTAATCAGATATGATAATCAACATTAAGTTACATGATAATATCTTCAAGTTACAAGTTCAAAACTGCAAAAGTAATGCTCAGCAGTTATATGTAGTTGGAAAAGGTGATAGACAAACTAATACAAACCGTTACGTTATTAGACCTTCAATGGTACTTATTATAAACATGTTCTTAATTTATTATTTAGATGGAATATCTAGTAAACTTATATACATTCCCACATTTTGTTTTATCACCAATTATTACAAAATACATATGGCTGCCTTCTTCTGAACTTTTGATTAAAAAAACATCCTACAAACTTTGAAATTTAAAAATAAAAAAACACATATTCTCTTATGCCTTCCCACTCATTTCTTGATGATCATTATTAAGTTTGTAAAGTTAAGAATTTCATGATAACCAGTTCAATATTATTGAATTTTCTTGGAACCATGATTGCTCGATAATATCGGAAACGTTACTAAAAATATCATGATAAATCGTTAATTGTTGTTTTGCAAATATAAGCTATTACTAGCTAGTTTAGTTAGTGAGACTAAATGTGCCATTTGAAGGTTTAAATGCATCTTATGATATCCGCAAACATCAAATTAACCACATAGAACTAATTAAGAGTCGTTGACGTTGAAGTTTGCATGAATCATATCAAACAACATCAAATGATGAACATATATAATTGTCCTTGTAAAGTGTCAAATACACCAATCAACTTAGAAATGGCCAAAAAGCAACGCATTGCCAACCCAATTCACATGGAATACATAAGTACGTAGAGTCATGATCGATCCATAGTTAATTTCTTTTGGAAGTGGTCGATGATCCATTACGTACCCTCCCCATGAATCCAAGTTTTCTTCACTACAATGGATGGAAGAGTTGAACGTACAAAAAAAGCTAGATTACACCATAAACCCACATTGTTCATAATTTGTATGGTGGAAGTCTAGTAAAAGATTAATGAACCCTAGTTGACGTACATAAGTGGTCAACCAAGTCTTCTCTTGAGTTTTTTTTTTTTTTTTGTCCACACATTCATGTCCTTTCCTCATGTAGAGCAATAAATACTAAATACCATGCAAGGGATATTCCCCAAGCATATCCCCCCACTAAACCCTAAAATCTTACCATCTAATTAATGGAGACTGAGTCAACCACACATTAGAAGATTCAAAAAGGTTCTTATATGATGATGAAACGGCTAAGTTTAAGAAGTGTGGGTGGAGAAAGCACTCAACCAAAGCTCGATGTGGATATCTAAAACTAGTAGCTATATTAATATGAGTCATTCTTGCAATGTTTAATTAGCCTACATTGATCAGAACAACTTAACTAGAGTTCAAATGTGGTATGGTTTTGGCATATGTCGTAGTCATGGCAATGTGGTGTTCATCCATTTTGAAAACTCCTTTATATATTTCTATGGTCTGTTTCTTTTTTTAGCCACTTTCATAAGTGGTAACTAATTCTTGCCATGACGTAAGTGTGAGAGTAAGTCTGATTACAGTTAACTGAAGCTACATTCAATAACTTACATCATATTACTGATTAGTAATTAATAATATTGATTTGAAAATTATAGCATTCTCAACCAACAGGGAAACCCAAAAAAAAAAACAGAGAGATGAGTTGTTATTCTGTTAACTCATTCTATCTTAATTACCTTCTAATGTATAGCTAATAAAAAATTAAAAAAGCGAATTGAGAGAAAAGAATAACAAAATGGTCATATCTCTTACTCGATAATAGCATTTTTTTAAAAGATCTTAATTAAAAGCCTAATTAAAAGCCTTGTTAAGTTGGTATCATTGTAATTTATTGTCTCTTTGCGTGGGTACCATGAAATGGTATGTTTGTTAGTTTGTTAAATGTGTCAATTGTCATAGGGTAATTTACCCCTTCAACTATTATCGAGTTACACTTTCACCATTTTAAACTTTAAAATATCATACTTACACTCCTTAAACTTTGATTTGTGCAACACTTCGACATCATTTCTGTTATATCCCTAACCCCCTTTTAGTGCTAATGGAGATTAGAGGAGAAGATTGCATGGGGAAGGGGTGATGCACAATGGTTTGCATGGGAATGGAGGGGTTTAGGGTGTGTAGGGTGATGGTGAGGAGATGGTTGGTGTTGGGTTTAAGAAGAGAAACGTTTCTCTCTCTCTCTCTCCCTTACTTCTTCCTTCTCATTCCACTTGCTCTCTCACACTCTTTTCCTTCCTTTCCTTTCTGGAGACCAGAGGACTTGGAGGCTCCGGCGAGTTTCGTCGTTTCGGGAAGGTATGCCGGCCTCTAGTGTGTTTTGTTCATTCACCCTCAAGGGAGGGATGTGTTGGTCGGTCGGGGGAGGTCGGAGACCTCCCCGGCGATGAGAACGGCGTAAATCTTTGGCTGGCGTAAGGTTGCAGACGACCAACGGTCGATCGGATTCCTTCGGGCGGTCGACCGATGTAGTGTATTTGCCCGACTTTAACCATCATCGGTCGAACGATGCCTTGTGGCGGTCAACCGGTAGTGCATTGTGATGGTGGGTTGAGATTGCATGTTGTGTTTCAATCGACCGGTTCCTTGGGTTCGTTCGACCGGAACTTAAGTGTACTGAATAAAGATGCATGTTAGTTCAACCGTTTATTTATATGCGTTCGACCGTTATATTACTTAGAACTACTAGGATGCCCTGATAGTTTTCGGTCGACCGGGACTCATGCGTCGGTTGGCCGATAGTTTTGAATTGATGTTGACCAGACTCTGGATTTTGACCTCGTATCGGTCGACCGGTTTTAGATCTTTGTTCGACCGTTGGGACTTAGGTTTTGCGCAGAGAGTTTGACCGTTGTAGACTTTTGGTCGACCGATTTCCTTGTGGAAGCGGTCGACCGGGTTGCCTCTTTCGGTCGACCGTTTGTGCACAGAACTGAATTCTCGGTCATTTTTAGGATGCCAACTCTGTCCACGGAAACCCGTGTCCTCGCCTTGTGCGTGAGCCGGGAGGTGACGGTGGGCGCGTTACGCGTGCCTGCCCAGGGACCGCCGTGTGGAAGAGTGTGGGTGTTCAGGACGTGTCACCTCCGTGTATGGATCGTGACTGATGTGATGGGTTGATTGGACTCATTGTAGAGTAGCAGGCCCGAGGGATCGAAGATCCCAACGTATGATGTTGTGCGAGCACGCAACTGTCGTTGGGTGAGGTGACTACCGGTCTGGATGGCTACGGAGGTCGCTGCCCTGTTTTTATAGCAGCACGGTTGGTGTTTGCGGCTCGTGGAGCCTGATGACCTGGCAGACTTCGGTCTGGACCCGTCCGATGTTGTGTCGGACGTATTGATGGACCACCGATGTTGTGTCGGTGATGCCGCCGATGCTGTTCCAACGATGATGATTGATGGGCCGATGTTGTTCTGACTATGTTCCTCAGATGAGCACCTACTGAGATGGACCGACCAAGCGACGACTCCGTTGGTGTGGTTTCGACCACAAAGTTACAGATCTGTTTCTTATGGCACGGACTTGGCGGATGCTCCTTGCCGAACCCCGTGATTAGTATAGCCGCGTGTGGGGAGTGTCATGTCTTGTTCCGTTAGACTGTATGTGCCTACGGTAGGTCTCCTCGGGAGACCCGATGATGATTGTTGGACTGATGTCCCATTTACCCTTCGGGGGAACTGTTTTCCTTACTGTTAATGACATGACATGCTACTAGTATGATATGTTCATTTGTACTACTACATGCATATATGTGAGTTTGACATACGGGGTTTTCTTATGGAAACTCATGAATTGTTGTTGCATGTTTTATTTCAGGACCGCGGTAGGTTCAGTTGGGTGGTGATCAGCGGGCGCGCACATTTTGGGATCAGATCCTCTCACTCGGACCACTGAGGTCGACATGATTACTTGTATTTCCCCTTGTTGTTTCTGATGTAATCATGTAGTTTTTTGACAAACTCTGATGTAATATGGTGCACCACTTGAATGTTAAATGAGGAGTAACAGTCTCGCCTTTTGATTATTGGTCTCTGATGTCTTGATGATAATTTTAAAATTCCCGCTGTTTCGGGATGTTACAATTTCCATCAAAAAAATATTATTTTTCAACATATTCATTATTTTTCTCAAAATGTTGTGTTTTTTGCCAAACATACTTTCAATATATCTTTGTGGTAAATTTCCAATCAAATCGAATGTTGTTGCTTCAAATTTGAATCGGATTTTGAACAAATCGGTCTCAAATTCGAGTAAAACATAAGTTTCGATTTGATTCAAACTTTATCATAAGATACATTAAAAACATGTTTAACAAACAACACGAATAAAATTGGAAAAAAAGAGTATGCTGAAAAATAATATTTTTGTAATAAAAATGATCAAAGTGTGACGTTTTAAAATTTAGGAAGTCAAAATGTTTTACGACCATAATTCAGGAGCCAAACTGTAATTTACCCCTTGCACCTTAAAAATGTTACAGATTTGATTGTTTGATGCAAAAAATAAAGTTGTTAATAAATCTTGATACGTTCGAACTTCAAAGAAAGGAATGCCACAATGAATTGAAGAGATTTTGTTTTTTTAAAATTAAGTTGCGTAGATAACTTGAGAATTTTTCATTACCTGGCATATTAAATTATCAGTGTTCTTTTTGAAATTAAGTGTCTCCTGTCCACGTGGGTATCATTGCCTTTCAAGTTGACACACATAATTTTTTAATATAATTCAAACGCATTGAAATCAATTCATTAAACACAACACAATATTTTACTACAATTTTACCACGTTCTCCAACTTCCTTCGTCTCATAACAATAAAAACTAAGGTTAATTACAGTTTGACCCTCTGAACTATGCATTGGTATCACTTTGCCCCCCTGAACTTTCAAAGTTAACAGTTACCTCCCCTGAACTTTAATTTTGTAAGACTTTGCCCCCCTGAACTTCAAAAACTCATTATTTAACACACATTCGACGTTTGTTTTCCTATTTGTTTTTGTTGTATCCCTAATACACTCCTAAACCTATATTTACGTGAAAGTTTGGATCGAAACGGAGGTCGGATATGGTTGGAATTTGGGTCGGTTTGACACTCAATTCGACCCAAATTGTATACAAGAAATCGTTAAAATAGTTATGAAAAGGAAAATAATATAGTGTATATACCAAGCTGAAGTTAACATTACCAAATCTCAGTTAAAAAGACAATCAACTGAATTTAGTGTAGTCTGATGTTTTTTTTGGGCTCAAAGAAGAGACCTACCAAGACTAAACATTAATGAGAAGAAGGGCCGAAAACGGACCAAATACATTGTCACGTCTCCATATTTTTTGTATTCAAATTCTAAATATAGGTATCTTTTTAGAGAAATAATCACTTATAATCATCTTTGTTGTGATGCTTCATTTTTACAATTATATTTTTCTAATCAAACTAAATCAGATTTTCTTATCTACTAATCTCAAACATACTAAATTTTCGTGTTAATTTTACCATTGGAATAAAATATCTAAATTTAAACAACTACCGTTTATTGAAGTTTAAAATGGTTAGTTTAACGTTTTTAATAATCCATTTAGTCTGAAACATATTGTCTATTGTGATTTGTGAACATGTCAATATTTATATATAATATTCAGATCGCATATTATTTATTGTGATCTGTGAAGATGTTAGGGCATTCCTTAACGGGGGAGGGGGAATCCCCCCACGCCGGTCATCTCTCCCGTTGGGTCGATGACCCAGGCGTTGAAACGCCTGGGTCGTCGACCCAGTCATTAAATAAAAAATATTTTTTGATTTTTTTTTTGTTTTGATTTTTGTTTTGATTTTTTTAATTTTTTGGTTTGAGTTTTTTTTTATTTATTTTTGAAAATACGTTTTATAATTGTTTTGAATTTTTAGATTTTTTTTTAATTTTTTTACCAAGATGGACCCCGAAATGATGTGGATGAGAGAGATAGGTTGTTGTGGGTTGTGGTTAAGATGTGAATAGTATAGGAAAGAGAAGAAAGTGGGTTGAGGAAAGAGAAAGCTGATGTGGAAGAGAGAGAAAGCTGATTTTGAAGAGAGAGAGCTGATGACCGGGTCGTCCAGGTCATGGTTCATGATGGTCTTAGTAATCTTGAAATGCAAATAATAATCTTGAAAACGTATCATCCTAACAAAAGTACGAGTCTTAAGGTCAACCCTAAAAGACCATTTTACCCCGAAGTCGAAGTCAAAATTACGACTCACTGCCACCCATCTAAAGCAAAGCCCCCTTTCGCAAACCCTAATCGACTTTCTTCTTCTTCTTCTTCTTCTTCTTCTTCCGCTTTCACTCCGACGAAGACCAAATCTTGACCTGGAATCCCCGCCGACTCCTGATTCCGGAACATCAGGTCCTCCCTCACCTCCTCTTTTCGTCAAAATCGTTTTTTTCCTCTCTCTTTTTTTCTCCTTTTCCTGCGTTTTTTCTCGATTTTTTTCTCGCAAAAAATAGGTTTTTTTGGGGTGGTTTTAGGGGTCTTGGGTTTGGTTCCTGTGTTGAGTCGAGCTTCGATGCTGTTTTTAAGGCGGAAATGGAACATTTGTCATAAAACTTTTGTTTTTCCCATGATTTGGTCTCATCCAAGTTTGGTTTTAGTTTTGTTTTGAAGTTCTTTTGTTCGTTTTTGTGATTTTTATTATTAGTTCTTTGTCAGTTTAGTTGATCTGACCTAGTGTTAGTGATATGTTATAAAGGTGGAGTCATGGATTCTTTGTGGGTTTTATGAAGTGATTGTGTTGATGTCAAGTTTATGTGAGGGTTTAAGTATAAACAATGTTGAGAGTTTAGTGATTAGTTCTTGTTTTGGGTACATCCAAAGTTCAAAGAGAAAAAAATTCAGCTGTTGTAGAAATGTGAAAGTTTGTGATTTACAGTATCGTAACGGTAGTCAAATGACACATCTTTTAATTGATAAAATAATTTTTTTGGTGTTGATCCTTCCAAGATTAACATGGTGGGAAGCAGTCAAAAGATAATTAAAGGCTTCGTGATTCTTTCTGAGTTTCATTTTTAGCCTAGCCCAACTAGTGTGGGATTAAAGACTTTGTTATTGGTGGTGTTGATTCTTCCAATATATGATGCTCATATATCAAGTTGTGCTAAAGATTTTTATTATAGCATGTAACGTGTTAGCTTAGTCGCAAACCTTCTTTGAGCATGCTCTTGTATGCATATTTATTTTTAGTACTTAGTAGGTTTCTTTGGAGCGCAAGCATTTGATTTCTGTACGACTTCTATTTCTATACCTTCTGAAAAGGATATATTTATCTTTAGTTTTATCTTTAGGAAAGCTATTGTTTTGTTGCAGTGCCTTTTTCTTCTTAATTGTGATGGAGGACAGAAAAAATGTTGGTTCGGGCAAGAAAAGGCAAGCCATAAGTGAAATTTCCCGGGACAATCCTGAGTTGGACGATTCTCCTGAACCTGAGATGGGAACTTTTAAAAAAGCCAGTGAAGATGTGCTAGCTAACAGACGCATTGTCAAAGTGCGTCGGCAGCAGCATACAGTGTCACCCTCTACGAATCCGTTTGCCAAGATAAACTTGCTTGCTCCAGCTAACCCTGTCAACAAAACCGACAACCCTGTGGAGGAGAGTTCAAAGCCCTCAGAAGAAAAAAGGGACGAAAATGCGGTTAAAGAGGAGACCACACAATCTAGGAACGATACTACTGATCCTGCACTGAAAGATGCTGAAAAAGTTCAGAATAAAGAAGATGAAAGTGGCAAAGGAGAAAGTTCCGAAAAACTCGAGGAAGTTAGTAAAGAAAATGAGGAAGAAAGTGGTTCCAAGAACCTCGAAGAAGTCAAAGAAGAAACCCAGAGTGAGACCGCAGAAGCAAAGAAAGACGTAGCTGCAGGAGTGGAAAAGAAGGATAGTGACCAGAAAGAAAAACCTGAAGCCATTGGTTCTTTTCAGCAGCTGTCTAACAGCCAGAATGCCTTTACCGGCCTCGCTGGAACCGGGTTTTCAGGTTCTTCCTTTTCATTTGGATCAGTCACAAAAGAGGGTCCTGCATTTGGTTCTGGGTCCGCATCACTGTTTGGGCAAGAAAGTGAGAAGTCGCATTTCCCTTATTTTGGTTTGGGAAGCTCCAACAATGGGAATTCCTCGCTACAGCTGTTTGGCTCTCAATCCTCAGATGCTACAAAAGCTGGGGGAAGCAGCAAGCCGACCATGCAAGAGGTTCCTGTTGAGACCGGCGAAGAGAATGAGAAGATGGTATTTAATGCCGACGCCATAATGTATGAATATTTAGATGGAGGATGGAAAGAACGGGGGAAGGGCGAGCTCAGGGTGAATGTCTCTACTTCCGGAGCTGAAAAGGCAAGGCTGGTTATGAGGGCGAAGGGTAACTACAGGTTGATATTGAATTCCAGCCTATACCCAGACATGTCTCTGAAGAACATGGAGAAAAAAGGTGTAACCTTCGCTTCCGTCAATAGCACTGGCGAAGGGAAAGAGGGTATGTCAACGTTTGCATTGAAATTCAGGGAGAGCTCAATAGTGGAAGAATTTCGTGGAATCGTGACCGCACACAAGGGAAAAAAGGAAGCCCCAGTGCTGAAGACGCCCGAAAATTCTCCAAAAGCTTCTGAAGACTGAAACTGCAAATGAAGATTTTGATGCGAGTGTGATTACTACTGGAGCTCAATTTTTGACATTTTCTTTTCCATGTCAACTCTGCAGTGTGTTTGCTTCATATGAGTCCTTACGCTCTGCGATTAAGCTCAATGTTTTTATGCTGTAATATCAGAGAACCTGCTGCCCTTTGTCTGTCATTCAAGAAGCACTCGATCTCGATACATTTCTATCTCAATATGTGTGATCATTTCTTGTTGGCGTAGGTCTTCGAGAACTTCTTCTAAGATTATGTGAAGTTAAATTGTCTTCAGGTTTGCTTGCATCTTTCATTTAGCTTCGTCTCTGGGCACAGGTTTATATCATGTAAATGTGCGAGTTTCTTGTGTTCTTGTTGTAAGAGACTAGCAGCAGCTTTCATTTGCATAAGTTTAATGGTCAGCCTGTTTAAATTGATCATGAAAATGTTAGTCGAGTAGCCCATGTCCAATTGTGTTCAATTTTATAGATGAGATCCGTATCATCATGTCAAGATTTTTTTTAAGTCCAGTTAATAGAGAATTAGAGAGTATCATGGCTAAGAAATTCATGAAACACACACACACAAAGGAATAATAAAAGAGCTGCAAAATTAATAGAAGTTCTAAATATTGAAAAACCTTAACAAAAACAAAGCCAAGCCCAAAATTAATCTCAACCCCAACAGCCTGTTTGTTTGAATTGATCAAGAATCTTAGTCGAGTAGTCCAGGCGGTTTGATATTTTCTAGGCTTCTGGATTATTATAGATGAGATTCAAATATTTCTCTAAAGAACCCACCCTCAAGCCCCATTAATTTCTCACACGAGGCAATTATACATTACGAAATTAGCAAACATTAGTTGGAACTTTTTGTAAGATTAAAAAATGGGTATAAGTTAAAAATACAACTAATAAATGAGTGATATATAGATTTAAGAGACATGATTAGCATGAAATTATTTATGTATTTTACTTTTGATACAATATTTATTAGAAAGCAATATCTATAACTTACACAATAATTATTTACCCGAGCCTAAAATCGGTTAAGTTTCAAGCCGAGTTCGAATCAGACTTTTAAAAAATTAATTTTATTTTAGAAGAAAAGTAAGCTACAAAATCTCCTCTTGTTTTCTTCGTCAACTTCCAATGACCCATCAATGGTCAGAAATTGTATATATAAAAAAAAGACAAGGTGGGGTTTTGTTCATCCCACGTGTCTCAATCGTCGGTTTTATTATTATTTTAATATAGGATCCCAGACGATGGGTTGGAAGATATTTTATTTCTCTAATTCGTTCTTAGTCTCTGATGAACCACAAATAAGTAGTACCGACGATTTTAATTCGACTTAACAGTTCGATTCGAACTCGACTCGAAAAAAATTCGATTATAGTTTAACTTTAAAATAAAAGATCTTGATGAAAATCAAAAAATCTTCAAACTTGATTCGGTAAATAAGCTGTTCGAACTTAAAATTTTTTAATACTCGATTCGATAGTTTGTTCGAAATTTTTATTGTTCTATTCATTATTATTTTTTTATATTTGTTAATAACATAAGATAATATTTATAGTTCGAAATTTCGCTCGACTCGAGCACCTCCAAACAAACAACAATTGAAGTTTGAGTTGCAACATAGTCTAAGGAAAAGAATGAGAGTTCTCCAACTCTGTCGCCATTTCCTTTTCTCCAAGCCCAATAATAATAATAAAAACCTTCTTTTTTTCCGATCTTCTTCCTTGGGTGCTTCCATGGCAACCATGGCGTCGGAGTTGTTGGTGAGGGGTTCTGTGTTCCCTAACGGTGTTGCCCTTCTCACCCTCGACCGTCCCAAGACCCTCAACGCCATGAATCTAGGTTGTTGTTTTTTGTTTTTGTTTTTTTGAAAGAAAAAATATATATATTTGGACTCTCTAAATCAATAAAAATGTTGGGTTATCAGATATGGACATGAAATACAAGAAATTCCTAGAGGAGTGGGAAGCTGATACTGATGTTAAATGCGTGTTGGTGGAGAGCAGCTCCCCTCGAGCCTTCTCAGCTGGTAATATCCTCTTTTTTTGTCAAATTATTTTTTTATTTAAAATATTTTCCTCAACTATATTTCTTTTTTGCCCTAATATTGGTAGGTATTCTTAATTATGGTTTTGAAAAAAATGGTTTTAAACAATGATTGACACTTTACCATGTGAAATTATTAGTTACCCTTAAAAGTAGGATTAGGATGAGGTGAAATTATTTCGTTCTTAGGTGGTCTTGTTACCAAATGCCTTTCTCTTTGGCATGGTTTTGAGATCAAAATCTTGCACAATGCATGCAGGAATGGACATTAAGGGTGTTGTTGCCGAAATACACAAGGACAAAACCACAACTCTTGTACAAAAGGTTTCTTTACTGATTTTTTCACATCTACTTTCTAATGTACTTTTCTTATGGAAATGGCCAATTAATTGATTTTTTCTTCGCATATTTATGGTTGATGTTTATCTAAACTACCCTACTATCTGCAACTTTACATGAGAATGTCATATTAAAAGGTTAGTGTAACCTGCAGGTGGAGATGTAAAGAAGATTGCAACCCTTCGCTAAATGTCAGATATTGTTAAGGTTTGGCTGTGTTTGCCAACCTATAAACCAATGCTTCTACATTCTGTGAAGTGAACTTATTTTAAAAGTACCTACACTGTCATTCGATACTTAGTAATTTCACTCTAGATTTGACTTCATATTGGTGTGTAGAACTATGTGTTAAGCGTAAACTGTCAACACTTGTCTTTTGTGGAATTTCACCATGAAGGAGACCTAAAATTAATTTTGCTCCAGGTATTCGCTGCAGAATATTCTCTTATATGCAATATTTATGAGTACAAAAAGCCTCTCATATGCCTCATGGATGGAGTAACCATGGGCTTTGGTATTGGACTTTCTGGTCATGCTCGTTACCGTGTAATCACCGAGGTATTTTCTTGTTACTGATGGTTTTGCCCTTGAAAATGTATTGAATTAGCTGAAACTTGCAGTTTGTTAACTTCAGTCACCTTCTCATTTGTGATTTATACCAGAGAACTCTTCTTGCCATGCCTGAAAATGGGATTGGCTTGTTTCCAGATGTTGGTTTTGCATATATAGCAGCACAGGGCCCCGGTGAAGGGGCTGTTGGTATGTGAATGATTCCTTGAATGTTTACAAGTTTAAACTTAGTCTTTTGACTAACTATTATTTCTATTTTTATATCATGTGATTGTTGCTATAAGTGGGAGACATGGAGTTTTTTGAGCCATAGTCCTTGTTGAGCCTCTAGGCTGAGCATATTTACATTTTGTTGGTTTTTGTTTATTATATATGCTTGTTATTCATAGTCATGTGACCTAAGGTGCAGTATTGGTTGTGACAGCTTTACATATGTTAATTTAGGACTGAGTTTAGGGTAGCCTAAAGGCTGGAGATAAGAAGGATGATGAGATTCTCACCCCCATCAAAAAGAAGACCCTGAAGATGTTGGTAACTTGGCTTGTTGTTTCACAAAAATGAATGACAGGCTTCGATAAAATTGATGTTTTTGTGTGCTTCAAGTGTATTGAGAAAGCAAAATGTGCCTTTCATTTGTTTAATTTTCCAATTCTAGAATTGGACTATCAAGACGGTTTTACAAAATTGGTAGCTCCTTAATAATTGGTTGGGAATACAAACACAATCTTAGTCTTTTGGGTTTATCAATCTATCTTCAATAACAATAATGTTTATATCAGAAAGTTGGATTCTTTTGTCACAATCAGTTCATTCTTTGCATGTATTTCATTCTTACATTTTCTTCGTTTTGTAGGTGCTTACCTTGGTTTGACTGGAACAAGAATTTCTTCTCCAGCTGATGCACTCTACATGGGTCTTGGAACTCATTATGTTCCTTCAGAAGATTTGCTACGACTGAAAGATATGCTTCTAGGATTCAGCTTGTAGGCTATATTCCTCTAGTTCCTTGCTTTCTATGGCAACTTTTAAGTGATTACTTGCATTAAGATTCACTATCATATGTGTTGCCAGTGTTATATAAAAAGACTTACTTTTAAATTTCTGTTATAATCTGTGGCATGAACATGACCTACGGAAAAAATAAGAATGTATATGGCTTTTCCTTAAGTCAAAAATAAGGAAACACAAACATAAGAACTTATATCGTTTGTTCAGTCGTTCTTTAAATTCTCTATTATATTTTTGCTTCAAAGGATAGTTCCATCATACATAGTTAAACAACCTCTAAGTATTTTATGTTTGTTGCAACGAAGATAATCTGTTTATACCAACTTACTCTATACACACATACGTGTAGTTCTAATGACCCACATAAGGATGTACAAGCACTGTTGGCAGAGAAGGAGAAGGCAGCAGAGTCAGAACCACAGTTAAAGATGCTTTTGCCCCAAATCGAGTCATGTTTTAAGGCTCATAGACCAGTCTCGGAAATAATTGAAGAACTCAAAGAACATAAAAAAAGTTCAGATTCTGCAGGTTTGTTGTGACTTGCTGGATATTTTAAGTTTTCGTCGTCTTTTATTCGTATGATGCCTTTCAAGAAGTACTGTTACAAAGAAGATTGGTTTTTGAGATTGTTTACCTGCTATTTTTTCCCCCCCAGAAAACCTATATGTTCATATTAACTTAAAGAAATAGACATGATTTAGAACTACATTTTCATTTGAGATTTGTTTAATTTATTGCATTTTTTTATCTCCTAGTCTTATCTACTATGGTAAAATTTTCATATCAGATGTTCTCTTTTAAGTCCAATTGAATTTTTTTCTGGCTTAAGATTTTGTATTGATTCCAAATATTTGTATTTTTCTGTATCTTTTGAGTGGTTATTATTTAATCTTTTTCTGTTAGTAATCTAGTGATTTCGAGTTGTACTTTTTTTAGTTTTCACTACCTATGCTATGTGGCCCACAATCATGTTCATGACAGTATCTTGTTCCAACTTCCTGATTTGCTTTGCTTGTTCCTAATAATGCAGTATCAGGTTGGGCTACCGGTGCTCTTGAAGGAATGGGTAAAGGCGCTCCTTTTTCTCTGTGCCTCACTCAGAAGCATTTCTCTGAAGTCATATCTGCACGAGGAGATGTTCAGAATGAACTATCGAAAGTATGTTTCTGTCTTCTCTAGCGCACTTGTGGTAATTCAGCGTTGTGATTGTGTTTGTGATGTTTTGCCCTTTGTTTGGTCCATCAGCTAAGTGGAGTCATGAAGACTGAACATCGTATTGCTCTGAGGTCCGCCCTCCGAAGCGATTTTGCTGAAGGAGTTCGTGCTGTATTGGTGGACAAAGACCAGGTTCAATCTCATTTCATGTAAACTCTATATATGCATACTGGAAAAACTAAACCGAAATGTTCTCGTCTGTACTGTCTCATGTTATTGACTTGTTATAGCATATATATACCTAATAAAAGGTAAATGCTTTCAGTCAAAACGAAGGTTAATAATAGCACTTTGACGGTGCTTGTTGCTGTGCAGGATCCAAAGTGGAATCCTGCAAGTTTGGAAGATGTCGACATGGCGGAAGTTAGCTCCCTTTTCGAGCCCTTACCAGCAGAAAATGAGTTGAATGTGTGATATTACTCAGCTGGGATGAAATTGGATTAGTATTAGGATCCAGAAAGTAGAACCTATCAATAATACTAGTGACAGCATGCACAATGCCTTTCAGTTGCCAAGGGGATAGTCTTACTTGTGCACTTCAATATTTTAATTATGCACGTCTTATCCTGCCTTTGACAGGTTTCTAAGGGAATGCATATGGAAGTTATATATTCCTATATGTGCAGTCTATAAATCATGTTAAACTCGTCGAGTGAAATAACCTATTATGATAAGACTCCAAAAATAAATCAACCCAACTCTATGAAGGGATGAGTTATGGTGTGTTTGGAAAAGAGAGATGGAGAGGATAAAAAAGAGGCAAAGAAAATGAAAATATTTTCTAGTGCTTGAGCACGAACTCCTTAAGCAACATCACTTCGACACGAGGACCTTCCTGTCCAAAATGGAGAGAAAAGAACATAGTTGTGGCTAATTTTTCAACTTAATAAAAATCTAAGATATTTTTTGTTTTGTTTCTCCATTCATGTTTTGTCCAATCTAGGGAGACTTATCTTTTTCCTTCCACCATTTCTACACGGGCATTACCATTAGTTTCATTCCTTTTCCCTTTACACTTATTTATACAAACTTTTCTATTATACAAAATGAAACACTACTCTCACATTTTGAAGATAGTTATAGCATAATTCGCCCACCTTTCCAACTCCATCCAACTAAAACGGCACAAGCCGAATGGTGTATCGAAAAATATGACTCAGACCAACGTATATCTAACCAACAAGGAACAAAAATACAATGTCAAATGTTATATCATGCAATCAAGTAACAAGCTAACTATCTTAATCTACGATTAAAGAAAACGAAATAACCAACTAAATCATGATCACCTTTCGATCTTTCATGGGTACTGGAGACGAAAACGCACTGCTTGCTTGATACATTGTTTAGGTGAGAATGGAGAGATGTCATTTTGTACAGAAAAAAGATTACAGCCTGGAATAACACTTGACTTTACATGGGAGCCTAATTCTGAACTATCTACAAGCTCATTCATGATGGAGCAATGAAATAACGAACGGATATACAAAACAGGGATTTACAAATATTGGGACGCAAAAGTAATTTTTGGACAAAAAATCTAGTCTTGAGAAGTAGCTGAGTATTCAAACAATAGGCGGGTCGACGGTGAAGATTGGAAAAGTACACGAAGACGACTTGTGAGCTGGTAGATTAAAGTCCACTGCATCGCCATTTCCGAGTCCTTCATTTGTCTAACGACCGACGCCTACAAACCATGGAGTTCATATGAATATCAAGTAAGAAATTATATGGGAAGTTACATTAAACTCGCTCATTTAACATTTTAAGCGAGGCTAATGGTTAGACATGGCAACAAGTTCACTTCGTGGGAAATCTCTATATTTCAGATCATGAAGAAAGCACACAGGTATGTTTACTGATAAAAAAGAAGAAAACAAGTAGGTAACAAGGAAATTCTGTATATCTTCTTTGGCTGCTCTTACCATGTAGGTAATGTACAACAACAACAACAACATAACCTTTAATCCTAAACTAGTTGGGGTAGGCTAGAAACGAAACTCTAATGAGTCATTGTTCAGGCACGTGAATCGTCTTTTTCCACGCGTTCCTATCCAATGCAAATTCCCGAGGAACATTCCAATCTTTTAGATCTCTTTTGACTGCTTCTTCCCAAGTCAATCATGGTCTACCTCTTCCTATTTTTGTGTATTTGATCCGATTCAATATTCATCTTCTTATAAGTGCCTCCATAGGTCTTCTTTGTACATGTCTAAACTATCTCAGTCTGTGTTATATAACTTTCTCTTCCATTGGAGCAACTCCAACTCTCTCACGAATATCTTCATTTCTAATCCGATACATTCACGTATGACCACACATCCACCTCAACATCCTCATTTCAGATACACTCATTTTTTGTATATGTTGTCTTTTAGTGACCCAACATTCCGCACCATACAGCAGTGCAGGTCTTATTGCGGTTCTATAAAAATTAAAAAAATTCTTTTAACTTGAGTGAAATTTTCTTGTCACATAAGACACATGAGGCTTGTCGCCTCAGGTAATGTAAATTAACAAAATAACAAACACTCCCTACAAGGGGCTCACCACCCCGGCCGAGAAACCTGTGAGGTGGTCATTAGACCTCCAGGCTCAATAGTGGTTCTCAAACTAATGCCGTAATGGAGGGCCTCAAGTCCTCAACTGCTGGCCCCAACCAAGAGACGTTAAAGTGGGACTCGAGATATGGCCATTTGCTACCTACAAAGTCTGGATAATAATATGACTATAACTTTACCCATCACTAATTCTATTTGATATATGAAGTTACTGTAACTATTTCACATTTCCCATGCTTCTTCAGATAAAGATTGTAAGGATTCGATAATTGAAATGTTGAGACTTGTGCTACTGATGTTGGAGAACCAAAAGGCAAGAGAATTACCTGAAGACGTTTACCAAGCTGCACTTCTACTTCTGTGCCGAATGAAATGTTGTTTGCCAGGGATTTGAGGGGATCAACAGTGGGATCGACGGACAACAAGCTTGGGATCTGGGGAGCATATACTAGTCTCCACCGTGCTTGGCCAAACTCCCCCTTGCCTTCTATCCTTGGCATCAGAGTTTCAAGAGTCGCTGTTGCCAATTTCTTGAAAGCAAGCTGACCATCCCTTTCCAACAGTGATTCTGCTAACTGACTCTCAAAGACTTTCGCAGCCTGTGTTTATTAGATCAACATAAATACAAAATTATGAAGCATTTTAGAAATACAATTGACATACCGACTAAGGCTAGCTCAGTTGGAAGATCTCAGGTCTTGAGATAGTCGAAACCAGGGATCGAATCCCAACCGTCTCATTCGCATGATTGGGATGTTGATATTTAAAGTGAGATGGGTGGGTAGAGTAGATAAAATAATAAAAAATACAATTTACCTATGAGTTCGCTGTGCACTGATTTAAAGAAGTACGACCACTAAAGTAAGCAAGTCTTATGAAATGACAATTGCTGAGAGCTAGGTGCTAGTAAGCAAAATATAGAAAGGGAATCCATTCAGAACGGAAAGAATAATCTAACGTGCTTATCTTTACCTCAAAAGGTGAGAGGACATCCTGATCAACAGTACGTGTTGAGGTCACCACCAAATTGTCTTGCCACCTGCTGGCTGGACTTTGAATCCTGAATTGCCATTCAGAACCAACCAATGCCAGATCCAGTGTTGGATCCAAACCAAGCTCAGGCTCAAACTTAGCAACATTCAGATGGTCACGTTTAAGCCTTACCTGTAGTTAAATCAGTCAATACGAAAATAAGCATGAAAAACACAAAAAAAAGGACTACAGTTGAAGTAAGAATATTTAACCTGTGTTGCAACAAGGTTAACTTCTCCATTTTCGAATGTCAAAACCCCTTTAGGTTTTATTAATTTAGGATGGGCCATGCCATTTAGCTCAAGCTCCCCACTAACAGCAAAGTTGAGAATCAAAGGGTAAAGTATCCTCAACTCTGGCCCGAGAGCTACCCTCAGGTCAGTAAGTCGAACGTCGGCTCCAAGATTACTGCTTTCCATCGCCTTTTCAACTCCATCTTGTTTTCCTGTGAAAGATATAAAACAATAAATAAAAATTATTCTAAAATTTCTAGAGATAAGGCAACCATGAATACCTGCATGTTGACGCAATCTTCCTTGAGGAGAGCCGGATTCCAATCCAAAAAAGCGTGAAACATGGCCTGAAGCTGTCGGTCTACCAAATCCACCAAGTGGAAATGTTGACTTCTTTGAGGCCAAACTATTTACTGAATCACCATTGCCTTTGTCATGGGGTAAGTATGCCTCCCCATGGCTAAGTTTAATTTTCCCAGAAATGTTTGGTTGCACTATGGAGCCTGTAATTTGCATCTCACTGTCAACTTGGCCACTGTTTGAAGTAGACTAAAGGTTAGGAACTCAGATGGTAATAAAATGAAATATACATTTATAACATGAGTTATAAGCCAAAACATAAAGTAAAACTCGGAAAAAAGGGAAGTTGAAAGAGCGCTAGGAAGGGGTAGGGTCTAGAACCTGTATCGGAGGAGAAAGATTACCAAAGTGGGATCAAGAAAAGGGGGAAATTAACACTAGATTTCACATACTGCAACACAGCAAAACCACAAATGATTGAAAGTTACAAATTCAGATTATTTACCATGGTGAATTGTCTCTTCAATGTTTTAAATTACCTCCAACACACCATTTATTCCCATGGAAAGCAAACTTGAAACAATTTAGGACTGAAGATATTGAATTTTTGTATCATGCTACTGGCAGACTTGATAAGCCAAAAGGCAAAGTAGAAAAAAGGGGAAAGCCATTCACATGAGTATTTGGTAATCAGAGGTTGGTCAATCTGCAGGCACCAGGTGGAGATGTGAAGCAGGTCATAACCATTCACAATGCGTCAGATTGTTAAGGTTTTTTTGTGTTTGCCATCCTCTAATATAATTATTCTATAGTCTGTAAAACAATTGAATCAAAGCAAGACTGCCATGTTGTGCTCCTTTAATCTTCTGTGCCATTTTGTTTCATTTCTTCTTGCCAATGGAGTTTTTTCTTCTTCCTCTTCTTATAAACCATTGGAGCTTTGTTCATCTAGATTCTCTCCAATGATCTGCCTGACATCTAGGTGGAGCCAAATGTTTGATAAATTCAATGAGATCATATTGGTGCAAAGTGGGCACTACTAAAAGTTGACATGTTTAGCATTACAGTTGAATCTTTTGTTGAGAACTCGACCATGTCTCAAGGCCTAAAACAAGTTCTCTATTCAGAAAAAAAAGATTTTACTTTAGGAATTGACTCGGATGGCATAAAAACTAAAATATCTTCTAAAGAAGGGGAAAAATGACATATATATGGTAGGGTATTATGCCGTCAAGGCCTCAACAGATAAAGAAAACCAACCTGAAGATGTTTTTCGCCCTCACTTCGACTACCTCACATTTCAGCACAATTTTATCACCTACAGAGTATTCACTGCTCCTGAGAGGGAGGTTCCCTTTAATCATAAGCTTCCCTTTCCGGCTTACCCTGCTCTCCATGGAAATAATACACAATCTGTTTGACTTAACATGAATAGTGCCACCAAAGTTTGTAAGAGGCTTTTGAAAAACTGGTGAAGAAATTGATGCTCTGTGAAATGATGCAGATCCATCAACAACAGGTTGTTCAACAGTACCTCTAACCTATCACAAGAAAGATTGTGCATCAAATATAATATTATAATTGATTCATAATGCGGTTTCTAAAGGCAGTTGAGATGTTTTCCATTGTACGAGCATCATGATTTTTATTCAAACTTCAAAACCCAGGGAAGGTTATAACAGCAATGAAACTTTAACTTCAGTGATAAGTTAGCTGTCACAGATATCGTCCTGAGGGAAGTTAATAGGCATGTATAAGGAAATCAAAATAATGTATTTATTCTATCTTAAACGATGCCATCGTTGTTGTCGGGTCTCATCAGAATCAGCAACAACAATCCTTAAAGGGAAGTTTAGGATTATGAAACACCCAAGGGCAGAAAAACCAAATGTAAACGGATGACATGGAATTAGGAAATATAGGAAATTTAGGAAAGCACCGAGGAATATAATTAATGTGGTAAGTAATTTAGAAGGGAATTTAGAGATTGTACATACTATTGACTTCAAATTCAAGTAAAAAATTTAGACCTCTAGAAAGGGGGAAAACATATCTCAACAAACCTGAAGGTTAATATCAGCGTAGCCATGAATCCAGTTGGCATGAGGGCAGAATGCTGTTAATAATGCCATGCCACCATCTTTAATGTCTGCATTGATCCTTACCTCCCCAACATCTAGTAACCAGTTCAAACCTTTAAGACTTTCAGCTAACTGAGCATCCCAACCATCTTCAGTTCTGTCCCTGACAATCTTCTTCTCATTCTCATCTGTTGTTCCTCTCACATTCTCTTTTACCCAGCCTGGGGTACGAACTTCAACCAAATCCTTTTCTTTGCCCTCCTCTTCCAAATAATCATTTTGAACATAAGTGACAGGTACACTTCCTTGAACGTGCACAAGACCACTTTGACTAACTGGCTCAAAGTTGGCATTGAAAAGGAATCGGCTGGATGAGGTTATGGACGCAACAACCTCTGCTCTTCCAAGATCGATTCCTCCAACAGCACCGTCAAGGAGCCTAACTTGCACATCACATTCTGGCTTCGCGATACTCCCTCTGAGATCCCCTTCCATGTGCAATATACCCTTAATAGGAGCCAATAACTGCCAAAGTGACCCCATAAAGTCTGAAGTAGAAGATTCTATGAGCTGCGCCACTGTAGGAAGCAGACCAACAGGAAAATTCAACACAGCAAAGTGAAGATTTGTAATCGGTCCGAGCACAATTCCATCAGCGTGAAGGGTGGCATTGTCTTTCTGAATAAACATGTTGTCGAGGCGCAATCCATTATTATTACTGTAAGCACCGAGGGCAATGACCCTTTGAGTTTTATAGTTACCCCATTCCCAGTCCTCACCATGAAAATCAAATTCGGCCTGTGATTTTTTTTGAAAGAACCACATTAATAATGAACCAAATGAAGTACTTTCGGTTGCACACAATATGCTTATGTATAAAGAAAAAGATCAGGAACTTCAGTTTACAGAAGCAACACCAAAAATACATAATATAAATGAAAATCACCCCAAGGATTTGCCAATTTAACTAAACAATTGATTAGTTAATAAGCATAATTAATACTGTATTGTTCCCTATGAAGACAGCACACTGGAGTAGCATTTTGCTTTTTTCAGATGTCGGCATCAGACCAACAAGCCATTAACAACACAAAGGACAACTATACTAGTTCACAATGAAAGCTCACCGTTGTATCACCATTGCCTCCACCACTGGCATCAAGTGAGCCCCTCCAACGACCTTTCAGTTCAGCTAAACCAGGAAGCATCATTTCCTCAATGACAGTGTCATCTGTCTGAGCATCATTTCTTCGAATGGCCTAAAACGACAATCAATTGGAGGTTATAAAATAACATTTTCTAGCCAAATTATGGAAATAATTATTGAGTTCTCATGCATGAAAGTAGTCAACTGCACAAAGAACTAAGAACCAAAATTATTTATCACTGCCTTCCCATGGTTGAAACTTGAAAGATAAAATATGAAAATAGAATACCATTTTGCACAAAATCATGTTACCTCGACAAGTTCTCTGATACTGTCAGTGTAAAATCCCATGGACTGCACACTTTGCATAAACATATCCTGTAAAACAATACCCAAGTAGAAAAGGAAAATTAGAGTATGCCATGCAAACTGTGAAACATCCCCCCTAGGCAGTAGGCACCATCAAGATGAAAGAACCAAGAAGCAAACATGGCAAAATAATTGTCAATAATCTTTTTTTATCATACAAATTCAATAGCAAAATAATTGTCAAATATCAACCCAGTAATCCGAATATCTTCTTCAGGGCACACCAAAAGATCATGAAGCAGAAGAAACTAATGAGATGCCTTTCCAGTTTTCTGAAAGGTAAGTCTATAACATGATCTTTTATTATACCCAACCAACACATTTCACCTATTATTTACAGTACTATGCTTTCATTTGTGTCTGTATCATGAAAATGTACGACTGAGCTACAGAAATTTGCCTTACTGGATGAAAAGATGAGAACCAAATTGAAAATTGGTAAATGGTCGCAGACAAGAAAGTCCAGTGTCACAGAAAATATGACACCAGAAAGCAAGAAGGCTAGTTTACCCAAGCATTCCAGGTTGTAAACAGATAGTGAACTATTGAAAGGAACACGAAATGGTTAGCAGCATAAGCAGAAAAAAGATTACCTTTGATTTAGAATGAACTGAAGGATCTATACTCCGCGAAAGCAGCCTTGCAAGTGGGAGCATCTCAGCAACTTCAGCACGAGGAACTTCTAACCGCATTCGCCATCGCCCCATGGATGAAATCATGCTTCCTAGATGCCCATCTAGTGCTCTTTGGAGTAACCCATTTCTCTCCTTGTATGAAGGATATCGATCGCGGGTTCCAGGCAATACATATTCACCTTGAAGCTCGTAATGGCTAAAGGCTTGTTCAAGAATTGTTTTTTCAATGGTGATCTGATAAATTAGGAAGCAAAAGAGAGTAGTAAATTATACAGTTAAAGTTGAACTTAGAATGAACATTTTCAAATGAAAAATAGAACCATACGATGTGAGATCGTTATTCAATGCAATTCATAGGAATTTAAATCAAAAAATACTGCTAAAACCTAATTACAATTCAAGATTCTTTTTTCTATATCAAAAGTCCTACGCAACTCAACTATAATGGCCATTTTAGTCTCTATCAGGCTATCTCTGAAAATATCGAATAATCAAGTCAGCACCCTATTCCGCGACTGAAAGAGGAGAGATGGATCTAGATGTTTAACACATTTGTAATATCAATGCTGATTTTAAATTAACAACAAAAAAGGACCTATGGCTAAATGACATATAAATCTAATAGTATATGGTAAGATGATATCCTTGGTCACATGATATTTCTGTTTCTCATGATATGATATACAAAATGAAAATAATTGCATGTCAGATAAAAATGTATGCCAATATGAAGTGTGCAAATCAAATAATGCATCATACTGGGTGAAAAATGTACTGACAACATCTCCACTCCATCGAGCAGCCACATCAAGGGCTTCACCGAGCACCCCACTAAATTTGGGATGAAGCACAGACAGCAAACCGTGGCCTCTCCTTTTCTGAAAATTCAGTTGAAGCTCAGCCTGAAAAGTGGTCAAACACAACTTAGAATCACAAGCTAAATCAGATGGTCTCAGTGACATACTGATATATACATTCCATGTCAATTGACATCCCCCTTTTACTGTCAAGAACTAATTTATGACCTTTACTCAGGACTAATCACATTCCATTAACTGATTTGAATCTATCTGGCATAGTAATGAGGTAGATTGGTCAAGATCCAGTTAATGAATAAAATCCACGAAGTAAACATAGAATCCTCTTTTCTTTCTTTTTGATCAGTGAAACATAGAATCCTCTTATTTCCTAAGTCTTATATTGCCTACCAGATTTACAATAAGTTCACAATATTGGAACTATAAGAACATCTACTCAACAACTACTGGAGTACCAAATAATAAATTATACCACAATCATGTTTAAACATGAAACAGGGAGCAAATTACACCTTTTGTACTGTTCCTCGGAGAGAAGCGAGTTCCAGCTCATCAAGTGGTAGATTGCGTACCTTCAAGTTGAAGGATCAGCAAATAATGCGTCAAAAATCCACAAAAACCGATGTATTTTCAATAACTAAGTTCAATAGAGAAAGATCAAACCTCTATATTAGCTAAATGGCTGGGTTGATAAGAAACGTTAGCTTTTAGTTGTCCTTTTTGAAGTAAAACAGAATATGTTCTGCTGGGTGAGAAGTCTTCTTCGCTAGGCCATAGGGGTCCAAGCAATTCTACTGACATGTTCTCATCAGGACGACCAGTGGCATCTAACTGCAGAAGCATGAGATAAACAAGAAAATGGTAAGGTCAAAAATTTGTAATGTGTTGCGACAAAGGGAAACTTTGACTCTTTGTGGTTCCTAACCATCTCTGGAACATGACCTTGACATGATGAGAAAGGTGTAATAGATTCCCCTAGATTTCTTTCTAGATAAAGGTAGTAAATGAATAACTAAGAGCATAAGAGCTATATGCCTATGCCCGCTCAAATCAAATAACAGAGAAACAATTGTGCATCAAGTGAATCAAGCCCTCATAACAATATATCCATCCTAGTTCTTCAGGAAAAATCAGTTAATTTTGTATTGTATCCAAGGAAATTCAACTAAGCAAACAGCAAACTCGAATCCATTCAAATTCCATCTCAGCATCTTCAGCATCTAAAAAATGTGTATGAATCATCAAAATATCATTTGTACAAAATTAAAAATATATTGTCAAGTTTTTTTATGCAAGACGACATAAAAGCCTACAGCCACCCTAAATTGAGTCATACTTTCGGGTTCAAATGGACCAATCATTGAATATTCGATTCATAATTTTGACAAGTACCTTAACTTTCTGACGTGAAATGCTAAAAGAGCCACTCATTTGAGGTGCAAGCAATAGTTGGTTGAATTTTATCCCTGATAAAGAAACATCTCCAACAAGACTTGTAGCCTCCTCATTTTCAGTCACTTGCTTGTCTGAGGCCTCTTTGTCACGGTCACTCACTCCTTTATTTGTAGCAGGTTTTATAACCTTCCCCGAGAATTTGACTTTCCCAGTTGCCCGCAAATGTACAGGCCTCAGTGCATCAAAAGGATTTGACAAAATCAAACTAGAAAAATCAAAACCACGCATACGCAAATTCAGATCAACTCCTTCGACTATAAAGGGTACGATTCTTCTATCTTTGGAGTAGTTGTTATTTTGACGGCGATCGTCAGGATAAGCTGTCTGAACTTTGGATTGCAGGTCAAAAGCAACAGATGATGAATTGACAATGATATGATCATGTGAAATTATAATATCTCCACGCACATCAGCAAATGACTCTTCAGCTTTTGGAGCAGCCCATTTGATATCAAACCTCCTGAAGAAAAATAATGAGCACACACTTCAACGGATAAAAGAAGGAATCAAAAGAGGCTACAAATTCATAACATAATATCACGATTAGATGATATTAAAAGCTTCTACCATAGTTGTGATTTATCATATCTTACACAGAACTTAGGGACTCACGGTTTCAAAATGGCTCCAGATAGTTTTGTCTCTCCATTCAACTCTCCAATTTTGAGTGGAGTCAACTGAACATGTGGTAAATAGTGAGAAACCACTTTGTCAAATAACAAGTTGCCTGACAGGTTCACATCGATAGCAGATTCATCAATCTCACCCTGTAATATAACAGTAAAATGGTAAACAACTTATATGAAAATATATTTTAAAACTTACAACATCATCAACCAAAAAAATAACTTTCACTACAGTAGTTCATTGCTGTGTTTATAAAAAACTGGGCACTATACATTTACGCAACAAAGTAACATCAGTTCTATTGAGTTTGGGATGCTTGCAGACCATCACAGAAAACAGACATAGTCCCCATAATTTGAATTTTTTAGACAAGTAAAATCCACATAGAAGTACTATCAATGTTACTACAGACTATGCAAGCACAAGTATACATGCGTATAGTGTTGAAAAATAAATCATGGAACTCAGAACAAACAATACCAAAAGTCCAAACTGACACCCCTACACTTGCTAGAATAGAGAACCATAAGAAACAATTTTTCAAACCAAAGGAGTTCCTTTGTCAATCACAACAACAACAACAACAAAAAACCCAAAGAAGTTCCTATAAATCAATGTTTAGGCCATGCAGTGCATCAAATTATAGAGATGGAGAGTACCTCTGGACAAATCCAAGCATTTCCAGCACCTCGAATTTCACCCCCATCCAAAATAGTTGCTCTCATTCCATATAAGTCAGCAACCTTTTATCACCAAATTAAGTTCATAAGATTATGAGTTGAAGAAAATGTTTATATATTTAGCAGTGTAAGTGAAATGACATGTGAGCAAGGATATGTATCACATTCGAGCAAGTAAAAATCTGTAAAAATTACTTACACAGTTATCGGTGTTAAATGTGAAATTTGCCGATACATGTGAAAGGGGAATACGGTCAAAGGCTGCCACGGCACCAGCTTCTTTGTTCTTGCTGACAGCCTCAGACGCAGGAGAGGGAACAGAATTAGGAACTAACTGAGGAGTTTTCCTTGATATTATTCCACTTCCAACAAATATAGGAGCATCTAGGGGACCTTGACAATTGAACACAGCAGTAACTGACCCAGCTAACTGCAAACAATTAAGGAATCACATCTAATCAAAGCTGACTATTAAGTGAAAGTCATATAAATTTACCACCAGAGACTCTAACAATGCACCAGAAAAAAGAACTGACAATTCTTTCTATTTCAGAATACCATAATGAAAAACTTCCTGCATGACTTTGGTATATCGTAAAGGCAATCTCTAAAATGCTTGGACAAAAGCAACACCAGTAACCACAGTGGAAAGCAATGATACATTAAGTTATAAAAGATAACATAATTCAACAGAGACGAAAATCGTAAAGCAACTTTTTTCGTATTTATAGGCTTATAGCGTAATGGATACTTGAGATTGAAAATTGTTTTGTTCTTACTTGCAAAAAAAATGTTTTGTTCTCCATTACTGGGAATAAAATGTCCAAGTGTAGGATATAAAAAAAAATACTTTGCCTCATTTACAACTGCATCTATGAGCACATCTGAGCTTCCTAAATACACTATTCTGCAAATTAGGAAATGGTCTTAGCAAAGGACCTGATGACCTGACATTAATTTTACATGAGCACCAGAAATATGTTAAGATATCGTACCGAGAATAGAAGAGGCTTCATCTTCAATGTTCTCATAAGGGAATTAACTTCGACACAGGGAACCTGGAATAAAGAGGAAAAGATAATTGGGCCCAACCTTTGAACAGGAAGCACAAGGGAAGTAAAATACTAACAAGATATGGACAACATGGATTCAAATACATACAAAATCGAGCACCTATAACCTCTAATAGGGCTAAAGCTTAAGAAAAGAATGTAATAATATAGAAAGTCCACCCTAGAGGTCAAGACAATATTCAAAATATACCTGGCACATTAAATGAAACTCTCCTTCTTCTGGATTTATGCCAAAGTCACCAGAAGCTTCCAATGGAGCATCGCCATACTTGCCAGTGGCATTGTGCAAGAAAATCCTTTGACCTCGAAAGCATAAATTTGTTGTTACTTCCTACATAAAGAATTTATGCTAGTTACCTTACACCAAGTGTATGATCTACATTCTTAAAAAAAGTTATTAAGAAAATAGACATAGCAAATGAAATGCAAAAGACAAGCCTAAGGCAAGAAACCATTAATTTGTCTATACTATTTGAACCATTCCCACAACTCCACAAGAAGAGTGTAGTGGAACATACCGAAAAACATGAAGGTGCATCTAGCATCTCAAATGTGAGGTCCCGTACATCAAGCTGACCATGTATATTGGGAAAAGTATCCCTTCCTGACATGCATACATGAACCTGCCATGAAGAGATACACATAACAAACGCAAAAATTAAAATGTATTAATATTTAACAGCATTCCTTCGGCATAACTATGACCACGACTAGGAGATGTTATGTGTGTGTGTGTGTGTGTGTGTGTGTGTGTGGGGGGGGGGGGGGGGGGGGGGGGGGAATAAATTCTTCTGCTAAAGAGTCTTAGGCCTAAATAATCCAATATAAACAATTCACTGATAATAAAAAATTCCAATATAAAAAAATAAAATGGCATTTTTCTCAATATGAAGTTATTCTTCTTCATAGGTCTCAATTAGGACAGACATTAAAACAATGAACTATTCTACTTCTCATGTGGAAAATAGATTGTACAATTTTGAAGTATTGTTAACATGTATATATAATTTTGGAATTGATTCACGTGTTCAAAAAAAATCGAGTTCCCTAAACATGACATGTCAAATGCAAATCATGCTTACCATAAGTTCAATTAGTTTTGGCATGTGTTATCTATAATTCATGATGTATGACACTTCTTTTCATATGTATTAACTGGATATTGATAATCAACCCAAACCATTTGAATTGTATTGAATTTGGTTTGCTCTGCTACTATACAAACTCAAGTGAAGTAACATTTCGTTTTTTTTATGAAAAAAAAAGGTTGAATCCTGGTTTACTGCCAGAACTGAACCCAAGCTGTGAGACCAGGAACAAAGAGAGAAGTACCTCCCCACTAGCCCTCCCTTTGTACCATGCTACCGGAAGTTCAAAAATCCTCTCGAAAAGCTGCAAAGTCAGCAAGATCACATGAAAAATTACATCATAAATGACACACTGGTGATATATTATTTAAACATTTTTACCGGAGCAAATAAGTTCTCAATTTTCAGATTCGCATGCCATTTCTGGTCTAGTATATCAACAAAAACATTTGCATATAGTTGACCTCCATCTCTAAAACCGTCATTGGTTCTCCACTCTTGACATTGCCCACTCAACTGTGTGTGCATACGAGTATAATGGTTTTGAAATTTCAAATATCCATCAATGTTGTCCATCTCCCTACAGAAAATGCAAAAGATTGAGCAAGAAAGGGATTATTGAGTTTCACTTTTAGCTATACAGGGTTACAGCATTTCACATCCATATATTCTAGACCTAAATTAAGGTGATTCTTGGTCAACAAACTGAAGAAACTTATCCAAGTTCTTTTCAACAAATAGAACCAGAAGCCTAATATATTTGATAGCCATGAACCATTACATCTTGATGCAGAAGCAAAAGGGATCTTGAAAGCAGAATGTGAAAGAAAAGAAGAAATAGTGTAAAATTCACAATCCAAATTTTGTGGATAGAAGAGTCTATAACCTTTAAGACATTTATGAAGGCATGGCCTGTTATTTTGCAGAAATGGTGTCTACCCAGAAAACTTTAAGAAACTGGTCAAACATTATTTACAGATAATAAAAAGATAATTTATTTATTTATCGTGGAGAGGATACATGATCTAGAATTCTAGACGGTTTGGGGAAAAAACAAACAAGAAACTCGTTCAACAAAAGTCAAAACAATTAAAACCGGATATATGTCAATATCCAAAAATCAAAAACTTCAACAAAAAACCACCTTGGCTCAATGTACAACCTAAGGATGAATATCACACCTTGGCTCCTTGTCACCATATGCAAGTAGCATCAGTGTTCCCTCAGTAAAATATACAGAATCAAGAGTGAATGGAATTGACTTCTCTGTACCCTTGGCAAGGATTACATCGATCCTTTCTGTAAAAGTCGCAATAAGCTCTTCAGCTTTGACATGCATGCTGTACTTGAACATTTGGAGTTGACGAGTCAAATGATCGGCTACATAACTTGGACCTTGTAGAATCACTTTCAAGTTCCAAGGTTTTGTGGAAACTGAAACTACGTTAGGTGTCTCTGAAGCAAATTCCTGGGGTCCTTCTACATTTTTGGAAGTGTCTCGAAGTGTTTCCTGCAAAGAAGTATGCAAAGTGTCTGATCTTGTTTCTGAAAAATCATGTTTCTTCTTGGTCTGAACTTGATTTGCTGAGCCAGCTTTAACATCAGAGTCTTCATTGTCGAATTCAGAATGATTTTCTTTTCCAGTAGATCTAATGGGCTGAAAACTTTGAAGAAGTGTCTTCATTTTGTCTATTTTCTTCTTGACTTTAAGGAAACGGTGTGATACAAAATTCAAGCCATTTGATTGTTGATCAAAAGGGATGGTTTTCAAGTGCTGTGTACTTTCTGAAGTAGATTCACTTTCATTATCCAGCTTCGGAATAATGGCCAACATTGTACCTTTGTCAGTGTGATTATTTTCAGTAAATCTCACACCAATTGGTTTCTCATCTGGATAATTGAGTTTCTGGATCACTTCAGTAGATCTTTGATGCTCAACAATGGCCAATGCATCAGTACTAGTTTTGATGATATTCCCATCATCAAGCGAAGCAATATCCTCTACTGCACCAGAGCTGCTAACTGGAAAACGATTTCCCTGCTGACTGGATGACCTGCTGGGGTTTACACCATCTAGGCTCCTGAAATATGCAATTGCAGCCACTGCACTCCGACACAGATTTTTTTGTTTATACGTAATTCCAGCTTCTGCAGTCACTTTCCTACGAGCTTCTCTCTTTGATTTGCCTTTCAATGGACTCGAGATCATTGTAGGCCAGAACTTAAACCCCTTACTCTGAATATCAACACCAAATGATTTCTCCAATTCCGCATGCTTCAATGCATATTCCATCCCCATATCCACGTTATGATGATCTCTGCGTTGTAACCGATCGTCCATGCAAAAGAATGAGGCAGAAGTCACGGATTCCATAGGTGATCTTGAACCATCCTTCAGACCCTCGATAATTGGTATAGCTGCTGGTTCTGGCGGAACTATATACCCAATCTCTGCCGCCTCCTTAGCTTCTTCAAATCTACGCTTATACCATCTCGCCGAAATTTCTTCCCTAGCCATCCTCCTTATTTTCGTTCGCTGGTCTATTCCTTCTTCGGAAGAGGAATGTTTTCTCGGCATGTCTACGGAAGATGACGGTATCCCCAACCACGAGAAATCCTCCTTTTGAGCAACTAACAGACTGGGGCGGTACAGAACAGCATCGATGACAAATTTCCCTCTCCTTAAACTTGCAAAAGGACGGATACAGAGCTTCATGGACGGCAACTCACCACATGAGAACTCTTCCTGATGAGGTCCAATTGAACATGATTGGAGGGTGATCCCCAAAGGCGAAATGCTTCGCACCTTCCCGAAATCAAGTTCTCTTTGAAGATATTCGCTTAACTTTGAGCAAACGGATGGCAAAAACTGAGCCTCAATAAAACTCCTAGCTCTGAACTGACCGTACCAAACCAACATAGACGCAGCCGAAAAGATGGCCAAGAAAAGAGAGCACCTGATAAACAACAAACCCTCCTTCCACAGAGGTTCAAGTGACCCAACCAAATCCCTAGCCCTAGAGAAGTGCTCCCTCAAGCAATGCATCTTCAAACGACTGTTCTTCCTCGATTCAAACGTAACATGTATTCCACCACCGAATTGTGACGATAATGACGAAATCCCATTACTCGATTCGCTTCTAATTCCTCTCTGCCTCCTAACCCTGAATGTGGAACCTTTACCAGTAAACTGCGATAACCCGAAATTCGGTTCACCTCCAACAACAAATCCGGAACTTTTACCGTCAAATCTTCTTAACCGAAACGCGCCACCACCAAACCCTAAACCCACTGTCAGACATCCACCAACCCCAAATTTCGAATCTTTACCACTACACCTAAAGTTGT
The DNA here is from genome assembly GCA_963682175.1 of Triglochin maritima. NCBI lineage: Eukaryota > Viridiplantae > Streptophyta > Magnoliopsida > Alismatales > Juncaginaceae > Triglochin > Triglochin maritima. Next base: position 40,724,821 of record OY821781.1, read on the forward strand.
AATTTTTGACAGAAAAAAGTGAATTTCTCCTAAACCCATTGCCGAATTCACCTCCAACAACACCAATCCGGTTGTCGGAAACCCTAAATTTCGAAGACCCTAAGCTCATGATTTGGTTTGGAGATTTCGAGGTTTTCGAGGGGACTAAGAAGCGAATCAAAGTCCCCTTCGGCGATCAGACGAGAGCTTCGCCGGACATGGAAACCCTAATTAGGGTTAGGGTCAGGGGATTTGGAATTTGGAGCGGAAGGAAGGAAGGAGATGTGTGAGGAGGAGAGAGAAAGTGAGGGAGATTTGTGAGGAAACCCTCTGATATTTCGAAATGAGGGATGCGGACTGTTTCGGAACGAAGAAAAGTCCAATAACCCATTAATATGTAATATAGTACATACAATGAAATCCACAATTACATGTAAACACAAACCACAAACAATCCATTCTATTGATTAAAATTACATGTCTTATGTCAATTTCATTTAGTTCTGCATTCTCACCCTTTTATTTCCCATACCACCTAAAACATAACTACTTTCTTGTTTGGTTTATTATAATTTACAGAATCATCTTAAGTTATATTTTAATATTCTAACATGTTACTTGATGCAGAAACCTATAACTAGAAAGTTGATTATATAATAATTTTAAAAAAAAAGATTTCAACATGGCAAATCCAAAATTATTACATTAATAATAATAAAAACAATCCAATAAAAATGAAGTTTAGCAAAATAGTTGACTAAAAAGCTTGTTCCCCTAAATCCTCTCTTAACCAATAACCACCCTCCTTCCAACTCCAAATACTAAACTACCCCCACCAGCTCCTCGAATTTACATCTCATCCCCACACACACCCTCCGACCCAAAGGGGGCAAAATAGTCATTTTATTCACACCAACATCCCAAAAGTCCACCAAAAGAAGAAGTCACAAAACGAAACCAAAACCAAAACAGATTTTCTTTTTCGCCCTCTTTCTTCTCCGGCGACCGAAACCCTAATCCGCCCGAAACCCTAATTCCCGCCCGAGACCCTAATTCCGGTTTCGAGATATTAATTGCGTGCGATCCGGTTCGAGGCGGGTAGGGTCCTGGTGCGACTGGAGGGTCTGAGGGGCGGGTTGGGGAGCGGAGTGATGTGAGGCGATGGATCCCGAGAACAAGAGGTTCGGAAGAGGTAATACGTTTGGGAGTGGTGGTTTTGTTCTGTGTTTAGTGGTAAAGATTGAATCTTTGAGGATTTTGGGTTGTGAGATTGTGTGTTTGAGGTCTTGGTTGGGGGACAGGTGGACTCTTTGTGGATTTTGGACGTGAGATTGTGTGTTTGAGCTCTTGTTTGAAATAAGGGTGGAATCTCTATGGGTTTTGGCTTGTGAGATGGTGTATTTTAGCTCTTGGTTGTAGTAAAAAAGGTGGAATCTTTGTGGGTTTTTGGATGTTAAATGGTGTGTTAGAGCTCTTGTTTGAGGTAATAAAATTGAAATCTTTATGGGTTTTGCCTTGTGAGATTGTGTGGTTGAGCTCTTGTTTGTGGTAAAGTTGGAAACTTTTGGGGAGTTTTGGATGTGAAATGGTGTGTTTGAGCTCTTTTTTTGTGCTAGAGGTGGAGTCTTTGCGAGTTTTTGGATGTCAGATTGTGTGTTTGAGCTCTTTTTGTGTTAAAGGTGGAGTCTTTGTGGGTTTTTGGATGTCCGATTGTGTGTTTGAGCTATTGTTTGTGGTAAAGGTGGAATATATGTGGGTTTGGGTTGTGAGAATATTTGTTTGAGCTCTTTTTTGTGTTAAAGGTGGAGCCCATATTGGTTTTTGGATGTGAAAGGGACTGTTGTATCTTTTGTTTGTGGTGAAATGGTAATCTTTGTGGGTTTTTGGATGTGAGATTGTGTTTCATCTCTTCTTTCTGGTAAGTGTCGAAAAAATTGAGTTTTTGGTTGTGGGATGATGGTGTTTTACTGTTTTTGGAAACTTATTTTTGTGGTACAGGACTACACGTGGAATCTTTGTGGTTTTTGGGTTGTGAAATTGTGTGTTTGATCTCTTGTTTGTGGTGAAGGTGTATTTGGTCTCTTGATTGCTATCTATGGCAAACAATTAGGTAGCACTTGGAATTGTCATAATAGGTTTAGGCCCTATAGATTAATAATTAAAAAATGTGGATGTGTGTTCGTTGACAATACAATATATTTTTTGCTGAAAAAATCCTTTTACTCTTTTAGCAGTAAAGATAAAGAAAGTGGATTTATTTTATGTTTTTTATACTGGAAAGCAGTATAGCACCAGTTTGCAACTGTAATTTTTTAACTGAAACTAGTTGTGACTTAACATGTATATATTTGAAATTAACTTAACATGTTTTTGTAAATAAAGCCAAAGTTTCTTTACTTACAATTGAGATTCACCTCTACTTTAATCACTCATCCCAAAATTTCTTGTGTAAATTAAGACATGAAAGGACGAAGATAGAGCAATTTATTTCAATAGTACGGATTGTGCATTTTGGGATGTGATTTACATGTAATTTTGGATTTCATTATGCATCATTCCAAATATATATGCTAAACCATCATGCATACCATTGACCCAAAACAAACTCTAAATATTATCTGTAATGAAATAATGACAATTTTTTATTACGACTTTTGGTTTACAAAATATATTTTTTCCATGTCAAGATATTTTGGTTTACAATACAATATATTTTTTGCTGAAAAAATCCTTTTACTCTTTTAGCAGTAAAGATAAAGAAAGTGGATTTATTTTATGTTTTTTATACTGGAAAGCAGTATAGCACCAGTTTGCAACTGTAATTTTTTAACTGAAACTAGTTGTGACTTGTGAACTTGTAGACATTGTGCTCTTTTGTTTGTTCTAGATACCATTACTTGATGTAGAATGTGCTGATTTTCAGGACCCAGGGAGCTCACTGGTGCTTTGGATCTTATTAATCACTACAGGTTGCAAGCACACCATGATTACTTTTGTAAAAGATCGCTTCCTTTGTCAATATCAGACACGCATTATCTCCATAATGTTGTTGGAGAAACAGAAATTCGGAAAGGAGTGGGCATGGAGCTTGGTCAGCTCTTTCAGAATGCTCCTTACTTAAGAGAAGCAACGGCCCGCATTCAGCCTTTTGACCTTGAAACACTCAGAGAGGCATTTCAGCTACGAGAAACGGATCCCGTTGAACTGCCTGTTGTAAGAGATGTTGTATCCTCAACTTCTTTTATGAATTCATAGGGCCTAATTTTCGTTCTTTGTCACCATAGGCGGACAAAGGAATACCTACCATCAGTGGAAAAGTGAAAGAAGAAACGAAAGACAAGGACAAGAAGCACAGAAAACACAAGGACAGAGATGGTAAGAAGGACAAGGAGCATAAGAAACACAAACACCGGCATAAAGACCGAAGCAAAGATAAAGACAAGAAGGACAAAGAGAAGAAGGATAAGAGTGGGCACCATGATTCTAAGAAGCACCACGACAAGGTGCATCTCCAATTCCCTATTATGATCTTCTTTCTTTTATGCATGTCCACACATTGATGCTTATTCCCGTTTCTTCCCCTTCTTTCTCATCCAGAAAAGAAAGCATGAAGGTAGTGAAGACACTGAGAACCACAAACACAAGAAAAATAAGGTATCAAGGATCGTATCTCTCTCTATTTAAAGTTTGACTGTTACCGTTCGATTTCATTATCTCTTGACTATATTGTTACTGACCAATTGTGTTAATGAATTCTCAGCATAAGAGCTCCAAGGTTGATGAGGTGGGATTGATAAAAGCTGCAAGTTGAACATTTTGAAATAACTTTCCAATTTACTGTCTCCGAGCACAATGCTTCTAATGATGAACTAAGGGGTTTCCTCTTGTTGGTCTAATTTGAAGGTAACAATTCTCCCTTTCTAGCCACTATTCCATTATAGAAAGGCAACCTAGCCATTTTGTAATTCATCATGTATTGTATCTGTACATGAGAAGTAATTATAATTTTCTCCTGATTCCTGAACTACCTTTTGACCTTTGGAGATCCAAGAAGCAGCTGCTGAAAATGGTACTCTGTGTGGACAAATGTTGGTTAGTAAACATCAATACCTTTATCCCCACATTTTCCTAACACAAACAAATGAAATAATGAAATTGATAATAACCATGACCGGAGTCATTCTTTTGACATCCCCTTAAATGAGAATGTTTTCACAAAACCCGTTCAGAATGTTTTTTCTATGTGAACCTTCAGTTGTAAGTGCTCAAAATCTAATCACTACATTACAACACCAATAAACTACTTGTGGTTCATCAGTCTTGTAAGCTGACAGCCTTGCATTTTCCGGTTTTTAAAACATTATTTATAAGAGGAAATTAGGAGGCTTCCTTTATTAGTATCATTACAATGCCAATAAATGTAAATCGTCTTGTTTCATGTGGGTTTATATAGTATTTTCTTCTTCTAATACAGTTATGCTGTTCTAATATATCCTTTGAAGTGGTATGGTGTAGAATTAGAATGTAATACATGTAGCTAAAGTTAATGAAGTGATTTGTGTGGTAATTCAATCCTCACTTAGAACTTGGCAGATTATATACTTTGAGGGAGGGGCCTTGCAAGTAAAAAATGCTTGCAGGTGAAGTTGGAAGAAGAGCTTAGGGGCACACTTTTACCATCAAGTGAAGGATCTGCAGCTTCTAAGTTAAAGAGGGGGGTTGGCGATTAAAAAAAAGGTTGGGAGAAGGGATTGAGGGGGCAGTTTTGCTTAATGCGTTGTTGAAATTATTTTTTGGACATTATCATGAATAAAGCTTTTTAGTCTAGTTCTTTTGTAAGTGCATTTATAAAATATAAAGCACTCTTTATGTGAAAATGGAAGTGGTCCCAAATGAGTTATGAAAGTATTATCTGCAGGGGCTTATGAAAATGTGTCAAAAGAAATCTTGCCCTCCAATGTTAGCGATCATGTGGAATTGATTATGAACATTCACAGGAGTGAAATTGTGTTATTTAGTCCACCAGAGAAGCTCTCAGCTCCAGCCCGGTTGTATCATTAATTGTTCTTAGATGTTCCTTTTCTCGTTGTAACCATTCTTGGCGTTGTATTTATAATGAGGCCTTCTGTTACTATCAAGTCTCGATTGAAAATGGTTTTAGTTTTTTAGTCTTCAATTCTTCGTTGAAATGTCATGTAACCATTCTTGGTATGATTCGGTGGTTAGCTATGGTGCATTGGGCTAAAGATTTTGAGATTGAATCTCCAAGTTCAACTAGGAATTGACTGTGAGCTTGGCTTGTTGTTACATGGTTTGTACTGCCTTTGGTTGGCAGAACGTTAACATGTCATAACTTGAACTGTCTTGACATTTGATCAGTCAAAAGTCAAAACCCAAATCTAAGAAAAGCACCCCAGCAACTTGGAACCACACCATTCAAATAATTGGAAACACAAGGTTACTGGCTGGAAATCAGGAAGCCTATTCCTCTCTCTGCAGACTGCAGGCAAGATCGACAAAAACTGCCTATGGTCAAATTACATGGACTGTGGAAAAATATAGAAAATTGGTCAATTGGGGCACGATATGCCATCCAAAATTCAATGGAGTGCTGGACATAAAAGTACATGGCTGTGCCTTCGAATTTGAAAGGTTGATAATAAAGGAATATCCACGTCGAGCAGTCTATACAAGTTCCTCGAGACCAGTGGGATGATGTGGCTGGTCAAAATGCAATTGGGAGCTCCAACTATCAAAATGAAGATTGGGTATCCGACATCCCAGTACTTCAAATGAAGAGTAACTTACAAGACGGAATACTCTATCAAAATACATAAAAAATAATGAAATTTGAAGCGTTTGAAGCTATTATTGAAATATATTTTGGTTCTGAATCATGAAACAGACCGAACAAAAACAAGAAAGCACTTTAACCAAGTGTTGTAGAGTGTAACGTCGTGTTTCCAGCAGATCACATGCAAGTTGTTTCTTGAGTGGCAAAATCTTTCCAAAGTGAGAGGAGGGAAGGCCCTCCCGCGGGCTACAACTAAAAGCCTGCTGAAAAACGCTCCGCGCGCACCCCCCCACCCTTTTTTTTAATGTTTCCGTATCCAACTACGAACAATCATCTTGTTTCAAGCTCTTCAAGAGCTCCAAGTAGCCTTGATCATCAGGGTTCATGTACCTATAGTCATGAAGTATTGTTACCGGTGCAAGAATTGAGATCGGCAAAATAGCAAGAGAAGTTAACATGAATGATACCCATGCCGGAAGAGGAAATCAATGATGACGAGGTTGCAATTCGGTTTGAAGAACTTCGTACTTCGGATGATATCTGCCACTTTGTCAATCGGGATTAACCTAAAGCTGCCAACTTCTCCATCTGCAAAGTATAATTCAATCTTTACAATAACAAAGTATTGTTAAATGATAAGTTGATAAAAACACCATCTTCTACGAAAGCAGACATAGAACAACAGACAGAACTAGCCAATTAAGATTGTGCTTTGAACTAAATTATGTAAATTTACAGTAATAAAAATTAGCATCTAAAATCTGCTATGATCATGTGATATAGGTACCTTCGTTATTGGGAATGAAATCATGTGGAAGTTTCAGATCGTAGCAGAAGAGAACATCCCTCTTGTATCTGTATCCGTCGATATCCGTATATGAAACTGCTCCCACTGGGATGGCGCTGCAGCGAAAATACCAAGAAAACTATAACATGCAATTAAATTGATCCCGTGTATTAACTTCTGCTTTGACTGATCTTCTAAGAACATTGAAACCCGAATAAGAACAATAAATAAAAGAAACGGTAATAGGAACAGGAACCAAATTATTTACCTACTGGAAATTGATGCAGGAATTCCTGCTTCCTCTTGACATTCCTTTATAACATTTTCCTTGCAGGAGATCCCAAGGGGCTGCAGTAACCACATTAACCAAAATTATCAGAAGTAGTAATTGTCCTTTTAAATTTTAATGTTCATCGGTTAATATTATTGGATGGGCATACCATGCCACCTGCCACAAGATGATCGAGCATGCCTGGAAAGGTGGGCTTGTTCTCACTTCTCTTTCCTAACCAGAGGAATTTCTGGCCATCCTTCTCGACAAACCCATTCATGTGTATGCCATATGCCTATTGTTTGTGAAAGAGATTATGATACCAATAATAACCATCAAAGATAAACCTAGCAGATATTTTCTAATTTTGGAAACAGCGAGCCAAACGCACCTTTTGTGCTGAATCCATCAGATTGCAAAACGTCAAACGAAAACATCTGTAAATTGCACTTAGCATATCAATAGGACCTTGGAGGACACTAGGCAGCCTAGGGCCTCCCCAAAGTTAATTACTTATATATCTAAAATTACCTTTCTAGTATGAATCAATTTTAATACTCTAAATTCTCTAAACAATAATAAATTACTAATTCAACTCTTCAACTTCAACATTCAAAAAAAAGAGTAAATTTTTATATTAACTCTTTGAACTTCTATTTCAATATTTATGTAAACCTACAAGTAGTGTATCCCAAAATGGTCCAATGACTAGTAGGACGGAGTGGAGATACAAGTTCGATCCTCACCCCTGCAACAACACGTGGTCGGTGGGATGAGGTTACGCAATCCACATTAATAATTAAAAATTAACCTTACCAATTATAAAGAGAAACTTATATAAACATTTTATATTAATTAAAAAGTATTCATCTTCTTCCTCACATATTCAAATAATCTCTCCCTAATCTCTCCCTAATCGCAAAAAAGGAAAGAAAGAAAATTCTCTCATTGTGTACTTCTTCCCATCTAGTTGATGAATAAATTACCAAGTACCAACGAAAGAAGTTTTCTTTGATTTCTCATGTTCTAATGTTTCATCATTATTTGTTGTTTTTATTACTTGAATATCTTTGTGCTTGGATTGTAGTTATTTTTTCAATATATATGTTGTGCTTGTTGTTTCATAATTTAGTTTTGTCAATTATTGTTTACATTATTAGGATGTCAAATAGAAAGTAGGAATCGGGATATGAAAAATTGAAGAAAAAAACAAAGGATTGATGTAATGAGGATAAAAGTTCCTCTTAAATATTGCCCATGGCCTCAAAATTGTTAGACACAACCCGGCATATCAAGAGTTCAAGACAGCATATGGAACTAATATCAGATGGAAGTCAGATTAAACTAAATCCTAAGTTCCATCATATTTATTCTCAGATTACATAATATGAATATTAATGCAAGCCCAAGGACCAACTGGCACAACAATGTCACGGCAACAAATAACATTAGATTCAAATACACTATCTAGCTTTGGATTTTTGCCCTTCTTCCGAACAACGTAAACCTACGTAAACGAGTCTGCAAACAGTTTGTGCTGGTGTTCATAAGCAACAATTTTTGCTAAGTTCTCAAGTTCTTTTAACACCATGATGTATCCATGGTCAAAAGAATTAAGAAAATAAACCATGGACTTGCAGAGAGCTTGAAGGACAAATTTCTAGTTAATAGGTGAAACCTAACCTTAATACCGAAGTACGGAGCAGCTGCTCGTTCCAAAGAAAAGCGTACAGGCATTCCAAATGAGGGTATCACAGGATACAGCTGATTGTTGTGAAAACATAAAAACGTTAGAGCAGAGATGAGGGTTATGTTCAAGGATGAGACAAGATTCACTGCAGTTAAAACCATAGTTCTGGGAACTAGATAATATGGAAGTGATGGGGCTTTGTATTTTTTTTTTCCACCAATTGTATGTATGTTAAGCAGAGATGCTTGACAGTTGACATATGCCTTTTTCCGAGTGAAGCAAATAGTTAAAAAGGATTATAAAATAAAATGCTTTCTCTAGGTTTGTATACCTCGTTACGTACACCTGGAATCAATTGTCCTAAACATTTGATGACATCTCCAACAGCTTCAGTTTTATCATCTGGGGTTTTAAGAGATGAATGAAGGGTGACATACTCACTTTGGTGATTGCTGTCATCCTCCATCAAATCAAACACAGCTTCAAACTTCATTAAATGGTTTGTAAAGCTGAGCGAACAACAGCCAAAAAAAAGTAAAGCTAAAAAAAATGTTCATGACAGACTGACAGATTATGAACCATATTCTTAATTGTTGGGAGCACCAAGTTCAGCATTTGTTTTCATAATCGATAATCTAGAGATTTCAAACCTTCCATGGATTGTTGGTGTACAATTCATTTTTAGCTCATTGGAAATAAAAGTGAAAATTTGAACGTAAAAGTGGTTTATATGATGCTCTAACTAGTACTGTAACCAAATAAAACTTAAGGTCGCATAACTGTCTTAAGTAGGAATTGAGAGACAACCTGACTTTCCAAACTACAAATTTCACATACAAAATCGGTCATTTTGAGTGGGAATCGACAAATTTTTTTTAGTATAACCCAATTTCAAGTAAAATTTTAAAGTAGCGCCTCATTAATTAACCAAACCGATCATCAGACAGATTTGTGCCATTTTCGTGTCGACTTATCATGGCATACCATGAAGCTAACAAACATGACAAACATATCCAATCACACATTCACATTGGTTATTAGTACCATTTTGTGTGGGAAAAATTCGTGTACAACCGAATCATATTCAGGTTAACTTTTACACATGTTCTTCATTAATCGTCCTAACAAAGCCAACCGTCGGACAAATTCATGTGGTGTTATTGTGACGTAGAGTGAAAACACAAAAAACGCAATAAACATAAGACAAATTAGTAATTAGTAATTACCCTTTGTGTATGTATCCAACAACATCACCATCCACCACAAATCTCAAGAAGTGTCCTCTCAAACCCTAACCAACCAAAACCAAATCCAAATCAATCAACTGGCCTGACCAGATTTCATTCAATTCAACAAACATTCACCTACCCATCCCCGGTTGCAGTCCCGGACTCTCCGGGAGAATCCGTCGAGGTTGCCCCTTTCTAGGGTTTGGTTGGGGCGGAGGGCGTCGTCCCAAGTGAATGCGGCGGAGGAGGCGGACCAGACGGTTTGGGATCGGGAACCTCGCCGGAGCTCCGCCGGCGACGGCGGCGAGGCGGAGAGAAGATGAGGGCAGGGGTTCATTTTTGGGGGTGTTTTTATGTTGGATTTCCGTTATTTAGCACAAGACAAATATTATATTATAAGTGTAAATATTATATTATCGAAGAGTTTGTTGTCGGATGGCTAATAACGTTTTTGAGAATGTTCTTTTCCATTGTAGGATGGAGTATATTTTCACAATCAATTATACCTCGATTTCATTTTACACATCTACATTTTAGTATAAGCTGAAGTACATTCATATATTTTCACTAATAATTCGATCTCAATCTATTGAGGTCACTTACTCAAGTGCATAGCAAAGTAGATAATTACTTTCGGTAACATTATCGTGAGAAGTTTCAAATCAATATATAATAATTTAAAGACATCTATTCTGAATCGCATCATATATAAGCACGCATATATAAATCACAAACCTGTAATTATAAATTAATTTCCGAAAAGTAGCAACGACACATCAAAACATTAAAGTAAGTAGCTAATAACTTGGATGAAGATATCATCGACCAAGTAAGTCAGTTTGTAAATCGTGAAGACGTACAAATACTTCCTTACAATAATCAAAATAAAGGGTTAATTAGTGAGTTTGTAAATCATTAATTAATTAACTAGAGTTAGATCCGCGACGTCTTTGTAAACAATTCTTGGCATTCATCAATCTTTGTGGCTCCGTACAAAGGTGAAAGATTGTGGAGAAACGGAAGATAGTGAGGCCAATGATAGCAATCCCGAGCTTGGTTGATTTTGGTGGGAGGATCCCTCTTAAAAGAATTGTAAGAAGAAGAAGAAGATCGAGAGGAGGACTCGAGACTATACCTGAAAGTAACCCTCTTACCGTGATCATCGTAACAAACCATATTCCGATCGGCAAAGCAAACTTGGAGTAGTTGGTTATCATCAGAATTACAATTAATGCAATACCGTGGCCACCCTAAAACATAACTCCCTTTCCTTATTTTCCTCCGGTGCTCGAACGACGCCTTCATCGTCCAATTATTGTTGTTGTCGTCTTCCGTCGTAATCCAAATCACAAAACTATGGGACTCATGGGCTTCCGTTACAAAAGCCAACCGTCCGTTGAATTCCATCAACACTATCACCCAAGGCGAATCTCGTTCCTTAGATCGAGGCCATTGCTCTTTCAAATTAACACTAATAGGTGCAACTTGGGGTTTGTCTGTGGTGAGATCGAATGACACGATGGCTTGCTCGTTGGCTGCGTACCAATGAAGCTTCTGGTTCACTTCCACGCCCACGACGTCCGTCGACATTAACACATCACGGAGCTCTCCAGGCCATGGGCCCGTGTTCCTCCACGGTGTCGGAACACCATCTAAAGGAATGTCACATACTTTGATGTTGTTGTAGTGATCAAGTGTGTTATCATTATCGTGTGCTACTGCTAACACTTTGTATTTGTATTCTTTCTTGGTCAACCCGAACCCGATCACGGACCATTGTGTGCTCATGTCGGTTGGTAATTTGAGGATTTCACGATTGATAGGATTACACAAGTACAATTGCGTTTTGTCGTAGGAAGACATGCATAGCAAACCGTTGGAGGAGCAAACATAATCAAGGAAAATCCTCTGGGAAGATATTTCAAGGATCTTACTCGGGCATTTACGGACATTGTGTGGCAACATGATCATGTAGGTGTGGTCAGAGTCACAGTCAACCATGATTGCAAAACAAGTGTCTTCTCGTTTAAGTCGGTCTGTTTTCTCGGTCACATGTCGGTTGCGGAATCTCGAATTGCTGATTGTAGAGTTCCAGGTTTTGCAAACACATTGAAAACGGATAAGACTTCTTGTTGGGAGACGCAGCAATATTTGGTTTACCAGATCATCACTCACATAATATGATTTTGTTTCGTTCCCCATCTTGTACCTACACAAACAAATTAACAAAATTAATTTGTAAAACCACGGTTGTACCTGATTATGTTATGGATTAGAGAAGCATATATGGGGGACACCAAAGTTAAAGTTTGTGATCAATCATGTTATGTGTACTATAAATATATAAATACTTGGCGAGTTTTGCACTACCATGTCTAAACAATAGGATAATTAATATTTATTATAATAATACTCCAATTGAATAGTTCAGCTGATTAATTACGAAAAATTCTTTCACTTGTTACGTGATTTTTTATCACAAGTTGTCATTTATATATACTAAAATTAATCACTTTTTGGTGGCAAAGAGTTTGAAATTGGAGCATTGTATATATTTGAAATTAACTTAACATGTTTTTGTAAATAAAGCCAAAGTTTCTTTACTTACAATTGAGATTCACCTCTACTTTAATCACTCATCCCAAAATTTCTTGTGTAAATTAAGACATGAAAGGACGAAGATAGAGCAATTTATTTCAATAGTACGGATTGTGCATTTTGGGATGTGATTTACATGTAATTTTGGATTTCATTATGCATCATTCCAAAATATATATGCTAAACCATCATGCATACCATTGACCCAAAACAAACTCTAAATATTATCTGTAATGAAATAATGACAATTTTTTATTACGACTTTTGGTTTACAAAATATATTTTTTCCATGTCAAGATATTTTGGTTATTTTCTTTTCTTTCTACCATTGGTAAACAAACATACCATAAAAAATGAGGACCAAATAATTACGCTATATTCAGACTATTTATCTAGAGAATAATCAAAGTTAATAAAAGAAGAAAAAAAAATATTCAGCATTGAAAGTAGGCCTATAAATGGGTCGAGTACATGGAAGGTAAGACCTCACCCGTACCCATACCCGGCTAAATTAACAGGTACGGGTATACACCCGACCCAATACTCTGCTACCCGTACCCGCTAAGTTAAAGGGTACGACACGGGTAAAAGGGTATAAACCTATTTTAAAAATTCTGAAAATGTCATAAAAATTAAAAATCACAAACAATTGTCTAACAAACACAAAGAAATGTCAAACAAACACAAGAAATTTAAATTCTTCTATCACAAGTTTACGTACATTTGCATCAAATATTTGATCTTGCGGTAGAGAACTAAGTACATCAACCAAATTACAATAATAATAACAAAAAGGAATTCAGATATTCACCTGTCGAGAATCACCAATGTGGTAATTGCAGGGTCCTTGAATTTGAGTGCAAGCTTCTTCAAAAACCCGTTCTTGTCGTCCCCTCTGTAAGCAATCGAAACCGTCTTCTTCTTCAAACCTCTAACGTCCGGATGACTGATGAGGGAAAAGAGGCGGAGGGGAGGTGGGTGGAGAGAAGGATGTTGTAGGATTAGGAGGAGGTCGCGGAGGGGAGGTGGTGGCAGGAGGTCGCGGGAATGGAGATGGGTGGAGAGAGGGATGTTTTAGGTTTGGGTTGGAGGAGGATAGGGTTAGGGTTAGGGTTAGGGTTAGGATTGAAGGAGGCGGCAGCAGCGGAAGGAGATTGATTTTTGTTTTCTCTTCTGGTTTGGATTTTGTATTATTACGTATCAAGGATTATATAGTAAGTCTAAAGGTTAATTTTTTTATTTTAAACTCACACCAGATCCACCGTACATCTAAAATTATAAGATAGATTATAAGAAATACGGTTATACTAATTAAAGATGAGATTAACCACAAATGAGATGCAATAGAGAAATTATTGGGAGCTTAAACTAAATAAGAATAACTCTGACCTCAATAGAACTTGACACGGTATCAGGTATTTATAATATATATATTAACGAATATACAGATACGAGTAATGCATATACTCGTACCCGACTTTTTTATTAACCAGAACGGATATACGGGTATGAATTTTTACTCGTACTCGACTAAAATGGGTAACCGAATATACAGATATTACTCATCACGTTTACAACCATGACTGAAGAGGCAGAAAGGTAACGACTGATGACTGAATTTGTGTTTTTTCCCATCCTATACCAACACAAACAAATTAACAAAATTAATTTGTAAAATTGTAGTTGTACTCGGACTGAGTAGGTTTTGTGATCGATCCATGTTATGTACCATAAATATATAAATACTTGACGAGTTTTGCACTACCGCGTCGAAACACTAGCTAATTTATTATAATAATACTCTAAATGCATGGTTCAGTTGCTTGATTATATGATTTTTTTTTCACTTGTTACGTGAATTTTTATCGCAAGTTGCCATAAATATAGGAATTACTAAACATCGCCCATTTTTTACTTAAATTGTCCGTCTTAATTACCATCTTATCATTCACAATCCATTTAATAATCATTCTGTCCCGTCTCTTAAACTAAGGCTTCTGTCTCATTATTTCTCGCTCTACCAGTACCAAAATCACGAAAATGTCTGACGAAACGCTTGAATCTGGTGAAGTAAGTCAAATCAAGAAAAATAATTTGAGAGGGGCGTCTAGCAAGGACGCCCCACCCTCAAACACCCCCCCCCCCCCCCCCATAGGGGAGGTGTCCTAGCCAGACACCATTTTTTGTTTTTTTTAATATGTTGTGTTATTTCAACTTATTTCAGGGCCGTTGCAAGATTTCGATGGTGATGTGGTAGATTACAGTGAGTTTTTTGTAAGCCTAACATATATTTAAAACAATCGATGACGCGAATAAATAGGTGAAATAAGTTGTCATTGGAGCTGGATTTTTTTGGTATTATCATCATATAAACCACAAGGAGATAATCAGATGAATTGTTATTTGAGATGCGATCACATAAATGAAATAGGTTCCCGGGATATAGATATTGCAATACGGAAGAACACGAAAAGAAATGGTTGCGGGTGTCGTTTTTTGATAAAGGTGATCGAGCGGCGAGACCGTGATGGATGAGTTGTAGTTTCTAATAGTACTCATGGGCAGCACAACCACAGACTTGCAGTTTATCCAGAGGGTCACCGACAGATCAGCGATTTTAATCTTGGGGTTAAGAAAATTGTTCGTGAGATGACTGAGGCACAAACGAAATCACGTAACATCTTGTTGGCGGTGAAGTAAAAATTCCTGGAGGATAATCTAAATCAGAGACACATTTATAACTGTAGAGAGTACATGAGGCAGATGAAATCTGAACACATAAATGTCCCTCTGCAGTTTCTGCATCAGGCAGAGAAGTATAAGTACTTGTATTGGATTCTCGCGGATGAAGAAACAAATGTCGTCACTCACACATTCTTGGCACATCTGACGTCGGTTCAGCTGTTACGCACATACCCTTCGGTAATTTGCATGGATTCGACGTACAAAACGAACAAGTACAATATGCCTTTGTTCGAGATGGTTGGGGTGACACCAACAAACATAAACTTCTTGATCGGCTATGCCATTATGAAGGATGAGACCGAGTCTAGTTACCGGTAGGTGTTGGAGAAGTTGCGAGATTTGTTATTGAGTACTGTTAGCCCGACTGCAATAATAACGGACAAGGAGTTAGGCATTATGCGACCAGTGAGAGATGTTTTTTCCTGACTCTGCCCATTTACTTTGCATCTAGCATATCCACAAAGACGTATACAAATACACATACCACATATTCGGCAAGAACAAACGAACAGCAGAGGGTTTTAAGTGTGGACGGTGGAGGAAAATCATGCTTTTTAGTTCAGAGGCCGAGTATAATAGAGTTGTATGTGTTCTGAAAGATGCGTATATGGCTTTTCCGGCACCCACATAGTATGTGGACAGGACGTGGTTAGTGTATAAAGAAAAGTTTGTGTTGAATTGAACGGACAAAGTGCTTCATTTCGGCAACACTACGAACAGTATGGTCGAAAGTACTCATGTGACTCTGAATGACTGGATTACTTCATCAACTGCAGCTCTGGACACTCTTTTCGACCACGTCAACGCGGTCATTGAAATGCAACTGACAAATATTCGACACTTTCTTGAAGATTCGAGACGTCGAAATCACGCTAACTTCAGAAATCCTTTACATCAACATATAAATGGTCGAGTTTCGCATCACTGCTTGACATTGTTGTTGCAGGAGTTCAATAGAATGCAAGATGATTGACATCATATCATGCATATATTTGTGTCTTATATCCATTATTTTGAACTTAAACAATGCTACGTATCGAGTTTTATGTTTGAGTTTTAGGAATAAACATGATTGATGAGAAGAGGCATAAAGGACATAGAAACAAGGAAAAAGACTGAGTTGCAAGATTTGGGGACTGAGATGCAAGAGGGAAGGACCCGGATGTAAGCTCAAAAGACCAAGGACCAACAACCTACTCGGATGCATCAAACATGAAGAAATGAAGCCAGACAACCACATACCAAAACCAGGCCGGATCCAGAGAATATAGACCGCCAATTGGCGGTCGGTTTTGGTCCGGATCCGCTAAGACTTTGGCAGGTCATGTATTAGGTTATGTTTAGTCTATTTTTGGTATACATTTAGTCTCATATCAGTGGATTGTCCCGGATTATCTTTTTATATGGCTATAAATAGAATTATTCCTCTTCATTTGTAATTACTCATTACTTGGTGGCATTCTCTCTACTTGGAGTAAAAGCTTTGAAGTAAAAACTCAAGGTGGAGAAGAATGTCACTTGTAATGTGAGTCATGTAAATAAAATAATTCTACCCTTTCGAATCACCCACTCAGCAGTAGAAGAACTACCATGTCGCTCCCGTCCTCTACCATACTCCCCCGACCTCTCCTCCCCCAACCCCAACCGGCCACCATCGTCACTCTCCCTGATCTGAAACGTCCTCATCATCGAAGGAATCCTCACGTGTCTGACGAAGACTTAAACTCTCTCTCCTAACCGAAACAGATATACCACGTCTACGTGGATGACGAGGAGCTGAATCATCATCTAACTTATATACATCGCGTAAGAGAACTGATTTCCCTTTTCCTCCACGGTAACCCGATGACTATCAATTCAATTTTAGAAATAAAATTTCGTTAATGGATTTAAATTACTAAATTTACAAATTGATCAAATGACACTAATTATAACAATTAATCAATTTAACTAATTAATCAATTAATGTAACTAATTATAACAATTAATCAATTTAACTAATTAATCAATTAATGTAACTAATTATAACAATTAATCAATTTAACTAACAATTATAACTAATTATTCAATTTAACTAATTATATCAATTTAATTAACTAATTCATCAATTTAACTAACAATTATAACTATTAAATAATTTAATTAACTAATTAATCAATTTAACTAGCAATTAAAATTAAATTTTAATTTATTTAAAAAAAGGCGTTTGCGGAGCCCCCTCCCTTCGGGGGGCGTCCGCGGCAGGCGCCCCTCCCAAGGGGTGGGCATCCTCCGGAGCCGTCCCCTCCACATTTTTTAACTTAAAATAAAATTGAATTTTTACTTGATTCGAGTGCGTCGGGCGTCCGCTGGCTCATTTCCTGGCCTCCGAGATATTATTTTTGATGAGTTTTAGGGAGATGAAGTGAGAGTGATGGTTGGAGAGTGAAATGAAGAGATATATAAGTAGAAATGAGAGAATGACAAAATGATAATTCGTATAAGCGATTTAAGTAGTTTTTCGAAGATGAATAACAATTCAGGTAATTGAGACGAGCAATTTAAGTAAAATATGGGTGATGTTTAGCAGTTCAGTAAATATACACTAAAAATAAGTATTTTTTGGTGGCGAAGAAAATTTTGAAATTGACCATCGTATATATTTGAAATTAACTAAATACATTTTTGTAATGAAACTCAAAGTTTCTATTTTTACAATTAAGATTCACCCCTACTTTAATCAATCATCCTAAAAATTGTCGTGTAAATTAATACACGAAGGAATTTATTCAATAGTACAGATTGTGTGTCTTTTGGGATGTGATTTACATGTAATTTTGGATTTTCTTGTGCATCATTCCAAATATATATATGCTAAAACATCGTGCATACTATAGACCCAAAGCAAACTCTAACCATTAACTATAATCAAAGGTAAATTCTTGGCGGGCTCTTATAAGGGGCTCTTTTTTTGACTTTTGGGTAAAACAAGTCATCAACTTAGATGAACTCTTACACTCTCACTCAATAAGCATTTCAACCTTATTTTATTTCATAACAATGATTGCTTAGAAAAAGTTACTTTCATCTTTTTCATATTCTTCTTTTCTTCTCCTTCTTATAATTCCATATGCCACTTGGTACGTACGTGGGTATTTTTTCAACTTAGATTTTTATTCCAAAACTTCTTCCTGGTCTTAAGCATTTACCATCCAAAGATTAACTTTGTTCTGCACTCATCTACTCCTATTCTGCAGTAATGGATTTTGAATACGATTTGGAAGTGCTATACTACCCACTTTTCTTTTATCTCTTCTATATAACTATATTTTTCTTTCTTTCTGTAATCTTTACACTTACGTTTTTTTCACGGTTCATCGTAGTCTATCATTCTCTGAGGATCGAGATGCCAACTCTAATGATGATCAATCAGTCCATAGTCATAACGATATTGACCTAGATATATCACTAGATTTTTATGTTCCTGAGTCAATTGGTATGATTGTATCTGACCCAGATATATATGTTCTAGAAGTACCTTTTACCTTAGACGTCCAACTTCCAACGAGTGGGATGTTATTCCCTGATATAGAGTATGTGATGCAATTCTACGAGATTATGCCACAACAAGTGGGTTTGGAATCAAGAAACGAAATTATGTGTGGTGTGAAGGTGTATTTTGATGAGAGGGAAGTTTGCGTGTCACAAATCTGGGAACCCGCCACTGGTATGGAATATTTGCATATATCACATAATATATAGTTCCTTAGATATATTTGACCGATAATATTAAGATCTTTATGTTATAGACCTATCTGAACTTAACAAATGTCATCTTTATCATGTGCGCCCCAGTGTGAAAACAAGATGTCTAGCTAGCATCGGATTTTCACGTACATCCAATGGAGACTATAAATATGGGAAGATCATACCCGATCGTAATCATAACTTCCTTGCACCTTCTGGGGTGTGATGTCTGATTTCCAAAAGAAAGGTGTCTGACCAACTTCGTTAAAGAATTGAAGTTAATGATCGTGCGGGTATACGACCCAGCAAAACAATGGCGTCCTTCATTGTGGAAGCTAGGAGTTATACTAATGTTCCTTTTATTGAGAAAGATGTTAGGTGAGTACTCAATTATATTATGAGGTTTAACGCTTGAAAGTGTTAGGTAGTCATCCTTTCGACTTTCAATTATTTGTCTTATGTTTAGGAACGAAGTACGTAAACGACAGAATTTACGTCTTGGTGAGGGAGACACTGAAGCCTTTCACACTTTCTTCAAGAAGCAACAAAAAATGAGTTCTAGCTAGGGCAGAGCAAAACCCGGACCGGACCGGTCGGTCCAGGTTCGGTCCGGGAAGATTTGGTCCGGCCCGGTCCGGTCCGGGTTTCAGTCCGGAAGATTTTAAAATTTCGGTCTGGTCCGGTCCGGTCTTTTTTTTGTTTTTTATTTTAAAATAATCGGTTTTTGACCGGACCGGACCGATTTGGTCTGGTCCGGTCTTCGGTTTTTACTATGTGAGGACACTTAAATCAATTTTGGGTAGGTATACAAGTCTATTTCTTACGAAAACATGTTATGTTTTTTGAATTGTAGGAGACTTAAATCAATTCAAATGGTTTTGGATAGGAACATAAAACAAGTACAACCACTAATACGTAGCCATTTTTGGGGGAAAACCCTAAACAATTTTCTTTTGCACGTGAGTGTGTTGTTGGTGAATGGAAAAACTACAAGGTTTTTTATATAAATTCTAACGATCACTATAAAAGCAAAATATATCGTAACAAACTCTTTTTAACTTCCCGCTCGTCTTCTTCTTCTTCCCCGATCTCGATCGATCGATCGATCTCTCATCCACTAAACCCTAGCACACAATGGAGTGCTCCGGAGATTCATCGCCACCCCACGCAACCTCCCCCAACCACGTTGATCCTCCACCGCAGGGGCTGCTGGATGTCGTTCCTCCGCTGCAGGCGCCGCCGGAGGTCGTTCCTTTGATGCATGCGCCGCCGGAGTTCGTTCATCCGATTCAGGCCCCACCTCAGGTCGCTCCTCCTGCTGGTATGAACCACCATTGTGATTAGTAAGTTAGTTGGTTAGTTAGTTAGGTAGGGGTTTTAAGCATTGGATTACTTGATTTGGAATTTTTGGTGCAAATTTGGACTCAATTGTGATTTTTTTGGCCTAAATGTTGGATTTGGTTGTGGTTAGAGTTTTAAGCATCTGATTTCGATCAGTTTCAATTTCTTTTGGTTATATTATGTTTCTTGGTTAAAACTAGGATTTTGAATGCTTTTCTAGCTGCGATTGTATTTTGACCAATTTCAAGTTTCTTTTTGTGAATATGGGATCGACTCTCTCTTTTTGGCTTGAAACTTGAATCTTGGCTAAGGTTCTATCTTCCATTGTGATCTGTTAGGAGTTTTGAGCATTGGATTGTTTGATTCAGAATTATTTGATGGAGTTGGGGAATGTATTGTATCATATTAACAGGCCATCTAAGTCTGATTTTAATCGATTTCAATTTTTTTGATCAAACTTCGTTTCGTGATTACAGGCTGGATTTTGAAAACTTTGCTAATGTGTAGATCATAAGGTTTCTAAGCATCATATATTTATCAATTTAAGGTTCTTTTTTTCTAGATTTGGGGGGTGGAATCGTTAGTTTTTGGTTTTAGAACTCACAACAACCTCCAAGTATTCGTCAGCATGCTCATGGTTCGACTGTTCCCACTGTTACGACAGATTCAATAGTAGTTTACTTGTGTTGTTTAACATTAAACTGCTGGTGTTTCCGAAATTTGCTGCTCGTAAACACTTGCTAGCTAGCTCTGAATTTGCCTGTTTTGTTTTTTGCTACTCCACTGCAAGCCCTGGATATCTTAAATTAAGTGCAGCTATGAGAGTCCTTAATTGTTTTTCATAAGTGATAATATTAATTTTGATTGTTAAGATGAATTGTATAACTACAACCTATCGATCATAGGTTGTTATTGCTAGGAATCAAATTTGCATATCATCCTCAGTTATCTAGTCTTTGGTTATGTTTGACATACACTTTTGCGTTCAAACAAGAACATGAATCTCAACCGCAGAATGTTATTACATATTATGTCAACTACGCCGCATAGAATAACAATGTTTGTATAAAAAAAGATATACATCTATTTCAATAATAACATATAGATACGAATACGAATTAGATATTTTGGGTCAAAAAACAAAACACATCTGCTGCTCTACAAGTCAGTACTTGTTGGTTGAGGTTTGAACAGTGTTATTATTATCTTTAGAAACGAAGACCAAAAATAGTTGAAATTATCTGATCCAAACTCAATAATTTTTAATCTAAGGTGATCTTCCGCTACTTCTCCTTCTGACCTAGATTTTGGTTTTCTAGGGTTTTAGAGCGCACTTTTTTGGGTCGATTTGGGGTTTCTTTTGGGGTCAAATTGGTTGATTGGGAGTTGTTTGTTGGAATTTAGGGTTGAATTGGGGTTTTGGGGGTTAAAGATTGGATCTTGACCGTGGTTTTATCTCTTTATTTAGGGTTTTTGAGCTTCGGATTGCTTGATTGGGAGTTTGTTTTATGGATTTTGGGGCTTAAAAATTGGATTTCGGGTATGATTATGGCTGGAATTGGTTGATTGGTAGTTGTTAGATGGAATTTAGAATTGAATTGGGATTTTTTGGGGTTAAAGATTGGATCTTGAATTGTGATTGGTTAGTTAGGCCTTAAAGTATAGGCCTTAAAGAGTAGTTTACATTACATTACAAATTTTTCATGATTTCAGAGGCATTCGATTATGCGAAACTCGCACGAATGAAAACAACAAAGAAGAAGAAGAAGAAGGAAACTGACGAGAGCATCGGCTTGAAGAAGGCACGAGCAGAAGCATTGCTGCGTGCTGGGAGATTGAAATAGAGAGAGAAGAAGGCTCACCGTGATGAACTAAAAAACCAACCGGTCCCCGTCGAGCCTCCTCTGACTAAATGTAGGAGCACATAATTTTGTTGTGACTTGTTGATGCCGCTGGACAGGTTGGAAATTTCGTCTTTCAGAGTTTGGATTTCGGCCCTCGAGACTTCGGCACTTCTTACTGAAGATGCTAATTCTCCTTGTAGTTTCTCAAGTTCTTGCTCTTTGTAGTACAATTTCTCTTTCAAAACTCGAGCTAGCAGACGTTCTTCTTTCAATTCATGCTCCATATCATCCTAATTGTTACATAAACAAAGCAACATTACATCTCAAACCAGAAGATTAAACATCAATAGAATGTCCTAAGAGTTAGTTAGTTAGTTACTAACTGAAATCTTCCACGAAGTAAAATACTTGGATTTTTTCCCTTAACACTAGCATGCATTTTTATTGTCTTTAACTAGTTGAATGAGACCCTGCTTCAACTTCTTCAGCCAAAATTGAACAGAGCCTAAGTGTGGCAACTCTTTTTCTGTAGATGATGTTTTGTTTAAAGTAGGTTTCCATTGTGTTATGATTGTTCGAGAAATTATTGCATTTTCAGGCAATCTGTGGCTGATCCTTGCTAGCTAGCTCTTGTGCTCCTCCTCCTGAAGATGTACATACTTTGCATTTCTTTTCCGTTGACATTTACTGCTTTGCATCATAATATAGCCTTAGTGTCAAATTTCTCCTCATACAACAACCTTTGCTAGCTTGTAGATTCTTGGCTTTTATAATTTTCATGTTCCTAATTGTCGTAAATAAAACTTTCCGTTAACTTATTGATGGCACAGAATCACCCTTTCTATTTGAGGAACTTTCCATGAATCAAGTTCTTAATTAAGTTCTACACCTACATTTTTTAACGTTCATAGCTGGTCATCATATGCTGCAACTTTTAAAAAATGAACCCTTCTTCGTACATCTAATTATTGTCAACAAGACAATATATCATTTGTGTTTAATTTCTGAATTTCTTTTCCATTTCCAAAGTTAGTCTGTGTGTAAACCAAACCATTCAACAGTTAGTCAACTTTGAAAATTTTAGCTCATTTTGCTGCACGAGAATCCAAAATTACTACCTTAATCCATGTGTAAACTATTCAGATTACTTAATGGCTTTCTCATCATTTTCTCATCACTTATTGCATTTTCAACTTCGAAACTTTCCAAAATTTAGATGGTGCAATTTAGCAGAGTTAATGTAACATCCGAAACAGTGGAAATTTAAAATTTTAAACTATCAAGAGATTTATCAAATCAAAATTATCAACGGGAATGTTACTCATATAAATCAATAGTCGGTGCACCAATAATACAAAAGAGTTTGTCAAAAGACATGATTACAACAATACTGCAGAAGAAGGTACAAGTAATCATGACGACCTCGAAGAGTCCGAAGAGGATCCTGACCCCAAAATGTGTGCGCCCGCTGTCACCACCCGGCAGAACCTACTGGGGTCCTGAAACATGAATCAAACAACGATGCCTGAGTTTCCAATTAGGAAACCCCGTATGCCAAGTTCACATATATGCATGCAATAGTACGGTAAATGAACCTATTATACTAGTAGCATGTCATGTCACATCTGCAATGCATCAAATCCCTCCAAGGGTAAACAAGACTTCAGTCCAACAACAACGACGACCCTCGACAGGGTCCACAAGGACATCAGTCCAGCAACAACAACAGGTCTCCCTCGGAAACCTACCATAGGCACATACGGTCTTACGGACAGTACGCGACGTGTCCCCCCACACGCGACTACTCGAGCCAAAGGGATCGGTGAGGAGCGTCCGCACTTCCTCGCAAAGAACCACGTGGTCTACACCACCTTCGACGGAGCCGTAGCCCGGTCGGTCAACATCCCAGGATAGGTGCCCAATCGGGGATCATCGCTGGCACAACATCAGCGACATCGCTGACACAACATCGGCGGTACAACATACGTCCGGCAAAACATCGGACGACACAACCACAAGCTGGAACATCGTCGGCACAATCACCGGCAACAACCACGGTGGCATCGCCGAGAAAACCTTGACGACATCATATATGTCAGGCACAACATCGGACAGGTCCAGACCGGAGTCTGCAGGGTCATCATGCTCCATGAGTCATGTGTCACACGCATTGGGATCCACGATCCATCAGGTCTGCTACTCAACAGAGAGTAAGACAACAACACGTCACACCATGGTCCAACATGGAGGTGGCACGACCCAGTGTCCACACTCTTCCACACGACGGTCCCTGGGCGGCACGAGCACATACCCGCCGTCACATCCCGACTCACGCTCTAAGCGAGGACACGGGTTTCCGTGGACAGAGTTGACACAAACACAAAGACCAGGAATTTAGTTCTGCGCACAAACAGTCGACTGAAAAAGCCTAACCGGTCGACCGTCCCCAATAGGTTCGGTCGACCGAAAGTCTACAACGGTCGAACTATTCTGCGCGTCACTTAAGTCCAGACGGTCGAACAACAGTCTAAAACCGGTCAACCGAACACGAGGTCAAAATCCGGAGTTGGTCAAAATCAACAAGTCTATTCAGTCGACCGACTCAGGGGTCCCGGCCCCGAAAACGACCAGGGTCATCCTAATAGTCTACGTCATATAACGGTCGAACAATCTACACGAACAACATGCATAATCATCAAGTACACTTAAGTTTCGGTCGACCCAAAAACAATGAGCGGTCGACCGAAATCCGACAGTAAGCCTCCAACTCACCAGCACATAAGCAACCGGTCGACCCCCACAATGGCATCGTTCGATCGGTGTTGGTTAAGTTGGGCAAAACACTAAACCGGTCGACCACCCGAAGGCACCGGTCGACCGTTGGTCGACAACAACCTCGCACCAGCCGAGGATTTTCGTCGTTTCTCGTCGCCGGCGAGGTCTACAACCTCCCGCGACCGACCACAACTTCCCACCAACGTGGGGAACTAAGAAACCACACTAAAAGCCGGCATACCTCGAGAAGAAGACGGAGCGCGTCGGAGATCCGCTCAACGTCGACGCTTGACAGCAACCTTCGCACCCACGCCTCACGCTCGCACCTCCGTGACCCTGAACTCGCCTCCACACGCCGGAGTCGCCGCCACGCTCTCTGGATCGCCGGACAAGGAAGGAAAGTGAGAGAAGTTTGAAGATTTGAGTGAAGAAAGAATAGAGAGGAAGAAACGTTGGTTTTCTCACAAAACCAACCCAAGCACAATAACCGGCCTCCCTACCCCCATCACCCATCACAAGCCACTGTTCTCTCACCCATTTCCAATGCAAAGCACCCCAGTAATCAAGGGATTAGTCCAAAAATGAGGTTAGGGTCTAACAGTTAAACATTGTTTCAGAGCCAAGAAGATAATCATCAAGTTATAAAATCACGAAGACTATACCTTCCTTACCTGAACATCAAAGTTGTAGAAGTTAACAAAAAAATATAACCAAATCATATGGATGTGGACGTTGTAACTGTTACATAACCATTCGATTTAATTATCGAAGACTAGAAACTATTTGCTGAAGACATGGTAGTAACAAAAGACCGCATAATAAATGCAACACTGAGAATGGTTACAACAGGAAAGGAAACATCATTCTCTCACGAATGTCTTCATTTCTAATCCGATCCATTCACGTATGACCACACATCCACCTCCACATCCTCATTTCAGATACACTCATCTTTTGTATATGTTGTCTTTTAGTGACCCAACATTCTACACCATATACCATTGCATGTCTTATTGTGGTTTTATAAAATTTTCCTTTTAACTTAAGTGGATTTTTCTTGCCACATAAGACACCTGAGGCTTGTCGTCATTTCATCCATCCTGCTCTAATCCTATGGTTAACATTTTCATCGATCTCCTCGTCTTTTTGAAGTATTGATCCAAGATATCTAAAAATATTTTTTCTATGCACCACTTGCCCATCTAATATAATCTCATTTTCCTTGGTATTAACGGTACTGAAACAACACTTCATAAATTCAGTTTTAGATTTACTTAGTTTAAAACATTTTGTTTCTGAAGTATTTCTCCACAACTCTAGTTTTCTCTCCACACCTACCCTACTCTCGTCAATTAATACTACATCATCCGCAAAAAACATACACCATGGAACCTCACATTGTATGTCTTTTGTCACCTCGTCCATTACTAAAGCAAAGAGATATGAACTTAAAGCTGAACTCTGATGAAGTCCAATCTTAATCGGAAAATGTTTAGTCACACCATCACAAAATCTAATGCTAGTTTCAACTCCTTCATACATATTTTTAATTAAATTCACATATTTTGTTGATATCTTCTTCTTCTCTAGGTCGGTCAAAAATAATAATTCCAACAGTACATTGAGCAAAACTGCCTCCACAACATTACTACACAAAACTGACAACAAACAAGATGAATTTTCATATCATGGAAATTTTGTTGAATTAATTATTCATGAAAATTGCATCAAGTGCAATATCTATGGATAACACAACAACAAAGTTAAACTCATTGACTTTTGAAGTTCGTTCATCACCAAAATCTCTAAGGGTCCTTGAACGGAGGAACATAGTTTTCTGTTGGGGGAATAAGTCGGAACGAGGCCACTGATTTCTCTAAGATTGGTCCCATCTGCCGAAAACGGTAGATCCTCCGATTACACAATGCTAGGGACGAAAATCTAACACAAATCGGACCAGAATAGCAATCGACAAATACAAAAAAGGTTTTCAAGAATTCAAGATTACTTACAGTTGGCCATTGTTTGCTGAGGGTTGCAACGTTGACAGTGTATAAGTAACCTGATTCGGCAAAAAAAAAACATGACTAAATGCAATGAGCATTGTTTGCACTGTCTACAAACTCCTAAATTGTGAATTTTTTTGTGGTTGCCGAACTTGCATGACAAAATGGTTGTTACGACACTCGATCTACAAAGTCCAACTATACATGCAACAACGTTGGTGTGAGATCCTAATCCTAATTGTGCCTTAATGATGTCTTAGGTGGTGTTTAGGAGGAGATGGACGGCTGGGATTGAAAGTTGTTGGATCGAGGGCTGAGATGAATTGGATTTGGATGGATGGTTGAGATTGGAAGAGGAGGAGATATTTTAGGTGAGTTTTCCCTCTCTCTCACTCTCACTTCTCCCTCGTCTCTCTCTCTCTCTCACACACACACACACACATTTCTCTCTCTCAGAGGTGGTGCTCCGGCGTGGAGATTGCGCTCCGGCGAGAAGGAGGTGTTCGTCGCGTTGCGGTTGCGTGTGGAGGTGAGTGTTGAGTTCTCAACCCTTTCCGCTCGTTTGGTTTCTCTCCCTCGACCTAACTCGTTGTTGTGGTCGTGGTTGGTTGGTGGAGGTTGACGGAGGTGGAATCGGGAGTGTGGATCGTCGAGGAGGTGTTGATCGTGGTTCGGACGCGAGGTTCGTCGACTGATCGTGATTTTGGGAGGCGTGCTCGTGGAGGCGTCGTCGTGGTTCTTCAAAGGTTTCTTCAAACCTTCCGGTATGTCAACTCGCTCACTTAAGTAGTGTGAGTATTTGGAAGTCGACGGTAGGCCTTCCGGCTCGTCGCAAGTAAACGTGCAGCAGATTTTATTGCCTGATCGGTCGACCAGTTGGTGCAAACGGTCGACCGTTCATATTGAGATTTCGGGTTCTGCCTCACATCGGTCGAACGATGCCCCAGGGGCGGTCGACCGATTGTGTGTGGGAGGCAAGCCTGGGGAGATTCGTTCGAACAGGTTCCCTTTGTCGTTCGACCGTGTGCACTGTCATAGGTCGGTTGGGGGCGTTGATCATCCAAATTGTCGACCGCTCATTGACTTCGTCCGACCGTGACTTAAGTTGGAATAGTGGTTGGTTCGACCAAATGTGGTTTCGGTCAACCGGACTTGATGAGGAGCTTGGGGGAATTCTCTAGAGGAATTCGGTCGACCGAGAGTGCTCGGGCGTTCGACCGGATTCGTGGTGAGAGTTGAGGGTTTTCCCTGGAGGAATTCGGTCGACCGAGAGTGCTCGGGGTTCGACCGAATTCGTTGTGAATTTTGTGGGATTTGTCCCTGGTGACTTTCGGTCGAACGGGGTCCCTTTGCCGTTCGACCGATTGGTCGTTTTGTTCGTTGAACCTGGGAGTTAACCATCTAAACGGTCGACCGTAAAGATAAAGACAGTGGATTTATTTACCAACCTATGTTTTTTAAACTGGAAAGCAGTATAGCACCAGTTTGCAACTGTAATTTTTTAACTGAAACTAGTTGTGACTTGTAGACATTGTGCTCTTTTATTTGTTCTAGATACCATTACTTGATGTAGAATGTGTTGATTTTCAGGACCCAGGGAGCTCACTGGTGCTTTGGATCTTATTAATCACTACAGGTTGCAAGCACACCATGATTACTTTTGTAAAAGATCGCTTCCTTTGTCAATATCAGACACGCATTATCTCCATAATGTTGTTGGAGAAACAGAAACTCGGAAAGGAGAGGGCATGGAGCTTGGTCAGCTCTTTCAGAATGCTCCTTACTTAAGAGAAGCAACGGCCCGCATTCAGCCTTTTGACCTTGAAACACTCAGAGAGGCATTTCAGCTACGAGAAACGGATCCCGTTGAACTGCCTGTTGTAAGAGATGTTGTATCCTCAACTTCTTTTATGAATTCATAGGGCCTAAATCTTCATTCTTTGTCACCATAGGTGGACAAAGGAATACCTACTGTAACATCCTCAAAGCAGCGGAAAATTTAAAATTTATAAACACTCAATCAACAGAGGATATTACGCAAATAAAGGAACACAGGTGCACCAACATATATATATATATATATATATATATATATATATATATATATATATCCGAACATCAGAGTTTACAAAAGTTGTGATTACATCAAAAGCATAAACGAAAGAAACAGTAATCACTCACCAGGTTTGCCTTTTATGCACAATCGGTCGACCGCCACAAGGCATCGTTCGACCGATTTCAGGTAGAACTCATATTTTCTTCACGAAAGGTCGACCGTTTGCACTAACCGGTCCAATCAGGCAGTGAAATTTGCTGCACATTTACTTGCGACGAGCCGAACGGCCTACCGTCGACTTCCAAATACTCACGGTAATTAAGTGAGTGAGCTTGACATACCGGAAGGTCTGAAGAGACATTTGAAGAACCGCGACGACGCCTCCACGAGCACGTCTCCCCAAACACGATCCGTCGACGACTCTCGCGTCCAAACGACGATCAACTCCTCCTCGACGATCCACACTCACGAATCCACCTCCGGCAACCTCCACCAATCACCCACAACCATAGAAAATGAGTGAGGTAGAGAGAGAGAACCAAATGTGCGGAGAGGTTAAAGAACCACCCACTCACCTCAAGCCACCGACAAACGACCACCACCACCGCTTGCCCGAACACAACTCCACGCTGGAGCACCAACTCGCCGGAGCTCACTGCAGGAGGGAGAGAGGGAATCGTGAGAGAGAGCAATTGAGAGAGAGAGAGATAGGGAACCCAATAATATCTCCTCCCAATCCAATCCTCACCATCGATTCCAATCCACTCCATCTCCACCACTCATCTCATCTCCACTCCATCACAACCCTCCATCCAACCATCTTCAATCCAAGCCATCCATCTTCATCTCCCTCTAATCACCACCTAAAACATGATTAAGGCACAATTAGGATTAGGATCCTACACCTACCATCAGTGGAAAAGTGAAAGAAGAAACGAAAGACAAGGACAAGAAGCACAGAAAACACAAGGACAGAGATGGTAAGAAGGACAAAGAGCATAAGAAACACAAACACCGGCATAAAGACCGAAGCAAAGATAAAGACAAGAAGGACAAAGAGAAGAAGGATAAGAGTGGGCACCATGATTCTAAGAAGCACCACGACAAGGTGCATCTCCAATTCCCTATTATGATCTTCTTTCTTTTATGCATGTCCACACATTGATGCTTATTCCCGTTTCTTCCCCTTCTTTCTCATCCAGAAAAGAAAGCATGAAGGTAGTGAAGACACTGAGAACCACAAACACAAGAAAAATAAGGTATCAAGGATCGTATCTCTCTCTATTTAAAGTTTGACTGTTACCGTTCGATTTCATTATCTCTTGACTATATTGTTACTGACCAATTGTGTTAATGAATTCTCAGCATAAGAGCTCCAAGGTTGATGAGGTGGGATTGATAAAAGCTGCAAGTTGAACATTTTGAAATAACTTTCCAATTTACTGTCTCCGAGCACAATGCTTCTAATGATGAACTAAGGGGTTTCCTCTTGTTGGTCTAATTTGAAGGTAACAATTCTCCCTTTCTAGCCACTATTCCATTATAGAAAGGCAACCTAGCCATTTTGTAATTCATCATGTATTGTATCTGTACATGAGAAGTAATTATAATTTTCTCCTGATTCCTGAACTACCTTTTGACCTTTGGAGATCCAAGAAGCAGCTGCTGAAAATGGTACCCTGTTAGGACCCTAACCCGATTTAGGGTTTAATTGGTGATTAAGGAGGTATGGTGGGGCTTGACTTTTGTGGTGAGAGAGAGAGAGGTGATGGCGTGGGGGAATGGGCTGGGTGTGTAGGGGTGTGGTGAGGAGGTCGTGCACTGTAGCGGCGAGGGGGTTTTAAGGGTGCACTTCCTTTCTCTTCCTCTTTTCTTCTCCTTCCATTCTCTTCACTTCCTTCATCTCTTTCCAGTCGAGGCTCCAGCTGAGGAGTCGATCAGAGGAGGCGAGGACGTCGTGCGGGAGGAGGTCAGACGTCCGGAGGAGGAGAGGCGCGTGCTCGAGGTCTACCGGAGGCGACGTGCGTGAGCGAGCTTCGGCGGTTTGTCGTCGTTGGTTGAGGTATGTCGTCTCATTAGTGTGGTTTTCTTGCTCCCCAAGCGTGGGGGAGGTGTTGGTCGGTCGGGGAGGGGTCGGAGACCTCTCCGGCGGCGGGTTTCTTCGTAAAACCTCGGCTGGCGCGAGGTTGAAGACGACCAACGGTCGACCGGTCCCTTCGGGCGGTCGACCGAGTGTACTGTTTTACCCGACTTTAACCTTCACCGGTCGAACGATGCCTTGTGGCGGTCGACCGGTAGTGCGTATTTGCTGGTGAGTTGGGACTGCCTGTTGTGTTTCGGTCGACCGGGGTCTTGTGTTCGGTCGACCGGAACTTAAGTGTACTGGATTTTATTGCATGCTTGTTCGACCGATTGTTGGTTGTGTTCGACCGTTTTATGACATAGAATGCTAGGTTGACCCTGTAGGATTTCGGTCGACCGGGACCCCTGAGTCGGTCGACCGATAGATCCGATTTTTGATGTTGACCAGACTCCAGATTTTGACCTCGTTCGGTCGACCGGTTTTAGACCTTTGTTCGACCGTTGGGGGGTTCTGTTTGAGCGCAGCGGTAGACCGTTTTAGGAGTACGGTCGATCGATTCCTTGCTGGAACCGGTCGACCGAATCACCTCTTCCGGTCGACCGTTTAGGCCCAGGACAGAATTCCTGGTTCCCTTTTTTGAACGCCAACCTTGTCCACGGAAACCCGTGTCCTCGCCTTGTGCGTGAGCCGGGAGGTGACGGTGGGTGCGTGATGCGTGCCTGCCCAGGGGGCAGGGACCACCGTTGTGAAGAGTGTGGGTGTTCGGGACGCGTCACCTCCGTGTATGAACCGTGACCTGAGATGGATTGATTGGGCACTTTGTAGTATAGCAGGCCTGAGGGATCGCGGATCCCAGTGTTGATGTTTGTGCGGGTACGCAACTGGCGTTGGGTGAGGTGACTACCGGCCCACGGGCTACGGAGGTCGCTGCCCTGCTTTTAGAGCGGCGCGGTTGGTGTTTGCGGCTTGAGGAGCCTAATGACCTGGCAGACTTCGGTCTGGATACGTCTGATGTTGTGCCGGACGTTTGTGTTGGATCCGTCCGATGCTGTGCCGGACATTGTGATAGACCACCGAGGCTGTGCCGGTGATGCCGCCGAGGTTGTGCCGGCGATGATGATTGTTGGGCCGAGGCTGTTCCGGCTATGTTGTTTTCCTCGGCTGGGCACCTACCAAGATGTTGTTGTTATACCTTCCGGGCGACGGCCCCGTTGGTCCCTGTGGCTCCGACCACTGAGATTTGCAGATCTGTATTCTATCGGCGCGCAGGCGTGACAGAGGCTCCCTGCCGAACCCTTGAGTAGTGTAGCTGCGTGTGGGGGGTGCAATGTCGCGTGCTGTAAGGCTGCATGTGCCTGCAGTAGGTCTCCTCGGGAGACTCATTGTTGACTGTCGGACTGATGTCCCGTTTTACCCTTCGGGGGAACTGTTTTCCATTTCTGTCGATGTCATGACATGCTACTAGTATGATAGGTTAATTGTGTAATGCATGCATATATAGGTGAGTTGGCATACGGGGTTTCCTTCTGGAAACTCAGGCATTGTTGTTGCATCTTTTTCAGGACCGCAGTAGGTCCAGTGGGGTGGTGATCGGCGGGCGCGCGCATTTGGAGTCGGATCCTCTAGTCGGATCACTGAGGTCAACATGATTACGTTTATCTTCCTTTGTCGTTTTGTTGTAATCATGTATTCATTTGGCAAACTCTGATGTATTCTGGTGCACCGCTATTTGTTTATGAGAAGTAACAGTCCCGCATTTGATTATTGTGCTCTTTGTCTTAATTATGAATTTTTAAATTTTCCGCTGTATCGGGATGTTACATACTCTGTGTGGACAAATGTTGGTTAGTAAACATCAATTCCTTTATCCCCGCATTTTCCTAACACAAACAAATGAAATAATGAAATTGATAATTGATGACCGGAATCATTCTTTTGACATTCCCTTAAATGAGAATGTTTTCACAAAACCCGTTCAGAATGTTTTTTCTATGTAAGTGCTCAAAATCTAATCACTACATTACAACACCAATAAACTACTTGTGGTTCATCAGTCTTGTAAGCTGACAACCTTGCATTTTCCGGTTTTTAAAACATTATTTATAAGAGGAAATTAGGAGGCTTCCTAAATTAGTATCATTACAATGCCAATAAATGTAATACTTCTTTAATTCATGTGGGTTTATATAGCATTTTCTTCTTCTAATCCAGTTATGCTGATCTAATATATCCTTTGAAGTGGTATGGTGTAGAATTAGAATGTAATACATGTAGCTAAAGTTAATGAAGTGATTTGTGTGGTAATTCAATCCTCACTTAGAACTTGGCAGATTATATACTTTGAGGGAGGGGCCTTGCAAGTAAAAAATGCTTGCAGGTGAAGTTGGAAGAAGAGCTTAGGGGCACACTTTTACCATCAAGTGAAGGATCTGCAGCTTCTAAGTTAAAGAGGGGGGTTGGCGATTAAAAAAAAGGTTGGGAGAAGGGATTGAGGGGGCAGTTTTGCTTAATGCGTTGTTGAAATTATTTTTTGGACATTATCATGAATAAAGCTTTTTAGTCTAGTTCTTTTGTAAGTGCATTTATAAAATATAAAGCACTCTTTATGTGAAAATGGAAGTGGTCCCAAATGAGTTATGAAAGTATTATCTGCAGGGGCTTATGAAAATGTGTCAAAAGAAATCTTGCCCTCCAATGTTAGCGATCATGTGGAATTGATTATGAACATTCACAGGAGTGAAATTGTGTTATTTAGTCCACCAGAGAAGCTCTCAGCTCCAGCCCGGTTGTATCATTAATTGTTCTTAGATGTTCCTTTTCTCGTTGTAACCATTCTTGGCGTTGTATTTATAATGAGGCCTTCTGTTACTATCAAGTCTCGATTGAAAATGGTTTTAGTTTTTTAGTCTTCAATTCTTCGTTGAAATGTCATGTAACCATTCTTGGTATGATTCGGTGGTTAGCTATGGTGCATTGGGCTAAAGATTTTGAGATTGAATCTCCAAGTTCAACTAGGAATTGACTGTGAGCTTGGCTTGTTGTTACATGGTTTGTACTGCCTTTGGTTGGCAGAACGTTAACATGTCATAACTTGAACTGTCTTGACATTTGATCAGTCAAAAGTCAAAACCCAAATCTAAGAAAAGCACCTCAGCAACTTGGAACCACACCATTCAAATAATTGGAAACACAAGGTTACTGGCTGGAAATCAGGAAGCCTATTCCTCTCTCTGCAGACTGCAGGCAAGATCGACAAAAACTGCCTATGGTCAAATTACATGGACTGTGGAAAAATATAGAAAATTGGTCAATTGGGGCACGATATGCCATCCAAAATTCAATGGAGTGCTGGACATAAAAGTACATGGCTGTGCCTTCGAATTTGAAAGGTTGATAATAAAGGAATATCCACGTCGAGCAGTCTATACAAGTTCCTCGAGACCAGTGGGATGATGTGGCTGGTCAAAATGCAATTGGGAGCTCCAACTATCAAAATGAAGATTGGGTATCCGACATCCCAGTACTTCAAATGAAGAGTAACTTACAAGACGGAATACTCTATCAAAATACATAAAAAATAATGAAATTTGAAGCGTTTGAAGCTATTATTGAAATATATTTTGGTTCTGAATCATGAAACAGACCGAACAAAAACAAGAAAGCACTTTAACCAAGTGTTGTAGAGTGTAACGTCGTGTTTCCAGCAGATCACATGCAAGTTGTTTCTTGAGTGGCAAAATCTTTCCAAAGTGAGAGGAGGGAAGGCCCTCCCGCGGGCTACAACTAAAAGCCTGCTGAAAAACGCTCCGCGCGCACCCCCCCACCCTTTTTTTTAATGTTTCCGTATCCAACTACGAACAATCATCTTGTTTCAAGCTCTTCAAGAGCTCCAAGTAGCCTTGATCATCAGGGTTCATGTACCTATAGTCATGAAGTATTGTTACCGGTGCAAGAATTGAGATCGGCAAAATAGCAAGAGAAGTTAACATGAATGATACCCATGCCGGAAGAGGAAATCAATGATGACGAGGTTGCAATTCGGTTTGAAGAACTTCGTACTTCGGATGATATCTGCCACTTTGTCAATCGGGATTAACCTAAAGCTGCCAACTTCTCCATCTGCAAAGTATAATTCAATCTTTACAATAACAAAGTATTGTTAAATGATAAGTTGATAAAAACACCATCTTCTACGAAAGCAGACATAGAACAACAGACAGAACTAGCCAATTAAGATTGTGCTTTGAACTAAATTATGTAAATTTACAGTAATAAAAATTAGCATCTAAAATCTGCTATGATCATGTGATATAGGTACCTTCGTTATTGGGAATGAAATCATGTGGAAGTTTCAGATCGTAGCAGAAGAGAACATCCCTCTTGTATCTGTATCCGTCGATATCCGTATATGAAACTGCTCCCACTGGGATGGCGCTGCAGCGAAAATACCAAGAAAACTATAACATGCAATTAAATTGATCCCGTGTATTAACTTCTGCTTTGACTGATCTTCTAAGAACATTGAAACCCGAATAAGAACAATAAATAAAAGAAACGGTAATAGGAACAGGAACCAAATTATTTACCTACTGGAAATGGATGCAGGAATTCCTGCTTCCTCTTGACATTCCTTTATAACATTTTCCTTGCAGGAGATCCCAAGGGGCTGCAGTTACCACATTAACCAAATTTATCAGAAGTAGTAATTGTCCTTTTAAATTTTAATGTTCATCGGTTAATATTATTGGATGGGCATACCATGCCACCTGCCACAAGATGATCGAGCATGCCTGGAAAGGTGGGCTTGTTCTCACTTCTCTTTCCTAACCAGAGGAATTTCTGGCCATCCTTCTCGACAAACCCATTCATGTGTATGCCATATGCCTATTGTTTGTGAAAGAGATTATGATACCAATAATAACCATCAAAGATAAACCTAGCAGATATTTTCTAATTTTGGAAACAGCGAGCCAAACGCACCTTTTGTGCTGAATCCATCAGATTGCAAAACGTCAAACGAAAACATCTGTAAATTGCACTTAGCATATCAATAGGACCTTGGAGGACACTAGGCAGCCTAGGGCCTCCCCAAAGTTAATTACTTATATATCTAAAATTACCTTTCTAGTATGAATCAATTTTAATACTCTAAATTCTCTAAACAATAATAAATTACTAATTCAACTCTTCAACTTCAACATTCAAAAAAAAGAGTAAATTTTTATATTAACTCTTTGAACTTCTATTTCAATATTTATGTAAACCTACAAGTAGTGTATCCCAAAATGGTCCAATGACTAGTAGGACGGAGTGGAGATACAAGTTCGATCCTCACCCCTGCAACAACACGTGGTCGGTGGGATGAGGTTACGCAATCCACATTAATAATTAAAAATTAACCTTACCAATTATAAAGAGAAACTTATATAAACATTTTATATTAATTAAAAAGTATTCATCTTCTTCCTCACATATTCAAATAATCTC
Organism: Triglochin maritima; assembly: GCA_963682175.1. Lineage (NCBI taxonomy): Eukaryota > Viridiplantae > Streptophyta > Magnoliopsida > Alismatales > Juncaginaceae > Triglochin > Triglochin maritima. Next base: position 40,761,232 of record OY821781.1, read on the forward strand.
TCCCTAATCTCTCCCTAATCGCAAAAAAGGAAAGAAAGAAAATTCTCTCATTGTGTACTTCTTCCCATCTAGTTGATGAATAAATTACCAAGTACCAACGAAAGAAGTTTTCTTTGATTTCTCATGTTCTAATGTTTCATCATTATTTGTTGTTTTTATTACTTGAATATCTTTGTGCTTGGATTGTAGTTATTTTTTCAATATATATGTTGTGCTTGTTGTTTCATAATTTAGTTTTGTCAATTATTGTTTACATTATTAGGATGTCAAATAGAAAGTAGGAATCGGGATATGAAAAATTGAAGAAAAAAACAAAGGATTGATGTAATGAGGATAAAAGTTCCTCTTAAATATTGCCCATGGCCTCAAAATTGTTAGACACAACCCTGCATATCAAGAGTTCAAGACAGCATATGGAACTAATATCAGATGGAAGTCAGATTAAACTAAATCCTAAGTTCCATCATATTTATTCTCAGATTACATAATATGAATATTAATGCAAGCCCAAGGACCAACTGGCACAACAATGTCACGGCAACAAATAACATTAGATTCAAATACACTATCTAGCTTTGGATTTTTGCCCTTCTTCCGAACAACGTAAACCTACGTAAACGAGTCTGCAAACAGTTTGTGCTGGTGTTCATAAGCAACAATTTTTGCTAAGTTCTCAAGTTCTTTTAACACCATGATGTATCCATGGTCAAAAGAATTAAGAAAATAAACCATGGACTTGCAGAGAGCTTGAAGGACAAATTTCTAGTTAATAGGTGAAACCTAACCTTAATACCGAAGTACGGAGCAGCTGCTCGTTCCAAAGAAAAGCGTACAGGCATTCCAGAAAGGAATCGGTCGACCGTACTCCTAAAACGGTCTACCGCTGCGCTCAAAACTGAACCCCCCAACGGTCGAACAAAGGTCTAAAACCGGTCGACCGAACGAGGTCAAAATCCAGAGTCTGGTCAACATTAAAATCCAAACTTTCGGTCAACCGACTCAGGGGTCCCGGTCGACCGAAAATTAGCAGTACATCTTATACAACATTTTAATCAATCGGTCGACCGACTCAGGGGTCTCGGTCGACCGATAACAGTTAGGGTCAACCTACATTTCTACGTCATATAACGGTCGACCGAACACAAGCAACGGTCGGACAGGCATGCATAATAAACCAAATAACTTAAGTTCCGGTCGACCGAACACCAGACCCCGGTCGACCGAAACACAACAGGCAGGCAAAACTACATGCATTTGGTCGACCGCCCGAAGGGTCCGGTCGACCGTTGGTCGTCTCCTACCTCGCGCCAGCCGAGGTTTTCACGGAAAAACACGTCGGAGAGGTCTCCGACCTCCCCGTCCGACCAACACAACCCTTCCACAAGGGTTAGGAAACACAAAATCACACAATTAAGTTGACATACCTCGAACAAGGACGACGAACCGCCGGAGCAACGCTCACGCCTCCGTCGTCACCTCCGGTCTCCCTCGCGCTCAGCCTCCGCGCGAAAGCCTTCCTCGGCCGCCTCCTCCGCGACAGCTGCTCACCACCGCACGCACCAACAAGGAAAGAAAGAAATGAGGAAGGAGAAGAAAAGAAGAAGAAGAAGAAGAACGAGGAACTTGATTTATAAACCCGAATGCTACAGTGCACGCCACCCTCACCATCACCCTACTCTCCTCGGCCACTGTTCACTCGCTCCACCCCATGCAACTCCTGTTCACTTGCCTTCCCCATGCAAACCACACCCCTAAACCCGGATTAACCCTAATCCGGGGTTTGGGTTCTAACAGTTACTGACCAATTGTGTTAATGAATTCTCAGCATAAGAGCTCCAAGGTTGATGAGGTGGGATTGATAAAAGCTGCAAGTTGAACATTTTGAAATAACTTTCCAATTTACTGTCTCCGAGCACAATGCTTCTAATGATGAACTAAGGGGTTTCCTCTTGTTGGTCTAATTTGAAGGTAACAATTCTCCCTTTCTAGCCACTATTCCATTATAGAAAGGCAACCTAGCCATTTTGTAATTCATCATGTATTGTATCTGTACATGAGAAGTAATTATAATTTTCTCCTGATTCCTGAACTACCTTTTGACCTTTGGAGATCCAAGAAGCAACTGCTGAAAATGGTACTCTGTGTGGACAAATGTTGGTTAGTAAACATCAATACCTTTATCCCCACATTTTCCTAACACAAACAAATGAAATAATGAAAATGATAATAACGATGACCGGAATCATTCTTTTGACATCCCCTTAAATGAGAATGTTTTCACAAAACCCGTCCAGAATGTTTTTTCTATGTGAACCTTCAGTTGTAAGTGCTCAAAATCTAAATCACTACATTACAACACCAATAAACTACTTGTGGTTCATCAGTCTTGTAAGCTGACAGCCTTGCATTTTCCGGTTTTTAAAACATTATTTATAAGAGGAAATTAGGAGGCTTCCTATATTAGTATCATTACAATGCCAATAAATGTAATACTTCTTTAATTCATGTGGGTTTATATAGCATTTTCTTCTTCTAATCCAGTTATGCTGATCTAATATATCCTTTGAAGTGGTATGGTGTAGAATTAGAATGTAATACATGTAGCTAAAGTTAATGAAGTGATTTGTGTGGTAATTCAATCCTCACTTAGAACTTGGCAGATTATATACTTTGAGGGAGGGGCCTTGCAAGTAAAAAATGCTTGCAGGTGAAGTTGGAAGAAGAGCTTAGGGGCACAATTTTACCATCAAGTGAAGGATCTGCAGCTTCTAAGTTAAAGAGGGGGGCTGGCCATTAAAAAAAAGGTTGGGAGAAGGGATTGAGGGGGCAGTTTTACTTAATGTGTTGTTGAAATTATTTTTTGGACATTATCATGAATAAGCTTTTTAGTCTAGTTCTTTTGTAAGTGCATTTATAAAATATAAAGCACTCTTTATGTGAAAATGGAAGTGGTCCCAAATGAGTTATGAAAGTATTATCTGCAGGGGCTTATGAAAATGTGTCAAAAGAAATCTTGCCCTCCAATGTTAGCGATCATGTGGAATTGATTATGAACATTCACAGGAGTGAAATTGTGTTATTTAGTCCACCAGAGAAGCTCTCAGCTCCAGCCCGGTTGTATCATTAATTGTTCTTAGATGTTCCTTTTCTCGTTGTAACCATTCTTGGCGTTGTATTTATAATGAGGCCTTCTGTTACTATCAAGTCTCGATTGAAAATGGTTTTAGTTTTTTAGTCTTCAATTCTTCGTTGAAATGTCATGTAACCATTCTTGGTATGATTCGGTGGTTAGCTATGGTGCATTGGGCTAAAGATTTTGAGATTGAATCTCCAAGTTCAACTAGGAATTGACTGTGAGCTTGGCTTGTTGTTACATGGTTTGTACTGCCTTTGGTTGGCAGAACGTTAACATGTCATAACTTGAACTGTCTTGACATTTGATCAGTCAAAAGTCAAAACCCAAATCTAAGAAAAGCACCTCAGCAACTTGGAACCACACCATTCAAATAATTGGAAACACAAGGTTACTGGCTGGAAATCAGGAAGCCTATTCCTCTCTCTGCAGACTGCAGGCAAGATCGACAAAAACTTCCTATGGTCAAAAATTCAATGGAGTGCTGGACATAAAAGTACACGGCTGTGCCTTCGAATTTGAAAGCTTGATAATAAAGGAATATGCACGTCGAGCAGTCTATACAAGTTCCTCGAGACCAGTGGGACGATGTGGCTGGTCAAAATGCAATTGGGAGCTCCAACTATCAAAATGAAGATTGGGTATCCGACATCCCAGTACTTCAAATGAAGAGTAACTTACAAGACGGAATACTCTATCAAAATACATAAAAAATAATGAAATTTGAAGCGTTTGAAGCTATTATTGAAATATATTTCGGTTCTGAATCATGAAACAGACCGAACAAAAACAAGAAAGCACTTTAACCAAGTGTTGTAGAGTGTAACGTCGTGTTTCCAGCAGATCACATGCAAGTTGTTTCTTGAGTAATGTTTCCGTATCCAACTACGAACAATCATCTTGTTTCAAGCTCTTCAAGAGCTCCAAGTAGCCTTGATCATCAGGGTTCATGTACCTATAGTCATGAAGTATTGTTACCGGTGCAAGAATTGAGATCGGCAAAATAGCAAGAGAAGTTAACATGAATGATACCCATGCCGGAAGAGGAAATCAATGATGACGAGGTTGCAATTCGGTTTGAAGAACTTCGTACTTCGGATGATATCTGCCACTTTGTCAATCGGGATTAACCTAAAGCTGCCAACTTCTCCATCTGCAAAGTATAATTCAATCTTTACAATAACAAAGTATTGTTAAATGATAAGTTGATAAAAACACCATCTTCTACGAAAACAGACATAGAACAACAGACAGAACTAGCCAATTAAGATTGTGCTTTGAACTAAATTATGTAAATTTACAGTAATAAAAATTAGCATCTAAAATCTGCTATGATCATGTGATATAGGTACCTTCGTTATTGGGAATGAAATCATGTGGAAGTTTCAGATCGTAGCAGAAGAGAACATCCCTCTTGTATCTGTATCCGTCGATATCCGTATATGAAACTGCTCCCACTGGGATGGCGCTGCAGCGAAAATACCAAGAAAACTATAACATGCAATTAAATTGATCCCGTGTATTAACTTCTGCTTTGACTGATCTTCTAAGAACATTGAAACCCGAATAAGAACAATAAATAAAAGAAACGGTAATAGGAACAGGAACCAAATTATTTACCTACTGGAAATGGATGCAGGAATTCCTGCTTCCTCTTGACATTCCTTTATAACATTTTCCTTGCAGGAGATCCCAAGGGGCTGCAGTTACCACATTAACCAAATTTATCAGAAGTAGTAATTGTCCTTCTAAATTTTAATGTTCATCGGTTAATATTATTGGATGGGCATACCATGCCACCTGCCACAAGATGATCGAGCATGCCAGGAAAGGTGGGCTTGTTCTCACTTCTCTTTCCTAACCAGAGGAATTTCTGGCCATCCTTCTCGACAAACCCATTCATGTGTATGCCATATGCCTATTGTTTGTGAAAGAGATTATGATACCAATAATAAACATCAAAGATAAACCTAGCAGATCTTTTCTAAATTTTGGAAACAGTGAGCCAAATGCACCCTTTTGTGCTGAATCCATCAGATTGCAAAACGTCTAACAAAAACATCTGTAAATTGCACTTAGCAGCATATCAACAGTGCTGTGGAGAACACTAGGCAGCCTAGGGCCTCCCCAAAGCTAATTACTTATATATCTAAAATTACCTTTCTAGTATGAATCAACTTTAATACTCTTTTATTCTCTAAACAACAATAAATTACCAATTCAACTCTTCAACTTCAACATTAAAAAAAGAGAGTAAATTTTTATATTAACTCTTTGAATTCCTATTTCAATATTTACGTAAACCTATAAGTATTGTATCCCAAATGGTCCAATGACTAGTTGGACGGGGTGGGGACACATGCTCAATCCTCACCCCCGCAACAACACGTGGTCGGTGGGATGCGGTTACGCAACACACCTTAATAATTAAAAATTAACTTTACCAATTATAAAGAGAAACTTATATAAACATCTTATATTTAATTAAAAAACATTCATCTTCGTCCTCACATATTCAAACAATCTCTCCCTAATTGTCAAAAAGGAAAGAAAAGAAAATTCTCTCATTGTGTTCTTCCCTGTCTAGTTGATGAATAAATTACCAAGTACCAACGAAAGAAGTTTTTTTAATTTCTCATGTTCTAATGTTTCATCATTATTTGTTATTTTTATTACTTGAATATCTTTGTGCTTGGATTGTAGTTATTTTTTCAATATATATCTTGTGCTTGTTGTTTCGTAATTTAGTTTTGTCTATTATTTTTTTACATTATTAGGATGTCAAATAGAAAGTCTGAATCAGGATATGAAAAATCGAAGAAAAAAACAAAGGATTGATGTAATGAGGATAAAAGTTCCTCTTAAATTTTGCGTAAGGCCTCAAAGTTGTTAGACACGGCCCTGCATATCAAGAGTTCAAGACAGCATATGGAACTAATATCAGATGGAAGTCAGATTAAACTAAACCATAAACTTCCATCGTATTTCTTCCGAACAATGTAAACTCACGTAAACGGGTCTGCAAACAGTTTGCACTGTTGTTCATAAGCAACAAATTTTGCTAAGTTCACAACTTCTTTTAACACCATGATGTATCCATGACCAAAAGAAATAAGAAAATAAACCATGGACTTGCAGAGAGCTTGAAGGACAAATTTCTAGTTAATGGGAGAAACCTAACCTTAATACCAAAGTACGGAGCAGCTGCACGTTCCAAAGACAAGCGTACAGGCATTCCAAATGAGGGTATCACAGGATACAGCTGATTGTTGTGAAAACATAAAAACGTTAGAGCAGAGATGAGGGCTACGTTCAAGGATGAGACAAGATTCACTGCAGTTAAAACCATAGTTCTGGGAACTAGATAATATGGTACTGATGGGGCTTTGTATTTATTTATTCTTTCACCAATTGTACGTATGTTAAGCAGAGATGCTAGACAGTTGACATATGCCTTTTTCTGAGTGAAGCAAATAGTTAAAAGGATTATAAAATAAAATGCTTTCTCTAGGTTTGTATACCTCATTACGTATACCTGGAATCAATTGTCCTAAACATTTGATGACATCTCCAACAGCTTCAGTTTTATCATCTGGGGTTTTAAGAGATGAATGAAGGGTGACATACTCACTTTGGTGATTGCTCTCATCCTCCATCAAATCAAACACAGCTTCAAACTTCTTTAAATGATTCGTAAAGCTGAGCCAACAACAGCCAAAAAACAGTAAAGCTAAAGGTTTTGATCAGGACATACTGACAGATTATGAAACCATATCCTTAGTTGTTGGGAGCACCAAGTTCAGCATTTGTTTTCATAATCGATAATCTAGAGATTTCAAACCTTCCATGGATTTGTTGGTGTATAATTCATTTTTAGCTCATTGGAAATAAAAGTGAAAATTTGAACGTAAAAGTGGGTTATATGATGCTCTAACTAGTACTGTAACCAAATAAAACTTAAGGCCGCATAACTGTCTTAAGTAGGAATTGAGAGACAACCTGACTTTCCAAACTACAAATTTCACATACAAAATCGCCCATTTTGATTGGGAATCGACAAAAAAATTTGAGTATAACCCAATTTCAAGTAAAATTTTAAAGTAGCTCCTCATTAATTAACCAAACCGATCATCAGAGAGATTTGTGCCGTTTCGTGTCGACTTATCATGACATACCATGAAACTAACAAACATGACAAACATATCCAATCACACATTCACATTGGTATTAGTACCATTTTGTGTGGAAAAATTTCGTGTACAACCGAATCATATTCAGGTTAACTTTTACACGTGTTCTTCATTAATTATCCTAACTGAGACAACCATTAGACAAATTCATATCGTGTTATTGTGACGTACTGTGAAACACAAAAAACGTAATAAACATCAGATAAATCACATTAGCTAGTTATTTAGTAAGTAATCAGTAATTACCCTTTGTGTATGTATCCAACAACATCACCATCCACCACAAATCTCAAGAAGTGTCCTCTCAAACCCTAACCAACCAAAACCAAATCCAAATCAATCAACTGGCCTGACAAGATTTCATTCAATTCAACAAACATTCACCTACCCATCCCCGGTTGCAGTCCCGGACTCTCCGGGAGAACCCGTCGAGGTTGCCTCTTTCCAGGGTTTGGTTGGGGCGGAGGGCGTCGTCCCAAGTGAATGCGTCGGACGAGACGGGCCTGACGGGGTGGGATCGGAGTGGTCGGAAACCTAGCCGGAGCTCCGCCGGCGACGGCGGCGAAGCGGAGAGAAGATGACGGCAAGGGTTCATTTTTATTTATGTTGGGATCCGTTTGAATTTCCGTTATTTTGCACCGGACAAATATTATATTATAAGTAAAAATGCGTATCGGGCCAGGCTAGATTTGGTTTCGAGTCGGTCCTACTGTGTTATCGTTTCATGTCTCATTTCGTGTTTCCTATAAAATTGTTAGTCTTCAGAAAATACAATTAATTTTTTGGAAAAAAATAACTGAACTGCTATTTATTGTCGGAAAACTACTTAAATCGTCCGTACAGATTAACATTTTGTATTTCTCTCATTTCTACTCCTATAACGCGACATTTAACCCTCTTGTCAGACATCTTTCTTTATATTCCTCTCATAATCATAAAAAATAATATCCAACATCATTTTAATTCAAAAATAACGGACGTTCGCGGGATCCGCCCCGCCCATGGGAGGGGCAAATCCCGCGAACGCCCGCTATTTTTTATTATTTTTTATTAAAAATATAATTGATTATAAATTAATTAATTATTAAATTAATAATTACTATATTCATGAAAACCATTATCTTTTAGAGTTCTACAGTTAAACACCAAGAGTATCTTTCTTAACACTTCCAAACTACGAGTACATTAATCAATGAACAAAATATTCAATACATTCAATTCATAATAAAAGACATTTAAAAATAAACTTTTAGAACACATTCATTTTAGTTAACGACGCCCGTTTGGATTCACATATCTTTTTAATTGTGTGCGTATTTGGATTAGTATTGATTCATGTTGGGTTTGATTTCTTTTCAGTCTTTCTGACCATTGAATTGTTTAAGCATTGTAGTTGGTTGTTTTGAACTGCATTAACAAGGACTAGTGGAAGTACTTGATGAAAAATATTGTCTTCCCGCTTGTCTTCCCATTTTTCTTTTTCTTCTTCTTCCCTGGTCGATTGATCTCCTCCTCTCATCCACTAAACCTTAACCCTAACACACCATGGCGCGCTCTGGAGCTTCATCCCCACCCTACGCAACCTCCCCCCAACCAAGTCCTGCAGAAATCTGCTTTTGTGGTTCAAGAAGCTCCGTCGGAGGTCGATCCTCCACTACAGGTGTCGTCGGAGGTAGATCCTCCCGCTAGTATGTGTGCTTAGTAAGTTAGTTAGTTAATTTAAGGTTCTTTTTTGTAGATTTCAGGGTACTAAATCTTTCCTGATTTCAGAGTCATTCGATCATGAGAAACTCGCACGAATGAAGACAACGAAGAAGTAGAAGAAGAAAGCCGAAGAGAGTCTCGACTTGAAGAAGGCGCGAGCAGAAGCAGCGCAGCGTACTGCGAGGTTGAAAGAGAAAGAGAAGAAAGCTCACTGTTAAATCCTCTTCTCCATTAAAATCCTTAACCCCTCTTCCTCCCCCCCACCTCATTTTTCTCTTCTCCTTCTTCCTCTCTTCAGAGCGGATCTGATGGTGGCTAACTCTGGAAAGGAGTTCCGGTTACGACGTAATCTGCATGTGGGTGCAGAGGGGAAGACGTCTCCTTCTCCGACGAGCTTCTTTGAAGGTACGCCACCCATCCATTTTATTTTGGGTTCCATGAGGTCGGGGAAAGAGAGGAAGATGGTGGGAATGGTCGGCCGACCAGCAGAGGGCCGGAGTCCGGCGGCCGATGAGTTTGATTTGGGTTGGGTCGGTGGCTGGGTTAGATAAGGATGGGTTGTGGTAAATTGCGAGTAAACCCCGAATTTAGTTAATATGTGGTGGAATATAAAAGTTGGGTTATTTGTAAAGAAAACTCCAGATGTTTTGAATATTTGATGGAATAAGTTAATCTGGGTTAATTGTAGAATAAATCTTGTTGGGGCGGTCCAGGATGGTTATCAGTGTTGTGACGCGTGACCGCTCGAGCTGGGCTCGTGGGCTCGAGTGTTGTGGTTGGATTTTCGAAGCCGAGTTACCCCGTTGTTGTGGAGGTCCGAGATGGTTTACCAGCGTTGTTACGAGTGACCACTGGAGCTGGGCTTGCGGGCTCAGACATTGTGGTTGGATTCCGGGAGTAGGACACGGAAGTGGTCAGCTCGCCAACGTTGTTATGGGTGACCACTGGAGTTGGGCTCACGGGCTTGAACACGTGGCTGGAGTAGGGCGTTGCCTTGTGAGACGAATGCACGTCATTGGATGCGTGGTGGGGTCAAGGTGCACGCTAGACTTCGTTGAACGCGTGATTGTCTTGGGACACGAAACCAGTGTGAGCCGTTAGGGACGACTAGACCTTGTTCGGTGTCGGGTTGGGGTGACTTATACGTGTGCAGGTGAGACGTGGTAGGTGGCAGAAAACGACTTGGGCTTGAGACGCGGGGATTGGATATGTTGAGCTCGTTGTCATATATTTTCTACTTCTCTTAGTAGTCTTGTAGTAGGAAATAAGTGTTTTCTTGTATTTCCTTCTGCATTTTACTCTGACTTTTACATTATATTGAATTTTAATTGAGACCTCTATTTGACTATTTCAGTAATGTCCATTTTTCGGTTGCTTTAGATAATGTTAACCATTATCTTTTAGAGTTCTAAAGTTAAACACCAAGAGTCTCTTTCTTAACACTTCCAAAAGACGAGTACATTAATCAATGAACAAAATATTCAATACATTCAATTCATAATAAAAGACATTTAAAAATAAACTTTTAGAACACATTCATTTTAGTTAACGACACCTGATGAAGATTTAAATTTATACCGCAAGTGCACGGCGTCTATGAAGACGTGGCAAGTACGGGTCGAACACAAGGAGGGAGAGATTTCGTTATTTTTGTTATTTTTCGATTAGGGGAAGAAGGGAAGAAGAAATAAGTTGGGTTTTTGGTATTTTTGATTTAATTATCTAAAGTACGAAACAAAAGCAATTAGAACTAAAAACAAGAATAAAGATGGAGAATTCCGTCGGGTGGAGGTCTAGACTTAGGTTCAGATTGGAGAATGGAGAAACTTGAAATAAATCATGTTAGTTATGAAGCATTACAAGATAAATGATTTAACATAAACTCAAGTAATCAAAATATACTAATCACGAACTTAAAACAATAACATGCATTCATCTTCTCTAACCCCAATTCCATCACCTCCACCCTTTGGAAAGAGTTAGAAACTCATGGAGGGAGGAAGAAGAAGGGATCCTAGAGACATTAAAATAAAATAAAAACAAGAATTAAAAGAACAGAATTTTATTACTAATGATCCAAGACCAAAGGTTCAAAGATGTGTTACATTCGTCCTACAGGGCTATTTATAGCCGATACAGGGGATACCAATACATAAAAGGATAGTACACGCGTCACCACAACACTGGAAAAAATTGGAGCACACGGATCCTCAAGGGTGCGGCGAATTCGCCGCCTGGTCTATGCAATATGCGGCTAAAACGCCGCATAGGTTGGAAGTATCGCGTCCGGATTTTCGTGGTGCGTTTATGGTATGATTTGATCTTTATTTGCGCGTCTGGATGATTTGTTTCCGTTGTCTTGAACTCCGGATTATTCCTTCCATTGTTGGGGATTTCTTCTTGACTTTTCTTTTGACTTTTCCAACAAAATAACTTGATCCTTTTCTTTTGCAATCAGGTCCTTGGTATTTTGCAATTAAGCCCTTGACCTTTTTGTGATTAGCTCCTTGAATGCTTTTATGCTTGGATTCATTTCCATTCGGAACCCGATAAACTTGAACTCGGTCTTTATGATAGAAATGAATCTTTTGCACGCGTTTATGTTCGGAATGTGGGTAATTTGCATTCAGGTCCCTGTATTCTGTAAATACGACTAAACACATACCTTAGTAGCATTTATTGATATAAAAGTAATCTAAATGAAAGACATATGATGCAATGTATGCAATGCATCAAATACCCCCACACCTAGATTTTGCTAGTCCCTAGCAAAGCAGAATATAAGAAAAATGAAAGCAGGGAAATCCTAACTCACTTTCGTAGGAATCACGGTTGCACTTAGCATGTGCAACAAGCCTTTAAACCTCCAAGTTGCCTTAGAGGACGAGTTTTGTCTCGTGAGGGTTTTCAGCTGACACACCCACAAAGTCTTAATTCAACATTCCATTAATAGTTCTCAATATCCCTACCTCGACCTTATACATCTTACTGAGAATTCTTGCATGCTCATTATACAATTCTAACTCATTAAAAATATGACTTGGTCTTTGTTCCTCCAACATTCACACCACTAACCCTTCTAAACATGTTATTACTTAAATTATTTTGCACGCCTCCTCTGGTGGTGAAGTATCATTTGGATCAACCATGGCATGGATCATTCTTTTAGCTTTGGGCCTTGAGTATCTTAAAGTATATTTTTTTTCCGTGATTCAACACATTTGCTTTTCCTTTTTGACACTTATACCCTTTTTGCATTCGTGTAGCGAGTTTGGTCGATAATCCCGAGCTGGAAGACTCAAGTTACCGGGTTTCAAGATACCCCTACGGACCAGTGACTCGAAGGCTTGGGCTTTTGTAATCATTTTGCAAAATGTGTTTTCCTCACTTTATTTTTTATTTTATTTTACTTTTATTTTCCTCAAGGCTTAATTGCTATTAGAAGTCCACACTTCCCGGTATATTTTCCTCAACCTCTGCTTTTTATCAACCACTTCAAAGATTTGATTCCTCCAATTTAAGTGCATACATGTCTTACAAGGGTCATGGGTTATTTCTTTGGAACTTAGATTTATGTCATAATTTCTACAAGCAGAACTATATAATAAGGAACAAAAACTCAATGCAATTTGTACACGGGTTTTGACAGTTCAATCTTAAGCTATGTCATCGAATATTGAATTTTTTTTTTTTTTTTAAACAAAATAAAACAGACCAGAAAATTAAATAGATAGATATGTACATATATAAACACCCCCCACACCTAAATCATGCATTGTCCTCAATGTATGCATAGATAAAATGAATGCACTTATTACCTGCGTCGGCTTGCGGTAGAGGGGTTGAGTTTGCTCAAAGTCAGCCATAATCAGAACTGGATTGAATGACACCATGTTGGTGCATGTATCCAGTTGAATTGTTCCCCATGTTGACTTGAGGAAAAGATTTCACCCTTCTCACTTGAATTGGTTCGCTTGTTTGCTCGAGTGATGGTGGTTGGGTAAATGAATTACTCCCTTTTTTCTTGCTTTCTTTTTGCTTATGTGATGATTTATTTGATTCAGAATTCTGATAAATACGTGCTCTCATCACAACATCACTTGGGTTGCATATTAGTTCTGGCTCATTATCAATATGGAAGATATTAAATTCTGCTTTTAAGTTCCCGAAAGATAATTGCATGAGCCCATTTCGACAGTTTATTAATGCTTCCGAAGTGGCTAAAAAGGGTCTACCTAGAATTACAGGGATTTGTCGATTAGGATTTACAACAGGTTCAGTATCAAGTACGACAAAATCCACGGGATAAATGAAGTCACCAACCTTAATCAAAACGTCCTCTACTATACCTCTCGGTTTCTTAACAGAACAATCAGCGAATTGGAGGGTTGTCCTAGAGGGTTTCAGCGGACCAAGGTTGAGTTGCTCGTAGACAGAAAATGGGAGCAAGTTAACGCTTGCACCAAGGTCTAGAAGGGCTTTATTGATAAACGTATCTCCTATTGAACATGAAATTGTGGGACACCCCGGGTCCTTATATTTTATAGGAGATGTGTTGGAAAGAATTGAGCATATGTTTGCAGTTAAAAATGCCTTCTTTGGTACATTCGTTTTTCTCTTCTTAGTGCACAAATCTTTTAAGAATTTAGCATAAGCAGGTATTTGTTGAATCATGTCTAAGAGTGGAATGTTTACCTTAACTTGCTTAAATACTTCCAAGATTTTCTCTATTTGTGCACTAGAGTTCTTTTTGAGTCTATTGGGAAATGGGGCTTTAGGCACATAGACTCGCTCAGGTTCAGGTTGAGCTACAGGTTCAGGTTGGGTAGGTGGATTGGGCTTTTCAATTTGGACGTCGGGTTCAATGGTCAAGTCATATGTGGGTGCTTGATGGCTAGATTGATTAGTCATTCTTGGGTTTACCACATTATTGTCAATTTGTCTTCCGGACCGTAATGATACTACAGCATTGATTTGTTGGAACGGTCCTTCCTCATTAACCATTTGAACCGGTCTAGGGTTGTTAGTTCCTGAAGGTGGTTGATAAGATTGATATTGATTATTAGTTCTGGGGTTTACCTCAGGTTGACTTGGAAATTGGCCCTTTTCTCTTTCACCTATTATCTGTGCTAATTGGCTGACCTGTGTCTCTAGCCTTTGGAATGATTGGTTGGTTGTTTGTATAAAAGTTGTCATTAAATTTTCTAATTTTGTCAACCTAACCTCATGATTTCCATTATTACCCCCAGATGATGTATTATTTTGGTTATATGGGGTTGGTTGTTGTCTAGGAGGTTGTCCTTGTTGGGTCCACGAAAAATTGGGATGATTACGCCAACCTGGGTTATAGGTTGATGCGTAAGGATCATTTCTAGAATTGTTAAATGTGGCATTAACATGTTCCAGGTTCACACAGTCCTCCATTAAATGACCAGTCTGACCACATCTAGAGCAAGGGGTAGGGGATGCTTGTCGGGTTTGGTTTTGCAGCTCTAAACTTTCCATTCTGCGCATAAGGGTGGCTAGTTTTGCCTCAGCCGCTATGTTGGCATCTATAGCTAAGACACCTGGTCGGGGTTGACTCGCTATTCTAGATCCAATACTCGGGTTGATGGGTGTTCTAGCATTGTCCCATTGCATACTATTTTCAGCTAAATCCTCAAGAAAAGTCCATGCATCATTTTCATTTTTGGACATAAAGTTCCCTTGGCTCACAGATTCTAGCATAACCCTAGATGTGGGTGTCAATCCCTCATAAATAATTTGGCATAATTGCCACTTCGGAATTCCGTGATGAGGGCATTGGGTCAAGACACTCTTAAATCTCTCAAGATAGGAATAGAACGGCTCGCTCTCAGACTGAACGAATGCAACAATTTCATTCCTAATCTTCATAGTCTTATGGTTGGGGAAATATTTTTTTAAGAAAACTTGAACAAATTCAGCCCAACTCCTAATAGATCTTTCGGCTAGACTATATAGCCATTTCTTAGCGTCATCCTTTAGTGCCAGAGGCACAAACTTCAGACGCACTGCCTCTTCAGGGATATGCTGGTATTGCATAAGAGAGCAGATTTCCTCAAATTCTCTAAGGAAGAGATATGGATCTTCCCTAGAGGTGAACTTAGGCAGCATACTCATGTATTGTGCCTTAAGTTCGAAGTCGCGACCCGGTATGGTGGGCATAACGATGCACGATGGCTGAGCAGCCATCGTTGGGTAGCACCGATCCCTCAGAGTTATAGGTTGTGCAACAGGCGGGTCCACTACATTCTCACCCATTAGATCCGGGTGAGGTGGTGCAACAGGTGGATTGGGGTTAAGTTCCAGACTGGAATCTAGATGAACTCGTGAGAGTCGATTACTCAAGTCCCGAATCCAAATCTGAGTGCACCGGGTTGAATCAATTTTTTGAATTCAAATTCGAAATTTAAATTCCAAATTTAATTTCAAGAATTAATTACTCTTTTTTTTTCGAATTTTTTTTTTTTTTTTTATAAAGGAAACAAACAATAGACAGGTAAGGATGAGAAGGGAAAGAAGACTCAGACGAGAAGGGAAACTTAACTCTAAAGGGTAAAAAATTAGGGTTGGTTAGAAATTTCCTGAACAAGCACGGTCAAAACAATCCTAGACCTAGTGTCACTTAGATCTAGACGACTCCTAACTGGTTGAGTCGAATTGATTTGCTTGATTCACCTCCCTCACCAATCAAACCAAGTTGGCCAGTTAGTGTATAGCTAGTGGGGGCGCTTCCGACAGAGTCGGTGCCAATTAGACAACCACGTCGCTTGGAAGACTTTCGTCGACACAAAAACACTTTCTAGACACCAAATTGAATTCAATTAGCTTCAGGTCATAGCAAGTCAAACCAATCTCCTCCTTAATTGAGTCCGCGTCCTTAGGGGCCAATGTCTAATTGATTTTAAATTTTAGGCTTAGGCGACACTTCAGGATTGTGGTTTGTGGGCTACGGGAGGGTGATGAAATCCCCACCGTATCTTTTCCTACGGAGTTGCCCTTAAGATAGTTTAACTTAAATCTAGCAAAGATAGTCAAACAATGGTCCTTTAAATGGGGGCAATTGCAAGGTTGTATGCAACTAAATTATATGCTCTAATGCAATCGATAAAACCTCGATACGTACCTTGCCTCCAGCAATCTTCAACAAGTATTAATTTGCAAGAATTTAGCAAGAATAATGCAAGCAAAACATTATCTGATGCATGCACTAAGGTCTTTCTAATTTTGCCAATTTTAGGTCAGAGTTGAATTATTGCCAATTATGGAATTGTAACCCTAACACGTGCAATTCTACGAAAGGAAACTTTTCAACTATTCAGATTTTACGAGAAAGGCAAGAAAAGTTACCTCCGCAATGCTCAGTCGGGTTCGCCGCCCGCTCTCGAAGATTCCAGTAGCTCAATGCGACCACCCAGCGATGCCGACGATGCCCCAGAAATTTGAAGACCAGAACCCACACTGGTGCGGCGATTCCGCCGCAAGTTACCTTGTATATGCGGCGATTCCGCCGCCCAAGTGTCTCAGAACGCTCCCGGATTTCGCCGCGCGCTCTGTTGTCTCCTGCTACACAAATTCAAATACTTAGATCGCGCACAAGGTAGACAGGATAAAATCGAAAACACAAAAAAACACAAAATCTGCGTCGCCTCCCCGGCAACGGCGCCAAAAACTTGATGAAGATTTAAATTTATACCGCAAGTGCACGGCGTCTATGAAGACGTGGCAAGTACGGGTCGAACACAAGGAGGGAGAGATTTCGTTATTTTTGTTATTTTTCGATTAGGGGAAGAAGGGAAGAAGAAATAAGTTGGGTTTTTGGTATTTTTGATTTAATTATCTAAAGTACGAAACAAAAGCAATTAGAACTAAAAACAAGAATAAAGATGGAGAATTCCGTCGGGTGGAGGTCTAGACTTAGGTTCAGATTGGAGAATGGAGAAACTTGAAATAAATCATGTTAGTTATGAAGCATTACAAGATAAATGATTTAACATAAACTCAAGTAATCAAAATATACTAATCACGAACTTAAAACAATAACATGCATTCATCTTCTCTAACCCCAATTCCATCACCTCCACCCTTTGGAAAGAGTTAGAAACTCATGGAGGGAGGAAGAAGAAGGGATCCTAGAGACATTAAAATAAAATAAAAACAAGAATTAAAAGAACAGAATTTTATTACTAATGATCCAAGACCAAAGGTTCAAAGATGTGTTACATTCGTCCTACAGGGCTATTTATAGCCGATACAGGGGATACCAATACATAAAAGGATAGTACACGCGTCACCACAACACTGGAAAAAATTGGAGCACACGGATCCTCAAGGGTGCGGCGAATTCGCCGCCTGGTCTATGCAATATGCGGCTAAAACGCCGCATAGGTTGGAAGTATCGCGTCCGGATTTTCGTGGTGCGTTTATGGTATGATTTGATCTTTATTTGCGCGTCTGGATGATTTGTTTCCGTTGTCTTGAACTCCGGATTATTCCTTCCATTGTTGGGGATTTCTTCTTGACTTTTCTTTTGACTTTTCCAACAAAATAACTTGATCCTTTTCTTTTGCAATCAGGTCCTTGGTATTTTGCAATTAAGCCCTTGACCTTTTTGTGATTAGCTCCTTGAATGCTTTTATGCTTGGATTCATTTCCATTCGGAACCCGATAAACTTGAACTCGGTCTTTATGATAGAAATGAATCTTTTGCACGCGTTTATGTTCGGAATGTGGGTAATTTGCATTCAGGTCCCTGTATTCTGTAAATACGACTAAACACATACCTTAGTAGCATTTATTGATATAAAAGTAATCTAAATGAAAGACATATGATGCAATGTATGCAATGCATCAACACCCGTTTGGATTCACATATCTTTTTAATTGTGTGCGTATTTGGATTAGTATTGATTCATGTTGGGTTTGATTTCTTTTCAGTCTTTCTGACCATTGAATTGTTTAAGCATTGTAGTTGGTTGTTTTGAACTGCATTAACAAGGACTAGTGGAAGTACTTGATGAAAAATATTGTCTTCCCGCTTGTCTTCCCATTTTTCTTTTTCTTCTTCTTCCCTGGTCGATTGATCTCCTCCTCTCATCCACTAAACCTTAACCCTAACACACCATGGCGCGCTCTGGAGCTTCATCCCCACCCTACGCAACCTCCCCCCAACCAAGTCCTGCAGAAATCTGCTTTTGTGGTTCAAGAAGCTCCGTCGGAGGTCGATCCTCCACTACAGGTGTCGTCGGAGGTAGATCCTCCCGCTAGTATGTGTGCTTAGTAAGTTAGTTAGTTAATTTAAGGTTCTTTTTTGTAGATTTCAGGGTACTAAATCTTTCCTGATTTCAGAGTCATTCGATCATGAGAAACTCGCACGAATGAAGACAACGAAGAAGTAGAAGAAGAAAGCCGAAGAGAGTCTCGACTTGAAGAAGGCGCGAGCAGAAGCAGCGCAGCGTACTGCGAGGTTGAAAGAGAAAGAGAAGAAAGCTCACTGTTAAATCCTCTTCTCCATTAAAATCCTTAACCTCTCTTCCTCCCCCCCCCCCCACCCACACACCTCATTTTTCTCTTCTCCTTCTTCCTCTCTTCAGAGCGGATCTGATGGTGGCTAACTCTGGAAAGGAGTTCCGGTTACGACGTAATCTGCATGTGGGTGCAGAGGGGAAGACGTCTCCTTCTCCGACGAGCTTCTTTGAAGGTACGCCACCCATCCATTTTATTTTGGGTTCCATGAGGTCAGGGAAAGAGAGGAAGATGGTGGGAATGGTCGGCCGACCAGCAGAGGGCCGGAGTCCGGCGGCCGATGAGTTTGATTTGGGTTGGGTCGGTGGCTGGGTTAGATAAGGATGGGTTGTGGTAAATTGCGAGTAAACCCCGAATTTAGTTAATATGTGGTGGAATATAAAAGTTGGGTTATTTGTAAAGAAAACTCCAGATGTTTTGAATATTTGATGGAATAAGTTAATCTGGGTTAATTGTAGAATAAATCTTGTTGGGGCGGTCCAGGATGGTTATCAGTGTTGTGACGCGTGACCGCTCGAGTTAGGCTCGTGGGCTCGAGTGTTGTGGTTGGATTTTCGAAGCCGAGTTACCCCGTTGTTGTGGAGGTCCGAGATGGTTTACCAGCGTTGTTACGAGTGACCACTACTGGAGCTGGGCTTGCGGGCTCAGACATTGTGGTTGGATTCCGGGAGTAGGACACGGAAGTGGTCAGCTCGCCAACGTTGTTATGGGTGACCACTGGAGTTGGGCTCACGGGCTCGAACACGTGGCTGGAGTAGGGCGTTGCCTTGTGAGACGAATGCACGTCATTGGATGCGTGGTGGGGTCAAGGTGCACGCTAGACTTCGTTGAACGCGTGATTGTCTTGGGACACGAAACCAGTGTGAGCCGTTAGGGACGACTAGACCTTGTTCGGTGTCGGGTTGGGGTGACTTATACGTGTGCAGGTGAGACGTGGTAGGTGGCAGAAAACGACTTGGGCTTGAGACGCGGGGATTGGATATGTTGAGCTCGTTGTCATATATTTTCTACTTCTCTTAGTAGTCTTGTAGTAGGAAATAAGTGTTTTCTTGTATTTCCTTCTGCATTTTACTCTGACTTTTACATTATATTGAATTTTAATTGAGACCTCTATTTGACTATTTCAGTAATGTCCATTTTTCGGTTGCTTTAGATAATGTTAACCATTATCTTTTAGAGTTCTAAAGTTAAACACCAAGAGTCTCTTTCTTAACACTTCCAAAAGACGAGTACATTAATCAATGAACAAAATATTCAATACATTCAATTCATAATAAAAGACATTTAAAAATAAACTTTTAGAACACATTCATTTTAGTTAACGACACCCGTTTGGATTCACATATCTTTTTAATTGTGTGCGTATTTGGATTAGTATTGATTCATGTTGGGTTTGATTTCTTTTCAGTCTTTCTGACCATTGAATTGTTTAAGCATTGTAGTTGGTTGTTTTGAACTGCATTAACAAGGACTAGTGGAAGTACTTGATGAAAAATATTGTCTTCCCGCTTGTCTTCCCATTTTTCTTTTTCTTCTTCTTCCCTGGTCGATTGATCTCCTCCTCTCATCCACTAAACCTTAACCCTAACACACCATGGCGCGCTCTGGAGCTTCATCCCCACCCTACGCAACCTCCCCCCAACCAAGTCCTGCAGAAATCTGCTTTTGTGGTTCAAGAAGCTCCGTCGGAGGTCGATCCTCCACTACAGGTGTCGTCGGAGGTAGATCCTCCCGCTAGTATGTGTGCTTAGTAAGTTAGTTAGTTAATTTAAGGTTCTTTTTTGTAGATTTCAGGGTACTAAATCTTTCCTGATTTCAGAGTCATTCGATCATGAGAAACTCGCACGAATGAAGACAACGAAGAAGTAGAAGAAGAAAGCCGAAGAGAGTCTCGACTTGAAGAAGGCGCGAGCAGAAGCAGCGCAGCGTACTGCGAGGTTGAAAGAGAAAGAGAAGAAAGCTCACTGTTAAATCCTCTTCTCCATTAAAATCCTTAACCCCTCTTCCTCCCCCCCACCTCATTTTTCTCTTCTCCTTCTTCCTCCCTTCAGAGCGGATCTGATGGTGGCTAACTCTGGAAAGGAGTTTTGGTTACGACGTAATTTGCATGTGGGTGCGGAGGGGAAGACGTCTCCTTCTCCGACGAGCTTCTTTGAAGGTATGCCACCCATCCATTTTATTTTGGGTTCCATGAGGTCGGGGAAAGAGAGGAAGATGGTGAGAATGGTCGGCCGACCAGCAGAGGGCTGGAGTCCGGCGGCCGACGACTTTGATTTGGGTTGGGTTGGGTCGGTGGCTGGGTTAGATAAGGATGGGTTGTGGTAAATTGCGAGTAAACCCCGAATTTAGTTAATATGTGGTGGAAAATAAAAGTTGGGTTATTTGTAAAGAAAACTCCAGATGTTTTGAATATTTGATGGAATAAGTTAATCTGGGTTAATTTGCTTTTTTTTTCTTGTAATTTTGGCTTAATTATCTGTTGACATTTGCATCATAATATACCCTTAGTGTCAAGTTTCTCCTAATACAACCACTTTTGCTAGCTTGAAGATTCTTGGCTTTCATAAATTTCATGTTCCTAATTGTCGTAAATAAAACTTTCCATTAACTTATTGATTGCACAGAATCACCATTTCTATTTGAGGAACTTTCCATGAATCAAGTTCTTAATTAAGTTCTACAACTACTTTTTTTAAACATTCATAGCTAGTCATCATATGCTTCAAATTTAAAAATGAATCCTTCTTCCTACCTCTAATTATTGTCAACAAGACAATATATCATTTGTGTTTAGTTTCTGATTTTCTTTTCCATTTCCAAAGTTAGTCTGTGTGAACCAAACCATTCAGCAGTTAGTCAACTTTGAAAAATTTAGCTCGTTTTGCTGCACGAGAATCCAAAATTATTACCTTAATCCGTGTGTAAACCATTCAGATTACTTATTGCATTATTCAACTTCGAAATTTTCTCATCAATTCGTTAATCAACTTTCCAAAATTTAGATCGTTTTGCTGCACGAGAATCTGAAAGATGGTGCAATTTAGCAGAGTTAAACATTGTTTCAGAGCCAAGAAGATAATCATCGAGTTATAAATCACGAAGACTATGCCTTCCTTGCCTAAACATCAAAGTTGTAGAAGTTAACAAAAAAATATAACCAAATCATATGGACGGGGACGTTGTAACGGTTACATAACCATTCGATTTAATTATTGAAGACTAAAACTATTCACTGAAGACATGGTAGTAACAAAAGACCGCATAATAAATGCAACACTAAGAATGGTTACAACAGGAAAGGAAACATCTAAGAAGAAATAATGATACAACAGAGTTTTGGAGCTGAGAGCTTCTCTGGTGGTCTAAAAGTCTGTGTAAAAAAAAAAATCCTGCGAGTGATCATAATCAACTCCACATTTTATGAAAACAATTGTTTTTGACACATTTTCACATTAGTGCTTTATAAATGCACTTACAAAAGAAGAACTAGACTAAAAGGCTTATTCATGATAATGTCAAAAAAATATTAATTCCAACAGTACATTGAGCAAAACTGCCTCCACAACGTTACTACACAAAACCGACAACAAACAAGATGAGTTTTCATATCATGAAAATTTTGTTGAATTAATTATTCATGAAAATCGCTTCAAAGTGCAATATCCATGGATAACACTGCGGAAACATGGACCACAACAAACTTAAACTCATTGACTTTTGAAGTTCGTTCATCACCAAAATCTCCAAGGGTCCTTGAACGGAGGAACATAGTTTTCTGTTGGGGGAATAAGTCGGAACGAGGCCACTGATTTCTCTAAGATTGGTCCCATCTGCCGAAAACGGTAGATCCTCCGATTACACAATGCTAGGGACGAAAAATCTAACACATATCGGACCAGAATAGCAATCGACAAATACAAAAAAGGTTTTCAAGAGATCAAGATTACTTACAGTTGGCCATTGTTTGCTGAGGGTTGAAACGTTGAAAGTGTATAAGTAACCTGATTCGGCAAAAAAAAATAACATGACTAAATGCAATGAGCATTGTTTGCACTGTCTACAAACTCCTAAATTGTGAATTTTTTTGTGGTAAATTAGACATAGCATATTTTTGTGGTCAACATGAAACATAAAATGATGACGGTATCGCTAACTGCATAGGCGTAAGTCACCAAGATAATAAAAAAAGGAGTACTATTAATACCATCACGCTCAGCAGTTGAGGCCATGTAATGCCTGTAAATATTTGATTCCTGAACCTGAATAGTTCCATGAGAAACATTGATAGATAAGTGGAACAAAGTTTATGCATCGTAGCATTCAAATCAAGTTTGCATAAGAAGAAATCAAACTCACAGATTTTGTGGGTGACTTTCTAACGAGATATTCGTAATACCAATAAGGTACTCCATCAATCTACAAAGAAGGGTTGCAAGTAAGCAAAGAAAACAGTTTTCTTGTTTGATTAGTGTCTTGTGTATAAAAATAAAAAGGTTTAGGAGTAACATTGAGAAAATTACCAGTGTAAATTAATGCCTAAGCTTATCTTTTTTCTTCTTTTCTCTAATCAGTTCCAGCAAATTAAGCCATAACAAAATCTAAGAAAAGAAAGTGGGAAAAATCTCACATTGGCGTTATGTGCATCCAAAATGGAACTTTCTGCCAAGCGCTGGCTAGATGTTACCCGCTGCATAAATATACATGTCAAAGATGTTACATATACCATAGAACAAATTACGATGGTAAGGAAACAAGTGCAATTTTTTATTATAGAGGAACACTGTGATAAATCAAGACATTCAAATGAAAAGCAAATCTTCGTCCAAGAAGCAACAATGGAAATAAATCGACAACGTCGTAGATAAAGTTCACATTTTATAGAGGAAAACAAGAAAATGAAGTACCAAAGCAGATTTGTCAGATAGAACAGCGTCGGCAACATTCCTTGCAGTCCATGCACTCTTGTCACTGGAAGCTAAGAAAGTTTTGTTCGGAGGACCTATCTGCATTGGGAACATCTTAATATAAACCCTCTCACCAGGTGTTAATAGATTATCCCTAGAAATTACGCTGTGAGTTTGAAAGGTTTACCGAGACAGAGACAACAAGGTTATTGATCATGTCAACACGCTCTGAAACAATTTTTTGCCTCGCATCAGCTGCCAAACAATTAAGATCCTTTGTATAAGTTACGTCACAATCTTTAGACAACATCTAGTGAGAAACTTGGGTATCATAATGTTACGCATCAGACCATTACACTTCAATGTGGCGATTCAACTTACGTGAAAGTGGTGCTGCAGATGAATATCTTTCTGGTTTTCTGGAAACAACCCTACAGATTATCAAGTTAAAGGAAATTTATTTAACAAACCATCATATGTCTGTGGGAATTATAAATATGCGCGCAACTAGAAAGCAAGATTACCATTTGAATGTCACATTCTTTGACGGAAAATCAATGGGATATGAAAAAGAATATGCATTGATATCATCGACAACTAACTCCATCTTCGACTCCCCTTCCATATCGCTTGAAGCAAAGAGGGCTACATGAGGAATGAAATGACAACTAATAAAGAAGGCAAACAACAATGTACAACTACGCAAACCATGAAATTTTGTATCATGTGTTTTACAACTTATGCATCAGATGGCTGCTAAACTTGCATGACAAAATGGTTGTTACGACACTCGATCTACAAAGTCCAACTATACATGCAACAGCGTTGGTATGCCACGATCTTTAAAATAGCAATCGACTTTGAGTTGCTTACTACCTAGTACCTACATCTACTGGGAATTCTACTTGAAACTCAAAAAAAAAGTACATGCTAAAAACCATCGACTAACTCCTTATCAATTTTGATTCAGTTCAATATAACTGAGCATTTATTCAAATGATTCTATTGTTTTAAATTGATTTTAGGTTGAAAATTATTATAATTGTCTAAATCTGTAACTTTAATAACTTAAACTTCTTTCCCACCACTAAGTGGCAGACGTCATATTTCCTTACCACTAAGTCTCTAATCTTATCTTAACATGTAAAAGAAACAATCTTTCCCACCAAAACCACAATTATATATCCACAAAACCAAACTCATCAACCAACAAAAAAAAGGGTGATCAAATTAACAAGCAACATCTTCCAAACCTCACCATGAGAAGGAAACAGAAGCGAAACAGAAGCCACGACCCCGAACACCCCAAAATCCCTCCTTCCCAAGCAAATTCCCGTTCTGGGTACCTCAGAAATCGAACAAACAACACCATTCCTCCTCCCAATTCTCAAACTCCTCTGGTGGTTTCTGCAATTTTCAAAAAAAAAATCAAAAAAAAAATCAAAAGAAGAAGAAGAAGAATTAGAAGAATACCTGAGATTGGAGGAGGGAAAGAGAGAGGAGTGGAAGGTTGGATGAGAAGTGGAAAAGAGAGTGGAAGAAGTCATGTTTATGTTTGTGTTTGTGTTTCAGCTTCGTATCCACTCTGGTCTGTTTTATCTGACTCAGAACTTAACTCCTGTTAGTAACTAATGTATCAATCAACAAATAACTAATTTAACTATTTGTGTGTGGACAGACAATAAAGGGAAAATAATGTAAGATTTAATTGTACTTTTAAAAACATAAATTTAATTGTACGCGTCGGAATAATTTTTTTCTAAAGTAAACATAAACCAATGGTCTAAACTCGTCACCCTTGAAGTAAGTGCTAAAATAATTTTTTAATAGTGAATTTGTTTGTTCATTTTTATCTTTTAATTAAATGAATTACGACGTTTATAATGGAGACTAATTACTTGTGTTTCCAAAAATTCATAATAATTATTAACAAGAACATGAATCTCAACCGCAGAATGTTATTACATATTATGTCAACTACGCCGCATAGAATAACAATGTTTGTATAAAAAAAGATATACATCTATTTCAATAATAACATATAGATACGAATACGAATTAGATATTTTGGGTCAAAAAACAAAAAAGATTACAAATAATTACAATAAAAGGATTCGTGTAATTTTATTTTGTTTAAAAAAAAATCCACAGATTGCGGGTCACACCTGCGATTCGTGAATTTTTTTTAAAATAAAATAAAATAAGTAAAACGGATATTGGTTCACACCCACGATCAGTGGAATTTTACAAGTGATCGCGGATGAAATAACCATTCTCAGATTGAAATGAATGGAATTTGACACTCGACTTAAAAGATCGGGATCCAATATCTTCAAACAAAAAATATTATTGTTGAACTCTAAAAGTCTAACTCGAACAAGAACATGAATCTCAACCGCAGAATGTTATTACATATTATGCCAACTACGCCGCATCCGCATAGAATAACAATGTTTGTATAAAAAAAGATATACGAATAAGAATTAGATATTTTGGGTCAAGTCAGTACTTGTTGGTTGAGGTTTGAATAGTGTTATTATTATCTTTAGAAACGAAGACCAAAAATAGTTGAAATTTTCTGATCCAAACTCAATACTTTTTAATCTAAGGTGATCTTCCGCTACTTCTACTTCTGACCTAGATTTTGGTTTTCTAGACCGCACTTTTTTGGGTTTCTTTTGGGGTCAAATTGGTTGATTGGGAGTTGTTTGTTGGAATTTAGGGTTGAATTGGGGTTTTGGGGGTTAAAGATTGGATCTTGACCGTCGTTTTATCTCTTTATTTAGGGTTTTTGACCTTCGGATTGCTTGATTGGGAGTTTGTTTTATGGAATTTGGGGCTTAAAATTTGGATTTCGGGTATGATTATGGCTGGAATTGGTAGTTGTTAGATGGAATTTAGAATTGAATTGGGATTTTTTGGGGTTAAAGAATGGATCTTGAATTGTGATTGGTTAGTTAGGCCTTAATGTATAGGGTTGCTTGATTTGGAGTTTTTGGTGCCAATTTGTGGTCAATTCTGTTTTTTTTTGGCCTAAATGTTGTATTTCACTGTGGTTAGGGTTTTTAAGCATCTGATTTTGATCAGTTTCAAATTCTTTTGGTTATATTATGTTTTGTTGCTAAAACGTTGGATTTTGATTGCTTTTCTAGCTGGGATTGTATTTTGACAAATTTCTATTTTCTTTTTGTGAATTTGGGATTGACTTTTTTTGAGGCTTAATATGGATTTTGGCTAAGGTTCTATCTGCCATTGTGGTGTGTTAGGATTTTTGAGCATTGGATTGCTTGATTCGGAGTTATTTTATGAAATTTGGGGTTGTATTGTTGCTTTTTTTGTTCAAAGAGTTGAATTTGACCATGTACGGTATTATATTAATAGTCCATCTAAGCATCTGATTTTGATCACTTTCAAATTTTTTGATCAAACTTTGTTTCGTGATTACAGGCTGGATTTTGAAAACATTGCTAATGTGTTGTTCATAAGAGTTTCTAAGGATCATAATTTGATCAATTTAAGGTTCTTTTTTTGTAGATTTGGGTGTGGAGTTGTGATTTTTTGGTTTAGGGCTCACAAGAACCTCCACGTATTCATTAGCATACTCATTGTTCAATTTCTCTAAGTGTTAACACAGATTCAGTAGTAGTTTACTTTTGTTCTTTAACATTAGACTGCTGGTGTTTCCGAAATTTGCTGCTTATTTATTTGATTGAGACAAAATGATTTGATGGGATTTAGGATGACTTCTGTTTTCTTTGAAACATTACCAATCGAATTGCATTTTTCATGATATTTACATTGCTGAAGTGAAATCTTAGTGGTGTTACGATTTGGTAGTTGTTGTTTGCATGTTGAATGACTTTTATGTATAAGATGTTTAGTTTGGTTGTGCTCATTGTGTTTTTTCTTAAATTATATACGATTAATGATTACCTGATCTTTTTGCAGGTTGCTTTAAGCAGCGCAACTTCTGAAAGGAACCATATTTGAAAGAATTTATTTTAAAAACCGTTTGACAGTAATTCCATTTTGCTTGAAACATCTCATTCAAGTTATATTGGAATTTGAGAGTACGGGCCATTAAGTTGTCCATATTTTGGTTGAACAATTAAAATATATCTTGGTCGTGCCTTCCGTTAATAAGCTTTATTTGGGAGTTTGATGAGACAACTTCTTTGGAACAACACAAGGAAGGTTTAATTTAGAAAAAAACCATTTGCTAATGGATCATATAGAAAATGGAAGCAACCACCCAGAAGGGCATGTCATTGCTATCACAAGGGAAAGTACAACCTCAACACCAATTTCTCGTGGGGATAGTGACAATGATCATGATTCCACGTTCCGTGAAAGCACAATGTCAAGTAGCAGTCAAGCTTCCTTGTCTCAATCACCATCAACTTCATCTGGTTCGGCAAATATTTTATTTTCAAGGAGAGGAGAAAATCGTGGCCGTCGTAACAGAAGTCCTCTGAATTCTGGTTTTTGGATTTCTATCGAATTGTTTTTCAATGTCAGCCAGATAATCTCCGCGATTATTGTTCTGTGCTTATCGAGACATGAGAAACCACACACTCCGCTCTTTGCATGGGTTATAGGATATACAGTTGGTTGTGCTGCTTCACTCCCTCATCTTTATTGGCGCTACACCCGTCGTAACAACCACAGGGCTGAGCAGGAATCATCTCATGCACAGTCGAATAACAACACCCAAGCTACGTATACATCCATTTCAGTAACTCAAAGCCAGGAAGCTGATCAGAGACAAGAATCAGGAACAAGAAATCAAAGGTAAGTTCCACAGAAAAAATAGAAGCTAAAAATAAAATAATGCATAGAACTACTACGTTGTTTCTTTTTTATGTTTTAAAGGCCCACTGGTTTTAGATTATTTTTAAGCAGGTTTGCTCTTTATAGAATTCATCGCCCTCAGAGAGCCCCATGGGTTTACATGATTAAATTTCAAGACAATTAGGCTGCATCGTTATCAAAAAAATTCAATCATTACAACCTACATACTTTTATGTAAGTCTACGTGAAAGCCACATCTGGTCTAAGGAATTCTTAAATATGTAAGATATATTATATAGTAGTGGTTTGCATTAGTATTGTACATGGATTTTAGTACGAAGAGTAAAAAAAAAACTTAAATACTATTATAGTATTATGGTATTACCTTGATGGTGGTTATCATGGAAGCTAAACCTTTTGGAAGGTGCTACCATATCACAGTAGCTCATGATAGTATTATATATGGAATACAGTTTCAGGAGTCAAAATATTATATTTGTACCTTCACAATGTTTGTTGCAAAAACTCGTAGATTCCTAAGGCGCTAATATATTTATATCATAGTGGCTTGTGATGGTATTGTTGATGGACTCTTGCTTGAAAAGTCCTCCTAGGTTACATGATGCATATTCTCAACTCCTATTCAAGTATTCTACCAGCACTTTGTCGTGCAACTCATGCTAATGACTACAATGCTCGACAGGCTTAATTCTCTTATTGATCACACAAAAATGGCCTTGGATTGTTTTTTCGCAATATGGTTTGTCGTTGGAAATGTATGGATTTTTGGTGGCCATTCTTCAGCTTCTGTTGCCCCCAATATGTATAGGTACTCCTCCCTTATCACCAATTTTGTTTCTTAATTCATACTTCATTGTTGAAAGCTTACTTTCTAAAGCTACTCATTTTATTCCCTGCAGGTTATCTATTGTTTTTCTGGCATTCAGTTGCATAGGATATGCCATGCCATTTATTCTATGTACGACCATCTGCTGCTGCTTGCCATGTATTATCTCTGTCCTAGGACTTCGGGAGGATATCAACCAGAACAAAGGAGCTACACCAGAGTTGATTGATGCTCTCCCAACCGTTAAGTTCAAGTCAAAGACAATCAGGAACATGGAAGACTGTGAGATTGCCACTGATGGGCTGGGAGATGGCGGCGTCATAGCTGCAGGCACAGACAAGGAGCGAGTCATCTCTGGTGAAGATGCTGTAAGTTTTTTTTTCAATTTTAATTTTTTTGGTGTAACGATTACTTTTTTTCTTATGCTTACAGTTGCAACTTGCAAGCTAGTATAAATTGCAAGCAAGCGAAGATGTCTTAACTCCTAGATGCTGCCTGCACTTTTTTTTAATTAGATTGTATATATGCTGCCATCACTTTTCACCTAAGCGATTAGTAATGTGGTAGCTGCAATACAAGTTAGGATTTCATGTTCTGGAAAGCTCTTAAATGATAGCTTTTATATGTATGCAGACTGGATTGTTTTTCAACAGTCAAATAAGTAGTTGTTTGAGGAAAATGGGGGCAAAACACATTAAATTTCATTATCTCTAGCTATCAGCAGAAGATATCAAAAGGTATATAACTATATATGCATAAAAACACAGGCTTTCAGGATTGTGGATGTAATTTGGATTATATTGCAATTTCTACATCTACATCCATGTTTAGAAAAGGTATTGATGCAAAAATCATTAAAAAGTTGTGTAGCAGATGGCATCATATGATCATATCTATGCCTTCTAGCATTCTTCTATGTCACTCCAATAAATTAGTCTCAACTCTAACCTTTATATTTTGGCAAGATATAGTGTCAACTAGTTTGCATGATGTTGTTGTCTAGTAAACATTTTCCTTCTTGAGGCTTTTACATACATCCTGATTACTATGCTTGTTTTTTTATCCGTGTCAAGTGGAGTAGACATCTTTTAATTTACTCACTCTTTTCTTAAAGTTTTCTGGAATTATGTCTGAGGTATTTCTTTTATTATGCTTCTAACCAAACTGTTTTCCTCGCTTTTACCGTGGTGTCATCTGCTTATTGCTAATGGTTCTAAAAGATCTCCACAGACTAATGTTCCGGTGATGTTTTACAGGTCTGCTGCATTTGCCTTGCAAAGTACGTAGATAACGATGTTTTGCGTGAACTCACGTGTTCTCATTTCTTCCATGTGGAATGCGTCGACAAATGGCTGAAGATAAACGCATTGTGCCCGTTGTGCAAGGCCAAGGTTGGAGAACAAACTTGTTCAAGCAGTTGTAGAGAGTGAGAGTTGAAATTGTTGGAATTCTATTTTGGTTCATTTTTGAGATTACCCATATGCCATGCAACCTTGCCTATGACCTTCCCACAAAGCTTTTGCCTCTGGCAGCTGACTCACATTAACTGAATATTTGAGGCTGAGACAAGGTCTTTCAGGCAAACTTGTAAATCTCGCCGCACACCTCCGATATTCCCTCAGATATTGAGCTGTTAATTTCCCATTTATAGCTTTCACCACCATCACACATACACAACGATTTTGTCACTTCTGTAATAAGAATTATGCCATCATGTAATCATATAAACCCCATAAGTGAGGATTATGTAAAGCATTCAGGAAATGCTACACTGGGGTGTCTGTTTTCTTGCTGGCAAATTATAGGTTATGATGCTTGAATGATTTTCTCATTGTCTGATAACCAATAACGGAAGGTGTATATTTAGTGGTTGAAGCTTTCATTGGCTTAATATTTTTAGCTTTATCTCTTCGTGCTGACCCCTATTCTCTGTTTTGTACTTGTGAGTTTTTACTGAGAGATTGTTCATTGCACCATATCTTCTTTCATGATTAGGACAGCTAAAATTTGGTTACTAAAAGAAGTCCAGCGGTTAAATGTGATAATTGAAATTCTCTTATTCCGTCTTTTCCTATATGTTGGTTTAAAATGCTGTTGATTACCTTAAATGACCAAGAAAGAGATTCTCTGTTAAATTGTTATCTAATAGGCTGATTTGCTTATCTATCATTAATTAATTAACACAATATATTCCAAAAAAAAAAGTACAACAAAGAAGAGCATAAGAAATGGAGATGGTGCTAATTCATCCACATGGAAATAATGGTCATCATCAAAAGATTCAAAATGTGGTTCAAAGCAGACGCATGAAAATGAAGTCCAACGTTAGAAAATGATTTGTGACAGAACATCTGAAAATGAAGGACAACATCAGGCCATGGTCCATAAAAATAACATAAGTGATTGGGGGAACATCACATTTTTAACGGATTTTGTAGTCAAATATTTGGTACCAACTAGTACAATATATAGTATGCATTATACTAATTACATTTTTTTGTTTTTCTTTTAAATATAAATAAATTATAATATCAAGAACATTAGAACCTTGAAACTTGTTTGGGATTACACGTGGTCATCTCTGTAGCCACACTTAAAAAATGAAAAAAATATTGACATGCAAATCACCAGCTCCTCTAGAATAGTAAACTGCCATGTGAGACCACATAAATCTTATCCATCTGTTTCCACATTCAGCACGAGTTCATTTTTCACTATTTTATGTGATTTTTTTCATATAAATACCCGAATAATTGAAATTCTAAAACTAAGTTCCCAATGATTGGTATCTCGCCAACCTTGGCCTTGTATAATTGTACTGCTTCTTAAATCATCATGAACTTATTCTCATATAATTTTAAGAAGCCAAGGTGCTCAGGAAATGATGTATCACCAGATGAATTATTAGCTACTGTCTATCATCTTAAGTTCCTCGCTACTATCGCGGTCGAACAGAAAACACTAAGATGCAATGTTAATGCTTAAAACGATACTAACATCTTTAAAAATAGTTACATTAGAAGGGGGGAAAAATATTTCCCAAAGAACAGATTTATTTGAAGTGAAGACAAGAGAGACATGAACAAAGATGACTAATTATGTAACATCCTCGAAAACAACGAAAAATTTTAAACTCAAGATTTAAACCAAAGAACACAAGGACGATACTCATATAATACATCAATTGGTGCAACAATTACACAGGAGTTTTCAAAAATATGATCACATCAAAAGACAAAAATGACTATACACATGTAATCATAAAACTTCAAAATGAGACTAGAGGATCCAGTTCTAGTGTGTTCGTCGTCAATCACCACCCTCTCAAAGCCGCTCTGGACCTGAAAAAATAACATGAAACAATGTCTGAGTTTCCATAAGAAAATCCCGTATACCAAGTCCACCTATATGCATATGAAGTGTCGTACATGAAACATATCGTACTAGTATACATGACATATAATAATGCAACATAAAGCTTCCCCTAACATGAGTAATGAAGAACAACAATATCACCAATATCATCGGGCCCCACACGGGTACCCATCACATCACCTACTGTAGCACGGAGGTATGTTCACACAAGATGAACCATAGGCTGCTCTCACAAGTGGTTAAGTCATAGACTGCTCTCACAAGCTGATACCTCAAATGCTCACACAAGCTGACATAACATCCACTATATAGCAATCCGGTGGTCAACTCTGCCGCCATAATGGCTCGGCAAAACCTCGCCTCAAGGTATGTCTACTCCGCCGCCATGATAACTAGACAATCTTCTTGCCTCCACGGAGTTGCATAAAGTGTATGGAAAATAACATGAACCATTGCTTACAAAACAAAACAACTAAATTTGAGCATCCCTGGTCGACCGACAATGGTGGTCGACCGGTTGATAGTTACACTGAACCAACGTTCAAATTGCAACTCAAAACGATTGAACAACATCATATAATCGGTCGAACAAAATCACAAGAACGGTTGACCGTTTAGAAGTCTAAAATTATTATAATATTCGCATCAACGGTCGAACGACAAAGGGGTCTCATTCGACTGAAATTATCAAAGTCTCCCTACGTTCCACAATGCATACTCGGTCGAACTATATACATGAATCGGTTGAACGTAGATTAAGTTTATTAAGTTAACGGTTGAACAAAAGACTATGACAGTCGGCCGTTTGATGGTCTAGGCTCGAACCGATTATCTCAGATTCAAACGGCTGAACGACAAATGAGTCTCGTTCAACCGAAACTAACAATCTCCTTCCTACAAAATCTGCACAACCGGTCGACCGCCAACATACATCGTTCGATCGGTGTAGGTAAAAAATCTAACTTTTATACTACGACCAGTCGACCAATGTCAACATCGATCAACCGTTAACCTACAAAAACCCTCTTGTAAGTTGCCACCGACGAGGTTTCCGACCTCTGACGACCAAACAAATCCTTAGACACCTAATGTGAGTTATTAAATCGAACTTGGCATACTTTATCACTCTAATCGGAGCTCTCCACGTGGCCGACGATCTCCCGTTTTAGTTCCTGACGTCTCCAGTGAACTCACCTTCCTTCCCTTGCTTCTCCAACGACCTCCTTTCCGAAAAACCACCTCACCTCCTTCTTCCAACACTTCTCAACCTTCTCTTACTCTACCTTAACCTCTCATGGCAAAACCTTCCTTCCGATTTCACCATCTCATCTCATATGTATACTTACTTTAACTCAACACCTCACATACCCACACGTATCTTATCCTGCTATAATATATTTCACTTAAACTCACATACCCACACGTCACCTTTACCTTTTCCTTCTCCCTTATCCTCCTTCTAAACAAGATTAGTCCCCCTTAATTTGGCTTAGGCCCTAACAAATTACTTCTGAACTTCAAGTTGGTCATGTTTACATTCAGAATTTGATAGAAAAATGACATGAACCATAAAATGAAAGTAGCAACATTTTATTTTTATTTTGTTCCTGTATTTGCTTTGCAGTGGCCCGGGGCGTACTGCGTGCAGACAAGGGCAGGTTGTTGTCGTCCGACCACCGGTGAACCTGCGTGCAGCAAGACCGGAAAGCCTGTGACCAGGTGCAAAGCCTTGCCTTTCAACCCCTTCGAGATCGCTATCGAACAATCTCTTCTCATCTGATTGCAGTCAATGGAATTATATATCCGAAGTTACTTGAAAAATCAGCTTTACAGCATCAGCAGTCCGCTCCAAACTGCCCTCAAGAACGGTTAGTCTGAAACTTACAACCGTTTTAGAAAAGACCCATATTTGGATTGCAAAAGAAATCATTCAGAACTGTAATGGTAGATTTATTGCATAAACAAACTGACTGACTGACTGGATTTTGGATGCCACATTTGACCATCTAGCAATGTGCAAGCTATACTACACTATCACTACTGCAATAATGTATGTGTTTGGATGGTTCACATGCCGGGATTACGTCTGAATAAATCTGAATGTTGAAATACCATGTCTGATTAATGACATTGTTAATTTATTTAACTAAATCTTGGGAAAAATTCTAAAACTAAAAGTTTAATCTTTTAAAATGACTTCTCTATAACAAATGACAATAAGCACAACTTTAAATGAAGAAATCAATTTCACAATGTCAAATTCCAAACAAGATTGAATGGCCCAATCTGTCAATTAGTGAATTGAAAAGAGGGCTTATGAAGAGATAAACACCACATACTGGCAAGGTCTCCACCAAATTTAGGACAAAATCAACATCACATCATTATCCATTTCAGCAATATCCTTTACTTTCCGAGGCCTAACATGTCTTTGCTTAGAATCATCACCTGTGTTACCCTGCGGATCATCAGTACCAACTACAAAGGAAGGTTCCAACTGCGTGTTATAGCCATCAACAGACGGCATGCATCTTACACAAGCAAGAAGCTTGCTCATTTGCCCCTGTACATAATTAAAACGTTCTTTGGTGACAGATGATTGTTGAATTAGAATCGTAGAAAGGGTACGCAACACTTGGGAGCGATGGTTGTTTCCTTTGGCTTTTGGTGGTAATGAACTTCCACTATGCCATCGTATTGGAAGGTACTTGTGGGGAAGGTAGAAATAGTTCCTTAGTGAAAGAACCCTTATAGCATGTCCACATAGAATTCCAGAACACTCGAACTGTTTGCATGAGCAGCATATCTCTTCATCTGCAGCCATCCATGTCACAAAATGCCCACCTGTTTTTGAGTGGTGCCGGACGAGATAGTTGTCCTTGGCTGTTTCAAAGATGGCATATTGCACTGACAAAACAATTTCGTATTGAAGCATGTAAAAGGCGTAAGGTGTAAGAATGTTGGATGCATGTTCTTCCATGGGAAGGCTCGTCTTCATCTTCAAATCTTGATATTTCTGCTGTATAGTCACCTCCTCTGCTGCTTGATTTTGAATACCCACTGCCAAGCAAACCTAACATGAGATTTAATGAGTGAAATCCTGTTTCTCTAGGATTCAAATTTTCAAATAAAGACCAATATTGATATGTCAATGTGATAATACAAGAAAAAGATAAACAAAGCTGCAAACTCTACCTGCCCAATAAAGTCTTTGAGGCGTGTCTTCGAGTTCAAGAACTCTTTAAAGAATGAATTTATAGTAAGGGAGCGGCTTGACATTATCACACCAGCAGAGAAAAAGTCTCTTATGTAAGGAAGCACCCAATATGCTCGATGCGAAAATAATAATGCAGTGTGCCTATCTGAGGCAAGTCCGTACTCTAAAATTATTTGAGCCCATTGGAGCTCAAATTCTTCAACAGTCTCCACATTATAGATTCTGTGGAAATCATATTTGAATTTCTCGTACTGAGAACCAAGTGTAAGTGAAAACCAGCTCGACAGCTTGGACGAAATATGCCACATCGCAAACACATGCCTTGTATTTGGTCACTCACAATGTATAGCATGTTTGAGCTCTAAATCCAGTTCCGTCAAGATGGTTTCCGGGTATTTTCCATTCATGAGGCGAAGAAAGGACTGCACTTACAAAAAAGAAACTGACATTAAATCTAAGAATCATACTTCAATTGAAAGATTTGGTAAGAAATTGCAACTAACCTGCAAAGCCCATCTAAATGAATCTGATGTATCATCTTGGAGGATGACAGCACCAAAAAAGATGGTATGTCCATGGTTGTCCATGCCAAGCCACACACCAAGCGGCCTTCCATATGCGTAGAGGAGATAAGAGGTATCGAAAACAACCATATCACCAAAAACTTGATAAGCACGAATAGAGTCCCCATACGACCAAGTAACTTGCCCCAGTTTGTTGCTTTCTTCCAGGGTATACTCGTAACAGAAATCCGCATTCTTTTCCTTCATTATCTTACAAATCTTGAGAAGTTCCGCACCTTCACTATCTGGGTCGATGTTTTTTGAAGATTGAAGAAAATTTCGAAGATCTCTCTCTGTAAATGCCAGCTCCCCTTGCTTAACGCATTTCTCCATTTCAAGTGCTTGCATGATAAGATTCACTGTGCAACCGCCCCTGTAAAGGGACAGAATGTGCTCGCGGTCAACTGCTGAAATGCTGCGATAAGCCGGGAGAAGTCGAACTTCATTACTATCCAGTAATTCATGTTTGTGCATATTGTTGAACTTAACCACCAGCCATCTTGTAACACCCGACGAATTATCCTTCTTGATTACCATTTCAGCCTCACAATTGCACCGCGTTGATTTTTTATTTCGATGTCGTTTCACTTCCGCTGATTTCCTAGGAAGAGAAGAACCAGCACGGTAGCAAACCAGTTCCCTCCTAAAGACACCCTTTGGGTGTGAAAGGCTACCTTTTGAGCATTCTCGTCTGATTGAAAACCCACTTTTCTAGCAAAATTGCTATATAGCTCCTCGGCTTCGTCGTCGGTTTGAAAAGATTGTCCAACATAAGGAGTTGTATCAAATGCCCCAACCTCCGAAGAGGGTTGAGTTGCTTCAAAAAGACCATCTTGCTCCGAAGTCCCCATGCTTTCAATTTGTGTATCCTGCTCTCCTTCAATAAAACATTGCTCCTCCCGACATGGACATCGGCACCTTCGAATCAAACAACCACTGTTTCTAGACGATGTTCTTGTTTTCGTCATTCTAACAAGGAAATAACTCCAAGGTCGAGCAGCTAGGAAGAATTGAAGGCTATCCTCTTAAAGTCAAGTCTCGGTGGGTCATGTTCAACCGATTTGATTCAATAGTATTCTCTCAAGCATTAAACTGTCTACAAGTTAAGTAAACCAACACCACTATGAGCAGAATTTGAAACTTCGGGACACGGAAACACTTAGGGAGCAACTCATGAGTTTGTCCACAGAATTGGTTTCCTGCATATCTTCCACAGGATCCTATCATCAAAAACAGGAACTAGAAACCACTTTTCGAAAAGCATCACTTGTGCCAACCCGGCAACACATCACTACTTCCAATTTAAACAAAAAAAGAGAAAACATGATGTTTGAAGACTATATGGTTTTATAATTCTTGGGCTTAGAAACACTAATCATTCAACTCCATAGGATTCATCAAAAATTTCCATGATCAGAACAGGAAAAGGTTAACAATTTTAACTTCAACATGCAGAGTCTAACAACCAAGCATGATTACAACCAGTCTACCAATGCTTAGGGGTTGACCAAATTGAAGAAATTCAAGCACTAAATGCCAAAACGTTTAACCTTTTTACCAAGTTAAGGAGTAACTAGAAACTATATCATTCCCAAACTCGATGTTTCGTAACTACCATTCCCACGAACATTAATTCAAGGGTCTTAGAAAACACTAATTTAACTAATTCCTTACTAATTTTACCAATACAGGGTAAAAACAAACTCTTAAATCCAACAAACAAAACCTAAGTAACCATCATTACAACAAACACTAATAGTTGATCAAAATGGAAAAATTCAAGCACAAAAAGACCAAAAATTTGATCTTTAGAGCATATTGTAGAGTAACTACAGCTTAAACCAGCACCCTAAATTTGAGTCTTAAAAAAATATTACAAGAAAAAGCAACTGATAAGTTCACTCTAAACTAGTTTCTACCAAAATTTCTACAGAATCTCATAATCTAAAGGAAAAAGAAAACATTTTTACACTTCAACAAGCAAAATCTTAACTACCAATATCAAAATTACCACCACCATCACTAATACCTGTTATAAGAAAAACACCCACTGGAGAGTGGAGAAGGCCAAAGAGTGGACCAAAACGGAAAATTCGAAAAGGGGAAGGGTAAAGATTGGATCTTTAGAGAATTGGAATCTATGGGTGGGTGAATGGGGAAGTGGAGAAAGAAGGGTCGAATTAGGGTTAGGGTTTTGACTTTTGAAGAAGAAAAGAGAAGAGAAGATATAGGGTGGAAATAACAGCCTTTCAGTTGAATTTGGATTTTGGATTCCTGCTTAAATGTTATTCATCTTCGGTAATTACTTAAATCACCTGTACGAATTATCATTTTGTCATTTTCTCTTTTTTATTTGTATAACTCTTCATTTCACTCTCATACCACCACTCTCTCTTCATCATTTTCTCATAATCATCAAAAAAATATCTCGAAGGCAAGAAAATGAGTCAGCGAACGCCCCGACGTACTCCCATCATGGGGCAGCGGCTTAGACAGACGTCCGGGGTGAATTTTTTTTCCGGACTTACCTCACCAGATCCAGACACTTCGTCAGACATTTTCGTGGTGTTGGTACTGGAAAAGTGAGAAAAACTTAAGCAGAAATCTTATTTTAAGAGACAGGACGAAATGTGTATTAAATGAATCGTGAATGTCAAATTGGTAATTATTGGGACGATTTAAGTAGTTTTTCGACCACGAATAGTAGTTCCCTAATAATCTGGATTATTTTGTTGGAATCTCAACTTTTAGGGTTTCTCTATAATTCTATTTTTATGAGATTTTCCACGTCTATCTATAATGTTGTAATTAGATATCTAAATACAACTTGTATATTAGATTTTGATTATTCTAAGATTAAGAATCTATTAACTACTAAACTAGTTATGTCTCGAATTGATTGCATGAAAGTTTGATCACGATATTGAGATATTTTTGGTAACTTGAAGTTGAAGAGGCCAAACTGTTTTGCAGTATTATGATGTCGTCTGAAAGAAATATCAATGTTGCTCTCCATCATTTTCAATTTAGTTCCTAGTGTCGATTTTTCATAATCAAATGACATAATGACAACAACAAAAAACATAAATCAAAAATATTATCGAAGATTTCTGCATCTTTTGGAAATTGAGAAACTAATACTCTAATTTTAATGACACAACTTTCTCATTAGTTTGTGGTATTGTAATCGTTATCTTGGAATTCCACGAGAAGCAAAAGTTGTGGAGAAAGAACCCTCACTACTTTTTTGATCATATAATTAAATTCATCGTACCTGGCACCGTGTCATATACCAACTGAATAATGCATAAAAGCTTTTTTCACGTAAGATTTTCTAAGATATTGCAGCAACCATGTTAGGCATTTAGAAGACAAATTTTGAGCATGGATAATTATAGGGTCCGTTTGGATGAGGATTCTTAGATATGATTCCTGTGAGAATCTAGATTCTAAGTGAAAATGCAAGAATCATGATTCCTAAAGGAAACAAAATTCGTTTGGATAAAAAAAATCTTGCTCATGATTCTAAATGTTAAATGAGCAGTATACTCCTAGTTTAAATTTATATTGTTATTATATTACTATTGTAAGATATGGTATGAATTTTTTTTACTAAGGTAGAATATTTATGTTTCAATGTCAATGACAACTATATGTTTTTAATATTAATTTTAATATTAAAAATTATCATAAAATATAATATATATGACATTTATCTAATAAGTATCGTAAAATATTAATTTCTAATTAGAAATTTATCAAATAAAAATATTAAAATATGAGAGTATTATGATAAATACAACTAAAAGTAATATGGTAAATGTTACTTTAAAATTTAGATTCTTACAAGAAACTATAAAAATTTAACTTCTTCGTTTTATACAAATTTCATTATTAAAAATCTAGAAATTCTTAGGAAGTTGGTTTGCACATTTGAAAAGCACATTTGAATTCTTACCGAATTCTTATTAGAATCTAAATTAAAAATCATATCCAAACGGTACCGTAGTCTCAAAGAATTGCCGTACATTAACAAAGAATTGTTCATTTGTTGGGGGGGGGGGGGGGGACCCACACACTCCGTTACTCCAAGCTACACATTCTTCGTAAGAATGCTCTTTCTTTTAACTTGTATAATACAAGATGTCATTTTTCTCGAACCAAAACATAACATTCGAAAAGAAGCCATGATGGAGATTAATGTAACTGTGAACATTTTGTGTCCTCCATCAAGATTAATATACATTGCACCTTATAGAAAGAACGATAATAATCTACACATGCTTTTATGACTTACCATAACCATCTGATACAGTATGCTTTGGGTCGAGGAATGGTGTAATAAGAGAGAAACTGAGGAAATACTGTAAGCCCGTTAGTCGTGAGTTTAGTTGAAAACTCTAAATATGAGTGAGGTGATGGCTACACGATCAATCAAGTTCAGCCTGCAAGGGCACGCTTGATGTCTGCACGCTGCTCCAGTGTCAATCTTGTTGGGAATTTAACATCGAATTTGATTCTGAGGTTTCCTCTCCTCCCTCGTTCTCTCGCAATCGGCATCCCTTCTTTGGCAATAACAAGCTCATATCCAGGAGTCACTATGTCGGTGACCGGGATCACAAGCTCACGGTCGTCCAACGTTTTTAGGTTCAGTGTAGTGCCACCTAGTGCGTCTGCAAGCGAGAGTTTCTGATGAACAATGAGGTCATTACTGTCCCTCTTGTAGATCTCATGTGGTTTCTCGTCTATGACAAAGAGAAGATCTGCAGGGAGATGGTTGGGTTGTTCATTTCCTTTGTCGGGGAACGTGATTTTTGTTCCTTTCTTCCATCCGGGTTTCACGTTGATCGTTAAAATCTCGGATGTTGGTACTAATTGCCTGCAACACATAAACTACAAAATGTCTTAGGAGCCGAGAATAAGTTGGATTAAATGCTGTTATACATCTTAGAAGTCAAATGGTTAAAAGGCCACAATACTCGTTACACGAACGTAAAATAGAAAGAACATACCCTCTAGAGTCAATAACATTCCTTGAGATCTTCATCTTCCTTGTAGAACCGTGATAAAGCTCTTCTAGAGTGCACAACAACTTGTTCTCAACAGGTGGAGGTTTGTGGGGTGCGCCAGAACCACTAGGCCCAACACCATCATTGTATGATCTGAAAATATTCTCATGCCCATTGTATCCGCCATACGCCCCACTACCATCGGTTCTATACCTTGTTGATTTTGAGTATCCTGTGGACCCATAAGGACCATTCGCGAATAACTCGGCAAAGATGTCCTCAGCATTCCTCGGATTGAAATTGTAGCCACTTGAACCATTTTGGTAGGAGGTCGAACTTCCAGAACCAGGAGGTGGCATGCCTTTCAGCCCTTCTTCACCATATTGATCGTATATAGCTCTTTTTTGAGGATCACTTAACACCTAAACATCCAAAGTAAACGGTTGAAATGAAGACTAATTTAATAAGACTGTCTTAGTGTCATCATTTTTAGGACATGTAAAATGAAAGTTGTGAAGGCTCGAAGTGGTATATTTGCTCACATATTACAAAAACATGTATCATATTTCCTCTTGACCGTGGGTCTGGGTGGGTTGTGTTTTTTTCCCGATAAAATAACTTAAAATCAATGGCCTATGCTAGACTTTTAGCAACACCATATATATTAAATAGGGAATGAAATGGCCTGTGCTAGACTTTTAGCAACACCATATATATTAAATAGGGAATGAAATGGCCTGTGCTAGACTTTTAGCAACACCATATATGCTAGACTTTAGATACCCTGGTTTTCTCCTAAATGCAGTGTCAACATAAAAAAAAACTACAAGATCGTTTCCAAAAGAAGGACGTAATCAAAATTCCCAATCTAAACAAAATCCCAAACCAAAAAGATTAACACAAAAATGACAGTGAAACAAAACCAAAGGCATAAAAAAATTCCTTTAAGGTTACAAATATGGGTTCCACTTAGATGGATGTTCCACAATACTAGCAGTTCTATGGACTCATATAAAAACTTACACAATCAACTACACTATCCTAATCTTAAACTTGAGAAAAATCACAAACAAACCCGGAAACGTAACTGATAGCACAGAAATTATATGTATACAAGCAGATTTTTGAATTTGAAAAGTGTATTGAAGATGTATCCTAAAAAAAGGTGCATATCTCCAATGGCGTTCCATTCAAGGTGCACACAAGCAAAGAAACCCAATGTTTAAGTGTTGAACGGTGCTAACTTTCTACCAAATTGCATTAAAACATACAACGCAATAAAATCCAGCATTCTCAACAAACCCAACACTTCAAAAAACAGCCTAACAGACCCCTAAAAACGTAAGAAAATGAGACATTTAAACAAACTAGAACACAATCAAATTACTCATAAAACAGCCCTTAAAACATATGAAAATGGAAATTAAACCAATAGAAACACAAAATATACGAAAAGACTGACAACACAACCCTCAAAACAACAAACATTTGAATTTCCAAGCAAAGAACAAGCACGGCAAAAGCATAAACCGCTAAGCCAAGAAAACACACAAAAACATCTCAATCGGCTGATATTACAACCCCCGAAATAACATGAAAATCTTATTGCAGGCAACAACAAAAAATCCTAGTGGCCTCACAGGACCACCCCTAGAAGACATTAAAATCAAATCTACGAGCCGAGAAATCATCTTAATGCGATCAAACACACCACAATCTGCCCACGTGCACAAAAAAATCGGCATTGAATCCAAAAAACTTCCACAAAGATCTCAAAACAATGGATCTCCCAACTAAGCTAGTCTCATTTGGTTGATTAAATTGTCAAAGGAACAAACTACAACGATATCCGACGACATTAAAAACAACGACATTGTAAGCCAACGGCATTTGATAGTTGAAATTATCTTAAATGAGGAAATATTAACATAGTTTGATCGTGTTAATATGATAATTCAATCGTTCCAGTTTCTCGAGGTTTCTTTTATGCCAGTTGAGAAGTACATAACGTTATTGTTCGAATTAAAATGCGATCACAACAAAACATCCAGAACCCACATAAAAGTCAAACTTTAAGGCAACATAAGTACAAAACCATCTTAATGGGCTCAAACATAACAATCCCCCTAAAAACACCCGAAAATCTCGTCTTAGAGGCAATAAAAACATCTCAATGGGCTAACAAAGAAATCCCAAAACACATATAAAAAAAAAATTGAATCCAACAAACACAAAAATCCTATCCAATTTCAATCCAAAAACTCCAATAAAACAAAGGGTAAACCCTACACTTGAAGCAGCGAAATTAACCAGAAAACATCCCCCAATCGGTCAACACCTAAAAAATCGAATTTTTAAGCAAATCCGAATCCAAAACCCCGTAAAAACGAAATGTTTAAGGCAAAAACACATGAAAAGACGCAAAGATGGGATATTTGGGCGAAAAACTGCATCTTTTTAAGCAAATCCGAATCGAAAACCCCGTACAAACGAAATGTTTAAGACAAAAACACACATGAAAAGACGTAAAAA
Source organism: Triglochin maritima (assembly GCA_963682175.1). Classification (NCBI taxonomy): domain Eukaryota; kingdom Viridiplantae; phylum Streptophyta; class Magnoliopsida; order Alismatales; family Juncaginaceae; genus Triglochin; species Triglochin maritima. Next base: position 40,805,043 of record OY821781.1, read on the forward strand.
TGAAAATTTTGGGGTCAAAAGTGGGCATCTGATCGGCTCCGACTCACGTCGTACGCCTCGGAGATCTGCTTGAACTTGGCCTCGGCTTCGTTGCTCCCGCTAGGGTTCTTGTCGGGGTGCCACCGCATGGCCAGCCTCCGGTACGCCTTCTTCAGATCATCCTCGTTCGCGTTTCGGTGCACCTTCAGCACGTTGTAGTAATCCACCCCCATCGATCCAATTCCAATTAGGGTTTCTTCCCTTCCCTTCCCTTCCCTTTTTCTCGCTTTTTTCGAAGAAATAATAATAATAATAATAAGATCAAGAAGAAAGAGCGGTGTAATTGTGTAATGGACCCTAAATAATTTTATTATGCTTTAATCGTGTCGTCATGCAATTGTGTATTTCGTGTAATCGTATCGTGTCAGAAATCTTACTCTAGTTGTAATATTTGATTATCGTCTACCTACTTATCTAAGTACAAATGGATGAGGTTAAAGAATTTGTACGTGTGTGCGTCGTCGTCTGCATATATATATAAAAAATAAAATGAGTTTAACTTACGTAATCGTGTCGTGTCGGAAATCTCATTCTAGTTGTAATATTTGTTTAAAATTCCACAACTCCTCTGCAATCCTACTTATTTATGCATAAATGGATGAGGATAAAAAATTTGTGTGTGTGTTCGTCGTCTGCTTACATTTATACAAAATAAAATGCGTCTAACTTATGTAAAATTTGACTTGTTAATTTGGATAATGTTGTATCTTTAACACATTTTAGTATCTAGTAGCGAAGGTTTAGATCAAAGTTAGTTGTAAATTCCTAATTTTAACATACATAAGAAAAAAGGAAGAAGTATACTATATAAATCTTGCGAATTCTATATCTATACCGTATCTATCCAAAATATGCATATTTGTATAAAAAAAATTCACATGGACTGTGGAAAAGATGGGTTCCAAATATGTTTTTTTCCCGACAAATATGGCTCACTTATGCCTCTTTCAGACAAATTTCACTTTGATCTCTAATTTAGAATTAAAGCAAGTATTGTACAATTTTTGTAATTTTCGCAAAAAAGTCTAGCATTTGTACAAGCTTTCCTGTGAGAAGCAAATATACGATACCAGTTATGCCTTTTATTTTAAAATACAAACAAAAGTGAACCAACTTTCCATCTCCACTTGGCAGTTTGGACACAAAATAACTTTGTACTACATGAATCAATCCAATTTTACAACACAAAGTACCTAAATAACCAAAATTGTAGATTTGCAGTTATCAAACCCATTGCACAATATTTTTGCTTTTTCCCCAAAATCTGCAAATTATATATAATAAAATCCAGTACATAATCTTGGATCCTCTACGCGTAAAATAAACAATTAAATTCAAATAATTATAGGATAGCCAAAAGGCCACAACAATACAGAAGATTCAGTTAATTATCCAAACAACAAGATGTAATCAGTTGATCGATCAAAATCCACTTAGACCCCACCTACAAACAATACATCCAAATGCAACTCAGTCTGTTCCAAAGCTCGAATACATAACTGAAACAATTTCAGAACATGACAATGGCAAAACCAGACAATTGCAACAACCCAAAACAGCAATCAAATTAGTGATGTGCTCACCATTGAAAAAACTGGAAACAAAGGTGATTAGTATGATCACTTCTACAAAAGCTTTTCAGTGAAAATCAATTCCATTTAGGTACACTAAAATAAGACAGACAATAATATGCATATAGTGTGACTTGTTCAGATGCCTCTTGACCGTGTTGGGATCTCAGATTCCTCGAACCGACACCCTGCCGTATGAGATGTTTGCCAATCAGCAGATGGGAGCTCGCCAAGGCGTTGTTACAAGAACCGGTGTGTTTCCCGTGACGGGTTGAAAGGCAGCGGCAGACTCGAGCTGCAGCCATGCCATTTCACGCTTTTGCTCCACAACAGACCGCTGTTGTTCCTCCTCTTCGTATTTCTTTTGGCAGGCTGAGAAGAGCTCTCCATCCATCTCGGAGAACATTTTCCTTATGTTCATGGTTACATTTAGAACAGCCTGGTTCCAGTGATTGTGGGAGTTCTTTTCGAGGGCGGGAAACAGTACAGGTAGAATCACATTACGGTTTTGTGCAATCAAGTTCACAATGTGGTCGTTGTTCCACAAGAACAGTGCTCGCTCAGCAACCTGAAATACATACATTCTGGTAAGAAAAGGTAAGTACTATCTAACTTTCCGTTAGTTAGCTATGATGTCTCATGACACAACCAAAATATTGTGGTTAAACAATATGAAGTTCAATCAGGATGAAAATGCATATTTCTCAACAAAGAACATAAAGTTGATGTGAACTCGAAGCAAATGCATGTTTTCAACATACAAATGTCAATTATAAGATTGTGTGACCTAAAACATAAACGAGCATAGAAGGTGCATGTTGTATCCAAAGGAATTCAGCAATTCACTGATGAGACTAATTCATACCTCCCAACAGTTGCACATTTTAACTATAAATACACACAATTGACAAGTAAAACACTATAAAATATCATCCCCATCCTCTACGGGGAAAAACCATAATGTTAAGAGTGAAAATTTTCATCAACAGTCCCACTTCCTTTCTCAATTAATTGGCATTTGCAATGTAGTCCAATCTCCAATTATATTTCACTCTGCCTAGAAGTTAAATCATCTTATGAATTGTATGCCATACGTAGTGAATAGCTCAGAAAGTTAGAATGCAAACCTACACTGGAGGTCCTACACTTAAAGTAATCAAAATAACTTGGCACTATCTTCTGATCAAAGCTAAGACGATAAAAAAAAATGAACTGAACTTTCTGACTCCTAAACTTACCTATACGGCTACCAATTGGGCATTTATGAAAAACAAGTGCAGAAAAGAAAGTAAAACTAAAGAGTACAATGTAACCTGAAAGTGGGAGCTGTTTATGCAGCAACCAATTCGTCGGAACAGCGGGACCATGATCTTCTGGAACTCGACCATGTTGGTTGCTTCTAGTATCTCCTCCATCTCACTCAAGAACATCACTTCCTTCTGGCTATTTGTCACCGGCCAATACTTTAACAGTCCACGTATAACTGTACCCACCAACTTCGGCTCCTTCTCTATAAACTGTATCACACAATACGTCAACTGTTGAAGGTAAACCCCAACAGATTTCGGCTTGTGCAACGGGAGCAAGGCCCTCCAAAGGAAAATTTTATGTTCCTCTTTGAGAGGCAATGCAAATCCACTAATCACACTCCCAAACACCTCTAACAGCTCGGCTATGCCATTGTGTTGTTCTGTCTCGAAAACAAATCTATAGAATATATTGCTCACTGATTTACGAATGAATGGCCTGTGAACCATGAATTTTCCATAAATCCTATGCAGGATTGTCTTCAAGCAGTCTCTTTCCCGTGGATCCTCAGAATCAAACAGCTCAAGCAAACCCAAGATGAAAGTATGGTCAAAATATTTTTTGGCCACCTTAGTGTCAAGTGATGAGGATGCAATGAATTTGAGCAGCAACTCATACACAATCTGCAAATGAGACCAAGCGGGATCAAACATAGGCTCGTCATCTTCATTTTCTCCACCCAAAGAATTTGAATGCCGATTTGGTGGGAGGGCCCTGAAGAGATTCGTAGCAAACGTTTTACAACTAGCGGCAATAGCCGGTTCGCTGAATTTGGAGGCTCCGGCGGACACATACTCCACAAGCTCAATCAGAGCATGTCTCTTGATGTCTTTTTCTTCTAGATTGTAACCCGAGTCACCAAAATCGAACAGAATACAGCAAAGGTTCAACTTGCTGATAAAAAGATTGGGTTTTTCCTGGTTCGGCACATCTCTAAACGACAGCAACGGCTCAATACCAGACACAACACTCGAAGGGAAAACCGCAGATGACATGCGCTTTGCGGTAGCAGTAGCTCGGCCGGAGACATCATTTAAGCTGTTTGTTCGTTGGATCGGGTTACCAGAAACAGAACCATTGGCACTGCAACTACTAGCGTCTAGATCTATCGCGGAATCAGATTTCGAAGGTTTGCGCGGCAATTTGCTTAGAAACTGTTTCCACATGGCTATAAAATCTAGATGATATCTTAATGCAGAATCTGATGACAAATCACAGAATTTCCCTTAAAAACTGCTTTCTTCACCTGTATATATGTAGTAAATCTGAAAAGCCTTATGAGGATCTCAGCATAAACACTACCTAATGAACTAATTAGTAAGATTTACTTAGAAATTAACTCAACATGGTAATGTCCAGTTCTTTCTTAACTAAAATCCAAGAGCCTTAATAATAAAGATCTCAGTACACAACCCTAAGCAGAAAATCACACTATCCACTAATTATTATTTATTTCAAAAAAAAGCAGAAAACTCCAACCCAAGTTCAGAAAAGCCCCATCCCACTTTTAAGCAACTTTCACCAAAAGAAGAACCCTAAGAACCCAAAAAAACCAGATTTGCCTTTTTTTTTTTTTTAAAAGAAAACCAACCCAAGTTCGAAAACGCCCCAAAGATCCCACCTTTAAGCGCTTTTGACCCAATCCAAAACCCTAACTTCCCCCTAAAACCCCAAATTCCGAACCAAAACCGGAATTTCACCACAGAAAACGCCGAAAGATCGAAACTTTCGGGGTTTGGGAGCGATATGAGAGCTTAAATCGAGTGGAAAACGGAAATTGGGGGCAATGCGGGGGAGGACAGGAAAAGGGGGCCGAAAACCCTAGATTGGGGACGGGAGAGGGTGAGAGGGGTGTCGAAAGAGAGGATTCGGAGAGCGGAATTGAGAGAGAGGGGAGATCGGAGAGGGAAATCGAGTTAGAAATGGAGATCCCGAAGAGAGATAGAGAGAGAAGGTGGAAGGAGAGAAGAAGAAGATGTGAGGAGTTTGAAGGAAGTAGACTGCAGGGCTGAGTAGAATTTTACTCCCAACCCGCTCTATACCGTCCCGTTTAATGCGGGTTGCGGGCAAAAAAATTGTTACCCGTCAACCTGTCACCTGCTTAACCCGCATAATAAGCAGGGCAGGTTGCGATTTTCTCGCAACAAGTCCCGCATAACCCACAACCCGCATAAGCCGTATATTTTGTTTGATTTTTTGTATTTTGTTTTGATTTTGTTTGTATTTAGCTTTGATTTTTTTGTATATAACTTTAAAAACATACATCGATTGATTTTTTCCTTTATTTTTGTAGGTTTTGATTAAAATAGATAAGGTTAAAGAAAATAAATTTATTTTTGTATTTAACTTTAATAAAAAAGATTAAACCCGCCAACCCGCCCCGCATGGCTTAGTCCATCCTTACGCGTAGGGGTGAGCAAAATTCGGTCCGGTCCGAATTTTTTCGGTCCGGTCTTTGGTCCACAAAATTTTGGAAATTCGGTCTTCGGTCCGGACCGGACCGAAAATTTAAGGGGAAAATCCGGGTTTTGGACCCACCCGGACCGGACCGGACCGAACCTATTCGGTCCGGTCTTTGGTCCGGACTTCCCGAAAATTCGGGTTTCGGTCCGGTTCGGTCCGGTCCGGTCCGGTTCGGTCCGGTCCGGTCCGGTTCTGGACCGAAGCTCACCCCTACTTACGCGGGGTGGGTAGCGGGTTTTTTTTTTTTGACCCTGCCTCGTCCCGCCTACCTGCTTAACTTTGGCTGGGCAGGTAGCGGTGGGGCGAAAATCCGCCCCACTTACAGCTCTAGTAGACTGACTTCTACGGGGTTTTTTTCGGTTGTTAATAGTCGTAAACTACTTAAATCGTCTCAACGAATTACCATTTTGTCATTTTCTCGTGTCTACTCATATATCACGACATTTCACCATCCTATCATCCATCTCTATTGATCTTCCTCGTATAATCATAAAAAATAATGTTTCAGATGTCAATAATGAGCAACAGACGTCCCGGTGTACTCGAATCATGTCCAATTTCTTTTTAATAATAAAAACATTAAAAAATTAGCGGATGTTTGCCGGAGCCGCCCCCATGGGGGGGGCTTTTACCCATACGCCCGACCCGATTTTTTTTACTGGACTTACTTCACCGAATCCATACGCTTTGCTAGACATTTTCGTGGTGTTTGTACTAGGAAAATGAGGAAAACGTAGGCAGAAACCTTATTTTAAGAGACGAGACGAAATGAGTATTAAATGAATTATGAATGACAAAATAATTATTATTAGGACGATTTAAGTAGTTTTCCGATAATGAATAGTAGTTCCTTTTTCTTTTTTTTTTTTTTTTTTTTGACTTGGGACTTACTCAACCCGCCCCCACATAAGACGAGTAGATATATAATTTGTAGAAGGACGTTGTGTGTGGAAATTAAAGTTAGAATTGAATTCTGAACTGGAGCGAGCTTATTGAGGTTGGGTCTTGTCTTTCGTCTATCAATTTTGTGATACACACATTTCACTTTTGAACTTACTTAACTTGTCCTCACAACAATTGTATCGAGAATATTTACGTGTGTAAAGTTAGAATTGAATTTTTGAACTGGAGTGGACTGATTGGGGTTGGGTTCGATCTTTTGATTTTTCGGAAACACACATTTCACTTGAGTTACGAGGACGAGTAGAGTTTACAATACAAACCATAGATTCAAGAATACAATTGATGATTAGCGATGATGGTTAGAGGATTCGAATATGAGTAGGAGGGAGTTTATGAATTAAGAATAACATCTCCACTTCCATCTTGAACTCTCCATGAGATCCATGGTGGTATTATTTATATAACTTCTAAATCTCCAAATACGTGTAAAAATTTCAATTGTCCAATCCTCAACTTGCATACTTTTCGAGTCAAATTTAGGATGAAATTTAACCCTTGAGGGTTTCGTTTTTTTTTTATTATAAAATTTGTATGAAACTGAAATAATTAATCAAACATTCTACGTTTGTTCAAAATCAGTCAAACATACTCATGAAGTCCATAGATGTCACACAAAATTAAGGATGAAATCGCAAATATAAGAAAAGGGAGGGACCGGATTGCAAACATGGTGGTAGGTTATGTATTGGGGGATAAGATTAGGAAGAGGCCTTTATTTGCAAGTCGAGGAAGGGTTTGGGTTTTGCGCTCAAACAACAAACCCTTCGTCTTTTTTAGGCCGATTTTCGTAATTTTTTTCAGGTAATTTCTTCCCCCTTTCCGCCCTTAACCCCCCCAAAGACCCCAAAACCCTAGATTTCTAGAGTTCGTCCCGATTGACGATCCTTTTGCCTCTCAAATCCGTCGATTTCGTGGTTTTTTGTTGTTTTCTGCCTTCCTCGTTCGAATGTGAGGCGAAAGATTGGATTTTTACCTGAAATTCGAGTTAAAAATTGGATTTTTAAGACGGAAGGAGGGGGTTTTAGGTGGAATATGTTGTGTTTCTGAAATGTATGGCCAAGTTCGAAGGTTTTGTTGATTTTTTATCTGAAATTCGACGTGAAGATTGGATTTTTCGGACGAGCGGAGACAGTTTTAGGTGGAATCTGTTGTGTTTGGGAAGGCTAAGTTTGAAGGTTTTGATGAATTTTTACCTGAAAGTTGACGTAAAAATTGGATTTTTTTGGACGAAAGGAGAGAGTTTTAGGTGGAATCTGTTGTGTTGGGAATTAATTATGTCTAAATTTGAAGGTTTTGTTGGATTTTGACACCATTGTGTGATGTGATTGTGCTGTTTTGGGCTGAATCAGCCTTCTCCATGCCTGACGGAAGCTTCAAAAACTCTGTAAATTTTCAATTTGACTCAAAACACTAAGAATCTAGATTTGAGTGTCATTATTAGTTTTGGTGTAAAAATGGTAATTTGGCGATTTATGATTACTTACTTGCCTTCTTATTCAATGTGGGCAGGAAGGTCGCTGACTTAAAGACCTTGACAGGAGAGGTTATTTTGTGGAATTTATTGTGTAGGGAAAATTGTAAGGTTTTGTTGAAGTTGTTACTCTATTGTATGTAGTGGTAATGTTGTTTAGGCTAATTCTTACCTTTCGTTCTTCCCACAACCTTTGGAAGTTGCCATCTTTTTCCATTTCGAAATGAATCCGTGAATTAGAAATTCCCAAGGTTTGATTTCAGTTTGGACTTGCTTTCCTGTTCTAATGTAGGAGCAAAAATCACTTTTTAGATGAAGTTGGACAAAAAAGCCTAACCTTTTTAGAGAAAATTGTGGCCAAGTTAAAAGGTTTTGTAAGAGTTTTCTCTCTGTTGTGCGTTATCTTAGGTGGAATGTTGTGAATATTCGGGTAAATCTTCTTTCTTATTCTCCCTTCTTCACCCTAACTTGAAAGTTGCCCTTCATTTCTATTTCATAAATGTTCCAAAAGCCTAGAACTCTCTAGGGCTGAAGGGGGATTTGTAAGTTTATGTGTAAGAAGACCCGTTGATTCAGTGATTTAAGTTTGTTTTCTTGCTTTCTTGTGGATTGGTATCGGATATTCAATTTTGAGGATAGATAGTTTACATATTTTGGTTTTTCTACCGTGTAATAACCCAAGGGGTACAGTATTTTTTGGAACTACAAAGTGGAGTGCATATATTGAACTGCTTTATAAGTGATCTGACAAATAGATACTTATGGCTACTATAATAATATTAAATCGTGATTTTTTGTGACGTAGTGACCTCTCGATAAACCTTCCACTTTTTTTAGATGAAAATATTCTTTCAAGATTATTTTGGTAAGAAAATCAAGCTTTATCCTACGATTCCGTTACTTGTGATGAGCTTAGATTTATGTGTTTCCCCCCTCGATAGGCATATTTATTGTCGTATACTCATATAACAGAAATAAACACATGGTTAGAATACATATCAAAGTACAATTCCTTAACAGCTGAAAGTGCTGATATCTTTGACTGCATTAATGGACCAATGCTATCTCTGATGATCTTTATTTTGATGTCGCATTAGTAGAAAAACCATCTTGCCTTGTCCTTGAGTGTAAGAAATCCAAACACACCATGTCCTCCATCTACTTGTAAGATAGCATGGTGTACTCCATGCATTCCAGATAGCGTTCTAGATGGTGATCCCGGTACTGTGAGTAGGCCCCAGTATGGGGTTTACAGTGCTTGATCTACTTCACTTTGAAAGAACAAAACTTACAAGGTAAAAACCCAATTACTGTAATATTTGCTGCAAAAAGTTATACTGTATTCAATTCTGCAATCAAATTTAAATGCTTGTTAGTGGTCAAATTGCCTATCTTTTTGCGATTGAAGTAGTTTTCGAGAGAGAAAAGGATACTTTATACTGTTCTGAAGAAAGTTCATTTTGTAACTTTGTTATGGACTTATCATGCCTTTTATGTTTAATAACCTGCGAAAAGCTCTTGTATTCTACCTCAGATTTACCAAGGACAATGTCTGGAGGTGGAGGGTGTGTTGTAGCCATCTGCCAATTGGGCGGAGAATTCGTCACAAGTAGTGATGGATCCTTGTCTTACACTGGTGGAGAAGCTCATGCCATTGACATTGATCGTAATTTCTTATTCGAGAACTTCAAGTCAGAAATATCTAGTGTTCTTAACACCGACATCAGTAACATGTCCATAAAGTACTTTCTTCCCAACAACAACAGAACTCTTATCACTATTTCTTGTGACAAAGATCTGCAACGCATGATTGATTTTTATGAACATTCTGTCAGTGTAGATGTCTACATTGTGAGCAAGACCAACAGGGGGTAAGGACCAATAATACCATGTCTACTTTATTTTGGAAGTGTTTTATTTTTTGACACCTTATTCTTGTCCTTGCATGCACTTCAAAAGCCCCATGGTTGATTCAAGAACCTCCTTGGCTGCAACCGCAATGCGTAACAACACTGGAAGGCCAAAGAGAGGTGGCAGGTAATCTCTAGTCTCTAGTCTACTTTCTACTATTATGTTTTCTTCCCTTCAGAATCCCAAATGTGACTTTTGCTGATGTAAAAAGCTCGATCAACATTGCAAATTTAGGACGGCAAAGAATCGCATTCCCGCAACTAATGCAGATGGTGGACATGTTAATATGCTTGGTGTAAATCCTCAACAACCCCTTCTAGATTCTCCTGAAAATGCTGCATTGAGGTACTTGTTTGTGTTTGACTTAAGTGATAATCTCTATTTGTTTTTTGAGTTCATCATCCTTATCCTACATTATGAACAAAATTTAAGGTTGCTTGTAAATTTTTTAATTGTTTGTCTTGCAATATGTACAGACACATGAACTGATTTGAATTAAAATTTTGCAGAGAAGATTGGACTTTACCAGCTGATATGATTGTTGGGGGAACTGGTTCTATTGTCCCAACAGATGAATTTCTTAATTATGAACCAACATCTAGTAACGACATCATAACAGGTGTTGGCCAGGAATTTGATAATGTCAAGGATTTTCGGGATAAGTTGTGTGAGTATGCTATTTGCAAAAACTTTGCGTATAGGTTCGTCAAGAATGAAACTGCACGTGTCACAGCGAAATGTACTGATGAAAACTGCCCGTGGAGGGTACATGCATCTCAGACAACTCGAAAGAAAAAGATTGTGATTAAAAAAATAATTGATGTACATACATGTGGAGGGGGGACTTCTAACGGTGGTCAAAGACGGGTAACTAAGAAATGGTTGGTGAATATAATAAAGAAGAAGTTACGCGATAGTCCGGAGTGCAAACCCAAGGAAATATCGGAGGAGGTTTTCCGAGATTATGGGGTTAATGTTAGTTATTTTCAAGTTTGGCATGCAAAGACTGAAGCGGAAAAGGAGCTTTTCAACATGCACGTCGAGGCTTGTAAGCAACTGCCTTGGTTTTGCGAAAGGTTGCTGGAGTCAAACCCTGGAAGTCAAGTTACACTAGCGACATCTGCTGATTCAAGATTTCGTCTATTTTTATCTTTCCGTGCCTCTCTTCAAGGATTTGAGCATGGATGCCGCCCGCTTATTTTGCTCGATACCATCCCCTTACAGAAAAACAATCAACTGAAATTATTGGCTGCAGCTGCGGTTGATGGAGATGGTGGTATCTTCCCAGTAGCTTTTGGTGCGGTCGAGGCAGAGAATTACGAAAGTTGGTGGTGGTTGTTGGATCAGCTGAAACTTGCACTCACAGTATCTTGCCCGATAACCTTTGTTTCAAACAGAGGGAACGGTTTGGACCAAGTTGTGCCTCAGATTTTTCCAGACAGTCATCATGGCTACTGCCTACTTGATATTGTGGAGGACTTCAGGACCGAGTTGAAAAAGGGCACATGGTCAGAAAAAGAGGAGGATGCAATGGTTAACGATTTAGAGTCCGCTGCCCTTGCATGTACCTCTGAAGAATTTAGTGCCCACATAGAAAGCATCAGAAAGGTCTCGGATGCTGCTGCAAACTGGGTTATGTCTACTAAGCCGGAACACTGGTCAAATGCCCTTTTTACGGGATCAAGATATAACCAGTTCTCCGCAGACATTGCAGAGTTCAGCGACTGGATTTCAGTGAGACAGGAATCATCAGTCGTGCTTATGATCTACATAATATGTTGCAAATTGATGGAGCTCATCAATAGAAGACGAGAAACTTCGAGTGCGTGGGATACAACTCTGACTCCATCTGTGGAGCAGAAGCTAAAGAAAGATTTACTCCCAGCCCAGAAATTTGAGGTGCTTTGCTCTTCTGACACCGTATTTGAGGTTCGTGGTGCCACTGTCAATGTTGTCAACATAAGAACCTGGGATTGCACTTGCCGGATGTGGCAGCTTAGCGGGCTTCCTTGCTCTCACGGGCTTGCAGTGCTTGACCACCTCGCCAAACCTTTCCATGAGTACTGTTCCCGGTACTTCACGACCGAGTGCTACCGCACGACGTACTCGGAATCAGTGAACCAAATAACAGGTGTGGAGAAAATAAGCCCAGTCATTCGAGCCAACTTGTACACCCCTCCGACCCGCCAGGGCAAATGGCCTCGACGAAACCAGGATGGCAGGAGGAAGAGAGATGCGAGGGAGCTCCATTGCAGCAGGTGCAAAGAAGTGGGACACAACAAAGCAACCTGTGAAGCACTTGTGTAGATACCGTCTGATGTTTCAGTTAATGTTATTTGGCACTCTTATTCGCATTCCTTTTTGCAGCTTGGATATGTGGATTCGGATCCTGTTGTTTAACAGACTAATTATGCTGTGGATGAAGTAATTTCTGCTTCTTGGTGTTATTAATTATTATCACTTCTGTAGTTTGTATTAGCTGAATAGTAGGACTTGGGTGGTTGTTTTGGTGGTGGTATCTGATTACGTATTAGATGTGTCAGCTTCTTATGTTTAATAATTATGTGTACAAATAGTGACTTTTTCCCTTTTTTCTAAAAAGAAGGCAAGTAATGTTTTCCACCCTGTTTAACGTCCACTGGTCGCTGAACCATGATCTCATGATATGATAAATTTTATTGAATCATGTCCATTTTCACTTTGGTATGGTTATGTACACCCGACCCCTCTCACCTCACTCAGGTTGGAGTTTTTTTTGAGAAATTAGGGTAATGTTGATGTTGATGGTGCGACATACTTGTCCCTACATCATCTTCGGTTAAAAGAAAAAAGATGACAAGTGATATTTGATTCTTTCATCGTCAACCCGACATTCCCGTGCCGAGGACTGAACTCCAAACCAGCAATATATAAACTTCCAAATTCAAATCCTTTACTAACAAAACATAAAATGAGAAGCAAACTCACCACCACTCTCTTCTCCAAATCCAAACCCATCCCAAAACCCAAACCTCCTCTAACTGCCGCCGTCGACTCGCTGGGCAAGTCCCGGTCCTTCGCCGACGCATGGTCTCTTCTCCTCCGCCACTGCCACCCCATTCCGGCCTCTGCCTTCGCCACCCTCATTCGTCGGTATAACCGCGCAGGTATGCCCCATGCTGCCATCCGTACTTTCCAATTCGCCGCCTGGAATAGTAACCGATACCAATTGGATGCCCAAAACCTTAATTTGGAGGTTACCCATTACCCAATTCACGGTGCAGACCACCTGTTCGATGAAAAGATCGAAACTTTCGGTGGTTTAGATGGCAAAAGCCAACAATTGGGCATCCGAAACCCTAATTTGGAGGTTACCCATTACCAATTGGACATCCCAAACCCTAGTTTGGATGGTGCAGACCACCCGTTCGATGTAAAGATTGCAACTTTGAGTGGTTTAGATGGCAAACGCCAGAAATTGTCTACACAAAAACAGGATCTGTGCATTATACGTTACAAATTTGCCTCCCAAAACCTTCATTTGAATGCTGAGGACAGTCTGCTTTGTGTAAAAAATGGAGCTTTGGACGATTCAGGTTGCCGACACCGGCCCTTAGAGATAAAACCCCCAGCTTTGGAACATGTAAATAACACAACTTCTGATAATTCCGAGTGTCAAAACCACAAAGAACGAGTTGATGGTATGAGATACCCTGATTTGGGTGATTCGGACAATACAGACCAAGTAGTCAACTGTAACAGACTCCCCAGTTTGTGTGATGCGGACCATGTGAACCTTTTGGTGGATGGTAAAACACGCTCCCATTTAGGCAATCCAGACGAGCTAACTGATGGTAGTAATCGACACTTCGATTTCGGTGTTTCAGACAATGCAGACCAATTCATTGATGTTAATCACTCTGATTTGGTTGATGAAGATGAGCTGTTTGATGTTTTGATTGACTCAATGTGCAAGGAAGGACATACAGAAGTCGCAGAGGACTACATTTCCCAAAAAAAAGATAGTGTAAGTGTAAGATGTTACAACATTCTTCTTAACGGCTGGTTTCGTGCACGGAAACTTCGCAAGGCAGAGAAGGTGTGGAAGGAGATGCGAAGTAAAGGTGTCCGACCCACATCTGTGACTTATGGCACTTTGATTGAGGGATTATGTCGGTTGGGGAAGGTAAACTGGTCGATAGCATTGGTCGAGGAGATGAGAAAGGAGGGAATTGAGCCAAATGTTATTACTTGTAATCCTATTGTGGATGCCCTTGCAGAATCGAGGAGATTCAAGGAGGCATTGGGTGTTGTTGAGAAGTTTCCACTTTATGGTATATCGCCCAATGTGTCCACTTATAATTCATTAATAAAGGGGTTCTGTAAAAATGGGGATCCCATGGGAGCAAGCAATGTGCTTAAGGTAATGATCGGGAGAGGGATTCTACCCATAGCGACTACTTATAATTATTTCTTCAGGTTTTTTGCAAAATCTGGGAAGTTGGACGAGGGATTGAATCTTTATGATAAAATGATCCAATCTGGGTATGACCCGGATCGTTTGACTTACCATCTTCTTATCAAAATGTCATGCGAGGAGGGGAAGTTGGATACAGCGGTGAAGTTGATTAGAGAGATGAACAAGAGGGGATTTGAATCGGATTTGGCGACCTATACAATGCTTGTACACATGCTTTGCCAAATAAATAAATGGGAAGAGGCTTGTGTTGAGTTTGAGAATATGATCGAAAAGGGAATTGTCCCTCAGTATCTTACGTACCGTCGGCTTGTGAAAAACTTGAAGAGATTGGGAATGATAGAGAAAGCCAGGAAGCTATCAGGTTTGATGAGACCTCTCGTGCGTTCGACAAAGTTGCCAGCAACTTATAAAGACGGGGAAGAAGAGAAATCTTTGGAGGTGAGGATGTCCATTGTCAAGAAAGCTAAAGTTATGTCAGTTGTTCTGAAGGAAGCTAGGGAGCGAAACAAACTCTCTGAGCTAAAGAGATCTGCAGAGATTATAGTAGGAAAGGCTAATAAGTTGATTGCTGAAATCAGAAGAAATACAAATTCCGAGTGAGTCTGATTTGGCTTTTTCGGAGATTAGTATTTTCAAAGTGGAGTATAGAACATGCGAGAGTTCAGCTACAAATGCTGCAGCTGCCCCATACTGCCATCGTGATTATGAACTCGGAGGCGCTTAAGTCTTCTCATTGTTGGGTGATGCAAATAAATATAACAAATAAATATAACAAATAGTAATGTGTTGCCATTACTATTTGTTATATTTATTTGCATTCAAACAAGAAGATTATTCCTTGGTGTAATTTTCTTTTGATATACATATTAAACATCTTCACACAACATTGCTTATCATTTTCAAACACTGTTTTAGGACCGTAGTAGTTCTCATGCATCGAAGAAATCTAGGAACCGAAAATTTTATGATATAGTTAAATTAAACCAGTTATAATGATGAACTGACGGATGGGTGAGTTAATGATATAGTGCTGTGGTGTCCAACTCTCATTGTTGGTTACTTGCTATGAAATTATACTGTTATATTGTCTCAACATGATCTCTGATATTCCTGGTGATCCTTGCATCATCATGGATCCATGTTTTGTCTAAATCAACAATCATGGCATAATTCTTACAATCAACTTTTTATCTGGATAATATAGAGATGTAGACTTATCATGGATTTTTTATCATGATGTAGAGCCAATAACAAAGGTAAAGTGTAAATCTGAGAAAAAAGTGTAAGCCTAAGATTCGTTCATGGAGTCGATAGGAGAGGTTCGACTATTCATTTTCTTGGAGCTGTTGGACCAAAGTCCCAATTCCTTAAGTTTTGTTCTAGATATCCTATGATGACCAATCATATGACCTTATACGTGGAGATTGTCCGCAGGATGGTTTCGTGAATAATAATAATAATTCTCGAACAAAAAACCCTTTAAACATTAGACTTTCTCTTGGTGTTTGAACACTTGCATTTCTTATGTGGTAGTTACTAGATACTCTGTTTGTCATTCTAGTTATTGGTGCAATTTCAAAATTTCCGAAGTTCAATTTATTTAAGAGCACATAGGCAGTTACTCAGAAAGAAGCACACAATACATATTCTGTAATTCAGATTCCCACCTGACACTAAGACTATTTTCTGTTCAGTTCATTATGGTTGAAAAGCATACTACTTGCCTAGCCTGTGAAATTGGCCTTTAATTTGTTTTTTTGTCTTCTTCCAGGTAAAATTGAAAGTGATTTTCTGCAGTGTACTCTGGCAGAAGCACTTACTGTCTTGCCTTTGATGGTAAGACCTCTTTATTATATTTCAAGATTCAAGGATCAAGGATTGCTTCTGCTAGCAACAGACTATCATTTTCTTCCTACAGCATTTACAGACCAAACATGTCCAATCAGACCACAATAATTGCCATGGAAGGAAGAATGATTCAAGATTCATTTCTTTTTCCATTTTATAACACCATGGTTTCATATATCTTACCATGTTTAGCATGCTAGCAGAGTCACACTGTAGCACTAACCAAATAGAAAACCTTATGCATTCTTTTTCCTCTTTATGACTATTATTTCATAAATTTTAGTTTTTGTGCATTCAAATAGTAATACTCAACCAAACACAAAACGTAGCAAAATTTCCACTTTATGCATCATGATTTCACATATCTTACCTTTTTCTAAAGTGAAAAGAGTGTCATGCACTTTTTTCCACTTCATCACGTCATATTATTTCTTACAACATGTTGTCTACTTGTTGAAATCACATTACAGTACAGAAAAATGTCATGCATCATTTCCACTTCACCTCATCATCTATTCATGGTTTCACGAGTCTTACCAAAAATCAATAATTGTAGCATTGACTACTAAAGATAAATATCATCTGCATTTTCCACTTCATCAACTTAAAAAAGAAATTATGACTAACCCAAATTTGTTTTATCTGACCATGTTTTTGTTAACTTTTTACCGAGCTCACATTGCTGTGTACTTCAGTACTCAGCCAAGCAGAGAACCTCAAGCATGGATTGACATTGACGGTTGCTGCTTGTAAGATTTGTTTGTAAGTACAAAACCCAGAAAGATTTTGCTTATTCAAGTCAAAATGATTTAAAGAACACAAGCCTTGGTGTAGAATTCTGCACTTTCTTCTGATGCATGCATGGTTTGCTCGAAGTACTCTTGTGTACTTTGTTTGCTACGTTTCAAGAGATCTCTGGTTGTAGGTGTTAGAAGAAGAGTTGTAATCCAAGGAGAGGAATAAATGCTTTTCATTAGGTTTTCTGAAATTTCGGACAACCAATCAGAAATTGACAGGTATGGTAATTTCAGTAGTCTGTGACAGAAGTTGTGGTCTGATTGATTGATGTGTTGGACAACACTTGCAAGTGCAAGTTTAACAAAACAAGTTATTCTTTTTCACTGTTTTACTCCTGAATTGTTAGGTGCTTGAATTTGAAAAGGTATGGGACTTCCAAACAAAAAAGAAGACTGTGCGTAGGATAGGAATTAGGAAGTGACCATGACTTTGGTGTGTTCAACTTCAAAGGCAGGCATACGGTGACATCATCACCCTTGTTCTCTCACTTTCAATGGATCTCTTCAGATCTCTATAACTCTTCTTCTTCTTTTGTCCTATGCCTCTTATGTCTCCGTGTGTTCCGCTATTATTAGTTTCTTGTCCTTTCTTGCTTGCTCTCTATCTCTATAACTTTTTACATTTTTTTAAATATAATACACGTTACAACATAATTCATGCACATCAAGTAGATAAATACTCAAATATTGATCAAATTATTTTTTATACCTTAAAATTATTTCAAATACTTTGTTTATTTACAAGTCGGTACTAATATTACTTTTTTAATGTCGGTACCAATATACCTTTGGTCGGTTTAGACAAATACATCATTAAATATGAAGGTTATGTTAATATATCCTGGAGTCACAAGAAGTGATTCTTCTAAGTTCTCTCTTACATGTCAGCTCGTCTCTTTTCTGCCATAACAAAAGTAACATATTAGATATCAATACGTTCGCATCAATATGTGTATGTATGTATGTATATCCCATGCGAACTACATAAGCTAATTAATTAAATATATTATATTGGAACCCACCAATTTAACACCACATGATCTACACATGAAATTCATTTGCAATGATTTGGAGAAGGACTTGGATTATCAAAGGATGTGTTCTTCTCCACACTCATTTCATGTCAATTATCACATGTGATATGTCTTTGATCCCAACTCATACAGTTTGTACAAATTTAAGAAATAATATACTAGTTGTAACATTTGCATTTTGCAAGATTATAAAAAGAACTTGAACACTTAATAAGTAGGGAACTGTACAAGAATTATGTCAAAATGCTCTTATGGGATACAGAGAAAATCTTAGTATTGAACAACATTTTTATGGAGATTAAACCATCTTGAAATGTTTATAATGCTATTTTATACTTTAATTCATATGATACATTGTATAGACGTCGGTCGTATATAGCAGACGTCTATACACAAGGGTATAGACGTCGGACACTTGGATGACAAAAATCCGTCGTATATACCATTGTATATCCGACGTATATGACACTTTTTCCACTAGTGTAAAGACCACCAAATAATGGATAAAAATATTATAAAAAATTTAGAAGTACACTTCTTCACAAAATAAAACAAAATTAATAAACTATACCCCTCTGACCACAATTACAAAATAAGACAGTTGAAACAAAACAAAATTAATTTGCATGATGCATTAATTAATTATATCCACATAATGAATCCAGCAATCCACTCGTTTTGATAAGTGGGGACCTTGAGGGAGAAGGAAAGAGCTCATTGTTGCCATCAATAATAGTGTCACAATTGTGGCATCTTGTCCATATATACTTTCAACATTTGGATTTTCTTCTAATTAAGGACAAAAGTGGTACACATGGTTTTATTTTGTCATTAGGACCACCATTTCAACTCCTTTCCTTGCTCTCGGATGATATATACTTGTCCATGTCACTTGTGTTTCTCCAAACTAAAGATCAATTTAATTAGGGTTATGAAGATATACTGCTTCTTCCATTAATTGATTCCTTGTCTTCTTCTATGCCAACGCCAACACCAACACAATTGGAGACACCACTCCTTCCAAACCCAAACCCATCATTGTCTCTTTCCTTTGGAATCTACTCTCTCTTGTCTCTTCCATTTGTAACAAACATGTCTTCTTCTTCTTTCCCCTCTAATCATTCATTCTCTTTCTTCTACTCGTGCTTCATACTTTTGTTCTAAGATGGGGGCAAAGGAAAAAAAAAAGTAATGTCCAAATTGTTATGTTGTTGCTCAAATTATTGATACACATACTATTTCTAAAGCTCCAGTTGTCCTTATTGAGACTAACTAATTAATGACACGTAATAATATTGCGATGGCACTAGTTGTATACATGAGGATATTAGTGTAAGCATAACAAATAATTATACTAGACAAGTATTTGTTTTAACAAACTTTAAAATGTGAACGATAATACGTGTAAAATGCTGATTATCACATGTAATCAAATAGATACTACCTAACTTTAGGAATAAAAGAGTTTATGTTCGACACGTATAAACAAATACTTATGCTTACCACGTGTAAATTAATCTTCCTCTCTGATAGAATTTGTTGATAAACCCTACCAACATCACATCAAATGATTTGAAATTTGGGTAGGCACTTTGTAGCAATAACATTTATATAATATAAATGTTATTCCAATTTTATTTTTTTCACAAATCATCTCTTCCATTTCACGGAATCTAACCAAAATTTTATTCTCTCTCATCTTCTCGATCATAATATTTTTAATTTTTTTTTATGTCAAATCAACTTTTATCTTACCTCCAATTCATTTCTCACTCCTTACAAATAATTAATTTATTAATTAAAGTTAATAATAGTAATTTGATGAAATAAAATTATCAGAATTACAATATCTATTGAAATGTCGTAAAACTTGAGTTTAATATTACAATATTTATATAGAAATATGAATGTAAAATTGAAAAGATAAATATTTAATAATATTTTTAAAAAGTATTGATTTTATCTTACAAGAAAAATAGGTTACAAAACTTGAACTTATTTCTCTCGTTCCCGACTTCTACTTTAGATTAAATTATCATTAATATTGGGTCCCATCGCTGTTGAGATCATGTCCACATGGGAGCTCGATATTTATTTATTTATTTTATGTGGTGGGTTGCAGAGAACCATCTTAGGACTAACCAGGGTTAGGACATTTTTTTGGGACTAGAAAATGCCTTGGTCTAGAAATTTTTGATGAACTTTATTTTCTACCATCGATGGACGATGGTGCCCTAACTTTTATCTTTTTTGAACTAAAATCTCAGAAGCCCACATGACCATGTTTTGAAATGTCCCCAAATCATTACCACCCATGATTAATATAGTAGACAATTAGTACAATATTAATGGACTATAATTACCTAATCTCAACAAAAAAAAGATTATTGGACTAAGTTGCAATGTACCATCATATACGTACTTATTTTTTATTTATATTTTTACGTTTTGCGTATAATGTAAGGACTGAATTGCATATTTTTGGAACGAATCTAAGGAAAGATCTTTACTTCTCACAAGTGACAAGACTGACGTCAATTTCACAACCTTAGGGACCTAAATATAAAGTTTTCTAAAAGTAAGGACCTTAAATGCAAATTTTACCATGCAAAACCACATTTAGTATCTTATATAATAAACTATTGAGGATTGCAATGCGAATTCATCCAACAAACCAATGGAAACCTTTCATTGTTCTATAAATACCTCAAAACTCTTGGCCATTCCCAACACTCCACTCTATCTCTCTCTCTCACATCACTTTCTCTCTCTAGAGATCACGACACCACCACCACCACCAATCCCTCTCCCCCTCCTCTCCACAAACCAAGCATCAAAACCTTCACCATTCTTATACTCTCTCTCTCTCTCTCTCTCTCTCTCTCACAAGTCTCAACACATATATATAAAACTAGAAGTTAATCCCAACACCATCTCCACCCAAACACCCTCTCTCTAAAGTCTAAACACAAAAACCACCTCCACCCCAACCCACTTCCTAGAAATTAATCTCAACAACATCACCACCTTGGCAAATTTCTAAAAATATCCAGACAAATTGAATTTTAAGATTTAATTAGACTGAAACTAGATCACCCATCTTCATCATGCCAACTCTCTCTCATGTCCACTTGTCCGACATAAAATCTTTCAAAACTCTCCCTGAGAGCCATGCATGGTCACAATCAACAACCCTAACCACCATCACCACTTCAAATCCAATACCAACCTTAGACTTATTGGACCCCAACTTGGTCCACAAATTGGCTCATGCATGTCAAGCCCATGGTGCCTTCCAAATCACCAACCACAACATCCCTCTCTCTCTACTCTCTCTCCTCCACTCTCAGTCCAACCTCTTGTTCTCTCTCCCCCTCCACCGCAAGCTCTTGGCCCTCCGACACCCCAACGGTATCGCGGGCTTTGGGACCGCCCGTATTTCTACGTTTTTCGAGAAGAAGATGTGGTCTGAAGGGTTTACCATCGTCGGATCTCCGGTCGACCATGCTCGTCTGCTTTGGCCTCACAATTATCAAATCTTTTGGTACGTAAATTAAGTAGTTCAACTTAATACATGCATGCACTAAAATTAGATCCAAATTAAGGTTGTATCATTTGATTTCAAAAAATGTAATGTGAAGTTATTATGGGTCGATCGTTTGAGTACTATATATATATGTGTTACACCATATTATTCTTCTATGTATAGTTATAAGATTAGTTGGGATATTGCATGTACGTAGAATATGTTTGTTATGTTTGATTATATTTATAACATTGATATTTGTGCAGTGATGTGATAGAAGAATACAAGCAAAGAATGGCAGAGTTGTCCAAAAAACTTGTGGGCCTCATATTCTCTTCACTGGGCCTACCTGATGATTTTGAAGAAAAGCCCAATTTAGGCAGGGCCTCGTCGGTCCTCCAGCTGAATTCCTATCCACCGTGCCCGGACCCGGACCGAGCCATGGGTCTTGCGGCGCACACCGACTCATGTCTTCTCACCGTGCTCCACCAAAGCAATACTAGTGGGCTCCAAGTCCTTTGCCCCGATGACAATCGCCAACCCTCGAAGTGGGTCACCGTCCCACCAGTGCGAGGTGCATTGGTAGTCAACATCGGGGACTTGTTTCAAATATTGTCGAACGGACGGTACAAGAGCGTAGTCCACCGGGCGGTTGTAAACCGGACCAACCACCGCCTATCGGCGGCGTACCTTTATGGACCGGAGCCCCACGTTAAGATAGCACCATTGAAAGGCCTATTGGGCAAGGAGGGCCCAAAGTATAAGGCAGTGAGTTGGGCCGAGTACTTGGACTTGAAGGCTAAAAACTTCCACAAAGCATTGAACTCAATAATCGTGCAAGAAGAAGAAGAGAAATGGAAGGTCTTGCGATTGTGAAACCAAAACATTTCAAAGATCGTCGTTTGATTGCATTGGGTTGGAAGCTGTTGATCTTCAATTAAAACATGTTGAATGGTTTATGCCAAAGTGTAAAATTAACAATTCTCAATACACTCGAAACATTGCCCAGACCTACCACATCAATATTCGAAACCTTGCAAATTAACTTCCATCCATAACCAAACATCATGATCATGTTACAAATCTGAACCTGGTAATATAACCTTCGTGAACGATTTCATAATATATTACCTGAAAGTAAACTAATCAGTTTCCTAACCCATAAGAGACATGGATCATCTAAATCAATTCCCAGAGGCACTTTAACTAAAACTTAACACAACCACAAACAGGACACAGAACATAAAACCAAATGCTAATCTCTTAGAGCTCATCAAATTGTAGTTAGCAGCCGCATATGTTACACTTAAAGCCAGAACCAACAACAAAAAAGGAACATGTCAACATCATCATCATACTAAAATCCAGCTGAAACCTCTAATGATTAGTGCATGAAACTGTCCCTATTTGCCCAAGCCATCCAGGAAACCTTGCAGCTCCTTCAGGCCTTCAGCCGATATGCTACGGTGGACCCAACCTCTCGGTGTAGATAAGCTGGGTGGTGGCCTCGACTGAAAGCACACGACGACTACAGCAAGGTTGTCACTGCTCTTCCTTTTGAGTGCCTCGTCCACCAGCTCTTTGCAGCATGCGGCGGGGTCATTGTGCTCCTGTAATTTCCGTCGGGCAAAATCAACTGCATTCTGGCTGCGGAATACGTCCCATATCCCGTCGCAGCCAATGATGAGGAACTCGTCGTCTTCTGTGAGCCTCGTCATCATCACTTCCGGCTCTGCGGTGAGGGGTCCCACACCGTTTGAGAACTTCATGCCCTCCATGTGCCAGTCCCCAAGTGCGCGTGCAACATTAAGCTGACCGTTGAGATAACCATCGTCGATGTAACCACCAGAGGCCTCAATACGTCTCCTCTCCCTGATGCAGGCTGGTTTGTGGTCTCTGGACATCTCGATTGCTTTACCTCGTCGACTCAGAACAGCTCGACAATCACCAGCATTTGCCACCACCAATGACCTGCATAAAATTGTAATCTGTTAAACACTGTTATCAGCAGGTGATTGGTCACAGAACCTTTCTTATCAACGATTAGTCACAAAACTGAATGCTAAAATTAACCAACCTTCCAACAACAAGAGCAGCCAGTGCAGTGGTGCCAGAATCAAGAGCAGAATCAAGCAAACAGGCTTCTGCAAAAGCAGAATCTGTCTGCAAGAACGCAGAGGAAACTACCTTCTCCACATCCACCGGAAAATCGTTGTTTTCTAAAATGAATTTCGGCAAATTGTATGAGGCAAAGTCAGCAGCATGTTTTCCTCCATGTCCATCAAAAACCTGAACAAAATTAAAATAGTTCGTCTTATATGATATGACAAAGCTAGTTTAATTTTCTAGATAAGATGAAGCATTGAAAGCAAATGCTAAACTTCTGTGATAGTGAACATACCCCGTAGAACGCATTGGGACCTTCAATGCAACTATTCAGGTCACAATTGTCCACAAAATCATCAGAGCAAACATAGACATCTTCCATCTTGTGGCGAAATCCAATATCAGCCCAACCACCAGAGCGAAGGACTGGAACAAAGTCTACATCACAAACATTGCTGCTGCAAGAATCCTCAGAAACGTTCATAAACGTATTTTCCAGTGTGTTTCCATTCACCTGCATAGTAGTAGAAAAGAACTCATGGTGCAGCAACCAATTTGTGAGCTTAGAAAACAATTAGTATGATAAGATGGTGACCGAAAAGCAGAACCATTGATCAAACGGAAATGACAATAAAAACCAAGTTTAATCAAAGAAAAAAGACAAAAAAAAAAAATCAAATACACCTGAAAATTAGACTGTAGATAATGTCATAATTAATTCACCAAAACACCCTATTAACCAGAAACACAAAAGAACCCAAGAATCTCAAGTCAGTCAAGCATGAAGCTGATGACTGAACAAAAGATACACCACAATTACGTTACAACTAATAAAACACTATAAATTTACCTAACTGTAACAAAAAACTGCTTAATGTGACAAAATCACACTACTAATAAACACCAAAAATCTAACAAACAAGATTCACCAACAATTCCACTGCAAACAATACAACACTAAACCAACTGTCTTTACGTAGTAACAATCGAGCACCAGCTGCACCACAATTAAACAAATCACCACCACTAACCACTAAAAACCAAAAACTGGAAAACAAGATTTACCAACAATTCCACTACAACCAATACAACACTAAGACATCACCCTTTAAGTAATAAGAATTGGAACACAACAATTACACAAATCACTACCACTAAACCGCAGACTTACCAACAATTACACTACAACAAATAACACACTAAAATAGTACCTATGCGTAGCCAAAAACCCCAGAGCACTAAAAAATCACCAAAACAACAATACCATTAAATAACATTTACTACCAATCACATTACAAGTTTACAACCAACAAACACTAAATCATCTCCCATTTTGCAATAACAACAAACCACCACCACCAACCACCGAAAACCGAATTTTCGCTAAAAACCAAGAGATCTTACAAAGGAAGCTGACGCATTGGCAATCCGAGAGCCCCCAAAGCAGTGCTTGAGAGCCCCAGAAAGAGGGTTGGGAGGCCTCCCCTCGCTCGACCCCCCATTAGTCTCCACTCCCCTAACAACCCCCTCCATTTCCAGCACCATCACACCTTCTCATCACGACCCAATACCGAAATCTAACCCCTGAACTCGAAAACCCAAGAAAGGTCACTTTTTGACGCGAAAAAAGGAAGAAAATCCCGAAAAGGGGCTCGAAAAGGGGGATTCGAAGGAAATGTGGTGGCTTTTGGGGATTGGGATGAAGGGGGAGGTCGGATTTGGGGTTGGGAGAGGACGCGTGGGTTAGGGTTTGGGAATTCTAGGGTTTCTTCGGGACCCTACGAGGTCGATGGTATTTTTTTTTTTTTGCACTTTTACCCTTTTAGATTTTCGTTAATCTTCTTTTCCGGGAATTAGAGCTTTGGAAAACAAAGCATATATCGTCTGCATCATAGTTGTATAACGACTCATTTTCGATTTTTATAATACATAACAATATTTTGATTTAAACGGTTGGATTTGGTTTTCTGATTCGGAGATGTTTTTATAATACATAACAATATTTTGATTTAAAAGGTGGGATTACAGTTTGGGACAAGTGAAGAGTGAAAGAGAAGCCCAATTCGGGCTACTGATAAAACGAATCTCTAATGATGCTTATTTGTCGATGCTTGTTAGTGTTATATTAAATCTCATACACCGACGAATAACGTCGGCGTAGAGTACATCTGTCGGAAGTTGTTTTTGCGCCAACAAATTCATTTTGCCACCTTCTGACTGTTCTGAAACTTACATTGGGAGAAGATATATGTCAGTGTTAGTTTCCGTTCTAATGATTAAAATGAAAATAGTAATCGACGGGACATATCCGTTGGTATTGTTCAAAGTATTTGTCGGTGTATATTACCACCAACGATTATTACTATCCATTGGTGGAAACCTAACTTTTGCGATGGATGTTTCACCGTAGTAACCTATGAGAGAATGAATGCATTTAAACATATCACATACAAAATTCTTGTCAAGAATTAAATTCTTCACAATTTAACAAGAATCGATTCTTACAAAGAAGAATCAATTCAAGAAATTAATTCAAACGGCCGGTGACCTAAGTGAAAAAGGGTGGAGACTATAATCCTTGATATTGCAGTAATCGTCAACAAAATTAAGTATCCTTTTGCATTAACTGACTCACCTTAATAGATTTTAAGCTATGCTGAGAACATAAAACACGTCGCCGATTAATTTTGAGAGTCACCTCCTTTTGTTTCGACGACTATGACTTTTTCTTTCAATATTCTGCAGGTTCAATCTCCAAGTTTCATTTTCGATTTTAGTATTTCATCCAATTGCAACAAATAACACATTACTATTTCTTAGTAGTTAATGTTGGGCTGAACTTTGAGATGTTACAACCTATTCCATTTGAACATATGACATTCTCGTAAGGATCAAACTCATCAATCAATCGATCAAACGTTGCAGGATTCTAGACGTGACTCTCACTCTTTTGATGTAAAACTTAGTTCTCACATTTTCGGTTGGTTAATGTTTTAATACAATTTCTAAACTAAACATAACATTACTATTGCTCAATAGCTCAACTAAACATGATTTTTTTTGTTAGAAAGAACTCAAGTCAAATCCAACTTCTAATGCCTCTAAATCTACCTATATAAGATTTAAGTTTTTGAATAATGAGACCATAAGAAAGGAATAAGCCACAGAAACAGATATCCATCATGTTTAATGGAGTTCACCAAATCAATATAGTCAAGAACAGAAGGAAGAAACATTATAGTCTGGCAGGATGGCCGCAACAGCAAGAAGCTCTAGCCCGTATCTTTCTTCACAGCAGCACAATAACGATCAACCAATGCTTCCCTCTGGATCTTTCTACGTCAATTGATTGTTTGTGTTACATCCTAACCCTTGCTAATTGGGTTTTATTGTGATTAGGTGGTGGATTAGAAGAGGTGGAGATGGAGGGCTGAGATTGATTGGGTGGTGTGTGGATGGTGGAGATGAGGGGAGGTTTAAGAGTCGGTGGGTTCCCTCTCTCTCTCGTGCAATTCTCTCTCTCACACTCAAGTCTCTCTCTCTCTCTCTCTTGATCCGCAGTTCTCTGAGGCGAGGAGAAGCTCAGACTTTCTCCAAGTCGTGTGGTTCGAGGCTCGCCGGATCGTTGCCGGAGTTGTCGAAGGAATCGGAAGTCCGCCGAAGTTCGAGCTTTTTCGTGGAAGCGCTCGCCGGGATTCTTCGAAGGCTTCTTCAAACCCTAAAGGTATGTCAAGCTTTAGTGTAATCCTCCTTTTAGCCTTTGCGAGGGTTGGAGTGGCCGACGGTAGGCCGAAAGACTCGTCGAGAACCTTGCAGCAGTTTTTCTGCTCTGCAACGGTCGACCGGCGGGATGACGCGGTCGACCGGTCGTAGTGTGTTTTGAGCAAAATCCCTTGCACCGGTCGAACGATACTCTTCGAGTGGTCGACCGGTGGTACGTTTTAACAAGGGAAAAAAGCTCTGGGTGTTTTTCGGTCGAACGGGTCCCCTTTGCCGGTCGACCGAAAGCACTGTTGTAAGTCGGTTGAGGCGTTGACCATCTAAACGGTCGACCGCTCATTGACTTCGTCCGACCGGAACTTAAGTTAACTTATGGGCCGGTCG
The DNA here is from genome assembly GCA_963682175.1 of Triglochin maritima. Taxonomy (NCBI): domain Eukaryota; kingdom Viridiplantae; phylum Streptophyta; class Magnoliopsida; order Alismatales; family Juncaginaceae; genus Triglochin; species Triglochin maritima. Next base: position 40,832,643 of record OY821781.1, read on the forward strand.
ACCGAGAGTGTGGCTTCGGTCGACCGTGTAGTGCGGATTTTGTTAGTGAATCTTACTGGAGGGAATCGGTCGACCGTGATCTTAGGATCGTTCGACCGTTGGTGCTTTTTGAGCAAGAGAGGATTTTTCCCTGTTGGATTTCGGTCGAACGGGGCTCCTTTGTCGTTCGACCGGTTGGACGTTATTTCGGTTTTTCTGCGGAATAGTTGTGGTGTTCGGTCGACCGTTTGGGGTCTTCCGTTCGACCGTTTGGGCACAGTTTGCATATGGATGCTTGTGTCGTGTGTGGTTGGATCCGCCTCGAGGGCAATGGGTCTCCGGCCTTTTTTGGGGCGACGGTACAGACATTGCCGGCCTGAGAGGAGGATTGTTGTTGTGGCTCTGAGGAGCGGGTGCCTTGTGTGCACGTTGTTGTGGCTCTGAGGAGCGGGTGCCTTGTGTGCACGTGTGATTGAGGGGTTGGGGTGAGAGGACCCTTGAGACCCGTGACCGATGTTTTCCGGCGGTGTCTGGTGTGCACGGGAGATTGATATGTTTTTACTGCATTTTTCATTTCATGTTTCATTACGCATATTATGTTCATATTTTAGGGGTTTGGCATACGGGGTTTCCCTAGGGGGAAACTCAGGTATTGTTTGTTTACATGTCAGGTTGTGCACGCCAGTAGGAGGTGGTGACTGCGGACAGGAGCACCCAGACCAGATCCTGTCTTTTGTTATTCGAGGTGGATGATTTTCCTTTGTACATGTGTTGTATATCTTTTGTGTTGGGTTGTAATCATCTTTGACTCTCGTATTGTACAGTTTACCACCTTATATTATATATATACTTGTGGTTTGGTAACGACCCCAGTGTTGATTCTTATATGTTTTAAGTTTTAAATTTTCCCCTGTTTCGGGACGTTACAGTTTGAACAATTGGTCCTTCATAGTTTGCTCCTTTAATATGATTACTCAATATTCCACATGATGAAAAGAATAACGTGCTTAATTAAACAGCCATAAAATGATATTTGCATTTGCAATTTTTGTCAAGATTCCTAAAATGCTTTGTAAGAAGTAATAGATTACAAACTGAAAAATTATTGTTCTTGATTCCTGATACAAACCAGTGAGACTTCCAAGCTTGCAAGGTTAATTATATACACCAAAAGTCACCACTTTAGGTTAAAACAAAAGAAACTACAACATATTAAGATCTACATTGTGATCAGGAAGATAATTCAAGTTCATATCTGGTCTCGAAAATGTAATGAAGAACTTGAAAAAACTGATGTCACGACGACGATCATTTAACGCTTCTGAAAGTTCATTGATTTGATCAAGTAAGCAAATATGACAGCAAAGAGAACATCGAATCCAATGACCCCGGCAGCAATGACGCCCAGAAACTCATGTTTGTATCCAAAGTACCTCCTCACAAATGCCTCGACAGTTTCACCAGTTTCGATAGTAGTCTGTATATCCCCGAATTGAGAGGCACATAAGCCATATACCGTCCACGCTACTGGGCAACCCCAAGAATACCAACTCCACCAAATCGGAATTCTCTGCAAAAGAACAAAATATTTCATACTTTAAACCAATTGGTAGTATGTAATGGGATTTTATGATCCACAATGATATATAGGTGTGGTTGAAGAAGAATAAGCTGCTTACCGTCCGAGGAATTACAAAGCCGGCGAATTGGTGCCAAATGTTGTAGAATATTGGTGCGACCACTGAAGATACTGTGTTGTTTGGAGTCAAACCAACTGCCATCATACCGTAAAACGTGAAGTACAGAAATGAAGTGAAAGTGAAAAAAAGGAACCAAAAGAACTTAGCTGCTGTCCAGTTAAAATTCATTAAAGAATAGACAATTGCTGTGTATATTAGGGCCTGAAGGAAGATGTATGGAATCTCTATCACAACCTGGGAAAAATAAAATATAAGCAAGATTACTTACTTTTGCCCAAATGTTGTGATTGTCATGTTTATAAATCAAGTTTGATTAGTGAATATTATTGTGAGAAAGAGATGTTACCTGCCCAAAAGCATATGGCAATGCTGAATACATTCCGGCGCCTTTTTCTCGGTAGAAGACTGTTCGTTCAACGTCAACAACAGGTTGAATCATTTGAGAATTTTGAACCCCAATGAACATAACAGCAGCACAAATACCACCCGCAGAATTCAGTATATCTGATCTTGAGCTCCTGCAGGTACCCCCAGCTCATTTGTTACATCAAATCAACCATATAATGGATGATAACAATTTAAATGAAAGAGTTGATTTTGGTTATCAGGTTGCTGAAGGACTTACGTTTCAGATCCTAATCTCCAAAATATCGTTCCAAACAGCAAAGCTGTTATAGCCGTGAAAAAAATTCTTGTGGTACTGTAAGACGTATTTCGCCAATACGACTTGTGCTGCTTCCATAAGCATGCAATGTATTGTATTGATGTGGATTGTGCGTATTGGCTCGGGAAATAAAGATCGTTTGATCCAGGAGCAGGCTGGCTGAGTTCATTAATAAGATTTTTGTTTCTCCTGCAAAAGTAATGGGAAGATGAATAATTGAATACAGAGCAGAGAAAAATCAATAGAAAGTTTGATGTAATCATACTCAAACAACTCAGAGTTCTTGTATATCTTGGCGAAGTCTAAACCCAACTTCTCTTCCTGTCCAGTGGTGGTCACTTCCAACATCCATGTTGCGGGGTTGTACCCGTCCTTTATCTTAGCCACTCCCTCGATACTCTTCACAAAATATATTTGTTAAGAAACCAAACTTGGTAAATGTTTGAGAATATAGAAAAGGGCGACTAGAATTACCTCGAAGTAGTTTATCAAGTAACAAGAATGGCGTCCGAGTGGACCTACATAGATTTCTTCCCCTCCTCGCTTGATTAGGAAAAGCTGCATGTGTGGAAAACAACAACAACAACAACAAAGGCATTGAGCATAAGATCCTATTTTTCCATACGAGGATATACTTCAAGACCACACTTGCAGTTTTTACCTCATCGAATGATTCAAAGATGTCAATACTAGGCTGGTGAATCGTACAAACAACCGTTCTTCCAGTATCAACTGTGTTCCGCACAGTCCTCATTACAATTGCAGCTGCTCGTGCATCCAGACCAGATGTAGGCTCATCCATAAAAATAATCGATGGATTTGCAACCAATTCGACAGCAATCGTTAGCCTTTTACGTTGCTCAGTTGACAGTCCATTAACAGAAGGCAATCCCACCAATGCTTTTCTTAGAGAGTCCAGCTCTACAAGTTGCATCACCTCCTCTATGAACATCTGCCAACATATATATCTAATATGTTTGAGAAATAACTCATTTTTTTTAGATTTTGAACAGTTGTTATTAGTATTTAATAATTTACTAGAATACAGGAAATAACGTTTTGTCAACCTTTCTTGTGGCATAGTCAACTTCCTGCGGTAGACGGAGCCATGCTGAATAGAGGAGAGATTCGTACACCGTCACATAAGGAGAATGAATGTCATTCTGCTCGCAATACCCGGATATACGAGCAAAAGTTTCCTGCTTCTTCGGATAGCCCGATATGGTTATTTTTCCATCGATGTATCCTCCAGTTTTCCTTCCAGCTAACACATCCATCAGAGTTGTTTTACCCGCTCCACTGACGCCCATTAAGGCCGTGAGCACTCCGGGTCGGAAGGCTCCGCTTAGATTGTTTAAAAGTAGCAGTCGATCCGCTCTCATGTCTTGAGTTTTCATTTCCTGCACATTCAAATTGGTTTCAGATTTCATAATCAACTAAGGTGTATATTAAAGCATGGGTGTCCAACTCAAAACCAACCGGTAATATGTCACAAAAACAGTATAAATTGTCAGATGTGGGATTATATTCTGTATAGTGAAAAAGAAGCAACATTTGAAGCAAGCAACTGCAGTTGTTGTTTAGCTTACCGCAGGCATGTTTACGGAGTATTTCATGTTCTCAAACGTAATGGAAAGAGGAGTAAAAGGAAGGACCATGCCGCTCTTCTTCCCATTGATTTCATGTGAGATCTGATCATCACTTCCTGCACATTTGAAAAATGATCAATGAAATGGACTCACAACACATGGTCATGATCATGTTTGTCAATTCAACTTTACACTAAGCCTCAAAAGAGGGTCTAGATTTTTACAACAAGAGGCTATTTCGGATTGACCCTTAATCTGATATGCCCTGACATTATACTGATTTCACAATTAACAAGAGGTACATATGGTGAAGCTTGAATAAATAAATGTATCTAACCTTCTGAAACAGACTGTGGAGAAGGATTATTTCCTCTTGGTAGAAGCTGAACAAGGTCTCCTGTCCTGCTTGCCTCCTTCTCTTTTAAAGCTTCTTCGGATATAACAGTCTGTCCTTTCCCAATTGCTGCAAGAAGTTCAGCAAGCGCAATGAAAAATCTCACAAACTTTTATAACTTCCGAAAAACTAAACGAATTCTAACATTCTTTCTTACGGTCAAGATACGTCAGTGCCACAACACATAGGCCATTCAAAAGGAACACATATCCAAGCAATGCACCGACACCGATCCAGTACCAGTAAGAGTAAGGGAAAAGACCACGTACGTCCAACACTTGCACGCCCAATATTTCTCTACTTGTTGTTGAATTTACAACCTGCATGGAGTAGTTGTTTTTCGTGAAATTTGGATGCTCCACCACATTTTTAGAACTCAAGTAGTTAGGTTGGAAATGGTGGAACACTACTACAGTTTTTATTTGAGGGATGTATCGTTAAATCTTCAACAATTATTAACCAAATACTGCAAAAAAATCGCTTATAATCAATGTATTCAATGAGTTAAGTGTTCTCACATGTTTCCAACTTTTCCCCAGAAATTCATTGACAGCAACAGCATTTTGGCCATACATCAGAGGTGATGCCCAATAACCCCAAATCCACCAATTCCCAATATTTTCTGAAGATAGAAGACAATTCCAATGACAATGCGATACCGAAGTAAAATAAAAGGTAAAAATAGACAAGGATCTTTACAGATCCTCCAAAAAAAAAGGGATCTGTACAAATAGATGATGATATGGTGCCATACTTCTCGACAAGGAAAATCCACCAAGTACAACGAGCACAATCAGGGCAAATGTTCCAAGAGTATTTGCAATAACCACATCTCTTCCCACTGCAGCAATGAAACGGAAAAGCCCAAAAGCCATCTGGCTTACTAAAGTGTACACTAGAAATTGGCGAAACATCCTGCATTCATATGTGTTAATAAATCAAAGACAAAGAAAACCATGATAGTGAAAAGGAAATGAGCGGATAGCACCTCTCGACATTCGGATCAAAGCCGATCACGTAATATGTTATTCCGGTCCAAACAGCACATTCAATTACCGATATTGGAATTTTCAAAATCCAAGATGGAAGGACGTAAGACCATGCAGGGTAAAAATAAAGATCTCTTTGCTTGTAAAAAACAGGAAGCCTTGCAATGCTCATTGCAAGCTCCGCCAATCCATTAAATAAATGGTTGAGAAGCCCAACGAACAAAGCACCTAAATAAACAAGCCCATCTTCAACTGAATCGCGGTGCATCTTCGTGCGAAAGTAGACTGTCATCGTCACTATGGAAATGATAATAATCTGCGAACAGGTAAATATCATGGTATTGTGCATACATCTTCCAAGTTTTAGGACAAGTCGGTGAATACAAGAGGTACTTAATTGACAAGATAACATTACACATTATTGAGATTTAAAAGCTCCTAGTTAATATCATGTAGTAAGTATTACCTGGATAATCTTAAAGATGTAAACAAATGAGTTTCTCTTCATCAGGAGATATTCCCGTGACATGCATGATTTTAGCAAATCCATCTTGCTAATACCATATTTTGAAGTTGTCAAAGCAGCTGGATGATTTTTGCTCCTGTCAAAAGGGGTGGCTAGCTCTTGTTGCAGTTTACGACCAACGTGGAACGAACGGTATGCATCTGCGAATTCCCTAATGGAAACAAAACGATATGGCTTGTCTTTGTTTGCCCAATACTGATGCTGGTCTTTGACTGAAGTTACCTAATTGAATTGAGTCATATTTGTTATGGATAATGTTTTTTTCTTTCTGAAGATTAAGAGAAGATATAACGACTTACTTCTTGCAAAAAATCAGCGACACCTTTCCTTTCTGGGCATTTGAATTCCATCGACTCAAAGAAGGGAATGACGTGTTCACGTGGTCCCTGATATACAATCTGTCCTTCAGACAGTAGAATGATGTCGTCAAAAAGCTCGTACGTCTCTGGAGCCGGCTGAAGCAATGCAATCAGTGCGGTACCGTTGAGGATATGCACGGACTGCCGAATGGAATTAACTATTTGGAAAGTTGTAGAACTGTCAAGACCAGTTGATATCTCATCCATGAACATTGCCTTGGAGGGTCCAACAAGCATTTCTCCTGTAAAAATTGTTCAATAACTTTATATTTCCAATTAACGTTGAAAAGATCAAATAAAACCTGTAGGCATATTTGTTTGGTAGATACCTGTAGTTACACGTTTCTTTTGTCCACCGGAGATGCCTCTAGTCATTTGATCTCCTACCATGGTGTCTGCACAAATGTCCAATCCTAAAATCTGTTGGATTGGTAAGGGCAAAAGTCAGTTGTTTTTCTTATTTTATGTACTTTCTCTTGCTGTGTTCGCCTTTTTTTTTGTTCTTGTTTTTCTATCTAACAGATTAAGATAAAATAAAACAAGCACCAACTTAAACTCTTACTTTCAAGATGTAGTCTGTGACCAATGCTTCCTGCCCTTTTAAAGCTGAGGCCTATAAGAACAAAAAAAAATCAGAAAACCATAAATCATTCAACCTCTATTACAGTTAAAAGACATCACAAGCATTAACAGTCACAAGAAGAGCTTCAAAATATTTCCCTTTCTTAATTATTTAACAGCTGGAACAGAAAGTTGATTTTCATTAAAAGTATCGCTCTCTACGTTCGCTCTTGGTTCTCACCTTCATATAAAGATCAATATCAGGATCTGGTTTGATGTTTGCTGCCTTCTCTCGTTTTGCCAATTCCATCAACATCTCTGCAAAAAATAGCATTTATCATGGATACTAAAATTTAAATATTTAAACTTCTTCATTTGAAACAGATGTTATTCGCTCATACCATAACGTGTCCCAATTCCTTGACATCGAGCGGAGAAAGCTAGTGTTTCCCTTACCGTCATTTGGCCAATGTGGACATCATTCTGACTTATATAAGCTGATGTCCTCTGTGGTACAAACTCGGTCATCTCATGTCCATTATAAGTTACCTTCCCGGAGAACTATTCACAACAAGAAACTTAAGCAGTCGCAGTTTTACATTAAAAAACAAACAACTTATAATTGAAGTTTTTTTGTGTTGATGAACACTTCTACCATATTATAAACTTCAAATTCTATATGTAAAGATCTGACAACAGATAACCAACACCTAAAGTATATTGACGTTTACCTGTAGAGTAGAATCAAGCTTTCCAGCCAAAGCAAGCAAGAAAGTCGTTTTGCCGGAACCTGGGGGACCAAGTAGAAGAGTCATCCTGCACAATGGACAGAGCCATCACCAATGAAAACTTGAGATGACTACGAAATTCTAAATTTATAATTATGAGAAGCTTCTCACCTAGAAGGTTTAATTACACCACTAATATCGCTAAGGATAGATATCGGTCTTTTTCTACTTGGAATGATGTGAAGAAAGTTTAAAATTTCCTGTAAAGACATAAACCCCAAAATATTAGTTAATCGTTCGCAACTTTTGTGATCATACCAGAGTCGTTTCTATAGTACAAAATACCTCAATCTTATTGAGAAAAGAGTTTATGACTGTGGGAACTCCCCTGTTCCCAACGTACACTTCTGCATTCACTTTCAGATTCTCAAAACGGACTTCGATTGTTGGACTTTCAATCCCCACACTATAAAATGTAAAAGAAACAAGTTACAAACTCAAAATATGAAACACATGAATGGTTTTATAAACTAGAATAAAAGAAGAATGGATGAATGAATGAATGAATGAATGACAGCTTACCGATCCATTCGGTTCTTGAGCTTGAGAAGGAATTTCTCATTGTCGTCCTCTGCGTCTTTGACCAGCCTTTCAAGTAAGCTCTTCCGTTCCTCGTCTCTAAGATTTAGAACATCAATTTCCTTAATCTCTCCTCCCTCCCCAGTGAGCATGCCTTTCCTTAACCGATTGTAAGTCGGCAACTTCTCTAAAGCTGCCCACTTTAGCGCCTCCTCATCGTCCTCTACTCGAGAAGACCGCGAAAACACGTCGTTCCCAGTATTTCTCCAACTACTCCTACGAAAGCTCTCCCCCAACGCACTGACACCCTCCATTGGTTCTACCGGATATTAACAGTCAAGCTCTCAAATAGCCTAGCCTTCTTAGTTCTTACTACCACCAATGCCAATTAGACCATCAAAACACTTGTATTTAAAGCCACTAAAAACAATACCAGAGACAAAAAAATAACAAAAGACACTACAGTGAATGCCAACAACCAAACATGAGATTAAGACTCAAATAAAATTTTGGGTCAGAATACAATCACAAGATGGGTCTTTTACATGTCTGGTATTTGAATATTTTGGCGATTGAAGTTCATGTTGGCATTTCATCAGTAAATTATTGTGCATTCTCAACTGTGGCAACTTCCAAACCCAGATGACATTTCTGAGAATTTTCTTGTGAGCATTTGAAGGTTTGATCCTCATGGTTGGTAACTTGGTTAGTATGGATTTAAGGGTTTCACGATTGGTGAAGTTAGATTTGGTATTAGGATTAATAAACTATTTCTCACGTTATCATGAATATATCATTATATCTATTTGGTAGTCAAATTGTTATATGAGCAAATTTTGAAAAGTGTCAATTGCATACAAACCCACGTAGTTTTGAGTTTTGCATATTTTCCCATAGACAGAAGTTCTCGTCCATTTGACACTTCGAGTTTAGACTATTGAAGATAATTTACGGTAAAGATAAAACTGAGAATTTGTTAAAACTTCTAGAATCGTTTTGTTTATATACAAGTTCAGAAGTCTGATATATAAATTGACGAATTTGAAGTTCATATACCAACGATAAAGTCAATCAGAAAACAACCATTATTAACACTTTTGTTTGACAATTAGAGAGAACAAGGAAAATAATTGAAATATATGAGTAATGGTAGCTTTGTTGAAATAAATGTAATGAATGTTAAGTTTAATATATATTGGAAATCAACACCGTTACATTTTTATATAGCTTTTCTAATGGATCCTAAATTTAAAATAACCAGTTTACAAATTTACTTATACACTATTTTTGAAAACATGAATTACAAAAGTTGTGAAGATTATTTTAAAAAATAATAATCAAAGTACACCTTCATATAATTTTTCGTATACAAGAATGATTAAATAATGTTAATCAAATATGTTAAAACATTGTCAGTTCATTATCATTCCAACAACACCTACTTGTGGATCAAGATGAAGATAATGATAACTCTTAATAAAATTGGTTAAACCAGAAAAATTAAAATTATTACAAAATGATACACATAACGAATTAACTGAATATGTAAATAGTAAAATGTACTTAACTCCTGCATAACCAAAATCTTGTGATGTTTTATACTATTGGAAATCTAGTTGATTTCCAATAGTTTTTTTACTAGCACGCGATTTATTAACTCATTCGACGTCAACTGTGGCATATGAGTCTACATTTAGCGCATGCAAACTTATTGTAATTTGCAATTATAATACTTAACATTAGAATTTTTAAACTTATTGTACTTAACTCTTAATACATTAAAATTGTATGTAATTTGTAAACTTATTGTACTTAATAAAATTTTACTATCGATTTGGATGGGTAGACGAGTTAGTCGGTGAGACAATGACATCGATTAACTTATTATTTTTTTGAAATCCTAATTTATCAGTGTTTTAAATTTAATCTTTGTAGGTTATTTTATCTTAATATCTCCGGTACAAAAAATAAGACCTACAAAACAGACCGACAAGAATCCGAACCCAACCAAAACTGAAACCGACCTGACCCGAAATTGACCCTGCTCGACCAGACCTGCAACGACCCGTTTAGGCCGATGGACCCGGTACCCAGGCCTAGATATGTAGGTATGTCTGACATTATATGTTTTGAATCTACTAATGACTTCATATCTAAACTGAACTGCTAAACGTCACCTGCGAATTATTAAAATCTCATGTGCCAATTACCATTTTGCCATTCATTTTCCATTAATACCAATTTCGTCCCGTCTCTTAAGAGAATATTTCTCTCTTAGTTTTTATCACTCTACCAGGACCAATACTAAGGAAAATGTCTGGTGAATCATCTGAATTCAGCGAATTAAAAAAAATCGGGTAGAGACGCCTCCCCCATTGGGGGGTCTGGCTAGGACGCCTCCCCCATAAGGGAGTTTTTTTGCAGATGCCCATGTTTTTTTAAAAAAAACTTAAAATTATACGGTGTGTTATCTCAAATTATTTCAAGTTATGTTACAAATTTCCAGTGGTGACGATGACGATGTGCCCATGAAGTATTTCCAACATGCGAGAACACTATTAGGAGCAGTTACATAGTAGATATTATTTGTAACGTGTAATTTGTAATGACTTTGTTAATTTGTGTGATTTCTAAAATGTATAATTTGTTTGTACGTTGTATTGTGTTACTTTCTTTACTGAACTAAAAGATTTCAAATGCAAATTTCATATGTATTGTACGTTGTATTGTATAACCACCTATACTGGGATAAAAAAATTGCAACCATCTTTTGCCCCAAGTGACAATCTTTTGACAATTATGTATATATATATATATATATCACTTTTCTATTGTAATGTGATACCCAACTCCCATTTAAAACTAAAGTAAAGAAAGTAAAACAATACAACGTACGAACAAAGTACACATTAGAAATCACGCAAACTAACAAATCATTACAAATTACATGTTACAATCAATATCTGTCACGTAACTGCTCCAAATAGCGTCCTCGTATGCTGGAAATACTTCATGACTTACCAAAAAAGTTCACTATAATTCACTCCGTCACCACCGAAATCTTGTAACAGAACCTGAAATAATTTGAGATAACACATCGTATAAATTTAAGTTTTTTTATATAAAAAAATATGGACGTCTGCAAAATAAAATGATAATTGACACATACGATTTTAGTAATTCACGGTCGACGTTTAGTAACACCCTACTTAAACTGACTCATATTATCAGCTTAAAAAACACAATATCAAACCATTTTGCATAAAGTCCCTTGAACTATTGTGTAATGATCTGACCACTCCTTTTATGGAAGACTTCTTTAGTGCTTTTCGCATTCTTATGCACTTCCACAAGCAACCTCACAAAGAGAATAATGGACGACAAAGTTTCCAAGAAATGATCAACCCATGCAATTACTCTTTTGTCGTTCTGACGTCTATTGTGAATTTGTGAGTTGTATTCTTTTACCCACCTAATTTAAAAACAATAATTTACCATTTTCCATCACTTTCTTCACTCTTTTAAAGAATTCAAATTGTTTTTTAAAACATCGTGTGTTTGTCAAGAAAATAATGGAAGTGTGGAACATTAATTTTACACTCACCAATCCTTCATTTTTCCATTTGTTTAAGGGTTTTGCTAACATTCATTCTAAAATAATTACCCATATTTTTTTTCTTCTTTTTAGCTATTTCTCGAAAAGTCCTTGAGTTTTACTTTTTCCCCCATTTGACAAATTTTTCCCACAATGATCAATCAATTTTCACAATATTTAACACTTTTAGACTAGTACTTCACTACTTCCTAAGATATAGTTAATTTTATAATCTTCTCGTACGTTAAAGACTCATTCAATGGTAGAGTATAAATAGTCATTGAATGGGGGAAAGTATTGGTTATGAGGTAATCTCTTTTGTCATCAATTTTGTCACCTCATTGAACGAAATTAAAACATCATGGCATTCATTCATTCATAAACAACAAGCTCATAAATGAGAACCTTAAGTTTTTGGTTGGTGGAGAATACTTTAATCTTTTGTAGGCTTATCCCAAGAAGATCAATGAGTCACTAATCAAGACATTAAAAACTTAGATTAAACACCAAGTATTATGTGCAAGAAAACAACACATCTGTCATGCTTCTAGAACTCAAAACTTTGACTTACATTTAGTGACAACTAAGTTTGCAATTAAACGTTTCGTGGCCTTCCATCACTCCATTCTTTTAACTTCAAAGATTGAGCCATAATCTTTCTAGAAAATCACCCATATATGATATTTGCCACATACGTAAAAACTTATGTACATGGATCTTTGATCAAGAAGAAAGAAAGTTGAATTTGAGTGGGATTCGTATTTGTAAGAAATATATTTAAGGTAAGAAGCGCATTCACAAAGGCAGACGTGTACTAGAGTTTCATATATATATTTTTGTCTTCCAAAGTTGATGAAAGTCTACTGGTGAAAGAAAATGTGTATTTGATTGTCGTCCACTCCAACAAGGGTTTGAAAATGGAGAGTTTTAAATTCACAACACACAAAATTACGTTGTATGTTTGGTGGTGGTGTGGACGTTTGCAAAAATCTTGGAGGATTTCAAATGCTTGACTTCTGAAACTTTTGAAGATGAAATTTGTACAACATTCACCAGGTTCGTTATGATTAAACAGTTAGAGGTTGTGTTAGATCCCTAACCTAGGGTTAGTGGACTAATGTTGGTTAAAGTGTGGTTTGCATGGGGAAGTGAGTGTGCAGGAGTTGCATGGGAAGGTGAAGGGTTGGGGTTACTGTAGCATCCGAGTTTAATAAGGCTCTTCTTCTTCTTCTTTCATCTCCTTCCTCATTTCTTCTTCCTCCATTCTCACCAAACACACACCTTCTTCCTCAGTCGCTCAAGCTCAGGCGGAGGAGGTTGCGTCGACGTGAGGTGTGAGGCGGTCCAGGCAGGAGAGGTGCGGAGTTGAGCGCACGAGGAGATCACCGGAGGCGGCGTGCGCGAGCGGTGCTCCGGCCTTGTTCGTCGCTCTCGTGAGGTATGCCGCTCTCTAGTGTGGTTTTGTTGTTGACACTCATGAGAGGGTCGTTTTGGTCGGTCGGAGGAGGTCGGAGGCCTCTCCGACGTCGCGTTTGGGCGAAGAAACCTCGGCTGGCGCGAGGTTGAAGACGACCAGACGGTCGACCGGCCCTTGGGCGGTCGACCGAATGCATGTGTAGATATACTGCCTGTTGCGTTTCGGTCGACCGAGGCCTTGTGTTCGGTCGACCGGAACTTAAGTTTATTTGTGTATATTGCATGTTGTTCGGACGTAGGCTTGAGTTCGGTCGACTGTTATATGACGTAGAAATATAGGTTGACCCTAACTGTTGTCGGTCGACCGAGACCCCTGAGTCGGTCGACCGATGGATTAAAAGATTGAAAATGTTGTACTGTTAGTTTTCGGTCGACCGGGACCCCTGAGTCGGTCGACCGATAGGATGTTTTGAATGTTGACCAAACTCCGGATTTTTGACCTCGTTCGGTCGACCGGTTTTAGACCTTCGGTAGACCGTTGGGGGATTGTGTTCTGTGCGCAGCGGTAGACCGTGTTAGGGACGGTCGACCGATTCCTTTCTGGAAACGGTCGACCGAATCACCTCTTACGGTCGACCGTTTGGGCCCAGGACAGAATTCCTGGTTCCCTTTTTTGAACGCCAACTTTGCCACGGAAACCCGTGTCCTCGCCTTGTGCGTGAGCCGGGAGGTGACGGTGGGCGCGTGATGCGTGCCTACCCAGGGACCGCCGTTGGGAAGAGTGTGGGTGTTCGGGACGCGTCAGTTCCAGGTATGAAGCGTGACTAAATGTGATGGATGGATTGGACTTATTGTAGTATAGCAGGCCTGAGGGATCGCGGATCCCAATGTTGTTGTTTGTGCGGGCACGCAACTGGCGTTGGGTGAGGTGACTACCGGCCCACAGGCTACGGAGGTCGCTGCCCTGCTTTTATAGCGGCGCGGTTGGTGTTTGCGGCTCGAGGAGCCTGATGACCTGGCAGACTTCGGTCTGGATTTGTCCGATGCTGTGCCGGACTGTTGTGATGGACCACCGATGCTGTGCCGGTGATGCCGCCGAGGTTGTGCCGGCGATGGTGATTGTTGAGCCGAGGCTGTTCCGGCTATGTTGTTTTCCTCGGCTGGGCACCTACCGAGATGTTGTTGTTATACCTTCCGGGCGACGGCCCCGTTGGTCCCTGTGGCTCCGACCACTGAGATTTGCAGATCTGTATTCTATCGGCCCGCAGGCGTGACAGAGGCTCCCTGCCGAACCCTTGAGTAGTGTAGCTGCGTGTGGGGGGTGCGATGTCGCGTGCTGTAAGACTGCATGTGCCTGCAGTAGGTCTCCTCGGGAGACTCGTTGTTGATTGTCGGACTGATGTCCTGTTTTACCCTTCGGGGGAACTGTTTTCCATTTCTGTCGATGTCATGACATGCTACTAGTATGATAGGTTCATTGTGTAATGCATGCATATATAGGTGAGTTGGCATACGGGGTTTCCTTCTGGAAACTCAGGCATTGTTGTTATATATTTTCAGGACCACAGTAGGTCCAGTGGGGTGGTGATCGGCGGGCGCGCGCGTTTGGAGTCGGATCCTCTAGTCAGACCACTGAGGTCCACATGATTACATTTATCTTCCCTTATCGTTTTGTTGTAATCATGTATTCATTTTGGCAAACTCTGATGTATTATGGTGCACCGCTTTATTGTTTATGAGAAGTAACAGTCCCGCCTTGATTATTGTGCTCTTTGTCTTGATTATGAATTTTTTAAATTTTCCGTTGTTTCGGGATGTTACAACATGGTATCAGAGCGGTCGATTCCTATGCGGTTCCCAATGAAATCACCCTTGTAGTAATAGGATTCATGCATTTTATCTTTTAGCATGCATACATGGCTGAAGTTGTGATTGTTTCTCTTATCAGATGGCACCTAAGCGCGTGAGGAGTTCTACACGCGATCGTAATTCCAGTGACGACACATCTGGTGCTCATTGGGACAGGTTGGGTGAGTTTTTGGAGCGTCAGGCAGCTCAGAGCGCCCAGGGCGGAGTGGGAGCTGAGCAAGATCGGTTCATGCGTCAGCACCCGCCGACTTTCGACGGCAGGAGGGCCCCAGAGGTTGCAGAGGACTGGATCTTCCGGATGGAGAAGATCTTCCGTGCTATTGGAGTAGCACCTGAGAGGATGGTGGAGCTGGCCACCTATGTGTTTGACGGCGAGGCCGCCAACTGGTGGAGGTCTACATCCACAGTTCTGTTTGATGATCGTGTGGATGTGAGCTGGGAGGAGTTCTTGGAGGTGTTTCATGAGCAGTACTTCCCCCAGCATGTCAGGGATCAGAAGAGGGAGGAGTTCATGTCGCTGGAGCAGAAGGACATGACACTGACGAGCTACATCAGCAGGTTCAACGCTTTGGAGCATTACTGCCCTGAGATTTGTGTGACCCCAGAGCAGCGGGCGAGGAAGTTCGTGAAGGGACTGAGGCAGCCGCTTCGTTCTCGGGTGATCAACAGCATGCCGCGGACCCTTGCAGATGCGGTGAAGCATGCTACGATCATTGAGCAGGACCAGAGAGAGTGTAATCAGGAGGCGCGGAAGGCGCCAGTGAGCGCCATTAGCAGAGTAGCTGGTCATGGGGCAGGAAACCCGGGCAAGAGGCCCAGGTTCGATGGAGGAGGAGCACGTCAGTCAGGAGCGTGCACTTACTGCGGGAGGTTCCATCCAGGGCAGGAGTGTCCCTGTCGGACTGGAGCGTGCATGGGTTGTGGTCAGATGGGACACTTTGTCCGTGATTGTCCTCAGAGGCAGGGAGAGCCGAGCAGGAGGCCAGGACCACCAGTAGTTGGCAGAGGCGGAGGCAGCCGGTCAATTGTTCCACCGGGCCAGAGCAGGAGGACCGGGCGGGTCTTCACTATCCAGGGTGAGGAGGCGAGGGACTCCAACACCGTCGTGGAAGGTACGCTTTCAGTTTCTGGTTCTGTAGCGCGTGTTGTTTGATTGTGGCGCCACTCACTCCTTCATTTCGGAGAAGTTTGCTGGCGAGTTGGGTCGGACCCCTGTGCGGCTGACTGATGTTTTGGAGGTCAGCACGCCCATGGGTGAGGTGGGCACTGTGGGGAGCTATTTCCCCGGCACCACAGTTGCTTCGGGAGACCACGATTTTCCGGCAGATCTGGTCTTGTTACCGATGGTGGACTTCAATGTCATACTGGGGATGGACTGGCTGTCACAGTACGACGTGCGAGTCTTTTGCCGTGAGAAGAAGATCCTGATTCCGATGGAGGGCTTGCCAGATGTTCTGATCAGAGGTGCGAGGAGCAGAGGGGGTCGTCTGATTGTGTCTGCGGTTAAGGCACAGAGACTGTTACAGCAGGGATGCAGAGCGTTTGTGGCCACGCTGGTAGTCCCTGATCCTGAGACGAGGAGGCTGGAGGATATAGAGGTAGTGCAGGAATTTCCAGATGTTTTTCCAGCAGAGATTCCAGCGTTACCGCCGCACCGAGAGATTGAGTTCAGCATCGAGTTGGTTGCGGGTACGACATCTCAGTCGAAGGCACCTTATCGGATGGCACCTGCTGAGTTGACGAAGCTGAAGAAGCAGTTGCATGAGTTGATGGAGTCCGGGTTCATTCGACCGAGTGTTTCTCCATGGGGAGCGCATGTGCTCTTCGTGAAGAAGAAGGATGGATCGTTGCGGATGTGCATCGACTACAGGATGCTGAATAAGGTTACCGTTCGGAACCGGTACCCTTTGCCCAGGATTGATGATTTGTTCGATCAGTTGCAGACGGCGAGAGTATTCTCGAAGATCGATCTGCGTTCGGGCTATCACCAGTTGCGGATCAGGGAGGCGGATGTTCAGAAGACAGCCTTCAGGACGCGGTACGGCCACTATGAGTTCTTGGTGATGCCATATGGACTGACGAATGCGCCTGCGGCATTCATGGATCTGATGAATAGGACCTTCCAGCCGTACCTTGACAAATTTGTCGTGGTGTTCGTGGATGACATCTTGGTATACTCGCTTGACAGGGAGCAGCATCGAGAGCACCTGAGGATTGTGCTGGGCATCTTGAGGGAGCAGCAGCTTTATGCCAAGTACACGAAGTGTGAGTTTTGGTTGGGTCAGGTGGCTTTTCTGGGGCATATTGTGTCAGCAGATGGGATTTCAGTGGATCCGGCGAAGGTCGAGGCAGTGACTCAGTGGAGAGCCCCGACGAGCGTGACGGAGATCAGGAGTTTCGTAGGTCTGGCAGGGTATTACAGGCGGTTTATCCAGGATTTCTCCAAACTTGCGTCGCCGCTGACAGCGTTGACGCAGAAGGGCGTCAAGTTCGTTTGGTCCCAGAAGTGCGAGGACAACTTTCAGGAGCTAAAGAGGCGTTTGACGACAGCATCTATTCTGACGCTATCGAGTGGCAGTGGAGGCTACGTGATTTACAGCGATGCATCAGGGATAGGCTTGGGTTGTGTCCTGATGCAGCATGGGAAGGTGGTCGCGTACGCTTCGAGGCAGCTGAAGGTGCACGAGAAGAACTACCCTACTCATGATCTGGAGTTGGCGGCGGTAGTTCATGCGTTGAAGACCTTGCGGCACTATCTGTATGGCGAGCAGTTCGAGGTCTTCACCGATCATCAGAGTCTGAAATACTTGTTCTCGCAGAAGGAGCTGAATATGAGGCAGCGCAGATGGCTCGAGTTCCTTAAGGACTACGACTTCACCATTTCCTATCATCCGGGGAAGGCGAATTCGGTTGCAGATGCGCTGAGCAGGAAGGTGGAGGTTTCTGTGGCGAGTCTGTGCATCCAGGAGCGGAGGCTACTCGAGGCTTTGTCAGAGTGGAGTCCATTCACCGAGGGTTCAGAGGGAGCGGTGATTGCTGGGCTTCGGGTGGAGCCGCAGACTGTCTCACGGTTGGTTCAGGCTCAGCAGGGGGATGATGAGTTAGCTAGTCTGCTACAGTTAGCTTCCAGAGATGGATCAGACTTCAGTGTGGGGGTTGATGGTGGTCTGAGGTTCAGGAGTCGGATCTGGGTGCCGAAGGTTGATGGGCTGAGAGATGACATCATGGAGGAGGCACACAGAGCTAGATACACCATTCATCCGGGGAGCACGAAGATGTATAAGGACCTGCAGCGGAACTTCTGGTGGAAGGGCATGAAGAGGGACATTGCAGAGTTTGTGGAGCGATGCTTAGTCTGCCAGCAGGTGAAGATTGAGCATCAGAGGCCGGCAGGACCGATGCAGAGTATTGAGCTTCCTGAGTGGAAGTGGGAGCACGTGACAATGGATTTTGTCACGGGATTGCCGAAGACGAGGAGATTCCACGACGCGATTTGGGTGATAGTCGATCGACTGACCAAGTCGACGCACTTCTTAGCGATCCGGACCACGTTGCCTTTGGAGGGTCTAGCTAAGTTGTACGTGGAGGAGGTAGTCAGGTTGCATGGAGTGCCAGTGAGCATCATCTCCGATCGAGATCCTCGTTTCACTTCCAGATTTTGGGGGAGTCTGCAGCAGGCGTTGGGGACGCGTCTGAAGTTCAGTACAGCGTTTCATCCGCAGACAGATGGTCAATCAGAGAGGACGATTCAGACCCTGGAGGATATGCTTAGAGCATGCACACTGGATTGGGCAGGACACTGGGATGAGCACTTGCCACTGATAGAGTTTGCCTACAACAACAGCTACCACTCGAGTATTGGGATGGCGCCGTACGAGGCGTTGTACGGGAGGCCTTGCAGATCACCGGTATGCTGGAGTGATGTGGGTGAGAGGCAGTTAGTGGGGCCTGAGATTGTGCAGATGTACTCAGAGAAGGTGGATGTGATCAGGAGGAGGCTGGCCACAGCACAGAGCAGGCAGAAGAGTTATGCTGATCGACGCAGACGGGTGTTGAGTTTTGAGGTGGGCGATCACGTGTTTCTGAAGATTTCCCCAGCCAGAGGTGTGATGAGGTTTGGGAAGAAGGGGAAGCTTAGTCCGAGATATGTTGGACCGTTTGAGATCCTCGACCGAGTTGGAGAGGTTGCCTACCGGATTGCCTTACCGCCACAGTTTTCGGGTCTGCATAATGTCTTCCATGTGTCGATGCTGAGGAAGTATGTGGCAGATCCGTCGCACGTTATTGAGATAGCAGTGCCAGAGATTCAGCAGGACTTGTCGCTCGAGGAGAGGCCAGTCGAGATTGTTGATCGCATGGATCATCAGCTCAGGAGGAGGACCATTCCGATGGTAAAGGTCAGGTGGCAGCATCACAGTGAGCGCGAGGCCACTTGTGAGATCGAGGAGGATGTCAGAAGGCAGTATCCAGAGCTTTTCGGTGAGTGTTTGCTTGATTTCGGGAGGAAATCCTTTTAAGTTGGGTGGATTGTTAGATCCCTAACCTAGGGTTAGTGGACTAATGTTGGTTAAAGTGTGGTTTGCATGGGGAAGTGAGTGTGCAGGAGTTGCATGGGAAGGTGAAGGGTTGGGGTTACTGTAGCATCCGAGTTTAATAAGGCTCTTCTTCTTCTTTCATCTCCTTCCTCATTTCTTCTTCCTCCATTCTCACCAAACACACACCTTCTTCCTCAGTCGCTCAAGCTCAGGCGGAGGAGGCTGCGTCGGCGTGAGGTGTGAGGCGGTCCAGGCAGGAGAGGTGAGGAGTTGAGCGCACGAGGAGATCACCGGAGGCGGCGTGCGCGAGCGGTGCTCCGGCCTTGTTCGTCGCTCTCGTGAGGTATGCCGCTCTCTAGTGTGGTTTTGTTGTTGACACTCATGAGAGGGTCATTTTGGTCGGTCGGAGGAGGTCGGAGGCCTCTCCGACGTCGCGTTTGGGCGAAGAAACCTTGGCTGGCGCGAGGTTGAAGACGACCAGACGGTCGACCGGCCCTTGGGCGGTCGACCGAATGCATGTGTAGATATACTGCCTGTTGCGTTTCGGTCGACCGAGGCCTTGTGTTCGGTCGACCGGAACTTAAGTTTATTTGTGTATATTGCATGTTGTTCGGACGTAGGCTTGAGTTCGGTCGACCGTTATATGACGTAGAAATATAGGTTGACCCTAACTGTTGTCGGTCGACCGAGACCCCTGAGTCGGTCGACCGATGGATTAAAAGATTGAAAATGTTGTACTGTTAGTTTTCGGTCAACCGGGACCCCTGAGTCGGTCGACCGATAGGATGTTTTGAATGTTGACCAAACTCCGGATTTTTGACCTCGTTCGGTCGACCGGTTTTAGACCTTCGGTAGACCGTTGGGGGATTGTGTTCTGTGCGCAGCGGTAGACCGTGTTAGGGACGGTCGACCGATTCCTTTCTGGAAACGGTCGACCGAATCACCTCTTACGGTCGACCGTTTGGGCCCAGGACAGAATTCCTGGTTCCCTTTTTTGAACGCCAACTTTGCCACGGAAACCCGTGTCCTCGCCTTGTGCGTGAGCCGGGAGGTGACGGTGGGCGCGTGATGCGTGCCTACCCAGGGACCGCCGTTGGGAAGAGTGTGGGTGTTCGGGACGCGTCAGTTCCAGGTATGGAGCGTGACTAAATGTGATGGATGGATTGGACTTATTGTAGTATAGCAGGCCTGAGGGATCGCGGATCCCAATGTTGTTGTTTGTGCGGGCACGCAACTGGCGTTGGGTGAGGTGACTACCGGCCCACGGGCTACGGAGGTCGCTGCCCTGCTTTTATAGCGGCGCGGTTGGTGTTTGCGGCTCGAGGAGCCTGATGACCTGGCAGACTTCGGTCTGGATTTGTCCGATGCTGTGCCGGACTGTTGTGATGGACCACCGATGCTGTGCCGGTGATGCCGCCGAGGTTGTGCCGGCGATGGTGATTGTTGAGCCGAGGTTGTTCCGGCTATGTTTTTTTCCTCGGCTGGGCACCTACCGAGATGTTGTTGTTATACCTTCCGGGCGACGGCCCCGTTGGTCCCTGTGGCTCCGACCACTGAGATTTGCAGATCTGTATTCTATCGGCCCGCAGGCGTGACAGAGGCTCCCTGCCGAACCCTTGAGTAGTGTAGCTGCGTGTGGGGGGTGCGATGTCGCGTGCTGTAAGACTGCATGTGCCTGCAGTAGGTCTCCTCGGGAGACTCGTTGTTGATTGTCGGACTGATGTCCTGTTTTACCCTTCGGGGGAACTGTTTTCCATTTCTGTCGATGTCATGACATGCTACTAGTATGATAGGTTCATTGTGTAATGCATGCATATATAGGTGAGTTGGCATACGGGGTTTCCTTCTGGAAACTCAGGCATTGTTGTTATATATTTTCAGGACCACAGTAGGTCCAGTGGGGTGGTGATCGGCGGGCGCGCGCGTTTGGAGTCGGATCCTCTAGTCAGACCACTGAGGTCCACATGATTACATTTATCTTCCCTTATCGTTTTGTTGTAATCATGTATTCATTTTGGCAAACTCTGATGTATTATGGTGCACCGCTTTATTGTTTATGAGAAGTAACAGTCCCGCCTTGATTATTGTGCTCTTTGTCTTGATTATGAATTTTTTAAATTTTCCGCTGTTTCGGGATGTTACAGGTTGAGCTTAATTAAGAAAGTTTGACTGGGTTAAACCTAAGTTTTCCCAACTTAATAACCTTCCAAACCATAATAATAAGTCAGAACAATGTAACATAAGAAATGCAAAAGCGTACCGATAGAAACCGAACATACCTATAATAATAAAGGCAGCCGACGACATATCTGAGAGTAAGAAGAAAAAACTAAGCTCCAAACACAAGCAACAAAATGGATCCTTCTAAATGTAAACTTACCAATAGACTCATCTTCTGAAATAGACTCGTAGTTGACCATCGTTTTGAAACCACTCAACCATGTAGGTAAAACGGGTGTATACTTAAGGGTGCGTTTGGATGAGACTTCAAATGTTAAATTCTTGTGGGAAGTCATTTCTTGGATGATGTCCTCTAGAAGTTGTTTTTTCCTAGTAGAAGTCAGAGTTGTTTGGATGACGAGAAATCCAGTAGTAAATCCCCAGACATCTTGTCATACGAAATCTCCAAATTTTCCTCCAATTAGATATAAACATGACATAAAATAATGATGAATTTCCTCAATTCAGCAAGGATAGGATGATCCAAATTTTTGGACCAATAGAAAACTGAACTTCCAGCCAATAGAAAACTGAACTTCCAGCCAATAGAAGAAATGTCGTCAAGACGCATGTGGGGAGCTCATATTCTAGAGAGTCATTCGATGTTTGGATGACATCAGGTACCGTAGCATCTCCCAAGAGGTGGAGGAGCAGAAGCTGGGTGCATCCAAACACACTCTTAGATTCTTGTAACAATTCTCAAATACAAATACTTTTTCTGAAATAGACGCGAGTATGATCTGATAGGTATAATGATAGGAGTATATCTTGTAGGAGTGAGGGTTGCGTTTAAGTAAAAGTTAAAAGTGAATTTAACACAACATTCAAAACATATATAGGTAAAAATCATCACTTCCTGTCGAAATTAAAAACAATCATACAACATATTGGTGTACATTTTGATCAAGAAGGTACATCAAGTTCAATTCTTTTCTTGAAAATGTAACAAAAATCTTGAAAAGATCGAACTTATAGTCATAGGGACGTTAAATTGAGATATTTGATCAAGCAAGCAAATATGACAACAAAGATAACATCGAATCCGATCACTCGGGCGACAATGATGTAGGGAGGGGGATCTAACACGTTACTAACAAGAACAACATACCAAACGCACACAGAAACAAGAATATTGATTGTGGAACTGACTTCTGACCCTCCCCCCAATCTTAATGCAACAAGAAACACACTCACAAGATGAAAGAGACAAACAAAGACACAACACACTTGAAACAAACCACGACACACGCGTTTTACAAGGTTCGGCAACGTGCCTACGTCCTTGGGGGGTCTCCTATGGGTTTCCTTTACTTCAATTTGCTTCTCCAACAAGAGAAACAACCAAGATTACAAGTACATTGATGCAATATGTCCTATAAAGCACTCTACATATTTCTCTAGCCCTAATCTCTCTCAAGAAAATGATAATAATGTGTTGTATACAAAATTAGAGTGAAATCCCCTTACATAGTAGGCTAAATTCGTATAAGAGAACATGCCGATAGTGGGCAAAATCGTCTGCATTCGGTCGACCGGAATCCTCAACGGTCGATCGATATACCGTTTTCCCGTCTAACTGCCACAATTCGGTCGATCGTTGTCCAACAACCGGTCGATTGTTGTCCAACAATCGGTCGACCGTTCCACAATTCTGAATAGTGCCTGGGATACTCTACAAATTTTCGGTAGACCGATCCGCACTGCTGATCCTCGCCTCGAAGACTCTGGAGATTTTCGGTCGACCGCGTGCCCAGCACCGGTCGACTGATCCATACTTCGTTCCGAGCCCGAGAGACTCTGGAAGTTTCCAGTCGACTGTCTCTTCCATAGGTCGATTGATTCTCCCGTTTCTTGTACTTAACAAATATAAACCAAATTTTCAACAATCTCCACCTTGGTTTGAATTTGTTACCTGAGCCATCCTCTGACCCGCTTCCTTCGTGATTGCATGAAGCACCGTTGACGCTACCCCCCGTAGCAGTCATCCTTCTCAGTTTCTAACGACATTGAGAAGCTTCGAGCACAACTCGAACTTCTCCCGATTGACCACCTTGGTCATCATATTTGCCGGATTCTCACTCGTATCAATCTTCTGGAGAATAACTGACCTTCCTCGATCCATTTGCAGATTTTATGGTACCTTACTTCAATATGTTTGGTCCTTAAATGAAACGTCTGGTCCTTGGCTAGATAAATTGCAGTTTGACTATCACAATACAATTTAGTCACTTCATGTTTCATCCCCAAAGAGCTTACCAAACTCTTCAACCATATAGCTTCCTTCTCGGCATCAACCGCTGCCATATACTCTGCTTCCGTCGTAGACAATTCGGTAGTATGTTGGAGAGCGAATCACCAACTTACTGGTCCTCCACCGAAAGTGAACACGTACCTTGTTGTGGACCTTCGTTTATCTAGACCACCAACATAATCTGAATCGACATACCCCTCCACCTGCCTTTGTGCTCCATCTTTGGTGAACTTCAAGCTAACATCCATGGTTCCCTTTAGGTACCTCAACAACCACTTCAACGCTTCCCAATGCTATTTTCCTGGGTTAGCCATATAACGACTCACGAGGCTAACTACGTGTGAAATGTCTTGCCTAGTGCAGATCATAGCATACGTAACAGATCTGATTGCACTAGCTTATGAAACTCTCTCCATATCTTTCCTTTTCTTTTCAGTAGAGTGGTTGCACTTCAACGAGAACTTGAAGTGAACAATAATAGGTGTGACCACCTGCTTGACATTCTCGAGATTGTACCTCTCGAGTATCTTCCGGATATAACTCATTTGAGTAAGCAAAATTTCACATCTTTCGGTATCCTGAAGAATCTTCTTTGCACTCCTGAGGTCTTTCATCTCAAACTCCTTGTGAAGCTTCAGTTTGAGATCATCTATATGCTTAATCTCCTTAGCCGCGATCAACATATCATCAACATACAAAAGCAAGAACATGTGTGATCCATCTCTAAGATTTCGCAAGTAAACACAACTATCATAGTTGCAACACACAAAACCATTCTCAAGCATAAATGTATCGAACCTTTTGTACCACTGCCTCGGTGACTGCTTAAGTCCGTAGAGGGACTTTTTCAGCTTGCAAACTTACCCTTCTTTGCCTTGTGTAATGAACTCATCTGACTGCTTCATATAGATCTCTTCCTCTATGTGCCCGTGAAGAAAAGTTGTCTTCACATCCATTTGCTCTAACTCTATGTTGTCCATCACCACCATGGATACCAACACTCTAATCGAGGTATGCTTTACAACGGGTGAGAAGATATTGTTGTAATCGACCCCTTCCTTCTGAGCATATTTTTTGCCACCAACCTCGCTTTATATTTTAACTCATCCATAGGAGTTGACCATTCTTTCTTTCTGAAGATTCACTTGCACCAATCGCTCACTTTCCCTTTGGAAAATTCGTTAACTCCCAAGTCTGATTCTTATGAAGAGACTCAATCTCTTCGGTCATGGCCACCATCCACTTGTTCTTGTCCTCCTGCTCAATGACTTCATCGAATGTGCAAGAGTCCCCACATTCAGTAACAAGTGCTAACACAATACTAGCATCATCGTGACCATACATTACCGGTGCCTTAGTGATCCTCATTTGTCTCCCCCTGAGCAATACTCTCTTGCTCAGTCTCTTCCTCTACTTGTGAGTCAATTGTTTCCTGCTGAACTTCATCATTCGATTCACCCCTTGAAGTCGTAACCCTAACTTCATTTTTGTCTCCCCGCACGGAACTCTCTTGTTGCTCTTTCTCCTCAAGGCTTTTGAGTAAACTCGTCCCATCAAAGACCATATTACTCCAGAAGAGAACCTTCTTGCCCACTGGATCCAAAAGCTTATATCCTTTCACTGCCCTAGCGTAACCAAGAATAATGCATTCCTTCAATTTCGAATCCATTTTCGACCGTTGTGTCTCATCGACAAACGCAAAAGCTTTACATCCAAATATCCTCAACCTTGAGTAATCAAATGGTTCACCTGTCCACACTTCCTGAGGCATCTTTAATTCAAGTGTCGTTGACGGTGAGACATTTACTAGATAGCACGCAATATCTACTGCTTCAGCCTAGAAATCCTTCGACAGATCCGCATAAAGTGTCATGCTCATTGCCCGTTCACATAAAGTTATGTTCATCCTATCAGCTACGTTGTTCTGTTTCGGACTTCGCGGTGTAGTGAAATGTCTCGTGATATATTCTTTCTCACAGAAACTTGTGAACTTCTTTGAGGTGTACTCACCTCCATTATATGTCTGTAAGTACTTAACAAATTTTCCTGTAATTTTCTCCACCTAGGCCTTCCATACCTTAAACTTCTCAAAAACATCAAATTTATTTTTCAGAAAATAAACTCATACCTTCCTCGAGAAGTCGTCGATGCATGTGACAAAATATTCGGCTCCACCCTTTGACCGAACCTGCGCCGATCCCCAGACGTCTGAGTGCACATACTCCAATATTCCTTTTGTCTTGTGGATAGCCGTCTTGAATCAAACCCTTTGCTATTCACCGAAGACAGAATTTGCAGCTTTTAACACCCTTCAACAGTCCTTGTTTGTGTAGCTCACACAAACCCTTTTTCGATATGACCAAATGTTTAATCGTTTAAACTACCGCAAGTGCACGACGTCGGTTAAGATGTGGCAAATACGGGTCGATCCACGGGGAGGAGAGAACTCTCTGGTTTTTCAGAAATCAAGTGGCAACCAAAAGGGGGAAGAGTTTTGTTTATGCTAATCTACGCTACACTAAGCTACTAAGAAGAAAATGCAAAGGAAAGAGACTAGTAATTACTTCGACAAAACGAAAAGAACTTAACACTAAGCTGGAATCAGGAAGAGAAAGACCCCTTAGGGGGTGGAGTGATTACACATATACAATAAGAAGGTAAGAATGCATTCATATGGGCACAAGTGGAGGTAGTATTTTCATGTATACGAGGTGTCTACTTATCATGGCAAAACTCATCAATTCAATCACTAACCTATTTGATTAACATTCATAAACACAAGCTGGTCATTTCAGAAACTAAACAAGCATGAGAGGTGTCTTAAGATTTGTGGCAAAACCCATCAAGTGAAGTATTCTATTCTAACAAGTAAGCATACATTTATATTAATCAACACATCTCAAAATAAAGCATTCTTCCATTCTTAATTGCATATATAAGCATCATCTCCACCCCCCCCCAAAGGGAGTGGTTTTACTCACTAAACATTAAACTAACTCTTACACTAAGATAGGAAAACATATTAACTAAGCCTATTAGATTTAATAAAAGACAATTAAGCTAAACATGCAAGAGCTATAAAAGAAGCAACAAAACAATGAAAACTGTATTGATTTCAGACTCACAATACCAGTAGCATCTCCCTATTTGAGTTTCTTGCTTCAAGACTTTCACTTCAAGTAGAGAGAATGACCACTAAGCATGGAGTGATTATAATAGAAGGTGAAGAGTTCCATTTATAGCCATAGAAAAAGGTAATCCGGGACAATCCCCCGGTATGAGACTAAACAAATACCAGAAATAGACTAAATACGCTCTAATACACGACCCACAAAATCTTAGCGGATCCAGAGCAACCCGGACCGCCAATCAGCTGTCCCAGACCGTTAATTGGCGGTCTACAGGGTTTGGATCACGCTGGGTTTTCTTCTGGGCTTTTCTGGATGTCTTTGTTTGTCTTTGATGCATCTACTTCGCTTGCTGGAGCTCCGACCCGAATAGAATTGCTAAAATACTCCCCATGATGGTGTGGACTATTCTTGTTTGCTCATTGGTCCTTCGATCTTACATTCAGGTCCTTCGATCTTGCATCTTAGTCCTCGAGTCTTTCAACTCAGTCATTTTTCCTGCTTTTAGGTCATTTTATGCTTATTCTCTTCAAACCTATTTATTTCTGAAATTCAAACATATAACTCGTCACGTAGCATTGTTTAAGTGAAAGATAATGGATATAAGATACAAATGTAAGCATGAAATTATGATAATCACCAAACCTCATATGTCAAAGTGTGGTGTTGTCTTCGTCTTGTGCAACATTTGCTGCACCTCTTCCTACTACTGCATTCCCTTGCATCCAATACAAGTTGCCCACCTTGGTTCCCTTTATCACTGTCATCGCTCCATGAGAAGACCATGACCTTTCCGTCCGCCCCGGACCATCTCCACCCGAGTGTATCAAGCTCTCCTAAAGATATCAGGTTCTTCTTCAACTCCGGAATGTGACGCACACTCGTAAGAGTTCAAATGCATCCATCTAGTGGTAGTCCCGACAAGAGTTCAGAAGAAGGCTACGACTCTCCATCTACCAACAAAAGTTGAGAAGGACTCGTTAGGTTCTTGAGTGAGAGACTCGAGTCACGCGTAGGCTCCGAATTCAGGTTGTAAGATTGTTTAAACGTTTTATTAATTATCGCAAGTGCACGACCGCGATGAAGCGGTGACAAGTACGGGTCGATCCACGGGAAGGTGAGTAACCTCTGGTTTGTCAGAAATCAAATGACGAATAAAGGAAGAAGGGATTTGGTTATGCTAAGCTAAACTACATTAAACTAGTAAGTAAGAATGCAAAAGAAAGCAACGAAAGATTGGAAATCAAGAAGAGAAACCCCTAAGGGGTGGAGTGTGTGCACATATGAAGTGAAATTAGTGATGAATGATGCATGCAAGCATGTATGTGTGTGTGTCGTGTGTGTTGTCATGCATAGGAAGTGTTTATAGATGTGGCAAAACTTATCAATCCATTCACATAATGTATCGACAATTACTACTTGATTATCATAAGATTAGGCTCAGAATGAGAAGTGTCTAAAGATATGGAAAGACTTATCAAAAACCATGAACTCGTGTGAAGAACAAAGGTAAGCATGAGAAGTGTCTAAATCTTATGGCAAAACTCATCAAACAACGTTTCTTCAATCAATCAAGCAAGCAACCATAAATACAAACACTTAACTAACATGTAGCATATTTAACAGGAAATTTCAGTCAATAAACATGAGGAAACTAAGCATGGGAAGTGTCTAAATCTTATGGTACCAATAAAAAATTCCCCAACATGTAGCTGATTAAAATACTCCCGATGAACATATAAACATGCAAGTCTACACGATCAAAAATTCATCAAACATCAAAACTTTACAACATATATCTACATCATCTCCACCCCCAGAAGGGATGGATCTGCTCACTACACATTAAGAAATCATTCATATAAAGAAAAGGAGAGATTCTAACTAATTTAGACTAAGATTAAAGAAATACGACTAAGCTAAGCATGCAAGAAAAAGAGACAACATGAGAACAAAACTATGAAAAATTATTTTATTAAATGATTCACATTACAAGTAGTATTCTTCTCTACTTGAGTTTTGCTCAAAGCTTTACTCCAAGTAGAGAGAATGCCACCAAGCAATGAGTCCATTACAAGGGAAGATGATGAGTTCTATTTATAGTCATTGAAAAAGGTAATCAGGGACAATCCCCGATGTGGGACTAAACAATACCAAAAATGGACATAAAACACACTAATATATGATTCGCCCGAAGATTATCGGATCCAGAGCTGACCCGACCGCCAACAACGGTCTATGGAATCTGTATTCGGTCTGGATTTCGTGTGTTGTTGTTTGGCTTGATTTCTCATTGTTTGATGCACCCAAGTCATTTGTTGGAGTTAAGGTCCGAATCGGATTGCCAAAATACTCCTCATGATGGTATGAAGTTTCTTCATTTGCTCATCGGTCCTTTGGGCTTACGTTCGGGTCCTTCTCCCTTGCATCTCAGTCCCCAAGTCTCACAACTCAGTCTTTTTTCTTGCTTTTAGGTCATTTTATGTCTCTTCTCCTCAAATATGTTTATTCCTGAAACTCAAACGTAAAACTCATTACGTAGCATTGTTTAGGTTCAAGATAACGGAATAAGACACAAATGAATGCATGAAATGATGTTAATCAAAGATGGTCAAGGAACAAACGCGACATGGGAAGATTGTGCGGATGGAGGTCGAATGAGGTATTGAGTGTGAGTGCTCCCCTTAAACTGTATGGAACCAATTCCGACGGTAGTACATCGTTACCCATAACAATGATCACTCCTTTCAGTGGTTCATAGGATGTAAACCACTCTCTAACTGAGAACATGTGATAAGATGTTCCAGTATCCAAGATCCATCCCTTGGATGATTTGTCGATACCTGCAGTGCAAACTGTAAGGCCGTCTATCGCATCCCTTTCCTCAACCACGCTGGTGGAATCATACATGCCTTTCCCTTTCTGTTGTGCCTCCTTGAAGGCCCTATAGTCACCCTTCATATGACATGTTTTCTTGCAGAAAAAACATTCAAAGGATCTCCCCCTTGATTTCGATCGGGCCCTACCGTTGCTTCCTCCTCCTTTGTTGTATGTCCTGCCTCTACCACTTGGAGCAACGATCAATCCTTCACCCTTGTTTGAAGAGCTACTAGCTGAATTCTTCCACGCATCAAAAGAGATCAACATGCCTTTGATTTCTTCCAACGCCAACGAATCCTTCCCATATATGATCGTATTCACTAAATTCTTGAACGAGTCTGGTAGTGACGTCAACAAAAACATTGCCTTGTCTTCATCCTCCAACTTGACACCCAGTTGCATCAAATCTGCTACGAGTATGTTGAACATGGATAGATGATCAACAAACGGTGTGTTCTCCCTCATTCAAAGCGTGTACAACTGACACTTCAGATTCAACTTGTTGCCAAGACTCTTCTTTATGAACATCTCCTCCAGAAGTTTCCAGTATTCAACCGCTGTAGCCGCAGATTCCTTGAAGAGAATATCATCCGAGAGGCAAAGCTCGATGATTCTTATTGCGTGGAGATTCAGACTCTCTCACTTCTCTTCAGTCATCTTCGACAGATTTCCTGACCCCAACCAACGTGTTCAAGAGCCCGTCCGTCCGCGACATCAACACACAGACCCTCCGTTGCCATGTCAAAAAGTTCCCTTTTGCGGTGAACTTCTCCACCAGAAATTTCTTGCATCCTCTGACATCCCTAGTACCCAACAAAGCTATGATACCAGCTGTTGGGAGGGGAATCTAACACGCTACTAACAAGAACAACAGATCAAACGCACACAGAAACAAGAATATTGATTGCGAAACTGACTTCTTACTCTCTCCCCCAATCTTAATGTAACAAGAAACACACTCACAATATGAAAGAGACAAGCAAAGACACAACACACCTGAAGCAAACCACGACACACGCATCTTACAAGGTTCATCAACGTGTCTACGTCCTTGGAGGGGGGGGGGGGGGGGGGGAGGGGTCTCCTGCGGGTTTCCTTTCCTTCAATCCGTTTTTCCAACAAGAGAAGCAACCAAGATTACAAGTAGATGAAGACAATATATCCTCCAAAGCACTCTAGATCTTTCTCTAGCCCTAATCTCTCTCAAGGAAATGATAATAATGTGTTGTATACAAAATTAGGCCAAAATCCCTTTAAATAGTAGGCTAAATTCGTAAAAGAGAACATGCCGATTGTGAGCAAAACCGTCTGCATTCGGTCGACCAGAATCCTCAGCGGTCGACCGGTATACGATTTTCCCGTCTAACTGTCATAATACGATCGATCGTTGTCCAACAACTTGTTGACTGTTCCGCGCTTCTAAATAGCACCTGGGAGACTGTATATTTTTGGTCGACCGCATGCCCCACACCGATCGACCGATCCTCACTGTTGATCCTCGCTTTGAAGACTCTGGAGATTTCCAGTCGGCCGCGTGCCCAGCACCGGTCGACTGATCCACACTTCGTTTCGAGCCCGGGAGACTCTGGAAGTTTCCAGTCGACCGTCTCTTCAACCGGTCGACTGATTCTCCCGTTTCTTGTACTTAACAAATATAAACCAAATTTTCAACAAATGACACCCACAAACTCCTCGTGGTAAGACATATAACGACCACGCCACTGGGCAGGCCCACGAGTACCATCTCCACCAAATCAGAATTCTCTGCGAAAAAACAACACCATATATCAAATAATGCCATGCATTTACGCAGACATCCTGAATGAGTTCTGTTCTTCTATTTGATCCTATGCACAAACAAGTCCAACATGTCTTCAGGGCAATCCTGTAAAAACAGGTAAACATTACAAAGCATTAGTCTGGTAACAAATGGTGCTACGAACAGTATACAATGTTTATGTCAAAAATGTTATCACAGCAGCATTTGATGGATTAGAGTCCTATATCTTTCCATGATAAGTCGCGTCTGCACCAAAAATAATAGTTAGGAAAATTGCAGTGGAATCAAATGCAGTGAAACATAAAAATACAATTACAATATGCTTCAATATTTAAGATAGAAAGGATCATGTTTGAGAATAGCTTTAACATTGATTTTGAGTGAAATATTTGCCACGTACTGTTTGATCATCTTGCTAACATTCTTTGATAGACAACATTAAGATATTAATCCCAAACTAAATGTATGTTTAGGATTGCCTTAATAAGCACAGAATATTATGTCAGAAAACATTTCTAAAAAATTACATAAGTGATCCAGATAGGTAAGAGAAAAGGCACAAGTTTCAGATATTAGCAACAAACAGTTTTCTTAGCTACTTCCTGTTCAATATTGACTTATATTTGTTAAAGAATCAAATCCAAGAAGAGTCGGTCGACCGGATTGGATTCGGTCTACCGACGCACAACCCAGAAAATTTCGGCGAAGACGGGTTGGTCTACCGAATTGGATTCGGTCCACCGAACCGAGGATTCCAGGCACTCCGTGTGCAGCTGGGATCGGACGACCGAATTGGATTCGGTCTACCGTCAGAGAGCAAGTGACACTTCGGAACAACGGGTTCGGTAAACCGTTGAGGAGATTTTTGGTGTTCCGAGAATCTAAAAGTGTCTGGACAATTTGGCACGGTCCACCGAGAGGTTCTCGGTCGACCGAAGGGTTG
This sequence comes from Triglochin maritima, assembly GCA_963682175.1. Lineage (NCBI taxonomy): Eukaryota > Viridiplantae > Streptophyta > Magnoliopsida > Alismatales > Juncaginaceae > Triglochin > Triglochin maritima. Next base: position 40,865,328 of record OY821781.1, read on the forward strand.
TTGGAGAATTCGTTAGTTCGTGGAAGAATCGTTCTCGCGGTCTACCGACCCGCGTGAGAAGCGTTCTCGGTCAACCGGGAAGGATTCGGTTAACCGAATCGGAACAGGAATCGCTCCTGTTGAAGCACGCACGGTTAATCGAACGAGCATCGGTTAACCGTGTCCCCATGAATAGTTCTGTTCGGTTTTGCTTAATTGTAGCTCAGTTTTTGAGTCTATAAAAGGGTTTGTTTGCTCTTAGTCTTATATCATATTGCATACAACATTGTTTCCTTCATTGTGAGTTGAGAGCTTAAGACTAGAGATAGATCTAGAGTGATTTGGATGACATATTGCCTCCATATACTTGTAATCTCGGTTGCTTCTCTTGTTGGAGAAGCGGAAGAAAGAAAGGAAACCCGCAGGAGATCCCCCAAGGACGTAGGCACGTTGTCAAACCTTGTAAATCGCGTGTGTCGTGGTTGTTTCAGGTGTGCATTTGTGTTTGCTTGTTTATTTTCATCTTATTAGTGTTCTTGTTGCAATTGAGTTTGGGAGAGGGTCCGAAGTTAATTTCGCAATTAATATTTGGTATACGTGGTACGTTTAATATGTGTTTCGTATAAATGCATTGTTAGATCCCCTCCCAACACTTCCCACCCATCAGAAAGGAATAAGCCACACAAACAGATATCCATCATGTTTAATGGAGTTCACCGAATCAATATAGTCCTAAAATGAGCAAGTCAAGAACAGAAGTCCCAATACCACATAGAGAACCATTATCGTCTGGCAGGATGGCCGCAACCGCAAGTAGCTCTAGCCCTTATCTTTCTTCACAGCAGCACAATAACGATCAACCAATGCTTCCCTCTGGATCTTTCTACGTCAATTGACTGTTTGAGCAATTGGTCCTTCATAGTTTGATTACTCAATATTCCACATGATAAAAAGAATAATGTGCTTAATTAAACAGCCATAAAATGATATTTGCATTTGCAATTTTTGTCAAGATTCCTAAAATGCTTGTAAGAAGTAATAGATTACAAACTGAAAATTTATTGTTCTTGATTCCTGATACAAACCAGTGAGACTTCCAAGCTTGCAAGGTTAACTACATACACCAAAACTCATATGGTTTACACCCAGTACATCTAAAAGTCACCACTTTAGGTCAAAACAAAAGAAATTACAACATATTAAGATCTACATTGTGATCAGGAAGATAATTCAAGTTCATTCCTGGTCTCAAAAATATAACGAAGAACTTGAACAAAACTGATGTCACGACGACGATCATTTAACGCTTCTGAAAGTTTATTGATTTGATCGAGTAAGCAAATATGACAGCAAAGAGAACGTCGAATCCGATCACCCCGGCGGCAATGACGCCAAGAAACTCATGTTTGTATCCAAAGTATCTCCTCACAAACGCCTCGACAGTTTCACCCGTTTCGATGGTAGTCTGTATATCCCCGAATTGAGAGGCAAATAAGCCATATACCGTCCACGCTACTGGGCAAGCCCAGGCATACCATCTCCACCAAATCGGAATTCTCTGCAAAAAAACAAAATATTTCAATTAAAGTGGTGCCCTTTCCTACTTAAAACCAATCAGTAGTATGTAATGGGATTTTATAACCCACAATGATATATGGGTGTGATTGAAGTAGAATAAGGTGCTTACCGTCCGAGGAATTACAAAGCCGGCGAATTGGTTCCAAATGTTGTAGAATATTGGTGCGACCACTGAAGATATTGTGTTGTTTGGAGTCAAACCAACTGCCATCATACCGTAAAACGTGAAGTACAGAAATGAAGTGAAAGTGAAAAAAAGGAACCAAAAGAACTTGGCTGCTGTCCAGTTGAAATTCATTAAAGAATAGACAATCGCTGTGTATATTAGGGCCTGAAGGAAGATGTATGGAATCTCTATCACAACCTGGAAAAAATGAAATATAAGCACTTACTTTCGCCCAAATGTTGTGATTGCCATGTTTATAAATCAAGTTTGATTAGTGAATATTATTGTGAGAAAGAGATGTTACCTGCCCAAAAGCATATGGCAATGCTGAATACATTCCCGCGCCTTTTTCTCGGTAGAAGACTGTTCGTTCAACGTCAACAACAGGTTGAACCATTTGAGAATTCTGAACCCCAATGAACATAACCGCAGCATAAATACCACCCGCAGAATTCAGTAGATCTGATCTTGAGCTCCTGCATGTACCCCAGCTCATTTGTTACATCAAATCAACCATATAATGGATGATAACAATTTAAATGAAAGAGTTGATTTTGGTTATCAGGTTGCTGAAGGACTTACGTTTCAGATCCTAATCTCCAAAATATCGTTCCAAACAGCAAAGCTGTGATAGCCGTGAAAAAAATTCTTGTGGTACTGTAAGACGTATTTCGCCAATACGACTTGTGCTGCTTCCATAAGCATGCAATGTATTGTATTGATGTGGATTGTGCGTATTGGCTCGGGAAATAAAGATCGTTTGATTCAGGAGCAGGCTGGCTGAGTTCATTAATAAGATTTTTGTTTCTCCTGCAAAAGTAATGGGAAGATGAATAATTGAATACAGAGCAGAGAAAAATCAATAGAAAGTTTGATGTAATCATACTCAAACAACTCAGAGTTCTTGTATATCTTGGCGAAGTCTAAACCCAACTTCTCTTCCTGTCCAGTGGTGGTCACTTCCAACATCCATGTTGCGGGGTTGTACCCGTCCTTTATCTTAGCCACTCCCTCGATACTCTTCACAAAATATAATGTATTTGTTAAGAAACCAAACTTGGTAAATGTTTGAGAATATAGAAAAGGGCGACTAGAATTACCTCGAAGTAGTTTATCAAGTAACAAGAATGGCGTCCGAGTGGACCTACATAGATTTCTTCCCCTCCTCGCTTGATTAGGAAAAGCTGCATGAGTGGAAAACAACAACAACAACAACAAAGGCATTGAGCATAAGATCCTATTTTTCCATACGAGGATATACTTCAAGACCACACTTGCAGTTTTTACCTCATCGAATGATTCAAAGATGTCAATACTAGGCTGGTGAATCGTACAAACAACCGTTCTTCCAGTATCAACTGTGTTCCGCACAGTCCTCATTACAATTGCAGCTGCTCGTGCATCCAGACCAGATGTAGGCTCATCCATAAAAATAATCGATGGATTTGCAACCAATTCGACAGCAATCGTTAGCCTTTTACGTTGCTCAGTTGACAGTCCATTAACAGAAGGCAATCCCACCAATGCTTTTCTTAGAGAGTCCAGCTCTACAAGTTGCATCACCTCCTCTATGAACATCTGCCAACATATATATCTAATATGTTTGAGAAATAACTCATTTTTTAGATTTTGAACAGTTGTTATTAGTATTTAATAATTTACTAGAATACAGGAAATAACGTTTTGTCAACCTTTCTTGTGGCATAGTCAACTTCCTGCGGTAGACGGAGCCATGCTGAATAGAGGAGAGATTCGTACACCGTCACATAAGGAGAATGAATGTCATTCTGCTCGCAATACCCGGATATACGAGCAAACGTTTCCTGCTTCTTCGGATAGCCCGATATGGTTATTTTTCCATCGATGTATCCTCCAGTTTTCCTTCCAGCTAACACATCCATCAGAGTTGTTTTACCCGCTCCACTGACGCCCATTAAGGCCGTGAGCACTCCGGGTCGGAAGGCTCCGCTTAGATTGTTTAAAAGTAGCAGTCGATCCGCTCTCATGTCTTGAGTTTTCATTTCCTGCACATTCAAATTGGTTTCAGATTTCATAATCAACTAAGGTGTATATTAAAGCATGGGTGTCCAACTCAAAACCAACCGGTAATATGTCACAAAAACAGTATAAATTGTCAGATGTGGGATTATATTCTGTATAGTGAAAAAGAAGCAACATTTGAAGCAAGCAACTGCAGTTGTTGTTTAGCTTACCGCAGGCATGTTTACGGAGTATTTCATGTTCTCAAACGTAATGGAAAGAGGAGTAAAAGGAAGGACCATGCCGCTCTTCTTCCCATTGATTTCATGTGAGATCTGATCATCACTTCCTGCACATTTGAAAAATGATCAATGAAATGGACTCACAACACATGGTCATGATCATGTTTGTCAACTTCAACTTTACACTAAGCCTCAAAAGAGGGTCTAGATTTTTACAACAAGAGGCTATTTTGGAATTGACCCTTAATCTGACATGCCCTGACATTATACTGATTTCACAATTAACAAGAGGTACATATGGTGAAGCTTGAATAAATAAATTGTATCTAACCTTCTGAAACAGACTGTGGAGAAGGATTATTTCCTCTTGGTAGAAGCTGAACAAGGTCTCCTGTCCTGCTTGCCTCCTTCTCTTTTAAAGCTTCTTCGGATATAACAGTCTGTCCTTTCCCAATTGCTGCAAGAAGTTCAGCAAGCGCAATGAAAAATCTCACAAACTTTTATAACTTCCGAAAAACTAAACGAATTCTAACATTCTTTCTTACGGTCAAGATACGTCAGTGCCACAACACATAGGCCATTCAAAAGGAACACATATCCAAGCAATGCACCGACACCGATCCAGTACCAGTAAGAGTAAGGGAAAAGACCACGTACATCCAACACTTGCACGCCCAATATTTCTCTACTTGTTGTTGAATTTACAACCTGCATGGAGTAGTTGTTTTTCGTGAAATTTGGATGCTCCACCACATTTTTAGAACTCAAGTAGTTAGGTTGGAAATGGTGGAACACTACTACAGTTTTTATTTGAGGGATGTATCGTTAAATCTTCAACAATTATTAACCAAATACTGCAAAAAAATCGCTTATAATCAATGTATTCAATGAGTTAAGTGTTCTCACATGTCTCCAACTTTTCCCCAGAAATTCATTGACAGCAACAGCATTTTGGCCATACATCAGAGGTGATGCCCAATAACCCCAAATCCACCAATTCCCAATATTTTCTGAAGATAGAAGACAAACCCAATGACAATGTGATACTGCAGTAAAATAAAAGGTAAATGATGATGATACGGTGCCATACTTCTCGACAAGGAAAATCCACCAAGTACAAGGAGCACAATCATAGCAAACGTTCCAAGAGTGTTTGCAATAACCACATCTCTTCCCACTGCAGCAACGAAACGGAAAAGCCCGAAAGCCATCTGGCTTATTAAAGTGTACACTAGAAATTGGCGAAACATCCTGCATTCATAACGGGTATATCTGTGTTAATAAATTAAAGACAAAGAAAACCATGATAGTGAAAAGGAAATGAGCGGATAGCACCTCTCGACATTCGGATCAAAGCCGATCACGTAATATGTTATTCCAGTCCAAACAGCACATTCAATTACCGATATTGGAATTTTCAAAATCCAAGATGGAAGGACGTAAGACCATGCAGGGTAAAAATAAAGATCTCTTTGCTTGTAAAAAACAGGAAGCCTTGCAATGCTCATTGCAAGCTCTGCAAATCCATTAAATAAATGGGAGAGAAGCCCAACGAACAAAGCACCTAAATAAACAATCCCATCTTCAACTGAATCGTGGTGCATCTTCGTGCGAAAGTAGACTGTCATTGTCACTATGGAAGTGATAATAATCTGTGAACAGGTAAATATCATGGTATTGTGCATACATCTTCCAAGTTTTAGGAGAAGTTGGTGAATACAAAATATACTTAATTCACAAGATAACGTCACACATTATTGAGATTTAAAAGCTCCTAGTTAATAACTCGTAGTAAGTATTACCTGGATAATCTTAAAGATGTAAACAAATGAGTTTCTCTTCATCAGGAGATATTCCCGTGACATGCATGATTTTAGCAAATCCATCTTGCTAATACCATATTTTGAAGTTGTCAAAGCAGCTGGATGATTTTTGCTCCTGTCAAAAGGGGTGGCAAGCTCTTGTTGCAGTTTACGACCAACATGGAAGGAACGGTATGCATCTGCGAATTCCCTAACGGAAACAAAACGATATGGCTTGTCTTTGTTTGCCCAATACTGATGTTGGTCTTTGACTGAAGTTACCTAATTGAATTGAGACATATTTGTTATGGATAATGTTTTTTTCTGTCTGAAGATTAAGAGAAGATATAACGACTTACTTCTTGCAAAAAATCAGCGACACCTTTCCTTTCTGGGCATTTGAATTCCATTGACTCAAAGAAGGGAATGACGTTTTCAAGTGGTCCCTGATATACAATTTGTCCTTCAGACAGTAGAATGATGTCGTCAAAAAGCTCGTATGTCTCTGGAGCCGGCTGAAGCAATGCAATCAGTGCGGTACCGTTGAGGATATGCACGGACTGCCGAATGGAATTAACTATTTGGAAAGTTGTAGAACTGTCAAGACCAGTTGATATCTCATCCATGAACATTGCCTTGGAGGGTCCAACAAGCATTTCTCCTGTAAAAAATGTTCAATAAGTTTATATTTCCAATTAACGTTGAAAAGATCAAATAGAACCTGTAGGCATATTTGTTTGGTAGATACCTGTAGTTACACGTTTCTTTTGTCCACCGGAGATACCTCTAGTCATTTGATCTCCTACCATGGTGTCTGCGCAAATGTCCAATCCTAAAATCTGTTGGATTGGTAAGGGCAAAGGTCAGTTGCTTTTCTTATTTTATGTACTTTCTCTTGCTGTGTTCACCCTTTTTTTGTTCTTGTTTTTCTATCTAACAGATTAAGATAAAAAAACAAGCACCAACTTAAACTCTTACTTTCAAGATGTAGTCTGTGACCAATGCTTCCTGCCCTTTTAAAGCTGAGGCCTATAAGAACAAAAAAAAATCAGAAAACCATAAATCATTCAACCTCTATTACAGTTAAAAGACATCACAAGCATTAACAGTCACAAGAAGAGCTTCAAAATATTTCCCTTTCTTAATTATTTAACAGCTGGAACAGAAAGTTGATTTTCATTAAAAGTATCGCTCTCTACGTTTCGCTCTTGGTTCTCACCTTCATATAAAGATCAATATCAGGATCTGGTTTGATGTTTGCTGCCTTCTCTCGTTTTGCCAATTCCATCAACATCTCTGCAAAAAATAGCATTTATCATGGATACTAAAATTTAAATATTTGAAAACTTCTTCATTTGAAACAGATGTTATTCGCTCATACCATAACGTGTCCCAATTCCTTGACATCGAGCGGAGAAAGCTAGTGTTTCCCTTACCGTCATTTGGCCAATGTGGACATCATTCTGACTTATATAAGCTGATGTCCTCTGTGGTACAAACTCGGTCATCTCATGTCCATTATAAGTTACCTTCCCGGAGAACTATTCACAACAAGAAACTTAAGCAGTCGTAGTTTTACATTAAAAAACAAACAACTTATAATTGAAGTTTTTTGTGTCGATGAACACTTCTACCATATTATAAACTTCAAATTCTATATGTAAAGATGTGACAACAGATAACCAACACCTAAAGTATATTGACGTTTACCTGTAGAGTAGAATCAAGCTTTCCAGCCAAAGCAAGCAAGAAAGTCGTTTTGCCGGAACCTGGGGGACCAAGTAGAAGAGTCATCCTGCACAATGGACAGAGCCATCACCAATGAAAACTTGAGATGACTACGAAATTCTAAATTTATAATTATGAGAAGCTTCTCACCTAGAAGGTTTAATTACACCACTAATATCGCTAAGGATAGATATCGGACTTTTTCTACTTGGAATGATGTGAAGAAAGTTTAAAATTTCCTGTAATGACATAAATCCCAAAATATAAGTTAATCGTTCGCAACTTTGTGATCATACCAGAGTCGTTGCTATAGTAGAAAATACCTCAATCTTATTGAGAAAAGAGTTTATGACTGTGGGAACTCCCCTGTTCCCAACGTACACTTCTGCATTCACTTTCAGATTCTCAAAACGGACTTCGATTGTTGGACTTTCAATCCCCACACTATAAAATGTAAAAGAAACAAGTTACAAACTCAAAATATGAAACACATGAATGGTTTTATAAACTATAAAAAAAGAAGAATGGATGAATGAATGACAGCTTACCGATCCATTCGGTTCTTGAGCTTGAGAAGGAATTTCTCATTGTCGTCCTCTGCGTCTTTGACCAACCTTTCAAGTAAGCTCTTCCGTTCCTCGTCTCTAAGATTTAGAACATCAATTTCCTTAATCTCTCCTCCCTCCCCCGTGAGTATGCCTTTCCTTAACCGATTGTAAGTCGGCAACTTCTCTAAAGCTGCCCACTTTAGCGCCTCCTCATCGTCCTCTACTCGAGAAGACCGCGAAAACACGTCGTTCCCAGTATTTCTCCAACTACTCCTACGAAAGCTCTCCCCCAACGCACTGACACCCTCCATTGGTTCTACCCGATATTAACGGTCAAGCTCTCAAATAGCCTAGCCTTCTTAGTTCTTATTACCACCAATGCCAATTAGACCATCAAAACACTTGTATTTAAAGCCACTAAAAACAATACCAGAGACAACAACAAAAAAATAACAAAAGACACTTCAATGAATGTATTATTTTCGAAGCAAAAGGAATAATTTCTCACCTTCTGGATGGAGCTTAACCAAATGTGGCATGACCCATGGCAGGGAAGATGATATGGTGCTTCATGCCTTCCATTCCAAGAACAAAAATTCAACTCGGGCTTGTCCAACAAGAAACACAGATTGCACAAAAGTGACATGCGAAGAATATAATAATCCAGACACAAACTATTCAAGATTAGCACCAACTCAACCCCACATGCGAAGGAAAATCTCCCAAGATTTATTACAGTCATCCTCTCGAGATGTAAGATATAAAAAAGTAGTCAACTTAAGCTTCTAGAACGAAATCCAAGTTGTCTACCTGTGGATGTCAACATACAATCACAAGATGGGTCTTTTTCATGTCTTGTATTTGATTATTTTGGTCAATGAAGTTCATGCTAGCATTTCATCAGTAACTTATTGTGCATTGTCAACTGTGGCAATTTCCAAACCCAGTTATTATATCTGAGAAACTTTTTGAGAGCATTTGAAGGTTTCATCTTCATGTTTGGTTAAGGGTTTCACGATTGGTGGATTTAGATTTGGTGTTTGGATTAGCAAACTATATATCACGTTATCATGAATATATAACTCTATTTGGTAGTCAAACTTGTTATATGAGCAATTTTTGAAAAGGGTCAATTGCATACAAACCCACGTAGGTTTTGAGTTTTGCATGCAAACCCACATAGGTAGAAGTTCTCGTCCATTTGATACTTTGAGTTCAAACTATTGGAGATAATTTAATTTGTGGTAAAGATAAAACTGAGAATATTATCTTATTAAAACCTCTATGTATGTTTACGTATGCAATGACATTATGAGCTTACAAAACACATTGTCAGATAATTTTGTATAAAGTCCCTTGAACTATTGTGTAATGATCTGACCACTCCTTTTATGGAAGACTTCTTAATTAAGTGGTTTTCACATTTTTATGCACTTCCGCAAGCAATCTCACAAAGAGAAGTTTGCAATTACTATTTTGTCGTTGTCTAACGCCTTTTGTGAATTTGTGACTTGTATTCTTTTCCCCCACCTATTCAAAAACAATAATTTACCATTTTCCATCACTTTCACCACTCTTTCAAAGAATTCACGTTGTTTTTAAAACATTGTGGTTTTGTCAAGAAAATAGTGGTAGTGTGGAACATAGATTTGACACTTACCAATCCTTGTTTATCCCTTTGTTTGTTAATGGGTTCATTCTAAAATAATTACCTATATATATTTTTCTTTTTAGCTATTTTCTCGAAAAGTCATTAATTTTCACTTTTTCCTATTTGACATTTTTTCCCCACAACGATCAATCAATTTTTCACAAAAAATTAACACTTTTAGATTAGTACTTCCTAATATATTCGTTTGTAATCGAAACAAAGACTCATTTAATTTTGAATTTTGAGTTACAATTAACAGACTAAATTAAAATATCTCATAAATTATCATCACTTTGTAATTGTTAGAGGTTGAGCCGTATATTAAAAAAATAGTCATTTGAATGGGGGAAAATATTGGCTATGTGGTAATCCCTCCCTTTTGTCTTCAACTTTGTCACCTCTTTGAAAGAAATTAAAACATAACACAAAAAGGTCATAAATGTGAAATTGAGAACCTTAAGTTTTTGGTTGGTGGAGAATAATACTTAATGTTTTGTAGGCTTATCCCAAGAAGATCAATGAGTCACTTATCAAGACATAAAAAAAACTTAGATTAGTACTTCGATTACTATGTGCAATAAAACAACATATCTGTCATGCCAACGACACATGCTTCTAGAACTGAAAACATTTAGTGACAACTAAGTTTGCAATTAACGTTTCGTGGCCTTCTCATACTCCATTCTTTTAACTTCAAAGATTGAGCCAGCCATCGGCCCGGTCCATGTAATTTTATATTTATTTAATATTTTAGGTGTTTTTAAAGGTATTTTAGGTATTTTTAGATGTATTTTAAAAATATAAAAAACATTTTCTTAACGGAACAGGCGGGCCCACCAGGGGCCGTTGGCTCGACCCGTTAGGCATGCTCTCGGCCTGTTACCTAGCTTTAGATTGAGCGGTAATCTTTCTGGAAAATCACCCATATATGATATTTGTCATGTTGGAAATTGGTTTAAATTTGTTAATGTAAGAAAAACAGGTGGAAAAAAGGGTCGACCGGTGTGGGACACCGTTTGATCAATTTTTTCAGGAATTTTTTGGAGTTCAAGAACAGTCAACCGAAGGGACATACCGGTCGACCGGAAAGCTACAGAGAGCTCAAGATAACTGTGGAGCGGTCAACCAGTTGGTGACACCGGTCGACAAAAATTATCAGGAAGCGCTCTTGGTAACGATATCGGTCGACCGGTGGAGGATTTCGATCGTTTGCACGTTTGTCGCTCACATTTGCACGTTTTTATGTACAATTTTGAGTCTAGTATTTAATGATTTTTCACACTTTTCTTGTACACAACGCATCATTATTATTTCGTTTTAAAAGATTAAGTTAGAGATAGATTTTGAGAGTTTTGGAGGACATATTGTCTCCATCAAACATTGTAATCTTGGTTTGCTTCTTTTGTTGGAAAAGAAGAAGAAGAATAGGAAACCCGCGGAGAACCCTCCCAATGACGTAGGTACGTTGTCGAACCTAGTAAAATTCGTGTGTCGTGGTTGTTTCAGGTGTGTGTTTGTCTATTATTTTATTTTCCATCTTGTGTGTGTTTTGTTGCTTATTAGTTTGGGAGAAAGAGAAGTTAAGTTTAATTCATCATTCAAAATTCATTTTTATATTCCGCTTGTGCATTTTATCCCGTTGTATCGTAGTAATATTGTTAAAATCTCTCCCAAGACGGCACATAGGTAAAAACTTATCTACGTGGATATTTGATCAAGAAGAAAGAAAGTTGATTTTGAGTGGGATTTGTATTTGTAAGAATTATATATTTAAGCAAGAAGCTCGTGACAATATATAATTTTAGTGTTATAAGTATCAATTAACAATTTAAAATTTAAAATGTACAGATTGATTCGTCAAGTTCGTAGCTAAATGTCTACCAAGCATAGCTCTGACGGTATTATCTAACAATAGGGCACGAGTTTGAAAGTAACCATGATCATTAATCTTAGCAATAATCATGTAATTAGAAAATCATTATGTTTCTTGAAAATTCATAAGAAAAATTATGTGAAGTTTGCCATATAAATTATTGGAGAATACAAGATTAAGCATTACAATTAAAACGTAAGACGTGGTTAAATATGAAACATCGATTTGACCTTTGGAAGTGTGAAGTTAAAGATTCACAAAGGCAGACGTGTACTAGAGTGTTGTACATATATTTGTCCTCCAAAGTTGATGAGGAATGTGTATCTGATTGTATGTTTGGTGGTGGTGTGGACGTTTGCAAAAATCTTGGAGGATTTCAAATGCTTGACTTCTGAAACTTTTGAAGATGAAATTTGTACAACATGTACACCGTTAACTTCAGAAATACGTGTTAAAACTGAGTTAACTAAACTTTTGGTTTAAGTTAAAGCATATAATTGGTTTGATGGAAAAAAAGTAAAAATGAAACAGAGGAATAGATTTTCTGAAATAACAGTGATTACATTACCATCCCTCTCTCTCTCTCTCTACACATAGAACATAGAGTATTTACATGACTACCTAAAATATGGATACTGGATGTTGTTGTTGTTGACTATCTAACAGTAGAACATCACCTTCTTCACCTTCTCCTTAAGTGCCGGAAGAGGTTTAACAGAATTTCCGTTTGTCGTTCGGGTGTTTCTGCAAGCAGCGCTGTTGTCGTTCAGGTCCGGTTCCATGTAGAATCGTGCGCGGAACGCAGCCAAGTGCGCATAGTATGCAGGCGGAACTGTTTTATGACAACAACACATTATTATTATGATGTGAAAGAACTAGCTTTAAATGTCTAAATAAAATTTATCTTCAAATGAAATGATAACATTTGCTCGAGTTTAATTCAAGGGTGGCCCATAAAATCAGAATCAGCTTAGTTTTGGTAAAAGCTTGATTCAGGTTCTTGTCGATAACCAAAGGAGCAGAACTTCTCAAGAATTTCTTTTCCCATATTGAGTGTTATTAACAATGACATATGGAAATAAAAACGTTTTGATTTAAAATATATTGCATGTAAAACACTTAAATATTTTTTGTATCATTTGACATACATGAGTTGACTTGTAAGATTTCACTAAAAGCACAGTTTGAACTGAAGTTCTGCTCACATCTAGCTAATTCAATCTTAATTATCACGCCAGGTCCGTTATGATTAAAAAGTTAGAGGTTGAGCTTAAGAAAGTTTGACTGGGTTAAACCTAAGTTTTCCCAACTTAATAGCCTTCCAAGCCAAAATATTTACTCAGAACAATATGTGCGAGGCACATTAAAACATAAGAAATGCAAAAGCGTACCGATAGAAACCGAGCGAGTGCACCGAGCATACCTACAATAACAAAGATGATGATGAGAGAGCACATTACGAAAACCATATATAACAGTACTTTGGGGCAATGGAACATACGTGTAACAGAGATTGTTAGTAAGTGACTGGATCTCGTCTGCAGTGAAATTGTTCTCGTCCCACAGAACATGATAGTGAGCTGGTCTACTAGTTCCCTGAAAAACAACAAAAAATGAATATCCAAACAAGATAATTACACACAGAATGTAATCACAACATTAAAGGTCTTAAATTAGAAGGTTGTGACAAAAACAATAATCTTAACTGACATACCTGAATTCCAGCATGACTACATAGATAGAAGTCAAATTCAGTGGGATGGCATATCTTGGTGTCTACCACTGTGCCTGCAAAATGCGATGATAAAGTTTACGAACTGAAGAAACTACAAATTAAAACATCTAAGAAGTGAGTATGCACTTTTACATTGCATGTGAATTGTTTAGAACAAATAATACCCGGAAGAACGTTTCCACTTTTATCTGTACTGCCCTTCTCCTTGTGGTTATTTGCAAATAGTCTGGTGTGATGACGCTTTTGTACAATGACGAAGGTAACGCGGGGTTGATAGTTTGGCTCTAAAGATGCACATGCCTGAAGAAGTGATGTACTGAGTTCACAAATAAGGATCAGACAAAAGGGATTGGAATTTGACGGCACACACCTTGCGAATGGCGTCTAATTCATATAGCAGGACCTGATAGAACTGCCCATCACTCACACCATCCCTACAAAGTTGCATATGAAAAGAAAAGTTTTTTTTTATGAGTAATAAACAAACAAGACAATTTACCCATCATAGAAGAAAAAAAACCATCAACAAGACCATATTCTTACCTATAAAATATAATCCTCGTCGGTTTTTGCCCTGTCGATCTTCTGAAAGAGATTAGAAGTTCACTGCAGTAGGGAGAATGTGATCCATTACACAAATGTTGATGCTATTTCCTAAATTACAGATATATTGAATTACAACAAACCAATTTTCTCTCAAGTCCATGAGAATATACAGAAAATAACTGACAGTACTCATCGGAATTTAATATTGAATGTATAATTTTATATGCAATACCATCTACCAATTTCTTGGAAGAACATTACATGTTCATTACAAAATCAATCAAGACCAATTACAAATATAAATCGAACCTTATCATGCCTCCTGAAACAGTACCCTTCTGAGGATCTTGCCATGTTTTGTAGAGATCCTGAATGAGTTCTTGCCTATGAGCTTGTGCACAAACAAGTCCAGCATATTTGGTAACTTCAGGCCAGTCTTGGGAAGCAACCACCTATACAAAGAACAAAATACTAATAACGAATTGTCTTTTAATAAACGACACCCCCAAGCAGTAGAAGACAACATTTATGTCAAGAATGTTATTACAGCGGCGATTGATGGATTAGAGTCCTCCCCGGTTTCAGGATGAGTTACATCTGCTCCAAAAATAATAGTCGGAGTGTCACTGACCAACGGGATTTTGTAGCTCAAAGCATCTACAAGTACAGTATTTCTACCACCCATCTGAGAACATGAAGTAAAATAAAGGTGGAGTTTTAATGCAGTGAAACATAACCATACAATTACAAGGTGCTAACATAAATAAGAAACGGAAAAAGATCGATTACGAGAATCACTTTAACATTGATTTTGAGCGAGATATTTGCCAGGTACTGTTTGCTTATCTTGCTAACATGCTTTGCTAGACAACACTGAGATATTAATCCGAGACTTGTTTCACACGTACGCTTGAGATCACCTGAATCAGCACAAATATCTATTCCCGTTACAATACATTTCACCAAGTCAAAACCAACATATCTCGCTAACTAAGTTTTCAAGCAGTGATTCAAACATGTACTAGAACAGAGTGACAAATCAAAATACCATATAAAGATCCATTATTATCAGGCAGGATGGCCACAAGTAGCTCTAACTCCTTTCCTTTCTTCACAGCAGCACTATAGACATGATTGAGAGCCTTCTCGACATTTTCAGGCTTTGCCGCATAAATTGGAATCACAGGTTCACGACTAAATTCCTGCATAATGTCTAGACGATATGAAGCGAAGAATAATTTAAGGAATGAAATAAAAAAGCATATCATTTGATCTTATTCTCTTACCATTCCAGACACATGACACATGTGAGAAAGCTCTTGACAAAATGCTCGTGCCGTATTTCCCGAAATGCTTCTCGCAAAGTTGATACAAGCCCATGAGCTGACAGTGCTTCCATTAATCATTTTCTGATCATCACCGTAAAACAACACAAAATTAAAGTTGTATTATGATGATGCACATTAACTATTTACGTATTCGGCAAAACCTTGACAAGGAAAAAGAAACCGAAGCTATGATTAACATCAATTCACCTTATTCACCATGTTCCACTGCCCAAGGTGCGGTAAACACTCTGTTTCTTTCCCACTTTCATGATACTTGAGCTATAGCATGGAAAGTAAAATAACTTCCCGTTATCAGCATAATGACATAATCGTAAGACATCCTCTACGCGTAAAGGAAATATCGAGATTACCCATGGCGCAGGAAGAACTCGAGCTTCAATAGAAGCTAGTTTATCGCTAATGTCGATACCAAACTCTCTTGCATAAGGGTCATCATTGTAGCCATTTTGATGGACAGTCTGCAAAAGAGAATACCACAATGACGAAATACCAATTCCAGATTACCAAAACATCGTAACCATATCAAGTAACATTACAATGAAATCACTTAAGATGACAATTGAAAACAAAATGAAAACATACTATGCCTATACCTGTAATATGCCTAACTCATGATCCTTTGGTCTCTGGCAAGTGACCTTTAGTAGGGAAGTTATCTGCTTATCGTTCAGTCTTTTTGTGTACCTTTGACCCGCAACAATTTTACATACCTACAAATGAAAATTTTGAAAATTAAGTCCAAGGAACCTCCAGAAAATGTTCGGACTCTTAACACGATTGACCAACCTCCATCGGTAAATAATTTGCTTTCTTTTGGCTTCCAACTTGAAGGCAAGGAAGGTGACAGTGTTGAATAGTAAATCCATACATCTCCTTGAAGTACTCGACAACCGATTTCATATTCATTTGATCATCAACTGGAAAGCTGTTCAAAGAAAAATAAAACACAAACTTAATATTTGGGCAATGTAAAAGAGATAATTACATGTTATTACATCAATATTCTTCTTCTTACATAAGTTCCCTTGTCGGTTGTGAAGTCATGCCTGTAATCCGGTATTTCCTTCGCACGTTAGCTCTATGTGTGACCTCAACTTTTACACCTCTCAGAGCCTTCTTAATCTGTCCATTATGGAATGCAAAAAATTGAGCTACAAGAATATAGCTTGTTTCAACTTATCGATTGTAAGACAGGACGTGCAGTGTATCAATGAATTCAGCAACTTGCTAACAACAGACAGAAGTTTGAACACTCGGTTCAATTGGAACAAAAACTCATCCTTTTCAGTCCACAACTTTCTGGGTTATACTTGTATCCATACCTTAATGCGATCAGCATCTGAAAGCGGCCTTGTCAGTTTCTCTTTGCCCAAAATTTGGGCAGCAAATTCGAGAACTGGTAATGGCTCGATGAAGGCAGTCGATGACATATCTGATAGTTAGAAGAAAAAACTAAGTTCCAAACACAAGCAACAACATGAATCCTTCTAATTGTGAAGTGTATCCTTACCGATATTAAGTGACAGACCCATCTGGGTCGGTCTTATACTCTGGTAGAAACCACACCACGATTGAAGACCATCACCGAGCCTTTGAGGTTTCCTTATGTTAGGAGAAAAGAAGGACCTGCCTATAGGAGTATACCTGAAACAAACAAAAATATATTGTTTAAAGAGCAAACTCAGTTAAAACAATAGTCTTATGAAATCGCAAAACCAAGAAGAAGAAATCCACCTTTGGTTCGACACTTCACGTAAGACGATATCCAGAACTTTAATTGCCTCTTGAGGAGCTTGAGCAAGCTTTCCTGCGAGAAATTCGCGAAGATGGTGTAGCTCCACACGAGCTACGAATTTGATCACAACTTTGTATTCTCTTTCTCTTAACCAACAAAAGCCCACAGAATCAAACAATGTAAGAAATCAGAAACCAAAAAATGCATTAGGTGATGTTACTTGAATTGTTGCAATACCTTGCAACACCCGTGCCATCATCTTCATCCGCAATCTTAATAGCAAACTCCTTGAAACTAAATGGCAGCAATCCGGCCGTGTAGAGGCTCTTTCGACCATCGTAAGCGGGAAGTCTCATTCCCAATTCAGACTCTCTATAAAGCCTCACCAACTGCGAGATTATGACTCTATTCAAACTCCTCGATCGCACTTCCGGCACAATTGTAACCTACAAAAACAAATTCAATCAATCAACCAATCAAGTGCACAAATTACGAACTTATAACAATCGTTATGTGATCACACACGTCGTAATGATTCAAATTTTTGTTGGGCAATTGCGCAAGGAAGTGGTTAGCTTTGACAATGCAAGTAGACCCTGCTTGACCGTAACCCGGGCGTTTGTGGAACGATACGTTTTTGGTTGACTCTGGAGGACCGGAATTGAATTTCACCAAGTCATGTTGTTTCGAGGCCTCGGCAGTCGAAAAGCTGTTGTTCTTAGCTTTGTTTTTTGATCTTCTTCTCCCTGCATTGTTCTTTTGTTGTGGTTGTAACCGACATTCGGATATCTGCTGGTTCATCGAGTTCTGCAGTGGCTTCTTCTTTGGAGTGAATTTGTGCTTGTCTTTGGATTCTGTCATCTCTGCTGGTGAGAGCAAGCAAGAGTGGTTTGACTCACTAGTGGAGGGCATGGTTTTTGAACACAACATTAACACAGCTGCTGAATTGAATATGGGATATCCAACTTTCTACACAAAACTAACACAAACCATAAATTTAGGATGTATTTGAATTGTGAGAACTCAAAAAGAATAAATGAATTAGAAATTTCAAATTTTCACTTTCACCTTAAAATCAAGACAAGTCCCAAGTTCTTTTTTCATTACCGACAAAAAATATATGAATCAGGAAGAATTTTCAAAAATTAACTCCTTCCCCCTAACCAAACACACCATACCATCGGTACAAAAATTACAGATAAAAAGGTAAAATCCTCTAGTTACTTATCAGTGAAAGCAAAACCAATTGTTTATTGCGGGGCCTTTAAAGTGGAATACGAAATGTGGATTTAAAATCAAACTAGTGATCATCACATACCACATTTTACAAGCACTTGGCACAGTTGACCATGATCTCATGCCTCAAACAGTATTATAGTTTGTAGCCACACCCACATACCATTGTAGTGTAGCATAACATATTCTTTATAATTTTTCACTATTTAAAGTCTAAAATCAAATGCTAACAATGGGAGGTGCCAAGATTTCAGATCACGATTCATATTTTGAACGTGAAATTGTATTTATTCACAGTAAGCCATCATCCATCAATACCACAAAGAATTAGAGTTGAAAAGTGGGGCCATGATCAGGAGACATTTTTGTTGACCCCCTAAAAGCCAAGGGACAAAGAGGAGTCTTCAGATATAATAATAATAGAATATGTCCAAAAACCACCAACCAACCGATGCTGTAGCTGTAATGCTGTTGTTGTTACAGCAGCAGCAACAGCAGTCCAAACAATAAATGGCATCAGAAAAATGCCCGACCAGTCCATAACATAACCCAGACCAGTATAATTTGGATCTTGTATTTATTTATTTATTATGACTTCATTTATGGACATATATATACTTTCATACATATCCCTGTCAGTGCAGTGCAGTCAATGCCTGCAACTACTCTTTATCACTCTTCCATGTATAGGAGGCCATAATTACATCACCATTTTCGTCTTTGGAAATCACTAGTTTAGCAACTTCTAGGTTCTGAATTGAATCAGGGAATACAGTCACATTTTTTCCCACAAGGACTTGGTAAGAAAATCCCAAACCTTGGGCCAAACCCAGATCTTAAACATAGATATACCTTTAGGTACAACATAACATTTTTTAAAAATAAGTGGAAGGACAAAACATAACACAATGTGGTCAAATCATTCTAGAACCAAATGAAGTGGGAAGCTACATGAGCCTTGAGCCACCTCCCATAGTCTAAAAAGGGCGGTAAAGCCCACCACCATGCATGCATGCGCAAGCCACTATAAGTTAGTTGGTGCAAGAAATATTGTTGTTGGGAGATAAAGCACCAGACATACAATCTGAATTTAGCATGACTTGATGGGACATGTTTGCAAGATATATAGGAAGATGTTACAAAAGAAAAATATTACTTGATAATAAGAAAGAAAGAAAGAAACAATAGATTGGTTAAAAAAGGTAAGGTAGTGGACAATGGACTGGAAAGCAAGCGTGGTCGAGAAAGTAAAAGAAAAGATTTGGAATCTGGGTGGAAAAGAGCATCCCACATCAGAACAGAGCATATGCATGGAAAGGAGAGTTTGCACACTTTGCACGCTCAGCCTCAGGGTTAAAGAACCATAAGGCCATCCTTAATATACATATATCAAGTTATTAGACCAGAACCATATTAGATATAGCCTATTAAGTCTAAGTTGGAGGACAGAATTTGAATCAGGAGGGTGGAGTGATTTGGATTATGAAACACTCTTTTGAATTCCTATTCGTGAATTTTCAGGAATCTTAACTTGATTCCTAACCTTACCATACCCATGGACATAGGAATATTTAGAGAGGATTTTCAGGTGGAGTTTAGTTTAGTTTATATAAATAAATAAAAATGAAATGATATTTGTATTATTGTTTTTCTTAGTAGGGTAGGAAATGGAATGATGAGGGTTGGTGACTTAAGAGGACGTGCACGTCAGCAGGGATGTGATGTGTGAGAAAGGAATAGAAGGAGTAATGATGAGTTGGACGAAACAATACAACACCCAAGCATGCATTGCAATTTACAGTGCAGTGCAGTGGATATCATATTATGATGGGATGTCTCTCTCTCTCCTCTCTCTCTCTCTCTCTCTCTGCTTCTGCTGCGCGTGAACAACCAACCTTATTCAACCCTTTTGTCTCATTTTCTACCCAGTTAAGTTAAGTTAAGTTAAGTTAATAATGATCACTACTTCCTTTATTCCAAAAAAACAAAAAGAACTACTGTACTGATTTTCCTTTCTCTAGATACATACCATACATGTGAAGGTGAAAAATGATTCAAAACTTGACGTACGTTCAAAATAATATACATATAAAACGTTTGAGATTCTTGGAACATTTTCACCTATTTAAATAAATAAGAAATTTCACCTATTTGAAATTTTCAACCTTTGATGTCAACAAATTAGCAGAAGAAGACAAAGTAGAAGAAGAACCCATAAATATATATATATATTAATTTAATAAAACATGATTAATTAATTAATCTAATAACCCTACGACATGGGTAATCGACTCTATTTTATTATTTTAGAGCATAATGGAATGATGGGGAAAGTAATACTTTAATCTGAATCTTCCATTCCTTGTAAAATTCCAAGACACACTACACTACAGACAAACTTATGGATTTAAACCCAAAGATGGTATGGAAAGAAGTGAAAGAAGCTTATATTAATTGCTCGAACTTAGCAAAGATGCACTATTTCCCAGGGGAAAATCCACGAAAAATTAACTGGAAGAAATTAACACCAGATTGAGTACAATTAAGAACTAGAAATTAGAAAATGTGTCTTGTTTTGAGTTGTGTATTTACATTAACTTCCTTAACGTAACATTATTAGTTGTTTAAAAAACAGTAAGAAGCACAGAATGTTCATTTATTAATAAGAGGACAAAAATAATTTTTTTAAAAAAAAGAGTAGGATCCGACGCAAATCTTTGGTTGCAGCTACGCTGATATAGCTACAGTGACATCTACATGCATGCTTGCAAAAAGCAACAATAAAAAAAATGGACGTACGAATATTTCAAAAAAAAACAAAACAAAACCACTTTTATCACAACTTGACCTGTGGGAACATTTCGATCTCATTCGAAAAGAAGAAGAAAAAGCACTAACATCCACGGACCACAGTTTTGTAATTTTGTTGAGAAACATGTTTTGCAACAAACAAACATTGACATTAAAAAACACGAAAATAATGCGATTAGATTAGATTACAAAAAAATTAGTCAGCAAAAACAGTTAACATAAAAGCATGCATAAACAAGATGGAACCAGAAAAGAAGAGATTCATCAATTCAGAAGCCAAACTTCCATAAAAAAACGGAAAAGATCAACTCAAAACTAAACCGTGATGTGTTCATCCATCCACATTGTCCAAATCACAAATATAAATACAAAATGTAAGAAGAAAATGAAGGAGAGCGAACCTTAGAAGGAGCAAAGGTTGAAGAGTATTTAGATAGATGAGGATATTTATTTATACTTAATAATTCATAGGGAGATGAGATGGAAAGAGTATGTACGTGTGTATATATATAGAAGAAGATGATGAAGAAGAAGAAGAAGAAGTGGAGTGAGTGAGGAATTGGAGAGAGAGGATTTAAGGGAATGTGTGTGTGGGTTGGCCCAACCATTTATTTTTTTAATGGAAATAAAAACCCAACATTCAATTCAATAATACTTGGTTGGGGTTGGGGGACACAAAATTCCAATTCTAGTTAGTTGGATGTCCTAAGATATTACAGTCCCTAAACGTCTCACTCATGCATGCATCCAGCTTTCATTTAAGTTCTGATATTTTGCACAATTAGGCAGATGATGCAGAGGTTTGGGCTGTTTTAAATGAGGTTCAACATCAAACATAAGCTTGAGGACTAACTCATTTATTTATAGTGTCTTTCTATGGTTGCAAACAATTCGAATAAATCCGTAAATCCTGGAGTTGTGGTACTTATGTGCTGATTGTGAAAATTAGTTTAATCAGAACAATGTAGAAAAAACATTAACGATAAATTATCATTACACTTCTTTCATTCATATTTTAACTTGTACAATCCTACTAATGATTGGTTGAAAAGATAAAATTATGATGGAACTTTCCAAACGGACAAAATCAACTATAGTCTTGGAGACGAGTAGTTGCATCAGCAAAGATTCTTGTTTATATAGATGTATTACTAGATTAAAAAATATATTAGAATAATAAAATACTAGATTGTGTTGTATTAATCTTTATCAGATAAGATTAGGAGAATAAAGAAACATGATGGTTTAACTTTCAACAAGAATAAGAACAACCGAGCCCACCAAAACTTAAGATCATTCGTTTATTTCTTCGGGGAACTACTAAACGTCGTCCCAAAACTACTTAAATCGTCCCTTGAAATTACCAAATTGTCTTTAACAATATATTTAATACCCATATCGTCTCGTGTCTATAAATTAAGTCTATAGTCTTGTATATTCATAATTTATCAGTAAAAACACCACGAAAATGTCTGGCGATGGTGATGCATCCGGTGAGGTAAGCCTGACGCGGGACAAAATTTGGGCCGAGTGTCTGCATTAGACGCCTCCCCCAAGGTGAGGGTGTCTGCGTAGGACGTCCTCCCCTTGGCCGAGACGTCTAACGCAGACGCCTACGCAATGAGAGAGGCGTCTTATGTAGACGTCCTCCCCTTGGGTAAGGCGTCTTTAGTAGACGCCCTTCCCTTGGGCAAGACGTCCTACGCAGACGCCTCACCCTTGGGGAGAGCGTTTAACTCAGACGCCCCACCCATGGGGTAGGCGGCAAATCCAGACGCCTTGAATTTTTTGATTTTTTTAATTTTGATTTTATTTTTGTAGGTTCCGTTGGAAGATTTCGGTGGTGATGGAGTGGATTACAGTGACTTATTTCAAACTACACAAATCTTTGCAACAATCGATGAAGCAAGTAAATGGGCCAAACAAGTAGCTATCAGAGCTGGGTTTTTTTTGGTCGTGTCGTCGTACAAAACAAGATCAGATAGTCTGATGGATTGTTATTTGAGATGCGACCGGCGAAATCAAATGGAGTCTCGGGATATGGATACTGCACTTCGAAGAAACACCAAAAGAAAGGGTTGCGGTTGCCGTTTCTTAATAAAAGTGGTGGAGCGACGAGATCGTGATGGATGAGTTGTGGTTTTTAATAGTGGTAACGGACATCACAACCACAGACTGGCAGTTTATCCAGAGGGTCGTCGTCAAATTAGTGATCTGAGTGTTGGGGCGAAGAAGATTGTTCGTGATATGACAGAGGCGCAAGCAAAACCGCGGAACATCTTGAAGGCAGTAAAAGAAAAATTCACGGAGGACAATCCAAATCAAAGGCATATTTATAATTTCATAGATTACATGAGAACGACAAAATCTCAAGACCGGAATCCCGTCCAGCAGTTTCTCTATCAAGCAGTGCAGTGTGAGTACTTACATTGGATTATGGCGGATCCAGAAACTAATGTCGTCACTCACGCTTTTTTGGCACATCCGACGTCAGTCCAGTTGTTGCGGACATATCCTTTCGTTATCTGCATGGATTCGACTTATAAGACGAACAAGTATAAGATGCCTTTGTTCGAAATGATTGGGGTCACACCAACAAACATGAATTTCCTTATCGGATATGCGATTTTGATGGATGAATCTTACTACAGTTACCTGTGGGTGATGGAGAAGTTGCGAGATCTGTTATTGGGGACTGTCAGCCCGACTGCAATAATTGTTGGCTTTTTGGCCTTAATCTAGGTTTTGATGACCTTAATCTAGGTTTTGATGATTTAATTAACCTAATCTTAATTATGATGATGTAGAGTAGCACACATATTGCATTGCACATATATAGTATTGTGCTAACCTCTACAGGTGATCAAGACTCGTGGAAGGAAGGAAATCAAGTCAAGATTTGTAATAAAGATAAATGAAGACTTGTAATCTTGATTTTATTTTGAGTCTTAGGAACATGTGTAAATTGAGCATACAAGAGTTAAAAACATATCACATACACACTAGGTTCCTTAGAGAAGTCACACACAAAATTTCACTTTATTTGGACTTCATTAGATCACCCAAACCTTAGTCGGAAATCACTTATAAACTTAAACCCAGATTTCCTGTGTGAACCGGTCGACCGAACCAGTTCTCAGTTCGACCGGTTTATAACAGACTCTCCACAGTGATTTTACCGAACTCTACCGGTCGACCGGTTCTACCTTTTCGGTCGACCGATCCCGGATTTTAATATGGCTGTTTTTCTTGTCGTATTCCTATAACGGTCGTATTCGTATAAAACAAAACTTAACCCCAAAATACATTCGGTAACCGGTCGAACGACGACCTTGATTCGGTCGACCGGTTGAACATATTTTCAGAAACCAAATTCCCTGCTATCGGTCGACACATTTCTCGTTCGACCGATTGACCTTTGTCTCAACCGAATCCCCTTATCGGTCGACCGCCCCATACTTTGGTTCGACCGATTCACTTAAGTAGAGTTAAGTTCTAGCTCGTTTGTCCGACCGAATATTCTTTTGTTCGACCGTTCTCTTTGAAATCATGTTAACGGTCGACCGGTTTACTAGTTTCGGTCGACCGGTTCTGGACAGATTTGCAGCCCGATTTTCTGCTTTGTGTATCTTGCACAAAACCCAATCAAATCTATCCCCAACGGCTAGAATACCTTAGGAGCTTATAAATAGAGGATCAAGACTTGTTGTCAACACAACTCTCCAACTCCAATTGTCCAAATACATTAGAGAGAAACATCAATCCTCAAAGCTCCCAATTCTACACTCTTTAAGCCTAAACTTCACACATTTGATCATATACTCATCCTACTCAAAGTGTGCTCAATTAGAGAGTGAATCCCACTCAAGAGTTGTCAAAAGAAGCAAGGACTTCGGTGAAAGCCCGAAGTGTCCCTCTCGGATTGTAAGAGGAAGAATTCAAGCAAGCGAGGGTTGTTCGCGTTGCTTGTGGTGTAAAGGCGTTCTCTCCCGGCCCGGAACGGGGAGTGGTTAGTGAAGACGTAGGCGGAGCTCGCGGAGTCGAGCGGAGTCTACAAGAGAGGACTAGGACCCGGGTGGGGTGCCGAACCTCTATAAAAACGCCGAGTCTCTTTGTGGTTTGCATTTTCTGTTAATTTCCCTACTTGTTTTTAAATTTGTTTCCGCTGCGTTTATTGGTTGATTAGTTAGGGATTAGCTTAATAGTGATTAGTGGACCCATAACCCACACGATCCTACAATAATAACAGACCGGGAGTTAGGCCTTATGCGACCGGTGAGAGAGGTTTTTCCTGACTCTGCTCATTTACTCTGCACATGGCACATCAACAAAGATGTATTCAACTACGCATACCACGTATTCGGCAAGAATAAGAAGATGGCAGAGACTTTGAGTCGTGGAAGATGGAGGAAAATCATGCTTTCTACTTCATAAGCTGAGTATGATAGAGCTTTGTATGCTCTGAAAGATTTGTATAGATCGTGGCCGGCTATCACGGAGTATCTGGACACCACGTGGTTGGTGCATAAAGAAAAGTTTGTGCTGAATTGGACGAACAAAGTCCTTCATTTTGGGAACACCACGAATCGTAGGGTCGAAAGTGCTCATTCGGCTCTAAAAGAGTGGATTTCTACATCGACTGCAGCTCTGGACACTCTTTTCGAGCGCATCAACGCGGCTATTGAAATGCAGCTGACGAATATTCGAAACTTTCTTGAAGACTCGAGAAGGCAAAATTTGACTAATTTCGTACATCCTCTATATCGTCACATAAATGGTCGAGTTTCACATCACTGCTTGCAATTGCTGAGTCAGGAGGTGAAGAGAATGCAACAGTTAGATGATGAAGTTGAATATCGTTGTGAGTGCGCTTTTCTGACTTCTCATGGGATACCTTGCGCATGTACCATCCGCGGATGTCTTGAATCAGACAACGGAATTTACTTAGAGCAGATTCATTCGTTCTGGAGGACACTTGTCATTGGGGAAGGAGCCGGGAACCCAGAGTTTGTGTCTCAGGCAGCTCAAGACGCTGAACATTTTCGCAGCCTCGTTGATGAGATTGCAGGAAGTGACCCTACCGTAATTCGATCTGTCACTCGGGTTTTATTCGAGCAGCTACACCCCGAACATTCGAATTTGAGAGAGCCTGCAGAAAAAACAAAGCTACGAGGTTAACCAAGGGGAAAGTCGACACGACGGGACCCTAGTGCGTTTGAGTATGCTGAGCGAGGTCGTGGTCGATCTTCAGGTAGTGGGAGTAGAGGTCGTGGTCGTTCTTCCGGTAGTGGAAGCAAAGGTCATGGTAGATCTTCTGGTTCTTCGTCTGTGAGGGGAGGATCAGGTATACCATCCCTATATTTATTGTTATTATAATTTTGTTATTTATTTCAGTAAATATGTATCTTTTGTTATTATATGTAACTGTATTTTTTGTTTATATTGTAGTGACTGGGCGGGCTGACGTAGACGACTTCCCATATGTGGATAGAATTCCAGGAATCATTATGCCATTCCTACACCAGTGGAATGATGTACGTCCTGATGGAAATTGTGGATTTCGATGTGTCGCCGATGTTTTCCACGGTGGTGAAGACAATTGGCAACTCGTCCGTCGTTCGATTTTAAATGAGATAGTTGTGAACCCATCTTTTTATGAGCACGTATACTACGACGGTGTGGCGCAGGCTCGTCACCGGATTAATTGGGGCGGGGGACCTTGTGGCGAGAATCACTACATGGAGACGTGGACGGACTTGTTTCCCATTGCAAATTTTTACAAGTATGCAGTTATGTTCTTCTCTCTCGGAAATGATGGTTCGCTGTACCAATGTCTTACAGTTCTACCTTGGGAGAGTCCGCCTACCGTGACGAGACCGTGCAGAGAATTGATTATTGCTCATTTAGGGAGTTACGCTCATTACATTCGTTTGGAATTGACTGAGGGATTCCCCGTACCTCCTATAGCGACTCTGTGGTTTCAAATACGAGATGAGAGTGTTATTGGATGGGAGTTGAAGTACCAAAATGGGATAGCAAATTGGCAACAATTATGTAATATGTTTTGATATGTTTGTACAATTATGTAATATGTTTTGATATGTCTGTACATTATATAGTGTTGCTTTATTATGTAATATGTTTTGATATGTTTGCTTTATTTGCATTATATATAATAGTACGACAGGTGATGCATTGCATACATTGCATCATATGTCTTTCATTTAGATTACTTTTATATCAATAAATGCTACTAAGGTATGTGTTTAGTCGTATTTACAGAATACAGGGACCTGAATGCAAATTACCCACATTCCGAGCATAAACGCGTGCAAAAGATTCATTTCTATCATAAAGACCGAGTTCAAGTTTATCGGGTTCCGAATGGAAATGAATCCAAGCATAAAAGCATTCAAGGAGCTGATCACAAAAAGGTCAAGGGCTTAATTGCAAAATGCCAAGGACCTGATTGCAAAAGAAAAGGATCAAGTTATTTTGTTGGAAAAGTCAAAAGAAAAGTCAAAAATAAATCCCCAACAATGGAAGGAATAATCCGGAGTTCAAGACAATGGAAAGAATCATCCAGACGCGTAAATAAAGATCAAATCATACCATAAACACATGACCAAAAATCCGGACCCGAGCAGACCTGATTGTGCGGCGTTTTCGCCGCACAACACCTTCAATATGCGGCGTTTCCGCCGCCCAGTCATTGATCTGTGTGCCCGATTTTTGTCCAGTGTCGGGTCGACGCGTGTACTATCCTTTTATGTATTGGTATCCACTGTATCGGCTATAAATAGCCCTGTAGGACGAATGTAACACATCTTTGAACCTTTGGTCTTGGATCATTAGTAATAAAATTCTGTTCTTTTAATTCTTGTTTTAGTTTTCTTTTAATGTCTCTAGGATCCCTTCTTCTTCCTCCCTCCATGAGTTTCTAACTCTTTCCAAAGGGTGGAGGTGATGGAATTAGGGGTAGAGAAGATGAATGCATGTTATTGTTTTAAGTTCGTGATTAGTATATTTTGATTACTTGAGTTTATGTTAAATCATTTATCTTGTAATGCTTCATAACTAACATGATTTATTTCAAGTTTCTCCATTCTCCAATCTGAACCTAAGTCTAGACCTCCACCCGACGGAATTCTCTCTTTGTTCTTGTTTTAATTTTAATTGCTTTTGTTTCGTACTTTAGTTAATTAAACCAAAAACCCCAAAAACCCAAATTAATTCTTCTCTCCTTCTTCCTCTTAATCGAAAATAACATTAACAACGAAATCTCTCCCTCCTTGTGTTCGACCCGTACTTGCCACCGCTTCATCGCGGTCGTGCACTTGCGGTATAAATTTAATTCTACATCAACAGGTTAGCAAACACAAATACAAATAACAAGCGTACAACAGTTAAGCAAACACAAATACAAACAATAAGCGTACGACAGGTTAGCAAACACAAACACAAATACAAATAATAAGCGTACGACAGATAAATAAATATAAATGCAAATACTAAGAGTACGGTACAACAGATCAGCCTACTCATTATCCGAATCATGGTCGGAGATGCCTAACTGAGTATGCCACGACTGTATCAAGTCATCCAAATCTCCGCATGCAGCTCTCATGTCCTCGTCTGGCAGCTCATCCCTCCTCTGCAGGAATGGTTGCACAACCCATATCATCTTACCCATCCACTGCACATAACATTAACATTAGCGTACATTAACAAAATATACGGTACAAATAAATATAGATAAAATGAAAAAATACCAGATCGCCACACGTCCTATCTGGTGGTCGATCTTGTTGGCTTTTTAGCCTTAATCTTTATTTAGTTTTGATGATTAAGTAAACTAATCTTAATCTATATTTAATCAATCAACCTAGACAATCAAAGTAAGCAAGCATGAATACATGCATTGCATATATATTCGTGTATTTGCGATATTCTTAATAGGTTGATGAAGAATCAAGCTAAGGAGCTTTGAGACAAAAAGATAAAGACTCAAGACATGTAATCAAGCTTTGGACCAATATGTAATTTAGTATAATTTGAGTCCTAAGGATTAATGTAAACTTGAGCACATTAGGATTTTGTCCCGTATCCCCACGGTTAACCAAACCCCTCTCGGTAAACCGAATCATGTAGAGTTCGGTCCACCGAACACCTTGCGGTCAACCGTATAGAATCCTTTAGGTGTTCCCTGGAATAACCACCTCGGTATACCAAACCACCTTCGGTAGACCGAATTAGCCTGGACCGGTTTTGGACTTTGCTCCAACGGTCGTATTTAAATCTTGACTTAAAGCCCAATTGACTTATTCATATTCGGAACACCGAACTTCATTCGGTCAACCGAATCATATTGCTTTAGGAGCCCAACGGCTATTTAACTTGACCGTTATTGGTAAAACAATTTCCCACGCTTTGTCAGCGCAAAACCCGCGCTAACTTTGGTATACCAGAGTATAGACGGTCAACCGAACCTAGCATTAACAGAACCCTACCAATCTTACTGTCCAGTTTGGAACGGTTAACCGAATAGATTTTGGTAAACCGAATTGTATTAGGGTTGCTAGTTACAGAGCTACTGGAGTTGAGTGAGCGGTTAACCGAATGGGATCCGGTAAACTGAAATGACCTTCTTCGGTAATCCGTTTAGTTAACGGTCTACCGAGGAGCGTGCAAATTCTGCCCGAACTTTTGTCATATCATCACATTTCATGGGTCAACTTTCTCACCCACTCCCCAACGGCTCTAAGAGCTTTGAAGCCTATATAATGACCTCATTAGAAGCACAACAACAAGCACTACACTCTCCAAACATCAAGTATCATTGTGCTATCTTTCCCAAACCTTCAAAGCTCAAATCCTACACACTCAAGTCAAAACTTCACCACTTGTATTCCTAGATCCATATCATAATCCAAGTGTGCTCAAAGTTAGAGTGTCATTAGCAAGAAGTGTGATTCATTCCTTCATCCAAATCACAAGAGTTGTAATAGCTTCGGGGAAGCTCCCTCTTGGGTTGTGAGAGGAGACACGGGCGAGGCGAGGGTGTTCGCGATGCTCGTTGTTTGTAAAGGCGTTGCTCTCGGCCCGGTAACGGAGATCGGATAGTGGAAACCACAAGCGAGGCTCGAGGGACGAGTGGGGCTTGTGAGTGAGGACTAGGACCCGGATAGGGTGCCGAACCTCGTTACATCGGACGTCGACTACAACGTGGTTTGCAAGTTCTCTAACTCTCATCTAACCCTTGCATGATTAGTTGTTAATTTCGTAATTAAGTTTTAATTCCGCACTTTAGTTAATTACGATCACTAGAGGGCCCCATACGTTCCCCACAGATCTGCTCTCCGGGAGGCACACGGGACGATGACAGGATGTGAGTAACTACCGAACCAATCAAGATAACGTGCATCACACTCGGAGGGGTCGCGACTACGTCTGAAGTCGCCAACAAACAGTCAGCATGATCTCGGAAATGTCCGCCAAGTCGATTCTGCTGTCGAAACGGGGAACCTGACGTCGTACGTCGCTGCAGTCGCAGACCGCACCGCATGCTCTGGTCGGGATGTTGATGCATTGCATACATTGCATCATATGTCTTTCATTTAGATTACTTTTATATCAATAAATGCTACTAAGGTATGTGTTTAGTCTTATTTACAGAATACAAGGACCTGAATGCAAATTACCCACATTCCGAGCATAAACGCGTGCAAAAGACTCATTTCTATCATAAAGACCAAGTTCAAGCTTATCGGGTTTTAAATGGAAATGTATCCAAGCATAAAAGCATTCAAAACCTAATCACAAAAAGAACAAGGACTTGAGCACAAAAGTAGCCGAGGACTTAATTGCAAAAAGTCAAGGACCTAATTGCAAATCACGAGTAGCTTTTATTATTATGGAGAAAATCTAAAGAAAAATCAATGTGAATCTCCATATATATAAAGGAATTAATCCGAAGCTCAAAAGAATGGAAAGAATCAATCCAGACGCGCAAAGGAGGATCAAATCATACCATAAACACACAGGAAAAATCTGGATCGAATCCGAGCCAAAAAGGTGGCGATTCCGCCGCACCTCATGTACAAATTACGGCGATTTAGCCGCACAAAAGTCGATCCGTGTGGTCAAATTTTTACCAATGCTGTATTGACGCGTGTACGTTCCATTTATATATTGGGATCCCTTGTATCGGCTATAAATAGCCCCGAGAACGAGGGTAGGATGGTCCTTGGCCTTAGACCTAGTTTTTAGTTGTTATTTGTACTTGTCTTTATTTTAGTAATAAAATTCTGTCTTTTATTTCTTGTTTTTACTTTTCTTTTGTAATGCCTCTAGGATCCCTTCTTCCTCCCTCCATAAGTTTCTAACTCTTTCCAAAGGGTGGAGGTGACGGATTTAGGGTGAAGAGAAGATGAATGAATGTTATTATTTTAATTTCGTGTTAGTATATTTTGATTACTTGAGTTTATGTTAAATCATTTATCATGTAATGCTTTATAACTAATATGATTTATTATAAGTTTCTGAATTCTCTAATCTAAACCCTAAATCTAAATCTCCACCCAACGGAATTCACTTCTTTGTTCTTCTTTTAGTTTTAATTGTTCTTGTTTCTTGCTTTAGATAATTAAAAATCAAAAATCTCAAAACCAACTTATTTCTTCTCTCCTTCTTTCCCCCAATCGAAATCACACTAATAACAAAATCTCTCCCTCCTTGTGTTTGACCCGTATTTGTCACGTCTTCATTGACGTCGTGCACTTGCGGTATAAATTTAATTCTCATCAGATGTCAACCGGGATCACCTGAACATATCCTAACTGACGCAAGACATAATCGGGCATATAAGGCTCTATGATATCCCGATAACGAATAAGGCCCATCAATAAAGTCCTCGGGACCTCCGCTACTGACGAACGATGTCTGGGTCCCTAGCCTCCAATAGATCGCGTGGTCTGATCCGGCAACCACTCTTGTCGACAAACAAGACGGCTCCGAGCATCAAGAACAGGTACGCGGTCAACTGTGTATCATCGGCCCGCGAAGGTCGTGCCCGTCTGCATAGGTCCTCAAGGGAGTCGATGCCGACACCACCACCACTTCATAAAGCTGTATCTCTCGCCAGACCATCAGGTGTGACACCAAGCAACTCTGCCACATAACACCTCAGCTCAGACGTTGACCCCTGAGCACTAACCAGACGACCATCCACAGGAATGCGCAG
This sequence comes from Triglochin maritima, assembly GCA_963682175.1. Classification (NCBI taxonomy): domain Eukaryota; kingdom Viridiplantae; phylum Streptophyta; class Magnoliopsida; order Alismatales; family Juncaginaceae; genus Triglochin; species Triglochin maritima. The sequence goes on from OY821781.1 coordinate 40,897,529, forward strand.
GATCTGGAAAACATCGTGAAGCATGATCGTCATCTCTCCGAAAGACATATGAAAAGTGTTGGTGTCAGGCTGCCACCGCTCCACAGACGCAGAAATCAAAGGTATGTCGAGATAAGGGAACATGTTGTACGGTAAGTGCCCCAAATGCGTCGCACTAATGTCCTCTCTGATATCAGCACTCAGTGTAGACCGCCAACCCTGTAGTGTGTACAAGATCTGTGCCGATTATGGCACTTCAGAACCTTCCGATCCTCTCCGTCCCAGATCCGTCTAGCGATGTGACCCCAGAAACTAGGAATGACGCTCCCATCTGAAGGACCACCAGGCGTCATACTGCTCACGATCCAAGAATCGTCCTAGACCCTCTTCTTCTTCTGAGCGCGGGGGATCTACAGTGCACGAGCTCGAATCCCCGGTCGTAAACCTCCCACCCCTACCCTATGGGGGGAGCGGCTTCCTCGGACGCGCCCCATGCGGGGGGCGTCTCCCTCGGACGCCGACCAATTTTTTTAATTTTTTTTTTAAAACAAATAAATAACGTAATGTTACCGTATACGGGTACACCGGGGGAACTGCTGGCTGCTTGCCTGGCCTCCGAGACATTCGTAATCTTCTGTAGTAGGTATAGGAAGAGAAAGTTTTGAGAAAAGAGTGAAATTGTGAGATATATAAGCAAAAATAGGAGGAAGGGCAATTTGGTAATTTCAAGGGGCGATTTAAGTAATTTTGGGGCGATGTTTAGCAATTCAGTTTCTTTATTAAGAAGCATAAGTTTTTTGAATGTTAATTTACTCAAAATGCCCGACAATAAAAAGAAAATATGCGTTGCAGTTTGCAGATGCATCTTTATTCTACTTGTGAGAAGACTAAAGTTAATCATTTATAGTAGCTTTAGTTTTTATGGGGAAAAAATACTGAACTGTTATTCATCGTCGTAAAACTACTTAAATCGTCTGTATAAATTATCATTTTGCACTTCTCTCATTTTTACTCCTGTAACGCGACATTTCACCCTCCTATCACACATCTCTCTTCATCTTCCTCTCATAATCATAAAAAATAATGTTTTGGATGTCAGTAATGAGCCAACGGACGCACCGGTGTACTTGAATCTGGTAAAATATCCAACATTATTTTAATAAAAAAAATAAATAAAATAGATGGTGTTTGCCGGAGCCGCCCTCCAATGGGGGCAGCGTCTGGCTAAGACGCTCCCCTATGGGAGGGGCGACTACGTCGGACGCCCGCTATATTTTATATTTTTTATATTTTTTTATTAAAAATATAATTAATTATAAATTTAGATAATTGCTAAATTAATTATTAAGTTAATAATTACTATATTCGGATGACCGGGTAGAGGTCGGTAAACCGACCCAATGATTCCAGGAAGATGTTCGGTAGACTGGGAAGCAAACGGTCGACCGTCCGACATCTCACCTTACAATGAGTTTTTTCAATTGCCAAATGGGTATTAGATACCGACCAGACGAAATGGGTATTAAATGAATTGTTAAGGGTAAAAAAGTAATTGTTATGGCGATTTAAGTAGTTTTCCGGCGACGAATAGTAACTCCCAAAAAATACTTTAACTTGCATGTAGAAAAACAACTTATACCTGTCATGATCATGATTTTCAAGGAAAGAAGACAATGAATTCAAACTTCACGTAAACAAACAAACATGAAAAGAAGAAAAGAAACCAACGAATTACAATTTCGATTTCCCATTTAGTGAGTAATTTTCAATTGCCAAATGAAAGTAATAAATAAAAAATCATGTGCACATTTAACTTTGCGCTGCTAACAAATTTAATTATGAAATCAAATTGCTTGAAATGTCAGAGGAAGGATAGAAAATATCATTGCAAGCGCACCTTTAAAATACTTGTAACATACTGGAGTGAATAAATTACAGCGACACTGTTTATTTATGGAAAAAAATTGCTTAACTAACTGCCTGTAAAAAAACCCAACAGTATGACTTACCTGCCTTAATATGACTACACTATCATGATAGCATTATCTTCTGACTAAAATAATCTTGGAGACTAAATTTCAGTAAAGCAAAATGAGATGACTGAGTTAATGGAATAGATTCAGAGCCCAGATCAGTGGAAGGCTTCCATTCCAACAGTGTGTCTTTGAGAGAACTATCACTTCCCGATAGCTCGACACGAGACCTGTTTCTGTTCTCGCCCAATACTTTTTTTTGTTTTGAGGGGTCCGGTGGTGCTGTCTTGCGAAGGAACCTCAGCCTTTTTTAGTATCTCCTTCTGGAGATCTTCGTTGGTCATTGCGGAGAATTGGGAATCCAAAGACCTCGCTGTGCATAGTAGAATTCTGCCCAATTACATGCAAGATTACTACCAAGAGTTCAAACCCAAAAAGAAGCTTCACACTTCAAATCCACTTCTCAATAGCTCCAAACCATCACTTCCAAAATCTATGAATCGATTTGAATCCATCATAACCTAAAAAATTGATATTTCATTCAAATTAAGCGCAGTTTATATATAGTACATAATATAATTGTAACTCTAATTTGAAAGGCTTATTATGATCTTGAATTTTTTTACATGCAAATAGGTTCTTCAGAACTACAACTTAGATGTGAAGAATTCCCAGCTCAAATTCATCTCGGTCCACAAATTCTTCAGGCTCCAATGCAATTCTCATGTATTCTAAAACTGAAAGAATTTTCGCAATATCAGGATGCAAAGTATCGCACCAACGAGGAGTCTAGGGGCACGGACTAGGCTGAGGAACGACGGATAATCTAAAACACCAAACAGAGACCGGGCGTGATGCTATATCGTCAGTCATGCCGTGAAGAGCCAACAACGGCAGGAGCGATGCTCGACCGCTTTATGAGACAACACCCGCCTACCTTTGATGGCAGATGCGACTCTAAGGCAGCAGAGGACTGAGTCTTCAAGATCCATAAGATCTTTCTGGCTATTGAGTGCTCCCCAAAGAGGAAGGTGGGCATAACAAGTTATGTGTTGGGCGGTGACACGTCCAACTGTGCATGACCACATTTGTAGTGGTTTTTGTTGGCAGAAGAGACGTCAGTTGAGAGGAGTTTCTGGGAAAATTTAACGAGCAGTATTTCCCAGATCATGTCAGAGATGGGAAGAGGGAGGAGTTCATGACCCTCGAGCAGGGAGAGATGACCCTTGCAATGTACACTCGGAAGTTCAACGCCATGGAGCGTTATTGACTGGAGATCCGTGTGACGCCGGTTCAGTGCGTGAGGAAGTTTGTGCGAAGGCTTCGGAAGCAGCTTCGTACTCCCGTGACTTACAACATGCCACAGACCCCGTGCGATGTTGTGAGGTTCGCCACGTTCATCGATCAGGATTTCCAGGAGAACTACTCGGAGGCTAGGAAGTCACAGGGGAAGAGGCCCCGGATTGGAGGAGCAGATTTACGTCAGCTTGAGCAGTGCAGGAAGTGTGGTAGAGTCCACCCCGGGCGAGAGTGTTGGAGGCATTCTGGAGTTTGTCACGGTTGTTGACAACATAGTCACCTCAGGCAGAGAAGGATGTTGTCGCCCTTTTGTGCCACCACGGCAGGGACAGAGAGCCAGACTGGTCTTTACCACCAGGCAGATGAGTCGAGTGACGTTAGCACTGTAGTGAAAGGTACGTTTCTTGTTGTTGGTCTAGTCGTCAAACTATTATTTGATTGTGAGGTCACATACTCGTTCATCTCGGAGTGATTTGTGATTTACAGTGACGCATCAGGTGTTAGTTTGGGTTATGTGCTTATGCAACACGGGAAGGTGGTCGCGTATGCTTCGAGGCGATTGAAGGTGCACAAGAAGAACTACCTGACTCATGATTTGGAGCTTATAACAGTGGTTCATGTCTTGAAGACCTGGAGACGTTACTTGTACGAAGAGCAGTTCGAGATCTTCACAGATCATCAGAGTCTGAAGTATTTGTTCTCTCATAAGGAGCTGAACATGAGACAATGAAGATGGCTCGAGTTCATTAAGGACTACGAGCATCCGGGAAAGGCGAATTCGGTAGCAGATGCTCTGAGCAGGAAGGTAGAGGTCTCAGTAGTTGGTCCGTGTATCCAGGAGTGGAAGCTGCTAGAGACACTGACTAAGTGGAAGCCATTCACAAATAGATCACGGGGAGCAATGATCGCTGGTATGAGAGTAGAACCTCATATGGTCTTGAGTATTGTTCAAGCCCAGAGCTCTGACGATGAGTTTGTAAGATTTTGTGTCCCTATGTTTGTATATATTTTAAAATTTTAATATAACATACAAGATCGATTTTCATATTTTCAGCAATTTTATGTACATCTATTTGTGTTTTATCCTAATAACACGCAACCTACATTTATTAAAATAATCCACAAGGATAGAATCATACCTAAAGGTTCTCTAAAACCTTTTTGATGATCCGGAGTCACGTCGCCCGCTGAATCGTCCACAAAATTGTCTCCGAGTGTTCACCAAACTCTAAACAATGTTAGAGAGAAAAGAGCTAGCCAATCAATCTCTAACAAGGTTTAGAATCAAGTTAATTACCCATCTTTAAGTCTCCTGAGATTCTAATCTCCAAATTTAATTTTACTAAGAGAAATTTCGTGGTGATTAGGAAGAGATTAATGAGAGGAAGATTTTTGCATTAGTCTTAAAACAAGTAGGAATAAGTGCCCTTTTATAGGCTCCCAAAATATCCTTATCAAGAGTTATTATTTAGCCATGATCTCTTATTTTTCTCTCCTAAAATTAATCTCTAAATTCCACTTAATCACCCACAAAAAACGTTTTAATTAAATTTGGAATTATTTCACCCATGATTTAATTAATCTCTTAATAATTTAGGCAGAATCGTTCTTGTTCGGTAGACCGAGTATTATTCGGTCAACCGAACCATTCGGTTATAACACGTGTTCGGTGCACCGTGAGCTAGACGGTCGACCGAATCTGTATGAAAAAAATTCCCTAGAATAATTCGGACGAACCACGTCTTGTAATCGGTTTACCTTTGACCCACCAAAATCGCTACTGGAACATAGTCATCGGATGACCGGGTCACCTTCGGTCTACCGAAAATACTACTTCTCGGTTGACCGTTTCCAATCGGTTAACCGAACCCGATTGTCCAGGCACTCTAGGCAATCTCGGTCAACCAATTGCGCTTACCCGTTCCATATTCGGTTAACCGATTCGAAGATGCCCCGGTCGACCGAACCATGAACGGTTCACCGTGTTTGACCCCGATTTTACCGTTATCAAATTTTAGATTTATTTCCAACAAAATTTGATCTTTTAGGGTTTTTAGCAATTCACATCCTATATATATTATCATATGTAATATTAAATTATTACATCCCATAATATATACCTCATATGAATTTATTATGATTCTAATTATGTCAATTCTCATGACATATTGATTTTAATTAATTCACCACATGTGTCCTATGAAAACCCGACACATCATATGAACTTAAAATCAACCTCTTGTTTCCCAGTTTTGTGGTGTGACCTATGTGAGAATCTAAGCCTAATTGGCAGTGATATTAAACACTTAATATCTCAAACTATAAGTTGTATCTAGCTACACATTATAGTTGCCCAATTAGCATAGATGTCTTTGTTCCACCCGAACCAAAACACGATCCATTTAGTGATATAAGTGCACCACTTGTGTCCATCCTTTGCCTCATGATATTAAGAATATATACAAAGTAGAAATGTGTCACATTTGTATTATATTCATTTCTTGATCTCTCTAAGCTAATTATAACTATGTAACTTAACTCAAGTCACATTGTGCACATTATAATTTTGCTTTATCAAGGGGCCCACTAATATCATCACTCAATTAAGAAGGGCAATGATAATCGTTTGACTAGCTATCTTTTCCAGCACAAGTCATGTTCAACCAACTATTGCCGTTATCACTACACTCATTGGTAGTTTTTGACAATAATCAAATTAAACACTTCTTAAGTGAAAAGATATAAGTATCATATCTTAGGATCCAAGACACAGTAAAAACATTAATGACATGAAACACAATTCCATAATGTTTTACTTGTTAGGTCTATTCAATATATAAAAGTAATCTTTTCCTCTTTTATATACTCGTGTCGTCAATTATTTGTAGAGCTACAACAATCGATGACTAACACGACAATCTTATCTCGGTAATTAATGTTCCATGTTAACTACCATGATTGTGAATAACTTTTGATTTATGTAAATCATTATCTTTTAGAGCTCTACGGTTAAGGACCAAGCGTTTCTTCCTTAACACTTCCAAAAGACGAATACCATAATCAATGAACAAAATGTTTGCACATTCAATTCATAATAATTGAAATATAAAAGTAAAACTTTTAAAACACATTTCTTTCAGAGTTAGCTAGTTTGCTATTGTTGGCTGCCAGAGATGGATCTGACTTCAGTATATGAGTCGATGGAGGTCTGAGATTCAGAGGCCGTGTCTGGGTGTCGAAGGGAGGAGATCTGAAGAAGGAGATCATAGAGGAGACACATAGGTCCCGTTACTCTATACACACAGGCAACACGAAGATGTATAAAGATCTTCAGATGAAATTCTGGTGGAAGGGAATAAGACCGAGATAACAGAGTTTGTGAATAGGTGCCTGATTTGTCAATAGGTGAAGACCGAGCATCAGAAACTAGCTGGGCAGATGTAGAAGATTGAGTTTCCACAGTAGAAGTGAGAGCATGTGTCTATGGATTTTGTCACTGTACTGCCGAAGACGAGGAGATTTCACGACGCAATTTGGGTCATAGTCGATCAACTAACCAAGTCGGCGCACTTCTTAGCTATCATGATCACTCTACCTCTGGAGAGTATAGCTAAGTTGTATATTGAGGAGATAGTCAGGTTGAACGGAATGACTGTGATCGACGATAAATGGTGGGGACTGAGGAGAGGCATGTCGCTACCAGATCCTGTTTTCTCTCAGTTTTTGAGGTTGGAGTGATTACATGTACTTTTACCTTATAGTCGTTTGATGTAATCACCCTTCTGTAAACTCAGATATGTATTTGATATAGGTTGGTGCACCCGGTGTTCATTTTTCTATAATGTCCTCGGTTGTTGGGTTTGACTCTGTTGACTATCTTTTATAAATTTTAAATTTTTTCTACTGTTTCATTCGAAGGAAGAAGAAAAAACACTTCCATCCACAATTTTGTAATTTTGTTGAGAAACATGTTTTGCAAGAAACATTATTAGATTACAACAAGAAACATTAGTCATCGCAAAGCAGCGAAAACAGTTAATTAACATAAAAGCAAGCATAAAATAAGAAGAGAATCATCAACTCAGAAACCAAACTTCCATAAAAACGGAAAAGATTTAACACAAAATTAAACTACGATGTGTCCATCCATCCACATTGTCCAAATCACAAATATAAATACAAAATGTAAGAAGAAAATGAAGGAGAGCGAACCTTAGAAGGAGCACGAAACGAGATGGGAGCCAAAGTTGAAGAGTATTTAGATGGATAGTTGAGGATATTTATTTATACCCTACTAAATAATTTAGAAGGAGATGAGAACGTGAGAACCATTTGTTTGTTTGTTTGTTTGTTTTTTAATGGAAAAAAACGCAACTCCACTCCAAAGCAGCACAACATTCAATTCAATTCAATTCAATTCTCTGGGGACGGAACAACTTTGGTCTTCTAATACCCAATAATCTTGACTTCCATTTAAAATCAACTCGATCTAATAACCTAATTAGCGTCGTTCTGTGGGGTATTTGGTGCAAAAGACATGAGATAATTTTTAGGCAAACAAGTCATTTTTTTGAAGTTAATTTGTCATTAATAATGATTTCGAGTGATGTCTATCTTGAATAGTTTCTCTGAAATGAGGAGGTAACGAGCTAGAACATAGCAAAGATTAAACGAGTCAAAACAAGCTTAGTGCCTGAGTACACACACCTTCGGTTGCCCCCGGCTATGATGGCAAATACAACCGCAGCCCCTGCCACTGCCGGAGGAAACTCACCATGTAATGAGGTGGAGGAAATGATACACTAATTTGAGATGTATAGAACCTTCTGCTACAGTGACACTTCGATGGAAATTATGTGCACATTTAACTTTGTGCTGCTAATTATGAAATCAAATCAGCAGCACCTGATTTGCTTTAAATCAATTTAATTATGAAATCAAATTGCTTGAAATGTCGATAGAAAATAACATTACAAGCGCACCTTTAAAATACTTGTAACATACTGGAGTGAATAAATTATAGCGACACTGGTTTATTTATGGAAAAGAATTTGCTTAACTGCCTGTAAAAAAAAAACAACTTCTTACCTGCCAAAATATGACTACACTATCATGATAGCATTATCTTCTGACTAAAAATAATCTTGGAGAATAAATCTCAGTAAAGAAAAATGAGATCACTGAGTTAATGGAGTAGTTTCTGAGTCCGGATCAGTGGAAGGCTTCTTTTCCAACAGTGTGCCTTTGAGCGAATTATCATTTCCCGATAGCTCAACAAGAGACATATTTCCGTTCTCGCCCAATACTTTTGTTTTGAGGGGTCCGGTGATGCTGTCTTGCGAAGGAACCTCGGCCTTTCTGAGTATCTCCTTCTGGAGATCATCTTTTGCCATTGCGGAGAATTGGGAATCCAAAGACCTCGCTGCGCCTAGCCACGTGAGGACAATCACAAGTAGAATTCCGCCCAAGTAAGGGGTCGAGTTTGCGAGAGATCCAAACGTCAAAATCATGAACTGTTGGATCAAAGCGCCTCCAGACTTTCCTAGAGGATTGCAGACAACGTCTATGGCAGCTTTTCCTTTAACCTGCAACCAACATAAAATACGTCATAATTTGCATAAACACAAATAACTAGACTTGTTGAAGGGCGAGAGCCTCTTTAAGAATTTCGGATAACATTTACTCCGACAAATTAAATAGTGATCAGATTCCTTTTCCCATTTCAAGTGGATAAGTCATAAATACATTCAATCATGTTGATGTGGGTTGGGCCAAGTTGAAATTGATCCACATAAATGGGTCAGCCATACCCAGTAACTTATGACCTTGTCAAGTTTAAGAATAACTAGATTACTAGATCATCTTAACAATGACGAGATTAGGTCAAATATGATGATGGAACAAACGAGTGTGGCATTGACTGACCTTGGTGTCTTCATCCAAAGGAATATAAGCCATTTCCTTACAAGGATCAAACAAGCTGTATTTGGCACTTTTGCTGAAAATATTCTGCATGGCACCCACGTATACGGCTGCAAGTAGAGGAGTCAAGCCGACACTCGCCATCGCAGGAGTCAAAGGCCCACCAAACAAAAGCAAAGAGAAGAATCCAACACCAGTGAGAAGCAACACAGTCGGTGTAATCATGGCCGCAACTCCCCACCCGTATTTGCTGAGTATTACTCTACTCAACAACATCATTATGAACGTTGCAATACCCGTTGCTGTTGAGAAGTCACCCATGAAGGCCGAGTACTCATTTGGACTTGGAAACTATCAAATAAAAGTACAATCAAGTTACGCATGGCTCACGAAAACACAAGCATGAACTATGACCAATTAGCATTATGCAATACCTGAGCCTTGAGCTTTGATTTCCATGTGACTTCGACAAGGTTGATACTAACACCATAGGCGACAACTAATGTGGCGAGGTCACGGATATACCTAGATGAAAGTAAAAACTTCAAGCTGTCTTTCATGCCCAGCTTGGGCTTTTCCTGAAACAAAAATTATAATTTTAGATATGATCAACAAACAGCAATCGTATAGCATTCAGGGAGTGGTATCACATCACTAAGCATACCTTCTTCTTGCGGTTTGACTTCGGTAGAGAAGGATCATTAATGACAAATGTATTCACTCCCCAGTAAATGGCGCAAATAACAAGACCAAGTGCCACAACAATGCTCATCATTCCTTTGAGAGAAACAGCCCAACCGTCGACCCCTGGACCCAGATTTTTCCGGAGGTTGGAGAAATACTTGACTGTGCGTCCGGAGAATATAAGTGCCACATTTGCTCCAAGGCCAAATAAAGGATAGAACTGCTTCGCTTCGTCAACAGTAGTAATCTGCAGCGTAGAAGTAACATGTAAGCATATCGTAACTTCTAAAAACAAACTTCTAAGAGTCAATAAGCAACTAAAGACAACAACAAAGAAAACAAAAAAAAGTCTAAAATACTTGTGCACAAGAGCTCATAGCTTGAAAAGAAATGTCATTTTTTTCCTTCTTTTTAGGGGAGAAATAAAATTTTCGAGGAAGCAAGACAACAGCCAACGAAAGTATACTACCTCTGCACCAAAGATTCAAACTTCATATGATGATAGCACACATGAAAACTAAAAAAGTACTCTTTTTCTATCCAAACCAAACACTAACATATATCTAATTCCAAGGATATTAACTTTCAGACCAAACAGAGAAGACACCAACAAAACAAACTACATGAAAGACATGGCGAAAAGAACATTTTTCTTTAGCATATTTGCACAGTTTTCATCTCTGCATTAACCAAACCACACACACGCATGGAATCTAAACTGACAACCCTGAATTCCATACTAAACAAATAACACATTTATTTACAAAAGAAAAAAAGGGGACACGACATTTCACCTGATTGGCGAACCCCCAGAAGAGAACCGATACGACGACACTCCCCCACAACTCAGCCATAACATAAAACAAGCAGAAGCTCCAAATCCTTAGAATCGCAACAGGTCCGAGAAAACTCGGCCCGAGAGCAGCCAACAGCTTATCGGCCAAAGCGGTGGGATGAATGGCATTGCTCAAAGGATACAACACGAATCCAAACGCCCCAAAGAACGCGACAAACGGCAAGAGCACGGTATAAAAGAGTGCCTCCTTCGACAACACATTGGAGAGCTTAGTGTACAACAACATGAATCCAATAGCCATTGGGAGATTAACCCAAGTCTTCAAGAACGGTATAATCTCAGCACTACTACCCTTCGCCGTAACGACGAGAACATCCTTAGTATCCCTCAGAATCGTGTAATTAAACAAAATGCAGAAGAACATGAGCCCCAAAGGTATGATTTTCTTCAAAGTTTGAATCTCCACACCCAAAAACTTGGGGTTCTCTCCAGAAACAGCCGAACTCGCATTGCAAACCCCAAACCCCAATCTGGGTTTCGGGTTTCGGTGAACAAGATCGAATCTTTCCGGGTTAGAAGGGTGGATTGGAGCCTCAAAAGAAAACCCATTTGGGGATTTGGGGAAAGATGCAGTATTTCGGCTTGAAAAGATGGGGTTTCTATGGTTGTAAACCCTAAACCCTGATTTGGATTTGGGGATTTGGATGGCAAGATTGGATCTTTCCGGGTGGGATGGGGAGGTTTGAGTTGGATATGAAAACCCAAATGGGGAATTGGAGGATGGGAGAGAGGATAAGGAGAATTTGGTGGGTTTGGGTTTGAGGGTGGTTTGGGTTAGGAAGCGGTTTCTGAGGGTTTGGAAGGGATGGAAGTCGAGGGTTTTGGGGACGGATAGGAGAGGATTGGTTGTGGGTGTGGAAGCCATTGATTGATAATGGGTTTAGGAAGCTTCTTCTTCTTGTTCTTGTTCTTCTTCTTCCTCCTCTGAGGGTTTGGAGGAAGCAGAGTAGGTAGAAGCGAAGGGATGGGAGTGAAGAGATAACGATATTTATAGTGAAGGGTTTTAGCCTTTTTTTAGTGAAGATATTCTTTGAATGATTTATTATTATTATTATTATAAGTGTGAGTATATACCTTTGGTTTGATTCCATTTGAATGATGCACTTGTTTATTTCAATTAAAATTTTGTCTTTACACGAGCAATAAATTTAATTCTAATTATTAAGGAGGAACAATGAAGAAAGAACAATGTGGGTGGCATTGTTATCTCCAGTAAATGATCGACACGAACATTAGTTATCACTCAAATCGTTGTTGATACTAAGGAGGTTTATTTTTATACACTACCTTTGGTCATGTTCTACGTACCATCTGTCTATCTCAATCTCAACGTAGGAAGTGGTATAAATGGAAATCAAACTTCAATTGGAATCATGAATGATCGAGCTACATTTCTGAATGCCTGCCTATGCATGTTATTGTTAGGATTCCAATTTTGGCAGAAATCATGCATGGATCCGTTAATGGTGATGGCTTCCACGGAAAATTTCAACCGTACATTTTAGATGTCAATTTTCATTCCAACCACAATTCAATTTCCATTTTAGAACAATCTCATTAAAAAAGCACCAAACGAGAACTATTAAGGCATTTAAGCTTGCTTAAGCTAAGAGTTTTAATATTAAAACTAAAAAAAAAACCGTGTGAACTCAGGAAGATACTACTGACAGTTGTTAATAAACAAAATCTACAAACACAATCTGACGTATAAATGATTATTCAAATTCACGGCATGTTGCAGAACAAACACAACACAAAGTTGCAGGGAAGAATAAGATTGGTATTTTTGTTGGTTTATTTGGGTAAAAACCAAAACCACTTTGCTTGCTTCCAGTGTGCGTGAAACTAAAATCAGCATCAGCAACAGCAACAGCAACAGGAATCAACATGTACGTGTGAACTGAAAGTTTCATTTCTTTTCAGACTCAAAACAAATAACAAAAAAGGCAACCAACATCAAAAGATTATTGGAAAGTGAACATTCAACCTGTTTTAATGATTTTTTTTTTTTTTGATTTTTTACTTCAGCAAAAGGTGATGACTAACCTGTTTGAGAAGTATAAGAATTAAGAACACAAACCCTTAATCTGAATCCAACATGTTGTGTCCCAAACAACGTGCCTGGCTGACTTGATCCCACATTCTCGAATCCTGACCGTCCATAACAAATCTGAAGTGTAAAAGACGAAAATGCCCTTTTCCTCAAGTAATAATCTTCTTCTTCTTCTCAATCCCTAATCTCTTTCTTTCTCTCGTGTTTGGAAGCGAAGGCAAAGATGACGGATTCGAGTTCTTGGTCTCGGGCGATGGTGCACATCTCGCCCTACACCTTCTCCGCCATCGGCATCGCCATCTCCATCGGCGTCTCCGTTCTTGGCGCTGCCTGGTCAGATCACCACTTCTAAAAATCCTATTTTTTTTGGGTGAAAAATCGACTTTTATGGCCAAAGATTGAATCTTTTCGGGTGATTTGATGGGAATTGCAATTTATTTGGGTAAAAATTGAAACTTCATGCGTAAAATTGGTAGATTTTATTGGGATTGCATTTTATTTTTTTGGGTGAAACATGGAATCTTGTTGGAAGTTTTGATGAGAATTGGGTGTTTGCAGGGGGATTTATATCACAGGCAGCAGTTTGATTGGTGCTGCTATTAAAGCTCCCAGGATTACTTCGAAGAATCTCATCAGGTTTGTGTTTGGATCTGAAAATAATCTGTCTTCTTTTGTACATTTGCTGAGATTTAATATCTGTCTAAAGATTTGATTGTCAGCAGTTAGAACACAAACATGTTTGATTCAGTGTTCTGAACTCAAAGACATTGTTGTTCTTAAATTTTAAATACCATGTCTATGTCACATTCTGTGTTATTGTGTTTTTAACTGCTTGTGTTGGAGTTTATCATAAACTTTGATTGGTAGATCATAAGTTTTGTTTATTGTTGAAGCTGAAAAAAATTGGTCTTTGTTTTATGTGTTGTTAGTTGTTGTTGAAATCAAATTTGTTGATGTTTAGAAACTTGACTTCAACCACTAAATCCTTGATTGTTTGATCATAAGTATGATTCAGTTTACTTGTTAGTGTGACCCTTACTTACTATTTTCTCTTTTGTTTCCGTGTTGGTTGTAACTCTTTCAACAACTCAGTCGTGATAAATTCATTTCATAGAACATTACCTCGGATGTCAGCACATCAAATATGTGTGGTGTACAGCTCTGGACTTGGTTCTTTTGTCCTACCACCTTAATGTTATAATGTGATGAGCTTTCTCCTGGCCATAACCAAAAATGCCATTTTGGAGGCTGGATTTAGAGAGCAAGTGATCATTCGTTTTCCTTTAAATATTTGACCCCCTGTTACCAATCAAAAGAAGAAGAAAAATTGAAACCCACATTCATTTGTAAATACCAGACCTATAATTGTTTGTAGGTTGCCTCTAAAAGAGCTGCACTAAATGTTTGTTTTCACGTTGTTCCCTATGCTTGTGCTCTCACCTTCACATTGAGCTTTTGACCATGTTAAGAAACAATTTCGGTTTCTGCCTTTATGGGATTAGAGTGCACCATAGACCTTTTTTTGTGAATGATTAACTTATTTCAAGTGCACATTATTTGAACTCCCCTTTCAAATTTTGTCACATCAAATGTTAACGTTTTCCTTTTCATGTTTCCTCAGTGTAATTTTCTGTGAAGCTGTTGCAATATATGGTGTCATCGTAGCTATCATCTTACAAACAAAACTGGAAAGTGTCCCCTCGTCTCAGATCTACGCAGCCGAGTCTCTTAGAGCTGGTTATGCTATCTTTGCATCGGGGATAATCGTGGGTTTCGCCAACCTAGTATGCGGGTATGTCATAATACTCTTCTCTGTCTTGTGGCTTCCATGTATTCTTGTTGTGAAAACCTTATTCTTGTCCTATAGGCTTTGTGTGGGAATTATCGGCAGCAGCTGCGCCCTGTCTGATGCCCAGAACTCTACTCTCTTTGTGAAGATTTTGGTGATCGAAATCTTTGGCAGCGCACTTGGTCTGTTCGGTGTTATCGTCGGAATCATCATGTCAGCTCAAGCTACATGGCCAACAAAGGCAGCATCGTAGATTGTGAAGTTTTTCGGTCCCTTAAAAGGTTTTTAATTTGGCATTCCAGCGCCTCAACATGGCCACCTACATTGGTATTGTTAGTTATTGTTGATCGTCTTGTTAATTGAAATTCATTGGGTGTCAGCTGTGTAATCTATCCTCATGGAACCCGTTACAGATATGGGTTGACAACCTTCTTGTAGTTATGATAATAATGTCCCGGCTATGCTGAGATGCTGGACATGGGTGTATTGTTTTTGCTGTGTGTCCAAATATGTGTATTTATGCTTCCATTTGGATGCAATATCTATATCGTGTTGATGTAACTAATTACGTTGGCATATGTTGTGCTTGTAATTCCATCTACATTTTTGGGATTGTCTGAAAGTGAGTGTTGCCTACGAGGAAGTGTGCGAAGTGTCTGATCTTGTTTCTGAAAAATCATCTTTCTTCTTGGTCTGAACTTGCATAGTTCCCCCTCGTAACCTAGCAAATACACATCTTTCTCTCAACAAATACATATATATTGGAAATTAAATATAGTGTGTCGACAAATACATAGTGTGTCGACAAATTAAATATTACTCATAAATAGTTCTACGTCGACAGTATCCTTGAAGGAATCATATCTCTTCACACCAGAAGCGTGTTAAAATGAGTAAGTTCATTGGGTGAGATAAGAGGAAGGGGTTGGAGGTTGGGGTTGCCAGTTATGCGGTTGCAGCAGCCGACCGGGCGATGAGTGGTATGAGACGATTGGGGCTTGTTCCGAATGCATTTACTTATAATTGTTATTTGAAGTTACTTTGTAGGAATAAAATGGTCGAGAAGGCTTTAGAGGTAGGGCTGTCAATTTTACACGAAACACGATAACACGACACGAAAACGACACGAAGTTAGCGGATATGGATTGAGAATTTGAACACGATTAATAAATGGGTTGGATACGGCAACACGATTATTAAATGGGTTGGATATGGATTTCTGCTGCAAAAACGATTAACACGATTAAGACACGATAAAACACGATAAGTAATTGGGTAATTAGGCACACGATTACGAATACGACACTATTAATACCGACAAGTCTATAAGTAATATATAAGTTATAAATTATAATAAACAAATTCTAAGAACTGAATGTCATATTTATAATTTTACCAATTATATATACGAGTGGTTTGAAACTTTGAAGTTTGAACTCTGAACGAGTGGATAATCGTGTGTTAATTGTGTGTTAAATGTGTGTTAAATGGTGTAAACGGTAGCGGTGTTAAACGTGTACATGAAGTAACCCGTTTAATAATTGGGTATAAACGGGTTGGATATGGCAACACGATTATAAATGGGTTGGATACGGCAAAAATTCAGCAACACGATTATTAAATGGGTCGGATACGGCGCAACACCTAGAGCTTATATATAGGAGTTGACACGACACGATTAGCACACGACACGACACGATTGACAGTCCTATTTAGAGGTTTTGGATGAGATGGTGGAGAAGAGGGTGGGACCGGATATATTTGGAGTTATAATGCGGTTCTTGAGGTGCATTGCAAGCAGCGCGAGGTCAACAAGGGGACTAGGCTTTTGGATAGGATGTACAAAGAAGATTTTTGTGCTCCGGACTTGCCTAGTTAAAGCACCCTTAACGGTTGCTCTTTGGGGTCGGGTTGGGATTCAACCCGACCCTAGGTCCCCTTAATGGAGGAAAAGCCAAGTCGGGTCCCTGACCTGGGTCGGGGACTCGATCCAAAATACGCCCCCGGGTTGGCCACATGGTCAACCCGGGTTGGTTGATTTTTTGTTTTGTTTTGATAAATGATTTAATTTAATTTTTTATATTTGTTAAATAATATGTATATGTTTTTATATAATTAGATTTTATTTCTGAATATTAAAATAAATGATGAAAATTAGTAAAATAAATCGATTAAATTAAGTATACTAATACAAAATTAATAGAAAATCATCAAGTCCAAAATACATTGCGTCTGGTTTCTCGGGGGCGCTGCCCCTTGAAACCCCCGTCACCTCACCGGCGACCCCCGATTGACCTGTCGAAGTCAAAATCATAAGTATGAGTCAATTGTAACCCAAATAAAGGAAAATAAATTAACTTAAACTGATTAATAATCAAGTACATAACACAACTACTACTTCCATAATTGAAAATACGAAGGAAATTTACTTAAGCAAAGTACATAATTATAAATTAACTTAAACCCGAAGAAAAACGAAATACATAAGTAAAGTAAATTTTAGACATTCAAAGGAAAATTAAAGATGTCTATTTTTCTCGGCCAAATCCAGCAACTTTGCAAGTAGGGATGCAAATTGTAACTGATTATCCAAGTATCTGATTCGAAAATTACAATTTGGTTGGTATTTGGTAAATAATTTTTTACCAAATACAATTTGGAATTGAAATTGGTTTAAAATGTTTTACCGTTTTCAATTTCGGATACAAATTCGGATATAGGTCAAACCATATCCGAATATCCGAAAATACCAATTTTAACATCCAATAAATGTGGTTACTAAAACTTGTATTGTGAGTTAATAAAAAACCAAGTTATTTCCTATGTAAATATAAACATAATAGAAATGCAAAAGTAAATTATAATATAATTCTCTTAAAACAATTTTCAAAATATTTTAGATTATACAACAAAATATATATATATAAATATGTTATATGAATTTGAACATTATCCGAATTTGAATTTGAATTCGAAAAGTTCTCAAATTCGGATATGAAATTGGTAAGCTATAAAAAATTTGAATTCGGATTCGGATTTGGAATGCTTATTTGGAATTCGGATTCGAATTCGGATACAAGTTATTGTAGGATTTCATGTTTAATTATACATATATATTTTTCGAATTTTCATGTATAATAAGGATCTATTACAATTTTCTTCGATTTATTTATGCATGCATCGGTTTATTTTAACAACTAGTTTCAAAAACTTATTAAAACAAACACAAAGGGACTCCGAAATTCATACCTAGAAGTTCTCAAAAACTTCTTAACGTTTCAGAGACGTTGAGGAAGTTAATCTTCGCTTCTCGTTGCGCCGGATGCCTCCGAGTGTTCACCGAAACCCTAAACAAGGTTGGAGAGAAAGGAGCTAGCCAATCGATCTCCAAACAAGCTTAGAATCTAGCTACAAACCCCTTCCTTAGCCTCTGATATTTCTCCTTCCAAAGATTTAGAAAACTAAGAGAATTTTCGTGGGTTTTAGTAGTGAATTAGGAGAGAAAATAATTTCTGAATTGTGTGTCCAATTAGGGAGAATAAGGACCTATTTATAGGTTCCAATCCTACTCTTAATCATGGCTATTCTTAAGCCACGGTTTTATGACAATTTCTCTCACAAACTAATTCCATAATGCATTATATGCACCCACAAAACATTTGACCAAATTTGGAGCTAATCTAACCATCGATCAAATTAATCTCTTAATAATCAAAGGCAGAAAATCGACCGCTGTTCGGTTTACCGAGTCCCACTCGGTTAACCGAATTTGTCACGATCGTTTAACCGAGTACGTGACGGATGACCGAATCTTAAGGAGAAAAATTCTCCTTAACCGATCGGACTAATTCTTGTCCAAGACCGAGTGCTATTCGGTTAACCGAAAATATCGGAACTTGACATTGTTCGGTCGACCGTTTCTGGTTCGGTACACCGTACCAAAGTTCCAGGCACTTTGGTCAAGTTCGGTCAATCAATTACGATTATCCGTTCCTCGTTCGGTTGACCGATTCATAGATCCTTCGGTCGACCGAACCATAACGGATTACCGAACTTCTACCCGATTGCGCCTATTTCAAATTTTGGATTTATTTCCAACAAAATTTGAACTTAAGGGGGTTTTAGCAAATTCACAACTTATGCAATGTATTATCTTATGCAACAATAAATTATTGCACCCCATAATATATGCATCTCATATGAATTTATCATGACTCTAATTATGTTTATATACAACATAATTGATTTTACTTGTTCACCACATGTGTCATATTTTCTATTAAGAAACCCGACACATCATATGAACCAAAATCAAGCTTCTTGTTTCACGGTTTTCACGGGTCTTGAAACCCGGTAACTTGAGTCTACCAGCTCGGGATTATCGACCAAACTCGCTACACGAATGCAAAAAGGGTAAAAGTGTCAAAAAGCAAATGTGTTGAATCACGAAAAAAAAGAAAAAATAATAATAATACTCAAGGCCCAAAGCTAAAAGAATGATCCATACCATGGTTGATCCGAATGATACTTCACCACCAGAGGAGGCGTGCAAAATAATTCAAGTGATAAACATGTGTAGAAGGGTTAGTGGTGTGAATGTTGGAGGAACAAAGACCAAGTCATATTTTTAATGAGTTAGATTTATATAATGAGCATGCAAAAATTCTTAGTGAGATGTATATGGTTGAGGTAGGGATATTGAGAACTATTAATGAAACGTTGATTCAGGATTTTGTGGGTATATCCGCTGAAAACCCTCAGGAGACAACACTCCTCCTAGGAAACTTGGAGGTTTAAAGGCTTGTTGCACATGCTAAGTGCAACCGTGATTCCTACGAAAGTGAGTTAGGATTTCCCTGTTTTCATTTTTTCTTATATTCTGTTTTGCTAGGGACTAGCAAAATCTAGGTGTGGGGGTATTTGATGCATTGCATACATTGCATCATATGTCTTTCATTTAGATTACTTTTACATCAATAAATGCTACTAAGGTATGTGTTTAGTCTTATTTACAGATTACAGGGACCTGAATGCAATTTACCAACATCCCGAGCATAAACGCATGCAAAAGACTCATTTCTATCATAAAGACCAAGTTCAAGATTATCGGGTTACGAATGGAAATGTATCCAAGCATAAAAGCATTCAAGTCCTAATTGCAAAAAGAACAAAGACTTAAGCACAAAAGTAACCGGGGACTTAACTGCAAAAAGTCAAGGACCTAATTGCAAATCACGAGTAGCTTTTATTCTCTTGGAGAAAATATATAGAAAAATCAATGAATATCTCCAAATATGTGAAGGAATTAATCCGGAGTTCAAAAGAATGGAAAGAATCAATCCAGACGCGCAAAGAAGGATCAAATCATACCATAAACATTCAACCAAAATCCGGACAAAATCAGGCCAGATTGTGCGGCGTTTCCGCCGCACCACACATGCAATATGCGGCGTTTCCGCCGCCCAAGCATCGATCCGTGTGCTCCAATTTCGTCCAGTCGTGTCTGGACACGTGTACTTTCCAATATTATACCTAGATCCCTTGTAGCAACTATAAATAGACCCGAGAACGATGTTAGAAGGGTCCTTAGTCTTTGCTTGTAATTTTTATTCTTAATCTTAGTTTTGTATTCTTCTTTTCATTAATAAAATTCTGTCTTTTATTTCTTACTTTTAGTTTTTCTTTTGTAATGTCTCAAGGACCCCTTCTTCCTCCCTCTATGAGTTTCTAACTCCTTCCAAAGGGTGGAGGTGACGGATTAGGGTGAAGAGAAGATGAATGAATGTTATTATTTTAATTTCGTGTTAGTATATTTTGATTACTTGAGTTTATGTTAAATCATTTATCATGTAATGCTTTATAACTAATATGATTTATTATAAGTTTCTAAATTCTCTAATCTAAACCTTAAATCTAATCCTCCACCCAACGGAATTCACTTCTTTGTTCTTGCTTTAGTTTTAATTGTTTTTGTTTCTTGCTTTAAATAACTAAAACCCAAAAATCTCAAAACCAAACTTATTTCTTCTCTCCTTCTTTCCCCCAATCGAAATCACACTAATAACAAAATCTCTCCCTCCTTGTGTTCGACCCGTATTTGCCACGTCTTCATTGACACCGTGCACTTGCGGTATAAATAAAATTCCCATCATGCACATTATAACTTTGCTTTATCAAGGGGCCCACTAATATCATCACTCAATTAAGAGGGGCAATGATAATTTTTTGACTAACTATCTTCTCCAACGAAAGTTATACTTAACCAACCAATGCCTTTACACTACACTGATCGATAGTTCAAGACACTGATCTAATTAAGTATTCCTTAAGTGATCAGATATAAGTCTCATATCAAAGGACCAAAGACACAGTATAAAATATTAATGACACAGAAACACATTTCTATAATATTTTACTTATTAGGTCTATTCAGTATACAAAAGTAATTTTTTCCTCTTTTGCACACCCGTGTTGTCACTCACTTGTAGAGCTACAATGATCTATGACCAACACGACAATCTTAACTCGGTAATTAATATTCCATGTTAATTACCATGATTGCGAATATCTTTTGTTTTATGTAAGCCAATATCTTTTAGAGCTCTACGGTTAAGGACCAAGAGTCTCTTCCTTAACACTTCTAAAAGACGAATAACATAAACAAGGAACAAAATGATTTCTCATTCAATTCATAATAATTGACATTTAAAAGTAAAACTTTTAGAACACATTCCCTTCAATCTCATACATACTCAATGCATAAAACAATAATAACTAGGGTAAACCCCATTACATATCAATCATCAAGCCAATCTACATGGTTCCTCAATCCCATGGACTCGAAATGCATTTCGCCATTGGCTTGGGATAAGGGTTTTGTGAATGGATCAGCTGTGTTGCTGTTGGTGTCCAACCATAACAGATTTATTTTGCCTTCGTCGATGAGGTCACGCGTCACGAAGTACTTACGATCCATGTACTTCACTTTGTGGTGTGATTTGGGATCCTTGATTTGCGAGATAGATGCACTATTGTCGCAAAATAGCTTTATTGGTCCCTCGCTCGAGGGAACTACTCCAAGCTCTTCAAGAAACTTCTTAATCCACACGCCTTCCTTGCTCGCTTCAGCGACAGCCATCACTTCGGAAGCAGTGGTTGAGTCGGCAGTAGTGCTTTGCTTCCAACTACGCCAACTCACAGCTCCACCATTCAGAAGGAAGACGTATCCTGATTGCGACATTCTATCGTCTGGATCACTCATGAAACTCGCATCCGAGTAACCTTCAGCTATCAATTCCCTTTGTCCTCCATAAACAAGAATCTTATCCTTAGTCCGGTTAAGGTACTTCAGGATATTCTTGACCGCAGTCCAATGCTCAGGACCTGCGTTGGATTGGTGACGACTTGTCACACTTAGAGCATACGAGACATCGGGTCTTGTGCAAGTCATCGCGTACATGATCGACCCAATTGCCGAAGCATAAGGGACATCTTTCATGTACTCTAAGTCCTTACGTGATTGCGCACGTTGAAACTTCTTGAGTTGCTGTTTAACGTGGGTTTTTTGTTCTCTTTGTGTTTATATATTTTTGGTGTTGCGAAGACCTCTCAAGAATTCATAATGGAATTCCGCACCTTACAACTTCTTATAGAAGAATGCCTCATTGTGTCATACTCATGTCATTCATTTGTACAGGAAATTGAATAAGTGTGAATAACTAGCCAGAAAGTAAATAAGTGCAACATTTTCTTTCATTTCATTAAATTGAAGGAATAAATATGAAATACAAGAGTTGACATATTTATGCATTGCACAAATGGAAAATACATAAGTATCCCTTTTGCGAACTATAAACCAAAATTGTTGTTATATTAACAATTTTAGATATATTTTTATTAATAGGATTTTTATATTTCGATATATTAGGGACGAGGATTTATCGACTCGTGCTTTTGATCGATTCGATAATGATCTCTCTTTTTTTTTTTTTATTGTTATATATTGTCACAATATGGTCAGTTTAGCCTCGTAACCTAGGAGGGGTGTATATGTATTTTATTTTGTTTATCTGATTTGTTAAATGAAGACTCCATCGCCAGTAAGGGAGAGGGAACCCAAGATCAAGCTTGGCGTGCATCCTCACTTATGACTAAGGTAATCCGTATTTTAGTTTCTGACAAATCCAACGATAAGAGAGAGGGAACCCAAGATCCAGCTTGGCATGCATCCTCTCTTACTATTAGAGTAGTCACTATTTATATTTTAATTTGTTTTCGTATTTTAAGATTGCTTGTCATATGTTACAACTTTGAAGATTTATTTTGCAATTTACCCACATTTAGGGAAGGATTTGTGATTTTGTCCATTTAGGTGGACTATTTGTATTTTAAGATTGATTTTGCAAATCAGATGGTACAACTTATATATTGCAGTAATTTATCCACATTTAGGGGTGGATTTGTAATTTTGTCCATTTAAAGGGACTAATTTGTAAATTCACCATGGTGTTATCCTCCTCTTTTTCTTTAGATTAAGTTTTGCATGGGGACTTGCATTATAATTGTCTAGTTTGGACCCAATGTGCAAAAGGACCCACTTGTGTGGCAAGCTCCAGGGCTCCATGCACGTAGATACATGTGAAGGATGAGATATGTCATGCATTGATTTCATTCCTTTGCATTTCATGTGAATGGATTTAGTTGAATCAAATTATTATGCAATATATTGTTGGTTATACGGCTATAATCAAACAGTGGCAATCAAAGCAAGATAATGCTTGTGTCAATTATGTTGAGACACCTTTTGATTGGCGCTAAAACTTGACATGAGGTTCATGAGTTTTATACATAGACCAAAACGTAGCTTGAAAGCCTTATGTTCATTTTGAAAGTGTAAGAAATCAATTCCATGTTTTAGAATTAATTCCCACGTAGACTTTGTTTTGTGCAATAACAAAAGCATTGATAAGTTAAAATTGGTCAATGAACAAACTTTAGTTATCCAGTGCTTGATTTCAAGTTATATGTATGGTATATTCCCTGTTAATTCCGATTTTGAAGTGTGTTTTGATTTCAGATGAAAGTGCACCATTTTTTATTCCTTTTTGTGCATGATTATGATGCCAATTATTTTTATTGCACCTGATAATTATTGGTTCTATTTCTTCAAGTCAATCTTGACGACATTGTCCACATTGATTTTAATTATACACTCGAAAGTTCAATTTTAATTTCTAAGACAAATTCGGCAGCCTTCCGGCGTTCTTTTTATTTTATTTTTTTAAAATAGAAACGACCAAACCGGAGACCAATCCTTTTTAAATAGGACAGTGGCCGGAATGACGCGATTTTAGAGGCCAAACGGAGACCGTTCCTTTCTAAATAGGACAGTGGCCGGAATGACTCTTTTTTTTTATATTAAAATGTAAACGATCAAACCGGAGACCAATCCTTTTTAAATAGGACAGTGGCCGGAATGACGTGATTTTAGAAGCCAACCGGAGACCGTTCCTTTCTAAATAGGATAGTGGCCGGAATGACTTTTTTTTTATATATTTATTTTAAGATGAAACCATTGCCGGCGCTAATGTTGCACCTTGTCGGAGTTGACGAAGTCGGAGTAGACGTGAAGTTGCTACGAGGACGCGGAGTTGTTATGAAAACAACGCTATTGCCGGAGTTGTTGCGAACTCCTAATGAAGTTGGAGTCGACGAAACCGGAGTTGCCGCGGAGTTGTTATGGAAACAACGCTATTGCCGGAGCCATTGTTGCTACAAGTTGGAGCGGCGTTGCTGTCGGGATCGCTGGAGTTGTCGCGGCTGCAAGTTGGAGCGGCTACGAAGTCGGAGTCGTCGTTGACAGTCGCGTGCCTTCTCCTCCTTCTTCTTTGTATGGGGTTGGTCGTGAGATTTTGTGTTGTGTGTATGTTGTCTGTTGTGTATGGATTTTTTTTTTTTTGGTGGGTGTATGTATGGAGTTCTCTCCTGTTTTCTTCTTCCCTCCTCTTTTTTGTCTTCCCTTCTTTTTTTGTACGTATATGCCTCCTCAAGATATATATGAGTGTCACCGTCTCCCCTGATCAGGGAATGTTTCTTTATAAGGCTGAATTAGTGGGAGATTAAGGTTGATGTGGAGGATCATGGGTTAACGTGTGTGAGTTGGTTTTGTTTGAAGTGGGATGAGATAATGTAGAATATGGGAGACGTGTGAGAGTTGGTTTGGAAGAGAATTGAAATGTTAAAATTGGAATCACGTATGCATGAGAATAAGTTTATACTCATACAACAACCATAATTGGAATCACGTATGCAGGAGAATTTCCTTCACATTGAGTCATGCATTTTTTTTTAATATTTCTTTAATGGCAAAATTTCATTTTCTCCTTTGAATATTGTGAAATCTCACATTTCTTCATGCTTTGACTATTTCCATGTCTTAATGTTTTGACTATATTTCCATGTTTAATCTAATAAACATAAATCAAGAGATTAATAATTCCTTAATGTTCATTTTGATGTTGTTGCTTAGTCTCATCTCGATAGAGTTCCAATTTCTACTAAGCTGGGATGACAATTGGTCGACGATTACTAGAAAAATTATTTTGATTTGAGATGTATATTTTTTTGTGCCAACAGTTTGCCCCCTCAAGAAGATATGATGAATATTGTGAATCATAACTTCTTGAGAAAAATACTCCCAATATTTCAGAAGTACACATTTGTTTATATACAAGGCTATCGATGTCACGTTAAGCTTGAATAAGTTTTTTTTAACTTGTATATGAGAGTAATGAGTTCTCTCATATGAGTCATATCTTACTACATATCAATATGCTAGTATGTAGAGAAGTATATACTCAAACCAATGAGACATTTGACATTGGAGTACCAACAACGGTAGAGTGACAATAAAGATCCTTTTATTTTGAATCTTACAAGATACTCATATTTCATATGGCTATTGATCATCAACTTGTATGTTCCTACAAATCTCATATATGTTTCGTAGATTTGTAGATTAGTAATCATTTTATTTTAACATCTCTCTACCTCAAGAACCCTCTTATAGTAGAGAGGCGACTTGAAGGATATTCCATCGTAGGTAAATAGAACTTGAGTCATCCCCTTACAAACCTTATATATGTTTTATAGATTTGTAGAGTGTGTCTGATGAAAAGTTAATTTCTCAGGAGGATTTTGTATATTTGATTATTTTTTAACGTTTTTATAAACTCCTCTAACGACAAGAGAGAGGGAACCCAAGATCCAGCTTGGCGTGCATCCTCTCTTACTATTAGAGTCGTTTGCATATCCTTTTTTTTGTAAATTTTTTTTTGTTTCTACGTTTTTTTTTTTATAATTTTTTTTTTGGTTTGTAAATTTGTAGGACAAATGTGGCAGACACCTTCACCAAATGTTTGGAGCAATGCCGATATATGTGAGCAGACTTATTGTTGTTACCCACGAGATTATGATATATATGTATATATGAATAGGTTTGACCTCATTATTCGGGAGGACAATATATGAGGTGAGTAGACTTATGTTACTACTCAGAACATTAGAACACGCATGGATAAATTTAGCCTCGTTACCCAGGAGGACAGGATTGTTTTACATCATGACAACCATCAGCTGTGGAGCCACAGTAAGGATCTCATCTTTGAAATCGTACCGGATGCTCGCTCTTCATATGGATGTCACCCAACAAAGTTGGAAAGTTCTTACAAATCTCAGATATGCTTCATAGATATGTAGAGCTTTGATAACCCCTTTCGCCTCAAGAACTCTCATATGTGGGAGAGTGACCCGAGGGACGTTCCATCGTCAGCGAAAGTTTTATATTATTATCGTCCTTACAAATCTCAGATGTACTTCATAGATTTGTAGAACATTTCTATCGAAAAGTTTTACCTCTTATTCAGGAGGTTCTTTTTTGTTGATTTGATTATATATGTGTATATATATATTTGCAAGCTCTTCTAACAATAGGAGAGAGGGAACCCAAGATCGAGCTTGGCGTGCATCCTCCCTTACTATTAAATTTGTTTGCATTTTTATCTATATATGAGAAATGCGCTGAATAAATTTCTCCACTTGATTCAGAGGTTGAAGTGTATGAGTAAATTTATCCTTGTTCTTCGCGAGATGAAACGCGTTTGAATGAGTTTATCCTTATTATTCAGGATTTTGTTGTATGAATAAGTTTATCCTCGCTACTCACGAGGTTGAATATATTCAGAAAGTAGCATTATGATTACTACTCAGACGATTTGGATATATGGATAAGTTTAGCCTCGTTACCCAGGAGGAAGAAAAAAAATGAGAGTAGACTTATTATTACTATTCGAGGATTAGGGCATGCATATAAATTTAGCCTCGTTGCCCAGGAGGCTTTTTTTTGTTGATTTGATTTTTTTTTTTTATTTGTTTGTTTGTTACAAAACTCCTCTAACGACGAGAGAGAGGGAACCCAAGATCTAGCTTGGCGTGCATCCTCTCTTATTATTAGAGTTGTTTGCATTTCTCCTTTTTATTATTATATATTTTATTGACATATATTTTTTTATACAAATTTTATATGGTTTTGTAAATTTGTGGAACAAATATGGCCAACCCTTTTACTTGATTTTTAGGGTGATGAAGATATATGTGAGTAGACTTATTATTGCTACTCATGAGATTAGGACATATATGTATGTATGAATATGTTTAGCCTCGTTATTAGGAGGACAGGATTTTTTACATCATGACAACCATCAGCTGTGGAGCCACAGTAAGGATCTCATCTTTGAAATCGTACCGGATGCTCGCTCTTCATATGGATGTCACCCAACAAAGTTGGAAAGTTCTTACAAATCTCAGATATGCTTCATAGATCTGTAGAACTTTGATAACCCCTTTCGCCTCAAGAACTCTCATATGTGGGAGAGTGACCCGAGGGACGTTCCATCGTCAGCGAAAGTTTTATATTGTTATTGTTCTTACAAATTTCAGATGTACTTCATAGATTTGTAGAACATTTCTATCAAAAAGTTTTACCTCTTATTCAGGAGGTCTATTGAAAAGTTTCACCTCTTATTCAGGAGGACTATCGAAAAGTTTCACCTCTTATTCAGGAGGACTATCGAAAAGTTTCACCTCTTATTCAGGAGGATTTTCGAAAAGTTTCACCTCTTATTCAGGAGGATGGTGTTGTATGAGTATGTTTATCCCCGCTACCCACGAGGGTTGAATATATACAGAAAGTAGCCTTATGATTACTACTCGGGCGATTTGGATATATGGATAAGTTTAGCCTCGTTACCCAGGAGGGTTTTTATTTAGAAAGTAGCCTTATGATTACTACTCAGACGATTAGAATATATGGATAAGTTTAGCCTCGTTACCCAGGAGGGTTTTTATTTAGAAAGTAGCCTTATGATTACTACTCAGACAATTAGAATATATGGATAAGTTTAGCCTCGTTACCCAGGAGGACAGGATTGTTTTACATCATGACAACCATCAGCTGTGGAGCCACAGTAAGGATCTCATCTTTGAAATCGTACCGGATGCTCGCTCTTCATATGGATGTCACCCAACAAAGTTGGAAAGTTCTTACAAATCTCAGATATGCTTCATAGATATGTAGAGCTTTGATAACCCCTTTCGCCTCAAGAACTCTCATATGTGGGAGAGTGACCCGAGGGACGTTCCATCGTCAACGAAAGTTTTATATTACTATTGTCCTTACAAATCTCAGATGTACTTCATAGATTTGTAGAACTTTTCTATCGAAAAGTTTTACCTCTTATTCAGGAGGGTAAACGAAAAGTTTCACCTCTTATTCAGGAGGATTTTGTTACGCGAGTAAGTGGATCATTGTTACTCTCGAGGCAAGTAGACTTATGGTTACTACTTAACAATCAGGGCATAGGATAAGTTTAGTCTAGTTAGCACGAAGGATGGCGATATACGTGGGTAGACTTATCATTGCCACTTACAAGATGAAGCTATGTATGTATATGCGAATAAGTTTAGCCTCGTTATTCGGGAGGATTTTGCTATATGAGTATGTTTATCCCCGCTACTCACGAGGGTTGAATATATACAGAAAGTAGCTTTATGATTACTACTCCGACGATTAGCATATATGGATAAGTTTAGCCTCGTTACCCAGGAGGGGATTTTTTTTTTAATTTGTTTGTTTGTTACAAAACTCCTCTAAGAACGAGAGAGAGGGAACCCAAGATCTAGCTTGGCGTGCATCCTCTCTTATTATTAAAGTTGTTTGCACCTCTTTTTTTTTATATATTTTATCAACGTATATTTATTATCAATTGCACCGCCTTTTTGGGTTTTCGTCACAATTGACCCCCACTCGTTTTTTTTTTTTTTTTTTTTTTTTTTTACCCTTAGCACCCTTTAGGGTTTTCGCCAAGTCCGTTGGGGTCTCATTTTTTTGAACCCTTTTTTTTTATACTCTTATGAATAATACGGTTTGAGGAATTTTCCATTTAGTGGGGGGTATGGCCGTTTCCCCTCATGATCGGTTAAGAGATATGCCCCATTGTCATACGCTAGTTCGACAATATATGGACCTTTCCATTTTGGGTCTAATTTCTTTCCGTAACCCTGAGCCATGCAATCTTTGGACATTACCCAAACAAGTTGACCTTTCTTGAATGCTCGGGGGCGAACCTTCTTATCAAAAGCTCTTTGCATTCGTGCTCGATATAGCTCAAGGCTTTGTTGTGCTTTAAGTCTCCGTTCATCGGCATCTAACAATTCCTCGAGCCTTATTTTGATGTTAAGGTCGTTAGTCAAGTCAGTCATTAACGCCACACGGAGGGATGGTATTTCAATTTCTAATGGTAATACAGCTTCTGCCCCATATACTAAGGAATACGGTGTACAACCAGTTGGAGTTTTGTAGGTGGTTCGGTAGGCCCAGAGTGCTTCATACATGCGATCATGCCAATCCCGCTTATTTGACTCTACAGTTTTAGCTATTATAGAACAAAGAGTTTTATTGAAGGCTTCTGCCAACCCGTTTGCGGATGGGTTATATATAGTGGAATAGTTCCAATTAATACCATATTTATTAGCAAAGCGATATACTTTTTGACTTTTGAAGTTGGTTCCATTGTCGGATTGGACTCTATTTGGGACTCCAAATCGATGAACAATATTGTTGGTGAAGAATTTGACGACCGCCTCAGCTGTGACTTCACGAAGAGGGACCAATTCTGCCCATCTAGAGAAGTAATCTGTTGCAGCTAATATGAATTTGTAACCCCGGGATGTAGGAGCGAAGGGTCCAACGACATCTGTTCCCCACTCCGCAAATGGCCAGGATGCAATTGTTGGATGAAGTTTCGAGGGCGGCATGTGAGATAGATTACCATGTTCTTGGCACTTGACACATTTCTTTGCATACTCTAAGCAGTCCTGAGTCATAGTGGGCCAATAATAGCCCATAAGTTTAATACGATGTCGCATTTTTGGTCCGGCTTGATGGCCACCACATTCTCCTGAGTGAATTTCCTGAAGGATCTTTTGTGCTTCGTACTTTGAAAGACATCGAAGATACACAGAGTTGTGGTTACCGGGTGCTAACCTGTAAAGTGTGTCATTTTCAAACACGAATGATGGAATTCGCCTTTTGAGTTCCATTCGTTGTGCTCTATCGATGGGTTGTTGACCATGCTTAAAGAAGTCTACAAACACTTGTCTCCAATCATCATCTCGTTCATTATTTACAACGAGGACTTCTTCTATTGCTTTGTCTTCACGTAGCGTTGCTGTACTTGGAAGAAGACGACGATCTTTTATAACAACTTCCATTTCTCCTAAGGGTGGAAGGGTCAGACTAGTCGCTAACTTTGCAAGGGCATCCGCATGAGAGTTATTGCTTCTTGGAACGTGTGATATTTTCAAACTATCGAACCTTCGAATCAGACGAAGCACCGCATCATGATATTGTATCAGCTCTTCTTTTCGAACTTCATATATACCGTTAACTTGTCGAACAACAAGTAGAGAATCACCATATGCTTCAAGAGTTTTGATGTTCATATCGAGGGCCATTTCTAATCCAACTATTAGAGCTTCGTATTCGGCTTCATTGTTGGACTTCTCATCGACAAGTGCGCACGAAAAATGAATTATACCGCGTCGTGGAGTGAAAAACACGATCCCTGCCCCAGCTCGAATCGTCGGACCATCAACGGTGATCTCAGTACGGCAAGCTCCATCAAAGTAGAGTTCCCAGCAAGCTTCTTTGTTAGTTTTGACAGTCATTATTTCTTCATCCGGGAGATCTGTTGCCAATGGGGAATCGCTAGACAAAGGGTGAGCCGCAAGAAAGTCTGCTAAAGCTTGTCCTTTTACTGCCTTTCTCGGAACATACTCAATGTCAAACTCCATCAACAGAAGGGTCCATTTGCCAACACGCCCAGCCAAAGTGGGTCGTGTCATGATATATTTTATGGGGTCCACGTTTGATACGAGATGGACTTTATGAGCTAACATATAATGACGCATTTTTTTAGCTGCAAAGACCAATGCTAAGCATATTTTTTCGATTGCAGAATATTGAAATTCCGCCCCAACTAACCTCCTACTCAAATAGTATAAAGCTTGCTCTTTATCATCATCAGTTTTTTGAGCAAGCAATGCTCCTAACGAGCAATCTTGAGCAGCGATATATAATATAAGTGGCCTGCCTACCTGAGGTGCCCTTAACACAGGAGGATTAAGGAGATACTTCTTTATATCTTCAAAAGCTTTTTGACATTCTTCATCCCATTCAAATGCTACACCTTTCTTCATGAGGCGAGAGAAAGGCTGGCATTTCCCAGACAAATTTACTATAAAGCGCCTTATATACGCCAAACGTCCTTGAAGTGATCTAAGTTGTTTCAAACTTTTTGGAGGAGGAAGATCTTGAATTGCCTTGATTTTTGTTGGATCAATTTCTATGCCCCGGTGCTTAACCACAAAACCTAAGAATCTTCCACTTGTGACTCCAAAGGCACATTTCAATGGGTTCATTTTGAGGTTATACTTTCGAACCCTTTTAAATATAAGTTTAAGATCGGATAGATGTTCGATCTTCTTTTTAGATTTGACTACCAGATCATCTACATAACATTCAACTTGTTTATGCAGCAAATCGCTGAATATTTGTGTCATAGCTCGCTGATATGTCGCACCAGCATTTTTTAACCCAAAAGGCATGACTTTATAACAGAAAACCCCTTTCGGTGTACGGAATGCTGTATGTACTTTGTCATCCTCAGCCATCATAATTTGATTATATCCAGAATATCCGTCCATGAAACTAAGGATTTCGTACCCAGTTGTAGCATCCACCATCAGTTCAGTGATGGGTAAGGGGAAATCATCTTTTGGACAAGCTTTGTTGAGATCACGAAAATCTACACAAACCCGAATTTGACCATTTTTCTTTCGCACTGGGACAATATTTGATAACCACTTGGTATACATCACGGGTTCGATGAACCCAACATTGATGAGTTTATCAATCTCTGCAATCACTAAATCACGAATATCCGGATGCATCCTACGAGGCCCCTGTTTTACTCCTGGATGTTTGGGATCGATGGATAGACGGTGCTCAGCGACATTTCGGTCTACACCTGGCATTTGTTTATAATCCCAAGCGAAACAATCACGATTTTCTTTAAGAAGATTTATGTATTCCTCCCTTTCTTTAAGGCTAAGAGAAGCACTGATAAATGTTGGTTCTAGATCATCATTAGATCCCAAGTTTATTTCTAAAAGTTCATCAACCGTTGCTTGCCCCCCTTCTTCCATTTCTCGTGGAGCTGGGAGAATATCCTCGACATCAGACTGACCTTGAAGCAATATCTCTTCACCCTCTGATCCACTATTAGTCTGATTTTCATCATCCTGTGATTGTTGAGTACCGAAAGATCCTTCAACTTGCGCAACATCATTTAACTCAATATCTGCAGAGCTTACTGTTATATGTAATGTTGTTTGCTTCTTTAAGTGGTTTGAGCACCCAAGACCCCTGCGATCTTTTCCTTGCCGTGTACTATCACGTCCCTTGTCATCTTTCGGACGCCATATTTGTTCATATTTTTGTTGTTCCCTCTTTTTATAGGGACGATTCTCTCTTTTATTTCTGAAAGCTCTCAAGACCTTCGGATCGATGGTGAAATCATCCAAATCAGCATCATCATCAACTTCATTTGTTTTGCCAAAGGGAGTATTTGACTCGACACATTGTGGTTCGCCTTTATAGAAA
This sequence comes from Triglochin maritima, assembly GCA_963682175.1. NCBI lineage: Eukaryota > Viridiplantae > Streptophyta > Magnoliopsida > Alismatales > Juncaginaceae > Triglochin > Triglochin maritima. The sequence continues at coordinate 40,930,364 of OY821781.1, forward strand.
GTTATCTTCCCACTATTTTTCTTTGACGGGACAATGAAAGTCTTCAAAGACTTTACTACGTCCACTTCTCGCTTTTCGAGTGCCTTTATAGTGCATGGTGGCAATGTCATCACCGTATTAGAGTCTATTGTATATGTTGCCTTCACCTTCTTACTATCTGATTTGATAGTTGGACATGACATCTTATATTGTTTCTTGGTGTTTAGAGACTGTTTCATTCCATCTACTCGCTTGGAAGATGTAACAACTTTGAATGCAGGTTCTTCATCATCGTCACTGAGGTCTGTTATTTCCGGGAGTATATTATTCCTCATATTGAATTTTTGTATGAGAGGGAGGGCTTTGCCTTCTTTAGGTTCATTGAGAAAGTAGCGAGCATCATGGAAATGTACTTCATGTGCTTCAAATGGTTGGCGCTCTCCAAAGAATCGGTGCTCCTTCCCATTGTGTATGTATTTGAAGCATTGGTGAACGGTGGAGGGAACAACAAAATTTTCATGAAGCCAAGGACGTCCCAACAATGCTTTATATGATGTTTCCACATTCAACACATAGAACGTTGCATCGGTCTCAAATTTTCCAAAGACGAGTTTCAACACTACCATGCCGATGGGAGTTTGTGAATGTTGATCAAACCCATGTATGATTATATCAGATGGGCTTAAATCTGTCCTTGTGATGGAAAGCTTTGCTAGTGTGGTCATCGGTATGAGGTTTACCGAAGAGCCAGGATCAATGAGTATGCGCCCCACTGAATGACCTTCCATGGTTCCTTTGCAATAAAGAGGGCGATTATGATCTATATGTCTCAGAAGCATATCTTCCTTGCTAAAGGTGATTGGCGTGATTCCTGGCTTAGATACAGATTGGGTCTCGGCCAGATGAGCTTCGTATATTGTCGATCCTTGCAAAGCTTGAATGAGAGCATCCTTCAATTCGGGTGCCAGTTGCAAGGCATCATGTATACTAAGGAGAGCGGGGATTTTCTTCAAATGGGCAATGACATCGTAATTGACTTTCGATTTGGTGTCATTAGATTCATTGTTTGAAGATTGCTTCGTTCCTTCAACTACTTCCTGATCATTATTTTTGTTTACGTCAGTTTCACCAACCAACTGTTTGGACGAATTAACTTCTTTACTTTTGGGTTGTTTTGGAGTAGGTGACAGGATTTTACCCTTCCTTAGTTGGATGAAATTTATTTCTTCATCTTCATCACTAGGTTCATTGCACCATGAAAACATTTCCTTGATTCCTGTAGGTGAACCAACACTGTCGACTGGAGATGAACCCACCATTCGACACTCGTGTACAATTGGTTCCGTCTTATCTTCAGGTTCTTCTCCCGAGGGCTCGTCTCTTTCTTTTTCTAGCAATAGTTCCCATGGTATATAATCTCCCAACGTTACATTTTTCGGGGTACCCTGCTCGTATTCCTTCAACTTGTTAATTAGTTTTTGCAATCTTTCCAACGGACTTAGCTCATTTGGTATTTTCTTTGGCTCCACTGGATTCTTTGCTTTGCTTCTTTTCTTTAGGTATTTAAGGGCTCGACGAAGATGTTGTCTTGAATGTGGCAGTAGTGGCGGTGCCTGAGACTGAGATGATCTCTTTCGACGTGTCACAACTTGCCAGCCTTCGTTGTCGTCTCCTTTTGCTGTTACCCCATATGAGGTAGAAGCAGGACTAGTACAAACACAGCCCTCCATCTCTTTAACAATACTTTCCATACTATCTCTTAGTTTCCGGATTACACGGATTGTTTCTTTGGTGTTGGTTGGTTCCTTGACAATAGGAGCCTTACCCTTTCTTGGATCCCGAACGATTCCCTTCACTGACGTCTGATTAGTGGGAGTTACTTCTTCTTGTTGAACAGTCACCCAAGGCATGGATTTCATCATTTGACAGATCACATCTTCAATATGGCCTGGTGGAAAAGTCACGTGAGTAGATTCAACAACATGAACAGTTTCCTTTTCACCAGGGTGATGATGAGGTTGCGGCGGATCAACCCTAATTGAATTATTGAGCTCAATCTCTCCTTTTTCTATCATATTCTGCATTATATCTTTAAAGACCCAGCAATCTTCTAGTATATGACCCAACATCCTATGGTACAAGCAATAATTTGGTTCACTTGATTTGTCGACATCTCCTGGTCGTTTTGGTTCCGGAAGGCGAAGCTTCCCCACTTCTATTGCGCGTTGAAAGAGCTTCTTTACTTTATCTCTTCGGAAAGAGTAAGGTTTGTTTCTTCTCTCTTCTATGGTGATTCTGGGCCTTGGAGCTTGTTGAGGTGTTTCCTGCTTCCCTTCCATTCTCCTTCCTTGGGCGAATGTGTTGTGACTCTCCTTAACCTCCTTTTTCTTTTCATCCTTTTTGACTTTGGAAGCCCCTGAAGATGAAGGAGTGGTAGGAAAAATGTTCGGATATTGCTGTAAGAATAACTCGACATCTCGAGCTTTAGTATTCAAACGCTCGAAAGTTCGTATATCTTCTCCGACCAATTTCCACCCAAGTTCAGGCCTGAAGTTGCTTTGACAAAGACGAACGGCTTCAGCCTGTTCAATTTCCTGTGAGCAATACATCGAAGTATTCCTCCATCGTAATATGAAATCTGTGGATGATTCTCCGATTCTTTGTTTAAGCATGCTCAATTCTGCGATTGAGACTTTCCTAATGGTAGTGAAAAACCGTTGAATAAACAGTGTTTGCATGGTACTCCAATTGGGGACAGAGTTTGGTTTTAACGTCCCATACCATTCAAAAGCTGGTCCACTCAATGAAAGCACGAACAACTTTAACAAGTACGACTCGTCATTTGCGAGGTCTCCACACTGAGCTGTAAAATGAGCTAGATGTTCTCGTGGTTCTCCCGTCCCATTGTATTTTGTGAATTTTGGTTGCACATGCCCGACGGGTAGTCTGGTCTCCAAATGCTTTATTGGATATGGAACCGTGTAAGGGTTTAGGAGATTTAATGGCCTCTGATCGGTGTTGCTCATCTCCGAGAATCGAGCGTTCACAGCTTGTTCGACCATGTCCCTTTGTCCGGCTACTTCCCGTTCTTTTTCTAAGTTCATTGACTCGATGGTTGCAGACAGTTGCAAGACCATTTGTTGAAGGTCTTCTATTTGTTTTTTGAAATGTTCTTCTCTTGAAGACTCTCCGGTTGTATACACAGTCTGAACCGGTACTTCTTCTTCACCGCTAGCGTAACCCTTCAATATTTGCTCATCCACAGAACCGGGGGTGTCGTCTTGCCTTGCATTCCCAAATTCTTCTCGGGGTATTGGCTGCTTCTCTAGATTTCTCAACTTCTGCCTAGCCATTTCTTTCCTCCTTGTGTCCACACCTGGTTGGGAGACTATGTCTCGGAGTTCTTCTATAGTATTCGGCAAGTCGTCATTTGTTTCTCTCCTCGTTTTTTTGTAGGGATTTTCAGTTGTTTGTACCATATAACAACTGTGAGTAAGGGTATCACTATCAGCTGTAGACCCTGTACCCTCCAATTGATCATCGGATTTGACCGACACTGTTAGAACCTGCCTTTTGGATAAATTAATCCGTTTGATTTCCAACTTACTTGACTTATCTTTCCTTCGTACCTCAGGATTTGTTTCAATTTCGAGATTTCCATCCCACTTCATTCTAACATTCCGGGTTTCAGACCTCGTCTTCGGATGACGAGAAATGCGTTCGAACACGGACGAACGCGATGTGCCGCTACCGATCCTGTCCCAAACAGAAGTCCGGGCACATTTCTTTCTTCTTAACATAGGCTTTTCCTCGTCTGTTCTCCTCAGAATATCATATCGATTATTCGTCGATATATTCACAGAATAGTCAGGTTCCATTATTTCTAGCTCGTCGCCTGTCAGACTGAAACGACTCCCATCGATTAAAGCTGATTTCCCACTTCGGGAAACTTTCATCCTCTTAGGATACGGCCTAAAAGGATTTCCATTAAGTGGGGAGGACGAGATAACTCTACACTCCATCGAGATGGGAGAACTGCTAAAAACAGGCGAAGATGTTAGGTTGACACCCAATTTCTGTGCCTTCATTCTCAGTTTAATTGCGCATACCAACACGCGAGCTGGAATCGTGAAGCCATCATTCATCGAAATGTTTTCGGTCATGCGTACTCCAGTAAGACGGTAGATGTCTCTACTAGAGAGAATCACCATCTCGTAATCATTAATTTTATTCAGGATAAGCGACATATGTTTGTCGTTAAGTGCCTTCGGGTTTCCGCCAACCCTTTTATGAGCCTTGAAGTTCCCTGATAATGACTTTTGGAGTCGTACATGACACTTCACTAGTTTGCTTGGTGAACCAGGCATGCAAGGACTCTTTGGTGACTGATTGGATGAAGGTTTGGCTTCTTTCATCTTTGGCTTGCGTGTCTTGTTCCTTTTCTTCTTTGAAATTTTGGCATGTGCTTCAGGAATTTCAGCAACTGCAAGCTCAGGATGCGTCCTTTCCAATCGTTCTTTTTCTGAAGCAACTACGATGTTGCCCACCGGACTAGGAGTTGATGGCTTGATGGGTACCTCAATCTCATAACCCGTCACGAGGCCGTGTTCAAAAGAATATTTGAACAAGGCTGGCTCGAAGGAGCCAAAAGAGACGGGAGCCGTAAATATCACCTTCATGCTAGTCTCCATACCAAATTTTCGTTCCTGTACAACGTGGAAGGTTTTATGTTAGATTAATGACACGAGATATGACTACGAGGATGAGAGGTCCCACCGGGCGTGCCATTCTGTTTAACGTGGGTTTTTTGTTCTCTTTGTGTTTATATATTTTTGGTGTTGCGAAGACCTCTCAAGAATTCATAATGGAATTCCGCACCTTACAACTTCTTATAGAAGAATGCCTCATTGTGTCATACTCATGTCATTCATTTGTACAGGAAATTGAATAAGTGTGAATAACTAGCCAGAAAGTAAATAAGTGCAACATTTTCTTTCATTTCATTAAATTGAAGGAATAAATATGAAATACAAGAGTTGACATATTTATGCATTGCACAAATGGAAAATACATAAGTATCCCTTTTGCGAACTATAAACCAAAATTGTTGTTATATTAACAATTTTAGATATATTTTTATTAATAGGATTTTTATATTTCGATATATTAGGGACGAGGATTTATCGACTCGTGCTTTTGATCGATTCGATAATGATCTCTCTTTTTTTTTTTTTATTGTTATATATTGTCACAATATGGTCAGTTTAGCCTCGTAACCTAGGAGGGGTGTATATGTATTTTATTTTGTTTATCTGATTTGTTAAATGAAGACTCCATCGCCAGTAAGGGAGAGGGAACCCAAGATCAAGCTTGGCGTGCATCCTCACTTATGACTAAGGTAATCCGTATTTTAGTTTCTGACAAATCCAACGATAAGAGAGAGGGAACCCAAGATCCAGCTTGGCATGCATCCTCTCTTACTATTAGAGTAGTCACTATTTATATTTTAATTTGTTTTCGTATTTTAAGATTGCTTGTCATATGTTACAACTTTGAAGATTTATTTTGCAATTTACCCACATTTAGGGAAGGATTTGTGATTTTGTCCATTTAGGTGGACTATTTGTATTTTAAGATTGATTTTGCAAATCAGATGGTACAACTTATATATTGCAGTAATTTATCCACATTTAGGGGTGGATTTGTAATTTTGTCCATTTAAAGGGACTAATTTGTAAATTCACCATGGTGTTATCCTCCTCTTTTTCTTTAGATTAAGTTTTGCATGGGGACTTGCATTATAATTGTCTAGTTTGGACCCAATGTGCAAAAGGACCCACTTGTGTGGCAAGCTCCAGGGCTCCATGCACGTAGATACATGTGAAGGATGAGATATGTCATGCATTGATTTCATTCCTTTGCATTTCATGTGAATGGATTTAGTTGAATCAAATTATTATGCAATATATTGTTGGTTATACGGCTATAATCAAACAGTGGCAATCAAAGCAAGATAATGCTTGTGTCAATTATGTTGAGACACCTTTTGATTGGCGCTAAAACTTGACATGAGGTTCATGAGTTTTATACATAGACCAAAACGTAGCTTGAAAGCCTTATGTTCATTTTGAAAGTGTAAGAAATCAATTCCATGTTTTAGAATTAATTCCCACGTAGACTTTGTTTTGTGCAATAACAAAAGCATTGATAAGTTAAAATTGGTCAATGAACAAACTTTAGTTATCCAGTGCTTGATTTCAAGTTATATGTATGGTATATTCCCTGTTAATTCCGATTTTGAAGTGTGTTTTGATTTCAGATGAAAGTGCACCATTTTTTATTCCTTTTTGTGCATGATTATGATGCCAATTATTTTTATTGCACCTGATAATTATTGGTTCTATTTCTTCAAGTCAATCTTGACGACATTGTCCACATTGATTTTAATTATACACTCGAAAGTTCAATTTTAATTTCTAAGACAAATTCGGCAGCCTTCCGGCGTTCTTTTTATTTTATTTTTTTAAAATAGAAACGACCAAACCGGAGACCAATCCTTTTTAAATAGGACAGTGGCCGGAATGACGCGATTTTAGAGGCCAAACGGAGACCGTTCCTTTCTAAATAGGACAGTGGCCGGAATGACTCTTTTTTTTTATATTAAAATGTAAACGATCAAACCGGAGACCAATCCTTTTTAAATAGGACAGTGGCCGGAATGACGTGATTTTAGAAGCCAACCGGAGACCGTTCCTTTCTAAATAGGATAGTGGCCGGAATGACTTTTTTTTTATATATTTATTTTAAGATGAAACCATTGCCGGCGCTAATGTTGCACCTTGTCGGAGTTGACGAAGTCGGAGTAGACGTGAAGTTGCTACGAGGACGCGGAGTTGTTATGAAAACAACGCTATTGCCGGAGTTGTTGCGAACTCCTAATGAAGTTGGAGTCGACGAAACCGGAGTTGCCGCGGAGTTGTTATGGAAACAACGCTATTGCCGGAGCCATTGTTGCTACAAGTTGGAGCGGCGTTGCTGTCGGGATCGCTGGAGTTGTCGCGGCTGCAAGTTGGAGCGGCTACGAAGTCGGAGTCGTCGTTGACAGTCGCGTGCCTTCTCCTCCTTCTTCTTTGTATGGGGTTGGTCGTGAGATTTTGTGTTGTGTGTATGTTGTCTGTTGTGTATGGATTTTTTTTTTTTTGGTGGGTGTATGTATGGAGTTCTCTCCTGTTTTCTTCTTCCCTCCTCTTTTTTGTCTTCCCTTCTTTTTTTGTACGTATATGCCTCCTCAAGATATATATGAGTGTCACCGTCTCCCCTGATCAGGGAATGTTTCTTTATAAGGCTGAATTAGTGGGAGATTAAGGTTGATGTGGAGGATCATGGGTTAACGTGTGTGAGTTGGTTTTGTTTGAAGTGGGATGAGATAATGTAGAATATGGGAGACGTGTGAGAGTTGGTTTGGAAGAGAATTGAAATGTTAAAATTGGAATCACGTATGCATGAGAATAAGTTTATACTCATACAACAACCATAATTGGAATCACGTATGCAGGAGAATTTCCTTCACATTGAGTCATGCATTTTTTTTTAATATTTCTTTAATGGCAAAATTTCATTTTCTCCTTTGAATATTGTGAAATCTCACATTTCTTCATGCTTTGACTATTTCCATGTCTTAATGTTTTGACTATATTTCCATGTTTAATCTAATAAACATAAATCAAGAGATTAATAATTCCTTAATGTTCATTTTGATGTTGTTGCTTAGTCTCATCTCGATAGAGTTCCAATTTCTACTAAGCTGGGATGACAATTGGTCGACGATTACTAGAAAAATTATTTTGATTTGAGATGTATATTTTTTTGTGCCAACAGTTGCACACCCATACTCATTGGCACACTGCCCTTTTTGGAGTTGTTCATCTTGAACCTTTCCAAGACCTTGTCAATGTATGCACGTTGACTGAGGCCAATGAGTCTGCGAGATCTATCTCGATATATCTTTATTCCCAAGATGTATTGAGCCTCACCCATGTCTTTCATCGAAAATGCAGATTTCAATGAACTTCTCGTTTGCTCAAGCAAAGGAATATGATTGCCCATAAGCAATATGTCATCGACATATAGGATTAGGAATACTACATGGCTCCCACTAACCTTCTTGTATACACAAGGTTCTTCCTTACTTTGGATGAAGTGAAGCTTTTTCACTTCCTCGTCAAAGCGTTTGTTCCAACTCCTTGATGCTTGCTTCAATCCATAAATGGATCTTTGAAGCTTGCATACCTTCTCACTATTCTTTGGATCTTCAAAACCTTGAGGTTGTACCATGTACACATCCTCCTCCAAGTTCCCATTCAGGAACGCCGTTTTGACATCCATTTACCATATTTCATAATCGTGAAATGCGGCAATAACGAGCATGATCCGAATAGACTTGAACATTGCAACCGGTGAAAAAGTTTCATCATAGTCAATTCCTTGAACTTGAGTGAAACCTTTCGCTACAAGCCTCGCTTTGTAGGTTGTCAAGTTCCCATCCATGTCCATCTTCCTCTTAAAATCCCATTTATTATGAATGGCCTTTTTACCTTGAGGAAGGTCAACAAAGTCCCATACTTGATTATCATACATGGATTCTATTTCGGATTCCATGGCCTTAAGCCATAGTTTGGAGTCTTCCCTTTCCATTGCCTCTTGGAAGGTTAAGGGATCATTGGTATCTAGTACCATGATTTCATGAAGTCTCAGATACAAATCGGGTTTCTTCCTTTCCCTTGTTGACCTTCTAAGTTCTTTTGATTCTTCTCGTGTCTCTCGAACTTTTTCCACAATTTCTTGAGGAGTGGGTTCACGTTCAACTCTTGAACGTACACTTGGTGGGGATGATTGAGATTCTCTCACAATTTCTTGCGAGGGTCTCTCACTCACGCTCCCACTAACCAAATGAATCTCGGTTGGGCCTTCATGATCTTGAATGTCATTATTCATGTCATGATCTTGTAGAGTATCATGAGTTTCCTCAAGCACAACCCTACTCCCACTACTTTTTACTCTTTCTAGAAATTCCTTTTCCAGAAATGTGGCATCCCTCTCTACAATCACTCGATTGGAGGTGATATGCCAAAAGTAGTATCCTCTTGTCTCACGAGGATAACCAATAAAGAAGCACTTATCCGTTTTTGGTTGAAGTTTGGTCGACATCAATCTCTTGACGTAAGCCTCACAACCCCAAATCTTGAGAAAACTGAGCTTAGGTGTTTTACCACTCCATAGCTCATAAGGAGTTTTCTTCACGGATTTGGATGGAACATTATTTAGTGTGTAAGCCGCAGTTTGTAGTGCATAACTCCAAAAGTAAAGAGGAAATTCCGCATGACTCATCATTGACCGAACCATATCGAGCAATGTCATATTCCTCCTTTCGGATACCCCATTCCACTGAGGTGTACCGGGAGGGGTGAGTTGAGGTACAATACCAAACTCCTTTAGGTATGAGTCAAATTCGGCACTTAAGTACTCACCTCCACGATCCATTCGTAGAGACTTGATTTTCTTGTCGAGTTGGTTCTCTACTTCATTCTTGAATTCTTTGAACTTGTCAAAAGATTCACTTTTGTTTCTCATTAGATAAACATAGCCATAACGACTATAATCATCCGTGAACGTAATGAAGTACCTGAAACCATCTCGTGCACTAGTACTCATTGGACCACATACATCGGAATGTATCAAATCCAACAAGCCACTCGCCCTTGGGCCTTTCTTCTTGAAAGGCTTTTTGGTCATTTTTCCCATTAGACATGGTTGGCACGTCTCCAATGATTTAAAATCAAGTAGACCAAGAAGGTTAGCTTCTTGCAATTTCTTGATGCGCTTTTCATTTATGTGACCAAGACGATAGTGCCACAAGAGAGTATCATTCTCGTGAGTGGTCTTAAGTCTTTTGTTATTGATATTAAAGATTTGTTTATTATCCAATTCAAGCAAATAGAGACAATTCCTTATGAACGCATTTGCATAGAACACACCATTCTTCGATATAGACAAACAAGAATTTGAAATTTTTATATTAAAATTATCCATATCCAGACATGATACAGAAATAATATTCTTGCTAATCGAAGGTACATAATAAACATTCTTTAGACATAAATTTAAACCACTACACAATTGAAGCACCACAGAACCTTGTGCAACCGCAGACACATTCGCACCATTTCCGACCTTCAATTCTACCTCGTTCCTTACGAGTTCCTTCCTATCCATGAGTAGCTGCACATTAGAAACTATGTGAGCACAAGATCCGGTATCAATTACCCAATCCTGGACAGAGGTGGCTAAATTTATTTCAATAACAAATATACATTTGGCCTTTTTGGGGCGCCGACGTTCAATCACTCCGTTGTCAAGGTCTTCCTTGTACTTGGGGCAATTTGGCCGGATGTGTCCTTTTTCACCGCAGTGAAAGCACGCCGTATTGGGAGTTGGAGATTTCTGAGATTTCCCCCTCGAGACACTTTTATGAGCACCTCCTACTCCCTTGCTCTTGATTGAACCACTTTTGGTAGATTTGCCATTTCCTTTACCAATCTTATGGCCCCTCCCATGGACGGCAAGGACTTGCTTGTCCCTACCCTTGCCCATGTCAACTTCAGCAGTTTTGAGAGCGTTGTGAAGCTCCTCAAGACTCACCCCTTTTTCACGCACGTGATAGTGCATCACAAAGTCCTTAAAGGACGGGGCTAGAGAGCCAAGAATCATATCTTCAGCAATGTCATCGGGCATTGGTGAAGAGAGTTTTGCCAACTTCTCAAGGTATCCTTGCATTGTGAGAAAATGCATAGATACCGATGTTCCCTTCGCCATATGGCACCTTGTGAGTGCGATGGTGGTCTTATAGTGCTCCTTTCGGGCACTATCCATGAACATCTTTGATAAAGCCTCCATGGTCTTCTTGGGTTTTGAATCCAAGTATTTCGCTTGAAGTGAGTCACCCATGGATGCTAGCATAAGACCGTGAACTTGGTTCTCTTGGTCTTCCCACTTGGATTTAGCCTCTTTCTCTTCATCGGTTAATCTGTCATTCCACTTTGGGATTGGACCTTCCAAAATGTGAGATAGTTTCTCAAACTTTAACACGATGTTGAGTTTGAGTTGCCAACTAATGAAGTTTGAGCCATCATTTGCTAAAGGGTGTTTTTCTATCATGGATCGTACGATAGGTTGGATGTTCGACATTTTTTCTACAAAATAAATCATATAGGTTTTAATGCCAATTTTATGTTTTAATACACATGCATACATATATCGAATATATAAATGTAAATGTTGCAAATTAAAAGTTTTGCCCATAAATGCAACAATCCAAGATCCCATTAATTGTAATATAGACTAGCTAAGGGCTATCGAATACATTACAATATCAAGGTAAGAAATCATTTTCTAATCACAACCTTTTTGAATTTTAGCAATATTTAGCATCTTCAAACTCTTGTGACTCTTGTCGTTTTAATTATGAGGGAATACGACCTATCCTCGTAAGAAAAACTTTTTCCCAAAACCGAGCGAGAGCTCTAGGTAATGTTAAGAAAACTTATTTTCATTTGATACGAGATACGTTTATCTATTGTATTCACAACTAAACATACTTGGGTTCACTAGGGTGAAACACACCTCATATATTTAATTGTGGCACAACAACAGACAACCTTTATATCTCCCACTATTCCCAAAGATAGAGGGAGCTATCTCCCGCTAAGGGCGAGCAGAGTATCCCTCGATCAATGGCTGCTAGTGGGTGAAATAAGAAGGAAAATTATTCTTAATTTTTGTTGGACAATTTAACATGTGAATTAGAATTTTAGGTTATCATGCATATTATTAATCATACACATCCTAACATTCAACACATTCATCACATGCATATCAAGATAAAAACAGAAATTAAACATTCACACAATCCACATCGTGTGAGTTTATATGTTCCCTTCGATCCTCGATCCTCGATCGATGCGCTACAGCGGCGACTTCCTCTTGCACCGGAGATGTAGATTTTACAGAAAATAAACATGCTCCTCACATTCGATAAAACCGACTAGTGCAAGTCCTATGTAAAAACCTGGCTAGCTTCAATATATGTTTTCGCTCCGATTTTCACCTCTAACTTGTAAAATGTGTTCAAGTCTCGAACAGAGCTCTACAACCCGGTCGTCCAGTTGATTTGGTGCTAGGCATTTTCCCTTCTTCTTTGCCTTTTTTACCCCGTCTGGGCGCTAAAAGGGTTGTTGTGGGATTTCATCTAGTGTTGTTTCGTCTGACGGATGTGACCGAGTCGAAGAGCCTTTCGTGCTTTTTCTCTTGCTCCCGCTTCCTGTTGTCGGAGTACTATCTACTTCCTCCCGTTCATTATACCATGTTTAACAGCACCTGGGCTACCCCCGAGCGTCCTGCTCACTCTCTCCGCCACGTTAGTTTCTCTATCCGCCACGTCAGCTTCTCTATCCGCCACGTCAGCTCACCCCACTCACCAAAAAAACTTTAACCACGCTCGGGATGCCCCCACTCACCCTACACACTCTTTCCTCCACATAATTTCTTAATTAAACAATTTTAATTCTTACACCACATTTAACAAATTACATTTTACATAATTCTAATCATGTTATAATTCCAATTGACGAAATGACTAATATTAATAATTAGTAATGAACATTAATAATTAATATTAAACCATGAGAAATTTTAGTAATTAAAATTAAGAATGCACAGTAAACGCGTGAATGAACAGTACACGCGTGCAACGAAAGTAGTCCGCGTGAATGCACAGTATCCGCATGCGCGTATAGTACACACATGAATGCACAGTACGTGCGTGCAAAGAAAGTAGTCCACGTGAATGCACAGTATCCGTGTGCGCGTACAGTACACACGTGAATGCACAGTGTCTGATTTTCCCTCTATATATACCTCATACAAACACAAGATAAATTTCTCACAACTTCAAAATGTCTTCTCGAGATCACAATCGTTCTCCCCGTCGTTCCCAATCAAATTCACGCCCACACGTTGTTGTAGTTCGTATTTTGTGTAGTTTATATTACGTTTAGTTTGTTGTATTTCGTATTTCGTGTATTTCTTACAGCTCCGTATTTACGTGTACTTTGTATTTTGTACCGCAATGTATTTGTTCATATGATGTTTTAGTATTAATATATTTTCTAATTTCAGCACTAAATATGGATTTATCTTTGATTTTAGCATGAAATTTGATGTACTGTATAAATTTTAAATATTTTTCAAATTAATAACATAAAAAATTATCACCCCACGTTACAAAAAATACTCAATATGTTATCAATTAATTCTAATAACAAAAAAACAAAAAAAAACCTTGACCAACGGGGGGCGGTGGGCAACACGTGCCCCCACCCGATGGGTTCCCGACCGGTTAAGGGTGCTCTCGTAGGCATGGCTCTGAAGGTCCAAGTTAAGTCAACTGCTTTGGTCCAGAAGTACAAACATTGCAATCATCTTCGTCTAAAATGGGTATTTACAAAGTTTGTCTACATGTTTTAAAAACGACACACACGCATGACTTTATAAATGATACAATTATCTTCAACTTGTTGACATTGATGTATGTATGCTTGAACTATTGAAGAGCATTCGATTTTTTTTGTACTATAATGGATGCTTGATGCATCATTTGTTGAAAAAAGTTCCAAATTACAAAATGATGGAATGCCCACACGACTTCAAACTTCATGTCTAATGAATATTGTAAAAGTTTGATCAAGGGATAAAATAAACGCCCATGAATTTGTTTTGTCATCAATGACATCACCTGCAGGAGAACACAGCTGACTGTGAGAACCTCCAGCTACATGAGTCTTTGTAACATGATAGTTTTGTAAGATTTGTCATCTTTAGTAGTTACTTTTTTGCTGTTTTCGAAGATGGACTAAACTCACTTCCTTCTGTTGTATTTCCATAAACAGGAAAATCACACATTAAATCGACCAGATCTAATTGAAGGCCATTCAGGTTTTTATTTTGCTAACTTAGCATTGATCCGACTGTCTGTCTCCGTTGACCAACTAACACGATGCAGACATGTGGTTTGCCAACATATTCTGCAGGTACATTTTGTTTGTTTCATCTGAAGTAGTGAAGTCTTTCAATTTCATTAGATTTTATGCCTATTACAAAGACTTGGGAGGAGCGGTTATTATTCTCGACAGTGAAGTTATTTATATTTTATGGACAATTCCACTCATATTATATTTCTGATCCTCATAGCATGAGTTATGTTAATCGCCTTAACTGAACTCTTTCATGTGTTTGAAGATAATAACCTTTTGCTATGCACATTTTATACCTGACGTTTCATTTTTTGTTGTTGTGAAAACAGGAATGTTGCAGACAAAGCAAACAAAATCTAATTGCCGGACCTCGGTTGTCTATGAAACTAACCAAATCCGGACGCCACATAAACTTCCAGTCCGTTACAGACCAAAATCTAAAAGCTCCTGATATGGTGTATCTGAATGATAAAGATGGATCATTGGCAATTTTGATTAGAGTAGTTATACACGGACGCGCGCGTCCGTGACGCTTCCTACGTGGACGGCCAACTCAGCTGCCAGTTCAGCGTCCAGTCAGCCAAAACTTCTGCGCGGGGAAAAGTAAATTACGAATTATTGGGTGCGACGGTTCATTTCCCGAAATCACGATTAGACGGTTCATTTCCCGAAATCACGATTAGACGGTTAAACTTCACGTACATCATTAGCGGCGGGACAGCATTCGAGTAACTTTCCTCCCAAGTCTTCTCCTTTTCCATTCCCCATTTCAGCCGGAGTTCCTTTCCAGACGCTCATCCAAAACATTCATTCCTGTTTTAGTCGAACGAAATTTATAACCAGGCGAAAATGGATCCTTCTCTACCTGAAACCTTCATCGCTCCTGAAATTGTAGCCGCGCAGGTGTTGTGTCAACCACGTTCTTTCTGGTTCATTTTAAGGTTCATTATTGGCCTCTAACAATTTTTTTTGGTGGTTTAAGGGAAGCACGTACTACTTCCGCGAAACCAAGTGCGGTTTCACGGCCCTTCACAAGCAGTTCGACCGGATGAAGGAGGAGGAGAAAAATGTCTTCCAACGGACGCCTTTCGGTCACTTCCTCTCCTTTCCTCACGTCACAACTGACAACAAGATACTGGGTTGGTTCGTCGAACACTTCGACGCCACTGAAGTCAGTCTGAGAATAGCCACTGCGGTGGTCCCATTTACGGTAGAAGACGTCGCCCTTCTACTTGGACTAAGAGCACATGGGCAGAGAGTGGATATGGAAGCAATGTACGTAGAGAAACGTGACGGGGTGAACCTCGACAACACCCAACTACTGGGTCATCTTACCGCCACGAGCAAGATGGGCGAGGAGGAGGAGCACGTCCGACTCCTTATTTCTATGATTTTCAATCATTTTTTGTTCTTCGATGGATCACTGCGAAGTAAAGCGTGGTACACGAAGCACCTTAAGAACCTCAAGCGCCTCAAGAGATATGCGTGGGCAAAAGCGGTTCACACTTTCTTGGTTGAAGGACTGGAGGAAGCCCAACGGGACCTCTCGAGGAGGAGATTGTCAGGGAACTTCTCTATGAAGCAGGGCTACGTGTATGGTTGCGTTGCCGTATTACAAGTAAGCATCTTGGTCCGGAATGAGTGTTGTGTCAGTCCGGAGTAGTGTTGGTTTATGTCCGGAATAAGTGTTTTGTCTGTCCGGGATAGGTCTTGTGTCTGTCCGGAATAGTGTTGTCTCTGTCCGGAATAAGTGTCTTGAGGTTATCCGGGAAAAGTGTTACGTATGTCCGGAATAGTATTTTATCTGTCCGGAATAAGAGTTGCGTGTGTCCGGAATAAGTATATTGTCTGTCCGGAATAGTGTTGCGTCTGTCCGGAATAAGAGTTGCGTCTGTCCGGAATAAGTATTTTGTCTGTCCGGAATAGTGTAGTGTCTGTCCGGAATAAGAGTTGGTTTATGTCCGAATAAGTATTTTGTCTGTCCGGAATAGTGTTGCGTCTGTCCGGAATAAGAGTTGCGTCTGTCCGGAATAAGAGTTGTGTCTGTCCGGAATAGTGTTGAGTCTGTCCGGAATAAGAGTTGCGTCTGTCCGGAATAAGTATATTGTCTGTCCGGAATAGTGTTGCGTCTGTCCGGAATAAGAGTTGCGTCTGTCCGGAATAAGAGTTGTGTCTGTCCGGAATAGTGTTGAGTCTGTCCGGAATAAGAGTTGCGTCTGTCCGGAATAAGTATATTGTCTGTCCGGAATAGTGTTGCGTCTGTCCGGAATAAGAGTTGCGTCTGTCCGGAATAAGTATTTTGTCTGTCCGGAATAGTGTTGCGTCTGTCCGGAATAAGAGTTGGTTTATGTCCGAATAAGTATTTTGTCTGTCCGGAATAGTGTTGCGTCTGTTCGGAATAAGAGTTGCGTCTGTCCGGAATAAGAGTTGTGTCTGTCCGGAATAATGTTGAGTCTGTCCGGAATAAGAGTTGCGTCTGTCCGGAATAAGTATATTGTCTGTCCGGAATAGTGTTGCGTCTGTCCGGAATAAGAGTTGTGTCTGTCCTGGGGAAGTTATGTTTTTGGTTTTTAACTCATTCATGTTTTCAGGTGTGGCTTTGCGAGAAGTTCAAATTGGGGGATCCCCGGTCAGCATTTCCACGGTTCAAGTGTTGGACGGAAATGTTTAGCAGACGCCAAATCCTTAGAAAATGGGAAGATCGAGGCATCAACTTGTCCCGGATTTACTCGGGTCAATTTGAGTTGAAGGGCACCCCAAAACTCAGTGCACGGGAGCATTCACTATTGTCAGAGGATCAATTTCCTACTGCAGAAGCAACTCCCGCAGCAAAGGTTGTCTCGAAGGAAACACCTTCAACATCCACTCTACCAAGGGTACAACTCAGTGAATGCAGCATTCCATGTGACCCACTGCTACAAGAGTTGGAACTTAGTGAGGTGAAGACGAATTGGCTGCGAGCCGAAGCTTTGCTTAGGGAGGCGACCGTTAAAATTAACAACCTGGAGGAAGAACTCCGGATCTCTCAAGAAGAGTGTCGTAGGCTGAGAGTCCGTGGGGAGGAGGAAGAGAGTGAAAAGAGGGAGGAGGAAGAGAGAAATAAGAGGGAGGCGGAGGAGAGGGAAAAGAGGGAGGAAGAGAGAAATAAGAGGGAGGCGGAGGAGAGGAAGAAGACAGAGGAGAAAGAGAGGGAGAAGAGAGAGGAGGAAGAAAGGAAGAAGAGGGAGGAGCAAGAGAAGAAGAAGAGGGAGGATGATGAGAAGAGGAGGGAGGAGGATGAGAGGAATAAGAGGGAGGAGGGTGAGAAGAAGAGAAGGGAGGAGGATGAGAGGAATAAGAGGGAGGAGGATGCGAGGAAGAGGAGGGAGGAGGATGAGAAGAAGAGGAGGATGAGGAGGGAGGAGGAAGAGAGAAAAAAGCAGAGGGAGGAAGAGAGGAAGAAGAGGGAGGAGGAAGAGAGGAAGAAGAGGGAGGAGGAAGAGAGGAAGAAGAGGGAGGAGCAAGAGAAGAAGAAGAGGGAGGAGGATGAGAGGAATAAGAGGGAGGAGGAAGAGAAGAAGAGGAGGATGAGAAGGGAGGAGGAAGAGAGAAAAAAGCGGAGGGAGGAAGAGAGGAAGAAGAGGGAGGAGGATGAGAGGAATAAGAGGGAGGAGGAAGAGAAGAAGAGGGGGGAGGAGGAAGAGAGGAATACGAGGGAGGAGGAAGAGAAGAAGAGGAGGGCGGAGGAGGAGGAGAGGAAGAAGAGGGAGGAGGAAGAGAAGAGGAGACAGCAGGAAAGAAAGAGGAAGGTTGTGGTATCGCTACCGCTTTTGCACCCTCAAAAAATGCGGACCATTAAACCACGCTTGCGCACAGAACATATAGACGAAGCGCAAAGCAAATCTGGCCAAGATGAGGCACAGAAGAATGCCGCAGAACAACAAGAAGAAATAAAGGAGGCCGAAGAAGCCACCACAAAAACAAAGGGGGCCGAAGAAGCCAGTGAAGAAATATACGAGGCCGACGAAACAACGAAAGATGAACTGGCCGCCCATGTTTCGTCCACGAGGCCCGATGTGGATGCGACCGCCTTGAGAACGCTGACCAATGATGAGGTACGTCGTTTATTGAATGCAACGGCTCCCGAACGAGAAGCCAAAGATATTATCTGGAGGGGTGATCTGAAGGAAATGATTTCGGCAAAAACAGAATTCACCAACGAAACTATTGATGACCTAATTGAGGTACTCCTCAGAAGAGGAGGGCAACATAAGGTGGTCTGCTTATCATCCTTCGAATCGGAAATGATTGTGGAGGGACAGGGAGAAGATATAAGGAAAGATTATTTACTCCCAAAAATTGAAGGAATAAATGTGGAGGAAGTCATCATCGCACAGCCATGCTGTTTGGCCGGCCACTGGACTCTGTTCGTTGCCCACGGACCTCGATCAGAGTTCATTCAGTACAACAGCCTCTCCCGCACACTTAAAAGAGGTGACAATCCTAACCGTTTAGTCGGAACTCATGAATGCACCGCGTCTAAGATAGCGGGATTCTGGCGAGGGTTGTTGAAGGTCGACTGGCCGCTGAGAGTTGAGAGGAAGGGTAGCCAACGACAGCAACCGGGGAGTAACGACTGCGGGCCATACGTTTTGTACTGCATGAAGCGTTTGATGGAGAATGCTGATCCGACTCAGCCGAAGCAGAGCAAGGTTATTCACCGTTTTAGAGGCGATTTGGCCAATTTCTTACTCGAAGACTCTGGGATGTGCGATCAACAATAAACGACTCTGGATGTTTTAATTTTTTTTACAAAGTTATACATGTATACATGTTAAAATTACATAGACTATTTGAATGATTTATAAATACAAGGACATTTGGTGTTGGGTTAAATTATCAATACAATGACATGTATAAATTATCAATACTCTCAAACCGGACAACAAATACACCTATTCCGGACAGCAAATACACTAATTCCGGACAACAAATACACTTATTCCGGACAGCAAATACACTTATTCCGGAAAAACTTAATGTTCCGTTTCTGGACAAAATTTATTCTTAAACCGGACAACAAATACACTTACTCCGAACAACAAATACACTTATTCCGGACAGCAAATACACTTATTCCGAACAACAAATCCACATATTCCGGACAGCAAATACACTTATTCCGGACAACAAATACACTTATTCCGGACAGCAAATACACTTATTCCGGACAAACTTTTTGTTCCGTTTCGGGACACACTTTATTCTTAAACCGGACAACAAATACACTTATTCCGGACAACAAATACACTTATTCTGGACAGCAAATACACTTATTCCGGACAAACTTTTTGTTCCGTTTCGGGACACACTTTATTCTTATTCCGGACAGCAAATACACTTATTCCCGACAGCAAGTACACTTATTGCGGACAGCAAATACACTTATTCCGGACACACTTTATTCTTAAACCGGACAACAAATACATTTATTCCGGACAACAAATACGCTTATTCCGGACAACAAATACACTTATTCCGGACAGCAAATACACTTATTCCGGACAAACTTTTTGTTCCGTTTCGGGACACACTTTATTCTTAAACCGGACAACAAATACACTTATTCCGGACAACAAATACACTTATTCTGGACAAACTTTTTGTTCCGTTTCGGGACACACTTTATTCTTAAACCGGACAACAAATACACTTATTCCGGACAGCAAGTACACTTATTCCGGACACACTTTATTCTTAAACCGGACAACAAATACACTTATTCCGGACAACAAATACGCTTATTCCGGACAACAAATACACTTATTCCGGACAGCAAATACACTTATTCCGGACAAACTTTTTGTTCCGTTTCGGGACACACTTTATTCTTAAACCGGACAACAAATACACTTATTCCGGACAACAAATACACTTATTCCGGACAAACTTTTTGTTCCGTTTCGGGACACACTTTATTCTTAAACCGGACAACAAATACACTTATTCCGGACAACCAATACACTTATTCCGGACAACAAATACACTTATTCCGGACAAACTTTTTGTTCCGTTTCGGGACACAATTTATTCTTAAACCGGACAACAAATACACTTATTCCGGACAACAAATACACTTATTCCGGACAGCAAATACACTTATTCCGGACACACTTTATTCTTAAACCGGACAACAAATACACTTATTCCGGACAACAAATACGCTTATTCCGGACAACAAATACACTTATTCCGGACAGCAAATACACTTCTTCCGGAAAAACTTTATGTTACGTTTCTGGACAAACTTTATTCTTAAACCGGACAACAAATACACTTATTCTGAACAACAAATACACTTAATCCGGACATGGATGAATCGTAATCCGGACGGACATGGATGAATCGTAATCCGGACGGACATATAACGTAATCCGGACATACTTGTAACTTAATCCGGACATAAATATAACTTATTCCGGACAGACATACAACAAACCAAAATTACTTAAATATATTTGTCGCCATCAGAAATTAATTCACAAACGAACAAGCAAAGAAAGAGTTGAATCTTATGCAATAATACGGACAGACATACAATGACTTTCAACAAAATTACATAGGAATAATTACAACCAAGGACAAATACAATAATCAAGGAGGAACTCCCTCGTAATGCAAATTCATGTCCCAGTCATCGAAATCGTGATCCCCCGGTTTGGGTGTTGCAGGGTGTAACGGGGGTAGAACATTATTCCTGATGATTTTCTTAACGTTACTTTTAATTATTTTCTCAGACAAAGAAATCCGTCGTTTGCTCGGCGGTCTGCCTTTCCGTCTTGCCTTATCCGGATTGAGAACGGATGTACCATCGAACACAGGATCATGTCGTTGCATACGTTCCTTAAGCAACTCAAGTGCCTCTACCGCCTGAAGATATCTGTCGTTTGAGTCGAAAGCGGCATCGGCGATCCAAACCGCACGACCCATTATGTCGTCGTGGCGACGAAGCGCATCGTTCCCCGTTATGCCACTTTGAAGGGGAAACTTGACTCCATAGCTCCTTCGGATATCCTTCCTCCATCGGTGGACGATGTAAGACTCGGGGAGCAACGCGTTTGGACGTATTCGGGCAATAACAACATAAACGTGACAACATAGGATGCCGACGTGATCAAACATTCTGCAATCGCATACCCACTTCTCATCTCTAATTTGCACTGTGAACCGTTTCGACAATGGGAGGATATGTGTCAATACATGTTCGGTCACGTTGAAGTGCAATGTGTCGTCCTCGTTGAACTCATCCTTGATGTCGCAATACATCATCTTCCCAATTTATAACTGCACCTTCTTGAAGACACCCACCGTATACAACTCGCACAATTGCCTCTCGAATGGATATTTCGAAATCAATTGCGGAGCCTTATGCTCACAATCGAAATCAGACAGAGCTTCCTTCTCATACTTGTGGCGTACTGCGAGTTCGTATTGTTGAACGAACTGCTTAAGTGTCGTCCTTGATGTGAGGTACTTATCGAAGAAGGCGTTCATACCCTCACTTCTCTGGCTTGATGTCATTCCTGCGGAAAAACAATCCCGCCAGAATGCAGGTACCCAGCGCTCTCGAATTGCATAAATGGATCAGAGCCAATTATTGTCGTGGAACTCAAAATCATCTAGAAAACCCTGCCAATTCCGCTCGAATTCTGCCGGAGTCTTGGAATCGAATACACAGTTGTTGAGGTCAAACAACGTATGCTCCCGGTACTTCGTGGGCAGCTTCACAGGGGCCTTATTCATTATGTGTCATATACAAAATCTGTGCCGCGCTTTAGGGAACACAGTCCTCACAGCCGCAGCTATTGCGCCACATTGGTCTGTTATGATCGTCGGGGGGCTTGTATCTGCACACAACGCGATCAAGATAAAAACATATGTTAATCGGGACAAAAATAACGTAAACCGGACAGACGTCAAGGGTAAACCGGACGAGCAAAAAACGTAAACCGGACAGACGTAAGGGATAAACCGGACGAGCAAAATACGTAAACCGGACAGACGTAAGGGATAAACCGGACGAGCAAAAGACGTAAACCGGACAGACGTAAAGGGTAACCGGACAGGCACATAACGTAAAACGGACAAAGCCGGACAAAATAAAACACATACCGTTCATGCACGTCAACCATGTTTGGAACAACCAAATGTAATTTTGTGTCGTCTCGGAAGAGAGGAGTGCGCAACCGAGTAGGACAGACTGGTAGTGGTGATTTACCCCCACAAATGGGGCAAAAGGCATGTCATACTTGTTTGTTATGTATGTTGTGTCGAAACATATTGCATCTCCAAAGTAAGAGTAAGCAGCTCGAGAACGACTGTCGGCCCAGAACACATTTCGAAGTCTGCCTTCGTCGTCCATATCCATTACGTAAAAGAAGCGGGAATCATTCTTCTGCATCCTGATGAAATAATCTTGGATAGCTTGCGCATCTCCTGGTCCCATTTTGAGGTTTCTAACCTCGTTCACAACATTCCTGCGAAACATAATTTTTATGACAAAGCTAAATGCGTAACTTCAACCAGGTTAAGTGGAGAATAAATAACCTTAGGTCTCGCTCGTTGAAAGACAATTTATCGTGACCTCCAGCTTCGACCACAAAAGATTGCATGGTCTTGGCGGCAGATATACCGGCAGCATCATTGCACGAAATGCGTGCTCTGGCGGACTCCGGGACGGATCGTTTTTGTCGGAGGAAGCGCATCTGGTCTTCCGACAGCATGGCGTGGTTATGTTGGAGATCTACGTAGTTAATTACGTAGCCTCTGGATGGATTTCCGGAGACCCTGATCCGAGCAGTGCACTCGACCCTACCGGATAACCTATGTTTTGGTCTACCTTCACATTGGTTTCCCGGAGCATTACCCTCCTTGGAGCAAGTAAGAGTGGCCCGTATAACAACACCACGATCGTAATGAGATTGTCTTATCTTCACACCAAAACCACAGGAATCGGCATAGGAAACGTAAAATGCTTTGGCTTCTTCGAAGGAAGGAAAATACATCTTCTCTTGCGGGACGTTTGAGGCATGCGCCGGCTGTGAGGACACATTAACGAGTGTCATTACAGTACAGCAAAAAGGGAGGAAGAAGAAGGAAGGGTTCATAGGATCCGAATAAGGTAGCCAAAACATTTTGTATCTCCGTGAAGCGCCAAAAAAGAAGAAATGGAGGACGTGCTGATTTGAGGAGCATTAAATGCGATTGTGGACGTATCGGGAAAATAAAAGAAAAAGACAACATTCCGAAGTAAGTAGTACGCTTGTCCGGAATAAGTGTTCCAACTATGCGGATTACATAGTAATTGTGTCCGGAATGAGTCATGCGCTTGTCCGGAAAAAAAAGAAAATGAGTAAAAAATTAGGTGACGTGAAACCCTAAGGGATCTTTAGTGGATCTCCGTTGAGCGCCAAAAGAAAAGGTGGTATCTCCGTAGATATGCATTTAATGCATGGGGAAGACAAATAAGAAAGACATCATTGCTCTGAGAAGCTTAGTGTACATGCTGACTGGATGCTGAATGGACAAAATTTCTCTGCCACATTAGTAGCGTCAGTGACACGCGCGTCTACTAAACATTTTCCTTTTGATTACCTGTGTCTCCTGATGGGTGGTTATTTTTTGTTCAGAACAACAGGCCATGCCTCCGGCACCACTGGGTCCAAATCCACCAATGAGATCTATGTCATATTGGCAGTGCATCAAAGGGGACCAACCAAGTTTGAAGCAAACCATGTGTGTATGCCTCCTTAAATTCAAATCCAACTGACTCTTTGTTTCTTTTTCTTTTGGTCTTAACTTTTATGCACTGTCATTTCATGTTCTATTGATCTATTCTAAGATGATCTTTGATACTTCACAATGGAATTGTTATTCAAGCTTACCTGAATGCAAATCTAATGTGCTTTGCAAACACTACCACTATGAGTGAAGAACAGAAATTAAGTTAGGTTAAGAAACAAATGAGATTCTCCTGACTACCCAGAACATGCCACCCTGAGTTTCTTTTGATTTTTTTTCCAATGTTGGATGATTATGAATGATGTAATGGTCCTGTCAAAACAAAGGGAATCTCCAATGGTGACACATGTGGGACAAACACATCATCCAAATCTTTGCCTCCTCACATCACAGAATCTTTCCAATCTATGCCTCTTTCCAATCACTACATTGCAACACTGCCCACTTTAATATTCTTGTGCAAGCCAACAGAAACTTTATTGGTTTCTACACTTGTTTTAAGGAATCACAATTAGTCTGATTTGAACAGTGAACATGGTCATTTGCTCTCTT
This sequence comes from Triglochin maritima, assembly GCA_963682175.1. Classification (NCBI taxonomy): domain Eukaryota; kingdom Viridiplantae; phylum Streptophyta; class Magnoliopsida; order Alismatales; family Juncaginaceae; genus Triglochin; species Triglochin maritima. The sequence goes on from OY821781.1 coordinate 40,954,762, forward strand.
CGATTGACACTGAATGTTTCATGTTTCATGTTTGATAGTTGTTATTTGTTAAGTCACCGATCCACACAAAAAAAATGTTACTTGTTAGTCATGGCCATTTAATTATTTTTTTCAATGGATAATTTACTCAGTACAATAAGTTGGTACAATTATTTTTGATTGCATGGTTTGATTGATTGATAAACCTGTTATACCACAGGACTTTGTTCCTATAATTTCACATGAACATATCTAATTATTACATAATATTGCAAACTTTAGGATCCTTTCCCTTTTCTCTACCTCTTCTACTTCCCCAACTCTGGGTAAAAGCTGAAATACATCGTGCTGCTTCGGGTGAATTTGATTGAAGTTGGGTAATCCCCCGCTTGGAATGTGGATAGTAGGCGGGTAAAAGTTAAGGGGCTAAAAAAAGTAGTATTGAAAAATAAGATTGTACAATAAAAATCCTGAACTGCTAAACATCGCCTCAAAATTACTTAAATCGTCCATTGAAATTACCAAATTGCCCTTCCTCCTATTTTTGCTTATATATCTCACAATTTCACTCTTTTTTCAAAACTTTCTCTTCCTATACCTACTACACAGGATTACGAATGTCTCGGAGGCCAGGGAAGCAGCCAGCAGTTCCCCCGGTGTACCCGTATGAGGTAACATTACGTTATTTATTTGTTTTGTAAAAAAAAAAAAAAAGTCGTCGGCGTCCGAGGGAGACGCCCCCCGCATGGGTCGGGCGTCCGAGGAAGCCGCTCCCCCTATGGGGGGAGCGGCTTCCTCGGACGCCCGACCCATGCGGGGGGCGTCTCCCTCGGACGCCGACCCGAAGCGGGAGACGTCTGCGGAAGACGTCTCCCCGTAGGAGGAGGCGTCTCCGACAGACGCCTCCACCTTGCGAGAGGCGTCTGTCGCAGACGCCTCCTCCTTTTTTGTTTTTTTAATTAATAAATATCATAATTACTTTAATAAATAGTGATAAATCAAAAAAATTAATTTAACAAATTCTTATTAAGTTTAACATTTGTGATATTTAGTTTTAACAAATTTTGATTTAGTTTAACAATTGTTTTAATTTAGTTTAACAAATTTTGATTTAGTTTAACAATTTTGATAATTAAGTTTAACAAATTTTGATTTAGTTTAACAATTTTGATAAATATGATAATTTAGTTTAACAAATTTAACAAATTTGTATTTAAAATTTCAATAAATAGTCATCGGGTCACAGTGGAGGGAGAGGCAAGTCGATACCATTACACGCCTTCCGTTCTTTAGAGGATGATTCAGCACCGCGTCATCCACGTAGACGGGGGATATCTGCTTCGGTCAGGAGGGAGAGGGAGGCATTACGTCGTCGTGAGGAGGAGGAGGATTCCTTCGATGATGAGCATGTGGATAGTTTCGACGACGAGAGCGACGATGATGGCCCGTATGATGTGCGGCCGGAGGTGGAGAGGCAGGGGGATTATAGCGGAGGACGTGGTCGAGCGGGTACTTCTACTTCCGCCGGATGGATGGTGCGGAAGGGTAGGGGTGGGAGGTTTACGACCGGGGATTCGAGCTCGTGCACTGTTGATCCCCGCGCTCAGAAGAAGAAGAGGGTCCAGGACGATTCTTGGATCGTGAGCAGTATGACGCCTGGTGGTCCTTTAGATGGGAGCGTCATTCCTAGTTTCTGGGGTCACATTGCTAGACGGATCTGGGACGGAGAGGATCGGAAGGTTCTGAAGTGCCAGAATCGGCACAGAGCCTGTACAGCACTACAGGGTTGGCGGTCTACACTGAGTGCTGATATCAGAGAGGAGATTAGTGCCACGCATTTGGGGCACTTACCGTACAACATGTTCCCTTATCTCGACATGCCTTTGATTTCGGCGTTTGTGGAGCGGTGGCAGCCTGACACCAACACTTTCCACATGCCTTTCGGAGAGATGACGATCATGCTTCACGATGTTTTCCAGATCCTGCGCATTCCTGTGGATGGTCGTCTGGTTAGTGCTCAGGGGTCGACGTCTGAGCTGAGGTGTTATGTGGCAGAGTTGCTTGGTGTCACACCTGATGGTCTGGCGAGAGATACAGCTTTATGGAGTGGTGGTGGTGTCGGCATCGACTCCCTTGAGGACCTATGCAGACGGGCACGACCTCCGCGGGCCGATGATACACAGTTGACGGCGTACCTATTCTTGATGCTCGGAGCCGTCTTGTTTGTCGACAAGAGTGGTTGTCGGATCAGACCACGCGATCTACTGGAGGCTAGGGACCCGGAGACCGTTCGTGAGTACTCGTGGGGGTCAGCGACGTTGGCATACCTGTACCGGCAGCTTGGGATAGCTAGCCGTGCGGATTGTTCTGGGATTGCAGGTTGTCTTACGCTGCTGCAGGCGTGGATATACGAGTACTTTCCTGCATTCCGCCCGCATCGTGAGCGGAAGATTATCGACGAGGGTCATCCACGTTCGGGTATGTGGGTTGTCCGGAGCGAGGACAAGAGCGATGGACGATTGCGTTCCATCCGCGCACGGCTAGATCAGATGACTGCATCAGAGGTATCAAACTTTACACCATTTATTTAATTTTAAGATGTATTATTATTAATGTGTTAAACTTTAGGTGGAGTGGTTACCCTATGGTCCTGACCCAGCAGCGGATGTCCCGAGGACTTTATTGATGGGTCTTATTCGTTATCGGGATATCATAGAGCCTTATATGCCCGATCGGGTCTTGCGTCAGTTAGGATATGTTCAGGTGATCCCGGTTGACATTCCGACACCAGAGCATGCGGTGCGGTCTGCAACAGCAGCGACGTACGACGTCAGGTTCCCCGCTTCTACAGCGGAATCGACTTGGCGGACATTTCCGAGATCATGCCGATTGTTCCTTGGCGACTTCAGACGTAGTCGCGACCCCTCCGAGTGTGATGCACGTTATCTTGATTGGTTCGGTAGTTACTCACATCCTATCATCGTCCGTGGTGCCTCCCGGAGAGCAGATCGACCACCAGATAGGACGTGTGGCGATCTGGTAATTTTTTCATTTTATCTAAATTTATTTGTACCGTATAATTTGTTAATGTACGCTAATGTTATTGTTATGTGCAGTGGATGGGTAAGATGATACGGGCTGTAGACCCAATCTTGCAGATGAGGGATGAGCTGCCAGACGATGCCAGAGCTGCATGTGGAGATTTGGATGAGATCATACAGTCGTGGCATACTCAGTTAGGCATATCCGACCATGATTCGGATGATGAGTAGGTTGATCTGTTGTACCGTACTCTTAGTATTTGCATTTATATTTGTTTATCTGTTGTACGCTTAGTATTTGTGTTTCCTTATCTGTTGTACGCTTAGTATTTGCATTTATATTTGTTTATCTGTTGTACGCTTATTATTTGTATTTGTGTTTGTTTTTGCTAACATGTCGTACGCTTATTGTTTGTATTTGTGTTTTGCTTATCTGTTGTACCCTTATTATTTGTATTTGTGTTTGATAACCTGTCGTACTATTATATATAATGCAAATAAAGCAAACATATCAAAACATATTACATAATAAAGCAACACTATATAATGTACAAACATATCAAAACATATTACATAATTATACAAACATATCAAAACATATTACATAATTGTTGTCAATATGCTATCCTATTTTGGTACTCCAGCTCCCATCCAATAACACTCTCATCTCGTATTTGATACCACAGAGTCGCTATAGGAGGTACGGGGAATCCCTCATTCAATTCCAAACGAATGTAATGAGCGTAACTCCCTAAATGAGCAATAATCAACTCTCTGCACGGTCTCGTCACGGTAGGCGGACTCTCCCAAGGTAGAACTGTAAGACATGGGTACAACGAACCATCATTTCCGAGAGAGAAGAACATAACTGCACACTTGTAAAAATTTGCAATGGGAAACAAGTCCGTCCACGTCTCCATATAGTGATTCTCGCCACAAGGTCCCCCGCCCCAATTAATCCGGTGACGAGCCTCCGCCACACCGTCGTAGTATACGTGCTCATAAAAAGATGGGTTCGCAGCTATCTCATTTGAAATCGAACGACGGGCGAGTTGCCAATTGTCTTCACCACCGTGGAAAACATCGGCGACACATCGAAATCCACAGTTTCCATCAGCACGTACATCATTCCACTGGTGTAGGAATGGCATAATGATTCCTGGAATTCTATCTCCATATGGGAAGTCGTCTACGTCAGCCCGCCCAGTCACTACAATATGAACAAAAAATACAGTTAGATATAATAACAAAAGATACATATTTACTGAAATAAATAACAAAATTATAATAATAATAAATATAAGGATGGTATACCTGATCCTCCTCTCACAGACGAAGAACCAGAAGATCGACCACGACCTTTGCTTCCACTACCGGAAGAACGACCACGAGCTCTACTCCCACTACCTGAAGATCGACCACTACCTCGCTCTGCATACTCAAACGCACTAGGGTCCCGTCGTGTCGACTTTCCCCTTGGTCGACCTCGTAGCTTTGTTTTTACTGCAGGTTCTTTCAAATTCGAATGTTCGGGGTGTAGCTGCTCGAATAAAGCCCGAGAGGCAGATCGAATTACGGTAGGGTCACTTCCTGCAATCTCATCAACCAGACTGCGAAAATGTTCGGCGTCTTGAGCTGCCTGAGACACAAACTCTGCGTTCCCGGCTCCTTCCCCAATGACAAGTGTCCTCCAGAATGAATGAATCTGCTCTAAGTAAATTCCGTTTTCTGATTCAAGACATCCACGGATAGTACATGCGCAAGGTATCCCATGAGAAGTCAGAAAAGCGCACTCGCAACGATATTCAACTTCATCATCTAACTGTTGCATTCTCTTCACCTCCTGACTCAGCAACTGCAAACAGTGATGCGAAACTCTACCATTTATGTGACGATATAGAGCATGTCCGAAATTAGTCAAATTTCGCCGTCTCGAGTCTTCAAGAAAGTTTCGAATATTCGTCAGCTGCATTTCAGTAGCCGCGTTGACGCGCTCGAAAAGAGTGTCCAGAGCTGCAGTCGATGTAGAAATCCACTCTTTTAGAGCCGAATGAGCACTTTCGACCCTACAATTCGTGGTGTTCCCAAAATGAAGGACTTTGTTCGTCCAATTCAGCACAAACTTTTCTTTATGCACCAACCACGTGGTGTCCAGATACTCCGTGATAGCCGGCCACGATCTATACAAATCTTTCAGAGCATACACAGCTCTATCATACTCGGCTTCTGAAGTAGAAAGCATGATCTTCCTCCATCTTCCACGCCTCAAAGTCTCTGCCATCTCCTTATTCTTGCCGAATACGTGGTATGCGTAATTCAATACGTCTTTGTTGATGTGCCATGTGCAGAGTAAATGAGCAGAGTCAGGAAAAACCTCTCTCACTGGTCGCATAAGGCCTAACTCCCGGTCTGTTATTATTGCAGTCGGGCTGACAGTCCCCAATAACAGATCTCTCAACTTCTCCATCACCCACAAATAACTGGAGTAAGATTCATCCATCAAAATCGCATATCCAATAAGGAAATTCATGTTTGCTGGTGTGACCCCAATCATTTCGAACAAAGGCATCTTATACTTGTTCGTCTTGTAAGTCGAATCCATGCAGATAACGAAAGGATATGTCCGCAACAACTGGACTGACGTCGGATGTGCCAAAAAAGCGTGAGTTACGACATCAGTTTCTGGATCCGCCATAATCCAATGTAAGTACTCACACTGCACTGCTTGGTAGAGAAACTGCTGGACGGGATTCCGATCTTCAGATTTTGTCCTCCTCATGTAATCTCTGAAATTATAAATATGCCTTTGATTTGGATTGTCCTCCGGGAATTTTTCTTTTACTGCCTTCAAGATGTTCCGTGGTTTTGCTTGCGCCTCTGTCATATCACGAACAATCTTCTTCGCCCCAGAACTTAGACCACTAATTTGACGATGACCCTCTGGATAAACTGCCAGTCTGTGGTTGTGATGTCCGTGAGCACTATTATAAACCACAACCCATCCATCACGATCTCGTCGCTCCACCACTTTTATTAAGAAACGGCAACCGCAACCCTTTCTTTTGGTGTTTCTTCGAAGTGCAGTATCCATATCCCGAGACTCCATTTGATTTCGCCGGTCGCATCTCAAATAACAATCCATCCGACTATCTGATCTTGTTTTGTACGACGACACGATAAAAAAAAACCCAGCTCCGATAGCTACTTGTTTGGCCCATTTACATGCTTCATCGATTGTTTCAAAGATTTGTGTAGTTTGAAATAACTCACTGTAATCCACTCCATCACCACCGAAATCTGGAACCTACAAAAATAAAATCGAAATTAAAAAAATTAAAAAATAAAATTGAAATTAAAAAATTTAAAAAATAAAGTCGACATTAAAAAAACAAAATCAAAAAAAAAAAACAGGCGTCTGTATTAGACGCTGGCCCCATGGCTAGGGCGTCTGTGTTAAACGCCTTCCCCAACGGTAAGGCGTCTGCGTAGGACGCCTTGCCGTAGGGAAGGGCGTCTAATACAGACGCCTTACCCATGGGGAGGACGTCTACATAAGACGCCTCTCCCATTGTGTAGGCGTCTGCGTTAGACGCCTCGGCCATGGGGAGGGCGTCCTACGCAGACGCCCTCACCATGGGGGAGGCGTCTAATGCAGACGCTCGGCCCAAAAATTTCCCCGCGCCAGGCTTACCTCACCCGATGCATCACCCTCGCCAGACATTTTCGTGGTGTTTTTACTGATAAATTATGAATATACAAGACCATAGGCCTTATTTATAGACACGGGACGATTTGGGTATTAAATATATTGTTAAGGGCAATTTGGTAATTTCAAGGGGCGATTTAAGTAGTTTTGGGGCGACGTTTAGTAGTTCCCTAAAAATCTTAAAGGAAGAAAGGTAAAGAGTATCTAGTGAATTATGTTAGAAAGACAGTGCATGTAAGAAAAAGTAATTCCGACAAACAACTACCATCAAAATCTACCGAATAGGCTTGTGGACCCAAACAGAAAAAGTGATCTTGAGGTGAGATATTAATTGATCTTGGACATTGAATGCAAGTATAATGATGGGTGTTGTAGATGATGTGGATTAGGATGGGATATGTTTCCCTGTCAAAGAAGGAAAAAATGCAACAAATTTGACCACTTTCAAATTGTAATGTTCTAGGTACATATTCTGTCACCACCTTTTACTATTGATATTTATTTATCCATACAAGCAATTGAAAATTGTAATGTTCTGGATACATGTTCTGTCACCACTCTTGGATCACTTTGAATAAGACTGAATGTTGATCCAGAATAACTTTTCTCCAGAAATAAGACGGAGTTATTTGGATGGGAATAAGGTTGAGAGTTATTTGGATGTAAATAAGACTTCTATATCAACAGGAGTAACTTTGAAGTAAATTCTCATACTTTGATTAAATAAAAATTTATACAGGTATATTCTGGAACCAACGGGATAATATCGTCACAAAAATTCAACAAGTTGAGAAGCTACTACTTCTGGTTCTAAAACTAATACAAACACACTCTTTGTCTACGAGATAAAGAGAAATTATCACTCAAGGAAGAAGCTTGTGGAAAATTATTTTTTGACAAAAACACGATGACAATCATTAAAGTTCAAAAAGATAAAAAATGTTACAAAAACGAAAGTACATGAGAATGATTGTTGTGTTTTAAAATTCAGGACAACTTAGTGAAATTAGATTATAGTTCAGAAGACAAACGGTAATTAACTCATTCTTGTTATGTTTATATCATCTCATTATATCCTTATTACAAGTTCATCCATGTTTTCTTAAATTTTACACATTTATATTCTTCAAAATGCTTGACTTTCCTTGTAACTCTTTTCTATAATATTGAATTAACAACCTTGTTGAGTATTCAAGCAATAGAGAAAATCAAAATGTATTTCTTCAAAATTTATCCAAGATAGCAATTAATGAAGAAATCCTACGTAAACAACTCTTCAATTTTCATTGAAACAAACAAATTTTTGGAGAAGTCAAGTGATCATCATAGTAGTTAATCTTGTTGGGAAGCTCCACATAAGATGTTGTGTTACGACACCATTACCACATGAAACCATGTGGAATCTACTTTTCTATCTCTTGAACTCTTCGTAATAATTTTTAAAAAAAAAATACTTGCATGCTTCTGCACAAAACATCAACTTGACAATTATTAAACTGAAAAATTGTCATCATAATTAATTAATTAATAGTTCGGAGGTCCGACCATCATCCTCCAGTCCAGTCCAGTCCAGTCCAGTCCACTACTACTGTTCTTAACTCTTCTAATATTATAATTTGACACGTGGTGGGCCCAAAATCGAAATAATCGAATGCTGGGGTCCACTTCCAATTATTAAACTCGGTAATGGGCCCATAATTAAACTCGGTCATTTTGCAGATCCATATCAAATTCTAAGGGTAAATTGCACTCCACCTTTGTACTAATTTGTACAATGCTTTGTACAATCCATACAGAGACACGAGTAGAAGAAGAAGAAGAAGACGAAAGCTTTTGGTCTCTTCTCCAAACCCTAACCCTAACCCTAACCCTAATGGCGGGACCGAAAGGGAAGGCATCGGAAAATCTCCGTCGGGCGGCGAAGACGCTCTTCTTCATGCTAACTATGCTCTTCTCCCTCCTCTTTCTCTCCCTCCCCGTCCTATTCGCCGCCGCTGACGCCACCGTCGCTGTGTCCATCACGACCATGCTCTCCGGAGGGTTCAGGAGGGCCGTTCTTGATGTTAACGTCGTCGCCGTCGGGAGATCAATCGTCGTTGCTTGTGAGTGTGTTTTTTGGGGGGAAGATTGTTTCTTTTTTGGGGAAAGAACGGTTTTTTAAGCTGAATTTGTGCTTTGGGGGTTAGTTTGTAGATTTTACGGAAAAAATGGCGTTTCTTTTTTCTTTTGTTAAAAGAGTATCCTTTTATTGGGAAAATGTGTTTTGGGGGTTAATTTGTGCATTTTTGCAGCCGTTTTAGTATAAAGAAGTTTTTTTTGGTGGAAAAAAGGTCTAATTTGTGGTGATTTTTACTTTTTTTTATCCAAGAAGTAATCTTTTTGACGGAATAATGCTTTTGGGTTTATTTGTGCATTGTTAATGTAGATTTTGTAGAATTAGAACTTGAAATGGATGTTCTTATACTGTTATTTTGGAATTTTAAATTTGTTTCGGTGGAGATAACTGTTTTAATTGTTGGGAAGATAATTGCTTCAAAAAAAGGAAAAATTAGTACTTGGAGTTAATTTTGGTGCTTTCACACTTTGACAGTAGGATATGTTTTGGAGTTAAAAACTTTTTTAGGGAAAAACATTGCTTTTGTAGATTTATAGAATAAGATCTTAAAATTTTGGAGTTAATATTGTTGGTGTTTTTCTTCCCTGTTCTTATTGGTTTGGCACTTGGGCAGTAGAAAATGATTTGGAAAAACATTTTTGAGTTAAATCTTGGTTTAACGGAGAAACCAAAGTAAATAGGGTGTCTTTTTTGCTCCCTCCATTTGTGTTGTTTTCACTTGTCAGTGACATGTTTTTCACTTGCTTTTTTGTTATTTTCTGTTACATTAGTTCCGAAATATGTAGCTAACAACTTAGGCGTGGGTATGTTCATTTTTTCCACTCAATAAAGTAGTTTTTATGAGTTTTTTAAATATAATTTTGGGCTGTATTTTTTGATTTAAATGTTTAATTTTGTGGTATTTCTTTAGTTGGTGAAGAAACCAAAGAAAATTGGATTCTTTTGGCCCCCTCCATTTGTGCTGTTTTGGTGTTGGATTTTTCTTGGTTTCTGGTATGAGTTTGTTGGGAACTAGGAATGGTTTGGTTATTCATCTCCTGAAACGTGAAGAGAAAATTAGGTTTAGTAACACTATTTTAGGAGGAATTTGTGTCCTCATGGATTGTTGGTGGTGAAAGAAACCAAAGGAAAATGGAAGGTCTATTTCTGTTTGTTGTTGTTAATTATCACATGTGGCATGTGACTGAGGAGCCTTTTTTTGGCTATTTCTGTCAACGGCTTTAGGTTGTTGGGCATGGTTTGCGAATCTCCTTCCTGAATTGTCCAGAAGGAAATAATAAAAATCCTTTTAACTTACTTGGAAACCCAAGTTTTTTGAAAAACCTTTTGTTTTTTGGGGTCAAGTTGTGGTCCCCCAGTGGATTCTCTATGTTAATTTATTATTTTGGTGGAGAAACCAAAGGAACTGCGTCTCTGTTAATCTATTTGTGGTGTTATATTTACATGGGAATTTAAGAATTTACGTTTTATCTGTATGTTCTTGAAATTACAGTAAAAAAAGTCCCATTGCCTGTTCGTATCTTACATGAACATGAAAGTGCTAGTCTTTTCTATTCTTTTGAAATGTCTGATGCTAACCAAGTTTGATGTTTTTAATGAATGATTGAGAAAGAGAAGCATGGCTATGAGAAAATGATGTTTCTAAATAGCGGGGTTGCTTTTTTTAGTTAAATATTAGTATAATTTACCAAATCTAAAAAATGGACACTTGTGTATGTGTTTTGCTGTTGAATCTCCTTATTTCGTGTATTATATATTATCCATAAAATGTGTATCTGTAACAGTGTACTGATTTAAATGATACTTTTCGGTATTCATTAGCAATGGAGCTTAACATTGTCGTCTGTGATTGTTCACAGTTTAATCTTTCTAATGGGGGATCTTTTCTGTGCAGGTACTTATGCTTCGTATAAAGGAACTGGACTCGCCAATGCGCCGTATCTTAGGGTGACTACCCTGTGCTGTGCTTCTTCTGTTCTGTTCTTGTTTGTCAAGGCTTGTCTTTTCAACCCCACTCTACAAATTGACAATGGAGCTCCCCCGTCGTTGGCAACCGACCATTTGCATTGCAAGATGTCACGGGGGGTGGCTTCCCTTTTCGTCTCTTCAATGGTTTTTGCTTTGGGTCATGTTATTATCGCATATAGGACTACCAATCGGGCCAGGAGGAAGATGTTCTACAGATTAGACCCAGAAGCTGTATGTTCGAACTATCCAGTTATTGCTGGTTAACCTTTCATTTCTTGAGTTATGTAACCATCAAATGTTTCTTGAATTTCTAGGTTTTAGGTTGCAAGAGGGTCTTGTGTGGGTTCCAGAAGGTCCCTCGATCTCCTACTCCAGGCACTGGGAGAGTTTCAAAATACAGCAGCGAAACGAGAAGGAAACTGTTGCTCCACGACAATCATGATATGGTGCCTATCAGCTTACTTGTGGATCTGGACAGTTGTTTCATTGCCTGTCACGACCTCATGGTTCATTACAAACTCACTTCTTACGATTCTTGTCCTTCCATTGTTTCTTCACCCTACGCAGAATCAAGTGGTAGTTCTAGTCCGATATCTATGTCTTCTGAAAAACTTAACTTTGACAAGTCCATGACCTCAAGTCCGAAGGCCCATATCAACCGAAGCCTTAGCAATCAATTCACCACAACTACCCTTTACACACCACTGTTACCTGTCTCTGCTACCTCAAAAAAAAGGGTCTCCGAAGAAACTCCAACATTTTATTTAGGTGATGATTATGATAAGGACTTATGCCCAACAAGCTCCATCAACTTCAATGTAGATGTCGAGGATGGTGGGAAGTTTGGTATCGTCTTGGTTCATGGATTTGGAGGTGGAGTATTTTCATGGAGGCATGTCTCAGGGGTGCTAGCTCGGCAGGTTGGTTGTCCCGTGGTGGCATTTGATCGTCCTGGATGGGGATTGACATCTCGCCCTTGCAGGAAAGATTGGGAAAACAGGCAGTTGCCAAACCCATACGAACTAGAAACTCAGGTGCCTATTTTACTCCCGTTATTCTAACTTGTTTTACTATATTTTGGGGATATTTTATCATCTTGTTTGTATTGTGTTATATTGATTCCTTTGGCTTTTGTTCGAACTCATGAATAAGATAAAGTCCTTGTACTTTTAAAGAAATGTTGATCAAGTAAAAGTGTAGTGCAGCTTATTTCTGTCATTTGTTAATTATATGAGGCAGGAGTTTGAAGCGTTGAGTGAAACATGTAATCACACAAAGTCGTCATGCTCTTGTATCTCTATCCATTCTATTAATCCCTTCAAGTATATGAAAGTGGGTTCTTTCATGATATGCAAAGGAGTTAAAAAAGAGTCAAAGTTTGTTCTCTTTTACTGATCTGCTTTTCATTTCCAGAACCATCTGTTTATAAGAGAGTTTGTGTTTCCACATCTGTGGGTTTTTAGGTTGATTTGCTTCTCTCTTTCTGCTCTGTGTTGGGATTTTCCTCTGTGGTTCTCGTCGGTCATGATGATGGTGCCCTACTTGCTCTAAAGGCTGCGGAGAAAATCCGGACTTCCCCTGACTCCATCAGTGTTAGTAGCTGAAACTTGGCAGGTTTTTAATATAACATTTCCTTGCTTTGGTGGTTACATCCCTGAAGCGACATACTTTTGCTGACTGCCATGATTTATTATTTTGTTATCATAAAGATTGCTTATGCAAAACTTTAAAACACTACTTGAGACTTTTATTTTTTTAATGAAAACCTTTCGTTGGGTATTATTTGAATCACAAGATCAATTCTGATTTCTGATTTATTTCTGTCACATCATTCCTCTTATAGGTGGAAATCAAAGGGGTTGTATTGCTTGGTGTTAGTTTGTCAAGGGAAGTAGTACCATCATTTGCTCGAATCCTACTACACACGTCACTGGGAAAGAAGCACATGGTCCGACCTCTTCTGCGTACAGAAATCACCCAGGTCATTAACCGTCGTGCATGGTACAACGCTACCAAGTTAACGACTGAGGTTTTAAATATTTACAAGGTAGAATGTGATACACGTCTTACAGTTCTCTTTGTTTCCTCGTTTTTGCTTTGTCTTCAATATTTCATGAGAATATAAAGTGACTTCGTGATCTTTAATCATTTTCAGGCACCACTATATGTGGATGGCTGGGAAGAAGCATTGCACGAGATAGGAAGGTTATCGTTCTCAACCGTCCTTTCACAACAAAATGCAGATGCTTTGTTGGAATCTGTTAAAAATCTGCCTGTCTTGGTTGTGATGGGAGCAGAAGATGCCCTCGTACCATTCAAATCTGCTCAAGTCCTGGCTTCGAAGCTTACTAACTCTGTAAGTTTCCTTCACTCTCTCATTGTCACCATTGTTGGTATTGTTGTTCTAGTGACCTCAAGTGCACGTATTTCACTGTTGCAGAGACTAGTATCGATATCAGGATGCGGTCACCTTCCCCATGAAGAGTGTCCAAGGGAACTACTCGAGGCACTCTCGCCATTCATAACAAGATTGCTATCGTTGCAAGATGAATACGAAAGACGATAGGTTGTCAATTCTCTCTCTTGTGTCCATTTGGGTTCTACCAAACCCAAATGTCAGAACTTCATTCCTTTTGTGGTTACAAATGTGTAGGTATTATTTCACAATTACTCCAAATATTTCATGATAAACCAAAAGTTTGAAATTGTAAATACAGGTACAGAAAGTTGTTAGGCAATTTTGGACAGTTGGACCAGTATTTCTCAACAACATCAAAGGTGACAACCTCAAAGGCATGAAAACAAGTGCAACAAGAAGTGGCAAAAGTCCCCCATAGATGTAGACAATTGCTTCCAATGGATTGACTCCAAGCAACTAAACTAAATTCAGTTTTATACGTTAGCTTTGGGTCAGTCATTAGCCAATCAAAATCCATCACAACTGAACTAACTAGAATCCCCAACTAGAATCTTGGTTCCTCCAACAAGGATTGGTGTAAACTAATTTTGTTGATATTTATAGATATGTTTTTATGATATGATGAAATGAATCTCTTCAGAGGAATGTCATTTTCAAAGTAATGCTCGATATCAAAGCAATGCATTGCTGTCAAAGAAACATTAAAGCCATGCATGCTCGTATAAATCACTGGGAGAAATTTGTAACATTTTATCTTATATTGATTGATAGAAGAAACTACCATGAAATACAACAGTAAGGGGACTTATGAGGTATGTGCTTGCAAATGACGAGTCTCTATTAAATAACCAAATTGCAAGTAATTAACAATGTATATTGTATGCTTAACATAAAGATAATAGGTAACGAATTTTCAAAATTAATCCAAAGGTGTGTTTAGTTATCCTATCAGTGTTCGACAATGTATGGTTAACACTAACACACACAATGTATGATTGCATCAAACCAACAAACCGCCTTTTTAGGCCCACACTTATTAAACTCATAATCTATCTTCTTTTTTTGGGAAATCAATAATTTTCCGGTATCCGACCCATTTTGTGACGTCAGTTGCGATTCTAAACCTAAATGACCTAACACAGTTGGAAGTACATCTTTTGTTACGATTGGGGTTCGATATAACTTGAAATTTAACACTAACTTACAATTACTTCAACTCGATTCTCACTCTTTTAAAAAATTGTGGTTTGTGAGAAGCAAATATGTAACAATTAAAATTAAATCCTAACGTTTACATCTATAATGTTTTTTCAATATAAACTGAAATTTAAACACCAAACAAAAAGGTAATAACATAACCAAACTAAAAATAATAAAAGAGTTAGTTAAATTAGATAATGATTAATGACATTTAATTAAAATGGAAACATTTAATTTAGTATGAATAAATAGAGAGTTTGTGGTGAAGAAGAAGAAGAAGAAGAAGTTCAGTTTAAGCCTCCCTCGGCGAGTCCGCTCCCGCACTACTGTTTCACGGTTAGATTGATTTTCCCTTAAAAATTCAATTTTTCCCCCCCATTCCAATCACAGATTTTAAGATTTTGGGTTTTGGGTCTTTGGAATTCGTGTGTTTTTAAAAAAAAAATCAATATTATAGATGTCTATCTCATCTACAGTTAAAGACTTCGCTTTGTTACCCGTATTTTTTGTTTTGTTTTTATCTTCTTTTTAGTTAAGGTTGTGATTTTGGGTTTTGGATCTGTTTTTTTGGCAGAACCCAAACCCAAAATGTGGTTTTGATTTTGGGGCAAAACCCAAAAATGCAAATTTTGGTGATTTTTTATCTTGATTTTGGGGTAAAACCCAAAAAGTTGGGAGCTTTTGTTGAGCTTGATATTGTTTCAGCTTGCAAGATGCAGAAATCTCCCCCCCCCCCCCCCCCCCACACACACACACACACACACACACACACACACACAAAGAGTTTTTAGGATGTGGGAGATAGAACTTAATTTTTGGTTGGATCATGACATTAATTAAGCTAATGATGCGTGATTAAGTGGTTTTTATGTTTGGGTTTTAGCATATGCTTCAGTTTTCAGATCATGAGATACACAAAAGCTGGTTTTTTGTTTGTTTGTTGAAATGCAGCTTATTTCAGCTAATATCTATCACTAATTTACTTTTTCATAGTAGAGAACAACAAAAGACATTCTAGATATCCTGTCTTGTGATTTTAAAGCTTACCACTGTGTTCTTGTTCCTATGTTTTTAGTGGTCAAAAAAATACTAACCCAAAGTGGGAGTTTTTTTTGTTTGGATTCTTGTTCTTGTTTTAATTTGCTCCTTGGATGCACAAAAGAGAGGCAAGATTTTTCAATGTATATGAAAACATTATAGATCTCACATGTCTTCTGAGTACTTACTGTCTTTGAAGTTCCAAACTAACCAATGTCTTGTTGTTGTTGTTATTTGTTCTTTGGTGACAAACAAACAAAAAAAACTTAACCAAGGCAGGAACACACCATGGAAGAATTGAACACAGCCCCATTGATGAAGAGATCTTCCTACAAACTTCCTGACTTCAAGCAATCAGTGCAGCTCAAATATGTCAAACTTGGCTACCATCACCTCATTAGCCATGCAATGTACCTTGTACTAATCCCTCTGCTAGCCGTAATTGTTGCCCATCTATCCACATTTTCCATCCAAAACCTTCAAGACCTGTGGGACCATCTCCGCTACAATCTCGTCTCGGTGGTCATCTGCTCTGCACTTCTCGTCTTCCTTTCGACCGTCTACTTCCTCACGAGGCCCCGCCCAGTGTACCTTGTCAATTTCTCATGCTACAAACCCGAGGATGCGAGGAAATGCCCTCGACAGAAGTTCATGGAATGCTCCCGCCAGACAGGTTCTTTTACAGAAGAGAACTTGGAATTCCAACGCAAAATCCTCGAAAGGTCGGGCCTTGGGGAGTCCACTTACTTCCCTGAGGCACTTCTCAAGATCCCTCCCAATATTTGCATGGCCGAGGCGAGAAACGAAGCCGAAATGGTGATGTTTGGGGCGGTGGATGAGCTGTTTGCCAAGACAAATGTGAAGCCCAAAGACATTGGTGTTCTCATTGTGAATTGCAGCTTGTTCAATCCGACACCATCGCTCTCCGCTATGTTGGTTAACCACTACAAGCTGAGAGGCAACATTGCAAGCTACAATTTGGGAGGAATGGGGTGCAGTGCTGGCTTGATTTCCCTCGATCTTGCCAATGATCTCCTCCAAGTGCATCCGAATTCGTATGCTCTGGTTGTCAGCATGGAGAACATAACACTCAATTGGTACCTTGGCAATAACCGGTCCATGCTTGTGTCAAATTGCCTGTTCCGCATGGGTGGGGCAGCGATATTGCTGTCAAACAAATCATCCGACCGCCGCAAGTCTAAGTATAAGTTGGTCCACACAGTGCGCACGCACAAAGGTGCGGACGACAAGTGCTTCAGTTGCGTGACTCAGGAGGAGGATGGTAACGGAAAGATTGGTGTGGCGCTGTCCAAGGATCTGATGGGAGTTGCTGGAGATGCTCTTAAGACCAACATCACCACATTGGGCCCTCTAGTGTTGCCGATGTCAGAACAGCTCCTGTTTTTTGGAACGTTGATTGGACGGAAGCTTTTCAAGATGAAGTTAAAGCCTTACATTCCGGACTTCAAGTTGGCGTTTGAGCACTTCTGCATTCATGCAGGAGGAAGGGCTGTTCTTGATGAGCTGGAGAGGAATTTGCAACTGTCTGAATGGCACATGGAGCCCTCGAGGATGACGCTTTACCGATTCGGTAACACTTCAAGTAGCTCTCTTTGGTATGAACTAGCTTATGCAGAGGGTAAAGGAAGGATTAAGAAGGGAGACAGGACATGGCAGATAGCATTTGGGTCTGGATTCAAATGCAACAGTGCAGTTTGGAAGGCTCTCAGGACCATCAATCCTGCAAAGGAAAAGAATCCTTGGATGGATGAGATACATAATTTTCCTGTTCCTGTTCCTAAGGTGTCTAACCTTTGAATGTGATTTGCACCCGTGTTGGAGCACAGGATAATCCTTTTTTAAATTAGTATCACAGTTTGTTTGTTGTTCAAATGCAGAGGGTTGTGAGATGTTTCAAGCACTGGTTTAGTAGTGAAGTTGAAGCCAATACGTAGATGATTGGTGTGTGGATTTTATCTATGTTGGAATTTCTGAAGTGATGTCATATTGATTTTTCTTGTCCTTTATTCTTCAAGCATTTGAGATCGTTCACTTTTCAATTGTAATGTGCTAAATTGAAATGACTAATCAAATTATCTGCACTCGTCATTTGTTGTAAGATCGTACGTTTGAAACAACAACCTTTGTGTGATGATAAAGGATCTCTCTTAAGACACTGAAAGAAACTTTGACAATGACATCATGCATTTGGCTGATTACTCCCTCCCTCGTATGATAACACACATCCATCCTTTCATGAACAGATGGTGCTTATCTAGTTGGCATTGCATTAATACTAATGAAGAAAGGGTTAGACCATCAAGATCAATTCTGCTCCATGTTACAATCAACTAGTTTTGAGTTCAGTAAACTTCAAAATTACCACAAACAGTAGGAAGCTCAGAAACCGCAGATGAAAAATAAACATTCACAAGGATTAGTGAAGAGACATCTTGATTCTTTGCTTGCAATACGGCATCAAAGAGAAAAATTTCACGTAAATCTGTCACTGAAATCCTACCAACTACCATCAAACTGATTCAAATACATTAATCCTCCTCATTGTTGTTAAAACACGTTAAGCTCAGAACCACCTTTGTCAGAAATATTGTTTGGTCATTGTGAAGCCATGCCATGCAACTGTTCTTATAGAAGAACTTGCTGAAGTGTCGTCAACTTCTATAGGTACAATCTATTCCAGTAAGCAGCATGTCAGAAATTGAAACAACATATGACTATAAAACAAGCAATGATAATTAAAAGACGGTGAATAATGATTATTGAAAAATCTGAGAGAAAGTGAAAGAACGCAGAAGATCACCATTCCAAACATCCCAATCCTAATTTGGTTTCTTGTTTTCCAACTACACAGATCAAATTTTTGTATCTATTTATTGAAGGTCCGAAATCTGTCGAACCAGATCACTTAAAGGTTATTGAGAGTGTTGCTATTTCATCTTCGTTTTTTTTAAATCTTATATGCAAAATATATCTCAAATTTAATACAATTATTTGTTGCTACACTTGGGGTATAAAGTGCTTGGAATTTAGGAGACCGACTTTTGCAACAAATGTCGTACCATTCTATTTTTCATCTCTTCAACTTAATATATCCCTTAATAATTATTTTCCCGTTCCAAACACCACCGTTCCAAACACCACTGTTCCCTTAATAATGTTTATATAATAATATACAAATTGACGTCTCTTCATCATATCTTCATACCCGTAATATATTACGATTAGGATGATCCAATGTCATCGGTAAAATTTTATGCCAAAATGGAACATTGTGGCTTTAACCTTTTTCTGAGAGTAAATCTTAATAATAATTAGTCGATTTACAAGCAACACAGCTAAACATCTTCAGAATCCTTCAGAAATTCTGTGCATGTTTTATCCACAACCCCAAAATCAATCAGCACCTGCACAAAGTAGCAAAAAGAAAATAAGCAAACAATAAATGCTAAAACAATAGTCCAACTTCACAATCTAAAGATGATTTCAACCATTTCAAAGTAATATCACGATTGATAACGTGACAATTTTTGAGACGAACATCATATAGACATAAAAGATCACCTTTACAGAAGTTTGAGCATCTTCAGGCGTGCCTCGTGTTCTGGATCTAATTTGGGAGGCGAATAAGAACCCCGGAGGTCCTCGACCAAATATTCCTATGAATACAAATAGGTTACGACATGGTTATTTAAAATTACGAGCAGGCGTGAGATAATTTAAGTCTTTTACCTTTGTAAGCTCCCTTTTCGTGAGGATATGGTAGTGCCTCTGCCAAATCCTTTGAAAAGCCATTGTAGCAGCAAGGAAGCCGTAAGCAACACCGAGGATTGCAAAGACAATGACAAAGATGATGACCAACACAAAGCAGGCTTCCATAGAAGCAGGGAAGCAGTCCAGTATTCCCCAACCGTAGCAACAGTTTCGGCATCCTGCCATGCAGGGATCACTGTTGTTTAAGGATGAACAATGCAGTACGAGCCCAAAAAACCCTAGAAGTACGAAAAACACCACCACACCTGGAAAAAGAAAGAAAATAAAAGAAATTTGTTATTATACCTCAGGTACATCACTGAAGCAAAGGAAGGTGATACTACAGTCACCAATCTTTGAAAATCAACTTTGATGATGAACAAGGAAAGCAATTAAAATACAAATCCTAGAACTGCATCACAGAAAATAGTAACATTCAAATGACTACAACATTTGAAATCCTTAAGCAAAGAGAAATATGATTGTTTTGCTGACTTTCGTTAAGTTTCCTTGAATAGCAGAGAAATTTTACCAGCTTACCTACACAATAGTAGAATGGTATTGGATGTTTCGACAGTATGCGATCCCAGCCATCACTAAATGAATTTCTGAAGTTACCATCTCTGTCCATCATGTATGCAGACACACCTACAGTGCCAATTGCCTGCAGTCAACAAGCTGGTTAAGAGATGTTTGTGACTTTCGTGGCATAACAATTGTTTGCTTACATAAAGTTGATTAACACTTTGGTTAAGAATAGAATACAGGTGGACAGGTGAAAACTGAGGCAAGCACAAGACAGAGAAACAAATTACCCACAAATTTATGGGCAAATGAGATCAATTTTACTAACCAGTAATTCCATGTTAAAATTTGATATAATAAAAATCTTTCCACAAGGCACAGGCATACTTCTGATTTCCCCATCATGAAATAATATCAAATTAAAAACTACTTCAAACAAACAGCATATGTCAGAGTTATGAGGCTGTAGAAACATTATCTAAAAAATGGTTAGAATGAGCTATGAATACTCTCTTGCACGTGACAAGATTAATACTTTTTGAAAGGAACCTTCAGCAGGCAAGCAACATTAAGCAAGAAAAAATTGTTAGAAACCAAAATGACACACATATACCAACATGAACCTGTATATAAGGATTGAAGTTATGCTGAGCATGTGCAAAGGATATTAACTTATCGAACATGGTAGACATCAGTCTCAGATTAGGGAAATGAAGATTTACAGTTCCTTTCATGTAGATTAACATATATTACTACTGTTATGTGGTCATACAGTTTTCATGTCACTCAGTGTCAGATACAAATCTGATGAAGTGAAAATGGATGCAAATTTTGCATATTTTAGTATTAATTAGCAACTAAGCAATGGATGACTTCTAAGAAATAAAGCACCGAATTCCATCTTACAATTTGTATTGCCAAGAAAACGAGTAGTATATCCCTGGCTACAAAAACACGAAATTTTATTTTACGCCACGAATAATCCTCCAATAACTCTACTCGAAGATGGAACTGTGCCTTGCAAGTTGTGCAATGGGAAAAAGCAAATCCCTCCTGCAAACCAAAACTAAAGTTAGGGACTTAATTATAAGTTGCATGACAACATGATGGAAGTAGCAATCTCAGTGTAGAACCGTAGATGTACCTTGACAGAACGCCAGTGATCAAGGCATGAACGGTGGACAAACTGTTGTGTCCCTTTGCACATGCATGGGGATATCAACTCTTCATCTGAAAACACAAGTAGGTAATAAAGTTACTTTATGTTAGTACTAGAGAACATATATGCAGCCAAAGGTGCGGAAATAGTTATAAAAAGATTGAATGTGGTCACTGTTACTCAACGACGTAATACTCCTTTTAAGTTTTAACTTGATCTTAATAGTAAACCAACACAAAAGGACCATTGAGGTTGATATTGTTTTGAGGTATTCATACTTGTGTACGTAACTTTTGCAAACAACTTTGAGCTTGACCAAAAGGTTGGTTTTCTACACAATCATACAGAATTGACAATTTCTTAAGGATACTACAGAGACAAGCATATGCGGGTAATTTAAGGATATTAAACATGAAGACCAGAATAAAATCTCATATCTTCCGCCAATTTGAGCTAAATAGTTAACATTTATTCATGAACCAGGATTTCATTTCTTGACCAAATATTCCAAGAAGCAAAGGCATCAAACAGACACATTCCAGACGCAATTTGACCACAAATAAAATCCGGTATTTAAATCTAATTAACCATAACAAGCAACTCAATCAGAAACGCATCAAAACCCACTACCCATCAATCATCAACAGCCAAAACTCAACCTTTAAGCTACAAAACATAAAACCACAACAACTTAAACATCAAAACCAAATAAAAATCCAAACTTTAAGCTACAAAACCCAAACCAAAAAAACATACACACCCAAACCAATATAATTCAAACTTGAAGGTACAAAACCAAAATATCTATATTCCA
This sequence comes from Triglochin maritima, assembly GCA_963682175.1. Taxonomy (NCBI): domain Eukaryota; kingdom Viridiplantae; phylum Streptophyta; class Magnoliopsida; order Alismatales; family Juncaginaceae; genus Triglochin; species Triglochin maritima. The sequence goes on from OY821781.1 coordinate 40,976,498, forward strand.
TTTCATTAATATGAAAGACCAATTTCGTTCTTGAGTATTCTCTCCTAAACACACCCAATGACCCAAACCAATAATTCATGAATCTGCATTCCATTTCAAATATCAAAGAACACTTTTGTGCTTGAGTATTCTCTCCTAAGCAAAAATAATGCAATAATCAAAGGCATGAACTGACACATTCCAAACGAAATTGACAAAAAATCAATCAAACTGAGTCACTAAAACCAAATAGAAGGTCATCAAAAAAAACTACCCACCAACAGCAAAAACCCAACATTCAATCCACAAAACCAATAAAAACCACAACTAAAAAATCCAACCTTAAATCCAAAAAATGAAAATCCCCAACAACTTAAACATCAAAACCAAATAAAAACCAATATTTAATCCACAAAACCAATAAAAAACCAACCTTTAAGCCCCAAACCACAACACCCCAAACACCAAATCCGATAAAGATGGAAACTTAACCAGGTCCATCATCCGTCTCGAGGCAAATCCGGCAGCAAATCTTGGAACCGGCCTCCACATCCTCCTCTTCCCCCTCCTTCCTCGACGAATCCGCCAAAGACTCCACCTTTACCTGCTCAATCTCGACGGAGACCGACGGGGGAGACTCTAGGAGGGGGTGGGAGTCGTCCTCCGGCTCGATCCCGCCGTCGCGGGGGAGGGGCTTGAGTTCGCGCTTCATGACTTGGTCTTTGGGGGAGATTCTTGTACCGATCGGGAGCGGGAGAGGAGAGGAAGGCGATGGAGGGGTCGGATGAGGGATCGGAGGGAAGAGGGGAGAGGGTGATTGGAGCTTTTAGGGATTTGGGGGGTTTCGTAAGAGACGAGAGAAAGAGAAATTTTGAGTTTTTTTGTTTGTTTTTTGGGTTTGAATTTTTGGGGGTAAATTATGGACAAAATAATAATAATGTGTGTTACTTCTACGATCAATAATGTTTATCTCATCACCATTCATCTGACCATCTACTTCATCATCATCTGTCTCATCGCTTTTGCATTTTCAACATGTCATCCTTGAGAATGTGATTGAACTACGTATGCTTCATAATTACTATTATTCATTGGTTTGTGCTCATACGGTTCAAAATACGACTGAGGAACTGCTGACGACGGACCTGCTTCATATTGACTATATGTTTGTGTCATTTGTTGATAATCCTCGTTCAACTGATTTTGGTGGATAATAGTATAATGTTTTGGGTTATTTCTGAACAAACAATATAACCGTATTCATGAAGTTAAATAAAGATATCATTGTAACCGTACTCTGATCATCAAAAACTTGAACGTATGTATATTTTTCATACGGTGGTCATTTGCAGGTTAACTTTAGATCAAATTCTCATTTTCGGAAATCAAAAACTCAAAAAACTGTTTCACAGAGATCATCATATTGCATTTCAGTATTAACATTAAGCACCCGTCTATAACCACATTTATATTCTGGTATTCCATCTACGAATGTAACAATTTCATCGAAAAAACCCATAATCAATCCGGTACCGGAGCTCATTACTTCGAGTGTAGAAAATTTACATTTCATACACGAACATAACAACAATACATTAACTATACATGCATTATATTTCATATCAAAATAAAAAAAACCAAAAACAAAATAAAAACCAAACCTCAACAGTGTTGGTCGCCGGAGAGAGAGGGAGTAATAGGGAGTGATGACAAATTTGAGAGTGAGAGAATGAAGATGGTGGCCGACCAGTCTCACTTAAACCCTAAGGAAAAAACGACATCTTGGATGCTGTTTTTACCTTAGTTGAAAGAACGACCACTAGTGTCGTTTTCAATTGAGGTAAAAACGACATCTTAGGTGTCATTTTCACTTATTGAAAACGGTACTGGAGGTGTCGTTTTTAATATGCATATTTTATCAAATAAGTTCATGAGGTTCATATTTTTCAATTTTTTTTTGATTATTTTGAAGAAGAAAAATCCTATTTTTTTGTTAGTTGTTGCAATGAGAAATTGAGTTTCTTCTTTCAGTATCGATCACTAACGATTCCAACCAGCCAGCCAATAAATGACATGAGTCCAAAACTTCGTTATTTAGAAAAGATTGCAGGGTGAGGGTTGAAGTTGTTTCATGTTCATAATATTTAGCAGAATAATATCAACTCTGGGTACTCCTTTATTTGATACGTGTTGGTTTCATATTGTTCCAACTACAATACCCCAAAGATAGTCACTGATGCCTCCAAGTTCGAACCATATTTGATCATTTAGTTACTTTACAAAAATGAAGTTTGACATTTTCCTGTGATTCAAAAATTTAACTCTGATTGATTTTAGTCTTCTAACAAAACCAGATATTCAACTTCTGTCGAAGAGCCAGCCCAATTATACATTACAAGCCCAAATAATCTTTAGATTGGGTCGTGGCCTCGTAATTTTATCTTCTTGGACCTTATTTTCTTGAGCAACAATTCCTAAAAGTAATAAGTTTAACCTTTTCTTTTTCTCCTTCCATTAGTTTTGTGCATTTAGTTGAACAACAAAATCACAATTAAACACTAAATCCAAAGTTAACATGAAGAGGAAAGTATTTAATAGTAGATTTGTCTGTCGATAAAACCTACATTAAAGCACTTCAGAAAAATCCTGATTTATTGCTCCAAAATAAGTCATAGTGACTTGAGTCAACAATTAACAAAGTCAAGCAACTCATATATATGGTATGATCTAAAGTGTAGATTGACATCAAATTTTAGTTGTCTATTCCATAGCTCCATGCCCTAAAAGCTACCATTATAGTGTTGGTTTAGAAAACCTAATATATATATATATATATATATATATATATATATATATATATATATATATATATATATATATATATATATATATATATATATATATATATGTGCGTCACTTCTACTTGTACGTAGTAAGAGTTGAATTAGCAAGTGATACCCAACCCAAGTCACTAGCTGTCTACCTACTAACAACATACTTAGTATCACTAATTATATATCTCCTAGATCCCAAAAGCACATACACAAATAACACATTTTTATGTTTAGCAAGGATAATAAGCTTATTGATTTCTAAATCTCATAAAATGATCCATGTAATATTTAGCTTGACAAGTGTACGTAATTACACAACCCATTAATATGAAATATTGAACGAACTAATTACAAATTGATTATTTGACAAGCGCAAAAAACAAAAGAGTTTGGTCAATTCCATTCTAAGTACACCAACCCCCACTCAAGCAAGTAAGATGAATGATTTTTAGAATCAAATAAACAAGCATGCATGATTAGCAGCCGATCAATGCAAATAAAGAAAATAGCAATTTACCAATTTGTGTAGTTCGTAGTGGAGTGTGTAGTGTCGGCAACAATAACATACCAAACCATGCAAAGAAATGAGCAGCTTTCAGCTGAACTTGGACAACAACGTAAGAAGAAGAGAGACAGAAAAGAAAAGTAGACATTTTGGTCCGATGGAATCTCAAAGGAATATCTGTTAAAAGAAGAAGGAGAATTAAGAAGAAGATATCTATCTTCTATAAAAGCGGTGCACCATATTATATCAGAGTTTGTCAAAACGATACATGATTACAACAGAATAACAAAAGGAGATAAACGTAATCATGTCGACCTCAGTGGTCCGAATAGAGGATCCGATCCCAAGATGCGCGCGCTCATTGATCACCACCCAACTGGACCTACTGCGGTCCTGAAAAAGATGCAACAACAATGCCTCAGTTTCCATAAGGAAACCTCATATGCCCAGCTCACTTATATGCATGCAGTAGTACAAATGAACATATCATACTAGTAGCATGTCATGTCATCAACAGTAAGGAAAACAATTCCCCCGAAGGGTAACATGGGACATCAGGCCGACAATCATCATCGGGTCTCCCGAAGAGACCTACCGTAGACACATACGGTCTAGCGGAACAAGACGTGACGCTCCCCACACGCGGCTATACTAATCATGGGGTTCGGCAGGGAACGTCAGCCAGGTCCGCGCCATAAGAAACATATTTGTAACTCGTGGTCGAAACCACACCGACGGAGTCGTCGCTCGGTCGGTCCATCAATCATCATCTCAGTAGGTGCCCAGCTGAGGAAAACATAGCTGGAACAACATCGGCCCATCAATCATCATCGTCGGCACAACATCGGCGGTATCACCGACACAACATCGGTGGTCCAACAATACGTCCGACACAACATCGAACAGGTCCAGTCCGAAGTCTGCCAGGTCATCAGGCTCCACGAGCCGCAAACACCAACGTCACCGCTATAAAAGCAGGGCAGCGACCTCCGTCGCCATATAGGTCGGTAGTCACCTCACCCAACGACAGTTGCGTGCTCACACAATCATCATACATTGGGATCCGCGATCCCTCAGGCCTGCTACTCTACAATGAGTCCAATCAATCCATCATATTAGTCACGGTCCATACATGGAGGTGACACGTCCTGAACACCCACACTCTTCCACACGGCGGTCCCTGAGCAGGCACGCGGAACGCGCCCACCGTCACCTCCCGGCTCACGCACAAGGCGAGGACACGGGTTTCCGTGGACAGAGTTGACATTCAAAAAGGGAGCCAGGAATTCAGTCATGTGCAAAAACGGCCGACCGAAGGAGGCTACCCGGTCGACCGTTTCCTCAAGGGAATCGGTCGACCGAAAGTCTGGATCGGTAGAACTATTTGCGCAAAACTTAAGTCCCAACGGTCTACCGAAGGTCTAAAACCAGTCGACCGAAACGATGTCAAAATCCGAAGTCTGGTCAACATCAAATCAAAACTATCGGTCGACCGACTCAGGGGTCTCGGTCGACCGAAAACTACCAGGGCATCCTATTACTTCTAAGTCATATAACGGTCGACCGCAAACATGCATAAAAGGTCCAGTACACTTAAGTTCCGGTCGACCGACCCAAGGAACCGGTCGATCGAAACACAACAGGCAGTCAAAATACACTACATTCGGTCGACTGCCCGAAGGACTCGGTCGACCGGTTAGTCGTCTTCAACCTCGCGTCAGCTGAGGTTTTACACCAAAACTTGTCGCCGGAGAGGTCTCCGACCTCCCTCGACCGACCAACACAACCCTCCCACGAGGGTTAACAACAAAATCACACTAAGGAGCGACATACCTCAAAGAAACGACGATGAAACCGGGGGCCCCGCACGCGCACGCCGTCTCCGAAACCTCCTCGCACGGTCGCCTCCTCGCAACGATCTCCACACGTCTCACGCCGCACGAGCCTCAGCCTCCTCCTCTGCGTGGTCGCCGGAAAAATGGAAAGGGAGAGAGAGTGTGTGATTTTCGTTATTAAAACCCACCACCTCTCACCTCACCATAACCCTACACCATCACCCTACCCTCAACCCATACCTCCCACGACCCCACTGTTCACGCAACCTCTTCCCCATGCAAACTCCACCTTAATCTCCTCCTAATCCCCCATTAGTACCCTAATGGGTTTAGGGTTCTAACAGTTACACCACTGACTAATTAATCACCAATGCCTTTAATATACTATTGTTAAAGATCTGACCCATTAATTGACAAGTCATTAAAAAAATCCAGTATATATAGTTATTTTGTATCAAGACCAAGATATATATGGTTTGGGAATCAAGACAACAAAAGAAACAACAAAGAAAGATCTCACACCTTCCTACTTCTGTTAATTTCTGTTGTTGTATTACTTAAACACACCTTTCCACTTAACCAACATAACATTGATTAATTAAGATAACCTCACGAAGAAAAATTCCATAGATTTGAAAGGTCATTAGCAATTGCAATGTCGGATTTTGTAGTTTGCAGTGGACTTTGTAGTGGCACAATGCAGACAATAGCTTTTTGTGGAGTTGACATATGGAATGGTGTGATTGGTTGGAACCTCCAAGGCTCCAAATAGTATGAATGTGTGGAAATTTTAGATGTTGATTGGTTTTTGGTAAGTTTTGAAAGAAGAGAAGAAATATATGTGAGTTCCATCATTTACATTATGCCATGTGTCGACGTAAACCTCAAGACAATTTGGTGATATCAACTCGGTTGGTTGTTCTTGGGTGTTTACATTTCCATAACCTATTAGTCGCGATGAAAAGTCCAAATTCAGACGTCAAAAACTTCGGATGATCCACAAGTAACAACACCCTTTGTCGAGCAATTTCTTTGGTCATTTCCAAATATTATCTACAAGATCTTAGAAAATAATGGCCGTATTACCTTTATTTCATTTAAGAGTCTTAAACGTCCCACTCAGTGCGTGCACAACTACCTATATTTGATTTAGTTGCGTGTTAATCTGAAAAAATTATTTGCAACAAAATGTACGTGAAAAACCCATCCTCGGGCATTTCGGCTCACATTCTAAACAACATGAACGGGTTCAATGTCCAATTTGATTATCAAAACCACAAGGCATCCAGAATATCAAGAAGTGCAGGGGTTATTATGTGAAAGTTGTGACATTGCATATGAAAGTAAATAACAAAAATTGGTTAGAGAAGAGAAAGAAGTATATAAAAGAGGACAATGTGGTGGAGTTCTTTCTCTCACCATTCAATCTCCAACTTAGTTCGAGTCTGAGGTCTGTTTGTAACAACAAAACAATTCTATTGTTTTCTTGCTATTTGTCAAGAAAAAAAGGGTTTTAAGTTTGAGTCATAAATTTTGTGTAGTTAAAATAGACCATTCTGTTACAATTTTTCCTGCTCCATTATGTTCAGAACATAGATTCTGCGTATCCAAGGTGGAGTTTGGTGTCGGATTGTGATCTTTCATGAATAAAATACCTTTTTGTGTTGACCCTTTTTTTTAGCAAAAAACTACTTTTTGTTGCATGATGTTATGATTCTTGATAAAGATATTTACTTATAGGTTTGGCAGATTTTGTGTTAAAGGAAGCATCTTTTTTCATCGTCAAAGATATTTATCGATTGGTTTTGAAGTTTTTTTTTGGTTGTCAGGAATGGATCATATCATGACTCCACTCAGAGGAGTGGTGAGTGATGTCAAGGGAAGAGCAAAATGCTACAAACAAGATTGGATCGTCGGGATTCGTTCGGGGATCAAGTAGGTGTTTTTATTGTGCTAGACGTGTTTTTATGATTTGGGTATGTGACAAAATGTTGTTTGAGCAGGATATTGGCTCCCACTGCTTACATTTTCTTTGCTTCTGCACTTCCTGTTATTGCATTTGGAGAGCAATTGAGAAGAGAGACAGGTGAAAAAACTTTTTTTTTATAATCAAAATATGGTTTTGGTTCATTATTTGATTTTGTAATGGTGAAATAAATGATAATATAGAGGAAAAATGAACTTTTTTCTTCATTTTTGGTTGTTGCTAAGTTTGTGGATATAATAATAATATGATTAGATGGGAAGCTGAGCACAGTGGATACATTGGCTTCGACTGCGATCTGTGGAGTGATGCATGCCATATTCGGAGGGCAGCCGATGCTGATTTTGGGAGTTGCAGAGCCAACAGTTATCATGTATTCTTATCTCTACAACTTTGCCAAAGGAAGGGAGGATCTTGGAAGACATCTTTTTTTGGCTTGGACTGGATGGTAACCAAAAATAAAAGCATCCTTTTAAAAAAAATGAAAATGACATTGACTTTGAGGTGTTGTGAACATGGTCTGTTTAATTGTTTTCAGGGTTTGCATATGGACTTCTGCCATGCTATTCTTTCTTGCGATTTTTAATGCTTGCACGATTATCAACCGGTTTACTAGGATTGCTGGTGAACTCTTTGGCATGTTAATCACTGTCCTTTTCCTTCAAGAAGCAATTAAGGTAGTAAAATTAAGTTGTTAATAGTACTTCTAGACTGACAAGGGATTGTTTTTTTGGTTGACATAACGAGTTTATTCTTAGGGAGTGGTGAGCGAGTTTAGAAGGCCAAAGGACGAAGACTCGAGTTTACCACGGTATCAATTTCAGTGGCTTTACACAAATGGCTTGTTGGGGATCATATCCTCCTTTGGTTTGCTCTATACTGCACTTAAAAGTAGGAGGGCCAGAACATGGCGATATGGGACAGGTTTGTTTCATAAACGATCAACCTACTGTTTAATTTTGTTGTTGATTTTTTAGCAGAATTATATAGAAAATTTGGTGGTAAACTTGGGCAGGATCTATCAGAAATTTTATAGCAGACTATGGTGTTCCTTTGATGGTTGTGTTATGGACAATATTGTCATATGCGATTCCCGGGGAAATTTCAGAAGGTGTTCCTAGGAGATTGTTCAGTCCTCTTCCATGGGAGACTGCTTCTCTCCAACACTGGACTGTTACAAAGGTACGTAGTTAAGCTATTACAAAATTAACTTTAAGAATTTCATTAGTTGTTTATTAAATTGTCTGAGGAAAAAACCGGTTATATGGTATATGATGGTGTGATATGCAGGATTTGATGCTTGTTCCACCTGCTTACATCTTTTCCGCCCTCATACCCGCTACGATGATCGCCGGTCTTTACTTCTTTGATCATAGTGTTGCTTCACAATTGGCACAACAAAAGGAGTTCAACCTTAAAACTCCATCTGCATACCATTATGATATCTTAATTCTTGGAATTATGGTAAAAACCATTTATTCTCTCTTGACATTATGACTAGTAAAGGAAATTGGTGAAATAATAAACTTATGTTACAGGTTTTAGTTTGCGGATTGCTTGGAATTCCTCCTTCAAATGGTGTCCTGCCCCAGTCCCCCATGCATACCAAGAGTTTGGCAGTTCTCAAAAGACAGGTTCTAGAAAGATAAAGAAAATCATGCAAGATTACATTTGTAATCTCTATTAATTATGTTGTTCTTTTACAGTTGATCCGTAAGAAGATGGTTAAAAGTGCGAAAGAGAGTATAAATAAACATGCTAGCAACCAAGAAATATATGGTAAAATGCAGGAGGTGTTCATAGATTTGGACAAAAGTCATCATGTGAGTGCATAAATAAGTCAAATCACATAATCTAGAGCTATTATTACTATTATACGTGCAATTTTTTATATAAAAATCTCCTATTTTCAGAATGTTTTAGTAGTGAAGGAGCTTAAGGACTTGAAAGATGCAATTATGAAGGGTGATACAGAGAAAGGAAAGACAGATGGTCCGTTTGATCCTGAGAAACACATCGATGCACACTTACCTGTCCGAGTTAATGAACAGAGAGTATCGAACTTGTTACAGTCCCTCCTTGTAGGTGCTTGTGTGGGGGCGATGCCCATCATTAAAATGATTCCTTCCTCTGTGCTCTGGGGCTACTTCGCTTATATGGCCATCGATAGTCTACCAGGAAATCAATTTTGGGAACGACTACTACTTCTTTTTGTAGCTCCAAGTCGACGTTACAAGTTAGTTCATCACGTCATTTATACTTCAACTTCGGTTACCATTTAAATTATTAAGGTGTATTTCCCTTCTATTCTTTTCAGAGTATTGGAAGGTGATCACGCTTCTTTCGTCGAGTCAGTACCGTACAAGTACATAGCAGCGTTCACCCTTTTCCAGCTTGTGTACTTCTTGGTGTGCTTTGGAGTGACTTGGATACCGATCGCCGGAATTTTGTTTCCACTGCCATTTTTCATTCTTATTGTCATAAGACAGCATGTTCTTCCTAAGCTCTTTCATCCGCAATATCTCTACGAATTGGATGCTGCCGACTACGAGGAAGTCGTGGGCACACCTCGTCATACTACGAATATCTCTTTGACGGTATCTTTTTTTCAAGATAATAATACCAAACAAAATTACCGCCATCATAAGATATATCATCTTGTAATAACATATATGGATGGTTTGTATGTGATTTCAGGAACGGGAGTCGGTTTTTGGCAGTAGTGAGAGCAGTGGTGGGAGTAGTGTGGAACAAATAAGTTCCGAAATCTTGGAAGAATTCACCACCAATAGGGGTGAAATCAAACTTAGAACCAGAAGTTTCAGTGAAGAGAGACATCCACAGGTAATTATATATGTTGATCATTTGTTTATTCTGAAGTGTACATATGATAGTTGTGTTCTTACAAGATTTTGAATTTTCATCATAAAAACTCTGATTGCATTACCAAATAACAGTATTGACTCCTATTAAATTGCAGGTTTTTCCTGATACAGGAACGTCTCACTCAGTAAGGGAAGTTGGCTGGATAGGGGAATAAGTTATGATAACGTGACCACAATACGATGTGGATCTGCAGGGTGTGTTTATTTTTCTTCTTTTCAGTTCAGTTTGTTGTTGATGAGTAGCATGATCCGAAGGAAATGATGGGATAAGAAACTTGATCGTGACACGAATTGAAGGCCTACGTAGAATGAAAGACTAGCTAGGAATATGTTGTTACAACTAAGTTGACAATATGTAATCGATCCTTGTGATTAATCCGAATAAAGTAGTAGAATGTCGAATGTTGTCTAAAATGGTGAATGTTTCCTTATTCAATTTTCAATCTTAAATGTGGAAGCCCAAATTGTGTACATCCCAACCTCAATAGAAAGTATTGTCATAACCACCATCATAAACATTACAACGGACAAAATACAGTTGTCATTAGCATACGAGAGAGAGAGAGAGAGAGTAGTGAGAGGAACTAATTTAACTAATATAACTGAAATAACTGCCATTGCTTTTGGTAGAAACAAGAGCGGCGAGTAATGGATTGTCATTTATATCATTCAACCTCGACTAGACCAAACAAACTAAAGATGCAAAAACTATTTAATCCCGATTACATGTCTATGAAAAATACAAGTTTCTTGGAAATAAAAGGAGGAAAAGGGAATGCAAAATTACAAGTTCATCGCTGAAGATCCTTCCGTTGTTGGAGTGTGTTCACTGTCAGTTGATTTTCACAGTCCCATTGTCTTTCCTTATTGACTTTGCCGATCCGACCAGCAAACATGACACCAAAGATTGAACTACTGAAGTTGTTCATCTTCTGTCTCTGTAAGTTTACGCCTTCATTCATGTCTTGCTGTTCTTCGACCAGTTGACTGGCAACATTTCCATGGTCTTGCTGTTCTTCGGCTGGCGGACTGGGAACATTTCCACGTTTGATTATTTCTCTGATTTTCTCTTGTCCCTTGTAATTGTACCAACACCTTCATGTTTGCAAGAGCCCTAGGGGTAACACCGACACGATTAAACTTGTCTTGTAGAACACTGAGTGATCTACCGCACATCTGCAAAAAACCGTCTGCAATAACCACCACACTGAAATTTTCAAACCATGCACAGGGACTCAACTTGAGTCCATATTTCGCCTTTTTAAGGTTGCACGTGATAACGAAAATAAAAAAAAGCGAAACGACAATGATCATTAAGAAATTATACCAGAGGGGTTACACACAACCCACAAAACTTCATCAACATCGACGAAGAAATAAAAATTCAGCACTTAAACATGAACATAACCGATGAAGGCTGAAAAATTCACCGGGTGCCCATACACAGAGAGAATCTGTAAAACCCCCAAGTTTAGTCCCACATTGCTTAACATGAGAATGTTGGGGTGAGATATAAAGACATGAGCCCACTACCATAACACTTACCAACTTAAGTTTTGTGGCAATATGTGGGTGTTGTGGGCCAGTGGGCACATGGGTGACGGACCGGGACCCGAGTTCGATGCGGACTCGGGGACGGGACGTTACAGATGGTATCAGAGCCTGAACCAGCCGGAATTGTGGGAACTAAGTGCTACACCTAAAGGGTGGGAGCCACCTCTAGAATCCCACAACGCCTGGTGACTGAGTGGCTTGACCCTGACGAGGACGTCAGGTGTTCAAGTGGGGTAGGTTGTAAAACCCCCAAGTTTAGTCCCACATTGCTTAACATGAGAATGTTGGGGTGAGATATAAAGACATGAGCCCACTACCATAACACTTACCAACTTAAGTTTTGTGGCAATATGTGGGTGTTGTGGGCCAGTGGGCACATGGGTGACGGACCGGGACCCGAGTTCGATGCGGACTCGGGGACGGGACGTTACAGATGGTATCAGAGCCTGAACCAGCCGGAATTGTGGGAACTAAGTGCTACACCTAAAGGGTGGGAGCCACCTCTAGAATCCCACAACGCCTGGTGACTGAGTGGCTTGACCCTGACGAGGACGTCAGGTGTTCAAGTGGGGTAGGTTGTAAAACCCCCAAGTTTAGTCCCACATTGCTTAACATGAGAATGTTGGGGTGAGATATAAAGACATGAGCCCACTACCATAACACTTACCAACTTAAGTTTTGTGGCAATATGTGGGTGTTGTGGGCCAGTGGGCACATGGGTGACGGACCGGGACCCGAGTTCGATGCGGACTCGGGGACGGGACGTTACAGAATCGCCTAAAAAGGGTGGCGGTTGTGGGTCGACGACCTACGGAATGGTCGACCGGTGTTGGGAAGCCTGGCCGATGGTGAATAGTACCCCCTGATCGATAGTGAACAGTAACGCTGACGGTGATGGTGAGGGTTAAGGTAGGGATGTGGGTGGCGGTTAGGGTTAGAACCTAAGCTCTGGTACCATGTGGATTAGAGTTTTATTGTATATGAGTAAGTGAGAATACATAGGGATATATATAGGGAGGACTACACAAAAACGGATATCCATAAAACACATATAACCCAATTATACTAATACACTAACAGTACCGTTTTAACAAAACTTGATTTTTGTAAACTAAAGAAAAGCCGTTATGATAAGAATGAAAAAACTTACAGGTGGTAGTCTGAGAAATCGAAATAAAAAATGCAGTTTTGGTTTTTTTCCCCAAACTATACAAATAAAAGAAGAAAACAAATTAAAAAATGAAAAAATTAACCATTGAAAGAGTAATTTCTTGTAGTGTTGTTAAATTTACCTATCGAAAGTGTGATTAATCTTCCGAAGATGCCAAAGGCGAAACAAATTCGACGCTTTACACATCCATCCTTCCATGAAAGAGAAGTTGAAAAAAGAAAATAGAAAATGATAAACGGAAGGACCGAAGACATGAAATCGAGAAATAGTCCCAAGTAAAAAAAAAAAAAAAAACACAATGAAATCTTTCGACTGCCCTCTGCTTTGCAACTGCAGAGGTTTAAGATATAGTCGAATATGAAGATGATATTGATGGTGATGTTTAAACTGACCAATAATTCCTTGGCCTCGAGGTCAAATCCAAACTTGAACAAAGACAACGATGGAGTAGCCCGATAGAACGACTCCATGTACTTTACACCGTAGAGATTTGTAGTGCTCGAAGCAACGGTCGAAGAAAACCATAAATGCTTGTTTTAGTGGGCTATAATTGTTCAGCGAGATCTTCTAAACAACGAGGAAGTAACTATTTCTAACTGTCATATATATATATATATATTTATGTGGACCACCCTTGTCTTGATATTGTGACATCATATCAAATTGTGGGATCCTCAATCATTGCTTTGATTAATTAATTAATTGTGGGATTTCAGAATAATCACGAAAAGAGAAGGAAATATTATATGCCTACTGAAATATTGTGACATCATATCAATTCAGCGTTAGTAACAAAGACCACTAATTAAGTTAACACTTGCAAAGTAGCAATTAAGTAGTTAGTTGGTTATTGTTTATTTGGGTGAACAAATACATCCAAAACAAACTTAATTATACTCTAATACTACCACAAACAATGGAAACAAAAAGTGTGTCTAAGTTGGCGGGTGAACTATTTAAACATCACTTAACACGAAACACAGGTGTGTTTGGGAAGAAGTAAGTGTATTTCATTGTCACATGTTTTTATATGTTATTAAACTGTCACGCTGAGTGTACATGATTATATCTTAATCCAATACTGACAAAGATTAACGAGAAAGAAGGCAATCATTGCCTATGAAGTGCAGCTACCTATTGTGAGATGTGACCAACAAAGACCCACTCTTAATTAAGTGGACTCATGCTAGCTAATATTATACTTCTTAATTAACTAAAGATAACCAACTTTCTCGAGCAATACTCGTTTGTAAGACTATTTAATAGCAATGCACGTTGTAACATAAGTCAAAAAAAAAGATTTCAAATGAAAAAAAGATGTCGAATTCTACTTCAAAATTGGTTATGTTGAAAATAAAAAAATACTAGTGATATAAAAGTCATGTATAACTATTAAGTTACAACCACGCGAGTTTGTAAAATGGTGGTTGAGTTGAGTGGAATGGGGATAGGTACGAGAATATTAATTAGCGGGGACCCAACACTAATAGCCAGGGATTAGTTTTGATTTTGCAGTCCGAAACGAAACTTTCCACAAATGGACGGCATTTTGTCTGTTCTTGGGATTAATAACACCTAATTTATACGACCACTTATTTGGAGCACAAAACACTGATTGTTAGTTACTTATTCTTCCTTTCTGAAGATAAATCCTATTTTAGTAAGGAACTCACATGTATATATCTTAATTATCATAAACAAATTTGAGTTCGTAATTAAGAGTTTGAATTGTATTGTTCCATTGAATGAATATAACAATCCACAACTTGTTTACTACTCGAGTTTCTTTTTTATGTATCGATCGATCTCAGGTTAACCGCAAATTATAGACGTATATACAAAACCCTAATTAACATAATGAAATGTATATAAATATATATATGAGATTATAATATAAAATGATAGTTATTGGGCCAAAATCCCAACGGCGCCGGTCCAAAAGCAGCTGCTTTTACCTTATATATTTATTTAACTGCAATCAATTAAACACAAAGTTCCAACATATTCACCTCCACCAATCCCTATAAAACCCCTCCTCCCCAACACCATTACCAACTACCAACACTAACAAACACAAAACCCTTTTAGCTAGTTAGATGGAGGGGATGAGTAATTTGATGTTATTGGTTTACTACTTGTTGGTGTATGGTTTTGCTCATGTGGTTGTGAGGGTTATTGTGGTGGTGTGGTGGAAGCCAACAAGGTTGGAGAAGGAGTTTGCAATCCAAGGCATTAGAGGTCCAAAGATATCAGAGAGTGTTGTGAAGATGTTGGAGAAATGGGAGTGGAGTTCGGAGAAGGTGGAGATAGAAATAAACGTGTCGGAGTGGTTCGATTGTGTAGCCGAGGATGCATTAACTCGAACCGTGTTTGGTTCGAGTAGTTACGAAGATGGGAGGCTAATCTTCCAACTACAAGCTAAGCAAATGCACTATGCCTCTGAAGCCTTTCAAAACATCGTCATCCCTGGCTATAGGTAAGTAAATAAATAAAGGAATATACAATTACTACAAATTAATTAAATATTAAGATTGGTTGTTAATTATTAATTGGATGTGATTGAGATTAGATTTGTTCCCACAAAGAAAAACGTGGAGTCATGGAGGGTAGAAAGGGAGATTAGAAGAGGGTTGATGAGTTTGATTGGAGTCAGAAAGGAAATTAATATTAATGGAAAGCAGGATTTGTTGGGCATACTCGTTGATGATGATGATGATGATGAGTTGATGAGCGTGGATGACATAATAGAAGAATGCAAGACATTTTTGTTCGCAGGTAAACACACAACCTCTAATCTCCTAACCTGGACCGTCATCTTGCTTGCAATGCACCCTCACTGGCAAAACTTGGCACGTCAGGAGCTCATTCGACTCTGCGGATCACCTCATCCTCCTCCTCCTACGGATCATCACCTCACCAAACTCAAAACCGTATTAATCTTATTAATTAATTTTCAAATTAAGTATACGTTATGGTTATACTTTTTTGTGTTCAGCAATGTGAGATTCTGACATGCATGCATGCATGTACATGTAGTTGGAAATGATACTAAAGGAGACGTTGCGAATGTACCCGCCGGTTGTGGCCAACATTCGGAAGACTAAGGTGGATGTCGTGTTAGGTAGCAGCCTCAAATTGCCCAAGGATACCGAGATATTATTGCCGATCTTGGCGCTCCACCACGACCATAGGCTGTGGGGACCGGACGCCCAAGAGTTCAACCCGGGACGGTTCAAGGATGGCGTCGTGGCGGCAATGCGGCACTCGGCCGCTTTCATGCCTTTCGGAGCGGGAGCGAGGGCATGTGTAGGCCAAAATTTTGCAACGGTGGAAGCAAAGATAGCCATTGCAATATTACTCCAAAGGTTCACATTTAGGGTGTCCCCTTCATATATACATGCCCCCACCATACAAATGTTGTTGCAGCCTCAATTTGGAGACCCCATCATCTTCACTCCACTTTCCAATAATTAAATTATTATATATTTGAGCGCGATTAACTTTGTTAGTGACTGAACCACCCCTTTTCTATGTCAAATAATTAAGATGATCAACCGATGATGATGATTAAATTATATTATGTCTGTTGTCTTGTAGTTTGTGTCGTGTACCAAAACAAAAAACATGTAAACCCCAACATGTCCAACAACTAAATGGGGGGCTTGTAACCCAACTTAAACATGTAACCCAACTTAAATTAAAATCAATCTCAAATACGTAGCGGAATCGAAATAGTAAATTTAATTGACGGAAATTAAGAACAAATGCAAATCCAAACCACACAAAACACACAAGATTTAACGTGAAAACCCAATGCGAAAAAAACCCACGGACGACACAACTCCAAATCTACTATAAAGAAACGTATTACAAGGAGAGACTTACAGAAGACACGAACAACCGGCGAGAATACCCAGCTAAATTGCTCCCACCGAATCAACAAGAATGCTCTCTCTTTTCTCTCAAGAACACAAAGTAGACAATAGAAATTAATCTTAATCTCTCATCTAAACGAAAGGGGACGAAATTGCATTTATATAGTAGGCAAAAAACAAGTATAAGTTGCACCAAAATTACGTGGAGAAATGTGCAAAACGTGGGCAGAAACTGGGTAAAACGGTCGACCGAACGGGTGCTTCGGTCGACCGATCCTCTAACCATATCGCAAACCAACTTTTATCGGTCGACCGAAACTAAAGTACTGGTCGACCGGAAAACGATAAGTAACTTTTCTTGCTTGCTCGAGTGCATACTCGGTCGCCCGAATCACTAAGTTCCGGTCGACCGAAAACCAACACTTTTGCCCAGCTCCTCGTGTGTGCCCGGTCGACCGAATCCTAAGTTCCGGTTGACCGAAAATGGACAGTCACTTTTGCCAACTCCTCGTGTATGCCCAGTCGACCGAATATGGACACTTTTGCTGGACAAATCAAAACACACATCCGGTCGACCGAAACACTCCTTCCGGTTGACCTTATTCCATGAATACTTTAATCACGTATTCAAATACGTATCTCAAGCTTACCCAGTTGGGCTGGTGATAAAGACGACTTAGCAGTGCACCTTTCCCTGTTGTCGGCGCAATAACACGACCATGAAAGAGGAAACAACGGGAGAATATATATGTTGGGCCGATTACAAAACTAACTAAACACTCGTATTGACATATATATATATATATATATATATATATATATATATTAGCTGATGAGATTTATTCAAACCAAGATCTCTATTTTATTTTATACCAAATATTATTCAAAATACAGACCACAAACACGACATTACACACACACACGAAACAAAACAGATAAGGGGTAGTTCAACTCACAAACAACAAATTAAACACAACCACTACTAGCTGCTAGTACATTATAATCACAGTAACTGAAGTGATTAAGTTGATCAGTAATTGTTGTTGCCTTTGTCATGTTCTGCTGCTGCTGCTCTCTCTCCTCCTCCTCCTCCCTTTCCCATTCCAAGTGTGGACTTCACAGCATCAGCAGCACCTTGTGCTGCACTTTTCACTTGCTCCCCAGTCTGATAACCAATCAATTAACCACTCATTAATCTACCATAACTAACTTATAATTGAGTTATCCAATTGAGTCATAAAGCGAAGTTATCCAAAAATTGAGTTACTATAAAAATGTAACTATAATTAAGTAATTATTATTATGAGACTAGCTTACATTTTGGAACATGCTTCCAGTCTTCTCCTTGCCGGCCTCGGCTGTCTCTCCAGCGCGTTGTGCGGCGTCCGACGCCTTGTCCCTCGCGCCTCCGGCCATGCCGCCGGCACGCTCTTTGCCCTCCTCGGTCCTGTCCTTGGTGGCCTGAGTTGCATTGGACGCCTTGTCCTTGGTCGTCTGAGTTGCATCGGACGCCTTGTCCTTGGTCGCCTGAGCTGCACCGGACGCCTTGTCCTTGGTCGCCTGAGCTGCACCGGACGTCTTGTCCTTGGCCGCCTCGCTCTTCCGGCGAGCCTCCTCCTCCGCCTGCCCACTCACCTCCCTAGTTTGCTCCCTCTTCTCCTACAAATTATACTTTTCCATTAGCCAAATTATTAAACTATATATCTTGAATTAACAATCAATTAACCTTTCATTAGTACTTGACACGTTAAGATATATAACATGACTAGCATATATAAAGTGCACGTAAAACAAACGAGATATGTTTTAGATCATTCTTTCTTCTACTACGTACATTCATCACATACGTTCGCCAAGTTTAAGATTATATATAAAATTAAACATAACGAACTAGCTAGTAGATAAAATCTAATGGATGTCATGACATGTACGTAGTACCTGGAATTGGCCTCTGGTCTGCATCTTGGAAGTGACGATGATCAAGAACAACTTGGGTTTGGGTTTGGGTTTGGTAAATATATAACTGTGTGGATATGGATGAGATGGTTTAACTGGATTGTGTTTTGATTTATAGGATTTGGAAGTGAGGCATGGCTTGACAGATGTGGTCTGTCGAGATGGTTCGTGTCGACACATGTTCACGTACGTGTCAAAACACAGAAACCCGTTCATCAATGTTTTGTGAGAGAGAAATAGTTGGATCTAATGGAAAGTTATAAGGTTCCCCACGTATTTTCCGCATCTAATAGATAGATGGTTTTTTCATGCTTTTTGTTCATTTTTCAGCTACATTTATTTTGTCATGTCCAGTTTTTCTTGCCTGTTGAAATCATTGTCTTCTTTTTTTGGGGTTTAGAATCCAACTTGTAACTATGAATTAACACATCAGATCACCAAATAAAAATACCTAACAAACTTCCAATGTTGATTTTCTATTTTCTACAACATCTCAATTTTTTCTCAAGAAAACCAGTCTTCCAACAAAAGAGAACGTGTTGATGATGGTGGCCGGTGAGTGGTGATTCGGATTAAGAGATGATGAAGTCGGCTAAGGAAATTTATAGGACTGGGCTGAGTAATGAAGTTAATGGATTGGGCCTATCAAGAAGTTGAATTTTCTACATGGCTAAGACAGAAAATCAGATGAAGTTACTTTGAACAAAAATAGCATATTACTGCAAGCAATGCAGACATAGATGTAATGACATCCAAAGGATGCCATGGTATATATATTGTTCTAACTCAAATCACCAACTGCTTAAATAAAACAATTTGTAGCCTTATTTTGTTTTGCATCAACATTCTTCTATGGGTCAAACCTGCTTACCTCACAAATTTCTTACCAAGTTTCTATGAGACATGTATGAGTATGACCCACACCAGAGTTAGATATATATAGTTGAATGTGCTTACTTATATTGCATATCCATTGCATTGGTTGAATGTAGGAAGGAACAAAAAGAAGAGTAACATCATTCACCCCACTTACCACATGCATGGAAATGATTTCTTAGCTGCTTCTCTTTTGCTTTCTTACAGATTTCACCACAGTCCATTTAACTCCACCCAAGAAATTCTCCCACCATCATCATCACCTTCATCATCATCCTACACACATTTTTTCAGGCTTTCTAAACTCAAAACCATCAACATCACTTGCCCACATCATATGTTTGAACAAACACCTCCAATAAAGCTTGCAAACTTCTTCACTAATGATGATCATGTTATGTAGCCATGCTAGGTGTAGCCTAATCAGCAAATGAAAGAAAGAAAAGGAAAAAAACAAAAAACAAAAAAAAATAAAGCGTGCTCTTGGAATACTAATTATTCCTCAACACTGCTTTGCTTTATCGAAACTTACCATTCACTTCCATTTCTTCCCACCCCTTTAATTCCTTCTCACTTTAATTCCAAACTTATCTCACTAGTAATTCCTGTGTCTTCCTCACATTTTAAGATGGAAAGACACAAAGATGCTCTGCTCTCACTTCAAGAAAAAGAAGTCATGCATCAAACCATGCACCTCACCCTCCCTTAAAGTCCCAATATCTTCTTCTATAACATCTAATGCTTTCCACCCTTTTCAATTAATCAACATGCACCACATATAAAATATTTGAACTAGCTAGTAATCTAGTTATGTCTACGTGCATGAAAGGTACTTAAAAGTATATATGAGAAATATACATGTATCACTTCCTAAGACAGCAAAAACCAATTAAAAACATGCGTTTTTTTGGGTGTGTGTGTGTGTGTTGGTGGGGGGTGGGGGTTGAAAGCAGAATCTAAGGAATCCAAACAAAACAGATGATGTTAAGAAGAAGTGGATAGTTTAAGGCAGTTAATTATGGCACACATGGCTGCATCATTTCATCAAAGCAAAGCATTTCTAAAAAGAAGTAATTGCGGTGGTAAAGCAAAAGCACAAGAGAGGAAAGACATGCATTGAGAGGATCACTGGAAAGCCTTCATTTGCCATCTACCCATCCTTCAATGCCTTTTCCCTCCCCTCCCAACCCTTTTCCTTTTCTTCTTCTTTGTGCAGAAATTTTTGCTTGATTCTCCATTATTATAATTATTATTAATCCACATCCACATCCACCACTCTAACTATAAAGCCAAGGCAGCCCACCTCCAACTTCCAAACACCACCACACTCCAACCCTCTTATCTAGATTACATTTTTCCTTGGTCACCTGAATTCTGCATGGTATATATTACGTAGAAGTTATGTCCTACTAATTGATTTCATAATGTGTTTAGTTATAAACTTATAGTGTTTGGTGCTGAATAAATGAGAGCACATACATGTCCTTGCAGATGAACAGGAAGGCAGGAGACTGGGACTGCAGGTCATGCAGCCATCTCAACTTCAGCCGCCGAGAATCGTGCCAGAGGTGCGGCGAACCGAGGGCTGGTGGAGAACATGGAGGGTCCTTCAGGAATGTCAGTGTGGGCTCCGACGTGCGCCCTGGTGACTGGTACTGCTCCTGTGGCACGCACAACTTCGCTAGTCGTTTCAACTGCTTCAAGTGTAGTGCTTTCAAGGAGAACTCTTCTAGTGGAGCTGGTGCTGGATTTATGGACATGGATGTGCAGCGTGGGCGTGCTGGCTATGGTGGTGGTGGTGCTCGTTCTGGCTGGAAATCTGGGGATTGGATGTGCAATAGGTATATAGTCATTTTCATAATTAACACACTAATGCATATATTGAACCAGTGAAGATAAATCTATTGTTTTCTTTGCTATAGGTCTGGTTGCAATGAACACAACTTTGCAAGCAGGATGGAATGTTTCCGATGCAACGCACCACGGGAATCCACCAATTGAAGCTCTTAGCGGAATAAGCACTGCTTTTATCCATTGCAGGGTGACTACCATTTTAATTCTACATTAAATTGAATACTTATTAACGATGATTCCTATTTATCTATATATGTTTAAAACTAACTTCAATTCTCTAACTCAATCTTGTTTGTGTTTCAGGTAATCAAGTTTGAGGAGTTAGAAGAAAGAGAGAGGATGTCACCCTTGGTTACTATTAGCTAGTGGTTTTGGTCTCTAGTTTGTCTGGTTCTTGTTCTGTTATGTCTTTTTGGTCCCTTCTGTTTCTGGTCCTACAGGTTTAGTTTGTCAATGAAGATCCTGTTGGGTGTGACCCACCCATTTTCGACATGTTTCACATAACTATCAGATGTGTAACTAATCACACACTAGATGTGTGGTTGGACTATGTGCTTATAATCTATTCAGCAGTATCTTTTTGGTGTGTGTTATACCTAATTGTTTGACATTAATGTTCCAAAATATACATTTCTAAGATGCATCATTAAAAGTTTAAAACCATGGTGCTTTTTTCCGCATAATGAGAAGAAATATAGATTTTTTTATGAGAATTCTGAACAACATAAAGCTTCTAAATTTGGTGCAAAGGTCCCCCTAGATGAAGTATCATTGTGAAGCAGTAAATACAAAAAGATGTTAAACTATAAGATTGTGACACGAAGGACGCAATGAAATGACCTACATGAACCAGGCAAAAGGTACAACCAACCACCACAATCTATCCTGCTGTTATGATAGGTTTGTCATTTCCGTCAGCCAAACGACGTCGGTGTTTTTGTCTGAATAGGAATAGCAGCATGCAATGTTATCAACCAACTATAATGCTTGGATACATCTACTAAAGATCGGCTATCTTAATTCAGCACTTAGTTAAGACCAACTGCTATGAAGCCAACCTAATTAAAGGCGCATATATCACCGAATCGCAGCAATCTGTTTCCTTGTTTTCAAATCTTGCCAAATTATTTCTCTTGCTTTTTTTGGGTATGGCGAACCAAGTCATTCCAAAGAAAGCCCACACCCAATGACTAGGTAAATCTCTAAGGCTCTAAGCACAACAATTTTTCCGTATTACTGAAACTCCCAAGCCAAACCGCATAACTTGGTCTACCTAAGCACCTTAACCCTCCAATGTGCAAACCTACTCTTATATTACCAAAAAAGCTGATAATTCTACCATCTCCTACAACACCTCAAATGCAGTGAAATATTTTCGAAACATCAGCAACCCACATCACAAATTGTAAGGAAAAGGAAAGAGACAAGAAGCTTGTCATTGGTGATATAAATTTGAAATAGTGAGGTGCTCAAATTGTGAGTTTGAATGCATGTAAGAAGAACATATTCCCTCTGTACTTAAACCTTCTCTCTTTCACACCAATACACCACAAATGCCCCTGCAATTCCAACACCCCCTTCAGTTCTGCTGTTTCCCACACAATCTTGAAAAGTCCAATAGCCCTGTCGAGTTGCTTCACTCCTGCCAACACCATCTTCTCGTCGTCCGAGGTCAACATCTTCCCGACACAAAGAACTCCCTTTCCACTAGTAATGCTTCCATGCAACTGTGCCACCTCCACGCTGATGTCTCTACTATCCCCATACAAATAGTATAGGAGAAGCGCAAACAAGCATTTGGATGAGTGGCCCAAACTCATGGTTAGCTTCTTCTGCACAAGGTAGTCTTGTTGCCGCACCTCCTTGTATCCAATTTGAATTTCCCGCTCTAACACTACATCTCTGATCTGATACAATCCTTCTTTCATTGTGTTAACCTTCAGTAAATGGCTCGCCAAGGACTCCTCTTTGGACAAACACTCTGTCAGGTCATTGAACATTTCGAGCACTTCTTCCCATTTACATGGTGGAGCTCTTACACTTGATGCCTTCTTCATAGTAGGAGATGACAATTGCATCCACAGTGGGGTCGTGTCTTTTTTTGGACGAGTAGAATCATTGGTCAATAATTTGAGGCATGCTGACACAATCTGCTTGGCAAGATTGAGTGAAGATGGATTGCAATCTTTAAGGATGCACATTTTATATACAAGGCTCTCAAGCAACTCCTGCAATTAAGGGTTCGAACCATGTCAAGTCAAGAAAAAGTGTCTAGCTTATCACACATAAATTGAACAGGTTTGATGTAGATACATGAAAGGAAATGAATGTCACTAAATATCTTAAACATCTACTCTCAATTTTGCAATAAAAAAATGCTGCCTCATGAAAGATGCTGAAGTAGTTGTTTTTGTGAAAAATGACAGAGGCTTATTATGTCATTTAAGTAGTACCTGGAGTGCCCCTCTCCAAATGTGTTGCTGCGTGATCTGACGGCAAAGTGTGAGGCGGATGGACTTCCGTTGCTGAACAGAGACGTGCAGGAAGTTGCAAACCTTGGTTAGCGAATCCAGCATGATGGGTCCATTTTCCTGGTGGTGGGTGAAGGCTCTGGCAATGGACTTAAACCGTTGAAGTTGCTCAACGACATCAAGGTCCGTAACAGTGGAACCATCTTGGAAGTTGACCACCCTTCCGTCAATATCCTCTACGTGTTTAAGCACATGGGCAAGCTTGAGAAGCGTTGGGTATGCTTTGTTCCTGTCGTCGTCGTAGTTTTCTTCTCGGGCGGTGCTTATATTGCAGAAGCGGTTAAAGGAGTTAGGCATTGATGACATAGTCGTAATTTTGATGATGCGCCTTTTAAGCATTGCGGTGGCAAGCGATGCGATTGGTTTAGGCATTTCATCAAACAGGTTGTGGGTGGTTGGAGGATAGAAAGTTGAACGGTGCAACCCAGAATTTCAAATTCTTACAAACATAATAGAATAAGTTCTGGGTTTTTCTGTTCATACAAAATCTCACCAAATCAACAAATATATATTGTGATTTTGGCGGAAAAGAAAAGATTTGAGATTGTTGTATAAGTAAAAGATGAAAGATGTGTGAGAATATGTGAAGGTGTTAGTTTTGTTGTTGATGGAAAATTTTCAGACAAGCCCTCTACTGCTTTTTAATTTTTGAGATGATGAAGGGTTAATTTGCAAATGTTGCGTTCGGTTTTGTTGATGTCGGAAGAATAATTTATTTGTTGAGAAAAGATGGCGACGGAGGCGTCTCCGATTCTTTTGTTTCTTTCAATCCTTTTATTTTCATCGTTTTCTTCTCTAGCGTAAGTTGATATCAAGTTTGTTTGTTTTTTTTGGGTTAATTTGAGTTCTTCTTTAGTTAGTTGTGTTGTTTTTTGTGCTGAATTTAGTGTAAAGATCTCTTTTTTGTTTGAAAGCTTCTTTGTTTGAGACAAATCTTAATTACAAAGATCTAATTGTATCTAATTAGAGCACAGAGAATACAAAATTTAGTCGTGCATTTCATGCTGGTTTGGGTTTTGAATGGGAAAATTTTAGGGTTTTTGTTTTTGGTAATTAACTGGGTAATTAGTAGAAATAAGAGCTGAGAAGCAAGATCGTTGTTGAAAAGAAAGGGGGGATACAACTTTAGTTGTGCATTTCATGCTGGTTTGGGTACTCGATTAATTGCTGCGGTTGTGGCATCGATTTTTAAAGCACCAGATTGCTACCGCAACCTTAATTTATAATGACTTGTTAACTTGAATCCCAAATGTTTGCATCTTTTATGTCATTCATTTGGACTAACTAACACCTACACCGATGAGCCCTGCCTGACCTTACCACCTGACTTCCTTCTCCGTCTATATCAAGTACATTGGGAGTGTAGTAAGTTAATTCTGCTCAAAGTTTTGGAATGGGAATTTAATGTCTTAATGTTTTGGTATGACTTCCACCATTTCCACTTTAAACTCAAGGGACTATTTGCCGAATTCAAACAATTATAGAAATAGATGACTTCTCCCACTACCATGCTCAACCCAACTTTAGTACCAATTCCTATATTTGAATCCTTTTTTTTTTTTTTGGAATTTATAAGGTTCTAAAACAAGAGTCTTGCTCTTAAAAGTTAAAACACGATGACTTTTCTAGACATAGCTTTTATTAATACTTTTCTCCCAAACTTATGTGGACAACAATATTACGAGCCATTTCAAGTTTGTTAGAATTTGCTAGTTTCTCAATACATGGATGGTTCTTCTGGTTGTTGAAAACACTACACCTTTAACTGAGTACTCTTTTTGAAAAGTCATGCAATGAAGTAGTTGGTTTTCTAGTTGTCTATTGTTGAGCTTTGGATCCTCAAAACTGAAAAGTTTCATGTTTGAGGTTAAAGTTCTTGAGAGGTTCATAAACTTTTATCCCATTCGGAGAGTTAAAGAATAATTACCTCTCTCTTTGGTGCTTTTTGGTCAAGGTTCAGAGGGTGATTATAGCAATCAATAGTGAGTTTTAATAAATGCATGTGATACATGTCACCAGATAAGGTCTGCATTTTCCCTATGATGGGTTTTATTTGTTATATGAGTCATGCAAATCAACTATAATGTGTTTTTCTTGTTTATTTTCTTTGTACATCTCATTTCAACTAGTGGTGTCACTGCTTAGTTTGTCATGCACCATAGACCTTACTGATTACATTTTCATGTGTTTGTGTTGTTAAGGATTAGTTATGCTATTTATATATTTTGAAAGACAATGAAGAAACGTAGTCCTAAAACCTATTTCATATCTTAACTACGAGAAGATTGTCGTAGCTGTACTATAGTAGATCAACCATTGTTTTAGCCAGCAGATATTTCGACTCTTGACATGTTTTTGTTACCGTTTTGTAGGATTGAACTTGATCCCAGAAACCAATCAAGTGAAATTGATCCCACAAAAATAGTCCAGCTTTCGTGGTCTCCAAGGTCGACTCATTCTTTAATGTTTATTTTCTCAAAAAAAATCCAGTTATCCTTTTTGCATTCCTTTTCAAAAATGATGTTTGCTAATTGATAATGGTAGTTATGTTAATATGTTTATTTACTCACCCAATTTTATTTTTGGCTAGGGTCTTCTTATACAAAGATTTTCTTTCGTACGAGGAGTGTGACCATCTTGTCTCTTTGGTAGTCTTCCCTCTCCAACAAGTTACGGATTCCGTAACTTAATTTTTTCTCAACTCTGTTCATTGGTCAGGCACGTGCAGAGCTGGAGAAATCAAAAGTAATGATTGCATTCGAAGGAGGGAGTGCCTTGGACAAATTTCGTACAAACGCCGGTGTGTCACTATCCCGGGATCAAGTAGGTTGCAAGTTTTATTTGTTTTCTTCTCCTGCATGTCTAAGAGATGGTATTTTTGTTGTGAACTAAATCATTGTTGTTTCCCCTTTTGTGTTCTTAAGGACGAAATCGTCACGAGGATTGAAAAGAGAATTGCAGCATGGACCTTTCTACCAGAAGGTAACTACTGGTTATTGATTTGTAGTGCGGCACACGAGTTCTTAAATTTATCATGTGAAAGTGACAAGTCCATCATTCAGATAATGGAGAGCCCTTGCAGATACTGAACCACAAAGTAAATGAGAAGTATGAACCCCATCACGACTATAGCAACGACTCAAGCAACATAGCATCTGGAGGTCATCGGGTCGCCACGGTTTTTATGTACTTAACTAAT
This sequence comes from Triglochin maritima, assembly GCA_963682175.1. Classification (NCBI taxonomy): domain Eukaryota; kingdom Viridiplantae; phylum Streptophyta; class Magnoliopsida; order Alismatales; family Juncaginaceae; genus Triglochin; species Triglochin maritima. The sequence goes on from OY821781.1 coordinate 41,003,536, forward strand.
GTCAGTAAGGGTGGTGAGACTGTTTTCCCGAAGTCTGAGGTGAGGCTACTCCTTCCAAAGTCTTTTGAATTCCATATCATTAGAAGTAGATATGTTTTGTCACATGTACACGATGAACAGATGAAAAATGCTCAACTAAAGGATGCAACATGGTCAGAATGTGCAAGTAGCGGCGGTTATGCGGTAAAACTGGTCAAAGGAAATGCTCTGCTGTATTTCAGTCTCCATCTGAATGGAAAAATGGACGAGCGTAGCCTTCATGGTGATTGCCCGGTGCTCGATGGAGACAAGTGGTCTGCCACCAAATGGATCCATGTCCGAGAAACTGTTGGCGTGGAGCAAGAGCAAGAGCAAGAGCAAGTTTTGTCTCTACCAGACGTCGAGTGCACGGATGAGCATAATATGTGTGCTAAATGGGCCGCAAGAGGAGAATGCGAGAGAAACTCGGTGTACATGCAAGGCACTCCGGATTACTATGGTGCTTGTAGGAAGAGTTGTGATGTTTGTTAGATGTAATTTTGCAGGAAAGGTTAGGAAGAAACTCAGCATTTTGTGCACACAAGTGATATATGAATCTGAATATTATCTGTTTGGTTGAGTTGATAACATAATCATAAGGATTACTAAACGTGCCCATTGTACGTACTCATCTACTTCAAACCAGGAAGACTAATATAACTTGATAGTCGAGTTGATACCATCATTATAAGTTAATAATCCAAATCATTTCTGGTCGAGGATCAACAAATCTACTGTTACCTTTTAAAATTCACAAAATGAGTTCCTTTTAGTTTTAGGTATCCCGACTCAAGTATAAGTTTTATATGATGAAAATTTATATATTCTTTTGACACTTTTGAATTCCATCATCGTACGTTATTATCAGTTTACAATATTGTAAGAACGAAAAAAAAAGAAAAAAGAAATCCAACCATGATTATTGAATTCCCAAAAGTCGAAGCATCCAAGGGCACACAACACAGGTAAAGCGATAAAAGAATGAAATCCAACCATGATTAAGCAAAAAAGAGAGAGAGCAAGCAATAAGGTAAGGAGGGGGTACGTGTCAAACACCTTGTCTTGGAGTACACGTACCCGTGTGTAGGTTACACGTCCTCCCCTTTTCACTTCCATCGTCGGAGAGCGAGCGATGGGAGAAGAAGAAGACGACGGCGAAGAGAACCCATCTCTCCTCTCCTTCGGGGCCCACCAACAAGGTACAACCTGAACAACTTTTTAAAAAAAATCTTTTTCTTTTCGAAAGGGTTTCGTTTCGATCGATTCCAACTGGCTTTTGGTGTTTGGGTACGAAAGTTGCGATTTTTACGGCGGAATTTGGTCGGAAGGGATGCTTTACGATGTGCGTAGTCGCGGAAACGACCAAAGGTCGGTGCTTTTTGGTGTTTTCGTTGATTTCGACTGGTTTTTGGAGTTGTGAGAGTTCGAAAGTTGGGATTTTGATGGAGGAAAGTGGCCGTGAGAGAGGTTTTGTTGTGTTGTTGAAATCGGTGTTCGTGGAAATTACCAAAGCTCTGAGCTTTTTGGTGTTGTGTCTACTTTGTTCCTCTTGGGCTTTTAATTTCAATTGATTTTCAGTTTGTAGTTTGAAATATGTGATTCTGACGATGCGACGTAGTTGGAAACCACACTTTGGTTTGATGTTTTGAGGTGATTTTGTCGCTGCAAGGTAGTATTTGAGGTAAGAAAGCCTGGATTGTATGATTTAAATCGAACATTTGTGTTTAACACACAACGGGACTATTAGCATGTACCTTAAGAGTCCACTACAATTTCGATAAATTGATCTTCACTTTTGAACAATTTTCAGTACAACTCTACGACTATTTTGGGGTTAGAGCAATTGGTGGTACCTTCAGATAGTTGTTTCTGAGACTTGGACAAGACTTGTTAGGGTTAACTCCATACCACTTGATATGAAGTTAATATAATTCTTCCTCAAGAACTAGCATATGCTACATCAACCCACCTAGTTACCTGTGTGACGGATGTGTGATTATTGGTATGTAGTGTAACATATTTCTCGTGGATGTTTATGGAAACGAGCAAAAAGTTGATCTTTGTGCGTTCTCTCTACTTTGTACTTCGCATTTTGTTTAGAATCTGCCTAGTTTCTGGTATACAACTTCAGTTGTTGCGATTTTGATGTCCAAACATGGTCAAATGATATAACTCATCATAGATTATTTTTGTGCATCTAAGCTGAAAAAAACAATGATTGAATTTCCCCAGCACTATCTCTCTCTATGTTGTGACTCCAAAGTTATGATTTTTGATGTTGAAATTTAGTTTCGATGCTGGCTTTGGATCAATTTTGGATTTCTTATCTCTACTTTGTCTTGTGTTTTCCTTGATTTTCACTTGAATGATAGGATTGAGGTTCTTAGCAATTTAGGAGGTGTTGGTTATATACTTATATGTTGTTGGCTTTTGTTTAGAATGATGAGAAGGGGGGGGGGGGGGGGGGGGGGTGTTGAAGAAGGTCATGCTTTTCATAATTTCATATTGTGTACATGTTTCTGTTCAGGTTTTTTTGAGGAAGGGAGAGAAGTACAGACTGTGAATAGCTTGGAAATGATGGTCGCAGAATCAAGCTCATATGGAGGAAACGAAAGAGAAAGATCATTAGGAGGATATTGTCGACCTAGTCGGGAGGAACTAGTACGTATTTATCTGCTTCGAAAAAGAAGGATGGATAAAAGATGCCATGAGCCTCAAGAAGAAGTAGAACCTCCACTACCTTCTTCAACATGGGAGACCCTACAGCCTACTGAAGTGGAATTGGTTTCGGAAGCAGTTGATATTTTCAGTGCTGAAAAAAAGAGGATTACATGTTTAGATGAAAATGAAGAAAATATGCCTCCTCCCAAAAGGTTATAGAGTTTATCTATTTGATGTTGTTTGCAACATATGCCACTTGAATTTAGAGTCTCACTTCCTGTATTTGCTTCATCTGTTCCTAAACAGACTCAGGAATCGAATGAAAGCCCAAAAGTCAAGGGATAGAAAAATGGTACAATTGAGGAATCTTGAATCTAAATTGGAGGAACTAGAGAAGAAGAATGCAGAGCTTGAAGGCATGTGCTCCACCCTCACTCACGAGAATGAAAAACTTCAAAATGTAAGTTCCCAGTTCATCACCAGTCCCTGCTACTGTTTAGCTATCTATGACTAGATTGGTTTTGGAATTTCTGTTAGTTCCATAATCTCCTTCCAATAAAGCATTTGGTGCTTTCCACGGGACAAGTGTCCATTTCTCTTGTAATCTTTGTGTAGTCGTGGTTCAGCTTTTATTTTATCTTGTGCCCTAGAAGATTTCTTTGTTCTGGTCTAGGGATATTATCAAACTTGTGCTTGTTGTATTTGTTAATGTTGTTGCTATCGTTGTGTCTAGGACATCATGGATGGTAATTCAAGTGGAAAGGAAGAGTTGATGAACTACTACTACAAGAGCCTAGAGAATGACGTTAAAGAAGTTTTGCTAGAAAAAGTTGAGGAGGCAGATAGTGATGGGATTCTTGATCAGGAGAACAGTGAAGCGCTGAATTCTTACATGGTGCAATCAACCGAGGATCTTATAGATGTTAAAGAACCATATCATGGAAGGCTATTTGATTCTGAGATGTTGGCGAGGGAGTTTTATTGTGAGTATGCATGGCATGTTGGTTTTGCAACTAGAACCGACAAATGTCGTAGATCAGAGAAAGATGGAGCGGTCATATGGAGGAAATTTGTGTGCTCCAGAGAAGGATTTACAAGGGCAAAAGATAAATGTGACGATAGGAAAATAAGGCGTAATCGCCCCTCTATGAGAACTGGGTGCCCAGCTTTCGTTGAGGTTACACGGAGAAGTGATGGGAAATGGGCTGTCACTAAATTCCACAAGGAGCATAACCACAAGATGTTCTGTAGAGAAAGTGAAAGATTGTTACTTTCAAATACCTGCCTTGAAGAAAACGTTGTTAATGGCGATATAGTTGTCTCCAAAGAAGAGAAGAGGGAACTCGACTTGGAAGAAACAGACTCAAGCAGAGTGCTAATGTCAACTAGCAAGCCATGTGTTGGCATGCTATTTAGATCCGATACAGCTGCAAAGGAATTATATAATGAATACAGCAGACATAAGGGATTTGTTAGTCGTACGGATAAATGTCGCCGGTCGGAGAAAGATGGGGCAGTTATTTGGAGAAGATTTACTTGTTCCAGGGAAGGTTTGAATAGGACGAGGGAAAATGGCAATAACGGGAAATCACGACGAGTCAGATTAACAACAAGGACGGGGTGCCTGGCTCTGTTGGAGATTACACGTAAAAAGGATGGAAATTGGAACATCACCAAATACCATGACGAACATAACCACAAATTGTCGCCATCAGGTGCAATTCAGCATACTCAGTTCTATATGAAACTAGTAGATGCAAAAAAGGATCTCAAAAAACTCGGGAATGATTTCAAAAGCTTTCTTGCAAAGACAGGGAATGCCACAGCAAGTGACGTTCACAGCGCGCTTACCTATTTCAAGCATAAGAAAGAGGAGAACCCTTCTTTTTACTACGAATTGCAGGAAGGGAAGGAGGAGCACATGGTTAATCTTTTGTGGGTCGATTCTTGTGCTCAAATTGCTTACACCTGCTTTGGTGATGTACTCATCTTTGAGACATCATGCAAGAAAGACAATGGTGCGCTGTATGCATTTTTCACCGGGGTCAATCATCATCGACGACGAATTCTCTTTGGTTGTGCTTTGTTGATGGATACAAGTGAAGATTCACTAAGATGGGCATTCAGTAAATGGTCTAAAGCATTGGGTGAGATTCATCCAGTTACAGTTATCATAGATCGAGATCCTGTGGTACAAGCAGCTCTTTCCAAAGAGTTGCCAAATTCTCATCAGTGGTGCAAGCATTGGCATGCTCTCACGCAGTGCAAGCAAATGATTCCTGATCTGTACAAAAAGCAGTCTACATTCAAGAAGGAGCTCAAAGTCTGTGTTAATCAGTCTGAGAGTCCAGAAGAGTTTGAGGTTAGATGGAAAGAATTCGTGGAGAGATATAGTCTTGGAGGAAACAAATGGATCCAAGGTCTATACGACTGTCGTGAGCAATGGGCTCCTGCATACCAGAGACGATTCTTTTGTGCTGAATTGGACCCGAAACAGAAGATTGAGCCAATTGAGAAGCTTTTTGAGTGTTGCACTTACCCAACAACTAACTTCCACCATCTCCTTATGCAGTACGAGAAAGCCATTGAAAAAATCCGTGTGGAAGAGAAACATGCTGACATGAGGTCCATCAATGGTAGGCCTTGCCTCCGGACCCGTTCACCGCTAGAATCGCAAGCTGCTGAGATATACACAAGAGAGGTGTTCCAGATATTTCAGGAACGACTTGCCGAAGCATTTGCCTTCAAAGTCAATAAAGTTGACAATGACGGCAATGACGAAACAAGCACTTACAGCCTGGGGAGGTACACGATACCCAATGCTACTAATTGCACAGTTCAGTTCAACGTAACTGCCATGGTGGCCTCTTGTAGCTGCCGGAATTTTGAGTTCTCGGGCATGCTTTGCAGCCATATCTTAGCAGTCCTTTTATTTTTACAGAAACCAGTGATACCGGAACATTACATAGTCAGTAGGTGGAGAAGAACAGCAAAAACAGGTCTCTGTCAAGATGAAAATGGTGAGTACAAAACCACCACATCGTTGTACGACGAGTATCGTGGAATTTTAGATGAGGGTGAGGGATATAAATTTCAGGAAACTGACATGGCAACATGCATGCTACGAATGTAGAAATTAACTTCAAATCAAACTGAATCAGATGATTGATTGAATTCAGACACACTCCTGCAGATTGCTAATCTGAAGGGCTATTTGTGTTGTATTATCACCCTCATACAATTATTTTTTCTCCATTCACTTGGGGTGTTTTTTTCTTCCCCTTCTCTTCTTGTAAGTAAACTAGCTTTATTGAATGATTCACAAGGTGGGTAATTGGAAATTTGTAATGATAATATCTCTGGATTGCTTCAACTTCAATACATTTCCAGTACGTTTGTAATGCACTTTGTAATGATAATATCATTATTCCATCATTCATTGGTAGAAGTAGAATGAAAGCAACCAAGTCCGGTCAGCTGCCACAAGTACATCAGTTTCACTAATCAATCATGTTAGTGGGAATTTTATGTATCAGTTTGGGAGAAAGTATTTGATTAGAGATTAATCGGGTAATCGGATCCTGACGGTCACTCTCCCTGCTCTTCTTCTCTCTTCTCTTCTCCTCTCTTTTCCATTTCCACAAAAAACAAACAAACGAAACCCAAAAAAGAAGAGAAAATGGAGGGAGGGTTAAAGTGAGGATGAGATACGGCGGAATGGCGGAGGAGATGATTTTGAAGAGGAATACCGACTGCGTCTACTTCCTCGCTTCCCCTCTCACCTGCAAAAAGGTCGTTTTTTCTAATAAAAAACCCTAAAAATCTCTCCTTTCTTGCGCCATCTTTACCAAAACTTCCATTCTTCTACTGGGTATCTCTTTGTTTTTGTTCAAACCCTAATTTTTGGTTTTTCTTTTTTTGAATTTTCCCACCAAAAAAATGGAGGTCTCTCGTTTTTCCCTTCAAAACCTCAAAAATAGGTTTATTTTCCAATTTTTAACTTTGTAGTGGTTTGTTTTTATTGGCATTTGGTTGGTTAGTTGCATTCGAACCCATTTCCCGTTTTGGTTTTTTGGGTTTTGGTTAATTGCAAATTAGTTTTTTTTGTTGTTGTTGGTTGGTTGGTTTCAGGGGGAAGAATGTGAGTTCCGGCACAGCGAGGCTGCGAGGCTTAACTCAATAGACTGTTGGTACTGGTTCAGCGGAGGATGCCGAAACCCACATTGTGCATTTCGCCATCCGGTATCAAATACTTCTTTTGTTCTTCTTCAGTATAAAATATTAGTGTTCTGTGGTTGGAGGAGTTTAGCTTTGTTTCACACACTTCCACTTCTATGTTGATATTAGTTATTTCCTCTTTGGATGTAACTTTTTTCTTGTGTTACCCTTTTTTTAATGAGTGATACTGTTCCATAACAAAAATGCACCCAATTTTATTTTATTTTTTGTAAATACGGAAATTGTTGATGTAAATGCAATGCGGGTGTGTTTTTGTCCCATGCAATGTGAGTTTGTAACTGAAGTAGTTAAGTGCTTAGGTATCTTGATATTTTATTTGGTAGTTATTTTAGAATCAAGACCAAGGGTCAATTGAAGTTCCTAGACAAACTTTCGCATGTTATCCTGACAAATAAAGTCAATGGTCAGCACAATGTGGTGGTGGTGGTGGTGTTAGTCTTTTTTCTCTTTTGAAAAATACAATTTAGGCATTTGTTGTTTAATAGCATACCTGGTTATGTTGGTCTTCTGCCAAGTTTGAGGTGGTTGGGGACATCAGAAGAATGAATATGTTGACGTGCAAATGCAAGTTCTGCCTTTTTATGACAAGAAAAACACCAAGTAATGTGAAGTCCAAGCGCAATACAATCACAAAAAGTTAATACAAAAATGCATTGTTTAATTTCTTCCATTATTTCTGTTTGAGGAATTCCCCCATGATAATTTTAATTTTAGTTTGTCATCTTATTTTCTTCCAGGATCCTGATAACATGGCAGCTCGTTGACAGAGAATATATTCAATCCATTTTTAACCTTGCACATACCCTTTGCATTTGTGCCTTCATATTAACACTCGATTTGTTTGGCTTATCTGATTCCTCGTCATGTATAATGTTTAGGTACTAGGACTAGCCAAATCATCATGAAGTATTTAACTATAACAAATGAAATCACAATAGCACTTCTTAGATTTTGTTTGCACAATTTTTTGAGTCATCTTTCTTCTACCTCAGCCAATAGAAGTGTACCAAGAAACTCCACCAGATCCAGCACCCCCATCTTCAGCTGCGCCAGCAAGCAAGTCAAATGTGCCCTGTTACTTTTTCTTCTACACCGCCTATTGCATGAAAGGGGGCCAGTGCCCATTTTCACATGGAAAAGTCACTCCTCCGGTCCAAAAGTCCCCCAAAGAAAAACCCGAGGCTGCACTCGTCGAACAATCTCGAGGTAAAAAGATACCTTGTGGAAGTGATGCAGGACTGGTGTTAAGGAATGTTCATCAAAATCCTTTTGACTGTGGACCTAAGTCAAAGGAACTGGCAAGTCAGACACACTCTGAATGTGTACCAGCAAAAATGCCAATAGATGATGATATGAAGGAATCTTCCCCCTCTATGGATGTTTCAGTTTCTGAACATGAGGAGGTTCCTGTCAAGTCTGATAACAATGCCTTCCATGGTGATCATGCTGACATTAAAGATGACGCTTTCTCGGAAGATACCTCAGACGACCTCGTGAAAGTTCATTCAGATCCTGATGAGTCCTCAGCTGGATTTAATGTGCTTGTGAATAATGGCTTGCAGCGGATGGGTTATGAGGATCATATGATGTTTCAGAATGGAGACCCCGAGAGCCGGTGCCATAGACACCTGCTGCAGTATGATTATGAACATTCCACTGACTATGATTTTACAAGCTACCCTGATGATGAAGTACTGCAGCCACGTGCGCTGCTGGATTCCAGTCATCCATTGGACAATGAATATAATGCAGATTATGGTCCATTGGACAATGAATACGATGCAGATTATGGTCTGGAATCTTTTCGGCATTCTTCTGGAAGGAGGTTGGATTCCGAATTCTTTGACAGAGGCAGGTTATTGCAGAGAGAGTATGAAATTGAATTTCGAGATCCAACAGATTTACGCCATCGATTGGAGAAGCGGACAAGGATGAATCTTCAGGTAGCAGTAAATAACACTCGGAGGCACCATTTTTCTGCAGGACTAAATGGTAGCCAGAGGGAAATGCTGACATGTTATGTAATGTCTCCTCCTAGGTTGCAGTCCGAGAAGAGAAGAAGAAAACATAGAAGGGATTCTTTTGTTGAGCGTAGTAGACAACGCTGGTTGCATAACAGAGAAAGAGATATACATGTTGCAGGACAGTTTACCAGACAGCATAGGAGATGTGTTCTTGCTTCAGAAATCTCCAAGGGAACTGAGGCAAATACTGGACATGCAGATGGTTTTACGGGACCAAAGACTCTTGCACAGATAAAAGAGGAGAAAAGTACATCTCAATCTCAAAGACCCTCGGCATTTGAAGCCTCTAAGCCGCTAAATGACCTTGTTGAATACAAGAAGAGTGGGAACAGCTGTATGAATGGAAATTCTAAGAGGCACTGTGGAGGATACTAAACGCCGGTTCACAGATGACATTGAATTTTGTCCAAGTGACTGATTAATCGGATGGTATTGAGAGACAGTGGCAACTATTGCTCGTTTTTCTTTTTCTTCTTTCCATTGTTATGATTTACTCACTTTCGGTTGTGTACAGAGTCTACAGACCATAGAGATGACTTCTTTTGCATCAGCAGGTTTTCTTTTCTGGTTGATTTGAAATGTCAATTTTCTCTAGTGATGTTGTAATGAGCATGGTATACTTCAGACCCTGTGAGAGTGTGAGGGATGATAATGAATGATAGTGATGAGGCAGTGCTCTATTTCTTCTTCCACTAACTCCATCTTCCTTTATTGTGAAACGCTTGGATTGGTGATGATTCGGATTAATAATTTTTGTTTTCTATTTTCAACGTTTTTCCATCTTCCTCTGCTAGAATTTAGAATATGATTACTATTCATCACCGGAAAACTACTTAAATCGTCCCAACAATTATCATTTTGTCATTCACAATTCATTTAATACACATTTCGTTCCTTCTCTTAAAATAAAGTTTTTGCCTACGTTTGCTCATTTTCCCAGTACAAACACCACGAAAATGTCTAACAAAGCGTCTGAATTCGGTGAAGTAAACCTAGCAAAAAAAAAATTTTGGGTCGGGTGTCCGTCGACGGACGCCTGCTATTTTATTTTATTTATTATTAAAAAAAATTAAACATTTTACTAAATTCGAATCGGTGTGATTTGACTAGGTTGGTCGTCAATATGCTACTCCAGAGAATAGAATATATATAATATGTTGAAGAATCAATCATGATTATCACCATTATTAAGTGCGTTTGTCTTTGTTGTTTACATTCACACGGCAATTCAAGCATTTCTTAGTTGACCCAAATAATTGTGGTCCAAACAGTTTTTGATAATCTCTTGTTCCATGAATCCTATTGCAGTATTCATGTCTTAATCCCTTCGAGTCAGCATTATCATTGAATAATACGTGAATGATCAGTCTCACCAAGCAGAAAAAAACTAGAGTGTGAAGGATAAAATGATCAAAATGAACCAAATACATGTAAGACTCATACATACATATTCCATTTCTACATACCATAAGAGTCCATTTCTTTTTCACAGGTGTTAGGATCATGCTGTCCCTAGAATCTATAATTCTCCAAAACAGTGGAAACAACTTTCAATCATGCTAAGCTGCCTTATTGTTTGGCCTTTTCTTCTTCAGCATCCATCTTGAAGCTTCTATTTGGTCCCTACCACCAACTAAACATTATTAACATAAAATAACAAAGAGTGATTAAGACTTGTGGGCTCCTCTACCAAAGAACAGGTCACGATCTTCAGTGAAATATTTGTTATCTTCTTATCAAAGGATCAAAATCGTATTCACCATGCATCCATGCTTTTTCCTACAAAATAATGCATCCATTTACATGCCCATCAACTTTATTTGACTATTTATGTATGGCTTCTTTTTCACTAGTAGTATATTATCATAATTATCCCAACCAATGCTGTCAAAAGATTGAATGGTCAGAAAAAGAGATTTCTAATAGATTTGTTAATGAAATCAACCACCACCAACTGACTAATATATATTGATAACAGAAGCATCATCCAACACTAGTGCATCCACTACCCTTCAAGCCCATCCTTTTCCATTCTCCTTCTTATCTCCACCACCACCACCAACAACAACAACACAACATCAATTAAAACAAGAACAGAAGAAGAGAAAGAAGATGGCCGGTCTGCAGAGGTCTGTGTCCACTTTCAGGAGGTCTGGTTCTTCTGGGTTGGTCTGGGAAGAGAGATCCTCAGAATTGTCACAGCCCAAGAAGAAAGACGACGAAAACAGAGACAATAACAACCGAGAGGAGTTCAGGGAATTGAAGAAGTCTAGAAGCCTAGGAACTTATCGAACCGGGAGGGTGTCTCCGGCCATCGACCCGCCTTCCCCAAAGGTTTCAGCTTGTGGTTTCTGTGGAATCTTTGGCAAACCAGTGAATCATCACACCACAAACACCAAACGCAGACCAAGAAGATCAAAATAACAGGTGCACCTGATCTTCCTGTATATGTTCATAATCACATGTGATATTACTATTATTATGTATGGCTTCATAAATTATATGTTAGATATAGATTAGATAGACACAAACATCATCCTGTAATTCTCATGTTGGTGGTTTGTTTTATGCTTCTTAGTTGTTGTGCTGTGATCTATAGAGGGAACCATGTTTGTTTTTTATTTATTTCCTGGGCTTGAATTGTAAGAATTTAACATTTGGTTGTTGTTGTTCCTGACATGGTCTTCTGTGGTGGGATTGGATTAATTGAAATTTTGTATTGATTTTTTTTGTTAATTTTTCTTTTCCTTTGATGGTAGTTGTGAACATGCATATGCTGTAATGAGAAAAAATAAGCGTCTAGGTATGAACTAAGAAGAGGATTAGTTGAATGGTCAGATTAGGTGGCTGTTATTGTAACATCCCGAAACAGTGGAAATTTAAAAATTTATAATCAAGACAAAAGAACTCAATAATCAAAGACGAGACTGTTACTTCTCATAAAACAATTAGTGGTGCACCAAAATTACATCAGAGTTTGTCAAAATGATACATGATTACAACAAAACGACAAAAGAAGATAAAACGTAATAATGTCGACCTCAGCGGTCCGAGAAGAGGATCCAACTCCAAAATACGCGTGCCCGCTGATCACCACCCAACTGGACCTACGGCGGTCCTGAAAAAAAATATAAAACAACAATGCCTGAGTTTCCAGAAGGAAACCCCGTATGCCAACTCACCTATATGCATGCATTACGCAAATGAACCTATCATTCTAGTAGCATGTCATGACATCAACAGAAAGGAAAACAGTTCCCCCGAAGGGTAAAACAGGACATCAGTCCGACAGTCAACATCGGGTCTCCCGAGGAGACCTACTGCAGGCACATGCAGTCTTACAGCACGCGACATCGCACCCCCACACGCGGCTACACTACTCAAGGGTTCGGCAGGGAGCCTATGTCACGCCTGCGGGCCGATAGAATACAGATCTGCAAATCTCTGTGGTCGGAGCCACGGGGACCAACGAGACCGTCGCCCGGAAGGTATAACAACATCATCTCGATAGGTGCCCAGTCGAGGAATCAACGTAGCCGGAACAGCCTCGGCCCAACAATCATCATCGCCGGCACAACCTCGGCGGCATCACCGACACAACATCGGTGGTCCATCACAAACGTCCGACACAACATCGGACGGTCCAGACCGAAGTCTGCCAGGTCATCAGGCTCCACGAGCCGCAAACACCAACCACGCCGCTATAAAAGCAGGGCCGCGACCTCCGTAGCCCGAAGGCCGGTAGTCACCTCACCCAACGTCAGTTGCGTGCCCGCACAAACATCAAACATTGGGATCCGCGATCCCTCAGGTCTGCTATACTACAATGAATCCAATCAATCCATCAACTTAGTCACGGTCCATACATGGAGGTGTCGCGTCCCGAACACCCACACTTTTCCACATGACGGTCCCTGGGCAGACACGCAACACGCGCCCACCGTCACCTCCCGGCTCACGCACAAGGCGAGGACACGAGTTTCCGTGGACAAAGTTGACATTCACAAAGGGAACCAGGAATTCTGTCCTGGGCCCAAACGGTCGACCGGAAGAGGTGATTCGGTCGACCGGTTCCAGAAAGAAATCGGTCGACCGTACGCCTAACACGGTCTACCGCTGCGCTCAAAACACAATCCCCCCAACGGTCGAACAAAAGTCTAAAACCGGTCGACCGAACGAGGTCAAAATCCGGAGTCTTGTCAACATAAATTCAATCTATCGGTCGACCGACTCAGGGGTCTCGGTCGACCGAAAACAGACAGGGTCAACCTAGTATTCTACGTCATATAATCGGTCAAACGCAAACATAATAAATCGGTGCACTTAAGTTCCGGTCGAACGTCCCATGGACCCGGTCGACCGAAAACAGACAGAGAGTCCCAACTCACCAGCAATATGCACTACCGGTCGACCGCCACAAGGCATCGTTCGACCGGTGGAGGTTAAAGTCGGGTAAAAACACTACATTCGGTCGACCGTTGGTCGTCTTCAACCTCGCGACAGCCGAGGTTTTACGAAGAAACACGCCGCCGGAGAGGTCTCCGGGCCGACCAACGCCTCCCCCACACTTGGGTGAACAACCAAAACCACACTAACAAGTCGACATACCTCAACGTAAACGGAGAAACGTCGGAGCAACGCTCACGCCTCCGTCACCTCCTCACGCGCGACCTCCTCCTTGCAACGTCCTTCTCACGCCGAAGCCTCCGCGTCTTCTACCTCCTCTGCTGGACTCCGCACAAGAAAAGGGAGAGGGTGAGATGGAGAAATGAGAGAATGAAAGTGAGAGAGAGAGAAGAACATGTTTCCTCCTCTTAAAACCCAACCCATCACCACACCACCCCTCACACCATCACCCTACGCCCCAGACCAAGCGCCTCCCTTCTCTTCCCCATGCACCCACTGTGCTGCACCAATTCCCCATGCAAACACCTCCTAATCACCTCTCTCCTCCTAATCCCCTATTAGCATCCTAATGGGTTTAGGGTTCTTACAGTTATGGTCTGCTTTTAGTTGAAACAGTGGGCATGTGCATGTTGCTGTGGTCCTGTCTGTTTGATGTTTTTTGGAAATTAAACAAAAGTATTCCCTTTTCTCCTCCTCCTGTTCTATCATCCAACACTAGACTATTCTTCTTCCAAATTTCTACAAAATAACAATCAACATATGATTAGTTGTTTATCTCCTGCGAGAAGGATGTTTAACCAAAAAAGAAGTATTCCTTTTTCTGCCAACAACTTTTCTGTTCCATCAATATTGTACTATTATTCTCCTACAATATAATTCTATAAGCCATCATAAATAATTAACCTATAGAATGATGGTTGGTTGCATCCAATATATAATGCACACCCAAGTAAAGGATCTTTGGATTGCACCATAATTATTTTTTCTCTGCCCACATCATGAAATATAAGATAAGATAAGATAAGATAAAGTCTGTATTTTTTGTCTTTCTTTCTACAACTCTAATGTTTCCCTTGTAGGGCTGGGTCTTCAGATTTTGTTTTTGCCTGAATTTATTGTTTACTATTACTGTTTCTTGTAGCTTGAACCTTGAAGTCATGAAAATGAAATCTCAACCAACTCTTGACTTTAAGCTTTGGCAGGTTCCCTCTCTGTTCTAACCAATTAAAATATGATAATGTTAAGATAACAGATATAATAGTAGGGTCATTATGAGATGCTGATATGATGTTAGAGAAATTTTGTGCAGAAGATGGCAAAAAGATTTATGGGATCTTTGATGGGGTCTTATATTATCAACTGAGAAAGAAAGAAAAAAAGCGTTAGTGTAGAGCAAGTACAATCGAGCTGGTTTGTAACATGGAATGTTTTGTGTTTTGTTTCTTGTGTAGGAACTTTTTATAGGAAACGTTCAGTTTTCTTGGGGTGGGCAATGATTGTCCTATTTTCTTCTTCATCTGAATCAACAGTTAAATGTGAATATACAAACATGAGCATAACATATTTGATCCTTAAATTGGCTATTGTAAAATTCAATCAAAATTAAACAATTCGATCGAGGAGCTCTTTATGATAACCAACCAAACCAGTGTGACTCGTTAATTATAGTATCGTCGGAAGTATGTTTCGTCGTGCAGAGACTAGGTCGGTCGTGCAATTATATTTTTTTGTTTTTGTTTGTTTTTTAAAGTATTTTTAATCTGTTTTTAAAACTTTTAAATAAAAAAAAGTTTTATAACTGTTTTTATTTTTATTAAAATTTTAATTGTTTTTTTAATTTTTTCAAAATCGATCTCCAAATGATTTGTAAGGATGAGCTTATTGAAAGTTAAGTTATTTTATTCAATAAAAAAATAAATTCTTTTATCCACAATAATGAATTATTTACAACTAATAAAAAAGGGGTGAGGTTGTCAAAGTCTGTGGGTGTGCACTCGTTACACTCATTTTTAGAGGTTGTTTTAGGAAAATAAATTAAAAATAATTAGAAAAAAGTTTTAAAAAAATAAGATTTAAAAAAAAGAATAAAATAACAATACAAAATTTTGTCGGTATTTTGGTTTTGTTTTTGGTTTTGTTTTGGTATAATATTTAGGGGGTTATATTTTGATAAATAGTTAGGATTTAATAAGGGGACTGCTATTCGTCGCCGGAAAATTACTTAAATCGTCCCAAAAATTACATTTTTGCCCTTAACAAATCAATTAATACGCATTTCGTCACGTGTCTTTAAACAATGTTTTTGACTCAGTTTTACTCACATTCCTACTACCAACACCACGAAAATGTCTGGCGAAGCACCTAGATCCGGCGAGGTAACCAAGATGGATTTTTTTTCAGACTCGGGCGTCTGGATAAGACGCTTCCATCATGGTAGAGACGTCTTAGCGAGGCGCCTCCCCCAACGTGGAGGCGTTTGGCGGACGCCCGACCCAATTTTTTTTAAAAAAACTAAACAAGATAATTTACCATATTTGAGCAATCTGGGGCGTTCGCTGGTTCTTTTCCCGGCCTCCGAGACATTTTTCTGGTGAATATAAGAGTAATATTAAGAGAGAATGATATTAGGAGAGTGAAATGAAGAGTCATATAAGTAGAAAGGGTAGAATGACAAAATGGTAATCTGTACGAGCGATTTAAGTAGTTTTCCGACGATGAATAACAGTTCAGTTTAAGAATACCTGAAATTGTAGGTGTTTTGTGGTTTAATATTTGATTTATGTCGTGTGTTATTTGGTTTATCGTCTCGGGTAACGTAAGCATATGTTTGTTTAATTTAATGCAATATTTAATTTATTAATATTAATGATATTTATTATTTGCTAATCATTGATGATTAAATAAAATATTTTATGCAATTTGGAAATACGAGATTTATTGGTATTTTGGTTTTTCCAAATAGATTATTAATGTTTTTGATAAATATAAATGATTTTAGAATATAATAAAAGTTGATAAGAAAATTATGAAAGAAATGTGTTCTAAAAGTTTACTTTTATATGTCAATTATTATGAATTGGATGTGTAAACATTTTGTTTCTTGATTATGATATTCGTCTTTTGGAAGTGTTAAGGAAGATGCTTAACTGTAGAGCTCTAAAAGATAATGGTTTACATAAATCAAAAGTTATTCACAATCATGGTAATTAACATGAACGTTAATCACCAAGATAAGATTGTCGTGTTGGTTATCGATTGTTGTAGCTCTACAAATAATTGACGACATGAGTATATAAAAGAGGAAAAGATTACTTTTATATATTGAATAGACTTAACAAGTAAAACATTATGGAATTGTGTTTCGTGTCATTAATATTTTTACTGTGTCTTGGATCCTAAGATATGAGACTTATATCTTTTCACTCAAGAAGTGCTTAATTTGATTATTGTTAAAAGCTATCAATGAGTATATTGATAAATGTAATAGTTGGTTGAACATGACTTGTGCTGGAAAAGATAGCCAGTCAAACGATTATGATTGCCCCTCTTAATTGAGTGATGATATTAGTGTAGGATCGTGTGGGTTATGGGTCCACTAATCACTTTTACGTTAATCACCTACTTGTTTAAGCAATCAAGATGCGCAGCGGAATTTTAAACAAAACAAGCAAATAACGAAAGCGAAAATGCAAAACCACAAAGACGCGTCGGTTTTTATAGAGGTTCGGCACCCCACCCGGGTCCTAGTCCTCTCTTGTAAGCTCCACTCGACTCCGCGAGTTCCGCCTACGTTTTCACTAACCACTCCGCGTTCCGGGCTGGGAGCAACGCCTTTTACACTTCTTCAAGCTCGCGAACAATCCTCACCGAGCTTGGCACCACCTCTCACAATCCGAGAGGATCACTTCGGGCTTTCACCGAAGGTCTTGCTTCTTCTTCAGAATTTCACCGAAGCCTTTGCTTTGACAACTCAATGAGTGGGACACACTCTTCTCTAACTGAGCACAACAATTGCTAAATGTGTGAGTGATGAATAATGTGGAGATTTGAGCTTAAGATCACTAAATGAGAGCTTTGAGGATTTGGGATTTCTCACTATGAATTTGACTATGAGGAATTGGAGAGTTGTGTGTAAAACTCAGTTTGATCCTCTATTTATAAGCTCCAAGAGATTCCTAGCCGTTGGGGAAAGATTTGATTGATTTGTGTAAGAGATACACAAAACAGAATTCAAATTCAGCAAAAACTGTCTCCAACCGGTCGACCTAAAGTGGAACCGGTCGAACATAACCTTACAAAAACTAATGGATCGGTTGAACAAATGGATGGTTCGGTCGAACGGTTGGGAATAGTGTTATGTGTATATGACCGTTGTATGAATACGACAAAATAAAACGGTCACATGAAAACCCGGAACGGTCGAACAAAATGGCAAAACCGGTCGACCGGTTTAGTCTGGGCAAAACACTACTGAAATCGGTTGAACTATGAGGCAAATCGATTGAACAAAAATGGTCATGTAAAAACTCTAAATCTATTGAAACCGGTCGAACAAAAGGTCCAATCGGTCGAACGTTTTCGGACAGGATTTAAGGTTTAGTTTTAATGATTTTCCGACTATGTTTTGGATGACCTATCGAAGTCCGATTGATCTGAAATTTTGTGTGTGACTTCTATAAGGAACCTAGTGTGTGAATGCATGGATATTATCTTAAGTTATGCTCAATTCACATATGTTCCTAAGACTCAAATAAAAGTAAAATACATGTCTTCAATCCAGCTTGATTACATGTCTTGACTTGATTTTTCTTCTTTCTTGAGTCTTGATCACCTGTAGATGTTAGCAAAATACAACATATATACCATTATACTACATGTGCGAATCTACATGTCCTAATTAAGATTATGTTGAATTACATCATCAAAATATGGATTAAGGCCAAAAAGCCAACAATTAGTGGGCCCCTTGATAAAGTAAAATTATAATGTGTACAATGTGACTTGAGTTAAGTTACATAGTTATAATTAGCTTAGAGAGATAAAAAAATGAATATAATACAAAGGTGACACATTTCTAGGGGTGCAAATGGTTACCAAGTATCCGAGTATCCGATTCGAAAATTTCTATTTAGTTGGTATTTGGTAAGTTCAATGTTACCAATTTAATTTCGGATACGAATATGGTTTAAAAAAATTTACCAATTAGAATTCGGATACGAATTCGGATACAAGCTATTTAACATTCGAATTATCCGAATTATCCGAATTATTCGACTACATGGTCAAATACACAAATTAGTATTCCAAAATTTAGTATTCCAAAATTTTAATACGAAAATTTAGTATTCGGATTCGGATAGTTCTACTGAATTCGGATTCGAATTCGGATTCGGATAGTTCTACTGAATTCGGATTCGGATTCGGATTCGGATAGTTCTACTGAATTCGGATTCGAATTCGAATTTGGTAATGGAATATGGTATTCGGATTCGAATTCGGATACAGCAGGTATCCGAGTTATATTATCCGAGTTGCAGCCCTACACATTTCTACTTTGTATATATTCTTAATATCATGAGGCAAGGGATGGACACAAGTGGTGCACTTACATCACTAAATGGATCGTGTTTTGGTTCGGGTGGAACAAAGACATTTGTGCTAATTGGGTAACTATAATGTGTAGCTAGATACCGCTTATAGTTTGAGATATTAAATGTTTAATATATCTTCCAATTTGGCTTAGATCCTCCTATAGGTCACACCACAAAACTGGAAAACAAGATGCTTGATTTTAAGTTCATATGATGTGTCGGGTTTCATGTGAAAAGGGGACACATGTAGTGAATGAATAAAATCAATATGTCATGAGAATTGACATAATTAGAATCATAATAAATTCATATGAGGTGTATATATTATGAGGTGTAATAATTTAATATTACATATGATAATATATTATATAAGATGTGAATTTGCTAAAAACTCCAAAAGATCAAATTTTGTTGGAAATAAATCTAAAATTTGACAAAGGCAAAATCAGGGTCAAACACGGTGAACCGTTCATGGTTCGGTCGACCGGGGTATCTTCGGATCGGTTAACCGAATGGGGAACGAGTAAACACAATTGATTGACCGAAATTGTCTAGAGTGCCTGAACAATCGGGTTCGGTTAACCGAGTGTGCACGGTCAACCTGGAAGTAGTATTTTCGGTAGACCGAAGGTGAAACGGTCATCCGATGACTATGTTCTAGGAGCGATTTTGGTGGGTCAACGGTAGACCAACTAAATGACGTGGTTCGTCCGAATTCTTCCAGGGGATTTTTCTCACAAGGATTCGGTCGACCGTCTAGCTCACGGTGCACCGAACACGTGTTATAACCGAATGGTTCGGTTGACCGAATAATACTCGGTCTACCAAACAAGAACGATTCTGCCTGAATTATTAAGAGATTAATTAGATCATGAGTGAATTAATTCTAGATTTAATTAAAACGTTTTTTTGTGGGTGATTATGTGGAAATTAGAGATTAATTTTAGGAGAGAATAAGCAAGAGATCATTGCTAAATAATAGCTCTTGATAATGATGTTTTGTGAGACTATAAAAGGACCCATACTCCTACTTGTTTAACAACTAATGCAAAAATCTTTCTCTCATTAATCTCTCCCTAATCACCACGAAAATCTCTTAGTAAATTTAAGTTTTAGAGATAAGAATCTCAGGAGCTAAAAGAGGGGTTATTCGCTAGATTCTAAACCTTGTTAGAGATTGATTGACTAGCTCATTTCTCTCTAATCTTGTTTAGAGTTTGGTGAACACTCGGAGGCAAATCCGTGGACGAGACAACAAGCAACGCGACTCCGAATCTTCAAAAAGGTTTTAGAGAACCTTTAGGTATGATTCTACATTTGTGATTTATTTTAATATATGTAGGATTGCATGTTATTAGAATAATCACAAAACTATGTACATAAAATTGCTGAAAATATGAAAATCGATCTTGTATATTGTATTAATTTTTTTAAAATATATACATACATAGAGACACGAAATCCTACAGTGACAGAGAAAAATGAAGAGAGTCTGCATCACCTAGGTCATCAGGATGACCTAGGTCATGCACTCTCTCTCTTCCTTTCTCTCTCTGTCACGTTATCAAGACCAACATTATCTTTTTCTTTCACTATTCACTAATTTACCATGAATTAGGTCATTACACTCTATTTCCTCCACATTATTAATTTTTTATCAACTTTTATTCTATTCCAAAATCATTTATATTTACCAAAAATATTAATAATCTATTTGGAAAAATCAAAATACCAATAAATCTCGTATTTCCAAATTGTATTTTTTTATTTAACCCTCTAATTATTATAACAAATACCAAAACCAAAAAAACAAACCAAAATACCAATAAATCTTGTATTGTTATTTTTTTATCATTTTTAATATATTGTTTAAATCATATTTTTAACATATGTTTTCTAATTGTTTTTATTTTTTCAAATTTTTTAGTTTTATTTTTAATTTTTTTCAGAATTGACCTCTACATATGTGTAGTGACTGCGCCACCCCCACAGACTTGACAACATCACCTATTTTATGTTTTAATTAGTTTTAATTTTTGTTTAATATTTAGTTGTAAATAATTTTATGGAACAACCTCAAATCAAACATTTATTTTGTTATATTGCATTTCGTACGTGTTAAATCGGTCATATATAGATAGGTCAGTTGGGTTGGTCTTCCATCTTGACTCTCACTTTCATTAATTAAGAAGATCTCAAGAAAATACAAGAAGCATCTGCAAATTTGACTAAATAACAATTATACATATCCGGTAATAATCAGAAATTCAATAGTCTTCTGGTATATATTGTGTTCTCAACGTCTTTTTGACTATAAATAAGAAATTAATTATATAAATACTTAGTTATGTTTAAACACAACGTGAACGTGGGATGTATTATGTATAGGAAATGGATGGTGTGTCAGTGTGTGTGTGAAAGATTAATAAGAGATGGATCTCAGTCGTGAACGTGGGATATAGGAATACACATGCATAACATTCATTCATATCAACCTTTGATGAGAAATATCTTAGGACTGACTAATTATCTCTCAGTTGCATTACAAAGAAAAGACCAAGACATTATTAATGTCTTGGATTTAGTGACAGTGGTAAAACAAAGTCTACAAGAAATGTGAGAAGAATGATGAGATTCTATATTAGAGCAAACTACCCAGTCTGCACAAAACATGATATTATGGTTCCTATAATGTATAAATTGTATCGGTCTCGAGGGCGTTTTCGTCGAAGAGTAAAGAAATTTTCTAATGTGCATCATTATCGTGTTGAAATATTTCACACAGTAATTGATATGCAACTTCAGGAGTTGAATAACCATTTCACGGAAGGGAGCACAGAGTTATTGATGTGTGTATCATGTTTAAGTCCTACAAATACTTTCTCTCAGTTTGATAAGACAAGATTGCTTCAAATTGTCAAATTTTATCCCAATGATTTTTTCTGATTTTGATCTCATTGTCCTTGAGAGTCGATTAAAGACTTATGTTCTTGATGTCAAATCCAATCCAGAATTTAGGGATTTGAAAAGTTTAATAGAAGTCGCAGAGAAGATGGTTCAAAAGAAATAAATTTTAACTTTTCCGTTGGTTTTCTTGTTGATTACCTTGACATTGGTCTTGTCAGTTGCAACTGCAGCAACTGAGGGTGTTTTCGGCCATGAATATCGTGAAAAATAGATTGCGGAACTGGATGGGAGACAAATCTGTTAATGATGCTCTCGTTACGTACATCGAACGAGATATTTTCAATACGATTAGTGATGAAGTTATAATGAAAAAAATTCAAAGCATGAAATCTCGTAAGATTACCTTGTAACAAACATGTTTGAAGTTAATATAATTACCATGTAAACAAAATATATACGATATAGATCCACGTGGAAGTCAAACTATACAAATGAGTCAACTGTGATTACAACAAAACTGAATATACATGCAATCACTACCTCAACAAAAGAAGATATAAAAGATGACAGGATCTGATCCCGGGGGCACCCTCCGCGGTCACCACCTGACTCTAATGCTACTGGCTACCTGAAATGCAAACAAACAAACATGCCTGAGTTCCCTGCAGGAACCTCGTATACCAAACCTCCTAAAAATACAAAAAAGAATTAAAGACAATGCAATACAATGCACATGATCATCCACCTCGGGCCCACAATAATGCCCTCACCGCCTCCGCGGCATTGAACCACTCCTGCCACTATGGTCAAGTCAGTCCACCGCTGCCTCACAAGGGTCAGTCGACACCACTGCTCCCCAAAAGTGCAGGAAGGAACCCCCGGTACACGCCGCCACCCCAGGAGCGAGTCAGCCCGCCGAATACACAACTCGGGTCAGACGACAGCCGCTGCTCCCCCAAGAGCCGCCAGACGCGCACCCTGCCGGAACATCCTCGGCCTACCGCTAAACCCTCGCAAACTGCCCAAGGTTTACGGCACACATCCCTCACACCCCGCTCGGTAAAAGAGGCAACAGTAGTACAATAATACACCCTCGTCGAAGGTGAAATTCGTCGCTCTCAAAGCCGGTAATCAACCGTCGCCTCAGAGCCGGTAGTCGACCTATACTCAACGGATCGCGTGTGGATAAATCCACCAACCTGCGGCAGATCGGTCGACCGCTACAAGCACACCGGTCGACTGGTCCTCCACACAGTACTCGGTACTGTACAAACAAGTCTATCGGTCGAACCACGCCAACCGAATTACCGACCAATCGGTCGAACAAAAGTCATCTAGCGGTCGACCGTTTGGATGGTCTATGCTATACAAATTTATATAAATAAATATCCTATCGGTCAAACCAGTGTCCGTTCAACCGATAAGGAAAACTGCCTGAATCCTGCCTACAGCATTCGGTCGACCGGACCTCTCTTCCGGTCGACCGATCTACAGGCACTTCACTGCAGGAAAACTGCACGCGGTCGGTCGACCGGATCACAAAGAGCGGTCGACCGTTTAGATGGTCAACGCTCTTGACCGACTTTGCGCAGTTCGGTCGACCGAGACACACACTCGGTCGTCCGAAGGCCTGTCTAACCTATCTACTGGGTTCGGTCGACCGAAACAACACCAGTCGACCGACTAATGTAACCCTTTCTTTCCCGCGAAATTTGGCATAAACGGTCGACCGTCACACAGACATCGTTCGATCGTTTTCGGGCAGCAAGCTATTATTCATATATATCGGTCGACCGAACCTCACACGGTCGACCGAACAATACATAATCGCCACTGTACAGGCATCATTTAGACGATGTTCGGTCGACCGAGACACACAACGGTCGACCAAACCAGTCGTCTTCAACCTTGGTTCAGTGGGTTTCTCGCCGGGGAAACGACACCAACGCCACCCCCTACACTCCCACACCACTTGGGGAGTTACTATGAAGACTTGGCATACCTTTTGGTCGAGTGAAGAAGCCTCCCGAACTTGAGCCACTTCACTCCTCTTCTTCTTCCTTCTCTTCTTCTTCTCCTTCACTTCTGCTTCACTTCTCCTTCTCTCCAAACTCTTCTCTCACTCACTGGTTGTTCAATTGAAGGAAAAACATTTTAGGTAAAACTTATCTAACTGTATATACCTACTTTAATTAACCACCTCCAAATCTACCAACCAAAGCAAGCCACCTCATCTTCCCATCCTTATCTCCTCACCTCTTCATTAGCATGCATAATTAGGGTAAGTTAGGTTTAGTTTAGTTTAATTTAGGTGTTTAGATTAGGTTATTACAGCCCCAACTCAGTGTTCACTCAATCACACTCAAGAATGGAGTAACCCCCGTTTTTGTATTTCTCTACACAAACATACAAACGTACAATTCTCTCAGATGGGTTGGTTGTGACAACTCCACAACTCAACGCCCCTATATATAGGTCTCAACCTATAGATATTTGCTCCAAGAGGCATTCAAGTGCCCACTTCAATGCCTCCATCAAGTCAGATCTAAAGACACATGGAGAAGCAGGAAAATTTCCTTGTTTGCACCAACGAACCACCAAACTTTCCTTATGTGTCGTGTCCCCTCAGATACTTGCCTTCTTTGCCCCTACGAGCCAGGTAGCCTTCCTTATCTGTCGCGTCCCCTCAGATAGTTGCCTTCTTTGCACCAACGAGCCAGGTAGCTTTCCTTATCTACTCGTCTGTTGGATGCACGCCCCTGATCCGAGAGAAGATCCGCATGGATCCTAGCAAACTCATTTGCTCGGCCCGTTTGTGCCCAAGCCTCCCGCTTGTGTCCACGTGCCCGTGTGACCCAATGCATTCTCCTGAACAACCCTCATTTGGCTAAGTCCAGGGAACCATTGGCGTCACAAGGTCATAGCAGCCTTAAGGGTGTAACAAGTCTCCCCCACCTGTTTCCTTCGTCGTCCTTGACGAAGACATGGCTTGTCCCTCCAAGTATGCTTGAACCAAGCCCTCGTACTGCCAGAGGGTTATGTCTCGTTCCCAAGTATTCTCGGACGCTGGAAACCCCTTCCATTTGACAAGATAGTAGATGTTCTGATTCCTCCTACTACCCTCCTTCTTCCTATCCAAGATGGCCTCTGCCTCCTTGGTGAAGGTGGTTCGCACGCTAGGTGGTGCCCGAGTAGGGATCGACCTTGAGGGGTCCTCTTGGTCTTCCCTATATCTCCTCAGGTTGCTTACATGGAATACGAGATGTATCTTGTACCTCTCCGGGAGTTCAATAGGCGGCGTTGCCTACTCGTTTCAAGATGACAAACGGCCCATCATACTTCTGAATGACCGATTTGTTAGCATCTTTGGTTAAGATCTTCTTCCAGATCTGTGGGGTGAGCTTCAGTAGAACTTTCTCCCCTTTCTCAAACTCGAGGTGTCTCCACCCCTTGTCAGCAGATCGCTTCATCCTGTCCTGAGC
Source organism: Triglochin maritima (assembly GCA_963682175.1). Classification (NCBI taxonomy): domain Eukaryota; kingdom Viridiplantae; phylum Streptophyta; class Magnoliopsida; order Alismatales; family Juncaginaceae; genus Triglochin; species Triglochin maritima. The sequence continues at coordinate 41,028,865 of OY821781.1, forward strand.
TTTGGCAAGCAAGTCTTTAGCCTCCTCGGATCGATCGAACCTTTCTTTGGCAAATCTATATGCTGCTGGACAGTGGCCTTCGTCTTGCTTCGCAAGCTCGTATGGCGTCATTGGTTGTCTGTCCGTAGCCACCTCAAATGGACTCTATCCAGTAGTGGATGTCTTGTGCAAGTTGTAACAAAACTATGCCACGTCCATGAGATCCACCCAGTTGCTTTGGTTGGCCAAAACATAGTGCCTCAGGTACTCCTCCAAGATGTCATTAATCCTCTCGGTCTGTCCATCAATCTCGGGATGATTGGCAGTGGAGAAGGCGAGTTGTGTACCCAACAACTCGAACAAACGCTTCCAAAACTTCCCTGTAAATCTTGGGTCCCTGTCGCTAACAATGTCCTTGGGTACGCCCCAGTGTTTCACAACGTCCCTCATGAATAGGTTCGTTGCTACCTCAGTTGGACATACCTTTGGTGCTGCTATGAAGATAGCGTACTTCGAGAATCGATCAACAACTACCATTATTGTTGCCTTCCCGTCCACGAGTGGGAGCCCGGAGATGAAGTCCATGGAACAACTTTGCCAAGGTTGCTCTGGGATAGGGAGTGGTTGTAGCAGCCCACCTTGCTTCATTCTCTCCGGCTTGTCTTGCTGGCAAATGAGACAAGTCTGGAGGTATAGCTCCACGTCCTTCTCCATTCCTGGCAAGTAATAGCTACTACTCAACAAGGTCATGGTCTGCTCCGTCCCTGGGTGCCCAGCTGATGCATTGCATACATTGCATCATATGTCTTTCATTTAGATTGCTTTTACATCAATAAATGCTACTAAGGTATGTGTTTAGTCTTATTTACATAATACAGGGACCTGAATGCAATTTACCCATATCCCGAGCATAAACGCGTGCAAAAGACTCATTTCTATCATAAAGACCAAGTTCAAGATTATCGGGTTACAAATGGAAATGTATCCAAGCATAAAAGCATTCAAGTCCTAATTGCAAAAAGAACAAGGACTTAAGCACAAAAGTAACCGGGGACTTAACTGCAAAAAGTCAAGGACCTAATTGCAAATCACGAGTAGCTTTTATTCTCTTGGAGAAAATATATAGAAAAATCAATGTATATCTCCAAATATGTGAAGGAATTAATCCGGAGCTCAAAAGAATGGAAAGAATCAATCCAGACGCGTAAAGGAGGATCAAATCATACCATAAACATTCAACCAAAATCCGGACCAAATCAGAGCATGATGTGCGGCGATTCCGCCGCAGATCACACACACCATGCGGCGATTCCGCCGCCCCCTAGTCGATCCGTGTGCTCCAATTTCGTCCAGTCGTGTCTGGACACGTGTAATTTCCAATATTACACCTAGATCCCTTGTAGCAACTATAAATAGACCCGAGAACGATGTTAGAAGGGTCCTTAGTCTTTGGTGTTAGTTTTTATTCTTAATCTTAGTTTTGTATTCTTCTTTTCATTAATAAAATTCTGTCTTTTATTTCTTACTTTTAGTTTTCTTTTGTAATGTCTCAAGGACCCCTTCTTCCTCCCTCTATGAGTTTCTAACTCCTTCCAAAGGGTGGAGGTGACGGATTTAGGGTGAAGAGAAGATGAATAAATGTTATTATTTTAAGTTCGTATTAGTCTATTTTGATTACTTGAGTTTATGTTAAATCATTTATCATGTAATGCTTCATAACTAATATGATTTATTATAAGTTTCTGAATTCTCTAATCTAAACCTTAAATCTAAACCTCCACCCGACGGAATTCACCTTTTTGTTCTTGCTTTAATTTTAATTGTTCTTGTTCTTGCTTTAGATAATTAAAACCCAAAAATTTCAAAACCCAATTATTTCTTCTCTCCTTCTTTTCTCCAATCGAAATCACACTAAAAACAGAATCTCTCCCTCCTTGTGTTCGACCCGTACTTGCCACCGCTTCATCGCGGTCGTGCACTTGCGGTATAAATTTAATTCTCATCACCAGCCCAGCGCGAGTCATGAGTCTCCTTCATAAGCTCCCTCCTAAGTCCGCCAAGCTTAGGTACGAAGGGTCGTCGGCCCTTTGCATAGAGGATCCCATCCTCAAACCAGTATTGCCTCGTGATCCCATCCTCGATCTGCTTCATGATTCTGATACATTCAGAGTTTTGCTCAGTTTGGCCTCTCAGCTTTGTAAGCATGTCACCTTCTATGCTGGTGACGGAAGAAATGCGACTTGTCTCCTCACAGACCATGTGGCTCAAGGCGTCCGCTACCTGGTTGATGCGCCCCGGCTTGTATTTGAGTTCGTAGTCGAACTCAGCCAAGTAATCTTGCCACCTTGCTTGCTTTGGGCTTAACTTCTTCATAGTTTCCCAACAGCTAGTCTCAACGTTGTCCGTCCATACTATGAACTTTGTCCTGAGTAAGTATACCCGCCAAGTGCGTAGGCAGTGTACAACGGCCGTCATCTCCCGTTCATGCACAGAGTAGCGCCTCTCTGTTGCATTAAGCTTGCGACTTTCGTACGCGATTGGGTGCCCATTTTGGGTAAGCACCCCTCCGATTGCCAAGTCTGAGGCGTTGGTGAAGACTTCGAATGACAAATTCCAGTCTGGCAACTTGAGAACAGGAGTAGTTGTCACCACTCGCCTCAGTTCATCAAATGCCTCCTGGCATTGCAGTTCCCATGCCCACTGTCGATCCTTCTTCAATAGGTTGGTGAGTGGTACGGCAATCCTTGAGTAGTTCTTGACGAATTTGCGGTAGTAGTTCGTCAAACCAAGGAAAGACCTCAGTTCTGGCACCTTCTTCGGTACCGGCCATTGCTCGATGACCTCGATCTTCTTTGGGTCCATGCGCACCTCGCCACTTCCTATGATGTGCCCCAAAAAAGAGATCTCCTTCTGACCGAAGGCGCATTTCTCAGGCTTCAGGAATAGCCTGTGTTGCCGCAACTTTTCGAACGTCAATCTGAGATGTCGCTCATGCGTCTCCAAGTCCCTGCTATAAACAACAATGTCGTCCAAATATACTACAACAAAGTCATCTATGTAGTCGCTAAAGACATCATTCATTAAGTTACAAAAAGTTGCTGGTGCATTTGTCAAGCCAAATGGCATGACTAAAAACTCATAAGACCCATAACGAGTGACGCATGCAGTCTTGGGCACGTCCTCCTCTGCAATTCGGACCTGGTAGTAACCACTCCTCAAGTCCATCTTGGAGAAATAATGCGCTTGCCCAAGTTTATCGAACAAGTCCACCACGTGTGGCACCGGGTACTTGTTCTTGATGGTCACCTTGTTCAGCGCGTGGTAGTCTATGCACAACCGCAAGCTTCCGTCCTTCTTCTGAAAGATGACGGGTGCTCCATATGGGGCTTTGCTGGGTCACAGTAGTTCAGCATCAAGCAACTCCTTCAGTTGCTTCTTGAGTTCCTCCAGGTGGATCGGGGCCATGCGGTATGGGGCTTGGGCAGGTGGTCGAGCTCCGGGCACAAGCTCTATCTTGTGATCCACAACTCGTTTTGGTGGTAGCTCCTTCGGTAGGGTGTTGGACATGATGTCGCCGTAGAGTTTCAGTAGCGGCTGGATCTCAGCAGGTGTCTCCTCCATAGGGCCCTCGTCTGGTTCCACAAGAGCAGCTAGAAAGGTCTCCTCCCCCTTTCGGACGCCATCTTTGAGCTGCAAGGCTGAGAGTAGCCTCACGACCCCTTCCTCGTCCACACCCTTGATGAAACAAGGCGTGCCACCCCCAGTGACCATTATGCCTCCCAGATAGGGCATTACGCCCACCTGTGCCTGCATCAAAAATTCCATACCTAAAATGACTTTGAAGTCATCTAGGGGCACAAACATGAACTTGTTGGTGCCGCTCCAGTCGCCAACCTCCAGGCGTGCACGAGCCACCCCAGCAATCTTTCTTGCCTCCGAGTTAACCGCCTTGACGCGGCTTCCATCTTTGGCAAGCTCCAGCCCCAACGCCCTTGCCTCTGTCTCCGCGACAAAGTTATGTGTTGCCCCAGTGTCCACCATGGCTCGTACCTTGTGGCCGTTGATAGTAGCCTCTACGTGAAGCAGGTCGCAACCCCTTTTTCCTCGAAAACTCCAGATAGCATTCAAGAGTTTCAGTGGATTGACCCTTACCTCCTCTTGCTCCTCGGCCACAAGTGCGTTCAGTTTCTCCTTCTTTGGGCATTCCTTAGCTCGATGAGGACCGTCGCATATGAACCATCCCCCTGGCTTCTTGGTCCTACCTTTGTCCAGCTTTGGCCCCTCACTTTTCTCCGACTTGGGTTTGCCCTTTCCCTTGTCCTTGCTTTTGTCCTTGCCCTTCGTCTCCTGCTGCCCAGTTGTCTTATAGTCCACCAGGGCATCAACAGCAATCAGGGCGCTTTGGAGATCCTTGACGCCAAGTCTCCGAAGCTCGGTCTGTGCCCATCCTTGCAGTCCAACAATGAAGTTGTACAACTTGTCCTCTTCGCTCATGTATTTGATATCCAACAACAAGGATGAGAAATCCTTCACGTACTCGCGTACCGTGCTCGTGTGCTTGAGCCTCCTCAGCGCATCACGAGCCATCCAGGCGGTGTTGGTTGGCAAGAACTGGGCACGCAGTTCCTTAGTCATGTCCCCCCATGTGGAGATGGCTGGCTGGGCAGGGTCGACGCTCCTCGATCTCCACCACAGCTTAGCATCTCCTGCAAGAAACATAGCCCCAAGTGTTACCTTGTCAACCTCTTTTGTGGAGAGCGCCTTGAAGTATTCTTCCAAGTCCCAAAGGAAGTTCTTGAGCTCCTTAGCATTCCTGGTTCCGTGGAAAGCTTTGGGCTCGGGAACCTTTAGTCGCTTCCCACCCGTCTCGTCCCCATGTTCGCGCAAGGCGCGCTTGATAAGCGCCATATCATCTACCAACGTCTCAAGCCTCAGAGACATCTCCTCATTGACCTCGCCCCAGGTGTCCTCCGTGGTCGCCCTCGAGACGAGCTCCTGGACGGTTGCCTCCAACGCTTCGATTCGGTTGTCACGCTCGAGATTTGACGCCTCCAATGCTCGAACCTTGCCCTCAAGGGAAACGAGACACTTCGTCGTCCTCGTTTCCATCAGCTCTGATACCAGGCAGTGACGGGGTTTCTTTTTGCTTATGTTCTAGCTCAAAACCTCGGTCAGCTCCTAGCTAAACCTCTCTCGTTAGCTATGGACAAAACCCTAGGAGTAGCTTTGCCAGAAGCCCCAACTCAGTGTTCACTCAATCACACTCAAGAATGGAGCAACCCCCGTTTTGTATTTCTCTACACAAACATACAAACGTACAATTCTCTCAGATGGGTTGGTTGTGACAACTCCACAACTCAACGCCCCTATATATAGGTCTCAACCTATAGCTATTTGCTCCAAGAGGCATTCAAGTGCCCACTTCAATGCCTCCATCAAGTCAGATCTAAAGACGCATGTAGAAGTAGGAAAGTTTCCTTGTTTGCACCAACGAACCAGCAAACTTTCCTTATGTGTCGCGTCCCCTCAGATACTTGCCTTCATTGCCCCAACGAGCCAGGTAGCCTTCCTTATCTGTCGCGTCCCCTCAGATAGTTGCTTTCTTTGCACCAACGAGCCAGGTAGCTTTCCTTATATGCTCGTCTGTTGGATGCATGCCCCTGATCCGAGAGAAGATCCGCATGGATCCTAGCAGGCTCACTTGTTCGGCCCGTATGTACCCAAGCCTCCCGCTTGTGTCCACGGGCTCGTGTGACCCAATGCATTCTCCTGAACAACCCTCATTTGGCTAAGTCCAGGGGACCATTGGCGTCACAAGGTCATAGCAGCCTTAAGGGTGTAACAATACCCACCCTAAATATCATCCAGGTCCGCCCCTGCTATGAAATTAATGCATCATACGACCGACATTGCGAAGTTGATCGAAGAGGCGTTTCAATTTGATGCAGGCACGCACGCACGCACGCACGAGTCCACTCCCTGCGGTTTGCTTTAATTCAATTCGATTCGACCGGTCAGGTAGAAATTAATAAAGAACCAAACTTCATTCGTCGTGTCTTAATTAATTAATTAATACAATCAATCTTAATTACCAAAACATGTCCTAATTAACCATGTAATAATGCATGGATTTTAAGAGTAATATCCATAGTGGCGTACGTGTCAAACAACAATTCTCGTCGATCGATCCATGCAAACTTAGTTATCTTTTACACATAAAGATTAAATTAAAAAAAGTCTTAATTAGAAACAAACGAAACGATCGATCGAGTCAAAGAGGTGTGATGAGAGATAGTCGGGAAAGAATCCACCCATCCATACACCTATCACTCATTCTTCTTCCTTAGTTGTACGTCTTGTCCACTAATCACAAATCACTGATCACTAATAATTCTTACTGGCTAACAGAGACGGAGAGAGAAAAGAAGACAAGAAGAATTAACGGAGAGACGAGAAGAAGAAGAAGAAGAAGAAGAAGAAGAAGAAGCCACTGATAATTTAAAACAACAATTCCTTGTGATTCGAACCGGAGGCAACACCACCAATATTATTAATAATCCCAATCCCACCTGGGTTCGTTCGTTTATTAATTTGTTTTTGGTTAAATAGCTAGCTAGCTTGTTTGCATTGATTAATGATCTTATATGTGTTATATATGGTTATGCATGCATGCATGCAGCAGTCAGTCAGATCAGGTACTGATAGAATATGTGAAGGTTGAGTTATGTCAGGGATGTGGAAAGGGTGTTTAACCCATTTGTATCAATAAACTGAACAATAATGAACTGTTCAGGTGTCTCAAGAAATTATACATGGTAGACCTCAACACCACTCTATACCAAGCACATCATCATCAGAACCCTGGGAATCATATGACAAGTTTCTTACTTTTGATGACCCAATTGAATCACCAGGTTTTATTATTCCAACCACTTGAATTGTCATTTTGAAGATGTCTCTTTCTCAAGCATTTTAATTGCATGCAGTACAAGTGAAAGTGAGAACAGTGGATCCCTCCAAAGGCCTCCACTCTTATGGAGTTCGAAACATCGACTGGGAAGACCGAGTGCGAGACTGGAAATTCAATAAGATGGCCACAATCGATGAAGAAAATGGAGGTGGAGATTACGGAAGTGGTAACTTAAACATTGAAGCGCAGAAAGAAATGTATTGACACATATGATTAATTAATAAACATCTGTTTCGTTGTTTCTAATTGTTTAAAGCTTGTTTGTTGAAATGCTTAATGACAGGTATGATGATGGAATCCAGCCACTGCACAAAGTGGTGTCAATTCCTTCTGTTGAGCTATACATCTATAGAGCTGCCATAATAATGCGACTTATCATCGTCGTGATTTTCTTCCATTATCGTGTCACTACTCCTGTTAAAGATGCTTATCCACTCTGGCTAATATCTGTAATTTGTGAGATATGGTTTGGATTGCCCTGGATTCTTGATCAGTTTCCTAAATGGACTCCGATCAATCGCGAGACTTACCTCAACAGACTAGAGTTGAGGTATATATTGCTTTGTTTGTCGACGTAGATTTAAAAAATTGTGGTTGTTTGCTAAGTGAGGATTCGAATTCTTGACAGGTATGGTAGTGAATTTGGGTGTAATTTAATGTTACCTCCAATCGATGTTTTCGGAAGCACGGTGGACCCTTCAAAAGAGCCACCTCTTATAACCGCGAATACCGTGCTTTCGGTTCTTGCCGTGGACTATCAAGTAGACAAAGTTTCATGCTACGTTTCTGACGATGGTGCGGCAATGTTGACGTTTGAGGCTCTGTCAGAAACCACACAATTTGGGATGAAGTGGGTACCATTCTGCAAAAAATACGATATCGAACCAAGAGCACCTGAATTCTACTTTGCTCAGAAGATCGACTACTTGAAGGACAAGACTAGACCTTCACTCGTTAAAGAGCGTCGAGCTATGAAGGTTGAATTATAAATAAAAAAACAAGCAAGAAAACATACATGGATGTACAATCATCTTTGAATGATGCATTAGTGAATTATGATTTTTTTTTTTTGTTTTCAGAGGGAATATGAAGAGTTCAGAGTGAAGATAAATGGTCTAGTGGAGAATGCACGAAAAATGCCCGAAGAAGGATGGACAATGGATGATGGCACTCCTTGGCCTGGAAACAATACTAGAGATCACCCTGCCATGATTCAGGTGATGATTCTTTCATACTTAGATTTTCTTACAAATTAAATCTTCTCGTGTGTGCAGGTTACGAATCTTTTGAGAAATTCAGGTATTTCTAGGACGGACATACGGGGGCCTGCGATATCGAAGGCAATGAACTAACTACCTAGGCTTGTGTACATTTCTCGTGAGAAGCGTGTTGGATTTCAGCATCACAAAAAGGCCGGTGCAATGAATGCTCTTGTAAGTCATTTTGCTAATCTAAGTGTCAGTTGGAAGTTATTTTGGAATTTATGCTGTTTAATTAATTATTATCTGCTAGATTCGAGTGTCGGCTGTTTTAACCAATGGTGCATATATTCTGAATGTCGACTGTGATCACTACTTCAACAACAGCAAAGCGCTAAAAGAAGCAATGTGCTTCATGATGGATCATTCGTTGGGAAAGAAAATCTGTTATGTGCAGTTTCCCCAACGATTCGATGGCATTGACTTTCACGACAGATACGCCAATCGCAACACTGTATTTTTCGATGTAAGTAAACAAAATGCATGCAGTGACTTACCATACATTACTATGCTTCCCGAGGACAATGACTTACTTCGACACTCGTTTGCAGGTAAACTTGAAAGGCTTAGATGGCATTCAGGGACCTGTTTATGTTGGAACTGGCTGTTGCTTCAACCGACAGGCGTTGTATGGTCATGATCCAGTCTTCACCGACGAGGTTTCGGAGCCTAACATACTTAGTAGAATTCTGTGTGGTTCAAGAAAGAAAAGTTTTCATTTTGATGATCAGACCCAGCAGCTTCATAGAAATGAAGACTATATAGAAGACGTGGAGGAGATCTTTGATGGTAGGTTTCATTCAGTTTTTCAAATGTTTCACAAGAATCAGACTTCTATGCTAAAAAAATAAGCCAAACAAAGGCTATGCCATGTAGGAATTAGGAACTCTAATTTTTTTCGGCGTTTTAACTTTTTGAATGTGTTAGTTTAAAGCATGCTATGTTTATTTTTAGAATTCGAAGATAACGAGTATCAAGCCGTTTCACCAAGAAGATTAGAGAAAACATTTGGCCAATCGGCAATTTTCATCGAGTCCACATTTATGGAAGGAGGAGGAATACCACCTTATGTGGATTCAGGTTACCTTCTCAAGGAAGCCATTCATGTCATAAGTTGCGGTTACGAGGCAAAATCTGAATGGGGGCAAAGATGTAAACTCACTACCAATCTGGAACTGAAACTATAATCGTCTTTGAGGAAAATTTGATGTGAATTCAGTATAAAAAAAAATTTGTACATTCAGATCGGTTGGATATATCATATATGGTTCAGTAACAGAAGATATCTTAACTGGATTTAAGATGCATGCCCTTGGATGGAAATCTATTTATTGTATGCCTGACCGACCGGCATTTAAAGGGTCGGCTCCTATCAATCTTTCCGACCGCCTTAACCAAGTGCTAAGATGGGCATTGGGCTCGATCGAAATTCTGCTTAGCAGACATTGTCCTATTTGGTATGGTTACACTGGAAGGCTGAAGTTCTTGCAGAGAGTGGCTTACATCAATACCACAATCTACCCTCTCACCTCCATTCCTCTGGTCGCATACTGCATTCTTCCGGCTGTTTGTCTCCTTACAGGAAAAATTATTGTTCCAGAGGTCAGTTGCATTATTTTGGTTGTGTTTTTTCAACTATATAAATCATAACATGATGTGTTTGTTATCATGATACTAGATTGATGATGAAATTTTTAATTGACAGGTAAGTAACTATGCTGGACTGTGGTTTCTGCTGCTTTTTAGCTCCATAATTTTGAGTGGAGTATCTGAGCTAAGGTGGAGTGGGGTTGGAATACAAGACTGGTGGAGGAATGAGCAGTTCTGGGTCATTGGTGGGACTTCAGCACATCTTTTTGCAGTGTTCCAGGGACTGCTGAAGGTGTTTGCAGGAATCGGTACGAACTTCACGGTGACCTCAAAGGCTTCAGACGAGGATGGGGAATTTGCAGAGTTGTACGAGTTCAAATGGACATCTCTCCTAATCCCTCCTACCACCATCCTGGTAGTTAATATGGTTGGAATAGTGGCGGGAGTTTCGTATGCAATAAACAGTGGGTATCAGGCATGGGGACCTCTATTCGGAAAGCTATTTTTCGCGATATGGGTGATTGTCCACCTCTATCCTTTCCTCAAGGGTCTTATCCCGACCATTGTTATTGTGTGGTCCATTCTACTTGCATCGATATTTTCGTTGTTATGGGTGCATATTGATCCTTTTGCTAGTCCTATTCAGAAAGTAGATGTAACCAGGAACTGTGGCTTCGAATGTTGATGTAACATAAGGATCAATGAGCATGTACAATCAATCTTATACTGCAAATTTTATGTTTTGTGTCAGTCTGCAAGAACCAATTTAGAGGAGAGAATTGAGCTTCTACTCTGGTTTGTATGAAGGATCTTAGGTCTTGTCACAGTTTTCTTTCTGAAAATACTTTGTTTTGGTGTATTCATTACTACAGACCAAGAATCAACTCTAGGTAGCACAAGCATGATGGTAATGTATTTGTTATGAACGATACAATGTTATGCAACATATTTGGAACTTAAAGAGGTAATATGCACAGTTCTATGTAGAGTTTTGAGTCAGGGTATGTAACTCTTAGCACTAATGATGGGTGTAAGAGCAACTTATCTTTCCTCCAAAATGTTTATTTTTAGCTCTCGAAGTGCCTCTGAAGTTGAACTAAATCTTTGCTTATCAGCCATGTATTAGGAAGTGCTATTGATATGCTTCTAAGCTTCTTAAAAAATGTTAACCTTGGAAGAGGCATAGAGACATAGAGTTACCTCAACCTTTCATGGACCTTCAATAAACCAAATACACAATGGAAGATAATGATCATATCATACCTCCTAAATGCAGATGAACAGCTGCCAATGGAAACCAAATGCATTCTACACGATGTTAAAATCTATCCAGAAGTAAACAAGATGAATGTGTTGTATCCAAAAATAATCTCCCAGACTACTACTTATTATTATTATTAAAAGAAGATAACGGAGTAGTACAGAAATTGCATCTTCAATCATCAAAAATACCACACACATAGACACACTTCAGGAAGAAAAAAAGAGAGGTAAGTTTTGCTACAGGATTTCAAACTAACGTATGTCGAAGGGAACACTACAGGTATTTTCTAGCCAGAGCTCTAACTTTGGTGTCGAAGTGGGAAGAAGTGATCCGAGATCCAGGCAAGTACAGAGGATTTAGAAGAATCTGTTCAGGTGAAAGAGAAGTTAGACCATATGATGAAACAGAATGCCCAAATCCCAGATTTCGTTAAGATTCTAACGATAAAACCTGAAAGTCAAATTCCTACTTAAAGCAGCCCAAAAAAATGGAGCGCATAAAAACAGATAATGCAAACAAAAGATGATTTGCTGAATGGACTCAAGCTGGCACCTTAGGATCCTCCCTCTAGTATGCAGAGCATGTATTAGCAAAAGCTATTGATCATATAGAGGAGTTTCAATTATTTATATTTGAACAAGGAATTGATTTGCATGCATAATAATGATGAACACAAGAAAATGGTATCGAAAGTAAGAATAGTACTACCTTTATATAGAGGTCATGAACCTCTTGGAAGAAAGATTTGATCCCATCCTCATTACGGGAATCATGGAGTAGCATTAGTCTAGTATGTAAGTAAGGAGTTAAGGAAAGAAAAGGAATATAAGAAAATAAAAAGAGAGTTAAAGCAAGCAATTATTCCATTGAAGGAAGGATATGAGCAGCAGTAACATAAACAGAGACGACGAGATCATTGAATCTATCTGTTGCCTTGAGAAACCTGTAGAATTATATTGGAAGAGGATTAATTGAGATATATAAGTCGATTGGATCCGATCAGCGTTGGTAATTTACGTACATAGCACTTGTAGTCCAAGCCAGGTCCTGAACAATATCAAGAGCGGCATGTAGGATGAAGTGGTGCTGATGCGCCGACTCTTCTTTCTGTCAAAGTGTCAACTCCAAAAATGTCAGATTTAACACAAATCTTGGAGATCTTGAACAAGAAAGAAAGAAAGAACCAACCTTAACGCCAGATCCGACATCAGCTTCGTATATGGGAATATCGTTTCGGCTCACAATCACGAAGCAACCAGTGCTACCAGACATTATGTTATGTTATGTTATGCTACAAACCTACAATCGAATCGAATCGAATGGAAAAACAAAACAAAACAAAACAAAATTGGGATTAGGGTTAGGCGATCATTTATGAACAAGACAATAAAATAAAAATAAAAATGGAGATTTACCTTAAGAGAAAAGGGATGATGTCTTGTCCCGTCCTAAGTCCTAACCGTGGTTGGGTGTTGGGCGATTTGAATCCCCTCGACGGCGGCGGCAAGAGAGAGACAGAGAGAGAGAGAGAATAAGCAAAAAAGACGACCTTTTTATTATTGTTTTCGTTTCTTCAACTTTTTTGCTTGTGAATTTGTGATGCGACCAACTACAACTTTTATTGCGATTACGTATTAAATTTTGTATATTCAATTTCTATCTTTGTCCATCTACTAATCAAGATGAGTAGAGGCAGCCTTAGACCATAATCATTTGACAAAGTTGGGGAAAAAAGTGACCACAGGTGGTGTCGATGGATGGATGGATCGGAGAGCAAAGTATGCCCTTATAAATGAGATCGTTCGTTGCCCATTACATTACATTACATTACATGTAATAAATAATTACAAATGATTTAAAAGCATGAATTGAAACACATCCAAAAACCCTGATGAGTACAACATAACCAAAGGTCAATAGTATGATGAAAACATCAGGCCATCACAGTACAGTAATGACTAAACTTTGGGTTCAGAGCAAATGAAAGGAACAAGAAGAGCTAACGAACTCCGAGCTTTGGGCACCCCGCAGGAAGGGGTAGAGACAAATTTTCTAAGGTTCGAAATGTTCTAGGTATCATCTTGTCAACGTAAATTACACCATCCAAATGATCACACTCGTGCTGTAGTATGCGAGCCTGCCAACCAGCGGCACGCACCACCATAGGACGTCCATCTCGATCCCAACCGGTCACTTCAACATCAACACTTCGCTCCACCAATGCCCTGTACCCATCTACACTGGAAGAAAAAAAAAACATACCAACAGGATCAACATGTCATTCGGATGCTATGAAATTGTTACTGTATAAGCAACAAAACCCATGTATTAAGGTGTGGGATATCACCTTGATGATGATGATGATGAATGGTGCATTAAGGTTAAGGATGAATGGAACAGATACAAAACAAGAAAAAGTACTCTGATGTAATTTAACAGAGTCGGTCACATTTAAAGAGGTGAAACTGCCAAGGTGGTTACCTCAGACAACCTTCGAAAAAGAGTGCTGTTTTATCGCCTTTGGTTTTAAGCTTTGGGTTCACAATAACCTTTTCAAAGAAGAAAAAAACAACCATAACCACATAGCAATGAGTAACACATTACAATCTCAAAGCCTGAAAAGTTTAACATCATCATCATCGTCATCATCAAAAAAACTAAATGAAATAATGAATCATTTGCCCACCAGAAGATCAAACGGTCGACGGTCTTGTGCCTTGATCTCATCTTTAGAAGCATAACTGATGTACTCCTGCGTATCTTCCAATACAATAATCTGCCAAAAAAAATAAATCAAACAAGTACTTTACATACTACACAAATGAGGCAACTGCGCTAGACGAACAGTAGATACACAAAAGAACCAATTTTATCATAAAACAAGACAAGAAGCTAATTTTGCTTCCAAACCCCGAATTCTAACCTCCTCAACCAACTGGAATCCACAATAAAAGTTATTAAAGCAATCACTCAACTACACTACTAGATAGTACATTACACATTGCACATTGAAAAGAGTCGGTTAACTTTATCATCAAATCAAACAATACATTAAAGAAAGAAAGAAAGAAAGAAACTTTTTTGATAAAAATGGTACCTTGAGTGGGATTCCGATCTGAGGGGCGGCAAGGCCGACGGCGGGGGCTTTCCTCATGGTTTGGATCATGAGATCGATGGCGTCCTGGATTTCGTCGGAGGGAATGCGGTCGGGGTGGACCTCGGCGGCGGGCTCGTGGAGGACGGGGTCTCCTGCCTTCACCACGTCGGGGTACGACTCGCGGTAGTTCTTCTTGGATCCGAATACGGAGGAGAGCCAACCACCACCACCACCACCACCACCGGCCGAGGCGGAGACGGAGACGAAACAACCTTTCTTCGTTTTGGGTTTGGTGGAGAGAGGAGAAAAGAAGGCATTTGTAAATGTAATAATTCCAGATGGGGTTTTGTTTGTTGTTGGATTCCGAAGAGTGGAATCCAAAAGTGGGAACACACGAAGACGAACACACGAACAACACCACATCTTTTCTGTTTCTGTTTCTGTTTTTGTTTCTGTTTCATCACTTATTAGTTAGTTATTGAAGACGATGGTGTTGTTGTTGTTGTTGGGTCATGGGCCTTCTTGGGCCTCATGGGCCCAACACCTCATTATTTCAGGTCAAATAATTCCATTAAGAAAGAAAGTATATATGCGCGCAATACTTGATGACAATGACAAACAAAAGCTAGCAATGGATTCCTTTTCTCTCGTCACCTCTCGTCCTAAAACTACTTAAATCGTCCCAACATATTACCATTTTGTCATTCTCTCATTTGTACTGCTATAACGCGATATTTTACCCTCCTATCACACATCTCTCTTCATCTTCCTCTTATAATCATAAAAAATAAATATTTTGGAGGTCAGTAATGAGCCAACGGACACCCCGGTGTACTCGAATCTGGTAAAATATCCAACATCTTTTTAATAAAATAAAAAATAAAAAAAAATTACGGGCGTCCGACGGAGCCGCCCCGCGTAGAAGAGGGGCGTCTGGGTAAGACGCCTCCCCCATGGAGAGGGGCGGCTCCGTCAGAAGCCCGTAATTTTTTATATTTTTTTATTAAAAACATAATTGATTATAAATTTAGATAATTGCTAAATTAATTAATTAATAAGTTAATAATTACTATATTCGGATACCCCTT
Organism: Triglochin maritima; assembly: GCA_963682175.1. Classification (NCBI taxonomy): domain Eukaryota; kingdom Viridiplantae; phylum Streptophyta; class Magnoliopsida; order Alismatales; family Juncaginaceae; genus Triglochin; species Triglochin maritima. The sequence goes on from OY821781.1 coordinate 41,044,112, forward strand.
CGGTACACCGAATAGAGATTTCCAGAGAAATGTCGAAGCTACTTAGAATAAATATTCGGACGATCACGGTGGACCGATGGAAACTCGGTCATCCGCATGGAACATGTTCGGTAGACCGAGAAGCAAACGGTCGACCGTCTGACATCTCACCTTACAATGAGTTTTTGCAAGTGATGAACATTCAAAAATTTCCAGATCCAACAATTTCAAAATCCAAAAAAATTTCAGGGGATGTTGCCCCCTTGCCAACCCCGCCACCTCACCGGCGAGGTGGAATGCCGCTCGCTAACCGGGGAGCGAGACCCCTGAACGACATGTCGATGTGGTATTTGTAAGTCAGGAAGTTTTACCACCGGGGATCTTGGATCTTGAAAATTTTGAATATTAATCACTTGCAAAAAAAACTCATTGTAATCTGACATCGTTACCACCGAAAATCTTGCAACAGAACCTCAAATAATTTGAGATAACACACCGTATAATTTTAAGAATTTATTTATATTTAATTTTTAATTTATTATTATTAAAAAATACGGGCATCTGGCTAACACGCCTCCACTAACGTGGAGGCGTCTGGCAAACACGCGGAAAGCATGATCTGGTCCCGAGAGCTCTCATTCGCGGTCACCACCCTCCTAATGCCGACCTCGGCCTGAAATGTAAACATGAAACTATTTCTGAGATTCCATAAGGAAACATCGTATGTCAAACTCTAACACAAACATGAACATGACCATTAAAAGAACTATAACATAGCATGGGCATGCAACTGTAAAAACTATCACTTTGTCTCTCTCAACAATAACAATCAAACCACCACGTTGCCTCGATATTACCGAAGTCACGATTTTGCATCTATCATTGGAGCCACAATTTTGCCTCACTCACAGGAGCCGCAGTTTCCAACAAACTCACAACCCGCTCCGTAGAGCCACAACTGATCGCTATCAGGTCGGCTTGTCCGTCCGTTGCCCCCAAAAGGGTCGGTGAACCCGTTACCCTCTAGCCGATCCAAACCAACATAAAATATACCAAATTGTGCAGAAATGGTCGACCGAACAAGCCAACCAGTCGACCGGTTCCTCCCGGGAACGCACAGGCGTTCGACCGTCTCTACGATCGGTCGAACCACAAAACTAATAAAACGACCAATCGGTCGAACAGAAGGTGTCTGACGGTCGACCGTTTGGATGGTCTACGCCACAATAATATTAAATCAAATGTCCCAACGGTCGAACAATAAAAGGGCCCGGTCGACTGGAAAATCACAGGAACTCCACCATTCCTCAAGGTCCATGACCAGTCGAACAGACTTTAAGTCAATTTAAATAATTAGTTGAATGATTTCGAAGAGATGTCAACCGTTTAGATGGTCTAAGCTCCTAACCGACTTGCTACAGTGAAATCAGTTGAACTGGTCAACATGGCAGTTGACTGTTTAGATTGTCAACGCCCGAATCGACTCATTACAGTGCATTCGGTCGAACGGCAAGGGGGACCCGGTCAACTGAAAACACTTAGAGCTTGCCTAACATGCTTGACCGGTCGACCGCACGAAGCATCGTTCGACCGGTGCAAGACAAAACTCTCCAAAATCACACCAACAACGGTTGACCGAACACAGTAGAAAACTGCTGGACTGAAGGTCTGACGAGCCTTGCGTCCTACCGTCCACCACTCCAACACCTACACGAACTTAGGTGAGCATAAAAACAAGCTTGACATACCTATAAGGCTAATAAGTCTTTGAAGATCTAACGGCGAGCTTCTTCACACCAACGAGCTTACCTCCGGCGAATTCCTCCCGAGCAACGATCACCGCAACTCCGGCAATCGTGACCGCACTCCGTGCACGATGTTCACCTGACTTCGCCGGAGCCCCAATAAGCTTGAGCAAAACGACCAGAGAGTGAGAGAGAGAATTGAGAGTGAGGTGAGAGTGAGAGTGAGAGACAAGAGAGAGAGAATACAAACCTTTTATACTCCTCTCCTAACCAATCTCAGTCGTCCAACTCAAAACCTCTCCAACACATCACACTAAACCTGATTAAACACTAATCAAGTATTAGGATCTCACAGCTTGACTCTCTTCGAGTCTCCGGGACTTTCATTCGTTTTCATGATCTTCAGTACAAGGTAACATAAGGTTTTTAAAACGGTTACCTATTTCCTCAGTATCCGAATAAGGAACATTGGAGGTGCCTAGAACCTAGAAAGAGCAGTAGTTTCTCGAAATAAGAATTTTCTTGTATACTAAAGCAAATGAAATGATACGAGGAAGTAAAGTAGATCGACGTTACGTTACATCGATCTTCTGATCAGTAATTAATTAACAAGCTAGAACTTGTGATTTCTTGTGTCCTTCAATAATGCATGCATGTGACAGATCGAGACATGTACGTGCATACGGACCAACCAAGTGTGCTGCAATTGTCTAGTCTGATGTACGTGGATCCAACATCAAACAAACAAGGACAATTGTTTAGACAAACAAGTCACGACTTCTTTAATTCGTACGTTAGAGCAATGTTAACGGGGCGGATGAAGCAAGACGTCCGACGACGTCAACCTTTTCCGCACGAAGTGGATGCCACGGAGGGGCAGAAGTTCCCGCCCGAACGTGAAATCGAGCGGTTGAGCTCGTGATCACCCGTCCGGGCGGGTGGGTGATTTTTGTGGGTGGGGGAGCTCGTGTTGCCTTTCATTCGTTAATTTAATTTTGTTAAAAAAATTAAAAATTTATTTTAAATTATTTTTTCAATTTTTTTGTTAAAATATGTTTCTTATTTGTTTTGATTTTGTAATTTTTTTGAGATTTTACTTAGGTTTGATCTTCAAAGACGTGAAGGGGAGAGAATATAAGATGTGTGGGGTGTTTTGGGGTGTGACTATGGAGATTTGTTGAGTGAATTGGATGAGCTTACGTCACAGAGAAAGAAGTTGACAGTGACAGAAAGATAAACTGACGTGACAGAGAAAGAACATGACATCCGAACACTGTTAAACATAGTCTTACAAACTTCAAAAGTAAGTGTAACCGAAGAAAAGATCAAATGCAGTAAATTATTTTCCACAAAGATAAGATAAGCAGAATGTTACGTTAAATTAATTTCCACTGCATGCTACTTTATTATATTATTATAGTAGTCACATACATAGAGACAGACATACATAAATACATACATAGATTCTAGCAAATTTTGACGATCGATCACTCATTAATTAATATTGTTAATTAATTATTTGAGTAAGATGTTGCTGCTGTTTCTGCTGGTCTTGAATATTGATGACAGTTGCTGCAGCTCTTTTGCATGCCATAAACGGTTCTCCAGTAAGAGTTATGACGGGGAGGTTGTCGCAGTTGCAGATCTCGATCATGAAGGCGTCCGGATCGTGGAAGAAGAGTTGGTCCACATAGATACCGCCCTCCTCGACCAACCTCTTTATGTAGTGGATCCCCATACCATTCAGTTTCTTCTCCACCTCCTCCATGTTTCCGCATTGGAACGATATGTGATTGTCCTTTGGATTTATTTCCTTCTTCTTATTATTCGCTTCTGGTTTGGGTTTGGGATCATCATCGCTCTGCAACAGATGGATTCCGATACCATAGTTGAACAACCTGCAAGCAAGCAAGCAAGCAAGCCTCAGTACCATTATTACGTACCTCAAATTATAACACACATGCAACAAATTAATTAAAAATAAATACATGTACCTACCATGCACCGTCGAAGTTGAAGGAACCTGGTCTTCTGATTGGGGTGAACCCCAAAACATTCTGATAGAAATACAGTGATTCCTCCACTGATCTGCACACCAGAGAGATGTGGTTCAAGGAGGTCAGAGGCAACGCTTCTTCTACCTTCTCCAACATTTAATTTTACTGGATCGAGAAGAACACACAACACACCACTTTAACTTATTGAGCCACTTCACATGCATGTCATGCTTATATAGAAAAGGACCTAATTAAGATGGTTCATGACTATGTAGTCTGTCACGCATTAATAATGGATAACACTTCCAAGTGTAAAAATTAATTAGCCACTGCTGGGCTACCATAAATAATCACCCGCCCCGGGAAGTAGTTTAAAATAAAAGAACTCTTCTGTCACGCCCAGCTAGAGCTAGCTATAATGTCCTTATCTGTTTATTCTAATTAATGATAATGCAAAAGATTAAGGTCATAAACAAACAAAGTGAGTTTGTTCCATTCAGACAAGTAACATACATAAAACACTAAACTATTATGAACTAAAGGACTATTGGTACACTATAAATCAATTATTTTTCTGAGAATCACAAACGTCGACGGCTCTTGTATGTGCACCTTCACGAGTATAATTATTCTCCTCCTACTTGTCACCTTTCTTGACATAACTGCCATGTCTGCCCCTTTGTGATCATCACATTGATTGACCGACTGTAACATGATGATCCTACTTCTGTTTTATGTTCCAATCATATCTAAATATGCACACCATTTTTTTTAAAAAAAAATACGGTAATTAAAACGAGACTTGAAGGACAAAAGCAGAGTCAATAGAGTAATCGCTTGAGCATGCGATAAACATATTTCATTATAAATACAATGGTACATAATTAACTTACCCAAATTTCACGAATTCGAATTTAATAGCAAACTTACGTAGGAATTGTATTGGTTGAAAGAATCTCAAGCAAAGACAAAGAACAGGTCTACAACATGTTTGTACATAAGATCAAAACAACAAACATGTGGATGTTACCATCACGTCAAGAAATGTGAAAAACAACTATTCAAGAATGTCTTCTACTAGGTTTAATTTCTCCTCCCACTTGTCAATGCGTGGTGGTAACGTGGTAAAGAAGTTGTTGGATTCATGGAGTTCAGCTGAGCGATGCTAATCTTAATTGACAGGTACTCAACTCCTCTGCTAGGGAGAAGCAATTCTCCTTTCGGTTCTTGTACTCGTCGTAACGTTTGAAGAAATACCCAAGATAATCGAAATCAATCGGGGACACCTTTGCCTGAAAAATAAGATGAAAACAAGATAAAAGTCATCTTTTTTTAGAGTTTTTTGTTGTTGTTGTTGGGTACTTTGCTATATATGTTCAACTTCAACCATTTTTGTGTGTTAAATGACAGTGATCTTGGTGGTTGAGTATATTTAAAATGATGACGGACTGGAGAAATTAAACAAAAATTACCTGAATGAGAGCCCATAATGCCCAATAAATATGTGATGCCAAGGTAAAACAATTTGTCTCCACATACAAGGCTTCTAGATCTTGGTCTGTCACCTGTCAGAGATAAAAGATACAACTCAGTTTCACCACCAGTAACTCATCCTTTTCGCAGTACCATAACCATCACCTAAGCATGACATAAGCCTTTATGACTAGCATTAAAAGGCCTTTATCACCTCAGGATGGATCAAGACACAAGGTCTTTGTATGGTGATTTATGGAAGATCAAATGCTGGACTGGACTCAAGTGGACTACCTCATGTGGTCTGTTCGGCTTCAAATAATTCCTGAAAAAATTGTATTGCGCATCTTTACATGGGAACCTGCATAATAAGACATGATTTAACCAATAGATTTATGAGATAATCATTCCATGGAAAATATCAAACATATAAAACAAACTAACAATTTGTAGTCGCACTCAAAGTGTTATGTCCCTAACCCGGTTTAGGGTTAATTGGTGATTAAAGAGGAGAGAGGGAGGTATGGAGAGGTTTGACTTTGGTGGAGAGAGAGAGAGGAAGTGATGGCTTAGGGGGATGGTGCGTGTGTAGGAGTGTGGTGGGGTGGTGTGGGTTGAGGATTGGGTTTTAAGGAGGAGATCTCCCATCTTCTTCTTCTTCTTCTTTTCCTTTCCCATTCCATTCTTCCACCACCTTCCTCACACTCTCCTTTCTTTTCCGGCGGCAGTAGAGGAGGACGGAGCTCGTGTGGTTGGTGACGAAGGCGGAAGTTTGATCCCGGCGTGAGAGGTGCGGAGTCTTGGGCGCGTGGTGGTCACCGGAGACGGCGTGCGCGAGCGGTGCTCCGGCTTTGTTCGTCGTTCTCGTGAGGTATGCCGCTCATTAGTGTGATTTTGTTGCCCACCCTTGTGGAAGGGTGTTGTTGGTCGGTCGGGGGAGGTCGAGGACCTCTCCGGCGACGCGTTCTTCGTAAACCCTCGGCTGGCGCGAGGTTGAAGACGACCAACGGTCGACCGGGTCCTTCGGGCGGTCGACCGTTTTAGCACTGTTTGCCCGACTTTAACCTTCACCGGTCGAACGATGCCTTGGGGCGGTCGACCGGTAGTGCATTATTGCTGGTGAGTTGGGATTTTCTACCTGTTATCGGTCGACCGGTCCTTGTTGTGTTCGACCGGAACTTAAGTGTACCTGTTAGTATTGTTTGAATTGTTCGACCGATTGCATGTTTGTTCGACCGATTGCATGTTTGTTCGACCGGTAGTATGTTTACGTTCGACCGTTTGATGACGTAGAATACTAGGTTGACCCTGTCTGTTTTCGGTCGACCGAGACCCCTGAGTCGGTCGACCGATAGAGTGGAATTTAATGTTGACCAGACTCCGGATTTTGACCTCGTTCGGTCGACCGGTTTTAGACTTTTGTTCGACCGTTGGGGAATTAGTGTTGAGCAGTGAGTTCTACCGATTCAGACTTTCGGTCGACCGAATTCCTCGTGAAAACGGTCGACCGGTTAGACTATTTCGGTCGACCGAATCTGCTCAGAACTGAATTCCTGGGTCCTGTTGTGAATGCCAACTTTGTCCACGGAAACCCGTGTCCTCGCCTTGTGCGTGAGCCGGGAGGTGACGGTGGGCGCGTGATGCGTGCCTGCCCAGGGACCGCCGTTGGGAAGAGTGTGGGTGTTCGGGACGCGTCAGCTCCATGTATGGACCGTGACTTTTGAGATGATTGTTGGCACTTTGTAGTATAGCAGGCTTGAGGGATCGCGGATCCCAGTATTGATGTTGTGCGGGCACGCAACTGGCGTTGGGTGAGGTGACTACCGGCCCTTGGGGCTACGGAGGTCGCTGCCCTGCTTTTATAGCGGCGCGGTTGGTGTTCGCGGCTCGAGGAGCCTGATGACCTGGCAGACTTCGGTCTGGACCCGTCCGATGCTGTGCCGGACGTTGTGATGGACCACCGATGCTGTGCCGGTGATGCCGCCGAGGTTGTGCCGGCGATGATGATTGTTGGGCCGAGGCTGTGCCGGCTTGTTGTTTTCCTCGGCTGGGCACCTACCGAGATGATGTTGTTATACCTTCCGGGCGACGGCCCCGTTGGTCCCTGTGGCCCCGACCACTGAGATTTACAGATCTGTTTCTATCGGCGCGTAGACGTGACAGAGGCTCCCTGCCGAACCCTTGAGTAGTGTAGCTGCGTGTGGGGGGTGCGATGTCGCGGGCTACTAGACTGCATGTGCCTGCAGTAGGTCTCCTCGGGAGACTCGTTGTTGATTGTCGGACTGATGTCCTGTTTTACCCTTCGGGGGAACTGTTTTACCTTCTGTTGATGCCATGACATGCTACTAGTATGATAGGTTCATTATGTGATGCATGCATATAGGTGAGTTGGCATACGGGGTTTCCTTCTGGAAACTCAGGCATCGTTGTTATATATTTTCAGGACCGCAGTAGGTCCAGTTGGGTGGTGATCGGCGGGGACGCGCATTTTGGAGTTGGATCCTCTTCTCGGGCCGCTGAGGTCGACATGATTACCTTTTTATCCTCTGTTGTCGTTTTGCTGTAATCATGTATCTTTTGATAAACTCTGATGTATTTTGGTGCACCACTTTTATGATTTATGAGAAGTAACAGTCCCGCCTTTGATTATTGAGTTGATTGTCTTGATTATTATTTTTTTTTAAAATTTCCGCTGTTTCGGGATGTTACAACTTGGTATCAGAGCGGTCGATTCCTATGCGGTTCCCAATGAAATCACCCTTGTAGTAATAGGATTCATGCATTTTTTCTTTTAGCATGCATACATGGCTGAAGTTGTGATTGTTTCTTCTGGCAGATGGCACCTAGGCGTGTGAGGAGTTCTCCACGCGATCGTGATCCCAGTGATGACACTTCGGGTGCTCAGTGGGACAGGCTGGGCGAGTTTCTGGAGCGACAGGCTGCTCAGAGCGCTCAGAGCGGGGTGGGAGCTGAGCACGATCGGTTCATGCGTCAGCACCCGCCGACTTTTGATGGCAGGAGGGCCCCAGAGGTTGCAGAGGACTGGGTCTTCAGGATGGAGAAGATCTTCCGGGCTATTGGAGTAGCACCTGGGAGGATGGTGGAGCTGGCCACCTATGTGTTCGATGGCGAGGCCGCCAATTGGTGGAGGTCCACGTCCACAGTATTGTTTGATGATCGTCTGGATGTGAGCTGGGAGGAGTTTTTGGAGGTGTTCCACGAGCAGTACTTTCCCCAGCATATCAGGGATCAGAAGAGGGAGGAGTTCATGTCGCTGGAGCAGAAGGACATGACACTGACGAGCTACATCAGCAGGTTCAACGCTTTGGAGCGTTACTGCCCTGAGATTTGTGTGACCCCAGAGCAGCGGGCGAGGAAGTTCGTGAAGGGACTGAGGCAGCCGCTTCGATCTCGGGTGATCAACAGCATGCCGCGGACCCTTGCAGATGCGGTGAAGCATGCTACGATCATCGAGCAGGACCAGAGGGAGTGTATTCAGGAGGCGCGGAAGGCGCCAGTGAGCACCGGCAGCAGAGTCGCTGGTCGTGGAGCAGGGAACTCGGGCAAGAGGCCCAGGTTCGATGGTGGAGGAGCACGTCAGTCAGGAGCGTGCACTTACTGCGGGAGGTTCCATCCGGGACAGGAGTGTCCCCGTCGGACTGGAGCTTGTATGGGATGCGGTCAGATGGGACATTTTGTCCGTGATTGTCCTCAGAGGCAGGGTGAGCCGAGCAGGAGGCCGGGACCACCAGCAGTAGGCAGAGGCGGAGGCAGCCGATCAGTTGTTGCACCGGGCCAGAGCAGGAGGACCGGGCGAGTCTTCACTATCCAGGCTGAGGAGGCGAGGGACTCCAACACCGTCGTGGAAGGTACGCTTTCAGTTTCTGGTTCAGTAGCGCGTGTGTTGTTTGATTGCGGCGCCACTCACTCCTTCATCTCGGAGAAGTTTGCTGGCGAGTTGGGTCGGACCCCTGTGCTGCTGACTGATGTTTTGGAGGTCAGCACGCCCATGGGTGAGGTGGGCACTGTGGGGAGCTTTTTCCCCGGCACCACAGTTGCTTCGGGAGACCACGATTTTCCGGCAGATCTGGTCTTGTTACCGATGGAGGACTTCGACGTCATACTGGGGATGGACTGGCTATCACAGTACGACGTGCGAGTCTTTTGCCGTGAGAAGAAGATTCTGATTCCGATGGAGGGCGAGCCAGATGTTTTGATCAGAGGTACGAGAAGAAGAGACGGTCGTCTGATTGTGTCTGCAGTTAAGGCACGGAGGCTGGTACAGCAGGGATGCAGCGCGTTTGTGGCCACGCTGGTAGTTCCTGATTCTGAGAGGAGGAGGCTGGAGGACATAGAGATTGTGCAGGAATTTCCGGATGTGTTTCCAGCGGAGATTCCAGCTTTACCGCCGCACCGAGAGATCGAGTTCGGCATCGAGCTGGTAGCGGGTACGACACCTCAGTCGAAGGCACCGTATCGTATGGCACCTGCAGAGTTGACAGAGCTGAAGAAGCAATTGCAGGAGTTGATGGAGTCCGGGTTCATTCGACCGAGTGTTTCTCCATGGGGAGCGCCTGTGCTCTTCGTGAAGAAGAAGGATGGGTCGTTGCGGATGTGCATCGACTACAGGATGCTGAATAAGGTTACCGTTCGGAATCGGTATCCTTTGCCCAGGATTGATGATTTGTTTGATCAGTTGCAGACAGCGAGAGTGTTCTCGAAGATCGATCTGCGTTCGGGTTATCATCAGTTGCGGATCAGGGAGGCAGATGTTCAGAAGACAGCCTTCAGGACGCGGTACGGCCACTACGAGTTCTTGGTGATGCCATTTGGACTGACGAATGCGCCTGCAGCATTCATGGATCTGATGAATAGGACCTTCCAGCCGTACCTCGACAGATTTGTCGTTGTATTCGTAGACGACATTTTGATATACTCGCCTGACAGGGAGCAGCATCGAGAGCACCTGAGGATTGTGCTTGGCATCTTGAGGGATCAGCAGCTATATGCCAAGTACACGAAGTGCGAGTTTTGGTTGGATCAGGTGGCTTTTCTGGGGCATATTGTGTCAGCAGATGGGATTTCAGTGGATCCGGCGAAGGTCGAGGCAGTGACTCAGTGGAGAGCCCCGACGAGCGTGACGGAGATCAGGAGTTTCGTAGGTCTGGCAGGATATTACAGACGATTTATCCAGGATTTCTCCAGACTTGCATCGCCGCTGACAGCATTGACGCAGAAAGGCGTCAAGTTCGTTTGGTCCCAGAAGTGCGAGGACAGCTTTCAGGAGCTGAAGAGGCGTCTGACGACAGCGCCGATTCTGACGCTACAGAGTGGCAGTGGAGGCTACGTGATTTACAGTGATGCATCAGGAGTAGGCTTGGGTTGTGTTCTGATGCAGCATGGGAAGGTGGTCGCGTATGCTTCGAGACAGCTGAAGGTGCACGAGAAGAACTACCCGACTCACGATCTGGAGTTAGCAGCAGTAGTTCACGCGTTGAAGACCTGGAGGCACTATCTGTATGGCGAGCAGTTCGAGGTCTTCACCGATCATCAGAGTCTGAAGTACTTGTTCTCGCAGAAGGAGCTGAATATGAGGCAGCGCAGATGGCTCGAGTTTATTAAGGACTACGACTTCACCATTTCCTATCATCTGGGGAAGGCGAATTCGGTTGCAGATGCGCTGAGCAGGAAGGTGGAGGTTTCAGTTGCGAGTCTGTGCATCCAGGAGTGGAGGCTACTCGAGGCCTTCTCAGAGTGGAGACCATTCACAGAGGGCTCAGAGGGAGCAGTGATTGCTGGGCTTCGGGTGGAGCCGCAGACTGTCTCACGGTTAGTTCAGGCTCAGCAGGGGGATGAGGAGTTAGCTGGTCTGCTACAGTTGGCTTCCAGAGATGGATCAGATTTCAGTGTGGGGGTTGATGGTGGTCTGAGGTTCAGGAGTCGGATTTGGGTGCCGAAGGTTGATGGGCTGAGAGATGACATCATGGAGGAGGCACACAGAGCCAGATACACCATTCACCCGGGGAGCACGAAGATGTATAAGGACCTGCAGCGGAACTTCTGGTGGAAGGGCATGAAGAGGGATATTGCAGAGTTTGTGGAGCGATGCTTAGTCTGCCAGCAGGTGAAGATTGAGCATCAGAGGCCGGCAGGACCGATGCAGAGTATTGAGCTTCCTGAGTGGAAGTGGGAGCACGTGACGATGGATTTTGTCACAGGATTGCCGAAGACGAGGAGATTCCACGACGCGATTTGGGTGATAGTCGATCGACTGACCAAGTCAGCGCATTTCTTAGCGATCAGGACCACATTGCCTTTGGAGGGTCTAGCTAAGTTATACGTGGAGGAGATAGTCAGGTTGCATGGAGTACCAGTGAGCATCATCTCAGATCGAGATCCTCGCTTCACTTCCAGATTTTGGGGGAGTCTGCAGCAGGCCTTGGGGACGCGTCTGAGATTCAGTACAGCGTTTCATCCGCAGACCGATGGTCAGTCAGAGAGGACGATACAGACCCTGGAGGATATGCTGAGAGCATGCACATTGGATTGGGCAGGGCACTGGGATGAGCATCTGCCACTGATAGAGTTCGCCTACAACAACAGCTACCACTCGAGTATTGGGATGGCACCGTACGAGGCTTTGTACGGGAGGCCTTGCAGATCACCGGTATGCTGGAGTGATGTGGGCGAGAGGCAGTTAGTTGGGCCAGAGATCGTGCAGATGTATGCAGAGAAGGTGGATGTGATCAGGAGGAGACTGGCCACGGCACAGAGCAGGCAGAAGAGTTATGCAGATCGACGCAGACGAGCGCTGAGTTTCGAGGTGGGCGACCATGTGTTTCTGAAGATTTCCCCTGCCCGAGGTGTGATGAGGTTTGGGAAGAAGGGGAAGCTGAGTCCGAGGTATGTTGGGCCGTTCGAGATCTTGGACCGAGTCGGAGAGGTTGCCTACCGGATTGCTTTGCCGCCGCAGTTTTCGGGTCTTCACAACGTCTTCCATGTATCGATGCTGAGGAAGTACGTTGCAGATCCGTCGCACGTTATTGAGATAGCAGTGCCAGAGATTCAGCAGGACTTGTCGCTCGAGGAGAGGCCGGTCGAGATTGTTGATCGCATGGATCACCAGCTCAGGAGGAGGACCATTCCGATGGTGAAGGTCAGGTGGCAGCATCACAGCGAGCGCGAGGCCACTTGGGAGATTGAGGAGGATGTCAGAAGGCAGTATCCAGAGCTTTTCGGTGAGTAGTTGCTTGATTTCGAGACGAAATCCTTTTAAGTTGGGTGGATTGTTATGTCCCTAACCCGGTTTAGGGTTAATTGGTGATTAAAGAGGAGAGAGGGAGGTATGGAGAGGTTTGACTTTGGTGGAGAGAGAGAGAGGAAGTGATGGCTTAGGGGGATGGTGCGTGTGTAGGAGTGTGGTGGGGTGGTGTGGGTTGAGGATTGGGTTTTAAGGAGGAGATCTCCCATCTTCTTCTTCTTCTTCTTTTCCTTTCCCATTCCATTCTTCCACCACCTTCCTCACACTCTCCTTTCTTTTCCGGCGGCAGTAGAGGAGGACGGAGCTCGTGTGGTTGGTGACGAAGGCGGAAGTTTGATCCCGGCGTGAGAGGTGCGGAGTCTTGGGCGCGTGGTGGTCACCGGAGACGGCGTGCGCGAGCGGTGCTCCGGCTTTGTTCGTCGTTCTCGTGAGGTATGCCGCTCATTAGTGTGATTTTGTTGCCCACCCTTGTGGAAGGGTGTTGTTGGTCGGTCGGGGGAGGTCGAGGACCTCTCCGGCGACGCGTTCTTCGTAAACCCTCGGCTGGCGCGAGGTTGAAGACGACCAACGGTCGACCGGGTCCTTCGGGCGGTCGACCGTTTTAGCACTGTTTGCCCGACTTTAACCTTCACCGGTCGAACGATGCCTTGGGGCGGTCGACCGGTAGTGCATTATTGCTGGTGAGTTGGGATTTTCTACCTGTTATCGGTCGACCGGTCCTTGTTGTGTTCGACCGGAACTTAAGTGTACCTGTTAGTATTGTTTGAATTGTTCGACCGATTGCATGTTTGTTCGACCGATTGCATGTTTGTTCGACCGGTAGTATGTTTACGTTCGACCGTTTGATGACGTAGAATACTAGGTTGACCCTGTCTGTTTTCGGTCGACCGAGACCCCTGAGTCGGTCGACCGATAGAGTGGAATTTAATGTTGACCAGACTCCGGATTTTGACCTCGTTCGGTCGACCGGTTTTAGACTTTTGTTCGACCGTTGGGGAATTAGTGTTGAGCAGTGAGTTCTACCGATTCAGACTTTCGGTCGACCGAATTCCTCGTGAAAACGGTCGACCGGTTAGACTATTTCGGTCGACCGAATCTGCTCAGAACTGAATTCCTGGGTCCTGTTGTGAATGCCAACTTTGTCCACGGAAACCCGTGTCCTCGCCTTGTGCGTGAGCCGGGAGGTGACGGTGGGCGCGTGATGCGTGCCTGCCCAGGGACCGCCGTTGGGAAGAGTGTGGGTGTTCGGGACGCGTCAGCTCCATGTATGGACCGTGACTTTTGAGATGATTGTTGGCACTTTGTAGTATAGCAGGCTTGAGGGATCGCGGATCCCAGTATTGATGTTGTGCGGGCACGCAACTGGCGTTGGGTGAGGTGACTACCGGCCCTTGGGGCTACGGAGGTCGCTGCCCTGCTTTTATAGCGGCGCGGTTGGTGTTCGCGGCTCGAGGAGCCTGATGACCTGGCAGACTTCGGTCTGGACCCGTCCGATGCTGTGCCGGACGTTGTGATGGACCACCGATGCTGTGCCGGTGATGCCGCCGAGGTTGTGCCGGCGATGATGATTGTTGGGCCGAGGCTGTGCCGGCTTGTTGTTTTCCTCGGCTGGGCACCTACCGAGATGATGTTGTTATACCTTCCGGGCGACGGCCCCGTTGGTCCCTGTGGCCCCGACCACTGAGATTTACAGATCTGTTTCTATCGGCGCGTAGACGTGACAGAGGCTCCCTGCCGAACCCTTGAGTAGTGTAGCTGCGTGTGGGGGGTGCGATGTCGCGGGCTACTAGACTGCATGTGCCTGCAGTAGGTCTCCTCGGGAGACTCGTTGTTGATTGTCGGACTGATGTCCTGTTTTACCCTTCGGGGGAACTGTTTTACCTTCTGTTGATGCCATGACATGCTACTAGTATGATAGGTTCATTATGTGATGCATGCATATAGGTGAGTTGGCATACGGGGTTTCCTTCTGGAAACTCAGGCATCGTTGTTATATATTTTCAGGACCGCAGTAGGTCCAGTTGGGTGGTGATCGGCGGGGACGCGCATTTTGGAGTTGGATCCTCTTCTCGGGCCGCTGAGGTCGACATGATTACCTTTTTATCCTCTGTTGTCGTTTTGCTGTAATCATGTATCTTTTGATAAACTCTGATGTATTTTGGTGCACCACTTTTATGATTTATGAGAAGTAACAGTCCCGCCTTTGATTATTGAGTTGATTGTCTTGATTATTATTTTTTTTTAAAATTTCCGCTGTTTCGGGATGTTACACAAAGCCTGCGTATTCATTGAAATGGTTAGCGATGTCAAAGCCTCTGTAGTTGTATGATCCATACTCAAAATCAATAAGGTAGAGTTTATCTGCAAATATCAATATAATGGATGTTAATAAATCTTTATCAGGTTGTGACACTGAATTTTAAGGCAAACAAACAACAAATTGGTTCATCTAAGGCAGTACTAAGATTATATATTACTTTGAAAGAACATGATGCACATAAATGGTTATTACTTTTTATGGTTTTTTTATCAAGATAGTCATAAATTCTGAAGGGAAAGACTTTAGTGGGTGATTTTTCCATACCATCCAGAATTCATGTTGGGCCTCAAAATGATCAGGTTATCTAACTATCTTCATTATCAACCCAAACTACCAATCCGCAACAGCGAAGATGGTTAATTTACTAGCTAATGATAGTACATAAAAAAAGTTCACTTGCTTCATTTTCAAAGCTTGACTTCCACTAAAAGTTGTTGCTTGACATCTATTAATTGCATAAGAACATGATATGTACTTCTACACACAATGTTTGGAAGAAGAAGAAGAAGAAGAAGAAAAAGAAAAATCATTTCTGTTTATGAGAGTGTACCTTCATCTTTACTTAACATCATATTCCCACTCAGCAGATCATTATGTGCAAAGACAACAGGAGAATTCAGGCGGTCCAGTAATCCCTATTATAATACTTGAATGAAAGATCAAAAAACAAAACAAGAAAAAACTGATCTTTGATAATGATTTTCCAAAGAAAAAGTTGTAAGGGAAAAGCATGAATACTTTGAGGTGTGAAATGTCTCTGCGGACTTCTTCAAAGGAAATTTCTTCATACTTTGTTTGCTTTACAGCATCTTCAAATTCAAGTGAGGCAGCTGCGATAAGACATTCGGTTCATATGAGTACAAAACATAAGTTGTTGATGAAGAAGAGTGGCCCTATAACAAACCTTCCTCAAGGAACTTGGAGATGTCGTTCCATAATTGCGGCTCTTTTGAGCCTGGAACCTCCACTTGGTGAAACTTACGTAGTTCCTTTGCAATTTTGGGAGCAATGTTTTGGCTGCTCATATCTGGAAAAACAATTTGGACGACATAAAATCTCAAGGACCAAAGGAAAGTATATTATGTAGTGCAATTCTTGTGAATTAGCATGCAAATGCTTGTAAATTATTGAACTCGGAGGAATTCAGCATCTTGATCTTTAAACAGTCTTCAATATTGAGGTAATATCACAATGATTAACAAAATAACAACAACAATGTTATGCTTGTAATTTTTCTGCATGCATTTGTGGTTTTACTAAACAACATAACAAAACAGGGGAATATCTATGATCAGCTGAGAATTCAAAACTCATGGAAGGGAAAATATGATGTATTTCTTAATTACCTTCCAGAGTAAGTGCGGAAGCATTGATAAATGAGAGTACCATGCCGTTTCCGAAAACTCCAAGCAATTTAGCTCCAAATCCAGCAGCTGAGAGATGTCCTATTGCCTACATTATGATCAGCACCACTTGGTAAGTCATACTAACAAACCCCAACATCATAAGAGATGTTTGCTTGAAATGCCAATCCCATATAGTGTAAAAACAAATTAAATACAAGTTTTATAAATATGCCTACGTACAAAAAGCAAATAGATCGATGAGAATCAAACCATAATGTAATTAATTTGTTCTAATAACCTGCAACTCTCTGTCTCGGTCAATGAAAAGGTCGGTGTTGGGCCCGTAAAGTCTAACCACAACAGACACATCATTACCACTGCCTTCTCTCACAGAGCCCTTAAACACTGCAAGCATGGATCGTCAACAAAATCGCAATTTCACATGAATAAAAGGATAAAGATTGAACCTTTGGAGGAAAAGGAAAACAAATTAAGCCAATACCATCATAATTAGTTCTCAAAGATAATCGTAACTTACATAGATTTGTTATACCGTCGGAGAGAGGTTGGACAGAGAACCGCGAGTGGTGTAGACATGACCATTTGGCGAAGAGGTTCTTGCACAGATCACTGTGAACACACCAATCAAATTAATTCTCTAGCTGCTAAAACAAGAATAATCTAATAATAATAAGAAGATAAAAATGAAGTACATGACGTGCAGTTCCAATTGGGATTGAGGAAGAGAGATGTCTACGGTGATGTCGGACATGGGGATGTCTGATTCTAACTTCTTCTTCTTCTTCTTCTGAATGGCTCTTGTTGTTTCCCACAATTCTCCTCCTTGTTGTTGATGGTCATGTGTTATTTTTGTTCTTCTTTGTTACAAGTTATTTATTATATGAAGTCAAAAAGGCAAGAAGTCTGACCAGTTGGATCTGATTCTGTTTGGTTTGCGTTTATATATATCCATTCCTGCATGATAGATGGGGAGCTTCACACTTCGGATATATATATATATCTCATATTTGCAGAATCTTTAATTTTTGGCTTTGGAAGTAAGAGACGAGACAATGATTTTAAATTTTACTTGGGAAAAAAAAAGTTTAGCAAAGGAAGCAAATTTAATTACTTGTTGTGAACACAGAAAATGGTGGATGAAGTGCGATGGATTACGTGTGATGGATGATATCTCTCCAATCTTTCAGAAGTTGACTTTTATGGACGGTGTTGCCTGCAAACAAGTAACAAAACGTTCTCTTTTGAATAAGATTATATATATATCAGAACAACAACAATAATAACGTGTGAAGAAGATCTAGAAAAGCTGGAATTGAAGTGCCCCACGTCTACTTCTTCTTCTTATTATTATTAATTATTATTATTATCTTATTGTAAACAAAACAAGAGCATGGATTCAAGTTGTAATAAATACCCACGATCGAGGAGATCACTAGAATGATTATACATTCAGATTCAGTTGTGATACCTTTTCTATGGACTACTGACCTAAATCCAAAATAATTGAACATAAAAAGGAAAAATAAATGTTTCCATATCAACAATAATGCATGCAAAATTGTGATCCACACATACATGGCGATGGAAAATTAGGAAGACTACTTACTGTCCCCATCAAATATATAAACCCAATAATGTGACCGAAACGAAATCAACGAGCTTATAAATGCAATGGGCTTTGAAATGTAAAATAAATAACCCAACTTGAAAGAAGACATATCATATGGTCTGGTCTGGTCTGGTCTCACTGATTCCCTGGGCTTTCTTTGAAGCAAGGAAGGACCAATAACAATACATTCATTCCCTAAGAAACCATCTTTTTCTCTCTCTCTCTCTCTCTCTGAAATGAACAAAAACACGACACCACATATGACTGAGAGTGACATATATTATTTTATATTATCTGAGGGAAATCTGTCAGATCGTTGTTTTTGTGTTGTATTGTGAAGTAAGTGTTTGGTTTAGATCTGAAAGCAAAGCAAAGATGGAGGAGATTCACAACAACAACAACAACAACAACAACAGCCACCCTCTCCTCCACCATTCCAATTCCAATTCCAATTCCAATTCCAATTCCAATAACTCAAACTCAAACTCAAACTCAAACTCAAACAAGACAAGCAACAGGAGATGGGTTGGGGTGGTGATTATCCCACTCATGGCTTCCATCCTACTCTCCTCCTTCCTTCTAATCACAATCTCCCTCTTCTTATCAAATTCATCATCCAAATCATCATCACAATCACAATCCCAATCCCTCTTCGTCGAGTCCAAACTCCTCCTCAACCCTTCCTCCACCTCCACCATTTCCAAATCTTCTTCTTCTTCTCTACCCCGCCTCGCCTACCTCATCTCCGGCTCCGCCAACGACGCCCACTCCATACGCCGGACTCTCCTCGCCCTCTACCACCCCCGCAACTTCTATGCCCTACACCTCGACCTAGAGGCCTCCCCTTCCCAAAGACTCGACCTTTCCCTCTTTGTCGATCAACATCCCGTCTTTAAAGTCTTCAACAACGTCAAGGTCGTCGTCCGGGCCAATCTCGTCACCTACAGGGGGCCTACCATGGTCTCCAACACCCTTCACGCCGCTGCTATATTATTAAAACACGCCACCGATTGGGATTGGTTTATTAACCTCAGCGCCTCGGATTACCCACTCGTCACCCAAGATGATTTGCTCTACACGCTTGCAAACTATCCAAGGCATCTCAACTTCATTGAGCACACAAGTGACATTGGATGGAAAGAGTGAGTACGACTGCGAGTACTCACTCACTCACTCTTTTCATTTCATTTTTAGGTCTTTTCTTGAATTAACTTCTTCTTCTTCTTCTTATTGTTGTTGTTGTTGTTGGGTGTTGCAGACACCATAGGGCAAGGCCTATTCTTATTGATCCGGGGCTCTACACATTGCACAAGTCAGACGTATTCTGGGTCACCGAGAGGAGAAGCTTGCCCACCTCCTTCAAGCTATTTACTGGTCTGTACTATCTCAACTCTACACACACTACAATGCATATGCTTAAGAAGGTGTGTGGTGTGCCCACCTTCATATGTTATATAGATCAAACCCCAATTTTGAAAACAAAAATATATATATTCTACTTCTGTTTGTGATGTTACTACGTTGTGTTCTATGGCGTGGATTGAACAACCATGAGTTGACCTCTTATTTGTTTGGCAACATTTGTAACTGAACATAACCTAGTGATGCAATCTGATCCGACATTTAATAGGTCGGGTAGTGTTAGACCACACCACACCACAGAGTATGTGCTACAAGGGGTTAACTCAAAAGAGGTCTGTTTATGTTAAGATCACATCGTAGTGGTACACTTATGCTCCTAGAATATGTTAAATGTGGACTATGTTTGATGAAAATGATAAATGTTATTACAACCACGAGTAAAGAAGAGGAAAGCAACATGCATGCGTAAAGGGAAGCAACTCAACTGCAGCCAGATCTTAACCAGCCTTTTCCCATGTCACCTACTAGAGAACATGCCAATTCTCTGCTGCAACTGCAAACTTGCCGATCATATTTTCCCATGATCACCATTAATCTGTAAACCTACTTCTGTTTCATTCATGTAATCCTTTTATTGCCAGCTATTTTCTCCAACGCCTTCCATTTTCCTAACAACCATCTAAAAAACTTCCCCCATCTCAACATATGAAATGTAGGGTTTCTTCTAATCAAATGATGACATGGTAGAACCTTTGCTACAACTTGAGTGGGGTTGTCACTGTGGGTATTTGGTTTTTCATGGGCTTGTGTGGTTATGATGGTACGTGTTCGTTTTTTCATGTTCTTGTATGTCATCGAAGTATTCATGTGAAATACCTTTATTTTATATCTCTGTTTTTGCAAAATTAAAGGATGTTAATAATATATATTCAGTTGAAGATGTTATAAATAGAAACAAGTAGTACATTTCCTGAGTCTTGTGAAGAACCTTGTTTCTTAAGGTTATTGATTTGCAGGATCGGCTTGGATGATGCTTTCTCATCGATTCATGGAATACTGCATATGGGGCTGGGACAATCTTCCGCGCACCGTGCTCATGTACTATGCTAATTTCCTCTCATCACCAGAAGGCTACTTCCACACTGTGATCTGCAACGCTGACGAGTTCAAAAATACTACGGTCAATCATGACCTCCACTTCATATCTTGGGACAATCCGCCCAAGCAACATCCCCATTTTCTGAATGCTGCTGACTTTTCGAGAATTTTGAAGACCAATGCTCCCTTCGCGAGGAAGTTCCCTAGGGATGACCCTGTGCTGGACATGATCGACAAGCAACTACTGGGACGGGAACCTGGTGGTTTTGCAAGTGGTAGTTGGTTCAAAGGAACAGCAAGTGATTTGAATGCCTCTCATTTCAAGGCAGTAACAGATGCTGGTGACCTGAAGCCTGGCCCTGGTGCAAGAAAACTGAAACTCCTGATAGATGGTTTGATCTCACAGAAGGACTTTGACGAGAAGCATTGCATCTGAAATTTGACAACAGGATACATGACTGTAATATTCGAATTGACTTTAACAGGGTTGTTGATGAGGTGTGATGATTACCACGGGCTATTTGTTTGAATTAAGACTGCAATTGTCTACGAGGGATGTTGTGCAATGTGTAGAAGCTGTAGAAATGGCATCCCACCTCAACCATATTCCCTTTCTGATTTTGTTGTTTTTTACCAGGTTGAGGTCGGCTACAAGCCGAAGCATAGTAAGGTGGAGCCATCATGATATGTGTAGGACTAAAAATGCAAAGTGCAAGCATTGCCTCTGTAGCTATTTTTCCTCCATGTCCCTGCTGGTTAGACAATCACAATGTATGAATGGTTATTGTTTGTTAAACTTAAGAAGGCAGTAGTTAATAGTATCTTTTAGAATTGGAATGCCTTTCTTGGGAATGGATGTTGCCAATAAAGATCATCCCATCTTACTTGTGACACATGATTGTATTGTGTCAGTAGTCACTGAATACAATCTTAATTTGGCCATCTATTTTATTAATTCCACATCAAAAGAATGAATTGTCGGTAGAAATAGTTATTTTGCGAATTGTTACGAAGTGGAATAGTGGATTATATTGGATGATTTTAAAATAACTGAATTGATGTTGGTCGTTGGAAAACTACTTACATCGTCCTAATGAATTATCATTTTGTTATTTTCTTATTTCTATTTATATATCACGATATTTCACTCTCTTATCATCATCTCTCTTAATCTTCCTCTCATAATCATAAAAAATAATATTTCGTAAGTCAGTAAATAAGTCAACGGACGCCCCGATGTAATCGAATCTGGTAAATATCCAACTTCTTTTTAATAAATAAAAAATTTAGGGGCGTCCTCCGGAGCCGCCCTCCTCATGGGGGCGTTTTACCCAGACGTCACCGCCATTGAGAGGGCGTTTTACCCTGACGCCCCCCATGGAGGTGGTGGCTCCGACGGACGCCCCTAATTTTTTTAATAAAAAATTTAAAAATTATATAGTGTGTTATCTCAAATTATTTCAGGTTTCGTTCCAAAATTTTTGGTATTAATTGGTAATTATACTGGTTGAATTACAACGAGTTTTTGCAAAGGACGAATATTCAAAAAAATTCAGATCCAACCATTTCAAAATCCAAAAAAAATTCCAGCGAGACCCCCAAATGACCTGTTGAGGTGATATTTGTAAGTCGAGAAGTTTTACCACCGAAAAATTTTGGATCTTGAAATTGTTGGATCTGTAAATTTTAGAATTTTTATAACTTGCAAAAAAAACTCATTGTAATTCGACTTGTTACCACCAAAATCTTGCAACGGAACCTCAAATAATTTGAGATAACACACCGTATAATTTTAAGATTTTTTAATTTTTTTTTTGGACGTGCGTCTTAGCCAGACGCCCTATGGGGGCGATTTGTAATCCGACCCGATTTTTTTTGTTGTGCTTACTTCACCGAATCCAGACGTTTCGCTAGACATTTTCGTGATGTTTGTACGAGAAAAATGAGGAAAACGTAGGCAGAAACCTTATTTCAAGAGATGAGACAAAAATGATATTAAACGAATTGTGAATAACAAAATGATAATAATCGAAACGATTTAAGTAATTTTTCGACGATAATAATAGTGATTCCCAAACGGGAGGAAGGAATTATATTTTGAAGGAAAGCAAAAAAGACGAAGGGCAAATTGGTAAACGAATGACAAGAGGATAACAAAACAGCAGGCAGCCGCAGCATCCAAAACAAAGCAACAGAGTAGAGTAGAGTAGAGTAGAGTCTTCACTTCACTACGCAACCATGGCTGCGACATCATGTATCCCAATGGTGATGATGACAAGCAGTAGTAGTAGCAGCAGCAGCAGCCAATGGAAGTGTTTTGTTTTTGTGCCACCAAAATCATCTTGTCAAAATTCCAAAATCTTGTCATTCAACAACATCAAGAGGAAGAAGACTCCGACATCTGTCCTGAGAGCTTCCACCTCCGACTCCGATTCCGACGACCAAACCACCAAGAAAGATAAGAGGAGGAGCATCCTGTGCCCCGACTGTGAAGGCAACGGTGCCGTCCAGTGCTCGCAGTGCGAGGGGACCGGAATCAACTCCGTCGACCACTTCAACGGCCGATTCAAGGCTGGCGCCCTCTGCTGGCTCTGCAGGTACCTTTTCTTTTCTTTTTCTTTTTCTTTTCTTAAAAATAAATTTGTTGTAATTTCTTTTGCAGAGCGAAGAAGGAGATTTTGTGTGGGAATTGCAACGGAGCTGGTTTTGTTGGTGGCTTTATGAGCACCCATGATTCTTAATGCTATATTCCATCCAACACAACTACTTACATAAATATGATCATGCCGCCGGTGTATTCTGTTATGTTATGTTCTGTTATTTGCTTTGCTTTGCTTATTTGTAAGACAAACATGTTTCGTGAGTGATTGTTACTACTTGTTTTAGGGAAGCTCTCGAATTTCATAATCTCCTTCGCCTTAATCAAACATTCAATTCCTCTTGCTCATCCCTGAATGTATGTATTATGTTTGAAACTCCCAACATGCTTCAGCAGCCAATGCCCACTTTTTCTTTCCATCTTCACTCGTATCATCACCACCACTTTTGACATTGTAAGATAAGACGAGAGGCCTAACTATCTTCGAACTGGAAATGACACGATGATTTTTTTTTTTAAATCACAAAATAGTTGCAACTATGAACTACTTTACCATTATCAGCAGTTTTTTTCACAAGCAACTGCTTCACCTGCAAGGCATTCTATTCCCACCACCATTCACAATGTATACATGCAAATATAAAGGCAACGCATAAACCTGTCAAGCTTGATGCACTAGTTGCATAGTCAATAGATACAAATTTCTTCATTCTGGCTAAAGAAATTTAAATAAGCTAACAACAACAACAAAATAACAGCAAGTGCCCTTTGTCCCACTCAACTAGTATCACTTCACTGCCGAGCAATGGGGGCATTTGTGTGTCGACATTATCACATGATTCATGTGAATATCAACCGGAGTAACTCTCCTGAGTATTTAAATGACTCTTCCGTCTGCTCCAAGCAATGGTCCTTCTCTTCCCTGGTCCAGCTCTGTAATAGACAGAAAACATATGAATAATTATCTAGAAACCAGGTAGACAAGATAAATCAAAACATTGGATGCACATAAACAGCCATAGCTGTAGCCTTACCTCAGCAATTTTGTTGATCTTGTCCCTTACATTCTGCAACAGTTCTGAAAGATCACCATCCCACTTGTAGAACTCAAGCTCTCTGTTGTCCAGTATCTTCTCAGCCACCTGCAGCATTTTATAAATGTATTTGATCAATCAATAGGGAACATGTTTTGCGGCATCGTTGATATATGTATGTAATTATCAATTAACAAAATGTTTTCCAAGTGGCAATACAAGCATGACCAGAAAGCCCAGACATTTTGAAAGCTAAAGCACATATAGAATGACAAACCCAAAATCGAGTGTCTTTCTTGTATCCTCCAAGAATGCATTCCATACAAGTCAACTAAATTACATAGCAAGCATTTCCTCAAGAAGAACCGTATCTGGCCTTCGTAATGAACAAGAGTAAGAATCCCTCTATTTCCTTCACGACAAACAGACAACCATGTTCATAACTTCAAGATTTTTCAAGTACAAACTCAAGATCAGCAGAGTTAGAATGAGGACACCCTAGTTCCATGCAAGTCTTACGAGAAATCCATTCTTTTACAATTGAAACTATCGGTGATTGATGTATCCATCGATTCTTTAATTGCTAAACAACCACGACAATATCATTGAGAAAAACCCTTCGCCCTTGGTTAGTTTTTTTTCCTGAATGGAGTCTTGCCCTTGGTTATTTGTATGTCTATATCGTAAACCTTCATTCTGCATATTAGTTCCTTTTCCCAAGTACATGGTGTACAGTCTTCTATCATGTGTTATAGGTATTGTATTTGTGAAATATCATCATAGTATTTGGTTCCCTTTTCACACTAAATTCCTAATTCCCATCAAACATATGGCTCACCTTCACTAAGAAAACAAGAGATAAGAAGTCCATTTCAAACAACAGCACATTTAATTCATATATTCTAACAATTGTGTAGGTAGTTTGAATGAAGTCTTCAAATATAATAGCTCCAATTCTAGGTACTCGTTTATATTTTGATGATTTCAAAGCTAGACAAAACTTGCTAAGTTAGACATGGGGGGACCCATCTAGTTTTGTATTGATTGGAGCTTCCCAAGAACTCTCATGGTTTCATTAGAGAAACGAGGAAATTGTCTCGTGAATATTATTTTAAGTGAAGAAAGCTGAAATTCAGTGTTGTTTTTTATGTTTCAGCTGCACCCTCCAAGAATACATTGCCTACAAGTCACGTTAAATCTATTAGCCAGAATGTCCTCAAGAAGAACCACCTTTGGCGGGGAAAGGTCTTGCTTACGCTTAACCAATCAGTTGTTTATAAATGAGCGTTCATTAGATCGATAGTAAGAGCCCATCTATATTCCCTTTCACAGCTTTCCAATTTTGGAAGGGAAGATCGTAGTTCCTTGCAAGTCTCGTGAGAAATTTTCAATCAAAACTATTTAGATAAAAGATTTAACTCTTCAATTTCCAAAGAACTAGACAATATCACCAAGAAAACAGACCTTGTCCCTTGGTTAGCTAACTCTTAAACCTTCATTCAATATACAAGCATACATACGTTCCTACTCACTTAAGGAAATTGCCGGTTCCTCCTTTACGAGCAGCCTATATATAATCCAGTATTCTGTCTAAGAGATATTGCATCATTGAATAATCATCAGACAATTGTTTCCATTTCAATGTACAGACTTGATTCTCATGATTTGTTTTCAAAAAAACATATGTTTCAGTTTCATCAGGAAAACAACCAAGCCAAACAATAACATCCTACAAAAAACACAAAGGAGTAAAAAGAGGACCTTTTTGCCGATCATTCGTCCTCCGGCGCTGTGCGCGAAGTAGACGTTGTAGAAGTGAGAGATGAAAGCCGGAGGGTCTTCCTCAGCCAGCCTCCTGAGGAGATTGGAGTAGTCTATTCCCGGGGAGGAAGGCGGAGGGATTTGGTACTCCGGAAACGTCTTCCTGAACCAGTCCAAATCGTTTTCCAACCTCGCCGCCCTCTCCAGCCCGGTGTTGGTGAGTTCCGCCGTATACAAAGGGTTGGATTGAACAATGGATTCTAGGGTTTGGTAGACGAGGTGGGAATCGACGAGAAAGCGGAGGTAGGAGGGGATGGATGGGTCCCACTTGGAGATTACGGGAGTGGATTCCTCCTTCTTGCCTTCCTTTGGGGCTTGTTCTCGAGTGTGGAGTCTCATCGCTACCATCCGCATCTCGTCCACGAACCCACCACTACGTGCTGTTTGTTGTTTCTTCTTCCAAGACTTGTTGTTGTTGGGTTTTGGTGGTTTCTTGTTTTCTGTTTCTTCTTCTGCCGCAGAAGAAGAAGAAGAAGAAGATGAAGAAGAAATGGAGAACAAACAACCAGTAGTCGCAGTTCGAAGGGAGAGAGAGGGATTCAGTTTGTTAGGGTGGTAGTTGAGGTAGTCGTGACGGCGACGGAGCAGACAACTTCCGCTGGTCGCGCCTGTTAAAGATATCATCTCTTCTCTTCTCTTCTCTTCTCTTCTTCTTGTGTTTTGTTAGTGTCTGGTTTTTTTTCTTATTGTATGTTATGTGATGTTCATCTTCTTGGTAATGTAACTAATAAATAGTGTCTACACTGAGGGTGCACACGGGTCGGGTTGAAACCGAAACCGATCCGAACCCGACTGGTCGGGTTGGGTTGGGTCGGGTTGGGAAGAGATTCGGGTTGGGTTGGGTTGGAAAAATCTGAAAACCGAATTTTCGGGTCGGGTTCGGGTTGAAGGGTCGGGTTGACCCAACCCAACCCGAACCCGAAGATTGTTTTATTATATTTCCCCCCAATAAATCCTGACCGTCCATCAAGAAAAATCTATACCTAACCCTAACAAAAAAAACACATTTCCTCTCCTCTCCTCTCCCTCATGCGGCACCAAAAATCCCCAAACGAAATCCCTTAATCCCCAAACGAAATCCCTCCCGTCTCCGTTTCATCTTCTTCCTCTCCCTCACGCTCTCTCGATCCCGCGTCGGCGCGTCCCTCTCCCTTTCTTCTTCCTCCTCTCCCTCACGCTCTCTCGATCGGCGCCGGGTTGAAGGTTCACCGAATCGTCACCGTCAGACGCCGCCGATTTGCGCCGCCCGTTAAGTCTTCGTCGATCCCGCTTCACCAACACGGCGATTTTGATGGCATTCAATCCCGCCACCTTCCGTCCCTCAATCCCCGCGTCGTCTTCGTCGCCAGGGTCGAGCGACGGGTGAGGTTCGTCGTCAGGAGCGGGGAGGGCGAGGCAGATCGCGACGACGATGAGGTCACCAAGGCGATGGAGAAGAGCAAGAAGGCTCTCGCGCTGCAGAAGGACCTCCTCGAACAGGTCGATTCTTCGATCCCTCTTTGTTTGTTGGAGTTTGTTGCGATTTGTGTTAGAAGTTTTTTGTTAGAATTAGTTGTGTAGACTCTCTGGATGATTCTAATTGGAAATGTGTGGATTGGAATTGTGCGAAATGAAGTAATCCGAGCAACCGTCTTTGGTTGTTTTTCTCTGTCGCTGTAAATGAAGATATCATATTTCATCTCTTTTTTCTTCTCGTAGTCTTATTCTTTTTCTTCTAAATCTTGTTCCTTTTCAACTTCTTAATGCAACCTGACAGTCCTTTTTCGTTTTCTTCATACATAACAATTGAATTGTTTCATGGCATTGTGTTCAACCCGACCCAACCCAACCCGAAAATTTCGGGTCGGGTTGGGTTCAACCCGAACCGGTTCGGGTTCGGGTTCGGGTTCGGGTTGGGTTTTCCCCTAACCGGAAAATTTCGGGTTGGGTCGGGTTTCAGCCCCAACCCGAACCGTGTGCACCCCTAGTCTACACTACTCAGTACACACACCACTTTGCCTTGCTTTATTAGCCTACGTTGTAGTTTACCCTGAATACATGATTACAATATTTGTGGGAGAAAACAAACGTTCGATCGGACGTGTGTTCTCTTTTCGGTCGACCGACGAGAGCAGTTCGGTCGACCGGACTCACACTCGGAGTTGTGCAAAAGTACATGTCGTTTTTTGGTCGATCGGAACTTAACTTTTCGGTCGCCCTAGTATGCACTCAAACAAACAGGAAAAATGCCTGTCAGTTTTCAGTCGATCGGTACTTAAGTTCTGGTCGACCGATGCAACTTGGATTGTGCTACGATTTGAAGTTCGGTCGGTCGTTTGATCTAATTTCGCCCACGATCTGCATTTTTCTACGCACGATTTTGGTGCAATTAATACTTGTTTTGGTCTAATATATAAATGCAATTTCGTCCCCCTTTGACTATGAACAATTAGAACAATTGTTATTGTCTACTTTTGCATTCCTAAGAAAAAAATGAGAGAGCATCCTTGTGGATTCGGTGAGAGCAAATTTAATCGGGTATTCTCGCCGGTTGTTCGTGTGTTCTGTAAGCCTATCTTTATAATTCGTTTTCTCTATAGTAGATTGTGGTTGTGTCGTCCATGATTTTTCCCGCATTGAGTTTCCACGTTAAATCCTGCGTGTTTACGTGATTTTGGTGTTTGGATTTGCATATGTTATGTATTTCTTCCATTGGATTTGTTGTTTTTCGATCCGCTAAGTATTTGAGATTGATTTTATTTCCTAACAACGTATCTGTAATCAATGATAATTACTTTAGGTTATCAAATCAGTCGGTCGAAGAATGCAAGGAAGGAATTGGAGTCTTGTTTGCTTAGAATAATAATAATAATAATAATAATAATAAGATGAAGATGCGTGTGGAGTTTCTTTCCAGAATCACAACCTGTGGGGATTCATAATCTTC
Source organism: Triglochin maritima (assembly GCA_963682175.1). Lineage (NCBI taxonomy): Eukaryota > Viridiplantae > Streptophyta > Magnoliopsida > Alismatales > Juncaginaceae > Triglochin > Triglochin maritima. Next base: position 41,072,703 of record OY821781.1, read on the forward strand.
TCGTATCCACACATTTTGGAACTCACTTCCCAAAATTATGCCTCGAGTGTTAACCACAATTATCCCATTATTTTATTTTGCCAAAACCAAGTTTATATTCATCCAAGCAACATCATAATTTGGCTTAACAGTTATATAGGATTTGGCAAAGAATTCGACCACTACTCATGTGTTTCCCCAATTGAGAGAAGAGAAGCCGAGAAGAGCAATGAAGTTTTTTTTTCCTTTAACCAAGCATCTCACAACCAAAGACATGCACAACACCAAGTGCAATTTTTTTATGACTCGGAAATCAGAATTCCTCATTGGTGCTTCACCGGCATAATCTTTTAACTTTATGTAAATATATAAAGGTAAAAGGATCTCAAAAGCTCGGACTAGTGGGAAATACTCATGGAGCCTACCTACCTAACATCAGATATTCTTGCTTTATAAACAAATTCTCCATTTCTAGTTATCACTTTTCAAATTCTCCCTTTAATTTATTTATTCCGAGCAAAAAAAAAAAAATTCAATCTCTACGGTTTAAAACTAGATACCTACAAAACAAAACAAAAACAAAAAACTTGGTCATGTAGCAAATGAATGACTTAGGTTCAGATTGGTTACAAGAATTTTGTTTTATTCATTTCCACCACAGCCACCCAAGGGCATCATAATTCATTAATCGTCACTAACCATGCACAACCTCTTGGCTGCACCACCACTACAAGTCTACAATTACCATCATTGTCTTGTCCACCACTGACATTGGCACCGCAAAATTACTGCATCAAACAGAAGAGGGGATTCATAGAGATTTTTGAAGAAGAAATCAAGAATGACATTGAAGTTATATTTTCTATTCCTTTCAAAATTTGTACACGTAAGCACAATAAAACAATTTTCTATTCCTTATTTGAAACTGACTATAATAAAACAATAAGTTGAATTGACTTTAGAAAAACACGTTTCTTGCAAAATTTGCCAACATAAATGGTCAACAACCAATGTGCAGACACGTTCCTCCATTAAACCTCACAGAAATCAGAACAACCAATGTGCCAACCCACAGAACATAATCCTAAACCAAACTAACATGTAAAGCGAAATCATGCAATGTCATCTCATAAACATACGGTGTTAACTTACTTACATACAGTAGCAGAAACAAAAAGAAAGAGAAGAGCATGATGAGTATAATTCGGTAGCAAAATTAAAACAACATACAGATTCAAGTCGAAGCTCTCGTATACAAATTAAACATATTTTAGAACCAAGATAATCAAAATTTGCATGAGCAGCAAGTATAGTGAGGTAGTGGTAGTGGTACACAGGTACAAGTAATTTGTATAATAAATAAAGGGTCTTTCGGAATTTATTACTTGGTTTGCTTTGGTAATTTCTGCTACTTGGCTGTTTGCTCCAGCACATGGGTGGAAGTGGCGGTGGTCGTGTAAGGGTGCTGTTGCTGTTGGAGTGGAGGCAAAGAGAAGGCGCTCACGGTGGAGCTGCCCTTCCTGATGTCTTTGAGAACTCGTAGCGCGGCCACAGTGCTCTTCATGTACACACCCTCCATGTACTTTATCTTGTCCAGGTCGGGAATTGATGCCGTAAAAGGTGGGGTGGTGGCAACATGGTCTCTTTCTGGTAAAGTGGTTGCCGGTTGGGCAGTGGCAATGGTAGTGTGAGCAGCTGGAAGGAGACGGTCCAAGATGGCCTCACACTCCTTGATAAGTTTGTAGAGAAGCTCTGTGCTGAAGAAGGGTTGCTGCAGGACATTCTTTATGAACGGGAGTCGCAGGAGAGCTCCAGTTCTCTTGTCATACTTCTTTAAAATCTTCACTAATCCTGCGTTTGTCATAATTAACAGATTAAAGGAATGTTTGAGTCATATCCTCACCAAAAAGAAGCCTACTACTGTCATTTGACAACACAATACCCATTGGCTCTCAACATAAGTTGGTTAAATCTACAACAATATATGATTCAAAGTGAAGATCACTCCAAAAAATGGGATAGGAAGATATATAGATTAGACATCCAAATCCAAAGGAGTGTTAAGGAGAGGCCAATACCCAAGAAATTTCATGGTAGATAATTGGCAAGTAAAATCATTAGAAGAACAAAAACAAACATGTAAATCCCCAAAAAGAAAGAGAACTGTAAAAAAGGAAAATTGTTTGATTGGTGAAGGATAAAACAAAAGTAATTCTCAATCAACATAAAAAAAATAGAACAATAGAAATATAGAAATTGTTTGATTATGATCCGTCAATAATATCTTTGACTTTGGATAAGTCAATGACAAGTCAAATGATGATATGTACAACACTCTATCCAAGACTATTTGCAGAGTGTGTGACGGATGTAAAGATGAATCTAATGCCTACAACAAATAAAAATGAAAATAAACAAAATCCAATCATCAGTCTAAATAAAGCAAAACAAATGCTCAATCCCCATAAAAAGTAGAAACAAAGAATAAAAATAAAGAAATTGTCTAATTCAAGGGATCTTTGACCATGAAAGAGTCAATGACAAGTCAAGTGATGACGTGTAAAAGACTTTATCCACTGGAGCTGAGTTGAGAAACAACCACCACAGAGCGTGGTGAGTGAACAAGTGATGTCAGAACACATGAATCTCATACTTTTCCGTTCGTTGATCTGTACTGGAAAGAAACTCAATGGTCACTTAAAATCAATCATTACTTAAAAACAACAAAACAAATACTCAATCCCCATTAAAAAAACAGAGAATAAATAAATAAAAACCCTAATACAGAAGATCTTTGACCATGTAAAAGTCAATGACAAGTCAAGTGATGACGTGTAAAAGATTCTATCCACCGGAACTGAGCTGAGATGCAACCACCACAGAGTGTGGTGATTGAACAAGTGATGTCAAAACACACGAATCTCATACTTTCCCATTCGTTGGTCCGTACCAAAAGGAAACACAATCATCACTTAAAAAGCGATCATTACTTAAAAACAACAAAACAAATGCTCGATCCCCGTAAAAAAATATAAGTAGAGAATAAAATAAAATAAAAAAGTCTGATTCAGAAGATCTTTGATCGTAAGAAAGTCAATGACAAGTCAAGTGATGATGTGTAAAACATTCTATCTCATTAGGTCAATGTACATTAAGTGATGTCACAACACAAGAATCTCACTTCTACTTACACGTAAATACAAACTAAAAGGAAACATAATCATGAGCAGTGGTATCAGAGTATGAAGAGAAAGAAGTGCGAAGAAATAGCAAAGAGCATCAACGGTGATAACTTCTCAAAAGAAGGCTCACGTAAGTAATACTTTTAGAAGCGTTGAGTATAGTCAATGTATAGTCAACTGACAACTGTTTTTAAATACTTACTTGATTTAAGTGATAGTGAGCACAAATCATCATTTAAATGACCACTCAAATGAAAAAGAAAAAAAGAAACACTACTTAAAATAAACAGATCTAATTAAAGGGAAAAAAGAAAGAAATTAAACCGGTGTAATTGAGGGCGCTGTAGTTTTCGAGGAGGACCATCTCGCCGTGGAAGTCGACGATCTCCTTGAGGAGGTTACCGTCGTCGGCATGGTTATGGTTTGCAAGCATCCGATCTTGGATCTCCTTCTGCCGGATCACGTACTCCTCCTCCTTCTCCATGAAGAAGGCGTTGAATTTTTCCAGCTCCGCCTCGAGGAGGCTTACGAACTCCGCCTCCTCCGGCGTAATTATTGTGGAAGTCCGTGCCCGTTTGGCGGGCGGCGGCGACGATTGATCTTCCGGTGAGATGGTCTTGAGGCGTTTCTTGAGGTCTTTGTAGGAAAGGAATTTGTCATTCCACTCAGGCAGCGTCTCCTCGATCTGATTACTCAAACTCTTCCCGAACTTCATTCTTTCCACTTTCGTTTTGGTTAATTTGGAATTCACAACAACAAACGGTTGGGTTTTGTTGTTTTTATTTTATGTTTCGTTGACGGACGCCCGGCCCGAAATAATATACAATAAATAAATAATGAGATTGGAATATGCGGGAGATATTCGTTTACGGTGGACGGAAGTGTGAGAGAGAGAGAGAGAGGTGTTTTAAGAAAGAAATAGAGAGAGAGAAAGAGAATATTACTCATTATTATTTATTACATGGGAAGGAAGGAAGGAAGGAAGGAAGAATATACCCTCCCTCCCCTCAACCCGCGCTTTTATTCATGTCATGTGTTATGTGTACATTACATAGGCGTATTGTATGTTGTACGAACCTACGTATTTATATATCACACAAACTACACTAACAAACTACTTATCAAATACAGCAATTCCTCTTTATATGTAACATATACTTTGTTTAGTTGGCAGTTGCATTTTCTAATTTTTATGATTAATAACACCTTATTTAATTAGTCAGTTGTTTGTTATAAGGGAGCGTGCGTGATTTGTGTTGTGACTTGTGAGGTCATTAATATTAATTAGTGGGCGTGGTTGATATGGTTAATGGATATTAATTTGGATTTTGTTTGGGATGAACAGACAGACAGAAAGACAGGCGTAGAAAGAATAATAAAGGGATCCGGGAAGAATATCCACATCCATCCTACCCTGTTGTACTCTGCTTTTCTTCGCTTCTCCATCATGTCTACGCATCATATCATAATCCACATCCCACATGTCTATTATCTATGTATCTATCTATATATTTGTTTGTTTGTTTTCAAACAAGTGGTCGAATTAGTAGAGATAGATGGATAAATATTATCAACAGAATATGCTCACCCTTTTCGTTATAATACAAATACATGGAACGAGAACAAAAGCTCCTCTGGTTGGTTTTAAAACGTCACCAGACATATGCCTTTGTTAATGGACATACGACTTGTTTATGGTCTACCGTCTGTGGTTTCATTGGTTATTTATTGGTAGGTCAAATTAAGCTAGCATATCATGTGGAATATGCTGTTTCCTCATATCAATCACTTGTTGCTCCAACCAACCATGTTTTTTTCAATCGGCTGCATATGATATGTGAATATGAGATACAAATTTCAACTGCTGATAGTGGAAAAGATTGGATTCTGACATCATAACCACACCAGTGCTGTGCATTTGACCAGAAAGCCCAAGTAACACAGAAAAATGTAAGAAAACTCACAACTAGCACTATTATAAACTTATATATATCTTCTTCTGAATGTGTCCTTCACAAAATCATAATGATGGAGGAAACATGCCCTCTTACTCTTCTTCCTATCACAGCTAATCGGATAACAGTCCAATTGTCATCAATGAATACCATCTCGACTTCAAAATTCAAGGTCCAAAACTCTTCTGAAACCAGAAGTGAGTGATAATGCATCCATTCGCTCATGGTTTCATTCTACTTACCCACGATTTTTCTTTCGGTAAATCATCTCTCACCCAATTTTAGTATTATTGGTAAAAAACGAACATATAAAACAAATTTCTACTATCGCCCGATCATATAGTTTTTCGCAGCAATCCTGCTTTAGCACGCCCAAACATCACAACCATCCAGATGTAATGGTTCAGGATTCCACCAAGCAGCTTGTATTTACATTATATCTTTGCAGTGTAGGCTTCTAGATAATATAAATTCTACGAGGTGAAATTTGATTCGAATTGGCTTTTCAGAAGCAAACATGCATGGAAAGGAGTAGCTCCAAACAACCTAGTCTTATTCGTTTGAACATCACCTGCTTGTCTCCTGTCAGCATGTTATTGTTCTGAGAAGGGGAGACCTTGCACCTCCATCTGTTGGCTTCCATATGATACTTTCAAGGTTACTGCAGAATTTCTTGTAGAACTGCCAAACAAAAATATTTGTTTTTAAGGATTAACAAAATAAACTTTGACAACATGTAGAAATTCATGTTTTCCGACTTGAATTCAACAGGTAACATGGCCTAAGCATTTTGCTATGAAAACTAGTTAAGCAGTTCAAGTTCAGTATAACCTTGTGATATTCCAGAGTATCTCCAGCAGCCTTGCGGACGTCAATCATAAAAAGAGAAGGGGCAACTTCATAAACCTACATGTACAACTAGTAATCAACATATACGTTTGCTTGAAAAGATATAAAAACTAAATATTTGAAAAATAATGTATAGACAAGGTTGTTACCTCCAGGACAACAACAAATTGTCCAATTTTGTTCGCAGAGAGACCTTCAAATCTCATCTACAAAAGAGGGAAGCATACTATTTATGATTGCATAATTGAAACTAACGTGCATGATGCATACTCCCTTATATGTTGGTATTAATAAATTATGATCTCTTGGATTAGAGATTATCAATATGCATGGGCAGCAATACCTTCATAGTAGCCATGATGCACGGATATGTTCTTTTATAAACTACGTCAGTCCCAACATGGCAAGTTCCACCTCAAACCTTTTTCATTCACACTTCTCATTACATGAAAGGGACATTCTATAATTTTTAGGACAACGATGAATCAAGAGTAGTAGCCCACTTCCCCGGGAAACAATAAATTATGTGTGTGCCCGTTGAGGACAGTAGCTGCTTTGAAACCGTAGACACAAAACATCAAACGACAAAACTATACAATACTCATGGTTATTCAGGACGCTACCCAAGAATAGCAGTAGTACAAAGACAAAGCAAGAAGAAGCATACATATATACAATACAAGGACTTGTGTGAAGTTGATGAATCCAAAAGATAAATCCCCGACATTCAACAAACCATTTCGAGGATTGCTTACCTAAAGAGAACAGGTTACCTAATTGTTAGGGAATAAAATCAATCCCAAATACGCAGCGGAATCGAAATAGCAAATCCAATGGGCGGAATAAAGAACAAATGCAAATCCCAACACCAAATCACATAAAACACGCAAGATTTAACGTGGAAACCCAATGCGGGAAAAACCACGGACGACACAACTTCAATCTACTATAGAGAAAACGTATTACAAACAGATGTTCACATGACACACGAACAACCGACGAAAATACTCGGTTAAATTTGCTCCCACCGAATCAACAAGGATACTCTCTCTTTTCTCTCTCAAGAATGCAAAAGTAGACAATAGAAGTTAATCTAATTGTTGTAAGACAAAGGGTGACGAAATTGCATTTATATAGTAGGACAAAACAAGTATTAATTGCACCAAAATCGCGTGGGGAAAAGTGCAAAACGTGGGCGAAACTGGGACAGACGGTCAACCAAACGAGTGTTTCGGTCGACTAAACTTCAAACCGTATCGCAATCCAGGGCTTCTTCGATCAACCGAAGCCTAAGTTCCGGTCGACCGAAAACAACATGCACTTTCCTGATTGCTCGAGTGCATATTCGGTTGACCGAATCACTTAAGTTCCGATCGACCGAACAACTCCTCTTGGTCGACCGAAAAACGACACACTTTTGCCCAGCTTCCTCGTGTGTGCCCGATCGACCGAACAGCTCCTATCGGTCGACCGAAAAACGACAGACACTTTGGCTGGACAAAATCGAACACACGTCCGGTCGACCGAACTCCTTCCGGTCAACCGAATGTCTGTTTTATCCCACAAATACTTTAATCACATATTCAAGGTAAACTACAACACTAATGATAATGATTACTACACTACACAAACAGATGTTAGCCTAATGACAATGATTTGTCACCACTTTACCTTATAGTTACGGGAGTGAACCTTGAAGCCCATGGATTCTGCAGCACCATGTAAAGTAGATATTATGGTTGACGCAGATTTCCGTGAGACAAAACGAGTTTGGCGCTTCACATAATCCTGAAGAAAAAAAAATGAAGTTCACACACATTTATGGTTTCACTCGTCTATTTTCACATCTAGGAAATTTGCGGAATAACAACGCATGAGTTCACTGTCGACTTTTTCTATCAAAGTCATGGTAAATCTTTATATTTGTACTGTATATCCTTGTTCATCTGAACTTAACCAATGATCAAAACATAGGCCATCACATTTTCAGAGGAAGACAAAGAAGACTGAATAACTACTTAGTGCATCACATGCCTAGACTTGTACCTGTCTTCTGTCAAACAGTGCCGACAGGTTCAGCCCTTGAGACAAGGTAATCATCTCAAATGCATTCATAATAAGAGGACCATTGTCGTTTCTTTTCACTTGCTCGGAAACATACTCATCCTGCAAATTAGATGGCACACTTATTTGGTATACAAAAAAATGAAGAAAATATATGGATCGACAAGGTAAAAAGGTCCTATTCTTATGCTTGGATGAAAGAAGTCAGCCTTCCAAATTGTTTTATCATTTAAGAATTTCAAGAATAGAATTTTAAAGAATGTATGTTCATTAAATCATTTGAGCTGACCTCGATGTCATCAAAAACAGCACGAACATCATCCAAGTTGACTTCTTCATCTTCACCATGTCGAATGGCAACATAGTCTTTCTTAAACCATGCATCCTTCTTTATTCCTTCAATCCTTATACGCTGCAAGGATATAATATTTAAAAATATACGAAGAGAGCTCACAAGCTCCTAGAGAAATTGAAGTGCTGAATGTGGTGCTTGTCTGAAGATTAATAAGTGGCCTTATCTTTCAATACTTACCGATTCTGGAACTGGATCAAGAATTCTGTGTATCAACGATCTTGCACCAGAAGAGAACCACAGAGGACAGGAAAACTCTGCTGCATTAATCTGCATATAAATTCAACTTCTGTGTTAAAAATAAGATTCCCACAAAAGCATAGTAGAATCAGTGTGTGTGGCGACATGTAATAGGAAGAAAACATTTTAAAAGAAAATATATTGCAGGGTCCTATTGCTTGCTACTAGCTTTCGTATCTCTACTTTGGTTGTCTCAATTTTCATTTTATCATGGAACAGAGGCAATTATGAACATGGCAAGACTATCCTTAAGCACCATCATCTCCTCATCTACTTCATTATGCTTCGTGGCGGGAGTTTTATGTGCATGGGGGTTACATTTGTGTTCTTCGACATCAACATAGTTTTTCTCTTGGAGTTGGACACTTGGGTGTGAAGTTAATAAATTCACAGACAAACAAAGTTCATTAAGGTCGTTAATTCTGATAGTGGAGGATGTTACATTAGTTAGGGCTATTCTCCCAATTTTTGTACTTCAAATATTCTACGTCTTGTACACAAAGATGTGACATTGACTTCAAACAAGTTCCACTAATAAGCTGATGAGATTCAAAAGGAAGACCATAAGCTATGGTCAACTAACAAGTACATCAACTGATAACATTCAATCAAATTCTGTTCCCATTTCTAATATACATGTTATTATTAGGTCAGAAATGAGGGCTTTACATTCAAAACTGAAACATGATTTACCTTTTTGTACAATGTTGGAAGATCAGTTTCGTCAAAGGGAAGGTATCCGGCCATCAAAACATATAGAATTACACCACATGACCACACATCCGCAGCTGAGCCATCATACCCTCTATGACTTAGTACCTATACATAAAAGACATCACTTCATGATATGCAAGAAACAGAGTAACCTTAACTTCAAATGATGTTGTTAATTAAAGCACAACATTGAACTTATGAAATGTGTGTCATGCACTCATACTGTACCATAAGTCAAAGTTTGCCATTGGAAGAGTTTTGAATTGTTTTGAGAAATAGATGCAATCAAATTTGAGTTTTTCTTTAGTTAGTCACATGGAAAATTAATGAAGACACCAACCAAATAAAAGAGATGGACATTTGATAAAGATGGTAAAATATGTAATTATGAAGATGACTTAGAGTCAGTATATGTGCAAGGCTGCAAGCAGCAGAACATTATTAATGCGCACCTCAGGAGCAACATAATTTGGTGTTCCACAGGTGGTATGAAGAAGATCAACACCCTAGATTAGCAGGAACAACGTGAAACAAAACGGTCAAGTAAGGATTTATATATATAATTTGTTTTGGAATTGAAAAAGAAAAGAAAAGAAAAAGAGGTAGGCAGGGCAGGCACATACTTGTTGTGGTAAGGCACTAAGACCGAAATCGGAAACCTTGAGGTTGGCATTGGAATCGAGAAGAAGATTTTCTGGCTGCAAAAAGAGAAGAATAGATAGAGATGTGAGTAAAAGAAAAGAAAAGAAAGAATAATAAAAGGAAAAGAAAGAGTAGGTTGAAACCTTCAAATCTCTGTGGTAAACACCTTTAGTGTGGCAGTAATGAACAGCATCTATGAGCTGCTGAAAATACCTCCTGGATTCGTTCTCAGGGAGCTTCCCTTGATGGACCTGCACACATATTGTTTGATTTATATTCTGTCGAAGAAGAATCGAAGAAGTATCAAATGAATCTCGAAAAGGAATTGGGGGAAATTACGATCTTGTCGAAGAGTTCTCCTCCGGTGACGAATTCGAGAATGATGTAAATCTTGGTGCGGCTAGCGAACACCTGCAATAGATAATAATAATAATAATAATAATAAATATTGGATAGATCGAGAAATCGAATCGAAAAAAGGAAAAAAAAAAGGGTCCAACAGTCCAAATCCAACCTCGTGTAGCCTGACGATGTTGGGATGCCTGACGATCTTCATGATGGAGATCTCCCTCTTGATCTGGTCGACCATGGAGTGTTGGAGGATGGAGGACTTGGCCAGCACCTTCACCGCCACGCTCTCTCCTGTCTCCGTGTTCACCGCGAACTTCACCTTCGCGAAGCTTCCTTCACCGATTGTACGACCCACCTCGTACTTACCCACCTTCTTCTTCATACCCATCGATCCTTTCCTTCGATTCCTTCTGATCCTAAACTAATAAGCAACCAAAGATTGGAACGATCGACTCACTTCACTGCTATTGCTATTGCTAATCAATCAACTTCTTCTTTCTTTCGAACTCTTCTTTTAGTTGATTGATACTCTATAAATATGTGCCGGTCTGACTCTACACCGTAAATAACTCATTAATAATCATCCGATAACTAAAACGATCGCTGTGGTTGTCATTTTCGTTAGGAAAATGATTAATCGACGCCTGCGTTCGGGACGCGCGCTGACGTGGTCAGTCCAATCAGTAACACCAGTCTAGTTATCAAAAGTCAGATGTCTTTTCCTTTCTGAAATTAATTGAATAATAAATTTATTTTGTGTCACGTGCAACTTATACTCTCCCAATGCAACATTACGTTTCCCAATGCAACATTTCGTTTCTCCATGTAACATTTATTTTCTCAATGCAACTTTTGATTCCCCCACGGAAAAACCCACAACATAAAATGGACAGACGAACACTTTATTCTGTCTAGAATAAGTTCTGTGATTATCCAGAATAAGTTGTATGACTATCCAGAATAAGTTATGTTTGTTGTCCATAATAAGTTCAAAGTCTGTCCAGAATAGGTTATGTGTCTGTCCAGAATAAGTTCAAAGTCTGTCCAAAATAGGTTGTGCGTCTTTCCATAATAAGTTCAAAGTCTATCCAGAATAAGTTCAAAATCTGTCCATAATAAGTTCTGTGTTTGTCCAGAATAAGTTCAAAGTTTGTCCAGAATAAGTTCAAAATCTGTCCATAATAAGTTCAAAGTGTGTCTATAATAAGTTTTGTGTTTGTCCATAATAAGTTCAAAGTCTGTCCATAATAAGTTATGTGTTTGTTCAGAATAAGTTCAAAGTCTGTCCAGAATAAGTTTTGTGTGTGTCCATAATAAGTTCAAAGTTTGTCCAGAATAAGTTCAAAGTTTGTCCAGAATAAGTTTTGTGTGTGTCCATAATAAGTTCAAAGTTTGTCCAGAATAAGTTCAAAGTCTGTCCAGAATAAGTTGTGTGTCTATCCAGAATAAGTTTTGTGTCTGTCCAGATTAAATTGTGTATGTTCAGAAAAATTTGCATTGGGAAAATGTTGCATGTGGAAACGAAATGTTGCATTGGGAATCGAAATGTTGCATCGGGAAAGTAAAAATTGCATGTGACACAAAATAAATATGCTACTTAGTTAAGTTCAAAAAGTAAAAGACATTTGAATTTTGGTTACTGAACTGCTGACTGTACTGACCATGTCAGCCCGCGTCCGTATATAAGGATTCATAACTTATTTGCGGTTGATTAAATATTTTGTGATAGACTAAGAGAATAATGATAAATATTAGTTAATTATTTATCATTATTTATGTTAAAAATAAAAAAAGACAGGTAAGGTAATATAATATAATAAGAGAGTGAAGTGTAATTTGGTGTGAATTTTTCAAAAATGTTTAATTACGTTGATTTGTGGTAGGAGTTGGAGTAATTATATACATACATACATGCATGCATGTATTCTATCTACATGAATGTATGTGTGGTTAGGTTAGAGGTTAAAGGGGGACAGGCAGGTGAGGTACTGTGAAGGAAAGAAAGAATAGTAGAAGTAGAAGAAGAAGTGATCGATGACGGCGGCGTGTTTGCAATTGCAATTGCAACATTCCAAGTGCTGGTCGTCGCGGCGGAGCAGTACTGTTACCCTCACCATCGGCACGACAAGGCTTCGCCTTCGCCTTCACCTCCGCCGGACCGCCTTTGCTTGTGCCGCCGCCTCATCTCCAAATCCTAATCAACAACAAGGTATTCATTCACTTCTGCAAACACTCACATCCATCCATCCATCCATCCATCCATAGATATCATCATCTTAATTACAATACCAAGTTGTTGTATTGTATTGTATTGTATTTTATCAGGTGGTCTACTTCCAAAGTTAGGTAGGATGAAGGACGGATCCAGGATCTTTTTTGCTGTTTTCTTCTGGATTTCCTTCTTCTTCTGGGCAACCATATGGAAGAATGATAAGGATGGCACTACGCCAAATAAGGGTTAGGGTCTACTGCCAAAGTTAGATGGCCTCAACGTTTTAAAGTTTAAACCACACCATCCAACTGCACCATATGTATGTGTATGTGTATCTACAAAAATGTAATCTGTAGTGTTGTACTTATACCAAACATAAAGATTGAAACTTAAATCTTACAACAATGTATTTTGACCAGTTCTTCACTTGTACCAATACGTTCAGGATTGTAATGTCGGATATGATGTGTTTCTTAGCATGATATACATTGATTTCAGTATTATTGCAAAGTGCAATTTAAGCTTCAAAGACTTCGTGTATGTGTGTGTACAGATTTCGTTCTCTCCTCGACACAGAGAATCAGAGGACGTGCTGCATTAAAATGTTGGCACATCCCACATCAAACATGATGGTGCATTACATGAATGGAAGCGTGCATGTTTCTGTTTATTACTCTTCTTCTTCTTCTTCTTCCTCTTTTCAGTTCCAACAATTTGTCAAATATACTGTCTTTGCTGAATGTAACACACAACATGCTACTTACAAACTGCCTCAGAACAAAAGGGCATTGTTTTGGTTCGAAAAATCTAAGGAACAAGTGCAAGGTTTCAGAATCGCCTATGTGTCTCTTGGTCTCCACGACGCTCCAGAATTTACAAGCTTTGTGTAAGCACTCGCGAAATCATCAAAGAATTTGACTTGATCCTCGGCATATGTATTAATCCATCTGATAAATTAAGACAGAGATGTTGACAATCATTTCCTGTAGACCCAGAATAATTGAAAACACAAAATTACACAAAAATAAATGTAGTAGAGGAAAACCTCAAGCATTCAGTATCCTCAACTAAAGCTCGATCCGATGGAAGGCCTATCATAGCAGACATTGCCCCTACAGAGTATCAATGTAACATGTGAATAACTTCCGCAAAGTAGACCTCATACTTGTATTTCAGATAGCACCTTCTTTACTTTAGAGTGTTTCAACTCACCTGGAGATGCCCATGGTTTCTCCAGAAGTATCTTGTAATATGAATTATCGAAAACAATAGGACTTCCAAAGCCTTTGCTTCCAATGGTATGTGCACCTGATAATGCAACAAGTTCCTTTGTTCTACACAAACCATCAATGTTATACACATCATGATATACGTGCAGAAGATTAATTATTTGGAAATACTAGGATTCAGATAATCTATTTTACGAATTTGTATACACAATTCAAAGTTCTCGCTTATCCAACCTTTCTAGTTCAATGAAAAACGCGAAGAGACAATGATATGCCAGCAATTGCAGTAGCACGAGGTTGGTATAGTTTCTTATTCATGATGCAACTAAAGTGGTCAGTTCATTGCAAAATCACCCACAAGTTACAGTATCTCTCTTTTTATTCTGGTTTAACATGCATATGAAGTTAAGATCTTTATATGCAAGAGCAGCAAGTAAATAGCATAGTCAATAAAGTATAAAGAATGTACTCACGAGAGTCCCTTCTCCAAAAAGCATTTCTTTAGACCGGAAGCATCTAACGTTTCCAAGGGAAGTCTCCCTTCTGGATCAGGAAGCCTGGTTAGAATTACAAACAAAATTAAAATCTAGAACTAATTGAAGACCAGAAATAAAGAACTGTTAACTTGACTTGGGTCAAATCTACCGATCCAGCTATCGATCTGAATGCAACCAAAAAAATAAAAAAAGTTGTAATTTGGACTAGTGATCTATATATGAAGGTTGGTCCTAAGTAAAACTCAACTACAATGATGCTCACCTTGCATCTATTCTGCCCACTCGGATTGGAATAAGAGGACCCCCACATAGTGATACTGCTTCAGAACCAGCCAAAGCAATCATGTCCGCCCAAGATACTAAAAGCAAAATTTAAATGTATACGCCCTAAGACTTCTTACTCTATAGAAGAAGACGTATTTATCTCAAAAGCATGACGTGTGCAAAAAATATACCTTGCAAAGCTTTGTCCAATTCAATCTTTGCTTTTTTGAGAACCTAAACAAAAGAATATAGAATCTCATGTATTTGATCAATAGAAGTGCAAGTTATAGATAGGATTACCATAGAAAGAGTGCTCCATGTTTATGACATAGGAGTATGCATTTAGATATGATTGAAAGGAATCATATATCAAAAGTAAGGCATGCCTTGACGGGCTTATTAAGGCTGGTGTTTTCAGGTCGATCAAGTTCATATAAAATGGAGCCATTCATGCCGCCTGGTGCAAATCAATAAAACACATGAACCATTATAAGTCAATAACCAAGAAGACGTTTCGTCGAATGAACCAAGAATTTGATACCAGTACATCCCAATGTTTCAGTTAAAGAGATGGAAAGACACCTGTTTTATCATTTAGACTGAAGGTTCCAGCATCATGGAAAGCCAGCCTAAGAATAGGAGCAGCCTTTCCCTTGGACATAACCTTTCTCAGCTCAGAACGAATAGTTGATATTTCATCATCATCTATGCTTCCATGACCGATCAAGATCAAAACAAAATGTCAATTATCATGTATCAGATTATAAGCACATTG
Source organism: Triglochin maritima (assembly GCA_963682175.1). Classification (NCBI taxonomy): domain Eukaryota; kingdom Viridiplantae; phylum Streptophyta; class Magnoliopsida; order Alismatales; family Juncaginaceae; genus Triglochin; species Triglochin maritima. Next base: position 41,088,008 of record OY821781.1, read on the forward strand.
AAATGGTATTAGACAAAATGGTACCATTCAACTTAATTTGTATCACATAGGCTCAACGTAATGTCGTCGATGCTTCCAATATTAGATGACCCAAAGATGTTCTAGCAACTAATAATGTCAAATGGGCACTTCATTCTACAACCATTGGGTTTGAAAATACAAAGTTGAGGTTAGTGTAAATTGTTGCATATTGCAGCTAATAGGTACATTTGTGTAAACAGCATGGGCAGTGGTGTTAGTTAAAACTGCAGCAAATGATGTTGTCTAGACATTTGATTGTTGAGTCTAAATATAAAACATTTACTTACATGTAAACTTACTTGCCCTATGAGATGTCTAATTAACTACTCTAACAAGATGTGAGGTAAGAAAGAGCAAGTGAGCATATATACATAGATGAAGCATGAGAGTTTTGTGGTGTTGGAAGAAGAAGAAGAAGAGGCGTTGCTACTACTGTTGCTGTTGTCATCATGAGAAGGAATTCCCTCCTTGTGTTCCCATTCCCATTCAATTCCTCTTCTGAATCCATAAAATCAACAAAGAAGTTACTAATTCACATATTTTTAATGCATGGCAGATGGAATGAATGAAAACGTGGAAAGGTGAAACCTTTTCCATATCCAGGATGCGATCGGACACCGCTGCAAGTTGTCAACAATCTACGTTTTCCACGGCTGTGACGAAGAGGAGGGAGGACGGAAGAAGAGGTTGCTACTGCTGTACTTAACATTCTCTCTGCTCTTATCACTCAATATATCTGTAAGTTGGTTGGTGTTGGTGTTGGTGTTGGTGTTGGTAGAACCTAAAAAAAGAAGAAGAGAGGAAACTTTCCGAGTGAGATCAACAGAGTAGAGTTGTAGAACTTGAGAGGAGGAGATAAGGCAAACACAAACAACAGCTACCAAGCAACCATCATTTGGTTTTACAGAAGAAAAAAATACGAAAGTAAATTGCAGTTTTCCCCCTGAATTACGGAATAATATTTTATACCTTCAATTGTTGAAATATCGTACTTCGTTTGTTTGTTTGTCTTTAAAGTATAAACTATGAGACGTGATGAGATGAGTTCAGATTGTAAATTTTTTAATGTGCATTTTGACCTAAAGAACAACCCATGACCTTTATTGATATATTGAGTGATGAAGGGTGAAAAATCAAATATGTGTAGTTGAGGGGGGCAAAGTGAAAATATACCGAACATAAATGTATATGTCTGCTGTTCCATTCTTATGTTTTTGTTTTGGGGGAAAAATCCAGTAGAAATCAGAAGAAAAAAGGGAATTCGAATTTCGAGAGGAATTTGGGGAGAAGAGGGAGGGAGGGGGCCGGTATCAATCATGGTTCACGATGACGCAGGTACATTATTTAGATTTGGAATTTGATGATCAAAACAAAACGATAATAAAAATTTGATTCTGTTTTTATTTTTGATTTTTAAAAAAAGGTACATCAACTCGAAAGATGATCCCAAATTCTTCGGGAGAGAAGCTTGTTGGTGTTCTTCACGAACCTTCTTCTTCTTCTTCTTCTTCTTCCCTTGTCATCTTATGCCATGGCTTTGGCTCCTCAAAGGTCTCTCCTTTTTTACATTATTAATTACAATTTTCACAAATCTATAAGTTAGGTTAAGGTTATGACTCAGTCATGTCTGCATTCAATCGATTCATACCCCCTTCTGCAATCTCTTATCTTTCTCAGGAAGATAAAATTTTACTCAACCTTTCTTCTTCCTTAACCACCAAAGGAATCGCCACATTCCGCTTCGACTTTTCCGGCAACGGGTCGGTACACCTAAATCCCTCCCTCCCTTACAACCTTCAATTATTAGTTTGCAGGGTGTTTTCTCAAAAAAAAAAAAGTTTGTGTGGCTACAGCTAAAATATGCTTCTGCTCCTTCGTTTTTCCATGTTTGCAGGGAAAGCCAAGGTTCATTTCAGTATGGCAACTACAAAAAGGAGGCCGAGGATTTGCGCTCCGTTGTTCTTTACTTCTTTGAGAGAAAACGCGATGTAAGAGCTATCGTTGGACACAGCAAAGGTGGGTGGGACTGCCACATTGCTATCATCGATTTTGTACTGAATAATGTTTTAAGTCACTGACCTTATTTGCAATTCACTTACTTTACTTTTCATGTTCGAATTGGACCAGCCTAAGTAAAAGTTTCACGGATGTCATTTTCTTACCATAAAACCTGTATTGGGTATATATAGTGATTGTGGACTAACAAGGTGTTAACCTATAAAAAACTTAATTGACAAAGTATGCACATTGAAAATGACACCTATAATATCGTTTTCATTAACTAAAAATGACATCACTAATGTTGTTTTTATCCTAAATGAAAACGACATCATCAATATCGTTTTTACCTAGGGCATGTTGGACTAGTGATGAGTCGGTAGAGGTCTCGTTCCCCGGAAAAACATGTAAGTCATCAGTCGATTCATTAACTAAATTCCCCCAACTTCCCCGACACGCCTCAGACCGGGACGGGACGGGACGCACGCACGTGCATGGGAAGTAGATGTTTAGGAACATCTTTCAACTTCCCATGTTCCCCAATGAGCTGTCAATCCTAGTTTGTTATGATTATATGAGTGGAAACGGAACCTACATCTCACTTCCATGTGGTTAGTGACCAAGTCAGCTAAGATATACATCTTATGTAACTTACGTCGAATTTTCATCAAAATTGTATGAATTAACTCAAATTGTTATCTAAGTAGTAATTCTTGTGAGGTAAAACACATAGTGAGATTTGTTGAGTTTATGAGTTTGATTAAGAGTGTGGGGGTGACAACCCCTGTGGATATTTATCCGTTTACCTTCATTGAGAATTATAGTAGGGGATGCTGCCTCCTGCCACCCCTGCACTCCTAATCAAACTCACAGACTCAACAAATCTCTCACTATGTGTTTTACCCCACAAGAATTATTAATAGACACCAAACTTACCCGTAGCTAGTTCAACATGTAAAAATGAGGAGTAACGAACAGTGATGAGTGATTTGGAGGTGAGAGGAGGAAGAGGGGGTCAGGCGTCCCCTTTCGTTTTTTCCTCTTACAAAAAGGCATCTCTGATGTCTTTCATATAAAAACACAACATCTCGGATTTCTTTTTTACCTAGGTAAAAATGACATTGGTGATGTCCTTTTCATTTAGGATAAAAATGACATCGGTAATGTCGTTTTTACTTAATGAAAACGGCATCATATGTGTCGTTTTCAAGGTGTATACTTTGTCAATTAAGTTTTTTATATGTATTTTTTTGGTGATTATTTTGAATTTGTTTCCTTTTTCAGACGCACTTATAATTTATTTCCAAATTTTCCTCCATGCCCAGTTTTTTTGATACGTGTACAACTTCCTAAATATTATAAACTTTCTGATTGCTCATTTGCAGGAGGAAATGCAGTTCTGCTTTATGCTTCAAAATATCGTGATATCCGTACAGTAGTTAACATATCTGGAAGATTTGCACTGGAAAGAGGCATTGAAGGACGTTTAGGGAAAGCATTCATGGATAAGATTAAAAACAATGGATATATTGATGTGAAGGACAAATCAGGTAATGTTTATAAACCTTACAGGTTCAAACTGATAAATCTATCTGTATACCATAATATGTCTTTTTGTCGTACGGATATCATACTTTTTGCTGGATATGCTTTCAATCTTTTGTGTTGCCAAAGCCTGTTCAGAAGCTACACGATCAATCAACCAAAACAAATGTTAACTTCACTAGTAGATTTGATCTAGCATGTGAAATATACTAACAGAGGAAAGTAAAGTGTACCAGCGACAAATTCGAGAGTTAAACTGTTGAACGAAACATTTACATGCAAGCACTTAAAATTCAAATGATGCTTTTGTGGGCTGTTCACATGGCATTGAATACTATCACTAGTCTATACTTGCTAATAATCTTCTTTTACATTAAAGAGACTTAAAATAGTCATGACTCCTTCATGAAAAAAATAAGAGGGGCAACTTGAAACACGATGCTTGTGAAGTTGCTCAACCATTCTTTTCATTTGCTAATTTACTTGTGACCATACACTTGTTAGGTCATCAGTAACCATGATTTGGACGACCTGATCATGAACTTCCTCTTTCTTTTCCAAATCAGTTTTCTCTCTCTTCCACAACAACTTTCTTTTTCCCCAACCCACTTTCTTCTCTTTCCTACACTATTCACCTCTTAACCATAACCCACCACAACTTATCTCTCTCATCTACTCATTTCGAGGTCTATCTTGGAAAAATTCTAAAAAATCAAAACAATTATAAAACGTATTTTCAAAAAAAAAAAAAAGAAAAGATTCAAACAAAATTTAAAAAAATCAAAACAAAAAAATGCTTTAAAATCCGTGCTGGGTTGACGACCGGGTCGTGGGGGGCGCACGACCCCGTTAAAGATGCCCTAATGGCAGGTTTGATATGATTGCTATGTGGAATCTCCAATATCGTTTTTAACTGACCTTACATGTAAACACAGGCCAATTTTTGTATCGTGTAACTGAAGAAAGTTTGATGGATCGCTTGAGTACTGATATGCGTGTAGCTTGTGTTTCAATTGATCGAAGTTGCAGGTAAATTACTGTTTCATATATTTCCCCCCTATTGTTTCTTAGTTCCATTCTTTCTAATAGGACTACTAATAAATCAATCATTCAACCAGATTCATTCCCATTCATTAAATTTTATTTAATGTGTATACTCGAGTACTTGATAATGTAAGGGAAAATATTTCATCACTATGAAGGAGGCTAAGAAAGGAAGCTCTGATTACGATTCTTGTTCTGCTTTCTGATTATTGAAATGATGTTTCATATTTAGGGTCCTGACCATTCATGGTTCAGAAGATGAGATTGTACCGATGGAAGATGCATTCGAATTTGCCAAGTTCATATCCAATCATAAGTTGCACATCATTGATGGAGCAAACCACTACTTCACTTCTCACCAGGTTGTGTTGGCCTCAATCATAGTGGATTTCTTTAGATTTAGCCACATACTGTTGGATGAAAGCAATGAATTATTGAAATCCAGGTTATGATGTCTGCTAAGACGTTGTAATATAGTTGTAATATATTAATAGAGTTGCATAATGTTTCCATCGGAGTGTGGGTGGTTGCTGATATCAGTAACAACAAAAAACACATGAATCTACGCTACGAATTTTTGAACACGTCAACTTATAAGTTTGTAGAAGAAAAATAATATAGTTCTAAAATCATGTCTAAAACCTACATTGTTGCTTTTATACACAAATTATTTATATTATTTGTTATTCATGGTAACTTAAGATGCTCAGTTAGCTCTTGATGTCTTGCTGGCCTATAATATTGAAGGAAAAAATAATAATTTGAAGGCAGAGATGGAATGGAAAAAGATGTACATAAACAGCAGAGTTTGCTCAGCACATTGTTGTCGACTCTTCATTTTCCATGGTTGATTTTGTTATTGCTGGAGTCATATGTTGGAAGATATACTTTGGGACTGTAACTTAATTTATCTGCGAAGAGTATCTCAAATCCCAACTCCATTTCCAGGTCTCGTGAAGAAGCAAGAAGCTTAGTGAAAACTGTTAACTTTGTAATAATTTGGGTTTGAATTTAGATAGGTTGGGCATGTCAACTGGTTGATACCTGGGTGGCCTTTCATTGAGCAATATATTTGAAATAGAGAATTTATTCCTCGAACAAAGAATTTGCTTTAGCTTTCTAAAGAGTTCAACATAGATGATGAACCACAAATGTATAACCTCTCTCTCTCTCTCTTGATTCCCTCTTCGATCGGTGGAATTCACCCTAGACAGGCCGAGGTGATGATCAAACGATCAACTAATGGAGAAAAAAGACCACCAGACAAAATAATAAGATTGAATCGTAACATGAGAATATCATATTAGCGTTTGAAACTATTGAAACATGCAAATTTCATAATTCTTAGAAACGATGGAAGAAAGTTTATACATGAGAAATGTAATGCCAAATGAAGAATGAGCAAGCAATGTTATACCAAGAGATGGAGTTCAGTTAAAACTCAGCTGGTATCAGAATACAATCTCGAATAGTGACTTTCAAAACACAAGTTTCTGCTGAAATATTTACACTCTGAATCAGTCTGAAATAAATGGCCTAAAACTGGTCTTGCGAAACAAAACTCGCGCAAGAATCCACATCCAGATGTTTGAAGTGGCATGTCACGATGCTAGCTAAGTAGCTATGTAGTTTTTGATTCGGGAACTTACTCCTTACAGAAAGGGCAGGCCTGCACAACGCATTCGTGATTATTAAAGAAAAATGAACAAGTGAAACACATATGGATTAGAAAGTTATATGTTGGAAAGGAAGGAATACATATAAAAGAGAAGTGTTAGCGTGGAGGAGAAAATGTGAGTACCTTGTTTCTTCGTAGCAACTTTTGAATGCATTTGACATGGAAAATCGTACTCGTAGGGAAGCATACAGAGCTCATCACCTTCCTGCTCCTGCATGAAAACGCTAAAAGAATATAAAATGTGCCGAAACCAGTGAGGTCCAATCCAATCCAATCCCTAATTTGGGGCTGCGAGTTCTCACCGGTTGGTTGAGGTCTGTTGCAGGTGGTTGTTGCATGGCTTTGACCGCTGCTTCTCGCATCGTCTTGGGTTGTTTGATATTGTCCCATGCTGGAATTAGCTAGGGTTGGAGTTCTGATTGTCCATCGGAGAAGAAACTCAGTGAATTAGAAAGAAGAAGAAGAAGAAGAAATTTCGCAAAGTAGTTATGAAAGCGCGCGAGCAGGCACTATGTGCGTTTTAACTACCCTACCAATCGTAAATGAAACGAATGGTTCCACCCGGCCCACGCCGACAGAAAATAGATCAAGAGTGGTAGCCCACGAGATGAGCCCATCCAAAAAAAAAAAATCTTCTTCTTTTCTTCCAATGGTCTTGAATCAAATTTTGTGCTATTTTTATAGCGATACATATATACACCATGTTAGCCCCTAACCCTGCTTAGTGGCTAATCCCGGGTTTAGTGGGGGATTAGCATGGGGAAGAGGAGGGGAATAGTGGGCTGTGGGATGGTTGATGGGTGTAGGGGGGCTGGTTGCTGTTGGTGTTGGGTTTGGTGTAGAGAAAACGAGCACATCTCCCTCTCTTCCTCATTTCCTTTCTTCTTCCATCATTTTCACCTCTCACTCAACTTCTCCTCTTCTCTTTTCCAGCGTCCAGTAGAGGAAGGGTCTGCTCCGGTGTGAGGCGTGCGGAGGTGGACGTGTGCAAGGCTCGTGGTCGTGGTGCGGGGAGTGCTCGAGCGAGGAGTGAGGTCGCGGGTGTCGTCGAGCGAACTCCGTCTCCTCGTCGAGGTATGCCGGCTTCTAGTATGATTTTATTGTTCCCCACGTTGGTGGGAAGTTGTGGTCGGTCGTGGGAGGTCGAAGACCTCGCTGGCGACGAGAAACAACGTAAAATCCTTGGCTGACGCAAAATTGCTGTCGACCAACGGTCGACCGGTGCCTTCGGGCGGTCGACCAGTTTTACATTTTGCCCAACTTTAACCATCATCGGTCAAACGATGCCATTGTGGCGGTCGACCGATTGCTTATGTGCTGGTGAGTTGGAGGCCTACTGTCGGTTTTCAGTCGACCGTTCCTTGTTTTGGGGTCGACCGAAACTTAAGTGTACTTGATGAATCTGCATGCTGTTCGACCGATTTATATATCTTGTTCGACCGTTATAAGACGTAGACTATTAGGATGACCCTGGTAGTTTTCGGTCGATCGGGACCCCTGAGTCGGTCGACCGAATAGTCTTTGGTGATTTTGACCAACTCCGGATTTTGACCTCGTATTCGGTCAACCAGTTTTATATTGTTGTTCGACCGTTTCGACTTAAGTGATGCGCAGAATAGTTCGACTGTTGTAGACTTTCGGTCGACCGAACCTATTGGGGACGGTCGACCGGTTAGGCTCTTTTGATCGACCGTTTGTGTGCAGAACTGAATTCCTGGTCCTTGTGTTGTGTCAACTCTGTCCACGGAAACCTGTGTCCCCGCTTAGAACGTGAGCCAGGAGGTGACGGCGGGTACGTGCTCTTGCCGCCCAGGGACCACCGTGTGGAAGAGTATGGACGTTTGGGTCGCGCCACCTCCTTATTGGACGTGGTGTGGCATGCTGTTGCCTTACTCTCTGTTGAGTGGCAGACCTGAGGGATCACGGATCCCAATGCGTGTCACACATGTCTCATGGAGCATGATGACCCTGCAGACTACGGGCTGAACCCGTCCGATGTTGTGCCGGACGTATGCAGTACCGCTGACGTTGTGCCGACGATGCCGCCGAAGTGTTTGCCGGCGATGATGGTGCCGACGATGTTCCGGCTTGTGGTTGTGTCGTCCGATGTTGTGCCGGACGTATGTTGTACTGTCGATGTTGTGTCGGCAATGCCGTTGATGTTGTGCCAGCGATGATCCTTGATTGGGCACCTATCCTGGGATGTTGACCGACCGGGCTACGACTCCGTCGAAGGTGGTGTAGACCACGTGGTTCTTTGCGCGGAAGTGCAGACGCTCCTCACCGACCCCTTTGGCTCGAGTAGTCGCATGTGGGGGGACGCGTCGAGTACTCTCCGTAAGATCGTATGTGCCTACGGTAGGTTTTTGAGGGAGACTCGTCGTTGTTGTTGGACTGAGATCTCGTTTACCCTTGTAGGGATTTGATGCATTGCATATGTGACATGACATGCTACTAGTATGATAAGTTCATTTACTGTACTATTGCATGCATATAGGTGAGCTTGGCATACGAGGTTTCCTAATGGGAAACTCAGGCATCGTTGTTTAATTTATGTTTAAGGACCGCAGTAGGTTCTGTCGGGTGGTGACAGCGGGCACACACATTTTGGGGTCAGGATCCTCTTCGGACTCTTCGAGGTCATAGTTCCTTAGAGCCAGACCAGGAGAGCAGGGCGAGTCTTCACCGACCGGGCTGAGGAGGCGAAGGACTCCAACACTATCGTGGAAGGTACCCTTGTCATTTCAGGTTTGGTTGCTCGTGTTTTATTTGATTGCGACACCACACACTCCTTCATTTCGGAGAAGTTTGCTGGCGAGTTGTATCGGACCCCTGAGCTACTGACGGATTTGTTGGAAGTCAGTACGCCCATAGGTGAGGTCGGCATTGTGGGGAGCTTTCTCCCCGGCACCACAATTGTTTCGGGAGACCATGATTTTCAGGCAGATCTGGTATTGCTACCGATGGAGGACTTCGATGTCATACTGTGGATGGACTGGCTATCACAATACGGTGTGAGAGTCTTTTGCCGTGAGAAGAAGATCCTTATTCCGAGGAAGGACGTGCCTGATGTGTTGATCAGAGGGACGAGGAGTAGATGAGGTCGTCTGATTGTGTCCACGATTAAGGCATAGAGGCTGATACATCAGGGTTGCAGAGCGTTTGTGGCGACTTTGGTTGTTCCTGATCATGAGACGAAGAGGCTGGAGGACATAGAGATTGTACAGGAGTTCCCTGATGCGTTTCCTGTAGAGATTCCTCGTTTGCCGCCGCACCGAGAGATCGAGTTCGGTATTGAGTTGGTGGCTGACACGACACTCCAGTCGAAGGCACTTTATCGGATGACACCTGCTGAGTTGACAGAGCTGAAGAAGCAGTTGCAGGAGTTGATGGACTCCGGGTTTATCCGACCGAGTGTCTCTCCGTGGGGAGCGCTTGTGTTGTTCGTGAAGAAGAATGATGGGTCGTTACGGATGTGCATCGACTACAGGATGCTGAATAAGGTTACCGTCAGGAACCGATACCCTTTGCTCAGGATTGATGATCTGTTTGATCAGTTGCAGACAACGAGAGTGTTCTCGAAGATTGATCTGCGTTCGGGTTATCACCAGTTGCGGATCAGAGAGACAGATGTACAAAAGACAGCCATCAGGACACGGTATAGACACTACGAGTTCTTGGTGATGCTGTTTGGACTGACGAATGCACCTGCAACATTCATGGACCTGATGAATAAGACCTTTCAACCGTACCTCGACAGATTTTTTGTGGTGTTTGTGGATGACATCTTGGTGTACTCGCCTGACAATGAGCAACATCGGGAGCACTTGAGGATTGTGCTTGGCATCTTGAGAGATCAGGAGTTGTATGCCAAGTACACGAAGTGCGAGTTTTGATTGGATTAGGTGGCATTTCTGGGGCATATTGTGGCAGCAGATGAGATTTCAGTGGATCCGGCAAAGATTGAGGTTGTGACTCAGTGGAGAGCCCCGACGAGCGTGACAGAGATCAGGAGCTTTGTGGGACTTGTTGGGTATTACAGACGATTTATTCAGGACTTTTCCAGACTTGCTTCGCCGCTGACAACGTTGACGCAGAAGGGCTTCAAGTTCGTTTGGTCCCAGAAGTGCAAAGACAGTTTCCAGGAGCTGAAGAGGCGACTGACGACAACGCCGATTTTGACGTTACCGAGTGGCAGTGAAGGCTATGTGATTTACAGCGATGCGACAGGGGTTGGCTTGGGATGTGTTCTGATGTAGTACAGGAAGGTCGTGGTGTACACTTCGAGGCAGGTGAAGGTGCACGAGAAGAACTACCCTACTCATGATATGGAGTTAGCGGTGGTGGTTCACGCATTGAAGAGCTGGAAAGATTATCTTTATGGAGAGCAGTTCGAGGTCTTCACAAATCATCAGAGCCTCAAGTATCTATTCTCGCAGAAGGAGCTGAATATGAGGCAACAAATATGACTCGAGTTCATTAAGGACTATGACTTCACCATCTCCTATCATCCAGGGAAGGCAAATTCGGTTGCGGATGCACTGAGCAGGAAGGTTGAGGTGTCAGTTGCTAGTTTGTGCATCCAGGAGTGGAGACTACTCGAGACATTGTCAGAGTGGAGGCCGTTCACAGAGGGTTCTGAGAGAGCAGTGTTAGTTGGGCTTCGGGTGGAGCCGTAGACCGTCTTGTGAGTGGTGCAGGCTCAACGGGATGATGAGGAGTTAGCTGGTCTGCTACTGTTGGCTGCCAGAGAGGGATCAGACTTCAGTGTGGTGGTCAATGGTGGTCTGAGATTCAGGAGTCGGATCTTGGTGCCGAAGGTTGATGGGCTGAGAGATGACATCATGGAGGAGACACACCAAGCGAGATATATCATTCACCCGGGGAGTACGAAGATGTACAAAGACTTGCAGCGGAACTTCTGATGGAAGGGCATCAAGAGAGATATTGTTGAGTTTGTGGGCCGGTGCTTAGTCTGTCAGCAGGTGAAGATTGAGCATCAGCGACCAGCGGGACTGATGCAGTGTATTGAGCTTCCTGAGTGGAAGTGGGAGCACGTGATGATGGATTTTGTCACGGGGCTGCCGAAGACAAGGAGATTCCACGACGCGATTTGGGTGATAGTCGATCGACTGACCAAGTCGGCGCACTTCTTAGCGATCAGGGCCACGTTGCCTCTGGAGGGTCTAGCTAAGTTGTACATGGAGGAGATAGTCAGGCTGCACGGAGTACCAGTGAGCATCATCTCTAATCGAGATCCCAGATTCACATCCAGGTTTTGGGGGAGTCTGCAGCAGACTTTGGGGACACGACTGAGATTCAGTACAGCGTTCCACCCACAGACAAATGGTCAGTCAGAGAGGACGATCCAGACCCTGGCGGATATGCGGAGAGCATGCACACTGGATTGGTCAGGACACTGGGATGAGCACCTGCCGTTGATAGAGTTCGCCTACAACAACAACTACCATTCGAGTATTGGGATGACACTGTACGAGGCACTGTACAGGAGGCCTTGCAGATCACCGGTATGCTGGAGGGATGTGGGCGAGAGACAGTTAGTGGGGCCAGAGCTTGTGCAGATGTATGCAGAGTTATGCCAACAGATGCAGATGGGCGTTGAGCTTTGAGGTTGGTGGCCACGTGTTTCTGAAGATCTTCCCAATTTGGGGAGTGATGAGGTTTGGGAAGAAGGGAAAGCTTAGTCCGAGGTATGTCGGGCCGTTTGAGATCCTATACCGAGTCAGAGAGGTTGCCTACAAGATTGCATTGCCACCGCAGTTTTTGGGTCTTCACAACGTCTTCCATGTATCGATGCTGAGGAAGTACGTTGCAGATCCAGCTCACGTGATTAAGATTGCAGTACCGGAGATCCAGCAGGACTTTTCGCTCGAGGAGAGACCGGTCGAGATCGTGGATCGCATGGATCATCAGCTCAGGAGGATGACCATTCCGATAGTGAAGGTCTGGTTACAGCATCACAGTGAGCGTGAGGCCACCTGGGAGATCGGGGAGGAAGTTCGGAAGCAGTATCCGGAGCTTTTCGGTGAGTTGTTGTTTTGATTTTGGGACGAAATCCTTTTAAGGAGGGTAGGTTGTTAGCCCCTAACCCTGCCTGCTTAGTGGCTAATCCCGGGTTTAGTGGGGGATTAACATGGGGAAGAGGAAGGGAATATTGGGCTGTGAGATGGGTGATGGGTGTAGGGGGCTGGTTGCTGTTGGTGTTGGGTTTGGTGTAGAGAAAACGAGCACATCTCCCTCTCTTCCTCATTTCCTTTCTTCTTCCATCGCTTTCACCTCTCACCCAACTTCTCCACTTCTCTTTTCCGGCGTCCAGTGGAGGAAGGGTCTGCTCCGGTGTGAGGCGCGCGGAGGTGGACGTGTGCAAGGCTCGTGGTCGTGGTGCGAGGAGTGCTCGAGCGGGGAGTGAGGTAGCGGGTGTCGTCGAGCGAACTCTGGTGTGCTCCGTCTTCTCGTCGAGGTATGCCGGCTTCTAATATGATTTTATTGTTCCCTAGGTTGGTGGAAGTTGTGGTCGGTCGTGGGAGGTCGGAGACTTCGCCGACAACGAGAAAGGACGTAAAATCCTTGCTGGCGCAAAGTTGCTGTCGACCAACGGTCGACCGGTGCCTTCGGGCGGTTGACCGGTTTTACCTTTTTTGCCCAACTTTAACCATCATCGGTCGAACGATGCCATTGTGGCGGTCGACCGGTTGCTTTTGTGCTGGTGAGTTGGAGGCCTACTGTCGGTTTTCGGTCGACCGTTCCTTGTTTTGGGGTCGACCAGAACTTAAGTGTATTTGATGAATGTGCATGCTGTTCGACCGATTTATATATCTTGTTCGACCGTTATATGACGTAGACTATTAAAATGACCCTGGTAGTTTTCGGTCGACCGAGACCCCTGAGTCGGTCGACCGAATAGTCTTTGGTGATTTTGACCAATTCTGGATTTTGACCTCGTATTCAGTCAACCGGTTTTAGATTGTTGTTCGACCGATTCGACTTAAGTGATGCGCAGAATAGTTCGACTGTTGTAGACTTTTGGTAGACCGGTTAGGCTCTTTCGGTCGACCGTTTGTGTGCAGAACTGAATTCCTGATCCTTGTATTGTGTCAACTTTGTCCACGGAAACCTGTGTCCTCGCTTAGAGCGTGAGTCGGGAGGTGACAGCGGGTACGTGCTCTTGCCGCCCAGGGACCGCCGTGTGGAAGAGTGTGGACGCTTAGGTCGCGACCTCCTTATTGGACGTGGTGTGGCGTGATGTTGCCTTACTCTCTGTTGAGTGGCAGACCTGAGGGATCACGGATCCCAATGCGTGTGACGCATGGCTCGTGGAGCATGATGACCCTGCAGACTACGCTCTGGACCCGTCCGATGTTGTGCCGGACGTATGCAGTACCACTGACGTTGTGCCGACGATGTTCCGGCTTGTGGTTGTGCCGTCCGATGTTGTGCCGGACGTATGTTGTACCGCCGATGTTGTGTCGGCGATGTCGCTGATGTTGTGCCAGCGATGATCCTCGATTGGGCACCTATCCTGGGATGTTGACAGACCGGGCTACGACTCCGTCGAAGGTGGTGTAGACCACGTGGTTCTTTGCGCGGAAGTGCGGACGCTCCTCACCGATCCCTTTGGCTCTAGTAGTCGCGTGTGGGGGGACGCGTCGCGTACTATCCGTAAGACCGTATGTGCCTACGGTAGGTTTCCAAGGGAGACCCGTCGTTGTTGTTGGACTGAGATCTCGTTTACCCTTGGAGGGATTTGATGCATTGCAGATGTGACATGACATGCTACTAGTATGATAGGTTCATTTATCGTACTATTGCATGCATATAGGTGAGCTTGACATACGAGGTTTCCTAATGTGAAACTCAGGCATCGTTGTTTGATTCATGTTTCAGGACCGCAGTAGGTTCTGTCTGGTGGTGACAGCGGGTGCACACATTTTGGGGTCAGGATCCTCTTCGGACTCTTCGAGGTCATCGTGATTGCTTGTACCTGTCTTTTCATTGTATTGTTGTAATCACGTCTTTTGACAAACTCTGTTGTATAATTGATGCACCGACTGTTGATTTATCTGAGTAACATTCCCGTTGATGAGTTTATTGTGATAATCTCTTGATTGTTTAAATTTTTAAATTTCTGCTGTTTCGGGATGTTACACACCACCTGCGTGGAACTTACAAAATTGTTGTGCACCTTTACAAGTAATGTTATTAAGTTGAATATTGACCCTTAAATTGTAAGATCGACTAGTGCTATACTGCTATATATATATTTTTTATTTATCTGTTGTCGTGGCTGTATGAAATAGTATAACAGAATAGAGTTGGTGGCATGTCAATGTAAATTGTGTTTGCTTAGTGATGCCATCTTGGCCTTGACTTTTCTGATATATAATATAGTTGTGAACGATCCTTTCATGGTCTAAGTTGATGCTGAAGTTTTCATTTTCATTCTCTTTTATGTACCAAAGAGGTTTAGAGATCGAACCACAAATTCAAATTAAAAGATATCATAAATAGAAAAACCTTTGAAGCTGCACAAAACAAATAGGCTTTGGCTGCTGCCTTACAAATTTTGATCATCATTATACTTTTATTACACAAGTAGTAGCTAGATACATATTTAAGGTAAGATTGGTCTTAGAAGAGTATTCGTTAGATGTCTACATACACAATTTGGTGCAGTATCAACTAATTTTGTTGACAAAGCCGGCCAAGAGGCGATTTTGCTTATCGGAAGTGACCGGCCCCAAGATTTAGTGTCGTCCTCCCAAGTTATATATATATATATATATATATATATATCGATATATATTTACATACATGTGCATGCAAGGTCCGAGGAAAAGGACCAATGTATATGATATGATTATATGGATCAATTTAGTTGCAGAGCTTCTTTGGATCTTCCCATAAGAGACATGACTGTTGCAGCTACATGCTTGGAGGACAGTCCCGCTGCTTCAATTTGATCTTGAGGTGATCCGTGATCGATGTATCGGTCTGGAAGAACCATCGACCTCAACTGTATTTCATATATATGATTGTTTAGTAAGTAATTAGGAAAATAAAAAAGAAAAACAATTTCTAATAATCTTCTTAAACAAACCTTGAGGTTTCCATCCAAAAGACCATTTAGGCTGAGGAAATGAGACACATGAGATCCAAAACCCCCAATGGAGCCTTCCTCCACCGTAAGCAGAATCTCATGTTCTCGTGCCAATCTTTTGATGAGGTCGGTATCGAGAGGCTTGCAGAATCGAGCATCAACTACTGTGGTAGCAATTCCATAATCTGCCACGAGCGTGTTGGCTGCTTTAAGACATGTCTGCACTATGGACCCAAATCCAAGGATGGCTACTCTGCTGCCTTCTCTAAGGATTCTTCCCTTCCCAATCTTTTTTTTTTTTAAAAAATATATATTTGCAACATGATTAATTAATTAGAAGGATGCATGTTATATATATAGCTACTACGTACTCGAATAGCTATATATATGTGTATGTATTAAATTGTACGTACGTAACGTACCTGGAGAGGTGAGCCTTTGCCTTGAAGAGGTAGAGGTACTCCGACACCATTTCCTCTAGGGAACCTGAAACAACTAGGGCGATCGTCTATGATGGCTGCCGTTGCCACCATGTGCATGAGTTCGGCTTCATCAGAAGGAGCCATGACTACCATGTTGGGCAAGCATGCCATATAGGTGATGTCGAATGCACCGCAATGCGTAGGCCCGTCAGCTCCCACAAGTCCAGCTCGATCAATTGCAAATCTGACAGGTAGTTTCTGTAGGTCCACGTCATGTGCCACTTGATCATAACCTCGTTGCAGAAAGGAAGAGTAGATTGCACAGAAGGGCTTCAATCCCTCGGCAGCCAATCCAGCTGCAAACGTAACGGCATGTTGCTCTGCTATGCCGACGTCGAAACACCGATTTGGGAATATTTTTTGGAAGTAATTGAGACCAGTGCCACCACCCATTGCCGCATGTATGGCCACTATCTTATCGTCTTGCTCGGCTTCTTTGATGAGAGAGTTTGCGAAGTACTGTGTGTAGGGGAGGGTGGGGGATTTTGATTTGAATTGTTTTCCAGTGTCGGGGTTGAATTTGACGACGCCATGCATCTTGTCGGCGGCAGCCTCGGCAGGGGGATAACCCTTGCCCTTCTCTGTTACGATGTGGATGAGAACAGGACCTGGTGCTGGCATGGATTTAACCTTCTGGAATATAGTGACCAAGTCCTCAACGTTATGACCGTCAACGGGGCCGATGTAGTAAAGTCCAAGTTCCTCAAACAGGCTGAGGCTGTTGGTGTTACCAGCAGAAGTAGTTGTAGTACTTATCATTAATCCTCGTCTGGCATACTCGTCCACCTTTGCTGCAACTTCATGGGTCTGACCTCCTATTTGCTTTGTAATACCCTTTGCAGCTTCGCGAAGCTTACGGAACTTGGTACTGGCTTGAAGCTTGGTGAGGGCCGCACTGAGGGCTCCCACTGGGGGTGCGGGTCCGTCAAGCGTGGCTGTGGGCAAAGAAACTTGCCTGTTGTCGTTCAAAACCACAATCAGGTTAGTGTCCAAGTAACCGGAGTTGTTCATCGCCTCGTATGCCTGCCCAGCAGTCATGGCTCCGTCCCCTATCACAGATATCACATGGTTGTTCTTCCCTAGAAGGTCCCTCGCTACGGCCATGCCCAGTCCAGCGGAGATGCTGGTGGAGCTGTGACCCACCCCAAAAGCGTCATGTACGCTCTCTTCTCTTTTGGGGAATCCGGCCAAGCCGGAGGTTTGCCTGATGGTGTGCATTCTGGACCTCCTTCCGGTCAGAATCTTGTGAGGGTAGGCCTGGTGGCCCACGTCCCATATGATCTTGTCTTCCGGCGTGTCGAACACATGGTGCAACGCCACCGCCAGGTCCACCACGCCAAGGCTGGAGCTCAGATGCCCGCCCGTCTTCGACACCGACTCAACTATTTCTTTTCGCAATTCGGAAGCCAGCTGCTGAAGATCCTGCATGTTTAATTAACATGTTTAATCAATTCAAAGATCGATCGAGATCCATTAATATGCCTATGCCTACCACGTACGTACTTACGTACCATACCTTAGTGGAAAGATTCTTCATGTGGACAGGGTAGTTGATTGTGTCGAGCAAAGGAGTGTTGGGTTTTTTATTCCCGGAGAATGCCGCCATTTGCATCTTCTTCCCTGTCGACGACGACGTATCATCGTCGGCTCCATGCTGCAGTACGTTTCTGCACCCTCTCACAACAAACTGCAACAATTAATTAACGTGGCATCGATCAGTATATAATAGGTGCGTGTGTGCGTACGTACGACGCGCAGCAATAAGCAAGAGTACGGACCTATATATATATACGTAAGAAAATAATATATATTAATTATAGCTAAATCGATCATTGATATGCATGTCACCTGGTGCTTCCTATTGAAGGTATATTTGTACTGCTGGTGTTGGTGTGGTGCCTTAGCCGAAAGCATGGTGGATGCGTGTGATGGAATTAGAGATCCCCTCATGGTTGTAGTAGCTGCCATACTACGTACGTATTAACTAATTCGAAGAAGAAAATTAAGAAAACTAGGAGGAATTAATTGATTTAAGCTAGAGATCGATGAAGGTGATCAGTTAGATCGAGCGGCTAGCTAATATATTGCTAGCTGTTAAGTGGAGGGCTTGGAAGGTTTGTGAGAAAGATGAGAGGTATATATAACATAAGGATGGAATTGATGGGAATGAAAGGTAGATAATATATAGTAGCACGCAGTGGAGGTCCTTTCCGGGAGTTATTTGTGTAATACTAAAATAATACAATCATGTGTGATGTGCGGCAGGCTTAATTACTACCATCATGGAATTGCAATGTACGTAGTATAGTATGTAGGAAGGAAGGAAGAAGGAAGGAAGGAAGGAAGGAAGGAAGGTAGGTAGCGTGGGCCTGCTGATCGAGCCAGCTGACTCATCCATGCATGAGGTAGCATAACTCCACCGCTGTCTTCTTTTTTTATCTTTTAGTTTCGAAAAGGAAAAATGCTGACTGCCACCACAGTCGCACACATATTCCTCTTCCTATTCTTCTTCTTTCGACTCTGTGTGTGGTATTTGAGTCGACTCAAATACCTAACCCACCGTGGTCAATCATGCATCTCATTTTAATTTGCGCAGTCAACACATGCACACAGATTATTTTGTTGGATTAGTCCGTATGCTGGATGGAATCTAATTTTTGGTTTTTTTCTTCTCAGTTGAACATCCAAAAGTTGTTTATTAAGTCTTTGTACTTGTGTATTTTTTATTGGTCCAACTAATCCCTACTAATCCAACTAATTACTTAGGTGTACATTCCTCAAACGTCGTTAACGGATTTTGTGACACCGTTAGTTGCCCCTGTTAAGGTCGAATCCATTCGCAAAGTGGTCGACCGAAATTGGGATTTCGGTCGACCGATTGAAATTATTTTTATCATGGAGTTTCCTCTTTCATAGCCAAATATATCAGTACTGCGTAATTGTTTTATTATTGTAAACAAAAGAAAACACACATATTTTTCAGGAAAAATATGGTTTACTGAGAAGATATCTGTAAACACAAAATTCATATTAACTATGTCAACCATAAGATGTAACTAAGAAAGAAAAGTGTCACTTTGGTCGTGGTAACAAGAGTCTTAAATACTTTGAAGTACATCAACTCTGTAACCGAAGATACATATTTAATATTTATCACGGGAAAACTCCGAACTAGATCGGTGATAAAGAAGAGACATTCACTTATAATGCTTACGGTAGTTTATCGGGGGATTTAGCTACATACAGATGGATTTCAGGATGAAGTGCCTGAACTTAAATATATTGTTTTTTCTTCATCAATCGGTCGACCATTTTGAGAATGGATTCGAATTTAACGGGAGCGACCGACGATGTCAGGGAGAAGCACCCAATCAATTAGTTGGATTAGTGAGCGTAACGGAGCAATAAAAAAACAAGTGTAAAATCCTAATAAATGATTTTTGAAGGTGCACTCAAGTAAAACCCCCGCTACTCATGTTTTTGCTTGGTACACTTCTAAAAGATCGATATTTATTGGATCTTTGTTCCTTTTGTCAAATTTTATTTTAATTGGGTATACCCAGCTAACTTATATAATTAGTTTTTAACACGTGATAGGGTGTGGGTCCCACTTTTCTTATGAAATATTATTAGAGTAATAGAAAAAAATAAATCTAAAACCAAAAAAAAATGTAACATTTTATTTACTCCCTCGAACTTGGTATATGCATGTTCATCCCTGTGGCTAGCTAGCTAGTAGACATTATGCAGGGTTGATTAATTTGACTTCAATCTATTAATTGTTTTTGTTCGAGGAGAAGTAACAGTTGTTTCTATTTCTTCCACTTCGATCTTTTGATCTATTAGCTAGCTAACTAAATTAAATTTGGAAGCGAGCAGAAAAAGAGACGGTTTCAGGAAATTTTCATAAGAATGTCAAATTTTTCCACGACAATCGAACTAAATGACTAATAAACTCAAAAGTTTAACTTAAAACACACACATAAAAGTCATTAGAACATCATTAAACTATTGTAATTAGGTATCAATCACTGCATGAGAAATATCATTCTTGAAGTAACGAAGATATGTAATCGATCGATGTTCACGTTTACTTCCGTTTGAACTTGTGAAGAATGTTCCAATAAATCTTTTCATCTTAATATTAAAAAGTTAAATTGCATTATTATAAGATTTAGTGCAAGTGAAAGATGTGAAGTCTAAAATCTCAATCTTCCATTAAATTGACTTTTAGTTTAGGCACAACTTGAACAATTAATCAGTAAAGATATTACATGGATGAAAATAGTATAAACATTAAACACCTAACATTTAATTTCTACATGACAATTTGCTTCATAAGCCATTTTTAGCAAATTAATATATTGATCATGAATTTTAAAACACCTTACATTACATGGATCAAAATCATGAATTTTTAAAGCAACTTACATGGATATATCATATAAATATATGATCAAATCCTCAAATCAAAATTGAATAACAAAATTTATTGTTTTTTTTAAATTGACCCCCCTACAACTTTTGGGGTTTTTGATTGGGTGCTCAAAAAGTATCTTATTAGACTTTTGCACATTTATAAGTTTTTATTGACCTAGTATACTTGGAAACCTGATTATTTACTTTGGTGTACTTCCCTGAAAAAAATCGTTAACATTCGTTAGTAGGTTACCTGACAGTATTAGGGTGATTTGCATTTAACCCCTCCTACTTCCACCAAATCACCATTTACCCCCCAAAACCATCCAATTTGCATTTAACCCCCCATGCTTCCACAAAATCCAGATTTTTTCACCCACATGATTTCAGTCCACAATTCAGCTCGTATTTAGCATGAATTCAATCCAGAATTCAACAACAATTTAGCATGAATTCAACATTTAAAATGCAGCTAGAAAATCAACATCATTTCAGGTTGAAATCAATTACAAACATGTACTGAAATTGTACCTCAACTAAACCTTTATTTCAACCTCGACCTTGTTTCATTCCAAATAAAAACACATACAACAAAGAAGACAACATATCGTAGAACATAACCCAATAAAACACAATCAATTTCTATGCTTGGTTCACACAAACTTCAACAAACTTTTTCAGTCCACCTCTTAAGATCACTAAATTTTAGGGCCTCGATCAAAATCATCCCCTCTACTTCTTTGAAATCCACAACACGCTTGCGTCCCCTTCTCATCATCCATTTTCCTCCAATGTGCAACTTTAGTTGAATATTCATGATCCGAATATCCCTAGTGAAATAAAGCTTTGAAAGCTATGAAGCTGAATGATCATTAGTTAAAAATGATGTAGTACAGTCACATGTAGTAGAAATGATGCATCAATAGGGAATTAATTAGTAAATATAGTAAATGACACTTATAGTATAATTAATTAGAACTGTAATGCACCTATCTCAGTCTAAGATGGTTGTTTGATCATAAAAGAAACTTAAAAAATTATAGTCAAATGATGGTAGTTTTTACATTTGGATCTTGCAGGGATGCATAAGAACATTTAAGCTCGGTGAAATTCTAGACCTTATTCAAGACATGTGTGTACCAGAAAGAAGGTATAAAGGATCCCAACTAGATTTCCTAGTCCCGTAGAACCTAGATTCTTCCCTTCTCCAAGGCGAGGCAATAGAAAAGTTGTATCAAGGCAGGGCAGATTGGACTTCAGAAGAGAATATTATGGAGCGAGCTTAGGAAGGAGATGAGATTTCTAGATTCTTTCTCAGATTTGAAGCGAAGAATCTATTCCTTACTCCGAGAAGTCCTGTTAGTTGCTCTCAAAGTAGGAAAGGTTATTGGGAAAATGGTGACAAAGGAGAACATACCCTAGCTTTGTTGATGTAGTTGCTTGCTTCCTTTCCGTCACCATGACAGACTTGTTAAACTTGTTTGGCATTCATAGCTTCCTTTCAGAGCTTGCCAGCTCTAATTCATGAACTCCGAGTAAACACGAAGGTCTGGTCTTTAGAGGATGGATAAGACTTGGACTCAATACTTTTATTTCGAGAAAGAGCATTTGATGACTTAAACTTAGATGAAAAGGAGACCAAATTCAATCCTTTTCATGATAGAGAGTTTGCGAGTGTAGGGGGATCAAGTCATCAAGTTCCTATTGAAATAAGATCTACACAAGGAAAAATACTTATCATTTGTTGGTTATTAGGAGCATCCCGAAAACATCCAGGTCGAAATATGGCTTTCAAATTAAGTTCCAAATTAGTAGATGCTGCCAAAGGGGGTGACAATGTTATACGCAAAAAGTCCCCCGGAATCCCTCGAAGATAACATGAAGTATGGCTAATTCATCATCAGATGGTTCCATGAGGGTCGGGAAGAAGCGCTTTGGCAGCAGACCGGAGAAGCCCAACTCAGGATTGTTCGGAGTGAGGAATGCCTCACTTCAAAATCCCTACGTTTGACAGAGTCAATGGGTTTTTTCTCAGATATTCGCTTACTTTACTTTCGGAGGCCCAATCATTATCTGCTCCCCAGGGCCAAGGAACTTGGATTTATCCCACATCACCTGGATTCTTCCACCAAGATCAACCTCCAGGTTATCAGTCGATGTGCAACATGTTAGATCATAATACTTTTTAGCTTTGACTAATCATGCTTTTGGATGTTGTGATGGGTAGGTGGTGAGGTGTAGGGTGGAGATGTGTGGGTGGGGAGGTAGTGATGGTTATTTAAGCAAACTCATCTCTTCTTCTCTTCTCTTCTCTTCTCTTCTCTTCTCTTCTCTTCTCTTCTCTTCTCTCTCTCTCTCTCTCTCATCTCCCTCTCTGATTCTGCTGTGTGAAGGTGAAGGAGTGTAAGCCGAGTTCAGGAATGCATGACAGGAGGAGGTGTGATCGTCGCTCGGAGTGAAGTTTGTTGGCCTTTTGGACTTAATCTATATTTTGATGATTTAATCAACCTAATCTTAATTATAATCAATGTAGAGTAGCACACATATTGCATTGCATATATATTGCTTTGTGCTATCTTCTACCGGTGATCAAGACTCAAGGAAGAAAGGATTCAATTCAAGACATGTAATCAAGCTCATTTGAAGACATGTAATTTGTATTTCTTTTGAGTCTTAGGAATTTTGTGTAATTGAGCATACTTGAGCTAAAATCTACTCAAACACACACTAGGTTCCTTATAGAAGTCATACACAAAATTTCATATAATTTGGACTTCAATATATCACTCAAACTTAGACCGGAAAACACCAAACCAAAACTAGAACTGTCTGCCCACGTTCGGTCGACCAAAACAGACCGTTTGGTCGACCAAAACATACCGTTCGGTCGACCGAGTGATCGATTACCCTGTAGTGTATTTCCTGCCCAGTTTTGGTCGACCGTGCATACCTTTTCGGTCGACCGTGTAAACATATTTATCCGACCGTTAGATTTGTCGTATTATACCAAACAATCGTATTCGTATTATTTTATTATACCCCAAAATACATTTAGTGTATCGATCGACCGAGGACCTTGTTCGGTTGACCAAACTTATGATATCTCGACAAACCCAAAGTGTTTGTTGGTTTTCGATCGACCGTGGACTTTGTTTTGGTCGACCGAATTTGATCTTGTTTGTCAACCCCGAATAGCCTGTTATGAATCGGTCGACTGAACCTATCTCGGTGTTCGACCGACAACTCAAGTGTACCTAAGTCACAGCCTTTGGCAGTCGACCGTTCCTTAATCGGTCGACCGAACCATGTCCAAAACTGCCCAACGGTCGACCGAACTTACCGATCCAGTCAATCGAACTTCTCTAGAATTGCATCCTGCAAGTTTCTGTTTTGTGTATCTTCCACAATCTTTTACCAAACTTGTCCCAACGGCTATAACTCACTTAGTGCGTATAAATAGGTGTTCCCATGACACAATTATACAGCTCTTACACTTCCTATTGTCATATACACCTAAGAGAAACTCCCAAGTCTCCCAATCCCCAAATCTACTCTCCAAGCGTAAACTGCCACACTTTAGTATCAATTCCACATCCTAAGCTAAGTGTGCTCAAATTAGAGAGTGTGTTCCACTAAACATTGTTGTTCACGGAAGTAAGGACTTCGGTGGAAGCCCAAAGTGTTCCTCTCGGATTGTGAGAGAAGAAAGTCAAGCTCACGAGGGTGTTCATGGAGCTTTTTTTTGTAAAAGACTTAATCTCGGCCCGGAACGAGGTTGATAGTGAAGACACAAGCGGAGCTTGCAAGAGAGGAAGTAGGCGGGAGACCGAACCTCTATAAAAATCCGGTGTCATCATTGTTGTTTGCTTACCTGCTTGTTTTTGTTTAATTCCGCTGTGCGTTCTTTGATTGCTTAAACAAGTAGGTAATTAGCTTAAAAGTGATTAGAATTAGAGACTTTTACGATCCTACAACGTTTGCTGGAGAAGTGCTTTTGGTGTGGTGGTGATCGTCGTTGGTCTTCAAAGGCTTCTTCCAACCTTAAAGGTATGTCAAGCTCCTCTTTAGTACTCACCCGAGGTGTGTGAGTGGTCGATTTAGTCAACGGTGGTCGTTAGACTCGTCAGAGGTTGAAGTGCAGCAAGTTGCTGCTAAATAATGGTCGACCGATGATAGTGTAATTGTGGGTTTCTACCTTGCATCGGTCGAACGATGCCTTTGGGCGGTCGGCCAGTTGTGTGTTATAGGAAAACCCTGTTATTTTTTGGTCGAACGAGTTCCCTTTGCCATTCGACCGGTTACACTGTGGTAAGTCGGTTAGGGGCATATACCATCAAAACGGTTGACCACCTTGTGATCTGTTCGACCGATTGTACCAGTAGCTAGGTCGGTTGAGGCTTAGACATTCTAAACGGTCGACGACCTATATGAATTGTTTGACCAATTGTGTGATGGATAAACCGTTGATTTTTGTCCCAAACGATCGACCGCCGGGTGACTTTAGGTCAACCGGTAGAAGTTGTCTTTGATTAAAGACTCAGATATTTTTAGTTGAACGAGTCTCCTTTGTCGTTCGACCAGTTGGTAGTTAAGTTGGTTGGACATGGTCGTTGACCATCTAAACGGTCGACCGCTCATGACATTGGTTCGACCGATTGTTTCTTTAGCGTTTGACTGGCTAGGTGATGGTTGAACTCTTGCATGTCTCTGGAGGGAGCCGGTCGACCGGTGTGCTTTGTTTGGTCGACCGTTGTTGCCCTATTTTGTGTTTGTGGTGTGTGATCGGCTTTGAGGGCAACATGTTCACTGGCTCTTTTAGGGCAACAAGAAGGACAAGTCGGCCTGATAGCGATCGTGTGGTGGCTTTACGGAGCGAGTGGTGACTTTTTTGAGGGAGAGATCGTCCTTGTGAGGCGAGGTTTGTTGGCTGACAATGTTTCGACGGGTGCCTTGTGTGCACGGGTGATGTGAGAGGACCGTAGAGATCTGTTTGTGGATCGTGTCTGCTGTGGTTGGGCGAGAGGACCCTAGAGCCCAATATTGATGACATTGTTTTTTAGATGATGCATTTGTGCCATGTTTTTCTTATTTCTGTCTGTTTCATGTGTATGTTAGGGGTTTGGCATACGTAGTTTCTTATGGAAACTCAGACATAGTTGCATATTTACTTTTCAAGTCGTGAGCGACGTTAGGAGGTGGTGACCGCGGAGGAGTGCACCTGGGACCAGATCCTAGTTGTCCCACATTTTGGAGGTTGTAGTGATTACTTGTACATTTTTGTTGAAATATTTTGATGTAATCATACTTTTGAAAAACTCAGATATATTATATATATATAGGTGCACCTCGTGAATGTGTTTTTAGTAATATCCTAGTGTGGGGTGTGTTTGACTCTGATAGTTATTTTTTAAAAGTTTAAAATTTTCCACTATTTTCAGGATGTTACACAACCTATCTCTCCACAATCTTCTAGTCACCTGCTCGATCTTGGGTGGGAGCGAGACTCACTTCCTGGAAGGCTAGTGTACTATCCTTTCCTTGGCGGAGAGAATCAAATTGATCACCACTGTGCTCTCATGATCTCTACACATCTACTAGACGATGACCTTCAATCTTCCTAGAAGTGTGATTATGGAAATCGAGCACCTGCTCTTGTGGGAGGGCAATGGAACAACTAAGAAAATACCACTCCTTACATGGAGCGAGTGTTGTAAACAAAAATCCGAAGGCAGCAAGCAAGGGATTGAGCGACCTGCTATCAATTGCGCTAAAAAAATGATGTCACACCTTATAATAAGGGAACTACTAAACGTCGCCCCAAAACTACTTAAATCGCCGCTTGAAATTACCAAATTGCCCTTAACAATATATTTAATACCCATATCGTCCCATGTCTATAAATTAGGCCTACGGTCTTGTATATTCATAATTTATCAGTAAAAACACCACGAAAATGTCTGGCGAGGGTGATGCATCCGGTGAGGTAAGCCTGGCGCGGGGCAAAATTTGGGCCAAGCGTCTGCATTAGACGCCTCCCCCAAGGTGAGGGCGTCTGCGTAGGACGTCCTCCCCTTGGCCGAGGCGTCTAACGCAGACGCCTACGCAATGGGAGAGGCGTCTTATGTAGACGTCCTCCCCTTGGGTAAGGCGTCTTTAGTAGACGCCCGTCCCTTGGGCAAGGCGTCCTACGCAGACGCCTCACCCTTGGGGAGGGCGTTTAACCCAGACGCCCCACCCATGGGGTGACGGCTAATCCAGACGCCTGGAATTTTTTGATTTTTTTAATTTCGATTTTATTTTTGTAGGTTCCGTTGGAAGATTTTGGTGGTGATGGAGTGGATTACAGTGAGTTATTTCAAACTACACAAATCTTTGCAACAATCGATGAAGCAAGTAAATGGGCCAAACAAGTAGCTATCGGAGCTGGGTTTTTTTTGGTCGTGTCGTCGTACAAAACAAGATCAGATAGTTGGATGAATTGTTATTTGAGATGAGACCGGCGAAATCAAATGGAGTCTCGGGATATGGATACTGCACTTCGAAGAAACACCAAAAGAAAGGGTTGCGGTTGCCGTTTCTTAATAAAAGTGGTGGAGCGACGAGATCGTGATGGATGGGTTGTGGTTTTTAATAGTGGTAACGGACATCACAACCACAGACTGATAGTTTATGCAGAGGGTTATCGTCAAATTAGTGGTCTAAGTGCTGGGGCGAAGAAGATTGTTTGTGATATGACAGAGACGCAAGCAAAACCGTGGAATATCTTGAAGGCAGTAAAAGAAAAATTCCCGGAGGACAATCCAAATCAAAGGCATATTTATAATTTCAGAGATTACATGAGAACGACAAAATCTCAAGACCGGAATCCCGTCCAGCAGTTTCTCTATCAAGCAGTGCAGTGTGAGTACTTACATTGGATTATGGCGGATCCAGAAACTAATGTCGTCACTCACGCTTTTTTGGCACATCCGACGTTAGTCCAATTGTTGCGGACATATCCTTTCATTATCTGCATGGATTCGACTTACAAGACGAACAAGTATAAGATGCCTTTGTTCGAAATGATTGGGGTAACACCAACAAACATGAATTTCTTATCGGATATGCGATTTTGATGGATGAATCTTACTCCAGTTACCTGTGGGTGATGGAGAAGTTGCGAGATCTGTTATTGGGGACTGTCAGCCCGACTGCAATAAAAACAGACCGGGAGTTAGGCCTTATGCGACCGGTGAGAGAGGTTTTTCCTGACTCTGCTCATTTACTCTGCACATGGCACATCAACAAAGACGTATTCAACTACGCATACCACGTATTCGGTAAGAATAAACAGATGGCAGAGACTTTGAGTCATGGAAGATGGAGGAAAATCATGCTTTCTACTTCAGAAGCTTTGTATGCTCTGAAAGATTTGTATAGATCGTGGCCGGCTATCACGGAGTATCTGGACACCACGTGGTTGGTGCATAAAGAAAAGTTTGTGCTGAATTGGATGAATAAAGTCCTTCATTTTTGGAACACCACGAATTGTAGGGTCGAAAGTGCTCATTCGGCTCTAAAAGAGTGGATTTCTACATCGACTGCAGCTATGGACACTCTTTTCGAGCGGTCATCTGATCTAGCCGTGTGCGGATTGAACGCAATCGTCCATCGCTCTTGTCCTCGCTCTGGACGGCCCACATACCCGAACGTGGATGACCCTCCTCGATAATCTTCCGCTCACGATGCGGGTGGAATGCGTGAAAGTACTCGTATATCCACGCCTGCAGCAGCGTAAGACAACCTGCAATCCCAGAACAATCCGTACGACTAGCTATCCCAAGCTAACGGTACAGGAATGCCAACGTCGCTGAGCCCCACGAGTACTGACGAACGGTGTCCGGGTCCCTAGCCTCCAATAGATCGCGTGGTCTGATCCGGCAACCACTCTTGTCGACAAACAAGATGGCTGCGAGCATCAAGAACAGGTACGCGGTCAACTGTGTATCATCGGCCCGCGGAGGTCGTGCCCGTCTGCATAGGTCCTCAAGGGAGTCGATGCCGACACCACCACCACTCCATAAAGCTGTATCTATCGCCAGACCATCAGGTGTGACACCAAGCAACTCTGCCACATAACACCTCAGCTCAGACGTCGACCCCTGAGCACTAACCAGACGACCATCCACAGGAATGCGCAGGATCTGGAAAACATAGTGAAGCATGATCGTCATCTCTCCGAAAGGCATGTGAAAAGTGTTGGTGTCAGGCTGCCACCGCTCCACAAACGAAGAAATCAAAGGCATGTCGAGATAAGGGAACATGCTGTACGGTAAGTGCCCCAAATGCGTCGCATTAATCTCCTCTCTGATATCAGCACTCAGTGTAGACCGCCAACCTTGAAGTGCTGTACAGGCTCTGTGCCGATTATGGCACTTCAGAACTTTCCGATCCTCTCCGTCCTAGATCCGTCTAGCGATGTGACCCCAGAAACTAGGAATAACGCTCCCATCTAAAGGACCATCAGGCGTCATACTGCTCACGATCCAAGAATCGTCCTGGACCCTCTTCTTCTTCTGAGCGCGGGGATCTACAGTGCACGAGCTCGAATCCCCGGTCGTAAACCTCCCACCCCTACCCTTCCGCACCATCCATCCGGCGGAAGTAGAACTACCCGCTCGACCACGTCCTCTGCTATACTCCCCCTGCCTCTCCACCTCCGGGTGCTCTAACTCATACGAGTCATCATCGTCGCTCTAGTCGTCGGGACTGTCCACATGCTCATCATCGAAGGAATCATCATCCTCCTCACGACGACGTAATGTCTCTCTCTCCCTCCTGATCGAAGCAGATATCCCCCGTCTACGTGGATGACGCGGTGCTGAATCATCATCTAAAGAACGGAAGGCGTGTAATGGTATCGACTTGCCTTTCCCTCCACTGTGACCCGATGACTATTAATTGAAATTTTAAATACAAATTTGTTAAATTAAATTATCATATTTATCACAATTGTTAAACTAAATCAAAATTTGTTAAACTAAATTATCACAATTGTTAAACTAAATCAAAATTTGTTAAACTAAATTAAAACAATTGTTAAACTAAATCAAAAATTGTTAAAACTAAATATCACAAATGTTAAACTTAATAACAATTTGTTAAATTAAATTATCAGATTTATCACAATTTATTAAAGTAATTATCAGATTTAATAATTAAAAACCACAATTTATTAAAGTAATTATCAGATTTAATAATTAATTCGTGGGGGAGACGTCTTCGTCAGACGCCCCCCGCATGGGGCGGGCGCCCTCGGACGCCGACCAAGTTTTTTAATTTTTTTTGAAAACAAATAAATAACGTAATGTTACCGTATACGGGTACACCGGGGGAACTGCTGGCTGCTTGCCTGGCCTCCGAGACATTCGTAATCTTCTGTAGTAGGTATAGGAAGAGAAAGTTTTGAGAAAAGAGTAAAATTGTGAGATATATAAGCAAAAATAGGAGGAAGGACAATTTGGTAATTTCAAGGGGCGATTTAAGTAATTTTGGGACGATGTTTAGCAATTCAGTATAATAATTAACCACCAGAAACCATGAACACGATATCTATCTGGTCCTATCCAATGATACAACAAGGGCGTAAGACTTAAATATCATACTTCGAAATACTTGGCTTCACCATTTCTTCATTGATTGTGAAGTTAAGTTGAAATACATTTCAGATGATTTTTGTTCCATACGATATCAGTTTAAGGGCAACTTTTTGTAGGAAAGATGGACCTTACACAAAATTTCAACTATGCGATGATTTTTACTGACTTTGCAGTTTGCACGTACTAGCTCAATAATCCCACTTGAAGATCAGCAAAACTAGGTCAAGCTCAAGCTTAAATAGGGGCCAAAGTAAACTCATTACCAAGGTTTTCAGAACCGAACCGGACGTCGAACCAGCAACATCAAAGGTTCAGAGGTTCGACCGGGGTCGGACCAGAATCGAACCAGTTGAACCGGTGACGTCAGCATAACGTCATAAATATATATTATAGATATAATAATAATATTTAATTATTTATTAAGCAAAAATATATTCAAAACATCTTCAATATTAACATTTTTAGGATTTGGGTATAGATTTGGGTTTGGTTTTTTTGGATACGTAGTAATCTGAATCACTAAATACATAATCAGGTACCGATATATAAAAAAAAATAAAAAAAACAGGTTTTTTTGTTGAACCGGCGGTTCAACCCGGTTCAGCCCTGTTCATGCCAAAAACGGTTTTGGACAGTGAACCGGACCGGAGGCCTGTTGAACCGTCCGGTCCGGTTTTAAGAACGCTGCTCATCACATGTAATTTAATGTACAAGAATCACAAATTTGATATGTGAGGTACATGAAAAATCCTTAATATATACAGAAGAAATTATGAATTACGAAATATGTCGGAAAACAAACAAATAAATATACAGACAAATGAAATTTATCACTGTTCAAGAGCGAGTTGCCTATGACGATGGAGATCATTCTTGTAGGTTGAAGTTGTATATTCTTCTTCCAAGTCACACATATCAGAAATAGGCAGCCCACAATCTCCACCCAGCTGATTTTGTGCTACATTTTCTTCTTCTGGTATCAACCCTTCTTCTCCTTTAATAACCTTCACAACCTAGCATGTGGTAAATTGCATGTATGATAATAAATATTTGATGTAAACCACCTATTTATAGAAGACCAAAAAATGGTCAGTTTGTTTACTTGTTCCGTTTCGGGTCTGTTTGCTGCTGAGTGGTTTATGCACATCGCGGCCGCTTTGATCAGACGGTTCATTTCTTCAGAATCGTAATCATCACCAAGAGAAGGATCCACTAATTTGCTCAAATGCTCTTCTTCCAACATTGGTTTCACCTGTTAAATTGTAACTAGGCCAATGTAAGTGTGCAAGCAAGATGCCAAAACACATTGAATTTAATTAATTATGTCGTACTTAAGTTGATGTCTAACATGATGATGTGCAAATTAATTAGAAACACATATAGAGAATTGGATGGACATACCCACATGACCAAGCTTTGGCTCCTGGAATCCACGGCTTCACGACCTGTCACGAGTTCAAATAGTAGTACTCCCAGCGCGAAGATGTCTGTCTTCTCGTTCACTTCTCCATACATGAAGCATTCTGGTGCCAAGTACCTAATGAATGTATATGTATGGTCCGGATGCAGTACATGTTAATTAGTTCTTTTTAAATTTTGGGAGCAATATTTAAGTAGAATTACGTACGTACAAAGAATCGATCGGTGTATGTATTAGGTAGTTAATTACCCGATTGTGCCTTCCACTGGCAACAAGATAAGGTGCGTACACTGGTCAGGGAGCCATTTTGCCAGCCCAAAATCAGAGATCTATCATCAATAAATTAAAGACACTTGGGTAATAACATTTTATAATTAATGAGATATATGTACATGCACATCATAAAAACTTAATTAGTGACGTAATTAATGAATATATACTTGGGCGTCGTAGTCTTGTGTTAGTAAAATGTTAGAGGCTTTGATGTCTCTATGAATAATGCGCTTGTGGCATCCCCGATGGAGATATAGCAATCCTTCAGCCACACCCAAACCAATCTTGAACCTGGTTGCCCACTTAAGCTGCCTCTCCTTTGTTGATTCTGTACATATGATAAATAAATTAACGATCGGTTGACGACGTACAAAACGTCCCATCAACAACACATAAATATATAATAAAAAATTACGTACGTACCGTGGAGGACGGATTCCAAACTGCCATGAGGTGAGTACTTGAGAATGATATGGAGACCTCCATCCACCCCGAAGCCGAGGAGACATGCAGCATTTTGGTGATTGACATGGGCTATAATGCCCAACTCAGCCAAGAAAGCTTCCACTCTTTCCTCCTCATTTTCTTTCTTCATCAGTCTCTTCACAGCCACAAGCTGCCCATCTTCTAGTCTTCCTTTGTACACCTCAGCATACCCACCCTTCCCTATCAATCTCTCTGCACCAACATGCACATGCAAACCTCAATTCTAAATTTTGTGTTTTTTTTCTTCCATCGGTAATAAAATTCTATTATTCATTGCATCACTACGTACAGTAAAAGTTCTTCTTGCAATTAAACAAGAAAATATGCATATATATGTGCATACACACACTGTATATGTCGTCTAACTGACTAACAAAACAAATAAGCAAACTAATTGACTACCTACCTACCTACAAATAAGCAAACTAATTGACTACCTACCTACCTACAAATAAACAAACAAATTAACTTAACTAACTAATGTGAAAATTGATGGGTTAACTTGTAATCCAAACACTAATGATTAGGTGAGAATTAATAGCACTTCCAACTGCATGTATTGTAGCGTCTTATTCGCTCTTCGATCACTTGTACATACACTGTGGGAGTACTCGATCTATTCTAATCAGAACTTAATATCTAGGTAGGTAGCTAGGTAAATTAAAACAATAAATCAATTAGTAAGTGGTCAAATAATTACCAGAGTTGAAGTAATTTGTTGCGGTGAGAAGCTCTTGGTGACCGAAGCTCCTCCAAGTACGTTTGCGTGTGAACATCAGGAGGCAACGGTCTTTGTCTAATATTTGGTGGTTGTCATGCCACAATTTGGCGTCCACAAACCTTTGACGTGTGATGCTGAATTTCTGGGGCTCCCGATTAGAATTAGGAGGAGGCGTGTTGGTGTTGGTCACCACTGCATGGGCTGGAAATGTCGGTAGCCTTTCCAAAATTTTTTTGGGCTTTTTCGGGATCAAACTGTTGATCAACGTCCGCCATTGGAAAATTTTGTTGTTGTTGGACTCTATTAATACCATGTCTCCATCTGAAGAAGATGTAGAAGAGTTGGTGCTGTTGCTCCTGATGCTGCTACTCCTGCTCATGCTCTTGCTGCTATTGATGCCCGGATACCAAGCACACATCAACTTGCTGTCAAATTCTGATCCTCCTCTTATTCCTCTTCCCAACCCTTTCTCATCAAACTTATCATCATCATCATCATCATCATCATCGTTATAATCGTCATTGTTCTTCTGGGATTCTTCTACTTCTTCCTTTTCCTCCTCATCATCATTTTTTTCTTCTGTAATTAAAGAATGGTTGAATTCTTTAATTTCTTTCAATTTAAATATATAGTAACAATATCGTTTTTGTGCTATATATCATTGAATCATATATTAACCCTCTCCCATATATAATATATATACACATATATATTGTACGCGAAGGATCGACCTCATGTTTTTGAAAGAGCTAGCTAGCTAGCAGAAAATGTAAACTTTTGTTTGAAAACAAAAACAAAAAAGTGGAGCCACACCTTCGTTTAAATGGATGGGGACTTGATGTTGTGGAAGCAACGAAGAAGCCACACAGCTGGACAAGCTTCTTTCCTCTGTCGGTTCTATTTGGAAATTCATGTTTTTCTCGATTTCTGCATAAACTTAATTATACAGCGGGAACATAAAAATGGCGATAAGTAAGTAATAACCAAAACAAGCCCATAATAATGAATGCGAGCAAACGGATGGTAAAATTAAGGCGAGTAATACATTTTTCGGTAGTCATTAGGTTGTTAGAGTAGATAGATGATGTCGTGAAGAAGGCTTTATGAACTCGTACGAGTTGTATTGGTGTTGCAACAACACAGTAATACTCATATTAATTTCATCCTGCAAAGAGTAATTATTATTGCACAAGGAAGAAGCTAGCTATAGACGTAACTAGGAACAGATGCTTGCTGGCCTTAATGACTGGTTACAAGTTTGAAGAGAAATGATGGCGATGTTAAATAGCAGGTTGTGTATTTATACGTGCTGTTTATTTTACAAAAATAGCCGAACCATAAAATGACCATATGGTTAATAGAAAGGAGGCCTCCTCCACTCAAAATTTCCCCCTTTTTTTTGCCGTTTTGCGTGCTTGATCTTGGGTTGGGGACTTAGATATGCTTGCTTGCTGTGGTCCTCCTGAAAATTTAGTTGTGTAAATTAACTGATATACCTTTCTTAACATAGTCAATAGAAAAGAAGATGTTCTCATTGCTGAATGCTATTGTTATTCTTGTCATTGCCTTTCCAGTACAAATTAAGTTACTTCTATCAACAGATATTTTATTTTTCAACTATGTTAGTCGCACAGACATTCTACACATAAATGACATAATACATAGGGGTGTCAACGGAGCGAATATAGTACAATCCGCATCCGAATTCGAAAACACATTCAGACATCCGAATTCGAATCTGACCAGATGTTATATTGGATATTCAAATCCGTATCTGACGGATTCAAATCGATTTCGGATTTTATCCGCATCCGAATAAAAATTCGGATAGCCGGATATCCGAGAATCCAATCCGAATTCCTGTTTAAACACTAAGAAATTAGATAATCTTTAATACTCTAGTAATATTTCTCTATGCATCATGTCACCAAAACAAAACAAATTTATTAAGTTTTATTATATTTATATTTTAAATGATACATTTAAGTTTAACATAATTTCAATGGGAATATATATGTATGATATAAAAAGATGGATGATGTATATTATATATATAAATAATTAAAAATATAATTATATTTTTAAAATTTATATATGTTTCAGATACAAATACAAATTTCGAATGCGGATATCGTATTCGAATATTAAATCACGAATCAGATATTATTCGCATCGGAAGCAAAGTAAAGAAATTGGACACCAACATATGATATGGTTAGAAGAAGTAAAGTAAAGAAATTGGACACCAACATATGATATGGTTGGTTTCTAATGAATCAGTTTTGTGAAGAATGAGGTGGTTTACCCGAGTTGGTTATTTTTTGTTTGGTGTTAAAAGAAACTTGGTGCGAGCAAATTTGATTATTCTTTTTGCTCTCGTATCAAGATTATTATTAACAAGGGAAAGTGATATTCTACACTCTTTTTCACGCACATTTCAACGCACATCTTACCTGACAAGTCAACTTAGCAAAACAAGGTGAGTCAATATGCCACCAAAATCACAATTTCAGAGTACAAATCCTGCTTTATTCTCGGAATATCCCGTAGCCAATGACAACCCAAACCACGTTTTTGAATTTCAAATTTCATTTTTACAAGAACAAACCTTCGTCCACCCTCTCCTCCAACCTCCCCCTCCTCAGCATGTAAGCTTATTTTTCATCCCATTTTTTGGCTTCACGAGTCATCTTTCTTGGTGGTGAGAGGAGATCTGGTCCGGTGTACACTCCGGCAGTCCAACCTTCACTCGCCGGAGCTTCTCGATTCGATCCGATCGCCATGGCCACCGCATCCGCCCCCGTCACCATGAAGGAGGCTCTCACCGTGAGCTTTTCCGACCCTTTCTCTCCACCGTGTTCTGGTGGGTCTGTTCCTTTGGTGTCTAGGATGGATTTTGGGTTATGGTCTGGAGAATTCTTGGTTTTGGGGTGGTGTTGGGGATACCCCGAAGAGGACTTGGTTAGGAGATTGCCAGGGCAGCCAGAGGTTTGATTCAGACAGTTTGTTGGGTATGTGGATGTGAAGAGTGGAAGGAGTTTATTTTACTACTCTGTGGAGGCTAATGGGGAACTTTCTCACAACCCCCTCACTCTGGTTGAATGGAGGTGTGATTTTATTTTGTAAAATTGTGGACTTTATTGTGCCTGTAAGTGAGATTTTGTGTGTTTGTTTGCATTTTGCAATTCATGTGTTTCAGAGAACTTTGTTGTGGAGTTTGTGTTTTTTAAGGAAATGTGTTCTTAACGTGCCTTTTTATGTGTTTGGTTTGTGCATTATTCATACTTATTTTTGTTTTTTTTGGTAAAAATGTGGACTTTAACTTTACTGTGTTTAACTTTTGAGATTATTTGTGTTGCCAAAGAACATGTTTTTGTTTGCAATTCATGTGTTTCAGGTAATTTGGTTGTGCACTTCATATGTTTTTCATGGAAATGTGTTCCTTCGTGTGGTTTTTTTGCGTAATTGGTTTGTGTTTTCTTCATTTTTTTTCTTTCTTTTTTGTAATGTGTTGGAACATATATGTTTTTAATTGTATATGTTTCCCTATCAAATTGCATTGAATTGTAAATCTTTTTCTGATCGCTTTGACGCAATATATGATCACTAGGTTGGTGATTGATCGTAACTCGTAGGTAGAGTGGGTTGTGACGGTATAAGAAACTAGGAGGTAACCTTCTAGTTAATATAGATGTGATAGATGATAATTTGGTTCAACGAGACCGATAAGTTGGAGTAAAAGATCAACCAAGGGATATTTCGTGGGGGGTAATCTTAACTGATGGATGGGGTAAATTAAATTTAACAGTAGTGTAAAATCTAGTTGAGAGGGGTAAAACTCGCAAGGTAATCCTAATTGGTTGACGAGTTAAGATGAATTAAAAAACGGGGTACCCAAAAATAACATACGAGGTAAGCTGAATGCAATCTCGGGGTAACCCTTAGTAAAGGACAAGGTAAGTTGAATTCAATAGCAGGTTAATCATAGTCTAGTGGAATTTAGTCTGGTAAATCCGTCCGGGTAATCCTAATTGATTGGCTGGGGAAGTTGATTTTTGAATACCAATTTAGACGTAAATACTAGACGAGGTAAGTGGAATCCAATAGCCGGGTAACCTAAATAATAGATGCTAGGTTGTGGTTAATATAGATGCGATATAGGGTAATTTGGTTCAATGGAACCGATAAGGTGGAGTAAATAAAATGAATCAAGTGATGTTTCGTGGGGGTAACCTTAATAATGTACGAGGTACGCTAAATGCAATAGAGGGGTAACTCTAAATAACAGACGAGGTAAGTTGAATTTAATAGCATGTTGGCCATGGTAACTTGTGGCGTCTCTACATACAACTTTTGTAGCTTAATAATTTTTGCAGTTGACCATGGTAATTACAAGAACATTGTGAAGGGAATGTGTTCTAAAAGTTTTACTTTTAAATGTCAATTATTATGAATTGAATGAGAAATCATTTTGTTCATTGTTTATGTTATTCGTCTTTTAGAAGTGTTAAGGAAGAAGCTCTTGGTCCTTAACCGTAGAGCTCTAAAAGATATTGGTTTACATAAAACAAAAGATATTCACAATCATGGTAATTAACATGGGACATTAATTTTCCGAGTTAAGATTGTCGTGTTGGTCATAGATCATTGTAGCTCTACAAGTGAGTGACAACACGGGTACACAAAAGAGGAAAATATTACTTTTGTATACTGAATAGACCTAATAAGTAAAACATTATAGAATTGTGTTTTCTGTGTCATTAATGTTTTACTGTGTCTTTGGTCCTTTGATATGAGACTTATATCCGATCACTTAAGAATTGCTTAATTAGACTAGTGTCTTGAGCTATTGATGCGAGTAGTGTAAAGGCATTGGTTGGTTAAGTATGACTTTTGTTGGAGAAGATAGTTAGTCAAAAGATTATCATTGCCCCTCTTAATTGAGTGATGATATTAGTGGGCCCCTTGATAAAGCAAAGTTATAATGTACACAATGTGATTTGAGTTAAGTCACATATTTATAACTAGCTTAAAGAGATCAAGAAATGAATACTATTAGGGTTGTGCATCCGGTCCGGACCGGACCGGACCGGACCGGATTTTTATCCGGGGTCCGGACCGAAGACCGGACCGGACCGGATGTCCGCGGACCGAAGACCGGACCGGACCGGACCGAATCGGTCCGGTCCGGTCAAAAACCGAATTTTTTACATTAAAAAAAAAATTGGATCCGTCCGGACCGGACCAGAAATTTTAAAATTTACCGGACCGAAACCCGGACCGGACTGGATTTTTTCGAAATTTTCCGGACAGAACCCGGACCGACCGGTCCGGTCCGGTCTGGTTGACCGGGTCAACCCGGGTTTTGCTCTCCCCTAAATACTAATACAAAGATGACACAATACTACTTTGTGTGTATTCTTAATATCATGAGGCAAGTGACATACACAAGTGGTGCACTCCATCACTAAATGGATCGGGTTTTGGTTCGAGTGGAATTAAGACATCTAACTAATTGGGAGCTATAATGTGTAGCTAGATACCGCTTATAGCTTGTGATATTAAGCTCTTAATATCACTGTCAACTTAGTCTAGATCCTCCCATAGGTCACACCGCAAAAACCGGGAAACAAGAAACTTGATTTTTGGTTCATATGATGTGTCGGGTTTCTTATAGAAAATATGACACATATGGTGAACAAGTAAAATCAATTATGTTGTGTATAACATAATTAGAATCATGATAAATTCATATGAGATGCTTATATTATATGGTGCAATAATTTATTATTGCATAGGATAATAAATTGCATAAGTTGTGAATTTGCTAAAAACCCCCAAAAGTTCAAATTTTGTTGGAAATAAATCCAAAATTTGAAAAGGCAAAATCGGGTAAAAGTTCGGTAATCCGTTATGGTTCGGTCGACCGAAAGATCTGTGGATCGGTCAACCGAACGTGGATTGACCGAACTTGACCAAAGTGCCTGGAACTCTGGTACGGTGTACCGAACCAGGAACGGTCGACCGAAACATGTCCAATTCTGATATTTTTGGTTAACCGAATGACACTCGGTTTTAGACGCGAATTCGTCCGATCGGTTAAGGAGAATTTTTCTCCTTAAGAATCGGTCATCCGTCTAATACTCGGTTAAACAATCGAGACATATTCGGTTAACCGAGTGAGACTCGGTAGACCGAACCTCGATCGATTTTCTGCCTTTGATAATTAAGAGATTAATTTGATCAATGGTTGGATTGGCTCCAAACTTGGTGAAACGTTTTGTGGATGCATGTAATACATTATGGAATTAGTTTGTGAGAGAAAATGTCAAGAAAATGTGGCTTAAGAATAGCCATGATTGAGAGTAAGATTGGAGCCTATAAATAGGTCCTTATTCTCCTTAATTAAGTTAGATGTTTTCTAATTATTTTCTCTCCTAATTCACCACAAAAGCCACGAAAATTCTCTTAGTTTTCTAAGTCTTTGGATGGAGAAATCTCAGAGATTAAGGAAGGGGTTTGTAGCTAGATTCTAAGCTAGTTTGGAGATTGATTGGCTAGCTCCTTTCTCTCCAACCTTGTTTAGGGTTTCAGTGAACACTCGGAGGCATCCGGCGCAACGAAAGCGACGATCGTCTTCCTCAACGTCTCTGGAACATCAAGAAGTTTTAGAGAACTTCGAGGTATGAATTTCAGAGTCCCTTGTGTTTGTTTTAATAAGTTTTTGAAACTAGTTGTTAAAACAAACTGATGCATGCATGAAATAAATCGAAGAAAATTATAATTGATCCTTATTATGCATAAAAATTCGAAAAATATATATGCACAATTAAACATGAAATCCTACACATTGGTGGGTATAAATTAGGTTTACCATGCTATCGAATTTAACTTACCTCTTCCATCAATTAGGGTTACCCTGCTATTGAATCCAACTGACCTCTTTAAAGATAGAACATAACTCCATTATTTCTTGTTGCCTACCAAATGCACCCATCACCTTTTGGACAACTTTTTTTGGGCAGTTGAATCCAATTGGTAGAACACAAATCTAACAGGGTGACCCGTAAGTTGAATTCAATAGCAGTATAATCCTAATTGATAAATCCAATTGATAAATCAATTAGGGCTACCTGCTATTGAATTCAACTTACCCTGATAATCATGTTTGAAATTTTACTTACCCTCACAATCCGAATTACCTTGCTATTGAATTAAACTTACCCCACCTATCATTCAGGCTTACCCCCGCGAACCAACATTAAATTCATTCTATTGACTCGAAGTTACTTGTCTTACAAAAAACAATAGAGTTTTGTGCTTTCTTTGGAGAGGAGTCGTTCCAACCTCACAAATGATAATTGCAAGTGATGGAGAAAAGATGTAAACAAGATTCTAAGGTAATAATGATTTTTATTTTTTATAAAATCCATAGGCCATAACTCACGAAATCAAAAAACTCCGTTATTAAAATTTGCTATTTATTTATTTTTTCAGTTGTCTGATGGTACAACAGAATATTATAAGTTGAAAATGTTAAACATATGCTTATCGACAGAGATACTTAGAATTTTCTTTTTTGATAAAATGTAAATGCTATATAGCTCACGAAATTTAACAAAACACTCAACTTTTAAATTCTTACTACTTCTTTATTTTTATATCGTTCCGATGAAACAAACGAACAATGTAAGATAAAAACATTATACATATGCTTGTCGACAGAGAAACTTAGATTTTTTTTATTTTTGATAAAATCCAAACGCTATAACTCGCAAAATTTGACAAAAAACACTCCGTTATTAATATTCTTACTATTTCTTTTTTTTTTAACGTTCTGTTGCTACAGTTGAATATTATAAGATGAAAATGTTAAACATATGCTTGTCGACAGAGA
The DNA here is from genome assembly GCA_963682175.1 of Triglochin maritima. Lineage (NCBI taxonomy): Eukaryota > Viridiplantae > Streptophyta > Magnoliopsida > Alismatales > Juncaginaceae > Triglochin > Triglochin maritima. The sequence goes on from OY821781.1 coordinate 41,128,748, forward strand.
TACTTAGAATTTTCGTTTTTGATAAAATCCAAAGGCTATAACTCACGGAATTTGACAAAAACACTCAACTTTTAAATTCTTACTACTTTATTTTTGTATCGTTTTGGTGAAACAAATGATCATTAGAAGATGAAAACGTTAAACATATGCTTGTCGAAAGAAAGTTAATTTTTTTTATTTTTGATAAAATCCAAAGGCTATATAGCTCACGAAATTTGACAAAAACACTAAGTTATTAAAAATTTGCAATTTCTTTATTTTCTGAGCTGTCTGATGATATAACAGAATATTATAAGTTGAAAATGTTGAACATATGCTTGTTGATATAGATACTTAGATTTTTCTTTTTTGATAAAATCGAAAGGCTATAGCTCACAAGATTTGGAAAAGACACTCGACTTTTAAATTCTTACTACTTCTTTATTTTTATATCGTTCCGATGAAACAAACGAACAATGTAAGATAAAAACATTATACATATGCTTGTCGACAGAGAAACTTAGATTTTTTTATTTTTGATAAAATCCAAATGCTATAACTCGCAAAATTTGACAAAAAACACTCCGTTATTAATATTCTTACTATTTCTCTTTTTTTTAACGTTCTGTTGCTACAGTTGAATATTATAAGATGAAAATGTTAAACATATGCTTGTCGACAGAGATACTTAGAATTTTCGTTTTTGATAAAATCCAAAGGCTATAACTCACGGAATTTGACAAAAACACTCAACTTTTAAATTCTTACTACTTTATTTTTGTATCGTTTTGGTGAAACAAATGATCATTAGAAGATGAAAACGTTAAACATATGCTTGTCGAAAGAAAGTTAATTTTTTTTATTTTTGATAAAATCCAAAGGCTATATAGCTCACGAAATTTGACAAAAACACTAAGTTATTAAAAATTTGCAATTTCTTTATTTTCTGAGCTGTCTGATGATATAACAGAATATTATAAGTTGAAAATGTTGAACATATGCTTGTCGATATAGATACTTAGATTTTTCTTTTTTGATAAAATCGAAAGGCTATAGCTCACAAGATTTGGAAAAGACACTCGACTTTTAAATTCTTACTACTTTATTTTTGTATCGTTCTGATGAAACAAACAAAAAATATAAGACTAGAACGTTAAACATATGCTTGTTGATAGAGAAACTTACTTTTTTTTTGATAAAATCCAAAAGTTATATCTCACGAAATTTGACAAAAAACACTCTGTTGTTGAAATTGTTACTATTTCCCTATTTTTTGGCATTCCGATGATACAGTGGAATATTATAAGATGAAAATCCTAAACGTATGCCTGTCATTATAGATACTTAAAATTTTCTTTTGTGATAAATTCAAAGGCTATATAGCTCACGAAATTTGACAAAAACACAACTTTTAAATTCTTACTACTTCATTATTTTTTTATCGTTTTGACGATGCAATTGAATATTATAAGATTAAAATGTTAAACATATGCTTGTTGACAGAGATACTTAGATTTTTTTTAGAAAATCGAAAGGTTATAGCAAACAGAATTTGGCAATAACACTCAACTTTTAAATTCTTACTACTTCAATTTTGTATTGTTTTGATGAAACAAACGAACAATATAAGATGAAAATCATGCAATTTCTTATATTTTTATCTTTGTGATGAAACAAACGAATGAAAACATTAAACGTATGCTTGTCGGAGAGAGATATTCAGATTTACTAATTTTTGGTAAAATCCAAAGGCTATAATAGCTCCAGAAATTTGACAAAAACACTTATATATAAAAATTCTTGTTATTTCTTTATTTTTTGAGCGTTCTGATGATACATGGGAATATTATAACATGAAAATCTTAAAATATGCTTGTCGACAGAGACACTTAGATTTTTCTTTTTTGATAAAATCCAAAGGCTATAGCTCACGAAATTTGACAAAAACACTCAACTTTTAAATTCTTACTACTTCTTTATTTCTTTTATCGTTCTGACGAAACAAATGAGCAATATAAGATAAAAATCGTGCTATTTTAAATATTTTTTGATGAAAGAAACGAACAATATAAGATGAAAACGTTAAACATATGCTTGTCGGAGAGAGTTATTCAGATTTTTTCTTTTTTGATAAAATCCAAAGGCTACAACTCCAGAAATTCGACAAAAACACTCATATACAAAAATTCTTGTTGTTTCTTTGTTTTTAGAGCAATATGATGATACAATGGAATATTATAAGATGAAAATGTTAAACATATGATTGTTGACATAAATACTTAGAATTTTTTTTGATGAAAGAAACAAACAATATAAGATGAAAACGTTAAACATATGCTTCTAAATTCGTACTATTTTATTTTTTAATCGTGCTGAAGAAACAAGCGAACATTATAAGATGGAATTGTTAAACATATACCTGTCGACAGAGATACTTAGTTTTTTTCTTTTCGAGAAAATCCAAAGGTTATATAGTTCACGAAATTTGACAAAAACACTCAACTTTTAAATTCGTTCTATTTTATTTTTTTATCGTTCTATAGAAACAAACGAACATTATAAGATGAAAATGCTAAACATATGTTGGTCGGCAGAGATACTAAGAATTTTCTTTTGTAGTAAAATCAAAGGTTATAGCTCACGAAATTTGACAAAAGAACTCAACTTTTAAATTCTTACAGCTTCTTTATTTTTGTATCGTTCTGATGAAACAAATGAACATTAGAAGATGAGAACGTTAAACATATGCTTGTCGACAAAGAAACTTAGATTTTTTTATTTTTGATAAAATTCAAATGATATATGTCACGATGTTTGACAAAAAGACTCCGTTATTAAAATTTCTTACAATTTCTTTATTTTTCTATCGTTATTAAAATGTTGACAGATATACTAAGAATTTTTCTTTTGACAAAAGCACTCAACTTTTAAATTCTTACAAATTCTTTATTTTTCTATCGTTCTGATGAAACATACGAACATTAGAAGATGAAAACGTTAAACATATGCTTGTCGACAGAGAAACTTAGATTTTTTATTTTTGATAAAATCCAAAGGCTATAACTCACGAAATTTGAGGAAAAAATTACTTCGTTATTAAAATTCTTACGTTTTCTTTATTTTTGAGCATTCTGATAATACAATAGAATATTATCAAATGAAAAGGATAAGCATATACTTGTCGACAGAGATACTTAGATTTTTTTAAATAAAAAGTAGAATAAAGGATAAACATATACGTTAAATATTACAAATGCTATATGCTCACGAAATTTGACAAAAAACCTCAACTTTTAAATTCTTAGTACTTTTTATGTTTTTATCATTTTGATGAAACTCATGAACAATATATGATGGAAAGGTTGAACATGCTTGTCGGAGAGAGATATTTAGATTTTTTTTAATTTTTGATAAAATTCTAAGGCGCCGAAGAAATTTGACAAAAATACTCAAAATTTAAATTCTTACTACTTTATTTTTTTATCGTTCTGATGATGCAATGGTATATTATAAGATGAAAAATTGTTAAATATGCTTGTCGAGAGAGATACTTAGAATTTTCTTAGTTGATAAAATCTAAAGGTTATATAGCACACGAAATCTGACAAAAACACTCGGCTTTCAATTTCTTACTACTTTATTTTTGTATCGTTTTGATGAAACAAACGATGAATGTAAGATGAAAATGTTAAACATATGCTTGTCGACAGAGGTACTAAGAATTTTGTTTTGTGGTAAAATCCAAAGGTTATATAGCTCACGAAATTTGACAAAAACACTCAACTTTTAAATTCTTACCACTTTATTTTTGTATGGTTCGGATGAAACAAACAAACATTAGAAGATGAAAATGTTAAACATATGCTTGTCGAAAGAGAAACTTAGATTTTTTTTATTTTTGATAAAATTCAAAGGATATAGGTCAAGAAATTTGACAAAAAATATTCCGTTATTAAAATATCTTATGTTTTATTTATTTTTTGAGCGTTCTTTTAATACAATAGAATACTATAAGATGAAAAGGATAAACATGTGCTTGTCCACATAGATACTTAGATTTTTCTTTTTTGATAAGATCCAAAGGCTGTAACTCACGAAATTTGACAAAAACACTGAACTTCTAAATTCTTAGTACTTATTTTTTTTATCGTTTTGATGATACTCATGAACAATATATGATGAAAAGATTGAAAATGCTAGTGGGAGAGAGATATTTAGATTTTTAATTTTGATAAAATTCAAAGAGCATTGCTCACAAAATATGACAAAAACACTCTTGTATAAAAATTCTTGTTATTTCTTTGTTTTTAGTGTGATATGATGATATAATGGAATATTATAAGATGAAAATGTTAAACATATGATTGTTGACATAACTAGTTAGATTTTTCATTTTAGATAAAATTCAAAGGGTATTGCACATGAAATTTGAAAAAAAACACTCAACCTTTAAATTCATACTATTTTTTTATCATTCTGAAGAAACAAACGAACATTATAAGATGAAAATGTTAAACATATGCTTGTCGACAGAGGTATTAAGAATTTTCTTTTGTGATAAAATCCAAAGGCTATAGGTCACGAAATATGACAAAACCACTAAACTTTAAAATTCTTACAACTTCTTTATTTTTGTATTGTTCTGATGAAAGAAACGAACATTAGAAGATGAAAACGTTTAACATATGCTTGTCGACAGAGAAACTTAGATTTTTTTTATGTTTGATAAAATCCAAAAGATATAACTCACAAATTTGACAAAAAACACTCCGTTATCAAAATTCCTACTATTTCTCTATTTTTTTAGCGTTCGGATGATACAGTGGATTATTATAAGATGAAAAGGTTAAACATATGCTTGTTGACATAGATACTTAGATTTTTTTATTTTTGATAAAATCCAAATGATACGTCGGTCACGAAATTTGACAAAAAGACTCTGTTATTAAAATATCTTACTATTTCTTTATTTTTTGAGCGTTCTGATGATACAATGGAATATTATAAGATGAAAATGATAAACATATGCTTGTCGACAGAGATACTTAGATTTTCCTTTTTTGATAAAATCCAAAGGCCATAGCTCATGAAATTTGACAAAAACACTCAAATTCTATATTCTTACCACTTCTTTATTTTTGTATTGTTCTGACAAAACAAACAAACATTAGAAGATGAAAACGTTAAACATATGCTTGTCGACAGAGAAACTTAGATTTTTTTATTTTTGATAAAATCCAAAAGATATAACTCACAAATTTGACAAAAAACACTCTGTTATTAAAATTCCTACTATTTGTCTATTTTTTTAGCGTTCGGATGATACAGTGGATTATTATAAGATGAAAAGGTTAAACATATGCCTGTTGACATAGATACTTAGATTTTTTATTTTTGATAAAATCCAAATGATACGTCGGTCACGAAATTTGACAAAAAGACTCCGTTATTAAAATATCTTACTATTTCTTTATTTTTTGAGCATTCTGATGATACAATGGAATATTATAAGATGAAAATGATAAACATATGCTTGTCGACAGAGATACTTAGATTTTCCTTTTTTGATAAAATCCAAAGGCCATAACTCACGAAATTTGACAAAAACACTCAAATTCTATATTCTTACCACTTCTTTATTTTTGTATTGTTCTGACGAAACAAACAAACATTAGAAGATGAAAACGTTAAACATATGCTTGTCGACAGAGAAACTCAGATTTGTTTTATTTTTGATAAAATCGAAAGTCTATAACTCACGAAATTTGACACAAAATACCCCGTTATTGAAATTCCTACGTTTTCTTTATTTTTTGAGCGTTCTGATAATACAATAGAATATTATAAGATGAAAAGGATAAACATATGCTTGTCTATATAGATACTTAGGTTTTTCATTTTTGATAAAATTCATAGGATAAAGGTCACAAAATTCGACAAAAACACTCCTTTAATAAAATTCATACTATTTCTTTATTTTTCGAGCGGTGTGACGATACAACAAAATATTATAAGTTGAAAATGTTAAACATATCCTTGTCGACAGAGATACTGAGATTTTCCTTTTTGGAGAAAATCCAAAGGTTATAGCTCACGAAATTTGACCAAAACACTCAACTTTTAAATTCTTACTACTTCTTAATTTTTATATCGTTATGACGAAACAAACGAGCAATATAAGATGAAAATTGTGCTATTTTTTCTTTTTTTATTTTTCTGATGGAACAAACGAACAATATAAGATGAAAACATTAAACGTATGCTTGTCGAAGAGAGATATTCAGGTTTTTTTCATTTTTGATAAAATCCAAAGGCTATAGCTCCAGAATTTGACAAAACACTCATACATAAAAATTCTTGTGATTTCATTGTTTTTAGAGTGATCTGATGATACAATGGAATATTATAAAAAAAAATGTCAAACGTATGATTGTTGACATAAATACTTTGAATTTTCGTTTTTGATAAAGTTCAATGGTTTTGGCTCACAAAATTTGACAAAAACATTCATATATAAAAATTCTTGTTATTTCTTTGTTGTTAGTGTGATCTGATGATATAATGGAATATTACAAGATGAAAAGTTAAACATATGATTGTTGACATAAATAGTTAGATTTTTTATTTTAGATAAACTTCAAAGGGTATTGCACACGAAATTTGACAAAAACACTCAACTTTTAAGTTCGTACTATTTTTTTATAGTTCTAAAGAAACAAACGAACATTATAAGATGAAAATGCTAAACATATGCTTGTAGACAGAGATACTAAGAATTTTCTTTTGTGATAAAATCGAAAGGTTAGAGCTCACAAATTCTGACAAAAGCACTCAACTTTGAAATTCTTACAACTTCATGATTTTTGTATCGTTCTAATGAAGCAAACGAACATTAGAAGATGAAAACGTTAAACATATGGTTGTCGATCGAGAACTTAGATTTTATTTTTGATAAAATCCAAAGGCTATAACTCACGAAATTTGACAAAAAACACTCCGGTATTATTATTTTTGCTATTTCTCTATTTTTGACCGTTTCGATCATACAATGGAATATTATAAGATTAAAATGTTAAACATATGGTTGTCGACATAGATACTTAGATTTTTCTTTTTCAATAAAATCCAAAGGCTATAGCTCCAGAATTTTAGAAAACACTTGTATATAAAAATTCTGGTTATTTCTTTGTTTTTAGAGTGATCTGATGATACAATGGAATATTATAGGACAAAAATGTCAAACATATGATTGTTGACAAAGCTACTTAGATTTTTTTTTTGATAAAATCCGAACTCACAAAAATTGACAAAAAACACTTTGTTATTTAAATTCTTACTATTTCTCTATTTTCTGAGCGTTCAGATGATACAGTGGAATATTATAAGATGAAAATGTTAAACATATGCTTTTCGATGGAGATACTTAGATTTTTTATTTTTGATAAAATTCGAAGTATATATAGGTCACAAAATTTGACAAAAAGACTCCGTTGTTAAAATATCTTACTATTTTTTTAGCGTTCTGATGAAATAGTGGAATATTATAAGATGAAAATGTTAAACATATGCTTGTCAACAGAGATACTTAGATTTTCCTTTTTTGATAAAATCGAAAGGATATAGCTCACGAAATCTGACAAAAACACTTAACTTTTAAATTCTTACTACTTCTTTATTTATGTATCGTTCTGATGAAACAAACGAACATTAGAAGATGAAAACGTGAAACATATGCTTGTCGACAGAGAAGATTAGATTTTTTATTTTTTTATAAAATCCAAAGGCTATAACTCACGAAATTTGACAAAAAAACACTCCGTTATTAAAATTCTTACTATTTCTCTATTTTTGAGCATTTCGATGATACAATGGAATATTATAAGATGAAAATGTTAAACATACGATTGTCGACATAAATAGTTAGATTTTTCATTTTTGATAAAAGTCAAAGGCCATTGCACACGAAATTTGACAAAAAACACACTTGTTTTAAATTCATACTATTTTTTTCCATCATTCTGAACAAACAAACGAACATTATAAGATGAAAATGCTAAACATATGCTTGTCGACAGAGATAATAAGAATTTTCTTTTGTGATAAAATCCAAAGGTTATATAGCTCACGAAATCTGACAAAAGCACTAAACTTTATTTTTGTATCGTTCTGATGAAACAAACAAACATTAGAAGATGAAAACGTTAGACATACATTTGTGGAAAGAGAAACTTAGATTTTTTTATTGATAAAATCCAAAGGCTATAACTCAGGAAATTTGACAAAAAATACTCCATCATTGAAATTCTTACGTTTTCTTTATTTTTTGAGCGTACTGATATTACAATAGAATATTATGAGAGGAAAAGGATAAACATATGCTTGTCGATATAGATACTTAGATATTCCTTTTTTGATAAAATCCAAAGCTGACGAAATTTGACAAAAACACTCAACCTTAAAATTCTTACTACTTTATTTTTGTATCGTTCTGATGAAACAAACAAACATTATAACATGAAAATGTTTAACATATCCTTGTCGACATAGAAACTTAGTTTTTTTATTTTTGATAAAATCCAAAACCTGTAACTCACGAAATTTGACAAAAACACTCAACTTTTAAATTCTTAGTACTTATTTATCTTTTTATCGTTTTGATGAAACTCATGAACAATATATGATGAAAAGATTGCACATGATTATGGGGGATAGATATTTAGATTTTTTATTTTTGATAAAATTCAAAGGCTATTGCTCACAAAATTTGACAAAAACACTCATATATAAAAATTCTTGTTATTTCTTTGTTTTTAGTGTGATCTGATGATTTAATGGAATATTACAAGATGAAAAGTTAAACATATGATTGTTGACAAAAATCGTTAGATTTTTTATTTTAGATAAACTTCAAAGGGTATTGCACACGAAATTTGACAAAAACACTTAACTTTTAAATTCGTACTATTTTTATAGTTCTAAAGAAACAAACGAACATTATAAGATGAAAATGCTAAGCATATGCTTGTCGACAGAGATACTAAGAATTTTCTTTTGTGATAAAATCCAAAGGTTAGAGCTCACGAAATCTGACAAAAGCACTCAACTTTGAAATTCTTACAACTTAATTATTTTTGTATCATTCAGATGAAACAAACGAACATTAGAAGATGAAAACGTTAAACATATGGTTGTCGATCGAGAAACTTAGATTTTTATTTTTGATAAAATCCAAAGGCTATAACTCACGAAATTTGACAAAAAACACTCTGGTATTATTATTTTTACTATTTCTCTATTTTTTGACCGTTTCGATGATACAATGGAATATTATAAGATTAAAATGTTAAACATATGGTTGTCGACATAGATACTTAGATTTTTCTTTTTCGATAAAATCCAAAGGCTATAGCTCCAGAATTTTAGAAAACACTCATATATAAAAATTCTGGTTATTTCTTTGTTTTTAGAGTGATCTGATGATACAATGGAATATTATAGGACAATAATGTCAAACATATGATTGTTGACAGGGCTACTTAGATTTTTTTTTGTTGATAAAATCCGAACTCACAAAAATTGACAAAAACAGTTTGTTATTTAAATTCTTACTATTTCTCTATTTTCTGAGCATTCAGATGATACAGTGGAATATTATAAGAGGAAAATGTTAAACATATGCTTGTCGATGGAGATACTTAGAGTTTTTATTTTTGATAAAAGTCGAAGTATATATAGGTCACGAAATTTGACAAAGAGACTCCGTTATTAAAATATCTTACTATTTTTTTAGCGTTCTGATGATATAGTGGAATATTATAAGATGAAAATGTTAAACATATGCTTGTCGACAGAGATACTTAGATTTTCCTTTTTTGATAAAATCCAAAGGATATAGCTCACGAAATGTGACAAAAACACTTAACTTTTAAATTCTTACTACTTCTTTATTTATGTATCGTTCTGATGAAACAAACGAACATTAGAAGATGAAAACGTGAAACATATGCTTGTTGACAGAGAAACTTAGATTTTTTATTTTTTTATAAAATCCAAAGTCTATAACTCACGAAATTTGACAAAAAAACACTCCGTTATTAAAATTCTTACTATTTCTCTATTTTTGAGCATTTCGATGATACAATGGAATATTATAAGATGAAAATGTTAAACATATGATTGTCGACATAAATAGTTAGATTTTTCATTTTTGATAAAATTCAAAGGCTATTGCACACGAAATTTGACAAAAACACACTTGTTTTAAATTCGTACTATTTTTTCCATCATTTTGAAGAAACAATCGAACATTATAAGATGAAAATGCTAAACATATGCTTGTCGACCGAGATACTAAGAATTTTCTTTTGCGATAAAATCCAAAGGTTATAGCTCACGAAATCTGACAAAAGCACTAAACTTTTTTTTTGTATCGTTCTGATGAAACAAACAAACATTAGAAGATGAAAGCGTTAGACATATATTTGTGGAAAGAGAAACTTAGATTTTTTTTTGATAAAATCCAAAGGCTATAACTCACAAAATTTGACAGAAAATACTCCGTTATTGAAATTCTTACGTTTTCTTTATTTTTTGAGCATTCTGATATTACAATAGAATATTATGAGAGGAAAAGGATAAACATATGCTTGTCGATATAGATACTTAGATATTCCTTTTTTGATAAAATCCAAAGCTGACGAAATTTGACAAAAACACTCAACCTTAAAATTCTTACTACTTCTTTATTTTTGTATCGTTCTGATGAAACAAACAAACATGATAACATGAAAATGTTTAACATATCCTTGTCGACATAGAAAGTTTGATTTTTTATTTTTGATAAAATCCAAAAACTCTAACTCACGAAATTTGACAAAAATACTCAACTTTTAAATTCTTAGTACTTATTTATCTTTTTATCGTTTTGATGAAACTCATGAACAATATATGATGAAAAGATTGCACATGATTACGGGGGAGAGATATTTAGATTTTTGATAAAATTCAAAGGCTATGGCTCACAAAATTTGACAAAAACACTCATATATAAAAATTATTGTTATTTCTTTGTTTTTAGTGTGATCTGATAATTTAATGGAATATTACAAGATGAAAAGTTAAACATATGATTATTGACATAAATAGTTAGATTTTTTATTTTAGATAAACTTCAAAGGGTATTGCACTCGAAATTTGACAAAAAACACTTAACTTTTAAATTCGTACTATTTTTTTTATAGTTCTAAAGAAACAAACGAACATTATACGATGAAAATGCTAAACATATGCTTGTCGACAGAGATACTAAGAATTTTCTTTTGCGAAAAAATCCAAAGGTTAGAGCTCACGAAATCTGACAAAAGAACTCAACTTTGAAATTCTTACAACTTCATTATTTTTGTATCGTTCTGATGAAACAAACGAACATTAGAAGATGAAAACGTTAAACATATGCTTGTCGATCGAGAAACTTAGATTTTTATTTTTGATAAAATCCAAAGGCTATAACTCACGAAATTTGACAAGAAACACTCTGGTAATATTTTTTTACTATTTCTCTATTTTTTGACCGTTTCGATGACACAGTGGAATATTATAAGATTAAAATGTTAAACATATGCTTGTCTACATAGATACTTAGATTTTTCTTTTCCGATAAAATCCAAAGGGTATAGCTCCAGAATTTTAGAAAACACTCATATATAAAAATTCTGGTTATTTCTTTGTTTTCAGAGTGATCTGATGATGCAATGGAATATTATAGGACAAAAATGGCAAACATATGATTGTTGACAGAGCTACTTAGATTTTTTTTATTTTTGATAAAATCCGAACTCACAAAAATTGACAAAAACACTTTGTTATTTAAATTCTTACTATTTCTCTATTTTCTGAGCGTTCAGATGATACCGTGGAATATTATAAGACGAAAAGGTTAAACATATGCTTGTCGATGGAGATACTTAGATTTTTTATTTTTGATAAAATTCGAAGTATATATAGGTCACAAAATTTGTCAAAAAGACTCTGTTATTAAAATATCTTACTATTTTTTTAGCGTTCTGATGATATAGTGGAATATTATAAGATGAAAATGTTAAACATATGCTTGTCGACAGAGATACTTAGATTTTCCTTTTTTGATAAAATCCAAAGGATCTAGCTCACGAAATATGACAAAAAAACTTAACTTTTAAATTCTTACTACTTCTTTATTTATGTATCGTTCTGATGAAACAAATGAACATTAGAAGATGAAAACGTGAAACATATGCTTGAAGACAGAGAAACTTAGATTTTTTATTTTTTTATAAAATCTGAAGGCTATAACTCAAGAAATTTGGCAAATAAACACTCCGTTATTAAAATTCTTACTATTTCTCTATTTTTAAGCAATTCGATGATACAACGGAATATTATAAGATGAAAATGTTAAACATATGATTGTCGACATAAATAGTTAGATTTTTCATATTGATAAAATTCAAAAGCTATTGCACACGAAATTTGACAAAAACACACTTGTTTTAAATTCATACTATTTGTTTCCATCATTCTGAAGGAAAAATAAACATTATAAGATGAAAATGCTAAACATATGCTTGTCGACAGAGATACTAAGAATTTTCTTTTGTGATAAAATCCAAAGGTTATAGCTCACGAAATCTGACAAAAGCACTAAACTTTATTTTTGTATCGTTCTGATGAAGCAAACAAACATTAGAAGATGAAAACGTTAGACATATATTTGTGGAAAGAGAAACTTAGATTTTTTTTGATAACATCCAAAGGCTATAACTCACGAAATTTGACAAAAAATACTCCGTTATTGAAATTCTTACGTTTTCTTTATTTTTTGAGCGTTCTGATATTACAATAGAATATTATGAGAGGAAAAGGATAAACATATGCTTGTCGATATAGATACTTAGATTTTTCATTTTTGATAAATTTGACATGATATAGGTCACGAAATTTGACAAAAACACTACTATATTAAAATTCATACTGTTTATTTATTTTTCGAGCTGTCTGACGATACAACAGAATATTATAAGATGAACAAGCATTTGTTTCTATATGGACAAGCATATGTTTCTTTATTTTTTGAGCATTCTCATGATACATGAGAATATTATAAGATGAAAATGTTAAACATATGCTTGTCGACAGAGAAACTTAGATTTTCATTTTTTGATAAAATCCAAAGGCTATAGCTCATAAAATTTGACAAAAACACTCAACTTTTAAATTCTTACTATTTCTTTATTTTTGTATTGTTATGATGAAACAAACGAACATTAGAAGATGAAACTTAGATTTTTTAGTTTTGATAAAATCGAAAAGCTGTAACTCTCAAAATTTGACTAAAAAAATACTCTGTTATTGAAATTCTTACGTTTTTTTATTTTTTGAGCGTTCTGATAATAAAATAGAATATTATAAGATGAAAAGGATAAAGATATGATTGTCCATATAGATACTTAGATTTTTTATTTTTGATAAAATTGAAAGGATATAGGTCACGAAATTTGACAAAAACACTCCTTTATTAAAATTCATTCTATTTCTTTATTTTTCGAGGTGTCTGACGATACAACAGAATATTATAAGTTGAAAATGTTAAACATATGCTTGTCGACAGAGAAACTTAGATTTTTATTTTTATTTTTGATAACATCCAAAAGCTATAACTCATGAAATTTGACAAAAAAAACACTCCGTTATTAAAATTCTTACTATTTCTCTATTTTTTGAGCGTTCGTGACACAGTGGAATATTATAAGATGAAAAGGTTAAGCATATGCTTGTCTACAGAGACACTTAGTTCTTTTATTTTCGATAAATTTCAAAGGATATATAAGCCACGAAATTTGACAAAAAGACTAAGTTACTAATATATCTTACTATTTCTTTATTTGTTGAGCATTCTGATGATACATGAGAATATTATAAGACGAAAATGTTAAACATATGCTTGTCGACAGAGAAACTTAGACTTTGTTTTTTATTTTTGATGACATCCAAAAGTTATAACTCAAGAAATTTGAGCAAAAAAACACTCCGTTATTAAAATTCTTACTATTTCTCTATTTTTTGTTTTGATAAAATTGAAAGGCTGTAGTAACTCACAAAATTTGACAAAAAATACTCTGTTATTGAAATTCTTACGTTTTCTTTATTTTTTGAGCGTTCTGATAACACAATAGAATATTATAAGATGAAAAGGATAAAGATATGATTGTCCATATAGATACTTAGATTTTTTTATTTTTGATAAAATTGAAAGGATATAGGTCACGAAATTTGACAAAAACACTCCTTTATTAAAATCCATACTATTTCTTTATTTTTGGAGGTGTCTGACTATACAACAAAATATTATAAGTTCAAAATGTTAAACATATGCTTGTCGACAGAGAAACTTAGATTTATTTTTTATTTTTGATAACATCCAAAAGCTATAACTCACGAAATTTGACAAAAAACAATCCGTTATTAAAATTCTTACTATTTCTCTATTTTTTGAGCGTTCGGATGACACAGTGGAATATTATAAGATGAAAAGGTTAAACATATGCTTGTCTACAGAGATACTTAGTTTTTTTTCCGATAAATTTCAAAGGATATATAAGTCACGAAATTTGACAAAAAGACTACGTTATTAAGATATCTTACTTTTTCTTTATTTTTTGAGCATTCTGATGAAACATGAGAATATTATAAGATGAAAATGTTAAACATATGCTTGTCGACAAAGAAACTTAGATTCTCCTTTTTTGATAAAATCCAAAGGCCATAGCTCACGAAATTTGACAAAAAACACTCAGCTTTTAAATTCTTACTATTTCTTTATTTTGTATCGTTCTGATGAACCAAACGAACATTAGAAGATGAAAACATCAAACATATGCTTGTCGACAGAGAAACTTAGATTTTTTTGTTTTGATAAAATCCGAAAGCTATAACTCACGAAATTTGACAAAAAAACACTCCGTTATTAAAATTCTTACTATTTCTCTATTTTTTGACTGTTCGGATGATACAGTGGAATATTATAAGATGAAATGGTTAAACATATGCTTGTCGACTTAGATACTTAGATTTTTTACATTCGATAAATTTCAAAGGATATATAGGTCACGCAATTTGACAAAAAGACTCCGTTATTAAAATATCTTACTATTTCTTTATTTTTTGAGCGTTCTGATCATACAATGGAATATTATAAGATGAAAATGTTAAACATATGCTTGTCGACAAAGATACTTAGATTTTCCTTTTTTGATAAAATCCAAAGGCTATAGCTCACGAAATTTGACAAAAACACTCAACTTTTAAATTCTTACTATTTCTTTATTTTTGTATCTTTCTGATGAAACAAACGAACATTAGAAGACGAAAACGTCAAACATATGCTTGCCGACAGTGAAACTAAGATTTTTTAGTTTTGATAAAATCAGAAGGCTATAATGACGAAATTTGACAAAAAAATACTCCGTTATTGAAATTCTTACGTTATCTTTATTTTTTTAGCATTCTGATAATACAATAGAATATTATATGATGAAAAGTGTAAAGATATGATAGTCCATATAGATACTTAGATTTTTCATTTTTGAAAAAAATTGAAAGGATATAGGTCACGAAATTTGACAAAAACACTCCAATATTAAAATTCATACTATTTCTTTATTTTTCGAGCTGTCTGACGATACAACAAAATATTATAAGTTGAAAATGTTAAACAAATGCTTGTTGACACAAAAACTTAGACTTTTTTATTTTTGATAACATCCAAAAGCTATAACACACGAAATTTGACAAAAAAACACTCTGTTATTAAAATTCTTACTATTTCTCTATTTTTTGAGCGTTCGGATGATACAGTGGAATATTATAAGATGAAAAGGTTAAACATATGCTTGTCTACAGAGATACTTAGTTTTTTTTTCTGATAAATTTCAAAGGATATATAAGTCACGAAATTTGACAAAAAGACTACGTTATTAAAATATCTTACTATTTCTTTATTTTTTGAGCATTCTGATGATACATGAGAATATTATAAGATGAAAATGTTAACCATATGCTTGTCGACAAAGAAACTTAGAATTTCTTTTTTTGATAAAATCCAAAGGCTATAGCTCACGAAATTTGACAAAAACACTCAACTTTTAAATTCTTACTATTTCTTTATTTTTGTATCGTTCTGATTAGGGGTGTCAACGGATCGGATATGGACCGGATATAGGTATATCCATATTCGTATCCGCATGAAATTTACGGATTCGGATACGGATACGGATTGTTTGCGGATATGAAAAGTCTATATCCGTTCGGATATTTGACGGATTCGGAGCGGATACGGATAATATCCGCATCCGTAAACATAATTCCCAACCTTATAACATTTTTTTTTATTTTCACTTTGACAAATTCTTATACATAGTCACATTTATAACTTTATTTGGTTTCAAATATTATTTTACTTTATCTTAACTTCTAACTCCATATTCTGAAAATGAGAAATATTCAATGCTTGAATAAATGCGATCAGTAGATGTATTTTTATTTGAATAAATAAATTTAAAATATATATTCAAAATATAATCACACAATGTTAAAATAGGAATACTTCTAGGTATAATAATGTATTGCATAAGTATATAAAACAAACATGGAAATAATTGTTGAAATACAGATATGTAGTTCCGAAGCGGATATTAATCGGATTAGTACTTTAGGGGTAGTAATTTAGAATAGTTTATATATTTAGGTAATTTATAGAAAAAATACCTAACTTATATATCATTAATTTAAAGAATAACTATATATATAATACATATACAAATATAGATGTTTAACTACGGATATTCGATCTCCACGACTTACGGATCGGATACGAATACGGTCTAACGGATATTTTTTCTCGGATCGAATGTTCAAATTCGAATACGAATACGAACGGATGCTCGGATATTCGAATATCCACTGACACCCCTATGCTATAGCTCACGAAATTTGACAAAAAAACTTAGCTACTAAAATTCTTACTATTTGACTATATTTGAAGCGTTATGACGAAACAAACAATTATTAGAAGAAGAGAATGTTAAACATAAGCTGGTCGACAGAGATAATAAGAATTTTTCATTTTTGATAAAATCGAAAGGCTATAGCTCACGAAATTTGACAAAAAGACTTAGTTTCTAAAATTCTTACTATTTCTTTATTTTTCGGGTCTTCTGAGGAAACAAACAAATATTAGAAGATGAGAATGTTACACATATGTTGGTCGACATAGATACTAAGATTTTTTTAGCGTTCTGAAGATACAAACGACAATTGACGAAAAAGACTTAGTTTCTAAAATTCTTACTATTTTTTTATTTTTCGAGCATTCTGATAATGCGAAGGAATATTACCAGATGAAAATACTAAACATATGCTGGTCGACAGAGATACTAAGAATTTTCATTTTTGATAAAATCCAAAAGCTATATAGCTCACGAACTTTGACAAAAACACCCAGTTATTAAAATTCTTGCTATTTTCTTTTATTTTTCGAGCATTCTGTAGATACAAACAAAAATTTCAAGATATAAATGTTAAACAAATGCTTGTTGGAGAAAGATATTTAGATTGTTCTCATTTTTGATAAAACCCAAAGGCTATAACTCACGAAATTTGACAAAAAGACTTAGCTACTAAAATTCTTACTATTTCATTATTTTTCGAGGGTTCTAATGATGCAAACAAATACTACAAGATGAAAATGCTGAACATATGTTTGTGGACAAAGATACTTATAATTTTCATTTTGGAAAAAAATGGAGTGGCTATAGTTTAAGAAATTTGACAAAAAGACTTAGTTACTAAAATTATTAATATTTCCTTATTTTCGGAGCGTTCAGAACATATAAATGAATATTAGAATATGAAAATGTCAAACATATGCTTGTCGACTGAGATATTTAGAATTTTCATTTCTGAAAAAATCCAAAGGCTATTGCTCACGAATTTGGACAAAAACACTCAGTTACCGAAATTCTTATTATTTATTTATTTATTATTCGAGCGTTCTGAAGATACAAATGAAAATTAGAAGATGAAAATGTTAAACATATGTTTGTCGAGAGAGATACTTACAATTTTCATTTTTGATAAAAAGCAAAGGCTAGGTCACGAAATTCGACGAAAACACTTAGTTGCTGAAATTCTTACTATTTCTTTATTTTTCGAGCGTTCGAACGAAACCAACAAATATTAGAAGATGAGAATGATAAACATATGCTTGTCGATAGAGATATTTATAGTTTTCATTTTTGATAAATCCCAAAGGATATAGCTCATTAAATTTGACAAAAAGACTTCGATACTAAAGTTCTTACTATTTCATAATTTTCTGAGGATTCTGACGATACAAACAAATATTAGAAGATGGCAATGTTAAACATATGCTTGTCGAATGAGATATTTAAAATTTTCATTTTTGATAAATCCAAAGGATATAGCTCATTAAATTTGACAAAAAGACTTAGATACTAAAGTTCTTACTATTTCTTAATTTTCCGAGGATTCCGACGATACAAACAAATACTAGAAGATGAGAATATTAAACATATGCTCGTCGAGAGATATTTAGAATTTTCATTTTTGATAAAATCCAAAAGCTATATTGCTCACGAAATTTGACAAAAAAGACTTAGTTACTAAAATTCTTACTATTTCTTTATTTTTCGATGGTTCTGACAAAACAAACAAATATTAGAAGATGAGAATGTTAAACATATGCTGGTCGACCGAGATACTAAGAATTTTCATTTTTTATAAAATCCGACGGTTATAAGACTACCAAAATTTGACAAAAACACTGAATTACTAAAATTCTTACTATTACTTTATTTTTCGAGCGTTTTGATTTGAATTAATAATTAGAAGATGAAAATGTTCAACAAATGCTTGTCGAGAGAGATATTTAGAATTTTCATTTTTGATAAAATCCAAAGGCCATAGCTCACGAAATTTGACAAAAGACTGAGTTACTAAAATTCTTACTATTTCTTAATTTTTCGAGCGTTATGACGTAACAGTAAAAAATTAGAAGATGAGAATGTTAAACATATGTTGGTCGACAGATATACTAAGAATTTTCATTTTTGATAAAATCCAAAGGCTATATATATAGCTCACGAAATTTGACAAAAAGACTTAGTAAAATTCTTACTATTTCTTTATTTTCGAGGGTTCTGACGAAACAAGCAAATGTTAGAAGATGAGAATCTTAAACATATGCTTATCGAGAGAGATATTTAGAATTTTCATTTTTGATAAAATCGAAAGGCTATAACACACGAAATTTGGCAAAGAGGCTTAGTTACTAAAATTCTTACTATTTCTTTATTTCTGGAGGGTTCTGATTAAACAAACAGATATTAGAAGATGAGAATGTTAAACATATGCTGGTCGACAGAGATACTAAGAGTTTTCATTTCTGATAAAATCCAAAAGATATAGCTAACGAAATTTGACAAAAAAGACTTAGTTACTAAAATTCTTACTATTTCTTTATTTTTCGAGGGTTCTGACGAGACAAACAAATATTAGAAGATGAGAATGTTAAACAAATGCTGGTCGACAGAGATACCAAGAATTTTCATTTTTTATAAAATGCAAAGGCTATTGGTCACGAAATTCTAAGAAAACACTTAGTTACTAAAATTCTTACTATTTCTTTATTCTTTGAGCGTTCTGATGATATAAACGAATATTAGAGGCTCAAAATGTTAAACATACGCTTGTCCAGAGAGATATTTAGAATTTTCATTTTTGATAAAATCCAAACGCTATAGCTCACGAAATTTGACAAAAAGACTTAGTTACTAAAATTCTTACTATTTTTCTTTATTTCTTGAGGATTTTGATGAAACAAACAAATAGTAGAAGATGAGAATGTTAAACATATAATGGTCGGCATAGATACTAAGAATTTTAATTTTTGATAAAATCCAAAGGCTATATAGCTAACGAGATTTGGCAAACACTCAGTTACCAAAATTCTTACTATTTCTTTATTTTTCGAGCATTCTGAAGATACAAACGAAAATTACAAGATGAAAATGTTAAACATATGTTTGTCGACAGAGATACTTCTCTTTTTTATTTTTGATAAAATGGAAATGCTATAGCTCGCGAAATTCGACGAAAACACTTAGTTACTATTTTTTTCTTCTATTTCTTAATTTTTCGAACGTTCGAACGAAACAAACAAATTTTAGAAGATGAGAATGTTAAACATATGCTTGTCGAGAGTGATTTAGAATTTTCATTTTTGATAAAATTCAAAGGCTATATATCTCACGAAATTTGACAAAAGGATTAAGTTACTAAAATTCTTACTATTTCTTTATTTTTAGAGCGTTCGAATGAAACGAACAAATATTAGAAGATGAGAATGATAACATATATATGCTTGTCGATAGAGATATTTATAATTTTCATTTTTTATAAAATGCAAAGGCTATAGCTCATGAAATTTGACAACAAGACTTAGTTACTAAAATTATTAATATTTCCTTATTTTTGGAGCCTTTAGAAGATAGAAACGAATATTAGAAGTTGAAAATGTCAAACATATGCTTGTTGAGTGAGATATTTAGAATTTTCATTTTTGATAAAATCCAAAAGCTGTTGCTTATGAAATTTGACTAAAATACTCAGTTACCAAAATTCTTACTATTTATTTATTTATTTATTTTTCGAGCATCTGAAGATAAAAACGAAAATTTGAAGATGAAAATGGTAAACATATGTTGGTCGAGAGAGAGAGTTAAAATTTTCATTTTTGATAAAAAGCAAAGGCTAGTTCACGAAATTCGACAAAAACACTTAGTTACTAAAATTCTTTCTATTTCTTTATTTTTCGAGTGTTCGTACGAAACGAACAAATATTAGAATATGAGAATAATAAACATATGCTTGTCGATAGAGATATTTATAATTTTCATTTTTTATTAAAATCCAAAGGCTATAGCTTGCGAAATTTGACAAAGACTTCGTTACTAAAATTGTTAATATTTCCTTATTTTGGAGGGTTCAGAAGATACAAACGAATATTAGAAGATTTAATGTTAAACATAGGCTTGTCGAGTGAGATATTTAGATTGTTTGTATTTTTGAAAAAATCCAAATGCTATAGCTCACGAAATTTGACAAAAAGGCTTAGCTACTAAAATTCTTACTATTACATTATTTTTCAAGCGTTATGGTGAAACAAACAATTATTAGAAGAAGAGAATGTTAAACATAAGCTGGTCGACAGAGATAATAAGAATTTTTCATTTTTAATAAAATCGAAAGGCTATAGCTCACGAAATTTGACAAAAAGACTTAGTTACTAAAATTCTTACTATTTCTTTATTTTTCGAGTCTTCTGAGGAAACAAACAAATATTAGAAGATGAGAATGTTACACATATGCTTGTCGACAGAGATACTAAGAATTTTTAGCATTCTGAAGATACAAACGACAATTGACGAAAAAGACTTAGTTTCTAAAATTCTTACTATTTCTTTATTTTTCGAGCATTCTGATAATGCGAAAGAATATTACCAGATGAAAATACTAAACATATGTTGGTCGACAGAGATACTAAGAATTTTCATTTTTGATAAAATCCAAAAGCTATATAGCTCACGAACTTTGACAAAAACACCTAGTTATTAAAATTCTTGCTATTTTCTTTTATTTTTTGAGCATTCTGTAGATACAAACAATTACTTCAAGATAAAAATGTTAAACAAATGCTTGTCGGAGAACGATATTTAAATTGTTTTCACTTTTTAATAAAATCCAAAGGCTATAGCTCACGAAATTTGACAAAAAGACTTAGCTACTTAACTTCTTACTATTTCATTATTTTTCGAGGGTTCTAATGATGCAAACAAATACTACACGATAAAAATGCTGAACATATGTTTGTTGACAAAGATACTTATAATTTTCATTTTTGAAAAAAATGCAGTGGCTATAGTTTAAGAAATTTGACAAAAAGACTTAATTAGTAATATTATTATTATTTACTTATTTTCGGAGCATTCATAATATACAATCGAATATTAGAATATGAAAATCTCAAACATATGCTTGTTGACTGAGATATTTAGAATTTTCATTTCTGAAAATATCCAAAGGCTATTGCTCACAAAATTGGACAAAAACACTCAGTTACCGAAATTCTTACTATTTATTTATTTATTTATTTTTCGAGCATTCTGAAGATAAAAACTAAAATTAGAAGATGAAAATGTTAAACATATGTTTGTCGAGAGAGATACTTAAAACTTTCATTTTTGATAAAAAAGCAAAGACTGGCTCACGAAATTCGACGAAAACACTTAGTTACTTAAATTCTTTCTATTTCATTATTTTTTGAGCGTTCGAACGAAACGAACAAATATTAGAAGATGAGAATGATAAACATATGCTTGTCGATAGAGATATTTATAATTTTCATTTTTTATTAAAATCCAAAGGATATAGCTCGCGTAATATGACAAAAAGACTTAGTTACTAAAATTGTTTATATTTCCTTATTTTTGGAGGGTTCAGAAGATACAAACATATATTAGAAGATTTAATGTTAAACATAGGCTTGTTGAGTGAGATATTTAGAATTTTCATTTTTGATATAATCCAAAGGCTAGCTCACGAAATTTGACAAAAACACTCAGCTACCAAAATTCTTACTATTTATTTATTTTTCGAGCGTTCTGAAGATACAAACGAAAATTAGAAGATGAAAATGTTAAACATATGTTTGTAGAGAGAGATACTTATAAATTTAATTTTTTATAAAAAGCAATGGGTATAGCTCACGAAATTCGACGAAAACATTTAGTTACTAAAATTCTTACTATTTCTTTATTTTTTGAGCGTTCGAACGAAACAAAAAAAAAATTAGAAGATGAGAATGTTAAACATATGCTGGTCGACAGAGATACTAAGAATTTTAATTTTTTATAAAATCCAAAGGCCATATAGCTAACGAAATTTGACAAAAACACTCGGTTACCAAAATTCTTACTATTTATTTTTCGAGAGTTTTGAACATACAAACAAAAATTAGAAGATGAAAATGTTAAACATATGTTTGTGGAGACATATATTTATAATTTTCATTTTTGATAAAAAGCAAAGGCTATAGCTTACGAAATTCGACGAAAACACTTAGTTACTAAAATTCTTACTATTTCCATATTTTTCGAGCGTTCGAACGAAACACACAACTATTAGAAGATGAGAATGTTAAACATATGCTGGTAGACAGAGGTACTAAGAATTTTAATTTTTGATAAAATCCAAAGGCCATATAGCTAACGAAATTTGACAAAAACACTCAGTTACCAATATTCTTACTATTTCTTTATTTTTGGAGCGTTCTGATGATAAAAACTATTATTAGAAGTTGAAAATGTTAAACATATGCTGGTCGACAGAGATATTTTGAATTACATTTTTTATTAAATGCAAAGGCTATATCTCACAAAATTTGAAAAAAGACTTAGTTACTAAAATTCTAACAATTTCTTTATTTTCTAGCATTTTGAAGACACAAACGAACGTTAGAAGATGAAAATGTTAAACATATGCTTGTCGAATGATATATTTAGAATTTTCATTTTTGATAAAATCCAAGCATATAGCTCTTTAAATTTGACAAAAAGACTTAGATACTAAAGTTCTTACTATTTCTTAATTTTTCGAGGGTTCTGAAGAAACAAACAAATATTAGAAGATGAGAATGTTAAACATATGCTGGTCGACAAAGATACTAAGAATTTTCATTTTTGATAAAATCCAAAGGCTTTATAGCTAACACTCAATTACCAATATTCTTACTATTTCTTTATTTTTCGAGTGTTCTGATGATATAAATGATTATTAGAAGTTGAAAATGTTAAACATATGCTTGTCGAGAGAGATATTTAGAATTTTCATTTTTGATAAAATCCAAAGGCTAAGCTCACGAAATTTGACAAAAAGAGTCAATTACTAAAATTTTGACTATTTCTTTATTTTTTGAGGGTTTTGATGAAACAAACAAACATTAGAAGATGAGAATGTTAACCGTATGCTGGTCGACAGAGATACTAAGAATTTTCATTTTTGATAAAATCCAAAGCCTATAGCTAACGAAATTTGACAAAAACACTTAGTTACTAAATTCCTACTATTTCTTTATTGTTCGAGCGTTCTAATGATACAAATGAATATTAGAAGATGAAAATGTTAAACGTATGCTTGTGGAGATATATATTTAGAATTTTCATTTTTGAAAAAAATCCAAAGGCTATAGCTCACGATATTTGACAAAAAGACTTAGTTACTAAAATTCTTACTATTTCTTTATTTTTCGAGGGCGCTGAAGAAACTAACAAATATTAGAAGATGAGAATGTTAAACATATGCTAGTCGACAGAGATATTAAGAATTTTAGTTTTTGATAAAATCCAAAGGCTCTATCTATAGCTAACCAAATTGGACAAAAACACCCATTTACGAAAAATCTTACTTTTTCTTTATTTTTCGAGCGTTCTGAAGATAAACGAAAGTTAGAAGATAAAAATGTTAAACATATGTTTGTCGAGAGAGATACTTATATTTTTTATTTTTTATAAAATGCAAATGCTATAGCTCACCAAATTAGTCGAAAACATTTAGTTACTAAAATTCTTACTATTTCTTTATTTTTCGAACGTTCGAACAAAACAAACAAATATTAGAAGATGAGAATCTTAAACATATGCTTGTCGGCAGTGATATTTAGACTTTCATTTTTTGATAAAATCAAAATGCATTGGGGTCCGCGATCCCTCAGGTCTGCTATTCTACAAAGAGTCAAGAAACAACACGTCACACCACTGTCCATCAAAGGAGGTGGCGTGACCCATGTGTCCACACTCCTCCACACAACGGTCCCTAGGCAGACACGAGCAACGTACCGCCATCACCTCCCGGCTCACGCTCTAAGCGAGGACACGGGTTTCCGTGGACAGAGTTGACACAACACAAAAACCAGGAATTCAATTATGCGCACAAACAGTCGACTGAAAAAGCCTAACTGGTCGACCGTTCCCAATAGGTTTGGTCGACCGAGAGTCTGCAACGGTTGAACTCTCCGCGCATCACTTAAGTCGAAATGGTCGAATAACAATCTAAAATCGGTCGACCGAATACGTGGTCAAAATCCAGAGTTGGTCAAAATCACACAAGACTATTTGGTCGACCGACTCAGGGGTCCCAGTCAACCGAAAACTACCAGGGTCATCCTAATAGTCTAAGTCATAAAACGGTCGAACAATATATCAAAATCGGTCGAACAACATGCATAATATTCAAGTACACTTAAGTTCCGGTCGAACCAAAAACTAAGAACGGTCGACTGAAATCCAATAGAAAGCCTCCAACCCACCAGCACACATGCAACCAGTCGATCGCCACGCGTCACCATTCGACCGATGTCGGTTAAAGTTGGGCAAAACCGTAAAATCGGTCGACCGTTGGTCGACAACAACCCTGCGCCTGCCGAGGGTTTTATGCCATTTCACGTCGTTGGCGAGGTCTTCGACCTCCCGCGACCGACCACAACATCACCCCAACATGGGTGAGCAACAACAACAACTAAAGAACCGACATACCTCAAGAAGAAGACGGAACGCGCCAGAGATTCGCTCGACGTCAACCGCAACCACAACACCACGCTCGAGCACTCCTCACCCCAGGTCCCCGAGCCATGTGTCGTCCACTTTCGCACGCCTTACGCCGGAGCAGACTCCTCCTCCACCTCTGGTCGCCGGAAAAGAAGGAAGGAAAGAAGTTTGGAGAGAGATGGAAAATGGAAGAAGAAAGGAACGAGGGAGAGAGAGGCGTTGGTTTTCTCCTAAACAAAACAAAACCCAATGCCAACAGTACCCAGCCCCCTACACCCCTCACCCATCACGCAACCCACTGTTCATCTCCTCTTTCCCCATGCAAAACCTCCACTAATCAAGGGATTAGTCCTAAGTATGGGTTAAGATCTAACAATCCACCCACCTTAAAAGGATTTCGCCCCGAAATCAAAACAAGCTACTCACCGAAAAGCTCTAGGTATTGCTTCTGAACCTTCTCCTCGATCTCCTAAGTGGCCTCACGCTCACTGTGATGCTGCCACCTGACCTTCACCATCGGAATGGTCCTCCTCCTGAGCTGGTGATCCATGCGATCAACAATCTCAAATGGTCTCTCCTCAAGAAACAAGTCCTGCAGAATCTCTGGCACCGCAATCTCAATCACGTGAGCTGGATCTGTAACGTACTTCCTCAACATCGATACGTGGAAGACGTTGTGAAGACCCAAAAACTGCGGTGGTAATGCAATCCGGTAGGCAACCTCTCCAACTTGGTCTAAGATCTCAAACGACCCGACATACCTCGGACTGAGCTTCCCCTTCTTCCCAAACCTCATCATTGTCCGAGTTGGGGAGATCTTCAGAAACACATGGTCGACAACCTCAATGCTTAACGTCCATCTGCGTCTGTCGACATAACTCTTATACCTGCTCTGTGTTGTGGCCAATCTCCTCCTGATCACATCTACCTTCTCTGCAGACATCTGCACGAGCTCTGGCCCCACTAACTGCCTCTCGCCTACATCACTCCAGCACACCGGTGATCTGCACGGCCTCCCGTACAATGCCTCGTACGATGCCATCCCAATACTCGAATGGCAGCTGTTGTTGTAGGCAAACTCCATCAATGACAAATGCCCATCCGAGTGTCCTGCCCAATCCACTGTGCATGCTCTCAGCATATCCTCCAGGGTCTGGATCGTCCTCTCTGATTGACCATCTGTCTGTGGGTTAAACGTTGTACTGAACCTCAATCGTGTCCCCAAAGCCTGCTGCAGACTCCCCTAAAACCTAGATGTAAATCTGGGATCTCGATCCGATATTATGCTCACTGGCACTCCGTGTAGCCTGACTATCTCCTCCACGTACAACTTAGCTAGACCCTCCAGAGGCAACGTGGTCCTGATTACTAAGAAGTGCGCTGACTTGGTCAGTCGATCGACTATCACCCAAATTGCGTCGTGGAATATCCTCGTCTTCGGCAGCCCCATGACAAAATCCATCGTCACATTCTCCCACTTCCACTCAGGAAGCTCAATACACTGCATCGGTCCTGCTGGTCGCTGATGCTCAATCTTCACCTGCAGACAGACTAAGCATCGACCCACAAACTCTGCAATATCTCTCTTCATGCTCTTCCACCAGAAGTTCCGCTGCAGGTCCTTATACATCTTTGTACTCCCAGGGTGAATGGTATATCTCGCTCGGTGTGCCTCCTCCATGATGTCATCTCTCAGCCCATCGACCTTCGACACCCAGATCCGACTCCTGAACCTCAGACCACCATCAACCCCCACACTGAAGTCTGATCCATCTCTGGCTGCCAACTGTAGTAGACCAGCTAACCCCTCATCATCATGCTGAGCCTGCACCACTCGCGAGATGGTTTGCGGCACCACCCAAAGCCAAGCTATCACTGCTCTTTCAGAGCCCTCTATGAACGACCTCCACTCTGACAACGTCTCGAGCAGTCTCCACTCCTGAATGCATAAACTTGCAACTGTCACCTCAACCTTCCCGCTCAGGGCATCTGCAACCAAATTCGCCTTCCTCGGATGATAGGAGATGGTGAAGTCGTAATCTTTAATAAACTCGAGCCATATGCGCGGCCTCATATTCAGCTCCTTCTGCGAGAACAAGTACTTCAAACTCTGATGATCTGTGATGACCTCAAACTACTCTCCATAAAGATAATGTCGTCAGGTCTTCAACGCGTGAACCACCGCTGCTAACTCCAGATCATGAGTAGGGTAGTTCTTCTCGTGCACCTTCAGCTGTCTCGAAGCGTACGCCACCACATTCCCATGCTGCATCAGAACACAACCCAAACCAATCCCTGACGCGTCACTGTAAATCACACAGCCTCTGCTGCCACTCAGTAGTGTCAGAATCGGTGTTGTCGTGAGTTGCCTGTTCAGCTCCTGGAAACTGTCCTCACACTTCTGTGACCAAACAAACTTGACACCCTTCTACGTCAACGCTGTCAGCGGCGAAACAAGTCTGGAGAATCCTGAATGAATCGTCTGTAATACCCAGCTAGTCCCACGAAGCTCCTGATCTCAATCACGCTCGTTGGGGCTCTCCACTGAGTCACAACCTCAACCTTTGCTGGATCCACTGAAATCTCATCTGCTGACACAATATGCCCCAGAAATGCCACCTGATCCAACCAAAACTCGCACTTCGTGTACTTGGCTTAGAGATGCGGATCCCTCAAGATGCCAAACACAATCCTCAGGTGCGCCCGATGCTGCTCCCTGTCAGGTGAGTACACCAAGATGTCATCCACGAAGACAACAACAAATTTGTCGAGGTACGGCTGAAAGGTCATATTCAATAGGTCCATGAATGCTACAGGTGCATTTGTCAGTCCAAACGGCATCACCAAGAACTCGTAGTGCTCGTACCGCGTCCTGAAGGCTGTCTTATGAACATTTGCCTCTCTGATCCGCAACTGGTGATAACCCAAACGCAGATCAATCTTCGAGAACACTCTCGCCGTCTGCAACTGATCAAACAAATCATCAATCCTGGGCAAAGGCTACCGGTTCCTGACGATAACCTTATTCAACATCCTGTAGTCGATGCACATCCGCAACGACCCATCATTCTTCTTCACAAACAGCATTGACGCTCCCTATGGAGAGACACTCGGTCGAATAAACCCGGAGTCCATAAACTCCTGCAAGTGCTTCTTCAACTCTGTCAACTCATCAGGTGCCATCCGATAAGGAGCCTTCTACTGGGGCATCGTGCCAACCACTAACTCAATGCCAAACTCGATCTCTCGGTGCGGCGGTAAACAATGAATCTCTGCAGGAAACACCTCTGGAAACTCCCGTACAACCTCTATATCCACCAGCGTCCTCGTCTCAGGATCACGAACAACCAAGGTCGCCATAAACGCTTTGCAACCCTGATGTATCAACCTTTGTGCCTTAACCACAGACACAATCAGACGACCTTCTCTACTCCTCGTCCCTCTGATCAACACATCATGCACGTCCTTCCTCGGAATAAGGATCTTCTTCTCACGACAAAAGACTCGCACATCGTACTATGATAGCCAGTCCATCCCCAGTATGACGCAAAGTCCTCCATCGGTAGCAAGACCAAATCTGCCAGAAAATCATGGTCTCTCGAAACAACTGTGGTGCCGGAGAGGAAGCTCCCCACAGTGCCCACCTCACCCATGGGTGTACTGATCTCCAACAAATCAGTCAGTAGCTCAGGGGTCCGATCCAACTTGCCAGCAAACTTCTCTGAAATGAAGGAGTGTGTGGCGCCGCAATCAAATAAAACACGAGCAACCAAACCTGAAACGACAAGGGTACTATCCACGACAGTGTTGGAGTCATTGACCTCCTCAGCCCAGACGGTGAAGACTCGCCCCGCTCTCCTGGCCTGGCCATGCGGAACAACGGACCTGCTGCCTCCGCTCCTCCCTGAGATCAGTGGTCCTGGCCTCCTGCTCGTCTCGCCTTGCCTGCTCGGGCACTCCCAAATAAAATGGCCCATCTGACCGCATCCCAAGCATGCACCTGTACGTCGGGAGCACTCGTGACCCGGATGAGATCTCCCGCAAGTACTGCACGCCCGAGACTGGCGTGCTCCCCCTCCATCAACCTGGGGCCTCTTGCCCGGGTTCCCAGTGGAACATCCAACTGCACGTCCTCCCGTGCTCTGTGGCGGCTTCCGCGCTTCCTGGTAATGCTCCTGATAGTCCTGATAGATGATGGTCGCAAACTTCATCGCATCCGTCAGGGTCTGCGGCATGCTGGTAATCATACGCGACTTGAGCTGCTTCCTCAACCCCTTGATGAACTTTTGCGCACGCTGCTCGGGTGTAACAAAAGTCTCAGAACAATAACACTCCAAGGCGTTAAACCTGCCGATGTAGCTAGCTAAAGACATCTTCTTCAGCTCAAGGGCCAAGAACTCCTCCTTTTCCTGTCTCTGACGTGCCGCGGAAAGACCTGCTGGTTAAACTCCTCAAGGAATTCCTCCCAGCTCACGTTATCTCTGTCACAAACACCACTGCAGATGTGGTCCTCCACCAGAGTGCTGCCACACCATCCAGCACATAGGTGGCCAGGTCCACCATCCGCTCCGGTACACAACCAATCGCCCGGAAAATCCTCTGGATCTTAAAGACCCAGTCCTCTACAACCTCTGGGTTACTCCTGCCATCAAAACTAGGCGGGTGCTGCCTCATGAAGTGATCATGCTCTGCACCTGTCCCTATCTGCTCTGACCTTGCCGCCTGACGCTCCAGGAATTCGCCCAACCTATCCCAGGTAGCGCCCTCAGTGGCATCACTGGCACTGCGCTCATTCGCGGCGTTCCTCACACGTC
Organism: Triglochin maritima; assembly: GCA_963682175.1. Taxonomy (NCBI): domain Eukaryota; kingdom Viridiplantae; phylum Streptophyta; class Magnoliopsida; order Alismatales; family Juncaginaceae; genus Triglochin; species Triglochin maritima. The sequence continues at coordinate 41,159,256 of OY821781.1, forward strand.
ATGGAGGCATTTGGCACAAGAAAAAAATTCAAGATCAGCCATGAATGCATGCTAAATGCAAAGTGCAACCTAACACTACTACATTGGGGTGATTTCTTTGGGAGTCACACATAGGAACCGACCGCTCTGATACCAAGTTGTAACATCCCGAAACTGCAGAAAACTTGAAATTTTAAACAATAAAGAGATCTCAAGATAACGACAACCAAACAGGAATGTTACTCATATAAATCAACAGTCGGTGCACCAAAATACAACAGATTTCGTCAAAAGACATGATTACATCACTACAACAAATGAAAACAGGTAATCATGACGACCTCGAAGAGTCCGAAGAGCATCCTGACCCCAAAATGTGTGCGCCACCTGTCACCGCTCGCTGATTTGACAAAAATACTTAGCTACTAAAATTCTTACAATTTCTTTATTTTTTTGAGCGTTCGGATGAGAGAAACAAATATTAAAAGATGAAAATGTTAATCATATGCTTGTCGGAGAAAGATATTTAGATTGTTTTCATTTTTGATAAATCCAAAGGCTATATATATCTCACGAATTTTTGAAAAACACCCAGCTACTAAAATTCCTACTATTTCTTTATTTTTCAAGCGTTCATGTGATACAAACGAATATTGAAAGATGAAAATGTTAAACATTTGCTTGTCAGAGAGAGATATTTAGATATTTTTCTATTTTGATAAATCCAAAGGCTATAACTCACGAAATTTGTCAAAAAAGACTTAGTTACTAAAATTCTAACTATTTCTTTATTTTTTGAGTGTTCAGAAGATACAAACTAATATTAGAAGATGAAAATGCTAAACATATGCTTGTTGAGAGAGATATTTAGAATTTTCATTTTTGATAAAATCCAAAGGCTATAGCTCACGAAATTTGACAAAAAGACTTAGTTGCTAAAATTCTAACAATTTCTTTAGTTGTCGAGCATTCTGAAGATACAAACGAATATTTTAAGATAAAAATATTAAACATATGCTTGTCGGAGAAAGATATTTAGATTGTTTTCATTTTTGATAAGATCCAAAGGCTAATATAGCTCACGAAATTTGACAAAAAGAGTTAGCTACTAAAATTCTTACTATTTCATTATTTTTGGAGCGTTATGACGAAACAAACAAATATTAGAAGACGAGAATGTTAACCATATGCTGGTCGACGGAGATACTAAGAATTTTTCATTTTTGATAAAATCGAAAGGCTATAGCTAGCAAAATTTGACGAAAACACACAGTTATTAAAATTCATACTTTTTATTTTATTTTTAGAGCGTTCTGATGAAAGAAACGAATATCAAAAGATAAAAATATTAAGCACATGCTTTTCGACGAAGATACTTAGAATTTTTATTTTATATAAAATCCAAAGGCTATGATAGCAAACAAAATTTGTCAAAAACACTCGGTTATTAATTTTCTTAATATTTCATTATTTTTCGTGCATTCTGATGACACAAACGAATATTATAAGAAGAAAATGTTAAACATGTGCTTGTCGGCAGAGATACTAAGAATTTTCATTTTTGATGAAATTCAAAAACTATATAGCTCACGAAATTTGACAAAAACACCAAGTTATTAAAATTCTTGCTATTTTGTTTTATTTTTCGAGTGTTTGGATGACACAAACGAATATTATCAGATGAAAATGTTAAACATACGCTTGTCGAATAAAGATATTTAGATTCCTTTCATTTTTTGTAAAATCTAAAGGCTATATAGATAACAAAATTTGACAAAAACTATCAACTACTAAAATTCTTACTATTTCTTTATTTTTTGAGCGTTCGGATGACCGAAACGAATAGTAGAAGATGAAAATGTTAAACATATGGTTGTCGGAGAAAGATATTTAGATTGTTTTTATATTTGATAAATCCAAAGGTTATAGCTCACGAATTTGGAAAAAACGCTCAGTTATTAAAAAAATTACTAATTTTTATTTTTCAAGGGTTCAGATGATACAAACGAATATTATAAGATGAAAATGTTAAACAAAACTTGTCGGAGAGAGATATTTAGATTGTTTTCCTTTTTGATAAAATCTGAAAACTATAGCTATTCAAATTTGACAAAAAGACTTAGCTACTAAAATTCTTACTATTTCTTTATTTTTTGAGCGTTCGGATGATAGAAACGAATATTATAAGATGTAAATATTAGACATATGATTGTAGGAGAAATATATTTAGATTGTTTTCATTTTTGATAAATCCAAAGGCTATAAGCTCACGAAATTTTACAAAAACACTCAGTTGCTAAAACTCTTACTATTTTTTTTTATTTCTCGAGCGTTCTAGTGATACAAATAAATATTAAAAGATGAAAATGTTACACATATGCTTGTCAGAGAGAGATATTTAGATAACTTTCATTTTTGATAAATCCAAAGCTATAACCAACGAAATTTGACAAAAAAACTGAGTTACTAAAATACTAACTATTTCTTTATTTTTCGAGCGTTCTGACGAAACAAACAAATATTAGAAGATGAGAATGTTAAACATTTGCCGGTCGAGAGAGAAATTTAAAATTTTCATGTTTGATAAAATCCAATGGCTATAGCTCACAAAATTTGACAAATAGACTTAGTTACAGAAATTCTAGCGATTTCTTTATTTTTGGAGCATTCTGTATATACAAACAAATATTTCAAGATAAAAATGTTAAACAGATGCTTGTCGGAGAAATATATTTAGATTGTTTTCATTTCTTATAAAATTCAAATGCTATAGCTCACGAAATTTGACAAAAAGACTTAGCTACTAAAATTCTTACTATTTCATTATTTTTCGGGCGTTATGACGAAACAAACAAATATTAGAAGACAAGAATGTTAAACATATGCTGGTGGATAGAGATATTATCATTTTTGATAAAATTCAAAAGCTATAGCTAACGAAATTCGACGAAAACACTCAGTTATTAAAATTCTTACTACTTTTCAATTTTTCGAGCGTTCAGATGTCACAAACGAATATTATAAGATGAAAATATTAGACATATGCTTGTCGGAGAAAGATATTTAGATTATTTTAATTTTTGATAAAATCCAAAGGCTATATAGCTAACAAAATTTGACAAAAAACTGTCGGTTACGAAAGTTCTAATTATCTCTTTAGTTTTCAAGTGTTCTGATGATGCAAACGAATATTACAAGATGAAAAATGCTTAACATATGTTTGTCGACAGAGATACTAAGAATTTTTATTTTTGATAAAATTCAAAGGCTATATAGCTAACAGAATTTGATAAAAACACTCAGTTATCAAAAATTCTTACTATTTCTTTATTTTTTGAGCATTTGAACAAAACAAACAAATATTAGAAGATGAAAATGATAAACATATGCTTCTTGACAGAGATACTTAGAATTTTCATTTTTTATAAAATCCATATGCTATAACTCACAAAATTTGACAAAAAGACTTAGCTACTAAAATTCTTACTATTTCTTTATTTTTTGAGCGTTCAAATGACATAAACAAATATTATAAGATGAAAATGTTAATCATATGCTTGTAGGAGAAAGATATTTAGATTGTTTTCATTTTTGATAAATCCAAAGACTATAGCTCACGAAATTTTACAAAAACACTAAGTTACTAAAATTCTTATTCTTTCTTTATTTTTTGAGCGTTCTGGTGATACAAACGAATATTAAAAGATGAAAATGTTAAACATGTGATTGTCCGAGAGAGATATATAGATAATTTTCATTTTTGAGAAATCCAAATGCTATAACTCACGAAATTTGACAAAAAAGACTTAGTTACTAAAATTCTAACTATTTCTCTATTTTTCGAGCGTTCTGACGAAACAAATAAATATTAGAAGATGAGAATGTTAAACATATGCTTGTCGAGAGAGATATTTAGAATTTTCATTTTTTTATAAAATCCAATGGATATAACTCATGACATTTGGCAAAAAGACTTAGTTACTAAAATTCTAACGATTTCTTTACTTTCGAGCATTCTGAAGATACAAACGAATATTTTAAGATAAAAATGTTAACATATGCTTGTCGGAGAAAGATATTTAGATTGTTTTCATTTTTGATAAAATCCAAAGACTATAGCTCACAAAATTTGACAAAAAGACTTAGCTACTAAAATTCTTACTATTTCATTATTTTTCGAGCGTTATGACAAAACAAACAAATATTAGAAGAAGTGAATGTTAAACTTATGCTGATCGACAGAGATACTCTGAATTTTTCATTTTTGATAAAATCCAAAGACTATAGCTAACGAAATTGGACGAAAACACTCAGTTATTAAAATTCTTACTCTTTTTTTATTTTTTGAGCGTTCTGATGATTCAAACAATATTAAAAGATGAAAATGGTAAACACATGTTTTTTTGACAAAGATACTTAGAATTTTTATTTTTTATAAAATCCAAAGGCTATGATAGCACACGAAATCTGTCAAAAACACTCAGTTATTAAATTTCTAAATATTTCATTATTTTTCGTGCGTTCTGATGATACAAACGAATATTATAACAAGAAAATGTTAAAAATATGTTTGTCAGCCGAGATACTAAGAATTTTCATTTGTGATAAAATCCAAAAGCTATATAGCTCACGAACTTTGACAAAACACCCAGTTATTAAAATTCTTGCTATTTGCTTTTATTTTTCGAGCGTTAGGATGACACAAACGAATATTATAAGATGAAAATGTTAAACATATGCTTGTCGGATAAAAATATTAAGATTGTTTTCATGTTTTGTGAAATCCAAAGACTATAGTTTACGAAATATGACAAAAACACTCAATTATTAAAATTCTTACAATTTTTTTTATTTTTCGAGCATTCAGATGACAGAATCAAATATTATAAAGATGAAAATGTCAAACATATTCTTGTCGGAGAGAGATATTTAGATTTTTTTCCATTTTTGATAAAATCCAAAGTTTATAGCTCATGAAATTTGAATAAACCAGTCAGTTTTTAAATTTCTTACTATCTTTTTTTATGTTTCGAGCATTCGGATGATAGAAATGAATATTATAAGATGAAAATATCAAACATATGCTTATCGGAGAGAGATATTTAGATTGTTTTTATTTTTTGTAAAGTCCAAACAATATAGCTTACGAAATTTGACAAAAATACTCTGTTATTAAATTTGTTACTATCTTTTCTTATTTTTCGAGCGTTCGGAAGACACAAACAGATATTATAAAATGAAAATGTTAAATATATGCTTGTTGGAGAAAGATATTTAGATTGTTTTCATATTTTCTAAATCCAAAGTCTATAACTCACGAAATTAACCAAAAACACTCAGTTATTAAAATTCTTACTATTTCTTTATTTTTCGAGCGTTCTGCTGATACAAACGAATATTATAAGATGAAAGTGTTAAACATATGCTTGTCGGAGAGAGATATTTAGATTTGTTTTCATTTTAGATAAAATCCAAAGGTTATAGCTCACGAAATTTGACAAAAGACTTAGTCACTAAAATTCTTACTATTTCTTTATGTTTCGAGCATTCAGATGACAGAAACAAATATAATAAGAATAAAATGTTAAACATTTGTTTGTCAGAGAGAGAGATAGTTAGAATGTTTTCATTTTTGATAATATCCAAATGTTATAGCTCACGGAATTTGACAAAAACACTCGGTTACGAAAATTCTTACTATTTTCATTAATTTTCAAGGGTTCTGACGATACAAACGAATATTATAAGATGAAAATATTAGACATATGCTTGTCGGAGAAAGATATTAAGATTATTTTCATTTTTGATAAAATCCAAAGGCTATAACTCACGAAATTTGACAAAAAACTGAGTCACTAAAATTCTTAGTATTTCATTATTTTTTGAGCGTTCGGATGACAGAAACAAATATTATAAGATGAAAATGTTAACATATGCTGGTCGGAGTGAGATAATTAGATTGTTTCCATTTTTTAAAAATCCAAAGTTTATAGCTCATGAAATTTGAATAAGACAGTCATGTATTAAATTTCTTACTATCTTTTTTTATGTTTCGAGCGTTTGGAGGACATAAATGAATATTATAAGATGAAAATATTAAACATATGTTTATCAGAGAGAGATATTTAGATAATTATTATTTTTGATAAAATCGAAAGCTATAGATAACGAAATTTGACAAAAACACTCCGTTATTAAAATTCTTACTATTTTTTTATTTTTCAAGGGTTCTGATGAGTCAAACGAATATTATAAGATGAAAATGTTAAACAAATACTTGTCGGAGAAAGATATTTAGATTGTTTTTATTTTTGAAAAATCCAAATGTTATAGCTACCGAAATTTGACAAAAAGAATTAACTACTAAAATTCTTACTATTCCATTATTTTTTGAGCGTTCGGATGACAGAAACAAATAATATAAGATGTAAATGTTAACCATATGCTTGTAGGGGAAAGATGTTTAGATTGTTTTCATTTTTGATAAATCCAAAGCCTATAACTCACGAAACTAAACAAAATCACTCAGTTATTAATTTTTTTTACTATTTCTTTATTTTTCGAGCGTTCTATTGATACAAACGAATATTATAAGATGAAAGTGTTAAACGTATGCTTGTCGGAGAGAGATATTTTGATTGTTTTCATTTTTGATAAAATCCAACGGCTATAGCTCACGAAATTTGACAAAAACACTCAGATATTAAAATTCTAACTATTTCTTTATTTTTTGAGTGTTCAGAAGATACAAACGAATGTTGTAGATGAATATTAGACATATGCTTGTCGGAGAAAGATATTTAGATTATTTTCATTTTTGATAAAATGCAAAGGCTATATAGATAACGAAATTTGACAAAAACTCTCAGTTACTAAAATTGTTACAATTTTTTTATTTTTCGAGCGTTCGGATGACAGAAACGAATATTAGAAGATGAAAATGTTAAACATGTGCTTGTCGGAGAAATATATTTATATTGTTTTTATTTTTTGATAAATCAAAAGGTTATAGCTCACGAATTTTAACAAAAACACCGAGTTATTAAAATTCTTACTATTTTTTTATTTTTCAAGGGTTCAGATGACACAAACGAATATTATATGATGAATATGTTAAACAAATACTTGTCAGAGAGAGATATTTAGATTGTTTTCGTTTTTGTTAAAATCCAAAAGCTATAACTACCGAAATTTGACAAAAAAGACTTAGCTACTAAAATTCTTACTATTTCTTTATTTTTGAGCGTTCAGATGACCGAAACGAATATTATAAGACGAAAATATTAGACATATGATTGTAGGAGAAAGATATTTAGATTGTTTTCATTTTTGATAAATCCAAAGGCTATAACTCACGAAATTTGACAAAAAGACTTAGTTACTAAAATTCTAACTATTTCTTTATTTTTCGAACATTCTGACGAAACAAACAAATATTAGAAGATGAGAATTTTAAACATACTTGGGTCGAGAGAGAAATTTAGAATTTTCAAGTTTGATAAAATCCAAATGCTATAGCTCATGAAATTTGACAAAAAGAGTTCGTTACTAAAATTCTAACGATTTCGTTATTTTTCTAGCATTCTGAAGATACAAACGAATAGTTTCATTTTTGATAAAATCCAAAGGCTATAGCTAACGAAATTTCACGAAAACACTCAGTCATTAAAATTCTTACTATTTTTTTATTTTTCAAGCATTCGGATGAGAAAAACGAATATTATTAGATGAAAATGTTAAACATATGCTTGTCAGATAAAGATATTTAGATTGTTTTCATTTTTTGTAAAATCTAAAGGCTATAGTTTACGAAATATGACAAAAACACTCAGTTATTAAAATTCTTACTATTTTTTTATTTTTTGAGTATTCAGATGACAGAATCAAATATTATAAGATGAAAATGTTAAACATATTCTTGTCGGGGAGAGATATTTAGATTGTTTCCATTTTTGATAAAAACCAAAGTTTATAACTCATGAAATTTGAATAAAACAGTCAGTTATTAAATTTCTTACTATCTTTTTTTAATGTTTCGAGCGTTCGGAGGACAGAAATGAATATTATAAGATGAAAATGCTAATGATATGCTTGTAGGAGAAAGATATTTAGATTGTTTTCATTTTTGATAAATCCAAAGGCTATAACTCACGAAACTAAACAAAAAAACTCAGTTATTAATTTTTTTACTATTTCTTTATTTTTCGAGTGTTCTATTGATACAAACGAATATCATAAGACGAAAGTGTTTAACATAGGCTTGTCAGAGAGAGATGTTTTGATTGTTTTCATTTTTGGAAAATCCAAAGGCTATAGCTCACGAAATTTGACGAAAACACTCAGATATTAAAATTCTAACTATTTCTTTATTTTCGAGTGTTCAGAAGATACAAACGAATATTATAAGATGAAAATATTAGACATATGCTTGTCGGAGAAAGATATTTAGATTATTTTCAATTTTGATAAAATCCAAAGGCTATATAGCTAACAAAATTTGACAAAAACTCTCAGTTACTAAAATTCTTACTATTTCTTTATTTTTCGAGCGTTCGAACGACAGAAACGCATATTAGAAGATAAAAATGTTAAACATATGCTTGTCGGAGAAAGATATTTAGATTGTTTTTCTTTTTGATAAATCAAAAGGTTATAGCTCACGAATTTTGATAAAAACGTTGAATTATTAAAATTCTTACTATTTTTTATTTTTCAAGGGTTCATATGACACAAACGAATATTATAAGTCGAAAATGTTAAACAAATACTTGTCCAAGAGAGATATTTAGATTGTTTTCATTTTGACAAAATCCAAAAACTATAGCTACCGAAATTTGACAAAAAGACTTTGCTTCTAAAATTCTTACTATTTCTTTATTTTTTGAGCGTCCGGTTGACAGGAACGGATATTATAAGATGAAAATATTAGACATATGATTGCTGGAGAAAGATATTTAGATTGTTTTCATTTTTGATAAATCCAAAGGCTATAACTCACGAAATTTGTCAAAAAACTCAGTTACTAAAATTCTAACCATTTCTTTATTTTTCAAACGTTCTAACGAAACAAACAAATATTTGAAGATGAGAATGATAAACATATGCTAGTCGAGAGAGAAATTTAGAATTTTCATGTTTGATAAAATCCAAAGGCTATAGCTCACGAAATTTGAAAAAAAGACTTAGTTACTAAAATTCTAACGATTTCATTATTTTTCTAGCATTCTGAACATACAAACGAATATTTTAAGATACAATTGTTAAACATATGCTGGTCGACAAAGATTCTAAGAATTTTGATAAAATCCAAAGACTATAGCTAACGAAATTTCACGAAAACACTTTGTTTTTAAAATTCTTACTATTTTTTTTATTTTTTGAGCGTTTAGATGAGACAAACGATTATTATAAGATGAAAATGTTAAACATATGCTTGTCGGATAAAGATATTTAGATTGTTTTCATTTTTTGTAAAATCCAAAGGCTATAGTTTAGGAAGTATGACAAAAACACTTAGTTATTAAAATTCTTACTATTTTTTTTTATTTTTCGATCATTCACATGACAGAATCAAAAATTATAAGATGAAAATGTTAAACATATTCTTTTCGGAGGGAGATATTTTGATTGTTTCCATTTTTTATAAAATCCAAAGTTTATAGCTCATGAAATTTGAATAAAACAGTCAGTTATTAAAAAAATTACTATATTTTTTTACGTTTCGAGCGTTCGGAGGACATAAATGAATATTATAAGATTAAAATGTCAAACATATGCTTGTCGGAGAGAGATATTTAGATTGTTTTTATTTTTTGTAAAATCCAAACACTATAGCTTACGAAATTTGACAAAAATACTCCGTTATTAAATTTGTTAATATCTTTTTTTTATTTTCCGAACTTTCGGAAGACAAACGGATATTATAAGATGAAAACATTAAATATATACTTGTCGGAGAAAGATATTTAGATTGTTTTCATTTTTTTCTAAATCCAAAGGCTATAACTAACAAAATTAAACAAAAAACTCAGTTATTAAAATTCTTACTATTTCTTTATTATTCGAGCGTTCTGCTGATACAAACGAATATTATTAGATGAAAGTGTTAAACATATGCTTGTCAGAGAGAGATATTTAGATTGTTTTCATTTTTGATAAAATCCGAAGTCTATAGCTCAAGAAATTTGACATAAGAATTAGTTACTAAAGTTCTTACTATTTCTTTATGTTTCGATCATTCGGATGATAGAAACACATATAATAAGAAGAAAATGTTAAACATTTGCTTGTCGGAGTGAGATAGTTAGATTGTTTTCATTTTCTATAAAATCCAAATGTTTTTGCTTAGGGAATTTGACAAAAACACTCAGTAACGAAAATTCTTACTATTTTCTTTAATTTTCAAGGGTTCTGATGATACAAACGAATATTATAATATGAAAATGTTAAAAAATGCTTGTCGGAGAGAGATATTTAGATAATTTTCATTTTTGATAAATCCAAAGGCTATAACTCACGAAATTTAACAAAAAGACTGAGTCACTAAAATTATTAGTATTTCATTATTATTTGAGCGTTCGGATGACAGAAACAAATATTATAAGATGAAAATGTTAAACATATGCTTGTCGGAGAGAGATATTTTACTTGTTTTCATTTTTGATAAAATCCAAAGGTTATACCTCACGAATTTTGACAAAAACACTCAGTTACTGAAATTCTTACTATTTCTATATTTTTCGAGCATTTTGGTGATACCAACGAATATTATAAAATGAAAATGATAAAAATATGCTTGTCAGAGAGAGATATTTAGATAATTTTTATTTTTTATAAAATTCAAAGCTATAGATAACGAAATTTGACAAAAACACCCAGTTATTAAAATTCTTACTATTTTTTATTTTTCAAGGGTTCTGATGAGACAAACGAATATTATAAGATGAAAATGTTAAACAAATACTTGTCGGAGAGAGATATTTAGATTGTTTCCATTTTTGATAAAATCCAAATGCTATAGCTGCCGAAATTTGACAAAAAGAATTAACTACTAAAATTCTTACTATTTCATTATTTTTTGAGCGTTCGGATGACAGAAACAAATATTATAAGATGAAAATGTTAACCATATACTTGTAGGAGAAAGATATTTAGATTGTTTTCATTTTTGATAAATTCAAATGTTATAACTCACGAAACTAAACAAAAACACTCAGTTATTAAATTTTTTACTCTCTATTTTTCGAGCATTCTACTGATACAAACGAATATTATAAGATGAAAGCGGTAAACATATGCTTGTCACGGACTTGATTGTTTTCATTTTTGATAAAATCCGAAGACTATAGCTCACGAAATTTGACAAAACACTCAGTTATTAAAATTCTATCTATTTCTTTATTTTTCAAGTGTTCAGAAGATACAATCGAATATTATAAGATGAAAATATTAGACATATGCTTGTCGGAGAAAGATATTTAGAATATTTTATTTTTTAATAAAATTCAAAGGCTATATAGATAACGAAATTTGACAAAAACTCTCAGTTACTAAAATTCTTACTATTTCTTTATTTTTTGAGAGTTCGGATGACACAAACGAATATTAGAAGATGAAAATGTTAAAAATATGCTTGTCGGAGAAAGATATTTAGATTGTTTTTATTTTTGATAAAATCAAATGTTATAGCTAACGAATTTTGACAAAAAACGCCCAGTTATTAAAATTCTTACTATTTTTTTATTTTTCAAGGGTTTAGATGACTCAAACGAATATAATAAGATGAAAATGTTAAAGAAATATTTGTCTGAGAGAGATATTTAGATTGTTTTCATTTTGATAAAATCCAAAAGCTATACCTATTGAAATTTGACAAAAAGACTTAGCTACTAAAATTCTTACTATTTCTTTATTTTTTGAGCGTTCGGATGACCGAAACGAATATTATAAGATGTAATTATTAGACATGATTGTAGGCGAAAGATATTTGGATTGTTTTCATTTTTGATAAATCTAAAGGCTATAGCTCACGAAATTTTACAAAAACACTAAGTTACTAAAATGCTTACAATTTTTTTATTTTTCGAGCGTTCTGGGGATACACATGAATATTAAAAGATGAAAATGTTAACCATATGCTTGTCAGGGAGAGATATTGATGCAGGATCTACTGGATATAATATGATGGAGGCAGTGATTAACAACCAAATCAGCAAGGAGCCGTTGGCTAGCAAACACATCAGCAAGGAAGGAAACTTCCAACCAGCCAGCAAAACGAACAAGGAAACTTGCCTCCAACAGCACATGTGAATCAACTTATTTCCAATTAAGTTTATGGAAGGTTTCCTGATTTTTGTTTCATTTAAACAAGTATTTTCGTAGTCAATTATTTCCTTTACTGTTATTTGTTTTATTTTGATGCAAATCAAAGGAGTTGCCTTGTTGGTTAACTTCCTAATTTCTATATGGAATAAAAGCTATAAGACCTGGTTGTGTTGGAGGACGGGAGGAGGACGGGGAGCTACTGATCAACCCACCACAGGAGATTACCCGTCTCCTGGGCTACAGGGACTGCTGATTGGCGGTCCCCAACCGCCAATTGGCGGTCTAAAAGGCGCGCCTCGTGTGCTGCCTTAGACCACCCTGATCACCATTCATTTTGCCTTCTTTTGATTCCACTAGATCCATTCTTGATCTATGTTACTGGGGGGCACGAAGGAAAGAAGGTGGCTCTCTACTCACAAAGCAAAAAAACCGATTTTGCAATGCACAATCTTCTTCTTCTTTCTACTCACATACTCACTCTTTTCTCACACAATTTCGTGGCTCAACTTCTAATGCTTGATATATGTTGTTGTTGTGTTACAAATGGTGAATTCTAGTGCTTTATATAGGAACTTACATGACCCTACAACTTCCAAACATAAAGACTACATAAACATGATCATTGAAGATCATTACACCCTCTACTTAAATTGCATACATAATTAGGACGAAAATTACTCAAAAAATGAAAAGACTCTTGTCTCTTCCACTCCCTCAACCTTTTGTCTTCTCATGTGTTGACTCATCTCCTCCTTGATGTGTCATCAAGCACTGATGATGTGGCGGGTGACTAGGACGCCACATAGGATTAAGTTCAATTCTCAATACTCCTCCTTGAACTTAATCCTCTTCCGTCCACCATCCCAAGTTGATTTCTCAACTTCACATACAAGCGGATTGGCAGAGCTTTTGTTTTGTGTGAGAAGACACACCATGTGCAACTCACTCGTCATCTCGTAGATTTCACGAAGTGTCTTGAACTTCCTTGGTCTCATCTCGTCATGTTTGTCAGATGAAACCGTTTCATGATCAGTGGGGTTGGCTATCTCCTCTTCTTGTTCTTCATTTGGCACTTGTGGAATCTCCTCTTTGGACTCCCATGTTACCTCCTCGTTAACCTGTACATCACGACTAATGACAATTTTGTTGTTAGTTGGATCGAGAAGCCTATAAGCTTTCGATCGTTCATCATAGCCAACAAATACAAGCTTGATGCTCCTATCATCAAGTTTTATCCTTCTTTCTTTTGGTACATGTGCATATGTTGTGCTTCCAAACACCTTCATATGTGCTACGGTTGGCTTATAGCCACTCCACTCTTCTTGTGGAGTTACTCCCTCCAAACTTGCAGTTTTGCAACGATTCAACGTATACACTGCACAGGCCACAGCTTCGGCCCATAGCTCTTTTGACACGTTCTTGCTTTTCAACATACTTCGAACCATGTCCATGATGGTTCTATTCTTCCTTTCAGCTACACCATTTTGTTGTGGTGAGTATGGAGCCGTCAAATGGTGTTTTATGCCATTCTCCTCACAAAAGTTGTTGAACTCGGTTGATGTGAACTCGCCTCCTCGATCAGACCTTAATGTCTTGATGTTGTTGCCACTTTGTTTCTCCACATATGCCTTGAACTTCTTGAACATGCGAAAAGCCTCAGATTTCTCCTTCAAGAAGTACACCCACGTTTTCCGTGAAAAGTCATCAATAAACGTTAAGAAATAACGATTCTTAAAGTCATCAATAGCCGTCCCAGCAGTAGGTGACAAGTATTCCATCTCCTTGTTCAGTCAAGATAATTTGTAGGGTTTGGGATGAGAGTCAGTCTTCAGCTGCAACTTTCGGACTGCTTCTTCGGACACCACGTTCTCGCAGTTGCCGCTATCGATGATCATCTTGCACACCTTGTCCGAGACCGTGCAAGTGGTACGAAAAATATTATTTCTCAACCACTCATCTCCTGACCCTCCCTTAGGGGTTAGAAGACTCTTGCGGATGACTAAAGTTTTTGGTCCATCCCCGTACAACATTCCACTTTCGTCCTCATATTCATCAAACATGGGCTCGCTATCTATCTCGTCCTCGCTCCCAAGATTATCCTCAAGCAGGAGGTTCTTTCCACCCTTGCTGGTGGAAAGAAATAACGATTCTTACTAATCGAAATAACGATTCTTACTAATCCAGCGGACAAGAGGTGTTTGGTGTCCTTTTCCATCGGCAAAAAATACTTTGACAATGCTTGGTGTGATGTGGTGGCTATGGATGCTTGTCACCTACTGCTGGGACGGCCATGACAGAACTATCGAAGCGTCGTTCACGATGGACAAAAGAACACCTATTCCCTCAGCATCAAAGGGAAGAAGATTGTCTTGGTGCCGCACCAAGAAGAAACCCCTTCAATCCAGGCAACCCCTTACAACAACTTGCTGTCCCTATCCAACTTTTTGGCCGAAATGAAGCAAGAAGAGGTGGTTTTTGCTTTGCTTCCCTGGGATGAATCTGAGGTTGGCTCAAGCTCAAACGTGCCTGAGGAGGTCCAGCAACTTCTGGAAGAGTTCTCCGAGCTGATGGCCGAAGATCTCACCCACGGCTTACCACCGTTGAGAGATATTCAGCACCAAATCGATCTTATCCCAGGATCGACTCTTCCGAACCGCCTCGCTTATCATCTCAGCCCTAAAGAGTCTGAAGAATTACAACGACAAGTGGTGGAGCTGCTGGAGCAAGGCTATATCCGAGAGAGCATGAGTCCTTGTGCCGTTCCTGCCCTGTTGGTACCAAAAAAAGATGGTTCCTGGCGTATGTGCATCGACAACCGAGCAATCAACCGTATCACCGTGAGGTACTGATTCCCGATTCCCCGCTTAGATGACATGTTGGACCAGCTGTCGGGATCCAAAATCTTCTCAAATATTGACCTTAAAGAGTGGGTATCATCAGATACGGATCAGACGAGGAGACGAGTGGAAGACGACATTCAAAACGCAGCATGGGTTGTACGAATAGTTGGTGATGCCATTTGGACTATCCAACGCGCCCAACACCTTCATGTGGGTCATGCACCAGGTTCTTCGTCCTTTCATGGGGAAGTTTGTTGTCGTTTATTTCGATGACATCCTCATCTACAGCAGGACACCCGTGTGGCATATGGAACATATGCGTGCCGTTCTTGACAAGCTGAGATCCGAATGTTTGTTTATTAAGCAAAAGAAATGTGCGTTCTTCACAACCTCCGTCACCTTCCTGGGGTTCGTTGTGTCCATCAACGGTGTTCATGCTGACCCCACCAAGGTTAGTGCAATTTCTGAGTGGCCCAGGCCAAAGTCGTTGCATGATGTTCGGAGTTTCCACGGTTTGGCTTCCTTTTACCGGGGTTCATTCGAAATTTCAGCACCGTGATCGCCCCATCACCGAGTGTCTAAAGGAAAGAGATCTCAAGTGGTCTGAGGAGGCAGAGGCGAGTTTCCAGCTGGTGAAACAAAAGATGATCGAAGCTCTAGTTTTAGCAATGCCGGACTTCAAAAAGGTGTTCGAACTAAATTGTGACGCATCTGGAATTGGTATCGGTGGAGTTCTGAGTCAAGGGGGACGTCCAATAGCTTTCTTCAACGAGAAACTATCTGGATCCAAGAAGAATTATTCCACCTATGATTTGGAGTTCTACGCAATAGTGCAATCTCTGAAGCATTGGCGACACTACTTGGTGCAACGTGAGTTCATCATCTTCACCGACCACGAAGCCTTGAAGTACATAAATGGCCAGCACAAACTCAACCGACATCACGCCAAATGGGTGGCTTATTTTCAGGAGTTCACCTTCTCCCTTCGGCACCAATCAGGAAGTCAAAACCGTGTCGCTGATGCCCTTAGCCGCCGCAACACCCTTCTCATGACCGTTAGCAGTCAAGTCATCGGGTTCAAGACCTTCCCCGACATGTATCCAGTTGATCCCTCCTTTGGAAAGATATTCTAGCAAGTCATGGGTGGTCAGCGTTGTGATTTTCTAATACACGACAGCTACCTATTCTGAGGGACGAAGTTGGGCATTCCGGATTGCTCATTGAGACAACAAATCATCAGCGAATTACATGGCGAGGGGCATTTCGGACGGGACAAGACCTTAGCCTTGATCTCCTCTGATTTTTACTGGCCCAAGCTACCTAGCGATGTAGCCCACTTGAAGGGAATGTGTTCTAAAATTTTTACTTTTAAATGTCAACTATTATGAATTGAATGAGAAATCATTTTGTTCCTTGTTTATGTTATTCGTCTTTTAGAAGTGTTAAGGAAGAAGCTCTTGGTCCTTAACCGTAGAGCTCTAAAAGATATTGGTTTGCATAAAACAAAAGATATTCGCAATCATGGTAATAAACATGGGACATTTATTACCGAGTTAAGATTGTCGTGTTGGTCATAGATCATTGTAGCTCTACAAGTGAGTGACAACACGGGTACGCAAAAGAGGAAAATATTACTTTTGTATACTGAATAGACCTAATAAGTAAAATATTATAGAAATGTATTTCTGTGTCATTAATATTTTACTGTCTTTGGTCCTTTGATATGAGACTTATATCCGATCACTTAAGAAATACTTGATTAGGCTAGTGTCTTGAGCTATCGATAAGTGTAGTGTAAAGACATTGGTTGGTTAAGTATGACTTTTGTTGGAGAAGATACTTAGTCAAAAGATTATCATTGCCCCTCTTAATTGAGTAATGATATTAATGGGCCCCTTGATAAAGCAAAGTTATAATGTGCACAATGTGATTTGAGTTAAGTCACATATTTATAACTAGCTTAAAGAGATCAAGAAATGAATACTAATACAAAGATGACACAATACTACTTTGTGTGTATTCTTAATATCATGAGGCAAGGGACGGACACAAGTGGTGCACTCCATCACTAATTGGATCGGGTTTTGGTTCGAGCTGAATTAAGACATCTAGCTAATTGGGAACTATAATGTGTAGCTAGATACCGCTTATAGTTTGTGATGTTAAGCTATTAATGTCACTGTTAATTTAGCTTAGATCCTCCCATAGGTCACACCATAAAACTGGGAAACAAGAAGGTGATTTTATGTTCATATGATGTATCGAGTTTCGTATACATGTGGTGAATGGATAAAATCATTATGTCATTAAAATAACATATTTAGAATCATGAATTTATATATGAGATGTAAATATATCATGGGGTGTGATTGTTTGATATTACATATGATGATATATTGCATAGGATATATAAATTAGCTATAACCCCAAAGATCGAATTTTGTTGGGAATTAATCCAAAATTCAATAAGGCAAATTAATTAATTAAATTTGCTAAAACCCCAAATACGAATTTTGTTGGGAATTAAACCAAAATTCGATAAAGGTAAATTAATTAAATTTCCTAAAACAAAAAAACGAATTTTGTTGGGAATTAATCCAAAATTCGATAAATGCAAATTAATTAAGGAATTATTGATCATGGTTTTGACTTGGTCAATTATGATTATATTTGGATGTGGATTAATAAATTTAATATTGGGAATTGGTCTTAAGAGAGAAAAACATGGAAGAATGGATCAATGCATGACCCATGATGTGGAAATTAAAGGAGCCTATAAATAGGCCTAATTTCCTTCATTAAAAATAAGTGTATGCAAAATTCTCTCTCTCTCTAACCACCCCAATTAATCCATCCGAAATTCCTTAGTTAATTTGAGTTTTTCGAGAGTAAAATCTCAGGAAAGAAAAAAGGGGTTATTAGCTAGATTCTAAACCCGTTTGGAGATTGATTGACTAGCTCCTTTCTCTCCAACCTTGTTTAGAGTTTGGTGAACACTCGGAGGCAATCCACCGGGCGATTCGAACGGCAACGCGACTCCGGATCTTCAAGAGGTTTTAAAGAACCTCTAGGTATGATTCTCTTTGCAATTGTTTGTTTGTTCTAATGCATGTTAAATAATTAGGACAAACAAATGCATGTCTATATGAAAATCGAAGAAAATATGAATGTTTCGATCCTGTATGTTTATAAAATTTCGAAAAATATATACATATAATAGGGCACGAAATCCAACACCACTATGTGGCGAGGTGCTACGTTTGCCAGTGATCCAAAGGTACCCTCACCAACGCCGGTTTGTACACACCTTTGCCTATTCTTGAAGGTCTGTGGCGTGATGTTAGCATGGATTTCGTGCTGGGGTTACCCCACACACAATGGGTAGCGGGTTCCATTTTTGTGATAGTGGATCGGTTCTCCAAGATGGCACATTTTGTAGCATGTAAAAAAACGATGGACACAACCCGGATTTTCCACCTCTACTTCAAAGAAGTGGTGCGTTTACATGGAGTTCCTCACTCAATTACTTCTGATCGTGACACTAAGTTCATCAGCAACTTCTGGAAGAGCTTATGGGAGAAGTTGGGGACTCGTCTGAATTTCAGCAGTGCATACCACCCTCAGACGGATGGCCAGACCGAAGTAGTCAACCGGAGTTTGGGCAATCTCCTACGTTGTTTGGCGAGCACTAAACCTAAGAAATGGGACCTCTCCTTGCCTCAAGTAGAATTTGCTTACAACCGATCAACAAACAGAACCACTGAGTTGAGTCCATTTGCAATTGTTTATGGGTTTAATCCTTCTGGGGTGCTAGACTTAGCACCCATTCCTCGTGTTGGTCGTTTGCACCCCAAGGCTGATGAGATGACTAAGCACTTGCAAGACATTCACAAACAAGTACAGCAAATGCTCCATGAGAACAACACCAAATACAAGAGCTATGCGAATCGTCGTCGCCGGCAAGTAGTTTTTAAGGAAGGTGATTTCGTGTGGGCTGTTCTGGCGCGAGACCGGTTTCCCGTGGGGGAATACAACAAGCTAAAGGAATGGAAAGTCAGACCTTGTGAGATACTTCGGAAAATCAATGATAATGCCTACAAATTACTCCTACCAAAGCATTTAAAGACTGCTGATGAGTTTAATGTAAAGCATCTGAGTCCGTACTTCAGCAACGAGGAGGAGGCTGAGGCAAACTCGAGGACGAGTTCATTCCAACTAGGGGCGACTGATGCATGATCTGCTGGATATAATATGATGGGGGCAATGATTAGCAACCAAATCAGCAAGGAGCCGTTGGCTAGCAAACACATCAGCAAGGAAGGAAACTTCCAACCAGCCAGCAAAACGAACAAGGAAACTTGCCTCCAGCAGCACATGTGAATCAACTTATTTCCAATTAAGTTTATGGAATGTTTCCTGATTTTTATTTCATTTAAACAAGTATTTTCGTAGTCAATTATTTACTTTACTGTTATTTGTTTTATTTAGATACAAATCAAAGGAGTTGCCTTGTTGGTTAACTTCCTAATTTCTATACGGAATAAAAACTATAAGACCTGGCTTGTAGGTCAAGAAGCAAACCAATTTTCATTTGAATTAATATACAAAAAAAATCAGAGATAGTTCTATCACAACTTGGTGTTCTTCTCTTCAATTTTCTTGTAGTTGTGGGTGTCATACACTTGTAGAATCCATCACAATTCTACACGACGTCAGATATTTAGATAACTTTCATTTTTGATAAATCCAAAGCTATAACTCATGAAATTTGACAAAAGACTTAGTTACTAAAATTCTAACTATTTCTTTATTTTTTGAGCGTTCTGACGAATCAAACAAATATTAGAAGATGAGAATGTTAAACATATGCCGGTCGAGAGAGAAATTTAGAATTTTCATGTTTGATAAAATCCAAATGCTATAGCTCACGAAATTTGACAAAAAGACTTTGTTACTAAAATTCTAACGATTTATTTATTTTTCGAGCATTCTAAAGATACAAACGAATATTTTAAGATAAAAATGTTAAACATAAGCTTGTCGGAGAAAGATATTTAGATTGTTTTCATTTTTGATAAAATCCAAAGGCTATAGCTCACAATATTTGACAAAAAGACATAGCTACTAAAATTCTTACTATTATGACGAAACAAACAAATATTAGAAGAAGAGAATGTCAAACAAATGCTGGTCGACAGAGATACTAAGAATTTTCATTTTTGATAAAATCCAAAGGCTATAGCTAACGAAATTTGATGAAAAGACTCAGTTATGAAAATTCTTACTATTTTTTATTTTTTGAGCATTCGGATGACACAAGCGAATATTATAAGATGAAAATATTAGACATATGCTTGTCGGAGAAAGATTTTCATGAAAAAAAATTCAAATTATTTTCATTTTTGATAAAATCCAAAGGCTATATATAGCTAACGAATTTTGACAAAAAATCTCAGTTACTAAAATTCTTATTATGTCTTTATTTTTTGAGCGTTCTGATGATGCAAACGAATATTACAAGATGAAAATGTTTAACATATGTTTGTCGACAGAGATACTAAGAATTTTCTTTTTTGATAAAATCCAAAGGCTGTATAGCTAACGAAATTTGGCAAAAACACTCGGTTAACAAAATTCTTACTATTTCTTTATTTTTGAAGTGTTCGAACAAAACAAACAAATTTTAGAAGATGAGAATGATAAACATATGCTTGTTGACAGGGATATTTAGAATTTTCCTTTTTTATAAAATCCAAAAGCTATAGCTCACAAAATTTGACAAAAATACTTTGTTACTAAAAGTTCTTACTATTTCTTTTTGTTTCGAGCATTCAGATGATAGAAACAAATATAATAAGAAGAAAATGTTAAACATTTGCTCGTCGGAAACAAGTAGTTAGATTGTTTTCATTTTGTATAAAATCCAAATGTTATAGTTCACGAATTTTGACAAAAACACTCGGTTACGAAATTTTTTACTATTTTCTTTAATTTTCAAGGGTTCTAACGATACGAACGAATATTATAAGATGAAAATATTAGACATATGCTTGTCGGAGAAATATATTTAGATTATTTTCACTTTTGATAAAATCCAAAGGCTATATATCTAACGAAATTTGACAAAAAGATTTAGTTACTAAAATTCTAACTATTTCTTTATTTTTCGAGTGTTCAGAAGATACAAACAAATATTAGAAGATCAAAATGTTAAACATATGCTTGTGGAGAGAGATATTTAGAATTTTCATTTTTGATAAAATCCAAAGGCTATATAGCTCACGACATTTGACAAAAAGACTTAGTTACTAAAATTCTAGCTATTTCTTTATTTTACGAGCGCTCTGAAGATACAAACAAATATTAGAAGATGAAAATATTTAACATATGCTTGTCCAGTGAGATATTCAGAATTTTCATTTTTTATAAAACCCAATTACGAAATTTGACAAAAAGATTGAGTTACTAAAATTCTTACTATTTCATTTTTTTAGCGTTCGGATGACAAAAATAAATATTATAAGATGCAAATGTTAAACATGTGCTTGTTGGAGAAAGATATTTAGATTATTTTTAATTTTCATAAATTCAAAGGTTATAGCTCACGAATTTGGACAAAAACACTTAGTTACTACAATTCTTACTTTTTCTATATTTTTCGGGCATTCCGATGATACAAATGAATATTATAAGATGAAAATGTTAAACATATGCTTGTTAGAGAGAGATATTTAGATAATTCTTATTTTTGATAAAATCCAAAGCTATAGATAACGAAATTTGATAAAAACGTTCAGTTATTAAAATTCTTACTATTTTTTTATTTTTCAAGGGTTCTGATGATACAAACGAATATTATAAGATGAAAATGATAAACAAATACTTGTCAGAGAGAGATATTTAGATTGTTTTCAATTTTGATAAAATCCAAAGGCTATAACTACCGAAAATTGACAAAAAAACTTAGCTACTAAAATTCTTACTATTTCTTTAGTTTTTGAGCGTTCGGATGACAGAAACGAATATTATATGATGAAAATGTTAATCATATGCTCGTACGAGAAAGATATTTAGATTGTTTTCATTTTTGATAAATCCAAAGACTATAGGTCACAAAAGTTTACAAAAACACTCAGTTACTAAAATTCTTACTATTTCTTTATTTTTTGAGCGTTCTGGTGATAAAAACGAATATTAATAGATGAAAATGTTAAACATATGCTTGTCCGAGAGAGATATATAGATAATTTTCATTATTGATAAATCCAAATGCTATAAGTCACGAAATTTAACAAAAAAACTTAGTTACTAAAATTCTAACTATTTCTTTACTTTTCGAGTGTTCAGAAGATACAAATGAATATTAGAAGATGAAAATGTTAAACATATGCTTGTCGTGAGAGATATTTAGAATTTTCATTTTTATAAAATCCAAGGGCTATAGCTCCCGACATTTGACAAATAGACTTAGTTACTAAAATTCTAACGACTTCTTTAATTTTCAAGCATTCTGAAGATACAAACAAATATTTTAAGATAAAAATGTTAAACATATGCTTGTCGGAGAAAGATATTTAGATTGTTTATATTTTTGATAAAATCCAAATGCTATAGCTCACGAAATTTGACAAAAAGGCTTAGCTACTAAAATTCTTACTATTTCATTATTTTTCAAGCGTTATGATGAAACAAACAATTATTAGAAGAAGAGAATGTTAAACATAAGCTGGTCGACAGAGATAATAAGTATTTTTCATTTTGATAAAATCGAAAGGCTATAAGCTCACGAAATTTGACAAAAAAACTTAGTTACTAAAATTCTTACTATTTTTTATTTTTCAAGTCTTCTGAGGAAACAAACAAATATTAGAAGATGAGAATGTTACACATATGCTGGTCGACAGAGATACTATGAATTTTTGAGTGTTCTGAAGATACAAACGACAATTGACGAAAAAGACTTAGTTTCTAAAATTCTTACTATTTCTTTATTTTTCGAGCATTCTGATAATGCGAAAGAATATTACCAGATGAAAATACTAAACATATGCTGGTCGACAGAGATACTAAGAATTTTCATTTTTGATAAAATCCAAAAGCTATATAGTCACGAACTTTGACAAAAACACCCAGTTATTAAAATTCTTGCTATTTTCTTTTATTTTTCGAACATTGTGTAGATACAAACAAATATTTCAAGATAAAAATGTTAAACCAATGCTTGTTGGAGAAACATATTTAGATTGTTTTCATTTTTGATAAAATCCAAAGGCATAGCTCATGAAATTTGACAAAAAGACTTAGCTACTAAAATTCTTACTATTTGATTATTTTTCGAGGGTTCTAATGATGCAAACAAATACTACAAGATGAAAATGCTGAACTTATGTTTGTCGACAAAGATACTTATAATTTTCATTTTTGGAAAACGAAGATATAGTTTATGAATTTTGACAAAAAGACTTAGTTACTATTTCTTAATTTTCCGAGGGTTCTGACGATACAAACAAATATTAGAAGATGACAATGTTAAACATATGATTGTCGAATAAGATATTTAAAATTTTCATTTTTGATAAATCCAAAGGATATAGCTCATTAAATTTGACAAAAAGACTTAGATACTAAAGTTCTTACTATTTCTTAATTTTCGGAGGATTCCGACGATACAAACAAATATTAGAAGATGAGAATGTTAAACATATGCTCGTCGAGAGAGATTTATAATTTTCATTTTTGATAAAATCCAAAAGCTATATTGCTCACGAAATTTGACAAAAAGACTTAGTTACTAAAATTCTTACTATTTCTTTATTTTTCGATGGTTCTGACAAAACAAACAAATATTAGAAGATGAGAATGTTAAACATATGCTGGTTGACCGAGATACTAAGAATTTTCATTTTTGATAAAATCCGAAGGCTATAAAACTACCAAAATTTGACAAAAACACTCAGTTACTAAAATTCTTACAATTACTTTCTTTTTCGAGCGTTTTGATTTGAATTAAAAATTGGAAGATGAAAATGTTCAACAAATGCTTGTCGAGAGAGATATTAGAATTTTCATTTTTGATAAAATCCAAAGGCCATAGCTTACGAAATTTGACGAAAGACTGAGTTACTAAAATTCTTACTATTTCTTAATTTTTCGAGCGTTATGACGAAACAGAAAAAAATTAGAAGATGAGAATGTTGAACATATGCTGGTCGACAGATATAATAAGAGTTTTCATTTTTGATAAAATCCAAAGGCTATATATATAGCTCACGAAATTTGACAAAAAGACTTAGTAAAATTCTTACTATTTCTTTATTTTCGAGGGTTCTGATGAAACAAGCAAATGTTAGAAGATGAGAATCTTAAACATATGCTTATCGAAAGAGATATTTAGAATTTTCATTTTTGATAAAATCCAAAGGCTATACCACACGAAATTTGACAAAGAGACTTAGTTACTAAAATTCTTACTATTTCTTTATTTCTCGAGGGTTCTGATTAAACAAACAAATATTAGAAGATGAGAATGTTAAACATATGCTGGTCGACAGAGATACTCAGAGTTTTCATTTCTGATAAAATCCAAAAGATATAGCTAACGAAATTTGGCAAAAATACTTAGTTACTAAAATTCCTACCATTTCTTTATTTTTTTAGCTTTCTGAAGAGACAAACAAATATTAGAAGATGAAATTGTTAAATATATGCTTGTCGAGAGAGATATTTAGATTTTTCATTTTTGATAAAATCCAAAGGCTATATCTCACGAAATTTGACAAAAAAGACTTAGTTACTAAAATTCTTACTATTTCTTTATTTTTCGAGGGTTCTGACGAGACAAACAAATATTAGAAGATGAGAATGTTAAACAAATGCTGGTCGACAAACATACCAAGAATTTTCATTTTTGATAAAATGCAAAGGCTATTGGTCACGAAATTCTAAGAAAACACTTAGTTACTTAAATTCTTACTATTTCTTTATTCTTCGAGCGTTCTGATGATAAAAACGAATATTAGAGGCTCAAAATGTTAAACATACGCTTGTCCAGAGAGATATTTATAATTTTCATTTTTGATAAAATCCAAAGGCTATAACTCACGAAATTTAACAAAAAGACTTAGTTACTAAAATTCTTACTATTTTTCTTTATTTCTCGAGGATTCTGATGAAACAAACAAATAGTAGAAGATGAGAATGTTAAACATATGCTGGTCGACAGAGATAGTAAGAATTTTAATTTTTGATAAAATCCAAAGGCCATATAGCTAACGAGATTTGGCAAAAACACTCACTTACCAAAATTCTTACTATTTCCTTATTTTTCGAGCGTTCTGAAGACAGAAACGAAAATTAGAAGATGAAAATGTTAAACATATGTTTGTCGAGAGGGATACTTCTAATTTTTATTTTTGATAAAATGGAAATGCTATAGCTCACGAAATTTGACGAAAACACTTAGTTACTAATTTTTTTTCTATTTCTTAATTTTTCGAACGTTCGAACGAACAAACAAATATTAGAAGATGAGAATGTAAAACATATGCTTGTCGAGAGAGATTTAGAATTTTCATTTTTGATAAAATCCAAAGGCTATATTGCTCACGAAAACACTTAGTTACTAAAATTCTTACTATTTCTTTATTTTTAGAGCGTTCGAACGAAACGAACAAATATTAGAAGATGAGATTGATAAACATATATATGATTGTTGAGTGAGATACAAACGAAGATTAGAAGATGAAAATGTCAAACATATGCTTGTTGAGTGAGATATTTAGAATTTTCATTTTTGATAAAATCCAAAAGCTATTGCTTATGACATTTGACTAAAATACTCAGTTACCAAAATTCTTACTATTTATTTATTTATTTATTTTTCGAGCATTCTGAAGATAAAAACGAAAATTAGAAGATGAAAATGTTAAACATATGTTTGTCGAGAGAGATACTTAAAATTTTCATTTTTGATAAAAAGCAAACGCTAGCTCACGAAATTTGACGAAAACACTTAGTTACTAAAATTCTTTCTATTTCTTTATTTTTCGAGCGTTCGAACGAAACGAACAAATATTAGAAGATGAGAATGATAAACATATGCTTCTCGATAGAGATATTTATAATTTTCATTTTTTATTAAAATCCAAAGGCTATAGCTCGAGAAATTTGACAAAAAGACTTAGTTATTAAAATTGTTTATATTTCCTTGTTTTTGAAGGGTTCATAAGATACAAACGAATATTACAAGATTTAATGTTAAACATAGGCTTGTCGAGTGAGATATTTAGAATTTTCATTTTTTATAAAATCCAAAGGCTATAGCTCAAGAAATTTGACAAAAACACTCAGCTATCAAAATTCTTACTATTTATTTATTTTTCGACCGTTCTGAAGATACAAACGAAAATTAGAAGATGAAAATGTTAAACATATGTTTGTCGAGAGAGATACTTATAAATTTCATTTTTGATAAAAAACAAAGGGTATAGCTCACGAAATTCGACGAAAACATTTAGTTACTAAAAATTTTACTATTTCTTTATTTTTTGAGTGTTCGAACGAAACAAAAAAATATTAGAAGATGAGAATGTTGAACATATGCTGGTTGACAGAGATACTAAGAATTTTAATTTTTGATAAATCCAAAGGCCATATAGCTAACGAAATTTGACAAAAACACTCAGTTACCAAAAATCTTACTATTTATTTTTCGACAGTTTTGAAGATACAAACGAAAATTAGAAGGTGAAAATGTTAAACATTTGTTTGTCGAGACAGATATTTATAATTTTCATTTTTGATAAAAAGCAAAGGCTATAACTTAAGTAATTCGACGAAAACACTTAGTTACTAAAATTCTTACTATTTCCTTATTTTTCGAGCGTTCTGATGATAAAAACGATTATTAGAAGTTGAAAATGTTAAACATATGCTGGTCGACAGAGATATTTTGAATTACATTTTTTATTAAATCCAAGGGCTATATCTCACAAATTTAAAAAAAGACTTACTTACTAAAATTCTAACTATTTCTTTATTTTCGAGCGTTTTGAAGAAACAAACGAATATTAGAAGATGAAAATGTTAAACATATGCTTGTCGAATGATATATTTAGAAATTTCATTTTTGATAAAATCGAAAGGATATAGCTCTTTAAATTTTAAAAAGGACTTAGATACCTTACTATTTCTTGATTTTTTGAGAGTTCTGAAGAAACAAACAAATATTAGAAAATGAGAATGTTAAACATATTCTGGTCGATAGAGATACTAAGAATTTTCATTTTTGATAAAATCCAAAGGCTATATACCTAGGAGTGTGCTTCGGTCCGTGACCTGACCGAACCGGACCAAACCGAAGATCGGACTGAATAAATTTGGTTCGGTCCAAAACCCGAATTTACCTTTAAAATTTCGGTCTTTGACCGGACCGAACCGGACCAGACATAATTTTGCCCACCCCTATATATAGCTAACAAAATTTTACAGAAACACTCATTTACAAATAATCTTACTATTTCTTTATTTTTCGAGCGTTCTGATGATACAAACGATTATTAGAAGTTGAAAATGTTACACATATGGCGGTCGATAGAGATATTTTGAACTACATTTTTTATAAAATTCAAAGGCTATATCTCTCGAAATTTGAAAAAAAGACTTAGTTACTAAAATTCTAACTATTTCTTTATTTTCGAGCGTTTTGAAGATAGAAACGAACATTAGAAGATGAGAATGTTAAACATATGCTGGTCGACAAAGATACTAAGAATTTTCATTTTTGACGAAAACACTCAGCTACCAATATTCTTACTATTTCTTTATTTTTCGAGCGTTCTGATGATACAAACGATTATTAGAAGTTGAAAATGTTAAACATATGCTTGTCGAGAGAGATATTTAGAATTTTCATTTTTTGATAAAATCCAAAGGCTATAGCTCACGAAATTTCACAAAAAGACTTAATTACTAAAATTTTGACTATTTCTTTATTTTTCGAGGGTTCTGATGAAACAAACACACATTAGAAGATGAGAATGTTAACAGTATGCTGATCGACAGAGATACTAAGAATTTTCATTTTTGATAAAATCCAAAGCCTATAGCTAACGAAATTTGACAAAAACACTTAGTTACTAAAATTCCTACTATTTCTTTATTTTTCGAGCGTTCTAATGGTACAAACGAATATTAGAAGATGAAAATGTTAAACATATGCTTGTCGAGATATATATTTAAAATTTTCATTTGTGAAAAAATCCAAACGCTATAGCTCACGAAATTTGACAAAAAGACTTAGTTACTAAAATTCTTACTATTTCTTTATTTTTCGAGGGCTCTGAAGAAACAAACAAATATTAGAAGATGAGAATGTTAAACATATGCTGGTCGACAGAGATATTAAGAATTTTTGTTTTTGATAAAATCCAAAGGCTCTATAGCTAACAAAATTTGACAAAAACACCAATTTACGAAAAATCTTACTTTTTCTTTATTTTTCGAGTGTTCTGAAGATACAAACGAAAGTTAGAAGATAAAAATGTTAAACGTATGTTTGTCGAGAGAGATACTTATAATTTTTATTTTTGATAAAATGCAAGTGCTATAACTCACCAAATTCGACAAAAACACTTAGTTACTAAAATTCTTACTATTTCTTTATTTTTCGAACGTTCGAACAAAACAAACAAATATTAGAAGATGAGAATCTTAAACATATGCTTGTCGACAGAGATATTTAGAATTTTCATTTTTGATAAAATCAACATGCATTGGGATCCACGATCCCTCAGGTCTGGTACTCTACAGAGAGTCAAGCAACAACACGTCACACCACTGTCCATCAACGGAGGTGGTGCGACCCATGTGTCCACACTCTTCCACACGACGGTACCTAGGCAGACACGAGCATCGTACCGCCATCACCTCCCGGCTCACGCCCTAAGTGAGGACACGGGTTTCCGTGGACAGAGTTGATACAACACAAAGACCAGGAATTCAGTTCTGCGCACAAACGATCGACCGAAAAGCCTAACCGGTCGACCGTTCCCAATAGGTTCGGTCGACCGAGAGTCTTCAATGGTTGAACTCTCCGCGCATCACTTAAGTCGAAACGATCGAACAACAATCTAAAACCGGTCGACCGAATACGAGGTCAAAATCCGGAGTTGGTCAAAATCACACAAGACTATTCGGTTGACCGACTCAGGAGTCTCGGTCGACCGAAAACTACCAAGATCATCCTAATAGTCTACATCATAAAATGGTCGAACAATATATCAAAATCGGTCGAACAACATGCATAATATTCAAGTACACTTAAGTTCCGGTCGAACCAAAAACTAAGAACGGTCGACTGAAATCCAACAGAAAGCCTCCAACCCACCAGCACACATGCAACCAGTCGACCGCCACGCGTCACCATTCGACCGATGTTGGTTAAAGTTGGGCAAAACCGTAAAATCGGTCGACAGTCTAAAGGCACCGGTCGACCGTTGGTCGACAACAACCCTGCGCCTGCCGAGGGTTTTATGCCATTTCACGTCGTCGGCAAGGTCTCCGACCTCCCGCGACCGACCACAACATCAGCCCACGTGGGTGGCAACAACAACAACTAAAGAACCGGCATACCTCAAGAAGAAGATGAAGAGCGTCGGAGATTCGCTCGACGTCAACTGCAACCACGACACCACGCTCGAGCACTCCTCACTCCAGGTCCCCGAGCCACGTGTCGTCCACTTTCGCACGCCTCACGCCAGAGCAGACTCCTCCTCCACCTCTGGTCGCTAGAAAAGAAGGAAGGAAAGAAGTTTGGGTGAGAGATGGAAAATGGAAGAAGAAAGGAACGAGGGAGAGAGAGGCGTTGGTTTTCTCCTCAACAAAACCAAACCCAATGCCAACAGTACCCAGCCCCCTACACCCCTCACCCATCACGCAACCTACTGTTCACCTCCTCCTTCCCAATGCAAAACCCCCACTAATCAAGAGATTTGTCCTAAGTATGGGTTAGGATCTAACAATTCACCCACCTTAAAAGGATTTCGTCTCGAAATCAAAACAAGCTACTCACCGAAACACTCTGGGTATTGCTTCTGTACCTTCTCCTAGATCTCCTATGTGGCCTCGCGCTCACTGTGATGGTGCCACTTGACCTTCACCATCGGAATGGTCCTCCTCCTGAGCTGGTGATCCATGCGATCAACAATATCAAATGGTCTCTCCTCGAGAAACAAGTCCTGCTGCATCTCTGGCACCACATTCTCAATCACATGAGCTGGATCTGCAACGTACTTCCTCAACATCGATACGTGGAAGACGTTGTGAAGACCCAAAAACTGCGGTGGCAATGCAATCCGGTAGGCAACCTCTCCAACTCGGTCTAAGATCTCAAACGACCCGACATACCTCGGACTGCGCTTCCCCTTCTTCCCAAACCTCATCACTCCCCGAGTTGGGGAGATCTTCAGAAACACATGGTCGCCAACCTCAATGCTTAACGCCCATCTGCGTCTGTCGACATAACTCTTATACCTGCTTTGTGTTGTGGCCAATCTCTACCTGATCACACCTACCTTCTCTGCATACATCTGCACGAGCTCTGGCCCCACTAGTTGCCTCTCGCCTACATCACTCCAGCACATTGGTGATCTGCACGGCCTCCCGTACAACGCCTCGTACGGTGTCATCCCAATACTCGAATGGTAGCTGTTGTTGTAGGCGAACTCTATCAATGACAGATGCTCATCCCAGTGTCCTACCCAATCCAATGTGCATGCTCTCAACATATCCTCCAGGGTCTGGATCGTCCTCTCTGACTGACCATCTGTCTGTGGGTTAAACGTTGTACTGAACCTCAGTCGTGTCCCCAAAGCCTACTGCAGACTCCCCCAAAACCTGAATGTAAATCTGGGATCTCGATCTGAGATAATGCTCATTGGCACTCCGTGTAGCCTGACTATCTCCTCCACGTACAACTTAGCTAGACCCTCCAGAGGCAACGTGGTCCTGATTGCTAAGAAGAGCGCTGACTTGGTCAGTCGATCGACTATCACCCAAATTGCGTCGTGGAATATCCTCATCTTCGGAAGCCCCATGACAAAATCCATCGTCACGTTCTCCCACTTCCACTCTGGAAGCTCAACACACTGCAGATCTGACTCCTGAACCTCAGACTACCATCAACCCCCCACTGAAGTTTGATCCATCTCTGGCTGCCAACTGTAGTAGACCAGCTAACTCTTCATCATCATACTGAGCCTGCACCACTCGCGAAACGGTCTGCGGCTCCACCCGAAGTCCAGTTATCACTGCTCTTTCAGAACCCTCTGTGAACGGCCTCCACTCTGACAACGTCGCGAGTAGTCTCCACTCCTGAATGCATAAACTCGCAACTGTCACCTCAACCTTCCTGCTCAGGGCATCTGCAACCGAATTCGCCTTCCCCGGATGATAGGAGATGGTGAAGTCGTAATCTTTAATAAACTCGAGCCATCTGCGCTGCCTCATATTCATCTCCTTCTGCGAGAATAAGTACTTCAAACTCTGATGATCTGTGATGACCTCAAAATACTCTCCATAAAGATAATATCGTCAGGTCTTCAACGCGTGAACCACCGCTGCTAACTCCAGATCATGAGTGGGGTAGTTCTTCTCGTGCACCTTCAGCTGCCTCGAAGCGTACGCCACCACCTTCCCGTGCTGCATCAGAACAGAGCCAAGCCCAATCCCTGACGTGTCACTGTAAATCACATAGCCTCTGCTGCCACTCAGTAGTGTCAGAATCGGTGTTGTCGTCAGTCGCCTCTTTAGCTCCTGGAAATTGTCCTCGCACTTCTGTGACCAAACGAACTTGACGGCCTTCTGTGTCAACGCTGTCAGCGGCGAAGCAAGTCTGGAGAATCCTGAATGCATCGTCTGTAATACGTAGCTAGTCCCACGAAGCTCCTGATCTCACTCACGCTCGTTAGAGCTCTCCACTGAGTCACAACCTCAACCTTTGCCGGATCCACTTAATTCCAATCTGCTGACACAATATGCCCCAGAAATGCCACCTGATCCAACCAAAACTCACACTTCGTGTACTTGGCATAGAGATGATGATCCCTCAAGATGCCAAGAACAATCCTCAAGTGCTCCCGATGCTGCTCCCTGTCAGGCGAGTACACCAAGATGTCATCCACGAAGACAACAACAAATCTGTCGAGGTATGACTGAAAGGTCATATTCATCAGGTCCATGAATGCTACAGGTGCATTTGTCAGTCCAAACGGCATCACCGAGAACTCGTAGTGCCCGTACCGCGTCCTGAAGGCTATCTTCTGAACATCTGCCTCTCTGATCCGCAACTGGTGATAACCCGAACGCAGATCAATCTTCGAGAACACTCTCGCCGTCTGCAACTGATCAAACAGATCATCAATCCTGGGCAAAGGCTACCGGTTCCTGACGGTAACCTTATTCAACATCCTGTAGTCGATGCACATCCGCAACGGCCCATCATTCTTCTTCACAAATAGCACCGACGCTCCCCATGGAGAGACACTTGGTCGAATAAACCCGGAGTCCATAAACTCCTGCAACTACTTCTTCAACTATGTCAACTCATCAGGTGCCATCCGATAAGGAGCCTTCGACTGGGGTGTTGTGCCAACCACTAACTCAGTGCCAAACTCGATCTCTCGGTGCGGCGGTAAACAAGGAATCTCTGCAGGAAACCCCTCTGGAAACTCCCATACAACCTCTATATCCACCAGCCTCCTCGTCTCAGGATCAGGAACAACCAAGGTCGTTATAAACACTCTGCAACCCTGATGCATCAACCTCTGTGCCTTAACTGCAGACACAATCAGACGACCTTCTCTACTCCTCGTCCCTTAGATCAACACATCATGCACGGCAAAAGACTCACACATTGTACTGTGATAGCCAGTCCATCCCCAGTATGACGTCGAAGTGCTCCATCGGTAGCAAGACCAAATCTGCCAGAAAATCATGATCTCTCGAAACAACTGTGGTGCCGGAGAGGAAGCTCCCAACAGTGCCCACCTCACCCATGGGTGTACTAACCTCCAACAAATCAGTCAGTAGCTCAGGGGTCCGATCCAACTCGCCAGCAAACTTCTTTGAAATGAAGGAGTGTGTAGCGCCGCAATCAAATAAAACACGAGCAACCAAACCTGAAACGACAAGGGTACTATCCACGACAGTGTTGGAGTCCTTGGGCCTCCTCAGCCCAGACGGTGAAGACTCGCCCCGCTCTCCTGGCCTAGCCCTGCGGAACAACGGACTTCCTGACTCCGTTCCTCCCTGAGATCAGTGGTCCTGGCCTCCTGCTCGTCTCGCCTTGCCTGCTCGGGCACTCCCAGATAAAATGGTCCATCTGACCGCATCCCAAGCATGCACCGGTACGCCGGGGACACTCCTGACCCGGATGAGATCTCCCGCAGGTACTGCACGCCCCAGACTGGCGTGCTCCCCTTCCATCAACCCCGGGCCTCTTGCCCAGGTTCCCAGTGCAACATCCAACTGCACGTCCTCCCGTGCTCACTGGTGGCTTCTGCGCCTCCTGGTAATGCTCCTGATAGTCCTGATAGATGATGGTCGCAAACTTCACCGCATCCGCCATGGTCTGTGGCATGCTAGTAATCATACGCGACCTGAACTGCTTCCTCAACCCCTTGATGAACTTCTACGCACGCTGCTCGGTTGTAACGAAAGTCTCAGAACAATAACACTCCAAGGCGTTAAACCTGCTGATGTAGCTAGCCAAAGACATTTTTTTCTGCTCGAAGGCCAAGAACTCCTCCTTCTTCCTATCTTTGACATGCCGCGGAAAGACCTGCTGGTTAAACTCCTCAAGGAATTCCTCCCAGCTCACGTCATCTCGGTCAGCAAACACCACTGCAGATGTGGTCCTCTACCAGTTTGCTGCCACACCATCCAGCACATAGGTACCCATGTTCACCATCCGCTCTGGTACACAACCAATCGCCTGGAAATCCTATGGATCTTAAAGACCCGGTCCTCTACAACCTCAGGGTCACTCCTGCCATCAAAACTAGGTAGGTGCTGCCTCATGAAGCGATCATGCTCCGCACCTGTCCCTATGTGCTCTGACCTTGCCGCCTGACGCTCCAAGAACTCGCCTAACCTATCCCAGGTAGCGCCCTCAGTGGCATCACTGGCACTGCACCCATTCGCAGCGTTCCTCACACGTCTCGGAGGCATTTGACACAAGAAAAAACTCAAGATCTGCTATGACTGCATGCTAAATGTAAAGTGCAACCTAACCCTACTACACTGGGGTGATTTCTTTGGGAGCCACACATCGGAACTGACCGCTCTGATACCAAGTTGTAACATCCCGAAACAACGGAAAACTTGAAATTTTAAACAATAAAGAGATCTCAATATAACGACAACCAAACGGGAATGTTACTCATATAAATCAACAGTCGGTGCACCAAAAGACAACACAGTTCGTCAAAAGACATGATTACATCAATACAACAAATGAAAACATGTAATCATAATGACCTCGAAGAGTCCGAAGAGGATCCTGACCCCAAAATGTGTGCGCCACCTGTCACCACCCGCTGATTTGACAAAAAGACTTAGCTACTAAAATTCTTACTATTTCTTTATTTTTTGAGCGTTCGGATGAGAGAAACAAATATTATAAGATGAAAATGTTAATCCTATGCTTGTCGGACAAAGATATTTAGATTGTTTTCATTTTTGATAAATCCAAAGGCTATATCTCACGAATTTTTGAAAAACACCCGGTCACTAAAATTCTTACTATTTCTTTATTTTTCAAGCGTTCTTGTGATACAAACGAATATTAAAAGATGAAAATGTTAAACATTTGCTTGTCAGAGAGAGATATTTAGATAATTTTCTATTTTGATAAATCCAAAGGCTATAACTCACGAAATTTGACAAAAAGACTTAGTTACTAAAATTCTAACTATTTCTTTATTTTTCGAGTGTTGAGAAGATACAAACAAATATTAGAAGATGAAAATGCTAAACATATGCTTGTTGAGAGAGATATTTAGAATTTTCATTTTTGATAAAATCCAAAGGCTATAGCTCACGAAATTTGACAAAAAGACTTAGTTACTAAAATTCTAATGATTTCTTTATTTGTCGAGCATTCTGAAGATACAAATGAATATTTTAAGATAAAAATATTAAACATATGCTTGTCGGAGAAAGATATTTAGATTGTTTTCATTTTTGATAAGATCCAAAGGCTAATATAGCTCACGAAATTTGACCAAAAGACTTAGCTACTAAAATTCTTACTATTTCATTATTTTTGGAGCGTTATGACGAAACAAACAAATATTAGAAGACGAGAATGTTAACCATATGCTGGTCGACAGAGATACTAAGAATTTTTCATTTTTGATAAAATCCAAAGGCTATAGCTAACGAAATTTGACGAAAACACTGAGTTATGAAAA
This sequence comes from Triglochin maritima, assembly GCA_963682175.1. Taxonomy (NCBI): domain Eukaryota; kingdom Viridiplantae; phylum Streptophyta; class Magnoliopsida; order Alismatales; family Juncaginaceae; genus Triglochin; species Triglochin maritima. The sequence continues at coordinate 41,194,870 of OY821781.1, forward strand.
TTCATACTTTCTATTTTATTTTTGGAGCGTTCTGATGAAACAAACGAATATCAAAAGACAAAAATATTAAACACATGCTTTTCGAAGAAGATATTTAGAATTTTTATTTTTTTTATAAAATCCAAAGGCTATTATAGCACACAAAATTTGTCAAAAACACTCGGTTATTAAATTTCTTAATATTTCATTTTTTTCGTGCGTTCTGATGATACAAACGAATATTATAAGAAGAAAATGTTAAACATGTGCTTATCGGCAGATATACTAAGAATTTTCATTTTTGATAAAATCCAAAAACTATATAGCTCACGAAATTTGACAAAAACACCCAGCTATTAAAATTCTTGCTATTTTCTTTTATTTTTCGAGCGTTTGGATGACACAAACGAATATTATAAGATGAAAATGTTAAACATACGCTTGTCGGATAAAGATATTTAGATTGTTTTCATTTTTTGTAAAATCGAAAGGCTATATAGATAACGAAATTTGACAAAAACTCTCAACTACTAAAATTCTTACTATTTCTTTATTTTTCGAGCATTCGGATGACAGAAACAAATATTAGAAGATGAAAATGTTAAACATATGGTTGCCGGAGAAAGATATTTAGATTGTTTTTATATTTGATAAATCCTAAGGTTATAGCTCACGAATTTTGACAAAAACGACCAGTTATTAAAATTCTTACTAATTTTTATTTTTCAAGGGTTCAGATGATACAAACGAATATTATAAGATGAAAATGTTAAACAAATACTTGTCGGAGAGAGATATTTAGATTGTTTTTCTTTTTGATAAAATCCGAAATCTATACCTATTGAAATTTGACAAAAGACTTAGCTACTAAAATTCTTACTATTTCTTTATTTTTTGAGTGTTCGGATGACAGAAATGAATATTATAAGATGTAAATATTAGACATATGATTGTAGGAGAAAGATATTTAGATTGTTTTCATTTTTGATAAATCCAAAGGCTATAAGCTCACGAAATTTTACAAAAACACCCAGTTACTAAAATTCTTACTATTTATTTTTTATTTTTCGAGGGTTGTGGTGATACAATTGAATATTAAAAGATGAAAATGTTACACATATGCTTGTCAGAGAGAGATATTTAGATAACTTTCATTTTTGATAAATCCAAAGTTATAACTCACGAAATTTGACAAAAAAATTTAGTTACTAAAATTCTAACTATTTCTTTATTTTTCGAGCGTTCTTACGAAACAAACAAATATTAGAAGATGAGAATGTTAAACATATGCCGGTCGAGAGAGAAATTTAGAATTTTCATGTTCGATAAAATCCAAAGGCTATAGCTCACGAAATTTGACAAAAAGACTTAGTTACTAAAATTCTAGCGATTTCTTAATTTTTCGAGCATTCTGGATATACATACAAATATTTCAAGATAAAAATGTTAAACAAATGCTTGTCGGATAAAGATATTTAGATTGTTTTTATTTTGGATAAAATCCAAAGGCTATAGCTCACGAAATTTGACAAAAAGACTTAGCTACAAAAATTCTTACTATTTCATTATTTTTCGGGTGTTATGATGAAACAAACAAATATTAGAAGACGAGAATGTTAAACACATGCTGGTCGACAGAGATATTTTCATTTTTGGTAAAATTCATAGGCTATAACTAACGAAATTCGACGAAAACACTCAGTTATTAAAATTCTTACTATTTTTTAATTTTTCGAGCGTTCAGATGTCACAAACGAATATTATAAGATGAAAATATTATACATATGCTTGTCAGAGAAAGATATTTAGATTATTTTAATTTTTGATAAAATCCAAAGGCTATATAGCTAAGAAAATTTGACAAAAACTGTCGGTTACTAAAATTCTTATTATCTCTTTAGTTTTCAAGCGTTTTGATGATGCAAACTAATAGTACAAGATGAAATTGCTTAACATATGTTTGTCGACAGAGATACTAAGAATTTTCATTTTTGATAAAATTCAAAGGCTATATAGCTAACGAAATTTGACAAAAAACATTGAGTTATTAAAAATTCTTACTATTTCTTTATTTTTCGAGCGTTCGAACAAAACAAAAAAATATTCGAAGATGAAAATGATAAACATATGCTTCTTGACAGAGATACTTAGAATTTTCATTTTTTATAAAATCCAAAGACTATAACTCACAAAATTTGACAAAAAGACTTAGCTACTAAAATTCTTACTATTTCTTTATTTTTTGAGCGTACGAATGACATAAACAAATATTATAAGATGAAAAATGTTAATCATATGCTTGTAGGAGAAAGATATTTAGGTTGTTTTCATTTTTGATAAATCCAAATGCTATAGCTCACGAAATTTTACAAAAACACTAAGTTACTAAAATTCTTACTATTTCTTTATTTTTCAAGCGTTCTTGTGATACAAACGAATATTAAAAGATGAAAATGTTAAACATGTGATTGTCTGAGAGAGATATATAGATAATTTTCATTTTTGAGAAATCCAAATGCTATAACTCACGAAATTTGATAAAAAGACTTAGTTACTAAAATTCTAACTATTCTTTACTTTTTGAGTGTTAAGAAGATACAAACGAATATTAGAAGATGAAAATGTTAAACAATGCTTGTCGAGAGAGATATTTAGAATTTTCATTTTTGATAAAATCCAAAGGCTATAGCACACTAAATTCGACAAAGAGACTTAGTTACTAAAATTCTTACTATTTCTTTATTTCTCAAGGGTTCTTATTAAACAAACAAATATTAGAAGATGAGAATGTTAAACATATGCTGGTCGATAGAGATACTAAGAGTTTTCATTTTTGATAAAATCCAAAAGATATAGCTAACTAAATTTGACAAAAAGACTTAGTTACTAAAATTCTAACGATTTCTTTATTTTCTAGCATTCTGAAGATACAAACGAATATTTTAAGAAAAAATGTTAAAGATATGCTTGTGGGAGAAAGATATTTAGATTGTTTTCATTTTTGATAAAATCCAAAGACTATAGCTCACAAAATTTGACAAAAAGACATAGCTACTAAAATTCTTACTATTTCATTATTTTTCGAGCATTATGACCAAACAAACAAATATTAGAATAAGTGAATGTTAAACATATGCTGATCGACAGAGATACTAAGAAATTTTTCATTTTTGATAAAATCCAAAGGCTATAGCTAACGAAATTAGACGAAAACACTCAGTTATTAAAATTCCTACTCTTTTTTTATTTTTTGAGCGTTCTGATGATTCAAACGAATATTAAAAGATGAAAATGGTAAACACATGTTTTTTGATGAAGATACTTAGAATTTTTATTCTTTATAAAATCAAAAGGCTATGATAGCACACGAAATTTGTCAAAAACACTAAGTTATTAAATTTCTTAATATTTCATTATTTTTCGTGCGTTCTGATGATACAAACAAATATTATAAGAAGAAAATGTTAAAAATATGCTTGTCAGCCGAGATACTAAGAATCTTCATTGGTGATAAAATCCAAAAGCTATATAGCTCACGAACTTTGACAAAAACACCCAGTTATTAAAATTCTTGCTATTTTCTTTTATTTTTCGAGCGTTAGGATGACACAAACGAATATTATAAGATGAAAATATTAAACATATGCTTGTCGAATAAAAATATTTAGATTGTTTTCATATTTTGTGAAATCCAAAGACTATAGTTTACGAAATATGACAAAAACACTCAGTTATTAAAATTCTTACAATTTTTTTATTTTTCGAGCATTCAGATGACAAAATCAAATATTATAAGATGAAAATGTTAAACATATTCTTGTCGGAGAGAGATATTTAGATTGTTTCCTTTTTGATAAAACCCAAAGTTTATATCTCATGAAATTTTGAATAAAACAACCAGTTTTTAAATTTCTTACTAACTTTTTTTATGTTTCGAGCGTTCAGATGATAGAAATGAATATTATAAGATGAAAATGTCAAACATATGCTTGTCGGAGAGAGATATTTAGATTGTTTTTATTTTTTATAAAATCTAAACAATATAGCTTACGAAATTTGACAAAAAATACTCTGTTATTAAATTTGTTATTATCTTTTCTTATTTTTCAAGCGTTCGGAAGACCTAAACGGATATTATAAAATGAAAATGTTAAATATATGCTTGTTGGAGAAAGATATTTATATTGTTTTCATTTTTGCTAAATCCAAAGTCTATAACTCACTATATTAACCAAAAACACTCAGTTATTAAAATTCTTACTATTTCTTTATTTTTCGAGCGTCCTGCTGATACAAACGAATATTATAAGATGAAAGTGTTAAACATATGCTTGTCGGAGAGAGATATTTAGATTGTATTCATTTTTGATAAAATCCAAAGGCTTGTAATGGGTATCTGGTTTACCGCTTTAGGTATTAGTACTATGACTTTCAACCTAAATGGTTTCAATTTTAACCAATCCGTAGTTGACAGTCAAGGTCGTGTTATTAACACTTGGGCTGATATCATCAATCGTGTTATTAACACTTTAGGGTTTAGGGTTTATTAGGGTTTTGGGTTTTGGGTTTAGGGTTTTTAGGGTTTAGGGTTTAACGTTTTTAGGGTTTAGGGTTTTTAGGGTTTAGGGTTTTTTAGGATTTAGGGTTTAGGGTTTGGGGATTATTTAGGGTTTAGGGTTTTTTTATGGTTTAGGTTTTTTAGGGTTTATGGTTTTTTAGGGTTTAGGGTTTATTTAGGGTTTAGGGTTTAGGGTTTATTTAAGGTTTAAGGTTTAGGGTTTTTTCCCCAAAAAATACCACACTCTTTTATATCTTTTTGAAAAAATACAAAAGTTTGCTCATTTTGAGCACATTTAGTGTAGTCTGAATAAAAGCCACAGACGGCTATCCAGACCTTAGAGAAGCGATAAAAAAACCTACGGGGTTATAGGAATAACCACTTCTCAAGGCGTACAGATTTGGAAATAATGCGATTTTCTCTACCACCTTGTCATAGTGATTTCTCCTTGTCTCCCAAAGTTGATCGAGCAAGTCATCCAATTGCGTATTTCTGACTTCGATGTGCGTCCACTACCAAATAAATAAAAAAAAGATTCTTTAGAAACATAATTTGGTAGTTCAAAATTGTGAATTTAGTAGAGAGCTGAAATAAATTTGATATGAAGTTGTGTAAATGAAAGAAAAATATTTCCCTTTTCCGACCAAACCAATAGGATTAATTTGGTCGGTTCCATGTTGAAGCATGCTTGTGATTCCTAGTGATTTTGAGTTCGGTATTATTTGCACGATAATGAGTGAAAGTATTTAGAATTAGTGTATGTAGAAAAATAAATATCTTTATTATCAAGTATAAAGGTGAAAGTAAAGGTGATGGGGTCACTCCCTGAAATGTGAATGAGAAAAGTTTTCTCCAGGTGCAGCAAGAGATTCCTATCAAATTTGGGGTTTGTCCAAACTTTGTGCCATGATGGGTCCTGCAATTAAGAGTGCAAAGAGTGGAAATGTGGAAGGTAGATTTTGAAACAATAAGGTTGAAAGTGGAATCACTTCCCTTGTAGTCTAATTGTCTTTGAGAGTTTAACAGAATCTGATGCATGGAAGTTGTTGTTTGTCAGTGATAAGAAAACCTCTCCTTTACGATCGAGCTCTGCATTTGTGTAATAGACGTAGTTGTTTTGTTCTTGAATTCCCAAATTTGCTAAATGATCAGCTAAGCCATTTGCTTCACGATATTGATGTTGTACAATTGATATAGCTGGAAGATAATCCTGAAAAGAGTTCCATAGACATTGTAGACAACAATTATGAGGTCTTATTTTATATGCTAGAAAATCCACCAAGCTAGACGAGTCAGTTTCAACGATAACATTTTGAATGTTATGTTGTTGACAGAGAAATAATCCGTCCAGCAGAGCTCTGAATTCAACAGTCATATTGGTTGTGTAACCATAGAAAGAGTGGTTGGCGAATATTAAATCTCCATTGTAATTCCTGAGAACTCCACCTCCACCTGAGAGACCCGGATTTCCTTTGGATGCTCCATCTGTATTGTGTTTGTATTTTCCTTCTGGGGGTCGCACCCAATGAAAAATCTTGTAATTTGTTGTGAATGTATCCTCTTGAGAAATCCCAAGTTGTTGAAGGTGTGCACATTCCTGTGGATTGCTTGATGTTGTGAATTTTAGATTGCGATTTATCACAGGTACCCATTGTTGGAGTTTATGCTTCATGGATCGAGGTTTAATAGTTTGGCCTCCATATCTATTATCGTTACGAGATTTCCAAATTTCCCATAGAGTACATGCTCAAAGTAATCTTCTCATAATATTATACATGTTTGGCTTATGTTGGAGAGATAGGATATCCTGTATAATGAACTGATGGTCAAGAGTCCCACAGTGAAAACAGTTGTTGTACCAATTCCAAGCTGCTTGACTGATGTCACTGTTAAAAAAAAGATGATTAAAAGTTTCTATTTGTGACTGGTGACAACAATTGCATTTGGAGGCACCATTTATGTGGAATTTCGAGAGTTGATCATCCAATGGTTGACGTTTCGTGCAAAATTTAACCATAAAGTGAGAAATGATTGGAGGAAGGTTAGCATTCCAGATACCAAAACCCCAGGATTTCAGCGTTTCTTTGCTTCTGATTATATGATATGCGCTTTTGACAGTGAAAATTCCGGTCGGATTTGGCTTCCAGTAGAATGAATCCTTATTATCGGGGATGGTATAGTCTCCGTGCTTTATGTCTGCCAGATAAGCTTCAGGGATGTTCAACATTGAAAGAAAAAGTGAGTCATGGAGCACTTCTTTGACAGACAAATCTGCAATAGCTTGTGGCATTGGCATCACTTCTTGTAATTTCCTGCAATAGCTTGTGTTGGTTTGGGGTTTAGGGTTTAGGGTTTTTTAGGGTTTAGGGTTTAGGGTTTTTAGTGTTTTTAGGGTTTTTCGGGTTTAGGGTTTAGGGTTTTAGGGTTTATTTAGGGTTTAGGGTTATTTTTTTAGGGTTTAGGGTTTAGGGTATAGGGTTGTTTTCGTCCTTCTACAATGGCTTCCTTTTTCTTCATGTTACTTTCCTTCATGAGTCGTGTGACTTCTTCTTCCAAATTTACTTCTTCTCTCCTTCCTTGAATTTTAACAAATTGAGTGGTGGAGTAGTTGACATCATCTTCTTCACTTGTGTTGAGTCTAATAATTATTTTTCCTCCTTTTTTCCTTCTTTTGCTTGATGTGGAGGTTCTCACACTTTTGGTTCTCCTGTTCCTGTGTACATTATGATATTGTTGCTCAAGTAATTCTTCTTTACTTGGTGTGTGTTTTTTGTCCTCCGATGTTTCTCCCCCTTCAACTTGAGCATTTAATGCACACATGGGATGATACTCCAAAGCTTGTGCTGACAGGGATGCAGTGTCTAACTTTTCTTCTATTGGTTTTGCAAGTTGTGGCTGTGAGGAAGAGAGTACTCTCATTGTTGCATTGCTTTTGGTGGGCAAATTGTGGATGTTGTCCTCCGAACTTCTGATGACTGTATGAGAGTGTTGCTGAAATTGTTCATTTGATTTCTGAAATTGCTGCTCCATTTGTTCAAGTGTGGGAATAATTATTGGTGAGGCTTGTTGTGTATCTGTGGATTTCTGTCTCGCAATGCTTGACACTTGGCTGTCCAATTCAGTCTCCTTTTGTGACATTGTAATTGCTCCTTCATGTGATTGTGCAATGACTGGTATAAACTTAGGTCTCCATTCTTGTCTTGTAATTATTGGGGCTTTCATTGTGGTTTGGTGCTGCTGAACTATTTCATGTGTTTCATCTTGAGATTTTCTTTTTTCATTTTCCTCCACTCTGATTCTGCATTTGGCTTCAATGTGTCCAATTTTCATGCAAAAGTTACAAAAAGGTGGCACATTCTCATAGTGAACTGGTTGTATGTACTTTTGCTCACCATTTTGAATGGTTATGTGATCGGGTTTTGGCTTTGAGAGGTCCATTTCTACACATATTTTGCAAACACCTGGCCTCATGAAATCCACATCATCTCTTGAGCTACATATGTATTTTCCAAATCCGGTTGCAATAGATTTCAAAGCATCAGGGTGATGGAGATGTAAATCTAAAGCAGGAAAATTAATCCAAATTGGGGCTTGTATGGGTTCTAACCCCACTTTGAAATATGGAGACCACTTGAAAACTCGCATTTTTTTCTCACCAAAGTACCAGTTATGTAACCAAACTTTAACAAAGCTTTCCTCATCGAAGATTCTGATACTAACATGTCGGGGTGCAAGTGCTCCAACTTCACAAAAATCCTTTTTGCCCAGAGTTTCTTCTAAGTGATTTTGAATGTCTAATAATTCTGGTCTTGGTCCCGCGAATTTTCCAATCAAACACCGTTCAAAGTCTTGTCCCATGATTTTGATTTCAGATACTGAAAAAGCAATACTCGAATTTCCTACTTCATCAAAATGAGCATTTCTTGCAGGAATTCGAGTTGTATATTTCGGAAGTCTACATCTGGGACGCACCACACTAGCATAGGATTTCTTCTGATTATAGCGTGTATTAGGACCATAAAAGTTTCTAATCGGTGATTCTGGTGGTCTAGGTTGGTCTTGTGCATTACCCACTCTATCCATGTGTACTGATCAAGCCATCAAATTTAATAAAAATTAAGTCACCTTCCTTCACACGCGAGTCTGTTCTTCGTCGATAGACACCCAGGTCGTTGCACGAATCCACCGCACGATCGATCAAATTGACGCAACCGGAATGTTCCCTTCGTGCAGCTGATTGTTCGGAGAAGTGGAATTAGGTTGATTTCACGGCTAACCGACGAATTAGGTTGCGTCCCAGAACGGCGGAGAAAGGTGGTGGTGAAGTAAGAGACGATGACGTGGCGCAAAAATGGGAATCGCCTTTTTTCGCGAGAGCGACTGAGGAGAGAGAAACTTTTTTCCTTAATGGGCTGGGCTAGGGTTTAGGGTTTTTAGGGCTTTTTACGGTTTAGGGGGTTTTTTTGTTTTTGTCCAACCGGCACCTTTTCATTTCTTAGCAAAAGAATAAGGTTTAGGGTTTTTTTTACCCAAAAGTCATACCTTTTTCATAAATGCTGAACAACAAATACAAAAAGTATTTGCTCGAGATTGAGCAAAACTGGTGTGACTAAAACTCTAAGCCATGATGGCTAACTAATCCAAAGAGGTGGTGAAAAAACCTAGCTGGGGAACTAGGAAAAACCATCTCCTAAATGTATTGGATTAGTGTTACAATCCTTTTCCTATAAGAGAAATCAGGATAAAAGTTTGGTCCAGTAGACCAGCAACTTAATGCCCATCAACAACAAGCCTTCTTCTGAAATGGATGATTCCCAAAAGCCTTGCACTTGCAGCCCAATAATCCAGCCCAAATGAACCAAAAAGAAAAGCAACTGCCATGGCCATTCATGAATGTTGAATTAACTCCTGCATATTAGCATCCCATCCTCGTGACTCATTCGCCCCCCACGCCTTCCACCAGAAACCCTAGCTGAAGTGAAGCGCGATGGAGAACAATCAGTCCAACCGAGTGAACCGTTTGCAGCAGCTGGAGAAGAAGATGGTCGGGATGTTGGAGAGGTACCATCAATATGGGTTAGAGGGAACCCAATTCTGGTGCACCGGAGTTGCTGATCATCTGGAGATGGCGAGCCGTTCCAATGCCCTTCGAAGGGATGGCATATTGCGGTTGGAGAAGAGGAGGGACAAAACCATGCAGTTGCTGCTGGATTGTCCAGATCCACCTCCTTCAAGATGGAGAGAATTCCCCATTCCATCAGAGTGGGAGTTATCTCTACATGAATCCAAAGCCACACAGAAATGTAAGAAACTACCATTGACTTATTTAGAAATTGAATATTTAATTGTATGTTGAATGCAGATCCATTGGTGCTTCTGGATCAGATTCCCCGCTTGCTCCGAATCAGCCGGATAGAGAACAGATTGCAGAATTGGCGAGCTAGTATGGTGTATTTAAGTCCGGTTGAGGAGCAGATGAAACAAACCCATGAGGGCAGGGAGAAGCTGGAGTCGATAATGATGTTTCGGCGAGACACTGTCCTGAACTTGGAGGAAGAGAGGAGCCGAGAGTTGGAGCAGTTCTTGATGGATTGCACTGATCCACCTCCTCCAAATTGGAACCCAAGTCCACTTATGGATGTTTATCCTCTTCAACAGATTCAGCCGGAGAGGAAGGTGCCGAATTGTGTGATGAATGAAGCTTGTTCTCCCGAGTGAATCGAAAAAGTTGTAACAGAGTGCTGTAATAGATGTAGTATTGATGTACTAGAAGACCTAATGATGCAATAGAAGACTTTTATAATGAACAAGTTGCCTTTGAAATGTCTGATTCCTAATCTCCAGCTCAAAATCTCTAATTGTTCCCAAATGTAACAACCCAACTGAGTCTTCCAAATGCTGAAACAAGCTGAGCCTAAAAGTTGTTAAAATCAGATTAGAAATCCTGGTTGTAGAGGAGGTAGAATTGAAGCAAAGGCAAAGCATGAATTTGAGACAGAGATTAGAAGAGAACTTCCCATTTCTGACCAAGTCAATTGAAAATTGACTTGGTCGGTTCCTGATTTGGCTAGACGATGCCTTCAGCAAAACTTGTGCCAAATTCATGAGAATAGAACCTGAAAAGTATAGGAACAACATGTGCAAGAAATCATGACATGGGATCAATTTAATCAGGGCATTTAAAAAGCCGAAAGCTGAAACAATCAGAATATAACTTCCCTATTCCGACCAAGTCAATTTGAGGAAAAATTGACCTGGTCGGTTCCTAAGTTGGCTAGCCGATGCCTTCAGCAAAACTTGTGCCGCTCATCTTGAGAAATGAGCCTCAATTATCTGATTCTGATATAGGGCAGACCTTGCTTCTCAAGAGTCAGCATACCTTTCAGAATTTGAGGAAGGTTTTGAATATGGGTGATTATTTTGTTGGATTTGGTGCTGATCCCTAAATTGGCAAGAAGATCAGCAGGGTTGTTGCCTTCTCTGAATTGGTGGTTAGAGGAAACCACTAAACGCTGCCACAGATTTCTGAATTCAGGGATCCATCTACTGAATGAGGGGTGAATCCCGTGCCTCGTGTTAATGATCTCCAAAAGGGCTTTAGAGTCAGATTCCACCATAATTTTGTTGTAATGCCTGTTAGCACATAATCGCAGGCCTTGTAAAATGGCTCTAAATTCAGCAAGTGTATTGGTTCAATTCGATGGAATGGGGAATTCTCTCCATCTCGAAGGAGGTAGATCTGGACAATCCAGCAGCAACTGCATGGTTTCGTCCCTCCTCCTCTTCTCCAACCGCAATATGCCATCCCTTCGAAGGGCATTGGAACGGCTCGCCATCTCCAGATGATCAGCAACTCCGGTGCACCAGAATTGAGTTCCCTCTAACCCATACTGATGGTACCTCTCCAGCATTCCGGCCATCTTCTTCTCCAGCTGCTGCAAACGGTTCACTCGGTTGGACTGATTGTTCTCCATCGCGCTTCACTTCAGCTAGGGTTTCTGGTGGAAGGCGTGGGGGGGGGGGGGGGGGGGGGGGGGGCGAATGAGTCACGAGGATGGGATGCTAATATGCAGGAGTTAATTCAACATTCATGAATGGTCATGGCAGTTGCTTTTCTTGCTGGTTCATTTGGGCTGGATTATTGGGCTGCAAGTCCAAGGCTTTTGGGCATCATCCATTTCAGAAAAAGGCTTGTTGTTGATGGGCATTAAGTTGCTGGTCTACTGGGCCAAACTTTTATCCTGATTTCTCTTATAGGAAAAGGATTGTAACACTAATCCAATACATTTACGAGATGGTTTTTCCTAGTTCCCCAGCTAGGTTTTTTCACCACCTCCTTGGATTAGTTAGTCATCATGGCTTAGAGTTTTAGTCGCACCAGTTTTGCTCAATCTCGAGAAAATTCTTTTTGTATTTGTTGTTCAGCATTTATGAAAAAGGTATGACTTTTGGGTAAAAAAAACCCTAAACCCTATTCTTTTGCTAAGAAATGAAAAGGTGTCGGTTGGACAAAAACAAAAAAAAACCCCTAAACCCTAAAAAGCCCTAAAAACCCTAAACCCTAAAAACCCTAAACCCTAAAACCTTAAAACCCCTAAACCCTAAAAACCCTAGCCCAGCCCATTAAGGAAAAAAGTTTCTCTCTCCTCAGCCGTTCTCGCGAAAAAAGGTGATTCCTATTTTCACGCCACGTCATCGTCTCTCACTTCACCACCACCTTTCTCTGCCGTTCTGGGACGCAACAAGAGGTTACTGGGCTTCCTCTTGGTCATCCCGAACTCCCCTCATTGTGCTCTTCAGTTCAAGATCTCATTCGACTACGTTTGCTGCCGGTTTGTCAAAGTTGGCCACTGTTCCATTCACATCTTCTACCTTGCCGAAGCTACGGAGGATCCCTTCCTTCTACGACGTGTGAGGAATATTCTGAATAGTGTCCGCGAGCTTTCTAGAGCCTCAATTCGTTCTCCCTATATCGGAAAGCTTGTTCGACGGAAATTAGAACGGCCGGCGAACCGCTCCCAAGTGGCATACTGAGTTGACTAATGCCTAAGTTGTTCATCTTCTAGCACTCAGTGGTGTTTTAGAAGCTTCCCACGGGTTCAGCGCTCACGATCGGGAGGTCCAGACCAAACGCGCCTCGAGCTTCACGAAACACGTGGCGACCTACTCCAACCCGACAATATTGAACAACAAGATCGTGAGCGCTGCTGCAAACTGGCACTAGAGAAAGCATTGAATTATGAAGAAACCGTGATGAGGCAAAAGTCGAGAAACCGATGGCTGAAGGATGGTGACTCAAACACTGCATTTTTCCACACGACCATGAAAGCCCAACGAGCCAGGAATAACATCCACCAGATCAACGTGGAGGGCGCCCATGTCACTGATGAGGTGGGCATTCGTGACATTTTTCATTCATACTTTGCTAACTTGTTCAGTACAGGTGTGCAAACTACAGAGACACCGCATGATCTGGACCTCCCGATCCTATCAAACCAAGATGTTGATTCGCTCTCCCGACATATCATTATGGCGAGCTTGAGTAGGTAGTCATGCAGGCAAATGAGGATCGTGCACCAGGACCGGACGGGTTTAATGCATGCTTCTACAAGGCCGTATGGCCCATTATAAAGGACATGTTCGCCACCATGATCTCCTTTCTTACTGATGGCACGATGCTATCGGAGTTAAATAGAACCTCGATCACACTCATTCCAAAAGTTGCAGCTCCTAGCAGCCCGACGGCCTTCAGACCGATCTCGCTATGCACCCAATTTTACAGATACTTAACGAAGATTCTGGCAAATAGACTGAAGCTAGTCCTCCCAAAGCTCATTGGTGAAACTCAGAGTGCTTTCATTACGGGCAGAAGGATCACTGATAACATTCTGCTGGCTCATGAGATGTCACCAAATGCATAAAGAGTCAGGGGTGAACCGGATGTGTTTGAAGCTTGACCTCCAGAAGGCTTACGACTCGATCTCATGGAAATTTCTTCCCATGGTGCTTGAACGCTTCAGATTTAATCGCAGATGGTGCAAATGGATTTGAGGGTGCTTAAAGGCCACATTTGTGGTCAATGTTAACGAGCAATACACTGAATACTTTCCGACGACGAACGGACTTAGGCAAGGGTATACTATTGCCCCATACTTGTTTGTACTTTGTATGGAGGTATTGAATGCTTAGCTTCAACGTGTGGGCAGCCAAGGAACGATCATGCCGGTCTCCTGCCATGGGGTGGCTGTCTCCCACCTCATGTTTGTCGAAGACCTTCTAGGCTTCACCTGAGGTGACTTTTGTAATGATCGCGTAGTCTGGAGCATTAGGGAGGAGTTCTTGATCATGTCGGGGCTCCGATTGAATACAGACAAGCCAGGGACTACCCGCTGCAGCTAGTACTTGGATTGAGTTAGCTCGGTTGTATTCAGCCTGCTCGAGGAGCACCTTTTGGTCATTAGCCATAATGGGGCATAGACATTAGTTTACTGTAGCGTAGACTATAATTTTCTTTCATTTTCTATGCATAGGCATACGCTAACCTAGGTTGTAAACTTTTATGATATAAATGAAAATTTGGAGGCTCACAAACCTCCCTTTTACTTGCAAACAAAAACTCTAAGAAAGAAGCTCTAAATTCCAAGGTTCAATATGGAAAATAATTGAGTGCAAAAAATAGGAATAGATGTCAAAAATAAATGAAAAAACTAACACCTAATCTTAACTAGAAAATAACCAGCAATTAAAATAATTAAAGTAACAAAAAACACCACTTTAAGTTACATGAATTTGTTAGAGACTACATATAAGAGGGGTTTGAGACTCATTTTGGGTGTAACAAGACTCATTTGATGGTATTTCCAAAGAGGTCCTGGAGGCAATAAGACCTTCAAGGCGATAAGGCACTTAAAAAGCTAAGAGGCGATGACCTCAATAGTGTTTAAGGCGATGACCTCATTTAGCCTGGCCCGGTAGCCTAAGGCAACAATGCGAGTGGCCATTATAGTGATGATCAAAGTTATAACCAACAAAACCTTAGTAATTATTTTCATGACCCTCCTTTAGTTTGGCCCGAAAGCGTATGGCAACATGGCCAGTGGCCTCAATGACATTGATCAAAGTTATAACCAACAAAACCTTAATAGTTATTTTCTCTTTCACAGAACACACATTACACGTACCAATGCAACAAGTGAAGAAAAAACAAAGAAAATAAAGTTACAACCAAAACCTATATGAAATACTTAAAACCTAAGCAAATTTCATGTACTAAATTTATCTAATCTTTAAAAAAAAACTACCCTTATCATCTAATCCCAAAAAATTAATAATGTAGAAAACCTTCAAGTTAAGCCACGTTTTCATATTTATACATATCCAAACTACCATATACTTTGGCATAGTGTTCCTACCAATGTTAAACTGGTTGCAGATATCTTAAGTTGTGCCACTGAGTGGAAAATTAGTTTTGTTAACCATAAGTTCTGTCTCATGTTTTAATAATTAGGTCATGAACATTAAATCTGAAGCCTTAAGTTTCACGTTTTAAGTACCTACACAATTGAGCATTAAGATGTAAAGGTAGCATCATGCAACTAAGCTATTTGAATATAATATTTTTTTACGTACAATAAACCGAAAATAGTTACAAATGTAAAAGCTAATAAAAGTAAATGAAGATTAAATGGGACCTACTCAGCTCCATACAAATATTTCTTATTGTTTCTCACCTAAAAAGAGAATAAATGTAGATAAAAATACCTAGAAAGTTTGACTTAACAATTTCATCTTCCAAATACGAGAAACCAAGAGAATGTAAGATGCATTTTCATCTTTTCACAAGAATCATTCAAGTAATAAATGATAACATGTGACCCTTTTGTACCTTGTATATTACTTAAATTAATATAAAAAAATCAAATGGCATGTTGGCACAACCCATTTTGTTTTTACCACAAGCAAGAAGTTAACACAATTAATCAGCGATCAAGAAAATAAATAAAAAACTATCAAATGATAGTTACCATCATGATACGTGATTATTAAATAGAGTAGCACTTAACTAATCTCAAATTGGATTTAAAGAAAAGAACAATTAAACTCAAAGTCGCAATGGATCCACATAAAACAACACATGTCGGGAGGCAACCACATGCAATTGTAACACTATTGAGGATTTCAACAACGAAAGATATCCAGCAAACATCTCAAATTATGAACAAAATTAAACACAATTTCAAGCACATATTCTTAAAATAACCAAAACTATATAGTTATATTGTTATTTCAAAAATAATTTTTTTAATTACACAACCTGCTTGTGTGATATGTAGGATACACATTTTGTTTTTACCACAAGCAAGAAGTTAACACAATTAATCAGCGATCAAGAAAATAAATAAAAAACTATCAAATGATAGTTACCATCATGATACGTGATTATTAAATAGAGTAGCACTTAACTAATCTCAAATTGGATTTAAAGAAAAGAACAATTAAACTCAAAGTCGCAATGGATCCACATAAAACAACACATGTCGAGAGGCAACCACATGCAATTGTAACACTATTGAGGATTTCAACAACGAAAGATATCCAGCAAACATCTCAAATTATGAACAAAATTAAACACAATTTCAAGCACATATTCTTAAAATAACCAAAACTATATAGTTATATTGTTATTTCAAAAATAATTTTTTTAATTACACAACCCGCTTGTGTGATATGTAGGATACACATTTTATATATTTTTTGCAGTTGTGCGGCCACATATGGGCCACATATGGACCTTGATTAGTTGGGTTGCACATGACTGCACAACTTTAACCTGAAGATAGCAAGTGGACATACTATTGTCATCGGAAGTTTTACCTTTGGGCATGAACTATAGAGGGGGAAATCAGTCATTCAAATATCAAATAACGAAATGAATTACGTATTGCAGGTAAGATAAGAAAACTCACTTCAATAACCATTTTGATCACCTTTCTATCCAACAGTTCCTCCTCAACGCCCTTAAGTAATGCAAATATTTCTAAATTTCTGACTTGCACAGAGACACACATGTTAGTGATGACGTAAGCAAGTCAAACCGCAAGTAAATGCTAAAGCAACCAAGACTTAGTAGTGACTGATGGATATTAGTTAAACTGGAAGTTAAATAACCACCGAAGTCATTAAGGAAATAGTTGCCAGGTAATACTTGATAAAAGATAACCACCAAGTGCATTCATAAATAAGAATAAACAAGATAACTAGGCAAAGAAATATGAAATGAGATAGAGTTACGACCGGGTAAAGATCAAAACGACCATAAATTCAGCCTTCATATATATTGTCCCTTCAAACCAAACCAAAATATTTGTTGGGCCTGACTAGTGATGATATTCATTCTCAATCTTTCATACCATGAAATGTAAGCATTGATTGGGAGGAGTGCCTAGAACAGTTTAAAGGAGACCAACGTGAAACTTGTAGTTTATTGCTATTGAAGAACACAAAAAATTCAACAAATTCATGGATTGTAGCCAAGCCAACACTTGCTCTGCAAACTTCAAAAGGGTTCTACACAATTATTCAAATAAGTGGCGGACTTCCTCTCAAAATTTCAAGGGGATTTATAAGAAAAAATAGCAACGAGTATGTTCACATATGAAGACACCATTGATTAAAAAGTCGGCCGACTAGTCAGAGTCCTTAGGCGGTTTAAGTTTCGAGCTTTGCCTCTCTTTGGCAACATCTCCACCTGCCGGCAACCTCTAACTAAGTTTCGTTTTCATTTTTATTTTATCTTTTGGCCATTTAGTGAACCGACTAGTCGGACTTGAACTGTCAATCAGACTAGTATCTGACTGTCGAACTTTTAATCCTTGGAAGACACAAATAATAGGTTTGCCACTCAATGACATTTTTTCTAGGTAAGCGCAATCAGATATGGCATTTCAGCCAATTAAGTAGTGACTCGTAGACACTAGACAATAGAAAAGTCACTTCAAAATAACTTGAAAATATAGCAGGTTCTATACACAGTGCTCCAAACTTCAAAACGGAACCATCTCAACTACTTGTGCAGAAATACCAATTGATCACCTTAATCACAAGAATGAAAAAGGCATGCGATCCAATTATTCATGAACAGAAAATTTTACTTGCAAAATGAACACAAAAAACAAGGGTATGATATAGAGCACACGCTTAGCTAATTAGCTTTAAAAAAACACATCAAATTGTAGGCAAACGCCTAAGCCCTTCCTATCTCATCCTGCAAAGAAACATCAAACATTCAAGTCAAAGGCGAACCACATGTAGTTGAAAAGATTAAGATAAGAGAAAAAGAAAATCCATTTTGAAGAACTTAATGTGCGGCGAACAGAAATGATGCTTAACTGCACATGGTATGAGCCAAATTGCACCTACAATCACATCTACATCCTCATCTAGGACCACAAGGTATTATATGGCATTTGCTGGTCACCTATCGCAACAAGTTGTTGCGATAAGTGATCAACAAATGATCAATTTTGGTAAACCATGGTAGAAGGTGAACTTATTTTCCTCTTAAACTTAAGGATAATTAATATACATTATAAACAAATTAGTATACACATGATTTCAATAAATTTACGTGTTATTAGCTATAGCTTTACATTATTAAACTAATTTTTCTTTGACAAATGCAAGTGCTAGTGCATTCTTATATTACATCAGTGCTAAACAAAATTGCAAGAATCACGTTGAAACTCTTGTTGACAGCCATATGTATTAGTTGAATAGCAAGCCGTTTTGAAAAGTCTGGTAATATTTGCCATTATCAAACCCATCTATGAATCTCGAGGTAAATGATAATGCCCATTTAAGGCAAAACAGGAAGCAAAGGTGGTTGCAAGCAGATTTTGTAAGTAAACTACCGATGTCTACTATAAAGTCCCTAAACATTACTCAGTAATAAGTTGATTTCACTAATTACCGTATTTTTTCCGCAAAACACTTACGAAGTCCCTTGACAATATACAATAATGACTTGATGTTATTCTTTCCCAAACACTTTTTCCAGCCACTAGATACGGTCTGTTATGATTATTATTTTTCCAAACACCAGAACATCTCCTGTGGTGGGATGGAGGGGACCAACCAGCATAAAGAAGCCATGTTTGATCGTCTATCTCCTAGTTGAATCTAATCATAGAAACTATTAAGTATCTAATGAACAACCGAAACAGCAAACAATAGCTCTGCAAAATAGCTGCAGGCAGTTTGCAGAGTATAATCACCTGAAAAGCATGTGCAAGGAAGGAGCACCTTGGCGACCTCAAAGGTCACATTTTGACAATAGCTTTTACATTTGCAACATATGAAAAATAAACCAAACCAGCCTCAAAGGTCTCATTTCCAAGAACCTGGTTTGAATTTCTCGGGCGAACAGAAGTCTGCGGCAAGATGTTTATGTCAAGTACTTGAATAAATAAAATAAAATCTGAAGTTAACCTCCAAAGTCCTTCCGTAACATAGATCAAAATAAAGGCTGCAGCAAATATATTTATGTCAAGTATTTGTAAAACAGATCCAAATAAAGGCTGCAGCAAGATTTCTTTTGTAAAATAGATTAAAATAAAGGTGGAAAAGTCTAAATAGCATATATTCTTCAAGCAGGAGAGAGCTAACAAAAAGAGAGAATAAGAGTTCCCATATTGCAACTATTTTCCAACATTACAATGTCCTTTTTGTAATATGACTTAAATTTTAAGAATACAAGAAATAGCAACTTCGGGCAATGCTTCCAAAAAGAACTACACTATTATGTCCAACTTGCCATTTTGGAAAAGATAAACCTTTAGTATAAAACTACAAATATGTCACGATTAGCAAAGATATCTGGCCCGCTTAGAAAATTAGATCGCAGGAGTAAAATATAATAACAAAATATTAAAAAAGTCAAATCTTAAAGATAAAATAAGTTACAAGCTAGTACAGACTAAGATATATTTTTGTTTCCTTCCTGATTCTTATAGAGCCTAATAGAAGAATCTAGAGGTTGCTTCAAGAAAAATGCTAACTAATTTCTTTACTGTCTTATATTGATCCTATGTAAGGTATTGAATCCCATGGATCCCCATGAGGAGAGAGCAAAAAGGCATGGAGTATATTCACAACAAAGATATGTTGTTATAGAGCAAAATCATCATTGACGACAGTCCCAACTGTAAGCACTTAACACCATATCCTAAACGCTAAGATCAAGACTAACAATGGTGGTTGATAAGCACATCAAGGGATTACTTCTAAATCAGAGCAAGTTAGATCCAAGATATAGGATACCCTACTTCCTTTAAAAAGAATGACGTGAGAACTCCTTCCTCAAACCAATCAACATGTGAATTGAGAAGTAATTGATAATTGACACATCATCAGAAGTTGGTAAATTACAAAATATAGAATTCTCATGCTTTATTACTTGTCTTGAATCCACTTCAAGACAACTAATATTAAATAAATGTTGCTTCAAAGCACAAACAAACATGGACTCCGGTGAGCCCCTACCACCCAACCATAATAGCCCAATTTTTTTATGTTATCTCTATCTTTCTCAAAATTAGGGAGAAAGTGAGTTTTAGATCAAAGGGTGTTCTCACAAGTCTACAATTTTTATAAATCTTTTACTTGATATGTTTGTTCTTTTATACGGAACAAGTAACTGCATGGGACTTCATGTTCAACTAAAATTGACAGAAACAATAAGTAATTCAACTTCATGAGGAACCCGAGTAAAAATACAAAAGAGAAATGAATTATTAGAAGTATTAATAGTAACACAAGAAGTATGAATTACAAGTAATGCATGTGAATGTGTTTCATGAACTGTGCCAAAATGGGCTTCATGGAACAGTAGCCCAAAAAGGCTTCTAGCCACAACATTATCATAAGGTCAATTATCTGAATCAATAGGCAAGAACTTCGGGTCGTGTTTCCTATTCCTAACATAATTAGGAAAGGCCCCATCATGCATGATACAAACATAATTACCTTCCACTCTACAATAAGGTAAAATGTTTCAGCAAAGTGGTTTGTGGTCTGCTATGCAAAATCAAGAGGTCCTCGTAATACATACAAAAGAATTATAGACAAAAATAATCCCAAAAAGATAAGATTGTCCAAGTTTCTCTCCCTTAGCTTCGACTCATGTTAAATAATGAACATTCAACAAGAATAGTATAAATCATAAAATTTGATCAGATATATGATTTTCCAAATTGAAGTCACTGCAAAGACAAACCAGAAGCATTTTAATTACTCATGCAAAAAGAGATAAAACTAACACAAGTTGATTGGATTTATGATTTTCCAAACTGATAACATATAACAAGATAATATTGTTAATTAGTTAAGCAAATGGTTCAACATTGTTATGAGAAAGTGTGGGCTTCAGAACTGACCTTGTTGCATCCAATACACCAATAAAGCGTCATTGACAAGACTCAACACTTGAACAACCTAGAAAAATATTAAACAAACAACAATGGCAATAACTATATTTCAGATCAAGAACAGATCAGCAGGGCGGAAAGTCTTCAGCAAAATTTCAAGTGACATTTTTCCATAGTTGTCAACTAAGTTGTTTTCTACTTAATGAATTCTAGCTACTATCATAATTTATCAATAATAAACAATACTTCACATAGCAAGATTTGAGTTCCAAGCATAATAACGACGTGCAGGCTCACAAGTTAAAAGAACCAACGGAGATTTTAAAGTCATGTATTAAGTCTGTCAAAAAAATAGATAAGTGCAACATATAAAAAAACTACAATTGCTATGCTCATCAATGTTACTGTGGTACTCACTAAATATGAATCATGATGGTGCTCATTCAATACCAAACTACAGTGGGACTATTATGTATACGAAATGCAAAATGAAAGGACCAATTATAAACTTTATTCAAAATATTGAGTAACTGTACTAATTCAATTAACTTCATCTGGCACATGCGACGATGTGAAGCATGTGTTTGAGGCTAAGTTCTGAAAAACACAATTAGACTACAATCATGCATAAATAGAGAGGACTAGAAAATTTACAGAACAATAACCAGGCATTCGTCGAGAATAAGCATCTGCTTTATTGCCTGAAATTAGAGAATTGTATCCATTAAACCTCTTGCAGTGTAAAATCACTATAGAGGCTATAACGTGCATTACATGAAACACTATATTTTTTGGATCATTACTAGAGATTAAGAAGGGGATACAACAGATGGGAAAATAGAAAAATGGAGGAAAAAAGGGTGTGCAGCAAATCAAAACAAGAATACAGATTTAGTTGAATTGTTATTGAGTGGAAAACAACATACATGTATAAAAGGTTGTTTCCAAATAAAAAACACCTTCAGGAAAGAGACCTTGTTGAGTGCTTATCTGGTCCAAAGTTTAGAACATCAAAATCAAGGGAAATTTGATATCATAAATCCCTAGATTTTGAAACTCAAAGGCATGTGTAAATATGCAACAACAATGTCATTGATCCTAAGCAAGTCGAAATATTTTTTTTTAAATTTCCAAATGGTGTCCAACAATATCTTGAAACAACAATAAAATGTTTGCCTACCTGAAAAGTAAAAAATAACTTTTGGTTTCTCATCTCTAATCCAAAAGAAAGCAGATGGGTTCAAGGGACTTGGAAGAATTCTTCTTCAGCAGCTTTAATAACTTGGTTACTTTCAATAGTGGATTATCAACCTGAAATTACAAAAAGTAAACATATAAATAGCCCCGCTCAACCCAACAAAATTGTATAAAATTACTATTACCAGCGTTGCAGCATTTGAATAGACAAATAACCAAGACTCAGCAAAACACTACTTGCAATAATTTCTCCCCGTTACGATCTGGATCAATTCGCTTAGGATTGTGTCGTTTAAAAGATTTGGTTGTGTTAGAATATCATGATTCCTTGACTTGCTCTTAAGACTCCTACATATATTAAGAATGATAAAAATATCATCTTAAGCAAACTGCTAAAAACAATACAATATTAACAGTCTGGCGTGCCATACTTTCTTACCACGTGCGCCTTTTTTTCTTTTGGGGAGTGATCTCTGAAAAATAACATCATTCTCTTCAATTTCAGCTTTTGTAGGACAACACCTGTATCATAGGATCAAAGTAATCAAAAACAAGTTGAAGTGTACACATTTGTAGGCGTGATCCAAGGTATGATTGTTCACACCAAAACTGAGCGGAGAACCAAAACATATTGCATTTCAAAGTTTCCTAAAAAGAATATCATTCCAACCAAAAACATGCAGGAACATAAAAACACTTGGTTGCAGAGATCAATACGCAACCAAGATTCATAATTTTCATTTAGGCTGTTTCATAACATAAGCAACAGCATATGCAAGTTCTAGTAAAGGAGGAGGGGGAGGGGAAGCAAATGTAATAGAAAACGTCGACTGAAACTAATTAGATAAGTCTGAAAACAAAAAATGATCGGTGGTGGCAGGACACACCTGATAGCACCTGCACGACTGCTTTGCGAAATGAGTGTGTAGAGTGTCTTGACATTTTAGCATTTGCACGTTAGCACACAGTGTCATTTTACGCAAACAATAAGAATGGAAATCAAATTGATCTCCGTCATGTCCAAATAATGCTTTTCAACAACTAAGAAACAAAGAGCGATACCTAGAACACCCTGCTGGTACTAATTTTCACCAGAAGCCTGCTCATACCATCACATCATTCAATTGATTGTAAGAACACATATCTTTATCCTCAATTGTTCTAAACAGTCAAGACGTTGAGAAGCATATCACACAGTGTCATCCAGATTATTGTGTTGGTCCCTATTTTTTGTGAATAAAGCGGCAGAGTTTTTTCAGCTTGCCCTACCTACATTATATCAAAAAATACTTAGCAGAGTTCAACAGGATGAAACTTATGTCAGTAGAAAATAAAAATATTGATCTACCAAGATCCCATAAAGTTGTGCGTGTATACCTCATCCGCCTGCAGCATGTTCTTCACACATTCTATTCAAGTAATGATCTGCAAGGTCCACGTATCTTGCTTTCGTCTGCCGAGGCAGCAACAGCTGACAAATGAGTCTGACCTGGTTATTTTAACATTCTTCCCTGTGGACAAGAATGCAGACACATGAATGGCAGTTCTATGATTAGAGATAAGTGAAAATCAGATAATCTATTAGAAAACCAATAAACACTTGTTGAACAATTTTTCATGAGCAGACAAGTAAGAAGAGAAGTCTCATCCATTTCCCTTAACATGCAGTCATAATGGTTTTTGTTTTTTTCTTCTTTGCATGATGAATAAAATACCGGGTTACCAGCGACTAAGTACTTGGAAGTGTTCATAATTGCTAAATCTTCCATGAGCAGACAAGAAAAAATAGAAGTCTTATTCATTTCCCTTAGCATGCAATCACAATTTTTTTTGTATTTTTCTTCTTTGCAGGATGAATAAAATACCAGGTTACAAACGACTAAGTACTTGGAAGTGTTCATAATTGCTGAATCTGGAATGCCAATAGACCTTCGCAAAATACGAGTCAATGACTACTGGAGTATGCCGAAGAGCCTCATTTATTTTGGTGAGGGCAATATCAAGCTGACCCCGTCTGTCAAAATGCTGCAGCAACAAAATTAGGCTTACTATCCGGAATTTATCACCAAAAAATAAATTAGAACGGATGGAAGAAAATATAATCACAAAATACAAGTCAATGACTGTTGGAGTACCCCCAACAGCCTCGTTTATCTGCGTGACAGCAATATCAAGCTGATACCGTCTATCAAAATGCTGCAGCAGCAAAATTAAAGGATAGCGGCGCAAAGTACCAACGAGTGAAATGATGGGAGCGTTTTAAAAGTCAGGAGTGAAAACTGCCAAAGAAGTAAAGGACAGGGAGTGTAACTATTACGTAATATTTCGTTACACATTCTACTAAAACATAATCTCATTAATTTAAAACAATAATAACCCAGTCACCTACTTTCAAACGTTAAGATCCTAACAACCCAAACCAAAAGGTAAATATGGTAAGTATAATCATATACCACTATGAGTACAAAAATGATATATTAAGGCGAATGTATCGGCATATCTGTGTTAATAAATAAGTGCAACAAATAAAAAACTACAATTTGGCTCATCAATGTTACTGTGGTACTCACTAAATACGAATCATGATGGTGCTCACTCAATACCAAACTACAGTGGGACTATTATGTATACGAAATGCGAAATGAAAGGTCCAAAGATAAACTTTATTCAAAATACTGAGTAACTGTACTAATTCAATTTACTTCATCCGGCACATGCGACGATGTGAAGCAAGTGTTTGAGGCTAAGTTCGGAGAAACCATTTTTATACTTGTGAAGAGCACAAGAAATAAATTGTTAATAGAGTTGGGTGTGTGAAGTGGGTGTTTTATGATAATAGTAATAATAATTAAGTGGGTTTGATTGCTCCTAATTCCCTTTTTTATTCTCGTGATCTCAACAACCCAAGTCGAAACAACAAGTCAACGATGGCTAAATAAAACCAAATCACGAAAGCCACTCGAAGGTGGAAAGCCACCAAGAACGCACAAGCTCGACAAAAGCCATTGAGAGCACACAATCTAGTTTTCTCAATCACGCATATATCGTGAACTCGTCAACGGCTGCAAGGAGGCAATACGAGAAACTCACCAAAGACGTGATAGCTCTAGCAATTAATGTCATGAGAGCACAAGAAATAAATTGTTAATTGAGTTCGGTGTGCGAAGTTGGTGTTTTATTTGCTTTCTCTAGAAACAAATATGTGATAATGGTAATAATAATTAAGTGAGTTCGATTCTTCCAAATACCCTTTTTTATTCTCGTGATCTCAAGTACCCAAGTCGAAACAACAGGTCAATAAGGCTAAAAAAACCAATCAGGAAAGCCACTCGAAGGTGGAAAGCCACCAAGGACGCACAAGGTCGACTAAAGGCATTAACAACACCCATTCTAGTTTTCTCAATCACGCATATATCGCGAACTCGTCAACGGCTGCCCGGAGGCATTACGAGAAACTCACCAAAGACGTGATAGCTCTAGCAATTAATGTCATGAGAGCACAAGAAATAAATTGTTAATTGAGTTCGGAGTGTGAAGTTGGTGTTTTATTTGCTTTCTCTAGAAACAAATATATGATAATGGTAATAATAACTGTGAGTTCAATTGTTCCTAAATTTTGTTTTTTATTCTTGTGATCTCAACTACCCAAGTCGAAACAACAGGTCAATGATGGCTAAAAAAACCCAATCAGGAAAGCCACTCGAAGGTGGAAAGCCACCAAGGACGCACAAGGTCGACTAAAGGCATTGAGAGCACACATTCTAGTTTTATCAATCACGCATATATCGCGAACTCGTCAACGGCTACCAGGAGGAATTACGAGAAACTCACCAAAGACGTGAGAGCTCTATCAATTGATGTCATGAGAGCACAAGAAATAAATTGTTAATTGAGTTCGGTGTATAAAGTTGGTGTTTTATTTGCTTTCTCTGGAAACAAATATGTGATAATGGTAATAATAATTAAGTGAGTTCGATTGTTCCTAATTTTCGTTTTTTATTCTTGTGATCTCAACAAGCCAAGTCGAAACAACGGGTCAATGATGTCTAAAAAAACCCAATCAGGAAAGCCACTCGAATGTGGAAAGCCACCAAGGACGCACAAGGTCGACCAAAGGCATTGAGAGATCACATTCTAGTTTTCTCAATCACGCATACATCGCGAACTCGTCAACGGCTGCCCGGAGGCATTACGAGAAACTCACCAAAGACGTGACAGCTCTAGCAATTAATGTCTTGAGAGAACCAGAAATAAATTGTTAATTGAGTTCGGTGTGTGAAGTTGGTGTTTTATTTGCTTTCTCTGGAAACAAATATACGATAACGGTAATAACAATTAAGTGAGTTCCATTGTTCCTAATTTTTGTTTTTTATTCTTCTGATCTCAACTACCCAAGTCGAAACAACGGGTCAATGATGGCTAAAAAAACCCAATCAGGAAAGCCACTCGAAGGTGGAAAGCCACCAAGGACGCACAAGGTCGACTAAAGGCATTGAGAGCACACATTCTAGTTTTCTCAATCACGCATATATCGCGAACTCGTCAACGGCTGCCAGGAGGCATTACGAGAAACTCAACAAAGACGTGAGCTCTAGCAATTAATGTCATGAGAGCACAAGAAATAAATTGTTAATTGAGTTCGGAGTGTGAAGTTGGTGTTTTATTTGTTTCTCTAGATACAAATATATGATAATGGTAATAGTAATTAAGTAAGTTCGATTGTTCCTAATTTTCGTTTTTTTTCTTGTGATCTCAACACCCAAGTTGAAACAACGGGTCAATGATGGCTAAAAAAACCAATCAGGAAAGCCACTCGATGGTGGAAAGCCACCAAGGACGCACAAGCTCGACTAAAGGCATTGAGAGCACACATTCTAGTTTTCTCAATCACGCATATATCGCGAACTCGTCAACGACTGCCAGGAGGCATTACGAGAAACTCACCAAAGACGTGAGAGCTCTAGCAATTAATGTCATGAGAGCACAAGAAATAAATTGTTAATTGAGTTCGGAGTGTGAAGTTGGTGTTTTATTTTCTTTCTCTCGAAACAAATATATGATAACGGTAATAACAATTAAGTGAGTTCGATTGTTCCTAATTTTTGTTTTTTATTCTTGTGATCTCAACTACCCAAGTCGAAACAACGGGTCAATGATGGCTAAAAAAAACCAATCAGGAAAGCCACTCGATGGTGGAAAGCCACCAAGGACGCACAAGCTCGACTAAAGGCATTGAGAGCACACATTCTAGTTTTCTCAATCACGCATATATCGCGAACTCGTCAACGGCTGCCCGGAGGCATTACGAGAAACTCACCAAAGACGTGAGAGCTCTAGCAATTAATGTCATGAGAGCACAAGAAATAAATTGTTAATTGAGTTCGGAGTGTGAAGTTGGTGTTTTATTTTCTCTCTCGAAACAAATATATGATAACGGTAATAACAATTAAGTGAGTTCGATTGTTCCTAATTTTTGTTTTTTATTCTTGTGATCTCAACTACCCAAGTCGAAACAACGGGTCAATGATGGCAAAAAAAACCCAATCAGGAAAGCCACTCGAAGGTGGAAAGCCACCAAGGACGCACAAGGTCGACTAAAGGCATTGAGAACACACATTCTAGTTTTCTCAATCACGCATATATCGCGAACTCGTCAACGGCTGCCCGGAGGCATTACGAGAAACTCACCAAAGACGTGACAGCTCTAGCAATTAATGTCTTGAGAGAACCAGAAATAAATTGTTAATTGAGTTCGGTGTGTGAAGTTGGTGTTTTATTTGCTTTCTCTGGAAACAAATATGTGATAATGGTAATAATTAAGTGAGTTCCATTGTTCCTAATTTTCATTTTTTTTATTCTT
The DNA here is from genome assembly GCA_963682175.1 of Triglochin maritima. Lineage (NCBI taxonomy): Eukaryota > Viridiplantae > Streptophyta > Magnoliopsida > Alismatales > Juncaginaceae > Triglochin > Triglochin maritima. Next base: position 41,222,888 of record OY821781.1, read on the forward strand.
GTGATCTAAACAACCCAAGTCGAAACAACGGGTCAATGATGGCTAAAAAAATCCAATCAGGAAAGCCACTCGAATGTGGAAAGCCACCAAGGACGCACAAGGTCGACCAAAGGCATTGAGAGATCACATTCTAGTTTTCTCAATCACGCATACATCGCGAACTCGTCAACGGCTGCCAGGAGGCATTACGAGAAACTCACCAAAGACGTGACAGCTCTAGCAATTAATGTCATGAGAGCACAAGAAATAAATTGTTAATTGAGTTCGGTGTGTGAAGTTGGTGTTTTATTTGCTTTCTCTCGAAACAAATATACGATAACGGTAATAACAATTAAGTGAGTTCCATTGTTCCTAATTTTTGTTTTTTATTCTTCTGATCTCAACTACCCAAGTTGAAACAACGGGTCAATGATGGCTAAAAAAACCAATCAGGAAAGCCACTCGATGGTGGAAAGCCACCAAGGACGCACAAGCTCGACTAAAGGCAGTGAGAGCACACATTCTAGTTTTCTCAATCACGCATATATCGCGAACTCGTCAACGGCTGCCCGGAGGCATTACGAGAAACTCACCAAAGACGTGAGAGCTCTAGCAATTAATGTCATGAGAGCACAAGAAATAAATTGTTAATTGAGTTCGGAGTGTGAAGTTGGTGTTTTATTTTCTCTCTCTCGAAACAAATATATGATAACGGTAATAACAATTAAGTGAGTTCGATTGTTCCTAATTTTTGTTTTTTATTCTTGTGATCTCAACTACCCAAGTCGAAACAACCGGTCAATGATGGCTAAAAAAACCCAATCAGGAAAGCCACTTGAAGGTGGAAAGCCACCAAGGACGCACAAGGTCGACTAAAGGCATTGAGAACACACATTCAAGTTTTCTCAATCACGCATATATCGCGAACTCGTCAACGGCTGCCCGGAGGCATTACGAGAAACTCACCAAAGACGTGATAGCTCTAGCAATTAATGTCATGAGAGCACAAGAAATAAATTGTTAATTGAGTTCGGAGTGTGAAGTTGGTGTTTTATTTGCTTTCTCTAGAAACAAATATATGATAATGGTAATAATAACTGTGAGTTCAATTGTTCCTAAATTTTGTTTTTTATATTCTTGTGATCTCAACTACCCAAGTCGAAACAACAGGTCAATGATGGCTAAAAAAACCCAATCAGGAAAGCCACTCGAAGGTGGAAAGCCACCAAGGACGCACAAGGTCGACTAAAGGCATTGAGAGCACACATTCTAGTTTTATCAATCACGCCTATATCGCGAACTCGTCAACGGCTACCAGGAGGAATTACGAGAAACTCACCAAAGACGTGAGAGCTCTATCAATTAATGTCATGAGAGCACAAGAAATAAATTGTTAATTGAGTTCGGTGTATGAAGTTGGTGTTTTATTTGCTTTCTCTGGAAACAAATATGTGATAATGGTAATAATAATTAAGTGAGTTCGATTGTTCCTAATTTTCGTTTTTTATTCTTGTGATCTCAACAAGCCAAGTCGAAACAACGGGTCAATGATGTCTAAAAAAACCCAATCAGGAAAGCCACTCGAATGTGGAAAGCCACCAAGGACGCACAAGCTCGACCAAAGGCATTGAGAGCACACATTCTAGTTTTCTAAATCACGCATACATCGCGAACTCGTCAACGGCTGCCAGGAGGCATTACGAGAAACTCACCAAAGACGTGACAGCTCTAGCAATTAATGTCATGAGAGCACAAGAAATAAATTGTTAATTGAGTTCGTAGTGTGAAGTTGGTGTTTTATTTGTTTCTCTAGATACAAATATATGATAATGGTAATAGTAATTAAGTGAGTTTGATTGTTCCTAATTTTCGTTTTTTATTCTTGTGATCTCAACTACCCAAGTCGAAACAACGGGTCAATGATGGCTAAAAAAATCCAATCAGGAAAGCCACTCGAATGTGGAAAGCCACCAAGGACGCACAAGCTCGACCAAAGGCATTGAGAGATCACATTCTAGTTTTCTCAATCACGCATACATCGCGAACTCGTCAACGGCTGCCAGGAGGCATTACGAGAAACTCACCAAAGACGTGACAGCTATAGCAATAAATGTCCTGAGAGCACAAGAAATAAATTGTTAATTGAGTTCGGAGTGTGAAGTTGGTGTTTTATTTGCTTTCTCTCGAAACAAATATATGATAATGGTAATAACAATTAAGTGAGTTCGATTGTTCCTAATTTTTGTTTTTTATTCTTCTGATCTCAACTACCTAAGTCGAAACAACGGGTCAATGATGGCTAAAAAAACCAATCAGGAAAGTCACTCGATGGTGGAAAGCCACCAAGGACGCACAAGCTCGACTAAAGGCATTGAGAGCACACATTCTAGTTTTCTCAATCACGCATATATCGCGAACTCGTCAACGGCTGCCCGGAGGCATTACGAGAAACTCACCAAAGACGTGACAGCTCTAGCAATTAATGTCATGAGAGCACAAGAAATAAATTGTTAATTGAGTTCGGAGTGTGAAGTTGGTGTTTTATTTGCTTTCTCTCGAAACAAATATATGATAATGGTAATAACAATTAAGTGAGTTCGATTGTTCCTAATTTTTGTTTTTTATTCTTGTGATCTCAACTACCCCAGTCGAAACAACGGGTCAATGATGGCTAAAAAAACCCAATTAGGAAAGTCACTTGAAGGTGGAAAGCCACCAAGGACGCACAAGCTCGACTAAAGGCATTGAGAGCACACATTCTAGTTTTCTCAATCACGCATATATCGTGAACTCGTCAACGGCTGCCCGGAGGCATTACGAGAAACTCACCAAAGACGTGACAGCTCTAGCAATTAATGTCATGAGAGCACAAGAAATAAATTGTTAATTGAGTTCGGTGTGTGAAGTTGGTGTTTTATTTGCTTTCTCTTGAAACAAATATATGATAATGGTAATAACAATTAAGTGAGTTTGATTGTTCCTAATTTTTATTTTTTATTTTTCTGATCTCAACTACCCAAGTAGAAAAAACGGGTTAATGATGGCTAAAAAAACCAATCAGGAAAGCCACTCGATGGTGGAAAGCCACCAAGGACGCACAAGCTCGACTAAAGTCATTGAGAGCACACATTCTAGTTTTCTCAATCACGCATATATCGCGAACTCGTCAACGGCTGCCCGGAGGCATTACGAGAAACTCATCAAAGACGTGAGAGCTCTAGCAATTAATGTCATGAGAGCACAAGAAATAAATTGTTAATTGAGTTCGGAGTGTGAAGTTGGTGTTTTATTTGCTTTCTCTCGAAACAAATATATGATAATGGTAATAACAATTAAGTGAGTTCGATTGTTCCTAATTTTTGTTTTTTATTCTTGTGATCTCAACTACCCAAGTCGAAACAACGGGTCAATGATGGCTAAAAAAACCCAATCAGGAAAGCCACTTGAAGGTGGAAAGCCACCAAGGACGCACAAGGTCGACTAAAGGCATTGAGAACACAGATTCAAGTTTTCTCAATCACGCATATATCGCGAACTCGTCAACGGCTGCCAGGAGGCATTACGAGAAACTCACCAAAGACGTGATAGCTCTAGCAATTAATGTCATGAGAGCACAAGAAATAACTTGTTAATTGAGTTCGGTGTGAAGTTGGTGTTTTATTTGCTTTCTCTAGTAACAAATATATGATAATGGTAATAGTAATTAAGTGAGTTTGATTGTTCCTAATTTTTCGTTTTTTATTCTTGTGATCTCAACTACCCAAGTCGAAAAAACAGGTCAATGATGGCTAAAAAAACCCAATCAGGAAAGTCACTCGAAGGTGGAAAGCCACCAAGGACGCACAAGCTCGACTAAAGGCATTGAGAGCACATTCTAGTTTTCTCAATCACGCATATATCGCGAACTCGTCAATGGCTGCCAGGAGGCATTACGAGAAATTCACCAAAGACGTGATAGCTCTAGCAATTAATGTCATGAGAGCACAAGAAATAAATTGTTAAATGGAATTGGGCGTGTGAAGTATTTTTATGTATTATTCCCATCTCTATTATTGTTCTCTCATTTATCCAAGGTGATAAGAGTGTGTCAATAACCTTAAAAAACCAAATGGTGAAAGAATATATGTCGAAACAAACAAAAAAATTAAAAGGTTTTAAGTTAGATCATAAAAGCAAACAAAAAATATTATTAGAAAGTGTGTATTATATTTTTTGACAGTTTCATGGTAAAAACAAAAGGTATGTTAATGTGGTTTATGTTCATATCCCCCAAGTAGAGAGAACATGAAACAAAAAGTACAAAATAATAATAAGTAGTTGTATTACATTTTATATTAATATAGAATCAAAAGAATAACAAAACATTGAAACATAAGCATGAAAAAATAACATTTAATAATTAAAAGCTTGATAAAAATAAGTAATTAAAACAGGATACACCTGAAATGTGACATCTGATTAGAGTACTGTGCCAGCAATACCACCTGTCAATTAAAGGAAATAAATACTTAGTGGGAAACATTGGAATGACATAAGTAGTATATCCATCGGTCGAAAGAAATATGAATTCGGTAGTAGAAAGATAAGCTAGTCGTACAACAAATTTGAGGACAGTAAATCAAATCTCCATAAGGTTAAGAGAGATGACTTAGTGAATCTGAAACTCTAACACAAAAAATGCAAACCCAACTTTAAGACAAACAAGACTTGAAACTAAAAGTAGAGGATAGAAGTCGTAACTCCACTAGATAAACCGAAGTTGAACTAAAATAGGATGACTTGAAGTCATATCTCCATGGCCCAAGGAGAGAGTTATGACATGTTGAATTGCAAGCTATAACACTCGGATATGAATACCTAAGGTTAAAATATTCATGTTCATGACTCCAAAATTGGAGGACATGAAGCATATAGTCGGAGGTCGAGGGATTTATGTCTCCGGCAACACAAAAATCTACTGCGTGAATAGAGATATAAAAATAGAAACATATGTTTAACATAACAATGTACTTGAACCAAAATTGAAGAACTTTGAGACATAACTTCATATGTCGAGAGAGTTATGAGTTGGTGAATTTAAAAGTATAAATACAAAGAAATACGTCCATGAATTAGAAATTGCTGGACTTGAAGTCCTATATTCATACGTCAAGAGGATATGACTATGAGAACACAAAAGTCTTAAGACAAACAAAAACACGTGTTTAACACAACTAGGTACTTGAACTAAAATTGGAAGACTTTAAGACATGAATACATGGGCTGAAAGATTTATGACTTGGCAAATATAAAAGTATAAATACGAGACAAACACCTAAATTTAAGAAAATCAAGTCCATGACTTGGAATTTGGTGGACTTGAAGTCATATATCTATAGGTATAGATATATAGGACTAAGTGCAAGTCTTAAACACACAAATAGAAACATGTGTTTAACACAACCATGTTTGTTAACAAAAATTGGAGAGCATTAAGTTTTAACTCTATCGGTCGAGAGAGTTATGACTTTCTAGGTCAACAGAGTTATGACTTGGTGAATCAGAACCAATAACACAGATATTTAAACCTAAGTTTAGAATAGTTATGTCAATGAATTTAAAATTGGGAGACTTGAACTATAATTCAATAGGTCAAGGGAAATGTCGCTGGCAACACAAAAACTAATACATGAATAAACACATATGCTGAACACAACCAATGCCTTGAAATAAATATGGAGGACTTGAAGTCATATTTGATATCCCCGTAACTCAAGACAAGGACGGCCTGACAAATCTAAAACTAGAAAAATAAAATAAAAACCTAAGTTTAAGGAATCAAATCCATGAATTAAAAATTGGTGCACTTGAAATCATATATCCATGGGTGGAAAGATATATTCCAACGAGAATGCAAAAACCTAAGACACAAATAGAAACACATGTTTCACACAATTAGATACTTGAAAAAAAAATTGGAGGACTTTTAAGACTTAACCCCATGGGTCAAGAGAGTTGACTTAGATTGAGCACGGAGATAGAAATCAAAGTTTAAGAAATCAAGTCCATGACAAGTAAATTGGCAAACTTGAAGTCATATATATGTATATATAGGTAGAGAGAGATGACTACAAAAACACGAAAGTCTATCAGACGAATAGAAACACATTATTAACCAAAATTTTAGGACTTCTAAGACATAACTTCATAGAACAAGAGAGTTATGACATGGCAAATCCAAAACTATAACACACAGATTTGGATACCTAAGCTTAAATATTTATGTCCACGAATTTAAAATTGGAGAACTTGAAGCATATATCAAAGGACAAGAGTGATATAATCTAGTACACAAAACTAAAACGCACGAATAGACACATATATTGAAGACAACCAAGTCTTTAAATAAAAATGAAGGACTTTAAGGCACATCTCCATAGGTAAAGAGAGATATGACATAACAAATCCAAAACTCTAAACATGAAAATAGACACATGAGTTCAAAAAAATCAAGTCCGTGAATTAGAAATTTGTAGACTTAAAATCATATATCCATAGGTCGACAAAGCTAAGACTACGAGAATGCGAAAGTCTAACACACAGAAATACATATATAACAAAAAATTGAAGAGTTTAAGACATTAACGCCACATGTCGAGAGAGTAATGACTCGGCAAATCTAAAAGTCTAAACACGAAAATAGACATCTAAGTTTAAGAAAATCAAGTCCATGAGTTAGAAATTAGTGGACTTGAAGACATATCCATGTCTTATAACTCTATAATAAGTCGAGAGAGTTATGAGTTGGCAAATTGATAACTATAACACAGATATGGAAACCTAAGTTTGAAATAGTTATGTCAATAAATTTAGAATTGAAGGACATGAGGCATATACGTTTCCTGCAACACAAAATCTAACGCATGGATAGACACACATATGTCGAATACGACCAAGTCCATTTAAACAAATATCGAGGACTTGAGGTCATATCTCCATAGGTCAAGAGAAATATGATCTGACTAATCCAAGACCAAAAACACCAAAGTAAAAATCTAAGTTTAAGAAAGTCAACTCCATGAATTAGAAATCGGTGGACTTGAAGTCATATATCCTTAAGTCTATAGATATATGACAACGAAATGTGAAAGTCTAAGACACAAATAGGAACAAGAGACACGATGCTAAAATTAGAGGACTTGAAGCATACATATATAAGTAACGACACATAAGACTCCAGGAGATATAGACACACCTATCTTGACGACAACCAAGTCTTTTAAATAAATATGGACTTGAAGTCATATATCCATTTTTTGTTCAAGAGCGCTATGACCGGACCAAAATTGGTGAACTTGAAATCATATATCCATAGGTATAGAGATATATGACTACGAGAACAAGAAAATCTGAGACACGAATAGGAACACAACTACACAAGTTTAACACAACCAGGTACTTCGGAAATCTAAACACAAAGACAGACACCTAAGATTAAGGAAGTCAGTCCATGACTTCGGAATGGTGGACTTGAAGCCATAAACCCGTAGTTTGAGAGAGTTATGACTCGGCGAATGGAACTTGTCACACACGAATCTATAGACTCGGGTTTAAAATTGGAGGACTGGAAACATATATCCATGGGTTAAAAAGATATATAACTCCAAAACCACGAAAACTTAACGCACAATGAGACACACATATGTTGAGGACAACCAGGTTCTTTAAAATAATATGGACTTGAAATCATATCTTCATAGGTCAAGAGAGATATGACCACATGAATCCAAGACTAGAAACAACAACAAAGCCTTTTATCCCAAACTAGTTGGGAGTCCCAAACTAGTTGGGAATCCAAGACTAGAAACACCACACAAAAAAACGAAGTTTAAGAAAGTCAAGTCCACGATTTAGAAATTGGTGGAACTTGAAGTCATATATCCATAGGTCCGGAGATATATGACTACGAGAACATAAAAATCTAAGACACAATAGGGACACATGTCTAACACAAGCACATACTTGAACAAAAAATTAGAGGATGTTAAGACGTAACTCTATGAAGATAGACACCTAAGTGTAAGGAAATCAAGTCCATGACTTAAAAATTGATGGACTTGAAGTCATATATCCATGTGTCAAGAGAGATAACGAAAGATTGGCACACCAATAAAAAAAAAATATTTAACCAAAATTGGAGGACTCTAAGTCATAAACCCCTAGGTCGAGAGAGTTATGACTTGGCGAATGGGAAACTATAACATTGGAATATAGGGACGCAATTTTAAAATTGGAACACTTGACGCCAATATCCACAAGTCGAGAGATATATGACTCCGGGAACACGAAGACCAAGTACACGAGTAGACACATGTTTAAGGAAATCTAAACATGAAGATAGACACTTAAGTTTAAGGAAATCATTGGTAGAATTGAAGTCATATATCCAAGAGTCTAAGACAATTAGGAACACATGTTTAAGACAACAAGGTACTTGAACAAAAGGCGAGGGACTTTAAGACGTAACTTCATGGATTGAGAGAGTTATGACTTGGCGAATCTCAAAGTATAAACACTCAAAAGTTTAAGACCCAAACAGAAATACATGTTTACCACACGAAAGTTTGATACACGAATGTAAACACATGTTTAACACACATAATTAGTGGGTTGGTTGTCGTATCTTAATAGATTAATAGAGATAGAACTTGGCGAATGCAAAACTTAGGTTGAATCTCTTTTTAAAATAAATTGGAGGACTTGAAGTCATGACTATATGGGGATATATATGATTTGGCAAATCCAAAACTATAACACACGAAGATTCACACTTAAAGCTAAGTCCATGAAGGCTTTTATCTTTTAACTAAAAGTTGGAGGGTTTGAAGTAACATCTCTATGTGCCAAGAGAGATGACTTGGCAATCTAAACTCACAACGTACAAGATTGTGGTACCTACCTATTTGAATTAATAAATTCACGAGATCAAATGATTAAGTTGAATCCTATATAACAATTAAATATCAAAATGAACAAACTATTTGCAAAAAAAAATCACATAATGTAATCTATGAAAATGCAGCATGGGACAATAATTACCACTTAACTCTCAAAATCAGTAGCTGAAGCTTACAAATATAAGAATCGAACGTGCGGCATGTTGGATGATCCTCTCGGGGATCCTCTGCTGGAGTTGGTCGAAGGTCTCGACGGTCATGCAGCCAGGTCTGCCGGAATGCCTCCTGTGGAGCTTTTGGTTCCTCTTCTTGCCAGAGACAAGATTCTTGCCCTTATCCATCTTAGGGCGGCATTGACAAGATTCTTGCCCTTATCCATCTTAGGGCGGCATTGACAAGATTCTTGCCCTTATCCATCTTAGGGCGGCATCTTAGAGCTAGCATTCTCCGCGTGGTCCCCCTTTCCTGTTCCCGATCTGGTCACCAAATCGTCTTGAAATCGAGTTCTACGAGGGTTGGAGTTTGAGGTGGGAAGGGATCGGGGTTAGGGTTGGGTGGGAAGGGATCGGGGTTTAGGAGGGAGAGAGGGACTGTTTCCTTTCTTGGTCGGGGTTAGGGTTAAGGTGGGAAGGGATCGGGGTTTAGGAGGGAGAGAGGGACTGTTTCCTTTCTTGGTCGGGGTTAGGGTTAGGGTGGGAAGGGATCGGGGTTTAGGAGGAGAGAGGGACTGTTTCCTTTCTTGGTTGGGAAAGAAGTGATCGTCGGAGTAGTAGGGTGGAGGGTATTTATAGACGTCCGTTCCAATCGTACGCGTTCCACACGCGTCGGGTTTTGTTAATATTTTTATTAATATAAAAAATGTTACATGGATGGTCTAATTAAAAAATTAAGGAGGAGGAAGTAAAACACAATAGAAGGAAAAAATATATACATATATATACGTCTGAAACAATTTTTATACGTTTGTGATAAGAAGACATTCATAAGTGAAATCAACGGGGAATGAGCATTTTGGATTCATAAGATGACATCCAGAGAAGAAATTAATGGGGAACAACCAAATATGAGTTTTGAGAATCCAAATTTTAAACCAATTTTCCTTGGGTCGAAATAATTATCCAAAATCGTTGACATATATATCATGATTCACGCCCAAGAATTCATCCCCAAGCTCACCCTGTTATTTTGAAATTTGATTTTGGCTTATTTTTTGTGGAGTTAAGAGAAAATAAAGTCGAATCATGTCCTAGGTAAAAATATAATTAGTATTTTGGCACTACATATATTTTAACGAAAGGTACCTTTTGAGAATAATAAATAATATGCAAAGAATAAATTTGGGTGATTTAATTGGTATTTTGATAATGGGAAAATTATAAATTCCACATATAATATATTACGAAAACTCTTTATATGTGTAGTTTCGGTCAAAAATAAATCCATGTTTCTGTAGAAAAAAATATAATAATATACGTTAATGCCCAAAGAACTGCGGAAAATGTTAAGAAAATACCTTAATGAAATTTATCGGTTATACAAAATGTTTCCAACGAATACAAAAATGTGAACGAACATTGACAACTGTATATTATACTTGGAAAGTTCTAGAAAAAATAACGGACCGATAACTAATTCAACTTTCATATCTATAAATATAGTACGTAATAAAAATAATACTCTCGCAATCTACTCAATACGATTTCTCAGCTCCTCACTCAAATATTTAGTTCCGCTTATAATATCTTGCTAGTTGGTTTGCTCACCGTCGTCTCCAATCACTTTCGTAATTTTTATCTAATTTTTTTTATATTTTCAATTTATATCATTCCATGTAGCAAACTAAACAGTTTTTACTCATTTAACCATTGTTTGTTTGTGTTGTTTGTTTGTGGAGTACGTGATTATATTTATTACTACTTTTATCACAATTTTTTTGTTAATGTGTTATATTCCTTAGGATAAAGAAGACAAATATGTTTCCATTTCTGCAAGTTTAAACAGTTCATCAAATGTCATGTTGTATATAATTATATATAGTAGTGGTTTACCTATATACTCGTTGGATCTCCTAAATTCTATCTTCAAACCCATGTTAATTATTTTTTAATTGATATCTTCAAAACCATATCTACAAGTGGTTGTCTATACTTGTATTTAGGGTTAAGATTGAAGGTTAAACACTAAAGCATAAATTTCATTTCTGTTTGCAAGTGATATTACCTTTTCTAGTTTCAATAATTGCCAAAAATCTGCTTCGAGTTTGCAATGAAGATAGTTAATTACCACTTATACAGTTACATATATGTTCCAGTTTCACCACAACTTCTAATTCAAAATTCGATTGGGATAATCAATTCAAGTTGGCACTTTTATCGAAGTGTCTTTTAAATTAAATCAAATCAAAATAAAATCAAAAATAAAATCACAAAATTATTTAAAGTGGTATGGTGCTGACTTTACAAGGGTTAGATCTAAGTTTTTCGAACATGCATATAGTGTATTACCAAACAAAAGTACAAATTACTAAATTTAATATATGGGAGGCCAATAAGGATACAAGATGGCATTGTAAGTTATTGTCAAGGATAATTTGAAAATGGAAAATCTATTTAATTATATGAAAAAATTGGCCAAGGGAGAAAACATATTGTAATTGAATTCGTGAAAAAAAGTAAAGTAATAATGGAAAAGGTAATAGAATGCTATACCGGGAAAGAAACTATCATATGTTACTCGACATCACCGAGAGATTATTTTAAATATTCCAGAAATATTTTGTTCCATTTTATCGTATTCAAAAGTCACGTTTTATTTAACAAAAAATTAAGTAATCTAGATGGTAAAAAATTTACTTTTAACATAAATAAAATTAAATAAATATAATTACTAATTAACTTTTTTCCCGAAAAAGAATACGATAACGTAGGTGTAATGGTACGTATGACCTATACTAGTTTTTTTAAAAATTAAATTAAACGAACGGTCTTGACAAGTCCATTTTTTATAAAAATAGAGGCATAAGCCAAAACATTCTCATTAAGTCATAACAAACAATATATTGTGCTTTTTGTTAATTGCTTACATCTGCGATTGAAGATTATTGGCATACCAATCAAGCAATCAAGTACTCAATGGATTCACGAGTGGAGTTGGAGAATGCTGATTTTGGACTCGACAGAGAAAGTCATGTCGTGATCGCCGTTAACTTTGCTACCTCTGATTACCTCGTAAATTATCATTTACTATATTCTCTTATTTTACATTTTCATAGATTTTAGCGTACCAATAATTAGTTTCAACTCCATTAACCAATGTTTGTTTGTTGTCCATATATTATTGTTTTCACAGTTTCTGTTTGTGTTTTTAGAAAACAATCTTTAAAAGTTGAATATCTCTTCGATTTTGTCATTTATGGTGTACATATGGCGATTTACTTATCACATCCATTAAATCTTCTTGATGAACGTAACTGCGCTTCATTTACTCCCTTTTTAAAGGATTTTTGGGAACATATTCCTTGAAAACTTTATACTTAATTAGACATTTCTGTTCTCGATTTTTGAAATCGAGAATAAAAATAAAATGTTCAACGATTTTATAACAATTTGACCTACAAAGTGGAATTTATCAAATCATTATTTATATTTGGTTTTTGTTACGATTTCAATTCGTTACAATTTAACCTGCAAGTCATTAATTAACTTGTTCAACAAGCTTTCTGTAACATCCCGAAACAACGAAAATTTAAAAATTTAAACTATCAAGAGATTATCAGAATAAACTCAACATCGGGAATGTCACTCAATAAATCAACCGTCGGTGCACCAATAATACAACAGAGTTTGTCAAAAGACGTGATTACAACAATACAATGAAAAGACAAAGAAGGTAATTGTTGGCTTTTTGGCCCTTTAATCTTAATTTTGATGATTAACAAACTAATAGTATGCATAACTTCAATTACAACATCACACACATCATATTATCCAATTGCATAGATATTGTGTATTCCTAACAATGTAGGTGATCAAACCAAGGGACTAATCAACTTCAAGATCAAGGCTCAAGACTTGTAATCAAAGCTCAAGGACTTCATATGTAATTTTCCATTTATTTGAGTTGTAGGATCAAATGTACACTTGATGCACAAAAGGATAAACCCGTCTGCCGCGGTCGACCGTATCCACATCGGTTTACCGAACAAGGTTCCCAACGGATAACCGAGTGTCTCTCGGTGAACCGTTCCTTATAGAGTCAGTAAACCCTTGATCTCCTGGAACCCTTGTGTCAGTGTACCGAACCTTATTCGGTCAACCGTTCCCTATAGAGTCAGTAAAACTTGATCTCCTGGAATCCTCGTTTCGGTGTACCGAACGTTGTTCGGTCAACCGTCTTCTTAGAATCAGTAGAAAACTTGATCTCCTGGAAACATTGTTTCGGTGTACCGAACCTTACCCGGTCGACCGTGTCCCTATTCCCAGTAGCTTCGAATACTTCTCTGGACATTTCTATTCGGTCTTCCGAAGAGAGCTCGGTCATCCGAACTTCTATGTGTCTTTAGGCCTAAACCGACTTCATCTTATTGGCCCACGTGGCACAACTAACTCCACCAGACTTATATTTTGTCGTTTAGCCACATCTTTGAAACATCCATATCGGTCTACCGATGGATCTTCGGATTACCGAGTTGTTCTTAGATATAAGATCGTAACGGCTATTTTTCCACGTAATATTTCGACCGTTATCGATAAACCAATTTCACACACTATGTCAGCCGAAAATCCGCACATGTATCGGTCAACCGAACATATCACGGTCTACCGAACATGTTCACCGAGTCGCACCAAATCTTTATTGTCCACTCTTGAACGGTGCACCGAAGTGATCTCGGTCAACCGAAATTAATTATCCGATATTAGGAAAAAGTTAATGGAAGTTGGTAAACGGTTATCCGACCTATATTCGGTTAACCGAGTTCTTGTTTCTGACCACTTCTTCGGACTACCGTGTTTCCAACGGTCGACCGAATATGTCTCGATTTCTGCCCGAGCTTAAGTCACATCTTGTTTTCACTTGGTCCACTCCTCACCAACTTACCATAACGGCTCTATTTGTTTTGAAGGCTATATAAGCTTCACTTAAGAGACACATTCATTACCTTACTTGCCAAATATCAATCCTACTCTTGTGCTCTCAATCTTCAAGCCTTCAAAGCTCCACCAACTCTCATACTTCCACTTAATTCACTCCAAGCCTAAATCATATCCTTGAGTGCATTCAAGTTAAGGTTCAACAACCACATTCAATTTCCATTGTGTTGTAAAGCTTCGAGGAAGCACCCTCTCGGGTTGTGAGAGGAGATCCGAGCAAGGCGAGGGTGTTCGCAAGGCTCCGATTGTAAGAGGGTTTATCTTCGACCCGGAACGAAGATAATAGTGAATTCTCGAGTAGGGATCGGAGGATCGATCGGAACTTGAGGAGAGGACTAGATCACGGTGGTGTGATCGAACCTCTATAAATCTCCGGAGTCATCTTGTGGTTTGCATTCTTTCCCTTATTGTTTTAATTGTGCAATAGTAGAAGAAAATTAGGAGATAATCTATTCACCCCCCTCTAGATTAGTGACCGATTAACTTACATTTGGTATCAGAGCATAGGTTTACTCATCTATTCCATTTAGCCATGGAGAGTAGCACTAATCAACTTAGAGAAGGATTATCTACCACTAGACCCCCGTTGCTTACCGGAAATAATTATGCACATTGGAAGAATAGAATGAGAATCTACATCCAATCAATTTCCTTAAAAATGTGGATATTCCTTGGTAGTAAATATGTTCCACCCACTAGTGAACAATTAGCAACATTAACCGATGATATAATTGCTAATGCCGAGATGAATGCAAAACTCATGAACATATTTGCTTGTGGAGTAGATACTCAAGAATATGGTAGGATTAGCGGATGTGATACCGCTTATGAGATATGGAAATTACTTGAATCTCATCATGAAGGATCATCTAGAATGAAAGAAACTAGGGTTGATATATTTGTGCGTAAATATGAATTATTCTCTATGCAACCCGGTGAAAGTATAAGCGAGATGAACACTCGCTTCACCGAGATTACTAATAATTTGAAAAATCTTGGTAAGAAGGTAAATGAAGGTGACAAGGTGAGAAAGATTCTTCGATCTCTCTCTCAAACGATTGGGAGAAAAAGACAACCGCCATTGAGGAAGCTCAAGATCTCAACACATTATCGATGGAGGATCTCATCGGAAGCCTTATGGCTTATGAGATTCAAATGAATGGGAGAAAAGAGATGGAGAGCTCGAAAAAGAAAGAAAAAGTCATTGCTCTTAAGGCCAACCTTGAATCCGAAAAATCGGATGACGATGAGAGTGATGAAGAGCTTGCAATGATGGTTAAGAGATTCAAGAAGCGATGGATAAAAGACAAATTTCAAAGAAAGAGAAGGGATGATGGAGAAAGCTCAAAATGTCCTATTTGTTATGGATGTGATAAAATTGGACATATAAAGAAAGATTGTCCCTTGATCCAATCCAAGGAAAGGAAAGAGAAAAAGAGAAGAGAGAATGAAGAAAAGTTAAGGAGATTCAAAAGAAGAGAGAAGAAGTATAAGGAGAAGAAAAAGGCCCTCAAAGCAACTTGGGATGGATCATCCGAGTCATCCTCCGGCTCTTCAAGTGAGTCGGAAAATGAAGAAGCTCGTCTATGTCTCTACACTCAAGAAGAAATCGATGGAGAATTAGATGATGCATCTTCGTCAAGCGAGCAAGACGAACCCAACACTTGCAATGTCGCCAAAGATGGAGAAAATGAGGTAATCTCAACTCATGAATCAAACTCATATGATGAATTACTAGATGCTTTTCATGAATTGCTTGAAAAATGTGACATACTAAGGCATAAAAGTAAATTATCTAGGAAAGCTAATCATGATCTAGCTTGTATAAATGAATCATTATCAAATGAAGTTGATAAGCTTGTGTTAGAAAATAAAAGCTTAAAAGAACACAATGTTGAATCTCATGCTAAAGAAATACATGATCTTAGAGAATGCAATAAGCAATTAAGAATTGATCTTGAGAAATTCACCAAAGGGAAGAAGATGCTAGACATGTTACTTGGTAGTCAAATTCAATCTTTAGAAAAGCATAGTTTAGGATACATGAATCAAAAGAAAAACTCTAAGAGTTATTTTGTGCATGCTTTAAATGGTATAGTGAAAAAGAATTTCTTTTCAAATGTTTGGGTACCTAGAACCAAACAAGTTTGGGTACCTAAAGCTAACCCCAAAGGACCCAAACAAATATGGGTACCAAAGTTATCTTCTTCTTCTTTGAATGTAGGTGAAAAAGAAGGGGAAGTGGATCGTAGATAGCGGATGTTCGAGGCACATGACGGGAGACCACTCTATGTTCAAAACATTGAAATCAAAGAAAGGTGGAACCGTCACATTTGGGGATAATTCTAAAGGTCACATTATTGGCATCGGCGATGTTGGTAATGACTCTACTACTCAAATTCAAAATGTGCTTCTTGTTGATGGTTTAAAACATAATTTACTTAGTGTTAGTCAATTAACCGATAAAGAATTCTTAGTTGTCTTTGTTCAACACATCGTATACATCATTTCTAAAGCTACTTTGAAAACCACTTTTAAAGGATATAGATATGGAAATGTTTATGTTGTGCATGTCGATAGCATTGACTCATTTTCTAAGGAAACATGCTTAGTTGCTTCAAATGACGAATCTTGGTTATGGCATAAGAGGTTAGGCCACATTAGTATGAGCCAACTTCATAAACTTGCTAAATTTGACTTGGTAAGAGGATTGCCCAAATTGGATTTCAAGAAAAATAAACTTTGCAATGCTTGTGAATTTGGAAAACAATTTAAAAGTTCTTTCAAGTCTATTAACATGGTTTCTACTTCAAAACCTTTGGAAGTCTTGCATATGGATCTCTTTGGTCCATCTAGAACGTTAAGTCTAGGTGGCAAGAGTTATGCATTTGTCATCATTGACGATTTTACTCGATTTACTTGGGTGTTGTTTCTTGCAAATAAGAATGAAGCTTTCAAGCAATTTGAAAAATTTACAAAACGAATTCAAAGAGAAAAATGGTCTTTGATTTTGAAAATTCGTAGTGATCATGGTGGTGAATTTGAAAATGAAGGTTTTGAGGAATTTTGTGATTCTAATGGTATAGAACATACATTTTCTTTCCCAAGAACTCCTCAACAAAATGAGGTAGTTGAAAGGAAGAATAGAACTCTTCAAGAAATGTCAAGAACAATGCTTTGTGAAAATGGCCTACCAAAGTATTTTTGGTGTGAAGCGGTTAACACGGCTTGTTACATTCTTAACCGTGTTTTGATTCGACCAAATTTAAACAAAACTTCATTTGAACTTTGGTTTGGAAAACCCCCAAAAATTTCATATTTCAAAGCTTTTGGTTCTACATGTTTTGTTCTCAATACCAAAGATAATTTAGACAAATTTGATGCCAAATCCGATAAAGCAATATTTTTAGGATATTCAAGTAGAAGTAAAGCATATCGAGTTTATAACAAGAGAACTAGTTGTGTACAAGAATCCATGCATGTTCACTTTCAAGAAGAACCATGTAAGAATAATTCTAACATTGATGATGAACTTATTGACCATATTCGTGATATCACAACTCAAGAACAACCAAATGAAACATCTCAAGAAAAACAAGAGTTTCCAAAAGATTGGCAATATAAGAAGGATCATCCTAAGTATCTCGTAATTGGTGATGTATCAAAAGGAATTATTACTAGGTCTAATGCTCTTGTTATATGTGACTCATATGCATTTATATCTCAACTTGAACCTAAGAAAATAGAAGATGCATGTGATGATGAATTTTGGTTATTAGCTATGCATGAAGAGTTAAACCAATTCATTCGTAATGATGTTTGGGAGCTTGTTCCGAGACCCAAAGATCAAACGGTAATTGGCACCAAGTGGGTTTTTCGAAACAAACTTGATGAATCCGGGCAAGTGGTTAGAAACAAAGCTCGATTGGTCGCTCAAGGTTACAACCAAGAGGAAGGTATCGACTTTGATGAAACCTATGCTCCGGTAGCTCGATTAGAAGCAATTAGAATGTTATTAGCATATGCATCATACATGGATTTTAAACTCTTTCAAATGGATGTTAAAAGTGCATTTTTAAATGGTTTTATTATGGAAGAAGTTTATGTTAAACAACCACCCGGTTTTGTGAATGAAACATACCCGGATCATGTTTTCAAGCTTAAGAAGGCTCTTTATGGGCTTAAGCAAGCTCCTAGAGCTTGGTATGAAAGGTTGAAGACCTTTTTGCTTGAAAACGGATTCATCATGGGAAAAGTTGACACCACATTATTTATAAGACCAAAGATAAAGATTTATTAATCGTACAAATATACGTTGACGACATTATCTTCGGTTCTACTAATGATTGTCTATGCCAAGAGTTTTCTAAGTCTATGCAAGGTGAATTTGAAATGAGCTTGATGGGTGAACTCAACTTCTTTCTTGGACTCCAAATCAAGCAAACCTCGGAGGGAAACTTCATCAACCAAACCAAATACACAAAAGAATTACTCAAACGATTTGGATATGAAGATAGCAAACCTCACAATACTCCCATGAGCACAAGCTTGAAATTGGATAAAGATGAAGAAGGCAAAGAAGTTGACATTAAAAAATATCGAGGTATGATCGGTTCACTTCTTTATTTAACCGCTAGTAGACCCGATATTATGTTTAGTGTTTGTCTTTGTTCTCGTTTTCAATCTTGTCCTAAAGAATCTCACATGCATGCATTGAAAAGAATTTTTCGATATTTGAAAGCTACTTGTGACTTCGGATTGTTTTATCCCAAGACTCGATCTTTTGATCTCATTGCCTATAGTGATGCCGATTATGCCGGATGCAAATCCGATCGGAAAAGTACTAGTGGGACATGCCAATTCTTGGGAAAATCTTTAGTTTCTTGGTTTAGTAAGAAACAAAATAGTGTTGCACTCTCAACAACCAAAGCCGAGTATGTGGCCGCCGGATGTTGTTGTGCACAAATCCTTTGGGTGAGGCAAACCCTCAAGGATTTGAGACTTGAGTTTCAAACTATACCCATTTTTTGTGATAATACAAGTGCTATAAACTTATCTAAAAATCCAATTCTTCATTCAAGAACCAAGCATATAGATGTTCGCCATCACTTTCTTAGAGATCATGCTCTTAAAGGCGATATTGAATTACAATTTATTTCAACACATGATCAATTAGCGGATATATTCACTAAACCATTGGATGTTGATCAATTTGATAAAATTAGACAAGAACTAGGGATGTGTAGTGCAAAAGAAATATTATAATTCATCTCATTTGCTTAAAATTCATTGCATTGTTTGCTGTGTTTGTCTGTCCGCACAACACGGATGACCGAACATGGTTCGGTAAACCGCATTGTGTCTGGACAGGGATTCAGACTTGGTCTGGATTCTCTGTTTCGGTACACCGTGCCTTACACGGTCGACCGACCGTTTTGCTGTGCTTTAATTAGAATTCTTCCCTGTTCCGAATCTATCGGTTATCCGAACCCTGTTCGGACGACCGCGTCTCTTGGATGATTTTTGAATTCTTCGTTGACCCCTTTTTAAACGAATCTTATTTTTGAATTCTTGGGTATCCGATTTTTAATCGGATGACCGTTGTGGAAAGATTCTCCCACAACGGACGTCCGAACATGTGTCGGTAATCCGTTCACCTGTTGCAGTAGAGCTTTGCTACTTACTGTTATCTTTGTGACGGTATACCGACTCCTGTTCGGTCGACCGAGGGGCGACATTTTCTAGCCGTTGGAACTGGTCCAACGGTCTTCCGAGGCAATTATGGATGACCGTTGGACACGTTTTTTCAAGTTTGCACACCCCTTTATTCTCCCATCTTCTATATTTTTGGCTACCCTCTTTCATTTCTATCATCCCCAAAGCCAAAAATCTTCCTAAGCACACTTTTGCTTCCTCCTTTCTCACTTCAAACCCTTTCCAACTTCAAAACATTTCATCACTTCCTCCATTCCTCTTCATGGGTCCAAGAAAAATTTGCACTTCCAAGAAGGCGGTAGAACCACCAACGGAACCAACAACTAGGAGAGGAAAGAAACCCGCTCCACCGGCAAAGAAGACAAGGCTCAACCCCGACATACCATCTTCTTCTACTAATCCGGCGAGCGAACCTGTCGACGAGTATCTTCGGCCCTACAACAAAGGCATCTTCTACAATCAAAAGGTGGAGGAGCACTACTACACTATTAGTGGTGCAAATCCAATTCCGGAGCGGAAGATCATCCTAAAAGATTTCGAGTCGATTGGTCTATCCACCTATTTCATGGTTGATAATCTTGGCATCTTCTTTCATGACAAACTTCCGGTCCCTTTCTCCGCGGAAGCTTGTCGTCAATTTTATGCAAATCTCCGGGAGACCACCGCTCTTGATGGTACTCAAGCGGCGCTAACGACCCAAGTCGATTCCATCTCTTTCACTCTCACCGCCCCTCTCCTCTCGGAGATCACCGGACTTCCTAGCGCCGGGGAGGACATCTACAATCTTTCTTGGGAGAATGTTTGTGGCTCTATGAGTCAATTTCTGGAGGTGACTCAACCGGAAGTTCCTCACGATGGCAAGCTTTCCATTCCTCATCTTCCGGTTGTTGGCCGTATTCTTTGCCGCTTCATTTCCACCAACCTTTTTGTGCGCAAAGGGCACCTCGACGAGCTTGGACATCAAATGATGAAGTGCCTTTTCAACCTCTCTACCGGAACACGCACAAATTGGCCCTTGTTTATCATCAATCACATGATATACATTTCCCGGAAGAAGCGTAACTTTCTCCCTTTCCCCATGTTGATTTCGCTGGTCATCGATCACTTCAACATCCAATTCGACCGCGATCTCTTCAAATCATCCAAGACGGTCATCGACAAATACACTCTCAAAAGGATGCGCTCGGGGAAGCAAGCACATGTCGAAGAAGAAGTGGAAGACGACTCCTCTGAAAATGAGGATGATGATGTCTCTACCGATGCTCCACGTTGGTCTCCTCCTCCATATGATGCCGAAGTGAATCCTAATTGGGATCCTAGCTTGTCTCGTGGTCCACGGAGATACGTTCGTCCCGAATGGTCATCCGGCACCGATGCTCAATGGAACCAACCGGCATGGGCCTATCGTCATGAGAAGCTCTTGGACCGGAATTGCGAAGAGATTCACGAAGTTAGGAGTTTGGTAAATCGTAACTATCAAGGTATTCAAGACCTCATCTCCGACTTCCAAAACTTCCAATTATCGACGTCGAACTCGCTGAACGACATCCACAATCAAATTCGTGAGGTTGGAGACTCACGTCAAGCCTTTTTCGACTCGCAAAATGAGATGATGGAGCTTCTTCGAAACATGAACAAGCCGGACAACTAGCCTATCTTTGTTGCTTGTTCTTGCTTCTTGTTGTTTGTTGTGTTTGTTTGCTCTGTTATTTGCTTATGTGTGTTTGCTTTTGCATTGGCTTTATGCCTTATCTTCCCTCTTAAGTAATGAAATTTCATTTTTTTCATATTGTGTGTCTTTTTGTCCCCAACTTTCATTGCAATGTTCTTTTTTATGGATGTCAAAAGGGGGAGAACAAATGGATACAAATTGCCTAATTCAAATATATGAAACTCATGCATTGAGTAAGGGGGAGTTAACATATATTTTGCATATTGATAGGGGGAGCACTTACACAATTTGACATTAGTTTGTCATCATCAAAAAGGGGGAGATTGTTGGCTTTTTGGCCCTTTAATCTTAATTTTGATGATTAACAAACTAATAGTATGCATAACTTCAATTACAACATCACACACATCATATTATCCAATTGCATAGATATTGTGTATTCCTAACAATGTAGGTGATCAAACCAAGGGACTAATCAACTTCAAGATCAAGGCTCAAGACTTGTAATCAAAGCTCAAGGACTTCATATGTAATTTTCCATTTATTTGAGTTGTAGGATCAAATGTACACTTGATGCACAAAAGGATAAACCCGTCTGCCGCGGTCGACCGTATCCACATCGGTTTACCGAACAAGGTTCCCAACGGATAACCGAGTGTCTCTCGGTGAACCGTTCCTTATAGAGTCAGTAAACCCTTGATCTCCTGGAACCCTTGTGTCGGTGTACCGAACCTTATTCAGTCAACCGTTCCCTATAGAGTCAGTAAAACTTGATCTCCTGGAATCCTCGTTTCGGTGTACCGAAAGTTGTTCGGTCAACCGTCTTCTTAGAATCAGTAGAAAACTTGATCTCCTGGAAACATTGTTTCGGTGTACCGAACCTTACCCGGTCGACCATGTCCCTATTCCCAGTAGCTTCGTATACTTCTCTGGACATCTCTATTCGGTCTTCCGAAGAGAGCTCGGTCATCCGAACTTCTATGTGTCTTTAGGCCTAAACCGACTTCATCTTATTGGCCCACGTGGCACAACTAACTCCACCAGACTTATATTTTGTCGTTTAGCCACATCTTTGAAACATCCATATCGGTCTACCGATGGATCTTCGGATTACCGAGTTGTTCTTAGATATAAGATCGTAACGACTATTTTTCCACGTAATATTTCGACCGTTATCGATAAACCAATTTCACACACTATGTCAGCCAAAAATCCGCACATGTATCGGTCAACCGAACATATCACGGTCTACCGAACATGTTCACCGAGTCGCACCAAATCTTTACTGTCCACTCTTGAACGGTGCACCGAAGTGATCTCGGTCAACCGAAATTAATTATCCGATATTAGGAAAAAGTTACTGGAAGTTGGTAAACGGTTATCCGACCTATATTTGGTTAACCGAGTTCTTGTTTCTGACCACTTCTTCGGACTACCGTGTTTTCAACGGTCGACCGAATATG
Organism: Triglochin maritima; assembly: GCA_963682175.1. Classification (NCBI taxonomy): domain Eukaryota; kingdom Viridiplantae; phylum Streptophyta; class Magnoliopsida; order Alismatales; family Juncaginaceae; genus Triglochin; species Triglochin maritima. Next base: position 41,245,803 of record OY821781.1, read on the forward strand.
TCTCGATTTCTGCCCGAGCTTAAGTCACATCTTGTTTTCACTTGGTCCACTCCTCACCAACTTACCATAACGGCTCTATTTGTTTTGAAGGCTATATAAGCTTCACTTAAGAGACACATTCATTACCTTACTTGCCAAATATCAATCCTACTCTTGTGCTCTCAATCTTCAAGCCTTCAAAGCTCCACCAACTCTCATACTTCCACTTAATTCACTCCAAGCCTAAATCATATCCTTGAGTGCATTCAAGTTAGAGTTCAACAACCACATTCAATTTCCATTGTGTTGTAAAGCTTCGAGGAAGCACCCTCTCGGGTTGTGAGAGGTGATCCGAGAAGGGGGGGTGTTCGCAAGGCTCCGATTGTAAGAGGGTTTATCTTCGACCCGGAACGAAGATAATAGTGAATTCTCGAGTAGGGATCGGAGGATCGATCGGAACTTGAGGAGAGGACTAGATCACGGTGGTGTGATCGAACCTCTATAAATCTCCGGAGTCATCTTGTGGTTTGCATTCTTTCCCTTATTGTTTTAATTGTGCAATAGTAGAAGAAAATTAGGAGATAATCTATTCACCCCCTCTAGATTAGTGTCCGATTAACTTACATTAATCACGAAGACCTCGAAGAGTCCCATGAGGATCCTGGCCCCAAGATGTGTGCGCCCGCGGTCACCACCCGACAGAACCTACTGCGGTCCTGAAACATGAATCAAACAACGATGCCGGAGTTTACCATTGGGGAACCCCGTATGCCAAGGTCACCTATATGCATGCAATAGCACGGTAAAAGAACCTATCATACTAGTAGCATGTCATGTTTAAGGTTTAGGGTTTTAGGGTTTAGGGTTTTAGGGTTTAGGGTTTACGGTTTAGGGTTTAAGGTTTCGGGTTTAGGGTTTTAAGGTTTAGGGTTTAGGGTTTTAGGGTCTAGGGTCTAGGGGTTAGGGTTTAGGGTTTAGGGTGTAAGGTTTAGGGTTTTTAGGGTTTTTAGGGTTTTGGGTTTTAGGGTTTAGGGTTTTAGGGTTTAGGGTTTAGGGTTTAGGGTTTTTAGGGTCTAGGGTTTTTAGGGTCTAGGGTTTAGGGTTTAGGGTCTAGGGTTTAGGGTTATTTTAGGGTTTAGGGTTATTTTAGGGTTTAGGGTTTAGGTTTTTTTTAGGGTTTAGGATTTAGGGTTTTAGGGCTTAGGGTTATTTAGGGTTTAGGGTTATTTAGGGTTTAGGGTTTAGGGTTTAGGGTTAAGGGTTTAGGGTTTAGGGTTTGTTTAGGGTTTAGGGTTTATGGTTTAGGGTTTAGGGTTTATTTAGGGTTTAGGGTTTAGGGTTTATTTAAGGTTTAGGGTTTAGGGTTTTAGGGTTTTAGGGTTTAGGGTTTAGGTTTTAGGGTTTAGGGTTTTAGGGTTTAGGGTTTTAAGGTTTAGGGTTTTAGGTTTTAGGGTTTTAGGGTTTAGGGTTTTTAGGGTTTTTAGGGTTTAGGGTTTAGGGTTTAGGGTTATTTAGGGTTTAGGGTTATTTAGGGTTTAGGGTTTAGGGTTATTTAGGGTTTAGGGTTTAGGGTTTAGGGTTATTTAGGGTTTAGGGTTTAGGGTTTACGGTTTTTAGGGTTTAGGGTTTAGGGTTTAGGGTTTAGGGTTTTAGGGTTTTAGGGTTTAGGGTTTAGGGTTTTTAGGGTTTAGGGTTTTTAGGGTTTTTAGGGTTTAGGGTTTTAGGGTTTTAGGGTTTAGGGTTTAGGGTTTCTTTAGGGTTTAGGGTTTAGGGTTAGGGTTTTTTAGGGTTTAGGGTTTTTTAGGGTTTAGGGTTTAGGGTTTAGGGTTTTTTTTTTTTTTCAACCAACCTTTTATTTCTTAGCAAAAGAAATTACAAGTGTGTAGCCTATTTGTGTGTGGGTCATAGAAGCCCAACACACCTTACATCATATGGGTCTAAGGTATTTGTATAGTGATTCTGTGCTAATGGGCTCGCAGGCCCAAATTCTGTTCCTATCTAAAAAAGTAAATTTTGTTACCTAAAAGAAAACAGTGCTAATGGGCTCGCAGGCCCACTTAATGTTCCTAATTAATTTTACCCATGTTTCTCTCAAATTGGCTTAGTGGGCTGAAGAAATTCAGCAGGAGATAGGCCAACCACGTTTGGCCATGAAGGCTGGACTTGCCTGGCTAATTGCTCGGCACTGTTCATGCAGACTAGTTTTTGCACCTGTGCATCAAAATTCTAGCATAGTGAATTATTTACACTACTTGCTAATATACCTTAGATCTCCAACATCAATCAGAATGAACCCTTTCGCATATGGAGTCTTTTGGATCTTCTTGGTTCAAGTTGCACTTGTAGTGGAGTTTTCAGCATTTCTTTCAAGGAAATTTCAGGTTCATACTCACTTTCTTCTTGATTTCCTTTTGCATTATTAACATATGAGTCTTCACTTTCAAAATCTTCTTCTTCTTTATCCTCTTGCTGCAAATCAGATTGAGTAGTGTCTGATTTCTCCATTTCCTTGTCAAATTCAGAGTCTCCTTTGCCATCAGCTGCATCCATCTTTTTCCAAAAAATATGTTGTTTTCGTGCTTCTACAATGGCTTCCTTTTTCTTCATGTTACTTTCTTTCATGAGACGTGTGACTTCATCTTCCAAATTTACTTCTTCCCTCCTTCCTTGAAATTTAACCATTTGTGTGGTTGAGTAGTTGACATCATCATCTTCACTTGAATTGAATCTAATGATTCGTTTTCCTCCTTTTTTCCTTCTTTTACTCTTTGTGTTTGTTCTCCCACTCTTGCTTTTCCTGTTCATGTTTGCATCATGATATTGTTGTTCCATTAATTCTTCTTTACTTGGTGTGTGTTCCTTGTCCTCAGATGTTTCTCCCCCTTCAACTTGAGTATTAAATGCACACATGGGTTGATACTCCAATGCTTGTGCAGACAAGGATGTTGTACTTCTCTTTTCTTTTAGTAGTTGAGCAAGTTGTGGTTGTGATGATGAGTGCACACTCATTGTTTGTGATGCTAACTGGGATACATGTTCTGAAATTTTGTTTTCATCCATGGACAACATCGAATTGCTGCTTGCTGCATGTGTAGCTTGCTGAATATCCTTATTTGGTTGCTGAATTTGCTGTCCCATGTGTTCAAGTGTGGGATTAATTAGTGGCGAGACTTGTGGTGTATCTGCTGGTTTTTGTCTTGCTATATTTGACACTTGATTTCCCAATTCAGCCCCATCTTGTGACCTTGCATCTGCATTTACTTGTGCAAGTACTGGTATAAACTTAGGCCTCCATTCTTGCCGTGTGATTGTTGGTGCTGTTATTGTAGTTTTCTGATGTAGAGATGTGGCAGGTGCTGCATCTTGAGTTTTGCTTTTCTCATTTTCTTCTACTCGAATTCTGCATTTTGCTTCCATGTGTCCAATTTTCATGCAAAAGTTACAAAAAGGTGGCACATTCTCATAGTGAACCGGTTGTATGTATGTTTGCTCACCATTGTGGATGGTTATGTGATCTGGCTTTGGTTTTGAAAGGTCCATTTCTACACAAATTTTGCAAACTCCCGGTCTCATGAAATCCACATCATCTCTTGAACTACATATATATTTTCCGAATCCAGTGGCAATAGATTTCAAAGCATCAGGGTGATGGAGATGTAAATCCAAAGCAGGAAAATTAATCCAAATTGGTGCCTGTATGGGTTCTAATCCCACTTTAAAATAGGGAGACCCCTTGAACACTCTCATTTTCTTCTCCCCAAAGTACCAGTTGTGTAACCAAACTTTCACAAAACTTTCTTCATCAAATAATCTGATACTAACATGTCGGGGTGCAAGTGCTCCAACTTCACAAAAATCCTTTTTGCCTAGAGTTTCTTCTAGGTGATTTTGAATGTCTAATAATTCCGGTCTAGGACCCGAGAATTTTCCAATCAAGCACCATTCAAAATCATGACCCATGGTTTTGATTTCAGACACTGAGAAAGCAATACTCGGATTTCCTTCAGCATCAAAACTAGCATTTCTGGCTGGTATTCGTGTTGCATATTTAGGGGGTCTGCATCTGGGACGCACCACACTAGCATATGATTTTTTCTGAGCATAATGTGTATTAGGACCAAAAAAACTCCTAATTGGAGATTCTGGTGGTCTAGGTTGGTCTTGTGCATTATCAATTGTGGCCATGTGAACAACAAATCCGCTAAATAAAAACAAATGCAGTCACCTTCCTGAGTCACCCGCGAGCCCGTTTTCTTCCCCGAATCCACCAAGGTCGTTGCGCAACTCCGCCGCACAATCAACCAAATTGAAGCCAAAGGAGTGTTCCACAGGAGCAGCCGACTGTTCTGAAGTGCGGAAGTTAGGTGATTTCCCGTCCAGCTAGCGTAATGGGAAAGGGGGTCGTCGGCGTCAACCTCGCCAACTCGACCCACGAATTCGTTCAGTAATCGATCAAATTGAATCCACCGGAGTGTTCCACATAGTCAACTGGAGGTTGGAGGAGGTTTAATTGAAATATGGACGCCTCTAGCGAGCCAAACAAGGGGCGAGTTTCCGGTGCCGGCGTAGATCGACGAACTTGAGTTTCCTTGCAAAATCGAATTCAATTGACACCACAGGAACTCTCCTTGATAACCACTGAGTGTAAGAAGGTGAAGAATCGAATCAAGATACCACTCAACACACCGAGTCAAATTTAGTCGCCGACCGGTAGAGATTTCCGAACATTCCGAGAAGAGGAACAAAAATTTGAACACTTCTCTGAATGTTCCACACTTGTTACTGAATGAAGAAGATCCTTTGGAGCTCTGGCGAGTTATCGACGTGAATGGAACAGTGATCGTCGGAGTTCCACCGACCGCAAAGGTAGTCGACTGAGATCTTAAAAGAAAGAGGAGACTGAGGGGAGTTCGGAACGACCAAGAGCAAGCCCAAGAACCTCTTGGTGTGTCCTAGATCTGGGGTGGAAGGTAGTGGAGAGGTGAGAGTTGATGACGTGGCGTGGGAAAAAAAGGGATTAGCAGAATCGCACTTTTCGCCAGAGCGGATGAGGAGAGAGAAATTTTTTTCAATAATGGGCGAGGGTTTAGGGTTTAGGGTTTAGGGTTTTAGGGTTTAGGGTTTAGGGTTTAGGGTTTAGGGTTTATTTAGGGTTTAGGGTTTAGGGTTTAGGGTTTTTAGGGTTTAGGGTTTAGGGTTTAGGGTTTAGGGTTTTTTAGGGTTTAGGGTTTAGGGTTTAGGGTTTAGGGTTTTTAGGGTTTAGGGTTTAGGGTTTAGGGTTTAGGGTTATTTAGGGTTTAGGGTTTAGGGTTTAGGTTTAGGGTTTAGGGTTTAGGTTTAGGGTTTAGGGTTTAGGGTTTAGGGTTTTTAGGGTTTTTAGGGTTTAGGGTTTAGGGTTTAGGGTTGCTGTTTAGGGTTTAGGGTTTAGGGTTTAGGGTTTTTTTTTTTTCCCCCAATTCACACATCTTTTAT